>CAMTDV010000029.1:29525900-35201641 GCA_947069175.1 Scalesia atractyloides | reverse complement strand
AAATTGAATTGTATTTTGAATTGATTGATAATTGTCTTACATTGAACTATATTTGCGAATTTTTGAATGATTATAAAATTTGATTTTGTGAAACAAGTTTGTGTATTTATGCCTTATCTTTCGAAAGGGATTATTTGTCCGAAGTAACAAAGTGTGTTGTGGTCCGTCATATACGTGATAGCAATGGCACCTAAGCTTTGTGATATCAAAACCATTAATGACAAATTCAATCAAATTAAGTTAAAATTGTTAGTAACCCTAGGTGTTGCATTTGTTGAACCGGGTGTGAACCTTGTTTCCAACCACTGTTTTAATCAAGTGATATAGTTTTATGCAATCGTTTCAAGTTAGTAATTAGATAATTAAATAAAATTCGTCGGATCATTCCGACATTCTTCACAAACCAAATAACCAAACTAAACAATTACAATAGCAAGCTTCATAAAGTGACACTTTTACCGAAAAATCACATCCGAACACAAACCACAAACTCTTCGTGGTTCGACCCCTTACTACCACTAAGGCATTGTTAAGGCTAATTTTGGTATATAAATATTATCTTTGACCGGGGCGCGACACTCCGATCATTCATCAGAACCATTTGTTTCTTCTTCTGACCAGTGGCACGCTTTTGACTTGTAGTAAATTTCTTACGTGGGTCGCTCAAATAATCATTCAAACCAGCTTGGCGTTCAGCAGCCAACTGTTCAGCTGCAAGTCTCTCTGCTTCAGTCTCCTCAGCCATTCTTTGTTGCGCCGCACAATGCCTGTGTTCAATGTTCATTGGATCGTCTGTTGGATCACTGAATTCCCTTCCGAATTTATTCTCCAGCTTGGCTTTCAAATCAAATACCAGGGTCATAAGCATAGTTACATCTCCCTGCAACTGATCGATAGTTTGATCTCTGACGTCCAAACGAGTTTGCAGTGAGGCAATTTGTGCATCCTTAAGTATAACTTCCTGTTCTAAGACGACCACCCTTTTCTTTAGATCCACGACATCAACTTCCACATCATCATCATCATCACTATCCATCCCACCAAATTCAAACGCCCGTTTTTCTGATCTGCGCAAATAATCTTCAGAAACATCATCAGCATGACCAACACCACTTCCACCCGCTTTAGAACCTCCAGCACCAGATGAACTTCCCCCAAACTCCATCATTTGAAGTACCGTGTCAGCTGGAATAGACACAACAGTAGACTGCGTAATAATAGGGGTGGTTGTCTATGCAGATGATGTATCAAGTATTGAAGCATCAATAACAGATTCAGCAACTGTAGACTCAACAGCGGTAGAAGTTATCAACTCAGATTCTGCAGCAGTGACAGCAATAGGAGCTTCAGGTTGGCTTGATGGAATACTCGGCTCGGTTATTCTCCTTTTTATCAGCCTCATCTTCTTCATCTTCGTCATCGTCCTCAACCAGATAAGTCGATGCAACAACAGGTGAAATATCAAGTGGAGGATCACCTTGCTTCTCCTGAATATCCTTCAGGTGTGCAATCAAAGCTTCTAAATTCTCCGAAGATAACTTGGGTACAACGGAGTCAAATTGGCGTTGAATTCTGTGAGATCATCAAGAAAAGCTTGCCCAACATCGGCTTCGTCATCAGTAACCAAATCCTCTATCTCTATCTCTTTCTCTTTAGCAGGTATATCATGTTCTTCGGCTACTATTGCATTGACGGTAGGAGGAAGTGGAATATCCAAACCAACAACTTCTGCAAACTTCCCAAACTTCTACAGAGCAAATCGACCCACAAACGTCATTTTAGATGTTGAACGGTTCTTCTTCATCGTATAAAAATAGTTGGCCCCATCGGCTTCATGTTCAGCAAGTTAGCATCTGATGCATCCTTTGCCAAGTCTGGGTAGCGGGTATCTAGAATCAACTGGACAAATCGCGGTACAAGAGAAACATTCGCTTCTTGGACTATTCCAGAATTTGCTTCATATGATCGAAGATATAACCATAGTAGTTAACTTCCAATCCATAACCAAAGATACTATAGCAGATGTCTGAGCTTGGTTCGGCTGATCAAGACCTCTTTTGTTCTCCAATACGCACTGCATAAACATATGAACAAGTAACTGCCAGTACGCTAGAAACATCTTCTTCAGTAATGGTGGATACGATCCTTCATACCCCATTTCCATCAACACAGGAAGCACCTTCTCTTTGGCATATTTTGTTGGATCGCTAAAAGTATCGGCAATCTGCAGCACCTCTCTAACATACGCTTTGTTTACCAATATCTCCTTTCCATGTATCTGCGAAAGAATATACGGTCTCCCATCTTCGCCTCTTGGATGAAACCGTGCTCTGTTCCAGAAAGAATGCACTATGTCTCTGTAGATGACCAGATTAGCTCGGAGAGCATAGGCAATCTTACAAGCGTTTAGTCCCACAATCATGGATTGGAACTCCTGAAAGAACTCAGCTGAAGGGTATGAAAAATTCCTGCTTGGTTGTGGAATTGCTCCTCAACCAGCATCACAACATCGAAAGCTTCTTCAACCATATCTGTCAAGATAATCAACCAAGTTAAATCCCAACTAACAGAAGTTAATGGAGTTTACCAGAATGTTATAAAAACTAACTGAATAGTTCAATCGATGTTAAGGTTCAAATAAATAAGAGTTCCAGTTAATTTTAGGGTTCAACAGTTGAAAAGGTTCAAACAGATGAAAGGTTCAAAAACCTCAAATCCGGATTACTGACCGGTCAATTCTAATCCGGATGAACCCTTTCATCAATCTGGATTAGAAGGAGGTCAACTATATTTCGGACAAGGATGCAATCCGGATTACCCATAGTATCTCGGATGAATTATCATTTCGGATGAAGATTGTCCGAGATCCAATCCGAGATGAAATCCGAGTTCATCAATTCTGATGAATACCCATCCGGAATGAAATTCGAAATGCATATGACCTTGAATATCTATCCAAGATACAATCCGAAATGCTTCAAACATAAATAATCATCCCGAATACATGAATTTAAGCAATTTATACCTAATCCGGATGAATTTCCAAGATACACAGTTCAAATAGAGAGAATCAGAGAAGAATTTGGATTTCGGAATTTTGTGGATAATCCAAAATGAAATTTCAGAGATACATATATACTTTCCGAAATGGGCTTAGGCCTAAAATTTGAATCCGGATTGGCTTGTGACAAGCCCAATCTGGAACGTAACGGGCAGATGGGCCTGTCCGGAAAAGCAAACCAATTGGGCCTTTCCGGATAAGCCCAATCCGGAACAGTACCATTTGGGCCTAAAGAAGCCGAATTCGGAACAGTAATATGGTTTTCCAATTTTTATGACTTTTAACCATTTCTATTAGATTGGCTCAAATCCCAAGCACACTCGACCAGTCCAATATCTCTTGACAGAAACCATCTAATAAAAAATCATCAAGTAGACTAACCAAGCATCCAACCACCTTTTGACATTCTACAAAGAAAAACTATTTAAAACACACATAAATATTACCACAGCCTTGCTAAGGGGTCAAAACGTTTCAAAGGTTAACTAAGGAACTTTTTTAGTATGAGCAGGGTCAATTAGTCTAAGCGATTGTCAATGTACTTATCCATTTAAAATCTAAAACTCAACCCTTCCAGTTCAAGCATTATGACACGCTTAAGGTAGTATTATACTATGATACTCCTGTGTCCCATACCATGACATACCCCCGCGATCAAGGTAAGCACAACAATTCATGGTAACAGGTGCGTATACAGTGGTCATCCTTTTATTTTACAACATCAGGCTATTGGTGAACAGGTCAGTACTTCCGTACAGTAGAGAGACCAATAGTGACTGACGAGGGTTAGGCAAATACCTTATGTGGTACGTAAGAACTTATGGAAAATTCTCATAAAGAAACTTCCGTTCTCTTAGGTTTTGGCCTTTCCATTTTGGCTCTTTTACACAGATATCCTGACATTGCCTAGGTCTGCATATAATTTGGATGCAACAGAAGGGCAGCCAAGATATCCTCGGATGACTCAACAGCATAAAGACCCGAAACCTCAGATGTTGGCTATCTATCAACACAAGATTTAAGACCATGAAATCATACGCCTATAGTAAGTGACCCACTAAGTACATAGTTATGTTTATATCATTTGGCTTTCCCTATCCGGTTGAGTTTTAGACCAACCGACACACCACTTTCGATCCAAATCTTTTCCCGCTTCAACACCTTACATGTGTTAGTCAAACATTTTATCACGAAAAAGTATTTCATTTCCCTATCCTTGAAAAAACTATTTTTTTAGATTTCTCCCCCTAAATTTGTGCATACAAATGAACAAATTTACGAAGCAATGAAAATAAAATAAGAACAGTAAACAAAATACAAAGACAGAGGATGCCTAGGTAGAAAACCGAATCATTTTGAGAAGATCCACAAGCACTTGAAAACACGCGTTGCTAATGGGTTTCGTGAACAAATCCGCCACATTTGCATCAGTGTGGATTGCTCAAGCTTTACGAGACCCTTCTCATAACAATCACAGATAAAATGAACGTTAATATTTATGTGCTTGGTTTTGGTGTGAAAAACAGGGTTTTAACGATTTGGATAGCGACATCATTATCATAGTAAATTGTTGTGTTTAGATAAGTCAAACCGTAATCCGCAAGCTGGTGTTGCATCTGTGACATATTCGGCTTCTGCAGTAGAAAGTGAGACCGTCTATGCTTCTTGCATTGCCACGAGATTAAGCGATCTCCCAGAAATTGACAACCAGCGGAAGTCGAGCGCATATCCCTATCTCTACCTCCAAGATTACTTTCAGAGAAAGCAAATAGTTCAAATTCAGAATTTTTAGGATACAGATGCCCAATGATGAGCCCTTTTGAGTACAAAATTCGTTTAACACATTAAATGAGAGAGTTTAGAGTAGCCTGAAACGAGCACACTGGCAGACGACAACATGATATCTGCCGCTAGCAGTGAGATACATGAGTGATCCAATCATGGAGCGATACATAGTCAGATTAATAGGCGTTCCTTAGCATTTCCATTAAGCAGAGGCCGTTTTGCTATAGGTGAAACCATAGGCTTTGAATCTGTAAGCTGGAATTTGGCAAGAACATCATGGACATATTTTCCTTGATGAATTAGGATATCCTGTGGGCTCTGACGAACTGGAAGTCCCAAAAACATGGTCATCTCCCCAATGAGCTCATCTCAAATTTCTTCTTCCTAATTTCTTCAAATTCGCGGCACAAACCATCATTGGTAGAACCAAAAATGATATCATCAACGTAGATTTGAACCAGAAAAATGTCCTTATCAACACGTTTGATGAACAAGGTTTGATCAATGGTTCCCCAAGTGTGTTCATGAGCAAGCAGATGCTCTGTAAGAGTGGCGTACCATGCGCGAGGCGCTTAATGCAACCCATACAAAGCTTTGTCCAGTTTGTACACATAGTTTGGCTTGTCAGGATCAGTAAAGCCCGGTGGTTGTGCCACATAGATTTCCTCTTTAACATTGCCGTAGAGAAACGCAGTCTTGACATCCATTTGATAGACAATGAAATCCATGTAAGATGCATAAGCCATGAAAATGCGTATAGCCTCCAAACGCGCGACAGGTGCGTAACCTCATCATAATCTAATCCTTCAATCTGTCGAAAACCCTAAATCACCAGTCGAGCTTTATTTCGAATGATAACTCTAGTGTTATCCTGCTTGTTACGGAAAACCCAGCGAGTTTCGAGAGCATGTTTTCCATGAGGCAGCTTCACCAATTGCCAGACACCAAGCTTCTCAAATTGATTGAGTTCTTCATGCGTGGCATCCACCCAGCCTGGTTCCTGCAAGGCAACATCAACACTTTTAGGTTCAATTTGTGAAATGAAGCAAGAGTAGAGACATGTATTAATATCCCAGATTGGCTGCGGTTCGAACAGCAGCGTTAACTGGTCCAATAATATTTTCAATTGGGTGATCACGCTGTAAATGCTGCGGTATTGGTGTAGCGAGAACGGAACATCTGTTTGCAAGTTGGTGACACTTGCTGAAGCTACTCTAGATGACTCCCCCTCAACAGATGCACCAGTAGAACTAGTTGTTAAGGAATCCACTGAACAATCGAGTGGAGTAGGCTCAGGGAACAGCGAAGAACCCAAGACATCGGGAGTAGGTCCTTCATGTGTCGTAGGAGGCTCTGGGTCAGAAACTGCAACTTCAGGAGGATCGGTCTGAGCAGGCGAATTGATACTGGTCCTTGAGATTGCGAAACGGGTGGGGAAGACGAGACAGCGTCATTAAATCCAAGAGGATCTAAACTCAGCTGCTTTAAAGTCTCATGTAGCTCGACAGCGTCAGCATCGTCTTCAGATGAAATGGGCACCGTTGGAAGGGCAGAAATTGAACTCTTACCTGCAGACACATTGGAAGACACATCAATATGATTAAATAATATGGAATAGTCATACAACCAGTCAGGACCAATCCGTGTGTCCTTGGGATTTTCCTCCAGCCAAACCACATTGTAGGTTTCAACTACCATCTCCTTGATCTTGTTATAAACGCGGTATGATGTATTTTTAGAATATCCAACGAAGATGCAAGGATCCCCATGTGATTCAAACTTTCCTTTAGCTTCCATGAGTAGGAGAACACAAGGGCATCCGAACTTGCGGAAATGCTTGACAGAAGGTTTGCGACCTTCAACCACTTCGTATGGAGTTTTCATATGTTGTTTATTGATCAGGGCATGATTTTGAATATAACATGCAGTATTGATTGCTTCCGCCCAGAAAATAAGAGGTAGCTCGGATTCAACCAGCATAGTGCGTGCAACTTCAATAAGTGTGTGATTTCTGCGTTCTACAATCCCATTTTGTTGTGGGGTTCTAGCTGCACTAAACTGTCGGTCAATCCCCTTGGAGGAACAGAAAGAGTTTAAGGTAACATTCTTAAACTCTGTCCCGTTATCACACCGAATAGCCTTCACCGTAGAATCTATCTGATTTTCCATAAGCGTGACAAACTGTTTGACTAACTCAGCTGTTTCACTTTTATGTGTAAGAAAGAAAACCTAGGTGAATCGAGAGTAGTGTCAATAATAACCAGACAGTAAGCCTTCCCGCCAATGCTCAGTATGTCTGTTGGACCAATAAGATCCATATGTAGCAGTTCTAAGACTTGAGACGTGGAAGGAATGACTTTAGATTTGTGCGGTTGTCGATGTTGTTTCCCACGCGCACATGATTCACACTTTTCGATCTAAATGAAGTCACGAACTGGTAGATCTCTGACTAAACCACCTTTTTCAAGTCGATTTAAGTTCTTCATGTTGATGTGTCCCAGTCTGCAATGCCATAGCATTGCATCATGTTCGGCTGTAGATGAGAAGAGGCAAGTGAGCTTGTCAGAAGGAGCCTTGATCATATCAATAACATATGCATTTCCTTTGCGTGCAGCTTTAAGAAGAATCCAATCATCTGGAATAATTAGCCCTGGTTTCTGCACATAACACCCTTTCTTGGTGAACAGAACATCCAAATGATTGTCGCAGAGTTGAGACACACTCAATAGACTGTGCTTTAATTCTTGTACGTAATTGATATTCTTGAAGCTGAGGGCTCCGTTGCAAACAGTTCCTCTCATGGTAATCTTCCCTGTCTCTCCACCTGCGAAGGAAACAAACCTACCATCAAAAAACTGAATGTCATTCAACTGCGAATTGTCTCCGGTCATGTGCCTGGAACAGCCACTGTCAATGTACCATAGTCTAACAAGAGTTCGCCAGAGCTGTTCCTGCACATTTCAACAGGTTTTAGTTAGAGACTGCAGCCCAGGCCATTGAAGATCTGGGCTTGCCATTTGCATCAATATAAGTAACCTCACGAAAGATTAAATTAGTTAAGGATGAGGTTGACGATGCTTTTGATTTATTAGAAATAGGGTTATAAGTCTTAGTCATGGCCACTGTCTTAGGCCTCCATATTACCGAATCAGACTTCTACACATTAGAAATAGGGTTATAGTCTTAGAAGGATTCTGGGAACCTGAAGGTCTCAAGGGTTTGAAAGATTTTTTCTTGGCCAAGTTCCATCGCGATCAGAAGACTTAGCCATAAATCGAGCTTGAGGTGGGCGATCAGGCATAGTGTTCTGATGTCGTGAATACAAAGTTTTAAACGAGGTAAAGGCCTATTGACAATTTCGAGCAATGTGTCCAGGAAATCCACAATTGACTGTGTCCTGTGCACAACCATCAGCACACTTGTTACTTTTGTGATTTGAATTTTAGGTTTTGAGCATGGAGATTTAGGCAAAATTTTAACTGATATCTGTTCAGCTGATTGCTTAACAGATTCAGTTTGTGACTGCTGAGTCAATTTCTCAGTTTGATGAGGAAACCCAACAGTTGCCGTTTCAGTTGTCGAACACGCCTATTTTGTTTTCTTCTTTTTAGATCGGCTTGTTCTCCGTTTCTTAATATTACTCTTCAAATCACATTTTGTGACAGATTCGGTAGAGGACACGGGTGGCTCTACAGGGACATCCTTTTCTGAAATTCCGGAAGATGAGCTTGAAACACTACATGAATGTGGAATTTCGCTATTTTCAAGAATTTGAGACTCCGATTTAGAATCAGTTTTAAGATTTTAATTTGTATCATGTGTAAACGAGTGCTCATCATCTGTTGTTTCAGAATCAGTCCCTTGTACTTGATTAACATAAGCTGAGTCACCCGAATCTTCTAGAATTATGTCAACATCAACGTTCAAAGGGTCGGTTGGTTGGTTGACTTTTGCACTGTCAGTCCTGGGAGGCGCATCAACAGACGAAACCACTGGAGAAGAGCTTTCGGTCTCTTCAGCTGTAGTGATGAAACCGAATCATCTATCGATGCTAAACCTGTAGCTAAATTCCTGTTTTCATCACAAGAGTTATTACAGTTATTAGCATCATTCAAAACATCAGTATTTGATGAAAAACCAGAATTAAAACTGTTTAAATTCTCAACACAACCAACACTGTTTGAGCATGTAAATTGTTCAGCAAGAAATTGATTTAAAATGTCAAAAGCAGGCTTATAAAACGCTTAATCAGCAGCCGAATTGTCTAAATTTGTATTCAGACATTCCTCTTGATCACCCTCTATGTTATCCTCAACTAAAATTTCTTCTACACATGAGTTAGACACATTAGTATCGTTCACAAATTCAGTTTGAGTATCAGAAGATTCTTTTCCTTTAGATTCTGTTGAGGATGTGGATTTTGCTGCCTCAGGCACTACTTTCTCTAAGCCATTTGTACTCCCAGAAGGATGATTACCAGTTTCATGTGAAAGTGGTGTAGAAGCAACAAAAAATCTGAAGGTTTACCATAAATCATTTTTCTGCATTTTCTAAATCATCCTCAGATTCAGGCATTCTAGTATAATTATAATTATATGGTAGAGGCACCCTATTATACCCAAGAACTTGGTAAAATTCTTTTGGTAGTTAAGTTGAGGTCACATAAGTCCTTAACAAGTTTACTGGAAGTTTCAAAATTTTTGTTTTTTATTTCATTTTCGTGAAGCTTCCATGTCAAGGAATTTAGCTTGGCTAAGGCTGCTTGAAGTTCTACGTCCTTTTCAGCTAGTTTTAGCTTATAGTCGTAGACCCAACATTGTTGTTGGTTCAAGTCTAGCTTTAGTTGAGCTACATCTTGTTTCTGAACTTCGACCTTTTACATAAGAAGCTGCTCTTATGTTTAAGGGCGATGTTCTGTGACACAGCTTGTTAATATTCAGCTACAAGAGTTGAATTATGGGCGCGCATTTGTGATAATTTAAAACGACAACTATCAGAACAAAGAATTCAATTTACCGTTTCCGAAAGATCGGGCGTCTCAGTTGTATGCGCCATCATGCAGTGGTTGCTGTTCTTGGAGGGATTCAATGTTTCCATTTGAGCTGCAGCATCTGCCTAGTTAAAACCTTCATGCTGTTGGGCCACCAATGCTGTTGACTTCCCGCCCAAGCTGCTTGAAGGACTCGTAGTGGACTTTGACGGAGAGATGGGAACCAGCTGTCTGTCACTGCTCTGTATATCAGCGACCCTGGATGATACATACCCGGATGGTGGCTTCTTGTATTCCCTGGCAAAGTGTCCTGGTTCGTGACATCTGTAGCATTTAAGTATGTCCTTGGTGAGACCAGTCTTCAAATTTGACAAGGATTAATTTCCATACTTCCTCTGAAACTTGTTAACCCGAAAAACAACCATTGCTAGATTCCAAGAAACATCGATCTCGTCCAGGTCCTCCTCCATGATTTGATCAACTTGGTTGGAAGAATGGATGGAGGAGTCAGATCACCTTCCAGGAAGGCGTTTAAGCTTTTGATCATCGACACCGCAATAGCCAGTTTCTCTTCGTTTTCTCTAGTGAGAAACGCAGAGTTGGATGCAGGTTGAGCAGGTGCAGGCCTGGTGCAGCAGTTTGAGGAGTGTTGCGTTGTTGCAATGTTTGAGGAATTGTAGGACTGGACACCATGTTGGGGTACTGAGCATGGTACTGTGTGTGAACTTGAGTAGCTGAAACCATCATGGGATTCTGAGATTGAAGACCATACACATACTGAGTGTTCTGAGGCGTGGCAATAGGACTATATACTACGTTTGAGCCACCTGGTGTTTGCGAATTTCCTTGTAGAGGGCTATAAATCAGATTTTGTGACATCAGAGCCGCATTTTGCCCTGTCATCCCTGCGGCCATCAAACTGCTTTGATGATTTATTTCTCTCTGCTTGTTATCAATCTCACATGATCGGATAGTAGCTATCATCTCAGTGAGAGTGACATCATTCAAGTTCTTGGTCTTTTTGATCATTCCCACATCTGCATCCCAACTCTTAGGCAGTGAGTTTAATAACTGTCTGTTGGCACTGTTAGTGAAGTAATCTCAGCTGAAATCATCTGGGAAACAAGCTTGACATAGCGACGAATATGGTTTTCAATAGTTTCCCCATAGATGTGATTGAATGAGCTGAATTGCTGATTCAGCTAATTTACCCTGCTTGCCTTCATGTCAACATTCCCCTCATAGAGATTTTGCAGCTCACTTCAAACTTCCTTTGCGGTCTTAAAGTTTCTAACCGCGATAGAGATATCAGGTCCAAGGGCCATGGTCATAGTTTGCCGAGGCCTTCTCATCTTCCTCTATTATCTTGATAACCTCTGGAGTCCATAGGTGCATGGGCATAGGAATTTTATGTCTGGATCTTGCTCTGTACTGTAGACTATTGTTCTTCGACCATTCATGATGCATCTCCACACACCAGGCTCTTTTGCCTTACAATACTTCTCAAAACAAAACTTCCATTCATAATATTCGTCCCCATAAAACAAACATGGCACTTTAGTGGAAGTGCCAATAACTTGATCCAGCTCCTGATGGAGGGCCAGAGTTTGCGATTGCAGGGCAGCCAGAGTGGCATTCGTCAGATCTTGTGCAGCTATATATCCGACCATCATTATTAAATTGATTAAAAATTACTAAACATATTTAAAAATAATTGATTTAAGGTTTCCTTAGATAAACAATACTTAATCCGAATTCGATCCGGAATGGTCAACTCTGAAGTTAAATATTGTCAAATCCGGATGTTGTATCCGAATTGATGATAATCCGGATTGATGAGTCTGAATTGGAGAGTCCGACTTGAAAACCCGAAGAACCCGGAATGCTTGTCCTTATCTGATGAATCCGGGATCCTTATCCTTATCTGCAACAATAATCCGCCTTTCTTGCAACAGTAATCCGAAATCCAAGGAACAGATAACCGCAACAGTAACTCGGATAGTAATCCAGATAGAACAACAGTCCGGGATCAATCCAAGATGGATGATCTCCTTCGTGTTCTTTGGAATCCGGAAGAGTAGCTAATCCGAGATGCGAGAAACTTCTTCAAGTTCTTCGGAATCCGTAACAGCAACAGATCCGAAGTCTTCAAATCTTCTTCGAGTTCTTCGGAACAGTAGTACTTACAAAGATGAATAGTGATCCGGAACAGTAACCAATCCGAGCAGCAGTAACACACTTCGAAAAACAACTTCTTCAATCAGCCATACCTGGAGCCTGTATTTGAACAGCAGGCTCTGATACCAATTGTAAGTCCTGAAAACGGATCAAACAAGTATCATTAACCTAATCAGTAGCGGAAATAATGATTAGGAAGAAAAACAACTTTGAATAAAATCAACTTGCATACACCAAAAGATGTCTGATACAATGTCTGTGATTACAACTCTCTAACCCCCTTTCATTAACCTAGCATCTCTATTTATAATCACTACCAAGTCCACTATTTACAACCCTAGGTCCATAAGGCACTAGGAAGCCCACAAGACAAACCAAAGCCCAAAATAATCCCTAATGTGTAAACCTTAAGCAATATAGGTCCAACACAAGTCATAGCCTATGCGTCAAGACAATTGAAAATCCACGAGAAGAACTACACAACTCATGATCTTGAGTTAGGAGCCGTAGTTTTTGCTCTCAAAATTTGAAGATACTACCTTTACGGTACGAAATGTGTGGTTTTCACTGACCAGAAAAGTCTCCAACACATATTAAATCAAAAGGAGCTAAACATGAGACAACGAAGCAGGGTCGAACTTCTGAATGACTACGACTGCAAGATTCGCTACCATCCTGGTAAGGCGAATGTTGTGGTTGATGCACTTAGTCGTAAGGAACGTGTCAAACTTTATTGTGTTCGAGTTCAATCTGATATCCAGACACGTATCCTTGAAGCACAACATACATGTGTGACCCAAAGCTTGTTGAAAATGAGCTGCCACAAAATCTCGAACTTCAACTCGAAACAAAAAGACAACGGATTACTCTACTACAAGAACCATTTGTGGATTCCTAGTCAAGACAATCTCCACACCTTATTGATGGATGAAGCTCATAAGTCTCGTTATTCAATCCATCCTTGTGCAGACAAAATGTATAAGGATCTCCGTACCTAGTATTGGTGGCCGGGCATGAAGGAGGACATTGCCTTATATGTGTCTAAATGCCTAACTTATCTTAAAGTTAAGGCAGAACATCAATGCGCATCTGGTTACTTGAGAAACCACAAATACTAGTATGGAAGTGGAGAACATTGCAATGGATCTCATCACAAAACTACTGCACACACTTAGAGGTCATGATGCCATTTGGGTAATCATCGATCGTCTAACAAAATCAGCACACTTTTTGGCAATTCGTGAGGATCTATCTGCTGACAAACTCGCCAAGATCTACGTTGATGAGATTGTATCTCATCATGGTGTTCCTTTGAACATCATATCCGATCTAGATGCTCTATTCTCAACTCACTTTTGGAAGGCCATGCAATATGCCATGGGAACCAAACTCAGTCTGAGCACTGCTTATCATCCTCAAACGGATGGACAATCTGAAAGGACAATTCAAACACTAGAGCATATGCTTAGAGCATGTGTGATCGACTTTGTGGTAGTTGGGATTCCCATCTACCATTGGTCGAATTCTCCTACAACAATAGTTATCACGCCAGCATCATGGCGCCTTTCGAAGCTCTATACGGTTGGAAATGTCATTCACATGTCTGTTTGAAAAAGGTCGGGGAAGCTCAGCTCACTGGGCCTGAACTCATTACACAATAGACGATGTCAAGAAAATTCGCGATAACCTTCTGACAGCTAGAAGCCGTCAAAAGAGTTATGCGGACAAACGACGCAAGCCCTTGGAATTCCAAGTTGGTGATCACGTCCTTATCAAGGTATCCCCTTTGAAAGGTGTGATTAGATTTGGAAAGAAAGGAAAACTTGCCCCACGATATATTGGACCATTCAAGATCGTTGAGAGAATCGGAAAGGTGGCCTACTGACTTGAGCTACCTCCTGAAGTTGGGAATATTCACCCAACATTCCACGTGTCCAATTTGAAAAAGTGTTTAGCTGATATAAACCTCCACATTCCCCTCGACGAAATTCACGTTGATGACACTACGCACTTTGTCGACAAACCTGTGGAGATATTGTACCGTGAAGTCAAGAAACTCAAGCCTTCGCTGGGAATCCAAATGTAGCCTAGAATTTACTTGGGAACGAGAGGATCAAATGAAAGCGAATATCCACATCTGCTTCACAAAGTTTCCTCTAATTAAATTTCCGACAAAATTTCCAAAAGTAGGGGAGACTGTGACATTTGTGCCTTTTCAATCATTGCATAATTAAAAAAAATTTCGTATTCAATGAAACTCTGTGTTTTATTTTGAAATATTTTTCTATTCAACAAAATCTTGTATTTTATTGATGAGAATGCAAAATGTCAATCGTTGCACAATTTCGATCATTTTCGTGTTCGTTAAAGCGCTTTACGCATTTTTGCGAAACGCGTAACCGTACAACCGAATGAACCGACATCCATGACATTTTCGGGCATAATCTAAGTTACACATGTCTTAACACCTTTATATAACCTGTATATTAGGTTAAAGGGTTAAAAATGGCATACAAGTGAAAATACAAGTCCAAGGGCCAAAAATGTCAAAAAAATAATAAATGCTTTTGCTTCTTCACCAAGTTTGACATCTATCTCCAATTTGACACCTAGCACTCACTTTGCCACACTTAATATGGTGTTGACACATGTTAGGACACTAATCCACACTTGAGGACACTTGTCATCACCTCCTTAATCCTAAAATACTATAAATACCACATGATTCTTCCAGTTTTTTTCACACCACTTCAAAACACTTCAAAGCAAAGTGTGAAGTTCTTCTCTCTATCCTTCTTGGAGCTTGTTTCCAGCCTTTGGAAGCCTCCTATCTTTAGTTCCAAAAGTGTTCTTCAACATAAGTTTTGATACCAAATCTTTAGTTCCGAAAGTGTTTCCAGCCTTGTTTCCAGCCTTTCGGTCAAAAATGCGAATGATGTGCATTTTACGATGAAACTATTCTCGAGTATTGAAACACCAAGTTTTGATAGCAAATTAGTTTTATAAACGTAGTTAGATATATTTTGACATGTATAACTTGTCACTTCTAGTTTAGTGCTTATTTAGGGTCGTAAATCGAGCGGTCTTGACCACCACTTTGACTTTTGAATCCGACCCGTTTGGTCGATCTTAGGATCCGACGAAACACATATTTGTGAATAGTTGTATAGGGAATAACCTACTAAGCTTATACCTTATGGTCACGTCATTTGGTTAGTGTTATGATAAGTTACTTCTATGTCCTTGAAAAATGACCAAAATGCCCTTTTGCGCATAAATCCGTTTTAAGCACATGTAACAAAATTTTTGAAATATAAACAGATGTTATAACATTTTCAAACATGCTTGGGCATTTAAGACTTATCATAGGACATGTTTAACCATCCGATCACATGTTTAAGCTAATGACCCGTAAACTACCTTAACGAGTCATAATGGGTCAAAAGCACTTTGAATCCTTTCCAAATCAGAATGTTATGTTTGTTAAACCATATCACACGAGTTCCAACACTCGTTTGGTTTATAAGACTTCATTCTATCCGATCTCCCGTTTGTAGTCCCGACACGCTAACATATTCATCTAACATATTAGGACACGTTTGAGCTTTGTTTATTTCGTTGATCAAGAACGCTTTCTCAATCCCAAGTGAGTACATAGGTCCCCTCTTTTACATTTTCTAAATGTTTTGGGGTGATTCATATGTTCCTGTAATTATTTTCAAGATTTCAAAACAAATATACAAGGTTTATATATACAAAATGAGTTTAAAAGTGAGTACATAGTTCCCCTCTTTTACATTTTCTAAATGTTTTAGGGTGATTCATTTGTGCCTATATTTTCAAGATTTCAAAACAATATACATGGTTTATATATACAAAATGATTTTCAAAGTGAGTACATAGCCCCCTCTTTTACATTTTCTAAATGTTTTGGGGTGATTCTTATGTGCCTATAATTATTTTCAAGATTTCAAAACAATATACATGGTTTATGTATACAAAATGATTTTCAAAGTGAGTACATAGTTCCCCTCTTTTACGTTTTCTAAATGTTTTGGGGTGATTCATATGTGCTTATAATTATTTTAAAGATTTCAACACAATATACATGGTTATATATACAAAATGATTTTCAATGTGAGTATATACTTCCCCTCTTTTACGTTTTGCAAATGTTTTGGGGTGACTCATATGTGCTAAATCATTTTCAAGTTTTCAAAAACAATGTCTATGGTTTATATATAAAACAATACGATTTCAATAATGTGAACAACTTGTTGATGTGTTATCCATAACATGAGTGACATTCATTAGCTTTGGCCGAGCCGACCAGTAGTATGTTATGGTACCATAGGACTAACAATCCTATTATCGGACTGTTCACTGCATTTGGTGGAAGTTTGGGTAATGACTGAAACTGTTTCTGATTAACAAATCATTTGGTAATTTGTTAGTCTAGTTAAAGAGACCCTTTGGTGGTCTATTAAAGATACCCTTTGGTGTTATAGTCAACACAGGTTTGAATGTGTTCATTAAAGAACGATCAAAAATTTTCACAATAAAAAACACGGACTATTTGTTTATGACATGGACTATTGATTTATGACACAGACGATTGATCTATAACACGGACAAATGGTTTTGAACAATGTCACGTAATGATTTTCACTTAAAGATATAAACCATACCGAGTTTTCTTTTGAATCAATATATTACAAGGTTTTTACAAAAGAAATGTTTTGGTCAAGATTCATGGCTATAAGGTTTTCACAACTCTAATTAACTTGTTTTAGTTAGTTAATTGTATAGCAATATCAAACAATTTTGATACAAGGTTTTCACTTAACGACTCTTGTAGTCGGACGAGGTGTTGCAATATGTATACACAAGCCACGAATTTGACACACTCACAAAACCGATATACTCGCCGGCATTTTTATGTTGACTCTCTTTTCACATATGTTTCATGAGTAAATGCTTGATAATATGATGCATGCTTCACGTAGGACTGGACGCGGGTCTTAAACAATTTATTTTTGTGTTGTTTCTGTTTATCCCAAGATAATGTAAACATTTAACTTAATAATTTTTTTTAAATTCCTTGAGTTATGAAACAATAGTTCTGTGACATGACTCCCTAACGTTTCCGCCGCGGTTTTTTGTTTTACGCGGTCGGGGTGTTACACTATATACATAACCGACATATCCTAGACGTAGGCAATAGACATTATACACCAACACATATGAATATTTTTCGATTGTGTTTGTGAGATAAAACATCTATACAAGAATTCATTGATAATACAAGTCTTCTGAATCGTAGTATACAAACACGGACCTTCTTCAACACTTATCCTTGTCCGAACACCTAGATTCAGATAACTAGTGATGTTGTCAACTGGATGATCTCTATTTTCTCGTGTTGTAGCAATGATGTCAACTTCCAAGTTGTTTTCCAGATTTTATCCTATCTCCCCATGAATATTTTGATCAGCAAACAGATTTGTATAGTCATCCCCCTCAACAGGTTCAGACTCACTGTCACTAGAATCTGCTTCAACTGCATTTGTATTTGAGGAAGTTCTTGGTGCATCCGCTATTTGATCACTTGATCTTGGACCTAATACACTCGCATCTTCATCCCTGATCAAGCTGTGAATTACTTCCAAATCACCTACATTAGAAAACTCAGGCATTTTAAAAGACTCAAAGAATAGATCCTAATCATATACCTTTGTGGACATGGGCTAGACTGTTTTGACGAATATGTTATAATTTCAATATCAAAAACGGTTTCAATTTTACCATTTGTTTTATTAAAAAGTCTTTCTTTGGTGACCCGTCTAGATAACCTAGGAAAAATCTTTTGTCAGCCACTTCACCAAATATTAGTTGGTTTTTAATTCTAATTATTATGCATGGTAGCCCAAAAGGTTCAAACCCTTGTAAATTTGGTTTAAGATTTCTCAAAAGTTTATAACACGTCTTGTTGTGTCATTCAACCGTCAAAACCGTATTCAGAACATAGCAAGCTGTATTCACAGCCTCTGCCCAAAATAGGGAAGGAAGCTTAGAATAAGTAAGCCTTGTTCTTAGTAGAGTTAATTAAAGTCTTGTTTTTCCGTTCTGTCACTTAATTATGTTACTGTGTGTATGGTGCATTGAATTTGTCACACCCTCAATTTCCACTTGCGGAGTTTTACCGCGAGGCGTGTGAACAAACCAGAATCTGAAACACTAGTACGTCGAACGACTCTATATGATTTGATAATACGTTTTCAAAAATCATTTGTCGTAGATTTTATCTCATCATGGTGTTCCTTTGAACATCATATCCGATCTAGATGCTCTATTCTCAACTCACTTTTGGAAGGCTATGCAATATGCCATGGGAACCAAACTCAGTCTGAGCACTGCTTATCATCCTCAAACGGATGGACAATCTGAAAGGACAATTCAAACACTAGAGCATATGCTTAGAGCATGTGTGATCGACTTTGTGGTAGTTGGGATTCCCATCTACCATTGGTCGAATTCTCCTACAACAATAGTTATCACGCCAGCATCATGGCGCCTTTCGAAGCTCTATACGGTTGGAAATGTCATTCACATGTCTGTTTGAAAAAGGTCGGGGAAGCTCAGCTCACTGGGCCTGAACTCATTACACAATAGACAATGTCAAGAAAATTCGCGATAACCTTCTGACAGCTAGAAGCCGTCAAAAGAGTTATGCGGACAAACGACGCAAGCCCTTGGAATTCCAAGTTGGTGATCACGTCCTTATCAAGGTATCCCCTTGGAAAGGTGTGATTAGATTTGGAAAGAAAGGAAAACTTGCCCCACGATATATTGGACCATTCAAGATCGTTGAGAGAATCGGAAAGGTGGCCTACTGACTTGAGCTACCTCCTGAACTTGGGAATATTCACCCAACATTCCACGTGTCCAATTTGAAAAAGTGTTTAGCTGATATAAACCTCCACATTCCCCTCGACGAAATTCACATTGATGACACTACGCACTTTGTCGACAAACCTGTGGAGATATTGTACCGTGAAGTCAAGAAACTCAAGCCTTCGCTGGGAATCCAAATGTAGCCTAGAATTTACTTGGGAACGAGAGGATCAAATGAAAGCGAATATCCACATCTGCTTCACAAAGTTTCCTCTAATTAAATTTCCGACGAAATTTCCAAAAGTAGGGGAGACTGTGACATTTGTGCCTTTTCAATCATTGCATAATTAAAAAAAATTTCGTATTCAATGAAACTCTGTGTTTTATTTTGAAATATTTTTCTATTCAACAAAATCTTGTATTTTATTGATGAGAATGCAAAATGTCAATCGTTGCACAATTTCGATCATTTTCGTGTTCGTTAAAGCGCTTTACGCATTTTTGCGAAACGCGTAACCGTACAACCGAATGAACCGACATCCATGACATTTTCGGGCATAATCTAAGTTACACATGTCTTAACACCTTTATATAACCTGTATATTAGGTTAAAGGGTTAAAAATGGCATACAAGTGAAAATACAAGTCCAAGGGCCAAAAATGTAAAAAAAATAATAAATGCTTTTGCTTCTTCACCAAGTTTGACATCTATCTCCAATTTGACACCTAGCACTCACTTTGCCACACTTAATATGGTGTTGACACATGTTAGGACACTAATCCACACTTGAGGACACTTGTCATCACCTCCTTAATCCTAAAATACTATAAATACCACATGATTCTTCCAGTTTTTTTCACACCACTTCAAAACACTTCAAAGCAAAGTGTTAAGTTCTTCTCTCTATCCTTCTTGGAGCTTGTTTCCAGCCTTTGGAAGCCTCCTATCTTTAGTTCCGAAAGTGTTCTTCAACACAAGTTTTGATACCAAATCTTTAGTTCCGAAAGTGTTTCCAGCCTTGTTTCCAGCCTTTCGGTCAAAAATGCGAATGAAGTGCATTTTACGATGAAACTATTCTCGAGTATTGAAACACCAAGTTTTGATAGCAAATTAGTTTTATAAACGTAGTTAGATATATTTTGACATGTATAACTTGTCACTTCTAGTTTAGTGCTTATTTAGGGTCGTAAATCGAGCGGTCTTGACCACCACTTTGACTTTTGAATCCGACCCGTTTGGCCGATCTTAGGATCCGACGAAACACATATTTGTGAATAGTTGTATAGGGAATAACCTACTAAGCTTATACCTTATGGTCACGTCATTTGGTTAGTGTTATGATAAGTTACTTCTATGTCCTTGAAAAATGACCAAAATGCCCTTTTGCGCATAAATCCGTTTTAAGCACATGTAACAAAATTTTTGAAATATAAACAGATGTTATAAACATTTTCAAACATGCTTGGGCATTTAAGACTTATCATAGGACATGTTTAACCATCCGATCACATGTTTAAGCTAATGACCCGTAAACTACCTTAACGAGTCATAATGGGTCAAAAGCACTTTGAATCCTTTCCAAATCAGAATGTTATGTTTGTTAAACCATATCACACGAGTTCCAACACTCGTTTGGTTTATAAGACTTCATTCTATCCGATCTCCCGTTTGTAGTCCCGACACGCTAACATATTCATCTAACATATTAGGACACGTTTGAGCTTTGTTTATTTCGTTGATCAAGAACGCTTTCTCAATCCCAAGTGAGTACATAGGTCCCCTCTTTTACATTTTCTAAATGTTTTGGGGTGATTCATATGTTCCTGTAATTATTTTCAAGATTTCAAAACAAATATACAAGGTTTATATATACAAAATGAGTTTAAAAGTGAGTACATAGTTCCCTCTTTTACATTTTCTAAATGTTTTAGGGTGATTCATTTGTGCCTATATTTTCAAGATTTCAAAACAATATACATGGTTTATATATACAAAATGATTTTCAAAGTGAGTACATAGCCCCCTCTTTTACATTTTCTAAATGTTTTGGGGTGATTCATATGTGCCTATAATTATTTTCAAGATTTCAAAACAATATACATGGTTTATGTATACAAAATGATTTTCAAAGTGAGTACATAGTTCCCCTCTTTTACGTTTTCTAAATGTTTTGGGGTGATTCATATGTGCTTATAATTATTTTAAAGATTTCAACACAATATACATGGTTATATATACAAAATGATTTTCAATGTGAGTATATACTTCCCCTCTTTTACGTTTTGCAAATGTTTTGGGGTGACTCATATGTGCTAAATCATTTTCAAGTTTTCAAAAACAATGTCTATGGTTTATATATAAAACAATACGATTTCAATAATGTGAACAACTTGTTGATGTGTTATCCATAACATGAATGACATTCATTAGCTTTGGCCGAGCCGACCAGTAGTATGTTATGGTACCATAGGACTAACAATCCTATTATCGGACTGTTCACTGCATTTGGTGGAAGTTTGGGTAATGACTGAAACTGTTTCTGATTAACAAATCATTTGGTAATTTGTTAGTCTAGTTAAAGAGACCCTTTGGTGGTCTATTAAAGATACCCTTTGGTGTTATAGTCAACACAGGTTTGAATGTGTTCATTAAAGAACGATCAAAAATTTTCACAATAAAAAACACGAACTATTTGTTTATGACATGGACTATTGATTTATGACACAGACGATTGATCTATAACACGGACAAATGGTTTTGAACAATGTCACTTAATGATTTTCACTTAAAGATATAAACCATACGGAGTTTTCTTTTGAATCAATATATTACAAGGTTTTTACAAAAGAAATGTTTTGGTCAAGATTCATGGCTATAAGGTTTTCACAACTCTAATTAACTTGTTTTAGTTAGTTAATTGTATAGCAATATCAAACAATTTTGATACAAGGTTTTCACTTAACGACTCTTGTATTCGGACGAGGTGTTGCAATATGTATACAAAGCCATGAATTTGACACACTCACAAAACCGATATACTCGCCGGCATTTTTATGTTGACTCTCTTTTCACATATGTTTCATGAGTAAATGCTTGATAATATGATGCATGCTTCACGTAGGACTGGACGCGGGTCTTAGTGAAACAATTTATTTTTGTGTTGTTTCTGTTTATCCCAAGATAATGTAAACATTTAACTTAATAAATATTTTTTAAATTCCTTGAGTTATGAAACAATAGTTCTGTGACATGACTCCCTAACGTTTCCGCCGCGGTTTTTTGTTTTACGCGGTCGGGGTGTTACACTATATACATAACCGACATATCCTAGACGTAGGCAATAGACATTATACACCAACACATATGAATATTTTTCGGTTGTGTTTGTGAGATAAAACATCTATACAAGAATTCATTGATAATACAAGTCTTCTGAATCGTAGTATACAAACACGGACCTTCTTCAACACTTATCCTTGTCCGAACACCTAGATTCAGATAACTAGTGATGTTGTCAACTGGATGATCTCTATTTTCTCGTGTTGTAGCAATGATGTCAACTTCCAAGTTGTTTTCCAGATTTTATCCTATCTCCCCATGAATATTTTGATCAGCAAACAGATTTGTATAGTCATCCCCCTCAACAGGTTCAGACTCACTGTCACTAGAATCTGCTTCAACTGCATTTGTATTTGAGGAAGTTCTTGGTGCATCCGCTATTTGATCACTTGATCTTGGACCTAATACACTCGCATCTTCATCCCTGATCAAGCTGTGAATTACTTCCAAATCACCTACATTAGAAAACTCAGGCATTTTAAAAGACTCAAAGAATAGATCCTAATCATATACCTTTGTGGACATGGGCTAGACTGTTTTGACGAATATGTTATAATTTCAATATCAAAAACGGTTTCAATTTTACCATTTGTTTTATTAAAAAGTCTTTCTTTGGTGACCCATCTAGATAACCTAGGAAAAATCTTTTGTCAGCCACTTCACCAAATATTAGTTGGTTTTTAATTCTAATTATTATGCATGGTAGCCCAAAAGGTTCAAACCCTTGTAAATTTGGTTTAAGATTTCTCAAAAGTTTATAACACGTCTTGTTGTGTCATTCAACCGTCAAAACCCTATTCAGAACATAGCAAGCTGTATTCACAGCCTCTGCCCAAAATAGGGAAGGAAGCTTAGAATAAGTAAGCCTTGTTCTTAGTAGATTTAATTAAAGTCTTGTTTTTCCGTTCTGTCACTTAATTATGTTACTGTGTGTATGGTGCATTGAATTTGTCACACCCTCAATTTTCACTTGCGGAGTTTTACCGCGAGGCGTGTGAACAAACCAGAATCTGAAACACTAGTACGTCGAACGACTCTATATGATTTGATAATACGTTTTCAAAAATCATTTGTCGTAGATTTTATATTGTCTTAATTAGTTACCAATGTTTAGCGGAAGCATTAGTTTTTAAAGTTGAGTGGAAGCATAAAGTAAAGCAAAGGAACGGGCGCCAACATAAACGCCAAAACCAAAGAAAAACCCAAAACAATGTTTGTAAATGAGACTCGATAAAAGATGTCTTGATCAATGCAAGTGAGTGCACCTAAAGCTCCTAGCGTCATGAGAAACATGTAAAGAAACAAGTGTCAACATTAAAGATGAGTGAGTTCACAGGTTTTCATAAATTCGTTTGTTCGGTTATGAGTTTGTTTCCCCCGTTATCCCTAACCCGGGATAACGATTTAGTTCCATTATTCCCAACCCGGAAAAATACCGATAGTTCCATTATTCCTTAACCGGAATAATAATGATGTTGGTTCCATTATTCCAAACCCGGAATAATAAAGTTGTTGTTTCCATTATCCCTAACCCGGGATAATATATTGAGGGTGTGACAGATTGGTATCAGAGCCACTAGCTATAGAGAACCAGGTTTGCATTAAAAGTAGACCTAAACTATAGCTGATTACACGACACTAGACGTAGTTTGGCACCGAACTGATTATATCTTATTATGTGATGTACTACAACTGTGTATGTAGATTATGACTTCGTAATAAGAAATGAAAACAACTCGTAACTAACTACACGACCTAACAGGCAATGTCATCATCGTCATCATCATCCGACAAACTTTCGCACCCAAGGGCGCCAGGAAAGGCACCTATGGTGGAACCCTTACCATCTTATAGCGTGGAAACACGCTCAGCTGCGAGAAAAAGGCTCGCCCTGGGGGAGGAGTCGTCATCACGCCCAACCATCGCTGTGCCGGTCAAACCGGTTAACTCTGTAGAAGTAGGAAATGACCTACTTAGAAACATGATACAGAAACAACGAGAACAATTAGAAATAATGCAGGAAACCATCCTAGCACAGGGATGGATGATCCGACAACTGACAGGTAAAACCGACTCGCTCGAGGAAGAGCAACATACGAGTAAGATAGCTCGTAACACCGTAGCCAGAGATCTGCGTGCTGAGCAGATAAGAGCCGACTGGCTCGAAGACAGAGTCCTGGAAAATAGTTGGAGAATTCAGGAGCTAGAGCAAAATCAAGCACCTGCACCAGCACCGGCCCCTCTAGTGCCGGTAGAGGAGGATCCGGAAGAGGATCCAGAAGAGGATCCGGAAGAGGATCCGGAAGAGGACCCAGAGGAGGATCCAGAGGAGGATCCGGAGGAGGACCCAGCTGTAGAAGCCGGGAATGCCGCGCAGGATGATGGCAACGATAGTGATCTGGGGGATGGAGACGTAGACGACTGACACGTCTCGCTTATTTTATTTACTTTCCTTCAGTCTATTTATTTTCCCACTTGTGTTTAAACTTGAGACTTTATAGTGAATTCATATGTTTGGTTGGCACTTTGTAAGACGTTGAAACTTCATTTAATCAAGTATTTCTTTTGACTATTTAATATATTTGAGTTGACATAACTTGATAATTATTTAAGTACGAAGTAGGATAACTATATTGGATATATAGACTTATCGGGGTGTGTTTATGTTGTTTTTCGAAGATCTAAATGCAACTGGACGACGTGAAAACCTTAACATGACGCCCGAAGAACTAGCTACAATGATTCAAGAGCACGTGAACGCGGCTCTAGCGGGTGTTCAGAACCAACCGGCAGGAGGGGGATTTAACCCCTACAAGATGTTCCTCGACGCGAAACCAAGCAAATTCTCGGGGGCAGAAGGGCCCATAGGACTGGTCCGCTGGATCAAAAAATCTGAATCAATATTTGAAATGTGCAACTGTCTAGAGGCCAACAAGGTCAAGTATGCAGCCTCAACACTGGAAGATGGGGCACTAACTTGGTGGAATGCACAAGTCCAAACGCGTGGACTTATTGCTGCAAATGCAATGGCCTGGGCCGAGTTTAAGGCCCTAATCAAAGAGGAGTACTGTCCACGAGACAGAGTGCAACAGTTGGAGCAAGCCTTATGGAACCACAAGATGGTGGGATCTGAAATCGAAGCATACACACCGAAACATCACGACTTGGTATTTCTATGTCCCGATCTAGCTAACACTGTTGAAAAACGACTCGAGTTTTACCTTGGGGGTCTGGTTCCGGAGATTCAGGGTATGGTAATGGCTAGTAACCCTGCAACTGAACATCAAGTAATCCGATTGGCGCACAAACTCACCGATAAGGCAGTGGAACAAAAGAAGTTGCCAGCTCGGGGTACAACTGAAGTTGCCCCTGATAATAAAAGAAAGTTTGAAGACTCGTCTGTTCGACAGTCTTCGTCATCCCAGCCACAACAGGGGAACCAGAAACGGTTCAATCATTACAACAGCCATCGGGGTCACCAAAATCAGCCCGCCAACAACAACAACAACAACCAGAACGCAAGCGGCTATGTAGGTCGAAAGCCGCAGTGCAATCGCTGTAATCTTCATCATCACGGCCCTTGTGCCGGGAATCGCTGCCAACAATGTGGCAAGGTGGGACATGCGGCAAAGGATTGTCGTGGGGAAATCATGTCCCGCCAGAACCAAAATCAACCCCAAGGCCCACAACAGGGTGTTAACCGGGGATGCTATCAGTGTGGTAGCACTGCCCACTTCAAAAGAGACTGCCCACAGCTCCGTAACAACAACAACAACAATGGTGGGAACAACCACAACCACAATAACCACAACAACAACAATAATGGAAATGGTGGCATAGGAGGTGCCAAAGGTCGCGCATTTACGCTGGGACGCGGAGAGGCCAGAAACGATTCGAACGTGGTCACCGGTAAGTTTCCCCTTAAGGAACATTTTGCTACTGTGCTTTTTGATATGGGTACGGGTAGGAGCTTTATATCTGAGTCTTTTAGGAAGAACCTAAATCTCACGCCTAAACCATTAGAGACCCCTTATGTTATAGAATTAGCCGATGGTAATTCTGTAGATGTGACCCATATAGTATCCGGCTGTCAACTCAAACTCGCGGGTCACACTTTTACCATTGATCTGATGACAACTACCCTGGGTAGTTTTGACGTGGTAGTCGGAATGGACTGGCTATCCGACGTCCGAGCTGAAGTCCTCTGCTTCGATAAATCTATCCGTATTCCGCTCTCTAACGACGAAATCTTGACGGTACAAGGCGATAAGGCAAGCGCCGTCACCAACATCATCTCTTACATGCAAGCGCAGAAGTATCTTCGGAGGAAGAACTCCTTCGCTTTACTCGCACTGGTTACCGAACAGCCTAAGGACGAGAAACGTATAGAAGATATCCCTGTCGTCCGTGATTTTTCCGATGTATTCCCAGAGGAATTACCTGGTCTTCCACCCCATCGACAATTGGAGTTTGAAATCGAATTGGTGAACCATGCAACTCCTATCGCCAAGGCTCCATACCGCCTAGCTCCAGCCGAGCTGCATGAGCTGTCTACCCAACTTCAGGAGCTGTTAGAAAAGGGATTTATCCGACCAAGCGCTTCGCCATGGGGAGCTCCAGTCCTTTTTGTCAAGAAGAAGGACGGGACCTTCCGCATGTGCATCGACTACAGGGAACTCAACAAGGTTACTGTCAAGAACCGATACCCGTTACCTCGCATCGACGATCTCTTCGACCAACTCCAAGGGTCAAGCTACTATTCCAAGATTGATCTACGGTCCGGTTACCATCAGCTACGCGTCAGGGAGGAGGATATCGCTAAGACGGCATTTCGTACTCGGTATGGCCATTATGAGTTCTTGGTCATGCCCTTCGGTCTCACCAACGCACCCGCGGTGTTCATGGACCTCATGAACCGCGTGTGTAAACCATACCTCGACAAGTTTGTCATTGTGTTCATCGATGACATACTCATCTACTCCAAAAGTGAAGAAGAACATGCTGAACATCTACGATTACTGCTAGGATTACTTCAACAAGAGAAGCTATATGCCAAGCTTTCGAAGTGTGATTTCTGGATTCGGGAAGTTCAGTTTCTCGGGCATATCGTAAATGAAAAGGGTATCCATGTCGACCCTGCCAAGATTGAAGCTATCAAAAACTGGGAAGCACCCAGGACACCGACGGAGATCCGCCAATTTTTGGGCTTGGCTGGTTACTACAGACGTTTCATCGAGGGATTTTCAAAGATCGCACAAATGCTTACTACCCTCACCCAGAAAGGCATCAAGTATGCTTGGGGTGACAAGCAGGAAGCGGCATTTCAATTGCTGAAACAGAAACTTTGCAGTGCACCCATTCTGTCCTTGCCGGAAGGGACAGATGACTTTGTAGTATATTGTGATGCTTCCATTCAGGGGTTGGGATGCGTACTCATGCAACGCGATAAGGTCATCGCGTATGCGTCGCGACAATTGAAGGTTCACGAGAAAACCACCTGCCTTTAGTGGAATTCTCGTATAACAACAGTTACCATACAAGTATATCGGCAGCACCGTTTGAGGCATTATACGGTCGTAAATGTAGATCACCGGTCTGTTGGGCAGAAGTCGGTGACAGTCAACTCACAGGCCCTGAGTTAATACTTGAGGCTACTGAAAAGATTGTACAAATCAGAAACCGCATGGCGGCGGCACGAGATCGACAGAAAAGCTACGCTGATCAACGACGCAAACCGCTCGAATTTCAAGTAGGCGACCGCGTCCTACTAAAGGTGTCACCCTGGAAGGGTGTAATTCGTTTTGGAAAACGGGGCAAACTAAACCCACGGTACGTAGGTCCGTTTGTAATCTTGAAACGTATTGGACCCGTAGCTTATCAATTAGACCTTCCTGCCTAACTCAGCGGAGTTCACAACGTATTTCACGTGTCAAATCTGAAGAAGTGTCTATCAGATGAAACTCTAGTCATTCCATTGGATGAGATTCAAGTGGACGAACAACTGCACTTTGTGGAACAGCCTATCGAGATCATGGATCGTGAGATCAAGACTCGAAGGCATAGCAAGATTCCGATCGTTAAGGTTCGTTGCGTGGACCGGAGTTCACGTGGGAAAAAGAGGACCAAATGAAAAGCAAATACCCACACCTCTTCGCAACTGAGCAGCAAACTAACGATACCAGTAACTAAATTTTTGGGACGAAAATCCTTTCAACATGGGGATGATGTGACAACCTGGAAATTTCTCATACTTTCGCGTACCATTGTTAACTAAATCCTTGTGCATGGCACTTGGGAACTTCTTGTAACTTCGCATACCATCGTTAACGAACTAACTCTTTGTGTATGGCACTCTAAACATGTACGCTGCATTCTAAACCGCGTTTACTCAATTTTAAGGACGAAAATTCTTTCAACATGGGGATAATGTGACATCCCGGTTTTTCGGATAACTTAAACGCAATACCTGTCGAATAAATTATGTGCTACGTATTAAACGATTATAAGTTGGTGCGTTATTATGTGATATCCGAGTTCGTGTTTTATGTTAGTTATAATGTATAGACGTAGTAAATAAACAAATGAATCGAGCCGAACCGCGACATGAGCCGGCCTCTTTTCTTGCGATTCAAAGAACTAAACTTGGGGATCAAGTTTTAAACCCAAACCTTAAACTCAGACCATCCGGTCGCGAGCAAACAACCCAAACCGACCCACCCAAGTCCCTTCGGCCGCGAGAACAAACCCAAACCGCAACCCATTCCCTTCATCTCTTGCGCCTATATATACAAACACATGCATGCTTCCTTCACAACACAAAAACCCTAATAACTAAGAAGCCGACGGCAGCCTTGCTACACTCCCTTCGGTCGCGAGCAGCCCCTTGTTCACCTCCTCGATCGCAAACAGCCCTCTTGTCCCTTGATCGCGAGCAGCCCTCCTTTCAGTCCCTCGATCGCAAGCAGCTTGTTACAACTCCATCTTCATCCTCGGTCGCGATTCTTTTGATCATTGGTTCCTCATCTCACTCACGGCTCATTGATCTTGTTATTAAAGGTTAGGATTATAATTGTTTGCAAGATCATATTCGGATTATATGTTTGAATGTAAGGTTATGTTAGCCGATATATTGATGATGTTTGCAAGTTGATGTTTGTTCGAAATCTGGAATCATAGGCTGTGTTTTGTTTATAAAAACTAGAGATATTGATTAGGGTTTGCATAGATATGATATATGTATTGATCTATGATTGGAAAAAATCAGTTCTTGATCGCCTAGGTTCATTGTATCGACGGTTATTGCGAATTAGTTGTGATAAAATGCAGAAACAGGTTGCTGAATGATAGTTACAGCCGACTCGAAGGCATAGCAAGATTCCGATCGTTAAGGTTCGTTGGGACTCTAAGCGTGGACCGGAGTTCACGTGGGAAAAAGAGGACCAAATGAAAAGCAAATAACCACACCTCTTCGCAACTGAGCAGCAAACTAACGATACCAGTAACTAAATTTTCGGGACGAAAATCTTTTCAACATGGGGATGATGTGACAACCTGGAAATTTCTCATACTTTCGCGTACCATTGTTAACTTAATCCTTGTGCATGGCTAGACTTCAGAAAATCCGTTTTTCGACAACTAATGACCGAGTTACAGCCAGTTGAAGTCGGCTGTAACTATCATTCAGCAACCTGTTTCTGCATTTTATCACAACTAATTCGCAATAACCGTCGATACAATGAACCTAGGCGATCAAGAACTGATTTTTCCAATCATAGATCAATACATATATCATATCCATGCAAACCCTAATCAATATCTCTAGTTTTTTATAAACAAAACACAGCCTATGATTCCAGATTTCGAACAAACATCAACTTGCAAACATCATCAATAAATCGGCTAACATAACCTTACATTCAAACATATAATCCGAATATGATCTTGCAAACAATTATAATCCTAACCTTTAATAACAAGATCAATGAGCCGTGACTGAGATGAGGAACCAATGATCAAAAGAATCGCGACCAAGGATGAAGATGGAGTTGTAACAAGCTGCTTGCGGTCGAGGGACTGAAAGGAGGGCTGCTCGCGATCAAGGGACAAGAGGGCTATTTGCGATCGAGGAGGTGAACAAGGGGCTGCTCACGACTGAAGGGAGTGTAGCAAGGCTGCCGTCGGCTTCTTAGATATTAGGGTTTTTGTGTTATGAAGGAAGCATGCATGTGTTTGTATATATAGGCGCAAGAGATGAAGGGAATGGGTTGTGGTTTGGGTTTGTTCTCGCGGCCGAAGGGACTTGGGTGGGTCGGTTTGGGTTGTTTGCTCGCGACCGGATGGTTTGAGTTTAAGGTTTGGGTTTAAAACTTGATCCCCAAGTTTAGTTCCTTGAGTCGCAAGAAAAGAGGCCGGCTCGTGTCGCGGTTCGGCTCGATTCATTTGTTTATTTACTACGTCTATACATTATAACTAACATAAAACACGAACTCGGATATCACATAATAACGCACCAACTTATAAACGTTTAATACATGGCACATAATTTATTCGACAAGTATTGCGTTTAAGTTATCCGAAAAACCGGGATGTCACATTATCCCCATGTTGAAAGAATTTTCGTCCCGAAAATTGAGTAAACGCGGTTTAGAATGCAGCGTACATGTTTAGAGTGCCACGCACAAAGAGTTAGTTCGTTAACGATGGTATGCGAAGTTACAAGAAGTTCCCAAGTGCCATGCACAAAGATTCCCAAGTGCCATGCACAAGGATTTAGTTAACAATGGTACGCGAAAGTATGAGAAATTTCCAGGTTGTCACAGAATTGATGTTCTATCCCCTTGTGAAGAAAGACTCCGTGCCATTGTCGCTTCTAATGCGCTTGATACTCGTCTCGAGTAAATTCTCCAACTTTGTAAAAAGATTGATCAACATCTCTGTTGTTTAATCCTTCGACACTAGAAAGAAAACCCAACAAAAACGAGAAAAGTCATCAATAACAACTAAACGAAAATATTTTCCTCCAATACTCCTTACATTCACTGGACCAAACAAATCCATGTGAAGTAATTCGAGTGGAGAAGCAATGGAATTCACTATTTTAGGCTTGTGAGGTTTTTTGTGTTGCTTTCCCTTTTGAGAAGGAAGGCATTTATGATCCAAATAAAACTTCTACATTGGCACAACTTCCACTAAACCGTTTTTAGTTATTAATTCATTTTTCGATGGTGGATATGTGCCATGCGTCTATGCCATAACATCGACTCAGCCTCAGATACTTTAGACAACAAATATGTAGACACCATGGAAGAATCCCTAACGCTCATGTCCATGATATAGGTATCATTCTTCCTTGGTGCTCTCATAACTCTCCAATCTTTAGGAATGATCAAACCTGGTTTCAACACTAATGCCTCAGACTTGGTAAAGTTAAAAAAGTAACCCGTGTCACATACTTGTGACATGCTCATCAAATTGTGTTTGAGCTGCTTAACATAGTTAACTTTGTACAAAGTAATCCTCCCATTTGTCATTTTCCCTTAACCTGTTATTCTACCTCCTTTTGCTCCTGCAAAGTTCACATAAGCTCCATTGATTTCTTCAAATTCTTTTAACAATCTCTTATCCCCCGTCGTGTGCCTGGAGCAACCACTATCAACATACCATAACTTGATTAGCATCCTTAGCAACTAGGGGACCCAAGCCTTAATGATCTCGAGTCTTCCAGATTCATCAACTACATGAACATCTATCTAATATCCATCAATCCTTACTGGAGTCTTGGATCTCAGACCTGTTGATACAAATGGTTTTTGATTTCCACTAGGTCTCCGGTCCCGAGGGTTTCCATATGTGTTTGGACCCTGTGACCTTTGGATATATTGATTTTGAAAACTTCTATTTTGATTCACAAACTCTGACTTATGATGAACTCTTGGTTGATTTTCAAAACCTTGATTGTAATAATTTCTAGAGTCATTATTATAAAATTTTCGACCACCACCATTGTGATATTGATTTTGTTGTGGACTTTGACCTCTGAAATTATTAGACTGACCATAAAACTATTCATTCTAGGTGAACTACTTTTTGGCCTGTCGAATTTGCCAAATGTAGACGCAGGCTAAAACCTTGGTTGATTTCTTTGAAAACTAGGAAATTGTTGATTTCCTGTTTTAGCATTATCTTCAACCATAGATTTCAACGGTGAGTTTGACCTTTTGAATTCACAATCACCCTTCTTTTCTTGTGACTTGTCTTTCTTTGCTTCTTTCCAAGGTGCTTCACCCTTCGTGTAAGGACAACAACTAATTACATGTCCTTTTGTATGACAATTAAAGCATGACCTTTTCGCAAAAGCTTTCTTTTGTGAAGCTTTTGGACTTGATGGTTCTAATGAGGTAGGTGACGTTTTAGAAGGACCGACATTTGTTGTTTGTGATTTGCCATTGTTCATTTTATCTTTAACAAACTTTTTGTTAGACTCTGTTTCAATTACTTTTGATTCATTTTTCATGTCATCCCCTTTCACAAAATTCATCTTTTTAACATAAGTTAGTTTTTTAGTTTGGGGATTGGCATTTTTATTTTTCAAAACAATATCTCTTTTAGTTTCCTTCTTGACATCAACCCCTTCATAATCAGATGCATCCTCATTCTCAGAAGTGGAATTATAAGGTACTTCGATAGTCATCGGCTCAACCACAACTGCTTCACCATACACAAAATCTATTAAATCATCTTCATGTGGTAAAAATGTATAGTCCTGATGAACAGGAGGAGGAACTTCATTAAATCCCACTGTTGCTCGATCAATACTCTTTTTTAAGTTACCATCATGTGATTCATTACAAAAGATGTGTTTCTAAATTGATCTATTTTTCTTTGAAGTTCAACAATCTTAACTTATGTATCAGTTAACTCTATGCACTTGTCAGATAGTTCTTTTGTTATATATCTCATTGTCTCATGTGCTAAATCTATCACTTGAAGCTCTTTATTTAGTTTATCAGTTAAAGTTCTAACTTCAGCTTCACATGATTTTATTTTCTTTAGATATTGAAACCCTTTTTTCTTAATGAAAAAGTTTGATTCTTTTAGACCATTTAGTTCATTTATCAGACTTTGGTTGTAAGTAGACAACCTGTCGACTGTACCTCTTAATTCACAGCAACTCATGCAGATAGAACTTACTGGTTTTGAACTTACATCACTAGTAGCTTTGATCAAGTCGGCCATGAATGCAGCAAAATCAGTATTGGCCTTCTCTTCTTCTTCTTCTTCTTCAGATTGCACCTGTACATCATCAGTCTTTAGATCTTCAGCTGGTTTTTCTTTAGGCTTGACCTGTTTAGCATCATTTTGTTCTTTGGCAGCTTGCATTTCCTCACTAGCTACCTGTTCAACTACATTCTTTTTCTTAGAAGTCTCTTCTTTGTCCTCTTCACTAGTTTCGGCTTCAGCTTCTTGACCATCATTGATCACTGAACTATCTCTGCCATTAAAGCTTGTGTGATGGTTCCATCATCTTCCAGATGAAGACTCCAATCGTATGAACTATCAGGAGAAGTTGTAGAAACCAATGCTCATGATCCACTATTGTTTGAACTCTGACCAAATGAATTATGAAATGTGGAAGGTTGTTGTGATTCTCCTGTTTGTATTTACATTCTCTGGCGAAATGTCCAAGGTTTTGACATTTGAAGCATTTAACCTTGGATCTATTCATGAAATTTCTAGCCCTTATAAATATTATGGCCATCTGCCACTGAATATCCATCTCATCCAAGTCGTCTAGATCATTCTGCACATAATACTCATCCAGTATTGTTGGATCGGTTATCTTTCCTTAAATATAATTTTGATATGAAGCAACAAAGGAGGCTAGGAGAGACAATTGATTCTTAGCTGGTTTGACAGATATGCACTTGGGAATTCTGCTATTCGATCCAGCATGCTGTCTCTTTCCAACTAGTAAGGCTCCTGATGATGCAACAAAACACATTTGACCATCAGCATCAATAACAACAGTTTCATTTTCACTTGAGAGAAATGCAGTTGCTAAATCACTAGAAGCATTGTGAGAAGATGAAGATGGAATGCCTTTGTAGATTCCTGAATCTTGAACCTGATCATAACATATTTCTTTCTTCTTCATGTTGAGCTCATAAGCTCTCAGTTGCCCAACAAATTCTTCTAAGTCTTTAGTCTCATAATCAACTTCACCCTTTATCTTGAGAATATAAATATCCCACTTAGAAGGTAGCGCATCTAGCAGCTTGTCATTTATCTCAGTGTTAGTGTATCCCTCTATGTCATAGTTCTATAATTTTGTCATCAAATGATATAACCGTGTTATAATATCTTCTAGGGACTCATTTCTTGTACATTTAAAGACAACAAATTGTTTCTTCAGCAAGTCAACTTTATTCTTCTTCACATCAACATTCCCTTCATATCGCTTCCCCAACGCATCCCACAGCTCTTTTGAGGTAATGTACCTCCTAAAGGTGTGTTTTATACCATCTGATAGAGACATCTTTATAGTAGCCATGGTTCTCTTCTCAGCTTCATACATCTTCTTCTCCGCATCTTCCATATTAACATACACAGTGACCCGTTCTCTTCATTCAAACTCATGAATGGGGTTCACGTAGCCACCCTGAATACAAATCCAAATATTCAACGAAAGACTCAAACCTTTTTTTCCACATAAGATACTACTCTACCTTCATCAGCTTTGGCGGTTAATTGGTAGTACCAACCTCATGCTCCATCTTCAACAGCTCATTCAGGTTCGACATAGTCGGCATTTTTAATGTAATCTGCTCGTTAGAAACGTTTAAAGAGTGATCAAAAATTGTTTTTACCAAATTGTACCATTAGACCCGTCTCGAGAATATGAATCCAACGATGTATAATGTTGAAAACCTTGTTTTGGATTTCTGTGCCTTTTTTGTCCTAAAAATAAGGGGATTAAAACTGTGCAGTCCGTTTTTAAAGTTTGTTTACAGATAATTTTCTTTGCACAATAACGTCTATTGCCGAATACGTCAGCTGATTAAAATTCCACCACTAAGATTTTAAATGTACAGGTCAAATACGCAAGTTTAAATACGTAGTTTACATTACGAAGGTCAAATAATACCCAGATGAATGGCAATGGGTCGGGTTTGGGACAGGTTTAGGTAATCCCAACCCCAAACCCGGTTAGCTAAGCTTGTCCTAAACCCGTCCAATTTCTAGCGGGTAAATACCCATCCGGTATACCCGCGGGTTTCAGGTAAACTCGTTAATTTAAAAGGCATACCCGTTGGGTAAACTCAACCCAAAACCCATCGGGTAACTACTAACCGGTTGCATTTCATATTGTCACCATATGAATATATATCAAATAACTACAATGTATGCGGAATAGCATACCTATATATGTAAAAAATGGATGTATCATATATATATATATTTTATAATATAAAAGAAATTATATTAGGTATACAATCGGGTAAACGGGTACACTTTATCAGGTAACTGGGTCGGGTAAACGGGCATATCACTAAATCCCAAACCCATGAACTAAAACAAAAACTATTGTTGGGCTTGGAGCTTTAAAGGTTTATTCATTAGTGATGTATTTGGGCTTTTGGGGTTAGTGTGGGCTTCCTAGTGCCTAATGAGCCTAGGGTTGTAATTATGGGCTTTATGATGTTTATAAATAGAGGGGCTAGGTCATGTAGTAGGGGTTAGAGAGTTGATAGCAAAAACTTGTATCTGACATCTTTGGTGTATGCAAGTTATAATCATTGAAGTTATTCAACTTGTTCTTCTTCCTAATCATAATTTCCGCTATTAATTAGGTTAGTGATACCTGTTTGATCCGTTTACAGGACTTACAATTGGTATCAGAGCCTGCTGTTCTAATTCAGGCTCCGGGTATTGCTGATTGAAGAAGTTTTGATGTGTGTTGCTGCTGTATGAATCGGTTTTTGGTGTTCCGGATCACTGTTCATCGTCGGAGGCTACTGTTCCGAAGAACACGAATAATTTGTGAAGATTTCGGATCTGGCACTGTTCTAGATTCCGAAGAACACAAAGAAGGTTCTCACAAATCTGATTAACCACTGTTCCGGATTCTTAACAACACAAAGGAGATCGTCCGTTTCGGATTGATCCCAGACTGTTGCTTGTTCCAGATTGTAGTCCGAGTTACTGTTGCGGTGTTTGAATTCCTTGAATCTCGGAATTCAGTTGCAGAAAAGGCAGGACCATTGTTACGGATTGGATCACTCTTCCGGATTTTCAGAAGATAAGACAGGCATTTCGGATTCTCTGTTCCTGATTCTTGATTTCGGATTTAAATTCAGAGTTGATTATTCTGGATCTACATCTCGGATTCTCCATTTCGGATATGGATTTCGGATCTACATTTATGTCTTTTTATTTCGGATTTCATCTCGGGTTATCTATTTCGGAACTTCAAGTCGGATTTAGCAATCCGGATTGTTCATTTCGGAGTCTTTAGTCCGGGTTGACCAACTTTGACTTTTGGATTGCCATTTCGGAAACAGGTTGACCAACTTTGACTTCCGGATTGCCATTTCAGAAAATCTTTCCGGGTTGACCATCTTTGACTACAGAATTGACCTTTTCGGATTCAGTACTGTTCATCAGAATCACTTAAAATTAATTAATCTTTAAATCAATTTCGGTAAATTTTTAATTAATTTAATTTTCAGTGGCTGGATTCATGACCGCACAAGACCTGACAAATGCCACACTGGCTGCCCTGCAATCACAAACTTTAGCCCTCCACCAACAGCTGGATCAGGTGATTGGCACTTCCACCAAAGTGCCACGTTTATTGTACGGAGATGAATACTACGAGTGGAAGTTCCGCTTCGAACAATACTGCAGGGCAAAAGACTCGGTGTGTGGAGATGCATCATGAATGGTCCAAGAACCATAGTGTACAACACAGAGCAAGATCCTGAAATGAAAATTCCCAAGCCCATGCACCTATGGACTCTAGAGGATATCAAGATCATAGAGGAAGATGAGAAGGCTTCTGCAACTCTAACCATGGCTCTAGGACCTGATATTTCTATCGCGGCCAGAAACTGTAAAACGCAAAGGAGGTTTGGAGTGAGTTGCAAAATCTCTACGAAGGAAATGCCGACATGAAAGCAAGTAGGGTGAATCAGCTAAATCAACAATTCACCTTGTTCAATCACATATATGGGGAAACCATCGAAAACCAGATACGTCGCTATGTCAATTTGGTTTCTCAAATGATTTCAGCTGAGATCACTCTCACCAACAGTGCCATGAACCGACAGTTATTAAATTCACTGCCCAAAAGTTGGGATGCAGACGTGGGCATGATCAAAAAGACAAAGAACTTAAATGACGTCACTCTCACTGAGATGATAGCTACCATCAAATCATGTGAAATCGACAACAAGCAGAGGGAGATCAACCATCAAAGCAGTTTGATGGCCGCAGGGATGACAGGGCAGAACGCAGCTTTAATGTCACAAAACCTCGTCTATAGTCTTGTACAAGGAAATGCACAAGCACCGAGTGGATCAAATGTGGTTTACAGTCCTATTGTCATGCCTTAGAACACTCAGTATGTGTATGGTTTTCAATCTCCAAATCCTACAACGGTTTCAGCTGCTCAAGTTCACACACAGTACCATGCTCAGTATCCTAACATGGTTTTCAGTCCTGCAACTCCTCAATCAGTGCAACAAGGCATCATTCCGCAAACTACTGCACCAGTCCCTGGACCTTCTCAATCCGCGCCCAACTCTGCGTTTCTCACTAAGGAAAACGAAGAGAAACTGGCTATTGCTGCATCAATGATCAAGAGCTTAAATGCCTTCCTAGCAGGTGATCTGACCCCTCCATCTGTTCTTCCAACAGAAGTTGATCAGATCATGGAGGAGGAACTGGACGAGATCGATGTCTCTTGGAATTTAGCAATGGCTGCTTTTCAGGTCAACAAGTTTCAGAAACAGTATGGAAGGGAACCCTTGTCAAACTTGAAGACTGGTCTCACAAAGGACAAACTTAGATGCTACTGATGTCACGAACCAGGACACTTCGCTAGGGAATGCAAGAAGCCACCGTCTCTCTCCTTCCAAGTCAACTACGAGTCCATCAAGCAGCTCAGGCGGGATGTCCACAATACTAGTAACCCAACAGCATGAGGGTTTCAACTGGGCAGATGCTGCAGCTCAAATGGAAACCGTAAATCTATCCAAGAACAACAACCACTGCATGATGGCACAGACAACTAAGACACCCGATCTTTCAGAGACGGTAAATCGAATACTCTGTTCTGATAGTTGTGGTTTTAAATTGTCATAAATGCGCGCCCACAATTCAACTCTTGTGGCTGAATATCAACAAGCTACATCACAGAACATCGCCCTTAAACATAAGAACAAGCTTCTTATGCAGAAGGTCGAAGCTCAGAAACAGGATGTGGCTCAGCTAAAGCTAGACTTGAACCAACAACAATGTTGGGTCTATGACTAGAAGCTAAAACTAGCTGAAAAGGACGTAGAACTTCAAGCAGTCTTAGCCAAGCTGAATTCCTTGATAGGGAAGCCTCACGAAAATGAAATAAACATTAAGAAATTTGAAACTTCCAGTAAACTAGTCAAGGACTTATGTGACCTCCAGCTTAATTATCAAAAGAAATTTACTAAAGGCCTTGGGTACAATAAGGCGCCTCCACCATATAATCATAACTATACTAGAATGCCTGAATCTGATGAAGAGGTAGAAAATGCTGAAAAAATGATGTATGGTAAACCATCAAAATATTTATCCAAACCATGGACGCCTTATTACCAAAAGTTCTCCAAACCCACTGAACTCAAGAGGGATGATGTTTTTGTGGCTTCTACATCACATCCTTGTGAAACTGGTAATCGTCCCTCTGAAAGTACAGATGGATTGGAGAAAGAAGTGCATGAGGCAGAAACATCCACATCTTCCACAAAATCTAACGAAAAAGAATCTTCTGATGCTCAAACTAAATTTGTGAACGATACTAATGTGTCTAAGTCATGTGCAGAAGAAATTTTAGTTGAGGATATCACATAGGGTGATGAAGAGGAATGTTTGAATATACAATCAGACAATTTAGCTGATGATTATGCATTTTATAAACCTGTTTTTGACATTTTAAATCAATTTCTGGCTGAACAATTTACATGCTCTAATAGTGTTGGTTGTGTTGAGAATTTAGACAGTTTTAATTCTGGGTTTTCATTAAATACTGATGTTTTGAACGATGCTAATAACTTTGATAACTTGTGTGATGCGAAAATGAATTTAGCTACAGGGTCTGCATCAACAGATGATTCAGCTTCATCAAGTTCAACTTAGGATACCGAATGTTCATCTCCAACTGAGGATACCGAATGTTCATCTTCAGAGGCTACGTCTGTTGATGCCTCTCCTAGGGTTGACAGTGTGAACGACGACCAACCAACTATTTCTGTCAACGTTGATGGTCACATAATTCTAGAAGACTTGGGCGGCTCAACACAAGGGACTGATTCTGAAATGACAGAAGATGAACACACTTTTCCAATTGAATCAAACCAAAATTTTAAACCTGATCTTGAATCGGAACCTCAAACTTCTCAAAATTGCAAGGTTCCACAATCATCTGCTAAAATTTCAGAACTGGATGTTCCTGTAGAGCCACTCATGTCCTCTACAGAATCAGTCACAAAGTGTGATTTGAAGAGTAAGACTAAAAAGAGGAGAACACACCGATCTAAAAAGAAGAAAACCAAACAAGTGTCTACAAAAACTGAAACGGCAACTGCTGAGTCTTCTTATCAAACTGAAGAACTAACTCAGCAGTCACACACTGAATCTGTTAAGCAACCAGCTGAACATATATCAGTTAAAATGTTGCCAAAATCTCCATGTCCAAAATCTTTCAATTCAAATCACAAAACTAACAAGTGTGCTGATGGTTATGCGCAGTACACCGTCAAGACCAATATCGTGCATCAGCCGTCAGTAAACGCCAGCAAGAAACTGACAGACAATTTGCCCAGAATTTCCCAAGCTGAACGGACTGTTTTCTTCCAGAAGAGGCAGACCTGTTTCAATTGTGGATCTCCCGGGCACATTGCTCGAAATTGTCAAAAGAACTTTACCTCTTTCAAAACTTTGTGTTCCAGACATCAGAAGGCCATGCCTAATCGCCCACCTGAGGGTTGATTTGTGGCTAAGTCTTCTGATCAAGACTGGAACTTGGCCAAGAAACAAACTGTTAAACACTTGCGACCTTCAGTTTAACAGAATCCCTCTAGCACTCCTTGGAATGTGCAGAGGTCTGATTCGGTAACCTGGAGGCCTAAGTTAGTGGCCAAGAATCAGTCTGCTACCCCCCGTATCTAATAAATCAAAAGCATCATCAACCTCATCCTCAAGTAATTTGATCTTTTGTGAGTTTACTTATGTTGATGCTAATGGCAAACCCAGACCCTCCATGGCCTGGGTTCTCGTTTCTGACGAAAACCTGTTGAAATGTGCGGGAACAGCTCTGGCGCGCTCTTGTTCGATTATGGTATATTGATAGCGGCTATTCCAGGCACATGACAGGAGACATCTTGTAGTTGAATGACATTCAGTTTTTTGATGGCGGGTTTGTTTCCTCGCAGGTGGAGAAACAGGGAAAATCACAATGACAGGAACTGTTTGCAATGGAGCCCTGAGCTTTAAGAATGTCAATTATGTACCCAAATTGAAGCACACTCTGTTGAGTGTGTCTCAACTCTGCGACAAGCATCTGGATGTTCTCATCACAAAGAAAGGATGTTATGTGCTAAAACCAGGTTTAATCATTCTAGATGATTGGATTCTTCTGAAAGCTGCACGAAAAGGAAACACATACGCTATTGATATGAACCAGGCTCCTTCTGACAAGCTCACTTGCCTTTTCTCTTCGACAGCCGAACATGATGCCATGCTATGGCATTGCAGCGATCTACCAGTTCGTGATGTCATGTAGATCGAAAAATGCGAATCATGCGCGCGTGGGAAACAACATCGACAGCCGCACAAAACCAAAGTCGTACCCTCCACTTCTCAGGTCTTAGAACTGCTCCATATGGATCTCTTCGGTCCAACAGACATCCGCAGTATTGGAGGAAAAAGGGTTACTGTCTGGTTATTAATGATGACTACTCTCGATTCACCTGAGTTTTCTTTCTCACACAAAAAAGTGAAACCGCTGAGCTAGTCAAACAATTTATCACGGTTATGGAAAACTAGATAGATTCTATGGTGAAGGCTATTCGGTGTGATAATGGGACAGAGTTTAAGAATCATACGTTAAACTCCTTCTGCTCCTCCAAGGGGATTAACCGATAGTTCAGTGCAGCAAGAACCCCACAACAAAATGGGGTTGCAGAACGCAAAAATCGCACACTTATTGAGGCTACACGCATTATGCTGGTTGAATCCGAATTACCTCTCATCTTCTGGGCAGAAGCAATTAACACTGCATGCTATATTCAGAATCATGCCCTGATCAATAAACACCACATGAAGACTCCATACGAAGTGGTTGAAGGTCGCAAACCTTCGGTAAAGCATTTCCGCAAATTCGGATGTCCTTGTGTTCTCCTGCTCATGGACGCGAAAGGAAAGTTTGAAGCATGCGGAGATCCTAGCATTTTTGTTGGTTATTCTAAAAATACGACATATCGCGTTTATAACAAGATCAAGAAGATGGTAGTTGAAACCTACAATGTGGGTTGGCTGGAGGAAAATCCCAAGGACAAACGCAACAGTCTTGACTAGTTGTATGACTACTCCACTTTATTTAATCATTTTGATGTGTCTTCTAATGTACCTACAGGAAATACTTCGAATTCTATCTTTCCAACAGTGCCTATTAACTCTGAAGATGATGCTGACGCTGTCGCGCTAAATGAGACTTTAAAGTAGCTAAGTGTGGATCCTCCTGGATTCAATGCAGCTGTCTCGCCTTCCTCCACAGTTTCGCGTTCTCAAGACCCACCTATCTCTTCGCCTGCTCAGACGAATCCTCCTGAAGATGTGGTTTCTGGTCCAGAGCCTCCTACGACAAATGAAGGCCTTCCTCCTGATGTTTTGGGTTCCTCTCTGTTTCCCAAGCCTACTCCCCTCGATTGTGCGGTGGATTTCTCACCACATACGTCTACTAGTGCCTCTGTTGAGGGGGAGACATCTGGAGTTGCTTCAGCTATTGTCACCAACTTGCAAACAATTTGGTTCCCACTACACCAATACCATTGCGTTTACAACGTGATCACCCCATTGAGAATATCATTGGTCCTGTCAACGTTGCTGTTCGCACACGCAGCTAATCTGGGGATATCAATACATGTCTCTATTCTTGCTTTATTTGCCAAATTGAACCTAAAAGTATTGATGTTGCCTTGCAGGAACCAGGCTGGGTTGATGCCATGCACGAGGAACTCAATCAATTTGAAATGCTTGGTGTTTGGCATTTGGTGAAGCTGCCTCAGGGAAAGCGTGCTCTTGGAACTCGTTGGGTTTTCCGCAACAAGCAGGATGAAACTAGAGTTATCGTTCGGAATAAAGCTAGACTGGTTGTTCAGGGGTTTCGATAGATTGAAGGTTTAGATTATGATGAGGTCTATGCACCTGTCGCGTGTTTGGAAGCTATACGTATCTTCTTGGCATACGCATCTAACATGGATTTTATTGACTATCAAATGGATGTCAAGACTTCGTTTCTATACGGCAAGGTGAAAGAGGAAATATACGTGGCACAACCATCGGGCTTTACTGATCCTAACAAGCCAGATTATGCCTACAAACTAGACATGGCTTTGTACGGGTTGCATCAAGCGCCTCGCGCATGGTACGCTACTCTTACAGAGCATCTACTTACTCATGACTACACACGGGGAACAATTGACCAAACTCTGTTTATCAAATGCGTTGATAAGGACATTTTCATCATCTAAATCTATGTTGATGATATTATTTTTGGTTCCACCAATGATGGTTTGTGCCACGGATTCGAAGAAATCATAAAGAAGAAATTTGAGATGAGCTCATTGGGGGAGATGACCATGTTTTTAGGACTTCATGTTCATCAGAGCCCACAGGGTATACTCATTCATCAGGGAAAATACGTACACGACGTTCTTGCCAAATTCAAGCTTACAGATTTCAAGCCTATGGCTTCCCCTATTGCAGAACGGCCTCTGCTAAATGAAGATGCTGAAGGAACGTCTGTTAATCCTACAATGTATCGCTCAATGATTGGATCATTCATGTATCTCTCTGCTAGTCGGCCAGATATCATGTTTGCCGTCTGCCAGTGTGCTCGTTATCAGGCTACTCCTAAACTTTCTCATTTACATGCTGTTAAACAGATTTTTAGGTACCTCAAAGGGGCTCCATCACTGGGCCTCTAGTATCCTAAAAATTCTGAATTTGAAGGGTTTGCTTTCTCTGACAGTAATCTTAGAGGTACAGATAGGTACACGCGCTCAACTTTAGCTGGTTGTCAATTTCTGGGAGATCGCTTAATTTCATGGCAATGCAAGAAGCAACAGAAAGTTTCGCTTTACACTTCAGAAGCATTATATGTAGCAGCCTCTGCTTGCTGCTCCCAGGTTTTATGGATGCAACATCAGCTTGTGGATTACGGTTTGACTTATCTAAACACAACAATTTATTGTGATAATAATGTCGCGATCCAAATAGTTAAAAACCATCTTTTCCACTCCATAACTAAGCACATAAACATTAAAGTTCATTGCTATGAAATGGGTCTCGTAAAGCTTGAGCAAATCCACACTGATGCAAATGTGGCGGATTTGTTTATGAAACCCGTTAGCAACGCGCGTTTTCAAGTGCCTGTGGATCTTCCCAAAATGATTCGGTTTTCTACCTAGGCATCTGCTGTCTTTGTGTTTGTGTAATGTTCTTGTTTTCTTTTCATTGCTTCATTAATTTGTTCATATATCTATGCACAAATTTAGGGGGAGAAATCTTAAAAAAATGGTTTTGCTAGGATAGGGAAATGAAATGAATATTCGTGATAAAATGTTTGACTAACACATGTAAGGTATAGAAGCGGAAAAGATTTTGATCGAAAGTGATGTGTTGGTAGGTCTAAAACTCAACCGGATGGGAAAGTCAAATGATATAAACATAACAAACTATGTACTCAGTGGGTTACTTACTGTAGGCGTATGATTTTATGGTATTAAATCTTGCGTTGATGGATAGCTAACATCTGAGGTTTTGGGTCTTTATGCAGTTGAGTCATCTGGGGATATCTTGACTGCCCTTTTGTTGCATCCAGATTATATGCAGACCTAGGCACAGTCAGGATATCTTTGTAAAAGAGCCAAAATGGACAGGCCAAAACCTAAGAGAACAAAAGTTTCTTTCTAAGTTCTTATGTACCTCATAATGTATTTGCCTAACCTCGTCAGTCACTATTGGTCTCTCTGTTGTACGGAAGTACTGACCTGTTCACCAATAGCCTGATGTTGTAAAATAAAGGATGACCATGGTATACTCACCTGCTATGTTGAACTGTTGTGCTTACCTTAATTGCGGGGGTATGTCATGGTATGGGACACACGAGTATCTTAGTATAATATTACCTTAAGCGTATCATAATGCCTGAACCACAAAGGTTGAGTTTTAGATTTAAGTGGACAAGTATATTGACAATCGCTTAGACCAACTGAACCTGCTCATACTGAAAAATGTTCCTTAGTTAGCTTTTAAAACGATTTGATCACTTAGCAAGGCTGTGTTTTTTGGTTATGTCCGTTTTAATAAGTTCTCCTTGTGAAATGTTAAAAGATGGTTGGATGCTTGGTTAGTTTACTTGATGAATTTTGGTGGGATGTTTTTCTGTCAAGAGATATTGGACTGGCCCAATGTGCTTTGGGATTTGGGCCAGCCTAATGAAATTGGTTTAAAGTCTGAAAACTGGAAAATTATGTTACTATTCCGAATTGGGCTTCATTGGGCCAAAGAGTGTTACTGTTCCGGATTAGGCTTTTTCGGAAAGGCCCATTTGGATCTTTCCGGACAGGCCCACAGTGTCACTGTTCCAGATTGGGCCTATCACAAGCCCATTTCGGATTGGGCCTGTCACAAGCCCATTCCGGATTCAAATCCCAGGCCAAAGCCCTTCAGATATATATATTGGCATCTCTGATTTCATTTCGGATTATCCTAATCAAAATTAACATTGTCTTCTCTAATTCTCTCTTTCGAATTGTGCATTTCGGACAACGTATTCCAGATTAGGTACAACTACTGTTAACATATGTATTCAAGATAAAATTAATGAATATTTACTACATTTCGGATTGTATTCCGGATTGATCTTCAAGTTCAGAGCATTTTGGATTGCATTCTGGATTGGGATTCATCCGAAATGATGAACTCGGATATCATTTCGGATTGGATCTTCATCCGGAATGCATATCTATCCGAGATACAATATATAATCCGGATTGCATCTTTGACCATGCTGTTTGACCTACTTTAATCCGGATTGATGAAAGGGTTCATTCCGGATTCATTTTGAACTATCAATAATCTGGATGTGAAGTTTTTGGACCTTTTCAACTGTTGAACCCCTTAATTAATTTGAACTAGTATTAATTTGAACCTTGACTTCTGTTTGACCTTTCAAGTTAGTTTTTAACTGCTATATTGTTAAACTCAGTTAACTTCCGTTAGTTGGTTTTAACTTTGTTGATTTTTAACAGATATGATGGAAGAAGCTTTTGATGCGGTGATGCTGGTTGAGGAACAGTTTCACAACCAGGCCGGGTATCTCTCAGACCCGCCAGCTGAGTACTTTCAGAAATTTCAGGAGATGATAGTGGGGCTCAATACTTGCAGAATTGCTTACACCTTCCGTGCTAACCCGGTGATATATAGAGATCTAGTCCATTCATTTTGGAAAAGAGCACGTATTCAGCCAAGGGGTGAAGATGGTAGACCATTTATACGTTCGCAGATTCAAGGGAAGGAGATTGTGGTGAACAAAGCTTGTGTGCGAGAGGTGCTACAGCTGACAGATACTTTCAGTGATCCAACGGCTTACGGCAAAGAAAAGGTGCTGCCCGTACTTATTGAGATGGGTTATGAGGGTTCTTATCCGCCACTGTTGAAGAAGATGTTTCCGGCATACTAGAGGTTACTCATACACATGTTCATGCAGTGTGTGTCAGAAAACAAGGGCGGACTGGATCAGCCAAATCAAGCCCAGACATCTGCGATAGTTTCATTAGTCATGGACTGGAAGTATAAGTATTCTGGTTATATCTTCGATAACATGAAGAAAATATTAGAGTAGTCCAAGAAACGGATGTTCCTGTTATACCCACGTTTTATCCAGCTGATACTTGATGCCCGTCTTCCGGATTTGGCGAAGGATGCTACAGACGCTAACCTATTGAATATGAAGCCACTGGGGCCTACTATCTTTGCCACAATGAAAAAGAACCACTCTACTTCAAAGACGATGTTTGTAGGTCGTTTTCCTCTGAAGAAGTTCGGGAAGTTTTCTAAAATTGTTGGTTTGCATGCTCCACCACCACCTCCTCCTCCTCCAGTAAACGTGATAGTGGCTGAAGAACATGACATACCGGCAAAAGAAAAGGAGATAGAAGTAGAGGATTTAGTCACCGATAATGAGGATGATGTTGGCCAAGCCTTTCTGGATGATCTTGATGCGTTCAATGCCATCTTGACTCCTGCTTTACCTGAGTTATCATTTGAGAACCTAGTAGCCTTGATCGCTCAATTGAAAGATATCCAAGAGAAGGGTGATCCCCCACTTGACATTCCATCTATTGTTGCACCAACTGCTCAGACTGAATAAGATGACGAAGACGAAGAAGATGAGGTACCGTTAATCAAGAGGCGAAGAACTGGCCGAGCATTTCATCTAGTACACCTGAAGTTCCCATTGTTGTTACTGTTGCTGCCTCTGATTTGATTACATTTACTGTTGCTGAGATCACTTTTGCTGAGGTTACTGTTGCTGAATCTGTTGTTCTTACATCGATGGTTGACACGCCTATTTCATCTGCACAGCAAACCGCTCCTATCATTACACAGTCCACATTTGTATCAATTCCTGCTGACACAACTTTGCAAATGATGGAATTTGGAGATAGTTCGTCAGGTGCCGGTGGTTCGGAAGCGGGTGGTAGTGGAGTTGGTTATACTAATGATGTTGCTGATGATTATGTGCGTAGATCTGAAAAAAGGGCATTCGAGTTTGGGAGATTGGATCGTGATGACGATGATACAGAGGTGGATGTAGTTGATTTGAAGAAACAAGTAGTTGTGTTGGAACAGGAGGTTATGTTAAAGGATGCTCAGATTGCCTCTCTGCATAATCGCTTAGATGTTCGGGATTAAACTATCGATCAGCTGTAGGGAGATGTCACGATGCTTATGACTCTCGTGTTTGATTTAAGGGGCAAGCTGGAGAACAAGTTTGGAAGGGAGTTTAGTGATCCTACCGATGATCCGATGAATGTTGAAACTAGACATCGTGCGGCACAACAGCGTATGGCAGAAGACTGAAGAACAAAGGTTGGTGGCTGCGCAGTTGGCAGCCGAACGTCAAGCCGGTCTTGATGATTATTTGAGCGATCCATGCAGAAAGTTCACCGCCAGTCAGAAATGTGCTGCAGATCAGAGGAAGAAGAAGCAAACGGTCTTGATGAAGAATGTTAACGTGAATCCACTGGATGAGAATTTTCAGCTGAAAGATCCAACCAATCAGTCCGAGAGATATGTGATGGAGTTGGGATCAAGTTATTATAGCAAGGTGGGAAACAAGTCGAAGGTGCTGAGTTGGATGTATGATCATGTTAAAAATATGTGGATCATCGTGCGCCAGGATGGAACCAGAGAATATTATTTGAAGGAGTCGCAATTTGAGACATGGACTAAAGTTGCGTTGACTGACCTTTTGAGAGCTCCATACACTGATGATGACACTACAGAGCGTGGACCGGGTTGGAGATTCTTTAAGAAGCTTGAACGTGAGGTTAGCAGCGGATTTAAGAGTATGAAGACTGCTGAACCATACTTGAGAGCAGCTAAGGGAGTTCGCGATGCGCACACGAGCAAGAGGTTTAAATCTGTGATGTGGCCGCCAATGGACAAAGAGTTAGTTATCCCGGTTGCTCCTACCTTTCCAAAGGGAGTTATGAAGAACTTCAACTTTTGGTTACACGATCCGAAAGTTGGAAGTGTTGCTATTGTGACAAAGAGAAGGCTTTTAGGGTGAACGATGTGGTGGATCTGGTTAGCTTTCATCATGAAGATTTACAAGTTCTTGCTTCTTATCAAATACGAACTGCAGAGCTATACGAGGTTTGTGCTAAAGATTGGACGGCTGCAGTTGCTAGTATTATTGCTGGACGTTTAGGTGTGGATGCTGAACTGACGGACAATTGAAGTAAACCTAGGGGGAGAATGTTGGGCTTGGAGCTTTAAAGATTTATTCATTAGTGATGTATTTGGGCTTTTGGGTTAGTGTGGGCTTCCTAGTGCCTAATGGGCCTAGGGTTGTAATTATGGGCTTTATGATGTTTATAAATAAAGGGGCTAGGTCATGTAGTAGGGGTTAGAGAGTTGATAGCAAAAACTTGTATCTGACATCTTTGGTGTATGCAAGTTATAATCATTGAAGCTATTCAAGTTGTTCTTCTTCCTAATCATAATTTCTGCTATTGATTAGGTTAGTGATACCTGTTTGATCCGTTTACGGGACTTACAACTATTCCCAAACCAGATTAACCGACACCAAACCTATCTTAAATGTGTCGGCTTTCGGGTTTACCCATCGGGTTCCGGTTTGATTGCCATCCATAAATATGTATGTTAAATACGCAGGCAGGTGAAAAATGCTGAGGCTTAAATTCGTTGCGATAAATACACAGGCAGTGTTTAGTTTAGTATTACAATGACTAGGAAAGTCGCTGATCACTGTGATAATGTCGCATAAGACAATTATCACCGTCCCAAAGAAAGCAGGTCCAGACTGGGAATTTGACAAATACGAAGGTTGTTAAAAACGCAGGTATAAATACGCGAATTTAACATGTCTACAACAACTTGTTCAGCAATCCAATCCAACAACTACTTTGATTTTCTTGGATCTAATCAAATCTTTTCAGAGTTTGTAAAGATCTTATCTCTACAAACTCAAACAATGAAAATCAGTAATTTCCAAACAAAATCAGAAGAACACAATGAAGAACACGAAGAACAGTTCTTTGATTCTTCAAAATCCTTAGCAAAAAACTTCAAAATTTTGCAGAACCAAGTACATAGAAACACAGTAAAAATGCAGAACTTGCTGATATTCACAAATAAGCCTGTTCTTTAACCAAAATAGCTTTCAAAACACTTGAAAATCTTCTGTTTTCAGCAGCAAACAATTCTGAACCAAGCCAATCAAGAGCCTAATGCTCTGATACCAATTGTAGGTCCCTCAATCCGATGGTCCTTTAAAGGAATTGTAGATCTGACATAGAGTGTGGAATCTTCTAGATCAGACAAGACAGAAAATTGTTAAAAATAGAAATCACCACAAAATAATCTTTATTGATTATCAAATAACTGATTACAATCAATCGATATCCCCAAATTCGTCTAGCCTCTCTCGTAAACTAGTTATCTCTCTAAAGTCTCTGTAAAAACTGTTTCTCTAGTGATTCGCCTTATCTCTAATGAAAAGACTTGTTTATATAACACAAGTTTGCAACCCAGGCTAGGTTAACACACATGGGTTGTGACTTGGACAAGCCCAATTCGCCTACCATAAACTAAAGTGGGTTTAGTTTGGCCCAATCACTATTAACTAACTATTACAAAGCTAAACTCGCTAACCGTGTAGCGTTTTACTAATTACAAGACATCCCAAGACCCAAATCTAAAAGTTATTATCACATATATGCATCAACAATTGTAGATCAATAAATGGAAAAAAAGGTGAAGAAGGTAACTTACGTTCTGAAATCGATGAATAAAGGTACAAAACAATGCCAGATGCTATAGAGGATGATAATGTAATGATGCTATGGAGGATGATGACGTAATGGTTAATCAAAGAGTTATAAAAGATTTTTTTATTTAATGATGCAATTAGGAAGAGATGCACATGTGCATCACTTTATAAATGATGTTGTCATTTGTATGCACATATGCTTATTTTAGTTAATATTGTTTGCTGTTTGATAGTTTGGTTATATTTGTCTATTTATGATGTAATATATTGTTTGGTACGGTATGAAGGTTGGTGATGCACATGTGCATAATTTGAAATATTATACATATTGGCAATGTATTACAGATGGTAGTGTGGACGTAAGTGAAATTGTATAATATTAGTAACATTATCACGTATGGTCCTAGCGGAAGCGCGAGGTGTAGATCATAGCGGTAATCATTGAATTCAATCAAGTAAACAACTAATATAAAAATAAGATGTTCATCCATATGATTAATTTAAAACATGTTACAAACTACATATTGTTTCAAAGGAAATACAAACTACAACTTTTTTTACATTCTTAGAAATTTATAACACAAGTTTACAACACATAGTTTTTAAAACAACTAAGACTTTGCGTTCCATGTTTTGCACTAGGCCACGACACATGAACCAAAGTCTACGTTAAGCGGATTACATTTTATCGCTTGACTTCTTAATCCCACGAAACTTGTTTTTCTGACGCTGTCCACTAGTTACCTGAAATACATCTTAAGCTTAAAAATGTTAGGATCTGAGTTTGATATTGTTGTGAATGTTTAAGATGAAATCAATGGAAGTGGATAAACGCGTATGAATAGTGCAGCGGAAATAATAAACTTTGAATTCACAACAATAGGAAGATTGCTTTCACAAGCATGCTTTTATAAATTTATTAATTTACGTATGCATGAATGAATACAAACTCCCCCTCAACCTAAGATTACTCCGATTTGCTTGTACCCAAAATGTCAAGGTGAAGTGATGAATAGAACACAGTACGCACACTGTTCTATTTATAGTACATAGCAAACCGTTGAGCATCTTATGCTGACGTCACATTGAAAGTGACATGTAACAAACTAAAACAAACTACAACATCTGCTACGCTAAACACTGCTATAAACTATATAATACCACGTCTAATAGTAAGCACAGTTGAGACATCCTCTGTTGGGCTTTAGCAGAGCTTTGCCTTAGCAGACCTTTGAGTCTTCATCAGAGGTTTGATAGGGCAGACCTTTGACCTTTGTCTTCAACGGATCTTGGCTTCAGCAGATGTTCATTTATTTTAAGGATCAGAGGTTGTAGATAATTGGTTTTCTATCATCTGTTCTTTTTGTAAGGTTCAATTTCCAACAATCTCCCCCTAGTACAGATGATGCAAAACTTGTATTTATTCTTGATCTTTATTACTCATCAATGATTCCCTTATTTGTCTTTTCAATTGAAGTTCAAAGTCCAGGGAGATCATGTCTTCAATATCCCTTTCAAGCTCAAGATTCATTAGATCTTGGAGGTCTGCTGCATCCAGACCATATGCATCCTCCATTCTTATCTTTTGAGCTCTACCATCTGACCTGAGCAAAGTCAATACATGGGTGTTTGAGGATGACTTCCAGTTTAGAATTTTTGAGTCAGATGGTTTTCTAGGGAGAAGAGTTATTTATGATGAGTTTGGTGAAGAGAGTCTCCTAAAAAGTCTTGATATAGATTCTCTGAGTTTATCACTTGCAGCATCAGTATGATAAAGAAGTTGACACTTAGATTGATCCTTCTTTCTAAGCTCTTCCAATCTTCTATAGGTATCAACAACCTTAGACTCAGACCATCTTGCAACAGACCTAGCAGAGACAAAGTTAGCAACAACAAGTTCTTCCTTTATTCTTTTGAGCTTTAAAGTCTAGTTTTGATCAATCTTTTTGTACCTTTTCCAATCAGGAGGAGTAGGCTTTATGAAGAATCTTTGGTCATAACTGTAATTCTATCAATCCCCTCCTTAAGCTCATTTGCAGACCAATCCTTGAACTGTGCTCTGGCTGCTTTATAAGGTTTGTGCTTCATGATGTGATTAAGATAGTCTTGCTTTAATTCAGGATCATTAGTGGTTGGCTTTTCAGACATTGACTTACTCTAATCCTTGGCAAAATCTTCAATGTTTCTCACTTTACTCAATTGAAATTGCATGGATCTTTGTAGAGCGCTATCCTCCTTACCTTTGACATCTCCTTTGCAATACTTTCTGCTTGCCTAGCCTTTAGTTTCAGATACTCATCAAGGTTTCTAGGCTTTCGATACCCAAGAAGAGATTGAAAGTTTCTTTGTTTAGGATCCTCTATCTTGTAAAAAGACTCTATCTCCCCTCTTACTACATACAGCTCAAGGGGGTATAGAGCACACAGTGGAAGGAATGATGACGATAGATGCATGGATGGAAGTGAAGTGTCTGTAAGTGGAGATGATGAGGGTGGAGTGGAAGTAGGTTGCGATGAAAAAGAGATTGGTGATGGAATCTCTTCATCAGCTTCATCAACAATAAAAGTTTTTCTTTTGCGTTGGAATTTGAACTTTGGTAATGGTGGATGTGAAGGAATTCTTGGTGGAGTGGAAGCAGGTTATGTTAAAGTAGGAAATGTGATAGGAGCAGTTGTTTGGGGAACATTTGTTATAACATCTGTTATCCCAGCATCTACTGTCACAACATCTGCCCTAACAACTGTTGGGTTTGTTTGTGTTGTTTGGATAGAGGATACAACAAGATTAGCTTCAATAGTGGTTTTAGGAGTGGTGATAGTTGGTTGTCTAACTTGCAATGCAGACTTACTTTTCTTGAATTACCAACATCTCCTTCCATTTGTTTGGCCTTTTCTTCTTTAATCGGCATTAACGCTTTAGCTTCCATTGTATCTTTTCTTTTCTTCTTATCATAGCAATTTTTCAGCTTCATTGTTTAGGGTCTCATCAATCCCTTTTCCCAAAGTCGCATCAGATGTTGTAGCAGTGGTTGCTGGCAGTGGTTGTTGGCTGTTGTTGCACCTTTAGTATAGTACTTGAATCAGGCTGCAACTTTCTCAATGAATCATTCTCCCTTTTTGGCATCATCTTCTGTTTCTTCAACATAAATTGTAGCCGGGTTAGAGCCAGTAGTCTTCACTAAATGATCTTTGATGGCTTTAATATCTTCTTGTGTATCTTTGTATCTAGCCTCGATCATATTTTTAATTAACTTCATGTGTGTCTCATGCTGAATATCCGCCAATTGTCTCTAAGCTAGGATAATTTGTTGCACAACTTTCCATAGCTCATTAGCATTTTGAGTTGGTGATGGTTGAGGCTCAGAATTTTGTAGCACTTGTTTCATCATGGATTTGATTTCATCAATGGATGATTCTATGGTAGTGATTCTCTCCGTCAATTCTTGGTATTTTAATTTATCACCTAAGTTAAGAGGATCATCTAAATTCCTACCAGCGGTAGTTGTATTTGGATCATCAACCTAAGGAATCTCAATGTTTTCAGAACTAAATGCCCCTCTTTGGAATACTTTCTTCTTGAACTCTAAGCTGATGGTATCCTAACCTTAAGTCAATCTTTGAATGGAAACTCGATCCTTGATGCTAATCAAATACATTGTCGTTCTTGGATAATGGATTCCGATTTTTATTATGATTTCGTTCAGCTCTCGATAATCAATGCACATTCTGAAAGTTCCATCTTTATTATTCACAAATAAAACTAGAGCTCCCCAAGGTGAGAAACTTGGTCTAATGAAACCTTTGTCCAACAACTCTTGACGTTGTGTGGACAGCTCTTGCATCTCTAAAGGAGCTAGTCGGTAAGAATATTTCGCTACAGGTGCAACTCCGGGAACTAAGTCTATATGGAATTCGACTTGTCGTTCTGGGTATTCCTTGCAAGTCTTCTAGGAAAACTTCAGAGAATTCCTTCACAACAGAGATATCCTTAAGTTTCGGTTCTTTGGCTTTCTTGTCAACTATGTGTGCTAAGAATGCTATACATCCTTTGTTGGTGCATATTATGTATGTCCGCCACTGTGCGAATAGGCTAGTTAGAGTGTGTGTTGAATATTGTATAGATTAGATACGAACACATGACTTTCGAGAGAATGAAAGAAGTTCGTACGGATGTAGCTTCGTACGAAGGTAACACCTTCGTGGAGGTAACTACATCCGCACAGACAAGCACCTCCGTCCCAACCTCTTTTATGTGTGGTTGTCGTGTGTTCCAACTTATAAATGATGTAAACTCTTTCGGTATGAACAAAATCATTCAACTTATACTTATTCTTCTACTGAATTAGATCTATCCCGTCCAAACTTCCGTCTAAACTTGCCGGATCCTGAACTTACAATTGCTATTAGAGCTATGTTACCGATTCAATCGATCTAACAGTTGATTGAATCAACTACGCTCATGATTTATGGACTTTTATGGGTTTTAGACGTAAATCATCAAATAAACGGACAAACCATGGACAAAAATTACAATTGAACCCATAGGATTGTTGAAATGAATTTCGACCTAGCATGTAAAGAAATCATCATAAAAGTCAAAAAATAAAGATTTTAGATTGAAAAATGTGATCAGCAGCGTTCGAACGGACGAGACCACGTTTGCACGAAGGAACTACGTTCGCACGGAGGTACCTACGTTCGCACTATGGAGCTTTCATCCGCATGAAAGACTCTAGTTCGCACGAACTAAGCATGATTCGTTTTAAAATCATCTCATTCCCACGATTGAACCTACTACATCCGAAGGAATGAGTCAAATGCCAAAAAAAATTTGGTGATGAGATAAGTGGTCAGAAAAAATTTGATGATTGAAATTTTTTTCGAGATTTTAACAACTAATACGGGCCGTTCGGGGACACCGTCAGGGCATCAAAGAATAGATTTGATGATGCATTCACATAGTAGTGAAGATAATGGGGTAGTCATGGATACCTGGGTAGAAGGATGATCATTTTGTATAGTGAGTATTAATGGGCAGTAACATAAATATCTGCATTGATGAAAAACACACTTTTGTGGACCAAAATGACATATTTTCCACATAGTTGAGTTTTTATGTGAACAGAGAGGACTAGTTTGCCAAGTTGAGGGGGAAATTCAGTGATAAGTTTTAAAGAGGTCAGAAGTTGCAAATATGAGGGAGAACAAAAATTTCATTATAATATATTGAAACTCCGGCATTTTTGAAATTCAGATGTGCAACAGTAATCAGGTGGTTCCGACTTATGATTGTTCGTGGATGCATAAGATCTGGATTTGTTAAATTGTGTTCATAAGAAGTTCAGAATTTTTAGATCATGACCTGATTGATGTCTTAGGGTTTGATTGCTGAGTCTTCATCAAGCCGGATTGCATGATTAGCGTTAGGAAAAGAATAAGTATTGTTGATACTTAAAAGATATATCGGAACAGATAATTCTGTGATAGTCTAGAGTGTCAAAATGTTTAATATTTGAACAGAGGAATTGTTTTCCGGTCTAACCGCCGGGGAATGATGATGTTTGTTTATTAAGTTGCTACCGGGACTAATGGAGAAGACTATACATATGTTATCATGACTGAAGAGGAAGAATGTGATTCTGATCGTGGAAGAATGTTTCTCAGATCTGAATGTGTTACTAGATGATTTGTTATGTGATGATGATTTTCTAATTGTGGAAATTACCATTTATACTGACCAATCATTCGGGAAGGTGTTTAAAGGGATTATAGAAAACGGAATATCAGATTTTCATGGGTTTTCATAAACTTGGAGTTACCGGTGTGGTGATTCGAAGTTTCTATCAATTGCAGGTTGGGTTCTGGAAGATTAAGAGATTCAGCTAAAATGCTAAAGTGTTAAATAAAAAACTGAACGCGGATGTGGTTAAAGACAAAATTGAGAAGCTGCAATGATTAGTTTCGAGCTGGTGATTATTCGTGAAGATTACATTTAAGCAAATCAGAGGAGGTCGGGAACCATGCAAACAAAGACCTGAGGATTCATTTAAGGGGTAATTTGTTTATAATGAAGATAATGCAAGCCCGAATCATCAATCAAGGAGGAATCAATTGAAGATATCAAATTCTTGATTGAAGTCTCAGCTCTTATCTTTGAAGATCAAGATTCGACAGTGATAGCCAAGGGGAATTTGTTGGTGCATATTATGTATGTCCGTCACTTTGTGAATAGGCTAGTTAGAGCGTGTGTTGAATATTGTATAGATTAGATACGAACACATGACTTTGGAGAGAACGAGGGAGGTTCGTATGGATGTAATCTCGTACGGATGTAGCTTCATACGAGGTAACACCTTCGCACGGAGGTAACACCTTTGTGCGGAGGTAACACCTTCGTGTAGAGATAACTGATGTGCGCAAAATGTAACATATAAATTACATCAAACAAGGCATAAAATCAACCCTTTTTCGGTAATAATGTTGGAAAAAACATGTTTCTTTGTTTACTTTTAAATTACAGGATGAAAAGAGCTTAAACAAAAAAAAGGAATAAACTAACAACATAAACCAACGCAAATACAAAGAAGAAGGATTGACACGACCTGCCGAACCCCCATCCACATCCAAAACAACAAAAATAACGATGACAGAAGCCAAGGCGCGGGGCCGTGCCCACCAGGCATGGGGTCGTGCCTAGTCAAGATTCTCTACAGATAAAGACAACAACAACAGACAAACCAACACAGGTTGTGCTCACCTAACACGGGTATTTGTCAACTATAAGATTCGAAGAATCAGTGATAGTACAGCAAGTACACTGACCACGGGGTCGTGCTATGACACCATGGGCATGTTATTACAAGACCTGACATCTACAGTTAATGAAGAGAGAAAAAGATGACCATGGGGCCGTGCCAGGTGGACACGGGGCCATGGTCGCCCTCTCTTTACAGCTATAAGAGTTCTTGTCAAATAAAGCCATGCTTGTCTAAATCTCTTACATCACTTGATGAAGACAAATCTTTTATGTATTAGTTTTGACTTCCAATCTTTGGCAACTTTTTATTTGGGTATGTATTAATGACTTTAATAACTAGTTTTTTATATCGAAAGTGAACTTTAGTTAAACATTTCTTCATGTTTTGTTGATTCACTCATTCGTGTCTTTACGGTCTATGTAAAGCGCGTTAATACCTAGAAGGGGGTTAGAAGGATGTTTGGGTAAAGTTATTGTCTCATTTAGTGTATAGATCCTGCGAGGACTTGGTTCACGCTTATTAGGACTTCCCAATGTGGTCGAGGGTAACGTCACCTTCACAAGAGGGGCCTACCACCACTATAACTAAGATAATCTCTTAAAAAGCCCAAAGTGCGGTATTCATCAAAGAATACGTAAAAGAGGAGTCAAAACCAAGTGATTTTTTCTTGTTTATTTGTTTTTATTTATTTCTTTACTTTCTTACATTTAGTTTTTATCCTTTAAAACTTTCAAAACTTCTATCAAAATTTGGTTAGATTAGATGTTAACGATAAGACGGTATTAAAAGCTCTTATTTCCTTGGACGACCTCGGTATCTTACCATCACTATACTACGTCTACGACGGGTGCACTTGCCCTAACGTGTGTAGAATGATAGTATTGTATAGTGTTTTATAAATTTAAAGCTTGATTCACGAGTAAAAACTACTTAAAATATAACAAAAATTATAACCACGCCCAACCACATTATTAACACCTTTGTGCGGAGGTAACTACATCCGCATAGACAACTACCTCCGTCCCAACCATTTGTGTGTGTGTATATATATGTAGAGTAAAATGCACTGATAGTCCCTGTGGTTTGGTAAAATAACACATATAGTCCCCAACTTTTGGAAATTACACCGGTGCTCCGTGTGGTTTGACAGTTTGTTATTCGGATAGTCCCTGGAGTGGATATCCATTAGTTTATCACGGTTAGCTCCATGTAAAATGACTAAATTTCCCTTATTATTAAATTAAAACATTAAAATTAGATATATTAAAACTAAATGTGGCCCCACAACCTTCTTACTCACCATTTAAACCCTTGTTTCTCTTTCTCTCTAATACACAGACAAACACTCCACTTCTGCCACCACTTATTACCAACCGTCACCACTTGCCACTCCATCACCATCAAGATATTATGAGAGGGGATCGACTCTCCTTTTGTGAGAACCGGACCGATTCGACTCAGCTAACAAAGGCGGAATTCATTGCTAGAGAGTTTGACAAACAAACAATCAAGTATGTTGCTTAAACGCCTTTGATTCGTATTAATAAATGTGAAGGTTACAGATGAGTAAACAATTGGACAGGACTTCACCATAGTCACACACCAACAGATTAAAGACATAACACTCAAGCTCCACTATTTATAGGCCAACATGGCTCGCACAAAGAGTGAGTGCTGCTGGCTCGTACGAGTGGTTGCTTGTACGATTGACAAGATGTCACTCGTACGAGCCACACATAGGTTCACTCGTATGAGCCATATACATAACATATATAAAAATGACATTCTAAGCCCTATTTACATAACTGACATATCCTAGACGGAGGCGATAGACATTATGTACCAACAAACTCCCCCTTGGATGTTACCGCAACCTTAGATAGTCTTCAAAAATGTCTTAAAAAATTGACATTTAACATCCAAAGAAACGTTTCGGTAGCCTGCAACGCTGCTCAGAAGATATCAGCTTTTGGTCTGTAGGAGGAGGCCGATTGTACGTGTTTCAAAACCGAAAGCTTGTTAATGATGCAACCCGCTTTTTCTCCGCAATCATTTCGGCATTCTTTTCTTTCTTTCATTGCTCCATCTCTTCTAGCTTCCTCTATGAAGTGTTCATTGTTGTTTCTGAATGTATCGTTAGTGAAACAAACATTAACAATCTTCTGGAATTGGAGAGCCTGCTCTTTATCTTTTTCGTGAAATTTTATCTGTTTTTATTACCCACTCAGTTGACCGATTCCAAGTTAATGACCCCGATTAACCGATTTCCCTACCAAGTCCAAGTTAAAGACCTTGGTTGACCGATGTTTGACCAAAACAGATTTATTTTAAAATTTAAAGTTTCAAGTTAATGAAATTTTTAACATTTCAGAATATTTTCTTTTCTGATTAGCTCCCAGCCCATGATCTTCAGCTATCCTCCAGCAATTGTCGCTTTGTTTTGGACTAACGGTGTTTTCATCATCGGTAGACTAAAATCTACCATAGATTGCTAAAAGTAAACTGAAAATATTTTTGGGTTTTTTGAAAAGAAAGAATGAGTAATAAAGGTGTATTTACATACATATTTTTGTGAGTTTTGTGTTAGAGGATCACATTAATTATTTAGACAAATCACCAGTAACGTTGATCTTGGTAATAACATTAAGGTCTTAAACAATTTACCTAGATTGCCAATATACTTATCCTCTTAAACCTCTACACGTTTTTCAATTGTTTCAAGATAAGTTAGGTAATATGAACGAACATGAAGTAACTGTGTTTCCCATCTCAGAATATACTCCCGCATTGAGATTCCCAGAATTTAATCTCACAGGTGAATAAATCTAACTGATATTTGTAAATGGGGTAAATTGCGAGACAATGAGAGCTCAGGTTAGTATTTCCATACAGAGAAAGAGATGAAGGCTCTACTTTAGGTGGTGTTCCATTTAGGAATCTTTTGAACTACAGATGTCGTAAATTATTATGACATACTCATTTTTATGCAACTTTTGGAGGTGAATAATGCGTAAGGTATTATACAAGTTCTAGGTCATTGATGACGCAAAATTAGAAGAACTCGTATAACACCCCAGATATCGATTAAATATAAAGACCAAGTATCACAGAATCTAGCATTCTCTCAAACGAAATTTCAGAGTACTAAGTTCATATATCCGAGAGATGTCGACCTGCAATTACTCAGTTTTTCTTTTAGGTTTATATCTTGAAGAACAATTTACTGAACGAGTGAAGCCTATTAGCACATCATCAGTAAGAGTTGTTTAATTACCCATTTAAACATTCTATATCTTTAGCATACTGTGATAGTCCACTGATGTAATATGATTAGGCCTTTTTCACAAAACCTCTTTTTGTCCTTTTTAATGTTTTTGATTTTTTCACAACTTTTCTCCCCCTAAAATCAAAAACATATTTTTGGTTTTTAGTTTTTAAGGAAGAAAAAAAATATTTACAGAAAAACATATGCCATACCGATGAGAATCGCATCAAGTCCTCGTCATCCTCAAATTCAACCTCATTTCCAACCCGTGATGTCAGATTTTTTAAACCATTTAATTTCAAAAGATTTTTAAATCTTGATATATCAAAAGCTTTGGTGTAAAAATCTGCTTTTTTCAATTCTAACCAGCTTTTTCTCTTAACAATCAAGGATAAAGTGGTGTCGCATTTCTATGTGTTTAGTGCGTAAGTGTTGAATTGGGTTTTTAGTGATATCAATAGCCGCCTTGTTATCTACATATATGGGCGTATCAAGAAATTGAAGTCCGAAGTCTTTCATCTACTGTCGTATCTAGAGTATCTGGGAACAACAGCTGGATGCTGAAATGTATTCAGCTTCAAATGTAGAGAGAGCGATTGCGGTCTGTTTCTTGCATTGCCACGTTATCAAATGGGTTCCGAAGAACTGGCCAACAACCATTGTAGATTTGGCATTTAGCTTGCAACAACCAAAATCGGAATCTGAATAATCCGCGAGATTGAAGTCGTCATGTCGAGGATACCACAAACCGGTGCTTGGACATCCTTTCAAAGATCGCATGATTCTTTTGACGGCTAGCATGTGCGAATCTCTTGGATTAGACTGTTAACGGGCGCACAAGCATGTTGGATACATGATATCAGGTCTTGATGCTGTAAGATACATCAAGGATCCGATCATGGAGCGATATAATGTTTCATCGACTTTGACTCCATGAACGTCTGGACAAATGCCGTGATTTGTGGCTATTGGAGTTGATGTTGGTTTAGTTCCCGACATGCCAAATTTCTATAACACATCATGAACATACTTCGTCTGATGGATGAAGATACCATCAGGCAATTGCTCAACCTGAAGTCCTAAGAAGAACTTCATCTCCCCCATAGCACTCATTTCAAATTTTCTCTTCTTGACTTCTTCAAAGTCTTTACAAAGCTTATCATTTGTCGATCCAAAGATGATGTCGTCCACATAAATTTGTACGATAATCAGATGTCCATCTAGTTCCTTGGTAAAGAGGGAACTGTCTACTTTGCCTCTTGAGAAACTGTTTCCCAGGAGAGGTTTGTAGAGCGTCTCGTACCAGGCTCTTGGGGCCTGGTGCAGTTCGTATAACGCTTTGTTCAACATATATATATTATCCTTGTGTATCGGCTCGATAAACCCAGATTGTTCGCCAACCAACACCTCTTCGTTAACTTTACCGTAAAGGAAAGCAGACTTCACATCCAATTGATACACCTTGAAACCTTTCTAAGAAGCAAAGGCAAAGAAAATGCGGATAGCTTTAAGATGTACGACAAGGGCGTAGACTTCATTGTAGTCTATCCCTTCTTGCTGATGGAAGACTTGGACCATGAGCCAAGCTTTATTTCTGACCACAATACCTCTGTCATCTCTCTTGCACTTGAAGACCCAACGAGTATTAATCTTTTTATGATGATCTGGTAGGTCAACAAGCTTCTAGAATTGAAGTAACTCTTCCTGCATTGCATCCACCCAGCTTTCCTCTTTCAACGCGTCTTTCCAGTTTCTTGGTTCAACATGCGAAACAAAACAACTGTGAGAAAGTCTGGTTTGTAGTGGAGCAATATTTGCATAAAAGCAACTTAGATCCTTATTGATATGATTTCGAGTTTTCACTCTGGTTTGTAAGTTGCCAATAATATTCTCCGACGGATGGTAAGATAGTGTCCTTGGCATCACTTCGCTCAGAACATCTACCTGACTTTGCAAATTCATGACCACTTCATCAACAACCGGTTCAGAGGATGTAGCTTCATTTTTTACATTGGATTCATCAGCTTGAGTATTCAGAAAACATTGAATTTGCTCGGATCCTTCCCCCGAACTGGTTCCTCCATCGTCAAAAGTCGGTTCACGATCAAAGTTGGCATCAATCGGTTGATGGGCAGATGATTCAGTAGTATTAAGACTGGTACTGATACTTATTCTTGCAGAGTATTACTCAGATCTCTTTCAGAAGTGTTAACAGGAAGTGATGGGGAAATCACCAACGGTCTTGAAACTTGCTCTTGGTTGGAGATTTGATGTTGTTGAAAAAGCATAACAAGTTCTTCTTCTGATGGTACTTCTTGCAAGTCAAATGAATTCAACAACCCCTCATAGTTGAATAGCCATGGATCCCTAGGGGTTTTGCGTAGGCATTGTATATCTTTGACAATCTACATGTTATGCAAGAATAACCTTGTTCAGACTCGGCAAGAAGACTCGCTTTTGTGGACTAGCATAACCAACAAAAAATCATTCCAAGGTTTTGGCTCCAAATTTACTGTCCAGGTCTAGAACAGTACACGACGATCCAAAAGGTTCCAAAAACGCTAGGTTCGACTTTTGATGGTTTAGCAGCTCAAATAATGTCTTGTTGTGAGGCTTTACTATCAACGCACGGTTAAGGGTGTAACACGCAGATGCGACTGCTTCGCTCCATAAACTAATTGGAACTTTTGAATCAGCGAGCATTGTTCTTGCAGTCACGATCAGTGTGCGATTCTTACGTTCAGCTACTCCATTATTTTGAGGAGTATAGGGAGCGTTGAATTTGTGAAGAATACCCTTTTCATTGTAGAATTCGAGCATCCTCTTGTTCTTGAACTCAGTACCATTGTCACTACGGATTCTCTTGATAGGCAAGTGGTATAGATTTTCAAGTTTCCTAAAGAGAATCATAGAATTTCAAACGTTTCATCTTTACTCCCTAGGAAGAAAACCCATGAGAATCTTGAATAATCATCTGTCACGACCAAGCAATATAGATCTCCAGAGATAATTTTCACGTCCACTGGCCCAAAAGATCCATATGAAGCCTTTCTAGTGGTAGCTTGATAGAGTTAAGAAGCTTTCTCGGGTGTGATTTCTTATGCTGCTTCCCCTTTTTACAGCTCAGACAATCATCGGATAAATGAAAAATTTTTCAGATTAACACCCGCCACTAGGTCGTTATGCACCAAATAATTCATCTTACGCAGGTGAATGTGCCCCATCTTTCGATGCCATAAGATCGACTCTTTCTCGGTAGCTTTAGAAACAAAGCATTGAACCTTCTTTGACGTAGTGAATGCGACTCTCATGTCTAAGACATAAAGATCATTTTCTCGTGGAGCGCACATGAGGATCAACTGCTCAAGAATTTTGAATCCCGTTTTGAGAATTAAGCATTCCTTGTCATTGAAGTGTGTTGTGAATTTCTTATCATAGATTTGTGAAATTCTCAGTAGGTTGTTCTCTAGCTCCGCAATGTAGTTCACCTTGTCGAAAGATACCACTCCGTTCGTGAGAATACCTTCACCCACTATTCTTCCACTCTGTGTCCCAGCAAACCAAACATAACCTCCCAGGATAGCTTTTACGTCGTATAACAACACAAGCATCGCTGTCACGTGTTGGGAAGCTCCACTGTCCATAATCCACTTTGACATGATTGACCTCGGGAGCCCTTGCACACATGTGGAAGAAACTATTTAAACATAGAAACCCAAGCCTGCTTGGTCTTGGGTGGGTTTGGAATCTCAAATTATGGACCTTTGATTTTGACACTTTGTTTGAATTCAGTTTTAGGTGGAATAGGTGTTTTCATTTCTACAGAAGATGGTTTGACTTTTGCTACCCAAGTTTGTGTTTTCAGAATTGCCTTTCTAGAATAGAATTTTGAATCCTTGTGACGATTCTTGGTAGATGTTTCACCAACCTCAAATTCAGAAGTAGGTTGACTTGTTGATGTCACATTTTTATTGGATTCATTAGTTCTTTTCAGAATTTGTTTTGGTACAAACTTAGGTGCATTTTGCTTTACATCTTTTGTAGATCTGATTTAGTTGGAAACAGGTTTTTGGATTTCTTTACATTTGTAGCACAGCCTGCTGTCATTTCTAACAGAGGAATTCAAATCCTGTTTTCTACTCTCCTTTTCCTTCTTAAATTCATCATTGGATTGTTTACCAATGATCTCTTTTTTCTTTTTTAGGTTGTCCCATAGAATAAAATCAATTTTCTTTGCAAAGTTCAACATTTGAAACTTGTTGTTTTTACTTTGCTTTTGAAAACCCAATCATGCTCTCCTGTTTTCAGGATAATCTCTGTCCCTCTGATGGTGGTTTTTGTGGCACATTTTGATTTAGAACAGAATGATGCATCTCGTTTTTCTAAATCAGAATGACTGACTTTAACTAGCTTGAACAGCTTGTCAACCTGATCAAGATTAACATTCTGAATTGGGAAATCCTCATCGGAATATAGTTTATTAGATCCTTTCATTTTGTACATGACTACATTTGGATCATTGTTTAAACTATTTTCTGATTATACAACATTCAGTTCAATGAACGTAAGGAGCATTGGTGGAAAGTATTATTATTTAGTTGTTACAAATGATTACTCACGGTATTCATTTGTTTTCTTTTTAGGTACAAAAGATGAGACAACGGAGTTGCTGGTTGATCTTTTTACAAAATTGGAAAATGTCCATGATGCACGCATTCAGAGGATAAGGAGTGATAATGGCACAGAGTTCAAGCTCAGATTCTTGATCTCTAATGTCTTCGCAAGGGAATTGAACATCAATATTAAGCTCCTTTACACCTCAACAGAATGGAGTCGCTAAGAGGAAAAACAGGACGTTGATTGAAGCCGCTAGGACTATGCTTTTGGATTCAAAGCTTCAAGTTCTCTTCTTGGGGGAAGCTATGAATACAGCTTGCTATATCTTAAACAAAGTTTTAACTATTAAACGATTTAACAAAACATGTCACGAACTTATGTTTAACAAGAAACCGAATTTAAAACGTTTTGAACCATTTGGATTACATTGCACAATTGTGTGAAATAAAGATAAACAAAAATTCGGTGAGGTAGCTGAAGAAGGTTACTTTCTCGGTTACGTACCTAGAACGCTGAATATAAGGGTTTTCAATCTAAAGCTGGTAAAATTGAGGTTGTGTTTAATGTTGAAATCACTAATTATTCACCTCAACAATCAACAAGTGGTCCTACTATATTATATAATTATGATAGTGTGTCTAAATCATATAATATTCTTGAGCTTTCCAATGCAGATGCGTCTCATTTGATTCAAGCCGTGATCAGTGAGGCTAAAGATGGTGACTTCATGCGAAGATCAAGTGTTTCGATGACAGATGCTCCAGGAACTTCCACCAGTGCAACTGAACAGGACTCAAGCGATAATGAGTCTGAACTCATTCAGGGGAGGACTTCACTAATCCATTTGTAGATCAGAATATTCAGGGGGAGGTTGGTTCCAACCTGGGTGACAATTTAGTAATTGACGCCGTTGCAAGGATACGAGCAAACATAGATCATCTAGTTGAAAACATCTAAGGAGATCCTACTACAGGTGTTCTGACAAGAAGAGGTGTCATTGAAGGTTCCTATTTGTTTGCTTCGGTTTAGAAAACAAGGATTATCAATGAGTGTTTGTATAGCAGCTTTATTGCCCAAGAGGAGCCGAAGAATGTTCACATGGATCTAAAAGATAATTCATGGGTTGAAGCTATGCAAGAAGAACTAGCTCAGTTCAAGAAGATGAAGGTTTGGGAACTAGTTGACTTGCTTGGAGGAGAGAAAGAAATAGGTACCAAGTGGGTTTTAAGTGCAAGAAAGATGACGGGAAAGTCCAAGAAGTGGTGTATGTCTCACAACCAGATGGGTTTACTGATCCAAATTATCTAGATCGAGTGTATAGACCTGATAAGGCATTGTATGGGTTGCATCAGGCACCCAGGGTGTGGTATGAGACACAGTCAACACATTTGTTAAAGAATGGTTTTGAAAGAGGTTAGATTGACAGTACATTGTTTATTAAGCGAAAGAAGGAAGATTTTCTGCTGGTACATGTATATGTGGATGACATCATTTTTGGGTCATTTGCTGAGAGCATGTGTCATGAATTTGAAAAGGTGATGAAGAGCAAGTTTGAAATGTGTCCTACTTTTTGGGTTTGCAAGTTGAACAGAAGAAAGATGGGATATTTATACATCAAACAAAGTATGTGTATGACATTTTGTCTCGTGTCAAAATGGAGGATTGCGCTACTTTCAACACAACTGTCTACGAGAATCACAATCTTGGTCCAGATCATGAGAGTGTGGATGATGTTGATCAAACTCTGTATAGGGCAACGATTGGTTCTCTAATGTACTTGACTGCTTCTAGACTAGACATCATGTTCGCAGTGTGTCTTTGTGCCAGATATCAAGCAAATCCAAAGGAGTCACATATGAAAGCGGTGAAGCATATTCTTAGTGACTTGAAGGGGAAACCTAAACTTGGGTTATGGTATCCAACTACTAGTGATTTGAAGTTTGTTGCTTTCACTGATTCGGACTTTAGAGGATGCAAATCAACCAGAAAGTCTACCATAGGTGATTGTTAGTTCTTAGGAGGGATGATCATATCATGACAATGCAAGAAGCAGTCTTGCATTTCTACCTCTACGTGTGAAGCTGAATATATTGCTGCGGGTAGCTGTTGCTCTTAGGTTCTCTGGACACAACAGCAGATGAGCGATTACGGTTTGAGTTTCACTCGTACTCCTATTATGATAGACAGTAATACCACTATTTCAATTACAAACAATCCTGTAAAACATAGTCGCACAAAACATATTGACATTCGTCATCATTTTATACGGGATTGTTATGAAAAGAAATTGATTGAACTACATCGAGTTGACACACTAAATAAACTGGCAGATCCTTACACAAAAGCTTTAGATAGAGCTCGATTTGAACGTCTAGTCGAACTCAACGGGATGAGGAATCCTGAATAATCAGTTTTTTCATAAGAATTTAGTAAATAGTTTACTGCTTTCTTAAATATAAAAAAATTAAACAAATAGAAAAACATTTTCCGAAAAAAAAAAAAAAATAAAAAAAAAATGAGTTACCACTGTGCGGAAAAGAAGAGACAATTGTACATCAGCAAGTTAGTTTTTCACACTAAATTTGAACTTAAATTTATGTAAGTGTGATAACAGCTTCATCATATGATGTACCAGTAGGCAAGAAACATGAAATAATCAACTTACCATGGTGATATAAACATAAAGAACTGAGTATGAGTGCGTAACATATTAGTGGCGTATGGTTTTATAACCTTAAATCTTGCGTTGATAGATTGCCAAAATGTGATGTTTTAGTTCTTTATACTGTTCTTTTGTTACACCCTCAAATTCCACTTGCGGAGTATTACCGCGAGGCGTGTGATCAAACCAGGATCCCAGACACTAGCAATATCGAACGACTCTATATGATTTATTTAAACGTTTTCCAAAAATATTTGTTGTAAACATGCATAGTCACTTTCAAAATATCAAGGTTTCAAAGTTTAGCGGAAGCATTAAAATAAAGTAACGGGCGCCAACATAAACGCTAAAACCAAAATCCCAAAAATTATTCGTAAATAAAGATTCGATAAAAATGTCTTGATCATATGCAAGTGAGTGCACCTAGCGCTCCTAGCGTCCTGAGAAACATGCAAAGAAACAAGTGCCAACATTAAAGAAGAGTGAGTTCACAAGTTCGGTTTAAAAGATTGTTTTTCCCGTTATCCCTAACCCGGGATAACGATATAGTTCCATTATTCCTAACCTGGAATAATAATGTGGGTTCGTAAATAAGTTCAATGTTAACATGTAGGTAGCGAGCCTAAAGTTACGTCACGTAAGAGTTCGCGATCGAAGCTGACTGTTGTTGCCTCTGTGTTGCCAGGTCTATCACTGACCATGGCGAAAGTTAGGCAAAATTAATCACCCGTTGACCATTCCCGGTCGGCTAGCGCGACTAGCTTGGGTGGGGCTTGTCGGGCCCAGTAGTACTACTATAATTTCCCCGCTATCTAACCCAATACTAACGATCCGAGAGTTGGTTGAGGACTTCCGTGATAAAGCTACTTAGTGACCATAACGTACATTAACATTAACTTAATTACCAAATACTTAACGGCGTTAATTTCGCATAACGTAAAAAGATTGAGTTGTAGAGCGTATACATGTTTCTCCCCCCGTTGTTCAAAACCGGATAAAATAGGGGCCGTGAACTCACCTTAAATTGCTCGGTTAGATAAACGCAAAAGAAGCAAATGATGGAACCGCTAATCGCGTCCTAATATGTCAACCGATTCAAAGTTAGTGTGTGAACACACTGACACAAAACCGTACGCATAACTAATACACAGTACGACACACGTAATAACCAATTCGAAACCATAATCATGCATGAAAAGTATCACCATACCAAGTAATGATCAAACCAACTTTTCATAAACACAGGATAACTCATACAACACTTAGGTACACACAAACGCAAGTTATTATGTTTCAGCTTGTACGCTCATAACTGGGCTGTTTTCGAGGATTTTTATAAAATAGTTCCAACGTTCCAAAAATTCCAATTTTTTTACAGGGGTGTCAATTAGACTGTAGAATTTTGTGTAAAATTTTCAAATCCTAAATATTTACCAATTATTTATAAACATTTATATACTAGGCTGCAATCAGATTCGTCGCTTTCTGACTGCAGTCCACGAGAAAAATTATTTAAAAATCATCGTTCATCCGATTAACAAAATTCCAGCGGGAGATTTTCGGAAATTCCCGTCCCCAGTTACTATCCAAATTTCGTGACCTAACCACATACAGACTAGGAGATCCGACTCGATAAACAACCTGCAAGTTCTGCAAAATTTATGCAGCTTCAGCTACTGCACTAAATGACCATTTAAAAATAGCAAACGACTTCAGAAAAAGATGAATCCCGAGCACCATTTGAAGAGTTTTTAAAAAATACACGGTTTAGGCTTTAGAATATCCACTTTTCGATAAATAATGATCAGGTTACAGCCAACTGAAGTTGGCTGTAAATGTCAATCAGCTTACTGTTTTCGACTTTATCGCATTAGAACATGTTTAAACGGCCATGACTCTTAGTTGTATTGATTAACAGCAGGTTAACTTGTCAAATATCATCATATATATCAATATTCATGCAAACCCTAAATATATATCATGATCTTTATCGATAAAACGCAGCCTACGATTTTAATATTCAACATATCATCACAACCGCAAAGATTCGCATATTCATCCGATTAATCATACACCACAACACTTTTTCATAACAATATCATACAAGCACATAATCATGATCAAGACTACACAAAACCAAGTGTGAATCGTAATATAATTAAACCCTAACCTTGAAACGATGACAATTAGCGAACTGGGACAACCTTGGAATCGATCCGAGAGGTGTAGAGTTTGCGCGACCGAGAGGGGGGGGGCTGCCGTTGACTTCACTAGGTGTTAGGTTTTTTTCTTTTTTTTTTGAAAGTTTCCCGCAACATGCATGTATAGGTGATATAAGAGAGGGTCGCATAAGGGGGCGATTTGGGTTAATTCCTTGGGCCGCAAGGAAGTGTGGGCCGCAAGGGGGGTGTGGGTGGCGGGTTGGGTTTGCTTGGTCATGAAGCCGAAAGGTTTCACAAGCTTGGTTTGGTTTATAAATAGAAGTTACTAAAATATTATTCGCGACACGGAGTTTATAAAATATTAAATCACGTATTTGGAGTGAGACGCAATAGATTCACAAACGTCTAATAACACATAGCACGTAATTAAGATACAACCCGTCTAATAACACATAGCACGTAATTCACCCAATAGATTCACAAAGTTAGCGTACTTATTGCAAGCGTGTAATTTAATTAGGATGAATAACCATAAAGTAGCTCGTTTAAGATACCTGAAAAGCCGGGATGTCACATCTTTCATCCGGGAATATCAGGGTTGTCTTTCTGCTGCATCCAGATATATGCTGACCTAGGCACAACCAAGATATCTTAAAAGAGCTAAAATTCTAAATCCCAGAAATTGAAGAAGCTCTCCTAGAGAGTCATTCAAATGTGCAAAATGCATAAATCGTACCAAAACCTGTGGTATTTTCCTTAACCGTTGTTGGATATTAGTCTTAGTCTCTTTGCTATACGACTGTACTGAACTGATCACCAAGTATCTAATGTTGTAAATCAAAAGGATGAATTCGGTATACTCACCTACTACGAGGAATCTTTGTGCATACCTTGTTCGCGGGGATATGTCCTGAAGTGGGACACACTAGTACATCAGTATAATATTACCTTAACGTATCACCAGGTAAAGGTACTTGAAATGTTCATGTGTTTTTGTTTAAGTGGATAAACAATACTGGTAATCGTCTTGAACTGCTTTTCACGAAAATTAAAAGAAGAATGAACTGACAGTGTGAAACAATTTGAGTTGGCTGATATGATCTTCTTCACCAGTATATTCTCCCAAATAACAGAGTGTTTTTTCTTGTTTGTTATTTATTTTTAGAAAATATAAAAATCCAAAATGATTTTCTTTTTCTTTAAATTTCTTAACGTATGGAAAATGGTTGTTCTTGGAGGAATTGTTACCGATCGGGGGAGCTGGTGTTAGAATCTAAGTTCAAAATTTTCGAAATTGGAGGTTCTAGTAGTGTTGGAAAATTTTTGATTGTTGGTTTTGAGTTGAGATTTTCTTAATCTGTGATACAGTTTTACCATCTCTTGAATAATAATAATTTGTTAACTTGTGTTGAAAATTCTTATGGTTTCTCGAGATCTTTATTTTATAGTATATAGATTGAAGAAGTGCGTGGCTAAGAAGTTGATGTAAAGAGATGAGGAGTTTGTTGGTGCATGGTAGAACCTCCTTTCTACATTGTAGACACAGTTGAAGAGTTTGAAGATTGCTATGCAAAGCTGATCTAAAGTTTACTCCTATGCTAGCGATTGGTGATTAGATGCATCAGCTTGAGAAAAGATTTTGAAGCTAAAGCTATCCAAAGACCAAAGACAATGAAAGTCGTTGTGAAGATTGCAAGAAGACTGAAGACAAAGTTGTTTGATAAAGCTATTGTCAAGGGGGAGTTTATTGGTGCATATTTGTGACAACAGCTTAAATTTGGTCTTTGGATATCTTGTAAGTAGTAAAACGATGAACAGTTAGCGGGTTGGGCCTTGTAATAGTTAGTTATAGTGATTGGGCTAACCAAGCTCACACATAAGGGTGGTGGTAGGCGAATTGGGCCTAGACCAATTCATAGCCCATGAGGTTTGTCCTAGCCCATGTTACAAACCTGTCTCTATATAATAATGGCTTTGCATTAAGGTTTAGGCAGCTCAGTTAATCATTTTGAGTTAGGTGTGAGATATCTATAGAGAGTGGCTGAGAGATTTCTTGTAAGTCTTAAATTGTTTTACTAATTACAAGATATCCAAAGACCAAATCTAAGTTGTTGTCACAAATATGCACCAACAAACTCCCCTTTGACAATAGCTTTATCAAACAACTTTGTCTTCAGTCTTCTTGCAATCTTCACAACGACTTTCAACGTCTTTGGTCTTTGGATAGCTTCAGCTTCAAAATCTTCTGTCAGTAACAAACAACCATCCAAATCAAAAGATGTTAGCTCCCCAACAAAACAACGACGTGTCGGCTTCATATGCCTTGCAAAACCCAAGACAAATGACCACAACATCCAAAGGAAAAACACAAACAAACATAGCAAAAAAAATCAACAACCATCCAAATCAAAAGATGTTAGCCAAAACACACTAAATCAAACCACCACGACCACCTACCTTCGATTGTTGACGATGAAAGCAATAACAAGAGGAAAACAAGAAGAGAGTGATAAGAGAAAAATGAGGATTGATTAGGTTTAAAAACCCCAAACCAACACTGGTAGCACAAAGAAAAGTGGCCCACACGTTATAAGGGGTGACAAAGCCCTACAACAACTAAAATACCCAACAACCCTAAAGTACAACACCCTAAACTAAAAAACCCAAAAGCACAAAATACCAACAAAGATGAAGTACAATAGCATGAAGCCCAACAATGTTGCTAATTAATACTATATAAATTATTTGTAGTTATACATTAATACAAACAATTCAAGTTAACATTCACATGAAGTTAAACGACTTTGACAACAAGTAAAGGGTTATAAACATGAATAACACTTTGATAACATGATATAAATATGGGTAAATGGGTTTAGCAGGATTTACTCACTTATGAAACATATAAGATGTTTAACCTATCTTGTTAAATAGGTTAATAAGTTTACATGACATTTATTTAACGCGTTAATTGGAACAACGTATTATGTAACACTTAAAAAATTATAATTATGACTAACACATCTAATTTTGACACATCATATGATAGGATAAGAGCATAGCGATCATGAGGTGTTCGCAATGTAATGAGGTGTATGTGATGTAAGATATGTTGTAATGTAAAAGAAGAATGTTGTTATGTAAAAGAAGAATGTTGTCATGTAAAAGGAGAAAACACCAATAGCAAGTGATCTACAAACTTATTGGCAAGGGATCAACATGTTTATAATCACAAAGACAAATTAAATCCTAAAGTATGAGAAATACATAAATAAAATACAAATTGATCTCGCAGTGTTGTTTCGTATGTGTAACATCCCTAAAATTTAGCCTTTTCACAAATAAACAAAACTATGGGGTTTGTTTTTAGGTTTCCAAAGTTCAAGGGTTAATTGTGCTTATATCACTAAACTTCATGGTATATTAAGAATGAGATTAAGGTTTTGCGCATTCTTGCCTCTGATGGAGAGGGTGAAACCTGAGCATTAATGTGATTATCTTTTGGGTTTTATTGCGTTTTAGGTGATTATCTTGTTTGAATGTGATAACTATGAGAAATTGTGGTTTTGCAGGTTAATCGATTAATTCAGTGGAATTAAAGTGCTCGGAGATGAAGCGGAACACCTGAAGATGATAAGCATAGCTAAAGACATTGTTCGGGATGAGTTATAGCTTAGAAGATAGCTTTAAAGCATGAACAATGTGAAAGAAAAAGTTCAAGGGCTGAATTGTCATTTTGTGAAAGTGGAATTATGAAGGAAAAGAGATGTGCAAAAACCCACCATAAGCTAAGGTAGTCAGCCATGAGTTATGGCCAACAAATACAAAAGAGGCAGAAATTATTAGCCGTAAATGTTAGAGGGGATCGGCTCTCCTCTATGAGCACGGACTGATTCGACTCGGCTAACACAGGCGGAATTCATTGCTAGCGACTTGGACAAACAAACAATCAAGTATGCTGCTTAAACACCTTTAATTCGTATATTAATAAACGTGAAAGTTACAGACGAGTAAACAACTAGACAAGGCTTCGCTGTAGTCACACACCAACTTATGATAACACAACACTCAAGCTCCACTATTTATAGGCCAAGATGGCTCGCACAAATAAACAAAACTAATGGGTTTGTTTTTAGGTTTCCAAAGTTCAAGGGTTAATTGTGCTTATATCACTAAACTTCATGGTATATTAAGAATGAGATTAAGGTTTTGCGCATTCTTGCCTCTGATGGAGAGGGTGAAACCTGAGCATTAATGTGATTATCTTTTGGGTTTTATTGCGTTTTAGGTGATTATCTTGTTTGAATGTGATAACTATGAGAAATTGTGGTTTTGCAGGTTAATCGATTAATTCAGTGGAATTAAAGTGCTCGGAGATGAAGCGGAACACCTGAAGATGATAAGCATAGCTAAAGACATTGTTCGGGATGAGTTATAGCTTAGAAGATAGCTTTAAAGCATGAACAATGTGAAAGAAAAAGTTCAAGGGCTGAATTGTCATTTTGTGAAAGTGGAATTATGAAGGAAAAGAGATGTGCAAAAACCCACCATAAGCTAAGGTAGTCAGCCATGAGTTATGGCCAACAAATACAAAAGAGGCAGAAATTATTAGCCGTAAATGTTAGAGGGGATCGGCTCTCCTCTATGAGCACGGACTGATTCGACTCGGCTAACACAGGCGGAATTCATTGCTAGCGACTTGGACAAACAAACAATCAAGTATGCTGCTTAAACACCTTTAATTCGTATATTAATAAACGTGAAAGTTACAGACGAGTAAACAACTAGACAAGGCTTCGCTGTAGTCACACACCAACTTATGATAACACAACACTCAAGCTCCACTATTTATAGGCCAAGATGGCTCGCACAAATAAACAAAACTATGGGGTTTGTTTTTAGGTTTCCAAAGTTCAAGGGTTAATTGTGCTTATATCACTAAACTTCATGGTATATTAAGAATGAGATTAAGGTTTTGCGCATTCTTGCCTCTGATGGAGAGGGTGAAACCTGAGCATTAATGTGATTATCTTTTGGGTTTTATTGCGTTTTAGGTGATTATCTTGTTTGAATGTGATAACTATGAGAAATTGTGGTTTTGCAGGTTAATCGATTAATTCAGTGGAATTAAAGTGCTCGGAGATGAAGCGGAACACCTGAAGATGATAAGCATAGCTAAAGACATTGTTCGGGATGAGTTATAGCTTAGAAGATAGCTTTAAAGCATGAACAATGTGAAAGAAAAAGTTCAAGGGCTGAATTGTCATTTTGTGAAAGTGGAATTATGAAGGAAAAGAGATGTGCAAAAACCCACCATAAGCTAAGGTAGTCAGCCATGAGTTATGGCCAACAAATACAAAAGAGGCAGAAATTATTAGCCGTAAATGTTAGAGGGGATCGGCTCTCCTCTATGAGCACAGACTGATTCGACTCGGCTAACACAGGCGGAATTCATTGCTAGCGACTTGGACAAACAAACAATCAAGTATGCTGCTTAAACACCTTTAATTCGTATATTAATAAACGTGAAAGTTACAGACGAGTAAACAACTAGACAAGGCTTCGCTGTAGTCACACACCAACTTATGATAACACAACACTCAAGCTCCACTATTTATAGGCCAACATGGCTCGCACAAGGAGTGAGGTTGTTGGCTCATGCGAGTGGTGCCTCGTACGAGTGACAAGATGTCACTCGTACGAGCCACAACAGTCACTCGTACGAGCTATACAGAATACATAAACATTTGACAATCTAAGCCCTATTTACACAACTGACATATCCTAGACGTAGGCAATAGACATTATGCACCAACAAGCTCCCCCTTGGATGTTACCGCAGTCTTGGATAGTCTTCAAAAATTTCTTCAAATTCTTCAAAATATTTGACATGTAACATCCAAAGGAACGTTTCGGCAGCCTGCAACACTCCTCAGATGATATCGGCATTTGGTCAGTAGGAGGAGGCCAATTGTACGTGTTGCCAAACCAAAAGCTTCTCAGAGATGCAATCCTAGCTCTCTCAACTATTCTTTCAACATTCTTCTCTTTCTTCCGCTGCTCCTTCTCTTCCAGCTTTCTCCATGAAGTGTTCCATGTTGTTCCTGAATGTATATCATTAGCAAAACAAACATTAATAAGCTTCTGGAATTGCTGCGCCTGCTCTTTATCTCTCTCCTCATAACTGATCTTAATGTAGAATAAACATTCGATATCCTTCTGTGAGCAGTTGACTAGCACACATTGGGTCTAGTACTCGAATATCGTGCCATAGACCATATATACATTTGTGCGCAATGACGGATTCAGATAGTTCTTCAGTAATCTTCCAAAATTCTTCATCCGGTTGGACACAAATAACAGCTTCACCCGTGCTTGAATCATAGTGCCACCATTTGAATATTTTGTAGAAATCTTGCTCCATTTTAATCAGAGGCATGTTCTTCATCACTAGAGGCCTCTTAACAATCAACGTCACATCTTTCTCTTTCGTAACTGGATCTATCCTCATGACTCTTTTGGGGATATGTGGCTTCCGTAGGTTAAAACCATGAGTTACTTCAAGCTTTATCAGTTTCCATAGCCGCTGGTCATGAAATTTCATCTTTAGATTAATCATCTTCGTCAGTACCATTTCTTCTATATCCCAGAATGGTACGGTCTTTATATCGCTCAAGTGTTGGAAGTACTGGAGCCCATACTCCTCTTTATCGCATATACGTCTGATTCCTCAATCCATCCCCACTTAATAATGTCCCCTAGAGAAATATCAGCATCACGTGTGAAGAATGTTAGGGGACGTTTGAATTTATGCTCCTCTGTTAACTCCTTAAACCACAAAGGTTGGGAAGTCATCTGTACCCTTACCAGCAACATTTGTAGTATCATCGTCATTGGAATCATCCACCACGACAACCTTATCGTAATCATGTGCTTTAGAAAATTGTTCGAAGATATAATCTTCAGGCTGGAAAGCACTTATGTCATTCAGCTCATCTTCGAAGTCAAATTCAAACGTTTCTTCATTCACACCTAGCATTCTCGCAACCTCTTCTTTCGTGTAATTGTTGTTAAATTCACCTTCTTCCACATCATGTTCCAAATAGAAAATCTTTGGTTTAGGCATGACAGGAAAAATTGACGTAGTAGTCACTGTAAAAATTCCTGCCTGCTGAGAATCCTTCCAGCCATCATGCGACTCCTCCTGACCTTGTTCATCATCAAATTGGTTGGCCGAACAAAAAGTACATAGAAAAATCAATATCATCATTCAAACCAGATTTTGTTACAAGAATCCCCAAACCACCCATATCACTATCATCCTCCTTTCTATCACTATCAGATTTTTTCTTTGATGCGTCATCAGTTTCGTCTAAGTCTTCCTCTATCTCCTTCAACAAAAGATTCTATCTCTTCCTGTATCTCCTTCAACATGTTTCTTTTCTTCAGCAACTCCTGATGTTTTGTAGAAAGATTTGACATGTCAATATCCACATCTCTCGGATCTCCTATCAATACACACTTCATTGTTTGCACATACTCCACCAACTCTGAAGATACCGACGCAGATTCAGCTTCTAGAGCAGCTTTTTCTTTCACAGGCTCCTCTCCAATCTTTTCTTTCCCCTTTCCTTGAGCGTCAGGTAATTCTTTTGCAATACGTTCACGCTCTACAATCCTTGCCCTTGCTTCTTCCCTCTCAATCTCATCAATTTTTGCAGCAAGATTAATCCCGAGCTTTTTGATAAGGATTTTCTAGAACAAGCTCATCTGTCTTTGATTCTTGAGGCGTTCATCATCATATTTTGCCATTCGCTTCCTCAGTCTTTCGTTTTCTGACACGATACCTGCTAAAACAGCCTCGAGATGTTGTTGATCTTCTTTTAAGCCCTTAATCTGCTCCTGCAACTTGGCAATCTTAACATTGTTAAGCATTACTTGATTCTCTAACTCTGTAATCCTTGAGTCATTGAACATATCTGCCGTGAATTCTTCGCCCCTAGGAATATCTCCAAAATCAAAGTCAAATTGATCTTCTAGTCTGGAGCCTCTTGAAATTTGGGGTTGAGATTGAGTTGGATTACGTTGAGGGTGGATTGTGGTGGTGGTTGAGGTGAAGGTTGTGGAGGTGGTTGTGGTGATGGTTGTGGAGGTGGTTGTGGTGACGGTGATGGTTGTGGAGGTGGTGATGGTGGTGTGTGCTGAGTAGGTTCAACATTTGGTGTTTCATCAGCTTTCTTCTGTACCTTATGCTTAGATCGAGCTTTCGGAGAGTCTGTTTTTCGAGCTACTGGCCTCTTCAAACGTTTTGTCATTGGCCTCTTGGATGACTTGAGAATAGGAGAATCGTTATCAGACTCCGATGGTACATAAGTAGTATGGTCTTCTCCTGTCTCTTTCTTTTCCTCTCCTCAGCCTTTCATAGTTCTTTAGCCAAACATTCCTACTCTTTTTCTTTGGCTCTTTCCTTTTCTCCGGCAATCCTATCCACTTCATCAGTACTAGAGGAGGATGCCTCTTCATCTCTACCAACTTCACCGCCAAACGCTTGTTGCTCTATATCAGCTGCCACGGTCTCAACATTCTCCTCAGGCTCTCGCTCATCAATGAAACTCGTGCCAGCAGATGCACGTTTCTTTTGCTGAGGGGCAGCGGAGGAAGATGGGGCAGCTTGTTTTCTTTTGGTCCCCTTGCCCCTTTTTTATCTTCCTTTGTGAACCAAACACTTCTTTTCGCTACTAATCCATCCAACGCTTCAATCTCTTTAGCCTCATCCCCACTGTCATCCTTTTGCCACTTCCCCTAGGCGGTGCCACATAATCTTCATCTGTAATAGCCCTAAAACAGGCTTGGCATTTGGGAAGGCCTTTAAGTGAAGATTCATCTTTTTCAAGGTAGACACATCCATGTGCTCGAGTCTGAGAAGTTTTCTTTCTTCTTCTTCTTCAGATTGTAGTGGAGATGATCCAGTAACATCTGCACAAACATCGAGTGCTGAAGGAATTTTTCTAGCTGAAAGTTCTATACCATCTACATAAATACGAGTCTTGAGAAGTTGTACAACTGATTGAGGATAAGTATCGTAATCATGCACATCTGGTAATCAATCAAATCATCGAAACCACCCTTTCTGTGACTTAGGGCGTGTATAATATAGTGTGCGATATATCGCAAAGGAGCACTGAGATTTCCTTTCTTGAAAGGACCTACGTTGACAAATCGTGCGTACCTCCTGTAGAAGCACCCCTTGACCATGCATTCCGGATAACCGGTTGGGTCTTCTTCACTATCTTTGAACTCTAACACCGTTCTGATCAAATCTTCAGTGATCTTGACTTGAATATCCTCGTTATTAATTCGCACGACAGACAAAATAGTGATCTCTTCCTCACTGTACTCTGTGGCATCCCAAAAATATTCGACGTGTGACCGGTAAGCCGTGTGTGTATTAGTAAGAGCCTTTGTAATCGACAGTCTGCTCAAAAAGTCTAACACTTCTCTATACGCTGCGATCTCTGGAATGTTCTCGTCTAATAAACAACAGATGTTGTAGAATGGTGAGAATGAAGACTTCTTGATCTGCAAACACAAAAATTTCAAACACTTAGAAAAATTTTCAAATCTTTCACACTCGTACGAATATAATTACTAAGTTAAAGATTCAAGTCTGAACAAAAACCACTCCTACGAGTCACTCTTCGCACCAGTTATAATTGATACTTAACAATTTTAAGGTTTAAACAGACTCGCTCGTATGGGTGGTGCCTCGTACGAGTCAAAGAGTTTCATGACATTAAGGACTTACTCGTACGAACGGTCACTTGTACAAGTGATGATAATAATCTAACTTTTAAAAAGCTCACTCGTACGAGTTATGAATCGCACAAGATAACACCTTTTCAAACCGAACTTAAAACGTGTAAATTTTAACAAATTGAATGATGATTTAGAGGCTAAAAGGGCAGATTTGTACGAATTTGAGTTCAATTTTATAATTTATACGGTCCAATTATCCTAAATCTACATTTTATGTCCTTATGGTCCGATTTCGGCATTAGAATGGCTCAAAACTTGAATTAGTACCTTTCCCATTGTGAGAGGTGTACAAATCAACCTCCTCGAACTATAAAATACATAATATGATCAAGAATATGTGAAGTAGGAACTGGATCACACATAAGATATCTTCAATCGCGTAGAGTCACTTAAGTGACTCGTGCGAGTGAAAGCTCCATTTATACTCGCCAGGTCATTCGTACGAGTCACCATTTGTATGGATGCAGCCTTTTATCACTCGTACGAGTCAGAAAGTCACTCGTACAACCCAGTTCCTTCAACTTGTTTATTTTTCAGATTTTGTGGAAGTATTTGTTTTATCGACCCACTCAGTTATCTAAGTCCAAGTTAATGACCTTTGGTTAACCAATTTGCGTACCAAGTCCAAGTTAATGATCTTAGTTGACCACTGTTTAACAAAAACATATGTTTTACAAGATTTTTTTTTAATTTTTTTGAAAGTTACAAATTAATGAACTTTTTGACGTTTCAGGATTATCTTCCTGTTAGATTAGCTCCTAGCCGATGATCTTCAGCTATCCTTCAGCAAATGTCGCTTTGACTTGGAGTAATAGTGTTTCATCATCGGTAGACTAAAAACTAAGATAAAAATTAAATCTTTTTTTGTTTTTCAAAGTTTTGCTAAAAGAGAATTAAAAGTCTTTTTGGTTTTTCTGAAAAGAAAGATAAAGTAAATAAAGATGTATTTACATACATATTTTTGTGAGTTTTGTGTTAGAGGATCACATAAGTTATTTAGACAAATCACCAGTATCTTTGATCTTGGTAGTAACTTTAAGGTCTTAAATAGATTTACTTAGATTGGCAATATACTGATCCATTTAAACTTATACACATTTCTCAATTGTTTCAAGATATGTTAGGTAATTTAGGGAACATGAAGTAACTGTGTTTCCCATCTTAGAAAAGACTCCCGTGTCAAGATTCCCATAATTTCATCTCACAGGTCAATATATCTAACTAATATCTGTAAATGGGGTTAATTGCAAGACCTCGAGAGCTCTGGTTAGTATTTCCATACAGAGAAAGAGATGAAGGCTCGACTTTAGGTGGTGTTCCGCTTAGGAATCTTTTGAACTGCAGATGTCGTATCTTTTGATGACTTAGATTCATTTTTAATGCAGCTTTGGGGGTGAATAATGCGAAAAGTATTATACAAGTTCTAGGTCGTTGCCAACGCAAAATCAGAAGAACTCACATAATACCCTAGATATCAACTAAATATAAAGACCTAGTATCACAGAATCTTGCATTCTCTTAAACGAAATTTAAGAGTACTAAGTCCATATATCCCAGAGATGTTGACCCAAAAATTACTCAGTTTTTCTTTTAAGTTTATATCTTGAAGATCAATTTACTGAACGTGTGAAGCCTACTGGCACATCATCAGTATTACCTGTTTAATTACCTGTTTAAATCATTCTATTTCTTTAGAATACTGTGATAGTTCACTGATGAAATACGATTCCCTTTTTTTCATAAAAACTCTTTTTGTCCTTTTTAATGTTTTTGTATTTTTCACAACTTTTCTCCCCCTGAAATCAAAAACATATTTTTTTGGCTTTTTGTTTTGAAGAAAGAAAATGTATTTACATAAAAACATATGTCATACCGATGAGAATCACGTTAAGTCCTCGTCATCCACAAATTCAACCACATTTCCATCCCCTGATGTCAGATTTTTTTAAACCATTTAATTTCAAAAGATTTTTAAGTCTTGATCTATCAAAAGCTTTGTTGTAAAACTCTGCTTTTTGGTCATCAGTATGGATTTTTTCAATTCTAACCAATTTTCTCTCGTAACAATCACGGATAAAGTGGTGTCGAATTTCTATGTGTTTAGTGTGTGAGTGTTGAACTGGGATTTTAGTGATATCAATAGCTGCCTTGTTATCTACATATATGGGCGTGTTAAAAAATTGCAGTCCAAAGTCTCTCATCTGCTGTTGTATCTAGAGTATCTGGGAACAACATCTGGATGCTGAAACGTATTCAGCTTCACATGTAGAGAGTGACCGCGGTGTATTTCTTGTATTGCCACGTCACCAAACGGGTTCTGAAGAACTGGCAACCGGCCGTTGTAGATTTGGTATTAAGCTTACAGCAACCAAAATCGGAATCTGAATAACCCGCGAGATTGAAGTCGTCATGTCGAGGGTATCACAACCCGGTGCCTGGACATCCTTTTAAGTAGCGCATGGTTCGTTTGACGGCTAACAAGTGTGAATCTCTTGGATTTGACTGATAACGGGCGCACAGGCATGTTGGATACATTATATCAGGTCTTGAAGCTGTGAGATAAATCAAGGATCCTATCATGGAGCGATATAATGTTTCATCGACTTTGGCTCCATGAACGTCTGGACAAATGTTGTGGTTTGTGGCTAATGGAGTTGATGCTGGCTTAGTTCCTGTCATGCCAAATTTCTCTAACACGTCATGAACATACTTTGTTTGGTGAATGAAGATGCCATCAGCTAATTGTTCAACCTAAAGTCCTAATAAAAACTACATCTTCCCTGTAGCACTCATTTCGAACTTCTTTTTCATGACTTCTTAAAAGTCTTTACATAGCTTATCATTTGTCGATCCAAAGATGATATCATCCACATATATTTGTACGATAATCAGATGTCCATCCTCTACTTTGGTAAAGAGGGTACTGTCTACTATGCCTCTGGAGAAACCGTTTCCCAGACAATGCTTGGAGAGCGTCTCGTACCAGGCTCTTGTGGCCTAGTGCAGTCCGTACAACGCTTTGTTCAATAGATAAACCTTATCCTTGTGTATCGGATCGACAAACCCTGGTGGTTGGCCGACGTACACCTCCTCGTTTACCTTTCTATAAAGGAATGCAGACTTCACATCCAATTGGTACACCTTGAAACCTTTCCATGATGTAAAGGCCAAGAAAATGCGGATAACTTCAAGATGAACGATAGGGGCATAGACTTCATTGTAATCTATCCCTTCTTGCTGATGGAAGCCTTGGGCCACGAGCCGAGCCTTGTTTCTAACCACAATACCTCTGTCATCTCTCTTGCACTTGAAGACCCAACGAGTATTCAATTGGTTCTCCATCAGAACTGCTCTGATCCTTCATCGAAACTGGTTCCTCCATCGTCAAAAGTAGGTTCTCGATCAGAGTCGGCATCAATTGGTTGATGGGCAGATTACTCGACAGTATTCAAGAGTGGTACAGTTACTGAGTCTTGTAGAGTATTGCTCGGACCTACTTCAGAAGAGTTAAGAGACAGGTAGTGATAGGGAAATCACCAACGATCTTGAAACTTGCTCTTGATTGGAGATTGATGTTGTTGAAAAAGCATAACAAGTTCTTCTTTTGAAGGTACTTCTGGTAGGTCAAATGAATTCCACAACCTATCGTAATTGAAGAGCCATGGATCACTAGGTTTCTACGTAGGCATTGTATATCGTTGAAAATCAACATGTTGTGCAAGAATAACCTGGCTAAGACTTGCCAAGAAGACTCTCTTTTGTGGACTAGCACAACGACGAAAAATCCTTCCAAGGATTTGGCCCCAAATTTACCGTCCGGGTCTAGAACAGTACACAGCGATCCAAAAGGTTCCAAAAACGCTAGGTTCGGCTTTCGATGGTTTAGTAGCTCAAAACTTGTCTTGTTGTGAGGCTTGACTGTCAAAACACGGATAAGGGTATAACACGTAGATGCAACTACTTTGCTCCAGAAACTAATTGGAAGTTTTGAATCAGGAAGCATTGCTCCAGCAATCTCAATCAGTGTGCGATTCTCACGTTCAGCTACTCCATTTTGTTGAGGAGTATAGGGAGCACTGAATTGGTGAAGGATACCTTTATCGTTGCAGAATTCGAGCATTCTCTTGTTCTTGAACTCAGTACCTTATCACTGTGGATTTTCTTGATAGGCAAGTGATATAGGTTTTCCAGCTTCCTAAAGAGAATCATAAGAATTTCAAACATTTCATCTGTAGGTCCCCTAGTCCTTATGGATCTTGACATAATCGTCTATCTAATCTAGAGTGCGGAATCCCCTGTATCAGATTTCACAGAAAACACAAGAAACACGAACACGAATTCCTTTAAACCGTCTTCTATTGATTATCCAACATAATGTGTTTACAACCAATTCAAGACTCTCTATAAATCTCTCAGCCACTCTCTGTAATTTTTTTCCAACCAACTTGTCTCCACTGTCTAACCTAAAACCCTAATGCATAACATGTATTTATACTACAAGTCTGCATACTACGCTATATATTGGGCTAGGACTTTCTCCAAGCCTATTACTACTCTAAACAAGCTAAACACAAATGCTAAGCTCAATACAAAATATCCAAAGACTAAACTATTAAACTATTAAGTTTTTGTCACTAATATGCACCAACAGACTCCCCCTTGAAAATTTTTTCATAATATAACTTTGTCTTCAAACATCTTGTGATCTTTTGGTCTTTGAATAACTTCAGCTACATGTTGATTCTGACAACAACAGACTCCCCCTAAGTTGATGCATCCAATCACCAAAAGATTCATTCTTTGTAGATTAGCTAACTAGCATTCTCTGGTTAAGCTCATATCACCAAATTCATATATATCTCCCTTTGCAATGTAGTAGAAGGATCCTACCATGCATCTACACACATTCTGCATTCCATTCTTAAAATGTACTTTTCTTGTATTCTGCACTTCATTTTAATAACTGCATCAATCTGTTTACAAACACAAGCAAGTAACTCGAAAAACAATTAGTCCTTTTCTACATTAAAGATAAACCAATATTTTATCTGATCATGCAAAAACAAACAACTTACCAGTTCAAACTGGGAGACTTTAAAAACAAATCTTTTTGTATTTTTATATTTTCTGAAAACAAATAACTAACAAGAAAATAAAAACTCTATTTTTTGTATCACCAGTAAGAAGATCATATCAGCAACATCAAATTGTTTTCACACTATTTGATAATAATTTATACAATATTCATGAAAAGCAGTTCAAGACGATTTCTAGTATTGTTTATCCCCTTAAACAAAATACAAGAACATTTCAAGTACCATTACCTTGTAATCTGTTTATATAATTTATGCTGATATACTAGTGTGTCCCACTTCAGGACATACCCTCGCGATCAGGGTATGCACAAAAATTCATCGTAGTAGGTGAGTATACTTAAATCCATCCTTTTTGATTTACAACGTTAGATAATTGGTGATCAGGTCAGTACTTCCGTACAACAAAGAGACCAAAATATCCAACGAGGGTTAGGACAAATACCAAATTTTGGTACGATTAATGCAGTTTGCACTTATGAATGACTCTCTAGGAGAGCTTCTTCAATTTTTGGGATTTGCCATTTTTTGCTCTTTTAAGATATCCCGGTAGTGCCTAGGTTAGCATATATCTGGATGCAGCAGAAGGACAACCTTGATACCCCAGTTGAAATAACGATATAAAGACCTAAAACTTAGATTTTGGCAATCTATCAACGCAAGATTTAAGGTTATAAAACCATACGCCACCGATATGTTACCCAATCATACACAGTTCTTTTATATTTGTATCACAATGGTAAGTTGATTATTTCATGCATTTTGCCTACTGGTACATCATATGATGAAGCTGCTATCACACTTAAGCAATTTACTTTTATTTCAGTGTGACAGTCTAACTTGCTGGTGTACTATCATTTCTTCTTTTTCACACAGTGAAACCTCTTTTTTTAATTTTTTTAACAAACTTTAAACTTTTAACTTACTCCCCCTAAACTCACGCACTAACTAACACTCTTTTTGGCTTAGGGAAATTTCTCCCTCTAAAATTTTGTTTTTATGGAGTAAAGTTTTAAAAACAGAAATTTAAGCACAAACAGACTCCCACTTTTACGTGACAAGTAGGTTTTTCACTTTTAGTAAACATTTTATATCACAGAAGTAAATAATTCGTTACCATATGGAACCTACTATTCACCTCAGATGATTTACAGGCATAACCATTGTTGAACACATCAACAGTCCTTCTTGGTCATCCTGCACACTCTCAACCACTTAGTTAGACTGGGGGACCCAAGCCTTAGAGGTCTTGGGTCGTCCAGATTCATCAACCATTGGAACATCCATCCAATATCCATCACACCCTACAGGTGTCTTGGATGTCTTCCAAGCTGTTGACAAGATTTATAATTTCCACGAGACCTTTGATCACGAGAATTCCAATAAACTCTTGGATTTTCCAACCTTTGGAAATTATTATCTCGAAACCTTCTTCTCCCATTATCATAAACTGATCGTTGAAAAATTTTTGAATTGTTTCGAATATTTGAGTTACAGAAACCCATATATTCGTTTCTTCTTTGAAAGTTTCGATTACCAAAAGCATGGTATCAATTTTGATATCCAAAATTTTTGTTCTGAAAAGAATTTGATTGGCCATTATCATGATATGATTTAGGAGAAGAGTTTCTTGAACCAACACTCTTGATGTTGAAGGTTTAGGTTGAAATCTCGGTTGATTTGTCTGAAAGCTGGATTTAACATTGTTATTTGAACCAAGCTTATTTTCATCCTTAACCTCAACCTTAGCCTCTACTTTCTTACCCTTTTTAAAAGGACAACAACTAGCTACATGCCCTTTGTTGTGACATTTAAAACAGGATCTCTTCTTAAAGGTTTTCTTTCTGTTAGATCCCTTTTTAAATGATTTGGCTGTTTTGTCTTTAGTATCCTTATCCACTTTATGAGGTGTACTATTAGACCTAACAGATTCTTTCAAAGTGACTGGACTATTTGGTATGACAACGGTTATCGGATCCACTACATCTGGTGTAGTTGGAACAAAATATGTTAGCTCATTTTCATTTGGTAAAAAGGAGTAATCCTGATCCTCAGAAGGTGAAGCTTTACTAAACCCACTCCCGTTTTATCATTACTCGTTTTCAAACTTTTCTAAATTTAAGTCCTGACTAACGAGGATTCTCCAAATTTGTCTAACTTTCCATGAAGTTCAACAATTTAGGCATGTGCACCAACCAATTCTGTGCACTTTTCAGAAAGCTCGTTAGTCTTATCCTTCACAGTTTCACGAGCCAAATCAATGATCTGTAAAGTTCATTGACTTTGCTGGTCAAACTGATGATTTCTTGTTCATTTGAATTGAGTGTATTTAAAAAAGTTAACTCCCTTTTACTCAAAAGAACATTTGACTCTTTCAGTTTTCCTAATTCAACTAACAGGATTTTGTTTTGCTCCGATAATCTGTCAACTTTACTACGTAGTTCAGTGCAATTATGACAAGTATGACTTACAGATTGAAATAGTACATGTACCTCTGCTGTAAGCTCATCTGTATCATCCACGCACACTGTAGCTTTTGCATCCTTGAGTTCCATTCTCTCCTTCTTAGCTTCCTTCTTCTCTTCTATCGTAGCAGCTTCATCAATCTTCACAGCTGCAGTCTCAGCCCCACGTGTACTTTGTCTTGAAGTACTCTGATAACGTTTTTCTAAAGCTTCCCACAACTCTCTAGACGATCCATACCTATTACAAATGTTTTTCATATCAAATGGCAAGGACATCTTTATCGCTGCTAAAGCCTTCTTCTCAGCATCATATATACGTTTCTCAGAATCTTCCATCTTCTCATATGAGAGTACCATAATCCTTCCATTCACTCGACGTGTGGGAGCAATGTACCCATCGATCATACAATTCCACATCTTAGTATCTTCACTTTGAACAAATGCCTCAAACTGCTTCTCCATTCTACATATTGTTCAACATTTAATAACTTTGGCCAGTTTTTAACACTCTCACTTAGATTGTTCAATTTGCCCATCTTTAACACGCAACTAACAGTTTAAATAGATTTTGGTATACCTGTGTCAAAATTCAAATCTAACTCGCAGCTTATCGTAGCCAAACTGTTTAAAACATTCAGAAATTTGTCCGAAAAGTGTGATTACCAAATTGGACCGTTATACTCGTCTCGACGATACAGTTCTAATGATGTATATTGTCCAATTATGATTTTTTTGTCCTAAAAATCACACGAGCCTAACCGTGCAGCCGGTTTGTCAAGAATGTTTATGGATCAAATTCTATGTCTGAAAACGTTTAACTCCAGTTACGTCAGCTGATTAACTTTCCTTTTCTTACTCCTAACTCAGAACAATGTCAAATCCAGAACAGCAACTCGGATTTATAATCTGAAATGACAATCCGGAACAGTAATCCGAATTGCTGATCCGAAATGGTGATCCGGAATAGTGATCCGATATGAAATCCGGAATGCACTGTTCTAATCCGAAATGGAAGTCCGGAATAGACTACTCTGATCCGAGATGGAATCCGAAATGCACCTCTGATCCGAAATTCAATTCGAAATAGCTTCTAATCCGAATTTCAGTCCGAAATGGAATCCGAAATGGCCTTTTCTGATCTGAATTGCACTTCTAATGATCCGAAATGCAGATTTTTGATCCGGAATTCAAGTCTTCAATCCGGAATACTGTGCCTTTTGATCCGGAATGCAAGTTTTCAATCTGAAATGCTTTGATTTTTGATCAGGAATGCAAGTATTCAATCCGGAATGCCTACTGCTAATCCGAAATCACTGCAGAAAATCTGAAATACCTGCAAAAACACTAAAACAGCCGTCAAAACCCTAATTCAGTCGTCACAAACTTCAAGAACAACCTCCAAAACTCCCAAAAATCCAATTTTTCTGCTGTTACGATTCTGAACCGAGCAATAATCAAGAGTCGAATGATATGATACCAATTGTAGGTCCCTAGTCCTTATGGATCTTGATAGAATCGTCTATCTAATCTAGAGTACGGAATCCCCTAGATCAGATTTCACAGAAAACACAAGAAACACGAACACGAATTCCTTTAAACCATCTTCTATTGAGTATCCAATACAATGTGTTTACAACCAATTCAAGACTCTCTATAAATCTCTCAGCCATTCTCTGTAAATTTCTTCCAACCAACTTATCTGCACTGTCTAACCTAAAACCCTAATGCATAACATGTATTTATACTACAAGTCTGCATACTACGCTTATAACTGGGCTAGGCCTTTCTCCAAGCCTATTAGTACTCTAAACAAGCTAAACACAAATGCTAAGCTCAATACAAAATATCCAAAGACTAAACTATTAAACTATTAAGTTATTGTCACTAATATGCACCAAAAGACTCCCCCTTGACAATAGCTTCATAGTGTAACTTTGTCTTCAAACATCTTGTGATCTTTTGGTCTTTGAATAACTTCAGCTACATGTTGATTCTGACAACAACAGACTCCCCCTAAGCTGATGCATCCAATCACCATAAGGGTATAACACGTAGGTGCAACTACTTTGCTCCAGAAACTAATTGGAAGTTTTGAATCAGGAAGCATTGCTCCGGAAATCTCAATCAGTGTGCGATTCTCACGTTCAGCTACTCCATTTTGTTGAGGAGTATAGGGAGCACTGAATTGGTGAAGGATACCTTTATCGTTGCAGAATTCGAGCATTCTCTTGTTCTTGAACTCAGTACCTTATCACTGTGGATTCTCTTGATAGGCAAGTGATATAGGTTTTCCAGCTTCCTAAAGAGAATCATAAGACTTTCAAACGTTTCATCTGTAGGTCCCCTAGTCCTTATGGATCTTGACATAATCGTCTATCTAATCTAGAGTGCGGAATCCCTTGTATCAGATTTCACATAAAACACAAGAAACACGAACACGAATTCCTTTAAACCGTCTTCTATTGATTATCCAACACAATGTGTTCACAACCAATTCAAGACTCTCTAGAAATCTCTCAGCCACTCTCTGTAAATTTCTTCCAACCAACTTGTCTCCACTGTCTAACCTAAAACCTTAATGCATAACATGTATTTATACTACAAGTCTGCATACTAGGCTTTATACTGGGCTAGGCCATTCTCCAAGCCCATTACTACTCTAAACAAGCTAAACATAAATGCTAAGCCCAATACAAAATATCCAAAGACTAAATTATTAAACTATTAAGCTATTGTCACTAATATGCACCAATATCATCTTTACTCTCTAGGAAGAAAACCCATGAGAATATTGAATAATCATCTGTCACGACCAGGCAAGATAGATCTCTAGAGATACTTTTCACGTTCACTGGCCCAAAGAGATCCATATGAAGCCTTTCTAGTGGAAGCTTGATAGAGTTAAGCAGCTTTCTCGGGTGTGATTAACACTCTCCACTAGGACGTTATGCACCAAATAATTCATCTTTCGCATGTTAATGTGCCCCATCTTTCGATGCCATAAGATTGACTCTTTCTCGGTAGCTTTAGAAACAAAGAATTGAACCTTCTTTGATGTAGTGGATGCGACACTTATGTCTAAGACATAAAGATCATTTTCTCGTGGAGCGCACATGAGGATCCACTCCTCAGAAATTTTGAATCCCGGTTTGACAATTAAGCGTTTCTTGTCATTGAAATGGGTTGTGAATTTCTTGTCACAGATTTGCGAGATGCTCAGTATGTTGTTCTCAAGCTCAGCAATGTAGTTCACCTTGTCGAAAGATACCACTCCGTTTGTGAGAAAACCCTCACCCACTATTCTTACACCCTGTGTCCGAGCAACCCCAACATATCCTCCCCGGATAACTTTTACATCATATAACAACGCAAGCATCCCTGTCATTTGTCGGGAAGCTCCACTGTCCATAATCCACTTTGAAATGATTGACCTTAGGAGCCCTTGCACACATGTGGAAGAAACTATTTTAACAGAGAAACCCAAGCCTGCTTTGTCTTGGGTGGGTTGGGAATATCAAACTTTGAAACTTTGATCTTGACATTTTGTTTGATTTCCGTTTTAGCTGGAACAGGTGTTTTTATTTCTACTGAAGATGGTCTGACTTTTGCTACCCAAGTTTGTGTTTTCAGAATTTCCTTTTTAGAATAGAATTTTGAATCCTTTTGACGATTCTTGGAAGAAGTTTCACCAACCTCAAATTTGGAATTAAGTTGAATTGTTGATGTCATAATTTTATTGGATTCATTATTTCTTTTTAGAATTTGTTTTGGTACAAATTTGGGTGTTTTTTTGTTTCACATCTTTTGTAGATCTGCTTGAGTTGGAAACAGGTTTTGGATTTCTTTGAGAACATTGTCGTGCAATATGACCGACATTGTTACATTTGTAGCACGTCCTGCTGTCATTTCTAACAGAGGAATCCAAATCCTGTTTTCTACTCTCCTTTCCCTTCTTAAGTTCATCATTGGATTGTTTACCAATGCTCTCTTTTTCTTTTCAGTATTTGTCCCATAGACAAAATCAATTTTCTTTGCAAAGTTCATCTTTTGAAACTTGTTGTTCTTTCTTTGCTTTTGAAAACCCAAACCTGCTCTCCTATTTTCAGGATAGTCCCTATCCTTTTGATGGTGGTTTATGTGGACACATTTTGATTTAGAATAAAATGATGCATCTTGTTTTTCTAAATCAGAATGACTAACGTCAACTAGCTTGAATAACTTATCAACTTGATCAAGATTAACATTCTTAATTGGAAAATCCCCATAAGAATATAGTTTATCAGATCCGTTCATTTTGTACACGACTTCATTTGGATCATTGTTTAAACTATTTTCTAATGATACAACATCAAGTTCAGATTTGACAGACTCATATTCCAAAACATTTTCGACCACAGTTGTTACCACTTCAGATTCACAGTCATTTTCTGTTATAGTGAAAGTTACATCAATGTTCACAGACAGCTCGTTTTTCTTTTTCAGTTTTCAATTTTAAATTGAGCGCTTTTCCACCCCCGATGGTTTCTTTGTTGCATAGCTATTCCACAAGGGCGGTGGAACACAATCGTAACTTACATTCATCAATTTTATTGTCTTCATTTCTTTCAATTTTTTGAAGAATTTGATCAATGACGTATGAACTGGTAGAATAACTAATTAACAACTTGTTAACCCATTAAGTTTCGATTTTCATTTTTTCTAGTTCACTTTTTAGCTCAACAATTGTATTTAAGTGAATATTGATGGTGTGAGTCCCAAAACAGATTCGGATCACAGTGGTTGATTGTTATCACCCAAACAACTATGGATTAGTTGTTTGAATGTGCAAATACTATGAAAAACCAAGCAAAGAAGATGAAGAATCTTGAATGGATCAAACAACTGGTGTTGTATATGAAATCCCAATAACATGTAATCAATAACAGCACCTGGATAATCGGATGTTTGCACAATAGCAAAAATCACAACATAAGAGAATCACCAAAATCTGTCCAAGAAACTTGGACATACATTTATTGATCATATATATATATATATATATATATATATATATATATATATATATATATATATATATATATATATATATAACGACTTACCCAGCGTATTTATTAAATACGCTGGGTTGGTAAATACGCCGTGTACATATAAGTTTCACAATATTGCACTTTTGACCCTTTAACATTGTCTAACCATTACAAACTAGCTCAAACTATGGATAATCAAGCACCGACGGTCTCAAAAGTTCTAACAATATCCCCCCTAGAACATTGCGTGCTTGAGTTTCTTCAATCTTGTTTCTGAGCTTCAGGGTCTACGGCTGGACCTTGATCTTTGTCTTGTGCAGCTTGATCGGTAGGTTGATCGGTTGTTGCTTTGATTGTTTCTTCAGAGCTTAGATTAACAATAGCTTCACTTGAGGGTTGTTGTAACTGCATAGTGGCTTCATATGTGGATGAAACCGGAGTTTGAGAGTGAGATGCAGCTTGAGATGGTGAGGGAGCTTTCTATTACAATGATATCTTGTGCTTTCTTTTTCTTTTTCTTGCCTCCTCCTTTTCTGTCTGCTTCTCAATCCTGAGAACAATCTCCATCATCTCTATCTTTCTTTCTGGAGCCCATTCCACAGCTCTATGGAATAACATTCCTTCTTCTCTGTACTCATTTTTTGGCTCCAACGTGGATTTTGTGACCATAGAGAATGGTGAGATCGGAGAGATAGAACATGAAAACATCCATCGGGTCTAGAATGCGAATATCTTCATTAGACACAATCGGATCACTGCTTCTCATGTCTTCCCATCGTAAAACCATTTCTTGAAGTTTGTAAGCATGACGGGCTGTTCAGGTGGAATTTTGACTTTTGTTTCGACCTTAGCAGGATCTATGACCCATGTAACCATTCCCTTTTCCGGTGGTGGGATATTTTGTCGTCTTCGACACTCTTCTTCGAGGTCATTGTGGCTTGAAGACTGTGAAACCCCGATTGCATTCTCTTAAATTGAGTCTTTCAAAGTCAGCTCCGATGCTACTATTGGTCGGGTTTATAAAGTCTAGCCTGCCCAGTTCTCGAATATCCCATCTCGGTAGGCTTTTCATAATCATCTCCGGTCTTGAAATGTTGAATGACTGCTCCTCGCCTTTTGACAATGAACATCCCTTTGAGATTACAGTACTTCCAGCTTATTGTTCTATCGGTAACTTCAGATTTTTCAACAGTAACCACCTGATAGAAGTCTGGAAGTTTTTCCCTTTCTTTCCAAAACCAGTCTGGATGCATTGGTGTTACTGAGTCACCATCCTCAGTTTCATAAAAAATATCTTCCTCCAAGCCCCATTCAACAAATCTAGGTGGCATCTCATCCCTATCTACCTCCTCTTCTTCGCTTTCGTCATCCTCAGTGACGTTTACGGCCGATTCTAAGCGCTTTTTTTTGTTTTCTACGTCTTCAGCCCTTTGTCTTTCTTCTTCGGCCTTGAACTTCTCATAGTCAAAGATGTCTGTGGAAGAGAACATCGGTGGTATGTCTACTTTGGTGCAAGGTTCTCTGATCATACGATACATCTTTTCCATCCCATCCTGCTGAAATCTCACGAATCTCGTTTGTTCTTTGACATATGCATGAAGTTCTTTGTTTTTCTTTCGCTGTTCCCTCAGCCTCACACGAATAACATTCGTGTTGCTTACCTGATGTTTCAACAAACAGCTATCCTGAGCTGAACCTTTCCCAATGTCTTTTGTCAGCTTATCGTACAACTCCTGAAATGGACGTTGTCTTGGAGGAGCTTGTTGCGGCATCTGTCTTCGTTGTGCCTCTGTCGATGGTCCTTCCCCTGTTTTCTTACGCTTCAGCGGGGGAGATAGACTTGGGGCTTCTAGATCAACAATCAACTGATCAACGAATTCGTCTAACTGCTCTTGCTCTGTAGTGACCGTTACCGGTATTTCGGATTCTGTCATATGACGCCTCTTTCTTCTAGTTTCTCTCTTCTCTCTTTCTTCGACCTCATGAATTGCATGGAGATTCTCAATATGCTCGTGATGTTCTCTGGTGCCTTCGGCCCTGAAGCTGCTTTCCATCAATCGTTCTCGAGAAGCAGTATCTTTCCGTTTCTTTGATGAGTTCCCTTCCTTCATGACTTGCTTTCCTTTATTCTTTCTAACTAGCTGCTCGGTTTCCTCTTCATCCTCTTCCAATTCCTCATCACCATCTCCCTATCTCTGTTTCTTGACACGTTCTCTGTATTTCTCATAGGCTGCCTTCACAACCGGGTATCTTTCTTCCCTATACATCCACTGATGGAGCATCACCCATTCTTCAGTTTTCAGTTCTGTAATCTGACGACTTGTTGGTAACTGAAACTTGTATAGATCACCATCATGAGGGAGACTTGGATGTTGGTCGTTGATGAGGAGCTGAACAAACCGTGGGTACATGGCCCATGTGGAGGAATTGGAGTTATCAACCATGCAGTAAAATATCAAACCGGAGATATTGAATGGTTGTTTTGTGCAAAGGTTGAGCATAGCAGCCGACCATTCTAAATTCAATCTATTATATCCTCCTTTTCTGTTGAGCAAATGCATGAAGAATGAATCTCCAATCCTTAGTAAGCCCCTTTCTTTTGATCTCGTTCTTCTTTCTGAAATCTCCAACATACCTCATCCCCTCAAAACCATCGAGGATGTCATCCTTTTTAACCCTGAGCGGATCACTGTGCTTGTCTCCCAGACTAAGGACTCTACTTACATTCTCCTCTGGTACTACGATCTTTTTGTTCCTCACTATAGCCGTGATTCTCTTAACTTCATTTACTGTTGACACCTTGGCGGTTTTCCAAAACTCTTCAATATGGATGTTGTAAATGATCGGATTGGCTTGAACAGCATAGCTAATCCTGCTTGATTTTATCCACTCCGCTACATCTTCGAAATCACTTGGAGGTGGAACCAGTTTGCACGGCTGATTGTGCTTTCGTGTTTTATCCTAGATGATTTCCTTCACCATTTCTGAATCGAAAACGAGCTAAGTTAGATTTATGTATATAATTATATATATATAATATATATATATATATATATATATATAATAATGATAATAATAATAAAGAGATATATACAAAATGAACTTATAATTCCGCTAATATTTACGCGCGGGCAAAATGACTAAGTTCGCTGGGCACATGATTGTGCACGAGACTTAAATACAACTACGCTGATTAAGGATTATTTACGCTGCACGGGAGTAGCGGATTTAAGATTTTGACTCGAGAAAGAATCCAGCGAAGATAATTATCTAAAGTAGATTACCGCCGTAATTACGCCAGTTGCTTGAACTCGCGTTCAAGACTTAAATCCGCTGACTCAGGAGTTTGAGATAATTACGCCAACTTTAAATTATCTACGCTGCATTCATAATAAATACGCTGGTTTCAAAGATTTCTTGATAAACCCATTAAAACCGGAAAAACCAGATTCAAATAAATATGCGCAACACAATAGTATTTTGAAATCAACGCATTATATCAACGAACACTCTACATTAGAAGATCTAGAACATACCGATACCGATCTAAACAATTTCTGATTGGGTTATTCAGTGATGATTGAACAAGAGTTTGGGTTTTTAGGTTGAAGAAGAAGATGATGAAATGAATTTGAAAGTATTTGCAAAGAAGTGAAACTGAAAGATATATATATATACATACTTGCTTTCCAGCGTATTTGTTAAATACGCTGGAACATTATATACGCCGTGTTGATATGTTTGAAAGATATCTTCATCTTTAAGAAAACTCAGAAACAAATACGCTCAAAAATTTTAACCTTTCTCCAAAAAAAAGTGCCCCTTTTTGATTCAAAATATTACAAGAATTTAAAAATAAGCTTAGGAAAAATAAAAATTGCAATCTGGATCCTGAAAGTTGGTTTTAGGTCCGGAAGCCTCCTTTTTCACACAAATTTTTGCTAACTGACTTGAATTTTGTGACTTTCCTTCAAAAGATCATACTGGTAACACTTCGTTCGTTTGAGATAAAATATTAGATATATTAAATAATTAAGGCGCAAGAAAAACTGTTAGTATGTTTGTCCTTTTAAATCCATGAACCTATCTTTCAACATGCGACCGGAGAGCCTTTTTATCATGTTGCGGTAATATTTTCAAGAAATTCAATGTTCCCCACAGTCAGAATGTTGTGCCCTCGAGTCCCACATCAGGACATACCCCCGCGATCAAGGTATGCGCAAGGATTCCTCATAACGGGTGAGTGTATTGACTTCATTCATATTTGAGATTTCAACGTTAGGCAGTTGGTGTTCAGGTCAGTACTTCTGTACAGCAGAGAGACCAAGGTCTAACGAGGGCTATGACAGATACCAGATGCGGTACGATTTAAGCACTTGAATGATTCTCAATGAGAGTTCCATTTATGTAGGGTTTTGGCCGCATAGGCTCTTTTCGAAAAGATATCATAGTTATGTCTAGGTCAGCATATGTCTGGATGCAGCAGAAGAGCAACTATGATATCCCCGAATGATTAGCCAATATAAAGACCCGAATCTCAGACTTTGGCAATCTATCAACGCAAGATTTAAGACCTTTAAGCCATACGCCGCAACGTGTTACCCGCAAGTTGCACGACATTGTGGGTATTCAGAATTCTTGTGTGATCATTAGAGTTTGTCTCCTTTTCGCAGTTTATTCAAGGTATTACTGAATCTAGTGACACGTCGTTGCTTGGGGACCTTATTCTTTTTCTGTTTTAAGATCAGAACAAAAGTGTTAGCAGTTTTTCTATCATTTCTCGTGCATGTGCCAAATAAAAGATTCTGCTCAATTTTGGAACTTCCCTTAAATTTTATTTTCGAGAATCCATTGCTTGAAAATGAAATTTAACCTTCAGAAAATCTTTTTGTTGGACACATCTTATGAGATTGTTATTTATTATGAAATATTATATATATTTCTTTTTTTTAACAAAAGTCAATTCCATTCAAGGAAGTTCAACATTCCAACCAGGTTACAACTTGTTGAATCGAGATATATCAAAGGCTTTTGTAAATATATCAGCTTTTTGTTGCACTGAATCCACTGGAACCACTTGGATGTATCCTTTCTCGTACCCATCTCTAATTGCATGAATGCGAATTTCGATGTGTTTCGTTCTAGAGTAGTGGATCAGATTCTTCACAATTTCCAGACACGCTTCATTGTCGATGAATATTGGAGTCTTCATGATATTGATCCCATAATCCAAAACTGATTTTGTAGCCAAAGGACTTGTGAACAGCAACTGTAAGCTGGCGTTATTCAGCTTGAGCAGTAGATGTAGAGACTGTCGTCTGCTTCTCGCTCTGCCACGAAATGAGACGATTTCCTAAGAATTGGCAGCCTCCGGAGACAGATTTTCTATCTACTTTGCAACCTGCATGATCACTGTCAGAGTAATCAATTAGATAAAAATTAATTATTTCTATTACTTTAGGATACCACAAACCAAGCTTTAGGAGTTCCTTTGAGATAGCGAAAGATTCTCGTGATGGTAGCATCATGCGATTCTTTGGGATTCGTCTAAAAGCGGGCACAGAGACAGACAACCCACATTATGTCAGGCCTACTATGGTCAGATACATTAACGAGCCAATCATTGACGATAGAAAGATTTGTTCACTGGCTTTCTTGAAGATCTAAAATGAGTTTTCTCGAGCAGCAAAAGGAGTGCTGGCGGATTTGCAATCATTCATGTTGTACTTGGAAATAATATCTCTGATATACTTAGCCTGATGAATGAGGATGCCATCTTTTCTTTGCTTCACTTCTACACTAAGAAAACGTCAGTTCTCCCATCATGCTCATCTGAACTTCGCTTTCATCACCTTCTCGAACTCTCTACAAAGGGCTTCATCTAGTCGACCCAAAGATGATATCTTCCACGTAGATCTGCACCAGCATCACATCATCTCCGATCCGCTTTGTGAAAGAGTCATATCAATTTTCCCTCTTGAGTATCCACATTCCAGAAGATATGTTGACAAAGTCTCGTACCATGCTCGAGGAGCTTGGTAAAGACCATAGAGAGCTTTGTCAAGCTTGTAGTATTTCATGGGGAAGTGAGGATCTTCAAAACATGGAGGTTGATAGACATAGACTTCTTCTTTAACTTTCCCATACAGAAAAGCACTCTTTACATCCATTTGAAACACCTTAAAGTTTTTGAACGAAGCATAGGCTAAGAAGATTTTGATAGCTTCTAAGCGTGCAATCGGTGCAAACACTTCCTCGTAGTCAACCCCTCTTCTTGTCACAACCACTAATCTAGCCTTATTCTTGATAACTACACCACGATCGTCCATCTTGTTACAAAACACCCACTTGGTACCAATTGGATACTTTCCGTCTGGTAGGTCAACGAGTTCCCAGACTTTAAGTTTCCGAAATTGGGCTAATTCTTCTTGCATAGCTTGGTACCCAACTTGAAATCTTGAAGTTTCCGAAAATGTTCATCGACGTAGATTAATTGGAGTTTCATCTTCTTTAGATGGTTCATCCACAGCCTGCTGTGAAGAAGAATCATCATGTGCGGATGCGTTCTTAGCAGATGTGTCACCATTTACTTCGAATACCGGAAGAGTATGAGAGGCAGAGGCAAGGGTGAAACGGTTGTAAAAGGAGTAAAACCAATGTCTGATGCATCAAACAATGGCTCCAATGGAGTGGATTCTGCAGGTTCAGGTTCAGTGATGGGTTCATCGATGCTGAAAGTGTTGAATATAATATCCACGTCAAAAAACCAGTTCGGAGCGCTTCCAGTGTTAGTGGAGTTTCCTTCTTGAAAATTTACGTAGTACGATTCAATCACCATCTTGGTCCGTTTGTTGTAGACTCGATATGCCTTTTGAGAAGATGAATAGCCCATGAAGTAGCACATGTCACCGACTGCTTCAAACTTGATGAGATTATCTTCAGTGTTGAGAAGTGTGCATGAACACCCAGACCGTCTGAAGAAATCTATCAGAGGCTTCCTTTTGAAAAGTAGTTCATAGGTTGTCTTTCCGTGAGGTTTGACAATAAGAACACGATTCAAAACATAGCATGCTGTGTTGACTGCTTCAGCCCAAAGATTATGGGAAGCTTAGAGTCGATAAGCATAGTTCTTGCAAACTTTGATGAGAGTTCTGTTTTTGCGTTCTGCTATCCCGTTTTGCTGAGGAGTCCTGGTAGCGCTGTATTGGAGGTGAATTCCCTTATCTTCACAGAAGGAGACAAACATGTGATTTTTATATTCAGTTTCGTTGTCGCTTTTGATGGAGTTGACTTTCAGCTTGATCACGTTTTCAATCATGGGAATGAAGCTCTTCAGAATGGATGCTGTTTTGTTTTTTGGCTTCAAGAAAGAATACCCATGAAAACTGTGAGGAATCATCTGTAATCACCAAACAATAAGATCTTTTAGCTAAACTTTTAACACTAATTGGGCTGAAAAGATCCATGTGAAGTAATTGTAGTGGGGCAGATATCGTATTCATTGCTTTGGACTTATGAGGTTTTTTATGTTGCTTTCCTTGGGCGCATGCGATACATTTTTAAGAAAAAAAGAGTCTTTCATAGGTAAACCGCTTACTAGATTTAGTTTCGAAAGTTTATTTATGTTCTTAAAATTCACATGCCCCAAACGCCTGTGCCACAGCAGTTATTCCGATTCAGATGCTTTTGACATAAGACATTTCATTTGCTCATTTGATTTGGCATTCTTCATATTTAGCACGTAGGTGTTATTTTGACGGGGAGCTCTAAGCATGATCATTTCTTCAGAGACGGAGTAACCGGGTTTGAGGAATAAGCACTCTGTGTCATTGAACAGCACCGCAATTCCTTTGTCACAGACTTGTGAAACACTCATAAGATTGTAACACAATTCTGGAACCTAGTTCATATTCTCCAAAGTGAGTGCTTCTGACACGACTTCACCAATTCCGACGATTTTTCCTCCCTTTGCATCTCCGGCAAAGGATATAAAGTCACCATCAATAACTCGAAAGTTGGTAAGCAGATCCTTTAACCCGGTCATATGCCTGGAGCAACCGCTGTCAACATGCCAGATATATTCCATGAGCATCCGAAGCCATTTCTGAATTTTATTCTGTTATACAACAACAATAACAAAATATGTACAGATTAGCTAGCTTTTGGAACCAGACTTGCTTTACATTAGTTCTGTCATAATTTTGAGCAATAGAATTCTCTTTTCTTTTCCAAAAACAAGTTGAGTCAATATTGCATTTTACTGATTTCTTTAAGTTGTCAAATTGATCAGTAAAGCTCTTAACAAGATCTTGACTAGGTTTAGAAAATTTCTTGCTTTTGCAATGTTTCGTCGTATGTCCTAAATGACCATAACGAAAACATTGTTTTTGACTCGATCTTTTCTTCCTAGGTGCTGAGTGTGAAGATGATGTACGTGATGAGAATCTTGAGCATCTTGACGAGTTTGATGACGTAGCGTGGCTTGAATCTTTGGCTTTCTTCAGTTTCTTATCAGGATGATGTTTATCTTCAATGTCGACTTCGCTGTGCTCACTGTCTGATGAGGAGTTTGATTCTTGACTTTCATTTGACCTTTCTCCATCACTTTCTGAAGTTGTTGTGCTTGAATCTTCAGTGAAATCTTTATCAGTCTCTGATGTACCTGCAACTGATGGAACAAATTCTGGAATTTCCTCCTTAAGGAATTTTCCAAAACTGTTTTCTTTAATTCTGGCACAAATACAGGAGATTCAAGCATAACATTTTCATCATTAAGAACAAAGTTTAGGTCATGACCCACAACCTTAGCAACCCCGTGGTTGTGAGTCGTAAGTGTAGGCACGCGACCATTACAGTCATCCCGAATATTCAATTTTTGCATAAAGCCGTTAAAATCATCCATCCTAGATAAACTATTACAGTTATCTCGAATAGAAATTTTGTTCGTCTTATCACAATTCCAGGCGAACCAGTTAACAGTGGAATAACTGTCGCCTGAATAGCCTATTCCTATTTTCGACCCGCCACAATCATCTTCCCCATCGCACACATCTTCATTACTCTCGCACAGATCTGCATTGCTTTCAGAAAAGTTAATATTGTTTTCGGATTTATAAAAAATACTTTGATCCAAAAAGATCATTTCTACCAATTAGGTCATTTTTAGGATGAGGATATGGCATAGGGACATAATTTTTGCTGTGCGGTGGAGGAAATAATTTTCTTTCGTTTCCGAATTTATCTTTATACCCAATTCCATCCTTTATGAATGTCGGTGGCAGTTTACAATATTAACCAGTGCTTTTTGACTTACTTTCCATTTATCAATAATGATTTGTAATTTGTTATTTTCGTTTTGGTTTTTTTCTAGCTTTTCTGTCAAATCATTTATGATAAAGTCTTTTCTGAAAACAAATTCTTTTAAAGTATGTATTTCAGCTATGGTTGAATTCAACTTTCGCTGATATGCAGCCTCATTTTCTTTTAATTCTTGGTTTATTTTCAAAACTTTTTCTCTTTCTTTGATTATGTCACGGTGAGTGATTTGTAGTGTGCCACGACGTTCAAACATGGTTTTGAGCATAGCTTTGCTTTGAATTCATATGGAATGTTGTTTACCAAATCCTTTTCCTCGGCTTCTGACTTCATGGCGGTGGTAGATGTTCCAATCGCCTCATTCTTGCTGGTACTTATGACTTATTGAACTGCAGTCTTCGACTCATTCATTTCAGCTTTCTGTTGTTTCTTCTCTGAGGCAGGAGTGATAATGCTTTTCAAACCAGTGTCGTCTTTTGAAATCATGGAAGTTTGCTTTTCAACACCGTTTGAAACAGATGTGGTAGAGACATTGGAGATGTTTGCCATGAGGGCTTTATTTACTTCTCCCTTCGCCTCAGCTATCTCCTCTGACCAATCATAATCTTCCACCACTAAAGCCTTATGATTATTGTCAGCAGTATTATCATTTCCTTCAATAGCAATCGGCCTCCTTGTCTGGTTGATTTCGGCATTCTCGTTCAGCAACGGACACTCTCTTTTGAAATGGCCCAAGTTTTTGTAGTTATAACACCTAAGCTTGGACTTGTCAAATCAGCTTTTCCAAGAGCCAACCTCTATCCCGTTTTATCTTGGAATTTCTTCAGCCGTAGAGTGATCATTGCCATCTGCCACTTCAGATCTATCTCCTCCATGTTGTCTGGATCTACTTGATACATGTCCTCAGCTGTGAGGAAATATCTCTTCAACTCTCCCGACATAAGCGCCTCATAGCTGCTTAAGAAGTATTAAAAAGAGCTACATGTTCTGTGGAAATTTTAAGTGCTTGAGTGTCGCTGGCCACGGTGGTCTTCTCTGAGGATGACGAGGCCTTCACAGAGTTCGCGAAAGCATTTGAATAGGATTCAACAGCACTTTGGGAATTTGATCCACATGAGGTGACATGAGCAAGAAATGCCATATTCTTGGGGACCGAGGTTGCAGCAGCTTGCTGAGACGTCTTCTGAGAATTACCAGTTTGATTCATCTCTCGTTTGAAAATGTCCATTTCAAAGGCTTTTAAGGTGTTAATCAATTCCGAGAGTGTGACCGGAGTTGTGCTGGTGAGGACAGTTCTCTTAATCATCATGTATTGAAGACTCCATTCTTTTGGTAGAGAATCTAGCAGCTTCTTGATTGATGCATAATTTGCAACTGGGTTTCCCACTTTCTTCATCTTGGTGAACACTCCAAGAAAACGACTTATGTGGTCGGACAAGCTTTCGCCACGGATACTCCAAACATATCATATTCTTTTTGCACCATGTCTCGTTTTTTCTCCATGAGTTCCTCATTACCTTCATAATGGTCGATTAGAGCCAACCACAGTTCATGTGCCGAGGTGTATTCTTCAAACATGTTGTTATCATCCTTCGACAGAGCCATCGTAAGAGCAGCGTGAGCCCTCCGATCACGTTGAATGAGTGTCTTATCTTCATCTGTGAACGTTGAAGGATCTTCATTGATAGTACGGATGTCGTCACGTATTATCATAGGAACATGCGGGCCCACAATGACTGACATCCATTGATTATAATCGGTATACTCAAAGAAGGACTTGATCCTCTTTTTCCAGCTGTTGAAATCTTCCGAACCTTTCAACTTTGGTGGCCTTGTAGCAGTTCCAGTTTCTAGTTCGGCTTGGGCAACCGGATTGAGTTGATTTAGAGACATGATGGATGATTGGTGATTAAATACGCTGGGTTTTGTTGAATCAGTGAACAAATACGCTGCAAAGAGAAGACAATTATGCTGGCTAGGAGGTAAATACGCTGGACCAGAGATCAAATTTGCTGCACTTGGAAACAATTACGCTGATAGGGATCAGCGACTTTGTCCTACAAAATGCTAAATCCGCTAGATGTTTGAAAACAAGCAAAGGTTTAGTTAATTTTACTTAACACTGTGATAAAATCGCTGAGGATTTGTGTCACTGATTTCGAAGTCGCCTTCGATTAAATTCGTTGGTACTATTTCGCTGAAACTCTGCAAATCCGCTGATTTAAGACCAGCGTATTTGTTAAATACGCAAAATTCAAGTTAATTACGCTAGCTTAAAAATAATTATGCCAACGTCAAATATATCTACACTAGCTTCAACATTAAATACGCCCAGAAGGGTTTTAGTACGAACAAAAACCCTCTAATCTCCCAAAAACACCCAAAATTCATGTTTCTTTGCAGCTAAATGACTAAAATGTTTACCAAACCACTGATTAACAACAACCCAAAGATTATACGCACTAGATCAAGCCATTTTAAACCCAAAAATTTGAAAAACCATAAAACTTTGAAAACTTTTGTAAAACCATCAAAACTTGAAAAATCTTAACAAAAACTCAAACAATCAAGAGCACAAAGGCTCTGATACCAAATTGTGAGTCCCCAAATAGATTCGGATCACAATGGTTGATTGTTATCACCCAAACAACTATGGATTAGTTGTTTGAATGTGCAAATACTAAGAAAAACAAAGCAAAGAAGACGAAGAATCTTGAATGGATCAAACAACTAGTGTTGTATATGAAATCCCAATAACATAATCAATAACAGCACCTGGATAATCGGATGTAAGCACAATAACAAAAATCACAACACAAGAGAATCACCAAAATCTGTCCAAGAAACTTAGACATACATTCATTGATCATCATATATATACAAAATGTCTACCCAGCGTATTTATTAAATATGCTGGATTGCTAAATACGCCGCGTACATATATGTTTCACAATATTGCACTTTTGACCCTTTAACATTGTCTAACCATTACAAACTAGCTCAAACTATGGATAATCAAGCACCAACGGTCTCAAAAGTTCTAACAGATGGCCATTTGTTTGTCCATTATAGTTGCCTTGAGCATCGAAAGTGTCTTGTAATTTTCTTTGATCACTTGTTCAAATTGTTTAATTGTTTTACTTAATTTGTCATATGCTTCTTTTGTTGTATTATAATCACATGCAAATTATCTGCATGACATTTTGCTCTTTGTATCTTATTTCTTTCTCGATACACTCAATGCATGGCTCTTTGCACTTCATGCAAGGTGTTTCTTTTACTGGCTCATTTAGTGACACATTTACCAATTTGACTCTAGCTTCCTGAGCTTCCTCAGTAACTACCTCGTTCACATTAGCCAATAGAGCTTTGTCGGCTACGTCAGTTAGATTCTCCAAAGCAACTCCTTGGTCACATCGATCATCTCCTCTATTTCAGACTTTTTCTCTTCTTCACAAGGTGGTTGATAGCTTGAGTCGAAATAACCTGCAAAAGTTTTAAGAATGTCAGAAGGAAAAAGATGTTTAAATGCACATGTAAGAGTTCTTCTTCCTCTGACGACGTGTTGTAATATTCTTCAGGCGCTTCGTCAAAGGATGCCTCAGCAAATTCTTCTCTACCTGTTATGGTTCTTCAAATATCTCAGCTACCAGTGCGAGGCTTTCGTTCTTTGTAATGTATTTATTCCAGTTGAACCCTTCATCTTCTTGGGTAACAACCAAAGCGTTATCCTTTAAGTTTGATGGACCATCTTCAATCTGCACTAACCTTGTCTGAGGTTGGGGTCGATGATAGATGGCTCTTTTGTAATAATCATTTGCAAATGGATTCTGGTTTCCTTTGAGTTCCCTATTTGGGCACTCTCTCTTGAAGTGTCCATTTTCTCTGCACTTGAAGCACGTAACTTTAGCCTTATCAAAACAGAGTTTCCCATCAAGACCTCCCAGACTGTCTCTTCCCGCCACAATCATATTCCCCATCGCACACATCTTCCTTATTGATGCCATGCACCACTTAATATCAATCAATTCCAACTCAACTAGATCAATCTGATAATAATCTTCATTGGTCATTTCAGGATTCCTAATCCTTCCGGCTACCAGACTTTCGTATGATTCGAGAACTGATGCAGGCAAGGCCATGTGTTGTTTGGCCATGTGTTCATTGAAATCTTGTCCGTTTTCAAGATTCACAGCAATGTTGCATTGAAGAATTCACTTGTTTGAATTCGGGTGGATTGTTTTGATCGTTCTGAGGATTGCTTGAGCTTTGTGAAGATTGAGGAGCTTGAGTAGAAATAGGGTTGCATGATGAAAATGACTGAAACCCATTGGATTGGTTTGATGGTGGACTTGCAGCATTATTAGCACTGAAGGCGGTTTGAACCTTGTGACTTTGTATGTTACCAACAGAACTACTTTTGTAGTATAGGTTCACATCTTGTTGCATTTGAGCGCCTTTGTTCTTTGCCATTTTCTGTATTTCTAGCTCGTTACCTTCTAATCTTTCAATAAATCTTAACAATGTGAAGTTACTGTATTCCGTGTCGTTTTTCAGAATAGTTAGATAGGTCGTCCACTCTGTTTCTAGTAAAGAATCTGCTAGTTTATCAACCAGTTCTTCATTGGTTTTAAAGATCTCCATTCGTTTCATCTGAACCACCAAATGAAAATACCATTCGATCAGCTGCTTTACTGTCTTACCTTTCATCAAATTGAAAATATTGAATTCCTTGCTTAGCAATGCTTTTCTTCCTTTTCTAAGTTAAGAACTTCCTTAAAACTTCACTCTTAAAGCATTCCACAGAGACTGAGCATCATCATCGTGTTGAAGAAGTGCAAGGATATCTTCTTTTACCGCCTGTTGCAGTATGTTCATCATCTTCGTTTTGTTGATAAACTTTTCTATCTCTATATCCATTAACTGAGCCAATGTCTTCTCAAGACCATTCTCACCAGTAGGTGATGTATACTTTGACTCGATGGCAACCCAGCATGTGAAATGATTAGCTTGTACCCAGTTAATGAATCTCTCACTCCAACTGCCATAATCTTCTAAGTTCATGAGCTTTGGAGGTTTTGTCATGGTTCCCATTTCGTTTTCTAGATTCATGTTCTGTGCTACGGTAGTCGGAACTGCTGAAGCAGCAAAACGCGTTGAAAAACTCTTATTCTGTTAAATCTGAAATTTTTAGAAACACAAACTTTTGACAAACATTTATTAGATATAAATTGACAAAAACATGGAAGTTAAGAAAAATCCACAAACTGTCCTTCGTGCAAGTGACTTATACTCGTGCGAGTCAGGTGACTCGTGCGAGATAGAGAGAGAGTTTCTTAGTACGAATGACTCTTTGTGTGAAACACTTGCTCGTACAAATGACTATTTTTTAACTTGATAATTTAAGAAAAACTTGTTTTCTTGTCCGTACGAGTGGCTAAATCATACGGATGGCCGTTTGTACGAGCTGTCCTTCTACTCGTACGAGTAGCTTAAGTCAACAAACGGATGTTTTCTTCAATTTTCATCATGATTTTGGTCGTTTTTAGATCTGTAAGTTTTAGGGATTTGTTAACGTTGATTTTAATGTGATATACTAAAATCCTAGTCAAATTCGTCCATGAAATCCTCTAGATTTGAAGTATGTATGAAAAAGAGTAGATATAGAAAATCTTCAATGGTTGAATCTGGATTGTCAACTGCTGAAACTTGTTGGTTGTCTACTGAAACTTATGTTTGTCCTCAAATCAGGCCTCAAGGCTCTGATACCACATGTGAGAGGGGATCAGCTATTCTCTGTGAGCACCGGACCGATTCGACTAAGCTAACAGAGGCGGTATTCATTGCTAGCGAGTTGGACAAACAAATAATCAAGTATGTTGCTTAAACGCCTTTACTTCATATATTAATAAATGTGAAAGTTACAGACGAACAAACAATTGGACAGGGCTTTGCCGTAGTCACACACCAACTTATGATAACACAACACTCAAGCTCCACTATTCATAGGCCAACATGGCTCGCACAAGGAGTGAGGTTGTTGGCTCGTGTGAGTGGTGCCTCGTACGAGTTACAAGATGTCACTCGTACGAGCCACAACAGTCACTTGTACGAGCCATACAAAATACATAAACATATGACAATCTAAGCCCTACTTACACAACTGACATATCCTAGACGTAGGCGATAGACATTATGCACCAATAGTAACCTATGGCTGGTGTGGCTAGTGAGCATAGGTTACTGCGAGGCTACTTGAAAGTTGCATGGTTTTGACTTTTAGGGTATAAAAACTAATTTTTGAAAACCTAATCAAGCATCAAAATATGGTGACTAACTTGGGTGATAAAGACACAATTTTGGCTTTTTTCCACTCTCGTCATAATAGTTTCCACCAAGTCAAAGACATTGAAGATGCAATCCGCCATGAATCAAACTTCTAAAGACTGATTCACGGATATGAGCGGCTAATTCCTTTGTGGTTTCCTTCGATGGAGGATTCTCGTATGTTGATGACTGTTTTTTGTTTTTCTTTGTAATTGAGATTAGCAATCTAAGCATTCGATGCTTTTTGCTTAGTGATTTATTAGTTTGGTTGTAAACGATTGATTTTTTTAAACCTAGTTTTGATTCTTTCAATTCACGAGAGTTCTAGTAATTGGGATTTATTAGATAGGGATTGGATTTGGTAATCTTCAATTGATAATGGTGTGATAACCTTTCGTTGTCTTGCAATCAAAGTACTTAGTACTCGTTTATCACAATCAACTAATCTATTATTTTAATCATGTCTATGTGATTTTCTCAATTAAAACTAATCCCTTGAATCCACTTTGATTCTGAAACTTGGAGGAATCACCTTTTCTCCAATTGTTTACAACTCGTAATTTAGTTCAAAACTTTCAAAAATCTGACTTTACATTTTTGCAATTAGGTTCTAAATACTTAATCAACAAACACTTTCCATCATACTCCTCTGGTTCGATACCCTACTTACTCTAGCTGTCTAGTTTATTTAGGTTTTTGTATGACACTCACGACGATCATCAAAATGGCGTCCTTGCCAGGGAGTCGTGCGCAAAGTGTTTTGTTTTAAGTGTTTTTAGAAAATAGTTAAAAAATCCGAAAATAGCGTGTATTTTGTTTTGTTCAGAATTACGTGTGGTTTCTTGTCTGTGTTTGTGCCGGTGAATTCATACGTGTATGCATCATACGAGAAAGTCTGAAAAGTCTTCGTCTTCAATATTTGATCCGGAAATTGAGAGAATAGTTCGGAAGTCTCCGACACCTACACCAAAATCGATAGAGAAATCAGCAAATCCAGATAAGCAAGCTGAAAACCCACTTCCACCAAGTCAATTCTCACCTACTCCCACTCAATCTTCACCTAACACCTTTAAAACCTCTTAACCTCTACCTCAATCTACCCAAACCACTACTCAAATTCCACCAATTCCATCGCCACTATTTCCCAATTTAGATAACCTTCCACCACAACCAAACACCATCATTCAAGAATCTAATATCACCACTACTAACAATCCCCTCTCGGATTATGGTAAAGGAATTGATGTTGATGAATTAACGGGTCGAGTTTGACTAAGTGGGATGGTGAACAGTGTTGGTCATTAGATGTTTGGGTGAATGATGGGTATCGAGAAGATGATGATTGATTATCCACCTGAACCGGCTAACCAGCATCAAGGTAATGCAAGACCGATAGATGTTCCAATACCACCACCGGTACAACAAATGCCGGCTCAACAATGACCACTCCCGAGAAACCTAATTCCACCGGTCAACTAATATGGGGGCATTCCGAGAAGATATGATTGAGGACCGGTGCGGGGGGTTGAAAGACATTTCAAACCCCCTATTGCTAAAAACCCATCACTGTGGTGATCCTCAATTACAAGTTTAGAGCCCAATCTATCCAAAGTCTACCCAAGTATCACGATTTGGCAATTGAAGAACCGTATCTTCATATCGCCGCGTATGATGCTCGTTGCAAAACCATTTGGGGTCAAGGTTTTACACTCGATGATGTGAAATTGGTTTTATTCCAATTCACTCTAGAGGATAAGGCACAGAAGTGGTTCCACTCTTTACTTTCTACTTCTATCTTTACATGGCCTGAGATGTAGCAGTTATTTTTTAATGAGTTCTTGTAACACCATGTAAAATCGTGTCCAATAATATAGTGATACGTGTTGTATTTTTAATACAGTCAATTAAAGACTAATATGGACTAAAAGTGACAACATGCTCAAACAAAGCCTCTGAATGACTTTCTGATGTCAACATGCATAAACCTAGCCTCTGAACGACCATTAATGTCGTTAGGCATAAAACGTAGCCTCTGAACGACCAATAGTGTCGTTATGCTTAAACTCGGCCTCTAAGTGACCGTTGTGTCAACATGCCTAGCCTCTGAGTGACATCAGAGTCAACATGCTTATACCGAGCCTCTGAGTGACCCTTTACGTAGTCCTAACTCTCATATGTCCTGTTTGTTGGACGAGAGTGATTAAATCCAATAAAATTTAAAATTTGGATAATGGAGGGATTAAAAGTGTCAACATGTTAATTTATACCTCTGAGTGACCTTTTAACGAACCAAGAGCTCGACAATGTCCAGGCATAATCCCGGGTATGCCAAGTATTGGCTACGGAGGGCTAAAAGTGCTAAAAAGGTGTTTAAAAAGGATTTTAGAAGCTTTAATAAGTTAAGGGGTTAAAAGTGTCAAACTTTGAAATTGGCCATGGGGCGGTCGCGGGCAGCGAGAAACCTGGCCTGGGTCTCTTGCTGGACGCAAGAAAGGATCTGCAGCAGAAAGTTTTTTTTGGCTGCCACACGAAGCTCCAAAACCATTAAAACCGAAACCATGGCTTCCCAAACTGCTATGCCACGTTTTTGGACACTTGTTAGCTTCCTCTTACACCCCTAAACACCTGGCTTCACCTCCTTTGAGCTCTCCAAGTATAAATAGGTGATCAAGTTCACCATTTGAACTTGCACCATTCTAAATCATAACTCTTCTCCCTCCTCTGGAAGTTCCTAAATGAAATGAGCATCCAACATAGTTCTTTTGCACCTTAGGAATCACTGGAAAGTGTTCCTTCTTTGTGCATTTTCGTTTATAGGCTTTTATAGCCAAAAGTCAGGCATTTTTCGGAAAACGTTTTGACTTTCGGTTAAGACCATTATGGTCCAGCCATTGTTTGAAATGAACATGGCTAAGTGATCGTAATAAGGTAGGTGTTAATCCCTATAAAGGGCACCTCCTGAAGATCACGTTTGCTAGACCAATTAACGGTTCAAAGTTATGATATTAAAAAGTAAAACAGGCCATTTTTCGGAAAAATCATAAATTGGTATTATATATGTTATGAAACCTGTTTCGACACTTAAATAGTTGGTAATATTATTAGAACATGTAAGAACATGTTCGGCTCGTCAGTTTCAGTTCTAGGGTCGCTTCGCAACCAAAAGTCGCGAAGTTTGACTTCTACTTTGACTTTCAATTCTGACCCGATTTAGATGAGTTATCTACAGATCTAAAGTTACATTATGATCATAATATAATGTAGCATAACCCTATGAGGTTATATGACATGATCATAATTAGAATCCAAGTTTATGCGCAAGTTCAATAATTATGCCATGTTTGACTAAACTGACCTTTTTGCATAAAACAAGGTTCTAAATAGTAATGAACTTGAAAATGAGTTTTCTACTGATGTAATATTATAAGTAGGATTATTTGAGATGTTAAACCAAGTTATAAACTGAGTTTTCAAGCATGTCCTTAAACTATGTCGATAAATGGCGATTTTAGCCCTTGTGGCTCATAAAATAGTTTTAATCAAATCTCTCAAGGTAAATCTTTTACCTATTAAATAATATATCTAAGACATTTTAATCTGACCTTAACATCAGTTTTCGTAAAAATCACGTAAAGACGCAATTTTACGACATAAGCACCGTTTAGGCGCATAGTATGGTTTTGAACCATATTATTGACCAAGACTTGCTACCTACTTATTTTAAAACTTATTTTAAACATATTTACAGTAGGTACATATTATAAACTCAGAATCCCAAATAATTTATAAACTATGTGTAAAATGACCAAAATGCCCCTTCGGTGCATAGTTTGGTCGTAAAAGATAAATTACGCATACAATTGATATCCTACTGATATTATATCATAAATAAACTATTGTTTCAGAATAATCATGATTATAAACTTAAAATATGTTCAAGTTCCTTTTATACAGCGTATAATTACCGAAATGCCGTTATGAGGCATAATTTCGTTTTAAAACCATAACGGGCATACAAGTTGATATCCTACTGATATTTTAACTTATTTAAAATATAATGGCATATAGAACTTGTCCATGACTTATCCGGTTACCCATGATCGCTTTTAAGCAAACGGTTGATTGCACGTAACTAGTTTACGAAATTTAACCGAAACGGGTTTAACCTTATCAATATAATTTCAAAATCCAGAATGTTAATTGTTTACCCATATTATGCAAGTCAAAGTACTTTTTGGGTCAAACTGCATTCTATCCGATCGTCGTTTAATCAAGCGTTATACGTTTTAATCATGTACACTACTCGGTCTAAGTCTATGACATAAATAAAGACCGATAATATTAATTGGTTAGCTTATACCATAATCTAGACAAGAGCCTTGCCGGTAAATGCTATTTGCAAGTAAGTACTTTTGTATACGGCTGATTGAATTTTGAAAGAAGACTAGCTCAGGTAAATACTCTCGACTTATTTTCCCTATATGGGCTTGGGATATGGTAAATTATTACTGCTTGGTCCGAAATGGGGTCAATCGAATGCTCGTTTGTGGCTAGTAAACCCGCATATTCTATTTTAATCAGTTTTGTTTGATAACTTAAACATCGAGGGTTAAATTACCGTGTCCTGGATATCATCGGCTCAATACATTAGTTATTGGCCACGACCTTAGCACGGGTGTAGGCATACACCTGACAGACGTTCATATGCAAATTACCCAAGATGTTGGGGATAACTCCTTCGTGAGTTCGTAAGTGGTGTGTATTTAATCATGTATCGGTTTCTGTACTCGGCCCTGTATGTATTGACAAACTTGTGAATCTGATACAAGGTTGCAAGGTCAACTTTCCCAAGTTAATAAAAGATTTTGTGCTGTTTTGCACTTAAAAATCATTTTAAAATGTTTTCAAAATGAATCAAATGGGTGTATTTACCAGCGAAAGCTGACATATCTCCAAAGGCTAATTGCATGTACAATACGAAATAGGCCGGAAGCTGCTCGGTAGTGAATAAGAGGATCTTGCAAATCCTTAGATCTGCCCTAAAGTCTGTTTTATATTCTTTCTTGTACATTTTAATGATCCGCCTGTGGATCTTCTATTACGAGCCTGTATATTATTTTATTTCGAACATTTGGTTTATAATGGTAATTTTACTCCAAGACTTCCGCTGTGCAATGTTTAATTGACTATGATGTTATCAACTGACGTCACCAGACTCCCCACCCGGGCCCACCGGTTTATGGATTTGGGATGGAAATCCGGGGTGTGACAGTTCTACACTCCTCTGATGACAAGTGATGCTCCAAAAGATATCAGAAATTTCCAACTACAATCTTGTGAGTTATTTCATGAAGCGTTCCACCGTTTTAAGATGTTGTTGAAGAATTGCCCACACCATGGTGTACAAATGTAGGAATTTCTCAATGCCTTTAATGTGGGGCTAACACTAGAAGATGCACGGGATCGCAATTCAATATCAAATGGTACGTTCAATATAAACTTTTAGCATGTTGATTGGGATTAGTTGGAAAAATGGCAAGTACTTCAAAGAGAAAGGCTCAATCTTCGAGAAGAACTCGACATTCGGTGGTAAGGGTAGTAGACAACACAACAAAAGTTGGGGAAACTGCTTATGTGTGGGCATTGTGGAGATTTACGACACATAACTGATCAGTGCCCTAGTATTGTAGGTCTGTATGATGAGGTGAACATGTTGCAAGGAAATGGGAATGGTGGTAGGAATTTCAATATGAACTCTAATACCTACCAATCGGGGCTCAGAAGTCATCCCAACTTTAGTTACGAGAATGCAGATAATAAGATCAACCCGAGATTTTAGGGTAACAATCAAACTGGTGGGCAAATGAACTTTGGCCAATCCCATTACCAAAACAACAATCAAGGAGGATCATCTGGATCGCCTAACGTTACTAGCAATAGTGAGATCATGGGAATTGTGAAAAATGGCAAATAATCGGTCATTCCGTACAATCTAATCACTATTTGTATTACATAAACTCATGCATTTTATCAAAATTTGATTTCGTAACTGAATCGTACGTCATATCACAAGTATTAGGACAAGTAAATCAGGTCATAACATATATTTGTTTTCGTTACGACGCAAAATAAACCAAACAATGCCCTAAATGTGTTGGAAGGAAGTGTTGGGCGCACTATTCGCGGTTGCATTATTCATGTCAGAAAAACATATAAAAAGAAACAGAACAACAAATAACGGCATGTTAATGCCATAATTGAGTCAATATATATGAAAACACTAATGTGGGAACACCTATTTCAGAAATACATAACTTTCCGGTACAACGCCTAAATTACAAAATTGTCTGTTTCGACCAAAAAGGCGACAATTCCAGTTTGTCCGCAATATCAATTCGGTATTTTCCGGATTCCAGAATTATAACAAAACAATGTTGAACACCCTAAAAAAATATGAGAATAGCATAAATACATAAAAGACATCGTTTCCGGTCATACGGCAAAAACTGCACAACTTGACCGGAAAGCGACCTTTTGTCGAACCGATGAAAATTTGAATGGCCGATAGCCTCATGCATATCCGTCTAGAGAACTAGTTAAGCCTCACTTGGGATTCAAAGTCCTTTCAACTATCTTGAGGTCACGGAAACACAACTTCTGGAAAAGTTCGTGGCGAAATATATAAGTGCCGATATCTAACGAGCAACTAGACGGAAAGCTTTTCGACTATCCTAACTCAACATATAGTCGGCTAGCAAACTAGTTAAGCATATTTTTAGATCGAAAGTGCCTTAAATAAACGCGATGACACTTATGGTGGTAAACCAATGCTTCAGGTATGAAATAATAAAGTTCGTATACTAGCCGATATTGTGCCGATGAGCGAACTAGTGATGTTTTTGTTGTCCGAAACTTATACTAATTAGTCAAGAGGACTAATTAACATGGATTAACACCCTAAACCCTAATTAATTGCTAATGATACAAGATTAACCTCTAATCATCATACTTAAGTTAAGTATCTAAATAATCTCACAGATAACCACATGTTATAAAAATGTTACAATTAACCCCCCTTCCATGATGGTGGATTCAAGTGGGTCCCACACCCACTTGATTTGTGTTGAAATTGTCACACCGCAACCGATGGCAGAAACATCAGAGTGAGACGAATGAGATTGCTCGAGACATCATAACACTAAATGTGACAATATTTAATTAAACAATTCATTTCATTTCATCCATCAAAATGTCAATTACAACATAATTCCAATACAATGTAAATTCAAATAAAACAATATCAACAAAATATAACAAATAACCTTGCATTCTAAGCGTGTTTCTATGCCATTCCTACTAAGTTTCGTCACGTCAACATCCTCAACCTACAACATGTTAAAAAGTATAGTTCAATACAAAGTATTGGCGAGTACACTGGTTTGAATCATAGCATAAGTAATAGAAACATTTAAACAAATCCACGTGATAAGCTAGCATACGAGATTAATGTAAACAAGGCATGTGAACTACAAGTTAATCCTCAAGTGTCACCGAATAGATTAAACTTAACATGATCACAAGAATATGGGCAGTGCGTTACTCCTATAGCGTTATACATGTTAAGGGGAGGCTCGTACGGAGTTAATGACATTTAGTATCACATAAGAATGTTCCAAGTAAACAAATTGGGTATCACATAACTATAGCAAGTATGGTGGATTGTTTGTGTGATTGCATAATAATAAAAGTGTGATTTAGTGTGTTTTTGATAGATTAACATATTTCACCCAAAAGTGTAAAACATAAAAAGGGTGTCGAGTGTACTCACAGTTTTGCAAGGTTAAATCCGCGAAATTGTTTGGGTTGATTAAGGGGGACGAACACCGAGTTATCCTACACAAGGAAACGTAGGTGTGTGAGTATTGGAATGACAATGGAGTTCGTTAATTTAGGAATTTAAAGTATGCAAAAGTATGTATAGTCGAAAGTATTTATCTAGACGTTAACGCTCATTTTTGACACTATAGGCCCCGTAGGGTGTTCGTGGTTTTATGGGTCATGCCCAATAGAATCGTAACGATGCTTAAGTCTTAGATAAAATAACCTAATATTAGGACAAGTAACCATTCGGTCATTGTCAAAGGTTCGGTTATAGTTATTATTTACATATATATGTTACGTATTATATTATCGAGTTTATCATATAATTCATGGATTTCATGGAAGTCATAGAAGTCATGCATGGAGGTAGGAGGATAACCGTCCTTAACCTATTTCGTAAGATTCACCAATACACAAATTGCCACAAGGACAATCCGGATGGTCATGAATGAAATAAAAGTAAGATACTTCACTAAACTATGTATTGACCAAGTAAGCAAGCTAGGTGTGTGCATCCCGAACATGGCAACGTTTGGGGACATGTCGTAGCCGTGTTACTCAATTGAAGGTGGAACATAGCTTAGTGGATGGAAATTATCAAGTGAGGTGGTGGATTGAAAGTGGGACAGCCAAGGCCTCCATGTAGTCACACATTTACCAAAACATAAAGCTTGGATGGTTCCAGCACTTTTGGGTTAATGCCCTTGGTAAAACAACAACTTTAGAGGTATTTTATACCTCTTGATTTGTATGAAACAACTCTAGCTAGCTCGCTAATCAAGGACTTGATTAGAGGCACAAGTAGCATAAGGTTGTTAAGAGAAAACAAGTTTAAGACAAAGTTTATAAGTTTAACTTCAAAACCAGAAAGTTTTGCAATAAAAAAATAGTATTGTTCCACCTCGGTTTTCCATGGGAAACCTATGGTAACATCCCAAGAGGCTTAGCAAACATTATTGAGGAAGAAAACATGAAGAAAACTTGAAGTTTTTAAAGTTATGAATGAAATTAAAATGGGCAGAAAGTTGTAGACACTTTTAGACCACAAAATGGTGAGGTTTCATCTTAGTTTGCCCAAGAAAACTTGTGAAAACCTTCCTAGAGGTTGTCAAAGTATTTTAGAAGAAGAAATAAGGCTTGGTTAGCCAAGGAAGTGAGTTAGAACTCGCTTGCAAACTGAAGTAGGACAGCAGAGTAATCTGGAAGTTTAGGGAGGTTTTGTGAAGTGTTGGAGGGTTGTAAAAGTGAGAAAAGGTTGGGGAAAGGAGGGTTTATATGAGGGAAGGTTAGGGTTTGAGTTAGGTTAGCATTAATGAGGTTTAGGTGGTTGGTAGCTTGGAAGAAACATCTTTAATCCCCTTGACAGCTTGCAGACGCAAGCTGTCTTTCTTTTTTTTCTTTTTTTGTTAAATCTAATTAGGTTTATTTGATGTTTAATAGATTTATATTATATATAATACAATTTTTGCTTGATTGGAAGATTAAAACCAAGGATAAGGGTGTCACATAACCCTAAACATAGCTTCCATGTGTTTAACATAAGTGTGACAAGTTTTTATGATGCTAATTTCTTAAGTGTCTTATGTTTCAATCATCCATCATCTTGCTTGATATGAATTGTGTAAGATTTACAAAGGCACAACGAGAATTCACGAGTTAAATTGAATTGATCAATCAAGTAGCGAATAAGCGTACGTTCATAAGTATAAGCATGCATAAAGATTGTGGATTTCCTATTATTGAGAAATTTTATCACAATCAAAGCCTTGGATTTACAATGATGCGGAAATGAGATACGATTACAAGGTTTAGACTTTCCAAAAATAGAATCACGAAGCAAACATACTAAAAACCGAAAGTTACAAAAGCGAAGCGTTACAGAAATTATGAAATTATAAGTAAGGTGTAAGATTTATGTGTAATCTTTGAAAAAGAGCAAAATATATACACAAGATTACACCATATCTTCCATCATTTTTTTCACAAAAAAAAAAATTTAACAAGCTTCTCTCTAGTCTCTCTCTCCCACGGCTCACTTTCACCACCATTTTCACCACTAAACACCCCATTTTATACACTTTAAAGCCACTACAAGATCATCTAAAGTGCACGCAAGGATGGAGGATCATTAGGACTTTCTTGAAGCTCCATCTTCTTCCTAAATCTTCACTAATCTTGTGCAAACTTTGTAAGATAAATTTCTTCATATTTAAGCTTCTTACAATGCCTAGTTTAAGGAAGCACAAGTTGATCATCTTGAAAGTAAAGAAAATACAACTTAAAAACCCTAAACCTCACCATAATAATAACACTAAAGATAGTTATTATGTGTTGATTATGTGCTTATTTGTTAACTAGTTAGCATGGTGATGTTGATTATGATAAAGTAACGTGCTTAAAGTAGATGATCTTGTATGATTAATAATATAAATAATGATTTAAACATAGTTGATTTTGTTTACATTTAAGCATAGTGATGTTTAAATGTAACAAGATCGTCAACCTCATAATCCATGAAGATTACTACAACTTAAAAGTGATTCACTACATACGAATAATTTTTTTATAAAGAATAATCACCATGATTTAAGATGTGATCATCTTAAAAAGTGTAGTAAACAAAGGGGGTTTAGAATGGAAGACCTGATTTAAACATCGAGGGTTAAATTACCGTGTCCTGGATATCATCGGCTCAATACATTAGTTATTGGCCACGACCTTAGCGCGGGGTGTAGGCATACACCTGACAGACGTTCGTATGCAAATTACCCAAGATTTTGGGGATAACTCCTTCGTGAGTTCGTAAGTGGTGTGTATTTAATCATGTCTCGGTTTATGTACTCGGCCCTGTATGTATTGACAAACATGTGAATCTGATACAAGGTTGCAAGGTCAACTTTCCCAAGTTAATTAAAGAATTTGTGCTGTTTTGCACTTAAAAATCATTTTAAAATGTTTTCAAAATGAATCAGTTAGGTGTATTTACCAGCGAAAGCTGACGTATCGTCCAAAGGCTAATTGCATGTACAATACGAAATAGGCCGGAAGCTGCTCGGTAGTGAATAAGAGGATCTTGCAAATCCTTAGATCTGCCCTAAAGTCTGTTTTATATTCTTTCTTGTACATTTTAATGATCCGCCTGTGGATCTTCTATTACGAGCCTGTATATTATTTTATTTCGAACATTTGGTTTATAATGGTAATTTTACTCCAAGACTTCCGCTGTGCCATGTTTAATTGACTATGATGTTATCAACTGACGTCACCAGACTCCCCACCCGGGCCCACCGGTGTATGGATTTGGGATGGAAATCCGGGGTGTGACAGTTCTACACTCCTCTGATGACAAGTAATGCTCGAAAAGATATCAGAAATTTCCAACTACAATCTTGTGAGTTATTTCATGAAGCGTTCAACCGTTTTAAGATGTTGTTGAAGAATTGCCCACACCATGGTGTACAAATGTGGGAATTTTTCAATGCCTTTAATGTGGGGCTAACACTAGAAGATGCACGGGATCGCAGTTCAATATCAAATGGTACGTTCAATATAAACTTTTAGCATGTTGATTGGGATTAGTTGGAAAAATGGCAAGTACTTCAAAGAGAAAGGCTCAATCTTCGAGAAGAACTCGACATTCGGTGGTAAGGGTAGTAGACAACACAACCAAAGTTGGGGAAACTGCTTATGTGTGGGCATTGTGGAGATTTACGACACATAACTGATCAGTGCCCTAGTATTGTGGGTCTGTATGATGAGGTGAACATGTTGCAAGGAAATGGGAATAGTGGTAGGAATTTCAATATGAACTCTAATACCTACCAATCGAGGCTCAGAAGTCATCCCAACTTTAGTTACGAGAATGCAAATAATAAGATCAACCCGAGATTTTAGGGTAACAACCAAACTGGTGGGCAAAGGAACTTTGGCCAATCCCATTACCAAAACAACAATCAAGGAGGATCATATGGATCACCTAACGTTACTAGCAATAGTGAGATAATGGAAATTGTGAAAAATGGCAAATAATCGGTCATTCCGTACAATCTAATCACTATTTGTATTACATAAACTCATGCATTTTATCAAAATTTGATTTCGTAACTGAATCGTACGTCATATCACAAGTATTAGGACAAGCAAATCAGGTCATAACATATATTTGTTTTCGTTACGACGCAAAATAAACCAAACAATGCCCTAAACGTGTTGGGCGCACTATTCGCGGTTGCATTATTCATGTCAGCAAAACATATAAAAAGAAAGATAACAACAAATAACGGCATGTTAATGCCACAATTGAGTCAATATATATATATGAAAACACTAATGTGGGAACACCTATTTCAGAAATACATAACTTTCCGGTACAACGCCTAAATTACAAAATTGTCTGTTTCGACCAAAAAGGCGACAATTCCGGTTTGTCCGCAATATCAATTCGGTATTTTCCGGATTCCAGAATTATAACAAAACAATGTTGAACACCCTAAAAAAATATGAGAATATCATAAATACATAAAAGACATCGTTTCCGGTTATACGGCAAAAACTGCACAAGTTGACCGGAAAGCGACCTTTTGTCGAACCGATGAAAATTTGAATGGCCGATAGCCTCATGCATATCCGTCTAGAGAACTAGTTAAGCCTCACTTGGGATTCAAAGTCCTTTCAACTATCTTGAGGTCACGGAAACACAACTTCTGGAAAAGTTCGCGGCGAAATATATAAGTGCCGATATCTAACGAGCAACTAGACGGAAAGCTTTTCGACTATCCTAACTCAACATATAGTCAGCTAGCAAACTAGTTAAGTATATTTTTAGATCGAAAGTGCCTTAAATAAACGCGATGACACTTATGGTGGTAAAAAACCAATGCTTCCGGTATGAAATAATAAAGTTCGTATACTAGCCGATATTGTGCCGATGAGCGACCTAGTGATGTTTTTGTTGTCCGAAACTTATACTAATTAGTCAAGAGGACTAATTAACATGGATTAACACCCTAAACCCTAATTAATTGCTAATGATACAAGATTAACCTTTAATCATCATACTTAAGTTAAGTATCTAAATAATCTCACAGATAACCACATGTTATAAAAATGTTACAATTAACCCCCCTTCCATGATGGTGGATTCAAGTGGGTCCCACACCCACTTGATTTGTGTTGAAATTGTCACACCCCAACCGATGGCAGAAACATCAGAGTGAGACGAATGAGATTGCTCGAGACATCATAACACTAAATGTGACAATATTTAATTAAACAATTCATTTCATTTCATCCATCAAAACGTCAATTACAACATAATTCCAATACAATGTAAATTCAAATAAAAGAATATCAACAAAACATAACAAATAACCTAGCATTCTAAGCGTGTTTCTATGCCATTCCTACTAAGTTTCGTCACATCAACATCCTCAACCTACAACATGTTAAAAAGTATAGTTCAATACAAAGTATTGGCGAGTACACTGGTTTGAATCATAGCATAAGTAATAGAAACGTTTAAACAAATCCACGTGATAAGCTAGCATACGAGATTAATGTAAACAGGGCATGTGAACTATAAGTCAATCCTTAAGTGTCACCGCATAATAGATTAAACTTAACATGACCACAAGAATATGGGCAGTGCGTTACTCCTATAGCGTTATACATGTTAAGGGGAAGCTCGTACGGAGTTAATGACATTTAGTATCACATAAGAATGTTGCAAGTAAACAAATTGGTATCACATAACTATAGCAAGTATGGTGGATTGTTTGTGTGATTGCATAATAATAAAAGTGTGATTTAGTGTGTTTTTGATAGATTAACATATTTCACCCAAAAGTGTAAAACATAAAAAGGGTGTCGAGTGTACTCACAGTTTTGCAAAGTTAAATCCGCGAAAGTGTTTGGGTTGATTAAGGGGGACGAACACCGAGTTATCCTACACAAGGAAACGTAGGTGTGTGAGAATTGGAATGACAATGGAGTTCGTTAATTCAGGAATTTAAAGTATGCAAAAGTATGTATAGTCGAAAGTATGTATATATATATTTTACTAGTTAAAAATAAGAAATTCTTACATATATATATATATATATACTTGTGGGAATAAAAACATATGTATATGCTTATTTTGTCACCAAAAGTTATGTGTAAATACATGTGTATGTATGTGTATGTATCTAGAAGTTTAGGGTATATACCACAAAATATCCAACTTTACAAATACTACAAACACTTGAAAGAATTACCAAGTCTAGATAACACAAAACACATACACTTTTACAATATGTCGAAACAAGGATCGGACGAACGAAGTAATGCAGACGATGGGCGAATGTAGACAATACACCGTCGCATCGTCGACCAACGAGCAAATCGTCAACACGAAGAGTTACTACGACGACGGGCGATTTTCGACGCGAGAAAGTATATATTAAACCACAACGACATCATGTCTAAAATAATATATTTTAGACACTTAACATATATATAATATGTTAATGTTATCAAAATCCGGAAAGTTAAAATGCATAAGAATTTACTAAGCGGTTTTATAAAATTATATAAATATATACTTAAAAATGTACACTAAGTAAAATTTATAAGTCTAAGACTTATAAATATTTGGACTCTTGAGTTTTACATGGGCTAGGCCCAATCACATAAAGACATGGGCTAGGCCCAATTACATAAATTACATCATGTCTAAAATAATATATTTTAGACACTTAACATATATATAATATGTTAATGTTATCAAAATCCGGAAAGTTAAAATGCATAAGAATTTACTAAGCGGTTTTATAAAATTATATAAATATATACTTAAAAATGTACACTAAGTAAAATTTATAAGTCTAAGACTTTGGACTCTTGAGTTTTACATGGGCTAGGCCCAATCACATAAAGACATGGGCTAGGCCCAATTACATAAATTACATGGGCTAGGCCCAATTACATAAAGACATGGGCTAGGCCCAATCACATAAAAACATGGGCTAGGCCGAAATGACACGCGTGCAAGGAATGAGGACATGTGAAGGGCGAGGCCTGTTCACACTCGATCTATGAATAACAATATAAATATATATTTGAGAAATATATGTATAAATATATTAATCGAACAAACAACTACCAACACTATGATAACATTAAAAGTTATTCTAATGTGATAAATAAGTACACAACAAGAATTCAAGATGAACAACTGGTACAAGGTCCAACGAGACCTAGGTGTCTAATGAAGTTAATACACATGTAAGTTACACACGTGTACGGACACCGAACTTTGATAAGTACGACGCACGGAATGCAAAGCTGTGAGTTCATGTCCCTCCTTTCAGTTACTTCAAAGTTTTGTTTTAAAACTACCGAGGGGAAATACATGTCATAACAAACGGTATTTTAGCTATGGGGTTAGATGATAACGCAATCAATGTCCGTCAGTAGGATGATGACAAGAGTACCCATTAATCACTAAGTGACCAAGGTGCAAGAGGCATAGATCTATCGAGTTTGAGACGCGCTCCACTCCTGGTTTGTTAACCCTTTAGGAGTGCTTTTGTGATCCCAATTGTTGTCAAGAGTTGTCTTGGTTTGGTTATGTACTTATGGCACATATGTCAAGGTGCTAGCTACACAGTGATAGATCCTTAAACTCCATGAATGCTAATATCATACTAAGATTTCATTACTGGATTACAAACAAGACATCTCATACGAAAACAATAACTACCTGAACTCGCCAACTTTTTGTTGACTTTTGAAAATTACATGCATTTCAGGATGCAAGACTTGAGCTGGTGAACACTTCGGGAAATGAGAATGACATGACAACGAATGCCACCTTTTGGAGGATTTGCCTCTTATATCCCAACCTCGTATGGGTATATAGGAGTCAAAACCTCAACATGCTTTTATGATGAAAACAATCATTTATTATGTTGTAATGTATTTCAAACCACATTTTTATGACAATGTGAAACTGTTTGGAAACTCAAGATTTCACTTTTGGAAACTCGTAAACATTGGTTGCAAATTAATATATGCATGGTATCGTTGCTGATTTACAGTTGTTTACATGATTGGATGCAATGATTACCTCACAGCCACACGTTTACGCTTCCGCTACGACCAGGGTGTGAAAGATTGGTTAGAGCTTCATTGTAGTGAACCGGGGAAAAACTTTTATTAAAGTTTGGTCTATAATCACTAAGCGCTTTCACATGAAAATAATGTTTATAACATCACAAAAATATTATCAGAAATATGACAAAAATGACAAAAGGTTTTCATTGTGACATGATATCACGAGGATCTATCACACAAGCTCAGCCATAAGAAATGAAAAAGGATCAATACATGATTCGTCAATGAGAAACAGACATATTACGTTATAAGACTATGTGTCATGGAACACGTTACAAAAGATAGATATCCTGGCTAGATGGGATTTAATGTGATTATATACATATATGTATATATAATTTATTTATATATGTGTTGTATGGAATATTTTGCCAAGAACGAAATACCTTCGACTACGGATATTATTATTATCCTTGACTCGCACTATGAGGATATCGACCTCGCGTCTATTGCGGAGCTTATGGCGAACGTGATTCCTAAGTGAGACCTTAGGATCGATTCCACATAAGGTGGTTGCTTTTCCTGCGGATGCGGAGATGCATGGCTTCGGTAGCGACGAAGAGGCAGAGTTGGTAGCCTTGGATGACAACTCTATTAGCGGGACGAGGTCCCTGTAACCCATATTAATCATTAATTACGACACTCTTGTCTAGACAAGGAAGACGAAGTACTCATCTAGAAGGTGCTCTTCCAATTGTTATTGTTGCAAATTATCTCTATTTCTAAATTTGTCAAACGACATGCCCTTTTGCGAGTAATGTCAAGGGACGATAGCACTTGGACCATCACGAAGGTCCCTTCTTTGTTGAAGGTCTACAGATAATAGAGTCCTCTCTCTGACTGATCGTATTCTTTGAACGTTAGAACACTAGGGTGACCGTACAATGCAATTTACTATTACGGGGGCCCATGAAATAATAACTTGCAGTGGTTGAGAATCCGGGTGGGATCTGCGGGTCAAGCTATTGATCACTACCCATTCGAAATTATAAAGTTGTTCGAGCTATGCTTCAACACCCTTATTGCATTCTATTCGATATATATGGAAACTATAACACGGGTTGGTGTGGCGGAGGATTTTTTTCCTGCTTTGGACGACCAAGGTCCACAAAGTATGGAATACATGCTATAAGGTTCGAGACGACCGTTTGGTTTCTCTGCCTCAACGAGTTATTTCCTTTCCACTTAGACATATGGCCGATACACGCAAGAGGTACTATGAAGTTTGGATGTTGTTGTTCACGTTATCATTGTTTCAAACATGTATGAACAATACATTCTTGAGATTTCCATGACCGATGGCATTCTTTATCCAAATATATGTCTACCTTCTCTTAATCTTGGGTATTAAGAAGAAACGTGGCGCCAAAAGGAAGGTCTACATCCAAAAGGGGTAGTTAATCCATGACTTAGTGGGTAAGCCGAACTAGAGTTCTTTTGGAAGGATATACAGTTGCGGAAATCGCACGACACGAGAGTAACTTAGGCGACACTAGTGACGGTACTGGTGGTACCGGTAGTTCAGATGGTTCCAATCCTAATAGATTGGGAACGAGTGGCAACGCTACACCTGAAGATGCGATCATACAAGGTTTTAAATTCTAAGGCTTTCCCGGACTGTAAGCCGCGAGATCTTATAGGTGCAAGAGCTGTGGTAGATTATTCCTGCTAAATAAAGACAGGGGAGTCGGTTAGCGGTGCTAGTAAATGCACTCCTGAGTAAATGATTAGGTAAACAAACAGTCTCCTTCTGAATTCAGCATTAACTTGGTGAAATCCTCAAGTAGAAGCTTTAAGGAGTGATACTACGAAGAGGACATCATGGGAGGAACTAAAAAATCTTATGCGAGAAGAGTATTACTCGCTGAATCGAATTCCAACGGTAGAAACGGGATCCTAGAACTCGATCATGATTGCAGCCAACGTTGTTGGTTACACTCGACGCTTTCAGGATCTCTTAAGGATTGTTCCATACTGGGAACACCTGAAACCAAACGCTTTTAGCGCTATATTTGGGGTTTAGCCTCTAAGAACCAAAACATGACCACATCATCCATCCATACTTTCATCACTCAAACAGTAACTCTCACAGTTAGTCTCACCAAGGATTCGGTGAGAATGGGAAAATATTAATGAAAGGTGCGAAAAAGAAGGAAACGCATGTGGAATCTACTAATGACAGGAAGCAAAAATACACACCACTTAAGGCAGGATTGAGAGTGAGTAACAAACGAAAGGGAACTCCCGTGATGATAGAAACGAAGGCAACTGCTGCCAAAATTGATGCTAGCACCATGAAATATGTTGATAACTTACTGAAATCCTTAATGTGATAAGTGAAAATTTCATCATGAGGGCACTTGAAAAAGTGCCAAGAGTAGAAGTATGGTGAACTAAGACACAGAACAGAAACCAATAAGTTAGTAAGACTCAACCAAGAACAAGGATGTTAAGTGTGGCACGAAGGCCACTTCAAGCATGAACGTCTCAAGAATGAATCAGGCAAGTGAATTAAAGTGTGAGTGAGCAGAAACTATGGATACCCCACAAGATCCTGATGTCGTCATTCATACATTCTACTATACATTCATTACGTGTCAATGTTTTTTATACCAACACTGAGCTTAGCTAGTGTCTTTAGGTGTTAAGCTTATGCTCGAATTAGAGTCTTGTAAATTAGACACATTATTAAGTTAGCTAATTGATAATTAGCTTTAGACCTATCTCGTCGTTACGAATCCAATAATATATAATGTCCAAAATCTTTTTCCTAAAAATCACACAATTCTAACCGTGCAATCGGTTTGTAAATTTTTTTACGGATCCATTTTTGTGTACCAAAACGTTTATTACCCAGTTGGTTAACATTCCACCATTTCGAGTTCAACTCGGAACAGTACCCAATTCGAAACAATAGTCCGAGATGGTAATCCAAATTGCTATCTAAGATGGTAATCCGAATTGCTATCCGAGATGGGAATCCGTCCGAAATGAGGTATCCGAGATGTAATTCAAAACAGTAATCCGAGATGGTCCAAAATCAATACCAAAGATCCGAGAAGCACTGTTTTGATCCCTGAGTCATGAGGAATCATTAAAAGGCTGCCGACACGTTTTCTAACAACCAACATCTCGCATCCATCTTGTTTGATACATGTGCTGATTTTAGTTCATCTCCATAGAATTCAAAATATACTTGACCTAGAGTCAAGTAAGATAGACGTTCCCTCATTCTATAGGATTTGCCAACTGTAAATTAGTCAATGTCAGGGGAAATTATAAAAGGACGCACTTTTGAACTTGGAGAACAAGAATTTAATATCGATCTTTTACCCTTTATCTGGGTTGTTACGACGTAGCTTTTGGAATAGACTTGTTGACTTATAATAGAGCGAAAGTTGGTCGTCCTGAGAAAACTATCCGCATCCCCCTGCCAAACGAAGAAACACTTGTAGTACACGAAGAGAAGCATGAGACGCCCTTACGAATCATTAATTACATGAAGGTTAGAAGTGCCTACAGAAAGGTTGCAAAGCCTTTCTAGCTCACGTAGTCGATAAGGAAAATGAGGAGCCAAAATTGGAGGAAATAACTGTTGTGAAGGAATTCCCTCGAAGTCTTTCCATCAGACTTGTCTGGATTACGTTAGCAACGACACACCAACTTTCGCTTTGATTTGGTGCTAGGAGCCGCACTAGTAGCGAAGCCTCCATACCGATTAGCTCTGTCATAAAGGCAAAGACTATCAACACAACTTCAAAAGTTGTTAGCCAAAGGGGAGCTCCAGTGCCTTTTGTCGAGAAGAAGGATGGAACCTTCCGAATGTGCATAGGCTATCGGGAACTAAACAAGTTAAACATCAAGAATCGGTACCCATTACTGAGGATCGACGATCTGTTCGATCAACTACAAGGGTCGAGTTTTTATCCAAAGATTTATTTAAGATCCGGGTATCATCAGTTAAGAATCCAAGAGAAAAGTATTCCTAAGACGGCATTTAGGACTCGCTACGGTCATTACGAATTCCTTATTACGCCTTTTGGGTTAACAAACGCTCTTGTAGTATTTATGGATTTTATGAATCGCGTATGTAAGCCATACCTCGACAAGTTTGTGATAGTATTTATCGATGACATATTAATATACTCGCGAACCAAGGGAGAACACGAACAACACTTAAGAACTATATTGGAGTTGCTAAAGAAGGAGCAATTATATGCCAAGTTCTCGAAATGCGAAATTTGGATTCGTGAAGTACAGTTTCTCGGTCACGTGGTGAACGAGAATGGGATACACGTCGACCCCCAAAGATCGAGGCTATAAAGAATTGGAGCACCCCAAGAATCTGATGGGAATACGACAATTACAGGAGGTTTATTGAGAACTTCTCAAAGGTTGCTTAGCCGCTAACCTCGCTTACACACAACGATAAAAAGTTTGATTAGGTAGAAAAGCAAGAATCAGCATTTCAACTATTAAAGGATATATTATGTAAGGCACCGATATTATCACTTCCAGAAGGTACCAATGACTTTGTGGTGTATTGTGATGCATCGCATCAAGGCTTGCGTTTCGTGTTAGTGCAACATGAAAAAGTCATCGCGTACGCGTCTCGTTAGTTGAAAGTTCACGAAAATAACTATACCACTTATGACCTAAAACTAGGCGCAGTGGCATTTGCTTTAAAAATCTAGCGTCTTTATTTATATGGCACTAAGTGTACCATACTCACAGATCATAAAAGTCTTCAACACATATTCACTCAAAAGGAACTAAATATGCACCAACGACGTTGGGTAAAATGTTGAATGATTATGACTGTGAGATCAAGTATCACCCGGACAGAGCAGATGTAGTGGCAGATGCTTTGAGCTGGAAGGAACGAGTGAAAACTTTAGGCGTTCGAGCTTTAGAAATGACTATTTAGACGAACTTTACGACTCGAGTGCATGATGCCAACAAGAAGCTGAATGGACAAACAAATGGAACCAAACAAGGATGGAACTTTATATTTCATGGGAAGGATCTAGATTCCCTATTTTGGCAATCTACGATGCTTGGTGCTGGATGCATCACACAAGTCAAAATACTCGATACACCTAGGATCCAATAAAATGTATCAGGATTTAAAGGAGTATTATTGGTGGCCTAATCTCAAGGGAGATATTGCGACCTATGTTGGGAAATGGCTAACTTTTGCAAATGGTCAAGGTCGTATACCAAAAGCCATCTAGCTTATTACAACAACCTGAGATCCTTGTTTGGAAATGGAAGCAAATCTCAATGGATTTTATTACAAAACTACCACGGACCTCACGAGGTCATGACATGATTTGGGTTATCATTGATCGGTGAACCAAATCAGCTCACTTCTTACCCATTCATGAGAAACACAGTACCGAGAAGTTAGCTGAACTGTATCTTAATGAAATCGTGGCACGTTATGGATTACCAATCTCGATAATCTCTAATAGAGATGGTCGCTTTGTATCGCGGATCTGGCAATCATTTCAAACTTCGTTTGGTTCTCGCTTAGATTTAAGCATAACTTTTCACCCGCACACCGATAGGTTAAAGCGATCGAACCATCCAAACGTTGGAAGAAATGCTTTGGGCCTGTTTGATGGATTTGGGTGGAAACTAGGATACTCATTTACCATTGGTAGAGTTTTCCTACAATAACAGTTATCACACCAGTATCATGGTCGCGCCATGCGAAGCACTTTACGGACAAAAGTGTCGATCTCTGCTATGTTGGGCAGAAGTCGGCGACAAACAGCTCATTTACTTCAAACACCGGAAGAGTATAAGAGACAGAGGCAGGGGTGAAACGTGTAAAAGGAGTAAAACCAATGTCTGATGCATCAAACAATGGCTCCATTGGAGTGGATTCTGCAGGTTCAGGTTCAGTGATGGGTTCATCGATGCTGAAACTGTTGAATATAATATCCACGTCAAAAACCCAGTGCGGAGCGCTTCCAGTGTTAGTGGAGTTTCCTTCTTGAAAATTTACGTAGTACGATTCAATCACCATCTTGGTCCGTTTGTTGTAGACTCGATATGCCTTTTGAGAAGATGAATAGCCCATGAAGTAGCACATGTCACCGACTGCTTCAAACTTGATGAGATTATCTTCAGTGTTGAGAAGTGTGCATGAACACCCAGACCCTCTGAAGAAATCTATCAGAGGCTTCCTTTTGAAAAGTAGTTCATAGGTTGTCTTTCCGTGAGGTTTGACAATAAGAACATGATTCAAAACATAGCATGCTGTGCTGACTGCTTCAGCCCAAAAGATTATGGGAAGCTTAGAGTCGATAAGCATAGTTCTTGCAGCTTCGATGAGAGTTCTGTTTTTGCGTTCTGCTACCCCGTTTTGCTGAGGAGTCCTGGCAGCGCTGTATTGGAGGCGAATTCCCTTATCTTCACAGAAGGAGACAAACATGTGATTTTTATATTCAGTTTCGTTGTCGCTTTTGATGGAGTTGACTTTCAGCTTGATCACGTTTTCAATCATGGGAATGAAGCTCTTCAGAATGGATGTTGTTTTGTTTTTGGCTTCAAGAAAGAATACCCATGAAAACTGTGAGGAATCATCTATAATCACCAAACAATAAGATCTTTTAGCTAAACTTTTAACACTAATTGTGCTGAAAAGATCCATGTGAAGTAATTGTAGTGGGGCAGATATCGTATTCATTGCTTTGGACTTATGAGGTTTTTTATGTTGCTTTCCTTGGGCGCATGCGATACATTTTTCAGAAAAAAAGAGTCTTTCATAGGTAAACCTCTTACTAGATTTAGTTTCGAAAGTTTATTTATGTTCTTAAAATTCACATGCCCCAAACATCGGGGGTTAAATTACCGTGTCCTGGATATCATCGGCTCAATACATTAGTTATTGGCCACGACCTTAGCGCGGGGTGTAGGCATACACCTGACAGACGTTCATATGCAAATTACCCAAGATGTTGGGGATAACTCCTTCGTGAGTTCGTAAGTGGTGTGTATTTAATCATGTCTCGGTTTCTGTACTCAGCCCTGTATGTATTGACAAACATGTGAATCTGATACAAGGTTGCAAGGTCAACTTTCCCAAGTTAATAAAAGATTTTGTGCGGTTTTGCACTTAAAAATCATTTTAAAATGTTTTCAAAATGAATCAGTTGGGTGTATTTACCAGCGAAAGCTGACGTATCGTCCAAAGGCTAATTGCATGTACAATACGAAATAGGCCGGAAGCTGCTCGGAAGTGAATAAGAGGATCTTGCAAATCGTTAGATCTGCCCTAAAGTCTGTTTTATATTCTTTCTTGTACATTTTAATGATCCGCCTGTGGATCTTCTATTACGAGCCTTTATATTATTTTATTTCGAACATTTGGTTTATAATGGTAATTTTACTCCAAGACTTCCGCTGTGCCATGTTTAATTGACTATGATGTTATCAACTGACGTCACCAGACTCCCCACCCGGGCCCACCGGTGTATGGATTTGGGATGGAAATCCGGGGTGTGACAGTTCTACACTCCTCTGATGACAAGTGATGCTCGAAAAGATATCAGAAATTTCCAACTACAATCTTGTGGAGTTATTTCATGAAGCGTTCAACCGTTTTAAGATGTTGTTGAAGAATTGCCCACACCATGGTGTACAATTGTGGGAATTTCTCAATGCCTTTAATGTGGGGCTAACACTAGAAGATGCACGGGATCGCAGTTCAATATCAAATGGTATGTTCAATATAAACTTTTAGCATGTTGATTGGGATTAGTTGGAAAAATGGCAAGTACTTCAAAGAGAAAGGCTCAATCTTCGAGAAGAACTCGACATTTGGTGGTAAGGGTAGTAGACAACACAACCAAAGTTGGGAAAACTGCTTATGTGTGGGCATTGTGGAGATTTATGACACATAAATGATCAGTGCCCTAGTATTGTGGGTCTGTATGATGAGGTGAACATGTTGCAAGGAAATGGGAATGGTGGTAGGAATTTCAATATGAACTCTATTACCTACCAATCGGGGCTCCGAAGTCATCCCAACTTTAGTTACGAGAATGCAAATAATAAGATCAACCCGAGATTTTAGGGTAACAATCAAACTGGTGGGCAAAGGAACTTTGGCCAATCCCATTACCAAAACAACAATCAAGGAGGTCATCTGGATCGCCTAACGTTACTAGAAATAGTGAGATCATGGAAATTGTGAAAAATGGCAAATAATCGGTAATTCCGTACAATCTAATCACTATTTGTATTACATAAACTCATGCATTTTATCAAAATTTGATCTCGTAACTGAATCGTACGTCATATCACAAGTATTAGGACAAGTAAATCAGGTCATAACATATATTTGTTTTCGTTACGACGCAAAATAAACCAAACAATGCCCTAAACGTGTTGGAAGGAAGTGTTGGGCGCACTATTCGCGGTTGCATTATTCATGTCAGCAAAACATATAAAAAGAAACAGAACAACAAATAACGGCATGTTAATGCCATAATTGAGTCAATATATATATGAAAACATTAATGTGGGAACACCTATTTCAGAAATACATAACTTTCAGGTACAACGCCTAAATTACAAAATTGTCTGTTTCGACCAAAAAGGCGACAATTCCAGTTTGTCCGCAATATCAATTCGGTATTTTCCGGATTCCAAAATTATAACAAAACAATGTTGAACACCCTAAAAAAATATGAGAATAGCATAAATACATAAAAGACATCGTTTCCGGTCATATGGCAAAAACTGCACAACTTGACCGGAAAGCGACCTTTTGTCGAACCCATGAAAATTTGAATGGCCGATAGCCTCATGCATATCCGTCTAGAGAACTAGTTAAGCCTCACTTGGGATTCAAAGTCCTTTCAACTATCTTGAGGTCACGGAAACACAACTTCTGGAAAAGTTCTTAGCGAAATATATAAGTGCCGATATCTAACGAGCAACTAGACGGAAAGCTTTTCGACTATCCTAACTCAACATATAGTAGGCTAGCAAACTAGTTAAGCATATTTTTAGATCGAAAGTGCCTTAAATAAACGCGATGACACTTATGGTGGTAAAAAACCAATGCTTCCGGTATGAAATAATAAAGTTCGTATACTAGCTGATATTGTGCCGATGAGCGAACTAGTGATGTTTTTGTTGTCCGAAACTTATACTAATTAGTCAAGAGGACTAATTAACATGGATTAACACCCTAAACCCTAATTAATTGCTAATGATACAAGATTAACCTCTAATCATCATACTTAAGTTAAGTATCTAAATAATCTCACAGATAACCACATGTTATAAAAATGTTACAGTTAACACCCCTTCCATGATGGTGGATTCAAGTGGGTCCCACACCCACTTGATTTGTGTTGAAATGTCACACCCCAACCGATGGCAGAAACATCAGAGTGATACGAATGAGATTGCTCGAGACATCATAACACTAAATGTGACAATATTTAATTAAACAATTCATTTCATTTCATCCATCAAAACGTCAATTACAACATAATTCCAATACAATGTAAATTCAAATAAAACAATATCAACAAAACATAACAAATAACCTAGCATTCTAAGCGTGTTTCTATGCCATTCCTACTAAGTTTCATCACATCAACATCCTCAACCTACAACATGTTAAAAAGTATAGTTCAATACAAAGTATTGGCGAGTACACTGGTTTGAATCATAGCATAAGTAATAGAAACGTTTAAACAAATCCATGTGATAAGCTAGCATACGAGATTAATGTAAACAAGGCATGTGAACTACAAGTCAATCCTCAAGTGTCACTGCATAATATATTAAACTTAACATGACCACAAGAATATGGGCAGTGCGTTACTCCTATAGCGTTATACATGTTAAGGGGAGGCTCGTACGGAGTTAATGACATTTAGTATCACATAAGAATGTTCCAAGTAAACAAATTGGGTATCACATAACTATAGCAAGTATAGTGGATTGTTTGTGTGATTGCATAATAATAAAAGTGTGATTTAGTGTGTTTTTGATAGATTAACATATTTCACCCAAAAGTGTAAAACATAAAAAGGGTGTTGAGTGTACTCACAGTTTTGCAAAGTTAAATCCGCGAAAGTGTTTGGGTTGATTAAGGGGGACGAACACCGAGTTATCCTACACAAGGAAACGTAGGTGTGTGAGTATTGGAATGACAATGGAGTTCGTTAATTTAGGAATTTAAAGTATGCAAAAGTATGTATAGTCGAAATTATTTATCTAAACGTTAACGCTCATTTTTGACACTATAGGCCCCGTAGGGTGTTCGTGGTTTTATGGGTCATGCCCAATAGAATCGTAACGATGCTTAAGTCTTAGATAAAATAACCTAATATTAGGACAAGTAACCATTCGGTCATTGTCAAAGGTTCGGTTATAGTTATTATTTACATATATATGTTACGTATTATATTATCGAGTTTATCATATAATTCATGGATTTCATGGAAGTCATAGAAGTCATGCACGGAGGTAGGAGGATAACCGTCCTTAACCTATTTCGTAAGATTCACCAATACACAAATTGCCACAAGGACAATCCGGATGGTCATGAATGAAATAAAAGTAAGATACTTCACTAAACTATGTATTGACCAAGTAAGCAAGCTAGGTGTGTGCATCCCGAACATGGCAACGTTTGGGGACGTGTCGTAGCCGTGTTACTCAATTGAAGGTGGAACATAGCTTAGTGGATGGAAATTATCAAGTGAGGTGGTGGATTGAAAGTGGGATAGCCAAGGCCTCCATGTAGTCATACATTTACCAAAACATAAAGCTTGGATGGTTCCAGCACTTTTGGGTTAAAGACCTTGGTAAAACAACAACTTTAGAGGTATTTTATACCTCTTGATTTGTATGAAACAACTCTAGCTAGCTCGCTAATCAAGGACTTGATTAGAGGCACAAGTAGCATAAGGTTGTTAAGAGAAAACAAGTTTAAGACAAAGTTTATAAGTTTAACTTCAAAACCAGAAAGTTTTGCCATAAAAATAGTATTGTTCCACCTCGGTTTTCCATGTTAAACCTATGGTAATATCCCAAGAGGCTTAGCAAACATTATTGAGGAAGAAAACATGAAGAAAACTTGAAGTTTTTAAAGTTATGAATGAAATTAAAATGGGCAGAAAGTTGTAGACACTTTTAGACCACAAAATGGTGAGGTTTCATCTTAGTTTGCCCAAGAAAACTTGTGAAAACCTTCCTAGAGGTTATCCAAGTATTTTAGAAGAAGAAACAAGGCTTGGTTAGCCAAGGAAGTGAGTTAGAACTCGCTTGCAAACTGAAGTAGGACAGCAAAGTAATCTGGAAGTTTAGGGAGGTTTTGTGAAGTGTTGGAGGGTTGTAAAAGTGAGAAAAGGTTGGGGAAAGGAGGGTTTATATAGAGGGAAGGTTAGGGTTTGAGTTAGGTTAGCATTAATGAGGTTTAGGTGGTTGGTAGCTTGGAAGAAACATCTTTAATCCCCTTGACAGCTTGTCTTTCTTTTTTTTTTCTTTTTTTGTTAAATCTAATTAGGTTTATTTGATGTTTAATAGATTTATATTATATATAATACAATTTTTGCTTGATTGGAAGATTAAAACCAATGATAAGGGTGTCACATAACCCTAAACATAGCTTCCATGTGTTTAACATAAGTGTGACAAGTTTTTATGATGCCAATTTCTTAAGTGTCTTATGTTTAAATCATCCATCATCTTGCTTGATATGAATTTTGTAAGATTTACAAAGGCACAACGAGAATTCACGAGTTAAATTGAATTGATCAATCAAGTAGCGAATAAGCGTACGTTCATAAGTATAAGCATGCATAAAGATTGTGGATTTCCTATAATTGAGAAATTTGATCACAATCAAAGCCTTGGATTTACAATGATGCGGAAATGTGATACGATTACAAGGTTTAGACTTTCCAAAAATAGAATCACGAAGCAAACATACTAAAAACCGAAAGTTACAAAAGCGAAGCGTTACAGAAATTATGAAATTATAAGTAAGGTGTAAGATTTATGTGTAATCTTTGAAAAAGAGCAAAAAAATATACACAAGATTACACCATATCTTCCATCATTTTTTTTCACACAAAAAAAAAAATTTAACAAGCTTTCTCTAGTCTCTCTCTCCCGCGGCTCACTTTCACCACCATAGACCACCCATTTTCACCACTAAACACACCATTTTATACACTTTAAAGCCACTACAAGATCATCTAAAGTGCACGCAAGGATGGAGGATCATTAGGACTTTCTTGGAGCTCCATCTTCTTCCTAAATCTTCACTAATCTTGTGCAAACTTTGTAAGATAAATTTCTTCATATTTAAGCTTCTTACAATGCCTAGTTTAAGGAAGCACAAGTTGATCATCTTGAAAGTAAAGAAAATACAACTTAAAAACCCTAAACCTCACCATAATAATAACACTAAAGATAGTTATTATGTGTTGATTATGTGCTTATTTGTTAACTAGTTAGCATGATGATGTTGATTATGATAAAGTAACATGCTTAAAGTAGATGATCTTGTATGAATAATAATATAAATAATGATTTAAACATAGTTGATTTTGTTTACATTTAAGCATAGTGATGTTTAAATGTAACAAGATCGTCAACCTCATAATCCATGAAGATTACTACAACTTAAAAGTGATTCACTACATACGAGTAATTTTTTTATAAAGAATAAACTCCATGATTTAAGATGTGATCATCTTAAAAAGTGTAGTAAACAAAGGGGGTTTAGAATGGAAGACCTGATTTAAAGATATAACAAAAGTGATGGCTTAAATTTATAATAAATATATAGAAGATCCCATTATTTTTAAGAAAAGTAGTGAAAATATATTAACAAAGATCATGGAAGATGAGGTGCACAAATTGTAAACAAGGTGGTGTCTAATCTTAAGTTGATAATTGAGCTTGATTATGGTTTAAACATGGTTTAACTACGTTTTTAAAACATTAAAAACGCCATAGTTTAGAGGAAACTATGGCGAATTTTCTAAAAATCTAATTGTGATTAAAGTATGATTAACGGGGTGATTAACTGGACTAAATGCGATTAGTGATGTAAACCGTCATTAAGGAAGTTTTAATGACAAGGTTAAACCCTAACCACCCAAGAGTTCAACAAGTGTATATATATATATATATATATTTTACTAGTTAAAAATAAGAAATTCTTATATATATATATATAATATACTTGTGGGAATAAAAACATATGTATATGCTTATTTTGTCACCAAAAGTTATGTGTAAATACATGTGTATGTATGTGTATGTATCGAGAAGTTTAGGGTATATACCACAAAATATCCAACTTTACAAATACTACAAACACTTGAAAGAATTACCAAGTGTAGATAACACAAAACACATACACTTTTACAATATGTCGAAACAACGATCGGACGAACGGAGTAATGCGGACGATGGGCGAATGTAGACAATACATCGTCGCGTCGTCGACCAACGAACAAATCGTCAACACGAAGAGTTACTACGACGACGGGCGATTTTCGACGCGAGAAAGCATATATTAAACCACAACGACGTCATGTCTAAAATAATATATTTTAGACACTTAACGTATATATAATATGTTAATGTTATCAAAATCCGGAAAGTTAAAATGCATAAGAATTTACTAAGCGGTTTTATAAAATTATATAAATATATACTTAAAAATGTACACTAAGTAAAATTTATAAGTCTAAGACTTATAAATATTTGGACTCTTGAGTATTACATGGGCTAGGCCCAATCACATAAAGACATGGGCTAGGCCCAATTACATCAATTACATGGGCTAGGCCAAATTACATAAAGACATGGGCTAGGCCCAGTCACATAAAAACATGGGCTAGGCCCAAATGACACGTGTGCAAGGCACGAGGACATGTGAAGGGCGAGGCCTGTTCACACTCGATCTATGAATAACAATATAAATATATATTTGAGAAATATATGTATAAAAATATTAATCGAACAAACAACTACCAACACTATGATAACATTAAAAGTTGTTCTAATGTGATAAATAAGTACACAACAAGAATTCAAGATGAACAACTGGTACAAGGTCCAACGAGACCTAGGTGTCTAATGAAGTTAATACACATGTAGGTTACACACGTGTACGGACACCGAACTTTGATAAGTACGACGCACGGAACGCAAAGCTGTGAGTTCATGTCCCTCCTTTCAGTTACTTCAAAGTTTTGTTTAAAACTATCGAGGGGAAATACATGTCATAACAAACGGTATTTTAGCTATGGGATTAGATGATAACACAATCAATATCCGTAAGTAGGATGATGACAAGAGTACCCATTAATCACTAAGTGACCAAGGTGCAAGAGGCATAGATCTATCGAGTTTGAGACGCGCTCCACTCCTGGTTTGTTAACCCTTTAGGAGTGCTTTTGTGATCCCAATTGTTGTCAAGAGTTGTCTTGGTTTGGTTATGTACTTATGGCACATATGTCAAGGTGCTAGCTACACAGTGATAGATCCTTAAACTCCATGAATGCTAATAACATACTAAGATTTCATTACTGGATTACAAACAAGACATCTCATACGAAAACAATAACTACCTGAACTCGCCAACTTTTTGTTGACTTTTGAAAATTACATGTATTTCAGGATGCAAGACTTGAGCTGGTGAACACTTTGGGAAATGAGAATGACATGACAACGAATGCCACCTTTTGGAGGATTTGCCTCTTATATCCCAACCTCGTATGGGTATATAGGAGTCAAAACCTCAACATGCTTTTATGATGAAAACAATCATTTATTATGTTGTAATGTATTTCAAACCACATTTTTGATGACAATGTGAAACTGTTTGGAAACTCAAGATTTCACTTTTGGAAACTCGTAAACATTGGTTGTAAATTAATATAAGCATGGTATCGTTGCTGATTTACAGTTGTTTACATGATTGGATGCAATGATTACCTCACAGCCACACGTTTACGCTTCGCTACGACTAGGGTGTGACAGATTGGTATTAGAGCTTCATTGTAGTGAACCGGGGAAGAACTTTTATTAAAGTTTGGTCTATAATCACTAAGCGCTTTCACATGAAAATAAAGTTTACAACATCACAAAAATATTTTCAGAAATATGACAAAAATGACAAAAGGTTTTCATTGTGACATGATATCACGAGGATCTATCACACAAGCTCAGCCATAAGTAACGAAAAAGGATCAATACATGATTCGTCAATGAGAAACAGACATATTACCTTATAAGACTATGTGTCATGGAACACGTTACAAAAGATAGATATCCTGGCTAGATGGGATTTAATGTGATTATATACATATATGTATATATAATTTATTTATATATGTGTTGTATGGAATATTTTGCCAAGAACGAAATACCTTCGACTACGGATATTATTATTATCCTTGACTCGCACTATGAGGATATCGACCTCGCGTCTATTGCGGAGCTTATGGCGAACGTGGTTCCTAAGTGAGACCTTAGGATCGATTCCACATAAGGTGGTTGCTTTTCCCGCGGATGCGGAGATGCATGGCTTCGGTAGCGACGAAGAGGCAGAGTTGGTATCCTTGGATGACAACTCTATTAGCGGGACGAGGTCCCTGTAACACATATTAATCATTAATTACGACACTCTTGTCTAGACAAGGAAGGCGAAGTACTCATCTTGAAGGTGCTCTTCCAATTGTTATTGTTGCAAATTATCTCTATTTCTAAATTTGTCTAACGACGTGCCCTTTTGCGAGTAATGTCAATGGACGATAGCACGTGGACCATCACGAAGGTCCCTTCTATGTTGAAGGTCTGCAGACAATAGAGTCATCTCTCTGACTGATCGTCGTCTTTGAACGTTAGAACACTAGGGTGACCGTACAACGCAATTTATTATTACGGGGGCCCATGAAATAATAACTTGCAGTGGATGAGAATCCTGGTGGGATCTACGGGTCAAGCTAATGACCACTACCCATTCAAAATTGTAAAGTTGTTCGAGCTATGCTTCAACACCCTCATTGCATTCTATTCGATATATATGGAAACTATAACACGGGTTGGTGTGGCGGAGGATTTTTTTTCCTGCTTTGGACGATCGAGGTCCACAAAGTATGGAATACATGCTATAAGGTTCGAGACAACCGTTTGGTTTCTCTGCCTCAACGAGTTATTTCCTTTCCACTTAGACATATGGCCGATACACGCAAGAGGTACTATGAATTTTGGATGTTGTTGTTCACGTTGTCATTGTTTCAATCATGTATGAACAATACATTCTTGAGATTTCCATGACCGATGGCATTCTTTATCCAAATATATGTCTACCTTCTCTTAATCTTGGGTATTAAGAAGAAACGTGGCGCCAAAAGGAAGGTCTACATCCAAAAGGGGTAGTTAATCCATGACTTACTGGGTAAGCCGAACTAGAGTTCTTATGGAAGGATATACGGTTGCGGAAATCGCACGACACGAGAGTAACTTAGGCGACACTAGTGACGGTACTGGTTGTACCGGTAGTTCAGATGGTTCCAATCCTAATAGATTGGGAACGAGTGGCAACGCTACACCTGAAGATGCGATCATACAAGGTTTTAAATTCTAAGGCTTTCCCGGACTGTAAGCCGTGAGATCTCATTGGTGCAAGAGCTGTGGTAGATTATGCCTGCTAAATAAAGACAGGGGAGTCGGTTAGCAGTGCTAGTAAATGCACTCCTGAGTAAATGATTAGGTAAACAAAGAGTCTCCTTCTGAATTCAGCATTAACTTGGTGAAATCCTCAAGTAGAAGCTTTAAGGAGTGATACTACAAAGAGGACATCATGGGAAGAACTCAAAAATCTTATGCGAGAAGAGTATTACTCGCTGAATCGAATTCCAATGGTAGAAACAGGATCCTAGAACTCGATCATGATTGCAGCCAACGTTGTTGATTACACTCGAAGCATTCAGGATCTCTTAAGGATTGTTCCATACTGGGAACACCTGAAACCAAACGCATTTAGCGCTACATTTGGAGTTTAGCCTCTAAGAACCAAAACATGACCACATCATCCATCCATACTTTCATCACTCAAACAGTAACTCTCACAGTTAGTCTCACCAAGGATGCGGTGAGAATGGGAAAATATTAATGAAAGGTGCGAAAAAGAAGGAAACGCATGTGGAATCTACTAATGACAGGAAGCGAAAATACACACCCCTTAAGGCAGGATTGAGAGTGAGTAACAAACGAAAGGGAACTCTCGTGATGATAGAAACGAAGGCAATTGCTGCCAAAATTGATGCTAGCACCATGAAATATGTTGATAACTTACTGAAATCCTTAATGTGATAAGTGAAAATTTCCTCATGAGGGAACTTGAAAAAGTGCCAAGAGTAGAAGTATGGTGAATTAAGACACAGAACAGAAACCAATAAGTTAGTAAGACTCAACCAAGAACAAGGATGTTAAGTGTGGCACGAAGGCCACTTCAAGCATGAACGTCTCAAGAATGAATCAGGCAAGTGAATTAAAGTGTGAGTGAGCCGAAACTATGGATACCCCACAAGATCCTGATGTCGTCATTCGTACGTTCTACTATACATTCATTACGTGTCAATGTTTTTGATACCAACACTGAGCTTAGCTAGTGTCTTTAGGTGTTAAGCTTATGCTCGAATTAGAGTCTTGTAAATTAGACACATTATTAAGTTAGCTAATGGATAATTAGCTTTAGACCTATCTCGTCGATACGAATCCAATGATATATAATGTCCAAAATCTTTTTTCCTAAAAATCAAACGATTCTAACCGTGCAATCGGTTTGTAAATTTTTTTACGGATCAATTTCTGTGTACCAAAACGTTTATTACCCAGTTGGTTAACATTCCACCATTTCGAGTTCAACTCGGAATAGTACCCAATTCGAAACAATAGTCCGAGATGGTAATCCAAATTGCTATCTGAGATGGTAATCCGAATTGCTATCCAAGATGGGAATCCGTCCGAAATGAGGTATCCGAGATGTAATTCGAAACAGTAATCTGAGATGGTCCAAAATCAATACCAAAGATCCGAGAAGCACTGTTTTGATCCCTGAGTCATGAGGAATCATTAAAAGGCTGCCGACACGTTTTCTAACAACCAACATCTCGCATCCATCTTGTTTGATACATGTGCTGATTTTAGTTCATCTCCATAGAATTCATAATATACTTGACCTAGAGTCAAGTAAGATAGACGTTCCCTCATTCAATAGGAGTTGCCAACTGTAAATTAGTCAATGTCAGGGGAAATTATAAAAGGACGCACTTTTGAACTTGGAGAACAAGAATTTAATATCTATCTTTTACCCTTTATCTGGGTTGTGACGACGTAGCTTTTGGAATAGACTTGTTGACTTATAATAGAGCGGAAGTTGGTCGTCTTGAGAAAACTATCCGCATCCCCCTGCCAAACGAAGAAACACTTGTAGTACACGAAGAGAAGCATGAGACGCCCTTACGAATCATTAATTACATGAAGGTCAGAAGTGCCTATAGAAAGGTTGCATAGCCTTTCTAGCTCACGTAGTCGATAAGGAAAATGAGGAGCCAAAATTGGAGGAAATAACTGTTGTGAAGGAATTCCCTCGAAGTCTTTCCATCAGACTTGTCTGGATTATGTTAGCAACGACACACCAACTTTCGCTTTGATTTGGTGCTAGGAGCCGCACTAGTAGCGAAGCCTCCATACCGATTAGCTCTGTCATAAAGGCAAAGACTATCAACACAACTTCAAAAGTTGTTAGCCAAAGGGGAGCTCCAGTGCCTTTTGTCGAGAAGAAGGATGGAACCTTCCGAATGTGCATAGGCTATCGGGAACTAAACAAGTTAAACATCAAGAATCGGTACCCAATACCGAGGATCGACGATCTGTTCGATCAACTACAAGGGTCGAGTTTTTATCCAAAGATTTATTTAAGATCCGGGTATCATCAGTTAAGAATCCAAGAGAAAAGTATTCCTAAGACGGCATTTAGGACTCGCTACGGTCATTACGAGTTCCTTATTACGCCTTTTGGGTTAACAAACGCTCTTGTAGTATTTATGGATTTTATGAATCGGGTATGTAAGCCATACCTCGACAAGTTTGTGATAGTATTTATCGATGACATATTAATATACTCGCGAACCAAGGGAGAACACGAACAACACTTAAGAACTATATTGGAGTTGCTAAAGAAGGAGCAATTATATGCCAAGTTCTCGAAATGCGAAATTTGGATTCGTGAAGTACAGTTTCTCGGTCACGTGGTGAACGAGAATGGGATACACGTCGACCCCCAAAGATCGAGGCTATAAAGAAATGGAGTACGCCAAGAACCTGATGGGAATACGACAATTACAGGAGGTTTATTGAGAACTTCTCAAAGGTTGCTTAGCCGCTAACCTCGCTTACACACAAGGATAAAAAGTTTGATTAGGTAGAAAAGCAAGAATCAGCATTTCAACTATTAAAGGATATATTATGTAAGGCACCGATATTATCACTTCCAGAAGGTACCAATGACTTTGTGGTGTATTGTGATGCATCGCATCAAGGCTTGCATTTCGTGTTAGTGCAACATGAAAAATTCATCGCGTACGCGTCTCGTCAGTTGAAAGTTCACGAAAAGAACTATACCACTTATGACCTAAAACTAGGCGCAGTGGCATTTGCTTTAAAATCTAGCGTCATTATTTATATGGCACTAAGTGTACCATACTCATAGATCGTAAAAGTCTTCAACACATATTCACTCAAAAGGAACTAAATATGCACCAACGACGTTGGGTAAAATGTTGAATGATTATGACTGTGAGATCAAGTATCACCCGGACAGAGCAGATGTAGTGGCAGATGTTTTGAGCTGGAAGGAATGAGTGAAAACTTTACGCGTTCGAGCTTTAGAGATGACTATTTAGACGAACTTTATAACTCGAGTGCATGATGCACAACAAGAAGCTGAATGGACAAACAAATGGAAACAAACAAGGATGGAACTTTATATTTCATGGGAAGGATCTAGATTCCCTATTTTGGCAATCTACGATGCTTGGTGCTGGATGCATCACACAAGTCAAAATACTCGATACACCTAGGATCCAATAAAATGTATCAGGATTTAAAGGAGTATTATTGGTGGCCTAATCTCAAGGGAGATATTGCGACCTATGTTGGGAAATGGCTAACTTTTGCAAATGGTCAAGGTCGTATACCAAAGCCATCTGGCTTATTACAACAACCTGAGATCCTTGTTTGGAAATGGAAGCAAATCTCAAAGGATTTTATTACAAAACTACCACGGACCTCACGAGGTCATGACATGATTTGGGTTATCATTGATCGGTGAACCAAATCAGCTCACTTCTTACCCATTCATGAGAAACACAGTACCGAGAAGTTAGCTGAACTGTATCTTAAGGAAATCGTGGCACGTTATGGATTACCAATCTCGATAATCTCTAATAGAGATGGTCGCTTTGTGTCGCAGATCTGGCAATCATTTCAAACTTCGTTTGGTTCTAGCTTAGATTTAAGCATAACTTTTCACCCGCAAACCGATGGTTAAAGCGATCGAACCATCCAAACGTTGGAAGAAATGCTTTGGGCCTGTGTGATGGATTTGGGCGGAAACTAGGATACTCATTTACCATTGGTAGAGTTTTCCTACAATAACAGTTATCACACCAGTATCAAGGTCGCGCTATGCGAAGGACTTTACGGACAAAAGTGTCGATCTCTGCTATGTTGGGCAGAAGTCGGCGACAAACAGCTCATTGGTCCCGAACTAGTCCAAGAGACCACAGACAAAATATTCAAGATCCGTGAGCGCATCAAAGCAGCCCAGGATAGACAAAAGAGCTACGCAGATCAGAGACGCAAACCATTATCCTTCGAGGTCGAAGACAAAGTGTTACTAAAGGTCTCACCTTGGAAAGGGGTAGCTAGATTCGGGAAGTGCGAAAAACTAATCCGAGATACATTGGGCCTTTTTAAATTTTGGCAAAGGTTGGTACAATGGCTTACAAGCTAAAACTGCCAGAAGAACTCAACAATGTACACGACACATTTCATGTGTCTAATTTAAAGAAAAGCCCGACTAGTGTCATAGTTATCATTCCAGCGGATGAGATTCATGTTGATGACAAACTCCAATTTACTAAAGAACCCATTGAAGTCATGGACTAGGAAGTTCAAAAGACGAGGAAAAGTCAAAACAAACTGGTAGAAGTTCACTAGAACTCATGTCACGGTCCCGAGTACACGTGGGAACGTGAAGATCAGATCAAGGCAAAGTACCCCCACCTATTCAAGAAGACTCCTTCAGAGGATGCCTCGAAGTGAATTTCGAGACGAAATTCTTTTTAACAAGGGGAGTATGTGACAAATGGGAAATAACCGGTAATTCTGTACAATCTAATTTCTATTTGTATTACATAAACTCATGCATTTTATCGAAATTTAATTTCGTAACTGAAACGTACATCATATCACAAGTATTTGGACAAGTAAATCAGGTCATAACATATATTGGTTTCCGTTACGACATGAAACAAACCAAACAATGCCCTAAAAGTGTTGGTAGAAAGTGGCGGTTGCACTATTCATGTCAGCAAAACTGCTAAAACGAAACAGAACAACGAATAACGGCATGCTAATGCCATAATTTAGTCCATATATATATATATATATGAAAACAATAATGTGGGAACACCCATTTCATAAATACATAACTTTCTGATACAACGCCTAAATTATAAAATTTTCTGTTTCGACCAAAAAGGCGACAATTCCAGTTTGTCCGCAATATTAATTCGGTATTTTCTGGATTCCAGAATTATAACAAAACAATGCTGAACACCCTAAAACAATATGATAATAACAAAAACACACAAAGACATCGTTTTCGGTTATACGACAAACAGTGCACAACTTGACCAGAAAGCGACCGTTTGTTGAACCGACGAAATTTTAATGGCCGATAGCCTAATGCATCCGTCTAGAGAACTAGTTAAGCCTCATTTGGGACTCGAAGTCCTTTCAACAATCTTTAGGTCATGGAAACACAACTTCCGGAAATGTTCGACGGAAAAATATATAAGTGCCGATATCAAGCGAACAACTAGACGGAAAGCTTTTCGACCATCCTAACTCAACATATATTCGTCTAGAAAACTAGTTAAGCATATTTTTAGATCGGAAGTGCCTTAGATAAACGCCATGACACTTATGGCGGTCAAAAACCAAAGCTTCCGGTACGAAATAATAAAGTTCGTATATTAGCCGATATTGTGCCGATGAGCGAACTAGACGTTTTCGTTATCTGAAACTTATACCAGTTAGTCAAGAGGACTAATTAACATGGATTAACACGCTAAACCCTAACTACTTGCTAATGATACAAGATCAACCTTTATTCATCATAATTAAGTTAAGTATCTAAATATCTCACAAATAAACACATGTTATAAAAAATGTTACACTTAACTCCCCTCCATGATGGTGGATACAAGTGGGTCCCACACCCACTTGATTTGTGTTGAAATTTTGAAATTATAAGTACGATATAAGATTTATGTGTAATCTTTGAAAGATAACAAAATATATATACAAGATTACACTATATTTTCAATCATTTTTTCTCAAAAAAGAAAAATTAAACAAGCTTCTCTCTAGTCTCTCTCTCCCACAGCTCACTTTTACCACCATAGACCACCACATTTTCACCACTGAACGCCCTATTTATACACTTTAAAGCCACTACAAGATCATCTAAAGTGCATGCAAGAATGGAGGATCATTAGGGCTTTCTTGGAGCTTCATCTTCTTCCTAAATCTTCACTAATCTTGTGCAAACTTTGTAAGTTAAATTTCTTCATATTTAAGCTTCTTATACTGCCTAATTTAAGGAAGTACAAGTTGATCATCTTGAAATTAAAGAAAATACAACTTAAAAACCCTAAACCTCACGATAATAATAACACTAAAGATCGTTATTATGTGTTGATTATGTGCTTATTTGTTAACTAGTTAGCATGATGATGTTGACTATGATAAAGTAAGGTGCTTAAAGTAGATGATCTTGTATGAATAATAATATAACTAATTATTTAAACATAGTTGATCTTGTTTACATTTATGCATAGTGATGTTTAAATGTAAACAAGATCGTCAACCTCATAATCCATGAAGATTACTACAACTTAAAAGTGATTTACTACATATGAATAATTTTTTTATAAAGAATAAACACCATGATTTAAGATGTGATCATCTTAAAAAGTGTAGTAAACAAAGGGGAGTTAGAATGGAAGACTTGATTTAAAGATATAACAAAAGTGGTGCTTAAAAATTGTAATAAGTATATAGAAGATCTGATTATTTTTGCGAAAAGTAGTGAAAATATACTTACAAAGATCGTGGAAGATGAGGTGCACAAGTTGTAAACAAGGTGGTGTGTAATCTTAAGTTGATAATTGAGCTTGATTATGGGTTTAAACATGGTTTAAATACGTTTTTAAAACATGGAAACGCCATTGTTCAGGAGAAACTATGGTGAAATTTTCTAAAAATCTAATCGTGATTAAAGTATGATTAACGGGGTGATTAATGTGACTAAACGCGATTAGTGACGTAAACCGTCATTTAGGAAGTTTTAATGACAAGGTTAAACCCTAACCACCCAAGAGTTCAACACGTGTATATGTATATACTTTTACAAGTTAAAAATAAGAAATTCTTACATATATATGTATATATATATATATAAATACTTGTGGGAATAAAACATATGTATATGCATATTTTGTCACCAAAAGTTATGTGTAAATACAAGTGTATGTATGTGTATGTATCTAGAAGTTTAGGGTATATACCACAAAATACCCAACTTATACAAATACTACAAACACTTCAAAGAATTACCAAGTGTAGATGACACAACACACATACACTTTTACAATATGTCGAAACAACGATCGGACGAACTGAGTAATGCGGATGATGGGTGAATGTACATAATACACCGTCGCGTCGTCGACCAACGAACAAATCGCCAACACGAAGAGTTACTAAGACGACGGGCGATTTTCGACGCGAGAAAGTATATATAAAACTACAACGACATCATGTATAAAATAATATATTTTAGACACTTAACATATATATATGTTACCGTTATCAAAATCCGGAAAGTTAAAATGTATAAGAATTTACTAAGTGGTTTTATAAAAGTATATAAATATATACTTAAAAATCTACACTTAGTAAAATTTAGAAGTGTAAGACTTATAAATATTTGGACTCATGAGAATTACATGGGCTAGTCCCAATAGCATAAATTACATGGGCTAGGCCCAATCACATAAAGACATGGGCTAGGCCCAATGACATAAATTACATGGGCTAGGCCCAATCATATAAAGACATGGGCTAGGCCTAATCACATAAAGACATGGGCTAGGCCCAATGACATAGATTACATGGGCTAGGCCCAAATGACACGCGTGCAAGGCACGAGGACATGTGAAGGGCGAGGGCCCGTTCACACTCGATCTAGTTGTTATAAATGTGATAAATAAGTACACAACAAGAATTCAAGATGAACAACTGGTACAAGGTCCAACGAGACCTAGGTGTCATTGAAATTTATGCACATGTAGGTTACACACGTATACGGACACTAAACTTTGATATGTATGATGTACGAAACGCAAAGCTATGAGTTCATGTCCCTCCTTTCAGTTATATCAAAGTTTTGTTTTAAAACTATCGAGGGGAAATACATGTTATAACAAACGGTATGTTAGCTATGGGGTTAGATGATAACACGATCATTGTGCGTAAGTCGGATGATGACAATGGTAACCATTAATGGTGCAAGAGGTATAGATCTATCGAGTTTGAGACCACTCCACTCCTGGTTTGTTAACCCTTTAGGAGTGCTTTGTGATCCCAATTGATGTCAAGAGTTGTCTCGGTTTGGTTACTTACTTATGGCACATATGTTAGGGTGCTAGCTACACACTAATAGATCCTTAAACTCCATGAACGCTAATAACATACTAAGATTTCATTACTGGATTACAAACAAGACATCTCATACCAAAACAATAACTACATGAACTCACCAACTTTATGTTGACTTTTTAAAAATTACATGTATTTCAGGATGCAAGACTTGAGCCGGTGAATGGGAATGACATGACAATGAATGCCACGTTTTGGAGGATTTGCCTCTTATATCCCAACCTCTATGGGTATATAGGAGTCAAAACCTCAACATGCTTTTACGATGAAACAATCTTTTATTATGTTGTAATGTATTTCAAACCACATTTTTTATGAAAATGTGAAACTTTTTGGAAACTCATGATTTCACTTTTGGAAACTCGTAACATTGGTTGCAAATTAATATTAGCATGGCATCGTTGTTGATTTACAGTTGTTTACATGATTGGATGCAATGACTACCTCACAATCACACGTTTGCGCTTCCACTACGGCCAGGGTGTGATGGAAATGGTAAAAGCCATGCAACAGGAGGTGCAGAAGAAAAATTAGTTGGATGAAGTGAGAAGACAAAATAATGAGATTCATGACAAGGCTATCCAATCGCTGACAACACAGATGGGACAGTTAGCTTGCGACGTAGTTAATCTGAGGTAGTAGAATTGGAAGTTGCCGAGTGATACTCAAACCAACCCAAGAGTGTGAAGAACATACGAATCAGTGGGGTAAGTATTATTTCTAAGAGTAAATGTAATGATAACTATTTCACTGTTTCTCATGTGATTATAGGAATTCTTGAATCGAGTAATGAAGGAAATGGATATGATTCAGGGGAACTAGTCATTCCAATCCGAGTTGGGAAATTCAGGATCCACAAAGCGATGTTGAATTATGGAGTGGGAATGAGTGTCCTTCCAGGTAGTCTGTATGATCAGTATGACTTTGGCCCTTTGCACACAGTTGATAGCATGATGATGTTTGCTTATGCAAGTTGGAAACAACCCCAGGGGATTGTGAAAGACGTGATATCCAACTTGATGAATTTTACTACCCAGTGGATTTTATGGTATTGGACTATGCATCATCGCGATAAGAGCAACCACATGTAGTTTTGGGCCGCCCTTTTTGCATACAGCTAATGCCTAAATCGATTGCAGAAAGGGGTTAGTCACTATGAGCTATGAGAATCGTAAGTTATGTTTTAACTGTTTTAAAAACCCATTACTTATGATATTGTTGATGAATTGTGTTATACAATTTCTATTAATGAATATGTTTCATGTGTGAGCAAGGACACGTTAGATGAGAATGGTGTTGAGCTTTATAGGTCTAAGGTTAAGAATAACGGAGATCAGGTTAAAAAGGCCAATGTGAGAAGGCAAGTAGAAGAAGGAAAACCACTCGATGGTGAGATTGAATGGGGCAATGAAACTAAATTTAACCCTAATTGACTTGAAGCTGCAAACCTCCCGAGCAACCAGATGGAATTGTATGTAGAGTAGTGGTGAGGCAAGCATTCATCTTAACCCCCTTTCGTACATTAGGTAAGGTCTGGCTGAAGACCTATAAACTTAGCGCTCTCGGGAGGTAGCCCGAGGATGTAGAGTATTGTATTTTTGTTTGTTTTGGTGTGTGTATATGTTCTTGCAGGTTACTACGTTTAAATCTCCACGGATGCAGTTACACAAGTGTGGGGATGTTTGGCAACATCCCCGGTGAGAAATTATCAGAACATCTGTCACAGAGAGTTGAACAAAGTACATTTATAAAGGACCCATGCGATGATTATGTCCTTGTTAGATCACAGCAGCCGCACTACTACCGACACCCACTGATTGACTGATCAGGTCCAGGTGTCTCTATATCTTGCATTTTGTTTTTATTTGTGCTTTTCGTCGTGTGAACTTTTGTGTTTAGAGATGGTTATTTACTTGTTGATTGATTGGGTTTATTAGCCATTCATGGATTACTGGGTGGTATCTCTTGGGTTAGGTTTATAAAGTACACCATACATTGGGGACAATGTATCCCAAGTGTGGGGATGCGGTAACCCGAGAGGGGATTGGTAGTAGTGGTGATATTAGATTCTTGAATGATTCTGTTTGGTTGAATTAGTGAAAACAAAAATAAAAGTTGAAAATTTTGAAAAAGTTGAAAAAGTATGCTTAAACAACATGAAAACCAAAATTTCAATCGCTAAAGGGTTTCTTGCTTATTTTAAACTAGTAAAAATCCTTTGTCATGGCTGTCCCTTTATGTTTCATGAGAGTATATCTGACATGTGCGTTTAAAGGAAATTGAAAAGAGATGCCTAACTAGTGGTAAACCTTATCCTTCCATTCGGTGAGACGTTTGAGCCTGTTAGAATCGTTAGTCTTAATTGTAATCCGTGTTCATTTGTTGAGAGTAGGCCAGATGTTACTATGTCTTAGAACTTGTGTTGTTTGATAGATGCTGAGACTGTGGATTTAGCGTATGCACATAGATGATAATGGCATTAGGATCCTTTCTTTGTTACACCGGTGTTTGTTTATCCAACCACCTTAGTTACCCAGTTTGAGCCGTATATCTCTTCGTTTGTTACACCCAATGTGACCTGTTGATTACAACCATGAATGACAATATGTGTGTGTTTAGATACTTTAAACTGAAAAGAAAAAAAGAAGAAAAAGAAAAACAGAAAATGCAGCCAAATATATGGGCCAAACGACTAGAATAAGCGGTTGAGGAAAAAATATGCTACTATTATATTGTTCAGTGTGAATAAAAATTGTCATGGTTTGGTTTACCTTTCTTTGTCAGCCACGCAAAAAGCCAAAATTCCTTACCTTTACCTGAACCCAAACCCGTAAGTCCTTTTGATATGTGTTATGTTATTTTTTAAACTGGAGGTTTGATTACTATAAAAGCTTATGAGTATAGAGTTTCATATTCGATTTTGAGTGACATATATACTAGCACATTACATGCTAGTCCAGATACAACCGAGAGGAGAGTTGATTGTGAGGGGCGTGTTGGCATGTGTGTAGTGTCATAAGCATGTTAGTTTTGGTTAGGCAAGTCTTAAATTGTTTCAAATGTGCATCAATTACTTGGCAGATTGTCAACCTCGATTGTATTAGCCCTTGGGAAAGGTATGACTTAAGATCTTAATATGTTGAATCGGTATGGGATTTAGAAGCAAGTTGTTAATACGGTGAGTAATGTTTGTGATGGTTGCTTGAGGACAAGCACGGTTAAGTGTGGGAATGTGATGGAGATGGTGAAACCCGAGCATTAATGTGTTTATCTTTTGGGTTTTATTGTGTTTTAGGTGACTGTCTTGTTTGAATGTGATAACTACGAGAAATTGTGGTTTTGAAGGTTAATCGCTTAAATCTGTGGAATTAGAGTGCCTAGAGATGAAATAGAACACCCGAAGATGATAAGCATAGCTAAAAGCATGAACAATGTGAAAGAGTAAAGTTCGGGGGCTGAACTGTCATTTTGTGAAACTGGAATTTTGAAGGAAAGGAGATGTGCAAAAACCCACCATAAACTACGGCAGATCAACCATAAGTTACGGCCAACAAATACAAAAGAGGCAGAAACTATCGGCCGTAACCTATGGCTGGTGAGCGTAGGTTACGGCGGGGCTGGTTGAAAGTTGCATGGTTTTGACTTTTTAAGGTATAAAAACTAATTTTTGAAACCCTAATTATGCATCAAATCAAAGACACAATTTTAGGCGATTTTCCACTCTCATCGTCATAGTTTTCACCAAATCAAAGACATTGAAGATGCAATCCGCCATGAATCAAGCTTTTAAAGACTGATTCACGGATATGAGCGGCGAATTCCTTTGTGGTTTCATCATAGTGGAGGATTCTTGTAAGTGGATGATTGTTTTTGGTTTTTCTTTGTAATTGAGATTAGCAATCTAAGCATTCGATGCTTTTTTGCTTAGTGATTTATTAGTTTGATTGTAAAAAAATTGTTGATTTATTTAAAACCTAGTTTTGATTCTTTCAATTCTTGAAGTTCTAGTAATTAGGATACATTAGATAGGGGTTGGGTTTGGTAATCTTTAATTGATAATCGTGTGATAACCTTTGGTTGTTTTGCAATCAAAGTACTTAGTCCTCGTTATCGCAATCAGCTAATCAATTATTTTAATCATGTCTATGTGATTTTCTCAGTTAAAACTAATCACTTGAAACCACTTTGAATTTGAAACTTGGAGGATCACCTTTTCTCTAACTGTTTACAACTCGTAATTTAGTTCAAAACTTTCAAAAACCTGATTTTACATTTTATCAATTAGGTTCATAATACTTAATCAACAAACACATTCTTCATACTCCTCTGATTCGATACCCTACTTACTCTAGCTATCTAGTTTATTTAGGTTTCTGTATGACACTCACGACAGTCATCAGCCTCCTCCCCCGTTTTTCGCTTTTAGAGAGAGAGATTGAGAGTGACTCTAGAGAGAGAAAGTGGAGATTTGGCCATCTTTCAAGTGGGTTTCGAGCTAGGATCGAGATAAAACAACATTGGATCGGTTCTTCATGATTATTGCTTGACTTTTGAGGATTAAGGAGTTATGAGCAAGTTTTTTTTGGTTGAAACAAGCTCGGTACGAATATGTCTCACATAGTCAATATTCTTTTATGCAAAATGTTTCATGATTTTCGAAATTTACATACAAAATGAAGTTATTTGATGATTTCTATGCGTTTCCAACAATAAAGTTGGAATCTTGACGAATAATATCCAATTGGAGGGTTGACCGCCTCCATGGATGAAGTTTTAGGTTTTTTTTTGGTGGTGCCTCTTAGCAGTTAAGCGAAAATACATACTTTCTGTTGCAAGATAACCTCTATTGCAAGATAGATTCTCTTTCAAATGAAAATAATAGTCTCTTTAGATAGTATATCTTGACTAGACATCCCTTGAGGTGCCTTAAGTCAGGAGCCATCTGGTGGCAGTCAAACCCTCAGTCTCGGAAAAAAAGGTGTGTATAGTTTTTCACGCTTTATCCTTATGAACTTTAAACATGTTAACATTGTGATAGGATAACAATTTATTAGTTAGAGTTTAATATCTGCACAGGTGAGTTTCTAGACCCCTCTTTACTTATTTTGTTGGGTGGTGTGCATACTCACTACAGTTTTCAATTAAGTAAATATGTTTTCTTTTAAACTTGATAATTGATGATAAAGTTTGGCAAAGTATAGTATAGAACTCTAAGTTACTTTTTTAACAACAAATTTTGATCACTGACGAACCACTGGAGTATCATCGTGCCACCAATGGAATCACCCGATCATATCCATCTCCGCAAGGCAATAATGACTATAAAACAATTCAAGGGGAAACACAATAGATTTGGGAAAACTTCCTTGTGAGAATCGAACCTAGGACCTAATGGTTCCTAAGCCTTATCACACCCTCAAGATGCCTTGGGCTCTAAGTTACTAAAGAGTAAAACTCATAAAGCATGCAGTGATACAATATGCATATTTCATGATAAAGGTTATAGGAGACTTATTACGTCTAAAGTTAACAATGAAGTCTCAAACTACCGTTTCACTTTGGGATCAAGTTTTCAGAAGACTCACTAAGGACCTAAGTGTCAATTTCAGTCATGTAAGGCTATATCTTTTTTTTTTTTATCAAAAACACAAGCTATACACATGTGTTCAGATTTTGATTTGGTTATGTTTTGAAATTTCAATTTTCATTTAAATCTTCATAATAAACGTTCAAAATAAAAATCAAAACCATGATTCATTGTTATGTTTGAGTCTTTAACCATCTATGATTATCCTACAGAAGTGGGTGTTCGAAATTTCTAAACAACGCAAAAGTTCCTTTTAGTATCACACATGAAAACACATAAAAAATGGCTTGATCTTTAATATGGTTAAACACAAAATTGTGAGTTTTACCGGGAGAATAATTTTCTCTGATCACTATTGACCATGTTGAAAGAACTTGGGGTGCTTTGTCTAAGTTTGATTCATTATACTATACTATTGTATATAAAGAGTTAAATGCCATTTTAGTCCCTATGGTTTGGGTCATTTTGCCACTTTAGTTCAAAGGTTTTATTTTTCGCCTATGGGTCCAAAACGTCTTCGCCGTTGCCATTTTAGTCCACTAGGTTAACTTCATCCATCTTTTTTTGCTAACAAGAACTGTTGATGCATAATGTCTATTGCCTACGTCTTAGGATTATGCTTGTATTTTGTAATAGGGCGAAAATGTTAGATTTTACGTTGTTTGTATTAACTTCGCACTAAGGTATCATGTCTATATATGGATAGCGTGAGTTGTTAGTGATAGAACTTTTGCGACTGAGATGGCGAAGCTCTGCCGGATTTCCTGATCATTTGTAATTGTTAAACATTGAATGAAATAAGTTAATTGATGAAATAATCTTATTAATTGTAACTAATTCATATGAATTCCACGCGTGTGGACTAGATACTCAAATTTGGGCGTTAAAGTCAAATATTTGAAGATTTTGAAGACAGACCAAGACTATGGCAACATCCAAGGGGGAGTTTGTTGATGCATAATGTCTATTGCCTATGTCTTAGGGTTGTGTATGTATTTTGTAATAGGGCGAAAATGTTGGATTTTACATTGTTTGTATTTAACTTTGCACGAAGGTAAACTACCTTTGTGCAAAGATAAACTACCCTCACACGAAGGTAGCATGTCTATATATAGCTAGTGTGAGTTATTAGTGCGTACAACTTTTGTGACTGAGATGGCGAAGCTTTGTTGGATTTCCTGATCATTTGTAATCGTTACACATTGAATGTAATCAGTTAATTGATGAAATAATGTTGTTAATTGTCACTAATTCATATGAATTCCACACGTATAGACTAGATACTCAAATTACGACCTTTGCTATTGGACAAAACGATCCTACAAGTGGTATAAGAGCACAGGGAGCCTTATTTGAAGACAATTGTTCAAGATTCAACCTAAAAGACTTCTTATTCTACACATTCTTCACTTTCTAAAATGAATCCATGGTCAAAATGAACTGATTTTCAAGTATAGTATGTAAAAACATGTTTAGATAAACCCTTCAGAAGACTGATTCACGGATATGAGCGGCGAATTCCTTTGTGGTTTCATCATAGTGGAGGATTCTTGTAAGTGGATGATTGTTTTTGGTTTTTCTTTGTAATTGAGATTAGCAATCTAAGCATTCGATGCTTTTTTGCTTAGTGATTTATTAGTTTGATTGTAAAAAAATTGTTGATTTATTTAAAACCTAGTTTTGATTCTTTCAATTCTTGAAGTTCTAGTAATTAGGATACATTAGATAGGGGTTGGGTTTGGTAATCTTTAATTGATAATCGTGTGATAACCTTTGGTTGTTTTGCAATCAAAGTACTTAGTCCTCGTTATCGCAATCAGCTAATCAATTATTTTAATCATGTCTATGTGATTTTCTCAGTTAAAACTAATCACTTGAAACCACTTTGAATTTGAAACTTGGAGGATCACCTTTTCTCTAACTGTTTACAACTCGTAATTTAGTTCAAAACTTTCAAAAACCTGATTTTACATTTTATCAATTAGGTTCATAATACTTAATCAACAAACACATTCTTCATACTCCTCTGATTCGATACCCTACTTACTCTAGCTATCTAGTTTATTTAGGTTTCTGTATGACACTCACGACAGTCATCAGCCTCCTCCCCCGTTTTTCGCTTTTAGAGAGAGAGATTGAGAGTGACTCTAGAGAGAGAAAGTGGAGATTTGGCCATCTTTCAAGTGGGTTTCGAGCTAGGATCGAGATAAAACAACATTGGATCGGTTCTTCATGATTATTGCTTGACTTTTGAGGATTAAGGAGTTATGAGCAAGTTTTTTTTTGGTTGAAACAAGCTCGGTACGAATATGTCTCACATAGTCAATATTCTTTTATGCAAAATGTTTCATGATTTTGGAAGTTTACATACAAAATGAAGTTATTTGATGATTTCTATGCGTTTCCAACAATAAAGTTGGAATCTTGACGAATAATATCCAATTGGAGGGTTGACCGCCTCCATGGATGAAGTTTTAGGGTTTTTTTTTGGTGGTGCCTCTTAGCAGTTAAGCGAAAATACATACTTTCTGTTGCAAGATAACCTCTATTGCAAGATAGATTCTCTTTCAAATGAAAATAATAGTCTCTTTAGATAGTATATCTTGACTAGACATCCTTGAGGTGCCTTAAGTCAGGAGCCATCTGGTGGCAGTCAAACCCTCAGTCTCGGAAAAAAAAGGTGTGTATAGTTTTTCACGCTTTATCCTTATGAACTTTAAACATGTTAACATTGTGATAGGATAACAATTTATTAGTTAGAGTTTAATATCTGCACTGGTGAGTTTCTAGACCCCTCTTTACTTATTTTGTTGGGTGGTGTGCATACTCACTACAGTTTTCAATTAAGTAAATATGTTTTCTTTTAAACTTGATAATTGATGATAAAGTTTGGCAAAGTATAGTATAGAACTCTAAGTTACTTTTTTAACAACAAATTTTGATCACTGACGAACCACTGGAGTATCATCGTGCCACCAATGGAATCACCCGATCATATCCATCTCCGCAAGGCAATAATGACTATAAAACAATTCAGGGGGAAACACAATAGATTTGGGAAAACTTCCTTGTGAGAATCGAACCTAGGACCTAATGGTTCCTAAGCCTTATCACACCCTCAAGATGCCTTGGGCTCTAAGTTACTAAAGAGTAAAACTCATAAAGCATGCAGTGATACAATATGCATATTTCATGATAAAGGTTATAGGAGACTTATTACGTCTAAAGTTAACAATGAAGTCTCAAACTACCGTTTCACTTTGGGATCAAGTTTTCAGAAGACTCACTAGGGACCTAAGTGTCACTTTCAGTCATGTAAGGCTATATCTTTTTTTTTTATCAAAAACACAAGCTATACACATGTGTTTAGATTTTGATTTGGTTATGTTTTGAAATTTCAATTTTCATTTAAACCTTCATAATAAACGTTCAAAATAAAAATCAAAACCATGATTCATTGTTATGTTTGAGTCTTTAACCATCTATGATTATCCTACAGAAGTGGGTGTTCGAAATTTCTAAACAACGCAAAAGTTCCTTTTAGTATCACACATGAAAACACATAAAAAATGGCTTGATCTTTAATATGGTTAAACACAAAATTGTGAGTTTTACCGGGAGAATAATTTTCTCTGATCACTATTGACCATGTTGAAAGAACTTGGGGTGCTTTGTCTAAGTTTGATTCATTATACTATACTATTGTATATAAAGAGTTAAATGCCATTTTAGTCCCTATGGTTTGGGTCATTTTGCCACTTTAGTTCAAAGGTTTTATTTTTCGCCTATGGGTCCAAAACGTCTTCGCCGTTGCCATTTTAGTCCACTAGGTTAACTTCATCCATCTTTTTTTGCTAACAAGAACTGTTGATGCATAATGTCTATTGCCTACGTCTTAGGATTATGCTTGTATTTTGTAATAGGGCGAAAATGTTAGATTTTACGTTGTTTGTATTAACTTCGCACTAAGGTATCATGTCTATATATGGATAGCGTGAGTTGTTAGTGATAGAACTTTTGCGACTGAGATGGCGAAGCTCTACCGGATTTCCTGATCATTTGTAATTGTTAAACATTGAATGAAATAAGTTAATTGATGAAATAATCTTATTAATTGTAACTAATTCATATGAATTCCATGCGTGTTGACTAGATACTCAAATTTGGGCGTTAAAGTCAAATATTTGAAGATTTTGAAGACAGACCAAGACTATGGCAACATCCAAGGGGGAGTTTGTTGATGCATAATGTCTATTGCCTATGTCTTAGGGTTGTGTATGTATTTTGTAATAGGGCGAAAATGTTGGATTTTACATTGTTTGTATTTAACTTTGCACGAAGGTAAACTACCTTTGTGCAAAGATAAACTACCCTCGCACGAAGGTAGCATGTCTATATATAGCTAGTGTGAGTTATTAGTGCGTACAACTTTTGTGACTGAGATGGCGAAGCTTTGTTGGATTTCCTGATCATTTGTAATCGTTACACATTGAATGTAATCAGTTAATTGATGAAATAATGTTGTTAATTGTCACTAATTCATATGAATTCCACATGTATAGACTAGATACTCAAATTACGACCTTTGCTATTGGACAAAACGATCCTACAAGTGGTATAAGAGTACAGGGAGCCTTATTTGAAGACAATTGTTCAAGATTCAACCTAAAAGACTTCTTATTCTACACATTCTTCACTTTTTAAAATGAATCCATGGTCAAAATGAACTGATTTTCAAGTATAGTATGTAAAAACATGTTTAGATAAACCCTTCAGAAAATCAAAGATGAAAACAAACGAATTCATGTTGAAAATTGCAAAAAAATGTCAAGTTTTGAACCTATCTTCGCACGAAGGCTGGTAAAATGGAGAACGAGTTTTACAACGCATTTGCTATGTCAACTATTAGTGTATCAGCTGCAACCGCACAGAATCTGAATTTGGAGAACGAAATTGGGACAACGGTGAAACCCTCAATGTTGATGAATTTGGAGGATTATGATAGTTGGAGTGAACGGTTTGTTAACTGGGTGCAAGTGAACCATTTTAACTGTTGTTTTGCTATAGAAGAAAAATAAACCACACCAGTTGGGGAAAATCAATTCGAGAAGACGATGACTCAGTTCACACCGGCTGAAAAAGAAAAATCCGTCAATGAGAAGAAGATGATGAGCATACTGCAACAATCAACCACACAAGATATCTTAGCATTGCTGCAACATGATGATAACTCAAAATCATTATGGAATGCATTAAGGTTGAAGTTTCATGGAAGTTCACAAATGAGGAAGAGCAAAAGGCACTACTTAGAAAAGAGTTTGATATTTTCAACCTCTTGAAAGGCGAAACTATGAAGCAATTGATTGAGCGTTACTGTCATCTAGTTTTTCAAATGACGAGGTTAGGAATTCAGAAAACAAATGAGGAGTTAGTCAACAAGTTGGCAGATGCTTTACCTGAGGGAGAGTGGACTATGTACTGGACGATTCTGAAAAATGGTGTAGAGTATAGTGGTTACGGCTTTTAAAGTTCATAGAAAAGCTCGAAGGTCATGTAGTAGAAATGCAGAAGATGGCCAAATCAGAAGGTGCTCAAATGCATAAGATTTAAACCTTTACTTTAAAGGTAGTTCTGTTGGTATTCAAAGTCCGAAAGTACAAATCGCCTTCAGTGCCTGATAGTTCTGAAAGTCCATCTACTAATCAATCTGGTTTTCAATCATTTTCTAGCTTTGAACCAAATTCAACCAAAACACCTTAGTCTTCATAGAGTTCAAACAGTTTCCAAAGTCAACATTCTGGTCAATCAAACTCAAACTAGAAGATTTTACAGTGTAACATAGCTGTGAATCTCCAAAACATATAAGATTTTAATGAATATACCGCCAAGCAACACATGTCGTTGCTCACATCTATTCTTGAATCTTACGAAATCATGGTTGCTGGGAAGATAGGAAATCCAGATATGACCAAGGAAGATTATGATCAGATAGATTTAGAAGAATTAGAGCTTATTGGCATCAAATGGTGCATGGCTTCTATAGTTCAAAGAGCTCAAAAATTTATGGATATTATGGACAGAAATAGTTTTGGAGGTTTGGATGGGAAGCTTGGATTCGACAAATCAAAAGTTACTTATTTTAGATGTAGAGAGAAAGGACGTTTCAAACGGGAATGTACTAACCAAGAAGTCAATAGTAATCAAAGTCCTTCTAGTGATGATTACTACAAGAAAGCTATCTATCATAAGTCGTCACCACCACAATCAAATTCAAGAATGATATAAATAGAAGACGGCTCATTTGAAGCTAAGGACAAAACTTTAGTAGTCGCCCAAGAAGACAAAGGATTTTGTAACATTTGTACTGTTAGGACGTTTTGAGACTGTTGATACTTGAGTTTAATAGTTTGAGCTGGTTTTGTAATAGTTAGTAAAACTATAAGGGCTAATAGTGTAATTTGTGAATCTTGGAACTGGGCAGCGTAATTAAGTTCCCAGCATATTTATTAAATACGCTGGGTAGTCAGTGGCTATATATATGCATATCAATGAAAACCCTAGTCCAAGGTTCTTGGATAGATTTTTGGTGATTGCTCTTGTATGGTGATTATTGTTCTTGTGCTTAATCCGAATATCCAGGTGCTTCTAGTGATTATTCTTTTGGGATTCCATATACAACACTGGTTGTTTGATCCATACAAGAATCTTCATCTTCATTCTTTGGTTTTCTTAAGTTTTACACATTCAAACAACTAATCTATAGTTGTTTGGGTGATAACAATCAACCAATGTGATCCGAATCTGTTTTGGGACTCATAGTTTGGTATCAGAGCCTTTGTGCTCTTAATTGTTTGAGTTTTTGTTAAGATTCTTCAAGTTTTGAAGGTTTTTCAAAAGTTTTCAAAGTTTCAAGGTTTTTCAAATTTTTGGACTTAAAATGGCTTGACCTGGTGTGTTTAATCATTGGGTTGTTGTTAATCAGTGTTTTGATAAACGTTTGGGTCATTTTGGTACAAAGAAACATGGATTTTGAGTCGTTTTTGGGTGATTAGAGGGTTTTTGTTCGTACTTAAACCCATCTGGGCGTATTTATTGTTAAAGGCAGCATAGATAACTTTGAATTCAGCGTTTTTATTGTTGAAGATCGCGTAATTAACAAATACGCCAGGTTAACACCAGCGGATTTGTTGATTTTCAACGAAATAGTGCCAGCGTATTTAATCGAAAGCAACTTCGAAGTCTGGTAAAAATCCTCAGCGATTTTATAACGGTGATTGGCGTATTTAGCCAAACTTGTGTTTGTTTTTCATGTTCCAGCGGATTTAGCTAATTTCGCAGGATAAAGTCGCCAGGGATCTCCAGCGTATTTAATTCAGTTGCAACATATTTGTCATCTGATTTCATACTTCCTTGCGTATTTAATCTCTGATTACCCAAAATGCATCTCAATCAACTTAACCCAATTGCCTAAGCCGAGTTGGAAACAGGAACAGCTACAAGACCTCCCAAGTTGAAAAGATCTAAGGATTTCAGCAGTTAGAAGAACATAATCAAAGCCTTCTTTGAGTATACTGACTATATTCAACGGATGTCCATCACGGTGGGTCCACACGTTCTAATGATAATTCGCGACGACATTCGTATCATCAATAAAGATCCATCAACGTTCACTAAAGAAGACAGAACTCTCATTCAACGTGATCGCAAGCTCAGCTGCTCTAACAATGGCCCTGTCCAAGGACGACAGCAACCATGAATTGTGGTTGGCTCTTATTGACCACTATGAAGGAAACGAGGAGCTCATGGACAACAAAAGAGACATGGTTTAGAAAGAGTACGACATGTTTGGAAGTGTTCGTGGTGAAAGCTTATCAGATCATATCAGTCGATTTGTGGGAGTGCTGACCAAAATGCAGAAAGTGGGAAATCCTGTTGCAAACTATGCATCCATCAAGAAGCTCCTAGACTGACTCCCTAAAGAATGGAACCTTCAGTGTGTGATGATTAAAAGAACATTCTTGACCAGTACAACTCATGTCACACTCTCGGAACTGATCAACACTCTGAAAGCCTTTGAAATGGATTATCAAGAGAGAGATGAACCAAACAGGGTATTCACAGAAACTTACTCAGTCAGCTGCTGAAACCTCTGCTCCCAAAAATATGGCGTTTCTTGCTCCCATAACCTCCTGTGGATTGAATCCTCAAAGTTCTGCCAAATCTTATCCCAACGCTTCCGCAAGCTCTACAAAGGCCTCATCATCAACCGAGAAGACTACCGTGACCAGTGATGCTCAAGCACTTAAAATATCCACCAAACATGTCGCTCTGCTTAACACCTTCTTGAGCAGCTATGAGGCTCTCATGTCAGGAAAGTTGAAAAGAGATTTTCTCACTACTGAGCACATGTAACAAGTGGATCCTGATGATATGGAGGAGATGGATTTGAAGTGGCAGATGGCGATGATCACTCTTCTATTGAAGAAATTTCAAGACAAAACAGGAAAAAGGCCAGCTCTGGGAAAAGCTGGATTTGACAAGTCCAAGCTGAGATGTTACAATTGCAAAAATCTAGGTCATTTCAAGAGGGAATGCCCTTTGCTGAAGAATGAGAATGCTGAACTTAATCAAACAAGAAGGTCGGTGGCTATTGAAGGAAGTGACAGTGTTGCTGAAAATAACCAAAAAGCTTTAGTGGTGGAAGATTACGACTGGTCAGAGGAAATAGCTGAGGCTAAAGGAGAAGTCAACAAAGCCCTGATGGGAAACATCTCTACTGTTTCTGTCACGTCTGCATCAAACTGTGTGGAAAAGCATACCGCCAGGATTCCCAAAGATGACAAGGGTCTGAAAAGCATCATCAATCCTTCTGAACCAACTTCAGAGAAGGGAAAACAGAAAGCTGAGATGAATGATTTGAAACTGAGAGCTCAAGAAGTAATCAGTAACAACAAGAATGAAACGGTTAAACTTCTACAACCGCCATGAAGTTTGAAACTGAGGATAAGGATTTGGTAAATAGCATACCATATGAATTTAAAGCAAAGTTGTGCTCCAAACCGTGTTTGAACGTCGTGGCACATTACAAATCACTCAACCGTGACATAATTAAAGAAAAATAAAAGGTTTTGAAAATTATTCAAAACTAAAAGAAAATGAAGCTGCATATCAAAGAAAGTTGAACTCAACCGTAGCTGAAATGCAGACTTTAAAAGAATTTGTTTTCAAAAAAGATTTATCATAAATGATTTGACCGAAAAATTAGAAAAATCACAAAACGAAAATAACAAATTGCAAATCATTATTGATAAATGGAAAATTAGTCAAAAAGCTCTGGTTGATATGTAAACTGCCAACGACCGACGTTCATAAAGGATGGAATCGGATATAAGGATAAGTTCGGAAATGAAAGAAAAATATTTCCTCCTCCGCACAGCAAAAATTATGTTCCTATGCCATCTCCTCATCCTAAAAATGACTTAATCGATAAAAATGTTCTTTTGGATCAAAATGCTTTTTACAAACCATTAAACAATACTAACATGTCTGAAAGCAATGCAGATCTGTGTGAGAGTCAAGAAGATGTGTGTGATGAGGAAGATGATTGTGGAGGTTCAAAAATAGGAATCGGTTACTTAGGCGACAGTTATTCAACAGTTAACTGGTTCGCCTAGAATTGTAATAAGACAAACAGTACTTCTATTCAGGATAACTGTAATAGTTTGACTAGGATGGATGACTGTAATGACTTTATACCAAAATTGAACATTCGGGATGACTGTAATGGCCGTGCGCCTACACCTAAGACTCACAACCAAGTGCATACTGAGGTTGAGAGTCATGACTTAAACTCTGTTTTTAATGATGAAAATGTTATGCTTGAATGTCCTGTATTTGTCCCAGAATTGAAGAAAAACAGATTTGGAAAGTTCCTTACAGAGGAAATTCCCGAGTTTGTTCCATCAGGTACAGGTACATCAGAGACTGATAAAGACATTACAGAAGAAAGCAATAAAGACGATTCAAGTACAACAACTTCAGAGAGTGATGGAGAAATGTCAAGTGAAAGTTAAGAATCAATCTCGTCATCAGATAGTGAGGACAATGAAGACGACATTGAGGATGAAAATCATCATGACAAGACATTGAAGAAAGTCAAAGATTCAAGCCATGATACGTCATCAAATTCCTCAAGCAGCTCCAGATTCTCATCACATACATTATCTTCGCACTCAGCACCCAGGAAGAAAATATCGAATTTCAAACAATGCTTTCGCTGTGGTCATTTAGGACATACTGCGAAACATTGCAAAAGCAAGAATTTTCTAAACCTAATCAAGATCTAGTTAAAAGATTCACTGATCAATTTGACAATCTGAAGAAACAAGTGAAATGCATAGTTAATTCAACTTGTTTTTGGAAAAGAAAAGAAAACACTCTTGCTCAAAATCATGATAAAACTAATGTAAAGCAAGTCTGGGTTCCAAAAACTAACTAACTTGTACATATTTTTTGTTGTTGTTGTTGTATAACAGAATAAACTTAAAAAATGGCTTCGGATACTCATGGAATATATTTGGCATGTTGACAGTGGATGCTCCAGGCATATCACCGGCTTAAAGGATCTGCTTAAAAAATTTCAAGTTATCGATGGTGATTTCGTATCCTTTGCCAGAGACGAAAAGGGAGGGAAGATCGTCGGAATGGGTGACGTCGTGTCTGAAGCACTTACTCTAGAGAATGTAAACTATGTTCCAGAGTTGTGTTACAATCTCATGAGTGTATCACAAGTCCGTGACAAAGGAATTTCAGTACTGTTCAATGACATGGAGTGCTTATCCCTCAAGCCCAAATACTCCGTCCCTGCAGAAATGATCATGCTCAAAGCTCCCCGTCAAAACAATACCTATGTGCTAAATATGAAAAATGCTAAATCAAATGAACAAATGACATGCCTTATTTCTAGAGCAACAGAATCGGAATCACTGCTTTGGCACATGCATTTGGGGCATGTGAACTTCAAAAATATAAATAAGCTTTCTAAATTAAATTTAGTAAGAGGTTTACCTATGAAAGATTTTCCATTTTCAGAAAAGTGCATTGCATGTGCCCAAGGAAAGCAACATAAAAAGCCACATAAGTCCAAAGCAGTGAATACGATATCTGCCCCACTACAATTACTTCACATGGATCTCTTCGGCCCTATAAGTGTTCAAAGTTTAGCTAAAAGATCTTATTGTTTGGTAATTACAGATAATTTCTCACGTTTTTCATGGGTATATTTCCATGAAGCCAAAAGTGAGACAACTTCCATTCTGAAAAGATTCATCCCTATGATTGAAAACATAGTCAAGCTGAAGGTGAAATCCGTAAGAAGCAACAACAAGACAGAATTAAAAAATCATACGTTTGTCTCCTTTTGTGAAGAAAAAGGAATACGCCTTCAATACAGTGCTGCCAGAACTGCTCAGCAAAATGGGGTAGCGGAACGAAAGAATAGAACACTCATCGAAACTGCTCGAACTATGCTTGTAGACTCCAAGCTTCCCATAATCTTCTAGGCTGAAGTAGTCAACACAGCATGCTATGTTTTGAATCGAGTTCTCATTGTCAAACCTCATGGAAAGATTGCTTATGAACTCCTTTTCAAAAGGAAGCCTCTGATAGATTTCTTTAGACCGTTTGGGTGTTCCTGTACACTTCTTAACACTGAAGATAATCTCATCAAGTTTTAAGCAGTCGGTGATATGTGCTACTTCATGGGCTACTCGTCTTCTCAAAAGGCATATCGAGTCTACAACAAACGAACCAAGATGGTGATTGAATCATATTACGTAGACTTTCAAGAAGGAAACTCCACTAACACTAGAAGCGCTCCAAACTGGTTTTAGGACGTAGACATTGTATACAAAACTTTCGACATCGCTGAACCTGTCACTGAATCTGGACCTGCAGAATCAACCCCATTAGAGCAATTGTTTGACCCTTCAGACATTGGTTTCACTCCTTTTACAACTCGTTTCACCCTAGTCTCCGCCTCCCTACCCTTCCTGTTATAGAAGTAGATGGTGACACATCGGCTGAGAATGCATCTGCACATGATGATTCTTCTTCACAACAGATCGTGGATAAACCACCTAAAGAAGACGAAACTCCAATTATCTACGTCGATGAACATTTCTCTGTCCTCAACAAGTAGAAACTCAGACCAACGTAGGATACAAGACAAATCGAAACCATCCAATTGAAAATGTCATCGGTTCTGTGGAAGATGGAGTTCGAACTCGCGGTCAAACACATACCATCAACACAGGACTGTATGCAGCTTTTCTCTCACAGTCTGTCCCAAGAGACATCGAAGAAGCCATTCAAGACTCTAGCTAGGTACAAGCAATGTAGGAAGAATTAGCTCAATTTCGGAAGCTTAAAGTCTAGGAACTCGTTGATTTGCCAGATGGAAAGTATCCCATTCGCACCAAGTGGGTGTTCCGTAACAAAACGGACGATCGTGGTGTAGTTATCAAGAATAAGGCAAGATTGGTATTTCAAGGTTTTCGGCAGGAGGAGGGGATTGACTATGAGGAACTTTTTGCAGCAGTTGCACGCTTAGAAGCTATCAGAATCTTCTTAGCCTATGCTTCATTCAAAAACTTTAAGGTGTTTCAAATGGATGTAAAGAGTGCATTTCTATATGGGAAAGTGAAAGAAGAAGTCTATGTCTATCAACCTCCAGGTTTTGAAGATCCTCAGTTCCCTGCAAGATACTATAAGCTTGACAAAGCACTCTATGGTCTTCATCAAGCTCCTCGAGCATGGTACGAGACTTTGTCAACATATCTTTTGGATTGTGGGTACTCAAGAGACAAAATAGATGTGGCTCTTTTCACAAAAAGGATCGGAGATGATGTGATGCTGGTGCAGATCTACGTAGACAATATCATCTTTGGGTCAACTGATGAAGCTCTTTGCAGGGAGTTCGAGAAAATTATGAAGGCAAAATTCGAGATGAGCATGATGCGAGAACTTACGTTTTTCTTGGGATTAGAAGTGAAGAAGAGAGAAGATGGCATCCTCATTCATCAGGCTACATACATCAGAGATATTCTCTCCAAGTACAACATGAATGATTATAAATCTGCTACACACCCTTTGCTGCTCAGACGGAAGTTACTTCTGATCTTCAAGGAAAACCCGTGAACAAATCTTTCTATGGATCGATGATAGGCTCGTTGAAGTATCTGACCGCAAGTAGGCCTAATATTATGTGGGCTGCCTGTCTCTGTGCACGATTTCAGACGGATCCAAAAGAATCTCATGAAGCTGCTGTCAAAAGAATTTTCCGCTATCTGAAAGGAACACCCAAGCTTGGTTTGTGGTACCCTAAAGATAGTAATTTTGATTTAATTGCTTATTCTGACAGTGATCATGCAGGTTGCAAAGTTGACAGAAAGTCTGTCTCATGAGGCTGTCAATGTTTAGGAAATCGTCTCATATTGTCGCAAACAACAGTCTCCACATCTACTGCTCAAGCCAAATATACGACAGCTTACAGTTGCTGTTCATAAGTTCTTTGGATACAAAATCAGTTGTTGGATTATGGAATCAACATTATGAAGACTCCCATATTCATCGAGAATGAGGCGTGTCTAGGAATTGTGAAGAACCCTATCCACTACTCCAGAACAAAACACATCGAAATTCACATTCATGCGATCAGATATGCGTATGAGAAAGGATACATTCAAGTGGTGCCGGTGGATACACTGCAACAAAAAGCTGATATATTCACGAAAGCCTTCGACAAAACTCGCTTCAACCAGTTGGTAACCTGGTTGGAAATGGTCGATTTCCTTGAATGGAAATGACTAAAAAAAAGAGGTTTTAATCCCGATCAGCTCATCCGGTTCATACGGAAAGCGACCGGGGCTAGCTGGCCCCTCCGTCGAATTAGAAACAGTAATAATCTCATAAAATGTGCCCAACAAAAAGATTTTCTGCAAATTTTAAAATTTCTTTTCAAGCTCTAGATTCTTGAAAATAAAATATTAAGGGGAGAAGTCTTCCAGAAATATCGTTAAAACCGAATCCTTTGTTTGACACCTGCATGAGAAATAATAGAAAAACTACTTACACTTTGTTTGATCTTAATATAGAATCAGATTGAGGCCCCAAGCAACGACGTGTCAGTAGATTCAGCGGCACCTTGAAGTAAACTGCTAATAGGAGACAAAGGCTAATGATCACACAAGAATTCTGGATACCCATAATGTTTTGCAACTTGCGGGTAACATGATGCGGCGTATGGCTTAATGGTCTTAAATATTGCATTGATAGATTGCCAAAGTCCGAGATTTTGGGTCTTTATATTGACTAATCATTCGGGGATATCATAGTTGTCTTCTGCTGCATCAAGATATATGTTGACCTAGACACAACTATGATATATTTTCAAAAAGAGCCAATGTGGCCAAAACCCCACACAAATGAAGATATCCCGTGAGAATCATTCATGTGCTTGATTCATACTGTCTAAGGTATTTGTCATAGCCCTCGTTAGACTTTGGTCTCTTTGCTGTACGGAAGTACTGATCTGATCACCAATTGTCTAACGTTGTAATTTCAAGAACGAATGAGGTCAATATACTCACCTACTATGAGGAATCTTTGCGCATACCTTGATCGTGGGGGTATGTCCTGATGTGGGACTCACGGGCACAACATTCTGACAGTCCAGCATGAGTGGGGAACATCGAATTTCTTGTTAATATTACCACAAATGTTGAAAGAAAGGTGCATGGATTTAAAAGGACAAACATACTGACAGTTTTTCTTGTGCCTTTATTTTTTCAAGATATTTAATATTTTATCTCAAACTACGGAAGTGTTACTAGTATGATTTTCTGCAGGAAAGTCACAGGATCTGAATCAGTAACAATAAGTGTTATGTGAAAAAGGAAGCTTATTTCCTTTAAAAATGATTTTCAGAGTTCAAGTTGCATTCCTGTGTTTTTATTGATCATATGTTGAATTTCCTGTTATACTTTTAACCAAAAAGGGCATATTATTCGAGAAAATTTGAGATTTTCGAGCGTATTTTTTTCAAACTTCTTAGACTTGAAGAAACCTTGAAAAATCTTCTAGGCGGCGTATTTAATATTACAGCGTAATTATAAATTACGTTTGAATATAGTTTTGTATATATATCTATTTTCAGTTTTGTGTAAAGTTTAAAAAAAAACATTCATCATCATCTTCTACTTCTAACTGCAAATCAACCTCACATTTAAAATTCTATAAATTCATCCGAATAGCTTTTGTTGAAGATCGATCTCGGTATGATTTCGGCTTTCGAATGTTGATTGCTTATTGTTGAGTGTATTAAATCATCAATTTAAAGTTCATTCGTGTTGTATATAAATATATTGATTTGGGTACATCCGGTTTTCATGGGTTTATCAAGAACATTTTGAATCCAGCGTAATTATTATGAATGCAGCGTAATTAAGTTGAATGTGGCGTATTTATCAAGAAACCAAATGTCTGTGTGTTTAAGTCTTGAACGCGAGTTCAAGCAACCGATGTATTTGACAAAATAAGTCGGTCAACCAGCGTAGATTACATCTTCGCTGGATGCTTTCTCGAGTCAAAACCTAAATACATTACAAAATTGCAGCGTAAATAATCAACTTCCGGTGTAATTATCACTGAGTCTTATGCATATAGTCGTGTGTGTCCAGCGTAATTGACATCATTGTCCAGCGTTTTAAGTGGCGGATTTATATTTTCATTTTAATTTCTATTTTATTATATTTATTATATAAATATATATTATGTATATATTGTTTCTTTTTTTATTTTTATTTTTAATTATATGTTTATATATATATATGTATGTATATATATGTATTTATATATATCTACTATCTAACTGTCGTGCCTTGAAACTGAAATCTAACTTGACTTGTTTTCACGTTTCAGAAATGGTGAAGGAAATTATTTGGGATAAAACCCGAAAGCACAACCAGCCATGCAAGTTGGTCCCACCTCCAAGTGATTTTGAAGATGTGGCGGAATGGATAAACTCAAGCAGAATAAGCTATGGTGTTCAAGCCGATCCGATCATATACAACATTCACATTGAAGAGTTTTGCAAAAACAGCCAAGGTGTCAACGGTCAACGAAGTGAAAAGAATCATGGCTACAGTACGAAACAAGAAATTCATAATAACAGAGGACAATGTATGTAGAGTCCTCAGCCTCGGAGACAACCAAAGTGACCTGCTCAGAGTTAAGAAAGATGACATTCTTGATGGGTTTAAAGGTATGAGGCATGTTGGAGATTTTAGAGTGAAAAAAGAGATCAAACGAAAAAGGCTTACAAAGGACTGGAGATTCATTCTTCACGTATTTGCTATGAGCTTAGCACACAGAAATGGTGGATATGATGGTTTGAATTTAGAATGGTCGGCTGCTATGCTCAATCTCTGCACCAAACAACCATTCAATACCTCGGGTCTTATATTCTACTACATGGTTGACAACGCAAACTCCTCCACATGGGCCATGTACCCACGTTTTATTTAGCTTCTCATCAATGACCAGCATCCGAATCTCCCACATGATAACGACTTGTAAAAATTTCAGTTGCCGACAGGACGCCAGATTACTGAACTAAAAACTGAAGAGTGGGTGTTGCTGCATCAATGGATGTATGGGGAAGAAAGATTTCCTCTTATGAAAGCGGCCTATGAGAAATACAGAGAAGGTATTAAAAGAAAGAGACAGGGAGATGTTGAGGAAGAGGCAGATGAGGAAGAAGAAGAAACAGAGTAGTTGATCCGAAAGAACAAAGGAAAGCAGCCTATAAAAGAAGGGGACTCGTCAAAGAAAAGAAGATACACCCATTCTCAAGAACGTTTGATGGAGAGCAGCTTTCGAGCCGGAGGCACAAGAGAACACCGAGAACACATTGAAAATCTCTGTGCTATTCACGAGGCAGAAGAAAGAGAGAAAAGAGAAGCAAAAAGAAAGAGGCGACAGATGACGGAATCTGACACGCCAGTGACGGTCACAACCAAACAGGAACAATTAGATGAATTTGTTGACCAACTGATTATAGATCCAGAGGCTCCCAGCAGATCACGCCCTCAAAAGCGAAAGAAAACAGGGGAAGGACCGTCAGAAGAAGCTCAACCAAGGCAGATGCCGCAACAGGTTCCTCATAGACCACGCCTATTTCAGGAACTGTACGATAAACTGGCAAAAGATATTGGGAAAGGTTCAGCTCAAGAGATTTGTCTTTTGAAACATCAAGTGAGCAACACGAACGCAATTCATGAAAAGTTGAGGGAGCAGAGAAAGAAAAACAAGGAGCTCCATGCTTTTGACAAAGAACAAATACGATTTGTCCGTTTTCAGCTGGATGGTATGGGAAAGATGTACAAAATGATCACAGAGCTATGCACCAAGGAAGACATACAACAAATGTTATCATCCACAAATATCTTTGATTATGAAAAGTTCAAGATTGAAGAAGAAAGGCAAAAGGCTGAGGATGAAGAGAAGAAGAAAAAGCATTTAGAATCTTCAGTAAATGTCACTGAAGATGACGAAAGTGAAGAAGAGGAGGTGGATAAAAATGAGATGCCAGCTTGTTTTGTCGAATGGGGCTTGGAGGAAGATATCCTTTATGAGACTGAAGAATGGAGATTCAGTGACTCCAATGCATCCGGAGTGGTTCAGAAAAGAAAGAGAAAAACATCCAGATTTATATCAGGTGGTTACAGTTGAAAAGACTGAAGTTACCGACAAAATAATAAGCTGGAAGTACTGTAATCTTAAAAGGATGTTTATTGTGAAGAGACCAGGTGGATTTATTCAGTACTTCAAGACTGGAGCGGATATGAAAAGCCTTCCAAGATGGGATATACGGGAGCTGGGCACACTAAACTTGATAAACCCAAGAAACAGGAGTATCGGAGCTGATTTTGAAAGACTAATTTTGAGAGAATGTAATCAGGGTTTTACCTTATTCAAGCCACAACGTCCACGAAGAAGAGTATCGAAGATAATAAAAGAGAAAAGGAGTGGTCACATGGGTCATCAATCCTACTAAGGTTGAAACCATAGTCAAAATCCCACCAGAACAACATGTCATGCTCACAAATTACAAGAAATTGTTCTACGACGGGAAAACGGGAGAAGCAGTGATCAGATTGGTTTCTAACGAAGATATTCGTATTTTAGACCCGATGGATGTCTTCATGTTCTGTCTATCCGACCTTAATATTCTTTATGGCCACAAGATCCACGTTGGAGCCGGAAATGAATACAGAGATGAAGGAATGTTGTTTCAAAGGGCGGTGGACCGAGATAGAGAAAGAAAGATAGAAATGATAGACATTGTGATCAGAATCGAGAAGCAGAAAGAAAAAGAGGAAGCAAGAAAAAGGAAAAGGAAACACAAGTCATCGGCTCAACAGAAAGCTCCCTCACCATCTCAAGCTGCATCAAAGTCTAAAACTCCGGTTTCATCCACATATGAAGCCACTACGGAGATCCAACCAACCTCAAGTGAAGCTTTTATTAATCCATCTTCTGAAGCAACAACTAAAGTAACAACTGAACAAGCAACAGATCAGGTTGCGCCTCTGTCACAAGGAAAAGATCGAGACTCAGCCGCAGGCCCTGAAGCTCAGGAACAAGTCTGAAGAATCTCAAGTACGCAACGGTCTAGGGGGATATTGTTAGGACGTTTTGAGACCGTTGATACTTGAGTTTAATAGTTTGAGCTGGTTTTGTAATAGTTAGTAAAACTAGAAGGGATAATAGTGTAATTTGTGAATCTTGGAACTGGGCGGCGTAATTAAGTTCCAAGCGTATTTATTAAATACGTTGGGTAGTCAGTGGCTATATATATGCATATCAATGAAAACCCTAGTCCAAGGTTCTTGGACAAATTTTTGGTGATTGCTCTTGTGTTGTGATTATTGTTCTTGTGCTTAATCCGAATATACAGGTGTTTCTAGTGATTATATCTTTTGGGATTCCATATACAACACTTGTTGTTTGATCCATACAAGAATCTTCATCTTCATTCTTTGGTTTTCTTAACTTTTACACATCAAACAACTTATCTATAGTTTTTTGAGTTATAACAATCAACCACTGTGATCCGAATCTGTTTTGGGACTCACATGTAAATTTTTAGTCATTGAACAATTCTGTAACATTTTCGTATTTAATAAAATCTTGTTTTTATATGCGAGGATGTATATTTATCAATCATTATACAATCCCGGACATTTTTATTCAATAAAATCATGCATTTTATTGGTAAGAATGCAAAAATGTCAATCATTGCACAAATTCGGTCATTATCGTGTTCGATAAAGTTTTACACTTATTTACAAAACATGTAACCGTACAATCGAATGAACCAACATCCACGACATTTCTGGACAAAATCCAAGTTACACATACCTTAACGCCTTTATATAACTTAAATATTAGGTTAAGAGGGGTCAAAAATGGTTAAAACACGACAATACAAGTCAAGGAGCCAAAATTGTCAAAAAAAAATTGCTTCATTACCAAGTTTGGCTACCTATCTCCAATTTTTGACACCTTGCACCATTTTGCCAACTTAATTTGGTCTTAACACATGTTAGTACACTAATCCACACTTGGTAACACTTGTCATCACCTCCTTGATCCTAAAACACTATAAATACCCTTTGATTCATTCATTTTTTTTCACACCAGTTCAAAACCTTCAATATCTAGGATTTGGCATTTTAGCTCTTTTAAGATATCTTGTTTGTACCTAGGTTAGCATATATTTGGATGCAGCAGAAGGACAACCCTGATATCCCTAGATGAAATAACAATATAAAGACCCAAAACCTCGGATTTTGGCAATCTATCAACGCAAAATTGAAGGTTATAAAACCATACGCCACTGATATGTTACCCACTCATACACAGTTCGTTATGTTTATATCACCAAAGTAAGTTGATTATTTAATGTGTTTTCCCTGCCGGTACATCATATGATGAAGCTGCTATCACACTAAAGCAATTTAATTTTAATTTCAGTATGACAGTCTAATATGTTGATTTACTATCATTTCTTCTTTTCCACATAGTGAAAACTCATTTTTGATTTTCTATATTTTTTATGTTTTGATTTTTAAAAAACAGTAAAATATTTACAAAATTCTTATGGAAAACTGGTTATTCAGGATTCCTCATCCCATTGAGTTCGACTAGATGTTCAAAACGAGCCATGTCAAATGCTTTTGTGTAAAGATTTGCTAGGTTACCAGTGTGTCGACTTTATGCAGTTCAATCAATTTTTTTCAACATAATCCCGTATAAAACGATGACGAATGTTAATATGTTTCGTGGCACTGTGATTTACGGGATTGTTTGTGATTGAAATAGTGGCATTATTGTCTATCATAATAAGAGTACGGGTGAAATTCAAACCGTAATCGTGCATCTACTATTGTATCCAGAGAACCTGAGAGCAACAGCTACCCGCATCAATATATTCAGCTTCACATGTAGAGGTAGAAACGCAGGACTGCTTCTTGCATTACCATTACACGATCCTCCCTCCTAAGAACTGACAACCACATGTGGTAGACTTCTGGTTGATTTGCATCCTCCAAAGTCCGAATCAGTGAAAGCAACAACTTCAAATAACTAGCAGCTGGATACCAAAACCCAAGTAGAGGTTTCCCCTTCAAGTAACGAAGAATCCGCTTCACCGCTTTCATATGTGACTCTTTTGGATTCGCTTGATATCTTGCACAAAGACAAACTACGAACATAATGTCTGGTCTTGAAGCAGTCAAGTACATTAGAGAACCAATCATTGCCTTGTACTAGGTTGGATAAACATCATCCACACTCTCATGATCTGGACCAAGATTGTGATTCTTGCATAGGAGTATTGAAAGTAGCGCAATTCTCCATTTTAAAATGGGAAAAAATGTCATGCACATACTTCGTCTGATGTATAAACATCCCATCCTTCTTCTGTTCAACTTGCTAACCCAGAAAGTAAGACAGTTCACCCATCGCACTCATTTCTAATTTGCTCTTCATTTCCTCCTCGAATTCATGATACATGTCCCCATCAGATGACCCAAAAATGATGTCATCCAGGTATACCTGTACCAGCAGAAAGTCTTCCTTCTTTCTTTTAGTGAAAAGTGTACTGTCAATCTGACCTCTTTCAAAACCATTCTTTAAAAAATGTGCTGACAGTGTCTCATACCACGTCGTAGGTTCCTGATGCAATCCATACAATGCGTTATCAAGTCGATGGACTCGATCTGGATAATCTGGATCAGTAACCCATCTAGTTGTGAGACATACACCACTTCTTGGACTTTCCCGTAAAGAAACGCACTCTTCATGTGAAGTTGGTGAACTTTGGAGCCCATGAATGAAGCAAAAGATAGGAGAAAACGAATTGCCTCTAACCTTGCTACTGGTGTAAACACATCATTATAATCAATCCCCTCTTGCTGTTTGAACCCATTCACGAGTAGCCAAGCCTTATTCCGTGTCACTATCCCTCAGTCGTCTTTCTTGCACTTAAACACCCACTTGATGCCTATTTCCTTTTCTCCTTTTGGCAAGTCGACTAGCTCCCAAACTTTCAATTTCTTGAACTAAGCTAAATCCTCTTGCATCGCTTCAACCCATGAATTATCTTTAAGAGCCATGTGGATATTCTTCAGCTCCTCTTGGGCAATAAAACATCTATTCAAACACTCGTTTATCATCCAGTCTTCTGAATCAAAGTAAATAAACAGGAACCTTCGATCACACCTCTTCTTGTCTGAACACCTACAACAGCATCACCTATGATGTTCTCAACTGGGTGATCTCTGTTTGTGCATATGGTAGCAATGGTGTCAACAACTAAATTATCTCCCAGATTAGATCCAACCTCCTGCTGAATGTTGTCATTAGCAAATGGATAGTAAAGTCCTCCCCAAGAATAGGTTCAGACTCACTATCACTGGAATCCTATTGAGCTGCACTAGAGGAAGTTTCTAGAGCATCAATCATTGATATACTCGATCTAGGCATGAAGTCACCCTCTTCATCTTCACTGATCATAGTTTAAATCACTTAAGACTCATATGGATTGGAAAACTCAGGAATATTAAATGATTTAAAAACGCTATCATAATCACATAATGTAGCAGGACCACTCGTTGATTGTTGAGGTTAATAACTAGTGATTTCCATATTAAACACAACCTCAATTTTACCGGTTTTTAGATTAAAAACCCTTTTATTCGGTTTCCCAGGCATATAACCTATAAAGTATCCCTCGTCAGCTACCACATCGATTTTTTTCTTATTTTTATTTCGCACAATGGTGTAGAGTAATGAAAATGGTGCAAAGCCTTTCAAGTTTGGTTTCTTGTTAAACACTATAACTTTGTTTAGGACATAACAAGTTGTGTTCACAGCTTCTCCCCAGAAAAGAACTGGAAACTTTGAATCAGAAAGCATAATCCTAGCTGCTTCAATCAACGTCCTGTTTTTCCTCTCAGGGACTCCATTCTGTTGACGTGTATAAGGAGCAGAGTGTTGATGTTCACATCCCTTACGAAGACAATAGAGATCCAGAATCTGTTTCTTGAACTTTGTGCCATTATCACTCCTTATCCTCTTGATCCATGCAGCATGGACATTTTCCAATTTTGTAAAAAGATCTATCAGCATCTCCGCTGTCTCATCTTTTGTACCTAAAAAGAAAACCCATGAATACCATGCGTAATCATCTATGACAACTAAACAATAGTACTTTCCACCTATGCTTCTTACGTTCACTAGACCGAATAGATCCATATGAAGTAATTCATAAGGGGTATCTATAGAATTTACTGTTTTGGACTTGTGAGGTTTCTTATGTTGTTTTCCCTTTTGACATGGAAGACATTTATCTTCCACAAGAAACCTTTGCACTGGCACCCCTAAACTAAACCGTATTTAATATTATAAATAATTTTTCGGTAGTGGATGTGAGCCATGCGTTTGTGCCACAACATTGACTCAGCCTCAGATGCTTTTGACAATAACACGCCACCATAGTGGAAGAGTCCTTAGCCCTATTATCGTTGACCCAGCCTCAGATACTTTTAATAATAACCACTGTGGTGGTATGTTTATTGTCAAAAGCATCTGAGACTGAGTCAATGTTGTGGCACAGATGCATGGCCCACATCCACTACCAAAAAATGAATTATATTATTAAAAACGGTTTAGTGGAAGGGGTGCCAGTGTAGAAGTTTCACGTGGAAGATAAATGTCTTCAATGTCAAAAGGGAAAACATGATAAGAAAACTCACAAGTCCAAAATAGTAAATTCCATAGATGCCCCTTCTGAATTACTTCATATGGATCTATTCAGTCCAGTGAACGTAAGGAGCATAGGTGGAAAATACTATTGTTTAGTTGTCACAGATGATTTCTCACGATATTCATGGGTTTTCCTTTTAGGTACAAAAGAGGAGACAGCGAAGATGCTGATAGATCTTTTTACAAAATTGGAAAATATCCATGATGCATGGATCAAGAGGATAAGTAGTAATAACGACACGGAGTTCAAGAATTCGATTCTGGATCTCTATTGTCTTTGCAAGGGAATTGAACATCAATATTATGCTCCTTATACACCTCAATAGAATGGAGTCGCTGAGAGGAAAAACAGGACGTTGATTGACGCTGCTAGCACTATGCTTTCTGATTCAAAGCTTCCAGTTCTTTTTCTGGGGAGAAGCTGTGAACACAACTTGTTATGTCCTAAAAAATTTTTTGATGGTTAAACGTTTTAACAAAACATGTCATGAACTATAGTTTAACCGGAAACCAAACTTAAAAGGATTTGAACCATTTGTATTACCCTGCACTATTGTGTGAAATAAAGACAAGCAAAAATTCGGTGAGGTAGCTGACGAGAGTTACTTTCTAGGTTATATGCCTGGAAAACCGAATAAAAGGGTTTTTAATCTAAAAACCAGTTTATGATAGGGTTTCTACATCATTTAATATTCCTGAGTTTTCCAATGCAGATGAGTCTCAAGTGATTCAAACTGTGATCTAGTGAAGATGACGAGGGTGAATTCATGCCTAGATCGAGTATATCAATGACAGATGCTCCCGTAACTTCCTCCAGTGCAGCTCAACAGGATTTAAGTGATAGTGAGTCTGAACCTATTTAGGGGGAGGATTTTACTAATCCGTTTGCTAATAAGAACATTCAGGGGGAGATTGGATCTAATCTGGGAGATAATTTAGTTGTTGACACCATTGCTACTACACGCACAAATAGAGATCATCAAGTTGAGAACATCATAGGTGATGCTGCTGCAAGGGTTCAGACAAGAAGAGATGTGATCAAAGATTCCTGTTTATATATTTCGATTCAGAAGACTGGGATGATACATGAGTGTTTGTATAACTGCTTTATTGCCCAAGAGGAGCCAAAGAATGTTCACATGGCTCTAAATGATAACTGTTGGGTTGAAGCTATGCAAGAGGAACTAGCTCATTTTAAGAAGTTGAAGGTTTGGGAGCTAGTTGACTTGCCTGAAGGAGAGAAGGAAATAGGCACCAAGTGGGTGTTTAAGTGCAAGAAAGACGACAGAGGGATCGTGACAAGAAATAAGGCTCTGCTAGTAACTAAAGGGTTCAATCAGCAAGAGGGGATTACAATGAAGTGTTTGTACCAGTAGCAAGGTTAGAGGTTATTCGTTTGCTCCTAGCTTTTGCTTCATTCAAGGGATCCAAAGTTTTCCAACGTCACATGAAGAGTGCGTTTCTTTACGGGAAAGTCCAAGACGTGGGGTATGTCTCACAACCAGATGGGTTTACTGATCTAGATTTTCCAGATCGAGTATATCGACTTAATAAGGCATTGTATGGATTGCATCAGGAACCTACAGCGTGGTATGAGACACTGTCAACACATTTGTTAAAGAATGGTTTTGAAAGAGGTCAGATTGACAGTACACTTTTCATTAAAAGAAAGAAGGAAGACTTTCTGTTGGTACAGGTATACCTGGATGACATCATTTTTGGGTCATCTGATATGGACATGTGTCAAGAACTCAAGGAGGAAATGAAGAGCAAATTAGAAATGGGTGCGATGGGTGAACAGTCTTACTTTCTGGGTTTGCAAGTTGAACAGAAGAAGGATGGGATGTTTATACATCATACGAAGTATGTACATGACATTTTGCCCCGTTTTAAAATGGAGATTTGCGCTACTTTCAACACACCTATTTGTGAGAATCATAATATGGTCAAGATCAAGAGAGTGTAGAAGATGTTGATCCAACTCAATACAGGGCAATGATTGGTTCTCTAATGTACGTGACTGCTTCAAGGCCAGACATCATGTCCGCAGTGTGTCTTGACGCCAGATATCAAGCGAATCCAAAAGAGTCACATATGAAAGCGGTGAAGCGGATTCTTCGTTACTTGAAGCGGAAACCTAAACTTGGATTGTGATATCAAGCTGCTAGTGATTTGAAGTTTGTTGCTTTCACTGATTCAGACTTTGGAGGATGCAAATCAACCAGAAAGTCTACCACAGGTGGTTGTCAGTTCTTAGGAGGAAGGATCATGTCATGGCCATGCAAGAAGCATTCTTGCGTGTCTAATTCTACGTGTGAAGTTGAATATATTGCTGCGGGTAGCTGTTGCTCTCATGTTCTCTGGATCCAACAGCATATGCGCGATTACGGTTTGAATTTCACTCGTACTCCTATTCTGATAGACGAAATGCCACTATTTCAATCACCAACAATCCCGTGAAACACAATCGCACAAACCATATTGACATTCGTCATCATTTCATATGGGATTATGCTGAAAAGAAATGATTGAACTGCATCGAGTCGACACACTAGATAACCTGGCAGATCTTTACACAAAAGCATTTGACAGGGCTCGTTTTGAACAATTAGTCGAACTCAACGGGATGAGGATTCCTGAATAACCAGTTTTCCATGAGAATTTTGTAAATAATTTACTATTTTTCAAAAATAAAAACATAAAAAAAATAAAATATCAAAAATTAGTTTTCACTGGGTGAAAAAGAAGAACTGATAGTACATGATCAAGTTAGACTGTCACACTGTAACTAAAATTAAATTGCTTAAGTGTGATAGCAGCTTCATCATATGATGTACCAGTAGGCAAAAAGCTTGAAATTATAAACTTACCTTGGTGATATAAACATAACGAACTGTGTATGAGTGGGTAACATATCAGTGGCGTATGGTTTTATAACCTTAAATCTTGCGTTGATAGATTGCCAAAATCCGAGGTTTTGGGTCTTTATATCGTTATTTCATTCGGGGTATCAGGGTTGTCCTTTTGTTGCATCCATATATATATGCTGACCTAGGCACAACCAGGATATCTTAAAAGACCTAAAATGCCAAATCCCAGAAATTGAAGAAGCTCTCCTAGAGAGTCATTCAACTGTGCAAAATGCATTAATCGTACCAAAATTTGGTATTAGCCCTACCCTCGTTGGATATTGGTCTCTTTGCTGTACGGAAGTACTGATCTGATCACCAATTATCTAATGTTGTAAATCAAAAAGGATGAATTTCGGTATATTCACCTACTACGAGGAATATTTGTGCATACCTTGATCCTGGGGGTATGTCCTGAAGTGAAACACACTAGTATATCAATATAAAATTATCTTAACATATCACTAGGTAATGGTACTAGAAATGTTCATGTATTTTGTTTAAGTGGATAAACAATACTGGTAATCTTCTTGAACTGCTTTTCATGAAAATTACACATAGAATTATCTAATAGTGTGAAAACAGTTTGTTGTTCCTGATATGAACTTCTTCCTAGTGATTCTCACAAAAATAGAGTGGAGAGTTTGAAGATTTCTAGGCAAGTGTTAAACTGGAGTTAACTCAAACGCTAACGATTTAGAGGATTTTGTGATTGGATGCATCAGCTTAGGGGCAGTATGTTGCTAACAGAAGCTATCCAAAGACCAAAGATGTTGAAGATTGCAAGATGACTGAAGACCAAATAATTTTATAAAGCTATTGTCAAGGGGGAGTTTGTTGGTGCATATTTGTGACAACAGCTTAGATTTGGTCTTTGCATATCCTGTAATTAGTAAAACGATAAACAGTTAGCGGGTTTAGTATTGTAGTAGTTGATTACTAGTGATTAGGCTAAACCAGACCCACATTATAAGGAGTGGTAGGCGAATTGGGCCTAGACCAATTTGCAGCCCATGTGAGGAAACCCTAGCCTAGTTGCAAACCTGTCTCTATATAAAGAGAGCTTTGCATTTGGATTAAGGTTGCTTAGTTAATCACTTTAGAGAGAGTTGAGAGAGAATTCTTGTGATCTAGATTGATTGTAATCATTGTGATAGATAGTCAATAAAGATCAGGTTTATTGTGATTGTTGTTCGTACTGGTTTTCTGTAATAATCAGGTCTAGTGGATTTCGCACTCTAGGTTGGATAGATGATTCTGTGAAGATCTATACAGATTAGGGGACCTACATGTACCTCTCCTGTTGATTTGCTTAGATCAGCCATGAAAGCAGCAAAATCTGTAGCTATCTTCTTACCTACAGCATTTTGTTGTACATCAAACTTTCTGTTTTCAGTCGTCTGATCATCATCAACGTTTTTTAGCTACAGTCTCTCTTGCTATACCTCATCATCAACCTTAACTTCTACATCATCAGCTGGGGCTATCTCAGCCATGAACGCCTGTGTGGCATTGTCATCACCTTCCAGATGAACACTCCAATCATAAGAACCTTCTCTAGCAGTTGTGGTCAAGGCCTTTGATCCAGCGTTAGTTGATGCATTCCTGATGCGTGATCCATGACCAAGAAAATCTTGAAATGATGAGTTAGAACGAGATTTAGTGTTAGGTCTTTGACATTCTCTAGCAAAGTGTCCATAATTTTGACAATTGTAACACCTCACTTTAGACTTGTCAAAACCTACATTCTTTCCAGCAAACTTTCTTCCCGTCCTATTCATGAACCTCTTCACTCTTCTAGAGATCATGGCCATCTGCCATTGTAAATCGATCTCCTCTAGGTCATCAGGGTCAATTTGTTAAAGAATGGTTTTGAAAGAGGTTAGATTGACAGTACACTTTTCATTAAAAGAAAGAAGGAAGACTTTGTGCTGGTACATGTATACCTGGATGACATCATTTTTGGGTCATCTGATGAGGACATGTGCCATGAATTCGAGGAGGAAATGAAGAGCAAATTAGAAATGAGTGCGATGCGTGAACTGTCTTACTTTCTGGATTTGCAAGTTGAACAGAAGAAGGATGGGATATTTATACATCAGACGAAGTATGTGCATGACATTTTGTCCCGTTTTAAAATGGAAAATTGCGCTACTTTCAACAATCTTGGTCCAGTTTATGAGAGTGTGGAGGATGTTGATCCAACTCAATACAGGGCAATGATTGGTTCTCTAATGTACTAAACTGCTTAATGACCAGACATCATGTTCGCAGTGTGTCTTGGTGCTAGATATCAAGCGAATCCAAAAGAGTCACATATGAAAGCGGTGAAGCGGATTCTTCATTACTTGAAGGGTAACCCTAAACTTGGGTTATGGTATCCAGCTTCTAGTGATTTGAAGTTTGTTGCTTTAACTGATTCGGACTTTGGAGGATGCAAATCAACAAGAAAGTCTACCACAGGTGGTTGTCAGTTTTAGGAGGGAGGATAGTGTCATGGCAATGCAAGAAGCAGTCTTGTGTGTCTACTTCTACGTATGAAGCTGAATATATTCCTGCGTGTAGCTGTTTCTCTCACGTTCTCTGGATCCAACAGCAGATGCGCGATTACAGTTTGAATTTCACTCGTACTCCTATTATGTAGACAATAATGCCACTATTTCAGTCACCAACAATCCCATAAAACACAATTGCCCAAAACATATTGACATTCGTCATCATTTCATACAGGATTGTGCTGAAAAGAAATTCATTGAACTGCATCGAGTCGACACACTAGATAACCTAGCAGATCTTTACACAAAAGCATTTAACAGGCTCGTTTTGAACATTTAGTCGAACTCAACGGGATGAGGAATCCTGAATAACCACTTTTACATAAGAATTTTGTAAATAATTTACTACTTCTTAAAAAATAAAAACATAATAAAATATCAAAAATGAGTTTTCACTAGGTGGAAAGAAGAATTGATAGTACACCAGAAAGTTAGATTGTCACACTAAAAAAATTGCTTAAGTGTGATAGCAGCTTTATCATATGATGTACCAGTAGGTAAAAAGCTTGAAATAATAAACTTACCTTGGTGATATAAACATAATGAACTGTGTATGAGTGGGTAACATATCAGTGGCGTATGGTTTTATAACCTTAAATCTTGCGTTGATAGATTGCCAAAATCCGAGGTTTTGGGTCTCTATATCGTTATTTCATTCGGGGTATCAGGGTTGTCCTTCTGTTGCATCCAGATTTATATGCTGACCTAGGCACAACCAGGATATCTTAAAAGACCTAAAATGCCAATCCCAGAAATTGAAGAAGCTTTCCTAGAGAGTCATTCAACTGTGCAAAATGCATTAATCGTACCAAAATTTGGTATTAGCCCTAACCCTCGTTGGATATTGGTCTCTTTGCTATACGGAAGTACTGACCTGATCACCAATTATCTAACGTTGTAAATCAAAAACGATGAATTTCGCTATATTCACCTACTATGAGGAATATTTGTGCATACCTTGATCCTGGGGGTATGTCCTGAAGTGGGACACACTAGTATATCAGTATAAAATTATCTTAACATATCACTAGGTAATGGTACTAGAAATGTCATGAATTTTGTTTAAGTGGATAAACAATACTGGTAATCTTCTTGAACTGCTTTTCATGAAAATTACACATAGAATTATCTAATACTGTGAAAACGGTTTGATGTTTCTGATATGAACTTCTTCCCGGTGATTCTCACAAAAACAGAGTGGAGAGTTTGAAGATTGCTAGGCAAGTGTTAAACTGGAGTTTACTCAAACGCTAACGATTTAGAGGATTTGGTGATTGGATGCATCAGCTTAGGGGGAGGTTGTTGCTAAAAGAAGCTAGTAAGCTGAAGCTATCCAAAGAACAAAGATGTTGAAGATTGCAAGATGACTGAAGACCAAATTGTTTTATGAAGCTATTGTCAAGGGGGAGTTTGTTGGTGCATATTTGGATATCCTTTAATTAGTAAAACGATAAACACTTATCGGGTTTAGTATTGTAGTAGTTGATTACTAGTGATTAGGCTAAATCAGACCCACATTATAGGGAGTGGTAGGCGAATTGGGCCTAGACCAATTTGCAGCCCATGTGGGGAAACCCTGGCCTAGTTGCAAACCTGTCTCTATATAAGAGAGCTTTGAATTAGGGTTAAGGTTCCTTAGTTAATCACTTCAGAGAGAGTTGAGAGAGAATCTTGTGATCTAGATTGAGTGTAATCATTGTGATAGATAATCAATAAAGATCAGGTTTATTGTGATTGTTGTTCGTACTCGTTTTCTATAATAATTTGGTCTAGAGGATTTCGCACTCTAGGTTGGATAGACGATTCTGTGAAGATCCATACAGATTAGGGGACCTACATGTACCTCTCCTATTGATTTGCTTAGGCCAGCCATGAAAGCAGCAAAATCTGCAGCCATCTTCTTATCTACAACATTTTGTTCTACATTAAACTTTATGTTTTTAGTCGTCTGATCATCATCAACTTTTTTAGCTACAGTCTCTTGCTCTACCTCATCATCAACCATAACTTCTGCATCATCAACTGGGGCTATCTCAGCCATGAACGCCTGTGTGGCATTGTCATCACCTTCCATATGAACACTCCAATAATAAGAACCTTCTCTTGCAGTTGTGATCAAGGCCTTTGATCCAGCGTTAGTTGATGCATTTCTGTTGCGTGATCCATAACCAGGAGAATCCTGAAATGATGAGTTAGAACAAGATTCAGTCTTAGGTCTTTAACATTCTCTAGCAAAGTGTCCGTAAGTTTGACAATTATAACACCTCACTTTAAACTTGTCAAAACCTACATTCTTTCCAACAAACTTTCTTCCCGTCCTATTCATGAACCTCTTCACTCTTCTAGAGATCATGACTATCTGCCATTGTAAATCCATCTCCTCTAGGTCATCAGAGTCAATCTGATCATAATCTTCATCAAAAGTAGATATTCTTCCCTAAATGTAGTTCTCATATGAAGAAAAAAATGAAGCAAGCAAGACCAGATGATCTTCAGCAGCCTTGACACTCAGAGGCATAAACCTTGTACTGCTATTATTATTGCTGGATTGTTGTCTCTTTGTCCCTGACGATCCTCCTGAAGCAGCTATAAAGCATACATCACCTTCAGCATTTGTCACAACTTGCTCATTTTCGCATGAGAGAAACGGAGTTGCTGAATCACTTGAAGCATTGTTGAAAGATGAAGATGGAATCCCTTTATAAATTCCCGGATCTTGAACCTGATCATATCCAGTTTCCTTCTTCTTCATGTTGAGTTCCTAAGCTCTTAGTTTCCCAACAACCTCTTCCAAGGCTTTATCTTCATAATTAGCTTCACCCTTTCTCATAAGAGTATAAATATCCCATTTGGCAGGTAAAGCATCTAGCAACTTATCATTCATCTCAACATCCGTGTATCTCTCTATGTCATAAGTTTCCATTTCTGACATTAGATGATAGTATCTAGTGATGATATCTTCGAGGGACTCATTTCTCATGCCTTTAAAGACAGCAAATTGCTTCTTTAGCAAGTCAACTTTGTTTTTCTTCACATCAGGATTACCCTCAAACCTCTTCTCTAGAGCATCCCAGTCTCTTTCAAAGTAGTATATCGTTTGATAGTATGTTTAATGCCATCAGGTAAAGACATCTTTATAGCCGCTAAGGCCTTCTTCTCAGACTCATACATTCTCTTATCTTCCTCTGACATGTTTACATATGTAGTGACTTGTTGTCTGCCTTCAAAGTCATGAGTTGGGTTTACGTACCCATCTTGAATACAGATCCACCTCCGTGTGTCCTGATTTTCAGTGAACGACTGAAACCTATCCTTCCATGTAAGGTAATTCTCTACCTTTAACATCTTTGGCGGTTTATTAGTAGTGCATGCCTCATGCTCCATTCCCAACAATCCGTTCAAATATGACATATTCGACATTTTCACTTAACGGCTCGCTAAAAACGTTTAAAAATTGTCTGAAATGTGTGTTTACCAAACAGTACCATTAGACTCATCTCGACAATACGAATCCAAAGATATATAATGTCTGAGACCTTTCTTAGGAATTGTCATGCCTTTTTTGTCCTAAAATCACACGAGTCTAACCGTGCAGTCAGTTTGTCAAAATTGTTTATGGATTAAATTCTGCGTATAAAAACGTTTTTCTCCGATTGCATCAGTTGGTTAACTTCCCACCTTTACGAGTTCAACTCGGAACAATACCTAATTTGAAATAGTAACTCGGATTAACAATCCGAGATGGAAATTCCTATTAGTGATTCGAGATACCAATCCATGATGGTAATTTAGAACAGTGACGCGAGATAGTATTCCCGATGGTCCGAGATTATCCGAAACGGTCGTAATTCGAAACAGTATCCGAGATACTTAACCGAGATGGTTATTCGAGATGATCCGAGAAGATCCGAAATCAATACAAAAGCTCTGACATGCACTGTTTTGATCCGAGATGCTTCCAATTTATTGAAATACATTTTTTTTGATCCGAGATGCAATTCTGATGATCTGAAATGCAAGACCTCTATCCGAAGTGCTTCACTTATGATCCGAGATGCATTCCTTCTATCTGAAATCCTTGATGTTTATTCGCAACAACAGCATAAACCCTAGAACAGCCGTCAAAACGTCCAAAAACCCAACTTTTTCTGCACTAACGATTCTGAACCGACCCAAACAAGAACCTAACGCTCTGATACCAAATGTAGGTCCCCTATTCGTATGGATCATCATAGAATCATCTATCCAATCTAGAGTGTGGAATCCTCTGGATCAGATTATCACAGAAATACGAGTAGGAATAAAAATCTCTATAAACCTGATCTTTATTGATTATCTATCACAACGATTACAATCAATCTAGATCGCATGAATTCGTCCAAGACAATCTCTCTACGAATTCTCTCTCAACTCTCTCTGAAGTGACTAACTGAGCAACCTTAACTCTAATGCAAAACTCTGTTTATATAGAGACAGGTTTGCAACTGGGCTAGGGTTTAACCACATGGTCTGCAAATTGGGCTAGGCAAATTCGCCTACCACTCCCTATAATGAGGGTCTGGTTTGGCCCAATCACGACAACTAACTATTACAAAACTAAACCCGCTAACTGTTTATCGTTTTACTAATTACAAGATATCCAAAGACCAAATCTAAGCTGTTGTCACAAATATGTACCAACAGAGAAATATAAAAACTATTCTGAACTGAAAAAACTTTCAGATAATTTGTCAACTGATTATAACGAAACTAAACAAGCTTTTGACAAATTATCTAAAGAAATTAAACAATATGAAAAAGGTCAACAGTGAAGATAGTGCAATTTTGTCGATGCTTAAAGCAACTATTATGGACAAACAAATGGCAATTAACATTCATCTTAACAAAATTGCTGAACTGAAAAATAAGCTTGAAAAAATGAAAATTGAAATGTAAAAGATTAACAAATTGTTAATCAGTTATTCCACCAGTTCATATGTTATTGATCATATTCTTCTGAAAATTGAAAAAGAAGAAAATGATTAGACCGGTAGGAATAAAAGTGTTGGTTACAACCGTGTTCCATCACCCATGTGGGAAAGCTATGCTAGAAAGAAACCATCAGGGGTGGAAAAGGCGCTCAATCTAAATTTGAAACTGAAAGAAAAATGAGTTGCCTGAGAACATTGATGTAACATACACTAAATCAGACAATGACTATGAGTCTGATGTGGTTAAAACTGTTGTTAAAAAGGTTTTGGGAAGTGAAAGCGATAGCACAAAGTACGAAAGTGCTGAGTCGAACTTGGAGAAAACTAGTTCAAGTTCACCTTCTGAAAAAGAGGAGTGCTTTCACAAGAATTATCTTGATAAATCAAATTCTAGCATGGATGATGATTCTACATTGGTTGCTTATACCATGAAAGGATCGGACAAACTATATTCTAATCAAGAATTTCTGACTCAGACGTTGAATCATGAGAAATATGAACAAGTGTTAAAGGTAACATAAATCAATCTTTCTAAAGTGGAAAATTTGAATAAGTCTTACTACTCTAAACACAAAAGTTTTGGAAAAATGATCGTAAAGGTAAAAATGACCCTGAAGGGTATGTTAAGAAGAAAAATGATAAGTTTCAAAAATCAAATTTTTAAAAGAAAGTAAACTTGGTGTTTGGTTCAAGCACGGTAAGTGAAAAAGAAAGGTTGGGAAAGGAACAATCAAACGACAAGTTCCATGCAGAAAAGAAACACCGTGAGCTGAATTTGTGACAGTAGAACATATCGGAAATGTAACAAAGTTGGGCATATTTCACGGCATTGTACTCAAAGCTACTCAAAATTTGTTGATACACTTTTGTGTCTGTCGCTTGTTCTTAGTTACGTCTATAATTGTACGGTCTTTGTTTCCCGTGTCTGTATTAGTTCGGTTGTGTTGACCAAATCAAGATATCCTCCTATCTTGGTTTCGTACAATGATTTAGTTTGTTTGTGTTAAACAGTTGCATGTGTGCATACTGTTGAGTCTTGTGTACATCATGTCTGTGACACACTCTCCGAAGAAAGCATTATGTGCGAGTAAGAATGCTCCGTACGAGCAAATGTTGCTCATACGAGCCACATGCTTCATACGAGGGAAACTATGGAAACAAGTGTGTTACTTGTTTCGTACGAGGAAGTGATCACTTCGTACGAACGAACTTGTTCGTACGAACATCTTTGGAGCAGTTCTTCATGTGTAATAGTTTATTCCATATGTCTAGCAACGTACTTCGTACGAATAACTAGCATGGACACTATATAAGTAGACATGCACCTCTCAGTCAAGGGTTGTTGAATTTTCTTAAGTTGGTTTCTCTTGTTAAGTGCGTTGGTCACTAATAAAAGTCGAACTAGCAAGTTAAGCAGAGGAAGACGCAAGAGCATAGGCAGTTTGTACGAGTTGTACCAGCACTGTTTGTATATGTTTCTACTAGTTCTCATCTGTTAATCAAGATATTGAAACTTTAGTTATCCCGTGTTCTTACTTTGCTTTGTTTTGCATGCATACTTGGATTCCGCACTTGTATGTGTGTTGCATGAACAAGGAGGCAGATTTAATATGATCCTCAGGTGGACCTACAAGTGGTATCAGAGCATTGGCTCTCTTCCTTGTTCAAAACCAAGCTTAGTATTGTGTCTGAGCTAGTTTGAAGGTTTCTTGAAGTGTTCTTGAACTCCCAGTAGAAAACTTAAGTTTTGAATAGATAACTAACTTAAAACTTAGTTAAAATCTGCTATATCCGGAAAATTTTCATAAAAACCAAGTTAGAATGCATGGAGACATGTTAAAATCTGGTTTTTCTTAAAGTTTTCTTTTGTTCAAGTTGAACACATTTGCTGAAGAAACTCACCAGAAAACTCATCAGAATAGTGTTGTAGGGTTGACAAATTTTCTAACATTTGGATTTGGACTGTTATGACTGTAAAAGGTGATGGAATGTTTGTTTTCTTAACTAAAATTGGATAAGACAACAGGCTACTTTCGTAAACCAGACTGTACAAGAAAACGAAAGTTTTCACCAAACCAACCCTGTAAAAGAATTATCTGACAAACTATGAGAAAAACAGTCTGTGCGAGTAATTCATTCGTACGAAAAACCATGCTGCTCGTGCGAAGGACAACTCATCCGCACGAACAACCTGGTTCGCCCAAATGAGCTCATCCGTACAAAGCAAGTTGCTGTACGAAGAACACTTATCCGTACGAAACATTGGTTCGTACGAATAACCTTCATTATTGTTTGTTTTTCGTATTTCACATTTTAAAAGTTGTGTGCTTTTCTAATATTTTCAAAATTGTGAATTTTTAAGAGGGAACTGTTTTTTTCAAACTTTAAACCTTTCAATTTTTCATAATCAAGAAAATATAATGAGTTCTAATCCGTGGGATTGGAGTACTGGTTCAAGCTCAAATCTGGAGTCTTCGCAAAGCTCCGCAACCTCATGGGTTAAGTCTTTGATGCCTCAACATACAGCCTTGATCTATGCAAATCAAGCGGCGTGTGTAGCGAACCAGAACCAGAGCATCCAAACTATTCTAATGAGCGAGAGTGAAACAGGGAGCAATAACCGTCCACCGAAGCTAAATCACATGAACGGTTATCCTTCGTGGAAAAGTCGTTTTCACACTTATGTTCTTGGTCAGAACACAGAACTGTGAACGTGGTTCACTACACCCTATAAAGAATCACTCGAAGAAGCCATATCAAATCCAACCTCTTTGGCCAATCTAGATGAAAGTAACAAGAAAGCATATGATCTAGAGAAAAAGGCCTTTTCTATCCTAACACAAGCTCTTCACAAAGATATTTATCATCAGTTTGGGTATTGTACGACCATGAAAAATTTGTGGGATACTTTGGAAGCGAGAGGAGAGGGTAATGCTGCTACCAAGAAGATTCGACATGCTCTGCTCAAGAAGGAGTTTGACGGTTTCATGTTTATGGAAAATGAAACGTTGAATGATATGACCACACGTTTTTATCATCTGCTCAGCGAGATGTACTCATACAAAGTGTTAGCAGCACCGCAAGAAATTGTGATGCGGGTTGCTGATGCTTTACCACCGAAATGGGTTAATTTATTGACTTATTAAAACATACAGGTGTTTCGGACTCAATTAGTATTTATGAATTTGTGTAGAAACTGGAAAACAAGAACGAAGAAGAACTTTGGAAGGCATAAAGAGTCACTGTTCCACAAAACCCTGAGATGTAATTCGGAGGTATTAATGCAGGTACCAGTTCAAGCTAGCTACCGAAGCTGCAAACCGCGTTTGTGTCAAACGTGAACCCTTTTCTACCACAACCTGTTCAACAAAGTCAGTCTGCAGGCTCGAGTACTCAAGCCTATGGACAAGCCTTTGATCCGAAAGCCTTCCTTCCATAGCCAAGAGATTTAGCACATCAAGCTCCACAGCAAGCTCCTCAACAAGCTTTCTATGGAAGCAATTTTTAATCTGCAAATGCCAATACTGTCAAACTTGACATGTCACATCTCTCCAAAGTCAGCGTAGAAGTTGCACAGGAACATATGGAACTTCTTAGCACAATGGTCAGTGATTATTGTGGTTTAGTTGCAGGTCAAATAGGAAACATCAATTTTACCAATGAAGACTACCAAGAAATTAACCGAGATAAGATGGAACTGATGGATATCAAGTGGGCATTTACAAGTGTTGTGCGAAGAGCGAAGGATTACATGAGGAGAACAGGAAGAACTAGTTTGGAGAGCAAGAAGGATACAAAATACAGTTTTGATAAAACTGATGTTACTTGCTTCAACTGCGGAGAAAGAGGTCATTTCAAACGGGAATGCACGAGGCCCAGCAAAGAAGGAAATCACAACCCCTTTCAAAATCAATCTCAACCATCCAACATAGCTCAGTTCAACAATGATAGAAGAATGGTTGCTGTCAGCAACTCAAACAATGCCAATCAATCAGGACTTTCAAATAAACATAGAGCTTTGGTAGTTCAATCTGATGAAGGATGTGATTGGTCAGTACAATTGGGAACTAATAACAATGGAGGAACTGCATGTTATGCAAAGATCATCAGTCAAATCAAGCATGTTCACAGCATTAATAATTCAGATAATGATGATGCTTCAGGGTATACTTGTAGTTCTAATGAAGAGTGCTCATGTTCAGGTGGTTATGGATCTGATTCTGATGTTAGAAAGGGAAGTGATGCTGAGGTTAGCAAGTTGCTGAGTGAAGCTGAGAAGATGAAGAGTGAAAAAGTGGGTCTAATGAGGAAAGCAGAAGCTGCAGTAAAAGAAATAGAGAAACTATTTACAGATGGTGCATCCTTCCCTCATCACACTGCCTTCATGGCAAACGTTGCAAGTTCTACAAGTCAGGTAAATTTTGACTCTCCTAAAGTTTGCAATAACTGTGTTGAATTGAAAACAAAATATGAAACAATTAACAGTCATAATCAAAATTTAGTTGTTGAACTATCAAAGTGCAAAGAGGCGAACTTGGCTCTAACTCGGAATGTAAAGGAATTCAAATCTGTAATAGAAACCCTTAAGAAAAGTGTTTTTATATTGACAAAAATAGTTTTGAATAAACAGATAGGAATAATAACTATATTAATCTCCTAGAAGAAACTAAGAAAGATTTAGCCATCGCCAAATGCGAATATGATGCGATCAAGCTCAAATTGGAAAGTTATTCTAACTCTCGATGTGTGCTTGATCATATCATTGATGTTCAAAAGCTAAAGGGTGATGCTCAATGCATTGGGTATAAGTCGCGTCCACCCCCAATGAAACACAACTATACCAAAATGCCTGATGAAGAGGAGATGCCTTGCTTTGAACCCTCCGTACCACTTATTCCTGAAGAATTTGCAGCAGGATTGGGATCAAACTAGACAACTCCTCTAGCAAGCAAGAAAATTCATCATCTGATGTTGATCAAAATCCAGCAGAAATAGAGGAAGATGATACATCAGATGATGAATCAATCAGTAGTGATCAGCATCGATCTCTTGATAAAGGGAAAGGAGTAAAATTCTCTGCTGCTCTCAGTACTAAACATGTTAAAAATCAAGCGAATGATTCTAAGAAATCTGTCAAGTCAAAAGTTTCTTCAGATAAAACAGATATTGTGTTGTATACTCTGGTTGGAGATAAGAAAATCTACTCAAACAAAGATTTTCCAATTAAAAACGTAAATCCAAGCTCTATAGATCAGGTTTTTGAAAATTCAACAACCAAAATTTTAGAGAAGGAAAAGCCAACCAAATCACAACCATTATCATCTTCAAGAGAAAAACAAGAGAAGCGAGTTGAAAAGCCTAAAGTTCCACAACCAAAGGTTGAAGCAAAAGGCTCTCGCTACAAGAAACAGGTTAAAAATGTTAATTTGTGAGTTCATCGGGTACTGATAAAGTCGAGACATTCGAAGGCAAGTCTAATATAGATTTTGTAAATAAAGTCAAGATTTTGAAAAGAAACAATCAAAATAATTACACTCAACACACAAATGGGTGTAATGAAAATGAACCCAGTACCTCAAGACCCACAAGTTCAACATCAAGCCGTGAAACACGATCTCCTAATTTTGTTGAAAGGAGAACATGTTTCAAATGTGGAGATTTTGGCCACGTTATCAAAAATTGTACAAATCTAGCCAAACCAAGATTTGTTTAGAGAACTCCTCATGAACCAACTTGCCAACATAGATCTGTTTCTCCAACACAAGATAAACAGATTATTAAAGAACAAAAAGAGAAACAAAAACATAAACAAGTAAAAGCAATTGAAAATGCTTTAAAACTGGATTCTTCAAAAAGGAATCCAAGATCTTCAAATTTAATAAAATCAGAAACTGTTAAAACTGTAAATAATAGTCAATCTTATAATAATCAACAATCTTGGAAACCAAAGACTGCTAGTGGTTCAAGAGGTGGAGCACAATTTTCAAATCATCAAGAAATTGAAATCACATTCCTTGATGATAAGGGGCGACCCAAGACCACTAAGGCTTGGGTCCCCATCTCAAACTAATCTGGCTTTTTAAATGTGCAGGGTGTTCTAGGAGGAACTGTGAATAGTCATTGGATTGTTGACAGTGGAGCATCAAGGCATATGACAGGCGACTTACAGCTCCTGTATGATATGAAAAGCATTCGGGGTGGTTATGTTGCCTTTGCTGGTGATAAAGGTGGATACATCACTAGAGAAGGAATGGTCTCCCATGGTGTTGTGAGTTTGGATAAGATCAATTATGTGCAGCAAATTGATCACAATCTTCTTAGTGTTTCTCAAATCTTTGTTAAGAAGTTTACGGTACATTTTGATGATACCAGTTGTTATGTGTTGAAACCCGGATTCAAGATCCCGAAAGAATGGATTCTCTTAACGGCTCGAAGAATCAACGACTTGTATATTCTTGATACGAGCCAAGCAATTACAACATCTGCACAAGTCACATATTTGTCTCAAAAGCCACCGAAAAGGAAACAATCTCTTGGCACAGACGGATGGGACACATTCATCTGAGGAAAATGAACAATTTGGTGAAGAATAATCTTCTGAATAGTGTACCAGTCAAGAATTTTCATCTTCAGGTGTCTGTGTATCGTGTCAAAAGGGCAAGCAAGTTAGAAAATCTCATCCCGTGAAGAAGATCAACACTGTGAATATGCCTCTAGAACGTCTTCATATGGACCTATTTGGACCTATGAAACACAAGACTACCTTTGGTGATTCTTATTGTCTGATAGTTACTGATGACTACTCAATATTTTCATGGGTGAATATGCTGCCACATAAGAGTGAAGTTCCTAATATCCTCAAGAATCTCCTGACATTGTTAGAAAATTTGTACAATCTGAAGGTAAGGAGAATCAGAAGCGACAATGGCACCGAATTCAAGAATCAAGTTATGGATGAGTACTGTTCTTCAAAGGACATTTTGCATGAGTAGAGTTCTCGCTACACTCCATAACAGAATGGTATCTGTGAGAGGAAGAATAGAACTCTGATTGAAACAGCAAGAACTAAGTTAGTGGAATCAGGACTTCTCGTTCAATTTTGGGGAGAAGCTGTTTCTACTGCATGTTACACGATGAATAGAGTTCTAACGGTGAAGAGACATGGGAAGACATGCTTTGAGTTGCTACATAAAAGGAAACCAGATGTTTCTTTCTTGGGACCTTTTGGAGCTCCATGCACTATGATTGATCCACATGGAAAGTTTGGTCCAAAGGCTATCGAAGGTTTCTTCCTTGGATATGCTACTCCAAATTTCAGGGTGTGGAATTTGTCTTCAAAAAGGATTGAAGAATGGGGTGAAGTCAAGGTTCAGAGATACACAGAATCAGTAAGAGCTCCGGGTGCTCCTTGGATGTTCTACTACGATGGACTATTCGACTCCTTTAATCTGCAAACTTTTGATGATGCATCTGTTGCAACTCAAATGTTATTGGAAAGTGATACGGCAGTTGACTCATCATTAGTTCGACCAATTATTGGTAACCCTCAAGTGTCGACTTCGGTTAACAATCTTGTTCAAAATGAGGAATTCAAAGATGCTGTGGATTATAATGTTTCATCAGAAGATGATGAGTTTCATGATACAAATGAAGCAACCTCTGGTGCGGTTCCTGGTATTTCTAATGTCATGTCAAATATACAACCTCAAGGGACGACTAAAGGTCATGCATCTACATCCTCATCAAATCCATCACTCGATTTGACTGTTTATCTGATAGCAACAATTTGGGCATAAACTCTCGAGTTCCCGATGTTCCAGAAACTCGAATTCATAATACCCATCCTCAGCAGAATATTATTGGAGATGTCTATAGTGGTGTGTAGACTCGTAGTCAGCTTCGAAACAACCAGAATGTTGGACTGTATTCGGAAATAAGAGAATCTGGGGGACAGAACATTTGGTCTTTTGCCTGCTATGTTTGCCAAGTTGAACCAAAATCTTGGAAGGAGGCAATGAAAGAAGACTCTTGGGTTGAAGCCATGCAGGAAGAACTTCAACAGTTTCAGAAGTTGGGTGTGTGGAAGTTAGTTGACATGCCTGACAACTACAAGAAGATTGGCACTTGATGGGTTTACAAATGCAAGAAAGATAACCGATGTGTTGTTTGAGAAACAAAGCGATTGGCACTCCATCTTGACAAGGTTTGGCTTCTCAACAAGGCGTTATATGGTCTTCATCAAGCTCCAAAGGGCTTGGTATGAAACGTTGTCTACCTATCTTCTGAAGAATGGTTTTCGACGAGGATTGATCGACTGTACTCTCTCTTCATAAAGGAAAGGAACGAGGATTTGCTGCTAGTGCAAGTATATGTTGATGATATTATTTTTTGGTCTACCAATGAACGAATGTGCAAAGAATTTGAGCAGGTTATGCAGGAGAAGTTCGAGATGAGTGCCATGGGAGAAATGACTTTCTTTTTATGTTTGCAGGTTTAGCAATCAAAGGAAGGAATCTTCATTCATCAAACCAAGTATGCCAGAGATATTCTCAAGCGATTTCAAATGGACGACTCAAAGCCTTTGGGATCTCCATTAGCTCAGAATCATGGGATTACTAAAGGCGGAATGGCTGAACATGTGGAACCATCTCTCTATCGTTCTATGATCGGATCTCTCATGTATCTTACTACTTCAAGACCCGATATAATGTACCCAAGATGTCTTCTGTCCCGCTATCAGTCTAGTCCGAAAGTTTCTCATTTGATGGCTGTGAAAAGGATCTTTCGTTATTTAAAGGGTCGCACGGACACTAGTTTCTGGTACCCTAAGGATGATAACTTTGATCTGACAGCATTCAGTGATTCTGAACATGGCGGCTGCAAAATAGATGCAAAATCAACAACGGGATGTCAGTTCTTGTGAAATTTCCTAGTCACATGGCAATGCAAAAAGCAGACTTGTGTAGCTACATCAACCTGTGAAGCTGAGTATATTTCGGCTTCTAGTTGCTGCTTGCAGGTTCTATGGATTCAACAGCAGATGCGGGACTATGGTTTTCAATTTCTATCTACTCCTATTTTTGATGTTAATGAAGCTGCTTTACAGATCACTCGGAATCCTGTACAGCACTCAAAAACAAAACACATTGAGATTAAGTATTATTTCATACGAGATTGTTATGAAAAGAAACTTATCAATTTTGTTAAAATCCACACCGATCACCAACCTGCCGACCTTTTTACAAAAGCTTTTGGCAAATCTCATTTTGATTATCTACTTTTGGTAAATGGCATCAAGATGAAAACTGAGTAACTCAACCATGTCTAATTATTTTTCTAAAAATCTAAAACTACAAAAAGATTTTCCAGTTTTCTTAGTTTTATATTTTAGGGAGAGAAATTTTCAAGAAAATACAAAAAATATGTCTTTTACTTATTTACCTTCTATATTTAAGGGAGATAAAATTTAGAAAAATACAAAGACAATAAAAAACCCAAAAATAAAAAATGAGTTTCTTGGATAAGACAAGTTGAAGATGATGAAATACACCGGAAATCTGTCATAAACAAGTCAAAGACAAAGAATGAAAATTGATAAGTAGCTTTACTAATGATGTATCGGTAGGCTAACAATCAGACGAAAATGTGCAGGTTGATACAAACTTAATGTACTGCAAGCCAGGTAGGAACCATTCATTGGCATATGGTCTTGGTACCGAAATTTCGTTTGATAGTATGCCGAAGATCTGAGATATACGGTCTTTATGCTGACTTATCATCTGGGTATCATGGTTGAATCTTTTATCAAAAAATAACGGTGGCGCAAGTCTAGCACTTCCATGATACCATACACACGTGTACATACTGCATACGACCTCAAATAAGTGATAAAAATTTCACATCCACCCGAAATTAGTGATAAAATATCACAACTTATGCGGGATTTAAGTTCGTATCTTTGTCGGTACGATGGTACTAACCTGTTCACGGACTTACTCCTGTGCCCTGCATGCATATGAAAATCAAGTTCCTCATTAATAAGTGATAAAATCACATAAGACTTGTTTTCAATTCAAAATAAGTGAGTATCTCACATCATATACGTCAAAACAGATGATAAGCAGTATACTCACCAGTAAGATTTTCTCTCGTGCATATCTTGATACGGGAATGTGTCGTGAAGTGGTTGAACACCGGCTAGTAAGTATAAATCATACCCTAATCATATCTCCTAATCATGATTACAGCTGATAAGTCGAGCTTTCGTGGAAAACAATACCGATGATCATAGTCGAATATTTATTATTCAATTTGATGTTTTAACAAAACCTGTTTTTTGTCAAGATTAAATGCTGGTATGATTCTCTTACCTTGAAACTTTGAAAAGATTATCTCGTAAGTATTTAATATTAGTAATTATTTTAGTTTAGTTTACTATGTAATTATCAAAAGGTTTTTTTACCAAGATATGCCATAAAAACCATTTGTTTTGATATCACAACTTCATAAAGTACTTTCTTACAATGGTAAACCTAAAGGAAACATTAACTACTAAGCATAACCCATATTGAAAGAATGATATCATTCTTGAAATACTACACTAGTTAAATGCTTTAATGGTGTTAAAGACGTGTTTGAAATAAGTAGAAAGCGAGTGAACATTAAGTGGAATGAGAGATGCAGAGCAAAGGAAATCCAAGTTCAACAAGATCCGGTTACTGAAAACCATGGCAATCTTGATGCTTCGACCTCATCCTCGCAACAAACAATTTCTGCAAGCAACTCCAGTGGTAGAAATCAAATGCACAACAGATAGTGACCGATCAAGTTACCTCAAGCAGTTATCAAAAGGAAACATGAAAGGTTCGATGTTTCTGGAAAATTTGAAGATCTGATGCTCTATCAGTGGATAGCAGATCTTCAGGGGGAGTTTGTTGATACTCCAAACCATTCCAGTATGAAGACTAAAGACCAATGACCAAAGCCGAAGCCCAAGCAACAACCAAGGGGGAGTTTGTTGATACACTTTTGTGTCTGTCGCTTGTTCTTAGTTACATCTGTAATTGTACGGTCTTTGTTTCCTGTGTCTGTATTAGTTGGTTGTGTCAACCAAATCAAGATATCCTCCTATCTTGGTTTTGTACGACGATTTAGTTTGTCTGTGTTAAACAGTTGCATGTGTGCATACTGTTGAGTCTTGTGTATGTCATATCTATGACAAGCTCTCCGAAGAAAGCATTCTGTGCGAGTAAGAATGCTCCATACGAGCAAGATGTTGATCATACAAGCCATATGCTTCGTACGAGGGAAACTATGGAAACAAGTGTGTTACTTGTTTCATACGAGGAAGTGAATGCTCCGTACGAACCAACTTGTTCGTACGGACATCTTTGGAGCAGTTCTTCGTGTGTAATAGTGTGTTCCGTATGTCAGCAACGTACATCGTACAAATGACTAGCATGGACACTATATAAGCAGGCATGCACCTCTTAGTTAAGGGTTGATGAATTTGCTGAAGTTGGTTTCTTTGGTTAGGTGCGTTGGTAACTATAAAAGTCGAACTAGCAAGTTGAGCAGAGGAAGACGCAAGAGCATAGGCAGTTTGTATGAGTTGTATGAGCATTGTTTGTATATTTTGTACTAGTTCTCATCAGTTAATCAAGATATTGAATCTTTGGTTATCCCGTGTTCTTAATTTGCTTTGGTTTGCATGCATACTTGGATTCCGCACTTGTATGTGTTGCATTAACAAGGAGGCAGGTTTAATTTGATCCTCAGGTGGACCTACAAAATTTGTTTAGAATGCAAAGAAATCCACAGAAGATGAGAGACAAAATAAACCTATGTTTGTTCCAAAACTAATCTTAAAAAGAAATAATGAATCGAACAAAATTGTGAAACCAATAATTCTAAATGTTTCAAAATCTAAAATTGGTGAAACTTCAACCAAAATTGAACCAAAAAATTCAAAATCTTATTCGAAAAAGGTAATTCTAAAAACACAAACTTGGGTGGTTAAAACCAAAACATCTTCTGTAGAAATCAAAACTTTTGTTAAATTTAAAGTTGCATCGGATGTTAATGTCAACGTTCCAATGTTTGATATTCCAAACCCACCCAAGATCGAGAAGGCTTGGGTTTCACTGTTTAAGTAATTGCTTAATTACATGTGAAGGGGCTCCCAAGGTCATTCATATCAAAATGGATAATGGACAGTGGAGCTTCTCATCACATGACAGGAATGCTGGCCTTACTCTATGATGTTAAGCCTATTCGTGGAGGCTATGTAGGGTTCGCTGGAAATAGAAGTGGAAGGATTGTCGAAGAAGGAAAACTTTCCTATGGAATGATCTCGTTCGACAAACTGAACTACATTGCTGAATTGGAGTACAATTTACTAAGCATTTCACAGATTTGTGATAAGATGTTTACAACACACTTCAATCATAAAGAATGCTTAATTCTGAAGCCATGATTCAAAATTTCTGACGAGTGAATTCTCATGCGCGCTCTACGAGAGAATGATCTTTATGTTCTAGACATGAGTGTCACATCCACTAACTCAAAGTCAGCACAATGTTTTATCACAAAAGCAAATGAAAAAGAATCGATCTTTTGGCATCGAAAGATAGGGTATATCCATTTGAGAAAAAATGAATTATCTGGTGCACAACAATCTAGTGGAGGGTGTTAATCTCAAAAGTTTCCATCTGAATGATGCTTATCTTAGTTGCAAAAAGGGGAAGCAACATACGAAATCACATCCGAGAAAACTTCTGAATTCTATCAAATTACCACTAGAGAGGCTTCATATGGATCTTTTCGGGCTAGTAAATGTCAAAAGCATATCTGGTGATCTATACTGCCTCGTTGTGACAGACGACTATTTGAGATTCTCGTGGTTATTTTCCAGGAGGGTAAAGATGAGATATTTGATAATCTTATGGTTCTCTTTAGAAAGTTAGAGAACTTGTACCACCTTCCAATCAGACGAATACGAAGTGATAAGGGTACTGAGTTAAAAAATAATCGAATGATCGATTCTGTAACAACAAATGTATTGATCACGAATTCAATGCCCCCTATATTCCACAAAAAAATGGAGTAGTCAAACGTAAGAATCAAACTCTCATTGAAACTTCACGCACGATGCTCGCTGATTCAAAGTTACTTGTTAATTTCTGGAGTGAAGCCATTGCCTCTGCATGTTACACGTTGAAAAGGTTTTTAACCATCAAGCCACATAAGAAGACATGTTTCGAACTGCTTAACCAACAAAAGCCAAATTTAGAGTTTTTGGAACCATTTGGAACTCCATGTATGGTCATTGACGCGGATGATAAATTTGGTGCGAGATCTTTGGAAGGATATTTCGTAGGATAAGCAAGTCCGTTGAGAACAATATATTTGCCAAGTCTAAATCTAGTTATTCTTGCTCAACATGTTGATTGTCAGAAGTATATATTGCCTACTTAAAAGCCTGGTGAATCATAGATGTCCAACTACGAGAGTTTATAGAATTCTTTCAATCTGCCAGACGAATCAAATGAAGTGGAACTTGTGTTGTTGTATCAATAACAACAATCATCTAATCAAGAACAAGTTCCAAGACCTATAATGGTTACCCAACCATCTATTGACACAAATGTTTCTAGAGCAGGTCCGAGCACGATCCAAACAGAACCCATCGTCGTATCAGTAATGAATACCACAGAACCCACTTTTGACCAATCTGATGATTCTGATTCAGATGTTGGGCCAACATATGATCAAGATGGTGAATTCAGCTCCAACGAAGGTTCTGAGCAGATAACAAGTTTATTAAATCAATTTGCAGGTCCTAAGGATCAGAATGAAGCTTCAACAAGTAATCAGGTTGCTTAACAGAACATTACGAATTTGGAGAGTGAAGTAAATGTTCCTAATGAAGTAATGCCAAGGAATTTGTCCTATCATCCATCGGAGAATATTATAGGAAAATTACAAGCTGGAGTTAAAACACGCAATCAGATCAACAAGGATCTTAGTTGTTTTTATACAAAAACTGCATTAGTCCAAGATATGTGCTTATATCATTGTTTTATTTTGCAGATTGAACCAAAATCGAATAAGGAAGCACTTGCCGATGATAGCTGGATAAATGAAATGCAGGGGGAGCTGCAACAATTCGTAAAGCTTGGTGTCTGGAAGCTTGTTGACCTACTAGCTAATCACAAAGCTATTGCTACTATATGGGTCTTTAAGTGCAAAAGAGATGATCGAGGGGTAATTGTGCGCAATAAAGCTCGACTAGTTGTCAAAGGTTTCCATCAGCAAGATGTCACACCCAAACCGATGGCGGAAACATCGGAGTGATAAGAAATAGATTGCCAAGGCGTCATAACATTATTTGCGACAATATTTGAATAAAACTCATTTCATTTCATAACAAAATTGTCAATTTCAACACGGAAGTCAAATACAATAAGTTCAACAACATAAATCTTAGCATTCTAGATGTGTTTCTATGCCATCCCTACTAAGTTCCATCATGATCAACATCCTTAACCTGCAACATGTTAAAACTATAGTTCAATACAAATAGTATTGGCGAGTACACAAGTTTGATATAGCATAAGTACGAAAAGAAATAAACGAATCCACATGTTAAGCTAGCATACTATATTAATGTAAACATGGCATACGATCTATAAATCAACCCTCGCGTGTCACCGCAAAATAGAATAAACTTAAAATGTCCCCAAGAATACGGGTGGTGCGTTACTCCTATAGCGCTATACATGTTAAGGGGAGGCTCGTACGTAGTTAATGACAGATAGCATCACATAAGAATGTTCCAGGTATACAAATCGTGTATCACGTAACTATAGCATGTATGATGGATTGTTTGTGTGATTGCATAAAAGTATAAGTGTGATTGCATGTATTTTGATAGACTAACATGTTGCATCCAAACGTGTAAAGCGTAAAAAGGGTGTTTGAGTGTACTCACAGTTTTGCAAGCTTCCACTTGGTATTTCCGTTAAGTGTTGGGGGAGTTTAGAGGATGGAGCACCGAGTTATCCTACAAGAGGAAAACGTAGGTTGGTAAGTATTCGAATGATCATAGAGGATTAGGAATTTGAATACACTAAAGAATGTATACGGGAAAATAATCATCTAGACTTAATACCCATTCTTGACACTATAATACCCATTCGGGTTGATGTGTTTTCATGGGTTCGAATACCCATTAGAATCGTAACGAGAAATTAAGTACTTAGGTGATGTAACCTAGTACCATGAGGGATAATCATTCGATTACCATCAAGAGTTCGATTAGTTTGTGTGTATGTGTGTATACATATATATTATAGTATACGTAATCATATTTATCATGAAAGTTCATAGAAGTCATGCATGGAGGTAGGAGGATAACCTTCCTTTAACCTCTTTCGTTTAGTTCACCAACGCACAAGTCGTCACAAGGACGACAAGGATGGTCATGAATAAGTTAAACATGAAAGTGAAAGACGAAAATAATCATAATCATCAAGTGAGGTGGTGGATTGAAGGTTGGATAGCCAACGCTTCCAAGTAATCACACACTACCCACTCAAGTGTTGTTTCAAGAACAAGCTTGGAAGGATACAACACTTGTGGTTGAAACCCTCTTAAAACAAAAGGTTCTTACACTTGGGACCTCAAATATGGTGATGTTCCAAGTTGTTTTTCCATGGAAAACCTATGGAAACATCTCCAAAGGTGATTCACGTATTAAGAAGGAAGAAGGATCAAAGAAGGAAGGTAAGGGTGAGTTAGAACTCACTTTTGAAAGTCTTGAACTTTCAGATATAGAAGGAGCTTTAGAGAGAAGGAGAGAAGTGTTTGAGGTGTGAAATGAGAGTGGGAGGAGCTCGTATTTATAGTTGAGGTTTGGGGAGTTGTTAGTTAGGTGCATTTAATGCAGAAAACACAAATTTGGCCAATCCATGGACTAGAACCACTTTCTCCGGATTATGCCCCTCTCGCGGGCCGCGAGAGGGTGAAGAAGAATCGGTTGCGTGCCGCAAGAAGTCTGGCGGGCTGTGAGAGAGTTTCACAAGGTCTGTCGCGCGGTTGCGAGGAGGGTTATTCTAGAAGCTTCTTTGGTTTTTGACATTTTTAGACCTTGAACTTAGTTTATCTTTCATTTTAGGCGATAACTTGTCATTTTTGCATGATTTAAGCGTATAACACATTTAAGTATGGTTTGAGTATCGAGTGTGAATGTTTGAATCTTTGCATGTGTAACAAATATCAGTTTAAACGATTGAATGCATGTAAGGCATGTATATGTAACAAGTATGAATTTTTATTACGATTCAAGTCTCGGATTACAAAATTGGGAAAAGAAATACGGATACATGTTTCCAAAAATAGAAATACGACTATACTTTCTAATTAAGGAATGTACGAAAAAGCGAGGCGTTACACAAGAAGGCATTGATTATACAGAGGTCTATGCTCTGGTGGCAAGACTAGAAGCAATCCACATATTCCTGGCGTTTGCGTCATGGAAAGGTTTTAAAGTGTACCAGTTGGATGTCAAATCAGCTTTCCTTTACGGGAAAGTAAAAGAAGAAAGGTATGTTGGCCAGCCACCAGGGTTTGTGAATCCAGTGCATAAAGACAAGGTTTACTTACTTGATAAGGCGTTATACGAGTTGCATCAGGCCTCGAGAGCTTGGTATGAGACACTCTCTCAGCACCTGTTAAACAACGGCTTTACCAACGGCACTGTTTATAGCACACTCTTCACACGAGAAGTGAAAGGACATCTGTTAATTGTACAAATCTATGTGGATGATATTATCTTTGGCTCTACGAATGATGCACTATGTAAAGAATTTGATGAAGTCATGAAAAAGATATTTGAAATGAGTTCAATGGATAAATGAAGTTCTTCTTAAGGCTTCAGGTAGATCATTTACCTACTGGTATCTTCATCCATCAGACAAAGTACATCAATGATATCATGGAAAAATTTGATACGTCGAGAACGTCACCATTTCTATCCCATTAGCAATTAATTATGGCATCTGGCTAGACGAACATGGAGTCAAGATAGATGAAACCTTATATGGATTGATGATGGGATCAATGATGTATCTTACAGCATAAAGACTAGACATCATGTATCCAACATGCCTTTGCGCCCGATATCAATCGAGTCCTCGAGTGTCACACATGATGATAGTCAAGCGGATTTTCAGATATTTGAAAGGTTGCCCAAGAACTAGCTTGTGGTATCTATGTAATGACAATTTTGACCTCGCAGGTTATTCAGACTCAGGTTCGGATGCTACAAACTTAATTCCAAATCTACTATGGTTTGTTGCCAGTTCTTCGGAACACGCTTGGTAACATGGCAATGCAAGAAGCAAACCACAGTCGCTCACTCTACATGCGAGGCTGAATATGTCTCGGCTTCCAGTTGTTGTTCACAAATTTTGTGGATACGATTACAGATGAGAGACTTTGGATTGCAATTTCTTGATACGTCCATATATGTAGATAATAAGGCTGCCACCGATATAACTAAAAATCTGGTTCATCACTCAAAAAATAAATAGATTGAAATTCGACATCACTTTATCCGTAATTGCCACGAGAAAAAGTTGATTCGAATAGAAAAGATCCACACTAATGAACAAAAGGTAGATTTTTATACTAAACCATTTAATTGAATTCGATTTAAATATCTTTTGAGAATTAATGGTATGAGAAATTTAACATCAGATGGGAAATTAGAGGTTGAATACGGATCGGATGAGGAGTTTTAGTGATCCTCATCGGTTTGTCACATTTTAAAGTTTTTAGAATTTCTTTCTTTAAATACAAAATTTCAAAAATATGTTTTTAATTTTAGGGGGAGAAATATTGAAGAAAATGCAAAAACATTAAAAATGTACAAAAACATGAAAAGGACAAAAAGAGTTTTCGCGTGAAAAGAGGAAATGATAGTACATCAGTGGACTATCACTGTATGCTAGAGATTGAAGTGTTATAAAGTTTAAACGGGTCTCACTGAGTATGTGCCAGTAGGCTATGCACATTTAGTAGATTGTTTCTGAGATAAAAACTTAAAAAAAACTTCTTAATTAGTGGTTTAACATCTCTCGGATATAAGGTCTTAGTACACCAAAATTTCGTTTGAGAGATTGCCGGATTCTGAGATACTAGGACTTTATAAATAATTGATATCTAGGGTATTATACAAGTTATTATGATTTTACGTCGGCAATGGACTAGAACTTGTAGAATACTTTTGCTTTTAATGCCCAAAAACTGCAGCAAATTACAAGTATTTGAAAGATCCAACAATTTAGTAAAAGATTCCAAATTGGAACACTACTTTCAAGACGAGCCTTCATCTCTTTGTCGGTATGATGGTACTAACCTGAGCTCTCAAGGTCTCGCATTACCCAGATACAAATATCAGTTAGATATATTCACCTGTAAGATGAAATTCAGGGAATCTTGATACGGGAGTACATTCTGAAGTGGGAAACATGGTTAAGTCAAGTTCCTAAAATTACCTAATGTATATCAAAACAATTTAGAAATGTGTAGAGGTTTATGTGGATTAAGTATACTGACAATCTAAATGAATTTGTTTAGTACTTAAGTATACTGACAATCTAAGTGAATTTGTTTAGTACTTGAAGTCTTATAAAAGTCAATGGAACTAGTGATATGTCTCAAAAACTAATATGATCCTCTAATAAAAACTCACAAAAATATGTGGGTAAATATGTTTGTACATAGTTTATTACATTCCATTTTAGAAAACCCCAAAAAATGATTTTCAGTATGTTTTAGCATAATCTTTGGAAAAACCAAAAAGATTTTTTTCTATCTTGCTTTTTGACTACCGATGATGGAAAGCAAATCTTCGAAATCCAAAGATGCCGAATGCTGAGAATTCCGGAAGACAACGGGTTGGTAGCTTATCTCTCCATATATGTAGATAATAAGGCTGCCATCGATATAACTAAAAATCTAGTTCATCACTCGAATAATAAACACTTTGAAATTCGACATCACTTTATCCGTGATTGCCACGAGAAAAAGTTGATTCGAATAGAAAAGATCCACACTAATGAACAAAAGGCAGATTTTTATACCAAACCATTTAATTAAATTCGATTTAAATATCTTTTGAGAATTAGTGGTATTAGAAATTTAACATCAGATGGGAAATTAGAGGTTGAATACGGATCGGATGACGAGTTTTAGTGATCCTCATCGGTTTGTCACATTTTAAGGTTTTTAGAATTTCTTTCTTTAAATACAAAATTTCAAAAATATGTTTTTAATTTTAGGGGGAGAAATATTGAAGAAATACAAAAACATTAAAAATGTACAAAAACATGAAAAGGAAAAAAAGAGTTTTCGCGTGAAAAGAGGAAATGATAGTACATCAGTAGACTATCACTGTATGCTAGAGATTGAAGTGTTATAAAGTTTAAACGGGTCTCACTGAGTATGTGCCAGTAGGCTATGCACATTCGGTAGATTGTTTCTGAGATAGAAACTTAAAAAAAACTTCCTAATTAGTGGTTTAACATCTCTCGGATATATGGTCTTAGTACACCGAAATTTCGTTTGAGAGATTGCCGGATTCTGAGATACTAGGTCTTTATAAATAATTGATATCTAGGGTATTATACAAGTTTTTATGATTTTACGTCGGCAATGGACTAGAACTTGTAGAATACTTTTTGCTTTTAATGCCCAAAAACTGCAGCAAATTACAAGTATTTGAAAGATCCAACAATTGCAGTAAAAGATTCCAAACTGGAACACTACTTTCAAGACGAGCCTTCATCACTTTGTCGGTATAATGGTACTAACATGAGCTCTCAAGGTCTCGCATTACCCAGATACAAATTCACCTGTAAGATGAAATCCAGGGAATCATGATACGGGAGTACATTCTGAGGTGGGAAACATGGTTAAGTGAAGTTCCTAAAATTACCTAATGTATATAAAAACAATTTAGAAATGTGTGGAGGTTTATGTGGATTAAGTATACTGACATCTAAATGAATTTGTTTAGTACTTAAGTATACTGACAATCTAAGTGAATTTGTTTAGTACTTGAAATCTTATAAAAGTCAATGGTACTAGTGATATGTCTCAAAAACTAATATGATCCTCTAATACAACCTCACAAAAATATGTGGGTAAATATGTTTGTACATAGTTTATTACATTCCATTTTAGAAAACCCCAAAAAATGATTTTCAGTACGTTTTAGCATAATCTTTGGAAAAACCAAAAAGATTTTTTTCTATCTTACTTTTGACTACCGATGATGGAAAGCGAATCTTCAAAATCCAAAGATGCCGAATGCTGAGAATTCCGGAAGCAACGGGTTGGTAGCTTATCCATATATGTAGATAATAAGGCTGCCATCGATATAACTAAAAAAAAGTTGATTCGAATAGAAAAGATCCACACTAATGAACAAAAGGCATATTTTATACCAAACCATTTAATTGAATTCGATTTAAATATCTTTTGAGAATTAGTAGTATGAGAAATTTAACATCAGATGGGAAATTAGAGGTTGAATACGGATCGGATGACGAGTTTTAGTGATCGATATAACTAAAAATCTAGTTCATCACTCGAAGATCTGAGTTGTGGAAATACTTTGAAAAGATCTGAGTTGTCCATATATGTAGATAATAAGGCTGCCATCGATATAACTAAAAATCTAGTTCATCACTCGAATAATAAACACTTTGAAATTCGACATCACTTTATCCGTGATTGCTACGAGAAAAAGTTATTCGAATAGAAAAGATCCACACTAATGAACAAAAGGCATATTTTATACCAAACCATTTAATTGAATTCGATTTAAATATCTTTTGAGAATTAGTAGTATGAGAAATTTAACATCAGATGGGAAATTAGAGGTTGAATACGGATCAGATGACGAGTTTTAGTGATCCTCATCGGTTTGTCACATTTTAAAGTTTTTAGAATTTTTTTCTTTAAATACAAAATTTCTAAAATATGTTTCTAATTTTAGCGGGAGAAATATTGAAGAAATACAAAAACATTAAAAATGTACAAAAACATGAAAAGGAAAAAAAGAGTTTTCGTGTGAAAAGAGGAAATGATAGTACATCAGTGGACTATCACTGTATGCTAGAGATTGAAGTGTTATAAAGTTTAAACGGGTCTCACTGAGTATGTGCTAGTAGGCTATGCACATTCGGTAGATTGTTTCTGAGATAGAAACTTAAAAAAAACTTCTTATGTAGTGGTTTAACATCTCTCGGATATATGGTCTTAGTACACCGAAATTTTGTTTGAGAGATTGCCGGATTCTGAGATACTAGATCCTTATAAATAATTGATATCTAGGGTATTATACAAGTTATTATGATTTTACGTCGGCAATGGACTAGAACTTGTAGAATACTTTTACTTTTAATGCCCAAAAACTGCAGCAAATTACAAGTATTTGAAAGATCCAACAATTGCAGTAAAAGATTCCAAATTGGAACACTACTTTCAAGACAGCCTTCATCTCTTTGTCGGTATGATGGTACTAACCTAAGCTCTCAAGGTCTCGCATTGCCCAGATGCACATATCAGTTAGATATATTCACTAGTAAGATGAAATCCAGGGAATCTTGATACGGGAGTACATTCTGAGGTGGGAAACATGGTTAAGTCAAGTTCCTAAAATTACCTAATGTATCTCAAAACAATTTAGAAATGTGTAGAGGTTTATGTGGATTAAGTATACTGACAATCTAAATGAATTTGTTTAGTACTTAAGTATACTGACAATCTAAGTGAATTTGTTTAGTACTTGAAGTCTTATAAAAGTCAATAGTACTAGTGATATGTCTCCAAAACTAATATGATCCTCTAATATAAACTCACAAAAATATGTGGGTAAATATGTTTGTACATAGTTTATTACATTCCATTTTAGAAACCCCAAAAAATGATTTTCAGTATGTTTTAGCATAATCTTTGGAAAAACCAAAAAGATTTTTTTCTATCTTACTTTTTGACTACCGATGATGGAAAGCGAATCTTCAAAATCCAAAGATGCCGAATGCTGAGAATTCCAGAAGACAACGGGTTGGTAGCTTATCTGAGTTGTGGAAATACTTTGAAAAGATCCGAGTTGTCCATATATGTAGATAATAAGGCTGCCATCGATATACCTAAAAATCTAGTTCATCACTCGAATAATAAACACTTCTAAATTCGACATCACTTTATCCGTGATTGCCACGAGAAAAAGTTGATTCGAATAGAAAAGATCCACACTATGAAAATAAGGCAGATTTTTATACCAAACCCTTTGATTGAATTCGATTTAAATAACTTTTGAGAATTAATGGTATGAGAAATTTAGCATCAGATGGGGAATTAGAAGTTGAATAGGGATCGGATGACGAGGTTTAGTGATCCTCATCGGTTCGTCACATTTTATAGTTTTTAGAATGTTTTTCTTTAAATACAATTCAAAAATATGTTTTTAATTTTAGGGGGAGAAATGTTGTAGAAAATATAAAATCATTAAAAAATGAACAAAAACATGAAAAAGACAAAAAGAGTTTTCGTGTGAAAAGAGGAAATGATAGTACATCAGTGGACTATCACGGTATGCTAGAGAATTGAAGTGTTATAAAGTTTGAATAGGTCTCACTGAGGATGTGCCAGTAGGCTTCTCACATTCGGTAGATTGTTTCTGAGATAGAAACTTAAAAAACTTCTTAATTAGTGGTTTTAACATCTCTCGGATATATGGTCTTAGTACAACGAAATTTCGTATGAGAGATTATCGGATTCTGAGATACTAGTTCTTTATAAATAATTAATATCTGTGGTATTATACAAGTTCTTATCATTTTATGTCGGCAATGGACTGGAAGTTGTAGAATACTTTTGCTTTTAATACCCAAAAACTGCAGCAAATTGCAAGTATCGAAGGATCCAACAATTGTAGTAAACAATTCCAAATTGGGACACTACTTTCAAGACGAGCCTTCATCTCTATGTCAGTTTGATGGTACTAACCTGAGCTCTCAAGGTCTGGCATTACCCGTATACAGATATTAGTTAGATATCTTCACCTGTACGATGAAATCTAGGGAATCTTCATACGGGAGTAAATTCTGAGGTGGGAAACATGGTTAAGTCAAGTTCCTAAAATTACCTAATGTATATCATTACAATTTAGAAATGTGTAGAGGTTTATGTGGATTAAGTATACTGACAATCTAAATGAATTTGTTTAGTACTTAAAGTCTTATAAAAGTCAATAGTATTAGTGATTTGTCTCAAAAACTAATATGATCCACAAATACAAACTCACAAAAATATGTGGGTAAATATGTTTGTACACAGTTTATTACATTCCATTTTAGAAAAACCTAAAAAATGATTTTCAATATGTTTTAGCATAATCTTTGGAAAAACCAAAAAGATTTTTTTCTATCTTACTTTTTGACTACCGATGATGGAAAGCGAATTTTCAAAATCCAAAGATGCCGAATGCTGAGAATTCCAGAAGACAACGGGTTGGTAGCTGATCTGAGTTGTGGAAACACTTTGAAAAGATCTGAGTTGTCCATATAAGTAGATAATATAGCTGCCATCGATATAACAAAAAATCTGGTTCATCAAATAAACACATTGAAATTCGACATCACTTTATCCGTGATTGACACGAGAAAAAGTTGATTCGAATAGAAAAGATCCACACTGATGAACAAAAGGCAGATTTTTATACCAAACCATTTGATTGAATTCGATTTAAATAGCTTTTGCGAATTAATGGTATGAGAAATTTGGCATCAGATGGGGAATTAGAGGTTGAATACGGATCGGAGGATGAGGTTTAGTGATCCTCATCGGTTTGTCACATTTTATAGTTTTTAGAATTTCTTCCTTTAAATACAAAATTTCAAAAATATGTTTTTAATTTTAGGGGGAGAAATGTTGTAGAAAATATAAAAACATTAAAAAAATGTACAAAAAAATGTAAAAGACAAAAAGAGTTTTCATGTGAAAAGAGGAAACGATAGTAGATCAGTGGACTATCACGGTATGCTAGAGATTTGAAGTGTTATAAAGTTTAAACAGGTCTCACTGAGAATGTGCTAGTAAGCTTCACACGTTCGGTAGATTGTTTCTCAGATAGAAACTTCTAGAAACTTCTTAATTAGTGGTTTCAACATCTATCGGATATATGGTCTTAGTACATCGAAATTCCGTTTGAGAGATTGCCGGATTCTGAGATACTAGGTCTTAATAAATAATTGATATCTGGGGTATTATACAAGTTCTTATGATTTTATGTCGGCAATGGACTGGAACTTGTAGAATTTGCTTTTAATACCCAAAAACTGCACAAATTGCAAGTATCGAAGGATCCAACAATTGTACTGAACTATTCCAAATTGGAACACTACTTTCAAGACGAGCCGTCATCTCTTTGTCGGTATGATGGTACTAACCTAAGATCTCAAGGTCTCGCATTACCCGGATACAGATATCAGTAAGATATATTCACCTGTAAGATGAAATCCAGGGAATCTTGATACGGGAGTATATTCTGAGGTGGGAAACATGGTTAAGTAAAGTTCCTAAAACTACCTAATGTATCTCGGGACAATTGAGAAATGCGTAGACGTTTATGTGGATTAAATATACTGACAATCTAAGTGAATTTTACTTAAAGTCTTATAAAAGTTAATGGTACTAGTGATATGTCTCAAAAACTAATATGATCCTCTAATACAAACTCACAAAAATATGTCTGTAAATATGTTTGTACATAGTTTATTACATTCCATTTCAGAAATACCAAAAAAATGATTTTCAGTATGTTTTAGCATAATCTTTGGAAAAACCAAAAAGATGTTTTTCTATCTTACTTTTGACTACCGATGATGGAAAGCGAATCTTAAAAATCTAGGGATGCCGAATGTTAAGAATTCCGGAAGACAACGGGTTGGTAGCTTATCTGAGTTGTGGAAATACTTTGAAAAGATCCGAGTCGTCCATATATGTAGATAATAAGGCTACCACCGATATAACTAAAAATCTGGTTCATCACTCGAAAAATAAACACATTGAAATTCGACAAACCTTTATCCGTGATTCCATGAGAAAAATGTTGATTCGAATAGAAAAGATCCACACTGATAAATGTTGATTCGAATAGAAAAAGCTTGTCACATTTTATAGTTTTTAGAATTTATTTCTTTAAATACAAAATTTCGAAAATATGTTTTTAATTTTAGGGGGAGAAATGTTGTAGAAATTATAAAAACATTAAAAAATGTACAAAAACATGAAAAGGACAAAAAGAGTTTTCGTGTGAAAAGAGGAAATGATAGTACATCAGTGGACTATAACGGTATGCTAGAGATTTGAAGTGTTATAAAGTTTAAACAGGTCTCACTGAGAATGTGCCAGTAGGCTTCGCACATTCGGTAGATTGTTTCTGAGATAGAAACTTAAAAAAAACTTCTTAATTAGTGGTTTTAACATCTCTTGGATATATGGTCTTAGGACACTGAAATTTCGTTTGAGAGATTTCCGGATTCTGAGATACTAGGTCTTCATAAATAATTGATATCTGGGATATTATACAAGTTCTTATGATTTTATGTCGGTAATCGACTAGAACTTGTAGAATACTATTGCTTTTAATACCCAAAAACTGTAGCAAATTGCAAGTATCGAAGGATCCAACAATTGTAGTAAAAGATTCCAAATTGGAACACTACCTTCAAGACGAGCCTTCATCCCTTTGTCAGTAAGATGGTACTAACCTGAGCTCTCAAGGTCTCGCATTACCTGGATACAGATATCAGTTAGATATCTTCACCTGTAAGATGAAATCAAGGGAATCTTGATACGGGAGTACATTATGAGGTGGGAAACATGGTTAAGTGAAGTTCCTAAAATTGCCTAATGTATATCAGAACAATTCAGAAATGTGTAGAGGTTTATGTGGATTAAGTATACTGACAATCTAAATGAATTTGTTTAGTACTTAAAGTCTTATAAAATTCAATAGTACTAGTGATATGTCTCAAAAACTGATATGATCCTCTAATACAAACTCACAAAAATATGTGGGTAAATATGCTTGTACATAGTTTATTACATTCCATTTTAGAAAAACCCAAAAAATGATTTTCAATATGTTTTAGCATAATCTTTGGAAAAACCAAAAATATTTTTTTTTATCTTACTTTTTGACTACCGACGATGGAAAGCGAATCTTCAAAATTCAAAGATGCCGAATGTTGAGAATTCCGGAAGACAACGGGTTGGTAGCTTATCTAAGTTTTGGAAATACTTTGAAAAGATCTGAGTCGTCCATATTTGTAGATAATAAGGCTGCCATCGATATAACTAAAAATTTGGTTCATCACTCGAAAAATAAACACATTGAAATTGGACAAACCTTTATCCGTGATTGCCACGAGAAAAAGTTGATTCGAATAGAAAAGATCCACACTCATGTACAAAAGGCAAATTTTTATACCAACCCATTTGATTGAATTTGATTTAAATATCTTTTAGAATTAATGGTATGAGAAATTTAATATCAGATGGGGAATTAGAGGTTGAATACGGATCAGATGACGAGTTTTAGTGATCCTTATCGGTTTGTCACATTTTATAGTTTTTAGAATTCTTTCTTTAAATACAAAATTTTAAATTTTTTTTAATTTTAGGGGGAGAATGTCGTAGAAAATATAAAAACATTAAAAAATGTACAAAAACATGAAAAAGACAAAAAGAGTTTTCGTGTGAAAAGAGGAAATGATAGTACATTAGTGGACTATCACGGTATGCTAGAGATTTGAAGTGTTATAAAGTTTAAACAGGTCTCACTGAGGATGTGCGAGTACGCTTCGCAAATTCGGTAGATTGTTTCGGAGATAGAAACTTAAAAAAACTTCTTAATTAGTGGTTTTAACATCTCTCGGATATATGGTCTTAGTACACTGAAATTTCGTTTGAGAGATTTCCGGATTCTGAGATACTAGGTCTTCATAAATAATTGATATCTTGGGTATTATACAAGTTCTTATGATTTTAGGTAGGTAATGGACTGGAACTTATAGAATTCTATTGCTTTTAATACCCAAAAACTGCAGCAAATTGCAAGTATCGAAGGATCCAACAATTGTAGTAAATGATTCCAAATTGGAACACTACTTTCAAGACGAGCCTTCATTCCTTTGTCGGTTGGATGGTACTAACCTGAGCTCTCAAGGTCTCGCATTACCCGGATACAGATATCAGTTAGATATCTTCACCTGTAAGATGAAATCCAGGGAATCTTGATACGGGAGTACATTATGAGGTGGGTAACATGGTTAAGTCAAGTTTCTAAAATTACCTAATGTATATCAGAACAATTCTGAAATGTGTAGAGGTTTATGTGGATTAAGTATACTGACAATCTAAATGAATTGGTTTAGTACTTAAAGTCTTATTAAAGTCAATAGTACTAGTGATATGTCTCAAAAACAAATGAGATCCTCTAATACAAACTAAAAAAAAATTTGTGGGTAAATATGTTTGTACATAGTTTATTACATTCCATTTTGGAAAAACCCAAAAAATGAATTTCAGTATGTTTTAGCATAATCTTTGGAAAAACCAAAAAGATTTTTTTCTATCTTACTTTTTGACTACCGATGATGGAAAGCGAATCTTCAAAATCCAAAGATGTCGAATGCTGGGAATTCCGGAAGACAACGGGTTGGTAGCTTATCTGAGTTGTGGAAATACTTTGAAAAGATCTGAGTTGTCCATATATGTAGATAATAAGGCTGCCATCGATATAACTAAAAATCGGGTTCATCACTCGAAAAATAAACACATTGAAATTCAACATCACTTTATCCGTGATTGCCACGAGAAAGAGTTGATTCGAATAGAAAAGATCCACACTGATGAACAAAAGGTAGATTTTTATACCAAACAATTTAATTGATTTCGATATAAATATCCTTTGAGAATTAATGGTATGAGAAATTTAGCATCAGATGGGGAATTAGAGGTTGAATACGGATCAGATGACGAGGTTTAGTGATCCTCATCGGTTTGTCACAATTTATAGTTTTTAGAATTTCTTTCTTTAAATAGAAAATTTCAAAAATATGTTTTTAATTTTAGGGGGAGAAATGTTGTAGAAATTAAAAAAACATTAAAAAAATGTACAAAAACATGAAAAGGACAAAAAGTGTTCTCGTGTGAAAAGAGGAAATGATAGTACATCAGTGGACTATCACGTTATGCTAGAGATTTGAAGTGTTATAAAGTTTAAACAGATCTCACTGAGGATGTGCGAGTAGGCTTCGCACGTTCGGTAGATTGTTTCAGATATAGAAACTTAAAAAAAAACTTCTTAATTAGTGGTTTAACATCTCGCGGATATATGGTCTTAGTACACCAAAATTTTGTCTGACAGATTGCCGGATTCTGAGATAGTAGGTCTTTATAAATAATTGATATCTAGGGTATTATATAAGTTCTTATGATTTTACGTCGGCAATGGACTAGAACATGTAGAATACTTTTGCTTTTAATACCCAAAAACTGCAGCAAATTGCAAGTATCCAAAGTGGAACACTACTTTCAAGACAAGCCTTCATCTCTTTTTCGGTATGATGGTACTAACCTGAGCTCTCAAGGTCTCGCATTACCCAGATACGGATATTAGTTAGATATATTCACCTGTAAGATGTAATACAGGGAAACTTGATACGGGAGTATATTCTGAAGTAGGAAACATGATTAAGTCAAGTTCCTAAAATTACCTAATGTACTTGGAACAATTGAGAAATGTGTAGAGGTTTATATGGATTAAGTATACTAACAATCTAAGTGAATTTGTTTAGTACATAAAGTCTTATAAAAGTCAATGGTACTAGTGATATGTCTCAAAAACTAATATGATCCTCTAATACAAACTCACAAAAATATGTCTATAAATATGTTTGTACATAGTTTATTACATTCCCTTTCAGAAAAACCCAAAAAATGATTTTCAGTATGTTTTAGCATATTCTTTGGAAAAACCAAAAAGTTTTTTTTTCTATTTAACTTTTGACTACCGATGATGGAAAGTAAATCTTAAAAATCAAGAGATGCTAAATGCTGAGAATTCCGGAAGACAACGGGTTGGTAGCTTATCTGAGTTGTGGAATACTTTGAAAAGATCTGAGTCGTCCATATATGTAGATAATAAGGCTGCCATCGATATAACTAAAAATCTGGTTCATCACTCGAAAAATAAACACATTGAAATTCGACAAACCTTTATCCGTGATTGCCATGAGAAAAAGTTGATTCGAATAGAAAAGATCCACACTAATGAACAAAAGGCAGATTTATATACCAAACCATTTGATTGAATTCGATTTAAATATCTTTTGAGAATTAATGGTATGAGAAATTTAACATCTGACGGGGAATTAAGGTTGAATACGGATCGGATGACGAGTTTTAGTGATCCTCATCGGTTTGTCACATTTTATAGTTTTTAGAATTTCTTTCTTTAAATACAAAATTTCAAAAAGTATGTTTTTAATTTTAGGGGGAGAAATGTTGTAGAAAATATAAATACATTAAAAAAATGTACAAAAACATGAAAAAGACAAAAGGAGTTTTCGTGTGAAAAGAGGAAATGATAGTACTAGAGAATTGAAGTGTTATAAAGTTTAAACAGGTCTCACTAAGGATGTGCAAGTAGGCTTCGCACGTTCGGTCGATTGTTTCTGAGATAGAAACTTAATAAAAAACTTCTTAAGTAGTGGTTTTAACATTTCTCGGATATATGGTCTTAGTACACCGAAATTTTGTCTGAGAGATTGCCGGGTTCTGAGATTCTAGGTCTTTATAAATAATTAATATCTGGGGTATTATTCAAGTTCTTATAATTTTACGTTGGCAATGGACTAGAACTTGTAGAATACTTTAGCTTTTAATACCCAAAAACTGCAGCAAATTGCAAGTATTGAAAGATCCAACAATTGTAGTAAAAGATTCCAAATTAGAACACTACTTTCAAGATGAGCCTTCATCTCTTTGTCGGTATGATGGTACTAACCTGAGCTCTCAAGGTCTCGCATTACCCGGATACAAATATCAGTTAGATATCTTCACCTGTAAGATGAAATCCAGGGAATCTTGATATGGGAGTACATTCTGAGGTTAAACATGGTTAAGCCAAGTTCCTAAAATTACCTAATGTATATCAGAACAATTCTGAAATGTGTAGAGGTTTATGTGCATTAAGTATACTGACAATCTAAGTGAATTTTTTTAGTACTTGAAGTCTTATAAAAGTCAAAGGTACTAGTGATATGTCTCAAAAACTAATATGATCCTCTAATACAAACTCACAAAAATATGTCTATAAATACGTTTGTACATAGTTTATTACATTCCATTTCAGAAAAACCCAAAAAAAATTTTCAGTATGTTTTAGCATAATCTTTGGAAAAATCAAAAAGATTTTTTTTCTATCTAACTTTTGACTACCGATGATGGAAAGTAAATCTTAAAAATCAAGAGATGCTAAATGCTGAGAATTCCGGAAGACAACGGGTTGGTAGCTTATCTAAGTTGTGGAAATACTTTGAAAAGATCTGAGTCGTCCATATATGTAGATAATTAGGCTGCCATCGATATAACTAAAAATCTGGTTCATCACTCGAAAAATAAACACATTGAAATTCGACAAACCTTTATCCGTGATTGCCACGAGAAAAAGTTGATTCGAATAGAAAAGATCCACACTAATGAACAAAAGGCAGATTTATATACCAAACCATTTGATTGAATTCGATTTAAATATCTTTTGAGAATTAATGGTATGAGAAATTTAACATCTGACGGGGAATTAGAGGTTGAATACGGAACGGATGACGAGTTTTAGTGATCCTCATCGGTTTGTCACATTTTATAGTTTTTAGAATTTCTTTCTTTAAATACAAAATTTCAAAAAGTATGTTTTTAATTTTAGGGGGAGAAATGTTGTAGAAAATATAAAAACATTAAAAAAATGTACAAAAACATGAAAAAGACAAAAGGAGTTTTCGTGTGAAAAGAGGAAATGATAGTACTAGAGAATTGAAGTGTTATAAAGTTTAAACAGGTCTCACTAAGGATGTGCAAGTAGGCTTCGCACGTTCGGTCGATTGTTTCTGAGATAGAAACTTAATAAAAAACTTCTTAAGTAGTGGTCTTAACATCTCTCGGATATATGGTCTTAGTACACCGAAATTTTGTATGAGAGATTGCCGGGGTTCTGAGATTCTAGGTCTTTATAAATAATTAATATCTGGGGTATTATTCAAGTTCTTATAATTTTACGTTGGCAATGGACTAGAACTTGTAGAATACTTTAGCTTTTAATACCCAAAAACTGCAGCAAATTGCAAGTATTGAAAGATCCAACAATTGTAGTAAAAGATTCCAAATTAGAACACTACTTTCAAGATGAGCCATCATCTCTTTGTCGGTATGATGGTACTAACCTGAGCTCTCAAGGTCTCGCATTACCCGGATACAAATATCAGTTAGATATCTTCACCTGTAAGATGAAATCCAGTGAATCTTGATATAGGAGTACATTCTGAGGTTGGAAACATGGTTAAGCCAAGTTTCTAAAATTACCTAATGTATATCAGAACAATTCTGAAATGTGTAGAGGTTTATGTGGATTAACTATACTGACAATCTAAGTGAATTTGTTTAGTACTTGAAGTCTTATAAAAGTCAAAGGTACTAGTGATATATCTCAAAAACTAATATGATCCTCTAATACAAACTCACAAAAATATGTCTGTAAATATGTTTGTACATAGTTTATTACATTCCATTTCAGAAAAACCCAAAAATTTGATTTTCAGTATGTTTTAGCATAATCTTTGGAAAAACCAAAAAGATTTTTTTCTATCTTACTTTTGACTACTGATGATGGAAAGCGAATTTTCAAAATCCAGAGATACCGAATGTTGAGAATCCGGAAGATAACGGGTTGGTAGCTTATCTGAGTTGTGGAAATACTTTGAAAAGATCTGAGTCATCCATATATGTAGATAATATCGCTGCCATCTATATAACAAAAAATCTGGTTCATCACTCGAAAAATAAACACACTTGAAATTCGACATCACTTTATCCGTGGTTGCCACGAGAAAAAGTTGATTCAAATAGAAAAGATCCACACCGATGAACCAATGGCAGATTTTTATACCAAACCATTTGATTGAATTCGATTTAAATATCTTTTGAGAATTAATGGTATGAGAAATTTAACATCAGATGGGGAATTAGAGGTTGAATACAAATCGGATGACGAGTTTTAGTGATCCTCATTGGTTTGTCACATTTTATAGTTTTTAGAATTTCTTTCTTTAAATAAAAAATTTGAAAAATATGTTTTTAATTTTTGGGATAGAAATGTTGTAGAAAATACAAAAACATTAAAAATATGTACAAAAACATGAAATAGACAAAAAGAGTTTTGGTGTGAAAAAAGGAAATGATAGTACATTAGTGGACTATCACGGTATGCTAGAGATTTGAAGTGTTATAAAGTTTAAACAGGTCTCACTGAGTATGTGTCAGTTGGTTCGCACGTTCAGTAGATTGTTTCTAAGATAGAAACTTCAAAAAACTTCTTAATTAGTGGTCTTAAAATCTCTGGGATATATGGTCTTAGTACACCAAAATTTCAGTTGAGAGATTGCCGGATTGTGAGATACTTGGTCTTTATAAATAATTGAAATCTTGGTATTATACAAGTTCTTATGATTTTACGTCGGCAATGCACTAGAACTTGTAGAATACTTTTGCTTTTAATACACAAAAAATCCAGCAAATTGCAAGTATCGAAGGATCCAACAATTGTAGTAAAAGATTCCAAATTGGAACACTACTTTCAAGACGAGCCTTCATCTCTTTGTTGGTATGATGGTACAAACCTAAGCTATCAAGCTCTTGCATTACCCAAATACAGATATAAGTTAGATATATTCACCTGTAAGTTGAAATCCAGGGAGTCTTGATACGGGAGTATATTCTGAGGTGGGAAACATAGTTAAGTTAAGTACCTAAATTTACCTAATGTATCTCGGAACAATTGAGAAATGTGTAGTGGTTTATGTTGATTAAGTATTGTCTGACAATCTAAGTGAATTTGTTTAGTACTTAAAGTGTTATAAAAGTCAATGGTACTAGTGATATGTCTCAAAACTAATATGATCCTCTAATACAAACTCACAAATATATGTTTGTAAATATGTTTGTACATAGTTTATTACATTCCATTTCAGAAAACCCAAAAGATGATTTTCAGTATGTTTTAGCATAATCTTTGGAAAAACCAAAAAGATTTTTTCTATCTTACTTTTGACTACCGATGATGGAAAGCGAATCTTCAAAATCCAGAGATGCCGAATGCTGATAATTCCGGAAGATAACGGGTTGGTAGCTTATCTGAGTTGTGGAAATACTTTGAAAAGATCAAAAGTTCATTAACTTGATACTTTACATTGCCTAAAACATCAGTTTGATCACAAAGTGTTCAACCAAGGTCATTAACTTGGACTTGGAAGACAAATTAGTTAACCGAGGTCATTAACTTGGATTGGTCAACTGAGTAGGTCATTAAAACTAGTTAAAATGAATGAAAGAGGATATGGGGATTGTGGAGAACTATTCGTATACTTGACCCGATGTGGCTAGTTAATTGTTCGAAAAAAGATATCACATGCTTCTTCTTCAACAAGATTTGTTTGGATGTGAAGGAAAAGACGTAAGCGATGCAATACCAGGGTGTGATCAACGTATGATATGCACATGGTATTAATTCTGGTAAGATGTGGGAATCATCATGGAGAGAGTTAGAGAAAGAAAAATTTCGAAAAGAGGAGCAACGTTTGGAAAAGACTAAAGAAAAGTGAAAAGAAGCTCTTTTAAGAAGATTTCAGTTTAAGAAGTGGGCTCCTACAACTGATCAAACGCCTATACTATTTGAAGAGTGAAGGAAGCCTCACAAGATTTTATTTGGGTGTTAAAGTCAAATATTTGAAGATTTTGAAGACAGACCAAGACTACGACAATATCCAAGGGGGAGTTTGTTGATGCATAATGTCTATTGTCTATGTCTTAGGGTTGTGTCTGTATTTTGTAATAGGGTGAAAATGTTATATTTTACATTGGTTGTATTTAACTTCGGACGAAAGTAAACTACCATCATGCAAAGATAAACTACCCTCGCACGAAGGTAGCATGTCTATATATAGCTAGTGTGAGTTGTTTGTGCATAGAAATCAGTTAATTGGTGAAATAATCTTGTTGATTGTCACTAATGAATATGAATCCTGCGTGTATGGACTAGATACTCAAATTAGGACCTTGCTATTGGACAAAACAATCATGCAAGAACGGCACTTCGATCACTTTATATGGCCGTTTTGCCATTCTTGTTAACAAAATTACATATAAAATACAATCGAGAACTACTACCATAAAAGAAAAAAAATGTTATTATATGGCTGCTGCCATACATCGAATGAATAAGATGAGCATCGACATGAAAGAAGATTGAAGGGTTGCAAAAAGAGAGTGAAGATAAAGATTGAAGATTTGGATTAAGGGTTCATAGCTTATTCGGTTTGACTTTGTTTTTATTGATTTCAATTTGTTTAGACTCGAATATTTGAACATTTTTTTCTAAAATTGTTTGCTTTGAATATATTCGTGTTTAGTTCTTGAACATGGTTGGCTAATTTTCTTTTAGTTACCTAGGCTATGAATAATTGTTAAAATTATTTGCGGTTCCCGGTTTGGTTAGTTTTTGTTTTGGCTTTACGTTATGGTAAAAGTGTTTTAATCAAGGTTCTTATGTGCAAGCGTATTTTATAACCGGATAATATTATATGTTCCGCCTTATCTTGGTTAGAATTAATTGAGTATTAATTAGATCTAGGCATGGGTGATTTCGTTAACATTGTGTTTTCAACTAAATTTTGTGGTTGCTAGACGTAGTAAACTCTAGGAACATATTAAATAAACTGTTCGGTGTTACCATCTTTGAGACTGAGAGAAGACTAGATGTCGGGTTGTCTTAATCATTAGATGAGTTAGGTGTTAATTGCACGAGAGTGAATTACCCTAGGTTTTCTTGTGATTCTTAGCAAACCATGTTTGGACCTGATTAGAGTCGCCACCCCGTACATCCCTTACACTTCCCGGATGTATCGTTTCACTTGAGACCGAGAGGTAATCTAAATTTAGGGTACCATGACTTAGTTAGAGAGACCGAGAGGTGATCTGACATTACTGGTGAGTTTATACATTTTTCTTGACCCTAGATATCGTCTTGTTTGGAGAATGATCTACCAGCCAGTTTAGGTCTTGTTTAGTGAACCTTAAGATCTCGAAGCCAAAACTTAATTATTCCATGTGAGAACCGTGAGTGAGTTGACATGCATCTTGCCTAGGTAGCTACTTTTCCATCACCTGACTTCACCCAAATCTTCTGTTTGTGCTCTCTTTTTGTATTTGCTTTCTTAGTTAATTTTTAGTTGATAAAAATCTAAATATCCATCAAAAAATTACTAGACTAGGACTCGACAAAAGTTTAGTATGGAGAGTCGCGCCATTGTGTCCATGAATTCATACTCGTTCTTAGCGACTTTACTACATAACGATGTGTGCACTTGACGATTGTGTGTTATTGAGCTAGTTTGACTTTGTAAACTGGTGTTTTTAAAATAATTTAACATTTTACACATCAAATTTTTGGTGCCATTATCCGGGACACACAGCGCTTTCAAGGACGACCCGAGTCGGGGATTTAGTCACTTTACTACTTTCTTAGATTAGTTTCTTTTTCTTTAGTTAAAAATTAAAAATTCAAAAGATTAAAAAACATGAAAAATCCAGAAAAAATTAGTTTAGTTTTCCTTTCTAGTGTTCTAGTGATTTGTGTCATTTGCTTCTCAGCTTATGCGCACTCGTTCTTGTAAGTCCCGAATAATTCGGATCGAACAATGATATCAAACAATCAACTTGGTGAGATTCAAGAAAACCGAAAAATAAGAGAAACCAGATGAGTAGAATAACACGTGAATCACTTTCAAACATTACACACGATTCTATTACTATCAAATAGCAAAACCGTCTAGTACAAAGTTCTTCACGTCTCAGATTCTCTCTCTCCCTAAGGTTTCTCTATGGAGGCTCCTTCAAAGGTTTTCTCTAAAGCTTAACCTATAAATGACATAACATTAGCTTATATACCTAGGGTTAACCCACTCAGCACACAGGCTCCCCTTGGGCTTGCCTGGCCCACATGGCATTAGGAATGTCCCAAATGACCTACAAAGGTCCAAACCTAATACAAACTAACCCAATTAATCAATGCTCGCAACCATAGTCTATTGCATATATTGGATACTTAAGTCTCACACTTCTAGGAACTAACAATCCCCTAGACTAATGCATCAAATTGTCTTCATAGCTTTAATTCAGCAACGTCTTAAACGAGGTCTATGGTTGTCGCAATGCTTTAGAAATTATGGAAGTTCTTGACTTATGAACTCTCTCTTTCTTCTTCTCTTACAGTTAGCTTTATATCAAGATCTCGATCAGCTTTGCTTGAAACAACTTTTTCAAAAAGAATGCGAAAGGAGGATTCTCAACAGGTCTATTCTTGTTCAATCTTTTCTCTTTCAAGCAGGTTAACAGGTACTTCTTCAAAGGTACTATCACGGTCAGACGACAATTCATATCCTGCTCTTCTAACTCATGTGCACTTTGTCATGATGCTTCATACTTGTCAGCAACGAACAACATCTCATTCTTCATCAACCCCTATTTTTTTATTTAAATCAAGTCTGCAAAATTCTCAGAAATTTATAAGCAAACATTTCTTTGGAACAGAGGAAAGTACCACATGAACACTTGGTACATCCAAGTACTTATACTCGGATTTTATAATTTAAATTTCTTTCATCTTTTGATGAGCAGTCAAATCTTCAAGAACGGTTAATAAATTTTTAATAAAACAAATAAAACACTCTATTTTTAGATTTTTGGTTTTACGAAAAACAAGACTCTATTTTTTATTTTATTTTTTGAATTGTCTATTTGTTTATTTTTCAAAAATAAGAATATAAAAAGAAATGCAGCTAAACGAAGAAACTAACTCAATAGTGTAAGTCCCAATAACCGGATCTTACGATATCACACGTAGCTTGAATGTTGGCGGAATCACACAAACAAGCTAAGAATCGAAATAGAATAAATAAGATGAAAAAGAAAGTTCAACTTGCATACAGATTTTGAATTTGTCTAATAGAAGTTGAGAGAAAAGCCACCAAGGAGCTACTAACCCTAATACATCATTATCTATTTATACTAGAGGGTTAGTGCTCCATTACCCTAAAGCCCTTAGGCCCAAAAGCTACCCCAAGCCCATTTACATAAGATATGCCCAAAGTAATAAAATAACTAATGCATAAACCTAATAGGACCTTACAATCTCCTTCTAGGTTTACTACATTAATGTAGCATTTCGCTTTAAGATCCACAAGTTCCGTGGCTTCCAAATAGTGGAGTTGGATCCACATACAGCTTGTTTTGGATCACTACAGCCACTCCACTGGTCCAGGACTTCTCACATGCTTCATACTTATCATTTGTGTGAATTTTAAGTTGGCCCAAAACCCTGATATCTTCTTCATGAAGCTGATCAGCTCCAACAGGTCTGAGAAACTGAAAGCTTTCTCTTCTGTCACGATCACAACCTCTGCCATCCGTGGGTCATATGCCTAGTAGCAAAAGTTCTTTAGCACACCTTTCTGACACTTCGGAGCAGTAGGAATGACCTTTTCTTTGTCTGTTAGTGGCCAGATAACTGATTTTATACGCTTGTGTGTGTGGGGTCACAGATTCCTGGATTCTTCTTAAGATAACACATAGCAATCTTCATGTTTGGGAAGTCATGCTTTACTTCATATTATTGGTGCATATTAGTGACAACAGCTTAGTAGTTTAATAGTTTAGTCTTTGGATACTTTGTATTGGGCTTAGCATTTGTGTTTAGCTTGTTTAGAGTTGTAATAGGCTTGAAGAATGGCCTAGCCCAGTATGCAGACATGTAGTCTATATACATGTTTTGCATTAGGGTTTGGTAGGAGTTAGAGAAGAATGTAGAGAGTAGTGTGAGAAATCTACAGAGAGTGGCTGAGAGATTTCTTGTGAGTCTTGAATTGATTGTAAACATTCGTGTTGTATAATCAATAGAAGACGGTTTGAAAGTGATTGTTCGTGTTCTTGTTCTTGTTCGTTTTCTGTAAAATATGATCTAGGGGATTCCACACTCTAGGTTGGATAGACGATTCTGAGAAGATCCATAAGGACTAGGGACCTACACATATTCGAGTTTTGAGTGAAATGCCCAGCCTGGCTGCGCTGATTTGGATCGGAATCAGAATAATGAGCTTGCAACAGGCTTTTTAGGTCGAGCTTGGTCCAAGACTCAAACTGTGACTCCTTCAAGCAGTATTCTTTGTGCCCGCGCTCTCTGGTCACTAGCCATAGCTTTCAATGATGATCATATTTCCAACACTTGACCTCAGATTTGTTTCTGACCTTGTTATAATGACTTGATCCCAGCTCCATTACGTAGCGATCAGAGGTTTTGGTTGCGTCCTTTAGTTAGAAGCTTTCATCCATAGGATTCATGTCTTGTTTTTTCATAACTAACATCTGTTTGCTGCTTTGTGTCTTTTGAGATACCTTTCTTTTCTTTGAATGTTCTGCAGCTAGGTACGCATTCAAACAAGCTTCTCTTTCAGCATTGGTTGTAGCTTTCTCTTCAGCGATGCGTTCATGATGTGCAACGTTCAAGGATCATCATCTTTATCTCCAAATTCACCACCGAACTTCTTTTGTAGCTTGTCTTTCATCTCATAAACCTGTTCCGTTAACAAACTTACATCGCCCTACAGTTGGTCAATTGCTTTATCTCTAATGATTACTTTATCCTGTAAAGATGATATCTAGGCATCTTTTAGCATAGAATCTGCTTGTAGCGAAGATATTTGTGCTCTCTTCAATTCATTGTCTTGTTCTAACAATACCACTCTTCATTGCAGTTTACCAACATCTAATACTTCATCATCATCACTATCAGATTGTTCAATAAACATTTTCTTCTCAGCAGCTATTCTCAATGCTTCTTCATCCTGTTCTATAAACCCACCACTCGAACTTCAACCTTCAAATCGAAAACCACTTGAACTCTCTAGCATGTCCGTGATTTGGGCATCTTGTGTAATTGGTTTATGAATGACATTTGAGCTTGTAGGCTTGGGATTAACAAGGGTTTATGCTTTAGTTCTCTGTTTCTTTCTTGACTCTTGATCACTGATAGGATTATCTTCTGTTTGATTTTCTTCAGTAGGAATGATTTTGGGAGGAGGGACCCCAGAATCGCCCTGTAGTGATGCAAGAAGAGCAGCAAGATCCTCAACACTCATCAAATTTAGTTCTTTGATGGTTTCCTCAGCTTTCTTTGTCTCAACATGTTCAAGTTCTTCTTCATTATCTTTGTCTGTAACAAGATCTTCGACTTCAAGTTCTGATTTCTTTGCCGCATCGATGATTTGTATATCATGTTCTTCAGAGACATGGCGTTTACAGGTTGAGGAGCCGATAAAACTTCCTTAAATTTCCCATGCTTCACAAGATCATATCTTCCAACATACTTGATTTTCGTTAACTCACGCTATTTACAGGCGGCTTCAAAACAACTAGGACCTAGCTGCCTCAAATTCAGATGGTTTGTGCGCTTTACCAGATCTGGATACTTCTCATCTATGATCATTTTCACAAACCTCGGATATAACAAAAACACCTTCTTCTTTGTATTCTCTACCATATTCTTCGTGTTGTCGAAGATGAAGGCTGAAAAGTTGAAATCCCAGTCGTTGACTAAAGCAACGAGTGCTGCTGTCTGCATCTGATTCAACTGATCCCAGCCACATTTGTTTTCAGATATTAGGAAGATGTGAGCCAAACACCTCCAGTATGATGGAAACAACTTTTTCAACACTATTGGATAAGTGCCTTCATAACTCATGCGTTGAAGTGCTTTGATCACATTGTCTCTATCGTACGCTGTTGGATGACGATCTTGATCTTCGAATTTTCGTGCCTCCTGCACAGCTGACTTTGAAACAATAACATTTGTTCCTTGAATCATTGATTCAATAGCTGCACCGCCTCTTTTGACTTTAGCGTTGATCCAGAAATCTTCTATCATTTCTTCGTCGATAACTGGATTTATCTTCAAAGCGTGAGTGAGTCGGTAGTTGTTCAGGCCAACTATCAAGGAGTTAAACATTTCACAGGACTCTGGCGGAGGATCGGATAGGTAGAAGGCTTGATTATGGAAGGTTTCAACTTCTAATTTGTGTTTTTCAACCATCTTTTGCACCATTTTCTGTACATGAACAAAAACGTCAATCTTTTTATAGAAAAAACAACTTAATTGACCCTTTTGACCATTTGATCCTAAATCAAAGGGTTCAAATAGTCAACAAGTCAATAGTTCAAATAGAGGGGCTCAAGAGGTCAGCCAGGGTTCAAAAGAGTTTTGAACCAAAAGGTTCAAAAGAGTTTTGAACTAAAAGGATCAAAATGAATCGGATGAACTGCGTCAAACTGATTCAGATGAACTGAGTCAAGATTCATTCGGATGAACTGGTTGAAGAGCATCTCAAATGTCAAGGGTTCAACTCGAATGACCCTTTGTCAATCATTCGAGATGCCCTAACATCTCGGATGAAGATGTCAGATTTCGGATAATTATCCGAGATCCATCCGAGATGCCATGATGATCTATCCGAGATGCCTTGAAGTTCATCCGAGATACTATGAAGTTCATCCGAGATCCATCCGAGATGCAAGGGAGAAATCTAACCTAAGAGTTCGAGTCAGAGAGTACGAGATAGATTCGACATGATAAAATAAGTTCCAAATGATTCGAGATAAGTCGAGATGCCATTACATATAGACTTTGAAATAGGCCAGATACATTAGGCCAGGCCCATCTCAGAACAGTGATCCGAGATGGCCCATTTCGAGAATCATCTAAATGGGAAGCCCATCTTAAACAGTTCAATCGAAATGGGTGGGCCCATCCGAAATGGTTTCATTATGTGGGCCCCACATTTTTTCTAGTTCTGAACTGTAACACCTTTTGACAAAATCCACGATCCTACCATCCGAGCAACCCGAATTTTAGAAATATGAAAATAAAATAATAATAATTAATAAATAAATAATGAAGAGAGCAGAGTTGTTACAGGATCCAACCATTGTCGAACTGATTAAGGAACATTTTTCAGCACTTGTCTAATCAGACTGGTCCATGCGATTGCCGATATATTTGTCCTCTTAAACTTATCACGTCAGTTCTTCATTTTAACCTCGTGACTTGATCTGTTTTGAACAAACTATGACATCCGTGTATCCCATATCATGACATACCCCCGTGATCAAGGTAAGCGCAACCGTTCATCATAACAGGTGAGTATATTGATATCATCCTTTGATTTTACAACGTCAGACTTGTTGGTGAACAGGTCATTACATCATACTACAGAGTGACCGAACAATATCTGACGAGGGTTAGGCTTTGTACCTCATATGGTATATGACTTTCAAGCACATGGAATTATCTCAAGATGAGATTTCCTTTCTTTTAAGGTTTTGGCCATCAAATTTGACTCTTTTAAAGATATCCTGACTATGCCTAGGTCTGCATATATCTGGATGCAACATAAGGGTAGTCCTGATATCCCGGTGACTCACCAGCATAAAGACCCGAAACCTCAGACGTTGGCTGTCTATCAACACAAGATTTTAGACCATGAAATCATACGCTGATGATATGCTACCCACATGACGTGTAGCTTGCAGTATTTGTAAATTGGTACTTGGTTCATTATGTCTATGAGCGATAAGCCTATCAAGACATCGCATTGGATCCTTGCCTTTTCAGCTTCGGTATCTTGCATGTGTTAAATTCTTAGTATGGAAATTTTATTCACTTCCCAAAACAACAAATATTTCTCCCCTGAAATTTGTGCAAAAGTGGAATACTTTATGCGTAAATTTAGTTATTTTGCTGATAGCTATTTACATATATGAACTCGGATTTTTTTTTGCTTAGTTGGTGTTATGCATCATTTTTAAAAGGTCCACAAGCACCTTGAATCTCGAGTTACTGACAGGTTTTGTAAAAAGATCTGTTATTTTAGCATCAATGTGGATCTGTTCAAGTTTAATTAAACCTCTGTTGTAGCAATCTCGAATAAAGTGAACTTTGATATCAATGTGCTTTGTTTTGGAGTGAAAAACAATGTTTTTGAGAATTTGGATAGCGGCATAGTTATCATAGTAAATAGTAGTGTTAAGATAAGTCAAACCGTAATCCTCAAGCTAATGTTGCATCTAAATAACCTGGGAGCAGCGTGCAGATGCTGCAACATATTCTGCTTCTGTGGTTGATAGAGACATTCTTTGTTGCTTCTTACATTGCCATGAAATAAGCCTGTCTCCCATGTGTTGGCATCCAGCCGATGTGGGCTTCATATCCTTGTCCGCCCCTCCAAGGTTACTGCAAGAAAAGGCAAAAAATTCTAAGTTCGAATCTCTAGGATACTAGAGTCCCAATTTTGGAGCTCCCTTGAGGTATCTAAAGATTCGTTTAATGGCTGAGAGATGAGAAAGTTTAGGATTAACCTGATATCTGGCACATTGGCAGACAACAAACATAATGTCCGGCTTGCTCTCAGTTAAGTACATCAATGAACCAATCATGTATCAGTAAATTGTTTGATTAATTGGATCTCCTTCAGCATCTGCCTTCAGTAGTGGCCGTTCAGCAATGGGGGAGTCTATGGGCTTAGAATTTTACATGTCAAATTTTGCAAGAATGTCCTTGACTACTCTGATGAACTTGTAAGCCTATAAAAATAGTCATTTCTCCCAATGAGCTCATTTCGAACTTCTTCTTCATTACCTCCTCGAACTCTTTGCATAGCTCTTCATTGGTTGACCCGAAAATGATGTAGTCAACATAGATGTGAATAAGGATAAGATCCTTGCCAACGCGTTTAATGAATAGCGTTTGATCTATCGTCCCTCGGGTATGTCCGTGTGCAAGCAGATGCTCCGTTAAGGTTGCATACCATGCACGAGGTGCTTGGTACAATCCATACAAAGCTTTATCTAACTTGTATGCATATCCTTTCCACTTCAAGTCCACAAACCTAGGGGGTTGAGTGACATAGATATCCTCTTTGATATTCCCATACAGAAACGCCGTCTTGACATCCATTTGATAAATGGTGAAACCCATATATGATGTATATGCAAAGAAGATGCGTATGGCTTCTAGAGGAGCTACTGGTGCCTACGCCTCATCATAATCAAGACCTTTGATTTGTTTAAATCCTTGAACCACCAGTTGGGCTTGGTTTCGCACAATCAATCCGGTATCATCTTGTTTGTTTCTGTATACCCAGCGAGTACCAAGAGTGTGTTTTCCTTCCGACATCTTCACTAATGTCCATACTCCCAGCTTCTCAAATTGATTGAGCTCTTCATGCGTCGCATCAACCCATCCAGGTTCCTGCAAAGTGACATCAATGCTCTTAGGCTCAATATGTGAGATAAAACATCAATATAAACATGTGTTAATGGTTCCTAATCTACTGTGTGTCTGAATGCCGGTAGTTACAGGATCACTAACATTTGTAATCGAATGGCTTCTCTGAACACACTGGGGAATTGCCACCGCAGGTGCCTGCAAGTTTGTTTCCAAGTTAGAAACACTTCCTAACACTATTCAAGATTGCTCCCCCACAATGTTGATCACCAGAGGATGCACTGTGTAATCTGACAGAGTCGGCTCTTAAAACATTGAAGCTCCCTGAACATTAGTATTTGAAGGACCCGTAGTAGTTTGTTATGCAGGGGATCATTGTTGTGAACTGCAAACCTCAGTAGTAACAGTCACAGTAGGTTCAAGAACCGGCTTTTGAATTGGTGAAGAAAGATGCATTTCTGTAGTAGCTTCATGAAATCCTGGTGGATCCATAGTAAGATTCTTGAAAGAGTCTTGAATAGGGACAACATCATCTTCATCTATAATGGGAATAGGTATCACAATACTTTAGACATCTGCAGCAACAATTACTAGACATCTGCAGCAACAATTACATCAGATTAAATATTAAATGACTTAAACAGGGAAGAATAATCATATAACCAAAACATCAGTGGAAGGCCGGAATCTATTAGCATTGTACGAGCCGCTTCGATAAGAGTCTGATTGCGCCTTTCAGCAACTCCGTTTTGTTGAGGAGTTCGAGAAGCACTGTATTGACGATCAATTCCTTTTGAAGCACAAAAATTGTTCAGCTCAGCGTTTTTGAACTATGTCCCATTATCGCAGCGTATAATCTTCACACGCTCATTCGCTTGGTTTTCCATGAGGGTGATGACTTTCTTTATCAGACCAGCATTTTCGCTCTTTTGTTCCAAGAAAAACACCCAAGTGAAAACGAGAAAAGTCATCGGTGATAACTAAGCAATAAGCCTTTCCTCCAAAACTCAGCACATTAACAGGACCAAAGAGATCCATGTGAAGCAGTTCCAGAACTTTAGATGTTGTGTGCATGAGCTTGGGCTCATGAGGCTTACGATGCTGCTTCCTACGCGCACACGATTTGCACCTTTCAATCTACATAAAATCCTTAATAGGTAAGTTTCTTACTAGACCTCCTTTACTAGTCGATTAAGATTCTTCATGTTCAGATGGCCAAGTCATCGATGCCCCAACATTGCATCATGTTCATCAATTTCAGAGAATAAGCAGGTAACTTGATGAGTAGGGGCTTTGTTCATGCCGATCACGTTGGCGTTTCCCCAGCGTTCAACTTCAATCAAGTACCAATCTTCGGGTATGACAATCCCGGGCTTCAGAACCACGCATCCTCCTTTTGTAAACAGGACTCTAACCGGTTGTCGCAAATTCGTGAGATGCTGAGAAGACTGTGTTTGAGTTCAGGAACATAGTTGACATCAGAGAAGCTGAGGACCCCATTTCTGACTATGCCTTTCATAGTAATTCTTCCCATTTCACCACCTGTAAAGATGACAAATCCAGCGTCAAATATTTCGATGTCGTTCAACAGGGAAATGTCCCCTGTCATGTATCTGGAACAACCAATGTCGATAAACTATAGTCTAACGGCAGCCCTCCATAGGCATTCATGCACGCATAACGGGATTAGTGGGAAACAGGAACCCAAATCATTTTCGATCTGGGTTGATAATCACTTTTTTTCACAAAGCCTCACGGAAGGTCACATCATGGTTAGTGGATTTGAGTTTTGAGAAGATGGGGCTGTAGAATTTGGTGATTGTGAACACTCTAACTAAGATCTAGCAATATTTTAGGTTTCCAAATCTTTAATTCTTTGTTGTTTGAAAAGACTTTAGATAATGTTGCGTTTAATTTCTTGCATTGATTTATGAAACCATTTGCGTTTGAATGCTTTTGACTATTTTTCTTTGCTAGATTCCACTCTCCATCAGAAGGCTTTTGATGTCCATGATCTCGATGGTGCGAAACCGTCTGATGGATGGAGTTTCTGAATGGATAAGACACGAGGGGATGATGAACATATTCTAGCTATGTTCCCTAGAATTCCACAATTGAAGCAAGTTTGTCTTTTCGAGAAAAAAGACTCTTAATTTCGCTTGTGTTATTCTGGGGAGCTGATTAGGTCTCTTCTTTCCACTAGGTGCTAATTTCTTGTGTGCATATTTGCTTTTGGATTGAACCTGCTCACAATCATTAGCACAAAAGTGAGTATTGATAGTTTTACCCTTCAACTTTGGTTCAGTTGGTTTTTGAGTTTGGTTTTTCTTCTGATTTATAGTACTTGAGGAGGCTTCCTCTTGAATTTTCATTTTGTGTTGTTTTCTGGTTCTTTGAAATCTTTTTTTCTTTGCAGGAGTGTATCCTGCAGGCTTACTTTCATTTGAAACCTTTTCTTTAGAAACTGAGTTTTCTAAGACGACTGTATCAGTTTCTTTGGAAGTAGTTTCATTTGACACCGAGCTTTCAGAATCAATGGATTCTAGGTTACCAGATGATGAGCAAGTTTCGTCAATACTTTAACTGTCACAACCATCTTGCTCATTATCTGATGAGTTAGAATCTTCAGTCTGATTCCCAGAAATATCAGACTTCTCCTGTTCACAAGCAATTTCATTCACACAATCCGACATTACAATATTTTTAGTTTCACAAGTTTCCAAAATATATGAGGTATCCGTTGAGGTTTCAGGAGAACTGGAACAGTTTTCTGAATCACTCCAAATTGATACCTTAAATTCCTCTGGGTAACCAGTTAAATCATAGTCTGAATCAAAAACCACATCGTTCAAAGTTTCAGTTTCAACAAAGAAAAACCCTGAGTCTCAAAAACCATAGACGGAACAAAATTCCAAACATAGTCATCATGTTTATCACATAAAGAAACATCTGAGTCATCAGCAACAACTGGATAAGGTTCATCATCCACTTTTGACCGCTCCTCATCTATCACTGACTCTACACATACATTAAAATAGTTAACATTTTTACAAAATCAGAGGTAGAAGTCGTTTCCTGTGGTTCTTCGGATGGAGTTTTTGTCGACTCCTTTTCCCTTTTTAAATTTCAACAGATTCATTCAAGCACTCTTGATTTATATATTTTTACAAGTTATAGGCTTTTGAAAATCAATCGGTTGGGTATTCTTAGGCTTGAAAGGTTCCCAAAGAACGTAGTCACTTGGTTTGCGATACATCATTTTATCATAATTTTCCAATTCTTGCTCAGTGAGTTGCATTCTTGAATGATTATGATTATATGGCAGAGGAACTTGTGAATAACCCAACCCTTTTCCCTTGGTTTCTTTGTTCGCCATTTGTACATTACAAAGATTACAAATAGTGTCACTGGAAGTATCATATTTTTTAATATTCAACTAATTTTGTTGAAACTTTCTAGTAAGAAGTCCTAGCTCAACTCTTACCAAGTCGCATTCCAAGGTTTTTTAATGTAGTCTGGTTTTATAATCATGGACCCAACATTTTTGTTGGTTTAGGTCCAGGTGGAGTTGAGCTATGTCCTTCTTCAGTGCATCAATTTTTCATAAAGAATTTTATTGTTCTCTCAAAGACCAATGCACTTCGACATGGCACTGTTGTCATCACTCATGAAATTGAAATTATGTGCTCTCATTTGTGCCATTTTATTTCTACAGTTTTTGTGCACAAAAGAGAGTTTACCGTTTCAGATAGAGATTTGCGCTCCGTAGTCTGTGCCATCAAGCAATGGAGATGATTTTCGGCAACTTCCGCAATTTTCAGAGATTCCACTTGAGCTGCAACATCAACCCAGCTAAAACCATATGGCTCTTGCACCATCAGTGCCATTCCTTCACTAGATCCTCCATGGCTTGATGAGGTTGAAGTTGACATTGACATCTAAGCTGGAGTGACTGGAACCATGGATCTCTCTGAGTTCCTAGCAGCAGTTGCTTCATAACCCGTGGGAGTCTTTCTACAATCTCTTGAGAAGTGTCCAGGTTCATGGCATTTATAACACCTCAATTTATCTTTGATAGACCCAGTGAAAATATTTAACATGGGATGGCGTCCGAATCTCTTTTGAAACTTTTCTGCTAGAAACGCAGCCATAGCCAGATTCCATGAAGCATCCAGTTCTTCAATATCTTCTTCAACAACTTGATTCATCTCTATAGCAAACACTGAAGGAGGCAAGAGATAACCTGCAAGAAAAGCATTCAAACTGTTGAGTATGGATGCGTCTAGAGCCAACTTCTCTTCATTATGCTTGGTCTAGAATGCGAGATTTTTATAGATTGAACATTTTGAGAGGCTGAGGTATTAACAGGACTGAGACCATGTTTGCGTGCTGTGGTAATTGCTGAGTAGTAACAGTAGTTGGAGCAGCCGAGTTGTTGGAAGAGACATGTCATAAATGTAGTTTGTCTTCTGAGCTTGAAGTTGTACTTGAGTCAACAGACTAAAAACAACATTTGGATTACTGTTCGTCACGGGGCTGAAGGTAAGGTTAGGATGACTTTGAGATATCAATGTAGTGTTAGAACCGGTCATCCCTGCAGCCATCATGGAGTTCTTGTGGTTTAGCTCTCTTTGCTGGTTGTCGATTTCTAATGAGTTGATGGTGGCGATCAGTTTGGTGAGAGCAACTTCATTCATATTTGTAGTACGTTTGATCATCGAAACATCGACATCCTAAGACTTTGGTAGTGAATTCAACAGTTGGCGATTCATCCCATTGTTAGTGATCGGAATTCCAACACTAATCATCTGTGAGATGAGTTTGATGAATCTCCTGATTTGGTTCTCCATAGTCTCCCCGTAGATGCGATTAAATGAACTGAACTGCTGGATAAACATGTTTACCCGGCTATCCTTCATGTCATTGTTTCCGTCGTACAGATTCTTTTTGCACATCCCAGATTTCTTTTACGTTTGTGCAGTTTTTAACAACAATCGAGATGTCAGGACCAAGAGCCATAGTAAGATTTGCCATTGCCTTATCATCTTCGTCCTTGATTTTTCGATCTTCGTCGGACCACAAACTTTCTGGTTTTGGAATCTGAGTGTCTGGATCATCTGCATTTGCGCACATGAGAGTGCGGGGACCATCACGAATAAATCTCCACATACCAGGTTCCTTGGCTTTGGAATACTGCTCAAAACGCCAGATCCAGTCAAAGTAGCCATCTTCATACAACAACCTTAGAATCTTGGTAGACGTTTCAATACTCTGATCCAGTGTGATATCAGATCTAAGCCTAGAAACAAGTTCAAACAGGCTCTGATACCAATTGTAAGTCCCAATAACCGGATCTTACAATATCACACGTAGCTTGATGGTGGGGGAATCACACAAACAAGCTAAGAATCAAAATAGAAGAAATAAGATGAAATAGATAGTTCAACTTTATACAAATCTTGAATTTGTCTAATACAAGTTGAGATAAAAGCCACCAAGGAGCCACTAACCCTAATACATCATTATCTATTTATACTAGAGGGTTAGTGCTCCATTACCCTAAAGCCCTTAGGCCAAAAAGCTACCCCCAAGCCCATTTATATAAGATATGCCCAAAGTAATAAAATAACTAATGTATAAACCTAACAGGACCTAACAAATAGTTACAATATACAAGTGCAACGAGATCAAAATCGTTTTCAGGCGGACCAAGGAACACTTTTCGGTGCGAACTTATTCAGACTTGTCTAAGCGATTGCCTTGCCCACTTAAATTTAATGGTTAATTTTTATTTTCAACTTCATGATATGCTTAAGGTAATATTATACTATAATACCCTTGTGTCCCATACCATGAAATTCCCCGGTGATCAAGGTAAGCACAATAGTTTATCACAACAAGTGATTATACTAAGTTAATCCTTTTTGATTTTACGGACTATTGGTGAACAGGTCAGTACATTCGTGCAGCTGAGTGACCAATATTTGTGTCCAACGAAGGTTACGCACATACCCTATTGGTATGAATTTTGCTTTAAAAGCTCACGGAATTCTCTTATAGTGAGATTTTCTTCCTTTAAGGTTTTTGGCCTCTTTTTGGCTATTTTAAAATATCTTGACTGTGCCTAGGTCTACACGTATATAGATGCAATAGAAGAGCAGTCCTAACCCGGATGTCTCATCAGTATAAAGACCTGAAACTTTAGACGTTGGCTATCTGTCAACGCAAGATTTAAGACCATTAAATCATACGCCGATGGTATGTTACCCACATGGTACATAGTTCGTTATGTTTATATCACTTGGTATCTCGTATCTTTTTGAGCTTCCAGCCTATAGTCATATCATAGTAGATCCTAGCCTTTTCAGCTATGACACCTAACATGTGTTAGTCAAACCCTTTAACACGAACATTCATTTCATTTCCCAATGATGCAATAAATCTTTTTGGTTTTTTGTTTTTGTTTTTTAGATGTTTTTATATTTTTCTGTTTTTTAAATGTTTTTATATTTTTCTCATTTTCTCCCCTCAAACAATGCATATGTACATATATGTCCCTCTTCCTCTCTAAATTTGTGCATCACACTTTATACACAAATTTAACTAACAATGAAGACGTATGTAGAAAAATATAAACTAAAGAAAATGAAAATCTTTTTGTTGTTCTTACTTAACCGTTTCATCATCAGATTGAATACTAATCAATATCAAAATTAAAGAACAAATTTAAATTGTACCTTTTTGCTGATCTTATCTTACCTCATCTCCTCCAAAGGAAACATATCATTTGTAAAAAAAAATTGAACTTTTTTTCAACAGTGAGATGTTACCCTTTTTATCTCTAGAACAACCGCTATCAACATTCCAGAGATTGTCAAAAGCTTCTTCGTGGTTATCTATGAAAATTAAGGAGATTAGTAAGATAACGGTATCTAAGCCATCGTGGTCCTGAGTTTTCCTGAAGCATAAATATAAGACACTTCTTTCAAATGCAAGTCCCCTTTCGATTCAAGGATTGGACATGCTGTCGTTTTGCATTTGGGTTTCCAAATTTGTTTCAGCTTAACAAACGTGTTAGTTTTCTTTGGTTGAGCAACTTTTAGCTATTTTAGGTTTATTAGTTTTAGAAAAGATTTTTGTTTCGAAACAGCCTTGCATTTGTTTTTAGCAACATTCCAATCCCCATCAGATGGTTTAACCTTAGGATTCACATTCTTCATTGTCTTAGGTGATGATGCCTTCATTGGCTTGGAATGATAGTTATCCTTTAGTGTAGCTCTCTGATTTTGAGCATAATAGGGTTGATAGGGAAGATGTGTATAGTTTCGAGCAGTATGACCAGGAATGCCGCAATTGAAGCATGTTTGTCTCTTCACATATAAGGCATTCAGATCAACTTAATTTGCTCTTGTAGGCCCTGAAGGATGAACGTGTCCTTTCTCTTCTTGATTTCCTTGCACATTTCTTGAAAACGAGGTTGAATTTGGATGTCTATACTTATCATTTGCAGGGGCCTTCTGTTGGGGAGATTTCTTTTGATTCTTCTTGTATTGCTTTGACTGCTAGTCTTTTTCTGAAATCTCTCCTACCTTTCCAAAAGCTTTGTTAGCACGGAAAATGTTGGTGCATATTTGTAACAACAACTTAGATTTGGTCTTTGGATATCTTGTAATTAGGTAAAATGATAAACGGTTAGTGGGTTTAGTTTTATAATAATTAACTAGAAGTAATTGGGCTAAATCAAACACCATACACCATATGGTAGGCGAATTGGGCCTAGACCCATTTGCATAACTTGTCTCCATATGGTGAAACCCTAACCCAGTTGCATAACGTGTCTCTATATGAAGGGATGTTGTCATTATGGTTAAGGTTGCTGGTTTAGTTGCTTGTTCAGTTGCTCAGATAATTACTTCAGAGAGAGAGTTGAGAGAGAGTCTTGAATTGATTGTAAACACATTGTGTTGGATAATCAATAGAAGACAGTTTGAAAGTAATTGTGTTCGTGTTCTTGTTCGGTTTTCTGTGAAATCTGATCTAGGGGATTTTGCACTCTAGATTAGATAGACGATTATGTGATGATCCATACGGATTAGGGGACCTACAATTGCTATCAGAGCATTCGGCTCTTGTTTTTGCTCGGTTCAGAATCGTAACAGCAGAAAAAGTTGGGTTTTTGGACGTTTTGGAGGCTGGTTTGAATTTGTGAAGGCTGTTCTAGGGTTTAGGCGGCTGTTCTAGGGTTTTTGCAGTGATTTCGAACTAACAACAAGGGCTTTCGGATAGAAGTCTTGCATCTCGGATCAAAAGTGAAGCATTTCGGATTGAGAGCTTGAATTTTGGATCAGGATAGCTTGCATTTCAGATTAGAAAAGTCAAATTTGGATCATCAGACTTGCAATTCAGATAATCAGAGTTGCATTTCAGATCAGAACAGTCTATCTCAGATTAAGATCAGTCTATCTCAGATTAAGTTTCGGATTAGTAGTGTATTCCGGATTCCATCTCGGATCAGAATAGTCTATTCCGGATTCCATCTCGGATCAGAATAGTACATTCCGGATTCCATCTCGGATCACTATTCCGAATCACAATCTCGGATAAGCAATCCGGATTACTGTTCTGGGTTTCCATCTCAGATTGGCTATCCGTGTTACTGTTCCGGATTTGGTACTGTTTCGAGTTCTATGCAAAAAGGTGGAAAGTTAATCAGTTGACGTAACCGGAGTTAAACGTTTTCGGACATAGAATTTGACCCACATACAATCTTGATAAACCGGTTCCACAGTTAGACTCGTGTGATTTTTAGGACAAAAAAGGCACGAAAATTCCTAAAATCATAATCGGACAATATACATCATTAGATTCGTATCGTCGAGAAGAGTTTAACGGTATTATTTGGTGACCACTCATTTCGGACAAATTTTTAACGTTTTTTATGAGTCGGTTCGGTAAAAATGTAAGATATGTCTAACCTAAATGAACTGTTAAGAATGGAGCACGAGGCTGGCACGACTAACAAACCTCCAAAAATGCTGAAATCTTACTTGGAAGGATAGGTTTCAGTTGTTCATTGAATACTAGGACACATGGATGTGGATTTGTATTCAAGATGGATACGCTAACCTAAAGCATGACTTTGAGGACAGACAGCCTATTACTACTTATGTGAACATGTCAGAAGCTGAAAAAGGATGTATGAGTCTGAGAAGAGAGCCTTAGCTGCTATAAATATTTCATTACCTGATGGCATCAAACATACATTCACGCTTTATACTACGTCGAAGGAGATGTGGGATGTCCTAGAGAAGAGGTATGAGGGCAATACGGATGTGAAGAAGAACACGGTTGATCTGCTGAAGAAACAATTTGCTGTGTTTAAAGGCATGAGGAGTGAGTCCCTTGAAGATATTATCACACGATATTATCATCTGATGTTAGAAATGGACAATTGTGACATAGAGGGATACACGAATGTGGAGATAAACGATAAGTTGCTGGGATGCTTTACCTACAAAGTGGGATATTTATACTTTGATGATAAAGGGTGAAGCTGATTATGAAACAAAAGACTTGGAAGAGGTTGTTGGGAAATAAAGAGCTTATGAGCTCAATATGAAGAAGAAGAAGAAGGAGACTGTATATGATCAGGTTCAAGATCCAGGGATTTATAAAGGGCTTACACCTTCATCTTCCAACAATACTTCAAGTGATACTACAACTGCGTTTCTTTCATGTGAAAATGAGCATTGTGATAAATGCTGAGGGTGAAGTATGTTTTGTTGCTACTTCAGAAGGTTCGTCAGGGGCAAAAAGACAACAATCAAGTAATAGTAACAGCAGTATTAGGTCTATGCCTCTGAGTGTCCAAAGTGCTGCAGATCATCTGGCATTGCTTGCTTCTTTCGTTGCTTCCTACGAGAACTACATTCAGGGAAGAATATCTGATCTGCTACGTTTGATGAAGATTATGATTAGATCGACCCTGATGACCTAGAGGAGATGGATCTACAATGGCAGATGGCCATGATCTCTAGAAGAGTGATGAGGTTCATGAACAGAACGGGCAGAAAGTTTGTTGGAAAGAACGTAGGTTTTGACAAGTCTAAAGTGAAGTGTTACAATTGTCAAAATTATGGACATTTTCCTAAAGAGTGTCAAAGACCTAAGTCTGAATCTCGTTCTAGTTCATCCTTTCAAGATTCTCCTGGTCATGGTTCAAGCAACATGAATGCGTCAACCAACACTGGATCAAAGGCCCTGATCTCTACTGCTAGAGAGGGTTCTTATGATTGGAGTGTTCATCTGGAGGGTGATAACAATGCCTCACAGGCGTTCATGGCTGAGATAGCCTCAGTTGTTGATGAAGAAGTGAAAGCTGATGCTGAGGCAGAGCGAGAGACTATAGCTGAAAAAGCTGATGGAGAACAGAATGCTGCAGAGAAGAAGATGGCTGCTGATTTTGCTGCTTTCATGGCCGATCTAAGCAAATCAACAGAAGAGGTACATTCTAACTCTAGTAGTTCTGTTTGCTTAAAATGTCGTGAACTGCAAAGTGAGGTTGACACGTTAACAAAACAAAACCAAAGTCTGGTTAATGAGCTCTCAAATCTAAAGAATCAAACTTTTTCGTAAAACAAAATGAGTCATTATATCTGAAGAAAATTAAAGGTTATGAAGAAGAAATCAATATTCTAACCTGTAAGCTTAATGAAAAGCTTCAAATAATTGACTTACCCTCATGATAGGATGAGTGAGAAAACAAAAGAAATTTCTGAAAAATGCAAAGAGTTGTCTGAAGAACAATTTAAAATTTGTGAGCATGAAAAGAAATTAAATCAATTCAGAGATTCATCTTTTGTTATGAAACACATGATGAATTGCCTAAGAAGAGTAATGACAAGACATGTGTGGCTTCAAAGGCTTAAATGAAGTTCCACCACCTCTTGGTCACGACTATTCTTTCTTGCTAGATGAAGAAGAGGTTACAGACTTTGGGTCAACTACACCTGGTAGTTCCACATCAGGTAATGTTGATGATTTGAGAATGCTAAGAAGGATAGTAACAGAGACACAATTTTGAAAACAAAGAATACACACCCTAAGAATCAAAAGCAAGTTTTTGTTAAAAAGGTTGATTTTGTTAAAGGGCGTGATTAGAATGAAGAGGTCACTGTTATTACAAAAGAGTCTAATGTGCAGTTTGCTAAGAATAAAAATAAAGAAAAATCAGATATTAAGCAAACTAAACAAGATCTTTCTAAAGCATCATCATCATCATCGCCTGATGAATCTAAACTAGAGACTTCAATTAAGAAGTCTTCGGCTAGAAAATCATGTTTCAAATGCCATGAAAAAGGACATGTAGCTAGCTGTTGTCCTAACAAAAATAGTAAGCACAGGTAAGTGAGAGACAGAGAGAAAAATCACCAGAGAAAATTGGTGATGGTGAGTAGAAGGTTACTAACTCCAAAGATGTCTACTGCCAAGAAACAAAGTGTTGCTGCTGGTATAGATAAGGCTGAAAAAGGAACTCACCAAGTTCCTCGTTTTCAAAGAAATTAACAAATACATCAGCCTGAATCTACATCAGGCAGATAGGTGAGACCTAGAAGTAGTTCACCAAGAGCGAATAACTTTAATGGTCAATCAAATAATTCTAGAAGTCAAGGTGAGTATCAAACTCGATACCAGAATGTTGGTAGTCGAATTTTTTATAACAATGGCTTTAGAAATTATTATCATCAAAATTCATGGAACCAAAATCATAATTTCTAAAGGTCGCAAAGTCCAAACATGTTTAGGAAACCTCAGGACCAGAGACCTAGTGGAAATCAAAAACCATTTCCATCAACAGGTCTGAGATCCAAGACTCCTGTTAGGAATGATGGATATTGGATGGATGTTCATGTGGTTGATGAATCTGGAAGACCCAAGACCATTAAGGCTTGGGTACCCCAATCTAACTAATTTTGTTGGGTTGTGTAGGAGCTGCTAGGGAGGATTATCAACTTGTGGTATGTTGATAGAGGCTGCTCCAGGCACATGATGGGGGATGCGAGATTGTTGACTGAGTTCGAAAATATAGATGGAGGTTATGTGAATTTTGCAGGTGCTAAAGGAGGGCACATTACAGGTCGAGGAAAAGTGACCAATGGGAAGATCACGCTGGACAAAGTGAACTATGTTGAGCAGTTGAAGCCCAACCTGATGAGCATGTCTCAAGTCTGCGACAAGGGTCACTCGGTCCACTTTACAAAGTCTGAAGCTTTGGTGTTGAAACCTGGTTTGGTGATACCGGATGATTGGATAGTGATGAGATCGCCAAGGAGAAACGACACTTATGTCATGGACATGGGTGCTAAGGATTCTTCCACTGTGGTGGCTTGTTTACTATCAAAAGCATCTGAGGCTGAGTCATTGCTGTGGCACAGACGCATGGCCCACATCCACTACCGAAAAAAGAACTATATTATTAAAAATGGTTTAGTGGAAGGGGTGCCAGTGTAGAGGTTTCACGTGGAAGATAAATGTCTTCCATGTAAAGAGGGAAACAACATAAGAAACCTCACAAGTCTAAAATAGTAAACTCCATAGATGCCCCTTATGAATTACTTCATATAGATATATTCGATCCGGTGAACGTAAGGAGCATAGGTGGAAAGTCCTATTGTTTAGTTGTCATAAATAATTTCTCACGATTCATGGGTTTACTTTTGAGGTACAAAAGATGAGACAGCGGAGATACAGATAGATGTTTTTTCAAAATTGGAAAATGTCCATGATGCACGGATCAAGAGGATAAGGCGTGATAATGGCACGGAGTTCAAGAATCAGATTCTGGATCTCTATTGTCTTCGCAAGGGAATTGAACATCAATATTCTGCTCCTTATACACCTCAATAGAATAGAATCGGTGAGAGGAAAAACAGGACGTTGATTGAAGCTGCAACGACTGTGCTATCTAATTCAAAGCTTCCAGTTCTTTTCTGGGGAGAAGCTGGGAACACAGCTTGTTATGTCCTGAACAATGTTTTGACAGTTAAACGGTTTAACAAAACATGTCCCGAACTATTGTTTAACCGAAACCAAACTTAAAAGGCTTTGAACCATTTGGATTACCCTGCACCATCGTGCGAAACAAAGATAAGCATAAATTCGGTGAGGTAGCTGATGAGGGTTACTTTCTAGGCTATATGCTTGGAACACCGAATAAAAGGGTTTTTAATCTAAAAACTGGTCAAATTGAGGTTGTGTTTAACATGGAAATCACTAGTTATTCACCTCAACAATCGACGAGTGGTACTACTATATTATATGATTATGACAGTGTTTTTAAATCATTTAATATTCCTGATTTTTCCTATACAGATGAGTCTCAAGTGATTCACACTGTGATCAATGAAGATGGAGAGGGTGACTTCATGTCTAGATCGAGTATATCGATGATAGATGCTCCAGAAACTTCTTCCAGTGCAGCTCCAGAGTCTGAACCTATTCAGGGAGAGGATTTCACTAATCCGTTTGCTAATACTAACATTCAGGGGGAGATTGGATCGAATCTGGGAGATAATCTGGTTGTTGACACCATTGCTACCACACGTGTACATAGAGACCTTCCAGTTGCAAATATCATAGGTGATGCTACAGGTGTTCAGATAAGAAGAGGTGTGATCGAACTAGCTCAGTTCAAGAAGTTGAAGGTTTGGGAGCTAGTTGACTTGCCTGGAGGAGAGAAGGAAATAGGCACCAAGTGGGTGTTTAAATACAAGAAAGATGACCGAGGGATCGTGATAAGGAATAAGGCTTGGTTGGAAGTGAAATGGTTCAATTAGCAAGAAGGGATTGATTACAATGAAGTGTTTGCACCAGTAGCAAGGTTAGAAGCAATTCGTTTGTTCCTATCTTTTGCTTCATTCAAGGGCTTCAAAGTTTTCCAACTTCACGTGAAGAGTGCGTTTCTTTACGGGAAAGTCCAAGAAGTTGTGTATGTCACACAACCAGATGGGCTTACTGATCCATCCTATCCAGATCGAGTCTGTCGACTTGATAAGGTATTGTATGGATTGCATCAGGCACCTAGGGCGTGGTATGAGACACTGTCAGCACATTTGTTAAATAATGGATTTGAAAGAGGTCAGACTGATAGTACACTTTTCATTAAAGGAAGAAGGAAGACTTTCTGCTGGTACAAGTATACGTTGATGACATCATTTTTGGGTCATCAGATGAGAACATGTGTCATGATTTCGAGGAGGTAATGAAGAGAAAGTTTGAGATGGTGTGATGGTTGAGTTATCCTACTTTTTGGGTTTACAAGTTGAACAAAAGAAGGATGGGATGTTTATACATCAGACGAAGTATCATTTTGTCTCGTTTCAAATGGAGGTTTGCGCAGCTTTCAATACACCTATATGTGAGAATCACAATCTTGGTCTAGATCATGAGAGTGTGGAGGATGTTGATCCAACTCAATATAGGGCAATGATTAGTTCGCTGATGTACATGACTGCTTCTAGACCAGACATTATGTTTGCAGTGTGTCTTTGTGCTAGATATCAAGCGAATCCAAAAAAAGTCACACATGAAAGCGGTGAAGCGGATTCTTCGTTACTTGAAGGGGAAACCTAAACTTGGGTTATGGTATCCAGCTAATAGTGATTTGATGTTTGTTGGTTTCATGGATTCGAACTTTGAAGGATGCAAATCAACAAGAAAATCTACCAGAGGTGGTTGTCAGTTCTTAGGAGGGAGGCTCGTGTCATCGCAATGCAAGAAGCAGGGTCTTGCGTGTCTACGTCGACGTGTGAAGCTGAATATATTGCGGGTAGCTTTTCCTCTCAGGTTCTCTGGATCAAATAGCATATGCGTGATTACGGTTTGAATTTCACTCGTACTCCTATTATGATAGACAATAATGTCACTATTTCAATCACCAACAATCCCGTAAAACATAGTTGCACAAAACATAATGACATTCGTCATCAGTTTATACGGGATTGTGCTGAAAAGAAATTGATTGAACTGCATCGAGTCGACACACTTGATAACCTGGCAGATCTTTTCACAAAAGCGTTTGACAGGGCTCTTTTTGAACATTTAGTCGAACTCAACGGGATGAGGAATCTAGAATAACCAATTTTTCCATCAAAATATTTGGTAAATAATTTACTGTTTTCAAAAAAATCAAAACATAAAGAAATAGAAAAATCAAAAATGAGTTTTCATTGTGTGGAAAAGAAGAAATGATAGTACATCAGCAAGTTAGATTGTCACACTAATATTAAAAACTAAATTGCTTAAATGTGATAGCAGCTTCATCATATGATGTACCAGTAGGCAAAAAGCATCAAATAATCAAATTACCTTTGTGATACACAAACAATAGACTGTGTGTGAGTGGGTAACATATCTGTGGCGTATGGTTTTATAACCTTAAATCTTGCGTTGATAGATTGCCAAAATCTGAGATTTAGGTCTTTATATCATTATTTCATCCAGGGTATCAAGGTTGTCCTTCTGCTGCATCCAGATATATGCTGACCTAGGCACAACCTGGATATCTTAAAAGAGCTAAAATGCCAAATCCCAAAAATTGAAGAAGCTCTCCTAGAGACTCATTCAAATGTGCAAATTGCATTATTCGTACCAACATTTGGTATTTGCCCTAACCCTCGTTGGATATTGGTCTCTTTGCTGTACAGAAATACTGACCTGATCACCAACTATCTAACGTTGTAATTCAAAAGGATTAATTTCGGTATACTCACCTACTACGAGAAATCTTTGTGCATACCTTGATCGTGGGGGTATATCCTGAAGTGGGATACACTAGTATATCAGTATCAATTATCTAAACGTATCACTAGGTAATGGTACTTGAAATGTTTATATATTTTGTTTAAGTGGGTAAACAATACTGGTAATCGTCTTGAACTGTTTTTCATGAATATTGCATATAGAATTATCAAATAGTGTGAAAACAATTTGATGTTGCAGATATGATCTTCTTAATGGTGATTCTCACAAAAACTGAGTGTTTATTCTTTTGTTATTTATTTGCTTTCAGAAAAAATAAAAATCCAAAAATATTTCATTTTCTTGTATATTCTTAATGTACGGGATATTGGTTGTTCATGGAGGAGTTCTTACCGATAGGGGGAGATGATGTTAGAAGCTGAGTTCAAAATTTTAAGATCTTGCAGGTTCTGTGTGCTTAAAAATTTTTAGTATGTGGTTTGAGTTGAGAAGTGCTTAATATGTGATACAGTTTGACTATCTCTTGAATAATAATAATTTGTTTAAGTTGTGTTAAATATTCTTATGGTTTCTCGATATGTTTGTTTTATAGTATACATATTGTAGTAGTGTGTTGCTGAGAAGTTTGGTGAATAAGAGTTTCCTTGGATGCATGGTAGAACTTCCTTTCTACATTGTACACAAATTTGAATAGTTTTTGAAGATTGCAATGCAAGTACTAAACTGGAGTTTACTAAAATGCTAATGATTTAGAAGATTTGGTGATTGGATACATCAGCTTAGGGGGAGTCTGTTGCTGACAGAAGCTATTAAAGCTGAAGCTATCCAAAGACAAAGATGTTGAAGATGCAAGATGACTGAAGACAAAGTTGTTTTATGAAGCTATTGTCAAGGGGGAGTTTGTAAGCAACTCCCCCTTGTGCTTCAACCTTTTTTAGTAATCTTTTGTGCTTCAACCTTTTTAGTAAGCAACTTGTTGCTTTGTCTAAGGCTAATCACTGGGTCATGGTACTGTTATAATCATTAATCATTTTAGAATTGAGTGCCCTGAGTTGTGCAACCTTATTCCTTCAATTTTCAGAACAGAAAAGATAGTTGACCGTGTCAATGAGAAATTTTGGTTCGTCAATCTGAGTCTTGGCTTGGGTTGCTGATCTTGAGGTTTCTATTTGGCCACTTCATCGGGATGAGATTCTATTGATTGTGGGGCATTCACATCAGATGATGTAAAAGTCATAGGTGTAGGTGAGGGAATCTGAGTAGCGCTGGGATCAGTAGTAAGTGGCGAAGTAGCAACGACCTTCAGACAGTTTGACATTAGACGACGGTGTGTTTTCATGAGTCTGACTCCTCTGCTTGTCCTCCTGAACATATTCATTGACTAAGGATATCACACCTCTCAGTTTTGTTTCACAATAATTGTAATGATAACTGCAACACGATAATCCCATGTCTTGTTACGTGGCAAACCATATAGAAAAGTATTGTTGATCCTACCATATGTCACGTTTAATTCGATCTTCTCGATTTCAGAAAGCAGCTGGGTAAACCTACTGATCAAATCTTCTATGGTTTCACCCTCAAGGTAACCGAAATTATAGAGTTTTTGCCAGAGCGAGTCACATTGAGAATCAATGCTTTAAGAATTCATCGTTGAACCAAGTTATGTACAAATGAAGCTCGTAAAAAACCAAGAGACACGAGCCAAACAAGAACTAGTGAACTCGCTACTTTTAGCACTTCGCAAACGTACGAACCCGCTTCCTGTACCGCACCTCAAAACCTGTCAAATCTTATCACTAAAACAAAACAAACCCCCTTTTTCTAATTAATAGACCTTTTCTTAATGTTTTATATATAATAATATTAAATTAAAATAAACTATTATTATATTTATTTTTATTAATAAAAATAAAAACTATTATAATAAATATTAATGATTAACTAATGATTACCTATAATTATGATAATCATTATAAAAACCTTAAAACAAAAACAACCTTAAACGTCACTCTATTAAATAATTCTTTCTTGACAACTAAGCTGTCACAAAAATTCTTATTCTTTTCCCGACGGCCAAGTGTCACAAAAATTCTTTCCTTTTCGTTTTATGAACACACACAAACAATGACCTTTAAACAAACAGTGGAGGTTATAAAAGGTCGACCGGAGTTTGTGTGTTATATGGTGATGCTATGGTGGGTGATAGTTCGGTTATTCGGAAATAGTGGTGGTGCTTTGTTGATTAACATTGAACACCATGATGTTGAAAAGCTACAGTGAGATGATGACGATGTGAATGATGGTTGGTCGGAAGGTAGCTCAGATCAGAGTTGCAGGATTGAGAAGGAGTTATAATGTGAATGATGGTAATTGTGAGAGGGGATCGGCTATCCTCCGTGAGCACTGGACCGACTTGACTCACCTAACAGAGGTGGAATTCATTGCTAGAGAGTTTGACAATTGAACAATCAAGTATGCTGCTTAAATATTGTTACTTCTTCTATTAATGAACGTGGAAAGTTACAGACGAGTAAACAAACGGACAGGGCTTCACCTCAGTCACACATCAACAACTAATGACACAACACCCCTATATACAGGTCAACATGACTCGCACGAGGAGAGGGGTTGCTGACACGTATGAGTGGTGCTTCGTACAAGTGACAAAGTGTCACTCGTACGAGCCATCTATCAAACATATCTAACTTATCTTTTAACATATAAAAGCCCTATTTACACGACCAGCATATCCTAGACATAGGCAATAGACATTGTGCACCAACAAACTCCCCCTTGGATGTTGCCAAAGTCTTGGATAGTGTAAGTCTGGGAAATCCGGATCTAACACTGTATCATACAATCACCAAGGATGGGCGGAATCCAAACTTGAAGATACTCAAGAAAATAAAAAGATAGAAGAACAATACGAATCAACTTTAACACCTTGCACATATTACTTGAACAAGCAAAACCGTCTGGTACAAGATGGAGGCTCTCTAAGCTTAGCTTATATACCTAGGGTAAGGGCATGCCCTCATGGGCTTGCTTGGCCCACATGGCCTATGGCATGCCCAAATGACCTATAAAGGTCCAAACCTAATACAAACTAACCTAGTTATCCCAGTTAACTACCATACACCGTTGCGTATTTTGATGCGTCAGTCTCACACTTCGAGGACCTAACAATCTCTCCCTAGACTGACGCATCAAATTGTCTTCATAGCATCAATTCAGCAACGTCTTCAACATAATCTATGGTTGTCGCTATGCTGTAAGTGTTGTGGAAGTCAGTCTCACACTTCTTGGACCTCACACTTCAACGAACTCTTAACATCGGGTATCTTTCTTCTGCTCATGTGGTTAGCTTCATATCAAGATCTTGATTAGCTTTGCTTGTCACATCTTTGTCAAAAAGAAAGTGAGAGGAGGAATCTCAGCAGCTCTTTCTTCTTCAATCTTTCTCTTTAAGCAAACAGGTTCACATGTACTTCTCCATATGTACTATCACTGTCAGACGATGACTAGCATCTGGTTCTTCTGACTCAGGTACACTTTGCTGTTGTGATGCTTCATGCTTTGTCGGCAACTAACAGCATCTCCATTTCAGCAACCCTGTTTCTTGATCTAAATCAAGATCTGCACAATTCTCATAAATTTATAAGTAAACATTCTTATGCTACAGGGAGAGTACTGATGAACACTTGGTACATCCAAGTACTTGTACTCAGATTAAAATTTAAATTTCTTTCATCTTTTGATGATTAGGCAAATCTTCAAGAACGGTTAGTAATTTTTAATAAAACTAATAAAGCACTATATTTTTGGATTTTTGAATTTTCTATTTTTAATTTCAAAATATAAGACTATAAATAGAAACACAAATAAACGAAGAAACTTACTCAGTAGTTACAACTATACAATTGCAATGGGATCAAAATCGTTTTCAGGCGGGCCAAGGAACACTTTTTAGTGCGAACTTATTCAGAATGCTCTAAGTGATTGCCAATATGTATGTCCACTTAAACTTTAACGCTCAACTTTCATTTTTCAACTTCGTGATATACTTAAGGTAGTATTATGCTATAATACCCGTGCGTCACATACCATGACATACCCCCGCGATCAAGGTAAGCACAATGATTCAGTGTAGCAGGTGAGTATACTAAGATCATCCTTTATCTTTTACAGCATCAGACAATCGGTGAACAGGTTAGTACTTTCGTACAACAGAGTGACCAATAATATTTGACGATTGTTAGGCAAATACCTTATATGGTATGTTTGACTTTTCAAGCACATGGAATTTTCTCGTGATGAGATTTCCTTTCTTTTAAGGTTTTGTCCCTTCTATTTTGGCAATTTTAAGGATATCCTGACTGTGCCTAGTTCTGCATGTATCTGGATGCAACAGAAGGGCAGCCCAGATATCCCGGATGACTCATCAGCATAAAGACCTGAAACTTCAGACGTTTGCTATCAATCAACACAGGATTTAAGACATAAAATCATACACCGATGGTATGTTACCCACAAGATACATAGTTTGTTATGTTTTTATCACTTAGCATCTTTTAATCACTTTAAGCATTAGGCCTACGGACATATCACATTTGATCCTAGTCTTTTCAACTACAACACCTTACATGTGTCAGTCACGCCCTTTATCATGAATATTTATTTAATTTCCATTTTAATGCAAAAAAACCTTTTGGATTTTTCATTTTTTTCAAATGTTTTTGTAATTTTCTGATTTTCAAATGTTTTTGTATTTTTCTGATTTTCTCCCCCTCAAACAATTCATATATACATATATCGCCCTCTTCCCCCCTAAATTTGTGCATCATATTTTATGCACAAATTTACCTAATAAAGAAAACGTATGTACTAGAGGGCGATCTTGAATGTTGATCCGAAATGCTTGTTTTTCAGCAGAAACCGAACAAAATCAGCGTGATATCAGATCTGAGACTGGAAAATAGGTTCAACAGGCTCTGATACCAATTGTAAGTCCCAAAAATCCGGATCTAACACGGTATCACACAATCACCAAGGATGGGCGGAAAACAAACTTGATGATATTCAAGAAAACCAAAAAGATGGAAGAATAATACGAATCAACTTTAACACCTTGCACACGATTCTATTACTTGAACAAGCAAAACCGTCTGGTACAAGATGGAGACTCTTTAGAGAAAACCCAAAAGTCTAACCCTAGAAATGATATAAGCTTAGCTTATATACCTAGGGTAAGGGCATGCCCCTCATGGGCTTGCCTGGCCCACATGGCCTATGGCATGCCCAAATAACCTATAAAGGTCCGAACCTAATACAAACTAACCCAGTGAATCCCAGTTAACTACCATAGACCGTTGCGTATATTTGATACGTCAGTCTCACACTTCTAGGACCTAACAATTAGAGGGCGATATATGTATATTTGCATTGTTTGGGAGGGGGAAACTCATAAAAATACAAAGACATTTGAAAAACTGAAAAATCCAAAAGGTCTTTTAGCATCAAAAGGGAAATGAAATGAATATTCGTGATAAAGGGCGTGACTGACACATGTAAGGTGTTATAGCTGAAAAGACTAGGATCTAATGTGATATGTCGGTAGGCTTAACGTTCAAAGTGATTAAAAGATACTAAGTGATATAAATATAACAAACTATGTATCTTGTGGGTAACATACCATCGGCGTATGATTTTATGATCTTAAATCATCCATTGATAGATAGCAAACGTCTGAAGTTTCGGGTCTTTATGCTAATGAGTCATCCGGGATATCAGGGCTTCCCTTCCGTTGCATCTAGATACATGCAGACCTTGGCACAGTCAGGATATCAAGAGGGCAAAATATGTATATATGCATTGTTTGAGGGGGAGAAAATCAGAAAAATACAAAAACATTTGAAAATCAGAAAAATACAAAAACATTTGAAAAACTGAAAAATCACAAAGGTCTTTTTGCCTCAAAATGGAAATGAAATGAATATTCGTGATGAAGGGCAGCCCCGATATCCCGGATGACTCAACAGCATAAAGACCCAAAACTTCAGACGTTTGCTATCTATCAACACCGGATTTAAGACCATAAAATCATACACCGAAGGTATGTTACTCACAAGATACATAGTTCGTTATGTTTATATCACTTAGTATCTTTTAATCACTTTGAGCGTTAAGCCTACCAATATATCACATTAGATCCTAGTCTTTTCAGCTACAACACATTACATGTGTGAGTCACGCCCTTTATCACGAATATTTATTTCATTTCCCTTTTGATGCTAAAAGACCTTTTAGATTTTTCAGTTTTTCAAATGTTTTTGTATTTTTCAGATTTTCTCCCAATCAAGCAATGCATATATACATATATTGCCCTCTTCCCCCCTAAATTTGTGTATCATACTTTATGCACAAATTTACCTAATAAAGAAAACGTATGTACTAAGTTTTAAATGAAAGAATAGGAAAATGTTTTTGTTGTTTTTGCTTAATTGTTCCTTCACTAGATTAAAGACTCATCAATTTCAAAATTAAAGCATGAAATTTAAATTTTTACCTTTTCACTTATCTTTTCTTACCTCATCTTCTCCAAAGGAAACATCACACTTATAATAAAAGTTTGAACTTTTTGCAATAGTGAGATGTTATCTGATATATCCCTGGAACAATCGCTATCAACAATACAGAGATTGTTAACAGATCCTCCTTGGTTGTTCCTGAAAAATAAGGAGATTAGTAAGACAGTGCGACCCAGGCCATCCTGGTCCTGGGGTTTCGCTGAAGCATCAAAATAAGACACTTCTTTCAGACACAAGTCCCCTTTTGTTTCGAGGATTGGTGAATGTTGCTGCTACTTTGGATTTGGGTTTCCAAATATGTTTCATTTTAACAAACGCGGTTGTTGCCTTTGATTCAGCAACTTTGGCTGATTCAGGTTTAGTCGTTTTAGAAACATATTTTTGTTTCTGAATAGCCTTGCGTTTGTTTTTGACAACATTCCAATCCCCATCAGATGGTTTAACCTTGGGATTCACATTCTTCATTGCCTTAGGTGAGGATACCTTCATCGGCTTCGAATGATTGTTATCCTTAGGTGTAACCTTCTGATTTTGAGCATAGTAGGGTACATAGGGACTATGTGTGCAGTTCCGAGCAATGTGACCAGGAATGCCGCAATTGAAGCACGTTTGTCTCTTCACATATAAAGCATTCTGATTAGCTTGATTTGCTCTTGTAGGCCCTAAAGGATGAACGGATCCCTTCTATGCTTGATTTCCTTGCACTTTCTTGCAGACGAAGATGAATTTGGATGTTTGTACTTATCGTTTGCAAGGGCCTTCTTCCGTTGTGGAGATTTCTTTTGATTCTTCTTGTTTTGTTTTGACTGCAAGTCTTATTCAGAAATCTCACCAACCTTTCCAAAAGCTTTACTAGCACGGTTAAAAGCATGTTTTTCACATTTGCCATTAAAGACCGGCTTAACAAAAACAATTTTCACAACACTAGCCTTTTGAGGGCTATTGCTGCTCTTTTACCTTGCTATGAACCTTTTCATCACAAGCAGAAGGTTCAGATTGTTCAGTTTGCACACTTGGAGCATTGTTCACGTCAGCTCTCTCTTCATCAGCTTTGATAAAGTCGGAGAGTCCTAGTTTATCAGATGAGAGACCAGACACTCCAGCTGAATCACTAGAAGAGTCAACAGCACCAGATAGTTCCCGTGTGTCTGACGTATAATCACTGGGTTTTCCGTACACCATATGCTGTGCTTTCTCAATATCTTCGTCGGTTTCAGGCATTGTTGTTTAGTTGTGATTATACGGTGGGGCAACCTGATTGAATCCCAAACCCTTCTCTTTGTTCTCTATATATGCCAGCTGCACATTGCACACGTCTTGAACGAGCTTGCTGGATGTATCAAACTTCTTTATATTAACTTCGTGTTGTTGATATTTTCCAGTAAGAAGTCCCAACTCAACTCTTATGAAGTCGCATTCCATGGTTTTTGAATCTAATATGGTTTTGTAATCCTAGACCCAACATTTCTGTTGATTTATGTCCAGGTGGAGCTGAGCTATGTCTTTCTTTTGTGTTTCAACCTTTTCTATGAGTAACTTGTTACTTTCTTGAAGGCTGATGCACTGAGCCATTGCATTGTTGTAATCATCAGCCATTTTGGAATTAAGTGCTCTGAGTTGAGCAACCCTATTCCTACAAGGTTCAGTGCATAAAAGGTAATTGACTGTGTCAATGTGCGAGCTTGGTTTGTCGGCGTGAGTTTGGGCTTGAGGTAGAGTTTGGGGTGCTGGGCTGCTGATTGCTACTTGCTGGGCTTGAGGTTTCTGTTCGGACACTTCTTCAGGATTAGACTCTGTTGATTTAGCATATAGATGTTGTAGATCTTGGTTTGATTGTAAATGATCCCACAACCAAGATACAAAGGAGTCTTTGTCATCACCCAAAAAACTACTCATCTCATTTCTTACTTCCTCTTTTCGCCTCCCACGTTCAAGCAAGCGCATCACATAGTTAGCAACCTGATCAACATTGTAGTTTCTAGTAAACTCATTCAACTTTTCCTTCACTTGATCCAGCAAGTTCGGGTTTTGATTTTTTGCTGGGCTGAACACTATGTTCGAGTGCTGAGCTTGGGCTGTAAACATCTTCGGATAATCAAAACTGTATAGGTAAACACGATAAAAAATGTCTGAAAACTGTTTTTACCAAGATGTACCGTTAGACTCGTTTCGATGATATGGTTCCAATGATTTATGCTAAAACTCACACGAGTCTAACCGTGCAACCGGTTTGTCAAGAATGTCTATGGATCAAGTTCTCTGTACGAAAACATTTAACTCCGATTACATCAGTTCGTTAACTTTCCACCTTTGTGCAATTCGGAACAATGATCCGAGATGCTAATCCGAGATGGTGATTCGGAACAGTGATCCGAGATGGTATCCGAGATGCATTGTTTCAATCCGAGATGCTTTCCAAATTCGAGATGCAATCCGAAATGCAATCCGAGATGAAAGAACATGATCTGAAATCCTTGAAGATTATCCGAAATCCTTGATGATTTATCCGAAATCTATCTAAAATTTAAGATTTTTGTCCGAAATTCAACAGATTAATCCGAAATCAATCAGAAATCTATTCGAAATGTATCCGAAATTCAAGCAACTAATCCAAATTCTATCTGAAATGCAAAGGATTTATCCGAATTGCAGCAGAATGATCCGAAATATGTCCGATATGTAATCAGAAGATATGAAATCCTTCAATGTTGATCCGAAATGCTTTTTTTTAGCAGAACCCAAATAGAATCAGTGTGATATCAGATGTGAGCATGGAAAATAGGTTCAACAAGCTCTGATACCAATTGTAAGTCCCGATAATCCGGATCTAACAACGATATTACACAATCACCAAGGATGGGCAAAATCCAAACTTGATGATATTCAAGAAAACCGAAATGATGAAGAACAATAAGAATCAACATTAACACTGTGCACACGATTTTATTACTTGAACAAGCAAAACTGTCTGGTACAAGATGGAGGCTCTCTAGAGAAAATCCAAAAGTCTAGCCCTAGAAATGACATAAGCTTAGCTTATATACCTATGGTAAGGGCATGCCCCTCATGGGCTTGCCTGGCCCACATGGCCTATGGTATGCCCAAATGACCTATAAAGGTCCAAACCTAATACAAACTAACCTAGTTAATCCTAGTTAACTACCATAGACCGTTGCGTATATTTGATGCGTCAGTCTCACACTTCTAGGACCTAAGAAAATAGTCTTCAAAATTCTTCAAAAACGTTTGACGTTTTGCGTCCAAAGAAATGTTTTGGCAGCTTACAACGCTCCTCAGATGGTATCGGTGTTTGATCTATAGAAGGAGGTCGATTGTAAGTGTTTCCAAAACGAAAACTTCGCAGGGTTGCAATCCTTGATCTCAGCAATCCTTGCTATGTTCTTCTCTTTTCTATGTTGCTCTTTTTATTCAATCTTTCTCCAAGAAGTGTTCCATGCTTTTCCTGAATGAATATCATTAGCAAAACAAACATTAACAATCTTATGGAACTGCAATGCCTGCTCTTTGTCTCTCTCTTCAAAACTGATCTTAATGTAGAAAAGACATTCAATATCCTTCTTAGAGAAGTTTACTAGCCACATTAGGTCTAGTACTCGAGTACCACACCATAAACCATAAATCTGCTTATGTGCAATCACAGATTCAGTTAATTCTTCTGTGATTTTCCATGAGTCTTCATCTAGTTGGACACATTTTACTGCTTCACATGTTCCTAAGTCAAAGTGCCACCATTTGAAGATCTTGTGAAAATCTTGTTCCATCTTGATTGAAGGCATGTTCTTCATCACCCGTGGCTTCTTCACAATCAAAGTAATATCCTTCTCTTAAGTCACTGGATTGATCTTTTAATTCTTTTAGGAATGTGCGGTTCCAACGATTGAATCCACGTGTAGCTTCAAATTTTATCAACTTCCACAGCCGCTGGTGATGATATTTCATCTTTATATTGATCATCTTTGTCTGCACAAGCTCTTTGATATCCCAGAACGGCAATTTCTTTAAGTCAATTAGTTATCTAAAGTTCTAGAGCCCATATTCCCTTTTGATAGCATATTCGTCCAATTCTTCAATCCAGCCCCAACAGATAATGTCCCCCAGAGAAACATCAGCATCGCGTGTAAAGAATGCTAGGGAAGTTTGAACTTTCGGTCCTCGGGCAACTCTTTGAACCATAACTTTCGCATTGCTGCAATCTTCTCTTTAGTAAACGATTAGGCACTCTACCTTCTTTTACAACCTCTTCCACTTTTTCGTTTCAACAAATCATCGTAGCGGCTGAAAACATCTCATCGAAGGTTCGGAAGTCATCCGTACCATCACAAGCATATTTGGCAGTGTCATCACCATCGGAATCATCCTCCACGACAACCATATCATAATCATTGGCTTCAGAGATATGTTCGAAGTGATAATCTTCAGGCTGGGTAGCGCTGATGTCATTAAGAACATCTTCGATGTCAAAATCAAAAGATTCTTCGTCCACTCCTAACATCTTAGCAACTCCTTCCTTTGTATAGTTGTGGACTAATTCTCCTTCCTCAACATCATGTTCCAAGTAAAAAATCCTTGGTTTTGGCACAGTAGGAACAGTCGACATGGAAGTCACTATGAGGATTCCTGCTTGCTGAGTATCCTGCGATGCATCATAAGACTCCCCCTGAACTTGTTTAGAATCAAGTTGGTTCCCAGAGTAATCCAAGTACACATAAATATCGATATTATCATTAACTCTAGAATTTGTTACAAGAACACCCGATCCATCCTGATAACTATCATCATCCTTCCTACCATTATCAGGTTTCTTTCTAGACGCATCACGAGCTTCGCCTATACTTCATCCTTCTCAAAGCCTTCATCATAAGAATCAATCACCTCGTCGATTTCCTTTAACATCTTCCTTTTCTCTAAAAACTTCTTATGCTTCTTAGAAAGATTTGGCATATCGATTTTCACATCTCTTGGTTGCCTATCAAAACATAGTTGATCGGTGGCCCATACACAACCATATCAGTAGATACTGGCATAGACTCAGCCTCTGGCGTAGATTTTTCTTTCAAGGATCCTCTCCATCCTTTTTCTTTCCTTTTCCATGAGCATCTGATAAAGCTTTGGCAATTCTTTCACGCTCAGCCACCCTTTCTCTCGCCTCCTCCTTTTCAATCTCATCGACCTCTGCTGGAACATTAATACCAAGCTTTTAGATAAGAATCTTCAGAAATATACTCATATGTCTCTAGTTTCTGAGGCGTTCTTCATCGTATTCCATCATACGCTTTTGAAGCCTTTCATTCTCTAACACAAAACTTGCTAATACAGCATCCAGATTCTTTCTATCTTCGTCCAGATTTTTATACGATCTTGCAGCTCAGCAATCTCTACATTGTTCAACATGATTTGGTATTCTAACTATGTCATCCTTGAATCGTTCAACATGTCAGCAGTAAACTCTTCTCCCCTAGAATCTCCCCAAAATCAAAGTCAAATTGATCTTCCAACCTGGAACCTTTCGAAAACTGGGAATGAGATTGACTTAGATGTGGTTGAGGAGTTGGTTGTGGAGGTGGTTGCGGAGTTGGTTGTGGAGGTGGTTGTGTAGTAGGTTCCAAACTAGGTGCAACATTTGATACTTTAGCAGCCTTCTTCTTCAGCTTGAGCTTTGAACGAGCTGTTGGAAAATCGATTTTCCTAGTTGCCGGTCTCTTTAAGCGCTTGGGAGCTGGACTCTTAGTAGGCTTAATAATAGGAGTGTCACTTTCAGAATCTGAGAGAACGTATGTCGCATCATCATCTCCTGTCTCTTTTCTGTTTTTTTCAGCTCGTCGACGTTCCTCTTCCAAACAATCAATTTCTTTCTCTTTTTCCCTTTCCCTTTGCCCATCAATGCTATCATCAGTATCTATACTTGAGGAGGACGGCCCTTCATCTCCACCAACTTCTCCTTCTATTCCTCCAAATGCTTGTGGCTCAATGTCTGCAGCAACCGTTTCAACATTTTCTTCAGTCTGAGCTGGTTCTTCGACCTGTATATCTTCAATTTCCGATTCATCAATCTGACTTGTTCTAACATAAGCACGCTTTCTTTGTTGAGGAACAGAGGATGAGGATGTGGCATCTTGTTTTCTCCTAGTACCCTTACTCCCCTTTTTGTCTTCCTTAGTAAACCAAGCGCTTCGCTTTGATACAAAACCATCTAACGCTTCAAGTTCATCATTCTCATCATCACTATCATCTGTTCTCCATTTCCCCTTTGGAGGCGCCACATAATCTTTATCAATGATTGCCCCAAAACCGGCTTAGCATTCGGAAAAGCTTTCAAATGTAGATTCATCTTCTTTAGTGTAGAAACATCCCTATGTTCAAGCTTGAGAATATCCTCCTTCTTTTTCTTCAAATTCTTGTGAAGATGATCTAGTAACATATGAACAAACCTCAGGTACTAAAGAAATTTCTCTCTTTGTGTGTTCTGTACCATGTGCATGAAGATAAGCTTCGAGAAGTTATATGGCAGATTGAGGATCAGTGCTGCTATCATGCACATTTGGTAGTCAACCATATCATCTAACCCTCCTTTCTGGTGACTCAGTGTGTGAATGACGTTGTGTGCAGTATATCTGAAGGGTCCACTTAGATTTCCTTTCTTGAACGGTGTTGTGTTAACATGACCTGCATATCCCATTATGCAAAAACAACCCTTCACCATATACTCTAGGTATCCAGTTGGGTCTTTCGCACAGTATTTAAACTCTAATACCTTCCAGATCAAATCTTCAGTAATTTTCACCTGAATATCTTCATTGTTGATCCTTACTGCAGAAATGATAGCAGTTTATTCTACATTATACTCCGCTGCATCCCAGAAAAATTCAACATGCGATATGTAGGCCGTATGTATATCTGTTGAAGCCTTGGTAATCGGTAGTCATCCTAAAAATTCAAGCACTTCTCTGTATGCGGCAATCTCTGGAATATTCTCGTCAAGTAAACAAGAAATGTTGTGGAATGGAGAGAATGACGATTTCTTTACCTGCGCACACAAAATAATTCCAACACTTATAAAATTTTTAAAACCTTTTCAAGAATTTGACACTTGTACGAGTCAGATTGACACTTAGGTGATTCAAGTTTGAAGAGACTCGCTCGTACTAGTGACTCCTCGTACGAGTCAATGAATTAAATAACATAACGATCTTGCTCGTACGAGCAACCACTCGTACGACTGATGAGAATTAATTGACTTAAAATACCTTACTCGTACCTCTACCTTAAGCCTAAACTCAAGCTGACAAACCAAGATTGCTCATTGACACAGTCAACTACCTTTTGTCCACTGAACCTTGCAGGAATAGGGTTGCTTAACTCAGGGCACTTAATTACAAAATGGCTAATGATTTCAACAATGCAATGGCTCAATGCATCGGCCTTTGAGAAAGTAACAAGTTACTCACAGAAAAGGTTGAAGCACAAAAGAAAGACATAGCTCAGCTCCACCTGGACGTAAATCAACATAAATGTTGGATCCATGATTACAAAACCAGATTACATTCAGAAACCATGGAATGCAATTTGGTAAGAGTTGAGCTGGCACTTCTTGCTCGAAAATATCAACAAAACGAAGTCAATATAAAGAAGTTTGATACATCCAGCAAGCTCGTTCAAGACATGCGCAATGTACAGCTGGCATATAAGGAGAACAAGGGAAAGGGTTTGGGATTCAATCAGGTTGCCCCACCGTATAATCACAATTACATGACAATGCCTGAAACCAATAAAGAAATTGAGAGAGCGCATCATATGGTGTACGGCAAACCCAGTGATTATATGTCAGACACACGGGAACCATCTGGTGCTGTTGATTGTTCTAATGATTCAGCTGGAGTGTCTGGTCTTTCATCTGATAAACCCGGATTCTCTGATTTTATCAAAGCTGAGGAAGAGAGAGTTGACATGAACAAGGCTTCAAGTGCGCAAACTGAACAATCGGAACCTTCTGCTTGTGATGAAAAGGTTTAGAGCAAGCTAAAGGGGCAGAAACGAGCAAATCGGAGATGAAGAAAGCTGGAGTCCAAACGTCAAGGACAGTCATGCTCTCCAAAATCCTCAATGGGCAGCAATAGCCCTCAAAAGGCTAGTGATGTGAAAAATACTTTTGTTAAGCCGATCATTAATGGCAAATGTGAAAAATATGCTTTTGACCATGCTACCAAAGCTTTTGGAAAGGTTGGGGAGATTTCTGAACAAGTTTGCAGTCCAAATAAAACAAGAAGAATCAAAAGAAATCTCCACAAGAGAATATGGCCTTACAAACGACAAGTATACACATCCAAATACATCTTCGTCTGCTAGAAATGTGCAAGGAAATCAAGCACAGAAAGGATCAGTTCATCCTTCAGGGCCTACAAGAGCAAATCAAGCTAACCAGAATGATTTATATATTAAGAGAACGTGCTTCAATTGCGGCATTCCTGGTCACATTGCTCGGAACAGCAGACATAGCCCTATGTTCCGTATCATGCTAAAAAATAGAATGTGTGACATCTCGGTTTTTTCAGATATCTTAAACGCACTACTTCACGGTTATTCATTCCTACGCTAAATTGATTCGGAGATTTGATTTACACGCTCGAAATAATTACGCTAACTTTGTGAACTTATCAAGTGAACTACGTGCTATGTGTATTAAACGTTTATATGTTCGGTGAGTTATTATGTTATGTTTCGATTTCGTGATTTTTAGTTATAAAATATATATATATAGTAAATATATAGACGAATCGAACCGAGCCGCGAAATGAGTCGACCTCATTTCCTTGCGACTCCAGGGATTAACCAAAACTTGAGGTTCAAGTTAAAGACCCAAACCGTCCCACCCAAGCCCTTTGCGGCCGCAAGGACTAAACCGCAAACCCTTTTCCTTTTTCTTTTCTTTCTTGCACTATATAAAGACATATATGCATGTGTTATGTTTCAAAGAAAAAAACACACACACAAACCCTAGCTCCAAAGAGCCGACAGCAGCCTTCTCCTCATTCCCTCTCTCGGTAGCGATCCCCTTGATTACCCGAATCGATTTCCAATCTCGTTCCCGGTGCGTTAATCCTCATTGTTAAAGGTTAGGGTTTATCATTGTTTTGCAAAGTCATATTAGGGTTTATAAACTCTTGATCATGCTTGTATGTAATGGTAGAATCATTATTACGAAAGTGTATGATGTTTAGTTCGATAAATTATGCGAGTTTGCAATTATGATGATTAGTTGGAATCAAGAATCATTAGGCTGCGTTTTGTGATAAAAACCATATATTATGATTAGGGTTTGCATGAGTATGATGTACATGATGATATATGATTGATAAATCTGTTCTTGATCGTTTATATTTAACGTCTCGATTGTTTAAGCGTGTTATATTGTGATAAAATGTTGAAATCAGGATGCTGAATGGTGTTTACAGCAAACTTCAACTGGCTGTAACTTAGTTATTATTCATCGAAAAACGGATTTTCTGAAGCCTAAAACGTATATTTTTGAAAAACGCTTCTAATGGCACTAGATTCACATTTTTCTGAGGTCGTTTGATATTTTTAAGTGGCCAATTAAGTGCAGTAACTGAAGCTGTGAAAATTCTTAAACTTTGTTAGTTGTTTATCGAGTCGGATCTCATAATCTGTAGAGAGTCGAATCACGAAATATGTACATAAACTGGAAATGGAAATTTCCGGGAAACTCCCACTGGAATTTTGTTAATTGGATGAACGGTGATTTTTAAATAAATTCTCCCGTGGACTGCAGTCAGAAAGCGACGAATCTGACTGCAGCCTAGTATATTAATAAATATTGGATAATTAGTAAAGTGTTAGGACTTGAAAAATTTACATAAAATTCTATAGTTTAGTTGTCACCTTCTGTACAAAAATTGGAATATTTGGAACGTTGGAACTATTTTATAAAAATCCTCGAAAACAGCCTAATTATGAGTATACAAGCTGAAACTTGATAACTTGCGAATGTGTACCAAAGTGTTGCATGGATTAAATTGTGTTCATGGTATGTTGTTTTGATCACTATGTTGGTATGATGATACTTGCATGCATGATTGGGTTTTAGGATTTTGTTATTGTGTGTACCGCATTGTGTGTTAGCTATGTGTAGGGTTTGTATTGGTGTGATTCACACACTAACTTTAAATCAATTGACTTGTTAGGATGCAATTAACGGTCACATCATTTGCTACTTCTGTGTTACACTAACCGAGCAATTAAAGGTGAGTTCACGGCCCCTATTTTATCTGGTTTTAAACAACAGGGGGAGAAACATGTATACACTCTACAACTCTATCTCTTTACGTTATACGAAATTAGCGTCATTAAACTATTCGGTAACTAAGTTAATGTTAATGTACGTTATGGTCACTAAGCAGCTATATCACACAAGTCCTCGACAAACTCTCGGATCGTTAATATTGGGTTAGATAGAGGGGAAATTATAAGTAGTACTACTGGGCCCGATAAGCCCCACCCGAGCTAGTCGCGCTAGCCGATCGGGTATGGTCAACGGGTGAATAATTTGGCCTAACTTCGCCATGGTCAGTGATGGCCTGGCAACACGGAGGAACAACAGTCAGCTTCGATCGCGAACACTTACGTGACATAACTTTAGGCTCGCTACCTACATGTTAACATTGAACTTAATTACGAATCAGCAATATTATTCCGGGTTAGGGATAATGAAACCATCAACATTGTTATTCCGGGTTAGGAATAATGGAACATCAATATTATTCCGGGTAAGGAATAATGAAACCATCAGTATTATTCCGGGTTGGGAATAATGGAACTAAGTCGTTATCCCGGGTTAGGGATAATGTCACACCCTCAATTTCCACTTGCGGAGTTTTACCGCGAGGCGTGTGAACAAACCAGAATCTGAGACACTAGTAACGTCGAACGACTCTATATGATTTGTTAATACGTTTTCCAAAATCATTTGTTTAACCATTCATAGTTAATTTTAGATTGTCTTAGTTTGGTTTCAATGTTTAGCGGAAGCGTTAGTTTTTAAATTTGAGTGGAAGTATTAAAGTAAGGTGAAGGAACGGGCGCCAACACAAACGCCAAAACTAAAGAAAAACCCAAACAATATTCATAAATGAGACTCGATAAAAAGATGTCTTGATCAATGCAAGTGAGTGCACCTAGAGCTCCTAGCGTCCTGAGAAACATGTAAAGAAACAAGTGTCAATATTAAAGAAGAGTGAGTTCACAGGTTTTTATATGTTCATTTGTTCGGTTATAAGTTTGTTTCCCCCGTTATCCCTAACCCGGGATAACGACTTAGTTCCATTATTCCCAACCCGGAATAATACTGATGGTTCCATTATTCCATACTTGGAATGTCACACCCCCCATTATTCCTAACCCGGAATAACAATGTTGTTGGTTCCATTATCCCTAACCTGGGATAATATTGCTGATTCGTAATTAAGTTCAATGTTAACATGTAGGTAGCTAGCCTAAAGTTATGTCACGTAAGTGTTCGCGATCGAAGCTGACTGTTGTGCCTCCGTGTTGCCAGGCCTATCACTGACCAAGGCGAAGTTAGGCCAAATTATTCACCCGTTGACCATACCTGGTCGGCTAGCGCAACTAGCTCGGGTGACCATAACGTACATTAACATTAACTTAGTTACCGAATAGTTTAATGACGTTAATTTCGTATAACGTAAATAGATAGAGTTGTAGAGTGTATACATGTTTCTCCCCCTGTTGTTTAAAACCGGATAAAATTAGGGGCCGTGAACTCACCTTTAGTTGCTCGGTTAGTGTAACACAGATGTAGCAAATGATGGGACCGCTAATTGCGTCCTAACAAGTCAATTGATTTAGAGTTAGTGTGTGATCACACTGATACAAGCCCTACACATACTAACGCACAATGCGGTACATATAATGACAATTCCTAAGACTCAAATCATGCATGCAAGTATCATCATGCCAATATAGTGATCAAAACAATTTATCATGAACACAATCAATCCATACAACACTTTGGTACACACATTCGCAAGTTATCAAGTTTCAGCTTATATACTCATAATTAGGCTGTTTTCGAGGATTTTTATAAAATAGTTCCAACATTCCAAAAATTCCAATTATTTTACAGAAGGTGTCAACTATAATGTAGAATTTTATATAAATTTTTCAAGTCCTAACACTTCACCAATTATTCATAAATATTAATATACTAGGCTGCAGTCAGATTCGTCGCTTTCTGACTGCAGTCCACGGGAGAATTTATTTAAAAATCACCGTTCGTCCAATTAACAAAATTCCAGTGGGAGTTTCCCGGAAATTTCCGTATCTAGTTGCTGTACAAATTTCATGCTTCGAATCTCTACAGATTATAAGATCCGACTCGATAAACAACTAACAAATTTTTCAGAATTTTCGCAGCTTCAGTTACTGAACTTAATTGGCCACTTAAAAATATCAAACGACTTCAGAAAAATATGAATCCAGCGCCATTAGAAGCATTTTTCAAAACTCTACGTTTTAGACTTCATAAAATCCGTTTTTCGATAAATAATAACCAAGTTACAGCCAGTTGAAGTTGGCTGTAAACACCATTCAGCATCCTGATTTCAGCATTTTATCGCAATCTAATCCGTTTAACCCATCGATACATTAAATATAAGCGATCAAGAACAGAATTACCAATCATATATCATCATATATATCATACCCATGCAAACCCTAATCATAACATATAGTTTTTATCACACAAAACGCAGCCTAATGTTTCTTGATTCCGCTAATCATCATAATCGCAACTAGCAAATAAATCGACTAACATCATAACACTACATTCAAGCATGATCAAGAGTTTATAATCCTAGTATAACTTTGCAAATAATGATAAACCCTAACCTATTACACCGAAGATCAATGAACCGTGAGCGAGATGGAAGTGGATTCGGTTTGAAGGTGATCGTGACCGAGAAGGAGAATGGCGAGGGGAGGTTTGCCGCGATCAAGAGGGATGCAGCAAGGCTGTCTTGCGATCGAGAGGGTGAATGGGAGGCTGCCGTCGGCTGTTTAGCTATTAGGGTTTGTGTGTTTTGTTTGTGAAGCAATGCACATGCATGTATGTGTATATATAGCGCAAGAGGTAAAGAGAAAAGGGAAGGGTTTGCGGTTTGGGTACTCACGGCCGCAAGGGGTTCGGGTGGGTCAGTTTGGGTCTACAACTTGGTCCTCAAGTTTCGATTAACTACTTGAGTCGAAAGGAAGTGAGGTCTATTCGTTTCGCGGCTCGGTTCGATTCATTTATCTATTTATTATATCTACATTTTTCAACTAAAACAAATCACGAAATCGGAACATCACATAATAACGCACCAACTTATAAACGTTTAAGACGTAGCACGTAATTCATTTGACAAGTACACGAAATTATGGTAATTATTTCGAGCGTGCAATTTAAGTCTCCGAATCAATTTAGCGTAGGAACGAATAACCGTGAAGTAGTGCGTTTAAGATGTCTGAAAAACCGGGATGTCACAGATAACGGGGGAAACAAACTTATAACCGAGCTAATGAACATATAAAAACCTGTGAACTCACTCTTCTTTAATGTTGACACTTGTTTCTTTACATGTTTCTCAGGACGCTAGGAGCTCAGGTGCACTCACTTGCATTGATCAAGACATCTTTTTATCGAGTCTCATTTACGAATATTGTTTGGGTTTTTCTTTAGTTTTGGCGTTTGTGTTGGCGCCCGTTCCTTTACTTTACTTTAATGCTTCCGCTCAACTTTAAAAACTAATGCTTCCGCTAAACATTGAAACCAAACTAAGACAATCTAAAATTAACTATGAATGGTTAAACAAATGATTTTGGAAAACGTATTAACAAATCATATAGAGTCGTTCGACGTTACTAGTGTCTCAGATTCTGGTTTGTTCACACGCCTCTTGGTAAAACTCCGCAAGTGGGAATTGAGGGTGTGACAGATTGGTATCAGAGCCTCTAGCTATAGAGAACCAGGTTTGCATTAAAGGTAGAGCTAAACTATAGCTGATTACACGACACTAGACTTAGTTTGGCACTGAACTTTTATATCTTGTTATGTGTTGTACCACAATTGTGTTATGTAAAATATGAATGCATAATTGAAATGAATGCAACTCGTAACTAACTACACAACCCAACAGGCAATGTCATCATCATCATCATCTGACAAACTTTTGCAACCAAGGGCGCCGGGGAAGGCACCTATGGTGGAACCCTCACCACCTCATGGCGTGGAGACACGCTCAGCTGTGAGAAAAAGGCTTGCTCTAGGGGAGGAGTCGTCCTTACGCCCGACCATCGTGATGCCGGTCGAACCGGTTAACTCGTTAGAAGTAGGGAACGACCTACTTAGAGATATGATAAGAAAGCAACAAGAACAACTAGAGAGAATGCATGAAACCATCCTAGCACAGGGATGGATGATACGACAATTAACTGGTAAGACTGGATCGCTCGAGGAAGAGCAACATGAGAGTAAGATAGCTCGTAACACTTTAGCTAGAGATCTTCGTGCTGAGCAGCTAAGGGCTGACTGGCTTGAAGACAGAGTTCTTGAGTCTAGCTGGAGAATTCAAGAACTAGAACAGAATCAGGCACCTGTACCAGTACCCGCACCAGCACCGGCCCCTCCAGTGCCGGTAGAGGAAGAAGAGGAGGATCCAGAGGAGGATCCGGATGAAGACCCAGCTGTAGAAGCTGGAAACGCCACGGAGGATGACGGCAACGATAGCGATTTGGGGGATGGAGACGTAGAAGACTGACACGTCTCGCTTATTCCATTTGTTTTCCTTCAGTCTATTTATTTTCCTACTTATGTTTAAACTTGAGATTTTATAGTAAACTGATATGTTTGGTTGGCATTTTGTAAGACGTTGAAATTTTATTTAATCGAATATTTCTTTTGACTGTTTAATTTATTTGGGTTGACATAATTTGAGGAATTATTTAAGTATGGAATAGGATAACTATATTGGATATATAGACTTATCGGTGTGTGTTTATGTTGTCCTACGAAGATCAAAAATGGCAACTGGACGTCGCGGAAACCTCAACATGATGCCCGAAGAATTAGCCACAATGATCCAAGAACACGTGAATGCTGCTCTAGCAGGTGTTCAAAACCAACCAGCAGCAGGAGGGTGTCTTAACCCCTACAAGATGTTTCTCGATGCGAAGCCGAGCAAATTCACGAGTGCAGAAGGACCCATAGGACTGGTCCGCTAGATTGAAAAGTCCGAATCAGTGTTCAAAATGTGCAATTGTCTGGAGGCCAACAAGGTCAAGTATGCTGCCTCAACGTTGGAGGATGGGGCACTAACTTGGTGGAATGCACAAGTCCAAACGCGTGGACTTATTGCTGCAAATGCAATGGCCTGGGCAGAGTTTAAGGCCCTAATCAAAGAGGAGCACTGTCCGCGAGACAGGGTTCAACAGTTGGAGCAAACATTATGGAACCACAAGATGGTGGGATCTGAAATTGAAGCATACACAGTGAAACATCATGACCTGGTATTTCTATGTCCCGATCTGGCCAACACCGTGGAGAAACGACTCGAGTTTTACCTTGGGGGTCTGGTCCCCGAAATCCAGGGTATGGTAATGGCTAGCAACCCTGCAACTGAGCATCAAGCAATCAGGTTGGTGCTAAACTCACTGATAAGGCGGTGGAACAAAAGAAGTTGCCATCTCGGGGTACGACTGAAGTTGCCTCTGATAATAAAAGAAAGTTTAAAGACTCGTCTGCTCGACAGTCTTCGTCAGCCCCGTCACAGCAAGGGAACCAGAAACGGTTCAATAATTTCAACAGTCACCGGGGTCACAATAATCAGCCCGCCAACAACAACCAGAACACAAGCGGCTATGTAGGTCGAAAGCCGCAGTGTAATCGCTGTAACCTTCATCATCACGGCCCTTGTGCCGGAAATCGCTGCCAACGATGTGGCAAAGTGGGACATGCGGCAAAGGATTGTCGCGGGGAAATCATGTCCCGACAAAATCAAAATCAACACCAGGGTCAGCAGCAGGGTATTAACCGGGGGTGCTATCAGTGTGGTAGCACTGCCCACTTCAAACGAGAGTGCCCACAGCTTCGTAACAACAACAACAATGGTGGGAACAACAACAACCACAACCACAATAACCACAACAACAACAATAACAACAACAACAATGGAAATGGTGGCACAGGAGGTGCCAAAGGGCGTGCATTTACGCTGGCCGCGGAGAGGCCAGAAACGACTCAAACGTTGTCACCGATAAGTTTCCCCTTAATGAACATTTTGCTACTGTGCTTTTTGATGTGGGTGCGGATAGGAGTTTTATATCTGACTCTTTTAGGAAGAACCTAAATCTCACGCCCAAACCCCTAGAGACCCCTTACGTCATAGAACTAGCCGATGGTAAATCTGTAGATGTGACCCATATATTATCCGGCTGTCAACTCAAACTCGCGGGTCACACCTTTACCATTGATCTGATGACAACTACTCTGGGTAGTTTTGACGTGGTAGTCGGAATGGACTGGCTATCCGACGTCCGAGCCGAAGTTCTCTGCTTCGAAAAATCTATTCGTATTCCGCTCTCTAACGACGAAATCTTGATGGTGCAAGGCGAGAAGGCAGGCGCCGTCACAAACATCATCTCTTACATGCAAGCACAGAAGTATCTTCGGAGGAAGAACTCCTTCGCTTTGCTCGCATTGGTTACCGAACAGCCTAAGGACGAGAAACGTATAGAAGACATCTCCGTCGTCCGTGATTTTTCTGATGTATTTCCAGAGGAGTTACCTGGTCTTCCACCACATCGACAAGTGGAGTTTGAAATCGAATTGGCGAACCATGCAACTCGTATCGCCAAGGCCCCATACCGCCTAGCTCCAGCCGAGCTGCAAGAGCTGTCTACCCAACTTCAGGAACTGTTAGAAAAAGGATTTATCCGACCTAGTACTTCGCCATGGGGAGCTCCAGTCCTTTTTGTCAAGAAGAAGGACGCGACCTTCCGCATGTGCATCGACTACAGGGAACTCAATAAGGTTACTGTTAAGAACCGATACCCATTACCTCGCATCGACGATCTCTTCGACCAACTTCAAGGGTCAAGCTACTACTCCAAGATTGATCTACGGTCCGGTTATCACCAGTTACGCGTCAGGGAGGAGGATATCGCTAAGACGGCATTTCGAACTCGGTATGGCCATTATGAGTTCTTGGTCATGCCCTTCGGTCTCACCAACGCACCCGCGGTGTTCATGGACCTCATGAACCGTGTGTGTAAACCATATCTCGACAAGTTTGTCACTGTGTTCATCGATGACATACTCGTCTACTCTAAAGGTGAAGCTGAACATGCTAAACATCTACGATTACTGCTGGAATTACTTCAACAGGAGAAACTATATGCCAAGCTTTCAAAGTGTGATTTCTGGATTCGGGAAGTTCAGTTCCTCGGGCATATCGTGAATGAAAAGGGTATCCACGTCGACCCTGCCAAGATTGAAGCTATCAAAAACTGGGAAGCACCCAGGACACCGACGGAGATCCGCCAATTTTTGGGTTTGGCTGGTTACTACAGACATTTCATCGAGGGATTTTCAAAGATCGCGCAACCGCTTACCACCCTCACCCAGAAAGGCACCAAGTATGCTTGGGGTGACAAGCAGGAAGCGGCATTTCAATTGCTGAAGCAAAAGCTTTGCAGTGCACCCATTATGTCCTTGCCGGAAGGGACAGATGATTTTGTAGTATATTGTGATGCTTCCATTCAGGGATTGGGATGCGTACTCATGCAACGTGATAAGGTCATCGCGTATGCGTCCCGACATTTGAAGGTTCACGAGAAAAACTACACAACACATGACCTGGAATTGGGAGCAGTGGTGTTTGCGCTTAAGATTTGGAGACACTACCTATATGGAACAAAGTGTACAATCTATACGGATCACAAGAGTCTCCAACACATCTTTGACCAGAAGGAGTTGAACATGCGACAGCGTCGCTGGGTCGAACTCTTGAACGATTATGAATGTGCCATTCGGTATCACTCGGGTAAAGCTAACGTGGTAGCTGATGCGCTCAGTAGGAAGGAGCACTTGAAACCTCGTCGGGTACGAGCACTACAGTTCACCATTCATTCAGGGTTACCCGAACAGATACGCGACGCGCAGTTAGAAGCAGTTAAGGAAGAAAACATCAAGGTCGAATCGGTGGGAAAATATGGAACGCGATTGGGAAGTAAAACCCAATGGAGCCCGGTATTTCATGAATCGTATATGGGTACCTCTCTACGGAGACCTCAGAAAGCTAGTCATTGACGAAGCTCACAAATCCCAATACTCTGTCCATCCTGGTTCGGATAAGATGTATCAAGACTTTAAAGCTGCGTACTGGTGGCCCAACATGAAAGCTGATATAGCCACCTACGTGAGCAAATGTTTGACTTGTGCAAAAGTCAAGGTAGAGTATCAGAAGCCATCGGGGCTACTCCAACAACCTGAGATCCCGGTGTGGAAATGGGATCAGATCTCGATGGACTTCATCACTAAACTCCCGCGAACTTTGGGTGGTTACGATACCATCTGGGTGATTGTGGATCGTTTAACTAAGTCCGCACACTTTCTAGCGATTAAAGAAACAGATAAGATGGATAAGTTGACTCGCATCTACATTAAGGAAGTAGTTTCTCGGCACGGAGTGCCAACGTCCATCATCTCAGACATAGATGCTCGTTTCACGTCCAACTTTTGCAGTCACTTCAGAAAGCGTTTGGGTACACGCTTAGATATGAGCACAGCTTATCACCCTCAGACTGATGGTCAAAGCGAAAGGACCATACAGACCTTGGAAGACATGCTTAGGGCATGCGTGGTAGACTTCGGGAATAGTTGGGAAATCCATCTGCCTTTAGTGGAATTCTCGTATAACAACAGTTACCATACGAGTATATCGGCAGCACCGTTTGAAGCATTATACGGTCGTAAATGTAGATCACCGGTCTGTTGGGCAGAAGTCGGCGACAGTCAACTCACAGGCCCTGAGTTGATACTTGAGGCTACTGAAAAGGTTGTACAAATCAGAAACCGCATGGCGGCGGCACGAGATCGACAGAAAAGCTACGCTGATCAACGATGCAAACCGCTCGAATTTCAAGTAGGCGACCGCGTATTACTGAAGGTGTCACCCTGGAAGGGTGTATTCCGTTTTGGGAAACGAGGAAAACTAAACCGACGGTACGTAGGCCCATTTGTGATCTTGAAACGTATCGGACCCGTAGTTTATCAATTAGACCTTCCTGCCGAACTCAGTGGAGTTCACAACGTTTTTCACGTGTTAAATATGAAGAAGTGTCTATCAGATGAAACCCTAATCATTCCATTGGATGAGATTCAAGTGGATGAACAACTGCACTTTGTAGAACAACCTATCGAGATCATGGATCGTGAGATCATGGATCGTGAGATCATGGATCGTGAGATCAAGACTCGAAGGCACAACAAGATTCCGATCGTCAAGGTTCGTTGGGACTCTAAGCGTGGACCGGAGTTCACGTGGGAAAGAGAGAACCAAATGAAAAGCAAATACCCACACCTTTTTGCAGCTGAGCAGCAAGCTAACGTTACCACCAACTAAATTTTCGGGACGAAAATTTTTTCAACATGGGGATGATGTGACATCCTGGGAATTTCTTGTAATTTCGTGTACCATTGTTAACGAACTAAATCTTTGTGCGTGGCACTCTAAAACCTGTGCGTTGCATTCTAAACCGCGTTTACTCAATTTTTGGGACGAAAATTCTTTCAACATGGGGATAATGTGACATCCCGGTTTTTTCAGATATCTTAAACGCACTACTTCACGGTTATTCATTCTACGCTAAATTGATTCGGAGATTTAATTTACACGCTCGAAATAATTACGCTAACTTTTTGAACTTATCAAGTGAACTACGTGCTATGTGTATTAAACGTTTATAAGTTCGGTGAGTTATTATGTTATATTTCATTTTCGTGATTTTTAGTTATAAAAATATATATAGTAAATATATAGACGAATCGAACCGAGCCGCGAAACGAGTCGACCTCATTTCCTTGCGACTCAAGGGATAAATCTGTTCTTGATCGTTTATATTTAACGTCTCGATTGTTTAAGCATGTTATATTGCGATAAAATGTTGAAATCAGGATGCTGAATGGTGTTTACAGCCAACTTCAACTGGCTGTAACTTGGTTATTATTTATCGAAAAAACGGATTTTCTGAAGCCTAAAACGTATATTTTGAAAAATGCTTCTAATGGCGTTGGATTCACATTTTTCTGAGGTAGTTTGATATTTTTAAGTGGCCAATTAAGTGCAGTAACTGAAGCTGTGAAAATTCTGAAAATTTGTTAGTTGTTTATCGAGTCGGATCTCATAATCTATAGAGAGTCGAATCACGAAATTTGTACAACAACTGGAGATGGAAATTTCCGGGAAACTCCCACTGGAATTTTGTTAATTGGATGAACGGTGATTTTTAAATAAATTCTCCCGTGGACTGCAGTCAGAAAGCGACAAATCTGACTGCAGCCTAGTATATTAATAAATATTGAATAATTAGTAAAGTGTTAGGACTTGAAAAATTTACATAAAATTCTATAGTTTAGTTGCCACCTTCGGAAAAAAATTGGAATTTTTGGAACGTTGAAACTATTTTATAAAAATCCTCGAAAACAGCCTAATTATGAGTATACAAGCTGAAACTTGATAACTTGCGAATGTGTGTACCAAAGTGTTGCATGGATTAAATTGTGTTCATGATAGGTTGTTTTGATCACTATGTTGGTATGATGATACTTGCATGCATGATTGGGTTTTAGGATTTTGTTATTGTGTGTACCGCATTTGTGTTAGCTATGTGTAGGGTTTGTACTGGTGTGGTTCACACACTAACTTTAAATCAATTGACTTGTTAGGACACAATTAACGGTCCCATCATTTGCTACTTCTGTGTTACACTAACCGAGCAATTAAAGATGAGTTCACGGCCCCTATTTTATCCGGTTTTAAACAACAGGGGGAGAAACATGTATACACTCTACAACTCTATCTCTTTACGTTATACGAAATTAAGTCATTAAACTATTCGGTAACTAAGTTAATGTTAATGTACGTTATGGTCACTAAGCAACTATATCACACAAGTCCTCGACAAACTCTCGATCGTTAGTATTGGGTTAGATAGCGGGGAAATTATAAGTAGTACTACTGGGCCCGACCAGCCCCACCCGAGCTAGTCGCGCTAGCCGACCGGGTATGGTCAACGGGTGAATAATTTGGCCTAACTTCGACATGGTCAGTGATAGGCCTGGAAACACGGAGGCACAACAGTCAGCTTCGATCGCGAACACTTACGTGACATAACTTTAGGCTCGCTACCTACATGTTAACATTGAACTTAATTACGAACCAGCAATATTATTTCGGGTTAGGGATAATGGAACCATCAACATTGTTATTCCGGTTAGGAATAATGGAACATCAATATTATTCCGGGTAAGGAATAATGAAACCATCAGTATTATTCCGGGTTGGGAATAATGGAACTAAGTCGTTATCCCGGGTTAGGGATAACGGGGGAAACATACTTATAACCAAGCTAATGAACATATAAAAACCTGTGAACTCACTCTTCTTTAATGTTGACACTTGTTTCTTTACATGTTTCTCAGGACGCTAGGAGCTCTAGGTGCACTCACTTGCATTGATCAAGACATCTTTTTATCGAGTCTCATTTACGAATATTGTTTGGGTTTTTCTTTAGTTCTGGCGTTTGTGTTGGCGCCCGTTCCTTTACTTTACTATAATGCTTCCCTCAACTTTAAAAACTAATGCTTCCGCTAAACATTGAAACCAAACTAAGACAATCTAAAATTAACTATGAATGGTTAAACAAATGATTTTGGAAAACGTATTAACAAATCATATAGAGTCGTTCGACGTTACTAGTGTCTCAGATTCTGGTTTGTTCACACGCCTCGCGGTAAAACTCCGCAAGTGGGAATTGAGGGTGTGACATAAGGTTACACCTAAGGATAACAATCATTCCAGGCCAACGAAGGTGTCATCACCTAAGGCAATGAAGAATGTGAATCCAAAGGTTAAACCATCTGATGGGGATTGGGATGCTGCTAAAGCTAAAAAGATACAAAAACCTACAAAAGTCTTAAAAAGTAACAAGGTTAAAAAGCTAACTGCTTTTCCAAAGGCTTCTAAGAAATTAGAAACGCCTAAACAGATTTGGAAAGCAAAACAAAAAGCAGCACAATCACCAATCCTCAAAATAAAAGGGGACTTGTGTTTAAAGGAAATGTCTTATTTTGATGCTTCAAGGAAACCCAGGACCACGATGGCCTGGGTCCCACTTTCTTACTCATCTCTTTATTTTCAGGAACAACCAAGGAAGAGTTGTTGACAATTTCTTATGTTGATAGCGGTTGTTCCAGGGACATATCGGATAACATCTCAGTGTTGCAAAAAGTTCAAATTTTTTTTACGAGTGCGATGTTTCCTTTGGGTGAGATGAGGTAAAAAAAGATCCGCAAAAAGGTACAAATTTAAATTTCGTGCTTTAATTTTGATATTGATTCGTCTTTAATCTAATGATGAAACGGTTAAGCAAAAACAACATAAACAATTTCCTTATTGGTACATACATTTTCTTTATTAGGTAAATTTGTGCATAAAGTTGATGCACAAATTTAGGGGGAAGAGAGAGATAACATATTTGTTGTTTGAGGGGAGAAAATGAGAAAGTACAAAAACATTCGAAAAACAAAACAATGCAAAAAGTCTTTTTGCATCAAATGGGAAATGAAATGAATATTCGTGATAAAGGGCATGACTGACACATGTAAGGTGTTGTAGCTGAAAAGACTAGGATCTAATGTGATATATCGGTAGGCTTAACGCTCAAAGTGATTAAAAGATACTAAGTGATATAAACATAACGAACTATGTATCTTGTGCATAATATGCCATCGGCGTATGATTTCAGGTCTTAAATCTTGCGTTGATAGATAGCCAACTCTGAAGTTTTGGGTCTTTATGCTGATGAGTCATCCGGGATATCAGGGCTGCCTGCTCGAAAAGTCAAACATACCATATAAGGTATTTGCCTAACCCTCGTCAGATATTATTGGTACTCTGATACGAATGTAATGACCTGTTCACCAATAGTCTGACATTGTAAAAGATAGAGGATGATCTTAGTATACTCACCTGCTACGATGAATCGTCGTGCTTACCTTAATCGCGGGGGTATGTCATGGTATGGGACGCATAGGTATTATAGTATAATACTACCTTAAGCATATCACGAAGTTGAAAAATGAAGGTTGAGCGTTAAAGTTTAAGTGGACAAACATATTGGCAATCACTTAGACCAGTCTAAATAAGTTCGCACTAAAAAGTGTTCCTTGGTCCGCCTGAAAACGATTTTGATCCCATGGAAATTGTATAGTTGTAACTACTGAGTTAGTTTCTTCATTTATTTGCGTTTCAGTTTATATTCTTATATTAAAAAAAATTCAAAAAAAATATTATAGAAAATTAAAAAAAAAACAGAAATAGTGTCTTGTTTTACAAAATCAACAAAAACAGTGCTTTCTTTGCTTTATTAAAAATTATTAACCTTTTTTGAAGATTTGACTAATCATCAAAAGATGAAAGAAATTAAATTTTTATCCGAGTACAAGTACTTGGATGTACCGAGTGTTCATGTGGTAATCTCCCTGGTGCATAAGAATGTTTGCTTATAAATTTTTTTAGAATTGTGTAGGTCTTGATTTAGATCAAGAAACAGGGGTTGCTGAAATTGAGATGTTGTTAGTTGCCGACAAAGCATGAAGCATCACAACAACAATATGTACCTGAGTCAGAAGAACAGATGCCAGTCATCGTCTGACACTGATAGTACATTTGAAGAAGTACTGTAAACCTGCTTGCTTAAAGAGAAAGATTGAAGAAGAAAGAGCTGCTGAGATTCCTCCTCTCACTTTCTTTTTGACAAAGATGTTTCAAGCAAAGCTAATCAAATCCTGATATGAAGCTAACCACACGAGCAGAAGAAAGATACCCGATGTTAAGAGTTCGTTGAAGTGTGAGGTCCTAGAAGTGTGAGACTGACTTCCACAACACTTACAACATAGCGACAACCATAGACTCTGTTGAAGACGTTCTGAATTTATGCTATGAAGACAATTTGATGCATCAGTCTAGGGGAAGACTTTTAGGTCCTAGAAGTGTGAGACTGATGTATCAAATATACGCAATGGTCTATTGTAGTTAACTGGGTTAGTTTGTATAAGGTTTGGACCTTTATAGGTCATTTGGGCATGCCATAGGCCATGTGGGCAAGGCAAGCCTATAGGCAAGCCCATGAGGGACATGCCCTTACCCTAGGTATATAAGCTAAACTTATATCATTTCTAGGGTAAGACTTTTGGGATTTCTCTAGAGAGCCACCATCTAGTACCAGTCGGTTTTGCTTGTTCAAGTAATAGAATCGTGTGCAAGGTGTTAAAGTCGATTCGTATTATTCTTTCATCTTTTCGTTTTTTTGAAGATCATCAAGTTTGGATTTCGCCAATCTTTGGTGATTATGTGATATCGTTGAGATCCGGATTTTCGGGACTTACAATTATTCGTACGAGTCATGAGTCGCACAAATTACACCTTTTCAATCAGAACTTAAAACGTGTAATTTTTAACAAATTGATTGATAATTTAGGAGCTAAAAGTGCCGATTTGTACGATTATGTGTTCAATTTTACATTTTACCAGTCCAATAAAAGCCTAAATCTATGTTTTAAGTCCTTAAGGTCCGATTTTAGCATTATAACGGCTCAAATCTTGGATTAGTACCTTTCCCATCGTAAGAGATGTGCTAATCAACCTCCTCGAAATGTCAAAGATACGTGATATGGTCTAGAAATGTGATGAAAGAACTGGATCGCACAAAGATTTTCTTCAGTCGCACAGAGTCACTAATTGTTGGTGCATATGTGTGATAATAGCTTAGATTTGGTCTTTGGATATCTTGTAATTAGTAAAATGATAAACAGTTAGTGGGTTTAGTATTGTAGTAGTTTACTAGAAGTGATTGGGCTAAACCAGAGACATTTTAGTGAGTGGTAGGCGAATTGGGCCTAGACCCATTTGCAGTCCATGTGGTGAAACCCTAGCCCAGTTGTAAACCTATCTCTATATTAAGAGAGTATTGCATTAGGGTTAAGGTTGCTCTGTTAATCATGAGAGAGTTGAGAGAGAATTCTTGTGGTCTAGATTGATTGTAATCATTGTGATAGATAATCAATAAAGATTGGGTTTATAGTGATTGTTGTTCTTGTTCGTTTTCTTGGAAATCTGATCTAGGGGATTCCGCACTCTAGGTTGGATAGACGATTCTATGAAGGTCCATACAGATTAGGGGACCTACAATTGGTATCAGAGCATTTGGCTCTTGTTTTGCTTAGTTCGAAATCGTTACAGCAGAAAAAGTTGAAGTTTTGGATGTTTTTGAAGGCTGGTTCGAAGTTTTGATGGTTGTTCTAGGGTTTCTGTTGTTATTTCGGATAAGCAGCATGGATCTCGGATAGAGAAAGTTCATCTTGGATCATTAGTGAAGCATTTCAGATCAGATAGCTTGCATTTCAGATCATCAGAGTTGTATTTCGAATCATTAGAGAAGCATCTCGGATCAGAATAGTTGCATCTCGGATCAGAACAGGGCATCTCAATCATTTGGTATGGTGATAATGGTTGCTCCAGGAACATGACGGGGGATGCGAGGTTGTTGACTGAGTTGAGAATATAGATGGAGTTTATGTGAATTTTGCAGGTGCTAAAGGAGGGGACATTACAGGTTGAGGAAAGTGATGAACGGGAAGATCACATAGGACAAAGTGAACTATGTCAAGCAGCTGAAGCACAATCTAATGAGCGTGTCTCAAGTCTGTGACAAGGGTCACTCAGTCCACTTCACTAAGTCTGAAGCTTTGATGTTGAAACCTGGTTTGGTTATACAGGATGATTGGATAGTGATAAGTGCGCCAAGGAGAAACGGCACTATGTCATGGACATGGGTGCTAAGGATTCGTCCACTGTGGTAGCGTGTTTACTGTCAAAAGCATCTGAGGCTGAGTCAACGTGTAGCACAGACGCAGGGCCCACATCCACTACCGAAAAATGAATTATATTATTAAAACAGTTTAGTGGGAGGGATGCAGTGTAGAGGTTTCACGTGGAAGTAAATGTCTTTCATGTCAAAAGGGAAAACAACATAAGAAACTCACAAGTCTAAAACGAAATTCCATAGATGCCCTTGTGAATTACTTCATATGGATCTATTCAGTCCGGTGAACGTAAGAAGCATAGGTGGAAAGTACTATTGTTTAGTTGTCATAAATGATTTCTCACGATTCATGGGTTTACTTTTGAGGTACCAAAGATGAGACAGCGAAGATGCAGATAGATCTTTTTACAAAATTGGAAAATGTCCATGATGCACGGATCAAGAGGATAAGGAATGATAATGGCACGGAGTTCAAGAATCAGATTTTGGATCTCTATTGTCTTCGCAAGGGAATTGAACATCAATATTCTGCTCCTTATACACCTCAACAGAATGGAGTCGCTGAGAGGAAAAACCAGACGTTGATTGAAGCCGCTAGGACTATGCTTTCTGATTCAAAGCTTCCAGTTCTTTTCTAGGGAGAAGCTGTGAACACAGCTTGTTATGTCCTAAACAAAGTTTTAACGGTTTAAACGGTTTAACAAAACATATCACGAACTATTGTTTAACCGAAAACCAAAGTTAAAAGGCTTTGAACTTTTGGATTACCGTGCACCAATGTACGAAATAAAGATAAGCAAAAATTTTGTGAGGTAGCTAATGAGGGTTAGTTTCTAGGCTATATGTCTGGAACACCGAATAAAAATGTTTTTATTCTAAAAAATGGTAAATTTGAGGTTGTGTTTAACATGGAAATCACTAGTTATTCACCTCATCAATCAACGAGTGGTTATGCTATATTATTTGATTATGATAGCGCTTTTAATTCATTTAATATTCCTGATTTTTTTCCAATGCAGATGAGTCTCAAATGATTCAAACTATGATCAATGAAGATGAAGAGGGTGACTTCATGCCTAGATCGAGTAGATCAATGACAGATGCTCTAGAAACTTCTTCTAGTGCAACTCCACAGGACTCAAGTGATAGTGAGTCTGAACCTATTCAGGGGGAGGACTTCACTAATCCGTTTGCCAATAAGAACATTCAGTGGGAGATTGGATCTTCTGGGAGATAATTTAGTTGTTGACACCATTGCTACTACACTCGCAAACAAAGATCATTCAGTTGAGAACATTATAGGTCATGCTGCTGCAGGTGTTTAGACAAGAAGTGGTGTGATCAATGGTTCCTGTTTATTTACTTTGATTTAGAAGACTTTGGATGTTAAATGAGTGTTTGTATAGCTGCTTTTTTGCCCAAGAGGAGCCAGAGAATGTTCACATGGCTCTAAAAGATAATTGTTGGGTTGAAGCTATGCAAGAGGAACTAGCTCCGTTTAAGAAACTGAAGGTTTGGGAGCTAGTTGACTTGCCTGAAGGAGAGAAGGAAATAGGCACCAAACGAGTGTTTAGGTGCAAGAAAGACGACCGAGGGATCGTGACAAGGAATAAGGCTCGGTTAGTGGTGAAAGGTTCAATCAGCAAGAGGGGATTAATTACAATGAAGTGTTTGCACCAGTAGCTAGGTTAGAAGCAAATCGTTTGTTCCTAGCTTTTGCTTCATTCAAGGGCTTCAAAGTTTTCCAACTTGACGTGAAGAGTACATTTATTAACAATTAGGACAACAAAATTCATATTGTCGAGAGGAGTCTAACGGTATAAATTTGGTAATCACACATTTCGGACAAATTTTTAACGTTTTTAACAAGCCGGTTCGGTAAAAATGTCGAATTTGTCTAACTTGAACGAATTGTTAAGAATGGAGCATGAGGCAGGCACAACTAATAAACCTCCAAAGATGTTGAAGGTAGAGAATTACCTTACATGGAAGGATAGGTTTCAGTCATTCATTGAATGTCCGGACACACGGATGTGGATCTGTATTCAAGATGGGTACGTTAACCCAACTCATGACTTTGAAGGCAGACAACGTGTCACTTCCGATGTCAATATGTCAGAGGCTGAAAAGAGAATGTATGAGTCTGAGAAAAAGGCCTTAGCTGCTATAAAGATGTCGCTACCTGATGGCATCAAACATACATTCAAGCGTTATACTACTTCGAAGGAGATGTGGGATGCTCTAGAGAAGTGGTATGAGGGCAATCCTGATATGAAGAAGAACAAGGTTGATTTGCTGAAGAAAAAAAATTGTTGTATATAAAGGCATGAGAAATGAGTCCCTTGAATATATTTTCATGAGATATTATCATCTAGTGTCAAAAATGGACAATTATGACGTAGAGGGATACACAAATGTTGAGATAAACCACAAGTTTCTCGATTCTTTACCTGGCAAGTGGGATATTTATACTCTAATGATAATGGGTGAAGCTGACTATGAAGATAAAGACTTTGAAGAGGTTGTTGGGAAACTTAGAGCTTATGAGCTCAACATGTAGAAGAAGGAAACTGGATATGATTCGGTCCAAGATCCGGGAATTTATAAAGCGCTTACATCTTCATCTTCCAACAATGCTTCAAGTGATTCTGCAACTGTGTTTCCCTTATGTGAAAATGAGCAGACTGTGACAAATGCTGATTGTGAGGTATGTTTTGTAGCTGCTTCAGGAGGATCGTCAGGGGCACAGAGACAACAAGCTAGCAATAATAACAGTAATACAAGCTCTATGCCTTTGAGTGTCAAGGCTGCTGAAGATCATCTGGCATTGCTTGCTTCATTCGTTGCTTCCTATGAGAATTACATACAGGGAAGAATATCTGATCCTGCTACTTTTGATGAAGAATATGATCAGATTGACCCCGATGACCTAGAGGGGATGGATTTACAATGGCAGATGGCCATGATCTCTAGAAGAGTGAAGAGATTCATGAATAGGACAGGAACGAAGTTCGTTGGAAAGAATGTGGGTTTTGACAAGTCTAAAGTGAAGTGTTATAATTGTCAAAATTATGGACACTTTGCTAGAGAGTGTTAAAGACCTAAGTCTCAATCTCGTTCTAGCTCATCTTTTGAAGATTTTCCTGGTCTTTGTTCAAGCAACATGAATGCGTCAACTAACACTGGATCAAAGGCCTTGATCTTTACTGCTAGAGAAGGTTCTTATGAATGGAGTGTTCATCTGGAGGGTGAAGACAATGCCACATAGGCGTTCATGGCTGAGATAGTCCTAATTGATAATGAAGAAGTGAAGGCTGATGCTGAGGTAGAGCGAGAGACGGTAGCTGAAAAAGCTGATGTAGAACACAATGCTGCAGATAAGAAGATGGATGCTGATTTTGCTGCTTTCATGGCCGATCTAAGCAAATCAACAGGAGAGGTACATTCTAACTCTGGTAGTTTTGTTTGTTTAAAATGTTGTGAACTGCAAAGTGAAGTTGACACGTTAACTAAACAAAACCAAAGTCTGGTAAATGAGCTCTCGAGCGTAAAAGATCAAACTTTTTCGTAAAAAGAAATGAGTCATTATATTTGAAGAAAATTAAGGGTTATGAAGAAGAAATAAATATTTTAACCTGTAAGCTAAATGAAAAACTTCAATTATTGAGTTAGCTCATGATACTATGAGTGATAAAACACAAAGATTTCTGAAAAAGGCAAAGAGTTGTCAGAAGCACAACTTAAATTTTGTGAACTTGAAAAGAAATTGAATCAATTTAGAGATTCATATTTTGTTAGGAAACACATGATGAATGGCTTAAAGAAAAGTAACGACAAGACAAGTGTGGGTTTCAAAGGTTTCAATGAAGTTGCACCACCTCTTGGTCATGACTATTCTTTCTTGCCAGACAAAGAAGACCTAACATACTTTGTGTCAACTACACCTGGTCGTTCCACATCTGGAAATGTTGATGTGTTCGAGAATGCCAAGAGGATGATAACAAAGAAACGGTTTTGAAAACAAAGCATACACACCATAAGAATCAAAAGCAATTTTTTTGTTAAAAAGAAGATTTTGTCAAAGGGAGTGATATGAAAGAAGAGACCACTGTTATTACAAGAGAGTCAAATGTGCAGTTTGCTAAAAATAAAAACAAAGAAAAATCAGAAATTGAGCGAACTAAACAAGATCCTTCAAAGGCATCATCATCATCATCATCGTCACCTGATGAATCTAAACCAGAGACTTCAATTAAGAAGTCTTCGGCTAGAAGATCGTGTTTCAAATGTCAAAACAAGGGACATGTAGCTAGTTGTTTTCCTAACAAAAAGAATGAAGCACAGGTGACTGAGAGAAAGAGAGAAAAATCACCAGCAAAAATTGGTGATGGTGAGAAGAAGGTTACTAACACACCAAAGATATCTGCTACCAAGCAACAGAGCGTTGCTGTTGGTGTAGATAAGGCTTAAAAAGGAACTCACCATGTTCCTCATTTTCAAAGAAATCAACAAAGATTTCAGAGTGAATCTACATCAGGCAGATATGAAAGACCTAGAAGTAGTTCACCACGAATGAATAACTTTAATGGTCGATCAAATAATTTTGAGAAGTCACGGTCAAAATCAAACTCGATATCAAAATGTTGGTAGTCAAATTTTTATAACAATGGCTTGAGAAATTATTATCATCAAAATTGATGGAACCAAAACCAAAATTTCCAAAAGTCACAAAGTCCAAACATGTTAAGGAAACCTCCAGACCAGAGACCTAGTGGAAATAAAAAACCATTTCCATCAACACGTCTGATATCCAAGACTCCTGTTAGGGTGATGGATATTGGATGAATGTTCCGGTGGTTGATGAATCTGGAAGACCCAAGACCATTAAGGCTTGGGTCCCCTAATCTAACTAACTTTTGTTGGGTCGTGTAGGAGCTACTAAGGAGGATTATCAACTTGTGGTATGTTGATAATGGTTGCTCCAGGAACATGACAGGGGATGCGAGGTTGTTGACTGAGTTTGAGAATATAGATGGAGGTTATGTGAATTTTGCAGGTGCTAAAGAGGGGACATTACAGGTCGAGGAAAAGTGACGAACGGGAAGATCACATAGGACAAAGTGAACTATGTCAAGCAGCTGAAGCACAATCTGATGAGCGTGTCTCAAGTCTGTGACAAGGGTCACTCAGTCCACTTCACTAAGTTTGAAGCTTTGGTTTTGAAACTTGGTTTGGTTATACAGGATGATTGGATAGTGATGAGTGCGCCAAGGAGAAACGACACTATGTCATGGACATGGGTGCTAAGGATTCGTCCACTGTGGTAGCGTGTTTACGGTCAAAAGCATCTGAGGCTGAGTCAATGTTGTGGCACAGACGCATGGCCCACATCCACTACCGAAAAATGAATTATATTATTAAAAACAGTTTAGTGGAAGGATGCCAGTGTAGAGGTTTCACGTGGAAGATAAATGTCTTCCATGTCAAAAGGGAAAACAACATAAGAAACCTCACAAGTCTAAAACAGTAAATTCCATAGAAGCCCCTTGTGAATTACTTCATATGGATCTATTCAGTCTGGTGAACGTAAGAAGCATAGGTGGAAAGTACTATTGTTTATTTGTCATAAATGATTTCTCACGATATTCATGGGTTTACTTTTTAGGTACAAAGATGAGACAGCGGAGATGCAGATAGATCTTTTTACAAAATTGGAAAATGTCCATGATGCACGGATCAAGAGGATAAGGATGATAATGGCATGGAGTTCAAGAATCAGATTTTGGATCTCTATTTTCTTCGTAAGGGAATTGAACATCAGTATTCTGCTACTTATACACCTCAACAGAATGGAGTCGCTGAGAGGAAAAACTAGAGGTTGATTGAAGCCGCTAGGACTATGCTTTCTGATTCAAAGCTTCCACTTTTTTCTAGGGAGAAGCTGTGAACACAGCTTGTTATGTCCTAAACAAAGTTTTAACGGTTAAACGGTTTAACAAAACATATCACGAGCTATTGTTTAACCGAAAACTAAAGTTAAAAGGCTTTGAAATATTTGGATTACCCTGCACCATTGTGCGAAATAAAGATAAGCAAAAATTTGGTGAGGTAGCTAACTAGGGTTAGTTTCTAGGCTATATGTCTGAAACACCGAATAAAAATGTTTTCAATCTAAAAAATGGTAAATTTGAGGTTGTGTTTAACATGGAAATCACTAGTTATTCACCTCATCAATCAACGAGTGGTTATGCTATATTATATGATTATGATAGCGCTTTTAATTCATTTAATATTCCTGATTTTTTCCAATGTAGATGAGTCTCAAATGATTCAAACTATGATCAATGAAGATGAAAGGGTGACTTCATGCCTAGATCGAGTATATCAATGACAGGTTCTCCAGAAACTTCTTCTAGTGCAACTCCACAAGACTCAAGTTATAGTGAGTCTGAACCTATTCAGGGGGAGGACTTCACTAATCCGTTTGCCAATAAGAACATTTAGTGGGAGATTGGATCTTCTGGGAGATAATTTAGTTGTTGACAGCATTGCTACTACACTCGCAAGCAAAGATCATTCAGTTGAGAACATTATAGGTGATGTTGCTGCAGGTGTTTAGACAAGAAGAGGTGTGATCGATGGTTCCTTTTTATTTACTTCGATTTAGAAGACTTTGGATGTTAAATGAGTGTTTGTATAGTTGCTTTATTGCCGAAGAGGAGCCGAAGAATGTTCACATGGCTCTAAAATATAATTGTTGGGTTGAAGCTATGCAAGAGGAACTAGCTCAGTTTAAGAAATTGAAGGTTTGGGAGCTAGTTGACTTGCCTGAAGGAGAGAAGGAAATAGGCACCAAAGCGAGTGTTTAGGTGCAAGAAAGACGACCGAGGGATCGTGACAAGGAATAAGGCTCGGTTAGTGGTGAAAGTGTTCAGTCAGCAAGAGGGGATTGATTACAATGAAGTGTTTGCACCAGTAGCTAGGTTAGAAGCAAATCGTTTGTTCCTAGTTTTTGCTTCATTCAAGGGCTTCAAAGTTTTCCAACTTGACGTGAAGAGTACATTTCTTAACACTTAGGACAACAAAATTTGTATTGTCGAGACGAGTCTAACGGTATAATTTGGTAATCACACATTTCGGACAAATGTTTAACGTTTTTAACAAGCCGGTTCGGTAAAAATGTCGAATGTGTCTAACTTGAACGAATTGTTAAGAATGGAGCATGAGGCAGGCACAACTAATAAACCTCCAAAGATGTTAAAGGTAAAGAATTACCTTACACTGGAAGGATAGGTTTCAGTCATTCATTGAATATCTTGACACACGGATGTGGATTTGGTATTCAAGATGGGTACGTTAACCCAACTCATGACTTTGAAGGCAGACAACGTGTCACTACCTATGTCAAAATGTCAGAGGCTGAAAAGAGAATGTATGAGTCTGAGAAAAAGGCCTTAGCTGCTATAAAGATGTCGCTACTGATGGCATCAAACATACATTCAAGCGTTATACTACTTCGAAGGAGATGTGGGATGCTCTAGAGAAGAGGTATGAGGGCAATCCTGATATGAAGAAGAACAAGGTTGATTTGCTGAAGAAAAAAAATTGTTGTATATAAAGCATGAGAAATAAGTTCCTTGAATATATTTCACGAGATATTATCATCTAATGTCAAAAATGGACAATTTTGACGTAGAGGGATACACAAATGTTGAGATAAACCATAAGTTTCTCGATTCTTTACCTGGCAAGTGGGATATTTATACTCTAATGATAATGGGTGAAGCTGACTATGAAGATAAAGACTTTCAAGAGGTTGTTGGGAAACTTAGAGCTTATGAGCTCAACATGTAGAAGAAGGAAACTGGATATGATGCGGTTCAAGATCCGGGAATTTATAAAGCGCTTACATCTTCATCTTCCAACAATGCTTCAAGTGATTCTGCAACTGTGTTTCCCTTATGTGAAAATGAGCAGACTGTGACAAATGCTGATTGTGAGGTATGTTTTGTAGCTGCTTCAGGAGGATCGTCAGGGGCACAGAGACAACAAGCTAGCAATAATAACAGTGATACAAGCTCTATGCCTCTGAGTGTCAAGGCTGCTGAAGATCATCTGGCATTGCTTGCTTCATTTGTTGCTTCCTATGAGAATTACATAGAGGGAAGAATATCTGATCCTGCTACTTTTAATGAAGATTATGATCAGATTGACCCCGATGACCTAGAGGGGATGGATTTACAGTGGCAGATGGCCATGATCTCTAGAAGAGTGAAGAGATTCATGAATAGGACATGAAGGAAGTTCGTTGGAAAGAATGTGGGTTTTGACAAGTCTAAAGTGAAGTGTTATCATTGTCAAAATTCTGGACACTTTGCTAGAGAGTGTTAAAGACCTAAGTCTCAATCTCGTTCTAGCTCATCTTTTGAAGATTTTCCGGGTCATTGTTCAAGCAACATGAATGCGTCAACTAACACTGGATCAAAGGCCTTGATCTTTACTCTTGAGAAGGTTCTTATGAATGGAGTGTTCATCTGGAGGGTGAAGATAATGCCACATAGGCGTTCATGGCTGAGATAGTCCTAATTGATAATGAAGAAGTGAAGGCTGATGCTGAGGTAGAGCGAGAGACGGTAGCTGAAAAAGCTGATGTAGAACACAATGTTGCAGATAAGAAGATGGCTGATGATTTTGCTGCTTTCATGGCGATCTAAGCAAATCAACAGGAGAGGTACATTCTAACTCTGGTAGTTTTGTTTGTTTAAAATGTCGTGAACTGCAAAGTTAAGTTGACACGTTAACTAAACAAAACCAAAGTCTGGTAAATGAGTTCTCGAGCGTAAAAGAATAAACTTTTTCGTAAAAAGAAATGAGTCATTATATTTGAAGAAAATTAAGGGTTATGAAGAAGAAATAAATATTTTAACCTGTAAGCTAAATGAAAACTTCAAATTATTGAGTTAGCTCATGATACGATGAGTGACAAAACACAAGAGATTTCTGAAAAATGCAAAGAGTTGTCAGAAGCACAACTTAAATTTTGTGAACTTGAAAAGAAATTGAATCAATTTAGAGATTCATATTTTTTATGAAACACATGATGAATGGCTTAAAGAAAAGTAATGACAAGACAAGTGTGGGTTTCAAAGGTTTCAATGAAGTTGCACCACCTCTTGGTCATGACTATTCTTTCTTGCCAGACGAAGAAGACCTAACATACTTTGTGTCAACTACACCTGGTAGTTCCACATCTGGAAATGTTGATGTATTCGAGAATGCCAAGAGGATAATAACAAAGAAACGGTTTTGAAAACAAAGAATACACACCATAAAATCAAAAGCAATTTTTTTGTTAAAAAGATTGATTTTGTCAAAGGGAGTGATATGAAAGAAGAGACCACTGTTATTAAAGAGAGTCAAATGTGCAGTTTGCTAAAAATAAAAACAAAGAAAAATCAGAAATTGAGCAAACTAAACAAGATCCTTCAAAGGCATCATCATCATCATCATCGTCACCTGATGAATCTAAACCAGAGACTTCAATTAAGAAGTCTTCGGCTAGAAGATCGTGTTTCAAATGTCACAACAAGGGACATGAGCTAGCTGTTTTCCTAACAAAAAGAATGAAGCATAGGTGACTAAGAGAAAGAGAGAAAAATCACCAGCAAAAATTGGTGATGGTGAGAAGAAGGTTACTAACACACCAAAGATATCTGCTACCAAGCAACAGAGCGTTGCTGTTGGTGTAGATAAGGCTGAAAAAGGAACTCACCATGTTCCTCATTTTCAAAGAAATCAACAAAGATTTCAGAGTGAATCTACATCAGGCAGATATGAAAGACCTAGAAGTAGTTCACCACGAATGAATAACTTAATGGTCGATCAAATAATTTCAGAAGTCACGGTCAATATCAAACTCGATATCAAAATGTTGGTAGTCGAAATTTTTATAACAATGGCTTGAGAAAGTATAATCATCAAAATTGATGGAACCAAAACCAAAATTTCCAAAGGTCACAAAGTCCAAACATGTTAAGGAAACCTCCAGACCAGAGACCTAGTGGAAATAAAAACCATTTCCATCAACACGTCTGATATCCAAGACTCCTGTTAGGAGTGATGGATATTGGATGAATGTTCCAGTGGTTGATGAATCTGGAAGACCCAAGACCATTAAGGCTTGGGTCCCCCAATCTAACTAATTTTTGTTGGGTCGTGTAGGAGCTGCTAAGGGGATTATCAACTTGTGGTATGTTGATAATGGTTGCTCCAGGAACATGACAGGGGATGCGAGGTTGTTGACTGAGTTTGAGAATATAGATGGAGGTTATGTGAATTTTGCAGGTGCTAAAGGAGGGGACATTACAGGTCGAGGAAAAGTGACGAACGGGAAGATCACATAGGACAAAGTGAACTATGTCAATCAACTGAAGCACAATCTGATGAGCGTGTCTCAAGTCTGTGACAAGGGTCACTCAGTCCACTTCACTAAGTCTGAAGCTTTGGGTTGAAACCTGGTTTGGTTATACAGGATGATTGGATAGTGATGAGTGCGCCAAGGAGAAACGACACTATGTCATGGACATGGGTGCTAAGGATTCGTCCTCTGTGGTAGCGTGTTTACTGTCAAAAGCATCTGAGGCTGAGTCAATGTTGTGGCACAGACGCATGGCCCACATCCACTACCGAAAAATGAATTATATTATTAAAAACAGTTTAGTGGAAGAGATGCCAGTGTAGAGGTTTCACGTGGAAGATAAATGTCTTCCATGCCAAAAGGGAAAACAACATAAGAAACTTCACAATTCTAAAACAGTATATTCCATAGATGCCCTTGTGAATTACTTCATATGGATCTATTCAGTCCGGTGAACGTAAGAAGCATAGGTGGAAAGTACTATTATTTATTTGTCATAAATGATTTCTCAACATATTCATGGGTTTTCTTTTTAGGTACAAAAGATGAGACACGGAGATGCAGATAGATTTTTTTACAAAATTGGAAAATGTCCATGATGCATGGATCAAGAGGATAAGGAGTGATAATGGCACGGAGTTCAAGAATCAGATTTTGGATCTCTATTGTCTTTGTAAGGGAATTGAACATCAGTATTCGCTCCTTATACACCTCAACAGAATGGAGTCGCTGAGAGGAAAAACCAGACGTTGATTGAAGCCGCTAGGACTATGCTTTCTGATTCAAACTTCCAGTTCATTTCTAGGGAGAAGCTGTGAAACACAGCTTGTTATGTCCTAAACAAAGTTTTAACGGTTAAACGGTTTAACAAAACATATCACGAACTATTGTTTAACCGAAAACCAAAGTTAAAAGGCTCTCCTGCACCATTGTGCGAAATAAAGATAAGCAAAAATTTGGTGAGGTAGCTAACGAGGGTTAGTTTCTAGCTATATGTCTGGAACACCGAATAAAAATGTTTTAATCTAAAAAATGGTAAATTTGAGGTTGTGTTTAACATGGAAATCACTAGTTATTCACCTCATCAATCAGCGAGTGGTTATGCTATATTATATGATTATGATAGCGCTTTTAATTCATTTAATATTCCTGATTTTTTCCAATGCAGATAAGTCTCAAATGATTCAAACTATGATCATTGAAGATGAAGAGGATGACTTCATGCCTAGATCGAGTATATCAATGACAGATGCTCCAGAAACTTCTTCTAGTGCAACTCCACAGGACTCATTGATGGTGAGTCTGAACCTATTCAGGGGGGGGACTTCACTAATCCGTTTGCCAATAAGAACATTCAGTGGGAGATTGGATCTTCTGGGAGATAATTTAGTTGTTGACACCATTACTACTACACTCACAAACAAAGATCATTCAGTTGAGAACATTATAGGTGATGCTGCTGCAGGTGTTTCGACAAGAAGAGGTGTGATCGATGGTTCCTGTTTATTTACTTCGATTTAGAAGACTTTGGATGTTAAATGAGTGTTTGTATAGCTGCTTTATTGCCCAAGAGGAGCCAAGAATGTTCACATGGCTCTAAAAGATAATTGTTGGGTTGAAGCTATGCAAGAGGAACTAGCTCAGTTTAAGAAATTGAAGGTTTGGGAGCTAGTTCACTTGCCTGAAGGAGAGAAGGAAATAGGACCGAGCGAGTGTTTAGGTGCAAGAAAGACGACCGAGGATGGTGACAAGGAATAAGGCTCGGTTAGTGGTGAAAGGGTTCAATCAGCAAGAGGGGATTGATTACAATGAAGTGGTTGCACCAGTAGCTAGGTTAGAAGCAAATCGTTTGTTCCTAGCTTTTGCTTCATTCAAGAGCTTCAAAGTTTTCCAACTTGACGTGAAGAGTACATTTCTTTACGGGAAAGTCCAAAAGTGGTGTATGTCTCACAACCAGATGGGTTTACTGATCCAGATTATCAAGATTATCCAGATCGAGTCTATCAACTTGATAAGGCATTGTATGGATTGCATCAGGCACCTAGGGCATGGTATGAGACACATCATTTTTGGGTCATCAGATGAGAACATGTGTCATGATTTGAGGAGGTAATGAAGAGCAAGTTTGAGATGAGTGTGATGGGTGAGTTATCCTACTTTTTGGGTTTACAAGTTGAACAGAAGAAGGATGGGATGTTTATACATCAGATGAAGTATGTGTATGACATTTTGTCTCGTTTCAAAATGGAGGATTGCGCTACTTTCAACACACCTATTTGTGAGAATCACAATCTAGGTCCAGATCATGAGAGTGTGGAGGATGTTGATCCAACTCAATACAGAGCAATGATTGGTTCTTTGATGTACTTGACTGCTTCTAGACAAGATATCATGTTCGCAGTGTGTCTTTGTGCAGATATCAAGCGAATCCAAAGGAGTCACATATGAAAGCGGTGAAGCGGATTCTTCGTTACTTGAAGGGGAAATCTAAACTTGGGTTCTGTATCCAGCTGCTAGTGATTGAAGTTTGTTGCTTTCACTGATTCGGACTTTAGAGGGTGTAAATCAACAAGAAAGTCTACCACAGGTGGTTGTCAGTTCTTAGGAGGGAGGATCGTGTCATGGCAATGCAAGAAGCAGTCTTGCGTGTCTCCCTCTACGTGTGAGGCTGAATATATTGTTGTGGGTAGCTGTTGCTCTTGGGTTCTCTAGATCCAACAGCAGATGCGTGATTACGATTTGAATTTCACTAGTACTCCTATTATGATAGACAATAATGCCACTATTTCAATCACCAACAATCCGTAAAACACAGCCGCACAAAACATATTGACATTTATCATCGTTTATTCCGGATTATGCTGAAAAGAAATTGATTGAACTGCATCGAGTCGATGCACTAGATAACCTGGCAGATCTTTATACAAAAGCATTTGACAGGGCTCATTTTGAACATTTAGTCAAACTCAACTGGATGAAGAATTCTAATAACCAGTTTTCCATAAAATTTTTGTAAATAAATTTACTGTTTTTCAAAAATCAAAAACATAAAAAATAGAAAATAAAAAATGAGTTTTCACTGTGTGGAAAAGAAGAAATGATATACACTAAAATTAAAATTAAATTGCTTAAGTGTGATAGTAGCTTCATCATATGATGTACCAGTAGGCAAAAGGTATGAAATAATAAACTTACCTTGGTGATATAAACATAATTAACTGTGTATGAGTGGGTAACATATCAGTGCGTATGGTTTTTATAACCTTAAATCTTGCATTGATAGATTGCCAAAATCCGAGGTTTTAGGTCTTTATATCGTTATTTCATCCAGGGTATCAAGGTTATCCTTCTGTTGCATCCAGATATATGCTGACCTAGGCACAACCAGGATATCTTATAGAGCTAAAATGCCAAATCCTAGAAATTGAAGAAGCTCTCCTAGGGAGTCATTCAAATGTGCTAATTGCATCAATCGTACCAAAATTTGGTATTAGCCCTAACCCTCGTTGGATATTGGTCTCTTTGTTGTCCGGAAGTACTGACCTAATCACCAATTATCTAACATTGTAAATCAAAAAGGATGAATTTCGGTATACTCACCTACTACGAGGAATCTTTGTGCATACCTTGATCGTGGGGGTATGTCCTGAAGTGGGACACAATGGTATATCCGTATAAAATTATCTTAACATATCACTAGGTAATGGTACTTGAAATGTTCATGTATTTTGTTTACATGGATAAACAGTACTAGTAATCGTCTTGAACTGCTTTTCCTCAAAATTACATATAGAATTATCTAATAGTGTGAAAACAGTTTGATGTTGCTGGTATGATCATCTTCCTAGTGATTCTCACAAAAACAAAGTGTTTATTATTTTGTTATTTATTTGCTTTCACAAATATAAAAATCCAAAAAGATTTCATTTTCTTGTAAATTCTTAATGTATGAAATATGGTTGTTCATGAGGAGTTGTCACCGATAGGGGAGAAGATGTTAGAAGATGAGTTTAAAATTTTAAAATCTTGCAGGTTTAGTGTGCTTAAAATTTTAATTGTGTGGTTTGAGTAGAGAAGTGCTTAATCTGTGATACAGTTTTACTATCTCTTGAATAATAATAATTTGTTAACTTGTGTTGAAAAATTCTTATGGTTTCTTGAGATGTTTGTTTTATAGTATACAGATTGTAGCAGTGTGCTGCGGAGAAGTTTGTTGAAGAGGAGTTTGATTGGATGCATGGTAGAACCTCCTTTCTACATTGCAGACAGAATTGAAGAATTTGAAGATTGCTATGCAAGTGCAAAAATGGAGTTTACTCAAAAGCTAACGATTTAGAAGATTTGGTGATTGGATGCATCAGCTTAGGGGGAGTCTGTTGCTGTCAGAAGCTATTAAAGCTGAAGCTATCCAAAGACCAACGATTTTCAAAGACGATGTAGATTGCAAGATGACTAAAGACAAAGTTGTTTTATGAAGTTATTGTCAAGTGGGAGTTTGTTGTGCATATGTGTGACAACACTTAGATTTGGTCTTTGGATATCATGTAATTAGTAAAACGATAAACAGTTAGTGGGTTTAGTATTGTAGTAGTTGATTGAAGTGATTGGGCTAAACCGGACACAATTTAGTGAGTGGTAGGCGAATTGTGCTATACCCATTTGCAGTCCATGTGGTGAAACCCTAGCCCATTGCAAACCTGTCTCTATATTAAGAGAGTTTTGCATTAGGGTTAAGGTTGCTCAGTTGCTCAGTTAATCACTTCAGAAGAAATGAGAGAGAATTCTTGTGGTCTAGATTGATTGTAATCATTGTGATAGATAATCAATAAAGATCGGGTTTATAGTGATTGTTGTTCTTGTTCGTTTTCTGTGAAAATCTGATCTAGGGGATTCCGCACTCTAGATTGAATAGACGATTTTATGAAGATCCATATGGATTAGGGGACCTACACTTATGTGACTCGTGCGAGTGAGTGTCCCTTTTTATATCCACCAAGTCACTCGTACGAGTCACCATTCGTACGAGTAAGGCTTTTTATCACTCGTACGAGTCAGATTGTCACTCGTATGAGCCAGTTCCTTTAATTGGTCTCTTTTCAAACCTTTTTAAATTTATCTGTTTTAACGACCCACTTAGTTGACCGAGTCCAAGCTAATGACCCTGGTTAACTGATTTGCCTACCAAGTCCAAGTTAATGACCTTGGTTGACCGTTGTTTGACCAAAACATATTTTTTTTCGAAAAAATTTAAGTTTCAAGTTAATGAACTTAGTAGATTAGCTCCAAGCCCATAATATTTTAGCTATCCTTCAGCAACTATCGCTATCGACTTGGACAAACGGTATTTCCATCATCGATAGATGAAAAACTAAGATAGAAATCAAATCTTTTTGTATTTTCCAATGTTTTTGCAAAAGAAACTGAAAATCTTTTTGGGTTTTTCTGAAAAGAGAAATAAAGTAAGTAAAGACGTATTTATAGACATATTTTTGTGATTTTGTGTTAGAGGATCACATCAGTTTTCTTAGACAAATCACCAGTACCGTTGATCTTGGTAAAACTTTAAGGTCCCAAACAGATTTACTTAGATTGCCAATATACTGTTCCACTTAAATCTCTACACATTTCTCAATTGTTTCAAGATATGTTAGGTAATTTTAAGGAACATTAAATTACTTTGTTTCTCATCTCAGAATATACTCCCGCATCAAGATTCCCAGAATTTCATCTCACATGTGAATATATCTAACTGATATCTGTAAATGGGGTGAATGCGTGGCCTTGAGAGCTCAGATTAGTACATGCGTATCGAGAAAGAGATGAAGGCTCGACTTTAGGTGGTGTTCCATTTAGAATCTTTTCGTAGTGCAGACGTCGTATCTTTTTATGACATATACTCATTTTATGCAGCTTTTGGGTTGAATAATGTGTAAAGTATTATACAAGTTCTAGGTCATTGCTGATGTAAAATCAGAAGAACTCAGATAATACCCATCTATTAACTAAATATAAAGAGCTAGTATCACAAAATCTGGTATTCTCTCAAACCAAATTTCAGAGTACTTAGTCTATATATCTAAGAGATGTCGACCCACAAATTACTCGGTTTTTCTTTTAAGTTTATATCTTGAAAAACAATTTACTAAACTTGTGAAGCCTACTAGCATATCATTAGTAAGACCTATTTAATTACCTGTTAAAAACATTCCATTTCCTTAGCATACTGTGATAGCCCACTGATGTAATATGATTACCTCTTTTTCAAAGAACTCTTTTTTGTCCTTTTTTAAATGTTTTTGTATTTTTCACAACTTTTCTCCCCCTAAAATAAAAAAAAATTTGGATTTTTTTTTGTTTTTAAGAAAGCAAGAAAAGTATTTACAATAAAACATGTGTCATACCGATAAGAATCACGTTAAGTACTCGTCATCCTCGAATTTAACCTCACTTTCATCCCCTGATGTCAGATTTCTTAAACTGTTTAATTTTAAATCTTGATCTATCAAAAGCTTTGGTGTAGAAAATCTGCTTTTTGGTCATGAGTGTGGATTTTTTCAATTCAAACCAACTTTTTCTAGTAACAATGACGGATAAAGTGGTGTCGAATTTCAATATGTTTAGTGCGTTAGTGTTGAACCGGGTTTTTAGTGATATCAATGGCTGCCTTGTTATCTACATATATGGGCATGTCAAGAAATTGCAGTCCGAAGTCTCTCATCTACTATTGTATCCACAATATCTAAGAACAACAGCTGGATGCTAAAACGTATTCAGCTTCACAAGTAGAGAGAGCGCCCGCGGTCTGTTTCTTGCACTGCCACATTACCAAACGGGTTTCGAAGAACTGGCAACCAGCTGTTGTAGATTTGCCATTGAGCTTGCAGCATCCGAAATCAGAATCTAAATAACCAGCGAGATTGAAGTCGTCATGTTGTGGATACCACAAGCCTGTGCTGGGCATCCTTTCAAGTAGCGCATGATTCTTTTGATGGCTAACAAGTGTGAATCTCTTGGATTTAACTGATAATGGGTACAAAGGCATGTAGGATACATGATATCGGTTCATGAAGCTGTGAGATACATCAAGGATCTGATAAGGGAGCGATATAATGTCATCGACTTTGACTCCATGAGCGTCTAGACAAATGTCGTGGTTGGTGGCTAATGGGGTTGATGCTGGCTTAGTTCTTGTCATGTCAAATTTCTCTAACACATCATGAACATACTTCGTTTGGTGAATGAAGATACCATCAGGCAATTGTTCAACCTGAAGTCCTAAGAAAAACTTCATCTCCCCCATAGCACTCATTTTCGAACTTCCTTTTCATGACCTCTTCAAAGTCCTTACACAACTTCTCATTTGTCGATCCAAAGATGATATCGTCCACATATATTTGTACGATGATCAGATGTCCATCTACTTCCTTGGTAAAGAGGGTACTGTCTATTGTTCCTCTAGAGAATCCGTTTCCAAGAAGATGTTTGGAAAGCGTCTCGTACCAGGCTCTCGGGGCCTAATGTAATCCGTATAACGCTTTTTTAATAGATAGACCTTATCCTTGTATATCGGATCGATAAACCCCGGTGGTTGGCCGAATACCTCCTCGTTTTCCTTTCCGTAAAGGAAGCAGACTTCACATTCAACTAATACACTTTGAAACCTTTCCACGATGCAATGCCAAGAAAATGCAGATAGCTTCAAGACGTGTGACTGGGGTGTAGACCTCGTTGTAGTCTATCCAACTTGCTGATGGATGCCTTGTACTACTGTTGGTGCATAATGTCTATTGCCTACGTCTAGGATATGTTGGTCATGTATATAGGGCTTAGAATGTCAGATATTGTATGTTAATATATGATTTACATGTTTTGTTCATGGCTCGTACGAGTGAGCTTATGGCTCGTACGAGTGACATCTTGTCACTCGTAGAGGCACCACTCGCACGAGTCAATCAAACACTCCTCCTGTGCGAGTCATGTTAACCTATAAATAGAGGAGCCTGAGTGTTGTGTTAGACATTTGTTGGTGTGTAACTACAGCGAAGCCCTGTCAAACTGTTTACTCGTTCTGTAACCGTTCACAGTTTACCAATACAAATCAAGGCGTTTAAGCAGTATATCTTTCTTGTTTGTTTGTTCAACTCGCTAACAATGAATTCCGCCTCTGTTAGCTGAGTCAGATCAGTCCGTGCTCATTTAGTGGAGAGCCGATCCCCTCTCACAAGTGGTATCAGAGCCACGTGATTTGAGGACAAACAAAAGTTTTAGTAGACAACCAATAGTTTCAACAGTTTCAGATCCAGATTCAACCATTCAAGTTTCTACATCTACACTTTCTCTTACAGATCTCAGATTTGGACAAATTCATGGACAAATTGGACTAGGATTTTAGTATATCACATTAAATCAACTCTAATCAATCCTTGAAAATTTCAGATCAAAAATCAAACTAAATCACGTCGAAAATTGTAAAAATATCCCTTTGGTAACCTGAGCTGATTCGTATGAGTAAAGAGAGAGCTCGTACGAAGGCCATCCATCAAATTAGACGCTCGTATGAACAAGTAAACAAGTTTTTCTTAAAATCTACAAGTTACAAAAAGTCATTCGTACAAAGTAGTGATTCGCACGAGTTAAACCTTTCATTCGCACGAGCATCTCGCTCGCACGATCCTTGACTCGCACGATATATTACTCGCACGACAATCTGAGTCGCATGAGCAGTTTTGTCATCCGCACGAAGAACATTTTGTAAGAATTTTTTCTTAAATTTCGTATCTTTTGTCATTCTAATCAGTGTTTCTCGAAAGTGTGTTTCTGAAATTTTGCAGAAAAAATGGAAGAAGAATTTTACTATGCATTTGCTGCTTCAGCAGTTACAACCACCGCAACTCAGAATATGAATCTTGAAAATAGATGGGGCATGATGACAAAGCCTCTGAAGCTGATGAATCTTGAAGACTACGATAGCTGAAGTGAAAGATTTATTAACTGGGTTTAAGCGAATCATTTCACCTGCTGGTTTGCAATTGAATCGAAATATCAAGCTCCGATTGGAGAGAATGGTCTTGAGAAAACAGTAGCTCAACTCTTGGAATTCGAAAGAGAAAAGTTCATAACGAGAAAAAGATGATGAACATCTTACAGCAAGCCATCAAGGAAGATATCTTGGCGCTCCCACAACATGATGATGATGCTCAATCTCTATGGAATGCTCTACGGTTGAAATTCCAAGGAAGCGCACAACTACGAAAGGGGAAAAGAGTGTTACTAAGTAAAGAATTTGATATCTTTACTTTAATCAAGGGGGAGACGGTGAAACAATTGATTGAATGATACTGTCACTTGATGGTCGAAATGAAGCGCATGGGAATTGTGAAAACCAATGGAGAATTGGACGATAAGCTGGCAGACTCTTTACCTCAAGGAGAATGGTCTACTTACTTGACTATTCTAAAGAATGGCACAGAGTATGGTAATTTCTCATTACCAAGATTTAATGAGAGATTGGAAGGGCATGAACTTGAGATGTAAAAAATGGAAAAGAGCAAAAGCGCCCAAATGCAACAAGATGTAAATCTCTATTACAAGGGTAGTCCTGCCGCGCAGATACCGTCTCCAAAAATTCAAACTGCCTTCAGCGCTTTCAACACACCAAGTCCACAGTTAAGTTAAGCAAGTGGATTTCAATCTTTTGCATATGTCAACCCAAATACGCCTCCAGGCCCACAATCATCTCATAGTTCAAGCAATTCACAGAATCACCAGAACAATCAATCTAATCCCAATCAACGGGTTCTACAATGCAATATTGTTGTTGATTTCCAAAATGCTCAAAACTTCAACACGAACTACCGCAAAGCAACACATGTCATTACATGCCTCGGTTCTTGAATCATACGAAGTTTTAGTAGCAGGAAAAATTAGGAATTCAGAGATGATGTGAGAGGATTATGATCAGATTGATCCGGTCAAGATGGAATTGATTGACATTAAATGGTGTATGGCTTCCATCGTCAGAGGAGCACAACGTTTCATGGAGATTACCGGATAAGATAATTTGGGAGGACTTGATGGGAAACTTGGCTTCGATAAGTCCAAAGTTACATACTTCAAATGTCGAGAGAAGGGGCATCTCAAACGAGAATGTCTAAATATAGAGGTTCAGGCAATCAGAACCCTTTTGCTGATGATTATTACAAGAAAGCCATTTATCATCGACCTCAACCCAAAACAAGAATGGTGCAATCAAAGATGGACCGTCAAACTCCAAAGATAAAGCTCTTGTCGTTACTCAGGAAGACAAAGGTTTCAACTGGAACAAGTACATCATGAAGAACAAAAGTTTGTCATTGGTCGCAGAAATCATTGAAGAGCCTGAAGTTACTGAAGAATATTCAGAGGCGTCGTTTGACAAAGCTATTACAACACATCGTCAGAAGAAGAGGAATTGTTAAATAGTGCATTTAAACATCTCTTGCCTAATGATATTCTTAAAACTTTTTCAGATTATTTTGATTCCAGCCATCGATTGTCTTGTGAAGAAAAGAAGAAGCCTGAAGAAAAAGAGAGGATTAAAGCGACGTTGAAAAATCTGATCGACAAGACCAACAAAGCTTGTATGGCGAATGTGAATGAGGTAAACGTGTCTGTAAATGAGACGGTGAAAGAAACACCTTGCATGAAGTGCCAAGCACCATGCATTGGGGTGTTGAAAAGCAAACACGATACAATGAGCTGAAATGTTATACAAATAATTTGTCATGTGATTATTAATCAACAAAAGAAGCTTATGACAAATTAAGCAAATCTGTTAAACAATTTGAAAAGGTGATCAAGAAAATGACGGAACACTTTCAATGCTCAAAGCAACTGTAATGGACAAACAAATGGCCATTAATATTCATTTAAATACAATTGTCGAGCTAAAAAATGAACCTGAGAAAATGAAAATAGAAAAAGAATGGGTTAACAAATTGTTAATCAGTTATTCTACAAGTTCATACGTCATTGATCACATTCTTCAAAAAATTGTAAACAAGGAAGATAATGAAATTGATGAAAACAAAGGTGCAGGTTATGATCGTGTTCCTCCACCCATGTGGAATAGTTATGCAAGTAAAAAACCATCGGGGGTGGAAAAGGCGCTCAATTTAAAATTGAAAACTAAAAAGACAAACGAGCTGCCTACGAACATTGATGTAACTTACACTAAACCAGAAAATGAATGTGATTCTAATGTGGTTAAAACTGTGGTTGAAAGTGTTCTGATGAATGAATCTGATAAATCTGAATTGGATGTTGAATCATCAGAAAATAGTTTAAACAATGATCCAAACGTCATCGTATACAAAATGCATGGATCTGATAAACTATATTCCGATGAGGATTTCCCAATTCAGAATGTCAATCTGGATCGTGTTGAAAAGTTGTTCAAGCTTGTTGAGGTGAGCCATTCTGATTTAGAAAAACAAGATGCATCATTTTATTCTAAATCAAAATGTGTTAACAAACCCTACCATCAAAGGAACAGAGACTATCCTGAAAACAGGAGAGCTGGATTGGGTTTTCAAAAGAAAAGAACGTATAACAAGTCTCAAAAGCTAAATTTTACAAAGAAAATCAATTTTGTCTATAGGACAACTACCGAAAAAGAAAATAGATCATTGGTAAACAATCCAATGATGAATTCAAGAAAGAAAAAGAGAGCAGAAAACGGTATTTGGATTCCTCTGTTTGAAAAGACAGTAGGAAGTGCTACAAGTGTAACAATGTTGGGCATATTGCACGACAATGTCCCCAAAGAAATTCAAAACCTGTTTTCATCTCCATCAGATCTACCAAAGGTGTGAAACAAAAGGCACCCATGTTTGTACAAAAACAAATTCTAAAAAGAAACAACGAATCCCATAAAAATGTAAAATCAACGATTCAACTTAATTTTGTATTTGAAATTGGTGAAACTTCCACCAAGAATTGTCAAAAGGATTCAAAGTTTTATTCTAAAAAGGCAAATTTGAAATCACAAACTTGGGTTGCAAAAGTCAAACAAGCTAAAGTAGAACTAAACCACCTGTTCCAGCCAAAACAGAGGTCAAACAGAATATCAAGATCAAAGTTGGCCGAAGTTTGATATTCCTAACCCACCCAAGACCAAGCAAGCTTGGGTTTCTCTATTTATATAGTTTCTTCCTCATGTGTGCAGGGGCTCCCAAGGTCAATCATGTCAAAATGGATTATGGATAGTGGAGCTTCCCGTCACATGACTGGGATGCTTGCGTTGTTGCACGACGTCAAAGCTATCCGGGGAGGTTACGTTGGTTTTGCTAGAACTCAGGGTGGAAGAATTGTAGAAGAAGGTATTCTTACGAATGGAGTGGTTTCCTTTGACAAGGTAATTGCAGAGCTGGAGAACAATCCACTGAGTATTTCGCAAATTTGTGACAAAAAGTTCACAACACACTTCAACGATAAAGAATGCTTAATTCTTAAGCCGGGATTCAAAATTCCTGAGGAGTGGATTCTCATCCGCGCTCCAAGAGAGAATGATCTTTATGTCCTAGACCTGAGCGTCGCATCCACTACATCTAAGAAGGTTTAATGCTTCATTTCTAAAGCAACCGAGATAGAGTCAATCTTATGGCATCAGAAGATTGGATGCATTCACTTAAGAAATATGAATTATTTGGTGCACAACGACCTAGTGGACGGTGTTAATCTGAAGAATTTTCATTTATCTATGATTGTCTGAGCTGTAAGAAGGGGAAACAACATAAGAAATCACACCCAAGAAAGTTGCTTAACTCTATTAAGCTACCACTAGAAAGGCTTCATATGGATCTTTTTAGGCTATTAAGTGTGAAAAGCATTTCTGGTATCTATATTGCCTGGTCGTAACAGATGATTTTTCTAGATTCTCATGGCTTTTCTTTCTGGAGAGTAAAGATGAAATGTTTGAAATTCTTATGATTCTCTTTAGGAAGCTTGAAAACCTTTATCACTTGCCTATCAAGAGAATCTGCAGTGACAATGGTACTGAGTTAAAAAACAAGAGGATGCTCGAATTCTGCAACGAAAAGAGGATTCTTCATTAATTAAGCGCTCCCTATACTCCTCAACAAAATGGAGTAGCTGAACGTAAGAATCGCACACTGATCGAGACTGCTAGAACCATGCTCGCTGATTCAAAACTTCCAATTAGTTTCTGGAGCAAAGCAGTCGCATTTGCGTGTTACACCCTTAATCATGTGTTACAGTTAAGCCTCACAACAGGACCTGTTTTGAGCTACTAAACCATCGGAAGCCTAACCTCACGTTTTTGGAGCCTTTTGGATCGTCGTGTACTGTTTTGGACCCGGAAGATAAATTTCGAGCCAAATCCTTGGAAGGATTTTTCGTCAGATATGCTAGTCCACAAAAGCGAGTCTTTTTGCCGAGTTTAAACCAGGTTATTCTTGTACAGCATGTTGATTGTCAACGATATACTACGCCAACGCAGAAACCTAGGGATCCATGGCTGTTCAACTACGAAGGTTTGTGGAATTCATTTGACCTACCAGAAGTTCCATCAGAAGAAGAACTTGTTATGCTCTTTCAACAGAATAAATCTCTGATCAAGAGCAAGTTTCTAGACTTTTGGTGATTTCCCCACCACTTCCTTTGTCTAACACTTCTGATGTAGGTTCGAGCAATACCTGTAGGAATCATTCTCTGTACCAATCTTGAACACTACTGAATCATCTGCCCATCAACCGATTAATGCCGACTATGATCGTGAACCAAATTTTGATGATGGAGGATCTAGTTCCAATGAAGGTTCTGAGCATATTGAAAGCTTTCTGAATACTCAAGCTGATCAGTCCAATGTTAGAAATGAAGCTATATCGTCTGAAACCGGTTGCTGATGAAGTGATTACAAATTTGCAAAGTCAAGTAGAAGTTCCGAGTGAAGTAATGCCAAGAACACTGTCTTACCATCCATCAGAAAATATCATTGGCAGCTTACAAACTGGAGTGAAAACTCATAATCAGAACAACAAGGATCTAAGTTGCTTTTATACTAGTGTTGCTCTATTGCAAACCAAACTTTCTTACAGTTGTTTTGTTTCGCAGCTTGAACCAGAAACTAGAGAGACGCGTTGAAAGAGGAAAGATGGGTGGATGCAATGCAGGAAGAGATGCTTCAATTCTAGAAACTTGGTGTCTAGAAGCTTGTTGACTTACTGAATCATCATAAAAAGATATCTCGATGGTCTTCAAGTGCAAGCGATGACAGAGTATGTGGTCAAACAGCTCGTCGTGGTCCAAGGCTTTCACCAGCAAGAAGGGATAGACTACACTGAAGTCTACACCTCAGTCGATCGTCTTGAAGCTATTCGCATATTCTTGGCCTTTGCTTCTTGGAAAGGTTTCAAGGTGTATCAATTGAATGTCAAATCTGCTTTCCTTTATGGTAAAGTCAAAGAGGAGTTGTATGTCGGCCAACCACCAGGGTTTCTCGATCCAATACATAAGGAGCAAGTCTACCTTTTGAACAAAGCGGTATATGGTCTACATTAAGCCCCGAGTGCTTGGTATGAAACGCTTTCAAGATATCTTCTTGACAACGGCCTTCAGAGGAACTGTAGATTGTACCCTCTTCACAAAGGAAGTAGATGGTCATCTGATTTTGGTACAAAATATATGTGGATTATATTATCTTTGTATCGACAAATGATAAGATGTGCAAAGACTTCGAAGAAGTCATGAAGAAGAAATTTGAAATGAGTGCTATGGGGGATATGAGGTTCTTTTTAGGACTTCAGGTTGAGCAATTGCCTGATGGTATCTTCCTTCATCAGACGAAGTATGTTCATGATGTGTTAGAGAAATTTGACATGTCAAGAACTGCGCCAGCATCAACTCCATTAGCTCCTAATCACGGCATTTGTCCAAACGCTCATGGAGTCAAAGTCGATGAAATATTATATCGCTCCATGATCGGATCCTTGATGTATCTTACAGCTTCAAGACCTGATATCATGTATCCTACATGCCTATGCGCCCGTTATCAGTCCAATCCAAGAGATTTGCACTAGTTAGCCGTCAAACAAATCAGGCGATACTTGAAAGGATGTCCAACCACCGGCTTGCGGTATCCTAGATATGACGACTTCAACCTTGCGGGTTACTCGGATTCTGATTCGGCTGCTGCAAGCTTAATGCCAAATCTACTATGGCTAGTTGCCAGTTCTTCGGAACTCGTTTGGTAACATGGCAATTCAAGAAATAGACCGCGGTCGCTCTCTCTACATGTGAAGCTGAATACAATTCAGCATCCAGCTGTTGTTTCCAAATACTCTGGATACAACAGCAGATGAGAGACTACAGACTGCAATTTCTTGATACGCCAATTTATGTAGATAACAAGGCGGATATTGATATCACCAAAAATCTTGTTCAACACTTATGCACTAAACATATAGAAATTCGACACCACTTTATCCGTGATTGCTACGACAAAAAGTTGGTTAGAATTGAAAAAATCCACTCTGGTGACCAAAAAGCAGATCTTTACACCAAAGCATTTGATCGTTCGAGATTTAAATCTTTTAAAATTAAATGGTTTAAGAAATTTGGCATCAGGGATATTTATGAGGTTGAATTTGAGGATGACAAGGACTTGACGTGATTCGGATCGGTTTGACTTGTTTTTCAGTAAATATCTTTTCTTTAAAAACAAAAAACCAAAATATGTTTTTGATTTTAGAGGAGAATAGTTGTGTAAAATTCAAAAACATTAAAAAGACTAATAAGATTTTTTTTTTGTGAAAAAGAGGGAATCATATTACAACAATAAGACGATCACAGTATGCTAAGATATGGAATGTTTAAAAGAGTAAATAAACAGGTCTTATGAGGATGTGCCAATAGACTTAACTCGTTCAGTAAATTGTTCTTCAAGATATCAGCCTAAAAGAAAAACTTAGTAACTTGTGGGTCAACATCTATCGGATATATATGGACTTAATACTCGGAAATTTCCTTAGAGAGAATGCCAGATTCTGCGATACTAGGTCTTTATATTTAATCGATATCTGGGGTATTATCCGTGTTCTTCTAATTTTCGTCGGCAATGACCTAGAACTTGCATAATACTTCACGCATTATTCGCCTACAAAAGCTTCACAAAAAAATGAGTATGTCATAAACATTTACGACATCTACAGTTCAAAAGATTCCTTTTTGGAACACTACCTAAAGTCGAGCCTTCATTACTTTGTCTGTATGGAAATACTAACCTGAGCTCTCAAGGTCTCGCAATTCACCCCATTTACAGATATTAGTTAGATATTTTCACCGGTGAAATGATATTCTGGGAATCTTGATGCGGGAGTATATTCTGAGATGGGAAACACAGTTACTTCATGTTCCTTAATATTACCTAAACATATCTTGAAACAATTGAGACACGTGTAGAGGTTTAAATGGATAAGTATATTGGCAATCTAGGTAAAATTTGTTTAAGAACTTTAAGTTACTACCAAGATCAACGGTACTTGTGATTTGTCTAAATACTTAATATGATCCTCTAAACATAAAACTCACAACAAATATTTATGTAAATACATCTTTACTTATTCTTTCTTTTCAAAAAAATCCCAAAAAGATTTTCATCTTATTGTTAGCAATCTATCTTAGATTTTTGTCTACCGATGATGAAAATACCGTTAGTCAAAGTCAAAGCAACAGTTGCTGAAGGAAAGCTGAAGAGCACGGGCTGGGAGCTATCAGAAAAGAAACTATCCTAAAACGTCAACAAAGTTCAATAATTTGAAACTTTAAATTTTTTAATAAATCTATTTTGGTCAAACATCGGTCAACCAAGATCATTAACTTGGACTTGGAGGCAAATCGGATAACCAGGGTCATTAACTTAGACTTAGTTAACTAAGTAGGTTATAAAAACAGATAAGATTTTATAAAAAGTCAAAAAGATAAATTAAGTGAATAGAACGGACTCGTACGAGTGACAAAAGGATTCATTCGTGCGAACCATCACTCGTACATATGAACCTGAATGAGTATAAAAGGTCTTCTCATTCACACGATCACACTATTGACTCTGTGCGACTGAGAGCTTACTCTGTGCGATTCAGTTCTTATCACTAATTTTCTTGATCTACATTACGTATCTATACTTCGGGGAGGTTGATTTGCACACCTCTTACGATGGGCAAGGTACTAATGCTTGTTTTGAGCCGTTATAATGCCGAAATTGGACCAAAAGGACATAAGACGTGGATTTAGGATAATCAGACCGGTAAAATTGAACTCAAAATTGTTAGAATCGGCCCTTTTAACCTATAATCAATCTTAAATTTGTTAAAATCTACACGTTTTAAGTTCGGTTTGATAAGGTATTATTTGGTGCGATTGGTAACTCGTACGAATCATTACCCGTACGAGCAAGGATTTCAAATGAATGTTTATCATATTCACTCGTAGAGTGATTGTTCGTATGAGTAGGTCCTTAAATGTCTATAGCTTTGTGACTCGTACGAAGTATCACTCGTACAAGGAAGTTTGCTCAAAACCCTTGAAATTTGTTAAGTATATTATTCATTCGTACGAAGAAGTGGCTTGTACGAGTGGGGTTTTGACTCAGACTTAAATTCTTGTCTAGTATATGACTCTTACAAATGGTTACTCGTACGAGTGATTAGGAGTTGAAAATTTTTGAAATTTTTTTCTAAGTGTTTGAAATGTTTATGTTTGCAGATCAAGAAGTCTTCGTTTTCACCATTTCACAACATCTGTTGTCTTCTAGATGAGACTATTCCTCAAATCGCAGCATATAAAGAAGTTCTAGATTTTTTAAGCCGACTTCCTATCACCAAGGCGCTTATTGATAGACACATGGCTTATCGTTCTCACATCGAATATTTTTGGAATGTCGCTGAATTCAATGAGGAAGAAACACGATTTTGTCTGCAGTAAGAATTGATAATGAAGATATTCAAGTCAAAGTCACTAATACAACGCGAGAAGTTTCTGTAATATCCGCATTTTGTTTAGATGTTGCTCGATCACTTACATCCAAATTTAAAGAAAAAAAAGATGATGTTTTAAAGCTTGAATATATGGATGTGTCAACTCTGAAAAAGATGAACCTGCAGCTTAAAGCCTTTCCAAATGCTAAGCCTGTCTTCGTGGCTATTCTTGACAAAGATTATGTGGCGCCGCCAAAGGGAAAGTGGAGGAAAGATGATAGTGGAGACAAAGAGGAGGAGTTAGAAGCGTTAGACGGTTTCGTTGCAAAGAGAAACGTGTGGTTCTCTAAAGAACATAAGAAGGGGGTAAGGGGACAAACGAAAGCAAATGTCCACACCTTCCTCCAATGCCCCTAAAAGAAGCAACATGCATCTGACAGCACGAGGTTGGTAGACGAGTCAGAGCCGGAATATAATGTTGAAACTATGCTGCTGATATCGAACGAGAAGCATTTGGGGTTCGAAAAGGAATAGTTGAAGAGGCATCCTCCTCTAGTACTAATCTAGAGGATATGATCGCCGAAGAGAGAGAAAGAGCTAAAGAAAGAGAACTTGAACGTTTGGCTGAACTTCAACGTAAAGCAAAAGAGAAGAAACGTAAAGCGTCAGGGGAAGATCATACGACGTATGTACCTTCGGGTTCCGATAGTGACACCCATGTTCGCAAATCTTCAAAGAGATCTTCTAAAACGTCTCAAGAGGTCAGCTGTTAGAAGAACGGATTCTCCGAAAGACAAATCTAAGAGAATGGTGCAGTAAAAGGTTGATGAAGCAGTGAATGTCGAATCGACTCCTCAAACACCACCATCACCACCTCCTCAACCAACTCCATAACCACCACCATCTCCACCACCACAACCTACACCTCAAGCTTAAACTTCTCAATCTCAACCCAATTTCTTCATAGGAACCAGACTTGAATATCAATTTGACATCGATTTTGGTGATATACCAGGGGAAGAATTTTCTGCAGATATGTTCAATGACACACGTATTGAAGAGTTGGAAAATCAAGTTATGCTGAATAGTGTAAAGATTGTTGAACTCCAAGAACAAATTAAAGGGCTGAAAGAAGAAAACCAGCATCTTGAGGCTATCTTGGCCAGTATCGTGTCAGAGAACGAAAGACTGAGGAACAGAATGGAAGAATATAATGAAGAGCGCCTCAGCAATCAACGAAGAATGAGCTTATTCGAGAAGATTCTTACGAAGAAACTTGGAATTAACTTAGTTGTAGAAATAGATGAGATTGCAAGAGCAGAGGCTAGAGAAAGGGTTGCTGAGCGGGAACGCATTGCAAAAGAATTATCAGACGCTCAGGGGAAAGGTAAAGCAAAGGAAAGAGCAGAGGCTAGAGAAAGGGTTGCTGAGCGGGAACGCATTGCAAAAGAATTATCAGACGCTCAGGGGAAAGGTAAAGCAAAGGTTGGTGAGGAACCTATCATTGATATAACTGAGCCAGAAGCTGAATTTGTGCCAGTATCTTCTGAAGTGGTGGTGTGTGCAAACTCGAAGAAATTTGTTTTGACTGGAAAGCCAAAGGATGTTGACATTGACATGACGAATCTTTCAGAAAAACATCAACAATGGCTCAATAAGAGAAAGTTGGAGAAAGAAATAGAAGCAGAGGTAGATGAATTTGTTGAGAATCCTGAGAAAGAAAATGAAGACTTGGGCGATATCGATGATGTATTTTCTGATAAGTCTGATGATGATAATGATGATGGTGATGATGACAATTTGGGTGGTTCGAGTATCCTTGTAACAGAATCTAATCTGAATGATGATATCAATTTTTCTATGTACTTGGATGATTCTACAAATCAAGTGGAAGAAGGTAAAGATCAGGGAAAGTATGAATGCTCGAAGTATTCTAAGCAAGCAGGAAACCTCACAGTGACTGATATGTCATATGTTCCTTTCATTCCCAAACCTAAGATTTTGTACTTAGAGCATGATGTGGAGGAAGGAGAGTTTGTCCACGGTTACACTAAAGAAGAAATAGCAAATATGTGGAGCATGGACGAAGAAACATTTGAATTTGATTTCGAAGAGGAGCTTAACGACATCAGTGCTTTTGAGCCTGTGAATTATATCTTCGAACATGTTTCTGATGCTCATGATTATGATAAAGTTGTCGTGGAGGATGATTTTGATGACAATGATACTAATATTGCCGACGAGGGTACAGATGACTTCCCAACTTTTAGTGAATTGTTTGTAGCCGAGAATGATGATCTTCTGAAGCGCAAAGTTAAAGAGGCTGTCAAACAGGGGACGGTTCCTCAACAATTATCTGCAGAAGAAATTGCTAAAATGAGGAAGTGTTGATTTAAAGAAGTACCAGCTGAGCGTAAATTCAAACGTCCCCTAGCATTCTTTACGCGTGATGCTAACATTTCTTTAGGGGATATCATAAACTGGGGAAGGATCGAAGAGCTTAATGTTTATGCGGTTAAACGACAGTATGGGATCCAGTACTTTCGATACCGAAGCGACATAAAGACCCTGTCGTTCTAGGATATCAAAGAGCTTGTTCAAACTAAGATGATTAATTTGAAGATGAAATTTCATGACCAGCAGTTGTGGAATTGATAAAGCTTGAGTTTTATTCACTGGAAGCCACATATCCCTAAAAGAATCACGAAGATTTATCAAGTAACGAAGGAAAAGGATGTTATACTGATAGTGAAGAGGCCGAAAGTTATGAAAAATATGCCTCTAATCAAGATGGAACAAGATTTCTTCAAGATCTTCAAATGGTGGCACTATGATTCAAGTACTGGTGAAGAAGTTATTTGTGTCCATCTAGATGATGATTCTTTGAAGATTACTGAGGAATTATCCGAAGCTGTCATAGCACACAAACGCATATATGGTCTATGGTGTGGCATTAGAGTACTAGACCCGATGTGGCTAGTCAATTGTTTGAAGAAGGATATTGAATGCTTGTTTATAGCAAGATTAGTTTTGAAGAGAAAGACAAAGAGCAAGATCTCCAGTTCTAGAAGATTCAGGAACATCATGGAACACTTCTTGGAGGAAGCTGGAAGAGTTAGAGAAACGAAAGAAGGAGAAGAATGATGAAAGAATTGCTGAGCGAACGTAAATTGCTTCACTAAGGAGCTTTCGGTTTGGCAACACATGTAATCGGCCTCCTCCTATAGACCAAACGCCGATATCTTCTGAGGAACGTCGAAGGCCACCGAAAGGAAAGAGGCTAGGGCTCCTTCCTGCCCACCGTGTCCTTCCTTGTGTGTTGGAGATATAAAGCGAGTGCACCGGAAAAGAACAGGAACTGGGTTGATCTATTCTATGTCGAAGCATCTGAACGTTTCTTTGGCCGTTAATTGTCAGATCTTTGAAGAGGTTTTTGAAGGGTTTGAGATTATCCAAGACTGCGGCAACATCCAAGGGGAGTTTGTTGGTGCATAATGTTTATTGCCTAATCTAGGATATGTTGGTTATGTATATAGGGATTAGAATGTCAGATATTGTATGTTAATATATGATTTATATGTTTTGTTCATGGCTCGTATGAGTGACATCTTGTCACTCATACGAGGCACCAATCACACGAGTCAATCACACACTCCTCCCGTGCAAGTCATGTTGACCTATAAATAGAGGAGCCTGAGTGTTGTGTTAGACATCTGTTGGTGTGTGACTACGGTGAAGCCCTGTCAAACTCTTTACTCTTCTGTAACCGTTCACGTTTATCAATACAAATTAAGGCGTTTAAGCAGTTATATCTTCTTGTTTGTTTGTTCAACTCGCTAACAATGAATTTCGCCTCTGTTAGCTGAGTTAGATCAGTCAAGTGCTCATAAGAGGAGAGCCGATCCCCTCTCTCAACTATGAGCCGAGCTTTGTTGCGAACCACGATACCTCTATTGTCTCTTTACACTTGAAGACCCAACGAGTATTAATCTTCTTGTGATTGACAGGTAGGTCAACATGTTTCCAGACTCCAAGTTTCTAGAATTGCAACAAATTCTTCTTGCATTGCATCCACCAAGCTTTCTTCCTTAATAGCGTCTTTCCAGGATCCTTGTTCTACCTGAGAAACAAAACAACTGTGAGAAAATCTGGTTTGAAGTGGAGCAACTTTTGTATAAAATAAACTAAGATCCTTATTGATCTGATTTCGATTTTTCACTCCAGTTTGTAAGTCACCAATAATGTTTTCTAACAGATGGTAAGAGAGTGTTTTTGGTATCACTTCGCTTGGAATATCTACTTGACTTTGCAGATTTGTGACAACTTCATCAGCAACCTGTTCTTAGGACGTAGCTTCATTTCTATTATTGGATTCTTCAGCTTGATTGTTCAGAAAGCTTTGAATCTGTTCTGATTGTAGGTCCACTTGGAGGATCAAGATAACCTACTTCCTTGTTTATGTAACACACATACGAGTGCAGAATCCACGTAAGTATGCAAACCAAAGCAAAGTAAGAAACACAAGATAACCAAAGATTGACTATCTTGATTAATAGTAGAGAACTAGTACAAACACATACAAACAATGTTCATACAGACTCAGAAAATACTCTCTCTGCTCTCTTTCTTGTGCTCTCAGTGTCTCGCTCTAGTCACATGGCTAAATGAGAAATGAGGTGCATGTATGTTTATATAGTGCCTATACCTAGCAACAGTATGAAGAATGTTGCTGGTCATAGGAACCACTATAAGTCACGAAGAACCTTCAGCGTTGGTTGCTTGTGCGAACAATCTGTTGATACATTTTTTTGTGTCTGTCGCTTGTTCTTAGTTACGTCTGTAATTGTACAGTCTTTGTTTATTGTGTCTGTATAGTTTGGTCGTGTCGACCAAATCAAGATATTCTCCTATCTTGGTTTAGTACAACCATTAGTTTGTCTGTATAAACCAGTTGCATGTGTTCATGTTGTTGAGTCTTGTGTACGTCATGTCTGTGACACGATCTCTGAAGAAGACTTCTATGTGCGAGTGGGAATGCTTCGTACGAGCAAGATGTTGCTTGTACGATCTACTCATCCTTCGTACGAATGAGACCCTCTAAACAAGCATACTGCTTGTGTCGTACGAGCTAGTTTATGCTCGTACGAGCCAGCTTGTTCGTACGAGTATTTTTAGAGAATGTTCATGTCTTTTGGTGTTTCGTATGACCAGCAACATACTTCGTGCTGTTGCTAGGTGTGGACACTATATAAGCAGACATGCACTTCTCAATGTAGATGAGAGAGTCGAGTTAGACAAGTGAGTCACGTACTAGAGCTAGTTACCTTCCAGTAGAGCTATACTAAAGAGAGAGACATAAGAGCACAGAGTGTGTTGCATGAGTCTATATGAACATTGTTTGTATATGTTTGTACTAGTTCTCTTCTGTTAATCAAGATATTGAATCTTTGATTATCCTGTTCTTACTTTGCTTTGGTTTGCATACTTACGAGGATTTCGCACTCGTATTTGTGTTGTATAAACAGGGAAGTAGGTTAATCTTGATCCTCCAAGTGGACCTACAAGTGGTATCAGAGCTTTGGCTCTCTTTCTTGTTTTTAAAACCAAGCTTAGTGTTGTGTTTGAGCTAGTTTTGAGGGTTTCTTGAAGTGTTCTTGAACTTTCGTCCGGAAACTTAAGTTTTTAAAAGATAACAAACTTAAAACTTAGTTAAAACATGTTGTACCTAGAAAATTTTCATTAAAACCTTGTTAGAACACATGGAGACATGTTAAAATCTGTTTTTTCTTAAAATTTTCGTATGTTCAAGGTGAACACCTTTGCAGGAGAAACTCACTAGAAAACTCACTGAAATGTTGTTGTAAGGTTACCAAATCTCTGACATTCTGGACCTGACTGTTAAAACTGAAAAAGCTGGTATAGAATGTTTGTCTTTTTAACTAAAATTGTGTAGACAACAAACCACTTTCGAAAACCAGTCTGTGCAAGAAAAGGAAAATTTCACCAACTAGCCCTACAAAAATATTCCTTTGCGAAAAACATCTGTGTGAATAACCCATCCACACGAAGAACTAGACTATTAGTGCAAAAGACCAGTCATCCGTACGAAGAACCTGGTTCGCACGAAAGACTAAGTCGTTTGCACGAAAGAGTGCCCCCTGTACGAAACACCTGGTTCATTGGAAGGACAACCACTCGTACGAAACATTGGTTCGTACGAAGAACAACTTAATCTATTTTTCGTGTTTCAGTTTTTCAAACTTGTGATTTTTAAAAGCAGACTGTTATTTTCAAAACTTGAACTTTAAACCTTTTAATTTTCATAATCAAGAAAATATAATGAGTACTAATCCGTGAGATTGGAGTAGTAGTTCAAGCACAAATCAAGACTCTTCGCAAAGCTCCGCAACCTCATGGGTTAAGTCACTAAAGTCTCAACATACATCCATGTTTATCGCAAATCAATGGGCGTGTGTCGCAAACCAGAATAAGAGCATTCAGACTCTTCTTATAAGCGAGTGTGAAACTGGTAGTAATAACCGTCCACCTAAACTGAACCATATGAACGATTATCATTCGTAGAAAAGTCGTTTCCATACATACATTCTCGGACAAAATACTGAATTATGGACATGTTTTACGACACTCTACAAGGAATCACTCGAAGAGGCAGGATCAAATCCAACCTCCAATAGCCAATCTAGACGAAGGCAATAAAAAGGCTTATGATCTAGAGAAAAAGGCGTTTGCTATCCTTACACAAGCACTCCATAAAGATATTTATCATCAGTTTATGTATTGTACGACCACCAAAAATATGTGGGATACACTGGAAGCAAGAGGAGAGGGTAATACTGCAACAAGAAAAATACGACATGATCTGCTAAAGAAGGAGTTTGAAGGTTTCATGTTCATGGAAAATGAAACACTGAATGATATGAGAACATGTTTCTACCATCTGCTCAACGAAATGTACTTGTACAAAGTATTAGCATCTCCACAAGAAATCGTGATGCGCTTTGCTGACGCATTACCGCCAAAATGGGGTCAATTTATTGACTTATTAAAACATACATGTGTTTTGGATTCAATCAGTATTTATGAATTTGTGCAGAAATTGGAAAACAAAAATGAAGAAGAACTTCGAAAGGCACAGAGAATTACTGTTCCACAAAACCCTGATATGTACTTTGGAGGTATTAATACATGTATTAGTGCAAATCAGCAACCAAAACTTCAAACTGTGTTTGTGTCAAACATGAATCCCTTTCTACCATAACCAATTCAAACGAATCAGCCTGCAAGCTCAAGTACTCAAACCTTTGGACCAGCATTTGATCCTAAAGCCTTTTTGCCACAACCACGAGATCTTGCACCTCAAGTGCCACAGCAAGCTCCTCAACAAGCTTTCTATGGTAACAACTTTCAATCTTCAAGTCCCAATACAGTCAGACTTGACACATCACATCTTTCCAAGGTCAGTGTAGAAGTTACTCAGGAACATATGGAACTTCTAAACACCATGGTTAGTGCCTATTATGGATTAGTGGCTGGTCAAAATGGAAACATCAATTTGACTAATGAAGACTACCAACAAATAGACAGAGATGAGATGAAGCTAACGGATATCAAATGGGCATTTGCAAGTGCGGTGAGAAGAGCTAAGGATTATATGAGCAGAATAGGAAGAACCAGTTTGGAAAGCAAGAAACATACAAATATGGTTTTGATAAAAATGTTGTTACTTGCTTCAACTATGGTGAAAGAGGTCACTTCAAGCGTGTGTGTACAGACCCAGCAAACAAGGAAATCACAACTCCTTCCGAAATCAATCACAACCATCGAACACAACTCAAGTTAACCATGATCGGAGGATAGTAGCTGTTAACAACACAATCAATACCAACTGGTCAGGACCTTCAAACAACATAAAAGAAGCCATAGTAGTTCTGGCAATGAAGGATGCGATTGGTCAGCACAATTGGGAAACGAGAATCAAGGAGGAACTGCATGTTATGCCAAGATTATCAATCGAATCAAACAGTTCACAGCATAGACAATTCTGAGGATGATAGTTCGGGGTATAATGGTAGTTCTGATGAAGATTGCTCGAGTTCAGGTGGTTATGGATCTGATGCAAATATCAGGTAAGGAAGTGATGCTGATGTCAGAGAGTTGCTGAAAGAAGCAGACAAGCTAAGTAGTAAAAAGGCTGGTTTGATGATAAAGGCAGAAGCTGCATCGAAGGAAACAGAAAAATTCTTTACAAATAGTGCAGCCTTCCCTCATCATACTGCCTTCATGGCGAATATTTCCGGTTTGACAAGTCAGGTAAACTCCGACCCTCCTAAAGTCTGCAATGATTGTGCTGAATTAGAAACAAAATTTGAAACAATAAACATCACAATCAAAACCTAGTTGTTGAACTGTCAAAATGCAAAGAGGCTAACTTGGCTTTACTCGAAACGAAAAAGAATTCAAATCTGTAATAGAAACCCTTAAGAAAAGCGTTTCTGAATTAACAAAGACAGTTTTGAACAAACAAACAGGAATTAATAACTACATTAATCTCCTTGAGGAAACAAAGAAAGAGGTAGCCATCACTAGATACGAACATGATGCGATCAAGCTAAAATTGGAAAGTTATTCTAACTCCCGTGTGTGCTTGATCATATCATTGACGTTCAAAAACTAAAGGAGATGTTAAATGCATTGGGTATAGGTCGTGTCCACCTCCGTTGAAACACAACTATACCAAATTGCCTGATGAAGAGGAAATGCCACGCTTTGAACCCTCTGTACCTCTTAATCCTGAAGAATTTGCATCAAGATTAGGGTTCAAGCTAGACAATTCCTCAGTTGAATCAAGAAAACCATAAAACTCATCATCAGTTGTTGATCAGAACCCCTCTACAACAGAGGAAGATGATTCATCAGATGATGAGTCCGAGAAAAATGATCAGGATAAATCTCTTGATGAAGAAAAGGGGATAGAAATGTCTGCTACTCCTGGTGTAAAAACTATTGAAAATCAAGAGAATGATCCAATGAAATCTGTCGAGAAAAATGTGTCTACAGATGAAAATGATAATGTGTTGTATACTTTGATTGGAGACAAGAAAATCTATTCTAACAAAGACTTTCCGATAAAAATGTAAATCCAACCTCTATTGATCAAGTTTTTGAAAATTCAACAACAAAATTTTTGGAGAAGAAAACCCCAATCAAGTCACAACCATTATCAAGTTCAAAAGAAAAACACCGAGAAAAGCGACTTGAAAAGCCTACGATACCACAACCGAAGGTTGAAGAAAAAGGCACTCGCTACAGAAAGCAATTTAAGAATGTCAAATTTGTGAGTTCTACTGGTACTGATAAAGTCAAGACTTTTGAAGGCATGTCTAATATCAATTTTGTAACAAAGTCAAGATTTTAAAGCGTAACAGTGAAAACAATTACACTCAACATACAAATGGATGTGAAAATGAACCAAGTACTCAAGACCCACAAGTTCAACATCAAGTCACTGAACAGGATCTCCTAAGTTTGTTGAGAGGAGAACTTGTTTTAAATGTGGAGAATTCAGCCACATAATCAAGAATTGTACAAACCTAGCAAACCCTAGATTTGTTGAGAAAACCCCTCCTGAACCTACTTGCCAACGTCGATCTGTTTCTCCAAAACAAGACAAACACATTGTTAAAGAACAGGAAGAAAAACAGTGACGTAAACAAGTAAAAATAATTGAAAAGGCATTGAAACCAGATCCTTCAGAAAGGAAACCAAGTTCTTCAAATTTAATAAAACCAGAAGGTGTTAAAAATGTAAATAATAGTCATTATGGTAAATTTCAGAAATCTTGGAAACCTAAGACCGGTGATGGTTCAAGAGGGGGCACACAATTTCCAAATCAACAAGAAATAGAAATCACATTTCTTGATGATAAGGATCGAGCCAAGACCACCAAGGCTTGGGTCCCCATCTCAAACTGTTCGGGTTTTGAAATGTGCAAGGTGTTCCAGGAGGAACTGTGAATCGTCATTGGATCGTTGACAGTGGAGCATCGAGGCACATGACAAGCGACTTAAGGCTCCTTTATGATGCGAAAAGCATTCGAGGAGGCTATGTTGCTTTTGCTGGAGACAAGGACGGATACATCACTGGAGAAGGAATGGTATCCAAAGGTGTTTTTAGCTTTGATAAAATCAATTATGTTCGTCAAATTGATCACAATCTTCTTAGTGTTTCTCAAATCTGCGACAAGAAGTTCAGGGTTCATTTTGATGATACCAGATGTTATGTGCTGAAACCTGGTTTCAAGATTCCCAAAGAATGGATCCTTCTTTCGGCTCCAAGAATAATGACTTGTATATTCTGCACAAGTTACATCTTTCAAGATTCCCAAGCTATTACAACATCTGCACAAGTTACATGTTTTGTCTCAAAAGCCACCAAAAAGGAATCAATCTCTTGGCACAGATGAATGGGACACATTCACTTGAGAAAAATGAACTATTTGGTGGAAAACAGTCTTGTGAATGGTGTGCCAGTAAAGAATTTTCATCTACAAGACGTCTGTGTATCATGCCAAAAGGGAAAGCAAGCGAGAAAATCTCATCCTATGAAGAAGATTAACACGGTGAATATGTCTTTGGAACATCTTCATATGGACCTCTTGGACCTATGAAACACAAGACTACCTTTGGTGATTCATATTGTTTAGTAGTTACTGATGACTACTCAAGATTTTCATGGGTGAATATGTTGGCACACAAGAGTGAAGTTCCTGAAATCCTCCAAGAATCTCCTAACACTGCTCGAAAATTTACACAATTGAAGATAAGGAGAATCAGAAGCGACAACGCACCAAATTCAAGAATCAAGTTATGGATGAGTTCTGTTCTTCTAAAGGCATTCTACATGAATACATTTCTCGATATACTCCACAACAAAATGGTGTCGCTGAGAGGAAAAATAGAAGTCTAATTGAAACAGCAAGAACTATGCTAGTAGAATCAGAACTTCCTGTTCAATTTTGGAGAGAAGCTGTTACCACCGCATGTCATAGGATGAATAGAGTTGTTACGGTGAAGAGGCACGGGAAAACATGTTTCAGGTTGTTACATAAAAGGAAACCGGATGTTACTTTCTTAGAACCTTTTGGAGCTCCATGCACTATGATTGATCCACATGGTAAATTTGGTCCGAAGGCTATCGAAGGTTTCTTTCTTGGATATGCTACCCCTAATTTCAGAGTGTGGAATTTGTCAACAAAGAAGATTGAAGAATGGGGTAAAGTCAAGGTTCAAAGATACACTGAATCGGTAAGAGCTCCGAGTGCTCCTTGGATGTTTGACTATGATGGGTTGTTTAACTACTTTAATCTACCAACTTTTGATGATGCTTCTGCAGCAGCTCAAATGCTACTGGAAAGTGATACTTTAGTTGACTCGTCATTAGTACCACCAATTATTGTTAACCCTCAAGTGTCTACTTCGGTTAACAATCTTGTTCAGAATGAGGAATTCGAAGATGCTGCTGATCACAATATTTCATCAGAAGATGATGAGTTCCATGATGCAAATGAAGCTACTTCTGCTCCGGTTCCTGGAATTTCAGATGTCCTGTCAAATATTTAGAATCTAGGGCTACTGAAGGTCATGCGTTTACATCTTCATCAAATCCAGCAAACGAATTAGTTGTTAATCTGAATATCAACAATTTGGGTATAAATTCTCGAGTTCCTGATGTTCCTGGAACTCGAATCCATAATACCCATCCTCAGCAGAATACTATAGGAGATGTCAGTGGTGTGCAGACTCGTAATCAGCTCAAGAATAACCAGAATGTTGGTTTGTATTTGGTTATTAGGGAATCTAGGAACAGAATATTTGGTTTTTTGCCTGCTATGTTTGCTAAGTTGAGCCAAAATCTTGGATGGAGGCAATGAAAGAAGACTACTGGGTTGAAGCAACGCAAGAAGAACTTCAGCAGTTTTAGAAGTTAGGCGTGTGGAAATTGTTGACAGGCCTGACAACTACAGGAAGATTGGAACAAGATGAGTTTACAAATGTAAAAAGGATGAACGAGGTGTTGTTGTGAGAAACAAATCAAGATTGGTCGTCCAGGGCTTTAATCAGGTAGAAGGCATTGATTACAATGAAGTTTATGCACCGTTAGCTCGTCTTGAGGCCATAAGAATTTTCTTGGCTTATGCGTCCTACAAAAAGTTTATTTTGTACCAAATGGATGTTAAGAGTGCATTTCTTCATGGTGTGGTTGAAGAAGAGGTATATGTTGAGCAACTGCCTGGTTTTGAAGATCCAATCCATCCTGACAAGGTTTGGCTTCTCAATAAGGCGCTATATGGTCTACATCAAGCTCCACGGGCTTGGTATGAAACGTTGTCTTCCTATCTTCTGAAGAATGGTTTTCGACGTGGTTTGATCGACTCTACCCTCTTCATCAAGGAAAAGAATGAGGACTTATTGCTGATGTAAGTATATGTTGATGATATTATTTTTGGGTCAACCAACGACAAAATGTGCAAATAATTTGAGCAGGTGATGCAAGAGAAGTTCGAGATGAGCGCAATGGGAGAAATGACTTTTTTTAGGTTTGTAGGTTCATCAATCTAAGGAAGGTTTTTCATCCATCAAACTAAGTACGTCGGGATATTCTCAAACGATTTCAGATGGAACACTCAAAGCCCTTGGGAACTCCATTAGCTCAGAATCATGGGATTACTCCTGACGGAATGGGTGAACAAGTGGAACCATCTTTTTATCGTGCTATGATCAGACCTCTCATGTATCTTATGTCACACCCGTTCAGAGGCGGAAACGCGCGGTGTGAACTTGATTAGTTTTCATCACATACGACATAAGTAAACAACTATATGAATTTAAAAGCATGCACGATGTTCATCAATTCACCATATATAAACATTACAAGTCACAAGTTGTTTGGAAATAAAAGACGTCATAAGTAATTAAAAGTTTACAACACACTTGTTCAAAATAACTTTTAAACATTAAGGCTTTGCATCCTATATTCCATTCGAGGACGGAATATAAAGACCAAACCCTAAAAAATACGGATGACATTGACTACTTGTTACCCTTGAAAGTTTCGTAACGACTGCACCAAGATCCACTTCAATTTCCTGAAATACATGTAAGTTTGAAAACATCAACAAAAGTTGGCGAGTTCATGCGTTTTGTGTGCGCACCAAATGAATCTTAAAAACATTTGAGAGTTCATATATGAAAATATGTGGTATGTAAATCGTCAATGAACTTGATGATCATTAATGTTTTGCAAGGACATTAATATGTGTGCCGACATAGGAAGTACTCAACCCTAACGATTTCTTCCGGTCCACCCGGCTGGGACAACAAAATCACTACATGCGGCCACACAAGGACCTATGAGTGGGGCTCGCTACACCCGATAGATCTATCACTCTTGTTCCTCGATCTTATAAAAGATTAATGGCACTTAAGAGAGACCCTATTCGCACATGATCTAATATTCAATTCCATAGCTAAACTATACCATCGAAAACATGTATTCCCCCCGAGAGTTATATACCACAAACATATAAGAGAAAAGGGGGACATGAACTCAATGATTTGCATCCTTTAATATAAGCTAGCAATTCGGGTATCCCAAAGAGCGTATCAGCCTACAAGTGCTCTAACTCATTAGATACTTGAATTACCGTTAAATACGTACACGTTGTTCAACTTGAACGTTATTGTATAAGTTAAGTATTTGGATCCCTTATATATTTTAAATACGTTGGCATTTGTTTCGCATTTTTGTTTTAATATATATATATATATATATATATGCTTCTTTTATAAATATATTTCATATCCATCAATTGTACGAACGGGCCTTGCCCTTCGTGAGCCTTCGTGCCTCGCATGAGTATAAGTGGGCGTAGCCCATAAAATTCTTTATGCCTCGCACAAATGAGAATGGGCCTAACCCATTTGAGTCTCCGTGATCCACACGGTATGAGTGGGCCTAGCCCATGAGAGTCTCCATGGCTCGTACGGCTTACGTTCGTTATGTGAGTTATATATATGTTCTCCAAATATATATATATATATACTTTGAGTTTAGTGAACCTCGTTCATTCGTAACGATATGTTCGGCTTAAGTATGAGCATTTGTTCCTCATGTTGTATGCCTTTTATATTATAAGTGTTAAAATAATTATTTTTACCCTCGTAAGTACGTTGATGTATTTGTACACTATTCTTTGCGTGAGTATGCCTTAACAATTGTATGGAGTACATTGCTATGTACTTACGTATTTTAGTACCGTATTATTTGGTATTTATACTGTATTTATATGTATTTGTATACCGTATTATTTGGTTTTATACCGTATTTATACGTATTTTATACGTATATACTTTTACATGGTATAATTTGTGACTCTTTGTTTTATACTTTCCAAAATTTTAAGTGTTGGGATATATGTAGATTTTGAACCAAAAGTATATTATTTTTAGAGTTCGTCGTAGAACTTATTGTTATATATTTTCTTGTCAAAACGCCCAAGCATCCCCTGTGATAGGTATCCTTTCCATGTTATAATGATGTGGCATCCGTTGCGGTGAGCTACGCATTTACTTCGTTGGGTCGTTTATCTAATAATTCATGTCGGCTTTTGGTTTTATGTATATATATATTTTATCCGTAATATAAGGTTATGTAACGATTTGCCCGATGTCCGGTTGTTCGTCGTCCGCATCTCGTGCCAAAGTGTAATATAACTTTGTTCATGTATTTAGTTCCTTAAGTTTTTTTACACTCGATTGTCGTCGCGTATTTGAAGATTGTTTGTGTAGCGTATTTGTATTTAGTTAGTATTCTTCCTAACTTCTAATACGTACACATAATTTGTACAAAAAAGTATTTATACACATAAGTTGGTGTATTTTAAACATATATATATATATATATTTATTTTAGAATATTTTTATACTTATAAAATCTTCACCCTTTTTTTATAACTCTTTTTAACTTATAATTATATACAAGTGTTTATAAACGTTATTGTAAGATTAGGGCTAAACCCTTTTTATTAAACTTTCTTAATTACCTATTAAGGTCACTAATCGCGTTTAGTCCTAATAATCACCCCGTTAATCGTACTTCAATCGCGATTAGATTTTAGAAAAATTTTACCATAGTTTCCCCTAAACTATAGCGTTTTCCACGTTTTAAAACGTATTTTAAGCATGTTTAAAAATCCATAAGCACAATCAACTCAAATCAAGTTTCACTATCAACATTGCATGTAACACTTTCACACATAATTATCCTCATAATCCTTGAACATTTTATATATATTTTTAACCACACTTTCTAGTAAAATGATGACACTTCTTAATCCTTTTAACAAGATCATTTAAACCATCATATGTAGCACACTAATCTTGTTCTTATATTTAAACATCTTTAAATAACACACTTCTATTTTTGTAGTAAAGTCATAGATCATGGAATGGATGATCTTGTATTGATTCAAACATTAATATGTTTGGATCATCATTTTTCTTCTTAATCATACAAGATCATATACTTAAACAACCTACTTTAACATAATCATCATGAATATATATAAGCTAACTAGCATTAAGCAACATGATCAACATATGTAAAAGTATCATCTAGCACATAATAATATAATCACTACATTATACATAATTTTTAGTGAACTTTTAAGGTGGGGTTAGGGTTTTAAGCTTTTATTTTCTTTAGGATCAAGATGATCAACATGTACTTTACTGTATTTATACATTTTAGTATACCATATTATTTGGTATTTATACTGTATTTATACATATTTGTATACCGTATTATTTGGTGTTTATACCGTATTTTATACGTATATACTTTTGCATGGTATAATTTGTGACTCTTCGTTTTATACTTTCCGAAATTTTAAGTGTTGTGATATATGTAGATTTTGAACCAAAAGTATATTATTTTTAGAGTTCGTCGTAGAACTTATTGTTAAATATTTTCTTGCCGAAACGCCCAAGCATCGCCCGTGATAGGTATCCTTTCGGTGTTGTAATGATGCGGCGTCCGTTGCGGTTAGCTACTCATTTACTTCGTTGGGTTAGTTATCTAATAATTCATGTCGGCTTTTGGTTTTATGTATATATATATTTTATCCATAATATAAGGTTATGTAACGATTTGCCCGATGTCGGGTTGTTCGTCGTCCGCGTCTCGTGCCAAAGTGTAATATAACTTTGTTCATGTATTTAGTTCCTTAAGTGTTTTTACACTCCTTCGTCGTCGCGTATTTGAAGATTGTTTGTGTAGTGTATTTGTATTTAGTTAGTATTCTTCCTAACTTCTAATACGTACACATAATTTGTAAACAATTATTTATACACATAAGTTGGTGTATTTCAAACATATATATATTTTTATTTAAGAATATTTTTATGCTTATAAAATCTTCACCCTTTTTTATAACTCTTTTTAACTTATAATTATATACAAGTGTTTATAAAAGTTATTGTAAATTATTAAACTTTCTTAATTACCGATTAAGGTCACTATTCGCATTTAGTCCCATTAACCGTTAATCGTACTTTAATCGCGATTAGATTTTAGAAAAATTTCGCCATAGTTTCTCCTAAACTATAACATTTTCCACATTTTTAAAAATTATTTTAAGCATATTTAAAATCCTTAACCACAATCAACTCAAATCAAGTTTCAACTATCAACTTTGCATGTAACACTTTCACACATAATTATCCTCATATTCCTTGAACATTTTATATATATTTTTAATCACACTTTCTAGTAAAATGATTACACTTCTTAATCCTTTTAACAAAGATCATTTAAACCATCATATGTAGCACACTAATCTTGTTCTTATATTTAAACAACTTTAAATAACACTTTTATTTTTGTAGTAAAGTTCATGGATCCTGGAATGGATGATTTTGTCTTGATTCAAACATTAATATGTTTCGATCATCATTTTTTTCTTAATCATACAAGATCATATGCTTAAACAACCTACTTTAACATAATCATCATGAACATATATAAGCTAACTAGCATTAAGCAACATGATCAAGATATTTAAAAGTATCATCTAGCACATAATAATATAATCACTACATTATACATAATTTTTAGTGAACTTTTAAGGTGGGGTTAGGGTTTTAAGCTTTTATTTTCTTTAGGATTCAAGATGATCAACATGTACTTTACTGTATTTATACATATTAGTAAACCATATTGTTTGGTATTTATACATATTTGTATACCGTATTATTTGGTGTTTATACCGTATTTATACGTATTTTATACGTATATACTTTTGCATGGTATAATTTGTGACTCTTCGTTTTATACTTTCCGAAATTTTAAGTGTTGTGATATATGTAGATTTTGAACCAAAAGTATATTATTTTTAGAGTTCGTCGTAGAACTTATTGTTAAATATTTTCTTGCCGAAACGCCCAAGCATCGCCCGTGATAGGTATCCTTTCGGTGTTGTAATGATGCGGCGTCCGTTGCGGTTAGCTACTCATTTACTTCGTTGGGTTAGTTATCTAATAATTCATGTCGGCTTTTGGTTTTATGTATATATATATTTTATCCATAATATAAGGTTATGTAACGATTTGCCCGATGTCGGGTTGTTCGTCGTCCGCGTCTCGTGCCAAAGTGTAATATAACTTTGTTCATGTATTTAGTTCCTTAAGTGTTTTTACACTCCTTCGTCGTCGCGTATTTGAAGATTGTTTGTGTAGTGTATTTGTATTTAGTTAGTATTCTTCCTAACTTCTAATACGTACACATAATTTGTAAACAATTATTTATACACATAAGTTGGTGTATTTCAAACATATATATATTTTTATTTAAGAATATTTTTATGCTTATAAAATCTTCACCCTTTTTATAACTCTTTTTAACTTATAATTATATACAAGTGTTTATAAAAGTTATTGTAAATTATTAAACTTTCTTAATTACCGATTAAGGTCACTATTCGCATTTAGTCCCATTAACCGTTAATCGTACTTTAATCGCGATTAGATTTTAGAAAAATTTCGCCATAGTTTCTCCTAAACTATAACATTTTCCACATTTTTAAAAATTATTTTAAGCATATTTAAAATCCTTAACCACAATCAACTCAAATCAAGTTTCAACTATCAACTTTGCATGTAACACTTTCACACATAATTATCCTCATATTCCTTGAACATTTTATATATATTTTTAATCACACTTTCTAGTAAAATGATTACACTTCTTAATCCTTTTAACAAAGATCATTTAAACCATCATATGTAGCACACTAATCTTGTTCTTATATTTAAACAACTTTAAATAACACTTTTATTTTTGTAGTAAAGTTCATGGATCCTGGAATGGATGATTTTGTCTTGATTCAAACATTAATATGTTTCGATCATCATTTTTTTCTTAATCATACAAGATCATATGCTTAAACAACCTACTTTAACATAATCATCATGAACATATATAAGCTAACTAGCATTAAGCAACATGATCAAGATATTTAAAAGTATCATCTAGCACATAATAATATAATCACTACATTATACATAATTTTTAGTGAACTTTTAAGGTGGGGTTAGGGTTTTAAGCTTTTATTTTCTTTAGGATTCAAGATGATCAACATGTACTTTACTGTATTTATACATATTAGTAAACCATATTGTTTGGTATTTATACATATTTGTATACCGTATTATTTGGTGTTTATACCGTATTTATACGTATTTTATACGTATATACTTTTGCATGGTATAATTTCTGACTCTTCGTTTTATACTTTCCGAAATTTTAAGTGTTGTGATACGTGTAGATTTTGAACCAAAAGTATATTATTTTTAGAGTTCGCCGTAGAACTTATTGTTAAATATTTTCTTGTCGAAACACCCAAGCATCGCCCGTGATAGGTATCCTTTCGGTGTTGTAATGATGCGGCATCCGTTGCGGTTAGCTACTCATTTACTTCGTTGGGTTATTTATCTAATAATTCATGTCGGCTTTTGGTTTTATGTATATATATATTTTATCCATAATATAAGGTTATGTAACGATTTGCCCGATGTCGGGTTGTTCGTCGTCCTCGTCTCGTGCCAAAGTGTAATATAACTTTGTTCATGTATTTAGTTCCTTAAGTGTTTTTACACTCCTTCGTCGTCGCGTATTTGAAGATTGTTTGTGTAGTGTATTTGTATTTAGTTAGTATTCTTCCTAACTTCTAATACGTACACATAATTTGTACACAATTATTTATACACATAAGTTGGTGTATTTCAAACATATGTATATTTTTATTTAAGAATATTTTTATGCTTATAAAATCTTCACCTTTTTTATAACTCTTTTTAACTTATAATTATATACAACTGTTTATAAAAGTTATTGTAAATTATTAAACTTTCTTAATTACCGATTAAGGTCACTAATCGCGTTTAGTCCCATTAATCACCCTGTTAATCGTACTTTAATCGCGATTAGATTTTAGAAAAATTTCGCCATAGTTTCTCCTAAACTATAACATTTTCCACGTTTTTAAAACGTATTTTAAGCATATTTAGAATCCTTAACCACAATCAACTCAAATCAAGTTTCAACTATCAACTTTGCATGTAACACTTTCACACATAATTATCCTCATATTCCTTGAACATTTTATATATATCTTTAACCACATTTTCTAGTAAAATGATTACACTACTTAATCCTTTTAACAAGATCATTTAAACCATCATATGTAGCACACTAATCTTGTTCTTATATTTAAACAACTTTAAATAACACTTTTATTTTTGTAGTAAAGTTCATGGATCATGGAATGGATGATCTTGTCTTGATTCAAACATTAATATGTTTGGATCATCATTTTTTTCTTAATCATACAAGATCATATACTTAAACAACCTACTTTAACATAATCATCATGAACATATATAAGCTAACTAGCATTAAGCAACAGGATCAACATATGTAAAAGTATCATCTAGCACATAATAATATAATCAGTACATTATACATAATTTTTAGTGAACTTTTAAGGTGTGGTTAGTGTTTTAAGCTTTTATTTTCTTTAGGATTCAAGATGATCAACATGTACTTTACTAATCTACATATTATAACAAGCTTGAAAATGGTGAGAAATGATCTTATAACTTTGTTATGGTTATGATGAAGATTAAGAAGAGATTAAGCTCCAAATGAAGCTCCAAAAGTCCTCCATGCTTGCTCCTTTCTTAGGTTGTCTTGAAATGGGATTTTAAAGGTTAAAAGGTGGGTTTACTAGATGAAAATAGAAGGGTTTTATGGGGTGTTGGCTGCCGAAAATGGAAGGGAAAGAAAGAGGCGTTTCTTGATTTTTGAAAGTTGGAAAATGAAAGAAAAGGTGATGATGATGTTAGGTTAAATAGGCTTAAGTTCAAGCCATTTGCAAGATCTTCTACCATGCTTGAATCCTACATTTTTCAACAATGAAACAAGTGGGTGGGACCCACTTGTTGACCGTCTTCTTGAATGGGGGGTTAGATGTAAAAAAAAAATTAAACATGTGCATATATTGTTAAAGTTGTAGATATTTTAGACATTAAGTTAATTAGGGAATAATTAGGGTATCAATGGTAGTTAGGATTTTAAATAAAGTTTAACTAGTTCACTAGTTTAGTGGTGTTGATTTTGGATGGTAAAAATGCCACTAGTTCGCTCGTCGGTTCGACATCGGGTATTATATAAAAGTTGTAATATAATACGGGGATACCATCGATGTCATGAAGTTTATTTAAGGCGTTTACGACTCCAAAATATGACTAGCCAGTTCGCTAGCTTTTTAGTTTGGCAATTAGATGGTAGGAATATAATTTGTTCGCCTAGCGGCTCGAATTTGGGTAATGTGTACCAGTTGCGGTGTAACATCGGGAGTTTATGTTTAGGATATTCGGTTGATATCCCCAAGTTTATTTAGGGTGCATAACATTATTTACCTATCCTACGACACTTAAATGTTGCATTATTGCATTTCAGACAATTTACTTTGTTATGTTTTAGCGAGATTCGGACGAATTCTAACGATATGCATTTTTCGGAAAGTTAATGTGTCTTTGCATTTTGTGTCCCTAATTAGGGGTTTTTATTTGTATTTCAACCAAAAATGCTTTTGTGTCATCCGTTGCTCGTTCCGACAGTTTTCGGAAACTTGCTAGCATTAATAGTGTGTTCCGGTGAATAGTGTTTTCAGCATTTTGCCAACATATTTGGACATAGTTTGTTGTTTTCTCGCAATGTGAAGAATGTAACAACGTTTTTTGGCATAATTAACCATGTCCTATGATTGCTAGACTTTACGCGACGTAATCATGCATTAATTAAATCGTAACAAACGCAATAAATTATATAATCAAGTTGTTCAGTTGTACATAATTTACCATTATTTTGCCGGTTGTCACATCCTCCCCCGTTAAAAGAATTTCGTCCCGAAATTCAAGCCGTGTTAATATTTGTAGGGGAGCCTTGGAACAACTGTGCGTACTTGGATCTGATTTGGTCTCACGTTCCCACGTATACTCAGGGCCGTGGCGTAACTTTAACCAGTTTAATACGACTTCTCTATGTCTTGTGGACTTTCCAGTCCATAACCTCAACGGGTTCTTCAGTAAAATGGAGTTTGTCGTCGATGTGAATCTCATCCGCTGGAATGATAACCGTTTCTTGAGTAGGACTTTTCTTTAAATTCGACACATGGAATGTATCGTGTATGCTACTGAACTCATCCGGTAACTTCAACTTATAAGCTACGGTTCCAATCCTTTCCAAGATTTCGAATGGTCCAATATAGCGTGGGTTCAACTTTCCACGTTTACCAAATCTTGCTACGCCTTTCCTAGTCGAAACTTTTAATAATATTTGGTCTCCGACTTCAAAGGATAGTGGTTTTCGTCGTTTGTCGGCATAGCTCTTTTGCCGGTCACGAGTCGCCTTGATACGGTCTCGTATTTGAAATATTTTGTCCGTAGTCTCCTGGACTAATTCTGGACCAATGAGCTGTTTGTCTCCGGTCTCCGCCCAACATAGCGGTGATCGACATCTTCGTCCATATAGAGCTTCAAACAGGGCGGCCTGTATACTAGTGTGATAGTTATTATTATATGAGAACTCCACTAAGGGTAAGTGAGTATCCCAGTTTCCACCCAAATCCATCACACAAGCATGTAGCATATCCTCCAAATTTTGTATCGTCCGTTCACTTTGGTCGCCCGTTTGAGGGTGAAAGGCCGTACTAAGATCCAGTTGCGATCCAAAGGCCTTTTGGAATGATTGCCAAATCCTTGACACGAATTGGTTTTCTCGGTCTGATATGATCGAAAGAGGCACTCGATGCCGTGCTACAATTTCTTTGAGGTATACCATATTATTTGGTATTTATACTGTATTTATACATATTTATATACCATATTATTTGGTGTTTATACCGTATTTATACGTATTTTATACGTATATACTTTTGCATGGTATAATTTGTGACTCTTCGTTTTATACTTTCTGAAATTTTAAGTGTTGTGATATATGTAGATTTTAAACCAAAAGTATATTATTTTTAGAGTTCGCCGTAGAACTTATTGTTAAATATTTTCTTGTCGAAACACCCAAGCATCGCCCGTGATAGGTATCCTTTCCGTATTGTAATGATGCGGCGTCCGTTGCGGTTAGCTACGCATTTACTTGGATGGGTCATTTATCTAATAATTCCTGTCGGCTTTTGGTTTTATGTGTATATATATATTTTATCCATAATATAAGGTTATGTAACGATTTGCCCGATGTCGGGTTGTTCGTCGTCCGCGTCTCGTGCAATATTGTAATATAACACTGTTCATGTATTTAGTTCCTTAAGTGTTTTTACACTCATTCGTCGTCGCGTATTTGAAGATTGTTTGTGTAGTGTATTTGTATTTAGTTAGTAATCTTCCTACATTCTAATACGTACACATAATTTGTACACAATTATTTATACACATAAGTTGGGGTATTTTAAACATATATATATATTTTTATTTAAGAATATTTTATACTTATAAAATCTTCACCTTTTTTATAACTCTTTTTAACTTATAAGTATATACAAGTGTTTATAAAAGTTATTGTAAGATTAGGGCTTAACCCTTTTTATTAAACTTTCTTAATAACCGATTAAGGGCACTAATCGCGTTTAATCCCATAAATCACCCCGTTAATCATACTTTAATCGCCATTAGATTTTAGAAAAATTTCGCCATAGTTTCTCCTAAACTATAACATTTTTCACGTTTTTAAAACGTATTTTAAGCATGTTTAAAATCCTTAAGCACAATCAACTCAAATCAAGTTTCAACTATCAACTTGGCATGTAACACTTTCACACATAATTATCCTCATAATCCTTGAACATTTTATATATTTTTTAACAACACTTTCTAGTAAAATGATGACACTTCGTAATCCATTTAACAAGATCATTTAAACCATCATATGTAGCACACTAATCTTTTTCTTATATTTAAACAACTTTAAATAACACACTTTTAGTTTTGTAGTAAAGTTCATGGATCATGGAATGGATGATCTTATCTTGATTCAAACATTAATATGTTTGGATCATCATTTGTTTTCTTAATCATACAAGATCATATACTTAAACAACCTACTTTAACATAATCATCATGAACATATATAAGCTAACTAGCATTAAGCAACATGATCAACATATGTAAAAGTATCATCTAGCACATAATAATATAATCACTACATTATACATAATTTTTAGTGAACTTTAAGGTGGGGTTAGGGTTTTAAGCTTTTATTTTCTTTAGGATTCAAGATAATCAACATGTACTTTACTGTATTTATACATATTAGTATACCATATTATTTGGTATTTATACTGTATTTATACATATTTGTATACCGTATTATTTTGTGTTTATACCGTATTTATACGTATTTTATATGTATATACTTTTGCATGGTATAATTTGTGACTCTTCATTTTATACTTTCCGAAATTTTAAGTGTTGTGATATATGTAGATTTTGAACCAAAAGTATATTATTTTTAAAGTTCGCCGTAGATCTTATTGTTATATATTTTCTTGTCGAAACGGCCAAGCATCGCCCGTGATAGGTATCCTTTCGGTGTTGTAATGATGCGGCGTCCGTTGCGGTTAGCTACGCATTTACTTCGTTGGGTTATTTAACTAATAATTCATGTCGGCTTTTTGTTTTATGTATATATATGTATTTTATCCATAACATAAGTTGGTGTATTTTAAACATATATATATTTTTATCTAAGAATATTTTTATGCTTATAAAATCTTCACCCTTTTTTATAACTCTTTTTAACTTATAATTATATACAAGTGTTTATAAAAGTTATTGTAAGATTAGGGCTTAACCCTGATTATTAAACTTTCTTAATTACCGATTAAGGTCACTAACCGCGTTTAGTCCCATTAATCACCCCGTTAATCGTACTTTAATCGCGATTAGATTTTAGAAAAATTTTGCCATAGTTTCTCCTAAACTATAACCTTTTTCACGTTTTTAAAACGTATTTTAAGCATATTTTTAAGCACAATCAACGCAAATCAAGTTTCAACTATCAACTTTGCATGTAACACTTTCACACATAATTATCCTCATATTCCTTGAACATTTTATATATATTTTTAACCACACTTTCTAGTAAAATGATGACACTTCTTAATCCTTTTAACAAGATCATTTAAACCATCATATGTAGCACACTAATCTTGTTCTTATATTTAAACAACTTTAAATAACACACTTTTATTTTTGTAGTAAAGTTCATGGATCATGGAATGGATGATCTTGTCTTGATTAATACATTAATATGTTTGGATCATCATTTTTTTTCTTAATCATACAAGATCATATACTTGAACAACCTACTTTAACATAATCATCATGAACATATATAAGCTAACTAGCATTAAGCAACAGGATCAACATATGTAAAAGTATCATCTAGCACATAATAATATAATCACTACATTATACATAATTTTTAGTGAACTTTTAAGGTGTGGTTAGTGTTTTAAGCTTTTATTTTCTTTAGGATTCAAGATGATCAACATGTACTTTACTAATCTACATATTATAACAAGCTTGAAAATGGTGAGAAATGATCTTATAACTTTGTTATGGTTATGATGAAGATTAAGAAGAGACTAAGCTCCAAATGAAGCTCCAAAAGTCCTCCATGCTTGCTCCTTTCTTAGGTTGTCTTGAAATGGGATTTTAAAGGTTAAAAGGTGGGTTTACTAGATGAAAACAGAAGGGTTTTATGGGGTGTTGGCTGCCGAAAATGGAAGGGAAAGAAGAGGGCGTTTCTTGATTTTTGAAAGTTGGAAAATGATAGAAAAGGTGATGATGATGTTAGGTTAAATAGTCTTAAGTTCAAGCCATTTGCAAGATCTTCTACCATGCTTGAATCCTACATTTTTCAACAATGAAACAAGTGGGTGGGACCCACCTGTTGACCGTCTTCTTGAATGGGGGGTTAGATGTAAAAAAAAAATTAAACATGTGCATATATTGTTAAAGTTGTAGATATTTTAGCCATTAAGTTAATTAGGGATTAATTAGGGTATCAATGGTAGTTAGGATTTTAAATAAAGTTTAACTAGTTAACTAGTTTAGTGGGTGTTGATTTTGGATGGTAAAAATGCCACTGGTTCGCTCGTCGGTTCGACATCCAGTGTTATATAAAAGTTGTAATATAATATCTGGAACTATGGTTTTATTTTAGCATCGATGTCATGAAGCTTATTTAAGGCATTTATGACTCCAAAATATGACTAACTAGTTCGCTAGCTTTTTAGTTTGGCAATTAGATGGTAGGAATATAATTTGTTCGCCTAGCGGCTCGAATTTGGGTAATGTGTACAAGTTGCGATGTAACACCGGGAGTTTATGTTTAGGATATTCCGTTGATATCCCCAAGTTTATTTAGGGTGCATAACATTATTTACCAGTCCTACGACACTTAAATGTTGCATTATGGCATTTCAGACAATTTACTTTGTTATGTTTTAGCGCAATTCGGACGAATTCTAACGATATGTATTTTCCGGAAAGTTAATGTGTCTTTGCATTTAGTGTCCCTAATTAGGGGTTTTTATTTGTATTCAACCATAAAATGCTTTCGTGCCATTCATTGCTCGTTCCGACAGTTTTCGGAAACTTGCTGGCATGAATAGTGTGTTCCGGTGAATAGTGTTTTCAGCATTTTGCCAACATATTTGGACCTAGTTTGTTGTTTTCTCGCAACGTGAAGAATGTAACAATGTTGTTTGGCATAATTAACCATGTTCTATGATTGCTAGACTTTACGCGACCTAATCATGCATTAATTAAATCGTAACGAACGCAATAAATTATATAATCAAGTTGTTAAGTTGTATAATTTACCATTATTTTGCCGGTTGTCATATCTTACTGCTTCAAGACTCGATATAACGTACCCAACATGTCTTCTAGCTCGCTACCAGTCCAGTCCAAAGATTTCTCATTTGATGTTTGTAAAAAGAGTCTTTCGTTATTTGAAGGGTCGCCCGGACACTGGTCTCTGGTAACCTAAGGATGATAACTTTGATTTGATTGCATTTAGTGATTCTGATTATGGTGGCTGCAAGATCGACGCAAAATCAACATCAGCAGGGTGTCAGTTTTTGGGAAATCGCCTAGTCACGTGGCAGTGCAAAAAGCAGACTTGTGTAGCTATGTCAACCTGTGAAGCTGAGTATATTTCGGCTTCTAGTTGTTGCGCTCAGGTTCTATGGATCGAACAGCAAATGCGCGACTATGGTTTTGAATTTCTAACTGCTCCTATTTTTGTTGATAGCGAAGCTGCTTTAAGATCACTCGTAATCCTGTGCAGCACTCAAAAACCAAACACATTGAGATTAAGTATCATTTCATACGAGATTGTTATGAAAAGAAACTTATCAATGTGGTTAAAATCCACACCAATCACCAACATGTCGACCTGTTTACAAAAGCTTTTGAAAAATCTCGTTTTGATTATTTACTTTTGGCCAATGGCATCAAGGTGAAACCCGAGTAATTCATCCTTGGCTAATCATTTTTCATAAATATTTTCTTCAAAATCTAAAATTACAAAAAGATTTTCTATTTTCTCTGAGTTTTATATTTTAAGGGAGAATTTTCAAGAAAATACAAAAACATGAGAAAATGCAAAAATACAAAAATATGTATTTTATTTAGTTTAAGTTTTTATTTCCTTCTTTATTTAAGGAGGAGAAAAATTTAGAAAAATACAAAAACAATAGAAAAAACAAAAATAAAAAATGAGTTTCTTGTTAGATACGAGAAAATGATGCAATACACCATTGATATGTCATAAACACAAATGAAAATTGATAAGTAGCTTTACTAATGGCGTATCGGTAGGCTCACAATCAGATTAAAATGTGCAGGTTGATATAAACATAACAGACTGCAAGCCAGGTGGGAACCATTCATTGGCATATGGTCTTGGTACCGAAATTTCGTTTGATAGTATGCCGAGGATCTGAGATATGCGGTCTTTATGCTGTCTTATCATCTGGGTATCATGGTTGAATCTTTTGTCGAAAAATAACGGTGACGCAAGTCTAAACTTCCATGATACCATATATACGTGTAAATACTGCATGCGACCTTCAATAAGTGATAAACATATCACATCCATCCAAAAATAATGTGATAAAATATCACAACTTTATGCGGGAGCTAAGTTCGTCTCTTTGTCGGTATGATGGTACTAACATGTTCACGAACTTACTCCTGTGCCCTGCATGCATCTGAAAATCAAGTTCCTCATCAATAAGTGATTTAATCATATAAGGCTTGTTTTCAATCAAAATAAGTGAGTATCACACATCGTATACGTCAAAACAGATGATAAGCAGTATACTCACCGGTAAGATTTTCTCTTGTGCATATCTTGATACGGGAATGTCTCGTGAAGTGGTTGAACACCAGCTAGTAACTAAAATTCATACCTTAATCATATCTCCTAGTCATGATTACATCTGATAAGCTGAACTTACGTGGATATCAGTACCGATAATCATAGTAGAATGCTTATTTATTTAATTTGATGTTTTAAACAAAACTCGTTTTTGACAAAATTAAAGGCTAGCATGATTCTCTTACCTTGAAACTCTTAAAAAGATTATCTAGTGAATATATAGTTTACTCTTATCTGTTACTGGTTATTTTAGTTTAGTTTACTTTGTTGTTTAATTAAGTTCTTTTCGAATTAGCCAAAATGAAGCTCAAAAGTTTTCTACAAGATACGCCCTAAAAACCATTCGCTTTGATATATAACTTCATAAAAGTACTTTCTTACAATGGGTAAACTTATATCACAAGAACAAAATCTGTTTAACAAGCACTTGTCCTAACTTAACTTGTGATGATCTGTGCAAAGTTCTAAACAGGTTAGCAAAAAACCTAAGGTCCTCGAAGAACTGAAAGTCTAGTTTTGAAAAACTTGGACTCGTACGAATCATATCATTCATACGAGTCCATTGTGCTTCGTACGAATGACTGTTGGGTCTTGTTCGTTTAGAGTTCTTCATACGTGCTTGGTAAATTCGCACGAGTATCATAATGTGGTATAAAAGGTGATGAAGTTCTTTGGTAGAACTTCACTTTCACCTTGCTCACGTCATCTTTACACCTCTCCTTAAGTTGTTTTTGCTTTCTTTAAGGTATACTTGATATGTTGGCATACTTTGAAGATGAACAACTTAAACATTATCTGACCATGTGACTTTGACTGACGTGAACAACAAAATGTAAGCGAAGAATCTTTTTAACGAAAAAAAGTAACTTCTCTTGAAGTTTACGAACTAGATTCGCATGAATAACACTTTGCTCATACGAGCCAGCTATTCGTATGAATGAATCATTTGTTTGACTTAATCAAGAGTTCGTAAAAATGAGTTGTTCTTCGTACGAATAAATTGTTATTCGTATGAGTCAGTAGTTCTTTTTTCAGTGAATATATTCATACAGAAAGTTTGGAATAAAACTTTTTGTGTATATTCCCTAATGAATTTGTGTTCTTATCCTAGTTGTTGTATGTGTATAGAATGGAACAAAAGGAACATAAAAGAAAACCCCAACAAAGAGAACTGACAAGCCAGAAGTGGAAATTATGTCTGAACCGAGACATAACATGGTGGCCAACTTGGATCCGGAAAAGAAATTTGCTGAGTACAATGGTATAATGAAGTTTTTGCGGAATCAAGGAACATTATGCTATCACGCACAAGACTACCGTATACAAGACATTGATCAAGGAATTTTAGGATTCAGCAAAAGTTGTTGAAGTGAATGGGTAGGAACTTATCCACGGGAAAGTAAATGACTTGAACGTAGATGTCACTGTTGAAACCATTCACTCAGTATTACAGCTTGGTGATGATCCTGAAGCTCCATTCTCAGTATCGTTGAAGTTTCAACGTGGATGTTTGCTTAGAATAAAATGTGTTGGAGAATTTCTCATAGGACAACTAAACAAAGCATGGTTGCCACTCCGATACAAGTTCTTTCTACATGTTTTAATTCAGTGTTTGAGCAACAGACGAAGTGGTTATGACATGGCAAATAACGACTTGGTTGGAATGATGATAGCTTTGACATTTTAATAAACCGTCTAGTGTTTCAAAGTATATTTTTGCAAACATGAAGGAAAACCTGAGAAGAACCGGTTATGGTGGAAACAAGTTTTGGATGTATCCTCGTTTTCTCAAAATGATCCTGAATGTGCAACATCTGAATCTTCCAAAGAACAAAAACGATGTTCTAAAAGTTGAAGTTATGATGGAACATTCGTTGAAGATCTTTAGGGGTGTAGCAGCAAAGCGATACAAGGAAAGCACACATCCTCGTAAATTGATTGGTTTTCTGGAAAATGATCAACATATTGCACCAGAAAACGACAATTGGTGCAATGATGACACTAATTCAGATAATGAAGAACCAACCTTGAAAAAGATGATTGAAGATAAGTTTGGTCATAAAAGTGGAAAGGGTAATGATGAAGATAGTGATAATGTTGGTATTGATGGTGCTAGAGAACCAGTTGCAGAAGTCCAGCCTACTTTTACATCAGAGGAGACTGAACCTATAATAACGTAACCCACCACAATTTCTGAACCACAACCTTCAAATACCACAAGAGCTGAAACACCTTCGGCTGAAGATACTCCAGTTCGATCACAACCTACTACTTCTTCAGCTCAACTATCCCAGTCTACATCTCATCAACAAAATGAAAACGAAGCAGTTGTTTGTTCTCTGAAATGGAAAAGGATGAGAAAGTTGATTTTCTGTTCTCTTAGTTGCAAGTTGCAGCAATCCAGATTAACAAGCATTTGGAGTTTATATCTTCAAATCGGAACACAGTTGTCAAACAACAGTTGGAGATAAATTCTTTGAAAGATATGGTTAGAAAACAGGATTTTGAAATTGCACAGTTAAGAAAAAAATGAGCGACTGAAGACTGCAGATGCTGAAAGAGCAACTCAGCTACAATAGATGAGGGCAGCTGATAACTCTCGGGGGATTGAGATAAATAGACTGAAAGAACATAGTGCGGCTGTACAAAGATCTGCGGAATCATTAACTGCTAAGCATAACGACTTGAGAGAATGGTATCATTCTCGCAATACTACAGTGGTTGAAGGCTTTAATGGTATTAAAGACGTGTTTGATTTGAGCTGTAAGAGGGTGAACATTCTATGGAATGATAGATGGAAAGCGCAGGAGATCAAGCGAAAACAATTATCAGGTCAGTGATGACCTGAAGACACTGGCAATCCTGATGCTTCGGCCTCATCCTCGCAATCAAAAGTTTCTGCCTCAACTCCAATGGTAGAATCTAATGCACAGCAGATCGTGACCGATCCAGTTACCTCCAGTGGTACACAAGAGGAAACAGGAAAGGTTTCATGGTTCTGGAAAGTTTTGAAGACCTGATGTTCTATCAACGATGGATAGCAGATCTTCAGGATGAGTTTGTTGATACTCCAAACCATTCAGTATGAAGACCAAAGACCGAAGACCAAGCTACAGTCAAGGGGGAGTTTGTTGATACATTTTTTTGTGTATGTCAATTGTTCTTAGTTACGTCTATAATTGTACGGTCTTTGTTTACTGTGTCTGTATAGTTTGGTCGTGTCGAGCAAATCAAGATATCCTCCTATCTTGGTTTAGTACGACGATTAGTTTGTCTGTGTAAAACAATTGCATGTGTGCATGCTGTTGAGTCTTGTGTACGTCATGCCTGTGACATGATCTCTGAAGAAGACTTCTATGTGCGAGTGGGAATGCTTCGTACAAGCAAGATGTTGCTCATACGATCTACTCATCCTTCGTACGAATGAGTCCCTCTAAACAAGCATACTGCTTATTTCGTACGAGCTAGTTTATGTTCGTACAAGCCAACTTGTTCGTACGAGTATCTTTGGAGAATGTTCTTCGTGTCTTTTGGTGTTTCGTATGACAGCAACATACTTCATGCTGTTGGTAGGTGTGGACACTATATAAGCAGACATGCACTTCTTAGTGTAGATGAGAGAGACGAGTTAGACAAGTGAGTCACGTACTAGAGCTAGTTACCTTCCAGAGAGACTAGAGCTATACTAAAGAGAGAGACACAAGAGCACAGAGTGTGTTGCATGAGTCTGTATGAACATTGTTTGTATATGTTTGTACTAGTTCTCTTCTGTTAATCAAGATATTGAATCTTTGATTATCCTGTGTTCTTACTTTGCTTTGTTTTGCATACTTACGAGGATTTCGCACTCGTATATTTTGTGTTGTATAAAAAAGGAAATAGGTTAATCTTGATCCTCCAAGTGGACCTACACAATCTACAGCTCCTACAAACAGGAACTGGCTCTCACGAAAAAGCAAAGAGCTTGTTGAAAGGGGCCACTCAGACGACTAGAGGATCACTCGTACGAATGGCAAGTGGCCCGTATGAGCAACAACTTGCTCGTACAAAGCACCTTTCACTCGTACTAACAAGTGTTCTTCAGAGAATGTGCTAATAGACATACCATACACAAGATTTAACATTATGCACACATGCAACTATTTTTCAACACAGACAAACTAAACGTCGTACTAAATCAAGATAGGAGGATATCTTGATTTGGTCGATATGACCAACTATACAGACATAATAAACAAAGACCGTACAATTACATATATAACTAAGAAAAAGAGATAAACACAAAAGTGTATCAACAAACTCCCCCTTGGTTGTTGCTTGGTCTTCGGTCTTCATTTCTAATTGACTGCTGCTTCCATGATTACTGAAAATCTTCAATTCAAAGTTGATTGAGAATCCAGGTCTTCAACATTCCCTAGAAACATCAAACCTTTCCTGTTTCCTCTTGAGTACCACTGGAGGCAAGTGTATCGGTCACGATCTGTTGTACATTAGACTCTACCACTGGAGTTGAAGCAGAAACTTTTGGTTGCGAGGATGAGGCTGAAGCATCAGGATTACTAGGGTCTTTACTATCCTGATCACATTTATGTTTGATCTCCTGTGCTTTGCATCTTTCATTCCACAGAATGTTCACTCGCTTTCTACTCATTTCAAATACGTCTTTAATACCATTAAAGCCTTCAACCAGTGTAGAATTGCGAGAATGATACCATTCTCTCGAGCGTTATGTTTAGCAGATATTGTTTTGGCAGATCGTTGTACATCCGCACTACGTTCTTTCAGCCCATTCAATTCAATCCCATGAGAGTTATCAGCTGCTCTCATCTGTTGTAGCTGAGTTGTCTTTTCAGGATCTGCAGCCTTCAGCCGCTCATTTTTTTTCTTTACTGCGCAATCTCAGAATCATGTTTTCTAACAGTCTCTTTCAAGGAATTTATCTCTAACTGTTGTTTGACAACTGTGTTCCGATTTGAAGACATAAACTCCGAGTGCTTGTTAATCTGGATTGCTGCAGCTTGCAACTGAGAAAACAGAAAATCCACTTTCTCATCCTGTTCCATTTCAGAAAATAAATGACTGCTTCGTTTTGCATGTTGTTGATGAGTTGTGGACTGGGATTGTTGAACTAAAGAAGTCGTAGGTTGTGATTGAACTGGAGTAGCTTCAGCCGAAAGTGTTTCAGCTACTGTGGTATCTGAAGGTTGTGGTTCAGAGATTGTAGTGGATTCCGAAATTACAGGTTTAGTCTCCTTCGTTGTAAAGGTAGACTGGGCTTCTACAACTGGTTCCAATATAGTTTCTTGATGTGAGGTTGTAGGTTGTGTGATTTCAGGTTGTGCTGATGATGTTCCCATAGACTTTTTGCTTTGTTTCTTTCGACCCTTATCACCACCTGTAGTACCTACATCATTTGCACCACCATTACCATCATTATCACCGTCATCATCATCACCTTTTCCCTTTTGGCGATCAAACTTATCTTCAATCATCTTTTTCAAAGTTGGTTCTTCATTATCTGACTCACTATCATCATGGCGCCACTTATCATTTTCTGGTGCAACATACTCATCATTTGCTAGAAAACCGAACAATTTACGAGCAGGTGTGCTTTCCTTGTAACGTTTTGCTGCTACACCTGTAAATATTTTCAATGAATGTTCCATCATGATCTCAACTTTTAGGAACATCGTTGTCGTTCTTCGGAAGATTCGGATATTGCACATTCAGGATCATTTGGAGAAAACAAGGATACATCCAAATATTGTTTCCACCATATCCGGTTCTTCTCATGTTTTCCTTCATGTTTGTAAAAATATAATTTGAAACACTGAATGGTTTGTTCGATGTCAAAGCTATCATCATTCCAACTAAGTCATTATTTGCCATGTCATAACCTGAATTAAAACATGTAGAAAGAATTTGTATCGAAGTGGTAACCATGCTTTATTTAGTTGTCCTACGAGAAAATCTCCAACGCATTTCATTCGAAGCAAACATCCACGTTGACACTTCAATGGAACAAAGAATGGAGCTTCAGGATCATCACCAAGTTTTAATACTGAGTTAATGATTTCAACAGAGATATCTACGTCCAAGTCATTTACTTTTCCGTGGATAAGTTCCTTCCCATTCACTTCAACAACTTTAGTTGAATCCCAAAATTCCTTGATCAACATCTTGTATACTGTAGTCTTGTGCGTGATAGCATAATGTATCCTTGTGTCGCGCAAAAACTTCATTATACCGTTGAACTCAGCAAATTTATCCTCCGGATCTAAGTAGGCCACCATGTTGTATCTTGGTTCTAACATAATTTCCACTTCTGACTTGTCAGTTCTCTTTGTTGCGGGTTTTCTTTTACGTTCTTTTTGTTCCATCCTGTATACCAAGAATAACCAAAATAAGAACATAAATACACTAGGAAACATACACAAAAAAATTTTATTACGAACTTTCTGCATGTATGTATTCCTTAAACGAAGAACTATTAATTCAAATGAATAACAATTTATTCGTACGAAGAACAACTGATTTGTATGAACACTGACTTAGTTAAACAAGCGATTTACTCGTACGAGTAACTGGTTCGTACGAGCGACAGGTTACTCGTGCGAGTGATCATTCACTCGTACGAAGCAAAGTTAACTTGTTCGCACGCAGAATTTCAAGAGAAGACTATTCATGAAGAACTTGTTTTTCGTTAAAAGGTTCTTCACTTAAAGTTTGTTGTTCATGTCAGGCAATGTCATACAGTCAGATAATGTTCAAATTGTTTATCTTCAAGGTATGCCTACATTGTAAATCATACCTTAAAGATATCAGAAACAACTTAAAGAGGGGTGAAAGGATGACGTGAGCAAGGTGAAAATACAGTTGTTCCAAAGAACTACATCACCCATTATACCACATTCTTGTACTCGCACGAAGAACACTTAGGTCGTACAAAGAACTGCCAGTTGTACGAAGACTGTTTTGTACAAAGGAACCATGGTCTCATTCGTACAAAGCATTACCACTCGTACGAGTAACCTTCGATTCGTACCAATCCAAGTTTTTCAAAACTGGACTTTCAGTTCTTCGTTGACCTTAGGTTTTTCGTTGACCTTTTTAGATCTTTGCACATATCCACACTATTCACAAGTTATGTTAGGAAAAATGCTCATTAAACAGATTTTGTTCTTTGAGATTAGTTTACCCGTTGTAAGAAAGTACTTTATAAAGTTATGATATCAAAGCAAATGGTTTTTAGGGCGTATCTTGGTGGAAAACATTTGAGCTTCAATTTGGGTAAATCAAAAATAACTTAATTAACAACAGAGTAAACTAAAATAAAATAAAACAACTACTAAAAGATAAGAATAAACTGTATATTTACTAGGCAATCTTTTTCAGAGTTTCAAGGTAAGAGAATCACGCCAGCTTTTAATCTTGCCAAAAACGAGTTTTTGTTTAAAACATCAAATTAAATAAATAAGTATTCTACTATGATTATCGCTATTGTTGTCCACGTAAGCTCAACTTATCAGATGTAATCATGACTAGGAGATACGATTAAGGGATTAATTATACTTACTAGCCGGTGTTCAACCACTTCACGACATATTCCCGTATCAAGACATGCACGAGAGAAAATCTTTCCGGTGAGTATACTGCTTATCATCTGCTTTGATGTATATGATGTGAGATACTCACTTATTTTGATTGAAAACAAGCCCTATGTGATTAAATCAATTATTTATGAGAAACTTGATTTTCAGATGCATGCAGGGCACAAGAGTAAGTCCATGAACAGGTTAGTACCATCGTACCGATAAAGAGACGAACTTAGCTCCCGCATAAAGCTGTGATATATTATCACTTATTTTTGGGTGAATGTGATATTTTATCACTTATTGGGTGCAGTATTTACACGTATGTATGGTATCATGGAAGTTCTAGACTTGCATCACCTTTATTTTTCGGTAAAAGATTCATCCATTATACCCAGATGATAATCAACCATAAAGACCGCATATCTCAGATCCCCGGCATACTATCAAACGAAAGTTCGGTACAAAGACCTATGCCAATGAATGGTTCCCACCTGGCTTGCAGTCCGTTATGTTTATATCAACCTGCATATTTTAATCGATTGTGAGCCTACTAATAACATCATTAGTAAAACTACTTATCAATTCTCAATTTATGCTTTTACTATTTTTGACAGATGACCGGTGTATCATCATCTTCGCTTATCTTTCAAGAAACTCATTTTTTATTTTGAATTTTCTATTGTTTTTGTATTTTTCTAAATTTTGTCCCCCTTAAATACAGAAGGTAAATAAATAAATAAAGACTTAACTAAATAAAAGACATATTTTTTGTATTTTCTCATGTTTTTGTATTTTTCTTGAAAATTTTCTCCCCCTAAAATATAAAACTTAAGAGAAAATGGAAAATCTTTTTGTCGTTTTGGATTTTTAAAAAAATATTTGGAAAATGATTAGCCAATGATGATTTACTCGGGTTTCACCTTGATGCCATTGACCAAAAGATGATAATCAAAACGTGATTTATCAAAAGCTTTTGTAAATAGGTCGGCACGTTGGTGATCAGTGTGGATTTTAACAACATTGATAAGTTTCTTTTCATAACAATCTCGTATGAAATGATACTTAATATCAATGTGTTTGGTTTTTGAGTGTGGTATAGGATTACGAGTGATCTGTAAACCAGCTTCGTTATCAACATAAATAGGAGTAGTTAGAAATTCAAAACCGTAGTCGCGCATTTGCTGTTGGATCCATAGAACCTGAGAGCAGTAACTAGAAGCTGAAATATACTAAGCCTCACAGGTTGATGTAGCTACACAAGTCTGCTTTTTGCACTGCCACATGACTAGGCGATTTCCCAAGAACTGACATCTTGCTGATGTTGATTTTACATCGATCTTGCAGCCACCATGATCAGAATCACTAAATGCTGTCAAATCAAACTTATCATCCTTAGGGTACCAAAGACCAATGTCTGGGCGACCCTTCAGATAAAGAAAGATTCTTTTCACAGCCATCAAATGAGAAACTTTTGGACTTGACTGGTAACGAGCTAGAAGACATGTTGGATACATTATATCGGGTTTTGAAGCAGTAAGATACATAAGAGATCCGATCATAGCACGATAAAGAGACGTTCCACATGTTCACCCATTCCATCAGGAGTAATCCCATGATTTTGAGCTAATGGAGTTCCAAGGGCTTTCAGTCTTCCATTTGAAATCGTTTGAGAATATCCCCAACGTACTTGGTTTGATGGATGAAAATCCCTTCCTTAGATTGATGAACTGCAAACGTAAAAAGAAAGTCATTTCTCCCATGGCGCTCATCTCGAACTTCTCTTGCATCACCTGCTCGAATTCCTTGCACATTTTCTCGTTTGTAGACCCAAAAATAATATCATCAACATATACTTGTACCAGCAATATATCCTCATTCTTTTCTTTGATGAAGAGAGTACAGTCGATCAATACTCGTCAAAAACCATTCTTGAGAAGATAGGAAGATAACGTTTCCTACCAAGCCCGTGGAGCTTGATGTAGACCATATAATGCCTTGTTGAGAAGCCAAACCTTGTCAGGATGGATTGGATCTTCAAAACCAGGCGGTTGCTAACATATACTTCTTCTTCAACCACACCATGAAGAAATGCACTCTTCACATCATTTGATAAACTGTAAACTTTTTGTAGGACGCATAACCCAAGAAGATTCTTATGGCCTCAAGACGTGCTACCGGTGTATAAACCTCATTATAATTAATGCCTTCTAACTGATTAAATCCATGGACAACCAATCTTGCTTTGTTTCTTACAACAACACCTCGGTCATCCTTTTTACACTTGTAAACCCATCTAGTACCAATCTTTTGTAGTTGTCAGGCTTGTCAACCAATTTCCACATGCCCAACTTTCGAAACGGCTGAAGTTCTTCTTCATTGCTTCAACCCATGAGTCTTCTTTCATAGCCTCCTTCCAAGATTTCGGTTCTATTTGGCAAACATAGCAGGCAAAAGACCAAGCATTATGTTCCCCAGATTCTCTAATAACCGTATACAAACTAGCATTCTGGTTGTTCCTTAGCTGATTACGTGTCTGCACTCCACTCTGGACATTTCCTATAATATTCTGCTGAGGATGGGTATTATGGATTCGAGTTTCAGGAACATCGGGAACTTGAGAATTTATACCCAAATTGTTGATATTCAGATCAATAGCTAATTCGTTTGCTGGATTTGATGAAGATGTAGACGCATGACCTTCAGTAGTCCCTAGATTCTAAATATTTGACGTGACATCAGAAATTCCAGGAACAGGAGCAGAAGTAGCTTCATGTGCATCATGGAACTCATCATCTTCTGACGAAACATTATAATAAGCAAAATCTTGAAATTCCTCATTTTGAACAAGATTGTTAACCGAAGTAGACACTTGAGGGTTAACAATAATTGGTCATACTAATGACAAGTCAACTGCAGTACCACTTCAAGTAGCATTTGAGCAGCTACAGATGCATCATCAAAAGTTGGCAGATTGAAGGAGTCAAATAGTCATCGTAGTCAAACATCCAAGGAGCACCCGGAGCTCTTACTGATTTTTGTATATCTTTGAACCTTAACTTCACCCCATTCCTCAATCTTTTTTGTTGACAAATTCCACACTCTGAAATTAGGAGTAGCATATCCAAGAAAGAAACCTTCGATAGCCTTTTGTCCAAACTTACCATGTGGATCAATCATAGTGCATGGAGCTCCAAAAGGTTCTAAGAAAGATACATCTAGTTTCCTTTATGTAGCAATTTGAAACATGCTTTCCATGCCTCTTCCCGTAAGAACTCTATTCATTGTATAACATGCAGTAGCCACAGCCTCTCCCCTAAATTGAACAGGAAGTTCTGATTCTACTAATATAGTTCTTGCAGTTTCAATTAGAGTTCTATTTTTCCTCTCAGCGACATCATTTTGTTGTGGAGTGTAACGAGAACTGTATTCATGTAAAATACCCTTAGAAAACAGAACTCATCCATAACATGATTCTTGAATTCGGTGCCATTGTCACTTCTGATTCTCCTTATCTTCAATTTGTACAAATTTTCAAGTAGCGTGAGGAGATTCTTGAGGATTTCGGGAACTTCACTCTTGTGTGCCAAAACATTCACCCATGAAAATCTTGAATAGTCATCAGTAACAACTAAACAATACAAATCACCAAAAGTAGTCTTGTGTTTCATAGGTCCAAGGAGGTCCATATGAAGATGTTCTAGAGGCATATTCACCGTGTTAATCTTCTTCACAGGATGAGATTTTTTAGCTTGCTTTCCCTTTTGGCACGATACACAGACGTCTTGTAAATCAAAGTTCTTCACTGGTACACCACTCACAAGATTATTTTTTCACCAAATAGTTCATTTTCCTCAAGTGAATGTGTCCCATTCGTCTATGCCAAGAGATTGATTCCTTTTCGGTGGCTTTTGAGACAAAACATGTAACTTGTGCAGACATAGTAATAGCTTGGCTCATGTCAAGAATATATAAGTCATTTATTCTTGGAGCCGACAAAGAGAATCCATTCTTTGGGAATCTTGAAACCAGGTTTCAGCACATAACATCCAGCATCATCAAAATGAACCGATGAACTTCTTGTCGCAGATTTGAGAAACACTCAGAAGATTTTGATCAAATTAACGAACATAATTGATCTTGTCAAAACTAACAACACCATTTGAAACCATTCCTTCTCTAGTGATGTATTCGCCTTGTCTCCAGCAAAGGCAACATAACCTCCCCTAATGCTTTTCACATCATAAAGGAGCATTAAGTCGCCTGTCATGTGTCATGATGCTCCATTTCAACAATCCAATGACTATTCACAGTTCCTCCTGGAACACCTTGTACATTACATTACCCATTTAGTTTGAGATGGGGACTTAAGCCTTAGTGGTCTTGGGTCGACCCTTATCATCAAGAAATGTAATTTCTATTTCTTGATGATTTGGAAACTTTATGCCTCCCCTGAAACTTTACCGGTTTTTGGTTTCCAAGGTTGTTGATATTTACCAGATTGACTATTATTTACAGATTTAAGTACTTCTGGTTTTATCAAACTTGATGAACTTGGTTTCCTTTCTGAAATATTTGGTTTTAATGCCTTCTCAATTATTTTAACTTGTTTACGTCTTTATTTTTCTTCTTGTTCCTTAACAATTCGTTTATCTTGTTTAGGTGACACAGATCGACGTTGGCAATTTGTTTCAGAAGGGGCTTTTTCAACAAACTTCGCTTTTGCTGGGTTGGTACAATTTTTTATTATGTGGCCAAACTCCCCACACTTAAAACATGTTCTCCTTTCAACAAACTTAGGAGATCCTATTTGATGACTTGTTGTTGAACTTTTTGGGTCTAGAGGTACTTGGTCCATCTTCACACCCATTTGTGTGTTGAGTTTAATTGTTTTGACTGTTACGCTTTAAAATCTTGACTTGATTTACAAAATCAATATTAGACATGCTTTCAAAAGTCTGGATTTGATCTTACCAGTTGAACCCAAAAATTTAACATTATTCAATTTCTTCTTAGCGAGCTCCTTTAGCTTCAACTTTGGTTGTGACGCCTTAGGTTTTTCAGCTCTCTTTACTTGTTGTTTTTCTTTTGAAATGATTAATGGTTTTGACTTGATTGGATTCTTCTTTTCCAAAAATTTGGTTGTTGAATTTTCAAAAACTTGATAAATTGAAGTTAGATTTACATTTTTGATTGGAAAGTCTTTGTTTGAGTAAATTTTTTCATCCCCAATCAGAGTATACAACACATTATCATTTTCAAATGTAGACGTTGTTGTCTTGACAGTTTTGATAGGATCATTCTCTTGATTTGCAACAGATTTCACATTAGGAGTAGTAGAAATTTCTACCCTTTTTCTTCATCAAGAGATTGATCCTGATCGATTTTCTCTAACTCATCATCTGATGAATCATCTACCTCTATTATAGATGGAGTTTGGTCAATAATAGATGATAGTTCTCTGTTTCTCTTGATTCCTTTGAGGATTTGTCCAGCTTAAACCCTAATCCTGCAGCAAACTCTTCAGGATTAAGAGGTACAGATGGTTCAAAGCGTGGCATTTCCTCTTCATCAGGTAATTTGGTATAATTGTGTTTCAATAGAGGTGGACACGATTTATACCCAATGCATTTGACATCTCCCTTAAGTTTTTGAACGTCAATGATGTGATCAAGTGCATATCGGGAGTTAGAATAACTCTCCAATTTTAGCTTAATTGCACCATGTTAGCATTTGGCAATGGCTAACTCCTTTTTCATTTCTTCAAGGATATTAATGTAGTTATTAATTTCTGTTTGCTTGTTCAAAACTATTTTTGTTAATTCAGAAACGCTTTTCTTAAGAGTCTCGATTACAAATTTGAATTCTTTTTCGTTTCAAGTTTAAGCCATATTTGCGTCTTTGCATTTGACAGTTCAACTACTAGGCTTTGATTGTGACTGTTTATAGTTTCAAATTTAGTTTTTAATTCAGCACTGTTACTGCATACCTTAGGAGTGTTGGATTTTACCTGACTTGTTGAACCTGCAATGTTAGTCATAAAAGTAGTATGATGAGAAAAGGACGCATTGTTGGCAAAGATTTTCTCCATTTCCTTTGATGCAACTTTTGTTTTCCTTATCAAACCATCCTTTTGACTTTTCAACTTTTCTGCTTCTTTCAGCAACTCATTGACCTCAGTATCAATCATTTCCCTGACATCTGAATCGGATCCATAACCACCTACACTCAAGTTTTCTTCGTCAGAACTACCGTTATACCCAGAACTATCATCATCATCATCAGAAGTGTCAATATTGTGAACATGTTTGATCTGATTGATTATCTTGGCATAACATGCAGTTCTTTCTTGATTCTCGTTTCCCAACTGAATTAACCAATCGCATCCTTCATCTGCTTGAACTACTAATGCTCTATTTGTGTTGTTTGAAGGCCCAGACTGATTGGAGTTGTTTGGGTTGTTAATAGCTACTATTCTTTGTTATTTGTTAACTTGAATTGTGTTGGATGGTCTTGATTGATTTTGGAAAGGGTTGTGATTTCCTTGTCTACTAGGTCGAGTACACTCACGCTTGAAATGACCTTTTTCTCCACAGTTGAAGCAAGTAACAGCATCTTTATCAAAACCATACTTCGTATCTTTCTTGCTTTCCAAACTGTTTTTCCAGTTCTGCTCATGTAGTCTTTAGCTCTTCTGACCGCACTTGCAAATGCCCATTTAATATCTATCAACTCCATCTCATCTCTGTCTATTTGTTGATAGTCTTCATTAGTTTTCCAATTTACTAGCAACTAGTCCACAATAAGCGCTAACCATGGTGTTTAGAAGTTCCATGTGTTCCCGAGCAACTTCTACACTGACCTTAGAAAGATATGATGTATCAATTTTGACGGTATTAGGATTTGCTGGTTGAAAGTTGTTACCATAGAAAGCTTGTTGAGAAGCTTGTTGTGGAACTTGAGGGTAATAACTTGTGGTTATCGTAGAAAGGCTTTCAGATCAAATACTTGACATAGGTTTGAGTACTTGAGCCCGTAGATTGATCTGTTTGAACTGGTGGCGGTAGAAAGGTATTAACATTTGACATAAACGCAGTTTGAAGTTTCAGTTGCTGAGTTGTACTAACACCTGTTTTAACACCTCCAAAGTACATTTCAGGGTGTTGTGGAACAGAAACTCTTTTTGCTTTCCGGATTTCTTCTTCATTTTTTTTCCAGCTTCTAAACATATTCATAAATACTGATTACATCCAAAACACCTGTATGCTTTAGCAAGTCAATAAATTGACTCCATTTTGGCGGTAAGGCGTCAGCAAAACGCATCATGATTTCTTGTGGAGATGCTAACACTTTGTATGAATGCATTTCACTAAGCAAATGGTAGAAACGAGTTGTCATATCACTCAGTGTCTCATTCTCCATGAACATAAATCCTTCAAACTCTTTCTTTAGCAGATCATGTCGTATCTTTCTTGTTGCAGCATTTCCTTCCCCTCTTGCTTCCAAAGTATCCCACAAATTCTTGGTGGTGGTATAGTACACAAACTGATGGTAAATATCCTTATGAAGTGCTTGTGTAAGGATAACAAATGCCTTCTTCTCTAAATCATATGCCTTTTTATCATTTTCATCTAAGTTAGCTAAGGAGGTTGGATTTGATCCTGCTTCTTCGAGAGATTCCTTGTATGGTGTAGTAAAGCATGTCCATAATCTGTATTTTGACCTAGAACGTATGTATGGAAACGAGTTTTCCATGAAGGATAATCGATCATATGGTTCAATTTCGGTGAACGGTTATTTCTTCATGTTTCACTCTCGCTTATAAGAAGAGTCTGAATGCTCTAATTTTGATTTGCCACACATGCCCGTTGATTAACGGTAATCATGGTTGTCTGTTGAGGCATTAGTGATTTAACCCATGAGGTTGCGAAGCATTGTGATGAGTCTTGGTTTGAGCTTGAACTACTCCCCCAATCCCAACGATTAGTACTCATTTTGTTTTCTTGTTTATGAAAGTAAACTTAAAAATTTTGAATATTAATTTTTAAAATAACAGTCTACTTTTAAAGTTCACAATTTTAAGAACCACAACGTTTTGAAAAACTGGAACACGAAAAATGGATCAAAGAAGCGTGGTTCTTCGTACAAATCAATGATTCGTACGAGTCACAATTCTTCGTAAAAACCAGGTTGTTCGTCAGTTTTCAGAACAGCAGTCTTTCGTGCGAGCAACCTATGCTTCGTGCGAACAAGGTTCTTCGTGTGAATGAATTGGTCTTTCGCAGAACAGTCTAGTTCTTCGTGCGGATGGGTTATTTGCACGGATGGTTTTTCGCTGAAGTTTGGTTTTTCATAGGGAGGAATCTTTTGCAGGGTTGGTTGGTGAAAATTTCCTTTTCTAACAGTGACTTATTTCTGAGTTTGTTCGAAAGTAGTCAGTTGTCTACACAATTTTGGTTAAAGAGACAAACATTCCAATATCAGCTTTTCAGTCAAAACAGTCAACTCCAGAGATTTGGTCAACCCTAAAAGAATATTCCTATGTTTTCCGGCAGGTGTTTCACCGAAAAATATGTCCAACTGAACTTTGATAGAAAATTTCAAAGAAAAACCATATCCTAACATGTCTCCATGTATTGTAACAAGGTTTTTATGAAACATTTCTGGACACAACAAGTTTTACCTAAGTTTAACCTAGTTATCTTTTAAAAACTTAAGTTTCTTGTTAGAAGTTCAATAATACTTCCAGAAACCCACACAACTAGCTCAGACACAACACTAAGCTTGATTTTTAAACAAGGAAGATAGCCAAAGCTCTGATACCACTTGTAGGTCCACTTGGAGGATCAAGATAACCTACTTCCTTGTTTATGTAACACACATACAAGTGCGGAACTCACATAAGTATGCAAACCAAAGCAAAGTAAGAAACACAAGATAACCAAAGATTCACTATCTTGATTAATAAAAGAGAACTAGTACAAACGCATATAAACAATGTTCATACAGACTCAGGAAATACTCTATGTGCTCTCTTTCTTGTGCTCTCAATGTCTCGCTCTAATGTCACACGGCTAACTGAGAAGTGAGGTGCATGTCTGTTTATATAGTGCATATACCTAGCAACAGTACGAAGAATGTTGCTGGTCATACGAACCACTATAAGTCACGAAGAACCTTCAGAATTGGTTGCTCGTATGAACAATCTATGACTTGTACGAACAGGAACTGGCTCGCACGAATAAGCAAAGAGCTTGTTGAAAGGAGCCACTTGGATGACTATAGGATCACTCGTACGAACGACAAGTGGCTCGTACGAGCAACAACTTGCTCGTACGAAGCACCTTTCACTCGTACTAACAAGTGTTCTTCGGAGAATGTGCTAACAGACATGCCATACACAAGACTTAATAGTATGCACACATGCAACTGTTTTTTAACATAGACAAACTAAACGTCGTACTAAATCAAGATAGGAGGATATCTTGATTTGGTCGACACGACCAACTTACAGACATAATAAACAAAGACCGTACAACTACAGACGTAACTAAGAACAAGCGACAGACAAAAAAGTGTATCAACACTGATCTTTCATCAGATCTAGTTCCTTATCGTCAAAAGTAGATTCTCGGTCAGAGAAAGCATCAACTAGCTGATGGGAAGACGTTTCAGCAGCATTCAAGTTTGGTTCATTTACTGATTGTTGCTAAGTGTTGCTCAGGACCTGCTTCAGTAGAGTTTGAGATAGGTAGTGATGGGGAAATCACCAACGATCTAGAAACGTGTTCCTGATTGGAGATTTGATGTTATTGATATAGCAAGACAAGTTCTTCTTCTGAAGGTACTTCTGATAGATCGAATGAGTTCCACAACCCATCGAAATTGAACAGCCATGGATCACCAGGTTTCTATGTAGGTGTTGTAAATCTCTGGCAAAACAACATGTTATGCTTCAATAACCTAGTTTAGGCTCGGCAAGAAGACTCTCTTTTGCGGACTAGCATAATCTACAAAAAATCCTTCCAAGGATCTGGCCCCAAATTTATCATCCAGGTCTAGAACAGTACACGACGATCCAAATGGTTCCAAAAACGCTAGATTCAGCTTTCGATGCTTCAGTAGTTCAAAACATGTCTTGTTGTGAGGCTTGACTGTCAAAACGGTAAAAGGTGTAACACGCAGACGCAACGGCTTCGCTCCAGAAACTAATAGGAAGTTTTGAATAAGCGAGCATTGTTCTTGCAGTCTCAATCAGTGTGCGATTCTTACCTTCAGCTACTCCATTTTGTTGAGGAGTATAAGGGGCGCTGAATTCGTGAAGAATACCCTTAGCGTTGCAGAATTCGAGCATTTTCCTGTTCTTAAACTCAGTACCATTATCTCTTCGTTCTCTTGATTGGTAAGTGATATAGGTTTTCTAGCTTTCTAAAGAGAATCATAAGATTTTTAAATGTTTCATCCTTACTCTCTAGAAATAAAACCCACGAGAATCTTGAGTAGTCATCTGTCATGACTAGGCAATATAGATCTCTAGAAATACTTTTCACGTTTACTGGTCCAAAGAGATCCATATGAAACCTTTCTAGTGGAAGCTTGATGGAGTTAAGCACTTTCTCGGGTGTGATTTCTTGTGCTGCTTCCCTTTTTGTAGCTAAGACAATCATCTAATAGTGAAAATTCTTGAGATTAACACCCTCCACTAAGTGGTTATGCACCAACTAGTTCATCTTTCTTAGGTGAATGTGCCCCATCTTATAATGCCATAGAATTGACTCTTTATCAGTAGCTTTAGATACAAATCATTGAACCTTCTTTGAAGTAGTGGATGCGACACTCATGTCTAAGAGATAAAGATCATTTTCTCGTGGAGTGCGCATGAGGATCCACTCCTCGGGAATTTCTGGTTTAAGAATTTTCCATTCCTTGTCGTTGAAGTGGGTAGTGAATTTCTTGTCACAAATTTCCGAGATGCTAAGTAAGTTGTTCTCAAGCTCAGCGATATAGTTCACTTTGTTGAATGACACCACTCCGTTAGTGAGAATACCTTCACCCACGATCCTGCCTCCTTGTGTTCCGGCAAACCCAACATATCCTCCTCGGGTAGCTTTTACGTCGCATAATAACGCAAGCATCCCTGTCATGTTTCGAGAAGCTCCACTGTCCATAATCCACTTTGAAATAATTGACCTCGGGATCCCCTATACACATGTGAAAGAGAAATTACTTAAACAGAGAAACCCAAGCCATTTTGGTCTTGGGCGGGTTTGGGACATCACATTTTGGCTCGACATTTTTCTTAACCTCTTTCTTTACCTCCACCCATTGTTCAACCTTCGATCCCTTTTTAGTTTCAGGTTTAGTACAAAAAAGGGTGGTGTTTACAGCAACATAAGATGATTTGTTCTTAACAACCCAGGTTCGTGCACTTGAAAAGGCTTTTTTAGAGTAGAACTTAGGATTCTTTTGGTCATTTTTCTTTGATGATTCACCAACTTCAAAGTTTGAGAATTTTGCAATGATTGGTTTTACATTTAAGTTGGACTCAGCATTTCGTTCAAACTTTTTTTGGCACAAACTCTGGACCTTTTTGTTTAACATCTTATGTGCATTTACTAACTTCATGAGCAGGTTTCGTTTGTTTGGTTTACATTGACGTGCAATGTGCCCAACTTTGTTACATTTGTAACATGTCCTACTATCATTTCTAATAGAGGCTTTCGAAACTTGCTCACGGAGTTTTCTTTCTTGCTCAAATTCTTTGTTTGATTGTTTACCAATGATCTCCTTTTCATTAACAATGTTAGTTCCGGAAACAAAGTCAATTTTCTTGGTAACAATTTACTTTTAGAATTTGTTGTTTTTTCTTCTTTTCAAACCTTATCCCAGTCCTTTTGTACTCATTTCTACCACTCGGATGTATGTTTCTGTGAGACCCTTTTGGTTTTGAGTAAAGCACGACATCTTGCTTATCAAGATCAGAGGTGTTGACTTCAGCCAGCTTAACGAACTTGTAAACACGGTCAAAGTTTATATTTTGGATTGGAAATTCCTCATCAGAGTATAGTTTATCTGATCCTTTCAGATTGCAGACAACTACATTAGGATCATTGTTTAAACCATTCTCTGATGCTGAAATGAAGTTCTCGTGAAAACTTTTCTCACTCCAGAATGTGAACTTGACTCGGACTTCTCATTTCTTAACTATGCACTTTCATAAACTGTGCTGTCAGACTCAATTTTGAAAACATTTTCGACCACTTTGGTTACCACATCAGATGCACAATCTTTTTCTGTTTCGGTAAAAGTTACGTCGATGTTTTCAGGCTTCTCATTACCCTTTTTAGTAAATAAATTTCAGTTTAGTGCTTTTTCCACCCCCATCTAACTTTTTCTTTGCATAGTCATTCCACATGGGTGGTGGAACACGATCGTAACCTTTACCTTGTTTATTAACAACTTTCTTCTTGTTTAACCTTGATTTTTGGAAGAATGTGATCAATGACATATGAACTGGTAGAATAACTTATTAACAATTTGTTAACCCGTTCAGTTTTGATTTTCATTTTCTCCAGTTCACCTTTCAGCTTAGCAATCGTATTTATATGCATGTTTATGGCCATTTGTTTGTCCATAACGGTTGCTTTGAGCATTGAAAGTGTATTGTCATCTTCTTTGATTGATTTCTCTTATTGTCGAATGGTTTTGCTTAATTTGTCATACGCTTCTTTTGTTGTGACATAATCATATGACAAATAATCAGCATGTGTTTTGAGTTCATTATATTTTTCATCTTTTTCAACGCACTCCTTGCATGGCAATTTGCATTTTAAGCATTGAGTTTCCAATTCGACATTATGAGTATCCTCATTCTTTTTCACAGTTTCACTTACCGACTCATTTACCAATTCAACACTTTCTACCTGGGCGTGCTCAATAACTACCTCGTTCAAATTTTACATTATAGCTTTGTCAGCAATATCAGTCAGAGCTTCGACGGTTATCTCATTGGTTACATCAATAAATTCGACAACTTCTGACTTTGGTTCTTCCTCACATGTTGGTTGATGACATGAATTGAAATATCCTACAAAAGTTTTAAGAATATCAGTAGGAAAATGATGTTTAAAAGCACTGTTTAGAAGTTCTTCTTCCTCAAATGAAGTTCCATAAAATTCTTTGGGTGCCTCATCAAAGGATGCCTCTGCATATTCTTCAGCATACTCAGGTTCTTCAATAATTTCAGCTACTAATGCCAGACTTTCACTCTTTGTGATGTACTTGTTCCAGTTAAAACCTTCGTCTTCTTGAGTGACAACGAGTGCTTTATCTTTTGAGTTTGACGGACCGTCTTTAATCTGCACCATTCTAGTTTGGGGTTGATATCGATGATATATGGCCTTTTGTAGTAATCATCAGCAAAAGGGTTCTGATTGCGCTTGACCTCTCGATTTGGACATATCCTTTGAAACCCCTTTTCACGGCATTTGATGCACGTAACCTTGGACTTATCAAAGCCTAGTTTGCCGTCATGTCCTCCCAAATTATCTTTTCCAGTAATTTCCATAAAGCGTTGAGCTCTTCGGACAATGGAAGCCATACACCACTTGATATCGGTCAATACCATTTCAACTGGATCAATCTGATTGTAAGCTTCTTTTGTCATCTCTAGATTTCCAATTTTTCCAGCTACCAAACTTTCGTACGATTCCAGTACTGAGGCATGTAGGGTCATGTGTTGCTTTGCGGCATTTTTGTCAACATCTTGAGCATTCTGGAGGTTTACTACGATATTGCATTGTAGGATTCGTTGAATGGGATTAGATTGATTGTGCTGGCTGTTCTGTGGATTGCTTAAGCTTTAGGATGATTGTGGTCCTTGAGGCGTATTTTGATTGAAGGAAGCAAAAGATTGAAATCCACTGGTTTAGCTTGACAGTGGACTTGGTATGTTGATGGCACTGAAGGCAGTTTGAATTTTAGGACTCTGTAATTTTGCGGCAGGACTACCCTTGTAGTATAGATTCACATCCTATTGTATCTATGCGCCTTTGCTTTTTTCCATCTTCTACATCTCCAGCTCATGTCCTTTAATCTTTTGATGAATCTAGGTAATGAGAAATTACCATACACAGTGTCGTTCTTTAGAATAGTCAAATAAGTGGACCATTCACCTTCAGGTAGAGAATCTGCAAGTTTGTCGACCAATTCTTCGTTTGTTTTAACAATTCCCATACACTTCATATGTACCACCAGGTGAGAATACCTTTCAATTAACTGTTTCACTGTCTCTCCCTTGATAATAGTAAAATATTGAATTCTTTACTCAGTAGCGCTCTCTTTCCCTTTCGCAGTTATGAACTTCCTTGGAATTTTAAACGTAAGGCATTCTATAAAGACTGAGCATCGTCATCATGTTGTAATAAAGCCAAAATATCTTCTTGTAGGTCCCCTAATCTGTATGGATCTTCACAGAATCGTCTATCCAACCTAGAGTGCGGAATCCTCAAGATCAGATTAGCACAGAAATACGAGTAATATCAAGAACACGAACAATCACTTTCAATCCGTCTTCTATTGATTATCGAACACAAATGTTTACAATCAATTCAAGACTCACAAGAAATCTCTCAGCCACTCTCTGTAGATTTCTCACCCTCCTCTCTATCTAACCCCTACCAAACCCTAATGCACAACATGTATATATACTACATGGGCTTTAGACTGGGCTAGGCCATTCTCCAAGCCCATTACAACTCGAAACAAGCTAAACATAAATGCTAAGCCCAATACAAAATATCCAAAGACTAAACTAGTAAACCATTAAGCTATTTTCAAGAATATGCACCAACAGACCCCCCTCCCCTTGACAATATCTTCATTGTGTAATTTTGTCTTCAAATATCTTGTGATCTTTTGGTCTTTGGATAGCTTCAGCTACACACAGATTCTGATATCAACATATTCCCCCTTAGCTGATGCTTCCAATCTCCAAAACTTTCATTCGTTGTAGATTAGTGAACTAGCATTCTCTGGTTAAGCTCTTATCTCCAAATTCCTCTATATATCCCTTTGCAATGTAAAGAAGGATCCTACCATGTATCTGCACACATTCTGCACTCCACTCTTAATATGTACTTTACTTGAATTCTGCACTTCATTTTGATAACTGCATCAATTTGTTTAGAAACACAAGCAAGTAACTTGAAAAACCATTAGTCCTTTTCCTCATTAAAGATAACTAATAATTTATCTTATCATGCAAAAACAAACAACTTATCAGTTCAAACTGGGAGACTTTAAAAGTAAATCTTTTTGTATTTTTATATTTTCTGAAAACAAATAAATAACAAAATAATAAATACTATGTCTTTGTGAGAATCACCGGGAAGAAGATCATATCAACAGTATCAAACTTTTTTTCACACTGTTAGATAATTCCATATGTAATGTGCATGAAAAGTAATTCAAGACAATTACTAGTATTGTTTATCCACTTAAACAAAATACATGAACATTTCAAGTGTGACAACTAGCAAATAACTGGAAATTCCATACAATGTAATCACTAATTTCGTAATATAATCTCATGCATGATTATCGTAATTTAAATTCAAAACTGATTCGTACGTTATTAGGGCAAGTAAATCTGATCATAACATATACTAGTTTCCGTTACGACGAGAAACAAACCAAAACAATGCCCTGAAAGTGTTGGTAGAAAGTGCTGAATGCACTAAATGCGGTGACACTAACCGTGTCAGAAAAACCCGCTGAAACGAATCCGAACAAGAAATGACGGCATGTTAATGCCATACCTGAGTCCATATACAAGTGAAAACACATATTTGGGAATAACTATTACAATAATACATAACTTTCCGGTATAGGGCCTAAATTGCAAAAATTGTCCCGTTTTCGACCAACAAGGCGACAAATAGCGATTTGTCCGCAAGACTAATTTAGAGGGTTCCAGATACCAAAATAAGAATAAACAATGCTAAACATCCTAAAATAACGTGAGAGTAGCAAAAATGCACATAACACGTCGTTTCCGATCATTCGGCAAACAGTGCACAATTCGACCGGAAAGCGGCCGGTCGTTGGAACGACGAATATTTTAGTGGCCGATAGCCTCATCCGAGCGTCTAGTGAACTAGTTAAGCATTATTTGGAACTCGGAATCCATTCAACTAACATGAGGTCACGGAAACACAACTTTCGGAAAAGTTCGACGGCGGACCATAAAAGTGTCGATATCGATCGAACGGTCGAACGGAAGACATATCGGCAACCCTAATTCATCATGTATTCATCTAGCGAACTAGTCGTGAATATTTTTTGACCGGAAATGCACTAATTTACACCATATTAGTTGTGGTAATCGAAATCAAACGTTTCCGGTAATAAATATATAGTTCAGTTTATTAGCGAATACTTCAACGATGAACGATCTAGCGACATATCCGTCATCCGAAACTCATTTTAGAATATCATATGGATTAAATGCCATATAATTACACCCTAAACACAAGTTATATGCTTAAGATGCTAGAAGATTAACCTATTCACTATACTTAATTTAATTACCAAATATCTCATAATATAACATGTGGTAAAAATTAAACTTACACTTTACCCCCCCCTCCAAATTGATGGTCACAAGGTGGGTCCCATCCCCTTGATTTTGTTTGAAAAATTGAGATTCTAAGTATGGATCTTGATAGTTGATGAACATGTTAAATGATGGATATATGTGAGATCATGATCTAAGATCTCTCATTTTCTTCTTCCAAAAAGTAGCAACACTTTTCTTCTTTCTTTTCCCCCTATCCCACGGCTACCATACATCCACCACACACCACCATTAAGCCACCTTAGAATACCACTTTAAACACACTTTGAAGATTAATCAAGACCCTTAAGGAAGCTTGCATGGATGGAGCTCATTAGGGCCTTCTAAGGAGCTTATTTTTCTTCTAAATCTTCAAGAATCTTGTGCACCCATTGTGAGCTAATCTCCTCCATAATCTAACTTATTTTTATGCTTAGATTATTAGTGTACAAGTTGATCATCTTGAAAATCAAGAAAAATATATCAAAAACCCTAAAATACAACATAATATTAACAATAAATATTGATTATTTTGTGTTGATTACATGCTTATATGATTATTAGAATGTATATTGAAGTTTTTTATGATGATATTTTGAGATAAAAGTAAGATGATCTTGCATGATTTAGTATAAAAATAAGGATTTAAACATGATAAGGTTTAAATCTAAACAAGATCATCACTTACATCATCCATGTAAAATACTACACTTAAATATAATTTTTATACATAAGTAGTGTTTTTATAAGAAATAAACATATGTATTTAAGTGGTAATCACATTAAAAATGTGTAGTAACCAAAGGGTTACATGCATGAACTTGTTTAAACAACATGATAAAGTATTGTTTTGAAAAGAATAATGAACATTAAAAAAAACCCCTTGATTTACTAGGGTTTTTAACAACAAAACTCATGGATGATGATATGTAGATTATGTTAAATAAGTATTAGATGGGTTGTTGATGATGATTATGAGTTTAAACAGGTTTTAAATACGTTTTTAAAAACGTGGAAAACGCCATAGTTTAGGGGAAACTATGGCGAAATTTTTTAAAAATCTAATCGCGATTAAAGCATGATTAGTGGGGTGATTAGTGGGACTAAACGTGATTAGTAACTTAAAACGTCATTAAGTGGACTTTAATGACAAAGGTTATTCTTAAATAACCAAGTGTTTAAAATAAATACACAAATATATATTTACAAGAAAAATAAATACTTTTACAAATATATATGTTCTTGTAAGGAAAATAATACAAAGTGTTGTATGTATAATTGTGCTAATAAATAATATGTATACATGTGTGTATTGTATATGTATGTATTAGAAACTTAGAGTAATCACAATAAAAATACCCCTCCATATACAAAAAACAAACACTTCAAATAACACACCAAGTATTGGTAACATGATAAATATATTTTGTTAAGCGTTGAAACAATAAATCGGACAATGAAACAGGGCGGACAATAGGCGGACATTCAAGATTTCACTCTCACTCGACGACAACAAACGATTCTCGACGAAAACAAATATGTAATAAACACCAGCGACAGCGAGTCTAAATATATATTTAGACGTTTAACTTGTTTATATATTATCGATATGAAAAATCCAGAAAGTTAAGTATATAAAAACTTAGTAAAATTATAAGTAAACATTATAATAAAAATGGGCTTATATATAATATATATACATTTGGGCTAGGCCCAAAAATGGTGAAAACCATATATTAGACCCAAATTCCATAAGGTTATGGAGGTGGCCCAAAAACTAATAAAAGCCCAAAACTATATAAAATTTCATGGGCTAGGCCCAAGGATATAAAAACACATGGGCTAGGCCCAAGAATACAAAAATTACATGGGCTAGGCCCAAAAGTATAAAAATACATGGGCTAGGCCCAAGAATATAAAAATGACATGGGCTAGTCCAAAGACAAAAAAGACATGGGCTAGGCCGTAGACAAGAAAAGAAGCGATGGCGGCTAGGCCCAATGACATGTGAAGGGCAAGGCCTAGTTCCCACATTGTTTGAAAACAATAATATATATATATATAAGAAATATATATAACAATATTCATCAAACAAACAAACTACCAACACTATAATAACATTCTAGGTTATTCAATCATAACAAGTAAATAAATAACAAGGATTCAAGACGAACAACGTGTGCAAGGTCCACTGAGACCTAGGTGTCTAATGAAACCAATACGCATGTAGGTTACCTACGTTGCAGACACCGAGAGTTAGGCTGTACGACTTAAAGGAACGCAAAAACTGTGAGTTCATGTCCCTCCTTTCACTTATTTCAAATTTTGTTTTAAACTATCGAGGGGAAATACATGTCATGTCAAAACAATATGTTAGCTATGAGTTAGCATATAACAGATCACTGTGCGTAAGTAGGAAATAACAGTAGTAACCATTAATCACTTAGTGACCAAGGTGCAAAAGAGGTAGATCTATTGAGTTTGAGACCCTCTCCACTCCTGGTTGGTATACCCATTGGAGTGCTTTTGTGATAATGTCAAAGAACTCTCGGTTTAGTTAATTACTTATGGCACTAGTATGTCAGGGTACTCGCGACACACTGATAGATCCTAAATTAACTCATTGATGCTAATAACATACTTGGATTTCAATACAGGTTTTCAAAGATGACATTTGGATACGAAAACAATAAACTACATGAACTCGCCAACCTTATGTTGACATTTAAATTACATGTGTTTCAGGACGCAGGACTTGAGCTGGTGATGAGGTCCGGGTTTGGGAACTGTCAAGACAACGATGCATTATCTTTTGAGGTTTGCTCTTTATATCCCAACCTCGTTTGGGTATATAGGGGTCAAAGCCTTAACATGAAACTGTGATGAAAACACTATCCTATTTTGGAAAAATGTCTTTTACACTATGTTTGTACGGGTGATCTGAAACTGATAACAATGTGATTTTACTTTTGATGATTGTAAATATGAAGTGAAACTTATGAATGGCATGCATCGTTGTTAATTTATAATGTTCACTATATTGGATGCAATGATTACCTAGTAGTCACACACTTGCGCTTCCGCTACGACCAGGGTGTGACATCAAGTACCATTACGTAGTCATATGTTAAGGTAATTTTATACTGATATACTAGTGTGTCCCACCTCAGGACATAGCCCCACGATCAAGGTATGCACAAAGATTCCTCATAGTAGGTGAGTGTACCGAAATTCATCCTTTTTTATTTACAACGTTAGATAATTGGTGATCAGGTTAGTACTTCCGTATAGCAAAGAGACCAATATCCAATGAGGGTTAGGGAAAATACCAAATTTTGGTACGATTTATGCATTTTGCACAGTTGAATGACTCTCTAAGAGAGCTTCTTCAATTTCTAGGATTTGGCATTTTAGCTCTTTTAAGATATCCTGGTTGTGCCGAGGTTAGCATATATCTGGATGCAACAGAAGGAAAACCCTGATACCCCAGATGAAATAATGATATAAAGACTAAACCTCAGATTTTGGCAATCTATCAAGGCAAGATTTAAGGTTATAAAACCATATGCCACTGATATGTTACCCACTCATACACAGTTCATTATGTTTATATCACAAAGGTAAGTTGATTATTTCATGTGGTTTGCCTACTGGTACATCATATGATTAAACTACTATCACACTTAAACAGTTTTAATTTTAGTATGACAGTCTAACTTGCTAATGTACTATCATTTCTTCTTTTCCAAATAGTGAAAACTTATTTTTTTATTTTCTATTTTTTTATGTTTTTGGATTTTGTAATAAAATTTTAAGCTTTACAACTCACTCCCCCTAAACTCAAGCACTAACTTAACTCTTTTTGGCTTAGAAAAAATTCTCCCCCGAAATTTTTGTTTTTATGGAGTAAGGTTTTGAAAACTATAAATTTAAACACAAAAAGACTCCCACTTTATCCTCACAAAAAGTTTTTCACTTTTAGTTAACATTATCTATCACAGAAGTAAATAATCCATTACCATGTGTAACTACTATTCACCTCAGATGCTTTACAGAAATAACCACTATTGAACACATCAACAGTCCTTCTTGGCCATCCTGCACTCACTTAACAACTTAGTTAGACTTGAGAACCCAAACCCTACCGGTTTTGGGTTGACCATGAATGTCAATATAACTTAATTTTGTCCAATATCCATCACACCCTACTAGTGTCTTGGATGTCTTCCAAGTTGTTGAACAAGATATATAATTTCCACCAGATCTTTGATCGTGAGAGTTCTAATAAACTCTGGATTTTCCGACCTTTGAAAATTATTATCTCGAAACCTTCTTCTCCCATAATCATAATATGAACCTTGCAAAATTTTTGGATTGTTTTGAACATTTGAGTTACTAAAACCCCTATATTTGTTTCTTCTTTGAAAATTTCGATTACCAGAAGTCTGGTATCGATTTCGATATCCAAAATTTTTACTTTGAAAACAATTTGATTGTCCATTATATATCTCTTGACTTAGGAGAAAAGTTTCTTGGACTATCAAATCTACCTGATGTTGAAGGTTTAGATTAAAATCTCGATTGTTTTGTCTAACAACTTGGTTTAACATTCTTATTTGAACCAACCTGATTCCCATCTTTAACCTCAACCTCAGCCTCCACTTTCTTACCCTTTTTAAACGGATAATAACTAGCCACATGTCCTTTGTTGTGACATTTAAAAAAAGATCTTTTCTTAAACATTTTCGTTCTGTTAGATCCTTTGTTAAATGTTTTGACCATTTTGTCTTTAGTATCCTCATCCACTTTATGAGGTGTACTGTTAGACCTAACAGATTCTTTTAAAGAAACTGGACTATTAGGTATGTCAACTATTATTGGATCCACTACAGCTGGTGTAGTAGGCACAAAATTTGTTAGCTCGTTTTCATTAGGAAAAAAAGAGTAATCCTGATCCTCAGAAGATGAAGCTTTACTAAACCACACTCCCATTTTATCACTACTCCTTTTCAAACCTTTCTGAATTTGAAACCTGACTAACGAGGATTTTCCAAATTTGTCTAACTTTTTATGAAGTTCAACAATTTTGGCTTGTGCACCAGCCAATTTTGTGCACTTTTCTGAAAGCTTGTTAGTCTTATCCTTCACCGTTTCACGAGCTAAATCAATGAGCTGTAACAATTCATTGACTTTGCTGGTCAAACTGTTATTTCTTATTCATTTGATTTGAGTTTATTTAAACAATGTGACTCCCTTTTACTCAAAAGAACATTTGACTCTTTCTGTTTTTCTAATTCGGCTAACAGAATTTTGTTTTGCTCCGATAGTTTGTCAACATTACCTTGTAGTTCGGTGCAATTGTGACAAGTATGACTTACAGATTGAAATTGTACATGTACCTCTGTTGTAAGCTCATCATCCATGCACACTGTAGCTCTTGCACCTTGACTTCCATCTTCTCCTTCTCAGCTTCCTTCTTCTCTTCTTTCTTAGAAACTGTTTCTTCAATCTTCACAGCTCTAGTCTTAGCTAAACATGCTTGTTCACATGTACTTTTTCTTAAAGAACTCTGATAACGTTTTCCTAAAGCTTCCCACAGCTCTCTAGATGATCCATACCTATTACAAATGTGTTTCATATCAGTTGGCAAGGACATCTTTATCGCTGCTAAAGCTTTCTTCTTAGCATCATACGTTTCTCAGAGTCTTCCATCTTCTCATATGAAAGTACCAGAATTCTCCCATTAACTCGACGTGTGGGAGCAATGTACCCATCAATCATACAGTTTCACATCTTAGAATCTTCACTTTGAACAAATGCCTCAAACTTCTTCTTTCAGTCTACATATTGTTTAGCATTTATCAACTTTGGGCAGTTATTAACACACTCACTGATATTGTTCATTCTGACCATCTTTAACACACAGAGTATCAATTTAAATAGATTTTGGTATACCTGTGTCATAATCCAAATCTAACTTCTCTTCTGGTCCTTCTTCGTGTTTTACGGTAACTGTACCGTTAAAAAACGTTCAAATATTTGTCTAAAATGTATGATTACCAAATTGTACCGTTAGACTCATCTCGACAATACGAATCCAATGATGTAAAATGTCCGAGAGTGATTTTAGGAAATTTTTATGCCTTTTTTGTCCTAAAAATCACACGAGTCTAACCGTGCAGTCGGTTTGTCACAATTGTCTATGGATCAAATTCTGTGTACTAAAATATTTATCTTCGGTTACGTCAGCTGGTTGACTTTCCACCTTCTTGAATTCAACTCGGAACAGTACCAAATTCAAAACAGTAACTCGGATTAACAATCCAAGATAGAAATTCGGAACAGTGATCCGAGATACCAATCCGAGATGGTGATTCAAAATAGTGATCCTAGATGGTATTCGAGATGATCCGAGATCAATACCAAGAATCCGAGATACACTTTTATGATCCGAGATGGTTCCTGCTTTATCCGAGCTGCTTCCCAATTTGTCCGAGATGCACTGTTATAATCCAAGATGCAATCCGAGATGATCCGAGATCAACACCTTTGATCCGAGATGCACTGTTCTGATCCGAAATGCAAAATTTCTGATCCGAGATGCAAATTTTTGATACGAGATGCTTCACTTATGATCCAAGATGCACTCCTATCCGAGATCCTTGGTGTTTATCTGAAGTAGTAGCAAAAACTGTAGAATAGCCGTCAAACTTCAAACTAGCCGTGAAAAATGTCCAAAACTTCAACATGTCCTGCTATTACGACTCTGAACCGAGCAAAAGAAGAGCCGAAAGCTCTGATACCAATTGTAGGTCCCCTAATCCATATGGATCTTCATAGAATCGTCTATCCAACCTAGAGTGTGGAATCCTCTGATCAGATTATCACAGAAATTTGAGTAATATCAAGAACACGATCAATCACTTTTAATCCGTCTTTTATTGATTATCCAACACGAATGTTTACAAACAATTCAAGACTCACAAGAAATCTCTCAGCCACTCTCTGTAGATTTCTCACACTCCTCTCTATCTAACCCCTACCAAACCCTAATGCACAACATGTATATATACTACATGTCTGCATACTAGGCTTTGGACAGGGCTAGGCCATTCTCCAATCCCATTACAACTCTAAACAAGCTAAACACAATTGCTAAGCCCAATATAAAATATCCAAAGACTACACTACTAAACTATTAAGTTGTTGTCACAGAACATGCACCAACACTTCTTTTATGGCTTGCTGCAAAATATTCATTATCTTCTTTTCATTAATGAATTTTTCTCTTTCCAGCTCTGAGAGTTGTGCTAGCATTTTCTCAAGACCAGTTTCTCCAATAGGAGCCTGATATTTAGACTCAATAGCAAACCAGCAAGTGATGTGGTTAGCTTGAACCCAGTTCATGAACCTTTCGTTCCAGCTATTGTAATCTTCTAGATTCGTAAGCTTTGGAGGCTTCATCATTGTTCCCATTTCATTCACAAGATTCATATTTTGTGTTCTGGTGGTAGTAATAGCTAAAGCAGCAAACGTGTTAAAAAATTCTTCTTCCATTATATCTGCAGGTTTTTAGAAACACACACATTCGACAACGCTGATTAGATATAGTTTGACAAGAACATGATAGTTAACAAGACTCCTTATAATGTCCTTCGTGTGAGTGAACTAAGACTCGTGCGAGTCGGTACCTCATGCGAGCAAGGCCTTGTGCGAGAGAAAGTTACTCATGCGAGTGACTCTTCGTGCAAATCACTACTCGTACGAATGATTGTTTTAGAAATTAAAATATTTAAGAAAAAAAGTTTTTCTTGCAAGTTACAGGTCGTGCGAATGGCTATTCGTACGGATGGCTATTCGTACGAGTTGTCCTTCACTCGTACGAGTAGCTCAGGTCAACAAACAGATGTTTTCTGCAATTTTCGTCATGATTTTGTTCGATTTTAGATCTGTAAGTTTCAGGGATTAGTTAATGTTGATTTTAACTAAACTCCTAGTCCAATTCATCCTTGAAATTCTCTAGATTTGAAGTATGTATGAAGAAAGAGTAGATATAGAAATCTTCAATGGTTGAATCTTGATTTTCAACTGCTGAAACTTGTTGTTTGTCCTCAAATCAGGCCTCAAGGCTCTGATACCACTTGTGAGAGGGGATCGGCTCTCCTCCGTGAGCACCGGACCGACTTGACTCAACTAATAGAGGCGGAATTCATTGCTAGAGAGTTTGACAAACGAACAATCAAGTATGCTGCTTAAACGTCGTTACATCTTCTATTAATAAACGTGGAAAGTTACAGATGAGTAAACAAATGGACATGGCTCTGCCTCAGTCACACAACAACAGCTAATGACAGCACAACCAAGCTCCACTATATATAGGTCAACATGACTCGCACAAGGAGAGGGGTTGCTGAGTCATACGAGTGGTGCTTCATACGAGTGACAAAGTGTCACTCGTACGAGCCATATGTACTCACTTGTACGAACAATCTATCAAACATATCTAACTTATCTTTTGACATATAAAAGCCCTATTTACACGACCGACATATCCTAGACATAGGCAATAGACATTGTGCACCAACAAATGACAAAGTGTCACTCGTACGAGCCATATGTACTCACTCTTACGAACCATCTATCAAACATATCTAACTTATCTTTTGACATATAAAAGCCCTATTTACACGACCGACATATCCTAGACGTAGGCAACAGACATTGTGCACCAATAGTAATTTTAGGTTGATGGTGAGTGGCGATTACAGGTATTAACGCAGGCTATGGTGGTTCGGTGATCGATGGAGGTTGTCGCGGTTGGAGGTGGATGGTGCAGAATGAAGTGCTGAAAGATGTTGGTGATGACGTTCACGATGGTTACAGGTTGATGATGTTGAGCTACGTGAAGGTGGTGATGATCGATGTCGTGACGGTGGTGATGATGAACAAGGTGTTGGAGAAAGTGAGTTACAGGTTGGTTATGGTGATGAATGTTGATTAAGTAGTTTGTCGGAAAACTCAAAAACTCAAACTCGAACTCGAATAAAGGGATGTTGTAGGTTCTGAATGATGATGAATGGTGATTGTGGGAGGTCAATGATGTTTTGAATGTTGTTTTTAGAAACATGTTTTGGAAAGATGAGCTTTTTAGAAATGTGTTTCGGAAAGTGTTGATGATTTCTAATGAAAATGATGATGATTTTGGATGGTTAGAGGTTATTCCATATATATTTCGGATGGAAGATGATGTATTTCAAATGTTGTATCAGAAATGTATCCGAAAACTGTTAGGCTTTTTCGGATGGCAGATGATTTGAGATGACAGCTGATGATGGATTTCGAATGAAAGGAAGTTGTTTCTAATATGTTTCGGATTAAATTTTGAATTTCGTATTAAAACTGAAACTGTCAGATTATATGATGTTTATGTTTTTAATAAAAGATTTTTAGAAGTAAATCAACTTTTATCCTTTTTAACACTTTTCAAGCAGATCGACAAGCAAAATATAATGATTTTTAAACAAAAACGAAGAACACGATGAAGAACGAAGAAAACCAACCCAAAAATTCTGGAAAACTTGAATGTTTGATATCAAACTGAGTCTAGAAACAGGTTCTGAAGGCTCGGATACCATTTGCAAGTCCCGAATAATCCGGATCTAACAGTGACATCAAACAATCACCAAGGATGGGCGGAATCCAAACTTGGTGAGATTCAAGAAAACCGAAAAATAAGAGAAACAAGATGAGTAGAATAACACGCCTCCTTGAAACCACAGCCGGTGGTAACATGATGAAAACCAAAACTACCGAGGAATGTTTAGAGATGATTGAGGACTTAGCCTTTAGTATTATAGCGAGTCCAACTCTATGGGTGTTCCTATTGCTTCTAGAGGAATCCATATTATAGATGCTAACACTGTTTTAGCGGCCCAAGTAGAGTCCTTAGAGAAAATGATGAATGACATTCAGGTTACGCTATGTGCTAGGTGTGAGGTGTGTAGGGGAGGAAATGATACATTAGATTGCCTCTAGGTTCTACTGAGGATGTGAGTTTTGTCCAAAATTTAGTTCGAGGTCAGAGTTACAACTCTAGATGGTAGCCACGGTAGAACTCAAACTGGAAGAGCGGGAATCCTCCTGGATTTTAGCCTCATAAGAGTTTGTTCCAAGGCCCTGGTGAAGGACAGAGTGGAGGAGAAGTTCAGCCTAATATTAGTGAGTTTTTAAAGAGGAATAAGGAGAATCAAAATAGGACAAATAAATTGTTAGAATTCATAGTCCTTCAGGGTGAGAATAGATGTTAGGAGCAAAAGAAGAAGAATCAGGAGTTTGACCTGATGTTTAGGAACCAGGGTCAGTTCTCCAGAACTTAGAAAGAACCATATGTGAGATGCCTAGTAGACTTACTGATAGACCTACATGTACATTCCCTAGCACCACCTTGTTTAACCCAAATGCTCATGTGAACGTCGTGCTCACCAGGAGTGATAGGAGCACAACTGTTGTTGATGATAGGATTGAGTTAGAAAATGTGATAGAGCTGAGGAAGGTAGTTAAGGGAGTTGTTGAACCATCACTAGTAGTAGAAGAAGAACCGGTCGATGAGGAAATCAAGATGGAGGCTCAACATGGCAAGGTGCAATCTAGGCTCAGCCCAACAAGTAAAGCACAGCCATAGAGCCCTCCTAAGGAGAAGATTGTTCAGAGAGAATTTGATAGATTGCCATACCCTACAAGGCTTAAGTCACAGAAGATATAAAAAGAGTATGGTCACTTCCTTGATTTGTTCAAGCAACTCAAGGTCAATCTCCCATTCTTTGAGGCACTACAACATATGCCTAAATATGCTAAGTTCTTGAAGGACCTCTTGTCCAACAAGAAAAGACTGGAGGAGATTTCGATTGTGTCTCTTAGTGAGGACTGCTCTGCGGTGGTTCAAAACAAGCTGCCTTAGAAAATGACGGACGCAAGTAGCTTTACTATCCCGTGCTTATTTAGTGGTTCATCAGTGAGCCATGCGTTGGCCGACCTTGGTGCTAGCGTCAATCTGATGCCTTACTCAATTTTCTTGAATATAGACCTTGGAGATCCTGTACTGATGTGCATGAGCATCCAGTTGGCTGATAAGTCAGTTAAATATCCTAGCGGGATCGTAGAGAATGTATTAGTTAAAGTAGATAGATTTGTTTTCCCCATGGATTTCGTTGTTCTTGACATGGAGGTTAATGATAGACTTCCACTCATTTTGGGACACCCTTTTTTGCGCACCGCCAAGCATTAATTGATGTCTTAGATGGTAAGATCACACTTCGTGTTACGGGATGAGACTGTCACCTTTGATGTCACTATGTGTGTGAAGAGCTTGAGTGGTCAAGGCGATTCGGTTTCCTTTCTCGATACTTTTGAATCTCATATAGATCGTCACCCTGGCCGCATTTATGAGATTGACACCGAGATGGTAGAGGGTAAGCCCTCATTGAAGGCACCACCATCCCAGGAGAAGGAGAATATGAATGAAGCTAAGTGTGGGGATAGATTCTTAGTTGGTGTTTCACATTCTAAATTATTCCCTAATGAGCTTAAGAGTAGATGGAGAGGACCACATACAGATAGTTCATTGTAGGTATTAGAGGAAGACAAGTAGGACGAGTTTGGATTAGGTATCGTAAAAGAGACTAAGTGTGGGGATAGTATATTGGTGTGTAATACGAGGTATACATGTCCCACGAGTGAGTATAAGTTGAGTTGGAATGATAGGGTGTTTATGAAAAAGAAGGGTTTCGGTACGAGTGATTTTGATAGGGGACCGAGTTTTAGGTTCGAGGGAGAGTTGGATCTTAAGAATCCCTCGTAGAGTGTTGATAGGATTAGAGATGGTTCTCGGGTTAGAACCCGAGTGTAGAGTTTGTATATTTTCCCTAGTGTTTTGTGTTTATTTTTATTCCTACTTTGAGTCTAAATTAACAAGTTTGAGTCAGTCCGGTTCAGTCAGTTTTGAGTCGAATTTTTATTTTTGAGTCAGTTTTACGCTTGGGTTTGTTTGTGTTTATTTGTGTAGGTTTGTTTTACCCATCCGTACTCAATCTCTATTCGGGCGGGGATGCAAAGCTGTTATTCATTATGTAAAAGGCAACTCAAGTGTACCAGTTTATTAGACAGCTGCGAATGAAATGTTATACAATCGTTCTTGCTTTGATTTGTACTTAAAGACTTTTGCTACCAGACGAGTTTGTTCCACTGTATGTTTTTTGTCTATTTTTTATTCTTCTTTATTTTTAGTGGGTTTTCCATTCACATTTGGGACGATGTAAATTTTAAGTGTGGGGATGGGAGTCTACATCTTTTTAGGTAGATTTGAGTCTGAAAAAAATTAAAAAAAAATTAAAAATCCAAAAAAATCGAAAAGATTTTAAAAATATTTTTGAAAGTTTTTGCAAATAAATAGAATATGATAGAAAATTGGTTTTTAAAATATTATATATAAAAGATAAAAATAGATAGAACACGTATTTTCTGGGATGTAGAGTAGACTCAGCCAACTTAGAGGGTTCCTAGATTGCTTTAAAAATACCTTATTAACAATCAGGAAGTCTTGTGGGTTCTCATCTTAAGAGAAATAGAAAAGCCGAAACTGTTGAAGGTATTAAAGGAACCATTATGAGTAAATAACCCATGAGCATATTCAATTAGATTGGTACGCTTTATCCTTTCTAGGAAACTAAATTCGTATCTAGTGGCCCATAAAATAATTCCATCATCCATATATATGACCTAATTAGTAAATATAACTGAAGTCTTTGGTATTAACCACTGGGATGGTGACTCGGGTAGGGTATACCTGCTAGGTTGAAGTTAAAGAAAAATGTGAGACTCATGGTGTTTCCTATGGAATAGCGACTTGATAATAATACCCTCTGAGTTGATCATAACAAAATTGCAAAAGCACAAAATCATTACCATCCATCAAATGTTTAATTTTAAATACATAAGAGTTATTTATATAGAGTAGTAGATTTTTAATCTTTGCCTTATAAACTTGATACGGGATTAGGTGGATCTGTAGATTCTAAGTGTGAGACCTTTATATTGATTGTTAAGTTGAACATAATGCAAGCGTGAAATGGGCTTGATTAGCTGGCGGTTGGGTTTATGTGGACAACAATACCACTAATCGTGGTTTATAAGGGTTTATATCTTTTAACTAATAAAATTAAAGTTTTCGAAACCATCTTTTGTAATTATGGTTCCATACAGAGTTTTTTTGAGACAAAAAACGTTTAAGTGTGGAGATATTTGATATGCTCAAAATTATACATATTTTATATCATATTTCCTACACTTGGAGTAATTTTGTAGGTATTTTTAATAAGTTCTACACGTATATGGTTCATATTTAAAGTTTAATGATTTTAAGAGATTATGAGTAGAAATAAAGAATTTAACTAAACTTAAACTTACGAGTAAAATTTTAAATAATTTTTGTTATTATTTTTAAAGTTAGTTAATGAAATAATTTTCTAAATGATCGTTTAATATGTAAAAGTATAAAAAAATGCTTAAATGTAGTATTTCAAGTTGAATGAATGTTATGGTGTGATTTACGTAGGCAACACAAATCATATTAAGTGGACTATTTTAATGGGTTTGAATTTGAAGAAAAAAAAAAAAAAGGAATCGCATGAAATGTAGAGGTTGAAGGGTTATTGGAATTAGAAGGGTTAATATTCAAACATCCCTACTATATATTTTATATATATATAAAAAGAAAGATATAGTGAAAATGAGTGTAAATAAGATTTTAAAGATGTTGGAATAGAATAAGCCTTAAACAAAAGTAGTAAACATGTAGTTATATGAATCTATCTTCTATACTATGTAATAAAATAAACTAAAAACGACATGTGTTATCATTCTAGCCAATTTATTATTTGTTTTCTACCTCTCTCTTACCTGATTATAAATAATTATTATTTAATTTAAATTAACTTTAATGTGTTTCAAACAATTTCTTAAAATGTGGATTAAGATATTATGGATAGGTTTCATAAAATATCTTTTCGTTTGAATTAACAAAATCAATATTCAATTCTTAATATTTTGTGTCAAATTTAAATATGATATTATTTGTTTATATTAATTAATAGTTAAGAAATTTGTGTATATAAAAAGAAATTCTACTTTAAAATCTAAGCATTGTAGAGTTGAAAAAAAACAATATATTATAGGGTTAAATAAAATATAATTTCATTAGATAACACATATATGGTCATGAAGATGTCTTTAAAAACTGAACTTTGGTGTGAGTTTATAAATTATGTTAAATGTGTGTATGATTTATTAAAAACTGAACTTTGATGTGACGTTATAAATTTTTGATGGGTAAAATCCACGTATAAATTTTAATGTGTATACGGTTTCGGTAAAAAATAATTAATAATAATATATAATATAATAATATCACAATAATAAATAATAATAATAATAATAAGGTTGCATATAATTTGCCATGTGTTCCCTAATATTTTTGTTTATAGGAATAGAGATGGTTGATAAAGAAGAGATAAGGATAGAGATAGAGATAATATCATATAAAGATTTAAAATGTATATTTCTTATTGTGGGAATTAAAAAATATTTAAACCTTTTATTATACCGAAATAGTTGTCAGGCTAAAATTTGATGCTTAACGTGCTTGCTTAATATGATGTTATATATGATTATGATGAGGAACACGTTTACTCTGTGTGTTTGTTTTTTCCAAGTCTAGCGTGTTAAAGACGTGTTTATCCATTAAACCATAAGACTAGAGTTAACAGATGACATATATATTATTCAACCGTATAACATTTGGTTTTATTCGGTCCGTGCAATACGCAAGTTTTTTTAAAATATAATTTTTTTACAAGTATACAACATTACATTTATTTAACCGTGTAATACACGAGATTATAACCTAGTTAATATATATTGAGAACCTAGTGTACACGAGGAAGGCAATGAGGAAGGTATTATATAATATATATATATATATAATATATATATGGGAGGGTTATCTTGAGAACGAATAGAAAACCACTAGAACTTGATCAAAAACAAGTGAAATTTAAAATTTCTTTTTACACTTGTCATTATTATTCGAATACAATTCTATAAATTTAATTTACACATTTAAATTTAGGAGAATTCATAAATAATGAAAATTTACACATGTGTAAGTTTGCTATTTACACATGTATAAATTTGTTATATTCACACATGTGCAAAAAATCTAATAAGAGTGACTTTGAGAGGAGAAATGAATTATTTAATGTTGTAGGATGATTATTTTGAGAACGCTAAATTTGCGATAACCGTGAGAAAGAATGAAAAAACCAATCAAAACCATTTTTCTGTAATACAAAGCTTATTGTAATTAAAGTACAACATCAAAAAAAGAATTTACAACATCAAATAATTTATTTCTTCTCTCAAAATCACTCATACTAGATTTTTTACACATGTGTAAATATAACAAATTTACACATGTGTAAATGGCAAACTTACACATGTGTAATTTTCTTTATTTACAAATTCACGTGAATTTAAACGTGTAATTAAATTTCTAACATTGTATTTGAATAATAATGATAAGTGTAATTTTTTGTTATGTTTTTGACCAAGTTCTCGCGGTTTTTTTATTCGTTCTCATGGTTCTCACATCAAATAATTTATTTCTTCTCTCAAAATCACTCTTACTATATTTTTTACACATGCGTAAATATAACAAATTTACACTGTGTAAATGGCAAACTTACACATGTGTAAATTTTTGTTGGCGCATATTTGTGACAACAGCTTAGATTTGGTCTTTGGATATCTTGTAATTAGTAAAATGATAAACGGTTAGCGGGTTTAGTTTTGTAATAGTTAATTAGAAGGATTTGGGCTAAACTAGACATAGAATAATGCATGGTAGGCGAATTGGGCCTTAAACCCATTAGCAGTCTATGTAGGAAACCCTAGCCCATGAGCATAATCTATCTCTATATATAGGGAGGTTGTGATTAGGGTTAAGGTTGCTCAGTTATTGCTGGTTCTATTGTTCAGTTGCTGCAAGAATTGCTTCAGAGAGATTGAGAGAAGAGTCATTGCATTGATTGTAAAACAATTGTGTTTGATAATCAATAGAAGACAGTTTGAAGGAATTGTGTCGTATTCTTGTTCGTGTTCGTGTTTTTTCTGTTAAATCTGATCTAGGGGATTCCGCACTCTAGGTTGGATAGACGATTCTGTCAAGATCCATTCAGAATAGGAGGACCTACAATTGGTATCAGAGCATTCGGCTCTTGATCATTGCTCAGTTCAAAATCGTAACAGCAGAAAAATATGCGTTTTTGGCGTTTTTGGAGGCTGTTTTGGAGTTTTTGACGGCTGTTTTAGGGTCTTTGCAGGTATTTCGGATTTTCTGCAGTGATTTTGGATTGGCAGCAAGCATTCCGGATTGAAAAGCATAGTAATTCGGATTGAAGACTTCAATTTCGGACCAGAATCTGCATTTCGGATCTGGAAAATAGTTTTTGGATTGAATTTCGGATCAGAAGTGCATTCCGGATTCCATCTCGGATTGAGCACTATTCCGGATTCCATCTCGGATCAGAGTAGTTCATTCCGGATTCCCATTTCGGATCAGAACAGTGCATTCCGGATTTCATCTCGGATCACTATTCTGGATCATCATTTCGGATTGTCAACTCGGATTACTATTCTGGATTTTCATCTCGGATTGTTAACCAGAGTTTCCATTTCGTATTTTACATTGTTCTGAGTTACACAGAAAAAGGTGGAAACTTAACCAGCTGACGCAACCAGAGTTAAACGTATTCGGACATAGAAATTGATCCATAGACAATTGTAACGAACCGATTGGACAGTTAGACTCAGTTAAAAAAAAAGCACAGAAATTCCTAAAATCATAATCGGACATTATATATCGTTAGAATCGTATCGACGAGATGAGTCTAACAGTATAATTTGGTAACCACTCATTTCGGACAAGTTTTAACGTTTTTAACGAGCCGGTTCGGTAAAAATGTCGAATATGTCAAACTTAAATGAGCTGTTGAGGATGGAGCATGAGGCTGGTACCACAAATAAACCTCCAAAGATGCTGAAGGTGGAGAACTATCTTACCTGGAAGGATAGGTTTCAATCCTTTATTGAATATCAGGACACACGGATGTGGATCTGTATTCAAGATGGGTACGCTAACCCAATGCATGATTTTGAGGGAAGATGGCGTGTTACTGCTTATGTCAACATGTCTGAAGCTGAAAAGAGGATGTATGAATCTGAAAAGAAGGCCTTAGCTGCTATCAAGATGTCGTTACCTGATGGCATCAAACACACATTCAAGTGTTATACAACATGAAAGGAGATGTGGGATGCCCTAGAAAAGAGGTATGAGGGCAATATAGATGTGAAGAAGAATAAGGTTGATCTGCTAAAGAAACAGTTTGCTGTGTTCAAAGGAATGAGAAATGAAACCCTAGAAGATATTATCACGATATATTATCATCTGATGTCAGAAATCGATAATTATGATATAGAGGGATACACAGATGTGGAGATAAACGACAAGTTGCTCGATGCTTTACCTGCAAAGTGGGATATTTACACGTTGATGATAAAAGGTGAAGCTGATTACGAAAAGAAAGACTTGGAAGAGGTTGTTGGGAATTGAGAGCTTATGAGCTCAATATGAAGAAGAAGGAGACGGGTTATGATCAGGTTCAAGATCCAGGGATTTATAAAGGTCTTACACCTTAATCTTCCAACAATGCTTCTAGTGACACTGCAACTGCGTTTCTCTCATGTGAGAATGAACAGATAGTGACAAATTCTGATGGAAAAGTATGTTTCGTTGCTGCTTCAGGAGGCTAGTCAGGGGCTAAGAGACAACAATCAAGTAACCTCAGTTCTAAGTCTATGCCTCTGAGTGTTAAAAGTGCTGAAGATCACCTGGCATTGCTTGCTTCTTTCGTTGCTTCCTACGAGAACTATATTCAGGGTAAAATATCTGATCCTACTACGTTTGATGAAGATTATGATCAGATCGACCCTGATGACTTAGAGGAGATGGATTTGCAATGGCAGATGGCCATGATTTCTAGAAGGGTGAAGAGGTTCATGAACAGAATGGGCAGGAAGTTTGTTGGCAAGAGTGTGGGCTTTAACAAGTCAAAAGTGAAGTGTTACAACTGTCACAACTATGGACATTTTGCTAGAGAGTGTCAAAGAGCTAAGTCTGAATCTCGTCCTAGTTCATCCTTTCAAGATTCTCCTGGTCATGGTTCAAACAACAGGAATGCGTCAAACAACACTGGATCAAAGGCCCTGATTTCTACTGCTAGAGAGGGTTCTTATGATTGGAGTGTTCATCTGGAGAGTGATAACAACGCCTCACAGGCGTTCATGGCTGAAGGAGAGCAAGAGAAGGTAGCTGAGAAGGCTAATGGAGAACATACTGCTACGGAGAAGAAGATGGTTGCTAACTTTGATGCTTTCATGGCTGATCAGCAAGTTAACAGGCGAGGTATGTTCTAACTCTGGTAGTTCTGTTTGTTTGAAATGTTGTGAACTGCAAAGTGAGGTTGACACATTAACACAACAAAACCAAAGTCTGGCTAATGAGCTCTCAAACTTAAAAGAATCGAACTTTTTCGTAAAATGAAATGAGTCATTATACTTGAAGAAAATTAAAGGTTATGAAGAAGAAATTAATATTCTAACCTGTAAGCTAAACGAAAAACTTCAAGTTATTGACTTAGCTCATGATACAATGAGTGAGAAAACAAAAGAGATTTCTGAAAAATGCAAAGAGTTGTCTGAAGCACAACTTAAAATCTGTGAACTTGAAAAGAAATTAAACCAATTTAGAGATTCATCTTTTGTCATGAAACACATGATGAATGGCCTGAAGAATAGTAATGACAAGACTTGTGTGGGCTTCAAAGGTTTGAATGAAGTTCCACCACCTCTTGGTCACGACTATTCTTTCTTGCCAGATGAAGAAGAGCTTACAGACTTTGTGTCAACTACACCTAGTAGTTCCCTATCAGAGGATGGTGATGTGACTGAAAATGCCAAGAAGGATAATAATAGGGAACCAATTTTAAAAACAAAGAATGCACACCCTAAGAATCAAAAACAATTTTTTGTTAAAAAGGTTGATTTTGTTAAAGGGAGTGACATGAATGAAGAGATCCCTGTTATTACTAAAGAGTCTAACGTGCAGTTTGCTAAAATAAAAACAAAGAAAAATCAGAAGTTAAGCAAACTAGACAAGATCCTTCGAAGGCATTGTCATCATCACCGCCTGATGAATGTAAGCAAGAGACTTCAATTAAGAAGTCTTCGGCTAGAATATCGTGTTTCAAATGTCATGAAAAAGGACATGTAGCGCGCTGCTGTCCTAACAAAAAGAGTGAAGCACAGGTAAGTGAGAAACAGAGAGAAAAATCACCAGAGAAAAGTGGTGATGGTGAGAAGAAGGTTAACTCACCAAAGATATCTGCTGTTGGTTTAGATAAGGCTGAAAAAGGAACTCCTCAAGTTCCTCGCTTTCAAAGAAATCAACAAAGATTTCAGCCTGCATATACATCAGGCAGATATAATAGACCTAGAAGTAGTTCACCACGAATGAATAACTTTAATTGTCCATCAAATAATTTCAAAAGTCAAGGTCAATATCAAAATCGGTACAAGAATGATGGTAATCGAAATTTTTATAATGATGGCTTTAGAAATTATCATCATCAAAATTCATGGAACCAAAATCATAATTTCCGAAGGTCGTAAACTCCAAACTTGGTTAGGAAACCTCAGGACAACAGACCTAGTGGAAATCAAAAAGCATTTCCATCAACAAGTCTAAGAACCAAGACTCCTGTTAGGAGTGATGGATACTGGATGGATGTTCCTATGATTGATGGCTCTGGAAGACCCAAGACCATTAAGGCTTGGGTCCCCCAATCTAACTAATTTTGTTTGATGGTGCAGGAGCTGCTAAGGAGGTTTATCAACTTGTGGTATGTTGATAGTGGCTGCTCCAGGCACATGACGGGGGATACGAGGTTGCTGACTGAGTTTGAGAATATAGATGGTGATATGTGAATTTTGCAGGTGCTAAAGGAGGGCACATTACCGGTCGAGGAAAAGTGACTAACGGGAAGATCACATTGGACAAAGTGATATGTTGAGCAGCTGAAGCACAATCTGATGAGCGTGTCTTAAGTCTGTGACAAGGGTCACTCGGTCCACTTTACAAAGTCTGAAACTTTGGTGCTGAAGCCTGGTTTGGTGATACCGGATGACTAGATAGTGATGAGAGCACCAAGGAGAAATGACACTTATGTCATGGACATGGGTGCCAAGGACTCGTCTTCTGTGGTGGCGTGTTTACTATCAAAAGCATCTGAGGCTGAGTCATTGCTGTGGCACAGACGCATGGCCCACATCCACTACAGAAAAATGAATTACATTATTAAAAATGGTTTAGTGGAAGGGGTGCCAGTGCAGAGGTTTCACGTGGAAGATAAATGTCTTCCATGTCAAAAGGGAAAACAACATAAGAAACCTCACAACTAAAATAGTAAATTCCATAGATGCCCTTTATGAATTACTTCATATGGATCTATTCGGTCCAGTGAACGTAAGGAGCATATGTGGAAAGTACTATTGTTTAGTTGTCACTGATGATTACTCACGTTATTCATGGGTTTTCTTTTTAGGTACAAAAGATGAGACAGCGGAGATGCTGATTAATCTTTTTACAAAATTGGAAAATGTCCATGATGCACGGATCAAGAGGATAAGGAGTGATAATGGCACGGAGTTCAAGAACCAAGTTATGGATCTCTATTTTCTTCGCAAGGGAATTGAACATCCATATCCTGCTCCTTATACACCTCAACAGAATGGAGTCGATGAGCGAAAGAATAGGACGTTGATTGAAGCCGCAAGGACTATGCTATCTGATACAAAGCTTCCAGTTCTCTTCTAGGGAGAAGCTGTGAACACAGCGTGCTATGTCCTGAACAAAGTTTTGACGGTTAAACGGTTTAACAAAACATGTCACGAACTATTCTTTAACCGAAAACCAAACTTAAAAGGCTTTGAACCATTTGGATTACCCTGCACCATTGTGCGAAACAAAGATAAGCAAAAATTTGGTGAGGTAGCTGATGAGGGTTACTTTCTAGGCTATATGCCTAGAACACCGAATAAAAGGGTTTTTAATCTAAAAACTGAATTGAGGTGGTGTTTAACATGGAAATCACTAGTTATTCACCTCAACAATCAGCGAGTGGTCCTGCTATAGTATATGATTATGACAGTGTCTTTAAATCATTTAATATTCCTGATGTTTCAAATGCAGATGAGTCTCAAGTGATCCATATTGCGATCAGTGAAGATGGAGAATGTGACTTCATGCCTTGATCGAGTGTTTCGATGACAGATGCTCCAAAACTTCTTCTAGTGCAGTTCTAGAGGACTCCAGTGATAGTGAGTCTGAACCTATTCAGGGGGAGGATTTCACTAATCCATTTGCTAATATTCAGGGGGAGGTTGGATCTAATCCAGGAGATAATCTGGTTGTTGACACCATTGCTACAACACGTGTACACAGAGATCATCCACTTGAAAACATCATTGGTGATGCTGCTGCAGGTGTTCAGACGAGAAAAGGTGTGCTCGAAGGTTACTGTTTGTTTACTTCGATTCAGAAGACTGGGTTGATAAATGAATGTTTGTATAGCTGCTTTATTGCCCAAGAGGAGCCGAAGAATGTTCATATGGCTCTAAAAGACAATTGTTGGGTTGAAGCTATGCAAGAGGAACTAGCTCAGTTCAAGAAGTTGAAAGTTTGGGAGCTAGTTGATCTACCTGATGGAGAAATAGAAATACGCACTAAGTGGGTGTTTAAGTGCAAGAAAGACGACCGAGGGATAGTGATAAGGAATAAGGCTCGGTTGGGTGCTAAAAGGGTTCAATCAGCAAGAGGGGATTGATTATAATGAAGTTTTTGCACCAGTAGCAAGGTTGGAAGCAATTCGGTTGTTCCTAGCTTTTGCTTCATTCAAGGGCTTCAAAGTTTACCAACTTGACGTGAAGAGTGCATTTCTTTACGGGAAAGTCCAATAAGTGGTGTATGTCTCACAACCAGATGGGTTTACTGATCCAGACTATCAAGATCGAGTCTATCGACTTGATAAGGCATTGTATGGATTGCATCAGGCACCCAGGGCGTGGTATGAGACACTGTCAGCACATTTGCTAAAACATGGTTTCGAAAGAGGACTGATTGACAGTCCCACTATTCATTAAAAGGAAAAAGGAAGACTTTCTGCTGGTACAGGTATACGTAGATGACATCATCTTTGGGTCATCTGATGAGAACATGTGTCATGATTTCGAAGAGGTGATGAAGAGCAAGTTTGAGATGAGTGCGATGGGTGAATTATCCTACTTTCTGGGTTTACAAGTTGAACAGAAGAAGGATGGGATGTTTATACATCAGATGAAGTATGTATATGACATTTTGTCTCGTTTCAAAATAGAGGATTGCGCTACTTTCAACACACCTATCTGTGAGAATCACAATCTTGGTCCAGATCATGAGAGTGTGGAAGATTTGATCTAACTCAATACAGGGCAATGATTGGTTCTCTGATGTACCTGACTGCTTCAAGACCCGACATCATGTTCGCAGTATGTCTTTGTGCCAGATATCAAGCGAATCCAAAGGAGTCCCACATGAAAGCGGTGAAGCGGATTCTTCGTTACTTGAAGGGGAAACCTAAACTTGGGTTAGGGTATCCAGCTTCTAGTGATTTGAAGTTTGTTGCTTTTACTGATTCGGACTTTGGAGGATGCAAATCTACAGGGAAGTATACCACAGGTGGTGTCAGTTCTTAGGAGGGAGGCTCGTGTCATGGCAATGCAAGAAGCAGTCTTGCGTGTCACCTCAACGTGTGAAGCTGAATATATTGATGCGGGTAGCGGTTGCTCTCAGGTTCTCTGGATCCAACAGCAGATGCACGATTACGGTTTGAATTTCAATCGTACTCCTATTATGATAGACAATAATGCCACTATATCAATCACCAACAATCCCGTAAAACACAGTCGCACAAAACATATTGACATTCATCATCATTTTATACGGGATTGTGCTGAAAAGAAATTAATTGAACTGCATCGAGTCGACACACTAGATAACCTGGCAGATCTTTACACAAAAGCATTTGACATGGCTCACTTTGAACATTTAGTCGAACTCAACGGGATGAGGAATCCTGAATAACCATTTTTCCATAAAAATCGTTTGTAAATAATTTACTGCTTTTCAAAAATCAAAAACAACAAAAAAAATAGAAAATAAAAAATGAGTTTTTCACTGTGTGAAAAAGAAGAAATGATAGTATATCACAAGTTAGACTGTCACACTGAAATTAAAAGAAAATTGCTTAAGTGTGATAGCAGCTTCATCATATGATGTACCAGTAGGCAAAACGCATGAAATAATCAACTTACCTTTGTGATACAAAATATTATAATAAACTATGTATGAGTGGGTAACATATCAGTGGCGTATGGTTTTATAACCTTAAATCTTGTGTTGATAGATTGCCAAAATTTGAGGTTTTAGGTCTTTATATCGTTATTTCATCCGGGGTATCAAGGTTGTCCTTCTGATGCATCCAGATATATGCTGACCTAGGCACAACCGGATATCTTAAAAGGGCTAAAATGCAAAATCCCATAAATTGAAGAAGCTCTCCTAAAGAGTCATTTGAATGTGTAAATTGCATTATTCATACCAAAATTTGGTATTTGTCCTAACCCTCGTTGGATATTTGGTCTCTTTGCTGTATGGAAGTACTGACCTGATCACAAATTATCTAACGTTGTTATTCAAAAGGATGAATTTCAGTATACTCACCTACTACGATGAATTTTTGTGCATACCTTGATCGCGGGGGTATGTCCTGAAATGGGACACACTAGTATATCGGTATCACTTAACTAAACAGATCACGAGGTAATGGAACTTGAAATGTTCATGTATTTTGTTTAAGTGGATAAACAATACTGGTAATCGTCTTGGACTGCTTTTCATGAATATTATATAAAGCAAAATCAGATAGTGTGAAAACAGTTTGATGTTGCTGATATGATCTTCTTACGGTGATACTCACAAAAATAGAGTGTTTATTATTTCGTTATTTACTTGCTTTCAGAAAATATAAAAATCCAAAAAGATTTCATTTTCTTGTAAATTCTTATTGTACGGATATTGGTTGTTCGTGGAGGAGTTGTTACCGATAGGGGGAGACGATGTTAGAAGCTGAGTTCAAATTTTTTTACGATCTTGCAGGTTCTGTGTGCTTAAAATTTTGAGTATATGGTTTAAGTTGAGAAGTGCTTAATCTGTGATACAATTTAACTATCTCTTGAATAATAATATTGTTTAACTTGTGTTGAAAAATTCTTATGGTTTCTCGAGATGTTTGTTTTATAGTATACAGATTGTAGTAGTGTGTTGCTGAGAAGTTTGGTGAAGAAGAGTTTGCTGGATATATGGTAGAACCTCCTTTCTACATTGCAGACAAAGAAAGTTGAAGAGTTTGAACATTGCTATGCAAGGACCAACCTGGAGTTTACTCAAACGCTAACGATTTAGAAGATTTGGTGATTGGATACATCAGCTTAGGGGGAGTCTGTTACTGACAGAAGCTGTTAAAGCTGAAGCTATCCAAAGACCAACGATTTTCAAAGATGTTAAAGATTACAAGAAGTCTGAAGACTAAGTTATTTTATGAAGCTATTGTCAAGGGGGAGTTTGTTGGTGCATATTTGTGACAACAGCTTAGATTTGGTCTTTGGATATCTTGTAATTAGTAAAATGATAAACGGTTAGAGGGTTTAGTTATGTAATAGTTAATTAGAAGCATTTGGGCTGAACTAGACATAAAAAGTGCATGGTAGGTGAATTGGGCCTTAAACCCATTAGCAGGCCATGTAGGAAACCCTAGCCCATGAGCATAATCTATCTCTATATATAGGGAGGTTGTGATTAGGGTTAAGGTTGCTCTATTAGTTGCTGGTTCTATTGTTCAGTTGCTGCAAGAATTACTTCAGAGAGATTGAGAGAAGAGTCTTGAATTGATTGTAAAACAATTGTGTTTGATAATCAAAAGAAGACAGTTTGAAGGAATTTTGTTCTTGTTCATGTTCGTGTTTTCCTGTTAAATCTGATCTAGGGGATTCCGCACTCTAGGTTGGATACACGATTCTGTCAAGATCCATACGGAATAGGGGACCTACATTTTCTTTATTTACAAATTCACATGAATTTAAACGTGTAAACTAAATTTCTAACATTATATTCGAATAATAATGATAAGTGTAATTTTTTTGTTATGTTTTTGACCAAGTTCTCGCGGTTTTTTCATTTCTCTCGTGGTTCTCACAATATTTATAAGCGTTCTCATTTAAACTTTCCCATATATATATATTATATGGATGGATGGGTTAAAATGAGAACCACCTTAAGTTGTAAGAAACGTGAGAACTAGGCCATCCAAAAGGTTTCTCGAAATTTTTTCTCAAATCCATAAAAAATCACTTGTTTCAGCAAAAAAATAAAAAAAAAATTGGCGCATACCCACATTTACATGAGGCGTAAAAAATAATATTTATCTTCGTACAAAATTTACACCGGCGCGTAAAAAGCTTGCATCAGTCAAATCTACCGACTCGGCAATTTTTTTACAAATGTGTTTATAATATTTTCATCTATGTTTGTGCAAAAAAAATTTTTGCCCAACTTACGCGGGAAGAAAAAGTTTTCACGGTTCTCACAGCTGACGTTGGTTCTCATTTGAATTGAGCCATATATATATATATATATATAATATATTATTATATATATATATATATAGGTAGAGGTTCCTGTAAAAAAAATATACAAGTGTGAGAAGGATAAGAAAGATTTTCATGGTGACACATGTCCCTTCTGATTTTTGTAGTTTGAGGGTATAATTGTAATTTAACTAATAAAATCTAATTAAGGAATGAATATTTGCAACAGATTTTGGGCAGTTATTTTAGGGAACTCGAATTTTAATTTATTTTTGAATTTGATCATATTCGACACCATATCATAACGAAAATTTATTTATAGCATCTTGATCATTTTTTAATTCATGGTTATGAGATTTACTGATCATCTTCGACACCATATACATTAACATATTGATCAATGGATAACAATGAAGCAGGTATGAAAATTTAGGGTGGCTTTTATTTCTATGTTCGATCGATGTCAACATTTTTTGTTGATCGGTAACAAATACCCTTTTTTAATTATATATATTGTTCAAATTTTTTGTTTCAAGCAATCGTGTTTGGTATGTGGGGTTTGAGGGTTAAAGAAAGTATGGTGTTGTTATGTTATGTTTGATAATGATAGTAGCATACGTATATGGTGTTTTATTTGTACATTGGTTTTTGTGAGATGTTATTTGCACTAGGTGTTTATTTTTCTAATGGTGGTTTTATTGTACAGATTATTTTGCGTGTTTTGGTGTTTTTAAAAAATATGGTGTTATTTCTGTTATCGTTAATAATGATAGTAGCAGTCTTATATGGTGTTTAATTTCTACATTGGTGGTTAGAAGTGGGTTTGTTGCACATGTTGTGTTCATATTATCATTGTGGTGTTTTATTCTTATATATGGTGTTTTGTTGAAAGGTGCGTGGTGTTTTTTTTATATAATGGTGTTTTTATCGTATGGTGATATGCGTTCTGGTGAATGGTAAATTCAATAGGTGTCTTCACTGAGTTAGGTGTGTTATGGTGTCTTTTTAATGGTTTAAGTTTACATGGTTGTTACGGTGTCTTTTTTAAGAGGGTTCTGGTGAATGGTGAATTCAATAGGTGTCTTCAATGAGTTAGGGTGTGTTATGGTGTCTTTTTAATGGTTTAAGTTTACATGGTTGTTACGGTGTCTTTTTTAATAGGGTTCTGGTGAATGGTGAATCCAATAGGTGTCTTCAATGAGTTAAGGTGTGTTATGGTGTCTTTTTTAAGAAGGTTCTGGTAAATGGTGAATTCAATAGGTGTCTTCAATGAGTTATGGTGTTTTTTATATATATAGTGTTTTTTCATAGTATATGATTTGGATAGTGCCTTTTTTTGTAGTTCGCTATTGTCCTAATTTTCGAACATCTGTAAACTGAATTTAATCAAGTTTGTTTTTCAGTACAATACAACGCCTTGAATCACAATACAATTAAAACACCAATGTATGAACATAGAAAAAACACTATGGACTAAAACATCCAAGCGAGACGTAATTTTTTCTCTACATAAGTATATCAATATGGTACTCATATTAAAGATAAAAAAACACTCCTTATTATGGTGTAATTTTTTTTTTAAAAGTTATGTATAAAAAGTTATTGACGTTTTAAAAAGAAGGGGGAACTTGCATATGTATTAATGTTAGTTTCTTTATTTAAAAATGTTAAATTTACTTTATACCCTTAATCTATAAATAACATCAAGCCCACTCACGATAATCACACTGTTTACCAAGAGCCCAATTGTGATATAATTCAAATACAACACAGCTTTGGAATATTTTTTATCTTTTGGTAATAAATACAATCGAGGAGCATCGACATGAAAGACCATTGAGGGGTTGCAAAAAGAGAGTGATGATAAAGATTGAAGATTTGGCGTAACGGTTCATAGTGTGTTCGGTTAGACTTTGATTCTATTGTTTTTTATTTGTTTAGACTCTAATACTTGAACAATGTTGTCTAAATTTATTTGCCTTGAATATAGTCGTGTTTCGTGCTTGAACATGCTTGTCTAATTTTCTTTTAGTTACATAGGCTATGAATAATTGTTAAAATTATTTGTGGTTCCTGGTTTGGTTAAGTTTTTATTTGGCTTTACGGTATGGTAAAGTGTTTTAATCATGGTTCTTATGCGCATGCGTATTTGATAATTAAATAACATTATATGTTCCGCCTTATCTTGGTTAAAATTAATTGAGTATTAATTAAATATAGGCATGGGTGATTTCGTTAACTTTGTATTTTCGACTAAATCTTGTGGTTGCTAGACGTAGTAAACTCTAGGAACATATTAAATAAACTATTCGGTAATTAAATATTCTACCATCTTTGAGACCAAGAAGAGATTAGATGTCGGGTTGTCTTAATTATTAGACGGATTAGGTGTTAATTGCACGACAGTGAATTACCCTAGGTTTTCTTGTGATTCTTGGCAAACCGTGTTAGAACCTGATTAGAGTCACCACCCCGTACATCCCTTACACTTCCGGATGCATCGTTTCTAGTGAGACCGAGAGGTAATCTAGATTTAGGGTACCATAACTTAGTTAGAGAGACCGAGAGGTGATCTGACATTACCAGTGAGTTTATATATTTTTCTTGACCCTAGATTGTGTCTTATTTGGAGAATGATCTGCCACCCAATTTAGGTCTTGTTTAGTGAACCTTAAGATCTCGGAAGCCAAAACTTAATTCTTCCATTCTGAGAACCGTAAGTGAGTTGACATGCATCTTGCCTAGGTAGCTACTTTCCATCATCTGACTGCACCCAAATCTTCTGTTTGTGCTCTCTTTTCATAGTTGTTTTCTTAGTTAATTTTTTAGTTGATAAAAATCTAAAAATCCATCCAAAAACTGCTAGGCTAGGACTCGACAAAAGTTTAGTATCGAGAGTCGCGCAATTGTGTCCACATATTGATACTCTGTCTTACCGACTTTACTACATAACAACCGGTGCACTTGACAATTGTGTGTTATTGAGCTAGTTTAACTTTTTAAAAAGGGTGTTTCAAAATTAATTAAACATTTTACACATCAAAGACCATATACATAATTTGGTTTAGGAGTTTAGGTTAGTGGGCTATAAACGATGTTTGAGTTTGCGCCAAGGTTCTGTCTACAAACTGGGTTGTAAACGATGTTGGGATTGGTATTTGAAATCCCATGGATTGGATTAAAAACAATGTTGGGATTAGTTTGAGAGACTAAAGCAGCATTAGAACTAGTCAATCCCACAACCAACATGCTACTTTTGTGATTCAAGTCCTTCTGATGATTGACAATCTCACATGACTTGATGGTGGTAATCATTTCTGTGAGCATGACATCATTCAAGTTCTTCGTCTTCTTGATCATGGCCACATCAGCATCCTACTTCTTCGGTAAAGAGTTCAACAGTTGACGATTCATGCCACTGTTTGTAACGGTGATTTTGACACTTATCATTTGAGAGACCAGCTTAACAAACCTTCTGATTTGGTTGTCTATCATTACACCATAAATGTGATTAAAAGAGTTGAATTGCTAATTTAGCATGTTAACTTTGCACCCCTTCATATTTGCATTCCCTTCAAATAGATTCTTTAACTTTTTCACACTTCCTGAGCATTCTTGCAATTCCTGACTGCGATAGCAATATCTAGCTCAAGTGCTATAGTTAAGAGTGCCTCGACCTTTTTATTCTCTTCTTCTATCTTATTGTCTTCTGTTGACCATAGTTGTTTAGGTTTTGGAATCTGAGTCAGTGGGCTAGCCTCTGTTGAGAACATTATAGTACGAGATCCATCTCTAATACATCTCCAGACACCTGGTTCCGTTGCCTTACAATATTATTCAAAATTAAACTTCCACTCATAGTAGTCATCACCATAGATCACTATAGGAACTTTAGTGGCTCTACCGATAATTTGATCCAACTCCTGATGAAGGGCCTAGGTCTGTGATTGAATAGCAGCCAGAGTGGCATTGGTCAAATCCGTTGCAGTCATCATGCCATTCATGTTCATCATTTAAAAATTACCAAATAAATTTAAAGTATGTTAAAATTTTGCTAGCAGTCCAGTAGGTTTGGAACAGTAAAGTTTCAAAATTAGTGCAAAAATTCGAAAACTAGCAAGACTCGAAAACCTAGCACAACTCGAAATCCCTTGAAACTCAAACCTTCTATTCAAAACAGTAACTTGTTCGAAATCCTACAAACTTGAAAAAGCCCTTCAGTGACTTTCGAAACAGTGTGACTCGAAATTTCTATTTGAAAACTTGTTTGAAATTTCTATTCGAAAACTTGTATGACAAGTCTATTCTAAAAGTCTTGTTTGAAAACCTGCAAAACAGAAAATTTTGAGATAATAACAAACTTTTGAAATATCATGGATAGGGATTATGATATATTCGAAAACTTTAAGTTGATCTCCAATTCATTAAGTAGAAGGGCTTGTAGTGAAACTTTGTTTGTTTGTAGGGTGTGTTCTGTAAATTTTTTGAGATGGTCATGAAGTGGTGTATCTTGATTTTTTTGCTTTAAACCCTAGATGACTTACAGACATGAATGCTGATGTATTATTATAAAAAAACTGTGGGCGTGGGGGGATTTATCCGGCAAGTATATGTGAGCATAAAGTATTATATTTTGCACAAATTTAAGGGGAGAAATATTTGCTGGAAATGAAATAAATGTTTGTGTTAAAGGGCTTGATTAACACGTGTAAGCTGTGATAGCTGAAAAGACTAGGATCTACCGTGATATGTTGATAGACTTAACGATCAAAATGTTAAAGATACTAAGTGATATAAACATAACGAACTATGTACCATGTGGGTAACATACCATCAGGTATGATTTTATGGTCTTAAATCTTCCAAGCAAAACAAGAGTAATGTTCAACGAATTTTTCAAAAAACAGCAGCAGATCTTCAAAAATTTTCGAAATCAGCAGCAAACTTCAACAGGTTTTCCGAAATAAGCAACTGTTTCACGGCAATCTTCAACAACTTTTTTGAATACTCCAATCTTCAGCAACAATCTTCAACAACAACACCAAGCAACTTCCAAAAACTTTCAGAATTGGTGTGATTTCAATCTGAGCCTTGAAACAAGTTCAACAGGCTCTGATACGAATTGTAAGACCCAAATCCGGATCACTACAGCGATATCACAACTAGCTTAACTGTTTGGCATAATCAAACAATCAAACCTGATTACTGAAGATGAACAAGAAGATGATATTGATCATAAACTTCACTTGCATACACAAAGGTCTGATACAAGTTTTGCAGAAAACAAATCAACCACAACCTAAACAAATAGGCTAACATATATAATCAGAGGACAACCAAGCCCAAGACTCCCGCTAAACCCTAGCCCATGTCACCACCCCATGCCCATTCTAGCAAGCCCAAGTACAAAACTAACAACAAACCCATTACACTAAACATCTAATAATGTATAAACCTTCAAGGGTCCAACAACAAGGCTATTAGTAGCAAAGAATTAACCTTGAAGTTTGCATTCGAGCACTCACATCTTGAAGTTGTCTTCATTAGGCTTGACATTGGGATTTCGCAGAAATAATCGAGCACCCATTGCTCTCGTATGGTGTACATGTCCTTCTACCACTGGTGGTCCTTTAAGCCAAATTCATCAAGCAGAACCTCCCAACGGGATTCAAAAGTCCAAGGCTTCATATGCACGCTTCAAACCAACAAGTGCAAAGATGCCCGGAGTTGAGTATTCTAAAGAACATCTCTAATCTAAAAAATGTCTTTTAGTAATGTACATCACAAAAGATATATATGCCACATGCATAACAACACGAACTTCAAGGAGAGCTTTTTCATAATATGTCACACGCATAATCGGTGGCATGCCTCAAGGAAATATTGTAAAACTGCTTGTCTCATAGACGGATCCTGGTCAGTTAACAATAATTTCGGTTGTTTTTTATGAGCTTTCAAGAACAATTTAAGGAGCCACTTGTATGAGTCGATTGTTTCATTAAATAACAACCTAGCCCCAAACTGACACACCGTTTGTGGTTGTCAACCTGATGGGTTGGTAAATTTCCAAAGCTTAATGTGTTTAATTTTACCTATTTGTGTGAAATTGAGTTTTAGAATACACTACTTTGAAATGCTTTGTATTTTGCAGGCCTTGACATGTTTAAGGTGTATTTTGGAATCTTAATGGAGCTTAGGAATGAAGTTAGAAAGAACGAGAGCGGAAAACGGAGCTAAACGGAAAAAACTGAACAAAGACTTTAGAGATCGGCGTCCCAGACGCTGGTCCCAGCGTGAATTTGGGGAAACTTCTTCCTTTGATTAGTTTTGAACCCATTTTGAAGGGGAAGCTACACACTCCATTCTAGACTTCCATAGGCGATTTTGAGAGATTTTTGAAGGTTCCATTTGATCTATCTAATATTCCATCAAGTTTTAAAGTTTAATCATCAACCATGAGTGGCTAATTTCTTCAAGATCATCCCCGGTTGAAAGGTTGTGAGTTTTCTAGGGTTTGATTTTCATGTTTTGGTTTGATACAAACATTTGTAATCTTTTGATTGAAATTGTGCGGATTGATTATTAGTATTGTTTTGAACTCAAAATTGTTAAGATTTTCTTGCATCATTGACATTGAGAGATGATTACTACTATGAGTTTTGATTCGTGTTAGGGTTTGTTCATTGTTCTTGATTTATAAAACATACAATTGTCTTTAATTCATATTGTAAAGGTTTTCTTGTACCATTTCCGTATGTTAGATGATTGTTGATGTCTACAATCAGGTTTTCAATTTACAAACTCAAGAAATCATTGGTGTTCATAAATTAATTAAACCATTCATGTTAAATAACTCTAGATACTTATTAATCCGAAACCCGGGTGTGATTCGTTTTCTCATATATTATTTTTAACTAATCAATTAAGTTTTGCAATCATAGTTAACGAACCATTCTCGTAGTTAGTAGCAAATTGTCGATTCAATTTCAATATCTTTCCAACCAAAAAATTAAAAAAAAAAATTAAATAGCAAACTTCATAAATTGTTCCAAAATCTGTGATCACCTGAAGTCTGACACAGACCATAAACTCTTCGTGGTTCGACACCCTGACTGCCACTTACTATTTGTTTGAGGTAATTAGGAAGTATAAATATATCTTTGACCGGGCCGTGACAGTCCGATCAAATTTTGACGCCGCTGCTGGGGAGCTAGTGCGCTTAGTATTGCATTGCTTGTTCGATTTGTTTATATTGAGTAGCTTAATCAAAAGAAAATATCAAAAAAAAATATTAAGTTTTTATGTATTATAGTCTTATTTTGCTTACTTTTATATATTTTATTTTACTTTGGGTAGTCGAGTTTTGTTTGTACAGGTACATGTTTTGCAAGCACTTTATTTCACCATGAATTGGGTAGATATGACCCATGTGAATGTTGTGGGAGCCGAGAACATCTATTGCATGAATGCTCATTGTTCCATGAAAAATTTCAAGCATACAAGGAACGTGAAGGCTACCGCATCGTGAGTTACGGATATAATAGGATGGTGGATTATGAAAATTTTGAGAGTCCATCGTCATATTATCCATACTGGAGACCCTCACCACCAGAGCAAGAAATGAAGCTTATCAGTCATGCCCTTGTTGTGGAAAAGTTCACATACATGACGATTGCCCAATGTTTTGGAAAGATCCAGTGTTTTGGAAAGGAAAAATAAAGGCCGGTTACAAGCCACCATCTTATCATGGATATTGTGAGTCAAATGTCAACTACAATTATGAGCCAAAGTGGGATTATGATAATTATGAACCCGAGAGGCCACAGTTCTCAAGCTACCAGGAGGAGTATGTTGATTATTACCATGAATATCCTCATTCGACATACGAGGATCCTCAAGATTTACTACATTCCAAACTTGATGCTCTCATAAACATGTTGAAAGAGTCAAAGAATGAGAATGAGATGAGAAATAAAAAGCTCATGAAGCATTGGTGATGCAAGTGGGTCAACTCATCAAGGAAGTGGCCAAATTAGACGAGATCGAGAGAAGTTGGCTAGTGGTACCAGGATTGATGATGATGTGGTGGTGGAAGAGGTTACAAGTCTTCCAAAGCAAGAAAACGAGTGTGAAAATTTAAATGAAGATGTAACACTTCTCAAAGAACCAGTGGCGATGAAAAGAGGGTAACATGGGAAGGCTTGCATCAAGCTACCATGAAGTGGCTCCACAACAATGTCTTAACTTTCATGCCAATTATTGGGAAGCAATTGCGGATTTGGCATATAAACTACCAAGGGTATGTTGGAAACTTGGTAGAAAAATGTGGTTTAAACTTTCATTGAAGGATATAGAGTAGATAGGGGCATGGAAGGTGAATTACCAAGCTTACATTGGTAACTCGGTAGGAAAGTGTTCACTTAGACCACCGTGAGAGGCAAATCAGGTATGATTGTTGTGTATTTGTATTTTATTCTTTTGTATATTTTTTGTTTCTTTAGTTTAAATGAACTTTGTGGTTGTGTTCCCTATATAAACCTCACGATACCTTTCCTTGTACTCCTGAGCTACCGGGAGTTTAAAGGGCTTGTTGCATACGCTAAATGCAACCGTGATTCCTAGGAAAGTGAGTTAGGGTGTTGTTATTGTAAATTATTGTTTTTCCACTAATCAAAGCAATTAATAGATTACTTGGTAAATATTTTTTTGAAATGGTAAAATGAACAATCTTATGGATTTTAATTGTTGTGAGAAGCTTGCTTCAACTTATGTTTAAAGTTTGTAGGTACCTTCATGCTTGTCTATAGCAACTGTTTTGCTTAGGAAACAAGGATATCATTGAATATGAAGAAAAGTAGGTGTAATCATTTCTAATTTTCTAAGATTTGATTGTTGTATTTTAGTTTTGGTAGTGGATTGTAATTGTATATTATTAGAGATGAGGTCATTGTGGTGGTGGTGTGCATCCTAGTATGCTTAAAAAGTTTTCAAAAGTTAAATTATAAATTGTATCCTTCATTCAAAACACTATACATTGAGGACAATGTCAATCTCAAGTGTGGGGATGGAAAAAATTGAAAACTTTTGCCTTTAAGTGGACTTAATCATGTTTGAAAACCGAATTAGTAAATCATCAACGGGTTCCAAACAAAACCACATGTATAGGTCCTATCATGGTCATATTCCTTGTGATTGTAGTAGAAAAGGTATTTCTAGCAAATGTTTTAAAGAAAAAGGAATAGGAATGCCTAACTATAGGTAACAAGCTTTTGGTAAGATGAATGAATACTTCACATCGGTAACCTTGTTCCCCTGTTTGGTGAGATTTTGATCCTACTTTAAAAATCATTATCGTATACGTATATGTTTCATTCTGTTTGAGAGAATGTCATATGTTAGCTCTATGTTAGAACTTGTTTGATATGATACACGTCGAGGCCATGGGCTAGACATTCGCATATAGATGATTGATGCAATTTAAGATCACCTTTTTGTTTTGACACCCTTATTTATGTTTACCATCTTACCCACAACACAACCAATAGTACCCAAACTTGAACGTTTTTCCATTCGTTTCTTAACCCACATCATTACCCAAGTTAAACCTTAAGCCCATTGAAAACCGTTAAAAAAGATCCCTTTGTATATAGTGGTTGAAAAAAAACGAGAAAAAAAAAGAAAAAGCCAATAAATGGGTCTAACGACCACAATCGAGGCTAGAAAAAAAAATATATGGAAAAATTAGATATGGGTCAAAATTACCCAATGTATGTAGTTTAGTTGTTTAGTAAAAAACATTTCTTTTAACGGTTCGTGTTCACAAATTTATATTTTAGTCACTTTTTAGTAAAATAATTTCCTAACCTTTGCCTAAGCTAAAAACCGTAAGACCTTTTAATATGTGTGATGTCTATGTGTTGTAGTGGAGGTGTGATTGTGATTCAAGCTTATAATTATAGAATAATATAGTTGGTCTTTGAGTGTTAATTACTAGTGCATTACATGTTAGTTCAGAAATAAAACTGAGAGTAATGAGCAATATTAATGACCTCTAGCTCAACTGGTATGAGGATTTGAGTTCTTCTGTGAAGACTCAAGTTTAATTTCCACTTGGTGCAAAAAAGAGTGGGCAATGATGGGAGACCCAGGGAAACCTGGTTTCGATCCTTAAGCCAAACGGGTTTTACAGGTAATTTCACTGTCGTACCTACGGGCGGGTGGGTTACCGGGTTTTCTCCCGAAGTGGTGGTGGACGACTCGGGTTACTCTCGGAGTACTTCGTTTGTCCAGTGGGTGCCCCGAGAATATTCAGGATTGATTTGTTGTCCGTTAAAAAAAAAGTACTGAACAATTGTAGGGGTTTGTTGCATGAGAATAAAAACAATAGCACATTACGTTTGTTTGGCGTTTCTTTGCTTTAATAAAGAGTAGTATTATTTTAATTTGCTAGAGAATAACCAATAAATTGTGATTAACATTGCGAATAGGTTAGGACTCTGGACCTTAACTAAGGAGTGGTAAGGAATTTGGAAAATGTATTTGTTAAATAATGGTTGGATAATAGTGAAAGTGTTTGCTTGAATGCAAGCAAAATATAAGTGTGGGGATGTGATCGGTACATTTACCGCACACTCTTATTTATATTAATTACTAGGTTATCATCCGGGTGCGACCCGGGTTGGAGAAAATTATTTAGGAAAACATTAAGTGTATAAATAAAATAAAATACAAACGAAGTGCCATGTTACATAAATTAACGACAGAGTGGAAATACAATTAAAAAATAGTCAAGTCCCTTTCAAAATCATATCCTTCAAGTTGTCAAAACCTTTCCCTTAGTAAATCGAGTCCATTCTACAAAAAGAACCAACCAAATTATAAGCGTTTAACTACATAAAATCAACTTTGGTGTCGATAAAATCAAATTGGCATGTTTCAAGAATGTCAGAGACGAAAATAGTACAAATTTGAAATATGACCTAAACTGACATAACTAAACAAACTACATGGACGAAAATTACAGTTAACTCTAACTACAAATATAGCCCCGCTAGTTATTAAGGGGTATTTTGGTCATTTTAGCATAACTTAACAAAAAACTTAACCTCTGTTTGGCTTAGTACCTCAACATGTTACAAAATTGAAACTATAGAAACTCAACCTGTTATAAAAATAAGTTAGTACTAAACGGCGTTCAAAAGCGTTACTTTGGGTAAATCACAAAGACTATATGTGTAATTAACTCTATTAATTTAGTTTTTTTTATTCTACTTGAATATCTCTTTAGATTTACAAAGCGTTTTCATACTAATTCATTTTTAAAACGACCTTGTTTTGTAAATTCATTTTAAAGTTTCATAGTAAGTTTGTTTAAAACTTATAATAGAGAAATATAAAACAACTTTACTTAATAACATTAAAGATAACATAGGCACCAGCAGGTTATAAGGACGTTTCTTATAGACAGTAAATATCATTTTTGATACATAAATATGACGTTTCTTTTACATCCTCCTATTCGATTTACCACACCTTTAAATATCATTTTGTTTCTAGAAATCCACAGGCACCAGCAGGTTATAAGGACAATTGCATGGATAAATTTCCCCTTTGTCAGGCTAGATATGTGATCTGTTTATGTAGCGTGAACCTTTTAGAAGGATGCAGATAAAATTAATCCTAGAAAGTAGCAGTTCTTGACTTATATATGCTAAAATCATGAGGTAAACGTCAAAAATATTAGACCTTGCAACTTGGATCAATTCTTCACAGGTGCTTCTGTTATTGTTTATGGGCATCAGCCCTAAATGACCCGGTACATAAAAACTAAAATGGATAGGTATAATTGGTAAGCGATGGAACGATAACATTAAAGAATGTAATCTAAGAACAAAAGAGGCATACATCTCAGCATGTGGCTTGTTTTTTAGAATACAAGAAGAACAAAGAAGCTAATCTATAACCCTAACCTGGGCCTTCGACAGCAGCAGCTTTACCCATACATGGGCCTTCAAAAATGACTTTTATAACCCTCATACAGCAACAACTTAATACCGACACCCATATGATTACAAGGGGCTCTGGCCTTCGACCAGCAGAAGAACCACAACAATAGGCAATCAGCAGAGTATAGAAACCGTGACCCAGGTGGTGCAACGGGCCGACCCTGAAAAAACCGCAACCGGAGGTGACGCTATTAGCCTCTTATGAGTACCTGGAAAAATGAGACCCATATGATCAATTCATAGTATTAAAATTAGTGACAACGTAAAATATTTCTATTGGAAAAAAGCCATGGACAACTATGTCACTACAAACGAATAGTAGCAAATGCTATGTCAATCAGCTTTTTAAAATGTGTGATTTATCTTTATGTATAACCTTTTTTCTCGACGACACAGTTAAGCAACCTGCTTCCTCTTCTAGTAGCATACATAATCTCATGCTGAAAAACCATATCTCTATCGTTCAACAACCAGTAGACTAACACCAAACGTTTTAACACAATGATCCAATCACGCATCTTGCTCAAACATTTCGACATGGCATGACGCAGATGCTCACTTTAGCCTCGTAAGTACGACGTAAGCTGCAGGATCTCCCGAATGTACTTCTTGCTGGTCGGATCATATGACTGGTGGCTTTCACTATGGCAACTTCTAACTCTGGTACCATATTTCTAGCCACCTTAGCAATGCCAATGCTTGTTTGATCCTTCACCGCTTCGCTTCAATCGCTTTCCAAAGCGTTGTCGGTGCCATTATATTTCTTCTTCACACGAAATTAGATGTCAGAAGTTCATAAAACAAATTAAACAGTAAATAAATTGTTTAAGCATGCGTAATAACTGATAATCATTGATTAGCTTCTATTAAAACAAAAATTTAAACAGAATTTTATTATAAATGTGAATTTAAGAATTATTATAAATGTTAATTTATGCAATTATCTGCTATAATTCAATTTCATATCAGCAAATTTATATGAAAACGCAGTTCCTAGAGTAAATTTATTAAACTTGCAAGTTTTGAATTAAGATCGATTACAAAAATAAACTCAAATTCGTATAACTCCGTACCGTTTAAGATCTGGACAGTGATTTGCTTCATCAAAACCTGAAGAACTGCCAGCACGTGTAGGCTTCAAAAAACTTAAGGTGCATTAGAGACTTTGGGACCCATGTATGCCTAGAACCAGCTAAAAAACACTACTCAACACCTCCTAAATCAATAATTTCAGTTGATTTCAAAACTAATATAATCACAAATTCACAGCTTCATAGTTGATATAAATGCTTTAATTTTTCAAGAAACATATATGATAACTATGTAACTAAATTACCAAAATAAAAAAAATCAGCTATTTACCTGTCACCATAGAAGAAGATATTAGGTTTTGACCATCCAAATTTCCACCTATGTCCTATAAAAAGAAGAATGGTGCTGTTGATAGGTTTGCACCCCATGGCTTCTATCAACCCTTGTTGAACTGAGATAGGCTTGTCAGGTTAATCTAATAAAATTAAATCATACAGAAAGAAAACAAAAAAATAACAACAGGTATAAAATGGACTGAAGATAAACAAAATCTAGATCTTAAACAACAGAAACTGAACCAACAGTGACGACATGAAAAGCAACTTCAAGCAGGCCCTTAACGTCAAGCCGTTGTCATTTTAGAACTGCTAAAAATACAAAATCATCATTAAAATGTGAAATAATCACAATAGAAAAAACATACATATTATAAAAGTATGGAAAAACTAACCAGACACCTTGCCTCTACTCACCTCGGATGCTAGTAAGTCGATTGTGGCCACGAGTCAAATTTTGACTGAAAAGACACTTTTGAAATTCTCAATCATTCAGGTTATATCAGATTTTGGTTGTCCTGACCACATAGATACTCATGTAAATTAGAATTAAAAGCTATAGTAAGTCGAAATAAGATAAAATCATTATAATAACCGCATAAAAACCTAGTTCTTATATAATTTACTTTTGCAAGTCCGTTTACAACCTTTTTTTCTTTCGTATAAGTATTTCGTCACATCCAAACATGAACATTTGAGAGAGATAAATGTATATTGAAAACAATATAACTCAATGCACAATAAAGGTATAGAAATCAAGCAATAATTTGTTAAAATAAGAACATATTATAGAACTAATCAAACTTATACACTAATACGTACCACTTAAAATATGGTTTCACTTTTACTACATAATAAATGAAGCAATTAGACAATAAAGTGAATAAAAGATGCTAAAATTTAAACCTTTATGCTACTTAAAACCTCAAAATCAACACTGCATCCTATTAAAGCACATCCTGTTAATCAACACTATATCCTCAAAATCAACAGATATCAAAAATCAAAAGACTATAATTAGTGAAATTGATACCCTATATTACAAAATAACAAATTATCTATGCCCTAACGTGAATACAACACAACCACCTTTAAACCCCCAATCATAATCATGTAAGAAACATCTGAAACGACCAAAAGAATCTGAGCATTAGGGGTGTGCACGGTTCGGTTCGGTTCGGTTTTTGGGCAAAACCAAAACCGAAACCGAAATGTCGGTTTTCAGTTTTTTAAAACCGTTCGGTTTCGGTTTTTACGCCGGTTCGGTTCATTTTTCGGTTATTTCGGTTTTTGGAACGAAATTATGTAAGATTCAAAAAAATAAAAAGTATAATTTAAATATAAGAATCTTTCTTATATATTTACATTTAAGTTATTATAGTTAACCTCTTTAATTAATATTATTTACATAAACCTAACCTTCTAATCTATTTTTATGTTTCTCCAAAGTTTTTATTTAAACATTTTCTTTCATAATAATTTGAAGATCATTTAATTTCTATATTAAATTTTGTTGGGTAATAAATAAATCATTTCAATTAAAAATAAACATGTAATGTTTTTATTACAAACACTTAACATCCAACAAAAAAATTAATAAATTCTACTAACATGTAATGTTTTTATTACAAACACTTAAACAACTTAAACTTAAACAACTTAAACTTAAACATAAAAGTATATGAATTGTAACTTATCGGTTCTGTTCGGTTCGGTTTTTTCAGTTAATGAAAATGGTTATCCAAAACTAAACCAAAATTTTCGGTTATTAAAAATCCGAAAACCGAACCGTCTGTTTTTATTTCGGTTCGGTTATTTCGGTTTCGTCGGTTATTTTTGGTTACCGTTTGGTTGTTTCGGTTTTCTGCTCACCCCTGTTAACTATACGCTCAAACAAAGAAATAAAGAACATACCGTGCAAAACTCTGTAGAAATCAAGCAACGGTTCATCAAACCTAACTTGTCTCCACCGATCTACGCGTATCTATGGCATGCAGTCGGAAATCGATTGTTCAAAGAGGCAGGTCAGGGTTTTCAAACTAAGAAAAGGATAGCGCCAAAGAACAGATAGTTTCGTTTCTCTAAAGCCCACACCACCATCACCATATTCATTTAGTCAAAGCACGTATGTGTGTATTCCGTTTCTATAGTGGTTGATCGATATCGTAATCCATATTCAGTGGTGGTGGCGATATCTTATGTAGAAGAGGAAGGTGAGGCTAGGGTTTAGAATAGGATTACAGACGGAGCGTGTTTTAGAAGTTATTTATTTCCGGGTCAAAAACGGGGCTCCTCTTATTAAAAAAAGGAACCATGGTTTTGGATCCAAAACAAAAAATAAGATGCTCTCGTATGACACACATCAGCACATATATTTTCATTTATATAAGATAATAATAATAAATAAAAGTGTATTGTTGTTATTAGAAAAGATGCTACTTTAGTTGGTCTTTGTATTTTGTAGGTTAAATAATAATAACAAAACGAGTTAATATAGTGAATTTATAAATAAAATAATATTTTTTATCTAATAAATGGGTATTAAAGCTAATATTATAAAGTCAAATTAACTAAATCTAAGACTGTAATTTCAAAAGGATGATGTTAGTTTTTAAATTCATGATATCACCTTTTATTTGAATTTTAAACAATAAAAAAATATAAAAAATAATTAACTTAATTTTACTTTTTTAAACAATAACCAAGACTAACTAACATGCCTGCAATAATATTCATTGGACCAAATATTACCCCTAATCAAACTTCTTTTTGCACGCTCTTCTCTTCAATTGAGAAACCCTAAAATTACAACCACTTCTCTTTATTATTAATCCTTATTCTCCATCAACACTAGATTTCATGCTACATTGTTGATTTTCACTATGGTGATTTCATTTTTCTATTTCATCTACAATCTTTATCATCTTGACCGTCGAATGTTTTCTGAATACATAATTTGTATAGTTTTTTACTTTGATTTCATATGTCGTTTTGATTTTAATCTCTCTCTAGACTTTGTGTAAATGATTATTGATTATGAATTTAGAGCCCAAAGATCAAAAACTATTGAATATGACGTTTATGAAGTGTGGATTATGTGTTGTTTGTGGAAAGTTGTTTAACCGGCTTTTCAATCGAGCAATAAGAATTGAAATGTTAATGAACCCTAAATTATAGTATCGTTTACGTATTTGAGAAATCACAGGTTTCTTATCATTTTAAATATTTTGTTGTCTTTCTTTTTTAAATACTTTACCATAGATCTTGAAACTACTTCTGCAAGACATAATTTTATATGTTGATTGGAGAAAATGGACATTTTCTGAAAGCATTACCAAGGAAGATGTAGAAGATACTTTCTCATAGCTGGATTACAATTTTTTAATTTGTCTTTAATCGGTATGAACAAGTTCTTTCTAAACGTACTCTGTTTTTCGATGAACATACCCTGTTTTTTCATTTTTGGATTATAGTAATCCCGGCACACCGATCGGCAAAGGTATTATCTCACTCCGAAGAAACTTCCTACGTTTACCGGGTACTGTATTAATCGATGTTTAAATTTCTTTATTTTAAGTAATATCCAGATTTTAGCTCATCATCGTTGATAATTGCTTATGAGTCGGATGATTTATTAAATTTGAGTAATAATTGTGTGTTTCATGTTTGTTGATAAATATTTACTAAGCTTCAAATTTTAGGTGCTAATTTGATCTTCTATTTATAAGTGCTTATTTTGCTTCGTCTTTTTTTTTATAGAATTTGCGTAGTCATAGCTATTGTACGTGTGTTGTTGCATTTTCATCATTGTCTCTTGATTTACAAGTATGTTTAGCTTCTTTCTTTCTTTTAGTTTACAAATATTAATGGTTTTCACGATTTTATAAAATTCAGATGGGTTTGATTTTGATGTGGGTCTTGCTTCAATTTAACAATTTGTTCAATTACGGTATATTCAGTATTTGGTTTCTTTCAATAGAGTATTTGGTTTCTTTCAAATGGATCTGTCATTTATTTAGTTTCTAATATTGGGTTCCTTTTAATCGATTTATGAACTTTTATATTTTTATTTTTGCTTAAATTTCAATTTGAGTTTTGATTAAAATGTGTTGTTTGTAGTAGCGTGAATGAGGTTCTTCCACCAGCGTTGGATTCCACTTCTCAGCCACCACCCCTATTTGATAGCACCAATAGGTATTCGTCATGTGATCAATCAGTCTCTTTTAGCTTAATTTCACTTTTAGTAAGTATTTTTGGTTCAGCATGCGCAGTAATTATATCTGAATTCAGATTTTTTTTATTTACATTGTATTAAATGAAGGTTATGCATGAACTACCGATGCTTCTATGCACAACGTGTTTGATCACCAATAATTATAAGGTGAGTTTGAATTCTAAGTGTTCAGATACACAAATACTGTGTTATAGCTTATTTACACTAAATATGCCTTTGTTAAGCAGGTGAATGGTGCTTATTTTGAACACATTTGAGTGATATAAGTACTTATTGTAGAGTGATATAAGTACTTATAATATTTCTGTGTTTTTTTCTTTGACGTTACAGGTTCAAAAGTTAGAGATACAGAAGAATGAGTGGAGATACTTCGTCCATTACTTTGTAAGTTTTACACTGTCTTTTTTATTTTTCCACTGTTCCACAAAGGTTATATTTAATATTTAATTTTGACTTTGCAATGATGTAAGATGTTCAAATTTCAGTTTTACAAATTGTGATAAACTGGTGGTTATCATACAACAACATTAAGTAATAGACTATATTCTCTGTTTTGCAGGGTTGGAATACAAAGTAAGTTTTTTCTTCATGATATCATTCCTATTGTATTTCAATGTTAAATCCTGCATTATATATTTATATTTTTACTTGCAATTGGCAAAGTTACTTTGTGTTGTAATGTGTGTTAAAGTTATATTTAGATGTTTAATTCAACATTGAAAATTGCATAAAATTTAGCATTGAAGGAATACTATTTTTGACTCACAAAGTGAAAGTTACTAATCATGTGATTTTGTAGGGGAGTGCAGTGCAGTTCAGGTTTCAATACACGCCGAATACCAATTATCCATAAAAGATGCAAGCTTTTAACGACATTTTTTGAAGCTTCCATGAGTCTCATCACGCATCAATATATAACACAAGATTACAACCCTTTGAAATTTCTTTTATATTCCTTTTTTTATAATTAGTTTTATAAATTTAAACTTTTATAAGATTCAGTTTTTAAAATCATTTTTAGAATGGATTCCGCAGGGTGCCTAACTCTAGAAGGATCGAAGCTTTTGCTACTATTTAGAAACATTCATCTTAGTATTTTATCAAGCCGGAGAAGTTTGACCAATCAAGATTCGAGGTAGCATAAGATGGAAATCCCAACGTTTTGTTCATATATGTATGAGAAAACTTCATTAACCCAATACAGGCTATCATATTTTATGTTAATAGAAGTTTATTGTATTTCTTATGCTAGTAGTTATGTATTGAGAAATATTACAAAAATTTTACTTAGTTGTTATTTTATATTAGTATTTGAAATTATGTGTATTAAAGGGTTGTGTTTGTGGTCATTAGTTATAATGTAATTGAACTAATGAATGCTCTGGACTATCATGTTAAAAGCATATACAATAGTCAATAGGTTGATGAAGTGATTGAAAGTAAAGGATTCACATATGGCATTGATAGTTAATTCTTTTCTGTGGAGGGTCTGCGGTAAAGCGTTATGGACTTATGATTGTTTTGATTGAAAGATTGATCTCATAGTATAAAACAAACCTTATAATACACAGGGATAAGCTAGTAATAATATAAAACTGAAATATGACAATAATGTTGCAATGCAGACGTTAAGTTCATACTCACTAATTTCAATTAAGCATTTCGAATAAGAAAATAAAAGAAATATATAAATAAGGAAATTTTTCTAGTTATTAATATTATGTTTGTTCAGTTTTTGAACTTCGAATTTCGAAGCAGGTAAAACGAAAGACAAAGTAAATTGGATTTGGGGTGACACTCCACCCTAATGGATTGCAAGTTAGATGCTCAATTAACAAAACCCATCAATAGGAATTTGTGAGATATTGGGCTCACACTCCAGCCCAATGGATTGAAAGTTAGATGCTCAATTAATAAAAGCCCATCAATAGGAATTTGTGAGCATGAAAAAACGGAAGTTTGGGATGACAGTTTTTGTTTGGGCACTGCAGTAGGTTCGCAAGGAGAGGAGGCTGCCTATTGGCTGTGGTGGTTCTTGGCTACTTGGCATAGAAATCAAGAAAAAATAGCATTTTGGAGTTGCCGGATTGAGCGCAATGCGCGACTAATCCACCACGATCATCCTCGGGTGTAGAGTTGTAAGCGTTTAGGTTTTGACATTTGTTTTAATTTTGATTTGTGATCTAATTGCATTTGAACATTTGAAGTTTATATTGATTGTCTTGTATTTGTATTGAATCCATGAATTGTCAAGTGAGTTATGAAATTTGACTTTGTGGAATGAATATGTGCAATTATGCTTTAATATAGATTAGGCTTTACATGTTCTAATATCGCAGTGCATCTTTGTCCGTTCTTTGTGACGTTGATAGCTATTGGCACCTAAGCCTCGTAACACTAAACCCGTTAATAACCAAGTGTGATTAAATCAAGTTTAAAACGTGTAGGAAACCTAGTTGCTTATGATTTCGAACCCGAGTGTGATTGTTTTCCCATATTATTGTGTTCAACCAAATTAAAAATAGTTACTTTACCAAACATTTCAAACGACAAAATTTAATCATAGCAAGCTTCATAATTGCTTTGTACACTTGTTTTGTAAATACTTTTTCTAATCAAACAACTTGTGCAACACTGACCACATGCTCTTCGTGGATACGATACTCGACTTACCCTAGCTACGTAGGTTAATTGGGTTTTTGATTGCTCTGGACGACACGGTCTGTCAAAATGGCGTCATTGCCAGGGAGTTCGTGCGTTTTGTCTTAGGACATTGCTTGAAATTGTGATTGTTTGTTTAAGTGCTTTGTTTTCTTTTATCATATTTGCTTTTGTGTTATGCGGATGTGTTACTTGTGTAGATTACAGGTAGTGCATGCATACACGGAATTCCAGAAGAATTACGCCTTTAGCTTTCGAACAGGAAATCGAGGGGGTCGTACGAAGAAACCTAGCCAACCGGTTAAAGGCAACACTTTCCCCTAACTCACCCAACCTAAACTCAACACATACCCCATCCTTTGGACCCGTCCAAATGGATCGCCAAAACTCCAATCAACCCAACAACCAAAACCAACACAATTACCAATACCAAGACTACCCTCCCCAAAACCAAAACAAACAAAATAACCAACCGGGGGGTGGTAACAATTCAAGACCATCGGCACCGCCACACCTAACCCATACCCAGAACCAAAACCAAAATCAATGAACACCCACGCCACCACCTTAAAAACCGTTCTTGCCAAAACCCATTACCACTGAACCCCAACAACTAAAATGTTAATCCCAACCGTGGGCTAACCAAAACCGTGGCAATCCAGCGAATGAACCCCAATTTCTCAACATCGATGAGTTGAGAAATAATATCCACGATGATGAGCCGTATAGTGTTCTAGGTTACCAATCACCAGAACATGTTAGTATCTATTTGGAGTACCGGGAGAAGGGGGAAATTATAATGACGGGTTTGAAGATGATGGGTGGAACGAATATGACAACAACGGGAACTTCTATAATGGTAGAGGTTATGAAGAGGAGGTGGGCTATCAACATGCAAATTATGTGGATTATGTTGATGACTACGGGTACGATTATGCCTGAAATGACGGTTATACAATAATCGTCAACCCCAATACAACAACCAAAGGAACCGGATTGGTAACAACGCCAACCGGAACCGGATTCCTCAATTTGTAGGCGGGGGTAATCAAAGGGTTAACCGTGGACCACCGGTGAACCAAGAGGTCAACGGTCCACCAAGGAATTGACCACAATCACCAAAACCAAATGCAACAACCAAGAGGTGTTAATGGTCAGTTTAGGCCAATGATTTCCGATAACATTCACTAATTATCCATCCACCCACAGGAATAGCATCATTTGATTTCAAGCCTAATTATATAAACATCATACCTCACTTAAATGGTAGGACTAATGAGAACCACGCACACATCTAGCCGAGTTCTTCGTGTTGTGTGGTACCATTGGGGACACAACTTCTCCCAAGAGGAGGTTAGGTTGCGAGTCTTTCAATTCTCATTGAAAGATAAGGCTAAGCAATCGTTTTTAACCTTGTCGACTAATAGTATTCGAACATGGGGAGAGATGAGACAAATCTTCCTTGATGAATACTATTCAATGGCCAAAACCGATGATGCGATGGATGAAATTAGTCATTAGGCAATTACCGCGTGAACCATTACATGTAGCCTTCACTCGATTCAAGGAGTTAATTCAAAATGCTCTCATCACCAAATCAAGAGATGGGAATTGGTTAAGTGCTTCGTGAAGGGGTTAGACATGCAGGAGTGGAAGTTTCTACAATCATCTAGCAATGGTACATTGTTAAATAATCATGAGGACGATGATTGGGATTTCTTGGAGTGGATGAGCAAGAACTCAAAGGCCACTAAATCGGCCGACCAAACCAAAAAGCACCCTATTTCCCGGTCTCTCCCCGATATCGACTGAGTGCTAAGGATCAGATCGACACTTTAGAGCGGGAATTGTCTCGTATGAAGAAGAAGGATGTGGGGCGGTTCAATTTGCGATTTGTGAAGATTGTGGGGATATTGGTCACTGGACCAATGAGTGCCAAGTAAATACGGCACAAGCCACCGAGGAGGTGAATCAAGTGTTTAGAGATAGAAAGCAGAACTCCAACACCTATCACCCGAGTTTGAGGAACCATCCTAACTTTAGGTATGGTAATGCCTCAAACCAAATGAACCTAAATTTCCAACCGGGAAATCAAAGTGGTTCATCATACCTAAACCGTCAAGGTGGTAATCAAGGGGGTTACCAACGAAACTACAACTAGGGGGTAGCCAAAGATATCAAGGTCATGACAATAACCAAAGATACTACAATCAAGGTGGTAATGTAACGGTAATGGGTCGGTGAACAATCAAGGCAGTGGTGATGACTTGAATGCCAAGATTGATGCGCTATTGAGTGTAGTGAAGGAATCCAATAGCGACATCAATGAGATGAAGAAGGAAAATGAGATGAGGGATAAATCTCATGAAGTGTTGGCAAAACAAGTTCGTCAACTTGCGGAAGAGGTGGCGCAAATGAGGGGAAGTGGAGGAAGACTTCCAAGTGACACCATCATGAACCCTAAGCATCGAGGGTCCAACTCGAAGTCTACACATGAGGTACCAATTAACAAAATTTCTTTACGTAGTGTCAAAGTCATAGATAATGGTGTTGAGTCGCCACCACCCCAGTTTGTTGAAGGGGTGGTAGAAGATGTTAGTGATGAGGAAGCTGTTGACGGTCAAACGGGTCAAAAAAGTTTTTTTCAAAAAATGACAAAAGTACCCCCATTGTGACCGTCCCCGTCCCAAAAGCTAACGAAAGGGTATGGAGGTTACTACCGCGCCTTATCATGAAGCTTTGTTGGGACTATCTAAGAAAGCGGTGACAAAACGTGGCCCACAACAAGAGGAAACGTGGGAGGTTTCGAAACAAGTAAAAATCAACTTACCACTCTTAGATGCTATTAAAAAGTACCCTCGTATGCTAAGTACTTGAAAGATCTATGCACCCAAAACCGAACTCACAAGTTTCCTAAGAAACTTGATTTTTCTGAAAACGTGAGTTCGATTCTTTTGGATGCACTTTCGCCGAAGTTGCAAGTTCCGAGGGTGCCTATCATCATAATTCAAGTTGGAGAATTTAAAATGACAAGGGCACTCTTGGATCTTGGGGCAAGTGTGAGTATCTTGCCGGGTAGTTTGTATGACCAATACGAATTTAGTTTACTTCAATCACGAACACCACTGTGGTGTTAGCCAACTTGACTCCCTAGCTACCCAATGGGATAGTCACAGATGTAGTAGTCAAAGTCGAGGACTTTTATTACCGAGTAGGACTTTCTTGTACTTGATTATGTTTGTTTAGACCGAATGAAGCAACCAACAGTTATATTGGGTCGACCATTTTTGGCAACATCAAATGCCCAAATAAATTTCAAAACGGGCACAATTGACATGACTTTTGGTAACTGTTGGTTGTTGTTAAACTTTTTTTTCGGGATTGATGAATCCTCTAGTTAATGATGAATGCTATATGGTGGATGTTGTTAAAGCCATGTATACCTCTATACGACACAATTGTCGATGAGGGAAACACAATAGAGGAATGTTTTATGTTTAATAGGTTGCAAACGGAGAAAAATCGGAGCATGGACGAGGAAGAAAGAAGGATGGAAGTGCTGATGGTGAAGGAAGGAAGGCCCCCTGGGACACACCAAGTGGAAAGTCTTCCAGAAAAGATCGATACAAAGTTGAAGCCATCACTGAATTAAAGGTGTTGCCCAAGCATTTGAAATATGCTTATGTAGGTGAGGGCAACACACTCTCGGTTATTATTGCTTCTAATTTAACCGAGGAACAAGAGGAGAAGTTGATGACAGTGTTCGTCAACAATAGGGCGGCTATTGGTTGGACCATAGCGGATTTGAAGGGAATTAGTCCCTCGATGGTAATGCACAAGATCATCACAAGAGATAGTGCAACTCCCGCTCGTGACGCACAAAGGAGATTAAATCCTAATATGCGGGTGGTTGTGAAGAAAGAAGTGTTGTAGTGGCTATATGCGGGTAATATTTACCCCATTTCAGATAGCTAGTGGGTGAGCCGAATGCAAACCGCTCCTAAGAAATCGAGCATTCAAGTCGTCAAAAACAACAAAGGTGAAGAGGTCGCCACTCGGCTGGTAAGCGGGTGGTGTATCTGCATTGATTATAAAGAGTTGAACTCCGCATCTTCCAAAGACCATTTCCCTTTACCTTTTATTAACCAAATTGTTGAGAAGCTAGCAGGACAAAAAATGATTGTTTCCTGGATGTATCCATGATACAATAAAATTGCTATTCATCAAGAAGATCAGGCTAAGACTACCTTTACTTGCCCATACGGCACATTCGCGTTTAGGGATTGTCGTTCGGGTTATGTAATGCCCCCGCCACCTTTCAAATGGTGTATGATGAGTATTTTTCGGATATGGTAGGGGAGTCCTTAGAAATTTTCATGGATGACTTCTCAATATTTGGGTCTTCGTTTGATGCATGCCTTTACTAACTTGAAAAAGTTTTTTAAAAGATGTGTTGAGAAAGATTTAGTTTTGAGTTGGCAAAAGAGCCATTTTATGGTTCAGGAAGGGATGATGTTGGGGCATGTCATGTCGAGTCGTGGGATAGAGGTTGATCATGGGAAAGCGCAAGTCATATCTACTTTGCTTTATCCCACGAGCGTTAAATGTGTTAGATCGTTTTTGGGTCATGTGTGGTTCTATAGGAGGTTCATTAAGGGTTTTAGTGATATCACGAAACCATTATGTAATTTGTTATTAAAAGATCAACCCTTTGACTTCAACAAGATTGTGAAAAACTTTTAATATGTTAAAACAGAAATTGGTTGAGGCCCTAATCTTGCAATCAACGAATTGATCTTTACCATTCGGAATCATGTGTGATGCAAGTGACTATGCGGTTAGGGCCGTGTTGGGTCAACGGGTAGAGAAAAAACCGGTTGCCATATACTACGCGAGTAAAACTCTCTGGATGCACAACTTAATTATCCAACAACCGAGAAAGAGCTACTTGTGGTGGTTTATGCAATGGATAAATTCTGGGCTTATATATGGGGTAACAAAGTTATTATCTATTCAGACCACAGTGCTGTCAGGTACCTCATGTAGAAGAAGGATGCTAAGCTGTGCTTGATCCGATGGGTTCTCTAATCACAAGAGTTCGATTTGGAGATCCGGGACAAGAAAAGGAGCGAGATTGTGGTAGCCGGCCACTTGTCCCGATTGATGGTTGAAGACGGCTCATCATCCAGGATATTAACGAGACTTTTCCTAATGAGCATATTTTAGCTATTTCCATTTTACCTTGGTTTGCTGACATTGTGAATTATTTGGCAATAGGTGCAATGCCAGAGCATTGGTCGAGGAAGAATAGGATTCATTTCCTCTTACAGGTTAAGCATTACATTTGGGATAAACCGGACTTGTTTAAAGTGGGAGCTGATTATATGATCCGGAGATGTGTACCAAATGATGAAATTCAAAGTGTGTTGATGCACGTGCATTCACTTGCATGTGGAGATCATTTTAGTGCCCAAAAGACCAGTCACAAAGTGCTTTCTAGTGGTTTATTTTGGCCTACAATATTTAAAGATGCTTTTGAATTTACCAAAAACGTAAAAATTGCCAACAGTTAGGGAGTATTTCTAAGAGCGATGAGATGCCAATGCAACCGATTCTTGTAGTGGAATTTTTTGACGTTTGGGGAATCGATTTCATAGGACCATTCCCCAATTCATATGGCAACTTGTACATCTTGGTGGCGTAGATTATGTATCCAAATGGGTCGAAGGAATCACCACCAAAACGGACGACCATACCGTTGTTTGTAATTTTGTCAACACAAACATTATTTCAAGGTTTGGGGTTCCTTGAGTCATCATAAGTGGTGGAGGTTCTCATTTCAAAAATTTTAACTTTGGCAAATTACTTAAATAGTATGGTGTTGACCATAGAATTGCAACTCCCTATCACCCCAAACTAGTGGGCAAGTGAAGGTTTTCAATAGGCATATTAAAGGGATTTTGCAAAAGACTGTAATGGCAGACCGTAAGGATTGGTCAATCAAGTTGAACGATGCTTTATTGGCTTACCGAACGGCTTATAAAACTCCTATTGGCACCACCCCATATCGCTTAGTTTTTGGGAAAGGATGTCATCTACCGGTTGAACTTGTTCACCAGGCGTTTTGGGAGATTAAAATTTTGTTAATCTTAAGTATGATGATGCAGGCATAGTGAGGAAGCTTAAGCTTTGTGAGTTGGAAGAATTGTGGGAGGAGGCATATGAGTGTGCTTTCAAGTACAAGGAGAAAATGAAAATGAAGCTGATGCATGACGCCAAGAATCGGAAGAAAGAATTCGAGGTTGGACAAAAGGTATGGTTATACAACACGAAATTAAAATTCTTTCCCGGGAAGTTTAGAAGTAAGTGGACAGTCTCCTACGTGATTACGTGGGTCGAGAAGTTTGGTGATGTTAGCATTGAAAATCCGAAGGATGGGACTAAGCAAACGGTGAACGAGCATAGGTTGAAACCTTTCTTGGAAGGGAATGAAGTTCATGAGGTACAAAAAGAATCAATAAGCCTTTTGGTAAGCATTCCGACTTATGAGACAGCTTAAGGGTCAAATTTTGTATATTAGTAGTTAGTTTTTATTTTAACGTTAGTTTCTCGTTTATTTTGGTTTGAACTAACCCTTTGATTATGTGTAAGTAACCGAAGCAACGAGGTCATGGAGATTCCAGGTATGTGACATGTTCGGTGTGTATTCGGGATATATGATCATTTGGGGGTGGTAGGTTTCGTTTAAACGAATTTTTCGATTTATAAAACAAAAATACAAAATAGTTTTAATTTTTTTAGGAATTTGGTTTTAAAAAAGAAAAAAATTTAATAAAAGGTTTGACGTTTTAAATTTAAAATATAATAATAAATATAATAATAATAATAATAATAATAATAATAATAATAATAATAATAATAATAATAATAATAATAATAATAATAATAATAATAAAGAAGCCATTGTTCTTCTTTATTTTAAAGTATTAATGTTAAAAAAGGAGAACAACATAATCAAACAAGCCATGTGATGTTGTTTCCTCATGTGTATATTTGTTCCCCAACACCGTCCATGTTTGTTGGTGTGAGTCCAAGACGCTGTTCAGCAGACCAGATACCCATTGTCTACTATGCAGCACCGTCCCAGATGGTGGTTTTGCGTCCCAGACGCAGGGTTTCAGACCAACTGCTCATTTCCACTGCTTAGCAGCGTCTCAGAGACATGCTTAACGTCCTAGACGCTGGCCCATGGACCAGCTCGACCCGGTTCACAACCCTACTCAGCGTAATATGTCTGACCCAAGCCAATTTGTTTTTAAAACCTGATTCAGCTTTTTTAACCCACTCCAAACTCGTTTGCAACATAATTAAAACTAAAAATTCAATTTTTCAAACAAAATCTCAGCCAACATTCATTAAAAACATCATTCTCTTTCATTTTTCTTCATCTTCTTCCCAAAAACCCTCAAAAAGCCTCAAAAACCCTAACCCTTCAAGCACTCATAAGTCACTCAATTTTCCACCAAATCAAGTGATTTTTGATTCTAACCTTTTTGAGGAGATCACATTCCACCGATTATTTTCTTGAAATTCAATACAGTTTGATAGATTTTTTGACACATTAGGTCCGAAAATTTGGGGTTTTTGCTAGAGTTCAAGTTTAAAGATTTTTGTTGTCTAGACCTTTTTAATTCATCATCGAAGGTATGTTTTCACCTTCTTTTCCTACATTATTACAGGTTATGTTACTATTCATTAGATTTTGAACTTGAATGTTCGAATATGTGTGGATTTTGATATATGATAAGTTAAACTAGCATTATTAGATGGGTTTATTGCATATTGATATGAATTTGAGAGATGACTTCAAGAAAAAATGGGGATATTTGTGGATAATCACCATTAGGTTAATGTGGAATGAGGTGACTTATATGTTTGGGATACTTTGCACAATTAAAAAGTGGTTTTTGTTAATGAATTGTTATTCGTATGAAAAGTGAGAACCATGAATGAATAGGTGGGCATAGAAATTGTGTTGTAGGATGAAGAATAGTAAAGTTGTGATTATGTTATCATCCAAGTTATTTGTTTAAACTCTTTTTGCATTAGTTAAGTGAAATTGGAACCTTTAAGTAGGTTTAAATTCATTTTCCAAAGGCTAATCATTTTGTGATTATTTTGATTATCCACATTTGTAACTTTGAATTGTATCATTGTAGGAACATCATGAGAATCACAGCTTCAAGGAAAGGAAGGATTAAGCATCATCTTCCTGGCTCTGACTAGTAAAAGACAAAAACCGGATACTCAAAGAACCGAATCTGAAACGGTACAAGTTCCCGAACCAAATTGGACGAAGAATGACTGATTGTATGATTTAAAATGGGTGTGTCAAAAAGATTTTATCACAAGAAGCTATAGGAAAAAGTATCAATTTTAGATAATGTTTTGTGGTTGATAAAGCTATTAAAGTTGAAGATTTTAGACCGTTGAATGTGGAAGAGTGTTTTGAAAGGCTTGGTTGGGAGGCATGTATGGTTTATAAGGATGAAGAAGGGGATAATAATATCCGAAGAGACACAATTTTGCAATGGATAGCCACTTTAGAAAAGGATAAGGGAATAATCCTCCATGTACAACAACTCTCAAGGGGAAGGTTGGAAGGAAGACAATGGAGATGTCATTTGATACCATTCGACAGGTGGTTAATTTTGATATAAAAGAGGAAGATACGTACTATTGCCCACTTGATAGAGAAATCTACAAGTAGAATCATGGTGAGGAGATTGACAAGAATATGAAGGCTTTGTTGTTTCGACCGGGGATAACGGAGTGGGTTAGATGAGAGATGAATATTCTCGCAAATTATATGCGGTTATCGCTCAGCATAACGTGATACCCCGCCTAGGAGATAAAGGGAATGTGAGATTGTATGAGTTAAGATTTTTATTAGTGGCGGGAACTGAGATACTTTCTTTAAGGCACTTATGAGCAAAGTTTAGGAAAGCAGAAACAATCATGATAGGTGTTTCATCCTTCACTACCGGTTAATCACACATTTGATAAGGGTTCAAGGATCTCTTAGTAAAGATATTTATCATATACACAAAACTCGTCGATTCTTATCCTTGAACGGTTTAGATAAGAAGGATTGGAGATATACCCTTACTGATACACATCATGTTTTGAAGTATAGGGAAACGGGGCAAAGTTTAAAGGCCCAAAGATACGATGTGCCCCCGGTTGATGAGATGGAAGAAGAGATGAAGGATGTAGAAGAGGAAGAGAGTGAAGAAAGTGATGGTTATGAGATTGATAGGAAGACGGGACAATATAAGAAAGAGATTGAGGTGTTGGTAGTGAAGAGGAGGCCACCCGAATACAACAGTTAGGAGAGACATGTGTAGATGATGTGGGACAGAGATACCCGACATCAAGAGGCATAGAAGAAAATGATGCAGGATCTGATGGAGAGACAGGATTAACATGCACTTACTTAGGCTTGATGATTCAAGAGGAGATCAATACCCTCCATATAGATGCAAAACAAAGAAGGATATATTAAGAGTGGTATGCTGGCTGAACGTTTGTACCCAACCCAGGACCAGTTCCATGGGAACAACTTCCTCCTTACCAAGGTGGCAACGCTCCATATCCCGTTCCTAAAACACATTCATCTAGATGGGTACCTTTGCAGCAACCTAGATATTCAGCTAACCTGGCCGATCCTGAAGGCACATTGAAGGAGGTCGCCACCTCAATCATATGATCGTTAGTACAGGTGGTTCGTCAGGCACTCTCTGATCATACCTACGCGTTGATCAGGTCCATGTGCTTAGTTCTCTTATCTTTTATTTTTGCATGGTCTGATATTATATGTGTGGTTGTTAACTATTTGTACTTCATTTCACTTGTTTTATTAGTTTTGGTGTGTTTTATCTTTGGTGGTGTTAAAAAATGTGTTGGGAATGTTAATTCTGTGTTGGTTAATGGTTGTAGGGCGGTGAATCTTGGAATAGAAATCTTGTGCTTGATTGGTTAAATTCTTTGTTCTCACATGTGCCATCAAAAGCACCAGACATTGGGGACAATGTATTCCAAGTGTGGGGATGACAGGAATTTTTGGAAATGATGATTTTTGAAAAAATGGAACTTCTTTTTTAAATTTTGCCCTTAAGTAACTCAATCAAAACTTGAAAACCAATGAACACCATTAACTAATTACCTGCTAGAACATAGATGTTGGTCCCTAGTCATGGTCATAAATTCTTTAAGTTCCTTGATAAAGCCTTTTCAGTAAGAGTTTTTGAGAAAAGTTCATAGAATTGCTTAACTAAGAATAACGATTTATAGAGTAACACATGTGTCACATCAATAACCTAATCCTTTTTGTTTGTGAGATCTTGAGCCTTTTCTTGAATATTGATACATATTTGCTTATTTGCATCTATTGATTGTTTGAGAGTAGGCCTATATATATTTTTGTTTGAGAACTTGACCGATTTGATGCATGTGGAAACCACGAATTGAATGTTTGCACAAGATGATAAAGGCTTTTAGGACACCTTTCCACCTTACCCTCATCCGAGTATCATTTTACTCGAAAATCCACCCGTTGTAGCCGTTGTTGAACCGCCCATCCATTCATTTGCTAAATCCACTTATCACCACAACCCACAATCTATGTATGTTATCCCTGTTATCCATGTTCATTAAAAAAAAGTAACCAAATGAAATGAAAGGTTATGAAAAGCAATAAAGTTATGGGTCACATTTACCCACTTGTAGTCGTTTTTTAGAAATAAATAAGTTATGTATCCGGATTCATGTTTCTTACCTCTAACCACCCTTAAACCACCATAATTCATCACCTTACCTTAAAAAAAACCCAAAAGCCCCTAAGTCCTTTGGATATGTGCATCGTTCATATTAGTTGGTGAAAGCATGATAGTCTGTCAAGCATATTAAAACAGGTTTTTTATTTGGTCATTAAGTGTATTGACACTAGTGCACACTTGGTAGTTTTTTATTTCAAACCGAGAGGAGAGAACCGTTGTGAGGGGTGTGAATACATTTGAAACTTGAAGATTATTTAGACTTGGTTGAGCAATTTCTTTATTTATCAAATTTTGCATCATTGTACTCATTGAAATAGAATTCTATTGATAGGTTATAAGTCTTGTGAGTTAGGGTATGACCATGGACCGCATCTCAGAACTTGTGAGAGATTGGAAAATGTGTTGTTTTTGATGGTTGGATGGTAACAAACGAGTTTGCTTGAGAGCAAATGATAACTATGGGGATGTGATGGGTTGGTAAATTTCCAAAGCTTAACGTGTTTAATTTTACCTATTTGTGTGAAATTGAGTTTCAGAATACACTACTTTCAGATAGTTTGTATTTTGTAGGCCTTGACATGTTTAAGGTGTATTTTTGTAAGGCCATAGAATTGTGTAGGTTTACATTTGTCTTTATCAAAGGCACTTATAGGATATTTGGACTTAGTTTTCTAGTAGGCTTGGATTAGACAATGTGGGCCGAATTATTAGTGGACCCTATATAATGATATGTTTAGTTCATTATTAGGGTCAAGCTTCTGAGACATTAAAGAGAGCTTGAGAGGCGAGTTCGAGGGTGTTGATTGTTTTGCAAACACTAAAAACGTGTACCCAATGATCCGTTAGAGATCGTGTGCACTTGTTATATTCAAACAATACAAATCCTTATTCTTCTACATCTTTCTTATTTTTCCGCAACTTGTTTAGGTGTATTGTGATATCCGATTGATAGTTCTTGGACTAACAATTGGTAACAGAGCCTAAAAAGTATTTTCGAAGGCTTGGTTTCATCGGGTATTGCTTGAAGAACAAGGCTGTTTGTGTGACATTTACAAATTTTGAATATTATACAATGTCGATCATTTTCGTATTCAATGAAATGTTATATTTTATTTACGAAATACGTAATCGTATGATTGAGCGAAACAATATTCACCACATATTCAGATTAAGATCCAAGTTACATATGCCTATATCCACTTCATATAGCTTAAATGACAAGTTAAAAGGGTTAAAAATGGCAAACAAGTGAAAATACAAGTCCGGGGGCCAAAACTGCCAAAAATAGAACTTATTTATCAAAAGGTCTTACGGACTGTAAGACATAAAGTCATACTTGTGTGCTTTTAAAGCCAAAACCTTTACGGAAGATAAATCTCACATCGAGAGAATTTCGTGTGTGCTTTTAAAGCTAAATCAATACCACAAAGGTATTTGCCTAACCCTCATCATATATTATTGGTCACTCTGCTGTACGAATGTATTTACTTGCTCACCAATAGTCTGACGTTGTAATTCAAGAAGGGATGGACTTAGCATACTCACCTGCTACGATGAATCGTTGTGCTTACCTTGATCGCGGGGGTATGTCATGGTATGGGACACATAGGTTTTATAGTATAATTTTACCTTAAAAGTATCACGAAGTTAAAAAATGATAAATGAAAGTTGAGTATTAGGTTTAAGAGGACAAACATATCGGCAATCGCATAGGCCAGTCTGAATAAGTCCACACTGAAAAGTGTTCCTTGGTCAGCCTGAGAACGATTTTGATCCCATTGCAAAGTATAATTGTTAATTAGTTTCTTTGTTTATTTTCGTTTATGTTTTTATTCTTATATTTAAAAATTAAAAGAAATTGGAAAATCCAAAAAAATAATCCAAAAATAGAGTTTTATTTGTTTTATTAGAAATATTAACCATTCTAGAAGATTTGACTTCTCATCAAAAGATGAAATAAATTTGAATTTCGATCCGAGTACAAGTACTTGGATGTACCAAGTGTTCATATGATACTTTCCTCTGCTGCAAAGAAATTTTTGCTTATAAATTTTGAGAATTTTGAGATGTGTTAGTTGCTGACAAAGATGAAGCATCACAAGCAACCAGATGTTACCTGAGTCAGATGAACCGGATACGAGTCATCGTCTGACAATGACAGTACATTTGAAGAAGTTCTTGTGAACCTACTTGAAAGAGAAAGATTGAACAAGAAAAGAGCTACTTAGAATCCTTCTCTCGCATTCTTTTTGTCAAAGACATTTAAAGCATAACTGATCGAGATCCTACCACAAGAGAAGAAGAAAGAGACCTAGTGCTGAGAGTTCAGAAGTCAAGAACTTCCACAACATCTGCAACATAGGACAATCATAGACTCCGTTGAAGACGTTGCTGAATTCATGCTATGAAGACAATTTGATGCATCAGTCTAGAGGGAGATTGTTAGGTCCTATAAGTGTGAGACTGACGCATTAAATTAACGCAACGAACTATGGTTGCAAACTTGGATTAATTGGATTAGTTTATATTATGGTTGGACCTTTATATGTTATTTGGGCATGCCTTAGGCCATGTGAGCCAAGCAAGCCCAAGGGAAGCCCATATGGGGAGTGCGCAAACCCTGGGTATATAAAGAACATTATGTCATTTCTAGGGTTGAGTCCTTGAAGCCTTTAGAGAGGAGCCTCCATTCTAGAGAGAGAGATTGAGAGGTGAAGAACTTGTATCAAATGGTTTTGCTAATTGTTAGTAATAGAATCGTATGCAAGTTTGAACCATGTATAATGTTTTGAAATCATGAAAATAGTGATAGTCACATATGAATCACCCCAAAACATTTGAAAAACGTAAAAGAGGGGAACTATGTACTTACATGGATTGCGTATATGTTTTCTTAAATGATTAAGTAAAGCTCAATTTTCAAGTGTTTCCTAATAAGTCGGATAATTGAGGTTAGTCTATAATGTGACTTAATCTGGGGAACATATAGGATAAGGTTTATTAACCAAACGAGTGGAGGATCTCGTGTAATGTGGTTCGTAATACCTTACATTCTGATTTGGAAGTATCTAGGAGTGTTTTGACTTGTTACGACTTGTTAAAGTGGTTTACGCCACTTTAACAGGTCGTATGCGTAACTACGGTTTCTTATGGTTAAATAAGTCCTGTGATGAATCGAACATGTCAAAACTAGTTTAATTATGTTGTATGATCAGTTTATAACTTAAAAATAATGACCATACATGTTTAAACCTATTTTTGTGCCTAAAAGGGCATTTCCAACATTTTAAAAGTATATATAGTTTACTCGTCATTTGACTAACGAAATGACATGACCATAAGGTATAACCTCATAGAGTTACTCTCTATATTATTATTGTCATATAAATGGACTTGGTCGAATCCTGAAGTTGACTAAATGGGTTAGATGCGAAAGTCAAAGCGGAAATCAAACCGCTCGACTTTCGACTAAGGAAAAAGTGCTAAACTAGAAATGACGAGTTAGACATGTTAGAACATGTCTAATAATGTTATAAACTGATGTCAAAACTTTAAGTTTTAATATTCGAAAACACTTTCATCGTAAAATGCAAATTTTAAGTATTTTTTACTTTTCTTTCGTAAAAGTTTGACTCGTCATTTCGCCTACTAAACATGATGATTAGAGGGTGTAGTCACAAGGGATTAACACCTTGATGATTACGATCACGTAGCAAAGTTCAATTTGAACTTTGACTTGACCAAAATGGTTAGAACCAAAAGTCAAATAGAAGGTCAATTTGTTTGACTTTTGGGTCATAACTAGCCAAAATAACGAAAAAGATTAAGGAATAAATAACACTTACTTGTGTTCTAGGAAAGATTAAAATTCAGCAGGAGGTATCTAAAGAGAGTGAATTGAGCAAGTTGAAAGTATGAATATATGAGGCTATTTATAGTTAAACAAGTTCAACTACATCATTCCAAGTGTTATGGGACTTCTCTTGGTGTTAACAAGTGTCACATGAGGTGTTAGAACCAGGATGAGGGTGGCAAATTCGTGCTAGGTGTCAAGTAATGAACATAATTGGCAGAACTTGGAGGCTAAGTAAACTTTCTGCAACTGGGCATGCCTTACGGACCATATGACTTTATGTCTTACAGTCCTTAAGACCTTTTGATAAATAAGTTTCTATTTTTGGCAGTTTTGGCCCCTGGACTTGTATTTTCACTTGTTTGCTATTTTTAACCCTTCTAACTTGTTATTTAAGCTATATGAAGGGTATATAGGCATATGTAACTTAGATCTTGTTCTGAATATGTGGTGAATATTGTTTCGCCAATCATACGATTACGTATTTCGTAAATAAAATATAACATTTCATTGAATACGAAAATGATCGAAATCGTCTATTGTTCAAATTCTTTGGCTCTTTTAGGATATCCTTACAGTGCCTAGGTCTGCATATAATCTGGATGCAACAGAAGGACAATCCTGATATCCAAATGACTCACTAGTATAAAGACCCAAAACTTCAAATGTTGGCTATCTATCAATGTATGATTTAAGACCATGAAATTATACGCCGATGGTATATTACCCATGCGATACATAGTTCGTTATGTTTGTATCACTTAGTGTCTTTTATCTTTTGAGCATCAAGCCTACCGACATATCACAATAGATCCTAGTCTTTTCAGTTGCGGCACCTTACATGTATCAGTCACGCCCTTTAGCACGAAAATTCATTTCATTTCCCATATGATACAATAAAATCTTTTTGGATTTTTATGTTTTTCAAATGTTTTTGTATTTTTGGCCTTTTTAAAAGTTTTTGTATTTTTCGGTTTTTTCCCCCTCAAACAATGCAAATGTACATTTTTCAAATGTTTTTGGCTTTTTCAAATGTTTTTGTATTTTTCGGTTTTCTCCCCCTCAAACAATGCAAATGTACATATATGTCCCTCTTCCCCCTAAATTTGTGCATCACACTTTATGCACAAATTAACCTAATAATGAAGATGTATGTGCAAAGTTATAAACCAAAGAAAATGAAAATATTTTTTGTTGCTTTTCTTTAACCGTTCCATCAATAGATTAAGACGAATCAATGTCAAAATTAAATCATGAAATTTTAGTTGTACCTTTTCGTTATCTTATCTTACCTCATCTCCTCCAAAGGAAACATATCATCTGTAAAAATTGAACCTTATGCAATAGTGAGATGTTACCCTTTTTATCTCTGGAATAACCTGTTGGTGCATAATGTCTATTGCCTACATCTTAGGATTGTGTCTGTATCATGTAATAGGGCGAAAATGTTAGATTTTACATTGTTTGTATTTCATTTCGAATGAAGGTAAAGTTCTACCTTTGCACGAAGGTAAACTACCTTCATACGAAGATAAACTACCCTCGCACGAAGGTAGCATGTTTATAAATAGCTAGTGTGAGGTGTTAGTAGACAGAACTTTTGCGACTGAGACGGCGAAGCTCTGTCGGATTTCCTGATCATTTGTAACTGTTAAACATTGAATGAAATCAGTTAATTGATAAATAAATATTGTTAATCGTCACTAATTCATATGAATTCTGCGTATGGACTAGATACTCAACTTAGGACCTTTGCTATTGGACAAAACGATCCTACAAGTGGTATCAGAGCTCAGGGAGCCTGATTTGAAGACAATTGTTCAAGATTCAGCCTAGAAGACTTCATATTCTATCCATGGTCAAAATGGACTGATTTTCAAGTATAATACGTAAAAACGTGTTTATATAAACCCTTGACAAAATCAAAGCTGAAAACAAACGAATTCATGTTGAAAATTGCAAAAAAATGTCAAGTTTTGAACCTAACTTCACACGAAGGTGAACCTATCTTCGCACGAACATACTTTTACCTTCGCACGAAGATAAAAATTTGTAAAGCTTTTAAATCTTTTACCTTCGCATGAAGATAAATCTATCTTCGCATGAAAATAATCAAGTTTTAACATTTTTACTTCACTTGAACCGAAATCTTAATCGTTTTAGCATTTAATATTGTTTCAGGCTAGTAAAATGGAGAACAAATTTTACAATGCATTTGCTATGTCAACTGTTAATATATCAGGCACAACCACACAAATCTGAATTTGGAGAACAAAATGGGGATAATGGTGAAACCCCCAAAGTTGATGAATTTGGAGAATTATGGCGGTTGGAGTGAACGATTTGTTAACTGGGTGCAAGCGAACCATTTTAACTGCTGGTTTGCTATAGAAGAAAAATATACCCTACCAATTGGGGAAAATGAATTGGTGAAGACGTTGACTCAGTTCACACCGACTGAAAAAGAAAAATTCGTCAATGAGAAGAAAATGATGAGCATACTGCAACAATTAATCAAAGAAGATATCTTAGCATTGCTGCAACATGATGATAATTCATAATCAATATGGAATGCATTAAGGTTGAAGTTCCAGGGAAGTTCACAAATGAGGAAGAGCAGAAAGGCACTGCTTAGAAAAGAGTTCGATATTTTCAACCTCTTGAAAGGAGAAACTATGAAGCAGTTGATCGAGCATTACTACATCTAGTTGTTCAAATGAAGAGGTTGGAAATTCAGAAAACAAATGAGGAGTTAGTCGACAAGTTGGCAGATGCTTTACCTGAAGGAGAGTGGACTACATACTTGACGATACTGAAAAATGTTGCAGAGTATAGTTGTTACATCTTATCAAAGTTCACAGAAAACTTGAAGGTCATGAACTAGAAATACAGAAGATGGCCAAATCAAAAGGTGTTCAAATGCAACAAGATGTAAACCTTTACTTTTAAGGTAGTTCTGTTGGTGTTCAAAGTCCGAAAGTACAAACCGCCTTCAGTGCTGATACTTCAACAAGTCCATCTTCTAATCAATCCGGTTTTAAATCATTTTCTAGCTTTGAACCAAATTCACCCAAAATACCTCAATCTTCATAGAGCTCAAACAATTTTAAAAGTCAACAATCTGGTCAATAAAACTCAAACCAGCGGATTTTACAGTGTAACATAGCCATGAATCTCCCAAAAGCACAAGATTTTAATGAACATACCGCCAAGCAACACATGTTATTGCTCGCATATGTTCTTGAATCTTATGAAAGCCTGGTTTCTGGGAAGATAGGAAATCCAGATATGACCAAGGAAGATTATGATCAGATAGATTCAGAAGAATTAGGGCTTACTGACATCAAATGGTGCATGGCTTCTATAGTTCGAAGAGCTCAGAAATTTATGGAGATTACAGGCAAAAATAGTTTGGGAGGTTTGGATGGGAAGCTTGTATTCGATAAATCCAAAGTTACTTGTTTCAGATGTAGAGAGAAAGGACATTTCAAACATGAATGTACTAACCGAGAAGTCAATAGTAATCAAAGTCCTTTTGGTGATGATTACTACAAGAAAGCTATCTATCATAAGCCGTCACCACCAAAATCAACTTCAAGAATGATTCAAATAGAAGAAGGTTCATCTAATGCTAAAGACAAAGCTTTAGTAGTCGCCCAAGAAAGACGAAGGATTTAACTAGAGCAGGTATATTTCTGAAAAGGAAAGTCTCGCACTTCTCGCAGAAATATTGAAGAGTCTGAACCTGAACCAGAAGATATTCTGAAGTAGTATCCGATGAAGCTCTTGAGGAAGCTGTTCTTGAAGGATATATTCATGAACAACATGCTGAAGAAGAGAATATATTGCATAATGCAATTAGAAATCTGATTCCACCTAATTTGTTTCAATATTTTACAGGATGTTTTGATTCAAGTTATTAAGTGCAAGCATAAGAGGAATCAAAGTCTGAATGTGTGGAATTGATAGATGTGAAGAAAGAGATGAATGCCGAGAATTTGACAGAGATTGCAAACAAAGCAATGATGGCAAACCTTAAAGAGGTAGTTTCTCATGAATTCAAGGAAGAGTCAGTGACTGAATTTGTCAAAGAGTTGGTAAGGGAGGTTGTCAAAGTTCAGGTTGTTAAGATTGAAAAACCATGCAAGAGATGCCAAGAACCTTACAAGGAATGTATCGAGAAAGATAAAAACTATTCTAAACTGAAAAAACTTTCAGATAATTTGTCAAGTGATTATAACGAAACTAAACAAGCTTATGATAAATTATCTAAAGCAATTAAACGATATGAAAAGGTTAACAGTGAAGATAGTGCAACTTTGTCGATGCTTAAAGCAATTATTATGGACAAACCGATGGCAATTAACATTCATCTTAACAAAATTGCTGAACTAAAAAATGAGCTTGAAAAAATGAAAATTGAAACGGAAGGGTTAACAAATTGTTAATAAGTTATTTCACCAGTTCATATGTCATTGATCATATTCTTCTAAAAATTGAAAAGGAAGAAAATGATAAGAATGGTAAGAACAAAAGTGTTGGTTACAACCATGTTCCACCACCAATGTGGGGAAAGCTATGCTTGAAAGAAACCATCAGAGGTGGAAAAGGCGCTCAATCTAAATTTGAAAACTAAAAAGAAAAATGAGTTACCTGAGAAAAATGATGTAACATACACTAAATCAGACAATGACTGTGAATCTGATGTGTTGAAAACTGTCGTTGAAAAGGTTTTGGGAATTCAAAGTGATAGCACAGAGTATGAAAGTGCTGAGTCGAACTTGGAGAAAACTAGTTCAAATTCACCTTCTTAAAATGAGGAGAGCTTTCACAAGAATTATCTTGATAAATCAGATTCTAGTACGAATGATGATTCTACATTGGTTACTTATACCATGAAAGGATTGGACAAACTATATTCAGATTAAGAATTTCCGATTTAGAATGTGAATCTTGAGAAAGTAGAACAAGTGTTTAAACTAACATAATTCAATCTTTCTGAAGTGGAAAATTTGAATAAATCATACTACTCTAAACCCAAAAGTTTTTGGAAAAATGATCGCAAAGGTAAACATTATCCTGAAAATAAGCGTAAAAGGTTGGGGTATGTTCATCTACTGACTGTGATAGTAGAACATGTTGGAAATGTAAAAAAGTTAGGCATATTGCACGACATTGTACTAAAAGCAACTCAAAATCTGTTTACAACACAAACAAATCAACAGAAGATGTGAGATAAATGAAACCTGAGTTTGTTCCAAAACATATCTTAAAAACAAATAATGAACCCAAACAAAATTGTGAAACCAATATTTCTAAACATCTTCTGTAGAAATCAGAACACCTGTTAAATCTGAAGTTAAACAGGATTTTAATGTCAAAGTTCCAATGTTTGATATTCCGAACTCACCCAAGACCGAGAAGGCTTGGGTTTCACTTTAAGTAATTGCTTAATTACATGTGAAGGGGCTCCCAAGGTCAATCATATCAAAATGGATAATGGATAGTGGAGCTTTTCGTCACATGACAGGAACACTGGCCTTACTCTATGATGTTAAGTCTATTCGTGGAGGCTATGTAGGGTTCGACAAAGTGGAAGGATTGTCGGAGAAGGAAAACTTTCCAATGGAGTGGTCTGTTCGACAAAGTGAATTACATTGTTGAATTGGAGAACAATTTACTAAAGATTTCACAGATTTGTGATACGAAGTTTACAACACACTTCAATGATAAAGAATGCTTAATTCTATAGCCGGGATTCAAAATTTCTAAGGAGTAGATTCTCATGTGTGCTCCACGAGAGAATGATCTTTATGTTCTAGACATGAGCGTCGCACCAACTACATCGAAGTCGGCACAATGTTTTGTCACGAAAGCAAATGAAAAAGAATCGATCTTATGGCATCAAAAGATGGGGCATATCTATTTGAGAAAAATGAATTATCTGGTGCTCAACAATCTAGTAGAGGGTGTTAATCTCAAAAGTTTCCATCTGAATGATGATTGTCTTAGTTGCAAAAAAGGGAAGCAACATAAGAAATCACACCCGAGAAAACTTCTGAATTCTATCAAATTACCACTAGAGAGGTGTAACACCCCAGAACTCGAATGTTTATATTCGCCATATGTTTCCTCATGATATAAAATGAAATAAAATAACTAGGCTATTTAACCTAGTTAAAATACTTAGTAAAACAAGTAAGGAATGAACTTGATGGCAATTATGATGGTGTGACAAACTAGAGGGACTAAACTTGGAAAATTGATTTTAAGTTTCAATTAAATAGCAAAAGTCAGTATGCAAATGTGTGTTGGAGGTGGGTGTGTCCACACCTACATGAAGGAGAAAGGGGGGAACTTCAATTTAGCATTTTGGCCTAAATCTGAGATGAATTCAACCTAAATTTCATGCATGGACTCTATTTCTTGATGATCTAACCTTAACAAGCATGTGGTAAGTTGCAAATTTTGATTTGGTGTTCTTGTGTGAAATGGGTTTATGATTAATCCGTGAACTAGTATGAAATTTAGCGTGATTGTGTGTTAAAATCACCAAATGGAACTTGTTATGTGTATGATTTTGGGTAATTTCATGTTTTGAAGTGAAACCCATTTGGGATGATGACGTGAGTGAATCACCATGTTCAATAATTGTGTAATTTTTGGTGTAGTCTGTAACACCCCGACCACGTAAAACAACGAACCGTGACGGAAACGTCGAGGAGTCATGAAACAGAACTATTGTTTCACAACTCATGAAATTTAAAATTTTGCTTTATTAAGTTAAATATTTACATTGTCTTGGGATAAACAGAAACAACACATAAATAAATTGCCTTTCATGTTTCAAGTCACTAAGACCCGCGTCCATTCCTACGTGAAGCATGCATCATATTATCAAGCATTGACTTATGAAAAGAGAGTCAGCATAAAACTGCCGGCGAGTACGTAGATTTTGTGAGTGTGTCAAATTCGTGGCTTGTATACATATTGCAACACCATGTCCGACTACAAGAGTCGTCAAGTGAAAACCTCGTATCAAAAGTGTTTGATATTGCAATACAATTAACCAACTAAAACAAGTTGGTTAGAGTTGTGAAAAGCTTGTAGCCATGAATCTTGACCAAGCGTTTCTTTTGTAAAAACCTTTTAATAGATTGATTCAAAAGAAAACTTCATATGGTTTATATCTTTAAATGAAAATCATTGCGTGACATTGTTCAAAACCATTTGTCCATGTTATAAACCATTTGTCTGTGTTATAAATCAATCGTCTATGTCATAAACCAATTGTCCATGTCGTGAACAAATTGTCCGTGTTTTTAATTGTGAAAACTTTTGATCGTTCTTTAATGAAAACATTCAAACCGTGTTGACTATACCACCAAAGGGTATCTTTAATAGACAACCAAAGGGTCTCTTTAACTAGACTAACAAATCAACAAATGATTTGTTAATCAGAAACAATTTCTGTCATTACCCAAACATCCACCAAACCAGTAAACAGTTCGATAATGGGATTGTCAGTCCTATGGTACCATAACATAATACTGGTCAGCTAGGCCAAAGCTAATGAATGTCATTCGTTTTATGGATAACGCATCAACAAGCTATTCACATTATTGAAATCGTATTGTTTTATATATAAACCATAGACATTGTTTTTGAAAATTTGAAAATGATTTAGCACATATGAGTCACCCCAAAACATATGCAAAACGTAAAAGAGGGGAACTATGTACTCACTTTGAAAATCATTTTGTATATATAAACCATGTATATTGTTTTGAAATCTTGAAAATAATTATAGGCACATATTTATCACCCAAAACATTTAGAAAATGTAAAAGAGGGAACTATGTACTCACTTGGGATTGCGAAAGTATTCTTGATCAACGGAATAAACAAAGCTCAAACGTGTCCTAATGTGTTAGATAAATATGTTAACGTGTCGAGACTACAAATGGGAGATCAGATAGAATGAAGTCTTATAAACCAAATGAGTGTTGGAACTCATGTGATATGGTTTAACAAACTTAACATTCTGATTTGAAAAGGATCCTAAGTGCTTTTGACCCATTATGACTCGTTAAGGTAGTTTATGCTACCTTAACGGGTTATTAATGTAAATGCGTGATCGTCCTATGATAAGTCTTAAATGCCCAAACATGTTTGAAAATGTTATAACATCATTATATGTCAAAAATTTGGTTACATGTGTTTAAAATGGATTTATGCGCAAAAGGGCATTTTAGTCATCATGTTTTTAAGAGCATAGAAGTAACTTAACATAACACTAACCAAACGACATGACCATAAGGTATAACCTCAGTAGGTTATTCCCTATACAACTATGGTCACAAATATGTGTTTGGTCGGATCCTAAGATCGACCAAAGGGGTTGGATTCGAAAGTCAAAGCGGTGGTCAAGACTGCTCAACTTACGACCCTAAATAAGCACTAAACTAGAAGTGACGAGTTAGACATGTCAAAATATGTCTAACTAAGTTTATAAAATTGATTTGATATCAAAAATTGGTGTTTTGATACCCGAAAATAGTTTCGTCGCAAAATGCACATCATGCGCATTTTTAACCGAAACTTCGACTCGTCACTTCGACTAGTAAACGTGGTAATCAGAAGGTGAGATCGCTAGGGATTATAACCTTTGTGATTACGATCACGTTGCAAAGTTCAATTGAACTTTGACTTGACCAAATATGGTCAGAACCAAAAGTCAATCAGGAAGCCAAACTGTTCGACTTTTAGCTCAAAATAGCTAAAATAATGAAAGAACTAGGAAGAGTACTTACTCGTGTTGAAGAACACTTTCGAAACTCAAGATAGGGCTTCCAAAGGCTGGAAACAAGCTCCAAGAAGGATAGAAAGATGAACTTCTCACTTTGCTTTGAAGTGTTTTGAAGTGGTGTGAAAAAATGGAAGAATCATGTGTATTTTAGGATTAAGGAGGTGATAATAAGTGTCCTCAAGTGTGGATTAGTGTCCTAAAATGTATCAACACCAAATTAAGTGTGACAAAATGAGTGCTAGGTATCAAATATGGGAGATAGGTGGCAAACTTGGTGAAGAAGCAAAAATCTTTATTATTTCTTTTGACATTTTTGGCCATTGGACTTGTATTTTCACTTGTTTGCCATTTTTAACCCTTTTAACCTAATATTTAGGTTATATAACGGTGTTAAGACATGTGTAACTTGGATTATGCCCGAAAATGTCATGGATGTCGGTTCGTTCGGTTGTACTGTTACGCGTTTCGCAAGATGCGTAAAACGCTTTAACAACACGAAAATGATCGAAATTGTGCAACGATTGACATTTTTTGCATTCTCATCAATAAAATACAAGTTTTTGTTGAATACAAAAATATTTGGATTGATACACATGATTTGTATCTTGAATACCGACCAACTGACTTTCATAATTTGACGAAAATAGTCCCTGGACTTGTATAAGCGTGTTTTTGTCATATCTAACACTTCAAAACTTATATCTAAGTTATGTAAAGGGTATTTAGGGCATGTGTAGCTTATGTCCTTTTTTCAGAGTGTACGTCGCATTAAACTGATTGCGTTTGAGTGTCAGTTAACGAATTACTTCCAAAAAATTTTTTGAGGGTTCGAAATCGTGTAAGAAATTGAAATTGTGCAAATGTCTTAGATAATTATACAAATTTTGGAAATAAAACACAGGGTTTCATTAAATACAAAATTTTTTTTGTAATTCTGCAATGATTGAAAATGCACAAATGTCACAGTCTCCCCTACTTTTGGAAATTTCGTCCCGAAATTTAATTAGAGGAAACTTTGTGAAAACAGATGTGGATATTTCGCTTTCATCTGATCCTCTCATTCCCAAGTAAATTATGGGCCACATTTGGATTCCCATCGAACTTTAACTATCGGTATATGTCTACGCTTGAGTTTCTTGGAGATATTAAAGTTCGCTGCGCAGATTGGTGGTTAATTCTATGCGTGCGTCACAGTTCCCATCGCTTTAAATGCGATGAGTATAAATAGGGTGAATCATCTAGGGTTTCATTCACGCCTTCAACTTTTACTTTCAAATTCTCTCTGAGATCTTGAGTTCTTTAGTCTTCTTGTTTTCAAATCTTCTTGTTTTTAAAACTTCTCTTTGCTTCTTGATTTTCATGGCTACCAAGGGTCCTGAGACCGTGTCTTCTGCAGAGGCTTCGACCTCTTTGCCAGCTCTGAAATGGAACCCGGCCAGCTTTGAATAACTGGTTTCCGGCTACCGGTTCTCCAAGGACTGGGATGCCTGGTACCCGGCCGAGGGGGATACAGCCGCCAATGCTCCGGCCAGCTACATCACCTTATTTCTTGATTTTTTTTGATGATGGTAACTTCCGGTAACCGGGTACAAAATTTTTTCTTCAAGTTTTGGATTTTTACAAATTCCACAGCTCCTAACTTCCGATGGGGATGGTGAGAAGAAAGCATTTTGAGTGTTTGTGCCGATTGATGGGGGTTACCCCAACCGTCGACCGGTTTCGGATTTTTTATTAACTCCATTGTTCTATGGGGTTTTATTCTTTTCAACACCGTGCACAGGCGAAGAAATTTTGCTCTCCCCTCCTAAGTCTTTCCATGACTGGAAGACTAAAGTTTTTTATTTGAGGGCTAGTGCGATTCCCCTCCGAATGCACTTCCGGGGGGGGGGTGTGGAGGAGATCCTTGTTGAGATCGTCCATGTACTGGTGGTGGAATCCTGGTACAAGGACTTGAAGAAAATCCCTGCAATCCAACTGCCGGAGAGGGCATTGGTGGCGGCTGGGATGAGTTTAGTGTGGAAACCCAACCGCCGGGAGAGACTGGTTTACATGGAGGGGATAAGAGTAAGTACCTCTGGCTTCTTGTTGCATTCTTTCTTGATTTCACCTTGTGTGTAGACTAACCATGTGTTCTTCTTTTGTAGGGGTGCCGCTGTTCTTGGTGGCGTTCCAAAGGAAGGAGGGGCACATTGAAAATATTGCCCTTGGTCCGGAGGAGATCACCTGGTACGCCCAGATCTTGGGGAATTTTGAACTCCCCAAGAATGAAGATTTGTTGGCCCCCGCGCCTGGTACTGGTAAGCCCTCATATTGCTAAGTGTTCATATCTTTGCAGGTCACTTATTGTGTTGCGTCATTATGCAGGCGCTTTAAAGGACTTGGGCATTGGCCCAGATCTGAAGAAGAAAAGGCGCGCGGGCCTAGCGCGGTGGCTGAGAAGAGGTACCTCAACCCAGGGCAGACCCTCCCAAAGGTAAGCGTATAGCATCCGATCATTGAAAGACTATGTAGTAGCCTCTGACTCATTGGAGGGTCTTGCGCCTGTAGGTGTGAGGAAACCCAAGCTAGAGCCGGTGGTGATCCCGGGCTAACCCTGACCACCGGGTGGAGGTCGAGTCCAGCCCAGAGCCCCTCAAGCGGAAGAGGGGTCCAAAGAGTGACATCTCCGTGCAGCCCTCCAAAAAGGCTGCGCGGAGGGTGATAGGGAAGCGCGGGGGCTTCGGCGCGCTTGCTGCTAAAATCTCCTTAGGGTACCACCTTCTAACTTGTTTTTCCCCACTTTCCTTCTTTTGCATTTATCTAACTGTTTGTCATCTTGCAGGGGGAGGTGAAGCAGCTTTTGGGGTTCCCAGCACTCCGGCGCGCCCAAGGATACTCCAATGCTCCTACCTGTGGGTGAAAGCGTCCAACACACAGGGTGGGAAATCAACTACCGGGAGGAAGAGGTGGAGGTAGAGACTGTAGAGCCTGAGGTGGTGGTGAAAGACGCTGGGGTTGTTTTTGAGGAGACAGAACTGATGGAGGTTGCTGATGATGTTGTTGAGGAGGTAGGTGGTGAGGGTGTGTTTGAGGAGACGGAACCGATGGTGATTTCTGATGATGGTGCGCAAGCAGATGCTCCACAGGGGGTGCATGCAGAAGAGCCGGCACCCAGGGGTGAGGCTGGGGAATCTGGTAGAAGCCCTTCCGCAGAAGGATCTCCAATCCGCCCGGACGAAACCCCGGGTGATTATTAGTACAAGGTGTATCATGAAGGCTGTGTGGAAGAAATCCACACCCCTGTGTGGAAGCTGAATAATGGAGATGACTTTCTCTCACTGGCCGGCGTGCCGTGAGTGGTTCAAGGGGACCTTCCCCCCAGTGTAGGTGCTCGCGCACGTTGGACAAAGTCACCAACAAACCTACCACGTGTACCTCCAGGCAGCAGCTAGCTCCGCCTCAGTCACGCACAAGATTGTAAGGGAATGGCGGAGCATACAAAAAGAGCAAGACAAATATGAAGCTGCTAAGGCTGACCTGGTCCAAGAGCTGCCCAAGTGGCTGTGCAAAAATCTGAGTTGCAAGCAGACAAAGCTAAATTCGCTGAAACTCAACAGACCGAAGAATGGTCTGTGGTGGGGTGGAAGAAAAGGACCAAAAGCTCTACTGCCACACTTGCCGAGGAGCGCAAGTTGTGGAGGGAGGCTTATGAACGAGATAACAACGAGAAAAAATCTTTGAAAGATGAAGTGGCCTGGTTGCGCCAAGAGGTAGAGCTCCAGAAGAAGGCGAGGGAGGCAGCTTCTGCTGCGACCAGGAAATACCGCGAGCGCAGTGAACAGAAGGAGGTAAAAACTTGCCCCTCTATATTTATTTGTTTTGTATGATGCATAAGTTATGAAACTAACCTTATTGTAAATAACCAGGTTGCAGCTTGCGCCGCTTTGGAGGGCGCAAAGAAAGATCTCCACGGCGTAAAGAAGGATCTCCAGGTGGCCTTGGTGGAAAAGGCTGAATTACAATGCAGGCACTTGGAGGATAAGGAGCGGTTGTGATTGGCGGAGGCCAAGGTGGACGCAGGCGGAAAATATTTGAGAATTCTGAAGCCGCCCTCGCTATCTCTGAGTTGCTGGTGGAGTCGCTGGCCAACAACATGTTGTGGATTCAACAACATGGAGTTGTCAATGTAAGTACTCCATTTGGTTTTTAGTTACTTTATGTTGATTCTAACCCTTTTCTTGTATTGCAGATCGCAAACTCCATTATGATCTTTGCGGAGCTGGACGGTGCAGTGGCCAAGCTGATGGTCACTGCACACCATGACGGGTATGCGCAGGGCTATGTTGAGTGTGCGCATCATGTCACTCATGCACTGGATGTACAATGGGACAACAACCACGTTGCCACTCATGGAGTCGAAGCTGCCTTCTCCCAGGCTAAGCGGGAGTACGACCATCTTCAACTCCCGGCTATGGAATTGGTGAGTGAGGCGCTCCAACACAACGACTTTGTTGATCGCCTCAAATATATATTTCCGAAAGAAGCCGAGGCCGCGGGAGATGAAGACTAGTGTAGGGTGCTTAATTGTAATATCTTTGATATAGATCTTGAATGTAACTGCGCACTGCGCACCTTTGTAAATATTTTTCCTTTAATGAAGTAGATGTATTTCTTTCCTCCAAGTTACAATATTTGCGTGAAAAAAACCAACTTTGTTTAGGTATAGCGAATGAAGCTGGTAATGAACTCGTGTATGAACATCGCCTCCCATGCGCATGCAGTAGGTAGTGAATTTCTGAGTCATTGTGTACCATGGTGTTTTCGCGTAGACCCAAAGTGGTTTTGCGCATTTGTAACAAAACATCTATATAAAGAAATAAATGTATCCATCGTCTTTATTAATCAAGAAGGCATAAGAGCCATGTACAGAGTAGACAATAAGATAATAGGTTTGCTAAGTTACATGTAGCACCTTCGTAACTGCTACGCATTCCATGTCCTAGGGACGTTTGTCCTGTCCATATGTTTAAGGGTGTATGCGCCCTTTCCTAGGACTTCATGGATAATGTAGGGACCTTCCCACTTAGGTGTGAGCTTTCCAGGACTTTCAGCGTTAGACGCTTCATTGTCGAGTAGGACAAAATCGCCTGGTAGGAAGGTGCATATGCGGACTCGCGCGTTGTAGTATTTCTCGAGCTTGGATTTATATTTTTCTTCGTTGATAGCGGCATTTTCATGTCGTTCTTCTAAGAGATCCAAGTCGAGTCTACGCTCGTCTTCATTGTTGTGGCTTTGCGCAGCCAGCATGCGTGGTGATGGGAGGCCTATCTCTGCGGGAATCACTGCCTCCATCCCATACACTAGGCTAAAAGGAGTTTCGCCTGTGTTAGTTTTTGGCATCGTTCGATGAGCCTAAAGGATGCTTGGCAACTCATCTACCCAGCCTCTTCTCGCCGTACCCAATCTCGTCTTGATCCTTTCGACGATACTCTTGTTTATACTCTCCACTTAGCCGTTCCCTTGGGGATGCGCGACCGAAGTGAAGACATGCTCGATATGCATTTCCTTCATCCATTGCTGTAGTTCTTCAACTGTTAAGTTGGGGCTGTTATCACTGACTATGTGAAGGGGTAACCCAAACAACATATGATGTGCTCCCAAATGAATTTCCGAACTACAGTTGCTGTGGTGGATGCAAGGGGTTTTGCTTCTACCCACTTGGTGAAGTAATCGATTGCGACGATTATAAACTTCACCGCGCCTGGGCATCTGGGAAGGGTCCCACCATATCGATTGCCCATTGCTGGAAGGGCCATGCTTTTGTCATTGGGATCAAGGGATTCTTGGGGCGTAATGTCTTTGGCGCATGGTGTTGGCATGCTGCGCACTTCCGCAGTGTTTCGACTGCATCTAGGTGCATCCCAGGCCAGTAGTAACTGGGTTTCATAATCTTTGCTACGACCATGCGCGGACCGGTGTGAATTCCGAATAAACCTTCATGTATTTCACGTATCAAGTATTGCGCGTCTTGCGGGTCAACGCAACGAAGGAGCGGTCCAAGGTATGACTTCCGGTATAGGATACCGTCTGCCATTTCGTAGTTGAGTGCCTTGTTCTAGACCTTCCTTGCTTCCACTTTGTTTTCAGGGAGGATCCCGTGTTGCAAGAACATGATTATGGGAGACATCCAGGAAGGATTCCCCAATGCGATGATGTTTACCTGACGCAAAGGAACAGAAGGGTTTTTGAGTACCTCAATGCGCACTTCACACGCGAGGTGCTTGAAGCTTGTAGCGGCTAATATGCTGAGCGCGTCGGCATGTTTATTCTCGCTTCGGTTGACATGGGTTATTTTGAACTGTTGGAATTTGGTTATTAAGGCTTGCACCTGTTCAAGATACAAAGCCATCGTTTCGCCTTTTGCATCGTATAGGCCCTTGACCTGTCCTGCGACTAAAAGGGAATCGATGTATGCTTCCAAATTCAGTGCACCCATTTTGATGGCAAACCGAAGGCCTGCCAAAAACGCTTCATATTCAGCTTCATTATTCGTGCTTTTGAATTCCAACCTGATGGCGTAAGTGAATTCTTGGTTGCCGGGGCTTATTAGGCAGAGACCTACCCCTACGCCATCATCGTTGGATACACCGTCTATGTGAAGTATCCACGCGTGGTCGTCTGTAACCGGCGTTGGATTCTGTACAACTTCACTCTCTTGCGCTTTATTCACTGGTACTTCTGTAACAAAATCTGCAAGTATTTGGCCTTTTATTGTTGGGCGTTGTTTGTACACGATGTTGTGTCCACCAAGCTCAATCGCCCATTTTGCGAGACGGCCAGATATGTCTGGCTTGGACAAAATTTGGCCCAAATGATAGTTCGTGAGAACTGTTATCACATGGCCAGAAAAATACCGACGCAACCTGCGGGATGCGTGGACCAAAGCTAGAGTAAGCTTTTCCGTCATAGGATACCGTGTCTCTGGGTCAGTTAGCATTTTGCTGACGTAGTAAATCGGAGTTTGGACTCCTGCGCGCTCTACTAGCAGGACTGCGCCCATAGCGATATCTGATGCGGAAAGGTAAAGTATCAGTGGCTCGTTCTTTTGCGGTGCCGTGAGTGTAGGCAGCTGAATCAAGCATTCCTTCATTTGTGTGAAGGCCTTCTCCGCATCCGGAGTCCACTGAAACTTGTTTTTCTTTACACAGTTCCACAAAGTGCTGATGAATGGGAAGGACTTCATTGCGTGGTTGGCCAAGAACTTGTTCAGTGCAGCCAGTCACCCCGCCAACCGTTGCATTTCTTTGATGGTTGAAGGGGAAGGCATACGCTGAATCACTTCCACTTTCTCGGGATTGACTTTGAAACCGTCACGCGTGATGATAATCCCAAGAATTTGCCTTCTTCCATTCCAAATGAGCACTTGCTGGGGTTCAGCTTCAGGTTTGCCTTGCGCAAGGATGCAAACGCCTTCTGAACGTTTGTTAGCATCTTCTCCTCGTCCGAGCTCATGATGACGAGGTCATCAATGTACACTTCTATGGTTTTGCCAATGTCGTCCCTAAAGACATGGTCCATTAAACGCTGATAGGTGGCTCCTGCGTTGCGCAATCTGAAAGGGCATCATTGTGTAACAAAAGATCCCCTTGTGAGTGCGGAATGCGGTCTTGTCTTCATCGTCTTTCTTTATTTGTATTTGGTGGTAGCCTTTGTAGCAATCAAGGAAGCATTTCCACCTAAATGAAGCGAGGGAGTCCATCTTTTTGTCGATTTCCGGTAAAGAGTAGCAGTCATTGGGACATGCCTTGTTTAGATCTTTGAAATCGACGTACATGCGCCAACTGCCGTTGTGTTTTTGGACTGTGACTAGGTTGGCTACCAATGTCTGATAGCGTACTTCTCGGATGATTCCAGCTCAGAGAAGCTCTGAAACTTGCTCGTTCAGTGTGAGGGTCTTTTCAGGACTGAAGCTGTGCTTCTTCTGAACGATAGGTTGAACTGAAGGGAATGTGTGCAGCTTGTGCTCAGGGATTTCCCTCGGTACCCATGTCATATCCACCGGCGACATGGCGAAAATATCTACATTGTGGAACAAAAGTAGTTTCCACCGCGCCTTGACTGTAGGGGTCATGGCGGGTCCTAGCAGCATTGTTTGCTCCGGGTACTTGTTGTTTAGTACCCACTTCTCTGGGTCGCCATTGGATGATGACTTCAGTAGCTTTGTCAGAGGTTCCTCTTTGATAGACATGATATCCTTCTTTGCATACATGATGGCTACCCCGGTTTCCGTTGGAAACCCGCAGGCAGCATGAGGAGTGGAAGTATAATGTTGAACTCTCTTTTGGCGCGCCGGCCCAGCAAGACGTCATGGCGCGAAGTCGCGGGCATGACCATGAAATTTTCCGAGACCATGCGCGAGTGTCGCCCGTCGGAAAGAGTCACCAGAAAAGTGATTTGGCCCAGTGGAAAGACGACCTCGTTGCAGAAACTAGTGAGTGGGAAGTCCACTGGCTCTAAGCGCGTCTTATCTTTTAGGTCCAGTTGTTGGAAATACTGTTCATAAATGATGTCCATAGAGCTCCTGGGGTCTATGAACATACAATCGGTGAGATAATGGCCAAAGATGCCAGTTATCACGACCGGACGGTCCTCTTGTGGGCCCCGGGGACTACGGGGAAGATGACCTGTTGCTCGCGCCAGTGAGGCATGCAACTCTTCTGATAGCTGCGCTTGCGCGACGGGCCACCTTGGATCATATGAATAGACTTCATTTTCTTGTTACTCGGGTCCTTGCCACCTCGAGTAATCTGGCGCACCTCCTTGCGCACATTTTGAAGTAAGTGGGTGAGCTTCCCACTTTTTATTGCCTTCTCGATTTCCATGCGCAAGGAGATGCAGTTATCGGTTGTATGCCCCGTATCTTGGTGATAATGGTAGAAAAGGTTGGGGTCTTGACCTTTCTTATTGCCCATCGGCGACGGTTGCTTGAATAGATGGTCTTCGGTTCTAAGTACCTCCGCTGGTGTTTTCGTCAGTGGTGTCCACTGACGATCGCAATTATCCTGCTTTATTGCTCTCTGGGTAGAAATTTTGTTAATGGTCGCACGTGCGTCGACCGGTGAATAGGGAGGGTTTTGGCTGTGCTCCCTCCAACTCTTATTCTTCTTCCCAAAACATTTGCTCATGTATTGGGGACAGTGATGGGGTAGAGGAGGTCTTCTGTTATTGAGATTGCGCTCTGTCTGCGGATAGCCTTTGCTGCCACCATAAGTTTCTCCCAGCTTTTTGGGAGGCTGATAGTCCCCGATGAGACTTTGATCATCTCGTCGTAGTGGACATCGTACTTGAACTGTGCACGGATCAGGTCTTCGTGCACATCCCCTATCTCCAGTACCTCTTTATTGTAGCGGGTGATGAAGTCTTCGAGACTTTCATCAACACGCCGCCAGATGTTCATTACGTCAGATGAATCTCTGATGTAACGCCGCTGTTGGCTGAAGTGCGTCAGGAACTAGTCTTTAAGGTCATTCCATGACGTGAGCTTGTCAGTGGGCAAGTTGTCAAACCCTGGGCGCGTAGCGCCTGTGAGAGTTTGGACGAACAATTGACACCACATGGGCTGCGTCCAGCCTCCGATCAGTCATGCACCGGTGAACAGGCGCATGTGGTCATCTGGGTCTGTGAACCCATTGTATTTTCCATGTTGGAGGGAATTTTTGCGCGCTCCAGCGGTGCGAGCATGATCTCCTTGATGAATATTGAGTCTTCGGCTGCTTCAGCGGGTTGTAGATCAAATTATAGTTGTACACCGCCTCCGGGTTGTAAACAGCCCATGGCACAGATCTGTAAGCAGCATGATCTTTTGGTAGCCGCTGAAACACCTGGCGCTATCACCCTCAACCATATGTCTTATCCTCTCACGTTGGGTGTACCGCCCCTCGAGAGGATGCGGGCCTAACCGTGAGTGAATGGACGCTCGTATATGAGTGTGACACTCAGGTTTAGGCAGTGATTGAGAGTACTCCATCTCTTGGGTACGGAGTTCAGATGGGACGCTCGCTCCAGCCAGCGAGTCATAGCTAAGTACTCTTGGTGCAGGCGAAGCATATACCTTAGCAGTTGGTTGAACCAGTGCAGCAGAAGCGTTTGTTTGTGCCCATAGTTGCGCGTAAATGGCGTTAAGGGCCGTTTGAGACTTGATGTACCAAGACATCGGAGTTTCACCCGGAGGCAAAACCGAAGTACTTGGTACGAAAGGAGTCTCCATTTGAGCTCCCGGGGTTACCAGGATGTTCACACGACCGAGTCATGGTGAGCACCAGCATTCCCGGAAGAAGCTTCATCCACTTGTCCGTCACGTCGAGAGGCATGAACTGGGTTCTTGCCTTCGGCTTGAGGACCTCGTGTGTGTTGGATGGAAAATCAGCCATTTGTAAGTGAGGTTTGAGAAAAAACAAAACGAGAAAAATGATGTGGGAGTGAAAGCACGGATGGCGCCAATGAAGAAACACCGGTTGAACCGAGAGGTATCCGAGATATTTTAGTTACAGCCTAGTTTTTTTTGCATAAAAGGTTGTCTCTCATTTGCTCTTCTGGATGATCTCACTTCGAGCTGATCTGCAAAACTAGCAACGCCGTTAGCCTCGTCACGGGGACGGGGGAGGGTTTTCTTCGTGACCACACTCTGGCGTGAGAATAAGTATTTGTGTATTGCAAGGTAACATCAAGTAAGTAGTAATTAGTGAGTGAGCAGGAAAGCATGTAGATGTTTTTACCTTGTGGGTCAATACTCATTTTATAGCTGAAAATAAGTGGGTTTAGGAGATGGGCTGGTGGGCCTTGGGCCCGGCCAGAAGACCAAGGATATCCGTTTTGTCCCTCTGCATCGATCATTAAATGATCTCTGTCAGGAGGTGTGCTTTGTCGGATGTTGAATGGTGCCACGTGTTATGGCAGCTGTCCCTGGTGTCAGACATGTCATCAGATGAAAGTGGAGAATGTGTGACAGTCACTGGCGTGGGTATGGTTGGTGCACAGTCTGGCCTTTGCATTTACTGTTCATGAGACACAATCTGAGACAACCTGTTGAGAAACCATTAAGTCATAGCTTTACCACTTTGTACCCTTGTATATAGTCAACACCTCTTTGCACTTTTCCCTTCAGCAAGGCTTTCAATGCTTTCTGACCAGCGCAGAGTTGTAGGAATTAAATCTTTGTTCCCAAGAATATAATTGTGCAAGATTTTAGGACTTTGCGGCTAGAGGGTTTGTTTGATCCACGCAGGGTTAATGAGCCTGCGCGTCTAAGTCTAACTTACCGTTGTGCCATGTACACAAGGTGCATTGTGCGACTTGTATGGTTTGGTCTAACTTGCTGTTGCGCTGAGTACGCAAGGTTCGTTGTATGACCTTTATGAGTTGGTCTAACTTGCCGTTGCGCTGAGTGTGCAAGGCTCGTTGTATGACCTGCATGTATTAAGGATGCCTTACCATTGCGCGTTGCACGCAACGTTGTCAGGCAACCTGTTGGTTTCAAGAAAAGGCGCACCATTGCACATTGTGCGCGAGGTTATTCTTGTAGTATCCTTTGCGCAGGCGTAGATTTTTAGGACGATACCCCTCCCGTGGTGATTTAAATAGGATACTAGTTTACCGTTAGTTTATCAATCGTCTCGTGATATATTGTATAGTACTTAAGTTAGTTTCTTATTTTGTTTGTCTGTTAGTTTATCAATTCTTTGGTGATATACTTCTCCTAGTTTTTTTAGTTGTAGATTCGGCGTGATCGATATACAAGAAGAGTACAAAACAAGGAAGTAGAGGTTTTAAAAACAAAAAGTTAATAAAATAAAAGGCATTAGGGTATTTTTATGATCGTCACTTAAAAGAAAATAAATTGTTGGTACCTTCCATTTCTCCTTCGGTGTTGTCATTGTTGCGAACCTCTTCGATCGATACTCCATGACGTGGTATGTTTGCATGCCAACCAGACTCACCATTAGGAAAAAATAGAGGATACAACAATGGATTGTAACAACTGAAGTACGGCTGAATAGTTTGGCTATATTCAAACCTACCGTAAATAACAATACTTCATTTATTACGAAGTGATATTGTCATTACCTTCAACCCAAATACCAGCAACCTATATAATCGTCAACTATAAATAAGTAAAAAAGCAATACTATTAAATAATTGTAATTAGTATAATCTCTGATGTTAGACAAACACTACTAATAACATCAGATGTTAGACAAGCACGATGATGTTGCTAACCTCTAATGGAGTAATAACATCAGATGTTAGACAAACACTGATGATGTTGCTAACCTCTAATGGAGTAATAACATTAGATGTTAGACAAGCACTACTGTTGGTGGTAGACAACCACTACTGAGTATAACATCAGTGGTGAATGAGTCTGTGGTTGAATCAGTGGTTTTGTTATACAAATACTGGTGGTGTGTTAGCAGTGGTTTGCAATCATTGGTTTGCATCGGTCGTTTCTGATCAGTGGTAGTTTGTGATCAATTGTTTATATTTCACATTGTTATTATAACATTTTAATACCCCCGATGTCGTTGGTCGGTTGTTCACCCTTTGGTGAAGTTCAACCAAAGTATTCAAAGTGACTCTATAGTTGTCTAGAGGTCCTAGTTTCGCAAGTCTTCGAAATGTAGCGACTTATGGGTTTGTAGAAAGAACGCGTGTTAAAATCTGAGTAATACGTCGATTAAGATTTGGCCATTGGAGTCTGAGATCTAACTCAGCATCAGGATCATTTTAATACAACTGCAGGTACCTAGGGGTTCCATCCCTCTGCTGGAGACCAACATTGTTCTGAACAGAGGAATGATTAGGGGAGATTTTACACTATCAGAGGATAGATTATCAGTGGGTTTGGGAAAACAATGGTTTCACCAAAAGTGGAAGTAGGAACAGAGGATAAACTTTTAGCAATGGATAGATTTTCATGGAGTAATAACATCAGATGTTAGGCAAACACTATTGGTGGTAGACAACCACTACTGAGTATAACATCAGTTGTTAGTGAGTCAGTGGTTTTGCTATACAAATATTGTTGGTGTGTTAGCAGTGGTTTGCATCAGTGGTTTCTGAACAGTGGATGCGACTGAAGTGTTGCAGATTTAACATATAAAGCTGAACAAACAATAACTTAATGATGGGATGTGCCATCTTTATTACTGAAATTTATTATAGAAAATTCCCACCCAAACTACGCGCCAAAAACATCTTATAAAACAACCTTAGGCCCTTCCATTGATTACACCAAAAGCAAACGCCATAATTTACTAAATACCATATGGTAAACCTCGTTTCTTGGAGATTCAGTTTTGTTCTCGATAAAGTTTCACTGAATGAGGTGGACAACATTCTTAAGTCATTGTTAAGTGAGCATAAAAATGTTGTCCATCTCATTTAGCAAAATTTTATTGAGATAAATCTCACCTTGTTCAAATTAAAAAGCCAAAAAGTTCAAAATAACAGATGGCACACCTGTAAACTATGTGTTCTAACATACTCAAAGATCGCAAACGTCGTTTCTTGGAGATTTAGTATTGTTCTCCATGAAGTTTTGCTGAATGGATTCTTAGGTGAGGGGGATAACTCAATAAGATTTTGCTGAATTAGATGGACAAATCTTCAAGAAAAAGAGACTGATGACACTGATATGTCATTTTGTGTGCTTTGTTCTTGATAAAGGTTTGAATGAGAAGAGGAGACCTATGCTAGTGTAAATGCTATTTTGGACTCCATTTTAAATGATGAAGAGTGGGATGAGCATGAAGATGGTGGCCAAATATCATCCAAGCGAAAAATCCACAAAGATGACATCGATCTATGTCTCCAACATCCACATAACCACTTCAACAGTCAACAACAAAAGATCACACCAAAAACTAAAACGCCATATTTTGTTGAATGATCAGCTTCGCCTAGAGAAGGGCATTTCAGCTGTGTAGGGAAATCGCACCTATCTAAGGAATTCAAAGGTTCATGGGACAAAAACTTAAAGAATAAGAGACTGACGACAGTGAAGATTTGGATGAGAAATTGGATTAGCATTTTTTATTTTTTTCTTTTCTATATTTTTTTTGGTGTCATTTTTTGTGGTTTGTTATCTAATTTTCAGCTAATAAAATACATTATTTCTCTAACTACTTATAAAATGCCAAAATGACACAAACGCTAAACACCAAAACTATAATAGAATTCCTTTAATCACGTATTATTATTAACTCCAAATAATTAATGAAATGTATAAAACAAAGTCCAAGAGAATAGAACAAAATGGTGCCTTAAAAAGTTTAATTTTTCCATCTTTATCTGTAAAACGCCATTAAAATACAAAACGCCAAACTTAAAAAGATGGGACGTGTTACATGTGACAATCGGCAAAATTCCGGTAATTCTATACAAACTGAACAACACAACTATTACACTATCTATTTATCACACAACATTACTTAAATTATAGTTTAAAGCCTTAAAAGTCTAGGAATTCAACAAATTCATAGTTTGGTATAATAATGAATTCGTCATAATCATGAATATATAAAACCATATCCTAAATGGATGACAAACACGCGAACACGTAATAAATATCAGTATTGGCTACGGTATAGTCTAATATTTCATAATTAAGGCATAAGATATATCTGCACTGTTATACCATAGAAATTTTATTTTAAATACCAAATTGTCAAAGTCTGCAGCAAAATATAGCATTTTGCAGCAAAATATTGAATTCCGCAACACGAAACAACAAATGTCCAAAAACCCAAAAATAAATATTTTTTAGATAAAGAATAATAATTTGTGTTAAAAATAGTATAAAACCCATATAAATCCTATTATATAAAGCTATATAGCTTGTTAAGTAAAAACCTGACAACAAAGCCAGTACATGAACTGAACTCAAAATGACAAATTTATTAGTCTAAAGAGCTAGATTAATTAACTGGACAATAAAAATTGTACTTGAATTTATAAGTAACACAATATATTGTACAAGACCCGAACCAAATTTATCAAACGAACAACGAAACAATCAGACTAGTAAGTTGTTTTGGCATATTATAACATTAATTTAAAGTGTTGGGGCATTAGTTTTTATAAAAATTTATATATAGAAATGTTAAAGTTTAAAAAGTTTATAAAAATTACAAAGTTTTCATATATAAAAAATAACCAACCCCCCCCCCCCCCCGCACACACCTCACGGCTAGATGGGTGAAAAACCCTATGCCACTTAGTCACTTGTGTTGTGTTTGCTAATTGTAGGTGATTAGTGGCTTAGGAGGTGTAAGAAACTTGATCATAACACAAAAACCATCACCCACTTTCATTTCCATTCATTTCTCATAACACCAAAACTCAATAAACACCTTCATTTTGCTCCTAAAAATCGGCCAAGCATCATCATCTTCACCTTCAACTTTTAAAAATACAAACACAAGAAATTCAAGCTTGCATGAAGATCCAAGGATGTTCTAAGGAGTTTTCTAAGATTAGGAGGCACACTTGGAAGCTTTGGAACTCTTGATCAACACTTTCTCTTCATCTTTTAAAATCATTTTGATCATCCCTAGCCAAGTGCTAGTAGTAAGCTTCATAAGCTAATCTTATACTTTATATTTCATAAAAATACACAAGATTATCTTAAAAGATATTTAAAAGCCCACTTGAAAAACACTAATAAAACTATAATCACTAATATAATTATGTGATTTTCTTGATGATTATGGATGATCTTGAAATTGTCATAAACTAATAAACTTGAATCTTGCATTATTATGTATAAAAAGATAATCTAAACACATGCATGTTTGGATTAGCAAGATTTATTAAGAAAAATAGTCATGAACATGATTTTATATTTTAAAGATGATCATACAAGTTATCGATTATTAAATGAAAGTATGATTTAGAAATTTTGTTAAAAAATGATAATAAAGTTTCCATTTTAAGAAAGTTTAAAACAATAACAAGTTCATGACATTTTTGTTAATATATTTGTATAATATATGTGATTTGATGATAATTTGAGTTAGAAAAATTATTTAAAACATGTTTATATAAACGTGGGGAAAGCTTATATTTTAAAGGAAGCTATGGCAAAATTTATAAAAACTAATCTCGATTAAGATGTGATTAAACTGAAGATTTTGTGATTAAAAGTGATTAGGAACTTTAATCTTGTTTAAACAAAAGTTTGGGTGAAAAAGGTTAAGATATAATTACTTAAATTTTCTTAAATTAAAAAGCAGATAAAAATATATTTTTTATGAAAATATATATGTTTAAATCACCAAATATGTGTACATATATTTTGTATAAAATATGTATAGTGTTCAATTTTTGACAAAAATATATATTGGACAATTCGGACAAAATAAAGTATATGGTATAAACGAAACAAATGACAAAGACGAAACAAATAAAATGGTCGACGAGAACATAACGTTCAAAACGAACAAATCAACCGTTACACTTTATAACTACTAGGATTTATAAAAATTTAGCTTATAACTAATAGTTTTTACAAATATTTTTTATAAGTTATAACAATTACTAGAAAATATTTTAAATTCTGATTAAGCCCAACTAAACTAATTGTTTGGACTAAGCCCATTTTTATAAAATTATATTGGGCTAAAACCAATTTTTATAAGACAGGACTAGCCGATTTATATAAAATAATTTAGGCTAGGCCCACTTTTATAAAATTAACATTAGGCTAAGTCCACTTTTATAAAATTTACACGGGCTAGGCCCACTTATATAAAATTAACTTTGGGCCAAGCCCACTTTTATAAAAAATAAATTGGCTAATCCATTTCTATAAAAACTAACTTTGGTCTAAGCCCACTTTTATAAAACTAAACTTGGGCTAATCCAATTTTATGAACTATTTTGGGCTAGGCCCATTCTTTTATTTTTAAATTGGGCTAGGCCCACTTTTACTAACCAATTGGGCTTAACACACTTTAAATAAAATTAGGTTGGGCTAGGCCCACATACATGAAATGAATTTGGCTAGGCCCACATAATGAAACGAATTGGTCTAGGCCCACACATAGTAAGCAAATTGGGCTAGGCCCATACTTACAAAAACTATTGGGCTAGGCCCTTATGTAATGAACTTTTAGATTGAATTTGTACAATTAAATTATGGGCTAGGTCCATTTACATGTAATCCAACAAAGAAAAACCAACAATTACAAGTATGAAATTCAAGATAAAATACTTGTACGAAAAACGAAAGATAGCCTAAGTGTCTAATAGATTAGAACACTTGTAAGTCGAGAAACGAACAAAGTATTAAGAATCGAATAGAGATTTGCACGGAACGCAAATCTGCGAGTTCATGTTTCCCCTTTTATTTTAACATTTTTATGATTTTTAAACGTGCGGGGATGTATACATGTTACATTTAGTATAGCTGGGAAATGAAAATATTTAGATCACATGTGAATAAGGCTCAAGCATTGGGACCATTAATGATAACAAGTACCGAGGAATAAGCGGATAGATCTATTGGTTTGGGGGAGCCCCACTCTAATACGAAAATAATAATGGATCGTATTAGAGTGCTTTTGTGTCTAAAACGAGTGTCTCAGACACAATAAATCGTCAAGGGTTAGTTGCCACCTTATTCGGCAAATAATTAGTGTCCTTGCAACACAATAATGATCTTACAAGTTTCATTAAGCTATATTAAACGAATTTAGTATTTCAAATGTTGTTGATGATTCATTTGATAAAAAAAATTATAAATGAATTCACCAGCTTTTTGTTAACGTCGTTTTCAAAACTAACATGTATTACATGAAACTAGTGGACGACCTTCGGGGAAAAAACATGTTGTATGTTGTGAAGTCAAGACGTTATGTTTCATCTAGACTTTTGTTATTATGTTTATAAACTCTTGTTTGAATTTTAAATACTGTTGTTAAACTTGGGTATGGTTTAAAAACAAAAGTTTGTATGTAAATTATGTGTTAAATAAAAAGTATGGATGAACATTTTGTAATGTATTATAATTGTCGTTTACTTGGTTGAATGCAACGATTGCCGCTCTGGCCATACCTCGCGCACGCTTCCGCCACATCAAAAATCAGGGTGTGACAAATGTCACAGAGCTTCAATTGTTGTGAACTAAGATTCTTTCGAGTCTAGTCTATAATTTCAAAATGGTCTTTTTATGAAAGTCATAAATTGTTTATGAAATTGTAACAAGAGTTTTTCCCGACGTCATGTATACGAAGGTCCACTACTACTAAACAATAAATCAAAACAATAATGCAAGGACATGATACGAGATAGTGTTTGAGGATTAGACACGATAACAATAAGATGAATCAGAATGATACATGACATGACTTACAATGAACTGAAATATAATTGCCCAAAAATTTATTATAATTTGTTCACATATATGAGTTGTACGGATTATTTTGCCAGGACATGTCTTCCGATTCTAACACTGATTCCATGGGATACGCCTCGAACATCGATTATATACCACTAGATAACCCTGCCCCACATGTTATCATCATCATCTCCGATGACGAACTTTCGGACGATGAGTGGATGAATATCGACTTCCAGCCTTTCGCCTTACCGGAGCCTAATCATGCTGACATTCCTTTAGAGGATGATGTACTGGCTATACCCCACTTTCATGAGATGGTCATATTCGGTCACCCTGAGGGTGAACATGTTGTTACTTATGTCGCTATAACACTTAATGTGGTAGATCCATTTGACGATGTTATCGATGAGGACGGACACCCGTACATCCTGTTGTTGATGCTGAGGACGATGTCATTCCAGTCATACATGTCAAGCATGTTGATGACGACCTTGGTATTGGTGAGAACTTTGACATTGTTATGTTAGAGGTAGCCAACCAGAGGCCACAGTAGTTGACATCACATCGTCTAACCTTCCACACCCTGACACTATCACCTGTGCTTTCATCCGACACCGCTATACCACCATCTTCAGATACCTTACCTACATTTGTTGATCCTATTTTACTAGGCACACTGTTACCTGACCATTCATCTGAGTTTCTACCACCCCTACCTTCATCAGGAGATGTTTCCCATCCTTTTGATCATTCTATGCCTCATATCTCCACTGGACCTGCACACTATACTCTAGGGAGTACTTCCCAGTATGTTGATTATGTACTCCCTCATCTTTTCGATGGTTCATATTCTATCATTATTACGCCGACTTTAGACCCGTATCATGACCCATTTGTTGCCGGGCCATCACACATTCCCTATAGTCATCCTATGATGGGATCTTTTTCTCATGTTCCACCTCCCACTGCTGGAGTATCAGTTTCATCCTACCCTATCATGCATTGTTGATTATTCATTATGTTTGTGTCATGACGATATTTGTATGGATATCTCATGTGAGAGATGATTGATTTATTTGATCTCTCTCTCTCTCTCTATATATATATATATATATTACCATATATTTTTTCTATTTGTCCATGAATGACAATATTTATCTGAAATATTTGTTAATTTCTTTATATGATTTTACATATGAAGATCATGGCACCAAGAAGAAGGAGCATACATCAACTCCAAGCTCCCCTACCCACTTCTCAAACTGAACTTGACGCTTTGTTAAATCAACGCATTGCGGATGCGATTGCTCAACATGAAGCAAATCGCACAAATTTGAGAAATGAAGATAGAGCTCAAGCCCCACCAATAACAACAAATCCTACGAACGGTTGGTTACGCATAACCAAACAAGAAATTTTCATTAATATTTTATTTGCAAAATAAATATTTCTTACAATTTCAAGAACCAACATTTTTAGTATGCACATATAAGAAATTTTAGATTGCAAACCATTGAACTTTACGGCACAGGTGGAGCGGTAGCATTTGTTCGATGGACCGAAAAGACGGATTTTGTAATCCGTATGAGTAACTGTTCCCATAACTAGACTGTATTGTATGTTTCGGGATTTTCATTAACGAAGCTTTGTCATGGTGGAATCTGCAAATGCAAACGTTTGGAGATGCAGCAGCATACGCTATCACTTGGGAAAGACTGAAGGAAATGATGCGTGAGAAGTATTGTTCAAGGGCCGAACTACAAAAGTTGGAAACAGATTTTTTGAATCTAGGGATGGTTGGATCCGACATCTATGGCTATACTCAACGATTTCACGATCTCTGACCTGTCGTTCCATATATGGTAACATCCGAATTCAAACATATCGAATGATACATTTGGGGATTAGCTCCAGAAATCCAAAGTATGGTTGCATCGTGCATCCAGCAACCATCACCCAGGCGATTACAATTGCAGTAAGCCTTTCCGAAGAAGCGGTAAGAGTGAATAAGTTTTCAAGAAAGAGTGCGGAGATGCCCAAGGAAACACATGTAGAATCAACCTCACGCGAGAATAAGAGAAAGTTTACCCATTTCAAGAAAGGTTCATGACCGAGTAACAAGAAGAAGGAAACTCCCACAACAAAAAGTAATAAAGCATTCGTGGCGACAACAGAGACAAAATTGAGAGGTTATACTGGAAATGCACCCAAGTGCAACAAGTGTAATTATCATCATTATGGTGGATGCCGAACCACCAAATGTGATAAATACGGGAAGTTAGGACACGGCACCGAAAATGGCTGGAGTAACAACAAGGGAAACAAGAATGAAGGCAAGAAAGAAGGAGGTTATGGAAATGGAAACGACCGAGGAAGAAATCAAAGTTGCTATTGTTGCGGTGAATTAGGCCACTTTAGAAAGAATTTTCCAAAGGAGAAAAAGTCCACGGGCGAGCGTTTGTAATTGGAGCTCACGAGGCACGTCAGGATCCAAATATGATCACTGGTACGTTCCATGTCAATAATCATTTCGCATCTATTTTATTTGATACTGGCACATATATTAGTTTCATATCTTTAGAGTTTAAGAATATACTTGAACTAAATTCAAATAAATTAGATATTCCATTCACTATCGAACTAGCGAATGGAAAGATATTGAATATGATGAGATTATTAAAGGATGTCCTTTAGAGTTAGGTGGACAAAAATTCAACATCGATTTATTACCCATCCAGTTAGGTAGTTTTGATGTTGTAATCGGTATGGATTGGTTATCCAATAACCAAGCCGAAGTCGTGTGTTGCGACAAAATTATTCGCATTCCTCTTCCTAATAATGAAACACTTCTTATACATGGCGAGAAGAGCGACACGCCATTACGAATTATTTCTTGTATGAAAGCCCAAAAGTGCTTGCGAAAAGGATGTATAGCATTCTTAGCACACGTTGTTGACAAGAAATCCAAGGAGCCAAAACTTGAGGAGATCCTTGTTGTTAAGGAATTCCCTGAAGTCTTCACAGAGGACTTGCCAGGAATACGACCACAACGACAAGTCAATTCCGCATAGACTTGATTCCAGAGCTACAACTGTAGCGAAATCCCTATGCTTAGCTCCTTCGGAAATGCAAGAGTTGTCCACACAACTTCAAGAGTTGTGGACAAGTTCCATAGACAAGCTTCTCACCTTGGGAGCTCCAGTTCTATTCGTAAAGAAGAAAGATGGAAGCTTGTAAGTCCAGATAATCTGATCTAACAACGATATCACACAATCACCAAGGATGGGCTTAATCCAAACTTGATGATATTCAAGAAAACCGAAATGATGAAGAACAATATGAATCAACTTTAACACCTTGCACACGATTCTATTACTTGAACAAGCAAAACCGTCTAGTATAAGATGGAGGCTCTCTAGAGAAATCTCAAAAGTATAACCCTAGAAATGACATAAGCTTAGCTTATATACCTAGGGTAAGGGCATGCCCCTCATGGGCTTGCCTTGCCCACATGGCCTATGGCATACCCAAATGACCTATAAAGGTCCAAACCTAATACAAACTAACCCCGTTAATCCTAGTTAACTACCAGAGACTGTTGCGTATATTTGATGCGTTAGTCTCACACTTCTAGGACCTAACAATCTCTCCCTAGACCGTTGCATCAAATTGTCTTCATATCATAAATTCAGCAATGTCTTCAATAGAGTCTATGGTTGTCAATATGCTGTAAGTGTAGTGGAAGTTAGTCTCATACTTCTTGGACCTCACACTTCAACGAACTCTCAGCACTAGGTCTCTTTCTTCAGCTCTTGTGGTTAGCTTCATATCAGGATCTTGATAAGCTTTGCTTGAAACATCTTTGTCAAAAAGAGTGTGAGAGGAGGAACCTCAGCAACTCTTTTCTTCTTCAATCTTTCTCTTTCAAGTAAGCATGTTCATAAGTACTTCTTCAAATATACTATCACTGTTAGATGATGACTAGAATCTGGTTCTTCTGACTCAGGTACACTTTGCTGTTGTGATGCTTCATGCTTTATCGGCAACTAACAGCATCTCAATTTTCAGCAACCCTGTTTCTTGATCTAAATTAAGATCTGTACAATTCTCAGAAATTTTTAAGCAAACATTCTTATGCAACAAGAAGAGTACCGCATGAACACTTGGTACATCCAAGTACTTGTACTCGGATCAAAATTCAAATTTCTTTCATCTTTTGATGATTAGTCAAATCTTCAAGAACGATTAATAATTTTTAATAAAACAAAGAAAGCACTCTATTTTTGAATTTTTTGAATTTTCTATTTTTTTAATTTTAGAATATAAGAATATAAACAAAAATACAAATAAACAAAGAAACTAACTCAGTAGTTACAACTATACAATTGCAATGAGATCCAAATCGTTTTCAGGCGGACCAAGGAACACTTTTCAGTGCGAACTTATTTAGACTGGTCTAAGAGATTGCTAATATGTTTGTCCACTTAAACTTTAATGCTCAACTTTCATTTTTTCAACTTCGTGATATGCTTAAGGTAGTATTATACTATCATACCAGTGCATCCCATACCATGACATACCCCCGTGATCAAGGTAAGCACACACGATTCATCGTAGTAGGTGAGTATACTGAGATCATCCTTTATTTTTACAACGTCCGACTATTGGTGACAGGTCAGTACTTTCATACAGTAGAGTGACCAATAATATCTGACGAGGGTTAGGCAAATACCTTATATGGTATGTCTGACTTTTCAAGCACATGGAATTTTCTCGTGCTGAGATTTTCTTTCTTTTAAGGTTTTGGCCCTTCTATTTTGGCTCTTTTAAGGATATCCTCACTGTGCCTAGGTCTGCATGTATCTGGATGCAACAGAAGGGCAGCCCTGATATCCCGGATGACTTATCAGCATAAAGACCCGAAACTTCAGACGTTGGCTATCTATCAACGCATGATTTAAGACCATGAAATCATACGCCGATGGTATGTTTACCCACAAGATACATAGTTCGTTATGTTTATATCACTTAGTGTCTTTTAATCACTTTGAGCGTTAAGCCTACCGACATATCACATTAGATCCTATCTGTTCAGCTACAACACCTTATATGTGTCAGTCATGCCCTTTATCAGGAATATTCATTTCATTTCCCATTTTATGCAAAAAGACCTTTTGTATTTTTCTGATTTTCAAATATTTTTGTATTTTTTTTTTTCTCCCCCTCAAACAATGCATATATACATATATCGCCCTCTACCCCCTAAATTGTGCATCGTACTTTATGCACAAATTTACCTAATAAAGAAAACATATGTACAAAGTTTTAAACGAAAGGAAAGGAAAATATTTTTGTTGTTTTTGCTTAACTCTTCCGTTATTAGAATAAAGACTAATCAATTTGAAAATTAAAGCATGAAATTTAAATTTGTACCTTTTCGCTGATATTTTCTTACCTCATCTCCTCCAAAGGAAACATCGCACTCATAAAAAAATTTAAACTGTTTGCAACAGTGAGATGTTATCCGATATGTCCCTGGAACAACCGCTATCAACATTTTCAGAGATTCTCAACAACTCCTCCTTGGTTGTTCCTAAAAATAAGGAGATTAATAAGACAGTGAGACCCAGGGCATCGTGGTCCTGGGTTTCCCTGAAGCATCAAAATAAGGCACTTCTTTTAGACACAAGTTCCCTTTTGTTTCGAGGATTGGTGATGTTGCTGCCGCTTTGGATTTGGGTTTCCAAATCTGTTTCAATTTTGTTGCCTTTGTTTGAGCAACTTTGGCTGTTTCAGGTTTAGTCATTGTAGAAACATATTTTTTTTAACATCCTTGCATTTGTTTTTGGCAATATTCCAATCCCTATCAGATGGTTTGACCTTGGGATTCATATTCTTCAATGCCTTAGGTGATGATACCTTCATCGGCTTTGAATGATTGTTATCCTTAGGTTTAACCTTCTGATTTTGAACATGATACGGAACATGGGGACTATGTGTGCAGTTTTGAGCAATGTGACCAGGAATGTCGCAATTGAAGCACGCTTGTCTCTTCATATATAAAGCATTCTGATCAGCTTGATATGCTCTTGAAGGCCCTGAAGGATGAACTAATCCCTTATGTGCTTGATTTCCTTGCACGTTTCTTGCAGACGAAGGTGAATTTGGATGTTTGTACTTGTCGTTTGCAAGGGCCTTCTTCTGTTGTGGAGATTTCTTTTGATTTTTCTTGCTTTGTTTAGACTGCAAGTCTTCTTCAGAAATCTCCCAACCTTTCCAAAAGCTTTGCTAGCACGGTCAAAAGCATATTTTTTACATTTTCCATTAAAGATCGGCTTAACAAAAACATTTTTCACAACACTAGCCTTTTGAGGGCTATTGATGCCCACTGATGATTTTGGAGAGCATGATTGTCCTTGACGTTTGGACTTCTGCTTTCTTCATCTCCGATTTGCTCGTTTATGCTCTTTTAGCTTGCTCTGAACCTTTTCATTAGAAGTAGAAGGTTCAGATTGTTCAGTTTGCACACTTGCAGCCTTGTTCATGTCAGCTCTCTCTTCATCAGCTTTGATAAAGTCCGAGAGTCCTGGTTTATTAGATGAAGGACCAGTCACTCCAGCTGAATCATTAGAAGAGTTAACAACCCCAGATGGTTCCCGTGTGTCTGACGTATAATCACCGGGTTTGCCGCACACCATATGCTGTGCTTTCTCAATATCTTCATCGGTTTCAGCCATTGTTGTGTAGTTGTGATTATACGGTGGGGAAACCTGATTGAATCCTAAACCCTTCCCTTTATTCTCCTTATATGCCAGCTGCACATTGCACACGTCTTGAACGAGCTTGCTGGATGTATCAAACTTCTTTATATTAACTTTGTTTTGTTAATATTTTCCAGTAAGAATTCCCAGCTCAACTATCACCAAGTCGCATTCCATGGTTTTTGAATCTAATCTGGTTTTGTAATCATGGACCCAACATTTCTGTTGATTTACATCTAGGTGGAGCTGAGCTATGTCTTTCTTTTGTGCTTCAACCTTTTCTTTGAGTAACTTGTTACTTTCTCGAAGGCCAATGTACTGAGCCACTGCATTGTTGTAATCATCAACCATTTTGGAATTAAGTGCCATGAGTTGAGCAACCCTATTCCTGCAGGGTTCAGTACACAAAAGGTTGTTGACTGTGTCAAAGAGTAATCTTGGTTTGTCAGCGTGAGTTTGGGCTTGAGGTAGAGTTTGGAGTGCTGGGCTGTTGATTGCTGCTTGCTTGGCTTGAGGTTTTTGTTCAGACACTTCTTCACATGAGACTCTGTTGATTTAGCGTATAGATCTTGGAGATCTTGGTTTGATTGTAAATGATCCCACAATCAAGATTCAAAGGAGTCTTTGTCATCACCCAAAACGCTATTCATCTCATCTCTTACTTCCTCTTTTCGCCTCCCACGTTCAAGCAAACGCATCACATAGTCAGCAACTGGATCAACATTGTAGTTTCCAATAAACTCATTCAGCTTTTCCTTCACTTCATCCCGCAGTTCAGGTTTTGATTTTGTGGTGGGCTGAAAACTATGTTCGAGTGCTGAGCTTGGGTTGTAAACATCTTCGGATAATCGAAACCGCACCCGTAAAACTGATAAATAATTGTCTGAAAACTGTTTTTACCAAAATGTACCGTTAGACTCGTCTCGACGATACGAATCCAATGATATATGATGTCCGATAGTGATTTTAGGAATTTTCGTGCCTTTTTTGTCCTAAAAATCACACGAGTCTAACCGTGCACCCAGTTTGTCAAGTTGTCTATGGATCAAATTCTGTGTACGAAAACGTTTAACTCCGGTTACGCCAGCTGGTTAACTTTCCACCTTTGTGGGTACAACTCGGAACAATACCGAATTCGGAATAGTAACTCGGATAGACAATCTGAGATGGAATCTCGAAACAGTCATCCGAGATGCTAATCCGAGATGCTAATCCGAGATGCTAATCCAAGATGCAATCGAATGGTGATTCGGAACAGTGATCCGAGATGGTATCCGAGATGCAATCCGAAATGAAATCTGAGATGAACACCTATGATCCGAGATTCAATATGATCTGAAATCAATCCGAAATGGCTGTGATTCAGATGATCCGAGATCAATCCGAGATGGAAGAATATGATCCAAAATCCTTGAAGATTTATCCAAAATTTATCCGAAATTCAAGATTTTTATCCGAAATTCAACAGATTAATCGAAATCAATTTGAAATCTATCCGCAATGTATCCAAAATTCAAACAACTGATCCGAATTCTATCCAAAATGCAAATGATTTATCCAAAATGCAGCAGAATGATCAGAAATTTGTCCAAAATGTAAACAGAAGATCTAAAATCCTTGAATATTGATCTGAAATGCTTGTTTTTCCGCAGAAACCAAACAAAATCAGCGTGATATCAGATCTGAGCCTGGAAAATAGGTTCAACAGGCTCTGATACCAATTGTAAGTCTCGATAATCCGGATCTAACAACGATATCACACAATCACCAAGGATGGGTGGAATCCAAACTTGATGATATTCAAGAAAACCGAAATGATGAAGAACGATAAGAATCAACTTTAACACCTTGCACACGATTCTATTACTTGAACATGCAAAACCGTCTGGTACAAGATGGAGGCTCTCTCAGAGAAATCCCAAAAGTCTAACCCTAGAAATGACATAAGCTTAGCTTATATACCTAGGGTAAGGGCATGCCCCTCATGGGCTTGCCTATGGGCTTGCGAAAACGCCATTACAATTATTTTTTGTATGAAAGCCAAAAAGTGCTTGCGAAAAGGATGTATACATTCTTTGCACACTTGTTGACAAGAAATCCAAGGAGCCAAAACTTGAGGAGATCCTTGTTGTTAAGGAATTCCCTGAAGTCTCACAGAGGACTTGCCAGGAATACGACCACAACGAACAAGTCAATTCCGCATAGACTTGATTCCAGGAGCTGCAACCGTAGCGAAATCCCCTTACCGATTAGCTCCTTCGGAAATGCAAGAGTTGCCACACAACTTCAAGAGTTGTTGGACAAAGGTTCCATTAGACCAAGCTTCTCACCTTGGGGAGTCTAGTTATATTCGTAAAGAAGAAAGATGGAAGCTTGTAAGTCCAGATAATCTGGATCTAACGACGATATCACACAATCACCAAGGATGGGCTTAATCCAAACTTGATGATATTCAAGAAAACCGGAATGATGAAGAACAATATGAATCAACTTTAACACCTTGCACACGATTCTATTACTTGAACAAGCAAAACCGTCTAGTATAAGATGGAGGCTCTCTAAAGAAATCCCAAAAGTATAACCCTAGAAATGACATAAGCTTAGCTTATATACCTAGGGTAAGGGCATGCCCCTCATGGGCTTGCCTTGCCCACATGGCCTATGGCATGCCCAAATGACCTATAAAGGTCCAAACCTAATACAAACTAACCCCGTTAATCCTAGTTAACTACCAGAGACCGTTGCGTATATTTGATGCGTCAGTCTCACACTTCTAGGACCTAACAAAGCTTTAGAATGTGCATAGATTATCGAGAATTGAACAAACTCATGATCAAGAATCGGTATCCGTTACCGAGGATCGATGATCTTTTCGATCAACTTCAAGGATCAAGTTTTTACTCAGATTGACTTAAGGTCAGGATACCATCAGCTTAGAGTGCAGGAAGAAAGTATTCCAAAGACATCATTCCGAACCCGTTACGGTCACTACAAGTTCCTTGTTATGCAATTTGGTCTAACAAATGCAACGGTGGTGTTCATGGATTTAATGAACCGTGTGTGCAAGACTTACCTTGATAAATTCGTGATAGTAATTATTGATGACATATTGATATATTCACGAAATAAGAAGGATCACGAACATCATCTTAGGACCATTCATAAGTTATTAAAGAAGGAGAAACTGTATGCAAAATTCTCTAAGTGCAAATTTTGGCTTCGTGAAGTCAATTTCTCGGACATGTAGTCAACGAGAAAGGCATACATGTCGATCTATCAAAAATAGAAACCATTAAGAATTGGAACGCACCTAAGACACCCACCGAAGTATGCCAATTTTTGGGATTGGCGGGTTATTATCGAAGATTCATTGAACATTTCTCAAAGATTTCTAACCACTAACCTCCCTAACCCAGAAAGATAAGAAGTTTGATTGGGGAGAAAGACAAGAAAAAGCTTTTCAATTACTTGAAGATAAACTTTGTGATGCGCCGATTTTATCACTTCCGGACGACATATATGACTTGTAGTTTATTGTGACGCTTCACATCAAGGTTTTGGATACGTATTAATGCAACGAGAGAAAGTTATTGCATACGCATCACACCAATTAAAAGTTCACGAAAGAACTATACCACACATGACCTAGAGCTAGGTGTAGTGGTATTTGCATTAAAAATTTGGCGTCATTATCTTTATGGCAACAAGTGCACAATCTGTACCGATCATAAAAGTCTTCAACATATTTAATCAAAAAGAGTTAAATATGCACCAAAGAATTTGGCTTGAATTGTTGAATGACTATAATTGTGAAATTAAATACCATCCGGGCAAGGCGAAAGTTGTCGCGGACGCCCTAAGTCGAAAGGAACGAGTGAAGCCCCTTCGTGTGCAATCATTAAGACTCACCATTCACAATAACCTTACCTCTTGAATTCACGACGCTCAACAGGAAGCTCTAAAGAGCGGAAATTTTAAAGCAGAGATGCTTAGAGGTATGGAAAACATTTAGAACCAAATGAGAATGGAACTTTGTACTTTGCAAACAGAATTTGGGTTCCTCTTTTTGGTAATAGGCAAAACCTAATTCTAGATGAAGCCCATAAGTCCTAATATTCGATACATCCGGAGCGGATAAAATGTATCACAATCTTAAAGAATTCTATTGGTGGCCTAATCTTAAGAGAGATATTGCAACTTATGTTGGAAAATGTCTAAGATGTGCAAAAACTAAGGCCGAATACCAAAAACCTTCAGGATTGTTACAACAACCTGAAATTCCCACTTGGAATTGGAAACAAATTTCTATGGATTTTATAACAAAATTACCCAGGATCTCTCGCGGTCAATACATGATTTGGGTAATTATCGACCGACTAACCAAATCAGCTCACTTCTTGCCGGTACGTGAGAAAGATAAAATCGAGAAGTTAGCCGAACTCTATCTTAAAGAGATTGTGGCTGTAAGTTCGAAATTCGGATCTAACATGTATCGCTGGACTAATCGATTACGAAAATAAAGATTAGAATGAAGAACAAGAACAATCTTTAATCAAAGTAACTTGCATACACCAAAATAGTGTCTGATACAAGTTTTTCAATAACAACTCACTAGCCTCCAAAACTTAACCTAATACATGTATTTATACTGATCACACAGCTCACTAGTTACAACCCTAGGCCCATGAGGCTCTAGGAAGCCCAAATCCCATAAGCTTAACCCAAATGAATCACTAATGTGTAAACCTTTAGTTATGAGCCCAACAATCTCCCCCTAGGTTTACAACATTAGGCCTTTAGTCTTTAGGTAGCGCATCGCCTCCCAACCTCCCAACAATTATCCCAGCTACTGCAGCCGTCCAATCCTTCACACAAGCTTCATATAGTTCCCAGTTTGAATTTGATTCGCGGCTAAGAGTTGCAGATCTTCGTCATGGAAACTCACTAAATCCACCACATCATTTACTCGAAAAGCCTTTTCTTTGATGGCAATCGCTACACTTCCAACCTTTGGATCATACATCCAGAAATTAAAGTTCTTTAGAATACCTCTGGAAAATGTCAGAGCAACCGTATCACAAGTTCTTTATCTGTTGGAGGCCACATCACCGATTTAAAACGCCTACAAGTTCGCGCATCACGAACCCCCTTAGCCGCCCATAGATATGGCTCAACATTTTCATCGTTTTAAAACCAGTCTTGACTTCTTGCTCCAAACGCTTGAAGAACCTCCAACCTGGACCATGTTTGTAGTATCCTCGTCAGTATAAGGAGCTCCCAGAAGATTCAGTGAGTGCAACCTTCATCCAGGTTTCAAATTGAGTTCCTTCGAGTAATATTCACGGGTACCATCCTGCCTGACGATAAGCCACATATTCTTCACATGATCATACGTCCAACTTAGCACTCTAGACTTGTTTCCAACTTTGCTGTAATAACTCGAACCGAGCTCCATGACATATCTCTCGGATTGGGTGAAGGATCCTTTAATTGAAAGTTCTCATCAAGTGGATTCACGTCTACATTCTTGATCAGAACCATCTGCTTTTTCTTTCGGGCAGTTGAACGTTTCTGACTCACAGTGTATTTCTTCTTTGGATCTCGTAGATAATCATCTAATCCAGTTTGACGATCAACAGCTACTCTATCGGCTTCTCTCTGTTCGGCTACTCGATGATGATGTTCACTGTTCATCGGATCATCGGTTGGATCAGAGAATTCTCGACCAAACTTATTTTCTAACTTTGCCTTCAAATCAAAACCCATAGTCATCAACATCGTAACGTCTCCTTGTAATTGGTCAATAGTCTGATCCCTGACATCTATGCGCATCTACAATGAAGCAATATGGGCATCTTTACGAACAACTTCCTGTTCAAGAACGATCACCCTCTTTTTCAAATCAACAGCATCCACATCTTTGTCATCCCTATCCAATCCGCTAAACTAAAATACACGTTTCTCTGATTGCCTCGAATATTCTGTATCATCTCCTTCAATACCACCTGAAACCACTACCACCTGCTCCAGATCCTCAGACACCGGTTGAGCTACCACCAAAATCCATCACTTGTAACACAGAATCTGCTAGAACAGATATAACAGTAGAATGTGTAGTGATGCGAGTAACTGTTGGTTCTGCAGCAATAGTAGATTCAACCATCGCAGTATCAGTCAATGACACAAGTAACTAAAGATGTAACAGGGATAGATTCTTCGGTAGCACTACCAATTTGAGCTTCAGAATGACTAGGTTCCTTAACAGCCTCTGTCCATCTTCTCTTCACTAACGATTCTTCTTCTTCATCAACTTCTTCTTTAGAATCAACCATACAACAGGAATATCAATATTAGGCAACACAAGAGGAGGATTCCCATGTTGTGCTTGTATTTCCTTCAAATGTGCAATAAGAGCTTCCAAATTCTCTGCGGTGAGTTTTGGTAATTCGGGAGTCGAATGAACACCAAGATCTGTAATGGATTCCAAGAAAGCTTCTTCCTCATCAGTATCAGCATCGTAAACAGATCCTCAATTTCGATCTCTTTCTCCTTCATCGATATATCATGTTCCTCAGCTACCATAGCATTAACTAGCTTAGGTGCTGCGATATCCTGTCTAATCACCTCACAAAACTTTCCGAACTTCTTCAAAGGTATGCGACCAATGAAATAGGACTTTGATGTTGATCGGTTATTCATCATCATCCAGAAGATGGTTGGACCCATTGGCTTCATGTTCAACAAATTGGCATCAGAAGCATCTTTGGTCAGATCAGGGTAACATGCATCCAAAATCAACTGTACAAATCGAGGATATAACAAAAACATTCTCTTCATTGACTGTTCCAAGATCTTCTTCATATTCTCGAAAATATAACCAAGAAAGTTATATTTCCAATCCATCACGAGAGATATAAGCTGAAGTCTGTGTTTGGTTTGGCTGATCTAATCCTCATTTGTTTTCTGATATACATTGCATAAAGACATTCACTAATAATCTCCAATACGCGTGAAACATCTTCTTCAGCAAAGGTGGAAAGTTCCCTCGTATCTCATCTCCGCTAACACAGGCATCACTTTCTCCTTGGCATATACATTGGATCACTCGTAGCATCAGCAAACTACAACACCTCTCGGATACAGGCCTCATTTACCAAAATATCCTTTCCCTGAATCAGTGAACTGATGTATGGTCTCCCATCAGTGCCTCTCAAATGAAATCTAGCTCTCTTCCAAAAAGTATGCACAAGATCTCGATATATAACTGGGTTGGCTCGAAGGGTATATGCAATCTTACAATCATTCAGACCAGCCATCATAGATCTGAATCCTAGAAAAATTATGCTGGAGAATCGGATAAATAACCTGCTTGGTTGTGAAACTGTTCTTCCACCAGCATAACCGCATCGAACACCTCCTCCGCCATTTCTATCAGAAAGAATAAACAAGTTAACTCAAACTCAACAAGGCCAACTAACAGAGGTCACAAGAGTTCATCTTAAAATTCAGAGTTAAGGGTCAAGAAAACTCGGAAGGTAAAAAATATCTCAAAGATTCAATTATTGAAAAAGGTTCAAAACAGTTTAGAGGTTCAATCATTGGAAAAGTTCAAGACAGTTCAAAAAGTTCAGACACTGGAATCCGGATTCGATACGGTTCAATAGAAATCTGGATGAACCTTTCATCACTCCGGATGAACATCATCCGAGATGAAATCCGAGTTCAGTCATTTCGGTTGAATATCCATTCGGAATGAAATCCCGAGTACCAGTCTATTTGAAGATCTATCCGAAATGCTATCCGAAATTCATAAATATTTGAAGTTTATCATTTAATTTCATAATTAAGAAGCATATTATACCTAATTCGGATGAAATTTAAGATGAAATCCGGATGAAGTGAACATATGAGTTCGGAAGATGAAAAGAGGATTTCGGCAGAATTTTGTGAATGATCCGAAATGTAACTCTGATTTATTGATATACTATTCTGGAATGGCTTGGGCCTGGAACTTTTGGGCCCAAGTCAATCCGGATCCAATCATCCGAGATTAATACACAATCCGGATTGGCTTATTTTGGGCCTAATCCGAACAGTGAACTGTCCAAACACTCAAATAGAATGGATAGACGGTGGCCTATCTGGAAAGGGTTTGAAGGCCCAATCCAGAACAGTACCACCATAAACCCAAACTTGTTCCATTTCAAGACTTTCAAAAATTCTATTTGATTGGCCCAATTCCTAAACATAGCAGACCAGTCCATATCCCTTGACAGAAATCATCTAACCCAAAAAACAACAATTTAACTAACCAAGCAACCAACCACTCTTTACCAATTACAAAAGTAAGTAAAACATTTAAACAAAAAACACGTACACAGTCTTGCTATGGGATCCAATCATTTTTAAGCAGACTAAGGAACATTTTTCAATGTGAACTAGGTCAGACTGGTCTAAGCAAATGCCAATATATTTGTCCATTTTAAGCCTAAAGCTGAACCTTCTAATTATAGCTTTATGATATGCTTAAGGTAGTATTATACAATGATACCCGTGTGTCCCACTCCATGACATACCCCCGCGATCAAAGCAAGCACAACGATTCATCGTAGTAGGTGAGATACTAAGATCATCCTTTATTTTTAGAACGTCAAACTATTGGTGAGCAGGCTAGTACTTTCGTACAGCAGAGTGACCATTAGTATCTGACGAGGGTTAGGCAAATACCTTATGTGGTATCTTTGAATTCATGGAATTTTCTCAAAATGAGATTTCCTTTCCTTTAAGGTTTTGGCCCTTCTATTTTGTCTCTTTTAAAGATTTCCTGACTATGCCTAGGTCTGCATATAATCTGGATGCAACAGAAGGGCAGCCAAGATATCCTCGGATGACTCAACAACATAAAGACCAGAAACCTCAGACGTTGGCTATCTATCAACGCATGATTTAAGACCATGAAATCATACGCCGATGGTATGTTACCCACTGGATATATAGTTTTTTTATGTTTATATCATTTGGCTTACACTATCCGGTTGAGCTCTAGACCTATCAACATATTACGTTCGTTGCAAGTCGTTCCCGCTACAGCACCTTACGTGTGTTAGTCAAAGCCATTAGCACGAATAATTATTTCATTTCTCAATCACTGCAAAACTTTTGTGTGATTTTTTTTTTATTTTTTTGTGTGATTTTTCCCCCCTAAATTTGTGCATGCTAATGAACAAATTTGCGAGGCTAACAAAAGAGGATGCTCAGTTAGAAAAACAAATCATTTTGAGAAGATCCACAAGCACTTGAAAACGCGTGTTGCTAACGGGTTTCGTGAACAAATCCGCCATGTTTGCATCAGTGTGGATTTGCTCAAGTTTAACGAGACCCTTTCATAGCAATCACGAATAAAATGAACTTTGATATTTATGTGCGTGGTTTTGGAGTGAAAAACAGGGTTTTTGACAATTTGGATAGCGGCATCATTATCACAATAAATTGTTGTGTTTAGATACGTCAAACTGTAATCCGCAAGCTGGTGTTGCATCCATAAAACCCGAAGTAGCAAGCAGATACTGCGACATATTCTGCTTCCGCTGTAGAAAGCGAGACCGTCTTCTGCTTCTTGCACTGCCAAGAAATTAATCTATCTCCAAGAATTGGCATCCAGCTGACGTTGAGCGCATGTCCCTGTCTGTACCTCCAAGATTACTGTCAGAGAAAGCATACAGTTCAAATTCAGAATTTTTAGGATACTAGAGGCCCAGAGATGGTGCCCCTTTGAGGTACCTAAAGATTCTTTTAACAGCATGTAAATGAGAGATTTAGGAGTAGCCTGATATCGAGCAGACTGGCAAACGACAAACATGATATCTGGCCGACTTGCAGTGAGATACATGAGTGAACCAATCATAGACCGATACATGGTTGGATTGACAGGCGTTCCTTCAGCATCTTCATTTAACAAGGGCCGTTCAGCAGTAGGTGAAGCCGTAGGCTTTGAATCTGTAAGCTTGAATTTGGCAAGAACGTCATTGACATATTTTCCTTGATGAATCAGGATTCCTTGTGGGCTTTGACAAACTTGAAGTCGCAGAAACATAGTCATCTCCCCAGTGAGCTCATCTCAAATTTCTTCTTCATGACATCTTCAAACTCCCGACATAACCATCATCAGTAGAACCAAAAATAATACCATCAACGTAAATTTCAACAAGAATGATGTCCTTGTCAACACGTTTGATGAACAAAGTTTGATGAATGGTTCTCCGGGTATATCTATGAGCAAGCAAATGCTCTGTTAGGGTTGTGTACCACACACGAGGTGCTTGATGCAATCCATACAAAGCTTTGTCCAATTTGTATGCATAGTCTGGCTTATCAGGATCAGTGAAACCCAGTGGTTGTGCCACGTATATCTCCTCTTTCACCTTGCCGTAGAGGAAAGCAGTCTTGACATCCATTTGATAGACGGTGAAGTCCATGTATGATGCATATGCCAAGAAAATGCGAATGGCCTCCAATCTAGCTACTGGTGCATAAACATCCAACCTTCAATCTGGCGAAAACCCTGAACAACCAGTCGAGCTTTGTTCCTCACAATAACACCAGTGTCATCCTGTTTATTGCAAAATACCCAACGAGTTCCAAGAGCACGTTTTCCTTGAGGAAGCTTCACCAATTGCCATGCCCCAAGTTTCTCAAACTGACTGAGTTCTTCATGCATAGGGTCAACCCAACATGGTTCCTGCAAGGCGACATCAATGCTTTTAGGTCCAATTTGTGAGATAAAGCAAGAGTAAAGGCAAGTATTGATATCTCCTGATTAACTGCGAGTTCGACGTACAATAGTAATAGGACCAATAACATTTTCAATTGGATGATCGCGCTGTAGACGATGTGGTATAGGCGTAGTAGGGACAAGGAGATTTGATTGCAAGTTTGTAATGCTCTATGAGGCAACTTCAGATGGTCCCCCTCATTAGTTGCACCAGTGAAAGTACTGACTGATGAATCAACAGAACATTCTGGTGGTGTAGGCTCAGGAAACAGAGATGAGCCTAAGACATCAGGAGTTGTAGCTCCTTCATTTACCACAGGAGTTTCTGTGTTTGGAACCTCAACTCCAGGGAAACATCCAGAGGAATCTGTTTAGAAACAGTTTCCTCATTCTGCGATGCTGGTGGAGGTGTAGATATAGCTTTATTGAATCCAGCTGGATCCACACTCAGCTGCTTGAAGACTCTTGCAGCTGTTCAGCATCTTCATCATCTTTAGTTAATATATGCATCGTTGGGAGATCAGAAGTTGTGCTTGTACCTGCAATCACATTAGAAGGGACATCAACATATTTAAACAAAGAGGAATAATCATAGAGCCAGTCAGTACCAATGCGTGCGTCCTTGGGATTTTCCTCCAGCCAACCCACATTGTAGGTTTCAACTACCATTTTCTTGATCTTGTTATAGACACGATAGGAAGTATTCTTAGAGTAACCGACGAAGATGCATGGATCCCCGTGTGATTCAAATTTTCCCTTAGGATCCATGAGTAAAAGAACACAAGGACAACCAAACATGCGAAAATGCTTAACCGAAGGTTTGTGACCTTCAACCACTTCATACGGCGTTTTCATGTGCCTTTTGTTGATCAGGCATGATTCTGAATATAACAAGTGATACTTCTGCCCAGGAAATGAGAGGTAGTTCGGATTTGACCAACATAGTACGCACAGCTTCAATTAGTGTACGGTTTCGGCGTTCGGCAACCCCATTTTGTTGAGGAGTTCTGGCTGCACTGAACTGTTGATCAATACCCTTGGAGGAGCAGAAAGAATTTAAGGTATCATTCTTAAACTCTGTTCCATTATCACAACGAATAGCCTTCACGGTGGTGTCTGCCTGGTTTTCCATAAGTGTGATGAACTGTTTGACTAACTCAGCGGTTTCACTCTTTTGTGCCAAAAAGAAAACCCAAGTGAATCGAGAGTAGTCGTCAATGATAACCAGACAGTATGCCTTCCCACCAATGCTCAGAATATCTGTCGGGCCAAACAGGTCCATATGAAGCAATTCTAAGACTTTTGACGTGGAGGGTCCGAGTTTCGACTTGTGCGGCTGTCGATGTTGTTTCCACAAGCACATGATTCACACTTTTCAATCTACATAAAATCCCGAATCGGTAGATCTCTGACAAACCACCTTTTGCAAGTCTGTTTAAGTTCTTCATGTTGATATGTTTGAGTCGACTGTGCCATAACATTGCATCGTGCTCTACAGTCGACGAGAACAGGCAGGTAAGCTTGTCGGTTGGGGCTTTGTTCATATCGATGACATATGCATTTCCTTTCCGTGCAGCTTTGAGAAGAATCCATTCATCCGGAATGATGAGGCCTGGTTTCAGTACATAACACCCTTTCTTGGTAAAGAGAACATCCAAATGATTATCATAGACTGAGACACAGTCAAGATACTATGCGTCAACTCTGGAACATAATTCACATTCTTGAAACTAAGAGCTCCATTGCACACCATTCTCTCATAGTGATCTTTCCTTTTTCACCACCTGTGAAGGAGACAAACCCGCCATCGAAAAACTGAATGTCATTCAATTGCGAGATGTCCCCTGTCATGTGCTTGGAACAGCCACTGTCGATATACCAGAGTCTGACAAGAGTCAAGATGCTATGCGTCAACTCTGGAACATAATTCACATTCTTGAAACTGAGAGCTCCATTGCACACCATTCTCTCATAGTGATCTTTCCTGTTTCACCACCTGCGAAGCAGACAAACCCGCCATCGAAAAACTGAATGTCATTCAATTGCGAGATGTCCCCTAACATGTGCACGGAACAGCCACTGTCGATATACAAGAGTCTGACAAGAGTCCGCCAAAGCTGTTCCTGCACATTTCAACAGGTTTTAGTTAGAAGCTGTAACACAGGGCGTGCCATTTGCATAAGTAACCTCATGAAAAATTAAATTAATTGAGGATGAGGTCGATGATGCTTTTGATTTGTCCAATTTTGGAACAGAAGACTGGATCTTGGTAAAGATCTTAGGCCTCCAGGCTAGCGAGTCAGATTTCTACACAACTTTCGGAGTGCTAGAAGGATTCGGAGAACCTGAAGATCTTAGAGGTTTGTGAGTTTGTCTCTTGGTCATGTTCCAGTCGTGATCAGAGAGCTTAGACGTAGCAAATCGAGCTTGATGTAGGCGATTTGGCATAGCTTTCTGATACTTTGAGAATAGGGCGTTAAAAGGCATAAATCCTTTTTGACAATTTCGTACAATATGCCCGGGAAATCCACAGCTGAAACAGGTTTGTCTCTTCTCGAAGAAGATAATGTGTTCAGCTTGGGAAATTCTAGGTAACTTGTCTGTCAGTTTCTTGCTTGCTGGTACTGACGGCTGGTGCAAGGTCTTAGTCTTTGTTGTAGCCTACTCACAACCATCAGCACACTTGTAAGTTTTATGATTTGAATTAGATAATTTGGAGTTGGTAGACTTAGGCACAAATTTAACTAATTTATGTTCAGCTAGTTGCTTAACATATTCAGTTTGGGGCTGCTGAGTCAATTTCTCAGAATGAGGAACTGAATCAGTAGTAGCCTTTTCAGTAGGCTGAGGTGCCTGTTTGGTTTTCTTCTTTTTGGATCTACGTGTTCTTCGTTTCTTTTTATTAGATTTCAAATCATTTTGCTTGGCAGATTCTTCAGAGGAAACGGGTGATTCAGCAGGGACATCCTTTTCTGAATTGTTAGAAGATGAGCTTTGATCGTTAGTAGCAAAAGAAATCTCTATATTTTGAAAAGTTTGAGATTCCAATTCAGATTTCAAATTTTTATCTGTATCAATAGAGGGAGGTTGCTCATTTTCTGCCATTTAAGAATAAGTCAACTGATCTTCGTTTGAAGAATCTGATTCGCCCGATTCTTCTGATACTATGCCTGCATCACTCATCACAGATTTAGTTGGTTGGTTGATTTCCTCACTGTCAATCCTAGGATTAGCATCAACTAACGGTACTTCCTGAGAAGAACTTCCAGTCTCTTCAGTAGGAACTGAGGAAACCGAATCATTTGTCGACATTGTACCTGTACCAAAATTTATGTTATCATCACAAGAGTTATCACATTCATTATCAGGATTCATAACATCAGCATTAGAAGAAAAACCAGAATTAAAAATGTCTACGTTATCAACACAACCAACATTGTCTGAGAATGCAAATTGTTTAGCAAGAAATTGATTCAAAATGTCAAAAGTAGGTTTATAAAAATCATAATCAGCAGCTGAATTGTCTGAATTTGAATTCAGACATTCTTCTTTATCACCATCTGTAAAATCCTCAACTAATATTTCTTCTGCACATGAAGTAGACACGTTAGTAGCGTTCACTGAGTCAGTTTCAATTTCAGGAGGATTTTCACTTTTTGATTTTGTGGGTGATGTTGCTGCCTCGTCTTTAGGCGTCATTTTTTCTAAATCATCTGAACTACAAGAGGGATTGTCACCAGATTCGTGTGAAAATGGTGTGGAAGCGAAGAAAACATCAACATTCTTGAATTCAGTTGGCTTAGAGAACTTTGGGTAATAGGGCTCCCACAGTTTTGAAAGATAATCTAATGGTTTACCATACATCCTATTGTCGTCATTTTCTAGTTCAGCCTCAAATTCAGGCATTCTTATGTAGTTGTGATTATATGGTGGAGGAGGTCTTTTATACCCAAGGCCTTTTGTATAATTTATCTGATAGTTAAGCTGTAGATCACACAAGTCTTTGACCAGCTTGCTGGAAGTTTCAATTTTTTTAATATTTGTTTCATTTTCTTGAAACTTTCCTGTCAAGGAATTTAGCTTGGCTAAAGCTGCTTGAAGTTCTACGTACTTTTCAGCTAATTTTGGCTTATAGTCGTATACCCAACTTGTTGTTGGTTCAAGTCAAGCTTTAGCTGAGATATGTCTTGTTTTGCGCTTTGATCTTTTCCATAAGAAGCTTGTTCTTATGTTTAAGGGTGATGTTCTGTGAAGCAGCTTGTTGATATTCAGCTATAAGAGTTGAATTGTGGGCGCACATTTGTGATAATTTAAACCGACAACTATCTGAACAAAGAATGCGATTTACCGTTTTGGAAAGATCAGGTGTCTCAGTTGTCTGCCCATTATGCAGCGATTGCTGTTCTAGAAAGATTGAGAGTTTCCATCTGAGCTGCCGCATCTGCGCAATGGAATCCTTCATGTTGTTGCGCCACAAAGCTGTTGATTTCCCGCTAGAGCTACTCAAGGGACTTGAAGCAGATTTTGAAGGATAGACTGGTACCAGCTATCTATCACTACTCTTATGTCTCCAACTCTAGATGAAACAAATCCAGATGGTGGCTTCTTGCAATCTCGAGCAAAATGTCCTGGTTCATGACATCTATAGCATCTGAGCTTAATCTTTTATCCAGTATTTAGATTTAACAATGGTTGCCTCCCGTACTTCTTTTAAAATTTGTTGACGCGGAGAGCAGCACTTGCAAGATTCCAGGACACATCAATCTAGTCCAAATCCTCCTCCATTATTTGATCTATTTCAGTTGGGAGAACAGATGGAGGAGTCAGTCACCTGCTAAGAAGGCATTTAAACTGTTAATCATTGAGGCAGCTATGGCCAATTTCTCCTCATTCTCTTTTGTGAGAAAAGCATAATTGGACACAGCTTGAGCAGGAGCCGGTGTGGGAGCAACAGATTGAGTAATGGCGCCTTGATGAGTTATAGCAGAAATAGCGGGACTGTACACCATGTTAGGATACTGAGCATGATATTATGTCTGAACCTGCGCCACAGAAATCATAGTAGGAGTCTGAGACTGAAGACCATAGACATACTGGGTCTTCTGTGGTGAGGCGAGAGGACTGTACACCAAGTTTGAGCTACCTGGTGTGTGAGAACTTCCTTGCAAAGGGCTGTAAACAAGATTTTGAGACATTAACGCTGCGTTTTGCCCTGTAATACCAGCCGCCATCAAACTGCTTTGATGATTGATGTCTCTTCGCTTATTATCTATCTCACATGATTAATGGGTTCAATCATTTTGTGAGAGTGACATCATTCAGGTTTTTTGTCTTCTTGATCATGCCAACATCATCATCCCAGCTCTTTGGTAATGAATTTAACAGCTGTCTGTTCATGGCACTTTTGTAAGAGTGATTTCAGCTAAAATCATCCGAGAGACAAGCTTCACATATCTTCTAATTTGGTTCTCAATGGTTTCCCCATAAATACGGTTAAACGAGTTAAACTGTTGATTCAGCTGATTAACTCTACTTGCCTTCATATCAGCATTTCCCTCATAGAGATTCTTCAACTCGCTCCACACTTCTTTATCTGTCTTGCAATTTCTGACAGCTATAGAAATGTCGGGACCGAGTGCCATTGTTAGAACACTGAAGCTTTCTCATCTTCTTCGATTATTTTCACATCTTCAGGAGTCCACAAATGACTTGGTTTAGGAATCTTTGTATCTAGATCTTCAGTGGTACTGTAAAGTATTATTCGAGGACCGTTCATAACATCTCCAAACCCCAGGCTCTTTGGCCTTGCAGCACTGCTCAAATCTGAATTTTCACTCATAGTATTCATCTACGTATAGCAGACGAGCTACCTTAGTTAAAGTGCCAATGACTTGATCTAGCTCTTGATGAAGAGCCAGTGTCTGTGATTGCAATGCTGCCAAGGTGGCACTGGTCAAATTTGAGCGGTCATATAACTGTTCATTATAATTAACTTTATGAAAATACCAAGTAAATTAAAGTTAATTTTAAATTCTTATAATTAACAGTGATCCAAAACTAGTCTTTAACGTAAGTCCAAGATGAGTCCGAGATGAGTCTGAGATGAGGCAAGTACGAGATGAGTCCTAGATAGACAGATCCGAGATGAGTCCGAGATGGGACAAGTCCGAGATAAGAAACCGAGATAATTCTATGATGAATATCCGGAAAGCAATCCGAGATGATGTGATCCGAAATTGAATCGGAAAGCAATTCGAGATAATATGGTCCAAAATTGAAATCCGAAAAGCAATCCGAGATGATGTGATCTGAAATAGAGAACCAATTTCCGAATGAGAACTTGATCCAGAATGAAAGCTTGATCTGGAATAAGAGTCTTATCCGGAATGAAATCCTTATCCGAGATAAGAGTCCTTATCCAAAAACAACAGCATCCCGAATTTCCTGCAACAGATAAACACAAATTATTTTAAACAATAATCCTTATCCGAAATATGAGTAATCCGGATAAGGTTGTTGAGAATGTTGAAGAACAGTATCCAGGATCAATCCGAGATGGATGATCTCCTTCGTGTTCTTCGGGATCTTCAACAGTGCCCAATCCGAAATACTTGAATCTTCTTCGTGTTCTTAGGAGTCCGCACCCTTACCGAATCCGAAATCCTTGAATCTTCTTCGTGTTCTTCAGAGTCCGCAACAGTACTGAATCCGAAATCTTGAATCTTCTTCGTGTTCTTCGGAATCCGCAACAGTACTGAATCCGAGATGAGGACAGCAACAATCTTCAATAGCAACAACCCGTGTTGAAACAACGATTCTTCAACTCTGAACAGTTCTTCGATCTGCAATACCTAGAGCCTGTATTGTACAACAGCTCTGATACCAATTGTTAATCCGGAATTCAGATCTATCAGGTATCGCAAGACTAATCGATTACAGAAATAAAGATTAGAATGAAGAACAAGAACAATCTTTGATGCATACACCAAAATAGTGTCTGATACAAGTTTATCAACAATAACTCACTAGCCTCCAAAACCTTAACGTAATACATGTATTTATACTAATCACACAGCCCACTAGTTACAACCCTAGGCCCATGAGGCTATAGGAAGCCCAAATCCCATAAGCTTAGCCCAAATGCAGCACTAATGTGTAAACCTTTAGTTATGAGCCCAACAGTGGCAAGACATGGAGTGCTTTTTTCCATAATCTCTGAATCGAGATGGTCTTTCATATCAAGAATTTGGCAATCATTCTAAAGGCTTTTGGATCTTGCTTAGATCTAAGTACGACCTTTCGATCTAAGTACGACCTTTCATCCCAAACAGATGGCTAAAGTGAACGCACTATTCAAACCTTACAAGATATGCTTCGTGCTTGTGTGATTGACTTAGGCGGAAATTGGGATACTCACTTGCCTTTAGTGGAGTTCTCATATAGCAAAACTTATCACATGAGTATTCAAGCTGCTCCATTTGAAGCGTTCTACGGACGTAAGTGTCGATCTCCGCTATGCTGGGCGGAAATAGGCGACAAACAAATGATAGGTCCAGAATTAATTCAAGAAACTATGGATAAAATATTTAAAAACTGAGACCGTATTAAAGCAGCTTAAGATAGACAGAAACATTATGCGCATAAACGCCGCAAACCATTATCCTTTGAGATTGGAGACAAAGTACTATTAAAGGTCTCACCTTAGAGAGGCGTAGTTAGATTCGGGAAGCAAGGAAAACTTAGCTTGAGGTACATAGGACCATATGTAATCTTGGAAAAGATTGGAATAGTCGCATATAAATTGAAATTGCTTGAAACTTTTAGTACCATTCACAACACTTTTCATGTGTCAAATTTTAAAAAGTTTCTTTCAGAAAAATCACTTATTATTCCCACGGACGAAATTCATATAGCGACAAACTCCATTTCATCGAAGAACCTGTCGAAGTTTTAGATTCGAAAGTTCTAGAAAACAAGAAGGAGTCGTATCAAATTAGTTAAAGTCCATTAGAACTCAAAGCGCGGGCCTGAGTTCACTTGGGAACGGAAAGACAAATCAAAAGAAAGTACCCCCACCTATTCGAGAAATCCTACGTAAAAGGATGACATGACTTAAATTTCGAGACAAAATTTTCTTGAACAATAGGAGAATGTGACAATCGGCAAAATTCATGTAACTCTGTACAACTGAACAACTATTACACTATCTATTAATCACACAACATGACTTAAATTATAGTTTTAAGTCTTAAAAGTCTAGGAAACAAAATCATAGTTTGGTATGATAATGAATTCTTCACAATCATGAAGATATAAAACCATATCCTAAATGGATGACAAAGACGCGAACACGTAATAAATATCAGTACTAGTTACCATACAGTCTGATATTTTAGAATTAAGAGATAAGATATATATACACTGTTATACCATAGAAATTTTATTTAAAATACCAAATTGTCCAAGTATGCAGCAAATAGATTGCAGCAAACCATTTTGCAGCAAAATATGCATTCCGCAGCAAAATACTGCATTCTGCAGCACAAAACAGCAAATGTCCGAAAACCCAAAAATAAATAATTTTAGCTAAAGAATAATAACGGGTGTTAGAAATAGTATAAAACCCATATATAAATCCTATTATATAAAGCTATACACCTTGTTTAGTAAAAACCTGACAACAAAGCCATTACAGGAACTGAACTCAAAAAGACAAATATATTAGTCGTGAAGAGCTAATTAATTAACTGGACAATAAAATTGTACTAGAATTATTATGAAAATAAAATTTTATAAGTAACACAATATATTGTACAAGACCCGAACCCAATGTATCAAACGAACAACGAAACAATGAGACTAGTAAGTTGTTTTAGCATATTATAACATCAATTTAAAGTGTTGGGGCATTAGTTTTTGTACTTATATATAAAAAATGATTAAAGTTTAAAAAGTTTATAAAAATTACAAAGTTTTTTATATAAAACAATAACCAAAAATATATACAAAGATTTTATTTAAAACATGTTTATATAAACATGGGGAAAGCTTATATTTTAAAGGAAGCTATGGCAAAAATTTTATAAAAATTAATCTTGATTAAGATGTGATTAAACTAAAGATTTTGTGATTAAAAGTGATTAGGAACTTTAATCATACAAAAGTTTGGGTGAAAAAGTTTAAGATATAATTACATAATTGTTTTTAAACTAAAAGGAGATAAAAATATATTTTTTTTTATAAAAATATATATGTTGAAATCACCAAATATGTGTACATATATTTTGTATAAAAATATGTATAAGTGTTAACTTTTTGACAAAATAATATATGCATTCGGACAATTTGGACAATTCGGACAAAATAATATATATATGGTATAAACGAAACAAACGACAAAGACAAAACGAATAAAATGTTCGACGCGAAATAACGTTCAAAACGAGCAAATCAACCGTTACGCTTTATATCTACTAGGATTTATAAAAATTTAACTTATAACTAATAGTTTTTACAAATCAATTTTTTATAAGTTATAACAATTACTAGTAAATATTTTAAAAACTTGGATTAAGCCCAACTAAACTAATTGTTTGGACTAACCCTATTTTCATAAAATTATATTAGGCTAAAACCATTTTTATAAGATATATGGACTAGCCTATTTATATAAAATAATTTGGGCTAGGCCCATTTTAAAAAAATTAACTTTGGGCTAAGTCCACTTTTATAAAATTTACACGGGTCGGCCCACTTATATAGAAATTAACTTTGGGCCAAGCCCACTTTTCAAAAAAATAAATTGGGCTAATCCATTTCTATAAAAACTAACTTTGGGCTAAGTCCACTTTTATAAAACTAAACTTGGGCTAATCCAATTTTATAAACTATTTTTGGCTAGGCCACTCTTTTATTTTTAAATTAGGCTAGGCCCACTTTTACTAACCTATTGGGCTTAACCCACTTTAATAAAATTAGGTTGGGCTAGGCCCACATACATGAAAGAATGGGCTATGCCCATATGTAATGAACTTTTAGATTGAATTTTTACAATTAAATTATGGGCTAGGTCCATTTACATGTAATAAATCTAGAATATATATATATATATATATATATAAAGAAATATAATATATATAAAACAAATATAAAACCAACAATTATAAGTATGAAATTCAAGATAAAATACTTGTACGAAAAACGAAAGATAGCCTAAGTGTCTAATAGATTAGAACACTTGTATGTAGAGAAATGAACAAAGTATCAAGAATCGAATAGAGATTTGTACGGAACGCAAATCTATGAGTTCATGTTTCCCCTTTTATTTTAACGTTTTTATGATTTTTAAACGTGCAGGGATGTATACATGTTACATTTAGTATAGCTGGAAATGAAAATATTTAGATCACGTGTGAATAAGGCTCAAGCATTGGAACCATTAATGAATAACAAGTACCGAGGAATAAGTGGATAGATCTATTGGGTTTGGGCGAGCCCCATTCTAATACGAAAATAATAATACATCGTATTAGAGTGCTTTTGTATCTAAAACGAGTGTCTCGAACACAATAAATCGTCAAGGGTTGGTTGCCACCTTATTCGGCATACAGATTAGTGTCCTTGCAACACAATAATGATCTTACAAGTTTCATTAAGCTATATTAAATGAATTTAGTATTTCAAATGTTGTTGATGATTCATTTGATACAAAATTTATAACATGAATTCACCAGCTTTTTGTTGACGTCGTTTTCAAAACTAACATGTATTACAGGAAACTAGTGGACGGCCTTCGGGGAAAAACATGTTCGTATGTTGTGAAGTCAAGACGTTATGTTCATCCAGACTTTTGTTATTATGTTTATAAACTAATGTTTGAATTTTAAATAATGTTGTTAAACTTGTGGTATGTTTTAAAAACAAAAGTTGGTATGTAAATTATGTAAATAAAAAGTATGGATGAACATTTTGTAACTTATTACAATTTTCGTTTACTTGGTTGAATGCAATGACTGCCACATGGACCACACCTCGCGCACGCCTTCGCTACATCGAAAATCTGGGTGTGGCATTACAGCCTTAATAGATAAAGCTGAACAAACAGTAACTAGAAAGAGTAACTGAAACGATGGAAAGTTTATTATAACATTTATTATATTAAAAACCACACCATGGCAATTAATTTTTTTATATTTTCAAAACCCTATAACTACATGTCACATTATACGTCTACATCCTACATCACACGACAAGGGATACAAAAAGTACACATCAAAAAATAATTACTATTGTTTTTAGCGCCAAAAACATATATCTAGCTCGCGCCAAAAAAGTTCATTATATAAGTAGAACAGGTAAACAAAATTAACACTCCACAAACTGTCTAAACAAGCCACAAATTGATAATGAGATTCAGGGTGAAGAAGTGAGTGATTAGGGTTTTGAGAAGAAGGAGAGTAATGGAGAAATTTATGAGAGATTTTTGTTTTTAAAATTGAAACGGCAAGTGGAAACTCTGTTTGGATGAAACAGGGTTTATAAAGGTCTGATGCTATCGTCTGTGCATGTGTAAACTCTATTGGATATTGGATGACAGTTGTTTGGAAACCTCTGCTGGAGACCAGTAATGGTTCTGAACAGAGGAATGATTTAGAGGAGATTTTACACTATCAGAGGATAGATTATCAGTGGATTGGGAAAACAATGGTTTCACCAACAGTGGAAGTAGGAACAGAGGATACACTTTCAGCAACGGAAAGATTTTCATGGAGTAATAACATCAGATGTTAGGCAAACACTATTGGTGGTAGACAACCACTCTGGAAAAACCACTGCTGAGTATAACATCAGTGGTTAGTGAGTCAGTGCTTGAATCAATGGTTTTACTATACAACTACTGTTGGTGTGTAAACAGTGGTTTGTCATCAGTGGTTTCTCATCAGCGGATATGATTACAAGGACTGATACTTATTTTCTTATAAGTTTAGGGGGCATTTATGTAAAGTTTGCATTTATGTCAGTGGATAAGATTACAAGGATTGATACTTATTGTCTTAAGTAATGAAGGTTATTAAAGACAGGTGTAAGAAAAGTTGACTATATTGACAATGGTTCAAATGACAGGTGTAAGAAAAGTTGACTATATTAAGAATGGTTCAAATGAAGTTAGATTGTAACTACGGATTACTATTTGTATATTATTAGGATATGAGTTTGAAACTATTTATGAAAGTTCTAAAAATGGTAAATGAAAGAAGATAAATCAGATGAGCTTGCATCATTAGTTTGCATCAGTGGTTAGTGACTATAACATTAGTGGTTAGTGAGTAAGTGGTTTGCATCAGTGGGCATTTATGTCAAGTTTGCTTTAATTATAACAGTTGAGAGATTGTTTTCATTGTTATGCTTATGTAATTATGATTACTTGCATATGACTCACAATCTCCCCTTCAGCCTAAGATCACTGATTTGTTCATACAGTATGTAAGGAAGATAGCTTAGATGATAATCGATGAAAGTGATCAAATAGAATAGTACAGGCACTGTTCTATTTATACTACAATCCTAACCACTGAGCTCTTATTATGATGTCAGCATGAAAGTGACACTTAACAAAAATAACAAACTAATGACATCTGCTAAGTTAACCACTGCTATACACTAAACATTACAAGGACTGATAAAAAACACTGATGATACATCCTCTGTTGGTCTTCCGCAGAGCTTTGCCTTGACAGACCTTTAGCTTTGATCTTCAGAATAGCTTTGATCTTGGCAGACCTTTTCCCTTTAGTCTTTAGCAGAGCTTTGCCTTGGCAGACCTTTAACTTTAGTCTTTAACAGAGCTTTGCCTTGGCAGACCTTCAGCTTTAGACTTCAGCAGAGCTTTGTCTTCAACAGAGTTTAGCTATGGTAGACCTCGGACATTTAGTCTTCAGCAGACCTTGACTTGGGTAGATGTTACATTATTGTTTGGATAAGAGGTTGTAGTATATTTTGGCTTTCTATCTCTGTTCTTTTGTAGGGTTCAATTCCAACATATATATTTTATATCCAACACATATTTTTACTGAATTTAGTGTAGTTTGACAAATTACATATATGAATTTTCTTTGCCTTGTAAGGAGAAGATGGGTGCTTCTCTCCATAGGGCTTACAAAACACAGGTTATGTGCAGCACTTCGCCATATTTAACATATAAAGTTTTTTATATGTTAAATAAGGCGGGTTGCCGCCAATAACCTGTGTTTTGTAAGCCCTAGGAGAGAACCACCTGTCACACCCGTTCAGAGGCGGAAGCGCACAGTGTGAACTTGATTAGTTTTCATCGCATACGACATAAGTAAACAACTATATGAATTAAAATCATGCACAATGTTCATCCATTCACCATATATAAACATTACAAGTCACAAGTTGTTTAGAAATAAAAGACGTCATAAGTAAATTAAAGTTTACAACAGATGTGAACGGGGATCGAGCTCCCGAAATGAGCAATAGACCTGATCTCGCTCAACTAGCAGAGGCGGAATTCATTGCTAGAGAGGTAGATAAGACAAACAAGATAGTACTTACTGTTTAACTGCTTCCGATGTATTAATGACGTTCAAATACAGACGCAAGTAAACAAACTGACAGAGCTTCGCCGTCCCAATTGACATATCACTAACTAGCTCTAACACAACACTTCCCTATTTATAGGTCGACGTGACTCGTACCGAAGTGCATGCTAAACAGACAACTATATTTCGTACGAATCTGTATTTCGTACGAGTGAGTCACTCGTACGAAACCTATATTGTTTCGTACGAAACATAGAGTTAAAACTTATAAAACTTACATTTTTACATTTAAACATTAACGTGTAAACATTATAAACATTACAGATACATCCTAGACGTAGGCAATAGACATTATGCACCAACAAACTCCCCCTTGGATGTTGCCGCAGTCTTGACAATCTTCAAAATCTTCAAATAGATTTGACTCACGCCCAAAGAATCTCTTTAGAGGCTTTCGACGCTCCACAAAAGCAATTGGCGTTTGATCAGTCGGAGGACGTCGTTTCAAAAATGAAAGCTCCTAAAGATGCTATTCTTGTACATTCTGCGACTCGAGCTTCTTTTTCTTCCGTTTTCTTTGACTCCTTCTTCTCAAGCTTCCTCCAAGTTGTTTTCCATTCCGATCCAGAATGAATATTATTTGCAAAGCACACATTAACAACCTTTTGAAATTGAAGCGCTTGATCTTGATTCTTTTCTTCAAAACTTATCTTACTATAGAATAAACATTCTATATCTTTCTCGAACAATTTACTAGCCACATTGGGTCTAGTACTCGAATGCCTCGCCATAGACCATATATTCGTTTGTGCGATATGACGGCTTCTGTTAATTCCTCTGTGATTTTCCAAGAGTCATCATCTAGGTGCACACAAATAACAGCTTCTCATGAACTCGAATCATAGTGCCACGATTTGAATATCTTGAAGAAATCTTGCTCCATTTTGACCAGAGGCATGTTCTTCATCACCCGTGGTTTCTTCACAATCAAAGTAATATCTTTCACCTTCGTTACTGGATCAACTTTAACAATGCGACGAGGATAATGAGGTTTCCAATGTACAATACCATTCATAATGTAGGTCCCCTAGTCCTTATGGATCTTGACAGAATCGTCTATCCAATCTAGAGTGTGGAATCCCCTAGATCCGATTTCACAGAAAACAATAAGAACACGAACACGAACACGAACACAAAGAATTCCTTCAAACTGTCTTCTATTGATTATCAAACACAATTGTTTTACAATCAATTCTAGACTCTCTCTCCAAAACTCTCTGAAGCAATTCTTTCAGCACTGAACAACTAACTGAGTAACCTTAACCCTAATCACAACCTCCCTTTATATAGAGATTAGTTATGCTCATGGGCTATGGTTTCCTACATGGACTGCTAATGGGTTTAAGGCCCATTTTTGCCTACCATGTGTTACATTATGTCTAGTTCAGCCCAATTACTTCTAATTCATTAATACAAAACTAAACCCGCTAACCGTTTTATCATTTTACTAATTACAAGATATCCAAAGACCAAATCTAAGCTGTTGTAAAAAATATGCACCAACAAACTCCCCCTTGACAACAGCTTCATAAATAACTTTGTCTTCAGACTTCTTGCAAAACATCTTTGAAAAACGTTGGTCTTTGGATAGATTCAGTTTTAACAGCTTCTGTCAGCAACAGACCCCCCCTAAGCTGATGTATCCAATCACCAAATCTTCTAAATTATTAGCGTTTGAGTAAACTCCAGTTTAGTCCTTGCATAGCAATCTTCAAAACTCTTCAACTTTGTCTGCAATGTAGAAAGGAGGTTCTACCATGTATCCAAGCAAACTCCTCTTCACCAAACTTCTCAGCAACACACTGCTACAATCTGTATACTATAAAACAAACATCTCGAGAAACCATAAGAATTTTTCAACGTAAGTTAAACAAATTATTATTGAAGAGATAGTAAAACTGTATCACAGATTAAGCACTTCTCAATTCAAACCATATACTCAAAATTTCAAGCACGCAGAACCTGAAAGATTGTAAAAATTTGGAACTCAGCTTCTAACATCGTCTCCCCCTATCTGTAACAATTCCTTCACGAACAACCAATATCCGTATATAAGAATATACAAGAAAAATGAAATATGTTTGGATTTTTATATTTCTGAAAGCAAATAAAGTACGAAAAATTAAACACTCTATTTTTGTGAGTATCACCGGTAAGAAGATCATATCAGCAACATCAAACTGTTTTCACGCTCTTTATATTTCTATATGCAATATTCATGAATAACAGTCCAAGACGATTACCAGTATTGTTTATCCACTTAAACAAAATACATGAACCTTTCAAGTACCATTACCTCGTGATCCGATTAGATAGTTTATACTGATATACTAGTGTGTCCCACTTCAGGACATACCCCGGCGATCAAGGTATGCACAAAAATTCATCGAAGAAGGTGAGTATATCGAAATTCATCCTTTTTGATTTACAACGTTAGATAATTAGTGAGCAGGTCAGTACTTCCGTATAGCAAAGAGACCAATATCCAACGAGGGTTAGGACATATACCAAATTTTGGTACGATTAATGCAATTTGCACTTATGAATGACTCTCTAGGAGAGCTTCTTCAATTTTTGGGATTTGGCATTTTTGCTCTTTTAAGATATCCTGGTTGTGCCTAGGTCAGCATATATCTGGATGCAGCAGAAGGACAACTGTCACACCCTCAATTTCCACTTGCAGAGTTTTACCGCGAGGCGTGTGATCAAACCAGAATCTGAGACACTAGTAATATCGAACGACTCTATATGATTTATTTAAACGTTTTCCAAAATTATCTTAGTTTCAAAGTTTAGCGGAAGCATTAGTTTAAAAGTTGAGCTGAAGCATTAGAGTTATTTTCAAATTATCTTAGTTTCAAAGTTGAGCGGAAGCATTTGTTTAACCATTCATAGTTATTTTCAAATTATCTTAGTTTCAAAGTTTAGCGGAAGCATTAGTTTAAAAATAGAGCGGAAGCATTAGAGTAAAGTAAAGTAACGGGCACCAACATAAACGCCAAAAACCAAAAATCCCAAACAATATTCGTAAATAAGACTCGATAAAAATGTCTTGATCAATGCAAGTGAGTGCACCTAGCGTCATGAGAAACATGTAATGAAACAAGTGTCAACGTTAAAGAAGAGTGTGTTCACAGGTTTTTATAAGTTCACAAGTTCGGTTAAATGTTTGCTTTCCCCGTTATCCCTAACCCGGGATAACGACATAGTTCCATTATTCCTAACCCGTAATAATAATGTTGGTTCGTAATTAAGTTCAATGTTAACATGTAGGTAGCGAGCCTAAAGTTACGTCACATAAGAGTTCGCGATCGAAGCTGACTGTTGTGCCTCAGTGTTGCCAGGCCTATCACTGATCATGGCGAAAGTTAGGCCAAATTAATCACCCGTTGACCATACCCGGTTGGCTAGCGCGACTAGCTCGGGTGGGGCTTGTCGGGCCCAGTAGTACTACTTATAATTTCCCCGCTATCTAACCCAATACTAACGATCCGAGAGTTTGTTGAGGACTTCCGTGATATAGCTGCTTAGTGACCATAACGTTCATTAACATTAACTTAGTTACCGAGTAGTTTAACGACGTTAATTTCGCATAACGTAAAAAGATAGAGTTATAGAGTGTATACATGTTTCTCCCCCTGTTGTTTAAAACCGGATAAAATAGGGGCCGTGAACTCACATTTAATTGCTCGGTTAGAGTAACACAAAAGTAGCAAATGATGGACCGCTAATCGCGTCCTAACATGTCAACCGATTTAAAGTTAGTGTGTGAACACACTGATGCAAAACCCTACGCATAACTAACACACAGTGCGGCACACGCAATAACCAACTCGAAAACACAATCATGCGTGCAAAGTATCATCATACCAAATAATGATGAAACCAACTTTTCATAAACACAGATTAACTCATACAACACTTTGGTACACACAAACGCATATTATCATGTTTCAGCTTGTACGCTCATAACTGGGCTGTTTTCGAGGATTTTTATAAAATAGTTCAACGTTCCAAAATTTCCAATTGTTTTACAGGAGGTGTCAACTAAACTGTAGAATTTTATGTAAACTTTTCAAGTCCTAACGCTTTACCAATTATTTATAAATATTTATATACTAGGCTACAGTCAGATTCGTCGCTTTCTGACTGCAGTCCACGGAAAATTATTTAAAAATCATCGTTCATCCATTTAACAAAATTCCAGTGGGAATTTTCCGGAAATTCCCTTCTCCAGTTACTGTACAAATTTCATGACCCGACCGTCTACAGACTATGAGATCTGACTCGATAAACAACTAGCAAATTTTGCAGAATTTACGCAGCTTCAGCTGCTGCACTAAATGACCACTTAAAAATACAAGTTTTAGGCTTCAGAAAATCCACTTTTCGATAAATAATGATCAGGTTACAGCCAACTGAAGTTGGCTGTAAATGCCATTCAGCAACCTGTTTTTGACTTTTATCGCATTAGAACATGCTTAAACGATCAAGACGCTTAATAATAATGATCAAGAACAGGTTTATTTATCAAATATCATCATGTATATCAATATTCATACAAACCCTAATCATATAACATGATCTTTATCGCTAAAACGCAGCCTATGATTTTAGTATTCATCATAACATCACAATCGCAAAAACTCGCACAATTAACCGAACTAATCATAAATCACAACACTTTTCATACCAATGATCCTACCATTACACATAATCATGATCAAGATTACACAAACCCTAATGTGATTTGCAAAACAATTAAACCCTAACCTTGAAACGATAATGATTAGCGAACCGGGACAAGATTGGAATCAATCCGGAAGGTTGGAGGCTTGCGATCGTGAGAGAGAGGGGGGTGCCGTCGGTTCTCTTAGGACTAGGGTTTCTTGTTTTTTTTTTAAACACAACTCATGCATACATGCAAATATATAGCACAAGGGAAAAGAAAGGGGAAAGGGGGTGGGGGGGTGGGGGCGGTTTGGGTAAGTAGCTTGGACCTCAAGTTTAGGTTAGTTCCTTGGGCCGCAAGGAGGTGAGGTCGACACGTTTCGCGGCTCGGTTCGGTTCGGCTATTTATTTATTATTTTTTTAAATATAACTAATAATCGCGAAATCAAAGCGTGATATAATAATCCACCAAATCTACAAACGTCTAATAACACATAGCACGTAATTCACCCAATGAATTCACAAAGTTAGCGTAGTTATTGCGAGCGTGTAATTTAATTCTCCGAATTAAATTATCGTAGGAATGAATAACCGTGAAGTAGCGCGTTTAAGATACCTGAAAAGCCAGGATGTCACATTATCCCCATGTTGAAAGAATTTTCGTCCCGAAAATTGAGTAAACGCGGTTTAGAATGCAACGCACAAAGATTCAGTTTGTTAGCAATGGTACAAGAAATTCCCAGGCTGTCACATCATCCCCATGTTGAAAGAATTTCGTCCCAAAATTTAGTTGGTGGTAACGTTAGATTGATGCTCAGCTGCAAAAAGGTGTGGGTATTTGCTTTTCATTTGGTCCTCTCTTTCCCACGTGAACTCCGGTCCACGCTTAGAGTCCCAACGAACCTTGACAATAGGTATCTTGTTGTGCCTTCGAGTCTTAATCTCATGATCCATGATCTCGATAGGTTGTTCCACAAAATGCAGTTGCTCATCCACTTGAATCTCATCCAATGGAATGACTAGGGTCTCATCTGATAGACACTTCTTCGGATTGGACACGTGAAAAACGTTGTGAACTCCACTGAGTTCGGCAGGAAGGTCTAATTGAAAGCTACGGGCCCGATACGCTTAGAGATCACAAATGGGCCTACGTACCGTGGGTTTAGTTTGCCTCGGTTCCCAAAACAGATTACACCCTTCCAGGGTGACACCTTCAGTAGGACGCGGTCGCCTACTTGAAATTCGAGCGGTTTACGTCGTTGATCAGCGTAGCTTTTCTGTCGATCTCGTGCCGCTGCCATGCGGTTTCTGATTTGCACAATCTTTTCAGTAGCCTCAAGTATCAACTCAGGACCTGTGAGTTGACTGTCACCGACTTCTGCCCAACAGACCGGTGATCTACATTTGCGACCGTATAATGCTTCAAACGGTGCTGCCTGAATACTCGTATGGTAACTGTTGTTATACGAGAATTCCACTAAAGGCAGATGGATTTCCCAACTGTTCCCGAAGTCTACCACACATGCCCTAAGCATGTCTTCGAAGGTCTGAATGGTCCTTTCACTTTGACCATCCGTCTGAGGGTGATAAGCTGTGCTCATATCTAAGCGTGTACCCAACGCTTTCTGAAGTGACTGCCAAAAGTTGGACGTGAAACGAGCATCTCTGTCTGAGATGATGGAAGTTGGCACCCCGTGCCGAGAAACTACTTCCTTAATGTAGATGCGAGTCAACTTATCCATCTTATCTGTTTCTTTGATCGCTAGGAAGTGTGCGGACTTAGTTAGACGATCCACGATTGCCCAGATGGTATCGCAACCACCCGGAGTTCGCGGGAGTTTAGTGATAAAGTCCATCGAGATCTGATCCCATTTCCACACTGGGATCTCAGGTTGTTGAAGTAGCCCTGATGGCTTCTGGTATTCCACCTTGACTTTCGCACAAGTCAAACACTTGCTCAAGTTGGTGGCTATATCCGCTTTCATGTTGGGCCACCAGTACGCGGCTTTAAGGTCTTGATACATCTTATCCGAACCAGGATGGACAGAGTATCGGGATTTATGAGCTTCGTCCATAACTAGCTTTCTGAGGTCTCCGTAGAGAGGTACCCATATACGATTCATGAAATACCGGGCACCATTGGGTTTTACTTCCCAATCACGTTCCATCTTTCCCACAGATTCGGCCTTGATATTTTCTTCCTTAACTGCTTCTAGCTGCGTGTCGCGTATCTGTTCGGGTAACCCCAAATGAATGGTGAATTGTAGTGCTCGTACCCGATGAGGTTTCAAGTGCTCCTTTCTACTAGGGCATCAGCTACCACGTTAGCCTTACCCGGGTGATACCGAATGGCACATTCATAATCGTTCAGGAGTTCGACCCAGCGACGCTGTCGCATGTTCAACTCCTTCTGGTCAAAGATATGCTGGAGGCTCTTGTAATCCGTGTAGATTGTGCACTTTGTTCCAGATAGATAGTGTCTCCAAATCTTAAGTGCAAACACAACTGCTCCCAATTCCAGGTCATGTGTTGTGTAGTTTTTCTCGTGAACCTTCAACTGTCGAGATGCATACGCGATGACCTTATCACGTTGCATAAGTACGCATCCCAATCCCTGAATGGAGGCGTCACAATATACCACAAAATCATATGTCCCTTCCGGCAAGGACAAAATGGGTGCACTGCAAAGTTTCTGCTTCAGCAATTGATGCTGCTTCCTGCTTGTCACCCCAAGCATACTTAGTGCCCTTCTGGGTGAGAGTGGTAAGCGGTTGTGCGATCTTTGAAAATCCCTCGATGAAACGTCTGTAGTAACCAGCCAAACCCAAAAATTGGCAGATCTCTGTCGGTGTCCTGGGTGCTTCCCAGTTCTTGATAGCATCGATCTTGGCGGGATCAACGTGTATACCCTTTTCATTCACGATATGCCCGAGGAACTGAACTTCCCGAATCCAGAAATCACACTTCGAAAACTTGGCATATAGTTTCTCCTGTTGAAGTAGTTCCAGCAATAATCGTAGATGCTCAGCATGTTCTTCTTCACCCTTAGAGTAGACGAGTATATCATCGATGAACATGATGACAAACTTGTCGAGATACGGCTTACACACGCGGTTCATGAGGTCCATGAACACCGCGGGTGCGTTGGTGAGACCGAAGGGCATGACCAAGAACTCATAATGGCCATACCGAGTACGAAATGTCGTCTTGGAGATATCCTCATCCCTGACACGTAACTGGTGATAACCGGACCGTAGATCGATCTTGGAGTAGTAGCTTGACCCTTGAAGCTGGTCGAATAGATCTTCAATGCGAGGTAATGGGTATCGGTTTTTGACAGTAACCTTATTGAGTTCCCTGTAGTCGATGCACATGCGGAAGGTCCCGTCCTTTTTCTTGACAAAAAGGACCGGAGCTCCCCATGGCGAAGTACTGGGTCGGATAAATCCTTTTTCCAACAATTCCTGAAGTTGGGTAGACAGCTCTTGCAGCTCTGCTGGAGCTAGGCGGTACGGGGCCTTGGCGATAGGAGTCGCATGGTTCGCCAATTCGATTTCAAACTCCACTTATCGATGTGGGGGAAGACCAGGTAACTCCTCTGGAAACACATCGGAAAAGTCACGAACGACGGGGATATCTTCAATCCGCTTCTCGTCCTTAGGCTGCTCGGTGACCAGTGCGAGCAAAGCGAAGGAGTTCTTTCTCCGAAGATACTTCTGAGCTTGCATGTAAGAGATGATGTTTGTGACGGCGCCTGCCTTCTCGCCTTGCACCATCAAGACTTCATCGTTAGAGAGCGGAATACAGATAGCTTTCTCGAAACAGAGAACTTCAGCTCGGACGTCGGATAGCCAGTCCATTCCGGCTACCACGTCAAAACTACCCAGGGTAGTTGTCATCAGATCAATGGTAAAGGTGTGACCCGCGAGTTTAAGTTGACAGCCGGTTACTAAATGGGTCACATCTACAGATTTACCATCGGCTAGTTCTATGACGTAAGGGGTCTCTAGGAGTTTAAGTTGACAGCCGGTCTCTAGGCGTGAGATTTAGGTTCTTCCTAAAAGACTCAGATATAAAACTCTTATCCGCACCCGTATCAAAAAGTACAGTAGCAAAATGATCGTTAAGGGGAAACTTACCGGTGACCACGTTCGAGTCGTTTCTGGCCTTTCCTCGGCCCAGCGTGAATGCACGACCTTTGGCACCTCCTGTGCCACCATTTCCATTGTTGCCATTGTTGTTATTGTTGTTGTTGTTGTTCCCACCATTGTTGTTGTTCCAAAGCTGCGGGCAGTCTCGCTTGAACTGGGCAGTGCTACCGCACTGATAGCACCCCCGGTTAATACCTTGCTGTTGACCCTGGTGCTGATTCTGATTTTGTTGAGACATGATTTCCCCACGACAATCCTTTCCTGTGTGTCCCTCTTTGCCACATCGTTGGCAGCGATTTTCGGCGCAAGGGCCGTGATGATGGAGTTTACAACGATTACATTGCGGCTTTTGACCCACATAGCCGCTTGAGTTCTGGGTGTTGTTGGCAGACTGATTATTGTGAACCCGATTGTTGTTGAAATTGTTGGACCGCTTCTGGTTTCCTTGTTGTGGTTGGGCTGACGAAGACTGTCGAGCAGGTGAATCTTCAAATTTTCTTTTGTTATCAGGGACAACTTCGGTTGCACCCCGAGGTGGCAACTTCCTTTGCTCCAACGCCTTATCGGTGAGTTTATGCGCCAGCCTAATCGCCTGATACTCCGTCGTAGGGTTGCTAGACATTACCATGCCCTGGATCTCAGGGACCAGACCCCCAAGATAAAACTCAAGTCGTTTTTCGACAGTGTTAGCCAGATCGGGACATAGGAACACCAGATCATGATTTTTTGCCGTGTACGCTTCAATTTCAGACCCTACCATCTTGTGGTTCCATAACGCTTGCTCCAACTGCTGAACTCTGTCCCACGGACAGTATTCCTCCTTGATTAGGGCCTTAAACTCGGTCCAGGCCATTGCGTTTGCCGCAACAAGTCCACGCATTTGGACTTGTGCGTTCCACCAGGTTAATGCCCCATCTTCCAACGTTGAGGAAGCATACTTGACCTTGTTGGCTTCAAGGCAATTGCACATCTCGAACACCGATTCAGACTTTTCAATCCAACGGACCAGTCCTATGGGTCCTTCAACACCCGTGAACTTGCTCGGTTTCGCATCGAGGAATATCTTGTAGGGGTTAAGACCCCCTCCTGAAGACAAAGGATAGGTAGTTAGCGAGAAAGTCTACTAGCCCAACTATTAGATTTTCCCATGAAAATTTAATAATGGTTACCTGCTGGTGGGTTTTGAACACCTGCCAGAGCAGCATTCACGTGTTCTTGGATCATTGCGGCTAATTCTTCAGGTGACATGTTGAGGTTTCGGTGACGTCCAGTTGCCATTTCAGATCTTCGCAAGACAACACAAACATGCACCGATAAGTATATATATCCAATATAGTTATCATATTCCACACTTCAATCATCACACAAGTTATGTCAACCCAACAAATTAAACAATCAAAAGGAACATTCGATTAAATAAATTGCAACGTCTCACAAAATACCAACCAAACATCTCAGTTTAATTATGAAATTTCAAGTTCAAACATAAGTGGAAAACGAACAAACTAAAGAAAACAAAGCGGGGATTGGCGAGACGAGTCAGTCTTCTACTTCTCCATCTCCCAAGTCGCTATCGTTGCCGTTATCCTCTGCGGCGTTTTCAGCTTCAACAGCCGGTTCCTGTTCCGGCTCCTCTTCCTCCGGATCCTCCTCCAGGTCTTCCTCTGGATCCTCCTCTGGGTCTTCCTCTGGATCCTCCTATTCTTCCTCTACCGGCGCTGGAGGGGCCGGTGCTGGTGCGGGTACTGGGACAGGTGCTTGATTCTGCTCCAGTTCTTGAATCCTCCAACTGGACTCAAGAACTCTGTCTTCGAGCCAGTCAGCCCTCAGCTGCTCAGCACGAAGATCCTTAGCTAAAATGTTTCGAACTTTCCTATTCTCATGTTGCTCTTCCTTGAGCCTTCCAGTTTTACCAGTTAGTTGACGTATCATCCATCTTTGTGCTTCGATAGTCTCCTGCATTCTCTCTAGTTGTTCCTGTTGTTTCCATATCATATCCCTAAGTAGGTCGTCCCCTACTTTTAACGAGTTGACTGGTTCGACCGGTATAGCACGAGTCTGTTCCTAGCAGCTGAGCGTGTCTGCACGCCAGCACCGGCCCCTCCAGCGAGTCTTTTCCTAGCAGCTGAGCGTGTCTGCACGCCATGAGGTGGTGAGGGTTCGACCATGGGTGCCTTACCCGACGCCCTTGATTGTCGAGATTTGTCGGATGATGATGATGACATTGCCTGTTGGGTTGTGTAGTTAGTTACGAGTTGCGTGCATCACAATATACATATATATCTTACATAAAACAGTTGTAGTATAACTTATAACAAGATATCACAGTTCAGTGCCAACTAAGTCTAGTGTCGTGTAACAGCTATAGTTTAGGTCTACTTTTAATGCAAACCTGGTTCTCTATAGCTACAGGCTCTGATACCAATCTGTCACACCCTCAATTTCCACTTGCGGAGTTTTACCGTGAGGCGTGTGATCAAACCAGAATCTAAGACACTAGTAATATCGAACGACTCTATATGATTTATTTAAACGTTTTCCAAAAACATTTGTTTAACCATTCATAGTTATTTTCAAATTATCTTAGTTTCAAAGTTTAGCGGAAGCATTAGTTTCAAAGTTGAGTGGAAGCATTAGAGTAAAGTAAAGTAACGGGCGCCAACATAAACGCCAAAAACCAAAAATCCCAAACAATATTCGTAAATAAGACTCGATAAAAATTTCTTGATCAATGCAAGTGAGTGCACCAAGTGCTCCTAGCGTCCTGAGAAACATGTAAGAAACAAGTGTCAACATTAAAGAAGAGTGAGTTCACAGGTTTTTATAAGTTCACAAGTTCGCTTAAATGTTTGCTTTCCCCGTTATCCCTAACACGGGATAACGATATAGTTCCATTATTCCTAACCCGGAATAATAATGTTGGTTCGTAATTAAGTTAAATGTTAACATGTAGGTAGCGAGCCTAAAGTTACGTCACATAAGAGTTCACGATCGAAGCTGACTGTTGTGCCTTGGTGTTGCCAGGCCTATCACTGACCATGGCGAAAGTTAGGCCAAATTAATCACCCGTTGACTATACCCGGTCGGCTAGCGCGACTAGCTCGGGTGGGGCTTGTCGGGCCCAGTAGTACTACTTATAATTTCCCCGCTATCTAACCCAATACTAACGATCCGAGAGTTTGTTGAGGACTTCTGTGATATAGCTGCTTAGTGACCATAACGTACATTAACATTAACTTAGTTACCGAATAGTTTAACGACGTTAATTTCGCATAATGTAAAAAGATAGAGTTATAGAGCGTATACATGTTTCTCCCCCTGTTGTTTAAAACTGGATAAAATAGGGGCCGTGAACTCACATTTAATTGCTCGGTTAGAGTAACACAAAATTAGCAAATGATGGGACCGCTAATCGCGTCCTAACATGTCAACCGATTTAAAGTTAGTGTGTGAACACACTGATACAAAACCCTACGCATAACTAACACACAGTGCGGCACACACAATAACCAACTCGAAAACACAATCATGCATGCAAAGTATCATCATACCAAAATAATGATCAAACCAACTTGTCATAAACACAGATTAACTCATACAACACTTTGGTACACACAAATGCAAATTATCATGTTTCAGCTTGTACGCTCATAACTGGGCTGTTTTCGAGGATTTTTATAAAATAGTTCCAACGTTCCAAAATTTCCAATTGTTTTACAGAGGGTGTCAACTAAACTGGTAAAAATTTTATGTAAACTTTTCAAGTCCTAACGCTTTACCAATTATTTATAAATATTTATATACTAGGCTGCAGTCAGATTCGTCGCTTTCTGACTGCTGTCCACGGGAAAAATTATTTAAAAATCATCGTTCATCCAATTAAAAAATTCCAGTGGGAGTTTTCCGGAAATTCCGTCACCAGTTACTGTACAAATTCGTGACCCAACCTCACAGACTATGAGATCCGACTCGATAAACAACTAGCAAATTTGAAGAATTTACGCAGCTTCACTGCCGCACTAAATGACCACTTAAAAATAGCAACCGACCTCAGAAAAATATGAATCTAGCGACATTAGAAGAATTTTCAAAAATACACGTTTTAGGCTTCAGAAAATCCACTTTTCGATAAATGATGATCAGGTTACAGCCAACTGAAGTTGGCTGTAAATGCTATTCAGCAACCTGTTTTCGACTTAGAACATGCTTAAACGATCAAGACGCTTAATAATAATGATCAAGAACCGGTTTATTTGTCAAATATCATCATGTATATCAATAATCATGCAAACCCTAATCATATAACATGATCTTTATCGCTAAAACGCAGCCTATGATTTTAGTATTCATCATAACATCACAATCGCAAAAACTCGCACAATTAACCGAACTAATCATAAATCACAACACTTTTCATACCAATGATCCTACCATTACACATAATCATGATCAAGATTACACAAACCCTAATGTGATTTGCAAAACAATTAAACCCTAACCTTGAAACGATGATGATTAGCGAACCGGGACAAGATTGGAATCAATCCGGAAGGTTGGAGGCTTGCGATCGTGAGAGAGGGGGGGGGCTGCCGTCGGTTCTCTTCGGACTAGGGTTTTTTTTTTTTTTTTTAAACACAACTCATGCATACATGCAAATATATATAGCACAAGGGAAAAGAAAGGGAAAGGGGGTGGGGGGCGCGACCGCAAAGGGGGGGGGGCGGTTTGGGTAAGTAGCTTGGGTCTCAAGTTTAGGTTAGTTCCTTGGGCCGCAAGGAGGTGAGGTCGACACGTTTCGCGGCTCGGTTCGGTTCGGCTATTTATTTATTACTTTTTTATATAACTAATAATCGCGAAATCAAAGCGTGATATAATAATCCACCAAATCTACAAACGTCTAATAACAAATAGCATGTAATTCACCCAATGAATTCACAAAGTTAGCGTAGTTATTGCGAGCGTGTAATTTAGTTCTCCGAATTAAATTAGCGTAGGAATGAATAACCGTGAAGTAGCGCGTTTAAGATATCTGAAAAGCCGGGACGTCACAACAACCTTGATACCCAAGATGAAATAACGAGATAAAGACCTAAAACCTCAGATTTTGGCAATATATCAACGCAAGATTTAAGTTATAAAATCATAGGCCACTGATATGTTACCCACTCATACACAGTTTGTTAATTTTGTATCACCAAGGTAAGTTGACTATTTCATGCCTTTTGCCTACTGGTACATCATATGATGAAGCTGCTATCACACTTAAGCAATTTTCTTTTAATTTCAGTGTGACAGTCTAACTTGCTGATGTACTATCATTTCTTCTTTTTCACACAGTGAACTCATTTTTGATTTTCTATTTTTTTATGTTTTTGATTTTTGAAAAACAGTAAAATTATTTACAAACAATTTTATGGAAAAATGGTTATTCAGGATTCCTCATCCCGTTGAATTCGACTAAATGTTCAAAACGAGCCCTGTCAAATGCTTTTGTGTAAAGATCTGCCAGGTTATCTAGTTTGTCGACTCGATGCAGTTCAATTAACTTCTTTTCAGTACAATCCCGTATAAAATGATGATGAATGTCAATATGTTTTGTGCGACTGTGTTTTACGGGATTGTTGGTGATTGATATAGTGGCATTATTGTCTATCATAATAGGAGTACGAGTGAAATTCAAACCGCAATCGCGCATCTGCTGTTGGATCTAGAGAACCTGAGAGCAACAGCTACCCGCAGCAATATATTTAGCTTCACACGTCGAGGTAGGCACGCAAGACTGCTTCTTACATTGCCATGACACGAGCCTCCCTCCTAAGAACTGACAACCACTTGTGGTAGACTTCCTTGTAGATTTGCATCCTCCAAAGTCCGAATCAGTAAAAGCAACAAACTTCAAATCACTAGCCGTTGGATACCATAACCTAAGTTTAGGTTTCCCCTTCAAGTAAAGAAGAATCCGCTTCATCGCTTTCATGTGGGACTCCTTTGGATTCGCTTGATATCTGGCACAAAGACATATTACGAACATGATGTCGGGTCTTGAAGCAGTCAAGTACATCAGAGAACCAATCATTGCCCTGTATTGAGTTGGATCTACATCCTCCACACTCTCATGATCTGGACCAAGATTGTGATTCTCACACATAGGTGTATTGAAAGTAGCGCAATCCTCCATCTTGAAACGAGACAAAATGTCATACACATACTTAGTCTGATGTATAAACATCCCACCCTTCTTCTGTTCAACTTGTAAACCCAAAAAGTAGGATAATTCACCCATCGCACTCATCTCAAACTTGCTCTTCATTACCTCTTAGAAATTATGACATATGTTCTCATCAGATGACCCAAAAATGATGTTATCTACTTAAACATGTACCAGCAGAAAGTCTTCCTTCTTCCTTTTGATGAAAAGTGTACTGTCAATCTGACCTCTTTCGAAACCATGTTTTAGCAAATGTGCTGACAGTGTCTCATACCATGCCCTAGGTGCCTGATGCAATCCATACAATGCCTTATCAAGTCGATAGACTCGATCTTGATAGTCTGGATCAGTAAACCCGTCTGGTTGTGAGACATACACCACTTCTTGGACTTTCCCGTAAAGAAACGTACTCTTCACATCAAGTTGGTAAACTTTGAAGCCCTTGAATGAAGCAAAAGCTAGGAACAAACGAACTGCTTCCAACCTTGGTACTGGTGCAAACCTTCATTATAATCAATCCCCTCTTGCTGATTGAACCCTTTCACTACCAACCGAGCCTTATTCCTTATCACGATTCCTCGGTTATCTTTTTTGCACTTGAACACCCATTTAGTGCCTATTTCTTTCTCTCCTTCAGGTAAGTCAACTAGCTCCCAAACTTTCAACTTCTTGAACTGAGCTAGTTCCTCTTGCATAGCTTCTACCCAACAATTGTCTTTTAGAGCCAGGTGAACATTCTTTGGCTCCTCTTGGGCAATAAAGTAGCTATACAAACATTCATTTATCAACCCAGTCTTCTGAATCAAAGTAAACAAACAGGAAACTTCGAGCACACCTCTTCTTGTATGAACACCTGCAGCAGGATCACCAATGATGTTTTCAACTAGATGATCTCTGTGTAATCTTGTGGTAGCAATGGTGTCAACAACCAGATTATCTCCCAGATTAGATCCAACCTCCCCTGAATATTAGCATTAGCAAACGGATTAGTGAAATCCTCCCCCTGAATAGGTTCAGACTCACTATCACTGGAGTCCTCTAGAGCTGCACTGGTAGAAGTTCTGGGCATCAGTCATCGATACACTCGATCTAGGCATGAAGTCACACTCTCCATCTTCACTGATCACAGTATGGATCACTTGAGACTCATCTGCATTTGAAAAATCAGGAATATTAAATGATTTAAAAACACTGTCATAATCATATAATATAGGAGGACCACTCGTTGATTGTTGAGGTGTATAACTAGTGATTTCCATGTTAAACACCACCTCAATTTTACCAGTTTTTAGATTAAAAACCCTTTTATTCGGTGATTCCAGGCATATAGCCTAGAAAGTAACCTTCATCAGCTACCTCACCGAATTTTTGCTTATCTTTGTTTTGCACAATGGTGTAGGGAAATCCAAATGGTTTAAAGCCTTTTAAGTTTGGTTTTCGGTTAAACAATAGTTCGTGACACGTTTTGTTAAACCGTTTAACCGTCAAAACTTTGTTGAGGACATAACAAGCTGTGTTCACAGCTTCTCCCAAGAAAAGAACTCGTAGCTTTGAATCAGATAGCATAGTCCTTGTGGCTTCAATCAACGTCCTGTTCTTCCTCTCAGCGACTCCATTCTGTTGAGGTGTATAAGGAGCAGAATATTGATGTTCAATTCCTTTGCGAAGACAATAGAGATCCAGAACTTGATTCTTGACATCTGTGCCATTTTCACTCCTTATCCTCTTGATCCGTGCATCATGGACATTTTCCAATTTCGTAAAAAGATCTATTAGCATCTCCGCTGTCTCATCTTTTGTACCTAAAAAGAAAACCCATGAATATCGTGAGTAATCATCAGTGACAACTAGGCAAAAGTACTTTCCACCTATGCTCCTTACGTTCACCGGACCGAATAGATCCATATGAAGTAATTTATAAGGGGCATCTATGGAATTTACTGTTTTAGACGTGTCAGGTTTCTTATGTTGTTTTCCCTTTTGACATGGAAGACATTTATCTTCCACGTGAAACCTCTGCACTGGCACCCCTTCCACTAAACCATTTTTAATAATATAGTTCATTTTTCGATAGTGGATGTGGGCCATGCGTCTGTGCCACAGCAATGACTCAGCCTCAGATGCTTTTGATAGTAAACACGCCACCACAGAAGACGAGTCCTTGGCACCCATGTCCATGACTAAGTGTCATTTCTCCTTGTTGCTCTCATTACTATCCATTCATCCAGTATCACCAAACCAGGTTTCAACACAAAAGCTTCAGACTTTGTAAAGTGGACCGAGTGACCCTTGTCACAGACTTGAGACACGCTCATCAGATTGTGCTTCAGCTGCTCAACATAGTTCACTTTGTCCAGTGTGATCTTCCCATTAGTCACTTTTCCTCGACCGGTAATATGCCCTCCTTTAGTGCCTGCAAAATTCACATAACTACCATCTATATTCTCAAACTCTGTTAACAACCTCGCATTCCCCTTTGTGCCTGGAGCAGCCACTATCAACATACCACAAGTTGATAATCCTCCTTAGCAGCTCCTGCACCATCCAACAAAAATTAGTTAGATTGGGGGACCCAAGCCTTAATGGTCTTGGGTCTTCCAGATTCATCAATCATATGAATATCCATCCGGTATCCATCACTCCTAACAGGAGTCTTGGATCTTAGACTTGTTGATGGAAATGGTTTTTGATTTCCACTAGGTTTGTGGTCCTGAGGTTTCCTAACCAAGTTTGGACTTTGTGACCTATGGAAATTATGATTTTGGTTCCATGAATTTTGATGATGATAATTTCTAAAGCCATCGTTTTAAAAATTTCGATTACCAACATTCTGGTATCGATTTTGATATTGACCTTGAGTTCTAAAATTATTTGATGAACCATTAAAGTTATTCATTCTTGGTGAACTACTTCTAGGTCTATCATATCTGCCTGATGTAGATGCAGGCTAAAATCTTTGTTGATTTCTTTGAAAACGAGGAACTTGGTTAGTTCCTTTTCAGCCTTATCTACACCAACAGCAACACCCTGTTGCTTGGTAGCAGATATCTTTGGTGAGTTAACCTTCTTTTCACCATCACCACTTTTCTCAGGTGATTTTTCTCTCTTCCTCTCACTTACCTGTGCTTCACTCTTTTTTTAGGACAGCAGCTGGCTACATATCCTTTTTCATGACATTTGAAACATGATTTTCTACCCGAAGACTTCTTAACTGAAGCCTCTTGCTTAGATTCATCAGGCGATGATGATGATGATGATGATGATGCCTTTGTAGGATCGTGTTTAGTTTGCTTAACTTCTGATTTTTCTTTATTTCATTTTTAGCAAACTGCACATTAGACTCTTCAGTAATAACAACGACCTCTTCATTCATGTCACTCCCCTTGACAAAATCAAACTTTTTAACAAAAAAATGTTTTTTATTCTTAGGGTGTTTATTTTTTGTTTTCAAAACTGCTTCCCTGTTATTATCCTTCTTGGCATTTTCAGAACCATCAACATCCTTTGATGTGGAACTACTAGGTGTAGTTGACAGAAAGTCTGTAAGCTCTTCTTCATCTGGCAAGAAAGAATAGTCGTGACCAAGAGGTGGTGGAACTTCATTCAAATCTTTGATGCCCACACAAGTCTTGTCATTACTCTTCTTCAAGCCATTCATCATATCTTTCATGACAAAAGATGAATCTCTAAATTGAGTTAATTTTTTTCAAGCTCACAAATTTTAAGTTGTGCTTCAGACAACTCTTTGCACTTTTCAGAAACCTCTTTTGTTTTCTCACTCATCGTATCATGAGCTAAGTCAATAACTTAAAGTTTTTCATTAAGCTTACAGGTTAGATATTTATTTCTTCTTCATAACCTTTAATTTTCTTCAAGTATAATGACTCATTTTGTTTTACAAAAAAGTTTGATTCTTTTAGGTTCGAGAGCTCATTCAGACTTTGGTTTTGTTGTGTTAATGTGTCAACCTCACTTTGCAGTTCACAACATTTCAAACAAACAGAACTACCAGAGTTAGAACATACCTTGCCTGTTGACTTGCTTAGATCAGCCATGAAAGCATCAAAGTCAGCAGCCATCTTCTTCTCTGTAGCAGTCTATTCTTCATCAGGTTTTTCAGCTACCTTCTCTTGCCCTCCCTCAGCATCAGCTTTCACTTCTTCATCAGCAACAGGAGCTATCTCAGCCATGAATGCCTGTGAGGCATTGTTATCACTCTCCAGATGAACACTCCAATCATAAGAACCCTCTCTAGCAGTAGAAATCAAAGCCTTTGATCCAGTGTTGTTTGACGCATTCCTGTTGCTTGAACCATGACCAGGAGAATCTTGAAAGGATGAACTAGAATGAGATTCAGACTTGGCTCTTTGACACTCACTAGCGAAATGTCCGTAGTTGTGACAATTGTAACACTTCACTTTTGACTTGTCAAATCCTACACTCTTTCCAACGAACTTCCAGCCCGTTCTGTTCATGAACCTCTTCACCCTTCTAGAAATCATGGCCATCTGCCATTGCAAATCCATCTCCTCTAAGTCATCAGGGTCGATCTGATCAGAATCTTCATCAACTGTAGCAGGATCAGATATTTTTCCCTGAATATAGTTATCATAGGAAGCAATGAAAGAAGCAAGCAATGCCAGGTGATCTTCAGCACTTTTGACACTCAGAATCATAGACTTAGAACTGCTGTTACTAGATTGTTGTCTCTTAGCCCCTGACGAGCCTCATGAAGCAGCAACGAAACATACTTCTCCATCAGAATTTGTCACTATCTGTTCATTCTCACGTGAGAGAAACGCAGTTACAGTGTCACTAGAAGCATTGTTGGAAGACGAAGGTGTAAGACCTTTATAAATCCCCGGATCTTGAACCTGATCATAACCTGTCTCCTTCTTCTTCATATTGAGCTCATAAGCTCTCAACTTCCCAACAACCTCTTCCGGGTCTTTCTTTTCATAGTCAGCTTCACCCTTTATCATCAACGTGTAAATATCCCACTTTGCAGGTAAAGCATCCAGCAACTTGTCGTTTATCTCCACATCTGTGTATCCCTCTATGTCATAATTATCTATTTCTGACATCAGATGATAATATCTCGTGATAATATCTTCTAGGGATTCATTTCTTATTCCTTGAACACATCAAACTGTTTCTTCAGCAAATCAACCTTATTCTTCTTCACATCTGTATTGCCCTCATACCTCTTTTCTAGGGTATCCCACATCTCCTTTGATGTTGTATAACGCTTGAACGTATGTTTGATGCCATCAGGTAACGACATCTTGATAGCAGCTAAGGCCTTCTTTTCAGACTCATACATCCTCTTCTCAGCTTCAGACATATTCACGTAAGTAGTAACACGCTGTCTTCCCTCAAAATCATGCGTTGGGTTAGTGTACCCATCTTGAATACAGATCCACATCCGTGTGTCCTGGTATTCAATAAAGGATTGAAACCTATCCTTCAGGTAAGATAGTTCTCCACCTTCAACATCTTTGGAGGTTTATTTATGGTACCAGCCTCATGCTCCATCCTCAACAGCTCATTTAAGTTTGACATATTCGACATTTTTACCGAACCAGCTTGTTAAAAACGTTAAAACTTGTCTGAAATGAGTGTTTACCAAATTATACTATTAGACTCGTCTCGTCGATACATTCTAATTATGTATATTGTTCGATAGTGATTTTTTTGTCCTAAAAATCAACTGAGTCTAACTGTCCAAACGGTTCGTCAAAATTGTCTGTGTATCAATTTCTATGTCCGAAAACGTTTAACTCTAGTTACGTCAGCTGGTTAAGTTTCCACCTTTTTATGAGTAACTCGGAACAGTGTCAAATCCGGAATGGTAACTCTGGTTGACAATCCGAAATGTAAATCCGGAACAGTAATCCGAAATACTAATCCAAAATGGGAATCCGGAATAGTGATCCGAGATAAAATCCGTAATGCACTGTTCTGATCCGAAATGAAAATCGGAATAGACTACTCTGATCTGAGATGGAATCCGAAATAGTTCTAATCCGAGATGGAATCCAGAATAGTTCCTAATCCGAGATGGAATCCGGAATACAATTCTGATTCGAAATTTCAATCCGAAATGAAATCCGAAATGGCTTTTCTGATCCGATTTGCACTGTTTTGAAGTGGGTTAATCTAGGGTGTTTAGTGTTTGAGAAATGGTGGTGAATGGTGGTGTTAATGGTGGCGTGGGGTGAGGAAGAACGAAGGAGAGTTGGTTTTTTTTTATGAATGAAAGTGTGAAAAATGGGTGATATTTATAATATCATAACCATCATTCACAAATCTTCATCACCATACTCAATCTTTCTTTCAAATCTTGCATTTTTCAAACAAGAAACAAGTGGGTGGGGCCCACTTGTTGACCGAGTTTTAGATGGGGGGGGGGTTAAGTTAATTTTTTAAACATGTGCATATATTGTTAAACTTGTAGATATTTTAGCCATTAAGTTAATTAGGGATTAATTAGGGAATCAATGGTAGTTAGGGTTTTAAATAAAGTTTAACTAGTTTACTAGTTTAGTGGGTGTTGATTTTGGATGGTAAAAATGCCACTAGTTCGATCGTCGGTTCGACATCGGGTGTTATATAAAATGTAATATAATACGAGAGCTATGCTTTATTTACTAATGTCATGATGTTATTAAGGCGTTACGACTCCAAATATGACTACTAGTTCGCTAGTTTTTTAGTTTGGTAATTAGATGGTAGGAATATAATTTGTTCGCCTAGCGGCTCGAATTTGGGTAATGTGTACAAGTTGTGGTGTAACACCAGGAGTTTATGTTTAGGATATTCCGTTTATATCCCCAAGCTTATTTAGGGTGCATAACATTATTTACGAGTCCTACGACGTTTAAAATGTTGCACTTTGGCATTTCAAATAATTTACTTTGTTATATTTTAGCGCGATTCGGACGAATTCTATCGATATGTATTTTCCGAAAGTTAATGTGTCTTTGCATTTGGTGTCCCTAATTAGGGGTTTTTATTTATATTTCAACCATAAAATGCTTTTGTGCCATTCATTGCTCGTTCCAACATTCTTCAAAAACTTGCTGGCATGAATAGTGTATTCCGGTGAATAGTGTTTTTAGCATTTTGCCAACATATTTGGACATAGTTTGTTGTTTTCACGCAACGTGAAGAATGTAACAATGTTGTTTGGCATAAATAACCATGTCCTATGATAGCTAGACTTTACGCGACCTAATCATGCATTAATTAAGTCGTAACGAACGCAATAAATTGTATAATCAAGTTGTTAAGTTGTACGGATTTACCATTATTTTGCTGGTTGTCACATTCTCCCCCCGTTAAAAGAATTTCGTTCGGAAATTCAAGTCGTGATATCATTTGTAGGGGAGTCTTGGAACAAATGCGGGTGCTTGAATCTGATTTGGTCTTCATGTTCCCACGTATACTCAGGGTCGTGGCGTGAGTTCCAACGAACTTTAACCAGCTTAATACGACTTCTCCGTGTCTTGTGGACCTTCCAGTCCATAACCTCAATGGGTTCTTCAGTAAAATGTATTTTTTCCTTGATGTGAGCATGAATGATAACCGTTTCTTGAGTAGGACTTTTCTTTAAATTCGACACATGGAATGTGTCGTGTACGCTACTGAGCTCGTCCGGTAACTTTAACTTATAAGCTACGGTTCCAATCTTTTCCAAGATTTCGAATGGTCCAATATAACGTGGGTTCAACTTTCCACGTTTACCAAATCTTGCTACGCCTTTCCAAGGCGAGACTTTCAATAATACTTTGTCTCCGACTTCAAAGGATAGTGGTTTTCGTCGTTTGTCGGCATAGCTCTTTTTTCGGTCACGAGCCGCCTTGATACGGTCTCGTATCTGAAGATTCTGTTCGTAGTCTCCTGGACTAATTCTGGACCAAAGAGTTGTTTGTCTCCGGTCTCCGCCCAATATAGCGGTGACCGATATTTTCGTCCATATAGAGCTTCAAAAGGGGCGGCCTGTATACTAGTGTGATAGCTGTTATTATATGAGAACTCCACTAAGGGTAAGTGAGTATCCCAGTTTTCACCCAAATCTATCACACAAGCACGTAACATATCCTCCAAAGTTTGTATCGTCCGTTCACTTTGGCCGTCCGTTTGAGAGTGAAAGGCCGTACTAAGATCCAGTCGCGATCCAAAGGCCTTTTGGAATGATTGCCAAATCCTTGACACGAATCGGCCGTCTCGGTCCGATATGATCGAAATAGGCACTCCATGCCGTGCTACGATTTCTTTGAGGTATATTTCTGCCAATTTCTCGCGCTATCCTTCTCACGGATAGGTTAGAAATGTGCAGACTTCGTAAGTCGATCAACAATAACCCAAATCATGTCGTGATCTCTCGAGGTCCTGGGTAACTTAGTAATAAAATCCATTGAAATATGTTCCCATTTCCATACAGGAATTTCAGGTTGTTGTAGTAGTCCTGAAGGCTTTTGATATTCCGCCTTAACCTTGGCGCAAGTAAGGCATTTTCCGACATAGTTAGCAATGTCGCCCTTAAGGTTAGGCCACCAATAGAATTCCTTTAAATCCTAATACATCTTATCTGATCCGGGATGTATAGAGTACTTCGACTTATGTGCTTCATCTAGAATAATTACCCGTAGATCGCCAAAATAGGGAACATAAATTCATCCCATAAAGTATAACATTCCCTCCTCCTTTGGCACCAATTGCTTATCCATTCCACACAATGATTCGGCTGGTATGTTCTCAGGTTTAAGTGCTTCTTGCTGCGCATCACGAACCTGAGAAGTAAGGTTATTTTGTATGGTCATCTCTAAGGCTCGAACCCCTAAAGGTTTCACTCGTTCTTTGTGACTCAAAGCATCCGCCACTACGTTCGCCTTGCCCGGGTGATATTTGATTTCGCAGTCGTAATTGTTCAATAAGTGAACCCATCGTCTTTGTTGCATATTTAATTCCTTCTGATCAAATATGTGTTGCAGACTCTTGTGATCGGTAAAGATTGTACAACGAGTACCATATAAGTAATGACGCCAGATTTTTAAGGCGAATACCACAGCACCTAGTTCGAGGTCGTGCGTGGTATCATTTTTCTCATGCACCTTAATTTGTCGAGATGCGTACGGATGACTTTATCTCGTTGCATCAGCACGCAACCGAGACCTTGATGCGACGCATCACAATATACGACAAAGTCGTCGATACCGTCTGGTAGAAATAAGATTGGCGCATCACAGAGTTTGTCCTTTAACAGTTGGAATGAAGCTTCTTGTTTGTCGCCCCAATCAAGCTTCTTATCCTTTTGAGTCAGGGACGTTAGCGGTTGGGCAATCTTTGAAAAATTCTCTATAAATCGTCTATAATAGCCCGCTAATCCAAAAAATTGCCGCACTTCATCGGTGTCTTAGGTGCTTCCCAATTCTTTATTGCCTCAATTTGGAAGGATCGACATGAATCCCTTTCTTGTTCACCATGTGTCCGAGAAACTATACCTCGCGAATCCAAAATTCGCATTTGGAAAACTTGTGTAAAGCTGTTCATTCTTCAGCAGTTCCAAGATAGTTCGTAAATGTTGCTCATGTTCATCCTTCGATCGTGTAATAAATACAATCACGAACTTCTCCAAATACGACTTACACACGCGGTTCATGAGATCCATGAACACCGTGGTGCATTTGTTAAGCCAACGGCATCACAAGGAACTCGCAGTGACCGTAACGAGTTTGGAAAGCTGTTTTGGGAATGCTTTCTTCTTGAATCTCAACTGATGGTAGCCCAATTGCAGATCGATCTTTGAATAGAGTCTGGAGCCTTGTAGTTGATCGAACAAGTCATCAATTCTCGGTAAGGGATATAGGTTCTTGATAGTGAGTTTGTTCAACTCCCGATAGTCTATGCACATACGTAAGCTCCCGTCCTTCTTTTTAACAAACAATACCGGAGCTCCCCAAGGTGAGAAACTCGGTCTAATAATCCTTTATCCAATAGTTCCTGAAGTTGATTGGATAGCTCCTGCATCTCAGACGGAGCTAAATGGTAAGGAGACTTCGCCACTGGTGCCGCTACTGGCACCAAATCGATGCCAAACTCCACTTGGCGTTATGGAGGTAGTCCCGGCAAGTCTTCCGGAAAGATTTTTGGAAACTCCTTCACGACTGGAATGTTTCTAACTTTGGCTCCTTAGTTTCTTTGTCTACTACATGAGTGAGGAAGGCTATACACCCTTTTCGTAGACACTTTTGCGCCTTCATACAATTAGTAATTCGTAAGGACGTCTCACGTTTTTCTCCATGCACAACGAGTGTTTCTTCATCTGGTACAGGAATGCGGATGGTTTTCTCATGGCAAACCACCTCCGCCCGGTTGTCGGACAGCCAATCCATTCGACAACTACGTCAAAACTACCCAAGTCGACGGGTAAAAGATCGATAGAGAATTTCCACGCTCCAAGTTAAGTGTGCAACCTCTAATAATTTCTCCCGTTTTGACTAATTTTCCGTTCGCTAATTCTATAGAATACGGGATGTCTAATTTACTCGACTCTAGGCCAAGTATATTTTTAAACTCTATAGATATAAAGCTAAAGTCAGCGCATGTATCAAATAGAATGGATGCAAAGTGTTGGTTTATAGGAAACGTACCCGTAACCACGTTCGGGTCTTGGCATGTAGCCTTAGCTCCTATCACAAAAGCTCTTCCTCGAGCCTGGTTTTCCTTGGTGCAATCCTTCCGATAATTCCCTTTTTCTCCACACCCGTAGCATGCTTGCCTTTGCCATTCCCGTTTCCACCCCGATTGTTATTTCCGTTACCACCTTGGTTTCTATTTCCTCATCCAACACCTACCCAACAAGTCTCTTTGTTGTGCCCGGTCTTACCACATTTGTCACATTTGGTATTTCTGCCAGGGGGGCCCATGTGATGGTACTTGCACTTATCACATTTTGGTAAGAAACTCGTGTATCCTCTACCACACTTGCATTAGTTACTACAAAGGACTTAACTTCTCTAGGTGTGTTCATTTCTCTTCTCTTGTTGGGTTGTTTGTAGTTGTTTGCTTGGGTGCCTTTCTTAAAGTTGGTGAACTTTCATTTTCCCTCACTCGTGGACTCAACATGGGTTTCCTTTTTGTTAGCCCCAGTCCTTGACAACTTTCCTAAACGAACAGCCTCCTTAGTGAGACTAACAGCAAAATCGATTGCCTCACTGTTATTAGCAGGCTTAGAAGAAGTAACCATGCTCAACATTTCAGGAGCAAGTCCCCAAATGTATCTCTCGATTCTCTTGAACTCCGGTTCCTCCAAATATGGAACAACTCTTGACAAGTCATGAAAACGTTGTGTATACCCAGCAATATCAGCTCCGATCATCTTCAAATTCCAAAAATCGGTTTCAAGTTTTTGAATTTCAGCCCTTGAAAATAATCTTTCTCATTAATTCTTTGAGTTCTTCCCACGTCATAGCATACGCAGCTTCTTCCCCTTTGGTTTGGACTTGAAGATTCCACCATGATAGTGCTCCGTCTAGAATAACCCAGAAACATATGTGACCCTTAGGTCAGGAGGACACTTGCTCATTCTTATGACCGAATCAGTCTTTTCAGTCCAGCGTACAAATGCTACGGCTCCTCTAGTGCCATTAAAGTTCAGAGGCTTGCAGCCCAGAAACTACTTGTATGAACAACCTGAAACATTGTACGAACAGATTAGGAATGAGAATTGTCAAAGGCACGATTGGAATAAACGAGAGTATTGTATAGCGTCAAAGACAACCAAATATTACTAGTATTGGGGTTGCCCCTAGATGAACCTCTAGTTCCATCGCTGTGTTCAGAGTGGTTAGCCTCATATTGCGCTATTGCCTGGGAGATGCGCTCGTTTAGCTCAGTCTCAGTCGTTGGTAGTGTGTTCCAGTTAGTCCTACGTCTCGGTGGCATCGTCTTCTGGTAATGGTCATCGAAGGGTGTTAGACAAGTATTTAATAATAAATATTGTCGGCTAAGATATACATAATATATAAGTAATCATCACGTCAACCAAACATCATCCACAACAACAAACATGCATAAAATAAATCACAATATGCAATAAAGAAAAGCATAATGCCAAGCTTATATATATATATTCGACAACTTGTTATATTGTTTTCGGGATAGAAAAACAAAAGGACACGGGAATATACAACCCCAGTCATACAAGTTTATAATACATAAAAGTGGTAAAATCTTTTCTTCCCCATTGGTCTTCAAAAGTCTTCAAGTGTCGATAGCTTGCACCTAGTCTTCATATATACATCAAAAGTGGGTCTTCTAATCTCGTAACTAGTACCTGCAATAAAATTAAAACTACGGTGCGGGAGGCGAAGGGGGTGGGGTAGGAACAACCAAACTATGGAGGTGGTCCATCTCATCCTCCATGCGGCTAACACGAGTGTCAGAGAGGTTGGCTCGCTGCTCCAAGTCAGCACACGAGCCTCAAGGCCAATATGTGGAAGTGAGTGTGGTGGAGACGGGGGGTGGTGGTGATGATGGCGTGGTGGTTGGTGGTGGAAGCAGGTGGTAGTGGAGGAAAGTATCACGGAAACGCTCCAACTCCTAGACCTTACGGGACAGGAGTTGAATTTGCAGCTGTAGTGACCGAACGAGATCGTCCCTAGTGTAAGTAGGGTGGTGATAGGGTGGTAAGGGTCTGACGAGGACATACGAGTAGGTGACTGAAAAGGCTGGCATGAGGATCCCTCTCAAGGACGTGGTGCTGGTATCTCATGAGTGAAAATGATAGATGCACTGGTATGATGAAGGGGTCTCAATGAATAAAGGCTGCTGGGCAGTGGGGTGTCTACCAGAGGAGTAGGTATGTCTGTGGCATGAGGAGGGAAAGGGATATCTGGTGTGTGTCGTGATGTAGGAGTAGCTGGTGGGGTAGTAGTGGAAGTAGGGATTAGTGTAGGAGCAGGGGTGGCAATGGGAATGGTATCAAAGCTGCTATCCGTCACATTCGCCCGTAGTCCCGCACGGCGAATAATAGAGGAGGATACGCTATCGAGCGCGTCTGATGAAGAGATAGCTACAATAGATACAACGGGTGAAGAAACCTCCAAAATAGCAATGTCAATGATCTCTCCATCGCCGATATCATCGTCCAGGTGGTCTACATGAGAGACGGGGATCTTGTCCTCGTCATCGGACAGAATAAAGAGAGGTGGAACAACACAATAGGTAGGACATCTAGCAGAATGTAGTCGACGATATGTGCACCGTCGGGATGTCCCACAATCACAAAGTCATTTAGCTGTGGCCCCACAACTAACACGTCGTCCACTACCGGAGCGTCCTCCATCATAGCATCATCGGAGGCATAATCGGGGTCCTCCTCGGAGTTCGACTCATCTGAAGAAGATATGATCTCAATAACAGGTGGGTAATCGTCATCTGATGTGTCATCATAGATGCCGCTACTGGCCGAAGATGCCATCATACCCTGGCAAATATTCCGTACAACATATATATATATTATATATCAATAAATAATATTATCACTTATTAGGTATTTAAGCATACAATCATATAAAGTGAATTCACATTGGTTTGTGCAAGTCAAACTAGTTTTGCAAGTCTATCCTCCCATATAGACTATGCCCAAATAATATCCTTGTATTATTTGTTTGAAAAGAGTTTATTAGTGGATGTTGTGTTTTTATATATGCAATGAAAACCATTTTCAAAATTAAAATGTTTTCATGAGAGGATCCTAATGATTGTAGACTAGACTCGAGAAGGAATCCTGGTTCACTACAATCGAAGCTCTGATACCAATCTGTCACACCCGTTCAAAGGCGGAAGCGCGTGGTGTGAACTTGATTAGTTTTCATCGCATACGACATAAGTAAACAAACTATATGAATTTAAAATCATGCACGATGTTCATCCATTCACCACATATAAACATTACAAGTCACAAGTTGTTTGGAAATACAAGACGTCATAAGTAAATTAAAGTTTACAACAGACCTGTTCAAAATAACTTTAAACATTAAGGCTTTGCATCCTATATTACATTCGAGGACGGAATATATAGACCAAACCCTTCAAAATACGGATGACATCGACTACTTGTTACCCTTGAATGTTTGGTAACGACTGCACCAAGATCGACTTCAATTTCCTATAGTACATGTCAGTTTGAAAACATCAACAAAAGTTGGCGAGTTCATGCGATTTGTGTGCGCGCCAAACGAATCTTAAAAACATTTGAGAGTTCATATATAAAAATATGTGGTATATAAAGCATCAATGAAGTTGATGATCATTAATGTTTTGCAAGGACATAATATGTGTGCCGACATAGGAAGTACTCAACCCTAGACGATTTCTTCCGGTCCACCCGGTTGGGACAACAAAAGCACTACATGCGGCCACACAAGGACCCATGAGTGGGGCTCGCTGCACCCGATAGATCTACCACTCTTGTTCCTCGGTCTTATAAAAGATTAATGGCACTTAAGAGCGACCCTATTTGCACATGATCTAATATTCCATTCCATAGCTAAACCATACCATCGAAAACATGTATTTCCCCTGAGAGTTATAAACCGAAAACATTTAACATAAAAGGGGGACATGAACTCACTGGTTTGCATCCGTGAATATATGCTAGCAATTCGGGTATCTCAAAGAGCGTATCAACCTACAAGTCCTCTAACTCATTAGACACTTGAGTTACCGTTAAATACGTACATGTTGTTTATCTTGAACGTTATTGTATAAGATAAGTATTTGGATCCCTTACGTATTTTAAATATGTTGGAATTTGTTTCATATTTTTGTTTTTAATTATATATATTATATATATATATATATATATATATATATATATATATATATATATATATATTGTATCCATCAATTGTACGAACGGGCCTTGCCCTTCGTGAGCCTTCGTGTCTCGCACGAGTATAAGTGGGCCTAGCCCATAAGAGTCTTTGTGCCTCGCATAAGTGAGAATAGGCCTAACCCATTTGAGTCTCCGTGATCCACACGGTATGAGTGGGCCTAGCCCATGAGTCTTCGTGCCTCGCACGGCTTACGTTTGTTATGTGTGTTATATATATATATATATATATATATACACTCTAAGTTTAGTGAACCTCGTTCATTCGTAAAGACATGTTCGGCTTAAGTGTGAGCATTTGTTCTTCATGTTGTATGCCTTTTATAATTATAAGTGTTATAAAATATTTATTTTTAACATCGTAAATACGTTGATGTATTTGTATACTATTCTTTGCGTGAGTATACCTTAACAATTGTATGTGAGTACATTGCTATGTGCTTACGTATTTTTATACAGTATTTATATGTATTTTATATTGTATTTAGACGTATTAGTATACCGTATTATTTGGTATTTATATTGTATTTATACGTATTTTATATTGTATTTATACGTATTAGTATACCGTATTATTTGGTATTTATATTCTATTTATACGTATTTGTATACCGTATTATTTGGTGTTTTTGCGTATATGGGCCTAGCCCAAATGAATTGTGTATGGATGGGCCTAGCCCAATAAAGTTATGTAAGTGGGCCTAGACCAAGTTATTATATGATGTTGGGCTTAGCCCATGTGACATGTTAATGGGCCTAGCCCAATGTTATATTTTAGAATGGTCCTTAGCCCATTTTATATATTAGTAGGCCTAGCCCAACTTGTTATATATATTAGTGGGCTTTTACTAGCCCATTACATAATCCAAGTATACTTGTATTTACAAGATGCGTATGTCGAGCGTATTTTATACGTATATACCTTTACATGGTAAAATTTGTGAGACTTTGTTTTATACTTTCCAAAATTTGAAGTGTTGGGATATATGTAGATTTTGAACCAAAAGTAAATTATTTTTAGAGTTCATCGTAGAACTTATTGTTATATATTTTCTTGTCCAAACGCCCAAGCATCGCCCGTGATAGGTATCCTTTCCATGTAATGATGCGGCGTCCGTTGCGGATAGCTTACGCATTTACTTCATGGGTCATTTATTTAATATTTCATGTCGGCTTTTGGCTTTATGTTTATATATATATATATATATATATTGTCCGTAATATACGGTTATGTAACGATTTGCCTGATGTCCGATTGTTCATCGTCCTCGTCTCGTGCCCAAGTGTAATATAACTTTGTTCATGTATTTAGTTCCTTCATTGTTTTTACTCTCGTTTGTCATTTGTAGATTGCTTGTGTAGTGTATTTGTATTTTAGTTGGTATTTTTCCTAACTTCTAATACATACACATAATTGTAAACAAGTATTTATACACATAAGTTGGTGTATTTTAAACATGTATATATTTTATTTAAGAATAATTCTTATACGTATAAAATATTCATTTCTCCTTTTTACAACTCTTTTTATGTTATAATTATATATATATATATATATATATATATATATATATATATATATATATATATATATATATATATATATATATATAAGTGTTTATAAATGTTCTTGAAAGATTAGGGCTTATCCCTTTTTATTAAACTTTCTTAATTACAGATTAATGTCACTAATCGCGTTTAGTCCCATTAATCGCCTCGTTAATCGTACTTTAATCGCGATTAGATTTTAGAAAAAATTCGCCATAGTTTCCCCTAAACTATGGCGGTTTTCACGTTTTAAAACGTATTTTAAGCATGTTTAAATTCCTTAATCTCAATCAACTAAAATCAAGTTTCAACTATCAGCTTTGCATGTAACACTTTCACACATTATTATCCTCATAATCCTTGAACTTTATCTATATTTTTAATCACACTTTCTAGTAAAAATGATGACACTTTTTAATCCTTTTAACAAGATCATTTAAACCATCATATGTAGCACACTAATCTTGTTCTTATATTTAAACAACTTTAAATAACATACTTTTATTTTTGTAGTAAAGTTCATGGATCATGGGATGGATGATCTTGTCTTGATTCAAACTTTAATATGTTTGAATCATCATTTTTGTTCTTAATCATACAAGATCATATACTTAAACAACCTACTTTAAAATAATCATCATGAATATATATAAGCTAACTAGCACTAAGCAACATGATCAACATATGTAAAAGTATCATCTAGCACATAATAATATAATCACTACATTATACATAATTTTCCTTTAGTGAACTTTTAAGGTGGGGTTAGAGTTTTAAGCTTTTATTTTCTTTATGATTCAAGATGATCAACTTGTACTTTACTAATCTACATATTATAACTAGCTTGAAAATGATGAGAAATGATCTTACAACTTTGCTATGGCCATGATGAAGATTAAGAAGAGATTAAGCTCCAAATGAAGCTTTAAAGGTCCTTCATGCTTGCCCCTTCTTGAGGGGTCTTGAAGTGGGTTAAGCTAGGGTGTTTAGTGGTGGAGAAATGGTGGTGAATGGTGGTGTTAATGGTGGCGTGGGGTGAGGAAGAAGGAAGGAGAGTTGGTTTTTTTTTTTATGAATGAAAGTGTGAAAAATGGGTGATATTTATAATATCATAACCATCATTCACAAATCTTCATCACCATACTCATCTTTCTTGCAAATCTTGCATTTTTCAAACAAGAAACAAGTGGGTGGGGCCTACTTGTTAACCGAGTTTTAGATGGGGGGGGTTAAATGTAATTTTTTTAAACATGTGCATATATTGTTAAACTTGTAGATATTTTAGCCATTAAGTTAATTAGGGATTAATTAGGGTATCAATGGTAGTTAGGGTTTTAAATAAGTTTAACTAGTTCACTAGTTTAGTGGGTGTTGATTTTGGATGGTAAAAATGCCACTAGTTCGCTCGTCGGGTCGACATCGGGTGTTATATAAAAGTTGTAATTTAATACCGAGAGTCATGGTTTTATTTTACCATCAATTCCATGACGTTTATTTAAGGCATTTACGACTCCAAAATATGACTAACTGGTTCGCTAGCTTTTTAGTTTGGCAATTAGATTGTAGGAATATAATTTGTTCGCCTAGCGGCTCGAATTTGGGTAATGTGTACAAGTTGCGGTGTAACACTGGGAGTTTATGTTTAGGATATTCCATTGATATCCCCAAGCTTATTTAGGGTGCATAACATTATTTACGAGTCCTACAACATTTAAAATGTTTCACTTTGGCATTTCGGATACTTTACTTTGTTATATTTTAGCGCGGTTCGAACGAATTCTATGGATATGTATTTTCTGGAAAGTTAATGCGTCTTTGCATTTGGTGTCCCTAATTAGGGGTTTTTATTTATATTTCAACCATAAAATGCTTTCGTGCCATTCCATGCTCATTCCCACATTCTTCGGAAACTTGTTGGCATGAACAATGTGTTCCGGTGAATAGTGTTTTCAGCATTTTGCCAACATATTTGGACATAGTTTGTTGTTTTCTCGCAACGTGAAGAATGTAACAATGTTTTTTTGGCATAAATAACCATGTCCTATGATTGCTAGACTTTACGCGACCTAATCATGCATTAATTAAGTCGTAACGAACGCAATAAATTGTATAATCAAGTTGTTAAGTTGTACAGGATTTACCATTATTTTGCTGGTTGTCACACCACCTATCTTTCCCCTAAAGAGCAAAGAACACATATCACGCAATTTAAACCTTCTTTCAATTTCTCTTCATCATAATCAGACGTGCTAGACTCAGTTGCTGATCTAATCTGACAAACAATAACGATTAATATTATTGGTATTTCTTGAGATATAGTTTACAAAATCATTTTAGTGGAAGTGCACCAATCACTTACCTTATAAACTTGTTGCGGCTGCACTGGCTGCGGCATTTCATCTACCTGAGATTTATGAATGGGTGAAGATTCAGGTTTTGTTTTCCATAAAGTTCATAATTCTTACTTGAATTAACAAATGGTTTTATTTAACTTACCATAATTTGCCCCATTCAACTTCTAGGCGAGTGTATTGATATTCAGATGAGCTATAAAGCATTATATTAAGAACATTTAAACTTCTATCTACAAATTGAAAAATAAGCATAAACAATATAATTACCATATGAGAGAGGAAATGTTGGTACTCACCAACATCTGGATCTTGAATGGATGAAGAAACAGAGAGAATGAGATGAAAATGAGAGATCTGAACCTGAGATGAGATGAAATGAACATGAGAAAGGGTCAGTGAAGATCTCAAATATTTTGGACCTAGAGAGAATGAGATGAAAATGAGAGATCTGAACCTGAGATGAGATGAAAATAAGAGAGGGTCAGTGAAGATCTCAAATCGTTTGGATCTATCGATTTATGCTTAAATTGCAAGAGAGAGAAAGGGGCCAGAGGATTTTGAAAATGTGAGATCTGAAGAATGAATCTAGAAAACCCTAGATGTATACCCATGGCAGGGGTGTATGGGGAATTAGGATGAGCGGGATTCAAGATTTCTGAAAGAGGCGATTTCATACCTGGGACATATGATAGGTATGTGGTTTTTTTGGTTATCTTCAACTTATTAATATAGTATAGATAGTTAATGTGTGATTGGGTAGAAGCATGTTTTAGGAGTCGTGCTATATGCTTGAGTGATGTAATGCACAATTGTGGATTTGTTGATCATATTAATTTCGATTTAAGAAGTAGGTGTGGAGCGTATGAGAATCCTAGAAAAGAGTAAATTCGGGTAATGTTGATGTTAGTTATGAAGTAATGAAAACACTAGTGTCGTTGGAACGGATTATGTATGTGTATGTGTATATAACTAGGTGTATATGTCATATAATATGAACACGGAATGAGTATTATGTTAATACTATTGTCCACCATTTTAAGATGGATTTATGTTCATAATTTGAAAGTATATAAGTAAGGAAATTGACTTTTTGGAAAGTCAACAATGTATAAATAACAAGGTTAGACTTCCTAACATGGTATAAGGAGATTGGGCGATACATGATAGATTATGTAGCACACATGATGGTAAGTCGTATTGCTTGAATTATGAACATTGTGATAGTGGATCTATGTCTTGTGTATGTTATTAGTTGATCGGTGAAAGTCAATGCGACATAGTACTTGGAATAATTGTTGATATGATTAAGCATGTATGCTAATAGTGTTGTAAACATGATGACATGAAAGAATAGGAATTATGCCAATGTGGACTCAAGCATGGATGGCTAACCGGTCAAGAGAAGGCAAGGAAGCAAGCATGAACTTGGCAACTTGAGGTGAGTGTTTCCGGAATCACTTCTTCCTTAATAAATGAAGTTTGGTGTGTTGAATATAGGGAACCATGTTAGAAGATTATGGGTAAGGGTAAGTACCAAGGTAAGAAGTGTTATGGTAAGGGTAAGTACCAAGGTAAGATTATGGGTAAGGGTAAGAAGCAAGGTAAGAAGTGTTATGTTAAGTCGTAGATGGTTGTTTATGTTAAAATTTCACAGTAGGAATGAACAGGTCAAAATGTAGAAAGAAGTATGGCGTGATGTAATAGTTGGTTTGATCATGGGATTAAGAACTGGAGGATATGGAGCTTGATTATGGTTAAATTACATCATGGAAGCATGAGAAACGTGGAAGAAAGAAGTTCGGGGGCCTAACGGTCGTTTGTGAAACTTAAAAAGGAGAGAAGGATGAGCTGGGAGAACACGCCGTAAGCTATGTGGCCTGGCTATAGCTTACGGCCAAGTAGAAAAGAAGAAACAACCACTGGGAGCGTAGGTTACGGCTGGGAGCGTAGGTTACGGCTGGGTCTCCGACCAGCATTGTTGTTTTCTTCGTTTTCTTCGATTTCGGACCTCGTAAACCCTTTTCCAAGTCCGGTTAAACTTTTATAATGTATCTAAATCCTACAATAGCTTGGTGAGTTACGGGAGAGTATGAATTAGTTGTTAAAATCCCAGAATGTATTCCAAACTCATTGAAGAGTGTTTATGAGGTGTGGTGAGCGTGTACATAAGTATGTGTGGGAATGAAATAAGTCTAAAGGTATGTATGAGTATGGGTATGTATTTACCTACATATTAGCAATAAAATTCATAGGTAAGCATGATTAGAAATGAGTATGCACGTAGGTTTGTACGTATAAAACTTTATTTATACGGATGTTTGTGACTAGGATATGTTAGTATAATCATATGGGACTGTAAGTGGTATGTAAGAGCTTGTATATATGTATACATGGCTTTAATACGTATGACTATTAACGTTACTAATTATTGTCCTGATAATGAAATGAAAGTGTAGGTATACTATTGTTGACTTATGAAGACTTGACGATTGGGATGCAAGATCGTACACAGAAAGATAATCGAAAGGATTAGCGTGAGTAGAAAGAATATGGATTGATCATTTAGTTACGAATTTTTAAAATTATGAATGACGTCACCAAATATTAATAAGGCGGATGTATGTGGTGATTGTAGGTTGCCTGCAATTATCATCATATGGAATTTAAAGGATTGAAGATCGAGTGAAAGGGCAAGGATTGTATAGGAAGAGCGGTCTCATAGCTTGTATTTATGTATTAATTTAACAAGTTAATCAAGAATGAATGTTGTAAATCTTTTCAAGAAAGTGTCCAACATTTTATAAATGAACTTTCAAGTATGTCATATAGTCAACAAAGAAAGAATTTTTGAGTCGGTATTTCTATTGTGTCTCTTATGGTTAAAATGTTTTAGGGTGTTACAAGAGGCTTCATATGGATCTTTTCAGGCCAGTAAACGTTAAAAGCATATCTGGTGATCTATACTGCCTCATTGTGACAGACAACTATTCGAGATTCTCATGGGTTATTTTCCAAGAGAGTAAAGATGAGACATTTGATAATCTTATGGTTCTCTTCAGAAAGTTAGAGAACTTGTACCACCTTCCAATCAGACGAATACAAAGTGATAATGGTAATGAGTTTAAAAATAATAGAATGCTCGAATTCTTTAACGACAAAGGTATTCTTCACGAATTCAGCGCCACTTATACTCTGCAACAAAATGGAGTATTTGAACGTAAGAGTCGAATTCTCATTGAAACTGCACGCACGATGCTTGCTGATTCAAAGTTACTTGTTAATTTCTGGAGCGAAGTTGTTGCCTCTGTGTGTTACACATTGAACATGGTTTTAACTAGAGTTTTTGGAACCATTTAGATCTCCATGTACGTCATTGATCCGGATGGTAAATTTGGTGCCAAATCTTTGGAGGGATTTTTCGTAGGTTATGCAAGTCGTGAAGAAAAGTATATTTGCCAAGTTTAAATCGAGTTATTCTTGCTCAATATGTTGATTGTCAGAAGTATACATTGCCTACTTAAAATCATGGTGAATCCTGGATGTTCAACTACGAGAGTTTATGGAATGCTTTCGATCTGCTAGACGAACCAAATGAAGAGGAACTTGTGTTGTTGTATCAACAACATCAATAGTCTAATCAAGAACAAGTTCCAGGATCGATAGTGATTACTCAACCATCTATTGGCACATATGATTATGAAGCAGATTCGAGCACGATCCAAATAGAACCCGTCGTCGTATCAATAATGAATACCACAGAACCTACTTTCAACCAATATGACGATTCTGATTCAAATGTTGGGCCGACATATGATCAAGATGGTGAATCCAGCTCTGACGAAGGTTCTGAGCAGAAAACAAGTTTGTTAAATCAATCTGCAGGTCCTAATGATCAGAATGAAGCTTCAACAAGTAGTTAGGTTGCTGAACAGAACATTACGAATTTGGAGAGCGAAGTAAATGTTCCTAATGAAGTAATGCCAAGGAATTTGTCTTATCACCATCGGAGAATATTATAGGAAAATTGCACGCTGGAGTTAAAACGCGCAATCATATCAACATGGATCTTAGTTGTTTTATAACAAAATTGCACCAATTCAAGATATGTGCTTACATTGTCCTTTTATTTCGCAGATTGAGCCGAAATCAAATAAAGAAGCACTTGCCGATGATAGCTGGATAAATGCAATGTAAGAAGAGTTGCAACAATTCGAAAAGCTGGGTGTCTGAAAGCTTGTTAACCTACCGGCTAATCACAAAGCTATTGCTACTCAATGGGTCTTCAAGTGCAAAAGAGATGATCGAGGGGTAATTGTGCGCAATAAAGCTCGATTGGTTGTCAAAGTTTTCATCAGCAAGAAGGCATTAATTATACCAAGGTTTATGCTTCGGTCACAAGACTAGAAGCAATCCGTATATTCCTGGCATTTAGGTCATGAAAGGTTTTAAAGTGTACCAGTTGGATGTCAAATCAGCTTTCCTTTACGGAAAAGTAAAAGAAGAAGTGTATGTTGGATAACCACCTGGGTTTATCGATCTAGTGAATAAAGACAAGGTTTACTTACTTGATAAGGCGTTATACGGGTTGCGGCAGGCCCTGAGAGCCTGGTATGAACGCTCTCTCGGCACCTATTAAACAATGACTTTACCAGAGGCAGTGTTGATAGCACACTCTTCACACTGGAAGTGAAAGGACATCTGCTGATCATACAAGTCTATGTGGAGGACATCATCTTTCACTCTACGAACGATGCGTTGTGTAAAGAATTTGAAGAAGCCATGAAAAAGAAATTTGAAATGAGTTCAAATTGGAGAAATGAAGTTCTTCTTGGGGCTTCAGGTCGATCAGTTGCCTGATGGTATCTTCAGTCATTAGACAAAGTACGTCCATGATATCTTAGAGAAATTCAATATGTCGGGAAGGTCACGATTATCTACCCCATTGGCAATTAATCATGGCATCTGTCAAGACGAACATGGAGTCAAGATAGATGAAACCTTTTATCGATCGATGATTGGATCAATGATGTATCTTATAGCATCAAGACCAGACATCATGTATCCAACATGCCTTTGCGCTCTATATCAATTGAGTCCTCGAGTGTCACATCTGATGATAGTCAAGCGGATTTTCAGATATTTGAAAGGTTGCCCAAGCACCGGCTTGTGGTATCTGCGAAATAACAACTTCGACCTCGCAGGATATTCAGACTCAGATTTCGGATCTGTAAACTTAATGCCAAATCTCTAACGGCTGGTTGCTAGTTATTCAGAACACACTTAGTAATGTGCTAATGCAAAGAAAAAACCACGGTCGCTCTCTCTACATGTGAGGCTGAATCCGTTTCGGCTTCCAGTTGTTGTTCCCAAATTTTGTGGATACAACAACGAATGAGAGACTTTGGATTGCAATTTCTTGATACAACCATATTTGTAGATAACAAGGTTGCCATGGATATAATTAAAAATCTTGTTCATCAGTCTAAAACTAAACACATTGAAATTCGACATCACTTTATCCATGATTGCCACGAGAAAAAGTTGATTCGAATAGAAAAGATCCATACTGATGAACAAAAGGCAGGTTTTATACCAAACCATTTGATCAAACAGATTTAATATCTTTTGAGAATTAATGGTATGAAAAAATTAACATCGATGGGGAATAGGAGGTTGAATACGGATCAGATGACGAGTTTTGTGATCCTCATCAGTTTGTCACATTTTTTTGGTTTTTAGAATTTCTTTCTTTAAATACAAAATTCCAAAAATATGTTTTTGATTTTAGGGGAGAAATGTTGTAGAAAATACAAAAACATTAAAAAATGTGAAAATGTACAAAACATGAAAAAGAAAAAAAGAGTTTTTGTGTGAAAAAAGGAAATGATAGTACATCAGTGGACTATCACGGTATGCTAAAGAGTTGAAGTGTTATAAAGTTTAAACATGTCTCTCTAAGGATGTGCCAATAGGCTTCGCACATTCAGTAGATTGTTTCTGAGATATAGACTTAAAAGAAAAACTTCTTAATTATTGGCTTAACATCTCTCGGATATATGGTCTTAGTTCACCGAAATTTCGTTTGGATGCCGGATTCTGAGATACAAGATCTTTATAAATAATTGTATTTAGGGTATTATACAAGTTCTTATTATTTTGTCGGCAATGGACTAGAATTTGTAGAATACTTTTGCTTTTAATACCTAAAAACTGCAGCAAATTGTAAATATCGAAAGATCCTACAATTATAGTAAAAGATTGCAAATTGGAATACCACTTTCAAGACGAGCCTTCATCTCTTTGTCGGTACATGGTACTAACCTGAGCTCTCAAGGTCTCACATTACCCAGATACAGATATCAGTTAGATATATTTACATGTAAGATGAAATCAGGGAATCTTGATACAAGAGTATATTTTGAGGTGGGAAACACAGTTAATTCATGTTCCTAAAATTAAACCTAAATATATCTCTAACAATTGAGAAATGTGTAGAGGTTTACGTGGACAAGTATACTGACAATCTAAGAGAATTTGTTTAGAACTTAAAGTCTTATAAAGGTCAACGGTATTAGTGATATGTCTCAAAAATTGACATGACCTCTAACAAAAACTCACAAAATTATGTCTGTAAATATGTTCGTACATAGTTTATTACATTTCATTTCAAAATAATCCAAAAAGATTTTCAGTATGTTTTAGCATAAACTTTGGAAAAACCAAAATGATTTTATTTCTATCTTAGTTTTGACTACCGATGATGGAAAGCGAATCTTCAAAATCTAGAGATGTCGAATGCTGAGAACTCCGGAAGACAACGGGTTGGGAGCTTATCTGTATGGATAAAAAAAGCTTTGAAAAGTTTAAAAGTTCATTAACTTGAAACTTTACATTGCCTAAAAACATTTGTTTGATCACAAAGTGTTCAACCAAAGGCCATTAACTTGGACATGGTAGACAAATCAGTTATTCGGGGTCATTAATTTGGACTTGGTCAACTGAGTGTGTCGTTAAAACTGGTTAAAATGAACAAACTAGTAAATGATTTTGAGAATGAATGTGCTCGGAGTAATAAAAATTTTGATTTATTTCAAAAGTATTGGCTAGCAGGTTGGGAGTAGAGTTTGATGCTGAATTTGATCGTTTAGAAGTTGAAGAAGCAAGACAAAAAGTAACCGAACGAGCTAAGAAGCAGAGGAAGATGCTAGAGCTTTGGGCAAAGAAAAAGAGAAACTTGATGAGGTTCCTATGATAGAACAATCTGTACTAGAAGGTGAATCTATCCAGAAATATACTACTGCTAGTGGTAAGATTGAGGAAGAAGATTAAATAGATGTTGATGTTGATTCTGAACTCACGATGCAGAACAGTCAAGAATTCTCACAACTACTCCATTTACAGCTGTTCCTAATTGTTATATGCCCCGAATTTTGTATCTGGAACATAATGTTGAAGAAGGTGAGTTCGTGCACAATTATACAAAAGAGGAGAGTGCTATTATGCTTGGAATTGATGAAGAGTCATTCGAATTTGATTCTAAAGAGAGACTAAATAACATCAGTGCATTCGAGCTAAATGATTATGTTTACAAGCATATACCAGATGCTCATACATATGATAGGGTGATTATTGAAGATGCATCGGATGATGATGAAGCGATCAATTATTACGGTGAAGGAATGATAATGTTCTAACTTTTGAAGAATTATTCAGTAAAGCAAAGATGACTTGTTAAAAAGAAGGATTGAAGAGATGGTTGCCGAGGGAAGTATTCCTAAACGTTTATCTAAAGAACAAATTGCTGAAGCTAAAAAGATATGGTTTAAAGAACTACCAAAAGAAAGGAAGTTCAGGCGATCTTTGACATTCTTCACATGTGACAAAGATAAATATTTGGGTGATTTTTGAGTTGGGGATGGATTCCTGAGTTAGATGTCTATGCGATCAAATGAGAATATGGTGTTTAATACTTCAGGTATTTGAATGATTTGAAGACATTACCATACTTGGATATCGAGGAGCTTGTACAGACAAATAGTATTAATTTCCAAACGAAGTTTCATGATCAAAGATTATGGAAGTTATCAAATACGAAGCAGCTCATGGTTTTAACAAGTGGAAACCGTTAATTCCTAAGCAAAGAATAAAGATTGACAAAGTTACAAAAGAGTAAAATGTCACACTTACGATGAAACGACCACGTGTGATGACAAACATGCCGTTGATAAAGATCGAACAGGATTTCCATAAATACTTTCAGTGGTGGCAAGTGGATTCTAAAACAAGTGAAGCTGTGATTGTTTTGAAAGCTTTTGACACTTGGGATATCACTAAAGATTTAAATCCAGAAATGATAGAACGAAAGAGGATATGGGGGGGTTGTATACGAGACCTGATGTGGCTAGTTAATTGTTCAAAAGAAGATATCAAATGCTTGTTCTTCAACAAGATTTGTTTTGATGTGAAGGAGAAGACGTAAGCGATGCAATACAAGGGTGTTATCAACGTATGTTATGAAAATGGTATTAGTTCTGATAAGATGTGGGAATCGTCATGGAGAGAGTTAGAGAAAGAAGAATTTCTGAAAGAGGAGCAATGTTTGGAAAAGATTGAAGAAAATTCAAAAGAAGCTCGTTTAAGAAGATTTCAGTTTATGAAGTGGGCTCCAATGACTGATCAAACGCCTATACCATCTGAAGAGCGTTGGAAGCCGCATAAGAACTTCTTTTGGTGTTAAAGTCAAAATATTTGAAGATTTGGAAGACAGACCAAGACTACAGCAACATCTATTGCCTACTCTATTGCCTACATCTTAGGGTTGTTCTGTATCATGTAATACGGTGAAAATGTTAGATTTTACATTGTTTGTATTTAACTTCGCACGAAGGTAAAGTTACTTCCGAGGTAACCCTTCGTGCGAATATAAACTACCCTCGCACGAAGGTAGCATGTCTATAAATAGCTAGTGTGAGGTGTTAGTAGATAGAACTATTGCGATTAAGATGGTGAAGCTCTGTCGGATTTCCAGATCATTTCTAACTGTTAAAGATTGAATGAAATCAGTTAATTGATGAAATAATCTTGTTAGTTGTCACTAATTCATATGAATTCCCCGCGTATGGACTAGTTACTCAAATTAGGACCTTTGCTATTGGACAAAACGATCCTATACAACTGCTATCAACATTCTAGAGATTGTCAACAACTCCTCTTTGGTTTTTCCTAAAAAATAAGGAGATTAGTAAGACATTGGTACCCAGGCCATCGTGCTCCTGGGTATTCCTTAAGCATCAAAATAAGGATTGTAGATGTTGCCTTTTGCATTTGGGTTTCCAAATTTGGTTCGGCTTAACAAACGCGTTTGTTGTCTTCTGATGAGCAGTTTTAGCTGTTTCAAGTTTATTAATTTTAGAAAAAAGATTTTTGTTCCTGAATAGCCTTGCGTTTGTTTTTTGGCAACGTTCCAATCCCTATCAGATGGTTTAACCTTGGGATTCACATTCTTCATTGCTAGGTGATGAGACCTCATCGGCTTGGAATGATAGTTATCCTTTGGTGTAACCTTCTGATTTTGAGCATAGTTAGGAACATAGGGATGATGTTTGCAGTTCCGAGCGATGTGACAAGGAATGCCGCAATAGAAGCATGTTTGTCTCTTCACATATAAGGGATTCTGATCAGTTTGATTTGCTATTGTAGGCCTTGAAGGATGAACTGATCCTTTTTGTGGTTGTTTTTGTTGCACATTTCTTGCAGACGAGGATGAATATAGATGTTTATACTTGTTGTTTGTAGGGGCCTTCTGGTGCAGAGATTTCTTTTGATTCTTCTTGTTCTATTTAGATTGCGTGCTTATTTAAAAATCTCCCCAACTTTCCAAATTTGAGGTGAGACAGGAGAGGGTGATAGAGGGTATGGGTGTCCGACGTTTGTGGTGGAGGTGATATGGTGGCTGTTATAACGTTGAACGGTGATTGAATTAAAAATCCAAAAATAAAAAGATGACTGGAGTTGCAGGTTTGAACGATGATGGACGGAGGTTGATGACGGTGAAAGGGGGTGGTGGTGACGGAGGGTGTCGGAGAGATGAAGAAGATGACAGAGGAGATCGCCGGTGGTTGTCATTGAAGATCGAGTGGAGATGGTGACTGGCGACGAGAAGCTGAAGATGATGGTATGATGATGATGTGCAGGTCGATGAAATGTGGACTGAGGTTGTATGGTGACGATTGTTCGATGATGCACTGTAAAAAGGTGATGATGAAGGTGTGCGATGTTCAGTGAAGATGAAAATGAATTGACCATGATGAATACGATGATGATGTGCGGAATGAACGATGATGAATGTGTTGGTGTTTCAGATGTAGACAGTTCGGATTGTAGACTGTGAACGGACCGACGACGATGATCGAAGAAGGTGAGGTGGTTTGAAGATGATCGGAGAAGGAGGTTGACGTTCGGATTGATTTCAGAAGATGATGATGATCTTGGATGTTGATGATCTCGGATGAAAGTTATGTGTTTCGGATGAAATTTGAGTGAGGATGTTGAGTGACAATGATATTTCGGATGTAATGAAAATCTAGATGGATGAATATGTTTAAAAAATGTATTCCGGATGATGTTGTGATGTAATTCGAATGATGGATGATGATGATTTTAAATGCAAATTGACTATTTCAAACAATTTTTTTTGTTTGAATCATATATATATATATATATATATATATATATATATACTGGAGAGTTCAAATGAGAAGAAAAATTTTGTAAGAAAAAAAACTTTTAAAGCCAATAAAAATTCTCTATTTACTTTATTTAATGTTTGTATTTAATATTATAAAAAAGGCATAAAGGTAAATTTATAATTGTCATTAATTAACTAATTAATTAAACTTGTAACTCATTTTTTTAATACTCTTTCAAGATAAAATAATTTATGGTGAAAGACAATTTTTGCTATGTGTAGGATAAATTTTGAAATATGCAGGGTAAAGTTAGATGTGTGTAGGGTAAATTCCGATAAGTGTAAGACATAGTAGGATAAATTTTTAAATGTGTAGGATAAAAAGTTTTTTCTTTATTAATTAAAGATAACATAATTAATGAGAGGAATTATAAACTATTTAATGGTTTATCATTATGCCCTTTCTTTTTTTTTCTTCTCATATTAAATTTCTTCACAAGTGAACCTCCTCTCTCTCTCTCTCTATATATATATATATATATATGGGAAGGTTCATTTGAGAAGAAAATTAAATTGAGAAGAAAAAGAACAAAGTATACAATTGTAAAATATTAAATAGTTTTTTCTCTCTCATCTCATCTATTATATATTTGACTAATTAATTAGTCATAAAGTCATCCACACTAAAATTTTTGCCTAGACACATCAAAATTTATCCTACTAAAATTAGAAAATTTATCCTGCACGGCTCGTAATTCATCCTACACACTTCGTAATTTATCCTACACTTTAAATTAATTTTTTTCTATGAAAAATATATATATTTTTGAAAATAAGTTACAAATTAAATGTAGTTAGCTATTAAAAGGAAGACTACCAATTAATGATATATCTAAGTTTACCAATATACTCTTACACTAATATTAAATACAAAAGTAAAATGAAGTAAATGAAGCTTTATTATTGGTTGAAATTTCTTCTTTTTTATTCTTCCAAAAATTTCTTCTCTTTTGAACTCTCCAATATATATATATATATATATATATATATATATGATGAGTTTTAACAAAAACAGATGAACACGATGAAGAACACGAAGAACACCAACCCAAAAATTCTAGAAAACTTGAATGTTTGATATCAAACTGAGCCTAGAAACAGGTACTAAAGGCCCTCATACCAATTGTAAGTCCTGAAAATTTGGATCTAACAACGATATCAAACAATCACCAAGGATGTCGGAATCCAAACTTGGTGAGATTCAAGAAAACCAAAAAATAAGAACGAGATGATCGAGATGAACGGGAATAACATGCGAAGCACTTTCAAACTTGTATACGATTCTATTACTAACAATTAGCAAAACCGTCTGATACAAGTTCTTCACCTCTCGATCTCTCTCTCTATAATGGAGGCTCCTCTCTAAAGGCTTCAAGGACCCAACCCTAGAAATGACATAATGTTCTTTATATACCTAGGGTTTGCCCACTCCCCATATGGGCTTCCCTTGGGTTTGCTTGGCCCACATGGCCTAAGGCATGCCTAAATGACATATAAAGGCCAAATCCTAATATAAACTAACCCAATTAATCAAAGTTCGCAACCATAGTCTGTTGCGTTAATTTGGTGCGCTAGTGTCACACTTCTAGGACCTAACAAACATTGATCATGCCTACCGGTAGTATGTTATGGCACCACAGGATTGACAACCCATTCCCGCTTCCTAGGTCTGTTTGGAAGTTACCTCTGGGAATGACTGAAACTGAGTGACATAATTGATAAACCTTTATTTTTATAAAGGTTTGTCTGACAGTCAACAAGGCTTGAATGTATTCGCTAACAATCCATACTTGTTTAATACAATAAGGCAATCGTTTTGTACAAGACAAAACTATTTAGTTTAAACAAAGACAATGTAAAGACAATTGTTTGTATTTTGTTTTTTTATCCAAAGACAATGTAAATTTTTAATTCAATAAAACCAAACCTTGAATACCATGTGTTTGAAACAATTCCTGTAACATAACTCCTCGACGTTTCCGTCGCGGTTTGTTGTTTTACGCGGTCGGGGTGTTACAGAGATTGGTATCAGAGCCATGGTTATAGGGAATTAGGTTATTATCAATGCTTTTAACCTAGACTATAACCTTCCTAGGGCCCAAACATGAGGTAACTCGCTAGATTCTTAATACAATACCATCACCTATCCTTAGGTGATTACAAAACAATGCAAAATCATTAATCAATCTTAAAAGTCAAAATTTTTCCAAGACCTTTTACAAGAAATCATCATCTATCCTTAGATGATTTGTTTTTAGGCTTTTAAGCCTTTGATGTTTTCAAAATCTCGTCAAAGTTTGGGTTTTAATAATGTGAACACATGCAATCTAGAAGGGTGGATGCTTATACCCTCAGTTTTCTATCTAAGGCTAGAGTGTTCGTACAAATCCACTTAATCGAACAAGTCACTCTTACCTGGGAACTCTTGGGGTGAGTGTCCACTTATAGGCTAAAGCATGTCTTTGTGATACATTATAAAGACCCATTTACTTTGATCAGTCACCGTGTCATTTCCTCATTTTAAGTAACGAATAAATGAGCACAGTCCTTATGTTTCGTCAATATTTTTAAACGTTTCTTTTTAACTATTCAATATCAATCTCACTCGTTTCCTCTCATAATTTCCTCTCTTTTAGAATGCCTCCTCGTCGCAATGCTACCCAAGACACCGAAATGGCCGCTTTGATCGCTCAGCAAATGGCTGTGATATTTCCAAACTTGTGACCCAACTCAATCAAGCCAACAATAACAATATGAACAACAATGCACCTACTCCTTGTAACTACAAACAATTTAAATCGGCTAAACCACTCAAGTTTTATGGGTCTGAGGGAGCTACTAGGCTCCTACAATAGTTTGAGAGCATCCAGAGCATCTTCTGCATGTTTTGTGTCCTAATGAACGCAAGGTAGAGTTTGTTTCAAGTGTTTTCCAAAGTGTTAGTGAAGAATGTCTAATGCTTACGTCTTACGGTCATGTCATACATGTAACAGGGCTTAAATGTTAGAATTTATTATGTTTTGTAAGTAAAAAGGATAAATCGAACGAAGTGATACACAACTCATACAAGGTGACACATGTCACCTCGTACGAGGTGCAATTCGTACAAGTTGGCACCTCCACCCTTGTGCGAGTTGAGCTTGTTTATAAATAGAAGCTCAAGGGTCTTAAGTCCTAGCTGTTTTTCTGATCAAGTGGCAAGCCCTGTCAGTTTTACGTTTGTATTCTTCAACGTTTATCAATATAAAGAAGCAGAAGCATTTAAATGGTAGATCTGATCATTGTCAACTTACTAATGATGAATTCTGCGCACGTTAGTTAAGTTCAAGTGTGGTCCGGTACTTTCGGAGGAAATCCGATCCTCCCACAAGTGGTATCAGAGCCTGAAGACATGATTTGAAGACAATCGATCAAGTTTTAGCCATTGAAGATCTCTATTTCTACTCCTTGTTACGTTTATCAGATTTGGACAAATTGGACTAAGAATCTAGTATAACACGTTCAAATCAGTTTAAACAAACCCCTGAAACATTCAGACCAAAATTCAACCGAATTCATGTCGAAAATTGTGAAAAATGCGAACCTGTGAGAACACCTCGTTCAAAAGTGACCAGAGAAACTCGTACGAGGAGACTAGATACCTCGTACGAAGTGCACATCGCACAAAACAATTTTTTAGTAACCATAGTTGTCTCCTCGCATGAAGCGTACAACACCTCGTATGTAGTGCATAGCAACTCTACGAAGTGTCTTTTTAGCATTTTTCAAAAGTTACCCTTCGCACGAGTTGGAAGACACTTCGCACGAAGCGTACACAACCTCGTATGGAGTGTATAAGCAACTCGTACGAAGTGCGTTTTTAGCATTTTTCAAAACTTGTGTACCCTTCGCACGAGTTGGAAGTCACTTCGCATGAAGCGTACAACACCTCGTACGGAGTGCATAAGCAACTCGTACGAAGTGTCTTTTTATCATTTTTCAAAACTTGTGTACCCTTCACACGAAGTGTCACCTCGCACTAAACCAGTGTTTAACAAATTTTCTGACAAATTTTTTGATAAAATGGAAGAAGAAATTTATAATGCATTCGCAACAACGACCGACATAACAATCGCCGCAACCCAAAATATAAAACTTCAAAATGAAATGGGAACTATGGCCAAGCCACCTAAACTTATGGATCTCAAAGATTATAAGGGATGGCACGAACGCTTCACCAACTGGGTGCAAGCGAATTATCTCGAGAACTGCTATGCCATAGAAGAGGGTTATGCTACTCCGGTTGGATAAATGGGTCTTGAAAGGTGTTGATGCAATACACCGAGCAAGAGAACGATTTGTTTAAACGGGAGAAGAATATGATGAAAATACTACAGCTGGGCATCAAAGAAGACATAGTCACTTTACTTCAACATGATAACGCTTCTCAATCTTTATGGAACGACCTCAAAGTCAAGTTCCAAGGCAGTAAATAAATGGTCAAAAGCAAACAGTCGTTGCTAAAGAAAGAAATTTGATATTTTTCATCCGTTAAATGGAGAAACATTGAAACAGCTCATCGAAAGATATTGTCATCTGGTCGTGGAAATGAACCGTCTGGGTATCAACAAAGAAGACAAAGATTTAGTAGAAAAATTAGCAGATGCTATGCTAGAAGGTGAATGGTCGACATATCTTATGATTATTAAGAATAGTTTAGAATATAATAGTGGCACAATGACTTTGGTAAAGTTTATCGAGAAGCTTGAAACTCATGAACTTAAATTGCAAAAAATTGGAAAATCAAAAGGGTCAAATGCACAGCAAGATGTTAACTTGTACTACAAGTAAAGTCCAGCTAGAAACGTTCGAAGTCCAAAAATACAAACAACATTCAATGCAAACAATACGGTATATGTCCAAAATCAATCATGCAGCAATACTGGTTTCACTTCTTTCCAAAGCTATGAACCAAATTCTCCATCTACCCCACAATCTGTCCAAAGCTCCAATAACTTCAACAACTTCCAAAACAACCGATCTAACCCTACTCAAAAGAGTTCTTCAGTGTAACATTGCGGTCAACTTAGAAAACACACAGAACTTCAACGAGCAAATGGTCGCACAACACATGGCTTTACTTGCCTAGGTACTTGAATCTTATGAGAGCCTGGTGGCCAGTAAGATTGGGAATCCAAACATGACCAAAGAGGATTACTGTAACACCCCAAATTCTATATACTAATCAATAAAAATTTTGAGATAAATAAGTATGAAAATAAAATCCTAGCCACTATTAAAATAAACACCAAACTTGAGGGGCTAAAAGTGACTAGAATGAAAGTTGAAATTATATTAACTTAAATAAAAATACACACACATCAACAGAGATGTGTGTGTGTGTTGAATACAAACAGGAGAAGAAGAAAACCCTAAACATTTCAAATCTACAAAATTGAAAGGATGATTGAAGTTAAAGTCTATGCATGAACTAAGATTCATAATCATTTAAGTGTTCTTAATGCCAAGTAAGTTAAATTTTGAGTTTTCGTGATGAATGATGAAGTGGGTTATGTGTAATCTGCGAATGAAGTTTGAAATTGAACATGAATATTAGTTATTATCAATGTGTGGGAGTTATAGTGTGCTTAATTTTGATTATATTGATGATTTGGGATAAAACCCATTTGTGTTTGTAGAATGATGAAGGTTAGAAAAATTATGTTTAAATTAGTATGATGTTGACGATTGGGATAGTGTTGTGGAAGATATTTTGGTAGATGATTTGATATAAAACATGAGTCGCATGATTATGATAAAGAATTGTGAGAATTGAATGATTATGTTAAACCATAGACGAACTAGGAAGAATGTGTTTTAACTACTTGTACATTATGCTTTGTTGATGATATGCACAACACCTATTCGATGAAATGCTTGAATTGAATTAGTTGGGTCTTGACACCAAAACTTGTTAGATTGATGAATTAGTATGAACATGGAATTGTATGCCGTTAATTAATACCATGAATTGAAAGTCAAAGTGTGTGTGTATGTAATGGATAATAGGAAAGCTAAATATGTAATGTGCATCTTATAGGAGTGAAGAAAGAAGGAGATACAAGTCAAATGAAGACACTTGAAACACAAGATCATGGTAAGTTCATATGAACTTCATTTACTCTTAATATGGTCCAAGATGATATTTTATTTACTCTATTGATTCCATTCAAAAGTAGTAGTATAGATGTATTGAATGGATGAATCGAATTGAAGTAACCGTTAGAAATGAGAAAACGAAAGATACGTGTGGATCCACTATTAACGATGGAAATGAAATAAAACACTTGAATAATGATTTCAGAAATGATACGAATTGTTGTTAATCGAGCTATGAGAAGGAACGAATAAAAGAATGAAATAGTCATGAGTTGACTTGATACGAATGGATCGAATAATTTAATATAATGGTTATTGTGGTCAAGTGATAGTTGATTTATAGTCACTGATTATGTTTTACCTCTTTGACATATGATTGATAGGTAAATTGCTTGTCTAGTGATGAAGAATTCTGACGAACACACCTTGGTACTCTTACGCGCTTCTGGTTATGTTTTTAACGCCAAAGGGTCAAAACTACTTCGAGTTGTAAAATATGAATTTCATACTCGTGTCTTTTGTTGGTTGTTTAAAATGGTACTAAATAGGTTTAAACGATGACAAATGTTAAATCTTGTTAAAAGGGTATTTTGGTCAAAATTCATGTGTAGAAGGAAATGTTTTAAATCTTTGGCGTTTTGATCTTCCATGGAAACTTTGGGGTTCACAGAGCCAAGGTTTGAGAGATTCGAGTATCCGAACCAGGATACTCGAACCTAAACCGAAAGCTCACGCAAGTTTGTGTTCGTTCCGAAGCGCAAATTGGCAAGTGTTCTTTAGAAGTTTTAACGTTTATGCTTTTAAAATATGGAAAACGGAAAGGAATTGCGAAAGTCTCACTAGAATAACTTGAGTAGGATTATTACGGAATGTTATGAAAAATACGAGGCTGCAAAAAGGGTCAAAAAGGGCTCGAAAGTGGAATATTTAAGTTGTTGGAGCTGTGCAACGTCTGCAGAACAGATGGGGCGTCGGCGACGGCCCCTTGTGGCGTTGGCAACACCAACTCTGACATATGACGCATAAACCTACTATCTATGCAACACTTCCAGCGACGCTCCAATCTAAGACCCGTCGGCAACGCAGCTCTAGGTCGTCGCCGACGCCACTCCCGAAATAAAAATTGACATTTGTTTATTTTATTGTCCCAAGACTTCCTAGATCATCTTAAACATTTGTTCAGTCTTAGAAGGGCACAATAATGCTAATGGAACTGTGGTTACAAGCTGATTAGTCTAAATATCAATAGTGAATGTATGAATAAATAGAAAGTTGCATGTATAAATGAAAGTATGACTCGAATGACATCTCGAGAAAATTGTGTGCACAGAAGAAAGTATGTTTCAATTGGCACATCAAGAATGTTGTGATAAGAATTATAGGAACCCGCAACCTACAAGAATGAGGTTTTGAAATTATGCAATGTATAGAATGATATATGTATGTATATAGATGTATATATACATATGAATGAATAGTATGATATCTAACATAAGTATACGATTGTAGATGACGGATGAAGGAGGTTCAAACGCTACGAAACAAATAAGTCAGGATGAATTAAATAAGTTGATTGCGGATGAAGTAATAAGGACACTTGATGCAAATGTCCCTGGTATAGCACAAGAAATAGAAAGTCAAGTGTTAAACATAGTAGAAACTATGATGACAAGCAAGATAGACGAACTGAAAGAAATGATAAGTGGAATGCAAGGCAAGAAAGAAGCACATCGGTGCACGTACAAGGAATTCATGGAGTGTAAACATTCATCTTATAATGGGGAAATAGACCCCATAGAATGTCAAAGATGGATCTCCAACATAGAAGGGGTGTTCATTCGAAGCCATTGTGAGAAAGAAGATCAAGTGATGTTCGCCATATGACAACTTCTACGACAAGCGAAGGATTGGTGGGATGCGTATAGTAAAGAGATAGGTGAGGATAAGCTACAAACTCTTACATGGCAAGAATTTAAAGAACCTTTCATGAAATATCATTGTCCGCAATCGGCTGTAGATCAGATTCAAGAAGACTTTCTCCGTCTTCGACAAAAGAATGAAACAATCGATGAAACCACGAACATTTTCCTTGATAAGATGAAATATTGTAAGGAGTTCACAAGAACGGAGAGGATGAAGATTAACCGCTATCATAATATGCTAAAGGCTGAATACAGAGAGTTCATCACTCCTTCTAAGTGCGAAACTTTGAACGAGCTCATTAATTGGGCAAGAGATAGAGAGATCGAATTGAAAAGGCAAAAGAGCGAGGGGAGAAGAGCCAAGTTGAAAAGGGAACAACTCAAGTTACTCCCAAGAAGCCCAAGCATTATGATCATAGTAAGAAAGAGACTTCTAAGGGAGGATTTCCTCGATGCAAGACATGTGGGAAACTTCACACGGGAGAATGTTTAATGGGGAGAAAAGGGTGCTACAATTATGGTCAAGAGGGACATCTGTACTACAACTGTCCTAATCCAAAAAGGGTATGTTACAATTGTAACAAATCAGGCCTTGTGAAAGATGAATGCCCAAAACCCAAGCAAGTAACAAAGAAGGAAGGAAAGAAGGAAGAAATCCCAAGGGCTAGAGGAAGAATGTTTCAGATCTCGTCAGAGGAAGCAAGAACCCACCCGAATGTTGTATCAGGTATATTTATGTTTAACTCTATACCTACATATGTATTGTTTGATACTAGAGCTAGTAGGTCATTTGTTTCAAACGAACTCATTCTTCCCTTCGTTTGTGATAGAAAGAAGGCCCATACCTTTAGAAGTAGAAATAGCAGACTGCAAGAGTTATTTGTTACATGAGATATGTAGGGATTCTAAGCTCGCCATAGAACACGAAGAATTTGGTATTGATCTTATTCCCTTGGTTTTGGGGAATTCAAAGTAGTAGTTGGCATGGATTGGCTATCCCGACACCACGTGGAAATTCTGTGTGAAAGCAAGATTATTTGTGTTATATCTCCTAAAGGGAAGCAAGTAAGTATATATGGGGAGCAAATGGTAGAAAATAAATTATGTACCATTGTTGAAGCAGTTAAACAAGTAAGAAATGGAAGTAAGGCCTTCTTAGCCTATGTGGTCGATACTAAACATGATACCCCAAGAATAGATGATACAAGAATTGTGAATGAATATCCAGATGAATTACCAGTACTACCACATGAAAGGGAAGTAGAATTTCGAATCGAATTGGAACCAAATGCTAAACTGGTAGCCAAAGCTCCTTATCAGTTAGCATCTGCTAATGTACAAGAATTAATGGTCCAATTACAAGAGCTTCTTAACAAGGGTTTTATACGTCTAAGTGTATCCCCTTGGGGAGCACCTGTCCTATTTGTAAAGAAGAAGGATGGGTCGATGCGCATGTGCATCGACTATTGTGAGCTTAATAAACTCACAGTAAAAAACCGATATCCCTTACCGAGAATAGATAACTGTTCGATCAATTAAAAGGGGTGAGATGGTTTTCAAAGATCGACCTACGTTCGGGATATCACCAGTTACGGGTGAGGGAGAAGATGTAGCTAAAACTGCGTTCAGAACTGATATGGACATTATGAGTTTTTAGTAATGTCCTTCGGATGACTAAAGCCCCGGCCACATTTATGGATTTAATGAATAGAGTATGCCGAAACATGCTAGACAAATTTGTCATAGTATTTATAGATGATATTTTAGTATACTCTCGAAACGAACTCGAATATGCTCATCATTTATGTGTAGTGCTTGAAACACTCTGTAAGGAATGATTATATGCGAAGTTTTACAAATGTGTGTTTTGGCTCAGAAAGGTGCAATTCTTAGGTCATGTGATTGATGAGAAAGGAATTTCAGTAGATCCGTCTAAAGTAGAAGCCGTGATTAATTGGTTGCCTCCGAAAAATGTGAATGAAGTAAGAACTTTCCTAGGCTTAGCTGGTTATTATAGGAATTTATCCAAAATTTCTCTAAAATATCCCTTCCTATAACCAGATTGACCAAGAAGGAAGAAAATTTTTTTATAGGGTGTTGAACAAGAAGAAGCCTTCCTTATGCTAAAGGAAAAATTGTCAAGTTCCCCGGTCTTAACCTTACAAGAAGGAACAGAAGAATTAGTGGTATACACGGATGCCTCGCATCAAGGGTTGGGATGTGTCTTGATGCAATGAGGCAAGGTCATTGCCTATGCTTCAAGACAGCTTAAACATCACGAAAGCAATTATCTGACTCATGATTTAGAACTGGCAGCTGTAGTTTTTGCTATGAAGATTTGGAGACACTACTTGTACGGACGAAATGTACCATCTAATCAGATCACAAGAGTCTCAAATACTTCTTCGAACAAAAAGACCTTAATATGACACAATGAAGGTGGCTAGAATTGATTAAAGACTATGATTGCGACATTCTTTACCATCCAGGTAAAGCCAATGTCGTAGCAGACACTTTAAGCCGAAAGGAATATCCGTGGCTATTCGTGTAAATTCGATGAGAATAATAGTCACACCTAACCTTATCAAAGCAATAAAAGAAGCCCTGGCTAAGTCATTGAATGCGAATGAACCAAAAGAGAAAGGACAAAAGGGTTTGTCGACACGCTTGAAACGAACGCAAGTGGAACTAAAACAAGGTATGGTCAGACTTGGATATCACGCTATTTGATATAAAGATTCTATTATTAGAAGAAGCACACAAGTCCCACTACTCAATTCATCTGGGAGCCACCAAAATGTATCGGGATTTGAAAGAAAATTATTGGTGGCCGAGAATGAAACGTGACATTGTCAAGTATGTATCCAAATGTTTAACATGTTCTCAAGTAAAAGAGGAACATCAGAGGCCGTATGGGAAACTACAACCATTGGAAATTCCAGTATGGAAGTGGGAAAAATGTGACCATGGATTTGGTAACTAAACTTCCATACAAAAAGGGGTGACGATGCCATTTGGGTGGTTGTCGATCGTCTCACGAAGAGTGCTCATTTCTTACCAATACGAGAGGCCTACTCTTCAGAAAGAATGGCAGGAATATTTGTGAATGAAATAGTCCCCCGTCATGGGGTACCTGTATCTATTGTCTTAGATCGAGACACCAGATTTACTTCCCGTTATTGGAAAAGATTCCATGAGGATATGGGCACCAAGCTGCATTTGAGTACCGCTTATCATCCTCAAATGGATGGTCAATAAGAAAGAACCATACAAACGTTGGTTGATATATTAAGAGCATGTGTCATAGATTTTGGAGGAAACGGGATGACCACTTGCCACTAGTAGAGTTTTCATACAACAATAGCTACCAAAGTAGTATTAAAATGGCGTCGTACGAAATGTTGTATGGAAGAAAGTATAGAACCCTGGTATGTTGGGGAGAAGTAGGACAAAGAGAACTCGCTACTAAAGATATAGTAATAAAAACCAATGAAAAGAGTGATCATGTTCGAGCTCGGTTAAAAGCAGCACAGGATTGACAAAAGTAATATGTGGATAAAAGAAGGCGTCCTATTGAATTCCAAGTGGGAGATCGGGTATTATTAAAAGTCTCCCCATGGAAATGCGTAATTGGATTTCGTAAATGAGGGAAGCTGGGTCCTCGTTATATTGGGCCGTATAAAATTCTAGCTCGTGTTGGAAAAGTAGCTTATCGCCTAGAATTACCTCCAGCCCTAGATGGCATTCATGGCACCTTCCATGTGTCACAATTACGAAAGTGCCTTACGGATGAAATGGCTCATATACCACTTGAAGACATTGCGGTGGACGAAAGGATGAATTATATCGAAAGACCGGTAGCTATAAAAGATTCTAAAGTAAAAGCCCTACGTAACAAGGAGATTAAACAAGTACTAGTTCAATGGCAACACAGGAAGGGATTGGATCTAACTTGGGAGCCAGAGGATGAAATGCAAAGTATTACCAACTTTATTTGGTATGTATTCAGGTTTCAGGGATGAAACCTTCTCTAAGGAAGGTAGATTTATAAAACCCCAAATTCCATATACTAATCAATCAAAATTTTGAGATAAATAAGTATGAAAAAAATCCTAGCCACTATTAAATTTACACCAAACTTGAAGGGCTAAAAGTGACTAGAATGAAAGTTGAAATTATATTAACTTAAATAAAAATACACACAAATCAACAGAGATGTGTGTGTGTTGAATAGAAGCAGGAGAAGAAGAAAACCCTAAACATTTCAAATCTACAAAATTGAAAGGAAGATTGAAGTTAAAGTCTATGCATGACCTAAGATTCATAATGATTTAAGTGTTCTTAAAGCCAAGTAAGTTAAATTTTGAGTTTTCGTGATGAATGATGAAGTGGGTTATGTGTAATCTGCGAATGAAGTATGAATTGAACATGAATATTAGTTATTATCAATGTGTGGGAGTTATAGTGTGCTTAATTTTGATTATATTGATGATTTGGGATAAAACCCATTTGTGTTTGTAGAATGATGAAGGTTAGAAAAATTTATGTTTAAATTAGTATGACGTTGACGATTGGGATAGTGTTGTGGAAGATATTTTGGTAGATGATTTGATATTAAACATGAGACGCATGATTATGATAAAGAATTGTGAGAATTGAATGATTATGTTAAACCATAGACGAACTAGGAAGAATGTGTTTTAACTACTTGTACATTATGCTTTGTTGATGATATGCACAACACCTATTCGATGAAATGCTTGAATTGAATTAGTTGGGTCTTGACACCAAAACTTGTTAGATTGATGAATTAGTATGAAAATGGAATTGTATGCTGTTAATTAATACCATGAATTGAAAGTCAAAGTGTGTGTGTATGTAATGGATAATGAATAAATATGTAATGTGCATCTTATAGGAGTGAAGAAAGAAGGAGATACAAGTCAATGAAGACACTTGAAACACAAGATCATGGTAAGTTCATATGAACTTCATTTACTCTTAATATGGTCCAAGATGATATTTTATTTACTCTATTGATTCCATTCAAAAGTAGTAGTATAGATGTATTAAATGGATGAATCGAATTGAAGTAACCGCTAGAAATAAGAAAATGAAAGATACGTGTGGATCCATTATTAACGATGAGAATAGAATAAAACATTTGAATAATGAATTCAGAAATGATACGAATTATTGTTAATCGAGCTATGAGAAGGAACGAATAAAAGAATGAAATAGTCAATGCGTTGACTTGATACGAATGGATCGAATAATTTAAGATAATGGTTATTGTGGTCCAGTGATAGTTGATATATAGTCACTGATTATGTTTTACCTCTTTGACATATGATTGATAGGTAAATCGCTTGTCTAGTGATGAAGAATTCGGACGAACACACCTTGGTACTCTTACGCGCTTCCGGTTATGTTTTAAACGCCAAACAGGTCAAAACTACTTCGGGTTGTAAAATATGAATTTCATACTCTTGTCTTTTGTTGGTTGTTTAAAATGGTACTAAATAGGTTTAAACGATGACGAATGTTAAATCTTGTTATAAGGGTATTTTGGTTAAAATTCATGTGTAGAAGGAAATGTTTTATATCTTTGGCGTTTTGATCTTCCATGGAAACTTTGGGGTTCACAATTACGATCAAATCGACCCTGAAGAATTAGTGTTGATTGACATCAAATGGTGCATGGCAAGTATAGTTAGAAGAGCTCAACGTTTCATGTAGATTACTGGGCGTATAGTTTGGGAGGTTTGGACGGAAAGTTGGGTGTTGCTAAGTCAAAGGTAACTTGTTTTAAATGCCGAGAAAAAGGGCATTTCAAGAGGGAGTGCCTAAACAGAGAAGTACAAGGCAATCATAATCCTTTTGGAGAAGATTATTACAAGAAAGCGATATCATAAAACTCCTCCTCAAACAACTACTAGGATTATGCAAATTGAAGATGGTCCATCAAATTCAAAGAACAAAGCACTAGTTGTTGCTCAAGAAGATGAGGGATTTGATTGGAACAAGTACATCTTAAATAACGAGAGTTTGGCACTTCTTGCTGAAATCATAGAAGAACCCATATTTGATGAAATGGTTGAGGAGAGTCAGAATGAAGAAAGTGAGACAGTTTTTGATGAAAAGCTTGATCAAAGTGCTCAAGAATGCCTTGATGCACTCTACTATGATCATTGTGCCGAGGAAGACATGATCCCTCATGCAATTAAATCTATGATTCCCTCTGATGCCTATAATTCTCTTTCAGGTTTCTTTGGAGGAAATTCAAGCCAAATTAAGATGTACCAACATTAGAAGATTCCAAGAAGCTAGTAGAAGAAATTATCTATGTAACGAAGAAAATGAATGTAGAGAATCTGAAAAAGTTAGCCGACAAGCAATGATGGCTAACCTGTATGAGGTAGTTCCTGAACAGAGTAATGATGGAATGAAAGAGTCAGTTGATGAGTCGATAAAAGAGATCAAGGTTATGATAAAAGAAGTTGAGAAACCATGCACCAAATGCCTAGCGCCGTGCAAGGAATGTTCAGAAAAGGACCTAAAATTTAATGAATTAAAGAAAGACACTGATAACGTGACAAGAGACTTTTGAAACATGAAAGTTGCTTATGACAAACTAAGCAAATCAATCAAACAATTTTAGGAAGTCAGTAGAGAGGACATGGGTCTAAAATCAATGTTAAAAGCTAGGTAATGGACAAAAAAATGGCAATTAATATGCACATAGATACCATTTCTAAGCTAAAAATAGAACTTGAAGCCATAAAAATTGAGTCTGAACGAGTTAACAAGTTGTTGATTAGTTACTCAGTGTCCTCCTATGTGATTGATCATATTCTTCCTCAACAACCTGAGAAAATCGAACACGAAGAAAATAAACCTGAAAACAAAGCAAAGGGCATGGTTATAATCAATGTCCACCCTAATGTGGAACAAATATGGTAAGAAATATCTAGATGGGGTGGAAAAGATGCTTAATCTAAAACTGAAAACTGAACAAAAGGAAGATGAGCTGCCTAAAAACATTGAGATAACCTATGAATGCAATCAGATTTTGTGAAAAGAGTGGTCGAAAATGCGTTAGGTAATGAGTCTGACAACATTGATTTTGAAAGTGCAAAGTCGAATCTTGAAAAATGTGAGTCAAGTTCACAGTCTGAAAACGAAGAAAGTTTTCATAAGAATTATATTTCATCATCATAAAGCAGTTTAAGTGATGATCCAAATGTGGTGGTTTACAAAATGATTAGATCAGATAAACTGCATTCATATGAAGAATTCCCAATTCAGAATGTTAACCTTGATCGTGTTGATAAAATTTTCAAGCTAGTTGAAGTCATTTATTCTGATCTTGAAAAGCAAGACGCTTCATTAAATTCCAAACCAAAAAGAGTTTACAAAACTACTATCAGAATGGTAGGGATTATCCTGAAAACAAGAGGAAGGGTTTGGGATACGAAAGAAGGAGAAATGATAAAAGGTTTCAAAAACCACACTATAAAAACAAAGTTGAGTTTGTTTTTGGAACAAGCGCAATGAATGAAAAAGAAAGTTTTGGGTAAACAATCAAATGAACAATTTAAGAACGAAAAAGAACTCCATAAACAGGCCTTGGATTCCTCTGTGAAAGCTTGAATGCCCAAAACCCAAGCAAGTAACAAAGAAGGAAGGAAAGAAGGAAGAAATCCCAAGGGCTAGAGGAAGAATGTTACAGATCTCGTCAGAGGAAGCAAGAGCCCACCCGAATGTTGTATCAGGTATATTTATGTTAAACTCTATACCTACATATGTATTGTTTGATACTGGAGCTAGTAGGTCATTTGTTTCAAACGAACTTATTTATTCCCCTTCATTTGTGATAGAAAGAATGCCCATACCTTTAGAAGTAGAAATAGCAGATTGCAAGAGTTATTTGTTACATGAGATATGTAGGGACTGTAAGCTCGCCATAGAACACGAAGAATTTGATATTGATCTTATTCCATGGTTTTGGGAGAATTCAAAGTAGTAGTTGCATGGATTGGCTATCCCGACACCACGTGGAAATTCTGTGTGAAACCAAGATTATTCGTGTTATATCTCCTAAAGGGAAGCAAGTAAGTATATATGGGGAGCGAATGGTAGAAAATAAATTATGTACCATTGTTGAAGCAGTTAAACAAGTAAGAAATGGAAGTAAGGCCTTCTTAGCCTATGTGGTCGATACTAAACATGATACCCCAAGAATAGATGATACAAGAATTGTGAATGAATATCCGGATGAATTACCAGGACTACCACATGAAAGGGAAGTAGAATTTCGAATCGAATTGGAACCAAATGCTAAACTGGTAGCCAAAGCTCCTTATCAGTTAGCATCTGCTGAAGTACAAGAATTAATGGTCCAATTACAAGAGCTTCTTAACAAGGGTTTTATACGTCTAAGTGTATCCCCTTGGGGAGCACCTGTCCTATTTGTAAGAAGAAGGATGGGTCGATGCGCATGTGCATCGACTATCGTGAGCTTAATAAATCACAGTAAAAAACCGATATCCCTTACCGAGAATAGATGAACTGTTCGATCAATTAAAAGGGGTGAGATGGTTTTCAAATATCGACCTACGTTCGGGATATCACCAGTTACGAGTGAGGGAGGAAGATGTAGCTAAAACTGCGTTCAGAACTCGATATGGACATTATGAGTTTTTAGTAATGTCCTTCGGATTAACTAACGCCCCAGCCACATTTATGGATTTAATGAATAGAGTATGCCGAAACATGCTAGACAAATTTGTCATAGTATTTATAGACGATATTTTAGTATACTCTCGAAGCGAACTCGAACATGCTCATCATTTACGTGTAGTGCTTGAAACACTCTGTAAGGAATGATTATATGCCGAAGTTTTCCAAATGTGTGTTTTGGCTCATAAAGGTGCAATTCTTAGTTCATGTGATTGATGAGAAAGGAATTTCAGTAGATCCGCCTAAAGTAGAAGCCGTGATTAATTGGTTGCCTCCGAAAAATGTGAATGAAGTAAGAACTTTCCTAGGCTTAGCTGGTTATTATAGGAGATTTATCCAAAATTTCTCTAAAATAGCCCTGCCTGTAACCAGATTAACCAAGAAGGAAGAAAATTTTTTTACAGGGTGTTGAACAAGAAGAAGCCTTCCTTATGCTAAAGGAAAAATTGTCAAGTTCCCCGGTCTTAACCTTACCAGAAGGAACAGAAGAATTAGTGGTATACACAGATGCCTCGCATCAAGGGTTGGGATGTGTCTTGATGCAATGAGGCAAGGTCATTGCCTATACTTCAAGATAGCTTAAACATCACGAAAGCAATTATCCGACTCACGATTTAGAACTGGCAGTTGTAGTTTTTGTATGAAGATTTGGAGACACTACTTGTACGGACGAAATGTACCATCTAATCAGATCACAAGAGTCTCAAATACTTCTTCGAACAAAAAAAACTTAATATGAGACAATGAAGGTGGCTAGAATTGATTAAAGACTATGATTGCGACATTCTTTACCATCCAGGTAAAGCCAATGTCGTAGCAGACACTTTAAGCCGAAAGGAATATCCGCGGCTATTCGTGTAAAGTCGATGAGAATGATAGTCACACCTAACCTTATCAAAGCAATAAAAGAAGCCCAGGCTAAGTCATTGAATGTGAATGAACCAAAAAGAGAAAGGACAAAAGGGTTTGTCGACAAGCTTGAAACGAACGCAAGTGGAACTAAAACAAGGTATGGTCAGACTTGGATATCACGCTATTGTGATATAAAGATTCTATTATTAGAAGAAGCGCACAAGTCCCACTACTCAATTCATCTGGGAGCCACCAAAATGTATCGGGATTTGAAAGAAAATTATTGGTGGTCGAGAATGAAACGCGACATTGTCAGTATGTATCCAAATGTTTAACATGTTCTCAAGTGAAAGCGGAACATCAGAGGCCGTATGGGAAACTACAACCATTGGAAATTCAAGTATGGAAGTGGGAAAATGTGGCCATGGATTTGGTAACTAAACTTCCCAAGACAAAAAGGGGAGACGATGCCATTTGGGTGGTTGTCGATCATCTCACGAAGAGTGCTCATTTCTTGCAAATACGAGAGGCCTACTCTTCAGAAAGAATGGTAGGAATATTTGTGAATGAAATAGTCCCCCGTCATGGAGTACCTGTATCTATTGTCTTAGATCGAGACACCAGATTTACTTCCTGTTATTGGAAAAGATTCCATGAAGATATGGGCACCAAGCGGCATTTCAGTATCGCTTATCATCCTCAAATGGATGGTCAATAAGAAAGAACCATACAAACATTGATTGATATGTTAAGAGCATGTGTCATAGATTTTGGAGGAAATTGGGATGAGCACTTGCCACTAGTAGAATTTTCATACAACAATAGCTACCAAAGTAGTATTAAAATGGCGCCGTACGAAATATTGTATGGAAGAAAGTGTAGAACCCCGGTATGTTAGGGAGAAGTAGGACAAAGAGAACTCGCTCTTAAGGATATAGTGATAAAAACCAATGAAAAGAGTGATCTTGTTCGAGCTCGGTTAAAAGCAGCACAGGATTGACAAAAGTCATATGCGATAAAAGAAGGCGTCCTATTGAATTCCAAGTGGGAGATCGGGTATTATTAAAAGTCTCCCATGGAAAGGTGTAATTGGATTTCGTAAATGAGGGAAGTTAGGTCCTCGTTATATTGGGCCATATAAAATTCTAGCTCGTGTTGGAAAAGTAGCTTATCGCCTAGAATTACCTCCAGCCCTAGATGGCATTCATGGCACCTTCCATGTGTCACAATTACGAAAGTGCCTTACGGATGAAATGGCTCATATACCACTTGAAGACATTGCGGTGGACGAAAGGATGAATTATATCGAAAGACCGGTAGCTATAAAAGATTTTAAAGTAAAAGCCCTACTTAACAAGGAGATTAAACAAGTACTAGTTCATTGGCAACACAGGAAGGGATTGGATCTAACTTGGGAGCCAGAGGATGAGATCTGAAAGTATTACCGACTTTATTTGGTACGTATTCAGGTTTCAGTGACTAAACCATCTCTAAGGAAGGTAGATTTGTAACACCCCAAATTCCATATACTAATCAATCAAAATTTTGAGATAAATAAGTATGAAAAAAAAATCCTAGCCACTATTAAATTTACACCAAACTTTAAGGGCTAAAAGTGACTAGAATGAAGTTGAAATTATATTAACTTAAATAAAAATACACACAAATCAACAGAGATGTGTGTGTGTGTTGAATAGAAGCAGGAGAAGAAGAAAACCCTAAACATTTCAAATCTACAAAATTGAAAGGATGATTGAAGTTAAAGTCTATGCATGAACTAAGATTCATAATCATTTAAGTGTTCTTAATGCTAAGTAAGTTAAATTTTCAGTTTTAGTGATGAATGATGAAGTGGGTTATGTGTAATCTGCGAATGAAGTATGAAATTGAACATGAATATTAGTTATTATCAATGTGTGGGAGTTATAGTGTGCTTAATTTTGATTATATTGATGATTTGGGATAAAACCCATTTGTGTTTGTAGAATGATGAAGGTTAGAAAAATTTATGTTTAAATTAGTACGATGTTGACGATTGGGATAGTGTTGTGGAAGTATATTTTGGTAGATGATTTGATATAAAATATGAGACGCATGATTATGATAAAGAATTGTGAGAATTGAATGATTATGTTAAACCATAGACGAACTAGGAAGAATGTGTTTTAACTACTTGTACATTATGCTTTGTTGATGATATGCACAACACCTATTCGATGAAATGCTTGAATTGAATTAGTTAGGTCTTGACACCAAAATTTGTTAGATTGATGAATTAGTATGAAAATGGAATTGTATGCCGTTAATTAATACCATGAATTGAAAGTCAAAGTGTGTGTGTATGTAATGGATAATATGAAAGCTAAATATGTAATGTTCATCTTATAGGAGTGAAGAAAGAAGGAGATACAAGTCAAATGAAGACACTTGAAACACAAGATTATGGTAAGTTCATATGAACTTCATTTACTCTTAATATGGTCCAAGATGATATTTTATTTACTCTATTGATTCCATTCAAAAGTAGTAGTATAGATGTATTAAATGGATGAATCGAATTGAAGTAACCGTTAGAAATGAGAAAATGAAAGATACGTGTGGATCCATTATTAACGATGAGAATGGAATAAAACACTTGAATAATGATTTCAGAAATGATACGAATTGTTGTTAATCGAGCTATGAGAAGGAACGAATAAAAGAATGAAATAGTCAATGCGTTGACTTGATATGAATGGATCGAATAATTTAAGATAATGGTTATTGTGGTCAAGTGATAGTTGATATATAGTCACTGATTATGTTTTACCTCTTTGACATATGATTGATAGGTAAATCGCTTGTCTAGTGGTGACGAATTCGGACGAACACACCTTGGTACTCTTACGCGCTTCCGGTTATGTTTTAAACGCCAAACAGGTCAAAACTACTTCGGGTTGTAAAATATGAATTTCATACTCGTGTCTTTTGTTGGTTTTTTAAAATGGTACTAAATAGGTTTAAACGATGACGAATGTTAAATCTTGTTATAAGGGTATTTTGGTCAAAATTCATGTGTAGAAGGAAATGTTTTAAATCTTTGGCATTTTGATCTTCCATGGAAACTTTGGGGTTCACAATTACGATCAAATCGACCCTGAAGAATTAGTGTTGATTGACATCAAATGGTGCATGGCAAGTATAGTTAGAAGAGCTCAACGTTTCATGTAGATTACTGGGCGTATAGTTTGGGAGGTTTGGATGGAAAGTTGGGTGTTGCTAAGTCAAAGTTAACTTGTTTTAAATGCCTAGAAAAAGGGCATTTCAAGAGTGAGTGCCTAAACAGAGAAGTACAAGGCAATCATAATCCTTTTGGAGAAGATTATTACAAGAAAGCGATATCATAAAACTCCTCCTCAGACAACTATTAGGATGATGCAAATTGAAGATGGTCCATCAAAATCAATGAACAAAGCACTAGTTGTTGCTCAAGAAGATGAAGGATTTGATTGGAACAAGTACATCTTAAAGAACGAGAGTTTGGCACTTCTTGTTGTTATCACAGAAGAACCCATATTTGATGAAATGGTTTAGGAGAGTCAGAATGAAGAAAGTGAGACAATTTTTGATGAAAAGCTTGATCAAAGTGCTGAAGAATGCCTTGATGCACTCTACTATGATCATTGTGCCGAGGAAGATATGATTCCTCATGCAATTAAATCTATGATTCCCTCTAATGCCTATAATTATTTTTCAGGTTTGTTTGGAGGAAATTCAAGCCAAATCTTGGATGTACCAACATTAGAAGATTCCAAGAAGCTAGTAGAAGAAATTATCTATGTAACGAAGAAAATGAAGGTAGAGAATCTGAAAAAGTTAGCCGACAAAGCAATGATGGCTAACCTGTATGAGGTAGTTCCTGAACTGAGTAATGATGGAATGAAAGAGTCAGTTGATGAGTCGATAAAAGAGATCAAGGTTATGATAAAGAAGTTGAGAAACCATGCACCAAATGCCTAACGCGTGCAAGGATTGTTCAGAAAAGGACCTAAAATTTAATGAATTAAAGAAAGGCACTGATAACGTGACAAGAGACTTTTGAAACATGAAAGTTGCTTATGACAAACTAAGCAAATCAATCAAACAATTTTAGGAAGTCAGTAGAGAGGACATGGGTCTAAAATTAATGTTAAAAGCTAGTGTAATGGAAAAAAAATGGCAATTAATATGCACATAGATATCATTTCTAAGCTAAAAATAGAACTTGAAGCCATAAAAATTGAGTATGAACGAGTTAACAAGTTGTTGATTAGTTACTCAGTGTCCTCCTATGTGATTGATCATATTCTTCCTCAACAACTTGAGAAAATCAAACACGAATAAAATGAACCTGAAAAACAAAGCAAAGGGCATGGTTATAATCAATGTCCACCCTAATGTGGAACAAATATGGTAAGAAATATCAGATGGGGTGGAAAAGATGCTTAATCTAAAACTGAAAACTGAACAAAAAGAAAGATGAACTGCCTAAAACATTGACATAACCTATGAATGGCAATCAGATTTTGTGAAAAGAGTGGTCGTAAATGCGTTAGGTAATGAGTCTGACAACATTGATTTTGAAAGTGCAAAGTCGAATCTTGAAAAATCTGAGTCAAGTTCAAAGTCTGAAAACGAAGAAAGTTTTCATAAGAATTATACTTCATCATCAGAAAGCAGTTTAAGTGATGATCCAAATGTGGTGGTTTACAAAATGATTAGATCAGATAAACTGCATTCATATGAAGAATTCCCAATTCAGAATGTTAACCTTGATCGTGTTGATAAAATTTTCAAGCTAGTTGAAGTCAGTCATTCTGATCTTGAAAAGCAAGACGCTTCATTAAATTCCAAACCAAAAAGAGTTTACAACAACTACTATCAGAAGGGTAGGGATTATCCTGAAAACAAGAGGAAGGGTTTGGGATACGAAAGAAGGAGAAATGACAAAAGGTTTCAAAAACCAAACTATAAAAGAAAGTTGAGTTTGTTTTTGGAACAAGCGCTACGAATGAAAAAGAAAGTTTGGGTAAACAATCAAATGAACAATTTAAGAAGGAAAAAGAACTCCGTAAATAGGCCTTGGATTCCTTTGTTGGAAACGACAGTAGGACATGCTACAAATGCAACAAAGTTGGCATCTTGCACGACAATGTTCGCAAAACAATCCAAAACGTGTTCATCGTGTGAGAAAGACTACAGACGATGTGAAACAAAAAGGTCCTGAGTTTGTGCAAACACAGATCCTAAAAGGAAACAATGAATCCACAAAAATTGTGAAGCCAACAATTGCAAATTTTTCAAACTTTGAAGTTGGTGAATCATCAACCACAAACGAACTAAAGGGTTCAAAATTGTATCCAAAAAGGGCATAATATAAGGCACAAACTTGGTTGGCTAAATCCAAATCATCTTCTGAAGTTAAGAAAAGAACCACTGTGCCAAACAAAGCGAAAGATAAAATTGAATCAAAGGTTGGACAGGAGGTTGAAATCAAAATTCTAAAATTTGATGTTCCAAACCCACCCAAGACCAAAAAGGCTTCGGTTTCACTATTTAAGTAATTACTTATTTATATGTGCAGGGCTCCCGAGGTCAGTCATTTCAAAGTGGATAATGGACAGTAGAGCATCTCGGCTCATGAAAGGAATGCTAGCCTTATTATATGATGTAAAAGCTATTCGTGGAGGCTATGTAGGGTTTGCTGGAACAAAAGGAGGTCGTATAGTTGGTGAAGGTTTTCTCACAAACGGTGTTGTGTCTTTTGATAAGGTCAACTACATCACAGAATTAGAGAACAATTTGCTGAGCATTTCACAGATTTGCGAGAAGAAGTTCACAAGTCACTTCAATGATAAAGAATGTCTCATTCTCAAGCCGGGTTTCAAATTCCCGAAGAATGGATCCTCATGCGCGCTCCACGAGAAAATGATCTCAATGTCCTTGACATGAGCATTGAATCCACTACTTCGAAAACTGGTAATGTTTTGTTACAAGGGAAACAGAAAAATAATCAATCTTATGGCATCGATAGATGGAGAATATCCACATTCGAAAAATGAACAACCTGGTTCACAACAATCTAGTGGAAGGAGTTAATGTCAAAAGTTTTCATTTGAATGATGATTGCCTGAGTTGCAAGAAGGGGAAGCAGCGCAAGAAATCTCACCCAAGAAAGCTTCTAAATTCTCATGGGTTCTATTTCTGGAGAGTAAAGACGAAACTTTTGAAAATCTTATGATCCTCTTCAGAAAGTTGGAGAACTTGTACCATTTGCCAATCAGAAGAATATGCAGTGACAATGGTACGGAGTTTAAAAACAACAAGATGCTTGAATTCTGCTACGCTAAAGATATTCTTCATGACTTTAATGCCTCCTATACTCCTCAGCAAAATGGAGTAGCTGAACGTAAAAATCGTACTCTCATCGAAATTGCACCCACGATGCTCGCCGATTCAAAGTTACAAGTAAGTTTTTGGAGCGAAGCCGTTTCCTCGCATGTTACACGTTAAATAGGGTTTTAACCATCAAGGCTCACAAGAAAACATGTTTCGAGCTACTTAACCAACGACATTCAGATTTCGATGAAGAGCCTACATACGACAATGTGGGATCCAACTTAGATGGAACGTCAGAACAGATTCAAAGTCTGTTAAACAATCAAGCTGGTGAATCAAATGCTAGGAATGATGTTGCTACTTCAGAACAGGTTGTTGAACAGAATGTTAAAAAATATTGAATGTGAAGTGAATGTCTCTAATGAAGTGATTCCAAGAACTTATTCATACCATCCAACAGAGAATATCATCAGAGATTTGCAAACAGGAGTTAAAACGCGAATTCAGATTAATAAGAATCTAAGTTGCTTTTACACTAAAGTTGCACCACTACAAGATACTATTTCTTACAGTTGTTTTATTTCACAGGTTGAACCAACGACTTGGAAAGAAGCTCTTAATGAAGAGAGCTAGGTTGAAGCTATGAAGGAAGAGTTACAACAATTTGAAAAGCTTGGAGTATGGAAGCTTGTTGATCTACCCGACGATCACAAGAAAATTAATACATGGTGGGTCGTCAAGTGAAAACGAGATGATAGAGGGGTTGTGGTCTGAAACAAAGCTCGGCTCGGGGTCTAAGGATTTCATTAGCAAGAGGGGATAGACTAAACTGAGGTATATACTCTTGTCGCACGTTTAGAAGCTATTCGCATATTCCTGGCCTTTGCGTCATGGAAAGGGTTTAAGGTGTACCAGTTGAATGTAAAATTTACTTTTCTATATTGTAAGGTCAAAGAGGAAGTGTATGTCGGTCAACCACTAGGATTTACCAATCCGATACACAAAGATAAGGTTTACCTACTGAACAAGGCGCTCTACGGCTTACACCAGGCCCCGAAAGCCTGGTATGAGACACTTTCTAAATATCTTCTAGAGAACGGCTTCACCAGAGGAACAGTAGACAATACCCTCTTTACTAGAGAAGTGGATGGACATCTGATTATTCTACAAATCAATGTGGACGAGATCATCTTTTGATCGACGAATGAATCACTATGTAAAGACTTTGAGTAAGTCATGAAAAAAGAAATTCGAGATGAGTGCAATGGGGGACATGAAGTTCTTCTTGGGACTTCAGGTCGATCAGCTGCCTAACAGGATCTTTATTCATCAGATGAAGTATATTCATGATGTGTTGGAGAAATTCGACATGACGGGAACATCAACCACATCAACTCCATTCACCATCAATCATGACGTTCATCCAGATCCTAACGGAGTGAAATTGACAAAACATTATATCGCTCCATGATCGGTTAATTGATGTATCTTACAGCTTCTAGGGCGGATATCATGTATCCGACATGCTTTTGCACCCAATAACAGTTGGATGTACAATCTGCTTTTTAGAAGGATAATGTGTTATCTGAAGGGTTGCCCAAGCACCGGTTTGTGGTATCCAAAAGACCAAAACTTCTATCTCGCAGGATATTATGATTCTGATTTTGGTTGCTGCAAGCTTAACGCAAAATCCACAACGGCTGGTCGCCAGTTTCTTTAGAACTCGTTTAGTAACGTGGCAGTGCAAGAAATAGACCGCGGTCGCTTTCTCTACCTGTGAAGCTGAATACGTTTTAGCATCCAGGATACAACAACAGATGAGAGACTTTGGACTACAATTTCTTGACATGCCAATATACGTAGATAACAAGGCAAGCCATTCATATAACATAGAATCCGGTTCAACACTTTAAAACTAAACATATTGAAATTCGAAACCATTTATCCGTGATTGCTACGAGAAAAAGTTGGTGCGAATTGAAAAAATCCACACTGATGACCAAAAAGCAGATTTTTACACCAAAGCTTTTGATAGAGCAAGATTCAAAAATCTTTTTAAATTAAACGGCTTACGAAAGCTGACATCAGGGGATGGATTTGAGGTTGAATTTGAGGATGACAAGGACTCGACGTGATCCTCATCGGTGTTCATATTCATAGTGTTATATATTTTCTTTCTTTATAAAAACAAAAATCCAAAAATACGGTTTTGATTTTAGGGGGAGAAAGTTGTGGAAAACACAAAAACATGAAAAAGACAAATAGAGTTTTCGTCTAAAAAGAGGAAATGATAGTACATCAGTGGACTATCACAGTACGCTTAAGAAATATAATGGTACAAAGTGGCCTAACATGTTAACTGATGATGTGCTAGTAGGCTTCACACATTCAGTAAATTTCTTTTAAGATATAAACTTAAAAGAAAAACTCATTAATCTGTGGTTTAACATCTCTCAGATATATGGACTTGGTACTCCAAAATTTCATTTGAGAGAATGCTAGATTCTGAGATACTAGGTCTTTATATTTAATTGATATATGGGGTACTATACGAGTTCTTCTAATTTTGCATCAACAATGACCTAGAACTTGTATATACTCTTCGCATTTACACCCCGTAGCTGCATCAAAAGATTGAAAATATCAAAAATATCAAAAGATATGACAATTGCAGTACAAAAAGATTCCAAATATGGAACACCACCTTTAAGTTGAGACTGCATCTCCTTTGTACGGAAGTACTAACCTGAGCTCTCAAGGTCTTGCACTACCCCCTACAGATATAGGTCAGTATATTCACATGTGAGAAGAAATCAAGGAATCTCGATACGAGAGTATATTTTGAGGTGGGAAACACAGTTAATTCATGTTCCTAAATATTACCTAACATATCATGAAACAATTGAGAAATGTGTAGAGTTTTAAATACTGACAATCTAAGTAAATCTGTTTAGAACTTAAAGTTTTATAAAAGATCAATGATACTTGTGATATGTCTTAAAAACCGATATGATCCTCTAACACAAACTCACAAAAATATGTCTATAAATATGTTTGTACAGAGTTTACATTTCATTTAGAAAAACCCGAAAAGATTTTTAGTGTGTTTTAGCATAAACTTTGGAAAATACAAAAAAAAAATTTCTATCTTAGTTTGGACCACCGATGATGGAAATAACGCTCGTCTAAGTCCAAAGTGACAGTTGCTGAAGGAAAGCTGAAAGAATTACAGGTTGGGAGCTAATATAGAAAGAGATAATGTCCTAAAAAGTTAAGAAGGTCATTAATTTGAAACTTAAAATTGACGAAAAAAACATCAGTTTGGTCATAAAGTGGTCAACTAAGGTCATTAACTTGACTTGGTGGACAAATCAATTAACCGGGGTCATTAGCTTGGACTTGGTCAACTGAGTGGGTCGTTAGAACTGATAAATTATTTGAACGATTTGTGTTTTTCAAACGAATATAAACGAACTATGGCCTATACACACCTTGGGGAGGTTGAACTACACACCTCTTCCAATGGTTAAGGTAGAAATCTAAGTTTTAACATTAATTTGACGATTTCGGTCCTTTAAACCTTAAAATGTAGATCTAGAAAAAAAACAACTGGCCAGAACTGAAATTGAACATATCTTTAAGGATATCAGCGTTGTTAGGACCTAATGGAACCCTCAATTTGTTAAAAATCACAAATTTTATGTTTGATGATCATAATAGTTAAACTTGTACGAGGTGACATGCACACCTCGTATGAAATGGAAGTTTACAAAATGTCAATATTTCTTACACACCTCGTAGGAGGTGTAATTGGTCAAAATGGTTAAGTGTTTATACACACTCCGTACAAAGTGGACTTATTTTGAAATGTTTGAAAATTTTCTAAGTGTTGGTTTGTTATGTATAGTGCAGACAAAGAAGACGTCTTTCGATCCTATCCATAATATTTGATGTCTTCTCGATGATACTATTCCAGAGATCGAACAGTTCAAAGGAATTCTCGAGTTTATGGGACGTTTACCTATCACAAAGGCTCTACCTAATAAACACAAGCCTTATCGCTCACACATTGAGCTTTTATGGAACGCTACAAGATATGAAGAGGATCAGAAAACCATTTTCTCTGCAGTAAAGATCGGCGATAAAGAGTTCAAGGTCAAAATTACAAAAGAGTTGATTCGTCGAGTACTGGGTTTTAATGACAAAGATAGTCATCCCACAGGCTACCCTGAAAGAATGGTTACGGGTTGCTTCCATCGTATGGGGTATAGAGGTCACGTAAACTCCACAAACTTCAAGAAAGCCAATCTTGGGAGGCCATACAAGTTTTTTGTAATTCAGTTATACAAGCCCTAAGTCACAGGAAGGGAGGCTATGACGACATTAGCGATTATTAGATGTGTATGGTTATGGCACTCATTCTTAACATACCATACAACTTCACAAAGTTGATTTTTGAGAAGATGGTGCTAAACATTTCAAAAGAAAATTTTCTACAATATCAAAGATTTATGCAAATGATGTTGGATGATCAGTTTCCGAATTTGGCAAAGGAAGACGATGATGATTGAAGTTAAGTCATATGGATGTGGATACGTTGGAAAGATTGAATATATACATGAAGCAAGATTCAGAGCCTAATACCAAACCATTCTTCGGTGCTATCATAGATAAAGATTATGTTCCTCCTCCAAAGGGAAAGTGGAGAAAAGCCACGAGTGGTGATGAAAAGGATGAAGTTGCATGCCTTGAAGGTTTGATTCTGAGAAATAGTGCGTATTATGAGAAAGAAGAGGTGAAAAAGAAGCGAAAGCGTGCTACTCCAAAGAAAGCTGCTGGAACCTCCACATCAACAACTACTTAAAAACATAAACGTGCTACTGTTCATACTTTACTAGTTGACGAGCCAGAGGTCAAGGAGATTCAAGCAGAAGAGCCAGTAATGTCGAAGTTCAAGCTAATGTGAATGTTGAAGCAGAGACCGAGAACATACACGATGATGTTTTCTCTACAACTTCAAAACACGATAAAGAACAGGAAGATAATGCGGTAAGCATAGCTGATACTGGTGGAGCTGATGGTGATAATGATGAAGATTCGGATGATACGTTTGATAAAGTGGAGAAAGCAGAAAGGTTGGCACAGGCGAAAAAAAGAATGTTGTTAGTGAAGACGATGAGGTTTATATGTCGTCTGATCATGATTCAGAGGAAGATATTACAGTGGTTAAGCCTGCATGGAAGCCAACAAAGTGTATGAAAAGTAAAGCGTCTGATGCTGCTAAAGCTACTGATTCTCCAAGTGCAAAGAAAGCTCGTAAGAAGTTTATCAAGAAGCGAACACCACCACCACCATCACCACCACCACAACCTTCACCACTACCCACTGTACAACCACCACCTACTATACCAACACCACAACCATCACCTCAGAACATAACCCCCCCTCAACCATCACCACAAAAACATCCAACACCACCTATGCCATCACGATCTACTCCTCAATTTGGACCAAGAAAATCTTTAGCTGATAAATTTCCCACTGATTTGGTGATATTTTGTTGTCAGAAGACTTTGATAGTGATATGTTCAACGACAGCAAGATCAATGAGATAGAGACAAAGATGAAAGAATATGAAGGCGGAATCAAGTTTCTTGAGGAAGATAAGAAAAGATTAGAAGCGTTGCTGGTAGTATTGGTGGATGATAATGAAAAGATGGGACTGCAAAGCAAGATCAAAGAACATGATGCTATAATCAAACAGCTTGAGACAGAGAACATGAACTTGTTGTCTTTGCTTACAAGTGTCACTGTTGAGAACGAAAGGCTAATCTGGTAGTTAAAGATTCGGAGACTGAAAAAGCTGAAAATTCCAAGAAGTTTGATATGTTGTTTAAAACTGATGAAATTGAGATTGAAGAAGCCAAATCTAAAGCAGTTGAACGTGCACGTATAGCTGAAGATGAAGCTGCTAAAGCTGATATTGCTGGTAAAGGGAAAGACAATATTGATGAGATTCCTTTGATTGTTCAATCTGTGCAAGAAGCTGAGTTTGTGCCAGATACTAGTTATATTATTAAAGGTGGGTCACCTTCACAAGTGAACTTTCTGCTTATCAGTAAAGCTGTTGACATTATAGAGATCCAGAACATCATCAGAAGTATGTAGAGAAAAAGAGATTGCATGCAGAAATCGATGCAGAGGTAGATTCTTTCTTTGAAGATGAAGATGAGGACGAGGATAAAGAAAAGGCTGACGACACAAAGGATGATAGGAAAGATGATGATGATGATGATCAGGGAGATGATGATGATAGTCAACGTGGAACAGGTATGATTGTAAATGTTGCAAAAGTTAATGAAAATGTTTATTTTGATGCGTACTTGAACGACTTTGCTAACCAGGATAATAGTGAATAGGTTCAGGGGGAGAAGAAGGACCCTGTTGTTGATACTGAGTAGTCAGGAATTGTCACAGTGACTCCTATGTCGGGTGTTCCTAATGTGCAAAAGCCATGGGTATTTTATCTTGAGCACGATGTAGAGGAAGGAGAATTCATGCACAACTACACTAAGGAAGAGATTCCTAAAATGTTGGGTGTTGACAAAAAGTCCTTTGAGCTTGATTTTGAAGATGAGCTAAACAACATTAGTGCTTCGTAGCCTAATGACTATCTGTACAAGTATGTACCAGAAGCTGACGATAATGATAGGGTTGTCGTGGAGGATGATTCTGACGAAGACAATGTTGCCAAATATTTTTGTGAAGGAACATATGACTTCCCAACCTTCAAAGAGTTGTTTTTTCAGAAGATAACGATGATTTGTTAAAGCTATGAAAGATGGAAATGTTCCTAAGCGTTTATCAAAGGAAGAGATTGCAGAGATGAAGAAATCATGGTTTAAAGAGATACCGATGGAAGGGAAGTTCAGACGTCCTTTAGCTTTCTTTAAACGTGATCCAATGTATCATTGGGAGATATCATTAGCTGGGAATGGATCGAAGAGCTGAACGTATATGCCATAAAGAGAGAGTTTGGGGTGCAGTACTTCAGATTCTTAAGCGATATCCAGACACTTCCATTTTGGGATGTTGAAGAATTAGTACAGACAAAGTGTATCAATCTTAAAATGAGATTTCATGATCAACGACTATGGAAGCTGATAAAGTTTGAAGCTGCACACGACTTAGATACTGGAAGCTGCAAATTCCGCGAAGAATTGTCAAATTGGATCAAGTTACGAAGAAGAAAGATGTTATGCTGATTGTGAAGTGGCCTCGAATTATGAAGAATATGTCATTGTTAAAGATGGAACAAACTTCTATAAGCTCTTCAAGTGGTGGCATTATGATTCTGAGACAGGAGAAGCAGTGATTTGTGTGCAACACGATGATGACTCCTGGAAGATTACTGAAGAGTTGACAGATGCTGTTATTGCTCACAAGAGGATTTATGGGTTGTGGAGAGGAATACGTGTGCTAGACCAGACTGGTCAACTGCTCAAAGAAGGATATCGAGTGTCTTTTCTACAACAAAATCAGTTTCCAAGCCGTTGCAATTCTAGAAGGTTACTAACGTTTGTTATGCTAAGGATATTAATTCAAATAAAATCTAGAATACAGAATGTAGTAAGATTGAAGGCAAAGAGAAACGAAAGAAAGATCAAAATGAAGCCATAATTTCTGAGACAATGGAACAAGCTTCATATCAAAGATTCCAGATTGGAGATACCTCCTCCAACAGACCAGCCTGTTACATCTGAGGAGCGTCGACGTCGAAAGAAGCATTTCTTAGGGTGATGATTGTCAGAATTTTTTGAAGATTTTGAAGACTGACCAAGACTGCGACAATATCTAAGTGGGCGTTTGTTAGTGCAGAATGTCTATAGCCTACGTCTAAGGGTCATGTCATACATGTAACAAGGCTTAAATGTTAGAATTTATTACGTTTTCTTAGTAAAAGGGACAACTCGTACCAAGTGATACACAACTCGTACGAGTTGGCACCTCCACCCTTGTGCGAGTTGAGCTTCTCTATAAATAGAAGCTCAAGGGTGTTGAGTCGATAGCTGTTTTCTGATCAAGTGGCGAAGCCCTGTCAGTTTTGCGTCTGTATTCTTCAACGTTTATCAATATAAAGAAGCAAAAGCATTTAAATGGTAGATCTGATCATTGTAACTTACTAATGATGAATTCCGCGCACGTTACTTAAGTTCAAGTCCATTCTGGTGCTTTCGGAGGAAAGCCGATCCTCCCACACAAAGGAGAGCACTCACGTGATTGAATGGAGTCATGAGAGATCGATGAGCGGATGTAGCCATGGCACAAATGTGAGAAGAACTTAGAGCTCTTATGATGAAAGAGTTCTGTTCACGCAACGAATTAAGGGCACTCGAGAATGAATTCCACGATTTTAAGCAAGATAGTGGAGAGCATCGTGCCTACATAGATCGATACAAGGAATTGAGCCTGCTATGTCCCACCATGGTCACACCTTTAGATAAGGCAATTGAGAAGTACATTGATGGCCTCCCTGACCCAGTTCAAGAAATAGTCACTAGTAGCAAACCAACTACCGTTAGAGAGGCTATCGAACTAGCAGCAACTCTAACTGATTCTCAAGTCAAGAAATGGAAACCTTTTTGTAAAGGCGACAAGAAACAATCTGTCAAGACTGCTCAAGATAAACGAAAGGAAACCAAAGCCGAACCCTCCAAGAAATCAAGGAAGTGTAAGGCTTCAAATAATTTTTTGTTGTTACCCCAACCAACCAAGTCGCTCCTAACTAACCAGCATAAACTCTTGCCAAGAAACTGTATGTTGGTACCGCACCCTTGTGCAACTGATGCAACCGTCATCACCAACATCATTTACCATGCCATCATTGTACCCTTGGTGGACGGTTTGATCATTTGGCCAACACCTATCATTCTACTCCTACCCCAAATCAAGTAGTTCCAAATCCTGTTCAACCACAAGCAAATCTTGCGCGACCCCATTACCCACCTGGATCTTGCTACAATTGTGGTAATGTTACTCACTGCAGAAACAATTGTCCAAAGCTAGTTAATGCCAATCCAGCCCATGGACGAGCATTAACATAGATCCTAAAGAGGCTCGTGCTGACAATGACGTGGTTACGGTACGTTCCTTGTCAATAATCAGCTTGCTTCTATTCTTTTTTATTCGGGTGCAGATAGGTGTTTTGTGTCTGTAGATTTTGATCCTTATCTTTCAACACCATGAACTAAACTAGGAAAACCTTTAACAATAGAAATAGCTAGTGGCAAACCTCTTGTACTCGATTCTTTCATTCGTAGTTGCCAATTAAACCTCAATAACCATCTTTTTCCCATTAACCTCACGCTAATGCAACTTGGGAGTTTTGACATCATAATAGGAATGGACTGGTTAACTAAACACCATGCTGAAGTGATATGTTTTGATAAGATCGTTCGTGTGCCTCTTTCGTCTAGTGAAATCTTAGAAGTTCATGGAGAGAAACCATCTAGTAACCTTAAAATACCTACGAAAGAAATATGTAGCCTCTTTGGCACATATCGTAGTGGAGAAATGCAAGAGTAAGAGTGTTCAAGACATCCCCATTGTTCGAGATTTTCCCGACGTGTTTCCTAAAGAACTACCTGGCTTACCTCCGGTACGTCAAGTGGAATTTTTCATAGACCTTGCACCTTGTGCCAACCCAATTGCCAAATCACCTTACCGTCTTGCACCATCTAAAATGCAAGAGCTGTCAAAGCAACTCCAAGAACTTTCAGAAAAAGGTTTCATTCGCCCAAGCTTTTCACCTTGGGGCGCTCCTGTCCTATTTGCGAAAAAAGAAGGACAGATCCTTTTCGTATGTGCATCGATTATCATGAGCTCAACAAACTCACGATTAAAATTCGATATCCCCTACCTCGTATTGATGTTCCTTTTGATCAACTACAAGGCGCTACATGTTTCTCAAAGATCGATCTTCGTTCAAGGTATCACCAACTTCGTGTACTCGAAGAAGATATTCCCAAAACTACTTTTCGCACTCGATACGGCTATTACGAGTTCACGTCATGCCTTTTGGGTTGGCAAATGCTCCAGCCGTCTTCATAGACTTAATGAATAGGGTTTGTAAACCTTATTTAGATAAGTTCATCATTGTTTTCATCGACGACATCCTGATTTATTCAAAATCTTGAGCTTGTTGGTGCATAATGTCTATTGCCTACGTCTAGGATATGTCTGTAACGTTATAGGGTTTACACGTCAATGTTTATTTGTTAAAAAGTAATTTTTTATATGTTTTGATACTATGCTTCGTACGAAGTATCTATATGTTTCGTACGAGTGTCTTACTCGTACAAAGCACAAGCTCGTACAAAGTATAGACAGATTAGTGTTATAACACGAACTTCGGTACGAGTCATGTCGACCTATAAATAGGGAAGTGTTGTGTTAGAGCTAGTTAGTGATTTGTCAATTTGTACGGCGAAGCTCTGCCAGTTTGTTTACTCGCGTCTGTATTTGAACGTCATCAATACAACAGAAGCAATTAAACAGTAAGTACTATCTTGTTTATCTTGTCTACCTCTCTAGCAATGAATTCCGCCTCTGCTAGTTGAGCAAGATCAGGTCGATTACTCATTTCGGGAGCTCCAAATCACGGCATTTGTCCAGATCTTATTGGAGAAAGAGTTGATGAAACTTCATATCGCTCCATGATCGGATCCTTGATGTATCTTACAACTTCTCGACCAGATATCATCTATCCAACATGCATGTGCACCCGTTATCAGTCTAATCCGAAAGAGTCACACCTGCGTGCTGTCAAACGCATAATGCGATATCTGAAGGGTTTTCCAAGCACCGGTTTGTGGTACCCTAGACATGATGATCTTAATCTTGCAGGATACTCGGATTCTGATTTCGGATGCTGCAAACTGAATACAAAGTCTACAACGGCCGGCTGCTGTTCTTCGGAACCCGCTTGGTAACGTGGCAGTGCAAGAAACAAATTACGGTTGCTCTCTCTACTTGTGAGGCTGAATACATTTCGGCATCTAGTTGTTGTGCTCAGATTCTCTGGATACAGAAACAAATGAGAGATTTCGGTTTGCAATTTCTTGATACGCCTATATATGTAGATAATCAGGCCGCGATCGATATCACTAAAAACTCATGCCAACACTCACGCACTAAACATATCGAGATTCGACACCACTTTATCCGTGATTGCTACGAGAAAAAGTTGGTACGAATTGAGAAAATCCACACTGATGACCAAAAGGCAGATTTTTATACCAAAGCTTTTGATAAAACAAAGTTTAATAATTTGTAAAGCTAAATGGTTTAAAAAATATGATCTCAGGGGATTTATTTGAGGTTGAGTTTAAAGATGATGACGACCTAATGTGAATTTGTCATCGGTTAAACGTTTTTCTGTACATTCCAAAAATATATTTTTGATTTTAGGGGGAGAATGTTTGAGGAAAATACAAAAACAATTTAAAAAGACAAAAAGAGTTTTGTGTAAAAGAGTGATCATAGTAAATCAAAAATGATAGTCATAGTATGCTAAAAAAATGTATTGTTTAAAATTTGATTAAGCAAGTCTTACTATTGATATGCCAATAGACTTCACTCGTTCAGCAAATTGTATTCAAGATATAAACTTAAAAGTAAAACTGAATAACTCGTGGGTAAACATCTCTCGGATATATGGACTTAGTACTCCGAAAATTTCGTTTGAGAGAATGCCAGATTCTGCGATACTAGGTCTTTATATTTGATTGATATCTGGGGTATTATCTGAGTTCTTTAATATTATATTAACATATCTGGAATCTATTGAGAAACGAGAAGAGGTTTAAATAGACAAATATATTGGCAATCTAGGTAAATTTGTTTAAAAGCTTAAAGGGTGTTTCTAGATCAACGGTATTGATGACTTGTATATATGCTTGAAATGATACTCGAAAAACCCAAAATTCACAAAAATATGTTATTGCTTTCGAAAAATATCTCAAAAACTCAAAAAGATATTCAGTTTTCTTAGCTTGATAGTCTTATTTTTAGTTTACGGATGATAAAGACACCGACGGTTGGATTCATAACAGCATCTTGCTGAGGGAAATCTGAAATCATGGGTTGGGAGCTAATCTTTATTGAGAAGATTACATGAATGTCAATAAAGTTCATTAATTTGAAACTTTACATGTTAAAATAAATCTGTTTGGTCAACCAAGGTCATTAACTTGGACTTGTAGGCAAATTGGATAACCAGGGTCATTAACTTAGACTTGGTTAATCAAGTGGGTTTTAAAAACAATTAAATGGATAATATGAAAAGGTCAAAAAATAAAAATCAAAACCAAAAGTTCAAAATTTCAGCGATGAGTAGTACGAAATTCTTTATTTCGTATCAAATAAAATGAACAGTTTTTGTACGAACCAAATATTTCGCACGAACCAATTATTTCATACGAAGCAAGTCTCCACTATATAAGCTTCTGAACTTCGTACAAGAAAAGGGTTATTTGTTTTTGGAGAACTGTTGAACGAGTTAGAGAAGTTGGTACGAAACATCCGCTGAAATTTTTGTTCTTGGCTTATTTTCAATCCAAATCACATTGGGAAGGTTGATTGGCACACCTTTTACAATGGGGAAGGTAATTATACAGAAATTATCTCGTTATAATGTCAGATCTGAGCAAATCGGACTTAGAACTTAGATCTAGGGAGATTGGACCGATAAATCTTAAAATTAACTTCAAAAATTATAACATCGGCACTAATAACCCGAAAATGGACTATTAATTTGTTAAAATCGACAAGTTTTAAGTTTAGATTACACTCGGTCTTTTTTTTAGGACGACGGTGTATTTTGTACGAAGAAATGAATCGTACAGAATAAATTTCAAGGTTTTGATAGTCTGTGCGAAGACATGGTTCGTATGGAATAATTTTGTCTTTGTCTTGATTGTTCTGATTGTTGTACGAAGAAATGTTTCGTACGAAGTAAGCATGAAATTTTGAAGGTTAAAATTGGTTTAAGTGTATGCTTCGTATGAAATGTTATTTTGTGAGAAGTAAATAGAAAAGGATGAAAGTCAGATTTTTACTAAGTATCTGCTTCGTACAAGTCTGTATTTCGAACGAATGAAAAGTGTTGTTTTTAAAAAAAAAGTTTAGTAATTTTCTAACACTTGTTTGTTATGATTGTTGTACAGGCCAAGAAATCCGCGTTCTCACCGTTTCATAATATTTACAAATGGATCAATTCCTGAAATTGTTGCATTTAGAGAAATTCTTGACTTTCTGACATGGATGCGAGTTACCAAAGCTCTGACAGATAGACATACTATTGAAGATAATGCTATTATTTCTGCAGTAAGGATTAATGACGAGGATGTTCAAGTTAAGATTACAGAAGATTTGATTCAGACAGTACTGGAGTTTAAGGATAACGAAAATGATCCTACAGGATTTTCTGAATATATGGTGAAGGGTTGCTTTCATAGGATTGGATATACTGGATACGTTAACGCTGCACCTTTCAAGAAAGCAAACTTGAGCACACCATTTAGATATTTGGCTCATGTGATAACTCATGGTTTGAGTCATCGTAAAGGAGGATATGATGATATTGTAGATTATCAAATGTGCATGATTACAGCGTTAATCCTGAATCTACCATAACTTTTGAAAAGTTATATTTACGCAAATGGTACAAAACATTTAGAAGGAGAAATTCTTGCAGTATCCGAGATTTGTTCAAATGATGCTCGATTATCTTCATCCGGATCTAAAGAAAAGTGAAGATGATATGTTGAAGCTGGAACATATGGATTATCTATACTGAGAAAGATGAATTTGTATCTTAAGACGGCTCCTGCTGCTAAACCAATGTTCGGTGCGGTTATTGATAAAGATTATATTTCACCAGCACCAGGCCATTGGAGGAAGGATGATAGTGGAGATGAAGCCGAAGAACGTGAAGCCTTATCTATGTTTGTGGCAAAAAGAAGCCCGTGGTTTATAAAAGATGGTGGAAAAGGTGTGAAACCCAAAGCTGCATATTCATCGGCTCCTAAAGTTCAAAAGAGAAAAGCTACTTCTGCAGCTGAAAGTTCGGGTCTAAGAGACGAACCAGATCTTGAAGAAACTGTTGAAGATATGGCTGCGGAGATCGAGCGTCAAGCTTTTGGTTCTGACAAAGCAGCTGAAGAAGTTATATCGTCGAGTATTGATTCAGAAGATAGACGAGCCGGTGAGAAGAAAAGAGCAGAAAAGTTAGAAAAGAAACAACAGACTGAGCTTAAGCGTAAAGCAAAGGAACGTAAACGTAAAGCAACAGGTGAGGATGATACGACGTATGTTCCATCCGAGTCTGACACTGAAGATGTTCTTCGTACTCCAATTAAGAAGAAACAGGGAAGAATGAAGCGATCTGCTGCTAGAGTATCGCCAAATGTTATTCCAAAAGAAACTTCTGCTGAGCTTATCGTTGAAGAAAATGTTGATGAACCGTCAGAGCATATTCCATCCCCACCACAACCTGTTCAGCTAGAACCAGATCCTCAACAACAACCAGTTCCTCAACCAGAGCCAGTTCAGCAACAACCACAACCTGTTCAGCCAGAACCAATTCCTCAACAACAACTAGTTCCTCAACCAGAGCCAGTTCAGCAACAACCGCAACAACAGCCAGCTCAGCAACAACCGCAACAACAACCGTCACAGCAACAACCATAGTCATCTCATCCACAACAACCTCATCCAACTCAGCAACCATATGACTCACAATCGTTTTTTGATGATATTGTTTTAGATGATTTACTGGAGGTGATGAATTTAGATTTGATGATCCAAGAGTTGATGATTTGCAAAAAAGAGGTTATGATGAATATTGTAAGGATAGCTGAATTACAAGAGCAAATCAATGAGCTAACTGCTGAAAAGCTTGAAATGCTGGAACGGATCAGAGTGTTGATTGTTGATAAGCAGCAGTTAGAAGCAATGTTGGCGATATTGTATCTGAGAATGAAAGGTTGCGATTACGGATGGTAGAATATGAAGAAGAGCGTTTGAGGAATTATAGAAGAATGAATCTGTTTGAGAAGATTTTGGAAAGAAAATTGGGTTTGAATATTTCTGTCGAGATAGATGTGATAGAACGAGCAGAAGCAAGAGAGCGGGTTGCCGAAAAGGAATGTTTATCTAAGCAACAATCTGACGCTCAGGGGAAGGGAAAAGAAAAGATAGTGGAGGAACCTATGATTGACGAAACTGCGCCAGAAGCTGAGTCTGTGCCAGTAACATGTTGGGATATCGTGGTTTATGAAGAGCCGAGGAAGTTTATTTTGATAGGATGGCCAACAGATGTGGATATTGCGTCGCTTGTTATTTCTCAAAGGCATCGGGATTGGCTGTTAAAGAAAAAGATTGAGAAAGAAATAGAAGAAGCAGCTGAAGAGATTGAAAAGGAAAAAGAGTTAGAGGATACTGATGTTGATATTGATGATTCTAGTAGTTCGGATGGTGATGATAATGATGATAGTGTTGGTGGATCTGGAATTCCTGTAACTGATTTAAGTATTAATGAACCATTAGATCTTTCTGAGTATCTTGATGATTCTGCAAATCAGACCACTGAAAAAGAAAAGACGAACAAAGCCGACGAGTCTGATGCTCAGCAGGCAGGAATCTTCACAGAAAATGTAATATCTTCTGTTCCTGTCATGCCAAAGCCGTTTGTGTTATATCTTGAGCATGACGTAGAGGAACGAGAGTTTGTTCACAGTTACTCAAAGGAAGAAATAGCAACGATGCTTGGCATTAGTGAAGAGAAGTTTGATATTGACTTTGAAGACGAACTAAACGAGAGCGACGCTTTTGAGCCAAACGCATATGTCTTCAAAGACGTGGAAGATGCAAATTGTACGATAACGTTGTCATGGAAAGTGATTCTGGTGATGATGCTAATGTTGCCGATTAGGGTACAGATGATTCCCCAACGTTTACTGATTTATTCGCAGCAGAAAGTTCAAAGATGTTACAGAGAAAAAGTATCTGAAGCTTCTAAAGAAGGAACCATTCCTCAGCAAATGTCTAAAGCTGAAATTGCTGAACAAAAGAGGAAATGGTTTTGCGTGAACTCCAGCTGAGCGTAAATTTAAAAGACCCCTAGCATTCTTTACCAGAGATGCTGATAATTCTCTAGGGGATATTCTAAGCTGGGGATGGGTTGAAGAACTTAATGTGTATGCGATAAAGAGGGAGTTTGGTATCCAATACTTCAGATATTTGAGCGACATCAAAACATTACCATATTGGGATATAAAGGAGCTTGTTCAAACAAAGATGAAAAATCTAAAGATGAAGTTTCATGATCAAAGGCTTTGGAGATTGATTAAGTTTGAAGCTATGCATGGTTTTACACATTGGAAACCTCACTATCCTGGTCGTATTATTAAAGTTGATCCAGTCACGAACGAGAAAGATGTTACATTGATTGTGAAGAAGCCACGTGTGATGAAGAACATGCCTCTTATTAAAATGGAACAATATTTCTTCAAGATCTTCAAATGGTGGCACTATGATTCGAGTACAGGTGAAGCTGTTATTTGTGTACATCCAGATGATGACTCTTGGAAAATCACTGAGGAATTAACCGAACCGTCATAGCGCACAAATGAATATATGGTCTATGGTGTTGCATTTGAGTACTAGACCCGATGTGGCTAGTCAACTGTTCAAAGAAGGATATAGAATGTTTATTCTACAGTAAGATAAGTTTTGAAGAGAAGGATAAAGAACAAGCGCTCCAATTTTAGAAGATCGTCAATGTTTGTTTTGCAAATGATATACATTCTGGTTTGATTGGAAGACGACTTGGAGGAAGCTTGAAAAGAAAGAGACAAAGAAAAAGGAGGAAAATGAAGCTCGAATTGTAGAACGTGCAAGAATAGCATCTCTAAGGAGCTTTCTGTTTCTGAATCGACCTCCTCCGACTGATCAAACACCAATTGCTTTTGAGGAGCGTCGTAAGCCAGTGAAAAGATGTTTGGATGTTAGAGTCAAATCTAGTTGAAGTTTTTTTTAAGTCTATCCAGACTGCGGCAACATCCAAGGGGGAGTTTGTTGGTGCATAATGTCTATTGCCTACGTCTAGGATATGTCTGTAACGTTTATAGGGTTTACACATCAATGTTTATTTGTTAAAAAGTAATTTTTATATGTTTTGATACTATGCTTCATACGAAGTATCTATATGTTTCGTACGAGTGTCTTGCTCGTACGAAGCACAAGCTCATACGAAGTATAGACAGATTAGTGTTATAACACGCACTTTGGTACGAGTCATGTCGACCTATAAATAGGGAAGTGTTGTGTTAGAGCTAGTTAGTGATTTATCAATTGGTACGGCGAAGCTCTGCCAGTTTGTTTACTCGCGTCTGTATTTGAAAGTCATTAATACAACAGAAGCAGTTAAACAAAAGTACTATCTTGTTTGTCTTGTCTACCTCTCTAGCAATGAATTCCGCCTCTACTAGTTGAGCGAGATAAGGTCTATTGCTCATTTCGGGAGCTCGATCCCCGTTCACAGAGCTGACCACGAACGTCACCTCCGTCTAACAATTGAACTTCTAAAGAAAGAACAACTTTATGCCAAATTCTCCAATTGTGAATTTTGGCTAAAGGAAGTTCAATTCTTGGGTCACATTGTCAACGAACAAGGTATACACACAAATCCTTCAAAAATCACGGTAATTAAGGATTGGAGTACACCCACTACTCCTACCGAAGTTCGCTTATTTCTTGGCCTTGCCGGTTATTACCGCCACTTCATCGCAAACTTCTCCAAGATTGTGGTTCCCCTCACTTCTTTGACTCACAAGAAATTACCTTTTGAGTGGGGACCCAAACAAGAAGAAGCTTTCCAAACCTTGAAACAAAAGCTTTGTGATGCTCCTATTTTATCCCTACCGGATGGCAACGACAACTTTGTTGTGTATTGTGATGCCTCAAATATAGGCCTTGGTTGTGTTCTCATGCAAAGAGACAAAGTTATAGCCTACGCATCGAGACAATTGAAAATACACGAAAAGAACTACATAACTCATGATCTTGTGTTAAGTGTTGTTGTTTTTGCTCTCAAAATTTGGATAAACTACCTTTATGGTGTCAAATGTATGGTTTTCAATCAGAAAAGTCTCCAACATATTTTCAATCAGAAGGAACTAAACATGAGGCAATGATATTGGGTCGAACTTCTGAACGACTATGACTGCGAAATTCGCTACCATCCTAGTAAGGCGAATGTCGTAGCCGACGCACTTAGTCGTAAAGAACGTGTCAAACTTGTTGGTGCATATTTGTGACAACAGCTTAATAGTTTGCTAGTTTAGTCTTTGGATATTTTGTATTGGGCTTAGCATTTGTGTTTAGCTTGTTTAGAGTAGTAATGGGCTTGGAGAATAACTTAGCCCAGCATAAAGCCTCGTATGAAGTAGTATATATACATTTTATGCATTAGGGTTTGAGTAGGTGATGTGAAAAGAGAGAGTGTAAGAAATCTACAGAGAGTGGCTGAGAGATTTCTAGAGAGTCTTGATTGATTGTAAACCCTTGTGTTAGATAATCAATAGAAGACTGATTGAAGGATATTGTTCGTGTTCTTGTTCTTGTTTCTGTGAAATCTGATCTAGGGGATTCCACACTCTAGATTAGATAGACGATTCTGTCAAGATCCATACAGACTAGGGGACCTACAATTGGTATCAGAGCATTCAGCTCTTGATTTTGCTCAGTTCAGAATCGTAACAGAGAAAAAGTTGGGGTTTTGGGCGTTTTGGAGGCTGTTCTTGAAGTTTGTGACGGCTGAATTAGGGTTTTGATGGCTGTTTTAGGGTTTCAGCAGGTATTTCGGATTAATAGCAGGTATCTCGGATTGAAGAAAGGCATCTCGAATCAAAAAGTGAAGCATTTCGGATTGCAGACTTGAATTTCGGATGAGAAATCTGCATTTCGGATCATCAGAAGTGTAATTCGGATTCCAATTCGGATCTGGAAAGCCCATTTCAGATCTGAAAAGCCCATTTTGGATTCCATTTCGGATTCCAATTCGGATCAGAATAGTGTACTCCGGATTTCATCTCGGATCACTATTCCGGATTTCCATTTCCGATCAGAACAGTGCATTTCGGATTTCTTCTCGGATCACTATTCCAGAATTCTATTTCGGATCAGAACAGTGCATTCCGGATTTCATCTCGGATCACTATTCCGGATCACCATTTCGGATTAGCAGTTCGGATTACTGTTCCGGATTTTCATCTCGGATTGGTCAATCCGAGTTACTGTTCCGGATTTGTATTGTTCGAGTTAGGATTAAGAAGGTGGAAAGTTAACTAGCTGACGTAACCGGAGTTAATCGTTTTCAGACATAGAATTTGATCCATAAACATTCTTGACAAACCGGTTGCACAGTTAGGCTCATGTGATTTTTAGGACAAAAAAAGCACGGAAAATCCAAAAATCACTATCAGACAATATACATCATTGGATTCGTATCATCGAGAAGAGTTTAACGGTACAATTTGGTAACACACTTTCGGAAAAAAATTTGAACGTTTTTCACGGTTTGGTTACGATAAGCTGCGGGTTAGATTTGGATTTTGACACAGGTATACCAAAATCCATTTAAACTATTAGCTACGTGTTAAAGATGGGCAAATTGAACAATCTAAGTGAGGCTGTTAAAGGCTGGCCAAGCTGATAAATGCTGAACAGTATGTAGACTGGAAGAAGTTTGAGGCTTCGGTTCTAAGTGAAGATACTAAGATGTGGAATTGTATGATCGATTGGTACATTGCTCCCATACATCAAGTTAATGGGAGAATTATGGTACGCTCATATGAGAAAATGGAGGATTCTGAGAAACGTATATATGATGCTGAGAAGAAGGCTTTAGCAACGATAAAGATGTCCTTGCCATTTGATACAAAAAAATTTTGTAATAAGTATGGATCGTCTAGAGAGCTGTCGGAAGCTTTAGAAAAAATGTTATCAGTGTACTTCAAGACAAAGTACATGTGTGAGTGAGACGGCAGCTGTGAAGATTGGTGAAGAAGCTGCTAAGATAGAAGAGAAGAAGGAAGTTGAGAAGGAGAGAGTGGAAGTCAAGGATGCAAAAGCTACAGTGTGCATGGATGATACAGATGAGCTTATAGCAAAGGTACAGGTACAATTCAATCTGTAAGTCATACTTGTCATAATTGCACTGAACTAAAGGGTAAAGTTGACAAATTATCAGAGCAAAACAAAATTTTGTTATTTGAATTAGAAAAACTGAAAGCGTTAAATGTTCTTTTGAGTAAAAGGGAGTAAAATTTTTTAAATACACTCAATTCAAATGAAGAAGAAATCATCAGTCTAACCAGCAAAGTCAATGAACTATTACAGATCATTGATTGAGCTCGTGAAACTGTGAAGGATAAGTCTAACGAGCTTTCTGAAAAGTGCACAGAATTGGCTGGTGCACAGGTCAAAATTGCTGAACTTCATGGAAAGTTAGACAAATTTGGAGAATCCTCGTTAGTCAGGACTCAAATTTAGAAAAGTTTGAAATGGAGTAATGATAAAATAGGAGTGGGGTTTAGTAAAGCTCCATCTTCTGAGGATCAGGATTACTCCTTTTTACCAAATGAAAATGAGCTAACAGATTTTGTTCCTACTACACCAGATGTAGTGGATCCGATAACAGTTGACATACCTAATAGTCCAGGTTCTTTGAAAGAATCGTTAGGTCTAACAATACACCTCATAAAGTGGATGAGGATACTGAAGACAAAACGGTCAAAACATTTAAAAAGGGATCTAACAGAAAGAAAATTTTTAAGAAGAGATTTGTTTTAAATGTCACAACAAACGGCATGTGGCTAGTTGTTGTCCTTTTAAAAATGGTAAGCAAGTGGAGACTGAGGTTGAGGTTAAGGATGGAAATCAGGTTGGGTCAAATAAGAATGTTAAACCAAGTTCTCAGACAAATCAACCGAGATTTCAACCTAAACCTTCAACATCAAGAAGATTTGTTGGTTCAAGAAACTCTTCTCCTAAATCATGTCACAATAAGGGTCAATCAAATTCTTTTCAAAGAAAATTTTGGATATCGAAATCAATACCAAACTTCTGGTAATCGAAACTTTCAAAGAAGAAACGAATATAGGGGTTTTTGTAACTCAAATATTCAAAACCATCCAAAAAATTTTCAAAGATCAGAATATGATAATAGAGAATAAGGTTTCGAGATAATAATTTTCAAAGGTCGACAAATCCAAGAGTTTATTGGAACTCTAACGATCAAAGATCTCATGAAATTATAAATCGTGTCCAACAACTTGGAAGACATCCAAGACACCAGAAGGGTGCGATGGATATTGGATGGATGTTCCAGTGGTTGATGAATCTGGACGACCCAAGACCTTTAACGATTGGGTCCCCCAGTCTAACTAAGTTGTTGAGTGTGTGCAGGATGACTAAGAAGGACTGTTGATGTGTTCAACAGTGGTTATTCCTGTAAATCATCTGAGGTGAATAGTAGGTTATACATGGAAACAAATTATTTACTTCTGTGATAGAAAATGTTTACTAACAGTGAAAAACCTTTTGTCAGGTTGAAGTGGGAGTCTGTTTGTATTTAAATTTCTGTTTTTAAAACCTTACTCCATAAAAACAAAAATTTGCGGTGAGAAATTTCCCTAAGCCAAAAAGAGTTTTAGTTAGTGCGTGAGTTTAGGGGGAGTAAGTTGAAAAGTTTAAAGATTTTTTCAAAAATCAAAAATGAGTTTCACTGTTTGGAAAAGAAGAAATGATAGTACATCAACAAGTTAGACTATCGCACTGAAATTAAAATTAAATTATTTAAGTGTGATAGCAGCTTCATCATATGGTGTACCAACAGGCAAAAGGCATGAAATAATCAACTTACCTTAGTGATACAAACATAATGAACTATGTATGAGTGGGTAACTTATTAGTGGCGTATGGTTTTATAACCTTGAATCTTGCGTTGATAGATTGCCAAAATCTGAGGTGTTAGGTCTTTATATCGTAATTTCATCGAGGGTATCAAGGTTGTCCTTCTGCTGCATCCAGATATATGCTGACCTAGGCACAACCAGGATATCTTAAAAGAGCTAAAATGCCAAATCCCGAAAAATGAAGAAGCTCTCCTAGAGAGTCAATCAAATATGCAAATTGCATTATTCGTACCAAAATTTGGTATTTGCCCTAACCCTCGTTGGATATTGGTATCTTTGTTGTACGGAAGTACTGACCTGATCACTAATTATCTAACGTTGTAAATCAAAAAGGATTTCGGTATACTCACCTACTACGATGAATTTTTGTGCATACCTTGATCGCGGGGGTATGTTCTGAAGTGGGACACACTAGTATATCAGTATAAATTACCTAACCATATCACGAGGTAATAGTACTTGAAATGTTCATATATTTTGTTTAAGTGGATAAACAATACTAGTAATCATCTTGAACTGTTTTTCATGAATTTGGCATATAGAATAACCAGATAGTGTGAAAACAGTTTGATAGTGCTGATATGATCTTCTTAACGGTGATTCTCACAAAAACAGAGTGTTTATTTTCTTGTTAGTTATTTGTTTTCGGAAAATATAAAAATGCAAAAAGATTTGTTTTTAAAGTCTCCCACTTTGATCTGATAAGTTGTTTGTTTTTGCATGATAAGATAAAATATTGGTTTATCTTTAATGTGGAAAAGGACTAATGGTTTTTCGAGTTACTTGCTTGTATTTCTAAACAGATTGATGCAGTTATCAAAATGAAGTGCAGAATACAAGTAAAGTACATATTAAGAATGGAGTGCAGAATGTGTGAAGGTGCATGGTAGGATCCTTCTACTACATTGCGAGGGGAGATATAGAGGAATTTGGAGATAAGAGCTTAACTAGAGAATGCTAGTTTGCTAATCTACAGCGAATGAAAGTCTTGGAGATTGGAAGCATCAGCTTAGGGGGAGTCAGTTAATGTCAAGAATCTGTGTGTAGCTGAAGCTATCCAAAGACCAAAAGGTCACAAGATGTTTGAAGACAAAATTACACTATGAAGCTATTGTCAAGGGGAGTCTGTTGGTGCATATTTCTGACAACAACTTAATAGTTTGCTAGTTTAGTCTTTGGATATTTTGTATTGGGCTTAGCATTTGTGTTTAGCTTGTTTAGAGTTGTAATGGGCTTGGAGAATGGCCTAGCCTAGTATAAAGCCTAGTATATATACATGTTATGCATTAGCGTTTAAGTGAGATGAGGAGAAAAGAGAGAGTGTAAGAAATCTATAGAGAGTGGCTGAGAGATTTCTAGAGAGTCTTGAATTGATTGTAAATCTTTGTGTTGGATAATCAATAGAAGACTGATTGAAGGATATTGTTCGTGTTCTTGTTCTTGTTTCTGTGAAATCTGATCTAGGGGATTCCGCACTCTAGATTAGATAGACGATTCAGTCAAGATCCATACAGACTAGGGGACCTACAAAACTCCAATGTCTTTTCCAAGCTCAACGTACTTGTGTAACCCAAGGCATGATGTGTAATGAACTGCCACATGTGATATCCCGGGTTTTTCGGATAACTTACACGTGACACTTGTCGAATAATATGTGTGCTAAGTATTAAACGTGCATGGAATGAATACGTGATGAGTGTTTGTGTGATTGTTTAGTTATAAAGTAATTATTGTAGATATGTACACGAACCGAACCGCGACACGAACCAAAGAGATTCATGGTGACCCTAGGAGTTAACAAGTTTTAAACTTTAACTCGAGTCAAGTCCTCGGCCAAGATCGAATCCAAACCAAGAGCAAACCTAAACCCTAAACCAAAACATTCTCGGCCGAGATCAAGTTCAAAAACCGCGAGTTCAAACCCAAACCGAATCCACCCTAGTACTTGGCCGCGAGATCACATCCAAACCCAACTAACTCACCCAAGTCCCTCGGCCATAAACCCCAAACCAAACCGTAAACCCTATCATTGTTGCGCTTATATATATACAACACCCATACATACTCTTTCACAATCCGAAAACCCTAACAAACAAGACAGCCGTCGCAGCTTGTTCTCGCTTATTGTGATCGCAATCAGCTGTTTTCTTGTTCATTTAATTCTCTCGGTCACAGCAGCAACAACAATCTCCATCTTCACCTTCATTCAAATCGCGAGATCAGTCTTTGTTCACCTCTGGCCGATCAAACAGCCACTTTATCAACAAGTCCTTCTCGGTCGCGAATTACTTTCAAGCCAAATCCATTCACATCCAAGTTTCGGCCGCTTACCTTGTCACTTAAGGTTAGGATTTATCTTTTGTTGCTAGATCATGTTCGGTTATACGTGTTTTGAGTGTGTTGTGTTCGGATTTGCATAATAGAATAAGATAGATGATTGTATTGTTTCGGATATATATATATACATGCTTGAAAGAATTGATATAAATGTTTCGGATACATGTATGCTCGAATGGATAGTTGTTTCGAAGTTATGTATCTTGATTGTTGCTGTTCTCAGGTTGCATGATGATATAGTTTCGGATTGGTAATACAAGATTTAGAGTTGGAATGAGTTTTAAAGTTGAATACATATAGGCTGTGTTTTGTTTATAATAACTAGAAGTAAGAACTAGAGTTTGCATGGACGAGATATTGGTATTAATCTAGGATTAGAAATCGGTTTTAGATCGTCTAGATTAATCGCATGAACGGGATTACACGAGTTTATTATAAAGAGATGCTGAAACAGTCTGCTGAATAATAGTTACAGCCGACTTCATCTGGCTGTAACTCGGTCGTTAGTTGTCAAAAAACGGATTTTCTGATGTCTAAAACGTAGAGATTTGAATAAGGAATCTAATGGCGCTGGATTCATAATTTTCTGAAGTCGTTTGATATTTTTAAAGGGCTAAACAAGTTCAGTAGCTAAAGCTGTGAAAATTCTGGAATTTTGTTGGTTGTTTATCAAGCTAGATTTTAAAATCAGTAGGGAGTTGAGTCATGATTTTTGTACAGCAACTAGGTATAGAAATTCCCGGGCAACTCCAATTGGAAGTTTGTTAATCGGACGATCAGTGATTTTTAAATAAATCTTCCGTGGACTGCAGTCAGAGAGCGGTAAATCTGACTGCAGCTTAATGAATTAATATTTATGGCTAATTGGTAAAGATTTAGGACTTGGAAAAATTATATAAATTTCTATGGTATAAATGTCACCTAATATAAAAATATGGGAATTTTTGGAATGATAGAACTATTTTATAAAAATCCTAGAAGACAGCTGAATAATTGAGTGTTAAGCAGAAAGTTGATAACTTGTGATTGTATGCATTAAAGTGTTGCATGGAATTGAAACATGTTCATGACAAGTTGTTTGATTTCTATGATCACATGAGAATACTTGCATGCATGTTTGAGTGTTAGATATGTTGTTGGTATGTATCACTTTGTGAGTAAATTTGTGTGTGGAATTTGTATTGGTGTGATTACACACTGACGAGGAATTAATTGGTTTGTTAGGACGCAACTAGCGGTCCCATCTCTTATAACATCTTTGCTACACTAACCGAGCAAATAAAGGTGAGTTCACGGCCCCTAACTTTATCCGGTTTTTAAACAACAGGGGGAGAAACATGTATACACTCTCAAACTCAAACTCTTTACGTTATACGAATTTAACGTCACATAACTATACGGTAACTAAGTTAATGTTAATGTAATGTTATGGGCACTAAGCAGCTTTATCACTTAAGTCCTCGACAATCTCCTCGGATCGTTAGTATTTGGGTTAAATAGCGGGGGAATTATAAGTAGTACTACTGGGTCTGACGAGCCCCATCCGAGCTAGTCGCGCTAGCCGACCTGGTATGGTCAACGGGTGAATAATTGGCCTAACATCGCCATGGTCATGTGATAGGCCTGGCAAAACGGAGGCACAACTGTCAGCTTCGATCGCGAACACTTAGTGACATGACTTTAGGCTAGCTACCTATATACATTAATATTGAACTTAATTACGGAACAACTTAATATTCCGGGTTTGGAATATTGGAAACATCAACTTATTATCCCGGGTTGGGGATAATGGAAACAACAACTTAATATTCCGGGTTGGGAATATTGGAAGCAACAACTTATTATTCCGGGATTGGAATAATGGAACTGATATGTTATCCCAGGTTGGGGATAACGGAGTAACAAACTATAACCGAACAAACGAATTTATGAAAACCTGTGAACTCACTCATCTTTAATGTTGACACTTGTTTCTTTACATGTTTCTCAGGATGCTAGGAGCTCTAGGTGCACGTACATGCATTGAACAAGACATCTTTATCGAGTCTTAATTTTTGATATTGTTTTGGGATTTTTCATTGTTTTGGCGTTTGTGTTGGCGCCCGCATCATTACTTATTTATGCTTCCGCTCAAACTTAAAACTAATGCTCTGCTAAATATTGGTAATTGATATAAAATCTAAAATGAACGATTTTGGAAAACGTATTATCAAACCATGTAGAGTCGTTCGACGTACTAGTGTTTCAGATTCTGGTTTGTTCACACGCCTCGCGATAGAACTCCGCAAGTGGAAATTGAGGGTGTGACCAGATTGGTATCAGAGCCACTAGCTATAGAGAACCAGGTTTGCATTAGAAGTAGACCTAAACTATAGCTGATATCACGACACTAGACTTAGTTTGGCACCGAATTATTATATCTTGTTATGTAATATACCACAACTGTGTTTGGTAGATTATGCCTTCATGATAAGGAATGAAAACAACTCATAACTAACTACACGACCTAACAGGCAATGTCATCATCCTCATCGTCATCATCGTCCGATAGACTTACACCACCAAGAGCACTAGGAAAGGCACCAATGGTGGAACCCATACTACCTTATGGCGTAGAGACACGCTCAGCGGCGAGGAAGAGGCTCGCTCTGGGGGAGGAGTCGTCGTTACGTCCAACTATTGCTGTACCGGTTGAACCGGTTAATCCTGTAGAAATAAGAATCGACATGCTTAGAATCCTAGTGCATACACAACAAAAACAGTTAGAAAGAATGCAGGAAACCATCTTAGCACAAGGATGGATGATCCGACACCTTACAGGAAAGACCGACTCGCTCGAGGAAGAGCATCGTACGAGTAAGATAGCTCGTAACACCATAGCCAGAGATCTGCGTGCTGAGCAGATAAGAGCTGACTGGCTTGAGAACAGAGTCCTGGAAAACAGTTGGAACATTCAGGAACTGCAAAATCAAGCACTTGAACCAGCACCGGCCCCTCCAGTGCCGGTAGAGGAGGATCCAGAGGAGGATCCTGAAGAGGATCCGGAGGAGGACCCAGCTGAGGAAGCTGGAAATGCCGCACAGGATGACGGCAACGACAGTGACTTGGGGGATGGAGACGTAGACGACTGACACGTCTCGTTTATATTATTTGTTTTCCTTCAGTTTATTATTTTCCCACTTGTATTTAAACCTGAGACATTATAGTGAATTCGTATGTTTGATTGCACTTTTGTAAGACGTTGAAATTCCAGTTAATCAAGTATTTCTTTGACTATTTAACATATTGAGTTGACATAACTTAATAATTATTAAAGTACGAAGTAGGATAACTATATTGGATATATAGACTTATCAGGGTGTGTTTGTGTTGTGTTTCGAAGATCTAAATGGCGACTGGAAGACGTGGAAACCTTAACTTGACGCCCGAAGAGCTAGCTGCCATGATTCAGGAGCATGTGAACGCAGCTTTAGCGGGTGTTCAGAACCAGCCGGCAGGTAACCATTATTAAATTTTCACGTGAAAATCTAATAGTGAGGTTAGTAAAGTTCCTTGCTGACTTCCTATTCTCTGTCAGCAGGAGGGGGCTTTAATCCCTATAAGATGTTCCTTGATGCAAAGCCAAGCAATTCTTGGGGGCGGAAGGACCCATTGGACTTGTCACACCCTCAATTTCCACTTGCGGAGTTTTACCGCGAGACGTGTGAACAAACCAGAATCTGAAACACTAGTACGTCGAATGACTCTACATGATTTGATTATACGTTTTCCAAAATCGTTCTTTGTAGATTTTATATCAATTACCAATATTTAGCAGGGCATTAGTTTTAAAGTTTGAGCGGAAGCATAAATAAGTAGTGATGCGGGCGCCAACACAAACGCCAAAACAAATGAAAAATCCCAAAACAATATTAATAAATAAGACTCGATAAAGATGTCTTGTTCAATGCATGTGCGTGCACCTAGAGCTCCTAGGGTCCTGAGAAACATGTAAAGAAACAAGTGTCAACATTAAAGATGAGTGAGTTCACAGGTTTTCATAAATTCGTTTGTTCGGTTATAGTTTATTACTCCGTTATCCCCAACCCAGGATAACGTATCAGTTCCATTATTCCAATCCCGGAATAATAAGTTGTTGCTTCCAATATTCCCATCCCGGAATATTAAGTTGTTGTTTCCAATATTCCCATCCCGGAATATTAAGTTGTTGTTTCCATTATCCCCAACCCGGGATAATAAGTTGATGTTTCCAATATTCCAAACCCGGAATATTAAGTTGATCCGTAATTAAGTTCAATGTTAATATATATAGGTAGCTAGCCTAAAGTCATGTCACTAAGTGTTCGCGATCGAAGCTAACAGTTGTGCCTCCGTTTTACCAGGCCTATCACATGACCATGGCGATGTTAGGCCAATCATACACCCGTTGACCATACCCGGTCGGCTAGCGCGACTAGCTCGGATGGGGCTCGTCAGACCCAGTAGTACTACTTATAATTCCCCCGCTATTTAACCCAAATACTAACGATCCGAGGAGATTGTCGAGGACTTAAGTGATAAAGCTGCTTAGTGCCCATAACATTACATTAACATTAACTTAGTTACCATATAGTTATGTGACGTTAAATTCGTATAACGTAAGAGTTTGAGTTTGAGAGTGTATACATGTTTCTCCCCCTGTTGTTTAAAAACCGGATAAAGTTAGGGGCCGTGAACTCACCTTTATTTGCTCGGTTAGTGTAGCAAAGATGTTATAAGAGATGGGACCGCTAGTTGCGTCCTAACAAACCAATTAATTCCACGTCAGTGTGTGAACACACCAATACAAATTCCACACGCAATTTACTCACAAAGTGATACACACAAACAATCATCTCTAACACTCAAACATGCATGCAAGTATCCTCATGTGATCACAGTAATCAAAACATCTTATCATAACCATAAACCAATTCATGCCACAATTTGGTGCACACAATCACAAATTATCAGATTTCAGCCTAACACTAATTATTCAGCTGTTTTCTAGGATTTTTATAAAATAGTTCTAACATTCCAAAAATTCCAATATTTTTACAGTAGGTGACATCTATACTATAGAAATTTATATAATTTTCCCAAGTCCTAAATCTTTACCAATTAACCACAAATATTAAATCACTAAGCTGCAGTCAGATTTACCGCTTTCTGACTGCAGTCCACGGAAGAATTTATTTAAAAATCACTGATCGTCCGATTAACAAAATTCCAGTTGGAGTTGCCTGGAAATTTCTATACCTAGTTTCTGTACAAAAATCATGACTCAACTCTCTACTGATTTTAAAATCTAGCTTGACAAACAACTAGCAAAATTTCAGGATTTTCACAGCTTTAGCTACTGAACTTGTTTGGGCCTTTAAAAATATCAAACGACTTCAGAAAATTATGAATCCAGCGCCATTAGATTCCTTATTCAAATCTCTACGTTCTAGACATCAGAAAATCCATTTTCCGATAACTATCGACCGAGTTACAGCCTGATGAAGTCGGCTGTAACTATTTCTCAGTCACTGATTCAGCATCTCTTTATCATAAACTCATGTAATCCCGCTCATGCGATTAATCTAGGCGATCTAAAACCGATTTCTAATCCTAGATTAATACCAATATCTCATCCATGCAACCCTAGTTCTTACTTCTAGTTATTATAAACAAAACACACTTGCAACCTTATGAGATCCGCAAACAAGTATACATGCATATCAACAATGATCAATTCAGCCGATTACATATAATACATCTAATATCCGAAAACAATCATGCGTATACACACAGTCAATTCAGCAGACTACTTGTAAGCACATATAATCCAAACAAACTAACCACTTCATTCAAATACATAAAATCTGAACATGATCTTGCAAATCAAGAGATAAACCTAACCTTGAATAACTAGGTAACAAGCCGGGTCTTGGACAGGGAGTGTCCGGCTGTTCCAGCAAACCGCGACCGAGAGAATGATGATAAGGTAGGCTGTTTTAGTTGATCGACTAGAGGTGAACCAGGACAGATTTCGCGACTGAATGAAGGTGAAGATGAAGACGGCTGCTGCTGCTGGCGACCGAGAGGAAGAAGAGCAAGGCTGATCCGCGACCGAGGAATGAGGCTATGCTGTTTGTGATCGAGATGGTGTGTATCAGGACTGAACTATCGATCAAGAGAACAAGAAAAGGGCTGTTTACGGTTGAAGAAGATGAAGACTTCGGCTGCCGACGGCTGTTTTGCCCTTTTAGGGTTTTTGTGTATTTTGAAGGAGCATGCATGATCTATATATAGGCGTACAAGCTGATAAGGTCGCGGTTTTTGTTGGAGCTTGTGGCCGAGAGACTAGGGCGGTCGGTTGGGTTTTGCTCATGTGGCTGAGGACTTGGGTTTGAACTCGATAATTCCGCGGTTTTGAACTTGATCTCGGCCGAGAGTGTTTTGGTTTAGGTTTGCTCTCGGTTTGGATTTGATCTTGGCCGAGGACTTGACTTGGGTTAAAGTTTAAAACTTGTTACTCCTAGAGTCACAATGAATCGAAGTTGGTTCGCGTCGCGGTTCGGTTCAGTTCGTGTACATATCTACTGTAATTATTCTATAACTAAAACAATCACACAAACACTTATCACGTATTCATTTAATTCGTACACGTTCATACACATAGCATATACTTTATTCGACAAGTGTCACGTGTAAGTTATCCGAAAAACCCGGGATATCACATTATCCCCATGTTGAAAGAATTTTCGTCCCGAAAATTGAGTAAACGCGGTTTAGCATGTAGCGTACATGTTTAGAGTGCCACGCACAAGGAGTTAGTTCGTTTATAATGGTACGCAACGTTACAAGAAGTTCCCAAGTGTCATACACAAAGATTTCCAAGTGCCATGCACAAGAATTTAGTCAATAATAGTACACGAAAGTATGAGAAATTTCCAGGTTGTCACATCATCCCCTTGTTGAAAGAATTTTCGTCCCGAAAATTTAGTTACTGGTATCGCTAGTTTGTTGCTCAGTTGCAAAGAGGTGTGGGTATTTGCTTTTCATTTGGTCCTCTCTTTCCCACGTGAACTCCGGTCCACGCATAGAATCCCAACGAACTTTAACGATTGGAATCTTGATGTGCCTTCGAGTCTTGATCTCACGATCCATGATCTCGATAGGCTGTTCTACAAAGTGCAGTTGCTCATCCACTTGGATCTCATCCAATGGAATAACTAGAGTTTCATCTGATAGACACTTCTTCAGATTTGACACGTGAAATACGTTGTGAACTCCACTGAGTTCGGCAGGAAGGTCTAATTGATATGCTACGGGTCCAATACGTTTCAAGATTACAAACGGGCCTACATACCGTGGGTTAAGTTTGCCCCGTTTTCCAAAGCGGATTACACCCTTCCAGGGTGACACCTTTAGTAGGACGCGATCGCCTACTTGAAATTCGAGCGGTTTGCGTCGTTGGTCGGCGTAGCTTTTCTGTCGATCTCGTGCCGCCGCCATGCGGTTTCTGATTTGTACAATCTTTTCAGTAGCCTCAAGTATTAACTCAGGGCCTGTGAGTTGACTGTCACCGACTTCTGCCCAGCAGACCGGTGATCTACATTTACGACCGTATAATGCCTCAAACGGTGCTGCCGAAATACTCGTATGATAGCTGTTGTTATATGAGAATTCTACTAGAGGCGGGTGTATTTCCCAATTATTTCCGAAGTCCACCACGCATGCCCTAAGCATGTCTTCCAAGGTCTGTATGGTCCTTTCGCTTTGACCATCAGTCTGAGGGTGATAAGCTGTGCTCATATCTAAGCGGGTTCCCAACGCTTTCTGGAGTGACTGCCAGAAGTTCGACGTGAAACGAGCATCTCTGTCTGAGATGATGGATGTTGGCACTCCGTGCCGAGAAACTACTTCCTTAATGTAGATGCGAGTCAACTTCTCCATCTTATCTGTTTCTTTAATAGCTAGGAAGTGTGCGGACTTCGTTAAACGATCCACAATCACCCAGATGGTATCACAACCACCCAAAGTTCGCGGGAGTTTAGTGATGAAATCCATTGAGATCTGATCCCACTTCCACACTGGGATCTCAGGTTGTTGGAGGAGCCCCGATGGCTTTTGATACTCCACCTTGACTTTTGCACAAGTCAAGCATTTACTCACGTAGGTGGCTATATCGGCTTTCATGTTGGGCCACCAATACGCAGCTTTAAGGTCTTGATACATCTTATCCGAACCCGGATGGACAGAGTATCGAGATTTGTGAGCTTCATCCATGACTAGCTCTCTGAGGTTTCCATAGAGAGGTACCCATATGCGATTCATGAAATACCGGGCTCCATTGGGCTTTACTTCCCAATCACGTTCCATTTTTCCCACTGATTCGGCTTTGATGTTTTCCTCCTTAACTGCTTCTAACTGGGCGTCGCGTATTGGTTCGGGTAGCCCCGAATGAATAGTGAGTTGTAGTGCTCGTACGCGATGAGGTTTCAAGTGTTCCTTCCTACTAAGGGCATCAGCTACCACGTTAGCTTTACCCGGGTGATACCGAATGGCACACTCATAATCGTTCAAGAGTTCGACCCAGCGACGCTGTCGCATGTTCAACTCCTTCTGATCAAAATCGTGTCCCGACAAAATCAGAATCAGCCTCAGGGCCAGCAGCAGGGTATAAACCGGGGATGCTATCAGTGTGGTAGCACTGCCCATTTCAGAAGAGACTGCCCACAGTTGCGCAACAACAAAAATAATGGTGGAAACAACCACAACCACAACAACCACAACAATAATCACAACAACAACAATGGGAACGGTGGCACAGGAGGTGCCAAGGGTTGCGCATTTACATTGGGCCGCGGGGAGGCCAGAAACGACACGAACGTGGTCACCGGTAAGTTTCCCCTTAATGAACATTTTGCTACTCTGCTTTTTGATACGGGTGCGGATAGGAGTTTTATATCTGAGTCTTTTAGGAAGAACCTAAATCTCACGCTTAAACCATTAGAGACCCCTTATGTGATAGAATTAGCCAATGGTAAATCGGTAGATGTGACCCAAATCGTATCCGGCTGTCAACTCAAACTCGCGGGCCACACTTTTACCATTGATCTGATGACAACTACTCTGGGTAGTTTTGACGTGGTAGTCGGAATGGACTGGCTATCCGACGTCCGGGCTGAAGTTCTCTGCTTCGAAAAGTCTATCCGTATTCCACTCACGAACGACGAAATCCTGACGGTACAAGGCGACAAGGCAAGCGCCGTCACCAACATTATCTCATTTATGCAAGCGCAGAAGTATCTTCGGAGAAAGAACTCCTTCGCTTTACTCGCACTAATTACCGAACAGCCTAAGGACGAGAAACGTAGAGAAGACATCCCTGTCGTCCGTGATTTTTCCGATGTATTCCCAGAAGAACTACCTGGTCTTCCACCACATCGACAATTGGAGTTCGAAATCGAATTGGCAAGCAATGCAACTCCCATCGCCAAGGCTCCATACCGCCTAGCTCCAGCCGAGCTACAGGAGCTGTCGACCCAACTTCAAGAGCTGTTGGAAAAAGGATTTATCCGACCAAGCGTTTCGCCATGGGGAGCTCCAGTCCTCTTTGTCAAGAAAAAGGACGGGACTTTCCGCATGTGCATCGACTATAGGGAACTCAACAAGGTTACTGTCAAGAACCGATACCCGTTACCTCGCATCGACGATCTATTCGACCAACTGCAAGGGTCAAGTTACTACTCTAAGATTGATTTACGGTCCGGTTATCATCAGCTACGCGTCAGGGAGGAGGATATCGCTAAGACAGCATTTCGCACTCGGTATGGCCATTACGAGTTTTTGGTCATGCCATTTGGTCTCACTAACGCACCTGCGGTGTTCATGGACCTCATGAACCGCGTGTGTAAACCATACCTCGACAAATTTGTCATTGTGTTCATCGATGACATACTCATCTACTCCAAAAGTGAAGAAGAGCATGCTGAGCATCTACGATTACTGCTAGGATTACTTCAACAGGAAAAGCTATATGCCAAGCTCTCGAAGTGTGATTTCTGGATCCGGGAAGTTCAGTTTCTCGGGCACGTCGTGAATGAAAAGGGTATCCATGTAGACCCTGCCAAGATTGAAGCCATCAAAAACTGGGAAGCACCTAAGACACCAACGGAGATCCGCCAATTCTTAGGATTGGCTGGTTACTACAGACGCTTCATCGAGGGGTTTTCAAAGATTGCACAACCGCTCACTACCCTTACCCAGAAAGGCATCAAGTATGCTTGGGGTGAAAAAACAAGAAGCAGCATTTCAATTGCTGAAGCAGAAACTTTGCAGTGCACCCATTCTGTCCTTGCCGGAAGGGACAGATGACTTCGTAGTGTATTGTGATGCTTCCATTCAGGGATTGGGATGCGTACTCATGCAACGCGATAAGGTCATCGCGTATGCGTCGCGACAGCTGAAGGTTCACGAGAAAAACTACACGACACATGACCTGGAATTGGGAGCAGTAGTGTTTGCACTTAAGATTTGGAGACACTACCTCTATGGAACGAAGTGCACAATTTTTACTGACCACAAAAGCCTTCAACACATCTTTGATCAGAAGGAGTTGAACATGCGACAGCGTCGCTGGGTCGAACTCTTGAACGATTATGAGTGTGCCATTCGGTATCATCCGGGTAAAGCTAACGTGGTAGCTGATGCCCTCAGTAGGAAGGAACACTTGAAACCTCGTCGTGTACGAGCACTACAACTCACTATTCATTCGGGGCTACCCGATCAAATACGCGACGCCCAGTTAGAAGCAGTTAAGGAGGAAAACATCAAAGCCGAATCAGTGGGAAAAATGGAACGCGATTGGGAAGTAAAGCCCAATGGAGCCCGGTATTTCATGAATCGCATATGGGTACCTCTCTACGGAAACCTTAGAGAGCTAGTCATGGATGAAGCTCACAAATCTCGATACTCTGTCCATCCGGGTTCGGATAAGATGTATCAAGACCTTAAAGCTGCGTATTTGTGGCCCAACATGAAAGCCGATATAGCCACCTACGTGAGTAAATGTTTGACTTGTGCAAAAGTCAAGGTGGAGTATCAAAAGCCATCGGGGCTACTCCAACAACCTGAGATCCCAGTGTGGAAATGGGATCAGATCTCCATGGATTTTATCACTAAACTCCCGCGAACCTTGGGTGGTTGCGATACCATCTGGGTGATTGTGGATCGTTTAACTAAGTCAGCACACTTCCTAGCTATTAAAGAAACAGATAAGATGGAGAAGTTGACTCGCATCTACATTAAGGAAGTAGTTTCTCGGCACGGAGTGCCAACGTCCATCATCTCAGATAGAGATGCTCGTTTCACGTCAAACTTCTGGCAGTCACTCCAGAAAGCGTTGGGAACACGCTTGGATATGAGCACAGCTTATCACCCTCAGACATGGTCAAAGCGAAAGGACCATACAGACCTTGGAAGACATGCTTAGGGCATGCGTGGTGGACTTCGGAAATAATTGGGAAATTCACCTACCTCTAGTAGAATTCTCATATAACAACAGCTATCATACGAGTATTTCGGCAGCACCGTTTGAGGCATTATACGGTCGTAAATGTAGATCACCGGTCTGCTGGGCAGAAGTCGGTGACAGTCAACTCACATGCCCTGAGTTAATACTTGAGGCTACTGAAAAGATTGTACAAATCAGAAACCGCATGGCGGCGGCACGAGATCGACAGAAAAGCTACGCTAATCAACGACGCAAACCGCTCGAATTTCAAGTAGGCGACCGCGTCCTACTAAAGGTGTCACCCTGGAAGGGTGTAATCCGCTTTGGAAAACGAGGCAAACTTAACCCACGGTATGTAGGCCCGTTTGAAATCTTGAAACGTATTGGGCCCGTAGCATACCAATTAGACCTTCCTGCCGAACTCAGTGGAGTTCACAACGTATTTCACGTGTCAAATCTGAAGAAGTGTCTTTCAGATGAAACTTTAGTTATTCCATTGGATCGTGAGATCAAGACTCGAAGGCACAGCAAGATTCCAATCGTTAAAGTTCGTTGGACTCTAAGCGTGGACCGGAGTTCACGTGGAAAAGAGAGGACCAAATGAAAAGCAAATACCCACACCTCTTCGCAACTGAGCAGCAAACTAACGATACCAGTACCTAAATTTTCGGGACGAAAATTCTTTCAACATGGGGATGATGTGACAACCTGGAAACTTCTCATACTTTCGTGTACTATTGTTGACTAAATTCTTGTGCATGGCACTTGGAAACCTTTGTGTATGACACTTGGGAACTTCTTGTAACGTTGCGTACCATCATTAACGAACTAACTCTTTGTGCGTGGCACTCTAAACATGTACGTTACATGCTAAACCGCGTTTACTCAATTTTCGGGACGAAAATTCTTTCAACATGGGGATAATGTGATATCCCGGGTTTTTCGGATAACTTACACGTGACACTTGTCGAATAATATGTGTGCTAAGTATTAAACGTGCATGGAATGAATACGTGATGAGTGTTTGTGTGATTGTTTAGTTATAAAGTAATTATTGTAGATATGTACACGAACCGAACCGCGACACAAACCAAAGAGATTCATGGTGACCCTAGGAGTTAACAAGTTTTAAACTTTAACTCGAGTCAAGTCCTCGGCCAAGATCGAATCCAAACCAAGAGCAAACCTAAACCCTAAACCAAAACATTCTCGGCCGAGATCAAGTTCAAAAACCGCGAGTTCAAACCCAAACCGAATCCACCCTAGTACTTGGCCGCGAGATCACATCCAAACCCAACTAACTCACCCAAGTCCCTCGGCCATAAACCCCAAACCAAACCGTAAACCCTATCATTGTTGCGCTTATATATATACAACACCCATACATACTCTTTCACAATCCGAAAACCCTAACAAACAAGACAGCCGTCGCAGCTTGTTCTCGCTTATTGTGATCGCAATCAGCTGTTTTCTTGTTCGTTTAATTCTCTCGGTCACAGCAGCAACAACAATCTCCATCTTCACCTTCATTCAAATCGCGAGATTAGTCTTTGTTCACCTCTGGCCGATCAAACAGCCACTTTATCAACGAGTCCTTCTCGGTCGCGAATTAGTTTCAAGCCAAATCCATTCACATCCAAGTTTCGGCCGCTTACCTTGTCACTTAAGGTTAGGATTTATCTTTTGTTGCTAGATCATGTTCGGTTATACGTGTTTTGAGTGTGTTGTGTTCGGATTTGCATAATAGAATAAGATAGATGATTGTATTGTTTCGGATATATATATATACATGCTTGAAAGAATTGATATAAATGTTTCGGATACATGTATGCTCGAATGGCTAGTTGTTTCGAAGTTATGTGTCTTGATTGTTGCTGTTCTCAGGTTGCATGATGATATAGTTTCGGATTGGTAATACAAGATTTAGAGTTGGAATGAGTTTTAAAGTTGAATACATATAGGCTGTGTTTTGTTTATAATAACTAGAAGTAAGAACTAGAGTTTGCATGGACGAGATATTGGTATTAATCTAGGATTAGAAATCGGTTTTAGATCGTCTAGATTAATCGCATGAACGGGATTACACGAGTTTATTATAAAGAGATGCTGAAACAGTCTGCTGAATAATAGTTACAGCCGACTTCATCTGACTGTAACTCGGTCGTTAGTTGTCAAAAAACGGATTTTCTGATGTCTAAAACGTAGAGATTTGAATAAGGAATCTAATGGCGCTGGATTCATAATTTTCTGAAGTCGTTTGATATTTTTAAAGGGCTAAACAAGTTCAGTAGCTAAAGCTGTGAAAATTCTGGAATTTTGTTGGTTGTTTATCAAGCTAGATTTTAAAATCAGTAGGGAGTTGAGTCATGATTTTTGTACAGCAACTAGGTATAGAAATTCCCGGGCAATTCCAATTGGAAGTTTGTTAATCGGATGATCAGTGATTTTTAAATAAATCTTCCGTGGACTGCAGTCAGAGAGCGGTAAATCTGACTGCAGCTTAATGAATTAATATTTATGGCTAATTGGTAAAGATTTAGGACTTGGAAAAATTATATAAATTTCTATGGTATAAATGTCACCTAATATAAAAATATGGGAATTTTTGGAATGATAGAACTATTTTATAAAAATCCTAGAAGACAGCTGAATAATTGAGTGTTAAGCAGAAAGTTGATAACTTGTGATTGTATGCATTAAAGTGTTGCATGGAATTGAAACATGTTCATGACAAGTTGTTTGATTTCTATGATCACATGAGAATACTTGCATGCATGTTTGAGTGTTAGATATGTTGTTGGTATGTATCACTTTGTGAGTAAATTGTGTGTGGAATTTGTATTGGTGTGATTACACACTGACGAGGAATTAATTGGTTTGTTAGGACGCAACTAGCGGTCCCATCTCTTATAACATCTTTGCTACACTAACCGAGCAAATAAAGGTGAGTTCACGGCCCCTAACTTTATCCGGTTTTTAAACAACAGGGGGAGAAACATGTATACACTCTCAAACTCAAACTCTTTACGTTATACGAATTTAACGTCACATAACTATACGGTAACTAAGTTAATGTTAATGTAATGTTATGGGCACTAAGCAGCTTTATCACTTAAGTCCTCGACAATCTCCTCGGATCGTTAGTATTTGGGTTAAATAGCGGGGGAATTATAAGTAGTACTACTGGGTCTGACGAGCCCCATCCGAGCTAGTCGCGCTAGCCGACCTGGTATGGTCAACGGGTGAATAATTGGCCTAACATCGCCATGGTCATGTGATAGGCCTGGCAAAACGGAGGCACAACTGTCAGCTTCGATCGCGAACACTTAGTGACATGACTTTAGGCTAGCTACCTATATACATTAATATTGAACTTAATTACGGAACAACTTAATATTCCGGGTTTGGAATATTGGAAACATCAACTTATTATCCCGGGTTGGGGATAATGGAAACAACAACTTAATATTCCGGGTTGGGAATATTGGAAGCAACAACTTATTATTCCGGGATTGGAATAATGGAACTGATATGTTATCCCAGGTTGGGGATAACGGAGTAACAAACTATAACCGAACAAACGAATTTATGAAAACCTGTGAACTCACTCATCTTTAATGTTGACACTTGTTTCTTTACATGTTTCTCAGGATGCTAGGAGCTCTAGGTGCACGTACATGCATTGAACAAGACATCTTTATCGAGTCTTAATTTTGATATTGTTTTGGGATTTTTCATTGTTTTGGCGTTTGTGTTGGCGCCCGCATCATTACTTATTTATGCTTCCGCTCAAACTTAAAACTAATGCTCTGCTAAATATTGGTAATTGATATAAAATCTAAAATGAACGATTTTGGAAAACGTATTATCAAACCATGTAGAGTCGTTCGACGTACTAGTGTTTCAGATTCTGGTTTGTTCACACGCCTCGCGGTAGAACTCCGCAAGTGGAAATTGAGGGTGTGACACCACATAATCTTGACCTTAGCTTGAAACTAAAGATGATGGGTTACTCTATTTCTTGAACTGTTTATGGGTTCCAAACCAAGACAATCTTCGTACAATATTGATGAATGAGGCCCATAAGTCTCGTTATTCTATCCATCCTAGCGCAGACAAAATGTACATGGATCTTCGTGCCCAGTATTAGTGGCCGGGTATGAAGAAGGACATAGCCTTGTACGTTTCTAAATGACTAACTTGTCTTAAAGTCAAGGCAGAACATCAACATCCCTCCGGTTTACTTGAACAACCGAAAATACTAGTATGGAAATGGGAGAACATTGCTATGGATCTCATCACTAAATTACCACGCACTTCTAAAGGTCATGATGCTATTCAGGTAATCATTGACCGTCTGACTAAATCAATACACTTTTTGCCGATTCGTGAGGATTTATCTGCTGATAAACTTGCTAAGATCTATGTTGATGAGATTGTATCTTATCATGGTGTTCCTTTGAACATCGTATCAGATCGTGATGCTTGTTTCTCATCCTATTTTTGGAAGACCATGCAATCAGCCATGGGAACCAAATTAAATCTAAGCACTACATATCATCCTCAAACGTATGGATAGACTGAAAGGACAATCCAAACACGTGAGGATATGCTTAGAGCTTGTATGATCGACTTTGGTGGTAGTTGGGATTCGATCTGCCTTTGATCGAATTCTCCTACAACAATAGTTATCATTCCAGCATCAACATGGCTCCATTCGAGGCTCTTTACGGCCGAAAATGTCGTTCGCTTGTCTGTTGGAATGAAGTTGTTGAAGCTCAAATCACTGGACCTGAACTCATTCAAGAAAAAACAGACAAAATCATGAAAATTCATAATAATCTTTTTACAGCTAGAAGTCGTCAAAAGAGTTATGCTAACAAACGACACAAGCCTTTGGAATTTCAAATTCATGATTATGTCCTTCTCAAGGTATCCCCTTGGAAAGGTGTGATTAGAATTGGAAAGAAAGGAAAACTTGCACCTCGATATGTGGGACCTTTTAAGATCATTGAAAGGATCGGAAATGTGGCCTACAAACTTGAACTACCTCCTAAACTTGGGAACGTTCATCCAACCTTCCACGTGTCCAACTTGACAAAGTGTTTAACCGATGAAAACCTCCACGTTCCGCTTGACGAAATCCACATTGATGACACTTTGTCGAGAAACCTTTGGAGATTATGGACCGTGAAATCAAGAAACTCAAGCATAGATGAACACCGATTGTTAAAATTCGCTAGGAATCCAAACGTGGCCTAGAGTTTACTTGGAATAAGAGGATCAATGAAAGTGAAATACCCACATCTTTTCTCACAAGTCTCCTATGATTAAATTGCAGGACGAAATTTCCTAAATTAGGGAAGACTGTGACATTTACAATATTTGAACATTATACAATTTCAATCATTTTCGTATTCAATAAAATGTTATATTTTATTTACAAAATACGTAATCGTATGATCGAGCAAAATGATATTCATGACATTTAGAAAAAGATCAAAGTTACATATGCCTATATACCCTTCATTAGCTTAAATAACAAGTTGGAAGGGTTAAAAGTGGCAAACAAGTGAAATTAAAAGTCTGGGGGCCAAAACTGCCAAAATTGGAAACTTATTTTATCAAAATGTCTTACGGACCGTAGGACCTAAAGCCATATGGTTCATAAGCCATGCCCAGTTGCAGAAATTTTGCTTGGCCTCCACGTTCTGCTAACTGTGCTCATTACTTGACACCTAGCACGTAATTGCCACCCTCTTCCTGTTCAACACCTCGTGGGACACTTATTAACATCAAGAGAAGTCCCATAACACTTGGCATGATCTAGTTGAACTTGTTCAACTATAAAAAGCCTCATATGTTCATCCTTTCAACTTGCTGAATTCACTCTCTTCTCTCTAATCACTCATTTCTGGAGTTTACTTCTCTTTAGAAACCTCCTACTGAGTTCTAATCCTTCCTAGAACACAAGTAATTCCTTAGTCTTTTTCACTATTTTTGCTAGTTATGAGCCAAAAGTCAAAAAAATTGACTTTCTGTTTGATTTTCGGTTCTAACCATTTGGTCAAGTAAAGTTCAAATTGAACTTTCCTACGTGATCGTACTCATGAAGGTGTTAATCCCTTGTGACTACACCCTCTGATCATCATATTTAGTAGGCGGTCATGTCTTTTGGTTAATCAAATGACGAGTCAACTATATATACTTTGAAAATGTCGAAATGCCCTTTTAGGCACAAAAATAGTTTTAAAAATGTATGGTCATTATTTTTTAGCTTATAAACTGATCATACAACATAATTAAACTAGTTTTGACATGTTAGACTCGTCATAGGACTTGTTTAACCATATGAAGCTGTAGGTACGCAATCGACCCGTTAAAGTGGCGTAAACCACTGTAACAAGTTGTAACAAGTTTAAACACTCCTAGATACTTTCAAATCAGAATGTAAGGTATTATGAACCATATTACACGAGATCCTCCACTCATTTGGTTTATGAACCTTATCATATCCGTTCCTCCGATTAAGTCACATTATACACTAACCTAAATTATCCGACATATTAGGAAACACTTGAAACATTGAGCTTTGCTTAATCATTTGAACAAGACGTATACGCAATCCATGTAAGTACATAGTTTCCCTCTTTTATGTTTTTAAATTGTTTTTGGGTGATTCATATGTGCCTATCACTATTTTCATGATTTCAAAACACTATACATGGTTTAAATACCTTGCATACATAGTACATGGTTTATATACATAGCATGCTTACATTGTACTAAACATGATGGTGCATTGAATATGACAATGATACATTCATTAATAGTGATGTTATGGTACCATAGGATTGAAAACCCCATTCCCGCTTCTTAGGTCTGTTTGGAAGTTACCTCTTGGAATGACAGAAACTGGGTGACATAATTGATATAACTTTATGTTTATAAAGGTTTGTCCGACAGTTAACAAGGCTTGAATGCATTCACAAACAATCCATACTTGTTTTAAAAAATAAGGCAATTGTTTTATACAAAACAAAACTCTTTGGTTTAAAAAACATTTTGTTTACCAAAGACATTGTGTTTATACAAGACAAGTCAGATTTTGGTTATGCAAAACAAGTCCTTTGATGATCTATACAGAAATATATTTGATTGGTTATATAAAGACATAATTAGTTATTAAGTTAACCATTCATGTTTTCCTTAAAATCATGTTTTCTCATACGGTTTTACAAAAGAAACACTTTTGTCAAAGATCATGGCTACTCTTGAAATTGCTTAAACATTTCTTTTAACACTCAAAGCCAAGAGTTTTGACCACAAAACCTATGTTACTTACTGTTGGTGCATTATGTCTATTGCCTACGTCTAGGATGTGTCGATATTGTATATAGGCTTAAACGTCATTTGTAAAATGTTATTAAATGTTTATATGTTTGTAGTTGCTCGTACGAGTGAGTCAGTTGGCTCGACAGTGACACTCTGTCACTCGTACGAATCACCACTCGCACGAGTCACAAGCTTTTGTTCACACACTCCAGTGCGAGTCATGTCAACCTATAAATAGAGGAGTGTTGTGTCAGAGTTAGTGTGTGTTAGTTCAGTTGGTACGGAGAAGTCCTGCTGATTTTTTTACTCGCGTCTGTACTTGCACATCAATTAATACAATTCAGAGCAGTTAAACAGTAAGATCTTTCTTGTTCGTTTGGCATCCTCTCTAGCAATGAATTACGCCTCTACTAGCTGAGTTAGATAAGACCGGTTGCTCATCGGAGGAGCCGATCCCCTGTTCACAAGTGGTATCAGAGGCTTGAGGCCTGATCTGTTGTCAAACGTCAAGTTCTGCAGGCTACCAACTATTTCAGATCAGATTCACTGTTGCAGCTTTCTACTTCTACATTTCTCCCAAACTGATCTCAGATTTGGACGAAATTATGGACAAATTGGACTATGATTCTAGGATATTCCGTTAAAATACATTCTAATCAATCTTAACAATTTCAGATCTAAAATCGAGCTTAATCATGTTAAAATCGGTAAAATCAATCCTTAACAATTTCAGATCTAAAATCGAGCTTAATCATGTTAAAATCGGTAAAATTCATCCTTAACAATTTCAAATCTAATTCGTACGAACAAGTAATCAGAATTTCTTAAAAATTACAAGTTTCAAAATTTACAAGTGTGATTCGCACAAATTAGACACTCGTACAAGCATCTCATTCGTACGAGCGAAAGTTCATCTGTACGAGCGATTTCGTTGCGCACGAGTTATTTGTTTTTGTCACCTTGTTCATACAAATTTCTGGTTCGTACGAACGGATCTTGATCACACAAGTTGTTTTAATATTTGCACGAAAGAATTTTTCCGCACTAATCTGTTTGTTCGAAAAGTGTGTTTTTGAATTTTTACAGAAAAATGTCAGACGAATTTTACAACGCATTCGCTACATCTGCAGTCACGACCACAATGGCTCAAAACATGAATCTCGAAAACGAGATGGGTACCATGACCAAACCGCCGAAGTTAATGAACCTAGAAGATTTCGACTGTTGGAGCGAACGGTTCATGAATTGGGTCCATGCAAATCACTTTACTTGCTGGTTCGCTATCGAAGTTAAATATCAAGCTCCTGTGGGTGAAAATGGCCTCGAAAAGACTCTAGCTCAACTCTCGGATGTTGAAAGGGAAAAGTTCATAAACCAAAAGAAAATGATGAACATTCTTCAACAATCCATCAAAGAAGATATTCTGGCTTTATTGTTGATACACTTTTGTGTCTATCGCTTGTTCTTAGTTACGTCTGTAATTGTACAGTCTTTGTTTACATTGGTCTGTATAGTTTGATCGTGTCAACCGAATCAAGATATACTCCTATCTTGGTTTAGTACGAATTTTAGTTTGTCTATGTTAAACAATTGCATGTGTGCATACTGTTGAGTCTTGTGTACGTCATGTCTGAGACACGTTCTCCAAAGAAATCCATTTGTGCGAGTGGAAATACTTCGTACGAGCAAAACATTGCTCGTACGAGTCACCTGCCATTCGTACGAACGAATTCATCTAAACAAGTTTCATACTTGTTTTGTATGAGCTAGTTAATGCTCGTACGAACCAACTTGTTCGTACGAGCATCTTTGGAGTAGTTCTTCGTGTCTTTTGGTGTTTCGTATGACCAACAATATACTTCGTACTGTTGCTAGGCATGGACACTATATAAGCAGACATGCATTTCTCAGAACGAGCTAGTCAAGTTTTGATCAGCTAGAACTATACTGAAGAGATAGACGCAAGAGCACAGAGAGTGTTGCATGAGTCTGTATGAACATTGTTTGTATATGTTTGTACTAGTTCTCTTTAGTTAATTGAGATATTGAATCTTTGGTTATCATGTGTTCCTACTTTGCTTTGGTTTGCATTCATACGAGGATTCCGCACTCGTATCGGTGTTATATGAACTAGGAAGTAGGTTTATCTTGATCCTCCAAGTGGACCTACAAGTGGTATCAGAGCTTTGACTCTCTTCCTTGTCCAAAACCAAGCTTAGTGATTGTGTCTGAGCTAGTTGAGATGGTTTCTTGAAGTGTTCTTTAACTTTCAGCAGGAACTTAAGTTTTTGAAAGATAACTAACTTAAAACTTGGTTAAAACCTGTTGCATGCAGAAAATTTTCATAAAAACCTTGTTAGAACACATGGAGACATGTTAAAATCTGGTTTTTTTTTTAATTTTCACAAAAGTTGAACACTCTTGCTGGAGAAACTCACCAGAGAAACTCACCGGAATATAGTTGTAGGGTTGACCAAATCTCTAACATTCTGGACTTGACTGTTAAAACTGAAAAGCTGATAGAATGTTTGTCTTCTTTAACTATAATTGTGTAGACAACAGAACATTTTCGAAAACCAGTCTGTACAGAAAAGGAAAGTTTTCACCAACCGCCCTGCAAAAAGATCCCTCTGAAAAAAACACACATGTGCGAATAACCCATCCGCACGAAGAACCAGACTGTTCATGCGAAAGACTGTCATCCGCATGAAAGACCTAGTTCGCACGAAAGATTTAGTGTTCACATGAAGGAGTTTCCTCCGTACAAAACAGGTAGTTCGTATGAAGGATCTACCACTGCACGAAAGAGTGGTTCGTACGAAGAACAACTCAATTTGCTTTTCGTGTTTCAGTTTTTCAGCCTTTGTGATTTCTCAAACTTTGTGATTTCTAAAAGTGTGAATCTTTAAAAGGAACTTTTATTTTCAAAAATCAAACTTTAAACCTTTTAATTTTTCATAATCAAGAAAATGAGTTCAAATCCGTGGGATTGGAGCAGTAGTTCAAGCACAAATCAGGACTCTTCGCAAAGTTCCGCAACCTCATGGGTAAAATCATTGATGCCTTAACATACAACCATGATTACTGCAAATAAATGGATGTGTGTCGCAAACCAGAACCAGAGCATTCAGACTCTTCTGATGAGTGAAAGTGAAACCGAGAGTAATAACCGTCCACCTAAACTGAACCATATGAACGATTATCCGTCCTGGAAAAGTCGTTTCCACATATGTTCTTGGACAAAACACAGAATTATAGACATGTTTTACTACACCCTATAAAGAATCACTCGAAGAGGCAGGATCAAACCCAACCTCCTAAGCCAATCTAGATGAAGGCGATAAAAAGGCTTACGATCTAGAGAAAAGGCGTTTGCTATCCTGACACAGGCACTCCATAATGATATCTATCATCAGTTTGTGTACTGTACAACCACGAAAAATCTGTGGGATACCCTGGAGGCAAGAGGAGAGGGTAATGCTGCAACCAGAAAAATTCGGCATGATCTACTTAAGAAGGAGTTTGAAGGTTTCATGTTCATGGAAAATGAAACATTAAATGATATGACAACACGTTTCTACAATTTGCTCAGCGAAATGTACTCATACAAAGTGTTAGCATCTCCGCAAGAAATCGTGATGCGCTTTGCTGACTCTACCACCCAAATGTGGTCAATTTACTGACTTATTAAAACATACAGGTGTTTTGGACTCAATAAGTATTTATGAATTTGTGCAGAAATTGGAGAACAAGAATGAAGAGGAACTTCGAAAGGCATAAAGAGTCACTGTTCCACAAAACCCTGAGATGTACTTCGGAGGTTTTAATACAGGTATTAGTGCAAGTCAGCAACCAAAGCTTCAAACCGCGTTTGCGTCAAATGTGAATCCCTTTTTACCACAACTTGTTCAAACAAATCAGTCCGCAAGCTTAAGTACTCGAGCTTATGGACAAGTATTTGATCTGAAAGCCTTTCTACCACAACCACGAGATTTACACCTCAAGTTCCACAGCAAGCTCCTCAACAAGCTTTCTATGGGAACAACTTTCAAGCCCCAAACCCCAACACAGTGAGACTTGACACATCACATCTTTCCAAGGTCAGCGTAGAAGTTGCTCAAGAGCATACGGAACTTCTAAACACCATGGTTAGTGCCTATTGCGGATTAGTAGCTGGTCAAATTGGAAACATCAATTTAACAAATGAAGACTACCAGCAAATAGACAGAGATGAGATGGAGCTAATGGATATCAAGTGGGTGTTTACTAGTGCGATAAGAAGAGCCAAGGATTACATGAGCAGAACAGGAAGAACCAGTTTGGAGAGCAAGAAAGATACAAAATATGGTTTTGATAAAAATGTCGTCACTTGCTTCAACTGCGGAGAAAGAGGTCATTTCAAGCGTGAGTGTACAAGACCCAACAAACAAGGAAATCACAACCCCTTCCGAAATCAACCTCAACCATCCAACACAGCTCAAGTTAATAATGATAGAAGAATAGTAGCTGTTGGCAACCCAAACAACACCAATCTATTAGGACCATCAAACAACACACGTAGAGCTTTGTTAGTTCAATCTGATGAAGGATGCGATTGGTCAGTATAGTTGGGAACTGAGAATAATGGAGGAACTACATGTTATGCCAAGATCATCAGTCAAATAAAACATGTTCATAGCATTGATAGTTCAGATGATGCCGATGCTTCAGGATATACTGGTAGTTCTGATGAAGAATGCTCAAGTTCAGGTGGTTATGGATCTGATTCAGATATCAAAGAGGGAAGTGATGATAAGGTCAAACAGTTGCTGAAAGAAGCGAGAAGATAAGAGTGAAAAGGTGGGTTTGATGAAAAATCCGAAGCTGCATCAAAAGAAACAGAAAAATTCCTTACAAATATTGCAGCTTTCCATCATCATACTGCCTTCATGGCGAATGTTGTCGGTTCGACAAGTCAGGTAAATTCCGACTCTCCTAAAGTTTGCAATGACCGTGCTGAAATAAAATCAAAATTTGAAACAATTAACAGTCATAATCAAAGGTTAGTTGTTGAACTATCAAAATGCAAAGAGGCGAACTTGGCTTTAACTCAAAACGAAAAAGAATTCAAATCTGTAATAAAAACCCTTAAGAAAAGCGTTTCTGAATTGACAAAAATAGTTTTGAATAAATAGACAGGAATTAACAACTACATTAATCTCCTAGAAGAAACAAAGAAAGAGTTAGCCATCGCCAAATGCGAACATGATGCGATCAAGCTAAAATTGGATAGTTATTCTAACTCCCGATTTGTACTTGATCATATCATTGATGTTCAAAAGTTAAAAGTAGATGTTAAACATGTTGGGTATAAGTCGTGTCCACCCATGATGAAACACAACTATACCAAATTGCTTGATGAAGAGGAAATGCCACGCTTTGAACCCTTCGTACCTCTTAATCCTAAAGAATTTGCAGCAGGGCTAGGGTTCAAGCTAGACAATTCCTCGGTTGAATCAAGAAAGTCTGAGAACTCATCATCAGCTGTTAATCAGAAACCCTCTAGATCAGAGAAGGATGATTCATCAAATGATGAGTCAGAGAAAATTAATCAGGATCAATCTCTGGATGAAGAAAAGGGAATACAAATGACTGCTACTCCTAGTGTAAACATTGTCGAAAATCAAGAGAATGATCCCAAGAAATCTGTCAAGACAAAAGTGTCTACCGATGAAAATGATGATGTGTTGTATACTTTGGTTAGACACAAGAAAATCTATTCTAGCAAAGATTTTCCAATAGAAACGTAAATCCAACCTCCATTGATCAAGTATTTGAAAAATCAGCAACCAAATTTTTGGAGAAGAAAAACGTGATCAATTCACAACCATTATCAAGTTCAAGAGTAAAACACCAAGAAAAGCGAGTTGAAAAGCCTAAAGCACCACAACCAAAGGTTGAGACAAAAGGCACTCGCTATAAGAAAAAGCTTAAGAATGTTAAATTTGTGAGTTCTACAGAGACTGATAAAGTCAAGACTTTTGAACACATGTCTAATGTAGATTTTGTAAACAAAGTCAAGATTTTAAAACGAAACAGCGAAAAAAATTACACCCAACATACAAATGGGTGTGATAAAAATGAACCCAGTACCTCAAGACCCACAAGTTCAACATCAAGCCATGGAACACGATCTCCTAAATTTGTTGAAAGGGGAACATGTTTCAAATGTGGAGACTTTGGCCACATTATCAAGAATTGTACCAACCCAGCAAAGCCGAGATTTGTTGAGGAAGCCCCTCATGAACCAACTTGCCAACGTCGATTTGTTTCTCCCAAACAAGATAAACAAATTATTAAAGAACAAGAAGAAAAACATAGACGTAAACAAGTAAAAGTAATTGAAAAGGCTTTAAAATTGGATTCTTCAGAAAGGAATCCAAGATCTTCAAATTCAATAAAACTAGAAATTGTTAAAACTGTAAACAATAGTCATTTTGGTAAATTACATAATCTTGGAAACCTAAGATCGGTGATGGTTCAAGAGGAGGCTCACAATTTGCAAATCATCAAGAAATAGAAATCACATTTCTTGATGATAAGGGGTGACCCAAGACCACTAAGGCTTGGGTCCCCATCTCAAACTAATCTGGTTTTTGAATGTGCAGGGTGTTCCAGGAGGAACTATGAATAGTCACTGGATTGTTGACAGTGGAGCATCAAGGCACATTACAGGCGACTTACGACTCCTTTATGATGTGAAAAGCATTAGGGGTGGTTATGTTGCTTTTACTGGTGACAAAGGTGGATACATCACTAGAGAAGGAATGGTCTCCAATGGTGTTGTGAGTTTTGACAAGATCAATTATGTTCGACAAATTAATCACAATCTTCTTAGTGTTTCTCAAATCTGTGACAAGAAGTTCAGGGTTCATTTTGATGATACCGGATGCTATGTGCTGAAACCTGGTTTCAAGATTCCCAAGGAATGGATCCTCCTATCGGCTACAAGAATCAACGCTTGTATATTCTTGACATGAGCCAAGCTATTACCACGTCTGCACAAGTCACATGTTTTGTCTCAAAAGCCACCGAGAACGAATTAATCTCTTGGCACAGACGAATGGGACACATTCAATTGAGGAAAATGAACTATTTGGTGAAAAACAATCTTGTGAATGGTATGCCAGTGAAAAAACTTTCATCTTCAAGACGTCTGTGTATCGTGCCAGAAAGGAAAGCAAGTAAGAAAATCTCATCCTGTGAAGAAAATCAATACAGTGAATATGCCTCCGGAACGTCTTCATATGGACCTCTTTGGACCTATGAAACACAAGACTACCATTGGTGATTCATACTGTTTAGTAGTTACTGATGACTACTCCAGATTTTCATGGGTGAATATGTTGGGACACAAGAGTGAAGTTCCCGAAATTCTCAAGAATCTCCTAACTCTACTTGAAAATTTGTACAATCTGAAGATAAGGAGAATTAGAAGCGACAATGGCACCGAATTCAAGAATCAAGTTATGGACGAGTTTTGTTCTTCTAAAGGCATTCTGCATGAATAAAGTTCTCGATACACTCCGCAACAAAATGGTGTCGCTAAGAGGAAAAATAGAACTCTAATTACAGCAAGAACTATGCAAGTAGAATCAAAACTTCTTGTTCAATTTTGGGGAGACGCTGTGGCTACTGCATGTTACACGATGAATAGAGTTCTTATGATGAAGAGACACGGAAATACATGTTTCGAGTTGCTACATAAAAGGAAACCGGATGTTTCTTTCTTAGAACCTTTTGGAGCTCCATGCACTATGATTGATCCACATGGTAAATTTGGTCCGAAGGCTATCGAAGGTTTCTTCCTTGGATATGCTACTCCTAACTTCAGAGTGTGGAATTCGTCAACAAAGAAGATTGAAGAGTGGGGAGAAGTCAAGTTTCAAAGATACACTGAATCAGAAAGAGCTTCGGGTGCTCCTTGGATGTTTGACTATGATGGGCTGTATAACTCCTTTAATCTGCCAACTTTTGATGATGCTTCTGTAGCGGCTCAAATGTTACTAGAATGTGATGTTGCAATTGACTCATCATTAGTTCAACCAATTATTGTTAACCCTTAAGTGTCTACTTCGGTTAACAATCTTGTTCAAAATGAGGAATTCGAAGATGCTGCTGATTATAATGTTTCATCGGAAGATGATGAGTTCCATGATGCAAATTCTGCTGTAGTTCCTGTAATTTAGATGTCACGTCACATATTCAGAATCTAGGAACAACTGAAGGTCATGCGTCTACATCATCATCAAATCTAACAAATGAATTGGCTGTTGATCTGAATATCAACAATCTGGGTATAAACTCTCGAGAACCTGATGTTCCTAAAACTAAAATTCATAATACCCATCCTCAGCAGAATATTATTGGAGATATCCATAGTGGTGTGCAGACACGTAATCAGCTCAGGAATAATAAGAATGCTGGATTGTATTCGGTTATTAGGGAATATGGGGAACAAAATGATTAGTCTTTTGCCTGCTATGTTTGCCAAGTTGAACCAAAATCTTGGAAGGAGGCTATGAAAGAAGACTCATGGGTTGAAGCTAGCAGGAAGAACTTCAGCAGTTTCAAAAGTTAGGCGTCTGGAAGTTGGTTGACAGGCCTGACAACTATAAGAAGATTAGTGTCACACCCCGACCCGCAGCGGAAATAAGAGTCGGGGCATAATTGGGTTATCACCAAAGCACATGACATTTACTATTATGTTTCATAATTAAATGAAGTCAAAGTTACATTTCTCAAACATCCAAACATGTTCATTCATTACAAGGGAAAATAACCAAACATAATAATCCCAAAAACTAAATCGTTTTATTTCTTCTAATCCAGGTCTTATGTGTTCCTAGCTGCTGCTGGTTCACCTGTATCATGTGTAAAATGGGAGGTTTTTGGGTTAACCCTAGTTGGCGAGTGAACCTTATAGATAAACATTTGATAATGATTTTATGGTTAGTTTATCAATAAAATATTGTGCATAATCATAAAAGAGCACATGTATGTAATCAAACATTGGCAAATATCAGATACAATTATAACATATATTAACATTTGATAGCATACATGAGCATACCAATATCATATGATAACTAACATAAATGAACTGTGCGATCAAGGCTCAATCAAACGGAGCCGATCGTATTGCATGAACTGGAAATGTAAATTGAACTGTGCACTCAAGGCTCAATCAAACGGAGCCGAACGTATTGCATGAACTGGAAATGTAAATTGAACTGTGCACTCAAGGCTCAATCAAACGGAGCCGAGCGTATTGCATGTATTGAAATGTAAAATGAAATGACCGATCAAGGCTCAATCAAACGGAGCCGATCGTGCGGGCACGCCCTGATCAACTGCATAATAAAATGGGGATCAAACTCAACCTCGATGGATGGGGAGCTACGGCCTCGGCAATTGCATGTACTGAAATAATAACTTGCATCTAATAATGACTACTTAACATCAACAAACTAATACACATGTCTTGTTATGATGTATGCACAATAATTTCGTTATAATATGTAAATAAGCAAAGACACATGATACACCCCAAAATCGTGATTAAAACGGGGAATTTGAAAGGTTTACTCACATTGGGTGCGTTGGATTTGAGATGGTGAGATGCGCACGATTTAGACGAGCGAGTCGACGAGGAATACTAACCTAAATAATAATGGAAAGATATATTAAATGGATAGATTTTATTAAGGATTTTAATGGGATTTTTAGATATATTTTTGTGAGTTTATGGCTATTTTCTATCTTTAAAAATGTTATTTTTTAAGTATTTTTAATTGATTTTTAAATTAAAATAAACAAATAAATATTTAAAAAAAATATTATTTTTTTTACTGTTTGACCGTTGACCGTTGACCGGTTCGGTCAGCGGTAAATGTTTGCGCCAAGCGGGATTCGAACCGGTGACCTTCCGTTCACGCGCACGTAGCTCTACCAACTGAGCTACGTGACTAACCCGTTAGAAACCAGTTTTAATTATATTTATATACTTATTCGAATTTACCGAAAATTCCTTTATTTTGCAAAACGTTTTAATCTCATGGACCGGTGCTTGTGACGGGACTCGAACGCGCGACGTGAAGTTTATTTTGCACACAGTCCACCGCTGGACTGTGTGTCTAACCCGGTTATATTCTTGATTTATATTATACTTAACAACTACCCGCTCTAACCCGGTTAGTTCATGAATAAAAAGAAATGTTGTTTCGTAAAGCGTGTGCATAGTAAGAATCGAACTCGCGACATGATTATGAAATGTGCACACAGTCCACCGCTGGACTGTGTGTCTAACCCGTTTATAAACCGAATTTTAATTACTCTTATATTCTGAAATAGATTCATCTTCTTCGTCGGATTACAACTGTCAGCGTAATTCAACTGGTTAAGGTTGATTTTGCGATTTACTAAGATCTTAAACACTAACAGTAATTCAAGAGTAAGGAATGGAAAGAGTTTAAAGAACAGGATTTACCGATTGGAGATAAACACAGAAATCCGGCGAAGGTTTTGTCGGTACAGAAATTGAACTCCGACTGTTGAAACAATTAACAGTGTGGTTCGATTATTTATAGAATTAAATCACCTAAACAAAGTTTAAGTGAAATGTAGGATCTCTTACCAGTTCATAGTGGGATTCCGGCAATTTCAGAAACTTTCCGGCGAAAGTGAGATTTCCGATAAACGTTGACTAAGATTGATTCTGATGATGGAATTGTGTTAGAGATTGACTAATCACATGTTTTAAACAAAAAGAGTCGAAGGAATTACCGTGAGAATGCGAGTCCCGATTTTCCGGTGAGTTGCAGAAAAATTCCGGCGATCGGATTCAAAGGATCTTACAGTTCAGAATCTTGACGAAAATGAAATTGAGTGTTGTTGTGATAGTTATGAATCGCGCAAATGATCAGGACTTGGATTAAATCAGAGTTTGGTACGTTTTCGGTTTCAAATACCGGAAATGATGAAGTCTTTAAGTTCATTCAATTCGGACTTAATTAGAAACCGATATTCATCGGTTATAAGCTAGCCAGACGATTTCGAACTGATTTGGCGATCGGTTTACCGATTTCCGTTATTCAGATAACATTAACTGTTAATTCGAGTTTGCGTATAAGACCCAATTGTTTTCCTAAGGTTAATAGAAAACAATTGGTGGCGGAGTGGTTTGGGGACGGAATGATAAGTTGTTGGAGTGCTTCCGCTGACCGGGTTCGAGTCCGGTCAGCTACAAATGTTTTTTATTTATTTTATTTTAACTTTTTATCAAATATAATTTTTATGGTTTAGTTTATTTATTAATTATGTAATGTTTAAACCCAAAATAATCATAAATAATTAATGAAATTTCATAACTTGGTACAAGATTACAAAACGGAGCGGGTTTTGGAGACCCGATTTTTACAAATGTTACAATTGGAACATGATGGGTTTACAAATGCAAGAAGGATGACCGAGGTGTTGTTGTGAGAAATAAAGCAAGATTGGTTGTTCAGGGATTTAATCAGGTCGAAGGCATTGATTACAATGAAGTTTATGCACCAGTACCTCGTCTTGAGGCCATAAGAATCTACTTGGCGTATATGTCCTACAAGAAGTTTACTGTTTATCAAATGCATGTGAAAAGTGCATTTCTTCATGGTGTGGTTGAAGAAGAGGTATATTTTGAGCAACCGCCTGGTTTCGAAGATCCAATCCATCCTGACAAGGTTTGGCTTCTCAACAAGGCGTTATATGGTCTTCATCAAGCTCCACGGGCTTGGTATGAAACATTATCTACCTATCTTCTGAAGAATGGTTTTCAACGTGGATTGATCGACTGTACTCTCTTCATCAAGGAACAGAATGAGGACTTGTTGTTGGTGCAGGTTTATGTTGATGATATTTTTTTGGGTCTACAAACGAGAAAATGTGCAAAGAATTTGAGCAGGTGATGCAAGAGAAGTTCAAGATGAGCGCAATGGGAGAAATGACTTTCTTTTTAGGTTTGCAGGTTCAACAATCTAAGGAAGGGATTTTCATCCATCAAACCGAGTACGTCGGGGATATTCTCAAACGATTTCAGATGGAAGACTCAAAGCCTTTGGGAACTCTATTAGCTCAGAATCATGGGATTACTCTTGACGGAATGGGTGAACATGTAGAACCATCTCCTTATCGTGCAATGATCGGATCTCTCATGTATCTTACTGCTTCAAGACCCGGTATAATGTACCCAACATGTCTTCTAGCTCGCTACCAGTCCAGTCCGAAGGTTTCTCATTTGATGGCTGTGAAAAGGATCTTTCATTATTTAAAGGGTTGCCCAGACACAGGTCTATGGTACCCTAAGGATGATAACTTTGATTTGACAGCATTCAGTGATTCTGATCATGGCAGCTGCAAGATCGATGCAAAATCAACATCAGCAGGATGTCAGTTCTTGGGAAATCGTCTAGTCACGTGGCAGTGCAAGAAGCAGACTTGTTTAGCTACGTCAACCTGTGAGGCTGAGTATATTTCGGCTTCTAGTTGCTGCTCTCAGGTTCTATGGATCCAACAGCAGATGCTTGACTACGGTTTTCAATTTCTAACTACTCCTATTTTTGTTGATAATGAAGCTGCTTTACAGATCACTCGTAATCCTGTACAGCACTCAAAGACCAAACACATTGAGATTAAGTATCATTTCATTCGAGATTGTTATGAAAAAAACTTATCAATATTGTTAAAATCCACACTAATCACCAACGTGCCGACCTGTTTAACAAAGCCTTTGATAAATCTCGTTTTGATTATCTGCTTTTGGTCAATGGCATCAAGGTGAAACTCGAGTAATTCATTCTTGGCTAATCATTTTTCGTAAATATTTTCTTAAAAATCTAAAAATTACAAAAATATTTTCTATTTTCTCTTAGTTTTATATTTTAGGGGGAAATAATTCAAGAAAATACAAAAACATGAGAAAATGCTAAAATACAAAAATATGTCTTTTATTTATCTAGTTAAGTTTTTATTACCTTCTGTGTTTAGGGGGGAATTTAGAAAAATACAAAAACAATAGAAAAAACCAAAAATCAAAAATGAGTTTCTTGAATAAATAAGTTGAAGATGATGATATACACCAGTAATCTGTCATAAACAGTCAAAAACAAAGAACGGAAATTTATAAGTAGCTTTACTCGTTGGTCGAGGTTAGATCCTCATATGTCGCCACTCTCGTCACTGGGCGTTCTCACTTAATGATGTATCGATAGGCTCGAAATCAGATTAAAATGTGCAGGTTGATATAAACATAACGGACTGCAAGCAAGGTGGGAACTATTCATTGGCATTTGGTATTGGTACCGAAATTTCGTTTGATAGTGTGCCGAGGTTATGAGATATGCGGTCTTTATGCTGACTTATCATCTGGGTATCATGGTTGAATCTTTTGCCAAAAAATAACGGTGACGCAAGTCTAGAACTTCCATGATACCATACATACGTGTAATATCGCAGTGGATTTCCAGAATGCACAAAACTTAGATGAGAAAACCGTGAAGCAACACATGTCTCTATTAGCATCAGTTCTCGAATCGTATGATAGTCTTGTAGCAGGAAGGATTGGAAATTCTGAAATGACCAGAGAGGACTACGACCAGATTGATCTAGTAGAAATGGTGTTGATTGACATAAAGTGGTGTATGGCATCTATCGTTCGACGCGCACAACGCTTCATGGAAATTACGGGAAAGGAGAACTTGGGAGGTTTGGATGGAAAACTGGGAATTGATAAATCCAAAGTTACTTGTTTTAAGTGTCAGGAAAAGGGTCACTTTAAGCATGAATGCCCAAATAGAGAAGCTCAAGGGAACTAGAACCCATTTGCCAATGATTATTACAAGAAGGCTATTTACCACCGTCCTCAACCAAGAACTTGCATGGTGCAGATCGAAGACAAACAGCCAGAGACCAAAGACAAGGCACTAGTGGTTACTCAGGAAGATGGGGATTTAACTGGAAAAAATATATTTCTAAGAATGAAAGTTTGGCTTTGGTTGCTGAGATAATCGAAGAACCTAGAGAAGAATTGGAGGTAGCTTTTGATGAGGCACCAGAAGATGATTCTTACTATCATACATCATCAGAAGAGGAGGAACTTTTGAACAATGCATTCAAACACCTCCTGCCTAACGATATGTTGAAAACTTTTGCAGGTTATTTTGCACCAAGTCATCAGTCATCTTGTGAAGAGCAAAAGAAGCCGGTTATTGAAGAGAGAGTTGAAGAAAAGTTGGAGAAGTTGACGGATGAAATCAGCAAGGCATGCATGGAAAACGTTAATGAGGTAAATGAGTCTAAGTGTGAGTTTGTGGTTGAAAACCGTGTCTGAAATGTGCTGAGCCGTTTAATGATGTTGTTGTAAAAGACACACAGTATACTGAGCTCAAAAGTTTAACAGATAATTGTCAACTGATTACAAATCAACCAAAGAAGCATACGACAAATTAATAACTCTGTTAAACAATACAAAAGCACTCCGAGAAAGTGACGCAACACTTTTGATGCTCAAAGCGACAGTAATGGACAAGCAAATGGCCATTAATATTCACTTAAACACTATCGCTGAGCTAAAGAGTGAGCTTGAGAGGGTAAGAATTGAAGGGGTTAACAAACTGTTAATTAGTTAGTCAACAAGCTCTTATGTCATTGATCACATTTTACCTAAAATTGAAAACAAAGAAGAATCAGAAAAGGTTGAAACCAAAAGTGCGAGTTACGATTGAGTTCCACCCCCTATGTGGAATAGTTATGTGTGTAAAAAGCCAGCTGGGGTGGAAAAGGCACTCAATCAACGAAAATTGAACAATCAAATGAGTTGCCTACAAACATCGACGTAACTTATACAACTTCTAATAGTGAATGTGACTCTGAAGTGGTTAAAACGTGGTAGAAAATGTTTTAAAAAGTGAATCTGAAAAGTCTGAGTTTGATGCTGAACCATCGGAAAATAGTTTAGCTAATGATCCAAACGTCATAGTTTATAAAATGCAAGGATCAAATAAACTATTTTCTGATGAAGATTTTCCCATCAAGAACGTGAATCTGGATAGTGTTGATAAAATGTTCAAGCTTGTGGTGGTAAGTCATACTGATTTAGATAAACATGATGCATCTTTCTACTCTAAATCAATAAGTGACAACCGACCCTATTATCATAAAAACATAGATTATCCTAAAAATAAGGGGCAGGGTTGGGTTTCCAAAAGCAACGAATGAACAACAAACCCTAAAAAGTTAACTTTACAAAGAAAATCAACTTTGTTTTGGGACAACAACAGAGAAGGAAAAAGAAATCATCGGAACACAATCGAATGATGATTTCAAGAAAGAGAAAGAGAAAAGGAAACAAGTTTTGGAATTTTCTGTTCGAAAGGACAGTAGAAATGTCAAACAGTTGGGCACATTGCAATATATTGCTCACAAGAATCTCCAAAACATGTTTCTCATTCTAAAAAGTTCACCAAGGACGAGAAACATAAAGCACCTATTGTTGCGGCAAAGCAAATCTTGAAAAGAACAAATTAATCCTACAAAAATGTTAAACCAATTATTCAACTAAACATCGTCAAATGGATTCTAAATTTTATGCTAAAAAGGTAAATCTGAAAACGCAAAAGTGGGTGGCAAAAGTGAAACCGTTCAAGGTAGAAGCAAAACCTTATGTTCCAACAAAAACGAGCCTAAAAAGAACGTTAAAATCAAATTAGGTCCGAAATTTGACATTCCGAACCCACCCAAGACCAAACTGGCTTGGGTTTCTTTGTTTAAATAGTTTATTCCGTATGTGTGTAGGGACTCCCACGATCAATAATGTCTAAATGGATAATGGATAGTTGAGCTTCCAGGCACATGACAGGGATGCTTGCGTTGTTACACGATGTTAAAGCTATTCGCGTAGGATATGTAGGTTTTGCCGGAATGCAAGGAGGAAGGATTGTCGGTGAAGGAATTCTCACGAACGGAGTTGTGTCATGATAAAGTGAACTACATCGCGGAACTCGAGAACAATCTACTCAGTATTTCGCAGATTTGTGACAAAAGATTCATGACACATTCCAATGATAAAGAATGCTTGATCTTGAAACCGGGTTTCAAGATTCCGGAGGAATGGATTCTGATGCGTGCACCGAGAGAAAATTACTTGTATGTTCTAGATATGAGTGTCGCATCTACAACATCGAAGAAAGTTCAATGCTTTGTTTCTAAAGCTACTAAGAAAGAGTCGATACTAAGGCATAGAAAGATGGGGCACATTCATCTGCGAAAGATGAATTATCTTGTGCATAACGACCTAGTGGAGGGTGTTAATTTGAAGAATTTTCAATTATCCGATGATTGCTTGAGCTGTAAAAAGGGGAAGCAGCACAAGAAATCGCACCCACGAAAGTTGTTGAATTCTATCAAGCTACCTCTAGAGAGGCTACATATGGATCTTTTTGGACCAGTAAACGTCAAATCCATTTCTGGTGATCTATATTGCCTTGTCGTTACAGATGATTATTCAAGATTCTCATGGGTTTTCTTTCTGGAGAGCAAAGATGAAACATTTGAAACTCTAATGATACTCTTCAAAAACTCAAAAACCTGTATCATTTGCCAATCAAGAGAATATGCAGTGACAACGGTACAGAGTTCAAGAACAAGAGGATGCTTGAATTCTGCAATGAAAAAGGGGATTCTTCATGAATTCAGTGCTCCTTATACTCCACAACAAAATGGAGTTGCTAAATGAAAGAATCACACACTGATCGAGACTGACAGAACTATGTTAGCCGATTCGAAAATGCCAATCAGTTTCTGGTGTGAAGCAGTCGTGTCAGCTTGTTACACCTTGAATCGTGTGTTAACAGTTAAGCCTCACAACAAGATGTGTTTTGAGTTACTAAATTAGCGAAAGCCCAACCTTGTATTTCTGGAGCCATTTGGATCACCGTGTATTGTATTGGACCCATCTGCTAAATTTGGTGCCAAATCCTTGGAAGGATTCTTATTTGGTTATGCTACTCCTCAGAAACAGGTCTTCTTGCCGAGTCTGAACCAGGTTATTCTTATGCAGCATGTGGATTGTCAAAGATATACTATGCCAACATAGAAACCTGGAGACCATGGCTGTTTAACTACGATAGTTTGTGGAATTCCTTCGACCTGTCAGATGTGCCATCAGAAGAAGAACTTGTTATGCTCTTTCAATAGCATCAAATATCTAATCAAGAGCAAGTTACCAGACCGTTAGTGATTTCCCCGTCACTTCCTGGGTCTACCACGTCTGATGTAGGTCCAAGCGCTACTCTTCAAGACTTTGTCCCTATTCCTAATGTCACCACTGCTGAATCATTTGCCCAGCAATAGCCAAATGCTGACTCTGATCGGGAACCAACTTTCAACGATGGTGGATCCAGTTCCGATGAATGATCTAAGCAGATTGAAAGCTTCTTGAACACACAGGTTGATCAGTCAAACCTTAGGAATGAAGCTTCATCATCGGTACCGGTTGTAGATGAAGTCATTACAAATTTGCAAACGCAAGTAGATGTTCCTAATGAAGTGATGCCGAGGACACTTTCATATCATCCTTCGGAGAATATTATAGGCAGCTTACAATCGGGATTGCAAACTCGCAATTAGATCAACAAGGATCTAAGTTGTTTCTATACTCGTATTGCTCCACTTCAAACCAGACTTTCTAATAGTTGTTTTGTTTCTCAGGTTGAGCCGGGGAACTGGAAAGACGCGTTAAAGGAAGAAAGCTGGGTGGACGCGATGCAAAAAGAATTGCTTCAATTCTAGAAACTGGGAGTCTGGAAGCTTGTTGACCTACCCGATCATCACAAAAAGATAAACACTAGATGGGTCTTCAAGTGCAAACGTGATGATAGAGGGATTGTAGTGTGCAACAAAGCTTGAATTGTGGTTCAGGGTTTCCATCAGCAGGAAGGGATAGATTACACCGAAGTCTATGCCCCGGTCGCCTGTCTTGAAGCAATCCGCATATTCTTGGCCTTTGCCTCATGGAAAGGGTTCAAGGTGTGCCAGTTAGATGTCAATTCTGCTTTCCTGTACAAAAAAGTAAAAGAGGAGGTGTATGTCGGCCAACCACCGGGGTTCGTCGATCCAATGCACAAAGACAAAGTCTATCTTCTGAACAAAGCCTTATATGGTCTGCATCAAGCCCCGAGAGCTTGGTACGAAACGCTGTCACGGCATCTTACAGACAACGGCTTTATCAGAGGAACCGTAGATTCTACCCTCTTTACAAAGGAAGTGGATGGGCATTTGATCTTACTGGAGTCAAAGTTGACGAGACTTTATACCGCTCCATGATCGGATCCTTGATGTATCTCACTACTTCTCGACCAGATATCATGTATCCAACATGCCTGTGCACCCGTTATCAGTCCAATCCAAGAGATTCCACTTGCTCACCGTTAAACATATCATGATATTTATGAAGGGATTTCCAAGCACCGGCTTGTGGTACCCTAGACACGACGACTTCAATCTTGCGGGTTACTCGGATTCTGATTTCGGTTGCTGCAAACTCAACACCAAATCAATGACGGCTGGTTGCCAGTTCTTCAGAACCCGTTTGGTAACATGGCAATGCAAGAAACAGACCATGGTCGCTCTCTCTACCTGTGAGGCTGAATACATTTCAGCATCTAGCTGTTGTGCCCAGATTCTCTGGATTCAACATCAGATGAGAGACTTCGGATTGCGATTTCTTGATACACTAATATATGTAGATAACCAGGCTGCGATCAATATCACTAAAAACTCATGTCAACATTCTCGAACCAAACATATTGAGAATCGACACCACTTTATCCGTGATTACTACAAGAAAAAGTTGGTTAGCATTGAAAAAATCCACATTGATGACTAAAAAGCATATTTTTATACCAAAGCCTTTAATCGTACAAGATTTAAAAATCTTTTAAAATTAAATGGTTTAATAAATCTGACATCAGGGGATATACACGAGGTTGAGTTTGAGGATGACGAGGACTTGACGTGAAAACTCATCGGTTTGACGAATTTTATGTATATTCTTTCTTAAAAAATTCTTAAAAATCCAAAAATATGTTTTTGATTTTAGGGGGAGAAATTTTGGGAAAATACAAAAACATTATTAAAGTCAAAAGAGTTTTCGTGAAAAAGGGAGATCATATTATATCAATATGACAGTCACAGTATGCTAAAGAATTGGAATGATTAAACAGGTAATTAAACTGGTCTACTAAGGATATGCCAATAGGCTTTACTCGTTCAGTAAATTGTTTTAAAGATATAAACCTAAAAAGAAAAACTGAATAACTTGTGGGTTAACATCTCTCGAATATATGGACTTAGTACTCCGAAATTTCATTTGAGAGAATGCCAGATTCTGTGATACTAGGTATTTATATTTAATTGATATCTGGGGTATTATCCGAGTTCTTTTTATTTTGCGTAAGCAATGGCCTAGAGCTTGTATAATACTTTACACATTATTCGCCTATAAAAGCTGCATAAAAAAATGATTATGTCATAACCTTTGTGACATCTGCAGTTCAAAAGTTACTTTAAGGAACACCGCCTAAAGACGAGCCTTTATCTCTTTGTCTGTACGGTAGTACTAACCTGAGCTCTCAAGGTCTCGCAATTCACCCCTTTACAGATATCAGTTAGATATATTCACCTGTGAAATGAGATTCTGAGAATCTCAATACGGGAGTATATTCTGAGATGGGACACACAGTTATTTCATGTTCTTAATATTACATAACATATCTTGAATCAGTTGAGAACAAGAAGAAGTTTAAGTGGATACAAATATTAACAATCTAGGTAAATCTGGTTAAAAACTTAATGATTATACCAAGATCAACGGTACTAATGATTTGTTAAACACTTGATATGATCTTCTTGAAACACAAAACTGACAAAAATATGTATCTTTACTTGTTATTTCTTTTCGGAAAACTTCCAAAACCCAAAAAGATTTTTAGTTTCCTTAGCTTTTTAGTTTTTACTTTAAGTCTACCGATGATGTGAACACGGATAATTGAAGTTATGGAGACATCTTGCTGAAAGGAATCTGAAGACCATGGGTTGGGAGCTAATCTTAATCGAAAAATTTCTTGAATGTCAATAAAGTTCATTAATTTGAAACTTTACAATTTAAAATAAATCTGTTTTGGTAAAAAATGGTCAACCGAGGTCATTAACTTGGACTTGGTAGGCAAATCAGATAACCAGGGTCATTAAATTGGACTTGGTTAACTGAGTGGGTATTAAACAGATAAAAATTGCATAAAAATAAAAAATATCAAAAAGTTTTCCAAGTTTTAGAACTGATTCGTACGAGCCTCACTAGCTCGTACAAACCAAGTTTGGGTTTCCTTCGCACGAACCGCTGGTTTGTACAAATGACTCAAACTAGTATAAAAGGTAACCTTCTTCGCACGAACTAATGTTAGGCTACTGTGCAAACTAAGAGAACTTTGTGTGAATACGTTCTAAACTTCACATTTATTAACATTTTCCGAGTACTATTACATTGGGGATGTTGATCTGCACACCTCTTACAATGGGAAACGTATTTTTGCTCAATCTTAGCCGTTATTATGCCAGATTTGAACCAAACGTACTTGAAACATTGATTTAGGGAGATTGGATCTGTAAAACTTAAAATTGACCTTAAAAACGTTAATATCGACCCTAATAACCTATAAATCAACTATCAATTTGTTAAAATCAACATGTTTTAAGTTCGGATTAAACTTGGTGTTTTTGGAACGGATCATTGTTCGTATGAAGGACCATTCATACAAACTGGGATTTGCTAAGAATTGATGATTCGTACGAAGCATGGTTCGTATGAAGGATCTTTGGCAAAATTTTTGAAAATTGTTTAACTCTTAAATCACTTGTACGAAGTGGTGATTCGTACGAATGATAACTTGGTCCAAACTTGTAAAAATTTCTAAGTGTTGACTCGTACGGATGCTTGACTCGTACGAATGATGTATTGATTTGAAAATTTTGAAAATTTTTCTAACACTTTTGAATTCTCTTTGTACAGGTCAAGAAAACATCATTTTCTCCATTTCACAACATTTGTTGTCTGACTGACGAGACTATTCCGGAGATAGCTGCGTACAGAGATGTACTAGATTTTTTGAGCAGGATACCAATTACAAAAGCGCTCACAGATCGACATATAGTTTATAGATCTCATGTTGAATACTTATGGAACGCCGCAGAGTACGATTCTGAAGAAAATGTGATAGTGTCGGCGGTATAGATTGATGATGAAGATATCCAGGTCAAGATAACGGAAGAGTTTATTCGAACGGTTTTGGATTTCAAGGATAATGTAGATGATCCTACCGGGATTTTGGAATACATGGTGAAGGGATGTTTTTACAGGATGGGATATGCTGGTTTTGTCAACGTAGCGCCATTCAAGAAAGGAAATCTCAGCGCATCTTATATTTCCCATGTTATTGCTCACGCTCTAAGTAATCGCAAGGGAGGATTTGATGATCTGATTGATTATCAAATGTGTATGATTATAGCACTGGTCCTAAATCTCCATATAACTTCTCTAAAGTTATATTCACACAGATGGTGCAAAACATTCAGAGGGAAAAGTTTCTGCAATAGCCTCGGTTCGTACAGATGTTGTTAGACCATTTACACCCGAACCTAAAGAAGAAGAAGAAGAAGGAAAACGTGTTAAAGTTAGAGCACATGGATGTTTCTACATTGAAGAAGATGAATTTACATTTGAAGACTTTTCCGAATGCTAAACCTATTTTTGGTGCTATCGTAGACAAAGATTACATTTCTCCAGCGCCGGTAAGTGGAGGAAAGATGATAGTGGAGATGAGAGTGAAGAATTAACTGCGCTTGAAAGTTTTATTGCTAAGCGAAGTTTGTGATTTGTGAAAGGAGGCGAAAAGGTGTTAAAAGAAAAGCAACTGCTACATCTTCTGCTACTGCAATGCCAAAGAAAAAATCAGCTATAGAAAGTTTGGGTTGTGCGATGAACCTGAAGTTGAAGAAAACAATGAAGACATCGCTACAGATATCGAGCGACAAGCATTTGGTGGAGAGAAAGAAGCTGAAGACGCATCGTCTACAAGCACTAACTCTGACAAAAGACGCGCGGGTGAACATAAAAGAGCCAAAAAGATTGAGGCAAAGTGTCAGGCTAAGTTAAAGAGAAAAGCAGAAGAATGAAAGCGTAAAGCGGTAGGAGAAGATGATACAACATATGTTCCTTCAGAGCCAGATACTGAAACTCCTGTGCGCACACCGATGAAGAAAAAGGCACGAAGGTTTAAGCGTCAAGCTGCTAGAAGCTCCGAGTCTCCAATCGTTAGATCTAAAGAGACTGTACAAGAGCCTATGTTCGAAGAAGAGGTTACTGTTGAACCAGCTCAGCAAATTCCAACATCACCACCTCGTCAGGCACCACCACAATCGCCACCACAACAATCTACTCCGCCACAACAGTCTGCACCTCAAACACCTCCACAACCAACACCAAGACAAGCTACTCCACAACCACCACCACACACTTCATAGCCCCAATCTCAGTTTGATTTTGACTTTGACTTCAGAGATATTCCTAGGGGGAAGATTTTTCATTCACGACCCGCGTGTTGAAGAGTTACAAAAATAGGTCTTGTTGAATACTATGAAGATAGCGGAGTTGCAGGAACAGATTAATGTGTTGAATAAAGAGAAGCAGGAGTTGCATGAGCAGATCAATATTTGTCTGAATATAAACAACAGTTAGAGGCCATGCTTGCAAGTATTGTGTCTGAAAATGAACGTCTACGTCTTCGTATGGCCGAATATAAGGAAGAGAGACTCCACAATGATCGTAGAATGAGTTTGTTTGAGAAGATTTTGGTGAAAAAGCTGGGAGTAAATATTGCATCAGAAATAGACGAGATAGAGCGTGTTGAGGCTAAAGAACGAGTTGCTAAAAGGGAGCGCCTTGCTAAAGAGTTATCTTATGCGCAAGGAAACGCAAAAGAGAAGGTTGTTGAGGATCCTGTGATTATTGAAACTGAGCCAGAAGCTGAGTCTGCGCCAGTTACTTTTACAGATATCGTTGTGTACCAAATGCCGAACAAGTTTATATTGATCGGGAAGCCTAAAGATGGGGGAGATTGATATGTCGAATCTATCTGCGAGACACTGTGACTAGCTTGTGAAGAAAAGTTAGAGAAAGAAATTGAGAAAGCAAGTGAAGAATTCGAAGAAGATGCTGAAAAGGAAGATGAAGATTTAGATGTTGATGGTGATTCTGATTCAGATTCGGATAAGGGTAATGATGATGATAATGTTGGAGGTACCGGTGTTCATGTAACTAATATGATGTGAATAAAGAGATTGATTATTCAGTGTACCTTGATGATTCCGCGAACCAAACTACTGAAGAAGGTGTTAAGGATAGGACAGAAGGGTCTTCAGATGCTCAGCAGGCAGGAATCCTCTTGGTGATTGATATATCTACCGTTCCTGTCATGCCAAAACCAAAGATTTTCTATCTTGAGCATGACGGCGAGGAAGGCGAATTCATGCACAGTTATTCTAAAGAAGAAATTGAAGAGATGCTAGGTGTTGATGAAACACAGTTTGAGTTTGATTTTGAGAATGAGTTGAACGAGATTAGCGCGTTCGAGCCAAATGATTATGCTTTTGAACATGTTGAAGACGCTAACGAGTATGATCGAGTTGTCATGGAGGATGATTCTGATGACGATGCGAATATTGCCGATCAGGGTATAGAGGACTCCCCAACTTTTACCTAATTATTTGCAATAGAAAATGCAGATGTGCTGAAACGTAAAGTTCAAGAAGTTGCAAGGTAAGGCACTATTCCTCAACAGTTGAACTGATCTGAAAATTGCTGAGATGAGGAAGAAGTGGTTCAAGAATGCACAACAAACCGTAAATTCAAACGTCCTCTAGCGTTCTTTACTCGTGACGCTAATATTTCTCTAGGGGACATCATTAGCTAGGGTTGGATTGAAGAGCTTAATGTCTATGCGATCAAAAGGGAGTTTGGTATTCAGTATTTCCAATATCTGAGCGACATCAAGTCCTTGCCTTACTGGGATATTAAAGAATTGGTCCAGACAAAGACGATCAATCTTAAGATGAAATTTCATGACCAGAGGCTTTGGAAGTTGATCAAGCTTGAGGCTTTACATGGTTTTACTCACTGGAAACCTCACTTTCCTAGACGCATCACGAAGATCGATCCATGGCGAAAGAGAAAGATGTGTCGCTCATCGTAAAAAGGCCGAAAGTAATGAAATATATGCCTATGTTACGGATGGAGCAGGATTTCTACAAGAGCTTCAAGTGGTGGCATTATGATTCGAACACAGGAGAGGCTGTTATTTGCTTATACCTAGATGAAGACTCGTGGAAGATCACATAGGAACTAACCGAAGCCGTTATAGCTCAAAACGCATATACGGGCTATGGGTGGCATTCGAGTTACTAGACCCGATGTGGCTAGTCAATTGCTCAAAGAAAGATATTGATTGTTTGTTTATAGCAAAATCAGTTATGAAGAAAAGGATAAAGAACAAGCTCTACAATTTCAGAAGATAGTTAATGTATGCTTTGCAAATGATATTCATTCTGGATCGTCATGGAATACATCTTGGAGGAAGCTGGAGAAGACTGAGCAGAAAAAGAAAGAAAAGAAGAAAGCTAGAATAGCTGAGCGTGCTCGTATAGCATGGCTAAGGAGTTTCGGTTTGGCAATACAGTGAATCGACCTCCTCCAATGGATCAAACGCCAATTGTATTTGAGGAGCGCCGCAAGCCACTGAAGAGATTTTTTGGTCGTTAAGCGTCAAATATTGCGAATTTTTTTTGAAGACCATCCAGACTTCGGCAACATCCAGGGGGTTTGTTGGTGCTTTATGTCTATTGCGTACGTCTAGGATGTGTCGATATTGTATATAGGGCTTAAACGTCATTTGTATAAATGTTCTTAAATGTTTTATATGTTTTGTAGTTGGCTCATACGAGTGAGTCAGTTGGCTCGTACGAGTGACACTCTATCACTCGTACGAAGCAACCACTCGCACGAGTTACAAGCTTTTGTTTCACACACTCTAGTGCGAGTCATGTCAGCCTGTATATAGAGGAGTGTTGTTCAAAGCTAGTGTGTGTTAGTTCAGTTGGTACGGTGAAGCCCTGCTGATTTGTTTACTCGTGTCTGTACTTGCATGTCAATTAATACAATTCAGAGCAGTTAAACAGTAAGATCTGTTGTCATCCTCTCTAGCAATGAATTCTGCCTCTGCTAGCTGAGTTAGATCAGACTGCTTACTCATCGGAGGAGCCGATCCCCCGTTCACAATTACCAACATTCAATGTTGACATTATTTTCGCATATGTTTCAAGTCCTAATGTATGATTGCTAAAGCATGCTACACGTAGGATGGACTCGGGCCTTAGTTTACTTTAAAACTTAAAGATAATTGTTTGTATTTTGTTTGTGTTATCCAAAGACAATGTAAATTTTTAATTCAATAAAACAAAATCTTGAATACCATGTGTTTGAAACAAATCCTGTAACGTGACTCCCTGACGTTTTCACCGCGGTTTGTTGTTTTAAACGGTCGGGGTGTTACAGAGATTAGTATCAGAGCCATGGTTATAGGGAATTAGGTTATTATTAATGCTTTTGACCTAGACTATAACCTTTCTAGGGCCCAAATGTGAGGTAACTCGCATATAGATTCTTAATACAATACCATCACCTATCCTTAGGTGATTACAAAACAATGTAAAACCATTAATCAATCTTAAAAGTCAAAATTTTTCCAAGACTTTTTACAAAAAATCATCATCTATCCTTAGATGATTTGTTTTTAGGGTTTTAAGCCTTAATTTTTTCAAAATCTCGTCAAAGTTTGGGTTTTAATAATGTGAACACATGCAATCTGGAAGGGTGGATGCCTGTACCTTGAGTTTTTTGTCTAAGGCTAGAGTGTTCGTACAAGTCCACTTAATCAGACCAGTCACTCTTACCTAGGAACTCTTGGGGTGAGTGTCCACTTATGGGCTAAAGCATGTATTCGCGATACATTATAAAGACCCATTTACTTTGATCAGTCACCGTGTCATTTGCTCGTTTTAAGTAACGAATAAATGATCACAATCCTTATGTTTTATCGATATTTTTTAATGTTTCTTTTTTACTATCCAATATTAATCTTACTCGTTTCCTCTCACAACATCATAGGAACCAACAATAGGATCCCCAGGCTGCTATTAGGGGGATCATTTTCAGAATGGAAGTTCAAGTTTATTCAGTACATGAGGATCAAGGATCCAAAGGCTTGGAGGTTTATTTGCAATGGACCAACTGTGATCACTTATGTGGTAGATGAGGCAAAAGGAACTACTACTGTTAAGCCTACAATACAATACAGTGAAGAGGATTAGGAAAAGGTTGATATTGATGCAAAGGCTCTAGCACTGCTACACTCTTCATTGGCGCCTGAAATTGATGTTGGGGTCAGGGAATCTACTTCTACTCAAGAGTTGTGGAATGCTCTTCTGGCAATGTATGAAGGGAATGAGGAGATGAAAGAAAGCAAGAGGGAAATGTTGATGCAAAGGTTCAACATGTTCAATCAAATTCAAAGGTTCATTTCCCTAATTAGTGAGATGAGAACACATGATATGTCACTACAAAACTCAGTTGTCAACAAAAAGTTGTTGAATGCTCTTCCAAGGAACCGGGATACAAATGTCACACTTATCAAGAGGACAAAAGACTTGACCCGCATGAGTCTAGCTGAACTAATCTCTCTGCTCAAATCCTATGAAATGGATGACAAGCAGAGACTTTACAATCATACCTCGAGCTACAAAAATGCTTCTCTTTCCTCAAACACCGTGTTGGTTTCGCAACACGAGACTAGATCTTTTTAGATGTTCCCTTCAAATGCACCCACCTACTCTTCTACTACAACTTATTGTAGTTGCACGTCTACAACCCTAGTTCAACAAGTGAACCCAGTTCAATTTGCACCAACTCATGCCACATTCAGTACTGCGTCAAAATTCACACCACCCTTCACGGTTTCTAAGGAAGTGGAAGACCATATGGCATTCATGGTAGGTGTTGTGAATTGTTATGATGCTTTCGTTGCTGGCAAGCTGACTGCTAATCACATCGGGGTAGATGAGCTACATGAAATCCATCCTGGTGACATCGAAGAAATGGACATCACATGGCAAGTGGCCATGGCCGTGTTTTATGCCAAGAACTTCGTCAAGAGAACCGACAGAAACAGCTGGGAAGTGGCAAACAAAGAACTTGGATGAAACAAATCTAAGCTCAGATTTTTCAACTGCCACGAGCCAGGGCATTTTGCTCGTGAATGTCGACAACCAAGAAGAAAGAGATAAGACAAATGTAACCGTCACTATCAGCTCAGCATCAAGATGACACCTAATGTTGTATGTACTTCAAATGTGACCGCCACTCGCCCAGCTAACAGCTCTAGTTCAAATACATCTGCTAGAAACCAAAACATTGTCTCTTGTTCAACTCAGGTTGCAAACCCAGGCAATGCTTTGGTGGCTCAGGAAGGGGGAGGATTTGATTGGTCAAATCAGATGGCTGACCTGGAATCACTGAAGATAATGTGTTTCACGCTCTCATGGCTCTGGTGAACGACTTTACTCCCTCTACTACTAAGGTATGTGTAGATAATATTTGTTGTAATCATGCTTGTAGGGATAAAGTTAGTGGTTACAAAGAGCAGGCTGACTCACTCATTATGCAACTACAATTTTCCAAATCTGATTTATATCATATCAAAAAGAAAATTAATAGATATAAGGATATGGTGGAGGCGAAAAAGCGTGAATCCGACAATTGCAAAATGATCTACCCCAAGAAAAATGTAGGCATCTCATTTCAAAGAATTGTCAGAGAAGTAGACTGTTGAACTTGATAATCTAAAATCAACATTTGAATATACAGAATTTAATTTTAAAAAGTTTAATGTGTCAAGTGAAAAGGTTGAGAAAATGATAAACTAACAGTTAAAATATAGTAAAAAGCAAGTTAGTGAATAACGGATTGGGATTTGTATGCATTCCTCCATCATACAATCACAATTACACCTCTATTCTTATGACTGAGGAAGAGATAACCAACATGTCTGACATGGAATATGGGCATCCGAGTGATGTGAAGGTTGAACCAGTCAAGCCCAAGAAAGTAAAAATCACAAGGCCTGATAAAACTGAAATTATGTTAGAAAAACAGGCTTTCAATAAAACATTCATAAAACCTGCTGATGCTTCAAAGCATACTGAGACTCTAAGTTTTGAGGAAAATGTCAATGTTGATAAACATTTTCAAGTATTAGATAATATTGAGTCAACAATTTCTCAAAAACCATCTGAACTGCAAAATCAAAAAGAAGGGTCTCAAAATAAATCAACATGCTTTGAGTATGCTATGATGAATGGATTGGCTAATTTCATCAAAGAGTTTGAGTCTAGCAAAAAAAACTAAATCAACTACTTCATTTGATTCTTCATGTGACTCCTCAGGAACAACTAATTATGAAAATTCAAAATTAGTTGAATCTGCCAAGTCTAGTGATGAATCATCTGAACAAGTTGAATCAGAACAGACGAAATAGAATCTAAATCCTCACCAGAAGCGTCTGTTCGGCCATAGAATATTATTGATTCTGAAACTGCTAAGCAAACGGTGTCACTCGAAACTAAGAGTATTGCCCTAGATTCAACTGACATTGTTTGTGAGAGAATAAACATTACTAACCTGGTTACTTCACATGCAGAAGAAGTGATTGTTGAAGATTGGGTTGAGGGGGGTGATATTGTTTGCCAAGAAACTGCCAACGTTGGTTTGAAAACATCTAATTTCTCTGTTAATGCTTATCCATATGTGAAAAAGGATGTTTCTAAGCCAACTTTGAGAGGCTCATCAAATAAATATGTGTCTACAAAACCAACAGTTTCAAATGAAAGTGCAAAATCTGACAATGTTTTTAGAAAGAAAAATAGTGAATGTACGAACTGTTGTAGACAGGGACACATGTTGCAGGGCAGTAGATTTGAAAAGTCTGCAAACAAATCATCTAACAGATCCTATAACTCATATCCATCATCAGTTGGATCGAATGAATCTGGTATGCCCATTATGTGAAGAAGCAAACGTGTTACAACTGTGGCAAACTCGGCCACATTGCACAAAATTGCACACATCGTCCTTATGTGCCATATTATACACAGAATCAGAGGGTTACACCAAGGGATAGATCTTATTCTATGCCAATGAAGGTTGAAAAACCTAAGTCAAAATTACAAGGCCTGATAAAACTGAAATTATGTTAGAAAAACAGGCTTTCAATAAAACATTTATAAAACCTGCTGATGCTTCAAAACATACTGAGACTCTAAGTTTTGAGGAAAATGTCATGTTGATAAACATTTTCAACTATTAGATAATATTGAGTCAACAATTTCTCAAAAACCATCTGAACTGCAAAATCAAAAGGAAGGGTCTCAAAATAAATCAACATGCTTTGAGTTTGCTATGATGAATGGTTTGGCTAATTTCATCAAAGAGTTTGAGTCTAGCAAAAAAACTAAATCAACTACTTCATTTGATTCTTCATGTCACTCCTCAGGAACAACTAATTGTTAAAATCAGAATTAGTTGAATTTGCCAAGTCTAGTGATGAATCATCTGAACAAGTTGAATCAGAACAGACGAAATAGAATCTAAATCCTCACCAGAAGCCTCTGTTCAGCCATAGAATATTATTGATTCTGAAACTGCTAAGCAAACGGTGTCACTCGAAACTGATAGTATTGCTCCGGATTCAACTGACATTGTTTGTGAGAGAATAAACATTACTAACCCGGTTACTTCACATGCAGAAGAAGTGATTGTTGAAGATTGGGTTGAGGGGGATGATATTGTTTGCCAAGAAACTGCCAATGTTGGTTTGAAAACATCTAGTTTCCCTATTAATGCTTATCCATATGTGAAAAAGGATGTTTCTAAGCCAACTTTCAGAGGCTCATCAAATAAATATGTGTCTCCGAAACCAATAGTTTCAAATAAAAGTGCAAAATCTGACAATGTTTTTAGAAAGAAAAATAGTGAATGTACTAACTGTTGTAGACAGGGACACATGTTGCAGGGCAGTAGATTTGAAAAGTCTGCAAACAAATCATCTAACAGATCCTATAACTCATATCCATCATCAGTTGGATCGAACGGATCTGGTATGCCCATTATGTGAAGAAGCAAATGTGTTACAACTGTGGCATACTCAGCCACATTACACAAAATTGCACACATCGTCCTTATGTGCCGTATTATACACAGAATCATAGGGTTACACCAAGGGATAGATCTTATTCTATGCCAATGAAGGTTGAAAAACCTAAGGCAATAATGAATAAGCATCCCAACGATAAACCATCTAATGGGGATTAGAATGCTTCCAAAGCTAAAAGAAAGCAAGCTTTGAAACCTAAACAAGTTTTGAAAATTAATAACGTTGAACAAAAAACTGTTTTGCAAAAGGCACCGAAGGAATTAGGAAAGCCTAAACAAATTTGGAAAGGAAAATAGAAAGCAGTAACATCACCGGTCCTTGAAACAAAAGGGGACATGTGTCTTAAAGAAGTGTCTTATTTTGACGCTTTAAGAAACCCCAGGACCATGATGGCGTGGGTACCAATGTCTTACTAATCTCCTTATTTTTCAGGACAACCAATGAGAAGTTGTTGACTTTCCTTGGAATGTTGATAACGGTTGTTCCAGAGACTTAATGGGTAACATCTCACTTTTGTAAAAAGTTCTATTTTTTACAGTTGATATGTTTCCTTTGGAGGAGACAATGGAGGTAAGACAAGATCAGCGAAAAGGTACAATTTAAATTTTGTGTTCAAATCTTAATATTGATTAGTCTTAAATCTGATGACGGAACGGTTAAGTAAAAACAACAAAAGTATTTTCTTTTCTTTTGTATTTCTTTTGTGCATAGATTGTCTTTCTAAGGTAAATTTGCGCATAAGCTTCATGCACAAATTTAAGGGGACAGAGGTGTCACACCCCGACCCCAACGGAATAAAAGTTGGGGCATAATTGGGTTATCACCAAAGCTCATGATATTTACTAAGATGTTTCATATTTATTAAATTCAAATTACAAACTTAAATATCAAAAACAAAATCCATACAATTACAAAGGAAAACGAAACTATATATTTATTCCAAAGCATAAACTTGTTTATTCTTCTAGGCCATCCTAAGTGTTTCCTGTCTCAGCTGGATCACCTGTATCATGTGTAAAACGGGGGAGATTTTGGGTCAACAAAAGTTGGCGAGTGAACCTTGATAAAATATTTTTACTAATTTCTTATTTTATTTATCAAAGAAAATTCGTGCATTAATCACATGTGAGCAAACATATATATGTAAACAATCACAAACCACTTGGGATGAGTATATGACATGAATGATGATGTATTTGAGATCAAGGCTCAATCAAACGGAGCCGATCTAATGAGGCTCTGATGCTCAACCCGTATCCCACGGGAACTGATGGGCCTAATGAAATGCGTGCACTGAAATGATAAATTCAATCTACATATAATTCACACAACAATTGATACACATTTGATCACGGATATGATGTATGCACAAGTGTTTAAATAAAATAAAAGAATAGTACGACACATGATACACCCCAAAATATGATTAAAACGGGGAATTGGTAGGGATTCACTCACAGTGGGAGCGTTCTTTGATGATGATGAATGCGCACGAGTTTACGATTCAACCGACGAGGGAAAAACTAACCTAAAAATAATGAAATGATGATAAATAAATAAATTTTATTTGAGATTAATGTTTTTAATTAGTGCTCTTAATGAGATTTTTAGATTTATTTTTGTGAGTTTAATGAAATTTTCTAACTTTAAGAATCTTATTTTTAAGTATTTTTAAAAGATTTTTCAATTAAAATAAGTAAAAATATTAAAAAAATGGGTTGACTTTCTATCAGGTCTGACCGGGTCTGACCGGTCAGACAATGTATTTCAGGCGGTGCGCGGGATCGAACTCGGGACCTTCGTTTGTGTGCACGCAGCTCTACCAACTGAGCTACGTGTCTAACCCGAAATATTCTCTGTTTATTTAATATTTAATTATATATATATATATATATATATATATAAACTAACTTTAACGTTGTTTAGTTTTTATTAAAAATGATTTAATAAGGCCGAACCGGTTACAGAAATCCGGACTCGAACTCGGGACCTTCGGTTCGAGTGCACACAGCCCAACCAGTTGGGCTGTGTGTCTTAATCTGCTTAACTACTGGATTATATTTCTCATATATACATACTGTGGGTTGGTCTGAATAGGTTTTAAAAGTGTTGGTTTTATTTCAGAAAGTCGGTAACATGCGTGATTCGAACTCGGGACTGTGTATATTGTATTTGCACACAGTCCACCGCTGGACTGTGTGTCTAACTGGTTAAATATCCGATTTTAATTATATTAATACACATATTCAACTTCATCTTCTTCACTTACAAAATTACAGAACATATATTTGACCGGAAATTGTTCAAAACAGAACCTGGTTGTCTGATTAAAATTAATACATGCTAAATAATGGATTACCAAAAAGAGTTGAGAATTATACCGATTAGGAGTAAAGCTTCGGTTTTCCGGTGATATTCCGGCGAGTGCGAGGACTTCCTGTGACGTGCTCTGAAAAGGACTAAAGCTTAGGATGAGAGTGCGGTTCTGAACGAAATGTTTACAATGATTTTGAGTGGGTATTTATAGGATGAACAGACCGATTGGATTTCGATTTTTGGAGACCAAAAATTTACGGTCAAGATTTCAATTATCGACAGAAACGGTTCTTGACCCAATTGGATGTTATGCAATGGTTATAAATTATGTCGAATTCAGTTTATACGTTTCAGTCAAAGGAAAATAGCCACAATTGCGGAGTTTCGGTTTTTCTCCGGTGATTTCGAGTTCTGAATGCGCGGCCTTGCAGGTTTGACTTTTGGTTTTTATTATAAGTGTTATTTGCTTCAATATTTATCGCAAAAGAAGTGTGTGGCGGAGTGGTGTGGTGTGTGTTTGTCTTGCGGGAGACCCGGGTTAGAAACCCGGCTACCCTATTATTTATTTTTTTATACTTATTATTATTAGTTATAAATTATGGTTTTTAAATTCTAAAATATTTATTAATTATGTATTGTTTAAAATTAATCTGAACAATAAATACGCAAAGAACTTATAACTGAATATTTGATTAACAAACGAAGCGGGTTTTGAAACCCGTTTTTCAACGAATGTTATAGTATCCCCTACTTTTAGAAATTTCGTCCGGAAATTTAAGTAATAGTGGTAACTGGAAAAAGATGCGGGTATTTTTCGCGCATTGAGTCTTCACGTTCCCAAGTAAACTCGTGTCCTCGTTTTGACTCCCAACGTACCCTGACAATTGGAATACGACTTCGCCTTAAACGCTTCTCTCCGAAATCCATGATTTCTACTGGTCTTACAACGAAGTGCATCGATTCATCGACTTCAATGTCTTCTAGAGGAATATGGAGGTTTTCATCGGCGAGGCACTTTTTCAAGTTTGATACGTGGAATGTGGGATGAATTCTGTTGAGCTCTTCTGGTAGGTCAAGCTTGTATGCTACAGGACCTACTCTCTCGAGTATCTTGAAAGGTCCTACGTAGTGTGGTGCTAGCTTGCCCTTCTGGCCAAAACGAACCACTCCCTTCCACGGTGATACTTTTAAAACTACTTGATCACCAATGTCAAACTCCAAGGGCTTTCGTCGTTTGTCAGCATAACTCTTTTGACGACTTTGAGCCGCTAGAAGATTGTTTCGAATTTGAAGGATCTTGTCGGTTGTTTCTTGAATTAATTCTGGACCGGTGATTTGCGCTTCCCCAATCTCGTGCCAACATACTGGAGATCGGCACTTACGACCATATAAAGCTTCGAAAGGAGCCATGCCGATACTTGAATGATAGCTATGGTTGTACGAAAATTCAACTAATGGTAGGTGAGCATCCCAATACCCCTTGAAGTCTATGACACATGCTCGAAGCATGTCTTCAAGAGTTTGGATGGTGAGTTCAGATTGACCATCAGTTTGAGGATGAAAAGTGGTACTGAGGTCTAATCATGTACCCAAGGCGGTTTGTACGGCTCGCCATGTTCGTGAAGTGAAACGACCATCACGGTCTGAAATGATGCTTAAAGGTACACCATGACGGCTTACGATCTCGCTGATGTAGATACGAGCTAACTTCTCGTTCTTGAAGTCCTCGCGAATCGGAATGAAGTGAGATGACTTTGTAAGACAATCGATTGTTACCCATATGGTGTCATACCCACTGGAGGTGCGAGGTAACCCGGTAATGAAATCCATGGTTATGTTTTCCCACTTCCATACAGGTATTTCGGGTTGGACTAGAAGTCCTGAAGGTCTTTGATGTTCAGCTTTTACTTTGGAACAGGTAAGGCACTTGGAAACAAAAACAGCGATATCCTTTTTCATGTCAGGCCACCAGTAGGTGTATCGTAGGTCTTGATACATCTTGTCGGCTCCTGGGTGTACAGAGTATCATGTTTTGTGCGCCTCATTCATGAGGAAATCACGAAGGTTATCGCGATCAGGAATCCATATGCGGTTTAGATAGTATAGAATGCCGTCGGATTTGGTTTCGATTTTGAGTTCAGCTCCACAAGACAGCTCATCGCGTACATCATTTGCTGTTACAGAAACATGTTGAGCTGCTCGGATTTGATCTTTGATGTCGGTTATGATTTGCGAACAGAGAAGACGAATGGAGTTCGCATAACCTTTTCGACTGAGCGCATCGGCCACTACGTTTGCCTTGCCAGGATGATTACGAATTTCACAGTCGTAGTCGTTGAGAAGTTCGACCCATCTTCGTTGCCTCATATTCAACTCCTTCTGGTTGAAGATATGTTGGAGACTTTTGTGGTCAGTTTATATTTCACACTTGGTACCGTAGAGGTAATGTCTCCATATCTTGAGATCAAACACAACGGCTCCAAGTTCCAGGTCGTGGGTGGTGTAATTCTTCTCATGAACTTTGAGTTGCCTAGAGGCATAGGCTATCACTTTTCCTTTTTGCATCAATACACAGCCTAGCCCTTGCCCTGATGCGTCGCAATATACCACAAAGTCATCGCAACCCTCAGGGAGTGTGAGGATAGGTGCGTCACAGAGTTTTTTCTTTAGAGTTTGGAAGGCCTCTTCTTGCTTAGGTCCCAAAATGAAGAGTTTTCCTTTATGAGTCAAGGCCGTGAGTGCTACCGCGATACGGGAAAAATTGGCAATGAAGCGTTGATAGTAACCAGCCAAACCAAGAAATGACCTAACTTCGGTAGGGGTACGTGGCGCTTACCATTCTTGTACTGCCTTGATTTTTGAAGGATCGACATGAATTCCCTTGTTATTGACGACATGTCCAAGGAATTGTACTTCTCCTAACCAGAATTCGCATTTTGAGAACTTAGCGTAAAGCTTTTCAGTCCTTAGGAGTGTAAGGATGAGTCGAAGGTGTCGGTCATGATCGGATTTAGACTTGGAGTAAATAAGGATGTCGACGATGAAGACTATGACAAAACGGTCGAGGTAGGTTTTGCATACCCTATTCATTAAATCCATGAAGACAGCGGGGGCGTTGGTTAAACCGAATGGCATGACCATGAACTCGTAATGACCATAACGAGTCCGGAAAGCGGTTTTTGGGATATCTTCTTCGTGCACCCTAAGTTGATGATAACCAGAACGAAGGTCGATTTTTGAAAAGCAGGTGGCGCCTTGAAGTTGGTCTAGGAGGTCATCAATGCGAGGCAGTGGATAGCGATTTTTAACCGTTAACTTGTTGAGTTCTCTATAATCAATGCACATGCGAAACGTTCCATTTTTCTTCTTCACAAAAAGAACAACGCACCCCAAGGCGATGAGCTAGGACGTATGAATCCTTTGTCAGTCAGCTCTTGCAGTTGACTGGCCAGCTCTTGCATTTCGGATGGGGCTAACCTATAAGGGGATTTTGCGACTGGTGTAGCGCCAGGTATAGATCGATGCGAAATTCGACTTCTCTCACCGGAGGAAGTCCTGAAATGTCGTCGGGAAAGACTTGTGGGAATTCTTTCACAACTGGGATATCTTCAAGTTTTCTCTCCTTGTTTCCCTTTTTGACGACGTGGGTTAGGAATGCGACATAGTTCTTGCGGAGATATCTTCGGTCTTGGAGGCAGGACATTAATTTGAGTCCTTTTGAAGGGGTTTCCCCAAAAATACTAGTGTCTGATCGTCTGCGAGAGGAATATGAATGAACTTTTCGTGGCACACCACTTTAGCGTGATGCTGGCTGAGCCAGTCCATACCGATTATAACATCGAAACTTCCAACTTCATAGGAATAAGGTCAATTGGAATATCGTGATCGTTTAGGTGAGAGTACAATTGCGTATAATAGAATTTAATGAGATAGGTTTTCCGTTAGCAACTTCCACCGTTAGAGATTCGATGAGATTAACACGAGGTTGGTCGAGGATAGGTTCAAATTCTAAGGACACAAAGCTCTTATCCGCACCAGTATCGAATAATATGGATGCATAACTACCATTGATGAGAAACGTACCGTTGACCACGTTGTTGTCAGCCCTGGCTTGGTTGGCATTGATATTGAAAGCTCTCCCTCTGGCAGGTGGGGGAGCTTGATTAGCTTGGTTCACCGGGTTTGTGTGAGCTTGGGCATGGATGATGTTCACTAGGCGTGGGCATGTGTTCCTGAAATGGTTTGGGTCCCCACAGTTGAAACAAGCTCGCATGGGTTGCATCATGGGGTAATTGGGTTGATAGTAAGATTGGGCTGCGTATTGTGCAGGTGGTAGAAGTAAGGGTTGTTGGGTTTGACCCACTATCTGATTTTGAGTTTGGGTTTGAGGTTGATTGCGGTTCATTCGTTGAAGAGTACGGCAGGTTTGTATGGTGTGACCCGCACGGCCACAGCTTGTGCTATGTTGGCAGGGGCTTTCGGGAGGGTGATGGTATTGACAACTGTTACATTTTGGGTGTGGGCCGGTGTATGGCTTTTGGAATGGTGCAGCTGAAGGAGCAATTTGGGTGATTAGTGCAGCAGTGATAGGAGGGTTGGTTTGAGTGACAGCAAAATTCTTGCTGTTTCGTTTCCTCTTACCAGCAAACTTCGAGGAGGAGACGGGGTGGTTTGGAGTTGGGGCCTCAATGGGTGCTTTCTTTTTCTCATCTTTGAATTTGCCGTTTCGAATGCGATTCTCAATGAGTTCTGTAGCTAATTCCATTGCGGCTTCAAGTGTTGCAGGCGAAGTGCTTAAAACCGAGTCTTGGATTTTCGAGGGGAGGCCTCGAATGTAGTGTTCGACTAAGCGGTACAAGGGGGTGAACAAATTAGGGATCATCTGGTTCAGCTCGAGAAATCTCTTATTATAGGAAGTGTGATCTCCTTCCTTTTGTTTCAGTGTGTGGAATTCGTCTTCCAACTTTTTGATTTCTCTTCTTGGACAGAAACGTCTTGTCATGAGTTCCCTTAACTCTTCCCATGTTAAGGCCATGGCATCTTCAACTCCTCGCTTACCCTTTTCCGTGTTCCACCAGGTAAGGACTACCCCAAACAGTCTTCCAGATGCATAACGTACCTTACGGTCCTCGGGACAATCGCAATTGAGGAAAGTGTTTTCCATTTCTTCAAACCAGTGAAGGAGGGCGGTAACACCTTCGGTCCCTTCATACTTGGGGGATCGCAAGATTTGAAGTGTTTGTAGGTGCACTTGGGGGTTTTGGAAGGAGGGTTGGCGACGCTCTGGTCTTCTTGGTTGGGAGGGTTGATGGGATTAGCGGTGAGAGCTTGTTGAACTTGAAGTACGATGTCAGGAAGTACTGCGGCCATTTGTTTAGCAATTTGTGTGGCCAAGGTTCACTTGACTTTCCTGACTTTCTTCCTCCACGTAGTTGCCTAGCCGACATCTACAGGAACATATATAGGAAGATTGTGAGTTTAAGAATTTTAAAGGTGTCATGTGTCGTAAAAAGAATTAAAAAATAACATAACTGACAATAATTTAACTACATCCATAGGATGTCTTGGGTTTGCTCATGTTTGGGCCTCCAATGTCCCCCATACCATCGCCTGTGTAGTCATGTGGGCCCCCATGACTATTGGGCTTGGTAGGATTCACATTGGTGTCGGCGGATTAACACTCGCACCACCCGAATGAAAATCGTAAAATATTATTGCGAGTTGTTTAGTAGGAGAGTGTCCAGGTGTAGACACAATGACAACTCAAAGTGGGGTTAGCTCACACGACGTTTGGTATAGCATGCTTTGGCCTAATAGGACCTTCGTACTCTCATCGTTAGTCCCCACGTAGGCAAACTGGTCCTTTATTTTGGATTTATACGAATGCCAAGCCTAGACAGGACGTTCCGACTACCGGTACTCGTACCCTTCCAGTTACTACATGCCCGTCATGAGAACTCACTTTGATGTGATTTGAAAAATACAAAAAAAATCATTGCAAAAATCATGGAAATCTGAGGTGTGTGCTCTCATGGATATGATATGTTATGGGGATATGATTCATGATGATCATTGTATAATAACATGTATTTGTGAGCGTGCTTGCATAACATTGAGTGTGGAAATAAACATGAAACATATAAACATCATGAATTTTGCATGTAACGCATAAATAATTTAAAATTTAATCAACTATAGTATAGGCTCTAAGGGTCTAATAACCTATCCTATATCCCTATAGTCACAAGCTCTGATACCAATCTGTCACACCCCGACGCGCAGCGGAATAAAAGTCGGGGCATAATTGGGTTATCACCAAAGCTCATGATATTTACTAAGATGTTTCATATTTATTAAATTCAAATTACAAACTTAAATATCCAAAAACAAAATCCAACAATTACAAAGGAAAATGAAACTATATATTTATTCCAAAGCATAAACTTGTTTATTCTTCTAGGCCATCCTAAGTGTTTCCTGTCTCAGCTAGATCACCTGTATCATGTGTAAAACGGGGGAGATTTTGGGTCAACAAAAGTTGGCGAGTGAACCTTGATAAAACATTTTTACTAATTTCTTGTTTTATTTATCAAAGAAAATTCGTGCATTAATCACATGTGAGCAAACATATATATGTAAACAATCACAAACCACTTGGGATGAGTATATGACATGAATGATGATGTATTTGAGATCAAGGCTCAATCAAACGGAGCCGATCTAATGAGGCTCCTGATGCTCAACCCGTATCCCATGGGGAACTGATGGGCCTAATGAAATGCGTGCACTGAAATGATAAATTCAATCTACATATAATTCACACAACAATTGATACACATTTGAACACGGATATGATGTATGCACAAGTGTTTAAATAAAATAAAAGAATAGTACGACACATGATACAACCCAAAATATGATTAAAACGGGAATTGGTAGGGATTCACTCACAGTGGGAGCGTTCTTTGATGACGATGAATGCGCACGAGTTTACGATTCAACCGACGAGAGAAAAACTAACCTAAATAATAACGAAATGATTCGATAAATAAATAAATTTTATTTGAGATTAATGTTTTTAATTAGTGCTCTTAATGAGATTTTTAGATTTATTTTTGTGAGTTTAATGAAATTTTCTAACTTTAAGAATCTTATTTTGAAGTATTTTTAAAAGATTTTTCAATTAAATAAATAAGTAAAAATATAAAAAAAATGGGTTGACTTTCTGTCAGGTCTGACCGGGTCTGACCGGTCAGACAGTGTATTTCAGGCGGTGCGCGGGATCGAACTCGGGACCTTTCGTTTGTGTGCACGCAGCTCTACCAACTGAGCTACGTGTCTAACCCGAAATATTCTCTGTTTTAATTATATATATATATACTAACTAACTTTAACCTTGTTTAGTTTTTATTAAAAATGATTTAATAAGGCCGAACCGGTTACAGAAACCCGACTCGAACTCGGGACCTTCGGTTCGAGTGCACACAGCCCAACCAGTTGGGCTGTGTGTCTAATCTGCTTAACTACTGGATTATATTTCTCATATATACATACTGTGGGTTGGTCTGAATAGGTTTTAAAAAGTGTTGGTTTTATTTCAGAAAGTCGGTAACATGCGTGATTCGAACTCGGGACGTGTGTTTTGTATTTGCACACAGTCCACCGCTGGACTGTGTGTCTAACCTGGTTAAATATCCGATTTTAATTATATTAGTACACATATTCAACTTCATCTTCTTCACTTACAAAAATACAGAACATATATCTGACCGGAAATTGTTCAAAACAGAATCTGGTTGTCTGATTAAGATTAATACATGCTAAATAATGGATTACCAAAAAGAGTTGAGAATTATACCGATTAGGAGTAAAGCTTTGTTTTTCCGGTGATATTCCGGCGAGTGCGAGGACTTCCGGCAACGTGCTCTGAAAGGACTAAAGCTTCAGGATGAGAGTGCGGTTCTGAGCGAAATGTTTAAAGGATTTTGAGTGGGTATTTATAGGATGAACAGACCGATTGGATTTCGATTTTTGGAGACCAAAAATTTACGGTCAAGATTTCAATTATCGACAGAAACGGTTCTTGACCCAATTGGATGTTATGCAACGGTTATAACTGATGTCGAATTCAGTTTATACGTTTCAGTCAAAGGAAAATAGCCACAATTGCGGAGTTTCGGTTTTTCTCCGGTGATTTCGAGTTCTGAATGCGCGGCCTTGCAGGTTTGACTTTTGGTTTTTATTATAAGTTTTATTTGCTTCAGTATTTATCACAAAAGAAGTGTGTGGCGGAGTGGTGTGGTGTGTGTTTGTCTTTGCGGGAGACCCGGGTTCGAAACCCGGCTACCCTATTATTTATTTTTTATACTTATTATTATTAGTTATAAATTATGGTTTTTAAATTCTAAAATATTTATTAATTATGTATTGTTTAAAATTAATTGAACAATAAATACGCAACGAACTTATAACTGAATATTTGATTACCAAACGAAGCGGGTTTTGAAACCCGTTTTTCAACGAATGTTACAAGAGGAAGAAAAAGAGAAAAAGACAAAAAGAGTTTGTTGCATGTTAGGCTTTGTTTTGGGGGCGATAAATGAGAAAAAGAGAAAAATCCTAAAACAATGCATATATGGGAAATGAAATGAATTTTCGTGTTAAAGGGTTTGACCAATACATGTAAGGTGCTATAGCTGAAAAGACTAGGATCTAATGTGATATGTTGATAGGCTTGACGCTTAAAGTGAGAAAAGATACTAAGTGATATAAACATAACGAACTATGTACCATGTGGGTAACATACCCTCCGCGTATGATTTTGTAGTCTTAAATCTTGCATTGTAGATAGCCAACGTCTGAGGTTTTTGGTCTTTATGCTGATGAGTCATCCAAGGATATCATGTTCTATTGCATCCAGATTATATGTAAACCTAGGCACAATTAGGATATCTTAAAAGAGCCAAAAAGAGGCCAAATCCACCCATTCTACATTTATTAAATGCCCATATTGACCCATTTTATATCATTTGGGTCAGGATTGCTCCCTAGTCAAAACTTAACCAAACAATGAAAACACTTACATTTTGATTAAGTTCATAAAAATACGGTTTTAGTGATGTATGATGCATATACAAACACCTCTGTTTGGACCCTCAATGGCTAAAACCAAATCGACGGTCAAAACTGAATAATCTGCAAAGATTAATATTTTTGACCATTTTACGGGTTCCAAACAAAAGAACTTTTTAAATGAAAGTTGTAGAACACACTTTGATTTAGTAAACTAAAAATTTTATAATTTTCAACAACGTTTATTAATTTTTTAATATTTTACAAAGAGAACACAGAAGGCTGTCAAAATTCTCATCTTCTGAACATCTAAACATCTTCAAAGTTACATTGTTCCTTTAATAACCATACTCATTCACAATCACCATTGCAACAAAACCTTAACGAACAATTCATATTATCAGGAGCTATTGAACTCTTTGAGCACGTGTAGGAACATTATAAAAGCAACCAGTGAGTACATTGTCCCCGCTTTTATATTTTAAATCGTTTTGGGGTGATTCATATGTGCTAACTATTTTCAAATTACAACTTACTATATATGGTTAAATACAAATGATTTCTACCCTTTTATGAAACTTGGTGGTGCGTATTTGTGTGGTCCCGTGGTCGCAGCGGTTCTAGACGGAAGCTTTGGGGATAGAACATATTCGGCAGCACGAAATAGACATGTAGGCACAGAATCAGCGGAAGCTTTTCATTTCATTCATTCATACCGAAAGAGTATACATCTTGACTGGCTGGCGGAGTTCCTGGAGAGAATCCGCCAGCGTTTCCCCTAATTCCAAAAACTTACAAACAATGAACAAACAACACCTATTTATAGACATGACAGCTCGTGCGAACCAAGCCTGTTGTCACTCGTACGAAGGGTCATTCTACGAGTGAGAGATGTTGTCACTCGTACGAGCAACAAGGTCACTCGTACGAAGCACAAAGTCACTCGTACGAGGCACATATCACTCGTACGAGCCAGTACTTGTTCGCACTTGAGTCAGTGTGTTCATATCTAATCTATACAATATTCAATATACATTCTTTCTAGCCTACTCGCACAGTGACGGCCACAAAGTGCATCAACAATTTCCCCCTTGGACGTCACTGCCGAAGCTTGAACTTGAAATCCAAGAGCTGTGTTTGAATATTCTTCAACTTCAATCGGGTATCCGTTGACGTCCAGTAATTCCCCCTTGATTGAAGATCCGGGTTTGCATTATCTACGTTTAAGCAACATTCCCTCTGAAATAATTTTCTCCAGGAAATTAATTCAGGTCATTGTTTGCACGGTTCAGAACCTCCTCTGATTTGCTTGATCTAAATTTTCTCAAATAATCACCAACTTGAAATTAAACAACATAGTTTGACCGTTTCTACGTTTAAGCATATCCGCGTTCGGTTTAACGCACCCCCCTTGATGCTCGATCCTCCGATCTTCAAAACCCAACCGGCAATTGACAGAAATTTCGAAATACCACAATGAAAAACTTCAAATCAATAAATATCCGCAAAAATCTTCTCGATCAGCAAATCATTGGAAACAAACTATCTGGTGACACACAGAATCTGAGAAACATTCTTCGGCAATCCAAATCACATTCTTCCTTTTTAGTCACAAAAACAGATGTATAGCTATCTCCGCTGGAATGGGGCACTGAAACTATAAGTCATCCGTGTTTTCTGGCGGTTAGTCCGAAAAACAATTCATTTGCAATGCAGAGTTAATGATAGGCTGACATGTGTACATCCACGTCGTCGTGTGTGCTTCCACTTCCACATCGGGGATCAGGTGGTTAGCCGTTGAGCATCAATCTGTATCATGATCTGAAAATTCTGAACATTCTTTGATCACTCATTCCAAATGTATAGTCTATTTTGTGAATAGACTTACACGTTCTCTCTTCTCTAATGAATATTCGACCCTCTGTGTTTCCCAAATAATCTGCAGTGTGAACCACCCGGATACTGTTGGGAGTATCACGAATTTCAAAAATGCTGAATTTTAAGATAAACGTGAAAATTTTTATTCCCCCTCAATTTTGCAAATTCTGAGGTCGAGTTCTTATGGGAATGCGGATTACGGTGGGATTGCAGCATATGATATTTCAATTTTTGCGGAAAATTTGCCAAAATTTACAGTTTTGATCACATGCTGACTAAACGTTAAGGCCCATTAATAATCACTACACCAGATGATCAACGTTTTGCGCAGGTATCAATGACTATCCCAAAATCTTCATCCCTTTGTGATCGTATCATCGAATCTATACGTTGAAGCTCTAGACGGTGTCTCCGAACAAGCCGAATTAGACGTTAAAATCACGAAAAAATTTGTAATCACCAAATCTTTCCTAGACACTCATCTCGTCATTAGAAACTGATACATTTTTCGATCCAGAATCTTCATTTCTTCGAATTTTGACATGGTTTTTGCACATATCTGGTCGAAAATCAGTTTCTAACAATCCTATGGTTTCATTTTTGACATTATGCCCATGGATTGTCCGTTTATTTGATTTTTTAGTCCAAAACCCCTCATACGTCCAAAATTCATGAGCGTAGGTGATTCATCAACTGTTAGGTTGAATAAATCGGTATCGTACGGTCGGCGGCGGTTCTAGACGGAAGCTTTGGGGATAGAACATATTCAGCAGAATGAAATAGACAAGTAGGCACAGAATCAGCGGAAGCTTTTCATTTCATTCATTCATACCGAAAGAGTATACATCTTGACTGCTGGCGGAGTTCCTTGAGAGAATCCCCAGCGTTTCCCCTAAGGGAACTTCCAAAAACTTGCAAACAATGAACACACAACACCTATTTATAGACATGACAGCTCGTGCAAACCAAGCCTGTTGTCACTCGTACGAAGGGTCATTTGTACGAATGAGAGCTGTTGTCACTCGTACGAGTAACAAGGTCACTCGTATGAAGCACAAAGTCACTCGTACGAGGCACATGTCACTCGTACGAGCCAGTACTTGTTCGCACTTGGGTCGTGCGTTCGTATCTAATCTATACAATATTCAATACACACTCTTTCTAGCCTATTCGCATAGTGACGGCCACAAAGTGCATCAACAATTTGTATTCATGATTAAAATAGATTCATTAACTTTAATTAGCTGAATGGTAGTATATTATGGCGCTATATGCTTGACCATCCCATTCCCACTTCCTAGGTTTGTTTGGAAGTCACTTTAGGAATGACCATAACCGTATAACTCAACTAGATAAGCCCTTGTGGTTATTCTACAATGTCAACCAAGGCTTGAATGTACTCCCAAATGACCACACTTGTTTATACAAAGTTTTCGAATTAAGCCATACAAACAGTTTCTTGATGCAAATTATTAGTTTTCGCAAATCCAAACTTTACTACAAATATAATTATCGAAAACCAAAGTATTGCCATACTAATCACTTTGCGACAAACTTGACAACGAAAACTATGTCATACACAAACTCTTGGGATTTACCGAAGTATTGCAATACTAAACATTTTTCTCGTGCAGTCGGCTACAAAACCTATGTTACTTACCAACTTTATTGTGAGCGTTTATTTTCACATATGTTTCAGGTACAAATTCACGATATTCAATTATGCTACACACAGGAATGTACTCGGACCTTAGTTTTGCATAAGTTGAAAACAATTACTTGTAATAGTTTGTGTTAAAAGACAATGTAATATATTATAATGAAACTTTTGTACCATGTGTTGTATGTGTTGGGAATAATTTGTAAAGTGACTCCCTAACGTTTCTGCCATGGGTTATTATATGCGATTGGGTTCTAAAATATATTTACCTGTCACTAACTGAATGTACTTAGATAAAAGAAGGACCATGTGTCTTGTTACATGTAAAAAAAGAGTAAACTTCTATTTTGCTCCCTGTGGTTTGGTCGTTTTAATGGTTTTGCCCCAATCCTTTAAAAATAGTCATTTTACTCCCTGATCTATGAAGCTTATCTCTATTTCACTTCCCGCCCTTAACGCCATCCAATTTAAGTGTTAAATCCTGGTCACGTGCCCCTCACATGAGGGGCATTTCAGTCTTTTCCCTACCTCCATCACAATATTGGGATCTTGTTCAACAACAAATCACCCATACTCAGATTCTGCCAACCCCACACCAACAATTAAACAAAACAAATCAGAATCCCCGATAGCAAAACTCAAAACCAACTCATCCAATTCAAACATGAGATGTGACCACCCAAATCAAAACCACACCATCTTTCCTGGCTCCAACAGCTCCACTCCACCCTCGGTTTCCGATCTGACGAGTAAATCAAAGATGTGGGATGAATTCAATGAACAAGACACCGGAGAAAGGGGTTTCCAAAAAGCCATATTCCATCTCTGTACCACCACCAACACGACCAATCGCCACAGCCACTTCCGGCTGCCACCCCCACCTGCAGTAACCACCATATTCTCGTACCTATCACCTCTGTCTGCCACCCGTACCTACCACCACCTTCTGAAGTTAACTCATTATTTTAAATATATTGGCAAGATTTAAAACCCTTGAGCAGATCTACATCCAAGATTTGAAACCACCAGCAAGATTTGTAAACAACTTTTGAAACCAAGATTAGGTCCGGCGGGGATGGTTATGATGGTTTAACAGAAACTTAAGCGGAGTAGGGTGGGGTTAGTTTTTTGGTGAGGGGTTTTTGTTCAGATCTGCAATTAGAGAGGGTTGTGGGCTGATCAAGGGTTTGTGATATTGGGGCGGTGGTAATTTGCGTAAGAAGAGAGAGACGATTTAAGGATTGACGGCAGATTGGGCTGATCTAGGGTTTAACGGCGGCGGCTAGGTTTAGCTGGTGGTGGCTAATGGTTGTTGGTGGTGGTTATGGTTGCTGGTGGGGTGGAGGCAGAATGTATTACAGAGGAGAAAGTGATGAGAGAGAGAAAAAGAGAGTTTAAAATGAATTTAATGATTATAATTATAAATACTTAAATTTTTATTTGTAAAGTTACTAAAATACCCTTCTTATTATATTTAAATTACCAAATTACCTTTATTTTTAACAAACATTTTGGATGGCGTTAAGGGCGGGGAGTGAAATAGAGATAGACTTCATAGATCAGGGAGTAAAATTGTTATTTTTAAAGGATTTGAGCAAAACCATTAAAACGACCAAACCACATGGAGCAAAATAGAAGTTTACTCAAAAAAAAGTTAAGCATATTACTCTGAAAAAAGGAAGGACCATATGATGTTATGTGTTTAAGATAGAATGCCTCTAATCATGTTACTAAAAAACGTGTTACACCACAAAGTTAGAACGTGTCATGCAGTACAAAATATCATAAATAAGGGTCAAAAGAAAATAAACACACATTTGCTTTTATACTGTAAACAACGACCTACAACTTAAAATGATAAAAATACATGTAACAACAATTGGTAAAGAATGAATTTTTACCTATGACATCCAAAAATTGGTTAAATGTAAAAAATAAAATAAAAATTTAAACATATTACTGTGAAAAAAGAAAGGACCATATGATGTTATGTGTAAAAAATAGAATACCACTAAACATGTTACTCAAAAAAATATGTTACACCACAATGCTATATCATGTCATGTAGTATAAAAAAATCATTAAGCAATGTGCAAAAGAAAATATAACACACCTTTGCTTTTCTTATGTGCACAACGACCTACAACTTAAAATGATAAAAGTACATGTAACAACAGGTGATAAAAATGAATTTCTATCTATGACCTTCAGAAATGGGTAAAAAATATCTTAAAATTATCTATATCAATATATAAATTATTTAGCCAAAATAAAAAAAAAAAACAGAAGGTAATACCTATATATTTTATATATATATATTAAACAATCTTTTTTCATTGTTAAAATATGAATAATCTTTATACACCTTTGTGCCTCTTATGTATAGCAACACGGAAAAAAATAAGCGTTTATCTTTCATTATATATATAAATGCAAATATATAACGTCCATGTAAAACATCTTGGGTTTTTTTACAATTAAAACTGCTAATTCTCTTTAATATTTTAAAATTGTCTTACACGCCACAAACTAATCTTCTGATAAAAGTTGTGTAAACTCAATTTCTTCACATCCGTTGTCACCATGATCGTTGAAAGCTAGAACACGAGGTTCAAGAGCTGGTTAAACAATGAAAAACATTCCATATTATAACGTTACCAAACACAACCTAATATCCCAAGCAGTAAAAAAACATAATCATTGAACTAAAAAATATACAAAAATTTTGGATTGAAGAACTAGAAACTTCACTAACACCAATAAAAATCAACATACTATCCTTTGATGAGAATAAATAACTCTGAAAAAACAAACCAAACTAAAAAACATTAACCCTAACAACTTAACAAACTCTCAACATAGAAACCAAAAAAAAACAAATAACTTGGTCCTTGTGGGTTGATTGTGTTGCTTGAACAAACAGACAACGGTTGAACATTAACTTCAAAGTCAAGATTGTCCGGCACAAGATGTGTAAGTCCTGATAACCGGATCGTACGATATCACACATAGCTTGAATGGTGGCGGAATCACACGAACAAGCTAAAAATCGAAATAGAAGAAATAAGATAAAATAGAAAGTTCAACTTGCATACAAATCTTGAATTTTGTCTAATACAAGTTGAGAGAAAAGCCACCAAGGAGCCACTAACCCTTATACATCATTATCTATTTATACTAGAGGGTTAGTGCTCTATTACCCTAAAGCCCTTAGGCCCAAAAGCTACCATAAAGCCCATTTACATAAGATATGCCCAAAGTAATAGAATAACTAATGCATAAACCTAACATGACCTAACAATCTCCCCTTAGGTTTACTACATTAGTGTAGCATTCTGCTTTAAGATCCACCAGTTTCGTGGCTTCCAAATAGTGGAGTTGGATCCACATACAACTTCTTTTGGATTACTGTAGCCACTCCATTGGTCCATGACTTCGCACATACTTCATATTTGTCATTTGTGTGAATCTGATGTTGGCCCAAAACCCTGATATCTTCTTCATGAGAGCTTATTAACTCCAATACATCTGACAATTTGAAAGCCTTCTCTTTTGTCATGATCATAGCCTCTGCCATCCATGGATCATATGCCTAGTAGAAAAAGTTCTTTAGCACACCTTTTTGAAACTTTGGAGCAGCAGGAATGACCTTTTCTTTGTCTGTTGGTGGCCAGATAAATGATTTCATACGCTTGAGAGTGTGGGGGTCACAGATTCTGGATTCTTCTTAATATAAGACTCGGTAGTCTTCATGTTTGGGAAGTCATGCTTTACTTCATATTCGAGTTTTGAGTGAAATGCCTAGCCTGGGCCACGCTGATTTGGATTGGAATCAGAATAGTGAGCTCGCAACAAGCGTTTTAGGTCGAGCTTGGTCCATGACTCAACTGTGACTCCTTCGAGTAGTATTCTTTGTGCCCGCTCACTCTGGTCACCAGCCATAGCTTGCTATCATGATCAATTTCCAACACTTGACCTCAGATTTGTTTCCGACTTTGTCACAATGACTTGATCCCATCTCCATTACATAGTGATCAGAGGTTTTGGTTGGATCCTTTAGTTCAAAGCTTTCATCCAGAGGATTCACGTCTTGGTTTTTCATAACTAACATATGTTTGTTGCTTTACTTCTTTTGAGATAGCTTTCCTTTCTTTGTTTGTTCTGCATCTAGGTAGGCATTCAAACCGGCTTCTCTTTCAACATCGGCTGCAGCTTTCTCTTCAGCAGTACGTTCATGATGTGCAACATTCAAAGGATCGTCTTCTGTAGCTGCAAATTCACCACCGAACTTCTTTTGCAGCTTGGCTTTCATCTCATAAACATCTGCCATTAACAAACTTACATCGCCCTGTAGCTGCTCAATTGCTTTATCTCTAATGGTTACTTGATCTTGTGAAGACGATATCTGGGCATCATTTCGCATAGAATCTGCTTGCAGCAAAGATATTTGAGCTCTCTTCAATTCATTTTCTTGTTTTAACAACACCACTCTTCGTTGCAGTTTACTGACATCTACTACTTCATCATCGTCATTGTCAGATTGTTAAATAAACTTTTTCTTCTCTACAACTATTTTCAATACCTCTTCATCCTGTTCTGTAAACCCACCACTCGAACTTCCACCTTCAAATCGAAAACCTCTTGAACTCTCTGGCATGTCTGTGATTTGGGCATCTTGTGTAAATGGTTCAGGAATAACATTTGAGCTTGTAGGCTTAGGGTTAACAGGAGTTTCTGCTTCAGTTCTCTATTTCTTTCTAGACTCTTGCTCACTAATGGGATTGTCTTCTGTTTAAGTTTCTTTAGTAGGAATGAATTTGGGAGGAGGGACCCCAGAATCGCCCTGTAGTGATGCAAGAAGAGTAGCAAGATCCTCAGCACTCATCAAATTTAGTTCTTTGACGGTTTCCTTAGCTTTCTCTGTCTCAACATGTTCCAGCTCTTCTTCATTCTCTCCGTCTGTAACCAGATCTTCGACTTCAGGTTCGGGTTTCTTTTCCGCATCAATGATTTGTATATCATCTTCTTCAGCGATCATGGCGTTTACAGGTTGAGGAGCCAACACAACTTCCTTAAATTTCCCATGCTTCACTAGATCATATCTTCCAACATACTTGATTTTTGCTGACTCACGCTGTTTACAAGCCGCTTCAAAACAACTAGAACCTAACAGCTGCAAATTCAGATGGTTTGTGCCCTTTACCAGATCTGGATACTTTTCATCTATGTTCATTTGCACAAACCTTGAGTATAATGGAAACACCTTCTTCTTTGTATTCTCTAACATATTCTTCATGTTGTCGAAGATGAAGGCTAAAAAGTTGTAATCTCAGTCATTGACTAAGGCAACGAGTGTGGCTGTTTGCGCCTGATTCAGCTAATCCTTGCCACCTTTGTTTTCAGATATGCATTGTAGGAAGATGTGAGCCAAACACCTCCAGTATGGTGGAAACAACTTTTTCAACATTGTTGGATAAGTGCCTTCATAACTCATGCGTCAAAGAGCTTTGATCATATTGTCTCTGTCGTACATTGTTGGATAACGATCTTGATCTTCGAATTTTAGTGCCTCCCGCATAGCTGGCTTTGAAACAATAACATCTGTTCCTTGAATCTTTGATTCGATACTTGCACCACCTCTTTTGACATTAGCGTTGATCCAGAAATCTTGTATCATTTCTTCGTCGATAACTAGATTTGTCTTCAAATCGTGAGTGAGTCGGCAATTATTCAGGCTGACTATCAAGGAGTTGAGCGTTTCACGGTACTCGGGCGGAGGATCGGATAGGTAAAAGGCTTGATTATAGAAGGCTTCAACTTCTAGTTTGCGTTTTTCAACCATCTTTTGCGCCATTTTCTACACTTAAACAAAAACGTCAATCTTTTTATAGAAAAACAACTTAATTGACCCTTTTGACCGTTTGATCCTAAATCAAACGGTTCAAATAGTCAACAAATCAACAGTTCAAATAGAGGGGGTCAAGAGGTCAGCCATGGGTTCAAACAATTTTGAACCAAAAGGTTCAAAAAGGTTCAAACCATATTAAACTGGTCAAAATGAATTGGATGAACTAGGTCAAACTGATTCAGATAAACTAAGTCAAGATTCATTCAGATGAACCGGTTCAAGAGCATCTCAAATTTTAAGGGTTAAACTCGAATGACCCTTTGTCAGTCATCGAGATGCCCCGATGTCTCGGATGAAGATGTTAGATCTTGGATGACTATCCGAGATCCATCCGAGATGCCATGAAGTTCATCTGAGATGCCATGATGATCTCTCTGAGATGCCTTGAAGTTCATCCAAGATACTATGATGTTCATCCGAGATCTATCCGAGATGCAAGAGAGAAGTCTAACCTAAGAGTTTGAGTAAGAGAGTCCCAGATAAATTCAAGATGATAAAATAAGTTCGAAATGATTCAAGATAAGTCGAGATGCCATACATATACACATTGAAATGGGCCTGAGACATTGGCCAGACCCATCTCGGATGAGTGATCCGAGATGATGTCGCATTTCGAGTCCCATCCGAAATGGGTGGGCCCAATCGAAATGGGTGGGCCCACCCGAGGCAGTTAACTTCACTATGTGGGCCCCATACTTTTACAAGTTCTGAACCGTAATACCTTTTGTAAAAAACCGCAATCCAACCAACCGAGCAACCCATTTTATAATAATAATAATAATAATAATAATAATAATAATAATAATAACAATAATAAAAATAAAATAACAAAGGGAAGAATTTCCATGGGATCAAACCGTTTTTGAACCGATTAAGGAACATTTTTTAGCATGAGCTTAGTCAGGCTATTCCGTGCGACTGCCAATATGTTTGTCCACTTAAACTCATCATGTCAACATTCAATTTTCAACCTTGTGACTTAATTAAATAATTTAGCTATAACATCCGTGTGTCACATATCAAGGCATACCCCCGCGATCAAGGTAAGCCCAACAATTCATCGTAACGGGTGAGTATACTGAGGACAACCTTTAATTTTACAACATCCAACTTGTTGGTGAGCAGGTCAGTACATCGTACCACAAAGTGACCAAACAACATCAGACAAGGGTTAGGCTTAATACCTTATATGGTATTTTTGACCTTTTAGGCTCGTGGAATTTTCCGGTGATGAGATTTCCCTTCCTTTAAGGTTTTGGCCTTCAATTTTGGCTGTTTTAAAGATATCTTGACTATTCCTAGGTTTGCATATATCCAGATGCAACATAAGGTAGTCCCGACATCCCCGGATGATTCTCCAGCATAAAGACCCAAAACTTCAGACGTTGTGTGACATTTGTGCCTTTTCAATCATTGCACAATTACAAACAATTCCGTATTCAATGAAACCCATTGTTTTATTTCCAAATATTTTTGTATTCAATAAAATCTTGTATTTTATTGATGAGAATGCAAAAGTGTCAATCGTTGCACAATTTCGATCATTTTCGTGTTCGTTAAAGCGTCTTACGCATTTTTGCGAAACCCGTAACCGTACAACTGAGCGAACCGACATCCATGACATTTTCGGGCATAATCCAAGTTACACATGTCTTAACACCTTTATGTAACCTAAATATTAGGTTAAAGGGGTTTAAAATGGCAAACAAGTGAAAATACAAGTCCAAGGGCCAAAAATGTCAAAAAAATAATAAATGTTTTTGCTTCTTCACCAAGTTTGCCACCTATCTCCAAGTTTTGACACTTAGCACTCACTTTGCCACACTTAATATGGTGTTGACACTAATCCACACTTGAGGACACTTGTCATCACCTCATTAATCCTAAAATACTATAAATACCCCACGATTCTTCCGTTTTTTCACACCACTTCAAAACACTTCAAAGAAAAGTGTGAAGTTCTTCTTTCTATCCTTCTTGGAGCTTGTTTCCAGCCTTTGGAAGCCTCCTATCTTGAGTTCCGAAAGTGTTCCTCAACACGAGTAAATACTCTTGCTATTTCTTTCATTTTTTAGATATTTTGAGCTAAAAGTCGAACAGTTTGGCAACCTGATTGACTTTTGGTTCTGACCATATTTGGTCAAGTCAAAGTTCAATTGAACTTTGAAACGCGATCGTAATCACGAAGATTATAATCCCTAACGATTTCACCTTCTGATTACCACGTTTACTAGTGGAAGTGACGCGTCAAAGTTTCGGTCAAAAATGCGCATGATGTGAATTTTACGACGAAACTATTTTCTGGTATCAAAACACCAAGTTTTGATACCAAATCAGTTTTATAAACTTAGTTAGACATATTTTGACATGTCTAACTCATCACTTCTAGTTTAGTGCTTATTTAGGGTGTAAGTCGAGCGGTCTTGACCATCACTTTGACTTTCGAATCCAACCCGTTTGGTCAATCTTAGGATCCGACCAAACACATATTTGTGACCATAGTTGTATAGGGAATAATCTACTGAGGTTATACCTTATGGTCATGTCGTTTGGTTAGTGTTATGATAAGTTACTTCTATGTTCTTAAAAAATGATGACCAAAATGCCCTTTTGCGCATAAATCCATTTTAATCACATGTAACCAAATTTTTATCATATAAACTGATGTTATAACATTTTCAGACATGTTTGGGGCATTTAAGACTTATCATAGGACGATCACGCGTTTACACTAATGACCCGTTAAAGTAGCATAAACTACCTTAACGAGTAATAATGGGTCAAAAGCACTTAGGATCATTTCCAAATCAGAACGTTAAGTTTAGTAAACCATATCACATGAGTTCCAACACTCGTTTGGTTTATAAGACTTCATTCTATCCGATCTTCCATTTGTAGTCCCGACACGCTAACATATTTATCTAACACATTAGGGCACGTTTGAGCTTTGTTTATTCCGTTGATCAAGAACACTTTCGCAATCCCAAGTGAGTACATAGCCCCCCCCCCCTCTTTTACGTTTTCAAATGTTTTGGGGTGATTCATATGTGCCAATAATTATTTTCAAAATTTCAAAACAATATACATGGTTATGTATACAAAAATGATTTTCAAAGTGAGTACATAGTTCCCCTTTTTTTACGTTTTGCAAATGTTTTGGGGTGACATATGTGCTAAATTATTTTCAAGTTTTCAAAAACAATGTCTATGGTTTATATATAAAACAATACGATTTCAATAATGTGAATAACTTGTTGATGCGTTATCCATAATATGAATGACATTCATTAGCTTTGGCCGAGCCGACAACTAGTATGTTATGGTACCATAGGACTGACAATCCCATTATCGGAGTGTTCACTGGATTTGTTGGAAGTTTAGGTAATGACAGAAATTGTTTCTGATTAACAAATCATTTGTTGATTTGTTAGTCTAGTTAAAAAGACCCTTTGGTGGTCTATTAAAGATTCCCTTTGGTGGTATAGTCAACACAGGTTTGAATGTGTTCATTAAAGAATGATCAAAAGTTTTCACAATTAAAAACACGGACGATTTGTTTATGACATGGACAATTGGTTTATGACACGGACGATTGATTTATAACACGGACAAATGGTTTTGAACAATGTCACGCAATGATTTTCACTTAAAGATATAAACCATACGGAGGTTTCTTTTGAATCAATCTATTACAAGGTTTTTACAAAAGAAACGTTTTGTCAAGATTCATAGCTATAAGGTTTTCACAACTCTAACCAACTTATTTTAGTTGGTTAATTGTATTGCAATATCAAACACTTTTGATACGAGGTTTTCACTTAATGACTCTTGTAGTTGGACGAGGTGTTGCCATATGTATACAAAGCCATGAATTTGACACACTCACAAAACCTATGTACTCGCCTGGCATTTTTATGCTGACCTTCTTTTCACATATGTTTCAGGAGTCAATGCTTGATAATATGATGCATGCTTCACGTAGGAATGGCGCGGGCCTTAGTGACTTAAAACATGAAAGACAATCTATTTATGTGTTGTTTCTATTTATCCCAAGACAACGTAAACATTTAACTTAATAAAAAAAAATTAAAAATTCATGAGTTGTGAAACAATAGTTCTGTGATATGACTCCCAGACGTTTCCTCGCAGTTCATTGTTTTACGCGGTCGGGGTGTTACACGTTGGCTATCTATTAATGCAAGATTTAAGACCATAAAATCAAATGTTGATCATATGTTACCCACGAGATGTATAGCTTGTAGATTTTTGTCACTTGGTATCTTTTTGCCCTTTGAGCGATAAGCCTATCAGCACATCGCAGTGGATCGTTGCCTTTTCAACTTCGATAACTTACATGTGTTAACCAAATTATTAGTACGTCAATTTATTTCACTTCGCAAAACAGCAAATATTCTCCCCCTAAATTTGTGCAAAAGTGGAATACTTAATGCGAAAATTTAGATATTTTCTGATAGCTATTTACATATATGTGCTCGGATTTTTTTTTATTTTGCTGGTTGCTTAGTCAGTGTAACGCATCATTTTTAAAAGGTCCACAAGAAGCTTGAATCTCGAGTTGCTGACAGGTTTTGTAAAATATCCGTTGTATTAGCATCAGTGTAGATCTGTTCAAGTTTAATTAAACCTCTGTTGTAGCAATCTCGAATAAAGTGAATTTTGATATCAATGTGCTTGGTTTTGGAGTGAAAAATAAGGTTTTTGATGATTTGGATAGCTGCATCGTTATCACAGTAGACAGCAGTGTTAAGATAAGTCAAAGCGTATCATCGAGCTAATGTTGCATCCAAATAACCTGGAGCAGCATGCAGATGGTGCAACATATTTTTCTTCTACGGTTGATAGGGACACCGTTTGTTGCTTCTTGCACTGCCATGACATAAGCTTGTCTCCTACGTATTGGCATCCAGCAGATGTGGAATTCATATCCCTATCCATCCCTCTAAGGTTACTGTTAGAAAAGGCAAACAAATCAAAGTTCGAATCTCTAGGATACTAGAGTCCCAATTTTGGAGCTCCCTTGAGGTATCCAAAAATTCGTTTAACGGCTGAGATATGAGAAAGTTTAGGATTAGCCTGATATCTAACACATTGGAAGATAGCAAACGTAATGTCCGGCCGGCTCACAGTTAAGTACATCAATGAACCAATCATGGATCGGTACATTGTTTGATTAACCAGATCTCCTTTAGCATCCGCATTTAGCAGTTATCGTTCAGCAACGGGGGAGTCTATGGGCTTAGAATTTGACATGTCAAATTTTGCTAGAACATCCTGAACATACTTTCCTTGATGAATCAAGATCCCTTTACTACTCTGACGAACTTGCAAGCCTAGAAACATAGTCATTTCTCCCAATGAGCTCATTTCGAACTTCTTCTTCATCACCTCCTTGAACTCTTTGCATAGCTCTTCATTGGTTCACCCAAAAATGATGTCGTCAACATAGATCTTAACAAGGATAAGATCCTTGCCAAAGCGTTTAATGAATAGTGTTTGATCTATTGTCCCCTGAGTATATCCGTGTGCAAGAGAATGCTCCGTTAAGGTTGCATACCATGCATGAGGTGCTTGGTGCAATCCATACAAAGCTTTATCTAACTTGTATGCATATCCTTTCCTCTTCGAGTCCACAAACCCAGGGGTTGAGCGACATAGATCTCCTCTTTGATCTTCCCATATAGAAAAGCCGTCTTGACATCCATTTGATAAAAGGTGAAACCCATATAGGATGCATATGCCAAGAAGATGAGTATGGCTTCTAGACGAGCTACTGGTGCGTATACCTCATCATAATCAAGACCTTTGATTTGTTTGAATCCCTGAACCACCAGCTGGGCTTTGTTTTGCACAATCACTCTGGTATCTTCTTGTTTGTCTCTGTATACCCAGCGAGTGCCAAGAGCGCTTTTCTTTCTGACAGCTTTCACTAGTTCCCATACCCAACTTCTCAAATTGATTGAGCTCTCCATGCATTGCGTCAACCCATCCAGGTTCCTACAAAGCGACATCAATGCTCTTAGACTCAATATGTGAGATAAAACATGAATATAAACATGTATTAGTGCTTCCTAATCTACTGCATGTCTGAACGCCGGCAGTTACAGGACCAATAACGTTTGTAATCGAATGGCTTCTTTGAACACGCTGAGGAATTGCCACCGCAGGTGCCTGCATATTTGTTTCTAAGTTAGAAAAACTTCTTAACACTATTCAAGATTGCTCCCCCTAATTTGATGTAGTCGTAGCATTGATCACTAGAGCATCCACTATGTAATCTGATGGAATCGGCTCCGGAAACAATGAAGCTCCCTGAACATTAGTATTTGAAGGACCAGCAATAGTTTGTTGTGCAGAGGTATCATTGTTGTGAACTGCAACCTCAGTAGTAACAGTCACAGTTGGTTAAAGAACATGCTCTTGAATTGGTGAAGAAAGATGTGTTTCTGTAGGAGCTTCATGAAATCCTGATGGATCCACAGTAAGCTTCTTAAAAGAGTCTCGAATAGGGACAACATCATCTTCAGCTAGAATGATAATAGGTATCACAATACTTGAGACATCTGCAACAACAGTTACATCAGATAAAATATTAAATGACTTAAACAAGGAAGAATAATCATATAACCAATCAGGTCGAAGCCGTGCGTCTTTGGGATTTTCTTCCAGCCAGTCCACATAGTAGGTCTCCATGATCTGCTTCTTGATTTTATTGTATACTCGATATGTGGTATTCTTACATAGCTGATGAATAGAATGGATCTCCTCTTACTTCAAACTTCCCTTGGCATCCATGGTAAGGAGGACACAGGGATAGCCAAACGCACGAAAGTGCTGTACAGAGGGTTTCTGTCCTTCTATTATTTCATACGGTGTCTTCATGTGACGTTTGTTGATAAGCGCATGATTTTGAACATAGCAGGCGATGTTCACGGCTTCTACCCAAAATATCAATGGAAGGCCGGAATCTATTAGCATTGTACGAGCCGCTTTGATAAGAGTCTGATTGTGCCTTTCAGCAACTCCATTTTCTTGAGGAGTTCGAGCAGCACTGTGTTGACGATCAATTCCTTTTGAAGCACAAAAATTGTTCAGCTCGGCGTTTTTGAACTCCGTCCCATTATCGCAGCGTATAATCTTCACATGCTCGTTCGCTTAGTTTTCCATGAGAGTGATGAATTTCTTTATCAGACTAGCAGTTTCGCTCTTTTGTTCCAAGAAAAACACCCAAGTGAAACGAGAAAAGTCATCGGTGATAACAAAGTAATAAGCCTTTCCTCCAATACTCAACACATTGACAGGACCAAAGAGATCCTTGTTAAGCAGTTCCAGAACTTTAGATGTTGTGTGCATGAGCTTGGGCTTATGAGGCTTACGATGCTGCTTCCCACGGGTACATGATTTGCATTTTTCAATCTGCATAAAATCCTTGATTGGTAAGTTTCTTACTAGACCTCCCTTTGCCAATCGATTAAGATTCTTCATGTTATATGACCAAGTCGTCGATGCCACAACATCGCATCATGTTCAACAATTTTAGAGAATAAGCAGGTAACTTGATTAGTGGGGGCTTTGTACATGTCGATCACGTAGGCTTTTCCTCGGCGTTCAGCTTCAATCAAGTACCAATCTTCGGGTATGATAACCCTGGGCTTCAGAACCACGCATCCACCTTTTGTAAACATGACCTCTAACCCGTTGTCGCACATCTGTGAGACGCTGAGAAGACTATGTTTGAGTTCAGGAACATAGTTGACATCAGAGAAGCTGAGGACCCCATTTCTGACTGTGCCTTACATAGTAATTTTTCCCGTTTTACCACCTTCAAAGGTGACAAATCCATAGTCAAAGATTTTGATGTCTTTCAACTGGGAAATGTCCCGTGTCATGTGTCTGGAATGACCATTGTCGATAAACCAAAGTCTAACGACAGCCCTCCATAGGCGTTCCTACACACATAACGGGATTAGTGAGAAATAGGAACCCAGGTCATTTTTTGTCTGAGTTGATAATCACTTTTCTTTCACAAAGCCTCACGGAAGGTCACATCATGGTTAGTAGATTTTGAGGTTTGAGAAGATGGGGCTGTAGAATTTGGTGATTGAGAACACTCTGACTGAGGTCTAGCAATATTTTTAGGTTTCCAAATCTTTAATTCTTTGTTTTTTGAAAAGACTTTAGATGATGTTGCGTTAATTTCTTGGATTGATTTATGAAACCATTTACATTTGAATGCTTTTGATTGTTTTTCTTTGCTAGATTCTAGTCTCCATCGGAGGGCTTTTTATGTCCATGATGTCGATGTTGTGAAGCCGTTTGATGGATGGAGTTTCTGAACAGATAAGACACGAGGGGACGATGAACATAATTTCTAGCTATGTGCCCCAGAATTCCACAATTGAAGCAAGTTTATCTTTACAAGAAAATAACTTTAATTTCGCTTGTATTATGGGAGCTGATTGGGTCTCTACTTTCCACTAGGTGATGATTTCTTGTGTGCATATTTACTCCTGGATGAAACCTACTCACAATCATCAACAAAGAGTGAGTATCAATAGTTTTACCCTTCAACTTTGGTTCAGTTGGTTTTTGAGTTGGGTTTTTCTTCTGATTTACAGCACTGGAGGAGGCTTCCTGTTAAATGTTCATTTGTGTTGTTTTCTGGTTCTTTGAAATATTCTTTTCTTTGCGGGAGTGGATTCTGCTGCCTTGTTTCATTTGAAACCTTTTATTCAAAAACTGAGTTTTCTGAGACAACTGTATCAGTTTCTTTGGAAGCAGTTTCATTTGACACCGAGCTTTCAGAATCAATGGGTTCTTGGTTACTAGATGATGAGCAAGTTTCGTCAATATTTTGACTGTCACAACCATCTTGCTCATTATCCGATGAGTTAGAATCTTTAGTCTGATTCCAAGAAATATCATACGTCTCCTGTTTACAAGCAATTTCATTCACACAATTTTACACAACAATTTTTCAGTTTCACAAGTTTTGGAAAAATCTGAGGTATCCGTTGAGGCTTCAGGAAAACTGGAATAGTTTTCTAAATTACTTCAAACTGATGCCTCAGACTCTTCTGGGTAACCAGTTAAATCATTGTCTGAATCACAAAGCACATCATTCAAAGTTTATGTTTCAACAACACCAGAAAAACTCAGAGTCTCATAAACCAGAGACTGAACAAAATTCCAAACATAGTCCTCATGTTTATCAAATAAAGAAACACCTGAGTCATCGACAACAACTGGATGAGGTTCATCATCAACTTTTGACCGCTCCTCATCTATCACTGACTCTGCACATACACTAAAACAGTTAACTTTTTTTACAGAATCAAAGGTAGAAGTCGTTTCCTGTGGCCTTCGGATGGAGTTTTTGTCGACTCCTTTTCCCTTTTTAAAATTTCAGTTGATTCATTCAAGCACTCTCAATTATATTTTTTACAAAACTTATAGGATTTTGAAAATAAGTTGGTTGGGTATTCTTAGGCTTGAAAGGTTCCCAAGGAACGTAGTCACTTGGTTTCCCGTACATCATTTTATCATAATTTTCCAATTCTTGCTCAGTGAGTGGCATTCTTGAATAATTATGATTATATGGCGGAGGAACTTGTGAATAACCCAACCCTTTTCCCTTGTTTTCTTTGTACACCATTTGTACATTGCAAAGATTATGAGCAGTGTCACTAGAAGTATCATATTTTTTAATATTCAACTCATGTTGTTGAAACTTTCTAGTAAGAAGTCCTAGCTCAACTCTTACCAAGTCGCATTCCAAGTTTTTTGAATGTAGTCTTGTTTTATAATCATGGACCCAACATTTTTGTTGGTTTACGTCCAGGTGGAGTTGAGCTATGTCCTTCAGTGCATCAATCTTTTCATAAAGAATTTTATTGTTCTCTCATAAACCGATGCACTTCGACATGGAACTGTTGTAATCACTGATGAGATCTAAATATGTACTCTCATCTGTGCCATTTTATTTCTATAGTTTTTGGAGCAAAAAAGAGAGTTTACCATTTCAGGTAGAGATTTGGGCTCCTTAGTCTGTGCCATCAAGCAATGGAGATGATTTTCGGCAACTTCCGCAATCTTCAGAGATTCCACTTGAGCTGCAGCATCAACCCAGCTAAAAACATGCTGCTCTTGCACCATCAGTGCCTTTCACGCACCAGATCCTGCATGGCTAGATGAGGTTGAAGTTGACATAGACATCTGAGCCGGAGTGACTGGAACCATGGATCTCTCTAAGTTCCTAGCAGCAGCAGTAGCAGTTTCTTCATAACCACGGGTGTCTTTCTTCAGTCCCTAGTGAAGTATCTAGGTTCATGGCATTTGCAGTACCTCAATTTATCTTTGACAGACCCAGTGCGAATGTTTGACATGGGACAGTGTCCGTATCTCTTTTGAAACTTTTCTGATCGAAACGCAGCCATAGCCAGATTCCATGAAGCGTCCAGTTCTTCAATACTCTTCTTCAACAACTTGATTCATCTCTGTAGCAAACACTGAAGGAGGAAAGATATCACCTGCAAGAAAAGCATTCAAACTGTTGATAAGGTTAGGATGACTTTGAGACATCAATGTAGTGTTAGAGCCGGTCACCCCTGCAGCCTTCATGGAGTTCTTGTGGTTTAGCTCTCTTTGCTGGTTGTCGATTTCACAAGATTTGATGGTGGCGATCAGTTCAGTGAGAGCAACTTCATTCAGATTTGTAGTACGTTTGATCATCAAAACATCAGCTTCCCAAGACTTTGGCAGTGAATTCAACAGTTGGCAATTTTTCCCACTGTTAATGATCGGAATTCCAGTACAGATCATCTGTGAGATGAGTTTGACAAATCTCCTAATTTGGTTCTCCACAGTCTCCCCGTAGATGTGGTTAAATGAACTGAACTGCTGGTTCAACATGTTTACCCTGCTAGCCTTCATGTCAGTGTTTCCTTCGTACAGATTTTTGAGCACATCCCAGATTTCTTTTGCATTTGTGCAGTTTCTAACATCAATCGAGATGTCAAGACCGAGAGCCATAGTAAGATTTACCATTGCCTTATCATCTTCGTCCTTGATTTTTTGATCTTTGTCGGACCACAAACTTTCTGGTTGGAATCCGAGTGTCTGGATCATCTGCAGTTGCGCACATGATTGTGTGGGGACCATCACGAATACACCTCCACATACCGGGTTCCTTGTCTTTGAAATACTGCTCAAAACGCCAGTTCTAGTCAATGTAGTCATCGCCTGACAACAACCTTGGAATCTTGGTAGACATTCCAATACTCTGATCCAGTTCTTGATGCATTGCTAGAGTATGAGACTGGATGGCTGTCAAGGTAGCGTTGGTGAGATCTGTAGCAGTCAAAATACGGTTCGGGTTTATCATTTTTAATTTTTTTTACCGAATATTAGTTAAAATAAAATTTTAATGAAAGTGACAAGTCCAATTTGAAATGGTCAAACAGTCAACTCCAAACAAGATCCGAAATGAGTCAATACAGAATAGTGATTTTAATAGCAACTCGATTCGGAACAGTAACCTCGAACTGTATCTCAAACTCGGAACAGTACTTTATCTGAGATGGTATTCGAATTGGCATATGATGATCTGAGATGTAAAAGTAATGATCCGAGATGCAACAGTATTTTTTCGAGATGGAATCCGATATGCAAGTAACGATTCGAGATGGAATCCGAGATGCAAGTAATAATCCAAGATGGTATTCGAGATGATTCAAGTCTTCAACAGATGATCCGAGATGGTATCCTAGATGATTAGAGTCTTCAACAGATGATCCGAGATACTCAAGCAGATGATCCGAGTTCATCCGACATGATCCAAAATGCAACAGAAAAATAGTAGAAACTCCAAAACAGCAGCAGGTGCAATCCGAAATAGTGTGATATCAGATCTGAGCCTGGAAAGAGGTTCAAACAGGCTCTAATACCAATTGTAAGTCTCGATTACCTGTTCTTACGATATCTCATGTAGCTTGAATGGTAGCGGAGTCACACAAAAAAGTTAAGAACCGAAATATAAGAAATAAGATGAAATAGAAAGTTCAACTTGCATACAATTCTTGAATTTTGTCTAATACAAGTTGAGAGAAAAGCCACTAAGGAGCCACTAACCCTAATACATCATAATCTATTTATACTAGAGGGTTAGTGCTCCATTACCCTAAAGCCCTTAGGCTCAAAAGATACCTCCAAGCCCATTTACATAAGATACGCCCAAAGTAATAAAGTAACTAATTCATAAACCTAGCAGGACCTAAAAAGATGTGTGGGTGAGCCCATGTTAGATGACTTGTCAACGGGATCAACATAAGGAGGCGGGGAGTTCAGATTGTGCATTGTTTCTTATTTGGTGTGAGTAAATGCATAGAGGATTAATGGCTCATTGAATGGTTTGAGAGGAAACATATTAGATGCAAATGTGTGTGTGAATAAATAGCTTCAAACTCTTTTAATGTATGCTTTTGTGAAGAAAGAAAAATCTATAATATCGCTAAAAAACAAGTACACCCATTTAATGCAAAAGCATGATGTTACATATTGCCTTATCCATTCAAAATATCAAATCAACAAACTCACTTCCATTTCTTCCAAAAAGTACACAAGTGGTCAGATAAACAATCCTCTGCAACATGCATTCTTTAAACAATATAGTTTCGAAAATGCCCTTCACCACCAATATAACAATGGAGACAAAGCTGAACCTTGACTACATTAAGAGTTTCTAAAGTTTCCTTTTTTGATAGAATTTTTTCCTGTATAATTGGTGTCTCGCTCTCTTTATTATATATATATATATATATAATATAAACACACACATATATATATGGTTGGTAAGCCCGCGCGTTGTTGCGGATATTTTTGTTTTTGCCGCTCATTGCGTGTTGGGTTTCATATATTTGATTCATTAAAATAATTTACTTTGGTTATTTTTGAAGTAGCTCTCAAGGATCATACGAGTTAAACAGGCTGCTATATTGGGCTCTAAATAGTTTATTGGCTTTCGTATTGACGTCGGTGTCGTTTGAACCGTTTGCTCTTTTCCGATTGTTTATAAGTGTGTTATGGAGCCCTAAAAGCTGGCACGAGATGGTAAAAATATAGATGCGATAAAAAAATAAATCTATTGACCCCGTAGCCTATTGCATCCATTCGGTTTTGATCGATATAATCTATATTGGTTCGATTTGATTGCAAATATCACATGCACACCTTAATACTTCACACATGGTATTAATGGTAAGAAAATCCATAAGTTCACTACATTTTTATATGTGCACACTCAAAATATAGTAATCTACTAATGATTAATGATTAATAGGATCAATAATCTTAATATATAAATACATCTATATTATAGTTCTAGAATTAAATTATACATCTTTAAACAGTTTACAAAAATTTACCACTTATTGTAATGATCAATACTTCAGAGCTTTATACTTTTCTTGTGAACATGTCTTAATTTTAGGTAATGAAAATCTGTCTAAACAAAAAAAAGCATATGAAATTTAATTTCAAATACTACTTACAAAAATTTTATACCACTTGCAAATCATTATTTATTTTCCACCTCTCTAATTTGATTTTCCACTTATCCATTACCCATCGGTCATCATCCCCACCTGCTAGGCAGCTAGAATAAAAATACACGCAATAAATAACATCACAATGTAACTAAACATCACATAAAAACACAGTGCAGGAATGGAAGTTATGATATAGTAAAAAGGTCCAACATTGTGTTTGTGCTGAAGACCTATCTACAACTTGATGGTCCTTTATAAGCTAAGATAACCATAAAAACTCTACATTACCCATCCCTAAACCATTCAATACACATTATATGTATATATTCTTAAAGAAACTAAAAACAACAAGTTTTTATTACTGGGTAATTTGCTTGCAGATCTTCTATGATTCGACAATAAAAGAATATTCTCACTTGCTGCTACATTAAGAAAACAAACAAGTCATTTAGCAAATCCAATTCCTTCTATTAGTTTCTTCTTCAAAACAATTAAGTTTACAATCAGTTTAAGATTTAAATCTCTTACCTCCTTCAAAGGCGGTAGTATGCAGTGGTGTTTAGCTGGTTTCACGTGATGCGAGGTTGTCGAATGAATGGGAAACATGAAGACAGGATTCAACATATCCATTGTTGGTTGCAAGTTTATAGATTAAACGTTGGCGTCAGGCCTACGATAAGCTATGGGAGAGAGATAGGAAATTGAAGATCAATTGTCAAGGAGAGCTTTGCGTAGTTGTCGGTTGTGAGTTGGAGCAAAGGTTTAGCGCTGAACGACCACAAAAATCCGGTGGATGTTTGTGTGTTATTAGAAGATAGTCGAAGAATGGAGATCGTGGGATTCTAGATGACAGCTTGAGAAATAAAGAATCTGTATGTTTTTTTAATATATTCTTTTTCTTATAATTTATATAATCTTGATTTGATAATGAGATTTATGACTCTTTACTTCCATGAGTTGCAAAACTGTTACGTCCTAAAGGTTTATGCATTAGTCTTTTGGTATGTTTGGGCTTGTTTGTATTAAAATGGGCTTGGGAAGGCTAATAGGCTTAGGGTTTGAGGTGATGGTGCACTAATCCCTTACCATAAGTAGTAAATGATGTATTAGGGATAGTAGCTTTTTGATGGTTCTTTGGTTGGTTTCTATAAGCTTGTTTTAGACAAATTCCAATTTGTATGCAAGTTAATCTTTCATCTATTCTATTTCATCTTATTCTATTTCATCTTACAATTGGTATCAGAGCCTGTTGAACCTGTAACATCCGTCAAAAAACGAGTTTTCAAAATCCGCTTCGTTTATTAACCGAATAGTCAGTCAAAATTTTCGTCGCGTATATATTGTTTATTTTAATTTTAAACGATACATAATTAATAAATAAATTGGAATTTAAAAACCATAATTTATAATTATAATAAAAACTGAATAAAAAAATAAACAGGAGATGCCGGGATTCGAACCCGGGTCTCGCATATAACCAAACACACTTCACACCACTCCGCCACACACAGTTATTGGATATCTTTGAAATCAATTAAGATATATAGTAATTCGTGCGGATCATCCGCAACATTCAAACCAACTAGAAACGGAAATCCCCGCGGTTATGGTAGATTGATAATCAATCAATCTATTCGCTATTAGCTGGTAATCCGCGACCAAATTACCAGTCAAAAATCTCGAAGATCAAGCAACGAAACGTGCGGAATCTCACGGACCGAAGTCCCAGCCCTCGAAAGCCTATAAATACACAGCAAGAGTTAGTCCAAATTCGCTCTTTCATCTCTCGAAAAAAAAAACCTGTCCTACACACTGATCAAACAACTTAGTCTATTGCCGGAGCTCTGTCTGCCGCCGGACGCACGCCGCAAACAACCTCGACAACCACCTCACCACAACCTCACTCTCGGTCTCGAACACCATCACTGGAAACATCAAGGCTCGCCGGAGAAGAAGGAGTTCGCCGGAGTTCTCTGCAAGTCGCCGGAAATCCTAATTACTCGCCGGAATCATCACCGGAGGATTTCAATTCGACTCTGATCGGTATAATCTTTTGATCCATGTCTCTTTATCATTTAATTTACCAAAGTATATTAGATTACTGAATTAGCAGTTGAGTTCGAACACTAAGAAATAAACCGGAAGAAGATGAAGTAGTATAGTTATATGTATAAATAAAACCGGTTATAAAACCAGGTTAGACACACAGCCCAGTGGTGGACTGTGTGCAAATTTAAACCAAGGTCTCGAGTTCGAAACACATATGCGCACCGGTTCGATCAGTTAAAACCCTTTTTAAAATAAATTAATTTCTGAATTAATCTAATTAATATATAAATATAATTAAAATCAGATTTATTTCGGGTTAGACACGTAGCTTAGTTGGTAGAGCTGCGTGCACGGTACGGGAGGTCACGAGTTCGAACCTCACTCAGCGCACATAATAAACACAATCAGACCGGTCAAAGTCAACGGTCAACATTTTATTTATTTATTTATTTAATCAGAACATTATTTAAAAATACTTAAAAATAATATTTTCAAAGTTAGAAAATGTCCTTAAACTCACAAAAATAAATCTAGAAATCCTATTAAGGTTATGAATTAAAATTATTAATCTCAAATAAAATCCATTTATTTACCGAACCATTATGTTATTATTTAGGTTATTTCTATCGTGGTTAAATCCAAATTCGTGCGCATTCATCATCAATCCAAGAAACGCAATCACTGTGAGTGAATTCTTTTAAATTCCCCTTTTTATTCATAGTTTTGGGTTGTATCATGTGTCGCTTAAAATAATTTGCTTATTCAAACTCGTGCTATACCATTATATGATCTAAACTTAGAATGTAAATATTGTTTGTTGTGATGTGTTACATATTGTCAAGTAGTGTGCAAATTATTCATTAGGCTCATCAGTTCCTCGTCGGAGACGAGTTGAACAATGCGTGCCTCAAAAATCATTATTAGGCCCATCAGTTCCTCGTGGGAGACGAGTTGAACAACGCGTGCCTCGAAAACAATCATTTGGTGTATGTGTGTGCAATATTTAATATTATGTGTTTTGTGAACAAATTTACATCTACATTTACTCATATGTGGTTATGCACTTTATTTTATAATTGTTTCAATAAACACGTTTAAATGTTTTCATAGGATTCACTCGCCAACTTTTTGTTGACCCAAAAACCATTTTTACACATGATACAGGTGGACAGGTTGAAGCAAGGAACACATAGGAAATTGCCTTAGAAGAAAAATAATGAAGTCTTGAAAAATGTATAGAACATGTTGTACTAGTATGATTGATTGTAATGATTCTCCTTTAAATAGAAATAATAAATATGAAACGTTATAATAAATGCATGATCTTTGATGAAAACCCAATCATGCCCCGATCACCTTTTCCGCTGGGGTCGGGGTGTGACAGATTGGTATCAGAGCTTTTGACTATAGGGATATAGGATAGGTTATTAGACCCTTAGAGCCTATACTATAGTTGATTAGATTTTAATTGTTTATGTGGTTACATGCAAACTCATGATGTTTATTTGTTTCATATTTATTACACACACAAATGCATGCAAACATTTCCACTATCATATTGTGTGATATTTAATAAGTTATACTTATTGTCAAACATAACATGCTTACATATACATTCATCACGCATATTTCAATGTTCACATATTCAAGTCATCCTCATACTCCTTTATTCAAGATTTTGTCGCACTTTTGTTTTTCAATCTCATCAAAGTGAGTTCTACGACGGGCATGTAGTAACTGTAAAGGTACAAGTACCGGTAGTCGGAACGTCCTGTCTAGGTTGGCATTCGTATAAATCCAATATAACAGACCGTTTGCCTACCTGGGGACTAACGATGAGAGTACGAAGGACCTATTAGGCCAAAGCATGCCCACCAAACGTCGTTCGAACTAACCCCACTTTGAGGTATCACCGTGGTCCCACAACCCGGATGCACTCCGAATATCATACGTTACATACATATTTCTCGATTTTCTCCGGGTTTTAGTGTACGTTACCAGGCTAACACATGCGAACCATATGAAAGACCCGGTAATCATGGGCCCACATGATTACGAAGGTGAAGTATGGCGGCATGCAAGGCCCAATTACGAGCAAAGCCCAAGACATCCTATGGATGTAGTAGATTTATTATTCTATATTTATTTTATGAATGTTCATTCCTAAATATGACACATGACACCTAAAACGTCAAACTCATACTCTTGATACGTATTCCTTGTAGATGTCTTCTAGTCTCGCTCGTAGAAAAATGAGATCAGGTAAATCCCGCGAGCGCATGGCTGCCCAAATCGCTCAACAAATGGCGGCCGTAATACCCAACATGTAGTTCAAGTTCAACAAGCCCTTACCGCTAATCCCGTCAACCCAATCCACCAAGAAGATCAAAACATTGTCAATCCTCCCCCCAAAGCCACTAAATGCACCTTCAAGCATTTCAAATCTTGCGATCCTCCAAAATACGAAGGGACTGAAGGTGTCACCGCTCTCCTCCATTGTTTGAGGAGATGGAAAACACTTTTCTCAATTGCAAACTGCCCCGATGATCGCAAGGTGCGATATGCTACCGGTCGTTTGTTCGGAGTAGCACTTACATGGTGGAATACAGAGAAGGCCAAGCGAGGTGCTGAGAATGTTATGACTTTGACTTGGGAAGAGCTGAAAGAGATCATGACAAGACGTTTCTGTCCAAGAAGCGAAATCAAGAAATTAGAGGATGAGTTCTATTCTTTGAATCAAAAGGAGGGCGACCACACCACGTACAACAAGAGATTCCTTGAGTTAAATCAAATGGTCCCCAACTTGTTCACTCCCCTCTACCGTTTGATCGAGCACTACATTCGAGGTCTTCCTTCAAAAATTCAAGACTCTGTAATAAGTACCACACCTGCAACTTTGGAAGCAGCAATGGAGTTAGCTACAGAGCTCACCGAAAACCGCATACGTAATAAAGACTTCACGGAGGAGAAGAAGAAGGATAAAACTCAACCGAAACCTCAAACTCCACCCGAACCGAATCCTCTTCACAAACCATTTCTAAGAGAAAACGAGATGGGCAAATTTTCGCTGTCACTCAACACAATCAACCAACTTCACAAGCCATACCCCTCAAGCTATCCCAATCACTCAAGTAGCACCCAACTCAACTTACCCAAATAAGAAACCTTACTTTGGACCTCACCCTCAATGCAATACTGTTTTTATCACCATCCATCTACCTTACCTTGTCGACTATGTGCGAATTGTGGACGCTATGGTCATTTGAGCAAGGTTTGCCGCACCCCTAAAAACCAAACCTCACCCCCTACTCAAAACATGATCCAAACATATCAACAACCCCAATACCCCATGTTCCCATATGTTCGAGCTTGTTTTAATTGTGGCGACCCTACCCACTTTAGAAACACGTGCCCTCGATTGGTTAACATCATAAACGCCCAAGCTCAAGCAAACCCAGTTAACCAAGCAAATCAAGCAAACCCAGCCCCACCACCAGCAAGAGGAAGAGCTTACAACATCAACACCAATCCAATAGAAGATAATAACGGCCCAAACGAACCACCCAACTAGTTTTCTTCACCAAAAATCAAGATTCAACTCCAACCGCTTAGTTTTTATGTTTTCTTTATGTTATCTCAATCTTCACGTATCTCAATTATAAATTGGAAATTTATCCAAGAATCTTAATGCGAATTACTATTTCAGTTTTGTTTTATACTCATTGATTTAACATTCATATCATCATACATCTCAACGTATCTCAATCTCATCATTCAAAGAAGTTGGGTTGTGTCTCACTTTTACCTAGACTAACCCCTTCATCATAACAAACGAGAGAGGTACTGTCATCATTCAAACATGTATACTTTCAGAATTAAGACTCAAGCTTTGGTTGTTGTGTTTGTTTATGTTTTAGAGTCACATAGAACTAATCATAACTTACTGATAAAGCCAATGAAAATTTGACAAAGAATATGGTGGATACGCCACTGGTACTTCCTATATATAAGTATTCTTGCCAAAGGATCAGAGGCATTGTCAGGCGGTTGTGAGAAGTTCCATGTAGGATTTAGTAATGTCATGGTTGAAGTTTGTTTTATACTCACTGATTTAGCATTCATATCATCATACATCTCAACGTATCTCAATCTCATCATTCAAAGAAGTTGGGTTGTGTCTCACTTCTACATAGACTAACCTCTTCATCATAACAAACGAGAGAGGTACTGTCATCATTCAAACATGTATACTTTCAGAATTAAGACTCAAGCTTTGTTGTTGTGTTTGTTTATGTTTTAGAGTCACATAGAACTAATCATAATTTACTGATAAAGCCAATGAAAATTTGACAAGAATATGGTGGATACGCCGCTGGTACTTCCTATATATAAGTATTCTTGCCAAAGGATCAGAGGCATTGTCAGGCGAGTATGAGAAGTTCCATGTAGGTTTTAGTGGTAGAAGTTTTGTTTTAGGATATCAACCTTATCTTTCCAAACGCATCAATTCTCTCAAAACTCACATGCATGAAATCATACCTAGTCAATCAACTCTGTTTATCAATATTCCTTATCTTAGGCATCAAAAAGCGATTCCTGTAGCAGGGTATTCAACCCTTACTAGGAACGTTACCGCCTCAAATAAAATTTAAACTCTTACCCCTTCTAAGTATGTAATTGTCAAAACCACCCTCCTTTCGAGTCAAACATACCACTACTTAAATTTCGGGACGAAATTTCTAAAAGTAGGGGATACTGTAACATCCGTCAAAAAACGGGTTTCCAAAACCCGCTTCGTTTATTAACCGAATAGTCAGTCAAAATTTTCGTCGCGAATATATTGTTTATTTTAATTTTAAACGATACATAATTAATAAATAAATTGGAATTTAAAAACCATAATTTATAATTATAATAAAAACTAAATAAAAAAATAAACAGGAGACGCCGGGATTCGAACCCGGATCTCGCATATAACCAAACACACTTCACACCACTCCGCCATACACAGTTATTGGATATCTTTGAAATCAATTAAGATATATAGTAACTTCGTGCGGATCATCCGCAACATTCAAACCAACTAGAAACGGAAATCCCCGCGGTTATGGTAGAATGATAATCAATCAATCTATTCGCTATTAGCTGGTAATCCGCAACCAAATTACCAGTCAAAAATCTCGAAGATCAAGCAACGAAACGTGCGGAATCTCACGGACCGAAGTCCCAGCCCTCGAAAGCCTATAAATACACAGCAAGAGTTAGTCCAAATTCGCTCTTTCATCTCTCGAAAAAAAAAACCTGTCCTACACACTGATCAAACAACTTAGTCTATTGCCGGAGCTCTGTCTGCCGCGGACGCACGCCGCAAACAACCTCGACAACCACCTCACCACAACCTCACTCTCGGTCTCGAACACCATCACTGGAAAGATCAAGGCTCGCCGGAGAAGAAGGAGGTCTCCGGAGTTCTCTGCAAGTCGCCGGAAATCCTCAATTACTCGCCGGAATCATCACCGGAGGATTTCAATTCGACTCCGATCGGTATAATCTTTTGATCCATGTCCTTTTATCATTTAATTTACCAAAGTATATTAGATTACTGAATTAGCAGTTGAGTTCGAACACTAAGAAATAAACCGGAAGAAGATGAAGTGTGTATAGTGTATATTATAAATAAAACCGGTTATAAAACCAGGTTAGACACACAGCCCAGTGGTGGACTGTGTGCAAATTTAAATCATGGTCTCGGGTTCAACTTTGTCCTTGTTCCGATTCGTCACAATATTCAAACCTTTTTATAAAACCCAAATACGGAACTTGACAGTAAGTATATAAGAGAAATAAAAATCATAATATAAACGGGTTAGTCACCCAGCCCAGTTGGTAGGGCTGGGTGCGTTGCAAGACCAAGGTCTCGAGTTCGAAACACATACTGCGCACTGGTTCGATCAGTTAAAACCCTTTTTAAAATAAATTAATTTCTGAATTAATCTAATTAATATATAAATATAATTAAAATCAGATTTATTTCGGGTTGACACGTAGCTCAGTTGGTAGAGCTGCGTGCACGCGTACGGGAGGTCACGAGTTCGAACCTCACTCAGCGCACATAATAAACACAATCAGACCGGTCAAAGTCAACGGTCAACATTTTTTTATTTATTTATTTAATCAGAAAATTATTTAAAAATACTTAAAATTAATATTTTCAAAGTTAGAAAATTCCTTAAACTCACAAAAATAAATCTAGAAATCCTATTAAGGTTATGAATTAAAATTATTAATCTCAAATAAAATCCATTTATTTACCGAACCATTATGTTATTATTTAGGTTAGTTTCTATCGTGGTTAAATCCAAATTCGTGCGCATTCATCATCAATCCAAGAAACGCAACCACTGTGAGTGAATTCTTATAAATTCCCCTTTTTATTCATGTTTGGGGTGTATCATGTGTCGCTTAAAATAATTTGCTTATTCAAACTCGTGCTATACCATTATATGATCTAAACTTAGAATGTAAATATTGTTTGTTGTGATGTGTTACATATTGTCAAGTTGGGCAAATTATTCATTAGGCCCATCAGTTCCTCGGGGAGACGAGTTGAACAACGGTGCCTCAAAAATCATTCATTAGGCCCATCAGTTCCTCGTGGGAGACGATTGAACAACGCGTGCCTCGAAAACAATCATTTGGTGTATGTGTGTGCAATATTTAATATTATGTGTTTTGTGAACAAATTTACATCTACATTTACTCATATGTGGTTATGCACTTTATTTTATAATTGTTTCAATAAACACGTTTAAATGTTTTCATAGGATTCACTCGCCAACTTTATGTTGACCCAAAAACCATTTTTACACATGATACAGGTGGACAGGTTGAAGCAAGGAACACATAGGAAATTGCCTTAGAAGAAAAATAATGAAGTCTTGAAAAATGTATAGAACATGTTGTACTAGTATGATTGATTGTAATGATTCTCCTTTAAATAGAAATAATAAATATGAAACGTTATAATAAATGTCATGAGCTTTGATGAAAACCCAATCATGCCCCGATCACCTTTTCCGCTGCGGGTCGGGGTGTGACAGAACCTATTTCCCGGCTCAGATCTGATATCACACTGATTCGGATTGCTACTATTGCTGGTCTGTTGTTGATTCGATTCTACTTGAAAGTTATGTTCGCATTTTGGATCATGTATCGTCATTTTGGATCATCTTTTGAAGATTCAAACCCATTTCAGATCATTTGGTTGAATTTCAAATACGTTTTGGATCACTAGTTTGTATCTCGAGTTCATTTCGGAACATAAGCTTGTGTTTTGAATACATTTCGGATCATCTTCATAGATTTCGAGTGCATTTCAGATATCTTGGTTGAAGATTGCCTATATTTCGGATCATCTGAGTGTATTTCCGATAATCCTTGTTGAAGTTTGCCTGCATTTCGGATCAATTGTATAGCATTTCGGATAAGCTATTGTTTCGAATTGCTTTCCTCCATCTCGGATAAGCTATTGTTTCGAATTGCTCTCCTACATCTCGGATAAGCTAGTGTTTCGAATCGTCTATTGTTTCAAGTGAACCATTTCGATTAGACCCTTTTCTGATAGGACTATTTTGATTGGACTTTTTGGACAATTCACTTTTAATTTAAAAGGACTTAATTTCTATTTGTAAAGTTAAAAATGATGAACCCGAACGGTGTTTTGACTCCTGCGGATCTTGATAACGCTACCATAGTTGCAATCCAGCCTTAGACTCTGGCGTTGCATCAGGAACTCGATCAGATTATGGGCACGTCTACAAAAATTTTGAGGTTGTTGTATGGAAACGATTACTTTGAGTTGACATGGCGTTTTGAGCAGTATTGTAAGGCAAAGGAGCCTAGGGTCTGGAGGTGCATTCGAGATGGTACTCATACCATTATGTACGCTACTGAAGATGATCCTCTAACTCAGATTTCTGTGGACGGACGATGATCAGAGAATCAAAGACGAAGATGATAAGGCAATGGCAAATCTCACTATGGCTCTTTGTCCGGATATCTCAATCGTTGTAAGAAATTGCATAAATGCAAAGGAGGTTTGGGATGTGCTTAAAAATCTGTATGAAGGAAACACTGACATGAAGGCCAACAGGGTAAACATGTTGAACCAGCAGTTCAGTTCGTTCAATCACATTTATGGGGAGACTGTGGAGAACCAAATCAGAAGATTCGTCAAACTGTCTCACAAATGATAAGTCTTGGCATCACTATCACTAACAATGGGATGAATCCCCAACTTCTGAACTCATTACCAAAAAGATGGGATGCTGATGTCTCGATGATAAAGCGTACAACAAATCTGAATGAAGTCACACTCACCGAGCTGATTGCTAAAATCAAGTCATGTGAGATTGACAATCGGTAGAGAGAGCTAAACCAAAGAATTCAATGATTGGTGCCGGGATGACTAGTTCAACACTGCCTTAATGTCTCAGAGTTATCTTAACATTGTTTTCAGCCTGTTCATTGCTTTCAGTCCGATAACTCAAGCTCAGTTACAAGCTCAGAAGACCAACTAAGTGTACGCATGTCTCTTCCAAACAACTCAACTATATCCACTCCTACTCAGCAATACCTCAGCATGCCAATGTGGTTTTCAGTCTAGTGAACCCTTCATTATCTCAAAATGTCCCATTCACTCCCTCTACAAAAATTCTAGCTTTTCTAACCAAGTAGAACGAAGAAAAGTTGCCTCTCGCAGCTTCTATGCTTATCAGTCTGAACGTCTTTCTTGCAGGTGATCTTTTCCCCCATTTATTCTTGCAACAAGATTAATAGGTGGTCAAAGAAGATATAGAAGAACTGGATGCATCTTGGAACTTGGCTATGGCAACATTTCGAGGAGAGAAGATTTGAAAAGATAGGTCGACGTCCCATGTCAAATATTCGGACTGGATCTGTAAAAGACAAGCTGAGGTGCTACAAATGTCATGAACCAGGACACTTTGCCAGGAATTGCAAGAAGACACTAGTGGGTTATAAAGCTACACAGGCTGCTGCTGCTGCTAGGAACTTAGAGAATTCAGTAGTCCCTTTACTCCAGTTCAAACCTCAACTACAACTTCAAATAGCCAAGGAGCCACTTGAGCAGGAAAGGCGTTGATGGCTCAAAAGCAACATGGTTTCAGCTGGGTGGATGCTTTTTGGTGCATAATGTCTATTGCATACGTCTAGGATATGTCGGTTGTGTATATAAGGCTTAGATATGTCAATTTTATTTATTGTATATGGCTCGTACGAGTGACATTCTTGGTCACTGTCACCTAAGGCACCACTCGCACGAGCCAACAACCTCACTCCTGTACGAGCCATGTTGGCCTATAAATAGTAGAGCTTGAGTGTTGTGTTACAAAAAGTTGGTGTGTGACTACGGCGAAGCCCTGTCCATTTATTTACTCGTCTATAACTTTCACGTTTATTAATATACGAAGTAAAGGCATTTAAGCAGCATACTTGATTGTTTGTTTGTCCAACTCGCTAGCAATGAATTCCGAATCTGTTAGCTGAGTCGAATCGGTCGTGATCACAAGTGGTATCAGAGCCTTAGGCCTGATTTGAGTACCAACGACAAGTTTCAGCAGACAACCAACAAGTTTCAGCAGTTGAAAGTTCAGATTCAACCATTAAGATTTTCCATATCTACTCTTTCTTCATACATACTTCAGATTTAGAAGATTTCATGGACGAATTGGACTAGGATTTTAGTATAACACATTAAAATCAACGTTAACAAATCCCTTAAACTTACGGATCTAAAATCAAACAAAATCATGATGAAAATTGCAGAAAACATTCGTTTGTTGACTTGAGCTACTCGTACGAGCCAAAGGATAACTCGTACGAACGGCCATCTATACTAGTTAGCCACTCGTACGACCAAGAAAACAAGTTTTTCTTAAAATTTTCAAGTTCCAAAATAGTCATTCGTATGAGTAAGTGATTCACACGAAGAGCCACTCGCACTCTATCTCTCACACGCGTAACTTGCTCGCACGAGTCACCTGACTAGCACAAGTATTGATTCGCTCGCACGAAGGACATTTTGAGGATTTTTCTTAACTTTCGTGTTTTTATCAAATCAGATGTAATCAGTGTTGTCGAAAGTTTGTGTTTTTAAAAGTTGAAGATTTAATGGAAGAAGAGTTTTTCAATGCGTTTGTTGCTTGAGCTGTTACCACTACTGCAGCACAGATCATAAATCTAGAGAACGAAATGGGAACCATGATGAAACCTCCAAAGCTCATGAACTTAGAAGATTATGACAGTTGGAGTGAGAGATTCAAAAACTGGGTACAAGCTAATCATTTTACATGTTGGTTTGCCATCGAGTCAAAGTACACAACACCTACAGTGAGAATGGTCTTGAAAAGATGCTTGCTCAGCTAACGGATATAGAGAGAGAAAATTTTATCAATGAAAAGAAGATGATGAATATACTTCAACGGGCAGTAAAAGAAGATATCCTGGCACTTCTTCAACACGATGATGACGCTCAGTCTCCATGGAATGCTTTAAGACTTAAGTTTCAAGGAAGTTCTCAACTTCGAAAAGGAAGAAAACACTGGTAAGCAAGGAGTTTGATATTTTTAATCTGATGAAAGGTGAGACAGTAAAACAGCTGATGGAAAGATATTATTATTTGGTGGTTCAGATGAAACGAATGGAGATTTTTAAAACCAATGAAGAACTGGTTGATAAACGGGCTGATTCTTTACAATAAGGAGAGTGGACGACCTATCTAACTATTCTGAAAAACGGCACGGAATACAGTAACTTCACATTGCCAAGATTTATTGAAAGATTAGAAGGTCATGAGCTAGAAATGCAGAAAATGGCAAAGAACAAAGGCGCTCACAAGCAACAAGATGTGAACCTATACTACAACAGTAGTTCTGCTGGTAACATACAATGTCCCAAGGTTCAAACCGCCTTAGCGCCAACAATGCTACAAGTCCACCATCAAACCAATCTAGTGGGTTTCAGTCATTTTCATCATGCAACCTATTTCTCCTCAAGCTCCTCAATCTGCACAAAGCTCAAGTAATCCTCAAAACAGCCAAAACACTCCACCTAATCCAAACAGCGAATTCTTCAATGCAACATTGTTGTGAATCTCGAAAACGCACAGGATTTCAGTGAACATACGGCCAAACAATACATGACCTTGCTTGCATCAGTTCTCGAACATATGAAAGTCTGGTAGTCGGAAGGATCGGAAATCCTGAAATGACTATAGAAGATTATGATCAGATTGATCTAGTTGAGTTGGAGTTAATTGATATTAAGTGGTGCATGGCGTCAATAGTCCGTAGAGCTCAACGCTTTATGGAAATCTAAGGAAGAGATAGTCTGGGAGGTTTTGATGAAAAACTCGGTATTGATAAGGCTAAAGTTACATGCTTCAAGTGCAAAGAAAAATGACATTTCAAGAGAGAGTGCCCAAATAGAGAAGTCAAAGGAAATCAGAATCCATTTGTAGATGACTACTACAAAAGAGCCATCTATCATCGACCCCAACCTTAGACAAGGTTAGTGCAGATCGAAGATGGTCCATCAAACCCAAAAGATAAGGCTTTGGTTGTTACCCAAGAAGATGAAGGGTTCACTAGAGCAAATACATTACAAAGAATGAAAGCCTGCACTGGTAGCTGAGATATTCGAAGAACCAGAACAGGCAGAAGAAGAATTCGCTGAGGCATCCTTTGACGAAGCACCAGAAGAATATTACAACACGTCGTCAGAGGAAGAAGAACTCTTGAATAGTGCATTTAAACATCTTTTGCCTAGTGACAATCTTAAAACTTTTGCAGGTTTATTTCGACTCAAGCTATCAACCACCTTGTGAAGAAGAGAAATAGTCTGAAATTGTGACAAATGGAAAATAACCAGTAATTCCGTACGATTTAATCACTATTTTTATTTCAAAATCTCATGCATATTATCGTAATTTAAGTACGTAACTGAGTCGTACGTCATATCCTAAGTATTAGGATAAGTGCATAGGATCATAACATTAACTTGTTCCTGTAACGACGTGGAACAAACCAAAACAATGCCCTAAAAGTGTTGGTAGAAAGTGTTGGGCACACTATTTGCGGTGGCACTATTTGTGTCGCAAAAACCGCTAAAACGAATAAGAACAACGAATAATGGCATGCTAATGCCATAACTGAGTCCATATATAAATGAAAACATTGATATGAGATCACCCATTACAAAAATACATAACTTTCTGGTACAACGCCTACATTGCAAAATTGTCCGTTTTGACTAAAAAGGCGACAAATTTCAGTTTGTCCGTAGTACTAATTCGGTGGATCTGGATTTTGAATCATAATAAAACAATGTCGATCATCCTAAAACGATATAAGAATAGCAAAAATGCACAAAAGACATCGTTTCTTGTCATTCGACAAACAGTGCACAATACCACCGGAAGGCCACCGTTTGTCGAAACGACGAACATCTTAGTGGCCGATAGCCTCATTCATGCATCTAGCGAACTAGTTAAGCCTCATTTGGGACTCGGAATCCATTCAACTATCTTGAGGTCACGGAAACACAACTTCCGGAAAGGTTCGACGGAGGATATAAAAGTGCCGATATCGAGCGAACGATCGAACGAAAGGCATTTTGGCCATCCTAGCTCAACATATATTCGTCAATCGAATATTGTGTCGATGAACGAACTAACGACATTTTCATCATCCGAAACTTATATTAAATTATCAAGTGGGCTAATTATCATAGATTAACACTCTAAACCCTAATTATATGCTAAGGATGCAAGATCAACCCCTAATCACAACACTTAACCTGATTACTAAAATATCTAATAAATAAACATGTCATAACAAAAATTACACTTTGCCCCCTTACATGTGGACAGCTCAAGTGGGTCCCACACCCACTTGAGTCTTGTTGAAAATGGTGGATTGAAGCATGGTGAGAAGATGTGTTGTGACTTGAAAGATGGCTAATATATATCATGACCTACATTAGATTGTCCATCATTTTATCACTTAAAAAATTGAAACCATCACCTTCTCCTCCCTCAAAACCAACGGCTATAACACCACCACAACACCACCATTAAACCACCTCATTTTACCCACTTTAAAACCCTCTCAAGACCATTCAAGGTGCTAACAAAGGTGGAGGACCATTAGGGCTTTCTTGGAGCTCCATTTTCTTCTTAAATCATCACTAAACTTGTGCACCCATTGTAAGGCAAATACCTTATTATTATGTCTAGTTTAATGAAGTACAAGTTGATCATCTTGAAAATGAAGAAAAGATAACCTAAAAACCCTAACTCACACCTTAATATAACACTAAATATGGTTTATTTTGTGTTGATTATGTGTTTATATGTTAACTAGTTAGCCTGATGAGGTTGTTTATGTTAAGGTAAGGTGTAAAAGTTAAATGATCTTGTATGGTTAAATATGAAAATGATGATTTAAACATGGTAATGTTTAAATCTAAACAAGATCATCAACTACATTATCCATGAAGATTACTACAATCTAAAAGTAATGTTATTACACATGAGTAATTTTTATAAGGAATAAATACTATGATTTAAGATGTAACCATCTTAAAAAGTGTAGAAAATAAATGGTTTAAAGTAATGGGCTTGATCTAATGATGTAACAAAGATGATGATTTACAAATGCTAATAAATGTTGAAGTATCATCATGTTTTTAATAAGATTTTGACGACCAAATTGCCACTTCGCATGAAGTGACGTCTCATTTTCGTGCGAAGTGACTCTACTCGCACGAAGAGCCAAGTCTATATATAGGTGTGTTGGGTATAAGTCTGTAACGTTGTTTGTTGATCGATAACGCGAAGCCCTATCGGATTAGACTCAGATTGTAAATGTTTATCATATCAATGAAATGAATGAGTTGAAACAGTAATCTTGATATTGTCACTATTTAATATGAATTCCACACATATAAACTAGGTTAAACAGATTAGTGCCTATACTTATTGGATAAGAAGATCCTATAAATTTGCCTAGATCTAAGTTTTTGTTCATTTTAGGCCGATATGATCAAATTATGTCCAAGTGGTCTCAATTCTACCTTCCCCATTAAAGTGTTGTGCTAATCAACACGCCAAGGTTTGATTTGGGCAGCATTACGTTGTTAGAAAAAAAAATTTCTCTCAAATTCAATTTGTGCAAAGGAAGAGATCTGTGTACGAATGAGGTTTCTTCGTACGAAGGAACTTATATAGTGACATTGTTTTACCTTCGTGCGAGGGTAATCTTCCTTCGTGCGAGGGTAATCTTCTTTCGTGCGAAGGTAACCTATATTTTTCAAATTTAACAATTTTTCAAACATTTTACTAGTTTTAAGAACCCACTCAGTTAACCAAGTCCATGTTAATGACCCAGGTCAGCTGATTCGTCTACCAAGTCCAAGTTAATGACCTTGGTTGAACACTTTATGAACAAACTGATGTTTTCTGTCAATTTTAAGTTTCAAATTAATGAAATTTTGATCATTTCAAAAAAATGTCTTATTTCAGATAAGCTCCCAGCCCGTTGTTCTTCATATTTTGTTTAGCAGCTATAGATTTTGAAGATCAGCATTCCATCATTGGTAGTCGAAAATAAGATGAAATAAAATATTTTTGACTTTTCCAAGGTTTATGCTAAAACACACTGAAACTCTTTTTAGGTTTTCAGAAATGAAATAACTATGTACAAACATATTTACGGACATTTTTGTGAGTTTGTATTAGGGGATCATATCAGTTTTTGAGACTTATCACTAGTACCGTTGATCTAAGTAAACTTTAAGTTTTAAACAAATTCACTTCGATTGTCAGTATACTTGTCCACTTAAACCTCTACATATTTCTCAATTGTTTCAAGATACGGTAATTAGATGTCTTAGAACTTGACTTAATAGTGTTTCCCACCTCATAATATACTCCCGTATCAAGATTCCATGGATTTCATCTTACAAGTGAATATATCTAACTGATATCTGTATCTGGGTTGTGCGAGGCCTTGAGAGCTCAGGTTAGTACTGTCACACCCCGACCCGCAGCGGAATAAGAGTCGGGGCATAATTGGGTTATCACCAAAGCTCATGATATTTACTAATATGTTTCATATTTATTAAAGTCAAAATTACATTCCCAATAATCCAAACATGTCCATACAAATACAAAGAAAATAACCGACTAAACAATTCCAAGCTCTAAATCATTTTATTCTTCTAGGCCAATCCTATGTGTTTCTTGCTGCAGCTGGTTCACCTGTATCATGTGTAAAAATGGGGGTTTTTTGGGTCAACATAAGTTGGCGAGTGAACCTTGTTAGATAAACATTTATTATTGATTTTCTTGTTAGTTTATCAATGAAAAATTGTGCAATAATCATAAGTGAGCAAATGTAAATAATCAAACAGTAGCATTAACAATCACAAACTATAACATACAATAACATACAATAACATATAATAACATACCAACATCATACAATAAATAACATGAATGAAACTGTGCGATCAAGGCTCAATCAAACGGAGCCGATCGTATTGCATGTACTGAAAATGATAAATGTCTGTGCGATCAAGGCTCAATCAAACGGAGCCGATCATATGTTGGTACGCCAGGTTCACGCTCATAATGTAATGGGGAACATGCTCAACGCTCAAAATGTAATGGGGAGTGGCGGCCTATGAAATTGCATGTACTGAAAATAATAAATTGAATCTAACAATAACCACACAAACAATTTAATCAAATTTTATAGATATTTGTTCATGATATGATGTATGCACAAAGATTTAAGTATAATAAGTGGCAAGACACATGATACACCCAAAAACGTGATTAAAACGGGGAATTTGTAAAGATTCACTCACATTGGGTGCGTTTGATTGGAGATAGTGAGATGCGCACGAGTTGGAAGAGCTGAACAACGAGAATTAACTAACCTAAATAATAACGGAAAAATATAGTAAATGAGTGGATTTTATTAAGGATTTTAATAGAATTTTTAGATATATTTTTGCGAGTTTAAGGCTATTTCCTATCTTTAAAAACATTATTTTTAAGTATTTTTAATTGATTTTTAAATTAAATTAAATAATTAAAAATATAAAAATATGTTGACTTTTTGGGTTGACCGTTGACTTTTTGACTTTGACTGTTTGACCGGTTTATTGTGTAATTGCATGCGCTGGGTGAGGCTCGAACCCGAGACCTCCCGTACGTGTGCACGCAGCTCTACCAACTGAGCTACGTGTCCAACCCGAAATAATTCTGTTTTTAATTATACTTATATATTAACTCAGCTTATCCAAAATTCTTTTATTTTCAAAAAACATTTTAAATCATCGAACCGGTGTCACTAACAGGTCTCGAACCCGGGACCTGTGCTTTAACGTTACACACAGTCCACCGCTGGACTGTGTGTCTAACTTGGTTAATATACAAATTTTTATTATACTTAACTACTAACGTAAGTTAACCCGGTTCAGTTAGAAAAATAAAACGTCTTTATTACAGAGAGGGCGTGTGTAACAGGGATCGAACTCGCGGCGTCTGATATGTATATGCACACAGTCCACCGCTGGACTGTGTGTCTAACCCGAGATAATATCCAGATTTTATTAAACTTATAATCAAACTATCATCGTCTTCTTCATTACAAAATTACAGACTGCGATTACACCATTATATCTTGTTTAATTCGATTGATAAACATTGTACAGACTAATATGAAATGGCAGAGACGATATTTAGAAATAAACATACCGGTGAACGATTTATTTCAGAATTCCGGCAAGGCGTCGGCTCTGTTTTTATGAACTTCAACTGAGCAAGCAAATTAACCGTTTTGATTAGCTAATCGTGGAATTGAAGTGCTAAACAAGCGTTAACAGAGTGTTTGAATGTCCTTACCGTTTCACAGCGGAAGATAAGAACTTTCAGGGGTTTTCCGGCGAGCAGGAATTATCCGATAACAGCGTCTGAATTTGATTTCAATTGAAAGGTCTGAGTTAGAAATAGATCAACAATTGATAGACCACGAAGGTATTGAAAGACTTACCGTTTTGACGGAGAATACGGTTTTCCGGCGACTTGCAGAAATTTTCCGGCGAGTAAAATTTGATTCTCCGGCGAACTGAAACTTGTGCGAAAATGTAATTGAGAGTCTGTAGATTATGTTTGAGTCGCGAAGGAGCACAAAGATGGAAGTAATACTGGAATTGAAGATTTTTGGTTATAAAAACCGATCCACTTCTAGAATTCAAGTTCATTCAAAGCAACTTGATTGAAAACGTCGGTATATCGGTTAAACTCAGTGAACCGCGAGTAATCAAATCGTCATTGGGCGTTTGATGACCGATTTCAGTTACAGTTGGCGTAACCGGTTGATCTATGATTGACTATAAAACTCATTTGTTTCCTAGAACTGATAGAAAACAACAAGTGGCGGAGTGGTTATGCGTGTGTGTGTTAAGTCTTTGAGTTCTCTTCCGGCTGACCCGGGTTCGAGTCCCGGCAGCCTCATTTTATTTTTAATTATTTTATTTTTACTTTTTTATCAATTATAACTTTTATAGATTATTTTGTTTATTAATTATGTATCATTAAAAATCAAAATAGGCATAAATACGCAACGAACATTTATAACTTGATATTCAATTACAAATGGAGCGGGTTTGGAAAACCCGTTTTCGACAAATGTTACAGTATCCCCTACTTTTAGGAATTTCTTCCCAAAATTTAAGTAGTAGAAGTAGTAGGAAAAGATGCGGGTATTTTTCACGCATTGAGTCTTCACGTTCCCAAGTAAACTCAGGTCCCCGTTTCGACTCCCAGCGTACCCTAACAATTGGAATGCGACTCCGTCGTAGACGTTTTTCTCCGAAGTCCATGATCTCTACTGGTCTTACAATAAAATGCATAGATTCATCAATCTGAATATCTTCCAGAGGAATGTGGAGGTTTTCATCAGCGAGGCACTTCTTCAAGTTTGATACGTGGAATGTGGGATGAATCCTGTTGAGTTCTTCTGGTAGATCAAGCTTGTATGCTACAGGTCCTACTCTTTCGAGTATCTTGAAAGGTCCTACGTAGCATGGTGCTAGCTTGCCTTTTTGACCAAAACGAACTACTCCCTTCCACGGTGATACTTTTAAAAGTACATGATCACCAATGTTAAACTCTAAAGGCTTCCGTCGTTTATCTGCATAACTCTTTTGACAACTTTGAGCCGCTAGAAGATTGTTTCGAATTTGATGGATCTTGTCTGTGGTTTCTTGAATCAATTCCGGACCAGTGATTTGAGCTTCCCCAATTTCGTCCAACATACTGGAGATCGGCACTTGTAACATTGTCGAAAGTGCACTAGATAGACACCATGACAATTGTGGTGGTCAAAAACAAAGGCTTCTGGTACTAAATAAATAAGTTCGTTTATTAGCGATTATTGGTCGATGAACGATCTAACGACATTTCCGTCATCCGAAACTTATATTAGGGATCAAGTGTATTAGTTGGCATATGATAACACTCTAAACCCTAATTATATGCTAAGAGTGAAGGGACAAACCCCTAATCACAATACTTAAACTAATGACCAAATTATCTCTTATTTAACATGTGTTATAAAAATTTTACACTTTATCCCCCCTTCATGATTCATGGCTCAAGTGGGTCATACACCCATTTGATGCTTGTTGAAAATGTGAGAATGAAGGCATGGTGTGTGGACTTTGTTAAGACATTTGAAAGTATGGTAATTATATATATCTTAACCTACACTTTTCCTTATCATTTTTCACTTCAAAAGAATTGAAACCATTTCTTTCTTTCTCCTTACACCCCACGGCTACACCACCCAACCCATACAATAAACCACCACTTTACACCCACTTTAAAACCCAATCAAAGCCATTCAAGAAGCTAGAAAGGGTGGAGGACTACTAGGGACACTTTGGAGCTTCATTTTCCTTCTAAGATCATCATAAACTTGTGCTCCCATTGTAAGGCAAATTCTTCCATAATCTAGCTTATTTTTATGTCTAGATTTATGATGTACAAGTTGATCATCTTGAAAAAAAAAAAGATAAACCAAAAACCCTAACTCACACCATAATAATAACACTAAATATTGTTTATTTTGTGTTGATTATGTGTTTATATGGTAGTTAGTTAGCATGTTGATGTTGTTTATGTTAAAGTAGGGTATAAAAGTTGGATGATCTTGTATGATCAAGTATGAAAATGAAGATTTAAACATGATAATGTTTAAATCTAAACAAGATCATCAACTACATCATCCATGAAGATTACTACAGCCTAAAAATAATTTTTCTACACATGAATGATTTTTATAAGAAATAAGCATTATTATTAAGTTGTAACCATCTTAAAAAGTATAGAAATCAAGAAGCTGAAAGAAATGAACTTGATCTAAATGATATGACAAAGTGGTGATTTAAAAGTGCTAATAAATATTGAAAGCACTATCATGTTTTAATAGAATTTTTCACACTAAAAAGCCATGGATGATGAAACTTTAATGTTGTAAAATAAATATTAGGAAGATATGTGATGGATTGTTGATCTTGATTTTGAGCTTAAACAGGTTTTAAATACGTTTTTGAAATGTGGAAAATGCTATAGTTTAGAGGAAACTATGACGAAATTTTCTAAAAATCTAACACAAATTAAGACATGATTAATTTGGTGATTAGCGGGACTAAATGCGATTAGTAACTTAAATCGTCATAAGTAAGTTCTAATGACAAGAGTTAAACCCTAAATACCCAAGTATTTAACAAGTTATATATATATATATTAATATATATATATATAACAAGTCAAACACAATGATGTGCCATCTTTTGGAGGGTTTGCCTTTTATATCCCAACTTCGTATGGATATATAGGGGTCAAAACCTCATTATGCAATTGTGATGAAAACAATATCTTATTTTGAAGCAATGTATTTTGAACTATATTTTATGATGACAAGTTGAAAAACAGATGACAATATGAAATCACTTTTGAATGGTTGTATTTATGGAATGAAACTTACTAATGGCATGGCATATTATATTGTTTACTAGATTGGATGCAATGATTACCTAAAAGTCACACACTTGCGCTTCCGCTACGACCAGGGTGTGACAGGTTGGTATCAGAGCTCCGTTGTTTTGAACCGGGGAAAAACGTTTTATTAAAAGTTTGGTCTACAATCACCAGGGGCTCACACATGAAAACAAAGTTTAAAACATAATAGAAATATTTTCGGAATTATGACAAAAACGAGAAAAGGTTTTTCATTGTGTCATGATAACATGTGGATCTATCACCCGAGATCAGCCATAAGTAACGAAAAGGATCAATACATGATTAGTCTATGAGAAATAGACACATTACATTATAAGACTATGTGTCATGGACATGTTACAAAAGATAGAAATCCTAGATAGAGGGGATTTTATGTGATTATAATATATATATAATTTATTTATACATGTGTTGTACAGAATATTTTGCCAAGAACGAAATATCTTCGACTACGGATATTATTATTATCCGTGACTCGCACAATGAGAATATCGACCTCGGGTCGAGCTTATGGCGAACGTGGTTTCTAAGTGAGACCTTAGGATCGATTCCACATAAGGTGGTTGCTTTTCCTGCGGATGCGGAGATGCCCGGCTTCGGTAGCGACAAAGAGGCGGAGGTGGTAGCCTTGGACGACAACTCTATTAGCGGGACGACGTCCCTGTAACCCATATAAATCATTAATAACGATACTCTTGTCCAGACAAGGAAGGTTAAGTACCCATCTTGAAGGTGCCCCTCCAGTTGTTATTATTGCAAATTCTCTCTAATTCTAAATTTGTCTAACGACGTACCCTTTCACGAGTAATGTCAAGGGACGATAGCACTTGGACCATCACGAAGGCCCCTTCTATGTTGAAGGTATGTAGACAATAGTGTCCTCTCTCTGGCTGATCGTCATCCTTGAATGGTAGAACACTAGGGTGACCATGCAAGGCAATTTGTTATTACGGCGGGCCACGTAATAATAACTTGCAGTGGATGAGAATCCTGGTGGGCTATGCGGGTTAAGTTAAAGATCACTACACATTCGAAATTGTAAAGTTGTTCGAGTTTTCTATCTAGTGGGACACTAATCGGGGTTGTTGCTATAACACCCTACAATACAGAAACACCACGCGTATTTGTTCGCATCTAACATTCGATCTATATCACGAGTCGATTGAGACTAATCATCTAAACAAACAAAAACTAGTGGCCACCCAGCGAGGATATTTCCTCAACGGTCTAGAGTTCTTGTACATGGGTTGGTTCCATGGTGTCTATGGTACCTCCTCTTATTTATTGGAAAGAGATTACATTAAACTCCATCATTTTACATTTGTCTTATTCCAAGGGATGGTATGGCACGAGCGATGCTTAAACACCCTCATTGCATTCTATTCGATATCTATGGAAATTATAACAATCTAGCTGGAGACTCGTGGAGCTCAAGGGATATCAACGTATTCGTCACACGGGTTGGTGTGGCGAAGGATTTTTTCCTACTTTGGACGGTCGAGGTCCATGAAGTATGGAATACATGCTATAAGGTTGGAGACGACCGCTTGGTTTCTCCTCCTCAGCGATTTATTCCTTTCCACTTAAACATATGGCCGATATACGCAAGAGGTACTACGAATTTTGGATTGTTTTATTCACGTTGTCCTTGTCTTAAACATTTATGAACAATGCAATCTTGAGGTTTCCATGACCGATGGCATTCTTTACTCTTAGGCGCATGGTAGACTATATTTATCCAAATATATGTCTAGCTTCTTTTAGTCTTGGGTATTAAGAAGCAACATGGCGCTAAAAGGAAGGTTACACCCGAAAGGGGTTAGTTAATCCATGACTTACTGGGTAAGCCGAACTAGAGCTCTTATGGAAGGGCATACGGTCACGGAAATCGCACGACACGAGGGTAACTTAGTCGACACTAGTGGCGAATGTCACACCCCAACCAATGGCGGAAACATCGGAGTGAGACGAACTAGATTGCTCGAGACATCATAACACTATTTGTGAAAATATTTAATTTAACAACCCATTTCATTTCATAGCATCAAAATTGTCAAGTTACATCAAATATCCGAATACAAGTAACAACAACAAAATAAACTCAACAATAACATAATGATTAACTTAGTATTCTACGCGTGTTTCTATGTCATTCCTACTAAGTTCCATCATAACAACTTCATCAACCTGCAACAGGTTAAAAAATATAGTTCAATAACAAAGTATTGGCGAGTACACAAGTTTAATATCATAGCATAGTTATTAAAACCGTTTAAACAAATCCACATGAATAGCTAGCATACAAGATAAATGTAAACAAGGCATGTGAATCTACAAGTCAATCCTCTAGTGTACCGCAAAATAGATTAAAACTTTACATTGACCATGAGTATACGGGCGGTGTGTTACTCCTATAGCGCTATACATGTTAAGGTAGGGTGATCGAAGTTAATGACATTTAGATCACATAAGAATATACCAAGTAACAAATCAAGTAGCATAAGACTAAAGCATGTTTGATGGATTGTTTGTGTGTAATCATAGAGTAAAAGTGTGATTTAGTATAGTTTAGTAAATTAACATATTGCACCCCAAATAGTGGAAAGCATAAAAGGGGTCAAGTGTACTCACGGTTTTGCAAAGTAATTTCCGTGAAAGCGTTACGTTGGTTTAGGGGGAAAGAACACCAAGTTATCCTACACAAGGCAAGTAGGTGTGTGAGTATTAGATTGACGGTGGAGTTTAATGAGTTTAGGAATTAAAGTATGCAAAAAGTATGTATAAACGAAAGTATTCATCTAGACGTTAACGCTCGTTTTGACACTATAAGCCCCGAAGGGTGTTTGTGTTTTTATGGGTCATGCCCAATAGAATCGTAAGGAGGGTTAGGTCTAAGATAAAATAACCTACTTTTAGGACAAGTAACCATATGGTCATTGTCGAAGATTCGGTTATATTTAGTATTTGCATATATAGTTATAATATTGCTAATTTATCATAGAGTTCTTGTATTTCATAGACATCATGTAAGTCATATAAGTCATGCATGGAGGTAGGAGGATAACTGTCCTAAACCTCTTTCGTAAGATTCACCATTAAACAAGATTGTCACAATGACAATCCGGATGGTCAAGAATTATAGAAATCATCAAGTGAGGGGTGGATTGAAAATTTGAATAGTCAAGGCCTTCATGTAATCACACCTACACCAACACAAGCTTGTAAGCTTGGATGGCTCAACACTTGTGGGTTTGAAACCCTAGTAAAAACCACAAGTTTAGAGACATGTTATGCCTCTTGATTGTGTATGAACAAATCTAGCTTAACACACTAACCATAAGCTTGGTTAGAGGCATAAGTAGCATAGAGTTTGTTAGGTTAAAAACAAGTTTGAAAAAGTTTTATAAGTTAACTTCCAAAACAGAAAGTTTGGCCCCAAAAATGGTGTGATTCCACCTTGGTTTTCCATGGAAAACCTATGGTAACATCCATAGGGCTTAGCAAACCATGTTGAGGAAGAAAACAAGAAGAAACTTTAAAAAATTGAAGTTTAAAAAGATAAAATTTGGGCAGAAAGTTTGCACACTTTTGGACCTCAAAATGGTGGGGTTTCACCTTAGTTGCCCAAGAAAACTTGTGATAACCTTCCTAGAGGTTAACCAAGAGTGTTAGAAGGAAAAACAAGGTAAAAAGAAGAAGGGAAGTGAGTCGAAACTCACTTGCAAGCTGATGTGTTTCAGCAGAGAAATTCTGGAGTTTGGGGGTTTGTTTGAGGTGTTTGGAGGCTTGTAAAAGTGGGGAAGTGTTGGAGAAACCTTTGTTTATACAGGGGAAGGGCTAGGTTAAAGATTAGGGTTACCATTAATGCAATTAAACTACACAGCTTGCGGCCGCAAGCTGTGTTTTCTTTTTTTCATTTAATTAATTGATGTATTTGTCTTATAATCTTTGTATATTATATGTGTGACTTGTATAGGTCTTATAATGGTCTTAGGTTGAGCGTACGGTCGTTTTAAAAACCCAAAAAGTGTACTTCTTGTAAGCATACATTAAGCACAAACATAACGAGATTATTATGATAACGGAAGCTTGAATAACTTGCATTAAGCCACTAATTGTTTTGCTTGACTTGGTATTATATTTATAAACATTCATCAAGCATTTGCATGTCGTTTCGAATTGATTTATTATGCGATAAAGTAACGTATGATCATAAGTTTAAACATTAACAAAGTTTGCGAATTTCGCATAGTTGATCGATCTTGTTTACAATCAAAGCCCTAGATTACAATAAATTGGAAATAGAAACATGATTACAAGGTTTGGGCTTTCCAAAAATAGAAACACGAAGCGATCTTACTAAAAACGAAAGTTACAAATGCGAAGCGTTACAGCAAACTGGTGGTACCGATAGTTCAAATGGTTCGGATCCCAATAGATTGGGAACGAGTGGCATCGCTACACCTGAAGATGCGATTATACAAGGTTTTAAGTTCTAAGGCCTTCCCGGATGGTAAGCCGTGAGACCTCGTTGGTGCGAGAGGTGCGGTAGGTTAGGTCCGCTAAATAAAGACAACATCGGTTAGCAATGCTAGTAAATGCACTCCTGAGTAAACGATTAGGTAAACAAACAGTCTCCTGCTAAATGCAGCATTAACTTGGTGAAATAATTAAGTAGAAACTTTAAGGAGTGATACCACGAAGAGGTCATCATGGGAAGAACTCAGAAATCTTATGCGAGAAGAGTATTGCTCGCTGATTGGAATCCCAAGGGTAGAAACGGGATCCTAGAACTCGATCATCAACGTTGTTGGTTACACTCGACGCTTTCACGATCCCTCAAGGGTTGTTCCATACTTGGGAACACCTGAAATCAAACGCATTGAGCGCTATATTTGGGGCTTAGCCTCTAAGAACCAAAACATGACCACATCATCCCACCCTACCTTCATCACTCAAACAGTAACTCTCGCAGTTAGTCTCACCAAGGATGCAGTGAGAATGAGAATTATCAAAGAAAGGTGCGGAAAGGAAGGAAACGCATGTGGAACCTACTAGCGACGGGAGGAGAAAATACTCACCCCTTAATGCAGGATCGAGCGGGAGTAATAAACGAAAGGGGAACTCCCGTGATGATAGAAATGAAGGCAATTGCTGCCATAATTGATGCTAGCACCAAGAAATGTGTTGAAAACTTACTGAAATCCTAAATGTGATAAGTGAAAATTCCTCATGAGGGCACTTGCAAAAGTTTGCCAAGAGTAGAAGCATGGTGAATCAAGACACAAAACATAAACTAATAAGTTAGTAAGACTCAACCAAGAACAAGGATGTTAATTGTGGCATGAAGGCCACTTCAAGCATGAACGTCTCAAGAATGAATCAGGCAAGTGAATTAAAGTGTGAGTGAGTAGAAACTATGGATACCCCACAAGATCTTGAGTCGTCATGCGTACGTTCTACTCTACATTCATTACGTGTCAATTCTTTTGATACCAACACCAAGCTTAGCTAGTGTCCTTAGGTGTTTTGCCTATACTCAAATTAGAGTTTTGTAAATTAGATAGGTTATCAAGTTAGCTAATGGAGAATTAGCGTTAGACTCGTCTCGTCGATACGAATCCAATGATATATAATGTCCAAAAAACATTTTCTTTCTAAAAACACACGATTCTAACCGTGCAATCGGTTTGTAAAATTTGTTTAATTTCAGTCTACCAAAACGTTTATTACTCAGCCGGTTAACTTTCCACCTTTTCAAGTTCAACTCGGAACAGTACCCAATTCGAAAAAATAGTCCGAGATGGGAATCCGTCCGAAAAAGGTATCCGAGATGTAATTCAAAATAAGGTATGCGAGATGTAATTCGGAATAGTAATCCGACATGGTCCGAAAACAATACCAAAGATCCGAGATACACTGTTTTGATCCCTGAGTCATGAGGAATCATTAAAAGGTCACTGGCACGTTTCCTATCAACCAACATCTCACATCCATCTTGTTTGATACCTGTGCTGATTTTAGTTCATCTCCATAGAATTCAAGTAAGATAGACGTTCCCTCATTCTACAGGATTTACCAACGGTAAATTAGTCAATGTCAGGGGAAGTTATAAAGGATGCACTTCGGAATTTGGAGAATAAGAATTTAATATCGATATTTTACTCGTTTATCTGGGTTGTTACGACGTAGCTTTTGGCATAGACTTGTTGACATAAAACCAAGAAGAAGTAGGTCGTCTTGAGAAAACTATTCGCATCCCCCTACCAAGCGAAGAAACACTTATAGTACACAGTGAGAAGCACGAGACACCCTCACAAATCATTAATTGCATGAAGGCCAGAAGTGCCTACAGAAAGGTTGCATAGCCATTCTGGCTCACGTAGTCGACAAGGAAACTGAGGAGCCAAAATTGGAGGAAATAACCGTTGTGAAGGAATTCCTTCGAAGTCTTTCCAGCAGACTTGTTTGGATTACCTCCGCAACGACACTCCAACTTTCGCATTGATTTGGTACCAGGAGCCGCACCAATAGTGAAGCCTCCATACCGATTAGCTCTGTCATAAATGCAAAGACTATCCACCCAAATACAAAAGTTGTTAGCCAAAGGATTCATTAGAACGAGTTCCTCGCAATGGGGAGCTCCGGTGCCTTTTGTCGAGAAGAAGGATGGAAACCTTCTGAACGAGCATAGGCTACCGGGAACTAAACAATTAACCATCAAGAATCGGTACCCATTACCGAGGATTGACGATATGTTCGATCAATTACAAGAGTCGAGTTTTTATCCATAGATGGATTTAAGATCCGGGCATCATCAGTTAAGAGTCCAAGAGGAAAGTATTCCTAAGACGGCTTTTAGGACTCCCTACGGTCATTACGAGTTCCTTGTTATGTCTTTTGGGTTAACAAATGCCCCTGCAGTATTTATGGATTTGATGAACCGAGTATGTAAGCCATACCTCGACAAGATCGTGATCATTTTTATTGATGACATATTGATATACTCGCGAACCGAGGGAGAACATGAACAACACATGAGAACTATATTGGAGTTGCTAAAGAAGGAGCAATTATATGCCAAGTTCTCGTAATGCAAATTTTGGATTCGTGAAGTACAGTTTCTCGGTCACGTGGTGAACGAGAATGGGATACACACCGACCACTCAAAGATCGAGGCTATAAAGAATTGGACCGCGTCAAGAACCCCCATGGAAATACGAAAATTCCTAGGTTTAGCAGGATACTACCAGAGATTTATTGAGAACTTCTCAAAAGTTGCTCAGCCGCTAACCTCGCTTACACAGAAGGATAATAAGTTCGATTGGGGAGAAAAGCAAGAATCGGCATTTCATCTATTAAAGGATAAACTATTTATGGCGCCGATATCATCACTTCCAGACGATATCGATGAATTTGTGGTGTACTGTGATGCATCGCATCAAGGTTTGGGTTGTGTGTTAAAGCAACGTGAAAAAGTCATCGCGTACGCATCACGTCAGTTGAAGGTTCATGAAAGGAATTATACCACACATGACCTAGAATTGGATGCAGTGGTATTTGCCTTAAAGATCTGGCGTCATTATTTATATGGCACAAAGTGTACCATATTCACGGATCATAAAAGTCTTCAACATATATTCAATCAAAAGGAACTGAATATGCGCCAACAACGTTGGGTGGAATTGTTGAATGATTATGACTGTGAGATCAAGTATCACCCGGGCAAAGCAAATGTTGTGGCAGATGCCTTGAGCAGGAAAGAATGAGTCAAAACATTACGGGTACAAACTTAAGAAATGACGATCCAGAAGAACTTTACAGCTCAAGTGCGTGAGGCACAACAAGAAGCTTTGAAACCAGAAAACATTCCAGCGGAATCATTACGGGGAATGAAAAAACAATTGGAATCATTACAGCTCTATAATTCATGGGAAGGATCTGGATTCCCTATTATGGCAATTTGCAAGACTTGATGCTGGAAGCACACAAGTCCAAATACTCAATACACCCAGGATCGGATAAAATGTACTAGGATCTAAAAGGGTATTATTGGTGGCCTAATCTCAAGGGAGATATTGCGACCTATGTTGGGAAATGCCTAACTTGTGCAAAGGTCAAGGCCGAATACCAAAAACCACCTGGCTTATTACAACAACCTGGAATACCTTTTTGGAAGTGGGAGCAAATCTCAATGGTTTTTATTACAAAACTACAACGGACCTCTCGAGGTCATGACATGATCTGGGGTATCATCGATCGGTTAATCAAGTCAGCTCACTTCTTACCCATCCATGAGAAAGACAGTACCAAGAAGTTAGTTGAACTGTATCTTAAGGAAATCATGGCAAGTCATGGAGTGCCAATCTCGATAATCTCTGATAGAGATGGTAGTTTCGTGTCGCGGATCTGACAATCATTTCAAACATCGTTTAGTTCTTGCTTGATTTAAGCACAACTTTTCACCCGCAGACCAATGGTCAAAGCGAGCAAACCATCCAAACGTTGGAAGACATGCTTCAGGCCTATGTGATGGATTTAGGCGGAAACTTGGATACTCATTTACCGTTGGTAGAGTTTTTCCACAATACAGAGATCACACCAGTATCAAGGCTACGCCATTCGAAGCACTATATGGACGAAAGTGTCGATATCCGCTATGATTCGGCGGGAGTCGGTGACAGACAACTCATTGGTCCCGAACTAGCACAAGAGACCACAGACAAAATATTCAAGATCCGTGAGCGTATCAAAGCGGCCCGAGATAGACAAAAGAGCTATGCAGATCGGAGACGCAACCATTATCCTTCGAGGTCGGAGACAAAGTGTTACTAAAGGTCTCACCTTGGAAAGGCGTAGCTAGATTCAGGAAGCGCGAAAAACTAAACCCGAGATACATTGGGCTTTTCGAAATTCTGGAAAAGATCGTACAGTGGCCTACAAACTAAAACTGCCAGAGGAACTCAATAATGTACAGGATGCATTCCATGTGTTTAATCCGAAGAAAAGCCCGACGAATGACACAGTTATCATTCACGTGGATGAGATTCATATTGATGACATACTCCAGTTTACCGAGGAACCCATTGAGGTTATGGACTGGAAAGACAAGGAGAAGTCAAACCAAACAAGTCAAAGTCCGTTGCAACTCACGTCACGGACCCGAGTATATATGGGAACGTGAAGATCAGATCAAGTCAAAATACCCCCACATGTTCAAGAAGACTCCTTCAGAGGATGCCACAAACTGAATTTCGGGACGAAATTCTTTTTAATAGGGGAGTATGTGACAACTGGCAAATAATTGGTAATTTCGTACAATCTAATCACTATTTGTATTAGATAAGCTCATGCATATTGTTGTAATTTAATTGCGTAACTGAGTCGTACGTCATATCCTAAGGATTAGGGCAAATAAATCAGATAATAACATTACTGATATTCGTTACGACGCGGAACAAACCAAACAATGCCCTAAAAGTGTTGGTAGAAAGTGTTGAGCGCACTAATTGCGGTGGCACTTATTGTGTCGGCAAAAACCGCTAAAACGAATCAGAACATCGAATAACGGCATGCTAATGCCATAACTGAGTCCATATATAAATGAAAACATTGATATGAGATCAACCATTTCAAAAAAATACACAACTTTCCGGTACAAGGCCTAAATTGCAAAATTGTCCGTTTCGACCAAAAAGGCGACAAATGTCAGTTTGTCCGCAACACTAATTCGGTGGATTCCGGAATTCAGAATCATAATAAAACAATGTTAATCATCCTAAAACAATATAACAATAGCAAGAATGAACAACAGACATCGTTTCCGGTCATTCAACAAACAGCGCACAGTGCGACCGGAAAGCGACCGTTTGTCGAAAGGACGAACATTTTGGTGGCCGATAGCCTCATTCAGGCATATAGTGAACTAGTTAAGCCTCATTTGGAACTCGGAATAACATCAGGTCATGGAAACACAACTTTCAGAAAAGTTTGATAGCAGAATATAAAAGTGTCGATATCGAGCGAACGATCAAACGAAAGGCATTTTTGCCTTCCTAACTCATCCTACATTCGTCTAACGAACTAGTTATGCATATTTTTATGTCATAAGTGCACTAGATAGACACCATGACAATTGTGGTGGTCAAAAACAAAGGCTTCCGGTACTAAATAAATAAGTTCGTTTATTAGCGATTATTGCGTCGATGAACGATCTAACGACATTTCCGTCATCCAAAACTTATATTAGGGGATCAAGTGTATTAGTTGGCATATAATAACACTCTAAACCCTAATTATATGCTAAGAGTGAAGGAACAAACCCCTAATCACAATACTTAAACTAATGACCAAAATATCTCTTATTTAACATGTGTTATAAAAATTTTACACTTTATCCACCCTTCTTGATTCATGGCTCAAGTAGGTCCCAGACCCATTTGATGCTTGTTGAAAATGTGAGATATGAAGGCATGGTGTGTGGACTTTGTTAAGACATTTGAAAGGATGGTAATTATATATATCTTAACCTACACTTTTCCTTATCATTTTTCACTTCAAAAGAATTGAAACCATTTCTTTCTTTCTCCTTACACCCCACGGCTACACCACCACCCATATAACCACCACTTAGCCACCGTAAACCACCACTTTACACCCACTTTAAAACCCAATCAAAGCCATTCAAGAAGCTAGAAAGGGTGGAGGACTACTAGGGACACTTTGGAGCTTCATTTTCCTTCTAAGATCATCATAAACTTGTGCTCCCATTGTAAGGCAAATTCTTCCATAATCTAGCTTATTTTTATGTCTAGATTTATGATGTACAAGTTGATCATCTTGAAAATGAAGAAAAGATAAACCAAAAACCCTGACTCACACCATAATAATGACACTAAATATTGTTTATTTTGTGTTGATTATGTGTTTATATGGTAGTTAGTTAGCATGTTGATGTTGTTTATGTTAAAGTAGGGTATAAAAGTTGGATGATCTTGTATGATCAAGTATGAAAATGAAGATTTAAACATGATAATGTTTAAATCTAAACAAGATCATCAACTACATCATCCATGAAGATTACTACAGCCTAAAAATAATTTTTCTACACATGAATGATTTTTTTAAGAAATAAGCATTATTATTTAAGTTGTAACCATCTTAAAAAGTATAGAAATCAAGAGGCTGAAAGAAATGAACTTGATCTAAATGATATGACAAAGTGGTGATTTAAAAGTGCTAATAAATATTGAAAGCACTATCATGTTTTAATAGAATTTTTCACACTAAAAAGCCATGGATGATGAAACATTAATGTTGTAAAATAAATATTAGGAAGATATGTGATGGATTGTTGATCTTGATTTTGAGCTTAAACAGGTTTTAAATACGTTTTTGAAACGTGGAAAACGCCATAGTTTAGAGGAAACTATGACGAAATTTTCTAAAAATCTAACACGATTAAGACATGATTAATTTGGTGATTAGCAGGACTAAACGCGATTAGTAACTTAAATTGTCATTAAGTAAGTTCTAATGACAAGAGTTAAACCCTAAATACCCAAGTATTTAACAAGTTTATATATATATATATATATATATATATATATATAATATATATATATATATATATATATATATATATATATATATATACAAGTAAAAAATAAGTAACTTTTATAAATATACGTAGTTACTTGGAAAAATAAAATATGTATACATATTTTGTCACCAACAATTTTGTATAAATACATATGTGTAATGTATGTGTATGTATTTAGAAGCATAGGGTATTCACAATAAAAATACCCGATCATATACAAAAATACAGACACTTGAAAATAATAACAAGTGTTGGTGACATAAACAAATATATTCTTACAAAGCATCGAAACAATAATCGGAAAAATGGAGCAATGCGAATGATAGGCGTATGTGTACAATTACACCATCGCGTTGACGACCAACGGGTGAATCGCCGACACGAAAAGTCATTACGAAAACGGGCGATTTTCGATAAAATCAAGCACATAATAAACGACGCAAACGACGAGTCTAAAATATATATTTAGACGTTTAACATATATATATATATATGTTATCGAAATCAAAATCCGGAAAGTTAAAAATATAAAAGAATTTACTAAAGGTCTCACCTTGGAAAGGCGTAGCTAGATTCGGGAAGCGCGAAAAACTAAACCCGAGATACATTGGGCTTTTGGAAATTCTGGCAAAGATCGTACAGTGGCCTACAAACTAAAACTGCCAGAGGAACTCAATAATGTACACGACGCATTCCATGTGTTTAATCCGAAGAAAAGCCCGACGAATGGCACAGTTATCATTCCAGTGGATGAGATTCATATTGATGACATACTCTAGTTTACCGAGGAACCCATTGAGGTTATGGACTGGAAAGACAAGGAGAAGTCAAACCAAACAAGTCAAAGTCCGTTGCAACTCACGTCACGGACCCGAGTATACATGGGAACGTGAAGATCAGATCAAGTCAAAATTCCCCCACATGTTCAAGAAGACTCCTTTAGAGGATGCCACAAACTGAATTTCGGGACGAAATTCTTTTTAACAGGGGAGTATGTGAAAACTGGCAAATAACTGGTGATTTCTTACAATCTAATCACTATTTGTATTAGATAAGCTCATGCATATTATTGTAATTTAATTGCGTAACTGAGTCGTACGTCATATCCTAAGGATCATGGCAAATAAATCAGATAATAACATTACTGGTTTTCATTACGATGTGTGAACAAACCAAACAATGCCCTAAAAGTGTTGGTAGAAAGTATTGAGCGCACTAATTACGGTGGCACTAATTTTGTCGGCAAAAACCGCTAAAAACGAATCAGAACATCGAATAAGGCATGCAAATGCCCTAACTGAGTCCATATATAAATGAAAATATTGATATGAGATCAACCATTTCAAAAAAATACACAACTTTCCGGTACAAGGCCTAAATTATAAAATTGTCCGTTTCGACCAAAAAGGCGACAAATGTCAGTTTGTCCGCAACACTAATTCGGTGGATAACAGAATTCAGAATCATAATAAAACAATGTTAATCATCCTAAAACAATATAAGAATAGCAAGAATGAACAACAGACATCGTTTCCGGTCATTCAACAAACAGCGCACAGTGCGACCGGAAAGCGACCGTTTGTCGAAAGGACGAACATTTTAGTGGCCGATAGCCTCATTCAAGCATCTAGTGAACTAGTTAAGCCTCATTTGGAACTCGGAATAACATGAGGTCATGGAAACACAACTTTCAGAAAAGTTCGATGGCAGAATATAAAAGTGTCGATATCGAGCGAACGATCAAACGAAAAGCATTTTTGGCATCCTAACTCATCCTATATTAATCTAGCGAACGAGTTATGCATATTTTTAGGTCAGAAGTGCACTAGATAGACACCATGACAATTGTGGTGGTCAAAAACAAAGGCTTCCAGTACTAAATAAATAAGTTCGTTTATTAGCGATTATTGCGTCGATAAACGATCTAACGACATTTCCGTCATCCAAAACTTATATTAGGGGATCAAGTGTATTAGTTGGCATATAATAACACTCTAAACCCTAATTATATGCTAAGAGTGAAGGAACAAACCCCTAATCACAATACTTAAACTAATGACCAAAATATCTCTTATTTAACATGTGTTATAAAAATTTTACACTTTATCCCCCCTTCATGATTCATGGCTCAAGTAGGTCCCACACCCATTTGATGCTTGTTGAAAATGTGAGATATGAAGGCATGGTGTGTGGACTTTGTTAAGACATTTGAAAGGATGGTAATTATATATATCTTAACCTACACTTTTCCTTATCATTTTTCACTTCAAAAGAATTGAAACCATTTCTTTCTTTCTCCTTACACCCCACGGCTACACCACCACCCATATAACCACCACTTAGCCACCATACTCCACCACTTTACACCCACTTTAAAACCCAATCAAAGCCATTCAAAAAGCTATAAAGGGTGGAGGACTACTGGGGACACTTTGGAGCTTCATTTTCCTTCTAAGATCATCATAAACTTGTGCTCCCATTGTAAGGCAAATTCTTCCATAATCTAGCTTATTTTTATGTCTAGATTTATGATGTACAAGTTGATCATCTTGAAAATGAAGAAAAGATAAACCAAAAACCCTAACTCACACCATAATAATAACACTAAATATTGTTTATTTTGTGTTGATTATGTGTTTATATGGTAGTTAGTTAGCATGTTGATGTTGTTTATGTTAAAATAGGGTATAAAAGTTGGACGATCTTGTATGATCAAGTATGAAAATGAAGATTAAACATGATAATGTTTAAATCTAACAAGATCAACAACTACATCATCCATGAAGATTACTACAGCCTAATTTTTCTACACATGAATGATTTTTATAAGAAATAAGCATTATTATTTAAGTTGTAACCATCTTAAAAAGTATAGAAATCAAGAGGCTGAAAGAAATGAACTTGATCTAAATGATATGACAAAGTGGTGATTTAAAAGTGCTAATAAATATTGAAAGCACTATCATGTTTTAATAGAATTTTTCACACTAAAAAGCCATGGATGATGAAACATTAATGTTGTAAAATAAATATTAGGAAGATATGTGATGGATTGTTGATCTTGATTTTGAGCTTAAACAGGTTTTAAATATGTTTTTGAAATGTGGAAAACGTCATAGTTTAGAGGAAACTATGACGAAATTTTCTAAAAATCTAACACGATTAAGACATGATTAATTTGGTGATTAGCGGGACTAAACGCGATTAGTAACTTAAATCGTCATTAAGTAAGTTCTAATGACAAGAGTTAAACCCTAAATACCCAAGTATTTAACAAGTTTATATATATATATATATATATATATATATATATATATATATATTCTATTTTACAAGTAAAAAATAAGTAACTTTTATAAATATATATAGTTACATGGAAAAATAAAAATATGTATACATATTTTGTCACCAACAATTTTGTATAAATATATATGTGTAATGTATGTGTATGTATTTAGAAGCATATGGTATTCACAATAACAATACTCAATCATATACAAAAATACAGACACTTGAAAATAGTAACAAGTGTTGGTGACATAAATAAAATATATTCTTACAAAGCATCGAAACAATAAACGGAAAAATGGAGCAATGCGAACGATAGGCGTATGTGTACAATTACACCGTCGCGTTGACGACCAACGGGTGAATCGCCGACACGAAAAGTCATTACGACAACGGGCGATTTTCGACAAAATCAAGCACATAATAAACGATGCCGACGACGAGTCTAAAATATATATGTAGACGTTTAACATATATATATGTTATCGAAATCAAAATCCGAAAAGTTAAAAATATAAAAGAATTTACTAAGTGATTTATTAGAAGTATAAAATATTTACTTATACTCTATACTTAGTAAAAATTTATAAGTATAAAACTTATAAGAAAATGGGCTCTTAAAAATGAGTTTGGGCTAGGCCTAATGACAAGAAAACATGGGTTAGGCCCAATGACATAGAAGACATGTGAAGGGCAAGGCCCAGTTCACACATGATCAAAGAATGATAACAATATATATATAATATTTGAGAAATATATATAGCAATATTAATCAAATAAACAAACTACCAACACTATGATAACATTTAAAAGTTGTTCTATCATAACAAAGAAATACATAACAAGAATTCAAGATGAACAATGAGTACAAGGTCCATTGAGGCCTAGGTGTCTAATAAACTTAATACGCATGTAGGTTTCACATGTGTACAGACACCGACCGTTACTAGTATGACTTACGGAAAGCAAAACTGTGAGTTCATGTCCCTCCTTTCAATTATTTCAAAGTTTTGTTTTAAAACTATCGAGGGGAAACACATGTCATAACAAACGGTATGTTAGCTATAGGGTTAGTTGATAACACGATCAATGTGCGTAAGTAGAATGATGACAAGAGTAACCATTAATCACTTAGTGACCAAGGTGCAAAAGGTATAGATCTATAGAGTTTGAGGCACGCTCCACTCCTAGTGTGTTAACCGTTAGGAGTGCTTTTGTGACCCCAAATGATGTCAAGAGTTGTCTCGGTTTGGTTACTTACTTATGGCACATATGTCAGGGTGCTAGCTACACACTGATAGATCCTTAAACTCCATGAATGCTAATAACATACTCAGATTTCATTATTGAATTTCAAGGATGAAATTTTTATACGAAAACATTAACTACATGAACTCGCCAACTTTACGTTGACTTTCAAAATTACATGTATTTCAGGACGCAAGGCATGAGCTGGTGATATGATTCGGGTTATGGGAAAATTTCAAAACAACGATGTGTCATCTTTTGGAGGGTTTGCCTTTTATATCCCAACTTCGTATGGATAAATAGGGGTCAAAACCTCATTATGCAATTTTGAAGCAATGTATTTTGAACTATGTTTTATGATGACAAGTTGAAAAACAGATGACAATATGAAATCACTTTTGAATGGTTGCATTTATGGAATAAAACTTATTAATGGCATGGCATCGTTGTTAATTTATATTATTTACTAGATTGGATGCAATGATTACCTAAAAGTCACACACTTGCGCTTCTGCTACGACCAGGGTGTGACATAACTGGTACACTTTGAATCCCTTCCAAGACATGAATGCGAGGAAGATGCAGATTGCTTACAATCTGGCTACGGGAGCATAGACTTCAGTGCAGTCGATTCCCTCTTGTTGACAAAATCCCTGAACAACGAGTCGAGCTTTGTTACGCACAATTACCCCTCTGTCATCCTTTTTCTATTTGAAGACCTATTTTGTATTTATCTTCTTTGGGTCTTCTGGCATATCAATGGGTCTCCACACACCAAGTTTTTCAAATTGAGAGAGTTCTTCCTATATGGCGTTTACCCAGCTTTCTTCTGTCAGTGCTTCCTTATACATTTTATGTTGTACCTGCGAAATAAAACAACTATATGAGATCCTTTTTTGTAAAGATGCCACTTTAGAATAAAACAACTAAAATCCTGATTAATGTGATGTCTCATTTTAACACCACTCAACAACTCTCCGATAATAAACTCTACTGGGTGGTACGATAGTGTCGGCATAACTTCATTGGATACACTCACTTCGTGTTCCAGATCTTTAATATTCTGTTCAACATTCTGATTAACAGCGGATGTTTCATTCTGAGCAATTGTTCCTTCAGTTTGCTTGTTGAGTAAACTTCCAATCTAATCTTCAGCATCATCAGAAGTAGATCGTTATCATCATATGTTGGTTCCGCTTCAGAATCTGAGTTATCAGTTTGATTGAATGTAGGAGTTGTATCAATCATCTCTAGTTCGACTGTAGGATCACTTGTTCCTGCAGTCTGTGATACCGGATGTTGAGAACTCGGGCCTACTTCAGCATCATGTGTACAAACGTGTGTCTGAGTCACAACAGTTGGTCTTGGAACTTGATCTTGTGAAAAAGAATGGTTGTTGCTGATAAAGCACAACAAGTTCCTCTTCTGTTGGTTCTGCTGACATCTTGAAGTCTCTCCATAGACTTTCATAATTGAACAGCCAAGGATCTCCTGGTTGTTGTGTTAGATTGGCAATCAACGTGCTAAGCTTCAATAACCTGGTTTATACTAGGTAGATAAACTCTCTTTAGCGGACTAGCATATCCCACAAAGAAACCTTCCATCGATTTAGCCCTAAATTTTCCATCCGCGTCGATTACCGTACACGATGACCCAAAAGGTTCTAACCACTTCATATTTGGCTTTCGTTGGTTGAGCAGTTCGAAACACGTCTTTTTGTGTGCCTTGACCGTCGATACTCTATTCAATGTATAACATGTAGAGGCCACGGCTTCGTTCCAGAAACTAAATAGCAATTTTGAATCAGTGAGCATGGTGTGTGCAATCTCTATAAGCGTTTTGTTCTTTCTCTCAGCTATACCGTTTTGTTCTGGAGTGTACGGTGCACTGAATTCATGCAGAATTCCTTTCTCATTGCAAAAATTGAACATCATGTTATTCTTGAATGCGTTCTATTGTCGCTTCGAATGCATCTAATCGGCAAATGGTACAAATTCTCTAGTTTTCTGAACAAGATCATCAGACTATCGAATGTTTCATTCTTGCTTTCCAAGAACATCACCCACGAGAACCTTAAGTAGTCATCGGTAATAACTAGACAGTACAGATCTCCTGAGATACTTCGAACATTAACTGCTCCAAAGAGATCCATGTGCAGTCTCTCTAGTGGGAGCTTTATTGAGTTCGGAAGCTTCCTTGGATGAGAATTTGTATGTTGCTTGCCCTTCTTGCAGCTAATATAGTCATCATTCAAGTGAAAGCTCTTTAGATTAACACCACCCGCTAGATCCTTGTGTGCCAAAAAATTCATCTTCCGGAGATGAATGTGTCCCATGTTCCTATGCCACATGATTGACTCCTTCTCTGTTGCTTTTGACACAAAACATTGCATGATTTTTGTCGTGGTGGTTGCAACGCTGATGTCTAAGACATATAGATCGTTTTCATGGGGAGCGCGGATTAAGATCCACTCTTCCAGTATCTTAAACCATGGCTTCAGAATGAGACATTCTTTATCAGTGAAGTGCGTTGTGAATTTCTTATCACATATCTGAGAGATACTGAGTAAGTTGTTTTCCAACTCTTCTATGTAGTTGACTTTGTCGAATGACACCACACCATTTTTTAAGATTCCTTCACCTACAATTCTACCTCCCTGGTTCCTTGCAAGCCCGACATAGCCTCCTCGAATAGATTTGACATCATATAGGAGAGGCAACATCCCCATCATGTGCCGGGACGCTCTGGTATCCATGATGCACTTTGAAATGACGGATCTTGGGAGCCCTTGCATCATCACTCAAACAATTACTTGAATAGCGAGACCCAAGCCTCACCGGTCTTGGGTGAGTTTACAAAGTAAGGTTCACACACACTGTCACTCTTTTGTTCAACTTTTTGTTCAATTTTTTCATCGACCACTGTTGAAACAGATGTTTTAATTTCCTCAAAAGATTCTTTTTGTTTAATCACCCAAGTTTGACTTTTTGAAATTGTATTTTTGGTGTATATTTTGAATCTTTGTGTTCCATTTTATTTGAAGATTCGCCAGTTTAACAGTTGAAACTTTAGTGTTAACAGGTTTCACTTTGTTTTTAGATTCATTATTTCGTTTTAAGATCTGACTTGGAACAAACATTGGGGATTTTTGTTTTACATCTTCTGAAGTTTTCTTGACACTGTAAACAGGTTTAGAGATCTTCACCGACTAGCGATATGCCCAACTTGATTGCATCGAAAGCACGCCCTACTGTCTATTAAAACAGTGGATCCCTTAACCTGTTCACGTTTTCATTTTTCAGCAAAGAATTCCTCATTGGATTGTTTGCTTGACAGACTCTCTTTCTCACTTTCTAAGCTTTCTTTGTGAATTTTGATTTTCCAAACCTATTATTATTTATCTTATCGTAACCCGAACGATTTCTCCCATGATAGTAATTTCTTTGTTGGTTATTAGAATTGGAACTTTTTGGTTTGGAATAGTAAGGTCTATCTCGTTTAAAGTTTGAAAATCTTTGATCTTTTGTCAAACTTCCAATCTCTGACATCTCAACCTCTACTAACTTTAACACCTTTTCAACTTTGTCCATGTTCACGTTCTAAATCGGAAACTCATCATTAGAGTATAGCTTGTCAGATCCGCTCATTTTATACATAACAATATTCGGATCATCATTCAAACTACTATCTAATTTTGGAATAATTTTTGTGAAAACTGTCTTCATTTTCAGAATGTGAACTTGAACTTGTTTTCTCAAACTTTGATTGAGCACTCTCAAACTCAGGGTTATCACTGTCATTTGCCAAAATTTGTTCAACAACATTTTTAACCAACTATGATTCACACTCAGTTTCAGATTTAGTATAGGTTATATCGAGATGTCAGACAACTCATCTTTCTTTTCAGTTTTTAATTTCAAATTTAGCGCCTTTTCCACCCCGTCATGCTTTTTCTTTGAATAACTATTCCACATCAGAGGGTGGAACTCGATTATAACCCAAACCTTTACAACCATACACATTGTCCCCATTTTCATCTTTTCTTGTCGGCTTAGGGAGAATGTGATCCAAAACATAAGATGTTGTTGAATAACTGATCAACTTCTTATCCACCCGTTCTGTTTGAATCTTAATGGTTTCTAACCCTTGTTTTAATTTGGCGATCATGTCAATATGAATATTTATTTCAATTTTTTTATCTATGACAGTCACTTTGAGCATAGAAAGCGTAGCATTATCTTCTCTACTCGCTTCACGGCATTGGTTGATAGTTCTTCTCAGTTTGTCATAAGCTTCTTTTGTTTCTTTTAGATCACTTGTTAGGTTATCTGTGTGTATTTTCAGTTCATTATACTTCTCATCTTTTTCAAAACAAGCTTTGCACGTCTTTAAGCATTTTGTGCATGTTTTTCTGTTTCTATCTTTTCACTCTTAACCTCTTCCTTGACTGACTCAATCACAACTTCCTGCACTTCCTCAGATATTTCAACTACCTCTTTTAGTTGTGCCATCATGGCTTTCTCGACAATCTTATTGAGGTTTTCAGCATTCATCTCTTTTATTACATCTAAAATTTCTTCTACATGTTTTTTTTTTCTTCTTCGCATTGCGTGCTTTGGTAACTTCTTTGTTCACCGAAGAAACCAACAAAAGAATTAAATATGTCAGGAGGTATGATTGATTTAAAAGCACTATGAAAAATATCTTCAGATGCTCTAGAATCATAATACTCATTGGAATTTTTTGGAGTTTCATCTAATGCAATCACAGCACTGTCTTCACTAATGGATTCTTCAACAATCACATTTTCCACAGTCGGTTCTAGTTCCTCGATAATTTCTACTAAAAGTGCAAGACTTTCGGTCTTAGGAATGTAGTTATTCCAATTAAAACCTTCATCTTCCTGTGTAACGACCAGAGCCTTGTCTTTAGATTTTGCCTAACCATCCTCAATTGGAATAAGTTTGACGAATTCTGAGGATGTTGGGAAGTCTTGTTATAAATTGTTTTCTTGTAATAACATCACCATAAGGATTTGGATTCCATGCACTTCTCTGTTCAGACACTCTCTTTGAAATGGCCCTTTTCTTTGCACTTGAAACAGGTTACTTTGGATTTATCAAATCACAGTTTTGAGTCAAGACCTCTGAGACTGTTTCTCCAGTGAATCCATGAATCTTTCTTCGAACTATACTTGCCATACACCATTATATATCAGTTAGCTCTAACTCCTCCAAATCAATTTGATCATAATCCTCTTTCATCATGTTGGGATTTCTAATTCTTCCTATTTACTAAACTCTCGTAAGACTCCAAGACAGAAGTAAGTAGCCTCATGTGTTCTTTGGTTGTTGTTTCGATGAAGTCTTGAGCGTTTTGAAGTTTTACTGTAATGTTGCAGTGCAGGATGAGTTGATTGGAGTTGTTATGGCTGTTATAGTTGTTCGAGCTTTGTGCTGGCTGAGGACTTTGACTCGGGGTATTCGGCTCAAACTTGGATACGATGAATCCACTTCCATTGTTTGAACTGATTGAAGAATATCCAGATGAATTATCGGCACTGAAAGCAGTTTGGATCTTCGAGCTTTGAGTATTAGCCCATGCTACCTTTGAAGTAAAGATCCACATCTTGTTGGATATTTGCACTCTTCATTTTAGCCATCTTTCGCAGTTCTAGCTCATTCCCTTCAAGCTTTTCGATAAACTTCCCATATTCAAACTATTGTACTCTTGACTATTTTTCAAAATCATTAAGTAAGTCGACCATTCACCCTGCGGCAATGCGTCGGCTAACTTGTCCACTCACTCTTCATCTTCCTTGTGTATTTTTAACTGTTTCATCTCCGCAACCAAATAACAGTACCTTTCAACAATCTGTTTCATTGATTCTCCTTTCAAGGCTGTGAATATGTCAAACTCTTTCTTCATTAAAGCCTTCTTACTTTTCATCATTGCCAAACTACCTTGGATTATACTATCAGCACAGTCCAAATAGATTGTGCACTTCCTTGATGTTGGAGAAGTGTGAAATATCTTCTTTCATCCCTTGTTGAAGAATCTTTAGCATCTTTTTCTCTCTAACAAAATTGTCTTTTTCGGCAGAAGTGAATTGTGTTAGGGTCTTAGTCAAACCATTTTCTCCGACCGGATTACTTATATTCCTCTTCGATTGAGTACCAACAGTCAAAGTAATTGGCTTGGACCCAATTTTTTGAATCGTTCTTGCCAACCTTTATAATCTTCCATGTTCATGAGTTTTGGCGGCTTCGTCATCGTCCTATTTTGTTATCTATGTTTAAATTTTGAACGACCGACGCGGGTTGTAGCGAAAGCATTGTAAAACTTGTTCTCCATTTTGTCAGAAATTTTGTGCAAAGATAAGATTTGGTGCGAAGGTAAGATCTTGTGCAAAGAAAGACTTTGTGCAGAGTACCCCGGTGCGAACTAAGTTAAGAAAAACAAACAAATCTTGATTACGTCCATGAGAAGGTAATAATGACAAACACTTGAAATTTTATCTTCGTACGAACGTAAAGTTTTTATTTGAAAATATTTACGTTCGTGCGAAGGTACCTAGTTCGTATGAACGTATTCCTTCATGCTAGGATAAGTAATCGAGTTTTCTCATTTTTTGTTTGTTCAATCACTATTCTGATTGAATTTTGGTCCAATTTTTCAGAGGTTTTGTTAAAAACGTATTTTATTTAATCCTTGAAAAATTCAGTCCATTTTGACGGTTAAATATGTGTAAAATGATAAAAATGAGAAGAAATGAGTAGAAGGGAAGTCTTTGATTGTTGAATCTTGTTGATTGTCTTCAGATATTAGTCTCCAAGCTTTGATACTACTTGTGAGGATTATTTATCCATAGATAGCTCAGGTCTAAATCTGTTAACCTAGTCCATAATGTGCGGAATCCGATTTTAGTTAGGTGACAATAACAAGATTACTCAATTATCTATTTTCATTCAATGTTTAAATGTTTACAATTCAGAAAACACACGGACAGAGCTTTGCCGTCTAATCTGTAAAACTACTATCGACCCAAAGTCCAAACACCTATTTATACTACAACTACCTCCATGCGGACTATGGATTGTACCTCCGTACGAACTAACATTACCTCCATACGGACTAAGAGTTATCTCCATACAGAGTACTACCTTCGTACGGGGGTACTTAAAAATACAAAAACAAAATCAAAATATTCTAACATTAAATCTTGTTATAGACTCGACACGACTCGTAGACGCAGGCAGCAGACATATGTATCAACACAAAGAACATCCTTTAATAGTTTCCCCCGACTCAACTAATTTGCGGTTTGCCAATTCTATAGAATAAGGAACATCTAACTTATTTGATTCTATGCCAAGTATATTTTTAAGTTTCATAGAGATAAAGCTAAAATCGGCACCGGTATCAAATAATATGGATGCGAAATGATTGTTTATAGGAAACGTACTAGTGACCACATTGGGGTCTTGGCACGCATACCTTGCTTCAATTATAAAAGCTCTCCCGCGCGAACTTGATTTTGTTTAGGACAATCCTTCCTATAGTGGCCTTTATCACTTCATCGATAGCATCCTTGCCCACACCCATTTCTATATCCGTTTTCGTTTCCATTCCTATTCCTATTCCTATTTCCATTTCCAGCTCCTCCTCCAGTGCCAATTTCCCAACATGATTTAGTACGGTGGCCAACCTTGCCACACTTATCACATATGATAACCCGACAAGCACCCAAGTGGTGGTACTTGCGTTTATCACACTTGGGCAAGTTTCCAGCATACTTCTTAACCCCATTGTCGCTTATGGCTACAAACGCTTTCGCCTCTTTAGGTGTGTTATTTTCTCTCTTCTTGTTGATGTTGGTGTTATTGTTATTCGCACGTGCTCCCTTCTTAAAGTTCGAGTACTTCCTTTTCCCATCGCTTGAAGACTCAACATGAGATTCTTTCTTCTCAGTTCCTGTCACAGTGAACTTCTTCATCCTTATAGCGTCTTCAGTAAGACTAACGCCTAAGGACACATTCTCTGTGATAGTGGTGGGGCTTGCTGATGTAACCATGCTTCGAATCTCGAGAGCCAAACCCCAGATATAACATTCAATATGCTTGAATATCGGTGTTACAAGATAAGGGATCACATGAGATAGGTCATGAAACCATTGCGTGTATCCCACAATGTCAGCCCGATCATGCTAAGGTTCCAGAATTCAGTCTCCAACTTCTAGAGTTCAGCCCGGGAACAGTATTTTTCCCTTATTCGTTCTTTCAGCTCTTCCCACGTCATCCCATAAGCCACATCATCACCCAAAGTTTGCACTTGTAGATTCCACCAAGTAAGTGCTTCATTAACAAACAGACCAGTGGTAAAGGTAACCTGCTGGTCAACGAAACATTTGCTCATTCGGATGCTTGAATCTGTCTTCTGAGTCCAGCTCACGAAAGCCACAGCACCGCCGATGCCATCAGAGTTTAGTGGCTTGCAGTCAAGAAATTGCTTGTATGTGCACCCTGAAAATCGCATAAATGGATTGTAGTGAGCATATAATGAAACGCATGAATAGATTAAAAACATAATTGTTTAAGTTGTAACATAACAACTAAATATTACCGCCTTGTACCTAATTGCCTGATCCGCCAGTACCACAGCTATTTTCGACATGGTTCGCCTCAATTGAGCTAGAGCTTGTGATATCCTTTCTTCCAGTAACGAGTTCAGTTTTGCCTCAGTCCTAGGCAATGGTTGAGGTGGGGGTTGGTTTAACATCCATCTGTGAACAATTCTTCTCTTTGGTGCCATGATCTTCCAAAATGATATAACGATGGAAATTAGGTATTTAATTAATAATAAATATTTTTTACTGAGTATATATTTATATATATAACTAAGCGATCCATCATACGAATATACCAACTCATAAAAGCAACAAGACATGTATAAACAGATAAATGAACTGTGTCGTAAAGAAAACGCCAAGTTTTTATATATATAGACAACTTATTACATAATCGTTTGTAAAGGAAACAAAAATGTATTCGGGGCTACATCACCCCAGTCATACAAGTCTAATACATATAAAGTGGTAAAATCTTCCTTCACATTGAGCGATCTTCAGTCTTCTGGTTGTCTTCAAAACTCGGTGTGTGGTCTTCATGCACAAAAACTAGTAGCTAGTTCCCGTGACAAAAGATACCTACAAACAAAACGTCTAAGGTGCAAGGGATGGTGGTGGAGTCTAGAATACTAGACTTTGAAGGTGGGCGACCTCCTCCTCGAGCCCGTAGACTCAACGAATTTGAGTGCCCATATGTTGCTCGAGTGTAAGTACACAAGCAGCAAGGTCGACTAGTGGCATGGGAGGTGGTGGTGGGGGGGTGGGGGTGGAGCCACAGCGTCAGCTTGCGTCTCTAAGTCCCATACCCTCTGCAGAGGATCTGCACCTGAAGCTGTAGGGAGTGGACGAGGTCATCGGTGGTGTAGAAGGGGTGGTGAAATGGGTGATATGGATCAGTAGTGGGCATATTATGTGGTGGAGAGTACCGAGTCAGGAGATGCTCAGTTGGGACATAGGAGGACGGGCGAGAAGGCTGATGTGAAGGGCTCGCCTCGTAGTGGGTGATGGTTTTCGTTGTGATGGTCCAGCAGCATGGGAATCATGGAAATGGAAACAAAGAGAATCGACTAGTAATGGCTCTAACCAACAAGTCCCACTAACAGGGGTCGGGGGGTGTGAGGTCGTGCCATCAGTAGGGGTGGAGTGGAGTACCGAGGTGTGAGTGGGGGTGGGAGTAGGAGTAGGTGTGGGGGTAGCGGGGACAGTGGTGGAAGCATTGTCAGTCGGGTAAGCCGTTAGGCCAACAGCCCAGAGTGCGGAGGAAGTAACTGACTCCATAGAGTCTGAATAAGAAGAAATGTCCACAACAGAAACAAGTGAGGGTACCTCTAGGATAGCAACATCGAAGACCTCCATCAGCGAGGTCCTCGTCAAGGTGATATACCTGGAACACGGGTATGTCATCGGCGTTGTCTACGTCAACGACATGGGGCCAAACAGCGAGTGGAATGGCATCAACGGGTACGATTTGTATGAGGTGCTCACCCTTGGGTGGCCAATGATGATAAGATCGTGAAGCTGAGGCGGTAGGGCTAGAACATCGTCCACCAGAGGGACGTCATCAACAGCGTGATCGGGTAAAGCAAAAGGCTGAAAGTCATCCATGTCCTCGTTGTCAGACACATAGTCTGGGTCCTCCTTGGGCTCTGACTCGTTATCCAAGGATATAATCTCGATGATCGGTCTGATCTCATCGTCATATACAATCTCCATGGGATCAAAGTCATCGTACACCACTCTCGAAACATGACATAATAACCTTGAAAAATAATTTTTACGACATATATATTAATAATTTTTCCTTAATATATATTTATACACAAAATGTAGGAATCATGTAAGTTCATTTTAAGTTATCGTATTTGTGTTGTGCGGATTAACTTAATGTTTCATGTCTACATTTTTATAGAATAAGTCACGTAATGTCCTTGCATCGTTATTGTAAAATGAATTTATGCAGTGGACTTTACGAAATGTTTATGCAATGAAAATCTCTTGTTCTTGTAAAAATTGTTTTTATGAGAGGATCCTAGTGTTTGTAGACTAGACTCAAGAAGGAATCCTGGTTCACTACAATCGAAGCTCTGATACCAATTTGTCACACCCGCTCGTAGGCGGAAGCACGAGGTGTGATCGTGATTGATTCTTATTGCATACGATAAAGTAAACGAAGTATATGATAAAACAAACCAGCCTACCAAATGTTATAGATGGATTCAAAAGTTACTACGTCACAAATTTAGTAAATTGTTTACAACCTTCAAATGTAATGTTTCACAAAAGGCATTTTCAACAAATGAAAGATTAATGATCAAGGCTTTAGCCACTATATACCCACAAGGAGGCGGTATATAGTGGGCAAACCCTCCAAATGATGGCAACATTCTTGGTTTCCACATCTTGTGGACCACTTTCTTTTCATGCGCAAAGTTCCACTAATTTCTTGAAATATATGTAAGCTTAAAACGTCAACAAAAGTTGGTGAATTTATGTAGTTATTTTTGTATCAAATGAATCTTTAAAACATTTGAAATAAGTTGTATAAAATCTGATATGTTAAAGCGTCAATGAAATTGTTATCATTAATGTTTTGCAAGGACATTAATATGTGTGACAACATAGGAAGCAATCCAACCCTCGACTGGGACACAAAAGCACTCTTCCTGTCTCGTGGACCAAGAGTGGGGCTCGCCAAAATCCAATAGATCTACCCCTTTCGTTCCTAGGTCTAATGTGATTAATGGTGCTTAAGTACAACCCTATTGGCACATGATCTAAGTTGTTTCATTTCCTAGCTTATCATACCACTTGTACATGTATCTCCCCTGAATGTTTAAAAACTGAAAAGCGTTTAAAAGAGGGGACATGAACTCACTGAATGCGCCCGTATAAGCGTACTAGTAATCACGGGTGGTCTTCTTGTCTCGCAACGCAACCTACAAGTGTCCTAATTTTGTTAGATACTTAGTTCTATGTGTAATTTATGTACAAGTCTTCCATCTTGAAAGTGTATTAGGACTTGTATTAAGTTGTATGAAAATCTTGTTTATTGTTCACGTTGTAGATGGATAATTTTCCTAAGTTGTTAGTATATATTTCATAAAATATATATTTGTATGTTCGTGAGTTGTATGAACAGGCCTAGCCCTCTTATGACTTCGTGCCTCGCACGAGTGTTATGTATGTCTCCGCGACATGTGTAGGGTCGAGCCCCTTGTAGTCGGGTCTCATACATTTGTCTCGTTGACGACGTTAGCGAATATATTTTATCTTTTTAAAATATATTTTCTTGTTTATCGTAATCTTTGATCACCTTTTAAGTGTATGTGTAAATATTTTTTCAAACAATATATATTCCAAGTTCGATGAGAGTTAAAGTAATATATTTTTGACTCATTTCTTGTATTGGTATACTTATACATCTCTTAAATTCTTGTATTGATGACACTTTGACATCAAAGTAGAAGTATAATTATATTTATTTCACAAAATAAATATGTATTATTTTGTTAAAGAAAATATATAACCAATATTATTTTAGTATAAGGATACCTGTATAAATACTTGAATATCTTGTATTTTCACTTAGTGTATACTTAGACAAGTATACACGTATATAGGTATAAATATGCATGTGTTTTGTATTTAGTGACTAAAATCGTTTCTGATGATTTTTATGTTTTCCGAAATTATATTTCTTATTAAATATGTATTTGATACCTCTTAAAAATAATATATTTTTAAGATTAGTTAGTAAGTGTGAGGTTCATTGGTGAACACTAAAAAAGTGAGAACTAGAGAACACTCTTAAAAATTTAACTTAACATGTTAAAAAATCATTTTTTTTTAAAAAATTTCGACGCTTCTCCTTATAAATACTTGTAGAAGCATTTTTAATAAAAAATCAAAAACTAAATGTATAAAAAAAAGTTTAAAAAAGGCTACAAAATTTTTTTACAGAAATTATTTTTTTCTTCGAATAACTTTTACCCATTTTATAAGGAAAAGCGCTAAAAAGTTTATTAAAAAATAATTTTTAACATGTTAAGTTAACATTATAAGATATACATTTTTAACTGTTTTTTAAACACTTTTTTATGTTTTTAGGTTTTGATTTTTTTTCTTAAAAATGTTTCTACATATATTTATAAGAAAAAGCGCCGAAAAAAACTAAGAAAAAACTAATTATTAACATGTTAAGTATAATTTTTAAGAGTGTTCCCTGGTTCCCCACTTTTTTAGTATTCCCTAATGAACCCTCCCCTAGTTAGTAATATACATATATATATATATATATACGTATATATATATATACATATATATATATACATATATATATATACATATATATATATACATATATATATATATATATATATATCTTTATACTTGTTAAATATACATATTTTTGTTATTTGTCCGATTTTTGTATAATCTGCACGAAATCTAGTTAATATATATTTTGCCATATATATATATATATATATTTATGTTTGTATAATTTGTCCAAGGTCCATATGTCCATTAATTTTTCCAACTCTTGATAAGGGAATATTTATATACTTACATATAAATATGTATTCCTTGTATTCTTGGTCCATACACCCATGTATGGGTAAGTATATGTATTTTATACTTAGTTACTTTCTGATGTATTTGGGTGTGTTTTTGTATTTGTATTTCTTGTGAATATTTAGTGAAACATGAATTTCTACTTTTACACGAAATATATGCACATAATTATACAAATAAGCACATAGTTTGTGTGACCACTAAATATATATATATATACATATATATATATATATATATATATATATATATATATAGGGAAGGTTATCTTGAGAACGCTAAATATTGCGAGAACCGTGAGAACGAATGAGAAAACCAATCAAAACATTTTTTTAATACAATCATCATTTTAATTAAAATACAACATCAAATAATTTATTTCTTCCTTCAAAATCACTCTTAATAGATTTTTTACACATGTGTAAATATAACAAATTTACACATGTGTAAATGGAAAACTTACACGTGTGTAGATTTTCTTTATTTTGAATTCACGTATATTTAAATGTGTAAATTAAATTTCTATAATTGTATTCAAATAATAATGACAAGTGTAAAAAGAGATTTTGAATTTCACTTGTTTTTGACCAAGTTCTAGTGGTTTTTCATTCGTTCTCACGGTTCTTGCGATATTTAGCATTCTCATTTAAACCCTCTCATATATATATATTCATATTTATCTTGAAGACAACTCCATTTCTTAGCTTGTATTTTTATACAGTAACATGGGAAAATTATGATTAATGTTTTTAAACATGTTTACTTGTAAAGACTTTGTTAAAAATGTATTTTCTAAGTGTTAAATATCTACAAAAATTTTGCTATAGTTTCTTCTAAATTAGTGATTTTTCCATGTTTTAAAACATATCATTTTCCTTTATAAATCTCCCAATTTCATCCACAATTTTCCCACAACAATTTACAACTACAAACAAATGAAATAATTTATATTTTCATGTTAAGATGAACTTACAATTTTTATATGAACATGTAGTATTTTAAAATTATATTTTTACAAGTTCATCCAGCTAAAGTATGCTCTTGTTTATAATCTTTTGTAAACTTTGTAGAAAATAGTTTAGGAACTTTGTTCATCCATTTTTCAAGTGTTAATAAACATAAGCGTATTATGTTAACAACTTTAATAAGATCATTTTTCATGTTCATCAAGTTCATCAACATCTTCTTCAAGGATCTTGTAAGATCTATATGTATACTTGTTAGATCTACTCTTCTAGCAAGTATACATGTGATGGATATCATCCATATCATAAAATAAACAATCATATCTTCATAACAACTTCAAGAATATTTATTTTCTTTAGATTTTGTTAGCTTGTTCATGGTGTTCTTCTTTTTAAATGAGAGCTCTTGATGGTTTGACTTGTACATTTATAACATGCTAGTAATATGAACTAAAATGAAGGTTAAAGAACATTCACTCTTAGCACAAAGCTAGGGATGAGACATGTAACATCCGTCAAAAACGGATTTACCAAACCCGCTCCGTTTATTAACCGAACAGTCAGTTAAAATTTTCGTTGCGAATTAAATGCCCAAAATAATTTTAAACGATACGTAATCAATTATTATGCGGGGATATATATTTAGTTTTTGAAAAACTGATAAAAATCGCAAAATAAAAATGATTTGCTTCTGCCGGGTCTCGAACTCGGGTCGGTAACCGGCTCAACAACAACTTATCACCCAGCCAATCAACCGCTCCGCCGCTTTGTTTTTTTGATAATAACAGGAAACAATTAATTCAAATATTCAAGTTCGGAAGTTAAATTCAATCAATTTTCCGCCCAAATAGCAGTCGTCGGAAATCCCGACGACTTCGCCGTTTAATTACATTTCCGCTCAAAGTAACCGAAGACTTAACTCCCACAACGGTTATAACCGACGTCTGAACCCGCGACATCAGCCATAACCGCCGGAGAACGGCTGACTTCGAATTGAGACCAAATTCAGACCCCATGCACCTCGATACTACCCTATAAATTCACCCACAACTCGCCAGAAACCTTTCACACTCAAATCGCACCCTTTCTCGGCGAAAAGTCACTCGCCGGAAATATTTTATACGTCGCCGGAAAACCGAGTTTTTAATCTCTGAGCTTCACTGAATCCCCTAAACTTATACCGAAGTCACCCACACCCTTTGTAAGCTTTCGGAAGACTCTCTGCTGCAAGACACTCGTCGCCGGAAAGAGATTGCTGTCGCCGGAGTTCTGCCGGAAAACAGAGGAAAACCAGTCGGTACTTTTCACGCCTAAATTCCTTTCTTTTTACTTTTATCTCGCCTGTAATTGATCATTAAACGCTAAAGAAACCCGAATCAACACTTCGAATCAGTCAGTCGTCACTTCCCGTGAAAACCAGTGAAGAAGACGAAGTTTCGGTAATAGTTAAGTATAATTAAAATCCAGTTATTTACCGGGTTAGACACACAGTCCAGCGGTGGACTGTGTGCACTTTGAAGCTAAGGTCTCGAGTTCGAGTATTGTCCCTCACACGCTGCCTTAATAAAAATTCCTTTTTCCGCAAAACTGAACCGGATTGATTTAGATATATGTTAAGTATATTGATAACCGAGTTTATAACCAAGTGAGACACACAGTCCAGCGGTGGACTGTGTGTCCGCTAAACCACAGGTCCCGGGTTCGAGACCTGTGGAGCGCACCGGTTTTCGGGATTTAATTCGTTTTTAAAATAAAGGATTTCTGTTTAATTCTAATTAATATATATATGTAATTAAAATCAGATATATAACGGGTTAGACACGTAGCTCAGTTGGTAGAGCTGCGTGCACGCGTACGGGAGGTCTCGGGTTCGAGCCTCACCCAGCGCACAACAATATGCCTTCGAACCGGTCAACGGTCAGTCAAAGTCAACGGTCAAAGTCAACTGTAGCAAAAATCAAATATTTTTTTATTATTTTTATTTAATTATTTTAATTAAAAATCAATTAAAAATACTAAAAAATAACATTTTTAAGGTTAGAAAATAGCCTCAAACTCACAAAAATACACCCAACAATCCTACTAAAATAGATTAATAAAATCCGTTACTTACCGAACTAAAATGCTATTTATCTAGGTTAATTTCACTCGTGGTTAAAACCACTTCGCGTGCACTCAACATCATCAACCGAACGCACCCAATGTGAGTGAATTCTTACAAACTCCCCTTTTTATTCATGTTTTGGGGTGTATCATGTGTCGCTTAAACTAATTCTCTTATGCAAACTCGTGCTATACCATTATATGATTTAAACTAGAATGTAACTATTGTTGTTTGTGATGTATTACATATTGTCAAAGTTGTATGCAAATTATTTAGGCCCATCAGTTCGTAAGAACAACGCGTGCCTCAAAACTCATGCATTAGGCCCATCAGTTCGTAAGAACAACGCGTGCCTCAAAACTCATTCATTAGGCCCATCAGTTCGTAAGAACAACGCGTGCCTCAAAACTCATTCATTAGGCCCATCAGTTCCTCGTGGGAGACGAGTCGAACAACGCGTGCCTCAAAACAATCATTTGGTGTATGTGTGTTCAATATTCAATATTATGTGTTGTGTGAATAAATTTACATCTACATTTACTCATATGTGGTATGCACATTATTTATAATCAATTGGATAAACTTGTTCAAATGTTTTTCCATAGGATTCACTCGCCAACATTATGTTGATCCAAAAACATTTTTACACATGATACAGGTGAACATGTTGAAGCAAGGAAAACATAGGATATGCCTTAGAAGAGAACCAAGAAGCTTAGACTGATAGTTAGAACATGTTGTATCATTTATTGTAGATTTCCATTAAATTGTATTAATGAATATGAAACGTATAATAAATATCATGAGCTTTGATGATAACCCAATCATGCCCCGGTCACCTTTTCCGCTGCGGGTCGGGGTGTGACAAGACATAAGAATAATAAAGAAGATTAGGATGAGATGAAGTTAGTGGACAAAAGCTCTTAGAGGTGGTCCCTGAACTTCCAAAGCTTGAACCCTTCTTAGGTTACCTTGAAACATCCTTGAGTATACTAGGAGTTACTAGAAAGAAATTAAAAATGGAGGTTGTGTGGAGTGATGATGGAGCCGTAGGTGAGGGGTAAGGGAGGAAAAGTTTGTGTTTTGAATTAATGAGGATAAGGTTAATGTCCTTATGACCTTCTTTCAAGATTTCCCCACTAATAAGCTTATTAACCAATGTATAAAAATTCTTATGCATAAATCATATGGAGCATGTGGGGCCCCCTGTGACCGTCCACTATGCATGGGAAAAGGGTTTAGTTGGTTTTGATTGGAATTTAAGTGTTTAATTAGTAAAAGTTAAGTTTAGTGGTAACTGGTGATGAAGTGTTTTTAAGTGATTTAAGTTGTTTAATGATTCTAACTAGCTTAATATTGCCAAACAATGCCAATTAGTACACAAACTATGTTTAGATATTGTTCGGATGTTAATTCATATGTTAGTTCATTATGGATCATTAAACGGTAAGTTGTGTAACTCGCATGGTAAAAGATGTTTATTTTCTAACGATATTAACAATATTTTTGATGTTGTTTATGATGTTGAACATCATTTTTGGACATTGTATAAGTTATAAAATGCTGAATTTTGTTGAAAATTTGTTATTTATAGTTCAGATCGGACAGTTTTAGCGTTTGTGTATTTTCCGGAAAGTATTAACGTATACCCTTGTTTTCCCACTTGGGGTTTAGTATAATATTGATGCTGAACTTAAATCTATGTCCGAAATCTGATGTTTAACTGAGTACCGGAATTGTGCTGACGCAGCTAGTCTAACCGGTAAATCTACTAGTTGTTTCTTCATGAACTATTTTATTTGTTTTGCAACGTGGCAAACAAAATGTGTGATATGTAAATCAAAATGTATTCTGCGAGACTTCTAGATGTATGACATTTAATCATGTTGTATTTACGTCTAATGCACATAACTGTAATAATATAAATAGTTGTCGGTGTACAGAAATTACCGGAAAGTTTCTATTTGTCACACATCCCCACCCCCTCCAGCTCCTTAGGTATTATGTTGGGCATCCTTGTACGGGAAGGAGATACCCGGTTTTGCTTATGAAGCCAATGCTCAAAGCTTTGAAGACAACTTGAAGATCAAGAAAATGCAATGTGAAGGAAGATTTTACCTTTTGTATATTGTTAAAACTTGTAAGACCGGGGTGATGTATCCCCGAGTCCTTTTTGTTCTTTCATGAAAACGATGTAATAAGTTGTCATGATATTATAAAAACTTGGCATTTTCTTTATTGCGCGTTGTTAATTATATGTTATGTCTATCTTGTTATTGTGGATAAGTTGACTTATTAGCATGGTGGTTCATTATATATTTTTATATATTTAGCTGACAATATTTATTATTAAATATATGTCTAATCTCTTTAGATATTATATATTAGAAGATCATGGCACCTAGGCAAAGAAACACACGACGGAATCCACCAAACCCACTACCCACGACCGAGGCGGAGTTGAACCTACTGCTTGAAGAGTAGATATCACAAGCCCTAGCCCAGTATGAGGCTAACCGTATCGAAGACAGTGGCGGTTCAGACAGCCCAGGACCCGGAGGCTCATTTGGAGGAAATACTACCATTGGTAATACTTAGTTGTTCTTATGGCAACACAAAAAATTCTCCCCATGATCTATTCCGTGTGTATGTTATATGCTCACTCATGATTTGTGTATACAGATATTTCAGGGTGCACGTACAAGCAGTTTTTGGACTGCAAGCCACTGAACTATGATGGCACCGGCGGTGCCGTGGCTTTTATACGATGGACTAAGAAAACGGATTCGATTATCCGTATGAGTAAGTGTTCCCCCGATCGTAGGGTTATGTATACTACCGGTCTTTTCGTCGATGAAGCACTTACATGGTGGAACTTACTAGTGCAAACTCTTGATGATGATGCGGCTTATGCTATGTCATGGGAAGAACTAAAGGAGTTGATGAGGGAGAAGTATTGCTCAAGGGCGGAGATTCAAAAGCTGGAAACTGAATTTTGGAATTTGTCAATGATCGGAGCCGATATTGCAAGATACACCCAATGATTCCACAACTTGTCTCTCGTGGTCCCTTATTTGGTGACACCGGAGTTCAAACGCATTGAACACTACATCTGGGGTTTCGCCCCTAAAATCTGGAGTGTGGTCACGACTTCTAATCCTACTACGATTACTCAAGCAGTGAGCCTAGCTGTTAGTCTCACCGAGGATGCAGCAAGGATGAAGAAGTTGTCGGTAAAAGGGTCAGAAAAGAAAGAATCTCCTGTCGAATCTGCTAGTGATGGAAAATGAAAGTACTTGAATCAAGAAAGGGACAAGAGCAAGTAACAAGTGAAGAGAAACAAACCAAACAAAGGAGGCGAAAGCCTTTGTTGCCGCAAACGATACAGGCGTGAAGAAGTATGCAGGCAACTTGCCAAAGTGCGACAAATGAAACTATCATCATGTTGGTGCTTATCGAAGCCCTAAGTGTAACAAGCATGGCAAGTTAGGGCACCGAACGGACGCTTGTTGGTCGAACGGTAATGGAGGTGGGAACGGTAATGGAAAAGGGCAAGGATGTTATGGATGTGGAGACAAGAATCACTTTAGGAAGGATTGTACTAAGGAGAACCAAGCTCGAGGAAGAGTTTTTGTTATTGGAGCAAAGGACGCACGCCAAGACCCCAATGTGGTCACTGGTGTGTTTCCTATCAATAATCATTTTGCATCCATATTATTTGATACCGGTGCCGACTTTAGTTTTATCTCCATGGAATTTATAAATATACTTGGCCTAGAGTCAAGTAAGCTAGGTATCCCTTATTCTATAGAATTGGTAAATGGTAAATTGGTCGAGTCAAGGGAAATTATAAAAGGATGCACATTGGAACTTCAGGAGTGAAAATTCAATATCGACCTTTTACCCGTCCAGATAGGTAGTTTGATGTGGTAGTCGACATGGATTGGTTATCCGATAACTAAGCCGAGGTAGTTTGTCATGATAAAATAATACGTATTCCCCTGCCTAAAGAAGAAATGCTTTTAGTCCACGGAGAGAAGCACGAAACACCATTGCGGATCATCAATTGCATGAAGGCTCAGAAGTGCTTACGAAAAGGTTGCATAGCTTCCTGGCACATGTGGTAGACAAGAAAGCAGAGGAGCCTAAGCTTAAGGAGATCGTCATGGTGAAGAAATTCCCTGAAGTCATTCTTGAAGACTCGCTAGGATTACCCCCACAACGACAAGTTGAGTTTTACATCAACTTGGTGCCAGGAGCTGCACCCGTGGCAAAGTCTACATACCGTTTAGCTCCATCGGAAATGCAAGAACTATCCACACAACTCCAAGAGTTGTAAAACAAGGGTTTCATTAGACCCAGTTTTTTGCCTTGGGGAGCTCCGGTGCTATTTGTAAAGAAGAAATATGGAACCCTTAGAATGTGTATTGATTACAGAGAGTTGAATAAACTCACCCTCAAGAATCGGTATCCACTATCGAGTATTGATGACTTATTTGATCAATTACAAGGTTCGAGCTTCTACTCCAAGATTGACTTAAGGTCTGGTTATCATTAATTGAGGATACAAGAGGAAAGCATTCCGAAGACGACGTTCCGAACTCGTTATGGTCATTACGAGTTTCTTGTTATGCCTTTTGGTTTAATAAATGCACCAGCGGTATTTATGGATTTAATGAATCGTGTGTGCAAGCCATATCTAGACAAATTCGTGATAGTATTTATTGATTTATAACAGTATGAAATATGTTTTGGCATAATGGACTTGTTATAGACCCATTCGACCATCCGATACCACATATGCGCGTGCGGCTAGTTTAAATATAATAAAATATATAAACTAGCCGAATCGAGTCAAAACCTTTCAAACTCATCTCTAATCAGAATGTTTGGCTGTTAAACCCATATTACACGAGTCCTTGCACTCAGAAGGGTATGAACCACATTCTATCTGGTCAACGCTTAACCTAGCAAACCAAACGTATCCTTAAAATTAACTGGTCAAAGTCAATGACTTATAAATGACCTGTTAACATTCTAACTGATAATATTTCCTTCATTCCAGACTAGAAAGCCTCTTGTAAATTACGCCTAAGTTTAGGTTGTTTCGAATTTCGGTTGTGCTAAACATATCGATATTATAAAGAGTAGCATAGGTAAATACTCTTAGCCTATTTTATTGTATAAAAACTTGGGATATGGCACTAGCCACTTGGTCGAGTATTGCAAAAGGGCGAATGATATCATAGAAATCCAAATAACCCATTTTAATTTGTTTTTCTTGATAACTTAAACACTTGGGGGTTACATGACCGTGTCCTGGATATATCCCGACTCATTTAATTGCAAATGGTCACGACTTAAGCGCGGGGTGTAAGCATACACCTGACAGACGCTAATGCTATATATTTATATGATATTGAAAATTTGGTATGTTGATTAATCATGTACCGGCATATGATTCCTGGTCCCTGACTGTATTAACAAGCATGTAAAACTGGTAAAAGAGATATAGTTTATCCCAAGTTATTTAAAATGATATACCAAATGGTATCAAATTTATTTTGAAAGATTTTCAAAAGAGTCGATTAATTGTATTTACCAGTGAAAATTGTATTTTCAAAATGATAAACGCAGGTTTATTAGCAAATACGGAATAGACTGGAGCAGCTTGGTCTTAAAAGTTGGAACTTGCAACTCCATAATAAAAGACCGTTATTAGTCTAAAGCGACTTTTATATTCGATTCGCTTGTGGATATTTCTGTACAAACAGCTTCTATAATTTTATTATTTAAATTCAAGCTTTTATTTTATTTACTTTACTTTACTTCATCTTCCGTTGTCTATTGTGATATTGTTATCAATCATCACGTATAATCAAAAATAAATAAGTAATATATAATATTAAATAATAAAAAGTAAAAGAACTATATGAATAAACATTAATGAGTAATAAATAATTCAAAGAGTAACAAATAATTCAAAGAGAAAAAAAAATTTACATAACGATGTATATTAAAAAACTAGTTTATTGAAAGTTTTATTAAGTTAGCTAAACTTTTATACAAAAATCAATAAAACAGTCTGTAGTTTACAATTGTCTCTGCAAAAATCATAAAAGCATTGTAAACTTTCATTTAGCTTTATGTAAACTACACTTTTCAATCAAATAGTGTGAACTCTCAAAGTACATGATGTATATAGTGTAATAGTTTTGTTGAATGACAATTTTTTTTAATAATTAAAGACCTTTCTATCTCTATCTCAAGATGTTTGTGTTTAATAACTTGAACAAATAGATACAATCATAAAATATTTAAAACATTCTGTAGCCCTACACATAGATGGAGAGAGCTAAGAAGAATGAAAGAAATCAATAAATATTTGGGACGTATAATGTATACTATCTTATAATGTATACCATCTTAAATGTAAAAGTCGATAATTTTTATATAATTTGTCCCTTTTCTCGGATTTTACACAAATGGTCCATTTTATTCCTCCGAACATATAAATCCTTAACTCTTAGAAAATACAGTTTTAGCCTCTACGCAATTACTCTATTTTATAAACCCTTTAACTTTGAAAATTACAGTTTTAACTCCTATACTATTACTCCATTTTACACCTTCATAACTTTTAAAAATTGCAATTGTTACTTAATCCAAAATAATCCCTACATATTTAACTAATTTTTCTTTCGCTAATTTCTTTTTTTAAAAAACTAATTTGTCGTTGTGTATAAAAAATTTGCAAAATATCATTTTGAACCATTCGAGTTTCTAAAGTTTCGAATTTATCCTTTTTATATGCTTGTCTTGTTCAAAACGTAAACTTGTGATTCATTTAGTGCCACCTCACTCAAGTCTTATTTGGCAGAATTCATTGCTACACTTCTTTTCGTGTTTGTGGGTGTTGGATCAGCTATAGCCTACGGTTAGTTCTTTCAATGCAAGAACTTTTGCATATGCGATTACATGCTAAGTAACCCATTTTATGCAATCCAATAATTTGATATATACTAAACTGAAATAATACATTTGTTATATTTGGTGTTCGACATGGATGAGTTGATCTTAGATATAGTTTTTTGTCTGCAACAAATGCAAACTATTGTAACATGAATTTCAATATGAATCTTTGTAGGCAAGCTTATAGCTGATGCAGCGTTAGACCCTGCTAGATTAGTAGCTATTGTTGTGGCTCATGCTCTTGCATTATTTGTTGGAATCTCAGTGGCTGCTAACATCTCAGGTGGCCATTTGAATCCAGCTGTCACATTTGGATTGGCTATTGGTGGCAACATCACTATCCTAACCGGCTTGTTTTATTGGATTGCCCAATTGCTTGGTGCCGTTGTTGCTTCATTCCTTCTTCAGTTTGTCACCAGTGGATTGGTAAAACTAATTGTTTATCTTTAGGAAATTTGTTAGTTACGTTTTGTCTTGTTAATTAAAACCTTTTTATATTAAAATATTGAATGTGGGTTGTTTTGTTATTTGGTAGTCTGTCCCAGCCCACGGAGTTGCAGATGGCTTGAGTTCTATCCAGGGAGTGGTGTTTGAGATTATCATCACCTTTGCTCTAGTTTACACAGTTTATGCGACTGCAGCTGATCCCAAAAAGGGCTCACTCAGAACCATTGCACCTATTGCAATTGGATTCATTGTTGGAGCTAACATCTTAGCTGCTGGTCCATTTAGTGGTGGTTCTATGAACCCTGCTCAATCTTTTGGACCTGCTGTGGCTAGTGGAGACTTCTCACAAATTTGGATTTGCTGGTTGGACCACTTATCGGTGGTGGTCTAGCCGGGCATCTCTATGGTGATGTATTTATTGGATCACATGATCCACTCCCCGCCTAAAAGATACTATGCCTTAAAAGATCTTATACTTCTTTGTCTTCAATTCTATTTCGTGTTTCTTTTCAAGGTTGAAACTGTGATATCTCTTTGTATGAGAATAATTTTGAGAACTCTTGAAGGTAAAGGTTCAATTTGAATGAGATACAAATATATCTCTTTCTATATGACTACCTCATAATCTCAAATTTGTGCTTATATCTTCCTTTGGTGAACTTTAAGCTTGTAATCTTGAGATGTGACTAAGTGTTTATAGCCCCATTTAATTATTTTGAATCATGCATCACACAATATAACTTTGTATCTTCTCCACATACTCATTCATAATCAACACAAAGGCTTAAAGCAAAATCGAATATTTCGCCCACTCTCACTATGAAGCCCCTAAACCCGAGACTATTGAAGTGACTATCCACCTAATGTTTCGGACAAACCACCATTGTCAATTGAAAAACAAAACAAAATTTTTTTAATTGTAAAATGTTATCTGGGGAGTTGTATACGTATACAACTATACATTATGATTTCAAAAATCCAAAACCGGTTTAATCGGCAATTTTGAGATCATTTGCGGGTAAATGGGCTAGTTTGAGTTGTATTTGTGTAATCGGTTAAACTAATAGAAAAATACAAGTAACTAAAATGTAAACAAGTTAAACACATGCAAGTTAGCCAAATTGTGTTCAAAATGCATAAAAACCTTCTAAATTTAGTTTTTACTCAAATATAAGATTATTACAGTAACAGTATTGCTTAGTTATATAGCATATTGTATATTTATAGATTAAAAATAATAATAACAAATAAAAAAATGTTGGTGGGTAGACTCGACTCGGTCCAATCCGACCCTTGATATATGTACCAGCATAACCCAACCCCATTTAGACTGCGAGATTTGCTCCTTTAAAACCTGGTGTGCCACATGATATAATGAACTTCTGAATGCTTATATAAGGAAGTTCAAAGGCAACTGTCCTGTTATCTTCATATGGTAGATAATGTGCAGAGCTCGCAGTAGGATTTTACTACTTTTAAAAGGTACTGAACTCAACAAATTATCCTTGTGTGGAACTCTCTCAACCTGCAATGTCAAACATAAAATCAAATTTACATTATTGCTCTATTTCTTGGTGTTAAAACACGCATATTTACCATCTGTTGGATAATATGACCATCATCAAGCTCTTGTACTTGGTGGCTTGTAGCACTAACACTTTCACATCAGCATTTGTAAGAAGTTATAATTCATATTTTAGTAATGCTTTCTAAGTATCATCGCATTATATCTATGCTATATATTACATAAAATCAGGCCCAACATCAATATAAACAAGACTTATGTTTAAAACCTTATCTCTACCAAAAACTCATGTTCATGGTGATACATCGGCCATGTACACATAGAGGGGCAGGGGCGGATCTAGTGTGGTGGGAGGGGTAATCTCCGCTACCCCTCAACTTTTCTAGCGAAATAGAATTTTTTTCTTAATTATTAACGTTTTATGCATTACGTTACCTCTAAGATTATATTATGCTACCCCTTCCAACAAAATTTAAAACTATAATAAAGTTGTAGAGTCTACAAAAATATAACAGAGAGAAAGATGGAGTTTGGTTGTCTTTTGTTTGATTTGTTATTTTGGTTCTGTTTGGATTTTTGGTACTATTTGGCGTGTAACAACTCTTAGCTTCTGGCTAAGGACTTGTGTATATATGTTTGCTTCTGGTATGAAATGGAAATTCTCCTTGATTGAGGAAAAAGAAAAAGAAAAGAAGGTGTTTACAATTGAAAGAGTATGAATGATACTATAAAATATATAAAGAAAAAAATAGATAGCTTTTCATAATTCATTCCTAAATTAAAGATTTCTAATTAAGTAATTTGCTAAATTATTTACTAAGTGAAAATTAGAATTAGGTAATTGTTCCTTATTGAAAATTTTCAATCACCTAGTATATAACTCTTAATTGTTATTTACATTTTAAATTAACATTAGTATTAAGAGTCTCAATTGTTATTTCCATTTTAAATTAACATTATTATTAGTATTAAAAATCAAATTATAATTTCCTGTTTGTTACTATTTCCATTTTAAATTAACATTAGTATTAAAAATCAAATTATTCTTTTCCTATTTGTTAGATTGGGTCAAACTGAGAAACGAAATTGGGGTTAAAGTTTAGCATTTACATATTTTTAGTCCTTATTTTTTGTATTATGATAATTAAAATATAAATAATACCTAAATGTGTTTTTATTACGGATTTTGGATTAAAGTTTAGTATGTAGATATTTTAGTCCTTATTTTTGTATTATGATAATTAAAATATAAATAATACCTAAATGTATTTTTACTGATTTATTTTGTATTTTCTTTAATATAATGATACTTAATACTTAAGGGTTAGTTCATTAGTGAACAATTCTTTTGATTGTAAATACTAGTGAACTAATCCTTAATACTTAAAGTGCAAAATGATTATAATATTTTTTATTTCTTTTGTTTTTTTTCTATGGAATAATAATATGACATATGGTTTTTATATTAGTAAGTTATGTGTATATCTTATAATCATCTTAGTTTAGGATGCTTAAGATTAATAAGTATAACTTTTTTCTAAAGAATTATGATATCAAGGTTTTTAAAACCAAGGCATGAAATTACTGTAAAAAGAATTTGTCTGTTTTATGAATGTGCGATAAAAAAATTAAGATACCCATGAATTTCTCTTCTATATCCGTCACTGGAGACATTTATTAGGTAATTGTTTAATTTTATTTATTATCGTGTTTTCTTTTGTTTCATTTACATGGTATAAATGTATGGTAATTTTTTTTGAGCGTTACCCCAAAAAATTTTGTTCTAAATCCGCCACTGTAGAGGGGTAGTGGAAGGCCAGCCCTTAAACCTTTTTGAGGGCCCAATGAAGATTCTAAATTCTAGGCTCTTTTGTTGGGCTTATACTAGTGAAGGTTTACACATTAGTGCTACATTTGAGCTTTTAGAGGGTATTGGGTTTCCTAGTGCCTTATGGGCCTAGGGTTGTAATTGTTGGGCTAGATGATTAGTATAAATATATGTATTAGATTAATGTTTTGGGGTTAGAGAGATATAATTGAAAAACTTGTATCAGACACTATTCTGGTGTATGCAAGTTGGTTTTGATTCAAGAGTTGTTCTTCTTCCTAATCTTTATTTCCGCAATTGATTAGGTTTATGATACCTGTTAGATCTGATTTCAGAACTTACATCTTTTCATAGGAAAAATGTGATGACCTCACAATCATGTTTTGTATACGATTTTGAAAGGCACGCATACTAGAGTCGAGTGTATGTAGTGAGAAGGAAACACTTCTAAGTATAATGCTTTTTGCTCTCTTTGTAAAAACTGAAAAAATAAACAGAGTTAAAACCCTAAACCACCTCTTGAAATCCAACATTTGAAACACAAAAAAAGAAAAACAAATTAATCACCACAACAAATGGCAGAAAGTCTTTATTCCAACACTTTCTAATACATTGACAAGACCAAAAATCGCAGAATCATATTCACAAAATGATAACTGCTTTAGCATATAATCAAGAAAATTGGTAGCAATTGAATGTAAGGGGCCCTAAACGGTAGCTTATTTTTTTAATATATCGAGCCAACCTGGGCCATGGATAGCCATGCAACATCGATAGTGCTAGTCGGACACTTGTTAATCTCCTTGTAAGGCTATGTATATTACCAATTTGTTTAATCTTAAAGCATGAATGAATATAAATTGAGTCTACTTAATTCCTAACCCTCTAATCTTCTCATCGCCTATAATGGAACACATCAAATGTCATTGACCATTTAATCACCTTACAATGATGAGAACCCCAAAGTGTAAAACATATTGCAGGCTACAACAGCCTACTCTTCTTTCCAAATTACATTATATACTCGTATAAATTCATAATTGGCATGCTTCCTCTTGCATAAGTTGCACGCATGTGACCTTATTTACGAAAAAAAAAACATTTATGACTTAGCAAATTCAAAGTTAAACACTCAATTTCATATATAGTCATCTTATCGCTCCTGTAATTGCATGTTAAGATGTGCTAAAATTACAAAGTGTGGAAGTATTTTGACCATTGAATGTATTTTGAGTCAAACATAAAAAATTTCTTAAAAATCATAGTTAATTGTTAAACTACTGTTAAGATTATTTTCAAAACATTTTCATTCATGATTATAATTAAATTGTGACAATAAGTGTAGTTGACGCAGATTCCCTTGAAATGTCATCACAAGTCAAAACCGATCAAATTTCACTATTTCACTTACATGCAACAAGACTCTTGCTTAGTAATCACAACTAAACTATACCAACATATCTTAATTTACCTTAGGTACATTTATAAGCTAATGGATGCCACAGTTTAACTTCAAAACCTACTTTCACTAGTAGAGTTCAAACCCTCACTTGATTTTCAAGGAATGGAGGCAAGGCATGGAGCTATAAACTCAAGAAGGCTTATAATACTAAGTTGAGTGACTGACTCTAAACACCTCATTTCCTTTTATCCACTTTTATAATTATTAGGGTTATTAGATTTTAATAATCCTAAAATTCATATGTTGGCTGGTACTAATACCAACTCTAAAATTCGCTCCAACGATCCCAACTTGTAAGAATTTGGCCTACATCAATCCTTTTCAAACTGTAGATGCACTTAAGTCAATTAAGAAGGCTGCATGTGTACTTGAATCTATTGAGTTAGCCAATTTTTTTTTACGATCCCAACTTGTAAGAATTTGGCCTACATCAATCCTTTTCATGTTTGGCCGTTCAAATTTTGTATTATGTTTGTTTTTAGTTAAAGCATTTTTGGCATAAATTTGAGTTTGTCTATGTTTTATGCCAGTTTTCGGCATAGGTTTTTGTTTCTCTCTGTACGTTTACGTGAATGGTATGAACTTTTTACGATACATTTTGCTTATTTCGGTTTTCTTTAATTTTTATGCGAACAGAATTTAATTTATTAAAAAAATAGAAGGCATTTAGAAGCCCTAATTTAGAAAGAAGATGAAAATGTTTTCAACCTCATAAATCGTGGATCCAATAATATCACCCAACGATCAACGATGCCTGTAAGTAGATCTAGGGCTCCACATAAACATATGTGATCTGATCTTATTGAATCGAAGTTGTAAGGTCTAAATTGACATAGATACTATGTGTGATGTTGTTGCAGGTGCAGATCTTGATATCGGAGGTGGAACCGCCAAGTCCGATGAGATACTTGATCGGATCAGCAATCATGATGATCGGCGTCGTTTTGCCTCTTGGTTATATGATGTTTCGCAACAAAAGAGTCCCGTCATCTCATCTTCATCTTTCGCTAAACAGACGTAGGTGTGCTTTTTTTTTTACTTGATTCCTGTTTATCAACTCAAGCTCATTCTGCAAACTTATACTGTGACCTCATTTTACTCCATTTTAAATGACTTGTAGTGTTGTGTGTTTAGTTACTCCTATTAATTCATCTGTTCAAGATAAATCTGGTTGGGAAGCAGACTGAAAAAAACCCGTATATTGACCAAGGCCTAGAACCAAGTGGAATCAGTACAGTAGATTGTATGAAACAGTTTAAATAAATTGGCATAGATTAGGACCAGTAATCTGATCTGCAATGAGAAATATATATAATATTATGTTGAAAACTGCAAGAATCGATAATCATTTGCACATGCTGCTTTGAATGTGATACAGAGATGGTTGTGTAACCGCCTGCTTTTTCTCTTTTCTATTGGTTCTGAAATGAACATGCCCATATATATGTACAAGAAAAGCTGCTTCTTGAGGGCCAAAAACTGAGCTTCCCAGTAAGGAATCTAAAGTACATGGCTCAGATTCTGCATGCAGTTATGTAAGGTGAACTCTGGCCAAGGAAGTGATGATCTGTGAATCCATCTCTTTGCCGAAAAGCAAGAAGGGTATGAAATTGAGGGAGACGAGGCCCTTCCATTTGTGCATTATAGGATTCATATTTAGAACCTAGTGCCGTGAATATGCTCAACATACAAAATCATATAGGTAGGATCATGTGTTATTTTTAAACATCATATAAGCTACCAGACTCGGTAGCTAACTTCATATGCTTTATGATAATCAACTTTTTCTTGGAAAAAATGGGAGAGTTGTGGATAAAATGAGTTCTGTGAACTATAAGCTGGAGTGTTGGATCTAATAGTCATGGTTATCAAAGGCGCCAGATGCACTCAAGGCACATAGGCCTCACCTGGCGCCCAGCGCCTGAGGAAAAAAAACGCACAATGAAAATAAATTAAAAATATATTATGTATTAGAAAAATAATAATATTCTTCAAATTAAATAGACCAAAGCTTTTATACAAGTATATAACATTTTATATCGTCTATTTAGTACCAAAAGTTCTAAAATATTATTAGTCTGTTGGCGTAGAAAAGTAGTTTCCCTTAGATAAAAGTATCTGGCTGGAATCTTGCCGGAATTTAGAGAATTTGGTCGGAAACGAGTCTACGAATTGCGCTAGAACCAACGCCTGAACCGCCACCTGGAGAATTAAAGCGCAATTGCCTCAACTTAAAGCACAATTGCCTCACCTCACCTGAAAAATGGGCCTAGACGCAAGAGGCGATGGCTTTTAAGTTTTAACAACTATGATAATAGTATGAACTGTTAGGTCATTGGTGCTTTTGATCTTTGAGCTAGAAATTTTTTAGTTAATCCTGTTGTAAACAGTTAAGAGAAAGAGTAAGATGAGCCGCCTGTAGCTGGATTTTAATCTGACTTACAGCTTTGCACTCCATAATCCAATATATGAGATGGATTAAAAGGTACCATGCCATTAGCTTATGATTAAGTGAGGACTTTGTGCTGCTCTATCGTAAACCGGACTTCTTTTTTAGAGTATTTCTGTTTCTTTTGTTTTTTTCTGTTTCCAGGGTGGACTCTAGAAACTGAAATGGAGTATTTGTGGTAGGGATGACCTGATTATTTATGAATGGGATTACTTGTAGTGTGTTTTATGTAAAGAATATTGGTTTTGTAATTATTATTAAAATATCAATTATTTTTAAATAGCTATAAAATTGACAAAAAAAATTCCAAGTAACTGCAGATCTTGACCTGTTATAAAATTGACAAAAAATAGCTACAAAATTGACAACAAATTAATAGCGAGCAAGCGCTCGCTTGGCAAATAGCATAGTGAAGCGTGAGTTTCCCGCTAAATGATGTTTAGCGCCTAAATAGCGTGAAAATAGCGGATTGGGGTTTTTTTTCTAATAAATAGTGGGTAGAGATTGAAAAAAAAGGTGTATTTAGGGTTTTTTATTATAGGAATGAAAAAAGAAGCGTATTTCTTCCAAATTTACAGGAATTTTGATAAAATATACTTGTCAAATATTCCTAAAATTTTATTCCCTAGTGTATTGCTAAAAACGAAATTGCACTCGCTATTTCATTGTTATCGCTACATAGCGTGTATGTACCTTGTCGCTATCGTCCACTATTCGCTATTGATAACTATGAATATACATGTAAAAGAAATTCTAGTGTATCGCTATTTATAAAAGGAAATTGGATTTTAATAATCTCAACTGTTCGTCATTGGCCGCCAACAGTCCCAACTTCAAAAATAACCACCAGCAGTCACAACTATTAACATATTGGCCTCCAATGGACTCTGACTAATAGCACCCTAACGTCGTTGATCTCTGGTCGCCTGAAAAACGTTTTGGCCGGAAAACTTCTTTTTGGCCATAAAACTCAACATTTTCGTCCCAATTCTCTTTGTAACCTTATCACGGACCTTTAGGAACCTTTTCTAGTAAAAACCTCAATTATTGAAGTCGTCGGAAAACTCTTTTTTCGCCGGAAAACTTTTTTTGGCCGGAACATTTTCGGCCCAAACCTCTTTGTAACCTTAGATCAGACCTTTAGGAACCTTTTTTTGGCCAAAAACGGTTTTCTGGAGACTAACGGCGTTAGGGTTCTGTTAGTTAGGGTCTATAGGAGTCCAATATGTTAATAGTTGGGACTGCCGGTGGTTATTTTTTAAGTTGGGACTGTTGGCGGCCAATAGCGAATAGTTGGAATTATTAAAATCCAATATATCTTTATTAAATAGCCGCTTGTTATTTATCACTATTCGTCATTAACAACTATGTTGCCACCTATAATTAGGACACAAAGATTCAGCATGCTTGATATGTATCTTGAGGGGGAGTAATGAATTTAAAGTATTAGTGAAAGGTTTGCAAGTCATAGGGTTTACAAATTAGGCTTTTATTTTGCTTATCTAAAGGGGTTGTGTTAACTATTTACTAAAATGAGAATGTGGTTATTGTTTCAGGAGCAAGGTTATGATGATATAGAGATGCAAAGGCATGGAATACACACAAAGAAAAGAGAGACTTTTGAGGAGCTAATGGAATGAATGTAACTGCTTTAAGCTCAAATTCTGATTTGTTCAATTCTAGAAACAGCATACTTGGGAGTGTTGTTAGCATCAATGTGTAGTACACTTTTTTTTTATAAAAACATCAAAATCCAGCTTGTCCCTGCGGTGTCTAATGCATCACAGAATTGGCACGACTAACCCAACACCTTGGTCGACGTTTTAATGCGTGAGTACAAAAGTGCATTATTCTTTCTTAATCATCTTACTTGGTTATCTCTCATCTCGTAACCCAGACCTTGCAAGGTCTTGGTGGTGATTTGGTTTATTTAACCATCAAATAATTTGAGCAAGTCCGATTCATACTGTGAAGTTGGGGGTTTAATTGTTTCATAACTTTCATGCTAGTCAAGGCCTAATCAAAACTTTCTCAAAAATATTTCAAAATTGACTCGGTTGAGATTGAGTCGAGCTGAGCTTGAAAGTATTTTATATTCTAGTTAAACTTGAGCTTTTTAGCACATGTCGATTTCACAAGCCAAAAGTACCAACCAAACCACATCCAACCCTAATTTCTACAATGTGTCGCAAAAGTTGGCAAACTTTTCATCCTGTCAGAAATGAATTATAATCCAAAGTTTAAAACATAAATGCTTTCAGGAAAAAAAATGCTCCGTCTCATACATAAACTTTTAACTTTTACCTATTTGAACCATTAGTGATAAAACATCTGTAATCATAGCTTCTGTTAAAAATGATCAGTGACAAGCACGTGTTACAGATGGTGCAACCGTCCTAGGGCTTCACCCATCCGTATTTTATCGCCTTTTTCAACACCGAACCTGAATTCTGATGATGACAATGCAGGAGCTTGGAACACTAGCACCACTGTTGATCCCATGTTAAAAACACCTACCTGTAAAATATAAAAACCAATCAACTTCGGTCAGCACCTTCTTCCTTTTACATATTTCCATCCCCTTCTGTAAGATAAGTGAAATTTTAGTAAATTTCCCTAGGGGTGTTCATAAACGATTCAAAACTGACCCAACCCAACCCAACCCAACCCAACCAACCAAACCCAAAGCAAGTTGGCCCGTTTGAAATTAATGCCTTCCGATTTGGTGGTTTAGCGGTCCAGCCGATGGTATGGAACTTGGAATCAGCTGTGTAAACCAAACCGGCTGCTTAACTGTTATAATTTATTTATCTTTTGATATGCTATATTCATAAACCAACCGAACCAAACTGTAAACACCTCTAAACCAACTGTTTTAATTCATTTATCTTTTGATATGACATTTAATTTCAACATGCCTTGCAAAATAAGACCTTCGACTCTGCACTGACGAAACAATCTTACCTCGTCTCCTTTCTTGAGCAACACTCCTGTGCCTTGGGGTTCATACACCCGCTCTTCAGGAGCTTCTGATTGTACCAACTTCTTTCTTGGTTGGTTTGTCCTCAAATCAGGTTCAATGAAAAGCTGCAATACGTTTTTGAGAACCAAAATACATCAAATATGGTTAATTGTTCCTCGAAACTTGAATGATACCACACTTACCAACAAAAATATATAACATATATGCCCATTCGCTTAGTTTTGACATAAATACCCTTTCCTTAAGTAAGGACTGTCTAAAAAGTATGATAAAGGTAAAATGCTCATATTATAATATGTATTTAACAAATTGTGTAAATATGAAATTCTTTCAAGTGTTTTGAATGGGGTTTTTTGACAAAATAATTTTTTTAGATGGGTATGTTATTGTTACAAATTTTAAGGGATATGTATGAATTTAACTCAAGAAGTGCTCAACAAGTCAAACAAATTGAAAGTTACCCACTACACAAGACTGAAGGATTTATTTAAGAATTTGGATTATTAACATGATAATATTATTTTAGTAATTATATTTAACACTATAATTATTTACAGATTTCTTTGTAAAAGGCCAAGACAACCAACGGAACCCAGCACGTTTCAACCTGTACCCGCAAAAATGACCCGTTTTAACCTGTTACACACCCTGCCTAGCATAAAGTATTTGGTGTTTCAAGGGAGGGCAAAAGCCAAGTCTTAACGCTTATACTTTTCATATCAAATGTAGAAAAAATGAAAGGAAGTATTAACAAAGAGATTTTACAACCTCAATAGACCCAATATTTGTTGCACCTACTGCAGCCATTGCTATATAACCTTCTTGCCATTTGCCTTCAAGTACAACCTGATAATGATTAAAGCAGTTAGTCAAGTAAGAGCAAACACTGTCACGTGATTAAATTAAACTAATCATATGTCTCTCTTTCGTTCTCTCTCTCTCTCTCTCTATATATATATATGTATATATGTGTGTGTGTGTGAATTTATAGTTCATCTCCAAGATAATTACCCTTTCATTCTCAACATAAAGATTTTTTATTGTCCTGGTAGCACGCTCATTCACAGGGTATAGCCGACCTGAAGAAAGGCAACATCCATAAGTTATTAAAAAGTTGAGACCAAATATGAATATAACTTCTTTTAATAGTAAGGGTACTTTTATCAAATCACAAACATTTAACAGAAAAAAATCGCATCAGTTATTGTGATTTATGTTGAGAAACAAGTTTAATTTTTGAAAAGTCCGGACCAAAACCGTAATCTGGTCATACCACAGGGACCATCTGTGTAACTATGTCATATGTGTGTTGAACTTGGTTTTAAAATGCACGCATAATGCATGATGCGCTGATGAGAGCGCATTGCCACAGCTAAACCGTTGCTTACGTGCTGTGAGAATAGTGTGCCGATTTCGCATAATGCGCTTGTTGCATAAGGCGCTTCGATGCACGTAACAAGTTTGTTATGTTTCCCTTTTCTAGATTTTATGAAATGAGTTGGGCATTTCCCTTTTCTTGATTTGGACCACTATGGTTCCTAAACACTTTTTGTGGTTCTAGAAACATTTTAGTATGCTTGATTTGAACCAAAAAGCACAACTCTTATCTTCTTATTACGCCATTTGTTTTAGTTTTATGTATGTTTTTATAAGTTGTTATGTATAAATATTTTTTAGTACTTTTTATAAAGAGTGCATTGCATACGTGATGCGCTCGCATCGCACATCACGCATCAAAATTTTTGAACCAAACGCATTGAAGCGCATCAAGCAATTTAAAACCAAGGTGTTGAAGCAAGAATTTAAAAAAAATGTTACATTTGAGCCAGATATGCAATATTTAAACTCAATGGCATACTATGTGTGAAAAAAATAGATATTTGGACCATAGCCATGCTACTAAATGCTATGCAAAAGTTTTGAATCACACAAATACTGTATGGAGAATATAAGTATACAATATTTAGAGTTCCGACTTGAGAAACATGGAAAATAGACTTATTCACTAAAAACACACAAATATGACATCACTCCATGCTATAATAAGTGTGTGTACTAGGGGTGGACAAAAATCAGCCCAGACCAACAAACTGAATAACCAAATCAAACAAAAACATAGAAAAATAGATTCGGTCTTGGTTCTAGATTTTTTTTCTTTTATAGGTGTCAGTTCTGGTTATCTTTTTTTTCTACAAGTTGAAAGCTGCCCGAAACGTACTTATAATGCATTGCAAAGAAGTAAGATTTATACTGTAACTGCTTTCATTTTGTAATCATTTTAATCCACTAATTAGTTTCTAAAAAGTGGACAAGGTGTCAAGTCAACCCAATCCCATCTGTTTTAACCAAAATCCATCCCATCTAACCCACCCACTTCGCCACCTCGATATTTAGTCATTCAACTTATGTTATTAGCTTATTAAGCTGACTTTACAGCAAAATATTACCAGAAAAATGCCTCCGAAGAAGTACATTCCAATCAACTGGTGAGTGAATTCGATGGTAGTCTCCTGGCCTCAGGTATATAACACAGTAAAAAAGACCTTTCATTGGACTGCAATAAAAATAAAATCGTGTTACATAGCTACCAAGTAGCTGATGATAACCAATATACGATCTTTAAAATGAGTAGCAATGATATTAATCGTGAGCTATTAAAATATAAAATTTACCGTGACAAAGAAGATTCCCTAAGTTTTGGTGAAGCCAATGAAACTCTCCACCAAGATTTGGTACTTTCATCCCCGATATTGTTTTCTTGCTGACTAGTGTCTTGTTCATGTATATCTTTAGCAGCCATCAGAGGGAAAAATGAGCCTGCACCTAAAAGGGAAGATACAGAGTAGGAGAACCCTTTAACTTGCTCTATCATAACACCTTCTTTCAGCTCTCCAACTCTTAGAATGGTACCATCAACAGGGCTGATCTACAGTTGAAATAGTTAGCTACCAGCATGTTAATAATTGTATGTAGGCGTTGCTATGTCAACATATTTGCATAAGAATGGGTTGATTCTGTTCTATTTTTATAAAATATATGAACACGTTCATCTTCAGCGCTAGACAGAACAGATGGTCTGTTTTGATCCATACAACCTCCTAAAATGTGTTCCAAGATGTAAATAGATAACAACTAATGCTTTTATAACTGGTTTTTAAAGAACAAAAAAGTGTTTGTGGGTTATACTGTTCCTGTGGTAGAAATGGCTCGTTTTGACCCATTACATGAACTGCCTGACCTGCCCATTTTGCTACCCCTAATTGTGAAACAACTAAACAAGAAATAAAAAATAAAAGATAAGTAAATATTGAAGATATATACAGCAGCTGGTTACCAGTTACCAGACTATGTGGGTCAGAATCAATTGGCCTGCAACCTTCTTTCAAAGAGCGAACAAAAAAATCTTTAACTGATGCATATTGATCCAAAGGCAAGGCCACCTCTTCCAAGTCTAAAATTAAAATAAATAAAAAACAAACAAACCAGGATTTGATCTTACAAACAATCTGTTGCTTCAAAAAAAACAAATTAAAAAAGTAAAAAGTTAAGGACCCCATAGCATACTTGAATGAAACGCACGAGCCCAAGCTCTATGAGCATATGGACGCAGCCACGCAGGAAGTTCCTGAAAAAATAACATCACAAGATTAAACTGCTAAACAGTGTGATAAATCATTAATGAATAATCGAAATATTATTAAAAGCATAATGAATAATCAATATATTAAAAGATTATGATAGGCATAGAAACACGTTAAGTACATCATACTCATACAATTTCCATATAGCTTTGCTTTCAGAATAGTGTGTCCCATTACAGTATAATATGCTAGCTTAAAAGTATACTCTCATTTTGATCAATGTAGTTGCTGTATCTATGAATTTATACAACTAAAAAGATTTTAATCTGATAAACATTATGTAAAATAAATACTGAACATTGTTTTGAAGCTTGATGAAACCACATTTTGGACACCCCTCGTATGATCACCTACATGTATAATCATTAATCATTGTTGAATTATTATATTGAAATGAATCATCACATGTCTTGAAAAAGATGAAAACCGACAAATCAAGTGGTATATATGGTGGTAGTTATAGGTTTACACTTATTTAACTTGAAAGAAGAAATATAAAAGTGAAGACTTCAACTGGGAATGGTAGCATATACACCCTTTCCATCTTACGAGATACTAAAGTAACACATATTGCATAAAACGTTTCTAATCAACAACATAATTCATTGTTTTATGTAATTATTGAGCGCATACTCACCGTGCCAGACAAAACTCCCCAAAACCTTGAAATGGAGCGAAGAGGTAACATCCTCAGAAATTTAGCCTACATAGATCATATATTAAGCCAAGAATTGTTATACGCTTCCAAATATAACAGAGAACCAATATAGAAACAATACTTTGACATCTGGTTGGAGCTCGAGTTCAATGCCGCTTTCCCTTGCCTCTTCAATCTGAATATACATGCATGTATGTATGTATGTAAGTATATCATACACACTGACTGACTCGACTGACTGGGATATGACTGGACTTGTAAAATGTTTCTTAATTAATTTCAATATTCAGCATGACTGACTAACATACTTTCTTGTCACTATACATTCGTCTAGCATGGAGAGCTCCTAGCATAAATATAGTTGTCACAGTTGCACCAGGCACCAGAAAAGGATTACCTGCAATTAATTCTCAACAATCATCACTCACCTCTGGAACAATATAGGCTAATTAGGTACAGATTTCAATCCATCACACACACATTACACTACTTTCGGATTCCAAAAGGAAGCAACAGGAATTTGGTTACCTTTAGAGCCGCTGCTGCTTCCGCTGCCACTAAAGGAAGCTGGAGCTTGCTTAGTAGCAGCATGCAGGTTCCTGATGAAAAAGGAAATTGAGCGGATACGCTGATGATTGAAGATTGTTCTACGCGCAAATGGCACAAGTCTCTGAGAAAACCTAAATTTCATCTTTTTAGTTCGCGGAAACCGGACTTGCTTTTACGCCTGTTTTGATTGGCAGCCGATATATGATTAGGGTTGGTGTCCCCCTTTATAGTCTTCGATATAGTCGTCGTTGAACATGTTGCCGATAATCCGCTACAAACTAACAATTCATTTATAACTTGTCAACATGTATGATTCACTTAAAAAGAGAGTTAAACAGGTTAGGTTGACAAGGATTTATGTATACACAGATTAGGGTTGATTTCACACCCCGACTCGCAGCGAAAGCGCACACGAAGAACAACAGACGCATGGTACAAACACATTGCTCACAAAGATGTTATATTATACATTACCAACGTGTTTCGTTACATTATTTATTTACACAACAGCACGTAAGTTACAACTGAGTTTTTCCATAGGCGGTCTGGTACTAGTAGCTATGCCTCTATTCACATATTATCCGTACTCAAAACTTGGAACTTCTACAAATAGTTCCTGCTTACTCCTCCTTTCCTTTGCCTGAAAAACATGTTACGATTTGGAAAAAATCAACTACAAATAGTTGGTGAGTTTCACTGTTTTAGTTTGTATTGCATAGATGTAAATATAGTTCAAGTTTGGCACATTTGAATAAATATATACTGAGCCCACAAGTGAAGCCTTAACTGTAAACTCAACCCCGTGGTCCACTACTGTAACACCTCGTAAATTTATGCCAGTAATATACTGACACGTGTCCACACTCTCAATTGTGCCTCATATTGGTCGAGAGGGACATTTTTGTGAATTTATAAAAAGATGAATATGGAGGGACTAAGGTGTCAACATGCTGAAACTATGCCTCTGAGTGACCCTTTATGATGTTGTACTCTCAAATGAGCCACTTGTTGGACGAGAGGGACCATTTGTGAATTTATATAAAAGCTAAGCATTACAAGGTCTGATGATACATCCTGTGTTGATCTTCAGCAGAGCTTTGTCTTCAACAGAACTTAGCTATAGCAGACCTTGGACATTTAGACTCTGTTGAAACACTGATGATAACCACTGCTAAGCTAACCATTGCTGATAGGAAACACTGATGATAACCACTGCTAAGCTAACCACTACTGATAGAAAACACGGATGAATATCACTGCTAAGCTAACCACTGCTGATAGAAATCACTGATGATAACCACTGTTAAGCTAACCACTGCTATAACGCTAAACATTACAAGGTTTGATGATACATCCTCTGTTGACTTCAGCAGAGCTTTGTCTTCAACAGAGCTTGCTATAGCAGAGCTTAGACTTCAGCAGAGCTTTGTCTTCAGCAGAGTTTTGTCTTCAACAGAGCTTAGCTATAGCAGATGTTACATTATCATTAAGATCAGAGGTTGTGGTGTATCTTGGCTTGTTGCCCACACAAAGCTACCAAAAACCATTAACTCGAAACCAGGGGCTTCAAGACTGTGGTCCCGTGGTCGACGGCGATTCTAGACGGAAGCTTTGGGGATAGAACAGATTCTGCAGAATGAAGTAGACGTGTAGGCACAGAATCAGCGGAAGCTTTTCAATTCATTCATTCATACCGAAAGAGTATACATCTTGACTGGCTGGCGGAGTTCCTGGAGAGAATCGCCAGCGTTTCCCTAAAGGAACTTCCAAAAACTTACAAACAATGAACACACAACACCTATTTATAGACATGACAGCTCGTGTGAACCAAGCATGTTGTCACTCGTACGAATGAGTCATCCGTACGAAGGGTCATCCGTAAAAGTGAGATGTTGTCACTCGTACGAAGGGTCATCCGTATGAAGCACAAAGTCACTCGTACGAGGCACATGTCACTCGTACGAGCCAGTACTTGTTCGCACTTAGGCTATGTGTTCGTCTTTAATCTATACAATATTCAATACACACTTTTTCTAGCCTATTCGCATAGTGGCGGCCATAGAGTACATAAACAATTTCCCCCTTGGACGTCATTGTCGAAGCTTGAACTTGAAATCTGAGAGCTGTGTTTGAATATTCTGCAACTTCAATCGGGCATCAGTTGACGTCATAATTCCCCCTTAATTGAAGATCCGGGTTTGCATTATCTACGTTAAAGCAACATTCCCCTTGAAATAATTTTCTCCAGAAATTAATCTTCAGGTCGTTGTTTGCACGGTTCAGAACCTCCTCTGATTTGCTTGATCTACAAATTTTCTTGAATAATCACCAACTTGAAATTAAACAACGCAGTTTCTCCGTTTCGATATTTAAGCATATCCGCGTTCGGTTTAGCGCACCCCCTTGATGCTCGATCCTTTGATATTCAAAACCCAACCGGCAATAGACAGAAACTTCGATATACCACCCGAAAAACTTCAAATCAATAAATATCCGCAAAAATCTTCTCGATCAGCAAATCATCAGAAACAAACTATCTAGCGACACATCGTATCTGAGAAACATTCTTTGGCAATCAGAATCACATTCTTCCTTTTTTAGCCACAATAACATATGTATAGTTATCTCCGCTGGAATGGGGCACTGAAACTACAATACATCCGTGTTTTCTGGCGGTTAGTCCGAAAAACAGTTCATTTGCAATGCAGAGTTAATGATAGAATAACGTGTGTACATCCATGTCGTCGTGTGTGCTTCCACTTCCACATCGGGATCAGGTGGTTAGCCCTTGAGCATCAATCTGAAACATGATCTGAAAATTCTGAACATTCTTCGATCACACGTCCTGCCGCAATCAGAAACACATTCTTTATTTCTAGCCGCAAAAACAGATGTATAGCTATCTATGCTGGAATGGGGCACTGGAACTATAAGACATCCCTGTTTTCTGGCGAATACCAACTACAAACAGTTCATTTGCAGTGCAGAGTTAATGATAGGCACTCATGTGTGCTTCCACTTCCACGTTGGGGATCAGGTGGTTAGCCCTTGAGCATCAATCTGTATCATGATCTGAGAAATTCTGAACATCTTTTGATCACGACATTCCAAATAATGAGTCTTCGATCCTCTGTGTTTCCCAGATAAGCCTGTAGTCTGAACCACCCGGATACGTTCAGTTCCGATTAAAATGTGGAATATAATATACTTAAATTTTTATTCCCCCTCATTTTTCCAAATTCTGATGTCGAGTTCTTAGGGAATGCGGATTACGGTGATTGCAGCATATGATATTTCAAATTTTGTGGAAAATTTCTCAAAATTTGCAGTTTTGATCAAATGCTGACTAAACTTTAAGGCTCATTAATAATCACTACACCAGATGATCAACGTTTTGCGCAGGTATCAGTGACTACCCCAAAATCTTCATCCCCTTGTGATCGTATCATCAAATCTAATTGAACTTTGTGCAAAGCCTAATTGGCTGTCTCGAACAATTTGACACAAATTCCGGACACTCGTCTCGTCAATACGATCAAAAAAATTTTTTTTGATTTCCCGTACGAGTGTGCCTTGCTCCGTACGAGTGGTTAGGCTGCTCCGTACGAGCGAAACTGATACGTTTCCAGAATCTTCATTTCTTCGAATTTTGACACGGAATTTGCACATATCTGGTAGAAAATCAGTTTCTAACAATCCTATGGTTTCATTTGACATTATGTTTGTTGATTGTCCGTTTATTCGATGTTTTACGTCTAAAACCCCTCATACATCCAAAATTCATGAGCGTAGGTGATTCATCAACTTGTTAGATTGAATGAATCGGTATCGTAGCTCTGATACCAGTTGTGGTCCCGTGGTCGGCGGCGATTCTAGACGGAAGCTTTGGGGATAGAACAGATTCGGCAGAATGAAGTAGATGTGTAGGCACAGAATCAGCGGAAGCTTTTCAATTCATTCATTCATACCGAAAGAGTATACATCTTGACTGGCTGGCGGAGTTCCTGGAGAGAATCCGCCAGCGTTTCCCTAAGGGAACTTCCAAAAACTTACAAACAATGAAACACAACACCTATTTATAGACACGACAGCTCGTGCGAACCAAGCATGTTGTCACTCGTATGAATGAGTCAGCCGTATCGAAGGGTCATCCGTACGAGTGAGATGTTGTCACTCGTACGAAAGGTCATCCATACGAAGTACAAAGTCACTCGTACGAGCCAGTACTTGTTCGCACTTGGGTTGTGTGTTCGTCTTTAATCTATACAATATTCAATACACACTCTTTCTAGCCTATTCGCACAGTGGCGGCCATAAAGTGCATCAACAAAGACTGCTATGCCACATTCTAGGACACTTGTCCTCACCCTCTGACTTCTGCTAACACCTGGAACCACCTCCTTCAAGCTCCAACACTATAAATAGAATTGTTTGCAACACTTTAAACTTGCACCTTATACTTCTCTCATCACTTCTGGAGGTTCCTGATCCTTAGAGAGTTTCCCATTCAAGTTTATTTTCATCCGAGGATCACTTGTAAGTGCTCCTTTCGGCTACATTTCGTTTATTAGGCTTTTAAAGCCAAAAGTCAAGCAATTTCGATAATTGCTTTGATTTTTGGTTTAGACCCGATTGAGATTAGTTTGCTACTGATTTAAGGTTGCATTATGATCGTAATTTAATGTATCATAACCCTCCGAGATTATAATACACGATCATAATCATATTCTGAGTTTTTGTACAAGTTTCAATATTCTGCCATACTTTGACCAAAATGCCCTTTTGCAAGAAATAAGGTTTTAATCAATAACAAACTTGCAAATTACTTATGTACTGATATGTTAATGTAATTAACATATTTTGATGTTATTAAAGTGATCATAAACTAGGTTTTCATATAAGATCATAAATTGTGTTATTTAATGACCAAACACCCTTTTGGCACATATTTTGATTTTAAAACCTTAATGGTCATATAAGTTGATAACATACTGATGTTACAACTTATTTGAAGTATATTAGCATATAGAACTTGTTTATAACTCATCCGACTACCCGGTATCGCTTATATTCATACGGTTAAGCTTATGTAACTAATTTACGTAAGTTTACCGAAACGGGTCAAATCTTATCATTTTTACCTCAAATTCCAGAATGTATATTGCTTACCCATATTATACAAGTCTTAGTGCTTGTTGGGTTTAAACCACCTTTGAGGAGGTATGGTCCCAAATGACCATACCCTTGACTACACTTTACAAGGATAACCTTGCATGCAACATGCAACGGTGCGTGTTCTTCAACACCAATAAGTCATACAATGAGCCTTGCGCACTCAGTGCAACGGTGAATTAGACCAACACCAATAGGTCATACAATGAGCCTTGCGCACTCAGCGCAGCGTTGAATTAGACCAACACCAACAGGTCATGCAATAGCCTTGCGCACTCAGCGCAACGGTGAATTAGACCAATATAATTAAGTCACACAACGAGTCTTGCGCACTCAGCGCAACGACAAGTTAGACTAAACAACACAAGTCACACAACGAGCCTTGTGTACTTGGCACAACGAAAAGTTAGACTCATGCGCGCAGGATACTAGACCCTTGCGCAGAACAACATTCCTCTGAGCTGCGAATCCCAAAACCTTGCAAGGACAAGACACACATGAGACGCGCCTCATAGTCTTGGAACAAAAGGATATACCCCTAACACCCTGCGCTGGCAGGAAAAACCCTGAAACCTCGCAAAAGGGATAAGCACTAAGAGGTGTTGACCATACTCAAGGGTACAAAGTGGCAGAACTGTGACCAAGTGTTGCTCGGCAGGTTGCGTGTGACAATGTCCATGACCAGTGATGCAGACGTCAGACCATACACCAACCACATCTCTTCCAGTGATTGTTCCGCCTTCTCCACTTTCGGCTAGCAGCAGGCCTGACACCAGAGACGGCTGCCTTTATACGTGGCACCACTCAACATGTGACAAAGCACACCTACTGACAACGGACATTAATTCTCCTACAGGGAGCATTTAATGTCTTATGCAGAGGGATAGAACAGATGTCTCTGTCTGTATGGGCCAGGCCCAAGGCCCACCAGCGCATCTCCTGAACATGCCTTTTCGGCTATAAATAAGTAACGGATCTCCAGGTAAAAGACACGTCTTTGATACACACATCAGATACACACTTACTACCTTACTCACAATCCACAAATACTTATTCTCACGCCGGAGTGTGGTCATGGAGAAAACCACCCTTTTCCCCGTGACGAGACTAACGGCGTTGCTAGTTTTGTAGATCAGCTTAAGCGAGCTCACACCCGAAGAGAGAAGTGAAAGGACAACCCTCTATGCAGATTCACCCTGGTTGTAACTTATATATCCCTAGGTTCGATCGGTGCTTCTTCATTGGAGCCATCCGCTATTTTCTCACTTTTTTCCAAATAGTTCCTTTCATTTTCATTTTTTCAAGCCTCGCTTTCATATGGTTGATTCCTATCAAACACCCCACGAGGTCCTCGAGCCAAAGGCAAGAACCCAGTTTCACGCCTCTAGAATCGACAGACAAGTCGAAGAAGATTCTTCCGAGAATGCCGGAACTCAACACGGCTCTGGCCGTATAAACATCCCGGTCACTCCCGGAGCCCAACTGGAGACTCCCTTTGTACCGATCACATCGTCTTACCCGGTGAGACCCGATGTCTTGGTTCATAAAGTTTCAAACGGCCCTGAAAGTCGTCTATGCGCAGCTCTGTGCGCAGACAAACACCCATGTTGCCCTAGTGCAACCCGCTGTTCAGGTGCATGCTTCGCCTGCACCAAGGATATTGAGCTACGACTCGCTAGCTGGGGCGAGTGTACCGTTATAGCCTCCGTCCCCAAGAGACAGAGTACACGCAACCGCCGCCTAAACCGGAGTCTCACTCTCTTAGGCGAGCATCTGTCCACTCACGGTTGGGCCCGCGTCCTCAAGGGGAGCGGTACACCCAGCGTGAGGATGACAAAACCTATGGCGAAGGTGATAGCGCCAGCGTTTTTCACCGGTTGCTAAAGAATCATGCAGCGTACAGATCCGCTCCATGGGGCGGCTACAACCCGGAAGCAGAGCATGATTACAATCTAATCTACCGGCTGGCTAACGCGGCCGAACATTCCAAGTTTATCAAGGAGATAGCTCTCGCACCATTGGAGCGTGCAAAACTTCCCTCCAATGTTGGGAAATACAACGGGTTGACAGACCTGGATGATCACCTGCGTCTCTTCACCGGCGCAGGACTGATTGGAGGATGGACACTACCGATGTGGTGTCACCTTTTCATTCAAACCCTCACGGGTGCTGCACGCCTGTGGTTTGATAATCTGCCACGGGCAAACTCGCATCATGGAACGACTTGAAAGATAAGTTCCTGATGCATTTATTCAACAACGGCGTTACGTCAGAGACTCCTCTGACGTAATGAACATCTGGCGGCGCGATGATGAAAGTGTTGAATATTTCATCACCCGCTACAACAAAGAGGCGTTAGAGATATGGGATGTGCACGAAGATCTGATTCGCACATAGTTCAAGTACGTCGTACACTGTGATGAGATGATCAAAGTCTTGTCAGGAACTGCCTCCCCAAGAGCTGGGAGAAACTTATGGCAACGACAAAGGTCTACGCGCAGACGAAGCGCTACCTCAATAACAGTAGACCTCCCTTACCTCATCACCGTCCCCAAGACTTGAGCAGGTTTTTTGGGAAGAAGAATAAAGGGTGGAGGGACCACAGCCAGAACCCTCCCCACACACCGTTCGATGCTCGTGCGACCATTAATAAGCTCGCCACCCAGCGAGCAATAAAGCAAGATAATCGCGACCGTCAGTGGACCGCACTCACAAAGACACCGTGCTCAGTACAGAAGACCATTAGTTCAAGCAACCACCGCCGATGCGCAATAAGAAAGGTCAAGACCCAACCTCTTCTGCGATTATCATAAAGACACGAGGCACACAACCGATAATTGCATCTCCTTACGCATGGAGATCGAAGCTTAAGAGTGGGAAGCTCACCCACTAACTTCAAAACGTGCGCAAGGAGGTGCGCCAAATCACTCGAGGCGGCGAGGGCCTGAGTAACAAAAAAATGAAGTCTGTTCATATGATTCAGGGTGGTCCTTCGCGTAAGCGTAGCCACCAGAATAGTTGAACGTCTCACTGGCATGAACAACATGTCATCTTCCCCCATTGTCCCTGGGGTCCACAAGAAGATCGACCGGTGGTGATAACTGGCATCTTTGGTCATTACCGCACCGACTACATGTTCATAGACCATGGGAGCTCTATGGACATTATCTATGAGCAGTGCTTCCAGCAACTCGACCCAGAGGACAAAGCACGCATGGAGACGGTGGATTTCCCACTAACTGGTTTCTGCAACGAGGCCGTTTTTCCTTTGGGCCAAATTTCTTTCTCGGTAACTCTTTCCGATGGGCGCCACACTCGCACAGTCCAGGTCAACTTCATGGTCATGCCCGCAACCTCGCGCCATGACGTGCTACTAGGACGACGCGCCAATGGGATTTCAACATGATTACTTCCATCCCCCACGCCGCTTGCGTGTTTTCCCACGAAAACCGGAGTGGCCATCATGTATGCAAGAAAGGAAGTCATGTCTGTTGACGAGGAACCGCCAATAAAGCAACCAAAGCCATCGTCCAACGGTGAACCAGAAAAGTGGGTACTCAACAACAAGTACCCAAACAAACCGTGCTCATGGGGCCCGCCATGACTCCCGCAGTCAAGGCGCGGTTGAAACAGCTGTTGTTCCGTAATTCTGATATTTTTGCATGGTCACCGGCGGATATGACTAGGGTGCCAAGGGAAATCGCTGAGCATGCATTGCACACATTCCCTTAGTTCAGCCCATAGTTCTGAACGAGCAAGTCACAGAACTTCTCCAAGCAGGAATCATCCGAGAGGTACGTTATCAGACATGGGTAGGTAACCCATTCATGGTCCAAAAGTCCAATGGCAGTTGGCGCATGTGCGTCGATTTCAAGGATCTCAACAAGGCATGTCCCAAGGACTGCTACGCCTTACCGGAAATCGACAAAAAGGTGGACTCTCTTGTTTCATTCAGATGGAAATGCTTCGTTGATTGCTACAAGGGCTACCACCAGATCCAAATGAAGAAAGAAGACGAAGACAAGACAGCTTTCCAAACAGACAAGGGCATTTTCTGTTAAACAAAGATGCCCTTCGGATTGCGCAACGCAAGAGCCACCTATCAACGTTTAATGGACCATGTCTTCGGGGATGACATTGGTGAAACCGTGGAAGTATACATTGATGACCTAGTCATCATGAGCTCGGATGAGGCGAAGATGCTGGCAAACATTCAAAAACCGTTTCCCTCCTTGCGCAAGGCAAATCTAAAGCTGAACCCAGCAAGTGCTCTTTTGGAATGGAGGAAGGCAAATTTTTTTGGGATTCATCGATTACGCGCGATGGCTTCATAGTCTATCCCGATAAAGTGGAAGCAATTCAGCGTATGCCATCACCCTCAACTATCAAAGAAATGCAACTGTTGGCAGAGCAACTGGCCGCGCTAAACAGGTTCTTGGCCAACCACGCAATGAAGTCCTTCCCATTCATTAGCACCCTGCGGAATTGTGTGAAAAAGAACAAGTTTCAGTGGACTCCGGATGCGGAGAAAGCCTTCACCCAAATGAAGGAATGCTTAATCCAGCTACCATCGCTTACCACCGCACCGCAGAAGAACAAGCCACTGATACTGTACCTTTCCGCATCAGATATCGTTCTGGGAGCAGTCATGCTAGTAGAACGCGCAGCAAGATGCTTATTGACCCAGAGACTCGATATCCCATGATGGAAAAGCTTGCTCTAGCTTTGGTTCATGCATCCCGGCGGTTGTGCCGATATTTTTCAGGCCACGAAATAACAGTACTCTCGAACTATCATTTAGGCCAAATTTTGTCGAAACCAGACATATCTGGCCGCCTAGCAAAATGGGCAATTGAGCTTGGTGGACACAATATCGTGTATAAACCACGCCCAATAATAAAAGGCCAGATACTAGCTGATTTCATCGTGAAAGTCCCGCAGGATAAAGCGCAAGAATGTGAAGCAATATAGAATCCAACGCCGGTTACGGACAACCGCGCATGGATACTTCACACTGATGGCAGGTTCAACGATGATGGCGCAAGGGCAGGTCATCGTCTAATAAGCCCCCACAATCAAGAGTTCGCCTATGCCATTGGATTTTAAAAGTACAAATAATGAAGTTGATTATGAAGCGTTCCGGCAGGCCTTTGGTTAGCAATCAAGATGGGTGCGTAGAATTTGGAGGCCCATGTCGACTCACTTTTAGTCGCCGGATAGGTCAACGGGCTGTACGACGCAAAAGGCGAAGTCATGGCCTTGTATCTAGAACAGGCGCAAGCCTTAATAACTAAATTCCAACACTTCAACAACCCATGTCAACCGAAGCGAGAACAAACACGCCGACGCTCTCAGCAAGTTAGATGCTACAAGCTTCAAGCACCCTGCGCGCGAGGTGTGTGACAACCGGAAAAATAATGGTAAATTACGTACAACTTAACAACTCGATTATATAATTTATTGCGTTCGTTACGATTTAATTAATTCATGATTAGGTCGCGTAAAGTCTAGCAATCATAGGACATGATTAATTATGCCAAACAACGTGGTTACATTCTTCACGTTGCAAGAAAACAACAAACTATGTCCAAATATGTTGGAAAACACTGAAAACACTATTCACCAGAACACACTATTCATGCCAGCAAGTTTCCGAAAACTGTTGGAACGAGTAACGAATGGCACGAAAGCATTTTATGGTTGAAATACAAATAAAAACCCCTAGTTAGGGACACTAAATGCAAAGACTCATTAACCTTCCGGAAAAATACATATCGTTAGAATTCATCCGAATCGCACTAAAATATAACCAAGTAAATTGTCCGAAATGCTAAAGTGCAACTTTTTAAATTTTAGTAGGACTCGTAAATAATTTATGCACCCTAAATAAGCTTGGGGATATCAACGGAATATACTAAACATAAACTCCCGGAGTTACACCGCAACTTGTACACATTACTCAAAATCGAGCCGATAGGCGAACAAAATATATTCCTACCATCTAATTGCCGAACTAAAAAGCTAGTGAACTAGTTAGTCATATTTGGAGTCATAAATACCTTAAATAAACTTCAAGACATCGATGGTAAAATAAAACCATAGCTCCCGGTATTATATTACAACCTTTGTATAACACCCGATGTCGAACCGACGAGCGAACTAGTAGCATTTTTACCATCCAAAAACAACTCCACTAAACTAGTGACTAGTTAAACTTTATTTAAAACCCTAACTACCATTGATAGTCTAGTTAACCCCTAATTAACCTAATGACTAAAATATCTATAAGATTAACAATATATGCACATGATTTTTATGTTACAAAAAAAATTACACTTAGCCCCCCCCCCCCCTTAAGAAAACGGTCAACAAGTGGGTCCACCCACTTGTTTCTTGGTTGAAAAATGAGTAACTTAGGCATGGTAGTAAGATTTTGGAAGATCATGAGGCATTCCATCATATAATTATGTATCACCACCATTTCCTATCATTCACCAAGTTACCAAAAATAATCTAAACACTCTTCTTTCTCCCTCCTAGTTTCGGCAGCCATAACACCCCAAAACCCTTCATTTTTACCCATTAAACTCACCAAAAATAAGCTTATAAAACCCATCTCAAGATCCCTCAAGAAAGGTGCAAGCATGGAGGACTTTTAGAGCTTCATTTGGAGCTTAATCTCTTCTTAATCTTCATCATAATCTTGCAAAATTGTAAGACTTTATTTCACTAATTTTAAGCTTGTTATAATATGTAGATTAGTAAAGTACATGTTGATCATCTTGAATCTTAAAGAAAATAAAAGTTTAAACCCTAATCATAACATAAAAAGATCTACTAATGTGTTATATTTTATGTTGGTCATGTTGATTAGTGCTAGTTAGCTTATATATTTTTGGTGATTATGTTAAAGTAGGTTGTTTAAATATATGATCTTGTATGATTAAGAACAAAAATGATGATTCAAACATATTAATGTTTGAATCAAGACAAGATCATCCATCCGATGATCTATGAACTTTACTACAAAAAGAAAAGTATGTTATTTAAAGTTGTTTAAATATAAGAACAAGATTAGTATGCTACATATGATGGTTTAAATGATCTTGTTAAAATGATTAAGAAGTGTCATCATATATTTTAAAAGTGTGACTAGAAAAATATATAAAGTTCATGGAACATGATAATATTCATGTGCAAATTATACATGCAAAGTTGATAGTTGAAACTTGACTTGAGTTGATTGAGATTAAGGAATTTAAACATGCTTAAAATTCGTTTTAAAAACGTGGAAAACGCCATAGTTTAGGGGAAACTATGGCGAAATTTTTCTAAAAGCTAATCGCGATTAAAGTACGATTAACGGGTGATTAATGGGACTAAACGTGATTAGTGACATTAATCGGTAATTAAGATAGTTTAATGAAAAGGGTTAAGCCCTAATCTTACAAGAACATTTATAAACACATATATATATTTTATAAGTTATAAAGGGTTGTAAAAAGGAAAAATGGATATTTTATAAGTATAAAAGTATTCTTAAATAAAAATATATATAGTTTTAAAATACACCAATTTATGTGTATAAATACTTGTGTACAATTATGGTATGTATTAGAAGTTAGGAAGAATACCAACTAAAATACAAATACACTATAAAAAAATTTCAAATACGCGACGACGAACGAGTATAAAAACACTTAAGGAAGTAAATACTTGAACAAAATTATATTACGCTTGGGCACGAGACGCGGACGACGAACAACCGGAAATCAGGCAAATCGTTACATAACCTCATATTAAGGATAATATATATATATATTATATATACATAAAACCAAAAGCCGACGTGAATTATTAGATAAAAGACCCAACGAAGTAAATGCGTAGCTAACCACAACGGTCGCCGCATCATTACAACACGGAAAGGATACCTCTCAAAGGCGATGCTTGGGCGTTTCAACAAGGAAATATATAATAAGGTATATACGGATAAAATACGCTCGAGATACGTATATAATAAATAAAAATGTACTTGGATTATGTAATGGGATAGTAAAGCCCACTAATATATATATATATATATATATATATATAAATAGTTGGGCTAGGCCCATCCATACACAATTCATTTGGGCTAGGCCCATATACGCAAAAATACCAAATGATACGGCATACAAATACGTATAAATACAGTATAAATACCAAATAATACGTACACAAATACGTATAAATACCAAATAATACGGTATACAAATACGTATAAAATACGTATAAATAACAAATAATACGGTATACTAATACGTATAAATACAATATAAAATACGTATAAATACAGTATAATATACGTATAAATATGGTATAAAAATACGTAAGTACATAGCGATGTGCTCACGTACAATTGTTAAGGTATACTCACGCAAAAGAATAGTGTGCAAATACACCAACGTATTTACGATGTTAAAAATAAATATTTTTAACACTTATAATTATAAAAGGCATACAACATGAAGAACAAATGCTCATACTTAAGCCGAACATGTCGTTACGAATGAACGAGGTTCACTAAACTCAAAGTAAATATATATTCGTAGAACATATATATAACACACATAACGAACGTAAGCCGTGTACACGGAGACTCTCATGGGCTAGGGCCACTCATACCATGTGGATCACGGAGACTCAAATGGGTTAGGCCCATTCTCACTTGTGCGAGGCACAAAGACTCCTATGGGCTAGGCCTACTTATACTCGTGCAAGGCACGAAGGCTCACGAAGGGCAAGGCCCGTTCGTACAATTAGTGGATACGAAATATATATATAAAAGAAGTGCATATATATATAGTAAAACAAAAATACGAAACAAATGCCAACATATTTAAAATACGTAAGGGACCCAAATACTTAACTTATACAATAACGTTCAAGATGAACAACGTGTACGTATTAACAATAACTCAAGTGTCTAATCAGTTAGAGCACTTGTAGGTTGATACGCTCTTTGGGATACCCGAATTGCTAGCATATATATATTCACGGACGCAAATCAGTGAGTTCATGTCCCCCTTTTCTTTTAAATGTTTTCAGTTTATAACTCTCGGGGGGAAATACATGTTTTCGATGGTATGGTTTAGCTATGGAATGGAATGTTAGATCATGTGCGACAAGGCTTTGTCTTAAGTGCCATTAATCTTTTATAAGACCGAGGAACAAGAGTGGTAGATCTCTCGGTGTAGCGAGCCCCACTCATGGGTCCTTGTGTGGCCGCATATAGTGCTTTTGTTGTCCCAGCCGGTGGACCGGAAGAAACCGTCTAGGGTTGAGTACTTCCTATGTCGGCACACATATTAATGTCCTTGCAAAACATTAATGATCATCAAGTTCATTGAGGCTTTACATACCACATATTTTTATATATGAACTCTCAAATGTTTTTAAGATTCAATTGGCGCGCACATAAAACGCATGAACTCGCCAACTTTTGTTGATGTTTTCAAACTTACATGTATTTCAGGAAATTGAAGTGGATCTTGGTGCCGACGTTGTGAAACTTTCAAGGTTAACAAGTAGTCGATGTCATCCATATTTTGAAGGGTTGGTCTATATATTCCGTCTTCGAATGGAATATAGGATGCAAAGCCTTAATGTTTAAAAGTTATTTTGAACAAGTCTGTTGTACACTTTAAATTACTTATGACGTCTTTTATTTTCAAAACAACTTGTGACTTGTAATGTTTATATATGGTGAATGGATGAACATCGTGCATGCTTTTAAATTCATATAGTTGTTTACTTATGTCGTATGCGATGAAAACTAATCAAGTTCACACCGCGCGCTTCCGCCTCTGAACGGGTGTGGCAGATTGGTATCAGAGCTTCGATTGTAGTGAACCAGGATTCCTTCTCGAGTCTAGTCTACAATCACTAGGATCCTCTCACGAAAACCGTTTAAAAAAATGTTTTCATTGCATATATAAAAATGCAAGATCCACTAATAAAACTCTTTTCTAACAAATAATGCAAGGATATTATTTTGGGCATAGTCTATATGGGATAGACTTGCAAAACTAGATTGACTCGCACAAACCAATGTGATTTCACTTTATATGATTACATGCTTAAATACTTAATAAGTGATAATATTATTTATTGATATATATATATATATATACCTGTTGTACCGAATATTTTGCCAGTGTACAACGGCATCTTCGGCTAGTAGCGGCATCTATGATGATGCATCAGTCGACGATTACCCTCCTGTTATTGAGATCTTATCTCCTTCAGATGAGTCGGACTCCGAGGAGGACCCCGACTATGCCTCTGACGATGCTAAATGGAGAACGCTCCGGTAGTGACGACGTGTTAGCTGGAGGGCCGCAGCTAAATGACTTTGTGATTGTGGGACATCCCGAAGGTGCACATATCGTTGACTACATTCCACTAGATGTCATACCTATTGCTTCCATTCCGCCTCTCTTTATTCTGTCCGACGAAGAGGACAAGATCCCCGTCTTTCATGTAGACCATCTGGGCGATGATATCGGTGATGGCGAGGTCATTGACATTGCTATCCTAGCGGTTTCCTCACCCGTTGTTTCTATTGTAGCCATCTCTTCATCTGATGCGCACGACAGCGTATCCTCCTCTGCTATTCTCCGCGCGGGACTACGGGCGAATGCGACGATAGTAGCTTTGATACTATTCCCATTGCCACGCGTGTCTCACCACATTCACATCCACATTTTGGCCTTGAGGCTCGTGTGCTGACCTTGGAGCAGCGAGCCAACTCTCTGACACTCGTATTAGTCGCATGGAGGATGAGATGGACCACCTCCATAGTTTGGTTGTTCCTACCCCACCCCCTTCACCTCCGCACCATAGTTTTATTTATTGTAGGCACTAGTTACAGGATTAGAAGACCCGTTTTGATGTATATATGAAGACTAGGTGCAAGCTATCGAAAATCGAAGACTTTTGAAGACCAATGGGGAAGAAAATATTTTACCACTTTTATGTATTATAAACTTGTATGGCCGGGATTATATATTCCCGTGTCCTTTTGTTTTTCTTTCCCGAAAACAATGTAACAAGTTGTCGAATATATATGAAAGCTTAGCATTATGCATTTCTTTATTGCATATTGTGATTTATTTTATGCATGTTTGTTATTGTGGATGATGTTTGGTTGACGTGATGATTACTTATATATCATGTATATTTTTAGCCGACAATATTTATTATTAAATACTTGTCTAACACCTTCGATATCCATTACCAGAAGACGATGCCACCAAGACGTAGGTCTAACGCGAACGCACTACCAACGACTGAGGCTGAGCTAAACGAGCGCATCTCCCAGGCGATAGCGCAATATGAGGCTAACCGCTCTGAACACAGCGGTGGAACTGGAGGTTCATCTGGGGGCTAACCCCAATACTGGTAATATTTGGTTGTCTTTCGACGCCATACAATACCCTCGTTTATTCCAATCGTGCCTTTGACAATGCTCATTCATAATATGTTCGTACAATGTTTCAGGTTGTTCATACAAGCAGTTTCTGGGCTGCAAACCTCTAAACTTTGATGGCACTAGAGGTGCCGTAGCATTTGTGCGCTGGACCGAAAAAACTGATTCGGTCATAAGAATGAGCAAGTGTCCTCCTGACCTAAGGGTCACATATGTTTCTTGGTTATTTGTAGACGGAGCACTATCATGGTGGAATCTTCAAGTCCAAACCAAAGGTGAAGAAGCTGCGTATGCTATAACGTGGGAAGAACTCAAAGAGTTGATGAGAAAGAAATATTGTTCAAGGGTTGAAATTCAAAAACTTGAGACCGAGTTTTGGAATTTGAAGATGATCGGAGCTGACATTGCTGGGTATACACAACGTTTTCATGACTTGTTAAGAGTTGTTCCATACCTGGTGGAACCAGAGTTCAAGAGAATCGAGCGATACATTTGGGGACTTGCTCCTGAGATCTTGAGCATGGTTACTTCTTCTAAGCCTGTTGATATCAGTGAGGCAATCGAGTTAGCTGTTAGTCTCACTGAGGAGGTGTTCGTTTAGGAAAGTTGTCAAGGAATGGGGCTAACAAGAAGGAAACTCATGTTGAATCCATGAGTGAGGGAAAACGAAAGTTCACCAACTTTAAGAAGGGCACCCAAGCAAACAACTACAACCAACCCAACAAGCGACGGGAAATGAACACACCTAGGGAAGCTAAGTCCTTTGCAGTGACTAATGCAAGTGGTGGCAGAGGATATACGGGTTTCTTACCAAAATGTGATAAGTGTAGGTATCATCACTTGGGCCGCTGTAGAAATACCAAGTGTGACAAATGTGGTAAGACCGGGCACAACAAAGAGACTTGTTGGGTAGGTGCTGGACTGGAAATAGAAACCAAGGTGGTAACGGAAATAACAATCAGGGTGGAAACGGAAATGGCAAAGGTCAAGTATGCTTTGGGTGTGGAGAAAAAAGGGCATTATCGAAATGATTGCCCTAAGTAAAACCAGGCTCGAGGAAGAGATTTTGTGATTGGAGCAAAGGGTGCACGCCAAGACCTGAACGTGGTTACGGTACGTTTCCTATAAACCAACACTTTGCATCCGTTCTATTTGATACTGGTGCCGACTTAGCTTTATATCTATAGAGTTTAAAAATATACTTGGCCTAGAGTCGAGTAAATTAGACGTCCCATATTCTATAGAATTAGCGAACGGAAAATAAGTCGAAATGGGAGAAATTATTAGAGGTTGCACACTTGAACTTGGAGCATGAAAATTCTCTATCGATCTTTTACCCGTCGACTTGGTAGTTTTGACGTAGTTGTCGGGATGGATTGGCTGTCCGACAACCGGGCGAGGTGGTATGCCATGAGAAAACCATCCGCATTCCTTTACCAGATAAGAAAACTCGTTGTGCATGGAGAAAAATGTGAGACGTCCTTACGGATTATTAATTGTATGAAGGCGCAAAAGTGTCTATGAAAAGGTTGTATAGCCTTCCTCGCTCATGTAGTAGACAAAGAAACTAAGGAGCCGAAGTTAGAAGACATTCCGGTCGTGAAGGAGTTTCCAGAAGTCTTTCCGGAAGACTTGCCAAGCATCCTATGGGCTCATCAAACCATGCCTAAAACCAGCACGGGCGAAACTCCTTTTAGCCTTGTGTATAGGACGGAGGCAGTGATTCCTGCAGAGATAGGCCTCCCATCACCATGCATGCTAGCCGTGCAAAGACAAAACAATGAAGACGAGCGTAGACTTGACTTGGACTTACTAGAAGAAGGCGTGAAAACGCTGCCATCAATGAGGCAAAATACAAGTCCAAGCTCGAAAAGTATTACAATGCGCGAATCCGCATATGCACCTCATGTAGTAGACAAAGAAACTAAGGAGCCGAAGTTAGAAGACATTCCGGTCGTGAAGGATTTTCCAGAAGTCTTTTCGGAAGACTTGCCAGGACTGCCTCCACAACGACAAGTGGAATTTCGCATCGATTTGGTGTCGGAAGCAGCACCAGTGGTGAAGTCTCCTTACCGATTAGCTCCATCCGAGATGCAGGAGCTATCCACTCAACTTCAGGAATTGTTGGATAAAGGATTTATTAGACCGAGTTTCTCACCTTGGGGAGCTCCAGTATTATTTGTCAAAAAGAAGGACAGGAGCTTACTATGTGCATAGACATAGGAAATTGAACAAACTCACTATCAAGAACCGATACTCCTTACCGAGAATTGACGACTTGTTCGATCAACTTCAAGGTTCAAGCTTCTATTCAAAGATCGATCTGCGATCGGGCTACCATAAGTTGAGGATTCAAGAAGAAAGCATTCCCAAAACGACTTTCTGAACTCGTTACGACACTACGAGTACCTTGTGATGCCGTTCGGCTTAACAATGCACCGGCGGTGTTCATGGATCTCATGAAACCGCGTGTGTAAGCCGTATTTGGATAAGTTCGTGATCGTATTTATTGATGACATATTAATATATTCGCAATCGAAGGACGAACATGAGCGACATTTAAGGACTATTTTGAAACTTTTGAAAATGAGCAGCTTTATGCAAAGTTTTCCAAATGCGAATTTTGGATTCGCGAGGTACAGTTTCTCGGACACGTGGTGAACGAGAAAGGGATTCATGTCGATCCTTCCAAGATTGAGACAATAAAGAATTGGGAAGCACCTAAGACGCCAACGGAAGTGCGACAATTTTTGGGGTTAGCGGGTTATTATAGACGATTTATAGAAAAATTTTCAAAGATTGCCCAACCGCTAACATCCCTAACCCAAAAGAATAAAAAGTTTGATTGGGGCAACAAACAAGAAGCTGCATTCCAACTGCTAAAGGTCAAACTCTATGATGCGCCAACCTTATCTCTACCAGACGGTACCGACGACTTTTCGTATATTGTGATGCATCGCATCAAGGTCTCGGTTGCGTGCTGATGCAACGAAACAAGGTTATCGCGTACGCATCTCGACAACTTAAGGTGCATGAGAAAAATTATACCACGCATGACCTCGAATTAGGTGCGGTGGTATTCGCGTTAAAAATTTGGCGTCATTACTTATATGGTACCCATTGTACAATCTTTACCAAACACAAGAGTCTACAACACATATTTGATCAGAAGGAATTAAATATGCAGCAAAGACGATGGATTGAGTTGTTGAACGATTACGACTGCGAAATTAAATATCACCCGGGCAAGGCGAATGTAGTGGCGGACGCCTTGAGTCGCAAGGATGAGTGAAACCTTTAAGGGTTCGAGCCATACAAAGTGACTTTACTTCGCAAATGTGTGATGCGCAATAAGAAGCACTCAAACCTGAGAACATACCAGCCGAACATTGCGTGGAATGGAAAAGCAACTGGTGCCAAAGGAGAATGGAAAATTATACTTTACGGGACGACTTTGGGTTCCCTATTTTGGCGACCTACGGGTAATTATTCTAGACGAAGCACACAAGTCGAAGTATCTCATACATCCCGGATCAGATAAGATGTATCAGGATTTAAAGGATTCTATTGGTGGCCTAACCTTAAGGGCGACATTGCTAACTATGTCGGAAAATGCCTTACTTGCGCCAAGGTTAAGACGGAATATCAAAAGCCTTCAGGACTACTACAACAACCTGAAATTCCTGTATGGAAATGGAACAGATTTCAATGGATTTTATTACTAAGTTACCCAGGACCTCGAGAGGTCACGACATGATTTGGGTTATCGTTGATCGACTTACGAAGTCTGCACACTTCTTACCTATCCATGAGAAGGATAGCACGGAGAAATTGGCGGAAATATACATCAAAGAAATTGTAGCACGGCATGGAGTGCCTATTTCTATCATATCGGATCGAGACGGCCGATTCGTGTCAAGAATTTGGCAATCGTTCCAAAAGGCCTTTGATCGCGACTGGATCTTAGTACGGCCTTTCTCCCTCAAACGGACGGCCAAAGTGAACGGACGATACAAACTTTGGAGGATATGTTACGTGCTTGTGTGATGGACTTAGGTGGAAATTGGGATACTCACTTACCCTTAGTGGAGTTCTCATATAATAACAGCTATCACACTAGTATACAGGCCGCCCCGTTTGAAGCTCTATATGGACGAAAATGTCGGTCACCGCTATGATGGGCGGAGATCAGAGACAAACAGCTCATTTGGTTCGGAATTAGTTCAAGAGACTACAGACAAAATATTTCAAATACGAGACCGTATCAAGGCGGCTCATGACCGACAAAAGAGCTATGCCGACAAACGACGAAAACCACTATCCTTTGAAGTCGGAGACAAAGTATTATTGAAAGTCTAGCAAGATTTGAAAACTGGAAAGTTGAACCCACGCTACATTGGACCCTTCAAAAATCTTGGAAAAATTGGAACCGTAGCTTATAAGTTGAAGTTACTGGACGAGCTCATTAGCGTACACGACACATTCCATGTCTCGAATTTAAAGAAAAGTCCTACCCAAGAAACTGCTATCATTCTAGTGGATGAGATCCACATCTACGACAAACTCCATTTTACTGAAGAACCCGTTGAGGTTATGGACTGGAAGGTCTACAAGACACGGAGAAGTCGTATTAAACTATTTAAAGTTCGTTGGAACTCACATCACGGCCCTGAGTATACGTGGGAACGAGAGGACCAAATCAGATCCAAGTACCCGCATTTGTTCCAAGGCTCCCCTACAAATAATAACACGGCTTGAATTTCGGACGAAATTCTTTAACAGGGGAGAATGTGACAACCGGAAAAATAATGGTAAATTACGTACAACTTAACAACTCGATTATATAATTTATTGCGTTCGTTACGATTTAATTAATGCATGATTAGGTCGCGTAAAGTCTAGCAATCATAGGACATGATTAATTATGCCAAACAACTGGTTACATTCTTCACGTTGCAAGAAAACAACAAACTATGTCCAAATATGTTGGCAAAACGCTGAAAACACTATTCACCGGAACACACTATTCATGCCAGCAAGTTTCGAAAACTGTTGGAACGAGTAACGAATGGCACGAAGCATTTTATGGTTGAAATACAAATAAAAACCCCTAATTAGGGACACTAAATGCAAAGACTCATTAACCGTCCGGAAAAAATACATACGTTAGAATTCGTCCAAATCGCACTAAAATATAACCAAGTAAATTGTCCGAAATGCTAAAGTGCAACATTTTAAATTTTAGTAGGACTCGTAAATAATGTTATGCACCCTAAATAACTTGGGGATATCAATGGAATATACTAAACATAAACTCCCGGTGTTACACCGCAACTTGTACACATTACTCAAAATCGAGCCGATAGGCGAACAAAATATATTCCTACCATCTAATTGCCGAAATAAAAAGCTAGTGAACTAGTTAGTCATATTTGGAGTCGTAAACACCTTAAATAAACTTCAAGACATCGATGGTAAAATAAAACCATAGCTCCCGGTATTATATTACAACCTTTGTATAACACCCGATGTCGAACCGACGAGCGAACTAGTAGCATTTTTACCATCCAAAAACAACTCCCACTAAACTAGTGACTAGTTAAACTTATTTAAAACCCTAACTACCATTGATAGTCTAGTTAACCCCTAATTAACCTAATGACTAAAATATCTATAAGATTAACAATATATGCACATGATTTTTATGTTACAAAAAAATTACACTTAGCCCCCCCCTTAAGAAAACGGTCAACAAGTGGGTCCCACCCACTTGTTTCTTGGTTGAAAAATGAGTAACTTAGGCATGGTAGTAAGATTTTTGGAAGATCATGAGGCATTCCATCATATAATTATGTATCACCACCATTTCCTATCATTCACCAAGTTACCAAAAATAATCAAAACACTCTTCTTTCTCCCTCCTAGTTTTGGCAGCCATAACACCCCAAACCCTTCATTTTTACCCATTAAACTCACCAAAAATAAGTTTACAAAACCCATCTCAAGATCCCTCAAGAAAGGTGCAAGCATGGAGGACTTTTAGAGCTTCATTTGGAGCTTAATCTCTTCTTAATCTTCATCATAATCTTGCAAAATTGTAAGACTTTATTTCACTAATTTTAAGCTTGTTATAATATGTAGATTAGTAAAGTACATGTTGATCATCTTGAATCTTAAAGAAAATAAAAGCTTAAACCCTAATCATAACATAAAAATATCTACTAATGTGTTATATTTTATGTTGGTCATGTTGATTAGTGCTAGTTAGCTTATATATTTTTGGTGATTATATTAAAGTAGGTTGTTTAAATATATGATCTTGTAGATTAAGAACAAAAATGATGATTCAAACATATTAATGTTTGAATCAAGACAATATCATCCATCCGATGATCCATGAACTTTACTACAAAAAGAAAAGTATGTTATTTAAAGTTGTTTAAATATAAGAACAAGATTAGTATGCTACATATGATGGTTTAAATGATCTTGTTAAAAGGATTAAGAAGTGTCATCATATATTTTAAAAGTGTGACTAGAAAAATATATAAAGTTCATGGAACATGATAATATTCATGTGCAAATTATACATGTGATAGTTGAAACTTGACTTGAGTTGATTGAGATTAAGGAATTTAAACATGTTAAAATACATTTTAAAAACGTGAAAAACGCCATAAAAGCTAATCGCGATTAAAGTACGATTGACGGGGTGATTAATGGGACTAAACACGATTAGTGACATTAATCGTAATTAAGAAAGTTTAATGAAAAGGGTTAAGCCCTAATCTTACAAGAACATTTATAAACACATATATATATTTATAAGTTATGAAGGGTTGTAAAAAGGAAAAATGGATATTTTATAAGTATAAAAGTATTCTTAAATAAAAATATATATATGTTTAAAATACACCAATTTATGTGTATAAATACTTGTGTACAATTATGTGTATGTATTAGAAGTTAGGAAGAATACTAACTAAAATACAAATACACTATAAAAACAATTTCAAATACGCGACGACGAACGAGTATAAAAACACTTAAGGAAGTAAATACTTGAACAAAATTATATTGCGCTTGGGCAAGAGACGCGGACGACGAATGACCGGAAATTGGGCAAATCGTTACATAACCTCATATTAAGGATAATATATATATATATATATATATACAAACATAAAACCAAAAGCCGACGTGAATTATTAGATAAAAGACCCAACGAAGTAAATGTGTAGCTACCTCAACGGTCGCCGCATCATTACAACACGGAAAGGATACCTCTCAAAGGGGATGCTTGGGCGTTTCAACAAGGAAATATATAATAAGGTATATATGTATAAAATACGCTCGAGATACGTATATGATAAATACAAATATACTTGGACTATGTAATGGGATAGTAAAGTTACGCTTGGGCACGAGACGCGGACGACGAACGACCGGAAATCGGGCAAATCGTTACATAACCTCATATTAAGGATAATATATATATATATACATAAAACCAAAAGCCGACGTGAATTATTAGATAAAAGGCCCAACGAAGTAAATGTGTAGCTAACCGCAACGGTCGCCGCATCATTACAACACGGAAAGGATACCTCTCAAAGGCGATGCTTGGGCGTTTCAACAAGGAAATATATAATAAGGTATATACGGATAAAATACGCTCGAGAAACGTATATGATAAATACAAATATACTTGGATTATGTAATGGGATAGTAAAGCCCACTAATATATATATATATATATATAAGTTGGGCTAGGCCCGTCCGTACACAATTCATTTGGGCTAGGCCCATATACGCAAAAATACCAAATGATACGGTATACAAATACGTATAAATACAGTATAAATACCTTATAATACGGTATACAAATACGTATATATACAGTATAAATACCAAATAATACGGCATACAAATACGTATAAAATACGTATAAATAACAAATAATACGGTATACTAATACGTATAAATACAGTATAAAATACATATTAATACAGTATAATATACGTATAAATATGGTATAAAAAATACGTAAGTACATAGCGATGTGCTCACGTACAATTTTTAAGGTATATGTCACACCCCGACCCGCAGCGGAATAAGAGTCGGGGCATAATTGGGTTATCACCAAAGCTCATGATGTTTACTAATATGTTTAATATTTATTAAATCAAAGTTACATTTCAAAGTTCCAAGTCAAATTCATACAATACAAGGAAAGGAAAAAATTAACTAAACAAATCCATAATCTAAACTGGTTTATTCTTCTAAGCCGCCCTATATGTTTCTTGCTTCAACTTGATCACCTGTATCATGTGTAAAAATGGGAAATTTTGGGTCAACAAAAGTTGGCGAGTGAACCTTGTTAAAAACATTTGTTATCGATTCATTATTGTAATTAATTTAGGAAAATTGTGCAATAATCATATATGAACAAATGTATGTAAACATAACGATCACAAACCACCTTGCTTAAGCATGAAATAAGAATGACAATGTATATGTTGGCAACGTCCCGTTCACGCTCATAGGTAATGGGGAACGGACGGCCTATGCTAATGTATGTGAGATCAAGGCTCAATCAAACGGAGCTGATCTTATGTTGGCAACGCCTGGTTCACGCTCATAGGTAATGGGGAACAGCTCACGCTCATAGGTAATGGGGAGCGGCGGCCTATGAAATGTATGTACTGAAATGATAAATTAATCTAACTTCAACCACACAAACAATGGATACACATTGAATACACATTTGATCATGAACATGATGGATGCACAAATGTTTAATTATAATAAATAAATAACGACACATGATACACCCCAAAATGTGAGTGAATCTCTACCAATTCCTGTCACACCCCGACCCGCAGCGGAATAAGAGTCGGGGCATAACTGGGTTATCACCAAAGCTCATGATGTTTACTAATATGTTTCATATTTATTAAATTCAAATTACATTTCAAAGTTCCAAGTCAAATTCATACAATACAAGGAAAGGAAAAATTTAACCAAAACAAATCCATAATCTAAACTGGTTTATTCTTCTAAGCCGCCCTATATGTTTCTTGCTTCAACTTGATCACCTGTATCATGTGTAAAAATGGGAAATTTTGGGTCAACAAAAGCTGGCGAGTGAACCTTGTTAAAAACATTTGTTATCGATTCATTATTGTAATTAATTTAGGAAAATTGTGCAATAATCATATATGAACAAATGTATGTAAACATAACGATCATAAACCACCTTGCTTAAGCATGAAATAAGAATGACAATGTATATGTTGGCAACGTCCCGTTCACGCTCATAGGTAATGGGGAACGGACGGCCTATGCTAATGTATGTGAGATCAAGGCTCAATCAAACGGAGCCGATCTTATGTTGGCAACGCCTGGTTCACGCTCATAGGTAATGGGGAACAGCTCACGCTCATAGGTAATAGGGAGCGGCGGCCTATGAAATGTATGTACTGAAATGATAAATTAATCTAAACTTCAACCACACAAACAATGGATACACATTGAATACACATTTGATCATGAACATGATGGATGCACAAATGTTTAATTATAATAAATAAATAACGACACATGATACACCCCAAAATGTGATTAAAACGGGGAATTGGTAGAGATTCACTCACATTGGGTGCGTTTGTTTGAAGATGTTGAATGCGCACGAGTTTAGAGGATTGATCGACGTGAGATAACTAACCTAATAAATAACGAAAAGGTATGGTAAGTATGTGGATTTTATTAACTATTTTAATAGGATTTTTGGATATATTTTTGTGAGTTTAAGGCTACTTTCTAACTTTGAAAATGTTATTTTTAAGTATTTTTATTGATTTTTAAATTAAATAAATAAATAAAAATAATAAAAAAAATGTTGACTTTTTGACTTTGACTGTTGACCATGACTGTTGACCGTTGACCGGTTCGGTCGGTTATATTGTTGCACTGAGTGAGGTTCGAACCGGTGACCTCCCGTACGCGTGCACGCAGCTCTACCAACTGAGCTACGTGTCTAACCCGAAATAATTCTGTTTTTAATTATACTTATATACTATTTAGTTTAATCCGAAAATCATTTATTTTTAAAAAGGATTTTTAAATGTATCGAACCGGTGCTGACCACAAGTCTCGAACCTGGGACCTGTGAGTTAACGTGCACATAGTCCACCGCTGGACTGTGTGTCTAACCTGGTTAATAACTTGGTTTTTATTATACTTAACATGATTTTGAGAGTTAACCCGGTTCAGTTAAAAAGGCATTTTTTTATAACAAGAGAGTAAGGCTGGGACAAGATTCGAACGCGTGACGTATGTGAAATTGTTTGCACACAGTCCACCGCTGGACTGTGTGTCTAACCCGTTCATTAAACCGATTTTAATTAATCTTATATTATACACAACTTCATCTTCTTCGTTCAAAACACAGACATCGACCAACTGACTGTTATTTGTTAAATTAACTTAACGAACGTTATGAGCCATCGCAAAGTAATGAACAGAAAAAGGTTTGAGGGTTGATTGTACCGAACTGTTCGTCTTTCTTCAGAAGTCCGGCAAGGTCGTCGGCTCTGTTTTGGTGAGCTTCGGCTAATAGGATTTGGCAACGAATTTGGAGGGATTAGATGTGAAATGGAACTACTTGGTAACGATTATCAGTAAGTTAAAAGGATCATACCGGTTAACAACAGGTTCTTGAAATTTCAGAATTTCTCCGGCGAAAACTGATAATCCGGCAACGTCGTCTGGAAAGGATTCTGGGTGAGGGATTGATATTAGAATTTTGTCTAATAAAGAATTGAAACAGAAAAATCGAAGTAATTACCGTGTAGATGGAAGTCTCGGTTTTCCGGCGAGTTGCAGATATTTTCCGGCGAGTGGAATTACGTCGAGAATTTATGCGGTTTTGAGCGAAAACGTTAACAGAGGCTTGTGGGTGTTTTTATAGGAAAAAAATCAATGAATTTAGTCTGATTACCGACTTGATTCGTCGGTCAATGTTTTCTCCGGCGGTTATGACTGATGTCGCGGACTGGACATCGGTTATAACGATGTTTGAAGTAAATGCTTCGATTAAAACAGAAGAAACCGTCCAATCTCGGTGAAATCGTCGGGATTTCTGACGACTGCGATTGGGCGCGACTTGGACCGGATTTTGATTTCCGCGATTCATCTTTTTAATTAATTTTTTTGGTATTTTAACAAAGAATCAAAGTGGCGGAGTGGTTGATTGTGCGAAAGTTAAGTTTGTGGGTTCCCTGCTGACCCGGGTTCGACTCCCGGCAACCGGTTCTCCTTTTTAGTAAATTTTCTTTTACTATTTAACAATTATAATTTATATCTTCTAATTTGTTTATTAATTATGTATTGTTTAAAATTAAAATATGTCATAAATAAACAACAAAATTTAAAACTGATTGTTCGGTTAATAAACGAAGCGGGTTTTGAAAACCCGTTTTTCGACGGATGTTACAGTATCCCCTACTTTTAGAAATTTCGCCCCGAAATTTAAGTAGTAGTAGTAGTTACAGGAAAAAGATGTGGGTATTTCTCGCGCATTGAGTCTTCACGTTCCCAAGTAAACTCAGGTCCTCGTTTTGACTCCCAGCGTACCCTGACAATTGGAATGCGGCTTCGTCCTAAACGTTTTTCCCTGAAGTCCATAATTTCTACTGGTCTTTCAATGAAATGCATAGATTCATCGACTTGAATGTCTTCTAGAGGAATATGGAGATTTTCATCGGCGAGGCACTTCTTCAAGTTCGATACGTGAAATGTGGGATGAATTCTGTTGAGTTCCTCTGGTAGGTCAAGCTTGTATGCTACAGGTCCTACTCTTTCGAGTATCTTGAAAGGACCTACGTAGCGTGGTGCTAGCTTGCCTTTTTGGCCAAAACGAACTACTCCCTTCCACGGCGATACTTTTAAAAGTACTTGGTCACCAATGTTAAATTCCAAGGGCTTTCGTCGCTTGTCAGCATAGCTCTTTTGACGACTTTGTGCCGCTAGAAGGTTGTTTCGGATTTGATGAATCTTGTCTGTTGTTTCTTGTATTAATTCTGGACCGGTGATTTGAGCTTCTCCAACTTCGTGCCAACATATTGGTGATCGACACTTACGACCATATAACGCTTCGAAAGGTGCCATGCCGATACTTGAATGAAAGCTGTTGTTGTACGAAAATTCAACTAATGGTAGGTGAGCGTCCCAATTCCCTTTGAAGTCTATGACACATGCTCGAAGCATGTCTTCAAGAGTTTGAATGGTGCCTTCAGATTGACCATCAGTTTGGGGATGATAAGCGGTACTAAGGTCTAATCGTGCACCCAAAGCGGCTTGTACAGCTTGCCATGTTCGTGAAGTGAAACGACCATCACGATCTGATATAATGCTTAACGGTACACCATGACGGCTTACGATTTCACTGATGTAGATACGAGCTAGCTTCTCATTCTTGAAGTCCTCGCGAATCGGAACGAAGTGGGCTGATTTTGTAAGACGATCAATGATTACCCATATAGTGGCGTACCCACCAGGAGTGCGAGGTAACCCGGTAATGAAGTCCATGGTTATGTTTTCCCACTTCCATACAGGTATTTCAGGTTGGACCAGAAGTCTTGAGGGTCTTTGGTGTTCAGCTTTCACTTTTGAATAGGTAAGGCACTTGGAAACAAAAACAGCAATATCCTTCTTCATGCCAGGCCACCAGTAGGTGTATCGAAGGTCCTGATACATCTTGTCGGCTCCTGGGTGTACGGAGTATCGTGTTTTGTGCGCCTCTTTCATAAGAGCATCGCGAAGGTTAATGTGATCAGGAATCCATATGCGATCTAGATAATACAGAATGCCGTCAGATTTTGTTTCGAGTTTATGTTCTGTTCCGCAAGATAACTCATTGCGTATGTCGTATTCTGTATGGAAACATGTTGAGCTTCTCGGATTTGGTCTTTGATGTTGGTTATGATTTGCGAACATAGAAGACGAATGGAGTTCGCATATCCCTTACGACTAAGTGCATCGGCCACCACATTTGCTTTGCCAGGATGATACCGAATTTCACAGTCGTAGTCATTAAGAAGTTCGACCCATCTTCGTTGCCTCATATTCAGCTCCTTTTGGTTAAAGATATGCTGGAGGCTCTTGTGGTCAGTGTAAATTTCACACTTGGTACCATAGAGGTAATGTCTCCATATCTTAAGAGCGAACACAACGGCTCCAACTTCTAGGTCGTGAGTAGTGTAGTTCTTCTCATGAGTTTTAAGCTGCCTAGAAGCATAGGCTATCACTTTTCCCCTTTGCATTAAGACACAGCCTAATCCCTGACCTGATGCGTCGCAATAAACTACAAAGTCATCGCAACCTTCGGGGAGTGTGAGTATAGGTGCGTCACAAAGCTTTTGCTTAAGGGTTTGGAAGGCTTCTTCTTGTTTAGGTCCCCATGCGAAGGGTTTTCCTTTATGTGTCAAAGCCGTGAGTGGTACAGGGATACGAGAGAAATTTGATATGAAACGACGATAGTAACCAGCCAAACCAAGGAAAGATCTTACTTTGGTTGGGGTACGTGGCGCTTGCCATTCTTGTACTGCTTTGATCTTTGCGGGGTCGACATGAATTCCCTTGTCATTGACGACATGACCAAGGAACTGTACTTCTTTTAACCAGAATTCGCATTTGGAGAATTTAGCATAAAGCTTTTCAGTTCTCAAGAGTGTGAGGATGAGTCGAAGGTGTCGTTCATGATCAGTCTTAGACTTTGAGTAAATGAGAATATCGTCGATGAAGACTATGACAAAGCGATCGAGATAGGGTTTGCAAACTCTGTTCATTAGGTCCATGAAGACGGCTGGAGCGTTGGTTAGACCAAATGGCATAACCATGAATTCATAGTGACCATAACGAGTTCGGAAGGCGGTCTTTGGGACATCTTCTTCATGTACTCTGAGTTGGTGATTGCCGGAATGAAGGTCGATCTTTGAAAAACAAGTGGCACCCTGGAGTTGGTCTAGGAGATCATCGATGCGAGGTAAAGGATAGCGATTTTTGACCGTTAATTTGTTGAGTTCCCTGTAATCGATACACATGCGAAACGTCCCATCTTTCTTCTTTACAAACAGAACAGGTGCACCCCAAGGCGATGAGCTAGGACGTATGAATCCTTTGTCGGTCAGTTCTTGCAATTGACTGGCCAGCTCTTGCATCTCGGATGGGGCTAACCTATAAGGAGATTTCGCGACGGGTGTAGCGCCAGGTATAAGGTCGATGCGGAAGTCGACTTCTCTCTAGGGAGGAAGTCCTGCGATGTCGTCGGGAAAAACTTGCGGGACTTCTTTCACTACGGGTATATCTTCGAGTTTCTTCTCTTTGTCTCCCTTCTTGACAACGTGGGTTAGAAATACTACATAATTCTTGCGGAGATATTTTCGGGCTTGAAGACAGGACATCAGCTTGAGTCCTTTCGAAGGGGTTTCTCCAAAGATTCGTAGAGTTTGACCGTCTGCAAGAGGAATGCGAAGGAACTTCTCACGGCATACTACTTCAGCCTGATGTTGGCTGAGCCAGTCCATGCCGATTATAATGTCAAAACTTCCCAACTTCTTAGGAATGAGGTCAATAGGAAAATCGTGATCGTTTAGAGTAAGGGTACAGTTTCGGATAATGGAGTTTAATGTGACCGGTTTTCCGTCAGCAACTTCTACCGTTATAGATTCCATAAGTTTATCACAAGTTTGGTTGAGGATGGGTTCAAAATCTAAGGACACAAAACTCTTATTCGCACCAGTATCAAATAACACGGATGCATAACTACCATTGAGGAGATACGTACCGTTAACCACATTGTTGTCGGCCCTAGCTTGGTTGGCGTTGATGTTAAATGCTCTTCCCCTAGCAGGTAGAGGAGCTTGGTTAGCTTGATTCACCGGATTTGCTTAAGCTTGAGCATGTATGATGTTCACCAAGCGTGGACACGTGTTTCTAAAGTGGTTTGGATCTCCACAATTGTAGCAAGCCCGCATGGGTTGCATCATGGGGTAGTTGGGTTGGTAGTAGGTTTGGGTTGAATGTTGTGTAGGTGGTGGTAGTAGGGGTTGTTGGGCTTGACCCATTATTTGATGGTGGGTTTGAGTTGTGGGTTGGTTGCGGTTCGTTCGCTGTAGTGAGCGGCAGGCTTGGATGGTGTGACCTGCACGGCCACAGCCGGTGCAATATTGACAGGGGTATTCGGGGGAGTGATGGTATTGACAACGGGTACACTTTGGGTAAGGGCCAGAGTATTGCCTTTTGTATGGTGCGGGTGAAGGAGCAACTTGTGTGATGGGTGCAGCAGAGATTGGGAAATTTGTTTGGGTTACGGCAAAATTTCTAGTATTTCGCTTCCTCTTGTTTGAAAATTTTGAGGAGGAGGTGGGGTGGTTGGAAGTTTGGCCCTCAACGGGGGCTTTCTTTTTCTCCTCCTTGAATTTACCATTCCTGATGCGGTTCTCGGTAAGTTCGGTGGCTAATTCCATGGCAGCTTCGAGGGTTGCAGGCGAAGTGCAGAGGACTGAGTCTTGAATCTTCGAGGGGAGGCCTCGAATATAGTGTTCAACCAAACGGTATACTGGGGTGAACAAGTTAGGAACCATCTGGTTCAGCTCCAGAAATCTTTTGTTGTAGGAAGTATCGTCCCCTTCCTTTTGCTTCAGCGAGTGGAATTCGTCTTCCAACTTCTTGAGTTCGCTTCTTGGGCAGAAGCGTTTTGTCATTATTTCCCTTAATTCTTCCCAGGTTAAGGCCATCGCGTCTTCAACTCCTCTTTTACCCTTCTCGGTGTTCCACCAGGTCAGGGCTACCCCAAATAATCTCCCGGTTGCGTAACGTACCTTGCGATCCTCGGGACAATCGCAATTTAGGAAGGTGTTTTCCATTTCCTCAAACCAGTGGAGGAGAGCGGTGACACCTTCGGTCCCTTCGAACTTTGGGGGATCGCAAGACTTGAAGTGCTTGTAGGAGCACTTCTTGGAGGAAGGGTTGTCGATGTTTTGATCCTCTTGATTTGGTGGGTTGACAGGATTTGCAGTGAAAGCTTGCTGGACTTGAATTACAATATCAGGAAGTACTGCGGCCATTTGTTTTGCAATTTGAGTGGCCAAGCGTTCGTTTGACCTTCCTGACTTTCGTCCTCCACGTAGCTGCCTACCCGACATCTACAGGAATATACATAGGAAGATGGTGAGTTTATGGAGTGTTTAGGGGTCATGTGTCTTAAAAAAATGAAATTAACATAAATATCAATAATGCAACTACATCCATAGGATGTCTTGGGTTTGCTCATGTTGGGCCTCAAATGTCCCCCATACCTTCACCTGTATAGTCATGTGGGCCCCCATGACTATTGGCTTGGTAGGATTCACATTAGTATTGGCGATTTAACACTCGCATGACCCGAATGAAAACCACAAAATATGTTTACGAGATGTATGGTCGAAATGTGTCCAGGTGTAGACACAATGACAACTCAAAGTGGGGTTAGCTCACACGACGTTTGGTATAGCATGCTTTGGCCTAATAGGTACTTCGTACTCTCATCGTTAGTCCCCAGGTAGGCAAACTGGTCCTTTATTTTGGATTTATACGAATGCCAAGCCTAGACAGGACGTTCCGACTACCGGTACTTGTACCCTTCCAGTTACTACATGCCCGTCATGAGAACTCACTTTGATGAGATTTGAAAATACAAAAATCATTGTAAAAGCAATCATGAAAATGATGTGGTGTGTATGATTCATGATAATCATTATATGATAATATTATACTTATGAACATGCTTGCATAACATTGAATGTAACATTTAACATAAAACATATAAACATCATGAAATTTGGCATGTAAACACACAAGAATCTTAAAAATTTCTAATCAACTATAGTATAGGCTCTAAGGGTCTAATAACCTATCCTATATCCCTATAGTCATGGCTATGATACCAATCTGTCACACCCCGACCCGCAGCGGAATAAGAGTCGGGGCATAATTGGGTTATCACCAAAGCTCATGATGTTTACTAATATGTTTCATATTTATTAAATTCAAATTACATTTCAAAGTTCCAAGTCAAATTCATACAATACAAGGAAAGGAAAAATTTAACTAAAACAAATCCATAATCTAAACTGGTTTATTCTTCTAAGCCGCCCTATATGTTTCTTGCTTCAACTTGATCACCTGTATCATGTGTAAAAATGGGAAATTTTGGGTCAACAAAAGTTGGCGAGTGAAACTTGTTAAAAACATTTGTTATCGATTCATTATTGTAATTAATTTAGGAAAATTGTGCAATAATCATATATGAACAAATGTATGTAAACATAACGATCATAAACCACCTTGCTTAAGCATGAAATAAGAATGACAATGTATATGTTGGCAACGTCCCGTTCACGCTCATAGGTAATGGGGAACGGACGGCCTATGCTAATGTATGTGAGATCAAGGCTCAATCAAACGGAGCCGATCTTATGTTGGCAACGCCTGGTTCACGCTCATAGGTAATGGGGAACAGCTCACGCTCATAGGTAATGGGGAGCGGCGGCCTATGAAATGTATGTACTGAAATGATAAATTAATCTAAACTTCAACCACACAAACAATGGATACACATTGAATACACATTTGATCATGAACATGATGGATGCACAAATGTTTAATTATAATAAATAAATAACGACACATGATACACCCCAAAATGTGATTAAAACGGGGAATTGGTAGAGATTCACTCACATTGGGTGCGTTTGTTTGAAGATGTTGAATGCGCACGAGTTTAGAGGATTGATCGACGTGAGATAACTAACCTAATAAATAACGAAAAGGTACGGTAAGTATGTGGATTTTATTAACTATTTTAATAGGATTTTTGGATATATTTTTGTGAGTTTAAGGCTACTTTCTAACTTTGAAAATGTTATTTTTAAGTATTTTTATTGATTTTTAAATTAAATAAATAAATAAAAATAATAAAAAAAATGTTGACTTTTTGACTTTGACCGTTGACCATGACTGTTGACCGTTGACCGGTTCGGTCGGTTATATTGTTGCACTGAGTGAGGTTCGAACCGGTGACCTCCCGTACGCGTGCACGCAGCTCTACCAACTGAGCTACGTGTCTAACCCGAAATAATTCTGTTTTTAATTATACTTATATACTATTTAGTTTAATCCGAAAATCATTTATTTTTAAAAAGGATTTTTAAATGTATCGAACCGGTGCTGACCACAAGTCTCAAACCCAGGACCTGTGAGTTAACGTGCACACAGTCCACCGCTGGAATGTGTGTCTAACCTGGTTAATAACTCGGTTTTTATTATACTTAACATGATTTTGAGAGTAAACCCGGTTCAGTTAAAAAGACATTTTTTTATAACAAGAGAGTAAGGCTGGGACAAGATTTGAACGCGCGACGTATGTGAAATTGTTTGCTCACAGTCCACCGCTGGACTGTGTGTCTAACCCGTTCATTAAACCGATTTTAATTAATCTTATATTATACACAACTTCATCTTTTTCGTTCAAAACACAGACATCGACCAACTGACTGTTATTTGTTAAATTAACTTAACGAACGTTATGAGCCATCGTAAAGTAATGAACAGAAAAAGGTTTGAGGGTTGATTGTACCGAACTGTTCGTCTTTCTTCAGAAGTCCGGCAAGGTCGTCGGCTCTGTTTTGGTGAGCTTCGGCTAATAGGATTTGGCAACAAATTTGGAGGGATTAGATGTGAAATGGAACTACTTGGTAACGATTATCAGTAAGTTAAAAGGATCATACCGGTTAACAACAGGTTCTTGAAATTTCAGAATTTCTCCGGCGAAAACTGATAATCCGGCAACGTCGTCTGGAAAGGATTCTGGGTGAGGGATTGATATTAGAATTTTGTCTAATAAAGGAATGAAACAGAAAAATCGAAGTAATCACCGTGTAGATGGAAGTGTCGGTTTTCCGGCGACTTGCAGATATTTTCCGGCGAGTGGAATTACGTCGAGAATTTATGCGGTTTTGAGCGAAAACGTTAACAGAGGCTTGTGGGTGTTTTTATAGGAAAAAAATCAATGAATTTAGTCCGATTACCGACTTGATTCGTCGGTCAATGTTTTCTCCGGCGGTTATGACTGATGTCGCGGACTGGACATCGGTTATAACCGATGTTTAAAGTAAATGCTTCGGTTAAAACAGAAGAAACCGTCCAATCTCGGCGAAATCGTCGGGATTACCGACGACTGCGATTGGGCGCGACTTGGACCGGATTTTGATTTCCGTGATTCATCTTTTTAATTAAATGTTTTGGTATTTTAACAAAGAATCAAAGTGGCGGAGTGGTTGATTGTGTGAAAGTTAAGTTTGTGGGTTCCCGGCTGACCCGGGTTCGACTCCCGGCAGCCGGTTCTCCTTTTTAATAAATTTTCTTTTACTATTTAACAATTATAATTTATATCTTCTAATTTGTTTATTAATTATGTATTGTTTAAAATTAAACTATGTCATAAATAAACAACAAAATTTAAAACTGATTGTTCGGTTAATAAACGAAGCGGGTTTTGAAAACCCGTTTTTCGACGGATGTTACAGTATACTCACGCAAAAGAAGAGTGTGCAAATACACCAACGTATTTACGATGTTAAAAATAAATATTTTTAACACTTATAATTATAAAAGGCATACAATATGAAGAACAAATGCTCATACTTAAGACGAACATGTCGTTACGAAAGAACGAGGTTCACTAAACTCAAAGTATATATATATTCGGAGAACATATATATAACACACATAACGAACGTAAGCCGTGTACACGGAGACTCTCATGGGCTAGGCCCACTCATACCGTGTGGATCACGGAGACTCAAATGGGTTTGGCCCATTCTCACTTGTGCGAGGCACAAAGACTCCTATGGGCTAGGCCCACTTATACTCGTGCGAGGCACGAAGGCTCACGAAGGGCAAGGCCCGTTTATGTATATATATATATATATATATTAAAATAAAAATACGAAACAAATGCCAACATATTTAAAATACGTAAGGGACCCATATACTTAACATATACACTAACGTTCAAGATGAACAACGTGTACGTATTAACAATAACTCAAGTGTCTAATGAGTTAGAGCACTTGTAGGTTGATACGCTCTTTGGGATACCCGAATTGCTAGCATATATATTCACGGACGCAAATCAGTGAGTTCATGTCCCCCTTTTCTTTTAAATGTTTTCGGTTTATAACTCTAGGGGGAAATACATGTTTTCGATGGTATGGTTTAGCTATGGAATGGAATATTAGATCATGTGCGACAAGGCTTTCTCTTAAGTGCCATTAATCTTTTATAATCGAGGAACAAGAGTGGTAGATCTATCGGTGTAGCGAGCCCCACTCATGGGTCCTTGTGTGGCCGCATATAGTGCTTTTGTTGTCCCAGCCGGGTGGACCGGAAGAAACCGTCTAGGGTTGAGTACTTCCTATGTCGGCACACATATTAATGTCCTTGCAAAACATTAATGATCATCAAGTTCATTGACGCTTTACATACCACATATTTTTATACATGAACTCTCAAATGTTTTTAAGATTCAATTGGCGCGCACATAAAACGCATGAACTCGCCAACTTTTGTTGATGTTTTCAAACTTACATGTATTTCAGGAAATTGAAGTGGATCTTGGTGCCGACATTGTGAAACTTTCAAGGTTAACAAGTAGTCGATGTCATCCATATTTTGAAGGGTTTGGTCTATATATTCCGTCTTCGAATGGAATATAGGATGCAAAGCCTTAATGTTTAAAAGTTATTTTGAACAAGTCTGTTGTACACTTTAAATTACTTATGACGTCTTTTATTTTCAAAACAACTTGTGACTTGTAATGTTTATATATGGTGAATGGATGAACACCGTGCATGCTTTTAAATTCATATAGTTGTTTACTTATGTCGTATGCGATGAAAACTAATCAAGTTCACACCGCGCGCTTCCGCCTCTGAACGGGTGTGACAGATTGGTATCAGAGCTTCGATTGTAGTGAACCAGGATTCCTTTTCAAGTTTAGTCTACAATCACTAGGATCCTCTCAAAAAAACCGTTTAAAAAATGTTTTCATTGCATATATAGAAACGCAAGATCCACTAATAAAACTCTTTTCCAACAAATAATACAAGGATATTATTTGGGGCATAGTCTATATGGGATAGACCTGTAAAACTAGATTGACTCGCACAAACCAATGTGATTTCACTTTATATGATTACATGCTTAAATACTTAATAAGTGATAATATTATTTATTGATATATATATATATATATATATATATATATATATATATATATATATACCTGTTGTACGGAATATTTTGCCATGGTACAATGGCATCTTCCGCTAGTAGCGGCATCTATGATGATGCATCACTCGACGATTACCCGCCTGTTATTGAGATCTTATCTCCTTCAGATGAGTCGGACCCCAAGGTGGACCCCGACTATGCCTCCAACATGCTAGGATGGAGGACGCTCCAGTAGTGGACGACGTGTTAGCTGGAGGGCCGCAGCTAAATGACTTTGTGATTGTGGGACATCCCAACAGTGCACATATCGTTGACTACATTCCACTAGATGTCATACCTATTGCTTCCATTCCGCCTCTCTTTATTCTGTCCGACGACGAGGACGAGATCCCCGTCTTTCATGTAGACCATCTGGGCGATGATATCGGTGATGGCGAGGTCATTGACATTGCTATCCTAGCGGTTTCCTCACCCGTTGTTTCTATTGTAGCCATCTCTTCATCTGATGCGCATGACAGCGTATCCTCCTCTGATATTCTCCGCGTGGGACTACGGGCGAATGCAACGGATAGTAGCTTTGATACTATTCCCATTGCCACGCGTGTCTCCACCACATTCACATCCACATTTTGGCCTTGAGGCTCGTGTGCTGACCTTGGAGCAGCGAGCCAACATCTCTGACACTCGTATTAGTCGCATGGAGGATGAGATGGACCACCTCCATAGTTTGGTTGTTCCTACCCCACCCCCTTCACCTCCCGCACCATAGTTTTATTTATTGTAGGCACTAGTTACAGGATTAGAAGACCCGGTTTTGATGTATATATGAAGACTAGGTGCAAGCTATCGAAAATCGAAGACTTTTGAAGACCAATGGGGAAGAAAATATTTTACCACTTTTATGTATTATAAACTTGTATGGCCGGGATTATATATTCCCGTGTCCTTTTGTTTTTCTTTCCCGAAAACAATGTAACAAGTTGTCGAATATATATGAAAGCTTAGCATTATACATTTCTTTATTGCATATTGTGATTTATTTTATGCATGTTTGTTATTGTGGATGATGTTTGGTTGACGTGATGATTACTTATATATCATGTATATTTTTAGCCGACAATATTTATTATTAAATACTTGTCTAACACCCTTCGATATCCATTACCAGAAGACGATGCCACCAAGACGTAGGTCTAACGCGAACGCACTACCAACGACTGAGGCTGAGCTAAACGAGCGCATCTCCCAGGCGATAGCGCAATATGAGGCTAACCGCTCTGAACACAGCGGTGGAACTGGAGGTTCATCTGGGGGCTACCCCAATACTGGTAATATTTGGTTGTCTTCGACGCCATACAATACCCTCGTTTATTCCAATCGTGCCTTTGACAACGCTCATTCATAATATGTTCGTACAATGTTTCAGGTTGTTCATACAAGCAGTTTCTGGGCTGCAAACCTCTGAATTTTGATGGCACTGGAGGTGCCGTAGCATTTGTGAGCTGGACCGAAAAGACTGATTCGGTCATAAGAATGAGCAAGTGTCCTCCTGACCTAAGGGTCACATATGTTTCTGGGTTATTTATAGACGTAGCACTATCATGGTGGAATCTTCAAGTCCAAACCAAAGGTGAAGAAGCTGCGTATGCTATAATGTGGGAAGAACTCAAAGAGTTGATGAGAAAGAAATATTGTTCAAGGGTTGAAATTCAAAAACTTGAGACCGATTTTGGAATTTGAAGATGATTGGAGCTGACATTGCTGGGTATACACAACGTTTTCATGACTTGTCAAGAGTTGTTCCATACCTGGTGGAACCAGAGTTCAAGAGAATCGAGCGATACATTTGGGGACTTGCTCCTGAGATCTTGAGCATGGTTACTTCTTCTAAGCCTGCTGATATCAGTGAGGCAATCGAGTTAGCTGTTAGTCTCACTGAGGAGGCTGTTTGTTTAGGAAAGTTGTCAAGGAATGGGGCTAACAAGAAGGAAACTCATGTTGAATCCATGAGTGAGGGAAAACCAAAGTTCACCAACTTTAAGAAGGGCACCCAAGCAAACAACTACAACCAACCCAACAAGCGATGGGAAATGAACACACCTAGGGAAGCTAAGTCCTTTGCAGTGACTAATGCAAGTGGTGGCAGAGGATATACGGGTTTCTTACCAAAATGTGATAAGTGTAGGTATCATCACTTGGGCCGCTGTAGAAATACCAAGTGTGACAAATGTGGTAAGACCGGGCACAGCAAAGAGACTTGTTGGGTAGGTGCTGGACTGGAAATAGAAACTAAGGTGGTAACGGAAATAACAATCAGGGTGGAAAAGGAAATGGCAAAGGTCAAGTATGCTTTGGGTGTGGAGAAAAAGGGCACTATCGAAATGATTGCCCGAAGGAAAACCAGGCTCGAGGAAGAGCTTTTGTGATTGGAGCAAAGGCTGCACGCCAAGACCTGAACGTGGTTACGGTACGTTTCCTATAAACCAACACTTTGCATCTGTTCTATTTGATACTGGTGCCGACTTAGCTTTATATCTATAGAGTTTAAAAATATACTTGGCCTAGAGTCGAGTAAATTAGACGTACCATATTCTATAGAATTAGCGAACGGAAAATAAGTCGAAACGAGAGAATTATTAGAGGTTGCACACTTGAACTTGGAGCACGAAAATTCTCTATCGATCTTTTACCCGTCGACTTGGGTAGTTTTGACGTAGTTGTCGGGATGGATTGGCTGTCCGACAACCGGGCGGAGGTGGTATGCCATGAGAAAACCATCCGCATTCCTTTACCAGATGAAGAAACACTCGTTGTGCATGGAGAAAAATGTGAGACGTCCTTACGGATTATTAATTGTATGAAGGTGCAAAAGTGTCTATGAAAAGGTTGTACAGCCTTCCTCGCTCATGTAGTAGACAAAGAAACTAAGGAGCTGAAGTTAGAAGACATTCCGGTCGTGATGGAGTTTCAGAAGTCTTTCCGGAAGACTTGCTAAGCATCCTATGGGCTCATCAAACCATGCCTAAAACCAGCACGGGCGAAACCCTTTTAGCCTTGTGTATAGGACGAAGGCAGTGATTCCTGCAGAGATAGGCATCCCATCACCGCGCATGCTAGCCGTGCAAAGACAAAACAATGAAGATGAGCGTAGACTTGACTTGGACTTACTAGAAGAAGGCGTGAAAACGCTGCCATCAATGAGGCAAAATACAAGTCCAAGCTCGAAAAGTATTACAATGCGCGAATCCGCATATGCACCTTCTTACCTGGTGACTTTGTTCTACGTGACAATGAGGCGTCTAACGTCGAACGCCCTGGAAAACTGGCACCCAAATGGGAAGGTCCTTTTGTTATCCATGACGTCCTGGGAAAGGCGCATACACCCTTAAGCGCCTAGATGGAACAAACATCCCTAGGACATGGAATGCGCAGTAGCTAAGACGGTGTTACATGTAAACTTGCAAGTTCTTTATCTTTTGTCTACTCCAAAATACGGCTCTTACGCCCATTTATGTAATAAAGACAAGAGTTACTTGATTTATTTTTATCTTAATGTTTCGTTACAAATTCGAGGAACCACTTCGGGTATACGCGAAAACACCTCGGTCCACAATGACTCGTGAACCCTAAGTCACTACCTACGAAACATGCATAGGATCTGATGTTCACACACAAGTTCATTACCAGTTTCATTTGTTATACCTACACAAAGTTGGGCCACTTCACGCAAATATTGTAACAAGGAAAAAAATTTCATTATAAGATAAAAATATGTACAAAACCGCACAACGCGCAACACAATCAACGATCCTACAAAGATATTACATTAAGGATCCTACACTAGTCTACTTCTTCAGCAACGGCCTCGGCTTCTTCCGGAAAGATATCCTTCAAGCGGACGACGAACTCATCATGGGTGAGCACCTCGCTTACCAATTCCAATGCCGGGATATCAAGACGGTTATACCCTTGCTACGCCCTCTCGAAAACAGCTCTGGTATTAACTCCATGAGTGGAAGCATAGCTGGAATCCCATGGAATGTCCAAGGCATGAGTGATTTGTTGCGCACACTTAGCATAGCCTTGCGCATGCCCATCATGGCGCGCAGCAACCACTAGCTTGGCTACTACACCATCCAACTCCACAGAGTTCACAATGGAATTGGCAATCTGCAAGTTCAAAGGAAAGTTCAGAGCCATCACATAAAGATCAAAAAACAAAGCGAAGTACTTACAATGACAATTCCATGCTGCTGAAGCCACAACATGTTGTTGGTCAGCGACTCCACCAACTACTCGGAGATGTCACGGGAGTTTTCGGAATCCTCCAATTTTTTCTCACCCGCCTCCACCTTGGCTTCCGCCAACCGCAGCTTGCGCAAAAGCTCACCCTTCTCCACCGAGGCTGCTTGGAGGTCTTTCTTGGCGCTCTCCAGAGCAGCGCAAGCTTCAACCTGTTCGATTCATAACAAGGTTAGTATCACAACCTAGTAATATCAAAAAAGGAATGAACACAAAGTCAAGGGGGTACCCCTCTCTGCTCACTATGTGCGTGTTGCACACTAGTCTGTGCAGTCGCAGCAGCCACCGCCTCCTTCTCTCTCTTCTCTTGCGCCACACCAGCGTGCAACTGGGCCAGTTCATCCCTCAGGGATTTCTTCTCCCTGTTATCCCTTTCACAAGCCTCATTCCACAACTTGCGCTCCTTAGCAAGTTTGGCGTCCGAGGCTTCGGCCCGTCTTTTCCACCCAGCACGGACCATTCTTCAACCCGCTGGTTATCGGTGAAGGCAGTCTCCTTTGCCTGCACCGCAGATTCACGCGCAGCCACTTGGGCACGCTCTTTACCAAGGACCGCTTAGGCAGTCTCATGATCTTTATTTTGCTTCACCAGTCCCCGCCATTCTCGAACAATCTTGTAGGTCACAGAGGCGGACTTGGTAGCTGCCTGGAGGTACATATGGTACATCTCTTCTTCTTCATGATGAGAAAGCAAACGTCCGCTGGGGGAAAGCTCCTTTAAAAAACTCACAGCACGCCGGCCAGTGAGAAAAGTCATCTCCTTTCTCCAATTTCCACACAGGAGTGTGGACCTCTTCAGATTGAGCAGAGGAGTATAACCTGTAATAATAATCTCCCGGAGTTTCATCCGGGCGGATTGGAGACACATCAGCGGAAGGTTTTCTACCAGAACCCCCCGCACCATCACCGGGTGCCCTTTCCTCCACATGCTCCCCTTGTGGAGCACCTGTCTAAGCACCCTAGACAGAAGCCGTTCCCACCGGCTCCGCTTCACCAACAATAACCCCGCCACCCGGATGGGCGCGTTCTTCCACCGCCACAATGAGTTCTTCCACAACGAACCCCGTTACTTCCTCTTCCACCGCAGGTTCTTCAAAATCCACCCGCGATTCCTCAACAACAACCACAGATTCTTCAACATCCAGCTGTGGTTGCGTCAATGGAACCACCGGACATTCCACGACCAGAGAACCCGCATTAGTACCCATACTAGAACCTTCCACCACCACGTGAGGCCCCTCCCTCACTGGGATCGATTCTTCTACCCCAGCAGCAGAGCTCTCGCCTTGACCACCAGCCTGGTCATGTGGGAATTAGTCTCCGCGGCGCTTGCGCTGGATTCCACAAAAACCGACTCATCGCCCACTGTATAACACCAAAAGTTAGACATGCACGACATAAAAACCGAAAGAAAATAGTGAAGGTTACAGAAAGTTATCGAGCGATATCTTAGCAGTTCATGCCCCAACATCCGCCCGCTTCCTGATATGCTTCCGCGCAACCTTTTTAAGTGGTTCCGCGAAGAGGTCCTCCTTCGGAAGCCTCTTTCGCTTCAATGGCACCTCTGGAACTCCTCAGCGTCCTCCGGACTAGCAAGTTTGGCGGTCGGGATAACCGCCTGCTTTGGTATCGCACCTACAGGTTCAAGACCCTCCCATGAGTAAAAGATAACCACATAAGCTTTCCACTTATCAGTAACAACGTGCTTACCTTTGGGAGGGCCCACCCCAGGTTGAGTTGCCTCTTTCTCCACCACCGCACTCGACACTGCGCGCCTCTTCTGTCACACCTTGACCCGCAGCGGAAATGGTGGTTGGGACATGATTGGGTTTTCATCAAAGCTCATGACATTTACTATAATAATGTTTCATATTTATTATTTCAAATTAAAAGAAATATTCCAATCAACACACAAACCATACAAGCATATAATGTTCTAGACAAGACATCCAGGTAACATTTTATTCTTCTTCTAAGGCCCAATCCTATGTGTTCTTTGCTTCAACCCGATCACCTGTATCATGCATAAAAATAGAAATTTGGGTCAACAAAAGTTGGCGAGTGAATCTCATTTAATCATTTGAAAGAAATAATTATATTGATTATTTTAATAAAAATGTCCATAAACCAAATATGAGCATATGTGTATGTAAATCTATCCACAAACCACATAACATCAAGTAATGTACACACGAGCATCATAAATGATGAACTGTGAGATCAAGGCTCAATCAAACGGAGCCGATCTAATGAGGTACGCGATGCTCAACTCGTATCCAACGAGGAACTGATGGGCCTAATGTGAATGATGCACCAAAATGAGAAAATGTAACCACAAATAACAACAACCAAATATTACATAAACGTTAGATCATATAATGGTAGTAGCACAAATGTTTGAATAAGCAAAATTATGTAAACGACACATGATACACCCCAAAACATGAATAAAAAGGGGAGTTTGTAAGGATTCACTCACAGTGGTTGCGTTTCTTGAATTGACGATGAATGCGCACGATTTAAGATTCAACCGACGAGAGAAATTATCCTAAATAATCACGTAATAAATCGATAACTACATAACTTTTATTTGAAATTAATATTTATAATTAATGTCTTTTATTAGATTTTTAGGTTTATTTTTATAGTATTTATTACGAATTTAAAACTTAAAAAGTCTTATTTTTAGGTATTTTAAAGGATTTTTAAATAAAATAAATAAAGAAAAAATGGTTATAAAAAATATACCCTTTACAGGTTGACCGGTCGGACCGGGTTTGACTTTGAAATTATAGGCATCGTGTGAGGATAGAACTCGTGACCTCCCGTATACGTGCACGCAGCTTTACCAACTGAGCTACGCTAACCCGATATAAACTTGATTTTAATTAGCTATATATACTAACTGAGTTAATTCATAAATTCATTTAATTAAAAAGGGTTTTATTAACATTGAATCGCTGCACCCAATCAGTATCGAACCCGCGTCATAAGTTTTTTCAGATAAATGAAGAGAATGCAGGCGATTTTACCGAACAGATGTGAACTTGATTTCTCCGATGATGCTCCGGCGACCGATAACATTTTCCGGCGAAATGTTTTTTTAGAACAGAGGGTGAATAGAGAGTTTTGTTGTGAGTAAGAACGAGTGTGAGCGAGTTCAGTAGAGGTACAAGAATCGGTATTTATAGGCAAGTGGGTTTAATTCAGAATTCGGTTTCAACCGATTTTGAATGATGAATTTGATTGCCATAAACAATTTGTAACTGACTTGACCATGATTGAATGTTAAATCTTGATTGGAAAAACCGTTTTTCTTCAATTAATTTCGCGAATGAAACAGAATTGTTTGATGATTTGGAGAGTTACAGCCGTTGCAAGTGACTGTTTTGAAATGGGTTTTGAGTGTTGTTTTTGTATAAGTTTTATTTGTTTTTGTGTAAGTTTTATTTGTTTTAGGATTAAATCAGATATGGGTGTAGTGTATTGGTGTGTTGTGTGTGATGATCCAATGAAGACCCGGGTTCGAACCGCGTGGTCATCTTATTTTTTTTTCCATATTTTTCTTATTATTATTATTATTAAGTTATTATTATTTAATTTTATATTAAATTAATATAATAATTGCAAATTTTAATTGAATAAAATTGAATGGTTTATATAACACGTAACGAAACTTCGTATTATTTATTTGAATTATTAAATGGAGCGGGTTTTAGAACCCATTTTTCGTTAGAAGTTACAGTATCCCCTACTTTTAAAATTTTCGTCCGAAATTTAAGTAGTGATAATTTTGACTTGAAAGAAGTGAGAGTATTTTTCGCGCATTAAGTCTTCGTGTACCCAAGTAAACTCAGGTTCTCGTTTTGACTCCCAACGTACTTTGACTAAAATCTGAATATCTTTTAACAGAAAAGAGAGGTGTCATGTTTGGATTTTACGTTTACATAACCAGGGGAGTGTGAAGTTTTGGATTTTGATTGAGGCGGTAACGTTCCTAGTAAGGGTTGAATACCTGCTACAGAAATCGCTTTTTGATGCCTGAGGTGAGAAACGTTGATACACAGAGTTGATTGACTAGATATGATCTCATGCATAAGAGTTTTGAGAAAATCGATGCATCGAAAAGATAAAGTTATATCACAAACGAAATCTTCAACCATGTCGTTATCCAAATTAAATTTACTACCTACACGGAACTTCTCATGACGGCCTAACAATGCTTTTGATCATTTGACAAGAATACTTATATATAGGAAGTACCAGCGGCGTATCCACCATATCCTTATCAAATTTTCATTGGCTTTGTAAGTAAGTCATGATTAGTTCTATGTGACTTGTCCTAAGATCTATAAACATAAACAAACACAACAGCCAATGCTTGAGTCTTAAATCTAAGGGATACAAGACCGAATGACGACGGTACCTCTCTCGTGTGTTATGAGGAAGTAGTCACTCTATGAAAAAGTGAGACACGACCCAACTTCTTTAAGTGATGAGATGAGGTGCGTCGTGATGTACGATGACATGAAATTTAAATGGTGAATAGAGATATGTAATGAAACAACTTGTCATAATGTGATATAAATTGCATTATTAGCATTAAAATTTTGATACATTAATTCCCAAATTGAAAACAAGGATATCTTGAATAATTAAACAAGGAATGAAATTGATAGAAAACATTAAGAATAAATGATTGGAGCAGAGCCTTCTTCTTTGGTGATGGAAAGCTAGTTGGGTTGCTCGTTTGCACCGTTTTTTACCTCAATTGGGTTCGTGTTGATGTTGTAGGCTCTTCCTCTTGCTGGTGTAGGTGCTGGGTTTGCCTGGTTTGCTTTGTTAACTGGGTTCGCTTGGGCTTGAGCGTTAATGATATTAACCAACCTAGGGCACGTGTTTCTAAAGTGGGTAGTGTTACCACATGTAAAGCAAGCTCGAACATATGGAACTATGGGGTATTGAGGCTGTTGATAGGGTTGAATCATGTTTTGAGCAGGGGGTGGAGCTTGGTTTTGAGGAGTACGACAAGTGTTACTCAAATGACCGTAACGCCCACAATTGGCACACAGTCGGCAACGTAAGGTGGGTTGATTGTCACACCCCGACCGCAGCGGAAAAAGGTGATCGGGGCATGATTGGGTTTTCATCAAAGCTCATGACATTTATTATAATGTTTCATATTTATTATTACAATTTTAAAGAAGATCATACAATCAAATCATACAAGTACAACATGTTCTATACATCTTTCTAGACTTCATTTTTTTCTTCTAAGGCACTTTCCCATGTGTTCCTTGCTTCATCCTGTCCACTGTATCATGTGTAAAAATGGTTTTTTGGTCAACAAAAAGTTGGCGAGTGAATCCTATGAAAACATTTAAACGTGTTTATTGTATTGATTATAAAATAAAGTGCATAACCACATATGAGTAAATATAGATGTAATTTTATTCACAAAACACATAATATTAAATATTGCACACACATACAACAAATGATTGTTTTGAGGCACGCGTTGTTCAACTCGTCTCCCACGAGGAACTGATGGGCCTAATGAATGAGTTTGAGGCACGCGTTGTTCAACGAACTGATGGGCCTAATGAATGAGTTTTGAGGCACGCGTTGTTCAACTCGTCTCCCACGAGGAACTGATGGGCCTAATGAATGAGTTTTGAGGCACGCGTTGTTCAACGAACTGATGGGCCTAATGAATGAGTTTTGAGGCACGCGTTGTTCAACTCGTCTCCCACAAGGAACTGATGGGCCTAATAAATAATTTGCATACAACTTGACAATATGCAATATATCAAAACAAACAATATTTACATTCTAAGTTTATATCATATAATAGTATAGCACGAGTTTGAATAAGCGAATTAATTTAAGCGACACATGGTACACCCCAAAACATGAATAAAAAGGGAATTTGTAAGAATTCACTCACAGTGGGTGCGTTTCGTGGATTGATGATGAATGCGCACGAATTCGAATTTAATCGGCAAGGAAACTAACCTAAATAATAACATAATAGTTCGATAAATAAATAAACTTTATTTGGGATTAATATTTTTAATTAGTGTTCTTAATGGGATTGATAGGTTTATTTTTGTGAGTTCAAGGAAATTTTCTAACTTCAAAAAATATTATTTATAAATGTTTTTAATTGATTTTTAAATAAAAAAATAAATAAAAAGAAAATAAAACTTTGACTTTTTGACCAGTTGACCGTTGACTTTGACTGTTGACCGGTCTGATGGTGTTTATTATGTGCGCTGAGTGAGGTTCGAACTCGTGACCTCCCGTACGCGTGCACGCAGCTCTACCAACTGAGCTACGTGTCTAACCCGAAATAAATCTGATTTTAATTATACTTATATACTTACTGATTTGATCCAGAATTTATTTTAATTAAAAAGGTTTGAAATTTGGTCGAACCGGTGCACATAACAGGTCTCGAACCCGCGACCTTGATTTAAATATGTACACAGTCCACCACTGGATTGTGTGTCTAACCTGGTATAATTTCCGATTTCAATTACATTTAACTACTGATTTTAGTTCATCTTCTTCATTAACCCGAAGCCCAGTACATAATCCGCCTGACATCGATTTTTAGACGATTCTGGGTGATTGTTCAAAGATTCGTAACATACAGAATGATAGATAGAGAAGTTAAAGGAATATACCAACTAGAAGTAAAATCCCGGTTTTCCGGTGGAAATCTCCGGTGGGTGCACCAAATTCCGGCGATGTATTTCTTGCGACAGAGACTCTTCAGGGAGTTTATGGTGAGTGTGGGTGATTTCGGTCCTAGCTCTAGATGTCCTATTTATAAGGTAAGGCAACAGTGGATAGATTCTTCGGTTTTCCGGCAAGTATCTGAGAATTCCGGCGAACACAGATAAATTCTGGCGACTTGCGGCGACTGCTTCAGAGTGTTTTAGCGAGCGTTTAAGAGAGAGTTTGAGTGTTTGAACTGGTGGGATTAAGGAATTTAGCCCTGTATTTATAGGCTGCTTAAGGTGAGATTTGATTTTGGTAAACTCGGCGGTTTGACTGAAATTGGGGCTAGACATCGGTTATAACCGATGTCGTCGACGGTTATAGCGTTATAGTCAAAAGAAACAATGGCTGAACTTGCGGATTGCCGGATTTTCCGGTGATTGCGAGTTCCGCCGCGCTGATACCTGGTTTTTGAATTTAAGTTTTGCTTTAAGTATTAATTGTTTCAGTATATTAACCAAAGGCAGCGTGTGGCGGAGTGGTGTTGTGGTTGTTTGGTGAACTAGCTGACCCGGGTTCGAAACCCGGCAGCTTGTTATTATTATTTTTGCACTAATTTTTAATCTTTAATAATTATAGTTTTTAAATTCTAAAATGTTTATTAATTATGTATTATTTAAAATTAGTTGGGCTGTGTGTCTAACCCGTTGATTATAGGTTTTTAATTAAACTTATATACTCACTGAATCATGTTATATAATAGTAATAAAAAGGTTGGTTTTAATTAAGGAAATCGGACCGTATCTAAGACTCAAACCTGGGTGTGCTTGTTTGACTTTGCACACAGTCCACCGTTAGAGTGTGTGTCTAACCCGATTAAATATACAATTTTAATTATACTTATATAATAAAAGAAAACTTTATATTCTTCATGCTTAATACCCAGAACCCATAACCCGACTGTTTTAACCAGATAACTATTGTTTAATTCACCACTAATAAAATAAAAGATAAATAAAGAGAATGCAGGCGAATTTACCGAACAAATGTGAACTTGATTTCTTCGACGATACTCCGGCGACCGAGAACATTTTTCGGCGAAATGTATTTTTAGAACAGATGGTGAACAGAGAGTTTTGTTGTAAGTAAGAACGAGTGTGAGCGAGTTCTGTAGAGATACAAGAATCCGTATTTATAGGCAAGTGGGTTTAATTCAGAATTCGCTTTCAACCGATTTTGAATGATGAATTTGATTGCCATAAACGCTTTGTAACTGACTTGACCATGATTGAATGTTAAATCTTGATTGGAAAAACCGTTTTTCTTCAATTAATTTCGCGATTGAAATAGAATTGGTTGATGATTTGGAGAGTTACAGCCATTGCAAGTGGTTGTTTTGAAATGGGTTTTAAGTGTTGTTTCTGTATAAGTTTTATTTGTTTTAGGATTAAATCAGATATGTGTGTGTAGTGTATTGGTGTGTTGTGTGTGATGATCTAATGAAGACCCGGGTTCGAAACCCGTGGTCATCCTTTATTTTTTTTATTTTCAGTTTTATTTATTAATATTACTATTAGTGTTTATTTATTATTATTATTATTTAATCCTTTTGACCTATTTAATAATTAATAAAATTGACATAACAAATTTGAACGGTTTATATAAACACGTAATGAAACTTTGTATCATTTATTTGAATTATTAAATGGAGCGGATTTTAGAACCCATTTTTCATGAGATGTTACATCTTCTTCTTGTGATCTGGGCCAACTCCCAAATCTCCTAGCGCGCCTGCATTACAACAAGAACAATACATAAGTCACCTGCAAATGTGCACTATTAAACAATCAAGGCTTACCAGCTGACGGCGCAGGAACCTCCAGGTCCACATCCTTGATCAGGGTAAAATTGCCCAGGACCTGTGCATACCAAGTGGGCTCATCTGGCCCCAAGGGGAGCCTCTCAATCCGCCCTTGCTTCCTCTAGAAGGCGGCCAAAAACAGTGGGGCTCCTGCAAGAAAACACATGCATGTTAGACAACAGACAATTCAAAAGTCAAGAAAACACAACGGAATAAGAACACTTACTCCGATCCCCCTCCACATACACCGGCAGGTACTGGCGGTCGGGTTTCCACAGCAAGCTCATCCCCGCCGCCACCAAGATCCTCTCCGGTAACTGGATCGCCGGGATCTCCTTCAAATCACAATACCAGGGGTCCAACAATGGTATTGGCAGGGTCTCCGCCGGAATCTCATCCGGCCCTCAGAACGTCAAAGGCACAGGAATAACACCGGCCTTCACAAAAAAAAAATTTGCCTTCCAATCATGGAAGGACTTGGGGAGAGAGAGCAAAATATTCCGTGCCTGCGCACGGTGCTGAAAAGAATAAAACCCCATTGAACAATGGAGTTGATAAAAAATGCAGAAAACGGTCGATGGTGGGAACAAACCCTGTCTACCGGCACAAAAACTCGAAGTGCTTGATCCTCACAATTCCCATCGGATTCAGCTGGGAAAGGTGGAAGCCATAGTACTGCAACACTTCAAGAAAAAATTTGGTGACAGGTAACCGGAAGTTACCCTCATCGAAAAAATCATAAAACAAGGTGATGTAGCCTGCCGAAGCATCGGTGGCTGTCTCACTCTCAGCCGGCAACCGGGCATCCTAGTTGGGAGGAAACCGGAAATCAGAAACAATGTCATCAAGAGTCTGCCGGCTCAGCTTACAAGCCGGCAAAAGGGGGCGGAACCCCAACACCATAGGCAGATTCAGGCCCTCTGGACGCCACAGAAAACAAGAAAAAGAAAAAAAAGTTTTTGAAGACAACTTTGAAGAACACAAGAACTCAAAGAATGTAGAGAAGAGAATGAAAGAAAAGTTGAGGGAATGAGGAAAACCCTAAGCGGAGTGCCTCTATTTATAGTGCCCGCATTTAATGCGGTTGGAGAACGTGCTACAGGCATGGCAATAACAACCAACCAGAGAAAGACGCGTGGCAAGCAAGTTGCAAAAGACGGTTAACATGCGCGAGTGGCCTCCACTCTCCCTGCCAATTCATTAATGAATGGCAGGCGAAATGGCTGAGTGCATGCTACAATTGTCAGATGTCCTTTCAAATCCCATTTTTTCTCACCAACTCACCTACAACGTTTGAAGAGCAGAGTTCTGAATTCCAAAAGCTTGATGACAAAATGTTTCCTTCACACAAACGTTTTTTCTCCCAACTACGTGTGCCAAAAACCATTTTCAAAAAGGTTTTCAAAATGAGTCGGTTGAGCGTATTTACTAGTGTAAACTGACGTATTTTCAAAAGCTTAAGTTACAGGTTGCAAGTACGGAATAGGCCGGAGCTGCGGGGCGAATAACCAAGGAGTTGCGCCTTGTCAAAATTTTTCGCCACTACATTAACGGCGCATGCAACAATTCTTCTAGTCCAACACTCCTCCCACTTTACAACATGCGCGTAGGAGCAGCACTGGACTAGGGGGACTTGAGGAGGTATGGTCCCAAATGACCATACCCTTGACTACACTTTACAAGGATAACCTTGCATGCAACATGCAACGGTGCGTGTTCTTCAACACCAATAGGTCATACAATGAGCCTTGTGCACTCAGCGCAACAGTGAATTAGACCAACACCAATAGGTCATACAATGAGCCTTGTGCACTCAACGCAATGGTGAATTAGACCAACACCAACAGGTCATGCAATGAGCCTTGCGCACTCAGCGCACCGGTGAATTAGACCAACATAATTAAGTCACACAACGAGTCTTGCGCACTCAACGCAATGACAAGTTAGACTAAACAACACAAGCCACATTCTAGGACACTTGTTCTCACCATCTGACTTCTGCTAACACCTGGAACCACCTCCTTCAAGCTCCAACACTATAAATAGAAGTGTTTGCAACACTTTAAACTTGCACCTTATACTTATCTCATCACTTCTGGAGGTTCCTGATCCTTAGAGAATTTCTCATTCAAGTTTATTTTCATCTGAGGATCACTTGTAAGTGCTCCTTTCGGCTACATTTCGTTTATTAGGCTTTTAAAGCCAAAAGTCAAGCAATTTCGATAATTGCTTTGATTTTTGGTTTAGACCCGATTGAGATTAGTTTGCTACTGATTTAAGGTTGCATTATGATCGTAATTTAATGTATCATAACCCTCCGAGGTTATAATACGCGATCATAATCATATTCTGAGTTTTTGTACAAGTTTCGATATTATGCCATACTTTGACCAAAATGCCCTTTTTGCAAGAAATAAGGTTTTAATCAATAACAAACTTGCAAATGACTTATGTACTGATATGTTAATGTAATTAACATATTTTGATGTTATTAAACTGATCATAAACTGGGTTTTCATATAAGATCATAAATTGTGTTATTTAATGACCAAACGCCCTTTTGCACATATTTTGTTTTTAAAACCTTAATGGTCATATAAGTTGATAACAGACTGATGTTACAACTTATTTGAAGTATATTGGCATATAGAACTTGTTTATAACTCATCCGACTACCCGGTATCGCTTATATTCGTACGGTTAAGCTTATGTAACTAATTTACGTAACTGTACCAAAACAGGTCAAATCTTTTCATTACCTCAAATTCCAGAATGTATATTGCTTACCCATATTATACAAGTCTTAGTGTTTGTTGGGTTTAAACCACATTTGAGGAGGTATGGTCCCAAACGACCATACCCTTGACTACACTTTACAAGGATAACCATGCATGCAACATGCAACGGTGCGTGTTCTTCAACACCAATAGATCATACAATGAGCCTTGTGCACTCAGCGCAACGGTGAATTAGACCAACACCAATAGGTCATACAATGAGCCTTGCGCACTCAGCGCAACGGTGAAGACCAACACCAATAGGTAATACAGTGAGCCTTGCGCACTCAGCGCAACGGTGAATGAGACCAACACCAACACGTCATGCAATGAGCCTTGCGGATTCAGCGCAACGGTGAATTAGACCAATATAATTAAGTCACACCACGAGTCTTGCGCACTCAGCGCAACGACAAGTTAGACTAAACAACACAAGTCACACAATGAGCCTTGTGTACTTGGCACAACGACAAGTTAGACTCATGCGCGCAGGATACTACACCCTGCGCAGAACAACATTCCTCTGAGCTGCGAATCCCAAAACCTTGCAAGGACAAGACACACAGGAGAAGCGTCTCATAGTCTTGGAACAAAAGGATATACCCCTGACACCCTGCGCTGGCGGGAAAAACCTGACAGCCTCGCAAAAAGGGTAAGCATTAAGAGGTGTTGACCATACTCAAGGGTACAAAGTGGCAGAACTGTGACCAAGTGTTGCTCGGCAGGTTGCGTGTGACAGTGTCCATGACCAGTGATGCAGACGTCAGACCATACACCAACCACATCTCTGCCAGTGATTGTTCCGCCTTCTCCACTTTCGGCTGGCAGCAGGCCTGACACCAGAGACGGCTGCCTTTACACGTGGCACCACTCAACATCCGACAAAGCACACCTACTGACAACGGACATTAATTCTCCTGCAGGGAGCATTTAATGTCTGACGCAAAGGGACAGAATGGATGTCTCTGTCTGTATGGGCCGGGCCCAAGGCCCACCAGCCCATCTCCTAAACATACCTTTTCTGCTATAAATAGTAACGAATCTCCAGGTAAAAGACATGTCTTTGATACACACATCAGATACACACTTACTACCTTACTCTCAATCCACAAATATTTATTCCCACGCCGGAGTGTGGTCATGAAGAAAACAACCCTTTTCCCCGTGACGAGACTAACGATGCTGCTAGTTTTGCAGATCAGCTTAAGCGAGCTCACACCCGAAGAGAGAAGTGAAAGGACAACCCTCTATGCAGATTCACCCTGGTTGTAACTTATATATCCCCGGATATCCCTAGGTTCGACTGGTGCTTCTTCAACATTCTATTCTGGTCGTCGCTTAATCAAGCGTGTCGTACCGTTTTCTTAATTTAAGTTAATCGGTCCAACCGGTCCAAGTCTACGACTTAAAAAGGACCCGTTGACATTCTATTTGTTTATTTAAACCATTATTTCAGACTAAGGCCTTCCAATAAATTGCAACCAACCTTAGTTAATTGATTGCGGCTGAGCTATAATTCTTGCATAATAAGACGAGTTTTAGCCCAGGTAAATACTCTTAACCTATTTTCCCTACACGGACTTAGGATACGGTATACTATTACTGCATGGTTGGGTATGGGATCAATGACCTATGTGTCGGGAATCCAAATAATCCGTTTTAATTCGTATTGCTTGATAACTTAAACATTAGGGGTTAATACGACTGTATCTTGGATATCCTCGGCTCATTTAATTGCAAATGGCCACGACCTAAGCAAGGGGTGTAGCATACACCTGACAGATGCTAAAGCTATAATAAAATATTTTTATAACCACGAGTTTACCTTATAAGGGTATCAAAGTGGTGTCGGTTAACCATGATCTCGGCATAGTTTCCGGGCCCTATATGTATTGACAAGCATATAAAACTGATAACATGAGAAATAGTTTATCCCAGGTTATTATGAAAATATATGCCATTGTGTAATAAAATGATTATGAAATATTTTCAAAATGTGTCGGTTATTTGTATTTATCAGTGTAAACTGACGTATCTTCAACTCCTTGCATTGAAGCCTAGTAGTCTGTTTACATAATCGCTTTGTATTCTATCTGATCCGCCTGTGAATCTTTTCATACACTATCCGTATGTATAATATTTTAAACATTTGGATATTTATATTGTAATAATTTAAATCCAAGACTTCCGCTGTGCTATCTTGATTGTTTGACTATGATTATACCAATCTTATGTCACGATACTCCCCATCTGGGCACACCGGAATTTGGTTGGAAATTCGGGGTGTGACAACCACCACGCACTGCCCCAGTGTAGCTACGGTTAGTACCCATAGCCTGTGCTTGCACATGTACAATTGCGTATGTATCTCATGGCGTTCCTGGCCATCGCAATTGGGTTTATCGGACCAATAATACTATTTACACATTCAACGGCCTGCAGTTAATCGCTTGGCACTGTGGGGACTTTTCATGTACTAGTGTTTACTCAGATAATGCACATCAATTCATGTATATATGTGTACTTATGAATGCATGTAACATGCATTTCACCCCATGTAAAACATGAAAACAAATTGAAAACGGGGTAATGAGACTCACTTAATAAGTAAGCACATCAATCACGTGAGGTACATGTATCAGTGCTCTACCACTTCAGTCCTGGTATCAATCAGTGTTTGGTTAATTACCAAAAATAGGGTTGCGACTTTGTTACACTGCGTTTCCGGCTGCCGAAACTTCGCAAAACCGCGATTTTTTAAAGTATATCCAAAAGCAGCCAATGGTCTCCTAATTTTCCCATAATGTTATCCATGTCAAAATCAACATCTATTTAAATTTTTTATGCTTTATCGAGCTCGCTTAGTATTTTTACCGAATTTGGCTCTTTAAAGCAGTTAAAAATTCACTAAAAATCACAAAAACTTCAGAAAATTCTAAAATTTTACAAGGAAATCATATTCAACCCATATGATCAGCCTGCCAAATTTCAAGTTCATTGAATACCCACGGATTAAGTTGTGCAAATAACAATTCTATGTATCCTAAATTTGACTTTTCGGAGGTTCTTGCGTTTTCAAGCAAGCCTTGTGCTTCCATAAGTGAAAGATCCTTATGTTCAGTACCTATACACCATAAACAACACAAATATGCAAAAACCCATGTCAATCAGGCCTTAGAATTGTTATTTTTCTATTAGGGGTTGTTTAGTGCGTTTATTATCGAATAATTCATGTTTTCGTAACATAATCTAATGTTTTCCACCATGAATTTGTCATGAACAACCTTGATACATCTTATTCAGGTTATAACAACCCTTGAACCTCAAAAACATCAAAATTTCTTAGAGTAAAAGCTTTTTTTTAAGAAAATCATGATTTTAGCGTGAAAAGAACAATAAAAAGAAATCAAAATTAGTGTTATACCTTCAAAATTGAGCTTGATTATGATGTTTCTCTGCTGGAATGAGTGTGGGTAAAAAGTTGAAAACTTGGATGAAAATGGTTAAAAAAATAAAAAATAATCAATATATATGTATATATATCTATATATATTATATAAAAGAAATAACCAAGACACATATCACCCTGGTTTTACCTTGTTTTTTCCGTCAAAACCATCCACAAATACGGATTGAACCGAAGTCAATTAATTAAGTTACCTAAAATACTCGAGGGTACACCGTAAATCTCATACAACCTTTTCCTGTAAACCCTAAAATCCATCGCCGTTTTGTTCTTCATTCAATCTCAATCTCAACGTGTGTGTTCAATCTTTAACGATTATTTAACGATTCAATCCATCGGCTTCTCGTTATTGTTCGTCGTCGTCGTTTACCTTTGAGCACCATAGAAAGAACACTCCGAAAAGGTAATCTACTTCCCTCATTTTTTTTCTTTTTTCTATTACAGTCGTTTGATCCTACTGATTACGAACCTTAATTCTACTTCATGCTTTAGTATTTCACGTTTAATGGTTTCTTAATCGTTAAAAGTTTTCGATTATTTTGCAGATTAATTGCGAAATTAATCTTCTTATAATCAATATTTGCATATTTTCTCGATCTCACTCGCAACCATGGATCGAAAATCTCGGAAACTCACCTGTTCAAAAGCCCTGACGGTGCGAACTTGAAGTAAGTCGTCTCTAGGTTTGAATGTTCTTTTTTTTTTTTGTAAATGAGAATAACAGTTTTCAATCATAAATATGAATGTTATTAGTATATGTGTTTTACTATTGTGACTGGTGTCATCATTGCTAGCTGGGCACGGTTTCCTAAGATATAAAATAGAGTTTATATTGAATAATTTATGTTTCCAATTTTTTTGATATATAACAGAATTTTCTAATATTGGCGTATGGTTATGATTTCCATGGATTTATTATGAAAGAGCGCACGATTTTAATCTGTTTTAGATCAAGATGGCCTTATATGTTGTTTTGCACTACAACAATTCTCCAAATGATATTCACTTATTGGTACACCTATTGTTTGTTTATATTTTATTAATGTTATGAGATAAATTGTTAAATTTGTAACTTATGTAGGCTGAGTTTGTGGTTTCATAATGTTTAGCAGGCTCCAGATAGTAGAGGACTCATTGTTGCAGTGAACTGTTGTAATTTCAATTGAGAGGTAATATAATTTTCATTTGCTTTATTGGTTATTGTTATTCTAATAACTCAACAATTTTTCTTGCTAGGTATGATATGCTTGCAATCACTTCCAACCCCCAAGAACCAACTTGACATAATCCTTAAATAAACGAAAATGCATATGAGGGAGATAAACAACATAACGATTTGAATATGTGTGTAGTGCTTGCTGATGAATTCAGGGTAAATCGGTAAAACCAAAAAAATTTAAATAACTAATCGCTTAAGCTATTAGCTTTTACAGATGCATTTTAAGGTTTTCCCCTGAATGTGATTCTTTGAGAAAATTGAGAAGGGTTTTAAAAATGGGCTCATTTGCAAAATGGGCCACTGAGTTGGAAGCTAATGCAAAGCCATTGAGGTAATCTCACTTTTACCGTGTACATTGGGTCATTTTAGAGGTGGCAAGATAGGAGGGTTAGTAAACGGGTCAAAATAAGTTCAATTCAATACATTTATATAATGTTACCTGCTGAAACATGCCAGGACAAGTTGACTCACTAATTCTTTTAATCTTTTTTTACATATTGAAATCTATACTTAGTGGTTAACAATGATTACAAAAATTATTATCACATTAATAATCTAAATCTTTGAGAAAAAAAGTTTGATGCTCAATTTAGGCTTTACAACCTGTTTGGCTTGTACATCCTTTAGCATTTTTTTATATGATCACTTTGATCTGTTTGAGATAAAACCTGACTCATTCATAAGTAAACAGGTCAATGTATTTAACAAGAGTTTAATGTATGAGTTTACAGGGGATCTCTAGTGACTTGAGTTGATATGAGGTTTCTTTTGAGGGCGGATGACAACAAGCCTCAGCCGAATCTAATGGGTTGACTTGACAGGTGAATTGGGTTAAACGGGTCGAAAGTAATCCGAAGTGTATTTATATGCATAATTGTTTAAATAATATTGTATTTGTTTTTTTAACGACATTTTTTATACCAATCCGCCTTCGGCTATGCTCGAACCCTTGATCTCAAGGGGAGCAACACCTTAACTCCAATGGCTTTACCATTTGGACCCAACCTTTTACCATTTGGTCGAAAATATATTGTATTTGTATTCATATAGGCAATATATTTTATAAAGTTAATTAAATTTTGATTAAAGTGTTGTGTGCCTGCTTTGCTCAATCTGTGTACCAGACCCCTTTTGACACACACTAGGAATTCCCTGTTTTGACCCAAGCCCATTACGTCCCCTATGATGGAAATTTTGTGGGAGTGCTTTGGTTTTAATATTTTCTAATGTGACAATACTTTTAATTAAAGAGAGGCTGAGGCAGGTTTAATGGATTGCAAGTTGGACATTATCATGAGTCTTCATCCTCTTATGCAATACATTCCATTATTTATACTTAAATGGCAAGGGTTACAAAAGAAGGTCATCTTTGTGACTGTTACTACTACAGGTCCTAATACATGTCACCATACCTTACTTTTATAGGTCCACTTTTCCCTTAGTTTTTATAGGACCATCTTTTTAAGGCCTCATAAACCATAGTTTCCAAAATCAATCTAAAACAGTAGGTTTTTAGTTCTCTACAATATATTTGAGCATATTATACTGATTTTAATGATGCAATCTTTTAGGCTCATGCAATGTTGATATATGGTGGTCAAGCAAATGTAGCAGTGGTAATTTTTTCTTGGAATGAGTTTTAAATTCATGATTTGCGAAAGTGTTTGGGTGATTTTAGATTTGATAAATAATTTGACAATTAGGATTTTGATATAACTTCGTTTACTTTGTATTGATTTTTTTTTGCCTATGCTTACAAATTCATCGTTGGTTGCTTTTCATAACGTAAATATTGAAAAAGAGATGGGGCAAGATTCGGTGGGACATTGCTGATAAAGTTTGGTGGCCATTAGAGAAAATGTTAGTATTATCATATAGATTAGCTAAGCGGATAATATTAAATTACATGTTCAGTATATATATGTTTCTTTTCGGGCAAGTATTACAAAGGTGTTGATTCTTATGATCATTTAGATGACAAGCACAAGGTGATAGTATGTTCAAATTTCTTTTTGGCGTATGATTTATGGAAATAAGTTGGTTACATATAGAGTTTGATTTTTTTATTTATTTTCATTGCAGGTATTATACCTGATGGTGACGAAGAACTGCCTGATCTATGTCAAAAATTGTGTAAGATGCTTGATGAGATTTTACCAAACTCGCCAAATTTGGACACTTTTTCTAATTTATGTTTTGTGGTCAAAAGTGCATCATTTTTTTTTTGCTCTTTGGTTGTTGATGTTAAGTATATAGAGATCAAGATTTGGCTGCTCATATTGAGGAACATATGATGGCTTTAAAAGCCAAAAAGAGAAGATTAAGTAACCATCAAGTGAAATATTTGCAGCGGAAAAAGAAATACCGTTTCATTTAGAATCCAAAGAAAGATTGTATGATGATATAATACCAATAAATACATATATAAAAGTTAGAATGCTTTACCAGAGTCAATTTACTTTATGGTTATTGTATTATTAATCAAATTATGAATTTTAAAAGATGATAGTTTAATGCAGTCTTAAATTTGAATGATTTATACGTTTTGCAATCAAAAGCATAAGATTTTGAATGATTTGTTACGTGTCTTTTTTTAGTGTATGTGTTTTTACCTAGTATAAAATTTAAACATAAATAACTGGTTTTTTGTTGAAGGTGTGTTATACGGCATTAGCCTAGTATATTATAATCTTTGGTCACTTCACAGACATTTAACCCTTGATTGCCACGTGTGATTGTAATCCTCGTTGTTTGTTTCGTTTGAGCGGCAAAAACAAGACAATAATACCCTTCCGCTGTTCCGCTTTCTCGCTAATGAATCGTTTTCCTGTCTCTCACACCACATTTCTCTCACAGGGTTTCCATAACCATGAAACATTTTCCTTTCTATCTTAAGTATGAAATCAGAAACCCTCGATCTAATTCTATATACCGCTTTGTCAATTAATCTCTCAAATCAATTCTCTGCCGACTTCGTTTCATCTATTGCTTCATCTTGGTAATTTTTTTTTATCTTGTATCAATCGTGTAGCACATGTTAAACTGAAATTTGTGTATGTTTTCTTAGATTTCATCTTTCTTTTTTAGTTTTTGTTATACGCCTATGCCGAATTTGTGGTTTATTATAAAAATTATAAACCCGTGTATATAGATGTTGCTGTGAGTGCCTCTGACAACCGGTTTATTGCAATAATGGGTTCTTGCTGATGGTGGTGAGCGCAGTAGTGTGGGCTGATGGTGGAGAGTGGTGGTGAGTGTTCCAAATATACGCCCAGTCTTCAGGTATCTTTCCTTGCCTTTTCCGATCACCGTTGTTGCTTCTTGCGGTTGCGGCGTACATTCTCTCTTTTTGTGCCTGCGGGTACCGTCAATTTCCGTCATTGTTGTTGGGTTATAATGTTTTCGATTGTTAAGGTCTGGTACCCAACTCTCTTATCTGCACTCTTGAATTAGAATTGGGCAACTGATTGTTATTTTCTTGCCTCACTTCTGAATACAAATCTGATAGTATGTGTTGTGGTTGTGAGCGTGGGTGTTGAGGTTCCAGGTTTATCCTTTTTAACCTGTTTCATTCTTGTATTTGTTTAACTTTTATATGGTTTTAATGGGTGCGAATTTTTCTTCTTGCCTTAATTTTGTATTGCTTGGGAAACATATGTTTAGTGTTCGGTTTTGTGGTTTTGCTTATCTGGGTGTTCTGGACATTGGTTGTTCATCTCTAACATCCATCTTCTGGTTGTATTAGAATACATGGATTGTTTGGAATCTAAGGCTATGTATGCATATGATTATTTATGTAGTTGTCGTAGTTACCTTTGTGATGACATGTTATAAGTATGATTCCTTTGTGTATCTTTGTTTGCCTATTCGGATTGTGTTTCTATTGTGGCAACATGGGCGATTGAGGTGTTTATAATTACGATGACTTGTCACAACAAGTTCGAAACATAAACGAATTTGGTATGTCTAACTTATTTCAGTTCTACCTCATTATTTATGTTAAACCCACCTCATCCTTGGATCTGTACAACTGTCCACCGACTAAGACGGCTCAGCCAAACTGTTCCCATTTGATGATGAGACCTTCAACCGCACTCTACTTCATGGTTTTCGGTCTTTGGATAATGTCTATAAAAGAAAAGGTGGGGTCGACCCGGAATGAACTAATGTTGACAGAAAATGAACCAACAAAGTACATCGAGGCAGTTGGATATAAAGACTGGAAAGAGGCTGTGCAGACGTGTAATTGAATCGATAGAAAAGAATGGGACGTGGGAGTTGTAAAATTTCCAAGAGATTACAAACCCATTGCACCTAAAATGGGTATACAAACTGAAAAGAGAAGGTAAGATCAATATTTAACGTGAATTGGACATCTTCCAAATGTATAATTATATGATGCTGACTAGTTTTTAATTTTTGCAAAAACTATTAATGAATTTCGTATTTTTTTAAAAGGTAGCGGCAATTGGTGAATGTGGACTAGACTATGACAGAAATCATTTTTGTCCACTCGATATTCAAAAGATATGCACATTTGGGCTATGGTTTATTTTATATTTGTTTTTTATTACTAGGTACTTTAAGATTCAGTTTTAATTAGCACATATTCAGCTCATCCCAAATTGTATAACATAATGTTGTTACTACTTTTTTGTTTATCCGACATGTATATTAAGAATCTGTTAATTTTTTATTTTCGATTTTTTTGTTGGTAGTCGCATATGTTAACAGTGTTTATTGGATATATGTTTTTGTTCCTTTGCCTATTTTGTGGGTTTTTGTTAGTCATTGTTTCATCAATTTCAAAACTCTAGACCCAATCTTCCCTTGGAAGACGATTTGATGTATTCTAAAACCCTAAACCTATAATCTATTGGAGACGACGCTAATCTCTTATCTTTAGGGTTTTTAACCATTGATTTTTGAAGGGTTGTTTCAGCAGGGAAGATCATATGGTTTCTACGAAGGGGAATAAAACAACATATGGTTCTATTACTTTCTGATTCAACCTTTTTTATACAGTTTAAATTCCTTTTCAGGTTATTTCTTTCAATCTATTAAAGTTGCAGTAGATTAGTGGTAGTCGGTTAAGGCTTAGAGGGCCAATGGTCGATTACGGATGGAAAGTGGGTGTGGTGGTTTCGTGGAGGTTGTGGTTTTTGGGCGGTTAAATTAGGTAGCAGATGGGTTGGCGACGACTGTTGGCGGTTTAGGAAAAGGTGGATGATTGAGTTTCCGAAGCATAGATGACGACAGTTTTGAGGTCAGTTAATCGTCTCTCCTTTCTTTTGTCTTTTGATGTTTATTTTTTGAGGGGTATGTTTTGGGTTTTTTGTTTTCTTTTGGTCATCACGTTAGTCTCCAACCTTAATGATCTTTGATATCATTATCAATCTCTCATTTCGGAACAACAAATCAAGGGTAAAATTTTTGGGTAGTTACTTTTTGTTTCAGTAAATCAATCAGGTTTTTTTAGAGATTTAAACTACACGATTTTGGATTTCGATCCTTTCTAAGTTCATGTGGAGATTAGATTACAGATTTAACCGGGTCAATTCCTTTCTAGCGTTTCACATCTTCATCAGATTCCAAGTGTAGAAACCTGGCACTTCTGTAGTTTTTTTTTCAATTTCTATTTTACTTTCTATTGATGCCCAGGCTGATGGCTCACAGGGAAAGAGACGATGAGGTACGTATGTCTTCAAGCCTTATTAGTGTATAAAAAAACTGAAAAAGGAAACCAAACGGAGGTCACAAGTGTTATAAATAGATGGTCCGAATGATAGAAAATTACTATTCTAATCTTTTGAATGTTTGTTTCAGTGGGTCGCTTTTCAGAAACTCATAACTGGTTTGCTATTCTAACCTTTTAAAGTTGATCCATTGGACGATATTGCTACTTATCCTCCTAATAAAGTGGAGGTTTGTCCACCATCTTCTGCCACTCACAAACTGGAGGCAGTGGTGGCAAAACCGATGTTGCAGTAAGCCCGCCAAACCAGAGTAATAATATGAATATGCTTGGAGGGGTTTAGTTGAGTTTTTTAAACCTCAAAGCATCGTTCTGGTTGTAGGACAAGGAAAAATGCTAGACTTTTTTATGTGTAATTCAGACTAATGATGCACATTATTGACGGCACATATGGTCTAAATAGCGATAGTAATTTTTTATCCTACCTGTTGGTATACCAAATTGTCACCGTGGTGACCTGAAAATGGTCCAACTTAAAGTAAAGAAAACATTATTGCAACACAGGTCTACCTAATGTATGTAAATGATCTTTTAATGGAAAGTGGTGTGTGTGAGCTTTGGTATGAGTACGATTACCAGGCGATTTGGGACTAAGTGATACAACGGGTTGCGATATATGTTGCCTATCATTTCGTTTTAATTCTTTCATGTGGTGCGCGTTTTTTTTTTTTTTGCAAGGGGGGACTCTCACAGTAGGAGATATTATTGTTAAGTTATTTTTACATCACTGGGTAGGGGGCTTATTGGGATTAGAAACTTGGTGTGAGTGTGTCTTTGGTGTTGTATACATACATACCACAAGAGGGGATGGGATAATATGAAGTGTGCGTTTGGTGTTTGTAGGTACAATCGAGTAAGGGTATAGTAGTTTAACTGTTTTACATCTTAAAGAGTCTTGCGGTGTGATGCCTCAGTTCATATGTTTTCTATTCCGGTAGAATTAGTTTTCATTTATTAGTTGTGGGGGACATTAATTGTTTTACAAGGTATATGGATAAGAGAAAGTAACATTATGGAGGTTGTAAGCACTTATTTAAATAATCTCATATGTCTCTTGGATTGGGGAAGAAGCCATATATCTTCTTATTAGATACATTTATACTGGATATCATTGTATAGGTGATGTAACCACATCATCTTCTAATGTTAGGGAGGAAGTTGTTGCCAATGAAGGGAGGAAGTTGGTGCCGATGTTAAACGATATAATTTATTTTGAGATCATATGTTTATTACACAGGTACTTAAACTAGTTTTAAATAAAACATGCCGCCCGACGATTCGATCGAAATGCTCTAGAAACAATTGAGGCGGTTTTTCTTTGTTGTTGATATTATTATTATTATTATTATTATTTTATTTTATTATTATTATTATTACTTCACTGCTTCACTCGTTTTACTCATATAATTGACAAAATATCAGTGTATTATAATATTATGAATATAACGTGAGACGAGCTTATTTTTCTCTATGTTTTGACCTAAGTTTCGTTAGAAAGGAATAGAGCCAAATATAACAATATATTTTATGACTATTATCAAACGGGCTCTTATACTACTAAATCTCTGTCAAGGTATCTCATTGTTCAAATCGTCATTCGACATGTCAGTTTGGTAAACGGTCGCGTAACGCGTAATTTTAAAAATACGAACCCGTCTTTAACGAAAAGCCGAACGCTTTCACGTATTTGCTTGAAATACATTATATTAGTGTTCTATAAGTGTTTTTAGGCTTGACTGAATGCATGTTTGGACAAGGTTCTATCGTGATGAACGTTTGATAACGAGTTTCATGATGGCATCTGAGCATCATATATGTATGTGTCTATGTTTGATATTTATAAAAGACTAAAAGAAAAATGATAAATGTAAAAAGGTTTTGGAGGAAATGGCAAAAACAGAAAGTGGTCAAAATAACTTAACTGAGTTGTTTGGATGGAGTCAATAGTTGGACGAAAATAACAAAAAGTTAGAAACCTTGGGAGCACAGATAAAAAAAGATTATTTAGACTAAATTTAATACCAAACCATATGTACGAAACTTACAACGAATGACCATTATTTACAATACTCGTATTAAATGTCCATTAACGTTATTATAAATACTCGTTTAAAGATCAAATTATCCACGAAACACAAGGTCACAAAAAATGCCCATTAACCAACTATATATGATTTATAAAGCATGAGGAATGGTGTTTTTACCATTGTACGTACCATCTCACGATTAGGTTCTTTTGTGTGTGTTTTAAAATATGGGAGGTTGGCCGCACACCCCAACTGATGGTGAAAACATCAGAGTGAGACGAATGAGATTGCTCGAAGCATCATAACACTAATTGGGACAATATTTAATTAAACATCTCCTTTCATTTCAAATCACAAATTGTCAAATACATACGATTCAAATACGAAACAACATATGAGACATGTTTAACAAAAACATATTAAATAACTTAATATTCTAAGCGTGTTTCTATGCGATCCTACAAAGTTTCGTCATGTCAATCTCATCAACCTGCAACATGTTAAAAAGTATAGTTCAATAACAAAGTATTGGCGAGTACACAAGTTTGATATCATAGCATAAGTAATAAAAATGTTTAAACAAATCCCATGATAAGCTAGTATATGAGAATAAAGTAAACATGGCAGTGAACTACAAGTCAATCCTCAAGTGTACCAGCATATTAGATTAAAAGAATACTTAACATTGACCACAAGAATACGGGCAGTGCGTTACTCCTATAGCGCTATACATGTTAAGGGAGGCTTCATCGAAGTTAATGACATTTAGTATCACATAAGAATGTACCAAGTAAACATTTCAAGTATCACATAACTATAGCATGTAGGATGGATTGTTTGTGTGATTTCATAGAATAAAAGTGTGATCTAGTGTGTTTATGATAGGTAACATGTTGCACCCAAAAGTGTAAAGCATAAAAAGGGTGCCGAGTGTACTCACGGTTTTGCAAAGTTAATTCCGTGAAATCATTTAGGTTGATTAAGGGGACAAACACCAAGTTATCCTACACAAGGAAATGTAGGTGTGTGAGTATTGGAATGACGATGGAGTTTGGTAATTTTTAGGAATTTAAAGTATGCAAAAAAGTATTTATCTTTGATATCATCTAAAACCCTAGTAAAACCACAATTTAGAGGCATGTTATAACTCTTGATTTTGTATGGAACAAGTCTAGCTAGCTCCCTAACCATAAACTTAATTAGGGGCACAAGTAGCATAGAGTTGTTATGTTTAAAACAAGTTTAAGAAAGTTTATAAGTTTATCTTCCAAAACAGGAAGTTTGGCCCTAAAAATGGTATTGTTCCACCTTGGTTTTTCATGGAAAACCTATGGTAACATCCCATGGGGCTTAGCAAACAATGTTGAGGAAGAAAACATGAAGAAAACTTTGAAAATTTAAAGTTTGAAAAGATAAAAATTGGGTAGAAAGTTTAACACACTTTTGGACCTCAAAATGATGGGGTTTCACCTTAGTTTGCCCAAGTAAACTTGTGAAACCTTCATAGAGGTTATCCAAGGGTGTTAGAAGGAAAAACAAGGTTTAAAAGAAGAAGGAAGTGAGTTGAAACTCACTTGCAAACTGAAATGTTTCAGCAGAGAATTCTGAACTTTGAGGAAATGTTTGAGTGTTTGGAGGCTTAAAAAGTGAGAAAGGGATGGGGGAATGCTTGTTTATATAGAGGAGGTATTAGGGTTTGAATTAGGGTTGCATTAAATGTGTTTAGGTGATTGTTTGAATTAAAACAAGATGGACATGTGAAGGAGACAGCTTGCGGCCGCAAGCTGTCTTCCTTTCTTTTTTTTTTCTTTTTTTTTGGTTAAACAAAATATTAATAGGGGTAAGTGATGGTTAATTGAAGAACATTATTTTTATAAAGTTGTGACTTGTTTGGAAGGTCAAAACCAAGATTAAGGGCCTTGTATAATCTCAAAAAAAGATTGTTTTGTGGAAGTGTCACAATATAATTTTAGCAAATTGTACAATGCCGAAAGCGTAAAGATTTGTGTTAAGAATCACTAATCATCTTGCTTGACTTAGATTTTAAGAACAAATGTACAATAGGTATTCACGAGTCATTTCGAATTGATTTATCGAGTAACAACATAACGTACATTCATAAGTTTAAGCTGTATAACGTTTGTGAAATTCGCATAATTGAATCAATTTGATTACAATCAAAGCCTTGGATGTACAATGATTCGAAAGTGAAATACGATTACATGGTTCGGACTTTCCAATTATAGAAACACAAAACAAACTTACTAAAAATGGAAGGTTGCAAATGTGAAACGTTACATTGGCTATCGTTATATATATGTTATATATGTCTTCCTAATTGGTACAAACGGTCCTCGATTGATCTAAAATTGAGTGCGTGGCATTGCATATATGTAACCTTTTACATTTCACTTGTCATATGTAAAACTACAAGAATCCTAATTCTCCTTTCACTCCTTATCAAAACCTAGAGATCGATTTTTCATGGTTCAACACTAATCCAGCAAAAGTATGGTATAGTACCGTTTGCCAATGGGTTTGTAGTATTAGTGAATGGTTTCTTGTTAACACAAGTTATTTACGATCCCATTTCTAAGTTCTAACGGTTCGAATGTCTCCTTTTATATTGTTGTTTTGTATTATTAATTGTAATAAAGAGCTTATACTATTATAAATTATGAACTATACATTAGTAACAAAATATTGCTTTATGAGTTATCCCTATGTATGTGGAGATTTATAAAAAAAACAAAATTGATTTTTCATTTCTAATCCAATGCTTTTATTCTTTTGCAATTTAACCCTAACACATTTATATTTTCATCTTTAACTCCTCATAAGTTTCATCTTTCACAAATTATTCGTTTTACGTTTCATTCTAAATTTTGCAACTTAACACGCCACAACATTTGTGTGGGCTTCACGGTTTTTGTATTATTTTTTTTTTCATTTGACAGGTTCGTCGTAACACATTTATTTTTCCTCGTTCGACTTAGTTCTTTTCTACGTTTTACGTTTCGGTTTAATTTTTTCGCATTAAAACACAACAACGGACGTTCGTGGTTCAATGATTTTACATATACTTTTCGTTCGATATATTTTTTTCCCTTTTTATTTATATTATTTTTACGAACTTTTCCGACGTTGGGGTCACTGGCAGTGGTGTTGCATTAGTGCTACTTGGCTATGGTTTTACAAACCTTTTTAACCTATTAAGTTTTTTACCTATAATTTGTTTCGAGTTTACCCCTATACTTTCTTTACTTAAAAAACTATTTTTACGTGCATATTTTTATTTACGTGTAGGTATAAATATGATTTGCTCCATGTTTCGACGTAAACTTTTTCTGAAAAACGAGTCAGGTCAAATATAATCCTTTTCATTAAAATTTTACGTGCATATTTTTATCTACTATAAATTTGAGTTGGTATACGTTTCGATTTTGGAGATGAGTTAGGACAAAATAATATATATATATTCGTGCATATTTTATGTATGTTTCGTAATTGTTTCGAAACCATGTGGAGTCAAATTATAGTTTCTTTTTTATGTATGAGTCGGGTAACATATAAATTCGATTAACCTTACGTTTTGATTCAATCGCAATGCTTTATACATTACTTCGGGTTCAATCCGATACGTCAAAACGCGTGTTTCCATATGGTTAACGTATCACACAGCATTTGGACAGATTCATTCAATGTTCCCGTGTCGCAACGCGCGCACGGGTGTAATTGATAGTTATAAAACCATATATAACATTTTTTTTTCATAGGCTATTGTACCTCATGCTTTGGGGTTTTTCAACAAAAAAAACAACTAATTTTATAACTTTAACCCAAAGGCTTTTTATGTTTTACAATTTTAATCTACATAATTTTTTTTATTTTGAACTCAAAGTTTTTTATTATTTTCAATTTAACCTCACAACATTTTTAACTTCAACTTTGGTCCCCTATATTTTTTCATCTTTCTCAAATTTTCGTTTTGCATTTCGCTCTAAATTTTGTGAGAACATGCGTGTGTTGTTCAACATTTCTTTTGTTCAAAATTCTACGAGTTAACCCGACGGAACGTGCGTGTGTGGTTCGATGTTTTTACGTTTATTTTTTTTGTTTGATAAGTTTGTCGCAACGCGCAGGTACTGGATTGACTCGGTGTTGGTAGTCGCTGGCGGTGGTGTGACATTAGTGCAATTTGACATAGTTTTACGCCCCACTGCAACGCGGGGAGCTTAAATCTAGTTACGTTAAATACAATAATATTAAATTCTTTTGAACAATTCCACGACTTAATGTGATTTTGAATGTCTTAGTAAGCATTGAATCCCAACAAATTATCTCCAAAAAGAATGTAAGCTTCAGAAATCCATTTATGGATTTAAACAAACAGCAAAAAGTTAAAAGCCTCGTCTAAAAACGATCAAAGCGTTTGGTTCTATCTAAATGAAGAAAGCCACGTGTTTACATGAAAACTTGTTGTACACGATCATACCACATCAACATGACATAACCATAACTTTCTTTATAATGCAAACGTAAGGCTATGGTTTTAGTGCATCTTTCTCTTCACTTTACATACTCAAAAAGGTGATTTTAGAAGCTCATAGGGAAACTTTACAGTATGCTGACGTAAGCTAGCAAAGTAGGTTGATATGAAAAGGGTTACTCGATATGAAACTTGGAAAACATTCTCCTGAGGGTACTAAATGCAATAGCCATAACTACCACCGTCACTATTTTCTTTGAAGCTAAGATTCTCAAATTCACCCTCACACCATGTTCTCTCATTAGTTTTACAGCCACACTACCTAACGTCATCACCCAACAGCAAAGTGTGCGTATTACCAATCGCAATGTATCCTTAGCTCCATAAACGTTAGTACTCGTGTCACCAGAAACTTCCACGTAGGACCATCTGGGGGGACCCACATGTCCGCTTTCCTGAGAGTTGAGTCCCATAATATCATTTAGCCACCCAGACAGTTTCACAAGTAGATTGGCCAGCCATGCCACCTCATCTTTAGAGATTGGTCTCTTCATCCAGTCACCCTTGTACCTTAAATCTGTTGTGGGGCGGTTTCCAGCGGTTCTAGGGCGGAATATTTCATGTTGTGATTTTTCAGCTTGTTTGCCGGTTTCTGCTATGGTCGGAGATGTTATGATATTGCCACCAAATAAGCAACCCATTCGGGACTTCAAGGAACTTAGAAGTTGTAGGTTGTTAGGAAGGTTTTCATGTGAAATAACTTGAAGCTCAGACTCGGCACGCAGAGCAAGAAGCTGCACAAAGGATGAATAACTTTTCAGTAACCAGGTGATGAAATGGGTCGGGTCAGGTTGACCCTAAAAAGCTTGCGATTCCAAACAAAATTAAATCTTTTCTATATATCTTTAGTGTGTACTATATGATTACAGAAATCACATCATTTCAAAAATAATCTATTCCTTGTAATAAAATGCTTTATGAGAATTTATGCATAAAATAAAACACTTTGGTATCTTCAGACTTGTTCGACCCGGTTACTTTTAAGCTAAATTTCTTCTAATTGATCTGTTTGGCCCGATCATAAGAAACAGGCTCAATTGTGAATCCTACCATTGTGGCTAGTATACACAGAAGCAGCAGCTATATATCAGTGTATCTGTAACCTCTATTATTTTAGAAGAGAAGTGTAACAAAAACAGGGCAAAGACAAGACCTGAAAAAGTTGCTGCCCGCCATCTTCACTGGTGCTAAATAGTTTCAGATCTTTATTCCAGTTTTCATGCAAGAATGACCCATCAGCCTCACTTTCGGATAGGCCATGCTCCCAGTCCTAGTACATCAAAATTCAAACTTCATATGCATTGAACTACATCAACTAACAAGATAACAGAATATCCTGATTCCAAATAGTTGTTAAAAATAAATCAATACGTAACTAAAACCTGCATCAAGTTGATCATTCAAAATGTCTACTGAGCAGAGAAGTTAACTTGCAATGAAAAATTACCTGCAACTGTTCACGGATTGCAGGGACAAATCTGTATAATGAATTAAGCATCGATTTGGATAATCCTGCTGGATTGGAATGAAAAACGATGTCTACGTTTTTTATGAGGTTCATGAGTTCCTTAGACATGTTAATATGTTTACAACCTGCAGAAGGCAACCAACAGAGGGATTTATCAAAATAAAAATGCCTATCTTTGCAGCAGTTTTGTTTCAATAGTTTAAATAAGTCTTTAGCCTGGTATCATGGATCAAATCAACAGGCATTTGGCTAGTGGTATCCTATCCAAGGTGTATCTAAGGTACCCCGTAACCCCATGTCCTCATCAACAACTAAGTAGTTGGTATTCAAGCTCAATTGGTACGAGGGTAAATAGTGTGACAGTGATAGTTTGCCATTCCAAAAGAATCTTGTGTAACAAAAATATTTGGAACCCTAAATGAATAATAGCTTTATTCAATTCCAAGGATAGAACACAGTTAAAAGAAAAGATACCAAGCAACGGAACTTAAAAGCTTTATCAATAAAAATTCTCAAAAACTAAGCAGTTGTTAAAAACAGCAACAAATTGGTTATCATGACAGAATTACAGAGATTGGACAAACCTTGGATACCATCTGCACTATAACTTCGGGGTCCGTGTGAATGAACTTATGAGCAAAACCAATGAAGTGCATAACCAAGGAACTGTAGAAAAGGTAGTTTGATAACACAAAGCCTTGCCAAGATGATGAATATTCACATGGATGAGCCAGATCAACCTCCTTCACAGAATCTCTTTTCAAACTATCTGCATTTGCATACGTCTCTGGAAACTCATCCAAACTAACCACCCAAGGTTCCATATAGTTAACCCAAAGGGAAAACACCTGAGAGACATTCTTTACCGAAGTTTCCACCGGACAAAACAGGAATGTCCTCAAAATGTACCTGTAGAGTGGCCTCTGGATACAAGAGTTCCAATAACCAAGAGATCCCATACCAGAAAACATATCCCTATACTTAATATCAACAGAACCGCTGGCCCTCCAACTGGTAGCTTTACTAAGTTCCACCTGATCACACCCCTCAACACTATTTGGAAGTAAACTTGAACTCAGATACTTCACAAACACATTAACAACCTCACCCAACCCAGCTGTGGGAGGCAGTTCAGCTAAAACCGACCGAAGAGGGAGTACAACCCCAAATGACTTGCACTGCTTCACCGACAAAGGTGAGAAATCATTATCCACAATCCAGAAATGTACAAGCGTGTGAACAAAAAACTCCGCATTCTCAAGAACCGAACTATCATGCCTAGAAGAGTAATGCAGCAATGAACTCCTATATGGCGACTGAGCATTCAAATCACTCAAAGGCACAAAAAAACGAAGATAAGCATGCAAAAGCCTAACATACAAATTACCACCATCCCTGTTCTTGGGCTCATTTCCACGAGTTTTACCAGCATTACCAAACACAGGAATCGACTTATAGGCCCAAGTCTCTAACCGAAACCTTTTGCTAACCCTAGAGCTAACCGAGGAGGTACGATTATCACACCTTCCTTTACAAACAGGATAATAAACAAACCAAAACAAGTAATACTCCAAAATATTCAACTGAACCTGAAACGAACCTCCATCTTTAAGCCTACCTTTGAACAAAGGACATAAATCAGATAAAACATCACACTGACTAGCCTTCTGTAACGTCAATCGAATCCATTCAGGTAAGCGTTCCATAGGAAAAACATATTTAACAAGAGATAAACGATCAACAGCAGTAACAGAAGTGAATAACACACCAGTAGGAGAAAGCAGATTAAAAACCTTATCGGAAACCTGGGTATCAGTAACCGACGCTAAAACGTCAATCCAACCGTTAGAGTTAGGGTTTTGGGGCTTCTGTTCATCAAAACCGAATAATTTGCAGATTAGCGTGGGGAAGGTGATGGAGAAGAACCAGCGCGACTGGTCGGGCGAGTGTTTGTGAAGAAATGAGTTGACGGAAGCGCAAACTGAAGCGATTTGGTCGTGCGTTGAGGCGGCGACGATTGTGGAAGCGAGGTCGGCGGATTTGGATTGAGCGTCCGTGGCGTATGAGTGAGGAATCATCGTGAAATGGAGTAATTAGGGCAAGACAAGGGGAATTTTGAAGATTTAAATGGCGGGGGTTTAGAAAACAAAAGAAGCGTTCTAGGGTGGGGGTTAAAAGAGTGGATATTGATGACGCTGGCTGCTCCCACTTTATTTATATTCTTACTTTTAACTTTATCGTAACTCATTCATAATTTTTGGATAAATAAATCGTCCTGGGTGTGATTAAATTAAAACGTTATTTTTTAAGTAGTGTCAGCTGGGTTGTAAAAATAAAGTTTAGGTATCGTATTTAGTGATACTCAATGTTTAAGATTTACATTTGATTTTTTTCTTTTCGAAAATGCGTACTCAATATCTTTACTATTTCTAAACTAAATGAGCGTTGTATCAGTTTTTTCCATCTTATTGTTTATTTCTAAACCACATAAATGGATTCTCATCATTCTAAACCATTTTCTAAAAAAAATAATAAATATTAAGGGACAATAACAAAAAAGTAAATTCTAAGGGACATATTAAAACTGAAAAACATGGCTAGAAGATGAGTTTCTTTGGTACCCGACAAGGTGAGGTGTTCCCATGGTTGCCCAACCTCCACATCACCATTTTCTTAAATATTTTGAAATTATTAAGTTTATGTAATTTTATGTCGTTTACAAATCAAATAAAAAAAATATTGTTATCATATTCTCACGTGCTGATATTCTAAACAGAAAATATATACGGTTTATCAAAAATTTTAGAACCTACTTAAGACTCATAAAAAAAGTTGAGCCAACCATAAGTAGTGGAATTATTTTCTGAACAAACAAATAAAAAAACAATAAGTAGAGGAATTATAATCCTTTTTATGTTTGTTTGTCAAGAAAAAAATATTTATTGAAATTTGTATATAAAGCTTTAAAAAAAATAAGTTAAATACACATAATACTCTTTTCTTGTATGTTGTGGCGTAATTCTAGTTTCTTCACATATACATATGTATATACATATACATAGTATTTGTATGTAATTGAATATACATCAACAAACAATTTATCAAAAAGTTAATAAACGTAAATGAACTTTATTTGTCTTTGTGCATTTAAGTTTTTTCTTTAAAGTGGCTTGTGCATTTAAGTAACAGACATCAAGTCTTGTTCATTATTGTCTGTTTGAAAAAATAAAAGTAGGATACCGATACAAAATGAACTTGTAGTCAAACCATTCCACAATTCACCCAGCGTTTGATTCATTAGAACCCAAAAATACCTACACAAACAATAATTTTTTTCTGATTCGTAATTTTGTGCTTGATAAATAGAACAAAAAAATATTCAGTTTATCTATACTTCTAAAATAATATTTATATTCATTTGAAAAGTAAAGTTCAAATATGTATTTACTTAAAACTATAATATGGTTATTGAATCATTCCTTTTCTTCTTGCTATTCAAACTCCTATAACCTAAATCTAAATAAATGTACGGTGTTCATTATTTGAATCGAATTTGAAAAACTCAAAATTTGATTTAAAACGAATTTAAAATCCAGGTTTGGATTCGTTTTTGAATCTTGAAATTCAATTCAAGTTCAGTAATCGAATTTCAGTTCTAATACGATTTTTTATATTAGATTCGAATTCAAACTATGGATTCTATTTTTATTTTATGTATACGAATAATTTATGCATACACACATATGCATGTGTGTGTCTGGAGAGAAAGAGAGAGACAACTACAAAAAAAGGTTTCTGAGACTTTAACTTTCAATGTAGTGATCAACTCAATAAGCAATTATCTAAAATTACTAAATCCCGAATCTAGTAATCTGTTTTAAGTTTTTTGTATTTGATTTCTAGTTCATGTACTTTGTTACATTGTTTCAGATGCTTTGTTATTTTATTTTGATTTCTAGAGCAGTTCGTCAATCAGGGGTGTTTAGTGTTCGAATTAGATTTGAAAAACTCGAGTTTGGTAATCGAATTTTGAATGTCTAGCTTCAAAATTTTAAATAAGATTCGAATCCAATTCAAAGTTCGAATAATATGATTCGATTAATTCGAATATTTGAAATTCATTTCGCTTTAACCCCCGAATTGAATGTACACACAGACGAATAATATTTATGTCATTATTATGATAAAGTTAGTTATTTGATATTAGAGTAAATTACACGTTTTGTCCTTGAACTTTACATCAACTTGCAGCGTGCGTCCTTTGTCTTTAGAAATTATACTGAGTGTTCTCTATTTAAAACTTTTGCACACCATATGTCCTTTACACTAATCTCCATCCATTTTCTTGGTTAAGACCAGTCTTGTGCTTATCATGTAAGGGGCAAAACTTCCATTTTACCATGTTTATGTAAATTACATGTATTGTCCTTTAAAAGACATCACAAGTTAATTTGAATAGGAAATTGATGCTTTTAAACAATTCAATAGTGATGCACAATTGTGGTTGTCCAGTATCACTCCCTAACATTGGAACTTGTTCTTTTGGTTGTTTTAAGAATATGAAAGCAAGTTTTTATCAAATAAATTGCATAAAACGGGTTTTTGTATCATGTTGCTGTTGATAGTAGGTTTTTATTAAATTGCAACAAAAAAATGCATACATTATACAACATCTACAGTTGTAACATTAAACACAATTCCATACACATCTTTCATAAAAAAACTAGAAATAAACACAAGTGGTATGACCTTTTCACTTAAAACATACAAATGGACATATTTGACATGCTCTTTAATTGTGGTGCAAAGCTTCCAAGTGAAGCTTTCTAAGGTCACGCATGTACAACAAAATCCAAGTAACATACCCATTGTAGATCAATGATCAATATTTGGATGGATAGGATGGATTGGAATCAGATAATTGGATTTGGAATATTATGTGTTTATTTTGACTTTTAAAACAATATTAGGTGTTATTTTGGACATGTTATGTGTTATTTTAGAATTTTGAATTGTGTTGGTTTGTTTCTTTTGAACATTAGATTTTTTATTTATTTGTTACGTTGGAAAAGACAAAGTTGATATTTTTATTTGATTTATTTTTAGAATTCAGATATTTTTATGTTGGAAAAGACGATCTGTCACACCCCAACCGACGGCGGAATCATCAGGGCGGACGTAATTAAATTGCTCGAGACATCATAACACTATTGTAACAATAATTGAGCAACAATATTCCATTTCACTTCTAAAATTCGATACATTGTTGGAAGCAAGGTACAACATCGAAGTCAAAATACAACAACGAAATCAAAAGTACAAGTACAACATAAATCTAATTAAAATGGGTTTCTAGTTCGTCCTACTAGATTCCATACTTTCATCGTGTCATCATATTCCTACAACATATATTAAAGTATAGTTCAACACACAAGGCATTGGCGAGCATACAAGTTCGAATACTAAGTATAATAAAAGTCTATCATTCAACATGGCATAAACGTTTACTTAGACTCTCATACAATGTTAGCAAGGCTACTACACATGTTAACCCAGAATTTACCGCTAGCGTAATCTAATAATAGCAATGAAAAGACCGTTTTATTTACTTAACATGACCTCACGAATACGGATGGTGCGTTACTCCTATAGCGCTATACGTGTTAAGGGAGGCTTGTATGAAGTTAATGACGTAGTATAAAGCATACGATTCTAGCATGAATAAGTTACAAGTATTCGATTTAAGCATGCATGCTTGAATGTTTGTATAATGATTACGTATAAAGCATAGTGATTTTTGTGGGTTTAATAAGCATATGTGTTGCACCCCAAATGTGTAAAGAGGAAAAGGGGAATCGAGTATACTCACGGTTTCTGCAAAGCTTCCTTTAGAAATCCCGTGAAAAGTTGGAAGGTTGGAGGATGGAACACCGAGTTATCCTACACGAGGAAATGTAGGTGTGTGAGTACTCGGATGTTTAACGGAGGATTCAGATTCGGAATTAAAGTATGCGAAAGTATGTATATAAGAAAATAATTATCTAGTTTTAAACACTCGTTCTTGACACTATAAATCCCGTATGGGTTGATGTGATTTCATGGGTCAAGATACCCATTAGAATCGTTAACGAGAGGTTCAAGACTTAGATAATATAACCTATTACCATGACAAGTAACCATGTTGATCATCATCAAGGATTCGGTTATGTATATATATTTATGGTATAGTTTATAAAATAATTCTAAGCTAAGTCCATCAAGAATATCATAGATTGTCATTTAAGTCATGCATGGAGGTAGGAGGATAACCATCCTTTAACCTCATTGTAAGATTCACCAATACAAAATCATCACAAGAATGATTCGGATGGTCATGAATGAAAAGGAAATGTACAATAATTACTATACCAAGTAGCCAAGTAACCTTTAACCCGGGTGAGCCGCGGCATAGAAAGAGTTAACTAAGTGTCGGAGGCTTGACGGGGTTATGTCACTTTCAAGCTAGCAAAACACTTGGAATTACAATTGTAAAACATCAAGTGAGTGTGAAAAGGAAGGTAGGATAGCCAAGGCTTCCAAGTATTCACACCTATACCAAACACACAAGTCTTGCCATCAACTTCATGGCAAGCTCGGATGGTTTCATCACTTGTGGATTGAACAAACCCTTGCAAAAACAGAAAGTTTAGAGGTATTTGCACCTCTTAAACTCATAAGAATCTATTCCTAACAAGTCTCATAACCTTAGATAGGTTTAAGAATAAGTAGGCACAAGATTCAAACAAGTTTTAATCAAGAAAAACAAGATACAAAAGTATAAATGAAAGCAGAATTTTAATCCTACTTTGGACCTCAAATGTGGTGAGGTTTTACCTTAGTTTGCCAAGGCAAGCTTGTGAAAACCTTCCTAGAGGTTATCCAAGTAGAAAGGAAGAAGAAAACACAAGAAAATAAGAAGAAAAGTGAGCTAAAACTCACTTAGAATGGTTGCAACTTTCTGCCAAGTCTTGGAAATTAGAGAGTAACCAAGAAGATTTGAGTGTTTAGAGTGTGTTTAGAAGTGTATGGAGGCTCCATTATAATGGGGGAATTAGGGTTTAGGTAATTAATGAAGTTGGTGGTGGTTGAGAGTTGGAAAAAGGGAAATGGAGCCAAAATTCGCGTATTTTAAAAGATTCTGCCAGACCTGATCATTTTGCACGGCGTGCGGATCAAGTGCACGGTCATGCGGATCGCAGTGTGCATGGCCGTGCGCCTCAATTGCATGGTCATGCGGATCGCAGTGTGCATGGCCGTGCACCATCTTCAGAATTTACCAAACTTTCTAGAATTTACAGTTTGACTCATAGAGTTTGATAATTCCATTATTTTATGGTGAAACTCATAATTTAGCATGCTTTTAGGTATATAACGTGTGATAAAGTATAGTATAAGTGTATGCAAGTATAATTTGAGTATCAAGAATGTATGTATAAGTACAGGCACGCATAATAAGTATCGGTTTGCGTATAAACGATTAAATCGTAAGTATAACAATATAAAGTATGAATTTTTATTACGATCAAAGTCTCGGATTACAAAGTTGGAGTTGAAATATGAATAAGATATGAATACGAGTTTCCATAAATAGAAATACGATTACTCTTTCTAAATAAGAAAAGTACAAAAAAGCGAAGCGTTACACAAGGCATGCTAAGAGTGTGAAAAAAAATCGGTACGTGGTGTATACGTGTTGTGACAAACGGCAAATAACCGGTAATTCCGTACAATCTAATCACCATTGTAATTACATAATCTCATGCATTTAATCGTAATTTAGTTACGTAACTGAGTCGTACGTCATATCACAAGCGTTAAGACAAGTGAATCATGCTATAACATATATTGGTTTCCGTTACAACGTGAAACAAATCAAACTATGTCCTAAAAGTGTTGGTAGAAAGTGTTGGGCGTAATCTCATGCATTTAATCGTAATTTAATTACGTAACTGAGTCGTACTTCATATCACAAGCGTTAAGATAAGTGAATCATGCTATAACATATATTGGTTTCCGTTACAATGTGAAACAAATCAAACTATGACCTAAAAGTGTTGGTAGAAAGTGTTGGGCGCACTATTCACGGTTACACTATTCGTGTTAGCAAAACTGCTTAAACGAAACAGAACGATGAATAACGCCATACGAATGACATAACTGAGTCCATATATACATGAAAACACTAATATGGGAACACATCTTGCAATAATAAGTAACTTTCCGGTTTAACGCTTAAACATCAAAATTGTCCGTTTCGGCTAAAAATGTAACAACTTCAATTTGTCCGCAACACTAATTCGGCATTTCCGGGACTCCAGAACTATAACAGGATAATGATAAACACCTTAAACAATATGAGGGTATCAAAATGTAACACCCTGCTTTCCCGTACTTCTTTATTTAGAAACCGTGTATTGTAAGTCTTTATTTCTTTTGTTGAAGCTTGTAATTCTCGTAATCATCTTTAACCGCATCATTGTTGACTATGATCATAATGCAATCAAGATTCTTAATATTCATTCGTTGTAATGTTGTACGTGATTGAAAACGCTTGTGATCCGTGAAACTCGTAATCGTTAAACTAAATTCGTTACGAAAATATAATTACCTAATCGTTTATTAAGTGAGTTAATTAAATTAATTGATTAATTAAGTTAGTTAATAAAATTAATTAATTTCTTTTACAAAATTAAAATGCTAATTTTTTTTGTAAATATATTAACATTTAGAATTTAAATGTTAATATATATATATATATATATATATATTCCTTAATAAAGTCTAAGGTCTAAATTGCAATTCCTGGATTCTTTAACTTCAAGGGCTATTTCTGCCATTTCTGAAACTAATATTAGATTTTTAATTAATAAAAAATATATCAGCAAAACCGGATCCGCGGGACTCGAACACGGGACCTCCGGTTCAACAAACAGCAACGCAACCACTCCGCAGGCGCACACATTTGATAGATCCCAGAAACACAAGGCTTTTAAGCCGTGTTTCCGGAGTTGGATGATGGTCGCAAACAGTAGGCGGCAGCAGCCCTTTATGGGCGGGATTTTGAGTTTTAAACACTTTTTTTACATTGATTACTCACCTAACTCACCTAACAACTAACCTAAACTTATCCCTATAAAACCCAACTCTAATCCAAGCATTTTTACACTTTAATCTCCCTCAAATCTCTCTCAAAACCCTTCAAACCAGCTACCAAATTCCAAGTTCGAGCAGATTGTACCAATCTTACAAAAGTGAGCATATCTTGCTCATTTCTCAACGAAATCATCTCATTTTCCTTCTAAACACTTAGACAAACTTTAAGTTTGAATCCTAGGGTTCTCCATGGAGAACTCAGATATGGAAATGCACTTAAATGTCCAAAAATTTTTGTTTGTTTTCAAAAAACTTTTCAAAACTTATATTTCTTCATCCAACTTGAGTTTAACTCATCTCAAACCTATGTCCTAATGCTTACAACCACTCTTATGGTTGGTTAGGCTTAAAAACAAGGTTAAGACATTCAAAATAGAGGATTTATCCTCACAAAAATTCTGTTTTCATAGAGCTTCAAGCTCACAAGTGATGCAAGTTCATAAAGTTGTTCACGTGTGTCCACCATGGTTAGCTTGGCTATTCTAACTTGAGACCACACATCACTTGATGATTTTCTAGACCTAAAGTGTCACCATGGACACACTTTACATTCTTGTCATTTACATTATTGTTCATATTATTGTTCTAGTACCCTTCTTGTTAGCTATGGTGACTTGTGTAGTGGTGAACGTTATTCGAGGTTCCTAAATGGATGGTTCTACCTCCTACCTCCTCCATGATTTCCATGAAATCCTTGTTAGTATAGTTTATTATTATGTACATATAATACCCATGGACTATATTATAATCCTAAAAACCGAACCTTGATAATGACTATATAATCACCTATCAAGTTATTAAGTTACCACTAAAGTATGTAGTTCCTTGTCACGATTCTAATAGGTCCCCAACCTATGAAATCACATTCAACCCTTGTGGGTTACTATAGTGTCAAGAACAAGTGCTACATCTTAGTGAATACTTTTGTATCATAATACTTTATCACCCTTTATTTTAATCATGCTCGAATAATCCAAATCCTCCGTCAAACTCGTCACTCATACGTCCTCGTTTTCCTCTTGTAGGATAACTCCGCGTTCATCCCATCAATCAACCAACTCCACGGACTTGTCAAGTTTGAAGACTTAGAAAAACCGTGAGTACACTCGACCCACTTTTCATTTACAACACTTTTGGGTGTAACATGTTTACTTATACCAAACCACGACACTTAAACTTTATGAAATGCACAAACAATGCTATACACATGAATACTCGATACGATTACTTGATGCTTATATCTTGGACATTGTTTATGTGATACTTTAGTCATTAACTTGTTTTAAGCCTTCGTTTGACATGTATAAGCGCTTTAGGAAGTAACGGATCCCCCTCATCGTGTAATCTTGAGGCCATGTTAAAACATCGTGATTGCGTTAAGGGTTCGACTAGTAGTATTGCATGACTTGTATATGCTCTTGTAGAATCATAGTTGCCATGAGGATTTGTTTAAACTTTATTCGTATACGTATGCTATGCTTAAACTTGTGTACTCGCCTTTGCTTTTGCATTGAATTGTTATTTTAAAACATGTTACAGGTTGATGAAGAGGATGCTATGAAATCAAATAGCAAGGGCTTAGATACACACATTTAGACGTTTAGGTCAATGTTGTTGTACCAATTTTGTTGTATTGTCTTATTTAAACTTGTTAAGTCTAATTGTTGTATTTGTTTCAGTGTTGTATTTTGACAATTATTCTTGAAATGAAATTTGACTTTAAATTAAATATTGTCATTATTAGTGTTGTGAGCAATGAGCAATCTCGTTATCATCTCACTCCGATGTTTCCGCCATCGGTTAGGGTGTGACACAAAAATGCATAAAAGACATCGTTTCCGGTATTACGACAAGCAGTGCACAACTTGACCGGAAAGCGACCGATTGTCGAACCGACGGAGATTTCAATACCGATAGCCTCATACATTAGTCTATAGAGCTAGTTAAGCTTTATTCGGGATCCGTAACCCCTTCATAGATCTCATGGTTGCGAAATCTCAACTTACGGAATTGTCCGTCGGTATAATATAAAAGTGTCGTTATCGAACGGTTAACGAAACGGAAAGCATTTCTACCACTTAAACTCAACATCTACTCGACTAGCAAACTAGTTAAGTATATTTTGATGTCAGAAGTATTCTAAATAAACGCCATAGCACTTATGGTAAACAAAAACCAAAGCATACGGTACTAATTAATAACTTTCGTATATCGACCGGTATCGAACTGATGAGCGAACTAGTGGTATTTTTACCATCCAAAACTAATACCAACTAGTCAAGGGAACTAATTAATATTACTTAACATCCTAAATCTTAATTACTCCCTAATGATGCAAGACCAACCCTAATTATCATACTTAATTTAAACACCTAAATATCTAACAATTTAACACATGTCATAAAATAAGTTACACTTAGCCCCCCTCCAAATTGGCGAATTCAAGTGGGCCCCCACCCACTTGATTTGTGTTGAAAGATATTTGAGTATGGCATGAAGATGTAATCTTGACTTGAAAGATTATATAATCACCACCCTTACTTCAACATTGTTATTTCACAAAAAAATACAAACACCTCCATACTCTTCCTCAATCTTGGCTCACATACACCACCATGACACCACCATATAACACCCTAAAACACCATATTATACTCACTTTCAAGCCATCACAAGGTCACCGATGGGGTTTGCAAGAATGGAGGAGCATTAGGGCTTTCTTTGGAGCTTTATCATCATCTTGATCTTCATTTCACACCACCATCTTAATCTTGGATCATCCCTAGCCTAAGAGCTAGTAGTAAGTTCACTTGTTTAAGATTTCAAGCTCTTACAACATGTAGATTTCAAAAGTACAAGTAACTTCATCTTGAACATCTTGAAATAAATCATCCAAAACCCTAAATTATAACTAAAATAACAAGATAAAAATATGTAATTTATGATAATTATGTTGTTTATTTGTTGTAGTATTTTACAAGAGTGATAATCTTACTATATTAAGCTTAAAAATGTTATTTAAACAAGTATATGTTTAAATCATGTAAGATCATCATCTTCAAGTTCATGAGCTTTGAATATATGTGGTTTTGATATTGTTTCTAAAATGTAAGATACCTTATGAGACTTGAAACTTGGATCTTGAAAGCTAGTAAAGTTGATTTTTATATATAACAAAGTTATATAAAAATGGTTGTAAATGTTGTCCATAAAAATCTTGGTGTTTTGATCATCTTAAAAGATATGGAATTTTTAGAGGCTTTAAAGTATAAAAATATATGATTAAAAGCTCATGAAATGTTGAAGACAAGTTATATGCATATTACTTGAAAAATGAGTTTTAATAAGCTTGATGAATTAGCGATGATTTGGGAAATTGAAAAGTGGTTTAAATATGTTTTGAAACGTGGAAAACGCCATAGTTTAGGGGAAAATATGGCGAAGTTTTCTAAAAATCTAATCGCGATTAAAGTGTAATTAACGGGGTAAACGTGATTAGTGACCTAAACCTTCATTAAGGAAGTTTTAATGACAAGGGTTAAACCCTAATCTTCCAAGGATTTAACAAATACTTATATATATTTTTACAAGTTAAAAATGGGAATTATTTATTACATATATATATATAATTTAGGAATAAAAATATATGTATATACTTTGTCACCATCATAATTGAATGTGTAATATACATGTGTATGTATCTAGAAATTCTAGGGTATACAATATAAAATACCCAATTAATACAACACACCAAATACTTGGAAGTTACCAAGTATAAATTACTTGAACACATACACTTTTACGCAATTCTTGAAACAAATGATCGGACGAGCTGACTAGTCGGAAAATGGTCAAATTTATATAATACACCGTTTCACCGTCGATCAATGAACATATCGCCATCATGAGGAGCTACTACGACACTTGGGCGTCTTTCGACGCGGAAATATATATTAAACGACAACGACGACACGTCTAAAAATAATATATTTTAGACACTTAACAAATATATATATTAACGATAACAAACTCCGGAAAGTTAGGATGTATAAAAAATACTAAGGGATTTTATAAAAGTATATGAACATACTTGAAAGTCTATACTTAGTAAATATAACCAAGTGTAAGGTTATAAATATTATGTACTCATGAAGTTAAGTTGGGCTAGACCCATTATATGAAAGACATGGGCAAGGCCCAAATACATAATCTCATGCATTTAATCGTAATTTAATTACGTAACTGAGTCGTACGTCATATCACAAGCGTTAGGACAAGTGAATCATGCTATAACATATATTGGTTTTCGTTACAACGTGAAACAAATCAAACTATGTCCTAAAAGTGTTGGGTGCACTATTCACGGTTACACTATTCATGTCAGCAAAATTGCTGAAACGAAACAGAACAATGAATAACGGCATACAAATGACATAACTGAGTCCATATATACATGAAAACACTAATATGGGAACATATCTTGCAATAATACGTAACTTTCTGGTTTAACGCTTAAACATCAAAATTGTCCGTTTCTGCTAAAAATGTAACAACTCCCGATAAGTACGACTTACGGAACGCAAAACAGTGAGTTCATGTCCCCCCTCATCGAGGGGAAATACATGCCATAACAAACAGCTATGGGTTTAGATGATAACACGATCAAATGCGCGTAAGTAGGATGGTGACAATGGTAACCATTAATCACTTAGTGACCAAGGTGCAAAAGGTCTAGATCTATTGAGTTTGAGGTACGCTCCACTCCTGGTTGGTAAACCTTTAGGAGTGCTTTTGTGATCACAATGATGTCAAAAGTTGTCTCGGTTTGGTTGCTTACTTATGATACATATGTCAGGGTGCTCGTGACACACTGATAGATCCTTAAACTCCATGAATGCTAATAACATACTCATGGCTAGGAGTCAAACATGACTTAAACTCCATGAATGACACATATTTCATCACTAGATTACAAACATAACATTTTATAAGAGAACAATAACTACATGAACTCGCCAACTTTTGTTGACTTTTTAAAATTACATGTATTTCAAGAGGCAAGACTTCAGCCGGTGAAACACTTCGGGAAATGGGAATGACATGACAACGAATGCTACCTTTTGAAGGGTTTGCCTCTTATATCCCAACCTCGTATGGATATATAGCAGTCAAAACCTTAACATGCTTTTATGATGAAAACAATATTTTGTTATGGAGTAATGTAACTTCAATTATATTTTTGATGACAATGTGAAACTGTTTGGAAACTCATGATTTCACTTTTGGAAACTTGTAAACATTGGTTTTAAATTAATATAAGTATGACATCGTTGTTGATTTACACTTGTTTACATGATTGGATGCAATGATTTCCTCATAGTCACACGATTGCGCTTCCGCTACGACCAGGGTGTGACACGTGTATTATTTTACATAACATGATTTAAAAAAACGACGAAAACGCGATAGCACCGGTACACATTCAGGATCCTCTAGTCGAGCCAGCCCTCGATGACAGGGTGTTAGACGAGCTTATGGATGAAGATACACATTGGAGACTAAAACATGATCTCGTTGAGCATCTCGAAAGAATGGATTTACCCCACCTATTGGTGGACTCCGACGAAGAGCAGTAGTTTTAGTTTTAGTCTAGTTAATTTTAAGTATTATTAATTATTGTAATGTTTTTTTATTTTATTTTAATTTATTGTATTGTTTTTTTTAGTTTATTGTACTTCTATTTTGTTAAATTTGTGTTTCATTTATTAAATAAATAATAGTTTATAAAAAAAGAAAAAAAATAGTTTCCCCCCACCCCTCATGATGTCACACCCTCAATTTCCACTTGCGGAGTTTTACCGCGAGGCGTGTGAACAAACCAGAATCTGAAACACTAGTACGTCGAACGACTCTATATGATTTGATAATACGTTTTCCAAAATCATTTGTTGTAGATTTTATATTGTCTAAATTAATTACCAATATTTAGCAGAGCATTAGTTTTTAAAGTTGAGCGGAAGCATAAAATAAATAGTGAAGCGGGCGCCAACACAAACGCCAAACAAATGAAAAACCCCAAAACAATATTGATAAATAAGACTCGATAAAAGATGTCTTGTTCAATGCATGTGCGTGCACCTAGAGCTCCTAGCGTCCTGAGAAACATGTAAAGAAACAAGTGTCAACATTTAAGATGAGTGAGTTCACAGGTTTTCATAAATTCGTTTGTTCAGTTATATTTTTTTCCCCGTTATCCCTAACCTGGGATAACGAATTAGTTCCATTATTCCAACCCGGAGTATTAAGTTGTTGCTTCCAATATTCCAAACCCGGAATATTAAGTTGTTGATTCCATTATCCCCAACCCGGGATAATATAGTTGTTTCGTAATTAAGTTCAATGTTAACATATATAGGTAGCTAGCCTAAAGTTATGTCACGTAAGAGTTCGCGATCGAAGCTGACTGTTGTGCCTCCGTTTTGCCAGGCCTATCACTGACCATGGCGAATTTAGGCCAAATTAATCACCCGTTGACCATACCCGGTCGGCTAGCGCGACTAGCTCGGATGGGGCTTGTAGGGCCCAGTAGTACTACTTATAATTCCCCCGCTATTAAACCCAATACTAACGATCCGAGAGATTGACGAGGACTTAAGTGATAAAGCTGCTTAGTGACCATAACATTACATTAACATTAACTTAGTTACCGAGTAGTTATGTGACGTTAAATTCGTATAACGTAAAGAGATTGAGTTTGAGAGTGTATACATGTTTCTCCCCCTGTTGTTTAAAAACCGGATAAAGTTAGGGGCCGTGAACTCACCTTTATTTGCTCGGTTAGTGTAGCAAAGAAGTTATAAGAGATGGGACCGCTAGTTGCGTCCTAACAAACCAATTAATTCCAAGTCAGTGTGTGAACACACCAATACAAATTCTACACGTAGTTTACGCACAAATTTATACACACAAACAACATATCTAACACTCAAACATGCATGCAAGTATCCTCATGTGATCTAGTGATTTAAAACAACTTATCATAAACATAAACCAATTCATGCCACAATTTGGTGCACACAATCACAAGTTATCAATTTCAGCTTAACACTCATAATTCAGCTGTTTTCTAGGATTTTTATAAAATACTTCCAACATTCCAAAAATTCCAATATTTTTACAGTAGGTGACATTTATACCATAGAAATTTATATAAATTTTCCAAGTCCTAATTCTTTACCAATTAACCATAAATATTAATATACTAGGCTGCAGTCAGATTTGTCGCCTTCTGACTGCAGTCCACGGAAGAATTTATTTAAAAATCACTGATCGTCCAATTAACAAAATTCCAGTTGGATTTGCCCGGAAATTTCTATACCTAGTGGCTGTACAAAATTCATGACTCAACTCTCTACTGATTTTAAAATCCAACTTGATAAACAACCAACAAAATTTCAGAATTTTCACAGCTTTAATTACTGAACTTATTTGGCCCTTTAAAAATATCAAACGACTTCAGAAAATTATGAATCCAGCACCTTTAGATTCGTTATTCAAATCTCTACGTTCTAGACATCAGAAAATCCGTTTTTCGACAACTAGTGACCGAGTTACAGCCAGATGAAGTCGGCTGTAACTATTACTCAGCAACTGTTTTCAGCATATCATTATTATAGACTCGTATAACCCGTCCGTATGATTAACCTAGGCGATCTTTAACCGGTTTCCTAGTCATAATCAATACTAATAACATATCCATGCAAACCCTAGTTCATACTTCTAGTTTTTACAAACAAACCTACTCGCAAACTTTCAAGTTCCGAAAACAATCATGCATATGAACAACAATCAAATCAGCCGATTACATTCAACATATAAAATCCGAAACAACTAATCAATTAATCATTCAAGCATATATATATATCCGAACATGATCTCGTAATCAAAGATAACCCTAACCTTGAATAACTAGGTAAACAAGCCGGGACTTGGACAAGAAGTATCCGGCTGTTCCAGCAAAAATCGCGACCGAGAGGATGATGGTAGAGTAGGCTGTTTTGTTGATCGAATAGAGGTGAACAAGGACTGATCTCGCGACTGAATGGAGGTGCACAATCGGCTGCTTGCGACCGGGAGATGATGATGGCGATGACTGCTGCTGCTGCGACCGAGAGGAAAGGAACGAACAAGGAAGGAAGCTGTTTGCGATCACAAGGCTGCCGACGGCAGTTTCTTTTTAGGGTTTTGTGTATGTGAATGAAACATGTGAGTTTGTATATATAGGCGCAACAAGATGATAAGGGTTACGGTTTTAGTTGGAGCTCGTGGCCGAGAGACTAGGGCGGTCGGTTGGGTTTTGATCTTGTGGCCGAGGACTTGGGTTGCATGCAATGGGTTTTCGGTTTGGGTTGTTCTCGGCCGAGTAGTTAGAGTTTTAGGTCTTGATCTCGCGGCCAAGTAGTTAGAGTTTAAGGTTTAGGTTTGATCTTTGCGGCCGAGACATGTTTGAGTCGTAAACTTGGTTAATTCCTAGAGTTACAAGGAATCAAAGTTGGTTCGTGTCGCGGTTCGGTTCGGTTCGTGTACATATCTACCATAATTATTTTATAACTAAAACAATCACACAAACACTCATCACGTATTCATTAACTCGTACACGTTCATACACATAGCACGTAAATAGTTTGACAAGTATTACGTTTAAGTTATCCGAAAAACCCGGGATGTCACACATGAAGGGTGCACCCCTTATGTTTTTGGGCAAGAGAGAGTTAGAGAGGGGAAATGCCATGACAACATATGATTAGGTTAAAAAAAATTCCCCTCACCTCATGAGGGGGCCTTTACACCCTAACACACTAACCAGTAACCACCCAGCAATGCTGATATAATGTTGTACGGCACTATATGGCCGTTCAGAAGATGAAACGCAGAAGTTAAAACACTTGCTTAACTGTTGGCTTACACGGCTATGTGGTTGTTCAACTGCTCATTATATACACCAGTTTAAAAGTTGAGATCGATGTGATACTCACCAAAGTTGTGCATGCAATGTATACCAGTGAAAAATGATGTATATGTAGAAATACCATGTTCTCTATACACGATTGTAGAGTATATCATCTTAATATAGGACTTTTGCAAAAGGTTTTGAGACCAAGGCTTTAACAACACAACTTTTGCGAGAGGTTTTGACAGAGGCTTTAACAAAATGATGAAAATTCGAAAGTCCTCTACAAACAACAAGAATCACATGCATGGCAAGCATAATTTCTTACACTTACCACGAGCCTTGACTTATAATATTATCCTTAAATATCTCTACCAAGCTTGAAGCTATGAGATTAAAGTTACAAGTCTCACATGTTCCAATTTTCAACAAGCTTCGAATTTTACCAGCCGGTTACAGGGACAACATGTGCTTATAAGGTACAAAAATAGTAAAAAATAACAAAAATACTTAATTACCAATAAAACAAAGATATCAACTGCAACATCAACATATTCCAACACAGGATAACAAGTAATCCCAACTAAAATCTTACCTTAAAAGAAGGCTTATTATAATAGAGAATTATTTAACTCTTTTTAGTTAATAATAGTAATAGTAATACGCACACTTTCAACACATAATCAACAACAAAAGGGCGACGATTGTCGCACATTTTGCAAACTAGACCAACATAAATATATAGCTTAAAAGCTCTATGGTGCTCTTCCAGTGTTAAAACAATACCGCAAACTGAAACCACCGTTTATGAGCTGAAACAGTGGAAGCCATCAACTACATCTGAATCAGTAAGATTGGTTGGGCGTTTTATAGCTTAGCAGTGCGGAGCTTCTGCTTGAGAATTGGTTGGACGTATTCATGGAAGCCGTCAACTAAATCTGAATCATTAAGAGGATCTTTCCAAGCAGCCTCGTAGAGTTTTGGATACACGTTTCCATCATAACGCCCAAGAATGGAACCCAGGTAGTGGTCAGTGTAGTTGAATCAATCAACTAGAGCGATTGCATTTGGGCGGACCTGTCATCACTTGTCTCAGTACACAAGTAAACTATTTGTCGATTATCTTAAGTACCATTTAATAAGAAAAAGAACAACAAAGGCTAAATAGGTATTTTAAGGGATAATTTCATATATCCTCCTCCAAACTTGGTAGATTATCATACTTGCCCAACAAAAATCATAATATCAATATACCCATTTATAAAATTTACAACATTTATACCCTCCCTAAAACCTTGCATTAGGATACAAGACTCTGGAGTGTAAACACAAAGAGAAGCGTATAATGGTCCTATTATAAATAGTATTCAATGAAACAGGTAAATATATACCTTAGAATACAATGTTCTGAGTTGATCATTAGCAAGTGAGGCCTGTTTGGGAGTAAGATACCCTGTTGCCAAGAAATCACCTTGATGCTTGTGCAGAAGAAACAATGCGTAGACGTAACGCAACATCTCTAGCGTTTGTTTCACTCCCTTTCCAGGGATGTCTTGTTGCAATTTCTCAACAAACCTGAAATATATTAAATAACACTTCTATGGTTGCAGAAAATAAAGTATCATGTTATAAATCTAATCAGTTTCAAAACGCATATCCAAACAGCCAACAATTTGACACAGAATTTGTTACATACTACGATTATAACTTCTATGTCTTACTTGGATACAACGATTAATTGGCAGTGAGCAACTGCTGCCTCAACCAAATCAGCTGATAGTTCGGCAAAACCTGTAGCAAACTCAAATGAAATAACATTTATCATGGCCATAACTAGGGTTATTCATATAGTTTGCGGCTCAATGCTCGAATGAAATTAGCTCGTAGATAAACGAGCCGAGCGGACTTGTTTAAAATTTGACCACGCTCAAGCTGAGTTGAGCTAGCTCGTTTTTCTTGCTCGAGTTAAGCTAGCTCGTTTTTCTTGCTCGAGTTAAGCAGGCTCATTTAAGAAGCGCAAGTTCAGAGCAAAAAAGAATTCACCCGCCTTAAAATGTGCAAGAAATATCATGTTTTGTTATTAAATTTATCTATACCATATTCACAACCAACTTCCATTTCATTTCGTTATAAATGATCGATATAATAAGTTAAATAAAAAAAAGTACCTTCTTCCGGATTTTCAAACTTGGCCAACTGTCGACCACACCGAACAGCCATTCTAGCAGCCCTAGACTCAAACGCTTCCACTATTGCACCAGGGTTTAGCCAACCTTCAGCTGCATTTGTGGTTAAGAAAGCAATTAAAGATCTCAACTCTATTGCGGTTATGATTCATCAAGCATATGGCCAATAACTAACATATACGTAAATGATTTATGCTCATGGTAAGAAAAAACAAGTTTCACAGTTTGTTAAAGATGATTAGCTACCAGTTTGTACAGCACAATTATTCTGCATCAGAGATGCCACTCTCCCCATATAAGCTGTTGTCCCAACTGGCTTTTTGTAACCAAGCTCCGAGACTGTTTTCACAAGAAACCTCGCAACCTATATCAGCAAGCAACACGAGTCAATCTACACTTAAAGACGAGTAACCAACACTTGGATTGCTCATTTAAATATTTTTCCCATTCTTCCTTCCCCATGCTTTACCATATTGTTCCTTATCTTTATTACATCCAAATTAGGATAAGTTATGGTAATCTTCTATTTATAAAGGCTTTTTTATTAGCATATTATCCTGTTAACATCACACCGCATCACATACCTGTAGTAGTAGAACAACATTGTCCCCTTCATATGTACAAGCAGGAATGTAAACCGCATATAGCTCGGGAAGCCCACTGCTAACAAGGTAGCCATGACCACCACATAGTTTTCTACATTCTTCAATTCCATCCTGAAAGAAATAACGATTTTAACCCTCAGTGTTGAATAAAAAATATAATCTTGATGAATCACATTTTATCTAAATCTAATAATTAGTTAACCTACACTAGCAACAAAGTATTAAGCACTCACAGCTGTTGCTGTAGTTGTTATGGACTTCAACCCTGCAGTGCATGCATGGGCCTCGGGTAACGTTGAAAAGTCATTAGCTGCTAATCTTTCCTTAACATCCATGTACAACCATGTTAACCACTCACCCACAAATCTGAAGGCATAAGCAGATGCCAGCAAAGGGAAGAGTCTACTTTGCTGAGTTTTATAATCAATCACCTAGGGAGGGGTGTACAAAGTACAAATAAAAACTTGAATCGTTTTCTATAAGGAATAAACATTAAACGATGACAAAAACAAATAAACCTGGGTCTCAGGCCCACCATCACGTGAACCAAATTGTCTACGAACAGCACTATATCTTGTAGCGATACAAACTGCACGAGATAATGCTTTGGAAGCATCAGCCACAATTGTTTGCCTAACATACACCATAGTTCCATAGATAAGTTGTCGAGGAACATTGGATTGCATAATTTTTCCTTCCTTTGTAACCTGGGTCACCCTGGGAGGAATAAAAAATCTCATATTAGATTAAAAAGGGGGCAAAGAATTATATTTATTTATGAACTTGACCCCTTAGTAGTTAAATAACAAGAATAAAAATATGTTTATCCAAATACTAAAAACCAATTATTGTGACTTCAAGTGGCAATATGTAATTAAACTAGAACCAACTACAAATCATCTGAAGATAAAAAAAACATGAATGTATATAGATCTGATAGTACCTCATCAACATTTGATTCCTTGGGATACGCACATGATCAAACCTTAAAACACCGTTGTCTATGGTGTTATACGCCCCATTTCCAAACTTCATCCCAATATCACCAACAGTAATGCCAGAAAGAGGTGAGTGATCATCCAAGCTCCTTATTTGGACAATAAAACCTTCAAGGAAACAATGATGGTAAAAAACGGCTATCTTTATTTTTCCACAAAAATGATGAAAATATTAGAAAACAATTTGATCTACAAAATCCTGGCAAAATCACAGCATCAGATGATGTTAGAATGTTTAAAAGTGTGCTTTCAAAGTGACTGATTTTGATTAATCAGAATCAGATAAACAGGTTTAATGAAACGTTTGTATGAGATAGTGCTTTTTGAAGTTGTAGTGTTTGATCAACTGTGATTAATTAAAAAATAAAGTTGATGCGACTTGTGAGATGGAGATGCTATCAGATCGTATGAAACTGATTGATCATACGACTAGAAGCAGAATCTATTAGTTAAAAAAATGATCAGATAATCGTATTTAATACAAAAATGAAAAAAGAAAACGGCTTGAAATATAAAACTATAAAACAGATTTTGTACTAACCATGAACTCCATGGAATTCACCACCTACTATGAGGCGAGCATAAACAACGGCATGTGTTGACACTTTACCTAATCCACCAGGCCACCACTATGAGACATCAAGCACAAAACAAAAGAAAATGAGTGAGAAGACTTAAATTCGAATACATACAATTAGAAGAACAAACTTGTTTCCTGTTGTGAATCCATTTCATGTTACATTAAGACTTACTTTGCTTGATGTTAGAGTAGGGCTGTGAATGACAAACTCATCCGTTTGGGGATCAAATATTGCGGTTGTTTCTAGACCTTGCACATTGGAGCCATGACCAAGTTCGGTCTGTGCATAACAGCCAATGATTTGCATTTTCTGAGCCAATGGCAACCATTTCTTTTTCTGTTCTTCAGTTCCTTGTCCCTCAATAGCTGGGATGAACATTCCCTAAAGAATCGAAAAAACAACAGCTGGTAAACACCTCAAAGCACAATCTATTCTAATTGGAATAATACAGTTTAAGAAGAGATATAGAAATTACCCAGTGAAGACCAGTATAAGCAGGTTCATCAATATAAAGTCGCAACCATTAGCCTCTTCTTCTGAGATTAACAAAAAGTGCATACTTTAGTCAAACATGATGAAAACAGGTTCTTGGTATCTTAATACCATTTTGCAGGCTTAAAGTGAATATTACCAGTCAGACGAAGATCAACAATCAGCTTCCATCCATGAGCAGCTTTTCTAAGAGTATTCTTGAGCAACTCTTTTCTACCCATCATAGGCCTTGTAAACTTTTCAAAGGCCTGCAAACAATAAGACAAAATATAAATACACACACATATAGAGAAGGGATCTATGCAGAACAATATATATAATCATTCATTTTTTTCAATTTAAATAGCCTTACGTGTAAACTATTAGTCTAAGCATGTAAATTTCTTTCAAAGCAACATGAAAATAAAAAATATGCCTAAACAATTTTATACACAAAGTAAAAAACCAATAATCCCTAAAAACAAAACGACTAAAAGCCTAATTCATCTGCAGATCAACAAAACATTCAAGTGAAGTGAATTGAATTGAGACTCATACAGGATCACTACCAATTAAACATTAAAACTAATAATCCCAGAAAACAAAAGAATTAAAACCTAATTTTATCAACAAAAGTGCAATCAAACATAGATTGAAGTGAATTGGGACTTATACATTAACGATCAAACATAAAAACCGATAATCCCTGTAAATAAAACGATTAAAAGCCTAGAGGACAGAACAAGGAAAGGTGCAATCAGAGATAAACTGAATTAAAGTGAGAGTGGTACCGGATCATTGGCAACGAGATTGGCCATACGATTAGAGAGTTGCAAAGCTTGAGGAGAACCAGCCCAAGCAACTTTCATGGCTTCCACATCGAACCGCGCCTTGTGCCTTTCATCACTCAAGTAATCAACTCCTTCCATGTCCTTGTTCAAATCAAAACCTAGCTAGCTACACAAATCAAGATCAGATTGTAGTGAATTATGATGATTTCTTTGTTACCAAAAAGAGCTGATAAAAATACCAGGGCGAATATACGAGGAGGATTTCAAGAAACGTATTGAGAATCCCAATACAACAACAAGATGAGAATGATAATGATTTTATCTCTCTCTCTTGTTTGATTTTATTGACTGGTGACGACGCTATGCCGGCTCACATTAATTTCACGTGTGCGTTTGGTGGCCGGTGAGTCAAGTGTGGGTTCACAATTTCACACACAACACATATGGAAAGTAATATCTACGTTTGGAAAATATAATACATAATCATCCTCACTATTAATTTACAAAACTAAATTAGGTTGTCTCACTTGATTACTTTTCAATTTTTACCTTTTTATTCATTGGGCCACTATACTATTATATAACATATATAGGAGAAAACTTAACATAAAAGTTTTACTACTTGTAATGTATAATATACAACCTACTAAAGCTTAAACATTAAAATAGTAAATGGGTTAAATGGAGGATTTCAAGATTACAGAATTGATACAACTATATTTTACAACTCCAAAAGCATATGTTACAACTATACAGAACACAATTTTACCATACCAAGATAATCTTTATTTGTGTTGATATACTCAAGGGCTGGCATAACGGGTCAACCCGATCTATTAAGAGACGAACACGATAAGACACGAACCAGAAACATGTAAACACGAACACGACATGAAATCTTATCGTGTCAGATTTTCGAAACAAGAAAGAACCCTTTTTAATAACATGTTACACGAAACGACCATGTTAAGACCCGAAAAAATTACTATCATGCGACCTTTTAAGACATGAACACGACCTGTTAAGACACGAACACGACCTGTTTAAGACACGAACACGACCGAATTGGAGGGAAGTTGTGAACCGAATTAGGAATGGTGGTGTTTGTGAGAGAGATTTAAAAATTAGGGTTTGGATTGTGGAAAAAGAACAGCGTGTGTTTGTGTATAATTAACCCCAGTGATGACCCATGTCCACAACCACATATAATATTTTTAAATTTTAAATTTTAAATTTTAAATTATTAACATGTACTTAACGGGTCTTAACAGGTTAACACGTTTTTGCCTGTTTAGACACGAAACCTGTTAAGGTCAAACACGAAACATGATAACTTCGTGTAAGTTTGTGTCATGTTACCGTATTCGTGTCAGAATTGCCAGCCATAATATACTTTGACCAAAGTGATCCTTTTTACTTTTTAGAAACCCTCATTGCATCGTCCAAAAGCACTCCTCAAATCAACGGCCAGTAATCCCTATCTGTCACTCACCACCAACCAATCAATACACCCTCCAAGAGCCCACATAAACAAGCTCTCTTGTAGCCACCCTTCATGCCTCACTTAATCAAATTTCTAACTCCTACAATAAAAAAACTTAGGTATGGAGAGGCGAGGGCGCGGAGGGGAGGAGAGAGATGCAGCGATGGAGAGTAAAGGAAAAGCAGCCGAAGTCAAGTAACCAGATGTAGAGGATGAAGACTGGGAGACGGTGAGGAGGAAGAAAGGTAGAGAAATGGATGACGAAGAACCTAGTACAACGATTTTCCTAGCAAACCTGCCAGAAGGAGTTTCAAGAAAAGAGTGAAGAAGCACCGGCTGAACCAAGAGGTATACGGAGAATCTTAGTTACAGCTCAACGTATCTGCATAAAAGGTTATCTCTCGTTTTCTCTTCTGGTGATCTCTGTCACACCCTCAAATTCCACGTGCAGGGTTCTACCGCGAGGCGCGTGGCAAACCAGGATCTCAGCCATTAGTCATATTGAACGACCACTATATGAGTTTAAAAATTTTCCTGTTTGCTCATTCATGAGAAAATACAGTTTATATAAAATGAGTAGCGGAAGCGTAAATAATTACAAAACTAAAATAGCTAATAGTAATTAAAATTGATTCTAAAAGTTTGGTGAAATCAATGCGACTCCGAAATGCATCCAGTCCTGATGTGTGCTACCTTAGCAACCTGAGAAAGACATGCAAGAACAAGTGTCAACACATAATGATGAGTGCGTTCACAGGTTTTACGATACAATTATGAAGTAAGTTGTTTCTCAAGAGTTTTCCACTGTTTCAAACCCGAAACAGTAAGTTGTAGTGTTTAGCAGTTACTTGTTATATTTGTAGGTAGCTAACCTAAGTTACGTCAACAAAGTGTTCGATCCGAAGCTGACGTTGCTGCCCCTGTTGTGCCAGGTCTATCACCAACCACGGCTAAGTGTTAGGCAAATTCTACACTCGTGACCTTCGACGTTCGGTCTAGCTGGCGCGACCAGCTCGAGTGGGGCTTGTCGGGCCCAGTAGTACTACTAAAAATTCCCTCGCTATAATCCAATACTAACGGCATCGTAAGTTTTAAGGGGACTGACATGTGATATAATGCTTCTTTGTGACCATAACTAATATAACAAAAACCCTAATAGTTGTGACGTTACCTTACCGTAACGTTATGACATTACTTTACCATAATGTAGCGCATGCTTTCCCCCCTGTGTTTTAAAAACGTTTAAAGAGTAGGGGTCGTGAACTCACCTGATGTGCAAAGCATAATACTCCATATAGCAAATAAAGGAAAGCAAAGCCGAAGCTTGAAATATCAAATCTTCTTGTGCCCTTTACGTGTGACTCGTCTACATTTCCTCGATGCACTGCCACCCAAACTGACCCATGACCCGAACTTTGACTAGCGCTATCTTCTATTGATCGAGACTGGCGTTGACCAGTCAAACCCAAGTCTGACCAGTTTTGTTTTAAGTCCAACACACCTCTAAATGCTCAGTTTGCATCACAACATTCCAGATCAACAAAAAAAAAGAATCAGGTGTTTATCACGAGTCAATAAAGCTTGCAAGACCCTACGATACACTGCCGCCGTCGTTTTGGTCATCGGAGAATCCCGACATTGCTGCTGATAACCTCCACACTCACCTTAAAACAACACCCGACGCCACCACCTTCCCGTTTTGCCGTCGGTCGGTCATCACCTCACCATTGTCCACTACCACCATCACCTCTTCAGACCTAACCATAAGAACCACTACAGCGCCGCATTGCAGATGTTGTTACGCCGGAAAGGCGGCATGTCGTCGCCCCTTCTGCCATCTTGGAACCACCGAACACCCCAACCGCCTCCCTTCTTCCGCCGCTTGACACTTCCACCACAGCGCCGCCACTGATTCACAAACTGATCATGGAACTAAGGGAGGTGAGGCCGCTGCCTCCTCACGGCTGTGCGCCGCTGCTGCTTCACCCCGAGCACCACCACACGCGACTACCGCCACCACAGTGGCTCCTCCACCGTCCGCCGTGCGCCGCCATAACTGGTGGTGGTCGGCCTTCTCAAGAGGGTTGGGGAACGAGATGTGTGTGTAGAGAAAACTGAAGTATGTGGGGGCTAGGGTTTGGTCGTTAGGTGAAAAATGAAGAAGGGAGGAGAAAGAGATGGTCTTATACCCAGGTTTTGGGTGTAGGTGACTTGGGCTTAAACCGCGTATACGAACCTGCTTGACGTCACGAGTCACGCTAAAAATATATTCTAAATAATATTATCGAGTAATTATATCTATAAATTCCGTTTAATAATATAGATCTAAAAATATATATGTGTATATATAAGTTAAATCGGTACCGCTCAACCAAAAGTGTCGGTTAACTCGTTGAAGGTTATTATTATTTTACAAATAATATATAATAAAATAATATAATAAAATACTTTAGAATATGTATCCTTTTTCGATAATTAGGGTCAAAAGTACGAGTTGTCACATTCTCCCCATTTACATAAATTTCGTCCTCGAAATTCAGGCTAAGGTATACTCTATACTCTAGTTATGGGTTCGTCAATAACACGTTAAGCGTAAATGTACACGGTTTCATGTAAGTTCACAAAATAAACATCTAGGTCTCATACATATAAATTCACATAATTAATTTTTTAGTTGTTCAGGAATCCCGTTCCTATTGTTTATCGAAGCATGGGTACAAACCCATGTGTGACTTGGTAATTCCACGAATTACCGTTAAGTGAGTGTTTGTGAAATAATTGAGACACTTAATTTACCCTAATAAAATGTAATGCATAAATGAATGTTTGAGATAACTGAGTTTGTGTTAACAGAGTTAACTTGAAAATGACAGGTGTCACATTATCCCCTTTTTAAAGAATTTTCGTCCCGAAAATTTAGGTTATGTTAGTTTTAGGACCATGGTTGAAAGTTCATTGCTAAGGAGAGCATGAACGCATAAGTCGGTACGAGATGAGAAAATACCAAACTACATGATCCAGATGGTAGTTGATGGCAGTTGAGATCCAGTTGTTAATCCCAACGAGTTACAAGAGATTATATAGGTATTGAATAGTTAATTTTCGAAGCACAAATTGATTTTCAGCAAGAGTAGGTCCACCAAAAGTGAGAGTATCAAGTGTTATGGGAGTCGCTTACAATATAAGTATACACGAAAGTAAAGAAATGACGCCATTTCAAGATTGGTTCATGGTATTGAAGTTTGGTGGTCCAGTTTTTTTTACGAATAAGATGGAATAGCACACCGCCTAGTAACCAGGTATTGTTATTGTCACGGAGGTGACACCAATGTTCAGAATTTTAGTAGGTGAAGCCACTATGGCTGGAAGAGGTTGTGATGTATCGAAGTGACATCTTGCAAAGGGATTTCGAATGGAGATTAAGTTAGGCTACCAAGGAAAACACTGATACATGTCAATTTATATATGGTCTTAAGTAGAAATATAAGTTTAGTTCATGGGAGGTCGATGATAAAGAATGTTGTAAAAAGTTACGTTAACACGGGCGACACTCACAAGAGTTGGAACACCAAGTGGTCATATATCGGTATGTCATTGACGGATGAGTTTAACATGTATGGCGGGGGGGGGGGGGGGGTTGCACAGAATGTAGTTCATGTGAGCTCAACACGTTTGAATTTGAGTGACTTTTGGAGGCGGTAATTTGTTATCACGGAGTGATCTGAATATTAAGTAACCAACACTTCACAAATCAAGTGTATCTAATGTATATTTTGAGATTACTCGAATGGACACGGATGTCATATGTCATAAACAAGGGGTCGACGAATAAACTAAACTGAAATTTGTTAAGGTAGTTTGTTAGAGGCCAAATTACTCAAATTATAGGATCACGTGTGTTGGGTGCACCACCGAGAATTTACTCAAAGTAACTGACGTGAAAGTAATTAAAGCGAGTTCAAGAGAGATTCGTTGTTACATGGTATCGCTACCGGAGATCAAAAAATGGTTCTAGTCACCACTGCCGAAGAATAGTGATGATGCCATCGTACACAAGGATTCGAGAAAAATAATAATAATTGCTTGGAACAGATGATTCGAGTAGATTTACTAATCAAACTAGATGAAAAATCAAATCAGGTATTATGCCCCTTTACTTCTGAATGTTACCATCTTGACGGTTCATACGGAGGGAAAGGAGATTTTTGGTTGATATTGCTCAAGATATTTTGGTTGTAGTTGGTTTAGTAGACGCCCAGCTTTTGATAAAAGAGGAAAAAGTATGGACCCAAGAGGTCGATGAAGCTATACAAAAGTACGGTGCTTTTACACGGAAAGGGTGTATACCTCGTCATACCTCACGGAAGTAGAAATTTCATTTTATGCTCCTGCACTTGCTAAACGTAGTATGGCTCGTTTCTCCTCGAGTAGCGATTCTCGAGAGTGATTTAGCTAAGCGAGGAATAGTGTATAACAGGGTTAGGTAAGAACTATGGTATTCATTCTAGCACAACAAGGTAAGATGCGAAGAACATACCCAGACGTGGCTTTCATCAATCTGTTCCACATAATTGTTTTATAAGCACTAGTTAAATAATGAATACGATGATGAGGATGTAGTTTGGTCGCACACAAGCGGTATAAATAGAAATCAAGTGACGCTACGGTCGTTGGAAACGTTACATTGAAGGTGTTGATGCAATAAGGATTATGTAGAAAAATAATGGTTGGTCGAATTCGTAGTGTTCCGGTTCAATCGGAGCGCTCTCTACAGTCTTCGAGCTGGTCCGAATGCGAATAAGAATGGATTCACAAAATTATGTATGAAATTGAGTGTGTAATCAGTCGAACATGTATGCCACCAAGTTTGAAGAGTTGAACTAAAATGTGTATTAGGAACATCACCTATGTCGTCAAGAAGTTCCATTACAAGGACGCGAAAATATAAACGAAAACTGTATGGTAATAATAACAATACATCACCATCTTCAGGGTTCAAGAAGTGATCACAACGAATCGAAAAGGTGGTTTTTCGAGTACTTTAAAATTATAACAAAATTTTATGGGAGTTTATGCATAGAGAATCAAAGATGTAGTGTAACCACGACAATGGAGTGAGAGATTGTCTACGTCGACAACAGTAACTAACTGTCGCATTACACGGTAAGCGTCAACCAGTGCAACGGCTAGGGGATAGACTAGCTTAGAAGGGAATACTGTTATGGATTAACTACTCTAGCATTACTAGGAGTAAGATTATTATTTATGTCATCATGTTTATCTGGGTGCTGATTAACTTATGTCTCCGTCTTTCTATGTCCCTAAGATGATGGGACCGTTTGTTGGAAATCCTATTGCAGAGTTGGGTGTGCCGAGATGTACATAGGTTAGACTAAAGATTAGCAACAAAACCGAGTGATGGGGTTAAAGGAAATTTTATGTTAAGCACAAGGGATAAGGTGTGAGCGCACGAGAGATTCTTCATATTTCGTCTATTGCTGATGTTGAAGGGTTTACCCTACGATTTCTGATAGGGTTTCAATCGAGATAACGGGTTCTGATGAGAATCTTAGTTTCACTAAGACTAGTGCCTGAGTAAAAAATATAAAAAAATAAAATAAAATAATGAGGAGGGATTCGCTTAACGATAGCTCAATGTGTCCGAGAAGATCTTAAATCTAATAGTTGCGTCCATCAACTGCTGGACAAGTTTAACGACACCAGTTAATCGTTGAATGGGTTATGAAAGTTTCTAATGACAATGGAAGTTTTAAACATGAGATGCACAAGTTAAGACAAATCATCCACACACAGAGTTCCACCAGGATTCACATGCATCGCAAATTACTATTACGTGTGCACCCTAATGATAAGTTGATTTGCATGCTCACCCGAGTTCGACCTATCTTGTGTCAAAATGTCCCTCAGATTAAACTGTCGAATACGGAGTATTGTCAATATGATAAGGTCATCAAAAGCTTAGTTAATTACCCAAACGTTGATCAACTAGGAGTTATATCAGAAATAGCAGTCTGGAATCGATTGATCTGAGGACTCACTCAAGTTGAAACACACCATGTGAATCCAATCCAAGGATTATAGATATAAAAGTGCGCACGGAACAAACATGCACATAAATTATGACTTCAAGAGATAATACTAGTTCATTAACGTGAGTTACCAGAAAAGCAAGGCAATCGCTCTACCATCCGAGTTAGGATAGGGTTTAGGTGTGCAATCGTCAAAGGGTTCTAAGCTTTTGGCCAAATATTCTCTCGAAGAACATCAACCAAAGATGTAGACGTGTGGCTCGAGAAAATGATGATATCTCGATGTCAATGCATTTCTGCACTAGCATGTGCAATGGTCTGCCCTAACGCAGGGTGCCTCACGCGAGGTCACGTGCGCAGGTTGAAAGAAAGTAAAACTAGTAAGACCTGGGTATGTGGTTTGGTAGGTAGAGAAAGGACTCGTTTTCGAAGAACCGAACTCCCAAAGATATGTGTCAATGTTCGATGTCGTCCCAAACATGGACCTGAGATATCTCACGTTTTCGATAGTACCATCGGTTGGCTCAAGTCGGTGTTTTGTTCAGCTCTGTGGTGTAGGAAGAGGTGTTATTGATTATGACATGAGAAACTCCTCCAGAGGCTCCGTCCCACGACCCTAAGACAGGAGTAGATACTGGTTGTTGGCTATTCCCCGGACGTCGCCTCTAGGGATGAAGATACGAAGAGATTGATGTGCTCTACATCAGTAGAGAGTGAAGTGGGTGGTGTCGACAATGCCCGAAATTTCAATATATGTTTTGATGCCGTGTGCGTAGGCATATTATGTAGGAGTGTTCTTGTATGTCATGTATGGGTGTCTATGTTGGTGTATGACTAATGCAGTATCTAAGGCTATAGACTAAGTCTACTCTCTAATGCAAACCTAGTTCACTATAACCAGTGGCTCTGATACCAATATGTCACACCCTCAAATTCCACGTCGGGTTCTACCGCGAGGCGCGTGGCAAACCAGGATCTCAGCCATTAGTCATATTGAACGACCACTATATGAGTTTAAAAATTTTCCTGTTTGCTCATTCATGAGAAAATACAATTTATACAAGTGAGTAGCGGAAGCGTAAATAATTACAAAACTAAAATAGCTAATGTAATTAAAATTGATTCTAAAATTTGGTGAAATCAATGCGACTCCAAAATGCATCCTAGTGCTGATGTGTGCTACCTTAGCAACCTGAGAAGACATGCAAGAACAAGTGTCAACACATAATGATGAGTGAGTTCACAGGTTTTACGATACAATTATAAAGTAAGTTGTTTCTCAAGAGTTTTCCATGTTTCAAACCCGAAACAGTAAGTTGTAGTGTTTAGCAGTTACTTGTTATATTTGTAGGTAGCTAACCTAAGTTACGTCAACAAAGTGTTCGATCCGAAGCTGACGTTGCTGCCCTATTGTGCCAGGTCTATCACCAACCATGGCTAAGTGTTAGGCAATTCTACACTCGTGACCTTCGACGTTCGGTCTAGCTGGCACGACCAACTCGAGTGATGCTTGTCGGGCCCAGTAGTACTACTTCCCTCGCTATAATCAATACTAACGGCATCGTAAGTTTTAAGGGGACTGACATGTGATCTAATGCTTCTTTGTGACCATAACTAATATAAGAAAAACCCTAATAGTTGTGACGTTACCTTACCGTAACGTTATGACATTACTTTACCGTAATGTGACATTACTTAACCGTAATGTAGCGCATGCTTTCTCCCCCTGTGTTTTAAAAACGTTTAAAGAGTAGGGGCCGTAAACTCACCTGATTTGTGCAAAGCATAATACTCCATATAGCAAATAAAGGAAAGCAAAGCCGAAGCTTCAAATATCAAATCTTCTCGTGCCCTTTACGTGTGACTCGTCTACATTTCCTCGATGCACGTGCCACCCAAACTGACCCATGACCCAACTTTGACTAGCGCTATCTTCTATTGACCGAGACCTGGAGTTAACCAGTCAAACCTAAGTCTGACCAGTTTTGTTTTAAGTCCAACACACCTCTAAATGCTCAGTTTGCATTACAACATTCCAGATCAACAAAAAAAAAGAATCAGGTGTTTATCATGAGTCAATAAAGCTTGCAAGACCCTATGATACACTGCCGTCGTCGTTTTGGTCATCGGAGAATCCCGACATTGCTGCTGATAACCTCCACACTCACCTTAAAACAACACCCGACGCCACCACCTTCCCAGTTTTGCCGTCGCGTCGGTCATCACCTCACCATCGTCCACTACCACCATCACCTCTTCAGACCTGAAACCATAAGAACCATAAGCGCCGCATTGCAGATGTTGTTACGCCGGAAAGGCGGCATGTCGTCGCCCCTTCTGCCATCTTGGAACCACCGAACACCCCAACCCTTCCCTTCTTCCGCCGCTTGACACTTCCACCACCGCGCCGCCACTGATTCACAAACTGATCATGGAACTAAGGGAGGTGAGGCCGCTGCCTCCTCACATTGTGCGCCGCTGCTGCTTCACCCCGAGCACCACACACACGACTGCCGCCACCACAGTGGCTCCTCCACCGTCCGCCGTGCGCCGCCATAACTAGTGGTGGTCGGCCTTCTCAAGAGGGTTGAGGGAACGGGATGTGTGTGTAGAGAAAACTGAAGTATGTGGGGGCTAGGGTTTGGTTGTTAGGTGAAAAATGAAGAAGGGAGGAGAAAGAGATGGTCTTATACCTAGGGTTTGGGTGTAAGTGACTTGGGCTTAAACCGCGTATACGAACTTGCTTGACGTCACGAGGCACGCTAAAAAATTATATTCTAAGTAATATTATCGAGTAATTATATCTATAAATTCCGTTTAATAATATAGATCTAAAAATATATATGTGTATATATAAGTTAAATTGGTACCGCTCAACCAAAAGTGTCGGTTAACTCGTTGAAGGTTATTATTATTTACAAATAGTAATAATAATAATAAAATACTTTAGGATATGTATCCTTTTTCGATAATTAGGGTCAAAAGTACGAGTTGTCACAATCCACTTCAAGCTTTCTTCAAAACTAGAAACGCCGTTAGGCTCGTCACGAGAGAAAAGGGGAGAGTTTTCTCCGTGACCACAATCCGGCGTGAGAATAAGTATTTGGGATTGCAAGGTAGTAAGTAACAAGTGATATGTGATAGCGTTTGATCGTAAGTAGTTTAACTTGTGGTGTAATCCTTATTTTATAGCCGAAAAGAGGTGTGTAGGAGATGGGCTGATGAGCCTTGGGCCCGGGCCCGACAACTAGGATTATCGATTCTGTCTCCTCTGCATCGACCATTAATGATCTTTGGAAGGAGGTGCGCTTGGCGGATGGTGAATGGAGCCACATGTCATGGCAGTTGTCCCTGATGTCAGACCTGTCATCAGCTGATAGTAGAGATCGTGTGACAGTTGCTGGCGTGAGTTTGGTTGGTACCACGTGTACGTCCTTGGATACAGTCTGCCCTCTGCAGGACTGTTCATCATGCGACGCAGTCTGACACAACCTGCCGAGCGGTTATTGGGTTACAACTCTGCCACTTTGTACCCTTGTATTTGGTCAACGCCTCTTTGCGCTTCTCCCTTCCGCGTGGCTTTATTAGTGCTTTCTGGCCAGCGCGGAGTTGTAGGGATTAAGTCCTTTTCTCAAGACTATGAGTTGCTCTCATGTTGGTCTTGGCCTTGTCCAAGGTTTTAGGACTTCGCGGCTAGAGGGTTGTTTGATCCGCGCAGGGTCAAGGTCCTGCGCTTCCAGGTTTAACTTGTCGTTGCGTAGTGTGCGCAAGGTTTGTTGTGCAACCTGCTAGTATTGAGGTTGTAGTACCGTTGCGCGTTGCGCGCAAGGTTTGTCAGGCAACATGCTAGTTTCAAGAATAGCGCACCATTGCGCGCAAGGTATTCTTGTGGTATGTTGTCCTTGAGGGTATGGTTCTTTGTGCAGGCACAAAGTTTTTGGGACCATACCCCTCCAAGTCCCCCAGTCCAGTGGTGCACCTATGAACATGTTGGCAAGTCAGTGGAGTGCTGGCTATAAGAATTCATGTATGCGCGCTTATTTCAACGGCAAGAATTCAATAAGGCATGAAGAAAACCTTTGTGTGGGGGAAACCTTTGCTCATGATGAGGTCTTTGAAATTTGAATCTTCGTCATGCTGATGTTGTAGGCGAGCTGGTGAGAAAAAAGTTGAGGTGGAAGTGACTTTTGACAGCTGTGGCATGCTGTCAACAGGGTAGCCTTTCCCTCGTTAATAAATGGCAGAGAAAGTACCAGCCACGCGCGCGTGGCGACTGTCAGTTGCCACTTGCCCTACACGCGTCATGCGCGGATTGGCTGTTGGGTCTGTGCGTGCGTCACGTTTCCCCATCACATTAAATGCGATGGGTATAAATAGGCGATTCCATCAGGGTTCCAAGCACGCTTTCAAAACTTCTTCTTGCTTTCTTTCTGAATTCTTCTTTTAGTTCTTATTCTCTTCTTCTAAAATCTTCTTCTCTCTTTTCTCCGACGATATCATATGGCGGCCATGGGTCTGAGAGTGTTTCCGCCAGTGAGGCTTCTACATCTTTACCGGTGCTTAAGTGGTCTCCAGGCAATTTTCAGATGATGGTGTCCGACTTCCGGTTCCCCAAGGACTGGGATGCCCGGTATCTATCTGACGGAGACACCGCCGCCGACGCTCCGGCCGGTTATATTACATTACTTTTTGATTTTTCGCCGATAGTAACTTCTGGTTGCCGGCAACCAAATTTTTTCTTGACATTTTGGACCATTACCGATTCCACATCTCCCAACTCAATCCACTGGGATGGTGAGAATTAAACATTTTGAATTTTTGTGCAGGTTTATGGGTATTTTCCCTACCGTTAACCGGTTTAGGGTGTTTTACCAGTTGCACTGCTCCCTGGGTTTCTATTCCTTCCAACATTGGATCCAGGCGAATAAAATTTTGCATGCGCCGTCGAAGTCCTACCATGATTAGAAGGCAAAATTCTTTTATGTGAAGGCCGGCGTGATTCCCCTCCAGATGCACTTCCGGGGGTGGAAGACATTGCTGTGTAGACATATGGAAGGGGAGAAGACTAAGTACTCTTTCATTCTTTTATTATTTCCTGATTTCTCCTTGTGCAGAGACTAACCATATGCGTGCTTTTGCAGGGGTGGCGCTGTATGTGGTGGCTTTTCAGCGCGAGAATGAGCGGATGGGGAACATCGCCCTTGGCCTAGAGGAGCCAACTTGGTATGCGTAGATCCTAGGAAATTTTGAACTGCCTAGGAGCGCAGACTTGGCGGCCCTGCGCCTGAGAGTGGTAAGCCTTCATATTTTGATTGTTTTATCTATTCAGACTGCTTATTGTGTTGCACGTTGATGCAGGCGCACTGAAGAATTTGGGCATTGGCCCAGATTCCAAGAAAAGGAGGCGCGCGGGGCCAAGCGTGGTGGTAGAGAAGAAGGCGGCTCAACCCAGGACGGACCTGCCCAAAGGTACGTGTTCTGTGCCAGACACTTGGAATGACTATGTAGTAGTCTCTGATTCCTTGGAGGCTCTCGCACCTGTAGGTTTGAAGAAGCCGAAGCCGCGCAAGATGGCGGATATTCCGGCTGCCAACCCAGATGACTCCGTTGACGTGGAGTTAAGCCCGGAGCCTCTTAAGAGGAAGAGGGCTCCTAAGAGTGATATCTCTACGCAGCCTCCCAAAAAGACTGCGTGGAAAAATCATAGGGAAACACGGGAGTCTAGACGCGCTCGCCGCTAAACTTTCCCTAGGTAAACACCTTTTGGCTGTTGTTTTTTCTTCATGTTTCAACTTATCTAACTGTTTGTCATCCTACGGGGGGGGGGGGTGAAACAGTTTTTGTTGCACCAATTGCTCAGGCGTGCCCGTTGAGATTCCTATGCCCCCACATGTGGTTGAGACGGCGCACGCGTCAAGTGTACAGGGTGGGGAGCCAACTGCCAGGGCGACGGAGGTGAAGGCGGAGGTACAAGTGAATGTAGTGGCCGTTGGCCTGAGGAGGAAGTGGCGAAGAGGTGGTTGTTGAAGGTGTTGAGGAGGTGGTGGTTAGTGAACCAGTTGAGGAGATACCTTGGGGTGCTCATGCAGTAGAGCGGGTACCCGGGGGTGAAGCCGAGGGATCCGGGGAGCGCCGTTCTGATGAAGGGTCCTCGGTCCGCCTGCACAAAACCCCGGGTGATTATTATTACGGTCTTATTCTGATGTCCGCGCTAATGAGGTCCATACCCCTGTGTGGAAATTGAGGCAGGGTGACAAGTTCACTCACTGGTAGGCGTGCCGTGAGTGGTTCAAGGGTGCCTTCCCCCCAGCAGAGGTGCGTGCGCGTGCAGAACAGAGCTACGAGCAAGCTTATCGCGCACCTCCAAGCAGCTGCTAGCTCCGCCTCTAATATATAAGATCATAAGGGAATGGCGGAGCATGCATAAGGATCAGGAGAAATTTGAAGCTGCTAAGAAGGATCTGGTCCAAGAGCGTGCCCAAGTGGCTGCGTAAAAATCTGAGATGGAGGCTGAGAGGGCAAAGTTTGCCGAAGCCCAGCGGACCGAAAAATGGTCCGTGCTGGGGTGGAGGAAAAAGGCGGAAGGCTCTGCTGCCACACTTGCGGAGGAGCGCAAGTTGCGGAGGGAGGCCCGTGAGAGGACAACCACGAGAAAAAATCTTTGAGTGATGAGTTGGCTAAGATGCGTGGAGAGGTAGAGCGCTTAAATAAGGAGAAGGAGGCAGCTTCCGCTGCGCCCGAGGAGGTCAAGGCGCACCGTGAGCGCAACGAGCAGAAGGAGGTAAAACATTTTCCCTTCTTTAATTTACAGGATCAAAAGATTGCCAGACTAACCTTGTTTTATGCAACCAGGTGGAGGCTTGCGCGGTGCTTGAGGGTGCGAAGAAAGATCTCCAGGTGGCCTTGGTTGAAAAGGCCAAACTGCAGCACAGGCACCTGGAGGATGTGGAGAAGCTCCACCTTGTGGAGGCTAAGGTGGGCGCGGGCGAGAAAAAAATAGAAGATTCTAAAGCCGCTCGCGCCATCTAGTGGAATTCAAGCCACGCCTTCCACTCATGGGGTTGATACCTAAGCTACCTTCTCCCAGGCCAAGCGCGAGTATGACCGTCTTCAACTGCTGGTGATGGATTTGGTGAGCGAGGCGCTCCAGCATGACGACTACGTGGATCGCTTGAAAGATATATTCCAAGATGTGGCCTGAAGTTGAAGAAAGTGAAGGGTAGGATAGGATGCTTGTAGGATTCTGATTGTAACATCCGAATGTAATTGCCGTCGCTTGCTTGTATTCTTATCTCTTCATGAAATGGATGTTTTATTTGAAATTACAATATTTGCGTGAAGATATCAACTTTGTGTATATAGAGTGAATAAAACTGGTAATGAACTCGTGTATGAATGTCACATCCCATGCGCATACTGTAGGTAGTGAATTTTGTTCATGAGTCATGTTGTACCATGGTGTTTTCCCGTATACCCAAAGTGGTTTCGCGCATTTGTAACAAAACATCTAGATAAAGAAAATCATGTATCCATTGTCTTTATTAACTATAAGGCATAAGAGTCATGTACAGAATAGACAATTAGATCATAAGTTTTGCTAGTTTACATGTAGCACCACCTTAGCAGTTGCGCATTCCAGGTCCTAGGAATGTTTGCGCCGTCCAAACGTTTGAGGGTGCATGCACCCTTTCCTAGGACTTCATGGATTATGTAGGGCCTTCCCACTTGGGCGCGAGTTTTCCTAGACTTTCAGCATTGGATGCTTCGTTGTCTCTCAAAACGAAATTGCCAAGTAGAAAGGTACATATGCGAACTCGCGCATTGTAGTATTTCTCGAGCTTGGACTTGTACTTGGCTTCATTGATTGCGGAGTTTTCACGCCTTTCTTCTAGGAGGTCCAAGTCGAGTCTGCGCTCTTCTTCATTATTTTGGTTTTGCACAACTGGCATGCGCGGTGATGGGAGGCCTATATCCGTGGGAATCATTGCCTCCGTCCCATACACCTGGCTGAATGGTGTTTCGCCGGTGCTGGTTTTTGGCATGGTTCGATGAGCCCAAAGGATACTTGGTAACTCATCTATCCAACCTCTCTGCGCCGTCCCCAACCTCGTCTTGATCCCTTCGACGATACTCTTGTTTATGCTTTCCACTTGGCCGTTCCCTTGGGGATGCGCGACCGAAGTGAACACATGTTCGATATGCATTTCCTCCATCCACCGCTTTAGTTCTTTGGCAACAAAATTGGGGCCGTTATCCCTGACTATGTGCAGGGGTAACACAAAGCGGCAAATGACGTTCTCCCAAATGAATTTGCGAACTATAGTTGCTGTGGTGGATGCAAGGGGCTTTGCTTCTACCTACTTGGTGAAGTAATCGACGGCTACGATTATGAACTTCACTGCGCCTGGGTCATTTGTGAAAGGTCCCACCATATCGATTGCCTATTGTTGGAAGGGCCATGATGTTATCACTAGGATCAAGAGATTCTTGGGGCTCAATGTCTTCCTCACGTGTCGCTGGCATGATGCACATTTCTGCAACGTTTCGGCTGCATCTGAGTGCATGCCAGGCCAATAGTAGCTGGCGTTCATGATCTTTAGGATGACCATGCGCGGACCGACGTGAATTCTGCATAACCCTTCGTGTATTTCACGAATCAGGTATTGCGCGTCTTGCGGGTCTACGCAGCGGAGGAGTGGTCCAAGGTATGACTTCCCGTAAATGATACCGTCTGCCATTTCGTAGTTGAGTGCCTTGTTCTGGACGTTTCTGGCTTCCACCTTGTTTTCGGGGAGGGTCCCGGACTGCAAGAACATGATGATGGGAGACATCCAGGAAGGATTTTCTATTTGTATAATGTTTACTTGGCGCAGCGGAACGGAAGGGTTCTTGAGCACCTCAATGCGCACTTCTCGCGCGAGGTGTTTGAAGCTTGTAGCAGCCAGTTTGTTGAGCGCGTCAGCATATTTATTCTCACTTCAGTTAATGTGGGTTATTTTGAAACTTTGGAATTTGGTTATTAAGGATTGCGCCTATTCAAGATATAGGACCATTGTTTCGCCCTTTACGTCATACAGGCCAATGATCTGTCCTGCAACCAAAAGGGAATCGACGTGTGCTTCCAAATTCCTGGCCCCCATTTTTATGGTTAACCGAAGGCCTGCCAGAAACGCTTCGTACTCAGCTTCATTATTCGTGCTTTGGAAATCTAACCTGATGGCGTAGGTGAATTCTTGGTTATCGGGGCTTATTAGACGGAGACCTGCCCGTGCGCCATCATTATTGGATGCGCCGATCTGTGTGAAGTATCCATGCACGGTCATCTGTGACCGGCACTGGGTTCTGTACAGCTTCACACTCTTGCGCTTTATTACTTGGTACTTCTGTAACAAAATCAGCTAGTACCTGGCCTTTGATGGCTGGGTGTGGTTTGTACACGATATTGTGTCCACCAAGCTCAATCACCCACTTCGCCAGACGTCTAGATATGTCCGGTTTGGACAAAATTTGGCCCAAGTGATAATTTGTGAGAACTGTTATCACATGGCCTGAAAAATACCGACGCAGCCTGCGGGATGTGTGGACTAAAGCTAGAGCAAGCTTTTCCATCATTGGATATTTTGTTTCCGACTCAGTTAGCATTTTGTTGACGTAGTAGATTGGAGTCTGGACTCTTGCGCGTTCTACTAACAAGACTGCGCCCAGAGCAATCTCCGATGTAGACAGGTTAAGGATCAGTGGCTTGTTCTTTTGCGGTGCCGTGAGCGTAGGCAGCTGAATCAAGCACTCCTTCATTTGTTTGAAGGCTTTCTCCGCATCCAGAGTCCACTGAAACTTGTTCTGCTTTACACAATTCCTCAAAGTGCTGATGAATGGGAAGGATTTCATCGCGTGGTTGGCCAAGAACCTGTTCAGCGCAGCCAGTCGCCCTGCCAACCGTTGCATTTCTTTAATGGTTGAGGGGAAGACATACACTGAATCGCTTCCACTTTATCAGGATTGACTTTGAAACCGTCGCGGATGACGATGAATCCCAGAAATTTACCTTCTTCCATTCTAAACGAGCACTTACCGGGGTTCAGCTTCAAGTTAGCCTGTGCAAGGATGTAAAAGCTTTTTGAATGTTTGTCAGCATCCTTTCCTCATCCGGGCTCATGATGACTAGGTCATCATTGTACACTTCCACAGTTTCGCCAATGTCGTCTCCGAAGACATGGTCCATTAAACGCTGGTAGGTGGCTCCTGCGTTGCGCAATCCAAAGGGCATCTTTGTGTAGCGAAAGATTCCCTTGTCAGTGTGGAATGCGGTTTTGTCTTCGTCCTCTTTCTTCATTTGAATTTGGTGGTAGCCTTTGTAGTATTTAAGAAAGCATTTCCACCTGAATGAAGCGAGGGAGTCCACCTTTTTGTCGATTTCGGGTAAAGAGTACTAGTCTTTGGGACATGCCTTGTTCAAATCTTTGAAATCGACGCACATGCGCCAACCACCGTTGTGCTTCTAGACCATGTCTGGATTGGCTACTCATGTCTGATAGCATACTTCTCTGATGATGTCGGCTTGGAGGAGCTCTGAAACTTGCTCGTTCATTGTGCAAGTTTTTTCAGGACCAAAACTACGCTTTTTCTGAACGACAGGCTCAATGAAGGGAATGTGTGCAACGCGTGCTCTGCAATTTCCCTTGGTACCCCTGTCATATCCGCTGAGACCAAGTGAAAATATCTACATTGCAGAACATGAGTTGTTTTAGCCGCGCCTTGACTGCGGGGGTCATGACGGGTCCTAGCAACACCGTTTGTTCCTGGTACTTGTTGTTGATTACCCATTTCTCCGGCTCGCCATTGGATGATGACTTCGGTACCTTCACCGGTGGTTCCTTGTCAATGGACATGATCTTCTTCCTCGAGTACATGATGGCCACCCCGGTTTTTGTTGGAAAACCGCAGGCAGCATTAGGAGTGGAGGTGATCATGCTGAACTCTCTTTGGGCGCGACGTCCTAGCAACACGTCATGGTGCGATGTTGCTGGCATGACCATGAAGTTGACTGAGACCATGCGCAAGTTTCGCCATCGGTAAGAGTTACCGGGAATGAGATCTGACCTAGTGGAAAGACTACTTCGTTGCAGAAACCAGTCAATGGGAAGTCGACTGGCGCCAAGCGCGCCTGTCCTCTGGGTCCAACTGTTGGAAGCACTGTTCATATATAATGTCCATAGAGCTTCCCGGGTCTATGAACATGTAGTCGGTGCGATAATGGCCAAAGATGCCAGTTATCACGACCGGATGTTCCTCTTATGGGCACCCGGGAACAGTGGGGAAGATGACCTGTTGTTCGCGCCAGTGTGTCGTATAACTCTTCTGATGGCCGCGCTTGCACGATGGGCAACCGGGGATCATATGAACAAATGCTTTCATCTTCTTGTTACTCGGGCCTTCTTCGCCGTGAGTAATCTGGCGCACCTCCTTGCGCACGTTTTGAAGTAAGTGGGTGAGCTTCCACTTTTTAGCGTTTTTTCGATCTCCGTGCGCAAGGAGATGCAGTTTTCAGTTGCATGCCCTGTATCCTTGTGATAATGCAAAAAGGTTAGGGTCTTGGCCTTTTTTTGTTGCGCATTTGTGGTGGCTGTTTGAACTGGTGATCTTCTGTGCTAAGCACCTCCGCCGGAGTCTTCTTCAACAGTGTCCACTGACGATCCCGATTATCCTGCTTGATTGCACTTTGGGTAGCAATCTTATTTATCGTCGCACGTGCGTCGACTGGTGAGTAGGGAGGGCTTTGGTTGGATTCCCTCTAATTCTTCTTATTCTTCTTCGCAAAACTCCTACTCGTGTTTGCGGATGGTATTGAGGTAGGGGAGGTCTCCTGGAGTTTAGGTTACGCTCCGTGTGCGCAAAGACCTTTGCTGCCGCCATTAATTTCTCCAGCTTTTTAGGAGGCCAGTAGTTCCCGACAAGACTTTTATCATCTCGTCGCAGCGGACAGCGTATTTGAATTGTGCCGAATCAAGTCTTCGTGCACATCTCCAATTCCAACACCTCTTTATTGTAGCGGGTGTTGAAATCTTCAAGACTTTCATCATCACGCCGCTAAATGTTCATGACGTCAGAGGAATCTCTGACGTACCGTCGTTGTTGGCTGAAGTGAGTCAGGATCTTGTCTTTGAGATCATTCCATGACGTAAGCTTACCCGTGGGTAAGTTGTCAAACCATAGGCGCACAACGCCTATAAGAGTTTGAACAAATATGTGACACCACATGGGCAGTGTCCAGCCTCCGATTAGACCTGCGCCTGTGAACAGGCGCATGTGGTCATCTGGGTCTGTCAACCCATTAAACTTTCCAACATTGGAAGGTAGCTTCGCATGTTAAAGTGGAGCGAGTGCGATCTCCTTCACAAACTTCGAGTGTTCGGCTGCTTCAGCCGGCCTGTAGACCAGGTTGTAATTGTACCCAACTCCGAGTTGTATACAGCCCGTGGCGCAGACTTATAAGAAGCGTGATCTTTGGGTAGCCCGTGAAACACGCTGGCGCTGTCACCCTCGCCATATGTTCTATCTTCCTCACGCTGGGTGTCCTGCCACTCTAGAGGACGTGGGCCCAGCCGTGAGTGAATGGATGCTCGCCTCTGAGTGTTTGACTCATATTTAGGCAGCGACTGGGAATACTACGTTTCCCTGGTATAGAGGTGTTAGGGAACACTCGCTCCGCCTTCGAGTCGTAGCTGAGTACTCGTGGTGCAGGCGAAGCATGCTCATTAGTTGTGGGTGGCTGCGCTGGCGCAACGGATGCATTTGTTTGCGCACAGAGTTGCGCATAGACGACATTCAGGGTCGTTTGAGATTTGATGTACCAAGACATCGGTGTTACACACGGAGGTAAATTAGATATGATTGGTACACAGGGAGTTTCCATTTGAACTCTGGGAGTTACCAGGATGTTCACACGACCTGAGTCGTGGTGAACACCAACATTTCCGGAAGAACCTTCTTCCACTTGTCCGTCGGGTCAAGGGGCATGAACTGAGTTCTTGCCCTCAGCCCGAGGACCTCGTGGTGTGTTTGTTGGAAAATCAGCCATTTGAAAGTGAGGTTTGGGAAAAAATGAACGAAACGGATGCAAGAGTGAGTAAAAAATTGGATGGCGACAATGAAGAAACACCGGCTGAACCAAGAGGTATCCGGAGATATCTTAGTTGCCACTCAATGTATCTGCATAAAAGGTTATCTCTCATTTGCTCTTCTGGTGATCTCACTTCAAGGTTTCTGCAAAACTAGAAATGTCGTTAGCCTCGTCACGAGAGAAAAGGGGAGGGTTTTCTCCATGACCACACTCCGGCGTGAGAATAAGTATTTGGGATTGCAAGGTAGTAAGTAGCAAGTGATATGTGATAGGCTATGATCGTAAGTAGTTAACTTGTGGTGTAATCCTTATTTTATAACTGAAGAGAGGTATGTAGGAGATGGGCTGATGGGCCTGGCCTGGGCCCGATGACCAGGATTATCCATTTTGTCTCCTCTACATCGACCATTAATGATCTTTGGCAGGAGCTGGCTTGGCGCATGGTGAATGGAGCCACGTGTCATGGCAGGTGTCCTTGATATCAGACTTGTCATCAGCCGATAATGGAGATCGTGTGACAATCGCTGGCGTGAGTTTGGTTGATGCCACGTGTACGTCCTTGTATACAGTCTGCCCTCTGCAGGACTGTTCATCATGCGACGCAGTCTGACACAACCTGCCGAGTGGTTATTCGGTCACAACTCTGCCACTTTGTACCCTTGTATTTGGTCAATGCCTCTTTGCGCTTCTCCCTTCTCGTGGCTTTATCAGTGCTTTCTGGCCAGCATAGATTTGTAGAGATTAAGTCCTTTTCTCAAGACTATGAGTTGCTCTCATGTTGGTCTTGGCCTGTGCAAGGTTTTAGGACTTCGCGGCGAGAGGGTTGTTTGATCCGCGTAGGGTCAAGGTCCTGTGCTTCCAGGTTTAACTTGCCGTTGCGCAGTGTGCGCAAGGTTTGTTGTGCAACCTGCTAGTATTGAGGTTATAGTAGCATTGCGCGCAAGGTTTGTTAGGCAACCTTCTGGTTTCAAGAATGGCACACCATTGCGCGTTGCGCACAAGGTTTAAATTCTTGTGGTATGTTGTCCTTGAAGGTATGGTTCCTTGTGCAGGCACAGAGATTTTGGGACCATACCAATCCAAAGAGGTTTGGCTGAAATGTAGAAAGTGTGGTAACATAATAAACTTTTACTTACCTATGAAAGGATCTGATGGGTAAAGTTTTGCATTCATTAGGTTTAACAAGATAAGAGATTTCGACAAATTGGTCAAGGCTTTGAACAATGTCTGGATAGGGGATAGAAGGGTAAAAGCTAACGTATGAAGGTTCAAAGGGAGGAGGATAAAGAGGGAGGTGGAGAGAGGAGAACATACGGAGGCCATGGAGAAAGATCCTAGAATCTAAAGAGTCGCTAGTTGCGGGAAAGGTTTGGGTGAGAAGGTCTGAGACGGTTGTTGTTCAGGATGATGCTCAAGTGAAGGTGAATAACATCGGGGCCTCAACGGTGGAGTTAAGGATACGAATGGGTGGTCGTATATGGATGTGGTGTGAGGAGAACAACAGAAGGTAGTGAGGGGACCGATCAATCTGTCGGAAACTAACAAAGATGATATAAAGGAATGGTGTAAAGGAACAGTCAGTATGGAAGCAAAGTCCGTGGAGGTTCTGTGCAAAGCTAAACTCCTCCTGGCGAAGTATTCTCAGAAACAATGGAGATACTGGGTACGTAGGCGATTGAGAATTTTGGTTACAATGGGGTCACAGATGGCCACTGAAGATTTTTTGACTAATTATAATAAAAAGTGAGGGAGTACTTTGTAGACGTTAAGCTATGGAAAGAAGACAAAACATGGTACAAAAGACTTGCTTAAGTTTGAATTTGTGGTGTTCCGGTTAGCTTAAGAAACAAGGAAACATTCAATATCATTGCGGAATGCATGGGAAGGGTGGTGAAATAAGAAAATGCTAGTAAGGAAGACATTAACCTGACTAGTTCACACCTAGGCATTATCATTAAAACAGGCCAAGTGATCAAACAAGTGGAAGTGAAACATAAGTCTACAATCTTCAGATGTTGGATACCATAGGTATCAGGGAATGGGCGCCGAAATTTGTCAACGATGATTATATTTTTATCAAATACAGGAAGTTGTACCTTCAGATGACGACGGAGATGAGTTGGTGAATGGGCAAGAGGAGAATCAAAAGCGATGGGATCACTATATAGAAAATAGGAACACTTGTGGTACTAGAATTCCGATCACCGGAGATGCAGGACCGGAGAATATTGAGGGACAGGAGAATGAAAAGTCGGAGGGGGATGGCGACACGCATGAGGTTGCAAGAAATTTTAGCGGGAACAGGAGAGAGATATTTGCAGACTGCTAGGGGAATGAAAAGATGTAGGAATATCAAAGTCCGAGGTATGTCGGAAGGTTAAAAAATTAATGAATGTGTATGTGGGCCCAATGGAAGTTTCACTTTCCAGGTCAACAACTAGAGATATGGGTGGACCTAACCAATATGGGCCAAAGAAAATAATGGTGTAATTAGAAACAATAATAGTCCCAACAATAGGGACCTATAGGTGATGGAAGGGATTGTGGGCCTGATGATGACCTGTTCAATTTAAATGAAATAATTTGGGGCACTGGAAATAGTATTACTTCCAATAAAAGGAAAAAAAGGACAACATCTTTTACTTTTACAAGGCAAGGCAGTATGACGAACAAATGACTTCGAACAGAGAGTGCTGCAATTGATATCGGTCAGGCCATCAAAGATGACGCCCTTGGTTCAATTGATTGGACTTTTGATCTTAATAAAGAACCAATTACGGACTTGAATGATGAAACGGATGCGACACTAGCGATGGGGAAAATCACAGGTATGAGGGTCTCAAAATATCGGCCAGAATTAGTAAGAGTTGTGCAGGAAGAATTGGTGTTAAATGTTGAGTCATGAATTGCCTTATCATAAATGTAACATCTGTCGAAAAACGGGTTCAAAAACCCAAAACCGTTTGTAAACGAACTATCGGCAAATAAACGCGGTTGGAAATTTATTTGAATATCTTATACTCTACATTCTCTTTATGTATAAAAATACATATGTAATACTAAATATAATATATATGATCATAATAAATATATATATATAGTAATATAACATGCGCAGACAACGGGACTCGAATCCGGGTCTCTCAAATAACCAAACCAACAATATACCACTCCACCATCTCACAACATTTATAAGCGACACTAACCAATATCTATTTATACCCTGATTACCGTTCTTTCCTTTTAAAAACCAAAACCGCCGCTCAAAGAACCAGAGCATAAACAGGGTGTCAATTCCTCAATTCTGTCCATACATATCGTAATTGATTTGGAAATCAGTTTCATGTTTGAAATAATGAATTTAGTCTTGAATTCGTCATAGTAAGGACGCTAAAAACCGCTTGGATTGTGGCTAGTAAACAGCTCACATCCGTTCAAACCGGAAAAGAATCGAATTCCAAATAAAGGGCTAGATCAATGCGAATTGTGTATTCATAAGTCGTGCCAATTGAAACCTCACATATATACAAACCACCACTGCCGACTCACGAATTCCCTACGACCACCGAAAAACCTAAGCCGGAGAACATAACCGGAAGCCGTAGTATTTCAGTTCGGTATATTTTCTTTTTTTATCTCTTAATTTCGATAAACCATTCGTGAATATCTATAAACAACAGAAGGATTGATTGTTTATGTATAAAACCACATAACGGGTTTTGTTCTATCTTGGTTATAACCAAGAAGACGACGGAAGTTTAGTATAAAAGGAATTAAAAAACGTATTGTTACCGGGTTAGACACACAACCCAGTTGGTTGGGTTGTGTGCAAACGAGTCATAGGTCTGGAGTTCGAGTCTCGGTTCACCCTGTTTTGAAAACCTTTTTTTTGTTTTAAAGCAAATATGGAAGAGTCTGAAACAGTTCATAAAAGGAATTAAAATCTGATATAGAACAGGTTAGACACACAACCCAATTGGTCGGGCTGTGTGCACACGCGAATGGGAAGACCCGGGTTCGAATCGTGCATATTGTTCTGATCGCTGCAACATCATTTTTTTAATAAAAGTAAATCAGGGATCATGACATTAAGTGTATAAAAGAATACAAATCATGTTATGAAATGGGTTAGACACGCAGCCCAACGGTAGGGCTGCGTGCACACGAGTGGAAGGTCACTAGTTCGATCCGTGCAAGGGCCGACTTTTGAGTGATTTAATCCGATTAATTCAGAAAAATATATATTTGTTTAAATCACTAAATACCATTCGAAAATATTTAATAACTTAATTTTCTTATTTCACCTATATACTCCACTTGTGAATTTGATACCGTCTTAAAATTTAAAATAACTCACGTAAATAGTAAGATGTTAATTCTAAACAAGGGAATATTATTTAGCTAAATCATTATTTGAATACTAGGGTAACCGTTCGTTTTTCCATTATCTCAACTTCACACTCGTGTGCCATCTTCAAGAAACCTTGTTTGCAACCACTGTGAGTGAATCTACATTTTCCCCGTTTTTAATCTATTTATAGTTTTTTGGGGCGTATCATGTGTCGCTTGATATTATTATCTTGTTATATAATTTCGTGCAATTTACCATTATGTGAACTAATGTGTTATGTGACATTGTTGTATTGCCATTTAGCGTTCTTACGTTCATTTCAAGTCATTTCCTCACATTAGGTCATCGTTCCCCGTTACCTACGGGTGGAACTCGACGTAGCCAATATACGAAATCCGCTCCGTTTGATTGAGCTTCGAGCTCGCAGCACATCGCGTAAACGTGCACACATGTACATTGTTAAGTTGTTGTTGAACGAGTTTGGTTTGTGGGTATAGATTAATTGACATACACGACGTTCTCGTATTTCGGTTAATGCACATTTTCATAAATAAAATATTAAACCTATCATTTTTATTAATGACAAAAAGAGATTCACTCGCCAACTTATGTTGACCCAAACTTTTCTTTTACACATGATACAGGTGTGCAGATTTGAAGCATGGATCACATAGGGTTGGCCTTAGAAGAATAAAAACGTTATTTGCAACCTTGTTTGGAACGACATTGTGATTGTTTGAATATTTTGTTATGGGAATTTCCTTTAATTAAGTTGAATTATTAAATATTGAAATTTTAAAATTGAAATGTCATGAGCTTTGATGAAAACCCAATCATGCCCCGATTACCTTATCCACTACGGGTCGGGGTGTGACAGATTGGTATCAAAGCCAATGACTATAGGGATTATGATAAGTTATTAGACCCCTTAGAGCCTATACTTAGTCAATTAGAATTTATTTGCTTACATGTTAAATTGGTTATATTCAAGCTTATGGCATTTGTTTATTTTACATTTTAAATTCCTCTCACACACAATTTCATGCGAGCACCTTAATTGCTACTTGATTATGTGGAACATACAACGTGTTATAAATTTTGCCAATATGACAATATATATATATATATAACACACACATACTACTTTTATAATGCACGCCTCGTTTTCACGTACCCAAACATTTTCTTTCTTCTCTTTCTTTTGAAAATTTATGATGTTTTATTTCCAAATCTCATCAAAGTGAGCTCTTACGACGGGCATGTAGTAACTGGAAGGGTTCAAGTACTGGTAGTCAAAACATCCTGTCTAGGATTGGCATTCGTATAAATCAAAAGTAACGGACCAGTTTGCCTACCTGGGGACTAACGATGAGAGTACGAAGGACCTATTAGGCCAAAGCATGCCACACCAAACGTCGTATGAACTAACCTCACTTTGAGTTGTCACCATGTCCACACCAGGATACCCTCCGATTTTATACTTCACAATCATATTTTATGATTTTCGTTCGGGTTATGCGAGTGTTAACAGGCCAAACCAATGTGCACCCTACAAGCCCAATAGTCATGGGGGCCCACATGACTACATAGGCAAAGTATGGGTGACATATGGGGCCTAAACATGAGCAAAGCCCAAGATATCCTATGGATGCAATGGATTTATATCTTCTTCTATTTTATGGATGTTTAATTAAATTTCTTATATTTATTCCCAATTTTATGCGACACCCATTACACCTACCCACCAAACTCACAACCTTGTTGCATTATTTCCTGTAGATGTCTTTAGGCACCTTCGTGGAGGGAAGATATCTGAAAGTCCGGCGAACGCATGGCTGCCCAAATAGCCAAGCAAATGGCAGCCGTGATTCCAGATATTGTAATCCAGGTCCAACAAGCTCTCATCCGCTAACCCCTTAATCAGGTCAACCAAGATGAACCCAATGCTGCCAACCCTTTTGGAAGCGCCGGCAAGTGCACTTACAAGGACTTCAACTCCTGCGACCCTCCAAAGTACGAGGGAACCAAAGGGTCACTGCCCTCCTTCGATGGTTCGAAGAAATGAAAAGCACCTTTCTCAACTGTGACTACCCTAACGACCGCAAGGTTCGTTATGCAACTGGTCGTCTCTTTGGGATAGCTCTAACTTGGTGGAATGCCGAAAAAGGCAAAAGAGGCGCCGAAGCCGCGGTGGCTCTAACATGGGAACAACTTAAAGAACTCATGACGAGACGCTTCTGCCCAAGGAGTGAAATTATGAAGTTGAAAGATGAGTTTTACTTCTTGAATCAGATAGATGGGGATCACATGACCTACAACAAGAGGTTTCTTGAGCTTAACCAGATGGTTCCGAATCTGTTCACCCCTCTCTACCGCCTTATTGAGCATTATATTCGGGGTCTTCCTTCTAAGATCCAAGATTCTGTGGTGAGCATCGTACCTGCAACCTTGGAAGCAGCAATGGAACTAGCCACTAAGCTCACTGAAAACCACATTAGAAATGGGGATTTCGATGATGAGAAGAAGAAGTATGCGAGTAGCAAAACCTCGACTGAAACCCCCAAACCGGATATTCTTCTCGTTTTAATACCAAGAGAAAGTGAAACAGGAAAAATTATGCCGTCACCCAAACCAATCAGCCAAACCCGTATAACCAACCCATCCCAGCATCCCCAATCACCCAAGTTGCTTCCCCTACCGCACCATTTAAGAGACAATATACAGGACCCCACCCGAAGTGCAACTGATGCGAATACCATCACCCTATTGAGAACCCATTCCCCACTGCACATGGTGTGGTCGAGTAGGCCATACAATCCAAAATGTCATACTCTTCAAAGGCAAGCCCGGAATCAACATCAAGCCCAACCCAACAACCAAATGGTGGACAAATTCCTCACCAGCCACCTCTACTAATGTTACCACCTGCTCAGGCCTTAGCCAAACCCTTTTACCAACCCAACTTCCCCATGATGCCACAGATGAGGGCTTGCTATAATTGCGGTGATCCAACTCATTCCACAACACCTGCCCACGATTGGTGAACATCATCAACGCACAGGCTCAAGCTAACCCTGTGAACCAAGCAAACCAAGCCAATCCGCCAGCCGGTGAAGGGCATTCAACATCAACGCCAACCAATTCAGAGCAGATAACAATGTGGCTAACAGTACGTTTCTCATTAATGTAGCTATGCATCTATTCTATTTGACACGGGCATGGATAAGAGTTTTGTGTCCTTAGAGTTTGAGTTTATTCTTGGGTTACCTCGTGTTGGGTTAGCTGAATCGTTCATAGTAGAAGTAGCTGATGGAGAACCTATTACGTTGGATTCTATCTTTCGTGACTGCACCCTTACTCTTAACGAACATGATTTTTCAATCGATCTCATCCCCATGAAATTGGGTAAATTTAACGTCATCATTGGCATGGACTGGCTCGGTCGACACCATGCCGAGGTTGTATGTTATGAAAAATACATTCGAGTTCCACTCATCGACGGCCAAACCCTTCATATTTTTGGTGAAACCCCATCTAAAGGACTTAAGTTGATGTCGTGTCTACAAGCCCGAAAGTATCTTCGCAAAGACTACATGGCGTTTCTAGCCCATATTGTCAAGAAAGAAGGCAAGGAGAAGAAGCTTGAAGATATCCCTATTATTAGAGATTTTCCCCAAGTCTTTCTAGACGACGTCTCTGGACTTCCTCCTTTGCGAGAAGTCGAATTTTGAATTGATCTTGTACCTAGTGCCACCCCAGTTGCAAATCCCGAATATCGACTAGCTCCATCCGAAATGCAAGAACTAGCTAGTCAATTGCAAGAGCTGACTGATAAAGGGTTCATACGCCCTAGTTCATCCCCTTGGGGTGTGCCCGTTCTTTTTGTCAAAAGAAAGTCGAAACTTTCCGAATGTGCATAGACTATCGGGAACTCAACAAGCTAATTATCAAGAACCGTTATCCATTACCCCACATCGACGACCTCTTAGATCAACTGCAGGGTGGCACATGTTTCTCTAAAATCGACCTTCGTTCCGGTTACCATCAGCTCAGAGTACGTGAAGATGACATCCCGGAGACCGCATTTCGAACTCGCTACGGTCACTACGAATTCATGGTCATGCCCTTTGGGTTGACCAATGCCCCAACTGTTTTCATGGATTTAATGAATAGGGTGTGCAAAACCTATCTCACCGATTTGTCATTCTATTCATAGATGACATCCTTATTTATTCCAAAACTAAGTCAGATCATGAACGACATCTCCGGCTTATCCTAAGACTCTTGAATACCGAAAAGCTTTACGCTAAGTTGTCAACATGTGAATTCTGGTTAAAGGAAGTTTAATTCCTTGGTTAGGTTGTCAACGACAAAGGGATTCACATTGATCCAGTAAAGATTAAATCAATACAAGAATGGCAGGCTCCACGCACTCCTACTAAAGTCAGATCATTCATTGGCTTACTGGGTTATTATCGACGTTTTATCGCCAACTTTTCCCGCATAGCTTTACCGCTCACAGCCTTGACTCATAAGGGTAAACCCTTCGATTGGGGGCCCAAGCAGGAGGAGGTTTTTAAACCTTGAAACAGAGACTTCATGATGCACCTGTCCTTACCCTCCCTGACGGTTGTGATGACTTTGTTGTCTTTTATGATGCATCGGGGCAGGGGTTAGGGTGCGTCTTAATGCAAAGGGGTAAGGTGATAGCCTACGCCTCAAGACAACTCAAAGTCCACGAAAAGAACTACACCACTCACGACCTCGAACTCGGGGCCGTCATGTTCGTTCTGAAGATATGGAGACATTATCTCTATAGCACAAAGTGTGAGATCTACACCGATCATAAGAGTCTCCAGCACATCTTCAACCAGAAAGAGTTAAACATGAGGCAACGACGATGGGTCGAACTTTCTGCATGATTATGACTGTAAAATCCGTTATCACCCAGGCAAAGCCAATGTCTTAGCAGATGCTCTTAGTCGAAGAGAATATGCTAATTCCATCCATTTTCTGTGTTCTCACATTGTAACCGACCTTCAGAGACGCATTGTGAAGCACACATACCTCGGTTACGAGAATGATTTACGAGACGAATTATCCTGTGGAGCTGAAACCAAGTTAGAATCAAAATCCGATGGCATCCTTCATTATCTAAATCGTATTTGGGTACCTGATCGTGACAATCTTTGCACATTTATCATGAACGAGGCCCATAAAACACGATATTCTATACACCCAGGGGATGATAAGATGTATCAATATCTATGATACTCTTACTGGTGGCCTGGAATGAAAAGGATATCGCCGTTTTTTGTCTCTAAATGCCTCACATGTTCGAAGGTCAAAGCAGAGCATCAAAGACCCTCAGGCTTACTTGTTCAACCCGAAATACCCGTCTGGAAGTGGGAAAATATAACCATGGATTTTATTACTGGGTTACCCCGCACCTCCGTGGGCATGATATGATTGGGGTTGTTGTCGATCGCCTCACAAAATCCGCTCACTTCATTCCAATCCACGAAGACTAGAAAAATGAGAAGTTAGCTCATATCTAAATCAATGAAATTGTAAGCCGACACGGTGTGCCTTTGAGCATTATCTCGGATCGGGATGGGCGTTTTACTTCCCGCACATGGCAAGCCGTACAATCAGCATTAGGTACTCGACTAGATCTCAGTACTGCTTTTCATCCACAAACTGATGGTTCAATCCGAGCGCATCATACAGACTCTCGAAGACATGTTAAGATCATGCGTTATCGATTTCAAGGGCAACTGGGATGCTCATTTACCATTAACCGAATTCTCTTACAATAACAGTTATCACTCCAGCATCGGTATGGCTCCTTTTGAAGCTCTATACGGTCGTAAGTGCCGATCACCAGTATGTTGGCACGAAATCGGCGGAGCTCATATCACCGGACCGGAGTTAATACAAGAGACAATCGACAAGATCCTTCAAATCCGCAATAATCTCCTAACAACCCAGAGTTGTCCAAAGAGTTACGCAGACAAACGGCGAAAGCCGCTCGAATTTGGTGTGGGTGATCAAGTACTTTTAAAGGTGTCACCATGGAAGGGAGTTATACGATTTGGGCAAAAAGGTAAGCTAGCACCTCGCTATGTTAGTCCTTTTAAAATACTCGAGAGAGTTGGTCTCGTAGCCTATAGGCTTGATCTAACTGAAGAACTCAGCAAGATCCACCCAACATTCCATGTTTCTAATCTAAGAAATGCCTTGCCGATGAGAATCTTCATATTCCCCTAGAGGACATTCAGATCGATGAGTCGATACACTTTGTAGAGCGACCAATTGAAGTCATGGACTTCAGAGAAAAATGCTTAAGACGCAGCCGAATTCATATAGTCAGGGTTCGTTGGGAGTCAAACGCGGACCCGAATTTACTTGGGAACGTGAAGACTCGATGCGCGAAAAGTACCCTCACCTCTTCCAAGGTAATCCTACGCCACTTCAATTTCGGGACGGAATTTCCAAAAGTAGGGGATACTGTAACATCCGTTGAAAAACGGGTTCAAAAACCCAAAACCGTTTGTAAACGAACTATCAGCAAATAAACGAGGTTGGAAATTTATCTGAATATCTTATGCTCTTCATTCTCTTTATATATAAAAATACATATGTAATACTAAAATAATAATTATAATATAATAATAATAATATAATAATAATAATAATTGATAATAATTAAACAATATATATATATATACACACACATGCGCAGACCATGGGACTCGAACCCGGGTCTCGCAAATAACCAAACCAACAATATACCACTCCACCATCTCACAAGATCTATAAGCGACACCAACCAATATTTATTTATACCTTGATTACCGTTCTTTCCTTTTAAAACCAAAACTGCCGCTCAAAGAACCAGAGCATAAACACAGTGTCAATTCCTCAATTCTTTCCATACATACCGTAATTGATTTGTAAATCAGTTTCCATGTTTGAAATAATGAATTTAGTCGCGAATTCGTCATAGTAAGGACACCAAAAACCGTGTGGATTGTGTGCAACCGCAAACGGAAAAGAATCGAATTCCAAAATAAAGGGCTAGATCAATGCGAATTGTGTATTCATAAGTCGTGCCAATTGAAACCTCACAAATATACAAACCACCACTGCCGACTCACGAATTCCCTACGACCACCGAAGCCGCCTGAAACCTGCAACTAGCCAGAGAACATAACTGGAAGCCGTAGTATTTCTGTTCGTATAATTTTCCTTTTTCTATCTCTTAATTTCGATACACCATTCGTGAATATCTATAAACAACAGAAGGATTGATTGTTTATGTATAAAACCACATAACCGGGTTTTGTTCTAGTCTTGGTTATAACCAAGAAGACGACCGGAAGTTTAGTATAAAAGGAATTAAAAAACGTATTGTTACCGGGTTAGACACACAACCCAGTTGGTTGGGTTGTGTGCAAACGAGTCATATGTCTGGAGTTCGAGTCTCGGTTCACCCTGTTTTGAAAACCTTTTTTATTTGTTTTAAAGCAAATATGGAAGAGTCTGAAACAGTTCATAAAAGGAATTAAAATATGATATAGAACAGGTTAGACACACAACCCAATTGGTCGGGCTGTGTGCACACACGAATGGGAAGACCCAGGTTCGAATCGTGCATATTGTTCTGATCGCTGCAACATCATTTTTTTAATAAAAGTAAATCAGGGATCATGACAGTAAGTGTATAAAAGAATACAAATCATGTTATGAAATGGGTTAGACACGCAGCCCAGCAGTAGGGCTGCGTGCACACGAGCGGAAGGTCACGAGTTCGATCCGTGCAAGGGCCGACTTTTGAGCGATTTAATCCGATTAATTCAAAAAAAAAAATATTTTTTAAATCACTAAATTCCATTCGAAAATATTTAATAACTTATTTTTTTATTTCACCTATGTACTCCCACTTGTGAATTTGATACCGTCTTAAAACTCGAAATAACTCACGTAAATAATAAGATGTTAATTCTAAACAAGGGAATATTATTTAGCTAAATCGTTATTTAAATATCTAAGGTAACCGTTCGTTTGTCCGTTATCTCAACTTCACACTCGTGCGCCATCTTCAAGAAACCTTGTTTGCAACCACTGTGAGTGAATCTACAATTTCCTCATTTTTAATTTATTTATACGTTTTTGGGCGTATCATGTGTCGCTTGATATTATTATCTTGTTATAATTTCGTGCAATTTACCATTATAACGTGCTATGTGACATTGTTGTATTGCCATTTAGCGTTCTTACGTTCATTTCAGTCATTTCCTCACATTAGGTCATCCATTCCCCGTTACCTACGGGTGGAACTCGACGTAGCCTAATATACGAGATTAGCTCCGTTTGATTGAGCTTCGATCTCGCAGCACATCACATTACCGTGCACACATGTACATTGTTAAGTTGTTGTTGAATGAGTTTGTTTGTGGGTATAGATTAATTGACATACACGACGTTCTCGTATTTCGGTTAATACACATTTTCATAAATAAAATATTAAATCTATCATTTTTATTAATGACAAAAAGAGATTACTCGCCAACTTATGTTGACACAAACTTTTCTTTTACACATGATACAGGTGAGCAGATTTAAAGCATGGATCACATAGGGTTGGCCTTAGAAGAATAAAATCGTTATTTGCAACCTTGTTTGGAACGACATTGTGATTGTTTGAATATTTTGTTATGGGAATTTCCTTTAATTAAGTTGAATTATTAAATATTGATTTTAAAATAGAAATGTCATGAGTTTTGATGAAAACCCAATCATGCCCCGATTATCTTCTCCGCTGTGGGTCGGGGTGTGACAATAAATATAAGAGTCCTTAGGGGTTTGGAAAAAAACCAGTTTGGATAAGTAGACTAGGTAAGGAGCACAAGGTGTTGTTTTTATGTATGAAAGAGACGCAGGTTTCGAATGTGGACCCACTGATCGTTGGAAGATATTGGTGATGTGCGCACAATGCAATATCTAAATTACATCAAACAAGGCGTAAAATCACCCCTTTTTCTGTCACACCCCGACCCGCAGCGGAAAAGGTGATCGGGGCATGATTGGGTTATCATCAAAGCTCATGACATTTATTATGCGTTTCATATTCATTAAATACAATTTAATGGAACTTTATAATAAATATTACAACATGTTCTAACTATCAATCTAAGCTTCTTTGTTCTCTTCTAAGGCATTTCCTATGTTTTCCTTGCTTCAACCTGTTCACCTGTATCATGTGTAAAAAGGTTTTGGATCAACATAAAGTTGGCGAGTGAATCCTATGGAAAAACATTTGAACAAGTTTATTAAATTGGTTATGAAATATGTGCACAACCACTCATGAGTAAAAATAAATGTAAACTTATTCAACAATCATAAGATATTAAATAAAGCACACATGAACAATAATGGAACATTTAGAGGCACGCGTTGCTCAACTCGTCTCTCACGAGGAACTGATGGGCCTAATGAATGAATTGCATAAACATGATAATATGAATGACACAACTACAAACAATATAAACTCAATGATACACACATGAACAATAATGAATTGGTTTTGAGGCACGCGTTGTTCAACTCGTCTCCCGCGAGGAACTGATGGGCTTAATGAATGAATTTCATATAAATTGACAAACTGACATAAGTAATCACATCAATATAAACAATCTAAGTTTAGGTCACGATATGGTATGGCACAAATTTAAATAAACGAGTTAATTATTTGAGACACATGACACACCCCAAAACGTGTAATTAAAAAGGGGAGTTATAAGATTCACTCACAGTGGGTGCGTTCGGTTGATGATGTTGAATGCACGCGAAATGGTTTTAACCACGAGTGAAATTAACCTAGATAAATATCATTATGGTTCGGTAAGTAATCGGATTTTATTAATCTATTTTAGTAGGATTGTTGGGTGTATTTTTGTGAGTTTAAGGCTATTTTCTAACCTTAAAAAATGTTATTTTTAAGTATTTTTAATTGATTTTTAATTAAAATAAATAAATAAAAATAATAAAAAATTTGATTTTTTTGCTACAGTTGACTTTGACTTTGACCGTTGACTTGACCGTTGACCGGTTCGAATGCGAATATAAGTACGCTGGGTGAGGCTCGAACCCGAGACCTCCCGTACGCGTGCACGCAGCTCTACCAACTGAGCTACGTGTCTAACCCGTCATATATCTGTTTTTAATTATATTTATATATTAATTAATTTAAACAGAAAATCCTTTTATTTTAAAAACCATTTAATTGAATCGGACGGTGCGCTCCACAGGTCTCGAACCCGGGACCTGTGGCTTATACTAACATACAGTCCACCGCTGGACTGTGTGTCCAACTTGTTAACTTAACTGATTTTTATTATACTTAAACACAAACTGAACATTTCCTTTTCTGACTTATTTTAAAAAAATAGATAATTGTCCGAGTCAGTGCAGTAGCCCGGACTCGAACTCGTGACCTGTGATATAAACATACACACAGTCCACCACTGGACTGTGTGTCTGACTTGGTTATTATTCCGGTTATTAATATACTTAACAAATAACAGTGTGACTTCCGGTTCGGTTAACAAAAAAGGCGTTTTTTTATTAAAGCGGCGTGTGTGGAACAAGATTCGAACTCGAGACCTTTGTGTGTTTAATGTGCACACAGTCCACCGCTGGACTGTGTGTCTAACCCGAGTTATAACTTGATTTTAATTATACTTATATGTTACAGGTTCATCGTCTTCTTCGTCAGATTTTAACCAGGAACAATGACGATCTGGTTCGAAGTTTTAATCAGGATTCTTTAGCGTTTTAGGTTAATTACAGATGAGATGTAAGTAAAAAGAAAAGAAATTAGGCGTGAGGTATACCGACTAGCTTCCTCTGTTTTCCGGAGAACTCCGGCGACAGCAATCCCTTCCGGCGACGAGTGTCTTGCAGCAGCGAGTCTCCAGAAAGCTTACAAAGTATGTGGGTGACTTCGGTATAAGTTCAGAGGGTTTAGTAAGGCTCAGAAATGATGAATCCGGTTTTCCGGCGACGAACAGAGTATTTCCGGCGAGTGAGTTTTCGCCGAGAAAAGGTGCGGTTTTGAGCGAAAAGGTTTGCAGAGGTTCGAGGGGGTATTTATAGGGTAAGTCGTCGATGTATTTGGTCCGATTTCCGACTTGATTCATTGGTTTGAATTTCTCCGGCGGTTATAACTTTGGTCGCGGACTCAGACGTCGGTTATAACCGATGTAGCGTTTATGTTTTACGTTATAACTGGAAGAAACGTTAAGTTTCACGAGATTACCGGGATTTCCGACGACTGCAACTTTGGGCGCCGGTTTTGAATTCGGAAAGACACTTTATGAATTAAATAATCTTAATAATTAACAAGATAATACAAGTGGCGCAGTGGTTCAAGTGTTGTGAGTTAAGTTGTTGAACCAGCTGACTCGGCGACTGACCCGGGTTCGAAACCCGACAGGGACAAAGTATTTTTATTTTGCGATTTTTAACAGTTTATCAAAAACTAAATATATATTCCCGTATAATAATTGATTATGTATCGTTTAAAATTATTTTGGGCATTTAATTCGCAACGAAAATTTTAACTGACTGTTCGGTTGATAAACAGAGCGGTTTGGTAAATCCGTTTTTGACGGATGTTACATTTTCGGTACTAATGTTGGAAAAACATGTTTTTTGTTTACTTTTAAATTAGAGGATGAAAAAAGCTTAAACGAATAAAAGGAACAAATTAACAGCATAAACCAACATAAATACCAAGAATAAGAATTGACTCGACCTGCCGAACCCCCATCCACATCCAAAACAACAAAAATAACAAAGGCAGAAGCTTAGGCATGGGGTCGTGCCCACCAGGCATGGGGTCGTGCCCACCAGGCATGGGGTCGTGCCTAGTCAAGATTCTCTGTAGAAAAAGACAACAACGATAGACAAATCAACACGGGTCCGTGCCAACCCAACACGGGCCATGGTCAACTATTAGATTCGTAGAATCTGCGATAGTACAACAAGTACACTAACCATGGGGCCATGCTATGACACAAGGGGGCGTATTAGTACAAGACCTGGCATCTGCAGTTAATAAAGGGAGAGAAAAAGATGACCACGGGGTCATGCCAGGTGGGCACAGGGCCGTGTCTGCCCTCTGTATCCAGCTATGAATAGAGGTGCTTGGTTCACGAGAAATGCATCTCTTGGCAAACCACTTCTCTCACATTTGCCATCAGTCCACCACCACTACAACACCAACACCCATCACCATCATCCATATTTAATCTTTTAGAGTGTTTAGTAGTCTCGAGATCCAATATTGATGGTAAGAGTTCTTGTCAAACAAAGGTCATGCTTGGCTAAATCTCTTACATCACTTGGTGAAGACAAATCTTTTATGTATTACTTTTGATTTCCAATCTTTGGCAACTTTTTAATTGTGTATGTATTAATGACTTTAATAACTAGTTTTTTATATTGAAAGTGAACTTTGGTTAAACATTTCTTCATGATTTGTTGATTCACTCATTCGTGTCTTTACGGTCTATATTAAGCGCGTTAACCACCTGGAAGGGGGTTAGAAGGGTGTTTGGGTAAAGTTCTTGCCTCGTTCAGTGTATAGATCCTGCGAGGACTTGGTTCAAACTTATTAGGACTTCCCTTGAGGCAGATAGCATCAAATCCAGGGAAGTAAGAACGGCTTGAACCCTTTATAAATAAACTACTATTAAAACTTTATCCGGCCTTGCAGGATTGTATCCCTGCTGACTTAGACCAATATGGCCGAGGGTAACTTCGTCTTCACAAGAGGGGCCTACCACTTTTCGCATTAATAACTTATTTAATTATCTTTCAAAATTTCAGCCTTGCGGGACTGTATCCCTGCTGACTCAGACATATGCCGAGGTAACGTCGCCTTCACAAGAGGGGCCTACCACTATAACTAAGATAATCTCTTGAAAAGCCCAAAGTGCGGTATCATCAAAGGATATGTAAAAGAGGAGTTGGAACCAACTGATTCTTTCTTTTCTATTTGTTTTTATTTATTTCTTTACGTTCTTACATTTAGTTTTTATTTTTTAAAACCTTGATCAAATTTTGGTTAGATTAGACGTTAACGATATACCGGTATTCAAACCACTTGTGTCCTTGGACGACATCGGTATCTTACCATCACTATACTACGTCTACGATGGGTGCACTTGCCCTACACATGTGTAGAGTGGTAGTATTGTATCGTGTTTTATAAATTTAAAGCTTGATCTCGAGTAAAAAGTGCTTAAAATATAACAAAAATTATAACCACGCTAACGCACGTCAATTGGGCACAAGCTGATATGGAATGTGAATCAGTGGATGCTAGGGGTAGGTCTGGGGGTCTAGTTTCGGCTTGGGACCCGGGGTTTTTTCTACGAGAGGGTTGTTAAGCATGACTCTTTCCTGCTAATCAGTGGGCACCTAGCTGGTGCTGACACATGTATCAATATAGTTAATGTTTACGTATCACGCGAAGTCATGAGAAGAAGAGCATTATAGGAAGAGTTGAAGACAATCATAGATCTGGGTGAAGGATTGTGAGTTATGGCTTGCGATTTTAACAAAGTTAGAGAAGAGGATGACAGGATGATATCCAGATTTGACAGTCAAGGTGCACTGATCTTTAATAATTTCATAGTTGAAACCGGACTAATCAATACAGATGGGTGAGTGTCTGCGACTCCTTTCATGGAAAAGTGGCCGCCAGCAAGATTTGAAGCCTTAGCAAGACACCTCTCGGACCACAGTGCGTTAATTCTATCATGTGCAACAACAGATTTCGGACGGTTCCCTTTTTGGTTCTATAATAGCTGGCTCGAAGATGGTGGGATAGAGGAAGTGGTTAGGAAGGTCTTGGAAACGCACGTTAATGGGGGTAACTAAATGAAAATTTTGGCACACATTCTAAAGAATTTTAAGATTGGTATAAAAGAATGGAGGTGGGAATCTAAACTATGCGAGGAACATGAAATAAACGATGTGGCAAAAGAAGTGGAAGTTATTGAGAAAATGGCGGAAAACAGGAGACTCATGACAACTAAGAAGGAAAGAAGATCACAAGGAAAGTGGAAGATAAGAAACCATGAGAGAAAAATCCTGAAGGACCTGAAAAAGAAGGCGAAACTCAAATGGGCGAAGTTAGGGGATGAAAATTCGAAATTCTTTCATAGAAATTATAAATTGCAGAAAAGCAAAGAATCGGATCAATGCCCTGATGGTTAATGGAACATGGTGATTGATCTGAAAATGATAAAGGATGAAGTAAAGGTAAGATTTTTGGCATGCTTTACAGAACCAATGAACCGAAGACCTACACTTGACGGTAGGGGTTTCAACCAGATTACAAACGATCAGGTAGAATACTTAACTAAAACCTTCTCAAGAGAGGATATAAAAAAAGTAGTGTGGGCTTGTGGGAGTGATAGGGCTCCGGGACCCGACGGTTTCTCTTTCATGTTTATTAAACAATTATAGGCACATCTAGAAAATCATTTCGTGGGCGTACTAAACGACTTTCATGGGAGAGCATACATGGTAAATGAATTTCGGCCCATCTCTCTGATCGGAGTGTTGTACAAAATGATAGCAAAAATATTATCCTCGAGAATTAAGATCGTTATTCCATCAATAGTGTCACCGGTACAAACGACGTTCGTGGAAGGTAGATCCCTTTTCGATGGGCCAATTATTACAAGTGAAATCATCTCTTGGGCAAGGAAAAGCAAAAACGAAATGTTCATTTTCAAAGTTGATTTCAAGAAAGCATACGATTCGCTTAACTGAAGTTTCTTCTGTCCAATTTAAAGGCAATGAAGTTCCTAAAGCTTTGGACAAAATGGATCAGAGCGTGTCTGAAATCAAGTTGGGCCTCCGTTTTGGTAAATGGGTCGACCACTTCGGAATTTAAACTACAAAGAGGCCTTAGACAAGGTAACCCGCTATCCCCTTTTCTATTTATTCTAGCGATAGAAGCATTGGACGTCATTATGAAGAGGGCAGGCACGAGAGGGGCATTCAAAGGTATCAAACTTCTTGATGATGGCTCGTGCATAATACACTTGTGTTACGCGGAGGACATGATATTTATGGGCGAATGGTCTAAAACAAAATTTTGAATCTCAATCGAATATTGAGGTGCTTCTACTTGTGCTTGGGACTAAAAGTTAACCTAAACAAGTCGTGCCTGTATGGAGTGGGTGTAGATGATGAAGAGATCGAAAGAATCACAAATAAATTAAAGTGTAGGAAGTGAACAATGTCGTTTGGTTTCCTTGGATTAACCATAAGTGTGAATATGAAAAGAGCGAAATATTGGTAACCTGTAATTGATAAGTTCAACATGAAGCTATCAGCTTGGAAGGCCAAGTGTCTCGTTTGCCGGATGAATGGTGTTAGCAAAATTGGTGATGGGGGCTTTACCAAATTATTACTTCTCAATATCTTAGCACCAAAGAAAGTTATAAATACTCTTGACGCAAACCGTAAGGACTTTGTATGGGGTAGGAAAGCTGGTAAATATAAAATACGATGGATTGCTTGGGGTTAAATGACATTGCCTAGAGGATATGGTGAATTTGGACGGTGACCTGAGAAGTGCAAACCTTGCTTTCATGATAAAGTGGTGGTGGAAATACAAGTTGAATCCGGAGATGTTGTGGGTGAACGTAATAAAGTCAATAAATGAATGTAAAAGATGTTATAAATGTATTTCAGTTAATAATAAATATGTAGGTACATGGAAAGATATTGTTGTTGTAGGCAAAGAACTTGAAAACATGGGAATTTCGGTGGCAGAAAAACTAGTAGCGGAGGTGGGCAGCGGTACTACAATAAAGTTCTGGCTGGATAATTGGACTGGCGGTAGGTCTTTTATGGATAGATATCCAGAGTTATACAAGATAGCAACAAACAAACAAGCCAAAGTAGCGGATTGCGTGATAAGATTAGATAATGAGTAGCAGTGGAACATCGGATGGGCCCGACCACCGAACACTGATGCAGAATGGGCCCAATGGTCCAGCATGCTGCAGCAACTTAACAATGCACAATTAAAAACAGGGAACGATCGATGGGTTTAGAATGCATGAAATATATAAGTATTCTCAGTGGCAGCCGTTAGTAATCAGATAAATAAGCAAGCTGAAGGCGGAATTGAGGACGAATGGACGTAATCATTGGGTTCCACCAAAGGTAAACTACTTTATATGGAGATTGACACTTGGGAGGATTCCTGTGAAACACGAACTGATTAGGCGAGGAATACCAATCAGCAATCAGGTGTGCTCGAGGTGCGAACTATATGAGGAGTCGGCTGCACATGTAATTTGGGGATGTACCATGTCAAAATCTGTGGTGGAATATCCTCGCATGGCTAAAACTTCGTGTTTCTATTGAGTTCGATCATGCAGGGAGATATTGAAGTTTGCAGACGGGCTAGTAGGATCAAGAGAATGGAAGAAAATTATTAATGTGGTTTTTCAGACGACTGTGTGGAATATATGGAATTCACGAAATGAAAGAGAATTCAATGGCACTCTCCGCACCGGAAACAATACAGGTCAGGCAATAATGTCAGATAGTTTTATCTGGCTAAAAAGTTGATCGAAATTTCAAGTTTATAGTGTGAGAGAGAAGGGTGGATTTTAACATACGAGATATAGTGTAATAGTTTGATGTAATTGGGGTGTGCCTATATATTTCATGTTTCCTTTGTTTTGTACTATTGGGTTTTACAGCATATGCTGGCATGTTCTATAATTATAGAATCTTATTGTTCAAAAAAAAAAAACCTTAATCAAATTTCTTCACACATAGTAACACAAACATTCTCTCTCACTTAATAGCAATGGCACCAAATGAAGAAACCACCTTTAAAATAATCATAGAATCTTACCGATAAAAAAAAACTTAATCAAATTTCTTCACATATAGTCAACACAAACATTCTCTCTCACTCAATAACAATGGCACCAAATGAAGAAACCATTTTTAAACCCCTAACTTCTATCTACACATTTCACTTTCACGCACTAGACAATCAATACTCAAGAAATCCATTCTTGAGGGAGTATGACTTCCGCATGGGTGGTGCCCCACCGATGTTGCGCCAACATAGTGGCTTTAGCACTTGTCGTTATCAGTTCTGTGAGCTAGGTGAACATGTTTAAAATATAATGCAACACATAATAAAGTAAATAATAAAAGTCGCAACAAATTTACTACGATACGTTTTGTTGAAAGAAAAATAAAGAGTAAACTAGAATATACTGCACCTCACCTACTTGATCCTCTTCAGATACCCTGCTACCACCTAAAAGTAAATTTACTGAGAATAGTTATCTTCCTTAAATATATCAAAAGGGCGTAAGATTTTTTTGTTCATACTGAAATTGTGATTATCAATACGTTAAACAAATTTATAAATAATGTTATAACATTAAAAGAAATACAAATGGTGATAATCAAACAAAAACTGTGGACAATAAGCATTTAAATAACAAAGGTAACTGATTATTATCAACTATTATACATATATTTGTGTGAGAGTTGTATAAGTTTGAAGCATAGTTAACTTAAGATAATTAGAAGCGGAATCCCACTGTACCGTCAGTTTCACATCGACCACCACAATGAAGTCACCGCCGGTAAAACTATTGTTGCCGGATAAACTTTTCGTTTTTAGTCAATATGGACCGGCGTGGAAGATAATGATGACGAGATGGTGGGGATACGAGTAGACCTCTGTTAGCTAAAATGGTGACGTTCAGAGTGTCCATCTCCATCTTGGCGACTTGCTCTGCAACAGCGTAAATTAGCTCTCAACAGTCTTCATTCACTTGACAAAATAGCATCGGAGGAGAACAGAAAAAACTGTTATGCACCAATACCATTTCAAGGTACGGGCCTTGTCCCATTTCAGTTGTATGGACAACTAATGTGGAGTTTATATACCAGATGGGCTCTTTCACCTACCAGATTAGTCTTTTGGATTGAGTTCTCTCGTTTGGTATGTAACATTGGTATCAGAGCCAGAACTCGAAGTGGTGACCCACGGAGCGGTGGCCTGGAGAGAGCCAGCCGTGATCAATGTTTCACATTAGTTGTATGGGTAATCAATGTGGGGTTTATAAACCAAATGAGCTCTCTCACCCACTAGGACCGGAAAAAACCCCTCTTCTTCTAATTAAACGAAAAAACAAACACCAAATTAGAAAACGAAAACAAATGAGAAAGGTGGTGAGGTTGCAAGGCTACTCGGTATGGGGAGTCGGGCCAGGTCGACGCCCCCAACACCATTTCCGGTGATGTGGCGTCGTCGCAGACGTCTAGCCGTGGACGTTGGAGACGGTCCTCTCCCTCTTCTTCTCTACACACACACACATATATATATATATATATATATATTATATTTTTAGCCTCAGCTTCCATTTTCTAGGTCTATCCCTTTTAATCTTATCTTCACACTTATTTTATGTGACGCTGACGTAAAAGATCATCTATAAGTAAGGCTATCATGCATACCGAGTAGCCTAAGTGACATAGTGCGTGTTGAGAAAGATGGTTTTGGGGAAGACATAATAAAGAGAGGTTTTGATGGGCTCAAACCGGTGGTTTTGAAACCTTAAGATGTGAACGTGGTTTTAAAAGCTAGCTGTCTAGCTATTTGCCTAGAAAGAAAAGTTCATTCATTCAATTCAACTTAACGTACAAATACGTTTCCACAACATGTTGGGAAATAGTAAGAATAGGCTATTGGCCAGAATAAGGCGGTGATGTTTCCTTAGAAATACATTGCTACATGTTAGGAAACAGTAAGAATACGCAATTGGCCAAAATAGGCGGTGGTTTTGGTTTTTCTTATTAGTATTTTAAGTTAATACATTATTGGTACATGTTAGGGAAAGGGTAAGAATAGGCTATTGGCCAAAATAGGCGGTGGTTTTGTTTTTCTTATTAGGTATTTTAAAGTAATATATTTTTACAATTGATAGCAAACTCATGTATTAAAATGATAGTGTTAGAGTGGTTAATGTATTATTATAAGTAAATTAGGTTATAATCTCGTATATTACATGAATTAATGAATGTAATCTTTTTTAGTTAGTAATAAAAGGTTATGCTTTATAATGGTCGAGAATAGTGAAGCATTGTTACTGGTGAAAAAGAGCGGCAAACTATTGTTATAGTGAAAAAAGGAGACAGCCAACACGTGGATGCCATGTACATCCACTTGATGTTTTATTATTTTTTACAAGTAACAGAAAACAAAAGCGTATGTGCTATCAGACTGATCACGCAACGTGAATGGGGCATGCTAGTTATCTATAAACATCCATCGATTAAAGCATGGTTCAGGAAATATATATAAAATCTTTACCAAAGTTACAAACCACATAACCGAAATGGACAACTTACTTTCCCATTTAGCTCTAAAATTTCATGCAAACAGCGGGATAATAACATCATTTTTTCCGGCAGGAAAATCTACCTTTTAATTAAATTTTGCTTTTATTGTACGTTACTTAATAAATAATAATAGTAATTAAGGGACACTGACGTCCGCACTTACAATTTGCACTGTGACAGAAGTTTAATCTTTGTGCTGCACATGTTCAAGTTAAGGTGGTTGTCCATGATATAAAATTCCACATTTACCAAATGTAAAGCCGCATCCATTTTATTAAAAAAAAAACAAACAATAAGAGAATTTCGATTTATATTTCATATAGTAGTGATCAACAACTGTCATGTATATATTGTTTTGTTCATTGATGTGTAAGTATTAAGTGAAATGATCATTGCAAGTTTAAAATATAATGAAAAGTTTTAGTCAATCTATTATCCAATCTAGGATTATAAAAAAGAGAATCAAGTAAATGAATACTTGACTAATTCTAACAATTCATCGAATTAAGCGTTTAAGAGTAGCAATTTTTGTTCAGTCAAGAGCTTAACAAGTATACATGACACGCATCCACGGAATTTACATTTTCTTAAAACTTCTCATAAAGGAACTATGTAGCCAAAGATGAATTCTAGCAAGTATTGACCTCGTAGTGTAAGATTTTTGTTTTTCGACAAGATGTATATTTAGATTGAATTTAGCATTATATAAAAATATGTAACTTTGTTAATAAACTAATGGGTTAATAAACATTTGTAAACCAAGTGAACCGGTTATGATTTTCTGATTGACCCTATAGATAATTATCATCTGTTTTAGAATTATTTTCTTACAAATCTTACAACCATTTGTTCTATTTATTTACGGACTACTATTTCATGAGAATGATTTTTAATAACTAATACGAATTTTATGTACTGATTTAACAAAATGTGATATTGATGAATTGACCAATTATTGTCTAATTAGTAGTGTGTTTAGAAGTGGCGACAAGGTATTTTCATTGATTTTGGATTATTTTCAAGTCTGTTGTATCTTTTTGTAAGATAACAATATAAACAAGGCATGAAATGGTAATTCATTTGTCTATGGCTTTCCAGGACCAAAAAGTTAACTCGCAAGCTAACTTTCAAACGCATCGGAAACGACCATGATTCATGTGAATACTTATTATGCAAGTGTTTGGCTAATGGCTATTTTGGTCAAAAGAGTCCGTTCTCTGAATACTCATATTGATACTTTGTCTTCGTAAACAACGCATAATTCTTAGTTTAATAGTTTTAGGTACCTTTTTAATATTTTAATTGTAGTTACTGCTGCGTTTATGTTTCAATTTGAATTTTGTTAGAAATTGTTATGCCATCCACATAGAGCGGACAAACTCACTAGAGGCTTGATAAATTAACGTAAAACGAGTATCGTGTTGTAAATAGTCACCGTCGCCGCGACACGCGAGTTTCCTGCTATAGATACAAATCTTATTTTCCTACTAGTAATGCCAGCTAACTCATGTTGTGTCGTGTTGTATCAAAATAGTTATTGTTTTATTTCTTTAGTACTGTCACTTAAAAAAAACTGATACATAGCTATTATCAGCAAGAAACCATTCATGTTGTTATTTCTCTCTTCACTTTTACTTTTTCGCTCTTTTTATTTAACGTAATCTTCTCTTTACAAACACAACCACCACCAATATCAAACATTTCCACCTAATTTGATAACCATTATTCTTCTTTCTTCGCCTTCCCCACTTCAGTTCATTAAAGTTATAAAACAAAAGAAAGGAAAAAAAAAGAAAACAATAAAACCAACCCACTCTTACAGATCTTCATCGTCGTTGTAAAACAAAGAGGCTCAGATGCATAATTCGTCATCGCCAACAAAGAACGGCTCAGCGCCCCCATGGTTGCAACCGGAGTTGCCAGGCCAAGTGGCAGGCCACCATCATCGCCGTCTAAAACCCTCAACTAAGAAACCGACACAAAAACCACTCGCCATCGTCGAGACGACCGGTGTAAAGTTGGTGGTGAAGAAGAGAGCCGAGAGACGCAGCCCCGATCGACCACCGGTTACCACACCTCTCACCCGATCTTTTTACCGATATCGGCTTCGAAATCTCTCTCAAGTTTTCTTAAGAGAGACGGAAGGGAGTCTGATGTCAGAGAGAGGGATAAAAGAGTATGTTTACTGGTGGTTTAAAGATTTCCGATCAGGAGTTCGTTGAGCTAACCAACAGTAACGCTCAGTTTCTCTGTCCTCCTCTCTTTATTTCTCTGGCATCTCTCTCTATATATATTGCAAAATGAGGGTTTTGGCTAGTATTAAAATTGAAAGATACATGGCAGAGTTAAAACATATAAGTGGCAGAGTTAAAACATAAGTGGTAAGATGAGAGCAAAGTTAAAATGTACGTGACAAGAAAAGAGAAAGGATGCGTCAGAAAATTAGCTACAGTAGTATATACACACAGGCATAACTTTAATGTTTATAATATGATATAAATATAATATAATATAATATAATAATATAATATAATATAATATAATATAATATAATATAATATATAAAATAATAGATTTAATATGATGTTTATAGTGTTTTATACGTAAAAAAGTTAAATGAGCAATGTTTGATACCTATAGTTAATAACATATTACACATATTGAATATATATATATATATATATATATATATATATATATATATATAATATATATATGTTTTTAACTTATTTTTTTATAATTAATTGCATAAATGATCTATGTGTTTATCTAATTTACAGGCATGTTTCAATTTTGGTTAATTATATATACAATCTCTCCCCTAGTAATGTTTTAGGCTACCTCTAGTTGGGCGTTATCACATGAAAAAAGAGGCTATAGCGCTCCGTAGCGCCGCCGCACATCACTACGGCAAGCGTTGTTGGGTCTTGAAATGGAGGGACCCCGTGAAGGTGGTAGCGGCGTGAGGGATGTTATTTTCAAAAATCCGACCGTTACAAACGGTCAAATTCATTTAAATAATTTTTTCCTAAATATCTATACATACCATTTATTTTTAACATTCACCTCAATCAAACTCTCATTCATATACTCCCACTTTCTTTTAAAAAATAATGGGCTCCCCATCTGAAGATTCGTTCAACGATATATACCGAAGGTTTTTTTTCACCCGAAGAAATCGCGGAGGAGGAAGAAGCGGTTACGAGTGCATGTGCTCTCGTGATACAAGCCATGCAACACGTTAGCCGTTCTCCTCAACGCCCCATTTTGAGGCGCACTTTTATCTTGCGAGACCGTGAAGCCGCAAACGAGCGTTTGATGAAAGACTATTTTGATCCCACACCGGCTCACGGACCCAATGCTTTTAGACTGCGGTTTAGGATGAGCCAAAAGTTATTTTTGCGAATTAATGATGCTTTGGAAGCTAAGTATGACTACTTTAAGCAAAGAATGGATGTGAGAAGATATCTAGGGTTCACCTAAATTCAAAAGGTAACTTCCGCTTTACATATACTAGCCTACGAAAACATGTACCACATCAATGACGAGTATTTGAAGATGGAGAGAAAACTACACGAGATAGCATGGAACATTTCTGCTTTGGTATTTTTTACTCACTTTTATTTATTTACTTTTATTTTAAAGTACATCACTAGTAAAACTTTTATATTAAATTTTATATCTTTAATTAAATTTTAGGTATATGACAATTATATGGAAAACGTTACTTGAGAAATCCCACTTGGAATGACCTTCAACAAATGTACGAGGTGCATTTAGAAAAACATGGAATGCCCGACATAGAAAAGCGATATGCCAAAACTATTTTCCGGAAGATGTAGTTGAAGGAACCCAAGCAACAATTGAAGAGAGAATTTTAAATGCTCAACTATTGCGATCTAAGGATATACATAATATGTTAAAGGTGGATTTGGTCGAGCATGCTTGGGTGATTCACCCAATTCGACACAATGGTGACGTCGAAGAAGACTACGAGGAAGAAGAGGTTGAAGAATTCGAAACTAGGAACTTTGCAGACGCAGGTTTGGATGATGGAGTTATGAAGAGGAACAAGGAGAGAACGAGGATGAAGACGAAGAATAAAGTATTGTTTTCTTTTACTGTAATGTTTTTTTTTTAAATTTAATAAAAGTGTTTTTTAAAGAATCTAGAGATTAATTAAAAATAAAAAATTAATGATTAGGTAATGATGGGTATTGGGTTTTATGACTACACGTTCTTGTGATATAAAGCCCCCCTTATGCACTTTTTCACACTTGTCACATAACGCCCCACAAGGGGCTTTATGATTACACATGGTCTTATAGAATAAAAGAAATATCATTTTTACTATCAAATTTGGTTTATTTTTTCAGTTTAACGGTACCACTTTTCAAGTTTTTAAAATTTCATTTTTATATCGGTCTACATTTTGCGAGTTAATACAGCGTAACGCCATACGTGATTCAACGCTTTTACGTCTATTTTTTGTTCGGTTTAATGGTCTTGCTGCAATGCGCAGGGTCCTAAATACTCGTTATGGTTTAAAATAAACCATGAATTGTGATGTATACAAACCTACTACATTGGTGTATAATCATGGATTGTTGTGTATAAAAACCTACTACATAGGTGTATAACATTTTTAAATGTTTGTGTATTCTACTAATATTATAATACATTTTCTAAAAACCACCTAAAATTTAAGTTTTACAAGTATAATTGTTTGGAGTACAACAAATAATGCATGCATGTACTTACTACTTTTTATGGCAAATATGTTTTTCAAAACAATACTTACACCTTTACCCCTAATAACAGTCCCCTACCTTTAGTTTTAGTAACCTTTGTCTTCTTCTTATATCTTTGAATATATTATCTTTAAAAAATTCCGAACATACCGTTAAAACATGCTTATTTTTGTTGACGTGTCAATGTAATTTTATTCGATATCAATATCGAGATACAAATTATAATGTACAAGTCATTCATGCATTAATATACAAGTCTTTCACTACTCAAATTAGTTATTGAAAAATTACAATTACAATTCAAGATTTGGGAAGTCGGTTAGCAGGATGAGGTAGTTACACAGAGGTTTCTAATAAGATTTGGTTAGTGGGTTGGGGTAGTTATATGGAGGTTTCTACTAAGTTGAAAAGTTTTCATACAATTTGAAGTAAATAATTTAATGTCACAACCTCCATCCCCACCTTAGGCGGGAGTCATGAGCAGATACAACGGTGGTATCGGTATTTATTAAATTCGTAGCTGAAAATTTATTCAGGATCACAGTTATGGAAATAATCAGAGTTGTAAAACACTGAAGTTTTATATATTAAACAGTTGGGATAAAACTCACATTACATCAAAAGGTTTTTATAGGATAAACCCTGGTTTTACAAAACACATTTCCTTTTCTTTATTTTGGTGTGTAAATGCAGTAAAGCTGAAGCATTCTGAAGATATATAGTTATCAAAGAAACAAGAGATTGATGCTATTGATAAGGGGGAGTATATAACTGCATCAAATGTGTAACAATAGATAAATTGGTCATAAGGTCATTAGGGGTATAATTGTAATATTATTGTGTTAGTGACTTTACGACATGGGGCTATAAATAAGGAATTAACTTGTATTAGAACAAGAGCTTGATACACTTTCTAGGGTTTGTGTGTGTATCCTAGAGAGAGAAAGTGTGGGTTTGTCATGTACACATCATTCTTTTAATACAAGCTTGATTTTTTAGATTTGATAGCATTACAACACATTGTGTTCGTTGGATTCCGCACTCCGAACACGTTTATCGAACGAATCGGTGCGATTACGAGGACCTAACATGGTGACATAGCCACTTTATTTAAGCTTCATTGCTTCGTGGCATTTTCCTTTCTTTCACAGTAAGTCGCCTGAAACGCGTTTAAAAACATTTTTTAGCGAAAAATACTGGTGAAATCATTCATTTGTAAAAAGACACTATGTTATAATTACAGCATTAAGGGTTTTTATATTTGTTTATATTTCAATTACTCAAATCAGTACTTGTCACTCGGTAGTCCCTGTGATTGTGGTCATATCACTATTGGCACTTAATTGTCCAATAGCAAAGCTTATCAAGTAGTGTATACGAAACCCCATTATCGCAGTAATTTAAGAATACCAAAAACTTAATCACTGTAAATATAACTGGAAAACATTTAGGGTTTTGAAAAAAATTAAGTATCACATATTGTGAAGAAAAGAGAATGTCTCACAATTTTGTGAGAATAAGAGAATAACTCACTTTGCAGAATTAGGGTTTTGATTTTATAGCCTTCTGGTATTAAGCTTGTTCCTAGTTAAATATACAATGCAAAACGTATTAGTGTAAGAAATCCAATTCAAACTTTAACGATAATCACGAGATCAAAACCTCAACGTGGTTAACAAATTATAGCCTTATTAAGGCAGCACTTTGGCAACCGTTGATTGGTTTTATGATCAATCGGACATGATATCGTACCAGTGATCAGGGTTAGTACACTTCCTATGGAGCAGAGTTTCAGGGATTTGGGTATTGGAACGATAGAACGAGAGAAAGATATATTGATTTTACGTCGATTTGGTGCAACTGAACCCGTCCCACCCCTCCCCTTATAAAGCCTTACCTGGATTCCCAGGCGCGTCGCGGGTTCCCCCTGCGTGGCGCTTGAGCAGCCAGATAGGGCTAGGTCAGCTTTGTCACCAGCATATTTTTGCCACTTATCGCGTAACGATGCCACGTGTTGTAACGCCTCGTCTTTTTGCAACTTTCCGTTTTTAGAATGATTATATCGTATTTCAATTTTCGAAACTCGGAGACCTTCAAATCAACGAGACTCTACACTTCATGGAGAAACCTGTCGAGATCATGGATCGAGGCACCAAGTAATTAAGGCATAGTCGAATTCCTATCGTGAAGGTTCGATGGGATGGAAAACGTGGCACTGAGTTTACTTGGGAACTCGAAAGCAATACGAAGACTAAGTACCCACATCTGTTCGTTACACCTTCCTAAATTTCGGGATGAAATTTTCTAAAGGAGGGGAGACTGTAACGCCACGTGTTTTCGTACTTTCCATTTTTAGAATGATTGTATCGTATTTCTATTTTCGGAAACTCATTTCCTTGTAACCGTATATCGTTTCAAACCATTGTAAATCCGAGACTTCGATCATAATGAAATTAATCTTTTATATGAAATACACATCGTTTATGCATTGTTTATTGTTAGGATCTGATAAGAAACGCTGATGACAACCATTGATGGGCCAACCACTACTATACAAAGACTAATAGAAAACACTAATGACAATCACTGCTAAGCTAACCACTGCTATACAAGGACTGATAGAAAACACTGATGACAACCGCTGCTGAGTTAACCGCTGCTATACAAAGACTGATAGAAAATACTGATGACAATCATTGTTAAGCTAACTACTGCTAAGCTAACCACTGCTATACAAGGACTGATAGAAAACACTGATGACAACCACTGCTGAGTTAACCACTGCTATACAAGGACTGATAGGAAACACTAATGACAACCACTGTTGGTCTTCAGCAGAGGTTTGCCTTGACGGACCTTTAGCTTTGATCTTTAGCAGAGGTTTGCTTTGACAGACCTTTAGCTTTGATCTTCAGCAGAGGTTTGCCTTGGCAGACCTTGGACATTAGTCTTCAGCAGAGCTTTGTCTTCAACAGAGCTTAGCTATAGCAGACCTTGGACATTAGTCTTCAGCAGAGCTTTGTCTTCAACAGAGCTTAGCTATAGCAGACCTTGGACATTAGTATTCAGCAGAGCTTTGTCTTTAACAGAGCTTAGCTATAGCAGACCATCTTGATTGTTGCTTAATATGTTATTCTCCCTACCTTGCTTCGTTCTTTTTCTTTGTCTCAATTATACAACATGTCTTTCCTAAGACATTTACACAATACACATGAAGAAGACATGAAGACACTCATACTACAAACGAGATGATCTCACCAAAAGAGGGGAGAAACCCGCACTTTGGTGATCACTCTCAATCTGCGTATTCGATTTTACACGAAATTACACCACAAGGTAGGAGTGAAATCCACATCTTGATGGAAAATTTTCATTTCATACTCTAGTGGACCCTTAACAACGTGTCGGAATTTGCTCATCGTTTGATAATACCAACCACGTTTAAGTAACAAAATTATCAAGTTTGAAGTGATATCCACATTGAAGAAACACCAGTTGAACCTAGGGATATCCGGGGATATGTTAGTTACAACCAAGAGATTTCTGCATAAAAGGGTTGTCTCTTCGCTCGTTCTCAAGGTGATCTCACTCAGACTAATCTACAAAACTAGTAGCGCCGTTAGTCTCGTCACGGGGAAAGGGTGGTTTTCTCCGTGACCACACTCCGACGTGAGAATAAGTATTTGGTGATTGCAAGTAATGAGCAAGTGAACTCAAAATAGCATGCAATAAGTTAGTTCGTATATTTCTGGATGGTTTACCTGGTGATCCGATACTTATTTTATAGACGAAAGTATGTGGACACGGGAGATGGGTTGATGGGCCTTGGGCCTGGATCAGATGACCAGAGGCATCCGTTTTGTCCCTCTGCGTCAGACATTAAATGTTCCCTGTAGGAGAATTAATGTCCTCTGTCAGGAGGTGTGCTTTGTCGGATGATGAATGGTGCCACATGTAAAGGCAGCTGTCTCTGGCGTCAGACCTGCCACCAGCCGAAAGTGGAGAAGGTGTAACAGTCACTGGCATAAGTATGGTTGGTGCACAGTCTGACGTCTACATCACTGTTCATGCGACACTGTAGACGCAACCTTGCCGAGCAACCCTTGGTCACAGTTCTGCCACTCCGTACCCTTGAGTATGGTCAACACATCTTAGTGCTTATCCCTTCTGTGAGGCTGTCAGTGTTTTCCCGCCAGCGCAGAGTGACAGGGATAAATCCTTTTGTCCACAAGACTATGAGGTGCTCTCATGTTTGTCTTGGCCTTACAAGGTTTTAGGATTCATGACTAGAGGGTTGTATGTTCTGCGCAGGGTCTAGTAGCATGCGCGTTCAAGTCTAAATTGCCGTTGTGACAAGTACATAAGGCTCATTGTGTGACTTATATTGTTTGGTCTAACTTGTCGTTGCGGTGAGTGCGCAAGGCTCGTTTTGTGACCTACACGCGTTGGTCTAATTTACCGTTGTGCTGAGTGTGCAAGGTTCATTGTACGACCTATTGGTTTCAAGGAAGGCACACCATTGCACATTGTGCGCAAGGATATCCTTCTAGTTACGCTATTGAGGGTATGCTTCCTTGCGCAGGCGCAGGGTGTTTGGGACCATACCCCTCCAAGTCCCCAGCCCAGTGCTGCTCCTATGCGCATGTTGATAAGTAGGAGGAGTGCTGGACTAAAAGAATTATTGTATGCGCTCTTGTTTCAAAGGTAGATATTCAAGAAGGGTTGGAGGAAAGGTTTGTGTGAAGAAACGCTTTGTAATGATGATTTTGAAATTTGAATCCTTGCTACACTGTCGTTGCAGGTGGGTTGGTGAGAAAAAAGGGGGATTGGAAAGGACATCTAACAGCTGCAACGTGTTGTCAGCCTTACTGCCTCACTTTCATTAATGAATTGGCAGGGAGAGTGGCGGCCACCCTCGCATACTAACTGTCAGTGGTAACTTGCCTGCCACACGTCCTTTGCTGATTGGTTGTTATTGTCTCGCGTGCGTCACGATTCCCAAACGCATTAAATGCGATCAGTATAAATATATGTAATCGCTTAGGGTTTTCTTCATTCCTTCATATTTTCTCTTCAAATTCTCTGTGTTCTTCTTGAGTTCTTGAGTTCTTGAGTTTCTTGTTCTTCCAAACTTTTCATCTTCAAAACTTCTTTGCTTTTCTCTGTTTTTAATGGCGTCCAGGGGTTCGGAGACTTCTTCTGCCACAGAGGTCCCTCTTTGCCGGCTTGCAAGATGAGCCGGAACACTTTTGACCGCATGGTCTCTGGCTACCGGTTCGCCAAGAGCTGGGATGCCCGATTTCCGGCGGAAGGTGAGACAGCCGCCGATGCTTCGGCTGGCTACATCACCGTTTTTTCAAGATTTTTTCTCTGATGGTAACTTCCGGTTACCGGTTATAAAATTTTTCCTTGAACTTTTGAATTTTTACGGCTTCCACCTCTCCTATTTGAATCCGATGGGGATGGTGAGGATTAAGCACTTTAAGTTTTTGTGCCGGTCGACGGGGTCTGTTCCAACAGTCGACCGTTTTCGTATTTTTTACCAACTCCATTGCTCAATGGGGTTTTATTCTTTTTAGCACCGTGTGCAAGCACATTAAATTTTGCTCTCTTCCCCCCAAGTCCTTCTATGATTGGAAGGAAAAATTCTTTTTTGTGAAGTCTAGTGTCATTCCCTCCCCGATGCTGTTCTGGGGGCCGTAAGAGATTCCGGCGGAGACCTTCACTATACCAGTGTTGGACCCCTTGTAAACGGATTTGAAGGAGATCCAGAAGATTCAGTTGCCGGAAAGGATACTGGCGGCGACCGAGATGAGTTTGGTGTAGAAACCCGACCGCCGGTATAGACCGGTGTACATGGAGGGGGATCGGAGTAAGTATTCCTACTTCATTGTTGTGGTTCTTGATTTTGCCTTGTGTGTAGGTTGACATGCATTTCTATTTTGTAGGGGCGCCGCTGTTTTTGGCCGCCTTCCACAGAAAGGAAGGGCGGATTGAGAAGCTCGCCCTGGGCCCAGATGAGCCCACCTGGTATGCGTAGGTCCTGGAGAATTTTGCACTTCCTAGGAATGCGGATCTAGCTGCCCCCGCGCCTTCAATTGTTAATTCTTCATGTTGTTGACTATTAGTATCTCTGTGGGTTACTTATTTGTTGCTGCCCCATGATGCAAGCGCTTTGAAAAACTGGGGCATTGGCCCAGCTAATAAGAAGAAACGACGCGCGGGGCCGAGTGCGGCAGTTGAGAAGGAAGTGACTCAACCTGGGATGGGCCCTCCAAAGGTAAGCGCATTGTCTCTGACCGTTGGAAAGATTATGTAGTAGTGTCTGACTCGTGGGAGGGTCTCGATCCTGTAGGGGTGAAGAAGCCCGCGCCAAAGCCGGTGGTTATCCCGACCGCCAAACCTGCTGACCCGGTGGAGGCCGAGTCCAGCCCGGAGGTGCCTCTCAAACAGAAGAGGCGTTCGAAGGAGACTTCTCCGCACAGCCCCCCAAGAAAGGTTGCGCAGAAAGCAATAGGGAAGAGGGGGAGGCTAGAGACCCTCCCTGCCAGGATTTCCCTAGGTAATTTTCTAACTTGCCTTAATCGCACCACATTTTTGTAAAAAGTTTAGCTAACTATTTGTCATCCTGTAGGTGGGGATGATCCTGTTTTTGTGGAATCCATCACAACAGCTGCCCCCGAGGATACTCCAATGCCCCCGCCTGTGGGTGAAACGCGCAAGTGTCCAGCGCAAAGGGTGGGGATTCCGCTACTGGGGTGGCGAAACATGAGGTGGTGAGGGAAGAGCCTCACCATTGTGGTGGAAGGTTCTCGGGTGGATACTAACGCGGGTTCCATGGTGGTGGAAGAACCCGTGCAGGTGGAGGAGGAACTGTAGGTGGTGATGGTTGAACCCGCCGTGGTTGTTGAAGAACCACAGGTGGTGGTGGAATCGCCCGTGGTGGTGGAAGAACGTGCACCGGCTGGAGGCGCGGGCGTTGTTGAAGAGACGGAGCCGAGGGTACGCAAACTGATGCTCCACAGGGTGTGCATGTGGAGGAGCCGGCACCCGGCGGTGAAGATGGGGGATCTGGTAGAAGCCCTTCCGCCGAAGGATCTCCAATCAGCCCGGACGAGACCCAGGGTGATTATTATTACAGGTCTTACTCTGCGTCTCATGCTGAAGAGATCCACACCCCTATGTGGAAATTGAAGAAGGGTGATGACTTTCTCACTGGCCGGCGTGCCGTGAGTGGTTTAAGGGAGCCTTCCCTCCAGTGGAGGTGCGTGCACTTGCTGAACATGAACAAGAACCACGTACCACACGTACCTCCAGGCAGCTGCAAGCTCCGCCTTGGTTACCCACAAGATTGTTCGTGAATGCCGGGGTTTGCTTGAGGAAAAGAAAGATGTTGAAGCTGCCCAAGCGGACCTGACCAAGGAGCGAGCCCAAGTGGCTGTGCGAGAAGCTGAGGTGGCGGCTAAGGAAACCGTCTATGCCGACCGCCAGCGGGTTGAAGAGTGGGCTGCGCTGGGGTGGAAGAAGAGGGCCGAAACCTCCGATGCCCTTCTTGCACAGGAACGCAAGTTGTGGAAGGAGGCCTATGAAAGAGAAAACAGTGAGAAAAAATCATTGAGGGATGAGTTGGCCCGGTTGCGCGCAGAGGTAGCACGCGAGAAGAAGGAGAAAGAAGTAGCTGCTGTTGTAGCCGCGGAGGCCAGAGCTGGCCGCGAACACAGTGAGTAGAGAGAGGTAAAAACTTGCTTCACTATTTTTCCTTCCTTTGCTTAAGTTGTAGGATCATCATACTAACTTTACATATATGACCAGGTTGCTGCTCGCGCCGCTTTGGAGAGTGCGAAGAAGGATTTTCATGGCGCACAAGGAGATCTCTAGAGTGTGCAGAAGCATCTCTAGGTGGCCTTGGTGGAAAAGGCTGAGATAAACGTAGGCACCTGGAGGATAAGGAGCAGCTGCGATTGGCGGAGGCCAAGGTGGAGGCGGGCGAGAAGAAGTTGGAAAATTCTGAAGATGCCCGCGCTATCTCTGACCAACAACATGTTGTGGATGCAACAACATGGAGTTATCAATGTAAGTACTTGATTTGTGTTTTGGTCATGTTGGTGTAGACTCTAACCCTTCTCTTGAAATTGCAGATCGCAAACTCCATTTTAAACTCCGCGGAACTGGACGGCGTAGTTGCTAAGTTGATAGTCACTGCGCGCCACGACGGGCACGCGCAGGGTTATGCTGAGTGTTCGCAACATATCACTCATGCAATGGACATCCCATGGGACACCAGCCACGCTGCCACTCACGGTGTTGTTACTGGAGCCGCCTTCTCCCGGGCTCAGCATGAGTACAAACGTCTCAACATCCCGGCTATGGAATTGGCGAGCGAGGCGTTCACACACGACGACTTCGTGGATCGCTTGAAGGACTTATTTCCGGAAGAAGCCGAGGACGCTGCAGATGAAGAGTAGTGTAGGATTCTTATTGTAATATCTTTATAGGATCATTGAATGTATTGCACATTGCGCAAATTTGTAAACCTTTTTTTTTCTTCAATGAAATGTTTCTTCTTTGTTACAATATTTGCGTGAAAAAGGACCAACTTTGTGTAGGTATAGCAAACAAAACTGGTAATGAACTCGTATGTGGAGATCTGCTCCCATGCACGTTCAATAAGTAGTGAACTTTGATTCGAGTTGTTGTATACCGAGGTGTTTTAACGTAGACCCAAAGTGGCTTCACGCATTTGTAACGAAACATTAAGATAAATTAATTCATGCAACCCTTGTCTTTATTAATGACTAAGGCGTAGGAGCCATATACAAGGTAGACAAAAAGATAATGAACTTGCTAATTTACATGTAGCACCGTCTTAGCTACTGCGCATTCCATGTCCTTGGAATATTTGTACCGTCTAATCGTTTAAGGGTGTAAGCGCCTTTTCCTAGGACTCCATGATAATGTAAGGACCCTCCCATTTAGGTGTGAGTTTTCCAGTATGTTCAGTGTTAGACGCTTCATTGTCGCATAGAACGAAGTCACCAGGTAAGAAGGTACATATTCGGATTCACGCGTTGTAGTATTTTTCAAGCTTGGACTTGTACTTTGCTTCGTTGATAGCGGCGTTTTCGCGCCTTTCTTCTGGTAAGACCAAGTCAAGTCTGCGCTTGTGTTCATTAATTTAGCTTTGCGCAGCTAGTATGCGTGGTGATGGGAGGCCTATCTCTGTAGGAATTACTACCTCCGACCCAAACATAAGATTGAAAGGAGTTTCGCCTGTGCTAGTTTTTGGCATGGTTCGATGAGCCCAAAGGATACTTGGCAACTCATCTACCCAGCCTCTTCGCGCTGTACCCAATCTCGTCTTGATCCCTTCGACGATGCTTTTGTTTATGCTTTCCACTTGGCCGTTTCCTTGGGGATGCACGACCGAAGAGAAGACATGTTTGATATGCATTTCCTTCATCCATTGTTGTAGTTCTTCAGCTGCGAAATTGGGGCCATTGTTACTCACTATGCGCAGGGGTAACTAAACACGGCATATGATGTGCTCCTAGATAAATTTTTGATCTACAGTTGTTGTGGTGGATGCAAGGGGTTTGGCTTTAACCCATTTGGTGGAATAATCGACTGCAATGATTATGAATTTAACTGCGCATGGGGCATCTGGGAAGGGTCCCACCATATCGATTGCCCATTGCTAGAAGGACCACGCTGTTGTTACAGAGATCAAAGGATTCTTGGGGCACAATGTCTTCGGGGCATGGCGCTGGCCAGATGCGCACTTCTGCAGTGTTTCGACTGCATCTAAGTACCAACCACGTTTAAGGAACGAAATTATCAAGTTAGGAGTGATATCCACATCTTGATAACTAGTTCCACTCTTCAATTTTCAATCCCGCCAAAGTTTTGAGTTTCCAATCAATTAGGGACATGTAGTAACTGGAAGGGTAAAGTACCGTTAACCACTCTTTGGTGAGAGTATTTAATCTATTAGGTCAAAGCATGTCTCCCTAATTCGAAAGGACTTACGATTCACTTTGGAATAGTCAAAGTTTCTCAACCCGAAACACTCCAATATCTTTTCAAGCCTCTCTTTTATGTTACCTCAATTTGTATTTTAGTACTTTTTATCTTGTTCATTTTAAAACTAATGCACAATACGCACATCCCCAGCAATAAAAAAACATTAATAATTCTCGTGAACCAATTAAATTTATACTCCTTTACACAATCATACGTGTTTATGCTCATAGAATACTTGTTATACTTATGCCACCTATTTGAACTCATACGTGCTATGTGATAATTACATGCTCAAGCGTGCAACTTTTATAACCACATTATGATCAATACTCATGTATTCCTCTACTTTCGATCGCATAGATGTCTACTTCACAAAACTCAAACGGAAGGAAGAAGTCAAAGTCCAACTCCAACTCGATGTCCAAGAAGGATTGTATGAAATTTATGGTAAAACAAATGGCCAAAAATCATCCCCGACATCGTCAGCAAAATCCAACCTCCACACCCATGGCTCTATCGACTCCAAGGTGGAAACGCCTAAGTCGAGGTTTACTTTCAAGCAATTCTGTTCTTGTAACCCCCTACCCTTCACTGGTGAAGGGGATGCCACTGAGTGACCTTTTAACGAACCGAGAGCTCAACAATGTCCGGGCATAATCCTGGGTATGCCAAGTATTGGCTACGGAGGGCTAAAAGTGCCAAAAAGGTGTTTTAGAAGGTTTTAGAAGCTTTATTAAGTTAAGGGGCTAAAAGTGTCAAATTTTGAAACTGGCCTTAGAGCGGTCGCGGGACGCGAGAGACCAGGCCTGGGTCTCTCGCGGGGCGCTAGAGGGCCTCTGCTGCAGAAAGTTTTTCTTGGCTGCCACACAAAGCTCCAAAAACCATTTCATCGAAACTATGGCTTCCCAAACTGCTATGCCACCTTTTTGGTACACTTGTAAGCTTCCTCTTACACCCCTAAACACGTGGCATCACCTCCTTTGAGTTCTCCAATTATAAATAGGTGCTTAAGATCACCATTTCAACTTGCACCTTTCTCATTCAATCACTCTTCCCCCATAAGAACTCTAGATAAAAATTATGATATAGAACTTGCTGATGGAATGACAGATTCCATTCTTGATGGATGCTCTATATCCATTAAAAATCATTCCATTCATATCTCTCTTTTGCCAATGAAATTGGCGGGGTTCGATGTTGTCTTAGGCATGGATTGGTTATCTCATAACCAAGCCCGCATCGCCTGTGATAAGAAACTCATCGAAATCAAAATCCCATCTGGCTAAATGCTCACCATCCTTGGAGACTCGCAATACGGACTACCAGATAATGTGTCATTATTTAAGGCATCCAAGTGTTTGAGAAAAGGTTGTGTCATCTACATGGTACAAGTCACTATAAACGAGCCTAAGCCAAATATGGAAGACCTCCCAGTCATCTCAGAGTATCCCGATGTATTCCCAGAAGATTTACCTGGCCTACCTCTAGACAGGCAAGTGGAGTTCAGGATTGATATTATACCAGGGGCAGCACCCGTAGCTAGAGCTCCATATAGACTAGCACCAACCGAAATGAATGAGTTAAGAGTTCAATTGGATGAACTCTTGGAGAAAGGCTTTATTCAGCCTAGTTCCTCGCCTTGGGGAGCTCTTATCCACTTTGTAAAAAAGAAAGACGGTTCAATGCGAATGTGCATCGACTACCGAGAGTTAAACAAGTTAACAATCAAGAATAGATATCCTCTGCCCAGGATCGACGATTTATTCGACCAACTTCAAGGGGCTAGTTATTTCTCCAAGATTGATTTAAGATCTGGATATCATCAGCTGAAGGTTAGGAGTGAGGATGTCCCTAAGACAGCCTTCAGGACCCGTTGCGGTCACTTTGAATTCTTAGTGATGCCTTTTGGGCTCACAAATGCACCTGCAGCATTCATGGACCTCATGAATAGATTCTACAAACTATATTTGGATAAGTTTGTCATTGTCTTCATAGATGACTTACTTATATACTCTCGTAATCAAGCGAATCACGAGAAACATCTTCAGTGCATCTTAGAACTGCTAAGACAAGAGAAGCTTTATGCTAAGTTCTCTAAATGTGAGTTTTGTCTTAGAGAAGTCCAATTCCTTGGACACATTGTAAGTGAGCGTGGTATCCAAGTGGATCCCGCCAAAATTGAGGCCATAATGAATTGGGAAGTGCCCAAGACCCCATAAGAGATTCGTAGTTTTCAAGGATTGGCTGGATACTACAGGAGGTTCATTGAGAACTTTTCAAGAATAGCCACTCTTTTGACTACCCTGACCCATAAGAATGTCAAATTTATTTGGGGCCAAAACAACAAGAATCTTTTAAGGTTCTTAAAAACAAGTTAAGCAATGCTCATGTGTTGTCTCTACCTGAGGATATTGAGGAATTTGTAGTCTACTGTGATGCATCGCACACTGGCATGGGTTGTGTGCTAATGCAAAAAGGCTAAACGATTGCCTATGCATCTTGACAATTAAAGGTGCACGAAAGGAATTACACCACCCACGATTTGGATTGGGTGCCGTTGTATTTGCATCAAAACTGTGGAGACACTACTTGTATGGTACAAAGTGTATTATATACACAGACAATAAAAGTCTCCAGCATCTGTTCAATCAGAAGGAATTGAACATGCGACACGCTGATGGATGGAAACTCTTATGATCATAACAGGTACTTTCCCCATAAGAACTCTAGATAAAAATTATGATATAGAACTTGCTGATGGAATGATAGAAACAACATCTTCCATTCTTGATGGATGCTCTATATCGATTAAAAAACATTCCATTCATATCTCTCTTTTGCCAATGAAATTGGCGGGGTTCGATGTTGTCTTAGGCATGGATTGGTTATCTCATAACCAAGCCCGCATCGCATGTGATAAGAAACTCATTGAAATCAAAACCCCATATGATGAAATGCTCACCATCCTTGGAGACTCGCAATACAGACTACCAGACAATGTGTCATTATTTAAGGCATCCAAGTGTTTGAGAAAAAGGTTGTGTCATCTACATGGCACAAGTCACTATAAACGAGCCTAAGCCAAATATGGAAGACCTCCCAGTCATCTCAGAGTATCCCGATGTATTCCTAGAAGAATTACCAAGCCTACCTCCAGACAGGCAAGTGGAGTTTAGGATTGATATTATAACAGGGGCAGCAACCGTAGCTAGAGCTCCATATAGACTAGCACCAACCGAAATGAATGAGTTAAGAGTTCAATTGGATGAACTCTTGGAGAAAGGCTTTATTCAGCCTAGTTCCTCGCCTTGGGGAGCTCTTATCCTCTTTGTAAAAAAGAAAGACGGTTCAATGCGAATGTGCATCGACTATCGAGAGTTAAACAAGTTAACAATCAAGAATAGATATCCTCTGCCCAGGATCGACGATTTATTCGACCAACTTCAAGGGGCTAGTTATTTCTCCAAGATTGATTTAAGATCTGGATATCATCAGCTGAAGGTTAGGAGTGAGGATGTCCCTAAGACAGCCATCAGGACCCGTCGCGCAACAACTTTGAATTCTTAGTGATGCCTTTTGGGCTCACAAATCACCTGCAGCATTCATGGACCTCATGAATAGATTCTACAAACTATATTTGGATAAGTTTGTCATTGTCTTCATAGACGACTTACTTATCTACTCTCGTAATCAAGCTAATCATGAGAAACATCTTCAATGCATCTTAGAACTGCTAAGATAAGAGAAGCTTTATGCTAAGTTCTCTAAATGTGAGTTTTGGCTTAGAGAAGTCCAATTCCTTAGACACATTGTAAGTGAGCGTGGTATCCAAGTGGATCCCGCCAAAAGAAACAAACATCTTCCATTCGGTTGGTACTAGTCTATATGGAGCTTTAGCTACGGGTGCTGCCCCTGGTATAATATCAATCCTGAACTCCACTTGCCTGTCTGGAGGTAGGCCTGGTAATTCTTCTGGGAATACATCGGGATACTCTGAGATGACTGGGAGGTCTTCCATATTTGGCTTAGCCTTGTTTATAGTGACTTGTGCCATGTAGATGACACAACCTTTTCTCAAACACTTGGATGCCTTAAATAATGACACATTGTCTGGTAGTCCGTATTGCAAGGCTCCAAGGATGGTGAGCATTTCACCAGATGGGGTTTTGATTTCGATGAGTTTCTTATCACAGGCGATGCGGGCTTGGTTATGAGATAACCAATCCATGCCTAAGACAACATCGAACCCCGCCAATTTCATTAGCAAAAGAGAGATATGAATGGAATGATTTTTAATGGATATAGAGCATCCATCAAGAATGGAAGATGTTGTTTCTATCATGCCATTTTTTGGAAAAATCATGAATTGATCTTATATATGTTATGAAACATGTTTTAACACTTAAACAAGTTGGTAATAATTATTAGAACATGTAAAAACATGTTCGGCTCGTCAATTTCAGCTCTAGGGTCGGTTCGCAACCAAAAGTCGCGAAGTTTAACTTCTCCTTTCACTTTGATTCTGACCCGACTTAGATTAGTTACCTACTGATCTAGAGTTGCATTATGATCATAATATAATGTAGCATAACCCTCTGAGGTTATATTACATGATCATAATCAGAATCCAAGTTTATGCGCAAGTTCCGCAATTATGCCATTTTTGACAAAAATGTCCTTTTTGCATAAAACAAGGTTTTAATGATAATGAACTTGAAAATAAGTTTCCTACTGATGTAATATTATAATTAGGATTATTTGGGATGTTAAACCAAGTTATAAACTGAGTTTTCGAGCAGGTCCTTAAACTATGTTGATAAATGATGATTTTAGCCCTTGTGGCTCATAAAATGGTTTTAATCAAATCTTTTCATGGTAAAACTTTTACCTACTGATATGTTATATTAAATAACATATCTAAGACATTTTAATCTAACCTTAACATCAGTTTTCAATAAACATCGCATAAGACGTCATTTTACGACATAAGCGCCGTTTCGGCGCATAGTATGGTTTTTAAACCATATTATTTGACCAAGGCTTGTTACCTACCGATTTTAAAACTTATTTTAAAGATAGTATGGTACATATTATAAACTCAGAATCCCAAATAATTTATATACTATGTGTAAAATGACCAAAATGCCCCTTCGGTGCATAGCTTGGTCATAAAAGATACGTATAATTGATATCCTACTGATATTATATCATAAATTAATTATTTTCCAGAATACTTATAATTATTACATTAAATTATATTCAAGTTCCTTTTATACGGTATGAAATTACCAAAATGCCCCTATGAGGCATAGTTTCGTTTTAAAACCTTAACGGGCATATAAGTTAATATCCTACTGATATCTTAACTTATTTAAAATATAATGGCATATAGAACTTGTCCATGACTTATCCGGTTACCCATTATCGCTTATAAGCGTACGGTTGATTAAATGTAACTATTTTACGAAAATTAACTGAAACGGGTTTAACCTTATCATTTTAATCTCAAAATCCAGAATGTTAACTGTTTACCCATATTATGCAAGTCAAAGTAATTGTCGGGTTTAAACTACATTCATCCAATCATCGTTTAATCAAGCGTAATACGTTTTGATCATGTACACTACGGTCTAAGTCTATGACTTAAATAAAGACCGTTAGTATTAATTGGTTAGCTTATGCCATAATCCAGACTAGAGCCTTGCCGGAAAATGCTCTATGCACATTAGTACTTTTGTATACGGCTGAGTTATTGAAATTAAAAGAAGACTAGCTCAGGTAAATACTCTTGACTTATTTTCCCTATACGGGCTTGGGATACGGTAAATTATTACCGCTTGGTCAGAAATGGGAGCAATCGAATGCCGGATTGTGGCTAGTAAATCCGCATATTCTGTTTTAATCAGTTTTTTTGATAACTTAAACATCAGTGGTTAAATTACCGTGTCCTGAATATCCTCGGCTCATTACATTAGATAATGGCCAAGACCTTAGCGCGGGGTGTAGGCATACACCTGACAGACGCTCAAATGCAAATTACCCAAGACGTTGGGGATAACTCCTCTGTGAGTTCTAAGTGGTGTGTATTTAATCATGTCTCGCTCTCTATACTGGGCCATGTATGTATGGACAAACATGTGAATCTGTTAACAAGGTTACACAGTAACTTTCCCAAGTTATAAAAGATTTGTGCCCTGTGCACTTAAATCAAATTTTAAAAATGTTTTCAAAATGAGTCAGTCGAGTGTATTTACCAGCGAAAGCTGACGTATTGTCCAAAGATTAAACTGCAGGTACAATACGAAATAGGCCGGAAGCTGCTCGGTAGTGAATAAGAGGATCTTGCAAATCATTAGATCTGCCCTAAAGTCTGTTTTATATTCTTTCTTGTACATTTTAATGATTCGCCTGTGGATCTTCTATTACGAGCCTGTATATTATTTTATTTCGAACATTTGGTTTGTAATAGTAATTTTACTCCAAGACTTTCGTTGTGTCTTGTTTAATTGACAATAAGGTTATCAACTTGCGTCACGATATTCCCCACCCGGTCCCACCGGTGTATGGATTTGGGTTGGAAATTCGGGGTGTGACACATTGAAGTAACAATCCTTAAAAGTGGATGTCCTAACCACCTGCATACGATTAATGCAACAGGCATTTTCCGATCAAAAGCCCTCGATTGGTGGACCTTCAAGCGTGACGTTCGTGGGGACGAAGCCGCACATGCCCTCCTTTGGGCTGATCTCTAGAAGCTGATGAGAGAGGAGTTATGTCCTCCACACGAGCTTCAGAAACTCGAGAATAAATTTTGGAATCTGAGGCAGGTGGGGAACGCAAACGCTGGTCTCACAGCTTGCTTTAAAAAACTGAGTGCACTATGCCCTAGCCAAGTTGACACCCTTGACAAGGCTATCGCGAAGTACACTCGATGCCTACCCCCCTCGATCATGAACCTAGTTGAAGCCGCCTCACCCAAACCCTCGAAGATACCTACAAACTGGCCGCCAAACTCAACAACAACTGTGTTCTTCATGAAGCCTCCAACAAGGCTTTATCAAAGAATGCACACCAAGCCACCACCGTTACCAACGATGAACCCACATATCCAAGCCACCAAGGAACAACAACAATAAGAAGCGGAAGGCTTCAAGCCAAAACTGTGTGGTCGTCACTCCGCAAATCCTAAACCTATCCAACGACTTGCACCAACCATCCCTGAGGCTATCAAGAAGGTATACACTAGGACTCACCCCTAGTGTAAGACATGCCAATACCATCATCGTGCCTATACACTATGCCGCCTATGCATGAATTGCAATAGGTTTGGGCATTTCACCAACCAATGTCGTAACGGTCCAAAGCCACTAGCCAACCAGAACCAAACCGTTGCAATGACCCGAAACCCCGCTCCAAACCAAGCCCAACTCAAGTAGTCGCAGGTCGAGCCTGTTTCAAATGTGGTGTCCTAATCACCTTGCCAACGTCTGCCCACAACGCATCAACAACAACCAGCTACATCAGCTGCATCTTTGTAACACGTCGTAAAATCGTGTCCAATGGTATAGTGACATGTGTCGTATATTTTTAAAAAGTCTATTAAAGACTAATAAGGACTAAAGGTGTCAACATGCTTAAATGAAGCCTCAGAGTGACCTTCTGATGTCAACATGCATAAACCGAGCCTCTAAGTGGCTGTTGTCTCAACATGCTTAAATATTAGCCTCTGAGTGCCCGTTGTGTCAACATGCTTAAAATTGGCCTCTAAGTGACCGTTGTGTCAACATGCCCAGCCTCTGGGTGACATCGGAGTCAACATGCTTATAATGAGCCTCTCAGTTATCCTTTACAAAGTCCTAACTCTCATATGTCCCATTTGTTGGACGAGTGGGATCAAATCCCTTAAAACATAAAAGTTGGATATTGGAGGGGTTAAAAGTGTCAACATGTTAATTTATACCTCTGAGTGACATTTTAATGAACTGAGAGCTCGACAATGTCCGGGCGTACTTCCGGGTACGCTAAATATTGGTTACAGAGGGCTAAATAAGCTATAAAGGTGTTTTAGGAGGTTTTATAAGTTGATGGGCTAAATGTGACAAACTTTAAAACTGGCCATGGGGCGCTCGCGGGGCGCGAGAGGCAAGGGCCTAGCCTCTCGCGGGGCGCGAGAGGCCTGTGTTTGCAGAAAATTTGCTTGGCCTCCACACACGTTGCCAAAAACCATTTGATTCGAAACCATGGATTTCAAATATCTATGCCACGTTTAAGGACTCTTGTAAGCTCACTCTAACACCCCTTAACACCTGGCAGCACCTCCTTCAAGCTCTCCAACTATAAATAGGTGCAATGCTTCACCATTTGAACTTGCACCTTTCTCATTTATCACTCTATCTCCCTCCTCTGGAAGTTCTTAACTGAAAGGAGCATCCAACTTAGTTCTATTGCATCTTATGAATCAATTGTAAGTGTTCCTTTCTCTTGCATTTTCGTTTATAGGCTTTTATAGCCAAAAGTCAAGCGTTTTTACGGAAAACGCCTTGACTTTCGGTTAAGACCATTATGGTCCAGTCATTGTTTGTAACGAACATGGCTAAGTAATTGTAATAAGGTAGGTGCTAGTCCCTATTAAGGGCACCTCCTAGAGATCACATTTGCTAGACCAATTGACGGGTCAAATTTTAAATATTAAAAAGTCAAACAGGCTTTTTTTTCGGAAATATTATAATCTGAGCTTATATATGTTATAAAACATGTTTTGACACTTCAACAAGTTGGTAATAATTATTAGAACATGTAAGAACATGTTCGGCTCGTCAATTTCAGTTCTAGGGTCGGTTCGCAACCGAAAGTAGCAAAAATTTTAACTTCTGCTTTGACTTTCGTTTCTGACCTAATTTAGATTAGTTAGCTACTGATCTAAGGTGGCATTATGATTGTAAGATAATGTAGCATAGCCCCCTGAGGTTATATTACAAGATCATAATCAGAATCTGAGTTTATGCACAAGTTCCATAACTATGCCATTTTGACTAAAATGCGTTTTTGCATAAAATAAGTTTTAAACGATAACGACCATGAAAATGAACCATCTTCTGATGTAATATCATAAGTAGGATTATTTGGGATGTCAAATCAGATTATAAACTGAGTTTATGAACAAGTCCTTGTATTATGTCGATGAAGATAACGCCCTTGTGGCTCATAAAACGGTTTTAATACATTTATCAAATCTTTTACCTACTGATATGTTATATTAAATAACATATCTAAAACAAATAAACTTGATTTTAACATCAGTTTTTATTAAATAATGCATAATTCGTCATTTTACGACATAAGCGCCGTTTCAGCGCATAGTATGGTTTTAAACTATATTTATCAACCAAGACTTGTAACCTACTGATTTTTAAAACTTATTTAAAATATTTTTACAGTAGGTACATTATATAAACTCAGGATCCCAAATAAACTATCATACTATGTGTAATATGACCAAAATACCCATTCGGCGCATAGTTTGGTCATAATAGATAAATTACACGTATGGCCATAACATAAAATTATATTCAAGTTCCTTTTACATGGTATGAAATTACCAGAATGCTCTTATGAGGCATAGTTTTGTTTTGAAACCTTAATGGGCATATAAGTTGATATCCTAATGATATTACAACTTATTTAAAGTATAATGGCATATAGAACTTGTCCATGACTTATCTGGTTACCCGATATCGCTGATATACGTACGGTTAAGTATATGTAACTAATTTACAGAAATTAACCGCAACGGTGTTTAACCTTGTCATTTAAGTCTCAAAATCCAGAATTTTTATGGTTTAACCATATTATACAAGTCAAAGTACTTGTTGGGTTTAAACTACTTTCTACCCAGTCATCGCTTAATCTAGCGTATTTTACCATTATTGATCATGTACGCTAGTCGGTCTGAGTCTATGACTTATATAAGACCGTTAGCATTTAATTGGTTAGCTTATGCCATAATCCAGACTAGAGCCTTCCGGTAAATGCTATCTGCACTTAGTTCATTTTGCGTATGGTTGAGTTATTAAATCTTGCGTTTAAACAAAGACTAGCTCAGGTAAATACTATCACACCCTCAATTTTCACTTGCGGAGTTTTACCGCGAGGCGTGTGAACAAACCAGAATCTGAGACACTAGTAATATCGAACGACTCTATATGATTTATTTAATCGTTTTCCAAAAACATTTGTTTAACCATTCATAGTTATTTTCAAATTATCTTAGTTTCAAAGTTTAGCGGAAGCATTAGTTCCAAAGTTTAGCGGAAGCATTAGTTTCAAAGTTTAGCAGAAGCATTAGAGTAAAGTAAAGTAACGGGCGCCAACATAAACGCCAAAACCAGACATCCCAAACAATATTCGTAAATAAGACTCGATAAAAATGTCTTGATCAAATGCAAGTGAGTGCACCTAGCGCTCCTAGCGTCATGAGAAACATGTAAAGAACAAGTGTCAACATTAAAGAAGAGTGAGTTCACAGGTTTTTATAAGTTCACAAGTTCAGTTAAATGTTTGTTTTCCCCGTTATCCCTAACCCGGGATAACGATATAGTTCCATTATTCCTAACCCGCAATAATAATATTGGTTCGTAATTAAGTTCAATGTTAACATGTAGGTAGCGAGCCTAAAGTTACGTCACATAAGAGTTCGCGATCAAAGCTGATTGTTGTTGCCTCAGTGTTGCCAGGTCTATCACTAACCATGGCGAAAGTTAGGCCAAATTAATCACCCGTTGACCATACCCGGTCGGCTAGCGCGACTAGCTCGGGTGGGGCTTGTCGGGCCCAGTAGTACTACTTATAAATTCCCCGCTATCTAACCCAATACTAACGATCTGAGAGTTTGTTGAGGACTTCCGTGATATAGCTACTTAGTGACCATAACGTACATTAACATTAACTTAGTTACCGAGTAGTTTAACGACGTTAATTTCACATAACATAAAAGATAGAGTTATAGAGTGTATACATGTTTCTCCCCCTGTTGTTTAAAACTGGATAAAACAGGGGCCGTGAACTCACCTTAAATTGCTCGGTTAGAGTAACACAAAAGTAGCAAATGATGGGACCGCTAATCGCGTCCTAACATGTCAACCGATTTAGAGTTAGTGTGTGAACACACTGATACAAAACCTTACGCATAACTAACACACAGGGCGGCACACGTAATAACCAATTCGAAAACACAATCATGCATGCAAAGTATCATCATACCAAAATAATGATCAAACCAACTTGTCATAAACACAGATTAACTCATACAACACTTTGGTACACACAAACACAAGTTATCATGTTTCAACTTGTACGCTCATAACTGGGCTGTTTTCGAGGATTTTTATAAAATAGTTCCAACGTTCCAAAAATTCCAACTTTTTTACAGGAGGTGTCAACTAAACTGTAGAATTTTATGTAAGCTTTTCAAATCCTAACGCCTTACCAATTATTTATAAACATTTATATACTAGGCTACAGTCAGATTCGTCGCTTCCTGACTGCAGTCCATGGGAAAAATTATTTAAAAATCATCGTTCATCCAATTAACAAAATTCCAGTGGGAGGTTTCCGGAAATTCCCGTCTCCAGTTACTGTACAAATTTCGTGACCCAACGCGCTACAGACTATGAGATCCGACTCGATAAACAACTAGCAAATTTTACAGAATTTACGCATTTTCAGCTGCTGCACTAAATGACCACTTAAAAATAGCAAACGACCTCAGAAAAATATGAATCTGGCGCCATTAGAAGCGTTTTTCAAAAATAGACGTTTTAGGCTTCAGAAAATCCACTTTTCAATAAATAATGATCAGGTTACAGCCAATTGAAGTTGGCTGTAAATGTCATTCAACAAACAGTTTTCGACTTTTATCGCATTAGAACATGCTTAAACGATTATGACGCTTTATAACAATGATTAACAACAGGTTTATTTGTCGAATATCATCATGTATATCAATATTCATGCAAACCCTAATTATATAACATGATCTTTATCAGTAAAACGCAGCCTATGATTTTCGTATTCATCATAACATCACAATCGCAAAGAATCGCACAATCATCCAAACTAATCATTAATCACAACACTTTTCATACTAATAATCCTACCATTACACACAATCATGATCAAGATTATACAAACCCTAATGTGAATCGCAAAACAATTAAACCCTAACCTTGAAACGATGATGATTAGCGAACCGGGACAAGATTGGAATCAATCCGGAAGTTGGAGACTTGCGATCGTGAGAGAGGGGAGGGGGCTGCTCTCGGCCTTCTCTTAGGGACTAGGGTTTGTTGTTTTTTTTTGAAACTATAACATGCATACATACAATTATATAGCACAAGGGAAAAGAAGGGGAGGGGGTGGGGGCGCGACCGTAAAGGGGGGGGGGGTTTGGGTAAATGGCTTGGGCCTCAAGTTTAGGTTAGTTCCTTGGGCCGCAAGGAGGTGAGGTCGACACGTTTCGCGGCTCGGGTCGGTTCGGCTATGTATTTATTATTTTTTATAACTAATAATCGCAAAATCAAAGCGTGATATAATAATCTACAAAATATACAAACGCTTAATAACACATAGCACGTAATTCACCCAATAAATTCACAAGGTTAGCGTAGTTATTGCGAGCGTTTAATTTAATTCTTCGAATTAAATTAGCGTAGGAATGAATAACCGTAAAGTAGCGCGTTTAAGATACCTGGAAAGCCGGGATGTCACATTATCCTCATGTTGAAAGAATTTTCGTCCCAAAAATTGAGTAAAGGCGGTTTAGAATGCAACGCAAAAAGATTTAGTTTGTTAGCAATGGTACAAGAAATTCCCAGGCTATCACATCATCCCCATGTTGAAAGAATTTCGTCCCGAAATTTAGTTGGTGGTAACGTCAGATTGCTGCTCAGCTGCAAAAAGGTGTGGGTATTTTCTTTTCATTTGGTCCTCTCTTTCCCACGTGAACTCCAGTCCACGCTTAGAGTCCCAACGAACCTTGACAATCGGTATCTTGCTGTGCCTTCGAGTGTTAATCTCACGATCCATGATCTCGATAGGTTGTTCCACAAAATGAAGTTGCTCATCCACTTGAATCTCATCCAATGGAATGACTAGGGTCTCATATGATAGGCACTTCTTCAGATTGGACACATGAAATACGTTGTGAACTCCACTGAGTTCGGCAGGAAGGTCTAATTGATAAGCTACGGGCCCGATACGCTTCGAGATCACAAATGGGCCTATGTACCGTGGGTTTAGTTTGCCTCGTTTCCCAAAACGGATTACACCCTTCTAAGGTGACACCTTCAGTAGGACGCGGCCGCCTACTTGAAATTCTAGCGGTTTGCGTCGTTGATCAGCGTAGCTTTTCTGTCGATCTCATGCCGCTGCCATGCGGTTTCTGATTTGCACAATCTTTTCAGTAGCCTCAAGTATCAACTCAGGACCTGTGAGTTGACTGTCACCGACTTCTGCCCAACAGACCGGTGATCTACATTTTCGACCGTATAATGCTTCAAACGGTGCTGCCTGAATACTCGTATGGTAACTGTTGTTATATGAGAATTCCACTAAAGGCAGATGGATTTCCCAACTGTTCCTGAAGTCTACCACACATGCCCTAAGCATGTCTTCCAAGGTCTGAATGGTCCTTTCACTTTGACCATCCGTCTAAGGGTGATAAGCTGTGCTCATATCTAAGCGTGTACCCAACGCTTTCTGAAGTGACAGCCAAAAGTTGGACGTGAAACGAGCATCTCTGTCTGAGATGATGGACGTTGGCACCCCGTGCCGAGAAACTACTTCCTTAATGTAGATGCGAGTCAACTTATCCATCTTATCTGTTTCTTTGATCGCTAGGAAGTGTGCGGACTTAGATAGATGATCCACGATTACCCAGATGGTATCGTAACCACCCGGAGTTCGCGGGAGTTTAGTGATAAAGTCCATCGAGACCTGATCCCATTTCCACACTGGGATCTCAGGTTGTTGAAGTAGCCCTGATGGCTTCTGGTATTCCACCTTGACTTTCGCACAAGTCAAACACTTGCTCACGTAGGTGGGTATATCCGCTTTCATGTTGGGCCACCAGTACGCGGCTTTAAGGTCTTGATACATCTTATCTGAACCAGGATGGACAGAGTATCGGGATTTGTGAGCTTCGTCCATAACTAGCTTCCTGAGGTCTCCGTAGAAAGGTACCCATATACGATTCATGAAATATCGGGCATCATTGGGTTTCACTTCCCAATCGCGTTCCAACTTTCCCACAGATTCGGCCATGATGTTTTCTTCCTTAACTGCTTCTAGCTGCGCGTTGCGTATCTGTTCGGGTAACCCAGAATGAATTATGAACTGTAGTGCTCGTACCCGACGAGGTTTCAAGTGCTCCTTTCTATTGAGGGCATCAACTACCATGTTAGCCTTACCCGGGTGATACCGAATGGCACATTCATAATCGTTCAGGAGTTCGACCCAGCGACGCTGTCGCATGTTCAACTCCTTCTGGTCAAAGATATGCTGGAGGCTCTTGTGATCCGTTTAGATTCTGCACTTTGTTCCATATAGATTGTGTCTCCAAATCTTAAGTGCAAACACAACTGCTCCCAATTCCAAGTCATGTGTTGTGTAGTTTTTCTCGTGAACCTTCAACTGTCGGATGCATACGCGATGACCTTATCACGTTGCATGAGTACGCATCCCAATCCCTGAATGGAAGCGTCACAATATACCACAAAATCATCTGTCCCTTCTGGCAAGGACAAAATGGGTGCACTGCAAAGTTTCTGCTTCAGCAATTGAAATGCTGCTTCCTGCTTGTCACCCCAAGCATACTTGGTGCCTTTCTGGGTGAGAGTGGTAAGCGGTTGTGCGATCTTTGAGAATCCCTCGATGAAACGTCTGTAGTAACCAGCCAAACCCAAAAATTGGCGGATCTCTGTCGGTGTCCTAGGAGCTTCCCAGTTCTTGATAGCATCGATCTTGGCGGGATCAACGTGTATACCCTTTTCATTCATGATATGCCCGAGGAACTGAACTTCCCGAATCCAGAAATCACACTTCGAAAACTTGGCATATAGTTTCTCTTGTTGAAGTAGTTCCAGAAATAATCGTAGATGCTCAGCATGTTCTTCTTCACCTTTAGAGTAGACGAGTATATCATCGATGAACACGATGACAAACTTGTCGAGATACGGCTTACACACGCGGTTCATGAGGTCCATGAACACCGCGGGTGCGTTGGTGAGACCAAAGGGCATGACCAAGAACTCATAATGGCCATACCGAGTACGAAATGTCGTCTTGGAGATATCCTCATCCCTGACGCGTAACTGGTGATAACCGGACCGTAGATCGATCTTGGAGTAGTAGCTTGACCCTTGAAGCTGGTCGAAGAGATCGTCGATGCGAGGTAATGGGTATCGGTTCTTGACGGTAACCTTATTGAGTTCCCTGTAGTCGATGCACATGCGGAAGGTCCCGTCCTTTTTCTTGACAAAAAGGACCGAAGCTCCCCATGGCGAAGTACTGGGTCGGATAAATCCTTTTTCCAACAATTCCTGAAGTTGGGTAGACAGCTCTTGCAGCTCTGCTGGAGCTAGGCGGTACGGGGCCTTGGCGATAGGAGTCGCATGGTTCGCCAATTCGATTTCAAACTCCACTTGTCGATGTGGTGGAAGACCAGGTAACTCCTCTGGAAACACATCGGAAAAGTCACGGACGACGGGGATATCTTCAATCCACTTCTCGTCCTTAGGCTGCTCGGTGACCAGTGCGAGCAAAGCGAAGGAGTTCTTTCTCCGAAGATACTTCTGAGCTTGCATGTAAGAGATGATGTTTGTGACGGCGCCTGCCTTCTCGCCTTGCACCATCAAGACTTCGTCGCTAGAGAGCGGAATACGGATAGCTTTCTCAAACAGAGAACTTCAGCTCGGACGTTAGATAGCCAGTCCATTCTGGCTACCACATCAAAACTACCCAGAGTAGTTGCCATCAGATCAATGGTAAAGGTGTGACCCGCGAGTTTAAGTTGACAGCCGGTTACAAAATGGGTCACATCTACAGATTTACCATCGGCTAGTTCTATGACGTAAGGGGTCTCTAGGGGTTTAGGCGTGAGATTTAGGTTCTTCCTAAAAGACTCAGATATAAAACTCTTATCCGCACCCGTATTAAAAAGTACAGTAGCAAAATGATCGTTAAGGGGAAACTTACCAGTGACCACATTCGAGTCGTTTCTGGCCTCTCCACGACCCAGCGTGAATGCACGACCTTTGGCACCTCCTGTGCCACCATTTCCATTGTTGCCATTGTTGTTATTGTTGTTGTTGTTGTTGTTGTTGTTGTTCCCACCATTGTTGTTGTTGCGAAGCTACGGGCAGTCTCGCTTGAAATGGGCAGTGCTACCGCACTGATAGCATCCCCGGTTATTTCCTTGCTGTTGACCCTGGTGCTGATTCTGATTTTGTCGAGACATGATTTCCCTGCGACAATCCTTTACTGCGTGTCCCGCTTTGCCACATCGCTGGCAGCAATTTCCGGCGCAAGGGTCGTGATGATGGAGGTTACAACGATTACATTGCGGCTTTCGACCCACATAGCCGCTTGAGTTCTGGGTGTTGTTGGCAGACTGATTATTGTGACCCCGATTGTTGTTGAAATTGTTGGACCGCTTCTGGTTGGCTGGGCTGACGAAGTCTGTCGAGCAGGTGAGTCTTCAAATTTTCTTTTGTTATCAGGGACAACTTCGGTTGCACCCGAGGTGGCAACTTCCTTTGCTCCACCGCCTTATCGGTGAGTTTATGCGCCAGCCTAATCGCTTGATGCCCCGTCGTAGGGTTGCTAGACATTACCATGCCCTGGATCTCAGGGACCAAACCCCCAAGATAAAACTCAAGTCGTTTTTCGACGGTGTTAGCCAGATCGGGACATAGGAACACCAGATCATGATGTTTTGCCGTATACGCTTCAATTTCAGACCCTACCATCTTGTGGTTCCATAACGCTTGCTCCAACTACTGAACTATGTCCCGCAGACAGTATTCCTCCTTGATTAGGGCCTTTAACTCGGTCCAGGCCATTGCGTTCGCCGCAACAAGTCCACGCGTTTGGACTTGTGCGTTCCACCAGGTTAATGCCCCATCTTCCAACGTTGAGGCAACATACTTGACCTTATTGACTTCAAGGTAATTGCACATCTCGAACACCGATTCAGACTTTTCAATCCAACGGACCAGTCCTATGGGTCCTTCCGCACCCGTGAAACTTGCTCGGTTTTGCATCAAGGAACATCTTGTAGGGGTTAAGACCCCCTCCTGCTGGTGGGTTTTGAACACCTGCCAGAGCAGCATTCACGTGTTCTTGGATCAATGTGGCCAATTCTTCAGGTGACATTTTGAGGTTTCCGCGACGTCCAGTTGCCATTTCAGATCTTCGCAAGACCACACAAATACACACCGATAAGTATATATGTCCAATATAGTTATCATATTCCACACTTCAATAATTACACAAATTATGTCAACCCGACAATTTAAACAATCAAAAGGAACATTCGATTAAATAAATTGCAATGTCTCACAAAATACCAACCGAACATCTCAGTTTAATTATAAAATTTCAAGTTCAAACATAAGTGGAAACAAACAAACTAAAGAAAACAAAGCGGAGATTGGGGAGACGAGTTAGTCATCTACGTCTCCATCTCCCAAGTCGTTATCATTGCCGTCATCCTCTGCGGCGTTTTCAGCTTCAACAGCCAGGTCCTGTTCCGGCTCTTCTTCCTCCGGATCCTCCTCTGGGTCTTCCTCTGGATCCTCCTCCGGGTCTTCCTCTGGATCCTCCTCTTCTTCCTCTACCGGCGCTGGAGGGGCCGGTGCTGGTGCGGGTACTGGGACAAGTGCTTGATTCTGCTCCAGTTCTTGAATCCTCCAACTGGACTCAAGAACTCTGTCTTCGAGCCAGTCAGCCCTCAGCTGCTCAGCACGAAGATCCTTAGCTAAAATGTTTCTAACTTTCCTATTCTCATGTTGCTCTTCCTCGAGCCTTCCAGTTTTACCAGTTAGTTGACATATCATCCATCCTTGTGCTTCGATAGTCTCCTGCATTCTCTCTAGCTGTTCCTGTTGTTTCCTTAACATATCCCTAAGTAGGTCGTCACCTACTTCTAACGAGTTGACCGGTTCGACCGATATAGCGGTGGTCGGACGGGAGGACGACTCCCCTCCTAGAGTGAGTCTTTTCCTAGCAGCTGAGCGTGTCTCCACGCCATGAGGTGGTGAGGGTTCGACCATGGGTGCCTTCCCCGGCGCCCTTGATTGTCGAGATTTGTCAGATGATGATAATGACATAGCCTGCTGGGTTGGTGTAGTTAGTTACGTGTTGCGTATATACCAAAATACATATATAGATATCACACAAACAATTGTAGCATAACACATAACAAGATATCATAGTTCGGTGCCAACTAAGTCTAGTGTCATGTAACAGCTATAGTTTAGGTCTACTATTAAAGCAAACCTGGTTCTCTATAGCTAGAGGCTCTGATACCAATCAGTCACACCCTCAATTTCACTTGCGGAGTTTTACCACGAGGCGTGTGAACAAACCAGAATCTGAGACACTAGTAATATCGAACAACTCTATATGATTTATTTAAACATTTTCCAAAAACATTTGTTTAACCATTCATAGTTATTTTCAAATTATCTTAGTTTCAAAGTTTAGCGGAAGCATTAGTTTCAAAGTTTAGCGGAAGCATTAGTTTCAAAGTTTAGCGGAAGCATTAGAGTAAAGTAAAGTAACGGGCGCCAACATAAACGCCAAAACCAAAAATCCCAAACAATATTCGTAAATAAGACTCGATAAAAATGTCTTGATCAAATGCAAGTGAGTGCACCTAGCGCTCCTAGCGTCCTGAGAAACATGTAAAGAACAAGTGTCAACATTAAAGAAGAGTGAGTTCACAGGTTTTATAAGTTCACAAGTTCGGTTAAATGTTTGTTTTCCCCGTTATCCCTAACCCGGGATAACGATATAGTTCCATTATTCCTAACCCGGAATAATAATATTGGTTCGTAATTAAGTTTAATGTTAACATGTAGGTAGCAGCCTAAAATTACGTCACATAAGAGTTCGCGATCAAAGCTGACTGTTGTTGCCTCAGTGTTGCCAGGTCTATCACTAACCATGGCGAAAGTTAGGACAAATTAATCACCCGTTGACCATACCCGGTCGGCTAGCGCGACTAGCTCGGGTGGGGCTTGTCGGGCTCAGTAGTACTACTTATAATTTCCCCACTATCTAACCCAATACTAACGATCCGAGAGTTTGTTGAGGACTTCCGTGATATAGCTACTTAGTGACCATAACGTACATTAACATTAACTTAGTTACCGAGTAGTTTAACGACGTTAATTTCGCATAACATAAAAGATAGATTTATAGAGTGTATACATGTTTCTCCCCCTGTTGTTTAAAACCGGATAAAATAGGGGCCGTGAACTCACCTTAAATTGCTCGGTTAGAGTAACACAAAAGTAGCAAATGATGGGACCGCTAATCGCGTCCTAACATGTCAACCGATTTAGAGTTAGTGTGTGAACACACTGATACAAAACCCTACGCATAACTAACACACAGTGCGACACACGTAATAACCAATTTGAAAACACAATCATGCATGCAAAGTATCATCATACCAAAATAATGATCAAACCAACTTGTCATAAACACAGATTAACTCATACAACACTTTGGTACACACAAACACAAGTTATCATGTTTCAACTTGTACGCTCATAACTGGGCTGTTTTCGAGGATTTTTATAAAATAGTTCCAACGTTCCAAAAATTCCAATTTTTTACAGAAGGTGTCAACTAAACAGTAGAATTTTATGTAAACTTTTCAAGTCCTAACGCCTTACCAATTATTTATAAACATTTATATACTAGGCTACAATCAGATTCGTCGCTTTCTGACTGCAGTCCACGGGAAAAATTATTTAAAAATCATCGTTCATCCAATTAACAAAATTCCAGTGGGAGTTTTCCGGAAATTCCCGTCTCCAGTTACTGTATAAATTTCGTGACCCAACCCCTACAGACTATGAGATCCGACTCGATAAACAACTAGCAAATTTTGCAGAATTTACGCAGCTTCAGCTGCTGCACTAAATGACCACTTAAAAATAGCAAACAACCTCAGAAAAATATGAATCTGGCGTCATTAGAAGAGTTTTTAAAAAATACACGTTTTAGGCTTTATAAAATCCACTTTTCGATAAATAATGATCAGGTTACAGCCAATTGAAGTTGGCTGTAAATGTCATTCAGCAAACAGTTTTCGACTTTTATCGCATTAGAACATGCTTAAACGATTATGACGCTTAATAACAATGATTAACAACAGGTTTATTTGTCGAATATCATCATGTATATCAATATTTATGCAAACCCTAATTATATAACATGATCTTTATCATTAAAACGCAGCCTATGATTTTCGTCTTCATCATAACATCACAATCGCAAAGAATCGCACAATCATCCAAACTAATCATAAATCACAACACTTTTCATACTAATAATCCTACCATTACACACAATCATGATCAAGATTATATAAACCTTAATGTGAATCGCAAAACAATTAAACCCTAACCTTGAAACGATGATGATTAGCGAACCGGGACAAGATTGGAATCAATCCGGAAGTTGGAGACTTGCGATCGTGAGAGAGGGGGGGGGGGCTGCCGTCAGCCTTCTCTTAGGGACTAGGGTTTGTTGTTTTTTTTTTGAAACTATAACATGCATACATACAATTATATAGCACAAGGGAAAAGAAGGGGAGGGGGTCGGGGCGCGACCGCATGGGGGGGGGGGGTTTGGGTAAATGGCTTGGGGCTCAAGTTTAGGTTAGTTCCTTGGGCCGCAAGGAGGTGAGATCGACACGTTTCGCGGCTCGTTCGGTTGGCTATTTATTTATTATTTTTTATATAACTAATAATCGCGAAATCAAAGCGTGATATAATAATCTACAAAATATACAAACGTTTAATAACACATAGCACGTAATTCACCCAATAAATTCACAAAGTTAGCGTAGTTATTGCGAGCGTGTAATTTAATTCTCTGAATTAAATTAGCATAGGAATGAATAACTGTAAAGTAGCGCGTTTAAGATACCTGGAAATCCGGGATGTCACAAATACTCTCGACTTATTTCCCCTATACGGGCTTGGGTTACGGTAAACTATTACCGCTTGGTCAGAAATGGGATCAACTGAATGCTGGATTGTGGCTAGTAATCCGCATATTCCGTTTTAATCGGTTTTGTTTGATAACTTAAACATCAGGGGTTAACTACCGTGTCCTGGATATCCTCGGCTCAATACATTAGATAATGGCCACGACCTAAGCGCCGGGTGTAGGCATACACCTGACAGACGCTCATGCTAAAAACTTACCACAAAATTGGGGATAACTCCTTCGTGAGTTCTTAAGTGGTGTGTACGTTAATCATGTCTCGGTTTTAAAACTGGGCCCTGCATGTATGGATAAACATGTGAATTTGTTAACAAGGTTACAAAGTAACTTTCCCAAGTTACAAAAGATTTTGTGCCATGTACACTTATAATCCTTTTCAAATGTTTTCAAAATGAGTCAGTTAGGTATATTTACCAACGAAAGCTGACGTATTTTCAAAAGACTAAGCTTGCAAGTAGAATACGCAATAGGCTGGAAGCTGCTCGGTAGTGATAAGAGGATCTTGCAAATCATAGATCTGCCCTAAAGTCTGTTATACACTTTTTGTACATTTTATGATCCGCCTGTGGATCTTCTATTATGAGCCGTCTGTATATTATAACATTTGGTTTGTAATAGTAATTTAACTCCAAGACTTCCGTTGTGTTGTGTTTAATTGACTATGATGATATCAACTTACGTCAAATATTCCCCACCGGGGCCCACCAGTGTTTGGATTGGCTATGGAAAGGCGGGGTGTGATTGGGTTGGTATCAGAGCCAAGGTTTGAGAGAACTAAACACTAACCTTCTTGTGTTTAATCTCAAACTTACACAAGCACATTCCTTAGACTTTCGAGTCTAGGCTTTCACCTAGGATTACTCATTTCATTATTAAGTTATTAGTATTATTTTTAATTTGATTTTAACAGGAAAATGCCGCTAAGAGTACGAGGAAGAGGTAAAGGACCAATGAGGGGAGGACCATCAGGACATATCCCTTCTCAACCCCATCAATCGAACCCCTATGAGGATTCGGGGGATTCCTGGCCCCTATCACGACATTCACCTACCCACACCCAAAAATCGTACCACTCGTATCATTCGCATCAATCATACCACTCTCATCATTCTTATCATGATGAGTTTAACCCAAACCATTACTTTAACACACCCCTAGCCGGCCAAAATCAGTTGGACCAACCCAACCCAATGGACGAGGACTCCGATCCGAAGATGCCGCCGTCAGGATCTCACACCCATCCCATCAAAATTTCAAGCGATTCAAACTCTTACGCCGGATCGCCATACCAAGGTCCTAATGAATGGGACCAATATTGGAACAAATTTACCTTTGCTAACACTCCTTCCCACCACTCCCCAGCACCTCCTGTACAAGAAGATGTTCACGGAACCGGTGGAACAATCCCTGTCGCCACCTGAGCCACCAAGGAGGAAAAGAGGAGCGCGTATGTCGGTACGTGCAAGTCAATGGTCGGGTTCGCTGCCACCGTTACCCAAAACTTACCCAACCATCCATGAGGACCCATAAATGGGTGGAGCCTCTAATGCTTCACCTGTGGTGGAACCGATACCACCACCATCGAGTTATAATAACCCTATCCCAACACATCCGGATACATCTGGATATGATCCTTTTAACCCATTTACACCAGTTGATTACCAGGCACTATCGCATGACCTTTATATGCAAGCGGTCATGCATAACACACTTCACCCGTCTCCTTTCCGACCTGCTTATCCACCTACTAGATATCCAAGTTATGGATACCAATATCCTGTTATGCCACAATCAGAACCTTAACCTCCGCCACCACTCGAGGCCATCAATGAGGCCTTGGAACGAATGAAAGAAATGCAACAACAAGCGGAGAAAACGGAGAAGAAAAAGTTCTTCAAGAAACTCTTCAAACTGGTTAAGAGAAAGAAGGACGAGTGAAGTCTCTTCTAATAATATATGTTACTCCCTGCAAGGACATTGTTATTTCCTTAGTCCCTGCGTGGACATTTTTATTTCTTTAGTCCTTGCATGGACAGTTTATTTCATTTATTTCTAGTATTGTAATTTCTATTGGCTTTTAATGAAGTATTTTGGAATTATATATATGTATTCATCCTCTTCAAACGAACGTCTCGATTTTACTCAAAATTTATGCTCTTCTATATAATTCCAAAAGACCTTAATGGATTTGATTATGCCAAGTGGCACAGACCACATATTTGGCTAAGAAATGATAGTTAAGGAGAAGATGGCCTTCTATCATGATAGTTAAGGGAAGTTATACTTCTATCCAGAGGTGGAGGGCTAGGTTCAAGCCTCCAAATTAATCAACCATTAAGGTACTCTTATGTTAACATTAAGGAATGTTCATATTCCTGGTAGTGTGGCCTGAGGAACCACACTAGCCGTCTAGGTAATGGATTGTGTCCTAACCTATTGTATAGCCTATATGATCAATGTGATCCCGAGTAATGTCATCAACGTAATGACGATTGATAGGCCAAGGTGCCAAATTTACATCCATTAGTGAAGTAGGCCAAGGAGCCAAATTTACATCCATTAGTGACGTAGGCCAAGGTGCCATAATTTATATCCATTAGTGATGTAGGCCAAGGTGCCATAATTTACATCCATTAGTGATGCAGGCCAATGTGCCATAATTTGTCCAATGGTGACAGGCCAATGTGCCGTAATTTGTCCAATAGTGACAGGCCAATGTACCGTAATTTGCCCAATAGTGATAGGCCAAGGTGCCGTAATTTGTCCAATGGTGACAGGCCAATGTGCCGTAATTTTGTCCAATGATGACAGACCAACGTGCCATATTTGTTCCGTTAGTGATATGCCTATGTGCCATGTTTTAATGTCCTTCGTGACAAACCTATGAACTATATATTATTGTCTAAATGACAATGACAAGTTGTGACATTACGATCCACTGTCTAATGATATACGGACTACGTCCAAATTGTAATTTGCCTATGATGGTCCTTTTGAGACGTAGGCCAAATATAGATATGATAAGCCTAAGAGTTGTGATTAAATTCACACTAGTTTGATTAGGCGATGGATTTGCATATCCAATGTTTAAAGTTAATATGGTTGTTAATACCATGGCTAAGAGAAGTTTTATTTGGTGTTTAGAACCAAAGCTTCAGAAATGGCAAACTCGGATGAGGCGCAAAGTAGCCACTGAGAGATTAACTATAACAACGCCGAAAACATAGCCATCGATAATGATAACTTCCAAGCTCGCATTGATGCAGCTGTGGGAAAAGCCATGGAAAAGGCCATGGAAAAATTTAAAAAATTGAGCGCTACTCGCTCAAGACCTTTATCAATCCCACCATCCTCAGCTCATTAGGATAGCTCTGTTCACTCTTCAAATGCGAAGAGTGAACCAAAGAAATTAGAAATTTCTGATAGGTCCTGTTCTGCTAAAGACGGATGTACCTATAAATACTTCGTCTTCTGTAAGCCCTAAGATTTTAATGGGGAAAAAGGAGCTGTAGAAGCCTTGAAATGGCTGGATGAAATGGAGACGATAGTGGATATCAGCCCTGATAAGGATGTGGTTAAGTATGTATCACAGTCCTTTAAGGGCGATGCCCCGATTTGGTGGAAGGCTATGATCCAATCTACAGGTAAGGTATAACTGTATAACTTAGGATGGTCTAAGTTTGTTGATTTAGTCAAGGAAACATACTATCCACCTCATGAGGTGGAAGAGATAGAGTCAGACTTCTTGACTCTCACAATGAAAAACCTAGACTGTCGGAAGTATGTTTCTGACTTCAACTCCCTGTCTAGATTAGTTTCCTATTTAATTACCCTTGAACCCAAACGCATTGCGGTTCATTCATAGGTTAGCGCCTGAGATAAAGGGCATGGTAAAGGTTGCTCAGCCTAGTACCTATAGGTCTGCTATTGACCTATCTCTCTCGCTCACCCTAGATTTGGTGAGACAAAAGTCAGTTAAAGCTGAGACTGATGGAAAAAGGAAGAGAGAGGATGATAGCTCCCAAAGATTTAATAAAAAGAATAAGGGGAGATTTGGGTGGTTTAGAAGGAACCAAGATAAGTCAGGCGTAATGCCGACATGTAAACATTGCAACCGTAGGAATTGGGGACACTGTATTATTGATCCACAGGCTAGACCCTGTGGTATCTGTAAGAAAAAGGGGCATAAGACCCTGGAGTGCAAGGATCTTAAGAATCCGTCTGCTACGGCTGTAACGAAAAGGGGCATAGTACGTTTAGCTGCCCTAAGAACCCCAGAAATAATGATGCAAAGCCTGGAGAGGCTAAGAAAGGGAATGCTTGTGCCTTCCATATGAATGCCAGGGAGGCCGTTAATGACAACAACGTCATAACAGGTACATTCCTCATCAATGATGTATATGCTAGAGTTCTTTTTGATTCGGGTGCAGATAAATCTTTTGTAGACCATAAGTTTAGTAAACTATTAAACTTGCCCATAAGAACTCTAGACATAACCTATGAAGTAGAACTTGCTGATGGAACTCTAGAAACAACATCTTCCATTCTTGATGGGTGTTCTATATCCATTAAGAATCATTTCATTCCTATCTCTCTTTTGCCAATGAAATTGGCGGGGTTTGATGTAGTCTTAGGCATGGATTGGTTATCCCATAACCAAGCCGGCATTGCCTGTGATAAGAAACTCATCGAGATTAAAAACCCATCTGGTGAAATGATCACCATTCTAGGAGATTCACACTATGGACTGCCAGATAAGGTATCGAGTGTTTTTGGAAAGGTTGTGTCATTTAAATGGACAAGTAACTATTAACGAGCCTAAACCAGATATTAAAGACCTTCCAGTTATTTTGGAGTATTTCGATGTTTTCTCCAAAGAATTACCAGGCCTATCTCCAGATAGGCAAGTGGAGTTTAGAATTGATATCCTGCCAGGATCAGCACCGGTAGCCAGAGCTCCATATCGGTTAGCACCGACGGAAATGAAAGAATTGAGAATTCAATTAGATGAACTTTTAGAGAAAGGTTTCATACAACCTAGTTCCTCACCTTGGGGAGCTCCTATTCTTTTCGTTAAAAAGAAGGAAAGGTCAATGCGGATGTGCATTGATTACCGTGAGTTGAACAAGTTCACAATCAAAAATCGATATCCCTTGCCCAGGATCGACGACTTGTTTGATCAACTTCAAGGTGTTAGCTATTTCTCTAAGATTGATTTGAGATCAGGATATCATCAGCTGAAGGTTAGGAACGAGGATGTCCCTAAGAATCCCTTTAGGACCCGATATGGTCATTATGAATTCTTGGTGATGCCTTTTGGGCTCACAAATGCACCTGCAGCATTCATGGATCTCATGAATAGAGTCTGCAAGCCATATCTAGATAAGTTTGTCATTGTCTTCATAGATGACATACTTATCTATTCTCGTAATGAAGTTGATCACGAGAAACACCTTCGGTGCGTCCTAAAACTGCTAAGGCAGGAAAAGCTTTATGCTAAATTTTCTAAGTGTGAATTTTGGCGTAGAGAAGTCCAATTTCTTGGACATGTTTTAAGTGAGCATGGTATCTAAGTGGATCCCACTAAATAGAAGCCATAATGAATTGGAAAGTGCTGAAAACTCCATCAGAGATTCGTAGCTTCATAGGATTGGCTGGTTATTATAGGAGGTTTATTGAGAACTTTTCGAGGATAGCCACTCCTTTAACTACCTTAACCCGTAAGAATGTCAAGTTTGTTTGGGGTCCAAAACAACAAGAATCCTTTGAGATTCTAAAACACAAGTTGAGCAATGCTCTTGTGTTATCTCTACCTGAGGGTATTGAGGATTTTTTGGTTTATTGTGATGCTTCACACATTGGCATAGGCTGTGTGCTAATGCAAAAAGGCAAGGTAATTGCTTATGCGTCACGACAATTAAAGGTGCACGAAAGGAATTACACCACCCATGATTTGGAATTGGGTGCCGTTGTATTTGCACTTAAGTTATGGAGACATTACTTATATGGCACAAAGTGTATTATATACACTGACCATAAGAGTCTCCAGCATCTGTTCAATCAGAAGGAATTGAACATGCGACAGCGTCGTTGGATGGAAACACTTAATGATTATGATTGCGAATTCGCTAACATCCTGGCAAGGCAAATGTCGTTGCTGACGCCTTAAGTCGCAAGGAAAGGGTTAAGCCCATTAGAATTAACGCTAAGAGCATTGAGCTCAGAAATAGCTTGAATGAGAAGCTATTAGTTGTACAAAAGCAAGCCTTGTTAGAGGGTAATATTCCTAATGAGAGATTAGGTAGAACTATTGATCAGTTAACGCCTGGAAAGGATTGAATCCTTAGATTTAATGAAAGAATCTGGGTTCCAATCTTTGGAGGACTTAGAGATCTAATCCTCCAAGAAGCGCATAACACGAGATACTCAGTTCACCCAGGTGGTGACGAGATGTATCAGGATCTGAAAAAGAATTATTGGTGGGTGGGTTTGAAGAAATCCATCACCATTTATGTAGCTAAGTGTCTGACATGTTCGCAAGTTAAAGCTGAACATCAGAAACTGTCAAGACTTCTACAACAACTTGAGATTCCCACTTGGAAACGGGAAATGGTAACCATGGACTTGATTACCAAGTTACTAAAGACCAAACGTGGTAATGACACGATTTAGGTCATTGTAGATCGCCTGACTAAGTCAGCACATTTCTTGCCAATTAAAGAAACGTATAACTCCGACAAATTGGCTAAGTTGTATGTGGGCAAGATTGTGTCACTACATGGTGTGTCGATATCTATTGAAATTGACAGAGATACTACATATACATCTCATTTTTGGAAAAGCTTCCAACAATCCTTAGGCACAAGATTAAACTTTAGTACGACTTACCATCCACCGACTGATGGTCAGAGTGAGTGTATTATTCAACCTTTGGAAGACATGCTTAGAGCATGTGTGATTGATTTAGGTGGAAGTTGGGATGACCATTTACCCCTAATAGAATTCTCCTATAATATTAGTTATCATATGAGCATCAAGGCTGCTCAATGTCGAACGCCCGTGTGTTGGGCAGAAGTTTGGGGAAGCCCAACTATCAGGACCAGAGATTGTCCTGGAGACCACGGATAAGATTATGTAAATCCGTGATCATCTCAAAGCTACCCGTGATAGGCAGAAGAGCTATGCTGACAATAGGCGTAAACCTCTTAAGTTCCAAGTAGGGGACAAAGTCATGCTAAAGGTATCACCTTGGAAAGGTGTGATGAGATTTGGAAAGAAGGGCAAGCTAAGCCCAAGATATATAGGACCATTCGAGATAATCGAATGTGTCGGCGCTTTAGCTTATAAACTTAAGCTGCCCAAGGAGCTTAGTGGAATTCATGATGTATTCCACATCAGTAACCTTAAGAAATGTCTAGCCGATGAGTCGTTAGCAATGTCACATCATGATGTGCAGATAGATGAAAACCTGAGGTTCGTTGAGAAACCGATTTCGATCGAGGATCGACAGGTTAAGAAGCTCCGAAGGAAAATTATACCTATAGTAAAGTTTAAATGGGATGCCATTCGAGGTCCCGAGTATACATGGGAGCTTGAGCCCACTATGTGAAAAAAGTACCCCCATCTTTTTGAATAAAATCTCGAGGTCGAGATTTCTTTTAAGGGGGTGAGGTTGTAACACCTTGTAAAATCGTGTCCAATGGTATAGTGACACGTGTCGTATATTTTTAAAAAGTCTATTGAAGACTGATAAGGACTAAAGGTGTTAACATGCTTAAATGAAGCCTCTGGGTGACCTTTTGATGTCAACATGCATAAACCGAGCCTCTGAGTGACCGTTGTTTCAACATGCTTAAACATTAGCATCTGATTGACCGTTGTGTCAACATGCTTAAAATTGGCCTCCGAGTGACTGTTATGTCAACATGCCCAGCCTCTGAGTGACATCGGAGTCAACATGCTTATAATGAGCCTCTGAGTGATCCTTTACGAAGTTCTAACTCTCATATGTCCCATTTGTTGGACGAGAGGGATCAAATCCGTTAAAACGTAAAAGTTGGATAATGGAGGGGTTAAATGTGTCAACATGTTAATTTATACCTCTGAGTGACCTTTTAACGAACCGAAAGCTCGACAATGTCTGGGCATACTCCTGGGTACGACAAATATTGGTTACGGAGGGCTAAATATGCTATGAAAGTGTTTTAGGAGGTTTTATAAGTTGAGGGGCTAAATGTGACAAACTTTGAAACTGGCCATGGAGCGCTCGCGGGTCGCGAGAGGCAAGGGCCTGGCATCTCGCGGGGTGCGAGAGGCCTGTGTCTGCAGAAAATTTGCTTGGCCTCCACACATGTTGCGAAAAACCATTTGATTCGAAACCGTGGACTTCCAAACAGCTATGCCACGTTTTAGGACACTTGTAAGCTAACTCTAACACCCCTTAACACCTGGCAACACCTCCTTCAAGCTCTCCAACTATAAATAGGTGCAATGCTTCATCATTTGAACTTGCACCATTCTCATTTATCACTCTATCTCCCTCCTCTGGAAGTTCCTAACTGAAAGGAGCATCCAACTTAGTTCTATTGCATCTTAGGAATCACGTGTAAGTGTTCCTTTCTCTTGCCTTTTCGTTTGTAGGCTTTTATAGCCAAAAGTCAAGCATTTAAAGAAAACGCTTTGACTTTCGGTTAAGACCATTATGGTCCAGCCATTGTTCGTAACGAACATGGCTAAGTGATCGTAATAAAGTAGGCGCTAGTCCCTATTAAGGGCACCTCCTAAAGATCACGTTTACTAGACTAATTGACAGGTCAAAGTTTAAATATTAAAAAGTCAAACAGGCCATTTTTCAGAAATATTATAATCTGAGCTTATATATGTTAAGAAACATGTTTTGACACTTAAACAAGTTGGTTAATTATTAGAACATGTTTGGCTTGTCAATTTCAGGTCTAGGGTCGGTTCGCAACCGAAAGTCACAAAGTTTGACTTCTGCTTTGACTTTCGATTCTGACCCGATTTAGATTAGTTAGCTACTGATCTAAGGTTGCATTATGATCGTAATATAATGTAGCATAAACCTCTGAGGTTATATTACAAGATCATAATCAGAATCTGGGTTTATGCACAAGTTCCATAACTATGCCATTTTGACTAAAATGCCGTTTTTGCATAAAATAAGTTTTAAACGATAACGAACATGAAAATGAACCATCTTCTGATGTAATATCATAAGTAGGATTATTTGGGATGTCAAATCAGATTACAAACTGAGTTTATGAACAAGTCCTTGTATTATGTCGATAAATGACGATAACGCCCTTGTGGCTCATAAAACGGTTTTAATCATACCTTTATCAAATCTTTTACCTACTGGTATGTTATATTAAATAACATATCTAAAATAAATAAACTTGATTTTAACATCAATTTTCATGAAATATCGTATAATTCGTCATTTTCGACATAAGCGTCGTTTCAGCGCATAGTATGGTTTTAAACCATATTTATCAACCAAGACTTGTTACCTACTGATTTTTAAAACTTATTTAAAATATTTTTACAGTAGGTACATTATATAAACTCAGAATCCCAAATAAACTATCATACTATGTGTAATATGACCAAAATACCCATTCGGCGCATAGTTTAGTCATAATAGATAAATTACACGTATGGCCATAACATAAAATTATATTCAAGTTCCTTTTACATGGTATGAAATTACCAGAATGCCCTTATGAGGCATAGTTTTGTTTTAAAACCTTAACGGGCATATAAGTTGATATCCTACTGATATTACAACTTATTTAAAGTATAATGGCATATAGAACTTGTCCATGACTTACTGAGCTTACCCGATATCTTTGATATGCGTACGGTTAAGTATATGTAACTAATTTATGGAAATTAACCACAACGGGTTTAACCTTGTCATTTAAGTCTCAAAATCCAGAATGTTTATGGTTTAACCATATTATACAGTCAAAGTACTTGTTGGGTTTAAACTACATTCTACCCGGTCATCGCTTAATCTAGCGTATTTTACCATTATTGATCATGTACGCTAGTCGGTCTGAGTCTATGACTTATATAAGACCGTTAGCATTTAATTGGTTAGCTTATGCCATAATCCAGACTAGAGCCTTTCGGTAAATGCTATCTGCACTTAGTTCATTTTGCGTATGGTTGAGTTATTAAATCTTGCGTTTAAACGAAGACTAGCTCAGGTAAATACTTTCGACTTATTTCCCCTATACGGGCTTGGGTTACGGTAAACTATTACCGCTTGGTCAGAAATGAGATCAATCAAATGCTGGATTGTGGCTAGTAAACCGGTATTTGGATTGGCTATGGAAAGCCGGGGTGTGACAAGCTCAAGCCCATAATGCCAATGACGTCATCAACGGTACGTTCCTCGTTAACAATGTCTGTACTTCATGTTTATTTGATACTGGATCTGATAAAAGTTTTGTATCCGTTGACCGTCGCTGTCAATTCTATCCTTTCTAAGTGTACTTTAAATCTTAACGGTCATATGTTTTCAATCGACCTCATACCCATGCAAATGGGTAGGTTCGACATCATAATAGGCATGTATTGGATTTGGCGAGTTCGTGCTGAGGTCGTTTGTTCTGAAAAGTTTATTCGTCTTCCTCTTCCGAACGATGATTCTTTACAAGTCTATGGCTAGAAACATTCGAAGGGTCTTAGCTCATGTCATGTATCCAAGCAAACAAGTACTTACGCAAGGAGTACTTCGCCTTTCTTTCCCACGTGGTGGAAAAGAATGATAAGGGTCCAAGCATGGGTGATATAACTGTTGTTTGCGATTTTCTTGATGTCTTCCTTGAGGATCTACCTGGATCCCCCTCGTTCTGTTGACTTTCGCATTGATCTCATTCCAGGCGCAACTCTTGTTGCGAAATCTCCATACGTTCTTGCACCCTCGGAAATGCAAGAGCTATCAAGCCAACTTCAAGAATTACTTGATAAAGGCTTCATACGCCCTAGTACTTCTCCTTGGGGCGCCCCCGTTTTGTTCGTAAAAAAGAAAGATGGATCCTTTCAGATGTGCATTGACTATCGTGAGCTAACAAGCTTACAATAAAAAACCGATATCCTCTTCCTTGCATCGATGATCTTTTCGATTAACTACAAGGCGTGACGTGTTTTTCATAGATTGACCTCCGTTCTGGTTATCACCAACTTCGACTCCTCGAAGAAGATATACCCAAAACCGCATTTCGTACACGTTATGGACACTACGAGTTCGTGGTCATGCCTTTTGGTTTGACCAACGCACCTGCAGTTTTCGTGGACTTGATGAACCATGTGTGCAAGCCTTATCTCTACTGTTTCGTGATCATCTTCATCGACGATATCCTCATCTACTCCAAGACACAAGAAGAGCACGGGCGACACTTGCATCTTATCCTCCAACTCTTGCGTACACAGCGTCTTTATGCCAAATTTGGTTAAAAGAAGTTCAGTTTCTTGGGCATGTTGTGAACGAGAAAGGCATACACGTGGATCCTGCCAAAATCGAAGTTGTCAAGAACTGGATTGCACCAAAGTCTCCATCTGAAATTCGTTCGTTCCTTGGATTAACGGGTTACTATCGTCGCTTCATCTCGAACTTTTCCAAGATCGCTGTACCTCTCACTTCCTTGACTAAAAAAGATAAAACTTTTGTTTAGGGTTCTGAACAAGAGGCGTGCTTCCAAACGCTCAAGGACATGCTTTGCCATGCTCCTATCTTAGCTCTTCCCAATGGTAACAATGCTTTCGTCGCGTATCGTGACGCTTCAAACCAAGGTCTTGGTTGCGTTTTCATGCAACGAGACAACGTTATCGCTTACGCGTCACGACAACTCAAGATTCATGAGAAGAACTACACTACGCACGATCTTGAACTTGGTGCAGTTGTTTTTGCATTGAAGATATGGCGACACTACCTTTATGGTACTAAGTATGTGGTCTTAACTGACCATAAGAGCCTTCAGCACATCTTCAATCAAAAAGAACTCAACATGCGTCAACGTCGTTGGGTGGAGTTGTTAAACGACTACGACTGCAAGATTCGCTACCATCCTGGTAAGGCGAACGTCATGGCTGATGCTCTTAGTCGTAAAACTCATGTGAAGAGTATTCGTTGTGTTCAAGCTTTGAATACCCTTCACGAACGCATTCGTGACATTTAGTACTCGTCTGTTAATGAGAATACCATGTACAACGAAAAGAAGTGTGGTGCTGAAGATCAACTCATAACCAAACCCGATGGCATCCTTTACTATCTCGATCGTGTCTGGATTCCGAACCATGACAACCTTCATGACTTCTTGATGCGAGAAGCTCACAAATCCATATATTCTATTCATCCTGGCGTTGATGGTGGCCTTGTATAAAGAAAGATATCGCCTCCTACGTTTCAAAATGCCTGACTTGTTCCAAGGTAAAGGCCGAACATCAACGTCCCTCTAGCTTACTCAAACAACCAGAATTCCCTGTCTGGAAATGGGAGAGCATAGCTATGGATTTCATCACTAAACTCCCCCGTACTTCATCTGGTCATGATAGTATTTGGGTAATCATTGACCGTATTTGATCAAATCCGCTCACTTCCTCCCCATACGTGAAGACTACAAAGTCGAGAAATTGCCTCGTATCTACACGGATGAAATCATCTGTCATCATGGTATCCCCATTGACATCATCTCAGACCGTGATGGTTGTTTCACCTCCTGTCTTTGGCAAATGTTTCAATCCGCCCTTGGTACTCACTTTAATCTTAGTACTGCTTTCCATCCTCAGTCCGATGGTCAAACCGAGCATACAATCCAAACTCTAGAGGATATGCTTCGTTCTTGCGTAATCGATTTTGGTAGCAACTGGAATATGCACTTGCCTTTGATCGAATTCTCGTACAATAACAGTTATCATGCGAGTATTCTAATGACACCTTTCGAGGCATTGTATGGTCGTAAGTGCCGATCGACTATTTGTTGGCACGAGATCAGGGTAGCTCAAATCACCGGTCCCGAGCTTATACAAGAGACGACGGACAAGATCTTGCTGATTCGAGACAACTTGCTCAAAGCCAGGAGCCGATAAAAGAGTTACGTGGATAAGTGACGCAAACCTTTGGAGTTCAACGCTGGTGACTTTGCACTTCTGAAGGTATCCCCTTGGGTGTAGTTCATTTTGGTAAGAAGGGAAAATTCGCTCCTCGCTATGTAGGTCCTTTCAAGATTCTCGAAAGGATTGGCAAGGTAGCATATCGACTGGACCTACCTCAAGAGCTCAACAATGTCCATCCTACATTTCACGTCTCGAACTTGAAGAAATGTCTAGCTGAAGAAGGACTCCAAGTCCACTTGGAGACCTTCAAATCAACGAGACTCTACACTTCGTGGAGAAACCTGTCGAGATCATGGATCGAGGCACCAAACAATTAAGGTGTAGTCGAATTCCTATCGTGAAGGTTCGATGGGAAGGAAAACGTGGCATTGAGTTTACTTGGGAAATCGAAAGCGATATGAAGACTAAGTACCCGCATCTGTTCGTTAAACCTACCTAAATTTTGGGACGAAATTTCCTAAAGGAGGGGAGACTATAACGCCATGTGTTTTCGCAGTTTTCCGTTTTTAGAATAATTGTATCGTATTTCTATTTTCGGAAACTCGTTTCCTTGTAACCGTATTTCGTTTCAAACCATTGTAAATCCGAGACTTCGATCATAATGAAATGAATCTTTTATATGAAATACACATCGTTTATGCATTGTTTATTGTTAAGATCTGATAAGAAACGCTGATGACAACCACTGATGGGCTAACCACTGCTATACAAAGATTGATAGAAAACACTGATGACAATCACTGCTAAGCTAACCACTGCTATACAAGGACTGATAGAAAACACTAATGACAACCACTGTTGAGTTAATCACTGCTATACAAATGCTGATAGAAAACATTGATGACAATCACTGTTAAGCTAACCACTGTTATACAAGGACTGATAGAAAACACTGATAACAACCACTACTGAGTTAACCACTCTATACAAGGACTGATAGAAAACACTGATGACAACTACTGTTGGTCTTCAGCAAAGGTTTGCCTTGACGGACCTTTAGCTTTGATTTTCAGTAGAGGTTTGCCTTGACAGACCTTTAGCTTTGATCTTCAGCAGAGGTTTGCCTTGGCAGACCTTGGACATTAGTCTTCAGCAAAGCTTTGTCTTCAATAGAGCTTAGCTATAGCAGACCTTGGACATTAGTCTTCAGCAGAGCTTTGTCTTCAATAGAGCTTAGCTATATTAGACCTTGGACATTAGTCTTCAGCAGAGCTTTGTCTTCAACAGAGCTTAGCTATAGTAGACCTTGGATATTAGTCTTCAACAGAGCTTTGTCTTCAACAGAGCTTAGCTATACCAGACCTTGGACATTAGTCTCCAGCAGAGCTTTGTCTTCAATAGAGCTTAGCTATAGAAGACCTTAGAGATTAGTCTTCAGCAGAGCTTTACTTGGGCAGGTGTTACATTATCATTAAGATCAGAGGTTGTAGCATATTTTGGCTTTATATCATCTGCTCTTTTGTAAGGTTCACTTCCAACAATCTCCCCTAAAACAGATGATGCCAAAACAAGAACTTTGATACACAAGCATCAGATTTACTTGTATTCGTAATTCGTAATCATTCCGTACATTAAAACACTTTACTATTTGATTACGAGACTTATGCATAATTGACACTTTGTTATACATTACACATGCTTGTTTAATCCTTACAATACTTCTTTGATTATTACAACAGAAAACCTATGTTTACATACTTGTTTAACACATGTTTTCATGTTTGCATGTGCATGTTAGGCCTTTTTACATATTGGAAATTTATTAAATAATATATAACACCCGAATCTACAAAAATATACACCTTTTAATGTTCAAATAATATATATATATATATATATATATATATATATATATATATATATAATACACGAGCTGGGCAGATTCCTATCGCAGTCTTTGGGCCGGGTTAGTTGTCTTGTTTCAAGGATAATTACCAGCTAATCATATTCAAAGCACAACCCATAGAAACCCTAATCCCTCCCCTATATAATGAGCACTTCTCCATCCATTATCCCACTTTTACAACTCTCTAACACTCTAAACAGTCAACTCAACTAAGTTTTCAGCAACACCTCAGAAAGCTTCCAGCATTAAAAGTGAGTTTTAACTCACTTCTCCTTCTAATTTCGTCATGTTCTTTCTTCTACAACACTTGGATAACCCTAGGAAAGATTTTCACAAGTTTGCTTGGGCAAACTAAGGTAAAATCTCACCATTTCTGAGGTCCAAAGTGCCTTTAGCTTTCTGCTTGTTTTTTTTATCTCTTTACAACTTCATCATTTTCATGTTTTCTTCATTTTTTTATTCCTCTACAATGTTTGCAATGCCTCTAGGGATGTTACCATAGGTTTTCCTTGGAAAACCAAAGTGGAACAATACCACTTTTAAGGCTAAAACCTTTTGCTTTGGAAGACGAACGTGTAAACTTTATTTAAACATACTTTTCTATACAAACTTGTGCTACTTGTGCCCCTAATCAAATCCATTGTTAGGGAGCTAAGCCAAGGTTGTTTCATACAAATTAGGAGGTGCAAAATACCTTTAAACGTTCTGTTTTTGTAAGGGTTCTAACCCACAAGTGTTGATACCATCCAAGCTTGACAAGGCTTGTGTTTTGGTGAAGGTGTGATTACTTGGAAGCCTTGGCTGTCCTACTTTCAATCCACCACCTCACTTGATGATTTCTAAGTAACCATTAAATTATGTTCAATCTTCAATTGAGTAACAAGGCTACGACACGTCCCGAAACGTTACCATGTTTGGGATGAACGCACCTAGCTTGCTTACTTGGTCGATGCATAGTTTAGTGAAGTATTTCTTTCATTTCATTCATGACCATCCGAATCGTCCATGTGATGGTTTGTGTATTGGTGAATCATATAACGAGGTTTAATGGATGCTCATCATCCTACCTCCGTGCATGACTTCTATTATAATCTATGACATATATGACGGACTTAATATAAATTATATAATATACGTAAATAGACTTATACATAACCAAACTTTTTACAATGATCATATGGTTACTTGTCCTAACATTATGTTATATTATCTAATACTTGAACCTCTCGTTACGATTCTAATGGGCACTTAACCCATGAAATCACAACAACCCATACGGGCTATATAATGTCAAAAAACGAGTATTTAAGGCTATATAATTACTTTCTTGAATACATACTTTTACATATTTTGATTCCTAATCCGAATCCTCCGTTATCATTCCAATACTCACACACCTACGTTTCCTCGTGTAGGATAACTCGGTGTTCCATCCTCCAATCAACCATACTCTTCACGGGATTACCAAAGGAAGCTTTGCAAAACCGTGAGTACACTCGAAAGCCCCATTTTATGCTTTACACTTTTGGTGCAATATGTTTAAGTTATCAAAATACACGCAAACACATTTATACTTTATCCGAACACAAACAATCCATTATACATGCTTAAATACGTGATACATGATTTGTATTCTTGGAACATTCTTATGTGATTCGCTTGTCATTAACTTCGTACGGGGCTCTCTTTAACATGTATAGCGCTATAGGAGTAACACACCGCCCGTATTCTTGTGGTCATGTTAATTTTTTAATTCTTGCGGTAATCAGAGGGTTGACTTGTAGAATTGCATGTCTTGGTACATTACTCTAGTTAACTATTTTTGCCATGTGGATTCGTTTAAACCTTTTTCATACTTATGCTATATTAAACTTGTGTACTCGCCAATGCCTTATGTGTTGAACTATACTTTTAACATGTTGCAGGTTGATGATGTTAATATTGACGAAATCTAGTAGGGACGACTTAGAAATGCATCTAGAACTACTAGATTATATCACTGTATTGTTATTGAGTGTTGTTACAATCGTTGTACTTTGATTTCTTGTGATATACTTGACAACTTTATTTATGAATGAAATCGGTTTGAATTAAATATTGTCACAATAGTGTTATGAAGTCTCGAGCAATCCCGTTCGTCTCACTTCGATGTTTCCGCCATCGGTTGGGGTGTGACACGTGTCTTGATGCCTTGCCGCGCGTCGTGAGAGAATAGGGTATCCCTAGCGTTGCTCCTGAGGGTCCTGGTTTTCATTTAATGCGCTGGGTCTCGTTGTGCATGTTCGGGATTTTGATTATGATTCTTTATAGGGTCTCTTAGGAATTGTTTCATTTAATACCACCCATACCCTCCTATTTTCATTCTTATTAGTCAGCCATTCAAATTAGCCATACAACACAACGTACGACATCATACTTTTAGTTTTGTAACAGGTTTTAACAATTTATATCCATCTTACTTTTGATTCATTTGTATCACATAGCTTTAGAAATTCTCTACGGCTTGCTTCGACTCAATATCGATTCTTAACAAATATGTAATATTTTAGTCCATTATAATTAGATTGTTTTATGGCATCTCTAGAAAAAAGCACATAGATGTTCACCCACTTATTACAACTACTATTTACATGAACACATAGATAAAGTTGCAGCCAATTTCAATTAAATAATAAATAGAATATAAGCACTTTCTATTTTTATTAGTTTTAGGTACAACTTTGAATATTAATTTAACCGCACGAAGCTACTGCAGTCTCATACTCTGATAATCCTAGCCATTCTTCATTGGTATGTATTTTAGTTTTAATGTTTTTATGTGCAACATTAATTTGTGTATAATAGTAAAAGAAATATAAGCTAACCTTTTCAATACAATTTACCATGTATCTGTGCGATATAAGTCTCTAAAAAACACTTAACCTCTTCAACATTGTTTTTACTAAACTATCACCAAATTAACATTTTTCTTTCGTTTCTTTATCAAGTAAACACAAAACAAATAAGATCTGCAGCGCCATAAACTTCGTTTGAAGATCACCGCTAGGATCTCCAAAATTTGTGAATTGAAACAATAAAAATCGAAAATTGAAGCAAAGCAATGAATATACGTTGAAACAGAACATTTGAAGATACAGATGTATGACACAAACATGTAATATTATTTTATGAATATATATTTATAAAATAAGTATGTATATTGTAATCTTCGTTTTCGATGCAAAGATAATATACTTGAGCTAAAAATAAATAAAGGAATTTGCTACTTTGGTTTTTATTGATTTCGGCTTCACTAAATAAGTGCAACGGTAGTTATTTTCATCACTAAAATTATCATGCAATAAATTTTAATATTGTATAAAAGTAAATTAAAAAAAATCCTCTTACATCCCGCACTAGATACACATTTGGGAATAATGGATTTAGATAGTTGTAACTATTGCTATTTGGCTGTCACTGGTCCCAACTTCAAAATTATTACTTACAGTCCCATCTATTAACCTATTGGCCTCCAATGGATCTTAATTAACCGTTAGTAGCCGGTCGCCGGAAAAACGTTTTTGTCCGAGAAAAGATTTCTAAAGGTCCGATTTAAGGTTATAAAGAGGTTTGGGACGAAAATGTAGAGTTTTTATGGCCAAAAAAGAGTTTTCTAGCAATCTCAATAATTGGGGCTTAAAGGTTCGATATAAGGTTATAAAAAGGTTTGGGACGAAAAGGTTAAGTTTTTTTTAGCCAAAAAGGAGTGTTCTGACCAAAAAACGTTTTTCCAGTGACCTTAATAATTGGGGGCTTTTACTAGAAAAAAAGTTTCTAAAGGTCCAATTAAAGGTTATAAATAGGTTTGGGACGAAAAGTTGAGTTTTCAGGCAAAAAAGGAGTTTTCCGATCAAAAATGTTTTTCCGACGACTAATGGTGTTAGAGTTCCATTAGCCAAAGTTCATTGAAGGCTAATATGTTAATAGTTGGGACTGCTAACGTGGATTTTACAGCTGGCATCAGTAGCCAATTAACAATAGTTAAGATTATTTAAATCAATTATTCCACACATTTATCGCAATACTGATATATAGTAATTTTATTTTGTAAGTGTCTAGGATATCTTGTTTTATTTCTTAAAAATATTATGCACTATATATTATATTTTTTATATCAATGAATACATATAAAATTTACTATCAAGTTAGCTAAGAAATAGCAATATTCTTTCGATTTTATATCAACGCATTAAACTATTGTTTTGTCATATTACATAAGAGTGCAGGTTTAATTATTGTAGGTTTAATTGATAATGGACATGCATTCCATTTGTTGATTCTTTTTCATATGTCACACTATACGGAGTTTGGTATACTATAACTTTTGTTTAGGTCGAGTTCGTTTTGTCCATCATTGGTGAATACAAATTACTTATTATTTTTTCTAGAACAAGTTGTGAGTGTCATTTTCCCTTCCTTTTAAATAAATCTCTACACGTTATTACTCAATATAACAATTGTTGTAGGTTCGTAACTACATCATATAATTTGATCAACTATAGAATGTTAATAACAACTATGTCACAAAGAATTTCTTTAGTTATTTACCAAAAGCCTAACCACCATCTTACCGATTTTGCTCATCAAACGTTGGTCCCTAAAGTTATTTTTGTGTTTTAATTAAAGTTTATTTTACACCTTTTAAGTTTCAAAGTTGTTTTTTCCTCTTGAAACTTCAAAGTTGTTTTTTAAGTTAAAGTTTCAAAGCGGGGGGCTTATTAGAGAGGATCAGAAGCGCGCGCGCGAGAGAGAGAATCGAATCGACGTAGAGAGAGAGAGAGAGAGAGCGTTTAAACAGAAGGGGATCCAGCCATGTCCTACGGCCGGCCGCCCTGTTTCGGTGGCCGTCTTCGTCTTCTGCCCCCTTCTACAGTTCCGACCCTATTGCTTCATTTTTCCGACATTCATCATGGTGGTTTAGGTTTTGAGCTGCTGGTTGATGATACCATTACTGTATTAGGGTTTTTAATTCCTTAGTTCCTCTTCCGATAGTCAGCTGTAGCTTTTAAAATAGGTTTTGACCCACTGGTGTTGTATGCAGGTAAGATGTTCAATGAAATGGTTTTATATGTTTGTTATATAAATCAGGTGTTCTAATCGTTTATTTGGATCCTGAAACAAGGTTTTATTGGGCCTCTAAATGTTGAAAGATTTCCATGAAAGAATCAAGATTGTGAGATCTAATCCCAGGATTAAAACTTGAACCCCCATAAGATTTTTTAATGTTATAATTAATGGAACATGCAAGACTTTGAGTTTCCTCCATATTTGTAGCTTTTTGCATATCGTAAGTAAATTTTAAAGGGGGCACCATCTTTGTCATCCAATATCAATTAGGAAATCCATAATATTGAAACTAATTTCATTTTGGGAAATCATTGTTTATCACACCAATTTCTTGAAAATTCTCAAGCAAAGTTACAAGATTCTAAGCTTCTATTCTACTGTTGTGTAGATTAATACTTTTTTGTAACAGGGCAGAGGAGGAACCAATTGACCCAAAGAAGTATTTTTTTTAACTTTCATATAAGTCCAAGTGTGTTAGATCTTGGCTCGGGCATCGGGTTTGTCTAGTTGACCTAAAGGCTTATGATGAAAGCACTTATCATAAAAAAATATTCTTCTAGGGTCATTCAAATGAGATTAGTAGAAAATCAAGTAAGCTTTTATATACTTGAAGAACATTTGGAGGGAAATCTTGAAGCAACAAACTGTGGACGAAAAGTTTTTGGCTTTAGAGATAATGCTTTGTTTCAAGATTATCATGGGATTTTATATTTTAGAAAGTACAACCTTTTTACCAAAATCTACAAACTAAAAATGCTCATATGTACTAACAAGTGATCAAGAAGGTTGAAATTTTGATACTTGATTGTTTGGCAATGGCAGGTTTCATGGAACAAGTGAGGGGAGGCAAAGCAAAATTCAACTCAAAGTGTTGTCTTAACAGTTGGCGCAACCACGGCTAATGAGCTTTTAGCCTACGTTTTGCCTGATCCTGGTGATGCTCAAACTACAACATCAGTTCAGATTGAACAAAATATCATCAATTAAGTAGTTAATTGCTTACCTTGGTGTTGTTAGCCAATATTAGTGTGTTGTTAAAATGAATAGAAGTTACTAACACAACATAACTTACACATTGCGAAACCCACCGCGAAGCGCTGGTCAATTTACTAGTTTAAACCACTAACAATCTTTTGGTTTTTTTGAGACGAGAAACAGCCACATTCGTCCCAACATCTTTAATGCACTTTTACAATGTTTTTTTTACTAAGTCATCGACTCCAAATTGAGAATTTCGAATAGAAACATTGGCGAAACATGAAAGTTACATCTTGGTTGGTTTACAGTGACTATTTTTATAAGAGTCTCGATGATGAAGAATGATGGTTGGAAAATTTGGATGCGATAATTGAAGTGTGTAGGGATTACGATTAAATTACAATTTTTTCACGGTGCAAATAGTTGACAATTGAATTTTTATTTTAATTTGTCATGTCTATGACTGCTATTTTAGTATTTGTGTGTATGTTTATTAAGATGCAACAATGGTTTTCTTTCGTACAAGATACTCTTTATGTCAAAATATTATTTAATTGATATGTGTAATTAAGGCTATTGACAACCCTACGATTTAAGGAATCTTCGAGTTGTCCAGTTAGATCTCCCTCGTTATGAAAACATTGCCTAAGTAGTGTGTTCCCGCAGCAACGCGTGGGCACCCTACTAGTACCTTTATGGGAAAATATAGTCTAGGGGTCTGCACGTTACTTTTAAACGGTTGTATACCTTTATTATGGGAAAAGATAGTCTAGGGATCTACACGTTCCTTTAAATGGTTGCATACCTTTATTATGGAAAAATATAGTCTAGGGTCTGCATGGTACGGTTTGATTCGATTTTAGTGTAAAACCAAAACCGTAACCGAAAGTTCGATTTTCAGTTTTTAAAAATCGTTCGGTTTCGGTTTTTCGATTTTTGGAACAAAACTACGTAAGATTCAAAAAATATAAAGTATAATACAATATTTAAGAATTTTATTTAGATGTTTACATTTAAGTTATTATATTTAACTTTTTAAATTAATATTGTTCATATAAACCTAACCTTGTAATATGTTCTTATGTTTCTTCAAAGTTTTTATTAAGACAATTTCTTTTATAATAGTATGAAGATCATTTAATTTTGTATTAAATTTTATTATATCTTAAAGGGCAATAGATTAATCATTTTTTAATTAGAAATAAACATGTTAATGTTTTATTATAAATACTTAACATTCAAAAATGAAATTAATTATTTCTACTAGCACAAGTTAAACATATAAAAATTTAAATTTAAACATAAACATATATTAATTGTGCCGACTATTTAACTTATCGGTACAGTTCGTTCGGTTTTTTCAGTTATTGAAAATGGTTATTTGAAAACCAAACCGAAATTTTTTATTATTAAAAATCCAAAAACCGAGCGTTCGGTTTTTGTTTTGGTTCAGTTTTCCCGGTTTGGTTATTTCACTTCAGTTATTTCAGTTTTCTGCTCACCCCTAAGATATATTGTTTAGTGTCCTATACGGGTATAATATTATACATTGCCTTGTAGTCGTATATCTTAACATATAATGTATTGCATGTAGTCTCTCGTATCATCAATATTGTCCACAAGGTCACCCATTCTTAACATACAAGGTAACATGTAGATTCTCGTATCACCATTGTCCGTGAGGTCATCCATTCATTCTAATACTATCTCTCACTTGAGCATAATTAAGTATTAACTTCAGGTGGGATCTATATCAATACGTACAAAACAGTTAATGATGTTTGATATCCGGTAGTCCTTATGAATGCAACATCCAATGTGGGATTACCCTAGGGTGTTACAATCACCTCCCTCATAGACTCATCATCTTCAATGAGGTTTGCACACCATCCAGAATGATACAAGAGTAGCTCAGATACCATTTGTAACATCCAGCTTCTCCTACCACCAATAATTTCTATTTGCCCACTAAGTCACTCATCTTGATGCTACTCTCACTTGAGCACACTTAAACGTGGAGTTCTGTCTAGGAATGGCAATGAGTCGGGTTTGGGCCGGGCATTGTTAAATCCATATCGATAGCCGTTGTAAAATCGTGTCTCATACCCGGCCTAAAACCTAGACTTTTGTTGAGTAATTACCCATCGGGTATTGGGCATGCTCGCAGATATCAGAAATACCCATTAATGTATAACTTTTTATTTAACAACTATTATAAACTAAAATATGACACGTGAGATAGATATGAGTTTTATTATGAATAAAAAATAACATTATAATTTTTGTAATGCTTTATCTATATACTTCACAACATACAAAATATAGATAATATTATTCGATGCATATTATAAAATAAAATTTATTTTTTCACGTAATGAACCTACTAATATAAAGCACTAATAGACAAAGGTTGGGTATATGATTCGGGTAAACGGGTATGTGATTTTCAGGTGATCGGGTTGGATATCACCTAATCCCATACCTATCTCATACTCGCAAAAATTTCTAAAACTAGTCCCGTACTCGGACCATACCCATTGGGCTTTGGGAACACCTTTCCCATATGTTTCAGGTATACCCATCAGGCTTGGGATTTTTTGCCATACCAAAGTTCTGATGGGATCCAGAACCAAAAGACCTTATTCATGTCCATTCAGTTCGTTTACAGCGTAAATCCCAAGGTGTTTATATACATATACACATTTTTTTCCTTTTTTCATACGTCTCTATGGTTGTTTTTTTCAAATGTATTAGAATTTGAAACATTTACATACTATCAATTAGCAACATTTTTATACTATTAACTACCAACATTTTATGCATGATGATCTTATACCTTGTGTTTTGGAGGTTTTTCAAAAAAAGTTTTAACATTTTACTTTTAACATGAAGTTATCATCTTTTGCAATTTTAAAGTTGTTTCTTTTTATTTTTAACCCAAAACTTTTCATTATTTGCAATTTAATCTCACAACTTTTTTACTTCAACTTTAGTTCCTTGTGCTTTTCATCTTTCGCAAATTTTCGTTTTAAGTTTCATTCAAAATTTTGTAAGTTAACACGACGCAACGTGCGTGTGTGGTTCAATAGTTTCATTTCAAAATTTTGAGAAGTAACATGATACAACGTGCATGTGTTGTTCAATGTTCTTACGTCAATTCTTTCCTATTTGAGAGGTTTGTCGGAACGTCCTAGATCGACTTAATTATTCTTTTATATATTTCACATTTCAGTCTCATTTTTTCGTATTAGTACGCTATAACTTTAGTGTTAATGCGTTAGCGGTGGTGTGACATTGATACTATTTGATACGGTTTTACACCCCACGGCAAACGTGAGGAAGCTTAAATGTAGTTTTTATATAACTTACATCATTTTTCATTTCTCTTGTAAACATCATAAATGCACATCCCTTAAATGGTTACATGTGATTCTCAAAAGGTATTTGTGGAGGGGTATGGTCCCAAAAACCATGCGCCTGCGTAAGAAACCATACCCTCAACGGCAAAATACTACAAGAATAACCTTGCACGCAATGTGCAATGGTGCGCCATTCTTGAAATCAGTAGGTTACCTAACAACCTTGCGCGCAATGTTCAATGGTATTGCAACCTTGATACTAGCAGGTCACACAACGAGCCTTGCGCACACTACGCAATGGCAGCTTAGACCTAGAAGTGCAGGTCACACAAAGAGCCTTTCACACACTACGCAACGGCAAGTTAGACCTAGAAATGCAGGTGACACAACGAACCTTACGCGCACCGTGCAACGACAAGCTAGACCGATACTAGAAGATCGCACAACGAACCTTGCGTACTTGGCGCAACGGCAAGTTAGACCTAGAAGCGCAGGTCCCTTGACCCTGCATGGATCAACCAACCCTCTAGCCGTAATATTTGTCGTAAAACGGGTCTAAAACCCGCTCCGTTTTGTAATACTGTATACATTAAGATGTTCGTTACGTGTTTTTAGTGAAATGTCTAAAATTTGAAATATGATTTGCACTTAATAATGAATAAAATAATAAAGTTAAGATAATAATGTAATAAATAAAATAAGTAATAAAAAATAAAATTAACAAAAGTGTAGACCGCGGGTATCGAACTCGGGTCTCCACATAACCAACACACACAACACACCACACCACTACACACACATCTGTTATAAACCAAAACCGAATACCATTTAAACCAAAACAACATTTGTATGTGAGTTCAAAAATACCATCCCTGTAAAACGGCTGTAACTCCTAAATCCTCATCAATTACCGTTTCATTTCGAATTTAAACATAAGAAACTGTTTCCCAACTATGTGTTATGATTCAATCATAACCCCATTCGGTTATTATAATCATGTAACCATAAATTCTTTGACCGAAAATTGTTGAAACTGAAATCGAAACTGAACCCACTCCTTCATCTATAAATAGTGATCATAGAAGCCATACAGAACTCGCTCACACTCTCAAAACCCCTCTAAATTCTTTGAAGAATTCTCTGACTTTGAATTTTACCTCGCCGGAAACTTGTTTTGCCGCCGGAAACATCTCCGGAGAAGTCAAGTCATCTTCAGTTTCGGTACAAACATCCTTGAATCCTTTTTCGTTTTATGTATTCTTATTAACTGTGGTATTAAATCAATGAACTCATTAAGAGTATCGATTAAAACAGTCGGGTTGTGTTATGGGTTTTAAAAAGGAAGAAGATGAAGTTGGTTCAGTATATAAGTGTAATTAAAATTAGTGTTTATACCGGGTTAGACACACAATCCAGCGGTGGACTGTGTGCAAAATTAAACACATGGTCCCAGGTTCGAGTCTTATCACGTTTCCGATTTCTTGAATTAAACCAACCCTTTTTATAAGAAAAATACAAAACCTCTCAGATAGTATATAAATTTAATTAAAATCTTATATCTACCAGGTTAGTCACACAACCCAATTGGTCGGGCTGTGTGCAACACGAAGCACACGTCGCGGGTTCGAGTCCGGTTCGATGCACGGTTATACGCTTTCTGAAATAAATCAAACCTTTTTAAAATAAAATCAAAATATAGTTTGACTTAGTAAGTATATATATGTAATTAAATTCTTATATATTTCGGGTTAGACACGTAGCTCAGTTGGTAGAGCTGTGTGCACGTAAACGAGAGGTCACGAGTTCGATCCTCACACGCTACTAAAATCACACGATTCTGACCGGTTCGACCCATGAAAGGGGTATATTTTTTAATTAACATTTCCTTTATTCTTTTCTCCAAGATCCATAAAAATCTATAATAAAACAAGTCTTTTTAAACATAAAATTAGTAAAAAATACTATAAAACGTCCTAAAAGCCTAATAAAATTCATTAAATAAAAATACTAATTTTAAATAAAAGAAATATATTTACCAAATTATTACGTGAAAATTTAGGTTAGTTGTCTCATCGGTTGGAATCTCTAAATCATGCGCGCTAGTTATCAAATCAAGAACGCACCCACTGTGAATGAATTCCTACAAATTTCCCCTTTTTATTCATGTTTTGGGGTGTATCATGTGTCGTTTATTTATATCGTTTATCCAAACACTTGTGCTACTACCAATTTATGATCTACCGTGTTATGTGATATTTGGTTTGTTGTTATATGTGGTTATATTTTCTCATTTTAGTCAAGCATTCACATTAGGCCCATCAGTTCCTCGTTATAAACGGGTAGAGCATCGCGTTGCCTAATTAGATCGGCTCCGTTTGATTGAGTCTTGATCTCACAGCTCATCATTTATCATGCTTATGTGTACATTGCTAGATGTTTATGTGGTTTGTGGATAGTTTACATATACGTTTGCTCATATTTGGTTTATGCACATTTTTTATTAAATTAATCAATATATGATTTCTTTTAAATGTTTAAACGGGATTCACTCGCCAACTTTTGTTGACCCAAATCTCTATTTTTTTTACATATGATACAGGTGGAAAGGTTGAAGCAAGGAACACATAGGATCGGGCCTTAGAAGAAAAATAAAGAGTTACATGAATGTCATGTTTAGAACATTTTGTGCTTGTATGATTTATGCGTTGTTGGAATTTCTCCTGTTAATTTGAATTAATAAATATGAAACTTTATTATAGTAAATGTCATGAACTTTGATAAAACCCAATCATGCCCCGACTACCATATCCGCTGCGGGTCAGGGTGTGACACTAGCTGCAAAGTCCTAAAACCTTGCACAAGGTCAAGACCAACATGAGCGCAACTCATAGTCTTGAGAAAAGGACTTAATCTCTACAACTCTGTGCTGGTCAGAAAGCACTGATAAAGCCACGCGGAAAGGAGAAGCGCAAAGAGGCGTTGACCAATACAAGGGTACAAAGTGGTAGAGCTGTGACCCAATGGTCGCTAGGCAGGTTGTGTCAGACTGTGTCCCATGAACAGTAATGCAGAGGACAAACTGTGCACCAACCAAACTCACGCCAATGACTGTCACACATTCTCCACTTTTGGCTGATGACTGGTCTCACACCAGGGGCAACTGCCATGACACGTGGCTCCATTCAACATCTGACAAAGCGCTCCTCTTGCCAGAGATCATTAATGATCGATGCAGAGGAGACAAAAAGGATATCCCTGGTCGTCTGGGCTAGGCCCAAGGCCTATCTCCTAACACACCTATCTTCGGCTATAGAATAAGGGTCATACCTCAAGGTAAAAGGATCCACATTCACATACGAGCTTACGCACTAATTACTTGTTAATTGCTTATTACCTTGTAATCCCAAATACTTATTCTCACGCTGGAGTGTGGTCACAGAGAAAACCCTTCCTCTTTTCTCCCGTGACGAGGCTAACGACGTTGCTAGTTTTGCAGATAGCTTGAAGCGAGATCACCCAGAAGAACGAATGAGAAGACAACCTTTCATGCAGAAATATTAGGATGTAACTAAGATATCTCCGGATACCTATCGGTTCAGCCGTTGTTTCTTCATTGGCGTCATCCGCTTTTTACTCACTCTTACATCTATTTTCCCGTTTCATTTTTTCTCCAACCTCACTTTTAAATGGCTGATTTTCCATCAAACACACCACGAGGTCCTCGGGCTGAGGGCAAGAACCCGGTTCATGCCCCTCTACCCGATGGACAAGTGGAAGAAAGTTCTTCCGGAAATGCTGGTGTTCATCACAACTTAGGTCGTGTGAACATCCCGGTAACCCCCGGAGTTCAAATGGAGACCCCTTTCGTACCAATCACATCGGTCTTACCCTCGGATGAGACTCTGATGACTTGGTACATCAAATCTCAAACGGCCCTGAATGCCGTCTACGCGCAACTCTGCGCGCAAACAAACACTTCCGCTGCGCCGGTGCAGCCACCAACTACTCATGTGCATGCTTCGCTTGCACCACGAGTACTTAGTTATGACTCGCCAGCTGGAGCGAGTGTCCCATCACACCTCCGTACCAGGGAGACGGAATATTCTCAATCGCTGCCTAAACATGAGTCTCACACTCATAGGTGAGCGTCCATCCACTCACGGCTGGGCCCGTGTCCTCTAGAGGGGCAGGACACCCAGCGTGAGGAGGATAGAACATATGGCGAGGGTGATAGCGCAGGTGTGTTTCATCGGCTACCAAAAGATCATGCTGCTTACAAGTTTGCGAAACGGGTTGTTTACAACCCGGAGGCGGAGTACAACTATAACCTGATCTACATGCTAGCTGAAGCAGCCGAACACTCAAAATTCATCAAGGAGATCACGCTCGCACCACTAGAGCACGTGAAACTTCCCTCCAAAATGGGAAAGTACAATGGGTTGACAGACCCAGATGACCACCTACGCCTGTTCACAGGCATAGGACTAACCGGAGGCTGGACGCTGCCCATGTGGTGTCACTTGTTTATTCAAACCCTTATAGGTGATGCGCGTCTATGGTTTGACAACTTACCCGTGGGTAAGCTCACGCCATGGGACAACCTCAAAGACAAGTACCTGACGCATTTCAGCCAACAACAGCGGTACGTTAGAGATTCCTCTAACGTCATGAGCATCTGGCGGCGTGATGACGAAAGTCTCGAAGACTTCACCACCCGCTACAATAAAGAGGTGCTGGAGATTGGAGACATGCACGAAGACCTGATTCGTGCACAGTTCAAGTATGATGTCAGCTGCGACGAGATGATCAAAGTCTTGTCGGAACTACTGGCCTCCCAAAAAGCTGGGAGAAATTAATGGCGGCAGCAAAGGTCTATTCGCATACAGAGCGCAACTTAAATAACAGCAGACCTCCTCTACAGCAATACCGCCCTCAAGACATGAGTAAAAGTTTTGGGAAAAAGAATAAGAGTTGGAGGAAGCCCATCCAGAATCCTCCCTACTCACCGGTCGACGCACGCGCGACCATAAATAAGGATTACTACCAGAGAGCAATCAAGCAAGATAATCGCGATCGTCAATGGACACCATTGAAGAAAACACCAGGGGAGTTGCTCAGTACGGAAGATCACCAATTCAAACAGCCACCGCCGTTGCGCAACAAAAAAAGGTCAAGACCCCAACCTTTTTTGCGATTATCACAAAGATACGGGCATACAACCGACAACTGCATCTCCTTGTGCATGGAGATCGAGAAGGCGCTGAAAAGTGGGAAGCTCACCCACTTATTTTAAAACGTGCACGAGAAGGTGCGCCAGATTACTCGAGGCGGAGAAGGCCAGAGTAACAAGAAGATGAAGGCATCTGTTCATATGATCAAAGGTGACCCGTCGCGCATGCGCGACCATCAGAAGATTTGTACGCCTCACTAGCGCGAGAAACATGTCATCTTCCCCTAGTCCCCAGGGGCCTGCAAGAGGACCGTCAAGTCGTGATAACATGCATCTTTGGCCATTATCGCACCGATTACATGTTCATAGACCCGGGAAGCTCTTCGGACATCATATATGAACAGTTCTTCCAACAGTTGGACCCAGAAGACAAGGCGTGCTTGAAGACGGTCGACTTCCCACTGACTGGTTTCTGCAATGAAGTCGTCTTTCCACTGGGTCAAATCTCATTTCTGATAACTCTTTCCAATGGGAGACACTCGCGCACAGTCTCGGTCAACTTCATGGTCATGCCCGCTACATCGCGCCATGACGTGTTGCTTGGTCGGCGTGCCCAAAGAGAGTTCAGCATGATCACTTCCACTCCTCATGCTGCCTGCAGTTTTCCAACAGAAACTGGGGTGGCCATCATGTACGCAAGGAAGGAGATCATGTCCGTCGAAAAGGAACCACCGACGAAGATACCGAAGTCATCATCCAATGGTGAGCCAGAAAATGGGTACTAAACAACAAGTACCCAGAACAAACAGTGCTGTTAGGACCCGCCATGACCTCTCCAGTCAAGGCTCGGTTAAAACAACTTTTGTTCCGCAATGTAGATATTTTCACTTGGTCGCCGGCGGATATGACAGGGGTACCGAGGGAAATTGCTGAGCACGTACTACACACATTCCCTCAAGTTCAGTATATTATTTAGAAGAAGCACAATTTAGGTCCTGAAAAAACTCGCGCACTGAACGAGCAAGTTTCAGAGCTCCTCCAAACCCACATCGTCAGAGAAGTACGCTAACAGACATGGGTAGCGAACCCAGTCATGGTCCAGAAGCACAACGGTAGTTGGCGCATGTGCGTCAATTTCAAAGATTTGAACAAGGCATGTCCCAAGGACTGCTACTCTTTACCCGAAATCGACAAAAAGATGGACTCCCTCGCTTCATTCAGGTGGAAGTGCTTTCTTGATTGCTACAAAGGCTACCACCAGATACAAATGAAGAAAGAGGGCGAAGACAAAACCGCATTCCACACTAACAAGGGATCTTTTGCTACATAAAGATGCCATTCGGATTGCGCAATGCTGGAGCCACCTATCAGCGTTTGATGGACCATGTCTTCGGGGATGACATTGGCGAAACCGTAGAAGTGTACATTGATGACCTTGTCATCATGAGCTCGGATGAGGAGAAGATCTGATGAACTTTCAAAAAAAGTTTGCATCCTTGCGCAAGGCAAACCTGAAGCTGAACCCCAGTAAGTGCTCGTTTAGAATGGAAGAAGGCAAATTTTTGGGATTCATCGTCATGCGCGACAGTTTCAAAGTTAATCCCGAGAAAGTGGAAGCGATTCAACGCATGCCTTCCCCCTCGACCATCAAAGAAATGCAACGGTTGGCGGGGCGATTGGCTGCGTTGAACATGTTCTTGGCCAACCACACGATGAAGTCCTTCCCATTCATCAGCACTTTAAGGAATTGTGTCAAGCAGAACAAGTTTCAGTGGACTCTGGATGCGGAGAAAGCCTTCACACAAATGGAAGAGTGCTTGATTCAGCTGTCTACGCTCACTCCACTGCAAAAGAGCGAGCCACTGATTCTTTACCTTTCCGCATCTAGGCGCAGTCATGCAAGTAGAGCGCGTAGGAGTCCAAACTCCAATCTACTACATTAGCAAAATGCTAACTGACCTAGAGACAAGATATCCCATGATGGAAAAGCTTGCTCTTGCTTTAGTCCATGCATCCCGCAGGTTGCGTCGGTATTTTTTCGGCCATGTGATAACTGTTCTCAGAACTATCACTTAGGCCAAATTTCGTCTAAACCGGACATATCTGGTCGTCTGGCAAAGTGGACGATTGAGCTTGGCGGATGACGTTCTAAAAGTAGTTAATTAAAAACAACTCAAATTACCCTAATTCTAGACTCAAATTTAACTTTAGACTCCTAAACTATACTAAACTACTAACCGGCAAGTGGACCGATCAATTATAGAATACCATTAAGCTAGTCCAGATTATCGAACCACAGGATCTCTAATTACTATGACTACTAATTTAGACTCAATTACACACTATGTATATTTAAAAGGGGGGGGGGGTTTGCTAATAAATCTAAATTATCAAATAAACTAAAACTACAAAATTGGAATGACCAAACTATAAACTTTTAGGAAATTTTGGAATTTAATCAAGAAATAATGAACTAGTCACCTAGGTTGGATTTTTAGACTACTAACTCCTTTAATTTAATAATAATTAATTAGGTTGAATATTTTACCGGGATCTTGACATACTAAAGTTTAGGTTTACCAAACAGGACCCCCGACCCTTCTCAGGAGGACACCTATGATAACCTACCCTTTTTATTTGTTTACCGGTCCTAAAGATTTCTTTTCAGTTATCTTTTTAAATCAGCAAAGTGTAATTATTAATTACCTCTCAAAACCTAGACCAACTATAATTTCTAGTTTAGATTAACTGATTCAATTATGACAAGGAAACTAGATTTGGGAATTTCTCAAAACCCTAACCTAACAATTTATCAAATTAATTCAGCCAACTAATTGTTATTTCTCAATAAGCAAGTTATGTATAATGACAAGTTTGATTTTATAATTTATTCAATTGTTTTCCCGGTTTTATTGGCCAATTTATCGACAACTTCCCGAATCCCTAAGAACACGAAAAGTAACATAAACTAATTCTATTGAAGACATCTATCTAAGTTCATGCAAAACAATCAAACAATCACAAAACAAGCAAAATCATGCAAATACTGTAAACTAGATAATTAAAGTTGTGATCTTTACCAATTAAACATTCAAACCATAAATGAAATTAAATCAATCCAAAGTTTCATAAAATCCATCATCCAAAACCTAGGCAATTTAATAAAATCTAGCCTAAAAACATGTTTGAAAAGCAAATTAAACATGGTTTATAATATGGTAGCATATGCGAAACAACGAAAGCAAAGGTCAAGATTGGTATGATAAAACCGTGAGAAACTCATGCCTTGAACTCCCTTGATCACCCACACACTCCTTGCAGCCTAGATCTCCTTCTCTTTGCTACAAATCTCCAGAAAATTGCTCCCAAAAGGCTCTAGTTCGTCCAAGTTTGTTCCAATATGAGTTTAACTTCAATTATGAGTGTTTTAATAACAAACAAGTCCAATTTTCATCTGGTTTTGAAACTTTCTGGATAAAAGACCCTCTCGCCGGCCGTGAGAGGGTTGGAGTCATCCGGTCGCGCCCCGCGACCGAGAAAGAATCCTGCTGATAATTATAACTCTCTCGCGGGTCGCGAGAGAGATGAGGTATACCAGTCGCGCCCCGCGACCGGGTTGTAAATCCCTATTTTGCGTTTCGTTTTCTCGTTTCCGATCCAATCACGTCCCAGCTCGGTTCTTTTCACCATTTTCACTCATTTTTCCCATCCTTCCAACCGTTTTCACGAACCAAGACTTGCAAAACGCATTTGGATTAAAAGTAGATAAATTCTTGACAAACCAAAATGAAAACGCACTAAAATTATACAAACTCTACAAGATAAATGGATGCATTATTCAGTACATTAAATATCCCCACACTTGCTCTTTTTTCGCCCTCGAAAAGAATTGTGCATAAACGTAATCATAAGCAAACAATTACTCGATTTCACAAATTCGATTATTTTCATTAGGGAACAAGATTTATGTTAACCGCGATTGCAAGTATTGGATCCACTTAAACTCAAAATTCGGTTCAAACCTCTTAACATGTGAATTTAGTTTAAGTGCGGTGAATCCACCTATGGTCTCATACTAGAGTCCGCAGTATCCCTAATCCCATCTCAAGCTTATGAAACAAAAGGAACGGATTATTTAAACCCTTTCCTAGCCGTTTTATACCAAAATATAAAGAATTTAGAACCAAGCAATTTTCTTTTTCTCTTTTCTTTTTTCATTTGATTTGAGCATTTGATTTCTTTTTGCATATCTAACCTAGATGCTGTCTCAACCAGAGTCACCATCCCCGAGAGCGACAACGTGGGCTTCGATACTTAAAATTTCAACTATCCTAGAGGGATTCTCGATCAGAGTCACCATCCCCAAGGGAGATTCCATAGGCCTCGTCTACTTTTCAATCAAGCTCATTTTTTTTTCTTTTTTTTCCATTTTTTCTTTTATATGATTAAAAATTCTAAATAATTTAGCTTATAACGGCATTCCTTATACTATTTTTGGCGGTTTCAGTTTCCTATTTTTCCTAGATGAGTACCCACTAGTAGACCGACAATTAAGGTATATTAAGCTCAAAGAAAATAAGAACCGAATCGAGCCTACTCACCTATACCAAGTTAGACACAAACTCACCCTTTTATTTCTCATATTATTATTATTATTTGAAACCGAATAAAATCCAATTTTTCTATCATTTCCATTTGATTGCATGCAAACTTCTTTTTCAAAAGAAATTTTCGGATTTTTTTTAAACATTCAATTAAACTACTACACTACTCTAACTATCTCATCCCCACACTTAAATTTTTGCATTGTCCCTAATGCAAGGACGAGACAACCTACCACTCAAAACAAAATAAAGAAAGAAAAACAATATACAAAAGGGAAGCGACTTAGCTGGTAGTGCAAGACTGTCGATGTGCCAGTCAAACCACTCGTGCTCTCCAAACCGAACGCCTCAGTGTACCATTATCAAAGCTCTCATGCGAACGGAACAACATACAATATCGACCTATCACCATGTACTTACAAAACATAATAATGATAAAGCAAAATAAATAAACTGTTTTGCAAGATTGTTTAACACATACCCAAACCAGCCAACACCACCCACAAAGTAAATTGTTTAAAAGTACAGACCATCAATAAATTAAAACAACAGAAAAGAAAAATAAAGATAAAGATCCTCAGCTGCTTCAATCCTCCTCTTCAGACGTCTCAAGTACCTGATAAGGTTGAACGTCCTCCATCCCCGCAAACTGACTCGACCCTGCTTGACCACCTGGATGATGAAAGTAGGATGGGATCCCCATATTAAGATTTTGCATCATGTATCTCATCCTATCTTCTAGCCTCCTCTGGCTAGCCTCGTGCATGCGCCTACTCTCTAACATGGTCTGGCGAACCCCGCCAAACTGTTGGTCAACATAGCCTCACAAGTCCCCGAACCCCGTCTCCATTCTGTCATAAGGAGAATCTAAAGTCAGTGGGTTCGGGCGAGGCTCCTGAAGAGGATACTGTCGTCCTGGCAGTTCCTGGCGCGTAACCGGCCGCTGATATCGAGTGGGGATGCCCGCGTGCATAGAAGATGCAGCTTCGGATCCGGGAGGCGGTTGCACTTGAGGTCCCTGGCGGACTGGCAGCCAGTTAACCGGCTCTTGGGTCATCAGAATTCCAGCAGCCTGGAGGTCTCTAATGCTCATGACATAGGGGGCAGGGCCTTCTCTCAATCTGTCCTGGGGGTATCTGTCAAACACCCCTAAGCTCTCGGCCAAGCACGTAATCAAGAGCCCGCAATAAACCCTTGCCCCGGGGCCCCTGCCACAGTCGCTTCATCGACCATGCAAATATCATGGCAGGTTTGCCGATCGTCCCTCCACCATACACATTAGATAAAACAAACTCACCTGGTTGACCTTGTTGTCCCCCTGCCCTCTTCCAACCAGCGTAGCAGTAAGAATCTTATGGAGAAACCGGTGAATTGGATCAGTAATATCACTCACCACCATGTTGTTTGAATATGGGGCAGAAGAGATTGTTCCCCAAAATCTGGCGAGCTCGTCTGTTTGAACACTAAAGGGGGTGCCTCCTTTTGAAGACCCCCTGAAGGCTAGTGGCGAATTCGGTGCCTGAACCTCCTCTTCCGAGTTTATTTGCGAGGCCACTGCAAACTGTGGGATTGTTATCTCAAAGACCTGCCTCCCAAGGCAAACGAGACAACATCACTCTCGTTGAATTTACCCTGCTGATATTCGAACGTATAGTGAAACTTGTAGGTGATCTCCTTGTATTGTCTCGCTCCGCAGTCCAACACCCTTCGGAACTTGTCCCCTAACAACTGTTCAATCCGACCCCTTTGACCCAAATTATCAATCAAATCCCTATCAATTCTCCTGTAGGGTAGCAACTCACAAGTGACCAGGTTAGACAGCCTTTCCCACTCGTGGGAGTCTAGATCAAACTGCAAAAGAGGACTGTCCATAATTCTCGTACTCTGCCCGTGGGGAGCACTGTCCCCCCAGTATCTGATTCTGCGTCGGCCAAAGTATGAAGGTTGCGGTGCCGCATCGGCGGGGTCACCTCTCTGACAAGGTGTTGGTCCCCTCCTCTTCCTTCCAGCCCTGCTCGAACTACCCGCTCCTGACATCTGCATAAAGCACAAGGAAGACAAGCACGACATTAGAAAAAGGAAACCACATAAAACAAATGCCCGTATAGCATTTCATTCGCGGTCATGGTCTGCAAAAGATAAACAATTTACCACATAATTTAAGATACATTTGAAAAGAGTGTAACATTATTAATTTAATAACACCGAATCTCGCCCGAATGGAGATTGAGTACCGGTGAGACCGCATCTTATATGCATGACCATCCAAATGTTACTAACCTCCCGAAAACATATAAAAAACATACAACTACCCCCCTCTCGGCACTTTAATTGTCCTCAATTAAACCGAAGTGCCAAAACATGAGCCAACATTGAGTGTAAATCTAAAGATAAAACAGTTTGAACATGGCAGAAATAACGGTTGACGATCTTAAAAATTGGATTTTTAGTAACAATGTTAACCTACCCTCATCCCCACACTCAATGTTGGACCGCCCAAACCCGCTAAGAAAAACCCTGCATGTACTTAATCTACCCACAAAATGTAACAAGTATCACCATCAAATCTCAAGTCAAACCCATTTTAACCTAACCCGCAATTTAACCCAACATGCAACTGTCATAGTATCAAAACCAAAATAAACGCAACAACTAGATATATGATAAAGATGTAAGCATAACAGTTGCGAGAAACCATACCTTGGTGTAGATCTGTAGGAACTAGTGCACAAAATTGAAAAGTTGAAACACCGGTGAAAAGCACGGTTAAAAGGGGAAAAACGGATGGAATCACTTAAAAGTTAATGAGGATTGATGTGGTGAAGAAAAGATGGAGGATTTTAGTGGATTTGGGCTAAAAATGGCGATTTTTGGTGAAAAATTGGGGTGTAGCTGTAATGAAAGTGGTGAAGGAAGTGGGAAAATGGGTGTAAAATGGAGTCTAGGGTTTTTAATGTGCAGGTAGGGTCTCTCACGGGCCACGAGAGATATATCTAAGTCTCTCGCGTCCCGTGAGCGAGGGATGGTTCCGGAGAATGTTGGCCTCTCGCGGGCCGCGACCGAGGAGGCGTATGCCTCTCGCGCCCCGCGAGAGATTTGTTTTCACATAAAGTTTCTTTATTTTTCCAGTTTCATGCCTTAGAAAAATTTATTTAAAACTTAATGTTGGCAATTGAGCTTAAGGAACCACCCTCGCTATATCGAATTTATCAAACGTACCTGCAATTTTCCGCTCTCCATCAATGATGCGTGATATGACCTACAAAAACCAACTAAACCGACCCACACACAAACACACAAAATAGAAACATGAATTAAATAAAAACACAAAATGCAATTAACTACCAAACTGTACATACTCTACACTCGAGCAGAAACCCAAGAACCTACGCGGTATGAGGTGGAACTTCTAGAGGAGTCTCCTCCGTCTCGGTGGTATCTAGCGGTCCTCCTAAATAATGTTTCAAGCGATGCCCGTTAACCTTCCACGGCCCTCCGTCAGCTTCATCTTTCAGCTTGATAGTTCCATACGGGAATACCTCATTGACCACATACGGGCCGGACCATTTTGACTTTAGTTTGCCTGTAAACAGTTTCAATCGCGAGTTATATAAGAGCACTTTGTCGCCGATTTGAAACTCTTTCACATTCTTTAATCTCCTGTCATGCAGCGCTTTGGTTTTCTCCTTCATGCTCCATGACCGCTCATATGCCGCGTCCCGAAGTGCCTCCAACTCGTGAATTTGAAAGAATCGTCACTTGGCCGCTTCGGTGAGGTCCAAAGTCACGATCTTCAATGCCCACAGCGCCCTATGCTCAAGTTCGACTAGGAGATGCCAGGTTTACCGTAAACGATCATGAAGGGCGTGGTGCCTAGCGGTCTCTTATAGGCGGTGCGAAACGCCCATAAAGCATCATCCAACTTGTCGTACCAGTCCTTCTGACTTTTGCCTACCGTCTTCTCAAGGATCCGTTTCCCCCCCTGTTCGCGTTCTCCACTTGGCCGCTCGTCTGAGGATGATAAGCGGTGGAGAGGCAGTGTGTGACACCGTAGCACGCCAATGCCTTTTCCATGACGGCATTATGGAAGTGGGTGCCACGGTCACTAATAATAGCTCGCGGGGTGCCAAAACGGGTGAACAACTTCTTCAAGAATCTCACCACCACTCGGGCATCATTTGTGGGTAAAGCTTGAGCTTCAACCCACTTGAAATGTAGTCAATAGCCACAAGGATGTACCGGTTCCCGCTAGAAACAGGAAATGGTCCCATGAAGTCAATCCCCCAAACATCAAAAACTTCAAGAATTTGGATCGGATGTTGGGGCATCTCGTCCTTGGATGAGATGTTGCCGGTGCGTTGGCAACGATCACACGTCTTCACAAACTCTAGAGCATCTTTCACAACTGATGGCCAATAAAAACTACAATCGAAAACCTTCTGTGCGGTGACGTGCGGACCATGATGACCTCCTTTCAGTCCCTCGTGCACGTGCCTCAAAATCTCCGCCCCCTCTTCTCTACTAACGCAGCGCCTTAGAATTCTGTTTCCCCCTACCTGAAATAGAAATGGGCCATCCCAGATGTAACACCTGACCTTGCGAAAGAATTTCTTCTTCTGCTGCGTGGCCATTCCCTTCAGTACCACTTCATTCGCTAGATAATTCGAAAAGTCGGAAAACAATGGCATTCCCTCCCTCTCTGCTGTCACAAACTCTACTGACTCGTCGGGAAATCTATCACCTATCTCTTCTTCCCTAATTTCTTCTTTACTAGGATCCTCTAACCAGGATAGATGGTCAGCGGCCACATTCTCTGCTCCCTTCTTATCTCTAATATCTATGTCGAACTCGGAAAGCAAGAGAATCCACCGAATGAGACGAGGCTTTGCGTCCTTCTTTTGGAAAAGGAAGCGCAGAGCCTCATGGTCCGTAAAGACGATAGTCTTGGACAGGACAAGGTAGGAGTGGAATTTATCAAACGCGAATACCACTGCTAAAAGCTCCTTCTCTGTAGTGGTGTAGTTCTCCTGTGCGTCATTGAGGGTCTTACAGCGTAGTAAATAGGGTGAAAATGTTTGTCACGTCGCTGACCCAAAACAGCGCCTACAGCATAATCGCTCGCATCACACATGAGCTCAAAGGGCAAGCTCCAGTCGGTGACACGAGGATAGGAGAACTCACCAGTTTCTCCTTAAGGATCGTAAAAGCTTTCAAGCAGTTGTCATCGAAGACGAAGGGTACATCTTTCTCGAGAAGTCGAGTCATGGGGCGGGTAATCTTTGAAAAATCTCTAATAAACCATCTGTAGAAGCCCGCATGACCGAGAAAGCTACGGATAGACTTGACGCTAATCGGTGGAGTGAGTCTGCTGATAGTATCTATTTTCGCCCAATTGACCTCTATACCTGCTCGTGAGATCTTATGCCCTAACACTATGCCCTCTGTCACCATAAAGTGACATTTCTCCCAGTTGAGCATCAGTCTCATCTCGACACACACCGTTTCATCATCGCATCTAAGTGGGTAAGACATTGATCGAAGGTGTTTCCATAGACAGAGAAATCGTCCATCAAAACCTCCATCGAGGTCTCGATCATATCCTGGAAGATAGCGACCATGCATCGCTGGAAAGTAGCCGGGGCGTTACATAACCCGAATGGCATGCGGCGATACGCATAAGTACCATACGGGCATGTGAAGGTTGTCTTTTCTTGATCCTCGGGAGCAATCGGGATCTGAAAGTAACTTGAGAATCCGCCAAGAAAGCAATAAAATTGCTGTCCTGCGAGTCGCTCCAACATCTGATCGATGAACGGGAGCGGGAATTGGTCCTTGTGGGTGGCGTCGTTTAATTTACGATAATCTATGCACACCTGCCAACCCGTGACTGTTTGTGATGGGATAAGATCCTTCTTCTCATTCATAACCACTGTCATTCCCCCTTATTGTTAACGACCTGAGTGGGGCTTACCCATGCGGAATCGAAGATCGGATAGATGAGACCAGCCTCCATCAGCTTAAGCACCTCTTTCTTTACAACTTCTTGCATATTCGGGTTCAGACGACGTTGTGGCTGCACTACTGGCTTAAAGACGTCCTCCATGAGGATCCTATGAGTACAGAAGGTAGGGCTAATCCCCTTGATATCAGACGGTTTCCATGTGATGGCTTCCTTATTTGACTTCAGGACCTCGATTAAACGCTCCTTCTCCTCCGTTGACAATTTCGAAGAAATGATCATGGGTAAGCTCGAATTGTCACCTAGAAACGCGTATTCTAAGTGAGACGGGAGGACCTTAAGCTCTACGGCTGCTACTGTCGATAATGGTGTACTCTCGGTAGCTGTACTCACCTCACAGAAGTCTAGGCTCTCGGGAATCTCTAAGAAGTCGTCCCCTCTATCCCACTCTCCTCGGCTACTAAACTCTCGTTCACTAAGTCGGCTCCGCTAATATAGTCTAAATAGTGATCAACGCACGACATGAATGAGTTCAGAAAGTATATGGAGTGACAAGGGCCACTATCGTTGTCGCCACCACTCGGGTGTTGCATCGACCTTGCGATTTCGAACATGACGTTTTCGTCCCCAACTCGAAGAGTGATTTTCCCATCATGAACATCAATGAGCACTTTTGCGGTGAGCAGAAATGGGCGACCTAAGATGATGGGTACCTTCTCGTCGGCCTCCATATCGAGGATGACGAAATCTACAGGAAAGACAAATCTATCAACTTTAACCAATAAGTTCTCTATGATTCCCCTCGGTACTTAACAGACCTATCGGCTAACGACAAAGACATATGAGTAGGGGTGAGCTCCCCTAAACCTAATCGCTCATATAGTGAGCAAGGCATCAGATTTATGCTTGCCCCGAGATCGGCTAAAGCATGAGCTGGAGCAATGGAGCCGCCGAACAGGCATGGAATCGCAAAGATACTCGAATTAGTCGGTTTCTCGGGCAACTTGTTTAAAAACATGGCGGAACATCCTCCAGTCAACGGGACATTCGAAAGCTCCCCCAGCATATCTTTACGTTTTAAAAGATCCTTTAAAAACTTAGCATATTTAGGCATATGCTGGAGGGTCTCGACAAACGGGAGATTGATTTTTAACTGAGTAAACATGTCAAGGAAGTTCCCGTATTCCTTGGATTATTTTTGCTGTTTCAGTCGTGCTGGGTAGGGTAGGCGTGAAGTGTCTACGATCGGTGATGGACTAACCTCTACCGGTTTTCTCTCTCCCTACTCTCAACTGTAGGTCCACTGGCTGGTGCGGTAGTTGCTGGGTTTAGCCTGGTGTGCACCCTGGGTGGAGCCTCAATACCGATTTCCTCATCTACCTCATCATCACGCTCCTCTACCTCTACCTCTACCCCCTCTCTACCCACTTCCTTCAGAGTCCTACCACTGCGCGTAGTAATCGCTTTCGCGTGTTGGTTCGCGGGATTGGGTTGGGTGTTACCCGCGAACTGGCCGTGTGGCTGCTCTTGCAGCTGCTTAGCGATACTACCGACCGACCTCTGCAGATCTAAGAGCGCGGACTGTTGATTTTTCAAGAGAAGATCATGTTCCGTGAGAGTTTTCTGAGTAGCCTGATCTTTGACAACTAATTGAGATAACAACTCTTCGATCCTATCTAGACTACCTCCTGACCCTCCACTCCTAGTCTGACCCTCCTGATTCGAACCGCCTCCACTAAACTGACTAGTGTGACCTGACCCTCCACTATTGTAGTGACCCTGCCCCCTGTTCTGATAAGAGCCTGATTGGAAACCAGGGGGTTACCGGAAGATCGATTATTATTATTATTATTATTTCGCCAGTTTGGATTATAATTGGAAGTATTATTATTAAAGGGATTCGTAGGACCTTGGCTCTGACCAGTGATAAACTCTACCTGCTCGACAGTGAGCGGGGGACACTCTAACGTGTCATGACCCCCTCTACACACCTCACACCTGTCTACCTTCTTCTTCAGTTCCTGTATCTCCTTCGTGACCTCCCTCTTGAAGCTATCTAGAGCAGTAGCTACCGTAGTTTCCAAGCTAACTTTGTGTAGATCCCGGTTAACCGGAGGTGTACGAGAAACAGGAATTGAACTCCTGCCGGCAGTGCTGTAATCGACATCGGAATGGGCAAAGCTCTTAAAAAGGTCATTACACTCGGCTACTGTTTTCTTTCCCATCAAGTGGCCACCAGCAGAGGTGTCGAATTGAGCACGGGTCTCAGGGGTGAGACTGTTGTAGAATTTCTCTACAAGCGCCCAGTCTAATAGACCATGTTGGGAGCAGCGGGATACTAGAGTTTGGAAACGCTCCCAAGCTAGATGGTAGGGCTCATCAGATTCCATTCGGAACGAATGGATCTGATCACGAAGGCGGGATGCTTTAGCGGGTGGAAAGTATTTCTTAAGGAAAGCATCCCGTAAAGAAGCCCAAGTAGAAAAAGTACGGGGTGGTTGAGAGTCAAGCCAGATGGCGGCTCGACCCCCGAGAGAAAACGGAAAGACTTGGAGAAAACGGGCATCGTTGCCCGCACCCTCCATATTGAATGTGTGACATAAAAGGGTAAGGCGGTTGATATGTGCGGGCGCATCCGCATCATCACGACCGTGGAATTGGCAAGAGTTAGTGATGACGGTCATGATGTAGGAAGGGATTTTCCAGGCTTGATCATTGTTCATAGGGGGTAAGGTGATAGGTGAGTTTGCACCGGTGAAGCCGGTGGTGGCCTGTTGGTAGACGGTCTGATTATTATTATTAGCCATGTGAAAGTTAGGTGGTGGCGGTGGTGGGCTCACGTTTCTATGGACTACGCGGGGTGATGTGGAACCGGGCGGTGAAGGTTTAGGGGTAAAATCAAAGTCGAGCGGTACAAAGGAACGGGATGAACTCGAAAAAGTTGAGGAAGAAGCACTTACCTTTGGTGCGGGAGAGAATGGCGTATCCGTCGGCGGCGAAGGCGGAGGTCCTTGCGAACGCGTGTGGGGCATCCACTAAACCGAAAACACGACAAACACGAGAAGTTAGCAAAAATAATTCAAATATATATACAAAAATAAATATTATACTAATTAAATAATTTAGACTCCTACGACACAAACGAATAAAAATAAACACAAGTGAAATAACAAAGCCTAAATCGAGTAATCAACACAATTGCCAATGAGAGAGTCCCCGACAACGACGCAAAAAACTTGACGTTCTAAAAGTAGTTAATTAAAAACAACTCAAATTACTCTAATTCTAGACTCAAATTTAACTCTAGACTCCTAAACTATACTAAACTACTAACCGGCAAGTGGACCGATCAATTGTTGAATAGCATTAAGCTAGTCCGGATTATCTAACTCACAGGACTCTCTAATTACTATGACTACTAATTTAGACTCAATTACACACTATGTATATTTTAAAGGGGGGGGGGGGGTTGCTAATAAATCTAAATTATCAAATAAACTAAAACTACAAAATTGGAATGACCAAACTATGAACTTTTAGGAAATTTTGGAATTTAATCAAGAAATAATGAACTAGTCACCTAGGTTGGATTTTTAGTCTACTACTCCTTTAATTTAATAATAATTAATTAGGTTGAATATTTTACCGGGATCTTGACATGCTAAAGTTTAGGTTTACCAAACAGGACCCCGACCTTCTCAGGAAGACACCTATGATAACCTACCCTTTTTATTTGTTTACCGGTCCTAAAGATTTCTTTTCAGTTATCTTTTTAAATCAGCAAAGTGTCTAATTATTAATTACCTCTCAATAATTAACCTAGACCAACTATAATTTCTAGTTTAGATTAACTGATTTAATTATGACAAGGAAACTAGATTTGAGAATTTCTCAAAATCCTAACCTAACAATTTATCAAATTAATTCAGCCAACTAATTGTTATTTCTCAATAAGCAAGTTAGGTATAATGACAAGTTTGATTTTATAATTTATTCAATTATTTTCCCGGTTTTATTGGTCAATTTATCGACAACTTCCCGAATCCCTAAAACACGAAAAGTACATAAACCTATTCTATGGAAGACATCCATCTAAGTTCATGCAAAACAATCAAACAATCACAAAACAAGCAAAATCACGCAAATACTCTAAACTAGATAATTAAAGTTGTGATCTTTACCAATTAAACATTCAAACCATAAATTAAATTAAATCAAACCAAAGTTTCATAAAATCCATCATCCAAAACCTAGGCAACTGAATAAAATCTAGCCTAAAAACATGTTTGAAAAGCAAATTAAACAAGGTTTATAACAAGGTAGCATAATCAAGCAAAACAAGGAAAGCAAAGGTCAAGATTGGTATGATAAAACCGTGACAAACTCATTCCTTGAACTCCCTTGATCACCCACACACTCCTTGCAGCCTTGATCTCTTTCTCTTTGCTCCAAATCTCCAGAAAATTGCTCCCAAAAGGCTCTAGTTCGTCCAAGTTTGTTCCAATATGAGTTTGACTTCAATTATGAGTGTTTTAATAACAAACAAGTCCAATTTTCATCTGGTTTCGAAACTTTCTAGATAAAAGACCCTCTCGCCGACCGCGAGAGGGTTGGAGTCATCCGGTCGCGTCCCGCGACCGAGAAGGAATCCTGCTGATAATTATAACTCTCTCTCGGGCCGTGAGAGAGATGAGGTATACAGTCACGCCCCGCGACCGGGTTGTAAATCCCTATTTTGCGTTTCGTATTCTCGTTTCCGATCCAATCACGTCCCGGCTCGGTTCTTTTCACCATTTTCGCTCATTTTTCCCATCCTTCCAACCGTTTTCATGAACGAAGACCTGCAAAACGCATTTGGATTAAAAGTAGATAAATTCTTGACAAACCGAAACGAAAACGCACTAAAATTATACAAACTCTACAAGATAAATGGATGTATTATTCAATACATCAGCGGACACAACATCGTGTAGAAACCACGCCCAACAATAAATGGCAAGATATTAGCCGATTTTGTTACAGAAGTACCAAGCAATAAAGCGCAAGAGTGTGAAGCTGTACAGAAACCAGTGCCAGTTACAGACGACCACGCATGGATACTTCACACAGACGGCGCATCCAATGATGATGGCGCAGGGGTAGGTCTCCGCTAATAATCCCGATAACCAAGAGTTCACCTACGCCATTAGGTTGGAATTCAAAAGCACGAATAATGAAGCTGAGTACGAAGCCGTTTCGGCAGGCCTTCGGTTGCCATCAAAATGGGCGCACGGAATTTGGAAGCACACGTCGATTCCTTTTTAGTCATAGGACAGGTCAACGGCCTATACGACGCAAAAGACGAAATGATGGCCCTGTATCATGAACAGGCACAATCCTTAATAACCAAATTCCAAAGTTTCAAAATAACCCATGTCAACCGAAGCGAGAATAAATATGTCAGCAAATTGGCTGCTACAAGCTTCAAGCACCTCACGCATGAAGTGCGCATTGAGGTACTCAAGAAACCTTCTGTTCCTTTGCGTCAAGTAAACATCATCGAAATGGTGATCCTTCCTGGATGTCTCCCATTATCATGTTCTTGCAATCTGGGATCCTCCCAGAAAACAAGGCGGAAGCAAGGAAGGTCCAGAACAAGGCACTCAACTACGAAATGGCGGATGGTATCCTATACCGAAAGTCATACCTCGGACCGCTCCTTCGCTGTGTTGATCCGCAAGATGTGCAATACTTGATATGTGAAGTGCACGAAGGGTTTTGCGGAAGTCACACTGGTCCACGCATGGTCATAGCAAAGATCATGAATGCCGGCTACTATTGGCCTGGCATACACTTAGATGCAGTCGAAACGATGCGGAAATGCACATCATGCCAGCGCCGAAGACATTGCGCCCCAAGAACCCTTTGATCCTAGTGACAACAACATCACCCTACCAGCAATGGGCAATCGATATGGTGGGACCTTTCCCAGATGCCCCAGGCGCGGTGAAGTTCATAAGCGTCGTTGCCGATTACTTCACCAAGTGGGTAGAAGCAAAACCTCTTGCATCCACCATTACAACTGTAGTGCACAAATTCATTTGGGAGCATATCATTTGCCGTTTCGAGCTACCCTTACGCATTGTCAATGATAACGATCCCAACTTTGCCGCTGAAGAACTACAACAGTGGATGGAAGAAATGCATATCGAACATGTCTTTACTTTGGTCACGCATCCCTAAGGGAACGACCAAGTGGAAAGCAAAAATAAAAGTATCATCGAAGGGATCAAGACGAGATTGGGTATGGCGCAGAGAGGCTTGGTAGATGAGTTGCCAAGTATCCTTTGGGCTCATCGAACCATTCCAAAAACTAGCACAGGCGAAACTCCCTTCAGCCTAGTGTATGGGCCGGAGGTAGTGATTCCCGCGGAAATAGGCCTCCTATCACCGTGCATGGTAGCTGTGCAAAACCAGAACAATGAAGACGAGCACAGACTCGACTTGGACCTCTTAGAAGAAAGGCATGTAAACGCCGCAATCAATGAAGCAAAGTACCAATCCAAGCTTGAGAAATACTACAATGCACGAGTTCACATATGTACCTTCTACCAGGTGATTTTGTTCTACGCGATAACGAAGCGTCTAACGCTGAAAGTCCTGGAAAACTTGCACCTAAGTGGGAAGACCCATACATAATCCATGAAGTCCTAGGAAGGGCGTTTACACCCTCAAACATTCATAGGACCTGGAATGCGCAAAAGCTAAGGCGGTGCTACATTTAAATCAGCAAACCTATTATCTTATTGTCTACTCTGTACATGGCTCTTATGCCTTACTGTTAATAAAGACAATGGATACATGAATTTCTTTATCTAGATTTTTTCTTACAAACCTATTATCTTATTGTCTACGCTGTACATGGCTCTTATGCCTTACTGTCAATAAAGACAATGGATACATGAATTCTTTATCTAGATGTTTTGTTACAAATGCGCGAAACTACTTTAGGTTTACGCAAAAATACCTTGGTAGACAATGACTCGTGAACAAAAATTCACTACCTACTGCATGCGCATGGGAGGGGATGTTCATACACGAGTTCATTACCAGTTTTATTCGCTATACCTACGTAAAGTTGTTATCGTCACGCACATATTGTAACTTGACAGAAAAACATCAAGTTCATTAAAAGAAAGATATGTACAAGCATGCATTACACGCAGTTACATCAAAGATATTACATTCAGCATCCTACCCTACTCTTCACTCCCTTCAGCCTCGGCTACATCTGGAAATATATATTTTAGGCGATTGACGTAGTCGTCATGTTGGAGCGCCTCGCTCACAAGTTCCATAACAGGGAGTTGAAGACGGCCATACTCATGCTTGGCCTGGGAGAAGGCAACCTCGTTATCGACTCCACGAGTGGTAGCGCGGCTAGTGTCCCTTTGTACGTCCAGCGCATGAGTGACATGGTGTGTACACTCGGTGTAGCCCTGCGCGTAGCCATCATGGCGCGCAGTGACCATCAGCTTGGCCATTACGATGTCCATCTCTTCCAAATTAAGGATAGAGTTCGTGATCTGCAATACAAGAACAACATGGTTAGAATCAAGACAAAGTGATCAATATACAAATGGAGTACTTAGATTGACAACTCCATGCTGTTGCATCCACAACATGTTGTTGGTCAGCGACTCCACCAGACTTGCAGAGATGGCGCGTGCAGCTTCAGAATCTTTTAGTTTTTCTGGCTCGCGCCCACCATGGCCTTTGCCAATCGCAACCTCTCCCTATCCTCCAGGTGCCTGCGTTGTAATTCAGCCTTTTCCACCAAGGCCACTTGGAGATCCTTCTTCGCGCCTTCCAGCGCGGCGCAGGCCTCCACCTGGTTATGCAAAACAAGGTTAGCCTTACAATATATTGATCATACAAAATAAAGAAAGTTAGAAACTTATTACCTCCTTTTGCTCACTGCGTTCGCAGTGCGCCATGGCCTCACCGGCCGTAGCATCCACTGCCTCTTTTTCCTTTGTTAAGCGTGCAGCCTCAGCGTGCAGGCTCACCATTTCATCCCTCAAAGATTTTTTCTCGTTGTTATCTCTTTCACAGGCCTCCCTCCATCGCTTGCATTCCTCCGCAAGGGTGGCAGCGGAGCCTTCCGCTTTCTTTTTCCACCCGAGCACGGACCATTCTTCGGTCCGCAAGGTTTCGGCAAACCTTGCCTTTTCCGCCTCCAACTAAGATTTTTACGGAGCCACTTGGGCTCGCTCCAGGACCAGATCGCTTTGGAAGCTTCAAATTTTTCTTGTTCTTTATGCATGCTGCACCACTCCATGATAATCTTATGCGTATTGGAGGCGGAGCTAGCTGCTGCTGGAGGTACGCGCAGTATGTTTGTTCATGATTCTGCTCAGTGCGTGGACGTAGTTTTGCTGGGGGAAACACGGTATGCCGGTCAGTGAGAGAAGTCATCACCCTTCCTTAGCTTCTACACAGGGGTGTGGATCTCTTCAGCACGACCTTCAGTTTATGACCTGTAATAGTAGTCACCCGGGGTCTCGTCCGGGCGGATCGGGGACCCTTCATCAGAACGGTGCTCCCTGGATCCTCCGACCTCACCCCCGGGTGCCGGCTTTGCTGTATGAGCCCCCTGTGGAGCATCCTCGGCAACCATAACCATTGGTTCCGCCTCAGCCTCAACACCTTCACCACCAACAACTTCCTCCGCCACTACCTCAGGCTCTGCGGCCCCAACCTCCACCTGCAACCTCCGACGTCCCGACAGTTGGTTCCCCACCCTGTGCGCTTTACACTTGCGCCGTTTCAACCATAGGTGGGGGCATCAGAGAATCGATGGGCGCGACTGTAGTGGTGGGAGCAACAAAAACTGTTTCATTTCCCCTGCAAGAGTACAAACATTTAGACAAATGCAAAAAGAAAAGTGGTGTAAAACAAGTTTAAAGGTGTTTACCTAAGGAAAGTTTGGCGGCGAGCGCATCCAAACTCCCGCGTTTCCCTATAATCTTCCGCCCAACCTTTTTAGAGGTCTGCGTGGAAATATCACTCTTGGGAGCCCTCTTCCTCTTTAGGGGCTCCGGACTCGACTCCACGTCGATTGGATCTTTCGGATCCGCAACCAGATTGTCCGCCGTCTCTCGTGGCTCCGACTTGGGTTTCCTCACACCTACAGGGGCAAGACCCTCCAAAGAATCACAGACTAATACATAGTCATTCCAATAATCTGGCACAGTATACATACCTTTGGGCGGGTCTGCCCTGGGTTGAGCCACCTTCGTCTCCGCCACTTTGTTGTGCGCAGCGTGCCTTTTATTTTTAGGATCTGGGCTAATGCACAAGTTCTTTAAAGCGACTTAACAATGGCGCAACACAATAAGTCATCTGCAAAGATGTAAACACTAAAAACTATGAAAGCTTACCACTCTTAGGCGTGGGGGCCGCCAAATCCTCATTCCTGGGAAGCTCAAAGTTCCCTAGGATTTGCACATACCATGTTGGCTCCTCCGGGCCAAGGGCAATGGTCTCAATCCGCCCCTGCTCCAGTTGGAACGCCACAATATACATCGCCACCCCTGCAAAGTAAGTGCATACAATTAGTCTGTACACAAGGAAGAATCAAGATATAATGAAAAAATGAGACAAAGGTACTTACTTTTCTCCCCCTCCATATAAACGGGCCTCTCCTGGCGGTTGGGTTTCCAAACTAAACTCATACCCGCCACCAGCAATGCCCTCGCCGATAGTTGGACCGCCGGGATCTCCTTTAAGTCCTTATACCAGGACTCCGCCACTTGTATAGGAGTGGTCTCAACAACAATGTCCTCCAACCCCCAGAAATGCATCTGGAGGGGTATAACACCGGCCTTTATGTAAAAAATATTGGCCTTCCAATAATGATAAGATTTTGGGGGAGAGGGCAAAATCTTCCTCGCTTGTATACGATTCTAAAAAGAATAAAACCCTGTGGAGCAATGTAGTTGGTAAAAAATCCTAAAACGGTCAATGGTTGGGGTAACACCTATCGACTGGCATCAAAACTCAAAATGTTTTATTCTCAACATCCCCATTGGATTGAGTTGGGAGATGTGGAATTGGTGGTATTCAAGAATTTGAAGAAAAAATTTGGTTGCTGGTAACCAGAAGTTACCATCTGCGAAAAAATAACAAAATAAAGTAATGTAGCTGGTTGGAGCATCAGCGGTAGTCTCTCCCTCAGCCGGAACCCGGGCATCCCAGCGCTTAGGGAACCGGTAGCCGGAGACTAGACGCTGAAAAGTCGCGGAAGACCACTTCAAAACCGGTAACGTGTTGAGGGCTCACTCGCAGACACACTTTCGGGACCCCTGGTTGCCATTAGAAATGACCGGAAAAAAGAAAAGAAGATTTGGGGAGAGAAGAAAACAAGAACTCAAGAACACAGAAGATTTCAAAGGAAGAAAGCAAGAAGAAAGTTTGAAGGCGTGAATGGAAACCGTAGACGGTTCCCCTATTTATACCTATCGCATTAATGCGATGGGGAACTGTGAAGCATGCACAAAATCATCAACCAATCCACGCAGACCGTCTGTTGCCGCGCATCCTGCGTCGTTTCAACCACAAGTGGGGGCATCGGAGTATCAACGGGCGCGACCATAATGGTGGGAGCAACAAAAACTGTTTCACTTCCCTTTCAAGATCACAAACATTTAGACAAATGCAACAAGAAAAGTGGTGTAAAATAAGTTGAAAGGTGTTTACCTGAGGAAAGTTTGGCGGCAAGCGCATCCAAATTCCCGCGTTTCCCGATAATCTTCCGCGCAACCTTTTTGGAGGGCTGCGCGATGATATCACTCTTGGGAGCCCTCTTCCTCTAGAGGGGCTCCGGACTCGACTCCACGTCGATTGGATCTTCTGGATCCGCAACCAGAATGTCCGCCGTCTCTCGTGGCTCCGGCTTGGGTTTCCTCACACCTATAGGCGCAAGAGCCTCCAAAGAATTAGAGACTAATACATAGTCATTCCAATAATCTGGCACAGTATACATACCTTTGGGCGTGTCTGCCCTGGGTTGAGCCACCTTCTTCTCCGCCACTGTGTTGGGCCCCACGCGCCTTTTGTTAGGTTTTGGGCCAATGCCCAAGTTCTTTAAAGCGACTTCACAATGGCGCAACACAATAAGTCATCTTCAAAGATGTAAACACTTAAAACTATGAAAGCTTACCAGTTTCAGGCGCGGGGGCCGCAAATCCTCATTCTTGGGAAGCTCAAAGTTCCCCAGGATTTGCGCGTACCATGTTGGCTCCTCCGGGCCAAGGGCAATGTTCTCAATCCGGCCCTGCTCCCGTTGGAACACCACAATATACAACGCCACCCCTGCAATGAAAGCGCATATAATTAGTCTGTGTACAAGGAAGAATAAAGATATAATGAAAAAATGAGACAAAGGTAGTTACTTTTCTCCCCCTCCATATAAACGGGCCTCTGTTGGCGGTTAGGTTTCCAGACTAAACTCATACCCGCCGCCTGCATCGCCCTCACCGGCAGTTGGACTGCCGGGATCTCCTTCAAGTCCTTATACCAGGACTCCGCCACTGGTATAGAAGTGGTCTCAATAGCAATGTCCTCCAACCCCCAGAAATGCATCCGGAGGGGTATAATACCGGCCTTTATGTAAAAAAATTTGGCCTTCCAATCATGATAAGATTTTGGGGGGAGAGAGCAAAATCTTCTTGGCCTGCATACGATGCTGAAAAGAATAAAACCCCGTGGAGCAATGTAGTTGGTAAAAAATCCTAAACCGGTCAACGGTTGGGTAACACCCATCGACTGACATCAAAACTCAAAATGTTTTATTCTCAACATCCCCATTGGATTGAGTTGGGAGATGTGGAATTGGTAGTATTCAAGAATTTGAAGAAAAAATTTGGTTGCTGGTAACCAGAAGTTACCATCGGCGAAAAATAACAAAATAAAGTAATGTAGCCAGCCGGAGCATCAGCGGCAGTCTCTCCCTCAGCCGGAAACCGGGCATCCCAGTCCTTAGGGAACCGGTAGCCAGAGATCAGATGCTGAAAACTCACGGAAGAGCACTTCAAAACCGGTAACGATGTTGAGGGCTCACTCGCAGACACACTTTCGGGACCCCTGGTTGCCATTAGAAATCACCGGAAAAAAGAAAAGAAGATTTGGGGAGAGAAGAAAACAAGAACTTAAGAACACAGAAGATTTCAAAGGAAGAAAGCAAGAAGAAAGTTTAAAGGCATGAATGGAAACCATAGATGGTTCCCCTATATATATCTATCGTATTTAATGCGATGGGGAACTGTGAAGCACGCACAGAATCATCAACCAATCCGTGCAGACGTCAGTTGCCGCGCGTCCTGCGTCGTTTCAACCACAAGTGGGGCATCGAAGTACCAATGGGCGCGACCGTAATGGTGGGAGCAACAAAAACTGTTTCACTTCCCCTGCAAGATCACAAACATTTAGACAAATGCAACAAGAAAAGTGGTGTAAAACAAGTTGAAAGGTGTTTACCTAAGGAAAGTTTGGCAGCGAGCGCATCCAAACTCTCGCATTTCCCTATAATCTTCCGTGCAGCCTTTTTGGATGGCTGCACGTAGATATCACTCTTGGGAGCCCTCTTCCTCTTGAGGGGCTCCGGACTCGACTCCACATCGATTGGATCTTCCGGATCCGTAACCAGAATGTCCGCCGTCTCTCACGGCTCCGGCTTGGGTTTCCTCACACCTACAGGCGCAAGACCCTCCCAAGAATCAGAGACTAATACATAGTCATTCCAATAATCTGGCACAGTGTACATACCTTTGGGCGGGTCTACCCTGGGTTGAGCCACCTTCTTCTCCGTCACTGTGTTGTGCCCAGCACGCCTTCTATTTTTAGGATCTGGGCCAATGCCCAAGTTCTTTAAAGCGACTTCACAATGACGGGGGCTGCAAAATGTAAACACTAAAAACTATGAAAGCTTACCACTCTCAGGTGCGGGGGCCGCAAAATCCTCATTCCTGGGAAGCTCAAAGTTCCCCAGGATTTGCGCGTACCATGTTGGCTCCTCCGGGCCAAGGGCAATGTTCGCAATCCGCCACTGCTCCCGTTGGAATGCCCAATATACAACACCACCCCTACAAAGAAAGCGCATACAATTAGTCTGTGCACAAGGAAGAATCAAGATATAATGAAAAAATGAGACAAAGGTACTTACTTTTCTTCCCCTCCATATAAACGGGTCTCTCCTGGCGGTTGGGTTTCCAGACTAAACTCATACCCGTCGCCGCCAACGCCCTCTCCGGCAGTTGGACCGCTGGGATCTCCTTCAAGTCCTTATACCAGGACCCCGCCACTGGTATAGAAGTGGTCCCAACAGCAATCTCCTCCAACCCCCAGAAATGCATTCGGAGGGGTATAACACCGTCCTTTATGTAAACAAATTTGGCTTTCCAATCATGATAAGTGTGACATCCCGGCTTTTCAGGTATCTTAAACGTGGTACTTTATTGTTATTCATTCCTACGCTGATTTAATTCGGAGAATTAAATTACGCGCTCGCAATAACTATGCTAACTTTAGTATTTAGGAAATATACAATGTTTGGAAATTCTAATGAATTGTATCTGAATTACGTGCTATGTGTTATTAGACGCTTGTGGATTTGAAATTCTAACAAGTTATATCTGGATTACGTGCTATGTGTTATTAGACGCTTTTAGATTATTGTATCACGCTTTGATTTCGCGATTTATTAGTTATAAGCGTTGTGTTGTCGAATTGTAAAGAAAATAAATAAATAAATAAATAAATAGCCGAACCGAACCGAGCCGCGAAACGTGTCGACCTTGTGACCACACAAGCCCAACCCGCCACCCACACCCCCCAATTGCGAACCCAACCCAACCCGCCACCCCTCCCTTGCGGCCCAAGGACAAGCCCAAACCGCCCCTTGCCCCTTATGTATACGTATGTATGCATGGGGTGTTCAAAAAAGTAGCAAACCCTAAAACCCTTCCCCTTGTGGTGTGCGATGGCAACAGCCCACCCCCTCTCTCTCGGTCGCGCAAACAGCCCTACACCCTCAGATCGATTCCAAGCTTGTCCCGGTTCGCTAATTGTCATCGTTTCAAGGTTAGGGTTTAATTGTATTACGATTCACACTAGGTTTTGTGTAGTCTTGATCATGATTATGTGCTTGTATGATATTATTATGAAAAAGTGTTGTGGTGTATGATTAGTTCGGATGAATATGCGAATCCTTGCGGTTGTGATGATATGTTTGAGTATTGAAATCGTAGGCTGCGTTTTATCTATAAAGATCATGATATATGCTTAGGGTTTGCATGAATACTGATATATTAGATGATATTTGACAAGTTAACCCGCTGTTAATCGATAAAACTAAGCGTCATGGCCGTTTACACATGTTCTAATGCGATAAAGTCGAAAACAGTAAGCTGATTGACATTTACAGCCAAATTCAGTTGGCTGTAACCTGATCATTATTTATCGAAAAGTGGATTTTCTGAAGCCTAAAACGTGTATTTTTGAAAAACGCTTCAAATGGCGCTGGATTCATATTTTTATGAGGTCGTTTCCTATTTCTAAATGGTCATTTAGTGCAGCAGCTGAAGCTACGTAAATTCTACAGAATTTGCAGGTTGTTTATCGAGTCGGATCTCATAGTCTGTATGGGGTTATGTCACGAAATCTGTACAGTAACTGGAGACGGGAGTTTCTGACAATCTCCCACTGGAATTTCGTTAATCGGATGAACGATGATTTTTAAATGATTTTTCTCGTAGACTGCAGTCAGAAAGCGACGAATCTGACTGCAGCCTAGTATATAAATGTTTATAAATAATTGATAAGATTTAGGATTTGAAAATTTTACACAAAATTCTAAAATCTAATTGACACCTCCTGTAAAAAAATTGGAATATTCAGAACGTTGGAAATATTTTATAAAAATTATCGAAAACAGCCCAGTTATGAGTGTACAAGCTGAAACATGATAACTTACATTTGTGTGTATCTAAGTGTTGTATGAGTTATCCTGTGTTTATGACAAGTTGATTTGGTCGTTAATTTATATGGTGATACTTTGTATGCTTGATTATGGTTTCGAATTACGTGTGCCGTACTTTGTGGTAGTTACGCGTTGGGTTTTGTGTCTGTGTTCTCACACCATAACTTTGAATCGGTTGACATGTTAGGACGCGATTAGCGGTTCCATCATTTGCTTCTTTTGCGTTTATCTAACTGAGCAATTTAAGGTGAGTTCACGACACCTATTTTGTCCGGTTTTGAACAACAGGGGGAGAAACATGTATACTCTCTACAACTCAATCTTTTACGTTATGCGAAATTAACACCGTTAACTATTCGGTAACTAAGTTAATGTTAATGTATGTTATGGTCACTAAGTAGCTTTATCACGGAAGTCCTCAACCAATTCTCGGATCGTTAGTATTGGGTTAGATAGCGGGGAAATTATAGTAGTACTACTGGGCCCGACAAGCCCCACCCGAGCTAGTCACGCTGGCTGACCGGGAATGGTCAACGGGTGATTAATTTGGCCTAACTTTCGCCAGGCAACATAGAGGCAACAACAGTCAGCTTCGATCGCGAACTCTTACGTGACGTAACTTTAGGCTCGCTACCTACATGTTAACATTGAACTTATTTACATTATTATTCCAGGTTATGAATAATGGAACTATGTCGTTATTCCGGGGTAGGGATAACAGGGGGAAACCAATCTTTTAAACTGAACTTGTGAACTTATAAAACTTGTGAACTCACTCTTCTTTAATGTTGACACTTGTTTCTTTGCATGTTTCTCAGGACGCTAGGAGCGCTAGGTTCACTCACTTTGCATTTGATCAAGGCATTTTTATTGAGTCTTTATTAACGATTATTTTTGGGATTTTGGTTTTGGCGTTTATGTTGGCGCCCGTTACTTATTCTAATGCTTCCGCTAAACTTTGAAACCTTAGAACTTTGAAAATGACTATGCATGTTTACGATAGATGTTTTTGGAAAACGTTTAAATAAATCATATAGAGTCGTTCGACATTGCTAGTGTCTGAGATTCTGGTTAGATCACACGCCTCGCGGTAATACTCCGCAAGTGGAAATTGAGGGTGTGACAGATTGGTATCAGAGCCTCTAGCTATAGAGAACCAGGTTTGCATTTAAAGTAGACCTAAACTATAGCTGTTACACGACACTAGACTTAGTTGGCACCGAACTATGATATCTTGTTATGTGTTATACTTCAATTGTTCTATGTGATATATATATATATATATATATTATATATATATATATATATATATATATATATATATTGTGATATACGCAGCTTGTAACTAACTACACCAACCCGGGAGGCTATGTCATCATCATCATCCGACAGACTCGACAATCAAGGGTGCCGGGGAAGGCACCCATGGTCGAACCCTCACCACCTCGTGGCGTGGAGACATGCTCAGCTGCCAGGAAAAGGCTCGCTCTAGGAGGGGAGTCGTCCTCCCGTCCAACCACCGCTGTACCGGTCAAACCGGTCATCTCTCCGGGAGTGGGGGACGATCTACTTAGAGCTGTGCTAAGGAAACAACATGAACAGCTGGAGAGAATGCAAGAGACCATTGAAGCACAGGGTTGGCTGATACGTCAGCTGACTGGTAAAACTGAAGAGCTCGAGGAAGAGCAAGATGAGAATAAGAGAGTTTGAAGCATTTTAGCTAAGGACCTTCGTGCTGAGCAGCTGAGGGCTGACTGGCTCGAAGACAGAGTTCTTGAGTCCAGTTGGAGGATTCACGAACTGGAGCAGAACCAAGCACCACCTATCCCAGTACCCGGTAGAAGACGAAGAAGAGGATCCAGAGGAAGACCCGGAGGAGGATCCGGAGGAAGAAGAGCGGGAACAGGACCTGGCTGTTGAAGCTGAAAACGCTGAAGATGAAGACGGCAGTGATAGTGACTTGGGGGATGGAGACATAGATGACTAACTCGCCTTATGTTTGAACTTGGAAATTTTATAATTAAACTGATATGTTTGGTTGGTATTTTGTGAGACATTGCAATTTATTTAATCGAATGTTCCTTTTGATTGTTTAATTTGTTGGGTTGACATAAATTGTGTGATCATTGAAGTGTGGAATATGATAACTATATTGGATATATACTTATTGGTGTGTGTTTGTGTTGTCTTGCGAAGATCTGAAATGGCAACCGGTCGTCACGGAAATCTCAACATGTCAGCTGAAGAATTGGCCGCTTTAATCCAACAACACGTGAATGCTGCTCTGGCAGGTGTTCCTAACCCACCAGCAGGTAACCATTATTAAATTTTCATGGGAAAATCTAATAGTTTGGCTAGTAGACTTTCGCGCTGACTACCTATCATCTATCCTCAGGAGGGGGTCTTAACCCCTACAAGATGTTCTTGGATGCGAAACCGAGCAAGTTCACGGGAGCTGAAGGACCTATAGGACTGGTCTGTTGGATCAAAAAGTCTGAATCGGTTTTCACAATGTGAAATTGCCTCGAAGCTAATAAGGTCAAGTATGCTGCCTCGACGTTGGAAGATGGGGCATTAACCTGGTGGAACGCACAAGTCTAAACGCGTGGGCTTGCTGCGGCGAACGCAATGACCTAGACCGAGTTCAAAGCTCAAATCAAGGAGGAATACTGTCCGCGTGATAGAGTTCAGCAATTGGAACAAGAGTTATGGAACCACAAGATGGTCGGGTCAGAAATTGAAGCGTACACGGCAAGACATCATGATCTGGTGTTCCTTTGTCCGATTTGGCTAACACCATCGCTAAACGACTTGAGTTTTATCTTGAGGGTCTGGTCCCTGAGATCCAGGGCATGGTAATGTCTACCAACCCTACGACGGAGCAACAAGTGATTAGGCTTGCACACAAACTCACCGATAAGGCGGTGGAGCAAAGGAAGTTGCCACCTAGGGGTGCAACTGAAATTGTCCCTGACAACAAAAGGAAATTTGAAGATCGGCAGTCTTCATCAGCCCAGCCACAACAAGGAAACCAGAAGCGGTCCAACAATTTCAACAACAATCGGGGTCACAACAATCAGTCTACCAACAACACCCAGAACTCGAGCGGCTATGCAGGACGGAAGCCGCAATGTAATCGTTGTAACCTCCATCATCATGGCCCTTGCGCCGGAAATCGCTGCCAACAATGTGGAAAAGCAGGACACGTGGCAAAGGATTGTCGCGGGGATATATGTCACGACAGAATCAGAACCAGCACCAGGGTCAGCAGGAGGGTAATAACCGGGGATGCTATCAGTGCGGTAGCACTGCCCATTTCAAGCGAGACTGCCCGCAACTTCGCAACAACAACAATGGTGGGAATAACAACAACAACAATGGTGGGAATAACAACAATGTCAACAATGGAAATGGTGGCACAAGAGGTGCCAAGGGACGTGCATTCACGCTAGGCCGTGGGGAGGCCATAAACGACTCGAATGTGGTCACCGGTATGTTTCCACTTAACGATCATTTTGCTACTGTACTTTTTGATACGAGTGCGGATAAGAGTTTTATATCTGAGTCTTTTAGGAAGAACCTAAATCTCACACCTAAACCCCTAAAGACCCCTTACATCATAGAACTAGCCAATGGTAAATCTGTAGATGTGACTCATCTAGTGACCGGCTGTCAACTCAAACTCGTGGGTCACACCTTTACCATTGATCTGATGACAACTACTCTGGGTAGTTTTGATGTGGTAGCCGGAATAGACTGGCTATCCGACGTCCGAGCTGAAGTTCTCTGTTTCGAGAAAGCTATCCGTATTCCGCTCTCTAACGACGAAGTCTTGATGGTGCAAGGCGAGAAGGCAGGCGTCATCATGAACATCATCTCTTACATGCAATCCCAGAAGTATCTTCGAAAGAAGAATTCTTTTGCTTTGCTCGCACTGGTCACCGAGCAGTCTAAGGACGAGAAGCGGATTGAAGATATCCCCATCGTCCGTGATTTTCCCGATGTGTTTCCAGAGGAGTTACCCGGTCTTCCACCACATCGATAAGTAGAGTTTGAAATCGAATTGGCGAGCCATGTGACTCCTATCGCCAAGGCCCCGTACCGCTTAGCTCCAGCAGAGCTGCAAGAGCTGTCTACCCAACTTCAGGAATTGTTGGAAAAAGGATTTATCCGACCCAGTACTTCGCCATGGGGAGCTCCGGTCCTTTTTGTCAAGAAGAAGGACGGGACCTTCCGCATGTGCATTGACTACATGGAACTCAATAAGGTTACTTTCAAGAACCGGTACCCCTTACCTCGCGTCAACGATCTTTTCGACCAACTTCAAGGGTCAAGCTACTACTCCAAGATTGATCTACGGTCCGGTTATCACCAGCTACGCGTCAGGGAGGAGGATATCCCCAAGATGGCATTTCGCACTCGGTATGGCCATTATGTGTTCTTGTTCATGCCCTTCGGTCTCACCAATGCACCCGCGATGTTCATGGACCTCATGAACCGCGTGTGTAAGCCGTATCTCGACAAGTTTGTCATCGTGTTCATCGATGATATACTCATCTACTCTAAGGGTGAAGAAGAACATGCTGAGCATCTGCGGTTATTGCTGGAACTACTTCAACAGGAGAAACTATATGCCAAATTTTTGAAGTGTGATTTCTGGATTCGGGAAGTTCAGTTCCTCGGGCATATCGTGAATGAAAAGGGTATACACTTTGATCCCGCCAAGATCGATGCTATCAAGAACTGGTAAGCACCCAGGACACCGACAGAGATCCGCCAATTTTTGGGTTTGGCTGGTTACTACAGACGTTTCATTGAGGGATTTTCCAAGATCGCACAACCGCTTACCACTCTCACTCAGAAGGGCACCAAGTATGCTTGGGGTGACAAACAGGAAGCAGCATTTCAATTACTGAAGCAGAAGCTTTGCAGTGCGCCCATTTTGTCCTTGCCAGAGGGGACGGATGATTTTGGGGTATATTGTGACGCTTCCATTCAGGGATTGGGATGTGTGCTCATGCAATGTGATAAGGTCATCGCGTATGCATCCCGACAGTTGAAGGTCCAGGAGAAGAACTACACGACACATGACTTGGAATTGGGAGCAGTTGTGTTTGCACTTAAGATTTGGAGACACTACCTATATGGAACAAAGTGCACAATCTACACGGATCACAAGAGCCTCCAGCATATTTTCGACCAGAAGGAGTTGAACATGCGATAGCGTCGCTGGGTCGAACTCCTGAACGATTATGAATGTGCCATTCGGTATCACCCGGGTAAAGCTAAGGTGGTAGCTGATGCCCTCAGTCAGAAGGAGCACTTGAAACCTCGTCGGGTACAAGCACTACAGTTCACAATTCTTTCTAGGTTACCCGAACAGATACGCGACGCGCAACTAGAACAGTTAAGGAAGAGAACATCAAGGTCGAATATGTGGGAACGATGGAACGCGATTGGGAAGTGAAACCCAATGGTACCCGGTATTTCATGAACCGGATATGGGTACCTCTCTACGAAAACCTCAGAAAGCTAGTTATGGACGAAGCTCACAAATCCCGATACTATGTCCATCCTGGTTCGGATAAGATGTATCAAGACCTTAAATTCGCGTACTTGTGGCCCAACATGAAAGCGGATATAGCCACCTACGTGAGCAAGTGTTTGACTTGTGCGAAAGTCAAGGTGGAATACTAGTGTGGAAATGGGATCAGATCTCGATGGACTTTATCACTAAACTCCCGCGAACTCCGGGTGGTTGCGATACCATCTGGGTAATCGTGGATCATCTAACTAAGTCTGCTCACTTCCTAGCGACCAAAGAAACAGATAAGATGGATAAGTTGACTCGCATCTACATTAAGGAAGTAGTTTCTCGACACGGGGTGCCAACGTCCATCATTTCAGATAGAGATGCCCGTTTCACGTCCAAGTTTTGGCGGTCACTTCAGGAAGTGTTGGGTACACGCTTAGATATGAGCACAGCTTACCACCCTCAGACGGATGGTCAAAGTGAAAGGACCATTCAGACCTTGGAGGACATGCTTTGGGCATGCGTGGTAGACTTCGGGAACAGTTGGGAAATCCATCTGCCTTTGGTGGATTTCTCGTATAACAACACTTATCATACGAGTATTCAAGCAGCACCATTCGAAGCATTGTACGGTTGCAAATGTAGATCACCGGTCTGTTGGGCAGAAGTCGGTGACAGTCAAATCACAGGTCCTGAGTTGATACTTGAGGCTACTGAAAAGATTGTGCAAATCAGAAAGCGCATGGCAGCGGCACGGGATCGACAGAAAAGTTACGCTGATCAACGACGCAAACCGCTCGAATTTTAAGTAGGTGACCGTGTCCTACTGAAAGTGTCAACCTGGAAGGGTTGTAATTCGTTTTGGGAAACGAGGCAAAATAAATCCACGGTACGTAGGCCCATTTGTGATTTCGAAGCGTATCGGGCCCGTATCTTATCAGTTAGACCTTCCTGCCGAACTCAGTGGAGTTCACAACGTTTTTCACGTGTCCAATCTGAAGAAGTGTCTATCAGATGAGACCCTAGTCATTCCATTGGATGAGATTAAAGTGGATGAGCAACTGCATTTTGTGGAACAACCTATCGAGATCATGGACCGTGAGATCAAGACTCGAAGGCACAGTAAGATACCGATCGTGAAGGTTCGTTGGAACTCTAAGCATGGACCAGAGTTCACGTGGGAAAGAGAGGACCAAACGAAAAGCAAATATCCACACCTTTTTGCAGCTGAGCAGCAATCTGATGTTACCGCCAACTGCATTTCGGGACAAAATTCTTTCAAAATGGGGATGATGTGACAGCCTGGGATTTCCTTGTACCATTCTAACAAACTAAATTTTTGTGTGTTGCATTCTAAACCGCGTTTACTCAATTTTCGGGACGAAAATTCTTTCAACATGGGGATAATGTGACATCCCAGCTTTTCAGTTATCTTAAACGCGCTATTTATTGTTATTCATTCCTACGCTAATTTAATTCGGAGAATTAATTACGCGCTCGCAATAACTACGCTAACTTTAGTATTTAGGGAATACACAATGTTTGGAAGTTCTAACGAGTTGTATCTGATTTACGTGCTATGTGTTATGAGACGCTTTTGGATTATTGAAATTCTAACGAGTTATATCTGGATTACGTGCTATGTGTTATAAGACGCTTGTAGATTATTGTATCACGCTTTGATTTCGCGATTTATTAGTTATAAGCCTTGTGTTTTCGAATTGTAACAAAAATAAATAAATAAATAGCCGAACCGAGCCGAGCCGTGGAACGTGTCGACCTTGTGACCACACAAGCCCAACCCGCCACCCACACCCCAAATTGCGAACCCAACCCAACCCGCCACCCCTCCCTTGCGGCCCAAGGACAAGCCCAAACCGCCCCCTTGCCCCTTACGTATACGTATGTATGCATGGGGTGTTCAATAAACTAGGAAACCCTAAAACCCTTCCCTTGTGGTGTGCGACGGCAGCAGCCAACCCCCTCTCTCTCGGTCGCGCAAACAGCCCTACACCCTCGGATCGATTCCAAGCTTGTCCCGGTTCGCTAATTGTCATCGTTTCAAGGTTAGGGTCTAATTGTATTACGATTCACACTAGGTTTTGTGTAGTCTTGATCATGATTATGTGCTTGTGTGATATTATTATGAAAAAGTTTTGTGGTGTATGATTAGTTCGGATGAATATGCGAATCCTTGCGGTTGTGATGATATGTTTGAGTATTGAAATCGTAGGCTGCGTTTTATCTATAAAGATCATGATATATGCTTAGGGTTTGCATGAATACTGATATATTAGATGATATTTGACAAGTTAACCTGCTGTTAATCGATACAACTAAGCGTCATGGCCGTTTACACATGTTCTAATGCGATAAAATCGAAAACAGTAAGCTGATTGACATTTACAGGCAACTTCAGTTGGCTGTAACCTGATCATTATTTATTGAAAAGTGGATTTTCTGAAGCCTAAAACGTGTATTTTTGAAAAACGCTTCAAATGGAACCAGATTCATCTTTTTCTGAGGTCGTTTGCTATTTTTAAATGGTCATTTAGTGCAGCAGCTAAAGCTGCGTAAATTCTACAGAATTTGCAGGTTGTTTATCGAGTCGGGTCTCATAGTCTGTACGGAGTTAGGTCACGAAATCTGTACAGTAACTGGAGACGGGAGTTTCCGAAAATCTCCCACTGGAATTTCGTTAATCGGATGAACGATGATTTTTAAATGATTTTTCTCGTGGACTGCAGTCAGAAAGCGATGAATCTGACTTCAGCCTAGTATATAAATGTTTATAAATAATTAGTAAAGATTTTGATTTGAAAAATTTCCAAAAATATCTACAGTCTAATTGACACCTCCTGTAAAAGAATTGGAATTTTTGGAATGTTGGAACTATTTTATAAAAATTATCGAAAACAGCCCAGTTATGAGTGTACAAGCTGAAACATGATAACTTGCGTTTGTGTGTATCTAAGTGTTCTATGAGTTATCCTGTGTTTATGACAAGTTGATTTGGTCGCTATTTTATATGGTGATACTTTGTATGCTTGATTATGGTTTCGAATTGGTTATTACGTGTGTCGTACTGTGTGTTAGTTATGCATAGGGTTTTGTGTCAGTGTGTTCACACACTAACTTTGAATCGGTTGACATGTTAGGACGCGATTAGCGGTTCCATCATTTGCTTCTTTTGTGTTTATCTAACCGAGCAATTTAAGGTGAGTTCGCAGCCCCTATTTTATCCGGTTTTGAACAACAGGGGGAGAAACATGTATACGCTCTACAACTCAATCTTTTTCGTTATGCGAAATTAACACCGTTAACTATTCGGTATCTAAGTTAATGTTAATGTATGTTATGGTCACTAAGTAGCTTTATCACGGAAGTCCTCAACCAACTCTCGGATCGTTAGTATTGGGTTAGATAGCGGGGAAATTATAGTAGTACTACTGGGCCCGACAAGCCCCACCCGAGCTAGTCACGCTAGCCGACCGGGAATGGTCAACGGGTGATTAATTTGGCCTAACTTTCGCCATGGTCAGTGATAGACCTGGCAACACAGAGGCAACAATAGTCAGCTTCGATCGCGAACTCTTACGTGACGTAACTTTAGGCTCGCTACCTAAATGTTAACATTGAACTTATTTACAAACCAACATTATTATTCCAGGTTAGGAATAATGGAACTATGTCGTTATTCCGGGGTAGGGATAACGGGGAGAAACCAATCTTTTAAATCAAACTTGTGAACTTATAAAACCTGTGAACTCACTCTTCTTTAATGTTGACACTTGTTTCTTTGCATGTTTCTCAGGACGCTAGGAGCGCTAGGTGCACTCACTTTGCATTTGATCAAGGCATTTTTATCGAGTCTTTATTAATGATTATTTTTGGGATTTTGGTTTTGGCGTTTATGTTGGCGCCCGTTACTTTATTCTAATGCTTCTGCTAAACTTTGAAACCTTGGAACTTTGAAAATGACTATGCATGTTTACGATAAATGTTTTTGGAAAACGTTTAAATAAATCATATAGAGTCGTTCAACATTGCTAGTGTCTGAGATTCTGGTTTGATCACACGCCTCGTGGTAATACTCCGCAAGTGGAAATTGAGGGTGTGACAATAAGATTTTGGGGGAGAAAGCAAAATCTTCTTGGCCTATATACAATGCTGAAAAGAATAAAACCCCGTGGAGCAATGTAGTTGGTAAAAACTCCTAAACCGGTCAACGGTTGGGGTAACACTCATCGACTGGCATCAGCGGCAGTCTCTCTCTCACCCGGAATGGGTAGTATTCAAGAATTTGAAGAAAAAATTTGGTTGCCGGTAACCAGAAGTTACCATCGGCGAAAAAATAACAAAATAAAGTAATGTAGCCGGCCGGAGCATCAGCGGCAGTCTCTCTCTCACCCGGAAACAGGGCATCCCAATCCTTAGGGAACCAGTAGCCAGAGACCAGACGCTGAAAACTCGTGGAAGACCACTTCAAAACTGGTAACGATGTTGAGGGCTCACTCGCAGACACACTTTCGGACCCTTGGTTGCCATTAGAAATCACCGGAAAAAAGAAAAGAAGATTTGGGGAGAGAATAACACAAGAACTCAAGAACATAGAAGATTTTAAAGGAAGAAAGCAAGAAGAAAGTTTGAAGGCGTGAATGGATACCCTAGACGGTTCCCCTATTTATACCCATCGCATTTAATGTGATGGGGAACTGTGAAGCACACACAGAATCAACTACTAATCCGCGCAGGACGCGTCGCAGCTGACGGTTGTCACGCGCGCTTGGCCGACACTTTCTCTGCCAATTCATTAATGAAAGAGAGGCTGCACTGTTGACAGCATGCCATAGATGTCAAATGTCACATCCAGGGGACACTTTTCTCACAAACTCGTCTGCAACTTTAGCATGACGAAGATTCAAATTTCAAGGACCTCATCATGAGCAAGGGTTTCCCTCACACAAAGGTTTTCTCCAACCCTTATTGAATTTTTGCCGTTGATATAAGCGCGCATACAAGAATTCTTATAGTCCAGCACTCCACCTACTTGCCAACATGCGCATAGGAGAACCATTGGACTGGGGGACTTGGAGGGGTATGGTCCCAAAAACCCTTCGCCTGGGCAAGGAACCATACCCTCAGCGACAAAATACTACAAGAATAACCTTGCACACAATGTGCAATGGTGCGCCATTCTTGAAATCAGTAGGTTGCCTAACAACCTTGCGCGCAGTGTGCAATGGTATTGCAACCTTGATACTAGCAGGTCACACAACGAGCCTTGCGCACACTGCACAACGACAAGTTAGACCTAGAAATGCAGGTCACACAACGAGCCTTGCGCACACTGCGCAATGGCAAGTTAGACCTAGAAATGCAGGTCACACAACAAACCTTGCGTGTACTGTGCAACGACAAGTTAGACCGATACTAGCAGGTCGCACAACGAACCTTGCCTACTTGGCGCAACGGCAAGTTAGACCTACAAGCGTAGGTCCCTTGACCCTGCGCGGAGTGTGGTCACCTTGTAATTACTTGCTAATTGCTTATTACCTTGTAATCCCAAATACTTATTCTCACCCGGAGTGTGGTCACGAAGAAAACCCTTCCTCTTTTCTCCCGTGACGAGGCTAACGGCGTTGCTAGTTTTGCAGATAGCTTGAAGTGAGATCACCCAGAAGAACAAACGAGAAGATGACCTTTCATGTAGAAATATTAGGCTGTAACTAAGATATCTTCGGATACCTCTCGGTTCAGCCGGTGTTTCTTCAATTTGTGTAGCATTGAATTTTTCTATAATGGTTACATTTACTTCTCAAAAGGTATTCATGTAGCATATTAATTTTTCTATGAATGTAATATTACTAAATATTATTTATTAACAATTGTACATCATGTCAGGTATATATCAGGTATTAGATAGTATATATCAGGTATTAGATATCCTGTTAGTCAATTACACATATACCAAAAGAGATTCTCAGATTCAATTTTTCTTACAATTCTAATTTATATACAACTAGTGTAATTTCTTTGCGCGTTGTAGCGGAATTCAATCAGTAATGGCTTGATTCATCACGGTATTAGTACGGTACCGACACTCGGTATAACAATGAAAGATAAAACCCAAAAAATACAGTCGTGATATGCCCAAAATATATCAATGTGTGGTTTATATCAACGAAAAGCATAAAAATGAATATCAGTTTGGTTTCCATAGTACCATTACCGGTACCGATGTTTAGTTAGAATCAGTGTGGTACTAATATGTTGGAACGGTATTAGCTTGAATCGTCACGATACCAGCAGGATACCAACAATTGCTATAGTTTAGGATATAAAAAAGAAATTGTATAGCGAAAACAACTCCGTTTTTATCAAAAGTTATACCGGAAACTATAAAAACAAATACATGATGATATTTGTTTGGTTCGTCAAAGTAAATAACAAAAAAAATTATACTTGACTCGTTCTGTCACACCCCAACAGATGGCGGAAACATCAGGGCGGGATGAAATAGATTGCAAGACACTTCATATCACTAAATGTGAAAAATATTTAATAAATAACATTTCATTTCATTGCTAAGAAACAAGTACAATCGCTTGAAGCAAATTACAACATGTTGAACGGAAACAAAAAATACAACAAAATACTAAATTTAAAGGTGCGTTTCTAGTCATCCTACTAGATTCCGTGCGACATCATCATCATATTCCTGCAATACATATTAAAGTATAGTTCAACACACAAGGTATTGGCTAGCATTCACGTTTGAATACTAACATAGTTATAAATGTTTAAGCGAATCCACATGGCATACTAGTTAACTAGAGCTAACATACGATACTAGCATGCAACTATAAATGTCAACCTAAAGATTCCCGCTAGCATAATCGAATCATAGCAATGAATCGACCGTTTTGTTTACTTAACATGACCTCAAGAATATGGCCGGTGCGTTAATCCTATAGCGCTATACATGTTAAGGGAGGCTTGTACGAAGTTAATGACAAGTATAAAGCATAGCAAATTCTAGCATATACGAGTTTCAAGTATAACATATTAAGCATATACATTGGATTGTTTGTTTGTGATTTAAGCATAAATTTTGTGATTGCGTGATTTTGATAACATATACGTATTGCACCTAAAAGTGTTAAATGTAAAACGGGAGGTGAGTACACTCACGTTTTTGCAAAGCGTTCCTAGCAATCCGTGAGTCGTTAAGTTTGGAGGATGGAACATCGACGTTACCCCACTTGGGGGAAACAAAGGTGTGTAAGTATTCGGAGTTGGTGGAGAGCTTGGATTTCGAATTTATAAGGATATAAAAATATGTATACAAAAATAATTATCTACTCTTAAACACTCGTTTTTGACACTATTATTTCATGTTATTTCATGGGTCGAAACTTGCCTATTAGAATCGTAACGAGAAGTCTGGAACATAGATAATATAACCTATCTCATGACATATAACCATGATTCGGTTAAAATCACGAGTTCGGTTATGTATATATTCATATATAGTATATTTATATAGTTATGTCCATCATATATTATCATAGAATTCATATAAGTCATGCATGGAGGTAGGATGATAAACATCCATTAAACGTCATTGTATGGATTCACCAAAGTACAAAGTTTACCAACTTAGTTCGTAAACCCGGTTGGTCATGAATAACAAGAATGGAACTAAATAATCTACTAACATACTAAGTAGCCAAATAAGGACAATCCGGGCGTGTCATACCCAACATGGAAAATGTTGGAGGCGAGGCGGGGTTAACTGTCACACCCCAACCGATGGCGGAAACATCAGGGCGGGACGAACGAGATTGCTCGAGACTTCATAACGCTAAAATATGACAAGTAATTTAAATAACAAGATTTCATTTCATTTATTGAATAGCAAGTACATACTTCCAAATTTGTAATACAACATCATGAAAAACAAAAAACAAATACAACAACTTTCTAATTCATTCTAGGTAAGTGTCTAAGTCGTCCTACTTGATTCCATGTGTCTCATCATCAATATCAACCTGCAATACATGTTAAAGTATAGTTCACCACACAAGGCATTGCCGAGCATCCAAGTTTAAATAAATAACATAGCATAAAGTTTTAAATGAATCCTTATGCATCAATGTCTATTCTCGAGGCTAGCATGTAATATACGAGCATGTAAATATACTAGTCAACGCAAGTTTCCCGCCAGCATAATCTAATCATAGCAATGAAAAGACCGTATGCGTTTAACTACATGATAGCAGTGCGTTACTCCTATAGCGCTATACATGTTAAGCGAGGTTTGATCGAAGTTAATGACTAAGTATGAGCAATTCGAGTATAAGCATGTGTGAATTCAATTATAGCACATAGAGCATAGTTTAAGGATTGTTTCATGATTTAAGCATAGCATGTTTGTGTGAATTGATAAATTACATGTATTGCACCCCAAAATGAAAGGTAAAAGGGGATCGAGTATACTCACGATTTTGCAAAAGCTTCCTTAGTAACCGCGAACTGTAGGATGGAGGGTAGACACCGAAGTTATCCTACACGGGGGAACATAATTGTGTGAGTGTTTCTGAGTTGGACTCGAATTCGGGTGGGAAGGCAGAAAATACAGAAGGTAAATACGGAAAAATGCCACTTCATACAAGGTGACCACTTCGTGCTAAGTGACAGTCCACTCCGTGCGAAGTGACTGATCACTTCTATGACAAATGGCAAATAACTAGTAATTCCATACAATCTAGTCACTATTTGTATTACGTAAACTCATGTATTTTATCGAAATTTGATTTCATAACTGAGTCGTACGTCATATAAAGTATTAGGACAAGTAAATCAGGCCATAATATATACTGGTTTTCGCCATAACATATACTGGTTTCCGTTACGACGCGAACTAAACCAAACAATGCCCTAAAAGTGTTGGTAGAAAGTGTTGGGCGCACTATTCGCGGTTGAACTATTCATGTCTGTAAAACCTATAAAACAAAACAAAACAATGAATAACGGCATGCTAATGCTATAATTGAGTCCATATATATATATATATATATATATATGAAAACACTAATGTGGGGACACCTATTACTAAAATACATAACTTTTCGGTACACGCCTAAATTGCGAAATTGTCCGTTTCGACCAAAAAGGCGACAATTTCAGTTTGTCCACAACGTTGATTCGTTAGATCCGGATTTCCAGAATTATAACAAAATAATGTTGAGCACCCTAAAACAATATGAGAATAGCATAAATACATAAAAGACACCGTTTCCGGTCATACGACGAACAGTGCATAACTTGACTGGAAAGCGACCGTTTGTCGAACCAACGAACATTTTAGTGGCCGACAGCCTCATGCATCTGTCTAGAGAACTAGTTAAGTCTCATTTGAGACCGGAGTCCTTTCAACTATCTTAAGGTCGCGGAAACACAACTTCCAGAAATGTTCGAAAACAAAATATATAAGTGACGATATCGAGCGAACGATTGAACGGGAGGCTTTTTGGCCATCCTAACTCAACATATGTTCGGCTAGCAAACTAGTTAAGCATTTTTCTAGATCGGAAGTGCCCTAAATAAACGCCATGACACTTGTGGTGGTCAAAAACCAAGCATCCGGTATGAAATAATAAAGTTCGTATATTAGCCAATATTGTGCCGATGAGCGAACTAGTTTTCGTTATCTGAAACTTATACCAATTACTCAAGAGGACTAATTAACATGGATTAACACCCTAAACCCTAATTACTTGCTAATGATACAAGATCAACCCCTAATCACCATACTTAAGTTAATTACATAAAAATATATAATAAATAAACACATGTTAAAAAAATGTTACACTTAACCCCCCCTTTTCATTTGGCGGATTCAAGTGGGTCCCACACTCACTTGACTTGTGTTGAAAATAGACAAGTCTAAGCATGGACATTAGATCTTATATTGATGGATGAAAGATTTGTGAAACATGATCATTTCTTTATATGACAACTACATCATATATCTTATCATTTTCACCTTAAAAAAACAAAAACAACTTTCCTCCTTCTCCCTCTTACCCCACGGCTCAAACCACCACCACTACACCACCACATTTCCACCATTAAACACCTCATTTCATACACTTTAAAGCCATTTCAAGATCATCCAAGGTGCTTGCAAGGATGGAGGATCATTAGGGCTTTCATGGAGCTTCATCTTCTTCCTAAATCTTCACTATTCTTGTGCAAACTTTGTAAGATAATTTTCTTCATATTTTAGCTTCTTACAATGTCTAGTTTAAGGAAGTACAAGTTGATCATCTTGAAAGTAAAGAAAATATAACTCAAAAACCCTAAACCTCACCATAATAATAACACTAAATATAGTTGTTATGTTTTGATTATATGCTTATTTCTAAACTAGTTAGCATGATGATGTTGATTATGATAAAGTAAGGTGTTTAAACTAGATGATCTTGTATGAATAATAATATAAATGATGATTTAAACATGGTGATGTTTAAATCTAAACAAGATCATCAACCTCATGATCCATGAAGATAACTACAACTTAAAAGTGATTTACTACATATGAATAATTTTTATTAAGAATAAACACCATGATTTAAGATGTGATCATCTTAAAAAGTGTAGTAAACAAAGGGGGTTTAGAATGGAAGACTTGATTTATAGATATAACAAAAGTGGTGGCTTAGAAATTCTAATAAATATATTGAAATCTCATTAGTTTTATGAAAAGTAGTATGAATATAATTACAAAAAATCATGGAAGATGAGGTGCATAAGTTGTAAACAAGATAGTATGTGATCTTAAGTTGATAGTTGATCTTGATTTATGGGTTTAATCATGATTTAAGTAAGTTTTTAAAACGTTAAAAACGCCATAGTTTAAACTATGGCGAAATTTTCTAAAAATCTAATCGCGATTAAAGTATGATTAAAGGGACTAATCGGATTAGTGACCTAAACCGTCATTAAGTAAGTTTTATGACAAAGGTTAAACCCTAACCATTCAAGAGTTTAACAAGTGTATATCTATATTTTTACAAGTTAAAATAAGTAATTCTTACATATAAATATAAATACTTGTGGGAATATATATATGTGTATGCAAATGCTACAAACACTTGAAAGAATTACCAAGTGTAAATGACATAAAACGCATACACTTGAAAGAATTACCAAGGCCAAATGACATAAATTACATGGGCTATGCCCAATCACATAAAGACATGGAGGCCCAATGACATACATGACATGGGCTAGGACCAATGACACGCGTGCAAGGCATGAGGACATGTGAAGGACGAGGCCCGTTCACACACGATCTAGAAATGAATTATATATATATATATAGAAATATATATATATATAGAAATATATGTATATAGAAATATATGTATAAAAATATAAATCGAACAAACGAACTACCAATACTATGATAACATCAAAAGTTGTTCTAATGTGTTAAATATATACACAACAAGAATTCAAGATGAACAACTAGTATGAAGTCCAATGAGACCTAGGTGTCTAATGAAGTTAATACACATGTAGGTTACACACTTGTACGGACACCAAACTTTGATAGGTATGACGTACGGAACGCAAAACAGTGAGTTCATGTCCCTCCTTTTAATTATTTTAAAGTTCTGTTTTAAAACTACCGAGGGGAAATACATGTCATAACAAACAGTATGTTAGCTATGGGTTTACCTGATAACGCGATCAAATGTGCATAAGTAGGATGATGACAATAGTAACCATTAATCACGTAGTGACCAAGGTGCAAAAGGTATAGATCTATAGAGTTTGAGGCGTGCTCCACTCCTGGTTGGTATACCCTTCGGAGTGTTTTTGTGATCCGAATGATGTCAAAGTTGTCTCGGTTTGGTTGCTTACTTATGGCACATATGTCAGGGTGCTCGCGACACACTGATAGATCCTTAAAACTCCATGATTGCTAATAATATACTCAGATTTCATTACTGGATTACAAGGATGACATTTTATACGAAAACATTAACTACTGGAACTCGCCAACTTTTGTTGACTTTGTAAAATTACATGTATTTCAGGACGCAAGGCATGAGCTGGTGATACATATTGGGATATGGGAAAAGTCAAGACAACGAGTGCCATCTGTTGGAGGATTTGCCTCTTATATCCCAACCTAGTATGGGTGTGTAGGGGTCAAAACCTCATTATGCATTTATGACGAAAACAATATCTTATTTTGAAGTAATGTACTCTAAACTACGTTAATGATGACAAGTTGAAAACAGTGAAAACTATGAAATTACTTTTGGTTGGTTGTAAATATTGGAATGCAAATTTATATCGGCATGGCATCGTTGTTAAGTTATACTTATTTATTTAATTGGATGCAATGATTATCTAATAGTCACACACTTGTGCTTCCGCTACGACCAGGGTAATTAATGTAAAATACACGTGAAAACAAAGAACAGTTTTTGCATGAGAAGTGGTGAGTAATGTAAAATATATCATAAGTAATAATAAATTACTAACATGTATATATATGCATGTACGGATTATTTGCCAGGATTATGTCTTCTTCGTCAAGCTACGAGGAGGATCGTATGGAGTACATGTCCGATGATGGATACGACTCCGACGCTGAGGCTATACCCCATGAGGATGGAGCCAACCACAAGGTCCCTGACGACAAGGACTTTGATGACTTTCAGCCATTTTCTCTTCTTGATCCTATGGAGGATGATGCCCCACAAGGAGATGACGTGTTAGCCGTTCCGCAACCTCCATACGACGTTATTGTTTATGGTCATCCGGAGGGCAGTACGTGATAGTACACTTGGCCATACCTCTAGCCATGGTTCCTCCAGTCATCGACCTAGATGATGATGATGATAATGACATCCGAATTTTTCACGTCGATCATATGGAGGATGAGCTCGGAGATGGCAAGGTATTCGATAACATAGCCATACTTGAGATACCGTCCCCTGTCATATCCGTCGTCGATATCTCATCATCCCCTGTCATGGCGGATGATGCCTCTTCCACCACCCCAGATTCACCCATACAGATGCACTCAACCCCTTCAGCCTCACCAGTTCGTGTTAGCTCTTTTTCTGCTAGTACCCTACTCATGGACCTGCTACATATACTGGACCTGCTCCATATTCTGGACCCGCACGACACTACTCACTGAGCGGTACCCCACGTGCCCCTGAGCAGCTACCTCCATTCTTCTCTGGGAGGTCTACTTATCATCCTATATACGATCCATTTGCAGCTGGACCTTTCACATGGCTGGACCTTCATTCTCAGCTGGACCACATCCCATGTATGCCACACGCCCCATACCACCTACTGCAGACATGTCTACCCCGATACCCCCACCGGGCATGAGCCCTTCTGACCCCTACCATCCCACATAATTCCCTCCGATTCCTGTGGAGGAGAGGGTGGCGTTGCACGACCTTCAGCTCTCCTTGATCTTTCGGAGGATCTGGGAGCTAGTGACTCAGCGTGCTGCTCATGCCGCTGCCAGAGCCACACCCCCATTACCATCGTCACCACTACCACCCCCACCATCATACCCACCACCATCACCACCACTACCACTATCACCACCACCGACCCCACCCTTCTACTGTCCATTTCACCACTCGTCCTGCCCATCTGAGGCGCGAGTGTGGGAGTTAGAGCAGTTTCAGACTGACGCCACTAGGCGCATTTCTTGCCTAGAGGAGGAGGTGGCTTACCATTGCGGTTTGCTCCACCGATCACCATCCCCACCACCCCCTCCACCGCAGTAGTATGTTTATGATTATCTTTTGGGGATTGGACTTGCTTTTGATGATCTAGCTCATGAAGACTCAGCTTTGAAGATCCCGACTTTTGGAAAACAACTTGAAGACATGAAGAAACAATGTAGAAAGAAATCTTACTTTTGTAATGAAATTGTACTGACTAGGGTTATGTATCCCTAAGTCCTTTTGATCTTCATGAACAAAATGTAACAAGTTGTCATTGTATAAAAGTGTATTTTCTTTATTTCACATTGTATCTCTTTTATGTTATGGTTGTTAGTATCATGTTGTGGTGATATTATGGCTGATGTATTATGTTGTGGTGAAACTGTGATTGATGTCTTGTGATGTGGCGACTATCTATGCGATGACTTACTATCTATGTTGCGCTGCTCATGCCACTACCATAATGATAAATATGTATTTATTATTAAATATTCGGCTAATTATGAGCGACATTTTATACTAGAAGACGATGCCGCCCCGTCGAAGGAGTTCCAGCAATAACGCACTACCGACAACACAAGAGGAGTTAGACGAGCACATTTCTCAGGCAATCGCACAATACGAAGCTAACCGCTCTGAACATAGCGGTGGCACCAAAGGTTCAACCGGAGGAAACCCTCCAACTAGTAATACACGGTTATTCGTAAAACCGCACGATACTCTCATTTATTCTATTCGTTGTTTTGGTTACTCATACATAAATGGTGTATCCAATGATTTCAGGTTGCACTTACAAGCAGTTTCTAGACTTCAAACCTCTGAATTATGACGGTACCGGAGGTGCTATAGCCTTCGTACGTTGGACCGAGAAGACTGACTTGGTAATTCGGATGAAAAAGTGCCCTGTTGAACAAAGAGTCACTTATGTTACTGGACTCTTCGTAGATGAAACATTATCTTGGTGGAACCACCAGGTCCAAACTAAGGGCGACGATGCTGCATACGCCCTGACCTGGGAGGAGCTTAAGGAAATGATGAGAAAGAAGTATTGCTCAAGTTCAGAAATTCAGAAGTTGGAAACGGAGTTCTGGAATTTAAAGATGGTTGCTTCAGATATTGTCGGGTAAATGCAGCGCTTTCATGATTTATCTCGAGTGGTGCCATACTTGGTGCAACCCGAATTTAAGAGGATCGAGAGGTACATCTAGGGACTTGCCCCCGAAATTCTAAGTCTGGTTACCTCTTCAAAACCCACTGAAATTGGAGAAGCAATTGATCTAGCTGTCATCCTTACTGAGGAGACTGTACGTCAAGGGAAGTTACCTAAAGTGGTGTGAATAAAAAGGAAACTACTGAGGAGACTATGGACTCCAATAAAAGAAAATTATCCCATTTCAAGAAAGGCTCGCGAGGAAATAATAACAGTAGCAAGAAGCAAGCCACGAAAGAAGTCAAAGAAACAAAGGCATATGCTGTTAAGAAATCTTATACTAGGGACGCACCGAAATGCCCCACCACTACGAGGAATGCTAAGGCCCCAAGTGTGGCAAATGTGGTAGGTTTGGGCATCGCACCGATGCGTGCCGGGTGACAAATGCCAAAGATCAAGGTTGTTTTGGATTTGGAGACAAAGGACATTTCAAGAAAGACTACCTTAAAGAAAACCAAGCTCGGGGAAGAGCGTTCGTGATTGGAGCTAAAGATGCTCGCCAGGACCCGAATGTGGTCACCGGTACATTTCGTATCAACGATCACTTCGTATCTATTCTTTTTGATATCGGGGCAAATTTTAGTTTTATTTCCAAAGAATTTAGAGATATACTTGGGATAGAGTCGAGTAAGTTAGATGTTCCATACTCGATTGAGCTAGCTAACAGGATATTGGTAGAGTCGAGGGAAATTATAAAGAAGTGTACCTTAGAACTGGGTGAAAAGAAGTTCGATATAGATTTATTACCAGTTCAACTAGGTAGTTTCGATGTTGTTATTGGTATGGATTGGCTATCCGATAATCGTGCCGAAGTCATATGTCACGAGAAAGTCATTCGCATCTCCCTATCCGACGGAGAACATTTGATGATTCATGATGAGAAGCATGACACGCCTCTACGAATCATAAACTGTATGAAAGCTCAAAAAAGTTTGAGGAAAAGATGCATCGCCTTTCTGGCCCATGTGGTGGACAAAAAGGCCAAGGAGCGCATGGTGGAGGACATACCAGTAGTAAAGGAATACCTCGAGGTCTTTCCAGAAGACTTGCCGGGACTACCTCCACAATGACAAGTTGAGTTCCGTATTGATTTAGTGTCAGGAGATGCACCTGTGGTGAAGGCCCCATATCGACTAGCGCCCTCGGAGATGCAGGAATTATCTACTCAGCTGCAAGAGTTGCTTAACAAAGGTTTCATAAGACCGAATTTCTCGCCTTGGGAGCTCTAGTGCTGTTTGTGAAAAAGAAGGACAGAACCTTCCGAATGTGCATCGACTGCCGGGAACTAAACAAGTTAACCATCAAGAACAGGTACCCATTACCAAGGATCGACGACCTATTCAATCAGTTTCAAGGGTCGAGTTTTTACTCAAAGATTGATTTAAGATCCGGTATCATCAGTTGAGAATCCAGGAGGAAAGCATTCCTAAGACGACATTTAGGATTTGCTAGTATGCCTTTTGGCCTAACCAACGCCCCTGCAGTATTTATGGATTTGATGAACCGGGTAAGTAAGCCATACCTTGACAAGTTCGTGATCGTTTTTATAGATGACATATTGATATACTTGTGAATCCATGAAGAACATGAGCAACACTTGAGGACTATACTGGAGTTGCTAAAGAAGGAGCAATTATATGCCAGGTTCTCAAAATGCGAATTTTGGATTCGCGAGGTGCAATTTCTCAGTCACGTGGTGAACGAGAACGAAATACATGTTGACCCCTCGAAAATCGAGGCTATAAAGAATTGGACCATGCCAAGAACCCCCACGGAAATACGGCAATTCCAAGATTTAGATGGATATTATAGGAGATTTATTGAGAACTTCTCAAAAGTTGCTCAGCCGCTAACCTCACTTACATAAAAGGATAAAAAGTTTGATTGGGGAGCAAAACAAGAATCGACATTTCAAGTATTAAAAGTTTGATTTCAAGGCAACGATATTATATCTCCCAGACGGTATTGATGATTTTGTGGTGTACTGTGATGCATCGCATCAAGGCTTGGGTTGCATGTTACTGCAACGTGAAAAAGTCATCGCGTACGTGTCACGGCAGTTGAAAGTTCACGAAAGGAATTATACCACACATGACCTAGAATTAGGCACAATGGTATTTGCTTTAAAAATCTGGCGTAATTATTTATATGGCACTAAGTGTACCATATTCACGGATCATAAAAGTCTTCAACATATATTCAACCAAAAGGAATTGAATATGCGCCAACGACGTTGAGTGGAATTGTTGAATGATTATGACTGTGGATCAAGTATCACCCGGGCAAGGCAAATGTAGTAGCAGATGCTTTGAGCCGGAAGGAAGGAGTCAAAACTTTACGGGTACGAGCTTTAAAAATGACGATCCAGACAAACTTTACAGCTCGAGTGCACGATGCACAACAAGAAGCTTTAAAACTAGAAAACATTCCAGCGGAATCATTACGGGGAATGGAGAAACAAATGGTATGGAACAAGGATGGAACTTTATATTTCATGGGAAGGATCTGGATCCCCTATTTTGGTGATTTACGAGACTTGGTGCTGGATGAAGCACACAAGTCCAAATACTCAATACACCGAGGATCTGATAAAATGTATCAGGATTTAAAAGTGTATTATTGGTGGCCTAATCTCAAGGGAGATATTGGGACCTATGTTGGGAAATGCCTAACTTGTGTAAAGGTCAAGGCCGAATGCCAAAAACCATCTGGTCTATTACAACAACCGGAGATCCCTGTTTGGAAGTTGGAACAAATCTCCATGGATTTCATTACAAAATTACCACCGACCTCTCAAGGTCATGACAATCAATTGGTTCTCGCTTAGAGTTAAGCACAAATTTTCACCCGCTTAGGTCATGACAATCTTGCAATCATTTCAAACTTTGTTTGGTTCTCGCTTAGATTTAAGCACAACTTTTCACCCGCAGACCGATGGTCAAAGCGAGCGAACCATCCAAACGTTGGAAGACATGCTTCAAGCCCGTGTGATGGATTTAGGCAGAAACTGAGATACTCATTTACCATTGGTAGAGTTTTCCTACAATAACAATTATCACACCAGTATCAAGGCCATGCCGTTCGAAGCACTTATGGACGAAAGTGTCGATCTCCACTATGATGGGCGGAAGTCGGTGACAGACAACTCATTGGTCCTGAACTAGTCCAAGAGACCACAGACAAAATATTCAAGATCCGTGAGCGTATCAAAGCGGCCCGAGATAGACAAAAGAGCTACGCAGATCGGAGATGCAAACCATTATCCTTCGAGGTAGGAGACAAAGTGTTACTAAAGGTCTCACCCTGGAAAGGCGTAGTTAGATTCGGGAAGCGCAGAAAACTAAACCCGAGATACATTGGGCCTTTCGAAATTCTGGCAAAGGTCAGTATAGTGGCTTACAAGTTGAAACTGTCAGACGAACTCAACAATGTACACGACACATTTCATGTGTTGTAAGTCCCGATAATCCGGATTTAACACTGATATCACATAATCACAAAGGAAGGGGGAATCCAAACTTGATGATGATTCAGGAAATGATCGAAACAATGAAGAACAATAATGAAATCACTTTAACAACTTGCACACGATTCTATTACATGAATAAGCAAAATCGTCTGGTACAAGATGGAGGTTCTCTAGAGAAAACCTAAAAGTCTCCAAAAGTCTAACCCTATGAAATGACATAAGCCTAGCTTATATACCTAGGGTAAGGCATAACCCGAATGGGCTTGCCTGGCCCACATTGCCTATGGCATGCCCAAATGACCTATAAAGGTCCAAACCTAATACAAACTATCCCAGTTAACCCCAGTTAACTACCATAGACTATTGTGTATATTTGATGCTTCAGTCTCACACTTCTAGGTTCTAACAATCTCCCCCTAGACTGATGCATCAAATTATCTTCATAGTGCAAATTCAGCAACGTATTCAACAGAATCTATGGTTATCGCTGTGCCATAAGTGTTGTGGAAGTCAGTCTCATACTTTTAGGACCTCACTCTTCAACGAACTCTCAGCACTGGGTCTCTTTCTTCTACTCCTATGGTTAGCTTTATATCAGGATCTTGATCAGCTTTGCTTGAAACATCGTTGTCAAAAAAGAATGTGAGAGGAGGAACCTCAGCAGCTCTTTTCTTCTTCAATCTTTCTCTTTCAAGCAAGCAGGTTCTCAGGTACTTCTTCAAATGTACTATCACTGTCAGATGATGACTCGGGTACACTTTGTTGTTGTGATGCTTCATGCTTTTGTCGACAACTAACAGCATCTCAATTTCAGCAACCCCTGTTTCTTGATCTAAATCAAGATCTGCACAATTCTCAGAAATTTATAAGCAAACATTCTTATGCAACAGGGATAGTACCGCATGAACAGTCGATACATCCAAGTAATTGTACTCGGATCAGAATTCAAATTTCTTTCATCTTCAGATGATTAGTCAAATCTTTAAGAACGGTTAATAATTTTTAATAAAAAATAAAGCACTCTATTTTTGGATTTTTGAATTTCCATATTTTTTAATTTTTTTAATTTTTAAATATAAGAATATAAACAGAAACACAAATAAACAAAGAAACTACCTCAATAGATACAACTATACAATTACAATGGGATCAAAATGGTTTTCAGGCGGACCAAGGAACACTTTTCAGTGTGAACTTATTCAGATTGGTCTAAGTGATTGCTAATATGTTTGTCCACTTAAACTTTAATGCTCAACTTTCATTTTTCAACTTCGTGATATGCTTAAGGTAGTATTATACTATAATACCCATGTGTCCCATACCATGACATACCCCCGCGATCAAGGTAAGCACAACGATTCATCGTAGCAGGTGCGTATACTGAGATCATCCTTTATCTTTTACAACGTCAGACTATTGGTGAACAGGTCAATACTTTCGTACATCAGAGTGACAATAGTATCTAGCGTTGATTAGGCAGATACCTTATTTGGTATGTTTGAGTTCATGGAATTTTCTCATAATGAGACTTCCTTTCTTTTAAGGTTTTGGCCCTTCTATTTTGGCTCTTTTAAAGATATCCTGACTGTGCCTAGGTCTGCATATAAAGACCCGAAACCTCAGATGTTGGCTATCTATCAACACAGGATTTAAGACCATAAAATCATATGCCGATGGTATGTTACCCACAAGATACATAGTTCGTTATGTTTATATCACCTAGCATCTTTTAATCACTTTGAGCGTAAGCCTACCGACATATCACATTAGATCCTAGTCTTTTCAGCTATGACACCTTACATGTGTCAGTCACGCCCTTTATCACGAATATTCATTTCATTTCCCATGACTTTTTATTTTTGTATTTTTCTGTTTTTCAAATAATGTTTTTGTATTTTTCTAATTTTCTCCCCCTCAAACAATACATATATACATATATCACCCTCTTTCCCCTAAATTTGTGCATCATATTTTATTCACAAATTTACCTAATAAAGAAAACTATGTACAAAGTTTTAAACAAAGGAAAAGGAAAATATTTTTGTTGTTTTTGCTTAACCGTTCCTTCATTAGATTAAAAAAATCAATTTCAAAACTAAAGCACGAAATTCAAATTTGTACCTTTCGCTAATCTTTTCTTACCTCATCTCCTCCAAAGGAAACATCACAATAGTAAAAATTTGAACCTTTTTTGCAACAGTGAGATGTTATCATTCATGTCCCTAGAACAACCGCTGCCAACATTCCAGAGATTGTCAACAACTCCTCCTTGGTTGTTCCTGTAAAATAAGGAGATTAGTAAGATAGTGGGACCCAGGCCATCGTGGTCCTGGGTTTCCCTGAAGCATCAAAATAAGACACTTCTGTAAGACACAAATCCCCTTTTGTTTCAAGGATTGGTGATGTTGCTGCCGCTTTGGATTTGGGTTTCCAAATCTATTTTAGTTTAACAAACGTGGTTGTTGCCTTTGATTGAGCAACTGTGGTTGTTATAGGTTTAGTCATTTTAGGAAAAGATTTTTGTTTCTGAATAGCCTTGCGTTTGTTTTTGGCAACATTCCAATCCCTATCAGATGGTTTAACCTTGGAATTATTCTTCATTGCCTTAGGTGATGGTACCTTCATCGGCTTGGAATGATTGTTATGCTTTGGTGTAACCTTCTGATTTTTAGCATGACACGGAACATGGGGACCACGTGTACAGTTCGAGCAATGTGACCAGGAATGCCGCAATTGAAGCACGTTTGTCTCTTCACATATAAAACATTCTGATCAGCTTGATTTGCTCTTGCAGGCCCTGAAGGATGAACTGATCCCTTCTGTGCTTGATTTCCTTGCACGTTTCTTGCAGACAAAGATTGATTTGGATGTTTGTACTTGTGGTTTGCAAGGGCCTTCTTCTGTTGTGGAGATTTCTTTTGGTTTTCTTGTTTTGTTTAGACTGCAAGTCTTCTTTAGAAATCTCCCCAACCTTTCTAAAGGCTTTGCTAGCACGATCAAAGGCATATTTTTCACATTTGCCACTAATGATCGGCTTAACAAAAGCATTTTTCACAACATTAGCCTTTTGAGGGATATTGCTGCTTACTGATGATTTTGGAGAGCGTGACTGTTCTTGACGTTTGGACTTTAGCTTTCTTCGTCTTCGATTTGCTCGTTTTTGCTCTTTTAGCTTGCACTGAACATTTTCATCAGAAGCAGAAGGTTCAGATTATTTAGTTTGCGCACTTGGAGCCTTGTTCACATCAGCTAAATCATTTGAAGAGTCAACAACACCAGATGGTTCCTGTGTGTCTGACGTATAATCACTTGGTTTGCCGTACACCATATGCTGTTCTTTCTCAATATCTTTGTCGGTTTCAGGCATTATTGTGTAGTTGTGATTATACGGTGGGGCAACCTGATTGAATCCCAAACCCTTCCCTTTGTTCCCCTTATATGCCAGCTACACATTGTACATGTCTTGAACAAGCTTGCTGGATGTATCAAACTTCTTTGTATTCACTTCGTTTTGTTGATATTTTCCAGTAAGAAGTCCCAGCTCAACTCTTACCAAGTCGCATTCCATGGTTTTTGATTCTAATCTGGTTTTGTAATCATGGACCCAACATTTCTGTTGATTTACGTCCATGTGGAGCTGAGCTATATCTTTCTTTTGTGCTTCAACCTTTTCTTTGAGTAACTTGTTGCTTTCTTGAAGGCTGATGCACTGAGCCATTGCATTGTTGTATATCGGTCATTTTGGAATTAAGAGCCCCGAGTTGAGCAACCCTATACCTGCAAGGTTCAGTGCAGAAAAGATAGTTGACTGTGTCAATAGACGAGCTAGATTTGTCAGCTTTAGTTTAGGCTTGAGGTCGAGTTTGGGGTGCTGGGCTGCTGATTGCTTCTTGTTGGGCTGTTGAAATCTGTTCGGACACTTCTTCAGGATGAGACTTTGTTGATTTAGCGTATAGATCTTGGAGATCTTGGTTTGATTGTAAACGATCCCATAACCAAGATGCAAAGGAGTCTTTGTCGTCTCCTAAAATGCTATCCAACTCATCTCTTACTTCTTCTTTTCGCCTCCCATGTTCAAGCAAACGCATCACATAGTCAGCAACCGGATCAACATTGTAGTCTCCGATAAACTCATTCAGCTTTTCCTTCACTTCATCCCGCAGGCTCGGGTTTTGATTTTGTGCTGGACTGCGAGCTATGTTCGGGTGCTGAGCTTGGGCTGCAAACATCTTCGGATAATCGAAACCGGACCGGTAAACACGATAAAAAATGTGCGAAAACTGTTTTTACAAAAATGTACCTCGGAACAGTACAAAATTCAGAACAATAACTCGGATTAACAATCCGAGATGGAATCTCAAACAGTGATCCGAGATGCTAATCCGAGATGGTGATTCGGAACAGTATCCGAGATGGAATCCGAGATGCACTATTTCAGTCCGAAATGGGAATCTGGAACAGTAATCCAGAATGCTATCAGATACACAGCAACAGTGAGAATCCGGAACAGTAATCCGAAACAGTAATCCGGAATGCTATCAGATACACAGCAACAGTAATCCTGAATGAAAGTCTATCCGAATTCGGAACAGTTACGAATCTGGAATCTTTGAAGATTATCCGAAATCCTTGAAGATTATCCGAAATCCTTGAAGAAAATCTGAAATGCTTGAAGATTTATCCGAAATCCTTGAAGATTTATCTGAAATCTAACAGAGATTCATGATTTTTATCTGAAATGCAACAGATTAATCCGAAATACAACCAGAAAATCCGAAATCCTTGAATGTTGATCCGAAATGCTTGAATCTTCTTCGTGTTCTTCAGCAGAAACTGAACAGAATCGTGTAATATCAGATCTCAGCCTGGAAAACAGGTTCAAACAGGCTCTGATACCACTTGTAAGTCCCAATAATCTGGATCTAACACTGATATCACACAATCACCAAGGATGGGCGGAATCCAAACTTGATGATGATTCAGGAAATGATCGAAACAATGAAGAAAAATAACGAAATCACTTTAACACCTTGCACACGATTCTATTACTTGAACAAGCAAAATCATCTGGTACAAGATGGAGGTTCTCTAGAGAAAACCTAAAAGTCTCCAAAAGTCTAACCCTAGGAAATGACATAAGCCTAACTTATATACCTAGGGTAAGGCATAACCCTATGGGCTTGCCTGGCCCACATGGCCTATGGCATGCCCAAATGACCTACAAAGGTCCAAACCTAATACAAACTATCCCAGTTAACCCCAGTTAACTACCATAGACTGTTGTGTATATTTGATGCTTCAGTCTCACACTTCTAGGTTCTAACATGTGTCTAATATAAAGAAACGCCCGACTAATGACACAATTATCATTCCAGCGGATGAGATTCATGTTAATGACATACTCCAATTTACTGAAGAACCCGTTGAAGTCATGGACTGGAAAGTTCAGAAAACGAGGATAAGTCAAATCAAACTAGTAAAAGTTTGCTGGAACTCACGTCATGGGCCCGAGTACACGTGGGAACGTGAAGATCAAATCAAGGCAAAGTACCCCCACCTGTTCAAGAAGACTCCTTCAGAGGATGCCTCAAAGTGAATTTCAGGACGAAATTCTTTTTAACAGGGGGAGTATGTGACAAACGGCAAATAACTGGTAATTCGGTACAATCTAATCACTATTTGTATTAAATAAACTCATGCATTTTATCGAAATTTGATTCGTAACTGAGTCGTACGTCATATTACAAGTATTAGGACAAGTAAATCAGGTCATAACATATACTCGTCTCCGTTACGACGCGAAATAAACCAAACAATCCCCTAAAAGTGTTGGTAGAAAGTGTTGGGCGCACTTTCGCGGTTGCACTATTCACGTGAGCAAAACCGCTAAAACGAAACAAAACGACGAAATACGGCATGCTGATGCCATAATAGAGTCTATATATATATGAAAACACTAATGTGGGGACATCTATTGCAAAAATACATAACTTTCCGGAACAACGCCTAAATTGCGAAATTGTCTGTTTCGACCAAAAAGGCGACAATTTCAGTTTGTCCGCAACATTTATTCGTTAGTTCCGGATTTCCAGAATTATAACAAAACAATGTGGAATACCCTAAAACAATATCAGAACAGCAGAATAAAAGACATCGTTTCCAGTCATACGGCGAACAATGCATAACTCGATTGGGAAGCGACCGTTTGTCGAACCGACAAACATTTTGGTGGCCGATAGCCTCATGCATCCGTCTAGAGAACCAGTTAAGCCTCATTTGGGACTCGGAGTCCTTTCAACTATCTTGAGATCACGGAAACACAACTTCCAGAAATGTTCGACGGCAAAATATATAAGTGCCGATATCGAGCGAACGATTGAACGAAAGGCTTTTCGGCTATCCTAACTCAACATATGTTCGGCTAGCGAACTAGTTAAGCATATTTCTAGATCGGAAGTGCCCTAAATAAACGCCATGACACTTGTGGTGGTAAAAAACCAAAGCTTCCGGTATGACATAATAAAGTTCGTATATTAGCCAATATTGTGCCGATGACCGAACTAGTGACGTTTTCGTTATCTGAAACTTACACCAATTACTCAAGAGGACTAATTAACATGGAGTACCACCCTAAACCCTAATTACTTGCTAATGATACAAGGTCAACCCCTAATCACCACACTTAAGTTAATTACATAAAAATATATAATAAATAAACACATGTTAAAAAATGTTACACTTAACCCCCCCCCTTTCATTTGGCGGATTCAAGTGGGTCCCACACTCACTTGATTTGTGTTGAAAATAGACAAGTCTAAGCATGGTCATTAGATCTTATATTGATGGATGAAAGATTTGTGAAACATGATCATTTCTTTATATGACAACTACATCACATATCTTATCATTTTCACCTTAAAAAAACAAACACAACTCTCCTCCTTCTCCCTCTTACCCCACGGGTCAAACCACCACCACTACACCACCACATTTCCACCATTAAACACCTCATTTCATACACTTTAAAGCCATTTCAAGATCATCCAAGGTGCTTGCAAGGATGGAGGATCATTAGGGCTTTCTTGGAGCTTCATCTTCTTCCTAAATCTTCACTAATCTTGTGCAAACTTTGTAAGATAAATTTCTTCGTATTTTAGCTTCTTACAATGTCTAGTTTAAGGAAGTACAAGTTGATCATCTTGAAAGTAAAGAAAATATAACTCAAAAACCCTAAACCTCACCATAATAATAACACTAAATATCGTTATTATGTGTTGATAATATGCTTATTTGTTAACTAGTTAGCATGATGATGTTGATTATGATAAAGTAAGGTGTTTAAAGTAGATAATCTTGTATGAATAATAATATAATGATGATTTAAACATGGTGATGTTTAAATCTAAACAAGATCATCAACCTCATGATCCATGAAGATAACTACAACTTAAAAGTGATTTACTACATATGAATAATTTTTATTAAGAATAAACACCATGATTTAAGATGTGATCATCTTAAAAAGTGTAGTAAACAAAGGGGATTTAGAATTGAAGACTTGATTTATAGATATTACAAAAATGGTGGCTTAGAAATTCTAATAAATATATTGAAATCTCATTAGTTTTAAGAAAATTAGTACGAATACAATTACAAAAAATCATGGAAGATGAGGTGCATAAGTTGTAAACAAGATAGTATGTGATCTTAAGTTGATAGTTGATCTTGATTTATGGGTTTAATCATGGTTTAAGTAAGTTTTTAAAACGTTAAAAACGCCATAGTTTAGGGGAAACTATGGAGAAATTTTCTTAACTCTAATCGCGATTAAAGTATGATTAACGCGACTAAACAGGATTAGTGACCTAAACCGTCATTAAGGAACTTTTAATGACAAAGGTTAAACCCTAACCATTCAAGAGTTTAACAAGTGTATATCTATATTTTTACAAGTTATAAATAAGTTATTCTTACATATAAATATAAATACTTGTGGGAATATAATATATATATATATATATATGCAAATTTTGCCACAAAAAGTTATGTGTTAATACATGTGTATGTATGTGTATGTATCTAGAATTTAGGGTATATAGCACAAAATACCCAACTTATACAAATACTACAAACACTTGAAAGAATTACCAAGTGTAAATGACATAAAACACATACACTTTAACAATATGTCGAAACAATGATCGGACAAACGGAGCAATGCGGACGATGGCCGAACGTACACAATACACCTTCGCATTGTCGACCTACGAACAAATCGCCAACACGAAGAGTTACTATGACGAAAGACGATTTTCGACACGAAAAAGTATATGTTAAACGACAACGACGTCATGTCTAAAATACTATATTTTAGACACTTAACGTATATATAGGTTAACGATATCAAAAATCTGGAAAGTTTAAAATGTATAAGAATTTATTAATTGGGTTTTATAAAAGTATATAAATATATAAATCTATATTTAGTAAAATTTATAAGAGTAAGACTTATAAATATTCGAGTGTTGAAAATGAATTGGGCTAGGCCCATTATACAAAAGACATTAGCAAGGCCCAATTACATATAATATATGGGCTAAGCCAAAGGTATAAAATACATGGGCTAGGCCCAATGACATAAATTACATGGGCTAGGCCCAATCACATAAATACATGGGCTATGCCCAATTACATAAATTACATGGGCTAGGCCCAATCACATAAAGACATGGGCTAGGCCCAATGACATAAATTACATGGGCTAGATCCAATCATATGAAGACATGGCTAGGCCCAATGACATACATGACATGGGCTAGGACCAATGACTCGCATGTGTAGGTCCCTTAGTCCTTATGGATCCTGAAAGAATCGTCTATCCAATCTAGAGTGCGGAATCCCCTAGATCAGATTTCACATAAAACAATAAGAACACGAACACAAACACAAAGAATTACTTCAAACTGTCTTCTATTGATTATCGAACACAAAGTGTTTACAATCAATTCAAGACTTTCTAGAAATCTCTCAGCCACTCTCGGTAGATTTCTCACACTCCTATTCTTCCAACTCTCTAACCTCTAAACCCTAATGCACCACATGTATATATACTACATGTTTGCATACTAGGCTTTCTACTAGGCTAGGCCATTCTCCAAGCCCATTACAACTCCAAACAAGCTAAACACAAATACTAAGCCCAATACAAAATATCCAAAGACTAAACTATTAAACTATTAAGCTGTTGTCACCAATATGCACCAACAGACTCCCCCTTGACAATAGCTTCATAGTGTAACTTTGTCTTCAAACATCTTATGATCTTTTGGTCTTTGGATAGCTTCAGCTACACACAGATTCTGACATCAACAGACTCCCCCTAAGCTGATGCATCCAATCACCAAAAGTTTCATTCTTTCTAGATTATCAAGCTAGCATTCTCTGGTTAAGCTCATATCACAAAGTTCCTCTATATCTCTCGTTGCAACGTAGTAGAAGGATCCTACCATGCATCTTCACACATCCTGCACTTCATTCTTAAAATGTACTTTACTTGAATTCTGCACTTCATTTTGATAACTGCATCAATCTATTTAGAAACACAAGCAAGTAACTCGAAAAACCATTAGTTCTTTTCCACATTAAAGTAACCAATATTTTATCTTATCATGCAAAAACAAACAACTTATCAGTTCAAACTGGGAGACGTTAAAAACAAATCTTTTTGTATTTTTATATTTTCTGAATAACAAATAACTAACAAGAAAATAAACATTGTATTTTTGTGAGAATCACCATTAAGAAGATCATATCAGCAACATCAAACTGTTTTCACACTATCTAATTATTTTATATGCAATATTCATGAAAAACAATTCAAGACGATTACCAGTATTGTTTATCCACTTAAACAAAATACATGAACATTTCAAGTACCATTACCTCGTGAATAGTTTAGATAGTTCATACTGATATACTAATGTGTCCCACTTCAGGACATACCCCGCGATCAAGGTATGCACAAAAATTCATCGTAGTAGGTGAGTATACGAAATTCATCCTTGTGAATTGCAATGTTAGATAATTGGTGATCAGGTCAGTACTTCCGTACAGCAAAGAGACCAATATCCAACGAGGGTTAGGACAAATACCAAATTTTGGTACGATTAATGGAATTTGCACATTTGAATGACTCTCTAGGAGAGCTTCTTCCATTTTTGGGATTTGGCATTTTAACTCTTTTAAGATATCCTGGTTGTGCCTGGGTCAGCATATATCTGGATGCAGTAGAAGGACAACCTTGATACCCGGATGAAATAACGATATAAAGACCTAAAACCTCAGATTTTGGCAATCTATCAACGCAGGATTTAAGGTTATAAAACCATACGCCACTGATATGTTACCCACTCATACACAGTTTAGTATATTTGTATCACAAAGATAAGTTGATAATTTCATGCCTTTTGGCTACTGGTACATCATATGATGAAGCTGCTATCACACTTAAACAATTTACTTTTAATTCAGTGTGACAATCTAACTTGCTGATGTACTATCATTTCTTCTTTTTCACACATTGAAAACTCACGCACTAACTAAATCTCTTTTGGGCTTAGGGAAATTTCTCCCCCTAAATTTTTTTTATGGAGTCAAGTTTTAAAAATATAAATTTAAACACAAACAGACTCCCACTTCAATCTGACAAACGAGGTTTTTCACTTTTAGTAAACCATTATCTAACACATAAGTAAATAATTCGTTACCATGTGTAACCTACTATTCATCTCAAATGATTTACAGGAATAACCACTGTTTAACACATCAACAGTCCTTCTTGGTCATCCTGCACACACTCAACAACTTAGTTAGACTGGGGGACCCAAGCCTTAAAGGTCTTGGGTCGTCCAGATTTATCAACCACTGGAACATCCATCCAATATCCATCACACCTTACTGGTGTCTTGGATCTCTTCCAAGCTGTTAAACAAGATGTATAATTTCCATGAGACCTTTGTTCACGAGAATTACAATAAAATCTTGGATTTTCCAACCTTTGAAAATTATTATCTCGAAAAGTTCTTCTCCCATTATCATAATCTGATCTTTGAAAAATTTTTGGATTGTTTTGAACATTCTAGTTACTAAAACCCCTATATTTGTTTCTTCTTTGAAAGTTCCGATTACCAGAAGTTTGGTATCGATTTTGATATCCAAAATTTTTCCTTGTAAAACAATTTGATTGTCCATTTACATGACTTGATTTAGGTGAAAATTTTCTTGGACTATCAAACCTTCTTGATGTTGGTGATTTAGATTGAAATCTTGGTTGATATGTCTGAGAACTTGGTTTAACATTCTTATTTGACCCAACCTGATTTCCATCTTTAACCTCAACCTCAGACTCCACTTTCTTACCCTTTTTAAAAGGACAACGACTAGCCACATGTCCTTTGTTGTGACATTTAAAACAGGATCTCTTCTTAAAAGTTTTCTTTCTGTTAGTCCCTTTTTAAATGATTTGACAGTTTTCTCTTTAGTATCCTCATCCACTTTATGAGGTGTACTATTAGACCCAACAGATTCTTTCAAAGAGCCTGGACTATTAGGTATGTCAACTATTATCGGAACCACTACATCTGGTGTAGTAGGCACAAAATTTGTTAGCTCTTCTTCATTTGGTAAAAATGAGTAGTCCTGATCCTCAGAGGATGAAGCTTTACTAAACCCCACTCCCGTTTTATCACTACTACTTTTCAAACCTTTCTGAATTTGAGTCCTGGCTAATGAGGATTCTCCAAATTTGTCTAACTTTCCATGAAGTTCAACAATTTTGGCCTGTGCATTAGCTAATTCTGTGCACTTTTTAGAAAGCTCGTTAGTCTTATCCTTCACAGTTTCACAAGCTAAATCAATGATCTGTAAAAGTTCATTGACTTTGCTGGTCAAATTGATGATTTCTCGTTCATTTGAATTAAGTGTATTTAAAAAATTTGACTCTCTTTTACTCAAAAGAATATTTGACTCTTTAAGTTTTTCTAATTCAACTAACAGAATTTTGTTTTGCTCCGATAATTTGTCAACTTTACCCTGTAGTTCAGTTCAATTATGACAAGTATGACTTACAGATTGAAATTGTATCTGTGCCTCTGCTGTAAGCTCATCTGTATCATCCATGCACACTGTAGCTTTTGCATCCTTGACTTCCACTCTCTCCTTCTCAGCTTCCTTCTTCTCTTCTATCTTAGCAGCTTCTTCACCAATCTTCACAGCTGCAGTCTCACTCACACATGTACTTTGTCTTGAAGTACTCTGATAATGTTTTTCTAAAGCTTCCCATAGCTCTCTAGACGATCCATACCTATTACAAATGTTTTTGATATCAAATGGTAAGGACATCTTTATCGCTGCTAAAGCCTTCTTCTCTACATCATATACACGTTTCTCAGAATCTTCCATCTTCTCATACGAGAGAACCATAATTCTTCCATTCACTCGACGTGTGGGAGCAATGTACCCATCGACCATACAATTCCACATCTTAGTATCTTCACTTTGAACAAATGCCTCAAACTGCTTCTTCCATTCTACATATTGTTCAGCATTTAATAGCTTTGGCCAGTTTTTAACACCCTCACTTAGAATGTTCAATTTGCCCATCTTTAGCACGCAGCTAACAGTTTAAATGGATTTTGGTATACCTGTGTCAAAATCCAAATCTAACCCGTTGCTTATCGTAACCAAACCGTTTAAAAACGTTCAGAAATTTGTCCAAAAGGTGTGATTACCAAATTGTCCCGTTAGACTCGTCTCGACTACGATTCCAACGATATATAATGTCTGATAGTATCACCCGGGTAAGGCAAATGTAGTAGCCGATGCTTTGAGCTGGAAGGAACGAGTCAAAACTTTACGGGTACGAGCTTTAAAAATGACGATCCAGACAAACTTTACTGCTCGAGTGCACGATGCAGAACAAGAAGCTTTAAAACCAGAAAACATTCCAGCGGAATCATTATGGGGAATGGAGAAACAAATGGTACTGAACAAGGATGGAACTTTATATTTCATGGGAAGGATCTGGATTCCCTATTTTGGTGATTTGCGAGACTTAGTGCTGGATGAAGCACACAAGTCCAAATACTCGATACACCCAAGATCTGATAAATTGTATCAGGATTTAAAAGAGTATTATTGGTAGCCTAATCTCAAGGGAGATATTGCGACCTATGTTGAGAAATGCCTAGCTTGTGCAAAGGTCAAGGCCGAATACCAAAAACCATCTAGTCTATTACAACAACCTGAGATCCCTGTTTGGAAGTGGGAACAAATCTCCATGGATTTCATTACAAAATTACCACGGACCTCTCGAGGTCATGACATGATCTGGGTTATCATTGATCGGTTAACAAAATTAGCACTTCTTATCCATTCGTGATAAAGACAGTACCGAGAAGTTAGCTGAACTGTATCTTAAGGAAATTGTGGCACGTCATGGAGTGTCAATCTCGATAATCTCTGATAGAGATGGTCGCATTGTGTCGCAGATCTGGCAATCATTTCAAACTTCTTTTGGTTCTCGCTTAGATTTAAGCACAACTTTTCACCCGCAGACCGATGGTCAAAGCGAGCGAACCATCCAAACATTGGAAGACATGCTTCAGGCCTGTGTGATGAATTTAGGCGGAAACTGGGATACTCATTTAGCATTGCTAGATTTTTCCTACAATAACAGTTATCACACCAGTATCAAGGCCATGTCGTTCGAAGCACTATATGGACAAAAGTGCTAATCTCCACTATGTTGGGCGGAAGTCGGTGACAGACAACTCATTGGTCCCGAACTAGTCCAAGAGACCACAGAAAAAATATTCAACATCCGTGAGCGTATCAAAGCGGCCCGAGATAGACAAAAGAGCTACGCAGATCGGAGATGAAAATCATTATCCTTCAAGGTGGGAGACAAAGTGTTACTAAAGGTCTCACCCTGGAAAGGCGTAGTTAGATTCGGGAAGCGCGGAAAACTAAACCCGAGATACATTGGGCCTTTTGAAATTCTGGCAAAGGTCGGTATAGTGGCTTACAAGTTGAAACTGCCAGAGGAACTCAACAATGTACACGACTCATTTCATGTGTCTAATCTAAAGAAACGCCCGACTAATGACATAATTATCATTCTAGCGGATGAGATTCATGTTGATGACAAACTCCAATTTACCAAAGAACCCGTTGAAGTCATGGAATGGAAAGTTCAAAAGACGAGGAGAAGTCAAATCAAGCTAGTAAAAGTTCGCTGGAAATCACGTCACGGTCCCGAGTACGCGTGGGAACGTGAAGATCAGATCAAGGCAAAGTACCCCCACCTGTTCAAGAAGACTCCTTCAGAGGATGCCTCAAAGTGAATTTCGGGACGAAATTCTTTTTAACAGGAGGAGTATGTGACAAATGGCAAACAACCGGTAATTTTGTACAATTACACTATTTGTATTACATAAACTCATGCATTTTATCGAAATTTGATTTCATAACTGAGTCGTACGTCATATTACAAGTATTAGGACAAGTAAATCAGGTCATAACATATACTCGTTTCCGTTACAATGCGAAATAAACCAAACAATGCCCTAAAAGTGTTGGTAGAAAGTGTTGGGCGCACTATTCGCGGTTGCACTATTCATGTCAGCGAACGATTGAACGGAAGGCTTTTCGGCCATCCTCACTCAACACATGTTCGGCTAGCCAACTAGTTAAGCATATTTCTAGATCGGAAATGCCCTAAATAAACGCCATGATACTTGTGGTGGTCAAAAACCAAAGCTTCCGGTATGAAATAATAAAGTTCGTATATTAGCCAATATTGTGCCGATGAGTGAACTAGTGACGTTTTCGTTATCCGAAACTTATACCAATTAGTCAAGAGGACTAATTAACATGGATTAACACCCTAAACCCTAATTACTTGCTATTGATACAAGTTTAACACCTAATCACCATACTTAAGTTAATTACCTAAATATCTAATAAATAAACACATGTTAAAAAATGTTACACTTAACCCCCTTCATTTGGCGGATTCAAGTGGGTCCCATACCACTTCATTTGTGTTGAAAATAGACAAGTCTAAGCATGGTCATTAGATCTTATATTGATGGATGAAAGATTTGTGAAACATGATCATTTCTTTATATGATAACTACATCACATATCTTATCATTCTGACCTTAAAAAAAACAAACGCAACTCTCCTCCTTCTCCCTCTTACCCCACGGCTCAAACCACCACCACTACACCACCACATTTCCACCAATAAACACCTCATTTCATACACCTTAAAGCCATTCAAGATCATCCAAGGTGCTTGCAACGATGGAGGATCATTAGGCTTTCTTGGAGCTTCATCTTCTTCCTAAATCTTCACTAATCTTGTACAAACTTTGTAAGATAAATTTCTTCATATTTTAGCTTCTTACAATGTCTAGTTTAAGGAAGTACAAGTTGATCATCTTGAAAGTAAAGAAAATATAACTCAAAAACCCTAAACCTCACCATAATAATAACACTAAATATAGTTGTTATGTTTTGATTATATTCTTATTTGTAAACTAGTTAGCATGATGATGTTGATTATGATAAAGTAAGGTGTTTAAAGTAGATGATCTTGTATGAATAATAATATAAATGATGATTTAAACATGGTGATGTTTAAATCTAACCAAGATCATCAACCTCATGATCCATGAAGATAACTACAACTTAAAAGTGATTTACTACATATGAATAATTTTTATTAAGAATAAACACCATGATTTAAGATGTGATCATCTTAAAAAGTGTAGTAAACAAAGGGGTTTAGAATGGAAGACTTGATTTATAGATATAACAAAAGTGGTGGCTTAAAATTCTAATAAATATATTGAAATCTCATTAGTTTTAAGAAAAGTAGTATGAATATAATTACAAAAAATCATGGAAGATGAGGTGCATAAGTTGTAAACAAGATAGTATGTGATCTTAAGTTGATAGTTGATCTTGATTTATGGGTTTAATCATGGTTTAAGTAAGTTTTTAAAACGTTAAAAACGCCATAGTTTAGGGGAAACTATGGCGAAATTTTCTTAACTCTAATCGCGATTATAGTATGATTAACGGGACTAAACAGGATTAGTGACCTAAACCGTCATTAAGGAACTTTTAATGACAAAGGTTAAACCCTAACCATTCAAGAGTTTAACAAGTGTATATCTATATTTTTACAAGTTAAAAATAAGTAATTCTTACATATAAATATAAATACTTGTGGGAATAATATATATATATATATGCAAATTTTGCCACAAAAAGTTATGTGTTAATACATGTGTATGTATGTGTATGTATCTAGAAGTTTAGGGTATATAGCACAATATACCCAACTTATACAAATACTACAAACACTTGAAAGAATTACCAAGTGTAAATGACATAAAACACATACACTTTAACAATATGTCGAAACAATGATCGGACAAACGGAGCAATGCGGACGATGGCCGAACGTACACAATACACCTTCGCATTGTCGACCTACGAACAAATCGCAACACGAAGAGTTACTATGACGAAAGACGACTTTCGACGCGAAAAAGTATATGTTAAACGACAACGACGTCATGTCTAAAATAATATATTTTAGACACTTAACGTATATATAGGTTAACGATATCAAAAATCCGGAAAGTTTAAAATGTATAAGAATTTACTAAGTGGGTTTTATAAAAGTATATAAATATATAAATCTATACTTAGTAAAATTTATAAGTGTAACACTTATAAATATTGGAGTGTTGAAAATGAATTGGGCTAGGCCCATTATACAAAAGACATTGGCAAGGCCCAATTACATATAATATATGGGCAAAGCCCAAAGATATAAAATACATGGGCTAGGCCAAATGACATAAATTACATGGGCTAGGCCCAATCACATAAAGACATGGAGGCCCAATGACATACATGACATGGGCTAGGACCAATGACACGTGTGCAAGGCATGAGGACATGTGGAGGGCGAGGCCCGTTCACACACGGTCTAGAAATGACAATATATATATATATATATATATATATATATATATATATATATAATATAAAACGAACAAACGAACTACCTAATACTATGATAACATTAAAAGTTGTTCTAATGTGATAAATATATACACAACAAGAATTCAAGATGAACAACTAGTACGAGGTCCAACGAGACCTAGGTGTCTAATGAAGTTAATACACATGTAGGTTATGCACGTGTACGGACACCAAACTTTGATAGGTACGACGTACGAAACGCAAAACAGTGAGTTCATGTCCCTCCTTTCAATTATTTTAAAGTTTTGTTTTAAAACTACCTAGGGGAAACACATGTCATAACAAACAGTATGTTAGCTATGGGTTTAGATGATAAACGATCAAATGTGCATAAGTAGGATGATGACAATAGTAACCATTAATCACGTAGTGACCAAGGTGCAAAATGTATAGATCTATAAAGTTTGAGGCACGCTCCACTCCTGGTTGGTATACCCTTCGGAGTGCTTTTGTGATCCCAATGATGTGAAAGTTGTCTCGGTTTGGTTGCTTACTTATGGCACATATGTTAGGGTGCTCGCAACACACTGATAGATTCTTAAAACCCCATGATTGCTAATAACATACTCATATTTCATTACTGGATTACAAGGATGACATTTTATACGAAAACATTAACTACATGAACTTGCCAACTTTTGTTGACTTTTTAAAATTACATGTATTTCAGGACGCAAGGCATGAGCTGGTGATACATTTTGGGATATGGGAAAATGTCAAGACAACGAGTGCCATCTTTTGGAGGATTTGCCTCTTATATCCCAACCTAGTATGGGTATATAGGGGTCAAAACCTCATTATGCATTTATGACGAAAACAATATCTTATTTTAAAATAATGTACTCTAAACTACGTTTATGATGACAAGTTGAAAATAGTGAAAACTATGAAATTACTTTTGGTTGGTTGTAAATATCGGAGTGCAAATTTATATCGGCATGGCATCGTTGTTAATGTATACTTGTTACTTAATTGGATGCAATGATTACCTAATAGTCACACACTTGCGCTTCCGATACGACCAGGGTGTGACAACTTCATGTGAAGAGTTTGTTTCTGTAACGTTTTAGCTCATTTTGCACCCGTTTTGACACTAATTTTCTTGAACAGGGTATTGGCAATGGGGCAGAACAGTGTAGGACCATAATACTTAATCAGAAAGCGATTAAGATTCTGTTCCGACTAGTTTATTAAGAAAATACAAAAATCATGTATAGTTGTCATAGATGTCAAGCATGGAGATGTCAAATTTCGTTATATGATTCACCAAAGCACAAGGTTGTAATAACCTGGTTGGTCATGAATGTATAGAAAGTAAAATGCAAAAATGTTTAAGTGAGGTGTGGAACTTAATTTGGGTATCCAAAGCTCCCAACGTTCTCACTAACTAGAACACTAATCCAATCCTATGAGGATAATGAACTAGGTTAGCTTACAACACTTAGTACAAAAGAAAAAGAAGTAAAAGCAGAAGAAAAGTTATGAAATTGCAAAGTGTTAGTGAGTTAAACACACTTAGAAGAATCTGAGATAATTCTGCCAAAAATCAAGAAATTTGAGAGTGAGAGTGAGAAGGTAAGGAAAGTTGGAAGTGGTGAAGTGCGTCTGTATTTATAGGAAAACAGCTGCCAGCTCCGCTGCCACTTCATGCGAAGCGTGCTCCACTTCGTATGAAGGGGGCAGTTGAGGCGATTTTACATGTTTTAGCCAGTTTTAAGTATTTTAAGCACAAGAGAATGATGTATAAGTATAATTGCATGCAAAATTGGGCATTCGAGTATTCCAAGTATGAGTTTCGTGCATGAAGTCACGTATCAAAGATTGTAAAGTATGAATCATATGTGTAAAAGATGAACATTTATTGAATAAAGTTCCATTATGATCAGAATCTCGGATTACAAGGATTGAGATAAAAGATACGAATACGATTACAAGTTTCCAAAAATTGAAGTACATTTACACTTTCTAAATAAGGAAAGTACAAAAATGCGGAGCGTTACATTAACTTACTTTAGGACTACCAAACTACTTAGTGATTATGAAATAAAATCATCAAGTGAGGTGGTGTAATAAAGTTAGGATAGCACAAGCTTCCAAGTCTCACACCTTTATCAAATCACAAGTCTTGCCATATGAATTATGGTAGACTTGGATGATTGCATCACTTGTGGGTTGTCTAAACCCTATCAAAACATAAAGTTTATGAGGTTCTTGGAACTTTAAACTTATGATAATCAACCATAAACAAGTCCCATAATCATAGATGAGATTAGAGACAAGCTAGGTGCAAGATTCTTACAAGAAAGTTAAATAAAAACAAGTATAAGTAAAGTTCTTCTTCAAAACAGAAAGTTAGACCTCAAAATGGTGATGTTCCACCTTAGTTTACCTTGGTAAACTTGTAAAAACACTCTTAGAGGTGTTCCAAGCTTTGTAGAGGAAGAAGAGATGAAGAAAAGTGAGTTTGAACTCACTTTAGAAATTGGATAATTCTTCCCAAAAATCAGAATTTGTGGATGATTTTGGAGTGTTTTGAGAGTGATTAAGTGTTTGGAAAGTTAAAAAGAGGTGTAGGAGGCTCCTATTTATAATGGGGTTGATTATGGTTAGATTTAAATGAGTTAGGAGGTGATTGGTGGTGAAAAAGGTGGAAAAAAGGTTTAAAATTCGCGCTTGTTGATCAATCAGCAGCTCACCGCCGTAGTCTGCGGCCAGCCATGTCAAAAAATTAGAATTATTATTATTTTGGCATTTTAAGGGATATATATGTGCATGAAATCAATAATGTATATGAGTATGATTCTAAGTATAATTTAAATATCAAGTATAACTCGGTTTCGTATATAAAAACACGTATTCGAGATTGATTAAGTGTCATGTATTTATGCATCAACAAATGTGAGTGAAAATGTATTTCCATTATGATCAAACTCTCGGATTACAAGATTGGAAAATGAAATATGAATACGATATAATTACAATTTTCTAAAAATAGAAACACGATTACACTTTTTAAATAAGGAAAGTACAAAATGTAGAGCGTTACAGTCTCCCCTACTTTAGGAAATTTAGTCCCGAAATTTATTCAAGAGGAAGGCTCAACGAAAAGATGTAGATGTTTGGTCTTCATTTCACTCTCGAGTTACCAAGCGAACTCAGTGCCACGTTTGCTTTCCTATCGTACCTTGACTATGAGGATGCGACTGCGCCTTAGTTGCTTGGTTCCTCTGTCCATGATTTCGACTGGTTTTTTCCACAAAGTGTAAGGATTTATTGATTTAAAGATCGTCGAGCGGAACTTGAAGTCCTTCTTTAGCTAGACACTTCTTTATATATGAAACATGAAATGTCGGATGAACATTGTTAAGTTCTTGAGGAAGATCCAGTCGATATGCTACCTTGCCAATTCTTTTGAGAATCTTGAAAGGACCTATGAAGCGAGGAGCGAGTTTTCCTTTTTTACCAAATCGAACCACACCTTTCCAAGGGGATACCTTGACAAGTACGTGATCATCAACATTAAATTCCAACGGTTTACGTCTCTTGTCAGCGTAACTCTTTTATCGGCTTCTAGCTTTGAGTAGGTTATCACGAATCTGCAAGATCTTGTCCGTTGTCTCTTGTATGAGATCGGGACTGGTGACTTGAGCTTCTCCGATCTCGTGCCAACAAATAGGCGAATGACACTTATGACCATACAATGCTTCAAATGGTGCCATTTGAATGCTAGCATGATAACTGTTATCGTATGAGAATTCTACCAAAAGCAAGTGTATATCCTAGTTGCCACCAAAATCGATTACGCAAGAATGAAGCATATCCTTGAGAGTTTGGATCACTCGGATTGTCTACCGGATTGAGGATGAAAAGATGTACTAAGGTTAACATGAGTACCGAGAGCTTTTTGAAAGGTTTGCCAATGACGTGAGGTGAAACGACCATCACGGTCCAAATGATGTCAATGGGGATACCATGACGACAAATGACTTCATTCGTGTAGATACGAGTTAGTTTCCTCGACTTTGTAATCTTCATGAATGGGAGGAAGTGAACGAATTTGGTTAAACAGTCGATAATCACCCAAATGCTATCATGACCATATAAAATATGAGGGAGTTCGGTGATGCAATCCATAGCTATGCTCTCCAATTTCCAGACTGGAATTTCTGGTTGTTAGAGCAAGTCAAAGGGGCGCTGATGTTCGACTTTTACCTTGGAACAAGTGACACATTTCGAAACGTAGGTGGCGACATCTTTCTTCATATCGGGCCACCAATAAGACGTACGAAGGTCTTGTACATCTTGTCGGTGCTAAGATGAATAGAGTATCGGGATTTGTGAGATTCTTCCATCAAGAAGTCACGGAGGTTGTCACGGTTTGGAATCCAGACACGGTCGATATAGTAAAGCATACCGTTGGGTTTGGATACGAGTTGATTTTCAACACCACACTTCATCTCATTGTATAAGTCGTTCTCATTAACGGATGAGTATTGTGCTTCACGAATTCGATCTCAAAGGTTGTTCAAAATTTGGAAAACAACGAATACTCTTCACACGAGTTTTACGACTAAGAGCAGTGGCCATGACATTCGCCTTACTAGGATGGTAGCGAATTTTGCAGTCGTAGTCGTTGAGCAATTCTACCCATCGACGTTGACGCATGTTGAGTTCTTTTTGGTTAAAGATATGCTGAAGGCTCTTATGGTCGGTGAAGACCACACACCAAGTACCATATAGGTAGTGTCGCCATATCTTTAACGAAAAAACAACTTCACCAAGTTCTAGGTCATGAGTAGTGTAGTTCTTCTCGTGTATTTTGAGTTGTCTCAAAGCGTAAGTGATTACCTTGTCTCGTTGCATGAGAACACAGCCGAGACCTTGGTTAGATGCATCGCAATACACCACGAAATCATTATTTCCATCGGGAAGTGGTAGAATAGGAGCATTGCAAAGCATCTCCTTGAGCGTTTGAAAAAACTTCTCTTGTTCGGGACCCCATACAAAAGGTTTATCTTTTTGAGTCAAGGAGGTGAGCGGAACAACAATTTTCGAAAAGTTAGAAATGAACCGGTGGTAGTAACCTGCCAATCCAAGGAACGAACGAATTTCAGACGGAGACTTTGTTGCAATCCAGTTCTTAACGGCTTCAATTTTAGCGGGATCAACGTGAATGCCTTTCTCGTTCACAACGTGTCTGAGAAATTGAACTTTCGTTAGCCGAAATTTACACTTGGAGAATTTGGCGTATAGTCATTCACCACATAGAAGTTCGAGGATTAGAGCAAGTGTCGCTCATGCTCGTCTTGAGTTTTGGAGTAGATGAGGATTTCGTCTATGAAAACGATTACAAAGCGATCCAAGTATAACTTACATACACGGTTCATTAAATCCATGAAAACTGTGGGTGCATTGGTTAAACCGAAAGGCACGACTACAAGTTCGTAGCGACCGTATCTAGTACGAAACATGGTTTTTTGAATGGCCTCTTCAAGGACTCGAAGTTGATGGTAGCTAGAACGAAGGTCGATTTAAGAAAAGCACATTGCGCCTTGAAGTTGATCGAATAGGTCATCGATGCGAGGAAGTGGATAACGGTTCTTGATGGTGAGTTTGTTGAGTTCACGATATTTGATGCACATGTGAAAAGAACCATCCTTCTTCTTGACAAAAAGGACCAGAGCGCCCTAATGAGAAGTACTAGGGAGTATAAAGCCTTTATCAAGTAATTCTTGAAGTTAGTTCGATAGCTCTTGCATTTCTGAGGGTGCGAGACAGTACGGAGATTTAGCAACGGGTGTAGCGCTAGGAATAAGGTCAATGCAAAAGTCAACAGAACAAGGGGGTAGAGGAGGGCTAGGCAGGTCTTCAGGAAAAACGACGGGAAAATCAAAAACAACATGAACATCACTCACGCTTTTTCCTTAATCCTTATTTTCCACAACATGGGCAAGAAAAGCAAACTCGTATTTGTTCGCCTGAGTACACGACATAAGCTTGAGACCTTTTGAAGGTTTCTCACCATAGACGTGTAACGCATCACTAGATGGAAGAGGAAGACGAATGAATTTCTCAGAACAAACAACTTCGGCATGGACTCACCGAAGCCAATCCATGCCTACTATGATATCAAAGCTACCCAATTGCATGGGTATGAGGTCAATCAAGAATTTATGATTGTTGAGACTAAGAGAGAAGTTAGGGAGAACGGAATCGATGGTGATTGATTTTCCATTAGCGACTTCGACAGCAAATGATTTTGGCAACCTAGAGCGTCTACACTTAAGCAGTGGTTCAAATTCAATGGATACAAAACTTTTATCCACCCTAGTATCAAATAAACATGAAGCATACACATCGTTTACAAGAAACGTATCCTTAATGATGTCGTTGTTGTTCTAAGCCTGAGCGTCGGTGATGACAAAAGCTCGTCCGCGAGGAGCTTGCTGTTGCGCTTGGTTGTTGCATTGCAGGCATGCGTTGCTGAGATGATTCGGGTCGCCACACTTTTAGCAAGTGCGACCTTTCTTTGCTTGTGGTTGGGCTTGGTTTTGGGCAGGTGGTTGGGTTTGGTTGCCTTGCGGGATTTTGGCCACTTCGGCATCGGGTGTTGAAGTGCCCAAACCTATTGCACGTAGTGCAAAGGTGGCAGGGTGCGGTGGTTGGGTGATGGTACGTGCAGGTTACACACTTGGGATGAGTCCCAATGTAAGCTCACTTAGCTGGTTCGGGGTTTTGGATTATGGTGAGTTATTGTTGTGGAGGGTTTTGTAGAGTAACAAGCGCACAGTTTCGGTTCGAAGCGTTCCGCTTCTTACCATTGGTGTTGGGTTTGGTTTAGGGTTTGGATGGTTCGGCGATAGGTTCGGTGGTGGCTTGATGAACTGTTTTGGTAGAACTCTTTGTTTCATAGGTTCCATCCAAGATACGGTTGTGGTTAAACTTGGCAGCTAGACGATAGGTATCTTCGAGGGTTTTGGGTTGAGCGGACTCAACATAGTTGGAGAAGGAGGAATGAAGGGCTCGAATGTATTTGGAAATGGCCTTGTCGGTAGAATCGACTTGGCCACGGCAAAGGGCTCTAAGTTGCTTGAACCTAGTGGTGAGGTCGGTGTTGTTGCTCCCTACTTGTTTAAGGTTCCAAAACTTGTTTTCGAGTTGTTAGAGCTTGTGGGGAGGACAAATGTTGGATCTAGTGGACCCCACAAAAGAACATATGATTGGAAAGCCAAAATATTCTATAACATTTGATCACAATTAATAGTGCTTTGAAGATCTACTCCTCTCAATGGCAAAGACTCAACATTTGTTGCTCTAAAGTCTGTCAAAGCTAAAGTCTGTTTACAAGAACTGTTGTAGACAAAAGACTGTTGAAGATAAGGTCTGCCAGAGAGAACCTCTTCTAATGAAGATAAAGACTGTTGAAGCAAAGGTCTGCAGGACCAACAGAGGATAAAGCTCAACAGAGGTTCCTTCAACAGATGTTTATCAATAGAATTTATTTGTATTTTCAATGTACAGTACTTAGGCTCTAGCAGATGTTAGGAGTTTGTTAGACTGTTAGATGTCACTGTCAACTTAATGTCAGCTTAGATTCTTCAGAGGTTTTGTTTATACTATAAATAGAACAGTGCCTGTACTATTCTATTAATCACTTTCCTTAGACATTTTTGTACGAACAAATTAGAATGATTAGTCTGAGGGGGGTCTGTAATATCTTCATGCATACATGAATCATATTCATAAAAGCATGTGGATGAAAACAATTTCTTCATTGTTGTGATTCAAAAGTTTGTTATTCCGCTGCATTTATCATTTCTATTTTACCATCTTTCATTATTTTATCTTAAACTTTCACCACAATCAAATTGGTATCAGAGCTTGGTCAATCAAATTTGATCTAAACAATCAATCTGATATAAACAGATCAGTTCTTATTACTGATAACGTTTGTTCATTGGATTGAAAACAGAGTAAAAGATTATTTATGTTCAAAAAGTGTTTTAAACAAAAATCTGTTTGTAAACAATCAAAAATGTCTCAAAATTCACAAGATCCACAAAACACTAGCACTATGTACAAACCTTTGATGCTTGTCAGATCGGAATATAACATTTGGCATCGTCGGATGGGTCACATACTTGTTTAACGGAACATGGGTGGCTGGAAATCGGTTATCTTCTGACCACATGTTCCGATGGTACCGAGTGTTGAAGACCCAAAAGTTCAAGTTCCTAAAAATCTAGAAAACTACTCTGAGCAAGATTTTCATAAAATCGAGCTAGATGCAAAGGCATTTACTATCGTTACTACGGCTTCGCCGGATGATATTTGTGCTGTCCTGTTGCATTGCAACAGTGCTAAGGAGTTGTGGGATGCTTTGAAGGAGCAGTTTGGTGGTACAGAGGAAGTTATCGAAAACTATTGCTTTTGTAGCTAGAAACTCTGTTGGTTTCAAGAGATGAGTTTGACTCAGCTTCATGGAAGGCTCTTGACTTATGATTGAGAGCTTAACCAGAAAATAAGCTTCAAGAGTCAGGAAAAGTTACTGATGACTATGCTTTTGGTAGTACACACTTTTTGATTAAGAGGAAACCACTGGTGGAAGTAAGGATCAGGGTTATGATCATTTTATTGACATAACATCTGGTGGAGGATTTAAATCTGATTCTTACTCACCCAATTATGGTTTTGCAGGAAATAGGGAAAACCAAGTTTCTGACAACTTATCCTTTGAATTAAATGATCTTCAACATTGATCCTACTGATTTGGAAGTAATGGACATCTTGCATCATCTTGCTTTGCTAAGTGTAAAACTAGCAATTTTTACAAAAGAACTCGCAGAAAATTTCCAGGGTTGCGTGGGGGATTGAAAGTTGGGTTGGATAAATCTTGTTGGAAATTGAACTTTACAAAAAGAACAGATGCTAGAAAGCCAAAATATTCTACAACTCTTATCCTTAAAATATATGAACATCTGTTGAAGCCAAGCTCTGTTGAAGACAAAGGTCAAAGGTATGCCATAGCAAAGTTCTGATGAAGACTCAAAGGTCTGCCAAGGCAAAGCTCTACTAAAGCTAAGGTCTGCCAAGGCAAAGCTCTGCCGAAGACTAAAGCTAAGGTCTGCCAAGGCAAAGCTCTGCCGAAGACTGAAGCCCAATAGAGGATGTCTCATCAGTGCTTACTATTAGGTGTTGTATTATATAGTTTATAGCAGTGTTTAGCTTAGTAGATGTTGTAGTTTGTTTTAGTTTGTTACATGTCACTTTCAATGTGACGTCAGCATAAGATGCTCAATGGTTTGCTATGTACTATAAATAGATCATTGCGTGTATTGTTCTATTCATCACTTCACCTTGACATTTTGTGTACGAGCAAATCAAAGTGATCTTAGGCTGGGGGGGTTGTAATCGTTCATGCATACGTAAATTCATAAATTTATAAATGCATGCTTGTGAAAGCATTCTTCCTGTTGTTGTGAATTCAAAGTTTAATAATTCCGCTGCACTATTTATACATGTTTATCCACTTCCATTGATTTCATCTTAAACATTCACAAAAATATCAAACTCAGATCCTAAAAAATCTAAAATCAAGTGTTCCATGATGGCTACTACTAAGGAGCTTGAATCTACCCAAATCACATGTGAAATGGGTAGAGTCCTACAAAGGTTATAAGTTGATGTTAGAAAAACAGATAAAAGCAATGTAAATTTAGCATAGTCTTTCGCAAATATGACCAAGTTTCTCAAAACACTGCTGAAATTATTCCGGTTTGGTTGAAATAAGTCCTACAAAATTGTTGGTCAAGAAATTAAAGTCATAGAACCAAATGGAAAATAAATTGTGTTAGAAAGACCTGAAGGATCCTCAACTTATGAGGAAAATTGAAAAATATCAATTAAAACCAACATGGTCAGTTTAATGTGACATTCTTGAAAATTTTAAGCCAATGGATTTATCAACCATTGAGGGTGTGAAAGCACCTAAGGTGAAAATCATTCTGTTATAACATCTATTGACAAAAAGATTGAAAAAGGGAAAAAATAGAAGATAACAAACTTGTTTTGTGGTTTTTATGAAAAGAAAAACCAGGTCACTAAAGACTGTTTTCACTTAAAAGCATATGACATAAACAAGACAAGTGTAATTGTTCCTGCACCTCATTGCACCATATGTGGAAAGAAAAATCACAAAACTCAAGAGTGTGTTTATCTCAAAAATTTTGATGTCAAGAGAAATGAGTATAAATCCAACACACTTGAAAGTGCACGGGCTAGTACTCAAAAAGGAAAGTCCAAACAGACTTTTGTCCCAGTCCAAACATCTGTTACCAAACAACTGAATGTAACCTCTACTACCAAAGAGATTCAGGTAACAGATGCACCACCAGCAAACAAATTTCCAAGAGGATATGGTCAACCACCTTATAAGAGTTTACCACTTGGTTATGAGATCTATAAAAGACCTTCAAAACCAAGAGTAAACAAGCATCCTCATGGTTATAACCACGTGACAGGAAATGATCCACAACAGATGTTTAAAAAATTTGTTCAAACAGGAAGAAGGCATTGACTATGATGAAACATTTGCTCATGTAGCAAGATTAGAAGCCATCAGACTTCTCTTAGCCTTGCTGCCAACCACAACATCAAGGTGTTTCAAATGGATATCAAAAGTTCATTCTTGTATGGTACGATCAAAGAAGATGTATATGTTTGTCAACCTCCTGGTTTTGAAGATGCATTTTTATCCTGATCATGTCTACAAGCTTAATAAAGCTTTGTATGGCTTGAAACAAGCACCAAGAGCCTAGTATGAATCTCTCTCCACTTTTCTCTTATCCATAGGTTTTACAAGAGGTAAAATTCATAAAACCTTGTTTTTAAAATGGAGAGGAAAAGATTTGATGCTTGTCCAAATTTATGAGGATGACATCATTTTTGGATCCATATGCACTACCATGTGTGAAGAGTTCAGACAACTCATGGCAGCAGAGTTTGAAATGAGTGCTATGGGTGAGCTCCAATGCTTTCTTGGTCTTCAAGTAAAGCAATTGCAAAATGGTATTTTCATTCATCAAAGTAAGTATGTCAAAGAACTACTTACAAAATTTGATATGAATGATTGTAAACCATGTAGCACATTCATGGCAACCACAAAGCTTATGACTGTTGATGACAAAGATGACTTGGTTGATCAAACTCTATATAGAAGCATAATAGGTTCTTTATTGTACCTAACTGCATCAAGGCCAGACATCATGTTTGCAACATGTGTTTGTGGCAGATCCCAGTCGGCACCTAGGAAGTCCAATCATTGTTATAAAAAGGATATAATCAGATATATATAAAAGGTGCTCCCACACTTGGTATCTGGTATCCAGCTAATGGAAATATTGAGCTTTCTAGTTATTCAGACAATGATTTTGCTAGATGCCACACCACAAGGAAGTCAACTTCAGGAGTCTGTCAATTCTAGGAAATTTCTTAGTGTCTTGGCAAAGCAAAACGCAAGCTGCTAAACATGGAATAAAAAAACAAAATTTTTTTTCCATGTCTAAATAGCATCAAAATGTTTTCAGAAAGTTAAAAATTCATCCTTAAAAATAGCTAAAATTGAAATCTTTCAATAAATCTCTAAAGTCTGCTCATAACCACTGTTTCTCCAAACCTCTGCTTGGCGTGAAAATATATCCGTTGCTAAAAGTGTATCCTCTGTTCTACATCCACAGTTGGTGAAACCACTGTTTTCCCAATCCACTGATAATCTATCCTCTAATAGTGTAAAATCACCACTGTTTTCCACTGTTCAGAACCACTTCTGGTATCCAGCAGTGGTTTCCAAACAACTGTCTTCCATTATCCAACAGAGTTTAACATGGACAGATGTTAGCCATCAGATCTTTTTGAAAACCGCTGCCATGTCAGCTTTCACTTTTTTCTTTATAAACCCTGTTCCATTCAAACAGAGTTTTTCACTGCCGTATTGATTCAAAAATTCTCGAAAGCGGTTATCTTCTTCACTAACCCTCATTCACTCTTCAATCATGACTCTGAACATCAAAAATCCCCACAACTACCTTCCTATCCTCGAGAAAATAGATAATAATGTTGCTTTTCATGCAATGATCGATGTTCTACAAACATCATCAGACAAGGATATTCTACTGGCAAAGGCTCCAATATATGTCGACAACCTTTGAAAATTTTGGGCAAATGCTAAAGTTGAGATCCAAAACAAAAATCTATTTGCTATTACGTCAAAGATTGGACAGTCTCTTGTCCAAATTTCTCCATCCACCATTTCCACCACATTTGGTCTAAATGACCTAAACGACCCCACTTCCTTCTCAAAGAAGGATTTACATGATGAATTCATTGAGCGTGGTTATGAAGGTCAACTGACAGGTATTACCATCTATAAGCCTGAATTTCCTGCTGGCATGAAATTCTTTTTCCATACTTCACTGTTGTGTTTGTCAGCCAAGACAACTTCTTTTAATGAAATACCTTTAAACATTCAATATCTGGGTTATGCTATTTTGACAAAATCAAAATTTAAATTTTCCCATGTATTGTTTTCTGACTTGGTTGCAAACTATAACAACATTTCCAAAAATAAAGGTTTTCTTATACACCCTAGGTTGTTGAGTTATTATCTTCAAAAACAAGTTTCTGAAACTGATTTTCAACAAGGTGTCATTTGTGGAATTTGCAGCCTTAAACATGAAATTTTTACAAGACTCTCTAACCAAAAGCCAATGGTTTTGAAAACACAAGCAAAGGGGGATGCGCCAATTTTAGAGAAATAACACATCCACTGCTCAAACCTCTTATGCTGAACCCACGTTCCTGGTGAACATTGCACTATATCCAGTGTTGTGCAACCCCACCAGAAAAATCCAAAAAGAAACCAACAAAATCAAAAAGCCCACCAAACAAACCAAAAAGGTAACTCTGGAAGATGAGATCCCAGAGGTTTACCTGTGACAACGCAAATATTACTTGAAACCACTGCTGCTACTTCCTCACAGCAGTTGGCACAGAGATCTCCACCTATCCAAACTCCTCTTGATTCCTCACAAAAAACAAGTTGTATCCATATGGGACACCACATTATAAAGCTCTTAATTCACTTGAATCAATCTTCCCCAGCACCTCTCCGAGGGCAATGTCTCTGTCTACACCACAACCCACTCTCACTTCTCTAATACGACTCACATTTATATCATTGCTTGATGCAATAGAGAAAACTCAGACAGACATCAATCCCTCTCACTCACCCATTATAGAGAGTCAACTTCTACATTTGATTGTGTTTGAGATAACTCTATCTGCTAGTCCACAAGCATTTGAGGAGGCTACACCTCTTGAGTTACAAGTAACTCTTGGTGGTATTTCAAGTGAAGCAACCACTACAACTGATGACACAACAGTGTTTTAGTTGGACAGTGGTTACATTAGTAAGAATTCCTTGAAGGAAAGAACTGCTGCGGCTAGAACAATAACCTCTGTCCAAGTTGGAAGTCCTCGGTACCAAGACAAAGGGGCATTTGGTTCTGAAAACATTGAGATTCCTCATGTTGATGATCCAAATACAACTACCTCTGGTAGGAATTTAGATGATCCTATAAACTTAGGTGATAAATTAAAATACCAAGAATTGATGGAGAGAATCATGACCATGGAATCATCCTTTGATGAAATCAAATCCATGATGAAACAAGTGCTACAAAATTCTCAAACTCAACCATTACCAACTCAAAATGCTGATGAGCTATGGAAAGTTGTGCAACCAATTATCCTAGCTTAGAGATAATTGGGGATATTCAGCATGAGACACACATGAAGTTAATCAGAAATATGGTCAAGGCTAGATACAAAGATACACAAGCAGATTAAAGCCATCAAAGATCATTATTGAAGACAATTGGCTCTGCCCTGGCTACAGTTTATGTTGAAGAAACAAAAGATGAGGCCAAAAAGGGGGATAATGATTCATTGAGAAAGTTACAACCTTATTCAAATGCTATACCAAAGGTACAACAATAGCTAGCAACCACTGCTACAGTATCTGACACAACTTTGGGAAAAGGGATTAATGAGACCCTAAACAAAGAAGCTGAAAAGATTGCTGATGATAAGTCGAAAAGACAAGATACAACGGAAGCTAGAGCCTTAATGTTGATTAAAGAAGAAAAAGCCAAACAGATGGAAAAAAGACGATGTTGGTACTTCAAGAAAAAGGAAGTCTGCAAGAAAAGTTAGACAACCAACTATCACCACTTATAAAACCACTATTGAGGCTAATCTTGTTGTATCATCTGTCCGAACACACAAAACAACCTAACAGATTTTAGGGCAGATGTTGTGACAGCAGGTGCTGGAACAAAGATGTTCTAACAGATGTTCCCCAAACCACTGCTCCTATCACATTTCCCACTTTAACACAACCTACTTCCACTCCACCAAGAATTCCTTCACATCCACCATTACCAAAGATCAAATTCCAAAGCAAAGAAAAAAATTTTGTTGTTGATGAAGGTGATGAAGAGATTCCATCAGCAATCTCTTTGTCATCACAACCTACTTCCACTCCACCCTCATCATCTCCACTTACAGACACTTCACCTCCACACATGCATCTATCATCATCATTCTTTCCACCGGGTGCTCTATACCCCCTTGAACTGTATGTAGTAAGAGGGGAGATAGAGTCTTTCTACAAGATAGATGATCCTAAACAAAGAAACTTTACATCTCTTCTTGGGTATCAAAAGCCTAGAAACCTTGATGAGTATCTGAAACTAAAGGCTAGACAGCAGAAACTATTGCAAAGGAGATGTCAAAGGGTAAGGATGACAGGGCTCTACAAAGATCCATGCAATTTCAATTGAGCAAAGTGAGAAACATTGAAGATTTTGCTAAGGATTTGAGTAAGTCCATGTCTGAAAAACCAACCACTGATGATCCTGAATTAAAGCAAGACTATCTTGATCACATCATGAAGCACAAACCTTATAAAGCAACTAGATCACAGTTCAAGGATTGGTCTGCAAATGAGCTTAAGGAGGAGATTGATAGAATTATAGTTATGACCAAAGATTCTTCATTAAAGCCTACTCCTCCTGATTGGAAAAGGTACAAAAAGATTGATCAAAACCAGACTTTAAAGCTCAAAACAATGAAGGAAGAACTTGTTACTGCTAACTATGGCTCTGCTAGGTCTGTTGAAAGATGGTCTAGGTCTAAGGTTTTTGATACCTTTAGAAGATTGGAAGAGATTAGAAAGAATGATCCCTTTGTTCCAAGAAAGCCAGTTTACTCATAAACAACCATTTCCCCTCATCAGACCCAAATCTTCAAAAATCTTGCTTTAACCACTGCCTTATCCACAGTTGCTTTAACTCATGTAAAAACGCAAAAGACAATGGTTGAAGAAGATGAGTAGAGGTTTGAAGAACAAAGAAAAGGGAACTAAATTCAACTTCTTTATCATACTGTTGCTGCAAGTGATAAACTCATAGAATCTATATTATTAGCAGGCCCTCTTCACCAAATTCATCATAAATAACTCTTCTTCCAAGAAAACCATCTGACTAAAAAATTCTAAAATGGAAGTCATCCGCAGACACCCATGAATGACTTTGCTCAGGTCAGATGGTAGAGCTCAAAAGGTAAGAATGGAGGATACATATGGTCTAGATGCAGTTTCCTTCCAAGATCTAATGAATCTTGAGCTTGAAAGGGATATTGAAGACATGATCTCCCTAGACTTATTCAAAAGACAAATAAGGAATCATTGATGAGGAATAAAGATCAAGAATAAAGACAAGTTTTCTCATCATCTGCTTCGGGGAGGTTGTTGGAAATTGAACCTTAAAAAAGAACAGATGATAGAAAGTTAAAATATTTTACAACCTCTAATCCTTAAAATAAATGAGCATCTGCTGAAGCCAAGCTCTGTTGAAGAAAAAGGTCAAAGGTCTACCCTAGCAAAGCTCTAATGAAGACTCAAAGGTCTGCCAAGGCAAAGCTCTGCCAAAGCTAAGGTCTGCCAAGGCAAAGCTCTGCTGAAGACTGAAGCTAAGATCTACCAAGGCAAAGCTCTGCTAAAGATTAAAGCTAAGGTTTGCCTAGGCAAAGCTCTAATGAAGCCCAATAGAGGATGTCAAATTAGTGCTTCTTTTAGATGTTTTATTATATAGTTTATAGTAGTGTTTAGCTTAGCAGATGTTGTAGTTTGTTTTAGTTTGTTACAAGTCACTTTCAATGTGACGTCAGCATAAGATGCTCAGCGGTTTGCTTTATACTATAAATATAACGGTGTCTGTACTGTTCAATTCATCACTTCACCTTGACATTTTGTGTACAAGCAAATCAGAGTGATCTTAGGCTGAGGGGGAGTTTGTAATCGTTCATGCATACGTAATTTCATAAATTTATAAAAGCATGCTTGTGAAAGAAATCTTCCTATTGTTGTGAATTCAAAGTTTATTATTTCCGCTGCACTATTCATACATGTTTATCCACTTCCATTGATTTCATCTAGAACATTCACAACAATATCAAACTCAGATCCTAACAATTAGTATAAGAGCTTTGTCAATCGAATTTGATTTAACAATCAATTTGATCTGAACAAATCAGCTCTCACTACTAATTCGTTTGCTCGTTGGATTGAAAACAGAGTAAAAATTTATTTACGTTCAAAGTAATTTAAACAAAAACCTGTTTTACAAACAATCGAAAATGTCTCAAAATTCACAAGATCCTCACAACACCGGCAACATGTTTAAACCACCGATTCTCGTAAGATTAGAGTACAATACTTACAAAATTTGATATGAATGATTGTAAACCATGTAAGACATCCATGGCAACCACAAAGCTTATGACTGTTGATGACAAAGATGACTTGGTTGATCAAACTCTATATAGAAGCATAATAGGTTCTTTATTGTACCTAACTGCATCAAGGCCAGACATCATGTTTGCAACATGTGTTTGTGGCAGATCCCAGTCGGCACCTAGGAAGTCGAATCTCATTGTTATAAAAAGGATATAATCAGATATATATAAAAGGTGCTCCCACACTTGGTATCTGGTATCCAGCTAATGGAAATATTGAGCTTTCTAGTTATTCAGACAATGATTTTGCTAGATGCCACACCACAAGGAAGTCAACTTCAGGAGGCTGTCAATTCTAGGAAATTTCTTAGTGTCTTGGCAAAGCAAAACGCAAGCTGCAGTATCAACATCCACAACAGAGACTGAGTCTATTGTTGTTGCAAGCTGCACTGCTCAACTCCTTTGGCTTCAAAATCAATTGCTGGATTTTGGTGTAACTACTCTAAAGACTCCTCTCATGTTGGATAGTCAAGTAGCTGAAAACATCATAAAAAATTTAGTCTCTCATTCTACCACAAAACACATTGACATCAGACATCACTTTGTGAGATATTGCTATGAAAAAGTTTCGATTTCTCTACATCATGTTCCTACTAAAGATCAACTAGAAGATGTTCTAACCAAAGCATTAGATACATCTACCTTTGAAAGTCTGATCTCTAGGATTGGTATGCTAAACATGGAATAAAAAAAACAAAATTTTTTTTCCATGTCTAAATAGCATCAAAATGTTTTCAGAAAGTCAAAAATTCATCCTTAAAAATAGCTAAAATTGAAATCTTTCAATAAATCTCTAAAGTCTGCTCATAACCACTGTTTCTCCAAACCTCTGCTTGGCGTGAAAATATATCCGTTGCTAAAAGTGTATCCTCTGTTCTACATCCACAGTTGGTGAAACCACTGTTTTCCCAATCCACTGATAATCTATCCTCTAATAGTGTAAAATCACCACTGTTTTCCACTGTTCAGAACCACTTCTGGTATCCAGCAGTGGTTTCCAAACAACTGTCTTCCATTATCCAACAGAGTTTAACATGGACAGATGTTAGCCATCAGATCTTTTTGAAAACCGCTGCCATGTCAGCTTTCACTTTTTTCTTTATAAACCCTGTTCCATTCAAACAGAGTTTTTCACTGCCGTATTGATTCAAAAATTCTCGAAAGCGGTTATCTTCTTCACTAACCCTCATTCACTCTTCAATCATGACTCTGAACATCAAAAATCCCCACAACTACCTTCCTATCCTCGAGAAAATAGATAATAATGTTGCTTTTCATGCAATGATCGATGTTCTACAAACATCATCAGACAAGGATATTCTACTGGCAAAGGCTCCAATATATGTCGACAACCTTTGAAAATTTTGGGCAAATGCTAAAGTTGAGATCCAAATTAAAATCTATTTGCTATTACGTCAAAGATTGGACAGTCTCTTGTCCAAATTTCTCCATCCACCATTTCCACCACATTTGGTCTAAATGACCTAAACGACCCCACTTCCTTCTCAAAGAAGGATTTACATGATGAATTCATTGAGCGTGGTTATGAAGGTCAATTGACAGGTATTACCATCTATAAGCCTGAATTTCCTGCTGGCATGAAATTCTTTTTCCATACTTCACTGTTGTGTTTGTCAGCCAAGACAACTTCTTTTAATGAAATACCTTTAAACATTCAATATCTGGGTTATGCTATTTTGACAAAATCAAAATTTAAATTTTCCCATGTATTGTTTTCTGACTTGGTTGCAAACTATAACAACATTTCCAAAAATAAAGGTTTTCTTATACACCCTAGGTTGTTGAGTTATTATCTTCAAAAACAAGTTTCTGAAACTGATTTTCAACAAGGTGTCATTTGTGGAATTTGCAGCCTTAAACATGAAATTTTTACAAGACTCTCTAACCAAAAGCCAATGGTTTTGAAAACACAAGCAAAGGGGGATGCGCCAATTTTAGAGAAATAACACATCCACTGCTCAAACCTCTTATGCTGAGCCCACTGCTCCTGGTGAACATTGCACTATATCCAGTGTTGTGCAACCACCACCAGAAAAATCCAAAAAGAAACCAACAAAATCTAAAAAGCCCACCAAACAAACCAAAAAGGTAACTCTGGAAGATGAGATCCCAGAGGTTATACCTGTGACAACGCAAATATTACTTGAAACCACTGCTGCTACTTCCTCACAGCAGTTGGCACAGAGATCTCCACCTATCCAAACTCCTCTTGATTCCTCACAAAAAACAAGTTGTATCCATAGGGACACCACATTATAAAGCTCTTAATTCACTTGAATCAATCTTCCACAGCACCTCTCCGAGGGCAATGTCTCTGTCTACACCACAACCCACTCTCACTTCTCTAATACGACTCACATTTATATCATTGCTTGATGCAATAGAGAAAACTCAGACAGACATCAATCCCTCTCACTCACCCATTATAGAGAGTCAACTTCTACATTTGATTGTGTTTGAGATAACTCTATCTGCTAGTCCACAAGCATTTGAGGAGGCTACACCTCTTGAGTTACAAGTAACTCTTGGTGGTATTTCAAGTGAAGCAACCACTACAACTGATGACACAACAGTGTTTTAGTTGGACAGTGGTTACATTAGTAAGAATTCCTTGAAGGAAAGAACTGCTGCGGCTAGAACAATAACCTCTGTCCAAGTTGGAAGTCCTCGGTACCAAGACAAAGGGGCATTTGGTTCTGAAAACATTGAGATTCCTCATGTTGATGATCCAAATACAACTACCTCTGGTAGGAATTTAGATGATCCTATAAACTTAGGTGATAAATTAAAATACCAAGAATTGATGGAGAGAATCATGACCATGGAATCATCCTTTGATGAAATCAAATCCATGATGAAACAAGTGCTACAAAATTCTCAAACTCAACCATCACCAACTCAAAATGCTAATGAGCTATGGAAAGTTGTGCAACCAATTATCCTAGCTTAGAGATAATTGGGGATATTCAGCATGAGACACACATGAAGTTAATCAGAAATATGGTCAAGGCTAGATACAAAGATACACAAGCAGATTAAAGCCATCAAAGATCATTATTGAAGACAATTGGCTCTGCCCCGGCTACAGTTTATGTTGAAGAAACAAAAGATGAGGCCAAAAAGGGGGATAATGATTCATTGAGAAAGTTACAACCTTATTCAAATGCTATACCAAAGGTGCAATAATAGCTAGCAACCACTGCTACAGTATCTGATGCAACTTTGGGAAAAGGGATTAATGAGACCCTAAACAAAGAAGCTGAAAAGATTGCTGATGATAAGTAGAAAAGACAAGATACAGTGGAAGCTAGAGCCTTAATGTTGATTAAAGAAGAAAAAGCCAAACAGATGGAAAAAAGAAGATGTTGGTACTTCAAGAAAAAGGAAGTCTGCAAGAAAAGTTAGACAACCAACTATCACCACTTATAAAACCACTATTGAGGCTAATCTTGTTGTATCATCTGTCCGAACACACAAAACAACCTAACAGATTTTAGGGCAGATGTTGTGACAGCAGGTGCTGGAACAATAGATGTTCTAACAGATGTTCCCCAAACCACTGCTCCTATCACATTTCCCACTTTAACACAACCTACTTCCACTCCACCAAGAATTCCTTCACATCCACCATTACCAAAGATCAAATTCCAAAGCAAAGAAAAAAATTTGTTGTTGATGAAGGTGATGAAGAGATTCCATCAGCAATCTCTTTGTCATCACAACCTACTTCCACTCCACCCTCATCATCTCCACTTACAGACACTTCACCTCCACACATGCATCTATCATCATCATTCTTTCCACCGGGTGCTCTATACCCCCTTGAACTGTATGTAGTAAGAGGGGAGATAGAGTCTTTCTACAAGATAGATGATCCTAAACAAAGAAACTTTACATCTCTTCTTGGGTATCAAAAGCCTAGAAACCTTGATGAGTATCTGAAACTAAAGGCTAGACAGCAGAAACTATTGCAAAGGAGATGTCAAAGGGTAAGGATGACAGGGCTCTACAAAGATCCATGCAATTTCAATTGAGCAAAGTGAGAAACATTGAAGATTTTGCTAAGGATTTGAGTAAGTCCATGTCTGAAAAACCAACCACTGATGATCCTGAATTAAAGCAAGACTATCTTGATCACATCATGAAGCACAAACCTTATAAAGCAACTAGATCACAGTTCAAGGATTGGTCTGCAAATGAGCTTAAGGAGGAGATTGATAGAATTATAGTTATGACCAAAGATTCTTCATTAAAGCCTACTCCTCCTGATTGAAAAGGTACAAAAAGATTGATCAAAACTAGACTTTAAAGCTCAAAACAATGAAGGAAGAACTTGTTACTGCTAACTATGGCTCTGCTAGGTCTGTTGAAAGATGGTCTAGGTCTAAGGTTTTTGATACCTTTAGAAGATTGGAAGAGATTAGAAAGAATGATCCCTTTGTTCCAAGAAAGCCAGTTTACTCATAAACAACCATTTCCCCTCATCAGACCCAAATCTTCAAAAATCTTGCTTTAACCACTGCCTTATCCACAGTTGCTTTAACTCATGTAAAAACGCAAAAGACAATGGTTGAAGAAGATGAGCAGAGGTTTGAAGAACAAAGAAAAGGGAACTAAATTCAACTTCTTTAGCATACTGTTGCTGCAAGTGATAAACTCATAGAATCTATATTATTAGCAGGCCCTCTTCACCAAATTCATCATAAATAACTCTTCTTCCAAGAAAACCATCTGACTAAAAAATTCTAAAATGGAAGTCATCCGCAGACACCCATGAATGACTTTGCTCAGGTCAGATGGTAGAGCTCAAAAGGTAAGAATGGAGGATACATATGGTCTAGATGCAGTTTCCTTCCAAGATCTAATGAATCTTGAGCTTGAAAGGGATATTGAAGACATGATCTCCCAAGACTTATTCAAAGGACAAATAAGGAATCATTGATGAGGAATAAAGATCAAGAATAAAGACAAGTTTTCTCATCATCTGTTCCGGGGGAGGTTGTTGGAAATCGAACCTTAAAAAAGAACAGATGATAGAAAGTTAAAATATTTTACAACCTCTAATCCTTAAAATAAATGAGCATCTGCTGAAGCCAAGCTCTGTTGAAGAAAAAGGTCAAAGGTCTACCCTAGCAAAGCTCTAATGAAGACTCAAAGGTCTGCCAAGGCAAAGCTCTGCCAAAGCTAAGGTCTGCCAAGGCAAAGCTCTACTGAAGACTGAAGCTAAGATCTACCAAGGCAAAGCTCTGCTGAAGATTAAAGCTAAGGTTTGCCTAGGCAAAGCTCTACTGAAGCCCAATAGAGGATGTCTCATTAGTGCTTCTTTTAGATGTTTTATTATATAGTTTATAGTAGTGTTTAGCTTAGCAGATGTTGTAGTTTGTTTTAGTTTGTTACAAGTCACTTTCAATGTGACGTCAGCATAAGATGCTCAGCGGTTTGCTTTATACTATAAATATAACGGTGTCTGTACTGTTCAATTCATCACTTCACCTTGACATTTTGTGTACAAGCAAATCAGAGTGATCTTAGGCTGAGGGGGAGTTTGTAATCGTTCATGCATACGTAATTTCATAAATTTATAAAAGCATGCTTGTGAAAGAAATCTTCCTATTGTTGTGAATTCAAAGTTTATTATTTCCGCTGCACTATTCATACATGTTTATCCACTTCCATTGATTTCATCTAAAACATTCACAACAATATCAAACTCAGATCCTAACAATTAGTATAAGAGCTTTGTCAATCGAATTTGATTTAACAATCAATTTGATCTGAACAAATCAGCTCTCACTACTAATTCGTTTGCTCGTTGGATTGAAAATAGAGTAAAAGTTTATTTACGTTCAAAGTAATTTAAACAAAAACCTGTTTTACAAACAATCGAAAATGTCTCAAAATTCACAAGATCCTCACAACACCGGCAACATATTTAAACCACCGATTCTCGTAAGATCAGAGTACAATACTGTCAGAGACGGATGGGTCATGTTCTTGCTCAGCAAAACACCGGTTGCTGGAAGTCGGATATCTTTGGACCTCATGTTCCAATGATACCAAGTACTGAGGACCCTAAAGTCCAAGTACCAAAGAATCCTGAAAATTACTTCAAGCAAGATTTCCAAAAGATCGAGCTAGATGCAAAGGCATTTAGCATCATGGCCTTTGCATTTCCAAATGATATCTATGCTGGCATGTTGCATTGCAACAGTGCAAAGGAGTTATGAGACGCTTTGAAAGAGCAATTCAGTGAGACTGAGGAAGTAACTGAAAACAACAGAGAGGTTCCTAATCAACAATATGAAACGTTTTGTCATGTGAAAGGAGAATCATTAACCCAACAGTTAAAAGATTTAGTTGTCTCATTAGTGAGCTTAAACTGGTTAATGTTGAGTTTGCAAAGTCGACTTTAAATAGTCGTTTTCTTAGATCATTACTAGACAAGTGGGACACTATAGCTTTTGTAACTAGAAATTCAGTTGGGTTCAAAGAAATGAGTCTTACTCAGCTTCATGGTAGGCTCCTCACTTATGAGAAAGAGCTGAACCAGAAAAAGAAGCTACAAGAGTCTGGAAAAGTCGCTAAAACTATGCATTCGGCAGCTATAAGGATCAGAGTTATGATCATTTCAATGACATAACCTCTAGTGGTAGTTTCAGCTCTGATTCTTACACCCCCAATTATGCTTTTACTGCTAATGGGGAAAGCCAAACTTCTGATAACTTATCCTTTGAGTTGAGTGACCTTCAACATTTTGACCCTACAGATTTGGAAGACATGGATATTTTTCACCAGCTTGCCTTGTTGAGTGTTGAGCTAGCAAGTATTACAAGAGAACTAGTAGAAAGTTTCCAGGGTTGCATGGGGGGTTAAAAGTTGGGCTGGATAAGTCAAAAATTAAATGTTTCAAGTGTAATAGGCTAGGTCACTTTTCTAGAGAATGTAGGTCTCAAACATTTGGACCAATTATCATACATCCTAGTCCTAGACCTCAAAACACTCAAAACACTGTCCATTATTCCCAATATACCCCTGCTCCTCATATGCAAAACACTGCTCATTTTGCACATCCTGCTACCACTGTTCCCGTGCAATATGTTCAAACCACTGTTCCACAAATTCAGTATGTTCAAGCACTAGCTCCTCAGGTCCAAATGCAACCTGCACAACAAGTTACTTAAACCACTGCTCAGGCAGAAGTTAATCCACAGAGCTTCTTTACTCAGGGCTTTGTTTATTAGAGTAGCTTTCCTGAGGATCTGACTGATGAAAACTTTGATTTAATTGCTGACACTAAAAAGAAACAAAATGAATTTTGCTTTATGGCATTAGAGTCTATAGTTGAGGGTGTTGAATTTAAGGAAGTGGAGCCTAAGTCTGTTGTGTCTGATGTTCATGATGAAACAGTTGTTACACAAGAAAATGTTGATAAAGAATTGAAACTTATGTCTGACTCATGCGATGCCACTGTTTGTGAAGGGAATGTGATTGTACCATGATGGCTGATACTAAGGTATCTCCTCATGTCTTAAAAGATCTATGTTCAGATAAATGCATCATAACTTTTGCTAACATAAAAGAGGTGAATGCCTTAGGAATAAGATTTTGGATGATGAATTGTAGTTTGAAAAGCTTTCAATAAGAACTAAAAACTAAACTATTTGAAAAAGAATTTGAAATCAACAGGTTAAAACTTGAAGCTAGCATAACCAAGGACCAACTCCAAACTATGATAGAAAAATATTAGGTTTGCAAAAAGGAGTTGGAATCCACCCAAATCACTTGTGAAAAATGGGTGGAATCCTGTAAAAGTTATGAGATTATGTTAGAAACCCAGGTCAAGAGTAACATAAAATTTGGCATTGGTTTCAAAGAAAATGACCAAATTTCTGAAAATATTAGTGGAAATGATTGTGGTATGGTTTAAATTGTTCCAACAAACTTGGTTGGTCAAGATATCAAAGTCACTGATAAATATGGAAATAAAATTATTTTAGAAAGACATGAAAGATCCTCAACTTCTGAGGAGATTGAGAAGTATCAATTTAAACCGACATTCTTGAAAGTTTCAAGCCAATAGATTTTTCAACCATTGAAGGTGTCAAAGGACCAAAGGCAAGAATCATTCCCATAACATATTTACCAGCAGATGTTACAACATTTGCTAACAAAAAGTCTAAAAAGGGAAAAAGAAAGAAAAGATCAAAAACCTGTTTTGTGATTTCTGTGAAGAGAAGAACCATGTTACCAAAAACGGTTTTCTTCTAAAAGCTTATGACATTAACAAAACAAGTGCGATCATTGATTCTCCAAACTGCACAATTTGTAATAAAACAAATCATAAAACTCAAGAGTGTGTTTAACTTAGAAACTTTGATGTGAAAAAGAATGAGTATAAATCCAAAACACTAGAGAGTTCAAAGACTAGTACTTCAAAAGGAAAGTCTAAACAGACCTTTGTGCCTGTTGAAACATTTGTTACCAAAGCACTGCACAAAACCTTTGTTCCCAGAGAGGTGTGGGTAACAGATGCACCACCTGCCAACCAGTACCCAAGAGGATATGGCCAACCAATTTACCAAAAGGTACCTCTTAGTTATGAGGGTTACAAAAGGCTCTCAAAACCAAGAGTAAATAGGCATCCTCATGGTTACTATAATCAGGTAGGAGAAAGGTCTCAACAGATGTTACAAAGAGTTGTTCAAACCACTGACCATTCTACTAAATTTGAGACTGACATGTCTGTGACTCCTTCCAAAGCCATTTTAGCTTTGGAAATCCACCCAAACTAATTAGTTACCACTGTGTAGGGAGATTTTACTTGCCTTGATAGTTTTTGGTATGTAGATAGTGGAGGCTCCAGGCACATGACAGGATGTAGAGCCTTTCTCCACACTTGGTATCTGGTATCCAGCTAATTGAACCTTACAAAAAGAACAAATGATAGAAAGTTAAAATATTCTACAACCTTTGATCCTTAAAATAAATGAACATCTGCTAAAGCCAAGCTCTATTAAAGACAAAGGTCTGCCCTAGCAAAGCTTTGATGAAGACTCAAAGGTCTGCCAAGGCAAAGCTCTGCTAAAGCTAAGGTCTTCCAAGGCAAAGCTCTGCTAAAGACTAAAGCTAAGGTCTGCCAAGGCAAAGCTCTGCTGAAGACTAAAGATAAGGTCTACCAAGGCAAAGCTCTATGACGCCCAACAGAGGATGTCTCATCAGTGCTTACTATCAGGCATTGTATTATATAGTTTATAGCAGTGTTTAGCTTAGCAGATGTTGTAGTTTGTTACATGTCACTTTCAATGTGACGTCAGCCAAAGATGCTTAGCAGTTTGCTCTATACTATAAATAGAACAGCGCGTGTACTGTTTTATTCATCACTTCACCTTGACATTTTGTGTACGAGCAAATGAGAGTGATCTTAGGCTGAGGGGGAGTTTGTAATCGTTCATCCATACGTAAATTCATAAATTTATAAAAGCATGCTTGTGAAAGCAATCTTCCTCCTGTTGTGAATTCAAAATTTATTATTTCCGCTGCACTATTCATACATGCTTATCGACTTCCATTGATTTCATCTTAAACATTCGCAACAATATCAAACTCAGATCCTAACAAATCTAAAATCAAATGTAACAAGTGTAATAGGTTAGGCCATTTTCCTAGAGAGTGTAGGAGTTAAACAAGTGGTCCTATTGTCACACATCCAAGACCTAAACCTCAAAACATTGTCCATTATTCCAAATATACCCATGTTCCACACATGCAAAATACTGCTCACTTTGCACACCCTTCATCAACTGTTCAAGTACAGTATGTCAAAACCACTGTTTCTCAGATATAATATGTTCAAGCCCCAGTTCCTCAGGTTCAAGTGCAACCAGCACCACAAGCTACACGAACCTCTGCTCCAGCAGAGAACAGTCAATAGAGCTTCTTTACACAAGGTTTTGTTGATTGGAGTAGCTTACCTGAAGAACTAACTGATGAAAATTTTACCCTAGTTGCTAATTTTGAAAAGAAACATGATGATTTTTGCTTTATGGCACTAGAGACAATATTAGAAGAGGTTGAGTCTGAGGAAGTAGTGTCCAATATTGATGTGGTTTGTGATAATGTTGAAACGGATGTTTCAGAAGAAAAGGTTGGTGAAAATGGTAAATCCTCTATCAGACCCATGGGATTCCAGTGTTTGTGAAGGAGAATGTGATTGTGCCATGATGGCTTGCTAAGGTATCACCTCAAGTCCTTAAAGACTTATGTTCTGACAGATGTATTATTGCTTTTGCAAACATTAAATAGGTGAATGAAAACCTTAGAAACAAGATCTTAGATGATGAAATTTAGTTTGAAAAACTTGTTATAGAGTTAAAATCAAAAAAATTTGAAAAAGAAAGTAAAATCAGCAGTCTCAAACATGAATCAATAATAACCAAGGATCAACTCCAAACCATGATAGAAAAATATCATAGTTGAAAAAAGGAGCTTGAATCTACCTAGATCACATGTGAAAAACGGGTAGAGTCCTACAAAGTTATAAGTTGATGTTAGAAAAACATATCAAAGCAATGTAAAATTTGACATAGTCTTTCGCAAAAATGACCAAGTTTCTCAAAACACTGCTAAAATTTCTCTAGTTTGGTTGAAATAATTCCTACAAACTTGGTTGGTCAAGAAATTAAAGTCATAGAACCAAATGGAAAGAAAATTGTGTTGGAAAGACCTGAAGGATCCTCAACTTTTGAGGAAAATTGAAAAATATCAATTCAAACCAACATGGTCAGTTGAATGTGACATTCTTGAAAAATTCTAAGCCAATGGATTTATCAACCATTGAGGGTGTGAAAGCACCTAAGGTGAAAATCATTCCCTTAAAAGACCTTCCAGTAGATGTTATAACATCTATTGACAAAAAGGTTGAAAAAGGGAAAAAGAAAGAAAAGATAACAAACTTGTTTTGTGGTTTTTATGAAAAGAAAAACCAGGCCACTAAAGACTGTTTTCACTTAAAAGCATATGACATAAACAAGAAAAGTGTAATTGTTGCTGCACCTCATTGCACCATATGTGGAAAGAAAAATCACAAAACTCAAGAGTGTGTTTATCTTAAAAATTTTGATGTCAAGGGAAATGAGTATGAATCCAAAACATTTGAAAGTCCACGTGCTAGTACTCAAAAAGGAAAGTCCAAACAGACCTTTGTCCCAATCCAAACCTCTGTTACCAAACAACTGAATGTAACCTCTGCTCCCAGAGAGATTCAGGTAACAGATGCACCAGCAGCTAACAAATTTCCAAGAGGATATGGTTAACCACCTTATAAGAGTGTACCACTTGGTTATGAGATCTATAAAAGACCTTCAAAACCAAGAGTAAACAAGCATCCTCATGGTTATAACCACTTGATAGGAAATGGTTCACAACAGATGTTTCAAAATCTATTGAAAATACGGACCATTCTCCTGGACTTGAGGCTGGAATGTCTGTGCCAAAGCGAGTTTGGCTTTGGACACTCACCAAAACTAATTTGTTACTAATGTGCAGGGAGTATCTACTCACCTTGATAGTTTATTGTATGTAGATAGTTGAGGCTCCAGGCATATGATAGGATGTAGATCCCTTCTCAAAGATTTTCTGGCACATGGAGGGGGTGATATATCCTTTGGTAACAACTTAAAAGGGAATGTGTTAGGGTCAGGGACAGTCCAAGCAGGGAAACTCAAGTTTGAAAATGTCAATCTGATAGACAACTTAAAATTTAACCTCCTTAGTGTATCTCAAATGAGTGAAAAAGGCTATGGGACATTCTTCACTAAGGAATCTTGTAATATTGTTGGGCCAAAAGTGGTGAAAAAGATTGAAACAATCATAGCTGAGAGCAAAGCACAGCTTGTTGCTCACAGGAGTGGCAATGTGTATGTGTTTTATATGTTGAAAGATAATCTAATGTCTAATGCTTGTCTGTTCTCATTTGCTTCTAACAAAGAGACAGAACAATGGCATAGAAGACTTGGTCACACAAATCTCAAAACTATCACCACACTTTCAAAACATGGTCTTGTAAGAGGTCTCCCACCAAAACAATTCACATGTGATGAACATTGGGTTTCTTGTCTAAAAGGTTAACAACATAAAAGTTCATACAAATCCATTGATGAGTCCAAAACTAGTCAGTGTTTACAATTATTACACATGGACTTGTTTGGCTCTGTTAAAATCATGAGTTTTAAAAAAGAAGAGATATTGTCTTGTTATAATTGATGATTTTTCAAGGTTTACATGGACTTACTTTTTGCACTCCAAAGAAAAGAGTGCAAGTATTTTGCAAGAGTTTGTAAGAAAAGTTGAAAAGCAATTTAATCTGCTTGTAAAAATCTTTAGGAGTGACAATAGAACAGAATTTACAAATAAGGAGTTGGATGACTTCTGTGTGTCTAAAGGAGTCGTAAAGCAGTACAGCATTCCCAGAACACCAGAACAAAATTAGGTGGTTCAAAGAAAGAATAGAACTCTAATTGAGGCTACTTGAATAATGCTTGGAGATTCAGGTTTACCATCGTCTTTTTAGGTAGAGGCTGTAAACACTGCTTCCTATGTGCAAAACAGAGTTTTGATAAAACCAAGACATCAAAAGACTTCTTATGAAATTCTGTACAAAATCAAACCACTAATATCTTATTTCAAAATCTTTGGCTGTCCATGCTTCATTTTAAACTTAAAAGATTCCATTTTAAAATTTGCAGCCAAAGTTAATTGTATTATTTTCTAGGATACTCAACTACTACCAAACCCTATAAAGTCTTTAACACAAGGACTAGGTTTATAGAAGAGACTTTGAATGTAAAGTTCAATGAACTTTCTTCTTTAAAAATCCCATCAAATCCTGCTGAATTTTTTGATTTAGATAAATTTAGATTTGAAGATGTGTCTATCAAGACTAAAATTCAGGTACATCACAGTCTTTTCATCAAGATTATGGATTTGGCATTGGGATCCCACAATATAACGTTGTGAGTTCCAAAACAGATTCGGATCACAGTGGTTGATTATTATCACCCAAACAACTATGGATTAGTTGTTTGAATGTGTAAAAGTTAAGAAAAACCAAACTATGAAGATGAAGAATCTTGAATGGATCAAAAAACTAGTGTTGTATATGAAATACCAAAAAGATGTTATCAATAACAACACCTGGATATTCGGATGTAAGCACAATAACAAGAATCACAACACAAGAGAATCACCAAAATCTGTCCAAGAAACTTGGACAATGCATTCATTCAAGCATATATTTATACAGACTGACTACCCAACGTATTTAACAAATACGCTGGGTTATTAATTACGCCGCCAACATATGACTTTCATATAACTGCACTTTTGACCCTTCTAGATTGTCTAACTATTACAAACCAGCTCAAACTATGGATAATCAAGTACCAACGGTCTCAAAATGTCCTAACAATATCCCCCCTAGACCATTGCGTGCTTGAGTTTCTTCAATCTTGTTTCGGAGCTTCAGGGTCTGCGGCTGATCCTTGATCTTTTTCTTGCGCAGCTTGAACGGTAAGTTGGTCGGTTGTTGCTTTAGAACTTCGATTAACAAAAGCTTCACTTGATGTTTGTTGGAACTTCGTAGTGGCTTCATATGTGGATGAAACCGGAGTTTGAGATTGAGATGCAGCTTGAGATGGTGAGGGAGCTTTCTGTTGGGACGATGACTTGTGCTTTCTTTTCCTTTTTCTTGCCTCCTCCTTTTCTTTCTGCTTTTCGATTCTGATTACAGTGTCCATCATCTCTATCTTTCTTTCTCTAGCCCACTCCACCGCCTTTTGAAATAACATTCCTTCTTCTCTGTACTCGTCTCCGGCTCCAACGTGGATTTTGTGGCCATAGAGAATGTTAAGATCGGAAAGACAGAACATGAAGACATCTATCGGGTCTAAAATGTGAATATCTTCGTTAGAGACCAATCTGATCACTGCTTCTCCCGTCTTCCTGTCGTATAACCATTTCTTGAAATTCGTAAGCATGACGGGCTGTTCTGGTGGGATTTTGACTCTCATTTAAACCTTAGCAGGATCTATGACCCATGTAACCATTCCCTTTCCGGTGATAGGATATTTTGTGGTCTTCGACACTCTTCTTCGGGGTCGTTGTGGCTTGAAAACTGTGAAACCCCGATTGCATTCTCTCAAAATAAGTCTTTCAAAGTCAGCTCTGATGCTACTGTTGGTTGGGTTTATCAAGTCTAGCCTGCCCAGTTCTCGAATATCCCATCTTGGAAGGCTTTTCATATCAGCTCTGGTCTTGAAGTGCTGAATGACTCCGCCTCGTCTCTTCACAATGCATATCCCTTTGAGATTACAGTACTTCCAGCTTATTATTCTATCGGTAACTTTAGATTTTTCAACAGTGACCACTTGATAAAAGTTTGGAAGTTTTTCTCTTTCTTTCCTGAACCACTCTGGATGCATTGGAGTTACTGAGCCACCATCCTCAGTTTCATAGACAATATCTTCTTCCAAACCCCATTCAACAAATCAAGATGGCATCTCATCTCTGTCCACCTCCTCTTCTTCACTTTCGTCATCAGTGACATTTACCGCAGATTCTAAACGCTTTTTCTTCTTTTCTGCATCCTCAGCCTTTTGTATTTCTTCTTCAACCTTGAACTTCACATAATCAAAGATATCTATGGATGAGAACATCGGTTGTATGTCTGCCTTGGTGCAAAGCTCTCTGATCATACGGTACATCTTTTCCATTCCATCCTGCTGAAATCTCACAAATCTCGTTTGTTCTTTGACATATGCGTGGAGCTCTTTGTTTTTCTTTCTTTGCCCCCTCAGCTTTTCGCGAATTACGTTCATGTTGCTTACCTGATATTTCAACAGACAGTTCTCCTGAGCTGGGCCTTTCCAATATCTTTCGCCAACTTATCGTACAGATCCTGAAATGGACGCGGTCTGTAAGGAGCTTGTTGGGGCATCTGTTGTGCTTCTGTCGATGGTCCTTCCCCTGTTTTCTTTCGCTTCTGAGGGGGAGATAAACTGGGAGCTTCTAGATCAACAATCAGTTGATCAACAAACTCATCTAACTGTTCCTGCTCGGTAGTGACCGTCACTGGCATTTCAAATTCTGTCATATGTCGCCTATTTCTTCTAGCTTCTCTTTTCTCTCTTTCTTCTGCCTCGTGAATTGCACGGAGATTTTCATATGTTCACGATGTTCTCTTGAGTCTCCGGCCCTAAAGCTGCTTTCCATTAAACGTTCTTGAGAAGGGGTATTTTTTAGTTTCTTTGATGAGTCCCCTTCTTTCACAAGTTGCTTTCCTTTATTCTTTCGAATTAGTTGCTCGGTTTCCCCCTTCTTCCTCATCAACTTCCTCCTCAACATCTCCTTGTCTCTTTCTTTTCACGCGTTCTCTGTATTTCTCATAGGTGGCTTTCACAACAGGAAATCTTTCTTCCCTATACATCCACTGATGCAGCAACACCCACTCTTCAGTTTTTAGTTCTGTACTCTGACGTCCTGTCGGCAGCTGAAACTTGTTTAGGTCACCATCGTGAGGGAGATTCGGATGTTGGTCGTTGATGATGAGCTGAACAAACCGTGGGTATATAGCCCATGTGGAGGAATTTGCGTTATCAACCATGCAGTAAAAGATAAGACCCGAGATATTGAATGGCTGTTTTGTGCAAAGGTTGAGCATAGCAGTCGACCATTCTAAGTTCAAGCCATTATATCCTCCCTTTCTGTGTGCCAAGCTCATAGCAAATACATGAAGAATGAATCTCCAGTCCTTTGTAAGCCCCTTTCTTTTGATCTCGTTTTTCTCTCTGAAGTCTCCAACATACCTCATCCCTTTAAAGCCATCGAGGATGTCATCCTTCTTAACTCTGAGTGGATCACTGTGCTTGTCTCCAAGACTGAGGACTCTACATACATTTTCCTCTGTTACTATGATCTTCTTGTTCCTCACTGTAGCCGTGATTCTCTTAACTTCGTTGACTGTTGACACCTTGGCTGTTTTCCAAAACTCTTCAATGTGGACGTTGTAGATGATCGGATCGGCTTGAACAAGATAGCTGATTCTGCTTGAGTTTATCCACTCCGCTACATCTTCGAAATCACTTGGAGGTGGAACCAACTTGCATGGCTGATTGTGCTTTCGTATTTTATCCCAAATGATTTCCTTCACCATTTCTGAAATCGAAAACGAGTCAAGTTAAATTTATATACATAAATATATATGTATATATAAGTATAAATATATATAATAATAACAAAATTAACAAAAAAATACATACATATTAATTTATACATAAAATATATTTGGATTATAAATAAAATAGAAAAGAAATCTAAAATGAATTTATAAAACCGCTATTATATACGCTAGACCAATTTCGCCAGACACACAACTGTACACGCGAGACTCAGAGACAGCTATGCTGCATTATGATTAATTACGCTGCACAAATGTTGCGGATTTAGACTTTGACTCGAGAAAGCATCTAGCGTAGATGCTTATCAACGCTGGTATACCGGCGTAATTGTCAATTACGCCGGTTGCTTGAACTCGCGTTCAAGACTTAAATCTGCTGACATTAAGGTTTGAGATAACTACGCCACATTCAATTTATCTACGCTGTGTTCATCATAAATACGCTGGCTTCAAGTTTTTCTTGATAAACCCATGAAAACTGAAAACGGGATGAAAACCAGAGCCAAGTGATTATATATAACACAACAGTATATGAAACCGATTCATAAGCACACTCAATCAACAAACAATTGACATATGAAGCCAAAATCATACCGATATTGATCTTATAAAATCTGAACAGATTACTTAGTGAAGACTGAATGTGAATGTTGGTTATCGGTTGAGAGGAAGAAGATGAAGAAATTTGAAAGATTTTGAAAATATTTGCATGAAAAGGAAATTGAAATATATATACATATTTGCCTTCCAGCGTATTTATTAAATACGCTGGAACAACAAATACGCCGCGTTGATGGTTTTGTGAGATATCTTCAAAGCTAAAAATCTTTTCTTGCAAAGTTTGTGTGATATACATAGGGCCAGGAAGTTTCCTTTTTCACATAAAGTTTATGATTACTAATTCGAATCCTGTAACTTTCTTGCAAAAGATCATACTGGTAACATTTCGTTAATTTGAGATAAAATATTAGATATTTTGAATAATCAAGGCACGAGAAAACTGTCAGTATGTTTGTCCTTTTAAATCCATGCACCTATCTTTCAACATGCGAACGGAGAGCCTTTTATCATGTTGTGGTAATATTAACAAGAAATTCGATGTTCCCCCACTCATGCTGAACTACCAGAATGTTGTGCCTGTGAGTCCCACATCAGGACATACTCCCGCGATCAAGGTATGCGCAAAGATTCCTCATAGCAGGTGAGTATATTGACCTCATTCGTATTTGAAATTTCAACATTAGACGATTGGTGTTCAGGTCAGTACTTCCGTACAGCAAAGAGACCAAAGTCTAACTAGGGCTATCACAGATACCAAATACGGTATCATTTAAGCACTTGAATGATTCTCAATGAGAGCTTCATTTGTGTAGGGTTTTGGCCGCATTGGCTCTTTTGTAGAGATATCATAATTGTGTCTAGGTCAGCATATATTTGGATGCAGTAGAAGAGCAACTATGATATCCCCGAATGATTAGTCAATATAAAGACCCGAAATCTCAGACTTTGGCAATCGATCAACACAAGATTTAAGACCATTAAGCCATACGCCACAACGTGTTACCCGCAAGTTGCACAACATTGTGGGTATCCAGAATTCTTGTGTGATCATTAGCTTTTATCAACTTTTCGTAGTTTACTTCAAGGTATTGCTGAATCTACTGACACGTCGTTGCTTGGAGCCTCAATCTATTTCTGTTTTAAGATCACACAAAGTGTCAGCAGTTTTTCTATCATTTCTCATGCAGGTGTCAAATAAAGGATTCTGTCTCAACAATATTTTCTGGAATACTTCTCCCTTCAAAATTTTATTTTCGAGAATCCATTGCTTGAAAAGAAATTTTAAATTTGCAGAAAATCTTTTTGTCGGGCACATTTAAAATATTATTATATATATATTAATCACTTCCACTCAAGGAAATTGACCATCTCCAACCAGGTTACCAACTGGTTGAAGCGAGTTTTTGTCAAAGGCTTTTATGAATATATCAGCCTTTTGTTGCATCGTATCCACTGGCACCACTTGAATGTATCCTTTCTCATACGCATCTTTGATCGCATGAATGCGAATTTCGATGTGGTTAGTTCTGGAGTGGTGGATAGGGTTCTTCACAATTCCAAGACACGCTTCGTTGTCGATGAATATAGGAGTCTTCATAACGTTGATTCCATAATCTAACAACTGATTTATATCCAGAGAACTTGAGAACAGCAATTGTAAGCTGCCGTGTATTCAACTTGAGCAGTTGATGTGGAGACTGTTGTCTGTTTTTTGCTTTGCCACGAAATGAGACGATTTCCTAAAAATTGACAGCCTCCTGAGACAGACTTTCTGTCACCTTTACAACCTGTATGATCACTGTCATAGTAAGCAATTAAATCAAAATTACTATCTTTAGGATACCACAAACCAAGCTTGGGAGTTCCTTTCAGATAGCAAAAGATTCTTTTGACAGCTACTTCATGAGATTCTTTCGGATCCGTCTGAAATCGCGCACAGAGACAGACAGCCCACATAATGTTAGGCCTACTTGCGGTCAGATACATTAACGAGCCTATCATAGAACGATAGAAAGATTTATTCACGGGTTATCCTTGAAGATCCAAAGTAAGTTTTGTTTTAGCAGCAAAGGGAGTACTAGCAGATTTGCAATCATTCATGTTGTACTTGGAGAGAATATCTCTAATATACTTAGCCTGATGAATGAGTATGCCGTCTTCTCTCTGCTTCACTTCTAATCCCAAGAAAAACGTAAGTTCTCCCATCATGCTCATTTCGAATTTTGCCTTCATTACTTGCTCGAACTCCTTGCAAAGAGCTTCAACAGTTGACCCAAATATGATATCGTCTACGTAGATCTGCACCAGCATCACGTCATTTACGATCCGCTTTGTGAAAAGAGTCATATCAATTTTCCCTCTTGAGTACCCACATTCCAGAAGGTATGTTGACAAAGTCTCATACCATGCTCGAGGAGCTTGGTGAAGACCATAGAGAGCTTTGTCAAGCTTATAGTACTTCGCGGGGAAGTGAGGATCTTCAAAACCTGGAGGTTGATAGACAAAGACTTCTTCTTTCACTTTCCCATACAGAACTGCACTCTTTACATTAATCTGAAACACCTTAAAGTTTTTGAACGAGGCGTAGGCTAAGAAGATTCTGATAGCTTCTAAGCGTGCAACCGGTGCAAAAACTTCCTCATAGTCAATCCTCACCTCCTGCCGAAAACCTTGAACCACTAATCTTGCCTTATTTTTGATAACTACACCACGATCGTCCATCTTGTTTCGAAACACCCACTTGGAACCAATTGGATACTTTCCATCTGGTAAATCAACGAGTTCGCAGACTTTAAGTTTCTGAAATTGGGCTAATTCTTCCTGCATTGCTTATACCCAGCTGGAGTCTTGAATTGCTTCTTCGATATCTCTTGGTACAGATTGCGAGAGAAAAGCTGCATACAGTCCTGTGTTGATGGTATATGTTTGTCCGCGTTTTCGAACTCCATCTTCAACTGAACCGATGACATATTCAATTGGATGGTTTCGATTAGTCTTGTACCCTGCGTTGGTGTGAGTTTCCACTTGTTGAGGCAGATTAGTGAAATGTTCATCTACATAGATAATTGGAGCTCCGTCTTCTTTAGGAGGTTCATCCACAACCTGCTGTGAAGAAGAATCATCATGTGCGGATGCATTCTCAGCAGATGTGTCACCATTTACCTCGATAACAGGAAGAGTAGTAGAGGCAGAAGCTGGGGTGAAACGGGTTGTAAAAGGAGTGAAACCAATGTCTGAAGGATCAAACAATGGCTCTACTGGGGTGGATTCAGCATTTTCGGATTCAGTGACGGGTTCAGCAATGTCGAAAGTGTTGAATACAATGTCTACGTCATAAAACCAATTTGGAGTGCTTCAAGTGTTAGTGGAGTTTCCTTCTTGAAAATCGACGTAATATGATTCGATCACCATCTTTGTCCATTTGTTGTAGACTTGATACGCCTTTTGCGAAGATGAATAGCCCATGAAGTAGCATACGCCACCTACCACTTCAAACTTGATGAGATTATCTTCAATGTTGAGAAGTGTGCATGAGCATCCAAACAGTCTGAAGAAATCTATCAGAGGCTTCCTTTTGAAAAGCAGTTCATAAGTTGTCTTTCCATGAGGTTTGACAATCAGTACACGATTCAAAACGTAGCATACTGTGTTGACCGCTTCAGCCCAGAAGATTATGGGAAGCTTGGAGTCAACAAGCATAGTTCTAGCAGCTTCGATGAGAGTTCTGTTCTTGCGTTCCGCTACACCATTTTGCTGAGGAGTTCTGGCAGCATTGTATTGAAGACGAATTCCTTTTTCCTCGCAGAAGGAGACAAACGTATGATTCTTGAATTCTGTACCGTTGTCGCTTCTTACGGATTTCACCTTCTGCTTGATTACGTTTTCAATCATAGGGATGAAGCTTTTCAGAACGGAAGCTGTCTCACTCTTAGCTTCGAGGAAATACACCCATGAGAACCTTGAAAAATCATCTGTAATTACCAAACAATAAGATCTTTTAGCTAAACTTTTAACGCTTATAGGCCCGAAAAGATCCATGTGAAGTAATTGCAGTGGGGCGGAAATCGTATTCACTGCTTTGGACTTATGAGGCTTTTTATGTTGCTTTCCTTGGGCACATGCGATGCATTTTTCAGAAAAAGGAAAATCTTTCATAGGTAAACCTCTCACTAGATTTAATTTAGAAAGCTTATTTATGTTTTTAAAGTTCACATGCCCCAAACGCCTGTGCCACAGCAGTGATTCCGATTCAGATGCTTTTGAAATAAGACATGTCATCTGCTCATTTGATTTGGCATTTTTCATATTCAACACGTAGGTATTATTTTGACGGGGAGCTCTAAGCATGATCATTTCTGCAGGGACAGAGTATTCGGGTTTGAGGAATAAGCACTCTGTGTCATTGAACAGCACCGAAATTCCTTTGTCACAGACTTGTGAAACACTCATGAGATTTTAACATAATTTGAAGCAGACGTGACAGAAACAGTGGAAATGTTTGCCATGAGGGCCTTGTTTACTTCACCTTTAGCCTCAGCTATTTCCTCTGACCAGTCATAATCTTCCAAAACTAAAGCCTTTTGGTTGTTTTCAGCAATACTGTCACTCCCTTCAGTGGCCACCGGTCTTCTTGTCTAGTTGAGCTCGGCATTCTCGTTTTTCAGCAACGGACACTCCCTTTTGAAATGGCCCAGATTTTTGCAATTCTAACATCTCATCTTGGACTTATTAAATCCAGCTTTTCCGAGGGCTAGCCTTTTTCCCGTTTTATCTTGGAATTCTTCAATCGAAGAGTGATCATTGCCATCTGCCACTTTAGATCCATCTCCTCCATGTCGTCAGGATCCACTTGATACATGTCTTCAGCTGTGAGGAAATCTCTCTTCAACTCTCCTGACATGAGAGCCTCATAGCTGCTTAAGAAGGTAATAAACAAAGCGACATGTTCTGTGGATATTTAAAGTGCTTGAGCGTCGTTGGCCATGGTAGTCTTCTCGGAGGATGACGAGGCCTTCACAGAGCTTGCGGAAGCATTCGGATAAGATTCGACAACACTTTGAGAATTTAATCCACATGAGGTAATAGGAGCAAGAAACGCCATATTCTTGGTGGCCGAGGTTGCAGCAGCTTGCTGAGTAATCTTCTGAGAATACCCGGTTTGGTTCATCTCTCTCTTGACAATGTCAATTTCAAAGGCTTTTAGAGTGTTGATCAGTTCTGAGAGTGTGACTAGAGTTGTGCTGGTCAAGAAAGTTCTCTTTATCATCATGCATTGAAGGCTCCATTCTTTAGGGAGAGAATCTAGTAGCTTCTTGATTGATGCATAATTTGCAACAGGATTTCCCACTTTCTTCATCTTAGTCAGCACTCCCAGAAATCGACTGATGTGGTTAGATAAGCTTTCGCCACGAACATTTCCAAACATGTCATACTCTTTCTGGACCATGTCTCGTTTGTTGTCCATGAGTTCCTCATTTCCTTTATAGTGGTCGATTAGTGCCAACCACAGTTCATGTGTTGAGGTGTACTCTTCAAACAAGTTTTTATCGTCCTTGGACAGAGCCATAGTAAGAGCAGCATGAGCCCTCCGGTCACGTTGAATGAGAGTTCTATCTTCATCTGTGAACGTTGATGGATCTTCATTGATTGTACGAATGTCATCACGAATTATCATTGGAAAATGCAAACCCACTGTGACTGACATCCATTGAGTATAGTCGGTATACTCAAAGAAGGCTTTGATCATGTTTTTCGAACTGCTGAAATCTTCCGACCCTTTCAACTTTGGTGGCCTTGTAGCAGTTCCAGTTTCTAGCTCGGCTTGGGCAATCGGATTGAGTTGATTGAGAGACATAATGGTTGATCGGTGATTAAATACGCTGGAAAATGTTGAATCAAGAAACAATTTCGTTGCAAAGGAGACAAATACGCTGCAAATGAAACAAATACGCTGCACTAATTACGGTGCACTTGGATCAAATACGCTGATGAAGTATGGCGACTTTATCCTGAGAAAAAGCTAAATCCACTGGATATTCGAAAACAAACAAAAGTTTGGCTAATTTCGCTGATCACCGTGATAAAATCGCTGAGGATGTGTATCACTGACTTCGTAGTCGCCTTCGATTAATTTTGCTGGCACTATTACGCTGAAACTCAACAAATTCACTGGTTTAAACCCAGCATATTTGTTAAATACGCGATATTCAAAATTAAATACGATATCTTCAAGAATATCTACGCCAACTTCAAAAATAAATACGCCCAGAAGGGTTTTAGTACGAATAAAAACCCTCTAATCACCCAAAAACGACTCAAAATTCATGTTTCTTTGCAGAAAAATGACCAAAATGTTTACCAAACCACTGATTAACAACAACCCAATGATTAAACAGACCAGATCAAGCAATTTTAAGCCAAAAAATTTGAAAAATCATAAAACTTTGAAAACTTTTGAAAAACCTTCAAATCTTGAAGAATCTTAACAAAAACTCAAACAATCAAGAGCACAAAGGCTCTGATACCAAATTGTGAGTCCCAAAACAGATTCGGATCACAGTGGTTGATTTCTATCACCCAAACAACTATGGATTAGTTGTTTGAATGTGTAAAAGTTAAGAAAAACCAAACAATGAAGATGAAGAATCTTGAATGGATCAAACAACTAGTGTTGTATATGAAATCCCAAAAAGATGTAATCAATAACAGCACCTGGATATTCGGATGTAAGCACAATAACAAGAATCACAACACAAGAGAATCACCAAAATCTGTCCAAGAAACTTGGACAATGCATTCATTCAAGCATATATTTATACAGACTGACTACCCAGCATATTTAACAAATACGTTGGGTTATTAATTACGCCGCCAACATATGACTTTCATATAATTGCACTTTTGATCCTTCTAGATTGTCTAACTATTACAAACCAGCTCAAACTATGGATAATTAAGTACCAACGGTCTCAAAATGTTCTAACAAAAGTCACTTCCACCACCAGAGTAACAGATGTTCAAAACAACTATCAAAACTCTGCAACTGCTACATCCACAGTTGTTGATCCTCAAACCTCTGTCACCTCATTCAGTCAAACCACTGTTGACAAAACTTCATCTTCTGTGAACAAAAGTCAAGCCACTTTTACACCTATACCTCCACCTCCATTCCAAACAGATGTTAGCTCTTCAAATTGCCAACAGATGTTAGCTCAGATGATTCCCATCTCCATCCTTCACCTCAAAATATCATTGTTCCATACAAGGGATATCTAATATACCTTAAAAATCACCCACCAGACCAAGTTATTGGCAACATCAATGAAGGGGTACTCACAAAAGTCAATCCCAAAGCATTTGTCTTTTTGCTGGTTTTCTATCTCTCACACAACCTGTAAAGTACCAAGAGGCACTGAAAGACAATAGATGGTTAGAGGCCATGCAGGAAGAGCTCCTACAATTCAAAAGACAACAAGTATGGGAACTTGTACCATTGCCTAAGGATGTATGTCCAATTGGCACAAAATGGGTCTTCAAGAACAAAACAGATGAAAGGGGCATTGTTGTCAAAAACAAAGATAGGCTTGTGGTTCAAGGCTATAGACAAGAAGAAGGCATTGATTATGATGAAACCTTTGCTCTAGTTGCTAGATTGGAGGTCATCAGATTGTTCTTAGCCTTTGTTATCAACCACAACATCAAGGTGTATCAAATGGATATCAAATGTGAATTTCTTTATGGTAAGATCAAGGAAGAGGTATATGTATGCCAACCTCCTGGTTTTGAAGATGCCTTTTATCCAGATCATGTCTTAAGCTTAATAAATCTTTATATAGCTTGAAACAAGCACCAAGGGCCTGGTAAAAAACTCTATCCACCTTTCTCTTATCCATAGGTTTCACAAGAGGTCAAATTGATGAAACATTTTTTGTAAAATGGAGAGGAAAGGATTTGATGATTGTCCAAATTTTTGTGGATGACAACATATTTAGATCCACATGCAATTCCATGTGTGAAGAGTTTAGGGAACTCATGTCAGCTGAGTTTGAGATGAGTGTCATGGGAGAACTTCAATGCTTTCTTGGTCTCCAAGTTAAGCAATTGCAAAATGATGCATTCACTCATCAGAGCAAATATGTCAAAGACCTATTAACAAAATTTGATATGAATGATTATAAACCATGTAGTACACCTATGGCCACATCAAAATTGGTCACTATTGATGATAAATATGACTTGGTTGATTAAACACTTTATAGAAGCATGATTGGGTCATTATTGTACCTAACTGCATCAAGGCTAGACATCATGTTTGCCACATGTGTCTATGCTAGATCCCAGTCATCACCTAGAAAGTCCAATCTTATAGCTGTAAAAAGGATCTTCAGATACATAAAAGGTGCTCCCACACTTAGTATCTGGTATCCTGCTAATGGAAATATTGAGCTTTTAGGTTATTCAGATAGTGACTTTGCTGGTTGTCATGCTACAAGGAAGTCCACATCAGGAGGATGCCAGTTTCTAGGAAATTAGTTGGTTTCTTGGCAAAGCAAAAAGCAAGCAACAGTTTCAACATCAACAAAGAGGCTGAGTATATTGTTGTTGCAAGTTGTACAACACAACTCTTGTGGCTTCAAAATCAATTGCTTGATTTTGGTGTAACTGGTTAAGACTCCACTCATGTGAGGGATTGCTATGAAAAGGTTTGATTTCTCTGCATCATATTCCATCTAAAGATCAACTGGAAGATGTGTTGACAAAAGCATTAGACGCATCCACCTTTGAAAGCTTGATTTCTAGAATTGGCATGCTAAACATGGATTAAAAGTAACATTTTGTTTTCAATAAAAAAAAGCATTAAAATGTTTTCAGAAAACCAAAATTCATTCTTAAAAATAGCTTTAAAATTGAAAATTTCTCAATAAATCCTTAAAGTCTTTTCTAAACCACTATTTCTAAAACCTCTGCTTGGCTAAACTTATCCACTGTTAGAAAGGTATCCTCTACTCTCAGCCACCACTGTTCATAACCTTTGATGTCTATCCTCTGATAGAATAAAATCACCACTGTTCATTTCCATTGTTCCCAAGCTTTGTTGCTTTCCAACAGAGGTTATCTAACAACTGTCCTCTATTATCACAACAGAGGTTACCACGTGGACAGATGTTAGCCATCAGATCTTTTAAAAAGATGCCACGTCAGCATTCACTTTTTCCCTTTATATATATCACAGTTCCATCCAAACAGAGCTTTTACTGCCGACTCGAATTCAAAATTCACGAAAAGCGGTTCCTACTACTATCTTCTTCACTACTCCTCACCTCCCATCTCCTATCATGGCTCTACACATCAAACTCCCTCATAACTACCTCCCTACTTTCGAGAAAACCGACAAAAATATATCTTTTCACTCAATAATTGATGTTTTGACATCATCCAAATACAAAACAATACTCACTCTTGATGCACCAATCTATGTGGATACTCTCCGACAATTCTGGGGTAATGCTGAAGTTCAAATTCAAAATAAAAAACCCTATGCTATCACGTTAAAGATCGGAGAAACCCTTGTTCAAATATCCACATCTTCCATATCCACAGCATTTACTTTGAATGACCAAGAAGGTAATAATTCTTTTGAAAAACAGCCACTTCACATAGATTTCATAGAAAGAGGGTATGAGGGTCAACTGATAGGAGGTACAATTTTTAGACCTCAATTTCCTCTTGAATGAGATTTTTTTTCCATACCCTACTGATATGTCTCTCACCCAAGACCACCTTATTTAATGAGATCCACAAAAAGTTCAATACTTGAGATATGCAATTTTGACGAAATCAGATTATAATCTATCGTAGGATTTGTTCTTGGACTTGGTTGCAAATGTGAATGCATAAAAGGAAACAAAAATAAAGCTTTTCTTATGTATCCTAGACTTTTAAGCTATTATCTTCAAAAATAACTTTCTGAAAAGGCTTTTCAACAAGGAAATGCTTTTAAAATGAAAAATCTTACAAATGAAATTTTACCAGAATGCAAGACAAAGTGTCAAAAGTTTCTAAAACACAAAAACTAGTTTTAGATGAGTCCACATCTGTTGCTCAAACCTATGTTGTTGAGCCCACTACTCCTGGTGATCGTGACACCATAACCGATATTGTGAAACCCACACCAGCAAAATCCAAAAAGAAACCCCTACATCCAAAAAGGCCACCAAAACAAAACAAGATAAAAAGGCACCTCTGGAAGATAAGATCCCAGAGGATAACCTTATGGCAATATCAAAGTCACTGGAAACCACTGTTGCTACTTCCTCACAACAGATGGAAAGATCTCCACCTATCCAAACTCCTCCTACATCCTCACAAAAGGATCAGGTTGGAAGCACAGGGTCACTAACTTATGAAGCATACCTTTCACTTGAAAGTCTGTTTTTAAGCCCCTCTCCCAGGGTTGTCTCTCTTTCCACTCCACAACCTTCAACTCCAATTCCATCAACATTTATACATTTGTTTGAAGCAATTGATACTACTCAGACACACATCAGTTCTTCTCAATCATCTATTAAAGACAACAAACTTCCACAAGTGACTGAGTCTGAGAAAAATCAAGTTGCTAGCCTACAAACAGTTGAGGAGGTTACACCCCTTGAGTTACATGTAACTCTTGGTGGTAGTTCAAGTGAAGCACCCACTACAACTGATGAAACAATTGTTTTTTAGTTGGACAGTGGTTACATCTATAAGTCTTCCTTGAAGGCAACAACTATTGAGGGTACAATTGTAACCTCTGTTCCAGTTGGAAGTCCCCAGTACCAAGAAAAATGGGCATTTGGTTCTATTAACTTGGAGTTTCTCCTGTTAAGGAATCAAATACAATTACCTCTGGTAGGGATTCAGATGATCCTATTAAGTTAGGTGACTAATTAAGATACAAAGAATTGACTAACAGAATGACATCTACGGAAAGTTCCATAAATGAAATGAAAAGCATGATGAAACAAATCTTAAAGAATTCTGAAAGTCAACCTTCAACTCAGCAAATTGCCAATGAGATGTGGAAATCAGTGTAACCAATTATCCAAGCTCAAAGGAATTTGGCTGATATAAATCACAACTCCCATATGGAGTTGATAAAGAATATGGTTAAGGCCGGATACAAGGTTACACAAGCAGATATCAAGGCCATAAGAGAACATTTGTTACAGACCACTGGTTCTGCCCCTACCACTGTACTTCAAGAAGAAGTTGAAGATGATGCCAAAAGGGGAGAATGATAAGTTGAGAAAGTTGAAACCTTCTTCACAAGCAAAGTCATCAAAGGTGCAACAACAAAATCCAGGGTTTGCTCCAACACAAACCTTTGCTAAGGCATCAGACGCTGGTAGTGCAAAAGAGATTGATGAGACCCTAAACAAGAAAGCAAAAGAGATTGCCTTAGAAAGCAGAGAAGGCAAGATACACTCGAGAGCAAAGTTTCTCATCTAATTGAACAAGAACATGCTATGCAGATGAAAAAAGAAGATATTGGTAATTCAAAAAGGAGAAAGTCAACAAGAAATGTTAGACAACCAATTACCACATCTCCTAAAACCACTGCTAAACTTACAAGAAGTGTATCCTCTGCTGCAACGAAAACAAAAACCAAACCCTCACCACAAAAATCACCCAAAAAGAAACCATCACCAAATCAACCAATAGATCCTGGTACAACAGATGTATCAGCATTTATTTCAAAATCACCACCAATCCAAACAATAGATGTTGGTACAACAGATGTTATACAAACAACTGCCATAATAACCTTTCCCACATCAACACAACCTTTTCCCACACCACCAAGAATTCCAACACGCCCACCTGAACCTAAAATCAAATTCACATGCAAAAGGAAAACTTTTGTTGTGGAATAATGTGATGAGAAGGTTCCATCACCAACTCCCTTATCATCTGCCCCCATTGCTGCCACACCACTCTCATCATTTCCACCTAAATCCACTTCACTACCATCCACTCAACCACCATCATCACAAGTCATTCCACTGGTTGCTTGGTATCCTCTTGAGATCCTTACCATACAAGGTGAAATTGAATCATTTTTCTCAGCAGAGGATGCATCACAAAGATCCTTCTCATCACTCTTTGGATATAGAAAGCCTAAGAACTTAGATAAATACTTGAAGTTAAAAGCAAGACAGGCTGAGAACATTGGCAAAGAGATGTGCAAAGGGAAGGATAACAGGACTGCTCAAGGGATCTTGTCACTAGAACTTAGCAAGGTAAAAAAGATAGAAGATTTTTCTAAGGACCTGAGCAAGTCCATGTCTGAGAAGCCAATCAATGTGAGCTTGATAAGGAACTATGGCAGGATTACCTTGATCACATCATGAAACATAAACCATACAAAGCAAATTGAGCACAGTTCAAAGACTGGTCAACAAATAATCTCAAAGAAGAAATAGAAAGAATTCAAAAAATGCTCAATAACCCTTTGCATAAGCCAACTCCACTAGATTGGAAGAAATACAAGAAGGTGGATCAAAACAAAGCATTGAATCTAAAAAGAATGAAGGAAGAACTTATTGCTGCTAAGTATGGTGCTGCTAGAGCTGTTGCCAGATGGTTAGAGACAAAGATTGTTGAAACTTACAAAAGACTGGAACAGCTAGAGAAAAGGATCGTACAGTTCCTAAGAAGCCATATTATCTAGCAGTGGTTATCCCTAAACAGGCCCTTACATCTAAAAGCAGTCCTTAACCTCTAGCTTATCCATAGCTGCCTTGAATCAAGCAAAAAGGCAAAAACAGATGGCTAAGGCTGATGAACAGATGTTTGAAGAACATAGAAAAGAGGGATTAAAGAACCAATTGTTATACCACACAGATACTGCCAGTGAAAAATTGCATGAAACATTGTCAAATCTAATGGGCATGCCACAATCACCAAACTTATCAAAAATAACTCTTCACCCAAGAAAATCATTTGGTTCAAAAATTCTAAAGTGGAAGTCATCCTTAGACACCCACGAATTGACCTTGCTCAGATCAGATGGTGATGTTCAAAAGCTTACAATGGAGGATGCATATGGTCTGAATGCAGATGACCTCTAAGATCTGTTGAAACTTGAACTTGAAAGGGATTTAAAGACTTGTTGTCCATGAACTTTGAATTACAATTCAAAGGCCAAATCAGGGAAATGCTGATGAGAAATAAAGATCAGGAATAAAGAAGAGTTTTGGTATCATCTGTTATAGGGGGAGATTGTTGGATCTAGTGGACCCCACAAAAGAACAGATGATTGGAAAGCCAAAATATTCTATAGCATCTGATCACAAATAATAGTGCTTTGAAGATATGCTCCTCTCAATGGCAAAGACTCAACATTTGCTGCTCTAAAGTCTGTCAAAGCTAAAGTGTGTTTACAAGAACTGTTAAAGACAAAAGACTGTTGAAGATAAGGTCTGCCAGAGAGAACCTCTGCAAATGAAGATAAAGATTGTTGAAGTAAAGGTCTGTTGGACCAACAGAGGATAAAGCTCAATAGAGGTTCCTTCAACAGATGTTTATCAATAGAGTTTATTTGTATTTTCAATGTAACAGTACTTAGGCTCTAGCAGATGTTAGGAGTTTGTTAGACTATTAGATGTCACTGTCAAAGTGATGTCAGCTTAGATACCTTAGAGGTTTCGTTTGTACTATAAATAGAATAGCGCCTGTACTGTTCTATTCATTACTTTCCTTTGACATTTTTGTATGAACAAATTAGAGTGATTAGGCTGAGGGAGATTTGTAATATCTTCATGCATACGAAAATCATATTTATAAAAGCATATTGATGAAAACAATTTCTTCATTGTTATGATTCAAAAGTTTGTTATTCCGCTGCATTTATCATTTCTGTTTTACCATCTTTCATTATTTTAACTTAAACTTTCGCAACAATCAAACTCGGATCCTAATAACAGAACTCGCCGTTCATGAGCTTCTTAAGCTCGGTTTAAGTTAATGCATAAGCGGCATTTTGTCCGCATACATTACGTTCGATGGTCCACCAATCAAGGGCTCTTGATCGGAAGACGCCGGTGGCGTTGGACGGTGCGAAGATGCTCGGGAGACCCACTTTGATGGAAGGTGACCTCGTTGGAGTCAAACCATTGGAACATCTTCGTCGCTCCCTCTTCACCCGTAAACGGAATTGGGCTACACAAATTGAACTGCTTAAATGTGAAGGTCGACTTGGGTGTGGCAACTTTGGAGTCGATCGAGGCATAAGGGGATTCGATGTTGTTGGGGGTTGGTTGGATCTTACTAACGATATCAGGGATGACCTTGGCCATGAACTTCATCATGTCCTTCTTGGACATCGAATCGACATTGGAGTTGGACTTGGAATTCCTCCTAGTGTTCGAGTTACGTGTGGAAGACATCTAAAAGGTTGAAAATAGGGGAAAAGGATAAGACTTGATCATAACGTGTTTAGAAAATAGAGTTTGTTGCATGTATGATCATAAAAGCATATCATATAACACATAAGTTTCACATTGTTAACAAAAGTATAACACGTATTTACATTGCATAATCACGTATAAAGACTATAAGAATAGTAAATTTAGTTTTTTCACGATCACCAAGTTTGTTTTAGATTGCGGATAACGTGCGATTTGTGCTTCGATTTTAAATGAACAAAGTATCAAGCATCAAACACATTAAAATTGATACGACATAAAAGAGATTCAATGTAAAACTTGGAGTGTCTCTAAATGAAACTAAGGCTATTCCAAAGTGAATCGAAAAGTCTTTCGAGTTAGGGAAAAATGCTTTGGCCTAATAGGTAGAATACTCTCACTGAGGAGCGGTTAACGGTATTCACCCATCAAGTTACTACATATCCCTAGTCGATCGAAAATTCGAAACTTTGGCGGGATTGAAAATCGAGGAGTGGGAAACATCGTACCCCAAGTGTGGTTAGTTCTCACCAAACGGGTCAACGAAGTAAATCCCGACTCATTGGTAAGGGTCCACTAGCGTATGAATGGGAAAGTTTCCATCAAGATGTGGATTTCACTCCAAACTTGATGTCGTAATTTCGTGAAAATCGAATACGCGGATTGAGGGACTTTACCAAAAGTTGTGGGTTTTCACGCCTTCTTTTGGTGAAAACTCGTCTCGTTTGTAAAATACGAGTGTATTCACGTCTTCATGTGTGTATTGTGATAGCCTTAGAAAAGACATGTATAATTTTAAGACAAAAGAAGAGACAAGAAGCAAAATAGGAAGAATGCAAGTATTTTAATTATGAAAATTCAAGGATGGTCAAGTGTGGTACTTAAACTATAGACTAGTTCAAATCATGGCAATTTTTCCTAATTCCCTATAGTTATGGCTCTGATACCAATCTGTCACACCCCAACTAATGCGGAAACATTGGGGCAGGACGAAATAGATTACAAGAGACTTCATAACACTAAATGTGACAAGTATTTAATAAATAACATTTCATTTTATTGCTAAGTAACAAGTACAATCGTTTGAAGTAAATTACAAGTTGAACGGAAACAAAAAATACAACAAAATACTAAATTTAAAGGTGCGTTTCTAGTCATTTTACTAGATTCAGTGCGACATCATCATCAAATTCCTACAATACATATTAAAGTATAGTTCAACACACAAGGTATTGGCGAGCATACATGTTTGAATACTAAGATAGGTATAAAAGTTTAAACAAATCCATATGGCATAATAGTTAACTAGAACTAACATACAATACTAGCATGCAACTACAAATGTCAACCCAAAGATTCTCGCTAGTGTAATCGAATCATAGCAATGAATAGACCGTTTTGTTTACTTAACATGACCTCAAGAATACGGCCGGTGCGTTAATCCTATAGCGTTATATATGTTCAGGGAGGCTTGTACGAAGTTAACGACAAGTATAAATCATAACGAATTCTAGCATATACGAGTTTCAAGTATAATGTAAGCATGTATATTGGATTGTTTGTTTGTGATTTAAGCATAAAGTATATGATTGCGTGATTTTGATAAATATACATATTGCACCCAAAAGTGTTAAAAGTAAAACGGGAGTCGAGTATACTCACGGTGTTGCAAAGTGTTCCTAGCAATCCGCGAGTCGATAAGTTTGGAGGATGGAATACCGAAGTTACCCCACATGGGGAAATGAAGGTGTGTGAGTATTTGGAGTTGGTGGAGATCTTGGATTTGGAATTTCTAAGTATATAAAAGTATGTATACAAAAATAATTATCTAGTCTTAAACACTCGTTTTTTACACTATTATTTCATGTGATTTCATGGGTCGAAACTTGCCCATTAAAAACGTAACGAGAAGTTTAGAACATAGATAATATAACCTATCTCATGACATATAACCATGATTCGGTTAACATCACGAATTCGGTTATGCATATATTCATATATAGGATATTTTATGTCCATCATATGTTATCACAGAATTCTTATAAGTCATGCATGGAGGTAGGATGATAAACATCCATTAGACCTAATTGTATGGATTCACCAAATCACAAAGTTACCAACTTAGTTGGTAAACCGGTTGGTCATGAATAACAAGAATGGAAACTAAACTAATCTACTAACATACTAAATAGCCAAATAAGGACAATCCGGGCGTGTCATACCCAACATGGCAAATGTTGGAGACGAGGCTGGGTTAATTTACTTTAGGACTAGCAAACAACTTAGTAATTATGAAACAAAATCATTAAGTGAGGTGGTGGAATAAAGTTAGGGTAGCCCAACTTTCACACCTTTATCAAATCACAAGTCTTGCCATATGAACTATGTAGACTTGGATAATTCCATCACTTGTGGGTTGTCTAAACCCGATTCAAAACAGAAAGTTTATGAGGTTCTTGGACCTCTAAACTTATGGGAATCAACCATCAACAAGTCCCATACTCATAGATGAGATTAGAGACAAGCTAGGTGCAAGATTCTTACAAGAAAGTTAAATGAAAACAAGTATAAGTAAAGTTCTTCAAAACAGAAAGTTAGACCTCAAAATGGTGATGTTCCACCTTAGTTTACCATGGTAAACTTGTGGAAACAGTCCTAGATATGTTCTAAGCTTTGTAGGGGAAGAAGAGATAAAGTAAAGCTGAAGAAAAGTGAGTTTGAACTCACTTTAGAACTTGGATAATTCTGCCTAAAAAGCAGAATTTGTAGATGATTTTGGAGTGTTTTGAGAGTGATTAAGTATTTGGAAAGTGAAAAAGAGATGTAAAGGCTCCTATTTATAATGTGGTTGATTAGGGTTAGAGCTAAATGAGTTAGAAGGTGATTGGTGGTGAAAAAGGTGGAAAAAGGTTTAAAATTCGCGCTTCTTGATCAAATCAGGGCTCACCGTTGTAGGCTACTGTTGTGTGTTTTGTGTTTTTTCACAAACGGTTTAAAATTCGCGCTTCTTGATCAAAATTCGCGCTTCCAAGACCAAAGCTTTTCAAGTCCTCCAGTCTAGTGTTTCTCCCGTGCTTGCGAACATGCAGTGGAGTACTGAACTAGTTGTGTGTTTTGTGTTTTCCCGCAAATGGTGTTGTGCAGGTGGAAACTTGCTTGTGATACATAGTTGTTTTTGCCATCCCTGGGTTGCGGATTAAATGAGCTGTAAGAGTTTTCTAGTAAAATTTATACGATTTGAAAACATGATTCAACTCTTGAGTTACAGTTTGAACGATTTGAAAACATGACTCAACACTTGAGTTACAGATTAAAACTTAAAACTTATCGCATAAACTCTACATGTATAATAATAATCATAAACCAGGTTTATCTTTAATTAAAATATTGGTTTTAAATTTCAAAACAAACCGTTTTAGACCGGCCTAATTAACCCCGCGGTCAATTAGGTCGTTTATGTTATAACAGATTGTAAAAAGTATCAAAAGAGATAGCCCATTCGTATTACTCTGTAAATAGTAAATAGTTGATGCCAATGGCATGTTAACCGTAGACCATCCCTCATACGGATCGTATAACATGGCAACCAAGTGTCATACAAGTTGTATAAGAGTGTTTTGCCCACATCATACAGCTCACATCATATGGCTCATATGAAAGTACAACTTTATAAAGAAATGGCTTATGTGACAATGTTCACATTACTTTTTTAACCTCCTATACGGATTGTATGACCCTACATGTATGATGTGAAAAGTATCCTGGAAAGGTATCCTGGTGTTCACTGTAATGTTGATATGCCAATGAAAACACCCTAAAATACAAGTATAAAGATAAGACAAAATGACGACCCCATAACTAAATCATTTCAAAGTCATGTTTCTGTCATGACATTCGTATTGTGTTAAAGGCATCTCCGGGTTTATGTTAATCATGACCCAACTGGACCATCTTATTTACATTAACAGTCCAAAAAAACCAATATATGCAAACACTTATACAGGCAACAGAATCACAGGCCGAACCACACTCGATTGGGACTATCAAGTGAGAATAGCAGCAGGTGTTGCCAAAGGGTTGGCTTACTTGCATGTTGCTATGAACATAGTTCATGGCAAGATCAAGGCATGCAACATCCTTCTTCGGGAAGCCACCGATAAAGAGGCTTCCATTTCAGACTATGGTTTGAACCCACTACTTAGTGGGTCAAGCACGTTCAACAATCGGGCTTATAGATACCAGGCCCCAGAAGCCCTTAAGACCCGAAAATGTCACTTTAAATCAGATGTTTACAGTTTTGGGGTTTTGCTACTCCAGTTTCTGACGGGTAAATCCCCTAAGCAAACCTCACTAGGAGTGGAAGGCCTAGATTTGCCACAATGGGTTCAGTAAACATGTGTCAAAAATGGACTGCTAGGCTTTTCACACGTGTCCTAATATTGAAGAAGAGTTGGTTCAATTGTTGCAGATAGCAATGACACGTGTGTCAACTGTACACGATGCACAAAGTTGCAAAAATGCTAGAAGCTCTGATTAGAACTTAACTGAAGTTAACAGATTCTTGTTATCTAAACTATTGTATTGCATCCAAATTGTGGGTCCCATGGATATAGGTGCAGGGGTTGAATATATTAGTTAAAATCGAACAGAATGAGTTGCAAGCGTGCATGTAACTTTGATGGTATCAGATGTCAAGTACCTGGTTTCCATAGACCTTCACTTACTATGGCTTTGTGCTAATGTAATCTACTGTAAAAGATGTAAATATGCAGCTAACTATGTAAGCAGGTAGTACATATGTGCCAATGCTGGCAACTTTAACCTACTGTAAAAGAAAAAGGGAAAAATGAGTCGTTAGCATGCGTGTAAAACATGTACTTATGCCACTTATCGGACTCAGACAGCCAAAAATCCATCTACTATGAATGAGTTGTAAGTTATGCATATGCTAAGTTGTGAATCTGTCGCGTTATGCGAATTATGAATATGAAAGAGGTATGTATATTATGAAGATCGTTTACCTTAAGTTGGTCTGAAATAAAAGCGCGAGCAGGAGCAGGGGCAGCGACATCCAATTCTTGTGTAGTTCATGTCCATGGTAACTGGGAATATGTGTTATTCCCCTATTGAATCTTCTACCACTACTCATCCATGATTCAATCAATCCTTCCAGACAAACAAATATAAAGCTCTGATAGAGTATGCTATAAACTTATGCAACCTTCAAAGCCACATACTCTAGTTTACACTATTTAACATTCAACAGGACATAAAGGCCCAATGGTGGAGTTATGCAGCCATGAACCGATGGATATTTATGATAGCTATTACCTTATGCAAAATGATATGCAACGTAGCAAGAGAAAAATCATACTTATTCACATAAAAAATTACTCTTTCCTTTTCTTTCTCAATAATGATCATCATGTGGAGAAGTTCAAAATTCATTACAATTGACTCACTTCCTATTTATGTATAAAATCCAGATCGCTTAGATTGACCAAAATACACATTTCAAGCAAGATTAAGGACACACTTTGTTGAGATGCTAGATCTCATGTAAACCTGAGATATTTCCCAGCAATCCAACATTTGAAATGTGCCTGACTTCATGCTTTTGCACCCCAGACGTAAAAACTTCCGATTTCTCAAAGGTTATGTGTGAAACAGGGTTCATTTTGTGTATCAAATGCCTTAACAAAAATGTCAAACTTCAGTGAGAACATATTTGTTTCTTTCTCATCATTTCAATGCTATCTGCAATTGTAGATCCAGCAGTCCCAACAAAACCAAGAGAAGCACAGCTACAAACAGTTTCTTCAACATGTAGAAGAATATCTGGTAAGATTTGACCCTTATGACAATCTTTCTTAACCCCGTTATTCAAAGAAGCTCCAAACTTCAAACTATGACCTTCATCTACAACTTTCTTGGCAGTTTCTTTAATCAAATTCTCATTTTCAGAAAGACTAAATAACTTAAAAGAATCTGGTTCATTTGCTAGATCCCCTAAATAAGTTCCACTCCAGTTACTCCTGGATAAATCCGTCATTACAAAAATACGAACTGGCAAACTCTCCTTTTGTTTTAAAGAATCTAGTTTCTGTTTTAACCCCTGAAAAGTAGCCATTCGGTGGTTCTTGAACTGCCCATCCAATAGTCTAAGTTGTGCACACAGGAAAGGTGACTTTACTGTGTGAAGAGCATATGCTTTCCCAGCATCCAAAATCTCATTTACAAATGGAAGAAACTCGGCTCTTTTTATCAAAGACTGAATCCTTTGATCTCCGGGAGCTTCATGAATATCAATGTATGACTCAGAGCCCTTATATGGGCTTGTAAAAAGCGAACCGAACGATAAAATAGTGGCTAAGTCTGCTCTAGAATGAGGACCAAGGGTAGCATACACATCTTTCATCCGCCTAACAAACAGAATCTTCTTTTTCTTTTTGAGTTGCTCATCCGGTTGAAAAGAATCTAACAATCCATTTTCGCCATCTTTTTGGTATGTCCAAACTGTTGTCCTGCAATCCTCTTGAACAGCATATACACAGTCATTTATATCACCACTGTACCCAGATAGTAAAGATCCACATTGTTTTAGTTTTTCCAACAATGAATCGTCCATCTTTGAATCTTTAACACAGAAACTGTTGACATCTATATCACAAAACAGAGACGCAAAATAACGGAAATCAATAACTTGAACTGCAGAATCAGAAACCAATGATGAAAGATCTATTACATCTGCAATTGATACGTATCTGCAAGAAGCATGATCAGAGATCAGTCACATATAGCAGCTTATAGTACAAGAGGGGCGTTCATTTCACAACCACATAATACACTTGTACATAATGCTTTTAATATAACCACCATAAGTTCTCTTTCATTCTTGTTTATTATTAAGTAGAGGTGCATTACGCTATTCTTGAAGTTCTCAACAATAACAGATCCCTACGGTAATCACCATATTCATAAACAATCCAACTTAACATATCTAAACAATCCAACAAATCAAAACTAAAACCAAATTCCAGTTCACCTGTGGCTTTGAATCAGCTCAATCACATGATTCCATACCGCAAAACGAAGCTCGTTGGGATCAGAAACCCTAAATTTAGGGCAACTTCCGAGAACAACCGCATGGTGATCCAGAACAGGGGGGACGATGAGTGTGCGGTTAAGTATAGCCGCCATTAGCAGGGCGTTCCTGAATTCGGAGAGCTGGTTGCTGAATCCACTGTGCGGTGCGTACCATAAGAACTTGTGTGGTGTTAGGGTTTGAAGTTTGATACATTGGGTGGTTTTTGGAGAACTGGGGAAGAAGATGGAGTTGTTGAAGATGAAAAAGAGGAGGAAGAAAAAGATTGTGAGGATGGAGATGGAGAGTAGATGCTTAGATCTGTTAGGGTTTGTGGGTTTCTTTCTCAATCTATTTGTTCTCAGGTTGAAAGCTTCCATTTTGTTGCAAGGTTTTAGAAATGGTGATTTGCTTTGTTATTTGAAGGTAAAATTTAAAGAAATACCGATACTAAATTAGGTACCAAATCAGTATAAAAAATAAATCGTTACACTAAATTCGGTACTAGTAAAATAAAATAAAAAACCGGAACCTTCCAATTGAAAATCGGTTTGGAACCGCAACCATTATGCATTCCTACACACATGTGCCAATTACGCTAGAGGCATTTTCATTAAGTCATTTCTTAACCTAATTCACATAAAAAATTGAATAATTGTTGTAATATAGAGAGAGAAAGGATTCACATGAGAGGGAGAGAAAGACATTTTTTCATCTAAATATTTATGTTTTCTTCTCTTATACTTTTACTAAAACTAAAAAAAATTCCTTTAGAGTATTAGTATTGTTGTTGTCATTGCTATTGTTATTATTTACCTTATTATATAAATTCAAACCCTATTGAGTTGCAAGTTAACACACCACAAATTTTCATTTGGTTTAACGGCATTGTTAAAACACGCTTCACCTTTTTACATAAGATTTTGGATATCGCCAACGTCTTTGCTATAACACTTGCATATTCATAGAAGATTTTTTAAAGATAAACTATTGAATTAACGCGTGAAATTTGTATTTGTTTCTAACGGATCCGCTGCAACCCATGGGTCGTGACTACTTTTTATTTGTTTTAACGGATCCGCCGCAATGCGTGGGTCGCAAAATGCTAGTTTAAGTTAATTATGTTTCGAAGCAAAATTATTATTAGTTTTAGCTTTAGGGTTGTTAATTACTTCTTTGAGTGAATTGCAAATTTTGTCCTTTACTTTTATCCCGAACTTTTATACCAAATTTCAGATGATGTCATTTGTCTTTAAAATTGATATATTTTATACTTTATATTTCAAAATCCTATAAGGTTTGTCCTTTGGCCTTAACTAAAGTAAATTTTTTTCCTTAAATTAGTCATGTATACCTATGTGAGAGTATTAATACCTTTTCTCGTTCTAACAAATAAATAATAAAAAAGAACACTCGCCCTTGCTCTCTCCCTCCTAGCCGCCACCTGTACCACCACCACACAACCATCACCATCTACAACCATGTTGAAATCTGGAATAACCCACAACCAATTGCACCACAACCGTGAATTTTGTGGATGCATTCATATCACCATTCACGACCATGTTCAAATCTGGAATCACCCACAACCACCTGCACCGCAACCGTGAATTTTGTGGATACATTCATATTATCTGACTAGAATGATTTTTTTTTTGCTTATGGGTGTCGTTTATTGATGATGAGAAATGAAGTTTCACTGTTTAATGATGGGCTGATGGCAATGGATGTCTGATGTTGTTGCTTATTCTTTGTTGCATTCAGTTCCGTATAATGTTGGATTAATATTTTTTGTATACTGATTTGGTTTTCTTTCTTGGTTCAGAGCTTGACGGCTGTGCAATTCATTAGCTAGCCTTTTGGGTTTACAATTCTCACCTAAACGTTATTTGGTTTGCGTTAAACAAAGAAACAGAGACGGATCGCAATCCCAGTCTCAAAATGCAAGTCAGGTTACTTTTTGTTATTTGCTTTTTTTTTACTCAATAAGAACGGCGAATTGTGTATCAAGCATTTTCAATGTTCACCTATCAATAGTTAAAGGTTTCATTTTTGGATCGTTATTTCTTTTTTTAATTTTTGATGTACAGTTTCTATTTCTGATCTTTGGCTTATTGGTATTCATAAGGTTTAATTCCGGTCGGTAGTTAAATGTTTAATTTTGGGTTAATTTGGGGGGAAATGGAGAGGGTAGTGAAAAAGACGGATCTACGCACATGTGACAATCACATGATCTCATTTAACAAAAAAAATAACTAGGTTAGGCATAAAGGATATAACGTGTAAGATTTGAAAACATGAAATACAAATTTCATCAATTTATACGACAAAGGACATGCTTGTAATTTGGTATAAAGACAAAACTCGTAATTCACTATTCTTTTAATATATAAGAGTATCTTGTTCATAATCCCTACAAAGAAGGTTCTAATTTTTATTTTAACTAACATAGACAATTAAATAGACTTAGTCAAAAGGAAAAAGGTTGTAAAAAATAAAACTAAGTGAGTGACTCAAAGGGTCAAAGGCTTTATTTTTGGACTATATTAATTAAGATGGTGCAACCAAAGGGACAAAATCAAACTTAACTATGTTAAAGTAGATTAGGTTGAAAAAAGAAATATTGTCAAAAATAAAACAACTTAATGAATTATTACTCTTAAAGTGAATGAGATGACCCAAACTAAGTCAATCGTGAGCCATTTGAGATCAGTTTATTAAAAGCTCGAATCCAACAAAGCTTAAACGAACTCGAGCAACTTGAGATCAATTTATAAAATCTTGACCAATTGATGTATCACAAAATATATATGTTTTCCGTGTAAAGTTTGTACAGTGTTCGTTAAATTTTGTTTCGTTTTAGTTAGAATGTGTATATTACTGATCCGTTTGTGATTTCCAAATCTAGGGAGTTAAAAGGAGCTTAAAATGGTTAAAATGATTTAAAAACGAATAAAATCGAGCATTGGAACGAGTACGAAAGAACGAGAACTGAACATGCACAAAATCCAAGAAAAATACCCTGACCACGTCGCGCGACCAAGACTCATATGCTCCCTGTCTGTTTTCGTAGAAAATTTTGTAATCTAATCAGGGTTGTGTTGAAAAGTTATATATAAACATCATTATTGAAACAAACCATAACCCTACGAATTTAGAGAAGCATTGGACGATTTTGGAGCTCGAGGAAGTCAGAATTTGAAAGTTTTGAAGATAGGAATCATTCGTTTGAAGATCCAAGGCACGAGAATAATGGAATCCGTGTCACACCCCTGGATTTACAACCAAACACCGGTGGGCCTGGGTGGGGAATATCGTGATGTAAGTTGATATCATCATAGTCAATTAAACACAGCACATCGGAAGTCTTGGAGATTTAATTACTATTACAAACCAAATGTTCAAAGTATAAAAAATAATCATAAAATAATATGCAGATAGCTTGTAATAAAAGATCCACAGGCGGATCGTAAAATGTACAAAAGTGTATAACAGACTTTGGGCAGATCTAAGGGTTTGCAAGATCCTCTTATATCACTACCGAGCAGCTTCCACCCTATTTTATATTGTACCTGCAAGCTTAATCTTTTGAAAATACGCCAGCTTTCGCTGGTTTCATTTTGAAAACATTTGAAAATTGTTTTAAGTGCACATGGCACGAAAAATCTTTTATATCTTGGGAAAGTCGGCCTTGTAACCTTGTTAACAAATTCACATATTTGTCCATACATACAGGGCCCAGTACGGAGACCGAGACATGATTAACGTACATACCACTTATGAACTCACGAAGGAGTTATCCTCAACTAGTGGGTAAAATAATTTAGCATGAGCATCTGTCAGGTGTATGCCTACACCCCGCGCTTTGGTCGTGCCGATTAACTAATGTAACGAGCCGAGGATATCCAGGACACGGTCGTTAACCCCCGATGTTTAAGTTATCAAACAAAACTGATTAAAAAAGAATATGCGGATTTGCTAGCCACAGTCCGGCATTCGATTATCCCATTTCTGACCAAACGGTAATAATTTACCGTAACCCAAGCCCGTATAGGGAACATAAGTCGAGAGAATTTACCTGAGCTAGTCTTGATTAAAAATGCAAGATTTAATATCTCGGTTGTATCCAAAATGAACTAAGTGCAGATAGCATTTACCGGAAGGCTCTAGTCTGGATTATGGTATAAGCTAACCAATTAAATGCTAATGGTCTTAATTAAGCATAGACTTAGACCGACTAGCGTACAGGATCAAAACGGTATTATACGCTAGACTAAATGATGATCGGATAGAATGTAGTTTAAACCCAACAAGTACTATGACTTGTATAATATGGGTAAACCATAAGCATTCTGGATTTTGAGGCTAAAATGATAAGGTTAAACCCGTTTCGGTTAATTTCCGTAAACTAGTTACGTATACTTAACCGTGCGCATATAAGCGATATCGGGTAACCGGATAAGTCATGGACAAGTTCTATATGCCATTATATAATAAATAAGTTGTAATATTGGTAGGATATCAACTTACATGCCCGTCAAGGTTTTAAAATGAAACTATGCGTCATAAGGGCGTTTTGGTAATTATATACCGTATAAAAGGAACTTGAATGTATTATAATGTTATAGTCATAAATATTTTAGAAAAATAATTTATTTATGATATAATATCAGTAAGATATTAATTACATGTGTAATTTATCTTTTATGACCAAACTATGCACCGAATGGGCAATTTGGTCATTTTACACAAAGTATGATAATTTATCTAGGATTCTGAGTTTATATCATGTACCTACTGTAAAAAATATTTTAAATAAGTTTTAAAATCAGTAGGTAACAAGTCTTGGTTGATAAATATGGTTTAAAACCGGACTACGCGTCGAAACGGCGTTTATGTCGTAAAATGACGATTTGTGCGAAGTTTAGTAAAAACTGATGTTAAGATCAGGTTTATTTTTTTAGATATTTTATTTAATATAACATATCAGTAGGTAAAATATTTGATTTGAAAAGGTATGATTAAAACCATTTTATGTGCCATAAGGGCTTTATCGTCATTTGTCGACATAATACAAGAACTTGTACATAAACTCAGTATATAATCTGACTTGACATCCCAAATAATCCTACTTATGATATTACATCAGTAGGTAGTTCATTTTCATGTTCGTTATCGTTTAAAACCTTTTTTTATGAAAAAGGGGCATTTTAGTCAAAATGGCATAATAGTGGAACTTGTGCATAAACTCAGATTCTGATTATGATCATGTAATACATTATATTATGATCATAATGCAACTTTAGATCAGTAACTAACTAATCTAAATCGGGTCAGAATCGAAAGTCAAAGTAGAAGTCAAACTTTGCGACTTTCGGTTGCGAACCGACCCTAGAACTGAAATTGACGAGCCGAACATGTTCTCACATGTTCTAGTAATTATTACCAACTTGTTTAAGTGTCAAAACATGTTTCATAACATATATAAGCTCAGATTACAATAATTTCAAAAAATGGCCTGTTTGACTTTTTAATATTAAAACTTTGACCCGTCAATTGGTCTAGCAAATGTGATCTTTAGGAGGTACTCTTAATAGGGATTAACACCTACCTTATTACGATCACTTAGCCATGTTCGTCATGAACAATGGCTGACCATAATGATCTTAACCGAAAGTCAAGGTGTTTTCCGTAAAACGCTTGAATTTTGGCTATAATAGCCGATAAACGAAAATGTTAGAGAAAGGAACACTTACAAGTGATTCCTAGGATGAAATAGAACTGAGTTGGATGCTCCTTTCAGTTAGGAACTTCCAGGGGAGGGAGATGGAGTGAAGAGTGAGAATGGTGCAGGTTCTAGTGGTGAACAAATGCACCATTTATAGTTGGGGAGCTTGAAGGAGATGATGCCAGGTGTTAGGGAGTGTTAGAGGGAGCTTACAAGTCTCCTAAAACGTGGCATAATAGTTTGGAAGTCTCTAGTTTCTAATCAAATGGTTTTTGGCAACATGTGTGGAGGCCAATCAAATTTTCTGCAGACACAGGCCTCTGGCGGCCCGCGAGAGACATGGCCAGTGTCTCTCTGTGTAACATCCGTTGTAAAACGGTTCCAAAACCCGCTCCGTTTAAATAATCTAAGTATTTATTAAATGTTTAGTTACACATTTATTCATCTTACAGTTTGTGTTAGTTAATTTTTATGGTTAATAAATAAATTATGTAGTTTTAAATAAATAATAAGTAAAAACAATAAATAAAAGCTTAAAAAAATAAGAAAATAAAGGAAAAGGGGCAACCGGGTTCAAACCCGGGTCCCCATCAAATACATAAAGCTTACACCATTGGGCTACACACACCATTTGTTTTTAAACCCACAACAATTAAATGTTATACACAAATAAACCTCAAACCTGCATTTCAAATGTTCAGAACTCGTAACAGTCGGCAAGCATATCTATGCCATCAGATCAATTACCGTTTTCCTTATGATTAAGTGTGAGTAAATGATTTCGAACAGTCAATTATAACTGAAAATTTAAAATCAATTTGATTGAAACCGCAAATCATAGACTTTGAAAATGGAGATTTGAAACCGAAACTGTTTTGAGCACTATAAATATCAATCCTACAATTCGATTAAACTCGCCAAATTTGCAAACGAATTCCCTGCTCAACTCTCTGTTCAATTCCTACGCTTCACCGGAGAATTGTGCAACGCCGGAACTTCAACTGGAAAACCGTATCTTCGCCAAATCGGTACAAATCTTTAAATCTTTTGATAGCTGTTGTCTGGTGTTTAGATGTTTAAAAACGGTTAATAAAAAAAACTAAGTAAATGGGTTAAACAGTTGGGTTCGGTTTTCCGGGTATGGTTTATGAAGAAGATGAAGTTTGTTTAGTGCTTAAGTATAACTAAATTTGGTGTTTTAATCGGGTTAGACACACAGTCCAGTAGTGGACTGTGTGCAATAACAAAGCCCATGTTCCGGGTTCGAGTCGCCGATGTCTTGAATTTTATAAAATAAAACCAACATTTTCGAAATTTATTCAGATCACCCATCATAAGTATATATAATTAATATAATTCAGTGTTTATACGGGTTAGACACACAGCCCAACTGGTTGGGCTATGTGCACACGAACAGCGAGACGCGAGTTCGATCCGGCTTGCTATAACCGGTTTGACCAATATAAAACCTTTTTAAATAAAAACAAAATATAATTAAACCTAGTTTGTATATGTATGTAATTAAAATGGAGTTTATTTCGGGTTAGACACGTAGCTCAGTTGGTAGAGCTGCGTGCACGTATACGGGAGGTCACGAGTTTGAACCTTACACGATGCCTATAATTCCTAAGTCAACGCGGTCTGATTGGTCAACCTTGTAAAAGGGTATATTTTTTAATAACTATTTTCTTTTTTATTTTTTTAAAATCATTTAAAAATACTTAAAAATAAGACTTTTTAAGTTTAAAAATTGTAAATACCACAAAAATAGATCTAAAAATCTAATAAAAGGCATTAATTTGAAATATTAATTTCAAATAAAAGTTATATATTTACCGAATTATTACGTGATTATTTAGGTTAGTTTCTCTCGTCGGTTGAATCCTATATCGTGCGCGTTCGTCGTCAATTCAAGAGAACGCACCCACTGTGAGTGAATCCTTACAAATTCCCCTTTTTATATATGTTTTGGGGTGTATCATGTGTCGTTGACATATTCTTGTTTATTCAAACACTTGTGCTGCTACCATTATATGATCTATCGTTTGTGTAATGTTTGGTTGATGTTATACGTGGTTACATTTTCTCATTTCAGTGCAATCATTCATATTAGGCCCATCAGTTCCTCGTTGGATACAAATTAAGCATTGCGTGCATCATTAGATCGGCTCCGTTTGATTGCGCCTTGATCTCACACTTCATCATTTATCATGCTCATGTGTACGTTGCTTGATGTTAAGTGGTTTGTGGATAGATATACATATACGTATGCTCATATTTGGTTTATGCACATTTTTATTAAAATAATCAACATAACTATTTCTTGCAAATGTTTAAATAAGATCCACTCGCCAACTTTTGTTGACCCAAATCTTTATTTTACACATGATCAGGTGGATAGGCTGAGGAGAGGAACACTTAGGATTTGGCTTTAGTGCAGTCATTCACATTAGGCCCATCAGTTCCTCGTTGGATACGAGTTGAGCATTGCGTGCCTCATTAGATCGGCTCCGTTTGCTTGAGTCTTGATCTCACAGTTTCATCATTTGTCATGCTCATGTGTTCATTGTTTGATGTTATGTGGTTTGTGGATAAATTTACATATACGCTTGCTCATATTTGGTTTATGCACATTTTTATTTAATTAATCAATATAACTAATTCTTTCAAATGTTTAAATGAGATTCACTCGCCAACTTTTGTTGACCCAAATCTTTATTTTACACATGATACAGGTGGACATGCTGAGGAGAGGAACACTTAGGATTTGGCTTTAGAAGAAAAATAAAACATTTCTTGTCTAGAACATTTTCATGTTTGTATGTTTTTATGTATTTGATGGAATATTCTCTTTTAAATTTGAATTAATAAATATGAAACTTTATTATAGTAAATGTCATGAGCTTTGATGAAAAAACCCAATCATGCCCCGACTACTATATTCGTTGCGGGTCAGGGTGTGACAGATTGGTATCAGAGCTCTTTACTATAGGAATATAGGATAGGTTATTAGACCCTTAGAGCGTATACTATAGTTGATTATATTTTAATTGCTTATGTGTTATTTGGTTACATGCAAACTTACGATATTTATTTGTTTCTTATTTATTTTACACACAAATGCATGCAAGCACTCTCACTATTAAATGTTATTGTGTGATATTTATTGTGGTATACGTATTATCAACATATCATGCTTATGCAAACACACACGTCTCAATTTCACATATTTGAACATTTATCAAGTTTTCTTTCTCAAGAATTTTATGATGTTTTCATATTTTCAATCTCATTAAAGTGAGTTCTACGACGGGCATGTAGTAATTGGAAGGGTACTAGTACCGGTAGTCGGAACATCCTGTCTAGGATTGGCATTCGTTTAATCCAATATAATGGACCAGTTTGCCTACCTGGGGACTAATGATGAGAGTACGAAGGACCTATTAGGCCAAAGCATGCCACACCAAACGTCGCATGAACTAATCTTACTTTGAGTTGTCAATGTGTCTACACCTGGACACCCTCCGACCTTATATCTTGCAATCATGTTTTACGATTCTCATTCGGGGTGCGAGTGTAAACAGGCCAACACCAATGTGAACCCCACAAAGCCCAGTAGTCATGGGGGCCCACATGACTACCTAGGCCAAAGTATGGGAGACATATGGGGGCCCAAACATGAGCAAAGCCCAAGACATCCTATGGATGTAGTGAACCTATTTTTCTCATTTATTTTGTGAATATTGATTTTTAATACGACACATGACACCTAAAAAGTTAAACTCATAATCTCGTTACGTATTTCCTGTAGATGTCTTCTAGACACTCACGAGGAGGTAGGAGATCAGGAAGATCCAGCGAGCGCATGGCTGCTCAAATAGCCCAACAGATGGCCGCCGTACTTCCCGACATCGTAGTTCAAGTCCAACAAGCCCTTGCCGCCAATCCCATCAACCCAATCAATCAAGAAGGTCAAAATGTTGCTAATCCTTCCACCACACCACCAAGTGCACCTATAAGCACTTCAACTCCTGCGACCCTCCAAAGTACGAGGGGACTGAAGGTGTAACCGCTCTCCTTCGCTGGTTTGAGGAGATGGAGAGTACCTTCCTCAACTGTGATTGTCCCAATGATCGCAAAGTGCGTTATGCTATAGGTCGCCTGTATGGAGTAGCACTCACATGGTGGAATGCGGAGAAGGGAAGATGAGGCATTGTAGCCGCTGTGGCCTTAACTTGGGAAGAGTTGAGGGAGCTTATGACTAGACGCTTCTGTCCAAGAAGTGAAATCAAGAAATTGGAGGATGAATTCTATTTCTTGAAACAAAAGGAAGGAGACCACATAACCTACAATAAGAGGTTCCTCGAGTTGAACCAGATGGTCCCCAACTTGTTCACTCCACTCTACCATTTAATTGAGCACTACATTCGAGGTCTTCCCTCGAAAATTAAGCCTCTGTGATGAGTACTACGCCTACAACTCTTGAGGCAACGATGGAGTTAGCTACTGAGCTCACTGAAAATCACATCAGAAATGGATATTTTAAAGATGAAAAGAAGAAAGACAAGGAAACCACTGAAACCCCTACCCCAACCCAAGCAAGACCATCTTCTAAGTTTGCTGGCAAAAGAAAGCGCAATGGAAAGAATTTCGCTGTTACTCAAACCATTCCCCTATCACCGCCGCCCCAATCACGCAAGTTGCTCCGACTGCCGCCCCATTCAAGAAACCATATACAGGATCTCATCCAAAATGAAACTGATGTCAATATCACCACCCTCCTGAGAACCCATGTCTTTACTGCACAAGTTGTGGCCGTGCAGGTCATACAATTCAAACTTCTCACACTCTTCAAAGACCAAACCGCAATCAGCCTCAAGCCCAACCCAACAACCAAGTGGTAGGCCAAGCCCAATACCAACAACCTTTACTTTTACCACATGCTCAACCCATGGCTCAACCCTACTACCAACCCAACTACCCTATGATGCAACCAGTCAGAGCCTGTTTCAACTGCGGTGATCAACCCATTTTCGAGACACTTGCCCACGTTTGGTGAACATCATAAATGCTCAAGCCCAAGCTAATCCAGTGAACCAAGCTAACCAAGTCAATCCGTCCGCTAGAGGAAGAGCTTTTAACAACAATGCTAACCAGGCTAGAGCGGATAACAACGTGGTTAACGGTACGTTTCTCATTAACGGTACTTATGCATCTATTCTGTTTGACACTAGTACGGATAAGAGTTTCGTGTAATTAGAGTTCGAATCTATTCTCGAATTACCTCGCGTTAGTCTAGCTGAATCATTCACGGTGGAAGTAGCTGACGGTGAACCTATTACGTTAGACTCGGTTATTCGTGATTGCACTATTACTCTCAACGATCATGATTTTCCAATTGACCTTATCCCCCATGAAGTTGGGTAGTTTCGACGTCATCATTGGTATGGACCGGCTTAGTCCGCATCACGCTGAAGTTGTTTGTTACGAGAAGTTTATTCGAATCCCTCTCGCTGACAGTCAAATTCTTCGTATTTTTGGTGAAACCTCATCCAAGGGACTCAACTTGATGTCATGCCTTCAAGCTCGAAGATACCTTCGCAAAGATTACATAGCATTTTTAGCTCACATCGTCAAAAAGGAAGGCAAGGAGAAGAAGCTCGAAGACATTCCAATCGTTATAGAATTTCCCCAAGTTTTTCCTGATAACGTTTCAGGACTTTCTCCTGTGCGAGAAGTCGAATTCCGAATCGACCTTGTACCTGGTGCTACACCATTTGCAAAATCTCCATATCGTTAGCCCCCTCTAAAATGCAGGATCTAGCTAGTCAGCTGCAAGAGTTGACTGACAAGGGATTTATACGTCCTAGCTCATCACCTTGGGGAGCGCCGGTTCTTTTCGTAAAGAAGAAAGATGGAACCTTTCGAATGTGTATCGACTATAGGGAGCTCAACAAGCTGACTATCAAGAACCACTATCCTTTACCTCGTATCGATGATCTCCTAGATCAACTTCAGGATGCCACCTGTTTCTCAAAAATCAATCTTCGTTCTGGTTATCACCAACTTAGAGTATGCGAAGAAGTCATTCCAAAGACTGCCTTTCAAACTCGATATGGTCACTACGAATTCATGGTTATGCCTTTTGGTTTGACCAATGCTCCTGCCGTTTTCATGGATTTAATGAATAGGGTGTGTAAACCCTACCTTGATCGTTTTGTCATAGTCTTCATCGATGATATTCTTATTTATTCTAAGACCAAAGAGCGACATCTTCGGCTCATCCTAACACTTTTAAGAATCGAAAAGCTTTACGCTAAGTTTTCAAAATGTGAATTTTGGTTAAAAGAAGTTCAATTTCTTGGTCATGTCGTCAACAGCAAAGGAATTCATGTCGACCCTGCAAAGATCAAAGCAGTGCAAGAATGGCAAGCTCCACGCCTCCTACCGAAGTCAGATCATTTCTTGGTCTAGCTGGTTATTATCGATGTTTCATCGCAAATTTTTCTTGTATTGCCTTACCACTCACAACCTTGACTCATAAGGACAAGCCCTTCATTTGGGGGCCCAAGCAAGAAGAGGCTTTTCAAACTTTGAAGCAAAAAACTTTGTGATGCACCTGTTCTCACTCTCCCTGACGGTTGTGAAGACTTTGTGGTCTATTGTGATGCATCAGGGCATCGGCTAGGATGTATCTTAATGCAAAGAGGAAAGGTGATAGCCTACGCTTCAAGGCAACTCAAAGTACATGAAAAGAATTACACTACTCACGACCTAGAACTTGGAGCAGTCGTGTTCGCTCTAAAGATATGGAGACATTATCTCTATGGTACCAAGTGTGAGATTTACACTGACCACAAGAGCCTTCAACATATCTTCAATCAAAAAGAGTTGAACATGAGGCAACGAAGATGGGTGGAACTTTTAAATGATTACGATTGTGAAACCCGATATCATCCTGGCAAAGCCAATGTTATGGCTGATGCTCTTAGTCGAAAAGAGTATGCGAACTCCATCCATCTTTTGTGTTCTCAAATTGTAAACGATCTTCAAAGCCGAATTCGAACAGCTCAAGATATTTTGGTCATGGAAAATGATGTGCGAGATGAATTGTCTTGTGGAGCTGAAACCAAATTAGAATCCAAGTCCGATGGTATCCTTTACTACCTAAACCGTATTTGGGTGCCTGATCGTGACAATCTTCGTACTTTTCTCATGAATGAGGCTCACAAAACACGATACTCTATACATCCAGTTGCTGATAAGATGTATCAAGATCTACGATACTGTTACTGGTGGCCTGGCATGAAGAAGGATATCACCATTTTTATCTCCAAGTGCCTCACATGTTCTAAGGTTAAAGCTGAACATCAAAGACCTTCAGGATTACTCGTCCAACCTGAAATACCCATTTGGAAGTGGGAAAACATAACCATGGACTTCATTACCGGGTTACCTCGTACCTCCAGTGGGTATGACCCAATTTGGGTTATCATTGATCGTCTCACTAAATCAGCTCATTTCATTCCAATTCGCGAAGACTATAAGAACGAGAAGTTGGCTCGTATCTATATTAATGAAATTGTAAGCCGTCATGGTGTGCCTTTAAGTATCATTTCAGATCGAGATGGCCGCTTTACGTCACGAACATGGTAAGCTGTGCAATCAGAGTTAGGTACACGTTTAGATCCCAGTACCGCCTTTCACCCTCAAACTGATGGTCAATCTGAGCGCACCATACAAACTCTTGAAGACATGTTGCGAGCATGTGTTAGAGACTTCAAGGGCAATTGGATACTCATCTACCATTAGTTGAATTTTTGTACAATAATAGTTATCATTCAAGCATCGGTATGGCTCCTTTCGAAGCATTATATGGTTGTAAGTGCCGAGCTCCTGTATGTTGGCACGAAATTGGTGAAGCACAAATCACTGGACCTGAATTGATCCAAGAAACGACTGATAAGATTCTTCAAATCCGCAACAATCTTCTAGCAGCTCGAAGTCATCAAAAGAGTTAAGCTGATAAACGACGAAAGCCACTTGAGTTTTATGTTGGCGATCAAGTACTTTTGAAAGTATCACCATGGAAGGGAGTGGTTTTTTTTGGTCAAAAAGGCAAGCTAGCACCACGCTATGTGGGACCATTCAAAATACTCGAAAGAGTTGGTCCTGTAGCCTACAAGCTTGACTTGCCAGGAGAACTCAACAGAATACATCTCACGTTCCATGTATCAAACTTGAAAAAGTGTCTCGCCGACGAAAATCTTCATATACCATTGGAAGATATTCAGATTGATGAATCAATGCATTTCATTGAATGACCAGTAGAAATCATGGACTTCGGTGAGAAGCGTTTAAGACGAAGTCGTATTCCAATAGTCAGGGTGCGTTGGGAGTCAAAACGAGGACCTGTGTTCACTTGGGAACGCGAAGACTCAATGCGTGAAAAATGCCCGCATCTCTTTCCAGTTACCATCTACTACCTAAATTTTAGGACGAAATTTCTAAAAGTAGTGGATACTGTAACATCCGTTGTAAAACGGGTTCCAAAATCCGTTCTGTTTAAATAATCCAAGTATTTATTAAATGTTTCGTTACGCATTTATTCATCTTACAGTTTGTGTTAGTTAATTTTTATGGTTAATAAATAAATTATATAGTTAATATATTAAATAAATAAAAATTAAAAACAATAAATAAAAGCTTAAAAAATAAGAAAATAAAGGAAAAGGGGCAACCGGGTTCGAACCCGGGTCCCCATCAAACACACACAGCTTACACCACTGGGCTACACACACCATTTGTTTTTAAACCAACAACAATTAAATGTTATACACAAATAAACCTCAAACCTGCAATTCGAATGTTCAGAACCCATAACAGTCGGCAAGTATAATCTATGCCATCAGTTCAATTACCTTTTCCTTATGATTAAGTGTGAGTAAATGATTTCGAACAATCAGTTATAACCGAAAATTTAAAATCAATTTGATTGAAAACGCAAATCATAGACTTTAAAAATGGAGATTTGAAACCGAAATTGTTTTGAGCACTATAAATATCAATCCTACAATTCGATTAAACTCGCCAAATTTGCAAACCAATTCCTTGCTCATCTCTCTTTTCAATTCCTACGCTTCGCCGGAGAATCATGCAACGCCGGAACTTCAATCGGAAAATCGTATCTTCTCCATATCGGTACAAATCTTTAAATCTTTTGATAGCTGTTGTCTGGTGTTTAGATGTTTAAAAACGGTTAATAAAAAAACTAAGTAAATGGGTTAAACAGTTGGGTTCGGTTTTCCGGGTATGGTTTATGAAGAAGATGAAGTTTGTTTAGTGCTTAAGTATAATTAAATTTGGTGTCTTAATCGTGTTAGACATTCAGTCTAGTGGTGGACTGTGTGCAACAACAAAGCACATGTCCCGGGTTCGAGTCGCACATGTCTCTGATTTTCTGAAATAAAACCAACATTTTTTAAACCTATTCAGATCACCCTTTAGTAAGTATATATAATTAATATAATTCAGTGTTTATACGGGTTAGACACACAGCCCAACTGGTTGGGCTGTGTGCACACGAACAGCGACGAACAGCGAGACGCGAGTTCAATCCGGCTTGCTATAACCGATTTGACCAATATAAAACCTTTTTAAATAAAAACAAAATATAATTAAACCTAGTTTGTATAAATATATAATTAAAATAGAATTTATTTCGGGTTAGACACGTAGCTCAGTTGGTAGAGCTGCGTGCACCTATACGGGAGGTCACGAGTTCGAACCTCACACGATGTCTATAATTCCTAAGTCAACGCGGTCCGACCGGTCGACCCTGTAAAAGGGTATATTTTTTTAATAACTATTTTCTTTATTATTTTTTTAAAAATCATTTAAAAATACTTAAAAATAAGACTTTTTAAGTTTAAAAATCTAATAAAAGGCATTAATTAGAAATATCAATTTCAAATAAAAGTTATATATTTACAGAATTATTACGTGATTATTTAGGTTAGTTTCTCTCATCGGTTGAATCCTAAATCATGTGCGCTCGTCGTCAATTCAAGAGAACGCACCCACTGTGAGTGAATCCTTACAAATTCCCCTTTTTATTCATGTTTTGGGGTGTATCATGTGTCGTTTACATATTCTTGTTTATTCAAACACTTGTGCTGCTACCATTATATGATCTAACGTTTGTGTAATGTTTGGTTGTTGTTATATGTGGATACATTTTCTCATTTCAGTGCAATCATTCACATTAGGCCCATCTGTTTCTCGTTGGATATGAGTTGAGCATCGCGTGCCTCATTAGATCGGTTCCGATTGATTAAGCCTTGATCTCACAGTTCATCATTTATCATGCTCATGTGTACATTGCTTGATGTTAAGTGGTTTGTGGATAGATTTACATATACGCATGCTCATATTTGGTTTATGCACATTTTTATTAAAATAATCAACATAACTATTTCTTACAAATGTTTAAATGAGATTCACTTGCCAAATTTTGTTGACCCAAATCTTTATTTTACACATGATACAGGTGGACAGGCTGAGGAGAGGAACACTTAGGATTTGGCTTTAGAAGAAAAATAAAAAATATCTTGTCTAGAACATTTTCGTGTTTGTATTTTTTATGTGTTTGATGGTATATTCTCTTTTAATTTTGAATTAATAAATATGAAACTTTATTATAGTAAATGTCATGAGCTTTGATGAAAAAAACCTAATCAAGCCCCGACTACTATATCTGCTGCGGATCAGGGGGTGGCATCTCGCGCCCCGCGAGCTCCTCATGTGAACTTTCAAACTTTGTCACATTTCGCCTCTCAACTTATAAAATCTAAAACACCTTTATAAGCATAATTAGCCCTCCGTAGCCAACATTTGGCGTACCCGGGAGCATGCTGAAGGTCCACCTGAGGATCAAGTTAAACCTATTCTTTGTTCATGCAACACACATACGAGTGCGGAATCCAAGTATGCATGCAAACCAAAGAAAAAGAACACGAGGTAATCAAAGATTCACTATCTTGATTAAGAGATGAGAAAAAGTACAAACATTTACAAACAATGCTCATACGACTCAACAAACTGCCTGTGTTCTTGTGTCTTCGTCTGCTCAAGAGATGCTAACTGCTCAGCTCACCAACAAGTTGAACAACAGACAACACCAGCACTAACTGAGAGGTGCATGTCTGCTTATATAGTTTCCATGCTGGTCATGCGTACGAAGCACGTTACCAGACATACGGAACATTCTATTACCCACGAAGCACTTCTCCGAAGAGGCTAGTACGAAGCAATTGGTTCGTACGGAGCATGTGGCTTGTACGGAGCATGTGGCTCATACGAGCAACACCTTGCTCGTACGGAGCATTCTAACTCGTATAGAGTGCTTACTTTGGAGAACTTGTTACAGACATGACGTACACAAGACTCAACGGTATGCACACATGCACCTGTTTAACGCAGACTAACTAAGATGTCGTACGAAACCAAGATAGAAGGATATCTTGATTTGGTCGACATGACCAAACTTATATAAACACTTGAGCAAAGACCGTACAATTACAAATGTAACTAAGAACAAGCAATAGACACAAATCTGTATCAACAAACTCCCCTTGGATGTTGCTTGGTCTTCGGTCTTCGGTCTTTGGTCTTCATACTTTGGTCTTCACAATTGAATGGCTTGGAGTATCAACAAACTCCCCCTGAAGATCTGCTATCCACTGATAGAGCATCAGGTCTTTGAGCTTCTAAGAAACTTCAAATCTTTCTTGTTTCCTCTTCTGACTTGTCAGATTTCTTCATTGCTGGTTTTCGTTTATGTTCTCTTTATTTCAGTCTGTACTCAATAGACAAATATAATTAGAACACAAATTTATTAGGGAATACACACAAAAAACTTATTACATTTTTTCGTATGAATGTATTCCCTAAATGAAGAAACACCAAACATACGAATAACACTTAATTCGTATGAAGAGCAACTCATTTGAGAAAACAAGAGACCAAGTCAATCACTTGACTAGGTTTATTCGTACGAGATACACACACTCGTATGAATTTCAGATTTGATTTTCTTTGATGGTTACTTGTTGCAAGATATTACTTTATGAAGTTGTGATATCAGACAAATGGTTTTCTGGCGTATCTTGGTAGAAAACTTTCGAGTTTCAATTTTGGCTAACTTTCAAAAGTAATATTTATAAGCAACTAAGTAGACTAAACTTAAAATCAAATATTTATAGACAAACTATTTATCTATTTAACAGTCTTTTTCGAGTTTCAAGTTAAGAGAATCATACCAGCTTTTCAATCTTTGTCAAAAACGATATATGGTTTAAACTTCAAAATTAAATAGATAAGTGTTCAACTATGATTATCGGTATTGTTGTCCACATAAGCTCAAACTTATCAGATGTAATCATGATTAGGAGATATGATTAAGGTATGAATTATACTTACTAGCCGGTGTTCAACCACATCACGACACATTCCCGTATCAAGATGCACGAGAGAAAATCTTACCGGTGAGTATACTGCTTTATAATCTGTTTTGACGTATATAGGATGTGAGATACTCACTTATTTGATTGAAAAGAAGCCCTATGTGATTAAATCACTTATGGATGAGGAACTTGATTTTCATATGCATGCAGGGCACAGGAGTAAGTCCGTGTACAGGTTAGTACCGTCGTACCGACCAAGATACGAACTTAGCTCCCGCATAAAGGTTGTGATATTTTATCACTTATTTTGGGGATGTGATATTTTTATCACTTATTGATGGTCGTATGCAATATGTACACGTATGTCTGATATCATGGAAGTTCTAGACTTGCGTCACCATTATTTTTCAGCAAAAGATTCAACCATGATACCCAGATGATAAGCAAGCATAAAGACCGTATATCTCAGAACCTCGGCACTCTATCAAACGAGATTTCGGTACCAAGACCATATGCCAATGAATGGTTCCCACCTGGCGTTCTGTCTGTTAAGTTTATATCAACCTGCACATTTTAGTCTGATTGTGAGCCTACAGATACATCATAAGACAAGCTACTTATTAATCTTCTTTCTATGCTTTTGACCATTTCTGACAGATTTACCGGTGTATTTCATCATCTTCAACTTATCCAAGAAACTCATTTTTGATTTTTCTATTGTTTTTGTGTTTTTCTAAATTTTCTTCCCCTTAAATAGAAGGTAAATAAATAAAAGACATATTTTTTGTATTTTCTTGAAAATTTCTCCCCCTAAAATATAAACCGGAAAATCTTTTTGTAGTTTTAAATTTTTAGAAAAATATGTAGAAAAATGATTAGCCATGGTTGAGTTACTCGGGTTCCACCTTGATGCCATTGACCAAAAGTAGATAATCAAAACGTGATTTATCAAAGGCTTTAGTAAAAAGGTCAGTACGTTAGTGTGGATTTTAACAACATTGATAAGTTTCTTTTCATAACAATCTCATATGAAATGATACTTAATCTCAATGTGTTTTGTTTTGGTGTGCTGTACAGGATTCCGAGTGATCTGTAAAGCAGCTTCGTCATCAACAAAAATAGGAGTAGTTAGAAATTCAAAACCGTAGTCGCGCATCTGCTGTTGAATCCATGAACCTGAGAGTAGCAACTAGAAGCTGAAATATACTCAGCCTCACATGTTGATGTAGCTACACAAGTCTGCTTCTTGCATTGCCATGTGACTAGGCGATTTCCCATGAACTGACATCCTGCTGTTGTTGACTTTGCATCGATTTTGTAGCCGCCATGATCAGAATCACTGAATGTGTCAGATCTAAGTTATCATCCTTAGGGTACCATAGACCAGTGTCAGGGCGACCCTTCAAATAACGAAAGATCCTTTTCACAGCCATCAAATGAGAAACTTTCAGACTAGACTGATAGCGCGCCAGAAGACATGTTGGGTACATTATATCGGGTCTTGAAGTAGTAAGATACATGAGAGATCAGATCATAGCACGGTAGAGAGATGGTTCCACATGTTCACCCATTCCGTCTGGAGTAGTCCCATGATTTTGAGCTAATGGAGTTCCCAAAGGCTTTGAGTCGTCCATCTGAAATCGCTTGAGAATATCACCGACGTACTTGGTTTGATGAATGAAGATTCCTTCTTTTGATTGCTGAACTTGCAAACCTAAAAAGAAAGTCATTTCTCCCATAGCGCTCATCTCGAACTTCTCCTGCATAACCTGTTTGAATTCTTTGCACATTCAATCGTTGGTAGACCCAAAAATAATATCACCAACATAAAATTGCACTAGCAGCAAATCCTCGTTTCTTTCCTTGATGAAGAGAGTACAGTCGAAAACCGTTCCTCAACAGATAGATAGACAACGTTTCATACCAAGCCCTCAGAGCTTGATGAAGACCATATAACGCCTTGTTGAGAAGCCAAACCTTGTCAGGATGGATTGGATCTTCAAAACCTGGCGGTTGCTCAACATATACTTCCTCTTCCACCACACCATGAAGAAATGCACTTTTCACATCCATATGATAAACGGTGAACTTCTGGTAGGACGCCTAAGCCAAATGATTCTTATGGCCTCAAGTCGTGCAACCGGTGCATAAACTTCATTGTAATCGATACCTTCGACCTGATTAAAACCTTGAACAACCAATCGTGATTTGTTTCTCACAACGACACCTCGGTCATCCTTCTTGCACTTGTACACCCATCGTGTACCAATCTTCTTATAGCTTTTAGGCCGGTCAACCAATTTCCAGACGCCTAACTTCTGAAATTGCTGAAGTTCTTCCTACATGGCTTCAACCCAAGAGTCTTCTTTCATTGCCTCCTTCCAAGATTTTGGTTCTACTTGGCACACATAACAGGCAAAAGACCAATCATTCTGCTCCACTGATTCTCTGATTTCTAAATACAATCCAACATTCTGGTTGTTTCGAAGCTGATTACGAGTCTGCACACCACTCTGGACATTTCCGATAATATTCTGCTGAGGATGGATATGAATTCAAGTTTCTGGAACATCGGGAACTTGAGAGTTTATACCCAGATTGTTGATATTCAGATCAACAGTCAAATCGAGTGCTGGATTTGATGAGGATGTAGATGCATGACCTTCAGTCGTCCCTTGAGGTTGAATATTTGACGTAACATCCGAAATTCCAGGAACCGCACAAGAGGTAGCTTCATTTGCATCATGAAACTCATCTTCTTCTGATGAAACATTATAATCCGTAGCATCTTCGAATTCCTCATTTTGAACAAGATTGTTAACCGAAGTAGACACCTGAGAGTTAACAATAATTGGTCGAACTAGTGACGAGTCAACTGCTGTATCTCTTTCCAGTAGCATTTGAGCAACAACTGATGCATCATCAAAGTTGGCAGATTAAAGGAGTCGAAAAGCCCATTGTAGTCGAACATCCAAGGAGCAACTCGGAGCTCTAACTGCTTCTGTATATCTCTGAACCTTGACTTTACCCCATTCTTCAATCTTCTTCCCTAGACCAATTCCACACTCTGAAATTTGGAGTAACATATCCAAGAAAGAAACCTTCAATAGCCTTCGGACCAAACTTTCCATATGGGTCGATCATAGTGCATGGAGCTCCAAAAGATTCTAAGAAAGAAACATCCTGTTTCCTTTTATGTAGCAACTTAAAACATGTCTTACCATGTCTCTTCACCGTTAGAACTCTATTCGTCGTGTAGCATGCAGTAGCAACAGCTTCTCCCTAAAATTGAATGGGAAGTTATGATTCTACTAACATAGTTCTTGCTGTTTCAATTAGAGTTCTATTCTTCCTCTCAGCAACACTATTTTGTTGTGGAGTGTAGCGAGAACTGTACTCATGCAAAATGCCCTTTGAAGAACAGTACTCATCCATAACTTGATTCTTGAATTCGGTGCCATTGTCGCTTCTAATTCTCCTTACCTTTAGATTGTACAAATTTTCTAACAGAGTCAGGAGATTCTTGAGGATATTAGGAACTTCACTCTTGTGTGCCAGCATATTTACCCATGAAAATCTGGAATAGTCATCAGTAACTACCAGACAATAAGAATCACCGAAGGTTGTCTTGTGTTTCATAGGTCCAAAGAGGTCCATATGAATACGTTCCGGTGGCATATTCATAGTGTTGATTTTCTTTACGGGATGGGATTTTCTCACTTGCTTGCCCTTTTGACACGATACACAGACGTCTTGAAGATGAAAATTTTTGAATGGTACACCATTTACAAGATTATTCTTCACCAAATAGTTCATTTCCCTCAGGTGAATGTGTCCCATACGTCTGTGCCAAGAGATTGATTCCTTTTCGGTGGCTTTGGAGACGAAGCATGTGACTTGCGCAGACGTTGTAATCGCTTGGCTCATATCAAGAATATACAAGTCCCTAAATCTTGGAGCCGACAGGAGAATCCATTCCTTTGGGATCTTGAATCCGAGTTTCAGCACATAACAACTGGCATCATCAAAATGTACCGTGAACTTCTTGTCGCAGATTTGAGAAACGCTAAGAAGATTGTGATCAATTCGCCGCACATAATTGATCTTGTCGAAGCTCACAACACCATTGGAGACCATTCCTTCTCCAATGATGTATCCACCTTTATCTCCAGCAAAGGCAACATAACCACCCCGAATACTTTTTCATCACACAGGAGCCGCAAGTCGCCTGTCATGTGCCTTGATGCTCCACTGTCAACAATCCAATGACTGCTTATAGTTCCCCTGGAGCACCCTGCACATTTCACAAACAAGATTAGTTTGAGATGGGGACCCAAGCCTTAGTGGTCTTGGGTCCTTATCATCAAGAAATGGGATCTCTATTTCTTGATGATTGTCAAACTGAGTTCCTCCTCTTGAACCACTACCGGTCTTCTGTTTCCAAGATCGTTGATTATTACCAGATTGACTATTATTTACAGTTTTAACAGTTTCTGGTTTAATTAACTTTGAAGATCTTGGATTCTTTTCTAAACAATCCGTTTTTAAAGCCTGTTCAATTGCTTTTACTTGTTTACGTTTTTGTGTCTCCTTTTGATCTTTAATAATTCATTTATCTTGTGTTGGAGAAACAGATCTACGTTTGCAAGTTGGTTCATGAGGGGTTCTTTTCACAAATCTTGGTTTGGCTGGATTTTTACAAACTTTTATAATGTGGCCAAATTCTCCACAATTGAAACATGTTCTCCTTTCAACAAAATTAGGAGATCTTGTTTCACAGCTTGATGTTGAACTTGTGGGTCTTGAGGTACTAGGTTCATTTTCATTACATCCATCCGTGTGTTGGGTGTAATTATTTTGACTATTTCTTTTCAAAATCTTAACTTTCTCTACAAAATCTACATTAGATTTTCCTTGAAAAGTTTCAATTTTATCAGCACCTTTTGAACTCACAAATTTAACATTCTTCACCTTTTCTTGTAGCGAGAGCTTTTTGCTTCAACCTTTGGTTGAGAAACTGCAGGCTTTTCAACTCGCTTCCACTGTTTTTCTGTTGAAGCGGATAATGGTTGTGATTTGGTTGGCTTTTTCTTCTCTTAAACTTTGGTTGTTGATTTTTCAAACACCTGATCTATAGAGATTGGATTTACGTTTTTAATTGGAAAATCTTTGTTCGGATAGATTTTCTTATCTCCAACCAACGTATACAACACATTATCTGCTTCATCTGTCGACACTTCTGTCTTGACAGATTTCTTAGGAACGGTCTCTTTGATCTCAACAGATTGAGTACTAGGAGTAGCAGAAAGTTCTACTCTTTTCCTTTCATCAAGACGCTGATCCTGATCATTTTTTCTTGATTCATCATTTGATGTATCATTTTCCTCTTCATTAGATGGATTTTGAAAAACATCAGATGATGAATTTTCTGGCATGCTTGGTTCTTGAGAGGAATTGTCTAGTTTGAAACCTAATCCTGCTGCAAATTCTTCAGGATTCAGAGGTACTGAGGGTTCAAAACGAGGCATCTCCTCTTCATCAGACATTTTGGTATAGTTGTGCTTCATCGATGGTGGACACGACTTATACCCTATGCATTGAACAGCTTCCTTTAGTTTTTGAACATTAATGATATGATCAAGCACATAGCGGGAGTTAGAATAACTTTCCAGTTTGAGCTTGATCGAATCATATTCGCATTTGGCAATGGCTAACTCTTTCTTAGTTTCTTCCAGGAGATTACTATAATGGTTAATTCCTGTCTGCTTATTCAAAACTGTTTTTGTCAATTCAGAAACACTTTTCTTAAGGGTTTCTATTACAGATTTGAATTCCTTTTCATTTCGGGTTAGAGCCAAATTTGCCTCTTTGCACTTTGATAGTTCAAGAACTAAATTTTAATTATAACTGTTGACAGTTTCATACTTTATTTTTAATTCAACACAGTCATTGCAAACTGTAGGAGGGTAAGAATTTACCTGACTTGTAGAACTTGCAACATTTGCCATGAAGGCAGTGTGATGAGGGAAGGCTGCATCATCTATAAAGAGTGTCTCTTCTCCTTCACTGCAGCTTCTGCATTCTTCATCATACCCACTTTTTCACACTTCATCATCTCAGCTTCACTCAGCAACTTGCTAACCTCAGCATTACTCTCGTTTCTGATATCAGAATCAGATCCATAACCACCTGAACTTGAACACTCTTCATCAGAACTACCAGCATACCCAGAAGTATCATCATTATCTGGAGTATTGATGCTGTGAACATGTTTGATTTGATCGATGAACTTTGCATAACATGCAGTTCTTCCGTTGTTGTCAGTTCTCAACTGTACTAACCAATCGCATCCTTCATCAGATTGAACTACCAAAGCTCTATGAGAGTTTGAAGGTCCTGATTGATTGGTACTGTTAGAGTTGCCAACAGCTACCATTCTTCTCTCATTGTTGAATTGAGATGTGTAGTGTCACACCCCGACCCGCAGCGGAAAAGGTGATCGGGGCATGATTGGGTTATCATCAAAGCTCATGACATTTATTATAACGTTTCATATTCATTATTACAATTTTAAAGGGAAACATACAATCATAATTACATCATGTCCTAAACATCATTCTAGACTTCATTGTTTTCTTCTAAGGCATTTCCTATGTTTTCCTTGCTTCATCCTGTTCACCTGTATCATGTGTAAAAATGGTTTTTGGATCAACAAAAAGTTGGCGAGTGAATCCGATGAAAAACATTGAACAAGTTTATTGAATTGATTATAAAATAAAGTGCACAACCACATATGAGTAAATATAGATGTAAACTTATTCACCAATCATTTAATATTAAATAATGCACACACATACAATAATTGATTGTTTTGAGGCACGCATTGCTCAACTCCTCTCCCACGAGGAACTGATGGGCCTAATGAATGATTTGCATATAACTTGACAATATGAAATACATAACTACAAACAATATATACAATCTAAGTTTAGATCACAATATGGTATGGCACAAGTTTAAATAAACAAGTTAATTTTAGTGACACATGACACAACCCAAAACGTGTAATTAAAAGGGGAGTTGTAAGATTCACTCACATGGGGTGCGTTCGGTTGATGATGTTGAATGCACACGAAGTTGGTTTTAACACGAGTGAAACTAACCTAGATAATGGCATAATGGTTCGGTAAGTAAGCGGATTTTATTAATCAATTTTAGTAGGATTGTTGGATGTATTTTTGTGAGTTTAAGGCTATTTTCTAACCTTAAAAATGTTATTTTTAAGTTTTTTTTAATGTAAATAAAAAAATAAATAAAAGTAATAAAAAAATATTGATTTTTGACTGTTGACTTTGTTGACCGTTGACCTGTTGACCGAATTTTATTGTGCAAATGTGTGCGCCGGGTGAGGCTCGAGCCCGAGACCTCCCGTTCGCGTGCACGCAGCTCTACCAACTGAGCTACGTGTCTAACCCGAAATATTTATGTTTTTAATTATATTTATACCTTAATTGAATAATCCGAAAATCATTTATTTCAAAAACGATTTAAATGACTCGCTCGGTGTTCTCCACAGGTCTCGAACCCGGGACCTGTGGGTTAGGTTAACACACAGTCCACCGCTGGACTGTGTGTCTAACTTGGTAAATACTTAGATTTTTATTATACTTATATACAAACTACATTATTTCATTTCTGCCTTATATAAAAAGTTTGATAATTGTCCGGACCGGTGCGGTAGTCTGGACTCGAACTCGTGACATGTGATTTAAACGTTCACACAGTCCACCACTGGACTGTGTGTCTATCTTGGTTATTATTCCGATTTTTATTAAACTTAACATCTATTGCAGTGAATCCGGTTCGGTTAAAAAAAGAACATTTTTATTAAGGCGAGTGTGCGTTGGACAAGAATCGAACTCGGGACGTAAGCGTGTTTTATTTGCACACAGTCCACCGCTGGACTGTGTGTCTAACCCAAGATATATCTTGATTTTAATTAAACATATACAATACTAAACTTCGTCTTCTTCGTTGGACTTAACCAGAACTAATGTCCGACTGGTTCGACGATTTAATCATGTCCTTTTAGTGTGTTGCGCTTAATTACAGGTGAGATTAATAAAAGAATGAGAGATTAAGTGTAAGATATACCGAACAGTGGCTCCTCTGTTTCGCCGGCGAAGCTCCGATGTCAGCAGGTTATTCCGGCGACGTGTGTCTTGCGGCAGAGGGTCTTCAGGGAGTTTGAGATGAGTGTGGGTGGCTTCGGTATGAGCTCTGGGTGTTCAGTAAGGCTCAGAGGTGAAAGGCTCAGTTTTCCGGCGAGTCACAGAAATTCTCCGGCGAGTGAATTTACGTCGAGAAAGAGTGTGATTGTGAGCGAAAAGCTAACAGAGGTTAGAGGGGGTATTTATAGGGCAGGACATCGACGAATTTAGTCCGTTTTCCGTCTTGATTCGTCGGTCAATAAGTTTTCCGGCGTTTATGACTTGCGTCGCGGGTTCAGACGTCAGTTATAACCGATGTAATAGTTAAGGCTTCGGTTAAAACAGAAGAAACCGTCCAATCTCGGCGAAATCGTCGGGATTTCCGACGACTGCGATTGGGCGCGTCGGTTTTGAATTTGAGATTTAGGTTATGTATTAATTGTTTCTAATAATGAACAAGAAACACAAGTGGCGCAGTGGTTGGTTGGATGAGTGTTAAGGCTTTGCTAAATTCGCTGGCTGACCCGGGTTCGAAACCCGGCAACATTGATTTATTTTTATTTCATTATTTTTAATACTTTTTCAAATATAAATTATATATTCCAATATGTTTATTAATTATGTATCGTTTAAAAATAATTTGGGCATTAAATACGCAACGAAATTTTAACTGATTGTTCGGTTAATAAACGGAGCGGGTTTGGCAAATCCGGTTTTTGACGGATGTTACAGTATCCTCTGCTTTTTAGAAATTTCGTCCCGAAATTTAAGTAGTGACATATTTGTCTAAAAAGGATGGTGTTTAGTTTGACAGTTACATGCTTAGAAAAAGAGTAAGAGTGTAAGTTTTTGTTTGAGGCGGTAACGTCCCTTGTAAGGGTTAAGTACCCTGTTACAGGAATCGCTTTTTGTTGCCTACGGTAAAAATATTGATAAGCAGAGTTGATTCACTAAATATGATATCATGCGTAAGAGTTTTGATATGTTTGGGAAGATATGGTTATATCCTAAAGCAAAACTTCTAATACTACAACCTACATGGAACTTCTCATAACCGTCTAACAATGCCTCTGATCCTTTGACAAGAATACTTATATATAGGAAGTACCAGCGGCGTATCCACCATATTCTTGTCAAATTTTCATTGTTTTTATCAGTAAGTTATGATTGGTTCTATGATGTGACTCTAGAACATAAATAAACGCCACAACCAATGTACCAAGAAATTACTAAATCCTACATAGAACTTCTCATAACCGCCTGACAATGCCTCTGATCCTTTGACAAGAATACTTATATATAGGAAGTACCAGCGGCGTATCCACCATATTCTTGTCAAATTTTCATTGGTTTTATCAGTAAGTTATGATTGGTTCTATGATGTAACTCTAGAACATAAATAAACACAACAACCAATATCTGAGTCCAAATTCTGATAGCATACATGTTTGAATGGTGACAGTTCCTCTCTCGTTTGTTATGATGGAGAGGTTAGTTTATGTAGAAATAGAACACAATCCAATTTCTTTAAATGGCGAGATGATATGAATGTAACACAAATTTCAACCAAGACAATACTAAATCCTACATGGAACTTCTCATAACCGCCTGATAATGCCTCTGATCCTTTGGCGAGAATACTTATACATAGGAAGTACCAGCGGCGTATCCACCATATTCTCGTCAAATTTTCATTGGTTTTATCAGTAAATTATGATTAGTCCTATGTGACTCTAAAACATAAACAACACAACAACCACAGCTTGAGTCTAAATTCTGATAATATACATGTTTGAATGATGACAGTACCTCTCTCGTTTGTTATGATGGAGAGGTTAGTCTATATAGAAAATGGAACACAATCCAATTTCTTTAAATAATGAGATGATATGAATGCTAAATCAGGGAGTATAACACAAACTTCAACCAAAACAATACTAAATCCTACATGGAACGTCTCATAACCGCCTGATAATGCCTCTGATCCTTTGACAAGAATACTTATATATAGGAAGTACCAGCGGCGTATCCACCATATTCTTGTCAAATTTTCATTGACTTTATCCATAAGTTATGATTAGTTCTATGTGACTCTACAACAAACACAACAATCAAAACTTGAGTCTTAATTCTGATAGTATCCATGTTTGAATGATGACAATACCTCTCTCGTTTGTTGTGATGGAGAGGTTAGTCATTGTGGAAGTGAGACATAGCTCAACTTCTTTAAATGATGAAATTTGAAATACGCTTAAATGTATGATGAATAAACTTTGACCAAAACATACTAAATCCTACATGGAACCTCTCATAACCGCCTGATAATGCCTCCGATCCTTTGACAAGAATACTTATATATAGGAAGTACCAGCGGCGTATCCACCATATTCTTGTCAAATTTTCATTGACTTTATCCGCAAGTTATGATTAGTTCTATGTGACTCTACAACAAACACAACAACCAAAACTTGAGTCTTAATTCTGATAGTATCCATGTTTGAATGATGACAATACCTCTCTCGTTTGTTGTGATGGAGAGGTTAGTCATTGTGGAAGTGAGACATAGCTCAACTTCTTTAAATGATGAAATTGAAATACGCTGAAATGTATGATGAACAAACTTTGAGTGAAACATACTAAATCCTACATGGAACCTCTCATAACGGCCTGATAATGCCTCTGATCCTTTGATAAGAATACTTATATATAGGAAGTACCAGCGGCGTATCCACCATATTCTTGTCAAATTTTCATTGGCTTTATACTTAAGTTATGATTGGTTCTATGTGATTCTAAAACATAAACAAACACAATCAACCAAAGCTTGAGATAACATAAAGAAAAACATAAAACTAAACGATTGGAGTTGAATCTTGATTTTCGGTGAAGGGGACTAGTTGGGTGGTTTTGTTTGGGTCGTCATTATCTTTGACAAGATTGGCGTTGATGTTAAAAACTCTTCCTCTTGCTGGTGGCCTAGTGATTGGGTTTTCTTGATTTACTTGGTTAACTGGGTTTGATTGAGCTTGAGCGTTTATGATGTTAACCAATCGAGGGCACGTGTTTCTAAAGTGGGTAGGGTCGCCACAATTGAAACAAGCTCGAACATATGGGAACATGGGGTATTGGGGTTGTTGATAGGTTTCGATCATGTTTTGAGTAGGGGGAGAGATTTGGTTTTGAGGGGTGCGGCAAACCTTGCTCAAATGACCATAGCGTCCACAATTTGCACATAGTCGACAAGGTAAGGTAAGGGGATGGTGATAAAAACAGGTGTTACATCGAGGGTGAGGTCCAAGGTATGGTTTCTTATTTGGGTAAGTTGAGTTGGGTGCTACTTGAGTGATTGGGATAGCTTGGATGGGTATGGCTTGTGAAATTTGTTGATTACGTTGGGTAGTAGCGAAAAGTTGCCCATCTCTTTTTCTCTTAGAAATGGGTTGAGAAGGGGATTCGGTTTGGGTGGAGTTTGAAGTTTCAGTCGATGCCTTATCCTTCTTCTTCTCCTCCTTGAAGTCTTTGTTCCGGATTCGGTTTTCGGTGAGCTCTGTAGCTAACTCCATTGCTGCTTCCAAAGTTGCAGGCGTGGTACTTATTACAGAGTCTTGAATTTTTGACGGAAGACCTCGAATGTAGTGCTCGATCAAACGGTAGAGGGGAGTGAACAAGTTGAGAACCATTTGATTTAACTCGAGGAATCTTTTGTTGTATGTGGTGTGGTCGCCTTCCTTTTGCTTCAACGAATAGAACTCATCTTCTAATTTTTTGATTTCGCTCCTTGGGCAAAACCGTCTTGTCATGATTTCCTTCAACTCTTCCCAAGTCAAAGTCATAGCGTCTTCAACACCTCGTTTGGCCTTCTCTGTATTCCACCAAGTAAGTGCTATTCCATATAAACGACCAGTAGCATATCGCACTTTGCGATCATCGGGGCAATCGCAATTTAGAAAAGTGTTCTCCATTTCTTCAAACTAATGGAGGAGAGCGGTGACACCTTCAGTCCCTTCGTATTTTGGAGGGTCGCATGATTTGAAATGCTTGTAGGTGCATTTAGTGGTATTTGGGGGAGGGTTGATAACATTTTGATCTTCTTGGTTGACAGGATTAGCGGTAAGGGCTTGTTGGACTTGAATTACAATGTTGGGTATTACGGCAGCCAGTTGTTGAGCGATTAGGGCAGCCATGCGCTCGCGGGCTTTTCCTGCTCTCATCTTCCTACGGGCGAGGCTAGAAGACATCTACAAGGAATACGTATCAAGAGTATGAGTTGGATGTTTTTGGGATCATGGGTCGTACTTAGGAATGAACATTCATAAAATAAATATAGAAAAATAAATCTACTACATCCATAGGATGTCTTGGGCTTTGCTCGTCATTGGGCCTTGCATGCCGCCATACTTCACCTTCGTAATCATGTGGGCCCTCATGAATATCGGGTTTTTCATATGGTTCGCTTGTGTTAGCCTGGTTACGTACACTAAAACCCGGAGAAAATCGAGAAATATGTATATAACGTATGATATTCGGAATGTGTCCAGGTGTGGACACGGTGACCCTCAAAGTGGGGTTAGTTCGAGCGACGTTTGGTGGGGCATGCTTTGGCCTAATAGGTCCTTCGTACTCTCATCGTTAGTCCCCAGGTAGGCAAACTGGTCCGTTATATTGGATTTATACGAATGCCAACCTAGACAGGACGTTCCGACTACCGGTACTTGTACCCTTCCAGTTACTACATGCCCGTCCCAGAACTCACTTTGATGGGATTTGAAAATTGCGACAAAATCTTTGAATAACGAAAGTATGAAGATGATTTGAATATATGAACATTGAAATATGTATGATGAATGTGTATGTAAGTATGTATGTTTGACTATAAGTATAAACAAATATGAAACAAATAAACATCATAAGTTTGTATGTAACCACCTAAACAATTAAAATTTAGGCAACTATAGTATAGGCTCTAAGGGTCTAATAACCTATCCTATATCCCTATAGTCATGGCTCTGATACCAATCTGTCACACCCCGACCCGCAGCGGAAAAGGTGATCGGGGCATGATTGGGTTATCATCAAAGCTCATGACATTTATTATGACGTTTCATATTCATTATTACAATTTTAAAGGGAAACATACAATCATAATTACATCATGTCCTAAACATCATTCTAGACTTCATTGTTTTCTTCTAAGGCATTTCCTATGTTTTCCTTGCTTCATCCTGTTCACCTGTATCATGTGTAAAAATGGTTTTTGGATCAACAAAAAGTTGGCGAATGAATCCGATGAAAAACATTTGAACAAGTTTATTGAATTGATTATAAAATAAAGTGCACAACCACATATGAGTAAATATAGATGTAAACTTATTCACCAATCATTTAATATTAAGTAATGCATACACATACAATAATTGATTGTTTTGAGGCACGCGTTGCTCAACTCGTCTCCCACGAGGAACTGATGGGCCTAATGAATGATTTGCATATAACTTGACAATATGAAATACATAACTACAAACAATATATACAATCTAAGTTTAGATCACAATATGGTATGGCATAAGTTTAAATAAACGAGTTAATTTTAGTGACACATGACACACCTAAAACGTGTAATTAAAAAGGGGAGTTGTAAGATTCACTCACATGGGGTGCGTTCGGTTGATGATGTTGAATGCGCACGAAGTTGGTTTTAACCACGAGTGAAATTAACCTAGATAATGGCATAATGGTTCGGTAAGTAAGCGGATTTTATTAATCAATTTTAGTAGGATTGTTGGATGTATTTTTGTGAGTTTAAGGCTATTTTCTAACCTTAAAAATGTTATTTTTAAGTATTTTTAATGTAAATAAATAAATAAAAGTAATAAAAAAAATATTGATTTTTGACTGTTGACTTTGTTGACCGTTGACCTGTTGACCGAATTTTATTGTGCAAATGTGTGCGCCGGGTGAGGCTCGAACCCGAGACCTCCCGTTCGCGTGCACGCAGCTCTACCAACTGAGCTACGTGTCTAACCCGAAATATTTATGTTTTTAATTATATTTATACCTTAATTGAATTAATCCGAAAATCATTTATTTCAAAAACGATTTAAATGACTCGCTCGGTGTTCTCCACAGGTCTCGAACCCGGGACCTGTGGGTTAGGTTAACACACAGTCCACCGCTGGACTGTGTGTCTAACTTGGTAAATACTCAGATTTTTATTATACTTATATACAAACTACATTATTTCATTTCTGCCTTATATAAAAAGTTTGATAATTGTCCGGACCGGTGCGGTAGTCTGGACTCGAACTCGTGACATGTGATTTAAACGTTCACACAGTCCACCACTGGACTGTGTGTCTATCTTGGTTATTATTCCGGTTTTTATTAAACTTAACATCTATTGCAGTGAATCCGGTTCGGTTAAAAAAAGAACATTTTTATTAAGGTGAGTGTGCGTGGGACAAGAATCGAACTCGGGACGTAAGCGTGTTTTATTTGCACACAGTCCACTGCTGGACTGTGTGTCTAACCCGAGATATATCTTGATTTTAATTAAACATATACAATACTAAACTTCGTCTTCTTCGTTGGACTTAACCAGAACTAATGTCCGACTGGTTCGACGATTTAATCATGTTCTTTTAGTGTGTTGCGCTTAATTACAGGTGAGATTAATAAAAGAATGAGAGATTAAGTGTAAGATATACCGAACAGTGGCTCCTCTGTTTCGTCGGCGAAGCTCCGATGTCAGCAGGTTATTCCGGCGACGTGTGTCTTGCGGCAGAGGGTCTTCAGGGAGTTTGAGATGAGTGTGGGTGGCTTCGGTATGAGCTCTGGGTGTTCAGTAAGGCTCAGAGGTGAAAGGCTCGGTTTTCCGGCGAGTCACAGAAATTCTCCGGCGAGTGAATTTACGTCGGGAAAGAGTGTGATTGTGAGCGAAAAAGCTAACAGAGGTTAGAGGGGGTATTTATAGGGCAGGACATCGACGAATTTAGTCCGTTTTCCGTCTTGATTCGTCGGTCAATAAGTTTTTCGGCGGTTATGACTTGCGTCGCGGGTTCAGACGTCGGTTATAACCGATGTAATAGTTAAGGCTTCGGTTAAAACAGAAGAAACCTTCCAATCTCGGCAAAATCGTCGGGATTTCCGACGACTGCGATTGGGCGCGTCGGTTTTGAATTTGAGATTTAGGTTATGTATTAATTGTTTCTAATAATGAACAAGAAACACAAGTGGCGCGGTGGTTGGATGGATGAGTGTTAAGGCTTTGCTGAATTCGCTGGCTGACCCGGGTTCGAAACCCGGCAACATTGATTTATTTTTATTTCATTATTTTTAATACTTTTTCAAATATAAATTATATATTCCAATATACTTATTAATTATGTATCATTTAAAAATAATTTGGGCATTAAATACGCAACGAAATTTTTAACTGATTGTTCGGTTTATAAACGGAGCGGGTTTGGTAAATCCGGTTTTTGACGGATGTTACATTTAGGGTGGTTGAGACTGATTTCGAAAGGGGTTGTGATTTCTTTCCTTGCTGGGTCTTGTGCATTCCTGTTTGAAGTGACCTCTTTCTCCGCAGCTGAAGCAAGTAACGGCACTTTTATCAAAGCTGTATTTTTTATACTTTTTGCTCTCTAAACGGGTTCTTCCAGTTCTCCGCATGTAATCTTTTGCTCTTCTCACAGACTTGCAAATGCCCACTTGATATCCATCAGCTCCATCTCATCTTGGTCAATTTGATGGTAGTCTTCATTTGTCAAATTGATATTTCCTATTTGACCTGCAACTAAACGACAATAAGCACTGACCATGGTGTTTAGAAGTTCTATGTGTCCTTGTGCAACTTCTACGCTGACTTTAGAGTGATGAGACGTGTCAAGTTTGACAGTGTTGGGATTTGCAGATTGGCAATTGTTTCCATAGAAAGCTTGTGAGGAGCTTGTTGTGGAGCTTGATGTGCTAAATCTCTTGGCTGTGGAAAGAAGGCTTTCAGATCAAATGCTTGTCCATAAGCTTGAGTACTTGAGCCCGCAGACTGACTTGATTGAACAGGTTGTGGTAGGAAGGGGTTCACGTTTGACCCAAACGCGGTTTGCAACTTCGGTTGCTGGCTTGAGTTTGTACCTGCATTAATACCTCCGAAGTACATCTCAGGGTTTTGTGGAACGGTGACTCGTTATGCCTTCCGGAGTTCTTCTTCATTCTTGTTCTCCAATTTCGCACAAATTCATAAATACTAATTGAGTCCAAAACACCTGTATGTTCTAATAAGTCAATAAATTGACCCCATTTCGGTGGTAAAGCATCAGCAAATCGCATCACAATTTCTTATGGTGCTGCTAACACTTTGCAAGAGTACATCTCGCTGAGTAGATGATAAAACCGTGGGGTCATATCATTCAACGTTTCATTTTCCAAAACATGAAACCTTCAAACTCCTTCTTAAGCAGATCATGCCGAATTTTCCTGGTAGCAGCATTACCCTCTCCTCTTGCTTTCAAAGTATCCCACAGATTTTTCGTGGTTGTATAGTACACAAACTGATGATAAATGTCTTTATGAAGAGCTTGTGGGAGGATAGCAAACGCCTTCTTCTCTAGATCATATGCCTTCTTGTCACTCTCGTCTAGATTGGCTAAGGAGGTTGGATTTGATCCGGCTTCTTCAAGTGATTCTTTATAGGGTGTAGTAAAACACGTCCACAATTCTGTGTTCTGTCCAAGAATGTTGGTGCATATTTGTGACAACAGCTTAGATTTGGTCTTTGGATATCTTGTAATTAGTAAAATGATAAACGGTTAGTGGGTTTAGTTTTGTAATTGTTAATTAGAAGCATTTGGGCTGAACTAGACACAAAATAGAGCATGGTGGGCGAATTGGGCCTTAAACGCATTAGCAGTCCATGTAGGAAACCCTAGCCCATGAGCATAACCTATCTCTATATATAGGGAGGTTGTGATTAGGGTTAAGGTTGCTCAATTAAATTGTTCAGTTGCAGAGAGAATTGCTTCAGAGAGATTGAGAGAAGAGTCTTGAATTGGTTGTAAACACTTTATGTTCGATAATCAATAGAAGACTGTTTAAAGGAATTCGTGTTCATGTTCTTGTGTTTCCTGTGAAATCTGATCTAGAGGATTCCGCACTCTAGATTAGAAAGACGATTCTGTCAAGATCCTTAAGGACTAGGGGACATACAATTGGTATCAGAGCATTCGGCTCTTGATTATTGCTCGGTTTAGAATCGTGACAGCAGAAAAAATTAGATTTTTGGGCGTTTTTGGAGGCTGTTCTTGAAGTTTGTGACGGCTGAATTAGGGTTTTGACGGCTGTTTTAGGGTTTTCTAGGTATTTTGGATTTTTTGCTGTGATTTTAGATAAACAGCAAGCAATTCAGATTGAAGAAAGGCATTCCGGATTAAAAGGCATAGTATTTCGGATTGAAGACTTGGATTTCGGATCAGAATCTGCATTTCAGATCATCAGGCTTGCAATTCGGATTTGGAAAAGTGCAATTCGGATTGAATTTCGGATCAGAAGCCATTTCGGATTCTATTTCGGATCAGCAGCTATTTCGGATTGAATTTCAAATCAGAATTGTATTCCGGATTCCATCTTGGATTGGGAACTATTTCGGATTCCATCTTGGATCAGAATAGTCTATTCCGGATTCTATTTCGGATCAGAACAGTGCATTTCGGATTTCATCTCGGATTAATATTCCGGATCACCATTTCGGATTACCAATCCGGATAACTGTTCAGGATTCCTATCTCGGATTCACTATCCGAGTTACTGTTTCGGATTTGGTGCTGTTCCGGATTCTCTACAAAAAGGTGGAAACTTAACCAGCTGACGTAACCAGATTTAAACGTTTTTGGACATAGAAATTGATCCATAGACAATTTTGACGAACCGATTGAACAGTTAGACTCGGTTGATTTTTAGGACAAAAAAAAGGCACGAAAATTCCAAAAATCATAATCGAACAATATACATCATTAGAATCGTATCGTCGAGACGAGTCTAGTGGTATAATTTGGTAATCACTCATTTCGGACAAGTTTTAACGTTTTTAACGAGCCGGTTCGGTAAAAATGTCGAATATGTCTAACCTAAATGAGCTGTTGAGGATGGAGCACGAGGCTGGAACCACAAACCTCCAAAGATGCTGAAGGTGGAGAGCTATCTTACTTGGAAGGATAGGTTTCAATCGTTTATTGAATATTAGGACACACGGATGTGGATCTGTATTCAAGATGGGTATGCTAACACAACACATGATTTTGAGGGCAGACAACGTGTCACTACCTATGTGAACATATCAGAGGCTGAGAAGAGGATGTATGAGTCTGAGAAGAAAGCCTTAGCTGCTATAAAGATGTCGGTACCTGATGGCATCAAACATACATTCAAGCGTTATGCAACATTGAAGGAGATATGGGATGCCTTAGAGAAGAGATATGAGAGCAATACAGATGTGAAAAAAGAATAAGGTTAATATGCTAAAGAAACAGTTTGCTGTGTTCAAAGGAATGAGAAATGAATCCCTTGAAGATATTATCACGAGATATTATCATCTGATGTCAGAAATTGATAATTATGACATAGAGGGATACACAGATGTGGAGATAAACGACAAGTTGCTGGATGCTTTACCTGCCAAGTGGGATATTTATACGTTAATGATAAAGGGTGAAGCTGATTATGAAAAAAAAGACCTGGAAGAGGTTGTTGGAAAGTTGAGAGCTTATGAGCTCAATATGAAGAAGAAGGAAACGGGTTATGATCAGGTTCAAGATCTGGGGATTTATAAAGGTCTTACACCTTCATCTTCCAACAATGCTTCTAGTGACACTGCAACTGCGTTTCTCTCATGTGAGAATGAACAGATAGTGACAAATTCTGATGGAGAAGTATGTTTCGTTGCTGCTTCAGGAGGCTCGTCAGGGGTTAAGAGACAACAATCAAGTAACAAGAGTTCTAAGTCTATGCCTCTGAGTGTCAAAAGTGCTGAAGAACATCTGGCATTGCTTGCTTCTTTCGTTGCTTCTTACGAGAACTATATTCAGGGAAAAATATCTGATACTGCTACGTTTGATGAAGATTATGATCATATCGACCCTGATGACTTAGAGGAGATGGCTTTGCAATGGCAGATGGCCATGATTTCTAGAAGGGTGAAGAGGTTCATGAATAGAACGGGCAGGAAGTTCGTTGGCAAGAGTGTGGCTTTGAAAAGTCGAAAGTGAAGTGTTACAATTGTCACAACTACGGACATTTCGCTAGAGAGTGTCAAAGAGCAAAGTCTGAATCGCGTTCTAGTTCATCCTTTCAAGATTCTCTTGGTCATGGTGCAAGCAACAGGAATGCGGCAAACAACACTGGATCAAAGGCCCTGATTTCTACTGCTAGAGAGGGTTCTTATGATTGGAGTGTTCATATGGAGAATGATAACAATGCCTCACAGGCATTCATGGCTGAGATAGCTCCTGTTGCTGATGAAGAAGTGAAAGCTGATGCTGAGGGAGAGCAAGAGAAGGTAGCTGAGAAAGCTGATGGAGAACATAATACCACAGAGAAGAAGATGGCTGCTGATTTTGCTGCTTTCATGGCTGATCTAAGTAAATCAACAGGCGAGGTATGTTCTAACTCTGCTAGTTCTGTTTGTTTAAAATGTTGTGAACTGCAAAGTGAGGTTGACACATTAACACAACAAAACCAATGTCTGGCTAATGAGCTCTCGAACTTAAAAGAATCAAACTTTTTCGTAAAACAAAATGAGTCTTTATACTTGAAGAAAATTAAAGGTTATGAAGAAGAAATTAATATTCTAACCTGTAAGCTAAACGAAAAACTTCAAGTTATTGACTTAGCTCATGATACGATGAGTGAGAAAACAAAAGAGGTTTATGAAAAGTGCAAAGAGTTGTCTGAAGCACAACTTAAAATTTGTGAGCTTGAAAAGAAATTAAATCAATTCAGAGATTCATCTTTTGTCATGAAACACATGATGAATGGCCTGAAGAAGAATAATGATAAGACTTGTGTGGGCTTCAAAGGTTTGAATGAAGTTCCACCACCTCTTGGTCACGACTATTCTTTCTTGCCAGATGAAGAAGAGCTTACAAACTTTGTGTCAACTACACCTGCCAGTTCCACATCAGGTAATGATGATGGTTCTGAAAATGCCAAGAAGGATAATAATAGGGAACCAGTTTTGAAAACAAAAATAACACACCCTAAGAATCAAAAACAAATTTTTGTTAAAAAGGTTGATTTTGTTAAAGGGAGTGACATGAATGAAGAGGCCCCTGTTATTACTAAAGAGTCTAATGTGCAGTTTGCTAAGAACAAAAACAAAGAAAAATCTGAAGTTAAGCAAACTAAACAAGATCCTTCGAAGGCATCATCATCATCATCACCGCATGATGAATCTAAGCAAGAGGCTTCAATTAAGAAGTCTTCGGCTAGAAAATCTTGCTTCAAATGCCATGAAAAGTGACATGTAGCTAGCTGATGTCCTAACAAAAAGAGTGAAGCACAGGTAAGTGAGAAACAGAGAGAAAAATCACCATAGCAAATTGGTGATGGTGAGAAGAAGGTTAACTCACCAAGGATATCTGCTACCAAGCAACAGAGTGTTGCTGTTGGTGTAGATAAGGCTGAAAAGGAACTCACAAAGTTCCTCGTTTTCAAAGAAATCAACAAAGATTTCAGCCTGCATCTACATCAGGCAGATATGATAGACCTAGAAGTAGTTCACCAAGAATGAATAACTTTAATGGTCCATCAAATAATTTCAGAAGTCAAGGTCAATATCAAGATCGATACCCAAATGTTGGTAATCGAAATTTTTATAACAATGGCTTTAGAAATTATCATCATCAAAATTCATGGAATCAAAATCATAATTTCCAAAGGTCGCAAAGTCCAAACTTGGTTAGGAAACCTCAGGACCACAAACCTGGTGGAAATCAAAAACCATTTCCATCAACAAGTCTAAGATCCAAGACTCCTGTTAGGAGTGATGGATACTGGATGGATGTTCCTATGATTGATAAATCTGGAAGACCCAAGACCATTAAGGCTTGGGGCCCCCAATCTAACTAATTTTTTTGGATGGTGCAGGAGCTGCTAAGGAGGATTATCAACTTGTGGTATGTTGATAGTGGCTGCTCCAGGCACATGACGGGGGATGCGAGGCTGTTGACTGAGTTTGAAAATATAGATGGTGGTTATGTGAATTTTGCAGGTGCTAAAGGCGAGCACATTACAGGACGAGGAAAAGTAACCAACGGGAAGATCACACTGGACAAAGTGAACTATGTTGAGTAGCTGAAGCACAATCTGATGAGCGTGTCTCAAGTCTGCGACAAGGGTCACTCGGTCCACTTTACAAAGTCTGAAACTTTTGTGTTGAAACCTGGTTTGGTGATACCGGATGACTAGATAGTGATGAGAGCACCAAGGAGAAATGACACTTATGTTATGGACATGGGTGCCAAGGACTCGTTTTCTGTGGTGGCGTGTTTACTATCAAAAGCATCTGACGCTGAGTCATTGCTGTGGCACAAACGCATGGCCCACATCCACTATCGAAAAATGAACTATATTATTAAAAATGGTTTAGTGGAAGGGGTGCCAGTGCAGAGGTTTCACGTGGAAGATAAATGTCTTCCATGTCAAAAGGGAAAACAACATAAGAAACCTCACAAGTCTAAAACAGTAAATTCCATAGATGTCCCTTATGAATCACTTCATATGGATCTATTCGTTCCAGTGAACGTAAGGAGCATAGGTGGAAAGTACTATTGTTTAGTTGTCACAGATGATTACTCACGATATTCATGGGTTTTCTTTTTAGGTACAAAAGATGAGACAGCGGAGATGCTGATAGATCTTTTTATAAAATTGGAAAATGTCCATGATGCACGGATCAAGAGGATAAGGAGTGATAACGGCACGGAGTTCAAGAATCAAGTTCTGGATCTCTCTTGTCTTCGCAAGGGAATTGAACATCAATATTTTGCTCCTTATACACCTCAATAGAATGGAGTCGCTGAGAGGAAAAACGGGACGTTGATTGAAGCCGCAAGGACTATGCTATCTGATTCAAAGCTTCCAGTTCTTTTCTGGGGAGAAGTCGTGAACACAGCATGCTATGTCCTGAACAAAGTTTTGACGGTTAAACGTTTTAACAAAACATGTCACGAACTATTGTTTTAACCGCAAACCAAACTTAAAAGGCTTTGAACCATTTGGATTACCCTGCACCATTGTGCAAAACAAAGATAAGCAAAAATTCGGTGAAGTAGCTGATGAGAGTTACTTTCTACGCTAAATGTCTGGGACACCGAATAAAAGGGTTTTCAATCTAAAAACTGGTAAATTTGAGGTGGTGTTTAACATGGAAATCACTAGTTATTCACCTCAACAATCAACGAGTGGTCCTCCTATATTATATGATTATGACAGTGTGTTTAAATCATTTAATATTCCTGATTTTTCCAATGCAGATGAGTCTCAGGTGATCCATACTGTGATCAGTGAAGATGGAGAGTGTGAATTCATGCCTAGATCGAGTGTTTCGATGACAGATGCTCCACAAACTTCTTCTAGTGCAGCTCTAGAGGACTCCAGTGACAGTGAGTCTGAACCTATTCAGGGGGAGGATTTCACTAATCCGTTTGCTAATGCTAATATTCATGGGGAGGTTGGATCTAATCTGGGAGATAATCTGGTTGTTGACACCATTGCTACCACACGAGTACACAAAGATCATCCTATTGAAAACATCATTGGTGATCCTGTTGCAGGTGTTTAGACAAGAATAGGTGTGCTCGAAGATTCCTGTTTGTTTACTTCGATTCAGAAGACTGGGTTGATTCATGAATGTTTGTATAGCTGCTTTATTACCCAAGAGGAGCCGAAGAATGTTCATATGGCTCTAAAAGACAATTGTTGGGTTGAGGCTATGCAAGAGGAACTAGCTCAGTTCAAGAAGTTGAAAGTTTGGGAGTTAGTTGACTTGCCTAAAGGAGAGAAGGATATAGGCACTAAATGGGTGTTTAAGTGCAAGAAATACAATCGAGGGATCGTTATAAGGAATAAGGCTCGGTTGGTAGTGAAAGAGTTCAATTAGCAAGAGGGGATTGATTATAATGAAGTGTTTGCACCAGTAGCAAGGTTGGAAGCAATTTGTTTGTTCCTGGCTTTTGCTTCATTCAAGGGCTTCAAAGTTTACCAACTTGACGTGAAGAGTGTGTTTCTTTACGGGAAAGTCCAAGAAGTGGTGTATGTCTCACAGCCAGACGGGTTTACTGGTCCAGAATATCCAGATCGAGTCTATCGACTTGATAAGGCATTGTATGGGTTGCATCAGGCACCTAGGGCGTGGTATAAGACACTGTCAGCACATTTGTTAAAACATAGTTTCGAAAGAGGTCAGATTGACAGTACACTGTTCATTAAAAGGAAGAAGGAAGACTTTCTGCTGGTACAGGTGTACGTAGATGACATCATTTTTGGCTCATCTGATAAGAACATATGTCATGGTTGAAGAGCAAGTTTGAGATGAGTGCGATGGGTGAGCTTTCCTACTTTTTGGGTTTACAAGTTGAACAGAAGAAGGATGGGATGTTCATATATCAGACGAAGTATGCGTATGACATTTTATCTCGTTTCAAAATGAAAGATTGCGCTACTTTCAATACACCTATCTGTGAGAATCACAATCTTGGTCCAGATCATGAGAGTGTGGAGGATGTTGATCCAACTCAATACAGGGCAATGATTGGTTCTCTGATGTACTTGACTACTTCAAGACCCGACATCATGTTCGCAGTATGTCTTTGTGCCAGATATCAAGCGAATCCAAAGGAGTCCCACATGAAAGCGGTGAAGCGGATTCTTTGTTACTTGAAGGGGAAACCTAAACTTGGGTTATGGTATCCAGCTGCTAGTGATTTGAAGTTTGTTGCTTTCACTGATTCGGACTTTGGAGGATGCAAATCAACAAGAAAGTCTACCACAGGTGGTTGTCAGTTCTTAGGAGGGAGGCTTGTGTCATGGCAATGCAAGAAGCAGTCTTGCGTGTCTACCTCGACGTGTGAAGCTGAATATATTGCTGCGGGTAGCTGTTGCTCTCAGGTTCTCTGGATCCAACTGCAGATACGCGATTACGGTTTGAATTTCACTCGTACTCCTATTATGATAGACAATAATGCCACTATTTCAATCACCAACAATCCCGTAAAACACAGTCGCACAAAACATATTGACATTCGTCATCATTTTATACGGGATTGTGCTGAAAAGAAATTAATTGAACTGCATCGAGTCGACACACTAGATAACCTGGCAGATCTTTACACAAAAGCATTTGACAGGGCTTGCTTTGAGCATTTAGTCGAACTCAACGGGATGAGGAATCCTGAATAACCATTTTTCCATAAAAATAGTTTTGTAAATAATTACTGTTTTTCAAAAATCAAAAACAAAAAAAAGAAAAGAAAATCAAAAATGAGTTTTCATTGTGTGAAAAAGAAGAAATGATAGTACATCAGCAAGTTAGACTGTCACACTGAAATTAAAAGTATATTGCTTAAGTGTGAGAGCAGCTTCATCATATGATGTACCAGTAGGCAAAAGGCATGAAATAATCAACTTACCTTTGTGATACAATTATGCTAAACTGTGTATGAGTGGGTAACATATCAGTGGCGTATGGTTTTATAACCTTAAATCTTGCGTTGATAGATTGCCAAAATCTGAGGTTTTAGGTCTTTATATCGTTATTTCATCCGGGGTATCAAGGTTGTCCTTCTGCTGCATCCAGATATATGCTGACCTAGGCACAACCAGGATATCTTAAAAGAGCTAAAATGTCAAATCCCAAATATTGAAGAAGCTCCCTTAGAGAGTCATTCAAATGTGCAACTTGCATTATTCGTACCAAAATTTGGTATTTGTCCTAACCCTCGTTGGATATTGGTCTCTTTGCTGTACGGAAGTACTGCCTGATCACCAATTATCTAACGTTGTAAATAAAAAGGATGAATTTCGGTATACTCACCTACTACGATGAATCTTTGTGCATACCTTGATTGCGGGGGTATGTCTTAAAGTGGGACACACTAGTATATCAGTATAAATTATCTAAACAAATCACGAGGTAAGGGTACTTGAAATGTTCATGTATTTTGTTTAAGTGGATAAACAATACTGGTAATCGTCTTGAACTGCTATTCATGAATATTGCATATAGAATAATCAGATAGTGTGAAAACAGTTTGATGTTACTGATATGATCTTCTTACCGGTGATACTCACAAAAATAGAGTGTTTAATTTTTTGTACTTTATTTGCTTTCAGTAAATATAAAAATCCAAAAATATTTCATTTTCTTGTAAATTCTTATTGTACGAATATTGGTTGTTCGTTGAGGAGTTGTTACCGATAGGGGGAGACGATGTTAGAAGCTGAGTTCAAAATTTTAAAATCTTGCAGGTTCTGTGTGCTTAAAATTTTGAGTATATGGTTTGAGTTGAGAAGTGCTTAATCTGTGATACAGTTTTACTATCTCTTGAATAATAATAATTTGTTTAACTTGTGTTGAAAAATTCTTATGGTTTCTCGAGATGTTTGTTTTATAGTATATAGATTGTGGCAGTGTGTTGCTGAGAAGTTTGGTGAAGAGGAGTTTGATTAGATGCATGGTAGAACCTCCTTTCTACATTGCAGACAAAGTTGAAGAGTTTTGAAGATTGCTATGCAAGGACTAAACAGGAGTTTACTCAAACGCTAACGATTTAGAAGATTTGGTGATTGGATACATCAGCTTAGGGGGAGTCTGTTGCTGAAAGAAGCTGTTAAAGCTGAAGTTATCCAAAGACCAACATTTTTCAAAGATGTTAAAGATTGCAAGAAGATTGAAGACTAAGTTTTTTTATGAAGCTATTGTCAAGGGGGAGTTTGTTGGTGCATATTTGTGACAACAACTTAGATTTGGTCTTTGGATATCTTCTAATAGTAAAATGATTAACGGTTAGTGGGTTTAGTTTTGTAATAGTTAATTAGAAGCATTTGGGCTGAACTAGACACAGAGCATGGTAGGCGAATTGGGCCTTAAACCCATTAGCAGTCCATGTAGGAAACCCTAGCCCACGAGCATAACCTATCTCTATATATAGGGAGGTTGTGATTAGGGTTAAGGTTGCTCAGTTAAATTGTTCAGTTGCAGAGAGAATTGCTTCAGAGAGATTGAGAGAAGAGTCTTGAATTGGTTTTAAACACTTTGTGTTCGATAATCAATAGAAGATTGTTTAAAGGAATTCGTGTTCGTGTTCTTGTGTTTTCTGTGAAATCTGATCTAGGGGATTCTGCACTCTAGATTAGATAGAAGATTATGTCAAGATCCATAAGGACTAGGGGACCTACAAAGAACATACGTATGAAAACGACTTTTCCACGAAGGATAATCGTTCATGTGGTTTAGCTTCGGCGGATGGTTATTACTCCCTGTTTCACTTTCGCTCATTAACAGAGTTTGGATGCTTTGATTCCGATTCGCAACCATGCCCACTGAGTTGCAGATATCATAGCTGTATGTTGAGGCATCAAAGACTTAACCCATGATATTGCGGAGCTTTGCGAAGACTCCTGATTTGAGCTTGAACTACTCCAATCCCAAGATTAGAACTCATTATATTTTCTTGATTATGAAAAATTGAAAGGTTTAAAACTGAAAATCTGAAATACGAAAAACAAACAATAACGAAGATTATTTGTATGAACCAATGTTTCGTACCGATAAGTGTTCTTCATACGAGCAACTTGCTTCGTATGGATAAGTGTTCTTCGTACGAGCAACTTGCTTCGTACGGATAAGTGTTCTTCATACGAGCAACTTGCTTCGTACGGATGAGTGTTCTTCGTACGAGCAACTTGCTTCGTACGGATAAGTGTTCTTCGTACGAGCCACTTGCTTCGTACGGATGAGTGTTCTTCGTACGAGCAACTTGCTTCGTACGGATGAGCTCCTTCGATCGAACCAACTTGTTCGTGCAGTTGAGTTTCTTTTGCACGAGCAGCTTGGTTCTTCGTACGAATGGGTTATTCGCACAGTCTGTTTTTCTCAGTGTTTTTCAGATGAACAGATTTTAACCAAGTTTTAAGTTAGTTATCTATTCAAAACTTAAGTTTTCTGCTGCGAGTTCAAGAACACTTCAAGAAACCTTCAAACTAGCTCAGACACAACACTAAGCTTGGTTTTGAACAAGGAAGAGAGCCAAAGCTCTGATACCACTTGAAGGTCCACCTGAGGATCAAGTTAAACCTATTCCTTGTTCATGCTACACACATACGAGTGCGGAATCCAAGTATGCATGCAAACCAAAGCAAAGTAAGAACACAAGGTAACCAAAGATTCACTATCTTGATTAAGAGATGAGAACAAGTACAAACTTATACAAACAATGCTCATACGACTCAACAAACTGCCTGTGTTCTTGTGTCTTCGTCTGCTCCAGAGATGCTACTGCTCAGCTCACCAACAAGTTGAACAACAGACAGCACCAACGCTGACTGAGAGGTGCATGTCTGCTTATATAGTGTCCATGCTGGTCATTCGTATGAAGCACATTACCAGACATATGGAACATTCTATTACCCACGAAATACTGCTCCAAAGAGGCTTGTATGAAGCAATTGGTTCGTACGGAGCATGTGGCTCTACAGAGCATGTGGCTCGTACGAGCAACACCTTGCTCGTACGGAGCATTCTAACTCGCATAGAATGCTTACTTTGGAGAACGTGTCACAGACATGACGTACACAAGACTCAACGGTATGCACACATGCACCCGTTTAACACCGACTAACTAAAATGTCGTACGAAACCAAGATAGAAGGATATCTTGATTTGGTCGACATGACCAAACTTATACAGACACTTGAGCAAAGACCGTACAATTACAAATGTAACTAAGAACAACCGACAGACACAAAACTGTATCAACATAATTTAGAATAATTAGATAACCGTGAGGGAGTCTAGATAAACTAGTAATTTAACAAGCCTATTAGAGTTCCATAAGTGTCTTCTCGAGAAGGGTCGAGGGCCCTGTTTGGTTTCTTGCTAGGTTTGGTACTTAAAGATCCCGATCCCATAATAGTTTCTGTCCGGTAGAAAGTTAACTAATAACATATGGGATTCCAGCCTAGGTAGCCGTTTTCATTTGAGTTAAACCCAAGTTCCAAGTTGCGTTTTAGTTTGTTTAAATTAGTTAGTATTTAATTAATTGCAATTTTAGGATATTAGAAAAACCTCCTCTTAAAATATAAATAGTTTAGTTGTGTCAGTCATTAAGTCTAGTGAGTCTAGTTTACGTTATCAAAAGAGCCTCGTGGGTTTGATTTCCGGACTTACTTAGCTTTACTAGAGTCGATCAGTTCATTTGCCGGTTCGTACTTTAGTTTAGTTTTAGAGAGTCTAGAGTTTAACTTAGTGTCTAAATTAGGGTAATATAGTTAATAAATATTAAGGTATTTTTAGCACATCAACAATCTAACTTGTGTAAAACCTAATTCCACAACCAATCACTAGTTAGCAAGTGGCATCATTGGGCAAACTGGATGCTAGACAATATTACGCTTGTGAGGTGGAAAAGTGACAACATGACACATGTTCCTCACTAGGATCAATGATGCCCAAATGCACCAATAAAAATATGATTTTGAGTCAAGATTTTACTCACTTACGTCCACACTGCCTACCTGACTCAATTGCGCCAGCTCCACCCCCTCCTTTACTTAATGCATGCCACATGTCCCCTGCTCAGATCATTTACGCCAACTCCACCAACCTGACTCAGTTATTAGTCTTATGCCCTTGCCTCTACTCATGACTTGATATATATCACTTTGAAGGCGTAAATGACTCATCTTAACTACCCATGCCCACCAGCCATATGTTACCATGTGTCATACAAAAGGTTAAATTGTTTTTACTGATAGTGGTTCGTTATCTTTTTATTATGATTCTAAAAAATCTAAAATTTATATTTTCTCGCATTTTCGACTTTTAATTTTACAACCCCCTATAAAAAACCGAAGGCAAGGTGTTTAGAGTGGTTTAATGTGATTGGAAGTTGTTCATTTAACATCAAACCAAATATATTCACAACCATCATAGCAACATTATGCTTCAAACATGTTCTTCGTATCAACTTTGTATTTGAAACATTCATCAACACACATTCTATCCAGTCTGGTTTTAATGGATGCTTATCTTTTAAGCAATTCCTTCTTAAACACGTGAAGATTAATACAATTACGTGTATGCTTTGTAGTAAATGCGTCAAGCATTGGCTGGGGATTCAGACAAAAATCAGTTGCAACTTTATATTGGAAATGTTTTTTTACTTTGCAACTCCAGTTAATCTACTTTAGTATCTCCTTGCGCTTTATGGTCTTCTCGGTGATCAAAATCATATTGATCTATACCCAATGGTCCTTACAATCCGATAAATCTTCATAATTTGAGGAGGCTTGCTAGTGCGTACTTGGCATAATGGTGCGCCTCATCGTAGACCATGGGACAATCCTCATCCACATCCGGTAGGACGTGCATGTGTACAAACGAGTCAATTTCAAACGAGATTTTTTCAAACAACACGCAAGCCATGAGTCAACACTACTCACCTTGTTCACATCCGTTTATGTGGTTGTCTTAGCTGCTACTATTGTTCTCTAGGAATTAATATCCATGGGTTAGAAGTAAGGAGGATGGACATCAGAGGAGGTTAGGATTTTTTTATTATTCGTTAAGAATAAAGTAAATGATTATGTTTTATATGTATTTAATTATGATAAAGACCAAATAAGCTGTGGTTTGGTAAAATCCTAAATTTTTGAAAAAAGTAAAAATAAAATTCTTAAAAGTAACCAGTAATTCTATTTAGTCTTTATCATATAGTATACCAAAATATTTAAGTAATCTCTTTCTGATTTTATTGGACGGTTAGAACGATTGCTTCTGAAGACACCAGTCTACACACACAAGCCCCGTTTGATCTGTAGCAGCCCCGAAAGAGGCAACGGCTCGGAGTCGAACACGGGACCAACCCGGGCAGAAACCCCATAAAACGGGTAAACCTTCCCACCTCCGACTAGTTAGATTGACGATCACCGGCAATCTTTTTCTGATTTTGCCGCTTAACAAAACTTGATGGAAATTTTTTTATCATTCGTGTTTTTTGAATTTTGAGCCAGGAAAACACACTTTCTATTTGCCACATTTTTCCGTCATTGAAGAACAGTTTACCCTTTAACTTGTGTTTTTGTTAAACTTTTACGTTGTTCCGTGACATTTTATATCAAGTTTTGTTAATTACCATTATATTCTTTTCTAAATTGTATACGGACAAAACATATAGCAATCCGATGTAGTCTAGTTGGTTAGGATACACGGCTCTCACACGAGACACCCTGGTTCAAATCCTGGCAACCGAATGTTTTTATTTAACTTTTTGTAATGGAAAATTTCTTTATTTTTATCTTTATATTAGTATATATATGTAAGCCTCGTGGAATCATTACTCACGGAACTTGCATTGATAAATGATACATGAAAAAACAATCTTTAGAATGATCGTTTGACAATAGATTTATGAAACAGAACAAGGAAGCTGCTTTTATTGGTGATTTTGTGCATTCAAGTGAGATTTGCACGATCAAATTCGAGTAGAAGAATTACATTAAAACGTGTCTATATCCACGGCATCGATCACACAGTGTAGTGTGGGTTCACATCGATGTCTAATCCTCTTAGCTTCGCAAAAGACTCTACCTTTCCCTTCAGGGTATGAAGTTCCCTTAATCTGTAGGGCAACAACGGACGATGTGAGAGATCATGTACTCGTTTTTTTCTTTTTTTCTTTTTAACATGGCATGTTTATTTCTAAATAGGTCAACAGAAAAGATAACTTGAAAAATAAACGGGTCAAAAACTTGAAAGTTACCCAAAGTGTTTGGGTTTAATCCGAATCCTGCTTCCACTCTTTAACCCCCTTGAAGGTCATCTGCCCAGAGTGAGCAAGGCATTGGTGGTAGGGTCTCGTGAGTTTATTTACGAAAAATGTATTCAGAAAGCCTCCTAATTCATGTTGCATCATTTTTTGTAGTCTTGTTTGCAACAATTTATTAATAACTTTTAAATGAATGGTTAGCGGTATCCTAACGAGACATGTAGGAAAGAAGGAAAATATAGACCTTGCAATCTCTGCACGACGTTTTGCTTCTTCCGCCATCATGTTTATGTCTCTGAAGGTGTAGTTCTCCGCAAAAGGCTTTGCTTCAGAAGTATCAAGACCATGAAGTGTTCTTTGCTCTTTTGCCCATGCTGCCTCACGGGCTTCCCTACCAAAGTCCTTTTGGGTGCTGAATGCCGTCTGCACAATTTAATAATCTATGATTTTCATTTTCCGAGTCTTATTTATTTGACACGAAAAGTAAATGGAAGTTTTACTCACTTTACGGTTGATAACATGGCCCCATGCTCTCCCACTAAGCGCATATCTAACGGCGAATTTGATAGGATCAAGCAACATGTAGCTTAAGATGTTATACAACCATATAACTCCAGTCCAACCCCAACCAATCGCATGGACCTTAGCAAAACTCCAGGTCAAATATGCTGACATCACAGTAGCAAACTGCATAGATATTACATCCACATTACAAAAAAAAACAACTAAATCAAAGGGAAACCAACCAAGAAAATAAGATGCTTACGAGTTGAGCTAGAATGAATGCAGCAAGCAACAGAAGACCTGGTCTTTCCATGAAAGACCAACCCCTGGAGCGTGTGACAAATATTAACGCCTGGCTAATTGTGCTGACTTGGAGGTATACAGCTGATGCTAGCTTCGCTTTCCAAACATCATCTGTGAGGCCTCTATGCTTTTTTAAATTTTCCACATGGAAGGTATGCTGAAAGGATAATAGAGTGAAAGAAAGAAAGAAAGTTAGAAATGTCTGTGTGGAACAGCGGTTAAGAGTTTCCCTTAAACATGAAACGATAAATTTTTTGTACCGCAAAAAAATTGGTTTGACTAGCCAAATGAAAGAATAAGACTGTCATTAGAGCAAGGTAGGTGCCTATGACTATTCCAGTTGCAAAAATTTCAGTGAGCTTCCAGCTGTCTGGGCTGGGAGATGGTTTCACTCTATCTTTGGAAATTGTCATGATCGTACCTGGATACATCTTGTTGATTAAAAACAGATTTTTGAAAATACATACTTGCATCATTCCAATCAACCATACCGTCATTCAGAATGGCTATGACAAGAACAAGAATTGGAGGGAAATTAAATTCGTAAAAAGAAGTCAGCAACATGAACCCTAACTGCAACAGAACAAAATTGAAGATTACAAACAATGACGGTGACTGATTTAGCAAGTAAAGATTAAGTTAACTTACCACAATACGTATGGTGATTGAAACAGCATAAATCTGGAGAATGAAAAAAGGAGGGAAAGTTTAAAATTTGAATCCAAGTAAAAATATAAAACAGCATGATTGTTGAGGATTTTACTGTATAGTTTTTCATTCTCTGGAAGATGGCTCGGCTTGTTAACACCGCGCTGATGATGACACTGAGCCCGGGCTCAGTTAGAACTATGTCAGACGCGCTTCGGGCTGCATCCGTGGCATCATCCACTGCAATTCCAATGTCTGCTATCTTTAATGCAGGTGCATCGTTTACACCATCACCCGTCATTCCACAAATGTGCTTCTTACTTTGAAGAATCTTCACAATTTCATACTTGTGCTCTGTATGTAATAGGATCCAAGCGTTTACCATGAAAGATTCTACATCTAAAGGTGGCAATACAATACGAGTTGAATGGTTACCTGGAAAAACACCAGCAAAACCATCGGCTTTTTCAATAAGTTCATCAACAGGTAAAGCTGCAAGTAGTTGATCCTTATGATCGCCAAGTAAGGACGATGAAGGATACATGTTAACACCCATTCCTAGTCGTCTCCCAGTTTCCTTAGCAATGGCCAGTTGGTCACCTGTGATCATCTTAACACTAACTCCAAGGTCTAAAGCTCTTCTAATTGTCTCAGCACTGTCATGGCGAGGTGGATCGAACAGAGGAAGAAGCCCCACAAATTCCCATGGACCACCAGGGCTATCTTTACTGTTCGCAGGTACTTCCTGGCGAGCCACTCCAAGAGATCGAAGTCCACGTTCTGCGAAATTATCAATGATTGCGTGTACCCTCTTTTCAATATCCGATTTGTTTTTTGCCAGATTCAAAATCTGTTCTGGTGCACCTTTGCTAACCCTATGCATCTTGCCAGCACCGTCAATGTATGTCAAAGCTGTCCTCTTATCAGTTGGATTAAATGGAAGGAAGTGCACTTCAGTAATTCCGGATCGCGCCTTGCAACATTCACAATAATAATATCATTTAAGTTTTGCTTAATTCATTCCAATAAAAAAGAGATAATATGAATACCTCCTTAGGATCAGCCAGCATTGATACTATACAAGTATCAATGGCATCTTGGTTTTCCAACCTTGATGCTCTAGCAGCCATTAACACAACCGTGTCCTTATCAACACCACTTGCAAAAACCTGCATAATTCATGAATTTAAGAAAAAAGAATCCTTTCTTCCAAAACCGATAGAAAAAAATTACCTCACCTCAATCAAATTTTTGTCAACAGTAAGTTTGTTGAGAGTTAAAGTTCCAGTTTTATCACTACACAATACATCCATTCCAGCCATTTCTTCAATCGCGGTCATTCTCTTTGTAATAGCTCCCTGTTGAGCTAGTTTATGGGAGCCAATGGCCATTGTAACTGATAAAACAGTTGGCATTGCAATTGGGATCCCACCAATGAGTATCACGAGAAGGTTATCGATTCCTTCACGATAGTGCCTCCCTTGAAGAGCATATATCACAATTACTTCAATAACCATGCCTATCGCAATTGAGCATATGCAGAAGTTCCCAATCGCAGTCAAAACCTGCTGAAAGTGACCTATGTGGGTAGTGTTGTCCACAAGATGAGCTGCTTTCCCAAAGAACGTATGGACCCCTGTCGCAATAACAACTGCCTCAATTTCACCTTGTTTACACGTGGACCCTGAGTATACCCCGTCACCTGGATTCTTCGTTACTGGGAGAGATTCACCTGTAAGAGCTGACTGCAAAACGTACAAAAAGTCAACAACTATATGATTCTTGTTTAAAATAATATAATTAACTTGAACTTCTTACTTGATCAATCTTTAAAGGATCTCCTTCAAGCACACGTGCATCAGCAGGAATGATGTCACCTAGCTTAATACTTATGATGTCTCCAGGTACAAGTACAGATGCATCCTCTTCATTCCATTTCCCATTGCGTAAAACCTATTTTATATCAAAATGACATTATTTAACGAAAATAAAAATGGTTCAAATGAGTTTAAAATTATCTAAAATCTATATACATATACGCAACCATCTAACTTGTTTTACTTAGATATTTATAATATTACTGTAATGACCGTGTTTTGTATTTAAAAAAAAAACACAAGCAACTGTGACTCTTTTTATACAAATACAGTAACTAATCATGTTTATCTGCGTTTTTCTTATTTTTACGTTCACATTAATTAAGGTGCACCTTAGCTTTTGGAGCCAAACGAGCCATGAGGGCTGCAGCTGCGTTTCCAGCATTATTCTCTTCAACAAAACTTATGGTTGAATTGATAAGCAGAAGTACCGCTATGCCACCAAAATCGTGATAGTCAGCCGGTTCACCCTGGAAGCAATAATTCCAAGTGCAAGAATCAGAAAAAAAAAAGAAAATAACATATAGTTTTGTGTATATATATATATATATCAAATAAGATACAAAAATGGACTAACCCCTCCTCGTGCCATAGCAATTGCCATGATTGCTGCTGCTTCCATTACCCAAGACAGAGGATTCCACATAAAACCCAAAAACTTCAGAATTTTATTTTCCTGCAAATTTCATGATTCATTATTAAATGCTTATAATATAAAAAGCCAACGACAAATAAAAAACAAACTATTCATATGTAATCCAAATTACAACCAAACCTTTTTCTCTTCCAACTTATTGTAGCCAAACATATTCAAACGCTTTTCAACTTCATCATAATTCAGTCCTTCTTTCGTGCATCTTAAATTCTCGAAAACTTCTTCCATCGGAATATTTTCCTGCAAAAAGAAGCTATTTTTGTCAAAAAAAAAAAAACTAAATTTACCGATAGATGATCTGATAGTAGTTCTATTGTTACTGTCCCTCTAGAAGTTTCTGTTGATATCATACGATCTAGGACGATATTTTAAGAAACTTCTGAATTTAGCATACATAAATTAACCCCCATGGCCATGCAAAAATATAAAAAAAGTTTCTTCGTTTTTCAATTTATAAATGAAAGTCCTCTAAGACCCAGTTTGGTAAGGGATCTATACAGAACACCAAATTTTGCGAGAACAACCAGAACATAATAAAATGAATCATCATTCATTTTTCAATCTAAACTTTTTTTTTTAAAATACAAGTAACTGATAAAAATGCAATGTTTTTCGTCTCTCTTGAAAATCAAACAAAGAATATGAACACATTTCGTTTATTATATAACCTACACATATGTAGGTAAATAGTAAAAACATAAGAAATTAGTTTGATGGTTTTTTTTCTGTACATAAAATACACAGTTGTATGCAAGAAGTACAAAATAAAAATAAAAAAAAAAAGAAAACACAAACCATTGTTCAAAAAGTTAAACGATTTAGGTTTTTTATTCTTGTAATAATCTAGTGTTCTGTAACTAAGGTCACCCATGCATTAGAATTGTAAGTTGCTAAACTCAACTAATATAAAGTTTGATTAAAAACAAAAAATTTTACCAGATCAACAGCTTCTTTATTAATTGCCTCGAGAGCAACTGCCTTATTTTCCTCCATGGATACCATTATTGGCTTTACAAAACTGGCAATCAGAAAGTGAAAATCAAAATGACTTTATTTGAATTGAATAAACACGTCCAACAATTCAAAAGATTGAGAGAGAACATCAAAGAGTGTGTGCACCTTCACCTGCTCCAGAAGTTATATCATTAAAAAATGAAAGGCAGTAGGAGAAGAAGAATGAAGTGAGGAGGGGGATAACAATCTGAGAATTGGGAATTATATATAGCAAGAGAGATAGAGACATTGTATCGATCACCACGATTGGAGAACACGATGAGACAGTAGAGAGAGAGAGAATCCAAAGTACAGAAATTGATGAAATTGGGGATTTCTACTGGTTTTTGGGAAGAGGTTCAAAACAAGATTTTGAAGGATCCGCCTCCAGCTATAACTAGAGAACGAACAACATTTTCAAACTAGACTTTGCAAACCACTTTTTTGGCGCCACTTCTTAAACACTGCACACTCGGCTCCTGATTAAATAATTTGAGAGGTATCATGCAAGTACAACATTGTCCACGACATTGCATTATTTTTATTAAAAAAAGCCGCATTATTTTTATCAAGTACAACATTGTTTATGACTTTGCTAATATGCATTCATTCATCTATATGTTTCTGAAAACACAAATAACACAAGTATTAAATATAAACAAAACTCTTAACTACTTTATATCTCATATCTATAACATAGTTGTATGTTTTATATACCAAGAACAAGAAATGATAGATCATAGCCTCTTAATTTTATTTATTTTCGAAAAGTAAAAATTCATGTAGTATACTTTTTAGTGAACAGATTTAATCGTGTCTTATACCGATGACCTATTGTCAGCCCTATCTGTCATACCCTGGTCGTAGCGGAAGCACAAGTGTGTGACACTTAGGTATTCATTGCATCCAATTTAGTAAACAAGTATATTTCAACAACGATGCCATACTAATAATAAGTTGCATTCCCAATATTTACAACCAACCAAAAATGATTTCATAGTTTCACTTGTTTTCAACTTGTTTTCATAACCATAACTTAAAGTTCACTACTTCGAAATAAGATATTGTTTTCATCATAACTGAGTAATGAGGTTTTGACCCCTATATACCCATACGAAGTTGGGATATAAAAGCCAAACCCTCCAAAAGATGGCACATCGTTTTCTTGACATTTTCCCATAACCCAAATCATATCACCAGCTCATGCCTTGCGTCCTTAAATACATGTAATTTTAAAAGTCAACAAAAAGTTGGCGAGTTCATGTAGTTAATGATTTCGTATAAAATGTGATTCTTGTAAACCAGTAATAAAATCTGAGTATGCTATTAGCAATCATATAGTTTTAAGGATCTATTAGTGTGTCGTGAGCACCCTGACATATATGTGCCATAAGTAAGTAACCACACCGAGACAACTTTGACATCATTGGGATCACAAAAGCACTGGGTATACCAACCAGGAGTGGAGCGCATCTCAAACTCAATAGATCTATATCTTTTGCACCTTGGTCACTATGTGATTAATGGTTACTATTGTCATCATCCTACTTACGCACAATTGATCGTGTTATCAACTAAACCCATAGCTAACATACTGTTTGTCATGACATGTATTTCCCCTCGATAGTTTTAAAACAAAACTTTGAAATAACTAAAAGGAGGGACATGAACTCACAGCTTTGCGTTCCGTACATCGTACTATTCGTAGTTCGGTATCCGTACAAGTGTCTAACCTACATGTGTATTGAGTTTATTAGACACCTAGGCCTCATTGGACCTTGTACCAGTTGTTCATCTTGAATTCTTGTTATGTATTTCTTTATTACAATAAAACAACTTTTAGTGTTATCATAGTGTTGGTAGTTCGTTTGTTCGATAGTTATATATATATATAAACATATATATTGAGAAATATATATATATATATATATATATATATATATATATATATATATTGTTATTCTTAGATCGTGTGTGAACTAGGCCTTGCCCTTCAAATGTGTCAAGCCTTGCACGCGTGTCATTGGACCTTACCCATGTCATTCATGTCATTGGGCCTAGCCCATATATTTTATGCCATTGGGTCTAGCCATGTAATTTATGTCGTTGGGCCTAGCCCATGTCTTTATGTCATTGGGCCTAGCCCATGTAATTTATGTCATTGGGCCTAGCCTATGTCTTTATGTCATTGGGCCTAGCCCATGTAATTTATGTCATTGGGCCTAGCCCATGTCTTTATGTGATTGGGCCCAACCCATGTAATTTATATGCTTTTGGGATTTGTCCATATATTTTATACATTTGGGCCTTGTCCATATATTTTATGCAATTGGGCCTTGCCCATGTCTTTTATAAATTGGGCCTAGCCCGAATTCATTTACAAGAGCCCATTATTTTATAAGTCTTATACTTATAATTTTTACTAGGTATAGAACTGTAAGTATACTTATTTTTATACTTTTATAAAATTACTTAGTAAATTCTTTTATGTTTTAACTTTTCGGGTTTTGATATCGGTAACAATATATATATATATATATATATATATATATATATATATATTATATATATATATATATATATATATATATATATATATATATGTTAAGTGCCTAAATATATAGTTTAGACTTGTCTTCGTCGTCGTTTAATACATGCTTTTTCTCGTCGGCAATTGCCCGTAATCGTAATAACTCTTCGTGTCGGCGATTTATTCGTTGGTCGACGACGCGTCGTTGTATTTGTGTACGTTCGCCCATCGTCCGCATTGCTTCGTTTATCCGATTATTGTTTCGACGTATTGTAAAAATGTATTTGTTTATGTCACCAACACTTGGTAATATTTTCAAGTGTTTGTAATATTTTGTGTATAGTTGGGTATTTTTATGGTGAATACCCTAAGCTTCTAAACACGTACACATACCATACGCATGTCTTCATACATAATTCTTGGTGACAAAATATGTATATATATATACTTTATGTCCACAAGTAACCTATTTATAAGGATCACTTATTTTTACTTGTAAATATATATATATATATATATATATATATATATACATATACTTGTTGAACACTTGGGTGTTTAGGGTTTAACCCTTGTCATTAGAACTTACCTAATGACGGTTTAAGTTACTAATCGCGTTTAGTTCCGCTAATCACCCCGTTAATCATACCTTAATCGCGATTAAATTTTTAGAAAATTTCGCCATAGTTTCCCCTAAACTATGGCGTTTTCCACGTTTCTAAAACGTATTTAAACCCTGTTTAAACTCATAATCAAGATCAACAAATAATTTAAAGCTTCCCTATTATTTTGTTTACAACTTATGTACATCATCATCCATAGCTTTTGGTAGTCAAAATCTTATTAAAGATATAATGAGATTTCAACATTTATTAGCATTTTTAAACCATCATTTTTGTTACATCATTAGATCAAGTCCTTCATTTTAAACCCCTTTGATTACTACACTTTTTAAGATGGTTACATCTTAAATCATAGTGTTTATTCTTTATAAAAGTTACTCATGTGTAATAAAATTACTTTTAGATTGTAGTAATCTTTATGGATGAAGAAGTTGATGATTTTGTTTAGATTTAAACATTACCATGTTTAAATCATCATTTTCATATTTATCCATACAAGATCATCTAAGTTATACACCTTACTTTAATGTAAACAACATCATCATGCTAACTAGTTAACATATAAACACACAATCAACACAAAATAAACTATATTAAGTGTTATTATTAAGGTGTGATTTAGGGTTTTTTAGGTTATGTTTTCTTCATTTTCAAGATGATCAACTTGTACTTCCTTAAACTAGCATGGTAAGAAGCTAGACTATGAAGAGATTTGTCTTACAATGGGTGCACAAGTTTAGTGAAGATCTAGGAAGAAAATGGAGCTCCAATGTAAAGCTTCGCATTTGGAACTTTCCGTTTTAGTAAAATCGCTTCGTGTTTCTATTTTTGGAACATCCAAACCTTGTAATCGTATTTCTATTTCCAATTCATTGTAATCTAAGCTTTGATTGAAATCAAGATTGATCAATTATACGAAATCCGCAAACTTTATTCATGTTTAAACTTATGATCAGACGTTACTTTATTGCTTAATCAATCAATTCGAAACGATTTGTAAATGCTTGTTGAACGTTTATAAATCTTAATACCAAATTCAAGCAAGACAACTAGTGGCTTAAAGCAAATTATTCAAGCTTTCGTTATCATAAAAAAATTTTGTCGCATTTGTGTTTAAAATATACTTGTTACTAAGTCCATTTTTGGGTTTTAAAAACGACATCACACACGACCTTGGACCATATTAAGGCCCATACTTGTAATATATATAATGTACAATACTTAAAACCCATAATACATCAATTATATTATTAAAACAACAAAAAATAAAATAAAAGAAAGCCTAACAGCTTGCGGCCGCAAGCTATTAAGGCATAATCCCTTCTTTTTTTATTTAAAACTCCAACTAATTGCATTAAATGGAACCCTAAATCTAACCCTAATCCTTCCTCTATATAAACAAGTGTTCCTCCATCACTTCCCCATTTTTACAAGCCTCCAAACACCTCAAACAACCCTTTAAAATTCAGAAATTCTCTGCTGAAACACAACAGGTTGCAAGTGAGTTTCAACTCACTTCCCTTCTTCTTCTAGCCTTGTTTTTCCTTCTAACACTCTTGGATAACATCTAGGAAGGTTCTCACAAGTTTGCTTGGGCAAACTAAGGTGAAACCCCACCATTTGAGGTCCAAAAGTTTGCAAACTTTCTGCCCATTATCTTTTTAAACTTCAAGTTTTTCAATGTTTTCTTCTTGTTTTCTTCCTCAACATTGTTTGCTAAGCCATATAGATGTTACCATAGGTTTTTCATGAAAAACCAAGGTGGAATCACACCATTTTTGGGGTCAAACTTTCTATTTTGGAAGTTAACTTATAAAACTTTTTCGAACTTGTTTTTAACATAACAACTCTATGCTACTTATGCCTCTAACCGAGCTTATGGTTAGTGTGTTAGCTAGACTTGTTCCTACACAATCAAGAGGCATAACATGTCTCTAAACTTGTGGTTTTTACTAGGGTTTCAAACCCACAAGTGTTGAGCCATCCAAGCTTACAAGCTTGTGTTGGTGTAGGTGTGATTACATGAAGGCCTTGGCCATTCAACTTTTCAATCCACCCCTCACTTGATGATTTCTATAATTCTTGACCATCCGGATTGTCCTTCTGACAATCTTGTGTATTGGTGAATCTTACGAAAGAGGTTTAGGATGGTTATCCTCCTACCTCCATGCATGACTTATATGTGCTATCTATGAAATACATGAATTCTATGATGAATTAGTAATATTATATGTAAAATATGTATGTAAATACTTAATATAACCGAACCTTTGACAATGACCACATGGTTACTTGTCCTAATATTAGGTTATTTTATCTTAGACCTAACCATCGTTACGATTCTATTGGGCATGACCCACAGAAACACGAACACCCTGCGGGACTTATAGTATAAAAAACGAGCGTTAACGTCTAGATAAATACTTTTGTCTATTCATATTTTTTTGCATACTTTAAATTCCTAAAATTGACAAACTCCCCCGTAAAATCTAAAACTCACACACCTACATTTCCTTGTGTAGGATAACTTGGTATTCATCCCCTAATCAACCTAACGCTTTCACGGAATTTACTTTGCAAAACCGTGAGTACACTCGACACCATTTTTTATGTTTTACAATTTTTGGGTGCATTATGTTAAATTACCAAACTACACTAAATCACACTTTATTCTATGAATACACACAAACAATCCATCAAACATGCTTTAGTCTTATGCTACTTGAATTATTACTTGGTATATTCTTATGTGATCTAAATGTCATTAACTTCGTCAAGCCTCCCTTAACATGTATAGTGCTATAGGAGTAACGCACCGCCCATATTCTTGTGGTCAATGTTAAGTTTTAATCTATTATGCGGTACACTAGAGGATTGACTTGTAGATCACATGCCTTGTTTACATTTATCTCGTATGTTAGCTATTCATGTGGATTTGTTTAAATGGTCTTAATACTTATGCTATGATATCAAACTTGTTTACTCGCCAATACTTTGTTATTGAACTATACTTTTTAACATGTTGCAGGTTGATGAAGTTGGTATGATGAAACTTAGTAGGAACTGCATAGAAACGCGCTTAGAATGCTAAGTTAATCATTATTTTTTGTTGAACTTATTTCATTGTTGTTACTTTGTATTTTGATTATGTTGTAATTTGACAATTTGATGCTTTGAAATGAAATGAGTTGTTTAATTAGATATTGTCACAAATAATGTTATGATGTCTCGAGCAATCTAGTTTGTCTCACTCTGATGTTTCTGCCATCGGTGGGGGTGTGACAGATTGGTATCAGAGCCATAACTATAGGGAATTAGCTAGAATTGCCATGTTCGACCTAGTCTATAGTTTAAGTGACCAACTTGACCATTCTTGCTTCATGATTAAAATGTTAATTCATCCTATTTGCTTCTTCCTATTTCTTTTGTCTTAAATATATATATATATATATATATATATGTTTTTCCTTAGACACTTACACAACTTACACACTTGAAGACTTGAAGACACTCAAACTATAAACGAGACGATCTCACCAAAATAGGGGTGAAACCCGCACATTGGTGATCACTCTCAATCCGCGTGATTCAATTTTACACGAAATTACACCATCAAGTTAGGAGTGAAATCCACATCTTGATGGGAGTTTCCATTTCATACTCTAGTGGACTCTTACCAACGAGTCGGAATTCGCTCCTCGTTTGGTAAGTACCAACCACGCTTATGGTACGATGTTGTCAAGTTAGGGGTGAAAACCCCACCTTGTCAACGAGTCCCATTCCTCGATTTTCAATCTTGACAAAGTTTTGATTTCTCGATCGGTTAGAGACATGTAGTAACTAGAAGGGTAAAGTGCCGTTGATCGCTTCTCGACGAGAGCATTTTACCTATAGGCCAAAGCACATTTCTCTAATTTGAAAGGATCTCGATTCACTTTGGAATAGTCAACGTTTCTCAACCCGAAACACTCCAATGTTTTATTAAGCCTATCTTTTATGCTATCTCAATTTCTATGTGTTTTAATACTTGCTATCTCGTTCATTTCGGACCCGATGCACGATTCGCACGCCTTTCATAACCAAAAAAAACAATAATAATAATTCTTGTGAACCAACTAAATTTATACTCCTTACGCAAATCATACGTGTTTATGCTTTTGAATGCTAATATGCTTATGCTATCTATGTGAATTCATACGTGTTACATGATACTTACATGCTCAAAACAAATTCTTTTCTTTATAACAACGCATTACGATGAAAGCCTAAATCTATCTTCTATTGTCGAATCCTTTAGATGTCTTTCTCTCAAAGTGTCATGGGTAAGAGGAAGTCAAAGTCCAAGTCGAAGTCCCAATCCGACTCCATGTCAAAGAAGGATTGCATGAAGTTCATGGTCGAACAAATGGCCGAGCATATGGCCAAGGTCATCCCCAAAATCGTCAGCAAGATCCAACCTCCACCCAATGCCGAATCACCTCACACCTCCGTCGAATCCAAGGCCGACCCCCTAAAACCACCTTCACCCATAAGCAATTCTGTTCTTGCAATCCCTTACCATTCACCGGCGAAGGGGACGCCACCAAGTTACTACAATGGTTCGACGCCATTGAAGTCACCTTTATACAAAGTGGTTGTCCCGACCACCTGCGTACCATGAACGCTACATGAGTGTTCCGATCAAGGGCTCTTGATTGGTGGACTTCCGAGCGTAACGCTCGTGGCAACGAAATCGCTCACTCCTCCCTTGAACCAAACTTAATAAGCTTATGGAAAGCGAATTTTGCCCTCCCCACGAACGCCAGCGACTCGAAAATGAGTTTTGGAACCTCAAACAGGTAGGGAATGGCAACGCTGGCCTCACGGCCCCTTTTAAATAGCTGGGTGTGGTTTGTCCAAGCCAAGTTGACACGGCCGAAAAGGCCATTGCTAAATACATCCGTTGCCTCCCTCCTTATCTCACGGACCTGGTCGATACCCCTTACCTAAGACTCCCGAGGAAGCTTTTCGTTTTGCTGCTCGATTGAACAATAGCCATGTCCTTCGTGAAGCCGCCAAGGCTCCACTAAGGAAAGCCCACCAAGCCACCACCGAAGCCCTCACCGAGCCTACCTCACCCAAACCCCCAGGAAGCAACACCAAGAGCAATAAGCGGAAGGCTTCGAGCCCGAACTGCGCGGTAGTCACTCCGCCAAACCCTCAACAGCTAGATTTACTCGCACCCGAACCCATCAAGAAAACATACACCGGGCCTCATCCTAAGTGCAACACCTGTCCTTTCCACCACCCGGTTACCGCCCCGTGCCGCCTATGCACAATCTGCAATAGGTATAGGCACTTCGCCCAACAGTGCCAAAATGCTCCGCAAGCCCCCATCAACCAAGCCCGAGCCATAACCGCACCTCAGAACCCTGCCGCTAACCTAAACCGACCTCTTGCACCTTCTACTTGTGCCTGCTTCAGATGCGGAGGCCCAAACCATTTTGCCAACAGCTACCCGCAACGCAACAACAACAACCTTCAACAGCAGCAAGCTCAAGGCCGAGCCTTCATCATCATAGCCGCGCAAGCTCAAAACTCAAAGGATGTCATATTGGGTACGTTCCTTGTTAACAATGTTTATGATACGTGTTTATTTGATACTGGTGTGGATAAATGTTTTGTATCTGTGGAATTCGAACCTTTGCTTATGTGTAGCCGCTCTAAGTTGCCTAAATCATTCGAAGTCGAAGTCGTTGACGGAAAATCCGTCACCATCGATTCTATCCTTTCTAATTGTTCTTTAAATCTCAACGATCATACGTTTTCTATTGACCTCATACCGATGCAAATGGGTAGCTTCGACATCATAATAGGCATGGATTGGCTTAGGCAAATCCATGCTGAAGTTGTTTATTCGGAAAAATACATTCGCCTTCCCCTTCCCAATAATGACTCCTTACACGTCTATGGCAAGAAACCTTCCAAAGGTCTCAAGCTTATGTCGTGTATTCAAGCGAACAAGTACTTGCGTAAGGAATACTTCGCCTTTCTTGCCCACATTGTGGAAAAGAAGGATAAGGGTCCAAGCGCGAGTGAAGTTCCCGTGGTGCGCGATTTCCCTGATGTCTTCCCCGAGGATCTTCTTGGTCCTCTTCTTGCTCGTTCTGTTGACTTTGGCATCGACCTCATCCCTGGTACAAACTCCGGTCGCGAAATCCCCTTATCGTCTAGCACCCTCGGAGATGCAAGAGCTGTCTAGCCAACTTCAAGAGCTTCTTGATAAAGGCTTCATACGTCCTAGCACATCTCCTTGGGGCGCTCCCGTTCTGTTCGTAAAAAAGAAAGACAGGTCCTTTCGCATGTGCATTGACTGTCGTGAGCTCAACAATCTTACAGTCAAGAACCGGTACCCTCTCACTCGCATCGACGACCTTTTTGATCAGCTTCAAGGCGCGACTTGTTTCTCTAAAATCGACCTTCGTTCTTGTTATCATCAACTTCGAGTCCTCGAAGAAAATATACCCAAAACCGCGTTCTGCACATGATATGGGCATTACGAGTTCGTGGTCATGCCATTTGGTTTGACCAATACACCCGCCGTGTTTATGGATTTGATGAATCGCGTGGGTAAGCCCTATCTTGACCGATTCGTTATCGTCTTCATTTACGATATCCTAATCGATTCCAAGATGTGAGAAGAGCATGAGCGACACTTACGTCTTATCCTTCAGCTTTTTCGTACTCAACGTCTCTACGCCAAGTTCTCCAAGTGTGAATTTTGGTTAAAAGAGGTTCAATTTCTTGGTCATGTCGTCAACGAACTTGGTATTCACGTTGACCCTCCAAAAATCAAAGTAGTGAAAAATTGGATTGCCCCTAAGACTCCGTCCGAAATTCGTTCGTTTCTCGGCTTAGCTGGTTATTACCGTCGTTTTATCTCAATTTTTTTGAAAATCGCCGTACCTCTCACTTCCTTGACTCAAAAGGATAAACCTTTTGTTTGGGGTTCCGAACAAGAGGAGTTTTTTCAAACGCTCAAGGACATGCTTTGCAATGCTCATATCCTAACCCTTCCCGATAGTAACGACGACTTTGTCGTGTATTGCAATGCCTTGAGACAAGGTCTTGGTTGCATTCTTTTGCAACGAGACACTGTTATCTCTTACGCGTCATGACAACTCAAAATTCATGAGAAAAATTATACTACGCACGACCTTGAACTTGGTGTAGTTGTTTTGAATTAAAGATATGGCGATACTACCTATATGGTACCAAATGTATGGTCTTCACCGACCATAAGAGCCTCCAACATATCTTTAATCAAAAAGAGCTCAACATGTGTCAGCGTCGTTGGGTGGAATTATTAAACGACTACGACTGCGATATCCGCTACCACCCCGGTAAAGCGAATGTTGTTGCCGACGCACTTAGTTGGAAAACTCATGTTAAGAGTGTACGTTGCTACCAAACTTTGGGAAAGCTTCAAGAGATGATTCGTGAGGCACAACACTCGACCGTTAATGAGGGTAACCTCGATAATGAGTTGAAGTGTGGTGCTAAAAACGAACTTGTGACCAAACCCAATGGCATCATGTGCTATCTTGACCGTATATGGATTCCAAACCGTGATAAACTTCGTGGCCTCTTGATGAGTGAAGCCTATAAATCTCGGCATTCTATTCACCCTGGTGCCGATAAGATGTATCACGATTTCTGAGCAACGTACTGGTGGCCTGGTATAAAGAAAGATATCGCCCATTACATTTCAAAGTGCGTTACTTGCTCCAAAGTAAAGGCCGAACATCAACGACCCTCTGGCTTACTCGAACAACCGAAAATTCCTGTTTGGATTATGGGAGAATATTGCCATGGATTTCATAACCAAGCTCCCTCGTACATCGTCTTGTCATGATAGTATTTGGGTAATCATCGACCGTCTGACCAAGTCTGCTCATTTCTTTCCCATACGTGAAGACTACCGAGTTGAGAAATTGGCTCGTATCTACACGGATGAAGTTATCTGTCGCCACAGTGTCCCCATTGACATTATCTCGGACCGTGATGGTCGTTTCACTTCTCGCCTTTGGCAAACATTTCAAAAGGCGCTTGGTACTCAAATCAATCTTAGCACTGCTTTCCATACTCAGTCTGATGATCAAACCAAGCGTACTATCCAAACTCTAGAGGACATGCTTCATTCTTGCGTAATTGATTTTGGTGGCAACTGGGACATGCACTTGCCTTTGGTCGAATTCTAGTACAATAACATTTACCACGCGAGCATTCAAATGGCACCATTCGAGGCATTGTATGGACGCAAGTTCCGATCGCCTATTTGTTGGTACGAGATCGGGTAAGCTCAAATCACCGGCTCCGAGCTTATACAACAGACGAACAAGATTTTGTAGATTCAGGACGACTTGCTGAAAGCTAGAAGCCGACAAAAGAGCTGCGCAGATAAAAGATGCTAGCCTTTAGAATTCAACATTGGTGACTTTGTACTTCTCAAGGTATCCCCTTGGAAGGGTGTGGTTCGTTTCGGGAAAAAAGGGAAAGCTTGCTACGTAGGTCCTTTCAAGATTCTTGAAAGGATTGGCAAGGTAGCCTACCAACTAGACCTACCACAAGAGCTCAACAACGTTCATCCTACCTTCCATGTCTCAAACTTGAAAAGATGTCTTGCCGAAGAAGGACTCCAAGTTCCACTTGAAGATCTTCAAAGCAATGAGACCTTGAACTTCATGGAGAAACTAGTCGAAATCATGGATCGAGGTACTAAGCAACTAAGGTGCAGTCAAATTCCTATCGTGAAGGTTCGATGGGAAGGAAAACGTGTCGTTGAGTTTACTTGGGAACTTGAAAGCGACATGAAGGCTAGGTATCCACATTTATTCGTTGCGTCTTCCTAAATTTTGGGACGAAATTCCCTAAAGGGGGGGAGACTGTAACGCTTTCGCATTTGTAACTTTCCATTTTTAGTAAGATCGCTTCGTGTTTTTATTTTTGGAAAGTCCAAACCTTGTAATCGTATTTCTATTTCCAATTCATTGTAATCTAAGCTTGAGTGAAATCAAGATTGATCAATTATGCGAAATCCGCAAACTTTATTCATGTTTAAACTTATGATCATACGTTACTTTATTGCTTAATCAATCAATTCGAAACGATTTGTAAATGCTTGTTGAACGTTTATAAATCTTAATACTTATGCTATGATATCAAACTTGTGTACTAGCCAATACTTTGTTATTGAACTATACTTTTTAACATGTTGCAGGTTGATGAAATTGGTGTGATGAATCTTTGTAGGAACGACATAGAAACACGCTTAGAATGCTAAGTTAATCATTATGTTTTGTTGAACTTATTTCATTGTTGTTAATTTGTATTTTGATTATGTTGTAATTTGACAATTTGATGCTTTGAAATGATATGAGTTGTTTAATTAAATATTGTCACAAATAGTTTTATGGTGGGTATATGGAGGTGGTTGTACCCGTGGGTTGTGAGGGGAAAGAAAGAAATGGTTTCATTTTTTTTCTAAGGTGAATGATGGAAATGGAGTGTAGGTTATGATATGTATTTTAGCCATCCTTCATATGTAACAACATATCACACACCATACTCCTAATCTCACATTTTCAACAACAATCAAGTGGGTGTGGGACCCACTTGAATCTGCCAACATGCATGGGGGTAAAGTGTAATTTTTTATAACACATGCTTATTTATTAGATATTTAAGTACTTAGGTTAAGTGTTGTGATTAGGGAATTGATCTTGTATTCTTAGCATACAATTAGGGTTTAGGGTGTTAGTATATGATAATTATTCCACTTGATAATTTAATATAAGTTTCGGATGACGAAAACGTCGCCAGTTCGCTCATCGACACAATATTCGCTAATAAACGGACCTTATTATTTAGTATCGGAAGCTTTGGTTTTTGACCACCACAATTGTCATGGCGTTTATTTAGTGCACTTAAGATCTAGAAATATGCCTAAGTAGTTCACTAGATGAATATATGTTGAGTTTGGAGGGCCAAAATGCCTTTCGTTCGATCGTTCACTCGATATCGGCGCTTATATTTCTTGCCGTCGAACTTTACTGGAGGTTGTGTTTCCGTGGCCTCAAGATAGTTGGAAGGATTCCGAGTCCCAAATGAGACTTAACTAGTTCTCTAGATGCATGTATGAGGCTATCGGCCACTAAAATGTTCGTCGGTTCGACAAACGGTCGCTTTCTGGTCGAGTTGTGCACTGTTTGTCGAATGACCGGAAATGATATCTTTTTTGCATTTTTGCCATTCTCATATTGTTTTAGGATGTTCAACATTGTTTTGTTATCATTCTGAAATCCGGAATCCACCGAATTAGTATTGCGGACAAACTGAAATTTATCGCCTTTTTGGTCATTTTGCAAGTTAGGCATTGTACCGAAAAGTTATATATTTTTGTAATGGGTGTTCCCATCTCAATGTTTTCATTTACATATTGACTCAATTATGGCATTAGCATGCTGTTATTCATTGTTCTGATTCGTTTTAGCGGTTTTGCCGACACAAGTAGTGCAACCGCAAATAGTGCGCCCAACACTTTCTAAAAACACTTTTAGGGCATTGTTTGGTTTATTCCACATCATAACAGATTCCAGTATATGTTATGATCTGATTTACTTGCCCTAATACTTAGAATATGACGTACAACTCAGTTATGCAATTAAATTACCATAATATGCATGAGATTATGAAATAAAAATAGTGACTAGATTGTACGGAACTACCGGTTATTTGCCATTTGTCACATACTCCCCCTGTTTAAAAGAATTTAGTCCCGAAATTCAGTTTGAGGCATTCTCTAAGAACTCTTCTTGAACAGGTGGTGGTATTTTGTTTTGATCTGATCTTCACATTCCCACGTGTACTCGAGACCGTGACGCGAGTTCCAGCGAACTTTTACTAGTTTGATTTGGCTTCTTCTTATCTTTTGAACAGTCCATGACTTCAACGGGTTCTTCGGTAAATCGAAGTTTGTCATCAATATGAATCTCATCCGGTGGAATGATAACCGTGTCATTTGTCGGGCTTTTCTTCATATTAGACACATGAAATGTGTCGTGTACATTATTGAGTTCCTCTGGCAGTTTTAATTTGTAGGCCACTGTACCGATCTTTGCTAGAATTTCGAAAGGCCCAATGTATCTCGGGTTTCATTTTCCGCGCTTCCCGAATCTAGCTACGCCTTTCCAAGGTGAGACCTTTAGTAACACTTTGTCTCCGACCTCGAAGGATAATGGTTTGCGTCTCCGATCTGCGTAGCTCTTTTGTCTATCTTAGGCTGTTTTGATACGCTCACGGATCTTAAATATTTTGTCGGTGGTCTCTTGTACTAGTTCGGGACCAATGAGTTGTCTTTCGCCAACCTCCGCCCAACATAGCGGTGATCGGCATTTTCATCCATATAGTGCTTCGAACGGCGCGGCCTTGATACTATGTGATGATCGTTATTGTAGGAAAACTCTACCAACAGTAAATGAGTATCCCAGTTTCCGCCTAAATCCATCACACATGCCCAAAACATCTTCCAACGTTTGGATGGTTCGCTCGCTTTGACCATCGGTCTGCGGGTGAAAACTTGTGCTTAAATCTAAGCGAGAACCAAACGAAGTTTGAAATGATTGCCAGATCCGTGACACAAAGCGACCATCTCTATCCGAGATTATCGAGATTGGCACTCATGACGTGCCATGATTTCCTTAAGATACAGTTCATCTAACTTCTCTGTACTGACTTTCTCACGGATGGGTAAGAAATGAGCTGATTTGGTTAACCGATCAATGATAACCCAGATCATGTCATGACGTCGAGAGGTCCGGGGTAATTTTGTAATAAAATCCATTGATATTTGCTCCCACTTCCAAACAGGTATTTCGGGTTGTTGTAATAAACCGAATGGTTTTTGGTATTCGGCCTTGACCTTTGCACAAGTTAGGCATTTCCCAATATAGGTCGCGATATCTCCCTTGAGATTAGGCCACCAATAATACTCTTTTAGATCCTGGTACATTTTATCCGATCCAGGGTGTATCGAGTATTTGGACTTGTGTGCTTCATCCAGCACCAAGTCTCACAAATCGCCATAATAGGGAATCCAAATCCTTCCCATGAAATATATAGTCCCATCCTTGTTCGGTTCCAGCTAATTTTCCATTCCCTGTAATGATTCTGCTGGAATGTTTTCTAGTTTCAACGCTTCTTGTTGTGCATCGTGCACTCGAGCTGTAAAGCTCGTCTAGATCCTCATTTCTAAAGCTCGTACCTTTAGCGTTTTGATTCGTTCCTTCCTACTCAAAGCATCTGCTACCACATTTGCTTTGCCCAGGTGATTGATGTTCTAAAAGTAGTTAATTAAAAATAACTAAAATTACCTTAATTTTAGACTCAAATTAAACTCTAGACTCCTAAATTACACTAAACTACTAACTGGCAAGTGAACCGATCAATTGTAGAATAGTTTAAGTAAGTCCGGATTCTCGAACCCACGAGACTCTCTAGTTACAATGACTACTCAATTTAGACCCAATTAAAACAATTATGTATATTTTAGGGGGGGGGGGGTTTCTAACAATTCTAAATTATTAATCAAACTAAAATTACCTAACTAAAGCGAATTGAACCTTGAACTTTTAGAAATTGGAAATTAATTCAAGAATAGTGAACTGGTTACCCTAGGTTGGATTTTATATTACAACTCACTTGGTTTTATAATAAGTTAATTAGGTTGAATGAGTGACCGGGATCTTAAATATTAAACTCTAGGTTTACCGAACAGGACCCCCGACCCTTCTCGGGAAGACGCCTATGATACCCTAAAATTATTTTATGTTCACCGGTTTTAAAGACTTTTTTTCAGTTATCTTATAATTTAGTAAAGTGTCTAATTAGTTGATTACTTCTCAATAATTAACCTAGACCAACAATAACTTCTAGTTTAGCTTAGCCGACTCGATTATGACAAGTAAATTAGATCTGGGGTTTTCTCAAAACCTAAACCTAACAATTCATCTAACCAATTCACCTAATAATGATTTTATATTTTATTTAGTTGTTTTCCTGGTTTTATTGGCCAATTTACCGATAGTTTCCCGAACCCCTAAAGACTCGAAAAAGCAACACAAACCTTTTCTATGGAAGACATCCACCAAGATTTATGTAAAACAAATAAATAATCACAAATCAACTTAGATCATGCAAATACACTAAACTAACAAGTTAAAGTTGTGAACTTTAACAAACAATCATTCAAACCATAATTAAACTAAAATAAAAACCAAACTTTCATAAATAATCCAAACCTAGGTAACCAAAGAGATCAGCCAAGAATCATGATTTTGAAAAACAAATAAACAAGGTTTAAACAAGAATTCATCACAAGGTTAAGGACAAAGAACTAAAAAGATCGAGATTTTGCGATAGAACCGTGTTTGCTCCTGCCTCAAAGTTCCTTGCTTGCCTAGATGATTACCGTAGCCTAGAACAGCCTTCTTCAGCTTCAACAATCCAGAAAAATTGCTTCCCAAAGTCTGTGTTCGTCCAAGATCATCAAATTGTGTTTTAATCATAATATAACTCTACTATATAACACAACAATCCTCAAATAGATGGATATTCGAAACTTTCTGGATAAACCACCCTCTCGCCTGCCACGAGAGGGTTATAGGATCTCGGTCGCGCCCCGCGACCGTGTGATGAGTTCCAAGATAATTATTAACCTCTCGCGGGGCGCGAGAGGTGTAGGGTGATGCGGTCGCGGGCCGCCAGAGGCTGATAACCTTCATTTTTTGATTCGTTTCCTCTTTCACGTTCCAACTACGCTCCATCTTGGTTCTAATTATCACTTTAGCTCATTTTCCCATCCTTCCAACCGCTTTAACGAACCAAGACCTGCAAAACGCATTTGGATTAAAAGTAGATAAATTCTTGACAAACCGAAACGAAAACTTTACAAACTTTACACGATTAATGCATATATTATTCAATACATCAAATATCCCCACACTTTCTCTTTTTTCGTCCTCGAAAAGAATTGTGCACAAACGGAATCATAACCATAATATTATTCGATTTCAAAGATTAAGATTATTTTCATTAAGGAATACGATTTATGTTAACCGCGATTGCAAGTATTCGTATCCATTTAAACTTAAAATTCAGTTCAGAATTCTTATCATGTGAATTTAGTTTAAGTTCGGTCAATCTACCTAAGGTCTCACACTAGAATTCACAGTACACCTAATCCCACTGCAAGCTTATAGAATAAAAGGAATGAATCATTTAACCAATTTCCTAACCGTTTTATACCAAAAATAAAGAATTTAATACCAAGTAATTTCTCTCTTTTTTTTCTTCTTTTGAGCATTTGATTTCCTTTTGTATATCTAACCTAGAGGCTGTCTCAACCAGAGTCACCATCCCCGAGAGCGATGACGTGAGCTTCGATACTTAAAAGTTCAACTAATCCTAGAGGGATTCTCGATTAGAGTCATCATTCCCAAGAGAGATTCCATAGGCCTCGTCTACTTTTTAATCAAGCTCATTTTTTCATTTATTTTATTTTTACACGATTAAAAATTCTAAAGATTTTAGCTTATAATGGCATTTCTTATACTATTTTTGGCGGTTTCAGTTTCCCCATTTTTCCTAGATGAGCACCCACTAGTAGACTGACAATTAAGTTGTATTAATCTCAAAGAACATAAGAACCGAATCGAGCCTACTCACATATCCCAAGTTAGACACAAACTCACCCGTTTATTTCTCATATTATAATTATTATTATTTGAAACCGAATAAAAATTCAATTTTTCTGTCATTTTCCATTTAAATTTTTTATGCAAACTCCTTTTTTCAAAAGACATTTTCTGATTTTTTAATTTCTTTTGTTTTTTTTATTTTTTTTTCAAATTAAAACAATTACTCTACTCTAATATACTCTAATATCCCATCCCCACACTTGAATTTTGCATTGTCTCTGATGCAAAGATGAGAAAACCTACTACTAAAAATAATAAATAAAGAACAAAATAAATAAAAACAAAATATATAAGTGAAACGACTTAGCTGATAATGAAAGACTGTCAATGTGATAGTCAGTCCACTCATGCCCTCCAATCCGAACACGCTCAACATACAACTCTCAAAACTCACATGCGAATGGAAGCAGCATAACATCGACCTATCAACATAACACTTTCCAAAACATAATATAATAAAACAAATAAATAAAGTGTCTTGAAAAGTGTTCACCATCATAACCAAACCACCCACCATTCCCACAAGTTAAAATGTTTAAGGTACAGACCAATATGAGATTAAAACATCATAAAAGAAAAATAATAAAGATAAAGATTCATTGCTGCTGCTTCAATCATCATCCTCCGATTCCTCCGACGCTTCGAACACTTGGTACGACTGGACATCCTCCATACTGGCAAATTGACTCAAACCCGGATGACCACCTCGCTGCTGAAATAGGATGGAACCCCCATGTCCAAATTTTTCCATCATGTATCTCATCCCGTCTTCCAGCCTTCGCTGGCCATCCTCGTTCATTCGCCTGCTCTCCATTATGACCTGACGAACACCACCAAACTGCTAATCTACATACCCACGCAGATCCCCAAACCCAGTCTCCATCCTGGCATATAAGAATCCAAAGTAAGTGGGTCACGGCGAGGCTGACGGAGAGGATACTGCCTTCCTGGAAGCTCTTGACATGTGACCGGTCGCTGATATCGAGTAGGAACACCGGCCTGCGTAGATGATGCAGCTTCAGATCCTGGAGGCAGCTGCACCACGAGGTCCCTGTCGAACCGGCTTCCAGCTCACAGGCTCCTGTGTAGTAAAAATCCCGGCAGCTTGGAGGTCACGAATACTCATGAAGCATGGGGATGGGCCCTCTCTCATCCTGTCCTGGGGATATCTATCAAATACCCCAAGACTCTCTGCTAAGCATGTAATCAGGGGCCCACAATATACCCTTGCCCCTGGGCCTCCCCTCCACAACCGCTTCATCGACCATGCAAATATAGTCGCCAGGTTTGCCGGCCTTCTTTCCACCATGCACATTAAACAAAATAAACTCACCTGATTTACCTTGTTATCCCCCTGCCCTCGCCCAACCAATATAGCAGCAAGAATCTTGTGAATAAACAGGTAAACCGGATCGATGATGTCGCTTGCTACCATATTGTTAGAATATGGTACAGAAGAGATAGTACCCTAGAACCAAGCCAGTTCATCTGTCTGAACACTGTGGGGGTGCCTTCTTTTGAAACCCCCTGTAGACTGGTGGAGAAATCCGGTGCCTGAACCTCCTCTATGTGTAAATCTGCGTGGCCACGTCAAACTACGGAACCGTCATTTCGTACACATGCCTCCCCAAGGCAAACGAAATGGCGTCACTCTCAGAAAATTTTCTCTGCTGGTACTCAAACGTAGAGTGAAATTCGAGGGTAATTCCTTTATATTGCCTTGCTCCACAATCCAATACCCTTCTGAATTTATTCCCCAACAACTGCTCGATTCTGCCCCTTTGACCCAGATGGTCTATCATTTCCCAGTCAATCCGTCTATATGGCAGTAGATCACAAGTGATCAAGGTGGAAAGCCTTTCCCACTCGTGAGAATCTAAATCGAATTGCAGCAGGGGGCTATCTACTATCCGTGTGCTCTGCCCATGGGGAATACTGTCCCCCCTATACCTAACGCTCCGGCGCATTCCGAAATTTAGAGGTAATGGTTGCGTCTCGGCCGGGTCACCCCTCTGTCGAGGTGTAAGCCCTCTCCTTTTCCTCCCCGCTCTGCTAGAACTACCTTCGCCTGACATCTGCAAAAATCATTTAATTCATAAGCAAAACAGGTAGAACATGAGAGAGAGGCAACCATATAGGACGAATGACCGTATAACATTACATTCGCGGTCATGGTCTGAAAAATAAACACTTTACCCAATAGTATTAAATATATTTTATTAGGTGTACGCAACATTATTAATCAATTAGACCAAATCTCGCCCGAATGGAGATTGAGTACGGGCGAGAAAGGTCTTATAAGCATGAACACCCAAATATTACCAACCCTTAAAATATATCTAAAACAATACGACCACCCCCTTCCGGCACTTTAATTGCCCACAATTAAAATCGATGTGCCGAAAATCATCCAACATTGAGTTTAAGGCTAAAGATAAAAACTTTATTGACATAGCAGAAAAACAGGTTGAAAGTTCTATTTAAAATCTAATTTTTAAACCAATTTCATTACCAACCCGAATCCCCACACTCAATGTTGAACTTACCAAACCAAACTACCCACCAAGAGATACCCTGTTTACACCCAATCTGCCCACAGAAATGAGCAGCCACCACAATCAAAACTCAAACCAACCCAAGTGCACCCCAACCCGCAAAATAAACTAACATGCAACTTACAATAGACCAAGCAGTAAAATACATTCAGCAACTGAATAAAATATAAAGATAAAAGCATAAAGGTTGCCAGAAACATATCGTGCTGCTGATCTGTAAGAAATACTAAACAAGTAATGGAGAAGTTGCAAATCTGTTAAAGAGCTTGGTTGAAGGTATAAAATACAGTTTTGCACTTGAAAACTCGGTTATGGTTGATGTAGGGAGGATATGGAGGAAGATTCGGGTGAATGTAGGTGAAAATGGTGGAGTTTGGTGGAGAAAAATTGGGGAAACCGTATGTGAAAGTGGGTAAAATGAGAGTGAAAGAGATGAACTTAGCTTTTAGGGTTTCAAATCTACAGATATGGCTTCTCGCGGGCCGCAAGAGAGTATGTAATTCCTCTCGCGCCCCGCAACCGAGGTAAAAACTCTGGAGATACAAGCTCCTCGCAGGCCGCGACCGAGATGAGATGTGCCTCTGGCGTCCCGTGAGAGGGGTGTTTTCACAGAAAGTTATTTAGTTTGGCCTGTTTTGTGCCTTAGAAAAATTGTAAAAGTTTTGTTAACTTGTTTAAACTTGGTGAAACATCCCGCTTGCATCCGGCTACTAGCTAAACATACCTGCAGATCCAAGTTCCTCATCAATGGTGGCGTGATATAACCTGCAAAAACAGCTAAAACGACCCACAAACAAACACAAACACACACTACGAAAAAACAAGAATTAATACTAGAGAGACATGAAATGCAAATAACTACCAAAATGTACAAACTCTACACTCGAGCCGATACTCAAGAACCTATGCGGTATGAGGTGGCAACTTCGAGAGGAGTTTCCTCCTTCCTAGTGGGATCGAGCGGTCCTCCTAAATAGTGCTTCAATTGATGAACATTGACCTTCCACGTCCCTCCGTTAGCTTCATCTTTCAACTCGATCGTTCCATACGGAATACCTCATCTACCACATACGGGCCTGACCACTTAGACTTCAATTTCCTAGCGAATAGTTTAAATCTTGAATTATATAAGAGCACCCTATCACCGATCTGAAAGTCTTTAACACCTCTCAATCTCCTGTCATGCAGCGCCTTAGTTTTCTCCTTAATGCTCCATGAATGCTCGTACGCCGCATCTCGAAGCGCTTCTAATTTATGAATTTGGAAGTATCGTCTCTTGGCAGCTTCGGTAAGGTCCAAATTCACGGTCTTCAGGGCCCACAAAGCCCTATGCTCGTGTTCAACCGGAAGATGACATGATTTACCATAAACGAACATGAAAGGCGTGGTGCCTAGAGGCGTCTTATAGGCGGTTCTAAACGCCCATAATGCATCATCTAATTTATCAGACCAGTCCTTTTTACTTTTTCCTACCATCTTCTCGAGGATCCGCTTCATCCCTCGGTTCGCATTTCCACTTGGCCGCTTGTTTGAGGATGATAAGTGGTGGATAGGCGATGAGTGACACCGTAGTACGCCAATGCCTTCTCCATGACGGCATTGCAGAAGTGAGTGCCACGATCACTAATGATAGCTCGTGGGGTACCGAAGCATGTAAATAGCTTCTTTAAGAATCTCACCACCACTCGGGCGTCATTCGTGGGTAAGGCTTGAGCTTCAACCCACTTAGAAACATAGTCAATCGCCACAAGGATGTACGATTCCCGCTAGAGACGGGAAACGGTCCCATGAAGTGGATCCCCATACATCAAAGACTTCAAGAATTTGGATCGGGTGTTGGGGCATCTCGTCCTTGGATGAGATGTTGCCGGTGCCCTGGCAACGATCACATATTCTAACAAACTCTAAGGCATCCTTAACTACTGACGGCCAATAAAAACCGCAATCAAAAACCTTCTGTGCGGTGACGTGCGTACCATGATGACCTCCTGTTAGCCCTCATCACTTACTAATCTCTACCCCCTCCTCTCTACTTACGCAGCGCCTAAGAATCCTATCTCCCCCTACCCAAAATATAAAAGGGTCATCCCAGATGTATCGCCTCATATCACGGAAGAATTTCTTCTTCTACTGAGTGGTCATACCCTTCAAGACCACACCATTTGCGAGGTAATTCGAAAAATCCGAGAACCATGACATCCCCTCCTTTCCGCCGCCACAAACTCCACTGACTCGTGAGGGAATCCATCACCGATTTCCTCCTCTTGATTTCTTCTCTACTTGGATCTTCTAATCGGGATAGATGATCGGCGGCCACATTCTCTGCTCCCTTCTTATCTTTAATCTCTATGTCAAAGTCAGAAAGAAGGAGAATCCACCGAATAAGACGAGGCTTTGCGTCCTTCTTTTGGAAGAGGAACCGCAGAGCCGCATGATCAGTAAAGATGATGGTTTTGGAAAGGACGAGATAGGAGCGGAATTTATCAAATGTGAACACTACTACTAGAAGCTCCTTCTCTGTAGTGGTGTAGTTCTCCTGAGCATCAATAAGGGTTTTACTAGTGTAGCAAATGGGATGAAAATGTTTATCTCGTCGCTGACCCAAAACGGTGCCAACCGCATAGTCGCTCGCATCACACATGAGCTCGAAGGGCAAGCTCCAGTCGGGTGAGGCGAGGATAGGAGCACTCACCAGCTTCTCTTTTAGGACCGTGAAGGCTTTCAAGCAGTCGTCATCAAAGACAAAGGGTACATCCTTTTCGAGGAGTCGTGTCATGGGGCGTGTAATCTTAGAGAAATCTCTAATGAATCGTCTATCTTAGCCTAATCGACCTCTATACCCGCATGACCGAGAAAGCTACGGATAAATTTGATGCTAGTTTGTGGATGGAGTCTGCTGATCATATCTATCTTAGCTTGATCGACCTCTGTACCTGCACGAGATATCTTGTGCCCTAGCACTTGTCACACCCTGACCCGCACTGGAAATAGAAGTCGGGGCATGATTGGGTTTTCATCAAAGCTCATCACATTTAGTATAACTAAGTTTCATATTTATTAATTCAAATTTAAAAGAGAATATCCCAACAAACACATACAAAAATAAACAAACACAAGAAAATTGTTCTAGACAAGAAATGTTTTATTCTTCTTCCAAAGCCAAATCCTAAGTGTTCCTCTCCTCAGCCTGTTCACCTGTATCATGTGTAAAATAAAGATTTGGGTCAACGAAAGTTGGCGAGTGAATCTCATGTAAACATTTGAAAGAATTAGTTATATTGATTAATTAAATAAAAATGTGCATAAACCAAATATGAGCAAGCGTATATGTAAATTTTTCCACAAACCACATAACATCAAACAATGAACACATGAGTATGACAAATGATGAAACTGTGAGATCAAGGCTCAATCAAACAGAGCCGATCTAATGAGGCACGTGATGCTCAACTCGTATCCAACGAGGAACTGATGGGCCTAATGTGAATGACTGCACTGAAATGATAAAATGTAACCACATATAAAAACAAACATATACATAACGTTAGATCATATTATGGTGATAGCACAATTGTTTGAATGAACAAAATAATGTAAACGACACATGATACACCCCAAAACATGAATAAGAAAAGGATTTGTAAGGATTCACTCACCGTGGGTGTGTTTTCTTGGAATTGATAACGATGACGCACAATTTAGGATTCAACCGACGAGGAAAACTAACCTAAATAATCACTAAATAATCCGATAAATAAATAAATTTTTATTTGAAATTGATATTTTTAATTAATGCTTTTTATTAGATTTTTAGACTTATTTTTGTGGTATTATTACAATTTTTTTAAACTTTAAAAATCTTGTTTTTAAGTATTTTAAATAATTTTTAATTAATAATAATAAAGAATATTTGAAATAAATAAAAAAATAAAAAAAAATGTTTGATCTTGTCAGGTCTGACCGGTTGGATCGCATGTGTATTAGGCATCGTGTGAGGTTCGAACTCGTGACCTCCCGTATACGTGCACGCAGCTCTACCAACTGAGCTATGTGTCTAACCCGAAATAATCTCTATTTTAAATATATATATCCTAGTTAGGTTAATTCAGAATTTATTTAATTAAAAAGGGTTTAAATATAAACGAACCGCTGCATAGACCCTGACTCAAACTCGCGACCTTAGATCTGTGTTGCACCCAGCCCTACCAACTGGGCTGGGTGTCTAACCCAGTATAAACTAAATTTATATTACATTTACATACTTATTGAAAGATGATATGTATGAGGTTTAAAAAGGTGGTTTTTATTTCAGAAAGTCGGACATATGCGTGATTCGAACCCGAGACATATGCGTTGTGTTTGTACACAGTCCACCACTGGACTGTGTGTCTAACCAGATTAAAACACCAAATTTAATTATACAAAAACACTAAACCAGTTCATCTTCTTCATGAATAAAAACCCCGAAGTTTAACTCGACTGAAACACTTGATTAAACAGTTTCGATTAACTGTTCAATACAGTTAATCATTTACCTAACCATACAATAGTTTTTAGGAGGTTAAATGAGGTTGTACCTTTCTGATTAGAATTCTGGTAACGAGCAGAATAATTCTGGCGTTGTTGATTGCACTTTCAGAGAGAGTTTAGAGAGTTTCGAGAGATTATGAGAGGATGAGCGAGTTGTATGAAGTGCAAATGATTCAGTTTTTGTAGCCAATCATCGATTTCAGTTTTTGATTCAATCATTACTTCAGTTTTCAAAACAACATTGATTTCGAACAATTACAAAACAATTTGGTTTCAATTTTTGGATTGAAACTGATGTACAAGATCGGTTATACATGATTTCACAACGGAAATCGTTAATTAAACTTGATTGAATCGGATGTCAGTTACCGGTTTGAACTTCAAATTTGCAGGTTAGCGTTTAAATGCGTATAAGATTTAATGATTTTGGTTTTAAACACATGTGGTGTGTGTGGTTAAGTGGTGTTTTGTGTGTGTGAGTTCGTGGGGAACCCGGGTTCGAAACCCGACTGCCCCTTTTATTTATTTTCATATTTTTAACTTTGCATTCTTACTTTTTATTTATTATTTTTAACATATAGCTTATTTATAAATATTAACAAAACAGATTTGAACAATTACTAAACGCGAAAAGAGACCTTAAATAAGATACTTGAATTATTTAAACAAAGAGGGTTTTGGAACCCGTTTTACATGAATGTTATAGTATCCCCTACTTTTAGAAATTTCGTCCCGAAATTTAAGTAGTGGATGTAACTGGAAAAAGATGCTGGTATTTTTCACGCATTGAGTCTTCGCTTCCCAAGTAAACTCGGGTCCTCGTTTTGACTCCCAATGCACCCTGACTAGTGGAATATGACTTTGTCTTAAACGCTTTTCACCGAAGTCCATGATTTCTACAGGTCTTTCAACGAAATGCATTGATTCATCAATCTGAATATCTTCTAACAGTATATGGAGATTTTCATCGGCGAGACACTTTTTCAAGTTTGATACATGGAACGTGGGATGAATTCTGTTGAGTTCTTCTGGTAAGTCCAGCTTGTATGCTACAAGATCAACTCTTTTGAGTATTTTGAATGGTCCCACATAGCGTGGTGCTAGATTGCCATTTTGACCAAAACGAACCACTCCCTTCCACGGTGATACTTTCAAAAGTACTTGATCGCCAACACAAAACTCGAGTGGTTTTTGTCGTTTATCAGCATAGCTCTTTTGACGACTTCGAGCTGCTAGAAGATTATTGCAGATCTGAATTTTATCAGTCTTTCTTGTATCAACTCGGGTCCAGTGATTTGTGGTTCACCAATTTCATGCCAACATACAGGAGATCAGTATTTACGTCCATATAATGCTTCAAACGGAGCCATACCAATACTTGAATGATAGCTGTGGTTGTACAAAAATTCAACTAACGGTAGATGAGTATCCCAATTACCCTTGAAGTCTATGACACATGCTCGCTGCATGTCATCAAGATTTGTATGGTGCGCTCAAATTGACCATCAGTTTGAGGGTGAAAGGAAGTGCTGAGATCTAAACGTTTACCAAATCCTGATTGTACGGCTTGCATGTTCGTGAAGTAAAACGACCGTCTCGGTCTGAGATGATACTTAAGGGCACACCATGACGGCTTACAATTTCATCAATATAGATACGAGCTAACTTCTCGTTCTTGTAAGCTTCGCGGATTAGAATGAAATGAGCTGATTTAGTGAGACGATCAATGATAACCCAAATTGTGTCATACCCACTAGAAGTGCAAGGTAACCTGGTAATGAAGTCCATGGTTATGTTTTCCCACTTCCAAACAGGTATTTCAGGTTGGACGAGTAATCCTGAAGGTCGTTGATGCTCAGCTTTAACTTTAGAACATGTGAGGCACTTGGAGAAAAAAATGGCGATATCTTTCTTCATGCCAGGCCACCAGTATGAATATCATAAGTCTTGATACATCTTATTAGCACCGAGATGTATAGAGTATCGTGTTTTGTGAGCCTCGTTCACAAGAAAAGCACGTAGATCGTCACGATAAGGTACCCAAATACGACTTAAGTAGTAAAGGATACCATCGGACTTGGATTCTAATTTGCTTTCAGCTCCACAAGACAATTCACCTCTTACATCATTCCGTGACAGAAATATGTTGAGCTGCTCGAATTAGATTTTGAAGATCGGTTACAATTTGAGAACACAAAAGATGGATGGAGTTCGCATACTCTTTTCGACTAAGTGTATCAACCACAACATTGGCTTTGCCAGGATGATATCGAATTTCAAGTCGTAATCATTTAAAAGTTCGACCCATCGTCGTTGCCTCATGTTCAACTCCTTTTGATTGAAGATATGTTGGAGGCTCTTGTGGTCCGTGTAAATCTCGCACTTGGTAGTGTAATTCTTTTCATGTACTTTGAGTTGCCTTGAGGCATAGGCTATCACCTTTCCTCTTTGCATTAGGACACAACCTAGTCCTTGCCCTGACGCCTCCTAATAAACCACAAAATCTTCGCAACCATCAGGAAGAGTAAGGATAGGTGCATCACAGAGTTTTTGCTTCAAAGTTTTGAAAGCGTCTTCTTGCTTGGGCCCCCAAATGAAGGGTTTGCCCTTATGAGTCAAGGCTGTGAGTGGTACAGTGATACGAGAAAAAATTGTGATAAAACGTCGATAATAACCAGCTAGGCCAAGAAATGACCTAACTACGGTAGGAGTGCGTGGCGCTTGCTATTCTTGCACTGCTTTGATCTTTGCAGGGTCGACATGAATTCCCTTGTCATTGACGACATGACCAAGAAATTGTACCTCTTTTAACCAAAACTCACATTTCGAGAACTTAGCATAAAGCTTTTTGGTTCTCAAAAGTGTTTGGATGAGTCGAAGATGTCGTCGTGATCGGATTTGGTCTTAGAATAAATAAGAATATCATCGATGAAGACTATGACGAAAAGATCGAGGTAGGGTTTACACACCCTATTCATCAAATCCAAGAAAACGACAGGAGCATTGGTCAAACCAAAAGGCATGACCATGAATTCGTAATGACCATACGAGTTTGAAAAGCAGTCTTTGGAATGTCTTCTTCGCATACCCTAAGTTGGTGATAACTAGAACAAAGATCGATTTTTGAGAAACAGGTGGCACCCTGAAGTTAATCTAGAAGATCATCGATACGAGGTAAAGGATAGCGGTTCTTGATAGTCAACTTGTTGAGCTCTCGATAGTCGATACACATTCGAAAAGTTTCATCTTTCTTCTTTACGAAAAGAACCGACGCTCCCCAAGGTGATGAGCTAGGACATATAAATCCCTTGTCAGTCAACTCTTGAAATTTACTAGCTAACTCTTGCATTTCAGAGGGGGCTAACGATATGGAGATTTTGAAATTGGTGTAGCACCAGGTACAAGATCGATTCGGAATTTGACTTCTCGCACAGGAGGAAGTCCTGAAACGTCATCGGGAAACACTTGAGGAAATTCTTTAACGATTGGAATGTCTTCGAGCTTCTTTTCCTTGCCTTCCTTTTTGACGATGTGAGCTAAAAATGCGATATAGTCTTTGCGAAGGTATCTTCGAGCTTGAAGGCATGACATCAATTTGAGTCCTTTGGAGGGGGTTTCACCAAAAATACGTAATGTTTGACCGTCAGCGAGAGGAATTCGAATAAACTTCTCATAACAAACCCCTTCAGCGTGATGCTGGCTAAGTCAGTCCATACCAATGATGACGTCGAAACTACCCAACTTCATAGGGATGAGATCAATTGGAAAGTTATGATCATTGAGGGTAAGAGTGCAATCACGAATAATTGAGTCTAACGTAATAGGTTCACCATCAGCGACTTCCATCGTGAATGATTCAGCTAGACAAACCCGAGGTAAATCAAGAATAGATTCGAACTCTAAGGACATGAAACTCTTATCCGCACCAGTGTCAAATAGAATAGATGCATAAGTACTGTTAATGAGAAACGTACAGTTAACCACATTGTTATATGCTCTAGCCTGATTAGCATTGATGTTAAAAGCTCTTCCTCTGGGGGGCGGATTGGCTTGATTGGCTTGGTTCACTTGATTAGCTTGAGCTTGGGCATTTATGATGTTCACCAAACGTGGGCAAGTGTTTCGAAAATGGGTTGGATCACTGCAATTGAAACAGGCTCTGACTGGTTGTATCATAGGGTAGTTGGGTTGGTAGTTGGGTTGGTAGTAGGGTTGAGCCATGGGTTGAGTAGGTGGTAAAAGTAGAGGTTGTTGGTATTGGGCTTGGCCTACAACTTGGTTGTTGGGTTGGGCTTGAGGTTGATTGCGGTTTGGTCTTTGAAGGATGCGACAAGTTTGAATTGTATGACCTGCACGGCCACAACTTGTGCAATGAAGACATGGGTTCCCAGGAGGGTGATGGTATTGACATCGGTTGCATTTTGGATGAGATCCGGTGTATGGTTTCTTGAATGGGGCGAGAGGAGGAGCAACTTGTGAGATTGGGGCGGCAGAGATAGGGGATTGGTTTGGGTAACAACAAAATTCTTTCCATTGCGTTTCCTTTTACCAGCAAACTTAGAAAACGATCCTGTTTGGGTTGGGGTTGGTGGGTTTCAGCAGGTGTCTTGTCTTTTTTCTTCTCGTCTTTAAAGTCACCATTTCTGATGCGATTTTTCGAGAGCTCAGTAGCTAGCTCCATCGCAGCCTTGAGAGTTGCAGGCATAGTGCTCATCACAGAATCTTGAATTTTCGAGGGAAGACTCGAATGTAGTGCTCAATTAAACAGTAGAGTAGAGTGAACAAGTTGGGGACCATTTGATTCAACTTGAGGAATCTCTTATTGTATGTTATGTGATCTCCCTCCTTTTGTTTCAAAAAGTAGAACTCATCCTCTAAGTTCTTGATTTCGCTTCTTGGATAGAAGCGTCTAGTCATGAGCTCCCTCAACTCTTCCCAAGTTAAGGCCACAACGGCTTCAACACCTCGTCTACCTTTCTCCATGTTCCACCACATAAGTGTTTACCCATACAAATGACCGGTAGCATATCGCACCTTGCGATCATCAGGACAATCGTAGTTGAGAAAAGTGCTCTCCATCTCCTCAAACCAACGAAGGAGGGCGGTGACACCTTCAGTCCCCTCATATTTTGGAGGGTTGTAGGAGTTGAAGTGCTTGTAGGTGCACTTGGTGGTGTTGGTGGGAGGATAGGCAACATTTTGACCTTCTTGATTTGTTGGGTTGATGGGATTAGCGGCAAGGGCTTGTTGGACTTGAACTACGATGTCGGGAAGTACGGCAGCCATCTGTTCGGCTATTTGAGCAGCCATGCGCTCGCCAGACCTTCCTGACCTTCTACCTCCTCGTGAGTGTCTAGCAGACATCTACAGGAAATACGTAGCGAGATTATGAGTTGAATGTTTTAGGTGTCATGTGTCGTAAAAGAAAAATCAACATTCACAAAACAATTAAGAAAATAAGTTTTACTACATTCATAGGATATCTTGGGCTTTGCTCATGTTTGGGCCCCCATATGTCTCCCATACTTTTGCCTAGGTAGTCATGTGGGCCCCCATGACTACTGGGCTTTGTAGGGTTCACATTGGTGTTGGCCTGTTAACACTTGCACCACCCGAATGAAAATCGTAAAACATCATTGCGAGATATAAGGTCGGAGGGTGTCCATGTGTAGACACAGTGACAACTCAAAGTGGGGTTAGTTCTCACGACGTTTGGTGTGACATGCTTTGGCCTAATAGGTCCTTTATACTCTCATCGTTAGTCCCAGGTAGGCAAACTCGTCCATTTTATTGAATTTATACGAATGCCAATCCTAGACAGGATGTTTCGACTACCGGAGCATGAGCATGATAAATGATGAAACTGTGAGATCAAGGCTCAATCAAACGGAGCCGATCTAATGAGGCACGCAATGCTCAACTCGTATCCAACAAGGAACTGATGGGCCTAATGTGAATGACTGCACTGAAATGATAAAATGTAACAACATATAACAACAAACAAACACATACATAACATGTTAGATCATATTATGGTGATAGCACAATGGTTTGAATAAACAAAAATATGTAAACGACACATGATACACCCCAAAACATGAATAAAAAAGGGGAATTTGTAAGGATTCACTCACCGTGGGTGTGTTTTCTTGGAATTGATAACGATGGCGCACGATTTAGGATTCAACCAACGAGGGAAACTAACCTAAATAATCACGTAATAATTTGATAAATAAATAAATTTTTATTTGAAACTGATATTTTTAATTAATGCTTTTTATTAGTTTTCTAGATTTAATTTTGTGGTATTATTACAATTTTTTTAAACTTTAAAAAACTTGTTTTTAAGTATTTTAAATGATTTTTAATTAATAATAATAAAGAATTTGAAATAAATAAAAAAAATAAAAAAAATGTTTGACCTTGTCAGGTCTGACCGGTTGGATCGCATGTGTATTAGGCATTGTGTGAGGTTCAAACTCGTGACCTCCTGTATACGTGCACACAACTCTACCAACTGAGTTACATGTCTAACTCGAAATAATCTCTATTTTAATTATATATATACATATATATACCTGTTAGGTTAATTCAAAATTTATTTAATTAAAAAGGTTTTAAATATAAACGAACCGCTGCATCTACCCTGACTCGAACTCGCGACCTTAGATCTGTGTTGCACCCAGCCCTACCAACTGGGCTGGGTGTCTAACCCGGTATAAACTGAATTTATATTACATTTACATACTTATTGAAAGATGATCTGTATGAGGTTTAAAAAGGTGGTTTTTATTTCAGAATGTCGGACACATGCGTGATTCGAACCCGGGACATATGCGTTGTGTTTGCACACTGTCCACCACTGGACTGTGTGTCTAACCTGATTAAAACACCAAATTTAATTATACAAAAACACTAAAACAGTTCATCTTCTTCATGAATATAAATTCTGAAGTTTAACTCGACTGAAACACTTGATTAAATAGTTTGATTAACTGTTCAATACAGTTAATCATTTACTTAGACCATACAATAGTTTTTAGGAGGTTAAATGAGGTTGTACCTTTCCGGTTAGAATTCCGGTAACGAGCGGGATTAATTCCAGCGTTGTTGATTGCACTTTCAAAGAGAGCTTAGAGAGTTTCGAGAGATTATGAGAGGATGAGAGTTGTATGAAGTGCAAATGATTCAGTATTTATAGCAAATCATCGATTTCAGTTTTTGATTCAATCATTACTTCGGTTTTCAAAACAACATTGATTTCGAACAGTTACAAAACAAATTGGTTTCGATTTTTGGATTGAAACTAATGTACAAGATCGGTTATACATGATTTCACAACTGAAATCGTTAATTAAGCTTGATTGAATCGGATGTCAGTTACCATTTGAACTTCAAATTTTCAGGTTAGCGTTTAAATGCGTATAAGATTTAATGATTTTGGTTTTAAACACATGTGGTGTGTGTGGTTCAGTGGTGTTTGGTGTGTGTGAGTTTGTGTGGAACCCGGGTTCGAAACCCGGCTGCTCCTTTTATTTATTTTCTTGTTTTTAACTTTGCATTCTTATTTTTTATTTATTATTTTATTATATAGCTTATTTATAAAAAGTAACAAAACAGATTTGAACAATTACTAAACGCGAAAAGAGAACTTAAATAAGATACTTGAATTATTTAAACGGAGAGGGTTTTGGAACCCGTTTTACATGAATGTTACAACTCTATCCCCTCTGTCACCATAAAGTGACACCTCTCCCAGTTCAGCATCAGTCTTGTCTCGATACACCGTTTCATCATCGCATCAAGGTGGCTAAGACACTAATCAAAAGTGTTTCCATAGACAGAGAAATCGTCCATGAACACCTCCATCGAAGTCTCGATCATGTCCTGAAAGATAGCGACCATACATCGCTGAAAAGTAGCGGGGGCATTACATAGCCCGAACGGCATATGGCGATAGACGTATGTGTCGTACGGACATGTGAAGGTTGTCTTCTCTTGATCCTCCAGGGCAATGGGGATCTGGAAGTAACCTGAGAACCCGTCAAGAAAATAATAAAATTGTTGTCCTACGAGTCGCTCCAACATCTGATTGATAAACGGGAACGGGAAGTGGTCCTTAGGGGTGGCGTCATTTAATTTTCGATAATCAATGCACACCTGCCAGCCAAGGACTGTACGCGATGGGATAAGCTCCTTTTTCTCGTTCATGACCACTGTCATTCCCCCCTCTTGGGAACAACCTGAGTAGGACTTACCCATGCCGAATCGGATATCGTGTAGATGAGACCGGCTTCCATTAGCTTGAGTACCTCTTTCTTCACAACTTCTTGCATATTTAGATTTAGACGGCGCTGAGGCTGCACTACTGGCTTAAAGACGTCCTCTATAAGGATCCTATGAGTACAGAAGGTAGGGCTGATTCCCTCGATATCAGATAGTTTCCAAGCGATAGCCTCTTTATTGGCTTTAAGAACCTCTATCAATCGGTCCTTCTCCTCCGTCGACAATTTCGAAGAAATTATAACGGGTAAGCTCGAATTGTCGCCTAGGAACGCATACTCTAACTGGGATGGAAAGACCTTAAGCTCTACGGGGGCTAGAGTATTTAATGGGGTATTCTCACTTGCAGCACTAACTACACAAAAATCTAGGGTCTCGGGCACCCATAGTGGGTCATCCTCTATATCATCACTATCGCTCTCCTCTATCACTACACTCTCATTCACTAGGTCGGCTCCGCCAATATACTCGATACACTGATCAACTCACGACATGAATGAATTTAGAAAGTAGACAGAGTGACATGGGCTACTATCACTGTCACCACCGCTTAGGTGTTGCATCGACCTTGCGATTTCAAATGTGACGTTCTCATCCCCGACGGGAAGTGTGATTTTCCCATCATGAACATCAATAAGAACTTTCGCGGAGCGAAGAAATGGGCGACCTAGGATGATGGGCACCTTCTCGTTGGCCTCCATATCTAAGATGATGAAATCCATGGGGAAAACAAATTTATCAACCTTAACTAATAAGTTCTCTATAATTCCCCACGGATACTTAACAGACGTATTAGCTAGAGACAGTGACATACGAGTAGGAGTGAGCTCCCATAGACCTAATTTCTCGTAAAGTGAGAAAGGCATCAGATTGATGCTAGCCACTAGATCAGCTAAAGCATGAGCTGGAGCGATGGAACCGCCGAATAAGCGTGGAATAGTAAAGATACCCGGATCAGTAAGCTTTTCAGGCAACTTATCTTTTCGTTTAAGAAGATCCTTCAAAAACTTAGCAAATTTAGGCATATGCTGGAGGGCCTCGATGAACGGGAGATTGATTTTCAACTGAGTAAACATATCAAGGAAATTCCCGTATTCCTTGACATATTTTTGCTGTTTAAGATGTGCTGGGTAAGGTAGGCGTGAAGAATCTACGTGTGGTGATGGCTTAACCTCTACGGGTTTCTTCTCTCCCCTATGCTCTATTGAAGGTCCACTGGTTGGTGCGGTACTTGCTGGGTCTAGCCTAATGTGCACCCTAGGTGGAGCCTCCATTTCTATCTCCTCATCTACTTCCTCATCCTGCTCCTCTACCTCTACCCCCTCTATAACCATTTCTTTCAAACTCCTACAACTGAGGGTAGTTATCGCTTTCGCATGTTGGTTCACCGGGTTAGGTTGGGTATTACCCGCGAACTAGCCGTGTGGCTGCTCTTGCAGCTACTTAGCGATACTACCTGCTGACCTCTACAGATCTAAGAGTGCAGCCTGTTGATTTTTCAAGAGAAGATCGTGTTCCGCTAGAGTTTTCTTGGTAGCTTCATCCTTAACCACTAATTGAGACAACAACTCCTCAATCCTATCTAGACTTCCCCTTGAACCTCCACTCCTAGGCTGACCCTCCTGATTTGAACCCCCACCGCTAAACTGACCAGAATGACCTGACCTTCCACTACAGTAGTGACCGTGCCCCCTGATTTGATAAGAACCTAATTGGAAAAAGGGGGGTTACCGGAAGATCGGAAGTTTTTATTATTATTCCGCCAGTTCGGGTTATAATTTGAATTATTATTATTATTATTGAAAGGGTTTGTTGGACCTCTACTCTGACCAGTAATGAACTCGACCTGCTCAATCGTGGGTGTAGGACACTCTATCGTATCGTGACCCCCTCGACACACCTCACACCTATCTACTTTCTTTCTCAGCTCCTGAATCACCTTAGTGACCTCTCTTTTTAAAGCTATCTAATGCAGCCGGTATCGTAGTTTCCAAGCTAACTTGGTATAGACCCCGGTTAACCGGGGTCGTATGAGAAATAGGAATTGAATTCCTGTTGCCAGTGTTGTAGTCTACGTCGGAATGAGCGAAGCTTTCAAAAAGATCGTTACACTCGGAACCGTTTTCTTTCCCATTAGATGTCCACCAGCAGATGTATCGAATCGAGCGTGGGTCTCAGGGGTGAGACTGTTGTAGAATTTCTCTACAAGTGCCTAGTCCGACAAGCCGTGTTGAGAGCAGCGGGACACTAAAGTTTGGAAACGCTCCCAAGCTAGATGATAGGGCTCGTCAGGTTCTATTCCGAACGAATGGATCTGATCACGAAGGCGAGATGCTTTTGCGGGTGGGAAGTATTTCTTTAGGAAAGCATCTCGTTGAGCGGCCCAAGTGGTGAAAGTACCGGCTGGTTTAGAATCAAGCCAGATGGCGGCTTGACCTCCAAGAGAGAATGGAAAGACTTGAAGGAAACGGGCATCGTTGCCCGCACCTTCCATATTGAATGTGTGACAGAGACGGGTGAGGCGGTTAATATGGGCAGGCGCATCCTCGTCATCACGACCGTGGAATTGACAATAGTTGGTAATAGCGGTCATGATATAAGAAGGGATTTGCTAGACTTTATCGTTATTCACCGGGGGAAGAGTGATGGGCGAGTTCGCATCGGTGAAACCGGTGGTGGCCTGTTGGTAAACAGTTTGATTATTGGCCATGTGGAAATGAGGTGGTGGGCTAACGTTTCTATGAACTACGCGGGGTGATGGGGAACCGGGTGGTGAAGGCTTTGGTGTAATATCAAACTCAGGTGGTATGAAAGGGCGGGATGAACTGGAAAAAGCGAATGAAGAAGTACTAACCTTTGGTGCGGGCGAAAAAGGCGTATCCGTTGGCGGCTTAGGCGGAGGTCCTTGCGAACGCGCATGGGGCATCCACTAAAGCGGAAACGAGACAAATAAAATAATTTAGCAAAAACAATTAAACTATATTAACGAAATTAAATATTAAACTAATTAAATTATTTAGACTCCTACGACGCAAACAAAAAAATAAAAATTAAACACGAGTGCAATAATGAAGCCTAAATTGAGTAATCAACGCAATTGCAAACGAGAGAGTCCCCGGCAACGACGCCAAAAACTTGATGTTCTAAAATTGTTAATTAAAATAACTAAAATTACCCTAATTCAAGACTCAAATTAAACTCTACACTCCTAAATTATACTAAACTACTAACCGGCAAGTGAACCGATCAATTGTAGAATAGTTTAAGTAAGTCCGGATTATCGAACCCATGAGACTCTCTAATTACAATGACTACTCAATTTAGACTCAACTAAAACAATTATGTATATTTTGTGGGGGGGGGGGGGTTCTAACAATTCTAAATTATTAATCAAACTGAAATTACCTAACTAAAACGAATTGAACCTTGAACTTTTAGAAATTGGAAATTAATTCAAGAATAGTGAATTGGTTACCTAGGTTGGATTTTATATTACTACTCACTCGGTTTATAATAAGTTAATTAGGTTGAATGAGTAACCGGGATCTTAAAATATCAAACTCTAGGTTTACCGGACAGGACCTCCGACCCTTCTCGGGAAGATGCCTATGATACCCTAAAATTAATTTATGTTCACCGGTTTTAAAGACTTCTTTTCAGTTATCTTATAATTTAGTAAAGTGTCTAATTAGTTGATTAATTCTCAATAATTAACCTAGACCAACAATAACTTCTAGTTTAGCTTAACCGACTCGATTATGACAAGTAAATTAGATCTGGGGTTTTCTCAAAACCTAAACCTAACAATTCATCTAACCAACTCAGCTAACTAATTATTATTTCTCAATAATTAATTTAGGTATAATGATAAAACTGATTTTATATTTTATTTAGTTGTTTTCCCGGTTTTATTGGCCAATTTACAGATAGTTTCCCGAACCCCTTAGCTCGTTTTTCCCATCCTTCCAACCGCTTTAACGAACCGAGACCTGAAAAACGCATTTGGATTAAAAGTAGATAAATTCTTGACAAACCGAAACGAAAACTAGTTAAAACTTTACAAACTCTACACGATAAATGCATGTATTATTCAATACATCAGTGATACTTGAATATGACACACTTAGTGCCATATAAATAATGACGCCAGATCTTCAAGGCAAATACCACTGCGCCTAATTCTAGGTCATGTGTGGTATAATTCCTTTCATGAACTTTCAACTAACGTGGCGCATACACGATGATTTTTCCGCGTTGCATTAACACCCAACCCAAGCCTTGATGTGATGCATTGCAGTACACAACAAAGTCATCGGTACCGTCTGGGAGTGATAATATCGGTGCCTTACATAATTTTTCTTTTAATATTTGAAATGCCGATTCTTGTTTTTCTCCCCAATCAAATTTCCTCTCCTTTTGTGTTTGCGAGGTCAGCGGCTGAGCAACTTTTGAGAAGTTCTTAATAAATCTCCTGTAATATCCCGCTAAACCTAGGAATTGCCGTATTTTCGTGGGGGTTTTTGGCATGGTCCAATTCTTTATGGCCTCGATTTTTGAGGGGTCAACATGTATTCCGTTCTCGTTCGTCACATGACCGAGAAATTGCACCCCGCGAATCCAAAATTCGCATTTCGAGAACTTGGCATATAATTGCTCCTTCTTTAGCAACTCCAGTATAGTCCTCAAGTGTTGCTCATGTTCTTCCTGGGTTCGCAAGCATATCAAAATGTCATCTATAAAAACGATCACGAACTTGCCGAGGTATAACTTACATACCCGGATCATCAAATCCATAAATACTGTAGGGGCGTTTGTTAGGCCAAAAGGCTTAACAAGGAACTCGTAATGACCATATCGAGTCCTAAACACCGTCTTAGGAATACTTTCCTATTAGATTCTTAACTAATGATACCCAGATCATAAATCAATATTTGAGTAAAAAATCGACCCTTGCAACAGATCGAATAGGTCGTCGATCCGTGGTAATGGGTACCGGTTCTTGATGGTTAGCTTGTTCAGTTCTCAGTAGTCGATGCACATTCAGAAGGTCCGTCCTTCTTTTTCACAAACAGCACCGGAGTCCCCAAGTCGAGAAACTCGGTCTTATGAAACCTTTGTCAAGCAACTCTTGCAGCTGAGTAGATAGTTCCTACATCTCCGAGGGCGCTAGCCGATATGAGGCTTTTGCCACAGGTGCAACTCCTTGCACTAAATCAATACAGAATTCGACTTGTTGTTGTGGAGGTAATCCTGGCAAGTCGTCCGAAAATAACTCAGGATATTCCCTAACTACCCGTATGTCCTCCACCTTGCGCTCCTCAGCCTTTTTATCCACCACATGGGAAAGAAAGGCGATGCATCCTTTCCTCAAACATTTTTTAGCTTTCATGCAATTTATGATTCGCAGTGGCATGTCATGCTTCTCACCGTGAATCATCAAATGTTCTCCGTCGGATAAGGGGATGCGAATGATTTTCTCGTGACATATGACTTCGGCTCAATTATTAGATAGCCAATCCATACCAATAACGACATCGAAACTACCCAGTTGAACTGGTAATAAATCTATATCAAACTTTCATTCACCCAATTCTAACGTACATTTCTTTATTATTTCCCCCGATTCTACTAATATCCCGTTAGCAAGTTCAATTGAGTACGAAACATCTAATTACTCGACTCTACCCCAAGTATATCTCTAAATTCTTTAGAAATAAAACTAAAATCTGCCCCGGTATCAAAAAGAATAGATGCGAAGTGATCGTTGATAGGGAACGTACCAGTGACTACATTTGGGTCCTTGCATGCATCCTTAGCTCCAATCACGAATGCTCTTCCCCGAGCTTGGTTTTCTTTAGGACAATCTTTCTTGATATGCCCTTTGTTTCCGCATCCAAAACAACCTTGATCTCTAGTATTTGTTCCTCGGCATGCATGTGCAATGTCCAAACCTACCACATTTTCCACACTTGGGGCCTCGGTATTCCCCGTAGTGGTGGAAAGGGCATTTAGGGCATTTTGGTGTTCCCTCAGTATAAGATTTCTTTGCAGCAGCGTTTGTGGTAGTGGTAACATATGCCTTTGTTTCTTTGACTTCCCTCGTGGCTTACCTCTTGTTATTGTTATTGTTACCTCGAGAGCCTTTTTTGAAATGGGAGAATTTCCTTTTATTGGAGTCCGTAATCTCCTCAGTAGTTTCCTTCTTGCTCACACCACACTTAGGTAACCTTCCCTGACGTACAGCCTCCTCAGTAAGGCTGACAACTAGATCAATTGCTTCTGCATTTTTAGTGGGTTTCGAAGAGGTGACCAGACTCAGAATTTCGAGGGCAAGTCCCCATATGTACCTCTCAAACCGCTTAAATTCGGGCTCCACTAAATATGGCACCACTCGAGACAAGTCATGAAATCGCTGCGTGTACCCAGCAATATCTGAACATATCATCTTTAAAGTCCAGAACTCCATCTACAACTTCTGAATTTCCGATCTTGAGTAATACTTCTTTCTCATCATTTCTTTAAGTTCCTCCTAGGTCAAGGCGTATTCAGCATCGTCGCCCTTAGTTTGGAGCTGGTGGTTCTACCAAGATAAAGCTCCATCCGTGAAGAATCCAGTAACATAAGTGACTCTTTGTTCAGCAGGGCACTTGCTCATCCGAATGACTGAGTCAATCTTCTCAGTCCAACGTACAAAGGCTATAGCACCTCTGGTACCGTCATAATTCAGAGGTTTGTAGTCTAGAAACTGCTTGTAAGTACAATCTGAAATCATTGGATACACCATTTAAGTATGAGTAACTAGAAAGCACGAATAGAATAATGGGGGGTATCGTGTGGTTATATGAATAACCGTGTATTACCAGTTGGAGGGTTTCCTCTAGTACCACCGCTGTGTTCGGAGCGGTTGGCTTCGTACTGCGCAATTGCTTGAGAAATGCGTTCATCTAATTCCGCTTGTGTTGTCGGTAGTGTATTATTATTGGAACTCCTTCGGCGGGACTGCATCGTCTTCTAGCATAAAATGTCGCTTTAGCCGAATTGGTTTATTAATAAATACATATTTATTATTGTTATTATATTTATTATATTTTTTTGTCAAACATATATGTATAAGCACATCTGGTATGTAATAAGTAAGAAAAATATATGTATGACATATGTACACCCATCATCACCATAATCACGTAACTCATCGCATAAATAGTCATCACATCATAAGACATCAATCACAATATCACCACAACACAATATGTGACATCCCGGTTTTTCAGGTATCTTAAACGCACTACTTCACGGTTATTCATTCCTACGCTAAATTGATTAGGAGAATTAATTTACATGCTCGAAATAACTATGCTAACTTTGTTAACTTATCAAGTGAATTACGTGCTATGTGTTATTAGACGTTTATAAGTTTGGTGAGTTATATGTCATGTTTTGATTCCGTGATTATTAGTTTATAAAAAAAAATATATAATCTATAGTAAATAGATAGCCGAACCGAACCGAGCCGCGAAATGTGTCGACCTCACTTCCTTGCGGCTCAAGGAACTAATCAAAACTTGAGGCTCAAGTTAGAGACCCAAACCGCCCCCCGCTTGTGCGGCCGCAAATCGCCCCAACCCTTTTCCCCTTTCTCTTTCTTGGGCTATATATAGACATGTATGCATGAGAGTTGTGTTAACAAAAAAAATAAGGAACCCTAGCCCCAAGAACAGCCGACGGCATCCCCTCCCCACTCTTTCTCTCGATCGCAACCTCCTCCAAAACCAGAAGTGATTCCAATCTCGTTCCCGGTTCGTTAATCTTCATCGTTGTAAGGTTAGGGTTTTCATTATTTCGCAAATCACATTAGGGTTTATGACTCTTGATCATGCTTGTATGTAATGATAGAATCATTGTTATGAAAGTGTTATGATGTTTAGTTCGATTAATTGTGCGAGTTTTGCGATTATGATGTTTAGTTGGATACAAGAATCATAGGCTGCGTTTTGTGATAAAGATCATATTATATGATTCGGGTTTGCATGAGTATGATGTACATGATGATATGTGACTAATAAATCTGTTCTTGATCGTTTATATTTAAAGTCTCGATTGTTTAAGCGTGTTCTATTGCGATAAAAGTCGAAAACAGGATGCTGAATGGTGTTTACAGCCAACTTCAATTGGCTGTAACTTGGTTATTATTTATCGAAAAGCGGATTTTCTGAAGCCTAAAACGTATATTTTTAAAAAACGCTTCTAATGGTGCTGGATTCATATATTTATGAGGTCGTTTGATATTTTTAAGTGGTCAATTAAATGCAGTAACTGAAGCTGTGTAAATTCTGAAAATTTGTTAGTTGTTTATCGAGTCGGATCTCAAAATCTGTAGAGGGTTGGGTCACGAAATTTGTACAGAAACTGGAGATGGAAATTTCCGGGAAACTCCCACTGGAATTTTGTTAAATGGATGAACGATGATTTTTAAATAACTTCTCCCGTGGACTGCAGTCAGAAAGCGATGAATCTGACTGCAGCCTAGTATATAAATATTTATGAATAATTGGTATTAGGACTTGAAAAATTTACATAAAATTCTATAGTTTAGTTTACATCTTCTGTAAAAAAATTGGAACTTTTGGAACGTTGAAACTATTTTATAAAAATCCTCGAAAACAGCCTAGTTAAGAGCATACAAGCTGAAACTTGATAACTTGCGAATGTGTGTACCAAAGTGTTGTATGAGTTGATTTGTGTTCATGATAAGTTGGTTTGATCACTATTTTGGTATGATAATACTTGCATGCATGATTGTGTTGTCGAATTTGTTATTGTGTGTGCCGCATTGTGTGTTAGTTATGTGTAGGGTTTGTATCAGTGTGTTCACACACTAACTTTAAATCGATTGACTTGTTAGGACGCAATTAGCGGTCCCATCATTTGCTACTTCTGTGTTACACTAACCGAGAAATTAAAGGTGAGTTCACGGCCCCTATTTTATCCGGTTTTAAAAAACAGGGGGAGAAACATGTATACACACTACAACTCTATCTCTTTACATTATACGAAATTAACGTCGTTAAACTATTCGGTAACTAAGTTAATGTTAATGTACATTATGGTCACTAAGCAGCTATATCACGGAAGTCCTCGACAAACTCTCGGATCGTTAGTATTGGGTTAGATAGCGGGGAAATTATAAGTAGTACTACTGGGCCCGAAAAGCCCCACCCGAGCTAGTCGCGCTAGCCGACCGGGTATGGTCAACGGGTGAATAATTTAACCTAACTTTCGCCATGGTCAGTGATAGGCCTGGCAGCACGGAGGCACAACAGTCAGCTTCGATCGCGAACAATTATGTGACATAACTTTAGGCTCGCTACCTACATGTTAACATTGAACTTAATTACGAAACAACAATATTATTCCGGGTTAGGAATAATGGAACCAACGACAGTATTATTCTGGGTTAGGAATAATGGAACCAACGACAATATTATTCCGGGTTAGGGATAATGGAACCAACATCATTATTATTCCGGGTTAGGAATAATGGAACTAAATCGTTATCCCGGGTTAGGGATAACGGCGGAAACAAACTTTTAACCGAACTAATGAACTTATAAAAACCTGTGAACTCACTCTTCTTTAATGTTGACACTTGTTTCTTTACATGTTACTCAGGATGCTAGGAGAGCTAGGTGCACTCATTTGCATTGACCAAGACATATTTTTATCGAGTCTCATTTACGAATATTGTTTGGGATTTTTGGTTTTTGGCGTTTGTGTTGGCGCCCGTTCCTTTACTTTACTTTAATGCTTCCGCTCAACTAATTGCTTCCGCTAAACATTGAAACCAAACTAAGACAATTTAAAAATAACTATGAATGGTTAAACAAATGATTTTGGAAAACGTATAAACAAATCATATAGAGTCGTTCGATATTACTAGTGTCTCGGATTCTGGTTTGTTCACACGCCTCGCGGTAAAACTCCGCAAGTGGAAATTGAGGGTGTGACAGATTGGTATCAGAGCCTCTAGCTATAGAGAACCAGGTTTGCATTAAAAGTAGACCTAAACTATAGCTGATTACACGACACTAAACTTAGTTTGGCACTGAACTGTGATATCTTGTTATGTGTTGTACTACAACTGTGTTATGTAAAATATAAATGCATATTGTGATGAATGCAACTCGTAACTAACTACACAAACCAACAGGCAATGTCATCATCATCATCCGACAAACCTTTACAACCAAGGGCGCCGGGGAAGGCACCTATGGTCGAACCCTCACCCCCTCATGGAGTGGAGACACGCTTAGCTGCTAGAAAAAGACTCGCTCTAGGAGAGGAGTCGTCCTCACGCCCGACCATCGCTATGCCGGTCGAACCGGTTAACTCGTTAGAAGTAGGGGACGACCTACTTAGAGATATGATAAGAAAACAACAGGAATAACTAGAGAGAATGCAGGAAACTATCCTGGCACAGGGATGGATGATACGACAATTAACGGGTAAGACTGGAGAGCTCGAGGAAGAGCAATATGAGAATAAGATAGCTCGTAACACTTTAGCTAAAGATCTTCGTGCTGAGTAGCTAAGGGCTGACTGGCTCGAAGACAGAGTTCTTGAGTCCAGCTGGAGAATTCAAGAACTAGAACAGAATCAGGCACCTTTACCAGTACCCGCACCAGCACCGGCCCCTCCAGCGCCGGTAGAGGAAGAAGAGGAGGATCCAGAGGAGGATCCGGAGGAAGACCCGGCTGTAGAAGCTGGAAACGTCACGGAGGATGACGGCAACGATAGTGATTTGGGAGATGGAGACGTAGAAGACTGACTCGTCTCGCTTATCCCATTTGCTTCCTTCAGTCTATTTATTTTCTACTTATGTTTGAACTCGAAATTTTATAGTAAACTGATATGTTTGGTTGGCATTTTGTGAGACGTTGAAATTTTATTTAATCGAATATTCCTTTTGATTGTTTAATTTATTTGGGTTGACATAATTTGAGGGATTATTTAAGTATGGAGTAGAATAACTATATTGGATATATATACTTTTCAGTGTGTGCTTATGTTGTCTTGCAAAGATCTAAAATGGCAACTGGACGTCGCGGAAACCTCAACATGACACCCGAAGAATTGGCCGCAATGATCCAAGAACACGTGAATGCTGCTCTGGCAGGTGTTCAAAACCCAGCAGCAGGTAACCATTATTAATTTTCATGGGAAAATCTAATAGTTGGGCTAGTAGACTTTCTCGTTGACTACCTGTCCTCTGTCAGCAGGAGGGGGTCTTAACCCCTACAAGATGTTCCTCGATGCGAAACTGAGCAAATTCACGGGTGCAGAAGGACCCATAGGACTGGTCCGTTGGATTGAAAAGTCCGAATCAGTGTTCGAGATGTGCAATTGCCATGAGGCCAACAAGGTCAAGTATGCCGCCTCAACGTTGGAGGATGGGGCACTAACTTGGTGGAATGCACAAGTCCAAACGCGTGGACTTATTGCTGCAAAAGCAATGGCCTGGGCCGAGTTTAAGGCCCTAATCAAGGAGGAGTACTGTCCGCGGGACAGGGTTCAGCAGTTGGAGCAAGCATAATGGAACCACAAGATGGTGGGATCTGAAATTGAAGCATACACAGCGAAACATCATGATCTGGTATTCCTATGTCCCGATCTGGCCAACACCGTTGAAAAACGACTCGTATTTTACCTTGGGGATCTGGTCCCGAGATCCAGGGCATGGTAATGGCTAGCAACCCTGCGACTGAGCATCAAGTGATCAGGCTGGCACACAAACTCACCGATAAGGCGGTGGAACAAAAGAAGCTGCCATCTCGGGGTGCAACTGAAGTTGTCCCTGATAATAAAAGAAAATTTGAAGACTCGTCTGCTCGACAGTCTTCGTCAGCCCAGCCACAACAAGGGAACCAGAAACGGTTCAATAATTTCAACAGCAATCGGGGTCACAATAATCAGCCCGCCAACAACACCCAGAACACCAGCGGCTGTGTGGGTCGAAAGCCGCAATGTAATCGTTGTAACCTCCATCATCACTGTAACATCCGTCAAAAACGGATTTACCAAACCCGCTCCGTTTATCAACCGAACAGTCAGTTAAAATTTTCGTTGCGAATTAAATGCCCAAAATAATTTTAAACGATACATAATCAATTATTATACGGGAATATATATTTAGTTTTTGAAAAACTGTTAAAAATCGCAAAATAAAAATACTTTGTCCCTGCCGGGTTTCGAACCCGGGTCAGTCGCCGAGTCAGCTGGTTCAACAACTTAACTCACAACACTTGAACCACTGCGCCACTTGTATTATCTGTTAATTATTAAGATCATTTAATTCATAAAGTGTCCTTCCGAATTCAAAACCGGCGCCCAAAAGTTCAGTCGTCGGAAATCCCGGCAATCTCGCGAAACTTAACGTTTCTTTCAGTTATAACGTAAAACATAAACGCTACATCGGTTATAACCGACGTCTGAGTCCGCGACCAAAGTTATAACCGCCGGAGAAATTCAAACCAACGAATCAAGTCGGAAATCGGACCAAATACATCGACGACTTGCCCTATAAATACCCCCTCGAACCTCTGCAAACCTTTTCGCTCAAAACCGCACCTTTTCTCGGCGAAAACTCACTCGCCGGAAATACTCTGTTCGTCGCTGGAAAACCGGATTCTTCATTTCTGAGCCTTACTAAACCCTCTGAACTTATACCGAAGTCACCCACATACTTTGTAAGCTTTCTGAAGACTCGCTGCTGCAAGATACTCGTCGCCGGAAGGGATTGCTGTCGCCGGAGTTCTGCCGGAAAACAGAGGAAGCTAGTCGGTATACCTCACGCCTAATTTCCTTTCTTTTTACTTACATCTCATCTGTAATTAACCTAAAACGCTAAAGAATCCTGATTAAAACTTCGAACCAGATCGTCATTGTTCCTGGTTAAAATCTGACGAAGAAGACGATGAACCTGTAACATATAAGTATAATTAAAATCAAGTTATAACTCGGGTTAGACACACAGTCCAGCGGTGGACTGTGTGCACATTAAACACACAAAGGTCTCGAGTTCGAATCTTGTTCCACACACGCCGCTTTAATAAAAAACGCCTTTTTTTTTTAACCGAACCGGAAGTCACACTGTTATATGTTAAGTATATTAATAACCGGAATAATAACCAAGTTAGACACACAGTCCAGTGGTGGACTGTGTGTATGTTTATATCACAGGTCACGAGTTCGAGTCCGGGCTACTGCACCGACTCGGACAATTATCTATTTTTTAAAATAAGTCAGAAAATGAAATGTTCAGTTTGTGTTTAAGTATAACAAAAATCAGTTAAGTTAACAAGTTGGACACACAGTCCAGCGGTGGACTGTGTGTTAGTATAAGCCACAGGTCCCGGGTTCGAGACCTGTGGAGCGCACCGTCCGATTCAATTAAATCGTTTTTTAAAATAAAAGGATTTTCTGTTTAAATTAATTAATATATAAATATAATTAAAAACAGATATATGACGGGTTAGACACGTAGCTCAGTTGGTATAGCTGCGTGCACGCGTACGGGAGGTCTCGGGTTCGAGCCTCACTCAGCGCACAACTATACGCATACGAACCGGTCAACGGTCAAGTCAACGGTCAAAGTCAAAGTCAACTGTAGCAAAAAAATCAAATTTTTTATTATTTTTATTTATTTATTTTAATTAAAAATCAATTAAATATACTTAAAAATAACATTTTTAAGGTTAGAAAATAGCCTTAAACTCACAAAAATACACCCAACAATTCTACTAAAATGGATTAATAAAATCCGTTTACTTACCAAACCATAATGCGATTTATCTAGGTTAATCTCACTCGTGGTTAAAACCACTTCGCGTGCATTCAACATCATCAACCGAACGCACCCACTGTGAGTGAATCTTACAACTCCCCTTTTTAAATTACACGTTTTGGGGTGTGTCATGTGTAATAAAAATAATTAACTTGTTTATTTAAACTTTTGCCATACCATATCGTGATCTAAACTTAGATTGTTTATCTTGTTGTGATTAGTTATTTCATTTTGTCAAATCATATGAAATTCTTCATTAAGCCCATCAGTTCCTCGTGAGAGACGAGTTGAACAACGCGTGCCTCAAAACCAATTCATCATTGTTCATGTGTATATCATTGAGTTTATATTGTTTGTAGTTTTGTCTTTCATATTATCATGTTTATGCAATTCATTCATTAGGCCCATCAGTTCCTCGTGAGAGACGAGTTGAGCAACGCGTGCCTCTAAATGTTCCATTATTGTTCATGTGTGCTTTATTTAATGTTTAATTATTGTTGAATAAGTTTACATCTATTTTTACTCATGAGTGGTTGTGCACATATTTCATAATGAATTTAAATAAACTTGTTCAAATGTTTTTCCATAGGATTCACTCGCCAACTTTATGTTGATCCAAAAACCCTTTTACACATGATACAGGTGAACAGGTTGAAGCAAGGAAAACATAGGAAATGCCTTAGAAGAGAACAAAGAAGCTTAGATTGATAGTTAGAACATGTTGTAATATTTATTGTAAATTTCCATTAAATTGTATTAAATGAATATGAAATGCATAATAAATGTCATGAGCTTTGATGATAACCCAATCATGCCCCGATCACCTTTTCCGCTGCGGGTCGGGGTGTGACAGATTGGTATCAGAGCCATGACTATAGGGATATAGGATAGGTTATTAGACCCTTAGAGCCTATACTATAGTCTGCCTAAATTTTAATTGATTAGGTGGTTACATACAAACTTGTGATATTTATTTGTTTCATATTTGTTTACATTTACAGTCAAACATACATGCTTATATACATATTCATTATACATATATCGATGTTCATGTATTCAATTTATTTTCATACTCTCATTATCCAAAGATTTTGTTGCAATTTTCAAATCTCATCAAAGTAAGTTCTGCGACGGGCATGTAGTAACTGGAAGGGTACAAGTACCGGTAGTCGAAACGTCCTGTCTAGGTTGGAATTCGTATAAATCCAATATAACGGACCAGTTTGCCTACCTGGGGACCAACGATGAGAGTACGAATGACCTATTAGGCCAAAGCATGCCACACCAAACGTCGTTCGAACTAACCCACTTTGAGGTGTCACCGTGTCTACACCTGGACACATTCCGAATATCACACGTTGTATACATATTTCTCGATTTTCTCCGGGTTTTTGTGTACGCAACCTGGCAAACCCGTGCGAACCATATGAAAAACCGGTATTCATGGGGGCCCACATGATTACACAGGTAAAGTATGGCGGCATGTAGGGCCTAATGGCGAGCAAAGCCTAAGACATCCTATGGATGTAGTAGATTTATTTTTCTATAATTATTTTATGTTCATTCCTAATGCGACCCATGAACCCAAAACGCTCAACAAATGGCTGCCGTAATACCCAACATTGTAATCCAAGTTCAACAAGCACTCACCGCTAATCCTGTCAATCAAGAAAACCAAAACATTATTAACTCTCCCTCAAATACCGCTAAATGCACCTACAAGCATTTCAAATCATGCGACCCTCCAAAATACAAAGGGACTGAAGGCGTCACCGCTCTCCTCCATTGGTTTGAAGAAATGGAGAACACTTTTCTAAATTGCGATTGCCCCGATGATCGCAAAGTGCGTTATGCTACCGGTCGATTATATGGGATAGCACTTACTTGGTGGAATACAGAGAAGGCCAAACGAGGTGTTGAAGATGCTATGACCTTAACTTGGAACGAGTTGAAGGAAATCATGGCCAGACGATTTTGCCCAAGGAGCGAAATCAAGAAATTAGAAGATGAATTTTATTCGTTGAAGCAAAAGGAAGGAGACCACATCACCTACAACAAAAGATTCCTCGAGTTACATCAAATGGTTCCCAACATGTTCACTCCCCTCTACCGTTTGATCGAGCACTACATTCGTGGTCTTCCGTCAAAGATTCAAGACCCTGTAATAAGTACCAAGCCTGCAACTTTGGAAGCAGCAATGGAGTTAGCAACAGAGCTCACCGAGAACCGAATCCGAAACAAAGACTTCAAGGAGGAGAAGAAGAAGGATAAAGAATCGACTGAAACCTCCGACTCCACCCAAACCAAATCCCCTTCTCAACCCACTTCTAAGAGAAAAAGAGACGGGCAACTTTTCGCTGTTATCCAACGAAATCAACCAATTTCACACGCCATACCCATCCAAGCTATCCCAATCACCCAAGTGGCACCCAACTCAACCTACCAAAATAAGAAACCATATCTTGGACCTCACCCTCGATGCAACAACTGTTTTTATCACCATCCCCATACCCTACCTTGTCGTCCATATGCAACTTGTGGACGCTATGGTCATTTGAGCAAGGTTTGCCGCACCTTTCAAAACCAAACCTCTTCCCCTACTCAAACCATGAATCAAACCTATCAACAACCCCAATACCCCATGTTCCCATATGCTAGAGCTTGTTTCAATTGTGGCGACCCTACCCACTTTAGAAACACATGCCCTCAATTGGTTAACGTCATCAACGCCCAAGCCCAATAAAATCCAGTTAACCAAGTAAACCAAGAAAACCCAACCACTAGGCCACCAACAAGAGGAAGAGTCTTCAATATCAACGCCAATCCTGTCGAAGATAATGACGGCCCAAACGAAGATACCCAACTAGTCCTCTTCGCCGAAGATCCAGAATCAACTCCTATAGTTTAGTTTTATGTTTTTCTTTATCACATAGAACCAAACATAACTTAAGGATAAAGCCAATAAAACTTTGACGAGAATACGGTGGATACGCCGCTGGTACTTCCTATATATAAGTATTCTTGTCAAAGGATCAGAAGCATTATCTGGCGGTTATGAGAGGTTCCATGTGTAGACTATTAGAGTAATTATTGTTTATTGTTTTCAGTATATGCATTTGCCGAGGCCGCAGCTCCCCCTTTATGAGGTTTTGAGCTTATTCCCCATTTTATTATGCGGTTGAACTTGGCGTGCCCGCACGATCGGCTCCGTTTGATTGAGCCTTGATCGATCAGTTCATTTTACATTTTCATTACATGCAATACGCTCGGCTCCGTTTAATTGAGCCTTGAGCGCACAGACAATTTCATTTTCAGTACATGCAATACGTTCGGCTCCGTTTGATTGAGCCTTGAGCGCACAAACATTTTCATTATCAGTATCTTGTGGTTGTGGTGTTTGTAGTAGAGTCGCATAGAACTAAGCATAACTTGCGGATAAAGTCAATGAAAATTTGACAAGAATATGGTGGATACGCCGCTGGTACTTCCTATATATAAGTATTCTTGTCAAATGATCGGAGGTATTATCAGGCGGTTATGAGAGGTTCCATGCATAGGCTGTTTGTGTGATTGTTGTTTAGATTAAGTTATTCATTTTCAGTACATGCAATACGTTCGGCTCCGTTTGATTGAGCCTTGAGCGCACAGACAATTTCATTATCAGTATCTTATGGTTGTTGTGTTTGTTGTAGAGTCGCATAGAACTAATCATAACTTGCGGATAAAGTCAATGAAAATTTGGCAAGAATATGGTGGATACGCCGCTGGTACTTCCTATATATAAGTATTCTTGTCAAATGATCGGAGGTATTATCAGGCGGTTATGAGAGGTTCCATGCATAGGCTGTTTGTGTGATTGTTGTTTAGATTAAGTTATTCATTTTCAGTACATGCAATACGCTCGGCTCCGTTTGATTGAGCCTTGAGCACACAGACATTTCATTTTCAGTACATACAATACGATCGGCTCCGTTTGATTGAGCCTTGATCGCACAGATATTTTTCATTTCAGTATTTTAGGTTTGTTGTATTGGTTGTAGAGTTATATAGGACTAATCATAATTCACTGATAAAACCAATGAAAATTTGACAAGAATATGGTGGATACGCCGCTGGTACTTCCTATATATAAGTATTCTTGTCAAAGGATCAGAGGCATTGTCAGACGGTTATGAGAAGTTCTATGTAGGATTTATTAGTTCTTGGTAACTAATCATAATTTGTGGATAAAACCAATGAAAATTTGGCAAGAATATGGTGGATACGCCGCTGGTACTTCCTATATATAAGTATTCTTGCCAAAGGATCAGAGGCATTATCAGGCGGTTATGAGAAGTTCCATGTAGGATATAGTATTGCCTTGGTTGAAATTGTGTTACATTTATATCATCTTGCTATTTAGAGAAATTGGATTTGTGTTCCATTTCTACATAAACTAACCTCTCCATCATAACAAACGAGAGAGGAACTTCCACCATTCAAACATATATGCTATCAGAATGTGGATTCAAATATTAGCTGTTGTGTTTATTTATGTTCAAATATTAGCTGTTGTGTTTATTTATGTTCAAATATTAGCTGTTGTGTTTATTTATGTTCCATGTAGGTTGTAGTATTGGAAGTTTTGCCTTAGGATATAACCATACCCTTCTAAACATATCCAAACTCTTATGCATGACATCATAGTTAGCGAATAAATTTTGTTTATCAATACTTTTACAGTAGGCAACAAAAAGCGATTCCTGTAATAGGGTACTTAACCCTTACAAGGAACGTTACCGCCTCGAACAAAAACTTAAACCCTTACTTTTCCTAAGCATGTAACTGCCAAAACTAAACACCACCATTCTTTTAGTCAAATATATCACTATTTAAATTTTGGGACGAAATTTCTAAAAAGCAGGGGATACTGTAACATCCGTCAAAAACGGATTTACCAAACCCGCTCCGTTTATCAACCGAACAGTCAGTTAAAATTTTCGTTGCGAAGTAAATGCCCAAAATAATTTTAAACGATACATAATCAATTATTATACGGGAATATATATTTAGTTTTTGAAAAACTGTTAAAAATCGCAAAATAAAAATACTTTGTCCCTGCCGGGTTTCGAACCCGGGTCAGTCGCCGAGTCAGCTGGTTCAACAACTTAACTCACAACACTTGAACCACTGCGCCACTTGTATTATCTGTTAATTATTAAGATCATTTAATTCATAAAGTGTCCTTCCGAATTCAAAACCGGCGCCCAAAAGTTCAGTCGTCGGAAATCCCGGCAATCTCGCGAAACTTAACGTTTCTTTCAGTTATAACGTAAAACATAAACGCTACATCGGTTATAACCGACGTCTGAGTCCGCGACCAAAGTATAACCGCTGGAGAAATTCAAACCAACGAATCAAGTCGGAAATCGGACCAAATACATCGACGACTTGCCCTATAAATACCCCCTCGAACCTCTGCAAACCTTTTCGCTCAAAACCGCACCTTTTCTCGGCGAAAACTCACTCGCCGGAAATACTCTGTACGTCGCCGAAAAACCGGATTCTTCATTTCTGAGCCTTACTAAACTCTCTGAACTTATACCGAAGTCAATCACATACTTTATAAGCTTTCTGGAGACTCGCTGCTGCAAGACACTCGTCGCCGGAAGGGATTGCTGTCGCCGGAGTTCTGCCGGAAAACAGAGGAAGCTAGTCGGTATACCTCACGCCTAATCTCCTTTCTTTTTACTTACATCTCATCTGTAATTAACCTAAAACGCTAAAGAATCCTGATTAAAACTTCGAACCAGATCGTCATTGTTCCTGGTTAAAATCTGACGAAGAAGACGATGAACCTGTAACATATAAGTATAATTAAAATCAAGTTATAACTCAGGTTAGACACACAGTCCAGCGGTGGACTGTGTGCACATTAAACACACAAAGGTCTCGAGTTCGAATCTTGTTCCACACACGCCGCTTTAATAAAAAACGCCTTTTTTGTTAACCGAACCGGAAGTCACACTGTTATATGTTAAGTATATTAATAACCGGAATAATAACCAAGTTAGACACACAGTCCAGTGGTGGACTGTGTGTATGTTTATATCACAGGTCACGAGTTCGAGTCCGGGCTAGTGCACCGACTCGGACAATTATCTATTTTTTAAAATAAGTCAGAAAAGGAAATGTTCAGTTTGTGTTTAAGTATAACAAAAATCAGTTAAGTTAACAAGTTGGACACACAGTCCAGCGGTGGACTGTGTGTTAGTATAAGCCACAGGTCCCGGGTTCGAGACCTGTGGAGCGCACCGTCCGATTCAATTAAATCGTTTTTTTAAAATAAAAGGATTTTCTGTTTAAATTAATTAATATATAAATATAATTAAAAACAGATATATGACGGGTTAGACACGTAGCTCAGTTGGTAGAGCTGCGTGCACGCGTACGGGAGGTCTCGGGTTCGAGCCTCACTCAGCGCACAACTATACGCATACGAACCGGTCAACGGTCAAGTCAACGGTCAAAGTCAAAGTCAACTATAGCAAAAAAATCAAAATTTTTATTATTTTTATTTATTTATTTTAATTAAAAATCAATTAAATATACTTAAAAATAACATTTTTAAGGTTAGAAAATAGCCTTAAACTCACAAAAATACACCCAACAATTCTACTGAAATGGATTAATAAAATCCGTTTACTTACCAAACCATAATGCGATTTATCTAGGTTAATCTCACTCGTGGTTAAAACCACTTCGCGTGCATTCAACATCATCAACCGAACGCACCCACTGTGAGTGAATCTTACAACTCCCCTTTTTAAATTACACGTTTTGGGGTGTGTCATGTGTCATAAAAATAATTAACTTGTTTATTTAAACTTGTGCCATACCATATCGTGATCTAAACTTAGATTGTTTATATTGTTGTGATTACTTATTTCATTTTGTCAAATCATATGAAATTCATTCATTAAGCCCATCAGTTCCTCGTGGGAGACGAGTTGAACAACGCGTGCCTCAAAACCAATTCATCATTGTTCATGTGTATATCATTGAGTTTATATTGTTTGTAGTTTTGTGTTTCATATTATCATGTTTATGCAATTCATTCATTAGGCCCATCAGTTCCTCGTGAGAGACGAGTTGAGCAACGCGTGCCTCTAAATGTTCCATTATTGTTCATGTGTGCTTTATTTAATGTTTAATTATTGTTGAATAAGTTTACATCTATTTTTACTCATGAGTGGTTGTGCACATATTTCATAATGAATTTAAATAAACTTGTTCAAATGTTTTTCCATAGGATTCACTCACCAACTTTATGTTGATCCAAAAACCCTTTTACACATGATACAGGTGAACAGGTTGAAGCAAGGAAAACATAGGAAATGCCTTAGAAGAGAACAAAGAAGCTTAGATTGATAGTTAGAACATGTTGTAATATTTATTGTAAATTTCCATTAAATTGTATTAAATGAATATGAAACGCATAATAAATGTCATGAGCTTTGATGATAACCCAATCATGCCCCGATCACCTTTTCCCCTGCGGGTTGGGGTGTGACAATCACGACCCTTGTGCCGGAAATCGCTGCCAACGATGTGGCAAAGTGGGACACGCGGCAAAGGATTGTCGTGGAGAAATCATGTCACGACAAAACCAAAATCAACACCAGGGTCAGCAGCAGGGTATTAACCGGGGGTGCTATCAGTGTGGTAGCACTGCCCACTTCAAACGAGACTGCCCACAGCTTCGCAACGACAACAATAACAATGGTGGGAACAACAACAACCACAACCACAACAACCACAACAACAACAATAACAACAACAACAATGGAAATGGTGGCACAGGAGGTGCCAAAGGTCGTGCATTTACGCTAGGCCGCGGAGAGGCCAGAAACGACTCGAACGTGGTCACCGGTAAGTTTCCCCTTAACGATCATTTTGCTACTATACTTTTTGATACGGGTGCGGATAGGAGTTTTATATCTGATTTTTTTAGGAAGAACCTAAATCTCACGCCTAAACCCCTAGAGACCCCTTACGTCATAGAACTAGCCGATGGTAAATCTGTAGATGTGACCCATTTAGTAGCCGGCTGTCAACTCAAACTCGCGGGTCACACCTTTACCATTGATCTGATGACAACTACCCTGGGTAGTTTTGACGTAGTAGCCGGAATGGACTGGCTATCCGACGTCCGAGCTGAAGTTCTGTGTTTCGAGAAAGCTATCCGTATTCCGCTCTTTAACAACGAAGTCTTGATGGTGCAAGGCGAGAAGGCAGGCGCCGTCACAAACATCATCTCTTACATGCAAGCTCAGAAGTATCTTCGGAGGAAGAACTCCTTCGCTTTGCTCGCACTGGTCACCGAGCAGCCTAAGGACGAGAAGCGTATAGAAGATATCCCCGTCGTCCGTGACTTTTCCGATGTATTTCCAGAGGAGTTACCTGGTGTTCCACCACATCGACAAGTGGAGTTTGAAATCGAATTGGCGAAACATGCAACTCCTATCGCCAAGGCCCCATACCGCCTAGCTCTAGCAGAGCTGCAAGAGCTGTCTACCCAACTTCAGGAACTGTTAGAAAAAGGATTTATCCGACCCAGTACTTCGCCATGGGGAGCTCCGGTCCTTTTTGTCAAGAAGAAGGATGGGACCTTCCGCATGTGCATCGACTACAGGGAACTCAATAAGGTTACCGTCAAGAACCGATACCATTACCCGGCATCGACGATCTCTTCGACCAACTTCAAGGGTCAAGCTACTACTCCAAGATTGATCTACGGTCCGGTTACCACCAGTTACGCGTCAGGGAGGAGGATATCGCTAAGATGGCATTTCCTACTCGGTATGGCCATTATGAGTTCTTGGTCATGCCCTTCGGTCTCACCAACGCACCCGCGGTATTCATGGACCTCATGAACCGCGTGTGTAAGCCGTATCTCGACAAGTTGGTCATCGTGTTCATCGATGATATACTCATCTACTCTAAGGGTGAAGAAGAACACACTGAGCATCTACGATTGTTGCTGGAATTACTTCAACGGGAGAAACTATATGCCAAGCTTTCAAAGTGTGATTTCTGGATTCGGGAAGTTCAGTTCCTCGGGCATATCGTGAATGAAAAGGGTATCCACGTTGATCCCGCCAAGATCGATGCTATCAAGAACTGGGAAGCACCCAGGACACCGACAGAGATCCGCCAATTTTTGGGTTTGGCTTGTTACTACAGACGTTTCATCGAGGGATTTTCAAAGATCGCGCAACCGCTTACCACTCTCACCCAGAAAGGCACTAAGTATGCTTGGGGTGACAAATAGGAAGCGGCATTTCAATTGCTGAAGCAGAAACTTTGCAGTGCACCCATTCTGTCCTTGCCGGAAGGGACTGATGATTTTGTGGTATATTGTGATGCTTCCATTCAGGGATTGGGATGCGTACTCATGCAACGTGATAAGGTCATCGCGTATGCGTCCCGACAATTGAAGGTTCACGAGAAAAACTACACAACACATGACCTGGAATTGGGAGCAGTGGTGTTTGCGCTTAAGATTTGGAGACACTACCTATATGGAACAAAGTGCACAATCTATACAGATCACAAGAGCCTCCAACACATCTTTGACCAGAAGGAGTTGAACATGCGACAGCGTCACTGGGTCGAACTCCTGAATGATTATGAATGTGCCATTCGGTATCACCCGGGTAAAGCTAACGTGGTAGCTGATGCCCTCAGTAGGAAGGAGCACTTGAAACCTCGTCGGGTACGAGCACTACAGTTCACCATTCATTCGGGGTTACCCGAACAGATACGCGATGCGCAGTTAGGAGCAGTTAAGGAAGAAAACATCAAGGCCGAATCTGTGGGAAAGATGGAACGCGATTGGGAAGTAAAACCCAATGGTGCCCGGTATTTCATGAATCGTATATGGGTACCTCTCTACGGAGACCTCAGAAAGCTAGTCATGGACAAAGCTCACAAATCCCGATACTCTGTCCATCCTGGTTCGGATAAGATGTATCAAGACCTTAAAGCCACGTACTAGTGGCCCAACATGAAAGCGGATATAGCCACCTACGTGAGCAAATGTTTGACTTGTGCAAAAGTCAAGGTAGAGTATCAGAAGCCATCGGGGCTACTTCAACAACCTGAGATCCCGGTGTGGAAATGGGATCAGATCTCGATGGACTTCATCACTAAACTCCCGCGAACCTTGGGTGGTTGCGATACCATCTGGGTGATCGTGGATCGTTTAACTTAGTCCGCACACTTCCTAGCGATCAAAGAAACAGATAAGATGGATAAGTTGACTCACATCTACATTAAGGAAGTAGTTTCTCGGCACGGAGTGCCAATGTCCATCATCTCAGACAGAGATGCTCGTTTCACATCCAACTTTTGCAAGTCACTTCAGAAAGCATTGGGTACACGCTTAGATATGAGCACAGCTTATCACCCTCAGACGGATGGCCAAAGTGAAAGGACCTTTCAGACTTTGGAAGACATGCTAAGGGCATGTGTGGTAGATTTCGGGAACAGTTGGGAAATTCATCTGCCTTTAGTGGAATTCTCGTATAACAACAGTTACCATACGAGTATATCGGCAGCACCGTTTGAAGCATTATACGGTCGCAAATGTAGATCACCGGTCTGTTGGGCAGAAGTCGGTGACAGTCAACTCACAGGTCCTGAGTTGATACTTGAGGCTACTGAAAAGATTGTACAAATCAGAAACCGCCTGGCAGCGGCACGAGATCGACAGAAAAGCTACGCTGATCAACGACGCAAACCGCTCGAATTTCAAGTAGGCGACCGCGTCCTACTAAAGGTGTCACCCTGGAAGGGTGTAATCCGTTTTGGGAAACGAGGCAAACTAAACCCATGGTACATAGGCCCATTTGTGATTTTGAAGCGTATCGGACCCGTAGCTTATCAATTAGACTTCCTACCGAACTCAGTGGAGTTCACAAGTTTTTCACGTGTCAAATCTGAAGAAGTGTCTATCAGATGAAACCCTAGTCATTCCATTGGATGAGATTCAAGTGGATGAACAACTGCATTTTGTGGAACAACCTATCGAGATCATGGATCGTGAGATCAAGACTCGAAGGCACAGCAAGATACCGATCGTCAAGGTTCGTTGGGATTCTAAGCGTGGACCGGAGTTTACGTGGGAAAGAGAGGACCAAATGAAAAGCAAATACCCACACCTCTTTGCAGCTGAGCAGCAAGCTAACGTTACCACCAACTAAATTTTCGGGACGAAAATTCTTTCAACATGGGGATGATGTGACAACCTGGGAATTTCTTGTAATTTCTTGTACCATTGTTAACGAACTAAATCTTTGTGCGTTGCATTCTAAACCTGTGCGTTGCATTCTAAACCGCGTCTACTCAATTTTCGGGACGAAAATTCTTTCAACATGGGGATAATGTGACATCCCGGTTTTTTCAGGTATCTTAAACGCACTACTTCATGGTTATTCATAAATTGATTCGGAGAATTAATTTACACACTCGAAATAACTACGCTAACTTTGTGAACTTATCAAGTGAATTACGTGCTATGTGTTATTAGACGTTTATAAGTTTGGTGAGTTATTATGTCATGTTTTGATTTCGTGATTATTAGTTTATAAAAAAAATATATAATATATAGTAAATAGATAGCCAACCGAACCGAGCCCGAAACGTGTCGACCTCACTTCCTTGCGGCTCAAGGAACTAATCAAAACTTGAGGCTCAAGTTAGAGACCCAAACCGCCCCCCCCCTTGTGCGGCCGCAAATCGCCCCAACCCTTTTCCCCTTTCTCTTTCCTGGGCTATATATAGACATGTATGCATGAGAGTTGTGTTAACAAAAAAATAAAGGAACCCTAGCCCCAAGAACAGCCGACGGCAGCCCCTCCCCACTCTTTCTCTCGATCGCAACCTCCTCCAAAACCCGAAGTGATTCCAAACTCGTTCCCGGTTCGTTAATCTTCATGTTGTAAGGTTAGGGTTTTCATTATTTCGCAAATCACATTAGTGTTTATGAACTCTTGATCATGCTTGTATGTAATGATAGAATCATTGTTATGAAAGTGTTATGATGTTTAGTTCGATTAATTGTGCGAGTTTTGCGATTATGATGTTTAGTTGGATACAAGAATCATAGGCTGTGTTTTGTGATAAAAATCATATTATATGATTAGGGTTTGCATGAGTATGATGTACATGATGATATATGACTAATAAATCTGTTCTTGATCGATTATATTTAAAGTCTCAATTGTTTAAGCGTGTTCTACTGCGATAAAAGTCGAAAACAGGATGCTGAATGGTGTTTACAGCCAACTTCAATTGGCTGTAACTTGGTTATTATTTATCTAAAAGCAGATTTTCTGAAGCCTAAAACGTATATTTTTGAAAAACGCTTCTAATGGCGCTGGATTCATATTTTCTTGAGGTCGTTTGATATTTTTAAGTGGTCAACTAAGTGCAGTAACTGAAGCTGTGTAAATTCTAAAAATTTGTTAGTTGTTTATCGAGTCGGATCTCATAATCTGTAGAGGGTTGGGTCACGAAATTTGTACAGCAACTGGAGATGGAAATTTTCGGGAAACTCCCACCGGAATTTTGTTAATTGGATGAACGATGATTTTTAAATAAATTCTCCCGTGGACTGCAGTCAGAAAGCGATGAATCTGACTGCATCCTAGTATATAAATATTTATTAATAATTGGTAAAGTGTTAGGACTTGAAAAATTTACATAAAATTCTACAGTTTAGTTGACATCTTCTGTAAAACAATTGGAATTTTTGGAACGTTGGAACTATTTTATAAAAATCCTCGAAAACAGCCTAGTTATGAGCATACAAGCTGAAACTTGAAAACTTGCGAATGTGTTTACCAAAGTGTTGTATGAGTTGATTTGTGTTCATGATAAGTTGGTTTGATCACTATTTTGGTATGATAATACTTGCATGCATGATTGTGTTGTCGAATTTGTTATTGTGTGTGCCGCATTGTGTGTTAGTTATGTGTAGGGTTTGTATCAGTGTGTTCACACACTAACTTTAAATCGATTGACTTGTTAGGACGCAATTAGCGGTCCCATCATTTGCTACTTCTGTGTTACACTAACCGAGCAATTAAAGGTGAGTTCACGGCCCCTATTTTATCCGGTTTTAAACAACAGGGGGGAGAAACATGTATACACACTACAACTCTATCTCTTTACGTTATACGAAATAAACGTCGTTAAACTATTCGGTAACTAAGTTAATGTTAATGTACGTTATGGTCACTAAGCAGCTATATCACGGAAGTCCTCGACAAACTCTCGGATCGTTAGTATTGGGTTAGATAGCGGGGAAATTATAAGTAGTACTACTGGGCCCGACAAGCCCCACCCGAGCTAGTCGCGCTAGCCGACCGGGTATGGTCAACGGGTGAATAATTTGGCCTAACTTTCGCCATGGTCAGTGATAGGCCTGGCAACACGGAGGCACAACAGTCAGCTTCGATCGCGAACACTTATGTGACATAACTTTAGGCTCGCTACCACATGTTACATTGAACTTATTCGAAAACAATTATCGGTTAGAATAAGAACAACGACATATTATTCCGGGTTAGGAATAATGGAACCAACGACAGTATTATTCCGGGTTAGGAATAATGGAACCAACGACAATATTATTCCAGGTTAGGGATAATGGAACCAACATCATTATTATTCCGGGTTAGGAATAGTAGAACTAAATCGTTATCCCGGGTTAGGGATAACGGGGGAAACAAACTTTTAACCGAACTAATGAACTTATAAAAACCTGTGAACTCACTCTTCTTTAATGTTGACACTTGTTTCTTTACATGTTTCTCAGGACGCTAGGAGAGCTAGGTGCACTTATTTGCGTTGACCAAGACATATTTTTATCGAGTCTCATTTACGAATATTGTTTGGGATTTTTGGTTTTTGGCGTTTGTGTTGGCGCCCGTTCCTTTACTTTACTTTAATGCTTCCGCTCAACTTTAAAACTAATGCTTCTGCTAAACATTGAAACCAAACTAAGACAATTTAAAAATAACTATGAATGGTTAAACAAATGATTTTGGAAAACGTATAAACAAATCATATAGAGTCGTTCGATGTTACTAGTGTCTCGGATTTTGGTTTGTTCACACGCCTCGCGGTAAAACTCCGCAAGTGGAAATTGAGGGTGTGACACAATACATCAACCGTAATGTCACCACATCATGACACTATCAACCATAACATAAAAGAGATGCAATGTGAAATAAAGAAAATACACTTTTATACAATGACAACTTGTTACATTTTGTTCATGAAGATCAAAAGGACATAAGGATACATAACCCTAGTCAGTACAAGTTTTACATTACAAAAGTAAGATTTCCTTCTACATTGCTTCTTCATGTCATCAAGTTGGCTTCCAAAAGTCAGGATCTTCATATCTAAGTCTTCATGAGCTAGGTCATCAAACGTAAGTCTGATCCCGAAAAGATAATCACAGGCATACTACTGCGGTGGAGGGGGTGGTTTAGATGGTGATCGGTGGAGCATACCACGATGGTAAGCCACCTCCTCCTCTAGGCCAGAAATGCGCCTAGTGGCATCAGTTTGAAACTGCTCTAACTCCTGTACTCGCGCCTCAGATGGGCATGGGGAGTGGTGAAATGGGCAGTAGAAGGGTGGGGTCAGTAGTGGTGATAATGGTAGTGGTGGTGGGTATGATGGTGGGGGTGGTAATGGTGATGATGGTAATGGGGTGTGGCTCTGGTAGTGGCATGAGCAGTACGCTGGGTCTCTAGCTCCCAGATCCTTCGAAAGATCAAAGAGAGATGAAGGCCATGCAAAGTCACTCTCTCCTCCATAGGGATCAGAGGGAAGTGTGAGGGGTGGTAGCGGTCAGAAGGGCTCACGCCCGGTGGGGGTATCGTGGTAGACATACCTGCAGTAGGTGGTATGGGGCGTGTGGCATACCTGGGTGGTGGTCTAGCTGAGAAAGAAGGTCCAACCATGTGGGAGAGTTCAGCTGCAAATGGGTCATAAACGGGATGATAAGTGGACCTCCTAGAGAAAAATGGCGGTAGCTACTCAGGGGCACGTGAGGTACCACTCAGTGAGTAGTGTCGTGCGGGTCTAGAATAGGGAGCGGGTCCAGTATATGAAACGGGTCCATGAGTAGGGATACTAGCAGGAAATGAGCTAACACAGGCCGGTGAGGCTGCAGGGGGTGAGTGCATCAGGATAGGTGAATCTGGGCCGGCGGAAGAGGTATCATCCGCCTCATGCTTACTCTAGGTGGCGACTGAGGATGACGAGATATCGACAACTGGTATGACAGGGGTGGGATCTCAAGTATCGTTATGTCATCAAAGACCTCACCGTCTCTGAGCTCATCCTCCATATGGTCGACGTGAAACACTGGGATGTCATCATCATCATCTAGACCGATGACTGGAGGAACCATGGCAAGAGGTACGGCCAAGTGTACTATCGCGTGCTCGCCCTCTGGATGACCATAAACAATGACGTCGTGTGGGGGCTGCAGAACGGCAACACGTCATCTCCCTTTGGGGCATCATCCTCCATAGGGTCAATAAGAGCAAATGGCTAAAAATCATCAAGTTCCTCGTCGTCAGGGACCTCATGGTCGGCTCCATCCTCATGGGGTAGGGCCTCAACATCAGGGTCGTATCCATCATCGGACACGTACTCCATAGGATCCTCCTAGTAGCTTGACAGAGAAGACATAGTCCTGGCAAATAATTCGTACAATGCATATATACATGTTAGTAATTTATTATTACTTATGATATATTTTATATTAATCACCACTTCTCATGCAAGACTTGCTTTCTTTTGTTTTCACATGAAATCTTAATGTTTCGTGTCTATCCTTTATAGACTGATCATGTATTGATCCTTGCTCGTTACTTATAGTTGAGCTCGTGTGATAGATCCTTATGTTATCGTGACACAATGAAAATCTTTTTGTCATTTTGTCATAATTCTGAAAACATTTATGTTATGTTATAAACCTTGTTTCATGTGTGAGCCCTTGGTGATTGTAGACCAAAATTTAAATAAAAGTTTTTCCCTGGTTCACTACAATCGGAGCTCTGATACCAACCTGTCACACCCTGCTCGTAGCGGAAACGCAAGTGTGTGACTATTAGGTATTCATAGCATCCAATTTAGTAAACAAGTATAATTCAACAATGATGCCATACTAATAATAAGTTGCATTCCAATATTTACAACCAACCAAAAGTGATTTCATAGTTTCAATCGTTTTCAACTTGTTATCATAACCATAATTTAAAGTACACTACTTCGAAATAAGATATTGTTTTCATCATAACTGAGTAATGAGGTTTTGACCCCTATATACCCATACGAAGTTGGGGTATAAAAGGCAAACCCGCCAAAGATGGCACATCGTTGTCTTGACATTTTCCCATAACACGAATCGTATCACCAGCTCATGCCTTGCGTCCTGAAATACATGTAATTTTAAAAGTCAACAAAAAGTTGGCGAGTTCATGTAGTTAATATTTTCGTATAAAATGTCATTCTTGTAAACTAGTAATGAAATCTGAGTATGTTATTAGTAATCATGGAGTTTTAAGGATCTATCAGTGTGTCGCGAGCACCCTGACATATATGTGCCATAAGTAAGTAACCAATCGAGACAACTTTGACATCATTGGGATCACAAAAGCACTAAGTATACCAACCAGGAGTGGAGCGCGTCTGAAACTCAATAGATCTACATCTTTTGCACCTTGGTCACTATGTGATTAATGGTTACTATTGTCATCATCCTACTTAAGCACAATTGATCGTGTTATCAACTAAACCAATAGCTAACATACATTTTTAATGACATGTATTTCCCTTCGATAGTTTTAAATCAAAACTTTGAAAAAACTGAAAGGAGGGACATAAACTCATAGCTTTGCGTTTGGTATGTCATACTATTCGTAGTTCGGTGTTCGTACACGTGTGTAACCTACATGTGTATTGAGTTTATTAGACACCTAGGCCTCATTGGACCTTGTACCAGTTGTTCATCTTGAATTCTTGTTATGTATTTCTTTATTACAATATAACAACTTTTAGTGTTATCATAGTGTTGGTAGTTCGTTTGTTCGATTGTTATTTATATATATGTATTACTCAAATATATATATACACACACACACATATATATATATAGTTATTCCTAGATCGTGTGTGAACTGGGCCTTGCCCTTCACATGTCCTCATGCCCTGCACGTGTGTCTTTGGGCCTTGCCCATGTCATTTATGTCACTGGGCCTAGCCCATGTAATTTATTCCATTGGGCCTAGCCATGTCATTTATGTCATTGGGCCTAGCCCATGTAATTTATGTCATTGGGCCTAGCCCATGTCTTTATGTCATTGGGCCTAACGCTTGTAATTTATGTCATTGGGCCTAGCCCATGTAATTTATGTCATTGCGCCTAGCCCATGTCCCCATGTCTTTATGTCATTGGGCCTAGCCCATATAATTTATGTCATTGGGCCTAGCCCATGTCTTTATGTGATTGGGCCCAACCCATGCAATCTATATGCTTTTGTCCATATATTTTATACATTTGGGCCTTGTCCATATATTTTTATGCAGTTGGGCCTTGCCCATGTCTTTTATAAATTGGGCCTAGCCCATTATTTTATAAGTCTTGTACTTATAATTTTTACTAAGTGTAGATTTGTAAGTATACTTATTTTTATACTTTTTTAAAATTACTTAGTAAATTCTTTTATGTTTTAACTTTCCGGATTTTGATATCGATAACATATATATATGTTAAGTGCCTAAATATATAGTTTAGACTTGTCGCCCGTCGCCGTAATAACTCTTCGTGTCCGCGATTTATCCGTTGGTCGACGACGCGTCGGTGTATTTGTGTATGTTCGCCCATCGTCCGCATTGCTTCGTTTATCTAATTAGTGTTTTGACGTATTGTAAAAATGTATTTCTTTGTGTCACCAACACTTGGTAATATTTTCAAGTGTTTGTAGTATTTTGTGTATAGTTGGGTATTTTTATGGTGAATACCCTAAGCTTCTAAATACGTACACATACCATACGCATATATTTATACATAATTCTTGGTGACAAAATATGTATATATATACTTTTATTTCCACAAGTAACCATATATTTATTTATATGGATCACTTATTTTTACTTGTAAATATATATGTATATATATGTATACTTGTTGAAAACTTGGGTGTTTAGGGTTTAACCCTTGTCATTAGAACTTACCTAATGACGGTTTAAGTTACTAATCGCGTTTAGTCCCGCTAATCACCCCGTTAATCATACCTTAATCGCGGTTAAATTTTTAGAAAATCTCGCCATAGTTTCCCCTAAACTTTGGCGTTTTCCATGTTTTTAAAACGTATTTAAACCTTGTTTAAACTCATAATCAAGATCAACAAATAATTTAAAGCTTCCATATTATTTTGTTTACAACTTATGTACATCATCATCCATAGCTTTTAGTAGTCAAAATCTTATTAAAGATATAACGAGATTTCAATAATTATTAGCATTTTTAAACAATCATTTTTGTTACATCATTAGATCAAGTCCTTTTTTAAACCCCTTTGATTGCTACACTTTTTAAGATGGTTACATCTTAAATCATAGTGTTTAGTCTTTAAAAAAGTTACTCATGTATAATAAAATTACTTTTAGATTTTTGTAATCTTTATGGATGATGAAGTCGATGATCTTGTTTAGATTTAAACCATTACCATGTTTAAATCATCATTTTCATATTTATCCATACAAGATCATCTAACTTATAAACCTTACTTTAACGTAAACAACATCATAATGCTAATTAGTTAACATATAAACACATAATCAACACAAAATAAACTATATTAAGTGTTATTATTAAGGTGTGGTTTAGGGTTTTAGGTTATATTTTTCATTTTAAAGATGATCAACTTGTACTTCCTTAAACTAGCCATGGTAAGAAGCTAGAATATGAAGAGATTTGTCTTACAATGGGTGCACAAGTTCAGTGAAGATCTAGGAAGAAAATGGAGCTCCAAGAAAGCACTAATGGTCCTCCACCTTTGCTATCATCTTGGATGGTCTTGAAATGACTTCAAAGTGAGTGAAATGGGGTGGTTAATGGTGGTTTTATGTCACACCCCAACCGATGGTGGAAACATCATAGTGAGACAAACTAGATTGCTCGAGACATCAGAACACTATTTATGACAATATTTAATTAAACAGCTCATTTCATTTCAAAGCATCAAATTGTCAAATTACAACATAATCGAAATACAAAGTAACAATAACAACATAAGTTCAACAAAACACAATAATCAACTTAGCATTCTACGCGTGTTTCTAAGCCGATCCTACTAAGTTTCATCATACCACTTCATCAACCTGCAACATGTTAAAAAGTATAGTTCAATAACAAAGTATTGGCGAGTACACAAGTTTGATATCATAGCATAAATATTAATACCGTTTAAACATATCCACATGAATAGCTAGCATACGAGATAAATGTAAACAAGGCATGTGAACTACGCGTCAATCCTCTAGTGTACCGCACAATAGATTAAAACTTAACATTGACCACAAGAATACGGGCAGTGCGTTACTCCTATAGCGCTTTACATGTTAAAGGAGGCTTGATTGAAGTTAATGACATTTAGATCACATAAGATTATACCAAGTAACAAGTCAAGTAGCACATAACTAAAGCATGTTTGATGGATTGTATGTGTGATTTCATAGAATAAAAGTGTGATTTAGTTTAGTTTGATAAGTTAACATATTGCACCCAAAAAGTATAAAACAAAAAAAGGGTTCGAGTATACTCACGGTTTTGCAAACTAAATTCCGTGAAAGCGTTAGGTTGATTTAGGGGGATGAACACCAAGTTATCCTACACAAGGAAACGTAGGTGTGTGAGTTTTTTAGATTTACATGGAGTTTGATAAGTTTAGGAATTGAAGTATGCAAAAGGTATGCATAGTCAAAGTATTTATCTAGAAGTTAACGCTCGTTTTTTGACACTATAAGCCCTGAAGGGTGTTTGTGTTTTTATGGGTCATGCCCAATAGAATCGTGACGATGATTATGTCTAAGATAAAATAACCTAATATTAGGACAAATAACCATATGGTCATTGTCAAAGGTTCGGTTACATTAAGTATTTATATACATATAGTTTACATATAATATTACTAATTAATCATAGAGTTCATGTATTTCATAGATATCATGTAAGTCATATAAATCATGCATGGAGGTAGGAGGTTAACCGTCCAAAACCTCTTTCATAAGATTCACCAATACAAAAGATTGTCACAAGGGCAATCCAGATGGTCAAGAATTATAGAAATCATCAAATAAGTGGTGGATTGAAAAGTTGAATGGCCAAGGCCTTCATGTAATCATAGCTACAACAACACAAGCTCGTAAGTTTGGATGGCTCAACACTTGTGGGTTTGAAACCCTATTAAAAACCACAAGTTTAGAGACATGTTATGCCTCTTGATTGTGTATGAACAAGTCTAGCTTAACCACTAATCATAAACTTGGTTAGGGGCATAAGTAGCATAGAGTTGTTATATTTAAAAAAAAGTTCGATAAGGTTTTATAAGTTATCTTCCAAAACAGAAAGTTTAGCCCAAAAATGGTGTGATCACCTTGGTTTTCCATGGAAAACCTATGGTAACATCCATAGGGCTTAGCAAACAATGTTGAGGAAGAAACAAGAAGAAAACATTGAAAATTTTGAAGTTTAAAAAAATAAATTTGGGCATAACGTTTGCACACTTTTGGATCTCAAAATGGTGGGGTTTCACCTTAGTTTGCCCAAGCAAACTTGTGAGAACCTTCCTAGAGGTTATTCAAGAGCGTTAGAAGGAAAAACAAGGCTAGAAGAATAAGAGAAGTGAGTTGAAACTCACTTGCAACCTGTTGTGTTTCCGCAAAGAATTTCTGAAGTTTAGAGGGTTGTTTGAGGTATTTGGAGGCTTGTAAAAGTGTGGAAATGATGGAGGAACACTTGTTTATATAGAGGGGGAATTAGGATTAAGATTAGGGTTACATTTAATGCAATTAGGTGAGATTTTGAATCAAAAAAGAAGAGGGAAACAACCACAACAGCTTGCGGCCGCAAGCTGTTTGTTTCTTTTTTTTTGTTCTTTCATTTATTTAATTGTTGCATCTTGGGTTTTAAGTTTTGTACATGATATATATTACAAGTATGAGTCTTATAATGGTCCTATGTCGTGTATAAGGTCGTTTGAAAACCTTATAAAAAGACTTCTTGAAAGCATATTTTAAACACAAGTTGTGACAAGATTATTGCGATGATGGAAGCTTGAATAATTTGCATTAAGTCACTAATTATCTTGCTTGACTTTGGTATTAAGATTTATAAACATTTAACAAGCATTTACAAGTCGTTTCGAATTGACTTATGAAGTAATAAAGTAACGTACGATCACAAGTTTAAACATGAATAAAGTTTGCGGAATTCGCGTATTTGATCAATCTTGATTACAATCAAAGCCTTAGATTACAATGAATTGGAAATAGAAATACGATTACAAGGTTTGGACTTTCCAAAAATAGAAACACGAAGCGATCTTGCCAAAATGGAAAGTTACAAATGCGAAAGCGTTACAGTCTCCCCCCCCCTTTAGGGAATTTCGTCCCGAAATTTAGGAAGACGCAACGAATAAATGTGGATACTTAGCCTTCATGTCACTTTCAAGTTCCCAAGTAAACTCAACGACACGTTTTCCTTCCCATCGAACCTTCACGATAGGAATTTGACTGCGCCTTAGTTGCTTAGTACCTCGATCCATGATTTCGACTGGTTTCTCCATGAAGTTCAAGGTCTCATTGCTTTGAAGATCTTCAAGTGGAACTTGGAGTCCTTCTTCGGCAAGACATCTTTTCAAGTTTGAGACATGGAAGGTAGGATGAACGTTGTTGAGCTCTTGTGGTAGGTCCAGTTGGTAGGCTACCTTGCCAATCCTTTCGAGAATCTTGAAAGGACCTACGTAGCAAGCTTTCCCTTTTTTCCCGAAACGAACCACACCCTTCCAAGGGGATACCTTGAGAAGTACAAAGTCACCAATGTTGAATTCTAAAGGCTTGCATCTTTTATCTGTGCAACTCTTTTGTCGGCTTCTAGCTTTCAGCAAGTCGTCCCGAATCTACAAAATCTTGTTCGTCGTCTGTTGTATAAGCTCGGAGCCGGTGATTTGAGCTTACCCGATCTCGTACCAACAAATAGGCGATCGGAACTTGCGTCCATACAATGCCTCGAATGGTGCCATTTGAATACTCGCGTGGTAACTGTTATTGTACGAGAATTCGACCAAAGGCAAGTGCATGTCCCAGTGGCCACAAAAATCAATTATGCAAAAACGAAGCATGTCCTCTAGAGTTTTGATAGTACGCTCAGTCTGACCATCAGATTGAGGATGGAAAGAAATACTGAGATTGAGTTGAGTACCAAGCGCCTTTCGAAATGCTTGCCAAAGGCGAGAAGTGAAACGACCATCACGGTCCGAGATAATGTCAACGGGGACACCGTGATGACAAATGACTTCATCCGTGTAGATACGAGCCAATTTCTCAACTCGGTAGTCTTCACGCATGGGAAGGAAATGAGCAGACTTGGTCAGGCGGTTCGATGTTTACCCAAATACTATCGTGACCAGACGATGTATGAGGGAGTTTGGTTATGAAATCCATGGTAATACTCTCCCATTTCCAAACAGGAATTTCTGGTTTTTCGAGTAAGCCAGAGGGTCGTTGATGTTCGGCCTTTACCTTGGAGCAAGTAAGGCACTTCAAAACGTAAAAGGCGATATCTTTCTTCATACCAGGCCACCAGTACGATGCTCCAAGGTCGTGATACATCTTATCGGCACCAGGGTGAATAGAATACCGAGATTTATCAGCTTCACTCATCAAGAGGTCACGAAGATTATCACGGTTTGGAATCCAAAAATGGTCAAGATAGCACATGATGCCATTGGGTTTGGTCACGAGATGGTTTTCAGCACCACACTTCAACTCATTATCAAGGTTACCCTCATTAACGGTCGAGTATTGTGCCTCACGAATCTTCTCTTGGAGTTTTCGTAACGTTTGGTAGCAACGTACAATTTTAACATAAGTTTTTAGACTGAGTGCGTCAGCCACAACATTCGCTTTACTAGGGTGGTAGCGGATATCGCAGTAGTAGTCGTTTAACAATTCTACCCAACAACGCTGACGCATGTTGAGTTCTTTTTGATTAATGATGTGCTGGAGGCTCTTATGGTCGGTGAAGACCGTACACTTTTACCATAAAGGTAGTGTCGCCATATCTTTAATGCAAAAACCACTGTACCAAGTTCGAGGTTGTGGGTAGTATAGTTTTTCTCATGAATCTTGAGTTGTCGTGACGCGTAAGCGATGACATTGTTCCGTTGCATAAGAACACAACCAAGACCTTGTCTTAAGGCATTGTAATACACGACAAAGTCGTCGGTACCATCGGGAAGGGTTAGGATAGGAGCATTGCAAAGCATGTCCTTGAGTGTTTGGAAAGACTCCTCTTGTTCGGAACTCCAAACAAAAGGCTTATCCTTTTGGGTCAAAGAAGTGAGAGGTACGACGATTTTTGAAAAATTTGATATGAAACGACGATAATAACCGGCTAAGCCGAGAAACGAACGTATTTCGGATGGTGTCTTAGAAGCAATCCAATTTTTCACCGCCTCGATTTTCGCGGGATCAACGTGAATACCAAGTTCGTTGATGATGTGACCAAGGAACTGAAACTCCTTTAGCCAAAATTCACACTTGTAGAACTTGGCGTAAAGACGTTCAGTACGCAATAGCTGAAGGATAAGACGTAAGTGTCGCTCATGCTCTTCTCACATCTTGGAATAGATTAGGATATCATCAATGAAGACGATCACGAATCAGTCGAGATAGGGCTTACACACGCGATTCATCAAATCCATAAACACGGCGGGTGCGTTGGTCAAATCAAATGGAATGACCACGAACTCTTAGTGCCCATAACGTGTGCCAAATGCAGTTTTGGGTATATCTTCTTAGATGACTCAAAGTTGATGATAACCAGAACGAAGGTTGATTTTTGAGAAACAAGTCGCGGCTTGAAGCCGATCAAAAAGGTCGTCGATGCGAGGAAGAGGGTATCAGTTCTTGACTGTAAGCTTGTTGAGCTCACGATAGTAGATGCACATATGAAAGGATCCGTCTTTCTTTTTTACGAATAGGACGGGAGCACCCCAAGGAGATATGCTAAGGCGTATGAAGCCTTTATCAAGAAGCTCCTGAAGTTAGCTAGACAGCTCTTGCATCTCCGAGGGTGCTGGACGATAGGGGGATTTTGCGACCGGAGTTGCACCAGGGATGAGGTCGATGCGAAAGTCAACGGAACAAGTAGGAGGAGGACCAGGAAGATCCTCAGGGAAAACGCCAGGGAAATCGCGCACAACGGGAACTTCACTCACGCTTGGACCCTTATCTTTCTTTTCCACAATGTGGGCAAGAAAGGCGAAGTATTCCTTACGCAAGTACTTGTTTACTTGAATACACGACATAAGCTTGAGACCTTTGAAGGTTTCTCGCCATAGACGTGTAAGGAGTCATTATTGGGAAGGGGAAGGCGAATGTATTTTCCGAACAAACAACTTCGGCACGGACTCGCCTAAGCCAATCCATGCCTACTATGATATCGAAGCTATCCATTTGCATGGGTATGAGGTCAATAGAAAACGTATGATCGTTGAGATTTAATGAACAATTAGAAAGAATAGAATCAACGGTGACGGATTTCTGTCAGTGACTTTGACTTCGACTTCGAATGATTTAGGCAACTTAGAACGACTACACATAAGCAAAGGTTCGAATTCTACGGATACAAAACTTTTATCCTCACCAGTGTCAAATAAACACGTAGCGTAAACATTGTTAACAAGGAACGTACCCGATATGACATCATTTGAATTTTGAGCTTGAGCGATTGTGATGACGAAGGCTTGGCCGCGAGCTTGCTACTGCTGTTGGTTGTTGTTGGCGAAGTGATTTGGGTCTCCGCATCTGAAGCAGGCATGAGCAGCGGGTGCAAGAGGTCGGTTTTGGTTAGCGGCAAGGTTTTGAGCTGCGGTTATCGCTCGGGCTTGGTTGATGGGGGCTTGCGGAGCATTTCGGCACTGTTGGGCGAAGTGCCCATACCTATTGCAGATTAGGCATAGGTGGCACGGGGCGGTAACCGGGTGGTGGAAAGGACAGGTGTTGCACTTAGGATGGGTCCCGGTGTATGTTTTCTTGATGGGCTCGGGTGCAGCTAACGCTAGGTGTTGGGGGTTTGGCAGAGTGACTACCACACAGTTTGGGCTCGAAGCCTTCTGCTTCTTGCTCTTGGTGTTGCTCCTTGGGGGTTCGGGTGAGGTAGGCTCGGTGAGGGCTTCAGAGATGGCTTGGTGGGCTTTCCTTAGTGGAGCCTTGGCGGCTTCACGAACGAGGTCGCTATTGTTAAATCGAGCAACCAAAACCAAAAGCTTCCTCGAGGGTCTTGGGTGAGGTGGTATCGACCAGGTCCGCGAGGTGAGGAGGGAGGCAACGTATGTATTTAGCAACGACCTTTTCAGCCGTGTCGACTTGGCTTGGGCAAATCACACCTAGCTGTTTAAAACGGGTCGTGAGGCAAGTCATTCCCTACCTGCTTGAGGTTCCAAAACTCATTTTCGAGTCGTTGGCGTTCATGGGGAGGGCAGAATTCACTTTCCATTAGCTTCTTAAACTCGGTCCAAGGGAGGGCGTGAGCGACTTCGTTACCATGAGCGTTACGCTCGGAAGTCCACCAATCAAGAGCCCTTGATCGGAACACTCCTGTAGCGTTCATGGTTCGCAGGTGGTCGGGACAACCACTTTGGATGAAAGTGACCTCAATGGTGTCGAACCATTGTAGTAACTTGGTGGCATCCCCTTCGCCGGTGAACGGTAAGGATTGCAAGAACAGAATTGCTTATGGGTGAAGGTGGTTTTAGGGGGGTCGCCTTGGAGTGAGGTGTGAGGTGATTCGGCATTGGGTGGAGGTTGGATCTTGCTGACGATTTCGGGGATAACCTTGGCCATATGCTCGGCCATTTGTTCGGCCATGAACTTCATGCAATCCTTCTTTGACATGGAGTCGGATTGGGACTTCGACTTGGACTTCCTCTACCCATGACACTTTGAGAGAAAGACATCGATTCGACAATAGAAGATAGATTTAGGCTTTGATCGTAATGCGTTTTTATAAAGAAAAGAATTCGTTTTTGAGCATATAAGTATCATGTAACACGTATGAATTCACATAGATAGCATAAGCATATTGGCATTCAAAAGTATAAACACGTATGATTTGCATAAGGAGTATAAATTAGTTGGTTCACAAGAATTATTATTATTGTTTTTGGTTACGAAAGGCGTGCGAATCGTGCATCGGGTCCGAAATGAATGAGATAGGAAGTATTAAAACACATAGAAATTGAGATAGTATAAAAGATAGGCTTAATAAAACAATGAGTGTTTCTTGTTGAGAAACGTTGACTATTCCAAAGTGAATCGAGATACTTTCAAATTAGAGAAACGTGTTTTTGCCTATAGGTAAAGTGCTTTCGTCGAGAAGCGATTAACGGCACTATACCCTTCCAGTTATTACACGTCTCTAACCGATCGAGAAATCAAAACTTTGGCGATATTGAAAATCGAGGAATGGGACTAGTTGACAAGGTTCGGGTTTCACCCCTAACTTGACAACATCGTACCCTAAGCGTGGTTGGTACTCACCAAACAAGGAGCAGATTCCGACTTGTTAGTAAGGGCACTAGAGTATGAAATAGAAATTCCCATCAAGATGTGGATTTCACTCTTAACTTAATGGTGTAATTTTGTGAAAAATCGAATTACACGGATTGAGAGTGATCACCAAAGTGCGGGTTTCACCCCTATTATGGTGAGATTGTCTCGTTTATAGTTCTAGTGTCTTCAAGTCTTTAAGTGTGTAAGTTGTGTAAGTGTCTTAGGAAAAACACATATATATATTTAAAATAAAAGAAATAGGAAGAAGCAAATAGGGAGAATTAACATTTTAATCATGAAGCAAGAATGGTCAAGTTGGTCAGTTAAACTATAGACTAGGTCGAACATGGCAATTCTACCTAATTCCCTATAGTTATGGCTCTGATACCAATCTGTCACACCCCAACCGATGGCGGAAACATCAGAGTGAGACAAACTAGATTGCTCGAGACATCATAACACTATTTGTGACAATATTTAATTAAACAACTCATTTATTTCAAAGCATCAAATTGTCAAATTACAACATAATCGAAATACAAAGTAACAATAACAACATAAGTTCAACAAAACACAATAATCAACTTAGCATTCTACGCGTGTTTCTAAGCCGATCCTACTAAGTTTCATCATACCACTTCATCAACCTGCAACATGTCAATATTCGGCGTTTTCATTATTTAGAACTCACCAATGGTGTTTTACACCTTGTTATGCATATCTGAATTATGGCGTTTTCATTAAAATGTTTTAGAGGTACAGTAAATCTGTTATTCTTATTGTTTATCATTAAACTAATGGTTTGTTCATTAAGGCGTTTTCAACTTCTTCCCTCTCAGCAGCCACTTCATTGGTAGATATGTCCAGTTGATTTAATATATTGGCGTTCCTAAACTCATTATATTTCATTAATAATTCAAAATACTACAACTAAGACGAAATCAAAGTAAACTAATAGTCTTCTGTGGATGGTACTACATAAGAGAAGTACCCATCACTTTGGTGATCACTTTCTTCAGACTCGTCATCATTATCTATTTCATTGGCGTGTAACGCCATAATCTCGTTTAGCCTTTTCCGCATCCTATATTTAAATATCATCACAACCCTGGATGTTGTATCGTTCGAAGGTGCTAAATCAAAGAGTTGCTCAAGAGGGTGTAGTTGATCTATGTTTAGCACTTCGCCCATCGTCAATGAATAATCCACCCCGTCTTGATAAGTCACTTTCACCGTCCTTGATGGTTCATCCAAACTCCAACTTGTAACTGTTGGTAGATCAGTAATGTCATCGTCATCATCATCATCATTTGCTGAAAAATTTCTTTTCAATCTTCTTATTACCGTTTGAGTCCTTTTACAATCGTTGGCCCTTGGAACCCCAAGGGCTAGAATATCCCTCTAAACGGCCTCATACTAAGTATTGCCTTGACGGTCTTGACCTTCACCCTTCTCCTGTAAGAGAACTTTAGGATGAAACGTCTCTCCGATCTCTCTAACCTCCATGCAATAACCTGGCCCATTTTTTAAGTTGTATGGCGTTTTAAACAATTTGTTGTGTGTTTAGACAATTTGTGGATTATTAAGTTTGTTTACATGTTCTACTTATATCATGACCTTTTTTTGGCGTGAGGTAGATATATGTTTTTGGTGCTAAAAAAACCATAGTCATTATATTTTTTATTTGTATTTTTGGTATCTCTTGTCGTGTGACGTAGGATGCAGACTTATAATATGACAGGTAATTATGGGGTTTTGAAAATATAAAAAAATTCAATTTCCATGGTGTGGTTTATAATATAATAAATGTTAGTAATAAAGTTTCTGTCATTTCAGTTATTGTTTGTAGTTACTGTTTGTTTAGTTTTATCTGTTAAGGCTGTAACGCATCACATCCTTTAAGTTTGGCGTTTTGTATTTTATGGTGTTTTAGTAAATAGAGATGGCAAAATTAAACTTTTGTAAGGCACCCTTTTGTTCTATTCTCTTGCACCTTGTTTTATACATTTCAGTAATCATTTGGAGTCTTTAATAATGCATGATTAAAGGAATTTTATTAAAGTTTTGGTGTTTGGCGTTTGTGGCATTTTGGCATTTTATAAGTAACTAGAGAAATAATATATTTTATTAGCTGAAATTTAGATAACAAACCACATAAAATAACACAAAAAATAGAAAAGAAAAAGAAATTAAAAATGCTTATCCAATTTCTCATCCAAATCTTCACTACCATCAGTCTCTTCTTCTTGAAGTTTTTGTCCCTTGAACCTTGAAATTCCTTAGATAGGTGCCGATTTCCCTACACAGCTGAAACGCTCTGCTCTAGGCGAAGCTGGTCATTCAACAAAATATGGCGTTATGGCTTTTGGTGTGATCTTTAGTTGTTGATTGTTGAAGTGGTTTTGTGGATGTTGGAGACATATATCGATGCCGTATTTGTGTATGCTATTATTGGGGGTGATTGTGAGTTGGTTTTTTGCTTGGATGATATTTGGGCATCATCTTCATGCTCATCCCACTCTTCATCATTTAATAATAGAGCCCTAAATAGCATTTACACGGGCATATGTCTCTTCTTCTCATCGAAACCTTCCTAAGAACAAAGCACACAAAATGACATATCATTGTCATCAGTCTCTTTTCTTGAAGATTTGTCCATCTCATTCAGCAAAATCTTAGTGAGTTATCCCCCTCATCTAAGAATCCATTCAGCGAAACTTTGGGGAGAACAATACTAAATCTCCAAGAAACGACGTTTACCATCTGTGGTTGTTTTAACTTTTTTGGTGTTTTAAAGTGAATGGTTTGCCAAGAAAACATGGCGTTTGTTTTTTAGTGTGATCAATGGAAGTTAATGAGATGTTTGTTTATATAAGAGTTTTTTGGCACGTAGTTTAGGCGGGATTTTATTTTAATAAATGTTAGTAATAAAGTATATGTCGCTTCAGTTACTATTTGTAGTTACTGTTTGTTCAGCTTTATCTGTTAAGGCTGTAATACGTCCCATCTTTTATGTTTGGCATTTTGTATTTTAATGGCGTTTTATAGATAAAGATGATAAAATACACTAATTAACTTTTGGTGTTTTTTGCAATTGTAGCATTTAGGCGTTTTATAACTAATTTGAGGAATATAGTATTTTATTATTTGAAAAGTACATAACAAACACACAAAAAATTACACAAAAGAAAATAAAAAGAAAATAAATTAAAACTCCTTGTTAGAAGGGATTTTGTCTGAAAATCATCCATCACTCCTCTGGTCTTCTTCTTCTTCGGATTCTTCTTCAAGTTTCTCATCCAAGTCATCATTTTCACTTTCATTGGCCTCTTGCTCTTGAAGAGTTTGAAGCCCCATTTTAACATGTCATACAATAATGCCAATTTTATGTTCATGTCTGTGTTCAAACATGTTGCATTATATAACTTCTCCATGAACCCAAGACCCTGCTTGGTCATGATTGTCACACCCTCAATTTCCACTTGCGGAGTTTTACCGCGAGGCGTGTGATCAAACCAGAATCTGAGACACTAGTAATATCGAACGACTCTATATGATTTATTTAAACGTTTTCTATAAACATTTGTTTAACCATTCATAGTTATTTTCAAATTGTCTTAGTTTAAAAGTTTAGCGGAAGCATTAGTTTCTAAGTTGAGCGGAAGCATTAGAGTAAAGTAAAGTAACGGGCGCCAACATAAACGCCAAAACCAAAAATCCCAAACAATATTCGTAAATAAGACTCGATAAAAATGTCTTGATCAAATGCAAGTGAGTGCACCTAGCGCTCCTAGCGTCCTGAAAAACATGTAAAGAAACAAGTATCAACATTAAAGATGAGTGAGTTCACAGGTTTTTATAAGTTCACAAGTTCGGTTAAAAGTTTGTTTCCCCCGTTATCCCTAACCCGGGATAACGATATAGTTCCATTATCCCTAACCCGGAATAATAATGTTGGTTCCATTATTCCTAACCCGGAATAATAATGTTGGTTCGTAATTAAGTTCAATGTTAACATGTAGGTAGCGAGCCTAAAGTTACGTCACATAAGAGCTCGCGATCGAAGCTGACTGTTGTGCCTCAGTGTTGCCAGGCCTATCACTGACCATGGCGAAAGTTAGGCCAAATTAATCACCCATTGACCATACCCGGTCGGCTAGCGCGACTAGCTCGGGTGGGGCTTGTCGGGCCCAGTAGTACTACTTATTATTTCCCCGCTATCTAACCCAATACTAACGATCCGAGAGTTTGTTGAGGACTTCCGTGATATAGCTACTTAGTGACCATAACATACATTAACATTAACTTAGTTACCGAGTAGTTTAACGACGTTAATTTTGCATAACGTAAAAGATAGAGTTATAGAGTGTATACATGTTTCTCCCCCTGTTGTTTAAAACCAGATAAAATAGGGGCCGTGAACTCACCTTTAATTGCTCCGTTAGAGTAACACAAAAGTAGCAAATGATGGGACCGCTAATCGCGTCCTTGAAACGATGATGATTAGCGAACCGGGACAAGATTGGAATCAATCCGGGGTTGGAGAGTTGCGACCGTGAGAGGGGGGGCTGCCGTTGGCTTCTCTTAAGGACTAGGGTTTTGTGTTTGTTTGTTTTTTATTTTTTTGAACATAACTCATGCATGCCCACATTTATATAAGACAAGGGAAAAGAAGGAGAAAGGGGGTGGGGGGCTCGCGCGACCGCAAAGGGGGGGGGGTTTGGGTAAGTAGCTTGGGCCTCAAGTTTAGGTTAGTTCCTTGGGCCGCAAGGAGGTGAAGTCGACACGTTTCGCGGCTCGGTTCGGTTCGGCTATTTACTTATTATTTATTTTTTTATAGCTAATAATCGCGAAATCAAAACGTGATATAATAATTCTACAAACGTCTAATAACACATTGCACGTAATTCACCCAATGAATTCACAAAGTTAGCGTAGTTATTGCGAGCGTGTAATTTAATTCTCCGAATTAAATTAGCGTAGGAATGAATGACCGTAAAGTAGCGCGTTTAAGATACCTGGAAAGCCGGGATGTCACAATGATCTTTTCAAGTATGTCGTCTTCCTCCTCCCCGTTGTCACATATAACGGTCACCATGTTAGTGTCTTCATCAAAACGCTATGATCTGATGACTTGGTCCATTTTTTATTTCCCTTGTTTGGTCCAAATTTTCTGGTTAATCTTCTTATAACCATATGTCTTTTATCACAGTGGTTATCTAAAGGGACGCCAAGTGCTAGGATCCCCCTTTGTACTTCTTCTTCCGAGTTCAATATGGTTTTGATTGTTTTAACAAACCCTCTTCTTCTATTGTCAAAACGGATTAAGAATCTTCGGTTTCTGAGGGTGTATCTCCATGAAATGATGGTTGCCATTTTTCTTCCTCTCATAGTTTTTTGTTTTTGAAATTTGGCGTTTTGGTTAAAGATGGTGTTTTAGTATGATCAATTGAAGTGATAATGGAAGTGATGGTAACGTCGTTCATATAATGATCTCTTTGGCGTGTAGTTTAGGAGGGACTTTTTTTGTAATAAATGTTAATAATTAACTTTCTGTTACTGTTTGTTCACATCTATTTGTTAAATTTGCAACGCGTTTTATCATTAAGTTTTGGCGTTTTGTATCAATGACGTTTTAGATAAATATGTGGTTTCATTTGGAAGTGAGTGATGTGTATGGGATGTAGGTTAATGTGGGAATCTTGAATGGCGTTTTGTTCATTAGTGTCGCGTTTTGTATTAGAGTAGTAAAAGACCCTTTTACCCTTAATGAAGCACATCCAAGTAATAAAGTTGATGTTTTTCAGGAAAACGCCATCACGCCATTCTAATCCATAGATTGTTTTGATATAACGGATGAATAAGGGCGTTCTCAGCGTTTTCACACTTTTAGGCGTTTTCTCTAAAGGTTTTTCCATTAGAACTAGGCCATCCAAAAGGTTTTACCGAATTTTTTTCAACAAAAGTTAGAAAAAAATCACTTGTTTTAGCAATTTTTTTTAAAAAATGTCGCATACCCACATTTACATGAGGCGTAAAAAATATTTATCTTTTTACAAAATTTACACCAGCGCGTAAAAAAAACTTGCATCAATCAAAACTACCGACTCGACAATTTTTTTACTTTTTTTATGGATGTGTTTATAATATTTTCATCTACGTGTGTGCAAAAAAGTTTTGGCCCAACTCGTGCGGGAAGAAAAAGTTCTCACGGTTCTCACAACTCGTGGTGGTTCTCATTTGAACCAAGCCCTATATATATGTATATATATTATATATATATATATAACAAATTGACCATCAAAGTCTATCAACAAAAAACTTGTTTAAAGTTATATAACTAATTGATGAAAAATGATCAATAAAAAATCTAGATTATCAAAAACTTTGTTCAAACTAATAAACATGATAAGCAAAAACATGGATCATCAAAGCCACTCGATTTTATCGTGTTCTTGCCTTCTCGTTCAAACTAGAAATCAAAGGTTGGTTTTTCCAAAACCTCAAAAGCACCCTCACGTGTAGTAGGAGATGGATCAGGGTACAAGTGACCCTAATCCCAACTACAAATGTTCAAGTCAGTTGTATCATATTCACTTTTCAAAATAAACTACACTAATCAACAAGAAATTGTCATTACCTAATAGATTTGTTGAATCTATGGCTGCCTTTGTCTGAAAAGGCATTGTCAGTGGCATTTGAAGGTGGTGGTGCGTTGGGAATGTGGGAGTCGATCGTAGTGTAGCGCATAAGAGGTGGAGTGGATCGCCAACCGACGGTCAGTGGTGTGCTGTAGGATGCGGATCCAGTGGTTGGGGGTGGAGGAGTAAATGTGAAGGGTGCAAATGGAGTGTAGGGAGAAAGGGTGGGGGTGAGAAAGGAGATACAGTTTGGTTGTATGTGTGAATTGATGAAAATACCTACAAGTTGTTAAATTTTTAATGGAAAAAACTAACAACGATGGCTTAAGGGAAAGTGTATTGAAATGCAAACCACAAAGACTCAAATGTCCACTATTTTGAATTAGGACCACAACTTGATTCAGACAACATACCATAGGGACGTAAATTGAAGTTTACTCTAATATAAATAGTTAATAGTTAATTACTTGTTTATACAAAGGAGATCTTTCTCGGCCTTGTGATACTGGTCGTTATATCTCATTGAAGTAGCGCAGGTTCAAGTCCTATAAAAAGTTTTGTAGGTGTGAGTTTTCGCTATTAAAAAAACCATGTTTGTAAGAAGTAACAGTGGTGTAGGTTGAAAAGTTAAAAGTTTGAAATAGGTGTTTGTTATTTTGTAACATCTTTTGGTTTAATCTTAATAAAAAATTGTTTACTTTATAGCTCTTTTTATTTTTTTCACAAAATACGTGAAATATTTATAAGATCTATTGATCACACCAAAACACCAAATAAAAATAAATAAATATAACCCTCACCTTGTACTTGTCATACTCTGCCCGTGGCAGAAACACGAGGTGCCACCACCAAAGGTTTTCAAGCATTCGATTAGCAAACGTCTACATGATTGTAAAGTAAACCAACGATGCCAAATATATATCTCAAAAGAAGGTTACAAAACCATGGAACTTTAGTTTGCGTTCGTAGACCAACTAAACATCAAGTTTTTCTAAAACACATAAACAGAATAAGTAATTTTATAAAATTAGGCTTCGACCTATATATCCCACATGAAGGCGGAAAATATAAGCAAACCCTCCAAAAGTGGCAACGATTATGCATCCTATTCCTTGACCTCCAACTATGCAACACAACTTACTTTCATAAAATACATGTTTATAAAATGGCAACATAATGTCGATGAGTTCACAGGTTTTCATGACATAAATGAATCTTTAAAAACATTTGAACAAACTGGTATGCATAGCGTCTATGAAATTTGTTGATCAATTAATGTTTAGCTAGGACATTAACGTATGTGTCGACATAAGCTAGTAACCAAACTTTGCAATGTTTCGCCATAACGTGCCACTAAATTCCAGTTATACACGACTAGGGACATAAAAGCACTACCACAGGGTCTCAGTGACCAGGAGTGGAGCTGCTCAATATCCAATAGATCTATCCAATTGTTCCTCGATTCCTATGTGCTAATAGCTACTCAATTTAATATCCCTCAGGTGGTTTATCCAAAAGCAATAACTATAACTTATGCACACATAAATATTCTAATTGATTCCATTCCCTAACTATCATACAATTTGAGTAAACATGTATCTCCCCCTAATTTTAAAAGTACAAACGTTTGAAAGGGGCCGTGAAACTCACAACTTTGTGTTACGTGCGTATGCTAGCAATCAATGTCCAATGTTTATTGTTCCCAACCTACAAGTGTCCTAATTTAATAGGACACTAAGGTTTAACTGTATGTATCATGTACAAGTCTTTCACCAATCTTGTTAAGACTTAACATGTTTCCGTTTCAAAAAACGCTTGTTTGTTTAGACACGTTGGTGGGTGATTTCCAAATGATCTTCATGTATATTGTCAAACATATACACATATTTTTCGACACACGATTAATCCGATTTGTAAAAATATATATTTTTATGTCAAAATTTACTATTTTTATCTCGTGAAATATCGTTCCACAAATCGTTAGTTTGTCCATAACCAAAAACATATTTATTATTGACCTATCATAAGTATAATGTTCTCCATGTTTGATAAGTTGGAAAAAATAAATCTTTAATATTATTTATGTTTATTCGCTAGAAACCCGTTCGTTGCCACAAACATATTGTTCATCGTTTGTGTGTACATATACTTATACACACACATCTCCAATCAATGAGTATGTATCATGTACTATATTGATTTAGACATATACATGTATTCTACATATTAAACTTGTATTTGCTAAGCGTGTTAAGATATACATAGGTATGTATATACATATACATATACACATCCTTTACTCGTTTCACACTTAGTGAAAATGTATTTTAGATAAATATAATATATTTATCTAAAATACATTTTCCGAAAACCGGAAAATCACTAACTGTGAAACAAGTAAAGGATATGTATCTGTATATACATGCCTATGTATATCTTAACTCGCTTAGCAAATGCAATTATATATATATATATATATATGTTTGTGCGATGGTTCGGAAGTATTTCTATATCGACACCGAAAATATATATTTTATTCATCAGCTTGAATATATAGATATATATTGATAATAGTTGGTAATATATATTTTTCATGCAATATATATATATCTGTGTGTTTGTGTGTATACTTCCAAATATTCCGTATCATTATCGTTTTATCCAAAACCCGGATTTCGTGGTAATAAAGTATTTTATACCAAAATACCCGTAGGTTTTGACAACCCTTTTTCCACACTAAAACTTGTTTAACTTTCCAAAACCCATTTTCCACTATAACTTAACTAGGTTTCTTGTCCAAGTATGATTACTACATAACTTTGTGTATAAATCTACTTGTTACATGTTAAAATACCGTTTAAGGAACTATTCTTTGAACCAATGTGTATAACACTTAATACATATATTTATCTTTTTAACACTCTTAAAAACCCCTAAATGTTCAAGTTTTGACCATGGCATTTTTTAGCTTTATATTTTTATAAAATCATAGATAACACTTAATAAGTGAAAAAAACAATTTTAATGCTTTTAACCCTAGTTTACCATGTTTCATCATGTACTAATCATAATCAACATCCTAAACATCATCAACATCATCTACTAATCATCATCAACATTTCCATACTTTTTAACAAGACTCGTGCCAATGAGAGATTATATAAACCTAAAAATTCAAGAACAATTTCCATGATCATCTTGTTTCTTAAGAAAGTTCCTACACACTACTATACTTCTTAAACAACTACTCACTTTGTAATCACCAAGTCATGAGTTAAACATGTATACTAGCATAATCATACTATACTTCTTAAACAACTACTCACTTTGTAATCACCAAGTCATGAGTTAAACATGTATACTAGCATAATCATCACAAGATCATCACAAATCACCAACGTCACTTAAAATATATCTTGTTTCTTTTTAATCCTTACAAGTGTCTTAACAAGCTTTTTGGTGAATTCTTGCACTTTTACACTTAATATAACTTAAACAATGGTTTGATAACGTACTACTAGCACTAATCTAGGGAAGACTAGTTTGTAGGAAAAAAGAAAGAACAACTTCAAGTTCCATGCAAGAATGAGCTCCCTTGATGAACTAAGCTTCTTGTATCACCTTGAAATCCTTAGAACTCTTGTATTACTTGGAAGTGGCTTGAAAATGGAAGGCTTATGGTGGTGGTTTTGGGTCGTGAGCAACAGGAGAGAAAGTAAGGGTTCTGTGAGATGAAATTTTCTAAGCATGGAAGTGAAATAAGAAGTGTGTAGTAAAATATCTCCTATCAACATCATGGTCCAACATGTATTAATCTAAAGTCCATACTTCTTCTATACTATTCAAACAAGTAATCACATGGGTATGGGGAAGGGTAGGGTGGCCTTAGGTGATGGGGTATGGGCGGTTTTATGAATTTCTTTGACAACTTGCACACATGACATGATGTTGTCAAAAAATATTTATGCAATTAGGGTGATTAGGGTGTTTATGATCTTAATTAAGCATTAGCCCACTTGTTACAATTAACTAGTTCACTAGACTTTGCTTAGGTGATGATGTGATGCTAAATGATTCCTATTTTATGCTAATTACTTGAGTAACGAACAATCACGCGATAAAAACCAGTAATAATTGTTTAAACATCCTTATGACATCTTGTATCTTCTAATTGCCCCCATACTAATTAATGTCACCTACATATCATATATTAGTATTTTTTTCGTGAAAAATTATAAGTTTCAGCGTTAAAACGGACAAAAACAACACTTGTCTATTTTACTTATTCGAAATAAGTTTTTACCCGTTATTTATTTCGAACGCACATTAATGCTATTGGTTTAATGTTACAGGCATGTTGGAACCATTTTGGCATAAAAGTTTACTGGATAACCACCAACGCACATTAAAAACTAGTTTCATGGTAACGGGACGAGGTGATAATGATTGTACTAAAGTGCTTCACAAGGTGTATCATAGTTTCAGGTCGTTGAAATGTGACTGAAATCTAAGAATCAGATTTGGAGATAAGGAGATCTAGGTTTATTTAATAATCATAGTCTACATTCTCACTACGTATATAGTTTTATTGCATGCATTCTCGGTTTTCCAGACGATCCTGGTTGTTCGATTCTGATCTAGGAATCAAAAGAGGAGTAACACATAACAAAGTGCTTCATAGATCAGCAGTGCTAGCAACTCCAATTGCCCAAGGCATTTGTAATGATACTGAGAAGATTACCATGGACCATTATAACACTTATACAAATCCCTCATCGGCCGTAGCAAGGAGAGATTCTTGGTTCATAAGACATAACCCGCCTCTTAAATCATCAACACACTTTGGGCTTAGTTGGTTGTGGAGCACATGAAAAATCCACAATTAAGGATGCTCAGGTGGGAGTAATACTAGGATTGGTGATTTCTTATGAAGTCTCCATTAGGGAAATTAAAAACAAATCCATGAGTTCTTGGATGATAAAATCATCAGGGGCAAAGTGAAAAATATTGGTTGTATGAGAGGTCGGATGTTACAAATGGTAACAGAGCCACTCTTGGGTCATTCGAGACGGTGGGGTAAACCTCATTGAGGATGATGAATCCCTAATGAGGGTGATTTCCTGGATGGGCAACCCATCAGAGGCAAAGCGAAAAAATATTGGTGTTGGTGCATATTGGTGACAACAGCTTAATAGTTAAATAGTTTAATCTTTGGATATTTTGTATTGGACTTAGCATTTATGTTTAGCTTGTTTAGAGTTGTAATGGGCTTGGTGAATGGTCTAGCCTAGTCTAAAGCCTAGTGTGCAAACATGTAGTATATATACATGTGGTGCATTAGGGTTTAGAGTTGTTGGAGAAATAGAGGAGTGGGAGAAATCTACAGAGAGTGGCTGAGAGATTTCTAGAGAGTCTTGAATTGGTTGTAAACACATTGTGTTAGATAATCAATAGAAGACTGTTTGAAGGAAATTGTTCGTGTTCGTGTTTGTGTTCTTGTTGTTTCTGTGAAATATGATATAGGGGATTCCTCACTCTAGATTGGACAGACGATTCTATGAAGATCCACACGGATTAGGGGACCTAGAATTGGTATCAGAGCATTCGGCTCTTGATTTTGCTTGGTTCAGAATCGTAACAGCAGAAAATTTGGGTTTTTGACGTTTTGGAGGCAGTTTTGGAGTTTGTGACGGCTGAATTAGGGTTTCTGTTACTGTTTCGGATTAACAGTAGGTATTTCGGATTGAAGAAAGGCTTCTCGGATCAAAGGTGAAGCATTTTGGTTTACATAATTGAATTTCAGATCAGAAATTTGCATTTCGGATCATCAGACTTGCAATTCGGATCTGGAAAACTTGCATTTCGAATCAGAAGAGTGCAATTCGGATAAGAAAAGCCCATCTCGGATTCCATTTCGGATTGAATTCCAGATCAAAAGCTATTTCGGATTGAATTTTGGATCAGAAGTTATTTCGGATTGAATTTCAGATCAAAAGCTATTTCGATTCCATTTCGGATTAAATTTCGGATCAGAAGTGTATTCCGGATTTCCATTTCGGATCAGAACAGTTCATTCCAGATTTCATCTAGGTTCACTTAACCAGATCACCATTTCGGATTATCAATTCGGATTACTGTTCCGGATTGTCATCTCGGATTGTCAATCAGAGTTACTGTTCTAGATTTGGTACTGTTCTGAGTTGTGTACAAAAAGGTGGAAAGTTAATCAGCTGACGTAACTGGAGTTAAACGTTTTCAGACATAGAATTTAATTCATAGACAATTTTGACGAACCGATTGGACAGTTAGACTCACTGGATTTTTAGAACAAAAAAAGGCACGAAAACTCTTAAAATCACTATCGAACATTATACATCATTGGATTCGTATCGTCGAGAACCGTACAATTTGGTAAAAACACTTTTCGGAAAAATTTTTGAACGTTTTTAACGATACGGTTACGGTAATACACAAAGAAGGACAAGAAGAGAGGTTAGATTTGGATTTTGACACAGGTATACCAATATCCATTTAAACTGTTAGTTGCGTGTTAAAGATGGTCAAATTGAACAATCTAAGTGAGGTTGGTAAAAACTGGCCAAAGCTGATAAATGCTGAACAGTATGTAGACTGGAAGAAGAAGTTTGAGGCTTCGGTTCTAAGTGAAGATACTAAGATGTGGAATTGTATGATCGATGGGTACATTGCTCCCACACGTCGAGTTAATGGGAGAATTATGGTACTCTCATATGAGAAGATGGAAGATTCTGAGAAACATGTATATGATGCTGAGAAAAAGGCTTTAGCAGCGATAAAGATGTCATTACCATTTGATATGAAAAACATTTGTAATAGGTATGGATAGTCTAGAGAGCTGTGGGAAGCTTTAGAAAAACGTTATTAGAGTACTTCAAGACAAAGTACATGTGTGAGTGAGACTGCAGCTGTGAAGATTAGTGAAGAAGCTGCTAAGATAGAAGAGAAAAAGGAAGCTGAGAAGGAGAAAATGAAAGTCAACTGGGTGCATGGATGCTACCAATGAGCTTACTAGAGAGGTACAAGTACAATTACAATCTGTAAGTCATACTTGTCATAATTACACTGAACTACAGGGTACAGTTGACAAACTATAGGAGCAAACAAAATTCTGTTAGTTGAATTAGAAAAACTGAAAGAGTCAAATGTGCTTTTGATTGAAAGAGAGTCAAATTGTTTAAATTCACACAAATCAAATGAACAAGACTAAAGAGGCTGTGAAGGATAAGACTAAAGAGCTTTCAGAAAAGTGCATGGAATTGGATGGTGCACAAGCCAAAATTTTTGAGCTTCAGGGAAAGTTAGACGAATTTGGAGAATCCTCGTTAGTCAGGACTCAAATTCAGAAAAGTTTAAAAAAGAGTAGTGATAAAACAAGAGTGGGGTTTAGTAAAGCTTCATCTTCTAAGGATCAGGATTATTCCTTTTTACCAAATGAAAATGAGCTAACAGATTTTGTGCCTACTACCCCAGATGTAATGGATCCGATAACCGTTGACATACCAAATAGTCCAGTTTCTTTGAAAGAATCGGCTGGGCCTAACAGTACACCTCATAAAGTGGATGAAGATACTAAAGACCAAACAGTCAAAACATTTAAAAAGAGATCTAATTGAAAGAAAGTTTTTAAGAAAAGATCTTGTTTTAAATGTCACAACAAAGGACATGTGGCTAGTTGTTGTCTTTTTAAAAACGGTAAGAAAGTAGAGGCTGAGGTTGAGGTTAAGGAGGGAAATCAGGTTGGTTTAAATAAAAATGTTAAATCCAATTTTCAGACAAATCAACCGAGATCTCAACCTAAACCTTCAACATCAAGAAGATTTGTTGGTTCAAGAAACTCTTCTCCTAAATCATATCATGACAATGGCCCGTCAAATTCTTTTCAATGTAAAAACTTTGGATATCGAAATCGATACCAAACTTCTGGTAATCGAAACTTTCAGAGGAGAAACGAATATAGGGGTTTTAGTAACTCAAATGTTCAAAATAATCCAAAAATTTTTCGAAGTTCAGATTATGAAAATGGGAGAAGAGGGTTTCGAGATAATTATTTTCAAAGGTTGGAAAATCCGAGAGTTTATTGGAATTCTCACGATCAACGATCTCGTGAAAATTATAAATCGTGTCCAACAACTTGGAAGACATCCAAGACACCAGTAGGGTGTGATGGATATTGGATGGATGTTCTAGTGGTTGATAAATCTGGACGACCCAAGACCGTTAAGGCTTGGGTCCCCCAGTCTAACTAAGTTGTTGAGTGTGTGCAGGATGACCAAGAAGGACTGTGGATGTGTTCAACTATGGTTATTCCTGTAAATCATCTGAGGTGAATAGTATGTTACACATGGTAACGAATTATTTACTTCTGTGTTAGATACTGGTTTACTAACAGTGAAAAACCTTTTGTCAGGTTGAAGTGGGAGTCTGTTTGTATTTAAATTTCTATTTTTAAAATCTTACTCCATAAAAACAAAAATTTAGGGGAAGAAATTTTCCTAAGCCAAAAAGAGTTTAGTTAGTGCTTGAGTTTAGGGGGAGTAGTTGAAAAGTTTAAATTTTTCCATAATGATTTCTGTAAATAAATTTACTGCTTTTCAAAAATTAAAAACATAAAAAAATAGAAAATCAAAAATGAGTTTTTCACTGTGTGAAAAAGAAGAAATGATAGTACATCAGCAAGTTAGACTGTCACATTGAAATTAAAATTAAAATTGCTTAAGTGTGATAGTAGCTTCATCATATGATATACCAGTAGGCAAAAGGCATGAAATGATCAACTTACCTATGTGATACAAATATAATAAACTGTGTATGAGTGGGTAATATATCAGTGGCGTATGGTTTTATAACCTTAAATCTTGCGTTGATAGATTGCCAAAATCTGAGGTTTTAGGTCTTTATATCGTTATTTCATCCAGGGTATCAAGGTTGTCCTTCTGCTGCATCCAGATATATGCTGACCTAGGCACAACCAAGATATCTTAAAAGAGCTAAAATGCCAAATCCCAAAAATTGAAGAAGCTCTCCTAGAGAGTCATTAAAATGTGCAAATTGCATTATTCGTACCACAATTTGGTATTTTCCCTAACCCTCGTTGGTTATTGGTCTCTTTGCTGTACGAAAGTACTGACCTGATCACCAATTATCTAACATTGTAAAACATAAAGGATGAATTTCGGTATACTCACCTTCTACGATGAATTTTTGTGCATACCTTGATCGCAGGGGTATGTCCTGAAGTGGGACACACTAGTATATCAGTATAAATTATCTAAATTTATCACTAGGTAATGGTACTTGAAATATTCATGTAGTTTGTTTAAGTGGATAAACAATACTGGTAATCGTCTTTAACTGCTTTTCATGAATATTGTATATAGATAAATCAGATAGTGTGAAAACAGTTTGATGTTGCTGATATGATCTTCTTAATGGTGATTCTCACAAAAATAGAGTGTTTATTTTCTTGTTAGTTATTTATTTTCAGAAAATATAAAAATAAAAAAAGATTTGTTTTTAAAGTCTTCCAGTTTGATCTGATAAGTTGTTTGTTTGTGCATGATAAGATAAAATATTGGTTTATCTTTAATGTAGAAAAGGACTAATGGCTTTTCGAGTTACTTGCTTGTGTTTCTAAACAGATTGATGCAGTTATAAAAATGAAGTGCAGAATTCAAGTAAAGTACATTTTAAGAATGGAGTGAAGAATGTGTGAAGAGGCATGGTAGGATCCTTCTACTACATTGCAAAGGGAGATATAGATAAATTTGGTGATATGAGCTTAACCAGAGAATGCTAGTTCGCTAATATACAACGAATGAAAGTATTGGAGATTGGAAGCATCAGCAAAGGGGGAGTCTATTAATGTAAGAATCTGTGTGTAGCTGAAGCTTTCTAAAGACCAAAAGATCACAAGATGTTTGAAGACAAAGTTACAGTATGAAGCTATTGTCAAGGGGGAGTCTGTTGGTGCATATTGGTGACAACAGCTTAATAGTTAAATAGTTTAGTCTTTGGATATTTTGTATTGGACTTAGCATTTGTGTTTAGCTTGTTTAGAGTTGTAATGGGCTTGGAGAATGGCCTAGCCCAGTCTAAAGCCTAGTATGCAAACATGAAGTATATATACATGTGGTGCATTAGGGTTTAGAGTTGTTGGAGAAATAGAGGAGTGTGAGAAATCTACAGAGAGTGGCTGGGAGATTTCTAGAGAATCTTGAATTGGTTGTAAATACATTGTGTTAAATAATCAATAGAAGACTGTTTGAAGGAAATTGTTCGTGTTTGTGTTCTTGTTGTTTATGTGAAATCTGATCTAGGGGATTCCGCACTCTAGATTGGATAGACCATTCTTTGAAGATCCATACGGATTAGGGGACCTACAATTGGTGGTACGAGAGGCCGGATGTTACAAATGGTATCAGAGCCACTCTTGTGTCATTCGGGATGGTGGGGCAAACCTCATCGAGGACGATGAGTCCCTAAAGGGGGGGTGATTGTAACGATGCATAGATGATTAACATGGACCATTGTAACACACCTAGAAAATCCGACATCGACTATGGCTAGGATAGATTCTTAGTTCATAAGACATAACTCTTCTCTTAAATTATCAACGCGTGTTAGGCTAAGTTGGTTGTGAAGCACATGAAAACTCCACAGTTAAGTGTGTTCAGGTGGGGAGTAGTACAAGGATGGGTAACCTCCTAAGAGTCTCCACTGGGAAACCAAAAACAATCTGTGAGTTCCTGAATAGGCAACCTATCAGAGGCAAATCGAACAATATTGGTGGTACGAGAGACTGCATGTTATAACATTTTTAGTCAGAAAACAATAGAATGGAATCATTAGAAATAGAGTATCATACTAATCTTGTTCCCAACAATCTTACTCCAAACAACCAGAACCTCAATAACTAAATTCACAATAATAATAACTATGATGATTGTTATTGTGGGGAAGCTGTTGATACACAATGTCTGCTACGTACGTCATCAAGTCGTGTCATAATATAATAGGATTTTAATGTTATTTTGATTTATTTGTTTTTGTAGTACATCCGTATGGATGAGCATATCCTCACGGATGTAGGTTAGTCCGCACTGATGTAGTCTCACCCATACGGAGGTAATAGGTCCGCACGAAGGAGTTGTCAAGTAGTATAAATAGTCGCGTGGTCTAAGTTATTTGTAGATTTTACAGAACTGACGGCGAACCCCCTGTCGGATTGATTTCTTAGCTGTAACAGTTGATATATTAATGAAATCATTGAAAGTTAACTAATCTTGTACTTGTCGCCTAATTGTAATGAATTCCGCACGTTATGACTAGGTTATAGATATTACCTGAGCAAAACATCAATGGAAACCGGTCCTCACAAGTGATATCAGAGCTTGGAGGCTGATATCTAAGACTTTCTACAAGATCTGGACATTGATGACTTCTTTCTACTCATTTTTTACACTTTTTCTTTGATTTTTACATCTCCCACGGTTAAAATGAACTAACTTTTCTAAGGATTGTAAAAAAACACTTTTAACAAAGCCTCTAAAAATTTAGCTTAAAATTCAAGCAGAATCATGTTAAAATTGTCAAAAAACGAGAAATCCTTAATTTTTACTGTCATACAAACTAGCTACGTCCGCAGGAAAGTAAACCTTATCTTCTTGAGATTCTTACATTTGCACGAACATAACTAAATATTGTTTGATTTGTGTTTGATTCGTAGTACATCCGCACCAAGATTATTCATCTGTACCAAAGGAATTCTTGTTAATCATTTCTTTGCACATCCGCACGAATTGTTCTTTTGCATCAGAATTTCACATCTGTCCATAAATTCTTACATCTGTACCAAACTGTGTTACCATGGAAAACGAGTTTTACAAAGCATTTGCCACAATCCCCACAACCGTAATTCAAAACCTCAATTTGGACAACGAAATGGGAACCATGACCAAACCACCGAAGCTTATGTGTATAGATGATTGCAATGGATGGCATGAGAGATTTGAAAACTGGGTACAAGCTAACTATCTGGATTGTTGGATGGCGATAGAAGAAGTATACATCATTCCCACTGGGGAGAATGGTGAAAAAATTAGCCTTACCCAGATTACACAAGTAGAAAAAGAAAAGTTCATTAAAGAGAAAAAGATGTTGAATCTGCTTCAACAAACCATCAAGGAAGATATTTTCACCTTGCTTCAACACCAAGGAACTGCTCAATACATTTGGATGCTTTGAAGTTAAAGTATCAAGGGAATGTTTCTATGCAGAAAAGCAAGAAAGTTTTGTTAAGAATTCGACATCTTTACTGCTTTAAAAGGAGAGTCCTTGAAGTAACCTATTGAAAGATATTGTCATCTCGTTGCTGAAATGAAACGGTTGAAAATTAAGAAAGAAAATGATGAATGGGTGGATAAGTTGGTAGATGCTCCACCACATGGTGAATGGTCAACGTATTTGTTGATTTTAAAGAATAATAAAGATTATGTTAGCCTAACTCTGGGAAAATTCATTGAGAAGTTAGAGTCGCATGAACTCGAGTTACGAAAATGACCAAAATGAAAAGCTCGAACGTTCAGCAAGATGTTGATCTATACTACAAGGGAAATGGCTCGTCGAATATTCAAAGCCCAAAGATTCAGACAACTTTTAGCGTAGACACATCATCTGGAACTTCATCTAGTAATTCAAGAAGTGGTGGTGGTTTTTTGTCTTATCCAAGTTTTGAGCCAAACACTCTAATGCAAAGTCCTCAATCCTCGCAAAGCTCAAACAACTACTCAAGCCAGAAAACTCAAATCCTCATGTTATTCAGTGCAACATTGTTGTTAACCTGCAAAACACTCAAGGTTTAAACGAAACAACAACAAAGAAGCACATGACGTTCCTTGCATCAATCCTTGAATCATATGAGTGTTGATGGCTTGAAGGATTGGAAATTCCAACATGACAAAAGATGATTATGATCAGATAGATCATGACGAAATGGAGCTGATCGACACTAAATGGTGCATGGCAAGCGTGGTTCATAGAGCGTAGCGATTTATGGAGATTACATGGAGGATTTGTATTGGATAGCAAGATACGTAGTTAGGGTTCGATAAATCTAAGGCGACATGCTTTAAATACAAAGAAAAAGGCCAGTTCAAGCGTGAATGCATAAACAGAGAGGTTAATGACAACAGTAAGCCTTTTGGTGGTGACTACTTCAAAAGGGCAATCTATCATAATAATTCTCAACATCCGCCGAATATGTCAAGGCTGTTTCCGCTCGAGGATGGTTCATCGAAATTCAATGATAAGGCATTGGTTGTAACTCAGGAGATGAAGGGTTCAACTGGAATAATCTTATTCCTAAAACAGACAGCCTTGCATAAATGGTTGAGATTGTTGAAATGGATGAACCTGAACAGAGTGTGGATGAAGAGATAGTTGAAGAATTTACTGAAGAAGTTTGTGCTGAAGCTACATTTGATGAAAATCCAGAAGATTATTATGATACTGAAGCATCAGAGTTGGATCCTAAAAAATTCCATATTCCAACAAAAAAGGTTATTAATAATGCATTCAAATCAGTTATACCTCCTAATGTTTTTAAATCTTTTGCAGGTTTCCTTGGAGAAGAAGGAAATTAGAGTGATCTACATTTCGAAGAAGACAACAAAGAACCTGTGCAAGAGATTATTGACGTGTCAAAGGATATGAATGCTGTGAATTTAACCGAAATTGCTGAAAAAACCATGATGGCTCAACTAAAAGAGGTAGTGAACACCTCTGATGAAGAACAGTTAATTGAGAATGAGTTAGTGGTAAAAGAGGTTAAAAGTGATAAAGAAATCAAAGCTGAAACACTGTTTCAATGCTTGAAATGCATAGAACAGTGTAAATAATGCATCAAAAAAGATGAGAACTATAAAGTGTTGAAAAAGCATACAGATGGTTTGACATCTGATTTAGAAAGTATGAAAGAAGCATATGATAAACTTAACAAATCAATCAACCAGTTTCGAGTTGCTAATAATGAAAATGATGCAACGGTTTCTATGATCAAACACGCTATTTTAGACAAGCAAAAAGCAATTAATAATCATATCGACGGATTTCAAAGTTAAAACACGAGCTAGAACCTGCTAGGATCGAAACTGAGAAGGTTGATAAAATGTTGATAAGTTTCTCTGGAGCATCCTATGTCTTGGATCACATACTTCCCATGCCGATAGGTAAGGACGAATCAGGGGAAGATGTGTATGGTTATCAGAACTAGGGAGTTGGTTATCACCGAGTTCCACCCCAATTTGGAACAACTATTCTAAAAAGAAACCAGATGGGGGTGGATAAGGCACTGAACTTAAAAGTGAAAATTGAACAAAAATACCAGCTGCCTGAAAATCTCAATGTACCAAATCTGAATTAGAATGTGAATCAGATGTGGTAAAGGATGTTATTGAGAAAGTTTTGAAAGTGAAAGCGATAAAACTAAATTTGAAACTTCAAAAACAAAATTTGACAAAAAGAGTTCCAGTCACAAGCTGAAAGTGACGAAAGTTTTCATAAACATTATATTCCTAAATCAAGATATAGTTCGATTGATGATCCAAATGTTATCATGTCCAATATGTGTGGATCTGACAAACTATATTTTGATATAGAATTTCTGATTCAAAATGTGAATTTGAATAAAGTCTAAAAGGTTTTCAAATTAGTTGAAATTGAGATTTCTGAAATTGATAATTTGTCAAGTGATCAAGGATTTTCCAAACTTCAAAAGAGAACAGTCTTACTATTCTAAACCAAGAAGTTCGTACTCCAACCATCAATAGAGATATTATTACTATGGGAGGAACGGTTCTGGATTTGGTAAGAAAAACTTTAACAAGTTTGGAAAATCAAAGTTTGTAAAGAAAATGACTTTTGTGTCAGAAACGAGTTTAGAAAGTGAGAAGGAAAGTCAATTTAGAAAACAATGCAATGAAGAGTTCTTTGAACAAAAAAAAAACAACGTGAACAGGTTGAAGGATCTACTGTTTCACAGACAGTAGAACTTGCTTTAGATGTAATCAAGTTGGGCATATTGCTAATCGATGTCGACAAAAAGAATCCTAAACCTGTTTACAGTGTTAAAAAGACTTCAGAAAACAAAAATCGCCAATGTTTGCTCCAACTAAAATCTTGAAAAGAAACAATGAATCTTCTTAAGAGGTTAAGCTAGTAAACATTTAATGTTTCAAGTGTCAAAACTGGTGAAACGTCAAACAAAAGTAATCATAAAGATTCTAAATTCTATACAAAGAAAACAATTTCGAAAAAACAAACATGGGTGATCAAGAAAAAGAATCTTCTAAAGAAGTTAAACAATCTGATTCAACTGAGAATGTAGAGAAAGTTGAACAGAAATGTGAAAGTGTGTGTGAAACTAAGAATGCAAACCCACCCAAGACCGGAAAAGCTTGGGTCTCACTCTTTAAGTAATTATTTGAGTGCATGTGCAAGGGCTTCCAAGATCCATCATATCGAAGTGGATTATGGATAGCGGAGCATCTAGGCACATGACGGGGATGTTAGCACTCCTATACCATGTCAAACCTATAAGAGGACGCTAAGTTGGGTTCGCGGGCAATCAGGGAGGTCGAATAGTTAAGAAAGAATATTGACCAACGGGATGGTGTCGTTTGAAAAGTTTAACTACATTGCCGAGTTGGAGAATAATCTTCTTAGTATCTCTCATATCAAGAAGTTCAATACACACTTCACAGACAAAGAATGTTTGATTCTGAAGCCAGGGTTCAAAATACCTGAAGAATGGATCCTAATGCACACACCTCGCGAAAACATGTGTTAGACATGAGCATCGCTACAGTAACAACAACGAAAACAACTTAGTGTTTTATCTCGAAAGCCAAAGAGAAAGACTCAATATTATGGCACAAAAGATGGGGCACATTCATCTTGAGCTTTCTGGTACACAACCAACTAGTGGACGGTGTCAACTCGAAGAACTTTCATTTGAATGATGCTGCATCAGCTGCAAGAAAGGAAAGCAAAAGAAAAAGTCACATCCGAGAAAGCTTTGTAATTCGATCAAGCTTCCACTAGAAAGGCTTTATATGGATCTCTTTCAGCCGGTAAACGTCAGAAGTATATTGAGGGATCTGTATTGCCTGGTTGTAACCAATGACTATTCGAGGTTCTCATGGATGATGTTCCTGAAGAGTAAAGATGAAACATTTGACTGTCTAATGATTTTGTTCAAAAAGATAGAAAATCTCTACCATTTGCCGATCAAACGTATTCGAAGTGACAATGGAACAAAATTCAAGAATAACAAGATGTTAGACTACTGAAACGAGAAAGGAATTCTACATGAGTTCAGTGCACCGTATACTCCGCAACAGAATGGTGTAGCTGAAAGCAAGAATAGAACATTGTTAGAGACCGCACACACCATGCTTGCTGATTCAAAATTACCTGTTAGTTTCTGGAGCGAAGCCGTGGCGTCTGCATGTTACAAACTTAACTGAGTTCTAATGGTCAAGGCGCATAAGAAGACATGTTTCGAGCTTCTCAATCAACAAAAACCGAATCTGAAATGGTTTGAACCATTTGGGTCGCCGTGTATAATAATTTACCGGACTGCAAATTTGGGGCTAAATCTTTAGATGGGTTCTTTGTGGGGTATTCTAGTCCACTAAAGCGAGTCTATCTTCCTAGCATCAACCTAGTAGTTCAAGCTCAACATGTAGATTGTTAAAGATACACATCTCCGACACAGAAACCGGGAGATCTTTGCCTATTTGATTATAAAGGTCTCTGGAATTCGTTTGACTTGCCAGCTGAACCATTAGAGGAGGAACTTGCTATGCTATACCAACATCAATAGTTGTTTTGGCAAGATCAAGTTCCAAGACCAATAGTTGTGACATAGACACACGTTGGCACTCACGATACTGAAGTAGATCTAAGTACTCAACATCCTGTATCACAAATAGCTGGAACAAATGAACCCGAAGTCGAACAAGAGGTAAATGAACAAGCTCCTAGTTTTGATCAGTTTGACGATTCTGAATCTGAGGCTAAACCAACATACGACAAAGATAGATCTAATTCTAATGGTGGTGAAGTCTACCCGACAATCAAAATTAAGGAACGAGTGCTCAGAATGAAACTTCTTCTGTTAACCAAGATGTAGAACAAAATCTTACAAAATTTACAACAAGAAGTGAGCGTCTCTAACGAAGTAATGCCAAGAACGTTGTCCTACCATCCACCGGAGTTTATTATTGGGGAACTATAAAGTGGTGTTAAAACCCGACATCAAGTCAATCAGGGTTTTAGTTGTTTTTTTTCCAAAGTGGCACCTTTACAAAACAAGTTCTCATTCAAATGTTTTATTTTGCAGGTAGAATTGAAAAACGTATAAGGAAACACTGATGGAGGAAAGCTGGGTTAATGCCATGCAAGAGGAACTCTCTCAATTTGAAAAGTTTGGTGTGTGGAAGTTAATCGATATGTCTGAATACCACAAAAAGATAAACACTAAATGGGGTTTTAAGTGCAAAAAGGACGATCGTGGCATGAGTGTGCGTCACAAAGCTCGACTTGTTGTTCAAGGATTCTGTCAGCAAGAAGGAATAGATTTCACCGAAGTCTATGCTCCGTAGCTAGATTAGAAGTGATTTGAATCTTTCTAGCATTCGCATATTGCAAAGGATTTAAAGTATACCAATTAGATGTAAATTATGCCTTCTTGTACGGAAAGGTTAAGGAGGAGGAGTACGTCGGCCAACCACCAAGGTTTGTCGATCCAGTCCACAAAGACAAAGTATATCTACTGGACAAAGTGTTGGACGGGTTACATCAGGCCTTGAGAGCCTGGTATGAGACCCTATCTCAACATCTCCTCAACAACGGCTTTGTCAGAGGCATAGTGGACAACACCATTTTCACGCAAGAAGTAGACGGTCACATCCTAATTGTACAAATCTACGTTGTATCATATTCGGTTCGAAGAACGATGCTTTGTGCAAAGAATTTGAAAGAGTCATGAAGTAAAAGTTCGATATGAATCTATGTGGGGGATGAAGTTCTTTCTTGGACTTCAAGTAGACCAATTACCTGATGGGATCTTTATCAATCAGACGAAGTATGTGAACAATGTTTTGGAGAAATTCAAGATGTCTGACGCATCCCAAAGTCTTCCCCATTAGCTCAGAATCACGACATTAGACCAGATCTAACCAGAGAGAAGATTGACGAAACTCTCTACTATTTGATGATTGACTATTTGATGTATTTTGTCACACCCCGACGCGCAGCGGAAAAGGTGATCGGGGCATGATTGGGTTATCATCAAAGCTCATGACATTTATTATAACGTTTCATATTCATTAATACAATATGGGAAATTTACAATCATAATTACATCATGTCCTAAACAACATTCTAGACTTCATTGTTTTCTTCTAAGGCATTTCCTATGTTTTCCTTGCTTCATCATGTTCACATGTATCATGTGTAAAAATAGGGTTTTGGGTCAACAAAAAGTTGGCGAGTGAATCCTATGAAAAACATTTGAACAAGTTTATTGAATTGATTATAAAATAGAGTGCACAACCACACATGAGTAAAAATAGATGTAAACTTATTCACCAATCATTTAATATTAAATAATGCACACACGAACAATAATGGATTTGTTTGGAGGCACACGTTGCTCAACTCGTCTCCCACGAGGAACTGATGGGCCTAATGAATGAATTGCATATAACTTGACAATATGAAATACATAACTACAAACAATATATACAATCTAAGTTTAGATCACAATATGGTATGGCACAAGTTTAAATAACCGAGTTAATTTTAGTGACACATGACACACCCCAAAACGTGTAATTAAAAAGGGGAGTTGTAAGATTCACTCACATTGGGTGCGTTCGGTTGATGATGTTGAATGCGCACGAAGTTTGATTTAACCACAAGTGAAACTAACCTAGATAATGGCATAATGGCTCGGTAAGTAAACGGATTTTATTAATCAATTTTAGTAGGATTGTTGGGTGTATTTTTGTGAGTTTAAGGCTATTTTCTAACCTTAAAAATGTTATTTTTAAGTATTTTTAATTGATTTTTAATTTAAATAAATAAATAAAAGAAATTAAAAAAATGTTGATTTTTGACTGTTGATTTGACTTCTTTGACCGTTGACTTGTTGACCGGTTCGGTCTGTAATAAGTGTGCGCCGGGTGAGGCTCGAACCCGAGACCTCCCGTACGCGTGCACGCAGCTCTACCAACTGAGCTACGTGTCTAACCCGAAATATTTCTGTTTTTAATTATATTTATATACTAATTGAATTAATCCGAAAATCATTTATTTCAAAAACAATTTAAATGACTCGCTCGGTGCTCTCCACAGGTCTCGAACCCGGGACCTGTGGGTTAGGTTAACACACAGTCCACCGCTGGACTGTGTGTCTAACTTGTTAAATAATCTGATTTTTATTATACTTATATACAAACTAAATAATTTCGTTTCTATTTTAAATAAAAAGTTTGATAATTGTCCGGACCGGTGCGGTAGTCCGGACTCGAACTCGTGACGTGTGATTAAACGTTCACACAGTCCACCACTGGACTGTGTGTCTATCTTGGTTATTATTCCGGTTTTTATTAAACTTAACATCTATTGCAGTGAATCCGGTTCGGTTAAAAAAAGGAACATTTTTATTAAGGTGAGTGTGCGTGGGACAAGAATCGAACTCGGGACGTAAGCGTGTTTTATTTGCACACAGTCCACCGCTGGACTGTGTGTCTAACCCGAGATATATCTTGATTTTAATTAAACATATATAATACTGAACTTTGTCTTCTTCGTCAGACTTAACCAGAATCGGAGTCTAACTGGTTCATCGATTTTAATCAAGTTCTTTTAGTGTGTTGCGCTTAATTACATGTGAGATTAATAAAAGAACGAGAGATTAAGTGTAAGGTATACCGAACAGGGCTCCTCTGTTTCGCCGGCGACACTCCGATGACAGCAGATGATTCCGGCGACGTGTGTCCTGCGGCAGAGAGTCTTCAGGGAGCTTGAGAATGAGTGTGGGTGGCTTCGGTATGAGCTCTGGGTGTTCAGTAAGGCACAGAGATGAAAGGCTCGGTTTTCCGGCGAGTTGCAGAAATTCTCCGGCGAGTGAATTTATGTCGGGAAAGTGTGTGATTGTGAGCGAAAAAGCTATCAGAGGTTAGAGAGGGTATTTATAGGGCATGACATCGACGAATTTGGTCCGTTTTCCATCTTGATTCGTCGGTCAATAAGTTTTCCGGCGATTATGACTTGTGTCGTGTAACATTTGTAAAAATCGGGTCTTCAAAACCCGCTCCGTTTTGTAATCAAGTACCAAGTTATAAAAGTTACATTAAATATTTATGATTATTTTGAGTTAAAAAGATACATAATTAATAAATAAACTAAACTATAAAAATTATATTTGATAAAAAGTTAAAATAAAATAAATAAAAAAATAATGAAGCTGCCGGGATTCGAACCCGGGTCAGCCAAGACTCTTCAACAACTTAACACTCACTCCCTAAACCACTTCGCCACATTGTGTTTTCTGCTAACTCTAGGAACACAAACTCAGTTAAAACCGATGGCGCCATCTGAGAAACGGTATTCGGCAAACCAAGCGTCAAATCGTTGTTTATCTCACACATTCAGTTTATAACCGATGCACGACGGTTTTTAATCAATCAGAAATTGATTAAACTTCAAGACTCATCATTGTTGGTTTTTAAAACCGAAAAACCATCAAGTTCAGAATTACACAAACTCCAGACCACTCTCGCGATTCAGAGAGATCATACCAATACTCCATTTCCTTTTCGTCGCATTTTCAGACCATCAGAGCGCCTAAAACAGCTCGCCGGAATTCTCTGCAAAAGTCGCCGGAAAACCGTATTCAACTCAAACCGGTAAAATACTTCTACTTTACGGTTTCAATCTATTGTTAGAACCTTACTAACATTAACCCATCGCTCATAATCAACCACAGACGACATTGCTGGACTTTCTGTGCTCGCCGGAAAACTCCTGGAATCGTCGGAAACTCGTTGATTACCGGTATGCACATTCCAACGTACTGATAATCAATACTCATTAGTTCAATTTCACATCTAATCCCTTAAACCTGTTAATAGATTCTCTCAACCGAAGGTTTCAAAAACAGAGCCGACAAGTTTCGCCGGACTCTCTGAAGAAGACTATCTGTTCGGTATCTTCTTTCCCCAAACTTTTCGATTCAATGCATTCAAACTGGACATCATGTTTATTAACTAAATTAATCACGAATCGGTTGTTTGATTGATGCCTGCGTTTGTAATGAAGAAGACGAGTTCAATGATGACATAAGATTAATTAAAATCGAAATTATAAACGGGTTAGACACACAGTCCAGCGGTGGACTGTGTGCAAACAAAAACTATACACGTCCCGAGTTCGATCCCTTCTACACGCACACCTTGTGTAATAAAATGCCTTTTTGATCAAGAACTAAACCGGGTTAACTCAGATAGTTGTTAAGTATAATAAAAACCTAGATAATAACCGGGTTAGACACACAGTCCAGCGGTGGACTGTGTGCAATATGAACTACACGTCGCGCGTTCGAAACCCGTCACGAGCACCGGTCCGATTAAATTTAAATGTTTTTGCAAATAAAGGAAATTCGGTTAAATCGAATAAGTGTATAAATATAATTAAAAACGAGATTATTTCGGGTTAGACACGTAGCTCAGTTGGTAGAGCTGCGTGCACGCGAACGGAGGTCGCCGGTTCGAATCTCACCCGGCGCAGATTAATTCGCTGACCGAACCGGTCAACGGTCAACGGTCAACGCTAAAAAAATAATATTTTTTTTTATATTTTATTTATTTAATTTAATTTAAAAATCAATTAAAAATACTTAAAAATAACATTTTTAAAAATAGAAAATAGCCATAAACTCACAAAAATATATCTAAAAATTTCATTAAAATCCTTAATAAAATCCATCCATTTAATATATTTTTCCATTATTATTTAGGTTAGTATTCCTCGTTGATCCGCTCATCTAAATCGTGCCCATCTCACCATCTCCAATCCAACGCACCCAATGTGAATGAATCTTACAAATTCCCCGTTTTAATCACGTTTTGGGGTGTATCATGTGTCTTTGTATATATATATTATTACTAAACCATTGTGCATATATCATATCATGAACTTGTGTATTCAGTTTGTTGCTGTTAAGTAGTTATTATTGGATGCAATTTATTATTCAGTACATGCAATTTCATAGGCCACCGCTCCCCATTACATTATAAGCGTTGAGGATGTTCCCCATTTTATTATGCGGTTGAACCTGGCGTGCCCACATACGATCGGCTCCGTTTGATTGAGCCTTGATCGTACAGACAATTTCATTTTCAGTACATGCAATACGATCGGCTCCGTTTGATTGAGCCTTGATCGCACAGTTTCATTTATGTTATTTACAGTATGATGTTGGTATGTTCATGTATGCTGCCATGTGTTATTGTGTGTTATAGTTGTGACTGCTATTTGCCATTACTTGATTATTTACATTTGCTCATCTATGATTATGCACAATTTTCATTGATAAACTAACAATTAATTTATTAATAAATGTTTATCTAATAAGGTTCACTCGCCAACTTATGTTGACCCAAAAACCCCCATTTTACACATGATACAGGTGAAGCAGCTGCAGCTAGGAACACATAGGACTTGGACTAGAAGAATAAAACTATTTAGTGTTGGGATTGTTATGCTTGGCTTATTTTCCTTGTATTGAATGAACATGTTTGGATTTTGAATGTAACTTTGACTTCATTAAATATGAAACATATTAGTAAATGTCATGAGCTTTGGTGATAACCCAATTATGCCCCGACTCTTATTCCGCTGCGGGTCGGGGTGTGACAGATTTGTATCAGAGCCATGGCTATAGGGATATAGGATAGGTTATTAGACCCTTAGAGCCTATACTATAGTCGATTAGAAACTTATAAGAATTTTGTGTGTTATATGCCAAATTTCATGATGTTTATATGTTTTATGTTAAATGTTACATTTGATATTGTGCAAGCATGTTCATAAGTATGTATTATCATATAATGCCTAACATGAAATCGTATGCTCATAACATATCACATCCATGAAAGCACACACCACATCATGATTGTTTTTACAATGATTTTCGTGTTTTCAAGTCTCATCAAAGTGAGTTCTCATGACGGGCATGTAGTAACTGGAAGGGTACTAGTACCGGTAGTCGGAACGTCCTGTCTAGGCTGGCATTCGTATAAATCCAAAATAAAGGACCAGTTTGCCTACCTGGGGACTAACGATGAGAGTACGAAGTACCTATTAGGCCAAAGCATGCTATACCAAACGTCGTGTGAGCTAATCCCACTTTGAGTTGTCATTGTGTCTACACCTGGACACGTTCCGACCAAACATCTCATGAACATATTTTGTGGTTTGCATACGGGGGATGCGAGTGTTAAATTGCCAATACTAATGTGAATCCTACCAAGCCAATAGCCATGGGGGCCCACATGACTATGTAGGTGAAGGTATGGGGGACATTTGAGGCCCAACATGAGCGAACCCAAGACATCCTATGGATGTAGTTGCATTATTGATATTTATGTTATTTTCATTTTCTTAAAGACACATGACACCTAAAAAGACACCATAAACTCACAATCTTCTCATTTTATGATCCTGTAGATGTCGTCTAGACAGCAACGAAGGGGTAAAAGATCGGGAAGGTCTCAGGAACGTTTGGCCACTCAGATCGCGAAACAAATGGCCATGATATTGCCTGACATTGTGGTACAAGTACAACAAGCCCTTGCTACAAATCCTACTAACCCTCCTCAACAACAGGACCAGAACATCGACAACCCTCCTACCAACAAGTGCTCTTACAAACATTTTAAGTCTTGTGATCCTCCAAAATTTGAAGGACCGAGGGTGTCACTGCTCTCCTACATTGGTTCGAGGAGATGGAAAACACCTTCCTAAACTGCGATTGTCCTGAGGATCGCAAGGTTCGATACGCCACCGGGAGACTACTTGGAGTAGCTCTCACTTGGTGGAACACTGAGAAAGGGAAGAGGGGAACTGAAGATGCGATGGCCTTAACTTGGGAGGAGTTAAGGGAAATCATGACTAGGTGTTTCTGTCCTAGAAGTGAATTAAGAAGTTGGAGGATGAATTTCATGCTCTAAAGCAAAAGGAGGGTGATCACTCTACTTACAACAAGAGGTTCTTGGAGTTGAACCAAATGGTTCCAAATTTATTCACTCCAACCTATCGTCTGATCGAGCATTATATTCGAGGACTTCCCTCGAAAATCCAAGATTCAGTTCTCAGCGTTTCACCAGTAACACTTGAAGCTGCCATGGAGTTGGCAACTGAACTGACCGAAAACCGAATTCGCAACGGGAAGTTCAAAGAAGAGAAGAAGAAAGCCCCTGTTGAGGGACAAACTTCAAACCACCCCATTCCTTCCTGTAAGTTTGCTAACAAGAGGAAGCGTAACACCAGGAATTTTGCAGTTACCCAAACCAACACCCCTATTCCTGCTGCACCCATTACTCAAGTCACTCCTTCACCCGCGCCATACAGAAGACCCTACACAGGCCCATTACCAAAATGTAACCGTTGTCAGTATCACCATTCCTCTGATCATCCTTGCCAATACTGCACCGGCTGCGGTCGCGCAGGACATACTGTTCAAAACTGCCGCATGCCTCAACGAACAAACCGCCACCAACCTTTAACCCAAACCCACCAACAGTTAATGGGTCAAGCACAACAACCCTTACCATTTCCACCCAACATTTAGCCCAAACATACTACCAACCCAATTATCCTATGGGCCAACCTATACGGGCTTGCTTCAATTGCGGCGACCCAAGTCATTTCAGAAACATGTCCAAGGCTGGTTAATATTATTCATGCTCAGGCCCAAGCCAACCCAGTGAACCAAGCGAACCAAGCTCCTCCACCTGCAAGAGGAAGAGCTTTCAATATTAACGCCAACCAGGCCAGAGCTGACGGCAATGTGGTCAACGGTACGTTCCTTATAAATGGTAGATATGCCTCTATGTTATTTGATACTGGTGCGGATAGAAGTTTTGTATCATTAGAATTTGAACCTATCTTAAGCAAAAATCGGGATAAGCTCACGGAATCCATAACGGTAGAAGTTGCGGACGGTAAACCAGTTTCATTAGACTCTATATTACGCAACTGTACACTCACCTTAAACGACCACGATTTCTCAGTCGACCTTATTCCTATGAAGCTGGGAAGTTTCGACATCATAATCGGTATAGATTGGCTCAGTCAACATCAGGCGGAAGTTGTATGTCGTGAAAAATTTATTCGTATTCCTCTTTCAAACGGTCAGACTCTTCGAATCATTGTTAGAAACCTCGTCGAAAGGGCTCAGCTTAATGTCTTGTCTTCAAGCTCAAAAATATCTTCGCAAGAATTATGTCGTGTTTTTAGCCCATATCATCAAGAAGGGGACCACAGAGAAGAAACTTGAAGACATTCCTGTAGTAAAAGACTTCCCACAAGTTTTTCCTGACTACATTGCAGGACTTCCTCCAGTTAGAGACGTCGAATTCCGTATTGATCTTATGCCTGGTGCTACACCAGTTGCAAAGTCTCCATATAGGTTAGCCCCCTCTGAAATGCAAGAGCTAGCCAGTCAATTACAAGAGTTGACTGACAAGGGATTCATACGTCCTAGCTCATCGCCTTGGGGTGCACCTGTCCTTTTTGTAAAGAAGAAAGATGGATCTTTTCGTATGTGCATCGACTACAGAGAGCTCAACAAGTTAACCATCAAAAGTCGCTATCCTTTACCTCGCATTGGTGATCTTCTTGACCAACTACAAGGTGCCAGCTGCTTTTCGAAAATCGATCTTCGATCTGGCTATCATCAGCTTAGAGTGCATGAAGAAGACGTCCCTAAGACTGCTTTTCGAACTCGTTATGGCCACTATGAATTCATGGTTATGCCGTTTGGATTAACCAACGCACCAGCGGTCTTCATGGACCTAATGAACAAAGTCTGCAAACCTTACCTTGATCGATTTGTTATAGTTTTCATCGACGATATTCTTATTTATTCAAAATCTAAAGCTGATCATGAGCGTCATCTTCGACTCGTTCTTGCACTTCTAGAAAAGGAAAAGCTTTATGCCAAATTCTCTAAATGTGAATTCTGGTTAAAAGAGGTGCAATTCCTCGGGCATGTAGTCAATGACAAAGGAATACATGTTGACCCTTCAAAGATCAAAGCAGTTCAAGAATGGCAAGCTCCACGTACACCAACTGAAGTAAGATCTTTTCTTGGACTAGCTGGCTATTATCGTCGGTTCATTTCAAACTTCTCTCACATTGCTGTGCCACTCACGGCTTTAACCCATAAGGGAAAACCTTTCGTATGGGGACCCAAGCATGAAGAAGCTTTTCAAACTCTTAAACAAAAACTTTGTGATGCACCAATCCTCACTCTTCCTGAAGGTTGTGATGATTTTGTAGTCTATTGCGACGCGTCAGGGCAAGGATTAGGTTGCGTTCTCATGCAAAGAGGAAAAGTCATAGCTTATGCCTCGAGACAACTCAAGACACATGAAAAGAACTACTCCACTCATGACCTAGAACTTGGAGCCGTTGTATTTGCTCTTAAGATATGGAGACATTATCTCTATGGTACGAAGTGTGAAATATACACTGACCACAAGAGTCTTCAACATATCTTCAATCAAAAAGAGTTAAATATGAGGCAACGAAGATGGGTCGAACTCCTGAATGATTACGACTGTGAAATTAGATACCACCCTGGTAAAGCAAATGTGGTGGCTGATGCACTTAGTCGAAAGGGTTATGCGAACTCCATTCATCTTCTATGTTCGCAAATTATAACCGACATTAAAGATCAAATCCGAGAAGCTCAACATGTTTCAATAACAGAAGAAGATGTACGAAAAGAGATGTCCTGTAGAGCCGAGCTAAAACTTGAAACTAAATCAGACGGTATCCTGTATTACCTAGATCGTATCTGGATTCCTAACCACAACAATCTTCGTGAAACTCTTATGAATGAAGCTCACAAAACGCGATATTCTATACACCCAGGAGCCGATAAGATGTATCAAGACCTACGATACACCTATTGGTGGCCTGGAATGAAGAAGGATATTGCCGTTTTTGTTTCCAAATGTCTCACATGTTCCAAGGTGAAGGCTGAACACCAAAGACCCTCAGGACTTCTAGTCCAACTGGAATACTGTATGGAAGTGGAAATATAACCATGGATTTCATTACCGGGTTACCTCGCACTTCTGGTGGGTATGACACTATATGGGTGATTATAGACCGACTTATAAAATCAGCTCACTTTATTCCTATCCGCGAAGATTTCAAGAACGAAAAGCTTGCACGTATTTATATCAACGAAATCGTGAGCCGGCATGGGGTACCATTAAGTATTATTTCTGATCGTGATGGTCGTTTCACCTCACGAACATGGCAAGCAGTACAATCCGCTATGGGCACACGATTAGATCTCAGTATCGCCTATCATCCTCAAACTGATGGACAGTCTGAGCGCACCATTCAAACTCTTGAGGATATGCTTAGAGCATGTGTCATAGACTTCAAGGGAAATTGGGACGCCCACCTACCATTAGTTGAATTTTCGTACAACAACAGCTATCATTCGAGCATCGGCATGGCACCTTTTGAAGCCTTATATGGTCGTAAGTGCCGATCTCCTGTATGTTGGCACGAAATTGGGGAAGCACAAATTACTGGTCCAGAATTGATCCAAGAAACCACAGACAAGATTCATCAAATTCGAAACAATCTTCTAGCAGCTCAAAGTCGTCAAAAGAGTTATGCAGATAAACGACGGAAGCTCTTAGAGTTTAACATTGGTGATCATGTGCTTTTAAAAGTATCACCGTGGAAGGGAGTAGTTCGTTTTGGTCAAAAAGGGAAGCTAGCACCACGTTACGTAGGACCTTTCAAGATACTCGAAAGAGTAGGTCCTGTAGCATACAAGCTTGACCTACCAGAAGAACTCAACAGGATTCATCCCACATTCCACGTGTCGAACTTGAAGAAGTGCCTCGCTGATGAGAATCTCCATATTCCGCTGGAAGATATTCAGATTGATGAATCTATGCATTTTATTGAAAGACCAGTGGAGATCATGGACTACGGGGAGAAGCGTCTTCGACGAAGTCGCATTCCAATTGTTAGGGTACGCTGGGAGTCGAAACGGGGACCTGAGTTTACTTGGGAACGTGAAGACTCAATGCGTGAAAAATACCCGCATCTTTTTCCTACTACTTCAACTACTTAAATTTCGGGACGAAATTCCTAAAAGTAGGGGATACTGTAACATTTGTAAAAATCGGGTCTTCAAAACCCGCTCCATTTTGTAATCAAGTACCAAGTTATAAAAGTTACATTAAATATTTATGATTATTTTGAGTTAAAACGATACATAATTAATAAATAAACTAAACTATAAAAATTATATTTGATAAAAAGTTAAAATAAAATAAATAAAAAAATAATGAAGCTGCCGGGATTCGAACCCGGGTCAGCTAAGACTCTTCAACAACTTAACACTCACTCCCTAAACCACTCCGCCACATTGTGTTTTCTGCTAACTCTAGGAACACAAATGAATTTTATACACAAACTCAGTTAAAACCGATGGCGCCATCTGAGAAACGGTATTCGGCAAACCAAGCGTCAAATCGTTGTTTATCTCACACATTCAGTTTATAACCGATGCACGACGGTTTTTAATCAATCAGAAATTGATTAAACTTCAAGACTCATCATTGTTGGTTTTTAAAACCGAAAAACCATCAAGTTCAGAATTACACAAACTCCAGACCACTCTCGCGATTCAGAGAGATCATACCAATACTCCATTTCCTTTTCGTCGCATTTTCAGACCATCAGAGCGCCTAAAACAGCTCGCCGGAATTCTCTGCAAAAGTCGCCGGAAAACCGTATTCAACTCAAACCGGTAAAATACTTCTACTTTACGGTTTCAATCTATTGTTAGAACCTTACTAACATTAACCCATCGCTCATAATCAACCACAGACGACATTGCTGGACTTTCTGTGCTCGCCGGAAAACTCCTGGAATCGTCGGAAACTCGTTGATTACAGGTATGCACATTCCAACGTACTGATAATCAATACTCATTAGTTCAATTTCACATCTAATCCCTTAAACCTGTTAATAGATTCTCTCAGCCGAAGGTTTCAAAAACAGAGCCGACAAGTTTCGCCGGACTCTCTGAAGAAGACTATCTGTTCGGTATCTTCTTTCCCCAAACTTTTCGATTCAATGCATTCAAACTGGACATCATGTTTATTAACTAAATTAATCACGAATCGGTTGTTTGATTGATGCCTGCGTTTGTAATGAAGAAGACGAGTTCAATGATGACATAAGATTAATTAAAATCGAAATTATAAACGGGTTAGACACACAGTCCAGCGATGGACTGTGTGCAAACAAAAACTATACACGTCCCGAGTTCGATCCCTTCTACACGCACACCTTGTGTAATAAAATGCCTTTTTGATCAAGAACTAAACCGGATTAACTCAGATAGTTGTTAAGTATAATAAAAACCTAGATAATAACCGGGTTAGATACACAGTCCAGCGGTGGACTGTGTGCAACATGAACTACACGTCGCGCGTTCGAAACCCGTCACGAGCACCGGTCCGATTGAATTAAAATGTTTTTGCAAATAAAGGAAATTCGGTTAAATCGAATAAGTGTATAAATATAATTAAAAACGAGATTATTTCGGGTTAGACACGTAGCTCAGTTGGTAGAGCTGCGTGCACGCGAACGGGAGGTCGCCGGTTCGAATCTCACCCGGCGCAGATTAATTCGCTGACCGAACCGGTCAACGGTCAACGGTCAACGCTAAAAAAATAATATTTTTTTTTTATTTTTATTTATTTAATTTAATTTAAAACTCAATTAAAAATACTTAAAAATAACATTTTTAAAGATAGAAAATAGCCATAAACTCACAAAAATATATCTAAAAATTTCATTAAAATCCTTAATAAAATCCATCCATTTAATATATTTTTCCATTATTATTTAGGTTAGTATTCCTCGTTGATCCGCTCATCTAAATCGTGCGCATCTCACCATCTCCAATCCAACGCACCCAATGTGAGTGAATCTTACAAATTCCCCGTTTTAATCACGTTTTGGGGTGTATCATGTGTCTTTGTATATATATATTATTACTAAACCATTGTGCATATATCATATCATGAACTTGTGTATTCAGTTTATTGCTGTTAAGTAGTTATTATTGGATGCAATTTATTATTCAGTACATGCAATTTCATAGGCCGCCGCTCCCCATTACATTATGAGCGTTGAGCATGTTCCCCATTTTATTATGCAGTTGAACCTGGCGTGCCCACATATGATCGGCTCCGTTTGATTGAGCCTTGATCGCACAGACAATTTCATTTTCAGTACATGCAATACGATCGGCTCCGTTTGATTGAGCCTTGATCGCACAGTTTCATTTATGTTATTTACAGTATGATGTTGGTATGTTCATGTATGCTGCCATGTGTTATTGTATGTTATAGTTGTGACTGCTATTTGCCATTACTTGATTATTTACATTTGCTCATCTATGATTATGCACAATTTTCATTGATAAACTAACAATTAATTTATTAATAAATGTTTATCTAATAAGGTTCACTCGCCAACTTATGTTGACCCAAAAACCCCCATTTTACACATGATACAGGTGAAGCAGCTGCAGCTAGGAACACATAGGACTTGGACTAGAAGAATAAAACTATTTAGTGTTGGGATTGTTATGCTTGGCTTATTTTCCTTGTATTGAATGAACATGTTTGGATTTTGGAAATGTAACTTTGACTTCATTAAATATGAAACATATTAGTAAATGTCATGAGCTTTGGTGATAACCCAATTATGCCCCGACTCTTATTCCGCTGCGGGTCGAGGTGTGACATGTCGGGGTTCAGACGTCGGTTATAACCGATGTAGTAGTTAAGGCTTCGGTTAAAACTGAAGAAACCGTCCAATCTCGGCGAAATCGTCGGGATTTCCGACGACTGCGATTAGGCGCGTCGGTTTTGAATTCGAGACTTATGATATGTATTAATTGTTACCATTAATTAACAAGAAACACAAGTGGCGCAGTGGTTTGATGGATGAGTGTTAAGTCATTTGTTGATTCGCTGGTTGACCTGGGTTCGAAACCCGGCAGCAGTCTTTTATTTTTATTTTCTTATTTTAAGTACTTTTTCAAATATAAATTATATATTCCAATATACTTATTAATTATGTATCGTTTAAAATTAATTTGGGCATTAAATACGCAACGAAATTTTTAACTGATTGTTCGGTTAATAAACGGAGCGGGTTTGGTAAATCCGGTTTTTTTGACGGATGTTACAGTATCCCCTGCTTTTTAGAAATTTCGTCCCGAAATTTAAGTAGTGATATATTTGTCTAAAAAGGATGGTGTTTAGTTTGACAGTTACATGCTTAGAAAAAGAGTAAGAGTTTAAGTTTTTGTTTGAGGCGGTAACGTCCCTTGTAAGGGTTAAGTACCCTGCTATAGGAATCGCTTTTTGTTGCCTACGGTAAAAATATTGATAAGCAGAGTTGATTCACTAAATATGATATCATGCGTAAGAGTTTTGATATGTTTGGGAAGATATGGTTATATCCTAAAGCAAAACTTCTAATACTACAACCTACATGGAACTTCTCATAACCGTCTAACAATGCCTCTGATCCTTTGACAAGAATACTTATATATAGGAAGTACCAGCGGCGTATCCACCATATTCTTGTCAAATTTTCATTGGTTTTATCAGTAAGTTATGATTGGTTCTATGATGTGACTCTAGAACATAAGTAAACGCCACAACCAATGTACCAAGAAATTACTAAATCCTACATAGAACTTCTCATAACCGCCTGACAATGCCTCTGATCCTTTGACAAGAATACTTTTATATAGGAAGTACCAGCGGCGTATCCACCATATTCTTGTCAAATTTTCATTGGTTTTATCAGTAAGTTATGATTGGTTCTATGATGTAACTCTAGAACATAATAAACACAACAACCAATATCTGAGTCCAAATTCTGATAGCATACATGTATGAATGGTGACAGTTCCTCTCTCGTTTGTTATGATGAGAGGTTAGTTTATGTAGAAATAGAGCACAATCCAATTTCTTTAAATGGCGAGATGATATGAATGTAACACAAATTTCAACCAAGACAATACTAAATCCTACATGGAACTTCTCATAACCGCCTGATAATGCCTCTGATCCTTTGGCAAGAATACTTATATATAGGAAGTACCAGCGGCGTATCTACCATATTCTCGTCAAATTTTCATGGACTTTATCCGCAAGTTATGATTAGTTCTATGTGACTCTACAACAAACACAACAACAAATACTTGAGTCTTAATTCTGATAGTATCCATGTTTGAATGATGACAATACCTTTCTCGTTTGTTGTGATGGAGAGGTTAGTCATTGTGGAAGTGAGACATAGCTCAACTTCTTTAAATGATGAAATTGAAATACACTGAAATGTATGATGAACAAACTTTGACCAAAACTTACTAAATCCTACATGGAACCTCTCATAACCGCCTGATAATGCCTCCGATCCTTTGACAAGAATACTTATATATAGGAAGTACCAGCGGCGTATCCACCATATTCTCGTCAAATTTTCATTGACTCTATCCGCAAGTTATGATTTGTTCTATGTGATTCTAAAACAAACACAACAACCACAACTTGAGTCTTAATTCTGATAGTATCCATGTTTGAATGATGACAATATCTCTCTCGTTTATTGTGATGGAGAGGTTAGTCATTGTGGAAGTGAGACATAGCTCAACTTCTTTAAATGATGAAATTGAAGTACACTGAAATGTATGATGAACAAACTTTGACCAAAACATACTAAATCCTACATGGAACCTCTCATAACCGCCTGATAATGCCTCCGATCCTTTGACAAGAATACATATATATTGGAAGTACCAGCGGCGTATCCACCATATTCTTGTCAAATTTTCATTGACGTTATCCACAAGTTATGATTAGTTCTCTATGACTCTACAACAAACACAACAACCACAACTTGAGTCTTAATTCTGATAGTATCTATGTTTGAATGATGACAATACCTCTCTCGTTTGTTGTGATGGAGAGGTTAGTCATTGTAGAAATGGATACAATCCAATTTCTTTAAATGATAAGATGCCATAAATGCTAAATCAGTAAATACAAAACAAACTTCAATCAAGACAATGCTAAATTCCACATGGAACTTCTCATAACCGCCAGATAATGCCTCTGATCCTTTGGCAAGAATACTTATATATAGGAAGTACCAGCGGCGTATCCACCATATTCTTGTCAAAATTTCATTGGCTTTATCCTTAAGTTATGATTGGTTCTATGTGATTCTAAAACATAAAGAAAAACATAAAACTAAACGATTGGAGTTGAATCTTGATTTTCGGTGAAGAGGACTAGTTGGGTGGTTTCGTTTGGGCCGTCATTATCTTCGACAGGATTGGCGTTGATGTTGAAAACTCTTCCTCTTGCTGGTGGCCTAGTGATTGGGTTTTCTTGATTTACTTGGTTAACTGGGTTTGATTGAGCTTGAGCGTTTATGATGTTAACCAATCGAGGGCACGTGTTTCTAAAGTGGGTAGGGTCGCGACAATTGAAACAAGCTCGAACATAAGGTAACATGGAGTATTGAGGTTGTTGATATGTTTGGATCATATTTTGAGTAGGGGGTGTGGTTTGGTTTTGAGGGGTGCGGCAAACCTTGCTCAAATGACCATAGCGTCCACAATTTGCACATAGTCGACAAGGTAAGGTAAGGGGATGGTGATAAAAACAGGTGTTACATCGAGGGTGAGGTCCAAGGTACGGTTTCTTATTTGGGTAAGTTGAGTTAGGTGCTACTTGAGTGATTGGGATAGCTTGGATGGGTATGGCGTGTGAAATTGGCTGATTACGTTGGATAGTAGCGAAAAGTTGCCCGTCTCTTTTTCTCTTAGAAATGGGTTGAGAAGGGGATTCGGTTTGGGTGGGGTTTGAAGTTTCAGTTGATGCTTTATCCTTCTTCTTCTCCTCCTTGAAGTCTTTGTTCCGGATTCGGTTCTCGGTGAGCTCTGTTGCTAGCTCCATTGCTGCTTCCAAAGTTGCAGGCGTGGTACTTATTACAGAGTCTTGAATCTTTGACGGAAGACCTCGAATGTAGTGCTCGATCAAACGGTAGAGGGGAGTGAACAAGTTGGGAACCATTTGATTTAAATCGAGGAATCTTTTGTTGTATGTGGTGTGGTCGCCTTCCTTTTGCTTCAACGAATAGAACTCATCTTCTAATTTCTTGATTTCGCTCCTTGGGCAAAACCGTCTGGTCATGATTTCCTTCAACTCTTCCCAAGTCAAAGTCATAGCATCGTCAATGCCTCGTTTGGCCTTCTCTGTATTCCACCAAGTAAGTGCTATTCCATATAAACGACCGGTAGCATATCGCACTTTGCGATCATCAGGGCAAATGCAATTTAGAAAAGTGTTCTCCATTTCTTCAAATCAATGGAGGAGAGCGGTGACACCTTCAGTCCCTTCGTATTTTGGAGGGTCGCAGGATTTGAACTGCTTGTAGGTGCATTTAGTGGTATTTGGGGGAGGGTTGATAACGTTTTCATGTTCTTGGTTGACAGGATTAGCGGTAAGGGCTTGTTGGACTTGAATTACAATGTTGGGTATTACGGCAGCCATGCGCTCGTGGGCTTTTCCTGCTCTCATCTTCCTACGGGCGAGGCTAGAAGACATCTTCAAGGAATACGTATCATGAGTATGAGTTGGATGTTTTTGGGATCATGGGTCGTATTTAGGAATGAACATTTATAAAATAAATATAGAAAATAAATCTACTACATCCATAGGATGTCTTGGGCTTTGCTCGTCAATGGGCCTTGCATGCCACCATACTTCACCTTCGTAATCATGTGGGCCCCCATGAATACCGGGTTTTTCATATGGTTCGCATGTGTTAGCCAGGTTACGTACACTAAACCCGGAGAAAATCGAGAAATATGTATATAACGTATGATATTCGGAATGTGTCCAGGTGTGGACACGGTGACACCTCAAAGTAGGGTTAGTTCGAACGACGTTTGGTGTGGCATGCTTTGGCCTAATAGGTCCTTCGTACTCTCATCGTTAGTCCCCAGGTAGGCAAACTGGTCCGTTATATTGGATTTATACGAATGCCAACCTAGACAGGACGTTCCGACTACCGGTACTTGTACCCTTCCAGTTACTACATGCCCGTCGCAGAACTTACTTTGATGAGATTTGAAAATTGCGACAAAATCTTTGAATAACGAGAGTATGAAAATGATTTGAATATATGAACATTGAAATATGTATGATGAATGTGTATATAAGTATGTATGTTTGACTGTAAGTATAAACAAATATGAAACAAATAAACTCATAAGTTTGTATGTAACCACCTAAACAATTAAAATTTAGGCAACTATAGTATAGGCTCTAAGGGTCTAATAACCTATCCTATATCCCTATAGTCATGGCTCTGATACCAATCTGTCACACCCCGACCCGCAGCGGAAAAGGTGATCGGGGCATGATTGGGTTATCATCAAAGCTCATGACATTTATTATAACGTTTCATATTCATTAATACAATTTAATGGGAAATTTACAATCATAATTACATCATGTCCTAAACAACATTCTAGACTTCATTGTTTTCTTCTAAGGCATTTCCTATGTTTTCCTTGCTTCATCCTGTTCACCTGTATCATGTGTAAAAATAGGGTTTTGGGTCAACAAAAAGTTGGCGAGTGAATCCTATGAAAAACATTTGAACAAGTTTATTGAATTGATTATAAAATAGAGTGCACAACCACACATGAGTAAAAATAGATGTAAACTTATTCACCAATCATTTAATATTAAATAATGCACACTCGAACAATAATGGATTTGTTTTGAGGCACGCGTTGCTCAATTCGTCTCCCACGAGGAACTGATGGGCCTAATGAATGAATTGCATATAACTTGACAACATGAAATACATAACTACAAACAATATATACAACCTAAGTTTAGATCACAATATGGTATGGCACAAGTTTAAATAAACGAGTTAATTTTAGTGACACATGACACACCCCAAAAGGTGTAATTAAAAAGGGGAGTTGTAAGATTCACTCACATTGGGTGCGTTCGGTTGATGATGTTGAATGCGCACGAAGTTTGATTTAACCACAAGTGAAACTAACCTAGATAATGGCATAATGGCTCGGTAAGTAAACGAATTTTATTAATCAATTTTAGTAGGATTGTTGGGTGTATTTTTGTGAGTTTAAGGCTATTTTCTAACCTTAAAAATGTTATTTTTAAGTATTTTTAATTGATTTTTAATTTAAATAAATAAATAAAAGAAATTAAAAAAATGTTGATTTTTGACTGTTGACTTTGACTTGTTTGACCGTTGACTTGTTGACTTGTTGACCGGTTCGGTCTGTAATAAGTGTGCGCCGGGTGAGGCTCGAACCCGAGACCTCCCGTAGGCGTGCACGCAGCTCTACCAACTGAGCTACGTGTCTAACCCGAAATATTTCTGTTTTTAATTATATTTATATACTAATTGAATTAATCCGAAAATCATTTATTTCAAAAACAATTTAAATGACTCGCTCGGTGCTCTCCACAAGTCTCGAACCCGGGACCTGTGGGTTAGGTTAACACACAGTCCACCGCTGGACTGTGTGTCTAACTTGTTAAATAATCTGATTTTTATTATATTTATATACAAACTAAATAATTTCATTTCTGTTTTAAATAAAAAGTTTGATAATTGTCCGGACCGGTGCGGTAGTCCGGACTCGAACTCGTGACATGTGATTAAACGTTCACACAGTCCACCACTGGACTGTGTGTCTATCTTGGTTATTATTCCGGTTTTTATTAAACTTAACATCTATTGCAGTGAATCCGGTTTGGTTAAAAAAAGGAACATTTTTATTAAGGTGAGTGTGCGTGGGACAAGAATCGAACTCGGGACGTAAGCGTGTTTTATTTGCACACAGTCCACCGCTGGACTGTGTGTCTAACCCGAGATATATCTTGATTTTAATTAAACATATATAATACTGAACTTTGTCTTCTTCGTCAGACTTAACCAGAATCGGAGTCTGACTGGTTCAGCAATTTTAATCAAGTTCTTTTAGTGTGTTGCGCTTAATTACATGTGAGATTAATAAAAGAACGAGAGATTAAGTGTAAGGTACACCGAACAGGGCTCCTCTGTTTCGCCGGCGACACTCCGATGACAGCAGATGATTCTGGCGACGTGTGTCCTGCGGCAGAGAGTCTTCAGGGAGCTTGAGAATGAGTGTGGGTGGCTTCGGTATGAGCTCTGGGTGTTCAGTAAGGCACAGAGGTGAAAGGCTCGGTTTTCCGTCGAGTTGCAGAAATTCTCTGGCGAGTGAATTTACGTCGGGAAAGTGTGTGATTGTGAGCGAAAAAACTATCAGAGGTTATAGGGGGTATTTATAGCGCAGGACATCGACGAATTTGGTCCGTTTTCCGTCTTGATTCGTCGGTCAATAAGTTTTCCGGCGGTTATGACTTGTGTCGCGGGTTCAGACGTCGGTTATAACCGATGTAGTAGTTAAGGCTTCGGTTAAAACTGAAGAAACCGTCCAATCTCGGCGAAATCGTCGGGATTTCCGACGACTGCGATTAGGCGCGTCGGTTTTGAATTCGAGACTTATGATATGTATTAATTGTTTCCATTAATTAACAAGAAACACAAGTGGCGCAGTGGTTTGATGGATGAGTGTTAAGTCATTTGTTGATTCGCTGGCTGACCCGAGTTCGAAACCCGGCAGCAGCCTTTTATTTTTATTTTCTTATTTTAAGTACTTTTTCAAATATAAATTATATATTCCAATATACTTATTAATTATGTATCGTTTAAAATTAATTTGGGCATTAAATACGCAACGAAATTTTTAACTGATTGTTCGGTTAATAAACGGAGCGAGTTTGGTAAATCCTTTTTTTTTTACGGATGTTACATATTTGATAGCATCGTGATCGGATATCATGTATCCAACCTACCTTTGTGCATGCTACTAGTCGAGTCAAGGGTATCTCACTAAATGATAATAGTCAAGAGGATCTTACGACACCTAAAGGGTTGTCCAATCACCGGCTTGTGGTATCCTCGCACTGAAGACTTTGAGCTACAACGCTACTCAGACTATGACTTTGGGTGTTGCAAAATCAATGCTAAATCTACAACTGTTGGTTGCCAATTCTTCGGCACACGTTTGGTAACGTGGCAGTGTAAGAAGCAAACCACAGTCGCTCTCTCGACCTGTGAGGCAGAATACGTTTCTGCTTCCAGCTGTTGTTCGCAGATCCTTTGGATTCAACAACAGATGAGGGACTATGGATTGCAATTTCTTAAAACGTCAATTTATGTAGATAACGAGGCTGCTATTAACATAATAAAAATCTGGTTCAACACTCTAAAACAAAACATATCAAAATACGTCATCACTTTAATCGCGACTACTACCAGAAAAAGTTGATACGTATTGACAAAATCCACAACAGAAGGCTGACTTTTATACAAAACTGTTTGATAAAACAAAGTTTCAATATTTTCTGAAATTAAAGGGGATGAAAGATTTGTCCGTCAGGGAGGAACAAAGAGTGTGAAGCCGAGATGGATGGCGATTTGAAGTAATCCTCATCGGTAAAGTCAAATTTTCTTTCTTTAAAAACAAAATCCAAAAATATGTTTCTGATTTTAGAGGGAGAAATATGTTGTGAAAATTACAAAGCCATATAAAATTTGAAAAGTACAAAAACACATAAAAGGACAAAAACGAGTTTTCGTGTAAAAAGAGGAAATGATTGTACATCAATGGACTATCATAGCACGCTAAAGAAATGTAGTGTCAAAAAGTTTTTAAACAGTCTCACTGATTATGTGCCAGTAGACTTCGCACATTCAATAAATTGTTTTAGAGATATAGACAAAACAAAACTTCTTAATTAGTGGTTAGCATCTCTTGGATATATGGTCTTAGTACACCAAAATCTAGTTTGAGAGATTGTCGGATTATGAGATACTAGGTGTTCATGACTAGTTGATATCTAGGGTATTACACAACTTCTTCTGATTTGCGTAAAAAATGGCCTAGAACTGGAAGAATACTTTACTTTAAAAACCCTAAACTGCATCAACATTGAAAGAATCAAAAGAGTTAACAATTGAAGTCAAAAGATCCCAAAATATGGAACACCACTTTTAAGACGAGCCCTCATCTCTTTGGTTGTATGGTGGTATTAACTTGAGCTCTCAAGGCCTCGAATAACCCAAATACAGATATCAATTAGGTATATTCACTTTTAAGATGAAATCTTGGGAATCTTGATACGAGAGTATATCTAGAGGTGGGGAACACTATTAAGTCAAGTTCGAAGACACCCTATTACCTTATCTTGAAACAATTGAAACATGTATAGAGGTTTAAGTGGACAAACATACTGATAATCTAAGTGAACTTGTTTAAAACTTAAAGTTTATCAAAGATCAACGGTGTTAGTGACAAGTTCAAAAACTGATATGATTCTCTTACACAAACTTAGAAAAATATGTCTGTAAATATGTTTGTACATAGTTATTTCATTTTAGAAATCAAAAAGATTTTCAGTGTGTTTTAACATAAACTTTGAAAAACTCAAAAAGATTTTATTTGATCTTATTTTTTACTACCGATGATGGAATGCTGATCTTCAAAATCCAAAGTTGCTAAACAAAATCTGAAGAACAACGGATTGGGAGCTAATAAAAAATGAGAAATGTTTTGAAAAAATTACAAGTTTATTAGTTTGAACTTAGCATTGATAGAAAAAAACATTAGTTTGTTCATAAAGTGTTTAACCAGGGTCATTAACTTGGACTTGGTTAACTGGGTGGGTTGTTAAAACCGGTAAAATGTTTGAAAAGTGAAAAAGTTGGAAAAATGGAATTTCATGCAAATGAGCTAGTCCACACGAAGGTAACTCCTTCACACAGACCAAGCTACATCCGTCTGAAAGAACCCTCATCCGCAAGAAGGTACCTTCCTTCGCACGGATGAGTAACAATGATGCTATATATGTTCTTCTGTACGAGTGTATCTTCATTCGCATAAAAGATCTAAGTTGAGAGAGAAAGCTTTCCAAATAACCAAACTCTGCTAATATTTAACCTTGGAGTGTTGATTTGCACAACACTTACAATGGGAAAGGTAGATTATAGCAAAAAAACTTGGACAAATTGGACTGAAAATGACACATACAGACTAAAAATGATAAAATCTCATATTTGTGACATTTAAATGGATAAAACTTAAAATTGAACACAATTATATGTAAATCGGCGTTTTCAGGTCTTAGTAGAGTTATTAATTTGAACAAAACTTGTCAAAATCATCCAAAATTGAAATTTAGATTTAAATCATTTGGAACAGAGGAATATGTCTGTACGGATGTAACACATCTGCATGGAAGTAACTCATCCACACCAATAAGTGTTCCTTCTCATGAATGTAATTAACTGGTCCATTCCAAAAGGTCACATCTGTTCTAGTGTCATATGTTCCTTAAAACTGTCACATCCATTTGAAACTTTTGTACATCTATTCCAAAATTTGAAAAGTATTAAAATTTTTCTAAGTGTTTGTTCATACTGTTTGTGCAGGCTAAAGCTACAAATTTCGATCCGAAGCACAATACTTGCTATGTGCTAGATGATACTTTACCAAAGATGACATCGTTTAAGCTGATATTGCATTCTGTGATCATCCGAGAATCAATAAAGCTGTTACCGAGCAACACAAGGCTTATAGATCGCATGTGGAAAGATTCTGGAAACATGCCAAATATGTTGAAGATCCACCGTCTATTCATTCAGTAGCTTTGATTGGGAATGAAGATAATGAGGTTATTATTACAGAAGAGCTTATAAGAAGGGTTTTAGAATTTAGAGATAAAACAAGTGATCCAACTGGATACCAAGAGAGGATGGTGAAAGGATGTTTTTATCGTATGGGATACACAGGAAACATAAATGGGGACAATTTTGCTATAGCTAATATTTCAAGGTCATATAAGTTTCTAATGCATGCAGTGATTCATGCTCTTGGGCACGGGAAGGGTGGATATGGCATTGAAGTTGATTGTATTATGTGCATGATTATCACCCAGATGCTGAATCTTCCATATAACTTTTCAAAGTTGATTTTCGAGCAGATGAAAGGGAACTTGGTACTAGAATGATGGTTGATGTATCCATGGTTCGTACAAATGTTGCTGCATGATCTTTTACCGAATCTTGCGAAGAATGAATCTGATCTACTACCGTTGGAACATATGAGTAATTTATCATTGGATTAAATCGAATCAACAACTACAAGAATCAAGCAGAGAAAGATATTCCAAAGTTCAAGAAGTTGATTGGTTTTCTAGGAGATAAAGATTATATGGCTCCGCCAAAAGACAGATGGAGGAAAGATGGGACTAATTATGACAATGAAGAGAAAAAGTTAGAAGGTTTCAAAGAAAAGAGGAGTAAATGGTTTGCAAAGGAAAATACAAAGAAAGGAAAAGCAGCAAAGCAGAAACACGTAAAAAAGCTCCGAAGACTATGCTTGTTGATAAAGAAAGTGGAGATGATGTGATCTCTGCTACAACTGATAGAGATATTGCTGAAAAGAATACTACTGAACTCGCTCAGGATATGGAGAGCTGCTGCTGAAACAGAGAATGAGGAATTGGATGTTTATAATGTCAAAAAGCATAATGTGATGCATGATCCCAGAGCACGAGCTGAGAAAAGAGCTAAACAGAAGAAAAAGTCAACAGATAGTGATGATGACACTTATATGCCCTCTGATCCAGAACTAGTCAAGAAAGCAACAAAAAGACAAAAGAGAAAGTTGGTTCAACTGTTAAGAAGACTCTGTCACCGTTGACAAAGAAAGCTAGAAAAAGAGTTAAGGGACCTTTGATCAAAACAACAACTACTGGAGCTAAACCAGTAGTTATAGAGAAAAGTACTCCTCTTGCTGAAGTAGAAAATGTTATACCTATTAGAACTCCAACAGCTTCACAGTAAGCTCTTACAACACCAATTCCACCAATCTCACCACAACCTCAAGCACAACAACAATCTCAATTACGTTCACAATCTCACCTAACTGGTCGTTCTTTCAGAGATAAATTTCCTAACATTGACACGATGAATTTCAATTTCCTCGATGATCCAAATTATAAAAGGATAAAACAATTGGAAGGAGAGGTAAAACATATGGAAGTAGTGATTGCAAGTCTTGTTTCTGAGAGCGAACTACATCGAAAGAGATCTAGTGATTTGAAAGAAGACAAAAGACTGAAAGACAAGAAGCTAGAAATGTTGTAGAAAGTGTTAGAGAGAAGATTGGGTTTTGATATTGAAGAAGAATTCAATAAAATTGATATTGAGGAGTCAGAGGCTAGAGCTGCTGAGAGAGCAAGAAAGGCTGCAGCTAAATCAAAGGTTGTAGAGGTTGACAAAGGCAAAGGAAAGGTTGATGCTATTCCTGAAATAACACCTGAGCCTGAGAAAGAAAAGACACCAGAGCCTGAAAGAGAAAAGCCTCCTGAGAAAGAACCTGAACCGATAGACGTCACAAAGTTCATTCTGTTACCAAGTGTTCAAGTACCTGAAAAAGAAAAGAATAAAGAGGATGATGAGAAAGAGGATGATGAAGAGTTCGATATTGAAGGGTCAGATTATAGTGATGATGATAAAGGTAAGATGATAAAGGTGATGACGATGATTATAACAATCGAGGGGGCATTGGGTTAGTAGTGTATGAGACGAGAATATCTGATGCAGATACTCAAAATGATTATATGAACGATGTTGAGAACCAGGAGGAAGCTGAAGGAGAGGGGAAGTATGGTGATGATACTTTGAACGATGAAGATACTTCAGGGAATCTTCACAGATATTGTTTCTTTAACGGTTGTTCCTGCAAGTAACAACAAAATTATCTACCTCTGTCATGATGTTGAAGAGGGTGAGTATGTGCATAATTTTTCTAAAGAAGAAATAGCTGAGATGTGCGGTCTAAATGAAGATAGTTTTGAGTTTGACTTTGAAGATGAGCTGATGAACATTGATATTACAAACCCTGATTATTATGTGTTTAACTAGGTTCCAGAAGCTGATAACTATGATGATGCTGTCGTGGAAGATGATTCAAACAATGAAATGTTAAAGTATTCTAGAGAAGGTACTGATGATTTCCCAACATTTTCTGAAATGTTTGATAACGAGATGGATGAGTTATTGAAAAGAAAAATTGAAGAAAAGATCAAAGATGGTGAATCTTCGAGGCTAAGTAAAGATCAAGTGAGAGAAGATCGGAAGACATGGTTTAAATCTATGCCTAGAGAATGTAAATTCAAAAAACTACTGGCGTTCTTCACAAGAAATCAAGATGTATCGTTGGGGGATATTATAAGCTACGGATGGATACCAGAATTGAATGTTTGGGGAATTAAACGAGAATATGGAGTTCAATACTTCCGATATCTGAAAGATATTAAAACTCTGCCATGGTGGGATGTGTAGGAGTTGTGCCAAACAAAGTTGATTAATTTTAAATGAAACTGGGTGATCAAAAGCTATGGAAGTTTATTAGATATGAAGCGAAACATGATTTTCCTACATGGAAACCACATCATCTGAAATCCAAAACTGAAATTGATCCAAAAACTCAACAACCTAAATTAACTTTGAACATCAAACATCCCGGGCTATCAGAAATATGCCACTAACAAGATTTTTATGCTGACTTTCGATTGTGGAATTATGAGAGAGTGACGGGTTAAACAGTGATTGCGCTAAACACTGAAGGTTGTTGGAGGGCTATAAGGATTTTAGATCCTATGTGGTTGATGAATCTATCTGAGAAAGATATTGAGATGTTGTACTTCAACAAGGTTTGTTATCAAGTACAAGATATTTTACAGGCTATGCAGTACCAGAATGTTATCAAAATCTGCTACGTCTACGAGATTAACTCTGGAAAAATGTGGAATACAAAGTGGAGAGAGATTGAAAAAAAGAGTTTTGAAGGAAGTTCGTAAAGAAGAAAGGATCGAAGAACGAATGAAGAAGGAATCTATCAAGAGATATCAATTAATGAAGTGGATGCCATCTACCGATCAAACACCGATGACTTATTTTGAGCTAAAGCGTTAATGTGTTAGAAAGTATTTTCTCGGGCGTTAAAGTTTTGAAGTTTTTGAAGACCGATCGAGACTACGACAACATCCAAGGGGGAGTTTGTTGATACACAATCTCTGTTGCCTACGTCATCGAGTCGCGTCATAATCTAAAAGGATTTTAATGTTAGATTTTGATTTGTTTGTTTTTGTAGTACATCTGTATGGTTGAGCACATCCGCACGGATGTAGTCTCGTCCATACGAAGGTAATAGGTCTGCACAAAGGAGTTGTCAAGTAGTGTAAATAGTCGTGTGGTCCAAGTTATTTGTAGATTTTGCAGAACTGACGGCGAAGCCCTGTCGGGTTGATTTCTTGGTTGTAATAGTTGATATTTAATGAAATCATTGAAAATTAACTAATCTTATAATTGTTGCTTAATTGTAATGAATTCCACGCATTATGACTAGGTTATAGATATCATTTGAGCAAAATATCAATGGAAAACGGTCCTCACAGAAGCTAGTTATAACTGTGGAGACGATGTTTGGGATGAAGAATGGAATAACAATGATGTGAGTTCAAAGGAACCACAACAACAACAATTTTTATGGGGTAAATGGAGGTGGTCATGGGTTTATAAATAACATTAACAACCGAAATAGAGGTGGAATCTAGAACAATAGCAACAATGGCCGATAAGGAAGGAATAATGTGGTTTAATCTCATGGAGTTGATAGCCATTTTAGAGCGACAATTTTTAAGAATCCATCGCCGATCATACCTATAGTAGAAGATCTTTTATGGGCAAATATTATAAAAAAACACTATACTTTCTGGTTTTTATCACAAAACTCACTCAACATTTTTTGCGTATAAAAACACAACACTTTTTTTTTCTTATAAATGTTAGTCAACAATTATTTGCACATAAAAATCCCTTAGCCTTTCACATGTCAATTTGGAACAATATTGTAATTTTTTATTTCAGATAACCTAGAAATGGAACACACAATTGTGTTTGCTTATGTGTACTTTAGTTTCATACCTGACCCATATATATTTTATTCTTAAAAAAATCAAAACGATGAAGTTGTTGAACAAGAAAGTTAAGTACTTTTAGCGTCTTATAATGATTAGAAAGCAATGGCTAATGTGTCATTTAACTTTTTTTTTCTTGGTTAAAAGTTGTATGACTATTTAAATTAGCGAAACTAATATTATTTTGATTGCAAGGAGGGTTTTTTTTTCCAGAATATCAAGTGTTACAAAATAAACATATAATTACAAACTATCTAAAAAGTTATAACCACCACATCACAAAAGAAAAAAAAGTGTCCATGTAATTTGCTTATGTGTCTATTTTGAATTATCCGTCTTACATGTGTGTAACATACGAAATAAACAAATTATTATAAGTCCTGTCACACTTTTATTCAAAATTGACTAGAGTTGTAAACGAACCGAACGAACACGAACAATGTCTTGTTCATGTTCATTTATTAAGGAAATACATGCGTTCGCGCAAGGTTCATGAACACTTACCAAGCAAGATTTTATGTTCGTGTTGCTTAGGAAATGAACGTGTTCACAAACGGTTTAGGTACACAAAAGAAACAAAAATAAAATTGGCGAAAGAGACAGAGGCTAGAGGTGGATAGCAGAGGGAACAACGCTAGAACATGAAGACATAATCATGGAACAGAGGTAGGGTGAGCATTTTCCAAAACCTGAACCGACTTGACCCGAGCAAAACCCGACCTGACCCGATACCCGAACTCACCTAAAGACACTACCCCAAATAGATACCCACATATAATACACGGTTTCGAATCTTATTGAATTTGGGTAATATGGTCCTCGGGTAAAACCTGAACCTTCAAAGGGCTTTTCCATCTTCAAATTAGATAAACTTGTGTACCAAATTACACCTCCATTTCAGTTCATGTGACACCCGTGACGAAACCAGGTAAACCCTATATTTAGGGCTTACACGATTAACAAAATGATACTGATGATGCCTTAGATGAATCCGAGGGCAAGTTATAGTGAACTTATAAATGTAAGAATTTAACAGGATTATATTAGGGCCTCAGTGTACAGTAAACAAGTTAAATGAAAGGATTTCCGGTAAATAGTGTATTAACAATAAACACGAAAAAACGTGTCGTAAACAATTCAAGGGCCACGGAATTATGTAGACATGATCTATATACACTATAACATAGGGTCATTGATGCCTTATCAGTTAGCAAATATGTTAAACGAGGTAGTTTTCGGTTAACGAAACGTCTTCGATTTTAACGTGTATGGTATTAACCAAACATACATTGTACCATCAGTCAAGCCTAAAAACACTTATAGACCATTTATATAATGTATTTCAAGCAATAAGTGAAAGCATTCGAGTTTTCGTTAACGTTGGGTTCATATTTTAAAAACACAAAAAACGCGTTATTTCGTGACCGTTTGCCAAACCATGACGCGTTTAACACCGGATAGTTATCCGAAACAGTAAATGACAGTCAAGTACTATTTTTTCGTTATTTTCGCCTTTTCATTGTGAGTTTAAAACTCCAAAAAAATGCCCCAATTCTCTTATTATGTATAACCTACTAAGAAACTAGTCAAAAGTTATTTTATTATTTTCCCTTTTTTATTGTGAGTTTAAAACTCCAAAAATGCCCCTATTCTCTTATTATGTATAACCTACTAAGATACTACCCATCATCTTCTTCAAAAGGCAATGCTGATCTGAACTTGGAACAAGGTTTTCGTTGAATAAAATTTTCAAGTCTTACAAATTGCTTAACCAAATCGTCAATTAACAAGGGGTGATTACAAATTTTATGGGAGGCACTCAAGATTTTCACACACGTATAGTACAAAATATTTTTTTCAAGTGCCGCCCGCACCCCACGGCAAACATAGGTCCACCCCTAATTATTTACCCAACTTTTAAAATGAAACCTCTGTATCACTATATTTTATTGTCATTATTATTGTTATAATATTTAGGGGCCCACAGTATTATAGCCTAGTTGTATTTGAGGAGTCGAATAAGGCTTAGTGACCATTAGGTTCAGGGTTCAATTCCCACTAAGGGGTTTCTTTTTTCAGATTTATTTGGGTTTCTTCTGAATTATTGCTTAGGCATTATTGCCTAGTGGAAATGGATATAATCAGGTGATTCCGTTGGTGGCACGATGATACTCTAGTGGTCAATCAGTGATCCAAATTTTCCGTTAAAAAAAATTTATAATATCTAGAGGATATATTATAATAGGGTAGGAGTTGACTACAAAGCCAACTTTTCCTACAATATATATAGGAAGCCATATCTTTGTGACATGTGGCAATTAGATATTTTAATTAAAAGGACACATTAATTGGATAATTAATTTAATTATGGAAGATATTAACCACAAACAAATTTTGGAGATATTTATGGAAACTGAACATTTGATTTCAAATTTGACGGTTATCTAGTAAAAAACAAATCAGTTTACTCATAAAAATAAGGAAATGGAATATTGAATGTGATTTCAAATTTTCAGCAGCTGGTTTGTGACATTGTGTTTTATTACTAAAACGCATTACCTTGAACACATTTATGTTGTGTTTTAGAAGTTAATAATTGGTTCGTCATGTATGTGTTTTAGAAGTCAGTAATTGGTCCATCACATTGTGTTTTAGTAGTCAGTAACTTGTTCGTCACACTGTGTTTTATCACTAAAATACACCACTATAAACACATCTAGTATCCAACATCAAGTGTAGTAAAATATAGTACTTCAATCAAACTTAAAAAAAAAACATTGTCTTCAACAAAACATACTGAATACATGTATACACAAGATCTAATCACAATATAGCTTTAACGCACCAATCCTTAACTCAATATTAATGTAAAAACAACATATTTTCCACTAATACACAAAGTCAAACACATCTTTCAAGTATTCCAAAGAAAACACATGAAAAACATCTTTGATTGCTATAAAGAAGAAATAACGAAACCCTAGACTTTCGCTAATTTTGGTTGTTTTGGTGTTTATGGAGGTGATAGCTTAGAGATTATAGAGAGAAAAAAACGTGAATATAATGGAGATGGTTTTAAGAATGAGAGTTATGTTCTTTAGTTTAAACATGTTGAATGACCAATATACCCCAAATTAATTAAATCAATATCTTTTTGAAACACAAATATTACCAAAATGTCTTCAAGATGATCTTAACCATTAAATACACCTACCCATTGGTTAAAATCGCTTCTTATATTTTGTAGAAAAAATACCCTTTGTAAAGAAACTTCTATTATAATAAGTTTATTCTATGTTTGTTACCACATTTTATAAATCTATTTGATTAATTACATGCTATTACTTTTGAAAAGAAAAATAAAAAAGAACTTCTAATCATTTTTAATAAACTGTCAACGTACATGGGACTTTTTAAGTTTTTAATATTTGAATTGTTGTTATGTATTACAAATTACAAATTAATTATCAAACCAATTGTGGTAGTTTTGCATTCATAAAAATAGTTTTAAATTAAGAAAAATACGAAAATATGTTGTTATTATTAAATAAATTTAAGTTTCAAACTTGAATTTGTATGTTGAAAGTACTCTAGCTATTTTGTTTTCATACTATGGTGACACGTATCAGTTCTTTAATACGTGTTGCTGTACATGTGCAAGTCTCTGCCACCTCTACCAATAAAGAGATCAATCTCTCTGTCTGTCTCAAAACGTTTTATTCTCTGATCCTCTTTCTCTAAAAAGGGTGTCACCAAGGATGGTGGTAAACGGCAGCACTGGTAGAGCAGAAGCGCAGACCAGTGGATCGGACATTGCATGTCCCTATCTTTCAGATTTCACTCAATCCGGTGATGATAATGATTGTTGAAGACCGACATGTGATGATGGAGGCTTCTTCGAGTAGATCGACAACAATGAAAGAGAGTTCGTGAAGAACCCCCGCTGCGACGGCAAAGTTATCGACTAAAAAAGTTTCCGGGCAGAGTGTGGGTGTTGCAGGAGCCACCGAGAAAACCCACTGCTCGCATTGGTGGCGTGTGCACTATAATGGCGGTGTTTCATCTATTGTCTCCTATATGTTTGTTTGGTTTTTTTTGTTCAATTGGGTGTTTGTATACGAACATGATGTGCAACAATCCTAACGTGATTAACTCCGGCACCAGGTTATCGACGGGATAGTGAGGGTTCGTGGGCCGTCTGAGATCAATGTTTACGGTTCCCGGGTTGGTTTCGAATTGAAGCATTCCTTGAGCTGACGAAAGTGTATTTTAGCATAGTTGGTTACATTTGTATGCATGCAAATGCAGGTGTATCATGTTACGTAAGGTGATTACTAGCTGTTAACAAGTTGGAATAAAAACCTATTAATTTTAGATAAATATTAAATAAGATTTATCACTAAAATTGTATGTAGAAAGAGGAGGATGTGGTTAAACAAACAAATTAAATTAAGAGTATTATTATGATTTGTTTTGGTTTGGTATTAATGTAGAGCTCTTAAACTCTGCTACATGAAAGAGAAGGACAATTAAAGCTCAAGTGCGGTTGTTGTTGTTAATTTTTGAATCACTAATATCTTCCTATTAGTTTTTTACAGAGAGATTTAAAGTTAAGAGATCTATTCAAAATTAAATTGTAATAGATTTATAACTCATACATAATTTATTGAATAATTCAAAGTGATGAACTCAACATTCTGATTACCTAGATTGGGTTGATCTTTGGGGCTGGAGTTGTTCATGTTTATTTCTTATTATATAATTTGTTAATTGTTAAAGTAGTGGCTGTGTAAGTAACATCTCCACTCAACGTCCAAATTGGGACTTGAATCTTAATGTTTATTCCATTCGATTTTGTAAAGCAACTACTATGCAAACGATACACTGTATTCTATAAAATTAGAAGTTAGACGACAGCTATCTTATTATGTATTTGCTCTATTGTGTATACAAGTACTATGCAATGCATCGCGTTTTGTAGCCACTACATAATTTCACAGGTGCAATACTGATTTTAAACCGCATCACAAGAAGGAACTGAGACCATTGTTTTTCACATACTACCTGTCGCAACACGCGGGGCGTTTTTCACATGTTACCCGCCGCAACACGCGGGGCAAGATCCTAGTAATTAATTAAATTGATATATTAACTTATCATAAAAATGGTTTTAAATTAAAAAAATAAGAATATATTGTTATATTAAGAGTAAATTACTATTTTAGCCCCTGTGTTGTACCAATTTAACCCTTTGAGTACAAAAAAGAATCTTTTAACATATTAGATCATACAATTGTATTTTATAACAATTTTGGTCTCTAATATTAATTTTTTTCTAGTTAAGCTTAACGGTAGTATGGTCCTTTTAGCTTAGGGGCTGTTTACGTAAGTTATAAAGTCCTTTTAATATTTTTATTTGTGTAATTATTTAATTTTTTTCGTTATTTCGTTACTTTTATTTAACAAAATACATTTTAAATATACAAATAAATACATATTTCTTTAACAATTTGTTTTTTTATATCGTTTTTAAAACATTTGTTATTAACCTTTTTAAAACGGTCTATTATTTTTAAAATAGTTTCTTTTTAAACTGTTTGTTTTTAAAATCTTTTTTTAAGTCCTTTAAATTTAATAGTTCATTTTCCCATTCTTTTTAAAACCATATGTTTTTGAACGTTTTTTAAACAGTTATTTTTTAAAGTTGTTCAGTTTTAAAATTGTTTATTTTTAAAACATTCATTTTAGAACCTTTTTTGTAAAGCATTGTTTTTATTTTTAGAGAGTTGATACGTGGTTGAAAACCGGTGTTCTAGTATGTTTAAGTTGATATTTTTACATAACTTTTAGTTTCGAATACCCTACTTTTGATTGGAATTGTATTTTACAGGTCTAATGGATTTTAAGGAGCTATTCGGGAGCTATACGGAGCATCGGGGCGGAGAACGGGTCAACTGAGAGCGAGAAACGGACAAAACAGAGAACAAGAGTTGGAGAGATTGTCGGCGACCCCCTTTAGTGATGTCGTCGGATGAAAAAGGCCGAAGACAGTAAAACAAGGCGTCGGAGAGGATTTGAAGATCCACGGGTCGTCGACGACGCCCCTTGTAAGGCCCTTAAGATTTTTACATTAGTCACTTAGTATGTTTGGGCTAGCTAGTAATTTTAGGCTTGGGAAAGGCTTATGGACCTAGGGTTTGGGGTAATGGTGCACTAATCCCTTGTTATAAATAGCAAATGATAGTTAGTGTGCTTTTGTGGCTAACATTAGCTTGTGTTAGATTAACCCGTTTTGTATGCAAGTTAATCTTTGATCTATTCTACTTCATCTTATTTCTTTTATCTCGAATCTATAGCTTGTTTATATGATTCCACCACCGAACAAGCTTAGTGTGATCTTGTAGACCCGGTTTTTTGGCACTTACAATTGGTATCAGAGCCTATTGTGTCACACCCCGACCCGCAGCGGAGAAGGTGATCGGGGCATAATTGGGTTATCATCAAAGCTCATGACATTTATTTTCACGTTTCATATTCATTAATACACTTTAATGGAAAATTACAATCAATTTTACATCATGTCCTAAATATCAATCTAGGCTTCATTGTTTTCTTCTAAGGCATTTCCTATGTTTTCCTTGCTTCATCCTGTTCACCTGTATCATGTGTAAAAAGGGTTTTTAGATCAACAAAAAGTTGGCGAGTGAATCCTATGGAAAACATTTGAACAAGTTTATTTAATTGATTATAAAATAAAGTGCACAACCACACATGAGTAAAAATAGATGTAAACTTATTCACCAATCAATTTAATATTAAACAATACACACATGAACAATAATGGATCGTTTAGAAGCACGCGTTGCTCAACTCGTCTCTCACGAGGAACTGATGGGCCTAATGAATGAATTGCATAATCTTGACAATATGAAATACATAACTACAAACAATATAAACTCAATAATACACACACGAACAATAATGGATTTGTTTTGAGGTACGTGTTGCTCAACTCGTCTCACACGAGGAACTGATGGGCCTAATGAATGAATTGCATATAAATAGAAAAAATGAAATACATAACTACAAGCAATGTATACAATATAAGTTTAGATCACAATATGGTATGGCACAAGTTTAAATAAACGAGTTAATGTTATGACACATGACACACCCCAAAACGTGTAATAAAAAGGGGAGTTGTAAGATTCACTCACATTGGGTGCGTTCGGTTGATAATGTTGAATGCATGCGAAGTTGGTTTTAACCACGAGTGAAATTAACCTAGATAATAACATAATGGTTTGGTAAATAATGGGATTTTATTAATCAATTTTAGTAGGATTGTTGGGTGTATTTTTGTGAGTTTAAGGCTATTTTTAACCTTAAAAATATTATTTTTAAGTATTTTTAATTAATTTTTAAATAAAATAAATAAATAAAAATAATAAAAAAAAATGTTGACTTTTTGACCTTTGACCATTGACTTTGACTGTTGACCGGTTCGCATGTGTAATTGTGTGCGCTGGGTGAGGCTCGAACTCGAGACCTTCCGTACGCGTGCACGCAGCTCTACCAACTGAGCTACGTGTCTAACCCGAAATATTTCTGTTTTTAATTATATTTATATACTAATTAGATTAAACTGAAAATCACTTATTTTTAAAAACGATTTAATGCGTCGGACCGGTGCGCTCCACAGGTCTCGAACCCGGGACCTGTGGGTTGAGTTAACACACAGTCCACCGCTGGACTGTGTGTATAACTTGTTAAATAAACCGATTTTTATTATACTTATATACAAACTAAATATTTCCATTTCTGCCTTATATAAAAAGTTGGATAATTGTCCGAACCGATGCGGTAGTCCGGACTCGAACTCGTGACCTGTGTTTTAAACGCGCACACAGTCCACCACTGGACTGTGTGTCTGTCTTGGTTATTGTTTCGGTTTTTATTATACTTAACAACTATATGAAATGAATCCGGTTCAGTAATAAAAAGGAACATTTTTATTAAAGCGAGGGAGCGTGGGACATGATTCGAACTCGAGACGTTTGCGTGTTTTATTTGCACACAGTCCACCACTGGACTGTGTGTCTAACCCGAGTTATATCTTGATTTAAATTAAACTTATATACTACTGAGTCTTCGTCTTCTTCGTTAATCTTAACCAGAATCAGAAGTCCGACTGGTTCGAAGTTTTAATCAAAATCGTTAGTGTGTTTCAGTTAATTACAGGTGAGATATATAAAAGAATGAAAGATTAAGTGTTAGATATACCGAAACTGGACTCCTCTGTTTCTCCGGCGAAACTCCAGTGACAGCAGAACTTCCGGCGACGTGTGTCCTGCGGCAGAGAGTCTTCAGAGAGCTTGAGATGGATGTGAGTGGCTTCGGTATAAGTTCTGGGTGTCCAGTAAGGCTCAGAAGTGAAGGGCTCGGTTTTCCGGCGAGGTGCAGACCTTTTCCGGCGAGTGGAATTACGTCGGGTAAAGGTGCGGTTTTTAGCGAAAAAGCTTGCAGAGGTTCGAGGAGGTATTTATAGGGCAGGTCATCGATGAATTTGGTCCGATTTCCGACTTGATTCGTCGGTTAGAAACTTTCCGGCGGTTACAACTTGTGTCGCGGACTCAGGCGTCGGTTATAACCGATGTAGTGATTAAGGTTTACGTTATAACTGAAGAAACCGTCCAATCTCGCGAGATCGCCGGGATTTTCGACGACTGCATTTGGGCGCGTCGTTATTTGAATTCGATATTTATGATATGAATTAATTGTTTCCATTAATTAACAAGAAACACTAGTGGCGCAGTGGTTGGATGGTTATGTGTTAAGTTATTGTTGACTCGCTGGCTGACCCGGGTTCGAAACCCAGCAGCAACATTATATTTTTATTTCATTATTTTTAACAATTTTTCAAAAACAAATTATATATTCCAATATACTTATTAATTATGTATCGTTTAAAATTATTTTGGGCATTAAATACGCAACGAAATTTTTAACTGATTGTTCGGTTAATAAACGGAGCGGGTTTGGTAAATCCGTTTTTTGTCGGATGTTACAGTATCCCCTGCTTTTTAGAAATTTCGTCCCGAAATTTAAGTAGTGATATATTTGACTAAAAATGATGGTGTTTAGTTTGACAGTTACATGCTTAGAAAAAGTAAGGGTTTAAGTTTTTTTGTTTGAGGCGGTAACGTTCCTTGTAAGGGTTAAGTACCCTGTTACAGGAATCGCTTTTTGTTGCCTTCGGTAAAATATTGATAAGCAGAGTTGATTCACTAAATATGATATCATGCGTAAGAGTTTTGATATGTTTGGAAGGATATGGTTATATCCTAAAGCAAAACTTCTAATACTACAACCTACATGGAACTTCTCATAACCGTCTAACAATACCTCTGATCCTTTGACAAGAATACTTATATATAGGAAGTACCAGCGGCGTATCCACCATATTCTTGTCAAATTTTCATTGGTTTTATCAGTAAGTTATGATTGGTCCTATGATGTAACTCTAGAACAAAATAACACAACAACCAATATTTGAATCCACATTCTGATAGCATATATGTTTGAATGGTGATAGTTCCTCTCTCGTTTGTTATGATGGAGACGTTAGTTTATGTAGAAATAGAACACAATCCAATTTCTTTAACTGGCGAGATGATATGAATGTAACACAAATTTCAACCAAGACAATACTAAATCCTACATGGAACTTCTCATAACCGTCTGATAATGCCTCTGATCCTTTGACAAGAATACTTATATATAGGAAGTACCAGCGGCGTATCCACCATATTCTTGTCAAATTTTCGTTGGTTTTATCCACAAGTTATGATTAGTTACCAAGAAACTACTAAATCCTACATAGAACTTCTCATAACCGCCTGACAATGCCTCTGATCCTTTGACAAGAATACTTATATATAGGAAGTTACCAGCGGCGTATCCACCATATTCTCGTCAAATTTTCATTGGTTTTATCAGTGAATTATGATTAGTCCTATGTGACTCTACAACCAATACAACAAACACAAGATACTGAAAATGAAAAATGTCTGTGCGATCAAGGCTCAATCAAACGGAGCCGATCGTATTGCATGTACTGAAAATAATAAATTTAATCTAAACAATAATCACACAACAGTTTATACATGGAACCTCTCATAACCGCCTGATAATGCCTCCGATCCTTTGACAAGAATACTTATATATAGGAAGTACCAGCCGCGTATCCACCATATTCTTGTCAAATTTTCATCGACTTTATCCACAAGTTATGATTAGTTCTATGTGACTCTACAACAAACACAACAACCACAAGATACTGATAATGAAAAATGTCTGTGCGATCAAGGCTCAATCAAACGGAGCCGATTGTATTGCATGTACTGAAAATGAAAATGTCTGTGCGATCAAGGCTCAATCAAACGGAGCCGATCGTATTGCATGTATTGAAAATAATAAACAATAATCACTCAAACAGTTTATACATGGAACCTCTCATAACCGCCTGATAATGCCTCCGATCCTTTGACAAGAATACTTATATATAGGAAGTACCAGCGGCGTATCCACCATATTCTTGTCAAATTCTCATTGGCTTTATCCTTAAGTTATGATTGGTTCTATGTGATAAAGAAAAACATAACATTAAACGATTGGAGTTGAATCTTGATTTCCGGTGAAGAGGACTAGTTGGGTATCTTCGTTTGGGCCGTCATTATCTTCGACAGGATTGGCGTTGATGTTGAAAACTCTTCCCCTTGCTGGTAGCCTAGTGATTGGATTTTCTTGATTTACTTGGTTAACTGGGTTTGACTGAGCTTGAGTGTTGATGATGTTAACCAATCGAGGGCACGTGTTTCTAAAGTGGTAGGGTCGCCACAATTGAAACAAGCTCGAACATATGGGAACATGGGGTATTGGGGTTGTTGATAGGTTTGGATCATGTTTTGAGTAGGGGGAGAGATTTGGTTTTGAAAGGTGCGGCAAACCCTGCTCAAATGACCATAGCGTCCACAAGTTGCACATAGTCGACAAGGTAAGGTAAGGGGATGGTGATAAAAACAGGTGTTACATCGAGGGTGAGGTCCAAGATATGGTTTCTTATTTGGGTAAGTTGAGTTGCGTGCCACTTGAGTGATTGGGATAGCTTGGATGGGTATGGCGTGTGAAATTGGTTGATTACGTTGGATAGTAGCGAAAAGTTGCCGTCTCTTTTTCTCTTAGAAGTGGGTTGAGAAGGGGATTCGATTTAGGTGTAGTCGGAGGTTTCAGTCGATGCTTTATCCTTCTTCTTCTCCACCTTGAAGTCTTTGTTCCGGATTCGGTTCTCGGTGAGCTCTGTTGCTAGCTCCATTGCTGCTTCCAAAGTTGCAGGCGTGGTACTTATTACAGAGTCTTGAATCTTTGACGGAAGACCTCGAATGTAGTGCTCGATCAAACGGTAGAGGGGAGTGAACAAGTTGGGAACCATTTGATGTAACTCGAGGAATCTTTTGTTGTATGTGGTGTGGTCTCCTTCCTTTTGCTTCAACGAATAAAACTCATCTTCTAATTTCTTGATTTCGCTCCTTGGGCAAAATCGTCTGGTCATGATTTCCTTCAATTCATCCCAAGTTAAAGTCATAGCATCGTCGACGCCTCGTTTGGCCTTCTCTGTATTCCACCAAGTAAGTGCTATTCCATATAAACGACCAGTAGCATAACGCACTTTGCGATCATCGGGGCAATCGCAATTTACAAAAGTGTTCTCCATCTCTTCAAACCAATGGAGGAGAGCGGTGACGCCTTCAGTCCCTTTGTATTTTGGAGGGTCGCATGATTTGAAATGCTTGTAAGTGCATTTAGTGGTATTTGGGGAGGGTTGATAACGTGTTGATATTCTTGATTGACAGGATTAGCGGTAAGTGCTTGTTGGACTTGGATTACAATGTTGGGTATTATGGCAGCCATTTGTTGAGCGATTAGGGCAGCCATGCGCTCACGGACTTTTCCTGCCCTCAACTTCCTACGGGCGAGATTAGAAGACATCTACAAGGAATACATGTCAAGAGTATGAGTTGGATGTTTTTGGGTTCATGGGTCGCACTAGGAATGAACATTCATAAAAAAATATAGAAAATAAATCTAATACATCCATGGGATGTCTTGGGCTTTGCTCGTCATTAGGCCCTACATGCCGCCATACTTCACCTTTGTAATCATGTGGGCCCCGATGAATACCGGGTTTTTCATATGGTTCGCATGTGTTAGCCTGGTTACATACACTAAAACCCGGAGAAAATCGAGAAATATGTATATAACGTATGATATTCGGAATGTGTCCAGGTGTAGACACGGTGACACCTCAAAGTGGGGTTAGTTCGAACGACGTTTGGTGTGGCATGCTTTGGCCTAATAGGTCCTTCGTACTTTCATCGTTAGTCCCCAGGTAGGCAAACTGGTCCGTTATATTGGATTTATACGAATGCCAACCTAGACTGGACGTTCTGACTACCGGTACTTGTACCCTTCCAGTTACTACATGCCCGTCGCAGAACTTACTTTGATGAGATTTGAAAATTGCAACAAAATCTTTGAATAACAGAAGTATGAAGATGAATTGAATATATGAACATTGATATATGTATGATAAATGTGTATATAAGTATGCATGTTTGACTGTAAGTATAAACAAATATGAAACAAATAAATATCATAAGTTTATATGTAACCACCTAATCAATTAAAATTTTAGGCAAACTATAGTATAGGCTCTAAGGGTCTAATAACCTATCTTATATCCCTATAGTCATGGCTCTGATACTAATCTGTCACACCCCGACCCGCAGCAGAAAAGGTGATCGGGGCATGATTGGGTTATCATCAAAGCTCATGACATTTATTTTAACGTTTCATATTCATTAATACACTTTAATGGAAAATTACAATCAATATTAAATCATGTCCTAAATATCAATCTAGGCTTCATTGTTTTCTTCTAAGGCATTTCATATGTTTTCCTTGCTTCATCCTGTTCACCTGTATCATGTGTAAAAAGGGTTTTTGGATCAACAAAAAGTTGGCGAGTGAATCCTATGGAAAACATTTGAAAAAGTTTATTTAATTGATTATAAAATAAAGTGCACAACCACACATGAGTAAAAATAGATGTAAACTTATTCACCAATCAATTTAATATTAAACAATACACACATGAACAATAATGGATCGTTTAGAGGCACGCGTTGCTCAACTCGTCTCTAACGAGGAACTGATGGGCCTAATGAATGAATTGCATAATCTTGACAATATGAAATACATAACTACAAACAATATAAACTCAATAATACACACACGGACAATAATGGATTTGTTTTGAGGCACGTGTTGCTCAACTCGTCTCACACGAGGAACTGATGGGCCTAATGAATGAATTGCATATAAATAGACAAAATGAAATACATAACTATAAGCAATGTATACAATCTAAGTTTAGATCACAATATGGTATGGCACAAGTTTAAATAAACGAGTTAATTTTATGACACATGACACACCCCAAAACGTGTAATTAAAAAGGGGAGTTGTAAGATTCACTCACATTGGGTGCGTTCGGTTGATAATGTTGAATGCACGCGAAGTTGGTTTTAACCACGAGTGAAATTAACCTAGATAATAATATAATGGTTTGGTAAATAATGGGATTTTATTAATCAATTTTAGTAGGATTGTTGGGTGTATTTTTGTGAGTTTAAGGCTATTTTCTAACCTTAAAAATGTTATTTTTAAGTATTTTTAATTGATTTTTAAATAAAATAAATAAATAAAAATAATAAAAAAATGTTGACTTTTTGACCGTTGACCGTTGACCATTGACTTTGACTGTTGACCGGTTCGCATGTGTAATTGTGTGCGCTGGGTGAGACTCGAACCCGTGACCTTCCGTACGCGTGCACGCAGCTCTACCAACTGAGCTACGTGTCTAACCCGAAATATTTCTGTTTTTAATTATATTTATATACTAATTAGATTAAACTGAAAATCACTTATTTTTAAAAACGATTTAATGTGTCGGACCGGTGCGCTCCACAGGCCTCGAACCCGGGACCTGTGGGTTGAGTTATCACACAGTCCACCGCTGGACTGTGTGTATAACTTGTTAAATAAACCGATTTTTATTATACTTATATACAAACTAAATATTTCCATTTCTGCCTTATATAAAAAGTTGGATAATTGTCCGGACCGATGCGGTAGTCCGGACTCGAACTCGTGACCTGTGTTTTAAACGCGCACACATTCCACCACTGGACTGTGTGTCTATCTTGGTTATTATTCTGGTTTTTATTATACTTAACAACTATATGAAATGAATCCGGTTCAGTAATAAAACAGAACATTTTTATTAAAGCGACGGAGCGTGGGACATGATTCGAACTCGAGACGTTTGCGTGTTTTATTTGCACACAGTCCACCACTGGACTGTGTGTCTAACCCGAGTTATATCTTGATTTAAATTAAACTTATATACTACTGAGTCTTCGTCTTCTTCGTTAATCTTAACCAGAATCGGAAGTCCAACTGGTTCGAAGTTTTAATCAAAATCGTTAGTGTGTTTCAGTTAATTACAGGTGAGATATATAAAAGAATGAAAGCTTAAGTGTTAGATATACCGAAACTGGACTCCTCTGTTTCTCCGGCGAAACTCCGGTGACAGCAGAACTTCCGGTGCCGTGTGTCCTGCGGCAGAAAGTCTTCAGAGAGCTTGAGATGGATGTGAGTGGCTTCGGTATAAGTTCTGGGTGTTCAGTAAGGCTCAGAAGTGAAGGGCACGGTTTTCCGGCGAGGTGCAGAACTTTTCCGGCGAGTGGAACTACGTCGGGTAAAGGTGCGGTTTTGAGCGAAAAAGCTTGCAGAGGTTCGAGGAGGTATTTATAGGGCAGGTCATCGATGAATTTGGTCCGATTTCCGACTTGATTCGTCGGTTAGAAACTTTCCGGCGGTTACAACTTGTGTCGCGGACTCAGGCGTCGGTTATAACCGATGTAGTGATTAAGGTTTACGTTATAACTGAAGAAACCGTCCAATCTCGCGAGATCGCCGGGATTTCCGACGACTGCATTTGGGCGCGTCGTTATTTGAATTCGATATTTATGATATGAATTAACAAGATTCTTATGTGTTAAGTTATTGTTGACTCGCTGGCTGACCCGGGTTCGAAACCCGGCAGCAACATTGTTTAACAATTTTTCAAAAACAAATTATATATTCCAATATACTTATTAATTATGTATCGTTTAAAATTATTTTGGGCATTAAATACGCAACAAAATTTTTAGATGATTGTTCGGTTAATAAACGGAGCGGGTTTGGTAAATCCGTTCTTTTTGACGGATGTTACATATTGAAACTGTTTCCAGGCTCAGATCTGATATCACACATATTCAGATTGTTACTGTTGCTGGTCTGCTGCTGTTTCAAAGAAATTTGAAGTTTGTGTTCGTATTTCGGATCATTACTTGAAGACTGGAACGTATTTCGGATCATCCTATAAAGATTCAGATAAATTGTTTGAGTTTCGGATTCATTTCAGATCACACGCTTGCATTTCGAACCCATTTCAGATCATCATAGTTGTGATTGCCTACATTTTGGGTCAACTGCACAACATTTCGGATCATCTTCATTGCATTTCGAATAATCTAGATTATTCGAATTCGAACCACTGTTCTGAGTTCGAATCACTGTTCAGAGTTCGAACCAGTGTTCCGAATTGACTTTTCATTTCGGATTGGCTACTGTTTCAATTGGACTGATTTGGACTATTCACTTTTAATTTTAAAATTACTTAATTTCTATTCGGTAAACTTAAAAATGATGAACCCAAACGATGTTTTGACTGCTGCGGATCTCGCCAACTCTACCTTAGCTGCCATCCAATCTCAGATTCTTGCGTTGCATCAGGAACTCAATCAGATCATCGATACGTCTACTCAAATTCTGAGATTGTTGTATGGAGATGATTACTTTGATTGGACCTGGCGTTTTGAGCAGTATTGTAAGGCAAAGGAGCCTGGGGTCTAGAGGTGTATTCGAGACGGTCCTCGTACCGTTATGTACACTACTTAAGATGATCCTCTAACTCATATTCCAAAACTGAGAATCTGTGGACAGATGATGATTGAAGAATCAAAGATGAAGATGATAAGGCAACGGCGAATCTCACTATGGCTCTTGTTCCGGATATTTCAATTGTTGTTAGGAACCGCACTAATGCGAAGGAGATTTGGGATGTCCTTAAGAATCTGTATGAAGGTAACACTGACATGAAGGCTAGCAGGGTAAACATGCTGAACTAGTAGTTCAGATCGTTCGATCACATTTACGAGGAGACTATGGAGAACCAAATCAGAAGATTCGTCAAACTAGTCTCACAAATGATAAGTGCTGGCATCACTATCACTAACAATGGGATGAATTGCCAACTTCTGAACTCACTGCCAAAAAGCTGGGATGCTGATGTCTCGATGATAAAGCATACAACAAACCTGAATGAAGTCACACTCACCGACCTGATTGCTACAATTAAGTCATGTGAAATTAATAATCAACAGAAAGAGCTAAACCACAAGAATTCAATGTTGCTACCGAGATGACTAGTTCCAACACTACCTTAATATCTTAGAGTCATCCTAACATTGTTTTCAGCCCTGTTCATCAAATAGTAACCAGAATGTTGTTTTCAGTCCGATAACTCAAGCTCAGTTACAAGCTCAGAAGACAAACTATGTGTACGGCATGTCTCTTCTAAACAATTCAACTACAACCACTCCTGCTCAGCAATACCCTCAGCATGCCAATGTGCTTTTCAGTCCAGTGAACCCTTCATCATCTCAAAATGTCCCATCCACTCCCTCTGTAGAAAATCTAGCTTTTCTAACCAAGCAGAACGAAGAAAAGTTGGCTCTCGCAGCTTCTATGCTTAACAGTCTGAACTCCTTTCTCGCAGGTGATCTTTTGCCCCTATCCGTTCTTGCAACAGAGATTAATCAGGTGGTCGAAGAAGATATAGAATAACTGGATGCGTCTTGGAACTTAGTTGTGGAAGCATTTTGAGCAGAGAAGTTTTAGAAAAGATACGGTCGATGTCCCATGTCAAATATTCGGACTTGATCTGTAAAAGAAAAGCTGAGGTGCTACAAATGTCATGAACTAGGACACTTTGCCAGGGATTGCAAGAAGACACTAGTGGTTATGAAGCTACACAGGCTGCTACTTCTGCTAGGAACTCAGAGAGGTCAATGGTACTTGTAACTCCAGTTTAAACCTCAACTTCAACTAGCCAAGGAGCCACTAGAGCAAGAAAGGCGTTGATGACTCAAGAGCAACGTGGTTTCAGCTGGGTGAATGTTGCAGCACAGGTGGAATCTCTCAAGATCTCTGAAGTTTTTAAAACAAAACACTAATGCTTGATGGCGTAGACCGAGAAACCCAAAACTCACTCTGAAACGGTAAACTCTCTTTTATGTTTCGAGCATTGTAGAAATAAAATTACCCTGATGAGAGCACATAATTTCGCTCGAATCAACGATTACAACAGTGCCCTGTCTAAGTACATCGATCTTTGAGAGAACAATAAAATTCTGTATGAAAAGATTGAGGCATTGAAGAACGACATAGCTCAGCTCCACTTGGACGTTAATCAATAGAATTGTTGGGTCCATGATTACAAAAATAGACTAATTTAAAAACTATGGAATGTGACTCTATGAGAGCTGAGCTGGAACTTCTTACTTGAAAGTATCAACAAAATGAGTTAAACATAAAGAAATTTGATACTTCCAGCAACACTGTTCATAATCTATGCAATTTACAATTGGCATACAAAGAAAAAAAGGGCAAACGGTTGGGTTATAAGCAGGTTCCTCCACCATATAATCATAGTTATTCTAGAATGCATGTTACCGAACAAGAGCTAGAAAATTATGATAAAATGATGTATGGCAAACCAAGTGATTGCATTCCATGGGAACCTTCCAAACCAAAGAACGCTAGACCCACTGATTTTCAAAAGCCCATGAGTTTTGTTAAAAACATTAATTAAGAATACTTAAATGAATCAGTTTCAATTTAGAATATGAAAAGGAGTCGATAAAAACTCCATTAGAGGAATCCCAGGAAAACGCATCAACTTCTGAGTTTGTAGACAATATTAACTGTTATAGTGCATGTGTAGAGTCAATGCTAGTTGAGGAGCGGTCGGAAGTGGATGATGAACCACCTCTAAATGATGCTGATGATTTGAATGTTTCTCTATGTGATAAACATGATATTTACGTTTGGAACTATGTTCAGTCCATGGTTTTTGAGACTTTGGGGTTTTTCTGAAGAAGTTGTTAAAACTGAACCTTTAAATGCTGTGGTTTTTATTCTAATTGTGATTTAACTGTTTTATCAGAGAAGTCTAAGGCATCTGGTGATGAATCCAAAACATCTGTTTTGAGTAATTTAGACAACTATTCTAGCATCCCTGAAACCTCGACTGATGCTTCAGATGTCTCTTAACATTGTGAAGTTGAAAATATTATTGTGTCTGATTGTGTGAATGAACTTGTTGATGAACAAGAGTTGTATGATAAATTTGTCTATCAGACTAAAGATTCCAGTGTATCAGATAATGAGCAATGTGTTCCTGATAGTCAAACTGTTTTAGACGAAAATTGCTCATCATCTAGAAATCAAGAATCAGATGATCTTGAAAGCTTTATGTCTAATGAAATGGTTTCTAAATAAATTGATTCAGTCGATTCCAAAAGCTCAGTTTCGGAAAAAAAATGTTTCTAATGAAATTAAGCCTACAGGATCCGCTCTTTCAAAGAAAAGGCAACCACAAAAAATCAGAAAACAACACAAAAAGAAAACTTAAGAGGAAATCTCCTTAGATGTTGTTAATAAAAGTCAAAAGAAAAACCCACCTCAAAAACTAACTACACCTAAGTTGAAGGGTAAAGTTATCGATATTCACTCTTGTACTGATGATTGTGAGCAGGTTTCATCCAAGTGTAAACATGCACACAAGAAATCAACACCTAGTGGAAAGAAGAGACCCAATTAGCTCCCTAGAATAACACAAGCATAACTAAATGTACTTTTCTCGAAAAGACAAACTTGTTTCAATTGTGGAATTCTAGGGCACATAGCTAGAAATTGTGTTCATCGTCCTCTCATATCTTACCATTCCAGAACACCTATCATCAGATGGCTTTGCACTATCAAAGTTATGGACAACAATTCACTCGAGCCAAGCCTTCTGATGGAGACTAGAATCTAGCAAAGAAATTCAATCAAAAGTCATTAACACAAATGGTTTCCAAAATCATTCCAAAAAACTAAACGCAACATAAGTAAATTTGTTTCAAACAACAGTGATTCAAGAATCTGGAAACCCAAAATACTTGCTAGATCTCAATCTTAATGTTCAAACTCTACATTCTTTTCCTCTCAAACCTCAAACTCTACGAAAAGTTATAAGATCTTTCGTGAGGTTTCACGAATGAAGAATGATGATCAACCAAGATCGAACGTTGTCTGGGTTCCAGTTTCTCACTAATCCTGTTATGTGTGTAGGAGCGACTATGGAGGGCTATCTTCAGACTTTGGTTTATCGATAGTGGTTATTCCAGACACATGACAGGGGACATTTCCTAGTTGAATGACATCAAAATCTTCAATGGTGGACTTGTAAACTTTGTAAGAGGAGAAACTTGAAGAATAACTATGAAGGGTACGGTAAAAAATGGAGTTCTCAGCTTCTCAGATGTCAATTATGTTCCTGAACTCAAACATAGTCTCTTAAACTTCTCTCAGATGTGTGATAAAGGTCTAGATGTTCTCTTCACAAAAGGAGGATGCGTAATTTAAAAGCTAGGGTTAGTTATACCTGAGGATTGGTACTTGCTTGAAGACGAACGATGTGGAAATGCTTACATGTTTGACATGAACAATGCTCCCTCTAATCAAGTTACCTGTTTGTTCTCCGAAATCGCCGAACATGATGCTATGTTGTGGCATCTTCGTTTAGGTCATCCGAACATGAAGAATCTAAATCGACTTGCCAAATGAAGATTGGTCAGAAATATACCAATCAAGGATTTCATGCAGATCGAGAAATGTGAATCATGCGCACGTGGGAAACACATCGTAAGCGTCACAGGTCCAAACTCGTGCACACAATGTCTAATGTTCTGGAACTGCTTCACATGGATCCTTTTGGTCCTATTAATGCGCTAAGTATTGGATGGAAGGCTTATTGCTTGGTTATCACTGATGACTTCTCTCGCTTCACTTGGGTATTTTTCTTGGAACAAAAGAGTGAAACTACAGGTTTGATAAAGAAATTTGTCACTCTCATGGAGAACCAGGCAAACGAGCGAGTAAAAATCATTCGATGCGATAATGGGATGGAATTTAAGAATGCTAAACTGAATAATTTCTATGCCCAGAAAGAATGATCGTCAATACAGTTCAGCACAAACTCCTCAACAGAACAGAGTCGTTGAAAGACGTAATCGAACTCTCATTAAAGTTGCTCGCACGATGCTGATAGATTCTAGCCTTCCACCGATATTTTGGGCAGAAGCAGTGAACACCACCTGCCATGTTCAAAATCATGCTCTAATCAATTAATGTCACATGAAGATGCCTTATGAAATGGTTGAAGGACAGAAACCCTCTGTACAACATTAAGCCTAAGAGCATTGACGTTGCTTTGTAGGAATCTGGATAGGTTGATGCAATGCACGAAGAGCTCAGTCAGCTAGAAAAGTTGGGTGTATGGAAATTGGTGAAGCTGCCTCAAGGAAAACGTGCTCTTGGAACACGGTGGTGTTGGGCTTATACAAGTAAAGATTTACACATTAGTGCTACATTTGGGCTTTTGGAGGGTTTTGGGCTTCCTAGTGCCTTGTGGGCCTAGGGTTGTACTTGTTGGGCTAGATGAATAGTATAAATGCATGTGTTAGGTTAATGTTATGGGGTTAGAGAGTTGTAACTGAAAAACTTGTATCAGACACTATTCTGGTGTATGCAAGTTGATTTTGATTCAAGAGATTGTTCTTCTTCCTAATCTTTCTTTTCGCTACTGTTTAGGTTTTTGATACCTGTTAGATCCGACTTCGGGACTTACAATTGGTATCAGAGCCTGCTGTACAATACAGGCTCCAGGTATCGCAGATTGAAGAGCTGATCGGAAGTGGAGTTGTTGCTGTTCAACCCGGATTACTGTTCAGAATCAAAGAATTGTTGTGTTTGATCGGAATTGCTACTGTTCCGAAGAACTCGAAGAAGCTTCAAGGATTTCAGATTTGCTACTGTTGAAGATCCTAAAGAACACGAAGGAGATCATCCATCTCGGATTGATCCCGGACTACTGGTCAATCCGGATTACTACTATTTCGGATCCGAAACACTGTTGGTGGTTATCTGTTGCAGGGATTTCGGACTACTGTTGCAGGGAATTCGGACTACTGTTGCATTCGGATAAGGACTAGATTCCGGACTGATTTCATTCCGGATCCAGTCTCATTCCAGATTCTTCCTAATTCCGGATTCATTTCGGACCAGCTTTCATTCCGGATTTTCTTCCGTCATGGATTTTCTTCCATTCTGGACCATTATCATTCCGGATTTCTTATTTCGGATACACACTGCTTTCCCGATCATCATTTCGGATTTTTCAATTTCGGATTCAACCATCTCGGATTTGATCATCTCGGATTTGACCATCTCGGATTTGTCGATACCGGATTCAACCATCTAGGATTTGACCATCTCGGACTGATTTTGGATCTGCCAATCTCAGAGTGGTCTATTATGCACTCATTTCGGACACTGTTTGGGACATATTCTGATCACTGTTCATATTTAAAATTCGAAATTAACTGAATTTAAATTTACTTGGTAATTTTAATAAAGTTAAACATGATGAACAGTTACATGATAGCTCAGGATTTGACCAATGCCACTTTGGCTGCACTGCAATAACAGACTTTGGCCCTCCATCAAGAATTGGATCAAGTGATTGGCACTTCAACTAAAGTGCCCTGTCTGTTGTATGGAGATGAGTATTATGAATGGAAGTTCATATTCGAGCAATATTGCAAGGCCAAAGAGCCTGGGGTGTGGAGGTGCATTATGAATGGTCCTTGAACGATTGTTTATAGTATCGATCAAGTTCCAGATACAAAAATTCGAAAGCCCAGTCACTTGTAGACTCCAGAAGATGTGAAAATCACTGAGGAAGATGAAAAGGCTTCAGCTATATTGACAATGGCACTTGGACCCGACATTTCGATTGCAGTCAGAAATTGCAAGACCGCTAAAGAAGTGTGAAGTGAATTGCAAAATCTCTATGAGGGAAATGCGGATATGAAAGCCAGCTGAGTAAATCAGCTGAATCAACAATTCAGCTCATTTAATAACATTTATGAGGAAACCATTGAGAACCAGATCCAAAGATATGTAAAGCTCGTTTCCCAGATGATGTCAGCTGAGATTACTCTTATCAATAGTGCTATGAACAGATAGATGTTAAATTCATTACCGAAGAGTTGGGATGCTGATGTTGGAATGATCAAGAAGACGAAGAATCTTAATGATGTCACTCTCACAGAAATGATAGCGACTATTAATCGTGTGAGATCGATAATAAGCAGAGAGACATCAATCATTAGAGTAGTTTGATGACCTCCGGTATTACAGGGCAATATGTAGCATTAATGTCACAAAATCTGGTTTATAGCCCTCTACAAGGAAGTTCTCACACATCGGGTAGCTCAAACGTGGTGTACAGTCCTCTTGCCACACCACAGAAGACTCAGTACATCTCGGTCTTCAGTCTCAGACTCCTACTATGATTTCTGCTGCCCAAGTTCAGACACAGTACCATGCTCAGTATCCTAACATAGTGTTCAGGCCTGCCTTTCCAGCTACAACTCAACAAGGCGGCATTCCTCAATCTGCTGTCCAGCACTGGCTCCTGCTCAAGTCGTGTCCAATTCTGCTTTTCTCACTAAGGAAAATGAAGAGAAATTGGCCATAGCTGCTTCAATGATCAACATCTTGAATGCCTTTTTAGCAGGTGATCTGACTCCCCCATCTATTCTTCCAACTAAAGTAGATCAAATAATGGAGGAGGATCTGGACGAGATTAACGTGTCCTGGAATCTTGCAATGGCTGCCTTTCGTGTCAACAAGTTTCAAAAGAAGTATGGGCGGTAACCATTGTCAAATCTGAAGACTGGACACACAAAAGATAAATTCAGGTGCTACAGATGTCATGAGCCGGTACATTTTGCAAGGGAGTGCAAGAAGCCGTCGTCTCCAGAGTGGCAGACATACAGAGCAATGACAGACAGCTGGTGCCAGTCTCTCCCTCAGTCTACTACTAGTCCCTCAAGCAGCTCAAGCGGGAAATCAACAGCGTTGGTGGCACAAAAACATGAAGGATTCAACTGGGCAGATCCTGCAGCTCAGAGGGCACTTTGAATCTTTCTAAGAACAACAACCACTGCATGATGGCGCAGACAACTAAGACACCAGATCTTTCAAAATGGTAAATCGAATTCTTTGTTCTGATAGTTTTCGTTTCAAATTATCACAAATGCGCGCCCATAATTCAACTATTGTAGCTAAACACCAGCAAGCTGCATCACAGAACATCGCCCTTAGACATAAGAACAAGCTTCTTATGGAAAAGGTCAAAGCTCAAAAACAAGACATAGCTCAGCTAAAGCTTGACTTGAACCGACAGCAATGTTGGGTATACGACTATAAGTTAAAAGTAGCTGAAAAGGACGTAGAACTTCAAGCATCCTTAGCCAAGCTAAATTCCTTGACAGTGGAGTTTCACGAAAATGAAATAAACATCAAAAAATTTGAAACTTCCAGTAAGCTGGTCAAGGACTTGTGTGATCTACAGCTCAAATACCAGAAAAATTTCACAAAAGGTCTTGGGTACAATAGGGCTCCTCCACCATATAATCATAACTATACAAGAATGCCTGAATCTGAGGCTGATCTAGAAAATGCAGAAAATATGATGTATGGTAAACCTTCAGATTATCTTTCTAAACCGTGGAAGCCCTATTACCCAAAGTTCTCTAAGCCAACTGAACTCAAGAGGGATAATGTTTTCGTTACTTCCACAGCACTTTCACATGAATCTGGTGACCATCCATCTTGTAGTACAGATGATTTAGAGAAAGTGACGCCTGAGGCAGAGGCAGGAACATCACCCACAGAATCTAAAGGAGAAAATTCTTCTGAAACTGAAACTGACTTAGTGAATGATACTAACGTTTCTACCTCATGTGCAGAAGAAATATTAGTTGAGGATATTATAGATGGTGATCAAGAAGAATATCTGAATACAAATTCAGACAATTTGGCTGCTGATTATGAATTTTATAAACCTGCTTTTGACATTTTGAATCAATTTCTTACTGAACAATTTAAATTCTCAGATAGTATTGCTTGTGTTCATAACACATGCAGTTTTAATTTTGGTTTTTCATCTAATGCTGATGTTTTGAATGCTACTTATAATTGTGATAACTCTTGTGATGAAAACATGAATTTTGCTACAGGTACAACATCGACAGATGATTTGGTTTCCTCAGTTCCTACTGAAGAGACCGGAAATTCTTCTCCAGAGGTTCTGTCTGTTGATGCTAATCCCAGGTTGACAGTGAGAAATTCAACCAACCAACTGACCCTGAAAATTGACGCTGGCATAATTCTAGAAGAATCGGGCGACTCAACTTCCTCAAACCAAGAACAAGGGATTGATTATGAAATGACAGATGATGAGCATTCTCTTCCTGCTGATTCAGATACAAATCTTGAAACTGAATCTGAATCGGACTCTCAAACTTTTCAAAATTTAGAGATTCCACCTACTTGTAATGTTTCAAGCTCATTTTCTGAAAGTTCAGAAAAGGATGTCCCTGCTGAGCCACTCGTGTCCTCTACAGAATCTGCCACGCAAAGTGATTTGAAAAATAAAAATAAGAAACGAAGAACACGCCGATCCAAAAAGAAGAAAAACAAACAGGTGTCTCAGTCAAATGAAAAGGCAACTGCTGAGTCACTTCTTCACTCTGAGAAATTGACTCAGCAGCCACAAACTAAATCTGTTAAGCAACCAGCTGAACAGAAATCAGTTAAATTTGCGCCTAAGTCTACACACTCCAAATTGTCTAATTCAAATCACAAAACTAACAAGTGTGCTGATGGTTGTGCGTAGGCAACAGCCAAGATCAACACCGTGCATCAACCGACAGTAACCGCAAGCAAGAAACTTAAAGACAAATTGCCTAGAATTTCCCAAGCTGAACGGACGGTTTTCTTTCAGAAGAGGCAGACCTGTTTCAACTGTAGATTTCCCGGGCATATTGCGTGAAATTGTAAAAAGGCTTTTATACCTTTTAAAGCATTATACTCAAAATATCAGAAAGCTATTCCTAATCGCCTAAATCGGGCTCGATCTGCTATGGCTAAGCCTTCTGATCAAGACTGGAACATGGCCAAGAAACAAACCCACAAATCTTCAAGACCTTCAGGTTTTCTGAATCCTTCTAGCACTCCAAGGATTGGTGGAGGTTCAGTGGGTGCTGAGGGATCTGGCGTAGGTGGAAGTGGTACAGGTGGTGCTGAGGATGATGCTGCAGAATACTCGCGGAGATCTGAAAAATGTGCAATTGAGTTTAGTGGTTTGGACAGTGATTATGAAGATGTAGAAGTTGATGTTGTGGATTTGAAGAAGCGAGTGATTGTATTAGAGCAGGAGGTCATACTTAAGGATGCTCAGATTGCGTCATTGCAGACATGCTTAGACGTGAGAGACCAAACGATCGATCAACTGCAAGGGGATGTCACTATGCTGATGACTTTGATGTTTGATTTGAAAGCTAAATTGGAGAACAAGTTTGGGCGAGAAGTCTCTGATCCTACTGATGATCCAATGAACATAGAACACAGACGTAGAGCAGCCGAGCAATGAGCAACAGAGGAAAGTGAAGCAGACAGGTTAGCTGTAGAACAGTTGGCTTCCAAACGACAAGTTGGGTTGGATGATTATCTGCGTGATCCAAGAAAGAAATATACTGCAAGTCAAAAGCGTCCAACGACAAAAAAGAAGAAACAGATGGTGTTAATGAAGAACGTTGACGTCAATCCACTTGATGAGAATTTTCAATTGAAAGATCCTTCAAATCAGTCTGAACGGTATGTCATGGAGCTTGGCTCAATCTACTATAGCAAGGTTGGAAACAAATCAAAGGTGCTAAGATGGATGTACGACCATATAAAGAAGATGTGGATTATTGTTAGACAGGACGGGACTCGGGAATATTATTCTAAGGAGTCTCAGTTTGAAACGTGGACGAAGATTGCTTTGACTGATTTATTACAAGCTCCATACTCTGACAATGATAAAACTGAACGAGGTCCAGGCTGGAGGTTTTTCAAGAAACTGGAACAGGAGGTGAAGAATGGGTTCAAGACAATGAAAACAGAACCGTATTTGCGAGCTACGAAGGGAGTGCGTGATGTGAGGACAGGGAGGAGGTTTAAGTCGGTGATGTGGCCCCTGACGGATAAGGAACTTGTTATACCGGTCGCTCCAATCTTTCTGAGAGGAATTTTGAAGAATTTCAATTTCTAGTTGTATGATCCCAAAGTTGGAAGTGTGGCTATTGTGACGAAGGAGAAGGTGTTTAGAGTTAATGATGTGGTTGACTTGGTGAGCTTTCACGATGAAGATCCGCAGGTTCTTGCTTCACACCAGATTCGAACAGCAGAGCTATATGAGGCATGCGCTAAAGATTTGACACCTGCTGTGGCTGGAATAATTGCTGGAAGATTAGGAGTGGACGCAAAACCTAAAGAATAGAAGGCCTAATGTTGTAAACCTAGGGGGAGATTGTTGGGCTTATACTAGTAATGGTTTACACATTAGTGCTACATTTGGGCTTTTAGAGGGTTTTGGGCTTCCTAGTGCCTTGTGGGCCTAGGGTTGTACTTGTTGGGCTAGATGAATAGTATAAATACATGTGTTAGGTTAATGTGGGGTTAGAGAGTTGTAACTAAAAAAGTTGTATCAGACACTATTTTGGTGTATGCAAGTTGATTTTGATTCAAGAGATTGTTCTTCTTCCTAATCTTTCTTTCCGCAAGTGATTAGGTTTTCGATACCTGTTAGATCCGATTTCGGGACTTACAGGTGGGTTTACAGGAACAAACAGCAGGATACTGCAGTAATAATAAGAAACAAAGCGCGATTAGTTGTCCAAGGTTTCAAGCAGATTGAAGGTCTGGATTATGAAGAAGTATATGCTCCCGTAGCAAGACTTGAAGCCATTCGCATCTTCTTGGCATACGCGTCTTACATGGGATTCACCATTTATCAGATGGATGTTAAGACGACGTTTCTGTATGGGAAGGTCAAGGAGGAAATTTATGTCCCTCAACCCCCTGGGTTTGTTGATTCAAGGAAGCAAGGCTATGCCTACAAGTTAGATAAAGCTTTGTATGGGTTACACCAGGAACCTCGCGCATGGTATGCAACCTTAACAAAGCATCTGCTTACATATGGATACACTCGGGGGATGATAGATGAAACCCTTTTCATCAAGCACGTTGACAAGGATCTTATTCTGGTTCATATCTACGTGGACGACAAAATTTTTGGGTCAAGCAACGAAGATCTTTGTAAAGAATTCGAGGAGGTGATGAAGAAGAAGTTCGAAATGAGCTCATTAGGTGAAATGACAATGTTCCTAGGCTTGCAAGTTGGTCAGAGCAGTCAAGGGATCTTGATTCATCAAGGCAAATACGTTCAGGACGTTCTTGGAAAATTCGACATGACAGATTCTAAGCTTATGGACTCCCTCACTGCAGAACGACCCTTGCTGAATGAAGATGCTGAAGGCAGTCCGGTCAATCCAACATTGTACCGATCTATGATTGGTTCACTGATGTATTTGACTGCAAGCCGACTGGACATTACGTTTGTCGTCTGTCAATGTGCTCATTTTCAGGACAAACCTAAACTTTCTCATCTTACTGCCGTTAAACGAATCTGTATATACCTGAAGGGAGCTCCAAAACTTATACTCTAGTATCATAGAGATTCAAACTTTGATCTGTTTACTTTTTTTAACAGTAAACTTGGAGGGATAGACAGGGATATGAAGTCAACAACGGCTGGATGCCAATACTTTGGAGACAGACTCATCTCATGGCAATGCAAGAAGCAACAAACTGTGGCTCTTTCAACTACAGAAGCATAATATGTTGCAGCATCTGCTTGCTGCTCTAGTTTATGTGGATGCAACATCAGCTCGAGGATTACAGTTTGACTTATTTTAACACTACTATCTATTGTGATAACGATTCCACTATCCAAATCATCAAAAAACCTGTTTTCACTCCAAAACCAAGCACATTGATATCAAGGTTCATTTGATTCAAGATTGCTATGACAGAGGATTGATTAAATTTGAACAGATCCATCCTGATGCTAATACAGCGGATCTTTTTACAAAACCTATCAGCAACTCGAGATTCAAGGTGCTTGAGGACCTTTTGAAAATGATGCGTTTCACCGACTGAGTAACTAACTAAAAAGGGGGGGTTTGTAAATAAGTTAATAAATAATTTACGCATAAAGTATTATACTTTTGCCCAAATTACGGGGGAGAAATGTATAATTGAGAGGGAGATTTCTTGATGGGAAGTGAAATAAATTTCCATGATAAAGAATTTGATTAACACATGTAAGGTATCAATGCTGAAAAGGTGAGGATCCACTACGATGTGTTGATAGGCTTATCGCTCAGAGGGCAAAAAGATACCAAGTGACAAAATTCTATTAGCTATACATCATGTGGGTAACATATCATCGGCTTATGATTTCATGGTCTTAAATCCTATGTTGATAGATAGCCAACATCTGAGGTTCCGGGTCTGTATACTGATGAAACATCCGACATATCAGGACTGTGCTTATATTGCATCCGGATATATGCAGACCTAGGCATAGTCAGGATATCCTTAAAAGAGCCAAAATCAAAGGCCAAAACCTGAACAGAAAGGAAATCTCATCACGAAAAAATTCCATGTGCTTGAAAAGTCAAATATACCATATAAGGTATAATGCCTAACCCTCACCAGATATTGATTGGTCACTTTGCGGTATGATGTACTGGCCCGCTCACCAACAAGTCTGACATTGTAAGAATCAATGGATGATCTTAGTATACTCACTTGTTACGATGAACTGGTGTGCTTACCTTGATCGCGGGGGTATGTCTTGATATGGGACACACAAATGTTGTAGCATTATTTATCTAATCAAGTCACGAGATTGAAATTTGAAGGCTGAAGTGATAAGTTTAAGTGAACAAATATATTGGCAATCACATGGACCAGTTTGACTAAGTTCGTGCTGAAAAGTGTTCCTTAATCAGTTCAAGAATGGTTTGATCCCACGAAAATTTTCCTCATCTTATTATTTTATAATTTTTAAATGCCAAAAGGGTTGCTCAGTTGGTTGGATCGTTAATTTTGACAAAAGGTGTTATTGTTCAAAAGGGAGCCCACATTATCCAAGTCACTATTTCGAATGGCTATCTCGGTTGGATTCGAATTGGGCCCACCCATTTCGGACAGGCCCATCATTCCGGATGGACCACTATTCCAAAATGGGCCAGGCAGGCATTTCAGACCACTGTTCTAAATTGGGCCAGGCCCAGCATTTTGGACAGGCCCAATTCGAATATATATATATATATATGTGGGCATACCGGATCATTTCGAATCATTTCGAACTCCTGAGCATTTCGGATCTCTCTTGGACTAAACCAATTCGACTTCATAGTTAGTTGTTTCCTTTGCATTTTCGGATAGATTTCGGGTGACCTTCATAGCATTTCGAATGTAACTAGGATTACTACCATGCATTTCGGATGGATCTCAGATCTTATATATGCATGTTGAATAATCATCCAAAATCGGACATATTCCATCTGAAATGTCAGGCCATCTTGGATGCCTGACAAGGGTTCATCCAAATTACCTTTTTGAACCTTTTTCCATCTGAAAGACTATTGACCGGGTCCATCCGAATCATATTTGACCAGCTCAAAGTGTTTTGAACCTTTTCAATGATTGACCAGTTCAAATCACTTTTATACCTCTTGAACTTTTGATCTATATGGTTGACCCCTTGACCCTCCTAATCTGAACTTTTAACTTATTGACTTGTTGACCCGTTTAATATACGATTGAACGGTTAACCAGACAAATAAGTTAAATTTCTTGACAAAACTTGACGTTTTTGTTTAAAAAGTGCAAAAAAATGGCTCAAAAGATGATGGAGAAACGTAAGTTCGAAGTGGAACCCTTTCATAATCAGGCGTGCGTTCTATCATATCCTCCAGCAAATTTTTATGAGATGTTTCACTCTATAAAAGTAGGTCTGAATTCCTGCCGCATCATACATGCTTTGAAGATAAATCCGATTATTTGTGAAGATATGGTTCAAGATTTCTGGTTGAACGCAAAAGTAAAGAGAGGTGGAGCTGAAGGCAAGTGGACGATTGAATCCAAGATTCAAGGAAAAGAGATTATCATTTCAGAAGCAGTGGTTCGAGAGGTATTGAAGTCTGAAGACAAATCTCACCATCCAACATCCTACGATAGAGAACGTTGTTCAAGCCCTGCGACGTATGAGCTACGAGGGTGCATATCTAACAGTATTGAAGAAGATGTTTCCACCGTACTGGAGATTTTTAGCACACAACTTCATCCAATGCATTAGTGAGAACAAAGGCGGATTGGATTAACTTAATCAGACCCAGACATCTGCGTTAGTCGCTTTGGTGAATAACTGGGCTTACAACTTCTCCGCTTTTATTATCGACAACATGAAGAATACGTTGGAGAATCCCAAGAAGAAGGTCTTCCTGCTCAACCAAAGATTTATTCAGATGATCCTCGATGAAAAATACCCAAATCTGGCAAAAAGCGACAATGCTCTGAATCTGAAGCCAACGGGTTCAGGCTGTTTTGAAGTAGCATGTAAAAGTCGAGATACCGCGAAGAACAAGTTTCATAGAAAGTATACATTGGAAAACTGGGAAGTTCGGCCCGGTTGTACCTACACCTAAACCGTTGAACGCCACAGTGGCCGAAGAGCATGATGTACGGATTATTGGAGTTGGTGTGAAGCCGGTAATAGAGACAGAGGATTTAGTAACTGACGACGAAGAAGATGAAGTTGAGTTGGAACATGTTCAATCGGAGAAACCTGAGGAAACCGCTAGAGATCTCAATCTGATATCTGTAGAGAATCTTACAGCATTGCTTGCCTCACTGCAGGACGATTTTGGGAACCCTCCTCCCATAATCGTTCCTACTGAAGAAATACATAGTGAAGATGATCTAAGTAGTGAGCAAGAATCCCGAAAGAAGTAGATAACCGAACAAGAAACCCCTGATCTGAAGCCCCCAAGTTCAAGTACCATTTTGGAACCTATTATGCAAGATGCCCTGAAATCACTGCTGCAGATAAAGAAACAATCATTCTAGACTTATTCACTACTGGATCACAACCAGAAAGCTCGAGCCATGCTCGTTTTGAGGTTGGTAAATCTGCTAGCGGATTTACTGAGCAAGATGAAGTGACGATGAGATTTGCTGCGAAAAAAGATGAAGTTCGCTGAACAATCTGACAATGACAATGATGAAGATGTAAATTTCACGCAACTACCACGAAGAGTAATCATGTTAGAACAAGATGCTGCATTAAAGGATGCTCAGATATCATCACTACAAGCTCAAGTGTCAATTAGAGATCAAGCAATAGAGCAGCTTCAGGGAGATGTGAGTTTGTTGATGACAATGGTTTATGATCTACAAGCAAAGTGGTAGAAGAATTTTGGTAAAGAATTCTTGATAAAGACGATGATCCATTAAATGTGGCTCATCATGAAAGAACTTCCGAAGAAAAGGCAGCTACTGATGCTGAACGTGAAGGTAGTCTTAATGCTTATCTAGCTCCTAAACAAAAGAAAAGAGAAAGCTACCACAAAAGAAACAGAGCAACAAGCAAATGCTAATCATGAAGAATCAAGATATGAACCCACTTAATGAAAACTTCCAAAAGATCCAACGAAAACGTCTGATCGATATGTGATGGAGCTGAGATCTAGCATTTATGATAAGATTGGAAAAAAGTCAAAGGTGGCTAGCTGGAGGTTCGATCATGACAAAGATATGTGGCTAATTATGCGAGAAAGTGGACACCGAGAGTATTGCTCGAAGCAGTCACAATTTGAGTCCTGGATGAAGATCGACTTGCAGAATTTGCTTCGTGCTCCTTATCATGATGCTGATCCAAATCAGCGAGGAAGAGGTTAGGCATTTCACGACAGGCTCGAAAAGGAATTGAAGAATAACTTTCCAACAATGAAAACTACGGAATCATATTTAAAGAAGAGTCATGGAGTCCATGACCCTCACACCAAACGAACAATACCGAACGTGATATGGCCACCAACCAAAAAAGAAAAGATCATTCTTGTTGCTCTAAAGTTTCCAAAAGGAGTGCTCAAGAACTTTCAGTTTTGGGCCTATGATCCAATAATGGCTGAAGCGGTGATCGTAACTAAAGAAAGCTCATTCCGATTAGCAGACACAATGGACTCATAAGCTTTCACGAAGAAGACATCAAGGTCTTAGGGTAACATCAGATTCGAACGAATGATAAATATGAAGCTTGTGCTTGGAAGCAGATTGTATGTGGATTCAAGTCCGCTATTCGGAGGCAGTGGAGCTGGTGGTTCTTCAAGCTGAATGCAACACTATTGTAGCAAACCTAGGGGGAGATTGTTAGGCCCTTAAGGTTTATGCATTAGTCACTTAGTAAGTTTGGGCTAGCTAGTAGTTTTGGGCTTGCAAAAGGCTTATGGACTGAGGGTTTTGGGGTAATGGTGCACTAATCCCTTGCTATAAATAGTTTATGATGTATTAGGGTTAGTGTGCTTTTGTGGCTAACATTAGCTTGTAATAGACAAATCCATTCTGTATGCAAGTTAATCTTTAATCTATTCTATTTCATCTTATTTTTTCCATCTTGAATCCATAGCTTGTTTGTGTGATTCCGCCACCGAACAAGCTTAGTGTGATATTGTAGATCCGATTTTCAGGACTTAGACCCTTGTCTACTTCGCATCATGAATTTTCAATTTTGGATGATTAGGGGACGGGTATATCACATGTTTTGACCACTTTTCAGGGGTTACGCATTTTTGGACTTTTGAACTTGATCCTGGAGCCAAGAACAATTCCACCATTATCCCTAATCATTCCCAATCATTTGAATGATCACTTTCGATCCTAACCATAATCCACCACTATCATCCTCATCATCCAATCCATCAACTCTTTACCTTAATCATCCACCAAAACACCTACCCGTCATCACCATCATCCATCAAGGCTTCAAGATGTCCGAGTTCAAGCTTCAATCATCCGTTGATCACGTTCCATTCACCATGAGCGGCTAGTCTCTTCGGGTTTCACCCTAGTGTAAACTTTTGTAAGGTTTAGGGTTTTGCTTTATGTTTTTTAGTTGATTTGTGGCAAGTTGAATTGTATTTGAATTGATTGATAATTGTCCTACATTTGAACTAGATTTGTGAATTGTTGAATGATTATAAAATTTGACTTTGCAAAATAAGTTTGTGTATTTATGCCTAATCTTTCAAAAAGATTTCATTGTCTGAGGTAACAAAGTGCATTGCGGTCTGTCATACACATGATAGCAATTGGCATTTAAGCTTCGTGATATCAAAACCGTTAATGACAAATTCAATTAAATCTATCTAAAATGTGTAGCAACCCTAGGCTTTGCAATTGTTAAACAGCGTGTGAGCCCTGTTCTAAAGTATTGTTTTAAATCATTAATCAAGTTTTCGTGGCAATCAAATTATTCGATTTTAGTAGTTATGTAATTAAAAATAAAAAAAATCATCGGAACATTCCGACATCGTTTTCTCAAACAAACAATTGAATCAATTTAGCAAGTTTCATAAAAGTGACAACATTTACAATCAATCACGTCCATCGCAAACCACAAACTCTTCATGGTCCGACCCCGTACTACCACCAACTCATAGTTAAGGGTAAATCAGGTATAGATATATTATCTTTGACTGGTGCGTGACACTCCGATCAAATTTTGGCGCCGTTGTCGGGGAGTTCGTGCGCTTCTCGTTTAGATTTTGTCTGATTTTGTGATTATCTGTTTAAGTGCTTGTTTTCTTATATCGTTTCTGCTTTTGTGGTACGCGGGTGTGTTACTTGTGTAGGTTACAGGTAGTGCATGCATACATGGAACTCCAGGAGGACTTCACCATTAGTGTTCGAATTGGAGATTGAGCGGGTCGTTAGACGAAACTTAGCCAACCGGTTAGAGGCAACACTTTCCTCTAATCCACTTACCAAATCACCATCTACACCATCTGTTGGGCCTAGTCCAATGGATTCCCAAAACTCTAATAACTCAAACAACCAAAACCAACACCAATTTCAATATCAAGACTATCCTCGTCTGAATTCAAACATCCAAAATAACCAACCAGGGGTAGTAGCAAATCGGAACCACCAACACTACCTTTCCAAACCCATGACCAAAACACAAACAACAACCAACGTACACACACACCTCCACCTCAAAACCAAAACCGACAAAACCCATTACCACCTAACCTCAACAACCGAAATGTTAACACCAACCATGGGGTTAACCAACATGGTGGTATTCCCATGAACGAGGCTCAATTTCTCAATCTCGATGATTTGAGAAACGACATTCCCGATGATGCATCGTATAGCGTCCTCGGTTATAAATGTTCATTCGAAATACTCGGACGATGGCAGGAATTGTAATGAGCGGGTTGAAGATGAAGTGTGGGGTGATGACAACATGGGGAATTTTTACAATGCTTGGGGGTTTGAGTATGAAGACATTGGTTATCAAACGCCAATTTTGTGGGGAACAGCGAAGGTTATGATTATGATTATGGTGGAAATGACGGGTATGGCAACAACCGTCAACCATGTAACAACAATCAATGGAACAGGGACAACGGGAATTACAATAACAATAACAATGTCAACCTTAACCGAATTCTACAATTCGTGGGTGGCGGTAATCAAGGTGGTAACCGAAGAAGAAATCAAAGACTGGTTAACCAAGAAGTCAAAGGTCCTTCACGACGTCAACCACAACAACAAGAGCCCTGAGGTGTAAATGGTTTATTTAGACCGGTGGTCATCGAAAATGATTCACCCATTGTTCCTGCACCTCAAGGGATGAGATCATTTTAGTGTAAACCCAGCTACATCAGCATCCTACCCCACTTCAATAGTAGGACACATAACGAGCCATATACTCATTTGGCGGAATTTTCCTCTATATGTGGCACAATTAGGGGGCCAGTATTTCGAGCATGATGAAGTGAAGTTATGATTTTTTCAATTTTCGTTGAAGGATAAGGCGAAACAATGGTCCCTCACACTTCCGATCAATAGTATCGTACTTGGGCAGAAATGCAAAAAGAATTGCTTGACGAATACTATTCGATAGCAGACCAATGATGAACGGGATGAGATTTGGTCATTTCGACAGTTATCGGGGGAGTTGCTACATGAGGCTCTCATTTGATTCAAGGAGTTGGTTCGAAAATGCCCTCACCATCAAATTCCTAGATTGGAGTTGTTGAAGTGCTTTGTACGGGGGTTGGACGTCGAAGATCACAAATACTTGCAATCGGAAAGTAATGGCACCTTGTTAAACAATCACGAGGAAGAATATTGGAACTTCTTTTAGAGAATGAGCAAAAACTCAAAAGCGGTTGCCATGGAGGACCGAGCCAAAAAACATCCCATTTCCCGATCTTGATTCGAACGCTAAGGATCGGATCGCCACATTAGAGCGAGAGTTGGCTCGCATGAAGAAAAAATATGTGGGGGCGGTTCAATTTGCGGTATGTGACGATTGTGGGGACACTAGTCATCGGACCGAGGAGTGTCAAGTGAGCATGGCATACACTACCGAAGAGGTGAGCCAAGTGTATGGAGAACGAAAGCAATATAACATGAACTCCACCACTTATCACTTGGGTTTGAGGAACCATCCTAACCTTAGGTGTGGTAACGCATCGAACAATTGAACCCGTTTCCAACCGAGAAATCAAAGTGGTAATTAAGGTAGCAAGTCGTACCAAAACCGACATGGTGGTAACCAAAGGGGTTACCAAAGAAGTTATAACCAACTAAGTGGCCATGGGTATCAAAACCATGAAAATAATTACCAACGGGGCTACAACCAAGGCGGTAATTGCGGTGGTAATTTGAACTCTCAAATGGGTGGTGATGACCCGTTAAACTCCAAGCCCGACGCAATCATGAATGACATTAGAGATTCAAATCAAGAGATCAATAGGGAGATGAAGAAAGAGTTTGAAGTATAGGATAAGTCGCATAAGGCATTGGAAAAGAAAGTGGGTCAACTTGCGGAAGAAATGCTCCAAATGCGAGGAAGTGGAGGAAAGACTCCCAAGTGACACCACCGTGAACCCTAAGCATCAAGGGTCTAACTCGAAGAACACACGTGGGGTACCAATTAATAAAATTTCTTTACCTAGTGGTCGAGTTATTGATACCGGTGTTGACTCACCACCACCCCAGTTTGTTGAAGGGGTGGTGGAAGATGTTAGTGATGAGGAAGTTGATGACGGTCAAACGGGTCAAAATAAAAGTGTTTCTAAAGATGATAAAAATACCCCCATTGTGACCGTCCCCGTCCCAAAGGCTAAGGAAAAGCGTGTGGAGGTTAATACTGCCCCTTACCCTGAAGCTTTGTTGGGACAATCTAAGAAAGTGGTAACAACACATGGCCCACAACAAGAGGAAATGTGGGAAGTTTTTAGACAAGTTAAAATCAATTTACCCCTCCTAGATGCCATTAAACAAGTGCCCTCATATGCTAATTATTTGAAAGATTTATGCACATAAAAGCAAACTCACAAGTTTCCTAATAAACTTGATTTAACCGAAAATGTTAGTTCAATTCTTTCGGGTGCACTTCCACCAAAGTTACAAGATCCGGGGGCACCCATTATATCTATACAAGTGGGTGAGTTTAAAATGACTCGGGCACTTTTAAATCTTGGGGCAAGTGTGAGTATCTTGCTGAGAAGTTTGTATGAAATACGAATTTGGTCCACTTCAAGCGGCAAACACCACTGTGGTGTTGGCCGATTTGACACCCAAACTACCATGTGGGATAGTCACGGATGTAATTGTCAAGGTTGAGGACTTTTACTATCTAGTGGACTTTCTTGTACTTGATTACGTTTCTTTGGACCGAACTAAGAAACCAACGGTTATTCTCAGTCGACCATTTTTGGCAACATCGAATGCCCAAATTAATCGCAAAACTGGTACGGTCAACATGACTTTTTGTAATCATCGGTTGTGGTTAAATGTTTTTTTGGGATTAACGAATCCTCTAGTTAGTGACGAATGCTATATGGTGGATGTCGTTGACGAGTGTATACCTCTATGTGACATGGGTGTCAAAGAGGAAAACACAATTATGGAGTGCTTTATGTTTGACAGGTTGCAAGTGGAGACGAATCGGAGCATGGATGAGGAGGAAAGAAAGATGGAGGTGATGTCAGTGAAGGAAGGAAGACACCCTTGGACACACCAAGTGGAAAATCTCCCGGAGAATATCAATAAGAAATTGAAGTCGTCGTTGTAGAGCCTCCAGTTGTGGAGTTGAAGGTGTTGCCCAATCATCTTAAGTATGCTTATGTCAGCGAGGGCAACACGCTACCGGTCATCATTGCATCAAACTTGACTGATGAGCAAGAAGAGAAGTTAATGACGGTGTTGGTCAACAATAGGGCGGCTTTTGGGTGGACCATCGTGGATTTGAAGGGAATTAGTCCCTCGGTGGTGATGCACAAGATCATCATGGAAGATGATGCAACTCCTTCTTGGGACGCACAAAGGAGGTTAAATCCAAACATACGTGAAGTGGTCAAGTAGGAGGTATTGAAGTTGTAGATGCAGGTATCATTTACTCCATTTCGGATAGCCAATGGGTGAGCGCTACATAGACCATTCCCAAAAAGGCGGGCATTGAAGTTGTCACAAATGATGCAGGTGAGAAGGTCACCACTCGGCCGGTAACCGGCTGTCGTATTTGTATTGATTATAGGAAGTTAAATTCCGCAACTTCCAAATACCATTTCCCTTTGCAATTCATTGACCAAATAGTTGAGAAATTAGCGGGTCAAAAGTTTTGTTGTTTCTTGGATGGGTATTCGGGTTACAATCAAATTGCTATCCATCCGGAAGATCAAGCTAAGACCACATTTACTTGCCCCTATGGCACATTTGCATTTAGGCTAATGCCATTTGGGTTATGTAATGCCCCCACCACCTTTCAAAGTTGCATGATGAATATCTTCTCAGATATGGTGGGGGTAATCCTTAGAGGTTTTTCTGGGTGATTTCTCAATTTTTGGGTCGTCATTTGATGCTTGTTTAGACCAATTAGAAAAAGTTTTGAAAGATGTGTTAAAACTAATTTGGTCTTAAGTTTGGAAAAGAGCCATTTTATGGTTCAAGAGGGGATAGTGTTGGGACACGTGGTGTCAAGTCATGGGATAGAGGATGATCGTGCAAAGGTGAAAGTCATCTCAACTTTGCCTTATCCCACGAGTGTTAATGGTGTTAGGTCATTTTTAGGTCATGCGGGTTTTTATAGATGGTTTATAAAAGGGTTTAGTGACATAGCGAAACCATTGTGTAACTTTTTGCTAAAAACCAACCGTTTGACTTTAATAAAGATTGTAAAAACGCCTTAAACATTTTGAAAGAAAAGTTGGTTGAGACCCCAATCTTGCAATCACCGAATTGGTCTTTACCGATTGAAAATCATGTGTAATGCAATTGACTATGTGGTGGGGCCGTGTTGGGTCAAATGGTAGAAAAGAAACCTGTTGCTATATACTACACGAGTAAGCTCTCTCAGATGCTCAATTGAATTACACAACTCCCAAGAAAGAGTTACTCACGATGTTATATGCATTGGATAAATTCAGGGCTTATATATGGGTGACGTGAGTGAGGTGGATAAAAAGTTTAGATATACTTTAAGTACTTTTCACTCGTTTATTTAAGCTTAAAATTTCTAAAAACACGACATATAACTATCACTCTATACTTCACGCAAGGGCAAGTGCACCAATCATTGGCGTAGTATAGTGATGGTAAGATACTGAGGTTGTACAAGGACACAAGAGCTTCTAATACCGGAATATCGTCAACATCTAATCTAATAAAAAATTTGAGAAAAGGTTTTAATAAGTAAACATAAAGAAATGAACTAAGTAATAAAAGATATAAATAGACAAGATAAAATCACTTGGTTCTAACTCATTTTTTACGTATCCTTTGATGATTTCCACGCTTTGGGTTTTTAAGAGATTATCTTAGACAAAGTGGCATGTCCCTCTTTTGGAGGCAATGCTCCCCTCAGCCATATTGGTCTGATTCAGCAGGGATGCAAGGCCATAATGTTGAAAGATAATTAAGTAAGTCATTAATGCAAAAAGTGGCATGTCCCTATTTTGGAGACAACGCTACCATCAGACATATTGATCTAAGTCAGCATATACAGTCCCGCAAGGCCGGTTTAAAGTTTTAATAGTAGTTTAATTATAAGGGATTCAACCTGTTCTTACTTCCCATGATTTGAAGCTATCTACCTCAAGAGAAGTCCTAATAAGCTTGAATCAAGTCCTTGTAGGATCTATACACTGAACGAGGCAAGAACTTTACCTATACCACCCTTCTAACCCCTTTGCAGGCAGTTAACGTGCTTTATATAGACCGTAAAGCCATGAATGAGTGAATCAACAAAACATGAAAGATGATAGAACAAAGTTCACTTTCAATAGAAAACTAGTTATTAGAGTCATTAATACATACCTAATTAAAAATTTAACAAAAGCTAGGAAATCAAAAGTAAATACATAAATCACTTGTCTTCACCAAGTGATGTAACAGATTAGCCAAGCATGGCCTTTGTTTGACAAAAACTCTTACGATCAATCTTGGATCCCCGAGACTACTACACACTCTAGAATGGATGATGGTTGTATTTGTGATGTTGGTGGAGCGGAGGCAGGTGTGAGAGAAGTGGTTTGCCAAGGGATGAAAATGGAATGAAACCAAGCACCCCTACTTATATCTGGAACAGACAGCTCACACGTCCTCGTGCCCTACAGGCACGTCACCGTGCCTTGTAGGCACGGCCCCGTGCCCTGCAGGCTTGGCCACGTGCCTTCCTTCTTCTCTGTCTTCATTTAATTCTATTGTCAGATCAGCCTGCTACACGACCCTGTGGTACAATGGCATGGCCCCGTGGCCATTGTACTTGCTGTACTATCCCAAATATGCAAATCTAGAAGTTGACCATGGCCCGTGCCAAGGGGACACGGCCCTGTGTCTCTTGTCTGCCTCTGTTTGTCTTTTTTGATCTGGAATCTTGAAGGGGCACGACCCCATGCCGACGAGCCATGGCCCCGTGCCAAACTTCTGATTTGTTGTTTTTGTCTTTGGGTTGAAGCTTAGTGGGTTGGTATATTATGTTGTCTTCCCGCCTTTCATACTTACGCTAGATTTTGTCGTTAATTTGTTCCTTTTGTACATTTAAGCTCTTTTTATCCTGAAAATCAAAAGTATACAAAGAAACGCACTTTTTTCCAACATTAGTACTAAAAAAGGTTGATTTTATACCGCATTTAATACCATTTATATGTTGCATTTTGCGCATATCAAATACCCCCACCCTGAATATTTGCTTGTGCTTAAACAAAACTGTTTAATTATTGCTTACACACACAAATTGAATTGGTAGAGAAGAATTTTTTTGGCTCTTGTTTGTAGAGTGTCGGGAATCCAAGTTCTTTTAATTTTTGTTTTCATATTATTTACAATCCTATTTGACATGATTTATTTGAACATTTTTAAGAAAAATAAATATTTATGGGCATAACATGCCTATATAAAATTCTATTTAGCTATATATAATTTCACGCTCCTCATAAGTGATCACTCAACACTCGGCTGAAGATGTCTAAGTGAAACACTCGATGCCGGTATGGAACTTACTCCTACCATATGCTTGACAAGCAATCAAACCTCCTCATTTTTAACAAATTCTTTGTAGATATCAAGAGGACTTTTATAAGAGTAGGTTTTGGCTAGGGTAGGATAGTTTTATTCAAAAGTGGCTAAAACGTAAAACGTCGGTTTTCTTTTTGAAATTTTATTTATATGTGACTTAATTAGAGACTACATATTTATAAGAAATAAAATTTTATTTTGGTTATTTATTTCAAGTAGCTCTAGAGAGAGATTTTTTTTTGATAGAATAAACTAAGTCGCCTTTTTTATATAATTTTTCAAAAGAACCACATTTTAGTAAAAAAGGGGTGTGAAGAAAAAAATTGGTTTCTGGGTGATGGGTAGTTTGTGCAAAATGGTATTTTGCGGGTTTTGAAACAAAAGGTTTAGGCTCAAATGGGTTTAACTAGGGCAATATATTTTTGTTGCTTTTGTTTATAGTGGGGAGATAAAGAGAAAATAAAGTTGAAGATGAAAAAGAGGATCCTAATGCCTCCATCATTTACTTACTTGGATTTGTCGGTAAGGACCGGGAATGTATTGTGTTGTCAAGTTCAAGAATCGTAAGAACCATATGGCTATTCAAACAAGAAACGAAATTGAGCATTTAGTAAATATATAGATTTGAATGCTCGATAAAGGCTCAAAAACTCACATTTTTGTGGGCAAAGGGGAATAAGTGTGAAAATGAATATACAATCAAATTTTACAAAGAAATGACATGCCATTTTTATAAGGGATTCAACTTACTTCCCATGATTTGAAGCTATCTACCTCAAGAGAAGTCCTAATAAGCTTGAATCAAGTCCTTGTAGGATCTATACACTGAACGAGGCAAGAACTTTACCTATACCACCCTTCTAACCCCTTTCCAGGCAGTTAACGTGCTTTATATAGACCGTAAAGCCATGAATGAGTGAATCAACAAAACATGAAAGATGATAGAACAAAGTTCACTTTCAATAGAAAACTAGTTATTAGAGTCATTAATACATACCTAATTAAAAATTTAACCAAAGCTAGGAAATCAAAAGTAAATACATAAATCACTTGTCTTCACCAAGTGATGTAACAGATTAGCCAAGCATGGCCTTTGTTTGACAAAAACTCTTACGATCAATCTTGGATCCCCGAGACTACTACACACTCTAGAATGGATGATGGTTTTATTGTGATGGTCGTGGAGCGGTGGCAGGTGTGAGAGAAGTGGTTTGCCAAGGGATGAAAATGGAATGAAACCAAGCACCCCTACTTATATCTGGAACAGACAGCTCACACTTCCTCGTGCCCTACAAGCACGTCACCGTGCCCTGTAGGCACGGCCCCGTGCCCTGCAGGCTTGGCCACGTGCCTTCCTTCTTCTCTGTCTTCATTTAATTCTATTGTCAGATCAGCCTGCTACACGACCCTGTGGTTCAATGGCACGGCCCCGTGGCCATTGTACTTGCTGTATTATCCTAAATATGCAAATCTGGAAGTTGACCATGGCCCGTGCCAAGGGGACACGGCCCTGTGTCTCTTGTCTGCCTTTGTTTGTCTTTTTTGATTTGGAATCTTGAAGGGGCACGACCCCATGCCGACGAGCCATGGCCCCGTGCCAAACTTCTGATTTGTTGTTTTTGTCTTTGGGTTGAAGCTTAGTAAGTTGGTATATTATGTTGTCTTCCCGCCTTTCATACTTATGCTAGATTTTGTCGTTAATTTGTTCCTTTTGTACATTTAAGCTCTTTTTATCCTGAAAATCAAAAGTATACAAAGAAACGCACTTTTTTCCAACATTAGTACTAAAAAAGGTTGATTTTCTACCGCATTTAATACCATTTATATGTTGCATTTTGCGCATATCAAATACCCCCACCCTGAATATTTGCTTTTGCTTAAACAAAACTGTTTAATTATTGCTTACACACACAAATTGAATTGGTAGAGAAGAATTTTTTTGGCTCTTGTTTGTAGAGTGTCGGGAATCCAAGTTCTTTTAATTTTTGTTTTCATATTATTTACAATCCTATTTGACATGATTTATTTGAACATTTTTAAGAAAAATAAATATTTATGGCCATAACGTGCCTATATAAAATTCTATTTAGCTATATATAATTTCACGCTCCTCATAAGTGATCACTCAACACTCGGCTGAAGATGTCTAAGTGAAACGCTCGATGCCGGTATGGAACTTACTCCTACCATATGCTTGACAAGCAATCAAACCTCCTCATTTTTAACAAATTCTTTGTAGATATCAAGAGGACATTTATAAGAGTAGGTTTTGGCTAGGGGTAGGATAGTTTTATTCAAAACTGGCTAAAACGTAAAACGTCGGTTTTCTTTTTGAAATTTTATTTATATGTGACTTAATTAGAGACTACATATTTATAAGAAATAAAATTTTATTTTGGTTATTTATTTCAAGTAGCTCTAGAGAGAGATTTTTTTTGATAGAATAAACTAAGTCGCCTTTTTTATATAATTTTTCAAAAGAACCACATTTTAGTAAAATAAGGGGTGTGAAGAAAAAAATTGGTTTCTGGGTGATGGGTAGTTTGTGCAAAATGGTATTTTGCGGGTTTTGAAACAAAAGGTTTAGGCTCAAATGGGTTTAACTAGGGCAATATATTTTTGTTGTTTTTGTTTATAGTGGGGAGATAAAGGGAAAATAAAGTTGAAGATGAAAAAGAGGATCCTAATGCCTCCATCATTTACTTACTTGGATTTGTCGGTAAGGACCGGGAATGTATTGTGTTGTCAAGTTCAAGAATCGTAAGAACCATATGGCTATTCAAACAAGAAACGAAATTGAGCATTTAGTAAATATATAGATTTGGATGCTCGATAAAGGCTCAAAAACTCACATTTTTGTGGGCAAAGGGGTATAAGTGTGAAAATGAATATACAATCAAATTTTACAAAGAAATGTCATGCCATTTTTATATCTTTTTCTTGGATGGTTCTTTTTATCATGGCGCTATCGGTTGTAAACTTTATAAGAACTTGAAAAAATTAGATCTTGCTTTCTAACCTAAACTATAAACAAGACAAAAGTAAATAAAAAATGTTTTTGAAAAAGATTTAGGGTGTTTTACCGTTTCCAAGTAGAGTTTTGTGTAATGCTTGTTTTTAGGACAAATAATTTTAAGTTTAACTTGCCCCCACACTTAAATTACACATTGTCCTCAATGTGTTCAAATTGGATAAAATTGATTAAATGTGTAAATGTAGGTTAAAAACAACAAATTTTTCAAACAACCAGGCACTGGGTATGGTGGCATGGTAGGTAGACACGGCCCCGTGTCATAAGTGCCAGTAACAGGTTCTTTGGGAAAATTTTCGGGAGGCAGACATGGGGGTGTGTCCATGAGACACGACCCCGTGTAAAAAATGCTAGTAACAAAAATTTTCCATAAGCTAGGCATGTAGGACCCCAAATCCTTATGGATCGTCACAGAATCGTCTATCTAATCTAGAGTGTGGAATCCCCTAGATCAGATTTCACAGAAACAAGAACATGAACACAATTACTTTCAATCAGTCTTCTATTGATTATCCAACGTGAATGTTTACAATCAATTCAAGACTCACAAGAAATCTCTCAGCCACTCTCTGTAGATTTCTCACACTCCTTTCTATCTCATCCCCCAAAACCCTAATGCACAACTTGTATATATACTACATGTCTGCATACTAGGCTTTGTACTGGGCTAGGCCATTCTCCAAGCCCATTACAACTCTAAACAAGCTAAAGACAAATGCTAAGCCCAATACAAAATATCCAAAGACTAAACTATTAAACTATTAAGCTGTTGTCAAAAATATGCACCAACAGACTCCCCCTTGACAATAGCTTCATAGTGTAATTTTGTCTTCAAACATCTTGTGATCTTTTGGTCTTTGGATAGCTTCAGCTACACAGAGATTTTGACATTAACAGACTCCCCCTTTGCTGATGCTACCAATCTCCAAAACTTTCATTCGTTGTAGATTAGCAAGCTAGCATTCTCTAGTTAAGCTCTTATATCCAAATTCTTTCATATCTCCCTTTGCAATGTAGTAGAAGGATCCTACCATGCATCTTCACACATTCTTCACTCCATTCTTAAAATGTACTTTACTTGAATTTTGCACTTCATTTTGATAACTTTATCAATCTGATTAGAAACACAAGCAAGTAACTCGAAAAAACATTAGTTCTTTTCCACATTAAAGATAAACCATTATTTTATCTTATCATGCAAAAATAACACCTTATCAGTTCAAAATGAGAGACTTTAAAAGCAAATCTTTTTGAACTTTTTATATTTTCTGAAAACAAATAACTAACAAGAAAATTAACACTCTATTTTTTTGTGAGAATCACCGGCCAGAAGATCAAATCAGCACCATCATACTGTTTTCATACTATCTGATTATTCTATATGCAATATTCATGAAAAGCACTTCAAGACGATTACCAATATTGTTTATCCACTTAAACAAAATACATGAACATTTCAAGTACCATTACCTAGTGATATGTTTAGATAATCGATACTGATATTCTAGTGTGTCCCACTTCAGGACATACCCCCACGATCAAGGTATGCACAAAGATTCCTCGTAGAGATAATTGGTGACTAGGTCAGTACTTCCGTACAGCAAAGAGACCAATATCCAACGCGGGTTAGGGCAAATGCCAAATTTTGGTACAAATAATGAAATTTGCACATTTGAATGACTCACTAGGAGAGCTTCTTCAATTTTTTTGGATTTGGCATTTTAGCTCTTTTAAGATATCCTGGTTGTGCCTAGGCAAGCATATATCTGGATGCAGCAGAAGGACAACCTTGATACCCTGGATGAATAAACGATATAAAGACCTAAAACCTCAGATTTTGGCAATCTATCAACGTAAGATTTAAGGTTATAAAACCATACACCACTGATATGTTACCCACTCATACACAGTTCATTATGTGTATATCACCAAGGTAAGTTGATTATTTCATGCCTTTTGCCTACTAATACATCATATGATGAAGCTGCTATCACACTTAAGCAATTTTAGTTTTAATTTCAGTGTAACAGTCTAACTTGCTGATGTACTATCATTTCTTCTTTTCCACACAGTGAAACTCATTTTTAATTTTTGAAAAAACTTTTAACTTTTCAACTTACTCCCTAAACTCACGCACTAACTAAAACTCTTTTTGGCTTAGGGAAATTTCTCCCCCTAAATTTTTTTTATCGTGTAAGGTTTTAAAAACAAAATTTAAATACAATCAGACTCCCACTTCAACCTGACAAAAGGTTTTTCACTGTTAGTAAACATTTTCTCACAGAAGTAAATAATTTGTTACCATGGGTAACCTACTATTTACCTCAGATGCTTTACAGGAATAACCATTGTTGAACACATCAACGTCCTTCTTGGCCATCTTGCAATCTCTCAACAACTTAGTTAGACTTGAGAACCCAAACCCTACCGGTTTTGGGTTGACCCTGAATATCAATATAACTTAATTATGTCCAATATCCATCACACCCTACTGGTGTCTTGGATGTCTTCCAAGTTGATGAACAAGATTTATAATTTCCACGAGATCTTTGATCGTTAGAGTTCCAATAAACTCTCCGATTTGCCGACCTTTGAAAATTATTATCTCGAAACCTTCTTCTCCCATTATCATAATCTGAACTTTGAAAATGTTTTGGATTATTTTGAACATCTAAGTTACTAAAACCCCTATATTTGTGTCTCCTCGGAAAATTTCGATTACCAGAAGTCTGGTATCGATTTTGATATCCAAAATTTTTCCTTGTAAAACAATTTGATTGTCCATTAACATGACTTGATTTAGGAGAAATTTTCTTGGACTATTAAATCTTCTTGATGTTGAAGATTTAGGTTGAAATCTTGGTTGATTTGTCTGAGAACTTGGTTTAACATTCTTATTTGACCCAACCTAATTTCCATCCTTAACCTCAACCTCAGTCTCCACTTTCTTACCCTTTTTAAAAGGACAACAACTAGCCACATGTCCTTTGTTGTGACATTTAAAACAAGATCTTTTCTTAAAAATTTTCTTCCTGTTAGATCCCTGTTTAAATGTTTTTGACCGTTTTGTCTTCAGTATCCTCATCCACTTTATGAGGTGTACTGTTAGGCCTAACTAATTCTTTCAAAGAACCTGGACTATTAGGCATGTCAACTGTTATTGGATTCACTACATCTGGTGTAGTAGGCACAAAATCTGTTAGCTCATTTTCATTTGGTAAAAAGGAGTAATCTTGATCCTCAGAAGATGAAGCTTTACCAAACCCCACTCCCGTTTTATCACTACTCCTTTTCAAACCTTTCTGAATTTGAGTACTGACTAACGAGGATTTTCCAAATTTGTCTAACTTTTCATGAAGTTCAACAATTTTGGCTTGTGCACCAGCCAATTCTGTGCACTTTCTGAAAGCTTCTTAGTCTTATCTTTCACAGTTTCACGAGCCAACTCAATGATCTGTAACAATTCATTGACTTTTCTTGTCAAACTGTTGATTTCTTGTTCATTTAATTTGAGTTTACTTAAACTATTTGACTCATTTTTACTCAAAAGAACATTTGACTCTTTCTGATTTTCTAATTCAGCTAACAGAATTTTGTTTTGCTCCCATAGTTTGTCAACTTTACCTTGTAGTTCAGTGCAGTGATGACAAGTATGACTTACAGATTGTAATTGTATCTGTACCTCGGTTGTAAAATCATCTGTATCATCCATGCACACTGTAACACTTGCCTCCTTGACTTCCATTTTCTCCTTCTCAGCTTCCTTCTTCTCTTCTTTCTTAGCAGCTGGTTCTTCAATCTTCACAACTCTAGTCTCAGCTAAACATGCTTGTTCACATGTACTTTGTCTTGAAGAACTCTGATAACGTTTTTCTAAAGCTTCCCACAACTCTCTAGATGATCCATACCTATTACAGATGTGTTTCATATCAGTTGGCAAGGACATCTTTATCGCTGCTAAAGCTTTCTTCTCAGCCTCATACATACGTTTCTCAGTTTTCATCTTGTCATATGACAGTATCAGAATTCTCCTGTTACCTCGACGTGTGGGAGCAATATACCCATCAATCATACAGCTCCACATCTTAGAATCTTCACTTTGAAAAATGTCTCAAACTTCTTCTTCCAGTCTACATAGTGTTCAGCATTTATCAACTTTGGGCAGTTACTTACACTCTCACTCAAATTGTTCAATCTGACCATCTTTAACATGCAGAGTATCAGTTTATATGGATTTTGGTATACATGTGTCAAAACCCAGATCTAACCTCTCTTCTAGTCCTTCTTTTGTTTACCATAATCATACCGTTAAAAACGTTCAAAAATTTGCCCGAAAAGTGTGTTTACCAAATTGTACCGTTAAACTCGTCTCGACGATACGAATCCAATGATGTATAATGTTCGATAGTTATTTTAGGATTTTTCGTGCCTTTTTTTCCCTAAAAATCACACCAGTCTAATCGTGCAGTCGGTTTGTTAAGATTGTTCCGGCTACGTCAGCTGATTAACTTTCCACCCTTTTGTATGAAACTCGGAATAGTACCAAATTCAGAACAGTAACTCGGATTAACAATCCGAGATGAAAACTCGGAACAGTGATCCGAGATGCTTATCCGAGATGGTGATTCAGAATAGTGATCCGAGATGGAATCCGGAATGTACTATTCTGATCCGAGATGTAATCCGGAATGGACTGTTCTGATCCGAGATGGACTGCTGGAATCCAAAATGCAATCTGATATGAACTGTTGGAATCCGAAATGCAATCCGAGATGGACTGTTCTCATCCAAAATGAAACTCTGATGATCCGAAATTCACTTTTCTGATCTGAAATTCAACATTTTTTTATCCGAAATGCAAGCTTTAAATCCGAAATGCTTCACTTTTGATCCAAGATGCAATACTTCTATCTGAAATCCCTGGTGTTTATCCGAAACAGCTGTAAAGCCTAGAACAGCGGTCAAAAACTTCGAACCAGCCCCAAAAACGTCCAAAATTCCAACTTTTTCTGCTGAAACGATTTTGAACCGAGCAAAAATAAGAGCCGAATGCTCTTATACCAATTGTAGGTCCCCAAATCCGTATGGATCGTCACAGAATCGTCTATCTAATCTAGAGTGTAGAATCCCCTAGATCAGATTGCACAGAAACAAGAACACGAACACAATTACTTTCAATCAGTCTTCTATTGATTATCCAACGTGAATGTTTACAATCAATTCAAGACTCACAAGAAATCTCTCAGCCACTCTCTGTAGATTTCTCGCACTCCTTTCTATCTCATCCCCCAAAGCCCTAATGCACAACATGTATATATACTACATGTCTACATACTAGGCTTTATACTGGGCTATGCCATTCTCCAAGCCCATTACAACTCTAAACAAGCTAAACACAAATGCGAAACCCAATACAAAATATCCAAAGACTAAACTATTAAACTATTAAGTTGTTGACATAAATATACACCACCAAGGCACGAGGCGTGCCTTGAGACACGGCTCCATGTCAATGTTCCAATTTCAATTTTTTTCTTGAAGACTTGAGGCACGGGGGCGTGCTTACCTAACATGGCCCCGTGCTGCACTTATTGGTTTGAATATTCCGTGTCGAGAAGTGTTTGTTTACGTGCATGGAGTGCTGTTTCAATGTTCCTTTGGCGATTTTCCATATTTCCGCACATATTGATTTTCCAAATACCATATTTCATTCCATCCGATCCTCGTTACAACTAATAAAGAAAAATAAAAATTACAATGGTCCTAAGATAGATAGATAGTTGGATGTCCTACAAACTAGACCCGAATAGCTTTCCCTAGATAAATCTATGAAAGATTAGCAAAAATCGAAAATAGTGTTCAGAAAATGAGGGCTTAAAGCAATTCCCCCCGGGAATGCTTCTTTAGAGGTAGTTGAGCATCTGCTCTATCTCCCTTGGCGAGAAGATGAAGGGTTCTTCATCGACCTCCTCTTAAGGAAAAAGAGCAGGGTTTATCGGAACCTCGAAGTAAGCATTGATGGGAGGTTCTGGGGGTATCTCATCCCAATCGGTGGGTTCATACCTCGTTGGTGATATTCCAATCATCTTGAGGCAAGATCGGCTCCATTGGGGGCATCACTAGAATGTTCAACCTTTAGTGAAGAAGGTTGATCTCCCTAAAGCTCTCCTCCAAGGCCATGGTGAGGTAGTTCACCTGGTCCACGAGGACCTCTTCCACCATCGTCATTTCTTCGATATATTCTCGTAAGGCACAAGCGTAGTGGACGAGAGTGGCTTCAAGCGAGAGCCTCCTCCCTCTTCGGTTGTTCCTTGAATTGGTTGTAGACGTACCACTTTGCTGAGTTAACATGCTAGTTAAACATGACAGACCATTAAAGTTTTAGAGTTAAAGAAAGGTTAGACAGCCCTACGCTCCTCAAGCACGGCCCCGTGCTCCTCAAGCACGGCCCCGTGCTCCTCAAGCACGACCCCGTGCTGCTTTAACCTATTCTAGTATTTTAGCTCAAGAACCTTTACTTTAAGTTTAAAATTATTTAACTTTTACTTTTCTGAACGTAAGGAACCTAAAACATTGTTGTATAATAGTAGTTTTAAGAAAATTTGAGCTAAAAACCATGTTTTTAACCTATAATTGAAGCTTCAAGCTTCAATGGAGGTTTGAAGGTTGAAGAAGGAGAAATGACTAAAAGTAGTAAAGACAAGAAGGTTTAAGGAAACCTTTTTGAGAAACTACCTAATTGGGTATGTGTGAGAGTTAAGGCAGGATCTTGGTCTTTTTGGAATGGTTCCAAACATTCTTCTCATGGCTGACTTTATCTAAAGTGACAGCACGTTGACACGGCCCCATGTCGCTTGCATGAGTCAGAGACCGTTGTCCGTTAATGAGACATGAGCCATATCAAAGTAGACATGGCCCCGTGTCTTATTAACACACCCTCATGTTTGCAGGATAGTTGGGGCACGACCCCGTGGCCAGATGGCATGGCCCCGTGTTGATTAGGGTTTTATGAAGTTTTGTCGGTGTTTTCAAGGAACTGTCTTTTATCAGGTGGTTCCTTACTGGTGGGAACAACACCGAATTACCTGATATACCTTAGCTTCCGACGAGAAGTACGAAAATGCAAGACGTTATCGAAAAGATAGAATACTAGTTTCAGGTGAAACCTTCTATTATTTACCTTTTCCGGGATCTTGTTAAAGAAGGTGTGAGTCGACTCACTCTTGTCCAACCTGTCGGTGTGAAATTCACACACTGTAAAAGGGACGGTCATTGCGAAGTTGATACAAGGACGACTATTGCCTTCGTTTTCGCAAGTGTCTAGGGTAGTTTTGTTGGTCTCGACATTGTTTATTCCTGAACATGGCTACATCTTCACTTGTACGGCGCCACACCATCGTCGCTTGTACGGCTCTACACCGTCGGCGTGAAACTCATACACTATAAAATCCCAGTATATCTTCACCTATCTAATAATTTTATTAACAAAACCATACCTCATCTCTTCCATTCATCACTTGTACGGCGCCACACCATTCACCCATGTTCATTATGTAATTTTTTTTCAAACCCACCATTGACTTTTAAACACAAAGTTTTTACCAACTTCACTTCCATTTGACTACAGCCGTAGCATTATCCAAGATAAAACCACATACTTATTTTGTTAATTTAAACACTCAACCATACATGCCCTCCATATATTAAGAATTGAACCCACACTAACCAGTCATCAAGTGCCTCTAGGCTCTCTCTCTCTAACCAAATCCCTTCAGACACAAATACCCACACCTTTTTAAAGATTGTAAGCCACACAAGTTGAAGGAATCTCAAGTTGGAGTACCCGGCCACATCCTAGTATCTTATCTCATCATCCTTTTGGTTCAGTCAACTTGGTTCAGGTTTGGTACAACTCGGTTCGGTTCAACAACTCAAACTACGGTCAAGGGTCAGATTCGGTTCGGGTCAAACCCCAGTCAACCCGGTCAACATAGTCAACCCAGTCAACATAGTCAACGTGGTCAACTACGGTCAAACTCAGTCAAGGGGTCAACCCAAGACCCGGTAAGTTTTTAACGACGCGAATTTTATTTATATTGTTTTATATAAGTATTATTTAGCGCAAAACCAAGCTCTAAAGCCGAACCGACTGACGAAACCATAAAATAACAATCGAAACGATGTATGTAACTCGTGTATATATATTAGATGAATACAAACCGACATATGGTGATATAATGTTTATACAAATACATATATTGGACTAGTAGTCGACAAAAAAAATTATGTTTCGAACACATGATGGAAATTGTATATATTGGTTACATTGAAATGTTGCGTTTTGAAAATTTATCGACAACTTGTGTTGTCAGGTTTTGTTACATAAACAGAGGAAAATCTTCCCGATTTTCGTTAAAATATATATACATTATGGTCTCAAAACCAACGGAAATGTATCGGGACTCAATGAATTTTATAAAAATAAATATAAGTGTATATTTATTTGGACGGATTACGCGACTCACAAAACAAGTTTATAATATTTCAACAAACACGGTTTACAAGATGATGCAACTCAGAAATTTATATAAAAAATAAATATAATTATTATATTTATTTCAAATGTTTAGAACTCAAAAATTTATATAAAATAAATATAATTATTCATATTTATTTTCAAACGTCTAAACGGAATTCATTACAATGAAGTCCTCGCTATATATCGGAACTATAACCGCCTGCTAGTCTACTGTCTTGAGTAAACAGTTTGGCGAGGCACTTCCTAGCTTGAGGTTGGTTATAGGCTCATGCGGGCATGTTGTCTGTGTCGTATGCGAACGTCGATGGTTATTCAAATATTACAAAACATGGTTTTCAATTGACATGCCGAGAAAAATGGTTTTATTATTTAAACCGGTTACCAAAAATATTTATTTATTAAATCTTTTTCAAACAAACTATGAACTCGCCATTTTATGTTGATTTTTCACTTGTTTCTTTCTTAGTTTACATTTTAAAACTATAGCACGGTGGAATAGGAGAACTCATGGGGATTCGAGTACTTAGCGGGTGTTCACTTTTTAGAAGTCTTAGCACACTTTCAAACTTCCTCTGTGCAATGAAAATACCAGTTAGATCACGCCCAACTCTGATTTTAGCGGGTTAAAGTGGCATGTACCTATGTTGTAGGCAACGCTACCCTCAGCCATATTTGTCTTAGTCAGCAGGGATACAGTCCCGCAAGACTAGAATATTGAAAGATAATTAAGTAAGTTATTAATGCAAAAAGTGGCATGCCCCTCTTTTGGAGGCAATGCTGCCATCGGCCATATTGGTCTGAGTCAGAAGGGATACAATCCGGCAAGGCCGGTTTAAACTTTTAATACTAGTTTATTTATAATGGATTCAAGCTGTTCTTACTTCCCCTGATTTATCTGCCTCAAGGGAAGTCCTAATAAGCTTGAATCAAGTCCTCGTAGGATCTATACACCTGAACGAGACAAGAAATTTACGCATACCACCCTTCTAACCCCCTTTTAGGCAGTTAACACGCTTTATATAGACCGTAAAGACACGAATGAGTGAATCAACAAAACATGAAAGATGATAGGATAAAGTTCACTCTCAATATAAAAAAAGCTAGTTATTAAAGTCACTAATACATACCCAATTAAAAATTTAACCAAAGCTACAAATCAAAATTAATACATAAATAACTTTTCTTCACCAAGTGATGTAAGAGATTAGCCAAGCATGACCTTTGTTTGACAAAAACTCTTACGATTAATCTTGAATCCCGAGACTACTACACACTCTAGGATGGATGATGGATGAATGATGGTGGTATTGTGGTTGTGGAGTGGTGGCAGGTGTAAGAGAAGTGGTTTGCCAAGGGATGAACTGGAATGAAACCAAGCACCCCTATTTATAGCCAGAACAGATAGCTTACACGGCCCCATTCCTTCCTTCTTCTCTATCTTCATTTGATTCTATTGTCAGATTAGCCTGCTACACGGCCCCGTGTGTCAACGGCATGGCCTTGTGGCCATTTTACTTGTTGTACTATCCTAGATATTCAAATCTGGAAGTTAACCACGGCACGTGCCCAAGGGGACACGGCCCCGTGTCTCTTGTCTGCTTCTGATCTAGCATCATGAAGGGGCACGACCCCATTCCGACAAGGCACGGCCCTGTGCCAAACTTCTGATTTTTTGTTTTTGTCTTTGAGTTGAAGCTTGGTGGGTTGGTTTAGTATGTTGTCTTCCCGTCTTTCATACTTATGCTGGATTTTGTCGTTAATTTGTTACTTTTGTACATTTAAGCTCTTTTTATCCTGAAAGTCAAAAGTATACAAAGAAAACATACTTTTTCCAACATTAGTTTTAAAAAGGGTCGATTTTATACTATATTTAATACCATTTATATGTTGCATTTGGTGCATATCAATGGGGTAACAAAGTTATTATCTATTCTGATCATACTGCTGTTAGGTACCTCATGGAGAAGAAAGATGCAGAGTCGTGGTTGATTCGATGGTTCTTTTGCTACAAGAGTTTGACCTAGAGATACGGGACAAGAAGTGTAGTGAGAATGTGGTAGTGGACAACCTATCCTGGTTGTTGGTAGAGGAGGGTTTTTCTTGTGTAGAGATCAATGAGACTCTCCCAGATGAGCATATTTTGAACATTTCGGTATTGCCTTGTTTTGCTAACATTGTTAATTATTTGGTGACAGGTGATTTATTGGCTCATTGGGATAGAATGAGTAGACCCGAGTGTTTTGACGCACTTGCATGCATTTGCTTGTGGGGGGCATTTTAGTGGTAAAAAACAAGGCACAAAATGCTCAAAAGTGGGCTTTATTGGCGCACTATTTTTAAGGACACTTTTAATTTCGCTAAAAATTGTGTCGAGTGTCAAAAGTTGGGGGTATATCTAAGCGGGATAAGATGCCCATGCAACCGATCCTCATTGTTGATATTTTTGACGTGTGGGGGATCGATTTCATGGGTCCATTCCCAACTTCGCATGGAAATTGGTACATTTTGGTGGCAGTCGACTATGTATCTAAATGGGTTGAAGCGATTGCCACAAAAATGAATGACCATACCGTTGTTTGTAATTTTGTTAAACCAATATTATTTCACATTTTAGGGTTCCCAGGTTTTCATTAGTGATGGGGGATCTCATTTTAAGAATTTAATTTTGGAAACTATTGAAACGGTATGGTGTTGACCATCTAAAAGCTACCCCCTACCATCCGCAAACGAGTGGTCAAATGGAAGTGGGAAATAGGCAAATCAAATAGATTTGGCAAAAGACCGTTCGACCGGACCGTAAGGATTGGTCAATGAAGTTGAACGATGCCTTATGGGCCTACCGAACGACACATAAAACACCTGTTGGTACTACACCTTACCGCTTAGTTTACGGTAAAAAATTGTCACTTACCAGTTGAGCTTGTTCATCGTGCGTTTTGGGCTATAATATAAGTTAATGTTAAGTATGATGACACAGCTAAAGAGCGAAAGTTAAAGTTGTGTCAGTTGGAAAAGCTTTGAGAGGAGGCATATGAGTGTGCTTCGAAATACAAGGATGGCATGAAGCGAGCACACAATGCCAAACTAAAGACAAAGGAGTTTGTTGTGGGTCAACGAGTTTGGCTCTACAACTCAAGGCTCAAGTTCTTTCCCGGGAAGCTTAAGAGCAAATGGATGGGCTTACTCATTGTTACATGGGCCGGGAAATTGGGAGATGTGACTATTGAGGACCCAAATGATGGGTCAAAGCAAAACGGTAAAAGGACATAGCCTTAAAACCGTTCCTTGATGGCAACGAAAAGAAGAAATATGCAAACATGGAGTTCGTGAGTTTTTTGGCGAGCGTTCCAACTTACGAGGTCAATTAAGGATCAGTAACACTTTTTGTAGAGTTTTGTATATTTTCATTGTTTTGTTCCCTAGTGTTCTTTGTTTTTATCGTTTCCGTTTTGTATTAAGCTCCTTGATGTGTAAAGTTTCGGACATCATAAACGGGTCATGAAGATGTAAGGTATGTTTTAGATTTATTGTGTGTATTAGGGACAATACACGACTTTTCGGGGGTGGTAGAAATCATTGAGCGGTTACTTGTTTTAACATAAAACCAATAAAAAATTACAGATAGATTTTAATAATTTTTAGGAACTTTTATACTATAGGATCCTTTTGTAAAAGTTGCTTATTTCTCACATACATGATAGAATATATATATATATATATATATATATATATATATATATCTTTAACACTTTTTTTACAAATATCGATTTTAAACATTTGTTTTTAATCTTTTAAACCGTCTATCATTCTTAAAATAGTTTCTTTTTAAACTATTTGCTTTTTAAAATCTTTTTTTTAAGTCCTTAATTTTTTAAATTAAATAGTTCATTTTACCATTCTTTTTAAAATCATATGTTTTTAATCTTTTTTTAAACAATTCATTTTTAAAGTCGTCCAGTTTTTAAAACGTTCATTTTAGAACCTTTTTTGTAAAGTATTCTTTTTATTTCTAAAGAGTTGATACGTGGTCGAAGACCTGTGTTCTAGTAGGTTTAAGTTTATATTTTTACATAACTTTTAGTTTCGAATAGCCTACTTTTGATTTGAATTGTGTTTAGCGGGTCTAACAGAGTTTAAAGATCTATTCAGGAGCTATACGGAGCATCGGGGCAGAAAAGGGTCAACCGGGAGCGAGAAACCGACAAAACAGAGAACAAGAGTTGGAGAGGTCGTCGGCGATGCCCTAGTGGTCGTCGGTGACACCCGTTAGTAATGTCATCAGATAAAAGGGCCGTAGATAGTAGAACAAGGCGTCGAAGAGGATCAGAAGATCCACGGGTTGTCGGCGACGCCCTTGTCTACTACACATCGCTAATTTTCGATTTTGGATGATTGGGGGACGGGTATATCACATGTTTTGACCATTTTTCGGGGGGTAACGCATTTTTGGACTTTTGAAGTTGATCTTAGAGCCAAGAACAATTCCACCATCATCCCTAATCATTCCCAATCATCTGAATCATCACCTTCGATCCTAACCATAAATCACCACTATCATCTTATCATCCAATCATTAATCTCTTCACCTCAATCATCCACCATAAGCCCTAATCATCATCACCATCATACATCAAGGCTTCAAGATATGCGATTTCAAGCTTCAATCATCCGTTGATCACGTTCCATCCACCATGAGTGGCTGGTCTAATCGGGTTTCACCCCGGTGTAAACTTCCGTAAGGTTTAGGGTTTTGCTTTATGTTTCTTAATTGATTTGTGACAAGTTAAATTGTATTTGAATTGATTGATAATTGTCCTACATTTTAACTAGATTTGTGAATTGTCGAATGATTATAGAATTTGACTTTGCAAAATAAGTTTGTGTATTTATGCCTTATCTTTCAAAAGGATTTCATTGTCCGAGGTAACAAAGTGCATTGCGGTCCGTCATACGCGTGATAGCAGTTGGCATCTAAGCTTCGTGATATCAAAACCGTTAATGAAAAATTCAATTGAATCAATCTAAAAATGTGTAGCAACCCTAGGCTTTGCAATTGTTGAACCGGTGTGACCCTTGTTCCAAAGTATTGTTTTAAATCATCAATCAAGTTTTCATGGAAATCAAATCATTCGGTTTTAGTAGTTAAGTAATTAAAAATAAAAATCGTCGGCACATTCTGACATCCTTTTCTCAAACAAACAATTGAATCAATTTAGCAAGCTTCATAAAAGTAACAACATTTACAATCAATCACGTCCATCGCAAACCACAAACTCTTCGTGGTTCGACCCTGTACTACCACTAACTCGTAGTTAATGGTAAATCGGGTATATAAATACTATCTTTGACCGGGGCGCGACACTCCGATCAAGAGCCATTTGAATCGTTTATCCTTTTAGAATCCTCCATTTTTTGGACTGTTTTTTATTCGAAATTCGTTCATTCTTTCAAACCTTTTGTTTACTAAAATCATTCACTTTTTAAAACATTATATTTTTAACATAATTTTTAATACAATGTTGTGTAAGTCCCAAATCTGATTCGGATCATAGTTGTTGATTGTTATCACCCAAACAACTATAGATTAGTTGTTTTAATGTGTAAAAGTTAAGAAAACCAAAAGATGAAGATTCTTGTATGGATTAAACAACAAGTGTTGTATATGGAATCCCAAATGATATATTCACTGAATGCACCTAGATATTTCGGATTAAGCATAAGAATAACAAGCACAACACAAGATCAATCACCAAAATCTGTCCAAGAACTTTGGACTAGGTTTTCATTGAAAATCATATATATACAAACTAACTACCCAGCGTATTTAATAAATACGCTGGAAAATTAAATACGCCGCTACAATACTAGGTACCAAAAATTACACTTTCAGCCCTTCTAGATTTACTAATTGTTACAAAACCAGGTCTAACTATTATACTCAAGTATCAATGGTCTTAAAACGTCCTAACAATATTCCCCCTAGACTGTTGCGTACTTGAGAGTCTTCAATCTTGTTCTTGAGCTTCAGGGCTTGCGGATGACTCTCGATCTTTTGTTTGTGATAGTGGCGCAGCTTAATCTGTAGATTATTCAGTTGTTGCTTCAGTAGATGGACTGATAAAAGCTTCACTTGAGGTGGTTGGATCCTCCGTAGTGGCTTCATATGTGGATGTAGCCGGAGTTTGAGATTTTGATGCGGCTTGAGAAGGCGATGGAGCTCAAGGCTGAGCTGACGATTTGGGATTTCTTTTCCTTTTTCTCGCTTCCTCTGTTTCTTTCTGTTTCTCGATTCTGGTCACAATGTCCATCATTTCTATCTTTCTTGCTCTCGCACGTTTTACCGCCCATTGAAATAACATTCCTTCCTCTTTGTATTCGTTTCCGGCTCCAACGTGAATCTTGTGGCTATAAAGAATGTTTAGGTCGGATAGGCAGAACATAAAGACATCCGTCGGGTCTAAAATACGAATATATTTGTTAGAATCCGATCTGATCACTGCTTCCCCAGTTTTCCCGTCGCAGAACCATTTCCTGAAATTCGCGAGCATAACGGGTTGTTCTGGTGGGATTTTGACTCTAGTTTCAACTTTAGCAGGTTCGATGACCCACGTCACCACTCCTTTTCCAGTAATGGGATCTTTTTTTGTTTTTGATACTCTTCTACGAGGACGCTGTGGCTTGAATACAGTAAAACCCCGATTACATTCTCTTAAGATCAATCTTTCAAAATCATCTCCAATACTGCTATTTGTAGGGTTAATCATGTTTAATCTGCCCAGCTCACGTATATCCCATCGAGTGAGACTTTTCATGTCAGCTCCGGATTTGAAGTGTTGGATGACTCCACCCTGTCTCTTCACAATAAATATCCTTTCAGATTACAGTACTTCCAGCTGATATCTTGTTAGTAACTTCAGTCTTTTCAACTGTGACCACTTGATAGAAATCTGGAAGCTTTTCTCTCTCTTTTCTGAACCACTCAGGATGTATTGGAGTCACTTCATCACCATCTTCAGTTTCATACAGGGTATCTTCTTCCAACCCCCATTCAACAAAACGAGCCGGTATCTCATCTCTATCCACCTCCTCTTCCTCACTTTCGTCTTCTTCAGTAACATTCACCGCAGATTCTAAACGCTTTTTCTTTTTCTCTGCATCCTCAGCCTTTTGCCTGTCTTCCTCAACCTTAAACTTCTCATACTCGAAGATATCTGTAGCTGAGAACATTGGTTGCATATCTGCCTTGGCACATAGTTCTCGTATCATTCTGTACATCTTCTCCGTACCATCTTGCTGAAATCGGAAAAATCTTGTTTGTTCCCTGACATAAGCATGAAGCTCCTTGTTTTTCTTTCTCTGTTCTCTCGGCTTTTCACGAATCACATTTGTGTTGCTCACTTGATGCTTCAGAAGACATATTTCTTGAGCTAGACCTGTCCTTATATCTTTTGCAAATTAATCATACAATTCCTGAAATGGACGTGGTCCGGGGAGCTTGTTGAGGCATTTGCTTTGATTGAGCACCTTTTGACGGTCCTTCCCCTGTTTTCTTTCGCTTCTGAGGAGGTGATCTGCTAGGAGCCTCTGGATCTATAATTAGTTGGTCTGCGGGGAACTTGTTGAGGCATTTGCTTTGATTGAGCACCTTTTGACGGTCCTTCCCCTGTTTTCTTTCGTTTCTGAGGAGGTGATCTGCTAGGAGCCTCTGGATCTACAATTAGTTGATCAACAAATTCATCTAATTTTTCTTGTTCCGTCATGACCGTCACTAGCGTTTCAGATTCTGTCATCTGTCGCCTCTTTCTTTTTTACTTCTCTCTTCTCTCTTTCCTCTGCCTCGTGAATGGCACGAATATTTTCAATGTGCTTCTGATTTCTCTAGTGCCCCTAGCCCGAAAGATGCTCTCCATTAACCGTTCTTGAGAAGGGGTGTCTTTTCTTTTCTTTGACTAGTCCCCTTGTTTTGCAAGCTGCTTTCCTTTGATCTTTCTGATCAGTTCCTCTTCTTCCTCTCTAACATCTGCATGTCTCTTTCTTTTAATGCACTCTCTGTAACATTTGTCAAAAACGGGTTTTCCAAACCCGCTCCGTTTGTAATCGAATATCAAGTTATAAATGTTTCGTTGCGTATTTATGTCCATTTTAATTTTTAATGATGCATAATTAATAAACAAACTAGAATATAAAAGTTATAATTGATAAAAAGTAAAAATAAAATAATTAAAAAGAAAAATAGGCTGCCGGGACTCGAACCCGGGTCAGCCGGGTTTAAGTTCAAAGACTTATCACACACACATATAACCACTCCGCCACTTGATGTTTTCTGTAAATTCTAGGAAACAATTAAATTTTATTGTCAATCGTAAATCACTCTGGTTACGCCAACTGTAACTGAAATCGGTCACCAAACGTCCAAAAACGTTTGATTGTTCGCGGTTTCTCGATTATAACCGATACACCGACACCTCCAATCAATCTAGCTTTGAATGGACTTGAATTCATGTGGGATCGGTTTTATTAACTGAAAAGTCTGCAATTCCTGAATTACTTCAATCATTAACTTTCAGTTCGCCGGAGAAGCTATTTGAACTCGCCGGACTTTCGCCGGAAAACCGTGTTTTCCATCAAATCAGTAAGTCTCTCAATTCTTTCACTATCTATCAGTTGTTAAGCTATTGCTAACTCAAACCCTTCAATCGGAATCAATTTCAGACGTTGATATCAGATAATTCCCTCTCGCCGGAAAACTTCTGAAAATTCTTATCTTCCGCTGTAAAACGGTATAGACATTCAAACCTTCTGATAACTCTTGTTTAGTACTTCAATTCCACAACTGTTAATTTATTCGCTTAGTCGAAATCCGTAAAAAACAGAGCCGACGACTTGCCGGAATTCTGAGATAAATCGTTCTCTGGTATGTTTACTTCTAAAAATCATCTCTGCCATTTCATATTAGTCTGTTGAATGTTTGTCAATCGAATTAAACGAGAAACAATAGAGTAATCGTAGGCTGTAATTCTGTAACGAAGAAGACGAAGATAGGTTGATTATAAGTTTAATAAAATCTGGATATTATCTCGGGTTAGACACACAGTCCAGCGGTGGACTGTGTGCACATACATATCACACGCCACGAGTTCGATCCTTGACACACGTATGCTCTGTAATAAAAATGTTTTATTTTTCTAACTAAACCGGATTAACTCACGGTAGATGTTAAGTATAATAAAAATCCGTATATTAACCAAGTTAGACACACAGTCCAGCGGTGGACTGTGTGTAACGATAAATCACAGGTCCCGGGTTCGAGACATGTTGACGGCACCGGTTCGATGATTTAAAACATTTTTTTAAAATAAAAGAATTTCGAATAAACTGAGTTAGTATATAAATATAATTAAAAATAGAATTATTTCGGGTTAGACACGTAGCTCAGTTGGTAGAGCTGCGTGCACGCGAACGGGAGGTCTCGGGTTCGAGTCCTGCCCGGCGCATACCTGTACACAATAGAACCGGTCAAACAGTCAAACGGTCAACGCAAAAGTCAACATATTTTTATATTTTTATTTATTTAATTTAATTTAAAAATCAATTAAAAATACTTAAAAATAATGTTTTTAAAGATAGGAAATAGCCTTAAACTCACAAAAATATATCTAAAAATCCTATTAAAATTATTAATAAATTCCACTCATTTACTATATCTTCCGTTATTATTTAGGTTAGTCAATCCTCGTTGTTCAATTCTTCCAACTCGTGCGCATCCCATCATCTCCAACCGAACGCACCCAATGTGAGTGAATCTCTACAAAATTCCCCGTTTTAATCACGTTTTTGGGGTGTATCATGTGTCTTACCATTTATTATATTTAAATCATTGTGCATACATCATATCATGATCAAATGTGTATTCAGCTTGTATCAACCGTTGTGTGGTTATTGTTTAGATTTAATTTATTAGTTTCAGTACATGCAATTTCATAGGCCGCCGCTCCCCATTACATTATGAGCGTTAAGCAGTTCCCCATTACATTATGAGCGTGAACCTGGCGTTGCCAACATACGATCGGCTCCGTTTGATTGAGCCTTGATCGCACAGACATTCATCATAGGCCATCCGTTCCCCATTACATTATGAGCGTGAACGTGACGTTGCCAACATATACAGTTTCATTCATGTTATATATTCATGCAAGTTCATTTGTTATTGTTTGTGGGTTGTTATTGCTATTGTTTGATTATTTACATTTGCTCACATATGACTATTGCACAATTTTTCCTTGATAAAAATAAAAATAAATCAATAATAAATGTTTATCTAACAAGGTTCACTCGCCAACTTATGTTGACCCAAAAACCCCCATTTTTTACACATGATACAGGTGAACCAGCTGCAGCAAGAAACACATAGGATTGGCTTAGAAGAATAAACTTGTTTAGAGCTTGGATTGTTTAGTTGGTTATTTTTCTTTGTATTTGTATGGACATGTTTGGATTATTGAGAATGTAATTTTGACTTTAATAAATATGAAACATATTAGTAAATATCATGAGCTTTGGTGATAACCCAATTATGCCCCGACTCTTATTCCGCTGCGGGTCGGGGCGTGACAGATTGGTATCAGAGCCATGACTATAGGGATATAGGATAGGTTATTAGACCCTTAGAGCCTATACTATAGTTGATTAGAAATTTTTAAGATTTTTGTGTGTTACATGCCAAATTTCATGATGTTTATATGTTTTATGTTAAATGTTACATTCAATGTTATGCAAGCATGTTCATAAGTATATATTATCATATAATGCCTATCATGAATCATATTCTCATAACATATCATATCCATGAAAGCACACATCACATCATTTTCATGATTGTTTTTACAATGATTTTTTGTATTTTCAAATCTCATCAAAGTGAGTTCTCATGACGGGCATGTAGTAACTGGAAGGGTACAAGTACCGGTAGTCGGAACGTCCTGTCTAGGCTTGGCATTCGTATGAATCCAAAATAAAGGACCAGTTTGCCTACCTGGGGACTAACGATGAGAGTACGAAGTACCTATTAGGCCAAAGCATGCTATACCAAACGTCGTGTGAGCTAACCCCACTTTGAGTTGTCATTGTGTCTACACCTGGACACATTCCAACCATACATCTCGTAAACATATTTTGTGGTTTTCATTCGGGTCATGCGAGTGTTAAATCGCCAATACTAATGTGAATCCTACCAAGCCAATAGTCATGGGGGCCCACATGACTATACAGGTGAAGGTATGGGGGACATTTGAGGCCTAACATGAGCAAACCCAAGACATCCTATGGATGTAGTTGCATTATTGATATTTATGTTATTTTCATTTTCTTTAAGACACATGACACCTAAAAAGACTCCATAAACTCACAATCTTCTTATGTATGTTCCTGTAGATGTCGGCTAGACAACAACGAGGGGGTAAAAGATCAGGAAGGTCTCACGAACGCTTGGCCACTCAAATCGCAAAACAAATGGCCGCGGTGCTTCCTGACATTGTGGTTCAAGTACAACAAGCTCTCGTCACAAATCCCACTAATCCTCCCCAGCAAAATGACCAGAACATCGGCAACCCTCCTACCAGGAAGTACTCATATAAACATTTCAAGTCTTGCGATCCTCCTAAATTTGAAGGGACCGATGGTGTCACTGCTCTCCTCCACTGGTTTGAGGAAAATGGAAAACACCTTCCTCAACTGCGATTGTCCCGAGGATCGCAAGGTACGATACGCAACCGGGAGACTATTTGGGGTAGCTCTCACCTGGTGGAATACTGAAAAGGGTAAGAGGGGAATCGAAGATGCTATGGCCTTAACGTGGGAGGAGTTAAGGGAAATCATGACGAGGCGATTCTGTCCTAGAAGTGAGATTAAAAAGCTAGAGGACGAATTTCATTCTTTGAAGCAAAAGGAGGGAGATCATACTTCCTACAACAAGAGGTTCTTAGAGTTGAACCAAATGGTCCCTAACTTGTTCACCCCAGTTTACAGCTTAATCGAGCATTATATTCGAGGTCTTCCCTCGAAAATTCAAGATTCAGTTCTCAGCACTTCACCAGCAACACTTGAAGCTGCTATGGAACTAGCTACTGAACTGACCGAGAATCGAATTCACAACGGTAAGTTTAAAGAAGAGAAAAAGAAAGCCCCCGTTGAGGGCCAAACTTCAAACCATTCCACCTCCTCCTCTAAGTTTGCTAACAAGAGGAAACGTAACACCAGAAACTTCACTGTCACACAAACCAATTTCCCTATCCCTGCAGCACCCATTACCCAAGTTGCCCCTTCACCTGCACCATACAAAAGGCCATACTCTGGCCCATTACCAAAATGCAACCGTTGCCAATACCACCATTTTCCTGATCATCCCTGCCAACATTGCACCGGCTGTGGTCGCGCAGGTCATACTGTTCAAACCTGTCGCATACCTCAGCGAACGAACCGCCACCAGCCTTCAACCCAAACCCACCAACAAATAATGGGTCAAGCCCAACAACCCCTACTATTACCACCTACCCAACATTTAGCCCAATCATACTACCAACCCAACTATCCCATGGTACAACCTATGTGGGCTTGCTACAATTGTGGAGACCCAAGCCACTTTAGAAACACTTGTCCACGGTTGGTGAACATTATTCATGCTCAAGCCCAAGCCAATCCGGTGAATCAAGCTAACCAAGCTCCTCCACCTGCAAGAGGAAGAGCTTTCAACATCAACAATAATCAGGCTAGAGCTGACAGCAATGTGGTTAACGGTACGTTCCTTATCAATGGTAGTTATGCATCCATGTTGTTTGATACTGGCGCGGATAAAAGTTTTGTGTCCTTAGAGTTTGAACCCATCCTAAACCAAAATCGTGATAAGCTCATGGAATCCATAACAGTGGAAGTTGCTGACGGGAAACCGGTCTCATTAAACTTCATTATACGCAATTGTACTCTCACTTTAAACGATCATAATTTTCTAGTTGACCTCATTCCCATGAAGTTGGGAAGCTTTGACATTATAATTGGTATGGACTGGCTCAGCCAACATCAGGCTGAAGTTGTATGCCGCGAAAAGTTTATACGCATTCCTCTTTCAAACGGTCAGACTCTACGAATCTTTGGAGAAACCTCGTCGAAAGCGCTCAGATTAATGTCCTGTCTTCAAGCTCGAAAATATCTTCGCGAGAATTACGTTGCATTTTTAACCCATGTCGTCAAAAAGGGAACTATGGAGAAGAAACTTGAAGACATTCTAGTAGTAAAAGATTTTCCGCAAGTTTTTCCTGACGACATTTCAGGACTTCCTCCCTTGAGAGAAGTCGAATTCCGCACTGATCTTATACCTGGTGCTACACCAGTTGCAAAGTCTCCTTATAGGTTAGGCCCTCTGAAATGCAAGAGCTAGCCAGTCAATTGCAAAAGTTGACTGACAAAGGATTCATACGTCCTAGCTCCTCGCCTTGGGGTGCACCTGTCCTTTTTGTGAAGAAGAAAGATGGATCGTTTCGCATGTGCATCGACTACAGAGAACTCAACAAGTTAACGATCAAGAATCGCTATCCATTGCCTCGCATTGATGATCTTCTTGACCAACTTCAAGGCGCCAGCTGTTTTTCAAAAATCGACCTTCGTTCTGGTTATCATCAACTCAGAGTACATGAAGAAGACGTCCCAAAGACCGCTTTCCGAACTCGTTATGGTCATTATGAATTCATGGTCATGCCATTTGGTTTAACCAACGCTCCAGCTGTCTTCATGGATCTAATGAACAGAGTCTGCAAACCCTATCTCGATCGTTTTGTTATAGTCTTCATCGACGACATCCTCATTTATTCAAAGTCTAAGTCTGATCATGAGCGACATCTTCAACTCATCCTTACACTTCTAGAGAATGAAAAGCTTTACGCCAAATTCTCCAAATGCGAATTCTGGTTAAAAGAGGTACAATTCCTTGGACATGTAGTCAATGAGAAGGGAATACATGTCGACCCCTCAAAGATCAAAGCGGTACAAGAATGGCAAGCGCCACGTACACCAACTGAAGTAAGATCATTCCTTGGTTTGGCTGGTTATTATCACCGTTTCATTTCAAACTTCTCTCGCATTGCTGTACCACTCACGGCTTTAACTCATAAGGGAAAAACCTTCATATGGGGACCCAAACAAGAAGAAGCTTTCCAAACCCTTAAACAAAAACTCTGTGATGCACCAATCCTCACTCTGCCTGAAGGTTGTGATGACTTCGTCGTTTATTGCGACGCATCAGGGCAAGGACTAGGCTATGTTCTAATGCAAAGAGGAAAGGTTATAGCTTATGCTTCGAGACAACTCAAGACTCATGAGAAGAACTACACCACCCATGACCTAGAACATGGAGCCGTTGTGTTCGCTCTTAAGATATGGAGACATTATCTCTACGGTACTAAGTGTGAAATATACACTGACCACAAGAGTCTTCAACATATCTTCAACCAAAAGGAGTTAAACATGAGGCAACGAAGATGAGTCGAACTTCTAAATGACTACGACTGTGAAATTCGGTACCACCCTGGCAAAGCAAATGTGGTGGCTGATGCACTCAGTCGAAAGGGTTATGCGAACTCCATTCGTCTTCTATGTTCGCAAATCATAACTGACTTTAAAGATCAAATTCGAGAAGCCCAACATGTTTCAGTAACGGAGGATGATGTACGAAAGGAGCTGTCCTGTGGAGCTGAACTTAAAATTGAAACTAAATCTGACGGTATTCTGTACTATCTAGATCGCATATGGATTCCTGACCACAACAACCTTCGTGAATTTCTTATGAATGAGGCTCACAAAACATGATACTCTATACACCCAGGAGCCGATAAGATGTATCAAGACCTTCGATACACCTATTGGTGGCCTGGAATGAAAAAGGATATTGCTGTTTTTGTTTCCAAGTGCCTTACATGTTCCAAGGTGAAAGCTGAACACCAAAGACCCTCAGGACTTCTGGTCCAACCTGAAATACCTGTATGGAAGTGGGAAAACATAACCATGGACTTCATTACCTGGTTACCTCGCACTTCTGGTGGGTATGACACTATCTGGGTAATCATTGATCGACTTACAAAATCAGCTCACTTTATTCCTATCCGCGAAGATTTCAAGAACGAAAAGCTAGCTCGTATTTATATCAGCGAAATCGTAAGCCGACATGGTGTACCGTTAAGCATTATTTCAGATCGTGATGGTTGTTTCACTTCACGAACATGGCAAGCAGTACAAGCCGCTTTGGGTACGCGATTAGATCTCAGTACCGCTTATCATCCTCAAACTGATGGACAATCTGAACGCACCATTCAAACTCTTGAAGATACGCTTCGAGCATGTGTCATAGACTTCAAGGGAAATTGGGACGCTCATCTACCATTAGTTGAATTTTCGTACAACAACAGCTATCATTCAAGCATCGGCATGGCACCTTTTGAAGCTTTATATGGTCGTAAGTGCCTATCTCCAGTATGTTGGCACGAAATTGGGGAAGCTCAAATCACCGGTCCAGAATTGATTCAAGAAACCACAGACAAGATCCATAAAATTCGAAACAATCTTCTAGCGGCTCAAAGACGTCAAAAGAGTTATGCAGATAAACGACGGAAGCCTTTGGAGTTTAACATTGGTGATCATGTACTTTTAAAAGTATCACCGTGGAAGGGAGTAGTTCGTTTTGGTCAAAAAGGCAAGCTAGCACCACGCTACGTAGGACCTTTCAAGATACTCAAGCTTGATCTACCAAAAGAACTCAACAGGATTCATCCCACATTCCACGTATCAAACTTGAAGAAGTGCCTCGCTGAAGAAAACCTCCATATTCCTCTGGAAGATATTCAGATTGATGAATCTATGCATTTTATTGAAAGACCAGTAGAGATCATGGACTTCGGAGAAAAACGTCTTCGACGAAGTCGCATTCCAATTGTTAGGGTACGCTGGGAGTCGAAACGGGGACCTGAGTTTACTTGGGAACGTGAAGACTCAATGCGCGAAAAATACCCGCATCTTTTTCCTACTACTACTACTTAAATTTCGGGACGAAATTCCTAAAAGTAGGGGATACTGTAACATTTGTCAAAAACGGGTTTTCCAAACCCGCTCCGTTTGTAATCGAATATCAAGTTATAAATGTTTTGTTGCGTATTTATGTCCATTTTAATTTTGAATGATGCATAATTAATAAACAAACTAGAATATAAAAGTTATAATTGATAAAAAGTAAAAATAAAATAATTAAAAAGAAAATTAGGCTGCCGGGACTCGAACCCGGGTCAGCCGGGTTTAAGTTTAAAGACTTATCACACACACATATAACCACTCCGCCACTTGATGTTTTCTGTAAATTCTAGGAAACAATTAAATTTTATTGTCAATCGTAAATCACTCTGGTTACGCCAACTGTAACTGAAATCGGTCACCAAACGTCCAAAAACGTTTGATTGTTCGCGGTTTATCGATTATAACCGATACACCGACACATCCAATCAATCTAGCTTTGAATGGACTTGAATTCATGTGGGATCGGTTTTATTAACTGAAAAGTCTGCAATTCCTGAATTACTTCAATCATTGTCCCTTCTCGCTACTCAAACACATTCTGCAAACCTTCAATTGCATTTTCGCACAACTTTCAGTTCGCCGGAGAAGCTATTTCAACTCGCCGGACTTTCGCCGGAAAACCGTGTTTTCCATCAAATCAGTAAGTCTCTCAATTCTTTCATTATCTATCAGTTGTTAAGCTATTGCTAACTCAAACCCTTCAATCGGAATCAATTTCAGACGTTGATATCAGATAATTCCCTCTCGCCGGAAAACTTCTGAAAATTCTTATCTTCCGCTGTAAAACGGTATAGACATTCAAACCTTCTGATAACTCTTGTTTAGTACTTCAATTCCACAATTAACTAATCAAAACTGTTAATTTATTCGCTCAGTCGAAATCCGTAAAAAACAGAGCCGACGACTTGCTGGAATTCTGAGATAAATCGTTCTCCGGTATGTTTACTTCTAAAAATCGTCTCTGCCATTTCATATTAGTCTGTTGAATGTTTGTCAATCGAATTAAACAAGAAACAATAGAGTAATCGTAGGCTGTAATTCTGTAACGAAGAAGACGAAGATAGGTTGATTATAAGTTTAATAAAATCTGGATATTATCTCGGGTTAGATACACAGTCCAGCGGTGGACTGTGTGCACATACATATCACACGCCGCGAGTTCGATCCTTGACACATGTATGCTCTGTAATAAAAATGTTTTATTTTTCTAACTAAACCGGATTAACTCACGGTAGATGTTAAGTATAATAAAAATCCGTATATTAACCAAGTTAGACACACAGTCCAGCGGTGGACTGTGTGTAACGATAAATCACAGGTCCCGGGTTCGAGACCTGTTGACGGACCGGTTCGATGATTTAAAATATTTTTTGAAAATAAAAGAATTTCGAATAAACTGAGTTAGTATATAAATATAATTAAAAACAGAATTATTTCGGGTTAGACACGTAGCTCAGTTGGTAGAGCTGCGTGCACGCGAACGGGAGGTCTCGGGTTCGAGTCTTGCCCGGCGCATACCTGTACACAATAGAACCGGTCAAACAGTCAAACAGTCAAACGGTCAACAGTCAACGGTCAACGCAAAAGTCAACATATTTTTATATTTTTATTTATTTAATTTAATTTAAAAATCAATTAAAAATACTTAAAAATAATGTTTTTAAAGATAGGAAATAGCCTTAAACTCACAAAAATATATCTAAAAATCCTATTAAAATTATTAATAAAATCCACTCATTTACTATATCTTCCGTTATTATTTAGGTTAGTCAATCCTCGTTGTTCAATTCTTCCAACTCGTGCGCATCCCATCATCTCCAACCGAACGCACCCAATGTGAGTGAATCTCTACAAAATTCCCCGTTTTAATCACGTTTTTGGGGTGTATCATGTGTCTTACCATTTATTATATTTAAATCATTGTGCATACGTCATATCATGATCAAATGTGTATTCAGCTTGTATCAACTGTTGTGTGGTTATTGTTTAGATTTAATTTATTAGTTTCAGTACATGCAATTTCATAGGCCGCCGCTCCCCATTACATTATGAGCGTTGAGCAGTTCCCCATTACATTATGAGCGTGAACCTGGCGTTGCCAACATACGATCGGCTCCGTTTGATTGAGCCTTGATCGCACAGACATTCATCATAGGCCGTCCGTTCCCCATTACATTATGAACGTGAACGTGACGTTGCCAACATATACAGTTTCATTCATGTTATATATTCATGCAAGTTCATTTGTTATTGTATGTTATTGTTTGTGGGTTGTTATTGCTATTGTTTGATTATTTACATTTGCTCACATATGACTATTGCACAATTTTTCCTTGATAAAAATAACAATAAATCAATAATAAATGTTTATCTAACAAGGTTCACTCACCAACTTATGTTGACCCAAAAACCCCCATTTTTTACACATGATACAGGTGAACCAGCTGCAGCAAGAAACACATAGGATTGGCTTAGAAGAATAAACTGGTTTAGAGCTTGGATAGTTTAGTTGGTTATTTTTCTTTGTATTTGTATGGACATGTTTGGATTATTGAGAATGTTATTTTGACTTTAATAAATATGAAACATATTAGTAAATATCATGAGCTTCGGTGATAACCCAATTATGCCCCGACTCTTATTCCGCTGCGGGTCGGGGTGTGACACTCTCTATATTTTTCATAAGCAGCTTTCACAAGAGGAAACCTCTCTTCTCTATACATCTATTGATGAAGCAGCACCCACTCTTCAGTTTTCAGTTCCGTAATTTGGCGGCCGGTCGGCAACAGAAATTTGTACGTGTCGTTGTCATGTGGGAGATTCGGATACTGGTCATTAATGAGAAGCTGAACAAATCGAGGATACATAGCCCATGTGGAGGAGTTTGCATTGTCTACCACACAGTAGAAGATAAGACCCGAGATGTTGAATGGTTGTTTGGTGCAGACGTTGAGCATAGCGGCTGACCTCTCTAGGTTCAAACCATCATATCCACCCTTTCTGTGTGCTAAGCTCATTGCAAATACATGAAGAATAAATCTCCAATCCTTTGTGAGGCCTTTTCGCTTAATCTTGTTTTTCTCTCTGAAATCACTGACATATCTTATCCCTTTAAAGCTGTCTAGAATGTCATCCTTCTTTACTCTAAGCAGGTCATTACGGTTGTCTCCAACGCTGAGCACTCTACACACATTGTCATCTGTTATTATGACTTTCTTGTTTCGTACTGTAGCCATGATTCTCTTGACTTCGTTGACTGTTGACACCTTGGCCGTTTCCAGAATCCTTCAATGTGAATGTTGTATATGATAGGATTAGCTTGTACAGCATAGCTTATCCTGCCTTGTGTTTATCCATTCAGCCACATCTTCAAAATCATTTGGAGGCAGGACCAACTTGCACGGCTGATAGTGCTTCCGTGTTTTATCCCAAATGATCTCTTTCACCATTTCTGAAAGCACTGAAACAAACCAGGTTAGATCTAAGTTACGAAGCACAACAGTTAGATAGAAAAGATATATATATATATATATATATATATATATATTATATATATATATATATATACACACACACACGAATATATCCAGATAATAGAAACATTTAAAAATATTGAATTTAAGAACAATTTCGCCAATATTTATGCTGGATATATATATTATATACGCCGAACAAGCGACTTATATACATAAGACACAATGACAAATACGTCGGAAGTGGCTTATTTACGCTGAAAATATGTCGCGTATTTAGGTTTTAACTCGAGAAAGCATCCAGTGAAGATGCTTATCTACGTTGGTTGACCGGCGTATTTGTCAAATACACCAGTTGCTTGAACTCGCGTTCAAGACTTAAATCCGCAATCACTTGACTTCCTCTTAAATACGCCACATTTAACATAAATCCGATGCATTCAAGTTAAATACGCCGGCATCATAAATTTCTTGAAAAACCCATAAACCCAACTTTGAACTCAGATTTGATCTTTCTACAATAGATTATGCTGATTTTGTATATGATTCCAAAAGACTCAACAACACTCAATCAATATACGAAATGCTAAAATTATATCGAGATCGATCTCAACGGGAATCGCTTAAATGATTAGATGATGTTTGAATTTTGAAGTGGGTGTTTCGGTTATAGATGAAGAAGAAGATGAGTTTTTTGAAAAACTATACAAAAGAAATCTGATATATATATATATACACACACAAGAACACCTTCCAGCGTATTTAATAAATACGCTGGATATTAAATACGCTGGAACTATAATTACGTCGCGTGGATATCTTTTTGAGATATCTTCAAGGCTAAGAAATTCAAAAATAAATACGCTCGAAAATCTTAAACTTTCTCAGAAAACGTGCCCCTTTTTGTTAAAATAGTGCAAAAGTTAAGAATAAGATTAAGAAAAACAGAAATTTGCAATTTGAACCCTGAAAATTATTTTAGAGCTACGAAGCTTCCTTTTTCACATAATTCTAACTGATTCGGATCCTGTGACTTTCCTGCAAAAGATCATACTGGCAACACTTTGTTAGTTTGTGATGAAATAGAAAATATTGAATAGTTAAAGCACAAGAAAAATTGTAAGTATGTTTGTCCCTTTAAATCCATGCACCTTTCTTTCAACATGCTTTCAGTGAGTGTTTTATCATGTTGTGGTAATATTGACAAGAATTTTGATGGCCCCCACCTAAGCTAGACTGTTAGAATGTTGTGATCGTAAGTCTCATATCAGGACATACCCCCGCGATCAAGGTATGCACAAAGATTCCTCATAGCGGGTGAGTATATTGACTTCATTCGTTTTTGAAATTTCAACGATAGACAATCGGTGATCAGGTCAGTACTTTTAGTACAGCAGAGAGAACAATGTCTGACGAGGGCTAAGACAGATACCTTAGACGGTACGATTTAAGCACTTGAATAATTTTCACATGAGAGCTTCATCTGTGTGGGGTTTTGGCCACATTGGCTCCTTTGAAAAAATATCATGATTGTGTCTAGGTCAGCATATATCTTCATGCAGCAGAAGAGCAACTACGATATCCCCGAATGATTAGTCAATATAAAGACCCAAAATCTCGGACTATGGCGATCTATCAACGCAAGGTTTAAGACCATTAAGCCATACGCCGCAACGTGTTACCCGCAAGTTGCACAACAATGTGGGTATCCAGAATTCTTGTTTAAGCATTAAATTTTGTCGCCTACTCGCAGTTTACTCGAAGGTATTGCTGAATCTACTGACACGTCGTTGCTTGGTACCTCAATCGAGTTCCATTTTAAAATAAAACAAAGTGTCAGCAGTTTTCTATCATTTCTTAAGCAAGTGTCAAATAAAAGATATAAACCTTAAAGATTATGCTAATTATCTGGAAAACTTCCCCCTTAAAATTTGATTTTCGAGAGTCCAGTGCTTGAAAAGGAAATTTTAAAAATGCAGAAAATCTTTTTGTTGGGCACATTTTATAATATTATTCAAGATGTTTATTACGAAAAGTTGTGTTTTTTTTAAATTATTTCCACTCGAGAAAATTGACCATTTCCAACCAAGTTACCAACTGGTTGAAACGGGTTTTGTCGAAGGCTTTCGAGAAAATATCAGCTTTTTGTTGAATGGTATCCACCGGCACCACTTGAATGTATAGGGTTCTTCACAATTCCTAGACATTTCTCGTTCTCGGTGAATATGGGAGTCTTCATAACATTGATTCTGTAATCCAGCAACTGATTTTGTATCCAAAGAACTTGTGAGCAGCAATTGTAAGCTGTCGTATATTCGGCTTGAGGAGTAGATGTGGAAACTGTTGTCTGCTTCTTGCTCTGCCATGATATGAGACGATTTCCTAAGAATTGACATCCTCCAGAGACGGACTTTCTGTCAACTTTACAACCTGCATGATCACTGTCAGAATAAGCAATTAGTTCAAAATTACAATCTTTAGGATACCACAGTCCAAGTTTGGGTGTTCCTTTCAGATAGTGAAAAATTGTTTTGACAGCAGCTTCATGAGATTCATTTGGATCCGTCTAAAATCGTGCACGGAGACAGACAACCACATAATGTCAGGCCTACTTGCGGTCAGATACATCAACGAGCCTATCATCGAGCGATAGAAGGACTTGTTCACAGATTTTCCTTGAAGATCAGATGTAAGTTCTGTCTAAGCTGCAAATGGTGTGCTGGCAGTTTTGTAGTCGTTCATGTTGCACTTGGAGAGAATATCCCTGATGTATTTCGCTTGATGAATGAGGATACCGTCTTCTCTCTGCTTCACTTCTAATGTAACATCCGTCGAAAAACGGGTTTTTAAAACCCGCTTCGTTTATTAATCGAATAGTCGGTTACATTTTTCGTTGCTTATTTAATGCTCTTTTTAATTTTAAACAATACATAATTAATAAATATATTAGAATTTATAAACTATAATTAATAAACAATAAAAACGGTCGAAGAAAAAAATAAATGTCGCTGCCGGGTTTCGAACCCGGGTCAGCCGGCTCATTTAACACACAAGCCTTTCACCACTCCGCCACTTGACTTGTTTGTGTAATCAAGGAATCAAAATAAAACTTAAGTTTCACCGTGAATTCATCTGGTTGCGTCAAAAATTGAAACCGCTCATCGGTTTTCAAACATCCAAAGGCTTTTGGGTGATCGCGAGTTCCTTAGTATAACCGATAAATCAATGCCAACCCACGTTCTAATCAATTCAGTCTTCAATGCCTCGATTCACATGATTGTTGAAGATGGAAACCGAAATGAAATTTACTTTCAATTTACACTGATAATATCATCATCTCATAACTTGGAAACACTCGCAGAACCTTCACTTTCATTTGCGCTCTAATTTCAGTTCGTCGAAAACATTATCTGCTATCGCCGGACTTTCGCCGGAAAACCGGGACATACATCAAATCGGTAAATTTCTTGATTCTTTCATTTTCAATCCATTGTTAGACTTTCACTAACTTAAATCCTTCAACCAGAATCGGTCCCAGACGACGTTACCGGATATTCTACACTCGCTGGAAAATCTCTGGACATTTCCGAAAACACGCTATGAATCGGTACAAACATCTAAACCCTCTGATAATCCTTGTTTAGTAACTTAATTCGCAACTCATCGATCAAAACTGTTAATTGATTCAATCAGACGCAATTCACAAAACAGAGCCGACGACCTTTGCCGGAGTTCTGAGTAAATCAGACTGTTTCGGTACATTCATTTCCAAAACCCTCTCTATCCATTACATTTCAATCATTTATATGTTAGACGAACGATTTAAACCAGATCAGTTGAATATCATTTGTCTGTGTCTTTGAATGAAGAAGACAAAGTTGAATATTATGTATAAGTTTAATTAAAACAAGATATTAAACCGGGTTAGACACACAGTCCAGCGGTGGACTGTGTGCAAACACATAGCGCACGTCACGAGTTCGAACCTTACAAACGCACCGACTTTCCGAATTAAAACCAATTTTTTAAACAGAATCAGATCAAGCCACGATATGTCTATAAGATTAAAATAAATCGTAAATTAAACAGATAAGACACACAGCCCAACTGGTTGGGCTGTGCGCTTACAAACCAAAGGACCCGAGTTCGATCCGGCTTCCCTATAACCGTTTCAACCAGTTTAAATCCTTTTAATATAAACCAAATAAATTAACATTTAGTTAGTATATATATAATTAAAACACAGAATATTTCGGGTTAGACACGTAGCTCAGTTGGTAGAGTTGCGTGCACGCGTACGAGAGGTTCCGGGTTCGAACCTCACTCAGCGCACCAATTACCACTATCCGACCGGTCAACGGACCGGACAACGGTCAACAAAAAGTCAACATTTTTTTATATATTTATTTATTTATTTAATTTAAAAATCAATTAAAAATACTTAAAAATAATATTTTTAAAGTTAGAAAAATGACTTTAAACTCACAAAAATAAATCTAAAAATCCTATTAAAATTGTTAATAAAATCCACTTATTTACTGTACCATTTCGTTATTATTTTAAGATAGTCTTTCCTCGTCGATCAAATCCCAAAACTCGTGCGCATTCAACATCATCAAACGAACGTACCCAATGTGAGTGAATCTCTACAAATTCCCCGTTTTAATCACATTTTGGGGTGTATCATGTGTCGCTTATTATTTATTACATTTAAACACTTGTGCATCCATCATATCCATGATCAAATGTGTATCCAATATGTATCAATTGTTTATGTGGTTAATGTTTAGATTAAATTTATCATTTTCAGTACATACATCATCATAGGCTCGTCTGTTCCCCATTACCTATGAGCGGAACTGTTCCCCATTACCTATGAGCGGAACGTGGCGTTGCCAACATACGATCGGCTCTGTTTGATTGAGCCTTGATCTCACATACATCATCATAGGCTCGTCCGTTCCCCACTACCTATGAGCGAAACGTGACGTTGCCAACATATACATTATCATTCATGTCATATACTCATTCAAGGTGGTTTTGTGTTTGTTTGATTATATACTTCGCTCACATATGATTATTGCACAATTTTTCCATATTAAATACAATAAGAAATCAATATCAAATGTTTTTAACAAGGTTCACTCGCCAACTTTTGTTGACCCAAAATTCCCCATTTTTACACATGATACAGGTGATCCAGTTGAAGCAAGAAACATATAGGACGGCCTAGAAGAATAAATCAGTTTAGATTTTGGATTGTTTATTTAATTTTCCTTTCCTTGTATTGTATGAATTTGGCTTGAACATTTAAGTTGTAATTTGAGTTTAATAAATATGAAACATTTTAGTAAACATCATGAGCTTTGGTGATAACCCAATTATGCCCCGATTCTTATTCCGCTGTGGGTCGGGGTGTGACATCTAATCCCAAGAAAAACGTAAGTTCTCCCATCATGCTCATCTTGAAATTTGCCTTCATAACTTTCTCAAATTCCTTGCAAAGAACTTCATCAGTTGACCCAAAGATAATATCGTCTACGTAGATCTGCACCAGCATCACATTATCTCTGATCCTTTTCGTGAAGAGAGTCATATCAATTTTACCTCTTGAGTACCCACAATCCAGAAGATATGTTGACAAAGTCTCATACCAGGCTCGAGGAGCTTGATGAAGACCATAGAGAGCTTTGTCAAGCTTATAGTATTGTGTAGGAAAGTGAGGATCTTCAAAACCTGGAGGTTGACAAACATAGGCTTCTTCCTTTACCTTCCCATATAGAAACTCACTCTTTACATCCATCTGAAAAACCTTGAAGTTTTTGAATGAAGCATAGGCTAAGAAAATTCTGATAGCTTCCAAGCGAAACTTCCTCATCATTAATCCCTTCCTCCTGTTGAAAGCCTTGAACTACCAATCTTGCCTTATTCTTGATGACTACACCACGATCATTCATTTTGTTACGAAATACCCACTTGGTGCCAATGGGATACTTTCCGTTCAGTAAATCAACGAGCCCAAACTTTAAGCTTACGAAATTGAGCTAATTCTTCTTGCATTGCTTGCACCCAGCTAGAATCTTGAATGGCTTCTTCAATATCTCTTGGTACAGACTGCGAGAAAAAAGCTGCATACAATCTAGTGTTGATGGTATGTGATTGATCGCAAGTTCGAACTCCATCTTCTACGGAACCTATGACATTCTCAATTGGATGATTCCGATTTGTCTTATATCCTGCGTTGGTGTGACTCTCAACTTGTTGAGGTAGATTGGAAAAGTGTTCGTCAACGTAGATAATTGGAGGTTCGTCTTCTTTAGTTGGTTCATCCACAATCGGCTGTGAAGAAGAAGCATCACATGCAGATGCATTCTCATCCAAAGTGTCACCATCTACTTCGATAACAGGAAGGATTGGATCGGCAGAGACAGGGGTGAAACGAGTTGTAAAAGGAGTGAAGCCAATGTTTGAAGGATCAAACAATGGCTCTATTTAGGTTGATTCGACAGGTTCGGTTTCAGTAAGTGGCTCATCAATGTCGAAAGAAAGTGTTGAATACAATGTCTACATCATAAAACCAGTTTGGAGAGCTTCCAGTATTGGTGGAGTTTCCTTCTTGAAAGTCGACGTAGTATGATTCAGTCACCATCTTGGTTCGTTTGTTGTAGACTCGATATGCCTTTTGAGAAGATGAGTAGCCCATGAAGTAGCACACATCACCGACTGCTTCAAACTTGATAAGATTGTCTTCAGTGTTGAGAAGTGTACAGGAACATCCAAATGATCTAAACAAATCTATCAGAGGCTTCCTTTTGAAAAGAAGTTCATAAGTTGTTTTTCCTTGAGGTTTAACGATGAGAACTCGATTCAAAACATAGCATGATGTGTTGACTGCTTCAGCCCAGAAGATGATGGGAAGCTTAGAGTCTACAAGCATAGTTCGAGCAGCTTCAATGAGAGTTATGTTCTTCTGTTCTGCTACTCCATTTTGCTGAGGGGTTCTGGCTGCAGTATATTGAAGACATATTCCCTTTTTCTCACAAAAGGAGACAAATGTTTGATTTTTGAATTCTGATCCGTTGTCACTTCTTACATATTTGACCTTCAACTTGATTACGTTTTCAATCATGGGAATGAAGCTCTTGAGAGTGGATGCTGTTTCACTTTTGGCTTCAAGGAAATATACCCATGAAAAACGTGAGAAATCATCTGTAATCACCAAGCAATAGGATCTTTTAGCTGAACTTTTAACACTTATAGGGCCGAAAAGATCCATGCGCAGTAATTGCAATGGGGCAGATATCGTATTCACTGCTTTGGATTTATGCGACTTTTGGTGTTGCTTTCCCTGGATACATGCGATACATTTTTCTGAAAAAGGAAATTCTTTTATAGGTAATCCTCTCACTAAATTTAGTTTGGAAAGCTTATTCATATTTTTGAAGTTCACATACCCCAACCATCTATGCCAAAGCAGTGATTCCGATTCTGAAGCTTTTGAGATAAGACGTGTCATTTGCTCATTGGATTTAGCATTTTTCATATTGAGAACGTAGGTATTGTTTTGATGAGGAAGCATGATCATTTCGGCAGGGACGGAGTATTCGGGCTTGAGGAATAGGCATTCCATGTCGTTGAACAGCACTGAAATTCCTTTGTCACAGACTTGTGATACGCTCATGAGATTGTAACATAATTCTGGAACATAGTTCACATTCTCTAGTGTAAGTGCTTCAAAAACGACGTCACCCATTCCAACAATTTTTCCTCCCTTTTCATATCCAGCAAAGGATACAAAATCACCATCGATGACCCGAAAGTTTTTCAGAAGATCTTCAAGCCGGTCATATGCCTCGAGCATCCACTGTCAACATGCCAAATATATTCCATGAGCATCCGAAGCCATTTTTGCAGCTAATTCTGTTATACAACAACACAACAACAACAACAACAAAATATGTACAAGTTAGTTAGATTTTGGAACCCAGACTTGCTTCACGATTGATCTATCATGATTTTGAGCAAGAGTATTTTCTTTTCTTTTCCAAAAACAAGTTGAATTAACTATGCAGTTTACTGATTTCTTCAGATTATCAAATTGATCAGTGAAACTTTTTACAAGATCTTGTTTAGGTTTAGAAAATTTCTTGCTTTTGCAATGTTTCGCAGTATGTCCTAAATGACCACAGCGAAAGCATTGCTTGCAATTTGATCTTTTCTTTTTGGTTGCCGCGTGTGAAGATGATGTATGTGATGAGAGTCTGGAGCGGCTTGATGCGTTATTTGATGACGTAGTGTTGCTTGAATTTTTGACTTTCTTCACTTTCTTGTCAAGACGATTTTCATCCTCAATGTCGTCTTCACTGATCTCACTATCTGATGACGAGATTGATTCTTTATTTTCACTTGACGTTTCTTCATCACTTTCTGAAGATGTCGTACTTGAATCATCACTATTGATGACTTGAGTAGAATCTTTATCAGTCTTTGATGTACCTCTACATGATGGAACAAACTCGGAAATTTCCTCTATAAGGAACTTTCCGAATTCGTTTTACTTCAATTCTGGGACAGATACAGGAGATTCAAGCATAAAATTTTCATAATAAAAACAGAATTTAAGTCATGACTTTCAACCGCAGCATGCATTTGGTTGTGACTCTTAAATATAGGCACATGGCCATTACAGTCATCCTAAATGTTTAATTTAGGCATAAAGCCAATACAGTCGTCCATCCTAGTCAAACTATTACAGTTCTCCTGAACAGAAGTACTGTTTGTCTTGTTATAGTTCCAGGCAAATCAGTTAACTATTGAATAATTGTTTCCTGAGTAACCAATTCCTATTTTCGAACCTCCACAGTCATCATCCTCATCGCACACATCTTCTTTACACTTACACAGATATGCATTACTTTCAGAAATGCCAGAATTTTTTTTATTTTTGTAAAAGACATTTTGATCCAACAGATCATGTTTATTGATTAAGTCATTTTTAGGATGAGGAGATGGCATAGGTACATAGTTTTTGTTATGCGGAGGAGGAAAGATTTTTCTTTCGTTTCCGAGCTTATCCTTGTATTCAATTCCATCCTTTACGAATGTCGGTCGTTATCAATTTACAATATCTACCAGTGCCTTTTGACTAATTTTCCATTTATCAATAATGATTTGCAATTTGTTATTTTCATTTTGAGATTTTTCTAATTTTTCGGTTAAATCATTTATGATAAAATCTTTTCTAAAAACGAATTCTTTTAAAGTTTGCATTTCAGCCACAGTTGAGTTCAACTTTCGTTGATACGCAGCTTTGTTTCTTTCAATTCTTGATTAAATTTCAAAACTTTTTCTCTTTCTTTAATTAGGTCACGGTTGAGTGATTTGTAATGTGAGACGACATTCAAACATGGTTGGGAGCACAGTTTTGCTTTAAATTCATACGATATACTATTTACCAAATCCTTATCCTCTATGTCTTTTGCAGACTCTGCTTTCATGGCGGTTGTAGAAGTTCCAGCTTTCTCATTCTTGTTGTCGCTGATTGCTTCGTGGGCTGTCAGTTTCAAATCAGTCTTCTCAGCCTTCTGCTTCCCTTCTCTGAAGTTGGTTCAGTAGGATTGATTATGCTCTTTAAACCCTTGTCATCTTTGGGAATTCTAGATGTTTGCTTCTCCACACAATTTGATGAAGACGTGACAGATGCAACAGAGATTTTTGCCATGAGAGCTTTGTTGACTTCTCTTTTTGCCTCAGCTATTTCTTCTGCCCAGTCGTAGTCTTCCACCACTAAAGCTTTTGGGTTATTATCAGCAACACTATCGCTCCCTTTGATAGCTATTGGCCTTCTTGTCGAGACGAGTTCAACATTTTCATTCTTCAGCAGTAGGCATTCCCTCTTGAAGTGACCCAGATTCTTGCAGTTGTAGCATCTCAGTTTAGACTTGTCAAAACCAGCTTTTCCCAGAGCTAGCATTTTTCCTGTTTTGTCTTGAAACTTCTTTAATCGAAGAGTGATCATCGCCATTTGCCACTACAAGTCCATTTCCTCCATATCATCCGGATCTACCTTATACATGTCTTCAGCAGTGAGAAAATCTCTTTTTAGCTCACCTAACATGAGAGCTTCATAGCTGCTCAGAAAGGTGTTAAACAAAGCAACATGTTCGGTGGATATCTTGAGTGCTTAAGCATCACCGGCCATAGTAGTCTTCTCGTTAGATGATGAGACCTTTACAGAGCTTGCGGAAGCGTTAGGATAAGATGCGGCAGCACTTTGAGGATTTGAACCACATGAGGTTATGGGAGCAAGAAAAGCCATGTTTTTGGGAGCAGAAGTTGCAGCAGCGGATTGAGTAATTTTTTGAGAGTATCCTGCCTGATTCATTTCTCTCTTGAGTACATCCATTTCAAAGGCTTTCAAAGTGTTGATCAGTTCTGAAAGAGTGACAGGAGTAGTGCTGGTCAAGAAGGTTCTTTTGATCATCATACGCTGAAGGCTCCATTCTTTTGGGTGAGAGTCCAGAAGCTTCTTGATGGAGGATAGTTTGCAACATGGTTGCCTACTTTCTTCATTTTTGTTAGCACTCCCAGAAATCGACTGATATGATCTGATAAGCTTTCACTGCGAACAGTCCCGAACATATCATATTCTTTTTGAACCATATCTCTTTTGTTATCCATCATCTCCTCGTTTCCTTCATGGTGGTCAATAAGAGCCAACCACAGTTCATGAGCTGAAGTGTACTCTTCGAACAGATTGTTGTCGTCCTTGGACAAAGCCATTGTTAGAGCAGCATGAGCCCTGCGATCACGTTGGATGAGAGTTCTGTCTTCTTCCGTGAATGTTAAAGGGTCTTTGTTGATCGTTCGAACATCGTCGCGAATTATCATAGGAACGTGTGGACCCACAGTGATAGACATCCATTGAGTATAGTCAGTATACTCAAAGAACGCTTTGATTCGATTCTTCCAACTACTAAAGTCCTCAGATCCTTTCAACTTGGGAGGTCTCGTAGTTGATCATGTCTCCAATTCGGCTTGGGCTATTGGGTTAAGTTGATTGAGAGACATCTTGGTTGATCAGAGAATAAATACGCTGGAACTAAGAGTTCAGATGACAAATACGCTGCAAGAAAATCAAATACGCTGGAGATGCTTGGCGACTTTACCCTGCGACAATAGCTAAATCCGCTGAAACACGCAAAACAAACGTAAGTTTGGCTAATTTGCCGATCACCGTGATAAAATCGCTTAGGATTTTTATCACTGACTTCGAAGTCGCCTTCGATTAAATACGCTGACACTATATCGCCTGGAATCAACAAATCCACTGGTGTTAACCCGGCGTATTTGTTAATTACGCGATCTTCAAGATTAAAAACGTTGTATTCAGGTTTATCTACGCTGCCTTCAAAGATAAATACGCCCAGCAGGGTTTAAGTACAAACAAAAACCCTCTAATCACCCAAAAACGACTCAAAATCCATGTTTCTTTGTACCAAAATGACCCAAGTGTTTACCAAAACACTGATTAACAACAATACAATGATTAAACACACCAGATCAAGCCATTTTAAGTTCAAAAATTTGAAAAACCTTGAAACTTTGAAAACTTTAAAAACTTTTGAAAAACCTTCAAAACTTGAAGAATCTTAACAAAAACTCAAACAATCAAGAGCACAAAGGCTCTGATACCAAAATGTGAGTACCAAATCTGATTCGGATCACAATGGTTGATTGTTATCACCCAAACAACTATAGATTAGTTGTTTGAATGTGTAAAAGTTAAGAAAACCAAAAGATGAAGATAAAGATTCTTGTATGGATCAAACAACAAGTGTTGTATATGGAATCCCAAATGATATATTCAGTGAATGCACCTGAATATTTCGGATTAAGCACAAGAACAACAAGCACAACACAAGATCAATCACCAAAATTCGTCCAAGAACCTTGGACTAGGGTTTCATTGATAATCATATATATACAAACTGACTACCCAGCTTATTTAATAAACACGCTGGAAACTTAAATACGCCGCTACAGTACTAGGAACCAAAAATTACACTTTCAGCCCTTCTAGATTTACTAACTATTACAAAACCAGCTCTAACTATTATACTCAAGTATCAGTAGTCTTAAAACGTCCTAACACGTTGTTTTTTTTAATCTTCGAAAAAACAGTTCTTAAAATTGTTCATATTTTACTTTTCTTTTTTTAGCAATCCTTTTTTAAACTTTATGTTCTATAATTTATTTATTGCAGGTAGCAAAAATAAATTTCAAAAAAACTATTTTAAAAACAAAGGAATTTAAAAATGAACAATTTTAAACAAACGAACGGTTTTTTTAAAGATCCAAAAACGGCGTTTATAAAAATAAAGCAAAAGGTACTAAAAATCATGTTATAAATATAAGGTTTTAAAAAGCGTATGGTTTTAATAAATAAAAGGTTTAAAAATGAATGAACTTCGAACAAACGAATTGTCTAAAAAATGGAAGAGTTTGAAAAAGATAAACGATTTGAAGAACGCTTTAAAAATAAAAGCATCCCTTTACAAAAACGGTCCTAAAAGGAACGCTTTAAAATAAATTGGTTTTAAAAATGAACAACTTTTAAAAATGAATTGTCTAAAAAAAGCTAAAAAACATATGGTTTTAAAAAAGAATGGTAAAAATGAACTGTTTAATTTAAAAAATTCGAAGGACATAAAAAAGAACAATTTCAGAAACAAACACTTTAAAAAGAAACGATTTTAAAAACTAAAACGATAGACAGTTTTAAAAAGGTTAAAAACAAATCTTTTAAAACGATTTAAAAAAAAACAAAAATTCTTAAAGAAATATGTATTTATTGGTATATTTAAAATGCATCATGTTATATAATAATCGTGAAATGAAAAATAAAAAAAGTAAATAATTACACAAATAAAAATATTAAAATAACTTTATAACTTACATAAATAGCCTTTAAACTAAATATTAAAAAAAATTATAACTTACCTAAACTATCCATAAGCTATAAAAGCACCATACTACCCTTAGGCTTAATTATAAAAAAGTAACAAGTTAGTATTATGGGTCAAAACCGTTATGAAATACAATCTTATGGTTTAATATGTCAAAATATTAAGTTTTTGGACTGAATGGGTTAAACTGATTAAAATCTCTGGGGTAAAAATAGAAATTCACTTTTATATTAATTAAACTGATGATATATTAACTTATAGAAAGGATAGTTATTCGAAGTTATAAACAAGTTTTTTTAGCTGCTATTTGTTTATTGAATTTGTTAAACTTGGTTCGTCACGTAAACACAGTCCTTAGTATTTAGTGAATAAATAAATGTAAAGATTAAATATAATACTTAAAACAATATACTAATGATAATAAGTAATATAACCTCATGCATGTATGGCATACCATGAGAGTTATATATATGTGAATGTTCTCAAAACAATATACTAATGGTAATTTGTGTCTTTTGTGTCTTTGTCTGCAATGCTTTCGGCTTTTCAATATAACCAGATATTCATAGGTTTTGTTGTTTTGATTATTTATATGCCTTAGATTACATTGTTTGGTTTGAATTACAATGTGAGTTGTGCAAAGGCTAAATCACATTATGCCGCAAGCCGCACCACATTTTTTTATAGTTTAACCATGTATATTAGTTTTTTAAAAATTAATTTGTTAGAAAAAAGGTTTTAACCATGTATACTAGATTTTTATAAATTAATCGTTAGAATATAGGTTTTTATCACTGAACTCAATTCATCTCTTCATCATGAAGTTTTGATAAAAACTTATTTTCGAACAAAATTGGATTCTATAGGCAAGTAAAAATTGGAGCTAATATTCACACATCCCTTCCCTTTATCTTTTTATACATACATAGATATATAGAGAGAGATAGAGAGAAAGGGGATGTGAAAGTAAGATTTAAGGTGTGAGAATAGTGGAAGCCGAAAAATAAAAACAAAATTAATTCGATGTTGTTCAGTTCTGTATGTACATCATGGAAAGCATGTAAAGTGTGTACCTGTTACAGTATTCAGACCAACAGATGATCCAGTTGCTTATGTAGACATCAAGGTAGACATGATTGTCAGCTTGATCTAGTTCCGTTTAAGATGTATATTACTGATGGGAATTATGAGTTCTTCAGGTGATGAACTTGTTGGTTTTGGAGAGGAGGGAGGGGGGACAATTTTTTTGATGTTATGTGCCGTGTCTAATCATTTAACCTCTCTAGTTATCTACTTAAAGCATATTTATATGAGTGCATCCTCTATATATTTTTGAGTAGCTGTGAACGAAAAAGAGAGAAAGTGTTACTATTCATCAGTAAATTTGAATTGTCATTGTTTATCCTCTGTAATTTTGTAATATCTTTTTGAAAGGGGTTGTGAGTGAAGATGGGAGAAAATGAAATAATAAAAATAAAAAAATATTATTTAATTGAAAATAAGAGAGAAAGTGTAGTGTTTTTAGTGTAATTATAGAGATAAAGTAGGAAATTGATTGTAAATGCTCTTAAATACACCCAAGACGAAAATAATAATAATAATAATAATAATAATAACAATAATAATATTAATAATAATAATAATAATAACAATAATAATAATAATAACATTAATATAGTCTTAGTGTATTGAATGTTGGGTAGTATTTCTAGTTAGAAGAGGTCATCCTAAATTCACTTTCATCTTTCTGGAAAATTCAAAGCGCGTTATGGTTTAAAATATTTTATAAAACAACGGCCTACTAGCAACTAATATACGTAGTATAAGAGCACAAAAATAGGTACCATAGGAATAGAGAGAAAACGATAGAATAGATAATCTTATTCGTTGAGAATGTCCATTACAAATACAAGAACCCTCTATTTATAGGGTATTTACATTAATACAAATGCAACGAAGAGACGGGAGTTAGAATGTGGATAGTCACCATAATATACTTATTTATAACACTCCCCGTTGACTATCTATGTGATAAAAAACAATATATTATACGTTTGGTGGTGCTGTCTCGTTAAAAAACTTGGAAGGAAACCAGTAGAACAAAACCTCAGCTAAGAGAAAAAGGGTGTAACACATATTTTCTTCACTTGTTGACTCATTAAAACCTTACTAAGAAAACCCAGGGGATAAAACTTATAATGTCAGTCTTGTATAATGCTCTCTCTCGTTTTTACATGTACCCTATAAGTGACTCGTGTCAGTCTTCTCCAACATTTCAATAGTTTTGTTTATATTACTTTTATAGCTTTACAACGCAACGTGCGAGACATTATACACTTATTTATCTATGTCAAACCATGTACCAAAGTAAAGTGTGTGACAAAGTAAAAAACAAGTCACCTCACACACAAGTATCACACGTTAATGTTATTATCGTAACGCGTGTAATGAAGTCGCACACACAACAATGCCGCCACAAACGCGCGGCATGGGTCAAAAATTTAGTTTTTAATTCAAAACAAATGTAATAAAAAGTTTAGTTTAATTATGTTTTTTTTCCAAGATTAATATATAATTGTGTAACTTGTTATTTTAATTCATTAAACAAAACTACTACTTTATTAATTAGTGTATTATTAGCACCTTTGTATAGTAATTGATAACTATTTTATTAATATTCATATATTTTTAAGTACTAGTAACTTTGTATAGTAATTGATAACTACTTTGTGTATATATATATATATATATATATATATATATATATTAATATATATATATATGTGAAACATGGTAATATATTTTACTTTAATTTAATAGATTTCAATTTATAATTTTTTTTTTCTAGAAAGGGCACACTATATAAAATTATAAAACGTGAAAAAAAAAGTTCCATGATTAAAAGCGGATTTTTTAAACTACTCGGTCCAACCAACCTAAAATTACCTTTTCTACTAGAAAATCATAAATATACGGAGGTAACTATTTAATCAAATAAGCACTCTCGATTGATACTTTTTGTATCATAAATAATATCATTCCTAAGCCTCCATATTAATCACCAAGTCTAAAAGATCACCATCCCATCAACTCTTTCTTTTTCTTGGAAATCTTGAGCACATCTAACTAAACACACATATCCATCAGCTTTTGAATCCGGCCAATCCAAGTCTAACCAACGACTTATCACCCTCCATACCCATTCCGTGACAGTGTAATCTTCAAAAAGATGATCCCCGTCTCTACCTCTACTTAACAAACTAGACACAAAATATAAAGACATCAATTCCTCACTTACAAATGATACAACACAACCCTCTAAGCATGTATATTAACCTTCCTGGGAATACCATGATTCCATCCAGTAGAGTCCGATCTTTTCATAAGTAAGCAACTATAAGTAACTTTTTTAACTATCTTAAATGAAAACTCGTCCTCATAATCTAAATCCCAAAACCATTTGTCCTCCGAAGAAGACCAAGTAACCAAACAAACCCAATTAAGCCGATTCAACCCCTCCCCTAGGCATGTCACCAATTCCAAACCCAAACAGAGTTAACCAATAATCCCTAATAAGACATTTTTATCCTCTGCCATGTTAAAAATTATAGGATATCTACTATATAGAGGTGAAGATCCCAATCAAACCTCCTTCAAAAACTCAGTTTTCCCATCATTTCGTACCTTTTTTTTCCTGAATGAAGCTGAAGGAATAATTCCCTTTTAGTCACTCAGTTTTTCCACCATTCTTACTTTTCTTTTTCCTGAATGAAGCTAACAGAATAATTCCCTTTTAAGAAATCTAGAAGAATTCACAATTGAAATAAATAGATTTCAATTTATTTATTTAATAATATATTAGAGTATAACTTATTAAATTTGTTTACATTGTATTATACATTATACATTATACAATTCCTGAAGTAACATTATAAATGTCAACAGTTGTTATTCATGGGTTAACATATATCATTTATAAATTAAGATTTTGTTATAATTTTATCATGTATATGATTTTTATATTATTTTTGGTGTTAAAACCCTCGTGTTACCACACGTAATTAACAACATGCTTATTTTAATAATATATCAATGTGAATTTTTCATGCGGTATATACCAATATATGATTTTTTCGAAATTAAGACATACTTTTACATCATTACGTTTCGATATTCAGAGTCAAGCCGGAGCTACAACTAACCGGACACACACACACACACACACACACATATATATATATATATATATATATATATATATATATATATAAATATATATATTGTTTTGGTTAATGTTATGACTTTTTTTTTATATTCTTTATCCTTTGTTATATTGTGTGATACCAATTGAATCTCACTGCGTATCCGCAACATCGTTTAGATTAATAAGTCTACATGGACTATATTAACTCTTCAACTAATATACCATGTAACAAATTTAAATTTCCTTTTTTTTATTTAACCTATTATAGTTAAAGCTAACTTTTAACTCTATACATGTTTACTTAACGTGTTGTTTGTTTATTTTTACTATCGTTTAGACTAAAACCTAAATAGTTTAATATAATCCACTGATATACCAGGTAACAAATACATTCTCGCATGTTCCTCCTACTATTCCGCCACGAAGCGCGAGCTCAATATATATATGTGTGTGTGTATATATATATATAAATAGTTTAATATAATCCACCTATATACCAGGTAACAAATACATTCTCGCATGTTCCTCCTACTATTCCGCCACGAAGCGCGAGCTCAATATATATATGTGTGTATATATATATATATATATATATATATATAGCTTATTAAAATTAATTATTTTGGAATGAAATATTACTGAGAAAAGTGGGATCCAATATAAAATGTAAGGATAACCGTAAGAAGAGTGTATTGCTTGGATGTGTCTTTAAATTAAAGGATGTTTTAATAAACTTACATGAAATGATATTGCACTAAAAAGGACAAACTTTAGAATATATAGGGCATAGAGTGTTATTGATGTTGTAAATGTAATAAAGGAGAAAAACAAGAGACATTTGTTTAATTCAAATTCACCTGAATTCAAAGGATTTGGAAATTTAATTATATTCCTTAATCATTTGGTTTGTAGGCTCACATATTTGATTGGAAAATAAAGGGACGTGCAATTAGATTCGAAGAAATTTCTCATTCGTTTGATAACTTATAAGTTTTTTGTGTTGAAAAAATGGATTGGTTTGATTAATTAAGATGACTGGTCGAGTTATGACCTGTAAGAATTACATCATGGGCAATGAACTAAAATCCACTTAGCTTGTTTAACTGGTAATTACGAACAATATATGAAATGAATCATAATTATATTATGATCATAAGGGAGTTTATATTATTAATAAACTTGTTGCAGGTATTAACTGAGAGACGGGTACACGGACCGGGTGAGACAAGCACATTATTGCTCCGCCACGTGTCGCGCATGCATAGCATCTCCGCCACTTGTCGCATATGCGTGTGCATGTCCGCCACTTGGCAAACATGCATACACCTCCATATCTATATAAACGGATGTTTGGTCTTGCATTTGAAAGTTGAGAGAAATTACACAAGAACTCTCTAGACACTCACACCTGCTCTGCCGCTCCGCAGCCGCCGGCCACCACTGCCGCTCCACCGCCGGCCACAACCAACGCCACCGTTGGGTGCCGCTGCCAGTACCGCCGACCACCACCGCCGTTACCCTGGACTATACCCGCATTTCCGTTAGTTCGTGTCACTAGCTTTTGTTCGTTGAACCTCAGTGTCTCAACTGGTTAGTTATTAATCGAGGTATATCTTTCTCATCGGTAGTTAGAATTTTATCATAGTGCTCGTATTTGCATGTAACCAGATCCAATAGGGTTTCGTTTATTGTTGATCACTTGTTTATTTTTTCTGCTGCGTTTTATTAATTAACTCGCTTAATTAATTGACTATTATTTATTGAACCGAGTTTTGATAAATAAAATTTTAAAATTGATCACCACAGAATACCAACAGTGGTATCAGAGCCTTGATTACAACATACGAGTCAGTACCGTTCTTTTAACCGAAATTAGAACACAAACTTTATTTATTTTAAAGTTTCTAACCTAAATAATTTTAAGGGCAAATTTAATTTTGGTCAATATTTTATTGTTTTGCTTGACCACAAGATTGCCTGGTTTATTTTGTAATTGTTGTGGAATATGAAAATCTGGCCCGGCCTTGTTTTGTGGTTGTATATTTTTATTCGGTTTGTTATTATGGTGTTTGGTCACCTAGATGGTTCAAAATTGAATAGATAGTGTTCTTTCCTTTATTAGATTTTTAAATATTGTAATAAACGAAGACCCAAAGACAAAACCAAGAACACTAAACATGAGTCATGAAGTTGGTGGGAGTTGCTCGAGACGATAGGATGCACTCAAGTTCATCCTTGTGGTTGTTTTGTGTGTTGTCCCGTGAGCCGTTTAATCTTGCTATTAGGCTCTAACAAGACCGAACAACTTTTGGCCATATAGATTGACATATTTTTCTTGCTATTGTAGTTGCTTTTATCTTAAAAGTTGTTATAACATAACTAACCTAAATACCAACATGATTTTAAAAGGAGTTTTAAAATATTGAAGAATCACATTAAAACAAGTTCTAAAATTGTTTTTACAACTTGTTAAAATTTTGTTATAAAACAAAGTTTGTTTTAAAACGAACAATAACCAAATAAGTTTTGCAAATTAAACTAGATTTCATTTTCAAAAAACAATTAACTTAACAGGTTTCTATTAACTTAAGATTGGTTAAATAAGTCGCAACAAACTTAGTTGTAATAGGTTATTTAAAACTAAGTGTCCTGAGAGATAAAAAGGTTCATCAAGAAGTCACGACTAAAATATATATTAAAATTGGCTCTCTCGACCGTATTTGGTAAATATTAAAATTTAACCTATAATTAAAATCAATAGGCTATGCCATCCTATCATGAGCTACACTTGGAACATAATGTGAACCATAAGTATTTGGAGCCACAACACCGCACTTGATGTCTAGCTTATCCTTCCAAGGTGCAAGGGTTTCGTTGACACATCTAGCCCTTGCACAAGTACCACTTTTAGGATGATTATTACTTTTTCTTTTCTCATCACATGCTCCAGCTGTCTCGAAAGTAAAAAGTCGGCATAGATGAGGCTAAATGTATCAATGCATAGACAAGAGTTGTCTTAGCAGCCTCATACTCAAGATTTGTGCAATTCTCACAATTGACACTCGTTGTCAGTCTGCCTAGTCACTTACTAAAGTGTATGCCACAGCTGCCTTTACTACTTACATAGCCAGATTCTCATTCCTTGTTCTAATTATTGTAATGGTTCATTAATTAAATAAGAAAATATACATCAAAAATACTAATTAAAATCTCTTTGCTTATATTACAGATGTCTAATGAAAACAACTCCTTCATTCTCAAGTCTATACTTGAAAAGGAAAAATTGAATAACACCAACTTCTCGACTGGCACCGTAATCTGAGAATAGTTCTCAAGATGGCGAAAAAGCTATATGTCTTAGATGGCCCAGTCCCTACCGAGCCTGAAAGATGCTCGCAAGGCACTGGATAAGCATAGCGAGGATGCTGTTGAGGTAGCCTGTCTTATGCAAGCCACCATGTCTCCTGAAATTCAGAAGAACATGGAAGATAAAGATGCTTATGACATGATCCAGCAATTGAAAGGCATGTTCCAGAAACAAGCCCGAAAGGAGCGATATGACACCATGAAACAGCTCATAAGCTGTAACATGCTAGAAGGATCATGTGTCAGTACTAATGTGCTTAAGATGAAAGGATACATTGACCAGATGAACAAACTTGGTTATCCCCTTCAAGATGAAATGGCAGCGGACTGCATCTTGAACTCTCTCCATAGCTCATATGACCAGGTCATTATCAACTATAATATGAATGCTTGGGTGAAGACTATGCTTGAGCTACATGGTATGGCCAAGATGGCTTAGATGATCATCCACATAAAACCAGCCGAGTTCTAATGGTCAAGTCTGGTGGTGTTAAGAAGCCCCAAAACAAGAAAAGGGATCATAAGATCAATGGCAAGAGAAAGGTTGTTCTTGCTGCAAGAAATGGCACCAACAACAAGTATGTTGCAAAACCACACCCTCCTGAGGAGAGTCAGTGCTTTTAGTGCAACCAAATGGGGCACTAGAAAAGAAACTACCCATAGTATCTAGCCAAGCTGAAGATGAAGAAGGCCAATAACATTGGTACTTCTTCTGATATTCTCATTTATGTTATTGAACTTTTCACTATCTCTAGCAACACATGGGTATTTGATATCGGATGTGGTTACCACATCGTTAACGTCTTACAGGAGCCTGAAAAGTGGAAGAAACTAAAACAAGGCAGCATGAACTCATAGTGGGTAATAGAAAGAGAGTTCTAGTTCTGTCATCTGGAACATTTTGTTTTTCATGTCCTTCTAGCCTTGTAGTTACTTTGACTAATTGTTTGTTTGCACTTGGTTTAATCAGAAACATTATTTCGGTTTCTTCACTGTTTGAACAAGGATTCAAGTACGTTTTTAATGGAATTTCTATTTCTGCCTACTTGAATGATGTCTTTTATTTTGCGGCTAAACCTTGAAACGGTACTTATGAGATTGATGTTTAAGTAAGTAATAACATATATCATCTTTCTAAGCATAACAAAGTTAGAATGAATGAAATACATTTATGGCATTGTAGACTCGGCACATAAGTAAGGAACGCATAAAATGGCTCCAGTCCGAGGGGATTCTTGAATCCACTGGACAGGACTCCTTTGATGATTGCGAATCTTGCTTAGCTGGCAAACTCACAAAGCACCCCTTCATCAGTGTTGGTGAACGGACCAATGGTCTGCTAGGATTCATTCACACTTACGTATGTGCTCCTTCCAGAACCATGACTATAAACCATGAAAGATACTTCGTTACTTTTATCGACGATTATAGTCAATATGCTTATGTCTGTCTTATGAAACAGAAGCACGAAACTTTTGAAAAGTTCAAAGAGTTTCAAAACGAAGTAGAAAACTAGCTTACTAGAAAGATAAAAATACTTCGATCAGATCGAGGTGGCGAATACCTCAGCTTTGAGTTTCTCAATAATGTGAAAAAGTGTGGAAAATTTCAGAACCCACTCCACCTGGCACACCCCAACTTAATGGCGTGAGTGAAAGGAGAAATCGAACTCTACTTAATATGGTTGGATCGATGATGGGTAGAACTAACTTGCCTTACTCCTTTTGGCGTCATGCTCTTATGACCGCTGCCCGCATTGTCAATTTGGATCCGACTAAAAAGGTAAACAAAACACCAAATGAGATATGGCAGGGGTGTCAACCCGATTTGGAATACCTTAGAGTATGTGGATGTGAAGCATACATCACAAGTGATTCTGATGATAGGCTCGATCCTCTAGGCGAAAAGGTTGTTTACGTCGGATACTATAAAAGAAACGGATATTCTTTCTATCATCCTAATGCAAATGTAATTTCCATCAAACGGAAGGGCCATTTCTAGAGGAAGAATTTCGTAATCGAGGAGCTAGAAATAATGTGGTTGATCTTGAATAAGTTCGAGAACCACAAACAACCGCTAATGAAGTCGGACCGTTTGATCAACAAGTAGTTGTTGCCCATGAATCAGGCATAAACACAGACGTTCGTAGAGGTAGTAGAATTCGCAAAAGACCTGATAGATACCTATGAAATCTAAGTGGCCCCCGAGTCTTATTAGTAGCTGAGTCTAATGACGAACCTGCTAACTACAAATCTACAATCTTAGATCCGGAATTTGAGAAACGGCAAGAAGCCATGAACGTCGAGATGCAATCTATGCGTGACAATCAAGTATGGGACTTGGTTGAGCTACCCCTGAATGTCGGGCAGTAGGGAGCAAATGGATTTTCAAGAGAAAAACCGATATGCATGGAAATGTACACACCTATAAAACACGCTAGTTGCGACTCAAGGTATTGACTATGATGAGACTTTCTCGCCCGTTGCTATATCAATCAGGATATTGCTTGCCATAGCTGCGTACTATGATTATGAAATATGGAAAATGGATGTGAAACCCGTTTTTCTTAAAGGACATCTCTTTGAAGATGTCTATGTAGTTCAGCCTGAAGGTTTTGTCGATCCTAAATATCCAACTAAGGTGTGCAAACTAAATAAGTCCATTTATGGACTCAAGAAAGCATCTCATAGCTGGAATCTTCATTTTGAAAAGAAGACAAAGAGTTTGGTGTTGTCAAGAATGAAGATGAGCCTTGTGTTTACAGAAAGGCTAGTCGGAGCACCATATCATTCCTCATCCTGTATGTGGATGATATACTAATCATTGGAAATAACATCCCTATGCCTAGTTAAACACTATTCTGGATCTTGCTTCGCAATGAAAGATCTTGGAGAAGCTGCTTACATTCTTGGAATCAAGATCTATAGGGATAGATCTAAGCGGCTTCTATGGCTAAGTCAAAGTACGTACATAGACAAAATGATTACACGCTTTAAAATGGAAAACTCCAAGAAAGGAGGTGTTCATATGACTAAAGGAATCGTGTTGAAGAAATCACAATCTCCTTCAACGGACATTGAAATTAAGCAAATTGAAGCAGTTCCTTAGGCTTTGGCGATTGGTTCTTTCATGTATGCTATGTTATGTACTAGCCCTAACGTCTCGTATGTTTTAAGCATGACTAGTCATTTTCAGCAAAGTCTTAGCATTGCCTATTAGACTGCAGTAAAGAACATTCTTAGGTACTTGAGAAGAACCAAAGATATGTTCTTAGTGTTTGGAAGAGTGGAAGAAGAGCTCACCGTAAGGTGTCACACCGATGCTAGCTTCCAAAGTGACCAAGATGATTCTTGCTCACAATCAAGATTCGTATTCACTCTCAATGAGGAGTTGTCAGTTGGAAAAGCTCCAAACATAGTGTAGTGGCGGATTCAACCACCGAATCCGAATATATAGTTGTATTGGATGTTGCAAAAGAAGTTGCTTGGATGAGGAAGTTCGTCACCGACCTCGATGTGGTTTCAAGTATTCAAAAAACAATTGAGGTATTCTGTGATGACACAGGAGCCATTGCTCAAGCCAAAGAGCCCAGATCTCATCACAAGGCCAAGCATATTCTAAGAAAGTTCCACTATATACGGGAAATACTGGAACGAAGAGACATCATAATAAGTAAAGTAGACACAGATCAAAACCTAGCAGACCCGTTCACTAAACCGATGACTCAGGGCAAGCATAACCAACACATGAATGCTATCAGTCTTAGATTAGCTAGCCATTTGTTTTGATTTAGTATTTGGATGTACGAACATTCAAATAGTTGTACCTTTTGAATTCACTTTTGATTTACTGGTTGAATGCAAACTTTGAATCTTACAACTGTTTTCAATTTTAATACGTTTAATCCATAAATCTTGTATTCTAAATTATCTGTAGTCAGTGAGACTCATGGGAACGACTCTGAATTAAGACCATTCTGACTTTGGACTCAAGGAGTTGACTTCCAAACTCACAGACCTCATTATGAATGACGTTGGATGTAATTTGCATCAAATCATCTTCATGGATCTTAGTCGTAAGATGCTCTGATTTTGTATACTTATTCAGTATCCTCTAACCTAAAATACATACTAGAACTTTCGTTTACTAAAGACTATTCTTTGATCAGTGTCAATCGCTATCGCGTAACTGCCAGTCATAAAGGCATTGGTTGGGAGTAGTTCGCGCATGCAGAGCATCTTTGCCACTTATCGCGCATGCATGTGCATGTCCGCCACTTGGCAAACATGCATAGACCTCCATATCTATATAAACAAATGTTTGGTCTTGCATTTGAAAGTTGAGAGAAATTACACAAGAACTCTCTAGACACTCACCGCCGCTGGCCACAACTGACGCCACCGCCGAATGACGCCGGCCACCACCATCGCTACCCCGGACTATTGTCACACCCCGACCCGCAGCGGAATAAAAGTCAGGCATAATTGGGTTATCACCAAAGCTCATGATGTTTAATAAGATGTTTCATATTTATTAAATTCAAATTACAAACTTAAATATCCAAAACAAAATTCATACAATTACAAGAATATGAAACTACAAAATTATTCCAAAGCATAAACTTGTTTATTCTTCTAGGCCTTCCTAAGTGTTTCCTGTCTCAGCTGGATCACCTGTATCATGTGTAAAACGAGGGAGATTTTGGGTCAACAAAAGTTGGCGAGTGAACCTTGATAAAACATTTTTACTAATTTCTTGTTTTATTTAATAAAGAAAATTCGTGCAATAATCACATGTGAGCAAACATATATAGATAACCAATCACAAACCACTTTGGATGAGTATATGACATGAATGATGATGTATGTGAGATCAAGGCTCAATCAAACGGAGCCGATCTAATGAGGCTTCTGATGCTCAACCCGTATCCCACGGGGAACTGATAGGCCTAATAAAATGCGTGCACTGAAAATGATAAATCCAATCTACATATAATTCACACAACAATTGATACACATTTGATTCACGGATATGATGTATGCACAAGTGTTTAAATAAAATAGAAGTATGGTACGACACATGATACACCCCAAAACATGATTAAAATGGGGAATTGGTAGAGGTTCACTCACAGTGGGTGCGTTCTTTGATGACGATGAATGCGCACGAATTTATGATTCAACCGACGAGGGAAAAACTAACCTAAATAATAACGAAATGATTCGATAAGTAAATAATTTTTATTTGAGATTAATATTTTTAATTAGTGCTTTTAATGGGATTTTTAGATTTATTTTTGTGAGTTTAAGGAAATTTTCTAACTTTAAAAATCTTATTTTTAAGTATTTTTAAATAATTTTTCAATTAAATAAATAAATAACAATAAAACAAAAAGGTTTGACCGGGTCTTGACCGGTCAGACTGTGTTTATTCTATCCGGCTAGTGAGGTTCGAACTCGGGACCTCTCGTATACGTGCACGCAGCTCTACCAACTGAGCTACGTGTCTAACCCGAAATATTCTTGGTTTTAATTATATTTATATACTAACTGACTCTAACCATTTTTAGAACCGGTTGCAGAGACCCGGAGTCGAACTCGGGACCTTCGGTTCGAGTGCGCACAGCCCAACCAGTTGGGCTGTGTGTCTAATCTGTTTAACTACTGGATTATATTCCTCTTATGTATATACTGTGACTTGATCTGATTAGGTTTTAAAAATGTTGTTTTTATTTCTGAAAGTCGGTAACGTGTGCGATTCGAACCCGGGACGTGTGTTTTGTATTTGCACACAGTCCACCGCTGGACTGTGTGTCTAACCCGGTTAAATACACGAATTAAATTACATTAATATACAATTTAAGTTCGTCTTCTTCATTAAGAAGAACACAGAACAGTGCACCCGAGTGTTCTTGCTTATTCGACCAACGGCCTTATAATCGATTGAAATGGAATAGGAAAACAAAGATTAAGGAATATGATATACCAAGACGGAGAGTTTTCTTCAGATTTCCGGCAGTGTTCGTCGGCTCTGATTTGCGATTTCCGGCTGAATAAACTGTTTTAACAGTTTCGATTATTGTGTTGAGCAATTAGATTATAAATCAAGAGATAGCAAGAAGGTTTAGACAATTTATACCGTCTGAAGAACGAATGCGGTTTTCTGATCAGTGATTCTGGTAATATTCCGGCGAAAATGAAAATCTCCGGCGACGAGCTTTGGAAGAATAAAGCTTCGAAAGAGAGTGCGGTTCTGAGCGAAAGGTTTATAGGAAGTTTGAGTGAGTATTTATAAGGAAGAACATGCTGAATTGGGTTCGAATTTGGGTCATGATTCGCGGTCAAAGGTCTCCGACGGTTATGACTGAAATTGATGGTTAGGCATCGGTTATAACTGATGTCGAAATCAGTTAACGCGTTTTAGTCAAAAGGAAATAGCCAAAATTGCGGATATCTCGGTTTTTCCGGCGACTGCGAGTTCTGGGCGCGCTGATTTTCGGGTTTTACTTTAAGTGTTATTTGATTAAGGGTTTATCACAAGTGAAGTGTGTGGCGGAGTGGTGTGGTGTGTGTTTGTGTTTGTGGGAGACCCGGGTTCGAGACCCGGCAGCTCTATTTTTTATTTTTTATTCACTTATTATTATTATTTATCAATTATGGTTTTTAAATTCTAAAATGTTTATTAATTATGTATTATTTAAAATAATCTGAACAATAAATACGCAACGAAATCTTATAACTGAATACTTGATTATTAAACGAAGCGAGTTTGGAAAACCCGTTTTTCGACGAATGTTACCGTATCCCCTACTTTTAGGAATTTCGTCCCGAAATTTAAGTAGTAGTGGTAACTGGAAAAAGATGCGGGTATTTTTCGCGCATTGAGTCTTCACATTCCCAATTGAACTCGGGTCCTCATTTCGACTCCCAACGTACCCTGACAATTGGAATACGACTTCGCCTTAAACGCTTCTCTCCGAAGTCCATGATTTCTACCGGTCTTTCAACGAAGTGCATCGATTCATCGACTTTAATGTCTTCTAGAGGAATATGGAGATTTTCATCGGCAAGGCACTTTTTCAAGTTTGATACGTGAAATGTGGGATGAATTCTGTTGAGTTCTTCTGGTAGGTCAAGCTTGTATGCTATCTTGAAAGGTCCTACGTAGCGTGGTGCTAGCTTGCCCTTCTGGCCAAAACGAACCACTTCCTTCCACGGTGATACTTTTAAAAGTACTTGATCACCAATGTCAAACTCCAAGGGCTTTCGTCGTTTGTCTGCATAACTCTTTTGACGACTTTGAGCTGCTAGAAGATTGTTTCAAATTTGGAGGACCTTGTCGGTTGTTTCTTGAATTAATTCTGGACCGGTGATTTGCGCTTCCCCAATTTCGTGCCAACATACTGGAGATCGGCACTTACGACCATATAAAGCTTCGAAAGGAGCCATGCCGATAATTGAATGATAGCTATTGTTGTACGAAAATTCCACTAATGGTAGGTGAGCGTCCAAATTCCCTTTGAAGTCTATGACACATGCTCGCAGCATGTCTTCAAGGGTTTGGATGGTGCGTTCAGATTGACCATCAGTTTGAGGATGAAAAGCGGTACTGAGGTCTAATCGTGTACCCAAGGCGGTTTGTACGGCTCGCCATGTTCGTGAAGTGAAGCGACCATCACGGTCTGAAATGATGCTTAATGGTACACCATGACGGCTTACGATCTCGCTGATGTAGATAGAGCTAACTTCTCGTTCTTGAAGTCCTCGCGAATCGGGATGAAGTGAGATGACTTTGTAAGACGATCGATTATTACCCATATGGTGTCATACCCACTGGAGGTGCGAGGTAACCCGGTAATGAAATCCATGGTTATGTTTTCCCACTTCCATACAGGTATTTCGGGTTGGACTAGAAGTCCTGAAGGTCTTTGATGTTCAGCTTTACTTTGGAACAGGTAAGGTGTAACATTTGTCAAAAACGGGTTTCCAAAACCCGCTCCGTTTTGTAATCGAATATCAAGTTATAAATGTCACGTTGTATATTTATGATTATTTTGATTTTTAATGATGCATAATTAATAAACAAACTAAACTATAAAAATTATTTTTGACAAAAAGTGAAAACAAAATAAATAAAAATGAAATGTTGCTGCCGGGGATCGAACCCGGGTCAGCCGGAACCGAAATCCAAAGATTTAACACATCACCACTCCGCCACTTGTTGTTTTCTGTCAACTTAGGGAAACAAATAACTCTTATACACAAACCTAGTTTAAACTGGTTGCGCCAACTGAGAAACCGAAATCGGCAATTCAACCGTCTAATCGTTTGATTAATCGCACATTCAGGTTTATAACCGATGCACCGACGATTTTTAATCAATTCAGATTGAATGAACTTCAATTTTGATTATCATCGGTTTTTATAACCGAAAATAATCAAAGTCCAAATTACTTCAATTCAAGACCCCTCTCGCGACTCAGAAACATCATACCAACTTTCCATTTCATTTTCGTCACACATTCGGTTCACCAGAAAGCTTAAATCAACTCGCCGGAAAATTCTGCAAGTTCGCCGGAAAACCGTATTTGTCCTCAAATCGGTAAGTTCTTCAATACCATCATAGTCTAACAGTTGTTAAGCTATTTCTAACTCAAACCTTCCACTTGAGATCGAATTCAGGCACTGTTATTAGATAATTTCAGTTCGCCGGAAAAGTTATGAAAATCTCTATTTTCATCTGAGAATCGGTAAGGGCATTCAAACCCACTGTTAACATTTGTTGATCACTTCAATTTCACGATTAGCTAATCAAATCGGTTAATTGTCTTGTTTAGTTGAAGAGCACAAAAACAGAGACCGACACATTGCCGGAATTCTGAAATAAACCGTTCAACGGTATGTTCACTTCTAATTATCGTTTCTGCCATTTCATATTAGATTGTACAATGTTTATCAATCGAACTACACAAGATATAACGGTATGATATACTGCCTGTAAAATTCAACGAAGAAGATGACTGTGATAACACTATAAGTATAATTAAAATTGGTATTTTAAACGGGTTAGACACACAGTCCAGCGGTGGACTGTGTGCAAATAATACGCACACGTCACGAGTTCGATCCCTGATACACGCACCCTCTATGTAATAAAATGCCTTTTTGATTAAAGCTGAACCGGGTTAACCCCGTTAGTTGTTAAGTATAATAAAAACCGAGATATTAACCAGGTTAGACACACAGTCCAGCGGTGGACTGTGTGCAACACTAAGTCGCACGTCACGCGTTCGAGTCTGGTTAACGACACCGGTTCGATGATTTAAAATCTTTTTCTAAAAACAAATGAATTTTGAATAAATCGAATTAGTATATAAATATAATTAAAAACAAGATTATTTCGGGTTAGACACGTAGCTCAGTTGGTAGAGCTGCGTGCACGCGTAAGGGAGGTCTCGGGTTCGAGTCTCACCCAGCGCATACATGCACACTGACCGAACCGGTCAACAAGTCAACGGTCAACGCAAAATAAACAATTTTTTTTATATTTTTATTTATTTAATTTAATTTAAAAATCAATTAAAAATACTTAAAAATAACATTTTCAAAGATAGAAAATAGCCTTAAACTCACAAAAATATATCTAAAAATTCCATTAAAATCCTTAATAAAATCCACTCATTTACTATATTTTTCCGTTATTATTTAGGTTAGTAATTCTCGTTGTTCAACTCTCCCGACTCGTGCGCATCTCATCATCTCCAATCAAACGCACCCAATGTGAGTGAATCTTACAAATTCACCGTTTTAATCACGTTTTGGGGTGTATCATGTGTCTTGCTATATATTATATTTAAATCATTGTGCATACATCATATCATGAACATGTGTATTCAGTTTGTTTCAACTGTTGTGTGGTTATCGTTAGATGCAATTTATTATTTTCAGTACATGCAATTTCATAGGCCGCCGCTCCCCATTACATTATGAGCGTTGAGCATGTTCACCATTACATTATGAGCGTGAACCTGGCGTGCCCACATACGATCGGCTCCATTTGATTGAGCCTTGATCGCACAGACATTTTCATTTTCAGTACATGCAATACGATCGGCTCCGTTTGATTGAGCCTTGATCGCACAGTTTCATTCATGTTATTTATCGTATGATGTTGGTATGTTAATGTATGCTATCATGTGTTATTGTATGTTATAGTTGTGATTGCTATTGCTACTTCTTGGTTATTTACATTTGCTCATTTATGATTATGCACAATTTTTCATTGATAAACTAACAAGAAAATCAATAACAAATGTTTATCTAACAAGGTTCACTCGCCAACTTATGTTGACCCAAAAACCCCCATTTTTACACATGATACGGGTGAACCAGCAGCAGCCAGAAACACATAGGATTGGACTAGAAGAATAAAATGATTTAGAGTTTGGAATTGTTATGTTTGGTTTATTTTCTTTGTATTGTATGGACATATTTGGATATTTGGAAATGTAACTTTGACTTTAATAAATATGAAACATATTAGTAAATATCATGAGCTTTGGTGATAACCCAATTATGCCCTGACTCTTATTCCGCTGCGGGTCGGGGTTTGACAGATTGGTATCAGAGCCATGACTATAGGGATATAGGATAGGTTATTAGACCCTTAGAGCCTATACTATAGTTTATTAGAAAGTTATAAGATTTTTGTGTGTTACATGCCAAATTTCATGATGTTTATATGTTTTATGTTAAATGTTACATTCAATATTATGCAAGCATGTTCATAAGTATGTATTATCATATAATGCCTATCATGAATCATATACTCATAACATATCACATCCATGAAAGCACACACCACATCATGATTACTTTTACAATGATTTTTGTGTCTTCAAATCTCATCAAAGTGAGTTCTCATGACGGGCATGTAGTAACTGGAAGGGTACCAGTACCGGTAGTCGGAACGTCCTGTCTAGGCTGGCATTCGTATAAATCCAAAATAAAGGACCAGTTTGCCTACCTGGGGACTAACGATGAGAGTACGAAGTACCTATTAGGCCAAAGCATGCTATACCAAACGTCGTGTGAGCTAACCCCACTTTGAGTTGTCATTGTGCCTACACCTGGACACGTTCCGACCAAACATCTCATGAACATATTTTGTGGTTTGCATTCGGGTGATGCGAGTGTTAAATTGCCAATACTAATGTGAATCCTACCAAGCCCATAGTCATGGGGGCCCACATGACTATATAGGTGAAGGTATGGGGGACATTTGAGGCCCAACATGAGCAAACCCAAGACATCCTATGGATGTAGTTGCATTGTTGATATTTATGTTATTTTCATTTTCTTAAAGACACATGACACCTGAAAAGACACCATAAACTCACAATCTTCTCATGTATGTTCCTGTAGATGTCGTCCAGCCAACAACGAAGGGGTAAAAGATCAGGAAGGTCTCAGGAACGCTTGGCCACACAAATCGCAAAACAAATGGCCACGATACTGCCTGACATTGTGGTCCAAGTACAACAAGCCCTCGCTAGAAATCCTACTAACCCTCCCCAACAACATGACCAGAACATCGACAACCCTCCTACCAGCAAGTGCTCATACAAACATTTCAAATCTTGTGATCCTTCTAAATTTGAGGGGACCGAAGGTGTCACTGCTCTCCTCCACTGGTTCGAGGAAATGGAAAACACCTTCCTCAACTGCGATTGTCCTGAGGATCGCAAGGTTCGATACGCCACCGGGAGACTATTTGGGGTAGCTCTCACTTGGTGGAATACTGAAAAGGGAAGAGGGGAACTGATGATGCAATGGCCTTAACTTGGGAGGAGTTAAGGGAAATCATGACTAGGCGTTTCTGTCCTAGGAGTGAAATTAAAAAGTTGGAGGACGAATTTCATTCTTTAAAACAGAAGGAGGGGGATCACACCACCTATAACAAGAGGTTCTTGGAGTTGAACCAAATGGTTCCAAATTTTTTTACCCCAACTTATCGTTTGATCGAGCATTATATTCGAGGACTTCCCTCGAAAATCCAAGATTCAGTTCTCAGCGTTTCACCGGTAACACTTGAAGCTGCTATGGAGCTAGCGACTGAACTGACCGAGAATCGAATTCGCAACGGTAAGTTTAAAGAAGAGAGAAAGAAAGCCCCTGTTGAGGGTCAAACTTCAAACCATTCCATCTCCTCCTCTAAGTTTGCTAACAAGAGGAAGCGCAACACCAGAAATTTCGCCGTTACACAAACCAACCTCCCAATTCCTGCTGCACCCATTACCCAAGTCGCTCCTTCACCTGCACCATACAAAAGACCCTACTCTGGCCCGTTACCAAAATGTAACCGTTGCCAATATCACCATTCTCCTGATTATCCTTGCCAGCATTGCATCGGCTGTGGTCGCGCGGGTCATACTGTTCAAACCTGCCGCATGCCCCAGCGAACGAACCGCCACCAACCTTTAACCCAAACCCACCAACAATTAATGGGTCAAGCCCAAAAACCCCTACTATTACCACCCACCCAACATTTAGCCTAGACATATTACCAACCCAATTATCCTATGGGTCAACCTATGCGGGCTTGCTACAATTGCGGAGACCCAGCCATTTCAGAAACACTTGTCCAAGGTTGGTAAACATTATTCATGCTCAGGCTCAAGCCAACCCAGGGAATCAAGCGAACCAAGCTCCTCCACCTGCAAGAGGAAGAGCTTTCAATATCAACGCTAATCAGGCTAGGGCCGACGGCAATGTGGTTAATGGTACGTTCCTTATAAATGGTAGATATGCATCTATGTTATTTGATACTGGTGCGGATAGAAGTTTTGCGTCCTTAGAATTTGAACCTATCTTAAACCAAAATCGGGATAAGCTCATGGAATCCATAACGGTAGAAGTTGCGAACGGGAAACAAGTTTCATTAAGCTCTATTATACGCAACTGTACACTCACCTTAAACGACCACGATTTCTCAGTCGACCTTATTCCTATGAAGCTGGGAAGTTTTGATATCATAATCGGTATGGACTGGCTTAGTCAACATCAGGCAGAAGTTGTATGTCGCGAAAAGTTTATACGTATTCCTCTTTCAAACGGTCAGACTCTTCGAATCTTTGGAGAAACCTCGTCGAAAGGGCTCAGCTTAATGTCTTGTCTTCAAGCTCAAAAATATCTTCGCAAGAATTATGTCGCGTTTTTAGCTCATACCATCAAAAAGGGAACCATGGAGAAGAAACTTGAAGACATTCCAGTAGTAAAAGATTTCCCGCGAGTTTTTCCTGACGAGATTTCAGGACTTCCTCCAGTTAGAGAAGTTGAATTCCGTATTGATCTTATACCTGGTGCTACACCAGTTGCAAAATCTCCTTATAGGTTAGCCCCCTCTGAAATGCAAGAGCTAGCCAGTCAATTACAAGAGTTGACTGACAAGGGATTCATACGTCCTAGCTCATCGCCTTGGGGTGCACCTGTCCTTTTTGTAAAGAAGAATGCATCGACTACAGAGAGCTCAACAAATTAACAATCAAGAATCGCTATCCTTTACCTCGCATTTATGATCTTCTTGACCAACTTCAAGGTGCCAACTGCTTTTAAAAATCGACCTTCGATCTGGCTATCATCAACTTAGAGTACATGAAGAAGACGTCCCAAAGACTGCTTTCCGAACTCGTTATGGCCATTATGAATTCATGGTCATGCCATTTGGTTTAACCAACGCTCCAGCTGTCTTCATGGACCTAATGAACAGAGTCTGCAAACCTTATCTTGATCGATTTGTTATAATCTTCATCGACGACATTCTTATTTGTTCAAAGTCTAAATCTGATCATGAGCGTCATCTTCGACTCATCCTTACACTTCTAGAGAATTAAAAGCTTTACGCCAAATTCTCCAAATGCGAATTCTGGTTAAAAGAGGTGCAATTCCTCGGACATGTAGTCAATGACAAGGGAATACATGTCGACCCCTCAAAGATCAAAGCGGTACAAGGATGGCAAGCTCCATGTACCCCAACTGAAGTAAGATCTTTTCTTGGTTTGGCTGGTTATTATCGTCGTTTCATTTCAAACTTCTCTCGCATTGCTGTACCACTCACGGCTTTAACTCATAAGGGAAAACCTTTCATATGGGGACCCAAGCAAGAAGAAGCCTTCCAAACCCTTAAACAAAAACTCTGTGATGCACCAATCCTCACTCTTCCTGAAGGTTGTGATGATTTCGTGGTCTATTGCGACGTGTCAGGGCAAGGATTAGGTTGCGTTCTAATGCAAAGAGGAAAAGTTATAGCTTATGCTTCGAGACAACTCAAAACACATGAGAAGAACTACACCACCCATGACCTAGAACTTGGAGCCGTTGTGTTCGCTCTTAAGATATGGCGGCATTATCTCTATGGTACTAAGTGTTAAATATACACTGACCACAAGAGTCTTCAACATATCTTCAATCAAAAGGAGTTAAACATGAGGCAACGAAGATGGGTCGAACTTCTAAATGATTACGACCGTGAAATTCGATACCACCCTGGCAAAGCAAATGTGGTGGCTGATGCACTTAGTCGAAAGGGTTATGCGAACTCCATTCGTCTTCTATGTTCGCAAATCATAACTGACATTAAAGATCAAATTCGAGAAGCCCAACATGTTTCAGTAACGGAAGATGATGTACGAAAGGAGATGTCCTGTGGAGCTGAACTTAAAATTGAAACTAAATCTGACGGTATTCTGTACTACCTAGATCGTATCTGGATTCCTAACCACAACAATCTTCGTGAAATTCTTATGAAGGAAGCTCACAAAACGCGATACTCTATACACCCAGGGGCCGATAAGATGTATCAAGACCTACGATATACCTATTGGTGGCCTGGAATGAATAAGGATATTGTTGTTTTTGTTTCCAAGTGCCTTACATGTTCCAAGGTGAAAGCTGAACACCAAAGACCCTCAGGACTTCTGGTCCAACCTGAAATACCTGTATGGAAGTGGGAAAATATAACCATGGATTTCATTACCGGGTTACCTCGCACTTCTGGTGGGTATAACACTATATGGGTAATAATTGACCGACTTACAAAATCAGCTCACTTTATTCCTATCCGTGAAGATTTCAAGAACGAAAAGCTTGCTCGTATTTATATCAGCGAAATCGTAAGCCGACATGGGGTACCGTTAAGCATTATTTCTGATCGCGATGGTCGTTTCACTTCACGAACATGGCAAGCAGTACAATCCGCTATGGGTACGCGATTAGATCTCAGTACCGCCTATCATCCTCAAACTGATGGACAATCTGAGCGCACCATTCATACTCTTGAAGATATGCTTCGAGCATGTGTCATAGACTTCAAGGGAAATTGGGACGCCCACCTACCATTAGTTGAATTTTCGTACAACAACAGCTATCATTCAAGCATCGGCATGGCACCTTTTGAAGCCTTATATGGTCGTAAGTGCCGATCTCCTGTATGTTGGCACGAAATTGGGGAAGCTCAAATCACTGGTCCAGAATTGATCCAAGAAACCACAGACAAGATCCATCAAATCCGAAACAATCTTCTAACGGCTCAAAGTCGTCAAAAGAGTTATGCAGATAAACGACGGAAGCCTTTAGAGTTTAACATTGGTGATCATGTACTTCTAAAAGTATCACCGTGGAAGGGAGTAGTTCGTTTTGGTCAAAAAGGCAAGCTAGCACCACGCTACGTAGGACCTTTCAAGATACTCGAAAGAGTAGGACGTGTAGCATACAAGCTTGATCTACCAGAAGAACTCAACAGGATTCATCCCACATTCCACGTGTCGAACTTGAAGAAGTGCCTCGCTGATGAAAACCTCCACATTCGTCTGGAAGATATTCAGATTGATGAATCTATGCATTTTATTAAAAGACCAGTAGAAATCATGGACTTCGGGGAGAAACGTCTACGACGAAGTCGCATTCCAATTGTTAGGGTACGCTGGGAGTCGAAACGGGACCTGAGTTTACTTGGGAACGCGAAGACTCAATGCGCGAAAAATACCCACATCTTTTTCCTACTACTACTTAAATTTCGGGACGAAATTCTAAAAGTAGGGGATACTGTAACATTTGTCAAAAACGGGTTTCCAAAACCCGCTCCGTTTTGTAATCGAATATCAAGTTATAAATGTCACGTTGTATATTTATGATTATTTTGATTTTTAATGATGCATAATTAATAAACAAACTAAACTATAAAAATTATTTTTGATAAAAAGTGAAAACAAAATAAATAAAAATGAAATATTGCTGCCAAGGATCGAACCCGGGTCAGCCGGAACCGAAATCCAAAGACTTAACACACACACACATCACCACTCCGCCACTTGTTGTTTTCTATCAACTTAGGGAAACAAATAACTCTTATACACAAACCTAGTTTAAACTGGTTGCGCCAACTGAGAAACCGAAATCGGCAGTTCAACCGTCTAATCGTTTGATTAATCGCACATTCAGGTTTATAACCGATGCACCGACGATTTTTAATCAATTCAGATTTAATGAACTTCAATTTTGATTATCATCGGTTTTTATAACCGAAAATAATCAAAGTCCAAATTACTTCAATTCAAGACCCCTCTCGCGACTCAGAAACATCATACCAACTTTCCATTTCATTTTCGTCACACATTCGGTTCACCAGAAAGCTTAAATCAACTCGCCGGAAAATTCTGCAATTTCGCCGGAAAACTGTATTTGTCCTCAAATCGGTAAGTTCTTCAATACCATCATAGTCTAACAGTTGTTAAGCTATTTCTAACTCAAACCTTCCATTGAGATCGAATTCAGGCACTGTTATCAGATAATTTCAGTTCGCCAGAAAAGTTCTGAAAATCTCTATTTTCATCTGATAATCGGTAAGGGCATTCAAACCCTCTGTTAACATTTGTTGATCACTTCAATTTCACGATTAGCTAATCAAAACGGTTAATTGTCTTGTTCAGTTGAAGAGCACAAAAACAGAGACCGACACATTGCCGGAATTCTGAAATAAACCGTTCATCGGTATGTTCACTTCTAATTATTGTTTCTGCCATTTCATATTAGATTGTACAATGTTTATCAATCGAACTACACAAGATATAACGGTATGATATACTGCCTGTAAAATTCAACGAAGAAGATGACTGTGATAACACTATAAGTATAATTAAAATTGGTATTTTAAACGGGTTAGACACACAGTCCAGCGGTGGACTGTGTGCAAATAATACGCACACGTCACGAGTTCGATCCCTGATACACGCACCCTCTATGTAATAAAATGCCTTTTTGATTAAAGCTGAACCGGGTTAACCCCGTTAGTTGTTAAGTATAATAAAAACCGAGATATTAACCAGGTTAGACACACAGTCCAGCGGTGGACTGTGTGCAACACTAAGTCGCACGTCACGCGTTCGAGTCTGGTTAACGACACCGGTTCGATGATTTAAAATCTTTTTCTAAAAACAAATGAATTTTGAATAAATCGAATTAGTATATAAATATAATTAAAAACAAGATTATTTCGGGTTAGACACGTAGCTCAGTTGGTAGAGCTGCGTGCACGCGTACGGGAGGTCTCGGGTTCGAGTCTCACCCAGCGCATACATGCACACTGACCGAACCGGTCAACAAGTCAACGTCAACGCAAAATAAACAATTTTTTTTTATATTTTTATTTATTTAATTTAATTTAAAAATCAATTAAAAATACTTAAAAATAACATTTTCAAAGATAGAAAATAGCCTTAAACTAACAAAAATATATCTAAAAATTCCATTAAAATCCTTAATAAAATCCACTCATTTACTATATTTTTCCGTTATTATTTAGGTTAGTAATTCTCGTTGTTCAACTCTCCCGACTCGTGCGCATCTCATCATCTCCAATCAAACGCACCAATGTGAGTGAATCTTACAAATTCATCGTTTTAATCACGTTTTGGGGTGTATCATGTGTCTTGCTATATATTATATTTAAATCATTGTGCATACATCATATCATGAACATGTGTATTCAGTTTGTTTCAACTGTTGTGTGGTTATCGTTAGATGCAATTTATTATTTTCAGTACATGCAATTTCATAGGCCGCCGCTCCCCATTACATTATGAGCGTTGAGCATGTTCACCATTACATTATGAGCGTGAACCTGGCGTGCCCACATACGATCGGCTCCATTTGATTGAGCCTTGATCGCACAGACATTTTCATTTTCAGTACATGCAATACGATCGGCTCCGTTTGATTGAGCCTTGATCGCACAGTTTCATTCATGTTATTTATCGTATGATGTTGGTATGTTAATGTATGCTATCATGTGTTATTGTATGTTATAGTTGTGATTGCTATTGCTACTTCTTGGTTATTTACATTTGCTCATTTATGATTATGCACAATTTTTCATTGATAAACTAACAAGAAAATCAATAACAAATGTTTATCTAACAAGGTTCACTCGCCAACTTATGTTGACCCAAAAACCCCCATTTTTACACATGATACGGGTGAACCAGCAGCAGCCAGAAACACATAGGATTGGACTAGAAGAATAAAATGATTTAGAGTTTGTAATTGTTATGTTTGGTTTATTTTCTTTGTATTGTATGGACATGTTTGGATTTTTGGAAATGTAACTTTGACTTTAATAAATATGAAACATATTAGTAAATATCATGAGCTTTGGTGATAACCCAATTATGCCCCGACTCTTATTCCGCTGCGGGTCAGGGTGTGACATAAGGCACTTGGAAACAAAAACAGCGATATCCTTTTTCATGCCAGGCCACCAGTAGGTGTATCGTAGGTCTTGATACATCTTGTCGGCTCCTGGGTGTACAGTGTATCGTGTTTTGTGCGCCTCATTCATGAGGAAATCACGAAGGTTATCGTGATCAGGAATCCATATGCGGTTTAAACAGTATAGAATACCGTCGGATTTGGTTTTGATTTTTAGTTCAGCTCCACATCACAGCTCATCCAGTACGTCATTTTCTGTTACAGAAACATGTTGAGCTGCCCGGATTCGATCTTTGATGTCGGTTATGATTTGCGAACATAGAAGACGAATGGAGTTCGCATAACCTTTTCGACTGAGCGCATCAGCCACCACGTTTGCCTTGCCGGATGATACCGAATTTCACAGTCGTAGTCGTTGAGAAGTTCGACCCATCTTCATTGCCTCATATTCAACTCCTTTTGGTTGAAGATATGCTGGAGACTCTTGTGGTCAGTGTATATTTCACACTTAGTACCGTAGAGGTAATGTCTCCATATCTTGAGAGCGAACACAACGGCTCCAAGTTCCAGGTCGTGGGTGGTGTAATTCTTCTCGTGAACCTTGAGTTGCCTAGAGGCATAGGCTATCACTTTTCCTCTTTGCATTAATACACAGCCTAGCCCTTGCCCTGATGCATCGCAATATACTACAAAGTCATCGCAACCTTCAGGGAGTGTGAGGATAGGTGCGTCAAAAAGTTTTTGCTTTAGAGTTTGGAAGGCTTCCTCTTGTTTAGGTCCCCATATGAAGGGTTTTCCTTTATGAGTCAAAGCCGTGATTGGTACAGCAATACGGGAAAAATTGGCAATGAAGCGTTGATAGTAACCAGACAAACCAAGAAATGACCGTACTTCGGTAGGGGTACGTGGTGCTTGCCATTCCTGCACTGCCTTGATTTTTGAAGGATCGACATGAATTCCCTTGTCATTGACGACATGTCCAAGGAATTGTACTTCTCCTAACCAGAATTCGCATTTTGAGAACTTAGCGTAAAGCTTTTCAGTCCTTAAGAGTGTAAGGATGAGTCGAAGGTGTCGCTCATGATCGGATTTAGACTTGGAGTAGATAAGAATATCGTCGATGAAGACTATGACGAAACGGTCGAGGTAGGTTTGCATACCCTATTCATTATATCCATGAAGACAGCGGGGGCGTTGGTTAAACCGAATGGCATGACCATGAATTCGTAATGACCATAACGAGTCCGGAAGGGGGTCTTTGGGATATCTTCTTCATGCACTCTGAGCTGATGATAACCAGAACGAAGGTCGATTTTTGAAAAGCAGGTGGCGCCTTGAAGTTGGTCTAGGAGGTCATCAATGCGAGGTAGTGGATAGCGATTCTTAACCGTTAACTTGTTGAGTTCTCTATAATCGATGCACATGCGAAACGTTCCATCTTTCTTCTTCACAAAAAGAACAGGTGCACCCCAAGGCGATGAGCTAGGACGTATGAATCCTTTGTCAGTCAGCTCTTGCAGTTGACTGGCCAGCTCTTGCATTTAGGATGGGGCTAACCTATAAGGAGATTTTGCGACTGGTGTAGCGCCAGGTACAAGATCGATGCGGAATTCGACTTCTCTCACGGGAGGAAGTCCTGAAATATCGTCGGGAAAGACTTGTGGGAATTCTTTCACAACTGGGATGTCTTCGAGTTTCCTCTCCTTGGTTCCCTTTTTGACGACGTGAGTTAGGAATGCGACATAGTTCTTGCGGAGATATCTTCGGGCTTGAAGGCAGGACATTAATTTGAGTCCTTTCGAAGGGGTTTCCCCAAAAATACATAGGGTCTGACCGTCTGCAAGAGGAATGCGAATGAACTTTTCGCGGCACACTACTTCAGCGTGATGCTGGCTGAGCCAGTCTATACCGATTATAACATCGAAACTTCCCAACTTCATAGGAATGAGGTCAACTGGAAAGTCGTGATCGTTTAGAGTGAGGGTACAATGCGTATAATAGAATTTAATGAAACGGGTTTTCCGTCAGCAACTTCCACCGTTAGAGATTCCATGAGATTAACACGAGTTTGGTTGAGGATAGGTTCGAATTCTAAGGACACAAAGCTCTTATCCGCGCCAGTATCGAATAGTATGGATGCATAACTACCATTGATGAGAAACGTACCGTTGACCACGTTGTTGTCAGCCCTAGCTTGGTTGGCATTGATGTTGAAAGCTCTTCCTCTGGCAGGTGGAGGAGCTTGGTTAGCTTGGGTTACCGGGTTTGCTTGAGCTTGGGCATGGATGATGTTCACCAAGCGTGGACAAGTGTTCCTAAAGTGGTTTGGGTCCCCACAGTTGTAAGAGGCTCGCATGGGTTGCATCATGGGGTAGTTGGGTTGGTATTAAGGTTGGGCTATGTGTTGTGCAGATGGTAGAAGTAAGGGTTGTTGGGCTTGGCCCACTATCTGATTGTGGGTTTGGGTTGGAGGTTGATTGCGGTTCATTCATTGAAGAGTACGACAGGTTTGGATGGTGTGACCCGCACGGCCACAGCTTGTGCAATGTTGGCAGGGGTTTTCGGGAGGGTGATGGTACTGACAACGGTTGCATTTTGGGTGTGGGCCGGTGTATGGCTTTTTGAATGGTACAACTGAAGGAGCAATTTGGGTGATTGGTGCAGCAGTGATAGTTGGTTTGAGTGACAGCAAAATTCTTGCTGTTTCGTTTCCTCTTACCAGCAAACTTCGAGGAGGAGACGGGGTGGTTTGGAGTTGGGGCCTCAATGGGTGGTTCCCTCTTCTCATCTTTGAATTTGCCGTTTCGGATACGATTCTCAGTGAGTTCTGTAGCTAATTCCATTGCGGCTTCAAGTGTTGCAGGCGAAGTGATTAAAACCGAATCTTCGATTTTCGAGGGGAGACCTCGAATGTAATGTTCAACCAAGCGGTACAAGGGGGTGAAAAAATTAGGGATCATCTGGTTCAGCTCGAGAAATCTCTTATTATAGGATGTGTGATCTCCTTCCTTTTGTTTCAGTGTGTGGAATTCATCTTCCAGCTTTTTGATTTCGTTTCTTGGACAGAAGCGTCTTGTTATGAGTTCCCTTAACTCTTCCCATGTTAAGGCCATGGCATCTTCAACTCCTCGCTTACCTTTTTCCGTGTTCCACCAGGTAAGGGCTACCCCAAACAGTCTTCCAGTTGAATAACGTACCTTACGGTCCTCGGGACAATCGCAATTGAGGAAAGTGTTTTCCATTTCTTCAAACCAGTGAAGGAGGGCGGTAATACCTTCGGTCCCTTCATATTTTGGGGGATCGCAAGATTTGAAGTGTTTGTAGGAACACTTTTTGGAAGGAGGGTTAGCGACGCTCTTGTCTTCTTGATTGGGAGGGTTGATTGGATTTGCGGTGAGAGCTTGTTGAACTTGAATCACGATGTCAGGAAGCACTGCGGCCATTTGTTTAGCAATTTGTGTGGCCAAGCGTTCATTTGATCTTCCTGACTTTCTACCTCCACGTAGTTGCCTAGCCGACATCTACAGGAACATACATAGGAGGATTGTGAGTTTAAGAATTTTCTAGGTGTCATGTGTCGTAAAAAGAATGAAAATCAACATAATTGGCAATAATTTAACTACATCCATAGGATGTCTTGGGTTTGCTCATGTTTGGGCCTCCAATGTCCCCCATACCATTGCCTGTGAAGTCAAGTGGGCCCCCATGACTATTGGGCTTGGTAGGATTCACATTGATGTCGGCGGGTTAACACTCGCACCACCCGAATGAAAATCGTAAAACATGATTGCGAGATGTATGGTAGGAGGGTGTCCAGGTGTAGACACAATGACAACTCAAAGTGGGGTTAGCTCACACGACGTTTGGTATAGCATGCTTTGGCCTAATAGGTCCTTCGTACTCTCATCGTTAGTCCCCAGGTAGGCAAACTGGTCCTTTATTTTGGATTTATACGGATGCCAAGCCTAGACAGGACGTTCCGACTACCGGTACTCGTACCCTTCCAGTTACTACATGCCCGTCATGAGAACTCACTTTGATGTGATTTGAAAAATACAAAAATCATTGCAAAAATCATGGGAATCGTGAGGTGTGTGTTCTCATGGATATGATATGTTATGAGGATATGATTCATGATGAGCATTGCATAATAACATGTATTTGTGAGCGTGCTTGCAAAACATTGAGTGTGAAAATAAACATAAAACATATAAACATCATGAATTTTGTATGTAACGCATAAACAATTTAAAATTTAATCAACTATAGTATAGGCTCTAAGGGTTTAATAACCTATCCTATATCCCTATAGTCACAAGCTCTGATACCAATCTGTCACACCCCAACCCATAGCGGAATAAAAGTCGGGGCATAATTGGGTTATCACCAAAGCTCATGATGTTTACTAAGATGTTTCATATTTATTAAATTCAAATTACAAACTTAAATATCCAAAACAAAATTCATACAATTACAAGAATATGAAACTACAAAATTATTCCAAAGCATAAACTTGTTTATTCTTCTAGGCCTTCCTAAGTGTTTCCTGTCTCAGCTGGATCACCTGTATCATGTGTAAAACGGGGGAGATTTTGGGTCAACAAAAGTTAGCGAGTGAACCTTGATAAAACATTTTTACTAATTTCTTGTTTTATTTAATAAAGAAAATTCGTGCAATAATCACATGTGAGCAAACATATATAGATAACCAATCACAAACCACTTTGGATGAGTATATGACATGAATGATGATGTATGTGAGGTCAAGGCTCAATCAAACGGAGCCGATCTAATGAGGCTCCTGATGCTCAACCCGTATCCCACGGGGAACTGATGAGCCTAAGGAAATGCGTGCACTGAAAATGATAAATCCAATCTACATATAATTCACACAACAATTGATACACATTTGATTCACGGATATGATGTATGCACAAGTGTTTAAATAAAATAGAAGTATGGTACGACACATGATACACCCCAAAACATGATTAAAACGGGGAATTGGTAGAGGTTCACTCACAGTGGGTGCGTTCTTTGATGACGATGAATGCGCACGAATTTATGATTCAACCGACGAGGGAAAAACTAACCTAAATAATAACGAAATGATTCGATAAATAAATAATTTTTATTTGAGATTAATATTTTTAATTAGTGCTCTTAATGGGATTTTTAGATATATTTTTGTGAGTTTAAGGAAATTTTCTAACTTAAAAAATCTTATTTTTAAGTATTTTTAAATGATTTTTCAATTAAATAAATAAATAACGATAAAACAAAAAGGTTTGACTTTTGTCAGGTTTGACCGGGTCTTGACCGGTCAGACTGTGTTTATTCTATGCGACTAGTGAGGTTCGAACTCGAGACCTCTCGTATACGTGCACGCAGCTCTACCAACTGAGCTACGTGTCTAACCCGAAATATTCTTGATTTTAATTATATTTATATACTAACTGACTCTAACCATTTTTAGTCTTTATTAAAAATGTTATAATATGGCCGAACCGGTTGCAGAGACCCGGAGTCGAACTCGGGACCTTCGGTTCGAGTGCGCACAGCCCAACCAGTTGGGCTGTGTGTCTAATCTGTTTAACTACTGGATTATATTCCTCTTATGTATATACTGTGACTTGATCTGATTAGGTTTTAAAAATGTTGGTTTTATTTCTGAAAGTCGGTAACGTGTGCGATTCGAACCCGGGACGTGTGTTTTGTATTTGCACACAGTCCACCGCTGGACTGTGTGTCTAACCCGGTTAAATACCCGATTTTAATTACATTAATATACAATTTAAGTTCGTCTTCTTCATTAAGAAGAACACAGAACAGTGCACCTGACTGTTCTTGCTTATTCGACCAACGGCCTTATAATCGATTGAAATGGAATAGGAAAACAAAGATTAAGGAATACGATATACCAAGACGGAGAGTTTTCTTCAGACTTCCGGCAGTGTTCGTCGGCTCTGATTTGCGATTTCCGGCTGAATAAACTGTTTTAACAGTTTCGATTATTGTGTTGAGCAATTAGATTATAAATCAAGAGATAGCAAGAAGGTTTAGACAATTATACCGTCTGAAGAACGAATGCGGTTTTCTGATCAGTGATTCCGGTAATATTCCGGCGAAAATGAAAATCTCCGGCGACGAGATTTGGAAGGAATAAAGCTTCGAAAGAGAGTGCGGTTCTGAGCGAAAGGTTTACAGGAATTTTGAGTGAGTATTTATAAGGAAGAACAGGCTGAATTGGGTTCGAATTTGGGTCATGATTCGCGGTCAAAGGTCTCCGACGGTTATGACTGAAATTGATGGTTAGGCATCGGTTATAACTGATGTCGAAATCAGTTAACGCGTTTTAGTCAAAAGGAAATAGATAAAATTGCGGATATCTCGGTTTTTCCGGCGACTGCGAGTTCTGGGCGCACTGATTTCCGGTTTTGATTTTTCGGGTTTTACTTTAAGTGTTATTTGATTAAGTGTTTATTACAAGTGAAGTGTGTGGCGGAGTGGTGTGGTGTGTGTTTGTGTTTGTGGGAGACCCGGGTTCGAGACCCGGCAGCTCCATTTTATTTTTTATTCACTTATTATTATTATTTATCAATTATGGTTTTTAAATTCTAAAATGTTTATTAATTATGTATTACTTAAAATAATCTGAACAATAAATACGTAACGAAATCTTATAACTGAATACTTGATTATTAAACGAAGCGGGTTTGGAAAACCCGTTTTTCGACGAATGTTACAACTATACCCGCGTTTTCGTTAATTCGTGTCACTAGCTCTTGTTCATTGAATCTCGGTGTCTTAACTAGTTAGTTTTTAAACGGCGTATATCTTTTTCACCGGTCGTTAGATTTTTATCACTGTGCTCGTATTTGCATGTAACCAGATCCTATTGGGTTTCGTTTATTGTTGATCACTTGTTTATTTTTCCGTTGCGTTTTATTAATTAGCTCGCTTAATTAATTGACTATTATTTATTGAACCGGGTTTTGATAAAATAAAATTTTAACTGATCGCCACGGAATACCAACATTTTGTTCTATCAAATTTAAGTTCATTTAAGAGTTAAATGTCTGGTTGGTTCCCGTGGTTTGTAGATATTGTAGGCTTGGTCCCGAAGCTTTAATAATTACAAACTTTATCTCGGTGTTTGTAATTTTTGCTTTCGGGTGATCCTTATCACTAACTTATGTTAAATATCTCAGTTAAGTATGTGTTATATGACTAGATTGCCCTTGAACTAAAAAAGAAAAACAATTAGAAAAATAAAAAAAAAAACAATAGGGTCCACCCCTCATCTTCTTCCTTCACAACCCACCACTATAACCTCCACCTTCAACCCATCACCACCACTACCACCACCACCACCTCCATCATCACCTTCAACCCACTTCCCTTTAACTACCCTTCCTTCTCTACTTCTTCTCATCCCTTACTCTCTCTCTACAAACACCTCATTCTCTATGAAAACCGCCGGTAAAATACACCCTAGACACCTTTTCTGTTCTAAGAAAACCCGCTCGATCTCGAGATCTGATATGCCCGTCCTCGTTTAATTCTTACACTATGACATCGTCTGGCTCGCCAGAGCCTAGTTACTGGAACAATAACTCAGCGTCTAATGGTGTTGCAACTCCGACTAGCTTATTGCCTACGTACGAAATATGTTCTGTTGAGTGGTCGAAGGTTTCTACTGACATAACAGTTCTAGTTGATTCAAGCTTTTAGGCAATATAGTAGTTGTGATTTATTTTATTTTAAAATTAGGTATTACGAGAGGTCTTTACAGTTAGAGAGAGAAAGTAAGGGATGAGAAGAAGTAGAGAGGAAGTGGTGGTGGTGGTGGGTTTATGGTGGAGGTGGAGGTGATGGCAGAAGTGGTGGGTTGAAGGTGACGGTGGTGGTGGTGGTGGAGGTGATGGTGGTGGGTGGTGAGAAGAGGAAGAAGTTGAGGGGTGGACCCATTGTTTTCGTTTTTTTTTAATTTTCTAAGTGTTTTTGTCTTTTAGTTCAAGGGCAATATAGTCATTTACCACATACTTAACTGAGATATTTAACATAAGTTAGTGATAAGGATCATCCGAGTACAAAAATTATAACCACTGGGATCAAGTGTGTAAATATTGAAGTCTTGGGACCAAGTCTGCAATATCTACAAACCACATGAACCAACCAGGCATAACTCTTCATTTAACAAATTTTAGTTCTTTGAAAATAACTACTTGAACCTAAAATATTTGTATACACTTTTTATGGATGGAAGATAGATGTTGCCCTTAAGGTTACATTTAATGGTATGTGATACACCCTACAATAAAAAATTAAGAGTTCAAATCGTATATGGTAAAAAAGTAAATGACACATTTGAGTTTCTTAAGACATTTGAATGATATTTGGTAGTTTGATGTAATGATGATTGATGAGTGAAACTCGAGGGGTTGAAAATAAAATTTCATCAAGTTTCTTTGTCATCAACTCATTACAGGTGTGGATTAGGTTGGTTGGTTAGGAGAATAGGAATTGAAGGCTTGCTTATTAAACGTTATCTCATACATTTTTTGAACGGCTGTTCTCTTAAGTACATGGTTCACGTTTTTTTGACCTTGTGGTAGAATCATCTGGACTTCTTGGGAACAATCTCTCAGTTAAATCGTATAAAATTGTGTGTTTCACAGTCAAATCAAAAGGTATAGTTTAAATTTTATAATATGTAGATAAAAGGTAAGAGTTTAAATCTTATAAAATGTATATAGGGTGTATGTATCTAAAAAATATTAGAATTATTGTTAACAAAAGTAAGTAATACAAACTAGAAACTGAATAAATATTGAATATTAAGGAAATTCTTCATGAATTTATAAAAAGAAATCTATTAGAAAGGAATTATTGATTGATTTTAAGTGAAGAAATACAAATGAATTATTGAATACAGTTATTAAATATATAAAAGTGGAATTATAAAATAATTTAAAAAACTAAAATATATAAAAGACATAAGATACAAATTAAAAAGAAAAACAGAAGATACAAAATGCAAATAAAAAACAAATGATTAGAAAAGGGGACTAAAAGAATAAATAAAACCTTTCACACAAATACGTACAGTGTATGACCACAATATTTCATTTGTTTCATGCCATTGAAAACTATCATCCTTATCTCAGCAACTCATCAGATGTTAAGATAGCAGTCTCATTGATGAAATATCAATCGCTACATAAGCACTAACGTCAAGCAATCATCTCGCCTTATTCCCTTGATCTATCACTTTTCAACAACTCTTATGTTATATGGTCATCACCTACAAACTTTGAGATGTCTAATTAGCCACACTAAAATAATAGAAAAAAATTTAAATAACAAAATAAAACAATAGAATGATTAAATAATATTAATTATGAATATAAATTTAACTATTTTTTAACAAAATGAAATGAAAGGCAAATGGAATAAAGTAAAATGGGATAAACGAAAGCAACAAAGAAATTGGGTAACTCGCATGATTTTAATCGGATCAATAGTGCATCAACAGAGACCAAACACTGACCAATTAACTCAAGAATGAAGCATTGATCTAATCTTTTGCCCTACAACTAACCACTGGATCAATTAGGATTCTAATAAGGTAAAGAAAGAAGCATTGATCTAATCTTCATTATCTGATTTATGAGCATATCTTACAATGTACATTCGTTAGCTAACTAATGCTAATTGTATGAAGGTTATAGCCAATAAACCTTATTACATCATGATCCTTTTACTTTGCGTTATTACAACATTAATCCCTTTACATAGAACCGTAACAATGCTTCCCTATTTAAAGATCTTAAACAAGATTAAATGAAGTGAACGAAGTTGAAATTAATCTCATGGTATCTCTTATGGCAGCTCCTTATCAATGCACCAAGATTTTGATAACAACTTTCCTTCATCATCTAAGTTTCATTTTGTTTAGCACCGATGATGGTTGCAAAGTAAGTTTTGAGGAACTTGGTAAGGGAACGATCATGGTAATGAAACTTTTTATTTCCGAGTATAGAGACATGGAAAGAAGGGTCAATTTAGGCATCCGTCAGTGTATCCAACCTGTAAGCAACTGAACCAGCTTTTTCAACAATCATAAAGGGTCCATAATTTTTTTGGAGACAGCCTGGATGCATGACACCCTGAATAGTGCTTTGACTATAGCCATGAGGTTTTAAATAGACCCACTGGCCGATGTTAAATGATCTTTCTTTACAATGCGTATACACCATTTGTTTCATTCGATTTTTTTGGCACATTTTAAGTTGTTGCGGAGTAACTAAATGGTATTTTGTTTGTAATGCAAAATCCATCCTATGGTGTATTCATCATTAGGACTATAAGGAATTAATAATGGTTGTGGATAACCATAAAGTGTTTAGTATGGGGTTATTCTGATTGTTGTGTGAAATTTGGTGTTATGTTAGTGATGTAGCTGTTGTATGCTAATAAAAAAAAGTATTTTTAAGATTTAAATACTTATAATAGTACGGATAAGTAAGGTCGTTTTCACAGAGAATACGTGATTAGTGTCTGGCTAAATTATCAAATTAATTAACTACTAATTTAGTTTTGAGAGTTTTGATTTATTGATTGGAAGAAAATTGTAAAAGTAATTTTGAGAAAAGTGATCAGATTTTTGAAAACATAACCTCCGCCAAGTTTCAGTTCTAGGTTTACATAAGATTAGCTAATTATTTGGACATCCTATACATAGTGTTGGGAAAATTAGTTAACGTGAACCATATAATTCAATTACCCAATCTACCCATATCAAGTCAACCCTCTTTAGTCACCTGATGACGTGGGTAGCCCAAACCTTAGAAAACTGATAGAGTACACAATAGCTAAAAAGGTTGAAAGCTTAAAGGGTTCGAAAATGACCAACTGTCATGAACAGCAAAAAGAACGAGGCAGTGTCCGGTCACATCACACTTTACGTGTGGACTCTCCTATCCAGCCGCAACAGAAGCATGTGGAAGAACATAGTCTATTAACCGCAGGTCCAAAGCCTTTAACCTACCAAAAAGGTCAAGTCCTACACTACAGTCATGGATCACTAGTCAAAAGTTTCTCTTTATAGCCGGTTTCCTCATCTATAAATAGCAGACCTAGCCATTTCACAACACACTCATGATCTCTCTTCTCACCTTTAAAACTTGTTTCTTGTATGTTCTATTCTTCACTCACAACAATACAATCTCATTAAACACAAACATTTTGGGTTGAATATTCTTCAATCCATAATTTATAAGTAACAATAACAAAGTGATCCAACTCTACGTATTGCAAATGTGGGGGACCCCACGACTTGCTTTAAGCTAATTGAAACCTTGAACCCTTTTACCCTAGAGATATCGTTACCATCCTTGGTCTTGTATTTGTTGTAGCAACAAGTTGGCACCCACTATGGGGCTACGCCGCTAACTCTATCTTAAAAACCAGCTTATAGCTCCAAGTATATGTATAAAGCGAATCTCCCGGCGAGGTAAATCAGGTGCCTAACAACACCGATTTGACACCAAACTCTGGTCGGATTTCACCGGCCAGATCCACACATTTCTCTACTTCCGGAAGTACTTCAACACGGACTATGTTCCTGGGTTTACCTCCTTTCAAACATAAACTCTTTCTCGGTCAGGGGTTGCCTCTCCTCAGATCGGTGCTATGCGTACACCAGAACACATAGATCTAACACCCGAGGGAGTAGCTAGAAACTTCTTACAGTTGAGATCTCTTCTCAACCAACATGTGAGCAAAGAAAGAGAAAAAGGAGTGAGGATAAGGCTAGATTATGAGGAGTCTGAACCCTCATTGTCACCTGACTCTGTACCACTTCCTTTAAGCAGCTCACACCAACAACATCCTACTTTGAAGCTGGTCCTAGTGCAACTAACCTACCACTCAACCCAAGCCCTTGTGCTTTTGGGAGGCCCAGCCTGACTGCTTTTCCTCTCTTTACCTCGCAATCCATTGCAACCGGTGCACCCTTAGGGCATGAAGTCACCCTTGATCATCTTTGGTAGTCCTCAGATTCAAGTGTTCCACCATCTGTTGCCACTTCGTGGGAACAGGCCTTGGCAACCCTACCCCTGGCTCGAAATGCAGCCATGATTTCCCTTATGGGGATAAACTACATGACGTCACCTGAAAGCCTTCAAGGCTTTAACCTTATTCCCCAACTCATGACACAAATGATGGCACAATTTCCTTGCAACACTTCATCAATCTAGTCTTGGCCACTCACCAAGGTACCTCAAACGATAACCCGACATCAAGGGTAGAAGAAGACCTCACAAAACCCTACAAGCTTAACAACTTGTCATGCTGATTATAAGTTTCAAACCTGAATAAAGATGCCATCACACATAAGAACCTATGATGGTACGATGATCCTAAAGACCACCTCCAAATCTTCACTTGGGCTGCAAGAATTGAAAAATGGTCCAACCCTGAATGATGTCTCATGTTCAACAAACCCTCGTGGGGTCTGCATGTATATGGTTCAATGACCATCCTGAACGAAGCATTCGAACCCTTGACGATCTCAACAAAGGTTTTTTGGCCAATTTCTCACAACAACAGAGGTATGTCAAGGATGCCACGATAATTTTCCAAATAAAGCAACGTGATGATGAAAGCCTTCGAGACTTCATCAAAAGATACAAAAAAGAAGGTCTAACCTAGGTAGGTGCTGATGAAAAGATAAGGGTCGAAGGGTTCATGAATGCCATAAATTCTACGTATCTCATAAGAGATTTCAACAAATGCCTACCCAAAACCCTTGAAGAAGCACTCGAAAGGGCTGAAGCCCATATTCAAGGGGAAGAAGCTGTTGACATCAAATAACAAAGAAAAAGAACTCCTAACTGGCGAAATATAGTCCCAACAGGAAACGAGTAAACTTTGGTTCTTATGATAAACGATTCAAAAACTCGGATTTTAGGAGACCTGAAAGAAGGAACCCTCCAAGCTGAGAAAAAACAATTAACTTCACAGCCTTGACCAAAACCCTACAAGAGATCTTGGCCACTGAAGAAGTGAAACACAGCTTCCGTCCTCCTCGACCATTACCAAAAAGTATGAAAAACAAAAACCAGTATTGTGAGTTCCATGAAGACAAGGGTCACCACAAAAATGATTGCTTTCAACTCAAAAAGAGGATCGAAGAGGCCGTCAAGTTTGGAGAGCTTGCCCACTTGGTCAAAGGGGTAAAGGACAAGATAGTTGAAGGAAAAAAGAAGGAAGTAAATATGGTGGACTTTGAAAACGTTGCTTCCCGAAAACACCGTTGTTTGGAGGCATGGGAAAGCCAATGTGTTTGCTTCCCACCACCAGAGGGGAGCTACTTTCAAACCCTTTGGTAGTAGAAGCCAAAATGGGAACCATCAAGACACACAAGGCGTACATCAACACCAGTGCAACCACCAAAATCATGTTTGAGAAATGTTTCAACCGTCTCAGCAATGATGAACGCTCCAAACTTCAACAATCTGAATCTTCCATCAAAGGTATCGCTGACATACCTATTAAACCTTTAGGCCAAATAACCCTTAGTGTTTGTTTCAGCGAAGGAACAAAAGAACGAACCAAGCAACTCACCTTCGTGGTAATCAACATCCCTTCTAACTATGATTTCATCATTGGAAGGCCAGGGCTCAGTGTGTCTGGGATGGCAGTTTCAGTTGGCCAAGGCACTATGAAGTTTCCCATTGAAAAAAGGGACAACAACCCTTCAACCTACCCAAGAAGCTTTCGTGGTTAAAGGGGAAAGTTCAAAAAAGGATGAAGATGATGAACAAGGGCCGATCATAAACCTAAAATATCCTCAGCAAAGGATAAGGGTAAACACTAACCTTTCCAAGGAATCTGTCACATACTTTGAGAAACTACTCTTATACTACGTTGATGTCTTTGCCTGTTGCCAAGAAGATATGAAAGGCATCCCTCATAACATTGCTGAGCACAAGTTAAGAATCCCACCTGATGTCAAACCCGTTGTCCAAAAGGAACGAAGCCAAGCTCCAGAAAGAAGCGTCACAGCATGCCAAGAGGTAGAAAAGTTTGATTTAGCCGGAATCTTTCGAGAGGTCAAGTATCAATCATGGGTAGCCAATCCATTTTTTGTTTGAAAACTTGACAAGTCTTGGAGGATGTGTATTGATTTTAAAGACTTGAATAAAGCATGCTCCAAGGATTGCTACCCGCTGCTAGAAATAGACCTCAAGGTTGACTCGCTCACAGGCTTCCCATTCAAATATTTTCTCGATGCCTACAAGGGTTACCATCAGATCCTAATGAAAGAGGAAGACGAAGAAAAAACCGCATTCCACACTGACAAAGGTATCTTTTGCTATCAGAAAATACCTTTTGGTTTGAGAAATGCAGGTGCCACTAATCAACGTCTGGTGGACATAGCGTTCGCTGGACAAATTGGAAAGAACATGGAAGCTTATGTTGATGACTTGGTGATCAATAGCAAAATGGAATATCAAATGCTCGACGACATACAAGAGACTTTCCAAAACTTGAGAAAGATCAACATGAAGCTGAATCCAGTCAAGTGCTCGTTTGGTTTTGAACAAGGAAAGTTTCTAGGGCACATTGTGGGAAAACAAAGCATTAAAGCCAATCCTAACAGAGTCAAAGATGTCCTTAACACAAGATCCCCACAAAGCAAAAAAGAAGTGGAAAGCCTAAATAGAAAGCTTGCAGCCTTCAAGCGTTTCACGTCCAAGCTAGCAAAATAGTCCCAACATTTCTTTAAAACCCTCAAGGGTTACAACAACAAGAAGATGGACTGAAGAAGCGGAGGAAGCAACACTTGGCTTCACTCCTAGCCATTACGGCTCCAGAAACAGGAGAAACGATCTCTGTCTATCTTTCGGTCGCCGAAGGGGCCATAAGTGCGGTTCTGACAATTAAACGAAAAATAATTCAGGTACGCATTTACTTCTTTAGTAAAACTTTAAAATTAGCGGAGATCAAGTATCCTCCTTTGGAAAAACTTGCTCTAGCCCTAGTCCAAACGGCTAGAAGGCTTCGAAGTTACTTTCAGGCACACCCGGTACAAGTGGTCACTGACCAACCTATTAAGAGTGTGCTTGAAAAACCATAAAATTCCGAACGACTAGCCAAATGGGCTGTGGAAGAAAAGCTGTCAAAGACCAAGTCCTGGCTGACTTTATGGTAGAAGTCCCTAAAGAAGCCACAACGGAAGTTAACATAGCTACCACTGAACCATCTGACCCTGAAACTTGGAAGCTTTTTACCGATGGGGCTTCCAGTATCAAAGGGTCAGGGGCTGGGCTAGTCTTAATCAACCCTAAAGGGTTAGAATTTACATATGCTCTTCGGCTTGAATTTCAGATCACCAATAATGAAGTCGAATATGAAGCATTGATTGCTGGGCTGAAGCTAGCCAAAGAAATAAGAGTTCAAAAGCTTCAAGTCTTCATAGGCTTTTTACTTATCTCAAGTCAAGTAAACGACAGCTATGTAGCAAAAGAACCAACATGAAGAAATACCGACAAAAATCAAAAGAATTGATGAACACATTTCAAACATGTACTATCAAACAGGTTCCAAGATCTCAAAAAAAAGAGCTGATGCACTAAGCAAGCTTCCATCTCTCACATTTGCTTATCTCACCAAGAAAGTACTAGTTGAATTGTTAAAGTCACTATCCATTCAAGAACTTGAGGTTCAAGATGTGATCACCAAAGAAGGGCCAAATTGGATGACTCCCATTATAAAGTTCCTAAAAAATGGTGAGTTACCTAATGACCAGACAGAGGCTGAAAGGGTTCGCATCAAGTCAAGGCAATATGTGCTACAAGGAGAAACCTTTTACAAAAAAGGTTACCTTTTACCACTACTCCGATGCGTTGGCCCGGAACAAAGCCAATATCTGATCAAAGAAGTCCACGAAGGAATATGTGGGGCTCATTATGGCCCAAGATCAGTGGTTTCAAAGCTGATGAACCTTGGATACTTCTGGCCTTCCATGCACCGAGATACCACTGAACAATTATGAAAATGTGAAGCTTGTCAAATACATGCAACAGTACCTAAAAGTCCTAAACATGATCTTGTTCCAATCTCCTTAGCTTGGCCATTCCATAAATGGGAATGGACATCGTCGGTCCTTTCCCATAAGCCAAATGAGGAGTAAAGTTCTTATTGGTGGCCGTTGATTACTTTACGAAATGGTCGGAAGTCAAGCCTTTGAGGAAGATCTTAGGAAAACAAGTCATTGACTTTGTTTGGGAAAGCATCATGTGCCACTTTGGGCTTCTAGGGGTGCTGGTCACAGACAATGGTAAACAATTCGCTGAGTAACCTTTTAGCTCATGGTGAAAAGAATTCAGAATTACACAAGTGTTTAGTTTTGTGGCCTATCCCTAATCAAACGACCAAGTTGAAAGAACAAACCAAAGTATTGTGGAGGGGATAAAAGAAAGATTGGGAAGGCATGGTAATTAGTGGCTTGATGAACTTCCTAACGTCTTGTCGGCAATCCGAACAACAGAAAAAACAAGTCACAAGAAAACACCTTATAGCTTAATATTTGGGTCAGAAGTTGTCATTCCAGCAGAAATCGGAGTTACCACACAACAAACACTCAACGTTGACCTTGAGGCAAACCAGGCTGAATCTGGAACTCCTAGAAGAGCTCGTGACCAAGCCGCTATAAGGGAAACAAAGTATAAGCAAAAAATGGAAGCTTACTACAACGCCCAGGTAAACATGAACGATTCAAGCCCGGAGACTTGGTCCTCCGCAACAACAAAGCAAGCAAAAAGGAAAATCAAGGTAGACTTGGTCCTAATTGGGAAGGACCTTACACCATTCTCGAAACACATAAGGGAGGGTCATAGAAGCTAGTTGATGCACAAGGCAAAAAGCTTCCTCGCCATTGGAATGGCAAAAACCTTAAAAGGTTCCATGTGTAGGCAAAATCTTTTATGAATGAATTTTTCTATCTTTCCGTTGTAATAAAAGTACCATCTCATGAATGAATGATGATATTCTCTATCAAAATTTGTCTTTTCTATCCTATAATCAGTTTGAGAACCTAGCAAAACACTCCATTGTATGGGCCATGTAAAGGGAGGAGCTCCCAGGCTATATCGCTCAATAGGTTCGAGGGTTGAATGAACCTATATACGGGGTGAGTTCCTAAGTCAATACAACTCCATGAGACTTATGTAAAACTTTCTAACTTGTCTCATAGACGGGTCCGAACAGCTTACACCAATTGTTCCCTAGGCCATAAAAACGGCTTACAAAATAAGAAGACATCAAATGGTGTCGTAGATAGGATATAAAACATGTATCTTTTCTCTAAAAATACCTTAAACTTAAGTAGCTGCAACATCGAACCTTTCAAGGTATAATGTTACATAACAGAACAACAGGACAATTGTAAAATCACCAACACATAAGGGAAAAAGTAGAACAAAGCATTAGAAACACAAAGTTCACAACCCATACATAAGGCCTTAATGGCCATAAACCTAAAGAAATGTTCAAAAGCCTCGAAGGCTACCAACAATCAAGGAAACCTTAAAGGTTCCCCAAAAGGCAGTATGTTTAAAATACATCACATAACATTGCTTTAAGTGCTAAGAAAGCTACGAATAAAGTTTAAATAGTTTTAATTTGTAGCATCAGAAGCAGTAGGTTTCGCTGCACCCGCCTCACCCACTCTTGGATTTTTTGTCCTTCTTCTTTTTCTTTCCACCTTCGCCTGCCGCCTCGAAAGCTTCAAGGCTTGCCTCCTTAGAGCCTTCACCACCATCAGAAAACGCTTCTTCACTATCACCGGAGCAAGAACGCTTCTTAGAAAGAGAATTCAACAAAACGGCTTCATTGAGGCTAGGGGGTTTTAGCTCTTACAAGACAGACAGAGGTTTACCAAAACACTTGGAGACTTCACACACATAGGGGTAGTCATATGCTCCATCTTCAAAACAGTTTCCTTGAAAACTTCAAAGGCTTTGGGCTGAAAAAAAAAGGATTGTTCTAGAGGCTGCCCGGATTCACAAGCTTTGTAGTCAGCAACTAAACCTTGGTGTCTCCCATGGGCAAGGAGTTTGTTGTACACACCACCCAAGGCTCTGTTGAACTCCGACGAATGGAGAAGATAGGTAATCACCAGCTGGAATCCATGCTCAATGAGCCATTTTTTGTCACCTGTTGCCTGTGCAACCAAAGCCTTTAATTTTTCCTTCTCCTACAGGAAGGCTTTCTTCTGAACCTCCAAGGCAGCCTTATCAACCCTTACTTGCACCTTGTCAGCCTCCAAACATTTCTCTAAATCTGCCATCTCGATCTTGTGCTAAGAAGAAAGCTCATCGATCCTTAACAACAATTCTTTCTCCTTCTCGGCATAACCCTTAGCTTCTTTCTTCAAAGCAACCACTTAAGCCTTCATCTCATCCATCTTCTTTGAAGAAACCTCACACTCTTGAATCCTCTTGCGAAACCAGGATACCCCCTTTGAAAGCAAGGCGACAAGGTTGCAAGCACCCATCATCATCTTTGCGAACATCTGGTCATCGTCTATAGATGAGCAAGAACCTCAAACAGCTTGAGGTGCAAAGTGAGTTAGAACATCCTCATAAACGGATGATGACTTGAAGTTGTCACCAACTATGACTTTCCAACCTTGTACATAAATCTCCCCTGGATTAACAGTGGTGGAACCTTCACCCCCTCTCCAGAACCTTTCAAGCTCACAACCATTTTTTACCTGCCGCTTTGCCTTTCTTACCAATCACCAAAGGTAACTCCTTGTCTTTCTTTGCCTTTCCCTCAACCCCAACCTCCGGATCATCCGAAGCCTCTATGTCATCACTTAGCTTAACTGGTTCAAAGGCCGATAGTTGGTCAGCATCCTTTAACAAATGATGGTTTGAGTGGCGAGTAAAAGGCTTGGAAGCACAAGCCTTGGTAAAACCTTTGACATTAGGAACATTAACATAACCTGAACCCTCGAACCTGTGTTCAGCATTCCTTGCCACAACATCTTCACCGGGTGTAGCCTCGACATCCCTGAACACAACATCAGAAGTATCATCACTCTTGATAAAGTCTAAGGTAGACATAACTGCAACCAAAATACAACATAAGCAAAAATACAAAAAACACAATAAAAAAACATGCAAAGCAAGTCTCATACCCTGACCATCCTTCATGAGCACAGGGTCACGATCCGGCTTGTCCCACAGTTTGCTCACACCCATCGACACCAAAAGTTGTTTAGGAAAGGAATGAAGCTTCGAAGGAAACTCCCTAAGATTTTTTAACAGTCAACTATCTATTTCAAACTCAGAGGGTTCAAGTTCATTTAGAACAGCATCAGGATGCCTCCAAATAAGTTTAAAAGGTACTGTGGAATCGGACACCCAGAAAAATTGGTCATTCCAAGAACCGAGAGTGGTAACCAACGAAGAAATAAAAAACACATATACTTGAGACGTCTCAAATGTAAACCAATCGTTGTTCCTGGCTAACCGGAAGAAACGACGGAACAACAACAACGATTGGTCATACCCTATCGCCCGACACAAAATCTCAAAGTGTAAAACCCTTGAAAGCCCTTGAGGGTGTAACTCACCAAAAGATACTCGATAATACTCTAAAATGTTAAGAACAAACACCGAAAACAGATAGCGTAAGTTGGAAAACTCGAAGTGATAGCAATAAAGTGCAATCAAGCCAGAAGGACATTGATCGATCGACTTGTCTAAACCCGGAGCTACCGGATTAAACTTTGAATCGATCGCCCACACTGCACAAAACGCCTCCACTTCCTTTTGAGTAAGACGAGAGTAACTAACAGACAGATCTTTCCTAGCACCCATGAAAGATGATCCGTATAAAATAGATAAAAAAATAGAAACTAACCTGGATTGAAGAAAAGGAGGAATGGATGAAAACTTGGAGAGAAATGTAAAGAGTTAGTTTTTTGTGATAAAGAAAAGAGAAAATAAGGTCTGGAAGTTATTATTACACAACAGGCCTTAAAAACCGCCGCTTGCGAAAACTACCATTAGTCATGTTAACTGTCATTTCGAAATTCAAATCTAGAAGCACAATCGCCCAAAACCCCTTCAAGCCTTTAAGCAATAAAAAGAGTGTACAAAAGTTAGAAGTATTTGAGCTTACACCCCAAATACCTTTGACTTGGGCGGCTGATGACGTGGGTAGCCCAAACCTTAGAAAACTGATCCGAGTACAAAATAGCTAAAAAGGTTAAAAGCTTAAAGGGTTCGGAAATGACCAACTATCATGAACAACAAAAAGAACGAGGCAGTGTCCAGTCACATCACACTTTACGTGTGGACTCTCCCATCCAGCCGCAACAGGAGCATGTGGGAGAACACACTCTATTAACCGAAGGTCCAAAGCCTTTAACCTACCAAAAAGGGCAATCCCTCCACTGTAGTCATGGATCACTAGTCAAAGCTTTCTTTTTATAGCTGGTTTCCTCCTCTATAAATAGCAGACTTGGCTACTTCACAACACACTCTTGATCTCTCTTCTCACCTTTAGAACTTGCTTCTTGCATGTTCTATTCTTCACTCACTACAATACAATCTCATTAAACACAAACATTCTATGTTTAATATTCTTCAATCCATAATTTAAAAATAACAATAACAAAGTGATCCAATAGCAAACGTGGAGGACCTCACGACCTGCGTTAGGCTTATTGAAACCTTAAACCACCTTTTACCCTGGAGATCTTATTACCATACTTGGTCTTGTATTTGTTCTAGCAACATCACCCAACTCGTTTCTAGGTTTTGTCATCATAAATTGTTTCGGTTAACTAATACATCAATCTGATTCATAAAGTTTTGTCAGAAAAAGATCAGATCCAAAACATAACTAACCGAACAAAGTATAAAACCAACATGAAATATCCGTCTAGAGGAAGCCACAAACTTACCTGCCATGGTTGTCTTCCCTTTTGTCGTGTGAGGTGTTCTCCTAAAAGTTGCCGTCAAATCCCGTCTCACCCCCAAAATTCTATCTCTTGCGTTACTTCTGTTTTCATAATATTCCACGTCCAAAAATCGTAATTCACCTCCTGTTCGAAATACAATTCCTTTTGCGACCTCCTTTTTACAATTCCACTAACCCATGATGCCTTGTGTCGCTTTGTTTTTTACAGCTCATTTGAAAGTCAATTTAGCCCAAGTAAAACCTCATCTCCTTTTTTTTAATGGTAAGTAAAACCCTATTACGGTATCCATTTGATACCAAAAATACCGGTACCAAAAAATGAGAATAATGTGTACTACTACCTGTACTGAATATACTGGTACGATACCGAAAAATAAAGAAAGTGAGTACCGTAAACCCGATTTAATTTGGTACTGATATCTGATACTAAATACTCATCTCTACCATTTACTTCACAGAGGTCATTTAAAAATTAAAATTATATTAATTGTTCTTTTAAGTCAATTCCATGTGCAACATGCTTTTTGTAAAGGAACTTATTATTTAATTAATGCCTCATTTATTTTCACAATTAATTCCAATTGAAATTAAATGTAATCCTAAGTATTAAATCCAAGAACAATATTAAAGACAATTTAAATATAGTACAATTATTATTATGAATATAAAAACACTTCAATATAATATGTATCGTACTAATGTTCATGCGTTTTTTTTCATAATTAATATTTAATAAAGTGTACCTAAACAAGTATAACAATATAAACAAAGAGGTTGATGTCTCACAAGTCATGCATCGAAAATAGTTCTTTGAACAACCCATTAACCACCTTAGTCTGATAATAAGTTTGAGGATGGGGTGCACTGAACATTAAGATTGTAGGAATTCGTTCGCATAAAATAAATGTAACTTTATTTAACTGAATTACACAAGCAGAAAAATAAAGAAAGCATAAAATTTACAATACTGATTACAACTGAAATAATGAAAATACAAGAACAAAATTTAAACAGAAAAATCGTCCTTGGCTGAGGATCGTGTTAGACACGGGTCCCTTAAAACAAATTTCGAGTCTCCCAGGAGAACTCGTTTGTTTCCAGGATACAACAGCCCAAGCAGTTGCACTGCCGGAGATGACTACAACCCGAAGGTGTACCTTGCTGCAACAAAGGAGAAGAAAATGATTTTTCTATAGAGAATTCGTTGATGTTTTTGGTGTGTCTTCTGGTGTTGAGGTGATTCTGTATTTATACTGCATCTGGGTTGAAACAGTCAAAAGGATTTAACTTAACGAATTAAATTGCATTAAACGTTTTTAATGCACTTTAATTCGTCAGTTACATTCCTGGTCAAGACCCTTCACTCGTCTGTTTCAACTGCTGAAGTGTAACTCATCTGTCATTAACTCTGGAAGCAGCAGGTCGAGCGCGCGCGCCTCCATACGCCAGCCTGCTGGTGCGCGCGCCAGTGGGCCTCACAACCCTGCGCGAGCTTACTGGTGCGCAACCCCTTGCGCGAGCATCCTTGCTCCACAGTCCTATTACGCGCGCGCAAGTATGGCTCACATCCTTGCGCGAGCCTACTGATGCGCAAGCCCTTGCGCGAGCCTACTGGTGCGCCAACCCTTGCGCGCGCACGCCACGCCACCAGGGAACCCATCTGGTCATGCCACACAGTCGCGCCATACTGGTTCACTTTGGTGCGCTGCGCGCGCGCACGTCAGGTATCTGTTGCGCAACCTGGACTGCCTGCACCATGCGCGCGCACGCCACGTCACCAGGGAACCCATCTGGTCACGCCACACAGCCGCGCCATACTTGTTCACTTTGGCGCGCGCGCACGTCAGGCATCTGTTGCGCAACCTGGACGGCCTGCACCATGCGCCACTATCTGTGTACCTGCGCGCCCCTAGTCACGTTTCCTTATAGGGTCTGCGCCACCTGGTCCTTGCAGCCTTTGCTGAGCCATGCGCATGCGGTAAAAAATACAAAGGCGGCTCTCAAGCGGCTCGCGAAGTGCAAAATGCGCGCGCGTGTGCGAGTTAGGGTGCTCCACACCTTTCACAAGTACACTTAGTGTGCTTCCATGCAACAATAAGGAAGGAGTGTTCCCACTTAAATACCCATTTAAGTTTCATCACTCCTCCTATGTGGGACAAGATGCTACTTTCCCATTTATTTCAGCATTTAATGTTTCAAACACCAAACTTTGAGCATCGATTTTCCAAGCGATCAAAGTGTAAACAAAACAAAAACATGTTGTCCTTTTGCTAATCTACCATCATACCAAATGACACACCCCTCGCAATGACTCTCCTCTCGGTGACAAAAAGGTACTAGCAAGATTGTGCTAGAACACTCAATGCAAGTGCATGATTGTGCGACAATAATCTTGTATAAAAATCAAATCTCCGCCTACAAAATACATAACATGCTTATAAATCAAAGAGACTTACGGGTTGTAATGAGGCTATGTGTAAAGGTGAGAAATGGTGGGATATATATGCAAGTAGCTCATTGATTCGACCCGGTCCTATTATTACAACTAAACAAAAACAACCACTAATTATTTACACAACTTGACCTTCTTTTTCTTTTCTTTTTCATTTCTCTTTCAACTATTACTATCGCAATTATTTCCCCTCTCTTTTTTTTAAACAACAAAACAAACCAACACACATAAACCTAAACATCAAACACTACATACTAAAGCTCCTAAACGGGGTCGTATCGATAGGTAGAATTTTGAAGGAAATAGGATTGGGTCACAAATGAATGGCATTAGGCTCAATTTTGGCTACTAAAGACCAAACCCCCGCCCCTCGCACTACCAAGCTCATATATTATATCGTATGAGGTCCAACCCCCAATCCCACACTCTCACACAACCTGACGAAGCTACCTAGATGCCCTTATCATCTTTAAAAGCATGTTACACCAAGCCTCGACAAGCATATATTACACAAGTTCTATTAACACAATCACACACTGCCACTCAAACCAAAGAAATAATTTCTAATAATCATATATGTGGCCCACGAACTCACAACGAAAAGACAAAAAGGTTATCGATGTGTCATGCGGTGCAATGTTAAATTTTCAAATTTGAACAATTATTTCGCCTGGTTTAAAATTTTTTCAAAATTCTCAAAAATTTCCCCCATCCCCACACTTGTGATGCATTGACCCCAATGTATGGTTTTGAAGGAAATGATCGCCAAAACCACTTCAACATCAATTTCAGCTTAAACTCTCAAACCCCAAATTTCTTTTTGCTCTTTTTTTTATATATATGAAGACATATAAACACCACCAAAACTACCACAACCCATGACATAAATATCAAAAACAATACACCACCCTTCCACCCAACCATAAACAAAAACATAATAATATCTACAATAATATATAAGAAAAACACCACCTAACTAGTAATATCGCGACTGAGGAGGCCCAAAGATAGACGTCATCATCTCTGAGAATTCTCCAAATGCAAATGCCCCGCTCCCACTACCGCTACAACCTTCACTTCCTCCTTGTTGCGTGGCGTCATGCTGCTGGCCATGTCGAGGATCCACCCACTGTGAGTGATGCAATGGTGGCGTGGGGTATGAAATACTACCATCATAAGTGGCAATGTCGAATAATCCACCGGTGGCGGGTCCACTACAACTGGATGCCCCGCATGCCAATCAGCATGCATATGCCAGTTTTAATCATCAAGATATCGGTTGTTCATTTCTTGTTCGAAAGCATATGCATGAGTGCGATTCCATGATTCTTGTCGATAAAAATTTTGCTTTAAAGCACGTTCCATGCTCGCTCCCATCCATGTTTGATGATCGAAAAATGTCCGTTCGGACCCGCTCCAAGTGTCGAATATAGGAGGACGTTGATTTTCGATTACCTCTTGCATTGTTCCTTGATGAGCCCAATTCGGTTCATAAGGATGACTCGAATAGTCGAAGAACATGCCCACTACTCGAACCCCCTTGGTCTACATTCATGGGGTCCACATATTGGTTATCCATATAATTCTCATCTCCACTCGGAACCTCCTCTTCGCTCTCAGGCTCGTCAACTTCCCCCTGTCTCAACGACCGTGCATCTGTTTTTAAAACTACACCTTTGGCCCTCGCTCTGAAGTTTATGATACCTCCCTATTTCAGTATACTTTCATCCGACCCCCAACTATTTCACATCAAATGGCTTAAATTTTTTTACCCCTTATCATCAGCATCGATTGCCCCGTACATCTTTAATGCGCGTAATGAGTCTGCAGTGCGGTATGATCTTTCGCTGATCACTGTTCTGACTGATCCAAATATTATTCGTCACTAGAAATCGAAACGGGAACAACAGAGCCCTAGTTAATAGAGTGTACAACACTGGCACTTAAGGACGTCACACTTCAACTTTGTTACCCCACCGTGGAATGACATTTTGTAAACATAATGCCAACATCAGTTTCCCCTCAATCCTCAGATTCTTCTGATAGAGTTTCCCATGTGTAGTACCAGGTAAGAACAAATAATCTAACATTGTATTCCACCTTGGGTGCTTTTCCAGCTCAAAATACAAATCTTCCAACCTCGGAATGATGTATTGGTTCACGGGTTTACTATCAAATTTAGCCACCCTTCACAACGAATCAAATGACATTTCCACATCAACATTATTGACTGTTCCAATCAGCTTCATTTTGGACGCATCCTTATATGAAGGACATCTTAGAGTGGCCATCCACTCTTGAATTTCTGTATCGTACAAATTCGTTCCCTCTCGATCATAACACTTCAATGCAGCCTCCCAACCTAATGTCCAGAACTTATCGGTAATCCCAAACGGACCGAAATCCACCTCTCTAACTTCCTTTTAACATATAAATGCTTCCTTCTGCTGGGCTAATTTGTTTATCTGATCATTGAACAGCTCCGCCTGCCATTCGAGTGGTTGGTCATGCAAAGGCCCGGATGTCCACATTGGCTTCGGACCCCTTACCGGTGCTTCTTCTTCTTGTTCTTCTTCCACGTCCCTCTGCAAAATCAATCTCCTTTTCCGATGAGTTAGATTACTAGAAGATCCAACTTGCTCCTTGCCTGTATAACCCATTCCTGCAAGTTACAATAACAAACACCAACAACCACAAGTTAAAACTCTCAACAACCCAAAACATCCCCAGACTTGCTAAACATTATGGTTGTATATATAAGCCAAACATCTTATTCATCTTTTTGCAAAAATTTGGAGAATATTTCCCTAGTTAGTAAAAATTCTGCCCAAAAATCATGTTTGATATAAACAACTTATCATCTACAACCATAATCTCATACAAACTCCTCAAGTTCATACCATCATATCACTAAAAACAAGTGTGTAAGCAAAAACCAAGATGAAAACTTACAAATCTACAATGTACTTCAAATAATGAACATAAATTGCATACCTTTGCCTTACAGATGATGAGAATGCTAAGAACTTCAAGAAAAACAAGAAACCCACACAAACCCCCAATTTTTGGATCTAAATCTTTGAAATTGTCTTACAAATCGTTGTTTTCTTTCAATTATGAACCCAAAATCAAATTGCTCATGAGATTTTAGTCAAAATAGACTCCAAAATCACGAGATTTGGTGAAGATATGGTGAAATTGTGAAGTTTTGAAGTGGTGTTCTTGAAAGGGGTTTAGAAAGAAGAAAAGGTAAGATGTGTGGCTAGGGTATGTTTAGAGAATGTGTGGATATGTGGCTAGAGGTTTAGGAAGAAGAAAGGTAGTTTTTTTTCTTTTTTTTTATGTCGTCCCATTGCCAGCAGCCACCGTAAGCTACGGTGGCACCGTAAGCTACGGTGGTCACTGGCACTACAATACAACCGTAAGACAGATGGTTAATGCCGTAAAGCCTCTTTTTATTTAAGATCCACCGTAAGCTACGACGCCTACCGTAGCTTACGGCGACATCTGGGCAACTTCAGTTTTGAAAAAAATTTATTTATTTATTTATTTATTTATTTTTTATACATGAAAATTATGCTACCCCCATGAAAAAAACCCGTGTTGTCCTCAACACTATGTTAGAGAAATTCGTAAGAATTTCCTACACTTGTTTCAAACACAAGTTAAAACGAGTACGACAATATGTTTAAAAACCAACTAACTAACTAAACTAAACTAAATATTTACACTACCAAACCTGGGCCTCTTATGCTTCTTCTTCATTCAATGGGCGTAAAATGTAGCCCACCTTGTCGAGCTCGAGATTTTAATATCGTTCCCTTCCAAATACGGTTTGAGCCGATGCCCATTCACTGTTTGCATTGTATTAGTGTGAACTTCTTCAATATCTATATCTCTAAACTTGCCCGCTCTTGTGAATACATATGGACCCATCCATTTGCTCTTCAACTTTCCCACGAACAACTTCAATCTAGAATTATACAACCAAACTTTTTGACCCACTTCAAAAGTTCATTTTCTAATCTTTGCATCATGGACCTTTTTTGCGCTTATCTTTGTACGCAAATGCACACTCATAAGCTTCGTCTCGGATTTCTTCTATCTCACTCAACTATAGCTTCCGAATCCTACCCGCTTCATCATAATCCGCATTCGCCGTTTTAATCACCCAGTGTGCCCAATGAGCTAACTCCATCGATAAATGACATCCTTTCCCATACACTAGCCGGTAAGGAGTTGTACCAATGGGAGTTTTATAGGCCGTTCGGTATGCCCATAACGCATCATTCAACTTACTTGACTAATCTTTTCTATCCGTTCGCACCGTCTTCATGAGAATTTCTTTGATTTAACGGTTGGACACTTCAACTTGTCCACTTGTTTGCGGATGATACGACGTAGCGATTTGGTGGTTCACATTGTACTGCTTCAACAATTTTTCGAAGTTAAAATTCTTAAAATGCGAACCACCATCGCTAACTATAACCCTCGGGATCCCAAACCGAGCATAAATATTAGATTGCACGAACTTGCATACTACCGAATGATCGTTGGTTCTTGTCAATATGGCTTTAATCCATTTCGAGACATAATCCACCGCAACCAAAATATACAAGAACCCACTCGAACTTGGGAAAGGTCCCATAAAATCTATACCCCACACATCAAATATCTCAACCACCAAAATGGGTTGCAATGGCATCTCGTCCTTTTTCGAAATACTTCCCATTTTTTTGGCAATTTAAACAATTCCGGGCAAACTCACACACATCTTTAAAAATTGTCGGCCAATAAAACCCACACGTAAGTACCCGATATCCCGTCTTATGACCACTAAAGTCACCCCCACAAGCAGATGAATGAGCATGGGTCAAGATTTCTAACACCTCCATCTCAGGCACGCATCTTTGAATCACTTGATCGGGCCCGATTTTAAAAAGGTCGGGTTCATCCCATATATATTGTTTGACTTGAACCATAAACTGTTGTCTCCTCTTTTTCATCCAATGACTAGGAATAACACCCGTAGCCAAATAATTCACGTAATGGGCGTACCACGATGCAACACAAGTAGACACGGCCAACAGTTGTTCATTGGGAAACCGTTCATTGGTTTCACTAACATCATCGACCCCTTCCAACAGAATTCGGGATAAATGATCCGCCACTACATTTCACTTCTTTTCTTATCCCGAATTTCTAAATCAAACTCTTGCAATAAAAGCACCTAACGAATCAAACGAGGCTTTGCATCTTTCTTTTCCATCAGGTAACGAATTGCACTATGGTCCAAATACACAATCACCTTGCTTCCCCATATTTACGACCGAAATTTGTCCAAGGCATACACCACTGCTAACAACTCCTTTTCGGTTGTGGTGTAATTCAGTTACGCCTCAGACAATGTCTTGCTTGCATAGTAGATTGCCACAGGCTTTTTATAAAATCTTTGACCTAAAACCGCTCCGATGGTCGTGTCACTTGCATCGCACATGATCTCAAACGACTTTGACCAATCCGGCGGTTGCAAAATGGGAGCTTTCACCAACTGTTCCTTCAAAACCATAAAGGCTTGCAGGAATTCGTTAGTAAAATCAAAAGGTACATCTTTAGTAACAAATTACATAAAGGTTTAGTAATGACACCAAAATTTTTAATAAATCGCCAGTAAAATCCCGCATGTCTGAAATGGGATAGATTATACAAGCGTCTAACCACTTAATTACCTCCTTTTTTACCACTTCTTGTAGATTCGGGTTCAATCTCCTTTGAGCCTCTCTAGTTGGTTTCACATCCTCGGTCGTGATGATTTTGTGCATGACAATTGATGGACTAATTCCTTTCAATTGGAAATCACCCACCCAATAGCCGCCTTATTGCTTTCAACACCTTCAACAATTCTTACTCTTGAGCCATCTCTAAATTAGAGGCAATAATGACCGGTAAAGTATTATTATCCCCTAAAAATGCATACTTCAAATAGCTTGGAAAGTCTTTCAACTCCAACTTCGGTAGCTCCTCTAATGATAGCTTTGTCCCCAAATTAATCTCCACCGGTAAGCTCTCGAACTGATGGGTCCATGGTGGTCGACCCTCCATAACCGCCATAGCATCTTGCTCTTTCTCCTCAATCCTCAGCGCACACGCGTGTACCTGCTCAGATAAATCGCAAACACAAAACATCTACACAATCCTCATCATACTCGTATGGTTTGCATCCATCAACTAAAGCCATAAAACACTCATCAACACCAATAGAGTTAGAAGTGTTAGTATAAACATTCAATCTCATTTTTCTATTGCCTAATGTCATGTCAACCATACCAAAACGATAATCAATCATGGCATGAGCAGCGCTAAAAAATGGCCGACCCAAAATAACATTTTTTTGTTGTTTTGGGTCCACATATGAGTAATCTAAGACCAAAAAGTCTACCGGATAATAAAACTCATCAACCTTTACTATAACATCTTGTACCATTGACGGGTGATCCATTGGACAACCCTCAAGTGCCTTAAAACAACCAACATTTGAATTGCATTTTGTTTAATTTCAAAACCAAATCATCAAAATCCTGAATTCATTTCTTGCATTAGATAAAGTAGTCAATTTAGTATAAACCTTAGATAGCACATATTCCATAATCTCCCTGTGGTCGATACCCACTTACTGCTATCTTTTAGTAGTATTTGGATTAAATTTACGTGAGACATCGACATCACGTCAACCATCCCTCGGGGTAGCTTATGAGCAAATCGGCTAAACCACCATTGTCTCAACCCGTGCTAATGGACCAAAATCATATTGGTTGTATAAGTCCCCCGGTAAAATACTTACTCCGGCTCCAAGATCTAACAACGCCTTTGACATTTGAAAATTTCCAACTTGAATATTTATTAGTGGGCCCCTTTAAGCACCGCACCTACCTGTCCGGTCAAGTCAACCCGCTTAGGCAAACTTTTTCTTTTGTTACCTCTTTTGTATGCATAATTCTTTTAAAAATTTTGCATAAGCGGGTACTTGTTTAATTGCGTCGAGTAAGGGGAGGTTTACTTTGACTTGCTTGAAAACATCCCACAATTCCTATTTTGGAGGACCCCTTGTTGAAATAATTTTTTTTCTACCCGGGTCAACTAAAGCCGATGGAAATGGGACTTGACTTGGTCCCTCTTCCGCATTTCTGCCTTTTAAAATTTCACCCAACCCCAGTTTTTGAATTACCTTTTCAACGTTAGGGTCCTTAGACACAATTGAAGGTGAGACTTCATCCTCTTCACTTTCAATTCCGGTAATATCTTCAACCATCACATCAACCAAACCTGGTGACAAGTTTGCTTTAAATTCTTTTCCACTTCTTAAGACACTAACATGGTTAAGAGGAATATTACGTGAAGAACTATGGGAAGGATTTACCTTAGTATCTCTAGGAAGTTGACCTTTACCTTTTTTCAACTCCGCCACCTCGGTTGCAACTTGACCCATTTGAGTGGTCAATGTTTGAATGCTATTATCACGGACCTCATCCTTTTGCATCTGAACTTCATCAAGTTGATTTCTCCTTTGCATATATTGTTGCATCATTCGGAGCATATCCATAACTTTATTCCCACTTGATGAGGTTTGACCTGTGGTACCACTTTGACCACCCGATTGTTGAAATTGCCCTTGGTAGCCTTGACTATTCCCACCTCTAAAATTACCTTGATTGTATTGTTGGCGTGGAATGAAATTTCCTTGAGCTCCTTGGAAATTTGGGTTGGCTTGGTTCGCCGGGTTCCCATAACGAAAATTGGGATGGTTCCTTAACCCGGGGTGGTATGTGTTCGAGTTCATGTTAAAATTACGACCACCCCCTTGAATAGCATTCCCCTCTTCTACTTGACCTTCAACCGCACCCACCAAACACACATCCGCCGCATGACCCAATTCATTACAATTAGTACAAACATCATATACCTGATTTGTTGCTTGTACCCATCCATCATCTACCGCATACACTTGAGGTCTTGTAATCACATGCCTTGCCCTTCTTGAAGATTGCGCTTTTATTTTAGACGTAACCGCCATTTGCTCTAAAAATGCCCAATCATCTTGCTCAAAATTTGTACCAAACGTACCATTAGTGATCAACATTAAGTTACGAGCATCCTCCAAACTCAACCCCTCATGAAAGGCATTCAATAACTCCCAAAGTTCAATGCCATGATGAGGACAATTTTTCGAAATCATATTAATCCTCCCGAATGCTTCATGAAACAATTGAAAACTTCTCAAACTTCGCCTAGCCTCATTACTCTTTTGGGCTGTGAAAAACTCTTCCAAAAACCTTTGTTGCATGTCGGCCCATGTATATATTGACGCGGATGGAAAAGTATGAAACCATATTTTAGCCTTGTCTTTCAAATAAAATTGGAAGGATACCAACTTGACATCATCCGAAGAAAAACCTTGCCCTCCAATAGTGTTGCAAATAGAATCGTATCTCTCCAAGTGGAAGTACGATTCCTCTGTTGCTAACCCTTTGTATTTCGGAAAACTTTGGAGTGCGGTTGTTCTAACCTCAAATGTTCTTCCATCCGGGTGATGAGGAATCACCACCGAAGAAGGGTTATTAGGGATAACGGGTCTAAATGAGCTTCAATCCCCCTCATCACCTCTCGGCAATGTCTTCGTGGAGCACCCAATGGTACTCTCGGTCGACCCACTTGACCATGCATCGGCCCTTGAGGTGCAAACTGTTGTTGGTATTGAGGTTGTTGTATTTGTGGTTGCTGCATCGGCCTTTGAAATTGAGGTTGAACTTGTTGTAGAGGCATTGGCCATTGAAACTATGGCCCTTGCGGATGATTCTGTTGTACCCCCGTTGGTGGCCTAACCACTTCTTGAATTTGTTCCCCTTGTTGTCTTTGTTGGTAAGCCATTCCTCATTGAGGTCCCAAATTACCTCCATCTCCTCCATAATAATACCCCTCTTCTTCATATCCTCCAAATTCTTCCTCATACCCGTCATCAAATCCATCTCCTCCTACACCCGAAGATTGCACAAACTAGAAGATGGATAATAAAAACCTGGTTGGTTTTATGGTTGAAATGTAGAGGTAGTATGAACAATGGTTGAACTTGGTGGGAATGGGTTTGGTGGTAGTTGTTGTGTGGAAGATGATTGACCGGAAGTCCGGAAAAAGGATGAAAAGGGTGGAAACATTGATGTGGGGTTAAAAGTGAGAACGGCTCTGGTTTGAGTAGTTGCGGATGATGTGGTGTTGGTTGGGTTGACTTCATGTGTTGAAGTAGGATAGGTAGTAGAAATTGGTGAAGGTGTGGATGGTGCTGTTTGACTCATAGTGGGAGGTAGTGGATCCATTGTGTTAACCGGTGTAACTGGTGTTGTAGGTGTTGTTGGTGAACCACTGATTTTATTTTCTCGTAGTAAAACTCTGTTTCTTTGCAAAGTTCATTCAATCTCCGGATCACATGCCAATGATGATAGCTTGTGAGAGCCTCTAGTATGCATGCACCTGCATATATCTACACACTAGCACAACCAGCGAAACCCGAAAAATAACAAACTAAACTATCAAAGATAACACACATTGCGCACTACTCCCCGACAACGACGCCAGAATTTTATGTAGGTTCACAGTCTCAAGCAAATTTAATCCAAATACTACTAATAGTTAGCGGTAAGTGGGTGTCGAACACAGGGAGTTTGTGGAATATGTGTTATCTAAAGATTTAGCTAAAATGATTAAAGTTTCTAAAATGCAAGAAAAGTGAATTCAAGATTTTGATTGTTTGGTTTTAAAACTAAGATTAACTAAATAAGTTGCAAGTCAAAGATTGGTTATTAAAACAGATTAGGAGAAAGTGACCATCCTAGGTTTCCAATTTCAATTGACATTCGTGTTTAAATCTAACTAGAAAGTTTCACATAGACATGATTCATGTATGAGTATTTGTTCGTGATGAAAGGGAACTAAGTACTCGGATTATAAAAACGCGAGGTTGTTACCCAATGACCAGTTAACCAATATCCAACCCTAATCCCACCCGTGATATCTCGATTGTCAATGACACCAAGAACATACGATTTAGACTAAGATCAAAACATCAATTAACATCTTGCAAATAAACATTCACACACCATAATAAACAACACAGTGTGTAGTCTATTATTCTAGAAATATGGATAAAAACACAAATGTCTTAGACAAACCTTCAACCTAGGATGATCACAATTAGTTTAGCCACTCATGGTCCAGAGAATCATCATACCAACAAGTTCCATGTTCATCTGAATCAAACCAAAAAAACAAATTTTTAGAAATTGTCTTGAACCAAGAAGAAGACCCAAATTCGCCCTAGAACTGCTTAGAATCGTCTCTCCAATCATTAGCCATCCCAAAAGACACTTGAAAAACATTTTTAATGGGCAGTTACATTTTTCTCGCATGTCACCACCGTAGCCTACGGTGGCAGTTATTTCCTTACACCATTTCACTTCTGGATTACTGTGCAGAAACAAAGACTCAGTCATCACCGTAAGCTACGACGCCTGCCATAGCCTATGGTGGATCCTGATTTCCATCCTCTTGTTCTCTTATCAATTCTCTCTTTCTCCATCTTCACTTTTCCAAGTACGAGCTCCCATTAAAGCACATTAAAACCACTTATTTATGCTCTTTGGTACCTGCAAAGCCATTCACACCGTAGTTACCACATTACTATAATTAACCAAATTAAGTGCGAAATATTAATCCTTTATAGCACTTGAGGGTTGTCCTATGGACCACCCGTCTGTGATCCAAACAGAGATGGCAGTTCCTACAGTCAAAACAAGCATCCATGAACCTCAAACAAATAGTGATAACCTGATTCAAGACCTGGATACTGTGGATGAGTTCAGAGATTTAGCAAGAATACGGATGGTTAGTTATCAACAAAGTATGGCTGGAGCCTATAACAAGAATGTCAGGATTTGACGATTTCAGGTTGGAGACTTGGTGTTAAGGAAAGCATTTCAGAATACCATAAACCCAGCTGATGACAAATTGGCACCTAAATGGGAGGCCGCTATCTGATAGAAGCAGAGGCAGGAAGGGGGCATACCGCCTACTAACCATGAAAGGTGACCTTTTACCAAGGGGCCTAGAATGCCGTTCACCTCAAGAAGTATTTAATGTAACAAGGATCAAGGATTCTTAAGGATTCGAGATCCTGACATTGGTAATAGTTTACCTTAAATTTATGTAACAGGGATATGCGGCTTCCAACGATTAAATCCATGCGTAGCTTCGAACTTTATCAACTTCCATAGCCGCTGGTCATGATATTTCATCTTTAGATTGATTATCTTTGTCTGCATAAGCTCTTTGATATCCTAGAATGGCAAGGTCTTTAAGTCGCTTAGGTATCTAAAGTACTGGAGCCCATATTCCCTTTTTATAGCATATACGTCTAATTCTTCAATCCAACCCCAACTGATAATGTCCCCCAGAGAAACATCAGCATCGTGTGTAAAGAATGCTAGTGGACGTTTGAATTTTCGTTCTTTAGGTAACTCTTTAAACCATAATTTTCGCATCTCTGCAATATCCTCTTTTGATAAACGTTTAGGCACACTTCCTTGTTTCACAGCCTCTTCCACTTTGCATTTCAACAAGTCCTTGTTTGCGGCTGAAAACATTTCATTGAAGGTTGGGAAGTCATCTGTACCTTCACCGGCATAATTTGCAGTATCATCATCATCAGAATCATCCTCCACGACAACCTAATCATAATCATTTGCTTCAGAGATATGTTCGGAGTGATAATCTTCAGGCTGAATAGCGCTGATGTCGTTAAGCTCATCTTCGAAGTCAAAATCAAACGATTCTTCATCCACTCCTAACATCTTGGCAACTTCTTCTTTCGTATAATTGTGGACGTATTCTCCTTCTTCCACATCATGTTCCAAATAAAGAATCCTTGGTTTTGGCATAGCAGGAACAATCGACATAGAAGTCAATATGAGGATTCCTGCTTGTGGAGTATCCTTCGAAGCATCATAAGACTCCCCCTGAACTTGTTCAGAATCTAGTTGGTTTGCCGAGTCATCCAAGTACACAGAAATATCGATATTATCGTTAGTTCCAGAATCTGTTATAAGAACACCCGATCCACCCTGATCACTATCATCATCCTTCCTACCACTATCAGGTTTCTTCTTAGACGTATCACCGGCTTCGTCTATATCTTCATCATCTTCCTCAAAATCTTCGTCAAAAGAATCAATCTACTCATCAATTCCCTTTAATATCTTCCTTTTCTTCAAGAACTCCCAATGCTTCTCAAAAAGATTCGACATATGGATTTCCACATCTTTCGGTTGCCCTTTCAAAATGAAGTTCATCGGCGGCATATACACAACCATATTAGAAGATACTGGCGCAGATTCAACTTTTGGCGCAGATTTTCTATCAAGGGATCCTCTCCAACCTTTTTCTTTCCTTTTCCCTGAGCATCAGATAATGCTTTGGCAATTCTTTCACGCTCAGCCACCCTTTCTCTCGCCTCCTCCTTCTCAATCTCATCTATCTCTGCTGCAAGATTAGTGCCAAGCTTTTTGATAAGAATCTTCTGAAATACACTCATCTGTCTTTGGTTTCTGAGGCATTCTTCATCATATTCCATCATATGCTTTCGAAGCCTTTCATTTTCCGACACAAAACTTGCTAATATAGCCTCCAGACTCTTTCTATCTTCTTCCAGATTCTTTGTACGATTTTGTAGCTCGGCAATCTTTACATTGTTCAACATGATTCGGTTTTCTAATTCTATCAGCCTTGAGTCATTGAACATGTCAGCTGTAAACTCTTCTCCCCCTAGAATATCTACGAAGTCAAAATCAAACTGATCTTCCAACCTTGAGCCCTTTGAAAATTGGGGAGGAGATTGAGTTGGATGAGGTTGAGGAGTAGGTTGTGAAGTTGGTTGTGGTGAAGGTTGTGGAGGTGGTTGTGGTGATGGTTGTGGAGGTGGTGATGGAGGTGGTTGTGGTGATGGTTGTGGAGGTGGTTGTGGATTTGGCTCAAAACTCGGTGTAACACTTGACGCTTTAGCAGCCTTCTTCTTCAGCTTGAGCTTTGAACGAGCTGATGGAGAATCTGTTTTTCTGGTTGCTGGTCTTTCTAAGTGCTTGGCAGCTGGCCTCTTAACAGGCTTAACAACAGGAGTATCACTCTCAGAATCTGATGGAATGTATGTTGTATCATCCTCTCCTTTCTCTTTTCTCTTTCTTTCTTCAGCCTTTCGACATTCCTCTTCCAAACGCTCCAATTGCTTCTCTTTTTCTCTTTCCCTTTGCCGAACAATCCTATCCTCAGTGTCTGTACTCGAGGAGGACGCCCCTTCATCTCCACAAATCTCTCCTTCTGTTTTTCAAAATGCTATTGCTCAATGTCTATAACAACTATTTCAACGTTTTCTTCAGCCTGAGTAGGTTCTTTGACATGTATATCTTCAATTTTCGGTTCATCAATCAGACTTGTTCCAACAAAAACACACTTCTTTTGTTGAGGAGCAGAGGATGAGGATGCGATAGATTGTTTTCTCTTTGTACCCTTGCTCCCTTTTTGTCTTCTTTAGTAAACCAAGCGCTTCTCTTTGACATGAAACCATCTAACTCTTCAAGTTCTTCATTCTCATCTCCACTTGAATCTTTTCTCCATTTCCCTTCTGAAGGCGCCACATAGTCTTTATCAGTGATTGCGCCAAAAACCGGCTTAGAATTCAGAAAAACTTTTAAGTGTAGATTCATCTTCTTCAATGTGGATACATCCATATGTTCGAGCTTCAGAATATCTTCTTTCTTTTTCTTCAAATTCTTGTGGAGATGATCCAATAACATCTGAACGAACCTTAGGTACTGAAGAAATTTCTCTCTTTGTATATTTTGTACCATCTGCATGAAGATAAGCTTGGAGAAGTTGTATGGCAGATTGAGGATCAATGTGGTTATCATGCACATTTGCTAGTCAACCAAGTCATCAAACCCTCCCTTTCGGTGACTAAGAGCGTGTATGACGCAGTGTGCAATATATCGAAAGGGTTCGCTCAGATTTCCTTTCTTGAACGGCACTATGTTAACATACCCTGCATATCTCATCCTATAAAAGCACCCCTTGACCATATATTCTAGATAACTAGTTGGGTCTTCTGCACGGTCTTTAAACTCTAACACTTTCCGGATCAAATCTTCAGTAATTTTAACTTGAACATCTTCATTGTTGATCCTTCCGCAGAAAAGATAGCGTTTTCTTCTTCATTGTACTCAGCGGCATCCCAGAAGTATTCAACGTGCGATCGATAGGCCGTATGTTTATCAGTTAAGGCCTTTGTAATTGGTAGACGACCCAAAAATTCAAGCACTTCTCTACAAGCGGTGATCTCCGAATATTCTCGTCTAACAAACATCAAATATTGTGGAATGGAGAAAACAAAGACTTCTTGACCTGCGAACACGGAAATATTTCCAATACTTAGAAAAATTTTCAAACTTGTTAAAAAATTTGACACTCGTACGAGTTATTATTCGTACGAGTCATTATTCGTACGAGTCAGATTGACATTTAGGTAATAGTTCAAGTTTGAACAGACCCGCTCGTACGAGTGACTCCTTGAAGGAGTCAATGAACTAAAAAACATCAAGGTCTTACTCGTACAAGCGATCACTCGTACGAGTCATGAGAATAAATGACTTAAAAACTTACTCGTACGAGCGATCATTCGTACGAGTCATGAGTCGCACAAAATAACACCTTTCCAATCCGAACTTAAAACGTGTAAATTTTAACAAATTGAAGGAAAATTTAGAAGCTAAAAAAGCCGATTTGTACGATTATGTGCTCAATTTTTCATTTTACCGGTTCAATTAGCCTAAATCTACGTTTTATGTCCTTATGGTCCGATGGCATTATAACGGATCAAATATTAGATTAGTATCTTTCCCATCGAAAGAGGTGTGCAAATCAACCTCCCTAAAGTTTCGAGATTTGGTCAAAAGTGTGATGAAAGATCTGGATCGAATAGAGAGTTTCTTCAGTCGCACAGAGTCACATATGTGACTCGTACGAATGAGTGTCCCTTTTATATCCACCAAGTTACTCGTACGAGTAATCATTTGTACAAGTAAGGCTTTTTATTACTCGTACGGGTCAGATAGTCACTCGTACGAGCCAGTTCTTTTCATTTGGTTTCTTTTCGATCTTTTGAGAACTTATCTATTTTAACGACCCACTCAGTTGATTGAGTCAAGTTAATGACCCTAGTAAACTGATTTGCCTAATGGTAGTCCAAGTTAATGACCTTGGTTGACCACTATTTGACCAAAAACATATATTTTTAAAAAATTAAAGTTTCAAGTTAATGAACTTTGTAGTGTTTCAGAACTCTCTCTTTCTAGATTAGCTCCAAGCCCGTAATTATTTCAGCTTTCCTTCAGCAACTGTCGCTTTGACTTGGACAAACGGTATTTTCATCATCGGTAGACAAAAAAACAAAGATAGAAAACAAATCTTTTTGTATTTTTCAAAGTTTTGCTAAAAATAAACTGAAAATCTTTTTGGGTTTTTTTATGAAAAGAGAAATAAAGCAAGTAAAGACGTATTTACAGACATATTTTTGTGAGTTTGTATTAGAGGATCACATCAGTTATTGAGACAAATCACTAGTACCGTTGATCACAATAGCTGGATGCTGAAACGTATTCAGCTTCACACGTAGAGAGAGCGACCGCGGTCTGTTTCTTGCACTGCCACGTTACTAAACGTGTTCTGAAGAACTAGCAACCAACCATTGTAGATTTGGCATTGAGCTTGCAACAACCAAAATTAGAACCTGAATACCCTGTGAGCTGGTGCTTGGACATCCTTTCAAGTAGCACATGATCCTTTTGATGGCTGACAAGTGTGAATCTCTTGGATTTGACTGATAATGGGACAAATTCATGTAGGATACATGATGTTAGGTCTTGAAGCTGCTAGATACATCAAGGATCCGATCATGGAGCGAGTTAAAGTTTCATCGATTTTGACTCCATGAGCATCTGGATAGATGCCGTGGTTGGTGGCTAATGGAGTTGATGCTGGCATAGTTCCTGTCATGTCAAATTTCTCTAACACATCATGAACATACTTCGTTTGGTGAATGAAGATGCCATCAGGCAATTGTTCAACCTGAAGTCCTAAGAAAAACTTGGTCTCCCCCATAGCACTCATTTCGAACTTTCTTTTCATGACTTCTTCAAAGTCCTTACACAGCTTCTCATTTGTCGATCCAAAGATGATATCATCCACATATATTTGTACGATGATTAGATGTCAGTCCACATCCTTGGTAAAGAGGGTACTGTCTACTGTTCCTCTTGAGAAACCGTTTCCCAGAAGATGTTTGGAGAGTATCTCGTACCAGGCTCTCGGGGCCTAGTGTAGTCCATATAACGCCTTGTTTAACAGATAGACCTTATCCTTGTGTATCAGATTGATAAAACCCGGTGGTTGGCCGACGTACACCTCCTTGTTAACCTTTCCGTAATGGAATGCAGATGCAAAGGCCAAGAAAATGCGGATAGCTTCAAGACGTGCGACAGGGGCGTAGACTTCGTTTTAGTCTATCCCTTATTGCTGATTGAAGCCTTGTATTACGAGCCAAGCTTTGTTACGAACCATGATACCTCTATCGTCTCTTTTGCACTGGAAGATCCAATGAGTATTAATCTTCTTGTGATTGTCAGGTAGGTCAATAAGTTTCCAGAAAGTTTTTGGAATTACAACAATTCTTCTTGCATTGCATCTACCCAGCTTTCTTCCTTAATAGCGTCTTTCCAGGATCTTGGTTCTACCTGAGAAACAAAATAACTGTAAGAAAATCTGGTTTGTAGTGGAGCAACTTTTGTATAAAAAGCAACTAAGATCCTTATTGATCTAATTCCGAGTTTTCACTCCAGTTTGTAAGTCGCCAATAATGTATTCTGATGGATGGTAATATAGTGTCTTTGGCATCACTTCGCTTGGAACGTCTACATAACTTTGCAGATTTGTGACAACCTCACCAGCAACTTGTTCTGAGGACGTAGCTTTATTTTAATATTGGATTTTCAGCTTGATTGATTAGAAAGCTTTGAATCTGTTTTGATCCTTCATCAGAACTGGTTCCTCCATCTTCAAAAGTAGGTTCTCGTTCAGAATCCGCATCAACTGGCTGACGGGAAGATGGTTTAGTAGCATTCAAGTTTGGTTCATTTACTGATTCTTGCTGACTGTTGCTCGGACCCGCTTCAGAAGAGTTTGAGACAGGTGGTGATGGGGAAATCACCAACGGTCTTGAAACTTGTTCCTGATTAGAGATTTGATGCTGTGATACAGCATGACAAGTTTTTCTTCTGAAGGTACTTCTGGTAGGTCGAGTGAATTCCACAACCCGTCATAATTGAACAGCCAAGGATCACTAGGTTTCTACGTAGGCGTTGTATATCTCTGGCAATCAACATGTTGTGCTACAATAACCTGGTTTAGGCTCGGCAAGAAAACTCACTTTTGCGGACTAGCATAACCTACGAAAAATCCTTACAAGGATTTGGCCCCAAATTTACCGTCCGGGTCTAGAAAAGTACACGGTGATCCAAATGGTTCCAAAAATGCTAGATTCGGCTTTCGATGGTTCAGTAGTTCAAAACATGTCTTGTTGTGAGGCTGGATTATCAAAACATGGTTAAGGGTGTAACAAGCAGACACGACGGCTTCGGTCCAGAAACTAATAGGAAGTTTTTAATCAGCGAGCATTGTTCTTGCAGTCTCAATCAGTGTGCGATTCTTTCGTTCAGCTACTCCATTTTGTTGAGGAGTATAAGGGGCGCTGAATTTGTGAAGACTACCCTTAGCGTTGCAGAATTCGAGCATTTTCCTGTTCTTAAACTCAGTACCATTACCGCTTTGGATTCTCTTGATTGGTAAGTGATATAGGTTTTCTAGATTTCTAAAAAGAGTCATAAGATTTTCAATTGTTTCATCCTTACTCTGTAGAAAGAAAACTCATGAGAATCTTGTATAGTCATTTGTCATGACTAGGCAATATAGATCTCCATAGATACTTTTCATGTTTACTAGTCCAAAGAGATCCATATGAAGCCTTTCTAGTGGAAGCTTGATGGAGTTAAGCAGCTTTCTTGGGTGTGATTTCTTCTGCTACTTCCCCTTTTTCCAGCTAAGACAATCATTTGATAAGTGAAAATTCTTGTGATAATACCCTCCACTAGGTTTTTATGCACCAAATAGTTCATCTTTCTTAGGAAAATGTGCCCCATCTTATGATGCCATAGAATTGACCTTTATCGGTAGCTTTAGATACAAAGCATTGAACCTTCTTAGAAGTAGTGGATGCGACGCTCATGTCTAAGACATAAAGATCATTTTCTCGTGGAACACGCATGAGGCTGCACTCCTCGAGAATTTTGAATCCCGGTTTAAGAATTAAGCATTCATTGTCGTTGAAGTAGGTAGTAAATTTCTTGTCACAGATTTGCGAGATGCTTAGTAAGTTATTCTCAAGCTCAGCGATATAGTTCACTTTGTCGAATGACACCACTCCGTTAGTGAGAGTACCTTCACCCATGATCCTTCCACCTTGTGTTCTAGCAAACCCAACATATCCTCCCCGGATAGCTTTTACGTCCTATAATAACGGAAGCATCCCTGTCATGTGTCGAGAAGCTCCACTGTCCCTAATCCACTTTGAAATAATTGACCCCGGGAGCCCCTGCACACATGTGAAAAGAGAAATTACTTGAACAGAGAAACCCAAGCCTTTTTGGTCTTGGGCGGGTTTGGGATATCACATTTCGGCTCGACATTTTTCTTAACCTCTTTCTTTACCTCCACTCATTGTTCAACCTTTGATCCACTTTCTGTTTTAGGTTTAGTTGAAACAGCGGTGGTGTTTACAACAACAGAAGATGATTTGTTCTTAACAATCCAGGTTTGTGCACTTGAAAAAGCTTTCTTTGAGAAGAACTTATGATTCTTTTGTTCATTTTTCTTTGACGATTCACCAATTTCAAAATTTGAAAAATTTGCAATGACGGTTTCACATTTAAGTTTGACTCAGCATTTCGTTTCAAAATTTATTTTGGCACAAACTCTGGACCCTTCTGTTTAACATCTTTTATGCATTTTCTAACTTCATGAGCATGTTTCATTTTGTTTGGTTTACATTGACGTGCAATGTGCCCAACTTTGTTACATTTGTAACATGTCCTACTGTCATTTCCAATAGAGGCTTTCAAAACTTGTTTACAGAGTTTTCTTTCTTGCTCAAATTCTTTGTTTGATTGTTTACCAATGATTTCCTTTTCATTAATAGTGTTAGTTCCGTAAACAAAGTCAATTTTCTTGGTAACAATTTACTTTTGGAATTTATTGTTTTTCTTCTTTTCAAACCCTAACCCAGCCCTTTTGTACTCAGGATAGTTTTTACCACTTGGATGAATGTTTCTGTGAGTAAAGAGTGGCATCTTGCTTATCAAGATCAGAGTTGTTGATTTCAGCCAGCCTAAAAAGCTTGTCAACTCGGTCTAAGTTTACATTTTGGATTGGAAATTCATCATCAGAGTATAGTTTATCTGATCCTTTCAGTTTGTAGATGACTGCATTAGGATCATTATTTAAACCATCCTCTGATGCTGAAATGAAGTATTCGTGAAAACTTTTCTCACTGCCAGAATGTGAACTTGACTCAGACCTCTCATTGCTTGACTCTGCACTTTCATAGACTGTTTTGTCAGACTCATTTTTGAAAACATTTTCGACTACTTTGGTTACCACATCAGATTCACAATCCTTTCTGTTTTGGTATAGGTTACATCGATGTTTTCAGGCAGCTCATTACCCTTTTTAGTGAACAATTTTAAGTTTAGCGCATTTTCCACCCCATCTTGCTTTTTCTTTGCATAGCTATTCCACATGGGTGGTGGAAGACGGTCATAACCTTTACCTTGGTCGTTAACAACTTTCTTTTCTTGTTTAACCATGATTTTCGGAAGAATGTGACCAATCACATATGAACTGGTAGAATAACTGATTACCAATTTGTTAACCCGTTCGGTTTCTATTTCATTTCTCCTGTTCACCTTCGCTCAGCAATCCTATTTATATGCATGTTTATCGCCATTTGTTTGTCCATAACGGTTGCTTTGAGCATTGAAAGTGTATTGTCATCTTTGATTGCTTTTTCATATTGTTGAATGGTTTTGCTTAATTTTTCATATGCTTCTTTTGTTGTGACATAATCATATGATAAATGATTAGCATGTGTTTTGAGTTCATTATATTTTTCTTCCTTTTCAACACACCCCTTTCATAGCAATTTGCATTTTAAGCATGGAGTTTCCAATTTGACACTATGAGTATCCTCATTCTTTTTTACAGTTTCACTTACCGACTCATTTACCAATTTAACACTTTCTACCTGGGTGTGCTAAAAAACTACCTCGTTCAAATTTTCCAATAAAGCTTTGTCAGCAATATCAGTCAGAGCTTCGACGGTCATCTCCTTGGTTACATCAATGAATTCGACAACTTCTGACTTTGGTTCTTCCTCACATGTTGGTTGATGGCTTGAATTGAAATATCCTACAAAAGTTTTAAGAATATCAGTAGGAAAAAGATGTTTAAAAGCACCGTGTAAAAGTTCTTCTTCCTCAGATGATGTTCCATAACATTCTTTGGGTGCCTCATCAAAGGATGCCTCTGCATATACTTCATCATTCTCATGTTCTTCAATAATGTCAGCTACTAATGCTAGACTTTCATTCTTTGTGACGTACTTGTTCTAGTTAAAACCTTCGTCTTCTTGAGTGACAGCGAGTGGTTTGTCTTTTGAGTTTGATGGACCATCTTCAATCTGAACCATTCTAGTTTGGGGTTGAGGTCGATGATATATGTCCGTTTTATAGTAGTCATCAGCAAAAGGGTCTGATTGCCCTTGACCTCTCGATTTGGACATACTCTTTTGAAATGCCCTTTTTCACAGCATTTGAAGCACATAACCTTGGACTTATCAAAGCCCAGTTTTCCTTCAAGTCCTCCCAAATTTTCTCTTCCAGTTATTTCTATAAAGAGTTGAGCTCTTCGGACAATAGAAGCCATACACCACTTGATATCGATCAATTCCATTTCAACCTAATCAATCTGATCGTAATCTTCTTTTGTCATCTCTGGATTCCCATTTCTTCCAGCTACCAAACTTTCGTATGATTCCAGTATCGAGGCAAGTAGGGTCATGTGTTGCTTTGCGGGTATTGTCATCAAAGTCTTGAGCATTCTGGAGGTTAACTGCGATATTGCATTGTAGGATTCGTTGGTTGGAATTAGATTGATTGTGCTGGCTGTTCTGTGGATCGCTTAAACTTTGGGATGATTGTGGTCCTTGAGGCCTATTTGGATTGAAAGAAGCAAAAGATTGAAATCCATTGGTTTGGCTTGACTGTGGACTTGGTGTGTTGATGGCACTGAAGGCAGTTTGAATTTTAGGACTATGTATGTTTGCGGTAGGACTACTATTGTAGTATAGATTCACATCCTGTTGTACCTGGGCGCCTTTGATCTTTGCCATCTTCTGCATCTCCAGCTCATGCCCTTCTAATTTTTTGATGAATCTAGATAATGAGAAATTACCATACTAAGTGTCGTTCATTAGAATGGTCTAATGAGTAGACCATTCTCCTTCAGGAAGATAATCTGCAAGCTTATCGACCAATTCTTCGTTTGTTTTTACAATTCCCATACGCTTTATCTGTACCACCAGGTGACAATACCTTTCAATCAACTATTTTATTGTCTCTCCCTTGATAAGAGTAAAAATATCAAATTCTTTACTCAGTAGCGCTCTATTTCCCTTTCGTAGTTGTGAACTTCCTAGGAATTTTAAACGTAAGGCATTCCATAAAGACTGAGCATCGTCATCGTGCTGTAATAGTGCCAATATATCTTCTTTTATGGCTTGCTTCAAGATATTCATCATCTTCTTTTCATTAATGAACATTTCTCTTTCGAGCTCTGAGAGTTGAGCTAGCGTTTTCTCAAGACCAGTTTCTCCAATAGGAGCATGATATATAGACTCAATAGCAAACCAACAAGTGAAGTGGTTAACTTGAACCCAATTCAAGAACATTTTGCTCTAGCTATCGAAGTCTTCTAGATTCATAAGCTTTGGAGGCTTCGTCATTGTTCCCATTTCATTCTCGAGGTTCATATTTTGTGCTGCGGTAGTGGTAACAGCTGAAGCAGCAAATTCGTTAAAAAATTCTTCTTCCATTATATCTGCAATTTTTCAGAAACACAAACTTTCGACAATGTTGATTAGATATAAATTGACACGGACGCGATAGTTAAGAAAACTCCTTAGATAGTCCTCGTGCGAGTGAACTAATACTCGTTCAAGTCAGGTGCCTCGTGCGAGCAAGGCTTCGTGCGAGAGAGAAAGTTACTCGTGCAAGTGACTCTTCGACGAATCACTACTCGTATGAATGACTGTTTTAGACATTAAAGTTTTTAAGAAAAAATGGGTTTTCTTGCGAGTGACAGGTCGTACGAGTGTCTATTCGTACAGATGGCTATTCGTATGAGTTGTCCTTCTGCTCGTACGAGTAGCTCAGGTCAACAAACGGATGTTTTCTGATTTTAACGTGTTATACTAAAATCCTAGTCCAATTCGTCCATGAAATTCTCTAGATCTGAAGTATGTATGAAGAAAGAGTAGATATAGAAATCTTTAATGGTTGAATCTTGATTTTTAACTGCTGAAACTTGTTATTTGTTTGCTAAAACATGTTGTTTGTCCTCAAATCAGACCTCAAGGCTCTGATCGGCTCTCCTCCATGAGCACCAGACCGACTTGACTCAACTAACAGAGGCGTAATTCATTGCTAGAGAGTTTGACAAACAAACAATCAAGTATGCTGCTTAAACGTCGTTACTTCTTATATTAATAAACGTGGAAAGTTACAGGCGAGTAAACAAATAGACAGGGTTTCACCTCAGTTACACATCAACAGCTATCGACACAACACCCAAGCTCCGATATATATAGGCCAACGTGGCTTGCACAAGGAGTGAGGTTGTTGACTCGTATGTGTGGTGCCTCGTACGAGTGACAAGAGCCACAAAGGCTCACTCGTATGAGACAACTAATACACATTACATTTGACAAATATAAGCCCTATTTACATGATCGGCATATCCTAGACGTAGGCAATAGACATTGTGCACCAACACAAGTTCTCTTCAGCATTGGCAAGGCTTTTGTCCTGGTAAGACTTGAGGCGAACAAACATCTGGAAATCATAAGACAAGAAAATTAGGATCAATGATCCTTCACCACATACAAGGTTACTTATGAGGATCATGGATCCTTACCTCAGTGACAAACTATCAATGTTACCCAGGTCAAATTTGGAAGCCGACTTGCCACTGGATCTTGGAGCGCCTATCCATTTAACAAATATATAAGTATCATTATTTCTTTTAAATATACTTTAATCATATTATACAACTGCACGTAAGTACTTACTTGACATTGTGAAGGAAGAAGAAGTGGTCTCTTCTAACTCTTTCGCCTTTGGCTTGAATGTTTTGATGCTTGAGTCTAAAGCCCAAAATACAACAATTCTTTCTTTTGTACCCGGTAACTCAGCAAGACAGGCAAAGTTCTTCACTGCACGCAAATAGAGAAAACATGATTAGTTAGTAATGAGATAATAACCTTCTATAATCTCTATATAAGGATCCTATATCCTACCCTTTTAGATCCACTTTTTTGGGAGACTGTCCCATAAAGGAATTGAATCCCTCTCACGAAGAAGAACTAATTCTTCCATGAGGTATCATTTTTGGTGGTCTTAAGGATTGGGAGTGGCCGATGAGGCTTGGATTTGATTAAGAACTGGTGGGATCCATGGGATACAAGGGAGTACAGATACGAAAGTTCAGACAGATCAAAGTTTATTCCCTCATTGTTGATGATCTGTTCGATAGTATACAGTACCTCCACAACATTAGCATTGCCTGACTGTAGTATAGGCCGGTAAGAGTGAAAAATTGCTTGGTAAGGTCAGGGAATGGATAGGTATAACCAATCTTAAAGGGCATAGCAAGGAAGCACCCCAAACAGGTGAAACAGAGTCACTTTTGGTGGAGGAATCAAAAGGACGAAAGATTGTTCCCTAAGGGAAACGGGTATGCAAGCAATCAACCTTAGGATCGCTGCATCTGCACAACTCACTAGAAGGATCTATCAAGAGATTCTGGCTCTGTGGTGCACCATCACTATCTTGGCTCTTGCTTGGGGAGGATCGTGTAGCCATTTTGGCCATGATCGAATTAAGAGAGAAGAAAAGATAGAAAATAAAGGATAAAGAGAGAAGGAGAGTACCTGATGGATTTCTAGAATGGAGATATAAATGAAGATTTCCTGATCTTAAATGGTTTTTTCAAAACTATATCTATACCCTATATATCATGGTGGTTGTTGCATGCAATCACATCGCTGATGTCATCAGCTGTAACGGCTAGTCCTATTTTAATGGAAATATGGCAGATTAACTATGTATTATATTCACCATATTTGGGGCAATTGTTAGGGATTAATTTTTAATACTATGGATCATATATCCTGAGATTCAGCCTGTATCACTGATCCTTAAGGGATGGTGCAGGAAGTCTGAGGATCAAGGATCCTTACTATTTGTTATGTTGACTAACAATTGTTTCCTATATTTTTAACTTGTATTCGCTGGTAGTTGACAAAGTGGACTTAGTCTAAGCTGGAATATCGGAGGATACACTCTAAATAAGCATGTGCGTATTCAAGTGTAGCCGTTATGGAAGAACATGGGATGGTGGCACCATTTTTAGATTGTTTGTTATCCAGTTATTTCCAATTTTATAAGGCGATAATGAGGCTCATTTTAGAAATAATCACAATCAGGAAACACATCATACGAACATACACACTCTCTCTCGCAAACTATTCTATGCACTAAGACTAGATTCCATTGTATTGAGCTCATTATCTTCCGAAGTTGTATTGAATTCTAGTTTATTCTTTGTACAATATAGTTGGTGATCGATTGTTGCCATCACCGAAGGTTTTTTGTGCCGGAAATCTCACAAGAATCAAGGGCTTTTTTCTTGTATAAATCCTTGTGTTCATTGCCTTTTACATTTCGTTCATTGATCATTCAATTGCTTAACAGTCAAGCACACTACCTCACAAATCAGATTTGGTTATATTATCTTTAATAAGAATTTTTACAAAAACACATACTTAGCACATTCTCGACCAAAATCACTATATCATGTGTCACTAATATATATATTCCAAATATATATGGGTATATATATATTTACATAACATTCTTAAAATCCGTATATATATATATATGTGTGTGTGTGTGTGTATGGGGTAAGGTTCATTGTGAACAACCCCATGATAATGAACTGTGTGAAATAATCCTAGCCCTTGATTATAAATATACAAGTGTAAATCAATGGCCTAGATATGATAATGAACATACATTAGTGTATTTTACGAATACACTAGTGTATTTTACGATTGAGTTAATTACTGTTTTCGTCCATGTGGTTTGTCAAAAATCGCTATTTCAGTCCATTAGTTTAAAATTTGCGATTTAAGTCCCTATGGTTTCACTTTCGTTACCATTTCAGCCCACCTCGCAACCATTTCAGTCCCTGTACTTACAGAATAAATGGATTAAAGTGGTTACGAAAGTGAATCCACAGGGACTGAAATGGTTACGAAAGTGAAACCACAGGGACTGAAATCGTAATTTTTAAACTAATGGACTGAAATAGTGATTTTTGACAAACCACAGGGACGAAAACAGTAATTAACACTTTACGATGATGTAAATCAATGGACAAGATTTGTTCACTCAATTCACAAATACACCAGTGTTCACTCTAGAACCCCACCCTATGTGTGTGTGTGTGTATATATATATATCACATGTATCATCCCCATGTACAAAAAATCAATTTTCTCATAAAATCACAAGTTGATAATTTCGTCTATTCATAAGTATTAGAACATGTTCGTTTATCACATGAATCAAAACACTTTCGTCTAACACATCAATGAGAACCATTTCGTCTAACGCATCAAGCACAACAATTTCATCTAACACATGAATCACAACTATCACATGAATAAGAACAATCTTATCTAACACATTAAGCACATACTCATCATGGCAACAATTACATTCATCTAATAATATATTTTACCAAGTTGGGCGTATCAATATATATAACCATACAATAATCGACAAAACTACTATTTTGAAACACTTATACCGTATAGTCGCATATTCGGCATTCCAAAACTTTTATCCATGATTAATTATTCTAAGACTTTAATATATATATATATATATATATATATATATATATATATATATATATTCTCAAAAATATGTTCTAATTCAAGAATATATATAATTATATAAATGACCATAATTATATCGTTTCAAGTAAACTTAACGAATGGTCATTTATTCGACTTTCTGGGTTTTATAATTCATCAACTTATACACTAAGACTTTGAAAATTGATGTTTTACATAAAGAATATGTTCTAAGTCCAGAATGCATAATTTATATCAAAGACATCAAAGACTTGAATTTTGTTGAAAGTACGATTTTTCACATAAAATGATAGATATTTCAAAAAACTATACTAATATGTTTAGACTTTTATGGTATGAAAGTAATGTTTTTGGACACTATATCACCAAGTCTTGTTTTTAAGATCATAACATAGTCATTTATCATAAAATCGTCATGTAACATAACCATGTCACATAATCACCAAAACTAACACATTTCATGCAATTTAACATTCATGGACATATCAAATTTGCCATTTTTAAGGTGTTATCAAATCTATCATTCAACCTAGTCAAAATAATCATTTGAGCTATATATATTCTGTTTTGAACATCAAAAATAATTTCACAATGAGGCTCATTAAAACTAGCACATTTCAAGCATTTGCACCAACATGAACACATCAACTTTACAATCTATCATGTGTTATCATATTCATTATTCCATGTAACCAAAATACATGTTTGGAGGTGTATATATTATGTTTTGAATACCATAAATAACATCATGCCCAAACAAGCATTTTCACATATCGTCATACCCGTTTGCCATGTTTCATGCTTTATCAATTACACCACTTCACATCACCATATTTATACATTTTTATACTTCATAGTATGTTTAGAAAACATTATTAACATCAAATCAAAATTCACCAAATTCATCACACAAGCATATCAAGATCTATCCTCATACGATTTCAACTATCTGATCACTATAGCACATCCATTTTCACCAAAATTATCATCATGCATTTTTACAAAGTTCATCTATCAATGTAAGTCTTCGGATCTGTACACAGTATCACATCAACTAATCGATTGCGGAAAGAAGGATTAGATGAACAGAACAAGAACAATCTCTGATTAATCAACTTGCATACATCGAATGGTGTCTGATACAAGATATCGCCCTAGCTTTAGCGTGAATAACAAATTGACAAGTAACCTAAACCCTAACCCCAACACATGTATTTATACTAATCTTAAAACCCACTAATTACAACCCTAGGGCCATAAGGCTCTAGGAAGCCCACTCCTACATCCTTAGCCAAAACTGCAACTCTAATGTTTAAACCTCTTAGCTAGGGGCCCAACAATCTCCCCTAGGTTTACAACATTAGGCTACTAATCCTTCGATAATGCATCAACTCCCATCCTGCCTGCTATGATCCCTACAATCACCGCTGTCCAATCCTTAGGACACGACTCGTACAACTCTGCTGTTCGGATTTGATTCGCTGCTAGAACCTGCGGGTCTTCATCTTGAAAGCTCACTAAATCAACCACATTGTTCACAAGGAAGACTTTCTCCTTAGTCAAAATCGATACATTCTCGACCTTTGGATCATACATCCAAAAGTTAACATTCTTCAAAATGCCTTTGGGGAATGTTGGAGTGACTGGTACAACTAGTTCCTTATCAGTCGGTGGCCACATCACAGATTTAAACCTTCTGCCAGCTCTCGCATCCCTAACACCTTTAGCTGCCTGTAGATACAATTAGCTGTCTTCATCGTTTGAAACCATTCTTCACCTCTTGCTCCAGCTTCTTAAAAAATCTCCATCTTGGACCACCCATATAGTATCGGTATACGGAGCCCTGATAAGACCAGTCAAAGCGACTTTCATCCATGTCTCAAATTGGGACTCCTTGGAGTAATATTCGCGTGTAGAGTCCTGTCGAAAAATCATCCACATCTTCTTAACATGATCATAAGTCCAGCTCAGCGCACTTGACTTATTCCCAACCTTACTGTAATAGCTTGACCCAAGTTCCATGAGAAACCTATCAGACTGATTAGTAGGATTCTTCAACTGAAAGTTCTCGTCCAGTGGATTTACATCGATGTTCTTCATCAAAACCATTTGTTTCTTCTTTGGAGCAGTTTGCCTTATCTGACTCATACCAGTAAACTTCCTCTTTGGAGCGCTCATATAATCTTCTAAACCAGCCTGAAGGTCGACTGCGAGCTGTTCAACTACTATTATGTCTGCTTCTCTCTTTTCTGCAGCTTGATGATGATGTTCAACATTCATAGGATCATCAGTTGGATCAGAAAACTCACGCCCAAACTTATTCTCCAACTTCGCCTTCAGATCATAAACCATAGTCATCAATAACGAAACGTCACCCTGAAGTTGGTCTATCGTCTGATCACGAGCGTCTAACCGAGTCTGTAGAGAAGCTATCTGTGCATCCTTAAGAATAACCTCCTGCTCGAGAACTACCACCCTCTTCTTCAGATCAACTACATCAACGTCTTCCTCATCACTATCAATCCCACTGAATTCGAATGCTCTCTTTTCTGATCACTTTAAATACTCAATATCTTCATCCTGACCATCACCAAAACCACTACCCCCTGCCCCCGAGCCTCCAGCACCTACAGAACTACCACTACCACCACCAAAATCCATCATCTCGAATACAGATTCAGCTGGAATGGACACAAAGTAGACTGAGTGGCAACAAGAGGAACTATCGGTTCTTCAGCAGCAACAGGCTCAACAGTGGAAAGATCGGTCAAAGATACAGTGACCGAGGATGTAATAGTGATTGGTTCTTCAGTAGTATCATCAATACAAGCTTCGGTTTGTATCTGGACTTCTGTATGAATGCGTTCGTCAGTATGAATAGGTTCTTCAGTTGATTCTGTTCGTCGCTTCTTCAATAATGGTTCTTTCTCTTCTTTAACATCTTTAGCTGTATCAGCTTCAGAAACTGGATATCAGAATCAGACAACACGAGAGGAGGATTCCTTTGCTGCTCCTGAATCTCTTGTAGATGCGCAATAAGAGCCGCTAAGTTCTTAGTAGTAATCTCTTGTAGCTCCGGAATCAGATGAACTTCAGATCTTGTAATAAATTCCAAAAGAGCTTCTTCATGATCAGTATCCTCACCAATAACTATATCTTCAACCTCTCTTTCTCTACCACCGGTATGTCATGCTCTTCAGCCACCATAGCATTTATCAGCATAGGTGTTGGGATATCATGACCAATCACCTCATAAAACTTCCCAAACTTCTTCAACGGTATACGTCCAACAAAAACTATCTTCGATGTCGATATGTTCTTCTTCATCGTGCTAAAAATAGTCGGACCCATGGGCTTCATATTCTGCAAGTTCTTATCGGAAGCATTCTTAGCTAAATCAGAATAACAGGCATCCAAAATCAGCTGCACGAATCGAGGATACAACAAAAACATATTCTTCTTCGACTGCTCAAGAATCTTCTTCATATTCTCGAAAATATAACCAGAAAAATTATATTTCCAATCCATCACCAAAGATACGATCGTTGAAGTCTGCGTCTGGTTCGGCTGATCTAACCCGCCCTTGTTCTCCGATACGCACTGCATGAATATGTGAACTAACAATCTCTAGTACGCCGGGAACATCTTCTTCAACAACGGTGGATATGTTCCCTCATAACTCATCCCCGTCAACACCGACATCAACTTCTCCTTATCATATAACGTCGGATCGCTTGCTACGTCTGTAAACCTCAACACTTCCAAAATACATGCTTCGTTCACGATAATCTCCTTCCCCTGAATAGATGAAGTAATATAGGGCTTCCTCTCAGCACCCCTCAAATGAAATCTCACCCGCTTCCAAAACGTGTGCACTAAATCACGATAGATAAAATGATTAGCTCGGAGTGCATACGTGATCCGGCAGTCATTCAGACTCACCATCATAGACTTGAATTCTTGGAAAAAGTCCGCTGGTGGATCCGACAGATAACCCGCCTGGTTATGGAACTGCTCTTCGACTAATAAAACAACATCAAAAGCCACTTCAACCATTTATGTCAGAAGAATAACAGATTAAACCATACTCAGCAAAACATTTACTAATCAAACTAGATATCAAAGTTAACATAAGTTAACTGGCCAATTTTAAACTAAGAGGTCAAAAATCCATTAGTTGAAAACTGATTGGCAAATCAATAAGCATGCCAAATACAAAGGGGTCCAATAAACAAGTCCAATAACAGTTCAATCACAAGAAAAGGTCATTAGTGAATTTGACAGGTTCAAGGTTCAATTGAAGGTTCATTTTAAAGGTTCAGTTTTAAGGTCCAGATAAAGTTCAACACTCAATCTAGAAGGGTCAAAGGCAATCTGGAAAGTTCAAAACAAGGTTCAGAAACAATCCAGAAGGTTCGAAAACCATTTCGGAGAGTTCAAACACTGAGATCTGGAATCAAAAGGGTTCAAACAGGAATTCAGATGAACCCCTTATCATCTCAGATGAACGCCATCCGAAATGGAATCTGAGTTCATCCATTTCGGTTGAATACTCATCCAAGATGGAGTCCAGAATGCACAATTTGTTGAAGTTTCATCCGAGATGCCATCCGAGATGCTTAATTATATGAAGATTTGAAGATTAACATTTAATTTCGATGATTAATGAGCATGTTATACCTAATTATGATGTAATTCGGATGAATGTTAAGATAATCTAATTCGGATGATGATCAGAGTGTTTCGGAGGAAAAATTTTAATGAATGATCTGAAATGCAGCAATCATAATCTGATATACTATTCCAGAATGGGCTTGGGCCTGAGAATTTGGGCCCAAGTCAATCCGGATCCAACTGAACATCATCCAATTTCCAATTCCAATACAATCCGGAATGGGCTTGGTCAAATTGATTTGAGCCCAACCGGGACAGATTTCAAGAGGCCTAATTCCAAACCTGTAGGCCAGTCCAATACCCCTTGACATAAATCATCTAACTCAAGAATCAACAGTTTAACTAACCGAGCAAGCAAACAGACTTTACCAAATATACAAAAATAAGCAAAGCATTTAAACAAAATCAATATAGCATATACACAGTTTTGCTATGGGATCAAATCGTATTCAGGCAGACTAAGGAACACTTATCAATGTGAGCTTGGTCAGACTGGTCTAAGCGATAGCCAATATATTTGTCCATTTAAACCTAGCGCTCAACTTTCTAGTTTTTGCTTTATGATACGCTTAAGGTAATGTTATGCTATGATACCTGTGTGTCCCACTCCATGACATACCCCCGCGATCAAGGTAGGCACAACGGTTTATGACATTTTGGTAACTTATACTGGAATCATCCTAGCTTTACAACGTTAGACCATTGATCACAGGTATGCACTATCGTACAACCAAAGTTTTTAATGTTTTGTGTCCAACGAGGGTGAGACATACACCTTTTGGTATGAATTTTGCTTTTAGGAGCAATTAAGGTTTTTGTCCAAATTTGGATCTTTAAGATATCCATGCTGTGTCTAGGTCTACATATAATCTGGATGCAACAGAAGGACAGCCAAGATATCCCCGGATGACTCAACAATATCAGCACCTAACACTTTAAATATTGGCCAACTATCAACACAAGATTTAAGACCATAAAATCATATACCAATGGTGTGTGACCCACTAGATATATAGTTCTTTATGTTTATATCATTTAGCTTATAATATCCGTTTGAGCTCTAAGCCTATCAACATATCGCTTTCGATCCAAGTCATTCTAGTTACAACACCTTACATGTGTTAGCCAAAACCTTTATCACGAGAAGTCATTTCATTTCTCAATCATTACAAAACTGTTTGAAACTATTTTTTTCATTTTCTGAATTTTTTAATGTTTTTGTGTTTTTCTAATTTTTCAAATGTATTTGTATTTTTGTGATTTTTCTCCCCCTAAATTTGTGCATATATATGAACATATTTACGGGGCAGACAAAAAACAAAAAATAAAAGAAAAGTAAATGAAAACAAACTAAAAAGAAAGGATGAAGGAGGCTCAGTCAGAAAACCGGATCATTTTGATAAGATCCACAAGCACTTGAAAAAGTGTGTTGCTAACAGGTTTCGTGAACAAATCCGCAACATTTGCATCGGTGTGGATTTGCTCAAGTTTAACGAGACCCTTTTCATAGTAATCACGAATAAAATAAACTTTGATGTTTATGTGCTTGGTTTTGGAGTGAAAAACAGGGTTTTTGACAATTTGGATAGTGGCATCATTATCACAATAAATGTTGTGTTTAGATAAGTCAATACCGCAAGCTGGTGTTGAATCCATAAAACCTGGGAGCAGCAAGCTGATGTTGCAACATATTCTACTTCCGCTGTAGAAAGCGAGACCGTCTGCTGCTTCTTGCATTGCCAAGAGATCAATCTATCTCCCAAGAATTGGCATCCGATTGAAGTTGATCGCATGTCTTTGTCTGTACCTCAAGGATTACTGTAAAAGAAAGCATACAGTTCAAATTCAGAATTTTTAGGATACCAGAGCCCGAGTGACGGTGCCCCTCTGAAGTACCTAAAAATTCTTTGAACAGCATGTAAATGAGAGAGTTTAGGAGTAGCCTAGTATCGAGCACACTGGCAAACGGCAAACATGATGTCTGGCTGACTTGTCGTGAGATACATGAGTGAACCGATCATAGACCGGTACATGGTTGGATTAACAGGCGTTCCTTCTGCGTCTTCATTCAACAGGGGTCGTTCAGCGATAGGCGAAGCGATAGGCGAAGCCATAGGCTTTGAATCTGTAAGCTTGAATTTGGAAAGAACATCATTGACATATTTTCCTTGATGGATCAAGATTCCTTGTGAGCTCTAATGAACTTGAAGACCCAAAAACATAGTCCTCTCCCCCAATGAACTCATCTCGAATTTCTTCTTCATGACCTCTTCAAATTCGCGACACAACCCATTATTCGTAGAACCAAAAAAAATATCATCTACTTAAATTTGAACAAGAATGATGTCATTGTCAACACGTTTGATGAACAAAGTCTGATCAATTGTTCCACCGGTATATCCGTGAGCAAGCAGATGCTCTGTTAGGGTTGCGTACCACGCACGAGGCGCTAGATGTCCAACTTGTATGCATAGTCTGGCTTCTCAGGATCAGTGAAACCCGGTGGTTGTGCCACGTATATCTCCTCTTTCACCGTGTCGTAAAGAAACGCAGTCTTAACATCCATTTGATAGACTGTGAAGTCCATGTATGATGCATATGCCAAGAAAATGCGACTGGCTTCCAATCTAGCCACCGGTGCATAAACTTCATCGTAATCAAACCCCTCGATCTGGTGAAAGCCTTGAACAACCAATGGATCTTTGTTCCTCACAATCACACCAGTATCACCCTGTTTGTTGCGAAATACCCAAGGAGTTCCAAGAGCACGTTTTCCCTGAGGAAGCTTCACCAATTGCCATACCCCAAGTTTCTCAAATTGATTGAGTTCTTCATGCATAGCGTCAATCCAACCTTTTCCTGCAAGGCGACATCAATGCTTTTAGGTTCAATTTGTGAGATAAAACAAGAGTAAAGACATGTATTGATATCTCCTGATTGACTGCGAGTCTGAACTCCAGCAGTAACAGGACCAATAACATTTTCAATTGGATGATCTGTAGACGTTGTGGTATAGGCGTAGTAGGAACATGGAGATCTGATTGCAAGTTTTTAAAGCTCTGCGATGCGACTCCAGATGGCTCCCTCTCATTAGTTACACCAGTGGGAATGTTGACTGATGGATCAATAGAACAGTATGGTGGTGTTGGCTCAGGAAACAGAGATGATCCTAAGATATCAGGAGTTGTAGCTCCTTCATTTCCCATAGGAGTTTCTATGTTTGGAGCCTCAACTTCATGGGAACCCGTCTGAGGAATCTGTTCAAAAACAGTTTCCTGATTCTGCGATGCTGGTGGAGGTGTAGACACAGCTTCATTGAATCCAAGTGGATCCACACTCAGCTTCTTGAAAGATTCTTGCAGTTGTTCAGCATCTTCATCATCCTCAATCAAGATAGGCATCGGTGGGGGTTCAGAACTTGTGCCTGTACCTGCATTCATATCAGAAGAGACATCAACAAATTTAAACAAAGAGGAATAATCATAGAGCCAGTCGGGACAAATTCGTGTGTCCTTGGGATTCTCCTCTAGCCAAACCACATTGAAGGTTTCAACTACCATTTTCTTGATCTTGTTGTAGACACGATAAGAAGTGTTCTTAGAGTAGCTGACGAAGATGCATGCGTCTCCGCGTGATTCAAATTTTCCCTTAGCATCCACGAGTAGGAGAACACAGGGACATCCGAATTTGCAGAAATGCTTGACCGAAGGTTTGTGACCTTCAACCACTTCATACGGTGTTTTCATGTGCCTTTTTGTTGATCAGGGCATGATTCTGAATGTAGCAATCGGTATTGACTGCTTCTGCCCAGAAAATAAGAGGTAGTTCCGATTCGACAAACATAGTACGTGCTGCTTCAATGTGTGTGCGGTTTCTACGTTCCGCAACCCATTCTGGTTGAGGAGTTCTGGCTGCATTGAACTGTCGATCAATTCCCTTGGAGGAGCAAAAAGAATTCAATGGCATTCTTGAACTCTGTTCCGTTATCACATCGAATAGCTATCACTGTGGTGTCTGCCTGGTTTTCCATTAGGGTGATAAACTGTTTGACTAACTCAGCTGTTTCACTCTTTTGTGCCAGAAAGAATACCCAAGTGAAACGGGAGTAGTCATCAATGATAACCAGACAGTATGCCTTCCCGCCAATGCTCAGAATATCGGTCAGATAAAAAAGATCCATATGAAGCAATTCCAAGACTTTTGATCTGGAGGGTGCGAATTTCGACTTGTGTGGCTTTTGATGTTGTTTCCCACGAGCGCATGATTCACACTTTTCAATCTGCATAAAATCCCGAACAAGCAGATCTCTGACTAAACCACCTTTTGCAAGTCTGTTGAGATTCTTCATGTTGATGTGTCCTAGTCAGCTATGCCACAACATTGCATCATGCTCAGCGGTCAACGAGAACAAACAGGTAAGCTTGTCGATGGGGGGCTTGTTCATGTCGATGACGTATGCGTTTCCTTTGCGTTCAGCTTTGAGAAGAATCCATTCATCAGGAATACTGAGGCCTAGTTTCAACACATAGCATCCTTTCTTTGTAGAGTGCACATCTAAATGATTATCACAGAGCTGAGACACACTCAAGAGACTATACTTCAACTCTGGGACATAGTTCACATTCTTGAAGCTGAGAGCTCCATTGCACACCGTTCCTCTCATCGTTATCTTTCTCGTTTCACCACCTGCGAAGGAGATAAACCCGCCATCGAAAAATTGAATGTCATTCAACTGCAAGATGTCTCTTGTCATGTGCCTGGAACATCCACTGTCGACATACCAAAGTCTGACGAGAGTCCTCCAAAGCTGTTCCTACACATTTCAACAGGTTTAGTTAGAAGCTGCAACCTAGGCCATTGACAATATGGGTGTTCCATTTGCATCAGCATAAGTGACCTCACGAAACATTAAATTAGTTGAGGATGAGGTTGGTGATGCTTTTGATTTGTCCGATTTTGGACAGAAGACTGGGTCTTGGTCAAGATGCTTTTGACTTCTACACAACTTTTGGAGTGTTAGAAGGATTCAGAGAACCTGAAGGTCTTAGAGATTTTTGATTTTGTCTCTTGGCCATGTTTCAGTCTTGATCAGAGGGCTTAGCTGGAGCAAATCGAGCCTGATGTAGGCGATTAGGCATAGCTCTCTGATTTTTCAAAGATAGGGCGTTGAAAGGCATAAATGCATTTTAACAAGTTCGTACAATATGCCCGGGAAATCAGTAGTTGAAACAGGTCTGCCTCTTCTGGAAGAAAAAAGTCTGTTCAGCCTGGGAAATTCTAGGCAGCTTGTCTGTCAGTTTCTTGCTTGCTGGTACTGACAGCTAGCGCAAGGTCTTAGTCTCTGCTGTAACCTGCTCACAACCATCAGCACACTTGTAAATTTTATGATTTGAATTAGATAGTTTGGAGTTGGTAGACTTATAAAAAATTTTAACTGATTCTTGTTCAGCTGGTGGCTTAACAGATTTAGTTTGGGGCTGCTGAGTCAATTTCTCAGAAGGAGGAACTGAATCAGCAGCAACCTTTTCAGTAGGCTGATGTGCCTATTTGGTTTTCTTCTTTTTGGATCTACGTGTTCTCCGTTTCTTTTTATCAGATTTCAAATCATTTTGCTTGGTGGATTCTTCAAAGGAAACATGTGATTCAGCAGGGACATCTTTTTCTGAACTGTCTAAAGATGAGCTTTCATCGTTAGTAGCAAAAGAAATCTCCATATTTTGAAAACTTTGAGATTCCGATTCAGATTCAGTTTCAAAAGTTTTATCTAAATCAGCAGAGGGAGGTTGCTCATTTTATGTCATTTGAATCTATACTGGCTTTAGTTATAAATAAAATCAAGCCTATACTTTCAATATCTAGCTGCAAATCACCTTATCCATTACCATCTCATTCAACTTGGAAAAGTATAACTTATTTCAAACAAATTCAAGCCTATACTTGCAATATCTAGCTGCAAATCACCTTATCCATTACCATCTCATTCAACTTTGAAAAGTATAACTTATTTCCGATCACGTGGCCGGATTCTCCATTATATATATACCACAAATTCTCCAGCACATGCTCGGATTTGAATTTGTTTGGAATCACGTTTTCTTCGTTCAGGTTGACAGTTTCACTATTGCAACTCATCGTAAATAGAGACGAATTTAGTCTTTCTATTTCTCATAGTTTACATTGTGATTTTTCTTACTTTTTGGACAACAAGAGGGGTAGTGGCTCATCTAGTCACTTTTGAAACATTAAATTTTAGATTTATTTCTCTTGCCCTTTTACCAGTTTTCATTCCCCTTTTGACCCGAGTTTTAAGACCCACGATTTTGACCATTATCCTGGATCTGACCCATATCTCGCCCTTGATCTGAACCACGCCCACGACCCTAATATGGTTATTTGAACCACCTCGCCCACGCCCCATTCCCAAGTATTTTATTATGATTTGTGATTCAAAACGATTTAGCACTGGCAAATATTAATTAACTCTGGTTCTCCTGAAGACTCGATACTCTTAATCTCATCTTCAAACACCATCAGCCTACCGATTTTCTCTTGGAAAGTCATATACTTTAAATATGCAAACTACTTGATCAAGGCCACAATCGAAATATATGTTGATGGAACAAACCCAACAAATTTTTACGATAAGTTTCTTGTCTTCATACATATTTCCCAAACTGGATGCTTCGGTAGCTAGTTGACCCATTCTAGCTATGAACGGGTCATAGACTTTAATTTTGCAAACTGTTTGATTGAAGCCATAATTGGGATATATTTTGCTAGGACACAACCCAATAACTTTCTAGTAAGTTTCTTATCTTCATGCGTAGTTCCAAAACTGGATGCTTGGTAACTAGCTGACTGATTCTGATTGCGAACATGTCAATTAATTCCATTTCTTCCATCTCTAAAGATTATAACTTGATCTGTAACTGCTCAACCTTTTCTTTCCGTACTCATTTAACCCCAAATACCAAGTTTTAAAGCATCCCAAATTTCCCTTGTAATTTGAAACTAGGCTACCTGAAACACCAGTTCTCTAGGTATTGCTTGAAGTAACATAGCAACTACTATAGCATCTGTTTCAGAATCAACTTGTTAATCTCTAGGTTCAAATGCCTACAATATCCCATGAACTCTTAATACTACCTTGATTCCAATTGTGCAGATGTTCTAGATCGTTTTAGTCAACACTAGGCATTACAAACTTGTGGTACGATACTTCACCGTATCCGTTGGTCCACCACCATCTTCACCTCAGTCATTGATCTCTTTTTTTTATAGCTATATATGAGTGTTGGAATACTGTGCTCCAGCCCCTCGAACCAAACCCAACTAGTTCAATTTGAATTGGCTCACGAAACCAAAACAATAACGCCTAACTTGTAAAACTCGCATATGAGTTCCACAGTTTCAAAAAAAAGCGGAGCCCATTGTTCCGATGTTTCTCCACTGATTAATCCTGGGAACCCGAATGCTTTCGATTAAACTGCCGCCGCTGGACGGAGGTCGGAATCCAGCTAGTTCTGTCCAGTATGCACCCGTTACGAACCAAACATCGACACCGATTTAAACGATCTAAAGCTGCTGAATTTGAATCTACACTGGAGTACTTAGATTTGATTACGGTGATTGAACTAGGCTCTGTGACTAATTCAAGTCCCAATTGAAAAAAAAAACAGAGAAACGAAAACTTGAATTTGTCCTCTAATTTTATTGATAAAAAAATTACTCTTAACCATGATCACAACTCAGTCAAATTATATAGTAATCACATCTCGGTGCTATTAGCGTCTAATTTTAACTCCTAATTAACCATTAAATAATACATTAGAATTATTTAGTAAACTAAGTAGTATCAAATATAACTCATCTGATTTATCTAATTAATTAAACTTAATCAAATCCCTTAAGCTCGAGACTAATCATGCATTGCCTTCTAACCCATGTGCTCAGGTATGGGAATTAACCCACATGACCCAATAATATTAACATGGTTTTACTTATAACTAGTCATTTACCCGCACGATGCAGCAGGAGTGGTGATTTAAATATGATATTTGTTTACCGTTAGTTATCAGTCGTCTCGTGATATATTGTATAGTACTTAAGTTAGCTTTCTTATTCGTGATTGTTGGCACTTGTTTTTCTGTTAGTTTATCAATTATTTGGTCATATACTTTCCCTAATTTTTTAGTTGTAGCCTCGGCGTTAAACAAACACTATTAATAACATCAGATGTTAGACAAACACTGATGATGTTGCTAACCTCTGATGGAGTAATAACATCAGATGTTAGACAAACACTAATGATGTTGCTAACCTCTAATGGAGTGATAACATCAGATGCTAGGCAAACACTGTTGGTGGTAGACAACCACTGTTGGACAACCACTGCTGAGTATAACATCAATGGGTTTGCTATTGAACTATTGTTGGTGTGTTAGCAGTGGTTTGTCATCAGTGGTTTCTTTCAACACTTGTCTGAAGTAACCTCCCATAACCATTATCTTCCCACCAAATGGGAGACTAACACCTATGATGTCCTGCAGTGTACGATCAACTGCCTCTATCGCCTGTCGCTTAGCCATTGATGCTTCATCCCATATGATTATTTTGGCAGACCGGATTAGTTTAGCGGGCCCACTCTGTTTTATGATACATCACGTTGAAATAGTTTCAAGATTAATAGGAATTTTGAATCTCAAGTGAGTCGTTCTACCTCCTGGCATCTTATTAGCCGCAACACCTGATGAAGCTGTTGCTAGAGCAATAAGACCACGTGACCGAATTTCATCAAGCAAGGCATTATACAAAAATGTTTTTCCAGTTCCACCCGGACCATCAATAAAGAAGACGCGTGGAAGATCATTATCAACATGCATCATGAGTCATCAAACATGTTTTTATAGTCCGGATTAAGTTTATCTTTAGCACTCAAGTGTTCAGGTTCCAAAACAATCCCATACTCTTCTTGTAACTCACGATAACCTACATCCTGTAAATTAACAACATCTGTTATCTTAGGAAGGTCGAACTCATTGATATTTTTACCGATGGATTGTAGAAAGACACTAATTTCGGTAAGAACCATATTCTGAACTCATTCGATACTTTGATAGTGTAACCGATGATCTTCAGAAAGTGAATCAAAGTGGTCATTCCATAACTTTCGAATATCTCCAGGTTAGCAAAAATCATTATGGTCGCAAATAACCTTCTAAGAGCATTGGGAAACTGGAATATAGAGGCTTCTTCGAGACATTGTGATAGATATTCAACGTCTTCTATTAAGCCTAACTCAAGAGCTGCTTTTCGAAAGGTCTCACACCTTTGACCATTAACCTTGCAAAGATGTTCAAAAGAAGTAGGCCCTTTGACATTTGACAAAAGCAGGCGTAAGTAGTACCTTTCTCCCTTCGGCTGGATTAGCGGAAACGATACAACCTCTTTGTTTTTTACCCAAACGAAGATTCCAACGGCGTGTGCTTCCATTCCATGTGAAGTGTTTTGGAGAATCTTTATACAAATATACCCTTGCTGTTTCATCGATTCTATCGTGCTAAAAAATGTTGTTAGCATGGTTCTCTTATCCCTTTCCCTATCAACAATATTAGACATTATCTCATCATCTCTAAATCTAACCATCTGATTATTTGGTAGATGATGTTGTAAGGCAAGAATAGAAGGAAATATTTGAGAAAGATAGAAGGAAAAAATGCGCCACATAGCCGCTAGGGGCGATATGTAGCGTGCATCCTGAAATCTCTTTATCTCATTAATAACAACCCCTTGCTCACTTTGATCAACTTGAATAACCTGATGTCATGTCCTTTATAAACATAGTTGAAAAGATATTTCACAGATTTTTCCTTGTACGTCCACTTCTATTCCGGTGTCTCTCCTTCGATACAACGGATATGCATCTTCTCCATGTGTTGTCTCTTCATTAAATTGTCTAGGATAGTGAAAACGACAAATTTTAGGGTCCCCCTGCATACAAGGACTGCTTAATCGTAAACCGCTGCAAGGGCCGTGAATCATGTGCTTCACAACAATCTCACGCAATTTGGGATGTCTTAGTTTGTTAGGAATCTCAGCACACACAACCTTACAAAATGGTCCGCGTTATTAATTTTGTGTTGTGGGTACATGATAAGGAGAAAATGTGCATGCGGCAAACCACGCTTTTGAAATTCGATGACATAAACGTATGCCTTAACTTCCCTGAGGATATGTTTCTTGAAGAGTCATTCCTTAAGATCTTCTAATTTAGACCAAAACACTCTTGTAACAAGGTCCGGACGATCTTGTGCGGTTTGACCAACATGTAAATTATCATATATCTCAGGCCACTTACGATTGCACGTCTTGGTAAGGAATATATCAGGCTTACCGTCATCTTGAACTAAAGTCATCGCATCTAGAAACCGACGTCGCATATCGCGAGGCCCTCCGATGAAAGATAAAGGCAACACAATTCGTTTTCCAACTTTGTTTGCATGAACCTCACCACCATTGATGCAATCCACAATACCTTGTTACAAGTCGGCCTGTATCTTTGCCTGGTTCTCTCACAAAATTTTAAATGTGACGTCTCAATCTTTATGTAAACATCTACCAAAAACTGTTGTAGCAGTCTACCACCAAACAGATGCACGTTTTCGGTAGATCGAATCTTGAACTTGTAACAGTAGTACTCTCGCATAGCCACGGTTGTTCTACCACTCCGTGTGTTAGGATCAAACGATGAAGACATTTTAAAAACAAACAGTTAATAAAATAAAACGCATTAGGGTATTTTTATGATCGTTACTTAAAAGAATAATAAATTGTTGGTACCTCCCATTTCTCCTTCGATGTTATCATTGTGAACCTCATCGATCCATACTCCATGACGTGGTATGTTGGCATGCCAACCCGACTCACCGTTAGGAAAAAATAGAGGATACGACAGTGGATCGTAACAACTGAAGTACGACTGAATAGTTGGGATATATTGAGATCTACCGTAAATAACAATACTTCGTTTATACGGAGTGATATTGCCGTTACCTTCAACCCAAATACCAGCAACCTATATAATGGTCAACTATAAGTAAGTAAAATAAGCAATAATATTAAATGATTGTATTTAATTTAAAATTTTATGTTGAAGAAAGTAACAATTCAGTTGGTCAAATAATGTCAAATAAAGTCAAACTACTGATGAGCCAACATCTGATGGAATAAAGACAAACCTCTGATGAATTTGATAACCTCTGATAGAGTAATAACATCAAACGCTAGACAAACACTAATGATGTTGTGATGTATTCCTCTATGTGCACGAAAAGTATATACACTGTCTCTCATATTGCTCAATGTATCATCCAACGTCACTCCCATTGAGGCAAAAGAAAAATCGGTGTTATAAGCACAAATGTTTTGCCTAATAACATTTCCAATTTCATCTTGTGATGTGAAAATCAGATGTAATTCCTCTGGAATTTCTGAATTTGCTAACACAGTTTTCCCACCCATACAACAAAAGGTATCAAACTCAAATTGAAAACGTTTTGCTCCACAATCAGGACTTGCATCCTATTCTTTTAAAACACGATGCTCTCTAGGTACACGATCGTAAAAAAAGTTATATGGATCATCTTCTACGTTCTCATATTGGAAGGAAGGCTGATCAACTACTTCACAAAATTGAGGTAAAAGTCTACGCGGTTGAATTTGAACACATAAAAAAATCATTATGTTAAGTAATGAAGGTTGTTAAAGATGTCAAGTTCGATAAAGAAATCATTATTAAATAAATAGAAACCTCGTGATGTTCTAGGCACAACTTTATCAATTACAGATATTGATGAAGAACTTCGAGAGGCCTCACCACTCCCAAATTTCGAGACTTTGTTATTTTCTTTGCGTGCAGCATAGTATCTTTTGTTATACTCTTTTCGCATTTCGGCTCTAGTAGATACACTTGAGCCGGAAGCATGATTAAGATGCTTTGGTTGTTCATTATTTATTGTAAATTGATAAAGTGCCAAATACCTTGCAAATTAAATAAAAGATAGTCATAATAGATGATGAAATAAAGTCAAACTACTGATGAGCCAACATCTGAAAGAATCCTTGCCAAACCTCCGATGAGTTTGCTAACCTCTAATAGAGTAATAACATCAGATGTTACACAAACACTGACGATGTTACTAACCTCTGATGCAGTAATAACATCAGATGTTAGGCAAACACTATTGGTGGTAGCCAACCACTGCTGGACAACCACTGCTGAGTATGACATTAGTGGTTAGTCAATCAGTTGTTTTGCTATACAACTACTGTTGGTGTGTTAGCAGTGGTTTGTCATCGGTGGCTTTGCTATAAAACATGATTAAAATTAAACAACAAATTTAAATTTAAGCTAATACATAATTCAAAGTAAAACAACTACATGATTAATATTCAAACTAATTCGAGAAAAAAGAGTACATGGAAATAAAATTAAGTAACCCATAATAAAACATTAGATAAGCCATAGAATATATCATTATGATCATCATTGCGATGGAGGCAGCCATCATCAAAATTGTTCCAAGGTTCCTAAACCATTGCTTCATCCAACGGTGGTTCGTATCCCGCCCCAAGGTCAGTTTCGTACCCTTCAGCCCAACTCATCAGTTCTTGTGTTTGACCGGGGTTTTCGACATGAGGGCAGTTTGAAGGTGGAGGATGTTGTGGCGATACAGGAGTGTTTGCCGCCGGACGCTGATGCCCCTCCCCAATTCGTAGTCCACCATATTGTAGTTAAGCAAAGGTATAGTCATATGCCCAATTCAACTCTTCATCCGTCAAAAACCATGGATCATCATGTTGAGGGTTTGTCACCCGTGGGGGGTTTGTCGCCGTATGAATTGGATAAGGTGGAGGGTTTGTAACCGGCGGAATTGGATAAGGTGGAATTGATATGTGTTCAGAGTGGATTGTGAACTGAAAAATCAATTCTAAGGCAATATAAAAATAACTTGGTTATATATAAAGAAAAATTTACAGATTTATAAATTAACTTGCATATTTAAATTTATATATAAGTATTATTTCTAATTATACCTGTATGTAAAGATATTAATTACAAACCAAACCAACAAACAAACATTGTGATAGCTATGTTTATAGCAGTTAAAAGTTACAAAACAAACCAATAATAGGGAGAAAGGTTACAACAATGCGAGACCCATAAGTTGAAAAGCTTACAACAATGCAACACCCAGAAGTAGGAAAGCTTACAACAATGCACCTTGGACTGTAATGTGGAGTGACGGTAGAATCTTACAGATTTATTGAGCTCCAAGCATGCTCTTGATCACCCAGTCACTGTTTTCTTTACATCTGTAAAAGCAACTGTAAAAGCAAGACTGATAGGTTAAGTAGTAAAAAATCTAAAGGAAAGCAGTACAATATGAAGATATTCTCTAACTTAGGGAGTTGGTATTTGAAAATGTTAGTATTTAACAGCTATTAAACTAAACCTGGTACTCAGAAGAGTAACTGAGAATATGTCAGTTTAAGGTAGATTGTAAGTAACTGTAACTAAAAGGTTTGGTATTGAAAAGGGCTCTTTTCATGACAAGTGTACGAAAAGTTGACTATAACATCAGTGGTTAGTGAATCACTGGTTGAATCAGTGGTTTTTGATCATTTGCATCAGTGGTTGGCATTAGTAGTTAGTGAGTCAGTGGTTGAATTAGTGGTTTTGCATCAGTGGTTTCTAATCAGTGAGTCAGTGGTTTGCATCATTGGTTTGTATCAGTTGATAGTGACTTTAACATCAGTGGTTAGTGACTTTAACCTTCTTCGCATATGACTCACAATCTCCCCCTCAGCCTAAGATCACTGATGTGTTCGCACAGATGTAAGGAAGATAACTTAGATTGATAATCGACGAAAGTGATCAAATATAACAGTACAGGCACAGATGATGCCAAAACTAAACATTAAAAAAACATTATTATGATTACTTGTTGTACGCTAAACATTACAAGAACAGATGATGAAAAAACTAAACTTTATTACTGATCCTTATTTCTCATCAATGATTCCCTTATTTGGCCTTTGAACTGAAGTTCAAAGTCCAGGGCAATCGTGTCTTCTACATCCCTTTCAAGCTCAGGATTCACAAGTCTTGGATATCAGCTACATCCAGACCGTATGCATCCTACATCTTTATCCTTTGAACTCTACCATCTGACCTCAGCAATGTCAATTCATGGTTGTCTTTGTTACACTTCCATTTTATAATTTTTGAGTCAGATGTTTTTCTTGGGAGTAGTGTTATTTTTGATAAGTTTGTTGGTGTGTTAGCAGTGGTTTGTCGTCAGTGGTTTGCATCAGTGGAAAGGATTACAAACACTGATACTTATTTTCTTATAAGTTCAGGGGGGCATTTATATCAAGTTTGCATTTATGTCAGTGGATAAGATTAGAAGAACTGATACTTATTTTCTTATAAGTTCAGGGGGCATTTACATCAAGTTTGCATTTATGTCAGTGGACAAACCACTATTGGTGGTAGACAACCACTGCTAGACATCAACTGCTGAGCACAACATCAGTGGTTAGTGAGTCAGTGGTTTTGCTACACAACTATTGTTGGTGTGTTAGCAATGGTTTGTCATTAGTGGTTTGCATAAGTGGTTTTTGATTAGTGGATAGGATAAGTTCAGGGGCCATTTATGTCAAGTTTGCATCATTGGTTTGCATCAGTGGTTATTGACTATAACATCAGTGGTTAGTGAGTCAGTGGTTTGCATCAGTGGGCATTTATGTCAAGTTTGCTTTAATTCATAATAGTTGAGAGATTGTTTTCATTGTCATACTTTCATAATTATACTACAATCCTAACCACTGAGCATGAAAGTAACGTTTAACAAAAATAATAAACTAATAACATCTGCTAAGCTAACCACTGCTATACACTAAACATTACAAGGGCTGATAAAAAACACTGATGATACATCATCTGTTGGTCTTTAGCAGAGCTTTGCTTTGACAGACCTTTAGCTTTAATCTTTAGCAGAGCTTTGTCTTGGTAGACCTTTTACCTTTAGTCTTTAGCAGAGCTTTGCCTTGGCAGACCTTCAGCTTTAGACTTCAGCAGAGCTTTGTCTTCAACAGAGTTTAGCTATGTCAGACCTTGGAGATTCAGTCTTTAGCAGACCTTGACTTGGGTAGATGTTACATTATTGTAGGGTTCAATTCCAACATATATTTTATATCCAACACATATTTTTGCTGAATTTAGTGTAATTTAACAAATTACATATATAAATTTTCTTTGCCTTGTAAGGGGTAGATGGGTGGTTCCCTCCACAGGGCTTACAAAACGTAGGTTATGTGCAGCAGTTCGCCATATTTAACATATAAAGTTTTTTTATATGTTAAATAAGGCGGGCTGGCGCCAATAACCTCTGTTTTGTAAGCCCTAGTAGGGAACAACCCGTCTTCCCCCTAAAAAGCAAAGAAAACATATCACGCAATGTAAACCTTCTTTCAATTTCTCCTCATCATAATTAGACGTGCTACACTCAGTTGCTGATCTAATCTGACAAACAATAACGATTAATATTAATGGTGAGATATAGTTTACGGGATTTTATTGGAAGTGCACCTATCGCTTATCATATAAACTTGTTACAGCTGCGCTGGCTGCAGCGTTGCATCTACTAGTAAACAAAGAGGGGTCAAGATGATCTTCAGATGAGCTATAAAGCATTATATTAAGAACATTTTAAGCATTATATTAAGAACATTTAAAATTATGTCTACAAATTGAAAAATAAGCAATATAATTACCGTATGAGAGAGGAAATGAGAGCTCTTAGATAAAAATGAGAGAGGATCAGTGAAGATCTCAGATTGTTTAGATGTTGTGAAACCTTGAACATCTTGTGAAATCGCCATCTCTTAAATCGCCAGAGAGACAAAGGGGCCAGAGGATTTTGAAAATGAAGAACGAATCTAGAAAACCCTTGATATATATCCGTGGCAGGGGTGTATGGGGAACTGGGATGAGCGGGAATTGAAAAATGGAATGGAAAATTTGGCCGCTCAAACATATTGTGCTTAAAGATGTTATACTTCATGCATTAAAGGAGTTTTAAGTAAAGTGGCAAATTACCTTAACTTGTCCTCTGGTAATGCTTATTAATATAGTATATATTAGTCATGTATTAAACACATGTTCGTCGTTTATTATTCATTTAAGTTTCACATTGACATCTGGTAACTTTTATTGCTTTTGTAATGATGTATGTGTGTGTATATATATACATATATATTGTCAGTTCATTTATGAACAATCTTTTTGATTATGAACACTAGTGAACTAATCCTAACATTTGATTATTAATACACAAGTGTAAATCAATGGACAAGCTTTGATGATTAAAACACACCGGTGTATTTTACCATTTTGATGATGTAAATTAATAGGCAAGATTTGATCACTCAGTTCACATATACAATATATTATATATATATATATATATATATATATATATATATATTAAAATAAATTAGCATGATTTGCTGAGTAAACTAAGGTAATTACATTAAATTAGTACGATTATTATTTATTCTTTTTATTTGTTTTATACTAATTGAAGACCTTTATTATTTGTGTAAATTTCCTCATGGATTTCGCTTTCACATTATTTTGATGTAAAATTTTAATATTTCCCCTCGAAGGTTCTCGTAGGTTAGAAATAAAAGTATTTTACTATTACCATGTGACAAGGTATGTCAAATTCGTAAGTATAAATTTCATTTCTCTTACCAACTAAATTATAAGTAAAAGTCCTAGTTGTGAATTTGATTAATAAAATGTAATTGAGCATATCAAAAGATGAAAGGTGTAGATCGCTCCCAAATCAATATACACACATATGGGAAGGATAACATATAATAGTCCCTTAACGTGCGAAGAATACGTAACTAAATTACCAATGTTATAAAATTCAAATCCTAATCACGCATAGGTTGAACACAAATGCATGAACAAACACACAAAAATCACGCATGCATTAAACACATAAACAGAAATCACGCATGCAGTAACTCTAGTCATGCACGTTATTTTGTGGTCGCGTACACTTCGCACGTTAAGTAACTTTTGTATTTTAAACTTTTTTTTATCTCTCTTTCCTGTTTTAATAAAGTATACTTTTGAAGGGGTATGATTAAATAAAAATTTGATTTTGCCTAAGTAGGATACAAATGAATCTTAATCTTTTATTTTTCAAATAAGTTGTTAAGATAAAAGTGTATGAAAAAAGAAGGGTATAAGGGTATTTTTAGAATAACTTATTTGTTGATTTTCTCTTTCCATATGCAAAACACATGCATATTCCTCCGCTATTTTCTAAATGCTCATAACTCTTTCATACGACATTATTTTTTTCATTTAAATTACAACATAAAAGTGAGCATATTTTATCTTTAATTTGAGTACCATATTGCTATATAAAATATGAGATATAGAAAAACCAAGAAACGTCTTAGATTTCTATGTTGTATAACATTTTTTGTGCTGAATTTTTTGTAAAAGATTTTGTGTTACAATTTTGTGCTGGACTTTTTTTGTGCTTAATTTTTTGTACTCGATTTTTTGTACTACATATTTTTACTAGATTTTTGTGTTAAATTTTATTTGTACATTTTTTATTGTATTTTGAGAAAACAAAAAGGGTGAGAGTTTGTGTTTTATGACCAAAATACCTTTTCACAATACCTATAAGGTATGACATATATTATCTCCCAAATTCTTCTCAGGCAAAACCCACTTTTCAAAGTATCATACCCATACTTTTGGATGTTACAAAATCGTTTCATGTTATTTTATACCTAATATTACCGCAGACAATCCAGATCAATCACCGCCATCTTTGATCAAGGCGATACCATCTAAACTTTCTTTCTACATGTAGGGTCATGCCCATTGATTGATCTACTCACTGGTTACAACGATGGTGATTCCTTGTTGAGGCATTATCAACCCTTATCCATTTACATTAACTAGAGCATCACAGGCGAATTTCTAAATATTTTATGTTTGCTATTGTTTTGGTCAAAATTTGGTTTAAGTATAATGTAACCAAACTTGATTGTGAGGTAGAGTACTTAACGTGTAGAACAACAATGTAATCGATTGTAAAATGAAAATGACAATGAACACGAGATTTGTATGAGGAAAAAGCACCTTGATCTTTATGAGATCTCCGGCACAAAAAACCTCAGATAGTGAAAACTATCACTATCAAGTCTATTGCACGAATGGAATTACAACTTCGGATGATATTGAGCTCTTACAACTGAGTTCTAGTGTCTGTTAGAGAGCAATTAGTGAGAGATGTAGCAAAAATGTGCAAGTGTTTCTAATTCAAGCTCAGTATCCCCTTTCTCTATTTCGTAAAATATTAATTAACAAACTAAACGAAAAATGGGAAAGCTCCCACGTTCACCCACAATGGCTATGGCCTAAAATGCATGTGCCTAAATCCCAGCATATTTCACGAAATTCTAGCTTGACCCAGTCTATCTCTCGTATTTGCATCAAATTTAAATTACATATCAAAGACAATCATTAGAAACTGTTACAAGGACTAAGGATCCTTGATCCTTCCAAACACCCGTTGAACCATTTAAGATATAATGCGTGTTAAATACATGGAAGGATCACTGATCCATTCACAAATAAAACCAACCCTAACAATTGCCCCCAATATGGCGGTTGTGAAGATAGGTCACAACTGTCATATTACCTTAAATTCAAACTAGCCGTTATGTGATAGATGATGGGACATGCACATGCTATATAACAATGATCACTATTAATGGGGAAGAGATAAGTCTCTTTTCTTTTAAATTCTAAGATTTATCATCATAAATCCACAGCACCTTTGCAAGTCAGGTATATATCTCACCCTTCTCATTATTCTTTTCTGAAAGTTTTCGAATTTTGGCATTATGCATACCCGATCCTCACCAAACTCCGGTTGTAAGAAGTCCGACGACTCACTCCAGTCACAAAACCTGCTAAAGGACCCTTCCTCTAAGATTTGTAAGTTCACAGATCCAGAAATCCAGAACCTCAGGTCCGGTTTTCCTTCTGGAACTATTTTCAGGCCCTTTGACCCATCTGTTCGAAGTGACGTAATGTCGGACACCTAGGATTGTTTCCCTGCTTTACCTTTTCTTCTCGGATTCTCATACCCTTTTCCATCCTTGACAAAAAGCTTTTGCAAGCTTACCGACATCAGTTTTAGTCAGGTCAGTTCGATGTTATAGAGAACCTTGTTCACCATTGAAGAGGTCATTGAGAAAGAGGGGTTACAGCTTAACCTTTCTCATTTAGCCTACATATATACCCTGGTCGCCCATGGTTCCAACCGATTCTTGTTCAAAGTTAAAGCACACCAGTCGATTCCTGTCCTAAAAACCACCTAAAACGATTCTTCCTGGAAGAATCAATTTTTCTCCGTTAGGAGGGACTCCATACAGGAGGGGAACATGTTGCCTCGTAGGTGGATAGCAAAGGGTAGGGTCTAGGAAATTTGCATGCATCTCATTTACGTCTAAACTGTTTTTGATCTTATTTCCTGTTTGCAGTGAAGAATTTTGCAATCCTTGCTCACCTTCCGGGAGCTGCTGATCGTGCAATGGCTTTTCTGGATCTCGACCCTTCAAAGAGAACATTTAAGGAAAGGATTCAGGATCCTGTTGAAAAAGTCCAAGCCTCCTCATCCTACAGTATGTCAAGTAAATAATCATAGAATGTGTAGTGTGTATAAACAATAAAAGTTAAGTTAAGTACTTATGTTTTTTATGTTTGATGCTCAGGCGTTTAAAAATCCACCTCCAAGTCTGCATCTTTCACCCTTGAAGACATCAATAGCATCATAATCTCTAAAGCCACCAAAAAGGAACCAATGAAGAGCGTCCGTACTGCTGAACCTCGCCAAGTCATAACCAGAGTTAAGTCTGGTTCAAAGAGGAGGAAGACCTTTGAACCAAAGGGTGACCTCTTCGATAGTGATAAGCGCCTCCACGATGCTCAAACTGAGGTAAGGATCCTTGATCCTGTCGTTATGTTTCACCTGTCTGTGAGGATCCTGCATCCTGAAGTCTGCTTACTGTTAGTAGGAGTTTAGCCGTGTAAAGATCTATTATGAGAAAAGGATGGCTGAATAGAAGAGACCATGGCTGGAATGCGCTCCATTACGGTTGCCAAGGACAAGGACATGTCCAAGCTCGAGAAGGAGAAGAAGGCATTGGAGAAGCTGCTATTGGACTCCGAGGCTGCTGCCAACGAGCAGGTGAAAGAGGCAACAGAGCAGGCTAAACTCAGTGATGCCAAGACTATCCTTCAATCCATGATCAAGATGGCCAAGGAGGCTGGTGATCCTTGTTTTGATAGGTCTTCATGGGAAATAGCTTCCTAGGAGATGGCCTTGAGTAACCTACATGGTGATGAAGAGCCGGAGCTGGCAGTGGTGGTGCCAGGTGAAGCAGGATCCAGCGGGGTGTAGAAGTAGGTTGAGGAGAAGGCTAGAGAAGGTGCCGGAGCTGATGGCACAAAAGTGGGCAATGAAGGATAATGTACACGAGGCTTGAGCCCACTTTTTTTATTTTCTTGTTTTGGTATTTGATTTGAACAATTTGGGTCTGTATTTCTAAACAATAGCTATAGGTTTAAGGATCACTGATCCTTCAGACAATAGGGAGTGGTAAAGGTGGATGGGTCCTTCTGTTTATGGAGGATGAAGCCTTTACACCACTCGCCTTTAGTTTCTTGCATTTTATATTTCCACACAAACTTTAACTGTCAGATGAACCCGATCAGGCCTAGGTGGATGGTCCACATTTTTTGCTTGTGAAGCCCAGGCCGGATACTTTTGATAAATATTATCATGCCTTAATAATATTAACCTTTTAACTAGACTCGGTGTTGTGCATTTATCTTTAAAGTTTTAATTGGATATGTTTAAGTTTCCACGTTTAAATAGGTTGTTTGCAAGTTCTTAAACTTAGAAAAATTTAGGTTGATACAAATTTGTCAACAACAAATGGAAAACATCCCAGAGAATCCAAGTTAGGATTCTATATCCTTTACGTGTATCATAGCATAAATAACCCAATAAAATTAGTTAAAGTATAAGGATTCGGGATTATTTCCTCGTAGAACTTGGGAATCCTTAATGCGTCAAGAACTTGTCAATCAAAAACTTGGGCCTAAGACAAACATACTACGAACAAGCAAAAATAAATAGAAGATAAGCCCAAGTAAACTAGGGACAAGCCCAAACTGGGGACAAGCCGAAAATCCTTGGGGTCTAGCCTGAACTGGGGACAAGCCAACATAAGTGACATGAAGATGCTAAAACCTTAGCTAACGTGAAAACATTAGAAACCTTAGGATAACGGATGTATGGTACGTCTACCATTATACTTGAGATCCTACAAATGGCCAACAACAATGAAATTATCAGCCACTAAAGCGTGTACTAGTTCCATTGCCTCGAACCATACTTGGATAAACGTGCGCCACTAGTGGGTGTTAAAACCCAATTCGTGTGAAATGTGAAAACCTTTAAACCTTAGAAGGTATAAGATACCTTGAACGTGAGGGAGAGGTGGCCAACCCTTTAATCCTCTGTGAATAAATGTTAAAAACTCTGCAAAAGCTTAAAACTTGATAAAAGTGGATGTTAGATGTTTAACATCCTTTCCTTATAATGAATAATAAGTATAAAATGAAAGAGAGTAAAAGTTAGATGTTACCGAAGTAAGGATTATATATCCTTTGAGGATCCTTAATCCTGGGCCAGAATACTAGAGTCTCTAAGGATCCTAGATCCTTCTTACATAAAATATTTCTTTAGGTGAAAAACATTCCAAGCTCTAGGTAGGAGATCACCATCCATAGTTAGTAATCGATATGCCCCTTTTCCAGCTTCTACTTCTATCAAGTAGGGACCTTCCCATTTTGGTGCCCATTTGCCATCAGCCGAATTAGTTGTATTCTAGAATGCTTTACTTAGTACCAAATCACCTACTTGGAATCTTCTGATCCTTACATTCTATTATATGCCCCAGCCATCCTTTGTTGATAAATGGCCATCCTTACTCTTGCTAAATCTCTTAGTTCATCCACTATATCAAGGTCTTGGGTCAAATTCTCAGCATTTGCTTCAGGATCATGGTTTCTTGTTCTGGCTGTAGGAACCACCATTTCTGTAGGGATCACTACCTCAGTTCCAAACACTAGAGAGAACGGAGTCTGGCCTGTGGTGTTCTTTGGAGTTGTTCTATCTCCCCACAAGACATACGGTAGTTCTTCAGCCCACTTCCCTTTCTTGGATCCAATCTTCTTCAAGTTGTTGATGATGATCTTATTCCCTGATTCTGCTTGACCATTAGCTTATGGGTGGATTGGTGTTGATGTTATCATCCTAATCCCCTAGTTGTCACAAAAGTTAGTAGTTCTACTCCCAATAAATTGGGATCCATTATCACAAATAATTTCAGAGGGAATTCCAATGCTAGTAATAATGTTTCTTTTAATGAATATATGACTTCCTTTTCTCTGACTTGAACAAAAGTTTCTACTACTATCCACTTTGAGAAGTAATATGTCATGGCTAGCATAAGCACTTTTCCTCCTGGTGCCTTTGGAAGTTTGCCAACTATATCCATTCCCTATTTCATGAATGGCCAAGAGGAAATTATTGGATATAAAGGCTCTGCTGGTTGATGTAGGATGTTGCTGTGTCTTTGACAAGCATCACATTTCTTTCATATTCCACAACATTTTTCTACACTGTAGGCCAATAATAACCTGTTCTGAGGATTATTGAGAATAAGAATCTGCTCCCAGTGTGATTTCCATAGTCTCCTTCATGTAAATCCTTCAAGACCTCTTGAATTTTAGATCCTCAATGCACCTCAAATAGGGACCTGCAAGAGATCTCTTGTATAACATGTTATTTAATATAGTGAATTGAGATACCTTAATCCTAAAGGCTCTGGGATTCTCCCCGGTAGGAATTTCCCCACTCTGAATATACTTCACAATTGGAAGGATCTATGATCCTGAATTTGGTTGTACATCACTAGGTACAATTACGGTATCCTCAAATATCTTTAATGCTTCATTGTCCTTGATTGTAGGAGACATAATATGGATGATAGGTATCCTCACGTCTTCTGGTATCTTTAAGGATGATCCTAGGTTTGCCAATGCATCTGCCCTAGCATTTTCTTCTCTAGGTACCTGCGTTATGCAAAAAGAATCGAAAGCATTTGGTAGTTTTTTAACAATTTTTAAATATTTGACTAATTTCTCGCCCCTCACAACATATGAGCCATTATAATGGTTAATAATTAGAAAAGAGTCTATGCATACTCGAAGATACCCGATCCTTATCTGTTTAGCTAATTGCAAACCTTCTATTAAGGCTTCATACTCTGGTTCATTATTGGTAGTTTGGAATTCACATGCAATAGATTGGGGTATTATGTCCCCCTGTGGCGATTTTAGTAGTATGCCTAGTCCAGTTCCCTTTACGTTTGAGGCTCCATCTGTGAAGATTATCCAAGGATCCTTGGTCTCCTTAAGCGGTTGAACCTCTAATTCAGCTTCCCTTTGTAGATCACTTTTGAAAATAGCCACAAAGTCTGCCAAAGCTTGAGACTTGATGGCAGTCCTAGGTTCACCTTAATGTAATTTTGACTGCGCACTTCGCCATTCTACCTGACATTTCAGGTTTGCTGAGAACATTCTTAATAGGAAAGTTAGTTCTCACAATAATTGTACGTGTTTCAAAACAATGTCTAAGTTTAGTGAAAGCTATAATCAATGCAAGAATTGATTTCTCTAAATGAGGATACCTGGCTTCAGCATCAAGAAGGCTCTTACTTACATAATATACCAGATGTTGTTGGCCTTCATGATCCTTAACTAACACATCGCTTACCGCTTTACTTGAGATGGCTAAATACAAGGACAATGGTTCACCATCCTCTGGTTTCATCAGGGCTGGAGCTTAGGATAAATAATCCTTGAGAGTCTTGAAAGCCTCATGCTTCTCAGTCCACTCAAATTTCGTATTTTTCCTCAGGATGTCATAAAAATCCTTGCATTTTTCAGAAGATTTCGAAACGAATCTACTTAGGGCCGCGATCCTTCAAGTCAATCTCTGGATGTCCTTGACATTGGCAGGAGCTTTTGTATTCACAATCGCCTTGATTTGTTCTAAACTTGCTTCAATCCCTCTCTTGGTCACCATGTATCCAAGGAATTTTTTGGCTTTGACACCAAAATGGCACTTTGAAGGATTTAGCTTCATGTTGTATTGGTCAAGGATATTGAATGCCACTGCAAGATCCTTGAGATGATCCTCTGCTCTCTTGGACTTGACTACTATATCGTCTATATACACTTCCATAGTGTCTCCAATCTGCTCTTTGAACATCATGTTGTCCAGTCTTTGGTACGTGGCACCTGCATTTCTTAGTCCAAAAGGCATTGTAATATAACAATATATGCCAGTAGGAGTCATGAATGTTGTATCCTCTTGGTCAGATGGTTCCATCTAAATTTGTTGGAATCCAGAGGAAGCGTCCATAAAGGTTAGCAATTCATGTCCTGATGTTGCATCCACCATGGACTCAATGTGTGGTAATGGAAAAAGATCCTTGGGACATGCCTTATTTAAATCTATAAAGTCAACACATACCCTCCACTTTCCATTTTTGTTTTGGACAACCACCACATTAACCATTTTGGATAATTGACTTCTCTAATCATACCTATCTTTAAGAGTTTGTCTACCTCCTCTTGGATGATAAGGTTCCTCTCAGGTGCATATTTTCTTATTTTTTTATGAATTGGCCAGAAAGATTTATCAATTCCAAGTTTATGTGTTATAATATCTTTAGATATACCTCTCATATCCTCGTGTTTCCAAGAAAAGGTAGACTTTCTTCTCTTCAGGAAGGATACTAGATCCTGCTCTATATTGTCAAGGATCTCGGATCCTACGTAGATCTGATTTCAAAATCCTAGGGATCTAACATTACATCCTTGATGTCTTGTTCAGCTGCCTCCAGGACATCCCTTGGAGGATACTTTAATTGTTATGCTTCCCTCGGTTTCGAAGTTAGCTTCATAGAAGAGGTGTAACAGTTCTTTGCCTCTTGTTGACCGCTTTATATTTTCACCACTCCCCACGGGGTTGGTAGCTTTACACATTGATGGTATGTCGAAGGAACCACCTTCATATCGTGTATCCAAGGCCTGTCAAGAATAACATTGCAACAAGACAGAAAATCAATAACACAAAATTTTTGTATAGAGTTTACTCCCTCAATGTAGATCAGAAGTTTGATGTCCCCCGGTATGTTCTTCGTCTCGCCGCTGAACCGTGCAAGGACTGATGATTTGGAACTATTTCAGTTTCCAGGATGTTCATCCTTTTGAGGACATCAAGTTGAATAATGTTCACGGAGCTCCCTCCATCAATAAGGATCCTGCGAACAAATTGGTTAGATATAAATAAAGTTGTTGATACACTTTTGTGTCTGTCGCTTGTTCTTAGTTATGTTTATAATTGTACGGTCTTTTTTATTGTGTCTGTATAGTTTGGTCGTGTCGACCAAATCAAGATATCCTACTATCTTGATTGAGTACGATGATTAGTTTGTCTGTGTTGTAAAATAGTTGCATGTGTGCATACTGTTAAGTCTTGTGTACGTCATGTCTGTTGGCACGTTCTCCGAAGTACACTTCCAAGTACGAGTGAAAGGTGTTTTATACGAGTAAGTTGTTGCTCGTACGAGCCACTTACCATTTGTACGAGTGATACTCTAGTCGTACGAGTGGCTATCTTTCAACAAAGCTATTTGCTTGCTCATGCGAGCAAGTTCCTGCTCTTCGAACCAGGATTATTCGTACGAGCAACCAATGCTGAATGTTCTTCGTGACTTATAGTGTTCCGTACAACCAGTAACATTCTTCGTACTGTTGCTAGGTGTGGACACTATATAAACAGATATGCACTTCTCAGTGAAGAATGGATAAGTTGTGAGACATGGAGAGCACAAGTGAGAGAGCACAGAGAGTATATTCTGAGTCTGTATTAACATTGTTTGTATATATTTGTACTAGTTCTCTTCTGTTAATCAAGATAGTGAATCTTTGGTTATCTTGTGTTTCTTACTTTGCCTTGGTTTGCATACTTACATGGATTCCGCACTCGTATGTGTGTTACATAAATAGGAAAGTAGGTGAATCTTGATCCTCCAAGTGGACCTACAAGTGGTATCAGAGCTTTGGCTCTCTTCCTTGTTAAAACCAGCTTAGTGTTGTGTCTGAGCTAGTTGTGAGGGTTTCTGGAAGTGTTCTTGAAATCATAACAAGAAACATAAGTTTTTATAAGAAAACTAGTTTAAAACTTAGGTAAAACTTGTTGTATCCTGAAAATTTTCATAAAAACCTTGTTAGAATACATGGAGACATGTTAGGATCTAATTTTTCTTAAAATTTTCTATCAAAGTTCAGATGGACATATTTTCAGGTGAAACATTTGCCAGAAAACTAACCGGAATATTTTTGTAGGGTTGACCAAATCTCTGGACTTGACTGTTTGGAATGAAAAGCTGATATATGAATGTTTGCCTTTTTAACCGAAATTTTGTAGACAACTGACCACTTTCAAACAAACTCAGAAACAAGTCTCCTTAGAAAAGGAAATTTTCACCAACCAACCCTGCAAAAAGATTCATCTCTTCGAAAAACCAAACTTTAGCGAAAAAGGTCCATGCGAATAACCCATCCGCACGAATAACAAGACTGTTCATGCAAAAGACCAAGTCACTTGTACGAAAGTCCCTTGTTCGCACGAAGCATAGTTGCTCGCACGAAAGACTCTTTTTCGTACGAACAACCTGGTCCGTACGAAGAAGTGTGACTCATACCAATCACTGATTCGTGCGAAGAACAAGCTTTAATCTGTTTTTCTGTGTTTCAGTTTTTCAAAACTTTGTGGTTTTTAAAATTATGAAATTTAAAAGGAGACTGTTATTTTTAAAAAAATTAATCTTTAAAACTTTTAATTTTCATAAACAAGAAAACAAAATGAGTACTAATCCTTGGGATTGGGGGAGTAATTCAAGTTCAAACCAAGACTCATCACAATGCTCCGCAACCTCATGGGTTAAATCACTAATGCCTCAACACACAGCCATGATTACCGCTAATCAATGGGCATGTGTAGCAAATCAAAATCAGAGCATTCAGACTCTTCTTATAACCGAGAGTGAAATAGGAAGTAATAACCATCCACCAAAATTGAACCATATGAATGATTATCTTTCATGGAAAAGTCATTTCCATATATATGTTCTCGGTCAAAATACAGAATTATGGACATGTTTTACTACACCGTACAAGGAATCTCTCGAAGAAGCAGGATCAAATCCAACCTCCTTAGCCAACTTAGATGAAAATGATAAAAAGGCCTATGATTTAGAGAAAAAGGCGTTTTCTATCCTTACACAAGCACTTCATAAAGATATTTACCACCAGTTTGTGTACTGTACCACCACCAAGAATTTGTGGGATATTTTGGAAGCAAGAGGAGAAGGAAATGCTGCAACAAGAAAGATAAGACATGATCTGCTGAAGAAAGAGTTTGAAGGTTTCATGTTCATGGAGAATGAAACACTGAGCGATATGACAACCCGTTTCTACCATCTGCTTAGTGAAATGTATTCATACAAAGTGCTAGCATCTCCACAAGAAATCGTAGATGCATTTTGCTGACGCCTTACCATCAAAATGGAGTCAATTTATTGACTTACTAAGGCATACAGGTGTTTTGGATGTGATTATTATTTATGAATTTGTTCAGAAATTGGAGAACAAGAATGAAGAAGAAATCCGGAAAGCAAAAAGAGTTTCTATTCCACAAACCCTGTAATGTACTTTGGAGGTATAAACACAGGTGTTAGCACAACTCAGCAACCAAAACTTCAAACCGCGTTTGTGTTAAATGTTAACCCCTTTCTACCACCACCAGTTCAAATAGATCAATCTGCCACTCAAGTTCTCAAACCTATGGTCAAGTATTTGATCCTAAAGCCTTTCTACCACAACCTCAAGTTGTTACACCTGAAGTTCCACAACAAGCTTCTTAACAAGCTTTCTATGGTAACAACTTTCACCTGCCAATCCAAATACCGTCAGACTTGGTACGTCACATCTTTCTAAGGGCAGTGTAGAAGTTGCTCGAGAACACATGGAACTTCTAAACACCATGGTTAGTGCTTATTGTGGACTAGTCGCTAGTCAAATTGGAAACAACAACTTGACTAATGAAGACTATCAACAAATAGACAGAGATGAGATGGAGTTGATGGATATTAAATGGGCGTTTACAAGTGCGGTCAGAAGAGCTAAGGATTACATGAGCAGAACTAGAAGAACAAGTTTGGAAAGCAAGAAAGATACGAAATATGGTTTTGATAAAGATGCTGTTACTTGCTTCAACTATGCTGAAAAAGGTCACTTCAAACGTATACTCGACCCAGCAAACAAGGAAATTACAACACCTTCTGAAATCAATCACAACCTCTAACACAACTCAAGTTAACAATGAACAAAGAATAGTAGCTGTTAACAACCCAAACAACACCAACCAGTCTAGGCCTTCAAACAACACAAACAGAGCTTTAGTAGTTCAAGTAGATGAAGGATGCGATTGGTCAGTTCAGTTGGGAAACGAGAATCAAGGAGGAACTGCCTGTTATGCCAAGATAATCAATCAGATCAAACATGTTCACAATATTGACACTTCTGATGATGATGATAGTTGTGGGTATAATGGGATTTCTGATGAGGAAAGCTCAAGTGTAGGTGGTTATGGATCTGATTCAGATACCAGGGAAAGGATTGGTACTAAGGTCAATGAGTTGCTAAAAGAAGCAGAAAAGTTGAAAAGTCAAAAGGCTGGTTTGATAAGGAAAGCATAAGTTGCATCAAAGGAAATGGAGAAATCTTTACAAACAATGCATCCTTTTCTCATCATACTGCCTTCATGGCTAATGTTGCTGGTTCGACAAGCCAGATAAAATCCGACACTCCTAAAATACGCAGTGAATATGCTGAGTTAAAAACTAAATTTGAAACAATTAACTGTCACAATCAAAGACTAGTAGTTGAATTGTCTAAATGCAAAGAGGCAAATCTGGCTTTAACTCGAAATGAAAGAGAATTCAAATCTGTAACTGAAACTCTTAAGAAAAGTGTTTCTGAATTAACAAAAACTGTTTTGGACAAGCAAACAGGAATTAATAATTGCATTAATATCCTTGAATAAACAAAAAAAGGAGTTAGCCATTGCCAAATGCGAACATGATGCATTTAAGCTAAAATTGGAGAGTTATTCTAACTCCCGATATGTGCTTGATCACATCATTGACGTTCAAAAACTTAAGGGAGATGTCAAATGTATTGGGTATAAATCGTGTCAATCTCCATTGAAACATAACTATACCAAATTACCAGATGAAGAGGAAATGCCATGCTTTGAACAATCTGTACCTCTTAATCCTAAAGAGTTTGCAGCAGGATTAGGGTTTAAGCTGGACAATTCCTCAGAAGAATCAGGAAAAACAGAGAACTCACCATCTGTTGTTGATCAAAATCCATCTATTATAGAGGAAGATTATTCATCAGATGATGAGTCAGAGAAAATCGATCAGGATCAATCTCTTGATGAAGAAAAAGGGGTAGAAATTTCTGCTACTCCCGATGAGAAAACTGTTGAAAATCAAGGGAATGATCCTATGAAATCTGTCAAGACAACTGAGTCTACAGCCGAAAATGATAATGTGTTGTATACTTTGATTGAGGATAAGAAAATTTACTCAAACCAAGACTTTCCGATAAAAAATGTAAATCCAACTTCAATTGATCAAGTTTTTGAAAATTCAACAACCAAATTTTTGGAAAAGAAGAATCCAATCAAGTCACAACCATTATTCGTTTCAAAAGAAAAACAAAAAGAAAAGCGAGCTGAAAAATCTAAGGTATCACAACCAAAGGTTGAAGCTAAAGGCGCTCGCTACAAAAAGAGGTTGAAGAATGTTAAATTCGTAAAATCGAGACTTTTGAAAGCATGTCTAGTATTGATTTTTTAAATCAAGTCAAGATTTTAAAGCGTAACAGTCAAAACAATTACACTTAATATACAAATGGGTGTGAAGATGAACCAAGTACCTCTAGACCCACAAGTTCAACATCAAGTCATAAAACAGGATCTCCTAAATTTGTTGAAATAAGAACATGTTTTAAATGTGGAGAGTTGGCCACATAATTAAAAATTATACCAATCCAGCGAAATCGAAGTTTGTTGAAAAAGCTCCTTCTGAAACAAATTGCCAACGTCGATCTGTGCCACCAAAATAAGACAAACGAATTGTTAAGGAACAAGAAGAAAAACAGAGACCAAAACAAGTTATAATAATTGAAAAGGCATTAAAACCAGATTTTTCAGATAGGAAACCAAGTTCATCAAGTTTGGTAAAACCAGAAGTATTTAAATTTGTAAATAATAGTCAATCTGGTAAACATCAACAATCCTGGAAAGCTAAAACCGACAATGTTCCAGGGGGAGGCACAAAATTTCCAAATCATCAAGAAATAGAAATCAAATTTCATGATGATAGGGTCGACCCAAGACCACTAAGGCTTGGGTCCCCATCTCAAAGTAATCAGCTAATGCAATGTGTAGGGTGTTACAGGAGGAACTGTGAATAGTCATTGGATTGTTGACAGTGGAGCATCAAGGCACATGATAGACGACTTAAGGCTCCTTTATGATGTGAAAAGCATTAGGGGAGGTTATACTGCCTTTGCTGGAGATAAAGGCGGATACATCACTGGAGAAGGAATGATTTCCAATGGTGTTGTTAGTTTTGATAAGATCAATTATGTTCATCAAATTGATCACAATCTTCTGAGTGTTTCTCAAATCTGCGATAAGAAGTTCACGGTTCATTTTGATGATACCGGTTGTTATGTGCTAAAACCTGGTTTCAATAGTCCCAAAGAATGGATTCTCCTGTCGGCTCCAAGAATTAATGACTTGTATATTCTTAACATGAGCCAAGTTATTACTACATCTGCACAAGTTACATGTTTTGTCTCAAAAGCCACCGAAAAGGAATCAATCTCTTGGCATAGACGAATGGCACACACTCACTTGAGGAAAATGAACTATTTGGTGAAAAATAATCTTGTGAGTGGTGTACAAGTGAAGAACTTTCATTTACAAGACATCTGTGTATCGTGCCAAAAGGGAAAGCAAGCTCGAAAATCTCATCTTGTGAAGAAGATTAACACGGTCAATATGCCTCTGGAACGTCTTCATATGGACCTCTTTGGACCTATGAAACACAAGACTACCTTTGGTGATTCATATTGTTTAGTAGTCACTGATGACTATTCAAGATTTCATGGGTAAATATGTTGGCACACAAGAGTGAAGTTCCTGAAATCCTCAAGAATCTCCTGATGCTAATTGAAAATTTGTACAATTTGAAGATAAGGAGAATCAGAAGCGACAATGGCACCAAATTCAAGAATCATGTTATGGATGAGTTCTATTCTTCTAAAGGCATTTTACATGAGTACAGTTCTCGTTACACTCCACAACAAAATGTTGTCACTGAGAGGAAAAATAGAACTATGATGAAACTGCAAGAACTATGTTAATAGAACTAGAACTTCCTGTTCATTTTGGGGGGAGGTTGTGGCTACTGCATGTTATACGATGAATAGAGTTCTTACGGTGAAGAGGCAAGGGAAAACATATTTCGAGTTGTTAAATAAAAGGAAACCGGATGTTTCTTTCTTAGAACCTTTTGGTCCTCCATGCACTATGATTGATCCACATTGTAAATTCGGTCCTAAGGCTATCGAAGGTTTCTTTCTTAGATATGCTACTCCAAATTTCAGAGTGTGGAATTTGTTAACGAAAAAGATTGAAGAATGGGGTGAAGTTAAGGTTCAAAGATACACTGAATCAGTAAGAGTCCTGGATGCTCCTTGGATGTTTGACTACGATGGACTGTTTGACTCCTTTAATCTGCCAACTTTTGATGATGCTTCTGCAGCTGCTCAAATGCTACTAGAAAGTGATACTACAGTTGACTCGTCATTAGTACGACCAATTATTGTTAACCCTCAAGTGTCTATTTCAGTTAACAATCTTATTCAAAATGAGGAATTCGAAGATGCTGCTGATTATAATGTTTCATCAGAAGATGATGAGTTCCATGATGCAAATGAAGTCACTTCTACTCCGGTTCCTGGAATTTCGGATATCACGTCAAATGTGCAAAATCAAGGGACGACTGAAGGTCATGCATCTACATCTTCATCAAATCCAGCAATCGACTTAGCTGTTGATCTGAATATCAACAATTTGGGTATAAATTCATGAGTTCCTGAAACTCAAATCCATAATACCCATCCTCAGAAGAATATTATAGGAGATGTCCAGAGTGGTGTGCAGACTCGTAATCAGCTAAGGAACAACCAGAATACTGGTTTATATTTAGCTATTAGGGAATCTGGGGAACAAAATGATTGGTCCTTTGCCTGCTATGTTTGCCAAGTTGAACCAAAATCTTGGAAGGAGGCAATGAAAGAAGACTCATGGGTTGAGGCAATGCAAGAAGAACTTCAGCAGTTTCAGAAGTTGGGTGTGTGGAAATTGGTTGACAGGCCTGACAACTACAAGAAGATTGGTACTAGATGGGTTTATAAGTTTAAGAAGGATGACCAAGTTGTTGTTGTGAGAAACAACGCAAGATTGGTTGTCCTGGGCTTTAATAAGGTAGAAGGCATTGATTACAATGAAGTTTATGCACCGGTAGCACATCTTGAGGCCATAAGAATCTTCTTGGCTTATGCGTCCTAAAAGAGGTTTACCGTTTATCAAATGGATGTGAACAGTGCATTTCTTCATGGTGTGGTTGAAGAAGAAGTATATGTTGAGAAACCGCCTGGTTTTGAAGATCCAATCCATCCTGACAAGGTTTGGCTTCTCAATAAGGCGTTATATGGTCTTCATCAAGCTCCAAGGGCTTGGTATGAAATGTTGTCTTCCTATCTTCTCAAGAATGGTTTTCAACGTGGATTGATCGACTGTACTCTCTTCATCAAGAAAGAGAATGAGGACCTATTGCTAGTACAAGTATATGTTGATGATATTATTTTGGATCTACAAACGAGAGAATGTGCAAAGAATTCAAGCAGGTGATGCAAGAGAAGTTCGAAATGAGCGCCAGGGGAGAAATGACTTTCTTTTTAGGTTTGTAGGTTCATTAATCTAAGGAAGGGATTTTAATCCATCAAACCAAGTACATCAGGGATATTCTCAAACGGTTTCAAACCAAAGACTCAAGGCCCTTGGGAACTCCATTAGCTCAAAATCATGGGATTACTCCTGATGGAATGGGTGAACATGTGGAACCGTCTCTTTATCATGCTATGATCGGATCTCTCATGTATCTTACTAGTTCAAGACCCGATATGATGTACCCAACATGTCTTCTAGCTCGCTACTAGTCAAGTCCAAAGGTTTCTCATTTGATGGCTGTGAAAAGAATCTTTCGTTATTTGAAGAGTTGCCCGGGCACTTGTCTATGGTACCCTAAGGATGATAAGTTTCATTTGACAGCATTCAGTGATTCTGATCATGGTGGCTGCAAAATCGATGCAAAATCAACATCAGCAGGATGTCAGTTCTTGGGAAATCGCCTAGTCACGTGGCAATGCAAAAAGCAGACTTATGTAGCTACGTCAACTTGTGAGGCTGAGTATATTTCGGCTTCTAGTTGCTGCTCTCAGGTTTTATGGATCCAACAGCAAATGCCCGACTATGATTTTGAATTTCTAACTACTCCTATTTATGTTGATAACGAAACTACTTTATAGATCACTCGTAATCCTGTACATCACTCAAAAATTAAACATATTTAGATTAAGTATCATTTCATACGAGATTGTTATGAAAAGAAACTTACCAATGTTGTTAAAATCCACACTGATCACCAACGTGCCGACCTGTTTACATAAGCTTTTGACAAATTTTGATTTAATTATCTTCTTTTGGTCAATGGCTTCAAGGTGAAACCCGAGTAAATCATCCTTGGCTAATCATTTTTCGTAAATATTTTCTTAAAAACTAAAATTACAAAAAGATTATCCATTTCTCTTTTAATATTTTAGGGGGAGAAAATTTCAAGAAAATACAAAAACATGAGAAAATACAAAAAAAATGTCTTTTATTTAGTTAAGTTTTTATTTATTTACCTTCTATATTTAAGGGGGAGAAAAATTTAGAAAAATACAAAAACAATAGAAAAACCAAAAATCAAAAATGAGTTTCTTGAAAAGATAAGGGAAGATGATAATACACCGGTGATCTATCAAAAATGGTCAAAAACATAAAACGAAAATTGATAAGTAGCTTTACTAATGATGTATCGGTAGGCTCACAATCAGATTAAAATGTACAGGGTGATATAAACATAACAGACTGAAAGCCAAGTGGGAACCATTCATTGGCTATGTCATGGTATTGAAATTTCGTTTGATAGTATGCCGAGGTTCTGAGGTATGCAGTCTTTATGCTTGCTTATTATCTGGGTATTATGGTTGAATCTTTTACTGAAAAATAATGTTGACGCAAATCTAGAACTTCCATGATACCATACACACGTGTAAATACTGCATACGACCATCAATAAGTGATAAAAATATCACATTCAGCCAAAAATAAAGTGATAATATATCACAGCTTTATGCGGGAGCTAAGTTCGTCTCTTTGTCGATACGATGGTACTAACCTGTTCATGGACTTACTCTTGTGCCCTACATGCATCTGAAAATCAAGTTCCTCATCAATAAGTGATTTAATCACATAGGGCTTGTTTTCAATCAAAATAAGTGAGTATCTCACATCATATACGTCAAAACAGATGATAAAGCAGTATACTCACTGGTAAGATTTTCTCTCGTGCATATCTTGATACGGGAATGTGTCGTGAAGTGGTTGAATACCGGCTAGTAAGTATAATTCATACATTAATCAAATCTCCTAATCATGATTACATCTGATAGCTTAGCTTACATGGACAACAATACAGATAATCATAGTAGAATACTTAGTTATTTAATTTGATGTTTTAAACAAAATTCGTTTTTGGCAAGATTAAATGCTGGTATGATTCTCTTACCTTGAAACTCTGAAAAAGATTGACTAGTAAATATATAGTTTATTTTGTATTTGTTAGTAGTTATTTTAGTTTAGTTTACTCTGTTGTTAAATTAAGTTATTTTTGATTTAGCCATAGTTGAAGCTCAAAAGTTTTCTACCAAGATACGCCCTAAAAATCATTTGTCTTGCTTTCATAACTTCATAAAGTACTTTCTTACAATGGGTAAACTCATTTCAAAAAACAAAATCTGTTTAACGAGCACTTTTCCTAACTTAACTTATGATTAGTGTGGATATGTTCAAAGATCTTAACAGGTCAACGAAGAACCTAAGGTCCTCGAAGAACTAAAAGTCTAGTTTTGAAAAACTTGGACTCGTACGAATCAGAGTTCATTCGTACGAGTGATTGTGCCTCGTACGAATAAACCTCTAGCATCTGGTATGAATGGAAGTTCTTCATACGAGCTGAGGTCCTTCGTACGAGTACAAGAATGTGGTATAAAGGGTGATGTAGTTCTTTGGTACAATTCTATTTTCACCTTGCTCACGTCATCCTTTCACCCCTCTTTAAGTTGTTTCTGATATCTTTAAGGTATGATTGACAATGCAGGCATACCTTGAAGACAAACAATTTGAACATTACCTACTATATGACTTTTCCTGACATGAACAACAAACTTTAAGCGAAGAACCTTTTAATGAAAAACAAGTTCTTCATGCATAATCTTCTCTTGAAGTTGTTTGTGCGAACAAGATGCCTTTGATCCGTACAAGTGAAATATCACTCTCACGAGTAACCTGTCGCTTGTAAGAGCCAGTTACTCGTACGAGTAATTCACTTGTGTAACTAAGCCAGTTGTTCGTACAATTCACTTGTGTAACTAACTCAGTTGTTCGTACAATTCAGTTACTCGTCGGTAGTTCTTCGTTAAGGGTGACATACTTACAAGTTTAAAACGAAACTTTTGAGTATGTTCCCTAATTTTTTACATTTCTTTTTATTTTGGTTATCTGTGGTGTACAGGATGGAACAAAGCGAACATAAAAGAAAGCCCGCAACGAAGAGAACTGACAAGCCAGAAGTGGAAATTATGTTAGAACCAAGACATAACATGTGGCCTACTTTGATCCGAAGATAAATTTGCTGAGTACAACGGTATAATGAAGTTCTTGCGCGACTCAAGGATACATTATGCTATCACGCACAAGACTACAGTATACAAGACATTGATCAAGGAAGTTTGGGATTCGGCTAAAGTTGTTGAAGTAAATGGACAGGAACTTATCCACGGGAGAGTAAATGACTTGAATGTAGAGATCTCTGTTGAAATCATTAACTCAATATTACAGCTTGGTCATGATCCTGAAGCTCCATTCTCAGTTGCGTTGAAGTGTCAGCGTGGATGTTTGCTTCGAATGAAATGTGTTGGAGATTTTCTCGTAGGACAACTAAACAAAGCGTGGCTTCCACTCCGATACAAGTTCTTTCTACATGTTTTAATTCAATGTTTAAGCAACAGACGAAGTGTTTATGACATGGCAAATAGTAACTTGGTTGGAATGATGATAGCTTTGACATTGAACAAACCATTTAGTGTTTCTAAGTATATTTTTGCAAACATGAAAGAAAACCTGAGAAGAATCGGATATGGTGGAAACAAGTTTTGGATGTATCCTCATTTTCTCCAAATGATCTTGAATGATGATAGCTTTGACATTGAACAAACCATTTAGTGTTTCAAAGTATATTTTTGCAAACATGAAAGAATACCTGAGAAGAACCGGATATGGTGGAAACAAGTTTTGGATGTATCCTCGTTTTCTCCAAATGATCTTGAATGTGCAACATCCGAATCTTCTGAAGAATGACAATGATGTTCTGAAAGTTGAAGTTATGATGGAACATTCGTTGAAGATTTTTAGAGGTGTAGCAGCAAAACGTTATAAGGAAAGCACACCTCCTCATAAATTGTTCGGTTTTCTTGCAAATGATGAATATGCTGCACCAGAAAACGATAAGTGGCTCCATGATGACAGTTAGTCAGATAATGAAGAACCAACTTTAATGATCAAAGATAAGTTTGGTCGTCAAAAGGGAAAAGGTGATGATGATGACGGTGATAATGATGATAATGATGATGCAAGTGATGTAGGTGCTATAGGCGGTGATAAGGGTAGAAAGAAACAAAGCAAAAAGTCTATGGAAACATCGACAGCACAATCTGAAATCACACAACCTACTACCTCACATCAAGAAACTGTACTTGAACCAGTTGCAGAAGACCAATCTACCTTTACAACTTAAGAGACTGAACCTGTAATGACGTAACCCACTATAACCTCTGAACCACAACCTTCAAATACAACAGCAACTGAAACACTTTCGGCTGAAAATACTCCAGTTCAATCACAACCTACTACGTCACCAGTTCAACAATCCCAGTCCACAATTCATCAACAAAATACAAAACAAAGCAGTCATTTATTCTCTGAAATGGAAAAGGATGATAAAGTGGATTTTCTATTCTCTCAGTTATAACCTGCAGCAATTCAGATTAACAAGCATTCGGAGTTTATGTCTTCAAATCAGAACACATTTGTCAAACAACACTTGGAGATAAATTCTTTGAAGGAGACTGTTAGAAAATAGGATTCTGGAATGGCGCAGTTAAGAAAAGAAAATGAGCGGCTGAAGGCTGCAGATACTGAAAGGGCAACTCAGCTACAACAGATGAGAGCCGCTGATAACTCTTGTGGGATTGAGTTTAATAGGCTGAAAGAATGTAGTGCGGATGTACAACGATCTGCCGAAACATTAACTGCTAAACATAACAACTTGAGAGAATGGTATCATTCTCCTAATGCTACACTGGTTGAAGGCTTTAATGGTATTAAAGACGTGTTTGAAATGAGAAGAAAGCGGGTGAACATTCTATGGAATGAAAGATTCAAAGCACAAGAGATCAAATGTAAACGTGATCAGGATAGGGAAGACCTTGGCAATCCTGATGCTTCAGCCTTATCCTCACAACCAAAAGTTACTGCTTCAACTCCAGTGGAAGAGTCTAATCTAAATCAGATCATGACCGATCCAGTTACCTTCAGTGGCACTCAAGAGGAAACAGGAAAGGTTTGATGTTTCTGGAAAATGTTGAAGACCTGGATTATCAATCAATATTGGATTGAAGATTTTCAGAGATCATGGAAACAACGGGAAATCAGAAATGAAGACTGAAGACCAAGCAACAGCCAAGGGGGAGTTTGTTGATACACTTTTGTGTCTGTCGCTTGTTCTTAGTTACGTTTGTAATTGTACGGTCTTTGTTTGTTGTGTCTGTATAGTTTGGTCGTGTCGACCAAATCAAGATATCCTCCTATCTTGATTTAGTACGACAATAGTTTGTCTGTGTTGTAAAACAGTTATATGTGTGCATACTATTGAATCTTGTGTACGTCATGTCTGTTGGCACGTTCTTCGAAGAACACTTCCAAGTACGAGTGAAAGGTGCTTCGTACGAGCAAGTTGTTGCTCATACGAGCCACTTGCCGTTCATACGAGTGATACCCTAGTCGAACGAGTGGCCATCTTTCAACAAAGCTATTGGCTTGCTCATGCAAGCAAGTTCCTGCTCGTACAAACCAGGATTATTCGTACGAGCAACCAATGTTGAATGTTCTTCATGACTTATAGTGTTTCATACGACCAGTAACATTCTTCGTACTGTTGCTAGGTGTGGACACTATATAAACAGACATGCACTTCTCTCTGAAGAGTGGATAAGCCATGAGACATTAAGAGCACAAGTGAGAGAGCACAAAGAGTATATTCTAGTACGTATGAACATTGTTTGTATATGTTTGTACTAGTTCTCTTCAGTTAATCAAGATAGTGAATCATTGGTTATCTTGTGTTTCCTACTTTGCCTTGGTTTGCATACTTACGTGGATTCCGCACTCGTATGTGTGTTACATAAACATGGAAGTAGGTTAATCTTGATCCACCAAGTGGACCTGCAAAAGTAATGACTAAACAATCATGATGAGGATCCTGAATATCATCACGGTCATCCTCATCAAAAGACATGATTTTCAACTGAATGAACATTCTGATTGTAAGTCTTGGAGTATTGCTTGGTCAATTGTGCCTGTAGAAGGATCCTTGCTTCTCCTGCTTAGATGATCCAGATAACCGTTCCTGGATCCTTTTGTCATCCTCTAGTCGAAATGAACCTTAGAGCCCTGTTCCTTACTTCATCAAAGTTCCTACAAGGTGTCATAACAAGATCATCATAGAAAGGAGAATCTTTTTGTAATCCCATCTTAAACACTTTCACAGTAGTAGCTATGTCTAAGTTTGGGATTTCAAATGATTCTCTACCAAATTTAGTAACATAATCTCTAAGTGATTCATCACAGGCTTGGGTGATCCTATATAAATTACTAGTTAAACTTTCAAAGGTTCTACTACAAGAAAACTGGTTATTGAACAAATTAACTAAGTGAGAAAATGAAGTTATGGAATAGGGAGGAAGACTTAATAGCCATTTTAGTGTTGGTCCAGTAAGTATGGATCCAAAGCCCTTGCATAGACAAGCTTATTTCAACCTTTCGGGAATGGGAGTGATCTCCATCCTTTCTATGTATTGCGCCACATGCTCTTCTGGATCAGTAGTACCATCGTATAACTTCATATTAGGGGTTTGGACATGCTTTGGTATATCAGCATTGCATAAGGGAGGTGCAAAGCGAGATACTCTGTGACTCCCATCTGGAATCTCAGGAATGAGTTTAATCACTCGAAGGACACTGATATCATGTCCTTGAGCTTCTGCAACTCCATGGCCATGGTTTGATTGATCATTGCATCATGCATGTAAGTACAGTTAGTATCAAAAGATGTATTGAAATTATTACATCCCGATTGGTTGAAGTTGGTATCCCAGAAGTGTATCTAGGATAAGATATGTCTTGTGCAATAGTAGGACCACAAGAAGCAATGGTCTGCATGGGGATAAAATCCCCTTCATGGATTTCGGAACTTCTAAGTGATTGACTCCTTGAGCATCCTTTATCCTAAAAGATGTTTGGATCTCGGATACAATGGTGCTGAAGTTCTTGATTGATACTCCATGGATCCTTGAATCCGAGTTGAGGATCCTTGATGCTGAATGTAGGATCCTTGGAGCTGGTACATTCCGTATGATCCTGCAGGTTCGTAGAAGAATCCTTGAGGCTCACTGTCGCAAGTGATCCTCGCCGATGGATAAAGGATCCTTGAGGTTGGAAGTAGGACCCTTGAGGCTGCGTCACTGCTAGCGATCCATGCTAGAGGTTTGAGGATTCTTGAAACTAGACATTGGATCCTTTAGAATGATGGATTGATGATGACGGAGTAGCAAAATCCAACGACCTAGGCATCGGCGGGGACCGATCTTCTGCTGGTCTCTTCTACTTCTTGATTTCATCAATTTCACGAAGGATCCTTTGGTTGGTTTTGTCCTATTGTTCCATGTAGCATTTCATCTGCAACATCAAAACAGAAATATCATTATTAGTAGTTGTAGAAGAAAAAACATCAGGAGCTTTTGATCCTGTGAAGACGGATGATGTCTTCTTCTGAGCATTTTCAGCATTTCTCAAGAATGCAGGGGGAATAGGAGGCAACGATGTACTAGTTTGTAATGAGGTAACTGCTGGCATGGCACTTAAAGTAGCTTCCCTGAGAGGCCATGAAGTTGATGGAAATGAATGGAAATGAATGAAGATTCTTAGAATTGAAGCACCACTTGCCCCACGATGAGTGTCACACTGTTTTTGACAAAAATCGGTTTAAGGATAATGTAACCAAACTTTGCTTATGAGGTAGAGTGCTAATGTGTTGAACAATTGTGTGAACAAATAGGAAATGTAAGTAATGATGAAAACAAGTATTTATACGAGGAAAAGTCCCTTGATCTTCAAAAGATCTCCGACACAAAAAATCTCGGATAGTGAAAACTATCACTATCAACTATATTGCACAACAAAGATTACAACCGGTACAATGATTGCTTACTAAGTGTGTTGTGAAAGCTCTGTTTTTGCAATGTATACGAATGTGTGTGTGTAACCGTAAATATGCTATCTAACACTTGACCAACCGCTTTTGAATTGAGCTAACCATTAAGGCCGAAATTCTAGGATGACCACATCCAAGCTCATGAACCTTAGTGGAATTCGTCATGTGTAGCATCTCCAACGAATATTGACCGAGGTTCTAGCTTAAGACTTGGTCCACGTTGTCCATAACCTGTACATATTCATTAGAAACATAGAGAAAAATTGTTAGAAATCACAAGTAAAAATAAGGATCCTTGATCCTCAGACTCTCTACACCGTTCACAAAGGATAAGTGATCTTGGCCCGGTCTCAATTTACATGATCCAGATTTAATAAAATTTAACGAATGCTAGTCATCAAACATTTAACATTTATTTCAAACATACTATCAATCGTTTAACATCAATCATATCACATAATAGTTATATAAAGAAAACACATTTATGGTAGAACGCACGTTAGCCCAAATAGTGAAAATTTTAAAAGGGGCATCTATAACTCACATGGGAGTTAACTTTGTGTTATCAACAACGTACAACTCTGACACTTGAGTGCTAGTCAATTGATCAAGGATTTATATAAGTCATATAATATTTACTCATGAAATCTAGAAAAATGCAAGACTTCCTTATGTAACCCAAATGTAACTTCCCAAGTGAGTAACAATTCGCCCAGACAACATACTTTTCGTCGGCCAACATTCGATGACCGTAACAATTTGCCCATTAATATATTTCACTATACATGACATACTTTTCACTAAAATATAAGTTTCGCTGGAAACATACTTATCGTTGGGTACTAATATTCTTTGTTTCTTGAACATTCCATTCGTTAGAAGGTGGCAAAATGTACCTTGATGAACCCTATTGTCCCACAATGGCGACTGAGCTTGGATCTGGACTTATTTGATGTCATTCTAACTTTATCATTTGAAATGCATATAATCTATCCATAAAATTACTCCATGTATCAAACATTAAGAACATGCAACTTTGTACGTGATTCTCACCTTAAAACCGAGAGGAATGGGGCCAAGTTCCAAACCTTCAAAATATGGCTAAGACAAGTTCCTTTTAACTTCACATCGAGAAACCAACTTGACAACTTGAATCTTCCTTGTAAACCACACAATCCGTTAGGTTTGTGTTCTGTTTGGCGATTTCTCTTTCTAACTAGGATAAGATATGTTGGTGTAACAGTAGTACCAGAAGAAGCAATGGTCTGCATAGAGATAAAATCCCCTTCATGGATTTCACAACTTCTAAGTGATTGACTCCTTGAGGATCCCTGATCCTGAAAGATGTTGGATCCTGGATACACTAGTGCTGATGGTCTTGATGGATACTCCATGGATCCTTGAATCCGAGTTGAGGATCCTTGATGCTAAATGTAGGATCCTTGGGGCTGGTACATTCCCTATGATCCTCCAACTTCATAGAAGAATCCTTGGGTTTCAGTGGTCTCTAGTGATCCTCACCGAAGTATAGAGGATCCTTGAGGTTGGTAGTAGGATCCTTGAGGCTGCGTCACTTCTAGCTATCCATGCTTGAGGTTTGAGGATTCTTGAAACTGCACACTGGATCCTTTAGAATGCTGGATTGTTGTTGATAGAGGAGCAAAATCCAATGACCTAGGCATCAGTGGGGATCAATCTTCTTCTATTCACTTCTGCTTCTTGATTTCATCAACTTCATGAAGGATCCATTCGTTGGTTTTGTCTTGTTGCTCCATGTAGCCTTTCATCTGAAAAATCAAAGTAGAAACATCACTGTTAGTATTTGTAGAGGAAAAAACAATAGGATCTTTTGATCCTGTGAAGACGGATGATGTCTTCTTCAGAGCATTTTCGGCATTCTTCTAGAATATAGGCGGAATAGGAGGCAATGATGCATTGCTTCGGGATGAGGTACTTGTTAGGACGTTTTGAGACCGCTGATACTTGAGTTTTATAGTTTGTAGCTTTTCTATAATAGTTAGTAAAACTAGAAGGGCTAAAAGTGTAATTATAGGATCTGGTACCTGTAGCGGCGTATTCAATGTCCCGGCGTATTTAATAAATACGCTAGGTAGTCAGATGCTATATATATGAATGCCATGAATTCTTTGGCTCCAAGTTTCTTGGACCAAGGTTATTTTGCTATTGTTTTATGTCTGTGTCTCTGATTTGCATGTTGTTATCATACATCCAGGATCTTTGATTGTTACTATCATTATGGGATTACATCTTGGACAAGATTCTTCACCTTCATCTTAGTTTCTTTATGTTTCCTTACTTATATCATTCAAACACCTATTCTATAGGCGTTTGGGGTATTTGTAAATCACCATCACTGTGATCCAAAGCTTGGGTCTCACAATTTGGTATCAAAGCCTTTGTGCTCTTGATTGAAAGATATTTGTTACGATTTTCAAGGTTTTGAAGGTTTTCAAAAGTTTTTCAAAAGTTTGGACTCAAATGGCTTGATTTGGTGCGTTTAGTGATTGGGTTGTTGTTAATCAGTGTTTAGAGTATCATTTGGGTCATTTTGATACAAGTTTCCAACACTTTTGGGCTGTTTTTGTGTGATTAGAGGGTTTTTGTTCATACCAAAACCCTTCTGGGCGTATTTAATCTTGGAGATAGCGTAGAACAGTTTAAATCCGGCGTATTTGTCTTTTACGCAGTCTTTATGTCAACGTATTTGTCACATCCCGACTTTCCACAACCAATCTAAACATCGGCGGGCCCGGATTGGGAATATTGTGACGTAAGTTGATAATATCATAGACACTTAAACACAGCACAGCGGAAGTCTTGGAGTAAAATTACTATTACAAATCAAATGTTCAAAATACAAAATAATATACAGACGACTCGTAATAGAAGATCCACATGCGGATCATAAATTGTACAAAAGAAAGAATGTAAAATAGACTTTGGGCAGATCTAGGATTTGCAAGATCCTCTTATCACTACTGAGCACTTCCAGCCTATTTTCGTATTGTACCTGCAAGCTTAGTCTTTTGAAAATACGTCAGCTTTCGCTGGTACTTACACCCAACTGACTTATTTTAAAAACATTTAAAAATATGTTTTAAGTGCCTATCAGCACAAAATCTTTTATAACTTGGGAAAGTTGACGTTGCAACCTTGTTAACACATACAGGGCCCAGTGTGAAAACCGAGACATGATTAACGTACACACCACTCACGAACTCACGAAGGAGTTATCCCCAACATTGTAGGTAATTGCATTTGAGCTTCTGTCGAGTGTATGCCTACACCCCGCGCTAAGGTCGTGGTCGTTATCTAATGTAATGAGCCGAGGAAATCCATGAGACGGTAGTTAACCCCCGATGTTTAAGTTATCAAACATAACTGATTAAAATGGAATATGCAGATTTACTAGCCACAATCCCGCATTCAATTGATCCCATTTCCGACCAAGCGGTAATATTTTATCGTAACCCAAGCCCGTATAGGGGAAATAAATCGAGAGTATTTACCTGAGCTAGTCTTCATTTAAACGCAAGATTTATTAACTCAGCCATACACAACAGTACTAATGTAGATTGCATTTACCGGAATGTCTCTAGTCTGGATTATGGCATAAGCTAACCAATTAAATACCAACGGTCTTATTTAAGTCATAGACTTAGACCGACTAGCGTACATGATCAAAACGTATAACACTAGATTAAACGATGATTGGATAGAATGTAGTTTAACCCAACAAGTACTTTGATTTGTGTAATATGGATAAAATATAAACATTCTGGATTTTGAGACTTAAATGACGACCCGTTTCAGTTAATTTTCGTAAACTAGTTACATATACATAACAGTACGCATATCAATGATATCGGGTAACTGGATAAGTCATGGACAAGTTCAATCTGCCATTATACTTTAAATAAGTTGTAATATCAGTAGGATATCAACTTATATGCCCGTTATGGTTTTAAAGCGAAAATATGCCTCATATGGGCATTTTTGTAATTCCATACCATATAAAAGGAACTTGAATATAATTTATTGTTATAACTATAAGTATTCTGGAACAATAAATTATTTATGACATAATATCAGTAGGATATTTAATTATATGTGTAATTTATCTTTTATGACCAAACTATGCACCGAAGGGGCATTTTGGTCATTTTACACATAGTTTTATAAATTATTTGGGATTCTGAGTTTATATCATGTACCTACTGTAAAAATATTTAAAATGAATTTTAAAATAAGTAGGTAACAAGTGTTGGTTGGTAAATATGGTTTAAAACCATACAATGCGCCGAAACGACGCTTATGTCGTAAAATGACGATTTGCGAGATGTTTAATGAAAACTGATGTTAAAATCAGGTTTATATGTTTTTGATATGTTATTTAATATAACATATCAGTAGATAAAAGATTTGATGTGAATATGTATGATTAAAATCCTTTTATGAGCCATAAGGCGTTATCGTCATGTATCGACATAATATAAGGACTTGTTCCTAAACTTAGTTTATATTCTGATTTGACATCCCAAATAATCCTACTTAAGATATTACCTCAGTAGGAAACTCATTCTCAAGTTCATTATCATTTAAACCTCTTTTATGCAAACAAGACATTTTAGTCAAAATAACATAATTATAGAACTTGCGCATAAACTCCAATTCTGATTATGATCATGTAATATAACCTCAGAGGGTTGTACTACATTATATTATGATCATAATGCAACTTTAGATCAGTAGCTAACTAACCTAAATCGGGTCAGAATCGAAAGTCAAAGCAGAAGTCAAACTTCGTGACTTTCGGTTGTGAACCGACCCTATAACTGAAATTGATGAGCCGAACATGTTCTCACATGTTCTTATAATTATTACCAACTTGTTTATGTGTCAAAACATGTTTCATAACATATATAAGCTCAAATTATATCATTTTCGAAAGATGGCTTGTTTGACTTTTTAATATATAAATTTTGACCCGTCAATTGGTCTAGCAAATGTGATCTTTAGGAGGTGCCCTTTATAGGGATCAACACCTATCTTATTACGATCACTTTGCCATGTTCGTTACGAACAATGGCTGGACCATAATGGTCTTAACTGAAAGTCAATGCGTTTTCCGTAAAACGCTTGACTTTTGGCTATAAAAGCCCATAAACGAAAATGCAAGAGGAAGGAACACTTACAAGTGGTTCCTAGGATGCAATAAAACTAAGTTGCATGCTCCTTTCAGTTGGGAACTTCCAGAGAAGGGAGATAGAGTTGTGAATGAGAGAGGTGTAAGTTTAAATGTGAACCTTGGCACCTATTTATAGTTGGAGAGCTTGAAGGAGGTGATGCCAGGTATTAAGGGGTTTTAGAGGAAGCCTATAAGTGTCCTAAACCGTGGTATAGCTGTTTGGAAGACCATGGTTTCGAAACAGTGGTTTTTGGCAACATGTGTGGAGGCCAAGGCAAGTTTTCTGTAGACACAGCCTTCTGGTGGGCTGCGAAAGGCACAGGCCTGGCCTCTCGCGCCCGCGAGTGCCTCTAAGTCACTTTCAAAGTTTAACACTTTTAGCCCTTCAACTTATAAAACACTCCTAAAACACCTTTTTAGCGTATTTAGCCCTCCATAACCAATACTTGGCGTACCCGGGAGTATGCCCGGACATTGTCGAGCTCTCGGTTCGTTAAAAGGTCACTCAGTGGTATAAATTAATATGTTGACACTTTTAACCCCTCCATTATCCAACTTTCACATATTTACAGAATTAACCTCTCTCGTCCAACAAACGAGACATATGAGAGTTAGGACTTCGTAAAGGATCACTCAGAGGCTCATTATTAGCATGTTGACTCCGATGTCACTCAGAGGCTGGGCATGTTGATATATATCAGTCACTAAGAGGCCAAGTTTAAGCATTTGACATATCAGTTACTCAGAGGCTACTGTTTAAGCATGTTGACATATCAGTCACTCAGAGGCTAATGATTAAGCATGTTGACATCAGACAGTCACTCAGAGGCTCAGTTTGAGCATGTTGACACCTTTAGTCCCTATTAGTCTTTAATAGACTAAATAAAATACAACACGTGTCACTATACTATTGGACACGATTTTTACGAGGTGTTACATCCTCACCCCCTTAAAAGAAATCTCGTCCTGGAGATTTTATTCAAAAAGATGGGGGTACTTTTGTCGCATAGTGGACTCAACCTCCCATGTATACTCGGGACCTCTAAAGGCGTCTCACTTAAACTTTACTATAGGTATTAATTTCCTCCAGAGCTTTTTGACCTGTCGATCCTCGATCGAAATTGATTTCTCATCAAACCTCAGGTTTTCATCTATTTGCACATCTTTGTGCGACATTGCTAGCAACTCATCGGCTAGAACTTTCTTAAGGTTAAAGATGTGGAACACGTCATGAATCCCACTAAGCTCCTCTGGTAGCTTGAGCTTATAAGCTATACTGCTGACACATTCGACTATCTCGAATGGTCCTATATATGTTGGGCTCAGCTTGCCTTTCTTTCCGAATCTCATTACACCTTTCCAAGGTGATACTTTCAGCATTACTTTGTCCCCTACTAGGAACTTGAGAGGTTTACACCTCTTGTCAGCATAGCTTTTCTGCCTATCACAGGTAGCTTTGAAACGAACACGGATTTTCACAATCTTATTCGTGGTCTCCAGGACAATCTCAGGTCCTGATAGTTGGGCTTCCCTAATTTCTGCCTAGCACACGGGAGTTCGACATTTTCTCCCATGCAAGGCCTCATAAGGAGCAGCCTTGATACTCGTATGATAACTATTATTATAGGAGAATTCTATTAGGGGTAACTTGTCATCTCAACTTCCACCTAAATCAATTACACATGTCTAAGCATGTCTTCTAAGGTCTGAATAGTACGCTCACTTTGACAATTAGTCTGCGGGTGGTAAGCCGTACTGAAGTTTAATCTTGTGCCCAAAGATTGTTGGAAGCTTTTCCAAAAATGAGAGGTATATCTAGTATCTCTATCAGATACAATAGATATCGGCACACCATGTAGGGACACAATCTTGTCCACATACAACTTAGTCAATTTGTCGGAATTACACGTTTCTTTAATTGGCAAGAAATGTGCTGACTTAGTTAGCCTATCTACAATGACCCAAATAGTTTCATTACCACGTTTGGTCTTAGGTAACTTGGTAATCAAGTGCATTGTCACCATTTCCCATTTCCAAGTGGGAATTTCTAATGGTTGTAGAAGTCTGACGGCTTCTAATGTTCGGCTTTAACTTGCGAACACGTCAGACACTTAGCTACATAAGTGGCTATGGATTTCTCCAACCCATCCACCAATAATTCTTCTTCAGATCCTGATACATCTCGTCACCAGGGTGAACTAAGTATCTTCTATTATGCGCTTCTTAGAGGATTAAATCTCTAAGCCCTCCTAAGATTGGAACCAAGATTCGTCCATTAAATCTAAGGATTCCATCCTTTCTAGGCGCTAACTAATCAACATTTCTGCCTAATCCCTCATTAGGAATATTAGCTTCTAATAGTGCTTGCTTCTGTGCATCTAATAGCTTCTCACTCAAGCTATTCCTGAGTTCAATGCTCTTGGCATTAATCCGAATAGGTTTAATCCTTTCTTTGCGACTCAAGGCGTCAGCAATGACATTTGCTTGCCGGGATGATAGTAAATTTCACAATCATATCATTAAGTGTTTCCATCCAACGGCGTTGTCGCATGTTCAATTCCTTCTGATTGAACAGGTGCTGGAGACTTTTATGTTCAGTGTATATAATACACTTTGTGCCGTATATAAATGTCTCAACAATTTAAGTGCAAATACCACGACACCCAATTCTAAATCATGGGTGGTGTAATTCTTTTCGTGCAACTTCAATTGTCATAACGCAAGAGCAATTACCTTGCCTTTTTACATTAGCACACAGCCCATGCAAGTGTGCGAAGTATCACAATAAACTACAAAATCCTCAATACCCTCAGGTAGAGATAACACAGAAGCATTGCTCAACTTGTGTTTTAAAATCTCAAAGGATTCTGGTTGTTTTGGACACCAAACAAACTTAACATTTTTACGGGTCAGGTAGTTAAAGGATTGGCTATCCTTGAAAAATTCTCAATGAACCTCCAATAGTAACCAACCAATCCTAAGAAACTATGAATCTCCGATGGAGTTTTGGGCGCTTCCCAATTCATTATGGCTTCTATCTTGGCGGGATCCACTTGGATACCACGCTCACTTACAACATGTCCAAGAAATTGGACTTCTCTAAGCCAAAACTCACACTTATAGAACTTAGCATATAGCTTCTCTTTCCTTAGCAATTCTAGAACACACCAAAGGTGTTTCTCGTGATCAACTTGATTACGAGAATAGATAAATATGTCGTCTATGAAGACAATGAGAAACTTATCCAAATATGATTTACAGACCCTATTCATGAGATCCATGAATGCTGCAGGTGCATTCGTGAGCCCAAAAGGCATCACCAAGAATTCATAATGACCATATCGGGTCCTAAAGGCAGTTTTAGGAACATCCTCTTTCTTAACCTTCAGCTGATGATATCCTGATCTCAAATCAATCTTAGAGAAATAGCTAACACCTTGAAGTTGATTGAACAAGTCGTCGATCCTTGGTAAGGGATATCAGTTCTTGATTGTTATTTTATTCAATTCTCGGTAATTAATGCATATCCGCATTGAACCGTCTTTCTTTTTAACAAAAAGAATATGAGCTCCCCAAGGTGAGGACTAGGCTGGATAAAGCCTTTCTCTAAAAGTTCATCTAATTGAACTCTTAACTCCTTCATTTTGGTCGATGCTAACCGATATGGAGCTATGGCTACCGATGCTGATCCGGGTAGGATATAAATTCTAAACTCCACTTGTCTATCTGGAGGTAGACCTGGTAATTCTTCAGGAAAAACATCGGAATACTCCGAGATAACCGGAAGGTCTTCTATATTTGGTTTAGGCTTGTTGATAGTTACTTGTACCAGGTAAATGTCACAACCTTTCCCCAAACACTTGGATGCCTTAAATAACGACAGCTTGTCTGGCAATCCGTAGTGTGAATCTCCAGAGATGGTGATCGTTTCACCAGATGGGGTTTTAATTTCGATGAGTTTCTTATCGCAGGGCAATATGGGCTTGGTTATGGGATAACCAATCCATGCCTAAGACTACATTGAACCCTGCCAATTTCATTGGCAAAAGAGAGTTGGGGATAGAATGATTCTTAATGGATATAGAGCATCCATCAAGAATGGAAGATGTTGTCTCTAACGTTCCGTTAGCGAGTTCTACCTCATAGGTTATGTCTAGAGTTCTTATGGGCAAGTTTAATAGTTTACTAAATTTATGGTCAACAAAAGATTTATCTGCACCCGAATCAAAAAGAACTCTAGCATATACGTCATTGATGAGGAAAGTACCTTTTATGACATTGTTGTCATTAACGGCCTCCCTGACATTCATCTAGAAGGCACGAGCATTCCCTTTCTTAGCCTTTCCAGACTTTGTATCATTACCTTTGGGCTTATTGGGGTAGTTGAACTTAATACGCCCTTTTTCATTACAGTTGTAGCAGACGGCATACTTAAGATCCTTGAACTCTAGGGTTTTATGCCCCCTTTTTCTTACAGATACCACAGGGTCTAGTTTGTGGATCTATACTACACTGTCCCCAATGCTTATGGTTGTAATTTTTACATGTCGGCGTTACACCGACTTATCTTGGTTTTTCCTGAACCCAAATCTCCCTTTATTCTTCTTATTAAATCTTTGGGAGTTATCATCTTCTCTCTTCCGTTGCCCGACAGTTTTAGCTTTAATTGACTTTTCTCTCACCAAATCTAAGGTGAGAGAAAGAGATAGGTCAACAGTAGACCTATAGGTACTAGGCTGAGCAGCCTTTACCATGCCTTTTATCCCATGCGCTAACCTATTTATAAAACGTGCAATGCGTTTGGGTTCAGGGGTGATTAGGTAGGAAACTGATCTAGACAGGAAATTAAAGTCAGTAACATACTTCCTGCGGTCTAGATTCTTCATGGTGAGAGTCAGAAAGTCTGACTCTATCTTCTCCACTTCATGAAGCGGGAAGTAAGTTTCTTTGACTAAATCAACGAACTTAGGCCATCCTAAGTTGCACAAGTGTACTTTACCTGTGGATTGGATCATAGCCTTCCACCAAATCAGGGCATCGCCCTTAAAGGACTGTGATACATACTTTATCACATCCTTATCAGCACATCTTCTGATATCCACTATCGTTTCCATTTCATCTAACCATTTCAAGGTTTCTACATCTCCTTTTTCCCGATTGAAATCTCGAGGCTTGTAGGAGATGAAATATTTGTAAGTACATCCGTCTTTAGAAGAACGGGACCTATCAGCAAATTCTAATTTCTTTGGTTCACTATTCGCATTTGAAGAGTGAACTGAGCTCTCCTTATGAGCTGAGGATGGTGGGATTGATAAAGGTCTGGAGCGAGTAGCACTCGACTCCCTAAGTTTTTCTATGGCCTTTTCCATTGCATTTCCAACAGATGCATCTATGCAAGCTTGGAAATCATCATTATTAATGGCTATGCAAGCTTGGAAATCATCATTATTAATGGCTATGTTTTCAGCGTTGTTAGAGTTAATATCCAGGTAGCTACTTTGTGCCTCGTCCGAGTTAGCCATTCTTGGAGCTTTGGTTCTAATATACTAAATAAAATTTCTCTTAGCCATGGTATAACAACCATATTGGCTTAAACATTGGATATAACAATCCATCGCCTATTAAAGCTAGTGTGAATAACATCGCAACTCTTAGGTTTATCATATCTATATTTGGCCTAGGTCTTCATAGGACCATCAAAGGCAAATTACAATCTGGACACAGTCCATATATTGTTAGACAATGGATCGTAATGTCACAACTGTCATTGTCATAATTGACAATTATATATAGCACATAGGCTTGTCACTAATGGACATAATCTGGCGCATTGGCCTGTCACTAACAGACATATAATCTGGCGCGTTGGCCTGTCACTTTGGACATAACATACGGCACGTTGGTCTATCACTTTGGACATAACATATGGCACATTGACCTGTCACTTTGGACATAACATATGGCACGTTGGCCTGTCACTTTGGACATAACATATGGCATGTTGGCCTACATCACTAACAAATGTAATTTATGGCACGTTGGCATGTCCCCAATGGATATCATATGACACGTTGGCCTACGTCACTAGCAGATATAATATATGGCACGTTGGCCTATCAATTATCATCACATTGATGACTTTAAGCCGGGATCACATTGATCACATAGGTTATATAATAGGTCTTAGGACGTAGTCCTTTTGCCTAGACGGCTAGTGTGGTTCCTCAAGTCACACTACCAGGAGTATGAACATTCCTTAATGTTAACATAAGAGTACCTTAATGATTGATTAATGGTCCCGGTCACGTTGGACCTTAACAACCTTGGAGGCTTGAACCTAGTCCACCATCTCTGGATAGAAGGATAACTTCCCTTAACTATCCTGATAGAAGGCCTTTTATCCTTAACTATCATTTCTTGGCTAATGTGTGGTCTGTGCCACTTAGCATAATTAAGGTCTTTTGGGATTATATAGCAGAGCACAATTTTCGAGTAAAATTGAGACGCTAGCTTGAAGAGGATGAATACATATATATATATATATATATATATGTAATTCCAAAAATACTTCATTAAATTCCAATAGAAATTACAATACTAGAAACAAATGAAATAAACTGTCCATGCAAGGACTAAAGGAATAAAAATTGTCCACACAGGGACTAAAGAAATAACAATGTCCTCACAAGGACTAACATACATTATTAGAAGAGACTTTACTCGTCCTTCTTTCCCTTAACCAACTTGGAGAGTTTCTTGAATAATGTGTTCGTCTTTTTCTCCGTTTTCTCCACTTGTTGTTGTATTTCTTTCGTTCGTTCTAAGGCCTCGTTGATGGCCTCAAATGGCGGCGGAGGTTGTGATTGTGGTTGTGGCATAATAGGATACTGGTATCCATAACTTGGATATCCAGTAGGCGGATAAGCAGGTGGGAAAGGAGACGGGTAAAGTGCGTTATACATGACCACTTGCATATAAGGATCATACAACAATTCTTGGTAATCAACAGGCGTAGATGGGTTAAAAGGATCATATCCCGTTATATCCGGATATGTAGGAATAGGGTTATTAAAACCCGATGGTGGTGGTTGAACCACTGGTGGTGGTGTCGGTTCCACCACAGGTGAAGCATTGGAGGGTCCACCCATTTGTGGGTCCTCGTGAATGGTTTAGTAAGGTTTAGGCAAAGGTGGCAGCGATCCCGACCATTGGCCCGCACATACCAACATACGTGCTCCTCTTTTCCTCCTTGGCGGTTCAGGTGGCGATTGGGGTTTTTTCCACCGGTTCCATGTGGATATCTTCTTGCACAGGAGGTGGTTGGGAGTGATGGGAAGGAGTGTTAGCGAAAGTAAATTGGTTCCAATATTGGTCCCACTCATTAGGAACTTGATACGGCAATCCGGCATAAGAGTTCGAATTGCTTGAGATTTCGATGGGATGCGTGTGTGATCACGACGGTGGCATTTCTGGATCGGAGTCTTCATCCATGGGAATCGGTTGATCCAACGATTCTGATCAGCTGGGGGTGTGTTAAAGTAAATGTTTAGGTTAAACTCATCATGATAAGAATGATGAGAGTGGTGTGAATGATGCGAATGGTAGGAATGATACGAGTTTTGAGTGTGAGAAGGTAAATGTTACGACAACTGCCATGAATCCCCCGAATCTTCATAGGGGTTCGAGTGATAGGGATGTGAAGGGATATGTCCTGAAGGTCCTCCCCTCATTGGTCCTTTACCTCTTCCTCTTACTCTTGGCGGCATTTTCCTGTTAAAGATCAATTTAAAACAATACTAATAACCTAATAATGAGACGAGTAATCCTAGGTCAAAGCCTAGACTCGGAAGTCTAAGGTATGTGCTTGTGTAACTTTGAGATTAAAACAAGAAGGTTAGTGTTTAATTCTCTCAAACGTTAGCTCTGATACCAACCAGTCACACCCCAGCTTTCCACAACCAATCCAAACACTGGCGGGCCCGGGTGGGGAATATCGTGACGTAAGTTGATAACATCATAGACAATTAAACACAACACAGCGGAAGTCTTGGAGTAATATTACTATTACAAACCAAATGTTCAAAAGACAAAATAATATACAGACGGCTCATAATAGAAGATCTACAGGTGGATCATAAATTGTACAAAAGAAAGAATGTAAAACAGACTTTAGGCAGATCTAGGATTTGCAAGATCCTCTTATCACTACCGAGCACTTCCAGTCTATTTTCGTATTGTACCTGCAAGCATAGTCTTTTGAAAGACGTCAGCTTTCTCTGGTAAATACACTCAACTGACTCATTTTGAAAACATTTAAAAAAATGATTTAAGTGCGTATCAGCACAAAATGTTTTATAACTTGGAGAAGTTAACGTTGCAACCTTGTTAATAGATTCACATGTTTGCCCAGACATACAGGGCCCAATGCGAAAACAGAGACATGATTAACGTACACCCCACTTACGAACTCACGAAGGAGTTATCCCCAACGTTGTGGGTAATTGCATTTGAGCGTCTGTCGGGTGTATGCCTACACCCCACACTAAGGTCGTGGCCATTATCTAATGTAATGAGCCGAGGATATCCAGGACATGGTAGTTAATCCTTGATGTTTAAGTTATCAAACATAACTGATTAAAACGGAATATGCAGATTTACTAGCCACAATCTAGCATTCTATTGATCCCATTTCTGACCAAGCGGTAATATTTTATCGTAACCCAAGCCCGTATAGGGGAAATAAGTCGAGAATATTTACCTAAGCTAGTCTTCGCTTGAACGCAAGATTTATTAACTCAACTGTACACAAAAAAAACTAAGTGCAGATATCATTTACCAGAATGTCTCTAGTCTAGATTATGGCATAAGCTAACCAATTAAATACCAACGGTCTTATTTAAGTCATAGACTTAGACCGACTGGCGTACATGATCAAAACGTATAACGCTAGATTAAACGATGATTGGATAGAATGTAGTTTAACCCAACAAGTACCTTGACTTGTTTAATATGGATAAACTATAAAAATTCTGGATTTTGAGACTTAAATGACAAGGTTAGACCCGTTTCAGTTAATTTTCGTAAGCTAGTGACATATACATAACCGTACGCATATCAGCGATATCGGGTAACTGGATAAGTCATGGACAAGTTCTATATGCCATTATACTTCAAATAAGTTCTAATATCAGTAGGATATCAACTTTTATGCCCGTGATGGTTTTAAAGCGAAATTATGCCTCATATGGGCATTTTAGTAATTCCATACCTTATAAAAGGAACTTGAATATACTTTATTATTATAGCTGTAAGTATTCGGGAAAAATAACTTATTTATGATATAATATCAGTAGGATATTTAATTATATGTGTAATTTATCTTTTATGACGAAACTATGCACCGAAGGGGCATTTTGGTTATTTTACACATAGTTTAATAAATTATTTGGGATACCGAGTTTATATCATATACCTACTGTAAAATTATTTAAAATTAATATCAAAATCAGTAGGTAACAAGTTTTGGTTGGTAAATATAGTTTAAAACCATACTATGCCCGAAACGGCGCTTATGTCGTAAAATGACGATTTGCGCGTTGTTTAATGAAAACTGATGTTAAAATCAGGTTTATATGTTTTATATGTTATTTAATATAACATATCAGTTAATAAAAGATTTGGTGTGAATACGTATGACTAAAATCATTTTATGAGCCATAAGGGCGTTATCGTCATTTATCGACATAATATAAGGACTTGTTCATAAACTCAGTTTATATTCTAATTTGACGTCCCCAATAATCCTACTTAAGATATTACAACAGTAGGAAAGTCATTCTCAAGTTCATTATCATTTAAACCTCTTTTATGCCAAAAGGGCATTTTAGTCAAAATGGCATAATTACGGAACTTGCGCATCAGCTTATATTCTGATTATGATCATGTAATATAACCTCATAGGGTTATGCTACATTATGTTACGATCATAATGCAACTTTAGCTCAGTAGCTAACGAATCTAAATCAGGTCAAAATCGAAAGTCAAAGCAGAAGTCAAACTTCGCGACTTTCGGTTGCGAACCGACCCTAGAACTGAAATTGACGAGCCGAGCATGTTCTCGCATGTTCTAATATTTATTAACAACTTTTTTAAGTGTCAAAATGTTTCATAACATATATAAGCTCAAATTATATCATTTCCAAAAAATTGCCTGTTTCACTTTTTAATATTTAAATTTTGACCCATCAATTGGTCTAGCAAACGTGATCTTCAGGAGGTGCCCTTTATAGGGATCAACACCTACCTTATTACGATCACTTATCCATGTTCGTTATGAATAATGGCTGGACCATAATGGTCTTAACCCAAAGTCAAGGCGTTTTCCGTAAAACGCTTGACTTTTTGCTATAAAAGCCTATAAACAAAAATGCAAGAGAAAGGAACACTTACAAGTGGTTCCTAGGATGCAATAGAACTAAGTTGGATGCTCCTTTCAGTTAGGAACTTCCAGAGGAGGGATATAGAGCTGTGAATGAGAAAGGTGCAAGTTCAAATGGTGAACCTTGGCTCCTATTTATAGTTGGAGAGCTTAAAGGAGGTGATGTTAGGTGTTAAGGAGTGTTAGAGGAAGCCTACAAGTTTCCTAAAACGTGGCATAGCTATTTTGAAGATCATGGTTTCGAAACAATGGTTTTTGGCAACATGTGTGGAGGCCAAGGCAAATTTTCAGAGGTATAAATTAACATGTTGACACTTTTAGCCCCTCCATTATTCAACTCTCACATATTTACAGAATTCACCTCTCTCGTCCAACAAACGGGACATATAAGACTTAGGACTTTGTAAAGGATCACTCAGAGGCTCATTATAAGCATGTTGACTCTGATGTCGCTCAGAGGCAGGGCATGTCTACATATCAGTCACTTAGAGGCCAAGTTTAAGCATGTTGAAATATCAGTCACTCAGAGGCTAGTGTTTAAGCATGTTGACATATCAGTCACTCAAAGGCTAATGATTAAGCATGTTGACATCAGACAGTAACTAAGAGGCTCAGTTTGAGTATGTTGACACCTTTAGTCCCTATTAGTCTTTAATAGACTAAAATAAAATATAACACGTTTCACTATACTATTGGACACAATTTTAACGAGGTGTTACAGTATTTATCTGAAGGCGACTTTGGGTTAGTGATTTAAATCCTCTGTGATTTTATCATGGTGTTAGGCTTATTTAGCCAAATCTTTGTTTGTTGTTGGTATGTCAGCGTATTTGTCAGGGTAGATAGTTAACGTACTTCTCTATGCCCGGTCCAAGAAACAAATATCATTCTAGCGTATTTACGAGCGTAATTCACCTGATTCAAGACTTGATCTTGTATTGTATTTAAGAAATTTGAGTGTAATTGGGCCTAGTAACCAAATATCCAGTGTAATTAACTTTTGTCATCAAATTTGAACCTAAAATTGAATCAACATGTCTCTGAATCAACTGAATCCCTTTGCTTAAGCCAAGCATGAAACTAGAACTTCAACTAGACCTCCAAAATTGAAAGGATCCGAAGATTTCAGTAGCTGGAATAACAGAATCAAGTCATTCTTTGAGTATACGGATTATACTCAATGGATGTCTGTCCCTGTAGGACCCCACGTTCCTATGGTAATTTATGATGACGTTCGTACAATTAACGAAGATCCCTCAACCTTCACTGAAGAAGATAGAACATTAATCCAACGTGACTGCCGGGCTCACTCGGCTCTAACTATGGCTTTATCAAAGGACGACAACAACATGTTTGAAGAGTACACCTCAGCTCATGAATTATGGTTGGCACTTATTGATCACTATGAAGGCAACCAAGAACTGATGGATAACAAGAGAGATATGGTTCAAAAAGAATATGATATGTTTGGAAGTGTTCGAGGTGAAAGTCAGTCAGATCATATCAGCGATTTTCTAAAAGTGTTAAAAAATGAAGAAAGTTGATAAACCAGTTGCCAACTATGCCTCAATCAAGAAACTTTTGGACTCTCTTCCAAAAGAATGGAGCTTACAATGCATGATGATCAAAAGAACTTTCTTGACCTTTACAACTCCAGTCACTCTTTCGGATCTAATCAACACTCTAAAGGCCTTTGAAATGGATGTACTCAAGATAGAGATGAATCAAATAGGATACTCACAAAAATTTTCTCAATCCACTGCTATTATGTTCCCAAGAACATGGAATTCCTCGTTCCCATAACCTCAGGTGGTTTAAGTTCACAAAGTGCTAACGCATCTTACTTTAACGCTTCCGCAAACTCTTCAAAGGCTCCACCATCTAACGAGAAGACTACTGTGGTCGGTGATGCTCAAGCACTCTAGATATCCACTGAACATGTTGCATTGCTTAACACCTTCTTGAGCAGTTATGAAGCTCTCATGTCGGGTGAGCTGAAAAGAGATTTTCTCACTGCTGTAGACATGTATCAGGTAGATCTAGACGATATGGAGGAAATGAACTTGAAATGGCAAATGGCGATGATAACCGCGCGGCTAAAGAAGTTTCAAGACAAAACGGGAGAGAGACGGGCACTAGGAAACACGGTTTCGACAAGTCCAAGCTGAGATGCTTCAACTACAAGAATTTGGGGCACTTCAAAAGAGAATGTATGTTGCTAAAGAATGAAAATGCTGATACAACTCCAGCTAGACGGGCAATCGCTATTGAGGGAAATGAAAATGCTACTGACAACACTCCTAAGGCGTTGGTGGTCGAAGATTATGATTGGGCTGAGGAGATTGCTGAAACAAAGGAAGAAGTCAACAAAGCTTTAATGGTGAAGATATCCTCTGAATCGGTTCCACGTCCTTCAAAACTTTCTTAGTAACAAAAATGCAGGTATTCCCAAGGGAGATATGTCTGCTGACAAAGGACTGAAAAGCATAGTCAACCCAACCAAGTCTACAAATGACCAAGGAAAGAAAGAAGTTGAAATCTCTAAGTCAAAGGAGAAAGTTCAAGAAGCAAGTAGCAGTGACAAGAAGGAGAAAGCTCAAACTCCTACAGCAGCAACGAACGCTGAGTCTGCCAAAGAAAAGGAGGAGAAAGACTTGCTAAAAACCATTCCCCATGAATTCAAAGTCAATTGTGCTCACAACCATGTGTAGTGGCTCACTATAAATCCCTCAACCGTGACCCTATTAGAGAAAAAGATAGAATTTTGCAATTTAACAAAGAACTAAAACAAAAATGAAGCAGCATATCAGAGAAAGTTGAACTCAACTTTAGCTGAAATGCAAACTTTGAAAGAATTCGTTCTTAGAAAAGATTTCATAATCAATGATTTAACTGAAAAACTCGAGAAATCTGCAGTTGAAAACACTAAATTGTATCTCACTAATGACAAATGGAATGTAAACAAAAAGGCACTGGTTGATATTAAAAATTACCAACGACCGACATACGTGAAACATGACATTGGGTACAAAGATAAGCCAGGAAATGAAAGAAAAATCTTTCCACCTCCTCATGGAAAATACTATATACCCATGGCAACTCCTCATCTAGAATATGATTTAATATATAAAAATGATTTAATTGCTCAAAGGGTCGATTGTGAAAATGACAAAGATACTAATGTCTCTATAAGAAATGCAGATGCAATTGAGCGTGATGTGTGTAATAAGGAGTATGGCGGGACAAAATAGGAATAGGGTATTCAGGCAACAATTATACTACGGTTAACTGGTTCGCCTGGAATTGTGGTAAAATAAACCAGACTTTTATTCGGGATGAATGTAATAATTTAACTAGGACGGATGAGTGTATGAAACCTAGTCTAAATATTCGAGATGACTGTAATAGGCACGATGCCCAAACCTTTGACCCACAACCATGATAATGAAGTGGTTGAATGCATGGACTTGATATTTGCTCTTTGTGATGAAAATGTTGTGCTTGAATCCCATGTGTTTGTTCTAGAATTGAAGAAAAACAGATTTGGTAAGTTCCTATTCCCGAGTTTGTTCCATCATGTACAGGTACATCAGAGTCTGATAAAGAATCAACGCAAGTTAGCAGTAGTGAAGAATCTAAAACAACAACTTCAGAAAGTGGTGAAGAAACCTCGAGTGAAGATCAAGAATCCGTTGATTCAAGTGAAGATCAAGAATCAGTTGATTCAAGTGAAAATCAAGAATCAGTTTCTTCATCAGATAGGGAGAGCGATAAAGATTGCATTAACGATGAAAGTCGTCTTGACAAGAAAATGAAGAAAATTAGAAGTTCAAGCCTCAATGCATCTTCATCAGACAACGCATCATACAGTTCAAGACACTCATCACATACATCATCTTCCAACGCATCAACCTCTAAAAGGAAAAAAAGAAACGGTGCATTATTTTTTTTGCTACGGTCATTTAGGAGACACAACAAAACATTACAAAAGCAAGAAATGTTTTAAACCAGTTCAAAATTTTGATAAACATTTAACAGATCATTTTGACAATTTTAAGAAATCGGTCAAAAACTTCGTTAATACAAACTGTTTTTGGGAAAGGAAAGAAGATATTGTGATCTAAGATCATGATAGATTAAAAATGAAGCAAGTCTAGGTTCCGAAATCGAAATAAGTTGTATATATTTCTTGTTTGCTGTTGTATAACAGAATAAACTGTAGAAATGGCTTCGAATGCTCATGGAATACATCTATCTGTGTTGTTCAAAGACGTAGAATGTCTCTTTCTGAAGCCCGAATACTCAGTTCCTGCTGAAATGATTTGCATACAGCACCTCATCAAAACAACCCCCTTATGTCCTCAATATAAAAAACGCCAATACCAAGGAGAAAATGACATGCTTGATCTCCAAGGCATCAGAATCAGAATCACTGCTTTGGCATAGGCGTCTGGGACATGTGAATTTCAAAAATTTGAATAAACTTTCTAAATTAAACTTAGTAAGAGGTTTACCGATAAAAGAATTTCCTTTTTCAGAAAAATGTATCGTATGCGCCCAAGGCAAGCAGCACAAAAAGCCGCACAAGTCCAAAGCATCGAATACGATAACCATACCACTACAATTGTTGCACATGGATCTTTTTGGTCCTATTAGTGTTAAAAGTTTAGCTAAAAGATCTTATTGCTTGGTGATTACAAATGATTTTTCTCAATTCTCATGGGTTTATTTTCTTGAAGCCAAAAGCGAGACTGCATCCATTCTTCAGACTTCCATTCCCATGATCGAGAACGTCATTAAACTAAAGCCCTACAAGTCAATCGAAGTGATAACGGATCTGAATTCAAAAATCAAACGTTTATCTCCTTCTGCGAAGATAAGGGAATCGCCTTCAGTAAAGTGCATCTATAACTCCTCAGCAAAACGGCGTAGCAGAACGAAAGAACAAAACACTCATTGAAGCTTCTCTAACTATGCTTGTAGACTCCAAGCTACCCATCATCTTCTGGGTAGAAGCAGTCAACACAACATGCAATGTCTTGAATCAATTTCTCATTGTTAAACCTCACAGAAAACTGCTTATGAACTTATTTTCAAGCGAAAGCCTTTGATAGATTTTTTTCAAACCATTTAGATGCGCATGCACTCTTCTTAACACTGAAGATAATCTAATCAAGTTTGAAGCAGTCGGCGATGTATGTTATTTCATGGGCTATTCATCCACCCACAAGGCATATAAAGTCTATAACAAACTAACCAAGATGGTGCTTGAATCGTACTATGACGACTTTCAAGAAGGACACTACACCAACACTGGAAGTTCTCCCAATTGGTTTTACGATGTAGATGTCGTTTTCAACACCTTCGACATTCCCGAACCCTTTTTCAAAACCGAACCTATGGAAACTACTCAAAGTGAACCAGTGTTTGACTTGTCGGACATTGGTTTAACCCCTTTCACAACTCATTTTACTCCAGCTTCAACCGATCCAATCCTTCCCGTCTAAGAAGTTTTTTCTCCAGTAGCACGCTTGGAAGCAATTAGAATATTCTAGGCATATGCATCATACAAAAACTTTAAAGTATATCAGATGGATGAGAAAAGTGCGTTTCTGTACGGTAAAGTAAAAGAAGAAGTTTATGTTTGTCAGCCTCCTAGGTTTGAAGATCCACATTTTCCTAAACGATACTTCAAGCTTGACAAAACTCTTTATGGTCTTCATCAAGCGCCTCGGGCATGGTACGAGACTTTGTCAACATACCTTCTGGAATGTGGATACATTAGAGGAAGAAACGACATGACTCTTTTCACAAAAAGGATCGGAGACAATGTGATGCTGGTTCAGATTTATGTAGACGATATAATCTTTTTGTCTACCGATGAAACGTTGTGCAAGGAATTCGAAAAGGTTATTCAAGCAAAGTTCGAGATGAGCCTGATGGGCGAGCTCACATTTTTCTTGGGATTGGAGGTGAAGCAGCGAGAAGACGGAATCCTCATTCATCAAGCATAGTACATCAATGATATTCTTGCTAAATACAGTATGAATGACTGCAAAACTGCGAGCATACCATTTGCGGCTTAGACTGAACTAACTCCTGATCTTCAAGGAAAACTCGTGAACAAGTCTTTCTATCGCTCAATGATAGGCTCGTTGATCTATCTAGCCACAAGTAGGCCTGACATTATGTGGGCTGACTGTATTTGCGCTAGTTTTCAGACGAAACCCAAAGAATCTCATGAGACTGTTGTCAAACGGATCTTCCGCTATCTAAAAGGGACACCCAACCTTGGACTTTGGTATCCTAAAGATAGTAATTTTGATTTAATTTCCTATTCTGACACTGACCATGCATGTTGTAAAGTCAATGGAAAAATAGTCTCAGGAGGTTGCCAATGCTTAGGAAATCGTCTCATATCATGGCAAAGCAAAAAGCAGACGACAATCTCCACCTCTACTACTCAAGCTGAAAACACGACGGCCTACAGTTGCTGGTCACAAGTTCTTTGGATACAAAATCAGTTGTTGGATTACGGGATTAATGTCATGAAAACTCCTATATTCATCGACAACGAAGCGTGTCTGGAATTGTGAAGAGTCCAATCCATCACTCGAGAACTAAACATATCGAGATTCGCATTCCTGTGATTCGAGATACGAAAGAGAAAGGATACATTCAAGTGGTGCCAATGATACTACGTAATGGAAAGCCGATATTTTCATGAAAGCCTTCGACAAAACTCGTTTCAACCAGTTGGTAACCTGGTTGGAAATGATAAATTTCCTTGAGTGGAAATGCACTTTGTTGTGATAACCGGTTGTACATACTCTATCTTTTATTAAAAAATCCGCTTTCCTAAAAAAACGAGTATCCTAAAACAATGCCCATCAAAAATATTTTCTATTTAAATTAAAATCTCATTTTCAAGCAACGGACGCACGAAAATAAAATTTTAGGGGGAAGATATCTAGAAAGTTGTAATCTCCTTTTTGGCACCTGTTTGGTAAATAAATGATAGAAAAGTGCTAACTCTTTGTCTATCTTTAAAACAGAAAAGAAAAGAAAAATCGAGATGCAAAGCAACAAATCAAGGTGCCAAGCAACGACGTGTTAAGCAACACCATCAAGTAAACTGCAATTAGGGGACAAAATATAATGCTTACATAAGAATTCTGGATGCCCACAATATTGTGTGTCTGTGGGTAAAATGTTTTGGCATATGTCTTAATGGTCTTAAATCTTGCTTTGATTGATTGCCAAAATCTGAGATTTTGGGTCTTTATATTGTTTTATCATTCGGGGACATCGTAGTCGCTACTCTGTTGCATCCAGATATATGCAGACCTAGACACGATTATGATATCTTTTGAAAAGAGCCCAAGAGGCCAAAAACCCTAAAGTTGAAAAAGCCTAGCTGAACGAGCTAATCAAAAGAAATAGTACCACATTGAGGTATCTGCCTAACCTTGGTCAGGACAGCATTGGTCGCTTTGACTGTACAAATGTGCATACCTGTTCACCAATGCGTTGATCTTGTATCTTTTAAATGAATGAATTCAATATACTCACATGTTATGAGGAAACTTTGTGCATGCCTTGATCGTGCGGGTATGTCCTAACGTAGGACTCACGGGCATAATATTCCAACTGTCTAGTTTGAGTGGGGGCCATTGAAATTTTTGTCAATATTACCACAACATGATAATACGCTCACCGAAAACATGTTGAAAGAAGGATGCAAGGATTTAAGAGGACAAACATACTGACAGTGTTTCTTGTACCTTGATTAATTTAAATTTAAAATTTTAAACTAAGAAGTGTTGCTAGTATGATCTTTTGCCAGAATGTCAAGGAGTTTCAAACAAAAGAAAAATGCGAAAAGGGAATTCCCTCAGTTCGAAGAATGAATTTTGGTGTTCATGTTGCTAAATTTTGGTTTTCACAAAGCTATTTTCTATTTTTGCATGAATTTTTAGAAAAAAGGGCATGTTTTTTGAGAAAGTTTAAAATTTTCGAGCGTAGTTGGATGGGATTTATTTGATTTGAAGAATCCTTCCTAATCCTTTGGAGCGGCGTATTTAAAATCTGGCATATAAATACGCCAGATGATAATTTTTTTAATGTATATATATATATACATATCAGTTTTAAATTGTTTTTCAAAGTTTTCATCATCATCATCTTCATCACACTTTTATCATACTCTCAAACACACACATCAACTAACTTCATTCCGATCATTGCACAAAATAGAATACGGTATAACAATGTTACTTACAATCTTATTTCGAATGATTGTGTGATACAAATTGTGCTCTGAGTGTGTAAAGATTAGGGATGAATCAGATTTGGGTTGTTGAAAGAGTTTATCAAGAAAAACTTGAATCCGGCATATTTATGATGAATATAACGTATTTATGAAGAATCAAAGAGTCGCATATTAGAGTCTCGAACGCGAGTCTGAGCAACTTGCGTAATTGACAACTACGACGGTTAGTTAGTGTAGATACCTATCTACGCTGATTGAGAACATGTGCTCAGACTATATTACGTGATTAATTCACAGCGTAAATCACCGAAGTATTTAATTTATCTCGCAAATATCACGGTGTGTTTAATATGTATCGTCAGCGTAAATATTTTTGAAACCGGCGTAATTAACTTTTGTATTATTTATTTTTAAATTTTATTATATTTTATTTCGTAAATAAAATATTAACCTAAATATCTGCGTTTCGGAACTCATATCTCACTTGGCTCGTTTCCATGTTTCAGAACGGCTCAATAGTTAATTTGGGATGGAACGAGAAAGCACAACCAACCTATTACACTAGTTCCTCTGGAGCCCGACTTTGAAGATGTAATGGATTGGCTGTCAAGGAGCAAGATAAGATATGCAGTTCAAGCAACTCCAACAATCTATTGCATACGTATAGAAGAATTCTGGAGAACCGCAAAAATGAAAACAATCAATCAAGTCAAGACTGTCACAGCAACGGTTTGAAACAAAGAGATAAAAGTGACGGAAGAAAGAATTCGAAAGGTTCTGAGCCTCGGAAACAACTCAAGAGACCTAATGAAGTTGACCAAGGAAGAAGTACTAGAAGTTTTCCGTGGAATGAATTATGTTGGAGACTTTGGAGGAAAGAACAAGATAAAAAGAAATGGTCTGACAAAAGATTGGAGATTCATCCTTCACACATTTTGTATGAGCATAGCTCACAGACTAGGCGAGTACGACGATTTCAATTTGGAATGGTCTGCTGCAATGCTCAATTTGTGTACAAACCAGCCATTCAACATTTATGGTTTGATCTTTTACTGCATGGTTGATAACGTAAACAGAGGATCGTGGGCCATGTATCCAAGATTTGTTCAACTACTTATCAACGATCAACAGCAAAATCTGCCTATGATGGAAATCTATACCAGTTTCAGTTTTCGAAAGGAAGACAAATCAATGAACTGAAAACAAAGGAATGGGTGATGCTACACAACAGGACATACAGAGAAGAAAGGCTTCCATTGTTATTGATGCATACAACAAATATAAAGAAGGTGTGAGGCAAGCTAGGGAAAGACAAGAAAAACAGGCTGCCGAAGAGCAAGAAATGGAAGTTGAAGAAGAAACACAACTGGTACGAAAACGAAAAGATAAAGGAAAGAAAGTGATCGAGGAAGGACCTTCAAAGAAAAGCAAAAAGGATACATTCAATCCAGAACGAATTATGGTTGACAATATTCGTGCTGGGTCAACAAGAGAGGAGATCAAAAAAATGCAGGCTATCCATGCTGTTAGAAAACCAGAGAAACAAGAAAGGAGGATGAATAGGAGAGAAATGACAGAGTCTGAGAAGACAGAGCCTGAGACACCAGTCGTTGAGACGACTGTGCAAGAACAGTTAAATCAGTTTATTGAAGTTCTACTTGCTGATCCCACAGAGACTACTTCGAGCAAGTCCCCGTGCACAAAAAGAGAAAAACTGGAGAGGGATCTTCTAAAGATGTTCCACCAAAGTCAACTTCAACTGCTCAAGTACCTCCTCAACTAGCTCTAGCAAGACCACATCCATTTAAAGAACTAAATGATCGTTTATCAAGAGAAATTGGGTTGTTCCCTACCAAAGAGTTCTATCTGTTAAAGAATCAGGTTAATGAAACCAATGTGCCCAGAGGAAATCTTAAAGAACAAAGAAAGAAGAACAAGGAATTGCATAACTATGTGTCAAAGCATCCGTATAAAGTTTCAGCGCGACAGAATGATAAAATTGCATGAAATGCTTCAAGATTTGTACTCCAAAGCCGACCGACAACCAAAATACACTAGTGAAGACATCTTTAATTTTGATAAGTTCAGTGAAAAGGAAGAAAAATGTAAAGTTGAGATAGCTGAAAGGAAGAAGAAACGACTTAAATCAGCTATAGATGTGAACATCAATGGAGATAGTGAAGAGGAAGAGATAGACAGAATTGAGATGCCACCCAAGTTCATCAAATGGGATTTAGATGATGAAGTGGTTTATGAAACAGATGGAGGCGAGGAAGTTGCACCACAACACCCTGAGTGGTTCAAGAAAGAACGTACTAATATGCCAGACTTCTATTAAGTCGTAACTGTTTAGAAAATAGAGGCCACTGATCAAGTCATAAGCTGGAAGACTGTAACCTAACTGGGTTATTTATTGTGAAGCATAGAGGTGGTATAATCCAACATTTCTGTACTGGAAATGATATGCAGAGCTTACCAACAGAGACATTCGAGACCTTAGCAAACATGATATAATAAATCCCACAAACAACAGCATTGGTGGTGACTTTGAAAGACTTATTCTTCGAGAATGCGTGCGTCGATTCACCGTATTCAAGCCTCAACGCCCAAGAAGACGCGTGTCAAAAACCACCAAAGACCCAATAACCGGAAAAGGCAGAGTTACATGGGTGATTAATCTAGCTAAAGTGGTTACCAGGGTGAAGATTCCTCCAGAACATCCAGTAATGCTCACCAACTTTAAGAAGTGGTTCTACGACGGACAAACTGGTGAAGCTGTGATCAGATCGAGCGATAATGAAGACATCAAAATCCTTGATCCAATGGATATGTTTATCTTTTGTCTGTTTGACTTGGATATTTTCTACGGGCATAAGATTCATTCAGTGCTGGAAATGAATTCTTGGAGGAAGTCATACTTTTTCAGCAAGCAGTCGAGAGAGCCAGGGAAAGAAAGACATGATGAAAATAATGCTCAGGATCGACAAACAGAAAGAGAAAGATGAAGCAAGAAAGAAAAGTGTTGCTGAGAAGCCTTTTGAACCACAATCATCTCCTCCTCAAACCAAAGATCCATCATCCGAGTCCGATGTTCAAGTTATTCCTCCACCCAAACTTCATCCACATATGAAGTCACTATGGAGGTCCAACCAACAACTAGTGAAGTTGTTTTTAACTAAACTACATCACTAAGAAATGATCAAGATGCCGCCGCAAGCCCTGAAGCTTAGAACGAAGAATTAAGATTCTTAAGTACGCAATGGTCTAGGGGGATATTGTTAGGATGTTTAGAGACCGTTGATACTTAAGTTTCATAGTTTGTAGCTTGTCTGTAATAGTTAGTAAAATTAGAAGGGCTAAAACTGTAATTATGGGATCTAGTATCTGTAGAATGTCCTAGCTATTTCATAAATACGCTGGGTAGTAAGATGCTATATATAGATGCCATATATATATACATATACATATATATATATATATATACATATACATATATATATATATACATATACATATATATATATATATATGAATGCCATGAATTCTTTGGCTCCAAGTTTCTTAGACCAAGGTCATTTGCTATTGTTTGTGTTTGTGTCTCTGGTTTGCATGTTCTTATAATACATCCAGGATCTTTGAGTGTTACTATCATTATGGGATTACATCTTGGACAAGATTCTTCACCTTCATCTTAGTTTTTTGTGTTTTCTTACTTATATCATTCAAACACCTAATGTTTGGGTGTTTGTCAATCACCATCACTGTGATCCGAAGCTGATTTGGGTCTCACAGTAATCGCCGGCACAACACTTGAAGTGGATTTTCCATGAGAAGCCATGTGGTTAATGGAAATGAATGGAGATGAATGAAAATTCTTAGAATTGAAGCACCACTTGCCCCATGGTGGGCGCCAAACTGTTTTGGTCAAAAGTTGGTGTAAGGATAATGTCACCAAACTTTCAATGTGAGGTAGATTGCTTAACGTGTATGAACAACAATGTAATCTATTGTAAAACGAAAATGACAAAGAACACCGAGAGTTGTATGAGGAAAAAGCCCATGAACTTTATGAGATCTCTGGCATAAAAAACCTTGGATAGTGAAAACTATCAACTATCAAGTCTATCGCACGAATGGAATTACAACTTCGGATGATATTGAGCTTGTTACAACTAAGTTCTAGTGTATGTTTGAGAGCTGTTAGTGAGAGATGTAGCAAAAATGTTCAAGTGTTTCTAAATCAAGCTCATATCCCCTTCTATATTTCGTAAAATATCAATTAACTAACTAAACAAAAAATGGGGAAGCTCCCACGTTCACCCACAACAGCTATGGCCTAAAATGCACGTGCCTAAATCCTAGCATATTCCATGAAATTCCAACTTGACCCAGTCCATCTCTCGTAACTATATCAAATTTATATAACATATCGAAGTCAATCATTAGAATGCATTACAAGGAATAAGGATCCTTGATCCTTCCAATACCCGCTAAACATTTAAGATATAATGTGTGTCGGATACATGAAACGATCACTGATCTATAGAAAAATAAAACCAGCCCTAACAGTTGCCATGACACGATTACAAATATATTATATTAACTAGGCCCTAGCAAAACCATTCATCCAGGATGGCTACCCAAAAAATTTAATTATAGTAGCACCAATAGTCCAAATAAGGCTTTCGTTATACAATTGTTAATATTGAACAATAAAATATGTATGTTAGCTTATTAACTTATCAAATTATGTTTAATTTACGTGTTAATATTCTGTTTACACTCAATTTGATGGGAGTATTTTTGGTGTTTTCTTTATTCAATATTTAAAATACTATTTTATTTATGTTTAGGTGATTTGTATATAAATGGGCGAACACCATGGATAATTGCATACTTATATCTTTATTTTATATTAGTTTTTGTCAAATACTTAGACTAGGAGGTGTTGTATACCACCCTCGTCATATCACCCTTATTGGCGCTCCATAGCGCCCCCAATCCATTTCACAGGCGCAAAAGATGAGGGGGCATCCTTCTCTTCGCTATGCTCATTACGGCCGTTTTGCATTGTTTTCAAGGTGGGTGGTCAATATGACCTTTTACAAACGGTCAAATTATTAAAAAATCTAAAATATTATTATATATATTTACGTGAGCGAGAGTGTGTATGTTTTTAGATATATTTTTGGTACTTTTCACTCATTTATACAAATATTAAATTTATAAAAACACGATATAACATTATCACTCTTTACATCACACTAGGACAAGTGCACCCATCGTTGGCGTAGTATAGTGATGGTAAGATACCGAGGTCGTCCAAAGACACAAGAGCTTTTAATACCGAAATATTGTCGACTTCTAATCTAATCAAAGTTTTAGAAAAGGTATTTTTTAATAAGTAAACAAAAGAAATAAACTAAAATAATGAAAGAAACAAATACACATGATAGAATTACTTGGTTTCAACTTGTTGTTTATATATCCTTTGATGATTTCACCATCTAAAGATTGTCCAGGGTCATTTATGTAAAACTTGTAATTTGTTAAGTCTTTAATGTTTATGTAAAACTTGGAATTATGAATTTTACTTGGTAAATTCGGAATGGTCATTAAATGTCAGAGTTCGGTTAGATGTGTTGTTAAGTCCGAATTTATGGTAAATTCGGATAGTAGTTAGAAGACTTTGTTTGTCCAGTTTTGTATCTTGTTAATCTGGAACTCATATGTTTAGGATTTAGTCTTGTATATATATGTGATTCGTATGCAATGACAAATAAACTTTTTAGGAAAACTTTCTATGCAAGATATCATTCTAGAGAGAGAAATAAACCCTAGCTTGTGTGTGCATTTATTGTGTGTGATTGATTGTTGTCTAATCTATGAATACTTGGTGTATTCACATATCATACTCTCGTCCTCTACTGCTTTCTTTAAGAGACTTAAGGTGTTTTCAATATATATATATATGTATTACGGTGTTTACAATATATATATCTATATATATATGGCAAAGATGTAACATCCGTCGAAAAGCGGGTTTCCAAAACCCGCTTCGTTTATTAATCGAATAGTCAGTTATAATTTTCGTTGCGTATATATTGTCAATTTTAATTTTAATCAATACATAATTAATAAACATTGTTAGAATTTTAAACCATAGTTAATAAATAATAAAAATAAGACAATAAAAAAATAAATGAGGCTGCCGGGTTTCGAACCCGGGTCAGCTGCTACAACAAACACCCCGCATACCACTCCACCACTTGACTTCTTTGTTATTATACTGAAACAAATAGTACTTAAATTAAATCTCGAATTCAAAACCGGACTTCAGCGCGGCAGAACTCGCAATCACCGGAAAATCCGGCCATCTGCGAGTTTAGCCATTTTCGTTTTGACTATAACGTTATAACCGACTTCGACATCCGTTATAACCGACGTCTATCAATCAGCTTCGGTCGTAACCGTCGGAGAAACCTTGACCACGAATCAAGACCAAATTCGGACTTAATACATTCTGTTTCTTCCTTATAAATACCCTCCCAAACCTCTGGTAATCTTTTCGCTCAAAATCGCACAAACTCTCGAAGCTTTAGCACTCGCCGGAGAAATTTTACAGTCGCCGGACTTTCACCGGAAAACCGGGACTTACTTCAAATCGGTAAAATTCTCGATTCTTTGGTTTTCAATCCATTATTAGACAAGTACTAACATAAATCGTTCAACCAGAATCCGTCTCAGACAACGTTGCGGGAATTCCTACACTCGCCGGAAAATCTCTGAAAATTCCGAAGTTTCGCTGTGAATCGGTACAATTATCTAAACCCCCTGATATCCCTTGTTTAGTACCTTAATTGCACAACTCATTGATCAAAACCGTTGATTGATTCACTCAGACGGAGATCACCAATCAGAGCCGACGCCCCTTGCCGGAAATCTGAGAAAAAGCAAATGTTCGGTACAACAACCTTAAATCCTTTCTGTTTAAATTATTTTCGTTATCAGTAATAATCAATCAACTAATTCAATAAAAATGATTGATTAAACAGTCGAGTTGATCCTCTGGTTTCATAAATTGAAGAAGATGAAGTTTGGAATGTATTTAAAGGAAATTAAAACCAGTAAATATACCGGGTTAGACACACAGTCCAGTGGTGGACTGTGTGCAAATTTAAATCATTGGTCCGAGTACGAGTCTTAACACGTGCCCGAATTCTTACAAATTTCCAACCATTTTTAATACTAATATATATTAAGACGCAGATAGTATATAGATGTAATTAAAATCGAATATCATTCGGGTTAGTCACATAGCCCAGTTGGTCGGGCTGTGTGCAATACAAGGCTACGGGCGCGGGTTCGAGTCCAGGGTCTCACACCGGTTCAATGATTTTAAAAACCTTTTTAAATTAAATAGAATTCTGAATAATCTAAATAGTATATAAATATAATTAAAATCATAAATATTTCGGGTTAGATACGTAGCTCAGTTGGTAGAGCTACGTGCACGTATACGAGAGGTCTCGGGTTCGAACCTCACGCAGCGCATGAATAAACTGAATCCGACCGGTCAACGGTCAACGGTCAACGGTCAACGGTCAACGGTCAACGGTCAACATTTTTATATATTTTTATTTATTTATTTATTTAATCAGAAAATTATTTAAAAATACTTAAAAATAATATTTTTAAAGTTAGAAAATGTCCTTAAACTCACAAAAATAAATCTAAAAATCCTATAAAGATTATGAATTAAAATCTATTTATTTACCGAACCACTTCGTTATTATTTAGGTTAGTGTTTCCTCGTCGATTAAAATCCCAAAACTCGTGCGCATCCAACGTCATCAAAAGAACGCACCCAATGTGAGTGAATCTCTACAAATTCCCTGTTTTAATCACATTTTGGGGATGTGTTGTTTAATTCCTTATTGTATTTAAACACTTGTGCATCTATCATATCCGTGATCAAAAGTGTATGTATCAATTGTTACGTGAATTATGTTAGATTGAAGTTATCATTTTCAGTACATGCATTTCATTAGGCCCATCAGCTCCCCGTGGGATACGGGTTGAGTATCAGGTGCCTCATTCGATTGGCTCCGTTTGATTGAGCCTTGATCTCACATACATCATCATCATTCATGTCATTCGATCGGCTCCGTTTGATTGAGCCTTGATCTCATATACATCATCATTATGTCATTTACTCATCCAATGTGGTTTGTGTATTGTTTATTTATATATGTTTGCTCACATGTGATTATTGCACAAATTTTCAATATTAAATACAACAAGGAATTAATAACAATGTTTTATCAAGGTTCACTCGCAAACTTTTGTTGACCCAAAATATACCCCGTTTTACACATGATACAGGTGATCCAGTTGAGGCAAGAAACACATAGGAAGGCTTAGAAGAATAAATCAGTTTAAGCTTTGGATTGTATTACTTAGTTTCATTTTCCTTGTAATTGTATGGATTTGATTTGAATATTTAAGTTGTAATTTGAATTTAATAAATATGAAACATTTTAGTAAACATCATGAGCTTTGGTGATAACCCAATTATGCCCCGACTCTTATTCCGCTGCGGGTCGGGGTGTGACAGATTGGTATCAGAGCCATGACTATAGGGATATAGGATAGGTTATTAGACCCTTAGAGCCTATACTATAGTTGATTAGAATTTTTAAATTGTTTATGCGTTACATACAAAATTCATGATGTTTATATGCTTTATGTTTATTGTTACATTCAATGTTATGTAAGCATGTTCATAAGTACATATTATTATACAATGCTCATCATGAATCATATCCTCATAACATATCATATCCATGAGACACACACCTCACAATTCCCATGAATTTTGCTATGATTTTTTGTATTTTTCAAATCACATCAAAGTGAGTTCTCATGACGGGCATGTAGTAACTGGAAGGGTACGAGTACCGGTAGTCGGAACGTCCTGTCTAGGCTTGGCATTCGTATAAATCCAAAATAAAGGACCAGTTTGCCTACCTGGGGACTAACGATGAGGGTACGAAGGACCTATTAAGCCAAAGCATGCTATACCAAACGTCGTGTGACTAACCCCACTTTGAGTTGTCATTGTGTCTACACCTGGACACCCTCCTATCATACATCTCGCAATCATATTTCATGGTTTTCATTCGGGTGATGCGAGTGTTAAACCGCCAACACCACATGACTATACAGGCGATGGTATGGGGGACATTGGAGGCCTAAACATGAGCAAACCCAAGACATCCTATGGATGTAGTTGCATTATTGATAATTATGTTATTTTTTTTCTTTTAACGATACATGACACCTAAAAACTTCTTAAACTCACAATCTTCCTATGTATGTTCCTGTAGATGTCGGCTAGGCAACTACGTGGAGGTAGAAAGTCAGGAAGATCCAATGAACGCTTGGCCACTCAAATTGCTAAACAAATGGCCGCGGTACTTCCTGACATCGTGATTCAAGTTCAACAAGCTCTCACCGCAAATCCTATCAACCCTCCCAATCAAGAAGACCAGAGCGTCGCTAACCCTCACTCCAAAAAGTGCTCTTACAACACTTGAAATCTTGCGAACCCCCAAAGTATGAAGGGACCGAAGGTGTTACTGTCCTCCTCCACTGGTTTTCACAAGCGGTAAAATGTAAAATTGATCACAAAATCGTTAAAATCGGCTCTAATAACCTGAAAATCGACTATCAATTTGTTAAAAACAACAAGTTTTAGGTTTGGATTATACTTGGACAAATTTTGGGACGACGATGAATTTGGTATGAATGAACTGTTTCGCATGAAATGAAATTTGTAGAATTTTGGTACGAAGCAAGTGAATCGTATGAATAACATGAACTTCAAATTTCAATTCTTAATTATATATATGTTTCGTACGAAACATAGGTTTTGTACGAAACAAAGAAGGATACTTTGAAAGTTTAAAACATATGGTTAATTTTGTGTTTCGTACGAGACAAAGGATTTTGTACGAATCAGTGAAGAATTTTTTTGAAAGTTTAAAATTTTCTAACGGTTGATTGTTGTTTTCTTGTATAGGCCAAGAAATCCGGGTTTTCACAAGTGCACAATATATACTGTATCACAGATGCTTCAATCCCAGAGATAGCAGCGTATCGAGATATCTTGGATTTTCTCACAAGAATTAGGTGACTAAAGCGTTAACAGATAGACATACGGCTTATCTTTCGCATGTGGAATATTTCTGGAATGTTACCGAGTATAGTATTGATGACAACGCCATTATTTCAGCAGTAAAGATTAACGATGTTGAAATTCAAGTGAAGATTACTGAAGAGTTGATTTGGAAAGTGTTGGAGTTTAAGGATAACAAAGACGATCCAACAGGCTTCACTGAATATATGGTTAAAGGATGTTTTTATAGGATGGGGTATTTAGGGTTTGTGAATGCTGCTCCATACAAGAAAGGAAACTTGAGTGCGCCGTTCAGATATCTTGCACATATTATTATTCACGGTTCGGGACATAGGAAAGGTGGTTTTGATGACTTGGTGGATTATCAGATGTGTATGATTACTGTGCTTGTGCTGAATCTTCCATATAACTTTTCAAAGGTTATATTTACTCAGATGATTCAAAATATTCAAAAGGAAAGGTTTTTGCAGTATCCAAGATTCATACAGATGATGTTAGACTATTTACATCCTGATTTGAAGAAATCCCCAGACGACGTTCTCAAACTTGAACATATGGATGTTCCATCATTACGAAAGATGAATGTGCATCTAAAGTCTGCTCCGGTAGCTAAACCAATGTTTGGTGCTATTCTTGATAAAGATTATATTTCACCGGCACCAGGAAAGTGGAGGAAGGACGATAGTGGTGACGATGAAGAGGAAGTTAAATCATTGTCGTTGTTTATGGCAAAGAGAAGTCCATGGTTCGTAAAGACGGAGAAAAGGTTGGGAAAGCTACATATAAAGGGAGAAAGAGAAAAACTCTGTCTACTGCTGAAAGTTCAGGATTAAGAGATGAACCTGTAGTTGAGGAAACAGTTGAACAGATGGCTGAAGAGATAGAACGTCAGGCTTTTGGAACTGACAAAGCAGCTGAAGAAGTACTATCATCTAGTACAGATTCAGAAGAAAGAAGAGCGGGAGAAAAGAAAAGAGCCGAAAAGTTAGCAAAGAAACATCAAGATGAACTGAAACGTAAAGCTGAGGAACACAAGAGAATAGCGACAGGTGAGGATGACACAACTTATGTTCCGTCTGAATCTGATACGGAATCTGCTTTTCGAACTCTGGTCAAGGAAAGGAAAAGAAGAATGAAGCAATCTGCAATGCGAATATCTCCGATTGTTATTCAACAGAAGCTGGGGCTGAACAAACTATTGAAGAAAATGTGGAGGAGCAATCACAGAATATTCCGTCTCCACCGCATCATATGCATCCAGAGCCAGATCAGCAACAAGTTGAACCAGAGATACCTTTTCAACAACCATCAGCAACAAGTTGAACCAGAGATACCTTTGATGATTTCACCATCTAAAGATTGTCCAGGGTCATTTATGTAAAACTTGTAATTTGTTAAGTCTTTAATGTTTATGTAAAACTTGGAATTATGAATTTTACTTGGTAAATTCGGAATGGTCATTAAATGTCAGAGTTTGGTTAGATGTGTTGTTAAGTCCGAATTTATGGTAAATTCGGATAGTAGTTCGAAGACTTTGTTTGTTAGTTTTGTATCTTGTTAATCTGGAACTCATATGTTTAGGATTTAGTCTTGTATATATATGTGATTCGTATGCAATGACAAATAAACTTTTTGGGAAAACTTTCTATGCAAGATATCTTTCTAGAGAGAGAAATAAACCCTAGCTTGTGTGTGCATTTATTGTGTGTGATTGATTGTTGTCTAATCTGTGAATACTTGGTGTATTCACATATCATACTCTCGTCCTCTACTGCTTTCTTTAAGAGACTTAAGGTGTTTTCAATATATATATGTATTACGGTGTTTACAATATATATATCTATATATATATGGCAAAGATGTAACATCCGTCGAAAAGCGGGTTTCCAAAACCCGCTTCGCTTATTAATCGAATAGTCAGCTATAATTTTCGTTGCGTATATATTGTCTATTTTAATTTTAATCAATACATAATCAATAAACATTGTTAAAATTTTAAACCATAGTTAATAAATAATAAAAATAAGACAATAAAAAAATAAATGAGGCTGCGGGTTTCGAACCCGGGTCAGCTGCTACAACAAACACCCCGCATACCACTCCGCCACTTGACTTCTTTGTTATTATACTGAAACAAATAGTACTTAAATTAAATCTCGAATTCAAAACCGGACTTCAGCGCGGCAGAACTCGCAATCACCGGAAAATCCGGCAATCCGCGAGTTTAGACATTTTCCTTTTGACTATAACGTTATAACCGACTTCGACATCGGTTATAACCGACGTCTATCAATCAGCTTCGGTCGTAACCACCGGAGAAACCTTGAACACGAATCAAGACAAATTCGGACTTAATACATTCTGTTTCTTCCTTATAAATACCCTCCCAAACCTCTGGTAATCTTTTCGCTCAAAATCGCACAAACTCTCGAAGCTTGAGCACTCGCCAGAGAAATTTTACAGTCGCCGGACTTTCACCGGAAAACCGGGACTTACTTCAAATCGGTAAAATTCTCGATTCTTTGGTTTTCAATCGATTATTAGACAAGTACTAACATAAATCGTTCAACCAGAATCCGTCTCAGACAACGTTGCGCGAATTCCTACACTCGCCGGAAAATCTCTGAAAATTCCGAAGTTTCGCTGTGAATCGGTACAAATATCTAAACCCCCTGATATCCCTTGTTTAGTACCTTAATTGCACAACTCATTGATCAAAACCGTTGATTGATTCACTCAGACGGAGATCACCAATCAGAGCCGACGCCCCTTGCCGGAAATCTGAGAAAAAGCAACTGTTCGGTACAACAACCTTAAATCCTTTCTGTTTAAATTATTTTCGTTATCAGTAATAATCAATCAACTAATACAATAAAAATGATTGATTAAACAGTCGGGTTGATCCTCTGGTTTCATAAATTGAAGAAGATGAAGTTTGGAATGTATTTAAAGGAAATTAAAACCAGTAAATATACCGGGTTAGACACACAGTCCAGTGGTGGACTGTGTGCAAATTTAAATCATTGGTCCCGAGTACGAGTCTTAACACGCTGCCCGATTCTTACAAATTTCCAACCATTTTTAATACTAATATATATTAAGACGCAGATAGTATATAGTTGTAATTAAAATCGCATATCATTCGGGTTAGTCACATAGCCCAGTTGGTCGGGCTGTGTGCAATACAAGGCTATGGGCGCGGGTTCGAGTCCAGGGTCTCACACCGGTTCAATGATTTTAAAAACCTTTATAAATTAAATAGAATTCTGAATAATCTAAATAGTATATAAATATAATTAAAATAAAAATATTTCGGGTTAGACACGTAGCTCAGTTGGTAGAGCTGCGTGCACGTATACGAGAGGTCTCGGGTTCGAACCTCACTCAGCGCATGAATAAACTGAATCCGACCGGTCAAACGGTCAACGGTCAACATTTTTATATATTTTTATTTATTTATTTATTTAATCAGAAAATTATTTAAAAATACTTAAAAATAATATTTTTAAAGTTAGAAAATGTCCTTAAACTCACAAAAATAAATCTAAAAATCCTATAAAGATTATGAATTAAAATCTATTTATTTACCGAACCACTTCGTTATTATTTAGGTTAGTGTTTCCTCGTCGATCAAATCCCAAAACTCGTGCGCATCCAACGTCATCAAAAGAACGCACCCAATGTGAGTGAATCTCTACAAATTCCCTGTTTTAATCACATTTTGGGGTGTATCATGTGTTGTTTAATTCCTTATTATATTTAAACACTTGTGCATCTATCATATCCGTGATCAAATGTGTATGTATCAATTGTTGTGTGAATTATGTTAGATTGAAGTTATCATTTTCAGTACATGCATTTCATTAGGCCCATCAGCTCCCCGTGGGATACGGGTTGAGTATCAGGTGCCTCATTCGATTGGCTCCGTTTGATTGAGCCTTGATCTCACATACATCATCATCATTCATGTCATTCGATCGGCTCTGTTTGATTGAGCCTTGATCTCAAATACATCATCATTTATGTCATTTACTCATCCAATGTGGTTTGTGTATTGTTTATTTATATATGTTTGCTCACATGTGATTATTGCACAAATTTTCAATATTAAATACAACAAGCAATTAATAACAATGTTTTATCAAGGTTCACTCGCAAACTTTTGATGACAAAAAATATACCCCGTTTTACACATGATACAGATGATCCAGTTGAGGCAAGAAACACATAGGAAGGCTTAGAAGAATAAATCAGTTTAAGCTTTGGATTGTATTACTTAGTTTCATTTTCCTTGTAATTGTATGGATTTGATTTGAATATTTAAGTTGTAATTTGAATTTAATAAATATGAAACATTTTAGTAAACATCATGAGCTTTGGTGATAACCCAATTATGCCCGACTCTTATTCCGCTGCGGGTCGGGGTGTGACAGATTGGTATCAGAGCCATGACTATAGGGATATAGGATAGGTTATTAGACCCTTAGAGCCTATACTATAGTTGATTAGAATTTTTAAATTGTTTATGCGTTACATACAAAATTCATGATGTTTATATGCTTTATGTTTATTGTTACATTCAATATTATGTAAGCATGTTCATAAGTACATATTATTATACAATGCTCATCATGAATCATATCCTCATAACATATCATATCCATGAGAGCACACACCTCACAAGTCCCATGATTTTTGCAATGATTTTTGTATTTTTCAAATCACATCAAAGTGAGTTCTCATGACGGGCATGTAGTAACTGGAAGGGTACGAGTACTGGTAGTCGGAACGTCCTGTCTAGGCTTGGCATTCGTATAAATCCAAAATAAAGTACCAGTTTGCCTACCTGGGGACTAACGATGAGGGTACGAAGGACCTATTAAGCCAAAGCATGCTATACCAAACGTCGTATGAGCTAACCCCACTTTGAGTTGTCATTGTGTCTACACCTGGACACCCTCCTACCATACATCTCGCAATCATATTTCATGGTTTTCATTCGGGTGATGCGAGTGTTAAACCGCCAACACCACATGACTATACAGGCGATGGTATGGGGGACATTGGAGGCCCAAACATGAGCAAACCCAAGACATCCTATGGATGTAGTTGCATTATTGATAATTATGTTTTTTTTTTCTTTTAACGATACATGACACCTAAAAACTTCTTAAACTCTCAATCTTCCTATGTATGTTCCTGTAGATGTCGGCTAGGCAACTACGTGGAGGTAGAAAGTCAGGAAGATTCAATGAACGCTTGGCCACTCAAATTGCTAAACAAATGGCCACGGTACTTCCTGACTTCGTGATTCAAGTTCAACAAGCTCTCACCGCAAATCCTATCAACCCTCCCAATCAAGAAGACCAGAGCGTCGCCGACCCTCACTCCAAAAAGTGCTCTTACAAACACTTCAAATCTTGCGATCCCCCAAAGTATCAAGGGACCGAAGGTGTTACTGCCCTCCTCCACTGGTTCGAAGAAATGGAGAACACCTTCCTCAATTGCGATTTTCCCGAGGATCGCAAGGTACGTTATGCATCAGGGAGACTGTTTGGAGTAGCCCTTACCTGGTGGAACACAGAAAAGGGTAAGCGAGGATTCGAAGATGCCATGGCCTTATCATGGGAAGAGTTAAGGGAACTCATGACAAGGCGCTTCTGTCCAAGAAGCGAAATCAAAAAGTTGGAAGATGAATTCCACTCGTTGAAACAAAAGGAAGGAGATCACACTTCCTACAACAAAAGATTTCTCGAACTGAACCAAATGATCCCTAATCTGTTCACCCCCGTGTACCGCCTGGTTGAACACTACATTCGAGGCCTCCCCTCGAAAATTCAAGACTCGGTTCTAAGCACTTCGCCTGCAACACTTGAAGCCGCAATGGAACTAGATACCGAACTTACCGAGAATCGCATCCGAAACGGTAAATTCAAGGATGAGAAAATGAAAGCCCCTATTGAGGCCCAAACTTCAAACCATTCCATCTCCTCTTCAAAGTTTGCTGGTAAGAGGAAACGAAACAACAGAAATTTTTCCGTCACACACACAAACTCTCCTATCACTGCCGCACCAATCACCCAAATTGCTCCTTCAGCTGCACCATTTAAAAAGCCGTACACCGGTCCATACCCAAAATGCAACCGTTGTCAATACCATCACCTCCCAGAAACTCCTTGCCAACATTGCACCAGCTGTGGCCGTGCGGGTCACACCATCCAAACCTGTCGCACACTTCAGCGAATGAACCGCAATAAACCCTCAACCCAAACCCACCATCAGATAGTGGGTCAAGCCCAACAACCTTTACTCATACCACCTGCCCAACATATAGCCCAATCCTACTACCAACCCAACTACCCCATGATGCAACCTATGCGAGCTTATTACAACTGTGGAGACCCAAACCACTTCAGGAACACATGTCCCCGTTTGGTAAACATCATCCATGCTCAAGCTCAAGCGAATCCGGTAAACCAAGCTAACCAAGCTCCTCCACCTGCTAGAGGAAGAGCTTTCAACATCAATGCCAACCAAGCTAGAGCTGACAACAACGTGGTTAACGGTACGTTTCTCGTCAATGGTAGTTATGCATCCATGTTATTCGATACTGGCGCGGATAAGAGTTTTGTGTCTTTAGAATTTGAACCCATCCTCAACCAAACTCGTGATAATCTCATGGAATCTCTAACGGTGGAAGTTGCTAACGGAAAGCCTGTTTCATTAAATTCTATCATACGAAATTGTACACTCACTCTAAACGATCACGATTTTCCAGTTGACCTCATTCCTCTGAAGTTGGGAAGTTTCGATATTATAATCGGTATGGACTGGCTCAGCCAACATCACGCTGAAGTAGTATGCCGCGAAAAGTTCATTCGCATTCCTCTTGCAGACGGTCAGACCCTACGTATCTTTGGAGAAACCCCTTCGAAAGGACTCAAATTAATGTCCTGTCTTCAAGCCCGAAAATATCTCCGTAAGAACTATGTCACATTCCTAACTCACGTCGTCAAGAAGGGAAACAAGGAGAAGAAACTCGAAGATATACCAGTAGTGAAAGAATTCCCACAAGTCTTTCCCGACGACATCTCAGGACTCCCTCCTGTGAGAGAAGTCGAATTCCGCATCGATCTTGTACCTGGCGCTACACCAGTCGCAAAATCTCCTTATAGGCTAGCCCCATCCGAAATGCAAGAGCTGGCCAGTCAACTGCAAGAACTGACTGACAAAGGATTCATACGTCCTAGCTCCTCGCCTTCGGGTGCGCCTGTTCTTTTTGTGAAGAAGAAAGATGGAACGTTTCGCATGTGTATCGACTACAAAGAACTTAACAAGTTAATAGTCAAGAACCGCTACCCATTACCTCGCATCGTTGACCTCCTAGACCAACTTCAAGGCGCCACCTGTTTTTCAAAAATCGACCTTCGTTCTGGTGATCATCAACTCAGAGTACATGAAGAAGACGTCCCAAAGACCGCCTTCCGAACTCGTTATGGTCATTACGAATTCATGGTCATGCCGTTTGGTTTAACCAACGCCCCAGCTGTCTTCATGGATCTAATGAATAGGGTATGCAAACCCTACCTCGACCGCTTTGTCATAGTCTTAATCGACGATATTCTTATCTACTCCAAGTCTAAATCCGATCACGAGTGACACCTTCGACTCATCCTTACACTCTTAAGGACCGAAAAGCTCTACGCAAAGTTCTCAAAATGTGAATTCTTGTTAGGAAAAGTACAATTCCTCGGACATGTCGTCAATGACAAAGGAATTCACATTGATCCTTCAAAAATCAAGGCAGTGCAGGAATGGCAAGCGCCACGTACCCCTACCGAAGTTAGGTCATTTCTTGGTTTGGCTGGTTACTATCGACGCTTCATTGCCAATTTTTCCCGTGTTGCTGTACCACTCACGGCTTTGACTCATAAAGGAAAACCCTTCATATGGGGACCTAAACAAGAAGAGGCCTTCCAAACTCTAAAGCAAAAACTTTGTGACGCACCTATCCTCACACTTCCTAAAGGTTGCGATGACTTTGTAGTATATTGCGACGCATCAGGGCAAGGACTAGGCTGTGTATTAATGCAAAGAGGAAAAGTGATAGCCTATGCTTCTAGGCAACTCAAAGTTCATGAAAAGAATTACACCACCCACGACCTGGAACTTGGAGCCGTTGTGTTCGCTCTCAAGATATGGAGACATTACCTCTACGGTACCAAGTGTGAAATATACACTGACCACAAGAGTCTCCAACATATCTTCCATCAAAAGGAGTTGAATATGAGGCAACGAAGATGGGTCGAACTTCTTAACGACTACAACTGTGAAATTCGGTATCATCCTGGCAAGGCAAACGTAGTGGCTGATGCACTCAGTCGAAAAGGTTATGCGAACTCCATTCGTCTTCTATGTTCGCAAATCATAACCGACATCAAAGATCGAATCCGAGAAGCTCAACATGTTTCTGTAACAGAAAACGACGTACGCGATGAGCTGTCATGTGGAGCGGAACTCAAAATCGAAACCAAATCCGATGGTATTCTATACTATTTAAAACGCATATGGATTCCTGATTGCGATAACCTTTGTGATTTCCTTATGAATGAGACGCACAAAACACGGTACTCTGTACACCCAGGAGCCGACAATATGTATCAAGACCTACGATATACCTACTGGTGGCCGGGCATGAAAAAGGATATCGCTGTTTTTGTTTCCAAGTGCCTTACCTGTTCCAAAGTAAAAGCTGAACATCAAAGACCTTTAGGACTCCTAACCCAACCTGAAATACCTGTATGGAAGTGGGAAAACATAACCATGGACTTCATTACCGGGTTACCTCGCACCTCTAGTGGGTATGACACCATATGGGTAATCATTGATCGTCTTACAAAATCAGCTCACTTCATTCCGATTCGCGAGGACTTCAAGAACGAGAAGTTAGCACGTATCTACATCAGCGAGATCGTAAGCCGTCATGGTGTACCTTTAAGCATCATTTCAGACCGTGATGGTCGTTTCACTTCACGAACATGGCGAGCCATACAAGCCGCCTTGGGTACACAATTAGACCTCAGTACCGCTTTTCATCCTCAAACTGATGGACAATCTGAACACACCATCCAAACTCTTGAAGACATGCTTCGAGCATGTGTCATAGACTTCAAGGGAAATTGGGACTCTCATCTACCATTAGTTGAATTTTCGTACAACAATAGTTATCACTCAAGTATCGGCATGGCTCCTTTCGAAGCTTTATATGGTCGTAAGTGCCGATCTCCAGTATGTTGGCACGAAATTGGGGAAGCTCAAATCACCGGTCCAGAATTAATTCAAGAAACAACAGACAAGATCCATCAAATTCGAAACAATCTTCTAGCGGCACAAAGTCGTCAAAAGAGTTATGCAGACAAACGACGAAAGCCCTTGGAGTTTAACATTGGTGATCAAGTACTTTTAGAAGTATCATCATGGAAGGGAGTAGTTCGTTTTGGCCAGAAGGGCAAGCTAGCACCACGCTACGTAGGACCTTTCAAGATACTCGAAAGAGTAGGACCTGTAGCATACAAGCTTGACCTACAAGAAGAACTCAACAGAATTCATCCTACATTCCACGTATCAAACTTAAAGAAGTGCCTCGCCGATGAAAACCTCCATATTCCCCTAGAAGATATCCAGATTGATGAATCTATGCACTTCATTGAAAGACCAGTAGAGATCATGGACTTCGGAGAAAAACGTTTAAGACGGAGTCGTATTCCAATTGTCAGGGTACGCTGGGAGTCAAAACGAGGACCTGAGTTTACTTGGGAACGTGAAGACTCAATGCGCGAGAAATACCCGCATCTTTTTCCTGTTACCACTACTACTTACATTTCGGGATGAAATTTCTAAAAGTAGGGGATACTGTAACATCCGTCAAAAAATGGGTTTCCAAAACCCACTTCGTTTATTAATCGAATAATCAGTTATAATTTTCGTTGCGTATATATTGTCAATTTTAATTTTAATCAATACATAGTTAATAAACATTGTTAGAATTTTAAACCATAGTTAATAACTAATAAAAATAAGACAATAAAAAAATAAATGAGGCTGCCGGGTTTCGAACCCAGGTCAGCTGCTACAACAAACACCCTGCATACCACTCCGCCACTTGACTTCTTTGTTCTTATACTGAAACAAATAGTACTTAAATTAAATCTCGAATTCAAAACCGGACTTCAGCGCGGCAGAACTCGCAATCACCGGAAAATCCGGCAATCCGCGAGTTTAGCCATTTTCCTTTTGACTATAACGTTATAACCGACTTCGACATCGGTTATAACTGACGTCTATCAATCAGCTGCGGTCGTAACCGCCGGAGAAACCTTGACCACGAATCAAGACCAAATTCGGACTTAATACATTCTGTTTCTTCCTTATAAATACCCTCCGAAACCTCTGGTAATCTTTTCGCTCAAAATCGCACAAACTCTCGAAGCTTTAGCACTCGCTGGAGAAATTTTACAGTCGCCGGACTTTCACCGGAAAACGGGGACTTACTTCAAATCGGTAAAATTCTCGATTCTTTCGTTTTCAATCCATTATTAGACAAGTACTAACATAAATCGTTCAACGAGAATCCGTCTCAGACAACGTTGCCGGGAATTCCTACACTCGCCGGAAAATCTCTGAAAATTCCGAAGTTTCGCTGTGAATCGGTACAATCATCTAAACCCCCTGATATCCCTTGTTTAGTACCTTAATTGCACAACTCATTGATCAAAACCGTTGATTGATTCACTCAGACAGAGATCACCAATCAGAGCCGACGCCCCTTGCCGGAAATCTGAGAAAAAGCAACTGTTCGGTACAACAACCTTAAATCCTTTCTGTTTAAATTATTTTCGTTATCAGTAATAATCAATCAACTAATTCAATAAAAATGATTGATTAAACAGTCGGGTTGATCCTCTGGTTTCATAAATTGAAGAAGATGAAGTTTGGAATGTATTTAAAGGAAATTAAAACCAGTAAATATACCGGGTTAGACACACAGTCCAGTGGTGGACTGTGTGCAAATTTAAATCATTGGCCCGAGTTCGAGTCTTAACACGCTGCCCGATTCTTACAAATTTCCAACCATTTTTAATACTAATATATATTAAGAGGCAGATAGTATATAAATGTAATTAAAATCGCATATCATTCGGGTTAGTCACACAGCCCAGTTAGTCGGGCTGTGTGCAATACAAGGCTATGGGCGCGGGTTCGAGTCCAGGCTCTCACTCCGGTTCAATGATTTTAAAAACCTTTTTAAATTAAATAGAATTCTGAATAATCTAAATAGTATATAAATATAATTAAAATCAGAAATATTTCGGGTTAGACACGTAGCTCAGTTGGTAGAGCTGCGTGAACGTATACGAGAGGTCTCGGGTTCGAACTTCACTCAGCGCATGAATAAACTGAATCCGACCCGGTCAAACGGTCAACGGTCAACATTTTTATATATTTTTATTTATTTATTTATTTAATCAGAAAATTATTTAAAAATACTTAAAAATAATATTTTTAAAGTTAGAAAATGTCCTTAAACTCACAAAAATAAATCTAAAAATCCTATTAAGATTATGAATTAAAATCAATTTATTTACCGAACCACTTCGTTATTATTTAGGTTAGTGTTTCCTCGTCGATCAAATCCCAAAACTCGTGCGCATCCAACGTCATCAAAAGAATGCACCCAATGTGAGTGAATCTCTACAAATTCCCCGTTTTAATCACATTCTGGGGTGTATCATGTGTCGTTTAATTCCCTATTGTATTTAAACACTTGTGCATCTATCATATCCGTGATCAAATGTGTATGTATCAATTGTTGTGTGAATTATGTTAGATTGAAGTTATCATTTTCAGTACATGCATTTCATTAGGCCCATCAGCTCCCCGTGGGATACGGGTTGAGTATCAGGTGCCTCATTCGATCGGCTCCGTTTCATTGAGCCTTGATCTCACATACATCATCATCATTCATGTCATTCGATCGGCTCCGTTTGATTGAGCCTTGATCTCAAATACATCATCATTTATGTCATTTACTCATCCAATGTGGTTTGTGTATTGTTTATTTATATATGTTTGCTCACATGTGATTATTGCACAAATTTTCAATATTAAATACAACAAGCAATTAATAACAATGTCTTATCAAGGTTCACTCGCCAACTTTTGTTGACCCAAAATATCCCCCGTTTTACACATGATACAGGTGATCCAGTTGAGGCAAGAAACACATAGGAAGGCTTAGAAGAATAAATCAGTTTAAGCTTGGGATTGTATTACTTAGTTTCATTTTCCTTGTAATTGTATGGATTTGATTTGAATATTTAAGTTGTAATTTGAATTTAATAAATATGAAACATTTTAGTAAACATCATGAGCTTTGGTGATAACCCAATTATGCCCCGACTCTTATTCCGCTGCGGGTCGGGGTGTGACAAAAGATCCGTTAAGAACCACCCTTTATTGCGAGAAGCTCGAGAACCAATGTGAACACAACCGAAATTACTTAAAAAAGCTTAAAGACACACATTTTTTTTAAATTTGTCGTTAAAAATCACAGCTTTTTATTTACAATTATTCTTTTTGCAGTGGGGGGAGGGGTAGGTTTTTGTAGGATTTTGTGGGTGGGGGTGGGGTTAGTTTTTGTTTTGTTTTTTTTTTTGGAGGGGGGTTGGTGGGTGTGTTGGAAGGGGTTAGGTTTTTTTTAGAAGGGGGATGGGTGTTTAGGTTTTTGGGTTGTGTTAGGGTGGGGGTGTGTATAGGTGTTTAGGTTTTTAGGTGGTGATGGGGTGGGTTTATTTTGTTGTGTTCACATTTGTTCTCATGGTTCTCGTAATAATGGTGGTTCTCGCATGAACCCGACAATATATCTATTACTATATATAATGGATATAACAGAGAGAAAGTTAAAACTTAAAGATACAAATCATGATGCATATAGTACAAGACATTAAAGCTAAAGCATTTTAAAATCCACCACACAAAAGCATCACAAGGATTACAAAGACACGAAAGCTACAAGCACTATAAGACCCACCCTACAAAGTTCATCACAAGGATTGCAATCTTCACCGTCCAATTTCAAACCTTCATGTCTCCCTTTTGAAAATTTTCCTTAGCGGATAGAGAGAGAAACGAGATATTCAGAGGGGGAGAGAGAGACGTAGATGAGAGGGAGTTAGTGTAGTTGGCCATGGTCTCAAACAGAGCAACGGCGGAGACGCTAGGGTTCACATATTGTCGGCGGTTACCGGGTAAAAGGAGATAGGTCCATGGAGATGGTGGTTGCAGGTCTAAGATGACATCACACTTGAAGTGTACGATTTCATCTAGGGTACTGGAAAGTTCCAGCAAACTTCGGTGACCCGTTCTCATCTCGCATGATTGAAGTGAGTTGAGATTTGAAGGGAGTTGAGGAAGAAACCTGAAACTTCAATGGAACCTCCAAGAATAAAGTTGCAAATATATTCATGAATTAAACTACCAGAATATGATGGTTTAGAATCACATGATTTTGTTTTGGTTCAATTTGATCCTTCTTCTTAGGTACCTCTTACCTGCTAACTAACATACTGCACAGACAGCAAGATCAGAAATACAAAACTTAACAGTATGCACACATGCAACTATTTTACAACACAAACAAACTAAACTTCGTACTAAATCAAGATAGGAGGATATCTTGATTTGGTCGACACGGCCAAAACTTTACAGATGCAACAAATAAAGATCGTACAATTACTGACGTAACTAAGAACAAGCCACATACACAAAGTGTATCAACAAACTCCTCCTTGACTGTTGCTTGGTCTTCGATCTTCATTTCTAATGGCCTGCTTCACCCACATTCACTGAAACACTTTCAACCATGTTCGTGCATAATGTCTATTGCCTACGTCTAGGATATATCTATAATGTTTATAAAGTTTACAACTTAATGTTTAATTGAGAAAATGTAAATTTTATATATTTGAACATTGTGATTCGCACGAAACATACAAATTTCGTACGAGTGAGTCACTCGTACGAAATACAGTTTCGTACGAAACATAGATGTTTGTTTTTGCACGCACTTTGGTACGAGTCATGTCGACCTATAAATAGGGAAGTGTTGTGTTAGAGTAAAGTAGTGATTTGTCAATTGGTACGGCGAAGCTCTGCCAGTTTGTTTGCTTGTGTCTGTATTTTGAACGTCATTAATACATCAGAAGCAGTTAAACAGTAAGTACTATCTTGTTTGTCATGTCTACCTCTCTAGCAATGAATTCCGCCTTTGCTAGTTGAGCGAGATCAGGTCAATTGCTCATTTCGGGAGCTCGATCCCCGTTCACAAGTGGTATCAGAGCCATGAGATCTGATCTACAGATAGACAACAAGTAGTTACGAGTTACTGTGTGTTCAGACTTGGATATATCTTCATCTTCATCATTTTTCTGACCTTTGCTGGATTTTGGACAAATTTCAGACGAATTCATGGACAAAATGGACTAGGATTTTAGTAATACAAGTTAATCTTCAATCTAATCAATTCATACCATAATCCGGAAATAAAATTAAACTAAATCATGTTGAAATCGATAAAATTTGGTCAGTTTGAAGTTTGAATCATTTCGTACGAGTTTCGCACGAAAAATTTGGCTTAAGTTTTTGTACGAACCAGCTTAAAATCAGTGCAAATTCACAGAATCTTGTAAAAATTTTTGAATTTAAAACTTATTCGTACAAAAATTCAACCGCACAAAATTTACTCGTTCAAAAACATATGTTTCGTACGAAATGGTTTGATTCGTACGAAATCTTACTTTTATGAGAAAAAATAAATCGCAAAAAATTGTTTGGTACTAAAATGTTGTTTTGTGAGTAAATCTGAAACGTACAAAAACTGTTTCGTACGAAACATCTTGTCCGCACAAAAATTTGTCTAATCTGATCTTTGTGTTTTCGAAAAGTGTGTTCTAAATTTTTCACAGGAAAAATGTCTGAGGAATTTTACAATGCGTTCGCCACATCGGTCATCACCACTGCAGCAGCCCAAAACATCAATCTAGTGAATGAAATGGGAACAATGACAAAACCTCCAAAGCTTATGAATCTAGAAGACTTTGATAGTTGGAGTGAGAGGTTTATGAACTAGGTTCAAGCTCACAATTTTACTTGCTGGTTTGCAATCGAGGCAATATATATCGCACCAGTTGGCGAAAATGGGCTTGAAAAGACCCTTGCTTAGTTCTCTGATTTTGAAAGGGAAAGATTTATCAACGAAAAGAAAATGATGAACATTTTTCAGCAATCGATTAAAGAAGACATCTTGGCTTTAATACAACATGATGATCATGTGCAATCTTTATGGAATGCTCTTCGACTCAAATTTCAAGGCAGTGCTCAACTCCACAAAAGCAAAAGGGCATTATTAAGCAAAGAGTTTGATATATTCACACTAATCAAAGGAGAAACAGTAAAGCAGCTGATTGAGCGATACTGTCATCTGGTGGTTCATATGAAGAGAATGGGAATTGTGAAGACAAATGAAGAGCTTGTTGATAAGCTAGCTGATTCTCTGCCACAAGGTGAATGGTCAACTTACTTAACCATTTTGAAGAATGGAGTTGAATACAGCAATTTCTCGCTGCGTCGCTTTATTGAAAGATTGGAAGGTCATGAATTAGAGATGCAAAAGATGGCTAAAAACAAGACTGTTCAAGTGCAACAAGATGTTCATCTTTATTTCAAAAACAGTTCTGCTACTCAAATCAATGCGCCAAAGATTCAAACTTCTTTCAGTGCATATAGTTCACCAAGCACACCTCCAACTCAGTTAAATGGTTTCCAATCATTTCCAACAGTTGATCCGAATACACCTTCAAGTCAACAATCTTCATTTGGATCAAATCAATCTCAGAACAACCAAACCACTCCATCATCCAATGCAAATCAAAGAGTTCTGCAATGCAACATTTTTGTTGATTTTCAGAACGCAAAAAATTTTGACGAAAAGACAGCAAAACAACATATGTCTCTACTTGCTTCAGTTATTGAGTCATATGACAGTCTTGTTGCTGGAAAGATTGGAAATTCTGAAATGACACGTGAAGATTACGATCAAATTGATCCAGTTGAAATGGAGTTGATAGATATAAAATGGTGTATAGCGTCGATCGTTCGACGTGCACAGAGATTTATGGAAATAATTGGTAAAGAAAATTTGGGAGGATTGGATGGGAAACTTGGATTTGATAAATCAAAAGTTACTTGTGTCAGGTGTTGGGAGAAAGGTCACTTTAAAAGAGAATGTCCAAACCGAGAGGTTCAAGGAAATCATAATCCTTTTGCAGACGATTATTACAAAAGAGTGATCTACCACCGACCGCAACCAAGAACAAGAATCGTGCCGATTGAAGATAAGCAACCTAAGACTAAAGATAAGGCTTTGGTTGTTACGCAAGAAGACAAAGGGTTTAATTGGAAAAAGTTTATTTCGAAAGCAGAAAGTTTGGCATTAGTGGTGAAATTATTGAGGAACCGGAAAAAGAATCGGAGGCATCCTTTGATAGAGGACCTGAGGATGACGATTATTACTATCATACTTCATTAGAGGAAGAGAAGCTGTTGAATGGTCCATTCAAACATCTTTTGCCTAACGATGTTTTAAAAAATTTTGCAGGATATTTCGCACCTACCCAACATTAAACAAATGAGGAGCAAAAGAAACCGGTTGAAGATATCAAAGCTGACGAGAAAAAGGAATTGCTGAAATAAGACATCATTAAAGCGTGCATGGCCAATGGCAATGAGGTAAACAAGTCATCTGAGAATGAAAAATCTTGTTCAAAGTGTGAAGAACCATGTGGTGAGTGTCTTGTAAAAGACAAAAGGTTTGCTGAATTGCAAAGTCTAACAGACAATTTCTCAAGCGATTACAAATCCACAAAGGAAGCTTATGACAAATTGAGTGCGTCTGTTAAACAATATAATAAAGCACTCAGAGAAAATGACGCAACACTTATGATGCTTAAAGCAACAGTGATGGATAAACAAATGGCACTTAATATTCATCTAAACACTATTGCTGAGCTCAAAAGTGAGCTTGAGAAAATGAGAATTGAAACCGAACGACTTAACAAATTGCGAATTAGTTATTCAACAAGCCATAAGTCATATATCACATTTTACCGAAAATTGAAAATACAGAAGAATCCAAAAATGGTGAAACAAAAAGTGGTAGTTATGATCGAGTTCCTCCACCCATGTGGAACAGTTATGCATGCAAAAATCCATCTGGGGTGGAAAAGGCGCTAAATCTTAAATTGAAAACTAAACAGCTACATGTGGATATCGATGTAACTTACACTAAAAATGATGGTGAATGTGATTCTAAAGTGGTAAATAATGTGGTTGACAAAGTGTTAAAAAATGAATCTGAAGTGGCTGAGTCTGAACAATCTGAGAAGTCAAAGTCTGATGATATATCAGAAAATAGTTTAAATTATGATCCCAATGTCATAGTTTATAAAATGAAAGGGTCTGATAAACTAATTTCGAATGAGGATTTTCCAATCAAGAATGTGAAAAAGGATTGTGTAGATAAAATGTTCAAGCTGATGGAGGTAAGTCATAATGATTTAGATAAACATGATGTATCTTTCTATTCTAAATCAAAAACTAACAACCGACCCTATTATCAAAAAAAATGGAGATTATCCGGAAAACAAACGAGCAGGGTTGGGTTTCCAGAAGCAACATAAAACCAACAGGTCCTAAAAATTGAATTTTACAAAGAAAATTAATTTTTTGTTTGGGACAACAACTGAGAAAGAAAAGGAGGTCATCGGAACTCAATCAAATGATGATTTTCTTAAAGAAAAAGAGAAACAAAAATAGAAACAGGTTTTGGATACCTCTGTTCATAAGGACAGTAGGACATGCTTTAAATGCAAGAATGTTGGACATATCGCACGATACTGTTCACAAGAAAGTTCAAAACCAGTTTCTTCTCCGAAAAAGTTCACTAAGGATGAAAAGCAAAAAGCACCCATGTTTATGCCGAAACAAATTCTTAAAGGAAAGACTGAATCTCATCAAAATGTTAAACCAATTATTAAACTTCAATCTAAATTTGAAATTGGTGAAACATCACACAAACGTCAACAAGTAGATTCAAAATTCTATGTGAAAAGGGCTAAACCACAAACACAGAAATGGGTTGCTAAAATTGTTAAAACTAAATCATCCAAGGTTAAACTCAAACGTTATGTTCCAAACAACATTGAACTTAAAAAGATTGAAAAGAACAAAGTGGATCCAAAGTTCGATATTCCAAACCCACCCAAGACCAAACAGGCTTGGGTTTCTTTGTTTAAATAAATTTTGTTAATCATGTGTGCAGGGGCTCCAATGTTCGATATTGTTAAAATGGATCATGGATAGTGGAGCGTCTCGCCACATGACAGGAATGCTTGCGCTGCTCAATGATGTTAGAGTTATTCAAGGAGGATGTGTAGGATTTGCTGGAACAAAGGGAGGTAGAATTGTCGGAGAAGGGATTCTCTCGAACGGAGTTGTATCGTTTGATAAAGTGAACTATATCGCCGAACTTGAGAACAATCTGCTTAGTATCTCACAAATTTGTGACAAGAAGTTCACGACACATTTCAATGATAAAGAATGTCTAATTCTAAAACCCGGTTTCAAGATTCCAGAAGAATTGATTTTGATGCGAGCTCCGCGAGAAAATGATTTATATGTTCTTGACATGAGCATCGCTTCTACCACGTCAAAGAACGTTCAATGCTTTGTTTCCAAAGCTACCGAGAAAGAGTTAATTTTATGGCACAGAAAAATGGGGCACATTCATCTTCGAAAGATGAATTTTCTTGTGCATAACGACTTAGTGGAGGGTGTCAATTTGAAACGTTTTCATCTATCAGACGATTGTCTTAGCTGCAAAAAGGGGAAGCAACATAAGAAATCAACGAAAGCCTAACTTAGCATTTTTGGAACCTTTTGGATCACCGTGTACCGTTTTGGACCCGGCTGGTAAATTTGGAGCCAAATCTTTTGAGGGTTTCTTTGTTGGTTATGCTACTCCTCAAAAACATGTTTTCTTCCCGAGTCTGAACTAGGTAGTTCTAGCGCAGCACGTAGATTGTCAAAGATATACAACGCCGACGCAGAAGCCTGGGGATCCGTGGCTGTTTAACTATGATGGATTGTGGGATTCGTTTGATCTACCAGATATGCCAACTGAAGAAGAACTTGTTATGTTATTTCAACAACAGCAGTTATCTAATCAAGAACAAGTTCCTCGACCTTTGGTGATTTCTACATCTTTACAAGTTAACACGTCTGATGTTGGTCAAAGCTCTTCTGTTCTAAATTCGGTTCCTGCTCCAAATGTCAATACTGCTGAATCTTCTGTCCAGCCAAGTGTAGATGCTGACTCTGATCGGAAACCAACTTTCGATGATGGAGGATCCAGTTCTGATGAAGGATCTGAACAGATTGCAAGCTTTCTGAAACAACAGGCTGATCAGTCTAATGCTAGGAATAAAGCTTCTTCATCTGTACCGGTTGTCGATGAAATTCTCACAAATTTGCAACCACAAGTAGATGTTCCAACTGAAGTGATGCCTAGACACTTTCATATCATCCGTCAGAGAACATCATAGGCAGCTTACAATCGGGAGTGCAAACTCGCAATCAGATTAATAAAGATCTAAGCTGTTTTTATACTAGTATTGCTCCACTTCGAGTCCGATTTTCTCATAGTTGTTTTGTTTCTCAGGTTGAACCGGGAAGCTGGAAAGACGCGAAAGAAGAAAGTTGGGTGGATGCAATGCAAGAAGAGTTACTCCAATTCCAGAAACTTGGAGTCTAGACACTTGTTGACCTGCCAGATCATCACAAAAAGATTAACACAAGATGGGTCTTCAAGTGTAAAAGAGATGATAGAGGAGTCGCCATGCGCAACAAAGCTCGACTTGTGGTTCAAGGTTTTCATCAGTAAGAAGGGATAGATTATAATGAAGTCTATGCCCCAGTTGCACGTCTTGAAGCAATTCACATATTCTTGGCCTTTGCCTCGTGGAAAGGGTTCAAGGTGTACCAATTGGATGTTAAATCTACTTTCCTTTATAGAAAAGTGAAAGAGGAGGTGTACGTCGGTCAACCACTAGGGTTCGTCGATCCAGTACACAAAGATAAAGTCTACCTCTTGAATAAAGCCTTATATGGTCTTCATCAAGCCCCGAGAGCTTGGTATGAAACATTATCGAGTCATCTTCTGGACAATGACTTTATCAGGGGAACGGTAGATTCTACCCTCTTCACAAAGGAAGTCGTTGGACATCTAATTATCGTACAGATATATGTGGATTATATTATCTTTGGATCGACAATGACAAGTTGTGTAAAGACTTTGAAAAAGTCATGAAGCGCAAATTTGAAATAAGCGCAATGGGGGAGATGAAGTTCTTTCTAGGACTTCAGGTTGACCAATTGCCTGATGGTATTTTCATTCATCAGACAAAATATGTTCATGACATATTGGAGAAATTCAATATGACAGGAGCTAAACCAGCATCGACCCCGTTAGCTCCAAATCACGGCATTTGTCCAGATCTTACTTGAGAAAAAGTTGATGAAACTTTATATCGCTCCATGATCGGATCCTTGATGTATCTCCCCGCTTCTCGACCAGATATAATGTATCCGACATGCCTGTGCCCCCGTTATCAGTCAAATCCAAAAGAGTCACACCTGCTTATTGTTAAACGCATAATGAGATGTCTGAAGGGTTTTCCAAGCACCGGCGTGTGGTACCCTAGACATGATGATTTTAATCTTGTAGGTTACTCGGATTCTGATTTCGGATGCTGCAAACTGAATACAAAGTCTACAACGGCCGGCTGCCAGTTCTTCGGAACTCGTTTGGTAGCGTGGCAATGCAAGAAACAAACCGCGGTCGCTCTCTCTACCTGTGAGGCTGAATACGTTTCGGCATCCAGTTGTTGTGCTCAGATTCTCTGGATACAGCAACAGATGAGAGATTTTGGTTTGCAATTTCTTAATACGCCTATATGTGTAGATAATCAGGCCGCGATCGATATCACCAAAAACTCATGCCAACACTCACGTACTAAACATATCGAGATTCGACACCACTTTATCCGTGATTGCTACGAGAAAAAGTTGGTACTAATTGAGAAAATCCACACTTATGACCAAAAAGCAGATTGTATACCAAAGCTTTTGATAAAACAAAGTTTAAAAATTTGTTAAAGCTTAATGGTTTAAAAAATATGATCTCAGGGGATATATTTGAGGTTGAGTGTGAGGATGATGATGACTTGATGTGAATTTGTCATCGGTTAAACATTTTTTGTACATTCTTTCTTATAACTTCTTAAAAATCCAAAAATATGTTTTTGATTTTAGGGGGAGAATGTTTGAAGAAAATACAGAAACATTAAAAAAAGACAAAAAGAGTTTTGTGTAAAAAGAGTGATCATAGTAAATAAAAAATGACAGTCATAGTATGCTAAAGAATTGTATTGTTTTAAAAAGTAATTAAGTAAGTCTTACTATCGATATGCCAATAGACTTCACTCGTTCAGTAAATTGTATTCGAGATATAAACCTAAAACACAAAACTGATTAACTTGTGGGTTAACATCTCTCGGATATATGGACTTAGTACTCCGAAATTTCGTTTGAGAGAATGCCAGATTCTGAGGTCTTTATATTTGATTGATGTCTGGGGTATTATTCGAGTTCTTCTGATTTTGCGGAAGCAATGGCCTAGAACTCATAGAAAACTTTCGTATTATTTCCCGAAAGATGCATGCAAATATGGTTATGTCTTAAGAAATTATGACATTTGCAGTACAAAAGATTCCTTAACGGAACATCACCTAAAGACGAGCCTTCATCTCTTTGTCTGTACGGTAGTACTAACCTGAGCTCTCAAGGTCTCGCATTTACCCTATTTACAGATATCAATTCGATATATTCACCTGTAAATGACATTCTGGGAATCTCGTTACGGGAGTATATTTTAAGATGGGAAACACAGTTATTTCATGTTTCTAATAATACCTTAATATAGCTTGAAACAATTGAGAAACGAGAAGAAGTTTAAATGGACAAATATATTGGCAATCTAGGTAAATTTGTTTAAAAGCTTAAAGGATGTTTCTAGACCAACGGTACTGATGACTTTATGTATGCTTGAAATGATCCTCTAAAAACACAAAATTCACCAAAATGTTATTATTCTTTGAAAAATATCTCAAAACTCAAAAAGATTTTCAGTTTTTCTTAGCTTGATAGTCTTATTTTTGTTTACCGATGATAAAAAACACTGACAGTTGGATTCATAGCAACATCTTGCTGAGGGAAATTTGAAATCATGGGTTGGGAGCTAATTTTAGCAAAAAGTTTACTCAAATGTCAAGAAAGTTCATTAATTTGAAACTTTACAAGATAAAATAAATCTGTTTGGTTAAACATGGTCAACCAAGGTCATTAACTTGGACTTGGAAGGTAAATTGGATAACCAGGATCATTAACTTGGACTTGGTTAGTCAAGTGGTTTTTTGAAACAGATAAAATTGAAAAAATGAAAAATATAAAAATAAAATTGAAATTGAAAAGTTTAAAATTTTTAAGTTTGATTCATACAAAATTGAATTTCATGCGGAGAGAGTCAGTTTAGTACGAAAAAAGAGTTAAAAGTTTTGTGCGATTCATAATATTTCGTACGGAACAGGTTGAGTATAAATACTCTGTGTTTCGCACAGAAATTAAGTTTCTGTTCTTTTTGCACTGTTGAGCGACTCAGAGTACTTTTTGTGCGATTCGACTCTAAAAACTTCATTTCTTGGGTTTTGTGCTTGTAATTCACATTGTTGAGGTTGATTACACACTCTTTCAATGGGCAAGGTAATTTCGACAAAATCACACTGTTATAATGTCAAAATTTAGTACGATTCGGACTAAAACTTAGATCTAGGGAAATTGGACCGGTAAAATGTAAAATTGATCACAAAATCGTTAAAATCGGCTCTAATAACCTGAAAATCGACTATCAATTTGTTAAAAACAACAAGTTTTAGGTTTGGATTATACTTGGACAAATTTTGGGCCGACGATGAATTTGGTATGAATGAACTGTTTCGCATGAAATGAAATTTGTAGAATTTTGGTACGAAGCAAGTGAATCGTATGAATAACATGAACTTCAAATTTCAATTCTTAATTATATGTATGTTTCGTACGAAACATAGGTTTTGTACGAAACAAAGAAGGATACTTTGAAAGTTTAAAACATTTGGTTAATTTTGTGTTTCGTACGAGACAAAGGATTTTGTACGAATCAGTGAAGAATTTTTTTGAAAGTTTAAAATTTTCTAACGGTTGATTGTTGTTTTCTTGTATAGGCCAAGAAATCCGGGTTTTCACAAGTGCACAATATATACTGTATCACAGATGCTTCAATCCCAGAGATAGCAGCGTATCGAGATATCTTGGATTTTCTCACAAGAATTAGAGTGACTAAAGCGTTAACAGATAGACATACGGCTTATCTTTCGCATGTGAAATATTTCTGGAATTCTACTGAGTATAGTATTGATGACAACGCCATTATTTCAGCAGTAAAGATTAACGATGTTGAAATTCAAGTGAAGATTACTGAAGAGTTGATTTGGAAAGTGTTGGAGTGTAAGGATAACAAGGACGATCCAACAGGCTTCACTGAATATATGGTTAAAGGATGTTTTTATAGGATGGGGTATTCAGGGTTTGTGAATGCTGCTCCATACAAGAAAGGAAACTTGAGTGCGCCGTTCAGATATCTTGCACATATTATTATTCACGGTTTGGGACATAGGAAAGGTGGTTTTGATGACTTGGTGGATTATCAGATGTGTATGATTACTGTGCTTGTGCTGAATCTTCCATATAACTTTTCAAAGGTTATATTTACTCAGATGATTCAAAATATTCAAAAGGAAAGGTTTTTGCAGTATCCAAGATTCATACAGATGATGTTAGACTATTTACATCTTGATTTGAAGAAATCCCAGACGACGTTCTCAAACTTGAACATATGGATGTTCCATCATTACGAAAGATGAATGTGCATCTAAAGTCTGCTCCGGTAGCTAAACCAATGTTTGGTGCTATTCTTGATAAAGATTATATTTCACCGGCACCAGGAAAGTGGAGGAAGGACGATAGTGGTGACGATGAAGAGGAAGTTAAATCATTGTCGTTGTTTATGGCAAAGAGAAGTCCATGGTTCGTAAAGACGGAGAAAAGGTTGGGAAAGCTACATATAAAGGGAGAAAGAGAAAAACTCTGTCTACTGCTGAAAGTTCAGTATTAAGAGATGAACCTGTAGTTGAGGAAACAGTTGAACAGATGGCTGAAGAGATAGAACGTCAGGCTTTTGGAACTGACAAAGCAGCTAAAGAAGTACTATCATCTAGTACAGATTCAGAAGAAAGAAGAGCGGGAGAAAAGAAAAGAGCCGAAAAGTTAGCAAAGAAACGTCAAGATGAACTGAAACGTAAAGCTGAGGAACGCAAGAGAATAGCGACAGGTGAGGATGACACAACTTATGTTCCGTCTGAATCTGATACGGAATCTGCTTTTCGAACTCTGGTCAAGGAAAGGAAAAGAAGAATGAAGCAATCTGCAATGCGAATATCTCCGATTGTTATTCCAACAGAAGCTGGTGCTGAACAAACTATTGAAGAAAATGTGGAGGAGCAATCACAGAATATTCCGTCTCCACCACATCATATGCATCCAGAGCCAGATCAGCAACAAGTTGAACCAGAGATACCTTTTCAACAACCATCAGTTCCTGAACAAGAACCAGAACAACAACAACCAGCACCGCAACAATCTGAATCACAACCAGTTCAACAATCAATTCCTGAACCAGAACCAGTCAAGCAACCACCACAACAACATTCTGCTCAACAAAAATCTCAACCATCTCATGCTCAACAATCTCGTTGTACACCACAGCTGTTTGAATCACAAGCATTTTTTGACGAGATTGGTTTAGACGATCTACTAGGAGGAGATGAGTTTCGTTTTGATGATCCAAGAGTTGATGATTTGCAAAAACAAGTGACAATGAATGTTGTACGCATAGCTGAGTTGCAAGAGCAGATAAACATGTTAACAGCTGAAAAGTTTGAAATGCTTGAAAGAATTGGGGGATTAATTGTTGACAAACAGCAATTAGAAGCTATGGTAGCAAGTATTATTCTGAAAACGAGAGATTGCGGTTACGAATGACAGAATATGAGGAAGAACGGTTGAGAAATAATAGAAGAATGGATGTGTTTGAGAAGATTCTTGAAAATAAGTTGGGATTGAGTATTTCTGCAGCAATTGATGAAATAGAACGTGCAGAAGCAAGAGAATGAGTTGCTGAAAGAGAACGATTGTCTAAACAACAATCTGATGCACAAGGGAAAGGTAAAGGTAAGATAGTGGAGGATTCCGTGATTGATGAAGTTGTGCCAGAAGCTGAATCTGAGCCAGTACAATGTTGGGATATTGTGGTGTATGAAGAACCAAAGAATTTTATTCTGATAGGAAAGCTAATTGATGTAGATATAGCTTTACTTGATATTTCTCAACGACATCGAGATTGGTTGATGAATAAAAAGATTGAAAAAGACAGTAAAGAAACGGCTGAAGAAACAGAAAAGGAAGTAGAAGAAGAGGATATAGAAGATGTTGATATTGATGTTAAAGATTCCAGTAGTTCAGATGATGATAATGATGATGATAATGTTGGAGGGTCGGGTATTTGTGTAATAGATTCAAATGTTAATGAATTAGTTGATCTTTCTGAGTACTTTGATGATTCTGCGAACCAAACTACAGAAGAGGAAAGGATGAACAAAGCTGATGAGTCAGTAGATGCTCAGCAGGAACGAATTTTCACAGAAAGTGTTACATCTTTTGTTCCTGTCGTGCAAAATCCATTTGTATTATATTTTGAGCATGATGTTGAAGAGGGGGAGTTTGTTCATAGTTATTCAAAAGAAGAATAGCAGTAATGCTCGGTATTAGCAAAGAGAAATTCGATTTTGATTTTGAAGATGAACTGAATGAGATAGATGTTTTTAAACCGAATGCGTATGTTTTTGAAGACAGAGAAGATGCAAACGTATATGATAATGTTTTCGTGGAAAGTGATTCTGATGAAGATGCTAACGATGTCGTTCTGGGTACAGAAGATTTCCCAACGTTTATCGATTTATTTACAGTAGAAAGTTCTGAGATGTTACAAAGGAAAGTATCTGATGTCACACCCCGACCCGCAGCGGAATAAGAGTCGGGGCATAATTGGGTTATCACCAAAGCTCATGATATTTACTAATATGTTTCATATTTATTAAAGTCAAAATTACATCCTCAATATTCCAAACATGTTCATACAAATACAAAGAAAGATAATCAACTAAACAATCCAAAGTCTAAACCAGTTTATTCTTCTAAGCCATCCTATGTGTTTCTTGCTGTAGCTGGATCTCCTATATCATGTGTAAAAATGCGGGTTTTTGGGTCAACATAAGTTGGCGAGTGAACCTTGTTAGAAAAACATTTATTATTGATTTCTTGTTATCTTTATCATGAAAAATTGTGCAACAATCATATGTAAGCAAACGTAATTAAATCATACAATAACCATAACAACAACGAACAATAACGTACAATAACAAACCAACTTGTATGAATATATAACATGAACGAAACTGTATATGTTGGCAACATCATGTTCACACTCATAATGTAATGGGGAACGGACGGCCTATGATAAATGTCTGTGCGATTAAGGCTCAATCAAACGGAGCCGATCGTATGTTGGCAACGCCTGGTTCACGCTCATAATGTAATAGGGAACAGCTCAACGCTCATAATGTAATGGGGAGCGGCGGCCTATGATAATGTATGTACTGAAAATGATAATTAAATCTAAACAATAACCACACAACCAGTTGATACATGTTGAATACACATTTGTTCATGGATATGATGGATGCACAATGGTTTAAATATAATAATGATAAGACACATGATACACCCTAAAAACATGATTAAAACGGGGAATTTGTAGAGATTCACTCACATTGGGTGCGTTCGGTTGAAGATGATGAAATGCGCACGAGTTGGGAGGATTGATCGACGAGAACTAACTAACCTAAATAATAACGGAAGGTATGGTAAATGAGTGAATTTTATTAATAATTTTAATAGGATTTTTAGATATATTTTTGTGAGTTTAAGGTTATTTTCATTCTTTAAAAACATTATTTTTAAGTATTTTTAATTGATTTTTAAATTAAATAAATAAATAAAAATATAAAAAAAATTGTTGACTTTTGCGTTGACCATTGACCGTTGACCGGGACTGTTGACTGTTTGACCGGTTCGCTAGAGTGTAAGTGTGCGCCGGGTAAGGCTCGAACCCGAGACCTCCCGTACGCGTGCACGCAGCTCTACCAACTGAGCTACGTGTCTAACCCGAAATAATTCTGTTTTTAATTATACTTATATACTGTTTTAGTTTATTCAAAATTCTTTTATTTTCAAAAAGGGTTTTAATCATCGAACCGGAGTGTGCAACAGGTCTCGAACCCGGGACCTGTGGGTTAGGGTTGCACACAGTCCACCGCTGGACTGTGTGTCTAACCTGGTTAATATACCGATTTTTATTATACTTAACATCTTCAGTGAGTTAATCCAGTTCAGTTAAAAAAAGAAAACATCTTTATTACAGAGCATACGATTGTGTCAAGGATCGAACTCGCGGCGTGTGATATATGTGCGCACACAGTCCACCGCTGGACTGTGTGTCTAACCCGAGATAATATCCAATTTATATTAAACTTATAAACAAACTAACTTCATCTTCTTCGTTATTACCCTACTGTTTCTTGTTTAATTCGATTGACAAACATTCAAATGGTTAAAATGAAATGGCAGAGAAAATTTTGGAAGTAAACATACCGGAGAAATGATCTTTCCCGGAATTCTGGCGAAGTCGTCGGCTCTGTTTTTATGGACTTTGTCTGAGCGGACCAATTAACAATTTTGATTAGCTAGATGCGGAATTGAAGTACTGAACAAGAGTTATCAGAATGTTTAAAGGTTTATATCGTTTCACAGCAAGTTCTAGAAATTCTCAGAGATTTTCCGGCGAATGATGATTATCCGATATCGTCGCCTGGAACTGATTCTGATTGAAGGGTTTGAGTTAGCAAAAGCTTAACAACTGATAAACGATGAAAGAATTGAGAAACTTACTGATTTGATGGAAGACACGGTTTTCCGGCGAAAGTCCGGCGAGTTCAAAAAGCAATTCCGACGATCAGAAACTAGAGTAAACGTGAGAATAGAAGTTCTGGGAATGTAATTGAGTCGCGAGATGAGGCTTTTGTTGAAGTAAATCCAGAAGTGAATGTTTTCGGTTATAAAAACCGAACATCACATGAATTCAAGTCCATTCAAGACTGAATTGATTAAAAATGTCGGTGTATCGGTTATTATCAGAAAACCGCGATCACTCAAACGTTTTGGACGGTTGGAAGCCGATAACGGTTTCAGTTGGCGTAAACAGGTTGATTCGTGATTGAAGTTATGTTTTAATTGTTTCCTAGAACTCACAAAAACATCAAGTGGCGGAGTGGTTATATGTGTGCGAGTTAAGTCATTAGACTCACCCGGCTGACCCGGGTTCGAATCCCGGCAGCCGGTTTCTGTTTTGTTTATTTTCTTTTCACTTTTTATTAATTATAGTTTTTAAATTCTAATTTCTTTACTAATTATGCATCGTTTAAAATTAAAATAAACATAAATACGCAACGAAAAATTTATAACTTGATATTCGAATACAAACGAAGCGGGTTTGGAAAACCCGTTTTTGACAAATATTACAGTATCCCCTACTTTTAGAAATTTCGCCCTGAAATTTAAGTAGTAGTGGTAATAGGAAAAAGATGCGGGTATTTTTCGCGCATTGAGTCTTCACGTTCCCAAGTAAACTCAGGTCCCCGTTTCGACTCCCAGCGTACCGTAACAATTGGAATACGACTTCGTCTTAGACGTTTTTCTCCGAAGTCCATGATCTCTACTGGTCTTTCAATGAAATGCATAGCTTCATCAATCTGAATATCTTCCAGAGGAATATGGAGGTTCTCGTCGGCGAGGCACTTCTTCAAGTTTGATACGAGGAATGTGGGGTGAATTCTGTTGAGTTCTTCTGGTAGATCAAGCTTGTATGCTACAGGTCCTACTCTTTCGAGTATTTTGAAAGGTCCTACGTAGCGTGGTGCTAGCTTGCCTTTCTGGCCAAAACGAACTACTCCCTTCCACTGTGATACTTTTAAAAGTACATGATCACCAATGTTAAACTCCAAAGGCTTCCGTCGTTTATCTGCATAACTCTTTTGACGACTTTGAGCCGCTAGAAGATTGTTTCGAATTTGATGGATCTTGTCTGTGGTTTCTTGAATCAATTCTGGACCGGTGATTTGAGCTTCCCCAATTTCGTGCCAACATACTGGAGATCGGCACTTACGACCATATAAAGCTTCAAAAGGTGCCATGCCGATACTTAAATGATAGCTGTTGTTGTACGAAAATTCAACTAATGGTAGATGAGCGTCCCAATTTCCCTTGAAGTCTATGACACATGCTCGAAGCATATCTTCAAGAGTTTGAATGGTGCGTTCAGATTGTCCATCAGTTTGAGGATGATAAGCGGTACTGAGGTCTAATCGTGTACCCAAAGCGGCTTGTACGGCCTGCCATGTTCTTGAAGTGAAACGATCATCACGATCTGAAATAATGCTTAACAGTACACCATGTCGGCTTACGATTTCGCTGATGTAGATACGAGCTAGCTTCTCGTTCTTGAAATCTTCGCGGATTGGAATAAAGTGAGCTGATTTTGTAAGACGATCAATGATTACCCATATAGTGTCATACCCACCAGAAGTGCGAGGTAACCCGGTAATGAAGTCCATGGTTATGTTTTCCCACTTCCATACAGGTATTTCAGGTTGGACCAGAAGTCCTGAGGGTCTTTGGTGTTCAGCTTTCACCTTGGAACATGTAAGGCACTTGGAAACAAAAACAACAATATCCTTTTTCATTCCAGGCCACCAGTAGGTGTATCGAAGGTCTTGATACATCTTATCGGCTCCGGGGTGTATAGAGTATCGTGTTTTGTGAGCCTCATTCATAAGGAATTCACGAAGGTTGTTGTGGTCGGAATCCATATGCGATCTAGATAGTACAGAATACCGTCAGATTTAGTTTCAATTTTAAGTTCAGCTCCACAGGACAGCTCCTTTCGTACGTCGTCTTCCGTTACTGAAACATGTTGGGCTTCTCGAATTTGATCTTTGATGTCGGTTATGATTTGCGAACATAGAAGTCGAATGGAGTTCGCATAACCCTTTCGACTGAGTGCATCGGCCACCACATTTGCCTTGCCAGGGTGATAACGAATTTCACAGTCGTAGTCATTAAGAAGTTCGACCCATCTTCGTTGCCTCGTGTTTAACTCCTTTTGATTGAAGTTGAAGACTCTTGTGGTCAGTGTATATCTCACACTTACTACCGTAGATATAATGTCTCCATATCTTAAGAGCGAACACAACGGCTCCAAGTTCTAGTCGTGGGTGGTGTAGTTCTTCTCATGAGTCTTGAGTTGTCTAGAAGCATAAGCTATCACCTTTCCTCTTTGCATCAGAACACAGCCTAGTCCTTGCCCTGACGCGTCGCAATAAACCACAAAGTCATCACAACCTTCAGGAAGGGTGAGGATAGGTGCATCACAGAGTTTTTGTTTAAGGGTTTGGAAGGCTTCTTCTTGTTTGGGTCCCCATATGAAGGGTTTTCCTTTATGAGTTAAAACCGTGAGTGGTACAGCAATGCGAGAGAAATTTGAAATGAAACGGCGATAATAACCAGCCAAACCAAGGAATGATCTTACTTCGGTTGGTGTACGTGGCGCTTGCCATTCTTGTACCGCTTTGATCTTTGAGGGGTCGACATGTATACCCTTGTCATTAACTACATGTCCAAGGAATTGTACCTCATTTAACCAAAATTCGCATTTGGAGAATTTGGCGTAGAGCTTTTCATTCTCTAAGAGTGTAAGGATGAGTCGAAGGTGCCGTTCATGATCAGACTTAGACTTTGAGTAAATGAGGATGTCGTCGATGAAGACTATAACAAAGCGATCGAGATAGGGTTTGCAGACTCTGTTCATTAGATCCATGAAGACAGCTGGAGCGTTGGTTAAACCAAATGGCATAACCATGAATTCGTAATGACCATAACGAGTTCGGAAGGCGGTCTTTGGGACGTCTTCTTCATGTACTCTGAGTTGATGATAACTAGAACGTAGGTCGATTTTTGAAAAACAGCTGGCGCCTTGAAGTTGGTCAAGAAGATCATCAATGCGAGGTAATGGATAGCGGTTCTTGACTGTTAACTTGTTGAGTTCTCTGTAGTCGATGCACATGCGAAACGTTCCATCTTTCTTCTTCACAAAAAGGATAGGTGCACTCCAAGGCGAGGAGCTAGGACATATGAATCCTTTGTCAGTCAACTCTTGCAATTGACTGGCTAGCTCTTGCATTTCGGATGGGGCTAACCTATAAGGAGACTTTGCAACTGGTGTAGCACCAGGTATAAGATCGATGCGAAATTCGACTTCTCTCAAGGGAGGAAGTCCTGAAATGTCGTCAGGAAAAACTTACGAAAAATCTTTTACTACTGGGATGTCTTCAAGTTTCTTCTCCATGGTTCCCTTTTTGACGACATGAGTTAAAAATGCGACATAATTCTTGCGGAGATATTTTCGAGCTTGAAGACAGGACATTAATCTGAGCCCTTTCGATGAGGTTTCTCCAAAGATTCGTAGAGTCTGACCGTTTGTAAGAGGAATGCGTATAAACTTTTCGCGACATACAACTTCAGCATGATGTTGGCTGAGCCAGTCCATAACAATTATAATGTCAAAGCTTCCCATAGGAATGAGGTCAACTGGAAAATCGTGGTCGTTTAAGGTGAGAGTACAATTGCGTATAATAGAGTTTAATGAGACCGGTTTTCCGTCAGCAACTTCTACTGTTATGGATTCCATAAGCTTATCACGAATTTGGTTGAGGATGGGTTCAAACGCTAAGGACACAAAACTTTTATCCGCGCCAGTATCAAACAACATGGATGCATAACTACCATTAATAAGAAACGTACCGTTAACCACATTGCTGTCAGCTCTAGCCTGATTAGCGTTGATGTTGAAAGCTCTTCCTCTTGCAGGTGGAGGAGCTTGGTTAGCTTGATTCACCGGATTTGCTTGGGCTTGAGCATGTATAATGTTCACCAAACGTGGACAAGTGTTTCTAAAGTGGCTTGGGTCTCCACAATTGTAGCAGGCCCGCATAGGTTGCACCATGGGATAGTTGGGTTGGTAGTATGATTGGGCTAAATGTTGGGTAGGTGCTAGTAGTAGGGGTTGTTGGGCTTGACCCATTATTTGATGGTGGGTTTGGGTTGAGGGCTGGTGGCGGTTCGTCCGCTGAGGTATGCGACAGGTTTGAACAGTGTGACCTGCGCGACCACAGCCGGTGCAATGTTGGCAGGGATGATCAGGAAAGTGATGGTATTGGCAACGGTTGCATTTTGGGAATGGGCTAGAGTATGGCCTTTTATATGGTGCAGGTGAGGGGGCAACTTGGGTAATGGGTGCAGCAGGGATAGGGAAATTTGTTTGTGTGACAGCAAAGTTTCTGGTGTTACGTTTCCTCTTGTTAGCAAACTTAGAGGAGGAGGTGGAATGGTTTGAAGTTTGACCCTCAACGGGGGCTTTCTTTTTCTCCTCTTTAAATTTACCGTTGCGAATTCGATTCTCGGTTAGCTCAGTAGCTAGTTCCATAGCAGCTTCAAGTGTTGCTGGCGAAGTGCTGAAACTGAGTCTTGAATTTTCGAGGGAAGACCTCGAATATAATGTTCGACTAAGCGGTAAACTGGGGCGAACAAGTTAGTGACCATTTGGTTCAACTCTAAGAACCTCTTGTTGTAGGAAGTATGATCTCCCTCCTTTTGCTTCAATGAATGAAATTCATCCTCTAACTTTTTAATCTCACTTCTAGGACAGAATCGTCTCGTCATGATTTCCCTTAACTCCTCCCACGTTAAGGCCATTGCATCTTCGATTCCCTCTTACCCTTTTCAGTATTCCACCAGGTAAGAGCTACCCCAAATAGTCTCCCAGTTGCGTATCGTACCTTGCGATCCTCGGGACAATCGCAGTTGAGGAAGGTGTTTTCCATTTCCTCAAACCAGTGGAGAAGAGCGGTGACACCTTCGGTCCCTTCAAATTTCGGAGGATCGCAAGACATGAAATGTTTATATGAGCACTTTTTGGTAGGAGGGTTGCCGATGTTCTGGTCTTCTTGCTGGGGAGGATTGGTGGGGTTTGTGGCGAGAGCTTGTTGTACTTGAACCACAATGTCAGGAAGCACCGCGGCCATTTGTTTTGCGATTTGAGTGGCCAAGCGTTCGTGTGACCTTCCTGATCTTCTACCCCCTCGTTGTTGCCTAGCCGACATCTACAGGAACATACATAAGAAGATTGTGAGTTTATGGAGTCTTTTTAGGTGTCATGTGTCTTAAAGAAAATAAAAATAACATAAATATCAATAATGCAACTACATCCATAGGATGTCTTGGGTTTGCTCATGTTGGGCCTCAAATGTCCCCCATACCTTCACCTGTATAGTCATGTGGGCCCCCATGACTATTGGCTTGGTAGGATTCACATTAGTATTGGCGGTTTAACACTCGCATCACCCGAATGAAAACCATGAAATATGTTTGCGAGATGTATGGTCGAAATGTGTCCAGGTGTAGACACAATGACAACTCAAAGTGGGGTTAGCTCACACGACGTTTGGTATAGCATGCTTTGGCCTAATAGGTACTTCGTACTCTCATCGTTAGTCCCCAGGTAGACAAACTGGTCCTTTATTTTGGATTTATACGAATGCCAAGCCTAGACGGGACGTTCCGACTACCGGTACTTGTACCCTTCCAGTTACTACATGCCCGTCACGAGAACTCACTTTGATGTGATTTGAAAATACAAAAATCATTGCAAAAATAATCATGGAAATGATGTGGTGTATGCTCTCATGGATATGATATGTTATGAGAATATGATTCATGATAGGCATTATAATATAATATGTACTTATGAACATGCTTGCATAACATTGAATGTAACATTAAACATAAAACATATAAACATCATGAATTTTGCATGTAACACACAAAAATTTTAAAATTTCTAATCAACTAAAGTATAGGCTCTAAGGGTCTAATACCCTATCCTATATCCCTATAGTCATGGCTCTGATACCAATCTGTCACACCCCGACCCGCAGCGGAATAAGAGTCGGGGCATAATTGGGTTATCACCAAAGCTCATGATATTTACTAATATGTTTCATATTTATTAAAGTCAAAATTACATCCTCAATATTCCAAACATGTTCATACAAATACAAAGAAAGATAATCAACTAAACAATCCAAAGTCTAAACCAGTTTATTCTTCTAAGCCATCCTATGTGTTTCTTGCTGCAGCTGGATCACCTATATCATGTGTAAAAATGGGGGTTTTTGGGTCAACATAAGTTGGCGAGTGAACCTTGTTAGAAAAACATTTATTATTGATTTCTTGTTATCTTTATCATGAAAAATTGTGCAACAATCATATGTAAGCAAACGTAATTAAATCATACAATAACCATAACAACAACGAACAATAACGTACAATAACAAACCAACTTGTATGAATATATAACATGAATGAAACTGTATATGTTGGCAACGTCACGTTCACGCTCATAATGTAATGGGGAACGGACGGCCTATGATAAATGTCTGTGCGATCAACGCTCAATCAAACGGATCCGATCATATGTTGGCAACGCCTAGTTCACGGTCATAATGTAATGGGGAACAGCTCAACGCTCATAATGTAATGGGGAGCGGCGGCCTATGATAATGTATGTACTGAAAATGATAATTAAAATCTAAACAATAACCACACAACCAGTTGATACATGTTGAATACACATCTGTTCATGGATATGATGGATGCACAATGGTTTAAATATAATAAATGATAAGACACATGATACACCCCAAAAACATGATTAAAACGGGGAATTTGTAGAGATTCACTCACATTGGGTGCGTTCGGTTGAAGATGATGAAATGCGCACGAGTTTGGAGGATTGATCGACGAGAACTAACTAACCTAAATAATAACGGAAGGTATGGTAAATGAGTGGATTTTATTAATAATTTTAATAGGATTTTTAGATATATTTTTGTGAGTTTAAGACTATTTTCTATCTTTAAAAACATTATTTTTAAGTATTTTTAATTGATTTTTAAATTAAATAAATAGATAAAAATATAAAAAAATTGTTGACTTTTGCGTTAACCATTGACCGTTGACCAGGACTGTTGACTGTTTGACCGGTTCGCTAGAGTGTAAGTGTACGCCGGGTAAGGCTCGAACCCGAGACCTCCCGTACGCGTGCACGCAGCTCTACCAACTGAGCTACGTGTCTAACCCGAAATAATTCTGTTTTTAATTATACTTATATACTGTTTTAGTTTATTCAAAATTCTTTTATTTTCAAAAAGGGTTTTAATCATCGAACCGGAGTGTGCAACAGGTCTCGAACCCGGGACCTGTGTGTTAGGGTTGCACACAGTCCACCGCTGGACTGTGTGTCTAACCTGGTTAATATACCGATTTTTATTATACTTAACATCTTCAGTGAGTTAATCTGGTTCAGTTAAAAAAAGAAAACACCTTTATTACAGAGCATACGATTGTGTCAAGGATCGAACTCGCGGCGTGTGATATATGTGCGCACACAGTCCATCGCTGGACTATGTGTCTAACCCGAGATAATATCCAATTTACATTAAACTTATAAACAAACTAACTTCATCTTCTTCGTTACAATCTCACAGACAACGATTACCCTACTGTTTCTTGTTTAATTCAATTGACAAACATTCAAATGGTTAAAATGAAATGGCAGAGAAAATTTTGGAAGTAAACATACCGGAGAAATGATCTTTCCCAGAATTCCGATGAAGTCGTCAGCTCTGTTTTTATGGACTTTGTCTGAGCGGACCAATTAACAATTTTGATTAGCTAGATGCGGAATTGAAGTACTGAACAAGAGTTATCAGAATGTTTAAAGGTTTATACCGTTTCACAGCGAGTTCTAGAAATTCTCAGAGATTTTCCGGCGAATGATGATTATCCGATATCGTCGACTGGAACTGATTCTGATTGAAGGGTTTGAGTTAGCAAAAGCTTAACAACTATAAACGATGAAAGAATTGAGAAACTTACTGATTTGATGGAAGACACGGTTTTCCGGCGAAAGTCCAGCGAGTTCAAAAAGCAATTCCGACGATCAGAAACTAGAGTAAACATGAGAATAGAAGTTCTGGGAATGTAATTGAGTCGCGAGATGAGGCTTTTGTTGAAGTAAATCCAGAAGTGAATGTTTTTGGTTATAAAAACCGAACATCACATGAATTCAAGTCCATTCAAGACTGTATTGATTAAAAATGTCGGTGTATCGGTTATTATCAGAAAACCGCGATCACTCAAACGTTTTGGACGGTTGGAAGCCGATAACAGTTTCAGTTGGCGTAAACAGGTTGATTCGTGATTGAAGTTATGTTTTAATTGTTTCCTAGAACTCACAAAAACATCAAGTGGCGGAGTGGTTATATGTGTGCGAGTTAAGTCATTAGACTCACCCGGATGACCCGGGTTCGAATCCCGGCAGCCGGTTTTCTTTTTTATTTATTTTCTTTTCACTTTTTATTAATTATAGTTTTTAAATTCTAATTTGTTTATTAATTATGCATCGTTTAAAATTAAAATAAACATAAATACGCAACGAAAAATTTATAACTTGATATTCGATTACAAACGAAGCGGGTTTGGAAAACCTGTTTTTGACAAATGTTACATCTGAAGCTGTAAAAGAAGGATCAATTCCTGAGAAGATGTCTACAGCTGAGATTATTGAACAAAAGAAGAAATAGTTTCGAGAGAGTTCAGCTGAGCGAAAGTTTAAAAGACCCCTAGCATTTTCACCAGAGATGCTGATATTTCTTTAGGGGACATTCTGAGTTGGGGTTGGATTGAAGAGGTAAATGTATATACGATTAAAAGGGAATTTGGAATTCAATATTTTCGATAAATCTGAGCGACATCAAAACACTGCCATATTGGGACATAAAGGAACTTGTGCAAACAAAGATGATAAACCTAAAGATGAAGTTTCATGACCAAAAGCTGTGGAGATTGATCAAGTCTGAAGCTAAGCATGGTTTTGTTCATTGGAAACCTCATTATCCACGTCGTATTGTTAAAGTAGATCCAGTGACAAAGGAGAAAGATATTACTTTGATTGTGAAGAAACCACGGGTGATGAAGAACATGTCGCTGATCAAAATTGAGCAAGATTTTTATACAATCTTCAAGTGGTGGCATTATGATTTGAATATAGGAGAGGCTGTTATTTGTGTGCACCCAGAAAAAGATTCGTGGAAGATTACAGAAGAATTAATCGAAGCCGTCATAGCGCACAAAAGAATATATGGTCTATGGCGAGGCATTCGAGTACTAGACCCCATGTGGCTAGTAAATTGTTCGAAGAAAGACATAGAATGTTTAGTCTATAGTAAGATAAGTTTCGAAGAAAGGGATCAAGAACAACCGCTTTGCCAATGATATTCATTCTGGATCGAATTGGAAAACAAATTGGAGAAAGCTTGAGAAAAAGGAGGCAAAGAAAACGGAAGAAAAAGAAGCTCGGATTGCTGAACGTTCAAGAATAGCATCGTTAAGGAGCTTTCAGTTTTTGAAGTGACGTCCTCTGACTGATCAAACGCCAATTGCTTCTGAGGAACGTCGAAAGCCTGTAAAGAGGTTCTTTGGGCGATAAAGTCAAATAAAATTAAATATTTTGAAGATTATCCAGACTGCGGCAACATCCAAGGGGGAGTTCGTTGGTGCATAATGTCTATTGCCTACGTCTAGGATATATCTGTAATGTTTATAAAGTTTACAAGTTAATGTTTAATTGAAAAATGTAAATTTTATATATTTGAACATTGTGATTCGCACGAAACATACAGATTTCATACGAGTGAGTCACTCGTATGAAATACAGTTTCATATGAAACATAGAGGTTTGTTTTTGCACGCACTTCTGTACGAGTCATGTCGACCTATAAATAGGGAAGTGTTGTGTTAGAGTATAATAGTGATTTGTCAATTGGTACGGCGAAGCTCTGCCAGTTTGTTTACTTGCGTCTGTATTTTGAACGTCATTAATACATCAGAAGCAGTTAAACAGTAAGTACTATCTTGTTTGTCATGTCTACCTCTCTAGCAATGAATTCTGCCTCTACTAGTTGAGCGAGATCAGGTCAATTGCACATTTCGGGAGCTCGATCCCCGTTCACAAACCAACGATGACTGAAGACCAATGTCTTCAACACCCTCCAAAACATCAAACCTTTCCGGTTTCCTCTTGAGTACCACCGGAGGCAACTGGATCGGGCACGATCTGTTGTGCACTAGACCCTACCACTGGAGTTGCAGCAGAACCCTCTGGTTGCACGGATGAAGCTGGAGCATCAGGATTACTAGGGTCTTAACTATCGTGATCACACTAACACTGGATCTCCTGTGCTTTGCATCTTTCATTCCACAGAATGTTCACCCGCTTTCTGCTCATTCCAAATCCGTCTTTAATACTATTAAAGCCTTCAACCAGTGTAGAATTACGAGAATGGTACCATTCTCTCATGTCATCATGTTTAGCGGCTAGTGTTTCGACAGGTCGTTGTATAGCCGCACTACGTTCTTTCAGCCTATTCATTTCAATCCCACGAGCGTTATCAGCCGCTCGCATCTGTTGTAACTGAGCTGACCTTTTAGCATCTGTAGCTCTCAACCGTTCATTCTCATCTCTCAACTGCGTAATGTCGGCAGCTTGCTTTCCAACAATTTCCTTTAAAGAATTTATCTCCAACTGTTGCTTAATAACTGTATTCCGATTTGAAGACATAAACTCTAAGTGCCTGTTGATCTGAGTTACCGCAGCTTACAGTTGTGAGAACAGAAAATCCACCTTCTCATCCTGTTCCATTTCAGAGAATAAACGACTGCATCGTTCTATACTTTGTTGGTCAGTTACGGGTCGGGATTGTTGAGCTGAATAAGTCATGGGTTGTGGTTGAACTGGAGTAGTCGCAACCAAAGGTGTTTCAATTGCTATGGTAGCTGTAGGTTGTGGTTCAGAGGTTGTAGTGGGATTTGACATTAAAACTTCAGCCTCTCCTCTGTGAAGGCAAACTAAGTTTCTGCAATTGGTTCCGGTACGGTTTCTTGTTGTGTGGTTGTAGGTTGTGGGTTTTCAGGTTAAGCTGATGAGGTTCCCATAGACTTTTTGCTCTTTTCCTTTCTATGAACCGCAACTTTCTTTTTGCGTGCTCGTTCAGTCTCAGCATCGGATGGAACTTAATCAGCATCAGGATCTGTTGGAATCCGTCTAATCTGCCTAACCCCACGCTCATCAACATACCCAGGTTCTAGCGGATTGTCACCAGAATCCGATTCTTCATTCGGTTGTTTACCCTTATCACCACATGTAGTACCTACACCACTCGCACCACCATCACCATCATCATCACTCTCATCATCACTATCATCATCATCACCTTTATCCTTTCGCTTTCGATGACCAAACTTATCTTCGGTCTTGTTCTTCAAAATTGGTTCTTCATTATCCGACTAACTATCGTCATGGCGCCACTTATCGTTTTCTGGTGCAACATATTCATCATTTGCCAGAAAGGCAAACAACTTCCGAGGAGGTGTGCTTTCCTTGTAACGTTTTGTTGCCACACCTTAAATATCTTCAATGAATGCTCCATCAATAACATCAACTTTTAGAACATCGTTGTCGTTCTTTGGAAGATTGAGATGTTGTACATTCAAGATCATCTGGAGAAAACAAGGATAAATCCATAACTTGTTTCCACCAAACCCGGTTCTTTTAATTCCTTCATGTTCGCAAAGATATACTTCGAAACATTGAACAGTTTGCTCAATGTCAAAGCTACCATCATCCCAACTAAGTGGTTATTCGCCATATCATAACCACTTCGTCTGTTGCTTAAACAATGAATTAAAACATGTAGGAAGAACTTGTTTCGAAGCGGTAACCATGCTTTGTTTAGTTGTCCTCCAAGAATATCTCTGACACATCTCATTCGAAGCAAACATCCACGTTGACACTTAAATGGAACTGAGTATGGAGCTTCAGGATCATCGCCAAGTTGTAATGCTGAGTTTATTAGTTCAACGGAAATATCTACGTCTAAGACATTTACTCTTCCGCGGATAAGTTCCTTTCCATTAACTTCAACAACATTAGCTAAATCCCAAAATTCCTTGATCAACGTCTTGTATATTGTAGTTCGATGCGTGATTGCATAATGTATCCTTGAGTCGCGCGGAAACTTCATTATACCATTGTACTCAGCAAGTTTATCTTCCGGATCTAAATAGGTAGCCATGTTTATGTCTCGGCTCTGACATAATTTCCACTTCTGACTTGTTAGTTTTCTTCTTTGCAGGCTTTCTTTTCTGTTCTTTTTGTGCCATCCTATACACAAAAGGCAACCAGAATAAAAAGAAACACAAATACACTAGGGAGCATACTAAAAAGTGTTCACTGTGAACTTTCTGTAAGCATGCAGCCCCTTCACGAAGAATTCCCGACTCGTATGAATAACAATTGACTCGTACGAAGAGAAACTGACTCGCAAGGACAAGCAACAGGCTCGCACAAACAAGCAATTGGCTCATACGAGTAACTAGCCCGTACGAATAGGCAACTGGCTCGTACGAAGAACAAGTTACTCGTACAAAGAAGAATTGACTTGTTCGCGCGAAGAACGTCATGTGTAGATTCTTCATGAAGAATTTGTTTTTCGTCATCATAGGTTCTTCGCCTGTTCGAAATCAACAAAGAATAGTTCTTCATCTTGCCTAGGTTCTTCACCCAAAGTTTGTTGTTCGTGTCAGACAATGATAAACAGCCAGATGGTAAACTACATCTGACACTTTGAATCAAAATACCCAGTTTGTTTTGCTTTTATTTATTTGGATGATTTTTAAGAACAATACTACTAATATTTAACACATGGTTTGTCAAAATAACTATAACAAACAGTAGTGAACTGGGTTTCTTTGTTCAAGGGTGATAACCAATCCAAAAGTCATCAGTCGGCTAATATTCAATCGGTTCATCCTCAAGATATACCAACATTGTCAAACATACCTTAAAGATATCACAAACAAATCAACTAAAAGGAGTGAAAGGTTGGAAAGATGGTGTTTCATGTTAGTGAGGAAGAAGATGAATAGAGAAAGGATGAAGGTGAAAGTAAAGTTGCATTGAAGAACTACTTACCTTACCTCGCACGAAAAACCCTAGTTCGCACGAAGAACAGACAGTCGCACAAAGAACTGTCTTGTAGAAAGAACTAGTGACTCATTCGCACGAAGAACTACCATTTGCACGAGAAACCATTGACTCATTCGCACGAGGAACATTTGACTCACTTGCACGAAGAACTATCATTCTCACAAGGAACCTCTGATTCGTACGAGCAACTACTGATTCGTACGAATCCAGGTTCTTCTCGACTGAAACATCGGTTCTTCGTGGACCTCAGGTTTTTTGTTGAACTATCTAGGTCTTCGCACATATCCACAGCGATCACAAGTTAGAAAATTTTCACATTGAACAGATTTTGCTCTTTGTTATGAGTTTACCCAGTTGCAAAAAGATACTTTATGAAGTTATGATAGTAAAATAATTGACTTTTTCGGCGTATCTTGATGGAAATATTTAAGCTTCAACTTTGGCTAACAAAAAATAATTTAAAATTAGAGTAAACTAAAACAAATACTAACATATAAGAACAAACTGTACATTAACTAGCAATCTTTTTCTGGGTTTCAAGGTAAGAGAATCATACCAGCCTTTAATCTTGCCAAAAACGATTTTTGTTAAAATTTAAAATTAAATAAATATTCTACCACAATTATCGGTATTGTTGTCCACATAAGCTCAGCTTATCAATTTAGAATGGAATGAGCGGACTTGGTAAGACGATCGAAAATAACCCAAATCATGTCATGCCCACTGGAGGTGCGAGGTAACCCGGTGATGAAATCCATGGTTATGTTTTCCCACTACCAAACGGGTATTTCGGGTTGAACGAGTAATCCCGAGGGTCTTTGATGTTCGGCTTTAACCTTCAAACATGTGAGGCATTTGGAGACAAAAATTGCAATATCCTTCTTCATGCCAGGCCACTAGTAAGAGTATCGTAGATCTTGATACATCTTATCAGCACCTAGATGTATAGAGTATCGTGTTTTGTGAGCCTCATTGATGAGAAAAGTATGAAGATTCTCACGATCAGGTACCCAAATACGATTTAGATAGTAAAGTATACCATCGGACTTGGACTCTAACTTGGTTTCAGCTCCACAAGATAATTCATCTCGTACATCATTTTCCGTGATAGAGATATGTTGAGCTTCGCGGATGCGGTTCTGAAGGTCAGTTATGATTAGAGAACACAAAAGATGAATGGATTTAGCATATTCTTTCCGACTAAGAACATCTGCTACGACATTAGCTTTACCAAGATGATAACGGATTTCACAATCGTAATCATTCAGAAGTTTGACCCATCTTCGTTGCCTCATGTTTAACTCTTTCTGATTGAAGATATGTTGAAGGCTCTTGTGGTAAGTGTAAATTTCACACTTTGTACCATATAGATGATGTCTCCATATATATAGAGCAAACACGATTGCTCCGAGTTCCAGGTCGTGAGTGGTGTAATTCTTCTCGTGGACTTTGAGTTGCCTTGAGGCGTAGGCTATCACCTTTCCTCTTTGCATTAAGACGCACCCTAGCCCCTACCCTGATGCGTCACAATAGACCACAAAGTCTTCACAACCATCAGGGAGAGTGAGAATAGGTGCATCACAAAGTTTTTGTTTCATGGTTTGAAAAGCCTCTTCCTGCTTGGGCCCCCAAACGAAGGGCTTGCCCTTATAAGTCAAGGCTGTGAGTGGTAAGGCAATACGAGAGAAATTGGCGATGAAACGTCGATAATAACCAGCTAAACCGAGGAATGATCTAACTTCGGTAGGAGTGCGTGGGGCTTGCCATTCTTGCACTGCTTTAATCTTTGCAGGATCGACATGAATTCCTTTGTCGTTGACGACGTGACCAAGAAATTGAACTTCTTTTAACCAAAACTCACATTTCAAAAACTTAGCGTAGAGCTTCTCGGTTTTCAAAAGTGTTAGGATAAGTCAAAGGTGTCGTTCATGATCTGATTTGGTCTTGGAATAAATAAGAATATCATCGATAAAGACAATAACGAAACGATCGAGGTAGGGTTTGCACACCCTATTCATCAAAACCATGAAAACGGCAGGAGCATTGGTCAAACCAAAAGGCATGACCATGAATTCGTAGTGACCGCAACAAGTTCGAAAGGCAGTCTTCGGAATGTCTTCTTCACGTACTCTAAGCTGATGATAACCAGAACGAAGATCGATTTTTGAAAAATAGGTGGCACCCTGAAGTTGATCTAGAAGATCATCGATGTGAGGTAAAGGATAGCGGTTCTTAATGGTCAGCTTGTTGAGCTCTCGATAGTCGACACACATTCGAAAAGTTCCATCCTTCTTCTTGACGAAGGGAACCGGCGCACCCCAAGGTGATGAGCTAGGATGGATGAATCCCTTGTCAGTAAGCTCTTGCAGCTGGCTAGCTAACTCTTGCATTTCAGATGGGGCTAACCGATATGGAGATTTTGCAACTGGTGTAGCACCAGGTACAAGATCGATTCGAAATTCGAATTCTCGCACAGGAGGAAGTCCTGAAATGTCGTCGGGAAAAACTTGAGGAAAGTCTCTAACAATCAGAATATCCTCAATTTTCTTCTCCTTGCCTTCTTTCTTGACGATATGGGCTAAGAACGCTATAATATCCTTGCGAAGGTATTTTCAAGCTTGAAGACATGACATCAACTTGAGTCCTTTGGATGGGGTTTCACCAAAAATACGAAGAGTTTGACCGGGGCGAGAGGAATTCAAATAAATTTTTCATAACAAACGACTTCAGCGTGATGCTGACTAAGCCAGTCCATTCCAGTGATGACATCGAAACTTCCCAATTTCATAGGAATAAGATCGATTGGAAAATCATGATCATTGAGAGTAACAGTGCAATCGCGAATGATAGAGTCTAACGTAATAGGTTCACCGTCTGCTACTTCCACTCTAAATGATTCGGCTAGACTAACGCGAGTTAAACCAAGAATATATTCAAGCTCTAAGCACACAAAACTCTTATCCGCGCCAGTGTCAAAAAGAATAGATGCATAACTACCGTCAATAAGAAATGTACCGTTGACCACGTTGTTATCAGCCCTCGCTTGATTGGCGTTGATGTTAAAAGCTCTTCCTCTTGCTGGCAGATTGGCTTGGTTGGCTTGGTTCACGGGATTAGCTTGGGCTTGTGCATTAATGATGTTCACTAAATGTGGACAGGTGTTGCGGAAAAGGGTTGGATCACCGCAATTGAAACAAGTTCTGATGGGTGGCATCATAGGATAGTTAGATTGGTAAAAGGGTTGGGACATTGGTTGAGCAGGTGGTAATATTTGAGGTTGTTGGTAGGGAACTTGGCCCACCACTTGGTTGTTTGGTTAGGCTTGAGGTTGGTTGCGAGCTTGTCTTTGAAGAGAGTGGCAGGTTTGGACTATATGACCTGTACGGCCACAACTTGTGCAGTGAAGACATGGGTTCTCAAGAGGGTGGTGACATCGATTGCATTTTGGGTGAGGTCCTGATACTGTTTCTTGAATGGAGAGGTAGAAGGAGCAACTTGAGTGATTGGAGTGGCGGCAATGGGTTGATTGGTTTAGGTGACAGCAAAGTTCTTCCCAGTTCGCTTTCTCTTTCCAGCGAATCGAGAAGAGGATCCAGTTTGAGTTGGGTTAGGGGTTTCATTTGGTGTTTTATCTTTTTTCTTCTCGTCTTTGAAATCCCCGTTCCTAATGTGATTTTTTGGTGAGCTCAGTAGCTAGCTCCATTGCTGCCTCCAGAGTTGCAGGCGTAGTACGCATCACAAAGTCCTAAATCTTTGAAGGAAGACCCCTAATGTAGTTCTCGATCAAACGGTAGAGAGGAGTGAACAAATTGGGAACCATTTGATTCAATTCGAAAAACCTCTTGTTGTAGGTTATATGGTCTCCTTATTTCTGTTTCAAGAAATAGAACTCATCTTCTAACTTCTTAATTTCACTTCTTGGACAGAAGCGTCTGGTCATAAGTTCTCTCAATTCTTCCCAAGTTAGGGCTACCGCGGCTTCGGCGCCTCGTGTGCCTTTCTCGGCATTCCACCACGTGAGTGCTACCCCATACAGGCGACCAGTAGCATAACAACCTTACGGTCATTGAGACAATCACATTTGAGGAAGGTACTATCCATCTCTTAAAACCATCGAAAGGAGAGCAGTGACCCCTTCAGTCCCTTCGTACTTTGGAGGGTCACATGAGTTGAAGTGCTTGTAGGTGCACTTGGTGGTGTTTGCAGGAGGGTTGGCAACATTTTGACCCTCTTGGTTTATTGGGTTGACAGGATTAGCAGCGAGAGCCTGTTGGACTTGAATCACAATATCGGGAATCACGGCGGCCATTTGTTGGGCTATTTGAGTAGCCATACGCTCGTCGGATCTTCCTGATCTCCTATCTCCACAAGAGTGCCTAGAAGACATCTACAGGAAATGTATAATGAGATTATGAGTTTGGCGTTTAGGTGTCATGTGTCGCATTTAGAAATTAACATCCACAAAAACAAGTGAGAAAAATAAATTCACTACATCCATAGGATGTATTGGGCCTTGCTCATGTTTGGGCCCCCATATGTCCCCCATACTTGGCCTAGGTAGTCATGTGGGCCCCCATGACCATTGGGCTTTGTATGGTTCACATTGGTTTTGGCCTATTAACACTTGCACCACCCGAATGAAAATCGTAAAACATGATTGCGAGGTATAAAGTCGGAAGGTGTCCTTGTGTAGACACAGTGACGACTCAAAGTGGGGTTAGTTCACACGACGTTTGGTGTGGCATGCTTTGGCCTAATAGGTCCTTCGTACTCTCATCGTTAGTCCCCAGGTAGGCAAACTGGTCCGTTATATTGGATTTATACGAATACCAATCCCAGACAGGACGTTTCGACTACTTGTACTTGTACCCTTCTAGTTACTACATGCCCATCGTAGAACTCACTTTGATGAGATTGAAAAATGAAAACGTCACAAATTTTGAGAAAGAAAGCATAAAAAATGTTCAAATATATGAAAACTGAGACATGCGTGATGCGTATATATGTAAGCATATTTTGTTAACAATATGTATATCACATTGAATATCACACAAAATCATACAGTAGTAGGAGTGCTTGCATGTATTTATGTGTGAGATAAAATGTAAAACATGTAAATATCATGAGTTTGCATGTAACCAATTAACACGTAAGCAATTAAGATTTAATTGATTGTAGTATAGGCTATAAGGGTCTAATAACCTATCCTATATCCCTAAAGTCAAAAGCTCTGATTCCAATCTGTCACACCCTGACCTGCAGCGGATATGGTAGTTGGGGCATGATTGGGTTTTCATCAAAACTCATTACATTTACTATTATCAAAGTTTCATATTTATTATTTCAAATTAAAAGAAATATTCCAACCAACACATAATCCATACAATCCCAAAATGTTCTAAACAAGACATTCCAGTAACGCTTTATTTTTCTTCTATGACCCAATCCTATGTGTTCCTTGCTTCAACCTGATCATTTGTATCATGTGTAAAAATAGAGTTTTGGGTCAACAAAAGTTGGCGAGTGAATCCCATTTAAACATTGGAAAGAATTGATATGTTTGTTAATCTAATAAAATGTGCATAAACCAAATATGAGCAACGTATATGTAATGTAACCACAAACCACATAATCATCTAGTAATGTACATGTGAGCACGATAAGCGATGTGCTATGAGATCAAGGCCCAATCAAACGTAGCCGATCTAATTAGGCAACGCGACACTCTACCCGTATATAACGGGGAACAAATGGGCTCAACGTGAGATCTTGACTGAAATGAGAAAAGTATAACCACAAATAACAATAAACAAAATATCACATAGCACGTTAGTTCATTTAATGCTAATAGCACGAGTGCTGAATGGATAGTATAAATGAAATGACACATGATACACCCCAAAACATGAATTGAAAAGGGGAGTTTATAGGAATTCACTCATAGTGGGTGCGTTTTGATTTGACGAGGAGTGCGCACGATTTGGCGTTAGAGATACCAACCGACGAGGGAGACTAACCTAAATATTCACGTAATAATTCGTTAAATATATATATATATATATATATATATATCTTTTACTTAAATTTAATATTTTTATTTAATGAATTTCATTAGACTTTTTAGATAATTTTATTGTATTTGATCCTATTTTTGTGTTTAAAAATAAATAATTTAATTATATAATTTTTTATTTTTTTTGAGAAAAATAAACAAAAAGTTTAATTGAAAAAATTACCTTAGCGGGTCGAATTGGGCGACTTTTTGGCAGCATGTGAGACTCTAACGTGTGACCTCTCGCTTACGTGCACGCAGCTCTACCAACTGAGCTATGTGTCTAACCCGAAATCTATCCAGTCTTAATTATATATATATACATACTAAGGTTAATCATAATCGATTTTATTTAAAAATATTTGTTTTATTAACAGTACGATGCGTATAACCGGATTCGAACCCGCACCCCTTGTTTCGTGTTGCACACAGCCCGACAAATTGGGCTGTGTGACTAACCCGAAATACTTAGGATTTTAATTAATTTTATATACAAACTAGGTTGTTTTATATATAGGTTATAAAAAGGTTAGGTTTATTGAAGGAAAGCGGCAACGAATCAGAGGCTCGAACCTAGGACCATTTAGATAAACTGCATGTGTCTAACCCGGTTTAAACACCGGTTTTAATTTTATTTATATACAAGTCTGGTTCATCTTCTACCTTTTAAATTTATAGGCTGAACCAGATGAATCCGAGTTGATTTAGTGGGATGTTCTTTACATATTTGCTTGCACAAGATATGATTAAGGTAACAAGAGAAAGAATGGGTAAGGGTTATACCCAAATAGTTTCACGTTCAAATTTTCTGGCGAGGATCCGGTGAGATTCAAATCTTCAGGCGATGCACAATTTTTAGAACAGTGTGTTTGAAATAAGCTTTGCGAGTGTGTGAGCGAGTTCTGAACAACTTCAAAGATTACAATTTATAGTTGAAGGTGTGGGTTCAAGTTGGATTTAGTTTGGACAGTTTCGGTCAAAGTTTAATAACGGATTTCACAATCGTAATCATTCAGAAGTTCGACCCATCTTCGTTGCCTCATGTTTAACTCTTTCTGATTGAAGATATGCTGAAGGCTCTTGTGGTAAGTGTAAATTTCACACTTTGTACCATATAGATGATGTCTCCATATCTTTAGAGCAAACACGATTGCTCCGAGTTCCAGGTCGTGAGTGGTGTAATTCTTCTCGTGGACTTTGAGTTGCCTTGAGGCGTAGGCTATCACCTTTCCTCTTTGCATTAAGACGCACCCTAGCCCCTACCCTGATGCGTCACAATAGACCACAAAGTCTTCACAACCATCAGGGAGAGTGAGAATAGGTGCATCACAAAGTTTTTGTTTCATGGTTTGAAAAGCCTCTTCCTGCTTGGGCCCCAAACGAAGGGCTTGCCCTTATGAGTCAAGGCTGTGAGTGGTAAGGCAATACGAGAGAAATTGGCGATGAAACGTCGATAATAACCAGCTAAACCCAGGAATGATCTAACTTCGGTAGGAGTGCGTGGGGCTTGCCATTCTTGCACTGCTTTAATCTTTGCAGGATCGACATGAATTCATTTGTCGTTGACGACGTGACCAAGAAATTGAACTTCTTTTAACCAAAACTCACATTTCGAAAACTTAGCGTAGAGCTTCTCGGTTTTCAAAAGTGTTAGGATAAGTCAAAGGTGTCGTTCATGATCTGATTTGGTCTTGGAATAAATAAGAATATCATTGATAAAGACAATAACGAAACGATCGAGGTAGGGTTTGCACACCCTATTCATCAAAACATGAAAACGGCAGGAGCATTGGTCAAACCAAAAGGCATGACCATGAATTCGTAGTGACCGCAACAAGTTCGAAAGGCAGTCTTCGGAATGTCTTCTTCACGTACTCTAAGCTGATGATAACCAGAACGAAGATCGATTTTTGAAAAATAGGTGGCACCCTGAAGTTGATCTAGAAGATCATCGATGTGAGGTAAAGGATAGCGGTTCTTAATGGTCAGCTTGTTGAGCTCTCGATAGTCGACACACATTCGAAAAGTTCCATCCTTCTTCTTGACGAAGGGAACCGGCGCACCCCAAGGTGATGAGCTAGGATGGATGAATCCCTTGTCAGTAAGCTCTTGCAGCTGGCTAGCTAACTCTTGCATTTCAGATGGGGCTAACCGATATGGAGATTTTGCAACTGGTGTAGCACCAGGTACAAGATCGATTCGAAATTCGAATTCTCGCACAGGAGGAAGTCCTGAAATGTCGTCGGGAAAAACTTGAGGAAAGTCTCTAACAATCAGAATATCCTCAATTTTCTTCTCCTTGCCTTCTTTCTTGACGATATGGGCTAAGAACGCTATAATATCCTTGCGAAGGTATTTTCAAGCTTGAAGACATGACATCAACTTGAGTCCTTTGGATGGGGTTTCACCAAAAATACGAAGAGTTTGACCGGGGCGAGAGGAATTCAAATAAATTTTTCATAACAAACGACTTCAGCGTGATGCTGACTAAGCCAGTCCATTCCAGTGATGACATCGAAACTTCCCAATTTCATAGGAATAAGATCGATTGGAAAATCATGATCATTGAGAGTAACAGTGCAATCGCGAATGATAGAGTCTAACGTAATAGGTTCACCGTCTGCTACTTCCACTCTAAATGATTCGGCTAGACTAACGCGAGTTAAACCAAGAATATATTCAAGCTCTAAGCACACAAAACTCTTATCCGCGCCAGTGTCAAAAAGAATAGATGCATAACTACCGTCAATAAGAAATGTACCGTTGACCACGTTGTTATCAGCCCTCGCTTGATTGGCGTTGATGTTAAAAGCTCTTCCTCTTGCTGGCAGATTGGCTTGGTTGGCTTGGTTCACGGGATTAGCTTGGGCTTGTGCATTAATGATGTTCACTAAATGTGGACAGGTGTTGCGGAAATGGGTTGGATCACCGTAATTGAAACAAGTTCTGATGGGTGGCTTCATAGGATAGTTAGATTGGTAAAAGGGTTGGGACATTGGTTGAGTAGGTGGTAATATTTGAGGTTGTTGGTAGGGAACTTGGCCCACCACTTGGTTGTTTGGTTAGGCTTGAGGTTGGTTGTGAGCTTGTCTTTGAAGAGAGTGGCAGGTTTGGACTATATGACCTGTACGGCCACAACTTGTGCAGTGAAGACATGGGTTCTCAAGAGGGTGGTGACATCGATTGCATTTTGGGTGAGGTCCTGATACTGTTTCTTGAATGGAGAGGTAGAAGGAGCAACTTGAGTGATTGGAGTGGCGGCAATGGGTTGATTGGTTTAGGTGACAGCAAAGTTCTTCCCATTTCGCTTTCTCTTTCCAGCGAATCGAGAAGAGGATCTAGTTTGAGTTGGGTTAGGGGTTTCATTTGGTGTTTTATCTTTCTTCTTCTCATCTTTGAAATCCCCGTTCCTGATGTGATTTTTCGGTGAGCTCAGTAGCTAGCTCCATTGCTGCCTCCAGAGTTGCAGGCGTAGTATGCATCACAGAGTCCTAAATCTTTGAAGGAAGACCCCTAATGTAGTGCTCGATCAAACGGTAGAGAGGAGTGAACAAATTGGGAACCATTTGATTCAATTCGAAAAACCTCTTGTTGTAGGTTATATGGTCTCCTTATTTCTGTTTCAAGAAATAGAACTCATCTTCTAACTTCTTAATTTCACTTCTTGGACAGAAGCGTCTGGTCATAAGTTCTCTCAATTCTTCCCAAGTTAGGGCTACCGCTGCTTCGGCGCCTCGTGTGCCTTTCTCGGCATTCCACCACGTGAGTGCTACCCCATACAGGCGACCAGTAGCATAACAACCTTACGGTCATTGGGACAATCAAATTTGAGGAAGGTACTCTCCATCTCTTAAAACCATCGAAAGGAGAGCAGTGACCCCTTCAGTCCCTTCGTACTTTGGAGGGTCACATGAGTTGAAGTGCTTGTAGGTGCACTTGGTGGTGTTTGCAGGAGGGTTGGCAACATTTTGACCCTCTTGGTTTATTGGGTTGACAGGATTAGCAGCGAGAGCCTGTTGGACTTGAATCACAATATCGGGAATCACGGCGGCCATTTGTTGGGCTATTTGAGTAGCCATACGCTCGTCGGATCTTCCTGATCTCCTATCTCCACGAGAGTGCCTAGAAGACATCTACAGGAAATGTATAATGAGATTATGAGTTTGGCGTTTAGGTGTCATGTGTCGCATTTAGAAATTAACATCCACAAAAACAAATGAGAAAAATAAATTCACTACATCCATAGGATGTATTGGGCCTTGCTCATGTTTGGGCCCCCATATGTCCCCCATACTTGGCCTAGGTAGTCATGTGGGCCCCCATGACCATTGGGCTTTGTATGGTTCACATTGGTTTTGGCCTATTAACACTTGCACCACCCGAATGAAAATCGTAAAACATGATTGCGAGGTATAAAGTCGGAAGGTGTCCTTGTGTAGACACAGTGACGACTCAAAGTGGGGTTAGTTCACACGACGTTTGGTGTGGCATGCTTTGGCCTAATAGGTCCTTCGTACTCTCATCGTTAGTCCCCAGGTAGGCAAACTGGTCCGTTATATTGGATTTATACGAATACCAATCCCAGACAGGACGTTTCGACTACTTGTACTTGTACCCTTCTAGTTACTACATGCCCATCGTAGAACTCACTTTGATGAGATTGAAAAATGAAAACGTCACAAATTTTGAGAAAGAAAGCATAAAAAATGTTCAAATATATGAAAATTGAGACGTGCGTGATGCGTATATATGTAAGCATATTTTGTTAACAATATGTATATCACATTGAATATCACACAAAATCATACAGTAGTAGGAGTGCTTGCATGTATTTATGTGTGAGATAAAATGTAAAACAAGTAAATATCATGAGTTTGCATGTAACCAATTAACACGTAAGCAATTAAGATTTAATTGATTGTAGTATAGGCTCTAAGGGTCTAATAACCTATCCTATATCCCTAAAGTCAAAAGCTCTGATTCCAATCTGTCACACCCTGACCTGCAGCGGATATGGTAGTTGGGGCATGATTGGGTTTTCATCAAAACTCATTACATTTACTATTATCAAAGTTTCATATATATTATTTCAAATTAAAAGAAATATTCCAACCAACACATAATCCATACAATCCCAAAATGTTCTAAACAAGACATTCCAGTAACGCTTTATTTTTCTTCTATGACCCAATCCTATGTGTTCCTTGCTTCAACCTGATCATTTGTATCATGTGTAAAAATAGAGTTTTGGGTCAACAAAAGTTGGCGAGTGAATCCCATTTAAACATTGGAAAGAATTGATATGTTTGTTAATCTAATAAAATATGCATAAACCAAATATGAGCAACGTATATGTAATGTAACCACAAACCACATAATCATCTAGTAATGTACATGTGAGCACGATAAGCGATGTGCTATGAGATCAAGGCCCAATCAAACGTAGCCGATCTAATTAGGCAACGCGACACTCTACCCGTATATAACGGGGAACAAATGGGCTCAACGTGAGATCTTGACTGAAATGAGAAAAGTATAACCACAAATAACAATAAACAAAATATCACATAGCACGTTAGTTCATTTAATGCTAATAGCACGAGTGCTGAATGAATAGTATAAATGAAATGACACATGATACACCCCAAAACATGAATTGAAAAGGGGGAGTTTGTAGGAATTCACTCATAGTGTGTGCGTTTTGATTTGACGAGGAGTGCGCACGATTTGGCGTTAGAGATACCAACCGACGAGGGAGACTAATCTAAATATTCACGTAATAATTCGTTAAATATATATATATATATATATATATATATATATATCTTTTACTTAAATTTAATATTTTTATTTAATGAATTTCATTAGACTTTTTAGATAATTTTATTGTATTCGATACTATTTTTGTGTTTAAAAATAAATTATTTAATTATATAATTTTTTATTTTTTTGAGAAAAATAAACAAAAAGTTTAATTGAAAAAATTACCTTAGCGGGTCGAACCGGGCGACTTTTTGGCAGCGTGTGAGACTCGAACGTGTGACCTCTCGCTTACGTGCACGCAGCTATACCAACTGAGCTATGTGTCTAACCCGAAATCTATCCAGTCTTAATTATATATATATATATACATACTAAGGTTAATCATAATCGATTTTATTTAAAAATATTTGTTTTATTAACAGTACGATGCGTATAACCGGATTCGAACCCGCACCCCTTGTTTCGTGTTGCACACAGCCCGACAAATTGGGCTGTGTGACTAACCCGAAATACTTAGGATTTTAATTAATTTTATATACAAACTAGGTTGTTTTATATATAGGTTATAAAAAGGTTAGGTTTATTGAAGGAAAGCGGCAACGCATCAGAGGCTCGAACCTAGGACCATTTAGATAAACTGCATGTGTCTAACCCGGTTTAAACACCGGTTTTAGTTTTATTTATATACAAGTCTGGTTCATCTTCTACCTTTTAAATTTATAGGCTGAACCAGATGAATCCGAGTTGATTTACTGGGATGTTCTTTACATATTTGCTTGCACAAGATATGATTAAGGTAACAAAGAGAAAGAATGGGTAAGGGTTATACCCAAATAGTTACACGTTCAAATTTTCTGGCGAGGATCCGGTGAGATTCAAATCTTTAGGCGATGCACAATTTTGAGAACAGTGTGTTTGAAATAAGCTTTGCGAGTGTGTGAGCGAGTTCTGAACAACTTCAAAGATTACAATTTATAGTTGAAGGTGTGGGTTCAAGTTGGATTTAGTGTCAACAGTTTCGGTCAAAGTTTAATTATCACAATAATTCTATAACCGATTTGATCATGATTGAGTCTTAACACAGGATTGGAAAATCAGTTTCTTTGGTTAAATTCGTAATTGAAACGAAGATTGATGATGGATTTGGGAGTTTCATCCGTTACAGGCGGGTGTTTTGAAATTTGATTTCAGAAGGTTGTTTCGATATAAAATTTATTTGATTTGGGATTATTTCAGATATGTGTATGTGGTGTAGTGGTGTGTTGTGTGTTTGAATTGGGTGGAGACCTGGGTTCGATACCCGCAGTCCACACCCTTTTGTTTTATTATTTTTTTATTATTTATATTTTAGTGATTAATATTATAATTTTAATGTATACTTGCATTACAAAATGGAGCGGGTTTTAGAACCCGTTTTACGACAAATGTTACACCATTGACCAAAAGAAGATAACCAAAACGTGATTTATCAAAGGCTTTTGTGAATAGGTCAGCACGTTGGTGATCGGTGTGGATTTTAACAACATTGATAAGTTTGTTTTCATAACAATCTCGTATGAAATGATAATTAATCTCAATGTGTTTGGTTTTTGAGTGCTGTACAGGATTACGAGTGATCTGTAAAGTAACTTCATTATCAACATAAATAGGAGTAGTTAGAAATTAAAAACCGTAGTCGCCCATTTGCTATTGGACCCATAAAACCTGAGAGCAGCAACTAGAAGCCGAAATATACTCAGCCTCACATGTTGAAGTAGCTACACAAGTCTGCTTTTTGCACTGCCACGTGACTAGGCGATTTCCCAAGCACCGACATCCTGCTGATGTTGAATTGCATTGATCTTGCAGCCACCATGATCAGAATCGCTGAATGTTGTCAAATCAAACCTATCATCCTTAGGGTACCAAAGACCAGTGCCCAGGCGACCCTTCATATAACGAAATATTCTTTTTACAGCCGTCAAATGAGAAACTTTTGGGCTTGACTGGTAGCGAGTTAGAAGACATGTTGGACACATTATATTGGGTCTTGAAGCAATAAGATACATAAATGATCCCATCATAGCACGATAAAGCGATGGTTCCACGTGTTCACCCATTCCATCAGGAGTAATCCCATGATTTTGAGCTAATGGAGTTCCCAAAGGCTTCGAGTCTTCCATTTGAAATTGTTTGAGAATATCCCTAACATACTTGGTTTTATGAATGAAATCCCTTCCTTAGATTGATGAACCTGCAAACCTAAGAGGAAAGTCATTTCCCCCATGGCGCTCATCTCGAACTTCTCTTGCATCACCGGCTCGAATTCTTTGCACATTTCATCATTTGTAGACCCAAAAATAATATCATCAACATACACTTGTACCAGCAACAAATCCTCATTATTTTCTTTGATGAAGAGAGTAGTCGATCAACCCACTTCGAAAACCATTCTTGAGCAGATAGGAAGACAACGCTTCATACCAAGCCCGTGGAGCTTGATGAAGACCATATAACGCCTTATTGAGAAGCCACACCTTGTTAAGATGAATTGGATAAAACCAGGCGGTTGCTCAACATATACTTCTACTTCGACACACCATGAAGAAATGCACTTTTCACATCCATTTGATAAACAGTAAACTTCTTGTAGGACGCATAAGCCAAGAAAATCCTTATTGCCTGAAGACGTGCTACTGGTGCATAAAATTCATTATAATCAATACTTCTACATGATTAAAGCCCTGTACAACTAATCTTGCTTTGTTTCTCACAACACCCCTCGGTCATCCTTCTTGCACTTGTAAACCCATCTAGTACCAATCTTCTTGTAGTTGTCGGTCCTGTCAACCAATTTCCACATGCCTAATTTCTTAAACCGCTGAAGTTCCTCTTGCAATGCTTCAACCCATGAGTCTTCTTTCATTGCCTCCTTCCAAGATTTCGGTTCAACTTGGCAAACATAGCAGGCAAAAGACCAATCATTCTGTTCCCCGGATTCTCTAATTGTCGTATACAAATCAGCATTCTGATTGTTCCTTAGCTGATTACGTATCTGCACTCCACTCTGGACATCTCCTATATATTATGCTGAGGATGAGTATCATGGATTCGAGTTTCAGGAACATCTGGAACTCGAGCATTTATACCCAAATTATTGATATTCAGATCAACAACTAAATCGACGACTGAACCAGTGAAGATGTAGATGCATGACCCTCAGTCGTTCCTTGATTTTGCACATTTGAAGTCACTTCAAAAAAAACCTGGAACAAAAGCAAAAGTAGCTTCATTTACATCATGGAACTCATCATCTTCTGAAGGAACATTATAATCCGCAGCATCTTCAAAACCCTCATTCTGAACAATATTATTAATCGAAGTAGACACTTGTGGGTTAACTTGGTCGTACTAAAGACGAATCAACTGCAGTATCACTTTCAAGTAACATTTGAGTCGCTACACACGCATCATCAAAAGTTGGCAAATTGAAGGAGTCAAACAGTCCATTGTAGTCAAACATCCAAGGAGCACCCGGAGCTCTTACTGATTCAGTGTACCTTTGAACCTTAACTTCACCCCATTCCTCAATCTTTTTCGTTGTCAAATTCAACACTCTAAAATTTGGGGAAGCATATCCAAGAAAGAAACCTTCGATAGCTTTTGGACCGAATTTACCATGTTGATCAATCATAGTGCATGGAGCTCCAAAAGGTTCTAAGAATGACACATCCGATTTCCTTTTATGCAAAAATCCAAAACACGTTTTCCCATGCCTTTTAACCGTAAGAACTCTATTCATTGTATAACACGCAGTAGCCACAACCTCCCCCCAAAACTGAACAAGAAGTTCTGATTCTACTAACATAGTTCTTGCAGTCTCGATAAGTGTTCTATTTTCCTCTCAGCGACACCATTTTGTTGTGGAGTATAACGAGAACTGTATTCATGTGAATTCCCTTAGAAGAACAGAACTCATCCATAACATGATTCTTGAATTCAGTGCCATTGTCGCTTCTGATTCTCTTTATCTTCAAATTGTACAAGCTTTCAAGTAGCGTGAGGAGATTCTTGGGGATTTCAGGAACTGCACTCTTGTGTGCCATAACATTTACCCGTGAAAATCTTGAATAGTCATTAGTAACAATGAAACAATATGCATCCCCAAAGATAGTCTTTTGTTTCATAGGTCCAAAAAGGTCCATATGAAGGCGTTCCGGAGGCATATTAATAGTGTTAATTTTTTTCACATGATGAGACTTCTTTGCTTGTTTTCCCTTTTGGCATGATACACAGACGTCTTGTAAATGAAAATTCTTGACTGGTACACCATTCATAAGATTATTTTTCACCAAATAGTTCATTTTCCTCAAGTGAATGTGTCCTATTCGTCAATGCCAAGAGATTGATTCGTTTTCAGTGGCTTTTGAGACAAAACATGTAACTTGGGAAGACGTAGTAATCGCTTGGCTCATGTCAAGAATATACAAATCATTTATTCAATGACGTAGTAATTGCTTGGCTCATGTCAAGAATATACAAATCATTTATTCAATGAAATCCATTCTTTGGGAATCTTGAAACCAGGTTTTAGCACATAACAATGTCATCATCAAAATGAACCGTGAACTTTTTATCACATATTTGAGAAACACTCGGAAGATTGTGATCAATTTGATGAACATAATTGGTCTTGTCGAAACTAACAACACCATTGGAAATCATTCCTTCTCTAGTGATGTAACTGCCTTTATCTCCAGCAAAAGCAACATAGCCTCTCCTAATGCTTTTCACATCATAAAGGAGCCTTAAGTCACCTGTCATGTGCCGGGATGCTCCACTGTCAACAATCCAATGACTATTCACGGTTCCTCCCGGAACACCCTGCACAGTACATTACCCGATTAGTTTGAGATGGGGACCCAAGCCTTAGTGGTCTTGTGTCGACCCTTGTAGGTCTCCTAATCCGTATGGATCTTCACAGAATCGTCTATCTAATCTAGAGTGCAGAATCCCCTAGATCAGATTTCACAAAAACAAGAACAAGAACACGAACCCAATTCCTTTCAAATTGTCTTCTACTGATTATCTAACACAATGGTTTACAATCAATTCAAGACTCTCAAGAAATCTCTCAGCCACTCTCTGTAGATTTCTCACACTCCTCTCCTTCTAACACCCAAAACCCTAATGCACAACATGTATATATACTACATGTCTGCATACAAGGCTTTATACTGGGCTAGGCCATTCTCCAAGCCCATTACAACTCTAAACAAGCTAAACACAAATGCTAAGCCCAATAAAAAATATCCAAAGACTAAATTATTAAACTATTAAGTTGTTGTCACCAATATGCACCAACAACCTCCCTCTTGATAATAGCTTCATAGTTTAATTTTGTCTTCAAACATCTTGTGATCTTTTAGTCTTTGGATAGCTTTAGCTACACACAGATTCTGACATCAACAGACTCCCCCTTTGCGGATGCTTCTAATCTCCAAAACTTTCATCCATTGTAGATTAGCGAACTAGCATTCTTTGGTTAAACTCATATCACCAAATTTATCTATATCTCCCTTTGAAATGTAGTAGAAGGATCCTACCATGCATCTGCACACATTCTTCACTCCATTCTTAAAATGTACTTTACTTGAATTCTGCACTTCATTTTGATAACCACATCAATCTGTTTAGAAACACAAGCAAGTAACTTGAAAAACCATTAGTCCTTTTCTACATTAAAGATAAACCAATATTTTATCTTATCATGCAAAAACAAACAACTTATCAGATCAAAATTGGAGACTTAAAAACAAATCCTTTTGTATTTTTATATTTTCTAAAAACAAATAACTAACAAGAAAATAACACTCTATTTTTATGAGAATCACCGTTAAGAAGATCATATCAGCACTATCAAACTATTTTCACACTGCTTAATAATTCTATTTGCAATATTCATGAAAAGCAGTTCAAGGCGATTACCAGTATTGTTTATCCACTTAAACAAAGTACATGAACATTTCATGTATCATTACCTAGTGATATGTTTTAGATAAGTTATACTGATATACTAGTGTGTCCCACTTCAGGACATACGCCCGAGATCAAGGTATGCACAAAAATTCATTGTAGTAGGTGAGTATACCGAAATTCATCCTTTGGAATTACAACGATAGTTAGTTGGTGATCTGGTCAGTACTTCTGTACAGCAAAGAGACCAATATCCAACGAGGGTTAGGGCAAATACCAAATTTTGGTACGAATAATGCAATTTGCACTCTTGAACGACTCTCTAGGAGAGCTTCTTCAATTTTTGGGATTGGGCATTTTAGCTCTTTTAAGATATCTTGGTAGTGCCTAGGTCAGCATATATCTGGATGCAGCAGAAGGACAACCTTGATACCCCGGATGAAATAATGATATAAAGACCTAAAACCTCAGATTTTGGCAATCTATTAATGCAAGATTTAAGGTTATAAAACCATACGCCACTGTATGTTACCGAACTCATACACAGTTTATTATATTTGTATCACAAACGTAAGGTGATTATTTCATGTTTTTTGCCTATTGGTACATCATACACTAAAGCTGCTATCACATTTAGGCAATTTAGTTTTTATTTCAGTGTGACAGTCTAACTTACTGATGTACAATCATTTCTTCTTTTCCACACAGTGAAACTCATTTTTGATTTTTGAAAAAAACTTTAAACTTTTCAACTTACTCCCCCTAAACTCACGCACTAACTAAAACTCTTTTTGGCTTAGGGAAATTTCTCCCCCTAAATTTTTGTTTTTATGGATTAAGGATTTAAAAACAGAAATTTAAATACAAACAAACTCCCACTTCAACCTGACAAAAAGTTTTCACTGTTAATAAACATTTTCTATCACGGAAGTAAATAATTCGTTACCATGGGTAACCTACTATTCACCTCAGATGCTTTACAGTAATAACCACTGTTGAACACATCAACAGTCCTTCTTGTCCATGCTGCACTCACTCAACAACTTAGTTAGACTTGAGAACCCAAACCCTACCGGTTTTAGGTTGGCCATGAATATCAATATAACTTAATTCTGTCCAATATCCATCACACCCTACTGGTGTCTTGGATGTCTTCCAAGTTGATGAACAAGATTTATAATTTCCACGAGATCTTTGATCTTTAGAGTTCCAATAAACTCTCGGATTTGCCGACCTTTGAAAATTATTATCTCGAAACCTTCTTCTCGCATTATCATAATCTGAACTTTGAAATATTTTTGGATTATTTTGAACATTTGAGTTACTAAAACCCCTATATTTGTTTATCATTTTACTAATTACAAGATATCCAAAGACCAAATCTAAGTTGTTGTCACAAATATGCACCAACAAACTCCCCCTTGACAATAGCTTCATAAAATAACTTAGTCTTCAGTCTTCTTGCAATATCCAACATCTTTGAAAAATGTTGGGGGAGTTTGTTGGTGCATATTTGTGACAACAGCTTAATAGTTTAGTCTTTGGATATTTTGTATTGGGCTTAGCATTTGTGTTTAGCTTGTTTAGAGTTGTAATGGGCTTGGAGAATGGCCTAACCTAGTGTAAAGCCTAGTATGCAGACATGTATATATATACATGTTATGCATTAGGGTTTGGAGCTAGTTGATGAGATAAAAAGGAGGGTAAGAAATCTACCGAGAGTGGCTGAGAGATTTCTAGCGAGTCTTGAATTGATTGTAAACCATTGTGTTGGATAATCAATAGAAGATAGTTTGAAGGTGATTGTGTTCTTGTTCGTGTTCTTGTTTCTGTGAAATCTGATCTAGGGGACTGATACCAATTGTAGGTCCCCTAATCCGTATGGATCTTCACAGAATCGTCTATCTAATCTAGAGTGCGGAATCCCCTAGATCAGATTTCACAGAAACAAGAACAAGAACACGAACCCAATTCCTTTCAAAGAACCTGGACTATTAGGTATGTCAACTGTTATCGGATCCACTACATCTGGTGTAATAGGCACAAAATCTGTTAGCTCATTTTCATTTTGTAAAAAGGAGTAATCCTGATCCTTAGAAGATGAAGCTTTACTAAACCCCACTCCCATTTTATCACAATTTGACTCCATTTTGCTCAGAAGAACATTTGACTCTTTCTGTTTTTCTAATTCGGCTAACAGATTTTGTTTTGCTCCGATAGTTTGTCAACTTTACCTTGTAGTTCAGCGCAATAAGGACAAGTATGGCATATAGTTTGAAATTTTACTTGTACCTTTGTTGTAAGCTCGTCTGTATCATCCATGCACACTGTAGCTTTTGCATCCTTGACTTCCATTCTCTCCTTCTCAGCTTCCTACTTTTCTTCTTTCTTAGCAGCAACTTCTTCAGTCTTCATAGCACTAGTCTCAGCTAAACATGCTTTTTCACATTTACTTCGTCTTGAAGAACTCTGATAACGTTTTTCTAAAGCTTCCCATAGCTCTCTAGATGAGCCATACTGATTACATATGTGTTTCATATCAGTTGGCAAGGACATCTTTATCGTTGCTGAAGCTTTCTTCTAAGCATCATACATCTGTTTCTCAGAGTCTTCTATCTTCTCATATGAAAGTACCAGAATTCTCCCGTTACCTCGATGTGTGGGAGCAATATACCCATCAATCATACAATTCCACATCTTAGAATCTTCACATTGAACAAATGCCTCAAACTTCTCTTTCCAGTCTACATATTGTTCAGCATTAATCAACTTTAGGCAATTATTAACCCCCTCACTCATATTGTTCATTCTGACCATCTTTAACATGCAGAGTATCAGTCTAAATGGATTTTGGTATACCGGTGTCAAAACCCAAATCTAACCTCTCTTCTGTTCCTTCTTCATATTTTACCTTAACTGTACCGTTAAAACGTTCAAAAATTTGTCTGAAAAGTGTGTTTACCAAATTGCACCGTTAAACTCGTCTCGATGATACGATTCTAATGATGTATATTGTCCGATTATGATTTTGTTTTTTTGTCCTAAAAATCACACGAGCCTAACCGTGCAACCGGTTTGTCAAGATTATTTATGGATCAAATTCTATGTCCAAAAACGTTTAACTCCAATCACGTCAGCTGGTTAACTTTCCACCTTTTTGTATAGAACAAGAACAGTACCAAATCCGGAACAGTAACTCGGATAGTCAATCCGAGATAGAAATCCGGAACAGTAATCTGAATTGCTAATCCGAAATGGTGATTTGGAATAGTGATCCGAGATGAAATCCAGAATGCACTGTTCTGATCTGAAATGGAATCCGGAATAGACTATTCTGATCCGAGATGGAATCTGGAATAGACTATTCTGATCCGAGATAGAATCCGGAATACACTACTAATCCAAAATTCAATCCGAGATGGAATACGAGATAGGCTTTTCTGATCCGAAATGCAACTCTGATGATCCGAATTGCACTTTTCTGATCTGAAATTCAAGCCTGATGATCCGAATTGCAAGTCTGATGATCCAAAATGCAGGTTTCTGATCTGAAATACAAGTCTTCAATCCAAAATGCTTTGTTGTTAATCCGAATTCGCTGCAAAAACCCTAAAACAGCCGCCAAAACCCTAGAACAGCCGTCACAAACTTCAAAACAGCCTCCAAAACGTCCAAAAACCCAACTTTTTCTGTTGTTACGATTCTAAACCAAGCAAAATCAAGAGCCGAATGCTCTGATACCAATTGTAGGTCCCCTAATCCGTATGGATCTTCACAGAATCGTCTATCTAATCTAGAGTGCGGAATCCCCTTGATCAAATTTCAAAGAAATAATAACAAGAACACGAACCCAATTTCTTTCAAACTGTCTTCTACTGATTATCTAACACAATGGTTTACAATCAATTCAAGACTCTCTAGAAATCTCTCAGCCACTCTCTGTAGATTTCTCACACTCCTCTCTTTCTAACACCCAAAACCCTAATGCACAACATGTATATATACTACATGTCTGCATACTAGGCTTTATACTAGGCTAGGCTATTCTCCAAGCCCATTACAACTCTAAACAAGCTAAACACAAATGCTAAGCCCAATACAAAATATCCAAAAACTAAACTATTAAACTATTAAGCTGTTGTCACCAATATGCACCAACAATCCTTATCATCAAGAAATGTCATTTCGATTTCTTGATGATTCGGAAATTTTGTGCCTCCCCCTGAAACAGTACCGGTTTTAGGTTTCCAAGATTGTTGACATTTACCAGATTGAATATTATTTACAAATTTAGACACTTCTGGTTTTAACGAACTTGATGAACTTGGTTTCTTCTCTACAGCATCCGGTTTTAATGCGTTTTCAATTACTTTAACTTGTTTACGTCTTTTTTTTCTTCTTGTTCCTTAACAATACGTTTGTCTTGTTTAGGTGACACAGATCGACGTTGACAATTCTTTTCAGGATGGGCATTTTCAACAAAGTTGGATTTTGCCGAGTTGTTACAATTTTTTATTATGTGGCCAAACTCCCCACATTTAAAACATGATCTCCTTTTAAAAAATTTAGGAGATGCCATTTGATGACTTTATGTTGAACTTGTAGGCCTAGATGTACTTGGTCCATCTTCACACCCATTTGTGTATTGAGTGTAATTGTTTTGACTGTCACATTTTAAAATCTTTATTTGATTTAGAAAAACAATATTTGACATGTTTTCAAAAGTCTCGATTTTATCATTACCATTTGAGGCTACAAAGTTAACATTCCTCCCCCTTTTCTAGTTGCGAGCTCCTTTGGCTTCAACCTTTGGTTGTGACACCTTAGGTTTTTTCCGCTCGCTTTTCCTGTTGTCTACTTTTAGAAGCAATTAATGGTAGTGGTTTGATTGGATTTTTCTTTCCCAAAAATTTGGTTGTTGAATTTTTGAAAACTTGATCAATGACGTTGGATTGACATTATTGAGTGGAGAATCCTTGTTTGAGTAAATTCCCTCATAACCAAGCAAAGGATAGAACACATTATTGCTTTTAAATGTAGAAACAATTGTCTTGATAGATTTGATAGGATCAACCTCTTTCTTTGTAACAGATTGCACAACAGGAGTAGTATGATCACATAAAATATGATTCTCAATTGGAATTTCTACCCCTTTCTCTTTATCAAGAGATTGGTCCTGATTGGTCTCGTCTAACTCATCATCTGATAAATCATCCTCCTCTATTTTAGGTGGACTTTGATCAACAACAATGATAAGTTCTTTGTCTTTCTGGATTCATCTGAGGAATTGCCCAGTTTAAACCCTAACCCTGCTGCAAATTCTTCGGGATTAAGAGGTACAGATGGTATAAAACAAGCCATTTCCTCCTGTTCAAGCAATTTGGTATAATTGTGTTTCAATGGTGGTGGACACGATTTATACCCAATGCATTTCACATCTCCTTTAAGTTTTTGAACATCAATGATGTGATCAAGCAGGAGTTAGGGTAATTCTCCAATTTTAGCTTAATTGCACCATGCTCGCATTTAGCAATGGCTAACTCCTTTTTCGTTTCTTCAAGCATATTAATGTAGTTATTAATACCAGTTTGCTTGTTCAAAACTGTTTTTGTTAACTCTGACACGCTTTTCTTAAGAGTCTCAATTACAGTGAATTCTTTCTCATTTCGAGTTAAAGCCATGTTTGCCTCTTTGCATTTTGACAGTTCAACTACTATGCTTTGATTGTGACTGTTAATTGTTTCAAATTTAGTTTTTAAGTCAGCACAATCATTGCATATCCTAGGAGAGTCGGATTTTACTTGACTTGTTGAACCTGCAACATTAGCCATAAAAGCAGTATGATGAGAAAAAAAGATCCATCATTGGCAAAGAGTTTCTCCATTTCCTTCGATGCAACTTCTGCTTTCTTTATCAACCCAGACTTTTGACTTTTCAGCTCCTATGCTGGTTTCAGCAACTCATCAACCTCAGTATCAATCTTTTCCCTGACATTTGAGTCTGATCCATAACCATCCACACTTGAGCTTTCCTCATCAGAACTCCCACTATACCCATAACTGTCATCATCATCAGCGAGTCAATACTGTGAACTTGTTTGATATGATTGACTATCTTAGCATAACAAGCAGTTCCTCATTGATTCTCATTTCCCAACTGAACTAACCAATCACATCCTTCATCTGCTTGAACTACTAACGCTCTGCTGTGTTGTTTGAAGGCCCAGTCTGGTTGGAGTTGTTTGGGTTGTTAATAGCTACTATACCCCATTCATTGTTAACTTGAGTTGTGTTGTATGAGTGTGGTTGATTTCGGAAAGGGTTGTGATTTCCTTGCTTGCTAGGTCGAGTACATTCATGTTTGAAATGACCTTTCTCTCCATAGTTGAAGCAAGTAATAACATCTTTATCAAAGCCATACTTTGTGTCTTTCTTGCTTTCTAAACTTGTTCTTCCAGTTCTTTTCATGTAGTCTTTCCTCTTCTAACCGCACTTGCAAATGCCCACTTAATATCCATTAGCTCCATTTCATCCCTGTCTATTTGCTGATAGTCCTCATTAGTCAAATTGATGTTTCCAATTTGACCGAAGACTAGTCCACTATACGCACTAACCATGGTATTCAAAAGTTCCATGTGTTCCCTAGCAACTTCTACACTTACCTTGGAAAGATGTGAAGTATCAAGTCTGATGGCATTAGGATTTGAAGGTTGAAAGTTGTTACTATAGAAAGCTTGTTGAGAAGCTTGTTGTGGAACTTGACGTGTAACAACTTGTGGTTGAGGAAGAAAGGCTTTTGGATCAAATGCATGTCCATAGGTTTGTGAACTTGAACCAGCTGATTGATTTGTATGAACTGGCTGTGGTAGAAAAGGTTTAACATTTGATACAAATGCTATTTGGAGTTTCGGTTGCTGAGGTGTACTAACGCCTGTTTTAATACCTCCAAAATACATTTCAGGGTTTTGTGGAATAGGAACTCTTTTTGCTTTTCGTATTTCTTCTTCATTCTTGTTCTCCAGCTTCTGAACGAACTCATAAATACTGATCACATCTAAAGCACCTGTATGCTTTAGCAAGTCAATAAATTGATTCCACTTAGGTGGTAAGGTATCAGCAAAACACATCATAATCTCTTGTGGAGATGCGTATACTTTGTATGAATACATTTCACTAAGCAGATGATAGAAACGAGTTGTCATGTCGCTTAGTGTCTCATTCTCCATGAACAGAAAACCTTCAAACTCTTTATTCAGAAGATCAAGTCGTATCTTCTAGTTGCAGCATTTCCTTCCCCTCTTGCTTTCAAAGTATCCCACAAATTCTTGGCTGTGGTACAGTACACAAATTGATGATAAATATCCTTATGAAGTGCTTGTGTATGGATAGCAAATGCCTTCTTCTCTAAATCATAAGCCTTTTTATCATTTTCATCTAAGTTGGCTAAAGAGGTTGGATTTGATCCTGCTTGTTCGAGAGATTCTATGTATGGTGTAGTAAAACATGTCCACAACTCTGTATTTTGACCAAGAACATATGTATGAAAACGACTTTTCCATGAAGGATAATCGTTCATATGATTCAACTTTGGTGAACGGTTGTTACTTCCTATTTCACTCTCGTTAATGAGAAGTCTGAATGCTTTGATTTTGATTTGCCACGCACGGCCATTGATTAGCGGTAATCATGGCCGTTTGCTGAGGCATTAATGATTTAACCCATGAGGTTGTGGAGCTAGATTGTGGAGAATCTTCATTTGTACTTGAACTACACCCCCAATCCCAAGGATTTGTACCCATTTTGCTTGTTTGTTTAAGAAAATTAGCTTAAAATTTTTAAATTCTAAGGATTAACTTGAAATAAAAGTCTTCTTTTTTTAAAGTTCACAATTTCAAAAACCACGAAGCATCAGTTCTCATGAAAAACTGGTCATGAAAAACTACCACCACGAACAACCTAAAAAAATCATGAAAACTTGGTTCTTCGTGCGAGACACTGATTCATACGAACCACTAGTTCTTCACGCGAACCACTAGTCTTCGCACGAACAACTGGTTCTTCACACGAACCACTGGTTCTTCGCACGAACAACTACTTCTTCGAAAGAACCACGGGTTCTTCGCATGAACAACTGGTTCTTCGTGGGGTGAGTTATTCGCAGGGGGTCTTTCGCAGGTGGGATCTTTCACAGGGATTGGTTGGTGAGAAGTTTCCTTTTGTATCAGAATCTTCTTTCTGAGTTTTTGAAAGTTGACAGTTGTTTAGACAGATTTGGTTAAAAAGACAAACATTCCAAAACGGCTTTTCAGTCCAATTTGAAAATTAAGTCAACACTCAAGGAATATTCCGGTGAGTTTTCCGACAAGTGCTTCACCGTAAAATATGTCTAACTAAACTTTGATAGAAAATTTTAAGAAAACCGTATCCAAACATGTCTCCATGTATTTTAACTAGGTTTTTATAAAAATTTTCCGAAAACAACAAGTTTTACCCAAATTTTAAACCAATTTTCTTTGTTTGAAGTTCATGAACACTTCTAGGAAGCTTCACAACTTGCTCAAGCACAACACTGTTCTTGGTTTTAAACAAGGAAGAGAGCCAAAGCTCTGATACCACTTTAGGTCCACTTAAAGGATCAAGATAACCTACTTTCTTGTTGTTTAACACACACACGATTGCGAAATCCAAGTGTATATGCAAACCAAAAGAAAAGTATAACAAACATAAAGTAACCAAAGATTCACTATCTTTTGATTAACTGCAGAGAGCTAGTACAAACACATACACACAATGTTCATACAGACTCAAGGTATTCTTTATGTGCTCTCTCACTGAAACTTTGAGGTGCATGTCTGTTTATATAGGCCCAACACCCATAACAGTCATGAGGAATGTCACAGTGCCACGAAAAAGGGCAAGGCCCACGAAGAACAGGTTCTTCGTGGACTATTCTCACGAATAACCAGTTGTAATGAAGAACTGGTTCTTCTTGAATGGTGACTCGTACGAACAAGCAATGGCTCTTACGAACAAGCAATGGCTCGTACGAACAAGCAACTGGTTCGTACGAACAAGCAGATGGTTCTACTTGAATGGTCACTCGTACGAACAATCAAATGGCTCATACGAACAAGCAACTTGCTCGTACGAACAAGCAATTCACTCTCACGAACAAGTGGTTCTTCGGGGTGCCCTGCTAACACATACTGCACAGATAGCAAGATCAGAAACCAAAAACTTAACAGTATGCACACATGTAACTGTTTTACAACACAAACAAACTAAACGCCGTACTAAATCAAGATAGGAGGATATCTTGATTTGGTTGACACGACCAAAACTTTACAGACGCAACAAACAAAGACCGTACAATTACTGTTGTAACAAAGAACAAGCGACAGATACAAAAGTGTATCAACATACAAGTAGTTTATGTTACGAGCAGATGCAACATCTGAATTTGAACTTCAATGAGAAGGAGAATGATAATTTGTTTGAGTTTATAAACGTTAGGTTTAAATTATTGTCTGGATGCTGAATCCACTTGAGATTGTTTTTTTAGTTTGATAGTTACGGTTAGGGCTATTGGGTGGTCTTTGTTATGGTTTTACTATATTTTGATGAATTTTAGATCCAATATAATTGATTATTAAGGCCAAATGCAAACACTTACCTCAAATCAGTTCTCAAAGCTAATACTTGATGTTAGGTTGGAATAATCACGTGCATTGCATAAACTGTATCCTTGCATAAATTTTGGTTATTCAATTTTGATTTTGATTATGATTTTTTTTCTAGATCATTTAGGTAAAGCCATGACAACTTGCAAAAGAAGCAACAACGACAAAGAAACCAGTTACCAAGAAACAAAGAGTTGCGGGCTGGATGTGGTATCCCCAATTTGTTTTTATGCATATCTTGAAGATGCCTGAGCATGCGTTTGTTCTTTTCTTTGCACACACATTTGCAACATCCTACATTTACGTAGCAGCAGTTTGTCATAAGATACACATTTGGAATCTATCTGATTGCGATGGTTATTTGTTTTGCTTGCTAATAATGTGTTTTTGTTTGATTACCTTTTTAACCTTAATGGAGCTTGCGCTCTTTCGAAACTCATTGATATTAACAAAAAAAACGCCACAGTCTCATTTAGTCCGCAGATTGTTTTAATCCAACAGTTGTGAAACGTTCTGTTTTCACACTTTGGGGCGTTTTTCCTAGATCTGACCCCTATATATAAATACAATATACATACACATCTGGGAAGCTTAACGTACAATAGCCCCTTAACAGGCGAAGCGTACACGACTAAATTACAAATGTTATAAAATTTTAACCCTAATCACGCATAGGTTGAACACAAAATCATGCTTGAACAAACACACATAAATCACGCATGTGGTAAACACATACACATAAATCACACGTGAAGTAACCCTAATCATGCACGTTATTTTGTGGCTGCATACGCTTTGCATGTTAAGGAACTTTTGTGTGTGTGTGTATATATCCTATTTCAATAAATAAACCTTTGAAGGGGTATATCAAGTAAAAAAAATGATTTTGTCTAAATAGGATAAAAAAGAATCTTGATCTTTTATTTTTAAAATCAATGGTTAAAATAAAAGTGTAGGAAAAAAGATATGTGTAAGGGTATTTTTGAAATAACCTATTTGTTGATTTCTATTTTCACATACAGTGCAATGTATATTCCCCCGTTATTTTATAAAGGCTTGTAACTCATTCATATGACATTATTTTTTTCAAAAAAATACACCATAAAATCAACTATATTTTTATCTTTAATTTAAGTCCTATATTTCTATATAAAATATAAGATATAACAAAACCCAAAAAATTTCTTAGATTTCTATGTTGTATAACTTTTTATGTCAAATTTTTGGTACTAGATTTTGTGCTGAAGTTTTGTACTCGATTTGTTTTTTGTGCTACATTCTTTTATTAGATTTTTTTGTGCTAAATTTTATTTGTAAAAGATTTTTTATAATGTTTTTTGAAAAAACAAAAAGGGTGAGAATTTGTATTTTATGACCAAAAGACTATTCCATCTTACCAATAAGGTATGACACATGTTATTTTCACAATCTTTCTCAAACAAAACCCACTTTTTAGTGAATTTTCCTCACTTTTGAATTAATATAAAATCGTTTCATGTTATTTATTGTCATTATGATCTAATGTTACCCCTAATAAATCTTTTTGAAGTTCTTCATCGCTTTCACTTCATGTACACATTACACACCTAATATTACCGCATACAATCCAGTTAAGTCACCACCATATTTGACCAAGACGACACCATCTTAACTTTCTTTTTACATGTAGGGTCATGCCTATTAATAGATCTACATTACAAAGCGATAATGAGTCCTTGACAGGCTTTCATTACATAATTGTTAATATTGAACAATAAAATATGTATATTAACTTAACAAATTATCAAATTATGTTTGATTTCCGTGATAATATTCTGTTTACACCAAATTTAATGAGACTGTTTTTGGTGTTTTCTTTATTCAATATTTGAAATACTATTTTATTTCTGTCTAGGTGATGTGTATATAAATGGGCGAACACCATGGATAATTGCATACCTTTATCTTTATTTTTATATTAATTTTAATCACATACTTAGCATCAATACATATAATATAATCACCAATACAATCATCAATACATATGAAGTTATATTAAAGATAGTATAACATGAGCCTCTCTACTTGTTGGCAGTTCAAACCAATAGCAACACGCGAGTGACAATAAAATGAGTGTTGGAGCTCATCCCACTACATGAACGTCTCTCGGGACGGGTTTTTCTGACCTTTATGATCTCCTACTGCTTACCCCAAAGCTAGACTCTTCATTCCATACATCCATGTATGACTCATCAATTATGACTATAGATATGTGATATGCCTGAATGACTCATTCTTTCTTTTCGGAGGCCTAATCGAAATTTAAATTTGGAGTCTTTTTTCAACATATAATTTGGACAAATGGTCATTGATATAAAATAATAAAGAAAGTCAAATCCTCACCACCAATCAAATACGCTAAAACCCTATAACAAGATATTGGCGAATCTAATTGAAAATTTGAGTTTCATAATCAAAATTAGCAAGGAACTTAAAGAATTTACAAATAATCATGATTTCACTAAAAAAATTGTACATACTAATATCATAAAAAACAAGTTCACAAATCAACTTTTTATAATAAGCATCTGAAAGAGTATTCGAAAAACACGATATAGCATAAGATATAACAATTATACGTATTTGAGAATTGGGATTGCTGATATCATTACTTCCATCCAATTATTGTTTGGATAAGCAAACCTAACTACTCACAAAACTGCCAGTCTAAAATAAGCTATCCCAAACACCCCTAGTAGTGCTATCTATTTACAATAAACTTCTTAACCAAATCTCAAATCCCAAATAATCTTTTGTCATTAAAGTATAATTATAATAACTAAACATACAAATTTCGTATATTAGAAAATATAGAAGTTCCATTGGGAGTATATTATGGTAACAAATACCATGGAATACGTACCTTCACTCAACAATTTAACATCTAGTTCTTCAAACTATATCACCTCATCTTTCCCTAGTGGCTTTTGAATTTTTATCCAACTAAGATGAGCACCAAGTCATACCCTTAAAGCAAACGACCATCATAAAGAGAATTAACAAAAAGAAAAAAAAAGGATTAAAAAACAACAAAAGTGGAATGCATATGATTGAATATTATCCCAATAAGCAATTGTAATAACAAAAACAATTGTTTCCTTCTTTTATTCCCCCTTCAAATTGGAGGATGAAACTCACAAATGTCCAACTTGTGAAGTAGAAGCTCTAACTATCGGGATCCCAATGCTTTAGTAAATAAGTCCGCTACTTGTAGTTTTGTCAATGTACGCTGGCTCTATTTCATTAAACAGGGACGGAGCTTTTAAGTCCCCCTCCCCTAATGTTTCGGTTAGAAGTGTAATATTTTCTGTTTTTTATTTTAAAATTTTAAAATAATATAGATCTGTCCCTACCAATTATTTTACTTAAAAATCCACTGCCCCTGCAAGTTTATTGTCCAAAATGTTTATACATATTTTCGTATTGAGTTAAAAAAAATTGAAGAACGGGCTATTAGTAAGTTTTTATATTTTTGTTTGTAAACTTTAAGTAAAGTTTGTTACTGATTTATATAAATCAAAGTTGAGGGTTCTTTTTATCTTAAAGGTAGTTACCATTTCTCTTAAATGTTGTCGGGCTGACTTGTAATTCTTCATCTAGATATTCACCATTTATCTCGCATCGTTATAAATATTTTGGTCATTATTTTTGTTAAAACGATATTAGCTTTTTTTAGTTTTAGTGTAAAAACGCGTCATTTGTATAAATGAAGATTAGGTAGTTTTATTTGGAGTTATTATTGTTTGACCCGTGTAAGTCCCGATAATCTGGATCTATCAACGATATCACACAATCACCAAGGATGGGCGGAATCCAAACTTGGTGATCTTCAAGAAAACCGAAAAGATGAACAAAACGAATCAACTTTAATACCTTGCACACGATTATATTACTTGAACAAGCAAAACCGTCTGGTACAAGATGGAGCCTCTTTCTAGAGAATTCCCAAAGGTCACCCTAGAAATGACATAAGCTTAGCTTATATACCTAGGGTAAGGGCGTGCCCCTCATGTGCTTGCCTAGCCCACATGGCCTATGACATGCCCAAATGACCTATAAAGGTCCAAACCTAATACAAACTAACCCAGTTAGCTATCATAGACTGTTGCGTACATTTGATGTGTCAGTCTCACACTTCTAGGACCTAACAATCTCCCCCTAGACTGATGCATCAAATTGTCTTGATAGAATAAATTCAGCAACGTATTCAACAGAGACTATGGTTGTCGCTATGCTGTAAGTGTTGTGGAAGTCAGTCTCAAACTTCTTAGACCTCACACTTCAACGAACTCTCAGCACTGGATATCTTTCTTCAGCTCTTGTGGTTAGCTTCATATCAGGATCTTGATCAGCTTTTCTTGAAACATCTTTGATTAAAAGAATGTGAGAGAAGGAACCTCAGCAGCTCTTTTCTTCGTCAATCTTTCTCTTTCAAGCAACTAACACTGTCATTGTCAAACGATGACTGGCATCTGGTTCTTCTGCCTCAGGTACACTTTGCTGTTGTGATACTTCATGCTTTGTCGGCAACCCCTGTTGTCACACCCCGACCCGCAGCGGAAAAAGGTGATCGGGGCATGATTGGGTTTTCATCAAAGCTCATGACATTTATTATAATGTTTAATATTTATTATTACAATTTTAAAGAAGATCATACAAGTACAACATGTTCTATACATCTTTCTAGACTTCATTATTTTTCTTCTAAGGCACTTTCCTATGTATTCCTTGCTTCACCTTGTTCACCTGTATCATGTGTAAAAATGGTTTTTGGGTCAACAAAAAGTTGGCGAGTGAATCCTATGAAAAACATTTAAACGTGTTTATTGTATTGATTATAAAATAAAGTGCATAACCACATATGAGTAAATGTAGATGTATTATCACAAACAAATTAATATTACACACATACAACAATTGATTGTTTTGAGGCACGCGTTGTTCAACTCGTCTCCCACGAGGAACTGATGGGCCTAATGAATGAGTTTTGAGGCACACGTTGTTCAATGAACTGATGGGCCTAATGAATGAGTTATGAGGCACGCGTTGTTCAACTCGTCTCCCACGAGGAACTGATGGGCCTAATAAATAATTTGCATACAACTTGACAATATGTAATACATAACAACAAACAATATTTACATTCTAAGTTTATATCATATAATGGTATAGCACGAGTTTGAATAAGCGAATTAATTTAAGCGACACATGATACACCCAAAACATGAATAAAAAGGGGAATTTGTAAGAATTCACTCACAGTGGTTGCGTTTCCTTAGATTGATGATGAATGCGCACAAATTTGGATTTAACCACGAGAGAAACTAACCTAAATAATAACATAATGGTTCGGTAAATAAGTGGATTTTATTAACAATTTTAATAGGATTTTTAGATTTATTTTTGTGAGTTTAAGGTCATTTTCTAACTTTAAAAATATTATTTTTAAATATTTTTAATTGATTTTTAAATAAAATAAATAAATAAAAGAAAATAAAAAATTTTGACTTTTTGACCAGTTGACCAGTTGACTTTGACTGTTTGACCGGTTCGGACTTTGTGTTTGTTTGCGCTGAGTGAGGTTCGAACTCGTGACCTCCCGTATACGTGCACGCAGCTCTACCAACTGAGCTACGTGTCTAACCCGAAATATTTCTGTTTTTAATTATATTTATATACTACTTAGGTTATTCAGAATTTTATTTAATTAAAAAGGTTTTTAAACTAGTCGAACCGGAGCGCATGATGCGTTTCGAACCCGTGACCTGTTGTTCGTGTGCACACAGCCCAACCAGATGGGCTGTGTGTCTAACCCGTAATAACACCGATTATATTAGTTATATATACTTACTTAGAGGTGATCTGTATAGCTTTTCTTTAAAAAGATTGGTTTTATTTCAGAAGTCGGATACGTGTGTGATTCGAACTCGGGTGTGCTTGTTTAACATTGCACACAGTCCACCACTGGACTGTGTGTCTAACCCGGTTAAATATACGATTTTAATTATACTTATATACTAAAAAAAACTTCATCTTCTTCCCAAAGAACCCACTGATACTAAATCATCTGTGTAATTATAAAAACTTATTTGAATTCGATAGTTAGATTCTTTTAACAAAACATAAACAACACAGGAACAAAAGAGATGATTTTATACCGAAACGGAGATGTTGTGATACTTCGGTGATGCCTCTGGTGACAACATAAAAATTCTGGCGATGCTAATTGAAGCAGAGGGTTCTTTCAGAGAGTTATAAGTGATGATTGAGAAAGTGTGCCAGTTCAATTGAGGTGAATTGGTCGGTATTTATAGAGTGTCAAGACTGGTATGTTTTCAGTTTTCCGGTGACCAAATTCCGGCGAGTTGCAGAAAATTCCGGCGATGTATTTCTTGCGACAGAGATTCTACAGGGAGTTTAAGGTGAGTGTGGGTGATTTCGATATGAGCTCTAAATGTCCTGTTTATAAAGTAAGGCAACAGTGGGATAGTTTCTTCGGTTTTCCGACGATAACTCTCGGTCAACTCACAGAGAATTCCAGCGATTTCCGGTGAACTCCGGTAAACAGAGACTTGTTTTCACAATGTGGTGAGGGTTTGGCTATGAATTGAACGAGATTTGGACTTGATAGCTAACATGTTCGACAGTTTCGGTCAAGAGATTTAATTAACCTTCAGTTATGTTTTTGATTGGTTCAAATGATTGATAACCGATTTTTGGGTTAAAGGCATGATTAAATCGTCGGTTTTCCTTGGGTTAATTCGCGATTACGAGTAATGCCGGCGGTTACAGATTTGCCGAAGCTTTGAGATTTTCAGTTTTAGCCGTGGATTCTAAATAAAGTTTAATGGTTTCAGATTTATAGCACATAAGTGTGTGTAGAGCAGTGGTGTGTTAGCGTGTTTGGTTTGTGGGCGACCCAGGTTCGAAACCCGACGTCTGCCTTTATTTTTCTATCCATTATTTATTTGAAATTTTAAATTATGGTTTTTAAACTCCAATATATTTATTAATTGTGTATTGTTAAAAATTAATTTGAGCATTAAATACGCAACAAAATTTATAACTGATTATTCGGTTTAATAAACGAAGCGGGTTTGGATAACCCGGTTTTTTACGGATGTTACAGTATCCCCTACTTTTAGAAATTTCGTCCCGAAATTTAAGTAGTGGTATGGTTGACTCGAAAGGAGGGTGGTTTTGACAATTATATACTTAGAAGGGGGTAAGAGTTTAAATTTTATTTGAGGCGGTAACGTTCCTAGTAAGGGTTGAATACCCTGCTACAGGAATCGCTTTTTGATGCCTAAGATAAGGAATATGATAAACAGAGTTGATTGACTAGGTATGATCTCATGCACAAGAGTTTTGATACGTTTGGAAAAATAAGGTTATACCCTAAAACAAAACTTCTACCACTAAAACCTACATGGAACCTTTCATAACCGCCTGCCAATGCCTCTGATCCTTTGGCAAGAATACTTATATATAGGAAGTACCAGCGGCGTATCCACCATATTCTTGTCAAATTTTCGTTGGCTTTATCAGTAAGTTATGATTAGTTTTATGTGACTCTAGATTATAAACAACACAACAACCAAAGCTTGAGTCTAAATTCTGAAAGTATACATGTTTGAATGATGACAGTACCTCTCTCGTTTGTTATGATGAAGAGGTTAGTCTATGTAGAAGTGAGACACTGCCCAACTTCTTTGAATGATGAGATTGAAATACGTTGAGATGTATGAATGCTAAATCAGTGAGTATAAAACAAACTTCAACCATGACATTACTAAATCCTACATGGAACTTCTCATAACCGCCTGACAATGCCTCTGATCCTTTGGCAAGAATACTTATATATAGGAAGTACCAGCGGCGTATCCACCATATTCTTGTCAAATTTTCATTGGCTTTATCAGCAAGTTATGATTAGCTCTATGTGACTCTAAAACATAAACAAACACAACAACCAAAGCTTGAGTCTAAATTCTGAAAGTATACATGTTTGAATGATGACAGTACCTCTCTCGTTTGTTATGATGAAGAGGTTAGTCTATGTGGAAGTGAGACACAACCCAACTTCTTTGAATGATGAGATTGAGATACGTCGTGAGGTATGATGATATGGATGTTAAATCAATGAGTATAAAACAAAACTGAAATAGTAATTCCATTAAGATTCTTGGATAAATTTCCAATTTATAATTGAGGTATGTGATGATTGAGATAACATAAATAAAACATAAAAACTAGGCGGTTGGAGTTGAATCTTGATTTTTGGTGAAGAAAACTAGTTGGGTGATTCGTTTGGGCCGTTATTATCTTCAACAGGATTGGCGTTGATGTTGTAAACTCTTCCTCTTGCTGGTGGCCTAGTGGTTAGGTTTTCTTGATTTGCTTGGTTAACTGGGTTTGCTTGAGCTTGGGCGTTTATGATGTTAACCAATCGAGGGCATGTGTTTCTAAAATGGGTAGGGTCGCCACAATTGAAACAAGCTCGAACATATGGGAGCATGGGGTATTGAGGTTGTTAATATGTTTGGATCATGTTTTGAGTAGGGGGTGAGGTTTGGTTTTGAGAGGTGCGGCAAACCTTGCTCAAATGTCCATAGCGTCCACAATTCGCACATAGTCGACAAGGTAAGGTAGATGGATGGTGATAAAAACAGGTGTTGCATTGAGGGTGAGGTCCAAAGTAAGGTTTCTTATAAGTTGAGTTGGGTGCTACTTGAGTGATTGGGATAGTTTGGAGGGGTATGGCTTGTGAAGCTGGTTGATTGCGTTGGGTGACAGCGAAAATTTGCCCATCTCGTTTTCTCTTAGAAATGGGTTGAGAAGGGGATTCGGTTTGGGTGGAGTTTGAGGTTTCAGTTGATGCTTTATCCTTCTTCTTCTCCTCCTTGAAGTCTTTATTCCGTATGCGGTTCTTGGTGAGCTCTGTAGCTAACTCCATTGCTGCTTCCAAAGTTGCAGGTGTGGTACTTATTATAGGGTCTTGAATTTTTTAAGGAAGACCTCGAATGTAGTGCTCGATCAAACGGTAGAGGGGAGTGAACAAGTTGGGAACCATTTGATTTAACTCAAGGAATCTCTTGTTGTATGTGGTGTGGTCGCCTTCCTTTTGTTTCAAAGAATAGAACTCATCCTCCAATTTCTTGATTTCGCTTCTTGGGCAAAACCATCTTGTCATGATTTCCTTCAACTCTTCCCAAGTCAAAGTCATAGCATCTTCAACACCTCGTTTGGCCTTCTCTGTATTCCACCATGTAAGTGCTATTCCAAGTAAACGACCGGTAGCATATCGCACTTTGCGATCATCGGGGCAATAGCAATTTAGAAAAGTGTTTTCCATTTCCTCAAACCAATGGAGGAGAGCGGTGACACCTTCAGTCCCTTCGTATTTTGGAGGGTCACAGGATTTGAAATGCTTGAAGGTGCATTTAGTGGTAATTGGGGGAGGGTTGCCAACATTTTGATCTTCTTGATTGACGGGATTAGCTGTAAGGGCTTGTTGAACTTGAACTACAATGTTGGGTATTACGGCAGCCATTTGTTGAGCGATTTGGGCAACCATGCGCTCGCGGGCTTTTCCTGATCTCATCTTCCTACGAGCGAGACTAGAAGACATCTACAAGGAATACATATCAAGAGTATGAGTTGGACGTTTTAGGGGTCATGTGTCGTATTTAGGAATGAACATTCATAAAATAAATATAGAATAATAAATCTACTACATCCATAGGATGTCTTGGGCTCTGCTCGTAATTGGGCCTTGCATGCCGCCATACTTCACCTTCGTAATCATGTGGGCCCCCATGATTACCGGGTTTTTCATATGGTTCGCATGTGTTAGCCTGGTTACGTACACTAAAACCCAGAGAAAATCGAGAAAGATGTATGTAACGTATGATATTCGGAATGTATCCAGGTGTGGACACGGTGACAACTCAAAGTGGGGTTAGTTCGAACGACGTTTGGTGTGGCATGCTTTGGCCTAATAGGTCCTTCGTACTCTCATCGTTAGTCCTCAGGTAGGCAAACTGGTCCGTTATATTGGATTTATACGAATGCCAACCTAGACAGGACGTTCCGACTACCGGTACCTGTATCCTTACAGTTACTACATGCCCGTCGCAGAACTCACTTTGATGAGATTTGAAAAATGAAAAATGCGACAAAATCTTGAATAACGGAAGTATGAAGGTGATTTGAATATGTGAACATTGAAATATGTATGATGAATGTGTATGTAATTATGTATGTTTGACTGTAAGTATAATTCATTATGTATCACAAAATATAATATTGGAAGTGTTTGCATGCATTTGTGTATGTATAAATACAAAACAAATAAACATCATGAGTTTGCATGTAACCACATAAACAATTAAAATCTAATCAACTATAGTATAGGCTCAAAGGGTCTAATAACCTATCCTATATCCCTATAGTCAAAAGCTCTGATACCAATCTGTCACACCCCGACCCGCAGCGGAAAAAGGTGATCGGGGCATGATTGGGTTTTCATCAAAGCTCATGACATTTATTATAATGTTTCATATTTATTATTACAATTTTAAAGAAGATCATACAATCAAATCATACAGGTACAACATGTTCTATACATCTTTCTAGACTTCATTATTTTTCTTCTAAGGCACTTTCCGATGTATTCATTACTTCATCCTGTCCACCTGTATCATGTGTAAAAATGGTTTTTGGGTCAACAAAAAGTTGGCGAGTGAATCCTATGAAAAACATTTAAACGTGTTTATTGTATTGATTATAAAATAAAGTGCATAACCACATATGAGTAAATGTAGATGTAAATTTATTCACAAAACACATAATATTAAATATTGCACACACATACAACAGTTGATTGTTTTTAGGCACGCGTTGTTCAACTCGTCTCCCACGAGGAACTGATGGGCCTAATGAATGAGTTTTGAGGCACGCGTTGTTCAACGAACTGATAGGCCTAATGAATGAGTTTTGAGGCACGCGTTGTTCAACTCGTCTCCCATGAGAAACTGATGGGCCTAATAAATAATTTGCATACAACTTGACAATATGTAATACATAACAACAAACAATATTTACATTCTAAGTTTAGATCATATAATGGTATAGCACGAGTTTGAATAAGCGAATTAATTTAAGCGACACATGATACACCCCAAAACATGAATAAAAAGGGGAATTTGTAAGAATTCACTCACAGTGGTTGCGTTTCCTTGGATTGATGATGAATGCGCACGAATTTGGATTAACCACGAGAGAAACTAACCTAAATAATAACATAATGGTTCGGTAAATAAGTGTATTTTATTAACAATTTTAATAGGATTTTTAGATTTATTTTTGTGCGTTTAAGGTCATTTTCTAACTTTAAAAATATTATTTTTAAGTATTTTTAATTGATTTTTAAATAAAATAAATAAATAAAAGAAAATAAAATTTTTTGACTTTTTGACCAGTTGACCGTTAACCAGTTGACTTTGACTGTTTGACCGGTTCGGACTTTGTGTTTGTTTGCGCTGAGTGAAGTTCGAACTCGTGACCTCCCGTATACGTGCACGCACCTCTACCAACTGAACTACGTGTCTAACCCGAAATATTTCTGTTTTTAATTATATTTATATACTACTTAGGTTATTCAGAATTTTATTTAATTAAAAAGGTTTTTAAACTAGTCGAACCGGTGCGCATGATGCGTTTCGAACCCGTGACCTGTTGTTCGTGTACACACAGCCCAACCAGATGGGCTGTGTGTCTAACCCGTAATAACACCGGATTATATTAGTTATATATACTTACTCAGAGGTGATCTGTATAGCTTTTCTTTAAAAAGATTGGTTTGATTTCAGAAGTCGGATACGTGTGTGATTCGAACTCGGGTGTGCTTGTTTAACATTGCACACAGTCCACCACTGGACTGTGTGTCTAACCCGTTAAATATACGATTTTAATTATACTTATATACTAAAAAAAACTTCATCTTCTTCCCAAAGAACCCACTGATACTAAATCATCTGTTAATTATAAAAACTTATTTGAATTCGATAGTTAGATTCTTTTAACAAAACATAAACAACACAGGAACAAAAGAGATGATTTTATACCGAAACGGAGATGGTTGTGATACTTCGGTGATGCCTCCGGTGACAACATAAAAATTCTGGCGATGCTAATTGAAGCAGAGGGTTCTTTCAGAGAGTTATAAGTGATGATTGAGAAAGTGTGCCAGTTCAATTGAGGTGAATTGGTCGGCATTTATAGAGTGTCAAGACTGGTATGTTTTCGGTTTTCCGGTGACCAAATTCCGGCGAGTTGCAGAAAATTCCGGCGATGTATTTCTTGCGACAGAGATTCTACAGGGAGTTTAAGGTGAGTGTGGGTGATTTCGGTATGATCTCTAAATGTCCTGTTTATAAAGTAAGGCAACAGTGGGATAGTTTCTTCGGTTTTCCGACGATAACTCTCGGTCAACTCGCAGAGAATTCTGGCGATTTCCGGTGAACTCCGGTAAAACAGAGACTTGTTTTCACAATGTGGTGAGGGTTTGGCTATGAATTGAACGAGATTTGGACTTGATAGCTAACATGTTCGACAGTTTCGGTCAAGAGATTTAATTAACCTTCAGTTATGTTTTTGATTGGTTCAAATGATTGATAACCGATTTTTGGGTTAAGGGCATGATTAAATCGTCGGTTTTCCTTGGGTTAATTCGCGATTACGAGTAATGCCGGCGGTTACAGATTTGCGAAGCTTTGAGATTTTCAGTTTTAGCCGTGGATTCTAAATAAAGTTTAATGGTTTCAGATTTATAGCACATAAGTGTGTGTAGAGCAATGGTGGGTTAGCGTGTTTGGCTTGTGGGCGACCCGGGTTCGAAACCCGGCGTCTGTCTTTATTTTTTTATCCATTATTTATTTGAAATTTTTAATTATGGTTTTAAATTCCAATATATATTTATTAATTGTGTATTGTTTAAAATTAATTTGAGCATTAAATACGCAACAAAATTTATAACTGATTATTCGGTTTAATAAACGAAGCGGTTTTGTATAACCCGGTTTTTGACGAATGTTACACCTGTTTCTTGACCTAAATCAAGATCTGCACAATTCTCAGAAATTTATAAGCAAACATTCTTATGCAACAGAGAGAGTACCGCATGAACACTTGGTACATCCAAGTACTTGTACTCAGATCAAAATTTAAATTTCTTTCATCATTTGATGATTATTCAAATCTTCAAGAACGCTTAATAATTTTTAATATAACAAATAAAGCACTCTATTTTTGAATTTTTGAATTTTCTAATTTTTTATTTTAATGTATAAGAATATAGAAAGAAACACAAATAAACAAAGAAACTAACTCAGTAGTTACAACTATACAATAATAAGGGGTCAAAATCGTTTTCAGATGGACCAAGGAACACTTTTTAGTGTGAACTTATTTAGACTGGTCTAAGTGATTGCCAATATATTTGTCCACTTAAACTTTAACGCTCAACTTTCATTTTTTCAACTTCGTGATATGCTTAAGGTAGTATTATACTATAATACTCATGCGTCCCATACCATAACATACCCCCGCGATCTAGGTAAGCACAACGATTCATCGTAGCCAATGAGTATACTGAGATTATCCTTTAACTTTTACAACATCAGACTATTGGTGAACAGGTCATTACTTTCGTACAGCAGAGTGACCAATAATATCTGACGAGGGTTAGACAAATACCTTATGTGGTATGTTTGAATTCATGGAATTTTCTCATGATGAGATTTCCTTTCATTTAAGGTTTTGGCCCTTCTTATTTGGCTCGTTTAAGAATATCCTGATTGTGCCTAGGTCTGCATATAATTTGGATGCAACAGAAGGGCAGCCAAGATATCCCCGGATGACTCAACAGCATAAAGACCCAAAACTTCAGATATTGGCTATCTATCAACGCAGGATTTAAGACCATAAAATCATACGCCTATAGTGTGTGACCCACTGAATATATAGTTCTTTATGTTTATATCATTAGTATCTTTTAATCACTTTGAGCGTTAAGCCTATCGACATATCATTTAGTATCTTTTAATCACTTTGAGCGTTAAGCCTATCAACATATCACATTAGATCCTAGTCTTTTCAGCTACGACACCTTACATGTGTCAGCCACACCCTTTATCACGAATATTCATTTCATTTCCCAATCATTGCAAAAACTGTTTGAAACTATTTATTTTATTTTATGAACTTTTTTTTTCTATTTTTCTCCCCCTCAAACAATACATATATCGCCCTCTCCCCCCCCCCCTAAATTTGTGCATCATACTTTATGCACAAATTTACCTAATAAACAAAACATATGTACAAAGTTTTAAACGAAAGAAAAGGAAAATATTTTTGTTGTTTTTGCTTAACCATTCCGTCATTAGATAAAGACTAATCAATTTCAAAATTAAAGCATGAAATGTAAATTTGTACCTTTTCGCTGATCTTTTCTTACCTCATCTCCTCCAAAGGAAACATCACACTCATAATAAAAATTTGAACTTTTTGCAATAGTGAGATGTTATCCGATATGTCCCTGGAACAACCGCTGTCAACATTCCATAGATTGTCAACAGCTCCTCTTTAGTTGTTCCTGAAAAATAAGGAGATTAGTAAGACAGTAGGACCCAGGCCATCGTGGTCCTGGGTTTCCCTGAAGCATCAAAATAAGACACTTCCTTCAGACACAAATCCCCTTTTGTTTCAAGGATTGGCGATGTTGTTACTGCTTTGGATTTTGGTTTCCAAATATGTTTCGTTTTAACAAACGCGATTGTTGCCTTTGATGAGCAACTTTGGCTATTTCAAGTTTAGTCATTTTAGAAAAAATATTTTTGTTTCTGAACAGCCTTGCGTTTGTTTTTGGCAACATTCCAATCCCCATCAGATGGTTTAACCTTGGGATTCACATTCTTCATTGCCTTAGGTGATGATACTTTCATCGGCTTCGAATGATTTTTATCCTCAGGTGTAACCTTCTGATTTTGAACATGATACGGAACATGGGGACTATGTGTGCAGTTTCGAGCAATATGACAAGGAATGCCGCAATTGAAGCACGTTTGTCTCTTCGCATATAAAGCATTCTAATTAGCTTGATTTGCTCTTGCATGCCTTGAAGGATGAACTGATCCCTTCTGTGCTTGATTTCCTTGCACGTTTCTTGCAGACGAAGATGAATTTGGATGTTTGTACTTGTCGTTTGCAAGGGCCTTCTTCTGTTGTGGAGATTTCTTTTGATTCTGCTTGTTTTGTTTAGACTGCAAGTCTTGTTCAGAAATCTCTCCAACCTTTCCAAAAGCTTTTCTAGCACGGTCAAAAGCATATTTTTCACATTTGCCATTAAAGACCGGCTTAACAAAAGCATTTTTTACAACACTAGCCTTTTGAGGGCTATTGCTTCCCATTGATGATTTTGGAGAGCATGACTGTCCTTGACGTTTGGACTTCTGCTTTCTTCGTCTCCGATTTACTCATTTCTGCTCTTTTAGCTTGATCTGAACCTTTTCATCAGAAGCAAAAGGTTCAGATTGTTCAGTTTGCGCACTTGGAGCCTTGTTCATGTCAGCTCTCTTTTCATCAGCTGACTCATTAGAAAAGTCAACAGCACCAGATGGTTCCCGTGTGTCTTAGGAATAATCACCGTGTTGCCGTACACCATATGTTGTGCTTTCTCAATATCTTCGTCGGTTTCAGGCATTGTTGTGTAGTTGTGATTATACGATGGGGCAACCTGATTGAATCCTAAACCCTTACCTTTGTTCTCCTTATATGCCAGTTGTACATTGCACACGTCTTGAACAAGCTTGCTGGATGTATCAAACTTCTTTATATTAGCTTCGTTTTGTTGATATATTCTAGTAAGAAGTCCCAACTCAACTCTTACCAAGTCGCATTCCATGGTTTTTGAATCTAATCTAGTTTTGTAATCATAGACCCAACATTTCTGTTGATTTACGTACAGGTGGAGCTAAGCTATGTCTTTCTTTTGTGCTTCAACCTTTTATGTGAGTAACTTGTTACTTTCTCGAAGGCTGATGCACTAAGCAATTGCATTGTTGTACTCATAAGCCATTTTGGAATTAAGTGTCTTGAGTTAAGCAACCCTATTCCTGCAAGGTTTAGTGCACAAAAGGTAGTTGACCATGTCAATGTGTAAGCTTGGTTTTTCAACGTGTTTGGGCTTGAGGTAGAGTTTGGGGTGCTGGGTTGTTGATTGCTGCTTGCTGGGCTTCAGGTTTCTGTTCGGACACTTCTTCAGGATGAGACCCTGTTGATTTAGCGTATAGATCTTGGAGTTCTTGGTTTGATTGTAAATGATCCCATAACCAAGATACAAAGGCGTCTTTGTCATCACCCAAAATGCTATTTGACTCATCTCTTACTTCATCTTTTCGCCTCCCACGTTCAAGCAAACACATCACATAGTCAGCAACCGGATCAACATTGTAGTTTCTGATAAACTCATTCAGCTTTTCCTTCACTTCATCCCACAGGTTCGGGTTTTGATTTTATGTTAGACTGAAAACTCTGTTCGAGTGCTGAGCTTGGGCTGCAAACGTCTTCGGATAATCAAAACCGTACCGGTAAACACGATAAAAAATGCCTAAAAACTGTTTTTTACCAAAATGTACCGTTAGACTCGTCTCGACGATACGAATCCAATGATGTATAATGTCCGATAGTGATTTTAGAAATTTTCGTGCAACCGGTTTGTTTAGATTGTCTATGGATCAAGTTTTGTGTGCGAAAACGTTTAACTCTGGTTACGTTAGCTGGTTAACTTTCCACCTTTAAGGGTACAACTCAGAACAGTACCGAATTCAGAACAGTAACTCGGATTCTTAATCCAAGATGGAATCACGAAACAGTGATCCGAGATGGTATCCAAGATGCAATCCGAGATGCAACCCGAGATGCAATCTGAGATGCAATCCGAGATGCAATCCGAAATAAGAGCCTGATCCGAAATAACAGATCCTTATCTGGAATGCGAGTAATCCGGATAAGGTTGTTGAGAAGGCTGATGAACAGTTGTCCGGAATCAATCCGAGATGGATGATCTTCTTCGTGTTCTTCGGATCTTCAACAATTTCAGATCCGAAATTCAACAGATTAATCCGAAATCTATCCGAAATTCAAAGAATTTATCTAAAATCCTTGGTGTTGATCCGAAATGCTTGAATGTTGATCCGAAATGCTTGTTTTTCAGCAGAAACCGAACAGAATCAGTGTGATATCAGATCTGAGCCTGGAAAATAGATTCAAAAGGCTCTGATACCACTTGTAAGTCACGATAATCTGGATCTATCAACGATATCACGAATCAAAACTTTGTGATCTTCAATAAAATCGAAAAGATGAAGAACAACACGAATCAACTTTAACACCTTGCACACGATTCTATTACTTGAACAAGCAAAACCGTCTAGTACATGATGGAGGCTCTCTCTAGAGAATTCCCAAAAGTCTTCACCCTAGAAATGACATAAGCTTAGCTTATATACCTAGGGTAGCCTTATGGGCTTGCCTATGGGCTTACCTATGGACTTGCCTGGCCCACATGGCCTATAACATGCCCAAATGACCTATAAAGGTCCAAACCTAATACAAACTAACCCAGTTAACTACTATACACTGCTACGTACATTTTATGCGTCAGTCTCACACTTCTAGGACCTAACAACCCGACCCAAATCGAATATCCGACCCGATATACAACCCGAAACATAGCGATAAGAAAATTTTGGTCCCATGACTCCCCCCCCCCCGGATCTTCTGGTCAAGCTCCGCCACTGTCGTTAAACTTAACTCGTTGTCTAACGAATTAACAATCCATTTTAGTTACGTTCATTCATAGAAAACTAGAATGTACGCAATGTGCTTAACTTCAAGGTTATCACAGAAAAGTATGGTCGAACCGGTTTGTTCCACTCCCAAATCACATAATAACCAAAGCATCCATACGACTTCCCCGACGCTGGTTGCCATCGCTGTATACAAAGCCACACGGAAGATCGTGACATAACATACTGCTTCTCTGATTTCCAAGAAACTGTAGCATCTTCAATTCATAATAGATAACCAATTCTAGATGTCTTAGTGTCTTGACATCCCAGCAAGTCTAAACAAGAATATGCCACAAGATTCATCCATCTTACCGTTGAAATAGGTATACCTTGTTTTTTGCGTGGCTTTCAAGTAACAAAACACCCTATTAGTCGCATTTAAATGATTTTTCCGAGGAGCAGCTATTGGGTAAGAACATTCACGGAATAGGTGATGTTAGGTCTAGTTGCTTGCAATACCTTCCTATCAATCTTCAGCATTCACTTGCATCCAAACTCTCTTCTTTTGCTTGTCTAGTTTTAAGTTTTGTTCCATTGGGAAAGCAATTGGTCGACACCCTATCATCCCACTATCTTCTAGAATATAAAGAACATACTTTCTTAGGCTAAGAACCAAGCCTTCGTAAGTTTTAGCAACTTCGGTTCCCAAGAAGTATTTTAGAAAGAGAATGTATTTAATGCTAATGTTGTTGTTTAGAAAGATGTTGCTCACCATTATTTTTAGTGCATTATTCCCTATAATGATGACATCGTCAACGCACATAATGATGGCTATGAAAACATCTCCACCTTTAAAGATGAAAAGATAGTGGTCTACTTTAGATTATGTAAAACCAATCTCAAGATGTGCCAAAGAGAATATTTGATATGAGTTTCTTGATGCTTGTTTTAGTCCATAAAGGGACTTTACAAGCTTGCATACATTGGTCTCATTTCCCTTTTCAAAACCCTGAGGTACTTTCAAATATACCTTTGGGTTCAAGTCTCCATGCAAGAAAGTATTGTTGATGTTAAGTTGATGTATCATCTAGTTTATCTTGACAGCGACAACTAACAGAGTTCGAATAGTTACCAACTATGCCACTAGAGCAAAAAACTCATGGAAATCAATGCCTTCCATATGTGGGAACCCTTTCCCAAACAGTCTTGATTTGTATCTTTCTATTTCACCATTTAGTTTTCACTTCACTTTGTAGACCTATTTAGACTATATGGCTTGCTTGCCCTTTGGCAAGTTCTGTGAGTCCCAAATCAAATTCAGATAGTGGTTGATTGTTATCACCCAAACAACTATAGATTAGTTGTTTGAATGTGTAAAAGTTAAGAAAACTAAAAGATGAAGATGAAGATTCTTGTATGGATCGAACAACGAGTGTTGTATATGGAATCCCAAATGATATAATCACTGAATGCACCTGGATATTTCGGATTAAGCACAAGAACAACAAGCACAACACGAGAAATCACAAAATTTGTCCAAGAACCTTGGCTGGGTTTCATTGATCAACATATACACACACTGACTACCCAGCGTATTTATTAAATACGCTGGGAACATAAATACGCTGCTACGTGTACTGTTACCAAAAATTACACTTATAGCCCTTCTAGATTTACTAACTATTACAATCAATCTCTAAACTATTAAACTCAAGTATCAACAGTCTCAAAACGTCCAAACAATATCTCCATAGACCGTTGCGTACTTGAGAGTCTTCAATCTTGGTTCTGAGCTTCAGGGCTTGCGGCTGAATCTCGATCTTTGGTTTCTGACTGTGGCACTGCTTGATCTGCAGATTGTTCATTTCGTGCTTCAGATAGATTGATAAAAACTTCACTTATGGTGGTTGGATCCTCCGTAGTGGCCTCATATGTGGATGAAGCCGGAGTTTAAGATTTTGATGCGACTTGAGTAGGTGATGGAGCTTTCTGCTGAACTGACGACTTATGCTTTCTTTTCTTTTTCCTCCCTTCCTTATTTTCTTTCTGTTTCTCAATTCTGGTCATGATGTCCATCATTTTTTTCTTTCTTTCTCTAGCTCATTCTACCGCCCTTTGGAACAATGTTCCTTCCTCTTTATACTCATTTCTGGCGCCAACATGAATCCTGTGGCCATAAAGAATGTTTAGGTTAGATATGCAGAACATAAAGACATCCATCAGGTCTGGAATACGAATATTTTTGTTAGAATCAGATCTGATCATTGCTTCTCCTGTTTTCCCGTCGTAGAACCATTTCTTGAAATTTGTGAGCATCACAGGTTGTTCTGGTGGGAATTTGACTCTAGTTTCAACTTTAGCAGGATCAATAACCCACGTGACCACTCCCTTTCCAGTTTTTGTTGTTTTTTAAACCGTTCTACAAGGGCGCTGTGGCTTGAATACAGTAAAACCCCGATTGCATTTTCTCAAGATCAATCTTTCAAAATCAGCTCCAACACTGGTAATTGTGGGGTTTTATCATGTCTAACCTGCCCAGCTCTGAATATCCCACCGAGGAAGGCTTTTCATGTCAGCTCCAGATTTAAACTGTTGAATAACTCCACCCCGTCTTTTCACAATAAACATCCCTTTCAGATTACAGTACTTCCAGCTAATTATCTTGTCAGTAACTTCTGTCTTTTCCACTGTGACAACTTGATAAAAATATGGAAGCTTTTCTCTTTCTCTTCTGAACCACTCTGGATGTATTGGGGCTACTTCATCACCTTCCTCAGTTTCATACAGAGTATCTTCCTCCAATCCCCATTCAACAACCGTGTCGGCATCTCATTTCTATCCACCTCCTCTTCCTCACTTTTGTCTTCTTCGGTAACATTCACCGCAGATTCTAAACGCCTCCTATTTTCTTTGCATCCTCAGCCTTCTGCTTGTCTTCCTCAACCTTAAACTTTTCATAGTCGAAGATATCTGTAACTGAGAACATTGGTAATATATCTGCTTTGGTACATAGCTCTTATATCATTTTGTACATCTTCTCCACACCATCCTGCTGAAATCGGACAAATCTTGTTTGTTCCTTCACATATGCATGAAGCTCCTTGTTTTTCTTTCTCTGCTCTCTTAATTTTTCACGGATCACATTCGTGTTGCTCACTTGATGCTTCAGAAGATATATCTCTTGAGCAGGACCTGTCACGATATCCTTTGACAATTTATCATATAGTTCCTGAAATGGGTGAGGTCTTCCGGGAACTTGCTGAGGCATCTGCTTTGATTGAGCCCTTTTTGACAACCATTCCCCTATTTTCTTCCACTTCTGAGGAGGTGATCTGCTGGGAGCCTCTAGATCTACAATTAGTTTATCAACAAATTCATCTAATTGTTCTTGTTCAGTAGTAACCATCACTGGCGTTTCAGATTCCGTAATCTCTCACCTCTTTCTTTTTGCTTCTTTATTTTCTCTTTCCTCTGGCTCATGAATGGCACGTAGATTTTCAATGTGCTCCCGATGTTCTCTAGTGCCACCGGCCCGAAAGCTGCCTTCCATTAAACGTTCCTGAGCAGGGGTGTCTTTCCTTTTCTTTGATGAGTCCCCTTCTTTTACAGGTTGTTTTCCTTTGTTCTTTCTGATTAGTTATTCTGTTTCTTCTTCTTTGTCTGCTTCATCTCCAACATCTGCCTGTCTTTTTCTTTTAACACCCTCTCTATACTTTTCGTACGCAGCTTTCACAAGAGGAAATCTCTCTTCTCTATACATCCACTGGTGAAGCATCACCCACTCTTCAGTTTTCAGTTCCGTGATTTGGCGGCCAGTCAGCAACTGAAACTTGTACGTGTCATTTTCGTGTGGGAGATTTGGATGCTGGTCCTTAATGAGAAGCTGAACAAAACGGGGATACATAGCCCATGTGGAGTAGTTTGCGTTGTCAACGATACAGTAGAAGATAAGACCCGAGATATTGAACGGATGTTTGGTGAATAGGTTGAGCATAGCAGTTGACCATTCTAGGTTTAAACCATCATATCCTCCCTTTCTGTATGCTAAGCTCATTGCAAACACGTGAAGAATAAATCGCCAATCCTTTGTAAGGCCTTTTCGCTTAATCTCATTCTTCTATCTGAAATCTCCGACATATCTCATTCCTTTGAAGCCGTCTAGTATATCATCCTTCTTTACTCTCAGCAGGTCTTTGCGATCATCTCCAAGACTGAGCAGTCTACGCACGTTGTCCTCTGTTACGGTGACTTTCTTGTTTCGCACAGTAACCGTGATTCTCTTGACTTCGTTGACGGTTGACACTTTGGCTATTCTCCAGAATTCTTCAATGTGAATGTTGTATATAATAGGATCAGCTTGAACAACATAGGTTATCCTGCTTGAATTTATCCATTCAGCCACGTCTTCAAAGTCTTTTGGTGGCGGATCTAACTTACACGGCTGATTGTGCTTCCTTGTTTTATCCCAAATAATTTCTTTCACTATTTCTGAAAGTACAGAGATAAACCAGGTTAGATCTGAGTTACGAAGTACAACTGTCAGATAGTAAGGAAATATACATGAATATACGCAGTTAATAATAAGATTTGGAAATATTGATTTTTGAAAAATAATTTTGTTGGTATATACGCCGATAATTACGCCGGATATATCTACTATATACACCGGACATATGACTTATATACACAAGACACAGTGACATATACGCTGGTAGTGACTTATTTACGCTGCATATTTGCCGCATATTTAAGTCTTGTCTCGAGAAGGCAGGCAGCGTAAATGCTTATCTACTCTGGTTGACCGGCGTATTTGTCAAATACGCCGGTTGCTTGAACTCGTGTTCAAGACTTAAATCTGCGATCACTTGTCTTCCTCATAAATACGCCACAATCATTTTAAATCCGCTAAATTCAAATTAAATACACTAGCTTCAAAAATTTCTTGATAAACCCATGAACCAAACATTGAACACTGGTTCAATCGTTATTCAATGATTGTGTCCGTTTTGCACGAGATTTCAAATGTTTCAACAAAGAACAAATAACATACAATCACTAAAATCATACCGAAATCAAACACAAATCTGGTTAGTGTTTAGATGATGTTTGAAGTTTGAGTAGTGGGTTTTGGTGTGATGAAGAAGGAGTTTTGAAAAAGACACACATATAGATCTGATAAATATATACAAAATTATCTTCCAACGTATTTAATAAATACGCCGTGAATGTTTATTCATTAGGTTGCTTCAAGTCTAAGAAGTTTAAAAGCAAATACGCTCGAAAATCTTAAACTTTCTCGAAAAACGTGCCCTTTTTATTTAAAAATAGTGCAAAAGTTGAGAATAAGATTAAGAAAAACACAAAATTGCAAATTGAACTCTAAAGATCATTTTTAGAGACACGAAGCTTCCTTTTTCACACAATTCTTACTGATTTAGATCCTGTGACTTTCCTGCAAAAGAACATACTGGCAACACTTTGTCAGTTTGTAAAGTAATAGAAAGTATTGAACAATCAAGGCACAAGAAAAACTGTCAGTATGTTTGTCCCTGTAAATCCATGCACCTTTCTTTCAACATGCGATCAGTGAGCGTTTTATCATGTTGTGGTAATATTGACAAGAATTGTAATGGCCCCCACCCAAGCTAGACTGTTAGAATGTTGTGCCCGTGAGTCCCACATCAGGACACACCCCCGCGATCAAGGTATGCACAAAGATTCCTCATAGCGGGTGAGTATATTGACTCATTCCTTTTTTAAATTCAACGATAGACAATTGGTGATCAGGTCAGTACTTATGTACGGCAGAGAGACCAATGTCTAACAAGGGCTAAGACATATAGCTTAGATGGTATGATTTAAGCACTTGAATGATTCTCAATTGAGAGCCTCATCTGTGTAGGGTTTTGGCAACATTGGCTCTTTTGAAAAGATATCATAATTGTGTCTAGGTTAGCATATATCCTGATGCAGCGAAAGAGCAACTATGATATCCCCAAATGATTAGTCAATAAAAAGACCCTGAAATCTCGGACTTTGGCAATCTATCAACGCAAGATTTAAGACCATTAAGCCATACGCCGCAGCTTGTTACCCGCAAGTTGCACAACATTGTGGGTATCCAGAATTCTTGTGTAAGCGTTAACTTTTGTCGCCTACTCGTAGTTTACTCGATGGTATTGCTGAATCTACTAACACTTCGTTGCTTGGCACCTCAATCGATTTCTGTTTTAAGAACAAACAGAGTGTCGGCAGTTTTCTATCATTTCTTAAGTAGGTGTCAATCGAAAGATCAAATCTTAAAAAATTATGCTGATTTTCTGGAAAACTTCCCCCCTTAAAATGTTATTTTCGAGAGTCCAGAGCTTGAAACTGAAATTTTAAAGATGCATAAATCTTTTTGTTGAGCACATTTTTTAAGATTATTTAAGATGTTTATTATTAAAAGTTTTAGTTTTTTTTAATCACAAAATGAAGACTTAAATCATTTCCACTCAAGGAAATTGACCATTTCCAACCAGGTTACCAACTGGTTGAAGCGGGTTTTGTCGAAGACTTTCGTGAAAACATCAGCTTTTTGTTGCATGGTATCCACCGACACCACTTGAATGTATCCTTTCTCATACGCATCTTTGATCGCATGAATGTGAATTTCAATGCTTCGTTGTCAATGAATATCGGAGTCTTCATGATGTTGATTCCGTAATCCAACAACTGATTTTGTATCCTAAGAACTTGTGAGCAGCAACTGTAAGCTGCCGTATATTCGGCTTGAGAAGTAGATGTGGAAACTGTTGTCTGCTTCTTGCTTTGCCATGATATGAGACGATTTCCTAAGAATTGACATCCTCCGGAGACGGACTTTCTATCAACCTTGCCACATGCATGATCACCGTCAGAATAAGAAATTTAATCAAAATTAATATCTTTAGGATAGCACAGTCCGAGTTTGGGAGTTCCTATCGGATAGCAAAAAATTCATGACAGCAACTTCATGAGATTCTTTTGGATTCGTCTGAAATCGTGCACAGAGGCAAACAGCCCACATAATGTTAGGCCTACTTGCGATCAAATACATCAAGGAGCCTATCATCAAGTGATAGAAAGACTTGTTCACTGGTTTTCCTTGAAGATCAGATGTGAGTTCTGTTTAAGCTGCAAACGGTGTGCTGGCGGTTTTCCAGTCATTCATGCTGTACTTAGAGATAATATCCCTGATGTATTTCGCTTAATGAATGAGGGGATACCGTCTTCTATCTGCTTCACCTCTAATCCCAAGAAAAACATGAGTTATCCCATCATGCTCATCTCAAACTTTTTCCTTCATAACCTTCTCAAACTCATTGCATAGGGCCTCATCAGTGATCCAAAAATAATATCGTCCACATAGATCTGCACCAGCATCACATTATCTCTGGTCCTTTTTGTGAAGAGAGTCCTATCAATTTTACCTCTTGAGTACCCACATTCAAAAAGATATGTCGACAAAGTCTCATACCAGGCTCGAGGAGCTTGATGAAGACCGTAGAGAGCATTGTCAAGTTTATAGTATTGTGCAGGAAAGTGAGGATCTTCAAAACCCGGAGGTTGGCAAACATAGACTTCTTCCTTCACCTTCCCATATAGAAACGCACTCTTTACATCCATATGAAACACCTAGAAGTTTTTGAATGAAGCATAGGCTAAGATATTCTAATAGCTTCCAAACGTGCTACCGGAGCAAAAACTTCCTCATAATCAATCCCTTCCTCCTGTCGGAAGCCTTGAACTACCAATCTTGCCTTATTTTTGATGACTACACCACGATCGTCTAGTTTGTTACGAAATACCCACTTGGTGCCAATGGGATACTTTCCATCTAGTAGGTCAACTAGTTCCCAGACTTTGAGTTTACGAAATTGAGATTACTCTCTTGCATTGCCTGCACCCAGCTTGAATCTTGAATGACTTCTTCAATGTCTCTAGGTACACACTATGAAAGAAAAGCTGCATACAATCCAGTGTTGATGGTGTGTGTTTGACCATGAGTTCAAACTCCATCTTCCATGGGACCAATGACATTCTCAATTGGATGATTTCGATTTGTCTTGCATCCTGCATTTGTGTGAGTCTCAACTTGTTGAGGTAGATTGGAGAAGTGTTCGTCAACGTAGATAATTGGAGGTTCGTCTTCTTTAGGTGGTTCATCCACAGTCGGCTGTGAAGAAGAAGCATCACATGCAGATGCATTCTCAGCCGAAGTGTCGCCATTAACTTCATCAACAGGAAGGATTGGATCGGCAGAGACTGGGGTGAAACAAGTTTTAAAATGAGTGAAGCCAATGTCTGAGATATTAAACAATTGGTCTATTGGGGTTGTTTTAGCAGGTTCGGTTTTAGTGAGTTGTTCATCAATGTCGAAAGTGTTGAAAACAACGTCTACATCATAAAACCAGTTTGGAGAACTTCCAGTGTTGGTGGAGTTTCCTTTTTGAAAGTCGATGTAGTATATTCAATCACCATCTTGGTTCGTTTGTTGTAAAGTCGACATGCCTTTTGAGAAGATGAGTAGCCCATGAAGTAGCGCACATCACCGACTGCTTCAAACTTGATAAGATTGTCTTCAGTGTTGAGGAGTGTACAGGAACATCTGAACAGTCTTTAGAAATCTATCAGAGGCTTCCTTTTGAAAAAAGTTCATAGGCTATTTTTCCATGAGGTTTAACGATGAGAACTCGATTCAAAACATAGCATGCTGTGTTGACTGCTTCTGCCCAGAAGATGATAGGAAGCTTGGAGTCCACGAGCATAATTCGAGTAGCTTCAATGAGTGTTCTATTCTTCTGTTCTGCTACGCCATTCTGCTGAGGAGTTCGGGTTGCACTATACTGAAGGCGTATTCCCTTTTCTTCACAGAAGGAGATAAACATTTGATTTTTGAATTCCGATCCGCTGTCACTTCTGACAGATTTGACCTTCAGCTTTATCACGTTTTCAATCATGGGAATGAAGCTCTTGAGAGTGGATGTTGTTTCGCTTTTGGCTTCAAGAAAATATACCCATGAAAAACGGGAGAAATCATATGTAATCACCAAGCAATAGGATCTTTTAGCTAAACTTTTAACACTTATATGGCCGAAAGATCCATGTGCAGTAATTGCAATGGAGCGGATATCGTATTCAATGTTTTGGATTTGTGCAGCTTTTTGTGTTGCTTGCCTTGGGCGCATGCGATACATTTTTCTGAAAAAGAAATTATTTTATAGGCAATCCTCTTAGTAAATTTAATTTGGAAAGTTTATTCATGTTTTTGAAGTTCACATACCCCAACCGCCTATGCCAAAGCAGTGATTCCGACTCTGAATCTTTTGAGATGAGACATGTCATATTTTCATTAGATTTGGCATTTTTATATTGAGAATGTATGTGTTGTTTTGACGAGGAGTTGTGAGCATAATCATTTTGGCAGGAACGGAATATTCGGGTTTGAGGAATAAGCATTCCACATCGTTGAACAAAACTGAAATTCCTTTGTCGCCGACTTGTGATACGCTCATGATATTGTAGCATAATTCTGGAACATAATTTACATTCTCTAATGTAAGTGCTTCAGATACGACGTTACCCATTCCAACAATTTTCCTTTTCATCTCCAGCAAAGGATACGAAATCGCCATCGATGACTAGAAAGTTCTTCAGGAGATCCTTCAAACCGGTCATATATCTCGAGCATCGACTGTCAATGTGCCAAATATATTCCATGAGCATTCGAAGCCATTTTTGCAGTTTATTCTGTTATACAACAACAACACAAATATGTACATGTTAGTTAGATATCTGAACCCAGACTTGCTTCAAGTTTGATCTATCATTATTTTTAACAATAAAATTTTCTTTTATTTTCCAAAAACAAGTTGTATTTACTATGTATTTTATTGATTTCTTGAGATTATCAAATTGATCAGTGAAACTTTTTAAAAAATCTTGTTTAGGTTTAGAAAATTTCTTGCTCTGCAATGTTTCGCAGTATGTCCTAAATGACCACAACGAAAACATTGCTTACTATTTGATCTTTTTTTTTGGTAGACACGGCGTGTGAAGATGATGTATGCGATGAGAGTCTCGAGCTGCTTTAAACATTTTCTGATGATGTAGCATAGCTTGAACTTTTGACTTTCTTCATTTTCTTGTCAAGACAATTTTCATTCTCAAGTTCATCTTCACTGATCTCACTATCTGACGACGAGATTGATTCTCGATTTTCACTTGACGTTTCATCATTACTTTCTAAAGTTGTCGTACTCGAGTCATCACTATTGCTGACTTGAGTAGAATCTTTGTCAGTTTCTGATGTACCTGTACATGCTGAAACAAACTCGGGAATTTCCTCTGTAAGGAGCTTTCCAAATTTGTTTTTCTTCAATTCTGGGACAAATACATGAGATTCAAGCATAACATTTTTATCATTAAAAACAAAATTTAAGTCATGACTTTCAACCATGGGTTGTGAATCTTAAATGTAGGCACATGGCCATTACAGTCATCCTGAATATTAAATTTAGGCATACAGTCATCCATCCTAGTCAAACTATTACAGTTATCCCAAATAGAATTACTATTTTTCCTGTTACAGTTACAGGAAAACCAGTTAACTATAGAATAATTGTCGCCTGAGTAACCAATTCCTATTTTCGAACCTCCGCAGTCATCATCCTCATCGCACACATCTTCTTTACGCTTACACATATATGCATTACTTTCAGAAATGTTAGTATTATTTTCATTTTTGTAAAAACATTTTGATCCAACAGATCATTTTTGTCGATTAAGTTAATTTTAGGATGAGGAGATGGCGTAGGTACATAGTTTTTGCTGTGCGGAGGAGGAAATATTTTTCTTTCATTTCTGAGCTTATCCTTGTATCCAATTCCATCCTTCACGAATGTTGGTCGTTGGCAATTTTCAATATCAACCAGTGCCTTTTGACTAACTTTCCATTTATCAATTGTGATTTGCAATTTGTTATTTTCATTTTGAGATTTTTCTAATCTTTCGGTTAAATCATTTATGATTAAATCTTTTATGAAAACGAATTCTTTTAAAGTCTGCATCTCAGCCAAAGTTGAGTTCAACTTTCTTTGATATGCAACTTTGTTTTCTTTCAATTCTTGGTTAAATTTCAAAACTTTTTCTTTTTCTCTAATCAGGTCACGGTTAAGTGATTTGTAATGTGCCACGACGTTCAAACATGGTTGGGAGTACAGTTTTGCTTTAAATTCATACGGTATGCTATTTACCAAATCCTTATACTTTATGTCTTTTTGTAGACTCTACTTTCATGGCGGCTGTAGAAATTCCAGCTTTCTCACTTTTGTTGTGGCTGGTTGCTCCTTGGGCTGTCTTTTTAGAATCGGTCCTCTCAGCCTCCTACTTTCCCTTATCTGAAGTCAGTTCAGTAGGATTGATTATGCTTTTTAATCCTTTGTCATCCTTGGAATTCTAGCAGTTTGCTTCTCCACGCAATTTGATGAAGACATGATAGATGCGGTAGAAATTTTTGTCATGAGTGCTTTGTTGACTTCTCCTTTTGCCTTAGCTATTCTTCTGCCCAGTCGTAGTCTTCAACCACTAAAGCTCTTGGGTTATTATCAGCAACACTATCACTCCCTTTGATAGCTATTGGCCTTCTTGTCAGAATGAGTTTAGCATCTTCATTTTTTTAGCAGTGGGCAATCCCTCTTGAAGTGACCCAGATTCTTGCAGTTGTAGCATCTCAGCTTGGACCTGTCAAAACCAACTTTTCCCAGTGCCAGTCTCTTTCCTGTTTTGTCTTGAAACTTCTTTCATCAAAGGGTGATCATCGCCATTTGCCACTTCAAGTCTATTTCCTCCATATCATCTGGATCTACTTGATACATGTCTTCTACAGTGAGAAAAACTCTTTTTAACTCACCTGACATGAGAGCTTCATAGCTACTCAGGAAGGTGTTAAACAAAGCAACATGTTCGGTGGATATCTTGAGTGCTTGAGCATCACCGGCTACAGTAGTCTTCTCGTTAGATGATGAGGCCTTTGCAGAGCTTGCGGAAGCGTTAGGGTATGTTGCGGTAGCACTTTGAGGATTCGAACCACATGAGGTTATGGGGGCAAGGAATGTCATATTTTTGGGAGCAGCAGAAGCAGTGGATTGGATGGATTTTTGAGAGTATCCTGCTTGATTCATCTCTCTCTTGAGCACGTCCATTTCAAAGGCCTTTAGAGTGTTGATCAATTCCGAAAGTGTGACATGAGTAGTGCTGCTCAAGAAGGTTCTTTTAATCATCATACATTGCAGGCTCCATTCTTTTGGGAGAGAGTCCAAAAGCTTCTTGATGGAGGCATAGTTTGCAACAGGATTGCCTACTTTCTTCATTTTTGTTAGCACTCCCAAAAATTGACTGATATGATCTGACAAGCTTTCACCACGAACACTCCCGAACATGTCGTATTCTTTCTGAACCATATCTCTCTTGTTATCCATCAGCTCTTCGTTCCCTTCATAGTGATCAATAAGAACCAACCGCAGTTCATGAGCTGAAGTGTATTCTTCGAACAGGTTGTTGTCGTCATTGGATAGAGCCATTGTTAGAGCAGCATGAGCCCTACGATCGCGTTAAATGAGAAGTCTGTCCTCTTCAGTGAATGTTGAAGGGTCTTCATTAATTGTTCGAACATCATCGCGGATTATCATAGGAACATGTGGTCCCACTTTCACAGACGTCCATTGAGTATAGTCGGCATAAAGAACGCTTTGATTCGATTCTTCCAACTACTGAAGTCTTCGGATCCTTTCAACTTAGGAGGTCTGGTAGCTGTTCCTGTCTCCAGTTCGGCTTGGGCTATTAGGTTAAGTTGATTGAGATATATCTTGGTTGATTTTGAGTTCAAAGTCTTGATCTTGGGTTAAATACGATGGGACTTGAAAGATCGGAGAACAAATACGCTGCAAGTAATAAATACGCTAGAGATGCATGGCGACTTTACCCTATGACAATAGCTAAATCCGCTGCAACACGCAAAACGAACGTGAGTTTGGCTAAATTCCCCGATCACCGTGATAAAATCGCTGAGGATTTTTATCACTGACTTCGAAGTCGCCTTCGATTAATTACGCTGACTCTATTTCGCTTGAAATCAACAAATTCGCTGGTGTTAGGCAGGCATATTTGTTAATTACGCGATCTTCAGATTTATAAACGCTAAATTCAAGTTTATCTACACTGCCTACAAAGATTAATACGCCCAGCAGGGTTTAAGTACGAACAAAAACCCTCTAATCACCCAAAAATGACTCAAAATCCATGTTTCTTTGTACCAAAATGACCCAAATGTTTACCAAAACACTGGTTAACAACAACCTAATGATTAAAACATACCAGATCAAGCCATTTTAAATCCAAAAATTTGAAAAACCTTGAAACTTTGAAAACTTTTGAAAAACCTTCAAAACTTGAAGAATCTTAACATAAACTCAAACAATCAAGAACACAAAGGCTCTGATACCAAATTGTGAGTCCTAAATCAGATTCAGATTACAGTGGTTGATTGTTATCACCCAAACAACTATAGATTAGTTGTTGAATGTTTAAGAGTTAAGAAAACTAAAAGATGAAGATTCTTGTATGGATCGAACATGAGAGTTGTATATGGAATCGCAAATGATATAACCACTGAATGCACCTAGATATTTCAGATTAAGCACAAAACAACAAGCACGACACAAGAGTAATCACAAAATCTGTCAAGAACCTTGGACTAAGGTTTCATTGATCATTTATATATATACACACTAACTACCCAGCGTATTTATTAAATACGCTGGGAACATAAATACGCTGCTATGTGTACTATTACCAAAACTTACACTTATAGCCCTTCTAGATTTACTAACTATTACAATCAATCTCTAAACTATTAAACTCAAGTATCAACAGTCTCAAAATGTCCTAACAAGTTAGTGTCCACATTCCATTTAATTCAAGAGCTTGTATTTCTCTATTCATGGCTTCCTCTAATTATTGTCATGCAAAACTTTATTAAAAGTTTTGTGCTCAATGTGCATATTGATAAATGTTAGAAATGCTTTATGAGAGTTGGAAAATTTACTATAAGAAATATAGTTGGCCAAAAAATATTGTCGAGGAACTTTGATTGTGAGTGATTGATGCATGATCAATGATGGTGGGAACTCTATATCATAGTCGAAGAAGTTACGAAGGAAATCGTTCCCTCTTTTCTCAAGTTGCACAATTTTTTTCTATTTTAACAAAATTAAGTATGACTCATTTTCAGTTTGTAATGGAGAATTCTCATCTCGGCTTGTATAGGTGTATATTCTCAGGCTATTGTCTCACCATCCATTTCTTGTTCGGTGTTGCTTTGATCCATCACCTTCGACATCACCACTTTCTTCTTCACTTCGGTCATGACTATCTTTGTAACCTTTTGTCCCACTTTCGTAATAGTAGAAACGAAGGAACTCAAAAAAGGTAGGTTTTTCATTTTCGGCAAGAGACTTGGTCAAGCTAAGCAGAAATATGGCTTCAACAAATCTATCAGATCTTTAGATAACCTTCTTCTTTTTACCCATATAAAAATCTTGTAGCCCTTACTCCCTTGAGGGTAACCCAAAAATACCCCCCCCCCCCCCCCTTTCCACGAACTTATCCCCATCGATTTCTATATTTTTTATGAATACTTAAGTCTTCATATTCATGTTATTGGTTAGAAAAAAAAAATTTTAAATGGAATTACTATTGATGGTTTTAGAAGGCGAATGGTTAATAATGTAAGCTGTCGTCAAAATACAGCCACCCTAAAATCCGGACTGTAACTTTGCTTGCAACTTTAATGCTCTAGCCGTATTTAGTAAATGACAATGTTTCCGTTCCACCATACCATTTTAATATAGTGTATGTGGATAGGTGGTCCCAAGCAAAATCCATACTTCGTCTAGAAACTAATCACACGATTTGAGATAAACCCACTGTCATTGTCACATTGAATATGTTTGACATTCTTGCCATACTGGGTTTTGACAAAATTAGGAAACCCAATCAGACACTCACTCAGTTGATGTTTATGTTGCAAAAGGAAGACCCATCCCGAGCGATTGCAATCATCAACAATACTTAAAAAACAATTTGCTTGACGTAAGTGATGGAGTTCGGTATTTTCCCCGTTTATCACAGTGCAAGAGTTTGAAACAATCTTTTGTTTTAATGAAACTAATTGGGAAAGGTAATCTGGTACGTATAACCTTGGCACATGAATCAAGGTTTATGCCAAATATCATAACTAGCCATCATTGCCTACCTTTCGATCCCCACCATCTCCATATGATTGAGTCCTTGCTTGTATTTACCCATTCATATTAATCTTTTAGAGTTTAAGGACTACATTAGATAAAATTTTGGAAAAAATGTCATTGCACACTGCAAATCTTTTGCTAATCGACAAAGAGATAAAAGGTTGCAAGTGAATCTTGGGACGTGAAGAACACCCCTAATTTGTCTTCCATTGGGTAGGGTGCACGGCCCCCTTCTCTTGACAGGTATAAAAGAACCATTGGGTATGAAAACGACAACTTGCTTGTTCTCTAAAAATCGTTATCAAACCACAACCCATTCTGTGAGTTATATGATCGGTGGAACCTAATCCACAACCAATGTGTTGCTAGAGTTGAGTTTATCTCTCATATTGGTGATGAGCAGAGTTTCATCTTTAACAAAAGTAATGTTTGCTACAAAAATACCCATGGGTAGAAGACTGTTCTCGCTGTTAACAAAGGTTGTTGTAGTTTTAATCATGGTGTCGCCTAAGACGGAACAAGATCGATCAAAACTTGTTCTTCTTCTTGCTTTGGTGATCGGCTTGGAAGGATTCTAATGTTTTGATTTGGTCGAGGGGCGCAATGCCCTGCTTTGAAACCATGAACAAATTAAGATCAATTTACTTTTACTTTTTATTATTAATTTCTTTTTGTGTTGTATTGAAATATTCTGATGATCACAAATCGTGATTTACAATGTATAAAAGGAGTCTTGGCTAAACATGGAAACCAGATAAAGGAGAAAGAAACAATATCAATAAACAATTATAAAAGTAAATAATTGTTTCCTTCTTAAGTTGGACACAGGATGATATATTCGTAAGATGAGCATTTTCATGATGTTATGTTAATAAAAGTTCATCTTATACTAATTTCGCATTTTCATATATATGGTACAATCAATTTACAATTCTATTCTCAGTTTAAAATTACAGTTTCGTCACCAGTTTAAAATAAAATTATGTTTTTACTCCTAATTCAAAATTACGATTTTGGTCTCAGTTAAGAAAATATGATTTTGCCTCCATTTCAAAAATTCCGATTTCGCCTGAGTTCAAAATTACGTTCTTACCCTCAATTTAAAATAAATTTATGTTATTGCCCTCTGCTAAAAATTATCATTTTCCCCTTAGTTTAAAATTATGAATTTGCCCTCATTTCCAAATTTACGATTTTGCCTCTTATTAAAATTTGTAATCTTGTCATCGTTTCAGTTTTTCTTTCTTTCTTTTTTTCCCTTTGCAAAACTATAGTAGTCTTTTTTACTTGCTTGACCCAATATAACTTTTGTGTCATGTAGGTGTCTAACACTTGCTAATTGGTTTTGACAAATTACTATTTGCCTCCATCTGAAAATTATAGATTTCACATCGTTTTAGTTTTTTTAGCAAAACTATGGTAATGTTTTGTTTAATTGGTTGACTCGATATATTTTTTATTAATATCGTGTTATAAGTAGTATGTACAAGTAACCAAAATACACACGTATATATTATGACACTAAGAAATATTCGGCTTAACGGTCCGCAACATGGGCTAGTGCATAACACTAGTGATGTATAAGAAGCAAATTTTATTATTGAGACTATATCTTTCTTTTTATTAGTATGATAAATAATAATGTTTGAATTCTTTATGTTTTACACTAACATCAGGATTCATGATTTTGAACTTAAATATTTTATATCCGATAATTAATACTTTATTTCATATATTTTAAGAGGATTTCACTTTGTAAAACTTTAATAATAATAATAACACCGAAGCATCTCTTAGGTTATTTGCGGTATAATAAGAACTATTTTATTAGCATGTGCTAAGGTATGCGAAATTAGTAATGTATTAATCTCTTTCTCACCAGCTAAATTTATTATTTAAAAACACTGCTGAGAAAGGACTACGAAGTGTCTCATTTAACTATTTCATTTTTGGTACATATCGGTTAAATTAAGTTGTAAATTGACTGAAACAATACGGATGAGGTTTTGTTTAATCCATAAACGTAACCAAATAAATGATAGGTCGAATAAATTAACTCTTTTGTTTGTATTTGTTTTAAAAATACATTTGTGTATAGTTTATGCTCATTCCTTGTTGCAAAGCAAGCGAATATAAACAAACGTAGACACAAATATATAAATATATATACGACACATAACTTAAATGTGACTATTTTTTTATAGAGATCAACAACAGACAAAAAAATAGTTGGTTTAAATGTGACTATTGTATTTTATTCAACATATTAAATTTGTTTTGGTAAGATGGAATATAGATTTGGATTTTTGCTCCTTTAAGATATTTTATTATTCTAAATTTGACTTTGACCAACGAAATGTAGTAAAATAAAAGCAACCACCATGTGAGTACCCATTTACCCGTGGCCTTGCAACTACACCCAATTAAAGTGTTTCTATACATTTCAAAGTTCTAACAATAAAAGTATGTAGGGTCACATGTTTTCTAGATTTGGTATCGGAATTAACACTTATTTTTTTCTTTTTTTAAATATCTGACAGTTTTTTTATGAACTTAAATCCTTATTATAGTCGGATAAAACAAGTGTTGAAATAAGATAATTGTTTTACAAACCCTCTTATATTCTTTTCATGTCATGTTTTCACGTAAGTTGTTCATGACTAATTCAACTTTAGATTTCTAAAGGTGTCTCAGCAAAAAGTTAATACAAACTCAAACTCTTTGGATTTGATCAATGGTAGTTTGTTTTTTCACGGTTAGGAGCTAAATTGACCCATGTCCAGTGCAACCTGAATTCAGTGTTTAATCACAAGTTATGCGCTGTTGATAACTTTTAAGATGTGATGATAGAAAACTAATGAAAACAAGATTTGAATTGAGTCCTTACTAAAGTGAAATCACATTCTTACCACTACACCAACTCGGTTAATGAAGTTGATGTTTATTTGCTCCACACAAATCTTTTAAATATTTGTTTTACGATGTGGAAGATGTTAAAAACCACATTTCAAATATCTGTAACGTATGTAAATGTTTAATGACAAATATTAAATCAATAACATATGTCAAACCTTTTGAAATCAAAACGTAATTTTCCGTACATGGAATCCAAATTCGAAACATGTCTTATTTTCAAGACAACGACGTAAAGGTCTATGTTTAGTTTATGACCCAACTAACAACGTAATTTCCTAAATCTAGAAGGTACATAACAAGGTAATCACCCACCTAATAAAATAAAATACACAAATAAAGAAACCAAGAAATTAACGAGTCGTACCTTGTGCTTAAAACATAATATATTATTCCTAATGTAAATGTCTATACATCAAATTTAACTACCTCAACACATTACACATTTACACACAATCTGTTAGTGGCAATCATAGACCACCAAATATGGAAAAACACATGTTCTTGTTTCTCATTTCTCTCCTCCTCTCCTCCTCTTCAACTCATGCATCAAACTCCTCTTCATGCCCCATCGACTTTGCCTACGTCAACACCTTCCCATGGGACACTTCCGACTGCACCACTGCCACCACCAACGCCACCCAAAACTGCTGCTCCGGCCTCCGGAGCCTCTTCGGCATCGGCCTCTCCAACCACCTACACAAAAACAAAACCTTCTATTTCCCAACCCTACAAGCCTCCAATTCTTGTCTCAATGACTTCCAGTCCCACCTCTCTTCATTAAACATTAAACTTACCTTCTCCACCTGCCTCACTTCCCCCGAAGAGTTCGTTGCTAATCGGTCAAGTTGTGCAGGGATAATGACGGTTTCTGATTGGATCAAGACGGTTGGTTCCAAGCCAGTTTTTGAGTCCTCATGTGATGGAGATCTCGGTGGATATTTGAAGTGTAGATCTTGTCTTGATGCAGGTATGGCGGTTAATTCTGGGTTGGTTTCCTTGAACCAAAACTCAACCAAATGTTTTCAGTTCACTGCTCTATATGCTGCTGGAATCATCAACAGTTTTGGACCGGAAGATACGCGAACTGCGGATTGTATACTCGCGGTATCAGTGTCCAAACCCAAGTCTAAATCCAATTCAAGATCGAAAAAGAACATCATTTTTGCTGTTTTTGGAGCTTTGGTTGGAACCCTAGTTGTTTTAGGTGGAATCTTGGTTTACAGAAGATGTAGGTTCAAGAGGAAAGAGAGTCAGTTGCATAAAGATTATGTAAAGAATGTGAAAGATCGAGTCTTGCCCAATACCGGTGCAAAATGGTTTCAGATAGAGGACCTTGATGCAGCCACAAAAGGGTTTTCACAACATAATTTGATTGGTCAAGGTGGGTTTGGGGTTGTTTACAAAGGAACCCTCTCTGATGGAACTGTTGTTGCTGTGAAAAAGATGACTAGCTCCGACATAGAAGATGATGAAGATTTTATTAATGAGGCTGAGATTATAAGCAAGATCCGGCATCGGAATCTTCTGCCATTGAGAGGGTTTTGTGCGACGAGCGATCCGGTTAATGGGACCGAAAGGTATCTTGTTTATGATTTTATGTCGAATGGTAGTTTACATGATCATATATTTGATCAAAAGGGGTCAAGCAAGAGGTTAAGTTGGCCTCAAAGAAAGTCTATTATTCTTGATGTGGCAAATGGGCTGTCTTATTTGCACAATGGGATTAAACCGGCGATATTTCATCGCGATATAAAGGCGAAAAATATTCTATTGGATTCAAATATGAAAGCACTAGTTGCGGATTTTGGATTGGCAAAGCAAAGTAGAGATGGGCAGTCTCATATGACTACAAGAATTGCGGGGACTTATGGTTATGTGGCTCCTGAATACGCACTTTATGGACAACTGACAGAAAAGAGTGATCTTTATAGCTTTGGGATCATAGTTCTTGAGATCATGAGTGGGAGAAAGGTGCTTGAAGAGGTGAATGGAGTGAACTCTGGGATGGTTTTGATTGCGGATTGGGCATGGGATTTGGTGAAATCGGGTAGAATTGAGGAGGTTTTTGATAGTTCAATGAGAGATGGAACGTTGCCAAAGAGTGTGATGGGTAGATTTGTAAGAGTTGGATTATTATGTGCTCATGTGATGGTGGCAATTCGGCCTACGATTTCTGAAGCTCTCAAGATGTTGGAAGGTGACATTGATATCCCACGGTTGCCAGACCGCCCACCGCCTCTTGGTCACGAGTCATCTAGATCAAGTTTCGAGCATAGCAACAGTGTGTGGTCGAGCACCCAGGGATCTGTCTTTGGTTCTCGTCACAACCTTTGAAATTGAGTCAAGAATCAGTTAAGCCTTATTATTCCCTTTTTAACTATTTACTAGTCATTGAGTGTAATATAGTTCTTTACTGATAATGTACAGGTCACATGCCAACTATTGAGTGGGTTGTATTTTTTGTATAATATACTCTGGGAAACTCAATACAGGTTGTCATGCTTTTATTACTAATCTGTCAACCAAACAAACCAAACTGGTATTAGTTCCATCTTTATTACTAAAGCTATCATCCAAACAAATTTATCCTTTTATCTTTGGAGAGGTCTTTGAATTATGTAACTCGGACCTGTATTGATAATACATGATTGTAAAGCCGTGTTTTACTTCCCGCCTAATGCATGTCGGTTGCATTTCTAATAATTATCCGTCAGGTATCGGTTATACCATTAGTTTGTTAATAATAATACCTGTTGAGATTTTTTTTACAAATCTTTTCTTACCACTCTAATTGTTATATCCCTTTTTAACAACTAAAACAAATTAAATATGATAAATTACATATATATATATACTATAAAATGTTATAATATTTTATAATACCAAAATGTAATGATAATATAAATCTTCAAAAGCAAGTTTGTACCTCATAGCATACAAAATATAATAATAATAATAATAAAAATAATAATAATAAAAATTATTATTATTATTATTATTATAAAACACGTATCTAAAGGTAAAGTTTATTTACGCATAATAAAACTACTAGAATAAATTACCATCAAACAAGGTTAAGAACATATAAAAAAAATTAAATATTTTCGATTATGTGATTTGGATATATGGTTTGGATAAAGGCTCTTAGTATTCTCAAATCCTTACATTTTATTATCTCACCCCTTTTCATTTTATCTATCTCTATGTATATCTATGTATCTATAGAGAGAGATAGAGGAGATGGATATCTGAATATTAACTCACTTGAATAAATGATATGTGCTTTTGGATAATTGGGTTGAGTATCACCTAATATTACATTCGTACATGACCCCCACAATTTTTTTTATCAGTTACATACCAGGTTTCATACTTGATTACCTGTTATGAATGTTTTGTGGTTTTTAATATTCTACTTGTGTTCGGGCATAAACTTCTACTTTTAACTCTTGAGCACAACATTCGTACCTTAAAGCTTATTCAATTTTATACTAATTACTAATCATTGAATATAACGTAATTCTTTACTATTAAGGTATTCATTGTCATCTTAGTGTCACATTATTATTCTCTCCTTCACTCATAAGAATATGTTTTTATATTAAATATATTAAGTGGCCATTATTATCATTTATATAATGTTGATCATTGACCTATTACCCCTATATCATTAATTGGTAAATATTTGATGGACGTATTTACCGTTAGTAGATAAACATAGGGTTTCCCCTGAGGTGTGTATATATATAGAGATTATTAGAGAGAGTTTATGTTAGACAATTATAATAATAACATCATCACTATCAATTCATATCCTCTCTTTCTCATAACCATGTTAATCAAGAACACTTAAATCCATCAGAATTGTACAACCTAAAGGAGAATTCAACCAATCTGACGAACATGAGATCTACTTCCCTCTTTGGTATGGTTGTTGGCTTACCAGGTACACACATCTTACTTACATAATTAGGGTTTGTGTTTTACCCATGCTCTAATGATATAATCAACATGTGGTATTAGATCATATGTTGATTATATCAATTTAATCAAGCATATCAATGAATTGAACTGTAGGAATTTATCAAAACATTAAGATTGCTTTTTTTTTTTCAATTTTGCGATTTATGATCTGCAAATTGATTTGAAAATTAAATCAATCAAAATTACTTTTTGTTTAATGGTCACTAAATCGTTTCTTTGAAAATAATCGCTCAGAACGTTACTAGTTCCCACCAATTTTTGAAAGCATAATTAATTCATGAATTGTTATCTGTGTTAAACTTCATGAATATTTAACTGAACTTATATGTTCATATAATTTACCCCGTAAATTCATATTTGATCCACATTTAAATTGAACTACGTGGAATGGATGTAATTGATTTCTCATTAAAATTTTAAATCAATTATTATGTTGAGATTTCTTTATTTTATTTTATTATATTGATATGAATGTTTAATGTCACCAAATTTTGTGATAGGTTAGATGTTGATTATATTTTCTAAAATTGTGTATCTTAATCTTAAGTTGCGAAGAAAATATAATCTTAATTATAATCGAATAATTAACTTGGATATCACTTAAAATTAGCTGAATCAGCCTTATCGGATCAACTTCAGTTTACGAATTAAATTTGCGGGTTTAAAGTTTACGTTTTATTTTATGTTTTCGAATTAAAATTTGTGAGTTCAATAATTTTTTGAGAACTAACAATCATTCTCAAGAACTCACATTAGCGAGAACTAATAATCATTCTAGAGAACTTATTACATAGAGAACTCGAAATCTTATGAGAACTCGAAATCTCAAATGAACTAGAGATTTCACTAACTCGAGATCTTATAAGAGAACTTGAAATCTCATATAACTTGAGATCTCATAAGAAAATTCGAGAACTAAGTTTCTCGTAAACCCTCATTTTCCCGAAATCCACTTTTCTCGAGAACACCTTATTTACTCGGGAGCCTTATTTACTCGAGAACTATTGTTCAGTCGAGAACTCAAATCCCGTAAACAATTATTGGTCACTAAAAAGGTGATTTGCTATTAACTAAATGATTTTGTAAATACTTAAATATAATTAAATATTTTTTACAAAACCAAATAGCTTAACTTGAATGAGCTTCTGATGTATCACTTCTGCCCAAATGTGATTTGGTGCATCTATTTATTATTCAAGTATAATAAGAAGCTATGTTAATTATGCCTTACAAACGTAAATGTCTTATTTCTGGCCAAAGCTGATTTAATTCATTTATGTCTAGCATACTTAACAAGTGCATAACTAAGGTGATTGTCTCATTTCTAGTCATAGCTGATTTGTCACAATTACTTTGCACACATGCTTAGATGATTACACTTCTACCCAAAGGTGATTTGTCTTCATTTAAATAGAATTTTCAAATTAGTCTATTATTTTGATGTTAGTAATAGACATATCACAACTTCTTCAAGTAATAATCCTCACATTAATGATCCTTCATTAATCTTATAATAATATTTTGTCTGCCTTATCTTTAACACCCATAACATTAGTCAGTGTAACTTTCTTCTATAAACCAGTATCTAATCCACTCTAATTCCTAAACCTAATATGTTTTGCTTTACTTAAAGTTTCTATAAGATTAGCTCTTGAATTAGATCCTTGATTATCTCTTAAGACACGATAATCCTATTGTTCTCTTATGATAAAAGTGATATAGAAGAAAAGTAGAGCATGATGAATAGGACAAGTCGAACATGATGTCTCTTATGATAATCAAGAACTCATATAACATAAATTCTATCACTAAAGTTATTCCAGATTAAGTTTTTTTCTAACACTAATCTAATTTTATGGAATAATCAAAATGACTCCTAAGATGCATGCCTTCATTTCAAATTCTAAACTATAAGGTTAAATGACATCAATGAATACATCATAATGTACAATACCATGATCCATAAAATAAAAGGGCTTACACATGGAAATAAGTACATTTAAAATTTTCACTTGTATAATTTGATGCCTTAAAAATCAACTATAACACTCAAAAGTACCAAAGGAAATGGAGTGTGTTGATAAGCAACATATGTATAAAGAAAGAAATGTTTAAAACTAGACAATAAGATATTATTCACTTTATAACCACTAAAACCTTAAAAAGAGGGTAGTTCTAAGGTCCATAGTCAAAATACAAGAACAACTTTCCAACTCTAAGGTTATTAAAGGGAGAATCTCATTGCATAATTATGCCATTAGACTAGGTGTAAGCAACGAGACTATCCATAATTCAAAAGAAAAGTTGACTAAAATAGGTAGTCACCTATTAATAATCTTTAAGTCTGATAATCTATAATATTCCAATTTACACATGATATGTTGAGTCTAGTTATATATGTTTCCTTATCAGAAGTCTACAAGTAACTAACATGAGAGTTGGTGACAAAATTAAATGTTAAGGCTATAAAAACCATAATAGTGTCTTCTAACAATGCTTTTCGATACCTTACATATTCTGGAGATTAATCAGAATATAGTATCAATACTTAAGCTATGTTATGAAGGTTGTGAGGTTTGAATAGCCAACACAAAGTCAACTTACCTTAAACTCTCATATTATTTGTTCTAAATATCAGGATAGAAACATTAATAAGATGAAATTTGATGATACTATACATTTCACAACTTTTCTTATCATACAAATGAGAATTTAACAAGATGACAAATGAGACTTATAAAATTCATGCATTGTAACTAAATCTTATGAGAAACCATAACAAGGTTGATGAGGATGAATATTTATCTAATCTCATACTCAATGACTTTAAATCATGTGTTTGAAGTCCCTAAATCATTACTTGGCTTAAGGAATAAGTATGGGTTCACCATAAGTTATATTTCAATGATATTCGTGGAACTTATTTCAAATAGAATATTCATACATAATTCATTTATCACACTATAGACTATCTACTTGTATCTAAATTTATCTCCTACGGTCCACACTCTAAAAGAAATCTATTCATATATATACTTAATATGATTTCTATAAAATATGTCCATAAGCTTCTTATGACATCTGGACATTAAGGAAATCATATAAAGTCTAACATATGTATGATAGGTTCCCACATCACGTACCTCATTGAAACTTTTCTTGTTGCATTTATAGGGATATCAAAGATCAGTGGGAGCATTAAGTGTCTTAATAATAACCTACAATAGTGCAAGTGCTGGGGAGTGAAAACTTTATATTACTTCAATTTACACCTCTTGTACAAGACACTGCTCCATCTCGACATTGTACCATCAAAACTTTTCTCCTTAAAATCTAATGCTACTCTTACAAAAGTACCATTGTTGCTTAATTGTGGGCACACTTAGATTTCTTACCTAAACTAACATAATCCTCAACAAGAGAAACTACAACGACTAACGTCATTAATTCGTTTTCTCTATTAGAATCTGTTGGTGGTTAAATAGTTTTTCTCATGTATCTTGAGTTATCTCGACGCGTAAGCGATAACGTTGTCCCGTTGCATGAGAACGCAACCAAGACCTTGGTTAAAGCATTGAAATACACGACGAAGTCGTCATTTCCATCGGGAAGAGTAAGGATAGGAGCATTACAAAGCATGTCCTTGAATGTTTGGAAAGACTCCTCTTGTTTGGGACCCCAAACAAAAGGTTTATCTTTCTGCGTCAAGGAGGTCAAAGGAATGGCAATCTTCGAGAAGTTCGAAATAAAACGGCGATAATACCCAGCTAGGCCAAGAAACGAACGAATCTCAGAAGGTGATTTAAGTGCAACCCAATTCTTAACAGCTTCTATCTTTGCGTGGCCAACATGAATACCGAGTTCATTGACGGTGTGACCCAAGAATTGAACCTCTTTTAGCCAAAATTCACACTTGGAGAATTTGGCATAAAGACGTTTGGTGTACAAAAGTGTAAGAATGAGACACAAATGTCGCCCATGTTCTTCTTTCTTCTTGGAGTAGATGAGAATATTGTCGATGAAGACAATAACAAAACGATCAAGAAACGCCTTACTTACGCGGTTCATTAAATCCATGAACACGGCAGACGCGTTAGTTAAAGCAAAAGGCATGACCACAAACTCGTAGTGTCCATAACGTGTGCGGAATGCGGTTTTAGGTATATCTTCTTTGAGAACTGGAAGTTGATGATAACCAGAGCGGAGATTAATCTTTGAAAATCACGCCGCGCCTTGTAATTGATCGAAGAGATAGTAAATGCGAGGAAGTGGATAGCGGTTCTTGACTGTGAGTTTGTTGAGCTCGCGATAGTCAATACACATGCGGCATGATCTATCTTTCTCTTGACGAAGAATATGGAAGCGCCCCAAGGAGAAGTACTAGGGCGTATAAAGCCTTTATCAAGAAGTTCTTGAAGCTGGCTTGATAACTCTTGCATCTCTGAAGGTGCTAATCGATACAGAGCCTTCGCAATGGGAGTTGTGCCGGGAATGAGGTCAATACGAAAGTCGACAGCACGAGGTGGAGGAAGACCAGGGAGGTCATCCGGAAAGACACCAGGGAACTCACAAACGACAGGAACTTCAGTTAGGCTTGGACCTTTATCCTTCCTTTCCACAATGTGGGCCAAAAAGACAAAGTATTCCTTTTTTAAGTATTTGTTCGCCTGAATACACGACATCAGCTTGAGACCTTTGGAAGGTTTCTCACCATAGACGCGTAAGGAATCGCCGTTAGGAAGAGGAAGGCGAAGAAATTTCTCCAAGCAAACAACTTCAGCACGAGCTTGCCGGAGCCGGTCCATGCCTACTATGAAGTCAAAACTACCCATTTTCATAGGTATGAGATCAATCGAAAACGTATGGCCGTTAAGATCCAAGGAACAACGAGAGAGGACAGAGTTAACAGGAACGGTCTTACCGTTAGCGACTTCAATAGCGAAAGGATTGGGCAGCTTAGATCGTTCGCACTTAAGCAAGGGTTCAAACTCAATAGATACAAAACTTCTATCTGCGCCAATATCAAATAAACAAGAAGCATAGACCTGGTTCACAAGGAACGTACCAGTGATAACATCGTTGGAGCTTTGGGCTTGAGTGGAGGTGAGGAGGAAAGCTCGACCTTTAGCAGGCTCAGGTTGTTGATGCTGGCGCTGCTGCTGGTTGTTGGCGCGCTTGGGGCAAACATTGGCGAAATGGTTAGGATAGCCACAGTTGTAACATGCCCGAATAGGAGTGGCTTGGGCTTGAGGATTAGGGTTAGGTGTAATGGCTAAGGGTTGCTGGTTTTGAGGTAGAGAAAGCTTCAACAACGGTTAGACAAGTGCCCTAACCTCTGACATTGGGCGCACTTTCGGCATGGAGTACCGACAGGATGATGGTAAAGGCAGGTAGTACACTGAGGGTGAGATCCAGTGTAACCACGTTTGAGCTGGTCGGTTCTTGGGTAGTGGCGATGGCGTTTAGTGGTGTAGGGGTAGGTGGAGTAACAACCGCCGTGTTTTGGACAAAAGCCTTCCGCTTCTTGTTTCGGTTCTAGTTTTTCTTGGCTTGGGAGGGAGGAGTTTCGGTAGTGGTGGTTTCGGTGATGGCTTGGTGCGCATGCTTCTAGAGACCTTTGCATAGCCCCCCTGAAGGATGCAGTTGTGGTTAAGCTGAATGGTTATGCTAAAAGCTTCATCGAGGGTCTTGGGGTTGGTGGTGGCTACATGGTTCATAATCACAGGCGAGAGCGAATGAATTAGCTTGGCAATTGCCTTGGGAACAGTATCCACCTGTCCAGGACAGATGATACTTAATTATTTGATGCGCGCGATCAAACCTTTGACGTTGCTCCCCTTTTGGGTAAGATTCCAAAATTCGTTTTCGAGCTTCTGAGCCTCGTGGGGAGGACAAAATGATCCTTCATGAGCTCCTTAAGCTCTTCCCAAGGTAATGCGTGAGCTGCTTCGTTGCCACGCTTGTTGCGCTCGGTAGTCCACCACTCGAGGGCTCTCTAGCGAAAGACTCCGGTAGCGTTGAGGGTTCAAGGTCATCAGGGCACCCGCCCTGAAGAAAGGTAAGCTTCATTGCGTCGAACCAGTTGATCATGGCTGTTACACCGTCCACGCCGGTGAACTCAACAGGTTTGCAAGCCATGAATTGCTTGAACTGGTAAGATGTTTTGGGTGCATCATTTTTCGAATCGACAGAGGACTTAGGGGTGCCTTCGGTATGGATGGTTTGGAGTTGGCTAACAATATCAGGGATAACACGGGCCATTTGGTCAGCCATTTGCTCAGTCACTAGACCGACAAGGTCTTCTTTCGACATAGGGTCACCGTTGTTGTTGTTGGATCCCTTGTTGGACCTCTTTGACTTCTTTGAAGAGTTAGAAGAAGACATCTGGAGGTTCAAAATAGAGTAAGGGACAAGACTTGATCATAATGTAAAAATAACAAGTTTTGCATGTATAAGTATGTATAAGGTTTACATAAGTCCACATAAGTTGCATGAGTTTAACAAGTATAGCATGTATAATCACGTATGAATGCAAATAAAAGAGTATAAATTTAGTTTGTTCACGAGGATTAACATTGTTTTGGATTGCGATAAATGTGCGAATAGTGTAATGGTTCAAAATGAATGAGGTAACAAGTATTAAAACACATAGAAATTGAATCACATAAAAGAATAGCCTCAAAAAACGTGGGAATGTTTCGGGTAAACGTCGGCAATTCCAAAGTGAATCGAAGTTCTTTTCAAATTAGATTAACGTGCTTTGGCCTATAGGTAAAATACTCTCATCAAGAAGCGACTAATGACATTTTACCCTTCCAGTTACTACACGTCTCTAATCGATCAGAAAAATCAACTTTGGCGAGAGTGAAAATCAAGGAATGGGACTTAATCGACAAGGTGCGGGTTTCACCCCTAACTTGACGATTTCGTACCCTAAGTGTGGTTGGTACTTATCAAACGAAGAGCAATTTCCGATTCGTTGGTAAGGGTCCACTAGAGTTTGAATTGGAAATTTTTCCATCAAGATGTGGATTTCACTCCTAACTTGATGGCGAAATTTCGTGCAAAAAGAATAAGGATAGCGAAATGAGAGTCGTTCACCAAATTGTGGGTTTCATGCCTATTTTAGTTAACTCGTCTCGTTTGTGTTATGAGTGTCTTCAAGTCTTCAAAGTACGCATTGTGTAAAAAAGTCTTAGGAAAGACATCATGTATCTGTATTAAGACCAAAAGAAAAGAGGAGAAGCAAAGTAGGAAGCATAAAGTTTTAAGCATAAACAAGAATGGTCAAAACGGGTACTTAGAATTATAGTCTAGGTCAAACATGGCAATTCTACCTAATTCCCTATAGTTATGGCTCTGATACCAATTTGTCACACCCCAACCGATGGCGGAAACATCGGAGTGAGACGATAATGAGATCATTGCTCACAACGTTAATAATGACAATATTTAATTTAAAGTCGAATTTCATTTCAAGAATAATTGTCAAAATACAACACTGAAACAAATACAACAAAATTGATACAACAACATTAACCTAAACGTCTAAATGTGTGTATCTAAATCCTTGGTATTTGATTTCATAGCATCCTCTTCATCAACCTGTAACATGTTTTAAAATAACAATTCAATGCAAAAGCAAATGCGAGTAGACAAGTTTAAGCATAGCATACGTATACGAATAAAGTTTAAACAAATCCTCATGGCAACTATGATTCTACAAGAGCACATACAAGGCATGCAATACTACTAGTCAAACCCTTAACGCAATCACGATGTTTAAACATGGCCTCAAGATTACACGATGGAGGGGGAGGCGTTACTTCCTAAAGCGCTTATACATGTCAAAGGAAGGCTTAAAACTAGTTAATGACTAAAGTATCACATAAAGAATGTCCAAGATATAAGCATCAAGAAATCGTATCAAGTATTCATGTGTATAGATTGTTTGTGCATTTCATAAAGTTTAAGTGTTGTGGTTTTGGTATAAGTAAACGTGTTACATCCAAGAGTGTTGTAAACGAAAAAGTGGGTCGAGTTTACTCACAGTTTTGCTAAGTCTTCAAACTTGACAAGTCCGTGGAATGGGTTGATTGATGGGATGAACACCGAGTTATCCTACAAGAGGAAAACGAGGGCGTATGAGTAACGCGTTTGACGGAGGATTTGGATTATTCGAGCATGATTAAAATAAAGTGTGATAAAGTATAATGATACAAAAGTATTCACTAAGATGTAGCACTTGCTCTCGACACTATATTAACCCATAAGGGTTGAATGTGATTTCATAGGTTCGGGACCTATTAGAATCGTGACAAGAAACTACATACTTTAGTGGTAACTTAATAACTTAATAGGTGATTATATAGTCATTATCAAGGTTTCGTTTTTAGGATTATAATATAGTCCTTGGATATTATATGTACATAATAGTAAACTATACTAACAAGGATTTCAAGGAAGTCATGGAGGAGGTAGGAGGTAGAACCATCCATTTAGGAACCTCGATTAACGTTCACCACTACACAAGTCACCATAAGTAACAAGGAGGGTACTATAACAATAATATGAACAAGAATGTAAATGACAAGAATGTAAAGTGTGTCCATGCTGACACTTTAGGTCTAGAAAAATCATCAAGTGATGTGTGGTCTCGAGTTAGGATAGCCCAAGCTAACCATGGTGGACACACATAAACAAGTCTATGAACTTGCATCACTTGTGAGCTTGAAGCTCTATGAAAACAGAATATTTGTGAGGATAAATCCCCTATTTTGAATGTCTCAACCTTGTTTTTAAGCCTACCCAACCATAAGAGTGGTTGTAAGCATTAGGACATAGGTTTGAGATGAGTTAAACTCAAGTTGGATGAAGAGATATAAGTTTTTGAAAAGTTTTTGAAAACAAACAGAAAGTTTTTGAACATTTAAGTGCATTTCCAGATCTGAGTTCTCCATGGAGAACCCTAGGACTCAAACTTAAAGTTTGTCCAAGTGTTTAGAAAGAAGAATGAGATGATTTCGTTGAGAAATGAGTAAGATATGCTCACTTTTGTAAAATGGGTACAATCTGCTCGAACTTGGAATTTGGTAGCTGGTTTGAAGGGTTTTGAGAGAGATTTGAGGGATATTAAAGTGTAAAAATGCTTGGATTAGAGGTGGGTTTTATAGGGATAAGTTTAGGTTAGTTGTTAGGTGAGTTAGGTGAGTAATCAATGTAAAAAAAGTGTTTAAAACTCAAAATCCCGCCGACAAAGAGCTGCTGCCGCCTACTGTTCGCGACCAGCATCCAACTCCGTAAACACGGCTTAAAAGCCTTGTGTTTCCAGGATCTATCAAATGTGTGCGCTTGGCGGAGTGGTTGCGCTGCTGTTTGTTGAACCGAAGATCCCGGGTTCGAGTTCGCGGATCCGGTTTTGATATTTTTTTATTAAATAAAAACCTTATACTAGTTTCAGAATTGGCAAGAATAGCCCTTGAAGTTAAAGAATTCAAGAATTCCAGTTTAGACCTTAGAGTTTATTAAGGAAAAATATATATTAACATTTAATTCTAAATGTTAATGTATTTATAAAGAAAATTAGCATTTTAATTTTTGTAAAAGAAATTAATTAATTTTATTAACTAATTTAATTAATTAATTTAATTGATTAATTTAATTAACTAACTTAATAAACAAATAGGTAATTATATATATTCATAACGAATGTAGTTTAACGATTACGAGTTTCACGGATCACAAGCGTTTTCAACCACGTACAACATTACCACGAATAAATATTAAGAATCTTGATTTTATTATGATCATGGTCTCCGTTTAACAACGATGCGGTTAAAGATGATTAAGAAAATTACAAGCTTCAAAAAAAATAAATAAAGAATTATAATACACGGTTCTAAATAAAAAAGTACGGGAAAGCAGGGCGTTACAGGGGTAGTCATTAAATTTTACTCCAAATTTAACTCCAATTACACCTCTTGTACACCATACTGCACCAACTCTTACGTACTTAGAATCTAGCAAATCTGAAAGTTATGACAACCAAACTAAGAGCTAATCCATAAAACTATAACTTCTAATAAACTCAATAATCAACTCAGGAGGTCATCTAGGTTTAAAAACATAACCTTGATGATTATGTAACCTCCCTAACTATAGTTGAAATGGATTTTGGAAAAGTTCACTGATCCTTCCTCTTCTAATTAAGCCATCAGCGTTAATCAATCTTCTAAATGGCATAAAACCATTTCCTAGTAAAACTGATTTTGTGTGTTCGCATAACGTTTGAGATTTGATTGAACTACCTACGTGTGTTTATAACCAAACCAAATCCTATTTAGACATTAAGACATGAAGAAGCATAATTGATTGTCAAAGATTATACTCAGGAAGACATAAATTATCAAAGAATCTTTCTTATATATCTTACAAAAGATTTCTTTGAGGATCATCACTGTTTTTTAGTAGCTTATGAAAGTTTAGAGCTACATTAGATGAACAATTAAACAATTTGTCCCTAACAATTGACTTACATATTTATATGTTCATAAAACAACCTGAAAGTTCTAAAATAAAGGTCGAGAACACTTAATCTGTAAGCCAATAAAATCCATGTGTGGGTTAATGCAAACATTAACATGTGATGAAATCTTAATGCAATTATTTTCATCAAGAATCAAGTGGATTATTGTACCTACCTCAAGATGAGTGGGAGCAACTAGACCAAACTTGTCCTTATATAAATGATATTCTTTTGACAAGTATATGTTACATAAGTCAAAGCATTGTTCATACATACTTTGATATAACAGAACTCGGAAATATCTCTTAAGTAATAGATATCATAACATACGGAGATAGACCAATGATACTTTAGTTTCGTTTCATAAGTTTGACCTTAAATGGGTCCTTACATATGTAACAAACAATATTGCTCTCCTTTAGAGGAGATTAGGACCAATGAAATCATTTTCTTATGCTTCATTAATTAGAAGCCTTATGTAAGCTCAAGTCTATAGTCGTTTAGATATTTTTCACTTTGCAACACACTAGATATGTCTAGATAATTGTGATGCATCTAACAAAGTACAACAATATCTTTAAAAGAAAACGAGAGACTATAATTTAAAGAAGAAGTGTGAACTCAAACCGGTTGATTACTTTAACTTTGTTATATTCAAAGATAAATAAATGTAATTTCAGGGTATATCCTTATGTCAGCAAACAAAACTATTCTCATGGAGGAGTCATAATGAACTGATAACAACAACCTAAGTTATAATGACATAATTTGTTGCTAATCACAAAGTAGTAATCACTAAATGTTGTTGAAAATTTATCAGTGGACCCATAAGTTTATTAACTCCATACAAATAATATATTGAAGATTTATTGTGATAAAGTCAGCTACCATGTCTCCTTGAACAGTAACAGTTCGAGAGGTGTTGCATTAAATTTCGATACGTAATTAATTATTCGTTAATGAGCGAATTGAGGAAACTAAATCTTTGTATCGAATACATTCATGATATGCTTATGGATCCAATAACGAAAAGTCAATCATGCATAAATATTATGTAAGCGGTTATAATAATAACGGGCTTTACTAATAATCATGTACAACTAAATATCGTACTATGAATGACTAATTATTAATTTTCCTCATCCATTTAGATTTGCCCGTCTCTAAATATATGTTCATGCTAGCCTAAATGACATATAGACAATTATTACATAAATCAATGTTAAGGGTTTATTTGTCAATTGATCTTAATTGCTTAGGTTATAAATTGATGCTGTAGTATGACTAATGGAATCCTGAGTTGAATATTTACTCAACGGCTGTATTTCTCTGCTACGGTTTTAGTTTAAAGCTAAAATGAGTATTAACTCCTGATCAGGCTTATCTAGTACTCATAATAAATGATAACTCGGCCAAGTGAGAGAATCTAAGAATTGTTTTTATATTAAATATATTAAGTGGCCATTATTATCATTTATCTAATATTGATAATTGATCCAATTATCTCTATATCATTAATTGGTAAATATTTGATGGACTTATTTACCCTTAGTAGATAAACATAGGGTTTCCCCTGGGGTGCACATATATAGAGATTATTAGAGATAGTTTATTTAGACAATTATAATAATATCATCACTATCAATTCATCTCCTCTCTTTCTCATAACCGTGTTAATCAAGAACACTTAAACCCATAAAAACCGTACACCCTAAAGGGAACTTAACCAATCTGACGAACATGATGTTTACTTCCCTCTTTGGTGTGATTGCTAGCTTACCAGGTACACACATCTTACTTACATAATTAGATTTATGTTTTACTCATATTCTAATGATATTATCAGCATCACTCACCTTTATCAATCAATCTATGCTATACTTATCCATTTATCCCTGAAGTCCGTTTTCTATATTATTTTTATTATTTAAATATAGAGAAATAAAGAGAGTTGAAATGATAGACAGGGTGCAATGATATCCCTTCCGAATTTTGACGTTAAGAGGAAGGGAGCATGATGTTACTCTTCATCATGCGATGACATAGTACCATCCCCTTGTTCGTCCTGTAATCATATAAAACTTGATCTGATAGATCACATGATAATCTTGAGGTGGGTTTTATTCTATGACGTATAATATATTTTGGAAATTCAATAGAGGTTGTTACAATCTTAAGGTGGGTCCTATTCTATACATATTATATATTTTGGAAACTCAATATAGGTTGTTATGTTTTTATTCCTAATGTGTCAACCAAACCAACCTAGTATCAATTATATTTTACTTTATTACTAATTACTAAACTATCAACAAACACATCTTTATCTTTGATACGTGTTGTGTCAACCAAACAAACCTAATTGGTATCAATTATATTTTACTTTATTACTAACCTAAACACATCTTTGTCTTTTGAATGTCACGCATATCTTTGAATTTAGGTTAGAGGAAATGTTTAAATGAGAATGTCAAATACTGTGAGAAGTGTGAGAACAAATGAAAAACGGTGAGAACTTGATAAAAAGCAATTCAAATTAAAAAAAAAATTCTACACTTATCATTATTATTCGAATACAATAATAGATATTTAACTTACACATTTAAATGTACGTGAATTCCTAAATAAAGAAAATTTACGCATGTGTAAAATATGTAATAAGAGTGATTTTGAGATTAGAAATAAGTTATTTCATGTTGTAAATTCTTTTTTTGGTGTTGTATCTCAATTACAATGAGGTATGTATTAAAAATGTTTTGATTGGTTTTTGTTTTTATGGTTCTCAAAATATTTAGCGTTATCAAAATAACCCTCCCTTTTAGGTTTATTATATTAAAAGTTGTGATATGTGATAATTATATCTTTTTTATTTTAATTAAGACTAGTAAAACAGAAAAGCTATTGATTAGGGTTAGAAAATTTTGTGATACTGATTTCTAGAAATTTACGAATCACTAACCAAAAGCATGTCATGCTTAAATGTAATCGTTATGTAGGGAAGATCAAGGAAGGATCTGAAAACCACTAGGTGAGTAGACCTTGCAAAGAGCACATGCTTAGGACAACCACTTACAAAATAAAACAAAGTACCATTTTACTAATTTCTAATACAAATTACAAATAAGAAACAAACGAAACTAGTAAACACAATACACTTATTCTTGAAATTACAAACTTCGTTTGAACCACCCAGACAAAACCGTCTGCTTCCAGGATACAAGAGCCAAAACAGGTTGTACTGTCGGGGATAAGTGAAATATCTACTTAAAACAAAAGTGCAGAGAAATGCAAAATTAGGGAAGTTGTTGGTGGTGTCTCGACCATGCAAAGTTTCTGGTTCCTATATATCTAAACAAAAATAGATGTTTTTTTTATATTGTTGGAACTCCAATTCAAGAGACTTCTGTGTATTGATTTCGGTATTTAATGTACAATTGAAGGTATTCAATGTACAATTGAAGTCTTGGAATTCAATATAATTAACTTCACTATTATTGAAATTGATCAGAACATGAACAGTTCTCTGCAGTCTACAAACCCAGTCAATTGAGCAGGTTCGAAACGCCACATTATGCCCATCGCCCTCGTCTCGGGCCCGAGGGTGGGCGAAAGTCAGGTGTTTTTCACCCTCATGGCTGCTACTAGGTGTGACTTGTCACATAGGAATACATTTGATATGTAATCCGTAGAGTAGATTATGCTCCAAAGAATTGAAGGAAGAAAGACAATTTTTGGGTAATTTTCTGTATTTTTCATTCATGCAAAACCAAATATAAATATGCCGGAGACTAGGGGGTTAAACACCCATGTCCCTTATTTCATGCCACTATTCTACCATGCAACCCCTAACATGCATCATTGGAATATTCTAAGGATAATGCAAACACAAACAATGCAATAAACGTGTTGGAATAAAATGCAGAACTGGTGCTTCAATTTGCCAAACTGGCTGGTTTCTTAAGTGAGCACTTGGGCCTTCTTTGCTGGGCTTCGGTTGCAGCTGGACTGACCGTTAGTTGGGCTTCGGTTGTAGTTGGACGGGCCTGACCCACATGCGGATCATAAAATATACAAAAAGATGTACAAGGCATATCTAAGGATTTGCAAGATCCTCTTATATCACTACCAAGCAGCTTCCAGCCTATTTCGTATTGTACCTGCAACGTGGTCTTTTGAAAATCTTTTATAACTTGGGAAAGTTAAGCTTTTAACCTTGTATACAGATTCACATGTTTGTCAATACATATGGGGCCCAGTATAGAAACCGAAACATGATTAGCTAACACACCACTTATGAACCCACGAAGTAGTTATCCCCAACTTGTGGGTAAAAATATATTTTAGCATTCGCATCTATCAGGTGTATGCCTATAGCCCGTGCTTTGGTCGTGGTCATTAGTAACGTAAATGAGCCGAGGATATCCAGGACATGGTCGTTAACCCCCAATGTTTAAGTTATCAAACAAAACTGATCAAAACGGAATATGCGGATTTACTAGACACAATCCGGCGTTCGATTGATTCCATTTCTGACGAAGCGGCAATAATTTACCGCATCCCAAGCCCGTATAGGGAAAATAAGTTAAGAGTATTTACCTGAGCTTGTCATTGACTTTTAAATGCAAAGTTTATATTAACTCAGCCGTTTAATCAATAGATAAGTGCAGATAGCATTTACTGGAAGGCTTCTAGTCTGGAATGATGGCATAAGCTAACCAATTAGAATGCTCACAGTCCTATTTAAGTCACAGATTTAGACCGGCTAGCTTAAAGGATCAAAACGGTACGATTCGCTAGATTAAGCGGTGACCCGATAGAATGTAGTTTAAACCCAACAAGTACTAAGACCGTACGCATATAAGCGACATCGGGAAACCGGGTGAGTCATGAACAAGTTCTATATGTCACTATACGTTAGATAAGATGTAATATCAGTAGGATATCAACTTATATGCCCGTTTAAAGTTTTAAAACGAGACTATGCCTTATAAGGCATTTTAATCACTTATATGACGTAAAAAAGAACTTGCATATATTCTGATGTTATGATCATAAACATTCTTGAAAAATACTTAATTTGTGATATATTATCAGTAAAATGCCACGCATAAGTGTAGTTTACGGTTTAAGACCAAACAATGTACCGAAAGGGCATTTTGGTCTTTTAAAAGCATAAATTACGATATTACAATAAAACTTAGTTTATGATCAGAATAATAACATCATAATATGTTAATTATATTAACATATCAGTAGGTAATCATTTGCAAGTTCGTTGTAGATTAAAACCTTGTTTTATGTGAAAAGGGCATTTTAGTCAAAGTTTGACATTTTAATGGGACTTTGCATACACTCAGATTATGATTATGATCATCTAATATAAACTCAGATGGTTATGCTATACTATATTATGATCATAATGTAACTACAAATTAGTAGTAAACTAATCTATGTAGGGTCAGATTCGAAAGTCAAAGCAGAAGTCAAGCTTTGTGACTTTCTGTTGCGAACCGACCCTAGGACTGGAATTGACGGCCGGAACATGTTCCCACATGTTCTAACAATTATTACCAAATTGTTTAAGCTTCAAAACCATATTTATAATATATATATAAACTCATATTATAATATTTATATAATCTGACATGTTTGACTTTTTAAAACATCAACTTTGACCCGTCAATTGACCTAGCAAACGCGATCCTTATGAGGTGCCCTTTTAAGGGATTAATACCTACCTTATTATGATCACTTAGCCATGTTCATCTTGAACAATGGCAAGACCATAATGGACTTAACCGAAAGTCAAGCATTTATAAAAAATGCTTGACTTTTGGCTATTAAAAGCCTATAAAAGAAAAGAGCTTAAATGCAACACTTACAAGTGATCCAAGAGGAAGTTTAGAAGTTAAAGGGATGATCCTAGATGACCAGAAACTTCCAAAAGTGTACTATAGGGAAGAAGAGGAAATGAGCAAGGAATAGAGTGTGATTTGTGGGCAATTTATAGTGAAAGAGGATGATTGAGGATGATGCTAGGTGTTAGAGGTGTTGTAGGTGTTGTAGGATCAATATAAGTGGCTAGATAGGTGTCAAGAGCTGCAAGAGAGTGGCAATTTGCAGGATATGTGGCATCTTGACAGAAATTTGGAATTTTGACACCTTTAGTCCCTCAAAATATAGTTTTATGAATTGTCATGAATTGTCCTTTGACTTATATTAATGACGTAACGTCATAACTTATTTCTTTTCATTCAACACATGGTGTATTGAAGAAAAGTGCGAATAACCAGACGTTAAGGTGTGTTATACTATGTGCTTTAGTTACTTTTAAGTGGTTACTAGCTTAGAACGTGATAGATACGAATTCCTATGGTTTTATGGGCTAAATTACCTAAATTAGTAAAGTTAAAGGTTCGGTGATAATGTGGACCACTAAAGGATGCTAAATCAAGAGATATCACATCGATCGAGAGTCGTTAGGGTCGAGAGATGACTTGATTATGCAGGTAATATGAAAAGAATAAAGTCTAGGGGCCTCCAGATCATTTGTTGAAAGTTAAAATAATGAAAACTATAGGTTATCAGACCTCGCCGTAGGCTACAGTCACCAGACCGTAGCTTACGGTTAGTACAAAAACAATCCAGCAAGTCTTGACCGTAACTTACGGTCCTTGACCGTAGGTTACGGTTAGATTTAAATTTTGGTCAGCAATGCCAAACCATAGCTTACGGTTTGGGACTGTAACTTACAGCCCGGTATATGAAAATATTGTGAATTTGACACGTTTGAGCAAGTTGAGCTTTTAACTCATTTGTTGCATCATCCGAGGGTACGTACACGTGTCGGCATGTTATCGGACATGAATTTTACGAGGTGTTACATCCTCACCCCCTTAAAAGAAATCTCGACCTCGAGATTTCATTAAAAAAATATGGGGGGATATTTTTGTTGCATAATGGACTCAACCTCACATGTAAATTCGGGGCCTCGATGAGCATCCCACTTAACCTTTACAATAGGTATAAACTTCCTTCGGAGCTTTTTAACTTGTCGATCCTCAATCGAAATTTGTTTCTCAATTAACCTTAGGTTTTTATCAATTTGCACATCTTGATGTGACATTGCTAGCGACTCATCGGCTAGACATTTCTTCCGATTAGATATGTGGAACACCTCATGGATTCCACTAAGCTCCTCAGGCCGCTTAAGCTTATAAGCTACATAACCGACACATTCGATTACCTCGAATGGTCTAATATATCTCAGGCTTAACTTGCCCTTCTTTCCGAAGCGCATCAAGCCTTTCCAGGGTGATACCTTCAACAATACTTTGTCCCCTACTTGGAATTTAAGAAGTTTTCGTCTCTTGTCTGTATAACTTTTTTGCCTATCACGGGTAGCTTTGAGACGATTACGGATTTGTATTATCTTATCCGTGGTCTCTAAGACAATTTCGGGTTCAGATAGTTGGGCTTCCCTAACTTCAGCCCAACAAACAGGCGTTTTACATTTTGTCCCATACAAGGTTTCAAAAGTGGCAGCCTTGATGCTTGTATGATAATTATTATTATAGGAGAATTCTATTAAGGGTAAGTGGTCATCCCAACTTCCGCCTAAATCAATCACACATGCTCTAAGCATGTCTTCCAAAGTCTGGATAGTACGCTCACTCAGTTCATTAGTCTATGGACGGTAAGCCGTACTAAAGTTTAATCTTGTGCCTAATGATTATTGGAAACTTTTCCAATACTGAGATGTATATCTAGTATCTCTATTAGATACAATAGATACCGGCATACCATGTAGGGACACAATCTTATCCACATATAGCTTAGCCAACTTGTCAGAGTTATAAGTCTCTTTAATTGGCAAGAAATGTGTTGACTTAGTTAGCCTATCCGCAAGGACCCAAATCGTGTCATTACCACATTTGGTCTTAGGTAACATGGTAATAAAATCCATAGTTACCATTTCCCATTTCCAAGTGAGAATTTTAAGCTGTTGTAGAAGTCCTGACGTTTCTGATGTTTAGCTTTAACCTCCGAACACGTCATACACTTATCTATGTAAGTGGCTATGGATTCTTCAAACCCATCCACCAATAATTCTTCTTTAAATCTTGATACATCTTGTCACCACCTAGGTGAACTGAGTATCTTGAATTATGCGCTTCTTTGGAGAATTAGATCCCTAAGTCCTCCAAATATTGGAACCTAGATTCTGCCATTAAATCTAAGGATTCAATCTTTTCTAGGTACTAACTGATCAACAGTTCCGCCTAATTCTTCATTAAAAACATTGGCCTCTAACTGGGCCTGCTTTAGCGTATCTAATAGCTTCTCATTCAAGTTATTTATGAGATTAATTCTTTTGACGTTAATCCTAATAGGCTTAACTCTTTCCTTATGACTTAAGGCGTCAGCAACGACATTTTCCTTGCAGAGATGATAGCGAATTTCGCAACCAAAATCATTAGGCGTTTCCATCCGCGGCGCTGTCGCATGTTCTGACCCTTTTGAGTGAACAGATGTTGGAGACTAAAATTGTAGGGCAAGTTCAGAATAAGTGCTATAATCATGCACATCTGATAATCAATCAAATCATCAGAGCCACCCTTTCTATGACTAAGGGCATGAATAACAAGGTGTCACACCTCGGATTTCCAACCCGAAATCCATACACCGGTGGGCCCGGGTGGGGAGTATCGTGACGTCAGTTGATAATCATCATAGTCAATTAAACACGGCACAACGGAAGTCTTGGAGTAAAATTACTATTACAAACCGAATGTTCGAAAATACAAAATAATATACAGGCTCGTAATAGAAGATCCACAGGCGGATCATAAAATGTACAAGGAAAGAATACAAAACAGACTTTAGGCAGATTTAGGATTTGCAAGATCCTCTATCACTACCGAGCAGCTTCCGGCTTATTTCGTATTGTACCTGCAGTTTAGCCTTTGAACGATACGTCAGCTTACGCTGGTAAATACACCCAACTGACTCATTTTGAAAACTTTAAAATGGTTCTAAGTGCAAAACGGCACAAAATCTTTTATTAACTTGGGAAAGTTGACATTGCAACCTTGTATCAGATTTACATGTCTGTCAATACATACAAGGCCCAGTCTAGAAACCGAGACATGATTAAATACACATTACTCAGGACTCACGAAGAGTCATCCCTAACGTCTTGGGAACATTGCATATGAGCATCAAAAGGTGTATGCCTACACTCCGTGCTAAGGTCGTGTCCAATATCTAATGTATTGAGCCCAGGATATCCAGGACACGGTAATTTAACCCCTGATGTTTAAGTTATCAAACAAAACTGATTAAAACGAAATATGCGGGTTTACTAGCCACAAGCGGGCATTCGATTGACCCTATTTTGGACCAAGCAGTAATAATTTACCGTATCCCAAGCCCGTATAGGGAAAATAAGTCGAGAGTATTTACCTAAGCTAGTCTTCTTCTTTTATTTTTAAATAATTCAGCCGTATAAAAAAGTACCAAGTGCAGATAGCATTTACCTGCAAGGATCTAGTCTGGATTATGGCATAAGTTAGCCAATTAAATACTAACGGTCTTATAAACCGAATAGTGTACATGATCATTACGTATAACGCTTGATTAAACGATGATCGGATAGAATGCAGTTTAAACCCGACAAGTACTTGACTTGTATAATATGGGTAAACTATAAACATTCTGGATTTTGAAACTAAAATGACAAGGTTAAACCCGTTACGGTTAAATTCCGTAAAATAGTTACATATACGTAACTGTGCGCATAATAGCGATATCGGGTAACCGGATAAGTCATGGAAAAGTTCTATATGACATTATACTTTAAATAAGTTAAGATATCAGTGCGATATCAACTTGTATGCCCGTTATGGTTTTAAAACGAAACTATGCCTCATAAGGGCATTTCGATAATTATATACCGTATAAAAGGAACTTGAACATATTTTAAGTATATAATCCTGAGTATTCTGTAAAAATATTTTATTTATGATATAATATCTGTAGGATATCAATTATATGTGTAAATTATCTTTTATGACCAAACTACGCACCGAAGGGGTATTTTGGTCATTTTACACATAGTTTATAAATTATTTGAGATTCTGAGTTTATAACATGTACCTACTATAAATATGTTTTAAATAAGTTTTAAAATCAGTAGGTATCAAGTCTTGGTCAATAATAACCATACTATGCGCCGAAACGACGCTTATGTCGTAAAATGACGTTTTTAAGCGATGTTTACGAAAACTGATATTAAGGTCAGATTAAAATGTTTAAAACATGTTATTTAATATAACCTATCAGTAGGTAAATGATTTACCTTGAAAATATTTGATTAAAAACATTTTATAGGCCACAAGGGCTAAAACCATCATTTATTGACATAGTTTAAGGACTTGTTTGAAAACTCAGTTTATAACTTGGTTTAACATCCCAAATAATCCTACTTATAATATTATATCAGTAGGAAACTCATTTTCAAGCTCATTACCATTTAAAACCTTATTTTATGTAAAAAAGGGCATTTTGGTCAAAGATGGCATAATTATGGAACTTGCGCATAAACTTGGATTCTGATTATGATCATGTAATATAACCTCAGAGGGTTATGCTACATTATATTACGATCATAATGCAACTTTAGATCATTACCAACTTGTTTAAGTGTCAAAACAGGTTTCATAACATATATAAGATCAATTTATGATTTTTCCAAAAAATGGCATGTTTGACTTTTTATTTCATAACTTTGACCCGTCAATTGGTCTAGCAAACGTGATCTTCAGGAGGTGCCCTTTATAGGGACTAACACCTAACTTATTACGATCACTTAGCCATGTTCATTTCGAACAATGGCTGGACCATAATGGTCTTAACCGAAAGTCAAAGCGTTTTACGAAAACACCTGACTTTTGGCTATAAAAGCCTATAAACGAAAATGCAAGAGCAAGGAACACTTACAAGAGGTTCCTACAATGCAAGAGAACTAAGTTGGATGCTCCTTTCAGCTAGGAACTTCCAGAGGAGGGAGAAGAGTTATGATTTAGAAAGGTGCAAGTTCAAATGATGAACTTGATCACCTATTTATAGTTGGAGAGCTCAAAGGAGGTGAAGCCAGGTGTTTAGGGGTGTAAGAGGAAGCTTACAGGTGTCCCAAAACATGGCATAGATGATTACAAGTCCATGGTTTCGAATTTAAATGGTTTTGGAGCTTTGCTTGGCTGCCAAACAATTTTCTGCGTCAGACCTGTTCTCCGCGCCCCGCGAGAGACCCAGGCCTGGTCTCTCGTGGCCCGCGACCGCCCCAAGGCCAGTTTCAAATTTTGACACTTTAGCCCCTTAACTTTATAAAGCTTATAAAAACCTTTTAAAACACCTTTTTGGCACTTTTAGTCCTCCGTAGCCATTACTTGGCACACCCGGAATTATGCCCGGACATTGTTGAGCTCTCGGTTCTTTAAAAGGTCACTCAAAGGTATAAATTAACATGTTAACACTTTTAATCCATCCATTATCCAACTTTCACATATTTACAAAATTGAATCCTCTCGTCTAACAAATGGCACGTATGAGAGTTAGGACTTCACAAAGGATCACTCAGAGGCTTATTATAAGCATGTTGATTCCAATGTCACTCAGAGGCTGGGCATGTTGACATATCAGTCACTCAGAGGCCGAATTTCAAGCATGTTGACGTATCAGTCACTCAGAGGCTAATGATTTAAGCATGTTGACATATTAGTCACTCAGAGGCTTTTATTTATGTATGTTGACATCGGATCGTCACTCAGAGGCTAAGGTTGAGCATGTTGACACCTTTAGTCCTTATTGGTCTTTAATAAACTATATTTAAAATACAACACGTGTCACTATACTATTGGACATGATTTTACAGGGTTTACATTCTCACCCCCTTAAAAGAAATCTCGACCTCGAGATTTTATTCAAAAAGATGGGGTACTTTTGTCGCATAGTGGACTCAACCTCCCATGTATATTCGGGACCTCTAAAAGCGTTCCACTTAACCTTTACTATAGGTATCATTTTTCTTCAGAGATTCTTAACCTGTCGATCCATCGATCGAAATTGGTTTCTCAATGAACCTCAGGTTTTCATCTATCTATACATCTTTGTGCGACATTGCTAGAGACTCATCGGCTTGACATTTCTTAAGATTAGATATGTGTAATACATCATGGATTCCACTAAGCTCCTTTGGCAACCTGAGTTATAAGCTACAGTGCCGACACGTTCGATTATCTCGAAGGGTCCTATATATCTAGGGCTTAGCTTGCCCTTCTTTCCAAAACGCATCACACCTTTCCAGGGTGATACTTTTAGCATAACTTTTCCCCTACTTGGAACTGAAGAGGTTTACGCCTCTTGTCAGCATAGCTCTTCTACCTATCTCTGGCAGCTTTGAGACGATCACGGATTTGCACAATCTTTTCCGTGGTCTCCAGGACAATCTCAGGTCTTGATAGTTGGGCCTCCCTAACTTCTGCCCAACATACGGGCGTTCTACATTTTCTCCCATATAAGGCCTCAAAAGGAGCAGCATTGATGCTAGTATGATAACTTTTATTGTAGAAGAATTCTATTAGGATAAGTGGTCATCCCAACTTCCACCTAAATCAATCACACATGCCCTAAGCATGTCTTCCAAAGTCTGAATAGTACGCTCACTTTGACCATCAGTCTGCGGATGGTAAGCCGTACTGAAATTTAATCGTGTGCCGAAGGATTGTTGGAAACTTTTCCAAAAGTGAGATGCGTATCTAGTATCTCTATCGGATACAATAGATATTGGCACACCGTGTAGGGACACAATCTTATCCACATACAATTTAGCCAATTTATCTGAATTATACGTTTCTTTTATTGGCAAGAAGTGTGCTGACTTAGTCAGCCTATCCACTATGACCCAAATAGTGTCATTACCACATTTGGTCTTAGGTAACTTGGTAATTAAATCCATAGTTACCATTTTCCATTTCCAAGTGGGAATTTCTAATTGTTGTAGTAGTACTGACGGTTTCTGATGTTCAGCCTTAACTTGCGAGCGCGTCAGACACTTAGCTACATAAGTGGCTATGGATTTCTTCAAACCCATCCACCAATAATTCTTCTTCAAGTCTTGATACATCTTGTCACCTCCCGGGTGAACCGAGTATCTTGAATTGTGCGCTTCTTGGAGTCCTCCAAAGATCGGAACCCAATTCTATCATTAAATCTTAGGATTCCATCCTTTCCAGGCGCTAACTGATCAACAATTCCGCCTAATCCCTCATTAGGAATATTAGCCTCTAACAAGGCTTGTTTTTGCGCATCTAATTGCCTTTCACTCAAGCTATTTTTGAGCTCAATGCTCTTAGCGTTAATCCTTATAGGTTTGACCTTTTCCTTGCGACTTAAGGCATCGGCAACTACATTTGCCTTTCCTGGGTGGTAGCGAATCTCGCAATCATAATCATGAAGAGTTTCCATCCAACGGCGCTGTCCCATATTCAATTCTTTTTTATTGAATAGATGCTGGAGACTTTTATGATCAGTATATATAACACACTTTGTGCCATACAAGTAATGTCTCCATAGTTTTAATGCAAATACAACGGCACCCAGCTCCAAATCATGGGTGGTGTATTTCTTTTCATGCATTTTTAATTGTCGTGATGCATAGGCAATTACCTTGTCATTTTGCATTAGAACACAACCCATACCGGTGTGTGATGCATCACAATAAACAACAAAATTCTTAATACCCTCAGGTAGAGATAACACAGGAGCGTTGCTCAACTTGTGTTTAAGAATCTCAAAAGATTTTTGTTGCTTTGGACCCCAATTATACTTAATATTCTTACGGGTCAAGGAAGTTAAAGGAGTGGCTATCATTGAAAAGTTCTCTATGAACCTCCTATAATAACCAACCAATCCTAAGAAACTACGAACCTCCGTTGGCGTCTTGGGTACTTCCCAATTCATTATGGCCTCAATTTTGGCAGGATCCACTTGGATACCACGCTCACTTACCATGTGTCCAAGAAATTGGACTTCTCTAAGCCAAAATTCGCATTTAGAGAACGTTGCATAAAGTTTCTCCTGCCTTAATAATTCTAGGATGCACCGAAGATGTTTCTCGTGATCATGTTGACATATTAGTCACTCAGAGGCTGTTATTTATGTATGTTGACATCGGATCGTCACTCAGAGGCTCAGGTTGAGCATGTTGACGCCTTTAGTCCTTATTGGTCTTTAATAGACTATATTTAAAATACAACACGTGTCACTATACTATTGGACACGATTTTACAGGGTGTTACACAAGGTGTGCAATATAACCAAACGGAGCACTGAGGTTTGCCTTCTTAAAAGGAGTTGCGTTAATGAATCCTGCATAACCCATCCGGTATAAGTACCCCTTAACCATGTATTCTGAAAAACTAGTTGGGTCTTCTTCATGATATTTAAAGTCTAACACCGTTCAGATTAAATCTTTAGTGATTTTGACTTGAATATCTTCATTATCAATCCTCACTGCAGATAAAATTGCGTTCTCTACTTCACGGTATTCAGCGGCATTCCAAAAATATTTGGCGTAAGAACGATAAGCCGAGTGTCTATCAGTAAGCGCTTTAGTGATAGGAAGTCAGCTTAAAAAATCTAGTACTTCTCTATATGCTGCAATTTTAGGAATAGACTCATCGAGAAGACAACAGATGTTGTGAAACGGTGAAAACGAAGACTTCTTGATCAGCAGACATAAACATTTCAAACACTTAGAAAAATTTTCAAAAATTTCAACTCTTAATCACTCGTATGAGTCATTATTCGTACGATTCATATACTTAGACAAAAATATAAGTCTGAGTCGAAACCTCATTCGTACGAGCCACTTCTTCGTACGAATGAATAATATACTTAACAAAATTTAAGGGTTTTGAATAGAACTTCCTCGTACGAGTGATGCTTCGTACGAGCCACAAAGATATAAACGTTTAAGGTCCTACTCGTACGATCGATCACTCTTACGAGTGAATATGATAAACAGTCATTTGAAATCCTCGTTCGTACGAGTGATGATATGTACGAGTTACAAATCGCACCAAATAACACCTTATCAAACCGAACTTAAAACATGAAGATTTTAACAAATTGGAGGTTGATTTATAGGTTAACAGGGCGATTTTAATGATTTTGAGTTCAATTTTATATTTTACCGGTCCGATTATCCTAAATCTACGTTTTATGTCCTTTTGGTAAAATTTTGGCATTATAATAACTCAAAACAAGCATTAGTACCTTGGCCATCGAAAGAGGTGTGCTAATCAACCTCCCCGAAGTATAGATACGTAACAAAGATCAAGAAAATGAGTGATAAGAACTGAATTGCACAGAGTAAGCTCTCAGTCGCATAGAGTCAATAGTGTAACTCGTGCGAATGAGAAGCCCGTTTATGCTCATTCATGTTCACTCGTACGAGCGATGATTCACACAAATGAAGCCTTTTGTCACTCGTACGAGTCAGTGTATCATTCGTACAAGTCAGTTCTATGTAGTTTGTATATCTTTTTGATTTTTTGTGAAATTTTATCTGTTTTTATAACCCACTAAATTAACCAAGTCTAAGTTAATGACCCTAGTTATCCGATTTGCCTACCAAGTCCAGGTTAATGACCTTAGATGACCATTGTTTGACCAAAATAGATTTATTCTAAAATTTAAAGTTTCAAATTAATGAACTTTTTTGACGTTTCAGGATTTTTTTTCTTTTCTGATTAGCTCCCAGCCCGTGCTCTTCAGCTTTCCTCCAGTAACTGCCGCTTTGACTTGGACTAACGGTATTTTCATCATCGGTATACTAAAATCTAAGAGAGAAAGCTAAAGATAAACTAAAAATCTTTTTGGGATTTTTCCGAAAAGAAAGAACAAGTAAATAAATGTATTTACATACATATTTTTGTGAGTTTTGTGTTTAGAGGATCATATCAGATGTTTAGACAAATCACAAGTACCGTTGATCTTGGTAGTGACTTTAAGTTCTTAAATAAATTTACCTAGATTGCCAATATACTTATCCATTTAAACCTCTACACGTTTCTCAATTGTTTCAGTATATGTTTAAGTAATATTAAGGAACATGAAGTAATTGTGTTTCCCATCTTAGAATATACTCCCGTATTGAGATTCCCAAAATTTCATTTCACATGTGAATATATCTAACTGATATCTGTAAATAGGGTCAATTGCGAGACCTTGAGAGCTCAGCTTAGTATTTCCTTACAGAGAAAGAGATGAAGGCTCGACTTTAGATAGTGTTCCATTAAGGAATCTTTTGAACTGAAAATGTCGTAAATGTTTATGACATGCTCAATTTTTATACAACTTTTATAGGCGAATAATGCGTAAAGTATTATAAAAGTTCCAGGTCATTGCCGACACAAAATCAGAAGAACTCGGATAATACCCCAGATATCGTTTAAATATAAAGACCTAGTATCGCAGAATCTGGCATTCTCTCAAACGAAATTTCAGAGTACCAATCCATATATCCGAGAGATGTCGACCCACAAGTTACTTAGTTTTTTTCTTTTAGGTTTATATTTTGAAGAACAATTTACTGAACGAGTGAAGCCTATTGGCACATCCTAAGAAAGACCTGTTTAATTACTTGTTTGAACATTCCATACCTTTAGTATACTACGATAGTCTTATTGATGTAATATGATTCCCCCTTTTTTCACAGAAACTCTTTTTATCTTTTTAATGTTTTTGAATTTTTCACAACTTTTTTCCCTGTAAAATCAAAAACATATTTTTTGGTTTTTAGTTTTTAAAGAAAAGATATTTACTGAAAAACATGTCATACCGATGAGAATCACGTCAAGTCCTCGTCATCCTCAAACTCAATCTCAAGTGTATCCCCTAATGTCAGATTTTTTAAAACATTTAACTTCAAAAGATTTTTAAATCTTAATCTATCAAAAACTTTGGTGTAAAAATCTGCTTTTTGGTCATCAGTGTGGATTTTTTCAATTCTAACCAACTTTTTCTCGTAGCAATCACGGTAAAGTGGTGTCGAATTTCTTGTTGAATAGGGTTTTTAGTGATATCAATAGTTGCCTTGTTATCTACGTAAATTGGCGTATCAAGAAATTGCAGCCGTAGTCTCTCATCTGCTGTTGTATCCAGAGTATTTGGGAACAATAGCTGGATGCTGAAACGTATTCCGATTGTAGAGAGAGCGACCGCAGTCTGTTTCTTGCATTGCCATGTTACCAAACGAGTCCGAAGAACTAGCAACCAGCTGTAGTAGATTTGGCATTAAGCTTGCAGCAGCTGAAATCAGAGTTCAAATAACCCGCAAGGTTGAAGTCGTCATGTCAAGGATACCACAAGCCGATGCTTGGACATCCTTTCAAGTATCGCATGATTCGTTTGACGACTAACAAGTCTGAATCTCTTGGATTGGACTGATAATGGGTGCATAGGCATGTTGGATACATGATATCAGGTCGCGAAGCTGTAAGATACATCAAGGATCCGATCATGGAGCGATATAATGTATCATCGACTTTGACTCCATGAGCATCTGGACAAATGCCATGATTTGGTGCTAATGAGTTGATGTTGGCATAGTTCCTGACATGTCAAATTTCTCTAACACGTCATGAACATACTTTGTCTGATGAATGAAGATACCATCAGGCAATTGTTCAACCTGAAGTCCTAAAAAGAACCTCATCCCCCCATAGCACTCATTTGGAATTTCTTCTGCATGACTTCTTCGAAGTCTTTGCACAGCTTATCATTTGTCGATCCAAAGATGATATCATCCACATATCTTTGTACCATAATCAGATGACCATCTACTTCCTTTGTGAAGAGGGTACAGTCTATATTCCTCTGAGAAAGCCGTTGTCAAGAAGATGTCTTGAAAGCGTTTCATACCAAGCTCTCGAGGCTTGATGTAGGCCATATAATGCCTTGTTCAGAAGCTATACTTTATCCTTGTGTATTGGATCGACAAACCCCGATGGTTGTCCGACATACACCTCCTCTTTGACTTTGCAATAAAGGAAAGCAAATTTGACAACCAATTGATACACCTTGAAACCTTTCAAAGAAGCAAAGGCCAAGAATATGTTAATAGCTTCAAGACGAGCGACTGGGGCATAAACTTCAGTGTAGTCTATCCCTTCTTGCTGGTGAAAGCCCTGGACCACGAGCCGAGCTTTGTTTCTGACTACAATACCTCTATCATCTCTCTTGCACTTGAAGACCCATCGAGTATTTATCTTTTTATGATGATCCAACAGGTCAACAAGCTTCCAGACACCAAGTTCTGGAATTGAAACACCTCTTCCTGCATTGCATCCACCCAGCTTTCCTCTATCAATGCGACTCTCCAATTTCCTGGTTCAACCTGCGAAACAAAAGAACTGTAAGAAAGTCTGTTTGCAATGGAGCAACACTGGTATAAAAGCAACTTAGATCCTTGTTGATCTAATTGCGAGTTTTCACTCTGGTTTGTAAGCTACTGATGATATTCTCTGATGGATGGGAAGATAGTGTCCTTGGCATTACTTCACTCGGAACATCTACTTGGCTTTGCAAATTCGTAACCACTTCATCAACAACCGGTTCAGAAGATGTAGCTTCGTTTTTGACATTTGCTTGAGTATTCAGAAAGCTTTCAATATGCTCAGATCCTTCATCAGAACTAAATCCTCCATCATCAAAGGTTCATTCACGATCAGAGTTGGCATTAATCGGTTGATGGGCAGATGGTTCAGCAGTATTCAAGATTGGTACAGAGACTGATTCCTGCAGAGTATTGCTCGGACCTACATCAGAAGTGTTAGAGACAGGAAGTGATAGGAAAATCACTAACGGTCTAGAAACTTGCTCTTGATTGGAGATTTGATGATGTTGAAAAAGCATACAAGTTCTTCTTCTGACGGGACTTGAGGTAGGTCAAATTAATTCCACAAACCTTCGTAGTTGAACAGCCATGGATCCCCAGGTTTCTGCGTTAGCATAGTATATTGTTGACAATCAACATGCTGTGCAAGAATAACCTGGTTCAGACTCGGCGAGAAGACACGCTTTTGAGGACTAGCATAACCGACGAAAAATCCTTCCAAAGATTTGGCTCCAAATTTACCGTCTGGGTCCAGAACAGTACACGGTGATCCAAAAGGCTCCAAAAATGTGTGGGTTGGCTTTCGTTGGTTTAGCAGCTCAAAAAAGGTCTTGTTGTGAGGCTTGACTGTCAACACACGATTGAGGGTGTAACACACAGATGCGACTGCTTCGCTCCAGAAACTAATAGGAAGTTTTGAATTTGCGAGCATGGTCCTGCAGTCTCGATCAGTGTGCGATTCTTACATTCAGCTACTCCATTTGGTTGAGGAGTATATAGAGCACTGGATTCGTGAAGAATCTCTTTTTCGTTGCAGAATTCGAGCATCCTCTTGTTCTTGAACTCTGTACCATTGTCACTGCGGATTCTCTTGATAGACAAGTGATACAGGTTTTCTAGCTTCCTGAAAAGAATCATAGGACTTTGAAACGCTTCATCTTTACTCTCCAGAAGGAAAACCTATGAGAATCTTGAAAAATCATCTGTTACGACCAGGCAATATAGATCTCCAGAAACACTTTTCATGTTAATTGGCCCAAAGAGATCCATATGAAGCCTTTTTAGTGGTAGCTTAATAGAGTTAAGCAATTTTCTTGGGGTTGATTTCTTATGCCATTTCCCTTTTTACAACTCAGACAATCATCAGATAAATAAAAATTCTTCAGATTAAGATCCTCCACTACGTCATTGTGCACCAAATAATTCATCTTTCTCAAGTTAATGTGCCCCATCTTCCGATGCCATAAGATTGACTCCTTTTCGGTCGCTAAACGAAGCACTGGACCTTCTTGTAGGTAAAAATATATATGTCAGCATTTGCATGTGTCAGGTGTATGCCTACAGCTCGTGCTTTGGTCGTGGCCATTAGTAACATAAATGAGCTGAGGATATCCAGGACATGGTTGTTAACCCCCAATGTTTAAGTTATAAAAAAAATGATCAAAACGGAATATGCGGATTTACTAGACACAATCCGGCGTTCGATTGATTCCATTTCTGACCAAGCGGCAATAATTTACCGTATCCCAAGCCCGTATAGGGAAATAAGTTAAGAGTATTTACTAGAGCTTGTAATTGACTTTTAAATGCAAAGTTTATATTAACTCAGCCGTTTAATCAATAGATAAGTGCAGATAGCATTTACTGGAAGGCTTCTAGTCTGGAATGATGGCATAAGCTAACCAATTAGAATGCTAATGGTCCTATTTAAGTCACATACTTAGACCGGCTAGCTTAAAGGATCAAAACGGTACGATTGGCTAGATTAAGCGATGACCTAGAATGTAGTTTAAACTCAACAAGTACTAAGACTTGTATGACATGGGTAAACAATTAACATTCTGGAATTTGAGATTAAATGATAAGGTTAAACCCGTTTTGGTTAATTTTTGTAAACCAGTTACATAAACTTGACCGTATGCATATAAGCGGTATCGGGTAACCGGGTGAGTCATGAACAAGTTCTATATACTTTAGATAAGTTGTAATATCAGTAGGATATCAACTTATATGCCCGCTTAAAGTTTTAAAACGAGACTATGCCTTATAAGGCGTTTTAATCATTTATATGACGTAAAAAGGAACTTGCATATATTCTGATGTTATGATCATAAACATTCTTGAAAAACACTTAATTTGTGATATATTATCAGTAAAATGCCACACATAAGTGTGGTTTACGGTTTAGGACCAAACTATGCACTGAAAGGGCATTTTGGTGTTTTAAAAGCATAAATGATGATATTACAATAAAAATTAGTTTATGACCATAATAATAACATCATAATATGTTAATTATATTAACATATCAATAGTAATTCATTTGCAAGTTCGTTGTATATTAAAACCTTGTTTTATGTGAAAATGGCATTTTAGTCAAAGTTTGACATTTTAATGGGACTTGTGCATTAACTCATATTATGATTATGATCATGTAATATAACCTCATATGGTTATGCTATACTATATTCTGATCATAATGTAACTACAAATCAGTAGTAAACTAATCTAAGTCGGGTCAGAATCGAAAGTTAAAGCAGAAGTCAAGCTTTGTGACTTTCGGTTGCGAACCGACCCTAGGACTGGAATTGACGGGCGGAACATGTTCCCACATGTTCTAGTAATTATTACCAACTTGTTTAAGTTTTCGAAACATATTTATACTATATATAAACGCATATTATAATATATATATATGACATGTTTGACTTTTTAAAACATTAACTTTGACCCATCAATTAAACTAGCAAACGTGATTCTTAGGTGGTGCCCTTTTAAGGGATTACTACCTACCTAATTACAATGACTTAGCCATTAAAAGCATTTATCCTAAATGCTTGACGTTTGGCTATTAAAAGCCTATAAAAGAAAAGAGCAAAAATGAAACACTTACAAATGATCTAAGAGGAAGTTTAGAACTCAAAGGGATGATCCTGGATGACCAAGAACTTACAAGAGTGTACTAGAAGGAAGAAGAGGAAATGAGCAAGGAATAGAGTGTATTTTATGGGCTATTTATAGTGCAAGACGATGATCGAGGATGACGCCAGGTCTTGTAGGATCAATACAAGTGGCTAGATAGGTGTCAACGGCTGCAAGAGAGTGGTAATTTGCAGGATATGTGGCATCTTGGCAGAAATTTGGAATTTTGACACTTTTAGTCCCTTAAAATTTAGTTTTATGAATTGTCATGAATTGTCCTTTGACTTATATTAATGACATTAGGTCATAACTTAGTTCTTTTCATTCAACACGTGGTGTATTAAAGAAAAGTGTGAATAACCAGACGTTAAGGTGTGTTATACTATGTGCTTTAGTGACTTTTAAGTGGTTACTAGCTTAGAACGTGATAAATACAAATTCTTATGGTTTTATGGGCTAAATTACCTACAATAGTAAAGTTAAAGGTTCGGTGATAATGTGGACTACTCAAGGATGGTAAATTAAGAGATATCACATCGATCGGGAGTCGTTATGGTTGAGAGATGACCTGATTATGCAAGGAATATGAAAATAATAAAGTCTAGGGGCCTCCGAGTCATTTTTTGAAAGTTGAAATAATGAAAAATAAAGGTTATCAGACCTTGCCGTAGGCTACGATCACCAGACCGTAGCTTACGGTTAGTATAAAACAATCCAGCAGGTCCTGACTGTAACTTATGGTCCTTGACCGTAGGTTACGGTTAGGTTTAAATTTTGGTCAGCAATGCTGAACCGTAGCTTACGTCCCGGTATATGAAAATTTTGTGAATTTGACACGTTTGAGCGAGTTGAAGGTTTAAATCATTTGTAGCATCATCCGAGGGTACGTACACGTGTGCGTATGTTACCGGACGTGAATTTTACGAGGTGTTACACCCATAAACTTAGCAACCCACGTTTGTTGCTCAAGAGTCTGAATTGTTTAGGTAAGATTATGTTTGAGGATGTGATGGTCTGTATAAATTCAAAACAGGTAACCCAAAAGATATTAATGCCACTTTTTTACGGATTCGGTGATGGCGTATAACTCTTTTGTATAAGTAGACTGGCTTTTCATAGTGGTACACAGTTTCTTGCTAAGAAACTAGATGGGCTTATTATCTTGGGAAAGAACTGCGCCGATGGCATGACCCAACGCATCGGTGGTGGTGACATCAAAAGGTTTCGTGAAATCGGGTAAGGCTAATATGACCAATGTTTTCATGTGGTTTTTTAGTGCAAGAAAAGCTTTGTTAGCCGCAGCACACCATGAAAAATCTTTTTGTTTCAAATATCGGTTAAAGGAGTAGCGATGCTTGCATACCCTTGAACAAAGCATCGGTAATAACCGGTTAATCCCAAGAAGGCTCTAAGGGTGGTGAAGGAAGACAGTTGTGGCCATTGTTGAATAGCCTGAATTTTATCCGGTTCCATCGCAACATCAACGGATGATATCTTGTGGCCGAGAAAAGAAATTTCAGATACACCAAATACACATTTGGAGGCTTTTGCATCGAAGTGGTTTTGTTGAAGTGTTTGAAACACGTACGGTAGATGTTTGTAGTGATCTTCTTGTGTGCCACTATAAATTAAAATATCATCAAAGAACACTAAAACAAATTACCTTAATACCTTTCGAAATAAATCGTTCATCGCCGATTGAAATGTGGAAGGAGCATTTGAAAAACCAAACGGCATAACGAGGAATTCGTAGTGGCCATCTGTAGTACGTAAAGCTGTTTTGTGGATATTATCATGTGCGACTCATATCTGATGGTACCCAGACCGTAGTCAATTTTAGAAAAAATCCTTGCACCATGGAGTTTGTCCAAAAGCTCATGGATAGTTGGAATTAGAAAACGATCACGAATTGTGACTGGATCTAGAGCTCGATAATCAACACAAAAATGCTAAGAGCCATCCTTTTCCTTAACTAATAACACAGGAGAGGAAAACAGGCTTTGGCTCGGATGAATAATCCCATTCTAGAGCATTTCAGTGATAAGCTGGGACATAACTTGTTTCTGATAATGAGGATATCGGTATGATTTAACGTTAACATTTTGGAATTCATTGATTAGGGGAATGTGATGGTTGTGTGATCGGGTGTGAGGCTCTTCAAACAAGGACTGAGAGTGTTGAAGTAGATTGGTGATAGTAGGGTTGGCATAGGTTGTGGTGGTATGCATGGTTACTATGGGATTGGTGGCGGGTTCATAAGTCATCGTGTGTAGGGAGGCTATGGAGTACGGTGGACAACGAGTTGGGAGAACACGGTCAATCAAATGACTCACCGTGGATAGTATGGCTATGGCCATCTTTGGTGAATGAGATCTTGAGTATCGAAAACTCAGCCGAGAGATAACGCAACGATGCTAACCGAGTGATACCTAGTACGATATCGGTACCTTCAAAGGGCATAACATAACATAAAATTGTAAAACTTGCCCTTTTAGACGTGAAGATTAATCACTAGACAAAAACCATTACAGTGGATGAATTCGCCATTGCTGACCATGATGTTGAACTGAGGATTGGTATTGACTGGAAGTTGGAGAAGCGAGACGATGCGAGGCTGAATGACTTCCATAGTCGAAAAGAATTGTGACTAATGGTCGTTGATATACCTGGTGGCGCGTAGGTTTTGTGACAACTGAAAACCAAAATAGGCGGCATTAGATAAGGAGAGCATATGTGGTGGGGTTGTTGGATCAGACAGCTTAAGGGTGTCAGAATTTGTGATGTCGTCGACAAGATCTTCACGGTCGTCGTTATCAACAATAAGCAGGAATTGAGGAGGTGAACATTCGTGACCTGGGAAAAATTTCTTAGGGCATCTAAAACATAGACCGTCCCTTTTTCGGTCGTCGTTATCAACAATAAGCAGGAATTGAGGAGGAGAACATTCGTGACCTGGGAAAAATTTCTTAGGGCATCTAAAACATAGACCGTCCCTTTTTCTCTACTGGAGTACTTCTACCAATAAATGTGTAAAGGGTATGGTATTTGTGGGTTTGGGTGGTGTAGGTAAAAGTGGTTGAGTGAAAGTTAGAGTGATTGTTAAGGATGTAGGGGTCAACGATAAAGAGGGAGCTGATGTGAGGAAGTTGTTACGAGCTGGGTAAGTGTATTTAGGTTTAGATGGATGCGAAAATTTCTCTTCTACGGATTTGGCTAAGCCGATGGCGTCATAAAGTGTGGTAGGGCGGAGGACGGCTTGTTCGTCTCGTATTTCTAGTTTAAGACCATAAATAAAATAACTTCGTAGAGCCTGTTGGTTCAACCCAGTTGCTAATGTGCTCGAACTCGGTAAAGTATGCTGTAAGGGTAGTGGTCTGGGTCAGTTTAAAAAATGTGGCTTCATGGTCTTCGAAAGCTGAAGGGCCGAAACGACAGTCAACTTCACGTTTAAAAGGGCCCTAGGATGGCAGAATTTCGTTATTGGCAAAGTTTTGATACCACGCGAGAACATCGCCGATGAAATAGAAAGCTACTAAAGAGACTCGTTTGTTGATCAGAATTTTGTAATACATGAAGAAGTTCTCCGCTTGAAAGATCCATCCTAATGGATTGGAGGCATCAAAGAACGGAAGGGTGATTTTTGGGGTCCGTGCATGGTGGTTAACATCGGACGGTTTTTCGTGGGTTTTGATTTTGAAACCACAGGGTGAATCAGTGGTGGTTTTTTTGGATAGTGTAGTGAGAACATTAGCTTGGAGATCGAATTTAGTGTGAAGTTTTCGGTTTCGACGATGAGTTGTTGAAAATGGGCGGCGGCGGTGGTGGTGGAGTTTATAAGTTACTACAGTAAGTCGTTGGTGGTAGGGGTGAGTCGTCGGTGTTGTCTGCGGAGGAGACATGGTGGTGGATTGGAGTTAGCTAATGAAAGCGCCAGTGATATGTAATCCGTAGATGGGATTAAGCTCTAAAGAATTGAAGGAAGAAAGACAATTTTGGGGCAATTTTCTGTGTTTTTCATTCATGCAAAACCAAATATAAATATGTAGGAGACTAGTGGGTTAAACACCCATGTCCCTTATTCCATGCCGGTGTTCTACCATGCAATCACTAACACACTAACATGCATCATGGGAATATTCTAAGGATAATGCAAACACAAACAATGCAATAAACATGCTGAAATAAAATGCAGAACTGGTGCTTCATTTTACCAAACGAGCCAGTTTCTTAAGTGAGCACTTAGGCCTTCCTTGCTGGGCTTCGGTTGTAGCTGAACTGACCCTTAGCTGGGCTTCGGTTGTAGTTGGACGGGCATGACCCGTATCAACATTCCTATAGAGAATCTTCTTATAAACCAACAAATGATTTATCTCTCCACCAATGTGGGACAAGAACAATTTCCCACAACATTAAAGTTTCACCACACAATATTAAAAGTTAGATCTCTCATTCATCACAAATCTAATTATTATTAATAAATTTCCAACAATCTCTCACATAAAAAGATACCATCCCATAGATTAAACTTCACGATAAAATTTCAATGGGATAGGTAGGTTTCAGAAAATAATACCATGATTACAATTAAAATTAAATATCCTATTTGTGTTGAAGAGTGGCTTTAATAACACTATTGAATTCTGTAAACTTCTTTTAAAATTTTTTGATCAAGTGAAAGCGTGTGCATGAATCGATCTAAATCGAACATTGGATCACCTACAAGGGGTCCAAATGAGTAATAATTAACCATAGGGTGTTTGAGATCCATGTACCTTAACCTGCATGTTAATCTAAACTCCTTTATATTCTACTCGTGAAACGAACCAACCCAAGAACTTGTACAAATTGGATGACCGCGGTGGTCCGTGACCATGGCCGGTGAAAAGGGAAAGTTGAGGCATGGCGACAACGGCTGTCGGTGCAGCGAATGTTGTGGTATGACGACGATGGTCGGCGGTGCTGCGTCATAGCTAGTGGCGGCCTAGGTGACTTGTTGTAACAACCCAAAATCACAAATTGAATTTAAGTTTCATATAAACTAGAAAGATCATTATGTGTGTGTGTATTGAATATTTTATAGATTAGATATGAACACACGATCCAAATGCAAACGAGAACATGCTCGTACGAGCGACAAGTGGCTCGTACGAGCAACAAGTGACTCGTATGAAGGACACTCGTACGAAGCTAACCTGCGCGCTTCGTACTAGCTGCTCATGCCTATATATATGAGATGTGTGTCATTGTTTGGAAGTTTTGGAAGTTCCCCAAGGGGAAATGCTGGCAAATTATCCCCAGGAATTTCCGTACGTGGATTCTGTTTCTACTCCTTAAGGACATTCTACCGAATCGGCACTATCATATACCCAAACTTTCGACTGGAACCGCCATCACCGGGACTCACAAAAGTGGCATGTATGCCAAGTGTATGATAAAATGTCTAAATGAAGTTAGATTGTGAAATTAAATGAAATGGCTAGACATATATGAATGAAATATGTTAATTATGTAGTTACTAGTAAACTAAATTGAAGAATGAGCTATAAATGGAACTCATACCAAAAGTCTGGTTGAATGTATGTTTTGGGTAAGATCATGCAATAGGGGCTTGTACCATGTCCTTGGATAGTGTGATGTTCATCATATAATCTATTAAACGTTAGTTGGAATCAAGAAGTGAAAGTGATAGACATCTCACTCGTACGAGTGATATCAAATGTAGAACTATGAAAGTATTAGCACGTGTATTGTATGTTATATAGGTGACTCATACGAGTGATGAACATCTCACTCGTACGAGTGATATCAAATGTGGAATTATGAAGGTTTTAGCATGTATATGAATGAATACGTGTACGTTATATATCTCACTCGTACGAGTGATAAACATCTCACTTGTACGAGTGATAAGCATCCCACTCGTATGAAGTGATAATTGAGTTGCGAGCACGTGAAATAAGACGACCATTAGCACATGTCTTATATATGCGATAGTTGATTAAGGCAAAGCAATAAATATATGAATGAAGAGTAATGAATGTTAGTATATATGATTATATGTATGCTAACTATAATATGAATATGGTGACATGAACAAAAGTGGAATCATTCCAAGATGGACTCAAGCACGAAAGGCTAACGGGTCAAGAGGAGGCAAGGAAGCGGACACGAATACGAACACATAAGGTAAGTGATTTCCGGAATCACTTCTTCTTTTATAAATAAAGATTGTCATGTTGAATACAAGGAATCGTGTAAGAAATTATGGATAAGGATAAGGATCAAGGTATGCAATATTGTGGTAAGTCATAGGAAATCATCTATGTTCGGATTTCAAGATAGAAGTGAACGGGTCAAAATGTAGAAAGTATGTGCCGGGTGTGCGTTTTGGATGTTATGGTATGGGAATTATATAACAATGTTTAAGTAATCACAGTACTAAGGAAAGTATTATTGTAGCGGACCGTAAACAGTTAGTTATATTGGAAGTAGTTTAGAATAGTCGAACGGGTCAAAAATCAAGAAAGTATGATGGAAGTATAGATTTGATTAAGAGGACATGGGGTTAAGTGTCGAAAGGATATGGGAAGCTTATGGAATGTTATGGTATGTTACGAAGCATTATAAGTCCATTCGGGTTGGAACAAAAATCGAAAACGAGTTGTGTAAGTTTAAGCAAGGTAAAACAGTGCCAGCATTATATAGGGGGCGTCGCCGACGGCTTCCTGATACTAATGAAAACAACTAATAGGAAGCTTGTGAACTTAATGAACTATGTAATTCTTGTCGGGGACAAATGAGTATGTAAGCAGGTATGTGTATGGCTTATTTATATGCTAGTAGAGGGATTCATAGTTAAGTACGTATAGAAATAAGCATGCGCATAGGTTCGTATGTATAAGACTTATTATGTGGATGTTTGTGACTAGGATATGTTAGTATAATCTTACGGGAATGTAAGGGCCTATATATAAATACACGGCTTCAATACGAATGAGCGTTAACGTTACTAATTATTGTCCTGAGTATGAAATGAAAGTGCAGGTTTACTATTGTTGATTTATGAAGATTGATGATTGGGATGCGAGATCATACATGGAAAGATAATCGGAAGGATCTTCATGAATAGAAAGAAATTGGAACGATCATTTAATTATGAATGTTTAAAATTATGAATGACGTCACCGAATATTAATTGTGCGCATGTATGCGGTGATTGCAGGTTTCACAAAATTATTATCACTAAGGAGTCAAAAGGGTGAAGATCGAGTCAAGGAGCAAGGATTCTACGGGAAGAGCAGTCTAATAGCTTGTAATTGTGTGTTACATTTAAGTAATTAAGAATGAATGTAGTAAATCATTTCAAGAAAGTGTCCAACATTTTATAAATGAATTTTTAAGTATGTTATATAGTCAATAAAGAAATAATTTTTGAGTTGGTATTTCCGTTGCATCTCTTATGGTCAAAACGTTTAAGGGTTTTACACTAGCGACGGTGGTCGACAATAGTGTCATGGACGACACAGAGATAGAGAGAGACAAGGATCTGACGTCTTTGAGAATTCATATACTTTGTTCAAACTGTAAAAAAATGTGCCCTTCTGTAATGTTTTCTTAAATGAAATGGGTATTGGGCTCATTAAACCTAATGCCAATGGGCTAACTTCTAAACCGTAAAAATTGTTTTGTAAAAAGATCTATCTTTGAGTTGGTATGGGTATGCTATTTAAAAAAATTAACATATTTATCGGATTTATAAAAAAGAAAAAAAAGACTCGTGCCTCGGGATATCACAGACCCTGTGCGATGGTCATCCCCACACACCCTCATTACCGCCACTACTCAGGTTTATCTTGTATCTTCTGAACTAGTACAACCTTAATCAGGCGTCATTACCTCCTTATATAGCCACACAACCCTATTCTAGGTCAAACTCAAATAGCCCTTCATTTTTATCATAAGGGCTTTTAGGCTTTTTAGGTTTCGTTCTGAAATTACTGTTTAGGTATTCAATAATTAGATTAGAGTCCATGTACAACACAATTTGAATTAATAAAATTTAGTTTTATTCATGTAATATTTAAATATGTGGTAGCATAAAAGACAAATGAGGAAAACGAGAATCATAACTTCTATTTTTTAAAATAGAAATAAAACAACGCTGAGTTTAAACATTACTATAGATACCGTAAAGTTTAAATAATTCATAAGTGATGTATAAAATGTAATATTTAAAAGGAAATCGGGTAAGGATCCGCGTGCAAGTAAATGGGTATACACTTTATATGGAGAAACAAAAATTAAGAATGTCTAAAATTGTGTAATATGTCCCTATAGTTGTTTTTATTAAGTAATAGAGAATTGATATAGTTATAGATATAGAGATTATATAGTTCAAACAAAGTTGAATGTATTTTTGATTAACTTGATGATAGTAATATAATTTAAAATTTGAAACAATTTGTAGTATGATGATTCGAGGTTTCAATTGAGTGAACTTCGAAGTTATGAAAATTCTTACTATTATAATTTGTTCTTTATTTGCTATCTAAGTAGTTAGGAAAAAGATTATCCTTTTGAGGTTGGTATTTTAACTTTCTAAAAAGTACATCCTAATATTATTCATTATTAATTAATAAATATGATAATAATAAATAGTAATAATAATAATAGATCTATATATATATATATATATATATATATATATATATGATTTACACAAAAAATTAAGTTAATTGAAGCATATGCTTATCCACTAAGAATATTCAAATTATAGATCATTTAAGATTATTTTTAGTCATAAGTTAGAATTAGATCTTCTTAATTATTAATAAATTGAATTAAAAAATGCCACATGTAAATTAGAGTTTTTATTAGTATTTAAATTAGATTCAAAATTTCAAATTTAATTATCTACAGTATATATAATTAGATAAATTAACTTTTAGTTTTTTAATAAAATAAATAATCATATATCCAGTATATAATTCGTTTATTTATTTATTTTAATTTGTTAACCGGTTTATTTAAGCATTAATTAAATATCTTTATGTATAATATCATATATTTGATCATTAATTTTTATCGAATTGTGGTGAAATCACACTATTAGAGCACCTCCAACAAGAGGTCTGATGATCTGGTCCGCAACCAACACTCAAGCAAACCTCCTTGTTAGAGGAGGTGGTCCAGTGAAGCGGACCGGTTTGGTTTGGTTTGGTTTGAAAGGAGTGGGGACACAATAGTTTTTTAAGTGTAAAAGGTATGGTATGAGGTGAAGGTTTTTTAGAAGGGTTTATTGTTGTAGAAAAAGTAAGGTTTAAAATGGTGATGATTTGGAACAATGTGTCATGCTGACTAGGCGATCTATTAAATGAACTCTGTATGAAATTTCAGGCTCCACCCTCAAAACCCCAGCCCCATTGGAGTGTCCATGGTCCGCCCATACGGACTCACGAGTTTAAAGTTTTCATAACTATGGTTGTGCTGATGCATGTACAAATGTGCTTTGTTTGTTCTGTTGTGAAGATGTGTTTAATGCAATAATACTAATATTAGGACAACAATGTTTGGGATACTGAATGGCATAAAAACCTGCAACTATTTTTCAGCAAAGATTGCACTTTGTTTTTGAATTAGAAGCTTTCTGCTTTGCGAGATAAAGGTTTTTTAGGTGGAATGTTTTTATTTTAGAGATTATAGCGATTTGGGGGAGGTTTAGCATAACTCATCAAAAACCCTTACTTCGATTATATTACATAGCTGATACTAGTATGATAATGAGTAATCATTATCAGCCGATTGATAAAAATCGATGGACCATATTATACTCAAAGTTTTTACATTCTAACACAAGTTGCAAATTTTGCTTATGCATGTATCAATTTAATATTTGTATAAAAAGTGAATCTAATTAATGTGAAAGCTCACGTCAAATGTTTGATTGCGTTTCAAAGTTGATTTACGACCGAGTATACTAGCCTATAACGTTTTTTCCATGTTGTAAATTTTGAAGATGCATAAAATTTGCAGACTACTCAGCAAACTAATTCAACTGAGTCAACACATCATCTGTTTGGGGCGAAGTATAGAACACCAAATATGGGGAAGCACCTGTTCTTGTTTCTAATATGTCTCGTCATCCTTTATTCATTATCTTATGCATAAAAAAATTCTTCATGTCCCATAGATTTTCGCTATGTTAACACCTTCACCTTCCCATGGGACCCTTCCCAGTGCGCTGTCGGTAACGATGCCAAAAACTGTTGCTCCTCTCTTACGAGCCTCTTCGGTATCGGCCTTTCCCAGTACCTCCAAAAACACAAAACTTTCTATCTCCCAAATTCACAATCCTCCACTTCTTGTATCTCTGATTTCCAGTCCCACCTCTCTTTAATCCCCGGCGTCCGGCAAACCTTTTCCAGCTGCCTCACCTCCACCGACGTATATGTCACTAGCCCGTCAAGTTGCGCAGGGATAACAACGGTATCGGATTGGGTCGAGAAGGTCGGTCCCACCCCCGAGCTGGAGTCCTCATGTAACGGAGATCTCTCCGTGCTTTCCAAGTGCAGCTCTTGCGTTGACGCAGGATTGGCTGTCAATTATAGGTTAAGATCTTTGTATGGAAACTCGACTAGATGTTTTCTGTTCATCGTTCTATATGCTGGCGGAATCATCAATAATCTTGGACCTGATGATATTCGAACTGCGGAATGCATATTCGGCCAATCTTTGTACACTTTCACTTCAGAATCCAAATCAATTTCAAGATCAGAGAAAAACATCATTTTGGCGATTGTAGGAGCTTTGGTTGGATCCCTTTTCGTTCTGAGTGCGATTTTGATATACATAGGATGTAATTGCAAGAGGAAAGAAACTCAAATACATGTAGATTATGTAAGAGATGTAAAAGCTCGAGTTTTGCCCAAGAGTGGTGCGAAATGGTTTCAGATAGCCGATCTTGATGCAGCCACCAAAGGGTTTTCACAACAAAATTTTATTGGTCAAGGTGGGTTTGGGGTTGTATATAAAGGAAAACTCTCTGATGAAACTGTTGTTGCTGTGAAAAAGATGACTAGCTCCAACACAGAAGGCGATGATGGTTTTGTTAATGAGGCAGAGATTATAAGTAGCATCCGGCATCGGAATCTTTTGCCGTTAAGAGGATTTTGTGCGACCAGCGATCCAATCAATGGGACTGAAAGGTATCTTGTTTATGATTTCATGTCGAATGGTAGTTTATATGATCATATATTTGATCAAAAGGCGTCAAGCAAGAGATTAAGTTGGCCTCAAAGAAAGTCGATAATTCTTGATGTTGCTAACGGGTTGTCTTATTTGCACAATGGGATTAAGCCTGCAATATTTCAACGCGATATAAAGGCAACAAATATTCTACTGGATTCGAGAATGAAAGCATTAGTTGCGGATTTTGGATTGGCTAAGCAATGTAGAGATGGGCAGGGTAGTATTAATACAAGAATTGCTGGAACCTATGGCTATGTGGCTCCTGAGTATGCGCTTTACGGGCAGTTGACAGATAAGAGTGATGTTTATAGCTTTGGGATCGTAATTCTTGAAATCATGAGTGGGAGAAAGGTGCTTGAAGAGGTGAAGGGAATGAACTCTGGGATGGTTTTGATCGCTGATTGGGCATGGGAGTTGGTGAAATCGGGTCGTATTGAGGAGGTTTTTGATAGTGTAATGAGAGATGGAACATTGCCAAAGAGTGTGATGAGTAGATTTGTAACAGTTGGATTACTTTGTGCTCATGTGATGGTGGCGATTCGACCAACAATATCTGAAGCTCTCAAGATGCTAGAAGGTGCCATTGGTGTCCCACGGTTGCCGGACCGTCCACAGCCTCTTGGTCACAAGTCGAACTCTAGATTAAGTTTTGAGCATAGCAATGTGTGGTTGAGTACCCAAGGATCAATGTTTGGTTCAAGTCATAACACTTGAATTTGACTCAAGAACTACTTAAGACTTATTATACCATTTTTATTTACTAGTCGTTGAATGTAATATAACTAGTTTTTGCCCCGCTCGCATTGCGGTCGGTAAACGGAATATTTCTCAATATAATGACATGAATGCGTGTTTTCGGTTACTTGTACATACTACTCATAACACAATCTCAATAAAATTAGACATAAATAAAAATACGCATGTCAAAGAATTTTTTTAATAAAGTTTAGGAATTATAAAGTAACTTTATTAAAGTTCAAGAGTAGTAGCGGTTGTCCACCAGTTGCTAACGATCATTATTCCCCCGGGTTGATTCGTTATTGTAGCAAAGAGAAAAGGCTAAAGGATGAAATACTAAAATGAATAAAAGTAGAAGTACTAAACATGTACACTACCAAAACTTAAAGCAGAGGAACTAAATACGCATATAAACAAAGTTAACCAATAAAAAGAAAGTTTTCTTTTCTAAAAACAAAGGGTCTAAACACGTATATTAACGAAGTTAAAGGTTTAAAAGTACAATAAAAAAACCACAATCAATTACTTACAAGAATAAAACTAGAGTGACTAAACATGTAGAATATCAAAGTTGAAGTAGAAGGACTAAATACGCATATCAACAAAGTTAACTAATATAAAGAAAACTTTTTATAAAAATAGAGGTGCCAAATCCATGTATTAAAAAGCTGAACATTTAAAAGGTCAATATAAAAAAATCGACCAATAATCAGACACATATATATGTATTGAAAATGAAAATGAATATTACATGACAGCCTTTAAGTGGGTTGTATTCTATGTGTATATATAGTTCCAAATGCCACTTCTAACGAAAAGAAGATAAAATAATATTTCTTTTGGGAGACTCAATACAGGTTGTAATGTTTTTATCATAATTTTGTCCAATCATAATATTTTTAAATGTTACCTTGAGTTACATTAGATACGTTAAAATATACGTTTTTATACGGTTAACTTATTACATAACGCTTAGATTAATATATTCAATGTTTGTAACGATCTAGTTGTATATGATCTGTGAGTCATATTACTAGTTTTATGTTAAAAAGCTATCAAATTATATTTATATTAAATTTAAATAGTATAATAAAAGTAATTTATGCTTTTAATAACTATAACCTTTAAAAGTTACACTAAAGAGTTAAAAGATATATTTTATTATTGGGGCAATTATATATATTCTTATAAACTTAATAAATTACATATTTATAAACTTAATAAATTACATATTTATCCAATCCAAAGATTAAATTATATATTTTTCCTTCTTAAAACTTAGAAATATCAAATACATTAATTTCATTAAAAATAAATTATAAAATGACTATTTTACCCTTTTTTACTAAATAAAAAATATACATATCTACTCAATTTAAGTAGTAATTTTTTGCCATTTTCTTGTGTGTTTTTCCTTTCGTTTTTTTTCCCTTCTGTTTTTATGTACTTTCTTGAATTTAGTTCAACAATTATCAAAGTTTTGACTCGGTGCTAGACCAAAAAATCATGCCATAAAAACATTACAAAACCAAAAGATCATACAAAAAACAAATTCCAATGTTAACAATTTTTAAATCCAAAATAAACGAATGCCAAAGTTTTGACGAATTATACTAACAAAACCAATTACTCAACTTTGAAGAGTTTTGTATTCTTTCCCCTTCCTTTTTTATTTGATGGTAGATGTTGACTAGAATCTTCGGAATTCGTATTTTTGCATGTTTTTTTATGGTGTCCATACTTACCACAATGCAGACATTTGTGTCTTTTTTGGACTCGTCATGTGCTTTAATCTGATTCTTTCTAGGTCTCTCTGGCAGACGTTTAATAGCAGGCGGGTATACCTTCTCCTCAGTATCTATGTGTACCCATTGATCCTTTGCAGGCATCAGAGCAACTTCTAGAGCATATGCCGCTTTAAATTTCTCTATTGTGAAATACGAATCAACATATATATCCCAATTTACCTCCCTGTTGAAAGAGATAAAAGCAGTTGCATGATAACATGGAACACGTTTAACTTGCCAAACCCGACAAGTGCAACTCCGTTCATCAAGTGAGACCTCTCAACCCTCCCATTTCTTTAAAATCTTCCTTTTATTGTCTAGTCGTACCATAATCTTCTCCGTAATGGAATCAAGAAGGTCGAGCACCGATAACGCACATCACCTATCTAAGAATTAAAAGCCTCCAAAATGTTATTAGTAATGTAATCACATTTGGATTGTCTCCCAAACTTACAACGGGCTCCATATCTTATTGTGGTTTCATTATATATGTAAGTGCATCCTTATTCACTCCTGCAATTTCTTTTGATAATGCTTCATGCTTCATAACAATAAGCAATACGAATTATGAAACATAAAGTGATTAAATATTGAATTGTTTGAATTAAATACTGAATGAATGGAGTTGTGATGCCCTGTGTTCTATACATCAATTAATAATCAATATTATATCATATGTTTAAGGAAAAAATATAAATAACTCACTGAAAATCGAAACCCTTTGAATAAAATACTGCACGAATGGAGTTGTGTGTTCTTTACATCAATTAAATAATGAATATTATATCATATCTTGAACAAAAATGGTAAATAAGGAACTGAAACTCGAAACCCAATACTAGATAGCAGTCCTAATACTATGAATAGAATAAACATACAATAATTTACCTGAATCGTCTTCGTACGTCGCCCGGTGTTGCGTCTCCGTCACGTCTCCGTCCAGTGGCGTGCCGGTGATGTGAGTCGGCGTCCAGTGGTGTGACGTCAATGGAGAGGGTCTTGGGAAGGAGGCAGCGAGAAAGGTAGTGATGGAATGAAACGATCATAGGTTTTTAATTTATGTTTGAAAGGGTATTTCTGACATTAAGAAGAGAAATATGTAATTTGTTTTTGGTTGGGTAAATATGTAATTAAAGTTGAAAAGAGAAGGATATATGTAATAATTCCTTTATTATTAATATAAACATAAACTAGTTACTTACTAATTGTTATTGTTATCTACATATCTATATAATATAAAAAATGAGATGTATTCGGGACACGTGACATGTTATAGTGGAACCTCAAACTTATTTTGGGAGGGAATTCATATTCTTCACTTATTCTAATTTTATGCAATATCCATATTAATTCGGGTTATCCATTACCCAAGAAATTAGATCCATATATAAGGTTATATCTCAATTATTGAGATCACATTCTCCACCTACTTTTCTCTCTAAACCTTAACAACATATCTTCATCTCTTTCTTGATTCCTCGTTCCTCAAACAAAATCAGTGGTATGTTTCAACGTTCAGATGTGTATGGATGTTCCTATTTTAATTGAATGTACTAATGTTTTGTTTGTTTTTGTTTTTTTAACTTGAAAACCTTAACTACTCGATTTATTCAACTTGTGGTTCTTTGAACATTGATTCTTCAATCTTTAAGAAACGTATGCTCAATCTTTCAATGTTTATGTATTTGTATATGTTAATCCAAGTCAGTAATGGTTTGTTTGTTTTTGTTATTTAAATTGTAATCCCAATCATTAATGTATATTATTTGTGCTACTTTTCACAGTAATTCTTCAATCTAAACCAAAGGTACATGATCTTTCTTTATTTTCATAATTTGTGATTAACATTGTCTTAAATATGTGTTTTGTTGTTTTTTATTTAACATCAGTTGGATAACGGTTCATACGCTTCTCTGTTCATCATCTAAAAACATGATCATCGATACAATAATTTTTTTATTGTGTTTGTGTATATGTTTTTTCTGTATTATGTTATATTAAGATTCAAGATTAAACAAAAATTTGAAATATTTGGTTTAATTAACAATTGTTTGTTGTAATTCATGTTTGAAAAGGATGGTATTGAGTATGGAAATATTTGTTTCTTTGATTTTGCAGTTTTTGTTATGAAAATATATTTAAATAGATTTTCTAAATAATGAGGTGATTTAGGTTTTATCATAAAAAAAATGTAAATATTGAGTTGAAATATAAAAAGACGTACAAGTAAGATTTAAACTATGAACTTTTATCGGTGTATGTTTATGATACATCTTTCTTTCACGATAAAATGATTTTAAGATAAAAAAATTTTGGTTTATAGATTCTTCAATTGTATAGATGTTTTTTGAAAAAGATTTGTATCTACTAAAAATATTGTTTTTTGATGTTTCATATTTTTGTTTGCACAGTTCGCAAAAAAATAAAAAAATATTAAACGAATTTTGTAATTTATTAGATAATTTTTTCCTATTTTTGTCTAGAAATTTACTTTTTTTTGTTATGACATGCTAAATTAAAGAAAAAAAATATTTGCATTATTTCCGCATTTATTGATAGACTTTCTTAATAATTTCTATTTATATCGTTTTCTATTTGTATTTTAATATTAAATACTTTCTTAAAATAGGCTTGACTAAATATTAGCATTATATTATTTAATTTTTTTATTATTTAAACTGAATTACCATTTAATAATATTATATATTGTTATCTATACCTTTGAAAATATTTTATTTATAATCGATGTCATTGATTGCAAATCAGTTTAAATCATTTTTTTCATATCTCTTTATCATTTATTAACTTTAAAATTTAAGAAACTTACAACCATAACTTATTTTTTTTTGTCTAATTTTGAATTTATAAGTTGTAATCAAGGATAAATAAGGAGATTATACTCATAATAATTTTCATTTGTACTGTGTGAAATTTGTATTTAAAACTTAAATATAAACCTAAAATAAGTCATCCATAGTCTTAGTATTTCAAAATTATGTATTAATTTTATTAACTAAACCGAATTACCATTTAACAATATCATACTCGGTTATATATATTTTTAAAATTTGAAATATGTTTATTTATGGACGACTTCTAAATCAATTTCAATCACTTTTTAATTTGCAATTATCATTTATTAACTTACTAATTTAACAACCTTCTAACTGATGCGTGATTGAATACCGGTGCTTGTATATGTTTAAGCTTATGTTTTTATATAACTTTTAGTTTCAAATAGCCTGCTTTTAATTGAATTTGTGTTTTACAGGTATTACGGAGTTTAAGGAGCTATTCGGGAGCTTTCGGAGCATCGAGGCGGAAAACGGGTCAACCGGGAGTGCGAAATGGAAAAATTAGAAAACATGATTTTGAGAAGCCGTCGTCGACGCCCCTCTGGGCCGTCGGCGATGCCCCTCAAATAGGTCCGTCGGCAAAAATTGTTCATAGCCAGTGGATTAGAGCATAGAAGAAAAATCAGAAGAACTAGGGCCGTCGGCAACGCCCTTCTGGGCCGTCAGCGACGCCACTCCCTTATGACAGACGCTGAAACTTGTTTGGGGACGGGTTATATCATGTTTGTTGACCATTTTTGAGGGGTTACGCTTTCCTTGAGTTTTGAACTTCATCTTGGATCCAAGAACACTTCCACAATCATTCCCAATTATCCTCAACCATCGGAATCATCAATCCATTCGATCTTAACCCTAACCTACCATCATCCCTTTAATCATTATCTACACACACCATCAAAACCTAAACCCTAACCATCATCCATCACTTATCAACAAGCTTCAAGATGTTTTTGTTCGAGTCTCAATCATCCGGTGTTCGTGTTCCGTTCACCATGACCGGCTAGTCTCTTCGGTTTCACCCCGGTGTAGGTTTTTGTAAGTTTCCAGGGTTTGACATTGTTTTGAGTTTTGATTTGTGACTTTAGTTTGATTTTGAAACCTATGATAATTGACTTGCATTTGTATTGTATTCGTGAATTGTCGAATGAGTTATTAAAATTTGACTTTGCGAAATGTTTATGTGCACTTATGCCTTATCTAGGTTAGAATTTACATGTTCTTGGTAACAAAGTGCATTGTAGTCCGTCGTTTACGACGTCGATAACTTTTGGCACCTAAGCCACACAACACTAAACTCGTTGGTCATTTTCACAATTGAATTGAATCTAAAACGTGTAGGAATCCTAGGACTTCGATTACCGAACTGGGTGTGAACCTTGTTCTCCAATATTGTTATAATCATCAATTAAGTTTTCGTACAATCTTTCAAGTTTTCGTAGTAAAATAACCAAACAGAAACTTGTCGGTTTAATCGGATATCCCTTTTCAATCAATCGGACTAAACAAAATTTTTAGCAAGCTTCATAAAGTGACAACATTCGTTAAAATAAATCTTGTCCGCACGCAAACAACAAACTATTCGTGGTTCGACCCCTTACTACCACTAACACATTGTTAAGGGTAATTTGGGACTATAAATATTATCTTTGACCGGGCGCGACACTCCGATCAAATTTTGGTGCCGTTGCTGGGGAGTTCGTGCGCTTTGCGTTTGGATATTAATTGATTTCGTGATTAACTGTTTAAGTTCTTGTGTTCTTATTATTGTTTCTGCTTTTGTGTTATGCGGGTGTGTTACTTGTGAAGGTTACAGGTAGTGCATGCATACACAAAACTCCGGGAGGACCTCACCGTTAGTGTTCGAGCCGGAGATCGAGCGGGTCGTTAGATGGAACCTAGCCAATCGATTAGAGGCAACTCTTGTCTCTAATCCACCAAGTAGCAATTCATCACCTACACCATCCTTTCGACTCATTCAAATGGATAACCAAAACTCCAACCAACCCAACAATCAACACCAATACCATGACTACCAACCCCTACCCCAAAACCAAAACATTCAAAACAATCAATCGGGGGGTGGTAATAATTCGAGACCACCAACACCACCATTCCAAAATCGTGGCCGAAACCAAACCAATAGCCAACGTACACCCACACCTCCTCCTCAAAACCTAAACCGACAAAACCCATTACCACCCAACCTCAACAACCGAAATGTTAACGCCAACCGTGGAGTAATCAAATCATGGCATTCCCACGAACGAAGCTCGGTTTCTCGATCTTGACAAATTGAGAAACAACATTCTCGACGATGCACATTATAGTGTTCCCGGTTATCAATCACCGGAATATGTGAGTATTCATTCGGAATACTCGGATGATGGCGAGAATTATAATGAGTGGTTTGAAGATGACGCTAGGGGGAATGAAAATGAAGGAAATTTTTATTAGACTCGGGGTTTTGAATATGAAAAGGGTAGCTATCAAAATGCCAATTTTGTGGGGAATGACGAAGGATACGGGTATGATTATGGTCGAGACGAAGGCTACGGGAATAACCGTCAACCACTGAACAATCAAAGGAACCGGGATTACGGTAACAATAACGTCAACTGTAACCAAATTATGCAATTCCTGGGCGGTGTTAATCAAATGGGTGATAGGGGTGGTGATCGAAGAGGCAACAATAGACTGGTGAATCAAGAGGTCAATGGTCCACGATGTCAACTACATCAACAAGCTTCGCGAGGTGTAAATGGTCGATTTAGACCGGTGGTCACCGAAAACGACTCACCCATTGTTCCTACGCCTCATGGGAGAAGGGCTTTTGATTGTAAACCCAATTACATCAACATCCTACCCCACTTCAATGGTTGGACGAATAACGAGCCGTACACGCATTTGGCGGAGTTCTCCGCCATATGTGGCACTATTGTGGGTCATGAGTTTGCGCTAGAAGAGGTGAAGTTGCGTTTATTTCAATTCTCCTTGAAAGATAAAGCTAAACAGTGGTTCCTCACACTTTCGGAAAATAGTATTCACACTTGGGTAGAAATGCAACAAGTGTTTCTTGACGAATACTATTCGAGAGCAAACACCGATGATGCAAGGGATGAAATTCGGTCATTTAGAAAATTAACGGGGGAGTTGCTACATGAGGCATTGACACGTTTCAAGGAGTTGGTTCGGAAGTGTCCTCATCATCAAATTCTGAGGTAGGAATTATTGAAATGCTTTGTAAGGGGATTGGACGCCGATAATCACAAGTATTTGCAATCGGCAAGTAACGGTACTTTTTCGAACAATCATGAGGAAGACGATTGGGATATTTTGGAAAGGATGAGTAAGAACTCTAAAGCGATTGCTATGGCGGACCGAGCCAAAAAGCATCTCGTCTCCCGATCTCGATTCAAGTGCCAAGGATCAAATCGCTACTTTAGAACGAGAGTTGGCCTGTATGAAGAAAAAGGATGTGGGGGCGGTTCAGTTTGCGGTATGCGAAGATTGTGGAGACATTGGTCACCGGACGAAGAATGCCAAGTGAGTATGGCAAACACCACTGAGGAGGTTTATCAAGTGTATGGGGATCGAAAACAATTTGACATGAATTCCAACACTTATCACCTGGGTTTGAGGAACCATCCTAATTTCAGGTATTGTAACGCCTCAAACCAAATGAACCCAAACTTCCAACAAGGTAATCAAAGTGGAAATTAAAGTGGATCGACGTACCAAAATTGCCAAGGTGGTAACCAAGGGAGTACTAAAGAAATTATAACCAAGGAAGTGGCCAAGGGTGTTAAAATCGTGAACGTAATTACCAAAGGGGCTACAACCAAGGCGATAATAGGGGTGGTAACTCAAATTCTCAAATGGGTGGTGAAGATTCATTAAACTCTAAACTGGATGCAATCATGAATGCCATCACCACTTCAAATCAAGAGATCAAGTTGGAGATGAATAAAGAGTTAAGGGTACGTGACAAATCGCACAAGGCGTTGGAAAAGCAAGTGGGTCAACTTGCGGAAGAGATGACACAAATGCGAGGAAATGGCGGAAGATTGCCAAGTGAGACCACTGTGAACCCTAAGCATCAAGGTTCCGGCTCGAAGAACACACGTGAGGTAACCATAATAAAATTTCTTTACGTAGTGGTCGAGTCATTGATACCGGTGTGGTGTCACCATCACCCCAGTTTGTTGAAAGGGTGGTGGAAGATGTTAGTGATGATGAGGGTGTTGACGATCAAACGGGTTAAAACGAAAATGTTTCTAAAATTGAACAAAACACACCCGTTGTGACTGTCCCCGTTCCAAAGGCTAAAGAAAAGGGTGTGGAGATTAATACCGCTCCTTATCCGGAAGCTTTGTTGGGACCATCCAAAAAGATGGTAAACAAACGTGTTCTCCATCAAGAAGAGATGTGGAAAATTTTTATACAAGTAAAAATAAATTTACTACTTTTGGATGCTATCAAACAAGTTCCTTCATATGATAAGTACTTGAAGGACTTGTGTACTCGGAAACGAACTCACAAGTTTCCAAAAAAACTTGATTTGAATGAAAATGTGAGTTCGATTCTCTCGGGTGCACTACCACCTAAGTTACAAGATCCGAGGGCGCCTATCATCTCCATTCAAGTTGGAGAATTTAAAATGAAAAGGGCACTTTCGGATCTTGGGGTGAGTGTGAGTATCTTACCGTGTAGTCTATACGACCATATACGAGTTTGGTCCGCTTCAAGCGGCAAACACCACCATGGTGCTAGCCGATTTGACTCCCAAACTACCCCGTGGGATAGTCATGGATGTAATTGTCAAAGTCGAGGACTTTTACTATCCGGTGGATTTTCTAGTACTTGATTACGTTTCGTTGGACCGAACCAAGCAACCAATGGTGTAACACCCGAAAATCCTTATATATGTGATTATGTTAATATAATAATGTAAATAAGATTTGAACTTAAAAAGAAAAGGTTTGAGCCAAGAAAAATATAAACACTATAATTGAGGGACCAAATACGTATAAGTTGAAAGATTTGTGCATAAGACACAATTAAAACACAAACACACACACATCAGTGTTGTGTGTGTCGGCCAAGCAATAGAAGAAAAAGGGAAAAACCCTTGTTCATCACAAATTAGCAAAATTGATAAGGGAATTGAAGTTCCATTTGATGCATGAACCAATATTTATGATCATCTAAGTATTCTTATCACCAAGTAAGTTAAACTTCATGATTTGGTGATTTCGATGAAGTGGGTTATGTATAATCTGTGAATGTTTAACGAAATTGAGCATCAATGCTAGGTAATATCAACATGTAGAGATTGTATTGTACCTAATTTTGATCATATTGATGCATTGTGGTAAAACCCAAATGTGTGTTGTAGAATGATGAAGTTTGGATAAGATTATGTGTAAATTAGTGTAATGTTAATGTTTGAGTTACATATGATAGGTGATTTTGTTGAATAATTTGATGTAAAACAAAAGTTACATGGTTATGATAATAATTTGTGAAGATTGAATGATTATGTTAATCTATGCATGAACTAGGAAAAATGTGCTTAATTTACTCATACATTATGCTTTATTAATGGTACGCGCACAACATATTCGATGAAATGTCTTGATTGATTTAGTTATGTTTTGAGATGAATCCTTGTGGAATTGATGTATTTGAATGAAATGGAAGTGAATATAGTTATTAGCTCCATAATGGAATAAAGGAGAATGCATATGTGATGAATTTGCATGAAAGCTAGAAGTGTGAAGTTGTAATATATAGGAGTGAAGAAGTACTAAGGCACGAGCCATTCCAAGACGTAAGTAACACTAGATCACGGTAAGTTCTTACGAACTTCTTCTTATACTATTACTATCATTAGTTATTCTTTAAGGTATGGAGATATGGAATGATGAATATAGAAGGAAATTGTTAGATAACGATATTGTAAAGCTTGTGCATTGCCCCAATTCACACGGGTCAAAATGAATTATTAGTAAGGTGATAAAATGTTGAACATGATGACTTGTTGTAAGCGTGTCAATAAGGATGAAATGTCTGTTGTATGGACGGTCGGGTCGGATGAATTGTGCTTGTGGTGTTATAAGAATGAAAACTACAATTTCGTTGTAGGCAAAACTCTTACAAGTAAAAATTGTAAGAAGGAAGGATGTTACAACACCATAACCGTGTTTACGGGTCAATTAAGGGAGTAAAGAAAGGATGAGATATTCTTTTATGTTAAAGAGTTATACGAACGAATGCATTTGTGCTGTGTATTATAGGAAAATCGCAATCTTGATAATGGCGTGTTTGGAACGAACACACCGCATCACCCTTTACGGGCTTCCGTCTCTAGTTTTCGGATGTAAATGTTGTTTAAAAATACTTTTGTCTTTGTGTGTGAACTTAAAGTTTGAATTTGATACGGTTGATTTTAGACTAGTGTACCCTTAAGCGTTAAAATGTCGTGTTTGCTTTGAAAAAATGAAAGGGGCATCTTGGTCGAAATTTCACATTACATTATTAAAGTTTAAGTTATATGTCTTTTGACCTTTTGCTGAAATGGGTGTTACAAGTTGGTATCAGAGCATAGGTTTGAGGGATTCGAGCACGTTAAAGTGCTCGAACTCAAACCGAAAGCTCACGAGAAGGTGTGTGTTCACTCCAAGGCGCAAGAAGAGGTAAACTTTTTTTAAGAATTCTTTTATAAACTATGATACGAATGGATGATGTTATGGATGTTTAGTTAGGTGAAAATAGATAAACATTAAGGAAAAGTGTGTTCGAAACCCTCGGTGACTGGAATAATCGAACAAATTCGAAACTGGTAGAAAGAATGCAAGAATGGAGCTGCAGATATCAACTATAAGCTATGGTAAGTCCACCGTAGCTTACGGTGAGTTCTTAAGGATCGAAAGAATGATAGGTTGCAAACAAAGACGAATCAGAGCATAGACGAAGATGAGAGGAAACTGGAGGTGATGGTGGTGAAGGAAGGAAGACCACCTTGGACACACCAAGTGGAAAGTCTTCCTGAGAAGATTGACACCAAGTGAATCCATCGTTGGTATAGCCTCCGATTGTTGAATTGAAGGTGTTGCCCAAGCGTTTGAAATATGCTTATGTGGGTGAGGGCAACACGCTACTAGTCATTATTGCATCAAACTTGACCGGGGAGCAAGAAGAGAAGTTGATGGAAGTTTTGGTCACCAATAGAGCAGCTATTAGGTGGACCATTGTAGACTTGAAGGGAATTAATCCTTTAGTGGTGATGCATAAGATCATTACTGAAGATGGTATTGCTCCTTCTCGTGACACACAACGGTTGTTGAATCCGAATATGCGAGATGTGGTCAAGAAGGAGGTGCTAAAGTGGCTAGATGCGGGTATCACATACCCCATTTCTGATAGCCAATGGGTGAGTCCTACGCAAACTGTTCCCAAAAAGGCAGGCATTCAAGTCGTCACAAATAACGCAGGTGAAGAGGTCGCCACTCGACCGGTAACCGGGTGGCGTATTTGTATTGATTATAGGAAGTTGAATTCCGCAACTTCCAAAGACCATTTCCCTTTACATTTTATTGACCAAATTGCTGAGAAGCTAGCGGGTCAAAAATATTATTGTTTCCTGGATGGGTATTCGGGTTATAATCAAATTGCTATCCATCTGACGATCAAGCTAAGACTACTTTTACTTGCCCATATGGTACCTTTGCATTTAGGTGAATGCCGTTTGGGTTATGTAATGCCTCCGCTACCTTTCAAAGGTGTATGATGAGTATCTTTTCAGATATGGTGGGGGAGTCATTAGAGATCTTCATGGATGACATCTCAATTTTTGGATCATCATTTGATGCATGCCTTGACCAACTCGAAAAGGTTTTGAAAAGATGTGTTTGAGAAAATTTAGTCTTGAGTTGGGAGAAGAGCCATTTCATAGTTCAAGAGGGGATTGTTTTGGGACATGTAGTGTCGAGTCGTGGGATAAAGGTTGACCGTGCAAAAGTGCAAGTCATCTCTACTTTGTCGTATCCCACGAGTGTTAAGGGTGTTAGGTCACTCTTAGGTCACACGGGTTTTTATAAAAGGTTTATAAAATGGTTTAGTGATATAACAAAACCTTTATGTAACTTGTTGTTAAAAGACCAACCATTTGACTTTAAAAAAGATTGTCAAAACGCCTTTAACGTGTTGATAAAGAAGCTGGTTGAGGCCCCAATCTTGCAATCACCGAAATGGTCTTTACCATTCGAAATCATGTGTGATGCAAGTGACTACACGGTGGGTGTCGTGTTGGGTCAAAGGGTAGAGAAGAAACCTGTTGCTATATACTACGCGAGTAAGACTCTTTCGAATGCTCAATTAAATTACACCACTATCGAGAAAGAGCTACTCGCGGTGGTATATGCATTGGATAATTCCGGATTTACATTTGGGGTAACAAGGTGATTATATATTCTGACCATTCTATTGTCAGGTACCTCATGGAAAAGTAGGATGCAAAGCCACGATTAATCCGATGGGTTCTTTTGTTACAAGAATTTGACCTAGAGATACGGGATAAGAAGGGTAGTGAGAATGTGGTTGCAGACCACTTGTCCCGGTTGTTGGTGGAAGAGGGTTCTTCCCGTGTAGAGATTAACAAAACGTTTCCAGATGAGCATATTTTAAAGGTTTCGGTATTACCTTGGTTTGCTACTATTGTTATCTATTTGGTGACAAGTGATTTACCAGCTCATTGGGATAGGAGGAGGAGATTATACTTCCTTTCACAAATCAAATATTACACGTTGGAAGAACCGGATCTATTCAATATATGCCCCGATCAAGTCGTGAGGAGATGTATACCGAACGATGAGATTCCGAGTGTCTTGACGCACTTGCATTCATTTTCTTGTGGGGGCATTTTAGTGGTTACAAAACGGGGCATAAATTGCTCAATAGTGGTCTTTATTGGCCGACTATTTTTAAGGATGCTTTCAATTTTGCTAAAAATTGTGTCGAGTGTCGAAAGTTAGGGGGCATTTCCAAGCGGGATGAGATGCCTATGCAATCGATTCATTGTTGATATTTTAGATGTGTGGGGGATCGATTTCATGGGCCCATTCCTGAATTCGCATGGGAATTTGTATATTTTGGTGGCGGTAGATTATGTATCTAAATGGGTAGAAGCGATCACCACCAAAACGAATGACCATACCGTTGTATGCAATTTTGTTCAACCAATATTATTTCTAGATTTGGGGTTCCCTGAGTGATCATTAGCGATGGGGGATCTCATTTCAAGAATTTTAATTTTGGAAAATTATTGAAACGGTATGGTGTTGACCATCGAATTGCTACCCCTTACCATCCACAAACGAGTGGTTGAGTGAAAGTGTCGAATAGGCAAAGAAACTTTGCAAAATACCGTTCGACCGGACCGTAAGGATTGGTCAACGAATTTGAACGATACCTTATGGGCCTATCGAATGGCACATAAAACACCTATTGGTACTACACCGTACCGCTTAGTTTACAGTAAAAATTGTCACTTGCAGGTTGAACTTGTACATTGTGCTTTTTGGGCTATCAAAGAGGTTAATGTTAAGTATGATGATGCAGGTAAGGAACAAAGTGGAAGTTGTGCGAGTTTGAAGAGCTTCGGGAGGAGACATATGAGTGTGCTTCAAAATACAAGGATGGTATGAAACGAGCACAAGATGCCAAGTTGAAGCTGAAGGAATTCGTGGTGGGTCAAAAGGTTTGGCTCTACAATTCGAGGCTCAACTTTTTTCCCGGAATGCTAAAGAACAAGTGGATAGGCCCGTATGTGGTTACACAGGTCAGAAAGTTGGGTGATGTTACCATGGAGGACCCAAAGGATGGCTCAAAGCAAACGGGCAACGGTCATCATCTTAAACCATTTCTTGATGGTAACGAGGAGAACAAGGATGCGAACACGGAGTTGGTAAGCTTTTTCGTAAGCGTGCCAACTTATGCGGTCAATTAAAAGACCACTAACAATTGTATAGAGTTTTCTACCATTTTTATTGTTTATGCGTATTATTCTTTGTTTTATCTTTGTCGTTTCATACTAATCTTTTTTATGTGTGAAGTTTCGGATACCGCAAACGGTTCATGAAGACGTAAGGTATGTCTTATACTTGCTTTGTGTATTGAGGACAATACACGACTATTCGGGGTGGTAGGAATCGTAACGATTATTGTTGTTTGTTATTAAAAAAATTGAAAATAAAATTGAGAATCGTGAATGCGTGATGACGGGGTCCCAAGCCGTCGCCGACGGTGCTGCTTTGGGGCCGTCACTTCAGATGTTGCGTAAAAAGAGGATTAAGCTATTGGAGGTTTTGGTGATTTTTGGGATGCGTCGGCAACGAACCAGTGTGCCATCGGCGATGGACCTTCGTTTGTCTTCCGACGCTGAATGTGTTTCAGCGTATAAAGTTGGACCCAAACACCTTTAAACCCATCTAAACTCAACCCGAACTTCGTTTTGATCAATACTCGACCCAGGAGAACCTTATCTGACCATGGCTCATTGAAAACCACAAACCTCTGCATTCACCTTCACCACACTCACCAATCACTTCATCTTCTACCTCTTGCCATTCAAGAACCCTAAAAACTTCAATCTCTCATAACTCCTTCAATTCTCCACAAAATCCAACGATTCTTAAGCCTTTTTTGTGTAGTTTTTCGAGAGGAACAAAACCCCTATCACATTTTTCATCAATTCTTATTCGTTTGCAAGATTTATGAACTTGAATTTTCGGGTTTTTAGCAAGGGTGTTCTTCAAGTTTTGAGTTACATCTTTTCTTAGTTCTTTTGAGTTTACAACATCAAAGGTATGAATTTTAGTTGAATTTGAGCATGATTATCATATTGTCTGTTAATTTTTCCGAAATTTTGAACTTCTTTTTTAAGAGTAGGATACTTATGATAATGTATGATGTTCTTGTTTGAGTTGTGGGTAAATACTTGATTTGGGTTGGGATTGAACATGTGAATACACTCGTTTGTTTGCATGATTGAACATGAACGTAATGTTGAAACTTGTTAAAGTCTTATGAACTTAGCATTAGATATAATAAAATTTAATCTTTAGATGATAAAGTTTGATACGTTGGAAGTTTAAATCGGTAGTTTACATCTAATGAATAGTTGTGGTTCAACATTGTATGTTATATTCAAAGTGTGAGTTGAAATGAAGCTTTGAGTGAATATTCATTGTTTTTATTGCATTGTTGTTTGTAGATATGGCAAGCCGGAAGAGAAGCAAAGTTTCGGGTCAAGACTCATCTTCAGGAGTCGGTTCGTCTTCTGGGTTAATTCCAAGGAAATGGGAACAATTAAGTGGAGTAGAGGAGAATTATGGAAGGTTGTACGGACAGGACTGGGTCTGGGAGAGAATTAGAGACAGTAACGTGGGTGATCCATGGGAAAGTAACAAGAGGCAAACACTTTCAAGGCTCAATGACAAAAGCCTTGAAGTGAAATTATGGAAATGGAAGATGGTGAATGGTGTATCTACTACCATTCCAAAGAGTGTTGTACTGGAAAGGACGGTGAATGTGGAAGAGTTTCGGATGATTGGGATCGTCCAAATGTTTGATAGGCTCGGTTGGGAACGGGTCTTGGATTGGTGTAAGGATATCACACCACGGGTTTATTTAGCGGCAGTCTGCGAATGGTTGGCGAGGTTTAATAATAAGGATGGTCCACCGAACACGTGGCAGTTGGTTGAGGACACAGGCAGAGATCAAATGGTGATGTTTTTCGAGACCATGAACTGCATTGCCTGGTTCGTTATTTGAGGGTTGACGAGTGTTTTTACTACAACATCGATCAATTTTTGGAAAATAAAGTAAATACTGCAGATCCCGATGGTGTTACCATATTCCGACGGTGGGGCGGCTTTGAGGAACCAATTGTCGGTTGAAGGAAAAATTCTTCAACCTATCTCTCTCGAGAACATCATGGTCAGATTTGGAAACCGCAGGAAGTTGAAGGGGCCGGATTGTTAGGTTTTGCGTGCATTATTATTTGGGGAACCAAAGTTGTCGTGGTTGTAATGATGAATACGTGGGATACCCGTGAGTCCTCCGTGCGTAAGATGATATCGTATGTGTGGTTGATTAGCGCCATGATTGTGCAGCAAAACAGGCTACCACCAGAGTCATTGTGGGTTTCAAAGCCCGCGGACCAAATCTGCTTTGCATCGATGAAGTAACATTGGAAGATACAGGTTCAAGTTTATGGTCACCAGTATACAGTGTCTGATGATCAAGGACACCAATTCCAGTTTGTCTACCTAGTGTGGCACAAGATGCTGCACGAGAGGAGGAAATGATAGATGAGGAAGATGAGGATGAGCCTCAAGGTCCGAGGGGACCGTGTCGAAGGTATACTCGGCCGCACCAGGAAATTTTGGCAGGTGTAGCAAATTTTGTGCCAAAACGGCGTAAATCGGGGTATCCTAACTACAACCCGGGACAACAAGATGTATATGATAATGTCTCTGCGAGTATTGGGGAGAACCGGGAATAGAACAAAGGGGAAGGCAGTGGGAACAAAACTGGGAGGCCGAACAACAAGCTCATTGGGCCGAAGAGGCTGCCCACCGGGCTAAAGAACAAGAACAATGGGAGAGGCAACAAGAGCAATGGGCCATTCAGCAGGCCTATATGGAACAACAAGAATTATATCAGGTGAAAGATTTGTCCAGACGACAAGCGTGGGAGGAAGGGCAGGAGCACTTGCGTGTTGAGCATAATGCAATGGAAGACCGTCTATGGAATACGATGGCCACAGCCAACAAATGGCAAGAAATAATGCCAAACACTTCCACGACGAAGAGCGCCATCATCGAGATTGGGAGGCGGTCGATCGTACCAAGAACACACACCTTGGACGAATTATGAAAACCTCCCCGTCCTATCTGGACCTTCCGACCCATCTCCACATTGGCCCGAAGGGGTCGGTTCCAGTTTATCCCGCCGCAGTTTCAAGCACCCGCGGAAGGGGAAAGAGGGCCCTTGATGATTTTCATGAGATGATGTCAGCCCTCAATGGATATCCCTATCAGCCATACCCGTTGGTTGATCCCAACAAGAGTTGCCAGAGATAGTGCTCGATATGTTTTATGTTGTTGTATTTTTTTTATATTTTTGTATATTTTTCTTTAGTAGTCAAATGAACTTTGTGGGTGTGTTCTCTATATAACCCTCACGAGACCTTCCTCGTCCTCCCGAACTTATCTAGAAATTTAAAGGGCTTGTTGCATGCGCTAAATGCAACCGTGATTCCTAAAAAAAACGAGTTAGGTTTGTTGTTGTTGTAAAATATTTTTCCACAAATTTAAAGTTGAATAAAATATGGCTTGGTAAATTCTTTATAAAAATGGTAGAACTAGGTAACTAACAAGTTTTGATGGTTGTGAGAAGCTTGCTTCTACACGAGGGTTGAGATTTGTAGGTACATTATGTTCGCGAGATGACCATTTTTGTTGAAGAATGAAGAGCACACGAGGAATGAGCGAAAACAGGTGCATACATTTCTTTTTAGCTTTGCTTTTTAGTTAGTAATAAGTGGATTGTATTTTGTATTTTATTTTTCGGGGTGAAATTTTGGGGAGGTTAGTCGTGCCACATCCCTTGTATGTCTTAAAAGTTCTATTCTTACACATTGAGGACATTGTTGACCTCAGTGTGGGGATGGGGAAAATTTCAAAAAATTTTCAAATATGTCTTTGTTTAAGCAATCTAAAAAGCACAAGTAATTGAGTAAATGAGGGATGGCACAACTCAGGTGGTCTTTTGTCATGGTCGAGTTCGAATTAATAACATGACAGGTATTTAGCAAGTGGTTATTTAGGACTAATCCGCCTAAAAAACTTGCGTTTTGTACATATCGCATACCATACCCTTTGTACGTGAGATTTTGAGCCACTTTTATACATCATATACGCATATATTTCTTTGTTGAGTGGACCTTTAGTCGCGTATTATAGAACTTGCAACTTTTGATGCGTTTGAGACCATAGACCTAATACAAGCACAAGAATGATTAAGGCATTAGGTAAACCTTTTCCTTTTTACACCTTTTATATATCCTTACCCGAAAGCAATCCCTTAGTCGCAAACATTGAGCCTAAACATTTCGTTTGATTAATCCATTTAGCCCTTGACTGTGTAGCCTTTTATTTTTTAACCCGTGTGTTGAAAATTCGATTTTAGGTTTAGTTGTTTGTAAAAAAAAGAAAAAACCAAAAAAATCGTTGAGAAAAGCACAAAAAGATGTAAAATAGTTGTTGAATAAAAGGCGAAATTTGTTGCCTCTTAGTTGTTTTTCGTCATAGTCGTTGATAGAATAGTTGTGTTTGAAATAAAAATCGAGTTTTCATCACCTCAGCCACTTTCAAAATACCCTATTCCACATACCCTTAGCTTAGCCCCATTATAACCCATTAAAGACCTTTTGACGTGTGCTTAGTATTATGTTCGATGCTGGAGAATGATTAAGCTACAAGCTTATGCGGGTACATGTTCTAACCGGTTTGAGTGATTACATCAAAAGTGCTAATGCATCATTCATTAGCCAATTTTTAAACCGAGTGGAGAAAACATTGTGAGGGTGTGTATGAATTGTGAGTTTCAAGGGCGGGTTAATCTTGGGTAACCATGTTTATGTGATTAGTCACTTTACCGCTACATGTTTTGAAAATTGTAAAGATCATGAACTAGGTATGACAATAGGCCTTAGCTTATCTCGAGAATGTAAAAAAAAACAAACTTGTGTGTTTCTCATTCGACCCACGTGAAAGTAAAAAAAAAAGACTTGCTTGAGGGCAAGCAAAAGACAACTTTCGGGATGTGATGCGTGATTGAAAACCGATGCTCGTATATGTTTAAGCTAATGTTTTTATATAACTTTTAGTTTCGAATAGCCTACTTTTGATTGGATTTGTGTTTAACAGGTCTTACGGAGTTTAAGGAGCTATTCGGGAGCTTTCCGGAGCATCGGGGCGGAAAACGGGTCAACCGGGAGTGCAAAATGGAAATATCAGAAAACATGATTTGGATAAGCCGTCGACGACGCCCCTCAAATAGGTCCTTTGGAAAAAAATGTTCGTAGCCAGTGGATTAGAGCATCGGAGAAAAATAAGAAGAACTAAGGGCCGTCGACGACGCCCTTCTAGGCCGTTGGCGACACCCCTCCCTTAGGGCAGACGCTGAAACTTTTTTGGGTATGGGTTATGTCATGTTTGTTGACCATTTCGGTGGGTTACAGTTTTATAGAGTTTTTAACTTCATCTTGGAACCAAGAACACTTCCACAATCATCCACAATCATTCCTAATCATCCTCAACCATCGGAATCATCAATCCATTCGATCTTAACCCTAACAACCATCATCCCTTCCATTATTCATCTACACACACCATCAAAACCTAAACCCTAACCATCATCCATCATTATCATCAAGCTTCAAGATGTTCATATTTGAGTCTCAATCATCCGAGGATCGTGTTACATTCAGCATGAGCGGCTAGTCTCTTCGGGTTTCACCCTGGTGTAGGTTTTTGTAAGTTTCTAGGGTTTGACATTGTTTTGAGTTTTGATTTGTCACACCCCGACCCGCAGCGGAAAAGGTGATCGGGGCATAATTGGGTTATCATCAAAGCTCATGACATTTATTATATGTTTCATATTCATTAATACAATTTAATGGAAATAAATTATACAACATCTTCTAACTATCAGTCTAAGCTTCTTGGTTCTCTTCTAAGGCATATCCTATGTTTTCCTTCCTTCAACCTGTTCACCTGTATCATGTGTAAAAAGGTTTTTTTTGGATCAACATAATGTTGGCGAGTGAATCCTATGGAAAACATTTGAACAATTTATTTAAATTGATTATGAAATATGTGCACAACCATACATGAGTAAAAATAGATGTAACTTAATCGGCAATCATAAAATGTTAAATGAAACACTCATGAATAATAATGGAAACAATTAAAGGCACGCGATGCTCAACTCGTCTCTCACGAGGAACTGAGGGGCCTGATGAATGAATTGCATAAACATGATAATATGAATAACACAACTACAAACAATATAAACTCAATGAAAACACACATGAACAATAATGAATTTGAATTGAAGCACGCGATGTTCTACTCGTTTCCCACGAGGAACTGATGGGCTTAATGTATGAGTTTCATGTAATTTGACAAACGGAATATAAGTAAATCACAACAATAAATCAATCTAAGTTTAAGTCACGATGTGGTATGGCACAAGTTTAAATAAATAAATTAATTATTTCATAACACATGACACACCCCAAAACGTGTAATTTAAAAGGGGAAATTGTAAGATTCACTCACATTGGGTGCGTTCGGTTGATGACGTTGATTGCACGCGAAGTGGTTTTAACCACAAGTGAGATTAAACCTAGATAAATCGCATAATGGTTCGGTAAGTAAACGGGTTTTATTAATCTATTTTAGTAGGATTGTTGGGTGTATTTTTGTGAATTTGAGGCTATTTTCTGACCTTAAAAATGTTATTTTTAAGTATTTTTAATTAAAATAATTAAATAAAAATAATAAAAAAATATTTTATTTTTGCTACAGTTGACTTTTGACTATCGTTGACTTTGACTATCGTTGACCGGTTCAGGCATATTGTTGTGCGTCGGGTGAGGCTCGAACCCGAGACCTCCCGTACGCGTGCACGCAGCTCTACCAACTGAGCTACGTGTCTAACCCGTTATATATCCGATTTTAATTACATATATATATTAATTAGAATTAACAGAAATCCTTTATTATTAAAAACGAATTAAATCTCAGAACCGGTGTGCTCCACAGGTCTCGAACCCGGGACCTGTGGGTTAGCGGACACACACTCCACCGCTGGACTGTGTGTCGCACTTGATTATAAACTCGGTGATCAATATACTTAACATATACTTAAAACAACCCGGTTCAGTTTGTGGAAAAAGGGATTTTTATTAAGGCAGCGTGTGAGGGACAATACTCGAACTCGTGACCATAGCTTTAAAAGTGCACACAGTCCACCGCTGGACTGTGTGTCTAACCCGGTAATTATCTTGATTTTAATTATACTTAACCATTACTGAACTTCGTCTTCTTCACCGGTTTTAACCGGAAGTGACGACGGACTGGTTCAAAATGTTGATTCATGTTTCTTTAGCGTTTAATGATCAATTACAAATGAGATAAAAGTAAAAAGGGAATGAATTTAAGCGTGAGATATACCGACTGGTTATACTCTGTTTTCCGGCAGAACTCCGGCGACGGAAACCTTTTTCCGGCGACAAACTTCTTGTAGCAGAGAGTCTTCCGAAAGGTTACAAAGGTGGTGGGTGACTTCGGTGAAGGTTTAGGGGGTTCAGTAAGCTCAGAGATTACTGATACGGTTTTCCGGCGAAGTATCAAGTATTTCCGGCGAGTGATTTTTCGCCGACAGAGGGTGCGATTTGAGTGTGAAAGACTTCTGGCGAGTTGTGGGTGTATTTATAGGGTAGCAACGAGATGAATGGGGTCTGAATTCGGTCTATATTCGAAGTCAACTGTTCTCCGGCGATTATGGCTAATGACGCGTTTTCAGACGTTGGCTATAGCTGTCGAGAGTTAATTGATTGATTAAATTGAGCGAAAGCGTGTTTTATGGGCGAAGTCGTCGGGATTTCCGACGACTGCTGTTTGGGCGCAAGTTGACCGAGTTTGAATTCCGCACATAATTATTTGATTTAATAAATCCATTTACTTAACAGAAAATCAAAGTGGCGGAGTGGTTTACGGTGTGTGAGTTAAGTGTTTGGTTGAACCGGTAGAGACCCGAGTTCGAAACCCGGCAAAAGTAAAACATTTTTATTTTGATATTTTTGACAGATTTTCAAAAACTAAATATATATCCCCGCATAATAATTGATTACGGATCGTTTAAAATTATTTTGGGCATTTAATTCGCAACGAAAAATTTGACTGACTGTTCGGTTGATAAACGGAGCGGGTTTGGTAAATCCGTTTTTGGACGGATGTTACAGTATCCCCTGCTTTTTAGAAATTTCGTCCCGAAATTTAATTAGGGATATAATTGACTAAAAGAATGATGGTGTTGAGTTTGCCGGTTACATTTTTAGAAGAAAATTAGGGTTTAGGTTTTTGTTTGAGGCGGTAACGTTCCTTGTAAAGGTTAAGTATCCTAATACAGGAATCGCTTTTTGTTGCCTACTGTATAAGTATTGTTAAGCAGGAATGATTCGCTAAAATGATATCATGCATAAGAGTTTGAATATGCTTAGGGTTATATCCTAAGGCAGAAATTCTACAATCTACACAAATAAACACAACAACTAACAATTGTATCCACATTCTGATAGCATATATGTTTGAATGGTGACAGTTCCTCTCTCGTTCGTTATGATGGAGAGGTTAGTCTATATAGAAATGGATCACAATCCAATTTCTTTAAATAGTGAGATGATATAAATGTAACATAATTTCAACCAAGGCAATACTAAATCCTACATGGAACTTCTCATAACCGCCTGATAATGCCTCTGATCCTTTGGCAAGAATACTTATATATAGGAAGTACCAGCGGCGTATCCACCATATTCTTGCCAAATTTTCATTAGTTTTATCCACAAGTTATGATTAGTTACCAAGAAACTAATAAATCCTACATAAAACTTCCCATAACCGTCCGATAAGGCCTCTGATCCTTTGACAAGAATACTTATATATAGGAAGTACCAGCGGCGTATCCACCATATTCTTGTCAAATTTTCATTGGTTTTATCAGTGAATTATGATTAGTCCTACAACTCTACAACCAATACAACAAACATAAAATACTGAAATGAAATATATCTGTGTGATCAAGGCTCAATCGAACGGAGCCGATCGTATTGCATGTACTGAAAATGAAATGGATGTGCGCTCAAGGCTCAATCAAACGGAGCCGAACGTATTGAATGTACTGAAATTGAAATTGTGTGCTCAAGGCTCAATCAAACGGAGCCGAGCGTATTGCATGTACTGAAAATGAATAACTTAACCACACAAACAGCCTATGCATGGAACCTCTCATAACCGCCTGATAATGCCTCCGATCACTTGACAAGAATACTTATATATAGGAAGTACCAGCGGCGTATCCACCATATCCTTGTCAAATTTTCATTGACTTTATCCGTAAGTTATGGTTAGTTCGATGCGACTCTACTACAAACACAACAACCACAACATACTGATAATGAAATTGTCTGTGCGATCGAGGCTCAATCAAACGGAGCCGATCGTATTGTGTGTACTGAAAATGAAAATGTCTGTGAGATCAAGGCTCAATCGAACGGAGCCGATCTTATGTTGGCAACGCCTGGTTCACGCTCATAGGTAATGGGGAACAGCTCACGCTCATAGGTAATAGGGAGCGGCGGCCTATGAAATTGCATATACTGAAAATGATAAACTTAATCTAAACAATAATCACACAACAGCCTATGCATGGAACCTCTCATAATCGCCAGATATTGCCTCTGATCCTTTGACAAGAATACTTATATATAGGAAGTACCAGCGGCGTATCCACCATATTCTTGTCAAATTCTCATTGACTTTATCCGCGTGTTATGATTAGTTCTATGCGACTTTATATCAAACACAACAACCACAAGATACTGGTAATGAAAAAATGTATGTGCGATCAAGGCTCAATCAAACGGAGCCGATCGTATGTATGTACTGATAATGAAAATAAATGTGGGCACGCCAGGTTCACGCTCATAGGTAATGGGGAACAGCTCACGCTCATAGGTAATGGGGAGCGGCGGCCTATGAAATTGCATGTACTGAAAACAATATATATAATATCCAATAATTTCTCTAACAGTCTACACATGGAAAAACATAAAACTAAACGATAGGAGTTGAATCTGGATCTTCGGCGAAAAGGACTAGCTGCGTATCTTTGTTTGGGCCGTCATTATCTTCGACAGGATTGGCGTTGATATTGAAGACTCTTCCTCTTGTTGGTGGCATAGTGGTTGGGTTTTCTTGGTTTACTTGGTTAACTGGGTTTGCTTGAGCTTGGGCGTTTATGATGTTAACCAAACGAGGGCATGTGTTCCTAAAATGGGTAGGGTCGCCACAATTGAAGCAAGCTCGAGCATATGGGAACATGGGGTATTGGGGTTGATGATAAGTTTGGGCCATGTTTTGAGTAGGGGAAGAGGTTTGGTCTTGAAAGGTGCGACAAACATTGCTCAAATGACCATAGCGTCCACAAGTTGTACATAGACGACAAAGTAGGGTAAGGGGATGGTGATAAAAACAGTTGTTGCATCGAGGGTGAGGTCCAAGATATGGTTTCTTATTTGGGTAAGTTGAGTTGGGTGCCGCTTGGGTGATTGGGATAGCTCGGATGGGTATGGCGTGAAAAGCTGGGTGATTTCGTTGAGTAGCAGCGAAGATTCGCCCGACTCTTTTTCTCTTAGGATTGGGTTGAGAAGGGGATTCGGGTTGAGTGGAGTCGGAGGTTTCAGTCGATGCTTTATCCTTTTTCTTCTCCTCCTTGAAGTCTTTGTTTCGGATTCGGTTCTCGGTGAGCTCTGTTGCTAGCTCCATTGCTGCTTCCAAAGTTGCAGGCTTGGTACTTATTACAGGGTCTTGAATCTTTGACGGAAGACCATGAATGTAGTGCTCGATCAAACGGTAGAGGGGAGTGAACATGTTGGGAACCATTTGATGTAATTCGAGGAACCTTTTGTTGTAGGTGATGTGGTCTCCTTCTATTTGCTTCAATGAGTAAAATTCATCTTCTAACTTCTTGATTTCGCTCCTTGGGCAAAATCGTCTGGTCATGATTTCCTTCAATTCGTTCCAAGTTAAGGACATAGCATCTTCAACACCTCGTTTGGCCTTCTCTGTATTCCACCAAGTAAGTGCTATCCCATATAATCGACCGGTAGCATATCGCACTTTGCGATCGTCAGGGCAATCGCAATTTAGAAATGTGTTCTCCATTTCTTCAAACCAATGGAGGAGAGCGGTGACGCCTTCAGTCCCTTTGTATTTCGGAGGGTCGCATGATTTGAAATGCTTGTAGGTGCATTTAGTGGTATTTGGGGAAGAGTTGAAAATGTTTTGGTTTGCTTGATTGATGGGATTATTGGTAAGTGCTTGTTGAACTTGGATTATAATATTGGGTATTACGGCAGCCATTTGTTGAGCGATTTGGGTAGCCATGCGTTCACGGGCTTTTCCTGCTCTCATTTTCCTACGAGCGAGGCTAGAAGACATCTACAAGGAATACATGTCAAGAGTATGAGTTGGATGCCTTTGGGATCGTGGGTCGGGTTTGGGATTGAACGTTCATAAAATAAATATAGAAAAAATAAATCTACTACATCCATAGGATGTCTTGGGTTTTGCTTGCTGTTAGGCCCTTCATGCCGCCATACTTTACCTGTGTAATCATGTGGGCCCCATGAATACCGGTTTTTCATATGGTTCGCACGGTTTCTGCCTGGTTGCGTTCACAAAACCCGGAGAAAATCGAGAGATATGTATACAACGTGTGATGTTCGGAATGTGTCCAGGTGTAGACACGGTGACATCTCAAAGTGCGGTTAGTTCGAACGACGTTTGGTGTGGCATGCTTTGGCCTAATAGGTCCGTCGTACTCTCATCGTTAGTCCCCAGGTAGGCAAACTGGTCCGTTATTTTGGATTTATACGAATGCCAACCTAGACAGGACGTTCCGACTACCGGTACTTGTACCCTTCCAGTTACTACATGCCCGTCGCAGAACTTACTTTGATGAGATTTGAAAATTGCATAAAATCTTTGGATACTGAGAGTATGAAAATAAATTGAATACATGAACATCGATATATGTATATATGTATAATGAATGAGCATGTATGCTTGACTGAAATGTAAACAAATATGAAACAAATAAATATCACAAGTTTGTATGTAACCACCTAATCAATTAAAAATTTAGGCAGACTATAGTATAGGTTTCAAGGGTCTAATAACCTATCCTATATCCCTATAGTCATGGCTCTGATACCAATCTGTCACACCCCGACCCGCAGCGGAAAAGGTGATCGGGGCATAATTGGGTTATCATCAAAGCTCATGACATTTATTATATGTTTCATATTCATTAATACAATTTAATGGAAATAAATTATACAACATCTTCTAACTATCAGTCTAAGCTTCTTGGTTCTCTTCTAAGGCATATCCTATGTTTTCCTTCCTTCAACCTGTTCACCTGTATCATGTGTAAAAAGGTTTTTTTTGGATCAACATAATGTTGGCGAGTGAATCCTATGGAAAACATTTGAACAATTTATTTAAATTGATTATGAAATATGTGCACAACCATACATGAGTAAAAATAGATGTAACTTAATCGGCAATCATAAAATGTTAAATGAAACACTCATGAATAATAATGGAAACAATTAAAGGCACGCGATGCTCAACTCGTCTCTCACGAGGAACTGAGGGGCCTGATGAATGAATTGCATAAACATGATAATATGAATAACACAACTACAAACAATATAAACTCAATGAAAACACACATGAACAATAATGAATTTGAATTGAAGCACGCGATGTTCTACTCGTTTCCCACGAGGAACTGATGGGCTTAATGTATAAGTTTCATGTAATTTGACAAACGGAATATAAGTAAATCACAACAATAAATCAATCTAAGTTTAAGTCACGATGTGGTATGGCACAAGTTTAAATAAATAAATTAATTATTTCATAACACATGACACACCCCAAAACGTGTAATTTAAAAGGGGAAATTGTAAGATTCACTCACATTGGGTGCGTTCGGTTGATGACGTTGATTGCACGCGAAGTGGTTTTAACCACAAGTGAGATTAAACCTAGATAAATCGCATAATGGTTCGGTAAGTAAACGGGTTTTATTAATCTATTTTAGTAGGATTGTTGGGTGTATTTTTGTGAATTTGAGGCTATTTTCTGACCTTAAAAATGTTATTTTTAAGTATTTTTAATTAAAATAATTAAATAAAAATAATAAAAAAATATTTTATTTTTGCTACAGTTGACTTTTGACTATCGTTGACTTTGACTATCGTTGACCGGTTCAGGCATATTGTTGTGCGCCGGGTGAGGCTCGAACCCGAGACCTCCCGTACGCGTGCACGCAGCTCTACCAACTGAGCTACGTGTCTAACCCGTTATATATCCGATTTTAATTACATATATATATTAATTAGAATTAACAGAAATCCTTTATTATTAAAAACGAATTAAATCTCAGAACCGGTGTGCTCCACAGGTCTCGAACCCGGGACCTGTGGGTTAGCGGACACACACTCCACCGCTGGACTGTGTGTCGCACTTGATTATAAACTCGGTGATCAATATACTTAACATATACTTAAAACAACCCGGTTCAGTTTGTGGAAAAAGGGATTTTTATTAAGGCAGCGTGTGAGGGACAATACTCGAACTCGTGACCATAGCTTTAAAAGTGCACACAGTCCACCGCTGGACTGTGTGTCTAACCCGGTAATTATCTTGATTTTAATTATACTTAACCATTACTGAACTTCGTCTTCTTCACCGGTTTTAACCGGAAGTGACGACGGACTGGTTCAAAATGTTGATTCATGTTTCTTTAGCGTTTAATGATCAATTACAAATGAGATAAAAGTAAAAAGGGAATGAATTTAAGCGTGAGATATACCGACTGGTTATACTCTGTTTTCCGGCAGAACTCCGGCGACGGAAACCTTTTTCCGGCGACAAACTTCTTGTAGCAGAGAGTCTTCCGAAAGGTTACAAAGGTGGTGGGTGACTTCGGTGAAGGTTTAGGGGGTTCAGTAAGCTCAGAGATTACTGATACGGTTTTCCGGCGAAGTATCAAGTATTTCCGGCGAGTGATTTTTCGCCGACAGAGGGTGCGATTTGAGTGTGAAAGACTTCTGGCGAGTTGTGGGTGTATTTATAGGGTAGCAACGAGATGAATGGGGTCTGAATTCGGTCTATATTCGAAGTCAACTGTTCTCCGGCGATTATGGCTAATGACGCATTTTCAGACGTTGGCTATAGCTGTCGAGAGTTAATTGATTGATTAAATTGAGCGAAAGCGTGTTTTATGGGCGAAGTCGTCGGGATTTCCGACGACTGCTGTTTGGGCGCAAGTTGACCGAGTTTGAATTCCGCACATAATTATTTGATTTAATAAATCCATTTACTTAACAGAAAATCAAAGTGGCGGAGTGGTTTACGGTGTGTGAGTTAAGTGTTTGGTTGAACCGGTAGAGACCCGAGTTCGAAACCCGGCAAAAGTAAAACATTTTTATTTTGATATTTTTGACAGATTTTCAAAAACTAAATATATATCCCCGCATAATAATTGATTACGGATCGTTTAAAATTATTTTGGGCATTTAATTCGCAACGAAAAATTTGACTGACTGTTCGGTTGATAAACGGAGCGGGTTTGGTAAATCCGTTTTTGGACGGATGTTACATGATTTGTGACAAATTGTCCTTTGATTTTGAAACCTATGATAATTGACTTGCATTTGTATTGTATTTGTCAATTGTCGAATAAGTTATGAAATTTGACTTTGCGAAATGTTTATGTGCACTTGTGCCTTACCTATGTTAGAATTTACATGTTCTTGGTAACTAAGTGCATTGTAGTCCGTCGTTTACGACGTCGATAGCTTTTGGCACCTAAGCCACACAACACTAAACTCGTTGGTCATTTTCACAATTGAATTAAATCTAAAACGTGTAGGAACCCTAGGACTTCGATTACCGAACTGGGTGTGAACCTTGTTCTCCAATATTGTTATAATCATCAATTAAGTTTTCGTACAATCTTTCAAGCTTTCGTAATAAAATAATCAAACACAAACTGGTCGGTTTAATCAGACATCCCTTTTCAATCAATCAAACTAAACAAAATTTTTAGCAAGCTTCATAAAGGGACAACATCAGTTAAAATCAATCTTGTCCGCACGCAAACCACAAACTCTTCGTGGTTCGACCCCTTATTACCACTAACACATTGTTAAGGGTAATTTAGGACTATAAATATTATCTTTGACCAGGGCGCGACACTTCGATTAATAACCTAAACTAAATTTATTTCATTATTGTCGAATATAAAATATATCTAAATATGATGGTAATAAATAGTATGTACTAGATTAAGACAATCAAGTTATTATTTTACTAACTTTTAATTTTAAACCATGGATGTTATACTATTTTAAAATTTGTTTTATTAAATCATTTAAATTTGTTAAGTATATTTTATTTTGTGTAGTAAAGAAATCTTTTAATTGAAAAGGATTTGTTTAAGGGATTTTGCGGTTTTTGTTATGAGTATATTAAAATAGATTTTCTAAATGTTGAGATGTTTTTGGTTTTATTATACAAAAAATGAAAATATTTTAGTTGAATTATAAAAAAAGACTTATGAGTAAGGTTTAAACTATGAACTTTTGTTTGTGATCCATCTTTGATGATAAAGATGATTTTAAGATAAAAGGTTTTTGCCTTATAGATTGTTCAATTGTATACATTTCAAAGAATATCCTGTATATCATATATGATAAACGTTATTTTATACTAATTTATATTTCAATCATAACAACCTAACCTTTTGTTTTGATATTTATAAGAACATAAAACTGAATCTCTTAAACGAAATCTATAAAGTTTCTAACACTGATTCCTCTTTAGGTTGCTCTTCACCCAAGTGTCGGATTAGTGATGAAAAAGACGATTTGGATTCTACTTGAAGTTATGGCTTTTATGATTCCAAAATTTTATATATTATTTGTTTTATTCACATTATTAATAGCACTTTTCACTCATATATTTTTTAAATGTTTTCAAAGATGTATTATTTATTTTAAATCATTGTGATTCTATTGTTTGATTTTATTTTGTTTCTTTGTTATTAGACTTTCAACAATAGAAATAATTATGATAAAGATAAATTGATATTTACTTAATTTATTAATTTTAATGGTGTTTAGATAACCATAAAATTAATTCTCATCATAGTATTGAAACTGACATTTAGTTTAAAATTGTTTTTTTTATAAATTTAGAATATCCTGGTTATTATGTTGATTGGTTTTAATTACCTCCTAAAATTGGTTAATTACCATTTTCATTTATATTAAGATAAAAATATCAACAAAGTTTTCCATCGATCTATTTTGATTATTTGTGTTCTGCATAAGATTTTGCTCAGCTCCTAAAACTCATGTGGTTTAATTAATTGAATCCATTTAGTGTTCTACCGGGCATGTTCAATATTCTTTTTATAATCATCTAATAACCCATTTTGTTATACCTACATGTTATTTAATATAGTTGTTCTTAGTGAATTTCAAGGTTAGTATTGAAGGAGTTTCTTATCCAATCTTTTGTTCAGGTACTCAGAGTTTCAATAATAGTCAACATCCTTATCTACCAATGGCCAATATTCTATCATGATTTACATGTTGACGTGTTAAACAGTATCAATGTTTCTGGATTACTAAACTATAGATTAGTTTTAAAGTTTGGTGTTCCAGTAATGCTTTTGAGAAACATCGATCAACATGATTGTTTATCTAATGGTACACGTCTTCAAATCACACGTCTTGTAACCATGATATCAGATACGTTGTTAACGTTTAATTAATATATCTTATTCTTCACGCATTATTCATTTTTTAAAATATATAAACTGTTGTGTTTAATAAAACTTAAATATCCGAACCTTGAGTATTCACGGGTAATAACCTAGTTGTTATATATCTTAAAAGACAATGCCATACTCACCCTGAAACTTTGCTAACTTTCACTTTTACTCTCTTAGCGTATTAAGTTTTGGCCTTTGTCACCGACAATACACACCCTCTAGTTTGTAAACTTTCACTTTAGCTCCCCTTTAGCCAAATAAGTTTAAAATATATCCTTTTCACTTGTTTAACTCTCTGTAAACTTTATAAATTGTCATTTTGACCCTGTAAAAGTATATATTGTCACACACGCTCATAGGCGGAAGCACGATGTGTGATCATGATTGATTCTCATTGCATACGATATAAGTCAACATACTAAATGAAATAAATAACTCGAATTCCAAATGTCATAGGTAGTTTTAAAAGACCATACAACGTTAAAGTATAGTTTACATCTTCTTCAAAAGATTACAAGTTTAATCAGACATCATTAATTAAAATAAAAGTTCATAGATCAAGGTTTTGACCATTATATCACCGCAAGGAGCCGATATATAATGGACAAATTCCTCAAAGTGGCATCAAGTTCAGATTCTTGATTCATGACTTGTTCATGCGCATGGTCCACTATTTGCCTGAAATACATGTAAGTTTAAAAACGTCAAAAAAAAGTTGGTGAGTTCATGTTGTTGTTTTTTGAATAATTTGAATCCATAAAATGTGAGATGTATTTGTAAAACACCGGTATGTTAAAGCGTCAATGAAATCGTTGATCATTAATGTATAGCTAGGACATTAATATGTGTGACGGCATAGGAAGCAATCCAACCCTTGACGGTTTTTGTGCTGATTACCCTCGATTGGGACACAAAAGCACTCTTCTGTGTGGGTCTAATAACCAAGAGTAGGGCTCGCCAAAACTTGATAGATCTACCCCCTTCCATTCCTCGGTCTAATGATGATTAATGGTGCTTAAGTACAACCCTATTCGCACATGATCTATGTTGTTCCATTTCCTAGCTTATCATACCACTTGTACATGTATCTCCCCCGAATGTTTAAAACTAGAAAGCGTTTAAAAGAGGGGTCATGAACTCACTGGGTGCGTTCCGTAAGCGTACTAAAGAACTCCACCGTCTTCTCATCTCGCAACGTAACCTACAAGCATCCTAAATACCGTTAGACAATTAGGTCTATGTATTTAAATATGTATTAGGACTTTGTATTAAGTTGTGTGGAGTTAATGATTATTGAGTTGTGTTTTAGATGAATAATTTATAAGTTATTAATATATATTCCCCAAAATATATATCTTTGTATATTTGTGAGTTGTATAAACGGACTAGCCCTCTTGTGACTTCGTGCCTTGCACAAGTAATATATACGTGTCCTCGACATCTTGTAGTCGGGTCTTACATGTTGTCTCAACGATGTTGTTAGCGGATATATTTAATATTCTTTAAAATATAGAACCTTGCTTAATGTGATCTTTAATCATATTTAGTGTATGTTTATATATATATTATAGTTTTTAATTATATATATATAGTTATATATATATATATATAATTCAAGATCGATGAATGTTAAAAATAATGTATTTTTAACTTGTGTTCATATACATATACTTATACTACGTACGTACTCTTGTCTTGATGTACCTTTGACTAAGTCAAAGTGGGTGTATACCTTTGTTAAATAATATGTTGATATTATTCTAGTGTAAATATACTTGCATGAATACTTGAATATCTTGTATTTTCAAATATGTATGTTAAGTAAGTATGCATGTATTTTGGTATAGATACCTATGTGTTTTAGTATTAAGATTTGGTTTGTGTAGGTTTGTAATTCTTTCGCTTGGTAAAATATAAGTATTTTGTATGTTTTAAAAGAAGTCGTGAACATAAGTCTCTAAATATAAAATACATGTTTGTGAATTCCTCTAAAACTATATTTTTAGGATGTGACAAATATATTTTTGGTTGTCATCAAAATAATACACTTTAAAGTTTGGCAAAATTTTATATATCTTCTATACTTGCGAAAAATACGGTTTTTATAACTTGTTCGGTTTACAAATATACTTTACCAAGCTTCGACCTAACTTATACTTTTAATCCGGAATAGGTACATAGTTTGTTCATTAGTTCGAAATGTCCATGAATTTTTATGAGTAAATATATACAAATACATATTTTGTATCTTTGTTTTTATGCCCAAGTATGGGTTGTCATGTGTATCATTATATTTGCATTTTTAAGTGTATTTTGAACTTGTACTCTTTGGGAGTTTTTAGTGAATTATAACCCCTACATGTATACTAACTACATAAATACACATAATCACACAATTTAAAAGTCTACTTTTTCAAGAACAAAGTTTACTAGCAAGATCTTCACATGTATTTACTTGTCACAAATTTTAAATCATGTTTATAGTATTTTCAAGTTCATGACATCAAGTTGGTGGACCTTGCTAACTAAATCCTTAGCATAATATTAGCAAGATCACTAGTTCATCACAAATCATACATGGTCTATCACATAAGCAACTCAACAATCAAGTAAACAACTTGTATATTTTTAGTGTTCTTTTAAGTTTACCAAGTCTTTTATGATGAGCTTTAAGATGGTTCTTCTTGTATTTCTTAAACAATATATAATGTGAAGCTTAAACAAGTGTAAGATGACTTACTACTAGCACTAGTGACTAGGGAAGATCAAGGTGAAAAGAGAAGGTAAGATGATGAAGATGATGGTGGATGAGAGCTCCAAAGTGGGTGAAATGGATTGCTTCAACTTGGAGGTGCTTTAGATCATCATGAACTCCATGGATGTACAACTTGATCTTCAAAAAAAATGAAAAGGATGTGGAGTAGAATGGTGGTGGTGGCGACCGCAAATGGGGAAGAGGAAGAGAGAGGTGGTGTTTGAACTTTGAAATGGATTTGGATGTTGGGGATTAGTGAGATTCTTTAAGGTTGTTAAGACATCTTTCAAAGATGCCATTAACATTAAATCTCCCAACTAAGTCTACATAGGGTAAGATCTAGGTTTACATACAAAACATGTGCTTAGTTCACTAATTGTCATCTTTGACTTGTCAAACTTGGGGATCAAGGGTGTATTTAAAATGAAGAGAAGGAGAGGGGTGTGGGTCCCCTTGGGAATGGCTACATGAAGGGGGGAGTGGTCTTGAGTTTTAAAAAAAATTTAAGTGTTATATGGTCTTGATTGTTTAGGGTAAGACATGTGTATGATGTTTAATTATGTTTAGTTAAGCTCTACTTAAGCATTTAGGGATTTTAATTGTTTTAAGATGTCTTATGATTCCAACTAGTTTTGAAATGTCAAAATCATGCTGATTAATTCACTTAAATGTCTTGTTCTAGTTCGGTTGTTAATCTTGTTAATGGTTCATCAGAATGTAACTTATGTGATATGTAGGATATAGTGTGCTTAATCATTTAGATGATAGCCCCAATACTTTTTAAGTTGTTCATGTTACTTAACATTATTTCTGAACATTGTATAAACTACTAAATGCTGAATTCTTGCTGAATTTTATTATTTATTGCCGGTTCGGACAGTTTTGGTGCTTGTTTACCTCTCGGAAGGTGTTAATATGTACCCTTATCTTTCCACTTAGGGTTTGGTATAATTTTTGTATTGGAATTAAATCTAGGTCCTACGTCTATCGTTTGTTTAGTACTGAGACTGTGTCAGCACTGTTCGTTTAATCGGTAAGTCCACTAAGTTGTTTCGGTGCGATGTTTTAACTGTTTCGAGTCGTGACAATTAAAATATAAAACATGCATCGTTAAAATGCAATTCCGAAATATTTCTAAATATATGACATGTAAGCTTGCTAAATTGACGTTAACATATAATTGAATAATATAGCAGGGTATTAAATGTACAAATGTTACCAAAAAAATGCCGGTTGTCACTTACTCCCCCTGTTAAAGAGAATTTCGTCCTGAAATTAAAGCTGAGTCATCCATCGCAGTAATCTTATCAAACATGTGAGGGTATTTGGCTTGATTGTCTTTCCAGTATACTCGAGTCCTGGGAGTTCCAATGAACTTTGACCAATTTGATAGGACTTCTCGTATCTTTTGGACCTTCTAGTCCACAACCTCAATGGGTTCCTCTGTGAATTGGAGTTTGTCTTCTATGTGAATCTCATCCGCAGGGATGATCACCGCTTCTTGTGTTGACTTTTTAAGATTCGACACGTGAAATGTGTCGTGTACGCTACTGACTCGTCTGGTAACTTCAATTTATAGGCTACGGTACCGATTCTTTCCAAGATCTCGAATGGTCCAATGTATCGTGGATTAAGCTTCCACGCTTCCTGAACCTGGCTACACCCTTCCAAGGCGAGACTTTCAACAAGAGTTTGTCTCCGACCTCGAAGGATAACGGTTTCCGTCTCTTGTCCGGTTAGCTCTTTTGTCGGTCCCGAGCCGCCTTGATACTGGTCTGGATTTGGAAAATTTTATTCATAGTCTCTTGGATTAATTCTGGACCGATTAATTGCTTATCGCCAACTTCGCCCAACATAGTGGAGAACGACACTTCTGACCATCAAAGGGCTTCGAATGGCGCGTCTTGTATACTTGTGTGATAGTTGTTGTTGTATGAGAACTCAACCAAAGGTAGGTAAGTATCCCAATTGCCGCCAAGGTCCATCACACATGCACAAGCATATCTTCTAGTGTTTGGACGGTCCTTTCGCTTTGGCCGTCTGTTTGTGGATGAAAGGCCGTGCTTAGATCTGAACGAGATCCAAAGGCCTGTTGAAATGACTTCCAAATTCTTGATAAGAAGTGACCGTCTCGGTCTGAGATGATCGAAATAGGCACTCCATGGCGAGCCACTATTTCTCTAAGATATAATTCAGCTAGCTTCTCCGTGTTATCCTTTTCGCGAATCGGTAAGAAGTATGTGGACTTTGTTAGTCTATAACTATTACCCAAATCATGTCGTGACCTCTCGAGGTCCTAGGTAATTTTGTAATGAAGTCAACAGATATTTGTTCCCATTTCCATACGGGAATCTTGGGTTTGTTGTAGCAGACCTGAGGGTTTTGATATTCGGCTTTAACCTTTGCACAACTTAAGCATTTCCCCGACATAATTCGCAATGTCGCTTTTAAGGTTAGGCCACCAATAGTATTCTTTCAAGTTTTGGTACATTTTGTCAGATCCTGGGTGGATCGAGTACTTAGACTTGTGTGCATCATCACAAACAACTTCTCGAAGGCCGCCAAAGAGTGGAACCAAAGTCGGCCATAAGGCATAACGTTCCATCATCTCTAGGCACTAATTGCTTTTCCATGCCTCAGAGTAATTCTGATTTAATATGTTCTTCCTTTAGAGCTTCCTGCTTGCTTCATGAATTTTTGTGGTAAGGTTCGTTTGAATCGTCATTTCCAAAACTCGAACCACTTAATGTCTTCACATGTTCCTTGCGGCTCAAGGCGTCTGCTACCACGTTGACCTTGCCCGGATGATACTTGATTTCACAATCGTAGTCGTTCAAAAACTCAACCCATCATCGTTGATGCATATTTAATTCTTTTTGATTAAATATATGTTGAAGACTTTTGTGATACCTGAAGAGAGTGCACAATGCACTGTGTACCCTATAAGTAATGTCCCATATCTTCAAAGCGAATACCACCGCACCTAACTCGAGGTCGTGAAGTGGTATAGTTCTTCTCGTGCACTTTTAGTTGGTATGACGCGTACACGATGACTTTTTCCCTTTGCATAAGCAACAACCTAATCCTTGATGCGAAGCATCACAGTATACCACGAAGTCATCGGTACCGTCGGGAAGTGATAGGATCGGTGCATCACACAGTTTATCTTTGAGAAGTTGAAACGCCTCTTCTTGTCTTTCGCCCCAATTAAATTTCTTATCTTTCTGCGTGAGGGAGGTCAGCAGTTGTGCAACTTTAGAAAAGTTCTCAATGAATCTCGGTAATAACCCGCTAAACCCAAAAATTATCGTACTTTGGTTGGAGTTCTGGGCGCTTCCCAATTCTTAATTGCCTTGATCTTTGATGGGTCTACATGTATGCCTCTTTCGTTTGCTACATGCCCGAGGAGTCGTACCTTGCGAATACAAAGTTCGGACTTAGAAAATTTGGCATAAAGCTTCTCCGTCTTTAGTAACTCCAAAATGGTCCTCAAATGCTGCTCATGCTCATCCTTCGACCATGAATATATTAATATATCATCAATAAATACTATCACGAATTTGTCGAGATACGGCTTGCAGAATCGGTTCATTAGATCTATAAATACCACTGGTGCATTTGTTAAGCCAAAAGGCATAACGAGAAACTCTTAATGACCATAACGAGTTCGGAAGGTCATTTTCGATATACTCTCTTCTTGAATCGTAACTGGTGATACCCAGACCTTAAGTCTATTTTGGAGTAGAAGCTCGATCCTTGTAGCTGGTCGAATAAGTCATCAATCCTCGGTAGTGGATACCGATTCTTGATGGTGAGTTTATTCAACTCTCAGTAATCTTTGCACATTCTGAAAGTCTCGTCTTTCTTTTTCACAGACAAAACTTGAGCTCCCCAAGATGATAAGCTTGGTCTAATGAATCCTTTATCCAACAACTCTTGAAGTTGTGTGGATAACTCTTGTATTTCAGAATACGCTAATCGATATGGAGACTTGGCCACAAGTGCGGCTCCCGGCACCAGGTCGATGTGAAACTCTACTTGTCGTTGTGGTGGTAATCCTGGCATGTCATCAAGGAAGACTTCTGGGAATTCTTTCACCACGGGAATATCTTCAAGTTTTGGCTCCTCCGCTTTCTTGTCAACTACATGACCTAGAAAAGCTATGCAACCTTTTCGTAGGCATTTCTGGGCCTTCATGCAATTAATGATCCGCAATGGTCTGTCGTGCTTTTCTCCGTGTATGACCAGTGTCTCCTCGTTCGGTAGTGGGATGCAAATTATCTTCTCGTGACATACGACTTCGGCTCGATTATCGGATAGCCAATCCATGCCAACTACTACGTCAAAACTACCTTGAACGGGTTAAAGGTCTATATTAAATTTCTGCTTACCAAGTTCCAAAGAACATCCCTTAATTGTTTCCTCCGACTCGACTAATTTACCGTTTGTCAATTCTATAGAATAAGGAAGCATCTAGTTTACTTGATTCTACGCCAAGTATATTTTTAAATTCCATAGAAATAAAGCTAAAATCGGCACCGGTATCAAATAATATGGATGCGAAATGATTGTTGATAGGAAACGTACCAGTGACCACATTGGGGTCTTGGCGCGCGTCTCTTGCTCCAATGACAAAATATCTCCCGCGAGCCTGATTTCTTTAGGACAATCTTTCCTAAAATGTTTCTTGTCACCACATCCATAACATCCTTGTCCAAGTCCATTCCATTACCGTTTCCCGCTCCATTTCTACTAACGTTTCCGGCTCCATTCCTATTACCGTTTCCATTCCCATTACCTCCTCTAGTACTCGTTGCCCAACAAGCTTCAGTATGCTGACCAATCTGGCCACACTTATCACATTTAATCACACAGCAAGCACCCAAGTGATGGTACTTGCATCTTTCACACTTGGGGTAAATTGGCCGCATACTTCTTAACACCAGTGTCGTTGGTGGCCACAAATGCCCTCGCCTCCTTAGGCGGGTTAGTTTCTTTCCACTGGGTATGGTTATTGATGGGGTTGTTGTTGGACACACGTGTTCCCTTCTTTAGTTCGAGTACTTACTTTTTCCATCGTTTGAAGACTCGACATGAGATTCCCTCTTCTCATTGCCCTTCACCGTCAACTTCTTCATCCCCACTGCGTCTTCAATGAGACTAACGGCTAAAGTCACAGCCTGAGTGATAATGGCGGGGTTAGCGGACGTAACCATGCTTCGAATCTCGGGAGCTAATGTTGGTGCATATTTGTGACAACAGCTTAGGTTTGGTCTTTGGATATCTTGTAATTAGTAAAATGATAAACGGTTAGCGGGTTTAGTTTTGTATTAGTGAATTAGAAGTAATTGGGATGAACTAGACACTAAATAGTGCATGGTAGGCGAATTGGGCCTTAAACCCATTAGCAGTCCATGCAGGGAAACCCTAGCCCATGAGCATAATCTACCTCTATATAAAGGGAGGTTGTGATTAGGGTTAAGGTTGCTCAGTCAGTTGCTGGTTCTATTGCTGTGTTGCCAGTTTAGTTGTTTTGAGAGAGATTGAGAGAAGAGTCTTGAATTAGTTGTAAACACTTTGTGTTAGATAATCAATAGAAGACTGTTTGAAGGAAATTGTTCTTGTTCGTGTTCTTGTTTCTGTGAAATCTTATCTAGGGGATTCCGCACTCTAGATTAGATAGACGATTCTGTCAAGATACATAAGGATTAGGGGACCTACATTTGGTATCAGAGCATTCGGCTCTTGATTTTGCTCGGTTCAGAATCGTAACAGCAGAAAAAGTTGGGTTTTTAGGCGTTTTGGAGGCTATTCTTGAAGTTTGTGACGGCTAAATTAGGGTTTTGGCGGCTGTTTTAGGGTTTATGCAGGCATTTCGGAGTAACAGTAGTTATTTCGGATTAACAGCAAGCAATTCGGATTGAAGAAACACATTCCGGATCAAAAATCAAAGAATTTCGGACTGAATACTTGAATTTCGGATCAGAAATCTGCATTTCGGATCATCAGAGTCTGCAAATTCGGATCAAAAAAGCCCATTTCGAATTAGATTTCGGATTGAATTTTGGATCAGAAGCTATTTCGGATTGATTTTCAGATCAAAGTTATTCCGGATTCCATCTCGGATTCAGAATATTCCGATTCTATCTCGGATCAGAATAGTCTATTCCGGATTTCCATTTCTGATCAGATCAGTGCATTCCATCTTGGATCACTATTCCGATCACCATTGCGATTATCAATTCGGATTACTGTTCTAGATTTTCATCTCGGATTGTCAATCCGAGTTACTGTTTTGGATTTGGTACTGTTCCGGATTATCTTCAAAAGTTGGAAACTTAACCAACTGACGTAACCAGAGTTAATCGTTTTCGGACATAGAACTTGATCCATAGAGAATTTTGACGAACCGATTGGACAGACCCGTTTGATTTTTTTAGGACAAAAAAAGAGGCACGAAAATTCCAAAAATCTAATCGGACAATATACATCATTAGAATGTATCGTCGCGACGAGTCTAAAGTATAATTTGGTAACTACCCATTTTGGACAAGGTTTAACGTTTTTAATGAGCTGGTTTGGTAAAAATGTCGAATATGTCTAACCTAAATGAGCTGTTGAGAATGGAGCACGAGGCTGGAACCACAAATAAACCTCCAAAGATGCTGAAGGGTAGAGAACTATCTTACTTGGAAGTATAGGTTTCAATCCTTTATTGAATATCAGGACACACGGATGTGGATCTGTATTCAAGATGGGTACGCTAACCCAATGCATGATTTTGGGGCAACAACGTGTTACTGCTTACGTGAATATGTATGAAGCTGAGAAGAGGATGTATGAGTCTGAGAAGAAGGCCTCAGCTACTATAAAGATGTCGTTACCTGATGGCATCAAACATACATTCAAACGCTATACTACATCAAAGGAAATGTGGGATGCCCTAGAGAAGAGGTATGAGGGCAATACCGATGTGAAGAAGAACAAGGTTGATCTGCTAAAGAAACAGTTTGCTGTGTTCAAAGGAATGAGAAATGAGTCCCTCGAAGATATTATCACGAGATACTATCATTTGATGTCAGAAATAGACAATTATGACATGGAGAGGTACACAGATGTGGAGATAAACGACAAGTTGCTGGATGCTTTACCAGCAAAGTGGGATATTTACACGTTGATGATAAAGGGTGAAACTGATTATGAAAAGAAAGATTTGGAAGAGGTTGTTGGGAAATTGAGAGCTTATGAGCTCAATATGAAGAAGAAGGAAAGGGTTATGATCAGGTTCAAGATCCGAGAATATATAAAGGTCTTACACCTTCATCTTCCAACATGCTTCTAGTGATACTGCAACTGCGTTTCTCTCATGTGAGAATGAGCAGATCGTGACAAATTCTGACGGTGAAGTATGTTTTTTGCTGCTTTAGGAGGCTCATCAGGGCTAAGAGACAACAATCAAATAACATCAGTTCTAAGTCTATGCCTCTGAGTGTCAAAAGTGCTGAAGAACACCTGTCATTGCTTGTTTCTTTTGTTGCTTCCTATGAGAACTACATTCAGGGAAGAATATCTGATCCTGCTACATTTGATGAGGATTATGATCAGATTGACCCTGTTGACCTAGAGGAGATGGATTTGCAATGGCAGATGGCCATGATCTCTAGAAGGGTGAAGAGGTTCATGAACAGAACGAGCAGAGTTCGTTGGAAAGAGTGTGGGCTTTGACAAGTCGAAAGTGAAGTGTTACAACTGTCATAACTACGGACATTCGCTAGAGAGTGTCAAAGACATAAGTCTGAATCTCGTTCTAGTTCATCCTTTCAAGATTCTCCTGGTCATGGTTCAAGCAACAGGAATGCATCAAACAACATTGGATCAAAGGCCCTGATTTCTACTGCTAGAGAGGGTTCTTATGATTGGAGTGTTCATTTGGAGGGTGATAACGCCTATCAGGCGTTCATGGCTGAGATAGCTCCAGTGTTCATTTGGAGGGTGATAACAACGCCTCTGATGCTGAGGAGGAGCAAGAGAAGGTAGCTGAAAAAGCTGATGGAGAACAGACTGCTATAGAGAAGAAGATGGTTTCTGATTTTGATGCTTTCATGGTTGATCTAAGCAAATCAACAGGCGAGGTATGTTTTAACTCTGGTAGCTCTGTTTGTTTGAAGTGTCGTGAACTGCAAAGTGAGGTTGACACATTAACAAATCACAACCAAAATCTGGCTAATGAGCTCTCGAACCTAAAGAATCAAACTTTTTCGTAAAACGAAATGAGTCATTATACTTGAGGAAAATTAAAGGTTATGAAGAAGAAATCAATATTCTAACCTGTAAGCTTAACGAAAAACTTCAATATTGATTTAGCTCATGGTACGTTGAGTGGGAAAACAAAAGAGGTTTCTAAAAATGCAAAGAGTTGTCTGAAGCACAACTTAAAATTTGTGAACTTGAAAAGAAATTAAATCAATTTCAGAGATTCATCTTTTGTCATGAAACACATGATGAATGGCTTGAAGAAGAGTAATGACAAAACTTGTGTGGGCTTCAAAGGTTTAAATGAAGTTCCACCACCTCTTGGTCACGACTATTCTTTCTTGTCTGATGAAGAAGAGCTTAAGATTTTGTGTCAACTACACCTGGTAGTTCCACATCAGGAAGTGTTGATGGTTCTGAGAATGCCAAGAAAGACAATAACAGGGAACCAGTTTTGAAAACAAAAATACACACCCTAAGAATCAAAAACATTTTTTGTTAAAAAGGTTGATTTTGTTAAAGGGAGTGATGAAAGAAGAGGTCCCTGTTATTACAAAAGAGTTTAATGTGCAGTTTGCTAAGAACAAAAACAAAGAAAATCAGAAGTTAAGCAAACCGTACAAGATCCTTCGAAGGCATCGTCATCTTCATCATCGCCTGATGAATCTAAGCATGAGGCTTCAATTAAGAAGTCTTCGGCTAGACAATCATGCTTCAAATGTCATGAAAAGGGACATGTAGCTAGCTGTTGTCCTAACAAAAAGATCGAAGCACAGGTAAGTGAGAGACAGAGAGAAAAATCACCAGCAAAAAGTGGTGATGGTGAGAAGAAGGTTAACTCACCCAAGATATCTCCTATCAAGCAACAGAGTGTTGCTGTGGGTGTAGATAAGGCTGAAAAAGGAACTCACCAATTTCCTCGTTTTCAAAGAAATCAACAAAGATTTCAGCCTACATCTACATCAGGCAGATATGATATACCTAGAAGTAATTCACCAAGAATGAATAACTTTAATGGTCCATCAAATAATTTCAGAAGTCAATGTCAATATCAAACTCGATATCAAAATGTTGGTAGTCGAAATTTTTATAACGATGGCTTTAGAAATTATCATCATCAAAATTCATGGAACTAAAATCATAATTTCCAAAGGTCGCAAAGTCCAAACATTTTTAGGAAACCTCAGGACCAAAGACCTAGTGGAAATCAAAAACCATTTCATCAACAGGTCTAAGATCCAAGACTCTGTTAGGAGTGATGGATATTAGATGGATGTTCCCGTGGTTGATGAATTTGGAAGACCCAATACCATTAAGGCTTGGGTCCCCCAATCTAACTAATCTTGTTGGGTAGTGCAGGAGCTACTAAGGAGGATTATCAACTTGTGGTATGTTGATAATGGCTGCTCCAGATACATGACGGGGGATGCGAGGCTGTTGACTGAGTTTGAGAATATAGATGGTGGTTATGTGAATTTGCAGGTGCTAAAGGAGGGCACATTACAGGTCGAGAAAAGTGACTAACGGGAAGATCACACTGGACAAAGTGAAATATGTTGAGCAGCTGAAGCACACTCTGATGAGCGTATCTCAAGTCTGCGACAAGGGTCACTCGGTCCACTTTACAAAGTCTGAAGCTTTAGTGTTGAAACCTGGTTTGGTGATACGGATGACTGGATAGTGATGAGAGCGCCAAGGAGAAACGACACTTATGTCATGGACATGGGTGCTAAGGATTCTTTGACTGTAGTGTGTGTTTACTATCAAAAGCATCCGAGGCTGAGTCATTGTTGTGGCACAGAAGCATGGCTCGCATCCACTATCGGAAAATGAATTATATTATTAAAAATGGTTTAGTGGAAGGAGTGCCAGTGCAGAGGTTTCACGTGGAAGATAAATGTCTTCCATGTCAGAAGGGAAAACAACATAAGAAACCTCACAAGTCTAAAACAGTAAATTCCATATATGGCCTTATGAATTACTTCATATGGATCTATTCGGTCCAGTGAACGTAAGGAGCATAGGTGGAAAGTACGATTGCTTAGTTGTCACTGATGATTACTCATGATATTCATGGGTTTTCTTTTTAGGTACAAAAGATGAGACAGCGGAGATGTTGATAGATCTTTTTACAAAATTGGAAAATGTCCATGATGCACGGATCAAGAGGATAAGGAGTGATAATGGCACGGAGTTCAAGAATCAAGTTCTGGATCTCTATTGTCTTCGCAAAGGAATTGAACATCAATTTTCTGCTCCTTATACACCTCAACAGAATGGAGTCACTAAGAGGAAGAACAAGATGTTGATTGAAGCCGCAAGGACTATGCTATCTGATTCAAAGCTTCTAGTTCTCTTCTGGAGAGAAGCTGTGAACACAACTTGCTATGTCTTGAACAAAGTGTTGATGGTTAAACAGTTTAACAAAACATGTCATGAATTATTGTTTAACCGAAAACCAAACTTAAAAGGCTTTAAACCATTTGGATTACCCTGCACCATTGTATCAAACAAAGATAAGCAAAAATCGGTGAGGTAGCTGATGAGAGTTACTTTCTAGGCTATATGCCTGGAACACCAATAAAAGGGGTTTTAATCTAAAAACTGGTAAAATTGAGGTGGTGTTTAACATGGAAATCACTAGTTATTCACCTCAAGAATCAACAAGTGGTCCTCCTATATTATATGACTATGACAGTGTCTTTAAATCATTTAATATTCCTGATTTTTCCAATGCAGATGAGTCTCAAGTGATCCTACTGTGATCAGTGAAGATGGAGAGTGTGACTTCATTCCTAGATCGAGTGTATCGATGACAGATGCTCCAGAAACTTCTTCCAGTGCAGCTCCAGAGGACTCCAGTGATAGTGAGTCTGAACCTATTCAGGGGAGGACTTCACTAATCTGTTTGCTAATGCTAATATTCAGGGGGAGGTTGGATCTAATCTGGAGATAATCTGGCTGTTGACACCATTGCTACCACACGTGTTCACAGAGATCATCCAGTTGAAAACATCATAGGTGATGCTGCTGCAGGTGTTCAGACAAGAGGAGGTGTGCTCGAAGGTTCCTGTTTGTTTACTTCGATACAGAAGACTGGGTTGATTCATGAGTGTTTGTATAGCTGTTTTATTGCCCAAGAGGAGCCGAAGAATGTTCATATGGCTCTAAAAGACAATTGCTGGGTTGAAGCTATGCAAGAGGAACTAGCTCAGTTCAAGAAGTTGAAAGTTTGGGAGCTAGTTGATCTTCCTGAAGGAGAGAAGGAAATAGGCACTAAGTGGGTGTTTAAGTGCAAGAAAGATGACCTAGGGATTGTAATAAGGAATAAGGCTCGGTTGGTGGTAAAAGGGTTCAATCAGCAAGAGGGGATTGATTATAATGAAGTGTTTGCACCAGTAGCAAGGTTGGAAGCAATTCGTTTGTTCCTAGCTTTTGCTTCATTCAAGGGCTTCAAAGTTTACCAACTTGACGTGAAGAGTGCGTTTCTTTACGGGAAAGTCCAAGAAGTGGTGTATGTCTCACAGCCAGATGGGTTTACTGATCCAGACTATCCAGATTGAGTCTATCGACTAGGCATTGTATGGATTGCATCAGGCACCTAGGGCGTGGTATGAGACGCTGTCAGCACATTTGTTAAAGAATGGTTTCGAAAGAGGACAGATTGACAGTACACTTTTCATTAAAAGGAAGAAGGAAGACTTTCTGCTGGTACAGGTATACGTTGATGACATCATTTTTTGGGTCATCTGATGAAGAACATGTGTCATGATTTTGAAGAGGTAATGAAGAGCAAGTTTGTGATGAGTGCGATGGGTGAGCTATCTTACTTTCTGGGTTTACAAATTGAACAGAAGAAGGATGGGATGTTTATTCATCAGACGAAGTATGTGTATGACATTTTGTCTCGTTTCAAAATGGAAGATTGTGTTACTTTCAATACACCTATCTGTGAGAATCACAATCTTGGTCATGAGAGTGTGGAAGATGTTGATCCAACTCAATACAGGGCAATGATTGGTTCTCTGATGTACTTGACTACTTCATGACCCGACATCATGTTCATAGTATGTCTTTGTGCTAGATATCAAGCGAATCCAAAGGAGTCCACATGAAAGCGGTGAAGCGGATTCTTCGTTACTTGAAGGGGAACCTAAACTTAGGTTATGGTATCCAGCTGCTAGTGATTTGAAGTTTGTTGCTTTCACTGATTCAGACTTTGGAGGATGCAAATCTACAAGGAAATTTACCACAGATGGTTGTCAGTTCTTAGGAGGGAGGCTCGTGTCATGGCAATGCAAGAAGCAGTTTTGTGTGTCTACCTCGACGTGTGAAGCTGAATATATTGTTGCGGGTAGTTGTTGCTCTCTGGTTCTCTAGATTCAACAGCAGATGCGCGATTACAGTTTGAAATTCACTTGTACTCCTATCATGATAGACAATAATGCCACTATATCAATCACCAACAATCCCGTAAAACACAGTCGCACAAAACATATTGACATTCGTCATCATTTTATACGGGATTGTGCTGAAAAGAAATTAATTGAACTGCATCGAGTTGACACACTTGATAACCTGGCAGATCTTTACACAAAAGCATTTGACAGGGCTCGTTTTGAAAATTTAGTCGAACTCAACGGGATGAGAAATCCTGAATAACCATTTTTCCATAAAAATAGGTTGTAAATCATTTACTGCTTTTCAAAAATCAAAAACATAAAAAATAGAAAATCAAAAATGAGTTTTCACTGTGTGAAAAAGAAGAAATGATAGTACATCAGCAAGTTAGACTGTCACACTGAAATTAGAATTAAATTGCTTAAGTGTGATAGCAGCTTCATCATATGATGTACCAGTAGGCAAAAGGCATGAAATAATCAACTTACCTTTGTGATAAAAATAGAATAAATTGTGTATGAGTGGGTAAATATCAGTGGCGTATGGTTTTATAACCTTAAATCTTGCGTTGATAGATTGCCAAAATCTGAGGTTTTAGGTCTTTATATCGTTATTTCATCCGGGGTATCAAGGTTGTCCTTCTGCTGCATCCAGATATATGCTGACCTAGGCAAACCAGGATATCTTAAAAGAGGTAAAATGCCAAATCCCAAAAATTGAAGAAGCTCTCCTAGAGAGTCATGTTTTTCAAAGACGTTGCAGATTGCAAGATGACTGAAGACAAAGTTATTTTATGAAGCTATTGTCAAGGGGGAGTTTGTTGGTGCATATTTGTGACAACAGCTTAGATTTGGTCTTTGGATATCTTGTAATTAGTAAAATGATAAACGGTTAGCGGGTTTAGTTTTGTATTAGTGAATTAGAAGTAATTAGGCTAAACTAGACACTAAATAGTGCATGGTAGGCGAATTGGGCCTTAAACCCATTAGCAGTCCATGTAGGGAAACCCTAGCCCATGAGCATAATCTACCTCTATATGCTCAATCAGTTGTTGGTTCTATTGTTGTGTTACTGGTTTAGTTGTTCAGAGAGAGACTGAGATAAGAGTCTTGAATTGGTTGTAAACACTTTATGTTAGATAATCAATAGAAGACTGATTGAAGGAAATTGTTCTTGTTCGTGTTCTTGTTTCTGTGAAATCTGATCTAGGGGATTCTGCACTCTAGATTAGATAGACGATTCTGTCAAGATCCATAAGGACTAGGGGACCTACAGCTAATCCCCAGATATAGCGTTCAATACGCTTGAATTCTGGTGTAACGAGATAAGGGATCACATGAGATAGGTCATGAAACCTTTGTGTGTACCCCACAATGTCAGCTCCGACCATGGTAAGGTTTCAGAATTCAGTCTCCAACTTCTGGAGTTCAGCTCGAGGGCAGTATTTTTCCCTCATTCTTTCCTTCAGATCTTCCCACGTCATTCCATAAGCAGCATGGTCACCCAAAGTTTGCACTTGCAAATTCCACCAAGTAAGAGCCTCATCGACAAACAGACCAGTGACAAAAGTAACTTGCTGGTCAGTGGAGCATTTGCTCATTTGGATGCTGGAATCCGTCTTTTCCGTCCATCGCACAAAAGCCACGACACCGCTGGTGCCATCGTAGTTAAGTGGCTTGCAGTCTAGAAACTGCTTGTATATGCACCCTGAAATTTGTATAAACGGATTATGATGAGCAAATAATTGAAACGCACGATTCGATTAATAAGAGAATTGTTTAAGTTGTAACAAACAACTAAATATTAGCGTTAACAGTGTTTCCTCCAAAAGAACCGCCTTTTATGTTACCACCGGAACCGCCGGTTACCGCCGGTATCACCATTGTTTTCGTTACGGTTCGCCTCATACTAGGCTATAGCTTGTGATATCCTTTCTTCTAGCAAAGAGTTCAATTCCGCCTCATTCCTCGTAAGTGGTGGAGGTGGGGTGGGTTCACTGTCCGTCTACGAATGACTCTCCTTTTTAGTGCCATGATCTCCCAAAATGATGTAAGGATAGATATTAGGCGCCTATTTAATAATAATCATTATTTTTATTTTATAATTTACTATTTTTTTGGTGTATGTATATATAAAAATATAAATAATAAAAAAACATAACCAAGCAACCCATCATGTGAATACTAACTCATACAAGTATCAAGACATGTATAAATGATCAAATAAATGCGTCGTAAAGAAAACACCAACTTTTTCATATATATATATCAAGACAACTTGTTGCATAATCATTTGTAAGGGAAACAAGAATGCACTCGGGCTACATCGCCCGATCATACAAGTTCAATACATAAAAGGTGGTAAAAACTTTCTTCACATTGAGCGATCTTTGGTCTTCCAGTTATCTTCAAAACTTAGTGTAGTCCTCCTGAACAAAAATGGGTAGCTAGTACCCGTGACAAAAGTACCTGCAAAACACAACGTCTATGGTGCAGGGGGAAAGGTTGGTGGAATCGGGAATGCTAAACTGCGGAGCAAGACGCCTACCTGCTGCTCAAGTGCCAACACACGAGCAGTGAAATCGGCTGGTGGCATGGGAGGTGGTGGTGGGGATGATGGTGGTGGTGGTGTTGCTGGTGGTGGATACGCTGGTGGTGGTGGAGGTTTGGCCTCAGCCTGCCTCTCGAGGTCATAAATCCTCTTGTAGAGAACCTGAATCTGGAGCTCTAAGGAGTGTACTAAGTCTCCCATAATATATGGAGTGAAGTGAGATGGGTGGTATGGATCTAAAGTGGGCATGACGTGAGGTGGGGAGTATCGAGTCGAGAGACGCTCGACTTGCACATATGAGGATGGGTGAGACGGCTGGTGTGAAGGACCGGCCTCGAGGTGAGGCAACAGTGATGCATGTGAAGTCTCACCAGGATGTGTGTACTGAAACCAAAGTGGATCATGGGCCAATGGTCGTATCCATGCAGAAATGCCAACTGGCATCGGGCAATGTGGGGTGTCGTAAGCAGGTGGTGTGGAGCTGCGAGGTGAAGTGTGAGTAGGTACTTGGGTGGGAGTCGGAGTAGCAATGGGTACACTATCAAAGCTCCTGAAAGTAGCATCCGCGCGAAGCCCGGCTCGGCGGATGGAAGAAGATGAAGCGCGATCGCTCGCGTCAGACAAAGAAATGGCTACAACTGAAACGATAGGGTAGGACACCTCCAAAATGGCTATATCAATAACCTCTCCGCCACCAATGTCCTCCTCAATGTGATCAACGTGGAAAACAGGGTTCTCGTCCTCGTGACCGGATAAGTCTATGATGGGAGGCCATACAATGAGTGGAATGTCATCTAAGGGTATAACCTAAACGAGGTGCTCACCCTCGGGGTGGCCGACAATGACCTGGTTGAGATATGCGGTGGTAAGGCTAGGACATCATCCACCAGAGGGACATCGTCATCGGCCAGACCAGGCAAAGCTAAAGGCTGAAACTCCTCCATGTCCTCAGCGTCAGACACGTAATCCGGATCCTCCTCCGGCTCGGACTCGCTATTAGATGGTATAATGTGTATCATAGGTTCGATCTCATTGTCAGAAGCAATCTCCATGGGATCAGGGTCTTCATACACGCTGCTCTCTGATGAAGACATGATAACCTGGAAAATTTTTATTTATATGACATATATAGTAATAAATAAATTTCTACTTGATATATATATATATATATTATATATATAGATGAATTGCATGAATCACATGGGTTCATTTTAAGTTGTTCTAGTTGTGTCGTGCGGATTAACTTAATGTTTCATGTCTACTTTGTAGGGACTAAGTCACGTAATGTCCTTGCTTTGTTTTTATGAAATGATTTTATGTAGTGGACATTATAAAATGTTTTTATGCAACAAAAATCTCTTGTTCTTATAAAAATTATTTTATGAGAGGATCCTAGTGATTGTAGACTAGACTCGAGAAAGAATCCTGTTTCACTACAATGGAAGCTCTGATACCAATCTGTCACACCTACTCATAGGCGCAAGCACAAGGTATGATCGTGATTGATTCTCATTGCATATGATATAAGTCAACATTCTAAATGAAATAAATAACTCGAATGCCAAATGTCATAGGTAGTTTTAAAAGACCTTACAACGTTAGAGTATATTTTACATCTTCTTCAAAAGATTACAAGTTTAATCAGACATCATTAATTAAAATAAAAGTTCATAGATCAAGGTTTTGCCTATTATATCACCACAAGGAGGCGATATATAATATAGATAAATCCCTCAAAAGTAGCATCGAGTTCCGATTCTAGATTTATGACTTGTTCATGCGTATGGTCCACTATTTGCCTGAAATACATGTAAGTTTAAAAACATCAGACAAAGTTGGTGAGTTCATGTTGTTGTTTTTGAAGAATTTGAATCCATCAAATGTGAGATGTATTTGTAAAACACCAATATGTTAAAGCATCAATGAAATCGTTGATCATTAATGTATAGCTAGGAAATTAATATGTGTGACGGTATAGGAAGCAATCAAACCCTTAACGCTTTTTGTGCCAATTACCCTCGATTGGGACACAAAAGCACTCTTCTGTGTCGGTCTAATAACCAAGAGTGGGGCTCGCCAAAACCCGATAGATCTACCCTCTTCCGTTCCTTTGTCTAATGGTGCTTAAGTACAACTCTATTCACATATGATCTATGTTGTTCCATTTCCTAGACATGTATCTCCCCCCAAATGTTTAAAACTAGAAAGCGTTTAAAGAGGGGTCATGAACTCACTTGGTGCGTTCCGTAAGCATACTAAAGATCTCCGCTCGTCTTCTCGTCTACAAGCATCCTAAATTCTGTTAGACACTTAGGTCTATGTATTTAAATATGTATTAGGACTTTGTATTAAGTTGTATGGAGTTAATGTTTATTGAGTTGTGTTTTAGATGAATAATTTATAAGTTATTAATATATATTCTCCAAAATATATATCTTTGTATATATGTGAGTTGTATAAACGGGCCTAGCCCTCTTGTGACTTCGTGCCTTGCACGAGTAATATATACGTGTCCTCGACATCTTGTAGTCGGGTCTTACACGTGGTCTCAACGATGTTGTTAGCGGATATATTTTATATTCTTTAAAATATATAACCTTGTTTAATGTGATCTTTAATCATATTTAGTGTATGTTTATATATATTTAGTTATATATATATGTATATATATATTTATATGTAATTCAAGATCGATGGATGTTAAAAATAATGTAGTTTTAACTTGTGTTCATATACGTATACTTGTACTGCGTACGTACTCTTGTCTTGATGTACCTTTGACTAAGTCAAAGTGGGTGTATACCTTTTGTTAGATAATATTGTTAATATTATTCTAGTGTAAATATACTTGCATGAATACTTGAATATCTTGTATTTTCAAATGTGTAGGCTTAGTCAAGTATGCATGTATTTAGGTATAAATACCTATGTGTTTTAGTATTAAGATTTGGTTTGTGTAGGTTTCTAATTCCTTCGCTTGGTAAAATATAAGTAATTTGTATGTTTTAAAAGTAGTCTTGAACATAAGTCTCTAAATAGAAAATACATGTTTGTGAATTCCTCTAAAAAATATTTTTTAAGATGTGACAAATATATTTTGGTTGTCGTCAAAATAATACACTTTAAAGTTTGGCAAAAATTTATATATCTTCTATACTTGCGAAAAAATACGGTTTTTATCACTTGTTCGGTTTACAAATATACTTTACCAAGCTTCGACATAACTTATACTTTTAATCCGGAATAGGTATATAGTTTCTTCGTTAGTTCGAAGTGTCCATGAATTTTTATGAGTAAATATATAAAAATATATATTTTGTATCCTTGTTTGTATGCCCAAGTATGGGTTGTCATGTGTATCATTATATTTGTATTTTTAAGTGTATTTTGAACTTGTACTCTTTGGGAGTATTTAGTAAATTAGAACCCTACATGTATACTAATACATAATACACATAATATACACATAATCACTCAATTTTTGGGTGACCACTAAATATATATATAGTTTGCCCTAATTATATATATGTATATCAATCTTTATCTTTAGGAAAACTCTTGTTCCTTAAGTTATATTTTGTATAAAAATTTAGGGAGAAATCATGCTTAATCTCTTCAAACAATTAGCTAGTAAAAAGTCTTAACAAAAATATATTTTCTTAGTGTTGGGATTTTACAAAAATATTTCCATAGTTCCCCTTGTATATGGACTTTTCCCATGTATAAAAACATGTGTTCATATGTTTCAAAACTCAACATTTCATCCACAATGATTTACAAGACTTTTATTCGAATAGAATTTCCAACATATGTGCATGAACTTGTAATAACATATCAACTTTTAAATCTATGCTTTTCTTATGATTATCATCATTTTAATCAAGTTTATGTTAACTTTGAAAACATAATCTTTCAAGAACAAAGTTCATCAACAAGACTTTCACTAGTTTATATTAGACTTTAAAAGTCTACATTTTCAAGAACAAAGTTTAATAGCAAGATCTTCACATGTATTTACTTGTCACAAATTTTAAATCATGTTTATAGTATTTTCAAGTTCATGACATCAAGTTGGTGGACCTTGCTAACTAAGTCCTTAGCATAATATTAGCAAGATCACTAGTTCATCAATCATACATGGTCTATCACATAAGCAACTCAACAATCAAGTAAACAACTTGTATATTTTTAGTGTTCTTTTAAGTTTACCAAGTCTTTTATGATGAGCTTTAAGATGGTTCTTCTTGTATTTCTTAAACAATATATGTGAAGCTTAAACAAGTTTAAGATGACTTACTACTAGCACTAGTGGTTAGGGAAGATAAAGGTTGAAAGAGAAGGTAAGATGATGAAGATGATGGTGGATGAGAGCTCCAAAGTGGATGAAATGGATTGCTTCAACTTGGAGGTGCTTTAGATCATCATGAACTCCAGGGAAGTACAACTTGATCTTAAAAAACAAATGAAAAGGAGGTGGAGTAGAATGGTGGTGGTGGTGGCCGCAAATGGGGAAGAGGAAGAGAGAGTGTGGTGTTTGAACTTTGAAATGGATTTGGATATTGAGGATTAGTGAGATGCTTTAAGGTTGTTAAGACATCTTTCAAAGATGCCATTAACATTAAATCTCTCCCAACTAAGTCTAAACATAGGGTAGGATCTAGGTTTACTTACAAAACATGTGCTTAATTCACTAATTGTCATCTTTGACTTGTCAAACTTGGGGATCAAGGGTGTATTTTAAATGAAGAGAAGGAGAGGGGTGTGGGTCCCCTTGGGGACGCCTACATGAGGGGGGGGGGTCTTTAGTTTTAAAAAATGTTAAGTGTTATATGGACTTGATTGTTTAGGGTAAGACATGTGTATCATGTTTAATTATGTTTAGTTAGGCTCAACTTAAGAATTTAGGGATTTTAATTGTTTTAAGATGTCTTGTGATTCCAACTAGTTTTGAAATTCCAAAATCATGCTGATTAGTTCACTTAAAATATCTTGTTCTAGTTCAGTTGTTAATCTTGTTAATGGTTCATAAGAATGTACCTTATCTGATATGTAGGATATAGTGTGCTTAATCATTTAGATGATAGCCCCAATGCTTTTTAAGTTGTTCATGTTACTTAATATCATTTCAAACATTGTATAAACTACTAAATGTTGAATTCTTGCTGAATTTTATTATTTATTGCCCTATTCAGACAGTTTTGGTGCTTGTTTACCTCTCGGAAGGCGTTAACATGTACCCTTATCTTTCCACTTAGGGTTTGGTATAATTTTTTATATCGGACTTAATCTAGATCCTACGTCTATCGTTTGCTGAGTACTGAGACTTTGTCGCACTGTTCGTCTATCTGTAAGTGCACAGTGTTTCGGTTTGTTGTTTTAACTATTTCGAGTCATGACAATTAAAATATAAAACATGAATCGTTAAAATGTTATTCCGTAATATATCTTAATATATGACATGTAAGCATGCTAAATTGACGTTTAACATATAATTGAATAATATAGGAGGGTATTAAATGTACGAATGTTACCAGAAGAATGCCGGTTGTCACATATATCATCTAATTTTTATTTAATAGCTTTCGTTTCTTAACTTAAAAAAGACTAATTTTTTGTGTGCTTATTTTTATTTATGTGTTGGTATAAATTCGTTTGATCTTTCTTTTTGTTTGAATACGAGTCGTGTCAAATATAATATTTTTTCACGTTCCAACTATTACTATTTATCTTAAAAGCCAAAATCGGTGGCCTTTGTAACCGACCAAAACAACCCCTACACTTTTAAAATTGACACTTTCCCTACACTTTAAAAACTTTATAAATTTCATTTTCACCCCTTGAGTTTCTAACTTCCATGTTTACCCCCGTATTTTCATTTTTTTAACTGAAAGAACTATTTGCTTATTTTTATTTACGTGTCCGTATACATTAACGTTTTGACATAAACGAGATAATTCATGTTTCGACGTAAAGTTTTTCGGAAATGAGCTGCATCTTATACATTATGTTTCATACTTATTTTTATGTACGTTTTCGGTTGTTCTACGTTTTAACGTAAATTAAAAAAACACTATTTTCTGACGTGTTTATTTGTATGTACATGTCGGTATAAATTCACATTTCAACGTAATTTTTTGTTAAAGCGAATCAGTTCAAATATAATACGTTTTAATGCTTATTTTTATGCACGTTTTCAGTTGATCTACCTGATCTACTTTTGACGTGAATTTATGCACGCTTTTAGTTGGGCTACGTTTGTACGATATAAATTTGATTCACTTTACTTGTTAGTTCAACCGCAATACTTATATAATTAACAATCACGTAACACTTAGAGTAATCCACTAGATGCTTGCAATCGGCCCGCGACCCATCACTCGCAGAGTTATATTACTAATAATAGGCTATAGGGTGTGGTCATGACCCTCATGGTCACCATGACCCTCCACATCAGCGCCATGTCATCCACTTCTAATTTATCAGCCAAAATCACTACTCTAAGCGTGTGGTCATGATCAAAACCATTATTCTTTTATTTTAATTTATTTTTGTGAAAATGAAAAGAACATATTGAAAAAGGAAATGAGGCCCATGGCTACTACGGTTTAATCCATGTAAATAATAGTGAATAAGGCAAGAAGATAGTGTAGCAATTCATTAATAATCCTACGTGACGATTCATGACCCAACCTATACCCCCAAACACTTCAGTCTTATAGAATCACTAACATTTCAAAGTTAGATTTTCATAACGTTTTTACAACCTGTATTCGAAGTTAGATTTTTTAACGTTTTTACAACCTGTAGTAACTCGAGTTCTAGTACTAAAAGATAATAGTATAACATCATATAGCATAAATTATACATATTGTTATACATATTATTTTCAAGCTTTAATTTAAATTTAATAATTATTACACATATTATTTTGAAGTCTTCATGAACACTACTTTAATTTAATTTAATAATTAAATATCTTAGCACGATAGATTGTGCTCATAGGACATCCTCAGCTCTAATTTTTTTATTTAACCTTTCAAACAAATTTATCATCATTCAATGAATACAATATTTCTAAAATAATTAATCTAGTATTGATCGTAAATGTTTAGTTGATCTATATATTTAATAACGAACTAATATTCTCTTATGGTATCGGTTTTGATAATTATTATACAACTCCATCTGCAATAATTATACTGATGTCTATACCGATACCCTGATTAACCGAACCAATATTATCCGAAAAATATCGGTACTGATATTCGTTTTTATGGTTTCAATCGATGTCAAGCACGTGTTGATTGTTATACTAAGTGCATGCATCATATCGTATTTGTAGTGTATCAAATTGAATCGATAATGACCAAAATCCCATTGCGATAGCGTGAGAAATCCCATTAGATATATATGTAATTTTATAAGTGACATGAATATTAACTTAAATTTTGTATGTTACTTTATTAATTTTTTATCGGTTTTTTATTATAATGTGATGAAGAAGTTCGAATACTGTCGCTTTTAGTGATCTTCCAAATAATTTTATTTTATGTAATTATATTAGTTTTTTAAGCTCTAAATGGTGAATAGTTATTAAATTTTCTAAGTACTTATTTATTATTGTTTTAACTTGAATTTTTTAATGACTTGTGCTCATTAATTTAAAAGAAAAGTAACACCGTAGCTATATTTATTTTTTCAACATTGTCATATAATTAATTTTACTAAGAAACAAATATCGTGTAGCTATCGTACGAAACCGAACTGAACTGAAAATAAATAGTAAATTACTATTTATAAGTATGATTTTGTTTTTCTAATAACATATATTTATCATTATATTTGATTTTTTAGTAACTTGTATTCTTTTTTTATTTTCTTTCAATTATTGGAAATGAATACCATGACGATCTCAATTGATCGATACCATTCAAACAACATTGGTATTGGTTCCTATGTTTATTTTTATCGTTTTCAATCGATATAAAACAGGCATTGATTTCTACACAAAAAACATGTATCGTACTTGTATTGTAATGAACCGAAACGAATGTACCACCACAACGGCAAGCATACACCCTATTAACATTTAATCACACTTGATATACATCATATCAGATAAAACTAAATCACCATATTATATTTTATATTATCTAGTATATGTTTTATTCCAACAAATTAATAATAAATATAAATATATAATCCGTTATAATTTGTTATTATAAAATCTGTTATGTTTCGAATGTCTCGAAGAAACAGATCAAATAATATAAAAATATTCCCAACTAAAATCGCTTTACGGGGATCTTTAGAATTTTGATATCCAGTAGTTAAAGATTTAATGCATTGCGGCCAATCAATTTTAAACATCATTAAATTAATGTACGGAAATCACAGAAAAAAGTAACGTCAAAATTGGTCATATTATTGGCAGATCCGTTCAACCGTTTTGAAGTCAAAACGAACTAGAGATCCGGAGCCCTACACCCTTACAAAAATTAAGGTTATAAATTAAGAATATTTAGATTTTATAACTTATTAATAACTAGAACACTCAACTTTAACTAATTATTTGATAAAAAGTAGCAACGAGGTTCTTTTGATGAAAACAAAGATAGGGTTTTATCAGTAAAAAAATTAGAGTAAGTTTTCCACAAAACCAACATACCATTTTGATTTCATTCTCCCATACTTAAATATTTATGTACATACTAGCAGTGTTTTCTTAAACTTAGAAGCCCTTTTCAAATGGTGGCCCAAATCTCTTGCCTGGGTTTACATACCTTTAGGCCAGCCCTGATTATTGAGACATCTTGTCCTCTTAAATCAATACCCTTTTATACGAATTTTATAGTCATTCACGACTCGTATAGAGCTATACGATTCGTATATGGTACGAGCTAATACAATGTCTTTCAACAGTGACAAAAAATAATGAATGTGATATTGCTTGAGCCCTATACGACTCGTATAGAAATCTGGTGAATGATTGATTTTGCCATTCTTTATCCCTTTTAAACCACGAAGAAGCAACGACTGCTTCATTCTTCTGTCTTTCTTTCTTTCTTTCAACAAACAACTCAAACATGTCTTATTTCAACCTCAATGACGTTTTTGGGGAATCGTCAGGCAACACGAGCACGTTTATTCCAGAAAGTAGCCTGGCATAGTATTTAATAACTTGTTTTGTTTATGAAATACTTACCACACCGTTCTTTTAGGAGGGGTCTGTCATCCTTGATTCTTACGATGCGAAAGTAAATGATGATCACGCGGAAGAGTTGATGTCGGCTTTCGTTCTTATCACAAGGAACGAGTTAGGCATTTATTTACTTACTCGAATCAGGCGTTAGATTTTCTATCATCTTTTACCCGTTTTTTTAGTTTGGTGTGCCTAGCGGTGAATTCGATTACTGGTATCCATGTTACGAAGACAGATATGAGGCCTCGTATGGACAGCATAACTATGGCAATGACGGGTGGTCCATAGGACAACCCTCAAGTGCTATAAAAAATTAATATTTCGCACTTAATTTGGTTAATTATTGGAATGTGGTAACTATGGTGTGAATGGCTTTGCAGGTACCAAAGAGCATTAATAAGTGGTTTTAATGTGCATTGATGAGAGCTCATACTTGGCAAAGTGAAGATGGAGAAAGAGAGAATTGATAAGAGAACAAGAGGATGGAAATTAGGATCCACCGTAGGCTACGACAGGCGTCGTAGCTTACAGCGATGACTGAGTCTTTGTTTTTGCATCGTAATCCAGAAGTGAAATGGCGTAAGGATATAAGTTCCACCGTAGGCTATGACAGGCACCATAGCATACGGTGGTGACCTGCGAGAAAAATGTAACTGCCCATTAAAAACGTTTTTCAAGTTTCTTTTGGGGGGGCTAATAGACGTTTCTAAGCAGTTCTAGGGCGAATTTGGGTGTTCTTCTTGGTTCAAGACAATTTCAAAACATTTGTTTTTGTGTTGTTGATTCGTATGAACATGGAACTTGATGGTATGATGATTTGTTGGACCATGAGTGGCTAAACTCATTGTGATCATCCTAGATTGAAGGTTTGTCTAAGACATTTGTGTTTTTATCCGTATTTCTAGAATAATAGACTTGCAACGCTTGTTGTTTATTATGGTGTGTGAATGTTTGTTTGTAAGTTGTTAATTGATGTTTTGATCTTAGTCTAAATCGTATGTTCTTGGTGTCATTGACAATCGAGATATCACGGGAGGGATTAGGGTTGGATATTGGTTAATTGGTCATCGGGTAACAACTGCGCATTTTTATAATAGTACTTAGTTCCCTTTCATCACGAATAAATAATCATACAAGAATCATGTCTATGTGATTCTTTCTAGTTGGATTTAAACACAAGTGTCAATTGAAATTGGAAACCTAGGATGGTCACTTTCTCTTAATTTGTTTTAATAACCAATCTTTGACTTGCAACTTATTTAGTTAATCTTAGTTTTAAAACCAAACAATCAAAATCTTGAATTCACTTTTCTTGCATTTTAGGTAATTTAGTCATTTCAGGTAATTTAGTCATTTTAGCTAAATCTTTAGATAACACATATTCCACAAACTCTCTGTGTTCGATACCCACTTACCGCTACTATTAGTAATATTTGGATTAAATTTTCTTGAGACTACGAACCTACATCAAAAAACTTTTTCCTTAGTGAGGCCTCGTACATACAATAAGACGTTGGTGAGCCTTCTGACTAACAAGAGTCATTGGTTGACGAGCAACCCACTTACCCGGAACTTTCGTACGAAACAGATCGGGCATGAATGTTATATATATTGTTAAAATATTATTATAAATGTTATATATTTTGTTAAAATGTATTATGAATGTTCTACATTTTGTTAAAATATTATAATAAATGTTATATATATTTTCTTAAAATATATAAATTAAATTGTTATTTATTTTGTTAAAATATTATTGTAAATGTTATATATATTTTTCATTGATGTTGTTTATAATTTTATGTCCCGCGACAAATTAGAAGTTTGGGTAAAACAAAGGGGCTTAGATAGCGGTTACGTTATTGCTACTAGATGGTCTAAGAAACTGGGTCATTAGGAGATGAGGATACGGCTCTAATGTTGTCGCAGCGGCGAGCATAAGAGTAAGGCCACTGTTAGGAAAACTGGCAGCAAAAAATCTAGATGCCCTTTTTGTGATAGGGTTTCTCGACGTAACACGTGGCGCTTGGCAGCTAGATATGCTAAACAAGAATAATAACCGGGAACATAACCACGACCCTACTCAACATCTGGAGGGTTAAGCATATGCAAGGAGACTCACTCCTAATGAGTTTAGATTGGTGCAAGAGCTGACATATTAAGACATAGAGGCCCATAAATTCTGGAAAGCCATAATCGAACAGAACCCTCGAAACAAGTCTATTCCAAAAGACTTACACAACGATCACCAAAAGATTAGGGACCTAAAGTTTGATAAAAAAAAACATATCCCATGCAGATTCTAGAACAAATCCTCTAGGAGAAACACTTCACCTATCATACGCAGGAGGATCCCTCCACCAACTCCATTGATAATATCTTTTTTTTTGTCATAAGTTGCCATTCGAAATATGGCGGGCATTCCCACATGTGCTAATGATCGACGCGGCCTACAAAACCAACATGTACAATCTTCCATTTTTGCAAGTTTTGGGTATGACGTCGACAAACCAGACCTTTTGTGTCGCGTATGCGTTTCTTTAAAAAGAGCAGGAAGTAACGTACATATGGGTCCTAGAGAGGATCTGGTCAATCTATGTTGCGTAAGTGTATGGAGCCATGTGTAAAGCTTATGGACAAAGACCAAGCTATGATAAACGTGTGGCACAAAATTTTCGCGAACGTACACAGATATATTTGCAGGTTTCACACTTTAAAGAATATCATAAAATGCAGAAATCCTTTACTAGAACTGAAATAGGAGGATTTTACTCGTTCATGGGGGACATTATATGATTCTTCGACTGAGTCCATATACGACTATAACTTTTCCAATCTTTATAGAGTCCTTACTAGAAACAAACGTGAATCTAAGTTTTGTTTTAAATTTTAGATTCATTAAAAAAGATACAAAATTCGATTATGTTATGTTGATACATTTTACGTCTAATCCCTATGTCTTTTGTATTTGTCATTTTGTTTATAGGGTAGGACTGTTGTTGAGTTAGTTTATATTTGGACTTGATATGTAAACTACTCATATGCACATAGGAGTCATGCGTACGCATGAGTCCTGGGCCTGAAGGTCTTGTGCCTATTTATATATGTGGTGTTGTTCATATGTCTAAATACTTCGTCATTTTGGAGTGCCTTGTTAAGGAGAGTTGTTTGTAACGAAGTGCTTCCCGTTTGAATAGAAAAGTCATATTTGGAAATCTAAGCATTACACAACAACTATATTTGAATTCCACGCTTATAAAGTTTTCATAGATATCGTTCGTACCAAATCAACGTCTAAACACGTCTTGTGCATCATAAAATCATTCATACAAGTGGTATCAGAGCTATGGAGAATATATCTACTTGTGTTCTTGCTTGGAAGTGAATATTTTGGGCTAAAACTTTGTTCTTTCACCATTTAATGGTTATTCAAGGAGGTGAGGGTTTTAGTTGGAACACCATGGTTCAAAAGACTGAAGGGATTGCTCTTATGGCTGAAATCAAAGAAGATACGATGGTTAAAGCGAAAGATGAAACAACAATTCTCGGTGCTGAAAATACAGAATCAAAACCATCACTTGTTGTTGAAGAGGAGAAAATTTTGAAATCTCTCAAAATAATTTGTTTTAATCAATATTTCCGTCTGATTATTTTTTGAAAAATTTTCAATATTTTTCTCTAAAAAAGCACCATAAGGAGAAGTGAAATTTGATGAAGATGAAAACACTGATGAGATGATGAGTTTATCAGAGTGCTCTACAGAATTAGTGGAAGAAATGGCTCAACATGCTATGATGGCTGAATTAAAAGAGGTTACTACTAAGTCATCCATGCGTATCACTCTCATGCGCGCAGGCATCAATTGCTTGATATAAATACCTCATAGTCTTGCGTTCAACATCATTCTAAACAGTGGACAACTTTCAAAATTCGATTTAAACAGAGGAGATCTTCAACAATTTGATCTAGAATTGTTTGATTGTGCTTGTGTGTTCATAGTATAACATTAGACAGTAAGAAATCGTTTAGTTATTAGTCCCTGTTCGTCGTATTCATGAGTCGAAGATTAGATTTGTTGTAAACATGTTTGCGTGTTCATTTAAAGGACTAGGGTTTGATAGGTACGACATTCCGAGTTCAATAGCATAAAAGTTAGTCTTAAAACATGATTAATCAGGTCAAATCAAAAGATATTGTTCAACTAAAACCCTAAGTATAGATCTAGGTTGATAAAAGATTGAAACATGAAATTGACAAAGGGGTTTGCTACATCGGCAATATCATAGTGTATTAATGTTAAATTTGTGGTTAAAAACAACAGATTTGGACTTGGATGATTGTAGGTCAAAAATTGATCTTAATGATAAGCGCCAGAGTCCTACGCACGTATAACTCTTGCATTGACCAATAAGATCATGGTCAAATGAACATCTACGCAGGTCTCCTACGCACGTAGGAGTCCTACGTTCATAACCATGAGAAACTTGTCATGTGCACATTGAAGTCTTGTGTTTGATTGTTCATGCACTTGATAAATTGTGTCCAAATGTGTAAGTTTCCAATGTCTATACATTTTCGGATTTATGCTTGTTTGTGTATGATTTTGTAGATATGGGAAAGCCAATTTAGGTGAAAGATAAGGATTTAAAGCATAACATCATAACATTGCTTGATGAAACAGATCTGAAATCCAGACATTTTGAAGTGATAATGCCTTTCTTGAACCGATCAAAAATCTTTAAGGTGATTACAGGGCTAAGATCCATACGAATCACACATTAGAGATTTCTGGAAGAACACTAAAGTAGAATGCCAACTAACATCACCAAAAATTTTCTAAACTTAAAAAGCAAAAAGGGGTGATAATAGAAGCTTTGTAGAGAAGTGTTTGACTTTAAAAATTCACCTGAAGATAGGGATACACTTGATGAGAAAGTAGTGAAAGGCGAAATCAGCACAAGGCATAGCTAGAGATCAAGGTTTCAAGTTTCTCGATCGAGAATTCTTGGGTGTTAACGTTCAGCTTCTTGATTACTTTGTTCTCTTTGTTTTAACATGAATATTAAACTTAATATGCCTATTGTTTATGTTTCTAAGATGATTATAGGCTCAAACATTGTAGCTACCTAGATTTTGTGATGATTATTCATTGATGATTGTTATTTAAATGGTTTTGGTAATAAATTGATGGATTAATGCTTTAGTAAATTATCTTGTTCATAATTTTTTATTTTTATATATGCTTAATACTGCTTTATACTTCTTCATAGTTGCACTTCCGTTTTTGTGATGCTTTATCATGTGTGAATGCTAGTTAGGTCGCATACTATGTGTTTGTGATTTGATTATAGTTAATTGTCAATGATTTCCATAGGAACTATGATTAAGGATTTAGAGGTTCTAAGTGTTCTGCGTAATCTAATAGCCGTGAGGTGAGGATTAGTTAGGTTTGTCTTTGTCATTAGACGACTTAGGTATTGATTGCATGTGAGGGGGTTTTCCTTTATTGTCTTATGATAGTCGCCTACCTAAATCTGAATAAGTGTTCTTAGATTACCCCTTTACACTTTAGGGTGCATTGAGATTGTCGCGTTGTGAGGTAGACCGTCTTCTATGTACTTTAGTATTGTTGGATTTATTGTGTGGCTATTTGACTATCCGATGAGTTTAATACCTTTTAGGGTTCTTTTTTCGGTAACATCTCGAGAAGGGTCGAAGATCCTTTAGAATTCCCTATTAGTTTAATATAACAGATCTTGATTCCATCTTATTTACCATTACCAATAGAAAACCATGATTCACGAATAGGATTCCGAACCTAGGTAGTGCTTTTATCATCATCTGATTTCACCTGGAGTTAGAGTTCGTGTCTGAGTTCGCATTAGTTAATCTTTTAATTAATTGCATTAGAATTGTTAGAAAACCCACCTCAAAACAATAAATCAAATAAAATCAGTAGTGTAGATAAGTAATCGAGTCTAGTTCACGTTTTCGGTATATACGTGTCGACCCCATGGTCGAAAATCTCAAGCTTAGCCACTGCTGTCAGTATTTTAGTTTTTAGAAAGTCTAGAGTATTACTTAGTGTCTATCTTATAGCTAATTTAGTTAAACTACTTTGAGCACATTATATACCTAAAAGAAAAGTTGAAGAAAGACAATGAAATGTCATGTGGTTAAAGAAATGATATAATTGTGGATAGGATCAAGTGGTATAGAGATTTGAAGACTGAACGAAACTTTCTGAGACCTCTAAAGTTTTTCACTCAAAAGAAAGAAATTTCTATGGGTGATATTATTAGCTGGATTTGGATTCCCAAGTTGAAAAGAATTGCTATCAGGAGGGAATATGGAGTACCATATTTCAGGTTCATAGACGATATAAAGACTTTACCATGGTGGGACGTGAAGGAGTTGTGCAGGTTGAAATTGATAAACTATGAGTTGAAAAAATTATAATCAACACGTATTTTGTTTATCAAAAAAGGAGCGAGAACATGATTTAAGAACTGGATACCTCAACAATCAAAATGTATAGTATTAAGAACACAAGTTAATCTAGAAACAGGAATATATGTGGTAACTCTTAAATGCAAGAAGCCAAATGTTTTGAAGGTGATACCATTTCATAAGATGGAGCAGGATATCCATGAATTCTTTAAATGGTGGTATTATGATGAGAAAATGGGAAAGGCACTGATATTGCTAGATGAGAATGGAAACCGAGAAACAATACGAGTTTAATGGACTGTAATCCGAGAGATTACCCGGTAGTGTCTTGACTGAAACGAGAGCATACCAATATCCGGTCTATCTTACTTAACTTGTTACCAGGGCCAAGCCGAAAAGTAAACTTACGGCCTGCCATAGTGTATTCTCAGAGATCCAATTGATAGAGAAATCGTTGAAACAGGTGATAACAACTAGGTCGAAAACCAAATTTCTTCTTTCGTCTATAGATCTTACACCATTAAAATCACCAAGCATAATCCAAGTGTCTCCCATCAACTGTTTAATGTTACGTGTATGGCTCCAAAGACTGTATTTCTTAGCCTTGTCTTGTGGTGAGTACGCATTCATTACATGAATATGGTCCCTGACCCTTTAACATGACCACTGAGTAAACAAGAAGTTTTAATGTTTGAGCGTATTATCTTTGACAAAAAAATGTTCGCGACCCAGATGCTTATAATACCCCCCAACAACAGCGCTAACACATCGATCTATTCTAAATCTCTTGCTGAGTTATTTTATAAGCTTTGAACCCTTATTTTTTACCCACATGGTATTTGGTTTACTATATGGCAATGAAACCGATTGCGTGTTACTATTTGAGACTCTTGATCCAACTTGCCCTATGGGTATCACCCACCCCCCCCCCCAAGTTTATTGTCAAAAATTCATAGGTTACTCTGTGTAACCCCTTGTCTCATAATCAATGAGCTAACCTGTTCATCAAAGTTGTCCATATTGATATCTCCAAAGCTATATCCATTTTTCCTTCGCTGTTTTGATTCGATGAACCTACAATGTTATTTCGTAGTTCAGGATTCGCATGTGGTTGCTAAGGATCTGCCAACCTGGTGTGCTCCCTGTTAGTAGAAAGGTTCACCTATGAGGATGGTTGAGTTATAGATACAGGTTGATTGAGGTCTAGAGGTTGAGGGAAGGGGTAATCGAAAGGCTGTGACGAATTCTGAGATCTAGAATTATCCCCTGTGCTCACCCCTTCCAGGATAATCCTGGGTCTTCTACTTGGATCTGTTTCTCCAGAATCTGGCTCAACGGATCCATTTGTAAAAGAGGGGGCTTGTTTATTTTTAGGCCACTTCTGGGATTCTTTAGAGATTTGGACCTTTGCACACTGGGACCTTGAGAAGAGAAAGGGCCCACCTTCTATGTTTCTTGAGTTTCTCCGAACAATTTTTCCTAAATGCCTGATTTCGTTAATGTTGTTTGACTATTCATTGTCCGAGGTATTTACTTCACTGGGATTTGGACCAAAAGTAACGTAGGATTTGGACCAAAGGTAACGTCCTCCTCTTCGGATTATTATCTCCAGCCATCGGCCTGACCTTTTTGGAATTTTCCGACTCTAAAATGTTTTCTTGCATGCCGCCACTATTTGGAACCAGGTTATCCAAGCCCGGCATACTTTCCGGAAGGAAGGATGGAATCTAGATGCCCTTTCCACACTCTAAGTCCGAGAACTTTGCAAAATATCCAACACCGTATCAATCCTTCCACGGGTGGAGGAGAGGATTGCTACCTTATTGAATGATAATATACCATATTTTCACGTAGCATCTGATGGTTGGATAACCCGGGCCAGGTTACCTGCAATAGAGTTGAAAAGGTCGGCGCTCCATGCATTGATAAAGGACCCCAATATACAAATCCATGAAACCCTATCCCAAATAAGATTTTGCCCTCTCCAAGTTCCAGGTTGCTTGTTGTTCAGAAAAGCTTCAGCGCTCCCCTCTTCATAGAAGGTAATGAGGGATTTTAAGCCGCCCAGGTACCTCAAACCTAAACGGACATTAAAAACAATGCAAAGGGGGAACCTAAGTTTTTTTAGAATGTCGACGCTTTTGGACTCCCACACCAGCGACAACCTATCAATTTTTCGACATCAAGGGTGGCTAGAGCCAGGGAGGAGATGAGGTACAGATAAGGAAGCTGCACTCGCCACCATGCCAGCATACGAAACACCATTGCCGTTGTGACTCTTTGGTATCCCATAACTCATAGGCGGGAACTCATGTTGACATTCCATGGCCGGTGGTTTATGGGGTTTAGTTATTTCCTTCCCAGCTTGGAAATGGTTTGCTTGCAAGGCTTTCCCTTAGAAAGCGAACTTGGTGATGTTAGCCTAAATCAAGGCACCCTTGAAATTTGCTTGATTGAGATTGACCAGAAGAGATTTCGGGCTCTCCACAAACTCATAACGAAGGAAACCAAAGCGATTTCCCTGGCTATATTTTTTTCGTGGAACAAAAGCGTCGACTAACAAAGCACAGGTGTTCAAACTCCAACATTAGATGGCTAGTAGCTCCAGCGGGAAGGTTGGACATGAAGAAGGTTGTGCCATTCTTATACCCTCACTTCTAATGTCCACAAAGCTTTTACTTTTCTTACGACGTTTCTTGTAGGACACCTCCTGACATTTTTCATTTATTGACCTTCGTTTCTCTTGTTTCCAACGTCGGAGTTCATCAAAGCGCTCCCTTTCCTCCGTCGTATTGGCTTTTTGTCTCCACACTTTTTTCGCTCCTCTCATTAGGGTTTGTCTCTTAATATTCTAACCGTTCCCTTCTTAAATATAGACTGAAGTTTAGTTCTATGAATAAAAAAAATCCATCAAATTAAAGTCCGGCCTATCTTTATTCTTTTACAATTTCTTTCATAAAGAATCATCACAAATTTCTAAACTATATTCTTTGTAACTTTTTAGACAATAAAAAGGACTTTTTTTGTTATGCATCATATAGATACATATGTTTTTTGTTTGTAATATAATTATCAACAAACTAGATACCACTAAAACAGTTAGTCCCAACAAAAACAAAATTACCTAGTTTAATATAAGCCCACTATATGCCTTAAAGTCATGATATCAACACTACACTTCTTAACATTTTGTTCTAAAGTCATAATATCAACCCTACCTCTTGTAATTATATGCAGCTTGAAATCTTTGTGTTTTATACGATTATCTTAGATTTCTGATACTGAATTACAAGTAAGGTTTTCTATGTGATCTTGTAGCATCTTCCACCTTTGGTGGATAAAGATTAATGAATATAAATGTTAGAATTGGTAAATTTGTATAGTTTGGATGTTATCCTCCTTAGAAATTATAGATACATGGATTGGTTGCATTTATAAATACAAAAAGTTGTATTTTATCTCTCACAAAATTTCATAGCTATTAAAAACAAGGTTTTACCTTGATGTACATTAGTTATACCGAAAGACTAGAAAAAAATGTTACATAAAAAGTAGTCTTTCAAGTTGTTGGCTCTTCATTCATATTTGGTTGTTGACGCTTGAATTGGCCATGGATCCTTCACTACTCAACCACAAACTGTTGCTATGCCGGAAACTCGATCTAAAAGGGTCGTGACAAAGTGGCGGTGGCCAGTCAAGCAATCGAGGGATATCAATGTCACCTTCCAACATCTTTAGAGCTTCCGAAATCGTTGGTCGTATAGCCACCATCGCATGAGCGCAAACTAATCCAACTCTTACAAATCTTGCCATCACACCCATAGGCAATGCTCCCTCTCCTTTTAGGGACTCATCAAAAACCTCCTCGATTTGATCTGATTTCACCATCTCCCATGCCCAATCTGCTATCAAAACCATCCCCGAATTCACTCCTTTCACCTCTTCAAGCACCTTTTTCCCACTCATGATCTCAAGAACTATAATCCCAAAACTATAAACATCAATCTTTTCTGTTAGTTGTCCATAGAGCGCGTACTCAGGTGCTACATATCCATATGTTCCCGCAACTCTTGTAGCTATCCAAGACTGCCCATCTCTACTTTGCTTGGCTAACCCGAGATCCGCAACTAAAGCTCTCATATTCGAATCCAAAAGAATGTTGGTTGCCTTAATATCACGATGAAAGATCGAGGGCTTGATCTCATTGTGCAAATAAGATAACCCTTTAGCCACATCAAGTATGATCGATTTTCGTTGAGGCCAACTTGGTCTCTTATGAGTAGATGTACTTTTGTCAAAAATATGATCATGTAAACTACCATTTGGCATAAAATCATAAACAAGATACCTTTCGTTGCCATGAATTGGATCACTTGTTGCATAATACCCTCTTAATGGCAGAAGATTTCGATGTCGGATCTTGCTTATGATCTCGGCCTCGTTAACGAAATCACTGTCTGCTTGTGCGTCGAAGCTCATCATCTTCTTGACTACAACAAGTGTTCCATCAGAAAGTGTTCCTTTGTAAGCAACCCCGAACCCACCTTGACCAATCAAGTTTTGTTGTGAAAACCCGTTCGTAGCTACATCAAGCTCGGCTATACAAAACCATTTTGCGCCTAACAAAACAAACAAACACCGAAAACCAATAAGATCCCACTGATAGCAAAGTCCGAGGAGGGTATCTAGGAAACAGAGAAACTACACCCAGGTAAAGAAACCATGACGAAACCATAACTTATTTATCCGGGCTTTCATAAGGTAGTGCTCTATACTCTACCAGCTACAACCGAAGGGTCCAAATTATTTTTTTCTATAAAACAAAAATCTCAAAATTTAAAATAAAAATCCAACAAATTCTAGTGGTCAGCATCACCGACCTCCCTCTAGTTCCGCCACAAAAGAAACCATTTTTTGACGTATAAAGTATAAAAAACTAAAAATACAAATAACAAAAGTTTTTCGCACCTTGTTGGGCAAAACACGAGCTTTTACATATCTTACATAATCTCTATGTGATTGAGTTTCTTTCCTGTTATTTTTATATCTCCTATAAATCCCACTTGCTCCAACAAAAACAAGAGTTCCTATCAACGCCCCCAAAACTGCATAAATGGTATTTTCCTTCGATCTCGAATTTGATCTTGATTTGGACAAAGAGATGCCAAGTATACACTTGGCTGTCCGGATATCATCGGGCCCTAAACTGTTAACTATTCCAGCAGCATATAGAGCAGTGAAAGCCAAACATTTACTCGAGTTTTGACTAAATGATACCAACTTAGAATTAACATCCATACGTGCTTCAAGACAAGACCTACACCTTAAAAACTCAGCAAGATCTCCGTCACAAGAGGACTGTAGCACAGTGTTGGGACCAATCCTATCACCCCAATCTGATAACGTGACAATCCCATCACAGTTTGATGGGCTTGCAACAAATTCATTGGTGGAGCTGTGGCAAGTAGAGAAGGGGTGTGCAACGGAGATTGAAGAGAGGTGGGACTGGAAATCAGAGATGCAAGAAGCGGATGATTGTGGATTCGGGAGATAGAAAATTTTGGTTTTCTTAAGGTGGTCAGCGAGGCCGATGCGGAAGAGGCCACGGAGAGATGAGCAGCAGTTTGCCGTCGCGGTGGCGGTTGCTGTGGTGGAGCAGTCTGAGATATCCCATGGAAAGGTGGTGACATAACTGAAATCTATGGGGCATAAAGAAGAATTTGTTGAGTGTGATAAGTAGGAGAATATGCAGAGAACAATGAGAATGAGTAAGGGGTGTTTCTTCATAATTTCTGTCCTTGCTCTTTTTCATAAAGAAATTGTGTATTAATATATCCCAAACAATTATATATATATATATATATATATATATAATTGGAAAGAATTAAAATTTAAATTTTTAATAATATATATTTTTTAGTATCTTTATTATTTTGCTTTTAATTTATTATTATATTTACTTTTAACATTAAATATATTAAAAATATTATTTTGGAATCGTAATATACTGATATCATAATAAACCGAACTAATATCGATCGAACAACACTGGCATCGATACGTGTATTCGTTTTTATGGATTTCAATCGATATAAACACATGTTATTTTCTATAGTGAGTGTCCGTATCATTATGGTATTGTAATTAACCAAACCGATACTGACTGAAAGCTTGCTACGAAGCGCGGAGAAATCAAACTATAACAATTAATGAAAGGTCTTATGAACAGTGACCCTTTTTTGTCTTTTATTGTATTTTTAATGTTTTTTTCCTTGCTATCATCGAAACCGGTATTAATATTTGTTTTATTGATTATCGTTTTTATGGTTTTCGATGAGTATGAGCATGACGACCAAAGTCACGCTGCATAGCATAGGGAAAAACGATCAAACCCCCACCGCGTAGTGCGATGGGAAAAACCTATTTTTTAATTTTTTTATTTGGTATTATTAGAACCAAAATCTATATGGTTTTCCAATGAGTCAAGCCGATAACGACCAAAGTCAAACCGTGTAACACGAGAAAACTTATCATACTTGCGTCGTGTAGCACGGGGAAAACCTGGTATTGATATTCGCTTTTATAGTTCCCAATGAGTCAAGTGGATAACGACCAAATCACATCGCGTAAACGACCAAACTTCCGCGTGTTGTATGAGGGAAAACCTAATTTTTTAATGGTATTATCGGAACCGATATCGATATTCACTTTTATAGTTTTCGATGAGTCGAGCCGATAACGACCAAAATATACTCCCATCGCGTACCGCAGGGGAAAACCCTGTTATTGATATTCACTTTTATGGGTTCCTGTGAGTCGAGTCGATAACGACCAAAGTCATGCCGAGTAGCATTGGGAAAAACGATCAAACTCCCGCCACGTAGCACGGGTAGAAAAACCTTTTTTTAATTGGTATTATTGGAACCTTATCAATCTTTGCTTTATGGTTTATGATGAACTGAGCTGAAACAGCCAAAGTCACATCACATACCACAGGGAAAAACGATCAAACTTCCGCCATGTAGCGTGAGAAAAAAACTAGTATATATATTGTTCACGAGTGATGATTAATAGTAACACTATTTTTATAATAATAGATATTTTTTAATATTTTTGATTTAATATATTATAATAGTTTATTATTATATTTACTTTTAATAAGATATTTTTCTCTTTTTTTAAAACATATATTTCCTTTACATTTTTTTAATAATTTTTATACACGTATTAATTAATCGATTAATTTGATAATTCTTTAATAATTTACGTTTGTAACTTTTTTCTAAAAACTTAAGTACGTTGTTTTGCTTGATTTTTGCCATGAAATTCGGTTATAAGTTTTGTTATAAAATATTTACTTTTAATAACTTATTTTTCTTTTTTTTCCTTTTTTTTAAACAAATTTTTTTACCATTTTTTTAATAATCGTTTTTTTACATGTATTAGTTAATCGAATAATTTGATATTTCTTTAAAAATTTATGTTTATAACTTTTTTAAAAACTTAAGTACTTAGTTTTGCTTGATTTTTTCCATGACATTTCGTTATAAGTTTTGTTAAAACGAAGTTGTACTCAAAATAAAGTATTTATTTAGTATTATAAAACTGCACAATAATAAACTAAATCACTCTAATTGGTTTGATTTTCTAAACAACATGTTTTATTTTCATCATGTTTCTTTTAAATTATCATATACTCAGTTTCGCCGCCACGCGTGATATAAAAAACTAGTATACTTCACATATGACGTTAGGGTTTTATTTACACATTCTTTATTAATTGCAAAAAAAACGATGAAGCTTTACCGACGGACTGATGCTTCGAAAATCCGCCAGTAAAGATAGATATGGTTGATAATAGATAAATAATAGTTCTTCGGAAATTTGAGTGTGTAAGCTGATTTTGACGAAGTATCAACGAATCAATATATTGCTTTGTCTCGTGCTTTTTCAATTTTTTTTTTATTTAAAAGTGTGTCGTAGTTGGATGACTTAAGACTTAAGAGTTAACAAAGGCTCTCACCTGGTACTTGTCAATTTTATAAAATACTATTGGCAACTTAACTAAATTTGTTTGTATCGTCAATAATTAAGTCGTATTAAAAACACACATCAATAAATTTTATATTTTATAGAAAAAAACTATTGGCAACTTAATTAAATTTGTTAGTATGCGTCAATAATTAAGTAGTATTAAAAACACACATCAATAAATTTTATATTTTATAAAAAATAAACTATTGGCAACTTAATTAAATTTGAATGTGATGCGGGCCCCAAGTGTGGAGGAGCGTGTCATGTTATATTTGGAGGTCCAAGATCGCGTGACAAATGGTCTTCACTAAAATGACTTTAACTTGGCTACGGGGGTCCGTTTTGGGCGTGCGACCAGTCAAAACGATCGTGAGGAAAAATCTCATTTTGCTGCAAACGGCCTTTGGCGGTTTGGGTGGACGTTCGGGCCCAAAAAAGGCTTATTTCTATGAGTATTTTTTATTTTTATGTTTTTTTGGGCTTTTGCCAACTTTTGTTTTATTTTAGTTTTTGGCCCGAGTGTATTTTGGGGCCTGTTTCGAATTTATAACTTTATTTATATGTTGGTTATGGGTGATAATGATTAGACTTGAATTTGGAGAAATCAGTTTTTATCACTTCAAATTCCGTGCCCTTTGGGTTGAATTTTAGGGTTGGGACAAGTTCATCACGGTATTCGTAGAATCAACGTGATTGATCTTACTTATCGTTTCTACTCTACATCAGAATGTATGCGTCAATAATTACGTAGTATTAAAACAAACATCAATAAATTATATGTAAGGGACGAATTTAATTAAGTATTTGAGCTACATAATCATTTACCTCATATGATTTGTTAAGTAGTTTTATAAACTTCGATTTCAATCTAGTTAAACACATGTTTAATGATCTCTGGTTTTGGTCTCAAAATCCAAGTTTCCTCTATGAATATATTCTTTAAATCTTAATAATTATCATTTTTGGAGTATTTGGTTTTTAAATCAACTTTTTAGTTTGTGGTTAACATTTGTAATTAATTTCTCTTAGATTTCTAACCAATATTAGAAAAGATAATATTATTTTAAATTTAGAAAACTTGACAAATTACATCAAAACAGAAGGTAGGCGGGCATCAAGATGCGCCACCAATATTTGAACAAATTATAATATTTCCACATGTTTTTAACCCAGCGAAACCTAAATTCAAGAATTGCGTTCTTTTTATTGGAATCCATGTAATGCTAGAGGCATACATCTAACACAAATTTAATGTGTTTAGCTTAATTCAGTGTCTGTTTATGGATCATATAAACAAAAAGTGATTTTTTTTTGCGTCATCTTTATTGTTGGAAAAAGGCTTAGCGATATTCAAGACAAAATGTTTGTTGTAAAATACCTCATGAAAATCAAGTTTGCAATAACTTTGTGACACCTCTTTGGACAAGATTACGACAAAAGAAACTCATCGCTAATTTGCGACAATATTCCAACAATGTCGTTTTTAATACGTTTCTGCCCATTTTGCAACAATTTTGTTTTTAATACTTTTCTGCCCATTTTGCGACAATACAATACATGTACACATGCACAAATCCACATACATATATATACATACACATGCTGAAATGCCCTAAACCAAGGGTCTTATGAGTTGGGTTTACACATTGCAACATAGTCCTTATAAAAGAAAGTCCTTTCACATGTAGTGATAAATGTTCAAACATAACAAGCAGAACATCCAAGTCGTTAAAATAATCCTCAAACAAACCTATGGTTTAAAAGCAAATCATAATAGACGAGAAGTCAATTTCTTGGTTGGGTAGCCTTCACTTCCGTATCAAACATGCTTTCAACAACCCTCAAGCATACCTACATAACATGATGTGCATACTGAAAGTCAATTATGTTGAGTAAGTTCTAGCTTCATTAAAACATCTTTGTATCTTTAAATGGTAACATAACAGTTGCATCGTAATGTACTACGCATAAAACATAATAAAAATGCAGTAGGGGGATTGGTAACTTTAAAATAGACATACTTTAAGCATACATCTTAAGCCAAACGTTGTACGCGTCTAATTGCTGCACTATAACCTTTAACTTTAGCAATGATGTGACATTCACCAAGTGAGTGATCATCATGAGTTCTATGACGTAATTATACAGTGATTGGTAGCCTCATAAGTGCTACCTTATGACATGTTCATAATAGACCAAGGTTCCTCACGACCTAGAACTATGTAATAAGACTTGGCAGCCTCATAAGTACCCCTGTAACATTCATCCCCGAAAGAATATAGTAGAGTTCTACAATGTAGTGACTTAGAAAAACACTAGCGTTTAACCTTTCCCTTCAACATACTATGTTTAGTGCCTTCATTTATATATATTTTTTATGCATATTCATCCAAATATTTTGACATCTTTGGATGCATTTTCATATGGTTAGACACTGAATAGCATTATTTGTGGAATTGCAATGGTGTTTGGCATTTTGGTGATAAACAACCTAATCACCAAAACCGGTTAATCATGACCGTCCTTGATGATACATGATTGTGCTCCCCAAATATAGCCTCAGAACCATGACTCGAGACGAAGCATGACCATGTTGACACCTTGCATGTACATGTTGATATGATCCATTGACGCACACTCGTGCATGCACACATGCACACCCGACCCACCATTTCCAAGAAAAGTACAAGGATGGATGGGGGATAGCATTCCATGGCATGGTTGTGCATTAGAAAGCATAATTGTTCACCATCACTTTGGACACTATAAATAGATGGGCCCTCTCCTCCATTTGGATCCCACATTCCACACTTCCACCAACACAGGGACACCAAAAACATCTAAGGGAGGAACCCTAGCGGTTCTAGTCCCGCCTCTACTCCATTCTATCACTGATCAAAGGTAGTCAACTTAAATCAAGAAGCACTTTGTAACACACACTTTGGTTATGGTTGTTCACTAGTGATCGTACCATGGTTAAACCAAAAAGTGTTGGTTATTGTAATATGGCTACTTGTGGCCAGTCTTTTTGTATCACTATGATGTAAATGAAATTTGATGTTATTTTATAACATTTGAAGTTTAGTTAAATGAAGTTTTTATACATTTGAATTTTTAGCCATGACTCGTCTTTATTGAATATGAGCACTTAAACTTGATTAACTTGAGTTTTGAACTTGTGTATGTACATGTTCGCGTGACGTGTCATTTGCATTCATTTCGGGCTTATATGGTCTCCATTCAAGACATAGTTATCACAGAGACGGTGGATAGTGTTTCAATTCATAAAGTAGTTTTGATTAGTTTGCTATTACAAGGCCATTAAAGTCACAATAATCAGGCTATTGGATTTTATGTCTTTCATTTCTCCTTTCCACGGTGATGCTTCTAAGCTTATAGTAACTGCTGTAAGTCTCACGTTATCCCAAGCCATGGAATAAAATTTTACACTTGAAATAAAGTCATTGATTTTACACTTGAAAAATAGTTATTGGTAATATGTCTTCAGTTTCAACTTATGGTGAGGCTTTGCATTCTAGTTTCACTAGTAAGTTTGTGGGAAATGCAACCCACTGCCATCTCCCCATCATACGCAAATGTATAAAGAGTTTTGAGAGTGTTCACCTAATGTGGTATTTTCATTTCAAGATGAAAACCCTAGTTTACCACGCCATTCAAACGTTTCAAATAATATATTTTACATCAAGAGGATGTTGATCAGTTCTGTTTAAACATAATGGAAAACATAAAGAAATACCTGTGACGGCAGACAAGCCCGCAGAGAATCCAGTCAGAGACGCAGCCATGGGGTTCGACATATTTGTCAGTATCATCTGGTTCCTCCTTAGGGTGTAAGATTATGATGGTAAGAACCGAACTAGGGTAAAGTTCGGTTTAGGTTATGGAGAGAGAGATGGGCGGCTTTAGTGATGTTGTTGTAAGTGTCTAACCCTAAATCTCTCTAATCATCTCCTTATATACGCCCAGAAGGAAACCCTAATTAGTTAATAAGGGTAATATGGTCCATCAACAATTACCAACTAATTATATAATAAGATTAATATATTTTGATCTAATATAATATAAATGATTATAATGGCTACATGATTAAATATTATAAATAATATATTTAATCTTACATTCTCCCACTTAGCCGAGTAATCATTTATCATGAGTATTAGAATAAGCCTGATTAGGAGTTACACTCATTTTAACTTTAAACCAAGAACCGTAGCAGAGAAATACAACCGTTGAATCATCATTCGACTCAGGACCCCCATTAGTCATACTACAGCCTCAATTTAAAACCTAACAGTTATGATCAAAATATGTAAATAAGCCCTTTAGCGTTTGAATTGTATTTATATTTGTCTATATGTCATTATGCGGCAGAACATATGTTAGAGACATACAAAATCAAACTAAGGAAATTTCATTAATTAAAATAAGTAAGTACAATATGCTATTAAACAAGTTCTTTAGTAAATCCCATATTCGAAACATGTTCTTCGAAAACTTTAGGTGGGAGACCTTTAGTCATCGGATCCGCAAGCATATTTTTAGTACTAATATACTCAATACAAAGATTATTTTCCTCAACTCGTTCACGTACAAACAAGTATTTTGTATCGAGATATAAACCAGCTCCAGTCGAACTGTTACTGTTCGAGAAACTAACGGCAGCTGAATTATCACAGTAAAGCTTCAATGGTCTAGAAATGGAATTAACAATTTTGAGTCCAGTAATCAGATTTCTAAGCAACATTCCATGACAGGTTGCGTTATAAACAGCAATGTATTCTGCCATCATTGTGGAAGTTGAAGTTAACTGTTGTTAATGACTCTTCCATGAGATAGGTCCGCCTGCTAACATAAAGCCTACTAACATAAAGATATAGCCCGAAGTGGATTTCTTGTCACCTTTGCACTTGGAAAAGTCAGAATCAGAATAGCCTACCACTTCTAAATGATCACTTCTTCTATAAGTCAGTTTATAGTCTTTCGTCCCTTGCAGATATCTAAGTACTTTCTTAGCTGCTTTCCAGTGATCTAGGCCAAGATTAGTTTGCTAACGGCCTAGCATTTCAGCAATATAAGCGATATCTAGGCGAGTACAGACTTGAGCATACATTAGGCTCCCGACTACTGACGCGTAAGGTATCTGGCTCATCTGCTCCTTTTCATCCTCTGTTGTCGGACATTGAAATGAACCGAAAACATCTCCCTTAACTAGTGGAGCGACTGAGGGTTTGCACTGTTGCATGTTATAACGAGTAAGGACACAATCTATGTAAGCCTTTTGGGAGAATCCTAAGATCCCTTTGTGTCTGTCTCGGTGAATTTCGATGCCAATAACGTAAGAAGCATCTTCGAGATCCTTCATGTCGAAGTTATGCGATAGTAACCGCTTCGACTCATGCAACATGTCTAAACTATTACTTGTCAATAGAATATCATCTACATAAAGGACAAGTATAGTAAAGTTGCTCCCACTCATCTTGAGGTAGGTGCATTGATCCACTTGATTCTTTAAAAAACCTTGCCTCTTCATGACTTCATCAAACTTAGGGTACCATTGGCGTGATGCTTGTTTTAACCCGTAAATGGATTTCTTCAACTTACAGACTAGATGCTCATGACGTTCAGGTTTAAAGCCTTCAAGTTGTTTCATGTAAACATCTTCGTCTAAGTCTCCGTTAAGGAAAGCGGTTTTAACGTCCATCTGATGCAGCTCTAAATCAAAATGAGCTACTAGGGCCATAACGATCCTTAATGAATCTTTACGAGAGACAGGTGAAAACGTCTCTTGATAATCAATTCCCTCTTTCTGAGTGTAGCCCTTTGCAACCAATCTTGCTTTATAGCATTCAACGTTCCCATTCAGATCCAACTTTGTTTTGAATACCCATTTACATCCTACGGGTTTGACACCGTTGGGTAATTCTACCAAATCCCAAACGTCATTTTTCTTCATGGATTCAAGCTCATCATTCATTGTTTTATTCCATTCAGAAGACTGATCATTGCTAATGGCTTCATTATAAGAAATAGGATCATTGAGCTTTCCGGCATTCATTTCAGTCAGGTAGGTAACATAATCATCCCAATTAGTAGGCCTTCTATGCCTGGATGACCTCCTGAGTTGATTATCGGGTTCAGCGGTGTCTTGGTTCTGAGCGTTTGATGTGCCTTCGTTATGAGGTATAATGGGTTCTTGATGTGGAGGTAGATTTGGAGTTAGTGCAGTAGCTTCAGGTGCAGTTCTTGCATTGGGTACAAGAGGAGTAAACGAAGTAATGGTAAGCGATGAATCTCCCCCCCCCCCCCCGCGTCTTGTACTTACTGCAATTCTTCGTAAGGGTTGGTACTGCTCCCACTGACCTTAAAATCCTCCAGGAACGCGACACGCTTGGTTTCAACAATACGGGTGACATGGGAAGGACAATAGAAACGATAACTTTGAGTGATCAGGATACCCGATAAAGAAGCAGGTAACTGTTTTAGGGTCAAGTTTCTTTAGGAAAGGATTGTAAAGTTTTGCTTCAGCAATGCAGCCCCATACTTTCATATATTTAAGACTCGGTTTCCTTCCTGTCCAAAGTTCATAAGGAGTTTTAGGGACAGACTTAGAAGGAACTCTATTGAGTATATGAACAGCTGCTTTTAAACGCTTCAGTCCAGAGGAATAATGGTAAATTAGTGTTGGCTAACATACTGCGCACCATGTTCATAAGGGTATGATTTCTTCATTCAGCGACACCATTCTGCTGAGGTGTACCTGGCATGGTGTATTGGTTTATAATCCCCTGGCCCTTACAAAACTCATAAAATGGACCAGGAGCTTGACCCACATCAGTATGTCTTCCATAATATTCACCGCCTCTATCTGATCTCACAACTTTAATTGTACGATCTAGTTGTTTTTCAACTTCAATTTTATAATCTTTAAAAGTTGTAAGAGATTCAGATTTTTCCTTAATTAGGTACAAGTACATGTAACGAGAATAATCATCAATGAAAGTGATAAATGAAGTAAGTCCTGTTATGCCAGGGATTTAGTAAGGACCACTAATGTCAGTATGAATGAGTTCTAATAAATTAGAGCTCCTAGTGGCACCTTTCTTATTCGCTAATGTCATTTTACCTTTAAGACATTTGACACATGTTCCAAAATCAGTAAAATCAAGAGGAGGTAAGACTTCTTCCTTTACGAGTCGATTTAATCGTTCTCTTGAGATGTGGCCTAAACGTTGATGCCACAACATGGATGAAGTCTCTAAGTCTCGATTTTGTTTCATCTTTGTGAGTGATTCATTGATATTATATGACAACAAAGATTTGGAAAAGTCATCATCTAGTTCTAATCTATAGAGACCACCATCTAGAATGCCGGTACCATAAACCACAGAATCATAGAGAATAGAGAGTTTGCGATGACCATGAGTAATATCAAAACCGTCTATGTCTAACTTTGGACCTGATACAAGGTTCCGAGTTACCTCAGGAACATATAAGGTATCATAAAGTTAATGCATAAACCAGTTTTCATAAACAATTGTAAAGGTCCTATGGCCCTCACTTCTAATTCTCTATCATCCCCCACTTTAAGTGTTCTTTGGTTTCTTCCCAGCCTCCGGATTGTAAGGAATCCCTGAGTAGAGTTAGTGACATGAGTCATAACACCAGAATCAAACCACCAAGAATTAGCAGGAACATTTAAATTATAGGACTCAAGTATCATGAAAAAATCGTTACCCTTCTTAGCCAGCCACTCTTTACAGTCGGGGCATTCCTTTTGCTTATGTCCTGTCTTTTTATAAAACTTGCCAATAGGGTTTGCCTAAGGAGTTCTTAGAGCTGGAAGGCGCACTTGTACTAGGATTGGGCTTTTGGACTTTAGAAACATCCCTCCTTGGATAAGTGTTCTTCCTCTTCTTAGAGGTGGAGGTAGTAAAGTGTGCAACATCAGTAGTTCGATCCATCTTCATACGTTCCTCCTCCTGTACGCACATAGCGACCAACTCACTCATCGACCATTTCTCTTAATGAGTGTTGTAATTGATCTTGAATGCTTCATAGGAAGAAGGAAGTGAAGTCATGATGAAATGAACATACAAGGTTCCGAGTTACCTCAGGAACATATAAGGTATCATAAAGTTTAATGCATAAACCAGTTTTCATAAACAATTGTAAAGTTCCTATGGCCCTCACTTCTAATTCTCTATCATCCCCCACTTTAAGTGTTCTTTGGTTTCTTCCCAGCCTCCGGATTGTAAGGAATCCCTGAGTAGAGTTAGTGACATGAGTCATAGCACCAGAATCAAACCACCAAGAATTAGCAGGAACATTTAAATTATAGGACTCAAGTATCATGAAAAAATCGTTACCTTTCTTAGCTTGCCACTCCTTAAAGTCAGGGCATTCCTTTTGCTTATGTCCTGTCTTTTTACAGAACTTGCAATAGGGTTTGCCTAAGGAGTTCTTAGAGCTGGAAGGCGCACTTGTACTAGGATTGGGCTTTTGGACTTTAGAAACATCCCTCCTTGGATAAGTGTTCTTCCTCTTCTTAGAGCTGGAGGTAGTAAAGTAAGCAACATCAGTAGTTCGATCCATCTTCATACGTTCCTCCTCCTGCACGCACATAGCGACCAACTCACTCATCGACCATTTCTCTTAATAAGTGTTGTAATTGATCTTGAATGCTTCATAGGACGAACGAAGCGAAGTCATGATGAAATGAACAAGAAAACCATCACTAATCGCCATGTCTAATCCCTTGAGCTTATGGTGTAACATCCGTCAAAAACCGGATTTACCAAACCCGCTTCGTTTATTAACCGAACAATCAGTTAAAATTTCGTTGCGTATTTATTGCTCAAATTAATTTTAAACGATACATAATTAATAAGTATATTAGAATATAAAAGTTATATTTGAAAAAGTATTAAAAATAGTGATTTAAAAATAAAATGTTGAAGCCGGGATTCGAACCCGGGTCAGCCGGGTCAACGGTTCAGCAAAGCCTTAACTCTCATCCATCAAACCACTCCGCCACTTGTGTTCTTTAGTAACATACCAAAACAATTAATTCAAATATCACAATCTCGAATTCAAACTGACGCGCCCAATCGCAGTCATCGGAAATCCCGACGATTTCGCCGATAATTGACGGTTTCTTCTGATTTAACCGAAGCATTAACCTCAACATCGGTTATAACCGATGTCCAGTCCGCGACATCAGTCATAACCGCCGGAGAAATTATTGACCGACGAATCAAGACGGTAAACGGACCCAATTCATCGATGTTCTTCCCTATAAATACACCCACAAGCCTCTGTTAACCTTTTCGCTCACAATCACACAAATTCTCCACGTAATTTCACTCGCCGGAAAATCTCTGCAAGTCGCCGGAAAACCGAGATTTCATCTACACGGTAAATACCTCGACTCTTTCCGTTTCAATCCGATGTTAGACTATTACTAACTTCAATCCAACCATCAGAATCTATCCCAGACGACGTAGCCGGAATATTCAGCTCTCGCCGGAAAACCTCTGAAACTTCTGATCTCACACTGTGAATCGTATAACCCTTTAAACTTCTGTTAATCCTTGTTTAAGTACCTCAATTTCATAACTAATCGAACAGAACTGTTAATTGATTCTAACAGCCGAAGTTCACAAACAGAGCCGACCAGTTTTCGCCGGAGTTCTGTGAAATACGCTGATTGGTATATCCTTTCCCCCAAACTCTCTCCATTCATTACCTTTCACTTACTTATAAAGCTTGTTAATCGAATTAGACATAAATCAGTTGAATTATCATAATCAGTAATCTTAAGCGAAGAAGACGAAGTTCAGATACGTTATAAGATTATTTAAAAACAGATTTATGAATGGGTTAGACACACAGTCCAGCGGTGGACTGTGTGCAAACAAATACATACACGTCCCGAGTTCGATTCTTGACACACGCACCTTCGCAGTAATAAAATGTCCTTTTTTTAAAACTGAACCGGGTTAACTCCGTAAGATGTTAAGTATAATAAAAACCAGAATAATTACCAAGTTAGACACACAGTCCAGCGGTGGACTGTGTGCCAAACTAAACCATAGGTCCCGGGTTCGAGACCTGTGGCGAGTACCGAGTGATGCAATTAAATCGTTTTTAAATAAGTGATTTTCGGATTGATTTAATTAGTATATAAATGTAATTAAAAACAGAAATATTTCGGGTTAGACACGTAGCTCAGTTGGTAGAGCTGCGTGCACGCGTACGGGAGGTCACGGGTTCGAGTCTCACCCAGCGCACACATATAACCGACCGAACCGGTCAACAAGTCAACGGTCAACGGTCAAACAAGTCAATGGTCAACAGTCAAAAATCAACATTTTTTTTAATACTTTTATTTATTTATTTAAATTAAAAATACTTAAAAATAACATTTTTAAAGTTAGAAAATAGCCTTAAACTCACAAAAATATATCCAATAATCCAACTAAAAATTGATCAATAAAATCCGCTTATTTACCGAACCATTATGTTATTATCTAGGTTAGTTTCACTCGTGGTTAAATCCAACTTCGTGCACATTCAACATCATCAACCGAACGCACCCACTGTAAGTGAATCTTACAACTCCCCTTTTTAATTACACGTTTTGGGGTGTATCATGTGTCACTAAAACTAACTCGTTTATTCAAACTCGTGCCATACGATATTATGATTTAAACTTAGAATGTAAATATTGTTTGTAGTTAAGTATTACCTATTGTCAAGTTGTATGCAAATTATTTGTTAGGCCCATCAGTTCCTCGTGGGAGACGAGTTGAACAACGCGTGCCTTAAAACTCATTCATTAGGCCCATCAGTTCGTAGAACAACTCGTGCCTCAAAACTCATTCATTAGGCACATCATTTTCTCGTGGGAGACGAGTTGAGCAACGCGTGCCTCAAAACAATCTATTATTGTATGTGTGCGCATTTATTTAATATTAAGTGATTTGTGAATAAGTTTACATCTATATTTACTCATATGTGGTTACGCACTTTATTTATAATCAATTCAATAAACTTGTTTAAATGTTTTTCATAGGATTCACTCGCCAACTTTTTGTTGATCCAAAAACCATTTTTACACATGATATAGGTGAACAGGATGAAGCAAGGAAAACATAGGAAATGCCTTAGAAGAAAATAATGAAGTCTAGAAAGTTGTGTAGAACATGTTGTAATTATGATTGTATGATTTCCCTTTAAATTGTAATAATAAATATGAAACGTTATAATAAATGTCATGAGCTTTGATGAAAACCCAATCATGCCCCGATCACCTTTTCCGCTGCGGGTCGGGGTGTGACAGATTGGTATCAGAGCTTTTGACTATAGGGATATAGGATAGGTTATTAGACCCTTAGAGCCTATACTATAGTTGACTAGATTTTAATTGTTTATGTGGTTACATGCAAACTTATGATATTTATTTGTTTCATATTTATTACATACACAAATGCATGCAAACATTTCCAATATTACATTTTGTGATACATAGTGAATTATACTTACAGTCAAACATACATACTTACATACACATTCATCATACATATTTCAATGTTCACATATTCAAATCATCTCCATACTTCCATTATTCAAAATTTTGTCACATTTTTATTCTTCAAATCTCATCAAAGTGAGTTCTGCGACGGGTATGTAGTAACTGTAAGGGTACAAGTACCGGTAGTCGGAACGTCCTGTCTAGGTTGGCATTCGCATAAATCCAATATAACGGACCAGTTTGCCTACCTGGGGACTAACAATGAGAGTACGAAGGACCTATTAGGCCAAAGCATGCCACACCAAACGTCGTTCGAACTAACCCCACTTTGAGGTGTCACCGTGTCCACACCTGGACACATTCCGAATATCATACGTTACATATTTCTTGATTTTCTCCGGGTTTTAGTGTACGTAACTAGGCTAACACATGCGAACCATATGAAAAACCCGGTAATCATGGGGGCCCACATGATTATGAAGGTGAAGTATGGCGACATGCAAGGCCCAATTACGAGCAAAGCCCAAGACATCCTATGGATGTAATAGATTTATTATTTTATATTTATTTTATAAATGTTCATTCCTAAATACGACCCATGATCCCTAAAACATCCAACTCATACTCTTGATATGTATTCCTTGTAGATGTCTTCTAGGCTCGCTCGTAGGAAGATGAGATCAGGAAAAGCCCGCGAGCGCATGGCTGCCCAAATCGCTCAAAAATGGCTGCCGTAATACCCAATATTATAATTCAAGTCCAACAAGCCCTTACCGCTAATCCTGTCAACCAAGAAGATCAAAATGTTATCAACCCTCCCCCAAATACCACTAAATGCACCTACAAGCATTTCAAATCCTGCGACCCTCCAAAATACGAAGGGACTGAAGGTGTCACCGCTCTCCTCCATTGGTTTGAAGAAATGGAGAACACTTTTCTAAATTGCGATTGTCCTGATGATCGCAAAGTGCGATATGCTACCGGTCGTCTACTTGGAATAGCACTTACTTGGTGGAATACAGAGAAGGCCAAACGAGGTGTTGAAGATGCTATGACTTTGACTTGGGAAGAGTTGAAGGAAATCATGACAAGACGGTTTTGCCCAAGGAGCGAAATCAAGAAATTAGAGGATGAGTTCTATTCGTTGAAACAAAAGGAAGGCGACCACACCACGTACAACAAAAGATTCCTTGAGTTAAATCAAATGGTTCCCAACTTGTTCACTCCCCTCTACCGTTTGATCAAGCACTACATTCGAGGTCTTCCTTCAAAAATCCAAGACTCTGTAATAAGTACCACACCTGCAACTTTGGAAGCAGCAATGGAGTTAGCTACAGAGCTCACCGAGAACCGAATCCAGAACAAAGACTTCAAGGAGGAGAAGAAGAAGGATAAAGCATCGACTGAAACCTCCAACTCCACCCAAACCGAATCCCCTTCTCAACCCATTTCTAAGAGAAAACGAGACGGGCAACTTTTCGCTGTCACCCAACGTAATCAACCAGCCTCGCAAGTCGTACCCCTCCAAGCTATCCCAATCACTCAAGTAGCACCCAACTTAACCTACCCAAATAAGAAACCTTACCTTGGACCTCACCCTCAATGTAACACCTGTTTTTATCACCATCCATCTACCTTACCTTGTCGACTATGTGCGAATTGTGGACGCTATGGTCATTTGAGCAAGGTTTGCCGCACCCCTCAAAACCAAACCTCACCCCCTACTAAAAACATGATCCAAACATATCAACAACCCCAATACCCCATGTTCCCATATGTTCGAGCTTGTTTCAATTGTGGCGACCCTACCCACTTTAGAAACACGTGCCCTCGATTGGTTAACATCATAAACGCCCAAGCTCAAGCAAACTCAGTTAACCAAGCAAATCAAGGAAACCTAATCACTAGGCCACCAGCAAGAGGAAGAGTTTTCAACATCAACGCCAATCCTGTTGAAGATAATGACGGCCCAAACGAAACCACCCAACTAGTCCCCTTCACCAAAAACCAAGATTCAACTCCAACCGCTTAGTTTTATGTTTTTCTTTATGTTATCTCAATTTTCACGTGTCTCAATTTTAAATTGGAAATTTATCCAAGGATCTTAATGCGAATTACTATTTCAGTTTGTTTTTTTTATACTCATTGATTTAACATTCATATCATCATACCTCATAACATATCACAGTGTCATCATTTAAAGAAGTTGAGCTGTGTCTCACTTCTACATGGACTAACCTCACCATCATAACAAACGAGAGAGGTACTGTCATCATTCAAACATGTATACTATCAGAATTAAGACTCAAGCTTTGGTTGATTGTGTTTGTTTATGTTTTAGAGTCACATAGAACTAATCATAACTTACGGATAAAGCCAATGAAAATTTGACAAGAATATGGTGGATACGCCGCTGGTACTTCCTATATATAAGTATTCTTGTCAAAGGATCAGAGGCATTATCAGGCGGTTATGAGAAGTTCCATGTAGGATTTAGTAATGTTTTGGTTGAAATTTGTTTTACACTCACTGATTTAACATTCATATCATCTCATCATTCAAAGAAATTGGATTGTGTTCCATTTTCTACATAGACTAACCTCTCCATCATAACATACGAGAGAGGTACTGTCATCATTCAAACATGTATACTATCAGAATTAAGATTCAAGCTTTGGTTGGTGTGTTTGTTTATGTTTTAGAGTCACATAGGACTAATCATAACTTACTGATAAAACCAATGAAAATTTGACGAGAATATGGTGGATACGCCGCTGGTACTTCCTATATATAAGTATTCTTGTCAAAGGATCAGAGGCATTATCAGGCGGTTATGAGAAGTTCCATGTAGGATTTAGTATTGTCTTGATTGAAGTTTGTGTTATACTCACTGATTTAGCATTCATATCATCTCATCATTTAAAGGAATTGGATTGTGTCACCATTCAAACATGTATACTATCAGAATTAGGACTCAGACATTGGTTGTTGTGTTTATTTATGTTCTAGAGTCACATCATAGAACCAATCATAACTTACTGATAAAACCAATGAAAATTTGACAAGAATATGGTGGATACGCCGCTGGCACTTCCTATATATAAGTATTCTTGTCAAAGGATCAGAGGCATTATCAGGCGGTTATGAGAAGATCCATGTAGGATTTAGTAATGTGTTGGTTGAAGTTTGTTTTATACTCATTGATTTAGCATTCATATCATCTCATCATTTAAAGGAATTTGATTGTGTCACCATTCAAACATGTATACTATCAGAATTAGGACTCAGATATTGGTTGTGTTTATTTATGTTCTAGAGTCACATCATAGAACCAATCATAACTTACTGATAAAACCAATGAAAATTTGACAAGAATATGGTGGATACGCCGTTGGTACTTCCTATATATAAGTATTCTTGCCAAAGGATTAGAGGCATTGTCAGGCGGTTATGAGAAGTTCCATGTAGGTTTTAGTATTAGAAGTTTATTTTAGGATATAACCTTATCTTTCCAAACGTACCAAAACTCTTGCGCATGAAATCATATTTAGTCAATCAACTCTGTTTATCAATATTCATTATCATAGGCATCAAAAAGCGATTTCTGTAGCAGGGTACTCAACCCTTACAAGGAACGTTACCGCCTCAAACAAAAATTTAAACTCTTACTCCTTTCTAAGTATGTAACTGTCAAACTAAACACCATCCTTTTTAGACAAATATGTCACTACTAAAATTTCGGGGCGAAATTTCTAAAAAGTAGGGGATACTGTAACATCCGTCAAAAACCGGATTTACCAAACCGGTTTGTTTATTAACCGAACAATCAGTTAAAAATTTCGTTGCGTATTTATTGCTCAAATTAATTTTAAACGATACATAATTAATAAGTATATTAGAATATAAAAGTTATATTTGAAAAAGTATTAAAAATAGTGATTTAAAAATAAAATGCTGAAGCCGGGATTCGAACCCGGGTCAGCCGGGTCAACGGGTCAGCAAAGCCTTAACTCTCATCCATCAAACCACTCCGCCACTTGTGTTCTTTAGTAACATACCAAAACAATTAATTCAAATATCACAATCTCGAATTCAAACTGACGCGCCCAATCGCAGTCATCGGAAATCCCGACGATTTCGCCGATAATTGACGGTTTCTTCTGATTTAACCGAAGCATTAACCTCAACATCGGTCATAACCGATGTCCAGTCCGCGACATCAGTCATAACCGCCGGAGAAATTATTGACCGACGAATCAAGACGGTAAACGGACCCAATTCATCGATGTTCTTCCCTATAAATACACCCACAAGCCTCTGTTAACCTTTTCGCTCACAATCACACAAATTCTCGACGTAATTTCACTCGCCGGAAAATCTCTGCAAGTCGCCGGAAAACCGAGATTTCATCTACACGGTAAATACCTCGACTCTTTCCGTTTCAATCCGATGTTAGACTGTTACTAACTTCAATCCAACCATCAGAATCTATCCCAGACGACGTAGCCGGAATATTCAGCTCTCGCTGGAAAACCTCTGAAACTTCTGATCTCACACTGTGAATCGGTATAACCCTTCAAACTTCTGTTAATCCTTGTTTAAGTACCTCAATTTCATAACTAATCGAACAGAACTGTTAATTGATTCTAACAGCCGAAGTTCACAAACAGAGCCGACGAGTTTTCGCCGGAGTTCTGTGAAAGACGCTGATCGGTATATCCTTTCCCCAAACTCTCTCCATTCATTACCTTTCACTTACTTATAAAGCTTGTTAATCGAATTAGACATAAATCAGTTGAATTATCATAATCAGTAATCTTAAGCGAAGAAGACGAAGTTCAGATACGTTATAAGATTATTTAAAAACAGATTTATGAACGGGTTAGACACACAGTCCAGCGGTGGACTGTGTGCAAACAAATACATACACGTCCCGAGTTCGATTCTTGACATACGCACCTTCGATGTAATAAAATGTCCTTTTTTTAAAACTGAACCGGGTTAACTCCGTAAGATGTTAAGTATAATAAAAACCAGAATAATTACCAAGTTAGACACACAGTCCAGCGGTGGACTGTGTGCCAAACTAAACCATAGGTCCCGGGTTCGAGACCTGTGGCGAGTACCGAGTGATGCAATTAAATCGTTTTTAAATAAGTGATTTTCGGATTGATTTAATTAGTATATAAATGTAATTAAAAACAGAAATATTTCGGGTTAGACACGTAGCTCAGTTGGTAGAGCTGCGTGCACGCGTACGGGAGGTCACGGGTTCGAGTCTCACCCAGCGCACACATATAACCGACCGAACCGGTCAACAAGTCAACGGTCAACGGTCAAACAATCAATGGTCAACAGTCAAAAATCAACATTTTTTTTAATACTTTTATTTATTTATTTAAATTAAAAATACTTAAAAATAACATTTTTAAAGTTAGAAAATAGCCTTAAACTCACAAAAATATATCCAATAATCCTACTAAAAATTGATCAATAAAATCCGCTTATTTACCGAACCATTATGTTATTATCTAGGTTAGTTTCACTCGTGGTTAAATCCAACTTCGTGCGCATTCAACATCATCAACCGAACGCACCCACTGTAAGTGAATCTTACAACTCCCCTTTTTAATTACACGTTTTGGGGTGTATCATGTGTCACAAAAACTAACTCGTTTATTCAAACTCGTGCCATACGATATTATGATTTAAACTTAGAATGTAAATATTGTTTGTAGTTAAGTATTACCTATTGTCAAGTTGTATGCAAATTATTTGTTAGGCCCATCAGTTCCTCGTGGGAGACGAGTTGAACAACGCGTGCCTTAAAACTCATTCATTAGGCCCATCAGTTCGTAGAACAACGCGTGCCTCAAAACTCATTCATTAGGCCCATCAGTTCCTCGTGGGAGACGAGTTGAGCAACGCGTGCCTCAAAACAATCTATTATTGTATGTGTGTGCATTTATTTAATATTAAGTGATTTGTGAATAAGTTTACATCTATATTTACTCATATGTGGTTACGCACTTTATTTATAATCAATTCAATAAACTTGTTTAAATGTTTTTCATAGGATTCACTCGCCAACTTTTTGTTGATCCAAAAACCATTTTTACACATGATACAGGTGAACAGGATGAAGCAAGGAAAACATAGGAAATGCCTTAGAAGAAAATAATGAAGTCTAGAAAGTTGTGTAGAACATGTTGTAATTATGATTGTATGATTTCCCTTTAAATTGTAATAATAAATATGAAACGTTATAATAAATGTCATGAGCTTTGATGAAAACCCAATCATGCCCCGATCACCTTTTCCGCTGCGGGTCGGGGTGTGACATATAGGCTATGTCGTTCGTCATCATGATGTTTTCACGGATGCCACTCCTCCCGTCATACTTAGTAGTCACCAGCTTGAGGATAAGAGTACTAGCGTCTGCTTTGGACGTTCCCTTGAACTGCTCCTCCACAGAAGCCAAGTAGCTTTTAGCATCTTCAGAATCAGGAATGGCTCCTCGAATTGCAATGCTTATGGACTGCTTCATGAACATGAGAGACATGCGGTTACACCTAGTCCATTTTTCATGAGCCAGCTGCTCAGCAGCGGTATTGTGAGGAGTAAGGTCTTTAGTCTTATTCTCTCTAAGGGCGTAGTCAAAGTCCAGCAAAGCAAGAGTTAGCATGAGAGAGTCTTTCCATGCAGCAAAGTTATCACCAGTCAATGGTGGAATCCCACAATTGCGTGCTGATAGTGGAAATAATATGAGCAAGTTATGATACTAAGAAAAGAAGTCTTAATGTGATCTAAGGGCAAGTTATTTTAAGGCAGGCATAAGTAATGACCATTTTAATTATGAAGTTGTGATATTGTCTATTACTAACATCAAAATAATAGACTAAGTTAAAAGTTCTACTTAAATGAAGACAAATCAGCTTTGGCCAGAAGTGTAATCACCTAAGTATGTGTACAAAGTAATTGTGACAAATCAGCTTTGGCCAGAAATGAGACAACCACTTTAATTATGCACTTGTTAAGTATGGTAGACATGAATGAATTAGATCAGCTTTGGCCAGAAATAAGACATTCACCTATATAATGCACAATTAACATAGCTTTTGTAATACTTGAACAATAAATAGATGCATCAAATCACCTTGGGGCAGAAGTGATACATCAGAAGCTCATTCAAGTTAAGCTATTTGGTTTTGTAAAAACTTATCTTGTTATAATGAATTAAGTATTTACAAACCATTTATTTAATAGCAAACCCCATGTTAGCGCGGATCGAACTCGGATTAGTCCGAGATGGGCATCTCGGATTAGGCATTTCGGATAAGACTCTGATGAGTTCCAGATTAGTCCGAAATGGTCATCTCGGATGAGTTCCGGATTAGTCCGAGATGGATATTTCGGATGAGTTCCAGATTAGTCCGAGATGGATATTTCGGATGAGTTCCAGATTAGTCCGAAATGGTCATCTCATATGAGCCCTAAGTTAGTCCGAAATGGTCATTTCGGATGACCCCCAAGTTAGTCCGAAATGGTCATCTTAGATTAGGCATTTCGGATAAGACTTTGATGAGTCCAGATTGCTCATTTCGGATAAGACTTTGATGAGTCCGAAATGGGCATTTCGGATAAGACTCTGATGAGTCCGAATTACTCATTTCGGATAAGACTCTGATGAGTCCGAAATGGGCATCTCGGATTAGACTCTGATGAATTTCGAAACTTATCCTGCAAGATTTCAAAATCCCTAATGATGGCATTTAGTTGTGATAAGTTTTGAAATTCGAAAATTAAGGAATTATCGGATCAATTTTCCTATTTTAATGCTGATCTAAATATATCAAAATATTTCGAAAATAATATCCGTTTAATTTATAACAGATTTCGAAAATTTAATTAAATGAAAAATAGATCAAAACTGGGAAAACACTTAATAATCCGCATTTAACTCCAAAATATAAGATTTTTCTGAATTTTTTAAGAACAAATGATGAACCCTAAAAACATAAACTTAAATATTGAATCCGAAATCTGGGTTTTTGAGTTCATTGTGATGATTTCGGAACAGTAAAACAACCATTTGATTTCGGAACAATAATTAGTCATTATAACATCAGATCCGAATTATTAATTCACATGTTATGTGATTTCGGATTATTATTAGGTTTTTTCAAAATTCTATTTTCCAGATATTTATAATCCCAGAATAATGGATTCAAAAACAGAACTGATTTATTAAAATACGCTCTGATACCATATGTTGATCAGTTCTGTTTAAACATAATGGAAAACATAAAGAAATACCTGTGACGTCAGACAGGCCAGCAGAGAATCCAGTCAGAGACGAAACCATGGGTTCGACATATTTGTCAGTATGATATGGTTCCTTCTTAAGGTGTAAGATTATGATGGTAAGAACCAAACTAGGGTAAAGTTCGGTTTAGGTTATGGAGAGAGAGATGGGCGGCTTTAGTGATGTTGTTGTAAGTGTCTAACCCTAAATCTCTCTAATCATATCCTTCTATACACCCAGAAAAAAACCCTAATTAGTTAATAAGGGTAATATGGTCCATCAACAATTATAACTAATTATATAATAGGATTAATATATTTGATCTAATATAATATAAATGATTATAATGGCTAATGATTAAATATTATAAATAATATATATAATCTTACAAAGGATTCTAAACCAAAGTCATATCTATCTTAGATTAATTCCTTCTCCTCCTTTATATGTATGTTTGTTAGTCTAATCTTTGTTATTTACTTTCACTTGCATAACCGCCCAACTATATCATTGACTAAACAACAACAAATTTTGAGTGATGAGAGCCATCGAGTCCTTAGATCCATACTTGGTTTTCGTCACACCATGCTAGGTCACGTTAGACACATTTATCTTACCGTGTATAATTGTGTCAAAGTGGTAACAATTTTATAACAAATTTAAAACAATAATCTGTACAAGCAAACCCTTCAATGTACACATTTACACCCATCACTATGCCTTTAGCAATGTTTACACATATCAAGATTGTGTTTCAACAAAATGTTAACTTTAAGACCATTTGGCCACCTAGATCTCCGCTTTGCCACTGGAAAAGCTTTAACGTGTGTTTTGATAGCCTAAAAAAATACCATACAATGTAAAAGAGAAAACCTTGATTGTTTACCATTTCATCATCGTTTTGTATGTTTTTTTGTCATATTTTACTATAGAGAAAAATAATATTTAAAATTAGCAAAACTTGACCTCTAAAAGAATTATTACATCCACCACAAATCCACAATGCTCTTTCTTGATTTCCATTCGTTCAAACTTCAAATGGACCCACCAAACAAACAATTCTCAAATTAAAAGATTCTATTCGTTTGAATTTATATTTAAATTATCTAAAAACATTAGCAAAACAAGAATAATGAAATTAGTACTATTTGCAAATTGCAACCGAATCTACTAGCAGTTTTCCTTTGGATTTTTGTTAAATAAGAATCATCTTACCAATCACGATTTATTATACAACAAACCGACTTTTTTGACAATAATGTTTGAAAATGTCATCCAGGAACAACAAAGGATACAATAAAAGTTTTATTTAAAACCAAATAAAACATTGTTTTCTACATATTAAAAATATAAACATTTGTGCGCTATGACAAGAATGAGAAGAAGAAAAAGCGAATAGCAAAATAATAATCAAATACTCTTGTTGATAACTGATTTTAATGATTCGTTTATGATTATATGTATGACTGAATTAATCAAACTAAAAGACATTAGGGTGTAAGGGTAAGCGGGGCATAAGTGGCAAACCATGCGGGGAGAGTGCCACCATCAAACCTTTGCTGCTCGGGAGGAGATTTGTCGTGTGTATGTGTTGCATGTGGGGAAGATGAGGGAGAGGGGGTTAGTGGTGAGGTCAACCAACTTTCAACCAATTATTTCTTTTTTCTAAATAGTTTTGGGGAAACCATCCCTTGTGTATTTAGGCAAGAGGGGAGAATTAGAGAGGAAATAATAAGGCATATTATAATTGAGTGGGTGAAATTTTCCCCAACTCATGAAGGGTGTACCCACTTTCAACCTAAAGGGTGCACCTCTCATGAGGTGAGGGAAAGCTTTTTTAACCTAATCATATGTTACCATTTCATTTCCCCTCTCTAACTTCTCTTTTGCCAAAAAACATAGGAGGTGCACCCCTCATGAGAGGTGGGGGAAAATTATTTTTTTTCTTTTTTTATAAATATTAATTATTTAATAAATGACACATAATTTTAACAAAATAAAATTACAATAAATTAAAAAAAACATTACAATAAATTAAAAATAAAATAACATTACATTAATTCAACATACTTAAATAAACTAGATTAAACTAACTACAATTACTACTTTTTGTCGGAGTACACCAATTAGTGGGGTAAATCCATTTTTCCGAGATGCTCAACAAGATCATGTTTTAGTTTCCAATGTGTATCTTCATCCATAAGCTCGTCTAACACACTGTCATCGAGGGTTGGCTCGGCTGCAGGATCCCGAATGTGCAACAGTGTTATCGCGTTCCGTCGTCTTTTAAAATCATGTTATGTAAAATAATACACGTATACACCACGTACCAGATTTTGTTCACACTCCTAGCATGCGTTGGCCGATTCATTATACCCCATTTTGACTTCAAAACATCAAAAGTCCATTCTACGTCTTTTCTTGCCGCCTCATGTTGCTTCTTGTATTTCCTTTCTTCTAGTAGATGAGGATATGGAAATGATTTGATAAACACGGACCATGAAAAGTAGATTCCATCCATGAGATAGTAACTACATATGTATAAGTGGTTGTTAACATAAAATGGACATTTTGTTACCGTTCTATTTCGTTCAGTAACAAATAATGGAGATTACTAAAGCACATTAAAGTCGTTTTGTGCACCAGGTGGATCGCAAAAAGCATGTCAAACCCATAAATTTTGAGAGGCCACCGCTTGAGCATAACTATAGGGTAACGATGATCTCCTCTCATATATTGGCCACGAAACTCTGTGGGACACATTCTCCATACGAAATGTGTGCAATCAAGGCTACCCACCATACCGGGAAGGTGATGTTTATCCTCGTGAGCTTGGTACAAAAGCGCCATGTCGTGGCTTGTTCGCCTACGTAAGAACTCGGGAGCGTATATTGTATATACCGTTTGGCAGAAATAGTCTAGACACTCGCATGAAGTCCTTTCGACCATATGTAAATACTCGTCATTCTCGTCTGGAGTGTTATCGGTTGCAAGTTGTTTAATAGCCGATTTAACTTTTTGCAACGGTGTAAGCTCTTCTTGATTTTACCATCTAAGCTCTCTTCAACCCACGGGTTATTAGCTTCCACATCGCTCACCATTTATAAAAACAATCGTTTTGACATACGAAACCAATGAAAAAAAATATATTCATTGTATTTCGGGTCATCGACAAAATAATCCACCACAAGGGTTTCCTGCCACCCTCGCGATCACGACGAACAAAACGTTTCTTACTAGATGTGCCCGTGTCTTGTAGTTCGGCTTCATCGATGAGTTTTTGAAAAAAGCTATGCTAATATCGGATGAATCACTACTATTGGGTGGGAAAAATAACAGTATCTCTTCTACCATTTTTAAATAAAATAGGGTAGGGGTGGCAATTCTTGACATGACCCGTCAAGCTGACCCGAACCCGACACGAAAAAGACATGTTTGGGTCAACTAACACGACCCGTTTAAAAAAACAGGTCGGGTTCGGGTTGACCCGTATTAAAATCGGTTCGGGTTGACCGTATAAAACGGATTGACCCACTAACCCGTTTAAATATTTAGAATTTTTTTATATTTTTGTTTTTGTTTTTCCCTTTTCTATTTTACATGGTTAGTTATAATAATGTTAGTTTTGACACATTATATTATTTATTTGTTACACTCATACTCATCATTAGACATGTTATTGATAACTCGCTCAAAACCCAACAACTCACTTATAATCATCAACTTGTAAGACTCATTTAAGAATATGGGTTAACCGGGTCGGGTTTGGGTTGAGCCGAATTTATATAGGTCGGGTTAGGTTGAAATCTTTGACCCGAATAATAATATAGGTCTGGTTCGGGTTGAACATTTCAACCCACCAACCCCCGTCAACCAGCCAACCCATCAACCCATCACGTTTGACACCCTAAAATAGGGATAGAGATTTTTAGTTTTAGGATAAATGAAGGAATGGGTTGATGTGAATGTGTTTAAAAGGGTTGGATGCATATAGTTTTAATTTAAAAAAACCTTTTTTTAAAGGTAACGGCATTATAGCCGTTTATGTCCAACGGCTGGTTCCAACAATCAAATCAATGCGGTGAATGTCCACCTATTTCCTTCCCCCCCCCCCCCCATGAAATTCGATGACGACGATGTGCCCCCGCAGCAACACTCACTTCGCACTCCTTCCCGCGTACGCCCCTTGCACCCTTAAACCAACCTTTATATATATCATCTATAAAGGAATGTAATATATGTCGAAAAAGTTTTTGGCATTATGTTTTGTTAATAACATATTGATTGTCTGATTATTCTCTCTATAAACAAAATAATGTCAATATCTTTTGACTTAAAATTCGCTACAAAACAAATGAATTACTAACGAAACGGCCAGTCGACAAAAACCATAAAAAACCATCAATGGTTCCGATTTTACGCATACTGATCCGAGGTTGTTCAGTCGACATCAGATCAGTTTATTTTGTTCCTATTATAATACCGACAATCGATGTAGTATACGGCTACAACATTCTAAATACAACTCGGCTCGTTATGATACGAATACTCGGTATTGTTTATGAAACACATAAGTTGTCAAATATAGCAAAAATAAAATCATGTTTTACATCGATCGTAAGTATATAAAAACGAATACTAGATACCAAATATATCCTATTTAGAATTCAACTACGTTTTTAACAAAATTTATATGGACACGTTTATATATTAGAGTAATATAAACACAACAAACAGCGTATTTAGTTTTAATTTTAAAATTAAAAAAAATAAAGTTATCAAAGATAATTTAAATTAGTAGAAAATTAAATGGTTTAAAAGCGTATTTTATTTATAGTTTAATGGGTGAATTGAAATATAAAAAAAGCGTAAATTGTCAAAATCGTACTTGAGGTTTGGGTTATTTGTCAGTTTCATCCAAAAATGACTTTTTGTGTCCTACTTCCCTTCACTTTTGGCCTTTTTTTACCATTTTCATCCAAATATCTAACATGGTTAAAAAGTGTCGTTTAATGAGGGTTTTTTTTTGAAATTTCACATTCTAAATTTCACCTAACACATTAAACAACCTCTTCCCCTTTCTCCCTCATTCTTCTCCACACAAAACCCTAGCCCCTTTGACTTCAGATTCTAGAGAGAGAGAGGCACACTTAGAGACACTGGGGAGATGATGGTTGTAGAGATGGGCGGCCAAGACTCCACATTCGGTGGTGGGGCTCGTTCGGTGGTAGAAAGGAGGCAGGTGGTGGTCTGCGGCTGGGGTGTAGGTGGTAACAACTTGTAGTGGGGGTTGTGATGGTGACTAGCGGCGACGCAAGGTGGAGAGCAGCAATGGCGACGATGGTTATTCACCGCACCAGGAATTGTCGAGCCCAAGTCAGACCCATGTGCGTCAAGAAGAAAGTAGCGAGTGAGGTGACGACGTGTATAGGTGGTTGTGATAGTGGCTCGCGGTGGCGGTGGTGGTGTAGGTGGTACATTTAGTGGTAGGGTATGTTGTGGTGGTGGTGGTAAGGTGCAGTGGTGGTGGTGGTGGTAGCGTGGTGTTGGTGGGATGATGACGGGTGGTGGTGGTGAGAGTGTCGTGGTGGTGGTGAGGTGGTCGTGGTGATGGGGTGGTGGCCGAGTGATGGTGGTAATGGGGGTGATAACTGAATGGTGGTCGTGGGGAGGTGGTGATGGCGGTTTGGTGGTCGTGGGGAGGTGCTGTTGTGATTGTGTATGTTCATTAACAGCTTGTACCAAGCTTTAATATGTTGTATGTTAGCTAAAAGACAAAAGTGCTATATATAGGGCTGTGTGGGTAGGGTTGTTTAGGTTTTTGGGTTATGGTGGGTTGGGGTAGCGGTGGGTGTTTAGGTTTTTAGATGATGGTGGGGTAGGTTTATTCGTTGTGTTCACATTGATTCTCGTGGTTCTCGAAATAAGGGTGGTTCTCAAATGAACATTGCCCTATATATTATATATATATAGGATTAGGATCATTTGTGATCAACTTCTTGAAAATGAACTGAGTGAACTAATCTTGACCATTGATTATTTTTTAGATTAAAAGGGTAATATTGACATTAGCTCCCCCTCTCTCTTCTTAATTAAAATCCCTTAATTTTCTCATCTGTTAATTCTCTCTCTCATTTTTAATTACTTCTCCATTATTTTAAACTCATGTAGAATCAGTTGCTAATAACGTATATGAAACTCCTTACGGAATTAGGTACTGGACACCATTGTCCCTCCCGGATTCAAACCGTATATGAAACTCCTAACGGAACTAGGTCGTGAACTACAAAATACACAGATGTATCAAAAGTTTGTACACATCTATGTAAACTAACAACTGTGTATCTTGTATAAACTGATAGTTAGCGAGACTGTACACATGTGTATAAACTAACAGCGGTGTATCTTGTATAAATTGATAGTTAGCGAGACTGTACATAGGTGTATAAACTAACATCTGTGTATCTTGAATAAACCGATACTATCGATGTAACATTTGTGTAAATCAGGTTTCGAAAACCCGCCACAAATTGTCAATCAAAGTGTATTTATTTATATCCTTTGGTTATTTTATCATTGTTTAAAATGTTACATATATAAATAATCAATGTTTAAATAACCTTAATGAAATAATAAAATAAATAATCAATCATAAAAATTATTCAACAGGCCCTAGAAGAAATAATAAATATTAATACTTAATAAATGATTAATAGGCTTAATAAAAATAACAAAGAAAATAGGACTCAAAAAGGGGGAACCGGGAATCGAACCCGGGTTCCCCGGGTAAAACACACACCGCACACACCACTGCACTACACACATAAGTTGTGCTATTGTTAGAATCTCAATGCTCTTATATTCAAGCTAAAAGGGACCCTGCAATCACCTGCCAATCTCCTCGACGTAGATCTCGGCAAATCACGCGTATTTCCTCAAAAATCAAAAAACTGTCCAATCTATTTCAAGTAAATTTCTTGACTGTAATCACACTGGCAATCAATCCGAACCAAATCGCAGAATTCGAGCCCTCAAACACCCATATAAATACTAGTCGAGCTCTCACAATCAAAACTCGCTCATTCTGCTCGCCGTTCCTCTGCTCACACCCCCCTTTTCGCCGGAAAAACACAGTCATCCGCCGGAATTCAACCGCCGGAAATCGTGATCCTCCACTTCTGTTCTGTGGTAGACTCCTGCTCTTTCCTTTGAATATTACTTAATTAACATCGCATACTGATGGTAATCAGAAGTGAATCAGATTTAAACGGGCGGGTACAGGTTTGGTACGAATTCAAAAATGAAGAAGATGAAGTGAAACTCGTGTTTTATGTATTTAAATTATAAGTTTCAAACGGGTTAGACACACAGTCCAGTGGTGGACTGTGTGCAAACACCTTCACATGTCGCAGTTTCGAATCCACGCTCACACACCGGCCCGACCATTTTCAAACCTTTTTTTAAACCTATCATTTCTGTAATAACATATTTAGTGTATAAATATAATTAAAGAGCTAGTATAGTCGGGTTGGACACCCAGCCCAGTTGGTTGGGCTGGGTGCGTAACATCACCAAGGTCGCCGGTTCGAATCCCCCGACTTACACCGGTCGGACCATTTAATTCTCTTTTTAAATTTAATTAAAATAGAATGAACCTAAAATGTGTATAAGAATAATTAAAATCATGTTTCTTTCGGGTTAGACACGTAGCTCAGTTGGAAAAGCTGCGTGCACGCAACCGAGAGGTCACGGGTTCGAGCCTCAATACACGCATGCCAATTATCCTAGCGAACCGGTCTGACAGTCAGCCTGTCAGACTGACAATTTTTTTTATTTATTATTTTATTTAATTATTTATTTATTTATTTATTCTATAGTTATATTAAAAGAAAAATTTATTAAAAATACTTAAATTACAAGGGTTTAAAATATTAATAAAAATCACAAAAATAAACTTAAAAATCTAAACAAAGCTTTTTAATCAAAAAGTTAGCTTATTTATTTATCAAGTTATCGCGTTGTTATTTTAGGTTAGTACTCTTTCGTCGGTCAAATTCTCAACTCGTGCGCACTCATCATCAACCAAGAATACGCACCCACTGTGAGTGAATCCCTACAAATTCCCCGTTTTAATCATGTTTTGGGGTGTATCATGTGTCGTATTATTTTTTTATTTTATTTAACACTTGTGCTTATATCATTTCGTGATCAAATGTGTATTGCTTGTAGTGTGGCTTTATATGTGGATTCATTTTATCATTTCAGTGCACTTATTTCATTAGGCCCATCAGTTCCTCGTGGGATACGGGTTGAGCATCAGGTGCCTCATTAGATCGGCTCCGTTTGATTGAGCCTTGAATCTCAGATACATTATCATTCATGTCATATATTCATTCAATGTGGTTTGTGATTGGTTACATACATATATTTGCTCACATGTGATTTATGCACAATTTTCTTTAATAAACGTAATAAGCAATTATTTAAATGTTTTATCAAGGTTCACTCGCCAACTATTGTTGACCCAAAAATTTCCTCTGTTTTACACATGATACAGGTGATCAAGTTGAGGAAAGAAACACTTAGGATGGCCTAGAAGAATAAATAAGTTATTGCGTTGGGACAAACATTTAGTTTTTTTTATTTGTGTTTGTATGAATTTTTTGTTGGATATTTAAATTTTAATTTGAATTTAATAAATATGAAACTTATTAGTAAATATCATGAGCTTTGGTGATAGCCCAATCATGCCCCGACTTTAATTCCGCTGCGGGTCGGGGTGTGACAGATTGGTATCAGAGCCTGTGACTATATGGATATAGGATAGGTTATTAGACCTTTAGAGCCTATACTATAGTTGACTAGATTTAAATTGTCTATGTGTTACATGCAAAATTCATGATGTTTATATGTTTCATGTTTATATTCACACACAACATTATGCAAACATTCTCACAAGTACATGTTAATATGCAATGCTCATCATAGATCATACCCTCATATCATATCATATTTATGAAAGCACACACCTCATAATTTCACTATTTCCGTTATTTCTTTTCGAAGATTTTTGCAATGTTTTCATATTTTTTTCAATTCACATCAAAGTGAGTTTTCACGACGGGCATGTAGTAACTGGAAGGGTATGAGTACCGGAGTCGGAACGTCCTGTCTAGGCTTGGGATTCGTATAAATCCAAAATAAATGACCAGTTTGCCTACCTGGGGACTAACGATGAGAGTACGAAGGACCTATTAGGCCAAAGCATGATATACCAAACGTCGTGTGAACTAACCCCACTTTGAGTTGTCATTGTGTCCACACCTGGACACCCTCCGACCATACATCTCGCAATCATGTTTTACGATTTTCATTCGGGGGGTGTGAGTGTTAACCCGCCGACACCAATGTGAATCCTACCAAGCCCAATAGTCATGGGGGCCCACATGACTACACAGGCAATGGTATGGGGGACATTTGGAGGCCCAAACAGGAGCAAACCCAAGACATCCTATGGATGTAGTTACAATTATTTTCAGTTATGTTATTTTCATTTTTTTTACGACACATGACACCTAGGAAATTCTTGAACTCATAATCTCCCTATACATATTCCTGTAGATATCTGCTAGGCAATTACGTGGAGGTCAAAGGTCAGGGAAGTCAAACGAACGCTTGGCCAAGCAAATTGCTAAACAAATGGCCGCAGTGCTTCCTGACATCGTACTACAAGTTCAGCAAGCTCTCACCGCTAATCCCATCAACTCTCCCAACCAAGAAGACCAAAGCATCGCCAACCCTCCTCCCAAAACCCCCAAATGCACCTACAAACACTTCAAGTCCTGCGATCCCCCAAAATATGAAGGGACTGAAGGTGTCACCGCTCTCCTTCACTGGTTTGAGGAGATGGAAAACACCTTTCTCAATTGTGATTGTCCCGAGGACCGTAAGGTACGTTACGCAACTGGAAGATTGTTTGGGGTAGCCCTTACCTGGTGGAACACGGAAAAGGGTAAGCGAGGTGTTGAAGATGCCATGGCCTTAACATGGGAAGAGTTAAGGGAAATCATGACGAGACGTTTCTGTCCAAGAAGCGAAATCAAAAAGCTAGAAGACGAGTTTCACGCATTGAAACAAAAGGAAGGAGACCACACTTCATACAATAAGAGATTTCTCGAGTTGAACCAGATGGTCCCCAATCTGTTCACCCCATTATACCGCCTAATTGAACACTACATTCGAGGCCTCCCCTCGAAAATCCAAGATTCGGTTTTAAGCACTTCGCCTGCAACACTTGAAGGCGCAATGGAGTTAGCTACGAAACTCACTGAAAATCGCATTCGAAACGGAAAATTTAAAGATGAGAAGAAGAAAACACCCATTGAGACCCCAATTCCAAACCACCCAGGTTCATCCTCGAAGTTTGCTGGTAAAGGAAGCGAAATGGCAAGAACTTTGCTGTCACCCAAACCAACCCTCCCATCACTGCTGCTCTAATCACCCAAGTGGCCCCTCCAGCCGCACCATTCAAAAGGCCATACACTGGCCCACACCTAAAGTGTAACCGTTGTCAATACCATCACCCTCCTGAAAACCCCTGCCAACATTGCACAAGTTGTGGCCGTGCGGGTCACACCATCCAAACCTGCCGTAGCCTTCAGCGATTGAACCGCAGTCAACCTCCAACCCAAACCCAAAATCAAATGGTGGGCCAAGCCCAACCCTTACTTCTACCACCTGCACAACTCACAGCCCAACCTCACTACCAACCCAACTACCCCATGATGCAATCCATGTGAGCCTTTTTCAATTGTGGGGACCCAAACCACTTCAGGAATACTTGCCCACGCCTGGTGAACATCATCCATGCCCAAGCTCAAGCAAACCCGGTAAACCAAGCCAACCAAGCTCCTCCACCTGCTAGAGGAAGAGCTTTCAATATCAATGCCAACCAATCTAAGGCTGACAACAATATGGTCAACGGTACGTTTCTCATAAATGGTAGTTATGCATCCATATTATTCGATACTGGTGCGGATAAGAGCTTTGTGTCTTTAGAATTCGAATCTGTTCTCGACCAACCTCGTGATAATCTCATTGAATCTCTGACGGTGGAAGTTGCTGACGGAAAACCCACTTCATTAAATTCTATTATACGCGATTGTACTCTCACCCTAAATGATCACGATTTCCCAATTGATCTCATTCCTACGAAATTGGGAAGTTTCGATGTTATCATCGGCATGGAATGGCTCAGCCGGCATCACGCTGAAGTGGTGTGCCATGAAAAGTTCATTCGTATTCCTCTCACCGACGGTCAGACACTACGTATCTTTGGGGAAACTCCTTTGAAAGGGCTCAAATTGATGTCCTGCCTTCAAGCCCGAAGTTATCTTCGCAAGAATTACGTCGCATTTCTAGCTCACGTCGTTAAGAAGGAAGGCAAGGAGAGGAAGCTTGAAGATATTCCAATTGTGAAAGAATTCCCGCAAGTTTTTCCCGACGACGTTTCAGGACTTCCTCCTGCGCGAGAAGTCGAATTTCGAATAGATCTTGTGCCTGGTGCTACACCGGTCGCAAAATCTCCCTATAGGTTAGCCCCATCCGAGATGCAAGAGTTGGCCAGTCAACTGCAAGAGCTGACTGACAAAGGATTCATACGTCCTAGCTCATCGCCTTGGGGTGCACCTGTTCTTTTTGTGAAGAAGAAAGATGGAATGTTTCGCATGTGCATTGATTATAGAAAACTCAACAAGTTGACGGTTAAGAATCGCTATCCACTGCCTCGTATTGATGACCTTCTAGACCAGCTTCAAGGGGCCACCTGTTTTTCCAAAATCGACCTTCGTTCTGGTTATCATCAGCTTAGAGTGCGCGAAGAAGATATTCCAAAAACTGCCTTCCGAACTCGTTATGGTCATTACGAGTTCATGGTTATGCCCTTCGGTTTAACCAACGCCCCCGCTGTCTTCATGGATTTAATGAATAGGGTATACAAACCCTATCTCGACCGTTTCGTCATAGTCTTCATCGATGACATTCTTATCTACTCCAAGTCAAAATCCGATCATGAGCGACACCTTCCACTCATTCTTACACTCTTAAGGACTGAAAAGCTTTACGCCAAGTTCTCAAAATGCAAATTCTGGTTATGAGAAGTACAATTCCTTGGTCATGTCGTCAATGACAAAGGGATTCATGTCGATCCTTCGAAAATCAAGGCAGTACAGGAATGGCAAGCGCCACGTACCCCTACCGAAGTTAGGTCATTTATTGGCTTGTCTGGTTACTACCGACGCTTCATTGTCAATTTTTCCCGTAGCGCCGTTCCGCTCACGGCCTTGACTCACAAGGGAAAACCCTTCATTTGGGGACCTAAGCAAGAGGAGGCCTTCCAAACTTTAACGCAAAGGCTTTGTGACGCACCTATCCTTACACTCCCTGAGGGTTGCGATGACTTTTTGGTTTATTGCGACGCATCAGGGCAAGGACTAGGCTGTGTATTAATGCAAAGAGGAAAAATGATAGCCTATGCCTCTAGGCAACTCAAAGTTCATGAGAAGAATTACACCACCCACGACCTGGAACTCGGAGCCGTAGTGTTCGCTCTCAAGATATGGAGACATTATCTTTACGGTACCAAATGTGAAATATGCACTAACCATAAGAGTCTCCAGCATATCTTCAACCAAAAAGAGTTGAATATGAGGCAACGAAGATATGTCGAACTGCTCAACGATTACGACTGCGAGATTCGGTATCATCCTGGCAAAGCAAACGTGGTAGCCGAAGCGCTCAGTCGAAAGGGATATGCGAACTCTATTCGTCTTCTATGTTCACAAATCATAACCGATATCAAGGATCGAATCCGGGCAACTCAACATATCTCTGTAACGGAAAATGACGTACGCGATGAGCTGTCATGTGGAGCTGAACTCAAAATTGAAACCAAATCCGACGGTATTCTATATTATTTAAACCGCATATGGATTCCCGATCGCGACAACCTTCGTGATTTCCCAATGAATGAGGCATACAAAACACGATACTCTGTACACCCAGGAGCCGATAAGATGTATCAAGACCTACGATACACCTACTGGTGGCCTGGCATGAAAAAGGATATCGCTGTTTTTGTTTCCAAGTGCCTTACATGTTCCAAAGTGAAAGCTGAACATCAAAGACCTTCAGGACTTCTAGTCCAACCCGAAGTACCTGTATGGAAGTGGGAAAACATAACCATGGACTTCATTACCGGGTTACCTCGCACCTCCAGTGGGTATGACACCATATGGGTAATAATCGATCGCCTTACAAAATCATCTCACTTCATTCTGATACGCGAGGACTTCAAGAACGAGAAGTTAGCTCGTATCTACATCAACAAGATCGTAAGCCGTGATGGTGTACCGTTAAGCATCATTTCAGACCATGATGGTCGTTTCACTTCACGAACATGGCGAGCCTTACAAACCGCTTTGGGTACACGGTTAGACCTTAGCACCGCCTTCCATCCTCAAACTGATGGTCAATCTGAGCGGACCATCCAAACCCTTGAAGACATGCTTCTAGCATGTGTCATAGACTTCAAAGGAAATTGGGACGCTCATCTACCGTTAGTCGAGTTCTCGTACAACAATAGCTATCATTCAAGTATCGGCATGGCTCCTTTCGAAGCTTTATATGGTCGTAAATGCCGATCTCCAGTATGTTGGCACGAAATTGGTGAAGCGCAAATCACCAGACCTGAATTGATTCAAGAAACAACCGACAAAATCCTTCAAATTCGAGACAATCTTCTAGCGGCTCAAAGTCGTCAAAAGAGTTATGCTGACAAACAACGAAAGCCCTTGGAATTTAGCGTTGGTGATCAAGTACTTTTGAAAGTATCACCGTGGAAGGGAGTGGTTCGTTTTGTCCAAAAGGGCAAGCTAGCACCACGCTACGTAGGACCTTTCAAGATACTCGAAAGAGTAGGTCCTGTAGCCTACAAGCTTGACCTACCAGAAGAACTCAACAGAATACATCCCACGTTCCATGTATCAAACTTGAAAAAGTGCCTCGCCGACGAAAACCTCCATATTCCTCTAGAAGACAATCAAGTCGATGAATCAATGCACTTCGTTGAAAGACCAGTGGAAATCATGGATTTCGGTGAGAAGCGTTTAAGGCGAAGTCGTATTCCAATCCTCAGGGTGCGTTGGGAGTCAAAACGAGGACCCGAGTTTAATTGGGAACGCGAAGACTCAATACACGAAAAGTACCCGCATCTTTTTCCGGTTACAACTACTACTTAAATTTCGGGACGAAATTTCTAAAAGTAGGGGATACTGTAACATTTGTGTAAATCGGGTTTCGAAAACCCGCCCCAAATTATCAATCAAAGTGTATTTATTTATGTCGTTTGGTTATTTTATTACTGTTTAAAATGTTTCATATATAAATAATCAATGTTTAAATAACCTTAATGAAATAATAAAATAAATAATCAATTAAAATAATAAATATTAATACTTAATAAATGATTAATAGGCTTAATAAAAATAACAAAGAAAATAGGACTCAAAAAGGGGGAACCGGGAATCGAACCCGGGTTCCCGGGGTAAAAACACACACCGCACACACCACTGCACTACACACATAAGTTGTGCTATTGTTAGAATCTCAATGCTCTTATATTCAAGCTAAAAGGGACCCTGCAGCACCCGCCAATCTCCTCGACGGAGATCTCGGCAAATCACGCGTACTTCCTCAAAAATCGAAAAACTGTCCAATCTATTTCAAGTAAATTTCTTGACTGTAATCACACTGGCAATCAATCCGAACCAAATCGCAAGAATCGAGCCCTCAAACACCCCTATAAATACTAGTCGAGCTCTCACAATCAAAACTCGCTCATTCTGCTCGCATTGTTCCTCTGCTCACACCCCCTTTTCGCCGGAAAAACACAGTCAGCCGCCGGAATTCAACCGCCGGGAATCGTGATCCTCCACTTCTGTTCTACGGTAGACTCCTGCTCTTTTCCTTTGAATATTACTCAATTAACATCGCATACTGATGGTAATCAGAAGTGAATCAGATTTAAACGGGCGGGTACAGGTTTGGTTCGAATTCAAAATGAAGAAGATGAAGTGAAAATCGTGTTTTATGTATTTAAATTATAAGTTTCAAACGGGTTAGACACACAGTCCAGTGGTGGACTGTGTGCAAACACCCTCACATAGCATTTTCGAATCCACGCTCACACACCGGCCCGACCATTTTCAAACCTTTTTTTTAAATCTATCATTTCTGTAATAACATATTTAGTGTATAAATATAATTAAAGCGCTAGTATTGTCGGGTTAGACACCCAGCCCAGTTGGTTGGGCTGGGTGCGTAACATCACCAAGGTCGCCGGTTTGAATCCCCCGACTCACACCGGTCGGACCATTTAATTCTGTTTTTAAATTTAATTAAAATAGAATGAACCTAAAATGTGTATAAGAATAATTAAAATCATGTTTCTTTCGGTTTGACACGTAGCTCAGTTGGAAGATCTGCGTGCACGCAACCGAGAAGTCACGGGTTCGAGCCTCAATACACGCATGCCAATTATCCTAGCGAACCGGCCTGACAGTCAGCCTGTCAGACTTACAATTTTTTATTTGTTATTTTATTTAATTATTTATTTATTTATTTATTCTATAGTTATATTAAAAGAAAATTTTATTAAAAATACTTAAATTACAAGGGTTTAAAATATTAATAAAAATCACAAAAATAAACTTAAAAATCTAAACAAAGCTTTTTAATCAAAAAGTTAGCTTATTTATTTATCAAGTTATCGCGTTGTTATTTTAGGTTAGTACTCTTTCGTCGGTCAAATTCTCAACTCGTGCGCACTCATCATCAACCAAGAATACGCACCCACTGTGAGTGAATCTCTATAAATTCCCCGTTTTAATCATATATTGGGTGTATCATGTGTCGTATTATTTCTTTATTTTATTTAACACTTGTGCTTATATCATTTCGTGATCAAATGTGTATTGCTTGTAGTGTGGTTTATATGTGGATTCATTTTATCATTTCATGCATTTATTTCATTAGGCCCATCAGTTCCTCGTGGGATACGGGTTGAGCATTAGGTGCCTCATTAGATCGGCTCCGTTTGATTGAGCCTTGATCTCCCATCATTCATGTCATATATTCATTTAATGTGGTTTGTGATTGGTTACATACATATATTTGCTCACATGTGATTTATGCACAATTTTCTTTAATAAACGTAATAAGCAATTATTTAAATGTTTTATCAAGGTTCACTCGCCAACTTTTGTTGACCCAAAAATTTCCTCTGTTTTACACATGATACAGGTGATCAAGTTGAGGAAAGAAACACTTAAGATGGCCTAGAAGAATAAACAAGTTATTGCGTTGGGAAAAACAATTAGATTTTTTTTATTTGTGTTTGTATGAAATTTTTGTTTGATATTTAAATTTTAATTTGAATTTAAATATGAAACTTCTTAGTAAATATCATCAGCTTTGGTGATAGCCCAATCATGCCCCGATTTTAATTCCGCTGCGGGTCGGGGTGTGACAATCGAGACTGTACACATGTGTATACACTAACAATTGTGTATCTTGTATATACGGAAACTAGCAAGATTTTAGAAATTTTGATTATATTGTTTAATAATGCAATTTACAAAAGACGCAAATGCCTTTCTTTCAATTAATTTAAAGGGAAGTTACAACATTATAACTACAATCTTGCCATTGTTTAAAAATCTATAAATGATATAATCCAATGACTCAGATTAGTTCACACAGTTCATAGTGTTCACTCTAGAACCCTACCCATATAATATATATATATATATATATATATATAATATAGGGATGAGTTAAAATGAGAATCACCTTGAGTTGTGAGAACTGTGAGAACTATGCCATCCAAAATATTTTTCTGAACTTTTTCTCAAAAGCCACAAAAAAGATCAATTGTTTAAGCAAAAAACAATTAAAAAAATGCCGCGTACCCACATGAGACGTAAAAAAATATTTATCTTCATGTAAAATTTACGCCAGCGCCTAAAAAAACTTGCATCAATTAAAAGTACTGACTAGACAATTAAACTTTAAAATTTTATAAAACTACTTTTTTCCCTGTTGTTATTCTTATTATAGTATGTGTGTGTATATATATATATATATGGCTTGGGTCAAATGAGAACCATCACGAGTTGTGAGAACCTTTTCTTTTTGCGTGAGTTGGGCCAAATTTTTTTTTGCAAAAACGTAGATGAAAATATTATAAAAACATTTGTAAAAAAAAGTATTGAGTCGACAGTTTTGACTGATGCAAGTTTTTTTCGCGCCGGTGTAAATTTTGTACGAATATAAATATTTATTTATGCCTCATGTAAATGTGAGTATGTTGGTTTTTTTTCTTTTGCACAAACAAGTGTTTTTTTATGATTTTGAAAAAAAAAATCGAAAAAACCTTTTGGATGGTCTAGTTCTCACAACTTAAGATGGTTCTCATTTTAACCCATCCCTATATATATATAATCTTGTATGATCAGCCTGTAATAACAACCGATTTCAGAGTAATTAACAAAAGATTTTTATTTTAATTATTATTTTTTAAATGGCAATTCGATAGAATGGAAGCCCAGCCTACTCTAAAGGAACAACATTATTTAACGGCTAAAGCCATCTATGAAAACCCTTTTTCCAAGTTCACTGGAATACAAGCCGGTTACCATCCAAGGAGGAAACTCACCTTAGGTGAGAAAACTCCATATACCACACAAGTAGGGATCGAACAAAGACGTTACAATTTGTGAAGTCTTAGGTATCTCCCCTCAACCATTTGGGCTAAGGCTTACACATTATTAATTACAAATTAATCATGTAATTTGCAAAAGATAACATTAAAAATATTAAAATCCCAATATGAAACCCTCACACCTAGATTTCAAAAAGTATTTCTTATTAGACCATGTGTAGTCATAAAGCATCTTGTGAGGCGTTATACGACAAGTGTTAAAAAGTGCATAAGTGGGCTTTATATCACAAGAGGTTTAGTCATAAAGCCACACACCCATCATTACCTAATCATTAATTTTTTATTTTTTAAATAATCTCTAGATTATTTAAAAAACATTTTTATTAAATTTAAAAAAACATTACAATAAAAGAAAACAATACATTTATTCTTCTTCTTCACCGTCGTTCTCTCCTTCTTCCTCTTCGTTTTCTCCATCATATAAACCTCCGTCTGCAAAGTTTCCAGCTTCGAATTCTTCAACTTCTTCTTCCTCGTAGTCTTCTTTGACATCACCATTACGTCGAATTGGATGAATCGCCCAAGCATGCTCGACTGAATCCGCCTTTAACGCGTTATGTATATCCTTAGATCAAAATAGTTGAGCATTTAAGATTCTCTCTTCCATTGTTGCTTGGGTTCTTTCAACTGCATCTTCCGGAAAATAGTCTTGGCATATCGTTTTTCCATCGTCCTCTATGATCATATTATGAATAAGCATGCATACATGACCATTCGAATTCTATCCTTATTCCACATAGGACAAGGATTTCTAATAAAATACCATCGTTGTTGAAGAACCCCGAAACACCTCTTGATTTCCTTTCGCGACAACTCTTGTAGTTTTTTAAAATATTGTCTTTTCACATCAAGCGTTTTATAAGACGTTTTAACAACATTCGAATACTCCAGTATATACCATGGCCCAGATATATTCATACTCGTAGTCATTCTCGTTTGCATGAAAACCGGCTTTCGAGATTGTGCCAGAAATGTAGCTCTCTAACAATGGTGAACACTCGAAGGTATTAATGTCGTTCATAGACCCGGCTACACCAAAGAAAGCCGACCATACCCATAGGTCGTATGACGCAACCGCTTGTAAAACCAAAGTTGGTCCTTTCTGGTCACCGCGTGTATGTTGACCTTGCCATGCAGTTGGACACTTATACCAACGTCATTGACGACAATCCAAACCACCAATCATGTTGGGTATTCCATGCTTTTCTAAATGCACCTCGTATATTTGTTGAAGATCGTTCCAAGTGGGATTTCTCAATTAGCGCTTTCAATATAATTGGCATATACCTAAAATATAATCAAATATTTAAAATTTATAAAAGTTTTACTAGTGATGTACTTTAAAATAAAAATAAATATATAAATGTGAGTAAAAATATCAAAGCAGAAATGTTCCACGCTATCTCGTGTTGTTTTCTCCCCCATCTTCAAATACTCGTCGTTGATGTCGTACGTGTTTCCGTAGGCTAGTATACGTAAAGCGGAAGTTACCTTTTGAATTGAGGTGAACCCTAGATATCCTCTCGCTTTCATTCTTTGCTTAAAGTAGTCATACTTAGCTTCCAAATAATCATTAATTCGCAAAAATAACCTTTGGTTCATCCTAAACCGCCGTCTAAAAACATTGGGTCCGTGAACCGGTGTAGGATCAAAATAGTCTTTAATCAAACGCTCGTTTGGGCTTCACGGTCTCACAAGATATAAGTGCGCCTCAAAATGGGGCCTATAGGAGAACGGCTAACGTGTTGCATGGCTTGTATCGTGAGAGCACATGCACTCGTAACCACTTCTTCCTCCTTCGCGATTTCTTCGGATAAAAAAAAACCTTCGGTAAATATCAGTGAACGAATCTTTGGATGGGTAGCCCAAAATAAAGTGGGAGTATATGAATGAGTGTTTGTTGAGGTGAATGCTAAAAATCAATGGTATATATAGATATTTAGGAAACAAATATTTAAATGAATTTGACCGTTTGTAACGGTCGGATTTTTGAAAATAACACCCCTCACGCCGCCACCACCTTCGCGGAGTGTCCATTTCAAAACCCCATAGCACATGCCGTAGTGGTGTACGGCGACGCTATGGGGCACTATAGCCTCTTTTACCGTGTGATGGCGCCCCACTACAAGTGGCCTTATACCAAAGTCTAAACACTCGGTCGCTACACCAAATATATTTTTGACTATGCAAATTATCGAAATTCTTTTCTGAAATAAATTTGAGGTTGGTGGCGTGTATTCACACATACCCTCCTAAATGCTGAAAGCTTTTTTTTCTTTGTTTTTTTTTTCTTTTTCAATATCAGAAAACACAAATCTACTAGTTGAACTGAAAATATTTGGGTCTTTTGCTAGATAGAAAAGTGAAATAAAATAAAATTCAAAATTTAGAAGCATCTTTAATTTAGGAGTGATTACGTGGGTGTCCGGAAGCTCCCACTCAACAAGGCTAAAATAACAAGTTAAGCAAAGTCACACTAGCAACCAGAAGTTGGAAACTAGAAGCTCGAAGCTTGAAGGAGGAAGCCAGAAGCTGGAGGTCGAAAGCTGGATGCTCATGTTAATGTACACATTGGATCTTGAACCTGCAAAGTTATCATCTTACTTATGGCCGGAAAGGATCCTCCTCCGAAAGATAATCCCAAAAGTTCACTACCTACCTCTAGCTCTCCTGCTACACCAAGGGTAGGCCGAACTGTTGTCTCAAGATGTTACACAGTTTCAAACACCTGCTCTTACATGAGTAGCTCCATCTTCATCCAGTGAGGCACTTTTCCCGGTGGCAACGATGGAGATAACTACTGAAGGCATGAGAAACAATTTCATACAACTAAGGGAGCTTTTGAATAGGTATGTCCGGGAACAACGAAACAAAGGAGTGAGAGTTCGCTTGTCTTATGATGAACTGTAGGTCACACTCTCACCTATGCACCCACCTTTGTGTAGGACCACTTCTTCAAATGTTAACCGTAACACAACAAGCCTAAACCCCATTCCTTACCTCATGTTAGATGGTTCCCTTGGACAAGGGAGTACACGTCATGGCTCCCCCTATGTCCCACCAAGAAGCCCAGAGTTCACTATTAAGCAGCTTCTCACGCTAAGTCAATCTACACCACCTCAGACACAAACCTCCTTTGGAGAAGCTCTCGGGTCGCTACCTCTTGCTAGTGCTGTTGTAGTTGCAAGTCTATCTGCCTTGTTTACTCTGTTGAGTCAACAACTAGTAGGAAACCACACTTGGCAGGCTGCCTTGGGCCAGCCTAGCACACGTATAACCGGGGCAGGCACGAATCTCGATATCCCTTCTATGCGTTAAAAGCCAAGTTCTTTATCATGCTACTCTGACGAGATAGCTAATTACGTCTTCCAAACCAAGTTAAAGATGCATCCGAACGTCAAAACATTTGACGGGATGGAAGATCCAGAAGACCATCTCCAAGTGTTCACTCGAGCTGCTACCATTGAACGATGGAACAACGCTGAGTGCTGCCACATGTTCATGCAGAACCTCATCGGACCTGTCCGTCTGGTTATGTGGGTTACTCCCAAGAAGCATAACCTCGTTCAATGATTTATACAAGAGCTTTCTTACCAACTTCACTCCTCAACGTAGATGTATAAGGGATGCCATATGCACCAAATCCAACAAAAGTACCATAAGGACCTTTGAACCTTCATGGAGAGATTCAAGAAAGAGGGCTTGACATACAACAGGGCAACTGAAAAAATGAGGGTCTTTGCCTTCATGAATGGCAATAAAATAAAGAAGCTACTTAGAAGATTCCACGAAAAACCATACTCAAACCATGGAGGAAGCTTTCGAAAGGGTAGAATCCTTTTTGAAGGGTGAAAAGCTTTAGAAAAACAAGATGCTAAGAAAAGAGAACAAGGAAGCTGGAGGGAATATGCTCCTCAACAAAGAGACCCAGGTTTCAGCCCTTCGTGGACAAACGACTATTAAGACCCTACGAAAGGAGAAGGTCTGAGAGAGGAGCAGGTCACCACGTCCAAACACGTTAACGGTAACCTATAATAAACTTTTATGTGTAAAATATAATTGGTATAAGTTTAAAAGACTGATTTATAACTCTTATGATTCCGTTCATTGAACCTGTAAATCCCAAATATTTAAAATAAACAACTTCCATGTTTTTACAAAACTTCCTTTAAGTTATAAGAAAACTAGCTAATGTTATGGGGGGCTAGCCTACTTTACATAGGCAAATGTTTCTTAGAGGGATATCACATGTTAAAACTTGGGCAATGAAAGTTATTTAAATAATTAATGTAAAGTAGGATAAAAGAAAGATTATTGTTAAAAAAACTAGTGGATTACACCCGTGCACTGCGGCGGGGTGATCCAATTTTTAATGGAAACGTAGACGCAATAGTAAAAATAAAGTTAATGGCAGGTATTCGTTTGATATTGGTTTGGTTCATTAAGATACCGACACTTACTAAAAAAGAAACAAAAAAGTCATGACACGACAAAAAATAGCGAGATGTATTTACATCGATCGAAACAATAAAAATGAATATCAATTTTGGTACTAGCGTTGTTCGGTCAGTTTTAGACCGTTCGTTTTATTACATGTACCACACCAGGAGATTCGATTGAAACTTAAAAAAGAAAAAGAGAAACAAAGAAATAGAAAAGAAAAAAGAAAAATGAAAAAAAATATTCACAAAAGACAAAAATTACAAAAGAACAAAAGTTTTCTGTAGTTAAAATTTCATGAATATATACATAATAATAAGAAAACTTATTGATTCATTTGCATAATTGTTTTATATTTCTTAAATTGTTCAGTTTAATTAAAATATCAGTTGTGTAACAGGTTCACTTTTCCGGATTACTGAAATATGAAACAAAATAACTAACTTATATACATTTGATTATGTAAAATTTAATAAAGCCACACATGTTTAATATAGATTGTGGTTTAACATAACGTCCGTCACGTTAGCGCTACATATATAATGGACTATAACAAACTCACCCTTTAACTATCACGTTGTGATTTTGACGCCCGGGTTTAACGGTCTTGGGACGGGTTTATCTCCTTTCCCAGCCGATGTGGCGGGGGCGCTAGAGTCCAACTGTTAGTCTTAGAAAGACATTACATTCACCGTTTTTTTGAACGGTGATTTCTTACTCTTTATAAGACTTGAATCTAAGACGTTACACTTGGTGTATTAAAAGGCTTTGCCTTGCCATTGTACCACCGATCCGACACCTAATAGTTAGTAAGTACCAGGTGATGATAAAATTAGCATCGCATCAATTCTAACCATTTAACAAATTCAAACAAAAACGTTATACTTGTTTAATCTAAGATAATAATTTTCCTTACGCTTTTTAGAAAATAAGTATACTTTGTATCTGATTCGGTCTCTCTTTCTAAGTACACATATCTATACGTGTGTCCATCATGCCACTTCCCTTTTTCTTTTTTTTTCTTTTTTTAATCTTTTGCAAGTCTTGAGTCTCTGAATCTAAATGTATCTTGCCAAATGTAAATGAATTTTATATTGCCGTATAGTTACGATTTCATGCTGAGATGATATTTTACTTGATTAACACCACGTATCAGCAATTTGCATAGCCATATACTTCTCCATAATATGTACTGCTTTTGTTTTTTCACTTGTGTTCCATAATTATTATTTTCCCCTTTTGAAAGGGTTAATTATTCAAATATAGTGTAGGATATTTTAATTTAATTGAGATTTACTTGACCAAAATGAATTGTAATACACATCAAACAACTTAGAAGGTGCGAGAGTGCACACTTTTTTGACTTGTTGTAATATATGTTGCTTTTGTTTTTTCACTGAGAGCAGTGTCTAAGGGGCGGCATCTAGCTTGGGTCAATTAAGGCATTTTAGAGGCAATTTTTCCTGAAATTGGGCTTATTTTCAAAATAAAAATAAGGCATTTTGAAGGTAATTTTTAATTTTAAATTATATATGCCTTTAGCAATTACCAGTTTTTGCATCCATAATTCGAAATCCCTTTGGTTATTACATGGATCATACGAATTTCATAACACACAAATACTAAGTTCTAGTTACCACCAAAATAATTCAATCTAAAAGCAATTATACGCTTCTCAGATCATTCGTTGCGTTCTAAATCCCCAACATGTACTAATAATGTTTGTTTCTTTTATTTTTCATTTTGATATATATATACATATACACACACATATATATATATATATATAGGAAGAGAATCATGAGAAGACTAAAAAAGTATAAAAACATACCAATTTTTTTACATTTTGTTTATAAAAAATCATTACTTTTTATGTATAAAAAAACTTAAAAATAAACCTTGTATTGCACATGTGCATTATATGCTTAGATTTAGCTTTTGAGTTTAGTTAGCTTTTAGGGTTATTTTTTTGAGGGTTTTAGGATTAGGTTTTGAGTGTGAGTGGAGAGAGGTTTAGGTTTTTTGAGAGGTGCAAGTGGTGGGTTTAGGTTTTCTGGGGGTTTAAGATTTAGTTTTAGGTTTTTTTGGAATGGGGGTTAGGCTTTTGAGGGATGATGGATTTAGGTTTTTTGGGGTGGGGGTTTAGGTTTTTGGGGGTGTCGGTGGAGTGGGTTAGGTGGTTTAAGCTTCTTCATATTAATACAATGTGCAGTATAACTTTTTTTTTAAAAATAGTTATTTTATATATTATATATATTGATTTATATTAAAAAAATTAAAAAAAAAGTTTTTGATATGTTTTTAGGCTTTTTTTAGTTAGTTATTGGTTTTTTATTCAAACTAGTTTTTTCATGATATATTTCATATATATATATATATGTATATATATATGTGCGTGTGTGGGTATTAAATAAAATTTTGAAGAATAAACCAACTTTTATTTTTATTTTCTAGAAGATGAGTGATATTCAATTAAAAAAAATACAGAAAAAACAATTCACTGTAAAAGAAAAAGACTTCATACAATCATACTCATGAGTAAATACATATTAAAATCAACAAAAACTCATTTCCCAGTTCACATGATTTTGATCATCTATCTTAAGCTATCTTAGTAAACACCGTTATTTGATTCACACGCTTTAGATTGATGAACCACTTCGAAACGATAAAGAGTCTCTGCCGCATAGCTGAATTGAACCATTGATCTATGCCTTAGTGGCTCGTTATTGTTTATAATGCACAAATCACCTTCTTTATAGATGATGTTTGGGTCAGTCTTCACATTCAAGTTAAACCCTTTACAACTTAATTTTACTTGCCCTATGCAACATGTATAGCATGGGTTTCCAATCCACACGCCAATATCCCGATGTAGCTGGAATGTCCCGTTCCTGGAGGATTGTGGTTTTGCAATCTTCGATCTCTTGGCTAGATACATCTGTAAAATTATAGACGATGATATAATCTTTTATCGATTGTAAAAGAGTCCTCACGACCTTACTTCTACAACTTAATATAATTTTGTTTTATTGTTAAAAAGAATCTTAAAACAACATCACTCGACTGTATAAGGGCCGGTTGACTCTTGACATCAGTTAGTTCCAGCACCGAACTAACTAAAAAAATATATATAACTAAATTGTAAAATAGAGTAAAATGCCATTTTGGTCTCTAAGATTTGGCCAATTTTGCGACTTTCGTCCAAAGGCTTGTTTTTTCGCATCTGGATCCAAAAGTTTTGAAATCTTCCCATCTTCATCCGGCTTGTTAACTCCATCCATTTTTCTCCGTTAAGTTAAGTTAGGGGAATTTTTGTCTTTTTTTTGTTAACTTAAAGGGCAATTCGGTCTTTTGAATACTTGTACATTATGTTAAACGCTTGTATATAAAGTGAAAAAGACCGAATTGCCCTTTAAGTTAATAGAAAAGACGGAAATACTCCTAACTTAACGGATAAAAATAAATTGAGTTAATGAGCTTGATGAAAATGGAAAGAATTCAGACCTTTTGGAGATGTAAAAAACAAAAATGTAGACGGAAGTTACAAAACCGACCAAACCTTAGAACTAAAATGTCATTTTACTCTGTAAAATACCTTTGCTCATCAAGGAAATGAAAAGAAGTGAAGAAATGAGTTTGACCGTGGGTGTCATTTGTGTAGGATTAGGAATCTTGACTCTTAGTTGAGATTGAAAAAAATGCATAATGCATATATGTATATATAGCCGTGTCTAATTGATGAGATTTACTTAAGAATATCTTTTTTTTAGTTTCTGATGTGATGAGATCTTTACGGATGGTATATTGTAATACAGTATCGTGGAGGTTTTATATCAAGTGATTAATCGAAGGCACTTATAGAATAATCAAATAAACTTCAATGGTTAATTGTAGCATAGCATAAGGCAATAACGCATATGCCTTAAACTATACATGTTTTGTAAGAATGTGGACACTTTGGTTTGACAGGTTTTAATGTAATGTTCATAGATCTGTTTTACCGGGTTGACATTTTTAACAATTAATTTTTCACGATTTGATCGAACTGTTTTTTATTTTTATTTTCAAAATCATTAGTTTGTATTGAAATTTAAGATAAAGTATAAAATACAAAAGTCACGTAACGTGTGAAACATACGCGACCACCAAATAACACGTGTGTTTATGCATATAACATTCGTAATTAGGGTTAATTCATCTGGGTTTTATTACTATATGTGTGATTAGGTTACTTATGCGTGATTTTTTGTGTGTTTGTTTATGCGTGATTTTGTCTTTAGCCTATACGTGATTAGGGTTTGAATGTTATAATATGTGTAATTTACTCGCGTATGTTTCGCACGTTAAGAAACTATTGTACGTTAACCTTCCCTGAAATTTAAAAGTAAATATACCAACTATATACCAAATAAAACAGAAGAAATAATTAAAGTTATATCACCGGAACGGTTACACGCCCAATTCTAGCACTTTTGATTCTTGTATAATAGTTTTGGTGTGTTCCTTGGGTTCTTAACGGTAATATTCTTTTATTGAAATCTATTTATTCATATTATCTTGTCGGTCACATATTCTATCATTTATTTTTAGTAACAAGATATTTCAAATAATTAACTTTCGTGAGTGTTTTTTACTAATTTAATTTTTATTATAATCTTTTAAAGAAACTATTAATAAGAGAAAAACTGGAATCGGTTTGGCTGCGAATATGGAATCGGATCGCAATAAAGAAAAAGAACAAAAAATAAGAATGTAGTTTAATCCCACCCATAATCGACCCTAAGTTGAGGTGGTCACTGGTTGAAGTTCACGAGAGGAGGAGTAAAAAAAATGTCGTTCAAAAAAAGCCACCACTCTTATCCTAAAGCATCTGGATATTACATCAGGTCCAGTGGCAGGTATAGATAGTTTGGGTCTTAATCGAGCTCGGGTGGGTCATGACTATCCACATCAATCTCCGCATATTCGAAAAAATCTGATCCTTTAGTCCTAGTATGCATTCATCGTTGAGCTGCCTAAGAGCTCTGAAGGGACCATCAACTCCTTTATTCATTATTCCGCAACGGTGTTTTGATGTGAACGTGAAGACTAAGAAAACTTGATGCATAATGTGAATGTGAACCCATTAGAGTGTCGGCCACGTAGCATCATGACATAGACCATGTAACGATATTGAGAAGATTAACATGGATCATTGTAACAACCTACGCAAATCCCATGTCGGCCGTAGCCAAGGGAGATCTTGGTTCATAAGTAATGTCTCGCCTCTTATAAACACCAACGCGTTTTGAGTTTATTTGGTTATGAAGCATATGAAAACTCCACAGTTAAACGTGTTGAGATGGAAGTAGTACTAGGATGGGTGACATCCTAGGAAGTCTCTATCGGGCCAACAAAAAATAAATCCGTCATTTCCTGGATGGGCAACTCATCGGGGGCAAAGCAGACATTATTGGTGGTACGAAAGGCCAGATGTTACAAATGGTATCAGAGTCTCTCCTTTGTAGTTCGGAACAGTGAGGCAAACTTCATCGAGGACAATAAGTCCCTAAGGGGGTGATTCTAACAATACCGGCAAGATTAGCATGGATCATTGTAACACCCTAGGTAAATCCCACATTAGGCGTAGCCAGGAGAGATCTTGGTTCATAAGGAATATCCCGTCTCTTAAAATCACCAATGCGTTTTAGGCTTAGTTAGCTGTAAAGCACATAAAAACACCATAGTTAAGCATGTTCGGGTGTGAGTAGTACTAAGATGGATGACCTCCTACGAAGTCTCCACCTAAGAAATTAAAAATAAACCCGTAAGTTACTGAATTGACAATCTATCAAAGAAAAAACACACAATATTAATAGTATGAGAGGCCACATCTTATAAACCACCTCTCTCACTACATAACTCTTTAAATAAGCGGCCTAATATATTGATTTCAAGTGGTGGGCTCTTAGTCACTACCAACTTATTAATTTCAAATGTTAAACTTGTATTTCCATGAAGATTAGTTTTGGTATTGTCATGAAGATTGTCCACACCATTTTAAAGCATGCTCAATGACTTCGATGGGAATTTTCAAATAGATACGATACATGCTTAGCGAAGGAACATTAAACCTCTTAACGTGGTTGTCGACTTTTTGGCATGAATCGCCATACCTTGAGTATCTCTGGCCAAATCATTGTTGCCATTGGCCTCCATGACACCCTCTGTAGAGACCTGATTACCACCATTAGCAACCTCATTTTCATTCAACAAACTATAACAACTGTGCCATATATTTGTTCGTCTCGTTGAACGCTAAGTCTGCTAAGAGCTTTTTGCACCCACAAGAATTTTTCTTCATCTAGGGCAACCACACCTTGATTGTATCGATGTTCTTCGTCCGTAAAACTCCTAACTAAATTGGTCGTCATATTTGGATTCGAGGAAGCAGGCTGGGGATGGTCAGAATGATGCCCCTCTTGGTGGTCACATTTATCCCAGATGACAATATTTATCTCAGCTTCCTTCATGCACATCTCCTGCTATAACTAAAGATATAAGATCTTTTTTTCGAAGCTGTTAGATCTTAAGATACCGTTTATGATGTCAGATCCTTTGTTAGAGCCACCCAATTTCTTCATCATGTGGGTCTCGCAGATTGCCATCGTTTCCTTGGTTAATGATTCTAAGAGTGGGGTTGCGAGTAATTCTTCCACATCCAACCATTGCTCTGATACCAAGTGGTTGGCTAAGAATATATAATCCATGAGGGAATGGCATTTTATGTTACACAAAAGTTAAGAAGTTTTTTTAGTTTAATGCATAATGTACAATCCTAAAATAAAAGGAAAATTAGTCTTTCAAACAATAATTACACTTTAATCCCCTCATCTTAATAGACTTTAGTTCCCCCATCTTTAACCAAATTATACATAATTTGTTAATAGTTACTATTTATACCCCTTGTAATGTATTAACTATCCCACGATTTTTAAATGGTGTTAGGTCCCCTGTGACCTTCTCCTTTGATGACGAACACCGAAACATTGCACTTTATCAAGACGTAAAACATAAACAATAGAAAGTTCAGAGGAACAAGAAATAGGAGAAACTCGTTGTTTCAATAGTCATCACAGATTTACAATCACGAAAGAGTATACATCTCCTACAAACTGGTTTAGATTACTAAGATCTAAACCCTAGCTTTCTCTCTCTAACTTTCTCTCCCTAAAAGTTAACTCAGAACCAAAAGCTATTTATTACAACATAGTAGTAGGCACAAACAGTAATTCAAAACTTTCACTGAGTTCCGAATAACTTAACCTTATACAATGTAATTCAGACATCCACCAGAAATTCGGAATAATATTCAGAACTACAAAAGTTTTGAATTCATGACTTGGCTTTGACTAGGTTTGACTTCTTTGACTAAAACTGATAAAACAATGTTACCCGGCAGGAATTGCACTTACAGACAGCCATAACTTTTTCGTACGTTAATATTTTTCTAAATTACACCATAAAAACAAGCATTTTAATCTCTTTAATATGAGTGTAGTATAGTTATAGTTTTTTTAGTTGAAAAATCGAAAAGTTATGTGATTAAAATGTCTAAGAGTGTGTTCTTGACCGAAAACAAACGAAACCGAACAGAAATCAAACAAAAACTAATTGAAAACCGATTAACAGAAAACTAAATTAACCAAAAACCAGCTGTCAGTTTTTTGTACCCTCGTATAACCAAAATTAACCAAACCAAACCTTATATATTTTTATATATTTCTAGCTTTATGCATCTAGATCATGTATTTTACATTTTATACCTCTGTTTCATGTCTCTCTGAAAGTTCCATACACTCTTATCTGTCAACTGTACGAGCACAGAACAAAGGCAAACGCTAACCTGCCACCAGCACTGGCTGGGAAAGCACCAATGTAACCATCATCGGCCGGTCATCCCTACACCAATGGTAAGGTTCTACTCTCCCCCTCTTCTCTCTCTTTATCTCTCTCTCTCTCTCTCTTTCTTTTTCTCTCTACCTAGCCCCTATTCCCTACACCTTCACGTCAGCCGGTCAGAATTGCCTCAGCCTCCTCCTCCTTCTACGAACCCCACACCCCAATGCAACCCTGAACAGCCTCCGAAACCGGCAACTCCACAGACCCTGTCGTTTGTTTCTCTCCCTTGCTACCTCACTCTATTCTCTCTCTCTCCCGTCCTCATTCCCCGAACCAACAAAATCACTTGGAACCACATGTCCTACCTGATCAAACCTTGTGGCCAAATCTGAGTGTAGTGGTTTAACTTGGGTGCAAAACACTTAGACACAACCGCCAACGGCTGGAGTTGATCATCGGAGAGGCCTAGTCCGGCCGGGTCAATACTTCTCTGGTTTGGTTCAGTTATTTTAAAATGCAGGTAACAAGTTGGAGCAGACTCGACAATATTTAGCAGCCACCATCTTCCAGCAACTTGAAGACTTTCCTATGGCCCATTCATACAAGTAGGCCGTCTGGAACAACCACTACTGCGGTGATCTCTTCCCTTAACTTAAATTTATAATAACAATAATATTAATAATAAAATCACACATTTTAATATATAGTCTTAGTGTAGGAGGCTTCCCAGTGCTTATTGTGTGATACGTGTTGCTTAATACTATTGTGTGCTACGTGTGGCTTATTCATATTGTGTGCTACGCTTTGTTTATTGCCATTATATCTCCTTGTTGCTTGTTCTAAAATTTATCCATTTTGTGCTTCGGTTGCATTTTCTTTTCTATCAAGTGGTTAGTTGCAATCATAGAAATTAAAAGTTATGACTTTTCCTTGAGATCGTGTCAAAAACGAAAGGTGCACATAAGGGTGTGATTAGAGGAATAGTTTACGTGTGACGTCTTGGAATGTAGGTACACTAAGTAATTATTTGTTAGAAGCGATAAACACACTTAAAAAACATAGGATATAGATAGCGTGCCTTTAGGAGACTAGGTGGAAAGGACATGGAGCAGAAGAGTGCAATGTGTATAAGTTATTGCATTTGGGATCTGATGGACCAAGAACCGGGTAGGATTTTTAGTGGCCTTAGAATTGCACAGGAATGTGTTTGAGGTGGTATGACACAATGATAGAAATATGGTGTTAAGGTTAGTATTAGGCGAGCAAGTAGTGACACTGATTAGCGCTTATGCTCCATAAGTGGGACTAAGTGATCAAGAGAAGAGAGACTTTTGGGATTGCCTATACGTAGTAATGAGTGACATACTTAGGGAGGAGAAAACTTCTATAGGAGGAGATTTTAGTGGTCACATTAGTAAGGATAGTGATGGATTTCAGTCAGTGCACGGTGGTGGAGGGGTATGGTCCCAAAAACTCTGCGCCTGCGCAAGGTACCGTACCCTTATAATGACAACAGATCACAAGGATAACCCTGCACGCAATGCCAACAGTGCGCCATTCTTGAAACTAGCAGGTTGCCTAACAAACCTTGCACACCTTGCGCAACGGCAAGTTAAACCTGGAAGCACAGGCTCTTGACCCTGCGCTGATTGATCAAACCTCTAGCCGCAAATTCCTAAAACATTGCACAAGGCCAAGACTAAGATGGGAACAACTCATAGTCTTGAGAACAAAAGGACTTAATCCCTACAACTCCGCGCTGGCCAGAAAGCATTGATAAAGCCACGCGGAAGGGAGAAGCACAAAGAGGCATTAATCAAGTAGCAGGGTACAAAGTGGCAGAGCTGTGACCCAATAACCACTCGGCAGGTTGTGCCAGACCACGTTGCATGATAAACAGTGATGCTGAGGGAAAAAAGTATGCAAGGAAGTACACGTGGCACCAACCAACTCACGCCAGCGACTGTCACACGATCTCGACTACCGGCTGATGACAAGTCCGACAACAAGGACAACTGCCAGGACACGTGGCTCCATTCACTTTGCACCAAGCACACCTCCTGCCAGGGGCCATAAACGGTCGATGCAGAGGAGACAGAATTGATATTCCTAGTTGTCAGTTTCAAGGCCCAAGGCCCATTAGCACTCCGGATATAAAATAAGGATCACACCTCAAGGTTAAATCATCTGCATTACACTGCTTTGAGCTCACTCACTCATTACTTGCTTATTACTTGCAATCCAGATACTTATTCTCATGCACGAGTGTGGTCACGGAGGAAACCCTCCCCCTTTCTCCCATGACGAGGTTCACGGTGTTTCTAGTTTTGCAGTGAGCTTGAAGCAAGATAATTCTGAATAACAAACGAGAGATAACCTTTTATGCAGAGACGTTGAGCTGTAACCAAGATATCTCTGGATTTACACCTTATTCAGCCAGTGTTTCTTTATTGGCGCCACCCGATTTTTCTAACTCTTGCATCTGTCTCTCGTTCATTTTCTAAACCTCACTTTCAAATGGCTGACATTCCAACAAGTGTACCATGAGGTCCTCGGGCCGAGGGCAAGAACCCATTTCATGCTACTCGATATGACAGATAGTGGAAGAAAGTTCTTCTGGAAACGCCGGTGTTCACCATGACTCAGGTCGTGTGAATATCCCGGTAACTCCCGGAATACAAGTGGAAACTCCCTTTGTACCAATCACATCAATTTTACCTCCGGGTGAAATCCGATGTCTTTCTACATCAAATCTCAAACGGCCTTGAATGCCGTCTATGCACAACTCTGTGTGCAAAGCAATGCATCTCCTGCGCCGGCGTAGCCACCCACAACTCACGTGCACGCTTCGCTTGCACCGCGAGTACTAAGTTATGACTCGCCAACTGGAGCGAGTGTTTCATCACACCTTCGTACCAGGGAAATGTAGTATTCCCAGTCGCTGCCAAAATATGAGTCAAACACTCATAGGCGAGCATCTATTCATTCACGGATGGGCCCGGTCCTCTAGAGGGGCGGGACACCCAGTGTGAAGAAATAGACAGAACATAAGGCGAGGGTGATAGCGCCAGCGTGTTTCACCGGCTGCCTAAAGATCACGCTGCATACAAGCCTACGCCACGGGCTGTGTACAACCCGGAGGCGGAGTATAACTACAACCTGATCTACCAGCCGACTGAAGTAACCGAACACTCGAAGTTTGTGAAGGAGATCGCGTTAGCCCACTTGAACGCGCGAAATTACCATCCAATGTGGGAAGTTCAATGGGTTGACAAACCCAGATGACCACATGCGCTTGTTCACTGGCACGGGTCTCATCGGAGGTTGGACGCTGCCCATGTGGTGTCACCTTTTTTCCAAACTCTTACAGGCGTTGCATGCCTATGGTTTGACAACTTACCTACGGGTAAGCTCACCTCATGGAACAATCTCAAAGATAAGTTCCTAACCCATTTCAGCCAACAAAGATGGTACGTCAGAGATTCCTCTGAAGTCATGAATATTTGGCGGCGGGATGATGAAAATCTAGAAGATTATATCACCCGTTACAACAAGGAGGTGTGGAAACTGGTGACGTGCACGAAGACCTGATTCGTGCACAGTTCAAATATGTTGTTTGCTGTGATGAGATGATAAAAGTCTTGTTAGGAACTTCTGGCCTCCCAAAAAGCTGGGAGAAACTAATGGCGGCAGCAAAGGTCAATGCGTAGACGGAGCGTAACATAAACTCTAACCGACCTCCTCTTCCCTAGTACCGTCCGCAAGACATGAATAGGAGTTTTGCAAAGAAGAATAAGAAGAGTTGGAGGGAGTCCAACCAAAACCCTTCCTACTCACCGGCCGATGTACGCGCGACGATAAATAAGATTGCTACTCAAAGAGCAATCAAACAAGATAATCGTGATCGTCCACACCACTGACGAAGACCCCGACGGAGGTGCTCAGCACAGAAGATCATGAGTTCAAGCAGCCACCGCCGATGAGAAACAAAAAAGGTCAAGACCCTAACCTTTTTTGCGATTATCACAAAGATACAAGGCACACAACCGATAACTGCATCAGCTTGTGCACGGAAATAGAAAAGGCGCTAAAGAGTGGGAAGCTCATCCACCTACTTCAAAACGTGTGCAAGAAGGTGCGCCAAATTACTTGCGGCAAGAGGGCCCGAGTAACTAGAAGATGAAACAAGCATTTGTTTATATGATCCATGGTGGCCCAGCGCGTAAGCGCAACCATCAAAAGAGTTGTACGCCACATTGGCACGAACAACAGGTCATCTTCCACATAGTCCCCGGGGGCCCACAAGAGGAACGTCCGGTTGTGAAAACTGGTATCTTTGGCAATTATCGCACCGACTACATGTTCATAGACCCGGGAAGCTCTATGGAAATTATCTATGAACAATGCTTTCAACAGTTGGACCCAGAGGATAAGGCACGCTTGGAACGGGTCGACTTCCCATTGACTGGTTTCTTCAATGAAGCCGTTTTTCCGCTGGGTTAGATCTCTTTCCCGGTAACTCTTTCTGATGGACGCCACTCACGCACGGTCTCTGTCAACTTCATGGTAATGCCAGCAACATTGTGCCATGACGTATTACTAGGCCGTCGCGCCCAAAGATAGTTCAGCATGATCACCTCCACTCCTCATGCTGCCTGCGGGTTTCCAACAGAAACCGGGGTGGCCATCATGTATTCGAGGAAGGAGGTCATATCCATCGAAGTAGAACCACCGGTGAAGGTACCAAAGTACCCGGAACAAACGATGTTGCTAGGACCCGCCATGACCCTTGCAGTCAAGGCGCGGCTTAAACAACTCTTGTTCCACAACCTAGACATCTTTGCTTGGTCATCAGTAGATATGACAGGTGTACCAAGAGAGATTGCAGAGCATGCGCTGCACACTTTTCCTTCAGTTGAGCCGGTCATTCAGAAAAAGCAAAGTTTTGGTCCTGAAAAAAACTCGCGCAATGAACGATCAAGTTTCAGAGCTCCTCCAAGCCGGCATCCTCAGAGAAGTACGCTACCAAACATGGGTAGCCAATCCCGTCATGGTATAAAAGCACAGGCGGTTGGCGCATGTGCGTCGATTTCAAAGATCTAAACAAAACATGTCCAAAAGACTGCGACTCTTTGCCCGAAATCGACAAAAAGGTGGACCCCCTTGCTTCATTCAGGTGGAAATGTTTTCTTGACTACTAAAAAGGCTACCACAAGATTCAAATGAAGAAGGAAGACAAAGTCAAAACCGCATTCCGCATGGACAAGGGACTCTTTTGCTACATAAAGATGCCTTTTGGGTTGCGCAACGCAGGAGCCATCTACAAGCGTTTAATGAACCATGTCTTCGAATATGACATTGGCGAAACCATGGAAGTGCACATTGATGACCTAGTCATCATGAGCTCGGATAAGGAGAGGATGCTGACAAACATTCAGAAAACTTTCGCATCCTTGCGCAAGGCTTACATGAAGCTGAGCCCTGGGGAGTGCTTGTTTGGAATGGAAGAAAGTAAATTTTTGGGTTTCATCATCACATGTGATGGTTTCAAAGTCTATCATGAGAAGGTGGAAGCGATTCAGCGTATTCCTTCCCCCTCGACCATCAAGGAAATGCAACGGTTGGCGGGGCGACTGGCTGCACTGAACATGTTCTTAGCCAACCACGCGATGATATCCTTCCCACTCATCAGCACCGTGAGAAATTGTGTGAAGCAAAACAAGTTTTAGTGGACTCCGGATGCGGAGAAAGCCTTCCAACAGATGAAGGAATGCTTGATTCAGTTGCCTACACTCACAGCACCGCAAAAGAGCAAGCCACTGATCCTTTACCTTTCCACATCGGATATCGCTCTGACGCAGGCCTGTTAGTAGAGCACACAAGAGTACAAACTCCAATCTACTGTGTCAGCAAGATGTTAACTAACCCAGAGACAAGATATCTAATGATGGAGAAGCTTGCTCTAGCTTTAGTCCACTCATCCCGCAGGTTGCGTCGGTATTTTTCAGGTCATGTGATAACAGTTCTCATAAACTATCACCTGGGCCAAGTTTACTCAAAACCAAACATATCTGGCCGTCTGGCGAAGTGGGCGATCGAGCTTGGTGGACACAATATCGTGTACAAACCACGCCCAGCTGTCAAAGGCCAGATACTAGCCGATTTTGTTATGGAAGTGCCAAGCAATACAGTGCAAGAGTGTGAAGCTGTACAGAATCAAGCGCCTATCACAGAAGACCGTGCATGGGTACTTCACACTGACGGCGCATCCAATGATGATGGCGCAGGCGCGGGTCTCCGTCTAATAAGCCCTGAAACCAGGAGTTCACCTACATCATCAGGTTGGACTTCAAAAGCACGAACAACGAAGGGGAGTATGAAGCGTTTCTGGCAGGCCTTTGGTTAGCCATCAAAATGGGGGCTAGGAATTTAGAAGCGCTCATCGACTCTTGTTTGGTCGCAAGGCAGATCAATGGCATGTACGACACAAAGGGCGAAACGATGGCCATGTATCTTGAACAAGCGCACTGCTTGATAACCAAATTCCAAAGTTTCAAAATAACCCACATTAACTGAAGCGAGAATAAACATGCCAACACACTCATCAAACTAGCCCTACAAGCTTCAAACACCTCGCGCGAGAAGTGCGCATAGAGGTGCTTAAGAACCCTTCCGTTCCGTTGCGTCAAGTAAACGTCATAGAAATAGGAAATCCTTCCTGGATGTCTCCTATCATCATGTTCTTGCAGTCTGGGATCCTCCCAGAAAACAAGGCGGAAGCAAGAAAGGTCTAGAACAAGACATTGAACTACGAAATGGCAGACAGAATCCTTTACCGGAAGTCATACCTAGGACCATTCCTCCGTTGCGTTGATCCGCAAGACGCGCAATACTTGATCCGCGAAATACATGAAAGGTTATGCGGAATTCATGCCGGTCCACGCATGGTAGTGGCGAAGATCATGAATGCTGGCCATTATTGGCCCGACATGCACTTAGATAACGTCGAACCCCTGCGCAAATGTGCATCATGTCAACGACACGCGCCTAAGACGTTGCGCCCCAAAAATCCCTTAATCCCAGTGACAACAGCATGGCCCTTCCAACAATAGGCAATTGATATGGTGGGACCTTTCCCTGATGCCCCAGGTGTTTTAAAGTTCATAATCATAGCCGTCGATTACTTTACCAAGTGGGTAGAAGCAAAGCCCCTTGCATCCACCACAACAACGGTAGTTTGCAAATTCATTGGGAGCACATCATTTTCCGCTTTCGTTACCCCTACGCATTGTCAGTGATAATGGCCCCAATTTTGCTGCTGAAAAGCTACAACGGTGGATGAAGGAAATGCATATCGAACATGTGTTCACTTCGGCCGCGCATCCCCAAGGGAACGGCCAGGTGGAAAGCATAAAAAAAGTATAGTGTAAGGGATCAAGGCAAGAATCGGACAACGCAGAGAGGTTAGGTAGATGAGTTGCCAAGTATCCTTTGGGCTCATCGAACCATGCCAAAAACCAGCACTGGCGAGACACCATTCAGCCTGGTTTATGGGACGAAGGTTGTAATTCCCGCAGATGTAGGCCTCCCATCACCACACATAGTTGCTATGAAAGCCAAAATAACGAAAAGAGCATAGACTTGTCTTGGACCTCTTGGAAGAAAGGCGTGAAAACGCCGCAATCAACGAAGCAAAGTACAAGTCCAAGCTCGAGAAGTACTATAATGCGGGAGTCCGCATATGTACCTTCCTACACGGCGATTTCGTTTTAAGAGACAATGAAGCATCCAATGCTGAAAGTCCAGGAAAACTCGCGCCTAAGTTGGACGGCCCATACATAATCCATGAAGTCCTTGGAAAGGGTGCATACACCATCAAACGTTTGGACACACAAACATTGAACCTTCTTAGAAGTAGTGGATGCGACGCTCATGTCTAAGACATAGAGATCATTTTTCCCATGGCACACGCATGAGGATCCACTCCTCGGGAAATTTTGAATCCCAATTTGAGAATTAGGCATTCCTTGTCATTGAAGTGGGTAGTGAATTTCTTGTCACAAATTTGCGAGATGCTAAGTAAGTTGTTCTCAAGCTTAGCGATATAGTTCACTTTGTCGAATGACACCACTCCGTTAGTAAGAATACCTTCACCCATGATCCTTCCTCCCTGTGTTCTGGCAAACCCAACATATCCTCCTTGGATAGCTTTTACATCGTATAATAAAGCAAGCATCCCTGTCATGTGTCGAGAAGCTCCACTGTCCATAATCCACTTTGAAATAATTGACCTCGGGAGCCCTACACACATGTGAAAAAGACATTACTTAAACAGAGAAACCCATATCACATTTTGGCTCGACATCTTTCTTAACCTCTTTCTTTACCTCCAACCATTGTTCAACCTCTAATCCTTTTTCTGTTTTAGGTTTAGTTGAAATAGCGGTCGTGTTTACAGCAACAGAAGATGATTTGTTCTTAACAACACAGGTTTGTGCTTTTTAACAAGCTTTCTTTGAGTAGAACTTAGGATTCTTTTGTTTATTTTTCTTTAATGATTCACCAACTTCAAAATTTGAGAATTTTGCAATGATTGGCTTTACATTTACGTTGGACTCAGTATTTCGTTTCAAAATTTGTTTTGGCACATACTCTGAACCTTTCTGTTTAACATCTTCTGTGCATTTTCTAACTTCATGATCAGGTTTCGTTTTGTTTGGTTTAAATTGACATGCAATGTGTCCAACTTTGTTACATTTGTAACATGTCCTACTGTCGTTTCCAACAGAGGCTTACGAAATTTGCTCACGGAGTTTTCTTTCTTGCTCAAATTCTTTGTTTGATTGTTTACCAATGATTTCCTTTCCATTAACAGTGTTAGTTCCATAAACAAAGTCAATTTTCTTGGTAACAATTTGCTTTTGGAATTTGTTGTTTTCCTTCTTTTCAAACCCTATCCCAGCCCTTTTGTACTCAGGATAGTTTCTACCCCTAGAATGAATGTTTCTGTGAGACCCTTTTGGTTTTAAGTAAAGAGCGGCATCTTGCTTATCAAGATCAGAGGTGTTGACTTCAGCCAACTTAAAGAACTTATCAACGCGGTCTAAGTTTAGATTTTGGAATGGAAATTCCTCATTAGAGTATAGTTTATCTGATCCTTTCAGTTTGTAGACGACTACATTAGGATCATTATTTAAACCATTGTCTGATGCTGAAATGAAGTGTTGGTGCCTTATGTCTATTGCCTACGTCTAGGATGTGTTGATATTGTATATATGGCTTAAACGTCTTTTGTATAAATGTTATAGATTGTTTTATATGTTTGTAAGTTGACTCGTACGAGTGAGTTAGTTGGCTCGTACGAGTGACACTTTGTAACTCGTACCAAGCAACCACTCGCACGAGTCACAGCGTCTGTTTCACACACTCTAGTGCGAGTCATGTCGACCTATAAATATAGGAGTGTTCTGACAGAGCTAGTGAGTGTTAGTTCAGTTGGTACGGCGAAGCCCTGCTGATTTGTTTACTCGCGTCTGTACTTGCACGTCAATTAATACAATTCAGAGCAGTTAAACAGTAAGATCTTTCTTGTTCGTTTGTCATCCTCTCTAGCAATGAATTCCGCCTCTGCTAGCTGAGTTAGATCAGACCGGTTGCTCATCGGAGGAGCTGATCCCCCGTTCACAAGTGGTATCAGAGCCTTGAGGCCTGATCTGCTAACAAACATCAAGTTCTGCAGGCTACCAACTATTGCAGATCAGATTCACTATTGCAGCTTTCTACTTCTACAGTTCTCCCAAACTGATCTCGAATTTGGACGAAATTATGGAAAAATTGGACTAGGATTCTAGGATATTCCGTTAAAATCAATTCTAAACAATCCTTAACAATTTCAGATCTAAATCGAGCTTAATCATGTTAAAATTGGTAAAATTCATCCGTTTGGAGACTTAGTTGTTTCGGACGAGTAGAGAGACCACTCGCACGAACAACTTTAAACCATTTGTACGAACAAGTAATCTTTTTTTCTCAAAAGCTTACAAGTTTCAAAATTTACAAGTGTGATTCGCACGAGTTACACATTTGTACGAGCATCTCGTTCGTACGAGTGATATTATTCATCCATACGAGTGACTTTCTTGTTCGCACGAGTTACTTGTGTTTGTCATCTTGTTAGAACTTTTGAGAACGTTGATGCTTGATTATCCATAGTTTGAGCAGGTTTGTAATAGATAGACAATGTTGAAGGGTTAAAAGTGTAATTGTGTGAAACTACTATGTTGGCGGCATATTTAACTATCCAGCGTAATTATTAATTACGCTGGGTAGTCGTTTTGTATAAATAGATGGTTCAATGAATGTATGTCCAAGTTTCTTGGACAGATTTTGGTGATTCTCTTGTGTTGTGATTTTTGCTATTGTGCTTACATCCGATTATCCAGGTGCTGTTATTGATTACATGTTATTGGGATTTCATATACAACACTAGTTGTTTGATCCATTCAAGATTCTTCATCTTCTTTGCTTGGTTTTTCTTAATATTTGCAAATTCAAACAACTAATTCATAGTTGTTTGGGTGATAACAATCAACCACTGTGATCCGAATACGTTTTGGGACTCACAATTTGGTATCAGGGACTTTGTGCTCTTGATTGTTTGAGTTTTTGTTAAGATTTGTCAAGTTTTGAAGGTTTTACAAAAGTTTTCAAAGTTTTATGGTTTTTCAAATTTTTGGAATTAAAATGGCTTGATCTTGTGCATTAATCTTTGGGTTGTTGTTAATCAGTAGTTTGGTAAATGTTTTGGTCATTTAGCTGCAAAGAAACACAAAGTTTGAGTCGTTTTTAGGTGATTAGTGGGTTTTTGTTCGTACTAAAACCCTTCTAGGCGTAATTATTTTTAAAGCCAGCGTAGATATTTTTGAAGATAACGTAATTATCTTTGAAGCTGGCGCATTTAACTTGAATTTCATGTAGTTAACAAATACGCTAGTTTTTAAACCAGCGGATTTGAAGAGTTGTCAGCGAAATTGTACCAGCGAAATTAATCGAAGGTGACTTCGAAATCAGTTATACAAATCCTCAGCAATTTTATCATGGTGTTCAGCGAATTTAACTAAACCTTTGCTTGTTTTCGAATATCCAGCGAATTTAGCTTTTTGTATGACAAAGTCGTTGTTCCCCTTCGGCGTATTTGATCTCAAGTGTAGCGTATTTACCTCATTGGTAGTGTATTTGTCTTCGTTGCAGCGTAATTGTGTTCTGATTCAACGAGACCCAGCGTATTTATTCACCAATCATCCATCGTGTCTCTAAATCAACTCAATCCGGTTGCCCAAGCCGAACTAGAAACTGGAACTGCTACAAGGCCACCAAAGTTGAAAGGTTCGGACGATTTCAGCAGTTGGAAAAACAGGATCAAATCTCTCTTTGCGTATACCGATTATACTCAATGGATGTCAGTCACCGTGGGTCCGCATGTTCCTATGATAATCCGTGATGACATGCGTACTATCAATGAAGATCCTTCAATGTTTACAGTTGAAGATAGGACGCTCATTCAACATGACCGAAGGGCTCACGCTGCTCTTACTATGGCTCTGTCGAAGGATGATAACAACTGTTTGAAGAATCCACCTCGGCACATGAATTGTGGTTGGCTCTAATCGACCATTATGAAGGCAATGAGGAACTCATGGAGAACAAACGAGACATGGTGCAGAAAGAATATGATATGTTTGGAAGTATTCATGGTGAAAGCTTGTCCAACCACATAAGTCGATTTCTAGGGGTGTTGACCAAGATGAAGAAAGTGGGAAACCCAGATGCAAATTATGCATCAATCAAGAAGCTGCTAGATTCTCTACCAAAAGAATGGAGTCTTCAATGCATGATGATTAAAAGAACTTTCCTCACCAGCACAACTCCGGTTACACTCTCGGAATTGATTAACACCTTAAAAGCTTTTGAAATGGACATTGTCAAACGAGAGATGAATCAAACTGGATATTCTCAGAAGATGTCTCAGCAAGCTGCTGCAACCTCTGTCCCCAAGAATATGGCATTTCTTGCTCCTGTCACCTCATGTTGATTAAATTCCCAAAGTGCTGTCGAATCCTATTCGAATACTTCCGCAAGCTCTATGAAGACCTCGTCATCCTCCGAGAAGACTACAGTGGCCAGCGATGTTCAAGCACTTAAAATATCCACAGAACATGTCGCTCTGTTTAATGCTTTCTTAAGCAGCTATGAGGCGCTTATGTCGGGAGAGTTGAAGAGAGATTTCCTCACAGCTGAGGACATATATCAAGTAGATCCTGACGACATGGAGGAGATGGATCTGAAGTGGCAGATAGCAATGATCACTCTACAGCTGAACAAATTTCAAGATAAAACGGGAAAAAGGTTGGCCCATGGAAAAGCTGGATTTGACAAGTCCAAGCTTAGGTGTTATAACTGCAAAAACTTGGGCCATTTCAAAAGAGAGTGTCCTTTGCTAAAGAACGAGAATTTTCCCGAAATCAACCAGACAAGGAGGCCGATTGCCATTGAGGGAAATGACAACGCTGCTGACAATAATCCTAAGGCTTTTGTGGAGGATTATGACTGGTCAGAGGAGATTGCTGAGACTAAAAGCAAAGATAACAAGGCCCTCGTGGCAAACATCTCCACTGTCTCTGCCACGTCTGTCTCAAATGGTGTTGAAAAGCAAACCGCCAAGATTCCAAAAGATGACACTGGTTTGAAAAACATCATCACTCCTGCCTCAGAGAAGAAACAACAGAAAGCTGAAATGAATGAGTTGAAGCCTGCAGTTCAAGAAGTCATCAGTACCAGCAAGAATGAAGCGGTTGGAACATCTACCACTGCCATGAAATCAGAAGCCGAAGATAAGGATTTGGTAAACAACATTCCATATGAATTTAAAGCAAAGCTGTGCTCCAAACCATGTTTGAATGTCGTGGCACACTACAAATTACTCAACCGTGATATAATTAAAGAAAAAAAAAAGTTTTGAAAATAAATCAAGAATTAAAAGAAAATGAGGCTGCATATCAGCGAAAGTTGAATTCAACCATAGCTGAAATGCAGACTTTAAAGGAATTTGTTTTCAGAAAAGATTTTATCATAAATGATTTGACAGAAAAGCTAGAAAAATCCCAAAATGAAAATAACAAATTTCAAATCATTATTGATAAATGGAAAATAAGTCAAAAAGCACTGGTTGATATTGTAAACTGCCAACGACCGACATTCATAAAGGATGGAATTGGATATAAGGATAAATTCGGAAATGAAAGAAAATTATTTCCTCCTCCGCACAGCAAAGTTCCTATGCCATCTCCTCATCCTAAGAATGACTTAATTGATAAAAATAATCTTTTGGATCAAAGTATTTCTTTATAAATCCGAAAACAACACTAACTTTTCTGAAAGCAATGCAGATCTATGCGAGAGTAAGGAGGATGTGTGCGATGGGGAAGATGATTGTGGAGGGTTGAAAATAGGAATAGGGTATTCAGGCAACAGTTATTCAACAGTTAACTGGTTCGCCTGGAATTGCGATAAGATGAACAAAATTTCTATTCAAGAAAACTGTAATAGTTTATCTAGGATGGATGACTGTAACGGCTTTAAGCCAAAATTGAATATTCGGGATGACTGTAATGGCCATGTGCCTACACTTAAGAATCACAACAAGGGCATGCTAAGGTTGAGGGTCATGACTTAAACTTCGTTCTTAATGATGAAAATGTTATGCTTGAATCTCCTATATTTGTGCCAGAATTAAAGAAAAACGGATCTGGAAAGTTCCTCACAGAGGAAATTCCCGAGTTTGTTCCATCAGTTGCAGGTACTTCAGAGACTGATAAAGACTCTACTGAAGAAAGTAGCAGAGATGATTCGAGCACAACAACTTCTGAGAGCGACGGAGAAATGTCAAATGAAATTCAAGTTTCAACAACCTCGTCATCAGACAGTGAGAACAGTGAAGACGAAGTTGAAGATAAACATCATCCTGATAAGAAGAAAGTCAAAGATTCAAGCCACGTTACATCATCAGACTCCTCAAGCAGCTCCAGAATCTCATCACATACATCATCTTCGCACTCAGCATCCAGGAAGAAAAGATCGAACTGAAAACAATGCTTTCGTGTGGTCATTTAGGACATACTGCGAAACATTGCAAAAGCAAGAAATTTTCTAAACCTAGTCAAGATCTCGTCAAAAGTTTTACTGACCAACTTGACAATCTAAAGAAATCAGTAAAATGCATTGTTGACTCAACTTGTTTTTGGAAAAGAAAAGAAATCTCTTTTGCTCAAAATCATCATAGAACTAATGTAAAGCAAGTCTGGGTTCCAAAAGCTAGCTAATTTGTACATATTTTTTTGTTGTTGTTGTTGTATAACAGAATAAGATTCAAAAATGGCTTCGGATGCTCATGGAATATATCTGGCACTGTTGACAGCGGCTGCTCCAGGCATATGACCGGGTTAAAGGATCTGCTTACAAACTTTCGAGTTATCGATGGTGATTTTGTGTCCTTTGCGAGAGACGAAAAGGGAGGAAAGATCGTCGGAATGGGTGACGTCGTGTTGGAAGCACTTACCTTGGAGAATGTGAACTATGTTCCAGAATTGTGTTACAATCTCATGAGTGTTTCACAAGTCTGTGACAAAGGCATTGCGGTACTGTTCAATAACACGGAGTGCTTATTCCTCAAACCCGGTTACTCCGTCCCTGAAGAAATGATCATGCTTAGAGCTCCCCGTCAAAATAATACTTACGTGCTAAATATGAAAAATGCCAAATCAAATGAGCAAATGACATGTCTCATTTCAAAAGCATCTGAATCGGAATCACTGTTGTGGCACAGGCGTTTGGGACATGTGAATTTTAAGAACATAAATAAACTTTCTAAATTAAATCTAGTAAGAGGTTTACCTATGAAAGATTTTCCTTTTTTAGAAAAGTGCATCGCATGTGCCCAAGGAAAACAACACAAAAAGCCTCATAAGTCCAAAGCAGTGAATACGATATCTGCCCCACTACAATTACTTCACATGGATCTTTTCGGCCCCATTAGTGTTAAAAGTTTAGCTAAAAGATCTTATTGTTTGGTGATTACAGATGATTTCTCACGGTTTTCATGGGTATTCTTTCTTGAAGCCAAAGGCGAAACAACATCCATTTTGAAAAGCTTCATTCCCATGATTGAAACGTGATCAAGCTGAAGGTCAAATCCATCAGAGTGATAACAGAACTGAATTTAAAAATCCTACATTTGTTACCTTCTGTGAAGAAAAGGGAATTCGCCTCCACTACAGTGCTGCCAGAACTCCTCAGCAAAATGGGGTAGCAGAACACAAAAACAGAACTCTCATCGAAGCTGCAAGAACTATGCTTGTCGACTCTAAGCTTCCCATAATCTTCTGGGCTGAAGCAGTCAACACAGCATGCTACGTTTTGAATCGTGTTTGATTGTCAAACCTCACGGAAAGACAACTTATGAACTACTTTTTCAAAAGGAAGCCTCTGATAGATTTCTTCAGACCGTTCGGATGCTCATGCACACTTCTCAACAGTGAAGACAGTCTCATCAAGTTTGAAGCAGTCGGTGACGTGTACTACTTCATGGGCTATTCACTTTCTCAAAAGGCATATCGAGTCTACAACAAACTGACCAAGATGGTGATTGAATCGTATTACGTCGATTTTCAAGAAGGAAACTCCACTAACACTAGAAGCGCTTCAAACTGGTTCTATGACGTGAACGTTATATTCAACACTTTCAACATCGATGAACCTGTCATTGAATCCGAACCTGCAGAATCCACTCCATTGGAACCATTGTTTGATGCCTCCGACATTGGTTTCACTCCTTTTACAACCTGTTTCACCCCTGCCTCTGCCTCTCCTACTCTTCCTGTAATCGAAGGAAGTGGTGACACATCTGCTGAGAATGCATCCGCACATGATGATTCTTCTTCACAGCAGGTTGTGGATGAACCTTCTAAAGAAGACGAAACTCCAATTATCTACGTCGATGAACACTTCACCAATCTGCCTCAACAAGTGGAAACTCACACTAACGCAGGGTACATGACCAATCAAAACCATCCAATTGAAAATGTCATCGGTTCTGTTGAAGATGGAGTTCGAACACGCGGACAAACACATACCATCAACACAGGTCTGTATGCAGTTTTTCTCTCGCAGACTGTCCCAAGAGATATCGAAGAAGCAATTCAAGACTCCAGCTGGGTACAAGCAATGCAAGAATAATTAGCCTAATTTCGGAAACTTAAAGTCTGGGAACTCGTTGATTTACCAGATGGAAAGTATCCAATTAGTACCAAATGGGTGTTTCGAAACAAGATTGACGACCGTGGTGTAGTTATCAAAAATAAGGCAAGATTAGTGGTTCAAGGTTTTTCAGCAGGAGGAGGGGATTGACTATGAGGAAGTTTTTGCACCAGTTGCACGCTTAGAACTATTAGAATCTTCTTAGCTATGCTTCGTTCAAAAACTTTAAGGTGTTTCAAATGGATGTAAAGAGTGCTTTTCTGTATGGGAAAGTGAAAGAAGAAGTCTATGTCTGTCAACCTCCAGGTTTTGAAGATCCTCACTTCCCCACGAAATACAACAAGCTTGACAAAGCTCTCTATGGTCTTCACCAAGCTCCTCGAGCATGGTATGAGACTTTGTCAACATTTCTTCTGGAATGTGGATACTCAAGAGGGAAAATAGATATGACTCTTTTCACAAAACGGATCGGAGATGAATGATGCTGGTGTAGATCTACGTGGACGATATCATCTTTGGGTCGACTGATGAAGCCCTTTGCAGAGAGTTCGAGAAGGTCATGAAAGCAAAATTCGAGATGAGCATGATGGGAGAACTCACGTTTTTCTTAGGATTAGAAGTGAAGCAGAGAAAGGATGGCATCCTCATTCATCAGGCTAAGTACATCAGAGATATTCTTTCCTAGTACAACATGAATGATTACAAATCTGCCAACACCCCTTTTGCTGCTCAGACGGAACTCACTTCAGATCTTCAAGGAAAGCCAGTGAACAAATCTATCTATCGCTCAATGATTGGCGCGTTAATGTATCTGACCGCTAGTAGGCCTGACATAATGTGGGCTATCTGTCTCTATGCCCGCTTCAGACGAATCCCAAATAATCACATGATGCTGCCGTCAAGAGAATATTTCGCTATCTCAAAGGAACTCCAAAGCTTGGTTTGTGGTATCCTAAAGATAGTAATTTTGATCTAATTGCTTACTCTGACAGTGAACATGCAGGTTGCAAAGTAGACAGAAAATTTGTCTCTGGAGACTGCCAATTCTTAGGAATTCGTCTCATTTCGTGGCAGAGCAAGAAGCAGACGACAGTCTCTACATCTACCGTTCAAGCTAAATACACGGCAGCTTAGAGTTGTTGTTCACAAGTCCTTTGGATACAGAATCAGTTGTTGGATTATGGGATCAACATAATGAAGAATCCAATATTCATCGACAATGAGGCATGTCTGGGAATTGTGAAGAATCCGATCCACCACTCCAGAACGAAACACATCGAAATACACATTCATGCGATTAGAGATGCGTACGAGAAAGGATACATCCAAGTGGTGCCAGTTGATTTAGTGCACAAAAGGCTGATATATTTACGAAAGCCTTCGATAAAGCTCGCTTCAACCAGTTGGTAACCTGGTTGGAAATGGTGAACTTCCTTGAATGGAATTGACCTTTGGTGATAAAAATAAAAAAAATAATAAAAAATAAAATGGTTTTCATAATATATAACAATCTCATAAAATGTGCCCAACAAAAAGATTTTTGCAAGGTTAAAATTTCTTTTCAAGCAATGGATTCTCGAAAATAAAATTTTAAGGGGGGAAGTTTTCCAGAAAATATTGTTGAGACAGATCGTTAATTTGGCACCTGCACAAGAAATGATAGAAAAATTGCTAACACTTTTGTTCTGATCTTAAAACAGAAAAAGATTAAGGCCTCAAGAAACAACGTGTCAGTAGATTCAGCAATACCCTTGAAGTAAATTGCGAAAAGGAGACAAACTCTAATGATCACACAAGAATTCTGAATACCCACAATGGTGTGCAACTTACGGGTAACACGTTGCGGCGTATGGCTTAATGGTCTTAAATCTTGCGTTGATAGATTGCCAAAGTCTGAGATTTTGGGTCTTTATATTGACTAATCATTCGGGGATATCATAGTTGCTCTTCTGTTGCATCCAGATATATGCTGGCCTGGACATAATTATGATATCTTGTCAAAAAGAGCCTATGCGGCCAAAACCCTACACAAATGAAGCTCTCATTGAGAATCATTCAAGTGCTTAAAAATACCGCATTTAGTATCTGTCATAGCCCTCATTAGACCTTGGTCTCTTTGCTGTACGGAAGTACTGAGCTGAACACCAATTGTCTAACGTTGAAATTTCAAATACGAATGAGGTCAATATATTCACCTACTATGAGGAATCTTTGCGCATACCTTGACGCGGGGGTATGTCCTGATGTGGGACTCACGGGCACAACATTTTGACTATTTCAGCATGAGTGGGGGAACATCGAATTTTTTGTCAATTATTACCGCAACATGCTAAAAGGCTCTCCGATCGCATGTTGAAAGATAGGTGCATGGATTTAAAAGGACAAACATACTGATATTTTTTCTTGAGCCTTAATTATTTAAAATGTCTAATATCTTATCTTCGATTAACAAAATGTTAGTAGTATGATCTTTTGTAGGAAAGTCACAGGATTCATGTCAATAAGCATAAAATTTGTGTGAAATAGGAGGCTCCTGACCCCAAAAACAACTTTCAGGATCCAGATTACAATTTTTCAGTTTCCTTAAGCTTATTTTTAAATTCTTGCACTATTTTTAATCAAAAAGGGTCACATTTTTCGAGAAAAGTTAAAATTTTCGAGCGTATTTGTTTCTAAGTTTTCTTAAGCTTGAAGATATTTCACAATATCATCAATGCGGCGTAATTAATGTTCCAGCGTATTTGATAAATACGCTGGAAAGCAAGTATGTATATATATATATATATATCTTCAGTTTCATTTTTCTGCAAATTATTTCAAAACCCTTTCAAATCATCATCTTCTTCTTCAACCGAAAAACCAACAACCCACTATCATTTTCAAATCTTCTATTAAGTGAATCTGAAAGGAATCAATATCGGTATGGTTTCGATATTCAAATGTCCATTGTTCTATGTTTGATTGTGTTTAAATCATTGATTTCAGTCACTGTTATGTGTAAATAGTGTCACTTGAATCTGGTTTTCTGGTTTTAATGGGTTTATCAAGAAAAACTTGAAGCCAACGCATTTATTACGAATGTAGAGTAAATATTTTAAATGTGGCGTAATTATCTCAAACTCCTGAGTCATCGGATTTAAGTCTTGAACGCGAGTTCAAGAAACCGACGTAATTGACAATTACGCAGGTAATCTAGCGTAGATAATTATCTTCGCTGGATTCTTTCTCGAGTCAAAATCTTAAATCTGCTACTCTTGTGCAGCATAAATAATCCTAATCAGCTTAGTTGTATCTAAGTCTCGTGCACAGTCATGTGCCCTACGAACTTAGTGGTTTTGCCCAGCGTAAATATTAGCGGATTTATAAGTATATTTTGTATATATCTCTTTATTATTATTATATACTTATATATACTTATATATATATATATATATATATATATATATATATAATTATGTATATAAATCTAACTTAGCTCGTTTCGATTTCAGAATGGTGAAGGAAATCATCTGGGATAAAACACGAAAGCATAATCAGCCATGCAAACTGATTCCACCTCCAAGTGATTTCAAAGATGTAGCGGAGTGGATAAACTCAAGCAGGATTAGCTATGCTGTTCAAGCCGATCCGATCATTTACAACATCCATATTGAAGAGTTTTGGAAAACCGCAAAGGTGTCAACAGTAAATGAAGTTAAGAGAATCACAGCTACAGTGAGGAACAAGAAGATTGTAGTAACAGAGGAGAATGTACGTAGAGTCTTTAGTCTGGGAGACAAGCACAGTGATCCGCTCAAGGTTAAGAAGGATGACATCCTCGATGAATTTAAGGGGATGAGGTATGTTGGAGATTTCAAAGAGAAGAACGAGATCAAAAGAAAGGGGCTTACCAACGATTGGAGATTCATTCTTCATGTATTTGCTATGAGCTTGGCGCACAGAATAGGAGGATATGATGGATTGAATTTAGAATGGTCGGCTGCTATGCTCAACCTTTGCATAAAACAGCCATTCAATATCTCCGTTCTGATATTTTATTGCATGGTTGATAACTCAAATTCCTCCACATGGGCCATGTACCCACGGTTTGTTCAGCTCCTCATTAATGACCAACATCCAAGTCTCCCTCATGATGGTGATCTGTATAAGTTTCAGTTACCGACAGGTCGTCAGATTACAGAACTGAAAACTGAAGAATGGGTGATGCTCCATCAGTGGATGTATAGAGAAAGATACCCTTTTGTGAAGGCAGCCTATGAGAAATACAGAGAACATGTTAAGAAAAAGAGACAAGGAGATGGTGATGAGGAAGTGGAAGAGGATGAAGAGGAAACCGAGCAGCTAGTTAGAAAGAATAAAGGAAAGCAAATTATGAAGGAAGGTGACTCATCAAGAAACGAAAAGATACTGCTTCTCAAGAACGATTGATGGAAAGCAACTTCAGGGCCGGAGGCAACAGAGAACATCGCGAGCATATTGAGAATCTCCGTGCGATTCATGAGGCCGAAGAAAGAGAGAAAAGAGAAGCTAGAAGAAAGAGGCGTCATATGACAGAATCTGAAACGCCAGTGACAGTCACTACCGAGAAAGAATAGTTAGATGAGTTTGTTGATCAATTAATTGTCGATCCAGAAGCCCCAGTCAATCTCCCCCTCAGAAACGTAAGAAATCAGGGGAAGGACCGTTGGCTGAAGCACAACCAAGACAGATGCCCCAACAAGCTCCTCGAAGACCACGTCCATTTCAGGAGTTGTACAATAAGCTAGCAAAAGACATTGGGAAAGGTCCAGCTCAGGAGATCTGTCTGTTGAAACATCAGGTAAGCAACACGAATGTTATTCGTGAGAAGCTGAGGGAACAACGAAAGAAAAACAAAGAACTTCATGCATACGTCAAAGAACAAAGGAGATTTGTGAGATTTCAGCAAGATGGGATGGAAAAGATGTATCGTATGATCAGAGAACTTTGCACCAAAGTAGACATACCACCAATGTTCTCTTCCACTGATATTTTTGATTATGAGAAGTTCAAGGTTGAAGAGGAAAGACAAAAAGTTGAGGATATAGAAAAGAAGAAAAAGTGTATAGAATCTGCGGTAAACGTCACTGAAGATGACAAAAGTGAAGAAGAGGAGGTAAATGAGTCAAAGAGTGAGGTTGTGTTTTGAAAAGTGTGTTCTAAACTTTTCATAGGAAAAATGTCTGACGAATTTTACAATGTGTTCGCCACATCGGTTGTTACCACTGCAGCAGCTCAAAACATCAATCTAGAGAATGAAATGGGAACAATGACAAAACCTCCAAAGCTTATGAATCTAGAAGACTTTGATAGTTGGAGTGAGAGGTTTATGAACTGGGTTCAAGCTAACCACTTTACTTGCTGGTTTGCTATCGAGGCAAAATATATCGCACCAGTTGGTGAAAATGGGCTTGGAAAGGCCCTTGCTCAATTCTCTTATGTTGAACGGGAAAGATTTATCAACGAAAAGAAAATGATGAACATTCTTCGGCAATCGATTAAAGAAGACATCTTGGCTATACTGCAACATGATGATGATGCGCAATCTTTATGGAATGCTCTTCGACTCAAATTTCAAGGCAGTGCTCAACTCTGCAAAATAAAAAGGGCATTATTAAGCAAAGAGTTCGATGTATTCACATTAATCAAAGGGGAAACGGTAAAGCAGCTGATTGAGCGATACTGTCATCTGGTGGTTCATATGAAGAGAATAGGAATTGTGAAGACAAATGAAGAGCTTGTTGATAAGCTAGCTGATTCTCTGCCACAAGGTGAATGGTCGACTTACTTAACCATCTTGAAGAATGGAGTTGAATACAGCAATTTCTCGCTGCCTCGCTTTATCGAAAGATTGGAAGGTCATGAATTAGAGATGCAAAAGATGGCTAAAAACAAGACGGTTCAAGTGCAACAAGATGTTAATCTTTATTTCAAAAACAATTCTGCAGCTCAAATCCAAGCGCCAAAGATTCAAACTGCGTTCAGTGCATATAGTTCACCAAGCACACCTCCAACTCAGTCAAGTGGTTTCCAATCATTCCCAACAGTTGATCCGAATACACCTTCAAGTCAACAATCTTCTTTTGGATCAAATAATCTCAGAATAATCAAACCACTCCATCATCCAATGCAAGTCAAAGAGTTTTGCAATGTAATATTGCCGTTGACTTTCAGAATGCGCAAAAATTTGACGAAAAGACAGCAAAACAACATATGTCTCTACTTGCTTCAGTTCTTGAGTCATATGATAGTCTTGTTATTGGAAAGATTGGAAATTCTGAAATGACACATGAAGACTACGATCAAATTGATCCAGTTAAAATGGAGTTGATAGATATAAAATGGTGTATGGCTTCAATCGTTCGACGTGCACAGAGATTTATGGAAATCACTGGGAAAGAAAATTTGGGAGGTTTGGATGGGAAACTTGGATTTGATAAATCCAAAGTTACTTGTTTCAAGTGTCGGGAGAAAGGTCACTTTAAAAGAGAATGTCCAAACCAAGAGGTTCAAGGAAATCATAATCCTTTTGCCGATGATTATTACAAAAGAGCGATCTACCACCGACCGCAACCAAGAACAAGAATTGTGCCGATTGAAGAAAAGTAACCTGAAACTAAAGATAAGGCTTTGGTTGTGACACAAGAAGATGAAGGGTTTAATTGGAACAAGTTTATTTCGAAAGGAGAAAGTTTAGCATTGGTGGCTGAAATTATTGAGGAACCGGAAGAAGAATCAGAGGCATCCTTTGATGAAGGACCTGAGCGTGACGATTATTACTATCATACTTCATCAGAGGAAGAGGAGCTGTTGAATGGTCCATTCAAACATCTTTTGCCTAACGATGTTTTAAAAACTTTTGTAGGATATTTCTCACCTACCCAACATTCAACAGACGAAGAGCAAAAGAAACCGGTTGAAGATGTAAAAACTAATGAGAAAAAAGAATTACTGAAAGAAGACATCATTAAAGCGTGCATGGCGAATGGCAATGAGGTAAACAAGTCATCTGAGAATGAAAAATCTTGTGCAAAGTGTGATGAGCCATGTGGTGAGTGTCTTGTAAAGGACAAAAGATTTGCTGAATTGCAAAGTTTAACAGACAATTTGTCAAGCGATTACAAATCCACAAAGGAAGCTTATGACAAATTGAGTGCGTCTGTTAAACAATATAATAAAGCACTCAGAGAAAATGACGCAACACTTATGATGCTTAAAGCAACAGTGATGGATAAACAAATGTCAATTAATATTCATCTAAACACTATTGCTGAGCTCAAAAGTGAGCTTGAGAAAATGAGAATTGAAACTAAACGAGTTAACAAATTGTTAATTAGTTATTCCACAAGCTCATACGTCATAGATCACATTTTACCAAAAATAAAAAATAATGAGGAATCTAAAAATGGTGAAATAAAAAGTGGTAGTTATGATCGAGTTCCTCCACCCATGTTGAACAGTTATGCATGCAAAAATCCATCTGGGGTGGAAAAGGTGCTAAATCTTAAATTTAAAACCGAACAGCTGCCTGTGGATATCGATATACAATAAAAATGATGGTGAATGTGATTCTGAAGTAGTAAATGATGTGGTTGACAAAGTGTTAAAAAATGAATCTGAAGTGGCTGAGTCTGAAAAATATGAGAAGTCAAAGTCTGATGATATATCATAAAATAGTTTAAATGATGATCCCAATGTCATAGTTTAAAAATGAAAGGGTCTGATAAACTATTTTCGGATGAGGATTTTCCAATCAAGAATGTGAAAAAGGATTGTGTAGATAAAATGTTCAAGCTGATGGAGGTAAGTCATAATGATTTAGATAAACATGATGCATCTTTCTATTCTAAACCAAAAACTGACAACCGAACCTACTACCGAAAAAATGGAGATTATCTGTAAAACAAACGAGCAGGGTTGGGTTTCCAGAAGCAACATAAAACCAACAGGTTCCAAAAATTGAATTTTACAAAGAAAATCAATTTTGTGTTTGGGACAACAACCGAGAAGGAAAAGGAGGTCATCGGAACTCAATCAAATGATGATTTCTTAAAGAAAAAGAGAAACAAAAACAGAAATAGGTTTTGGGATACCTCTGTTCATAAGAACAGCAGGACATGCTTTAAATGCAAGAAAGTTGGACATATCGCTCGATATTGTTCACAAGAAAGTTCAAAACCAGTTTCTTCTCCGAAAAAGTTCACTAAGGATGAAAAGCAAAAAGCACCCATGTTTATGCCAAAACAAATTCTTAAAAGAAATATTGAATCTCATCAAAATGTTAAACCATTTATTCAACTCTCATCTTGGTGAAACATCGCACAAAATTCAACAAGTAGATTCAAAATTCTATGTGAAAAGGGCTAAACCACAAACACAGAAATGGGTTGCTAAAATTGTTAAAACCAAATCATCCAAGGTTGAACTCAAACCTTCTGTTCCAAACAAAATTGAGCTTAAAAAGATTGAAAAGAACAAAGTGGGTCCAAAGTTCGACATCCCAAACCCACCCAATACCAAACAGGCTTGGGTCTCTTTGTTTAAATAAATTTTGTTAATCATGTGTACAGGGGCTCCAACGTTCGATATTGTCAAAATGGATCATGGATAGTGGAGCGTCTCGTCACATGACAGGAATGCCTGCGCTACTCATTGATGTTAGAGCTATTCGAGGAGGATATGTAGATTTGCTGGAACGCAGGGAGGTAGTATAAATTTTTGTAGTTTCTTGAAATTTACTCCCCCTAAAATATAAAACTGAAAATCATTTTGTAGTTTTAGATTTTTAGAAAAGTATTTACAAAAATAGTTAGCCATGGTTGAGTTACTCGGGCTTCACCTTGATCCCATTGACCAAAAGTAGATAATCAAAACGTGATATATTAAAGGCTTTCGTAAAAAGGTCGGCACATTGGTGATCAGTGTGGATTTTAACAACATCGAAAAGTCTCTTTTCATAACAATCTCGTATGAAATGATACTTAATCTCAATTTGTTTTGTTTTGGAATGTTGTACAGGATTCCGAGTGATCTGTAAAGCAGCCTCATTATCAACAAAAATAGGAGTAGAAAGAAATTCAAAATAGTAGTCGCACATTTGCTGTTGAATCCATAGAACTTGAGAGCAGCAACTAGAAGCTGATATATATTCAGCCTCACATGTTGATGTAGCTACACAAGTCTGCTTTTTTGCATTGCCACGTGACTAGGCAATTTCCCAAGAACTGACATCATGCTGTTGTTGACTTTACATCGATTTTGCAGCCGCCATGACCAGAATCACTGAATGCTGTTAGATCAAAGTTATCATCCTTAGGGTACCATAGACCAGTGTCAGGGTGTCCCTTTAGATAAACGAAAGATCCTTTTCACAGCCATCAAGTGTGAAACCTTCAGACTAGACTAATAGCGTGCAAGAAGGCATGTTGGGTACATTATGTCGGGTCTTGAAGCAGTAAGATACATGAGAGATCCGATCATTGCATGATAGAGAGATGGTTCTACATGTTCACCCATTACGTCTGGAGTAATCCCATGATTTTGAGCTAATGGAGTTCCCAAAGGCTTTGAGTCGTCCATCTGAAATCATTGAGAATATCTCCGACGTACTTGGTTTGATGGATAAAAATCCCTTCCTTTGATTGCTGAACCTGCAAACCTAAAAAGAAACTCATTTCTCCCATTGGGCTCTTCTCGAACTTCTCTTGCATAACCTGTTCGAATTCTTTGCACACTCGAGTGTTAGTCGACCCAAATATAATATCATCAACATAAACCTGTACTAGCAACAAATCCTCGTCCTGTTCCTTGATGAAGAGAGTACAGTCGATCAGGCCTCGTCGAAACCTTTCTTCAACAGATAGGTAGACAACGTTTCATACCAAGCCCTCGGAGCTTGATGAAGACCATATAATGCCTTGTTGAGAAGCCAAACCTTGTCAGGATGGAGAGGATCTTCAAAACCTAGCGGTTGCTCAACATATACTTCCTTTTCTACCACACCATGAAGAAATGCACTCTTCACATCCATCTGATAAACGGTGAACTTCTTGAAGGACGCATAAGACAAAAAGATTCTTATGGCCTCAAGTCGTGCAACCGGTGCATAAACTTCATTTTAATCAATGCCTTCGACCTGATTAAAACCTTGAACAACCAATCGCGCTTTGTTTCTCACAACAACACCTCGGTCATCCTTCTTGCACTTGTACACCCATCGTGTACCAATCTTCTTGTAGTTGTCAGGCCTGTCAACCAATTTCCAGACGCCTGACTTCTGAAACTGCTGAAGTTCTTCCTGCATAGCTTCAACCCAAGAGTCTTCTTTCATTGCCTCCTTCCAAGATTTCGGTTCTACTTGGCACACATAGCAGGCAAAAGACCAATCATTCAGACCACCATATTCCCTGATTTCCGAATACAATCCAGCATTCTGGTTGTTTCGAAGCTAATTACAAGTCTGCACACCACTCTGGACATCTCCAATAATATTCTGTTGAGGATGGATATTATGAATATGAGTTTCTGGCACATTAGGAACTCGAGAATTGATATCCAAATTGTTGATATTCAGATCAATAGCTACACCGAGAGCTGGATTTGATGACGTTGTAGATCCCTGACCTTCAGTCGTTCCTTGAGGTTAATAATCTGACGTATCATTTGAAAATCCAGGAACCGCACCAGAGGCAGCTTCATTTGCATCATGAAACTCATCGTCTTCTGATGAAACATTATAATCCGCAGCGTCTTCGAATTCCTCATTTTGAACCAGATTGTTAACCAAAGTCGACACTTGAGGGTTAACAATAATTGGTTGAAATAATGACGAGTCTACTACAGTATCACTTTCCAATAACATCTGAGCAGCAGCTGTTGCATCATCAAAAGTTGGCAGATTAAAGGAGTCAAACAGCCCATCGTAGTCAAACATCCAAGGAGCACCCGGAGCTCTAACAACTTCTGTATATCTCTGAACCTTGAATTCACCCCATTCTTCAATCATCTTCGAAGACAAATTCCACAACCGGAAATTTGGAGTAGCATATCCAAGAAAGAAACCTTCGATAACCTTGGGACCAAACTTTCCATGTGGGTCGATCATAGTGCATGGAGCTCCAAAAGGTTCTAAGAAAGAAACATCCGGTTTCCTTTTATGTAACAACTCAAAGAATGTCTTCCCATTTCTCATCACCGTCAGAACTCTATTCATCGTATAGCACGCAGTAGCAACAGCTTCTCCCCAAAATTGAACGGGAAGTTCTGATTCTACTAACATGGTTCTTGCAGTTTCAATAAGAGTTCTATTCTTCCTCTCAGCGACGCCATTTTGTTGTGGAGTGTAGCGAGAACTGTACTCATGCAGAATACCCTTTGAGGAACATAACTCATCCATAACTTAATTCTTGAATTCCGTGCCATTGTCGCTTCTGATTCTCCTTACCTTCAGATTGTACAAATTTTCTAACAGAGTCAGGAAATTCTTGAGGATAGTAGGAACTTCACTCTTGTGTGCCAACATATTTACCCATGAGAATCTGGAATGTCATAAGTAACTACCAGACAATAAGAGTCACCAAAGGTTGTCTTGTGTTTCATAGGTCCAAAGAGGTCCATATGAAGACGTTCCAGTGGCATATTCATAGTGTTGATCTTCTTCATGGGATGAGACTTTCTCGCTTGCTTCCCCTTTTGGCATGACACACAAACGTCTTGAAGATGAAAATTCTTCACTGGTACACCATTCACTAGATTGTTCTTCACCAAATAGTTCATTTTCCTCGGGTGAATGTGTCCCATACGTCTATGCCAAGATATTGATTCCTTCTCGGTGGCTTTGGAGACAAAACATGTGACTTTGCAGATGTTGTAATAGCTTGGCTCATATCAAGAATATACAAATCATTAACTCTTGGAGCCAACAAGAGAATCCATTCCTTGGGTATCTTGAATCCAGGCTTCAGCACATAACATCCGGCATCATCAAAATGTACTGTGAACTTCTTGTCGCAGATTTGAGAAACGCTAAGAAGATTGTGATCAATTTGCCGCACATAATTGATCTTGTCGAAGCTCACAACACCATTGGAGACCATTCCTTCTCCAGTGATGTATCCGCCTTTGTCACCAGCAAAAGCAACATAACCACCCCTAATGCTTTTCACATCATATAGGAGCCGCAAGTCGCCCGTCATGTGCCTTGATGCTCCACTGTCAACAATCCAATAACTGTTTATAGTTCCTCCTGGAACACCCTGCAGATTGCACAAACAAGATTAGTTTGAGATGGGGACCAAAGCCTTAGTGGTCTTGGGTCGTCCCTTATCATCCAGAAATGTAATCTCAACTTCTTGATGATTAACAAACTGAGAGACTCCTTTTGAACCATTACCGGTCTTCTGTTTCCAAGATCCTTGTTTATTACCAGATTTACTATTATTTACAGTTTTAACAGTGTCTGGTTTTATTGACTTTGAAGATCTTTGATCCTTTTTCGAAGAATCTGATTTTAAAGCTTTCTCAACTGCTTTTACTTGTTTACGTTTTTGTTTCTCTTTTTGGTCCTTAATGATTCGTTTATCTTGAGTCGAAGAAACAGATTTACGTTTGCAAGTTGGTTCATGAGGGGTTTTCTCTATACATCTTGATTTGGATGGATTTTGACAATCCTTTATAATGGGGCCAAATTCTCCACATTTGAAACATGTTCTCCTTTCAACAAAACTAGGAGATCGTGTTTCTCGGCTTGATGTTGAATTTGTGGATCCTGAGGTACTGGGTTCATTTTCATTACATCCATCAGTGTGTTGGGTGTAATTGTTTTGACTATTTCTTTTCAAAATCTTAACTTTCTTTACAAAATCAACATAAGATTTTCCTTGAAAAGTTTCGACTTTATCAGTACCTTTAGAACTCACAAATTTAACAGTTTTGGCCTTTTTCTGATAACGAGAGCCTTTTGCTTCAACCTTCGGTTGAGAAACTGTAGGCTTTTCAACTCGCTTCCATTGTTTTTCTTTTGAAGCGGATAATGGTTGTGTTTTGGTGGGCTTTTTCTTCTCTAAAGGTTTGGTTTTTGACTTTTCAAACACCTGATCTACAATTGAAAATCTTTGTTTGAATAGATTTTCTTATCTCCAACCAAAGTGTACAACACATTATCTACTTCTTGTGTAGACACACTTGTCTTCACAGATTTCTTAGGAACAGTTCTTGATTCTCAACAGATTGAGTACTAGGAGTAGCAGAAGATTCTACTCTTTTCCTTTCATCGAGAGGCTGATCCTGATCATCATTTCTTGATTCATCATCTGATGTATCATCCTCTTCTTCATCAGATGATGAACTTTCTGGCTTGCTTGGTTCTTGAGAGGAATTGCCTAGTTTGAACCCTAACCCTGCTACGAATTCCTCAGGATTCAAAGGTACAGAGGGTTCAAAAAGAGGCATCTCCTCTTCATCAGGCATTTTGGTATAGTTGTGTTTCATTGGGGGTGGACACGAATTATACCCTATGCTTTGAACATCTCCCTTTAGTTTTTGAACTTCAATGATATGATCAAGCACATATTGGGAGTTAGAATAACTTTCCAATTTGTGTTTGATCGAATCATATTCGCATTTGGCGATGGCTAACTCTTTCTTTGTTTCTTCTAGGAGATTAATGTAGTTATTAATTCCTGTCTGTTTATTCAAAACTGTTTTTGTCAATTCAAAAAACACTTAAGGGTTTCTATTATAGATTTGAATTCCTTTTCATTTCTAGTTAGCGCCAAGTTCGCCTCTTTGCATTTTGATAGTTCAAGAACTAAATTTTGATTATGACTGTTGAAGGTTTCATATTTTATTTTCAACTCAACCCAGTCATTGCAAACAATAGGAGGTTCAGAATTTACTTGTTTTGAAGAACCTTCAACATTTGCCATAAAGGCAGTGTGATGAGGAAAAGCTGCACCATCTGTAGAGAGTCTCTCTGTCTCTTTTTCCGCAGCTTCTGCATTCCTCGTTATACCTACCTTTCAGATTTCAACATCTCAGCTTCACTCAGCAATTCTTCAACCTCAGCATCACTTCCTTTCTTCACATCAGAATCAGACCCATAACCATCTGAACTTGAACATTCTTCATCAGAACTACCAGCATCCCCAGATGTATCATCGTTATTTGGAGTATTGGTGTTGTGATCATGCTTGATTTGATCCACGATCCTCGAATAGCATGCAGTTCTTCCGTTGTTCTCAGTTCCCAACTGTACTGACCAATCGCATCCTTCATCAGATTGAACTACCAAAGCTCTGTGCGTGTTTGAAGGTCCTGATTGATTGGTATTGTTAGAGTTGCCAACAACTACTATTCTTCTTTCATTGTTGTACCGTGTTGTGTTGGATGGTTGAGACTAATTACGAAAGGGGTTGTGATTTCCTTCCTTGCTGGGTCTTGTGCATTCTCGCTTGAAGTAACCTCTTTCTCCGCAGTTAAAGCAAGTAACGGCAGTTTTGTCAAAGCCGTATTTTGTATCCTTCTTGCTTTCCAAACTGGTTCCACCCGTTCTTCTCATGTAATCCTTTGCTCTTCTCATAGCACTTGCAAATGCCCACTTGATGTCCATCAGCTCCATTTCATCTCGGTCAATTTGTTCATAGTCTTCGTTTGTCAAATTGATGTTCCCTATTTGACATGCAACTAAACCATAGTATGCACTGACCATGGTATTTAGAAGTTCTGCATATTCCTGTGCAACTTCTACGTTGATTTTGGAGAGATTTGACGTGTCAAGTTTGACAGTGTTGGGATTTGCCGATTGACTGTTGTTTCCATAAAAAGCTTGTTGAGGAGCTTGTTGTGGAGCTTTATGCGCTAATTCCCTTGGCTGTGGAAAGAAAGCTTTCGGATCAAAAGTCTGTCCATAGGCTAGATTACTCAAACCTGTAGACTGACTTGATTGAATTGGTTTGGGTAGAAAAGGGTTCACGTTTGACACAAACGCGGTCTATAGCTTCGGTTGCTGACTTGAGCTTGTACCTGCATTTATACCTCCAAAATACATTTCAGGGTTTTATGGAGCAGAGACTCGTTGTGACTTCCGGAGTTCTTCTTCATTCTTGTTCTTCAGTTTCTGCACAAATTCATAAATACTAATTGAGTCCAAAACACCTGTATGTTTTAAAAGATCAATAAATTGACCCCATTTTGGTGGTAAAGCATCAGCAAACCGCATCACAATTTCTTGTGGTGTTGCTAACACTTTATACGAGTACATTTCGTTGAGAAGATGATAATACCGAGTGGTCATATCATTCAAGGTTTCATTCTCCATGAACATGAAACCTTCAAACTCTTTCTTGAGCAGATCATGCCGAATCTTCCTGGTAGCAGCGTTACCTTCACCTCTTGCTTCCAAAGTGTCGCACAAATTTTTCGTTGTAGTACAATATACAAACTGATAATAAATGTCTTTATGCAGAGCTTGTGTGAGGATAGCAAATGCCTTTTTCTCTAGATCGTAAGCTTTCTTGTCACTTTCGACTAGATTAGCCAATGTGGTTGGGTTTGATCCAGCTTCTTCAAGTGCTTCATTGTAGGGGGTAGTGAAACACGTCCACAATCCGTGTTTTTGACCGAGAACATACGTATGAAAATGAATTTTCCATGCAGGATAATCGTTCATGTGATTTAACTTTGGCGGTCGGTTATTACTCCCTATTTCATTTCGCTCATTAATAGAGTTTGGATGCTTTGATTCTGATTCGCAACACACGCCCATTGATTTGCAGAGATCATTGCTGTATGTTGAGGCATCAAAGATATTACCCATGATGTTGCGGAGCTTTGCGAAGACTCCTGATTTGAGCTTGAACAACTCCAATCCCACGGGTTAGAACTCATTATATTTTCTTGTTTTATGAAAATTTAAAGGTTTTAAAGTTTCACAATTTTAATTACCTTTTAAAAATTCACAGATCTGAAAATATGACAAATTATTAAAATCACAAAGCTTTGAAAAACACGAAAAACAAACAATTTCTATTTCGTGCGAGACACCTATTTCGTGCGAAACAGTTGTTAAGTGCTGATCAGATGTTTCGTGCGGATCAAATGATTCATGCGGAACAGATGTTTCGTGCGGATCAGATGAATCGCACTAATCTTTTCAGTCGCACAAACTTTTGTGTTCAGCGTTTTTCAGAGGAATCTTTTCAGAAATGGTTTGGTGAGAAATTTCCTTTCTTGTGTAGACCTAATTTTTCGAAAATGTTGTCTTACCCACTTTTAGTTAAAACACAGATTTTAACAGTCCACAGTCCACGTCCAGATCCAAGTCCGAAAATGTCAACCCTACCAAAACTAATCAGATTCAAATTTTTGCAGATTTCTTCTTCAAGGGTGTTCTTTAGAAAAATTTTACCATAAAATTTTATGCATGCAGCAGATTTTAACCAAGTTTTAAGTTAGTTATCTATCCAAAACTTAAGTTTCCTGCTGGAGATTCAAGAACACTTCAGAAATCTTCAAACTAGCTCAGACACAACTAAGCCCGGTTTTGAACAAGGAAAGAGCCAATGCTCTGATACCACTTGTAGGTCCAACTGAGGATCAAGTTAAACTAGTTCCTTGTTCATATAACATACACACAAGTGCCGAATCCAAGTGTGCATGCAACCAAAGCAAAGTAAAGAACACGGGCTAACCAAAGATTCACTATCTTGATTAATGATTGAGAACAAGTACAAACATATACACACAATGCTCGTATGACTCAAACAAACTTGTTGTGTTCTTGTGTCTTCGTCTTCACCGGAAATGCTAACTTAGATATCCCACACAAAGGATCAGTTTGCTAGCTCGTTCTATTAACTTCTGGACAAAAGGGCTCTTTAGCTAACCCTCACTGAGAGGTGCATGTCTGCTTTTATAGTGTCCAAGCTGGTCACTCGTACGAAACACGTTGCCAAACATATGGAACACACTATTACACAGAGACACATCTCCAGAATTTGCTACGAGTCACTGTTTCGTACGAAATGCTTGTGTTTCGTACTAAATCTCCTTGATTCGTACGAAACCTGTGTTTCGTACGAAATCTCTTGATTCGCACAGAATCCTTCTTCTTGGAAAACGTGTGTAGACTTGACGTTTACAAGACTTATCAGTATGCACATATGCAACTGATTAACACAGACAAGCTAAGATTTCATAATAGATCAAGATAGAAGGATATCTCGATCTATTCGACGCGACCAAACCTATACAGACACTTGAGCAAAGACCGTACAATTACAACTATAATTAAGAACAAGCGACCGACACAAAACTGTATCAACACGGAGTTTAAGAACAAGAAGATGCAAGAGTTCTGCAATGAAAAGGGGATTCTTCATGAATTCAGTGCCCCCTATACTCCACAACAAAATGGAGTAGCTGAACGAAATAATCGCACATTGATAGAAACTGCTAGAACAATGTTAGCTGATTCGAAATTACCGATCAGTTTTTGGAGTGAAGCAGTAGCATCAGCATGCTATACCCTAAATCATGTGTCGGCAGTTAAGCCTCACAAAAAGACATGTTTCGAGTTACTGAATCAGCGAAAGCCTAACTTAGCATTTTTGGAACCATTTGGATCACCGTGTACCATCTTGGACCCGGCTGATAAATTTGGAGCCAAATCTTTGGGGGTTTCTTTGTTGGTTACGCTACTCCTCAAAAACGTGTTTTCTTGCCGAGTCTGAACCAGGTAGTTCTAGCGCAGCACGTAGATTGTCAAAGATGTACAACGCCTACGCAGAAGCCTGGGGATCCGTGGCTGTTTAACTACGATGGATTGTGGGATTCGTTTGATCTACCGATGTGCCAACTGAAGAAGAACTTGTTATGTTATTTCAACAACATCAGTTATCTAATCAAGAACAAGTTCCTCGACCTTTGGTGATTTCTACATCATTACCAGTTAACACGTCTGATGTTGGTCAAAGCTCTTCTGTTCAAAATCCGGTTCCTACTCCAAATGTCAATGCTGCTGAATCTTCTTCCCAGCAAAATGTATATGCTGACTTTGATCGGGAACCAACTTTCAACGATGGAGGATCCAGTTCTGATGAAGGATCTGAACAGATTGAAGGCTTTCTGAAACAACAGGCTGATCAGTCTAATGCTAGGAATAAAGCTTCTTCATCTGTACCAGTTGTCGATGAAATTCTAACAAATTTGCAACCACAAGTAGATGTTCCAACTGAAGTGATACCAAGGACACTTTCATATCATCCGTCAAAGAACATCATAGGCAGCTTACAATCTGGAGTGCAAACTCGCAATCAGATTAATAAAGATCTAAGTTGTTTCTATACTAGTATTGCTCCACTTCACGTCCGATTTTCTCATAGTTGTTTTGTTTCTCAGGTTGAACCGGGAAACTTGAAAGACGCTTTAAAAGAAGAAAGTTGGGTGGATGCAATGGAAGAAGAGTTACTCCGATTCCAGAAGCTTAGAGTCTGGACGCTTTTTGACTTTCCAGATCATCACAAAAAGATTAATACTAGATGGGTCTTTACGTGTAAAAGAGATGATCGAGGAGTCGTGGTGCGCAACAAAGCTCGACTTGTGGTTCAAGGTTTTCACCAGCAAGAAGGGATAGATTATACTGAAGTCTACGCCCCAGTTGCACGTCTTGAAGCAATTCGCATATTCTTGGCCTTTGCATCGTGGAAAGGGTTCAAGGTCTACCAATTGGATGTTAAATCAGCTTTCCTTTACGGAAAAGTGAAAGAGGAGGTGTACGTCGGCCAACCACCGGGGTTCGTTGATCCAGTGCACATAGATAAAGTTTACCTCTTGAATAAAGCCTTATATGGTCTTCATCAAGCCCCGAGAGCTTTGTATGAAACATTATCGAGTCATCTTCTGGACAATGGCTTTATCAGGGAAACAGTAGATTCAACCCTCTTCACAAAGGAAGTAGATGGGCATCTAATTATCGTACAGATATATGTGGATGATATTATCTTTGGATCGACAAATGACAAGCTGTGTAAAGACTTTCAAGAAGTCATGAAGCGCAAATTTGAAATGAGCGCAATGGGGGAGATGAAGTTCTTTTTAGGACTTCAGGTTGACCAGTTGCCTGATGGTATTTTCATTCATCAGAAAAAATATGTTCATGACATATTGGAGAAATTCAATATGACAGGAGCTAAACCAGCATCGACCCCGTTAGCTCCAAATCACGGCATTTGTCAAGATCTTACCGGAGAAAAAGTTGATGAAACTTTATATCGCTCCATGATCGGATCCTTGATGTATCTTACAGCTTCTCGACCAGAATCATGTATCCAACATGCCTGTGCTACCGTTATCAGTCTAATCCAAAAGAGTCACATCTGCTGATTGTTAAACGCATGATGAGATATCTGAAGGGTTTTCCAAGCACAGACTTGTGGTACCCTAGACATGATGATTTTAATCTTGCAGGTTACGCGGATTCTGATTTCGGTTGCTGCAAACTGAATACAAAGTCTACAACAGCCGGCTGCCTGTTCTTCGGAACTCGTTTGGTAACATAGCAATGCAAGAAACAAACCGCTATTGCTCTCTCTACCTGTGAGGCTGAATACGTTTCGGCATCCAGTTGTTGTGCTTAGATTCTCTGGATACAACAACAGATGAGAGATTTCTGTTTGCAATTTCTTGATACGCCTATATATGTAGATAATCAAGCCGCAATCGATATCACCAAAAACTCATGCCAACACTCACGTACTAAACATATTGAGATTCGACACCACTTTATCCGTGATTGTTACGAGAAAAAGTTGGTGCGAATTGAAAAATCCACACTGATGACCAAAAAGCAGATTTTTATACCAAAGCTTTTGATAAAACAAAGTTTACAAATTTGTTAAAGCTAAATGGTTTAAAAAATATGATCTCAGGGGATGTGTTTGAGGTTGAGTGAGGATGATGACGACTTGATGTGAATTTGTCATCGGTTAAACGTTTTTTTTTTCTGTACATTCTTTCTTATAACTTCTTAAAAAATCCAAAAATATGTTTTTGATTTTAGTGGGAGAATGTTCGAGGAAAATACAAAAACATTAAAAAAGACAAAAAGAGTTTTGTGTAAAAAGTGTGATCATAGTAAATCAAAAATGATAGTCACAGTATGCTAAAGAATTGTATTGATTTCAAAAGTAATTAAGCAAGTCTTACTATGATATGCCAATAGACTTCACTCGTTTAGTAAATTGTATTCGAGATATAAACTTAAAACACAAAACTGATTAACTTGTGGGTTAACATCTCTCGGATATATGGACTTAGTACTCTGAAATTTCGTTTGAGAGAATACCAGATTCTGCGATACTAGGTCTTTATATTTGATTGATATCTGGGGTATTATTCGAGTTCTTCTGATTTTGTGGAAGCAATGGTCTAGAACTCATATAATACTTTCGCATTATTTCCCCGAAAGCTGCATGCAAATATGGTTATGTCTTAAGCAATTATGACATTTGCAGTACAAAAGATTCCTTAATGGAACACCACCTAAAGACGAGCCTTCATCTCTTTGTCTGTACGGTAGTACTAACCTGAGCTCTCAAGGTCTCGCATTCACCCTATTTACAGATATCAATTCGATATATTCACCTGTAAAATGACATTCTGGGAATCTCGATACGGGAGTATATTCTGAGATGGGAAATACAGTTATTTCATGTTTCTAATAATACCTTAACATATCTTGAAACAATTGAGAAACAAGAAGAAGTTTAAATGGACAAATATATTGGCAATCTAGGTAAATTTGTTTAAAAGCTTAAAGGGTGTTTCTAGACCAACGGTACTGATGACTTATATGTATGCTTGAAATGATCCTCTAAAAAACACAAAATTCACAAAAATGTTATTCTTTGAAAAATATTTTAAAACTCAAAAAGATTTTCAGTTTTCTTAGCTTGATAGTTTTATTTTTGGTTACCGATGATAAAACACTGACGGTTGGATTCACTGAGGAAAGCTTGAAATCATGGGTTAGGAGCTAATTTTAGCAAAAAGTTTACATGAATGTCAAGAAAGTTCATTAATTTGAAACTTTACATGTTAAAATAAATTTGTTTGGTCAAACAGGTCAACCAAGGCCATTAACTTGGACCTGGAAGGCAAATTGGATAACCAGTGTCATTAACTTGGACTTGGTTAGTCAAGTGGATTTTTGAAACAGATAAAATTGAAAAAAAAATGGAAAATACAAAAAATAAAATTGCAATCGAAAAGTTTAAAGTTTTTTAGTTTTGATTCGCACAAATTCGAAATTCATGCGGAGATAGTTATTTATGTACGAAACAAGAGCTAAGTTTTTGTGCGATTCATAATGTTTCGCACGAAATAAATTGAGTATAAATACTCTGTGTTTCGCACAAAAATGAGGTGTCTATTCTCTCTGCATTGTTGAGCGACTCAGATTACTTTTGTGCGATTCGACTCTAAAAACTTCATTTCTTGGTATTTGTGCTTGTAATTCACATTGTTGAGGTTGATTGGCACACCTCTTTCAATGGGCAAGGTAATTTCGTCAAAATCACACTGTTATAATGTCAAAATTTTGTACGATTCGGACTAAAACTTAGATCTAGGGAAATTGGACCGGTAAAATGTAAAATTGATCACAAAATTGTTAAAATCGGCTCTAATAACCCGAAAATAGACTATCAATTTGTTAAAAACAACAAGTTTTAGGTTCGGATTATACTTGGATAAATTTTGGGACGACGATGGTTTTTGTATGAAGGAAGTTGACTCGCATGAAAATTTTGTGTAAATTGTTGAAGAGTATTTTGTACGAAACAGAATTTCATACGGATGAAGGATAAAAGTTGTTAAAATCATTTGAATGTATAATTCGTATTAAAACGATGATTCGTATGAAATAAAATTTGAATACAAACTGTTTAAATTGCACAGTATTTCGTACGAAGATCATGGTCCGTATAAATAAAAGATGGTTCAAAATGTTCAATTTTTGATTATATGTATGTTTCGTACGAAACATAGGTTTGTACGAAACAGAGAAAGAGACTTTGAATGTTTAAAACTTTTGGTTAAGATTGTGTTTCGTACGAAACAAAAGTTTTTTTTTTGTACGATTCAGTGAAGAAAAATTTTGATGTTTGAAATTTTCTAACGGTTGATTGTAATTTTTCTTGTACATGCCAAGAAATCCGCATTTTCTCCAGTGCACAATATGTGATGTATCACAGATGCTTCAATTCCAGAGATAGCCGTGTATCGAGATATCTTGGATTTTCTCACTAGGATTAGAGTGACTAAAGCGTTAACGGATAGACATACGGCATATCTTTCGCATGTGGAATATTTCTGGAATGCTATTGAGTATAGTGTAGATAATAACGCCATTATTTTAGCAGTAAAGATTAACAATGTCGATATTCAAGTGAAGATTACTAAAGAGTTAATTCGGAAAGTGTTGGAATTTAAGGACAACAAAGACGATCCGACAGGTTTCATTGCGTATATGGTTAAAGGATGTTTTTATAGGATGGGATATACATGATTTGTGAATGCTGCACCGTACAAGAAAGGAAACCTGAGTGCGCCTTTTAGATATCTTGCACATGTTCTTATTCACGGTTTGGGTCATAGGAAAGGTGGTTTCGATGACTTGGTGGATTATCAGATGTGTATGATTGCTGCTCTAGTGTTGAATCTTCCATATAACTTTTCAAAGGTTATATTTACTCAGATGATTTAAAATATTCAGAAGGAAAGGTTTTTGCAATATCCAAGATTCATACAGATGATGTTAGACTATTTACATCCTGATTTAAAGAAATCCCCAGACGACGTTCTCAAACTTGAACATATGGATGTTCCATCATTACGAAAGATGAATGTGCATCTAAAGTCTGCTCATGTAGCTAAACTGATGTTTAGTACTATTCTTGATAAAGATTATATTTCACTTGCACCAGGAAAGTGGAGGAAGGATGATAGTGGTGACGATGAAGAGGAGGTTAAATCATTATCGTTGTTTGTGGCAAAGAGAAGTCCATGGTTCGTAAAAGACGAAGAAAAAGGTGGGAAAGTTACATATACAGGGAGAAAGAGAAAAACCGCATCTGCTGCTGAAAGTTCAGGGTTAAGAGATGAACCTGTAGTTGAGGAAACAGTTGAACAGATGGATGAAGAGATAGAACGACAGGCTTTTGGAGCTGACAAAGTAGCTGAAGAAGTACTATCATCTAGTACTGATTCAGAAGAAAGAAGAGCAGGAGAAAAGAAAAGAGACAAAAAGTTAGCAAAGAAATGTCAAGATGAACTGAAACGTAAAGCTGAGGAACGCAAGAGAAAAGCAACAGGCGAGGATGACACAACTTATATTCCGTCTGAATCTGATACTGAATCTGCGTTTCGAACTCCGGTCAAGAAAAGGCAAAGAAAAATGAAGCGATCTGCAGCTCGAATATCTCTGAATGTTATTCCAACAGAAGCTGGTGCTGAACAAACTATTCCGGAAAATGTGGAGGAACAATCACAGAATATTCCGTCTCCACCACATCATATGCATCCAGAGCCAGATCAGCAACAAGTTGAACCAGATATACCTTTTCAACAACCATCAGTTCCTGAACAAGAACCAGAACAACAACAACCAGCACCACAACAATTTGAATCAGAACCAGTTCAACAATCAATGCCTGATCCAGAACCAGTCCAGCAATCACCACCATAACAGTCTGCTCAACAAAAATCTCAACCATCTCATGCTCAACAATCTCGTCCTACACCACAGCCATTTGATTCACAAGAATTTTTTTGACGAGATTGGTTTAGACGATCTACCAGGAGGTGATGAATTTCGTTTCGATGATCCAAGAGTTGATGATTTGCAAAAACAGGTGACAATGAATGTTGTACGCATAGCTGAGTTGCAAGAGCAGATAAAAATGTTAACAGCTGAAAAGTTTGAAATGCTTGAAAGAATTGGTGGATTAATTGTTGACAAACACCAATTAGAAGCGATAGTAGCAAGTATTATTTCTGAAAACGAGATATTGCGGTTACGAATGACAGAATACGAGGAAGAACGGTTGAGAAATAATAGAAGAATGGATGTGTTTGAGAAGATCTTGGAAAAGAAGTTGGGATTGAGTATTTTTGTGGCAATTGATGGAATAGAACGTGCAGAAGCAAGGGAAAGAGTTGCGGAAAGAGAACGGTTGTCTAAACAGCAATCTGATGCGCAAGGGAAAGGAAAAGGTAAGATAGTGGAGGATTCCGTGATTGATGAAGCTTTGCCAGAAACTGAATCTGAGCCAGTACAATGTTGGGATATTGTGGTGTATGAAGAACCGAAGAATTTTATCTTGATAGGAAAGCCAATTGATGTGGATATAGCTTTACTTGATATTTCTCAACGACATCGAGATTGGTTGATGAAGAAAAAGATGGAAAAAGATAGTAAGGAAATGGCTGTAGAAACAGAAAAGGAAGCAGAAATAGAGGATACTGAAGACGTTGATGATAAAGATTCCAGTAGTTCAGATGATAATGATGATGACAATGTTGGAGGATCGGGTATTCGTGTAATTGATTCAAATGTTAATGAATTAGTTGATCTTTCTGAGTACTTTGATGATTCTGCGAACCAAACTACTGAAGAGGAAAGAATGAACAAAGCTGATGAGTCAGTAGATGCTCAGCAGGCAGGAATTTTCACAGAAGATGTTACATCTTCTGTTCCTGTCATGCAAAAGCCATTTGTATTATATCTTGAGCATGATGTTGAAGAAGGGGAGTTTGTTCATAGTTATTCGAAAGAAGAAATAGCAGCAATGCTCAGTATTAGCGAAGAGAAAGTTCGATTTTGATTTTGAAGACGAACTTAATGAGATAGATGTTTTTGAACCAAATGCTTATGTTTTTTAAGATATAGATGATGCAAATGTATATGATAACTTTGTCGTGGAAAGTGATTCTGATGAAGATGCTAGCGATGCCATTCAGGGTATAGATGATTTCCCAACGTTCATCGATTTATTTACAACAGAAAGTTCTGGGATGTTACAAAGGAAAGTATCTGAAGCTGTAAAAGAAGGAATAATTCCTGTAAAGATGTCTAAAGCTGAAATTATTGAACAAAAGAAGAAATGGTTTCGGGAGAGTTCAGCTGAGCGAAAGTTTAAAAGACCCCTAGCATTTTTCACCAGAGATGCTGATATTTCTTTACGGGATATTCTGAGTTGGGGTTGGATTGAAGAGCTAAATGTATATGCGATTAAAAGGGAATTTGGGATCCAATATTTTCGATATCTGAGCGACATCAAAACACTGCCTTATTGGGACATAAAGGAACTTGTTCAAACCAAGATGATTAATCTAAAGATGAAGTTCCATGACCAAAAGCTGTGGAGATTGATTAAGTTTGAAGCTAAGCATGGTTTTGTTCATTGGAAACCTCATTATCCACGTCGCTTTGTTAAAGAAGATCCAGTAACAAAGGAGAAAGATATTACTTTGATTGTGAAGAAACCACGGGTGATGAAAAACATGCCGCTGATCAAAATGGAGCAAGATTTTTATACAATATTCAAGTGGTGGCATTATGATTCGAATACAGGGGAGGCTGTTATATGTGTGCACCCAGATAAAGATTCGTGGAAGATTACAGATGAATTAACCGAAGCCGTCATAGCGCATAAAAGAATATATGGTTTATGGCGAGGCATTCGAGTACTAGATCCCATGTGGCTAGTAAATTGTTCGAAGAAAGACATAGAATGTTTATTCTATAGTAAGATAAGTTTCGAAGAAAAGGATCAAGAACAAGCGCTTCAATTTCAAAAGATCGTGAATGTGTGTGCTTTGCGAATGATATTCATTCTGAATCGGATTGGAAAACAACTTGGAGAAAGCTTGAGAAGAAGGAGTCAAAGAAAACGGAAGAAAAAGAAGCTCGGATTTACAAGAATAGCATCTTTAAGGAGCTTTCAGTTTTTGAAACGACGTCCTCTGACTGATCAAACGCCAATTGCTTTTAAAGAGCGTCGAAGCCTGTAAAGAGATTTTTTGGGCGTTAAAGTCAAATCAAATTGAAGTTTTTGAAGATTATCCAGACTACGGCAACATCCAAGGGGGAGTTTGTTGGTGCATAATATCTATTGCCTACGTCTAGGATATATCTGGAATGTTTATAAAGTTTACAAGTTAATGTTTTAATGAGAAAATGTAAATCTTATATATTTGAATACTGTGATTTGCACGAAATTATACAAGATTTCATACGAGTGAGTCACTCGTACGAAATATAGTTTCGTACGAAACATAGATGTTTATTTTGCATGCACTTTGGTACAAGTCATGTCAACCTATACATAGGGAAGTGTTGTGTTAGAGCTGAGCAGTGATTTGTCAATTGGTACGGTGAAGCTCTGCCAGTTTGTTTACTTGCGTCTGTATTTTGAACGTCTTTAATACATCAGAAGCAGTTAAACAGTAAGTACTATCTTGTTTGTCATGTCTACCTCTCTAGCAATGAATTCCGCCTCTGCTAGTTGAGCGAGATCAGGTCGATTGCTCATTTCGGGAGCTCGATCCCCATTCACACACCTCCTGCATAACGATATGTTGAAAACTTTTACAGGTTACTTTGCACCAAATCATCAATCATCTTGCGAAGAGCAAAAGAAGTCAGTTGTTGAAGAAAGAGTTGATGAAAATATGGAGAAGTTTTCAGATGACATCAGCAAGGCATGCATGGCAAATGTCAATGAGGTAAATGAGTCTAAGAGTGAGGTTGTGGTTGAAAAACTATGTATGAAATCTGCTGAGCCGTGTAATGAATGTGTTGTAAAAGACACACGATATACTGAGCTCAAAATTTTAACAGATAACTTGTCCAGTGATTACAAATCAACTAAAAAAGCATATGAAAAATTAATTAATTTTGTTAAACAATACATAAAAGCACTCAGAGAAAGTGACGCAACACTTTTGATGCTCAAGGCGACAGTAATGGACAAGAAAATGGCCATTAATATTCACTTAAACACTATCGCTGAGCTAAAGAGTGAGCTTGAGAAGGTAAGAATTGAAACTGAACGGTTTACAAACTGTTAATCAGTTATTCAACAAGCTCTTACATCAATGATCACATTTTACCTAAAATTGAAAACAAAGAAGAATCAGAAAAGGTTGAAACCAAAAGTGCGAGTTACGATCGAGTTCCACCCCCTATGTGGAATAGTTATGCGTGTAAAAAGCCAGCAGGGCTGGAAAAGGCACTCAATCTAAAACTGAAAACTGAACAATCAAATGAATTGCCTACAAACATTGACTTAACTTACACAACTTCTGATAGTGGATGTGACTCTGAGGTGGTTAAAACTATGGTAGAAAATGTTTTAAAAAGTGAATCTGAAAAATCTGAGTCTGATGCTGAAACATTGGAAAATAGTTTGACAAATGATCCAAATGTCATAGTTTATAAAATGAAAGGATCAAATAAACTATTTTCTGATGAGGATTTTCCCATCCAGAACATGAATCTGGATCGTGTTGATAAATTGTTCAAGCTTGTGGAGGTAAGTCATGCTGATTTAGATAAACACAATGCTTCATTCTACTCTAAATTAAGATGTGACAACCGACCCTACTATCATAAAAATAGAGATTATCCTGAAAATAAGAGGGCAGAGTTGGGTTACCAAAAGCAACGAACGAACAACAAATCCCAAAAACTAAACTTTACAAAGAAAATCAACTTTGTTTTTGGGACAACAATAGAGAAGGAAAAAGAAATCATCGGAACACAATCGAATAATGATTTCAAGAAAGAGAAAGAGAAAAGGAAACAAGTTTTGGAATCTTCTGGTCGAAAGGACAGTAGAACATATTTCAAATGTCAAACTGTTGGGCACATTGCAAGATATTGCTCACAAGAAACTCCAAAACTTGTTTCTCATTCTAAAAAGTTCACCAAGGACGAGAAACAGAAAGCACCTATGGTTGCGCCAAAGCAAATCTTGAAAAGACCAAATGAATCCTACAGAAATGTTAAACCAATTATTCAACGTCATTCAAAATTTGAAATTGGTGAAACATCAACTAGATCTCGACAAGTGGATTCTAAATTTTATGCTAAAAAGGCAAATCTGAAAACGCAAAAATGGGTAGCAAAAGTGAAACCGTCCAAGGTAGAACCAAAACCTTCTGTTCCAAACAAAACCGAGCCTAAAAAGAACGTTAAAAACAAAGTAGGTCTGAAATTTAACATTCCGAACCCACCCAAGACCAAACAGGCTTGGGTTTCTTTGTTTAAATAGTTTCTTCCGTTTGTGTGCAGGGACTCCAACGATCGATAATGTCTAAATGGATAATGGATAGTGGAGCTTCCAGGCACATGACAGGGATGCTTGCGTTGTTACACGACGTTAAAGCTATCCGCGGAGGATACGTAGGTTTTGCCGGAACGCAAGGAAGAAGGATTGTCGGTGAAGGAATTCTTACGAACGGAGTTGTGTCGTTTGATAAACTGAACTACATCACGGAACTTGAGAACAATCTACTAAGTATTTCACAGATCTGTGACAAGAAATTCATGACGCACTTCAACGATAAAGAATGCTTGATCTTAAAACCGGGTTTCAAGATTCCGGAGGAATGAATTCTGATGCATGCACCGAGAGAAAATGACTTGTATGTTCTAGATATGAGTGTCGCATCAACAACTTCGAAGAAAGTTCAATGCTTTGTTTCCAAAGCTACCGAGATAGAGTCGATACTATGGCATAGAAAGATGGGGCACATTCATCTACGAAAGATAAATTATCTTGTGCATAACGACCTAGTGGAGGGTGTTAATTTGAAGAATTCTTAATTATCCGATGATTGCTTGAGCTGTAAAAAGGGAAGCAGCATAAGAAATCACACCCACGAAAGCTGTTGAATTCTATCAAGCTATCACTAGAGAGGCTACATATGGATCTTTTCGGACCAGTAAACGTCAAATCCATTTCTGGTGATCTATATTGCCTTGTCGTTCAGATGATTATTCAACATTCTCATGGGTTTATTTTCTGGAGAGCAAAGACGAAACATTTGAAACTCTAATGATTCTCTTCAGAAAGCTCGAAAACCTCTATCATTTGCCAATCAAGAGAATCCGCAGTGACAACGGTACAGAGTTCAAGAACAAGAGGATGCTCAAATTCTTCAATGAGAAAGGGATTCTTCATTAATTCAGTGCTCCTTATACTCCACAACAAAATGGAGTTGCTGAACGAAAGAATCATACACTGATCGAGACTGCCAAAACTATGCTAGCCGATTCAAAATTGCTAATCAGTTTCTGGAGTGAAGCACTCGTGTCAGCGTGTTATACCTTGAATCGTGTGTTAACAGTTAAGCCTTGCAAAAAGACATGTTTCGGGTTACTTAATCAGTGAAAGCCTAACCTTGCATTTCTAGAGCCATTTGGATCACCGTGTACTGTGTTGGACCCTACTGGTAAATTTGGTCCGAATCCTTGGAAGGATTCTTCATGGGTTATGCTACTCCTCAGAAACGTGCCTTCTTGCCGAGCCTGAACCAGGTTATTCTTGCACAGCATGTTGATTGTCAAAGATATACTACGCAAACGCAGAACCTGGGGATCCGTGGCTGTTTAACTATGATAGTTTGTGGAATTCTTTCGACCTGCCAGCTGTGCCATCAGAAGAAGAACTTGTTATGTTCTTTCAACAGCATCAAATATCGAATCAAGAACAAGTTACCAGACCGTTAGTGATGTCTCCATCACTTCCTGTGTTTAACACATCTGATATAGGTCCGAGCACTTCTCTTCAAGACTTTGTCCCTGTACCTAATGTCAACACTTCCGAATCATCAGCCCAGAACAGCCAAATACTGACTCTGATCGGGAACCAACTTTCAACGATGGTGGATCCTTCCGATGAAGGATCTGAGCAGATTGAAAGCTTCCTGAACACACAGGCTGATCAGTCTAACATCAGGAATGAAGCTTCTTCGTCTGTACAGGTTGTGGATGAAGTCATCACAAATTTGCAAACGCAAGTAGATGTTCCGAATGAAGTGATCCTGTCACACCCCGGATTTCCGATCCGAAATCCATACACCGGTGGGCCCGGTGGTGAGTATCGTGATGTCAGTTGATAACATCATTGTCAATTAAAAACAGCACATCGAAGTCTTGGAGTAAAATTACTATTACAAACCAAATGTTCGAAAATATAAAATAATATACAAGCTTGTAATAGAAGATCCACAGGTGGATCATAAAATGTACATGGAAAGAATACAAAACAGACTTTAGGCAGATTTAGGATTTGCAAGATCCTCTATCACTACCGAGCAGTTTCTGGCCTATTTCGTATTGTACCTGCAGTTTAGCCTTTGGATGATACGTCAGCTTACGCTGGTAAATACGCCCAACTGACTCATTTTGAAAACTTTAAAATGATTTTAAGTGCAAAACGACACAAAATTTTTTATTAACTTGGGAAAGTTGACTTTAGAACCTTGTATCAGATTCACATGTTTGTCAATACATACAGGGCCCAGTACAGAAACCGAGACATGATTAAATACACACCACTCAGGACTCACGAAGGAGTCATCCCCTACGTTTTGGGAACATTGCATATGAGCATCAAAAGGTGTATGCCTACACCCCGTGCTAAGGTCATGGCCAATAACTAATGTATTGAGCCCAAGATATCCAAGACACGGTACTTTAACCCCCGATGTTTAAGTTATCAAACAAAACTGATTAAAAGGAAATATGCGGGTTTACTAGCCACAAGCGGGCATTCGATTGACCCGATTTTGGACCAAGCGGTAATAATTTACCGTATCCCAAGCCCGTATAGGGAAAATAAGTCGAGAGTATTTACCTGTGCTAGTCTTCTTCTTTTATTTTTAAATAACTCAGCCATACACAAAAGTACCAAATGCGGATAGCATTTACTGGGAAGGCTCTAGTCTGGATTATGGCATAAGCTAGACAATTAAATACTAACGGTCTTATAAACTGAATAGTGTATATGATCATTATGTATAACGCTTGATTAAACGATTATCGGATAGAATGTAGTTTAATCCCGACAAGTACTTGACTTGTATAATATGGGTAAACTATAAACATTCTGGATTTTGAAACTTAAATGACAAGGTTAAACCCGTTTCGGTTAAATTTCGTAAAATAGTTACATATACGTAATTGTGCGCATAATAGTGATATCGGGTAACCGGTAAGTCATGGACAAGTTCTATATGCCATTATACTTTAAATAAGTTAAGATATCAGTAGGATATCAACTTGTATGCCCTTTAAGGTTTTAAAACGAAATTATGCCTCATAAGAGCATTTTGGTAATTTTATACCGTAATAAAGGAACTTGAATATAAGTTAATGTTATAGTCATAAGTGTTCTGGAAAAATACTTTATTTATGATATAATATCAGTAGGATGTCAATTATATGTGTAAATTATCTTTTATGACCAAACTATGCACCCAATGGGCATTTTGGTCATTTTACACATAGTTTATAATTTATTTGGGATTCTGAATTTATAACATGTACCTACTATAAATATGTTTAAAATAAGTTTTAAAATCAGTAGGTAACAAGTCTTGGTCAATAATATGGTTTAAAACCATACTATGCGCCGAAACGGCGCTTATGTCGTAAAATGACGTTTTTAAGTGATATTTATGAAAACTGACATTAAGGTCAGATTAAAATGTTTAAAACATGTTATTTAATATAAAATAGCAGTAGGTAAATGATTTACCTTGAAAAGATTTGATTAAAACCATTTTATAAGCCACAAGGGCTAAAACCGTCATTTATCGACATAGTTTATGGACTTGTTTGAAAACTCAGTTTATAACTTGGTTTAACATCCCAAATAATCCTACTTATAATATTACATCAGTAGGAAACTCATTTTCAAGTTCATTACCATTTAACACCTTGTTTTATGTAAAAAGGGTATTTTGGTCAAAGATGACATAATTAAGGAACTTGCGCATAAACTTGGATTCTGATTATGATCATGTAATATAACCTCAGAGGGTTATGCTATATTATATTAAATCATAATGCAACTTTAGATCAGTAAGTAACTAATCTAAATCGGGTCAGAATCGAAAGTCAGAGCAGAAGTCAAACTTCGCGACTTTCGGTTACGAACCGACCCTAGAATTGAAATTGACAAGCCGAACATGTTCTTACAAAATATTACCAACTTGTTTAAGGGTAAAAATAGGTTTCATAACATATATAAGATCAATTTATGATTTTTCCGAAAAATGTCCTGTTTGACTTTTTATTTTCATACCTTTGACCCGTCAATTGGTCTAGCAAACCTGATCTTCAGGAGGTGCCCTTTATAAGGACTAACACCTACTTATTACGATCACTTAGCCATGTTCATTTCGAACAATGGCTGGACCATAATGGTCTTAACCGAAAGTCAAAGCGTTTTACGAAAACGCTTGACTTTTGGCTATAAAAGCCTATAAACGAAAATGCAAGAGCAAGGAACACTTACAAGAGGTTCCTACAATGCAAGAGAACTAAGTTGGATGCTTCTTTCAGCTAAGAACTTCCAGAGGAGGGAGAAGAGTTATGATTTAGCAAGCTGCAAGTTGGAATGAAGCACTTGAACACCTATTTATAGTTGGAGAGCTCAAAGGAGGTGAAGCCAGGTGTTTAGGGGTGTAAGAAGAAGCTTACAAGTGTCCTAAAACGTGGCATAGCAGTTTAGAGAAGCTATGGTTTCGAATTAATGGTTTTGGAGTTTTGCTTGGAGACCAAACAAAACTTCTGCAGCAGATACCCTCTAGCGGGCCGCGAGAGGCACAAGCCCTACCTCTCGGCCCCGTGAGCGCCCCAAAGGCAGTTTCAAACTTTGACACTTTAGCCCCTTAACTTATAAAAGCTTCTAAAAACCTTTTTTAAACACCTTTTTAGCACTTTTAGCCCTCCGTAGCCAATACTTAGCATACTTGGGATTATGCCTGGACTTGTTGAGCTCTCGGTTCCTTAAAAGGTCACTCAGAGGTATAAATTAACATGTTGACACTTTTTACATATTTACAAAATTGAACCCTCTCGTCCAACAAATGGAACGTATGAGAGTTAGGACTTCACAAAGGATCACTCAGAGGCTTATTACAAGCATGTTGATTCTGATGTCACTCAGAGGCTGGGCATATTGACATATCAGTCACTCAGAGGCCGAATTTCAAGCATGTTGACATATCAGTCACCAGAGGCTAATGATTTAAGCATGTTGACATATTAGTCACTCAGAGGCTATTATTTATGCATGTTTACATCGGATCGTCACTCAGAGGCTCAGGTTGAGCATGTTGACGCCTTTAGTCCTTATTGGTCTTTAACAGACTATATTTTTAAAAAATACAATACGTGTCACTATACTATTGGACACGATTTATACAGGGTGTTACAGATGCCGAGGACGTTTTCATATCATCCTTCAGAGAATATTATAGGCAGCTTACAAACAGGAGTGCAAACTCGGAATCAGATCAACAAGGATCTAAGCTGTTTCTATACTCGTATTGCTCCACTTCAAACCAGACTTTCTAATAGTTGTTTTATTTCTCAGGTTGAGCCGGGGAACTGGAAAGACGTATTAAAGGAAGAAAGCTGGGTGGACATGATGCAAGAAGAGTTGCTTCAATTCAGAAATTGGGGGTCTGGAAGCTTGTTGACCTGCCTGATCATCACAAAAAGATAAACACTAGATGGGTCTTCAAGTGCAAACGTGATTATAGAGGGATTGTAGTGCGCAATAAAGCTCGACTTGTGGTTCAGGGTTTCCATCAGGAGGAAGGGATAGATTACACCGAAGTCTATGCCCCGGTCGCCCGTCTTGAAGCAATCCGCATATTCTTGGCCTTTGCCTCGTGGAAAGGGTTCAAGGTGTACCGGTTAAATGTCAAATCTGTTTTCCTGTATGGAAAAGTAAAAGAGGAGGTGTATGTCGGCCAACCACCGGGGTTCGTCTATCCAATGCACAAAGACAAGGTCTACCTTCTGAACAAAGCCTTATATGGTCTGCATCAAGCCCCGAGAGCTTGGTACGAAACACTGTCACGACATCTTACAGACAACAGCTTTATCAGAGGAACCGTAGATTCTACCCTCTTTACAAAGGAAGTGGATGGGCATTTGATCATCGTACAGATATATGTGGATGATATTATCTTCGGATCGACAAATGACAAGTTGTGTAAAGACTTTGGAGAAGTCATGAAGCGCATATTTAAATGAGTGCGATGGGGGAGATCAAGTTCTTTCTAGGACTTCAGGTCGATCAGTTTCCTGACGGTATCTTCTCCCATAAGACAAAGTATGTTCATGACATATTGGAGAAATTCGATATGGCAAGAGCTAAACCAGCATCAACCCCATTAGGTCCTAATCACGGCATTTGTCCAGATCTTACTGGAGTCAAAGTCGATGAGACTTTATACCGCTCTATGATCAGATCCTTGAAGTATCTCACTGCTTCTCTACCAAATATCATGTATCTAACATGCCTGTGTGTCCGTTATCAGGCCAATCCAAGAGATTCGCACTTGCTCGCCGTCAATCGTATCATGAGATATTTGAAGGGATTTCCAAGCACCGCTTGTGTTATCCTAGACATGACAACTTCAATCTTGCGGGTTACTCGGATTCAGATTTCGGTTGCTGCAAACTTAACACCAAATCTACGGCGGCTGGTTGCCAGTTCTTCGGAACCCGTTTGGTAACATGGCAATGCAAGAAACAGACCACGGTCGCTCTCTCTACTTGTGAGGCTGAATACGTTTCAGTATCCAGCTGTTGTGCCCAGATTCTCTGGATTCAATAGCAGATGAGAGACTTCGGACTGCAATTTCTTGATACGCCTATGTATGTAGATAACCAGGCTGCGATCGATATCACTAAAAACTCTTGTCAACATTCTCGAACCAAACATATTGAGATTCGACACCACTTTATCCGTGATTGCTATGAGAAAAAGTTGGTTATAATTGAAAAAATCCACACTGATGACCAAAAAGCATGTTTTTATACTAAAGCCTTTGATCGAACAAGATTTAAAAATCTTTTAAAATTAAAAGGTTTACGAGATCTGACATCAGGGGATATACACGAGGTTATGTTTGAGGATGACGACGACTTGACGTGAAAACTCATCGGTTTGACGAATTTTCTATACATTCTTTCTTAAAAACTCTTAAAATCCAAAAATATGTTTTTGATTTTAGGGGGAGAAATTTTGAGAAAATACAAAAACATTATAAAAGTCAAAAGAGTTTTTGTGAAAAAAGGAGATCATATTATATCAATATGACAATCACAGTATACTAAAGAATTGTAATGATTAAACAAGTAATTAAACAGGTCTTACTGAGGATGTGCTAATAGGCTTCACTCATTCAGTAAATTGTTTTCAAGATATAAACCTAAAATGAAAAACTGAATAACTTATTGGTTAACATCTCTCGGATATATGGACTTAGTACTCCGAAATTTCGGTTGTGAGAATGCCAGATTCTGCGATACTAGGTCTTTTATTTAATCGATATCTGGGGTATTATCCGAGTTCTTCGGATTTTGCGTAAGCAATGGCCTAGAACTTGTATAATACTTTTACGCATTATTCGCCTAAAATGCTGCATAAAAAATGATTATGTCATAACCTTTGTGACATCTGCAGTTCAAAAGATTCCTGTAAGGAACACCACCTAAAGACGAGCCTTCATTTCTTTGTCTGTACGGTAGTACTAACCTGAGCTCTGAAGGTCTCGCAATTCACCCATCTACAGATATCAGTTAGATATATTCACCTGTGAAATGAAATTCTGGGAATCTCGATACGGGAGTATATTCTGAGGGATGGGGCACACAGTTATTTCATGTTCCTGATGTTACTTAACATATCTTGAAATAGTTGAGAAACGAGAAGAAGTTTAAGAGGATAAAAATATTGGCAATTTATGTAAATCTGGTTAAAAACTTAATGAGTATACCAAGATCAACGGTACTGGTGATTTGTTAAACACTTGATATGATCTTCTTGATACACAAAACTCACAAAAATGTGTATCTTTACTTGTTATTTCTTTTTAAAAAATTCCAAAACCCAAAAAGATTTTCATTTTCCTTAGATTTTTAGTTTTGTTTTAAGTCTACCGATGATGTAAAAACTGATAGTTGAAGTCATGGCGACATCTTGCTGAGGGGACCTGAAGACCATGGGTTGGGAGCTAATCTTAATCGGAAAAATTTCTTGAACGTCAATAAAGTTCATTAGTTTGAAACTTTACAATTTAAAATAAATATGTTTTGGTCAAAATGGTCAACCAAGGTCATGACTTGGACTTGGTAGGCAAATCAGATAACCAGGGTCATTAACTTGGAGTTGGTTAACTGAGTGGGTATTAAATAGATAAAAATTGCATAAAAATCAAAAATATCAAAAAAAAAGTTCTTCAAGTTTTAGAATTGATTCGTACGAGTTTCACTAGCTTGTACGAACCATGTTTTGTTTTCCTTCGCATGAATCGCTGGTTCGTACGAATGAGCCTAACTAGTATAAAAGCTCACTCTCTTCGCACGAACCAAAGTTATTGTTACTGTGTGAACAGAGAGAACTTTGTGCGAATACGTTCTAAACTTCACATTTCTTGACATTTTTCGAGTACTGTTCATTGGGGAGGTTGATCCGCACACCTCTTACAATGGAAAAGGTACTTTCACTCAATCCTAGCCGTTATAATGCCAGATTTGAAACAAATGGACTTGAAACATAGATTTAGGGGAGATTTGACTGATAAAACTTAAAGTTGACCTTAAAAACTTTAATATCAGCCTTAATAACCTATAAATTGACTATCAATTTGTTAAAAACAACGTGTTTTAAGTTCGGATTAAACTTGGTGTTTTTGGAACGATTCATGATTGTACGAATGGATTGTTAGTACGAACCAAAATTTCAAATTGAAATATCCTTTTCATTGGTACGAATGAAGTGTTTGTATGAAGTAAAATCTTTAAATGTTAAAATTTCAAAATTGTGTTTAAGTGCTGATGATTCGTACGAAGCATGGTTCGTACGAAGCATGGTTCGTACGAAGCAAGTTTGGTGAAATTTTTTGAAAATTTTTAACTCTTAAATCACTCGTACGAAGTAGTGATTCGTACGAATGATAACTTGTTCCAAACTTGTGAAAATGTCTAAGTGTTGATTCGTACAAATGTTTGGCTCGTATGAATGATGTTAAAAGTTGAAAATTTTTCTAACGGTTTTGAATTCTCTTTGTACATACAGGTCAACAAAACGTCATTTTCTCTGTTTCACAACATTTGTTGTTTGATTGACGACCGGAGATTGCAGCTATAGGGATGTACTAGATTTTTTGGGCAGGATACCAATTACAAAAGCGCTCACAGATCGACATAATGTTTATAGATCTCACGTTGAATACATCTAGAACGCCGTAGAGTACGATTCTGAAGAAAATACGATAGTGTCGGTGGTAAAGGTTGATGATGAAGATATCAAGGTTAAGATAACGAAAGAGTTGATCCGAACAGTTTTGGATTTCAAGGACAACGCAGACGATCCTACCGGGTTTTCGGAATACATGGTGAAGGGATGTTTTTAGAGGATGGGGTATGCCAGTTTTGTCAATGCAGCGCCATTCAAGAAAGGAAATCTCAGCATGCCTTTCCCTGTTATATTGCACATGTTGTCGCTCACGCTTTAAGTCATCGCAAGGGAGGATTTGATGGTCTAGTTGATTATCAAATGTGTATGATTACAGCACTGGTCCTAAACCTGTCGTATAACTTCTCTAAAGTTATATTCACACAAATGGTGCAAACATCTAGAGGGAAAAGTTTTTGCAATACCATCGGTTCGTTCAGATGTTGTTAGATCATTTACACCCGAACCTGAAGAAGAAGAAAGATGATGTGTTAAAGTTAGAGCACATGGATGTTTCTATGCTCAAGAAGATGAACTTACATTTGAAGACCTTTCCGAATGCTAAACCCGTTTTTGGTGCTACCATAGACAAAGATTACATTTCTCCAGCGCCGGGTAAATGGAGAAAAGATGATTGTGGAGATGAGAGTGAAGAACTAACTGCGCTTGATAGTTTTATTGCTAAGAGAAGTTCTTGGTTTGGGAAAGGAGGTGAGAAGGGTGTTAATAGAAAAACAACTGCTACATCTTCTTCTACTGCAATGCCAAAGAAAAAATCAGCTGCAAAAGTTTTGGGTTGCGCGATGAACTTGAAGTTGAAGAAAACATTGAAGACATCGCTGCAGATATCGAGCGAAAAGCATTTGGGGGAGAGAAAGAAGCTGAAGACGCATCGTCTTCGAGCACTAACTCTGATGAAAGACGCGCCGGTGAATGTAAAAGAGCCAAAAAGATTGAGACAAAGCGTCAGGCTGAATTAAAGAGAAAAGGAGAAGAGCGAAAGCGTAAGGCGGCAGGAGAAGATGATACAACGTATGTTCCTTCAGAGTTTGATACTGAAAATCCTGTGTGCACACTGATGAAGAAAAAGGCACGAAGGTTTAAGCGTCAAGCTGCTAGAAGTTCCGAGTCTCCAACCGTCAGATCTAAAGAGACTGACAAGTGCCGACGATCGAAGAAGAGGTTACTGTTGAACCAGCTCAGCAAATTCCAACATCACCACCTCGTCAGGCAGCACCACAATCTCCACCGCAACAATCTACTCTGCCACAATAGTCTGCACATCAACCGCCTCCACAACAAACACCAAGAAAAGATACACCGCAACCACCACCCACACACTTCACAGCCCCAATCTCAGTTAGATTTTGACTTTAATTTCGGAGATATTCCTGGGGGGAAGATTTCACATTCAACGACCCGCGTGTTGATGAGTTACAAAACAGGTCTTGTTGAATACTGTGAAGATAGCAGAGTTGTAGGAACAGATTATTTTGTTGAATGAAGAGAAACAGGAGTTGCATGAGCAGATCGGTGTTTTATCTGAAGATAAACAGCAGCTAGAAGCCATACTTGCGAGTATTGTGTCTGAGAATGAACGTCTACGTCTTTGAATGGCTGAATATGAGGAAGAAAGACTCCGCAGTGATCGTAGAAGGAGTTTGTTTGAGAAGATTTTGGTGAAAAAGTTGGGAGTGAATATTGTTGCAGAAATAGATGAGATAGAGCGTGCAGAGGCTAAAGAACGAGTTGATGAAAGGGAGCGCCTTGCTAAAGAGTTATCTGATGCATAAGGAAAAGGAAAAGCGAAGGTTGTAGAGGATCCTATGAACGTTGAAATTGAGCCATAAGCTGAGTCTGCGCCAGTTACTTGTACAGATATCGTTGTGTACCAAGTGCCGAACAAGTTTATATTGATTGGGAAGCCTAAAGATAGGGAGATTGACATGTCGAATCTATCTGCAAGACACCATGACTGGCTTGTGAAGAATAAGTTAGAGAAAGTAATTGAGATGGCAGCTGAAGAATTCGAAGAAGATGCTGAAAAGGAAGATGAAGATTTTGATGTTGATGTGATTCTGATTCAGATTTGGATAAGGGTAATGAAGATGATGATAATGTTGGAGGTACTGGTGTTCATGTAACTGATTCTGATGTGAATAAAGAGATTGATTATTCAGTGTACCTCGATGATTCTGCGAACCAAACTACTGAAGAAGATGTTAAAGATATGATAGAAGGTTCCTCAGATGCTCAGCAGGTAGGAATCCTCTTGGTGATTGATATATCTACCGTTCCTTTTGTGCCAAAACCGGGTTTTCTATCTTGAGCATGCCGTCAAAGAAGGCGAATTCATTCACAGTTATTCTAAAGAAGAGATTGGAGAGATGCTAGGTGTGGATGAAACACAGTTTGAGTTTGACTTCGAGAATGAGCTGAACGAGATTAGCGCGTTCGAGCCAAATGATTATGCCTTTGAATATGTTGAAGACGCTAACAAGTATGATCGAGTTGTCGTGGAGGATGATTCTGATGACGATGCTAATATTGTCAATCAGGGTACAGAGGACTCCTCAACTTTTACCGAATTATTTGCAGCAAAAAATGCAGATGTGCTAAAACGTAAAGTTGAAGAAGCTGCAAGGCAAGGCACTATTCCTCAACAGTTGAACCGAGCTAAGATTGCTGAGATGAGGAAGAAGTGGTTCAAGAATGCACCCGCAGAGCATAAATTCAAACGTCCTCTAGCGTTCTTTACTCGTGACGCTGATGTTTCTCTAAGGGACATCATTAGCTGGGGTTGGATTGAAGAGCTTAATGTCTATGCGATCAAAAGGGAGTCTGGTATTCAGTATTTCTGATATCTGAGCGACATCAAGTCCTTGCCTTACTAGGATATTAAAGAATTGGTGCAGACAAAGACGATCAATCTCAAGATGAAATTTCATGACCAGAGGCTTTGGAAGTGGATCAAGCTTGAGGCTTTACATGGTTTTACTCACTGGAAACCTCACTTTCCTAGACGCATCATGAAGATCGATCCAGTGACGAAAGAGAAAGATGTGATGCTCATCGTAAAAAGGCCAAAAGTAATGAAGAATATGCCTATGTTACGGATGGAGCAGGATTTCTACAAGAGCTTCAAGTGGTGCATTATGATTCGAACACAGGAGAGGCTGTTATCTGCTTGCACCCAGATGAAGACTCGTGGAAGATCCAAGAGGAACTAACCGTAGCCGTTATAGCCCACAAACGCATATACGGGCTATGGCGTGGCATTCGAGTACTAGACCCGATGTGGCTAGTCAATTTCTCAAAGAAGGATATTGAGTGCTTATTTTATAGCAAAATCAGTTATGAAGAAAAGGATAAAGAGCAAGCTCTCCAGTTCCAGAAGATCGTTAATGTATGCTTTGCAAATGATATTCATTCTGGATCATCATGGAATATATCTTGGAGGAAGCTGGAGGAGACTGAGCAGAAAAAGAAAGAAAAGAAGAAAGCTAGAATAGTTGAGCGTGCTCGTATAGCATCGCTACGGAGTTTTCGGTTTGGCAATACAGTGAACCGACCTCTTCAACGGATCAAATGCCAATTGCATTTGAGGAGCGTCGCAAGCCACCGAAGAGATTTTTTGGTCATTAAACATCAAATCTTGCGAAGATTTTTGAAGACCATCTACATTGCGGCAACATCCAAGGGGGAGTTTGTTGGTGCATTATGTCTATTGCCTACGTCTAGGATGTGTCGAATATTGTATATTGGGCTTAAACGTCTTTTGTATAAATGTCATAGATTGTTTTATATGTTTGTAAGTTGACTCGTACGACTGAGTCAGTTGGCTCGTACGAGTGACACTCTGCCACTCGTACGAAGCAACCACTCGCACGAGTCACAGCGTCTATTTCACACACTCCAGTGCGAGTCATGTCGACCTATAAATAGAGGAGTGTTGTGTCAGAGCTAGTGAGTGTTAGTTCAGTTGGTACGGAAAAGCCCTGCTGATTTGTTTACTCGCGTCTGTACTTGCACGTCAATTAAACAATTCAGAGCAGTTAAGCAGTTAGATCTTTCTTGTTCATTTTTCATCCTCTCTAGCAATGGATTCCGCCTCTTCTAGCTGAGTTAGATTAGACTGGTTGCTCATCGGAGGAGCCGATCCCCGTTCATATGAAGTTCTCATGAAAACTTTTCTCACTTCCAGAATGTGAACTTGACTCAGACTTCTCATTTCTTGACTCTGCACTTTCATAAACTGGGATGTCAGACTCATTTTTGAAAACATTTTCGACCACATTGGTTACTACATCAGATTTGCAATCTTTTTCTGTTTTGTATAAGTTGCATCGATGTTTTCAGGCAGCTCATTACCCTTTTAGTAAACAAATTTAAGTTTAGCTCCTTTTCCACCCCCATCTGGCTTTTTCTTTGCATAGCCATTCCACATGGGTGGTGGAACACGATCATAACCTTTACCTTGGTTATTAACAACTTTCTTTTCTTGTTTATCCTTGATTTTTGGAAGAATGTGATCAATGACATATGAACCGGTAGAATAACTGACTAATAATTTGTTAACCCGTTCATTCTCAACTTTTATTTTCTCCAGTTTACCTTTCTACTCAGTAATCTTACTTATATGCATGTTTATCGCCATTTGTTTCTCCATAACGGTTGCTTTGAGCATTGAAAGTGTATTGTCATCTTCTTTGATTGCTTTCTCATATTTTTGAATGGTTTTGCTTAATTTTTCAAATGCTTCTTTTGTTGTGACATAATCATATGACAAATGATCAGCATGTGTTTTGAGTTCATTATATTTTTCGTCTTTTTCAACACACTCCTTGCATGGCAATTTGCATCTTATGCATGGAGTTTCCAATTCGACATTATGAGTATCCTCATTCTTTTACACAGTTTCACTTACCAACTCATTTACCAATTCAACACTTTCTACCTGGGCATGCTCAATAACTACATCATTCAAATTTGCCATTAAAGCTTTGTCAGCAATATCAATCAGAACTTCTGACTTTGGTTCTTCCTCACATGTTGGTTGATGGCTTGAATTTAAATATCTTGCAAAAGTTTTAAGAATATCAGTAGGTAAAAGATGTTTAAAAGCACTGTTTAGAAGTTTTTCTTCCTTAGATGAAGTTCCATAAAATTCTTCGGGTGCCTCATCAAAGGATGCCTCTGCATATTCTTCAGCATGTTTGGGTTCTTCAATAATTTCAGCTACTAATGCCAGACTTTCACTCTTTGTTATGTACTTGTTCCAATTAAAACCTTCGTCTTCTTGAGTGACAACGAGTGCTTTATCTTTTGAGTTTGACGGACCGTGTTCAATCTGCACCATTCTAGTTTGGGGTTGAGGTCGATGATATATGGCATTTTTGTAGTAATCATCAGCAAAAGGGTTCTAGTTGCCCTTGACCACTCAATTTGGACATTCTCATTTGCAATGCCCCTTTTCATGGTATTTAAAGCACGTAACCTTGGACTTATGAAAGCCTAGTTTGCCGTCAAATCCTCCCTAATTATCTCTTCCTGTAATTTTCATAAGCGTTGAGCTCTTCAGACAATGGAAGCCATACACCACTTGATATCAATCAATTCCATTTCAATCGGATCAATCTGATCAAAATCTTCTTTTGTTATCTCTGGATTTCCATTTCTTCCAGCTACCAAATTTTCGTAAGATTCCAGTACAGAGGCAAGTAGGGTCATGTGTTGCTTTGTGGTATTTTCGTCAAAGTCTTGGACATTCTGGAGGTTTACTATGATATTACATTGTAGATTCTTTGATTGGGATTAGATTTATTGTGCTGGTTGTTCTGTGGATTGCTTGAGCTTTGGGACGATTGTGGTCCTTGAGGCATATTTGGATTGAAGGAAGCAAAAGATTGAAATCCACTGGTTTGGCTTGACTATGGACTTGGTGTGTTGATCGCACTGAAGGCAGTTTGAATTTTGGGACTCTGTATGTTTGCGGCAGGATTACCCTTGTAGTATAGATTCACATCTTGTTGTATGTGTGCACCTTTGCTTTTTGCCATCTTCTACATCTCCACCTCATGCCCTTCGAATCTAGGTAATGAGAAATTACCATGCTGGGTACCGTTCTTTAGAATAGTCAAATAAGTGGACTATTCTCCTTCTGGTAGAGAATCTGCAAGTTTATCAACCATTTCTTCGTTTGTTTTTAAAATTCCCATATGCTTCATTTGTACCACCAGGTGACAATACCTTTAATCAACTGTTTCGCTGTCTCTCCCTTGATAAGAGTAAAAATATCGAATTCTTTACTCAGTAGCGCTCTCTTTCCCTTTCGCAGTTGTGAACTTCCTTGGAATTTTAAATGTAAGGCATTCCATAAAAACTGAGCATCGTCATCATGGTGTAATAGTGCCAAGATATCTTCTTATATGGCTTGCTCCAAAATATTCATCATCTTCTTTTCATTAATGAATTTTTCTCTTTCGAGCTCTAAGAGTTGTGCTAGCGTTTTCTCAAGACCAGTTTATCCAATAGGAGCCTGATACTTAGACTCAATAGCAAACCAGCAAGTGAAGTGGTTAGCTTGAACCCAGTTCATGAACCTTTCCCTCCAGCTATCATAATCTTCTAGATTCATAAGCTTTGTAGACTTCGTCATTGTTCCCATTTCATTCTCTAGATTCATATTTTGTGTTGCGGTAGTAGTAACAACTGAAGCAGCAAACGCGTTAAGAACTCTTCTTCCATTATATCTACAATTTTTTTAGAAACAAAAACTTTCGACAACGCTGATTAGATATAATTTAACAAAAACAGAAAGTTAAGAAAATTACTTATAATGTTCTTCGTGGAAGTGAACTTAGATTCATGCAAGTCAGGTAACTCGTGCGAACAAGGCCTCGTGAGAGAAAAAGTTACTCGTGCGAGTGACTCTTCGTGCAAATCACTACTCGTATGAATGATTGTTTTAGAAATTAAAAATATTTTAAAAATTGTTTTCTTACGAGTGACAGGTCGTACGAGTGGCTATTCATACGGATGGCTATCCGTACCAGTTGTCCTTTTGCTCGTACGAGTAGCTCATGTCAACAAATAGATGTTTTCTGTAATTTTCGTCATAATTTTGTTTGATTTTAGATCTGTAAGTTTCAAGGATTTATTAATGTTGATTTTAATGTGTTATACTAAAATCCTAGTCCAATTCGTCCATGAAATTCTCTAGATCTGAAGAATGTATGAACAAAGAGTAGATATAGAAATCTTCAATGGTTGAATCTTGATTTTCAACTGCTGAAACTTGTTGTTTGTCCAGAAATCAGGCCTCAAGGCTCTGATACCACTTGTGAGAGGGGATCCGCTCTCCTCCGTGAGCATCGGACCGACTTGACTCAACTAACAAAGGCGGAATTCATTGCTAGAGAGTTTGACAAACGAACAATCAAGTATGCACTTAAATGTCGTTACTTCTTCTATTAATAAACGTGGAAAGCTACAAACGCGTAAATAAACGAACAGGGTTTCGCCTCAGTCATACCTCAACAGCTATAGACACAACACCCAAGTTCCACTATACATAGGCCAACATGGCTCGCACAAGGAGTGGGGTTGTTTACTCATACGAGTGGTGCTTTGTACGAGTGACAAAGTGTCACTCGTACAAGCCACAAAGCCCACTCGTATGAGCCATCTAACAAACTTAACGAACATATCTTTTGACAAATATAAGCCCTATTTACATGACCGACATCTCGCTATGATGCATTACTCGGCCGCCGCACTCAAAGGAATTTCAATATGATTACAACAACTCCTCACGCTGCATGCGTTTTCCAACAAAAAACTGGTGTGGCAATCATCTATTCAACGAAAGAAGTCATGTCCATAGAGGAAGAACCACCAGTGAAAGTTGCGAAGTTATCCCCGAACGGTGAGCCAGAAAAATGGATACTCAACAATAAATACCCAGAGCAAACGGTGGTGCTAGGTCCCGCAATGACCCACACAGCCAAGGCGCAACTTAAACAGCTTCTTTTTTGCAATTTGGATATCTTTGCTTGGTCACCGACGGACATGAAGGGGGTACCCAGGGAATCGTGGAGCATGTGCTGCAGACATTTCCATCTGTTGAGCCAGTTGTGTAGAAGAAGGGCAATTTGGAACAGAGAAAACTCGCGCAATGAATGAACAAGTTTCAGAGCTCCTCAAAGCTGGTATTCTGAGAGAAGTGCGCTATCAAACGTGGGTAGCAAATCCAGTTATAGTCTAAAAACACAATAGCGGTTGGCGCATGTGTGTCGATTTCAAAGATTTGAACAAGGCATGTCCAAAAGACTGCTACTCTTTACAAGAGATCGACAAAAAGGTGGACTCCCTCACTTCATTCGGTGGAAATGTGTCCTTGATTGCTACAAGGGCTATCACCAGATCCAAATGAAAAAAGAAGACAAAGATAAAACAACGTTCCGCATAGACAAAGGAATCTTATGTTATACAAAAATGCCCTTTGGGTTGCGCAATGCGAGAGCCACCTACCAACGCTTAATGGATCATGTCTTCAGAGACGACATAGGTGTGACTGTGGAATATACATCGATGACCTGGTCATCATGAGTCCAGATGAGGAGATGATGTTGACAGATATTCAAAAAACTTTCGCATCCCTGCGCAAGTTAATTTGAAGTTGAATCCTAGAAAATGTTTGTTCCGGATGGAGGAAGGGAAATTCATGGGGTTTATCGTTACACGCGACGTCTTTAAGGTCAACCCTAAGAAACTCAAAGTAATTCAGCGTATGCCTTCACCCTCAACCATCAAAGAAATGCAAAGGTTGGCTAGTCGACTGGCTACGTTGAACCGATTCTTGGCAAATCGCGCAACTAAGTCCTTTCCATTCGTCAGTACTTTGAGAAATTGTGTGAAACAGAACAAGTTCCAGTGGACTCCTGACGCAGAAAAAGCCTTTCAGCAAATGAAGGAATGTTTGATTCAATTGCCAACTATCACCGCCCCGCAGAAGAGCGAGCCATTGATTCTATACCTTTCTGTATCAGACATGTTCTTAGCGCAGTCTTGCTTGTAGAATGCGCAGGGGTCCAGACTCCAATTTACTACGTCAGCAAAATGTTAACGGACCCATAAACACGATACCTGATGATGGAAAACCTCGCCTTAGCATTGGTTCATGCATCCCATCGGTTGCGCGGGTATTTTCCTGGCCATGTGATCACAGTTCTTACGAACTATCATCTGGGCCAAGTCTTATCCAAACCTGACATCTCTGGCCGATTAATGAAGTTGGCGATCGAATTAGGGAACACAATATTGTTTACAAACCACGTCCAGCTATCAAAGGACAGATATTAGCCGCCTTTATTATGGAAGCTCCTAGCAACAAGATGCAAGAATGTGACGCTGTCCAAAATCCAATGCCTATTGTGGATGACCGTGTATAGACCCTCCACACTGATGGCGCATCCAATGATGACGGCGCAGGGGCTGGTCTTTTTTTAATAAGCCTTGATAATCAGGAGTTTACTTACGCCATCCGGTGGAATTTCAAGAGCACTAAGAATGAAGCCGAATATGAAGTGTTTCTCGCAGGCCTTTGGTTAGGAATCAAAATGTGCGCTAAGAATTTGGAAGCACACTTTGATTCTCTTTTCATTGCGGGGGCAAATCAATTTGCTTTACTATGCGAAAGGCGAGACGATGGCCCTGTACCTCAAACAGGCGTAGTCTTTGATTAACAAATTCCACACTTTCAAAGTGACCCACATCAATCGAAGTGAAAACAAACATGCGGATGCGCTTAGTAAACTAGCAGCAACAAGCTTCAAACACCTCCCAAGAGAAGTGCGCATCGAGGTGCTAAAAAGCCCTTTTCTACCGCTACGTCAAGTCAATGTGATATAGATGGTAAATCCTTCTTGGATGTCTCCCATCATCATGTTCTTACAATCTAGGGTGCTCCCAGAGAACAAGGCAGAGGCAAGGAAAGTCCAAAACAAACCGCTAAATTACAAAATGGCAGACAGAATACTATACTGAAAGTCATATCTTGGACCACTCCTTCGCTGCGTCAACCCGCGGGATGCTCAGTACCTAATCCACGAGATTCATGAGGGGTTATGTGGAATTCATGCTGGTCCACGCATGGTAGTCGCAAAAATCATGAATATTGGGTACTATTGGCCAGGCATGCACTTAGATGCAGTCGAAACATTGATGCAGTGGGCATCATATCAGCGACACACTCCCAAAACACTGCGCCCCATCAATCCTTTGATCCAAGTGACAACGGCGTGGCCTTTTAAGCAGGGGGCAATCAATATGGTGGGACCTTTTCCTAATGCCCTAGGTGTCGTAAAGTAAATAATCATAGTTGTCGATTATTTCACCAAGAGGGTAGAGGTCAAGCCACTTGCATCAACCACTACAATGGTAATTTGTAAATTCATTTGGGAACACATTATCTGCCGTATCAGTCTACCTCTGTGCATTGTCAGTGATAATGGACCCAATTTTTCCTCCGAAGATTTACAACGATGGATGACTGAGATGCGCATTGAGCATGTGTTCACTTTGGTCGCGCATCCCCAAGGGAACGGCCAAATGGAGAGTTTCAATAAAAGTATTGTCGAAGGAATCAAGGCAAGATTGGGAACAGCGAGGAGAGGCTGGGTTGATGAGCTACCAAGTATCCTTTGGGCTCATCGAACTATGCCAAAAACCAGCACAGGCGAAACACCATTTAGCCTTGTTTATGGGACTGAAGCAGTAAGCCCAGCTGAGATTGGTATCCCATCACCGCGCATGATCGCTATGTGAACCCAGAATAATGATAAAACGCGTAGGCTTGATTTGGACCTCTTGGAGGAAAGGCATGAAAACGCCGCAATCAATGAGGCCAAATACAAATCAAAGCTTGAAAAATATTACAATGCGCGAGTCCGCATATGTACTTTCCTTCCTGGAGATTTCGTTTTAAGAGATAATGAAGCGTCTAACGTTGAGCGTCTAGGAAAGCTCGCGCCTAAGTGGGAAGGCCCTTACGTAATCCATGAAGTCTTTGGCAAGGGGGCTTACACCCTTAAGCATTTAGATGGCACAAGTATTCCTAGGACTTGGAATGTGCAACAATTACGACGATGTTATTAGTAATCTTAGCATCTTTATACCTATCGGCCTTGTGCCCTATCACTATTGGTGCAAAAGTTCGCTACTTACACATATCTCATGGTCTATGTAATCTTCTCGACTTTGTACATGGCTCTTGCGCCTTATCGTTTATACAAAAAAAACAAAAAGTCATTTTGTTACATTGATTATTTGGGTACACGTAAAAACATTATGGTATAACACGTCTCATGAACGAAACCCGCCTCAAATACAGTTGCCGACCACTTCACGCGGAGGAGGGTGTGACTAGTTCATATGAGCTCATTACCAACTTTATTTGCTCTACCTACACAAAATGGTTATTCCCACACAAATATTATAACTCAAAACATATCCGCATCGGCTCAAAATTACGTCACATTGTCATTAAAAGCACACATGTTACTCGGTTACACGGTTACATGAGATTACAATCAAGTTTATCTCCTAACGGCCGTCCTAAATAATACACGCAGTAGGAACTCACATCCTATCCCTCCGACTCTTCAACTTCTGCCGCTTCATCATGGAAGATATCCTTCAAATGATCAACGAAGTCATCATGTTGTAGCGTTTCACTCACAAGATCCATCGCTGGTAGCTGTAGACGGCCATACTCCTGCTTCGCCTTTGAAAAGGCAGCATTTTTATTGACTCCATGGGTAGCGACACGGCTGGTATCCCAAGTTATGTCCAAAGCATGAGTTACATGATGAGCACACTCTGCGTAGCCCTGTGCATAACTGTCATGGCGCGCATGACTATCAACTTGGCCACAGCGTTGTCTAGCTCCATTGAGTCCAGGATCGAATTGGCAATCTGTACAGCGCATGGAAATGGAATAAGAATAAAGATAAATGGTGATCAAAGTAATAAAAGTGTACTTACATTCACAACTCCATATTGTTTGCATATCCAGCATGTTGTTCGTCAAAGGCTCAACTATACTTTCTGTTGTGGCGCGTGCCGACTCTGAATCTTTCAGTTTTTGCTCCGCAAGCTCGGCACGCTTTTCACCCGCACTCACCTTCACTTCGGACAGTCTTAGCTTCTCTTGATCCTCCATGCAAAATCTGTAATTCAGCCTTCTGAACCCTAGCAGCTTGGAGATCTTTCTTCACACCTTCAAGAGCCGCCTTAGTTTTTCCTGATTACGAAATAAGGATGTAAGTTCGGCAATCTCTTGATTTCGTAAAATAAGAATGGCGGAAATTTCTACCTCTGTCTGCTCACTTCGCTCCCGAGGACATCTCGCCTCTTCTGCAGCAATTGCAGGTTCCTCTTTCTCCTTCTTTAGGCGCTCAATTTTATCGCGCAAGCCAGTGGCTTCATTCCTCAATTATATTTTCTCGTTATTATCCCTCTCGCACGCCTCTTTCCACAGCTTGCATTCCTTAGCAAGGGTGGCAGTGGCATTTTCGGTCTTTTTTTTCCACCCTACCACCAACCATTCCTTGGTCTTCTTCGCCTCCGCGAACTTTGCCTTCTTGGCTTAAATTCTTGCAGCCATTTGGGCCCGCTCGAGCGCCATCTCTTTTTTCGTAGATTCAACCTTTTCTAGATCCCGGTGCATACTCTGCCATTCACGAATGATCTTGTGAGTGGTGGAGGCAGAACTGGCGGCTAATTGTAGGTATGTGTGGTACGTTTGATCATAACCTTGTTCCCCACGCGCTCTCACCTTCGCTGGGGGGGAAAGCACCTTTAAACCACTCTTGGCATACCTACCAGTGGCTGAACTTTTCACCCTGCTTCAACTTCCAAACATGCGTATGAATATCAGCAGCTCGCCTTTCTGAATAGGATCGGCAGTAGTAGTCACCCGGGGTTTCATCCAGATGAATTGGGGATCCTTCGTCAGATGGGTGCTCCTCAAATTCCCCGACGTCACCCCTAGGTATTTCTTCCACGGACTGAGTTTCTAGAAGAGAAGTATCTTGGGGAGCATCCTCAACAGGTGTTTCTCTAGTTTCCTCAATCACAGTTTTTCTTCCGGCATCACCATCTCTTCAACCTCTATGCTTGCCTCCGTTACCCCGGCACTTGACTCACCACCTTGGGCCTTCGGCGCTTACGAAGCCTCATAAACGGGTGGTGGCATTGGTGCAGTCTCTATAGGTGCGACAGGTGCAGATGGAATAAAAATCGGGGTTTCATCTTTCCTTGTATAATAAAGGCGCCGAAACGGTTAGACAAGAGGAATTAAATTTTGAGCGGAAGATAGGAAGGTCCCCGAGTCCATATGGATCTTCACAGAATCGTCTATCCAATCTAGAGTGCAGAATCCCCTAGATCAGCTTATCACAAAAACCGAACAATAGCAAGAACACGAACAAACACTTTCAATCCGTCTTCTACTGATTATCCAACACGAATGTTTACAATCAATTCAAGACTCACACTAATTCTCTCTCAACTCTCTCTAAAGTGATTAACTAAGCAACTTTAACCCTAATGCAAAACTCTCTATATATAGAGACAGGTTTGTAACTGGGCTAGGGTTTCACCACATGGGCTGCAAATTGGTCTAGGCCCAATTCGCCTGTCACTCTTTATAATGTGTTTGGTTTAGCCCAATCACTTCTAATCAACCACTACAATACTAAACCCGCTATCTGTTTATCGTTTTACTAATTACAAGATTTCTAAAGACCAAATCTAAGTTGTTGCCACAAATATGCACCAACAACCTTCCCCTAGACAATTGCTTCATAAAACAATTTCGTCTTCAGTCATCTTGCAATCTTCAACGTCTTTGGTCTTTGGATAGCTTCAGCTTTAATAGCTTCTGTCAGCAACAGACTCCCCCTAAGCTGATGCATCCAATCACCAAATCTTCTAAAGCATTAGTATTTGAGTAAACTCCAGCTTAGCACTTGCATAGCAATCTTCAAAACTCTTCAACTTTGTCTGCAATGTAGAAAGGAGGTTCTACCATGCATCTAATCAAATTCCTATTCACCAAACTTTTCAGCAACACACTGCTACAATCTGTATACTATAAAACAAACATCTCAAGAAACCATAAGATTTTTTCAACACAAGTTAACAAATAATTATTATCCAAGAGACGGTAAAACTGTATCATAGATTAAGCAATAAACCACATACTCAAAATTCTAAGCACACGAAACCTTCAATATTTTAAAATTTTGAACTCATCTTCTAACATCGTCTCCCCCTATCGGTAACAACTCCTCCATGAACAACCATATTTCGTACGCTAAGAATTTACAAGTAAAAGAAAATCGTTTTGGATTTTTATATTTTCTGAAAGCAAATAGATAAAGAAATAATAAATACTCTATTTTTTGTGAGAATCACCGGTAAGAAGATCATATTAGCCACATCAAACTGTTTTCACACTATTAGATAATTCTTTATGTAATTTTCATGAAAAGCAGTTCAAGATGATTACTAGTATTGTTTATCCACTTAAACAAAATACATGAACATTTCAAGTACCATTACCTAGTGATATGTTAAGATAATTTGATATTGTTACCCTAGTGTGTCCCAATTCAGGACATACCCCCACGATCAAGTTATGCACAAAGATTACTCGTAGTAGGTGAGTATACTGAAATTCATCCTTTTTGATTTACAACGTTAGATAATTGTTGATCAGGTCAATACTTTCATACAGCAAAGAGACCAATATCCAAGGAGGGTTAGGGCAAATACCAAATTTTGCTACAATTAATTCAATTTGGACATTTGAATGACTCTCTAGGAGAGCTTCTTTAATTTCTTGGATTTGGCATTTTAGCTCTTTTAAGATATCCTGGTTGTGCCTAGGTCAGCATATATCTGGATGCAGCAGAAGGAAAACCTTGATACCCCGGATGAAATAACGATATAAAGACCTAAAACCTCAGATTTTGGCAATCTATCAATGCAAGATTTAAGGTTATAAAACCATACGCCACTGATATATTGCCCACTCATACACAGTGCGTTATGTTTATATCACCAAGGTAAGTTGATTATTTCATGCCTTTTGCCTACTAGTACATCATATGATGAAGCTGCTATAACACTTAAGCAATTTAATTTTAATTTCTGTGTAACAGTCTAACTTGCTCATGTACTGTCATTTCTTCTTTTCCAAACAATGAAAACTCAATTTTTTTATTTGCTATTTTTTTATGTTTTGATTTTTGAAAAACAGTAAATTATTTACAAAAAAATTTTATGGAAATCTGGTTATTCAGGATTCCTCATCCCATTGAGTTCGACTAAATGTTCAAAATGAGCCCTGTCAAATGCTTTTGTGTAAAGATATGCAAGGTTATCTAATGTGTCGACTCGATGCAGTTCAATCAATTTCTTTTCAGCACAATCCCGTATAAAATGATGACGAATGTCAATATGTTTTGTGCGACTGTGTTTTACGGGATTGTTGTTGATTGAACTAGTGGCACTATTGTCTATCATAATAGGAGTACGAGTGAAATTCAAACCGTAATCGCGCATCTGCTGTTGGATCAAGAGAACCTGAGAGAAACAGCTACCGCAGCTATATATTCATCTTCACACGTAGAGGTAGACATGCAAGACTGCTTCTTGCATTGCCATGACACGATCTTCCCCCCTAAGAACTGACAACCACCTGTGATAGACTTTCTTGTTGATTTGCATCCTCCAAAGTTCGAACCAAAGAAAGCAACAAACTTCAAATCACTAGCAGCTGGATACAATAACCCAAGTTTAGGTGTCCCCTTCAAGTAATGAAGAATCCGCTTCACCGCTTTTATGTGTGATTCTTTTGGATTCACCTAATATCTGGCACAAAGACACACTGTGAACATGATATCTGGTCTTGAAGCAGTCAAGTACATCAGAGAACCAATCATTACCCTATATTGAGTTGGATCAACATCCTCCACACTCTCATGATCTAGACCAAGATTGTGATTCTCGCAAATAGGTCTGTTGAAAGTAGCGCAATCCTCCATTTTGAAACGAGACAAAATGTCATACACATACTTCATCTGATGTATAAACATCCCATCCTTCTTATGTTCAACTTGTAAACCCAAAAAGTAGGACAGTTCACCCGTCACACTCATTTCAAACTTGCTCTTCATTACCTCCTCGAATTCATGACACATGTTCTTATCAGATGACCCAAAAATGATGTCATCCACATATACATGTACCAGCAGAAAGTCTTCCTTCTTCCTTTTAATGAAAAGTTTATTGTCAACCAGACCTCTTTCAAAACCATTCTTTAACAAATGTGCTGACAATGTCTCATAGCACGCCCTAGGTGCCTGATGCAATCCATACAATGCCTGATCAAGTCGATAGACTCGATCTGGATAATCTAGATCAGTAAACCCATCTTGTTGTGAGACATACACCACTTCTTGGACTTTCCCGTAAAAAAAGCACTCTTCACGTCAAGTTAGTAAACTTTGAAACCCTTGAATGAAGCAAAGGCTAGGAACAACCGAATTGCTTCCAACCTTGCTACTGGTGTAAACACTTCATTGTAATCAATCCCCTCTTGCTGATTGAACCCTTTCACCACTAACCGAGCCTTATTCTTTATCACGATCCCTTGGTCGTCTTTCTTGCACTCAAACACCCACTTGGTGACTATTTCCTTCCCTCCTTCAGGCAAGTCAACTAGCTGCCAAACCTTCAACTTCTTAAACTGAGCTAGTTCCTCTTGCATAGATTCAACCCAACAATTATCTTTTAGAGCCATGTGAACATTCTTCGGGTCCTCTTGGGCAATAAAGCAACTATACAAACATCATTTAACATCCTGGTCTTCTGAATCGAAGTAAATAAACAGGAACCTTCGATCACACCTCTTCTTGTCTAAACACCTGTAGCAGCATCACCTATGATGTTCTCAACTGGATGATCTCTATTTGCGCGTGCAGTAGCAATGGTGTCAACAACTAAATTATCTCCCGTATTAGATCCAATCTCCCCTGAATGTTCTTATTAGCAAACGGATTAGTAAAATCCTCCCCCTTAATAGGTCCAGACTCACTATCACTTGAATCCTGTAGAGCTGCACTGGAGGAACTTTCTAGAGCATCTGTCATTGATATACTCGATCTATGCATGAAGTCACCTTTGTCATCTTCACTGGTCACAGTTTGAATCACTTGAGACTCATCTGCATTGGAAAAATCAGCAATATTAAATGATTTAAAAACACGATCATAATCATATAATATAGCAGGACCACTCATTGATTGTTGAGGTGAATTACTAGTAATTTCCATGTTAAACACAACCTCAATTTTACCAGTTTTTAGATTAAAAACCCTTTTATTCGGTGTTCCAGGCATATAACCTAGAAAGTAACCCTCGTCAGCTACCTCACCAAATTTTTGCTTATCTTTATTTCGCACAATGTGCAGGGTAATCCAAATGGTTCAAAGCCTTTTAAGTTTGGTTTCCGGTTAAACAGTAGTTCATGACATGTTTTGTTAAACCGTTTAACCATCAGAACTTTTTTTAGGAAAATAACAAGTTGTGTTCACAGCTTCTCCCCAGAAAAGAACTGGAAGCTTTGAATCAGAAAGCATAGTCCTAGCGGCTTCAATCAACGTCCTGTTTTCCTCTCAGCTACTCCATTTTGTTGAGGTGTATAACGAGCAGAATATTGATGTTCAATTCCGTTGCGAAGACAATAGAGATCTAGAATCTGATTCTTGAACTCCGTGCCATTATCACTCCTTATCCTCTTGATCCGTGCATCATGGACATTTTCCAATTTTGTAAAAAGATCTATCAGCATCTCCGCTGTCTCATCTTTTGTACCTAAAAAAGAAAACCCATGAATATCGTGAGAAATCATCTGTGACAACTAAATAATAGTATTTTCCACCTATGCTCCTTACGTTCACCGGACCGAATAGATCCATATGAAGTAATTCATAAGGGGCATCTATGGAATTTACTGTTTTGGACTTGTGAGGTTTCTTATGTGTTTTCCCTTTTGACATGGAAGACATTTATCTTCCACGTGAAACCTCTGCACTGGCACCCCTTCCACTAAACCGTTTTAATAATATAATTCATTTTTTGGTAGTGGATGTGGGCCATGCGTCTATGCCACAGCAGTGACTCAGCCTCAGATGCTTTTGACAGTAAACATGCCACCACAGTGGAAGAATCCTTAACACCCATGTCCATGACATAAGTGTCATTTCTCCTTGGCGCTCTCATCACTATCCAATCATCCGGTATCAACAAACCGGGTTTCAACACTAAGGCTTCAGACTTAGTAAAGTGGACCGATTGACCCTTGTCGCAGACTTGAGACACGCTCATCAGATTGTGCTTCAGCTGCTCAACATAGTTCACTTTGTCCAGTGTGATCTTCCCATTGGTCACTTTTCCTCGACCTGTAATGTGCCCTCCTTTAGCAACTGCAAAATTCACATAACCTCCATCCATATTCTCAAACTCAATCAACCACCTCGCATCCCCCGTCATGTGACTGGAGCAGCCACTATCAACATACCACAAGTTGATAATCCTCCTTAGAAGCTCCTGCACAACCCCATTGGTCACTTTTCCTCGACCTGTAATGTGCCCTCCTTTAGCACCTGCAAAATTCACATAACCTCCATCCATATTCTCAAACTCAATCAACCACCTCGCATCCCCCGTCATGTGACTGGAGCAGCCACTATCAACATACCACAAGTTGATAATCCTCCTTAGAAGCTCCTGCACAACCTAACAAAAATTAGTTAGATTGGGGGACCCAAGCCTTAATGGTCTTGGGTCTTCCAGATTCATCAACCACCGGAACATTCATCCAATATCCATTAATCCTAACAGGAGTCTTGGATCTCAGACCTAGTTGATGGAAATGGTTTTTGATTTCCATTTGGTCTTTGGTCCTAAGTTTTCCTAAACATGTTTGGACTTTGTGACCTTTGGAAATTTTGGTTTTTGTTCCATGTATTTTGATGATAATAATTTCTAAAGCCATTGTTATAAAAATTTTTGACTACCAACATTCTGATATCGAGTTTGATATTGACCTTGACTTCTGAAATTACTTGATTGACCATTAAAAGTTATTCATTCTTGGTGAACTACTTCGAGGTCTTGCATATCTGCCTGATGTAGATTCAGGCTGAGATCTTTGTTGATTTCTTTGAAACGAGAAACTTGGTGAGTTCCTTTTTCAGCCTTATCTACACCAGCAGCAACACTCTGTTGCTTGGTAGCAGATATCTTTGGTGAGTTAGTAACCTTCTTCTCACCATCACCATTTTTTCCCGGTGATTTTTCTCTCTGTCTTTCAGTCACCTGTGCTTCATTCTTTTGGTTAGGACAACAGCTAGCTACATGTCCCTTGTTGTGACATTTGAAGCACGATCTTCTAGCCGAAGACTTCTTAATTGAAGTCTCTGGTTTAGATTCATCAGGTAACGATGATGATGCCTTTGAAGGATCTTGTTTAATTTGCTCAATTTCTGATTTTTCTATATTTTTATTTTTTTGCAAACTGCACATTTGACTCTCTTGTAATAATAGTGGTCTCTTCTTTCATATCACTCCCTTTAACAAAATTAATCTTTTTAACAAAAATTTGCTTTTGATTCTTAGGGTGTGTATTCTTTGTTTTCAAAACCGATTCTCTGTTATTATCCTTCTTGGCATTCTCAGACACATCAACATTCCCTGATGTGGAACTACTAGGTGTAGTTGACCCAAAGTCTGTTAGCTCTTCTTCGTCTGGCAACAAAGAATAGTCATAACCAAGAGGTGGTGGAACTTCATTGAAACCTTTGAAGCCCACACTTGTCTTGTCATTACTTTTCTTCAAGCCATTCATCATGTGTTTCCTAACAAAAGATGAATCTCTGAATTGATTCAATTTCTTTTCAAGTTCACAAATTTTCAGTTGTGCTTCTAACAACTCTTTGCATTTTTTCAGAATTCTCTTTTGTTTTGTCACTCATCATATCATGAGCTAAGTCAATAATTTGAAGCTTTTCATTTAGTTTACAGGTTAAAATATTGATTCATAACCTTTAATTTTCTTCAAATATAATGACTCATTTTTTTACGAAAAAGTTAGATTCTTTTACGTTTGAGAGCTCATCTCAAACTTTGGTTTTGTTTTGTTAACCTGTTAACTTCACTTTGCAGTTCACGACATTTTAAGCAAATAGAACTACCAGAGTTAGAATGTACCTCTCTTGTTGATTTGCTTAGATCGGCTATGAAAGCAGCAAAATCAGCAGCCATCTTCTTCTCTGTAGCATTCTGTACTCCATCAGATTTCATGCATTCAGTCGTCTGATCATCATCAACTATTTCAGCTACCGTCTCTCGTTCTACCTCAGCATCAGCCTTGACTTTTGCATCATCAACTGGGGCTATCTCAGCCATGAACGCCTGTGTGGCATTGTCATCACCTTCCAGATGAACACTCCAATCATAAGAACCTTCTCTAGCAGTAGAGATCAAGGCCTTTGATCCAGTTTTAGTTGATGCGTTCCTGTTGCTTGAACCATGACCAGGAAAATCTTGAAAAGATGAGCTAGAACGAGATTCCATCTTAGGTCGTTGATATTCTCTAGCGAAGTGTCCGTAATTTTGACAGTTGTAATACTTCACTTTTGATTTGTTAAAACCTACATTCTTTCCATCAAACTTTCTGCCCGTCCTATTCATGAACCTCTTCACTCTTCTAGAGATCATGGCCATCTGTCATTGAAAATTCTTCTCCTCTAGGTCATCAGGGTCAATCTGATCATAATCTTCATCAAAAGTAGCAGGATCAGATATTCTTCCCTGTATGTAATTCTCATAGGAAGCAACGAGTGAAGCAAGCAAGGCCAGATGATCTTCAGCAGCCTTGACACTCAGAGGCATAGACCTTGTACTGTTGTTATTGTTGCTTGATTGTTGTCTCTATGCCCCTGACGATCCTCCTGAAGCAGTTACAAAACATACTTCACCATCAGCATTTGTCACAACTTGCTCATTTTCACATGAGAGAAACGCAGTTGTAGAATCACTTGAAGCATTGTTGGAAGATGAAGATGTAAGCCCTTTATAAATTCTCGGATCTTAAACCTGATCATATCCAGTTTCCTTCTTCTTCATGTTGGGCTCATAAGCTCTCAATTTCCCAACAACCTCTTCCAAGTCTTTATCTTCGTAGTCAGCTTCACCCTTTATCATAAGAGTATAAATATCCCACCTGGCAGGTAAAGCATCGAGAAACTTATCATTTATCTCTACATCTGTGTATCCCTCTATGTCATAATTGTCCATTTCTAACATTAGATGATAATATCTCATGATAATATCTTCAAGAGACTCATTTCTCATGCCATTAAAGATAGCAAATTGTTTCTTCAGCAAATCACCTTGTTCTTCTTCACATCAGGATGCCCTCATACCTCTTCTGACGGCATCCCACATCTCCTTCGAAGTGGTATATCGCTTGAATGTATGTTTGATGCCATCAGGTAACGACATCTTTATAGCAGCTAAGGCCTTCTTCTCAGACTCATACATTCTCTTTTCAGCCTCTGACATGTTCACATAGGCAGTGACACGTTGTCTGCCTTCAAAGTCATGATTTGGGTTAACGTACCCATCTTGAATACAGATCCACATCCGTGTGTCCAGATATTTGATGAATGACTGAAACCTATCCTTCCATGTAAGGTAATTCTCTACCTTCAACATCTTAGGTAGTTTGTTAGTCGTTCCTGCCTTATGCTCCATTCTCAACAGTTCGTTCAAGTTGACATATTTGACATTTTTACCGAACCTGGCTTGTCAAAAACGTTAAAAATTTGTCCGAAATGTGTGATCACCAAATTATACTGTTAGACTCGTCTCGACGATATGAATCCAATGATGTATAATGTCCGATAGTGATTTTAGGAATTTGTGTGCCCTTTTTCTTGTCCTAAAAATCACACAAGTCTAACCGTGCAGTCGTTTGTCAAAATTGTGTTACGGATCAAATTCTGTATACGAAAACGTTTATCTCCGATTACTTCAGCTGATTAACTTTCCACCTTTGTGAGTACAACTCGAAACAATACCCAATTCGGAATAGTAACTCATATTAACAATCTGAGATGGGAACTCGGAATAGTGATCCGAGATGCTGATTCTAAACAATGATCCGAGATGGTATTAGAGATGATCCGAGATCAATACCAAAAATCCGAGATGTACTATTATGATCCGAGATGCAGTCCGAGATGCAATCCGAGATGAACACCTATGATCCGAGATGCACTGTTTCGATCCGAGATGCAACTATTCTGATCCGAGATGCTTCACTGATGATCCGAAATACAACTTTGATGCCCGAAGTGCAACCTTCAGATCCGAAATGCAAGATTTCTATCCGAGATGCCTAGCTGATGATCCGAAATACCAAGTTTTTATTCGAGATGCCTTGCTGTTTATCCGAAATAGCAGCAAAACCGTAGAAACAGCATTCAAACTTCGAACCAGCCGTCAAAAACAACCAAAGCTTCAACTTTTCATGTTGTTACGATTCTGAACCGAGCAAAACAAGATCCAAATTCTCTGATATCAATTGAAGGTCCCCTATTCCGTATGGATCTTCACAGAATCGTTTATCTAATCTAGAGTGAGGAATCCCCTAGATCAGATTATCACAGAAAACCGAACAATATCAAGAACACGAACAAACACTTTCAATCCGTCTTCTATTATTATCCAACACGAATGTTGAAAATCAATTGAAGACTCACACTAATTCTCTCTCAACTCTCTTTAAAGTGATTAACTGAGCAACTTCAACCCTAATGCAAAACTCTCTATATATAGAGACATGTTTGCAACTGGGCTAGGGTTTCACCACATGGGCCACAAATTGGTCTAGCCCAATTCGCCTACCACTCCTTATAATGTGTTTGGTTTAGCCCAATCACTTCTAATCAACTACTACAATACCAAACCCGCTATCTATTTATCGTCTTACTAATTACAAGATAACCAAAGACCAAATCTAAGCTGTTGTCACAAATATGCACCATCAAGATAAAGTTTTACCTGTTGAAAATTTGGTCGCAAGAACATCAAGGTTACCGCGTTTGCCTATAGTTTTCTTCCACGCAACCTTCTTAGGCGGTTACGTAACGGTATCGCCCTTCGGGAGAGCTCTTTTCTCGGACCTCCTCTTCAACGGCTCTAGACTTGAGTCCAAGTTGATCGGGACATTAGGGTTTGCGGCTGGTACCTCCGCAGCATCCTGCGGCTCAGGTTTGGGTTTCCTCAAGCCTATAGGCGCAAGGCCTTCTAAGGAATCAGAAACCCCTACATAGTCAACCCAAGTGTCAACACAGAGCACGTACCTTTGGGTGGGTCCGCCTTGGGCAGAGCTGGTTTTTTTGGGCACACCAACGTTGGGCCCCGTGCGCTTTTTCTTCTTCGAATCTGGGCCAACACCCAGGTTCGGTAGCGCACCTATATCATGGCGCAGCATGCACTAAGTATTCCAAAAGGATGCAAGTAACAAACAGATAACACTTACCACTTCCGGACGGAGGAGCCTTATATCCTCATTTCGGGGCAACTCAAAGTTCCCGAGTATTTGGGAATACCAGGTTGGTTCCTTCGGATTAAGCAGAACATTCTTCATCCGCCCATTCTCCCTCTGGTACGCCGCAATGTATAGCGCAACCGCTACAAAAAAAGTGCATGGTTTAGCAATAATGTACAAGGAGAAATAACACAATAAAGGAGCTTACTCTTACCTCCTTCCATATACACCGGCTTCTCACGGCGTCAGATTTCCATAGCAGACTCATCCCAGCGGCAACCAACGCCCTCTTCGGCAGCTGAACGGTCGGGATCTTTTTAATCTCCTAATACCATGAGTTATGGTCAGGAATGGAGATGGTCTCCACCAGAATGTCTTCAGCTTCGCGGAAGTGCATCTTCAGAGGGATGACCCCAGCTTTGATGTAGAAACATTTTTGCTTCCAATCGTGATAGGACTTGGGCGGGGTATGCAAGATTTTCTTCGCCTGAATGCGATGTTGAAATGAGTAAAACCCTAGAGAGCGATGAAGTTGATAAAAAACCCAGAACCGGTTTACGGTTGGGTGGATGCCCATCGAATGGCACAAAAATTCAAAATGTTTTATCCTGACCATCCCCATGGGCTTTAACTGGGAAATGTGAAATCGGTTGTGATCGAGGATATCCAAGAAAAATTTTGTTACCGGCAATCGGAAATTCCCGTCGGCAAAATGATCAAAAAACAAAGTGATGTAACCGGATGGGGCGTTTGTAGTAGTGTCCCCCTCGAAAGGGTACTGAGCACCCTATTCTTCTGGACGCTGGAAACCAGCGGCGAGTTTTCGGAAACTGTTGGCTGGCCATTTCAATACCAACAACGAGCTGGTAGTCTCTTTGCCGATGGTACTTTCAGGTCTTTCTTCGGTCGTCATCTCTGGTTATCTGTCAGAGCGGAGATCAAAGAAGGTTTTGGAGAAGAAAAAATTGGGAAGAAATACAAAGAGATGGAGAAACGAGTGAATTTCCATCAAGGCGAATCACATATTTATACCCATCGCATTTAATGCGATGGGGAGACGTGACGCCTCCACACACCCAGAGACGAATCCCCAGATGACATGTGGAGGGCAAGTGGGAGTCTGACAGGTGCCATGCGCGCGTGGCCAGTACTTTTCTGCGATTCATTAATGAAAAAGAAGCTGACACTATTGACAGATTGCCACAGCCGTCAGATGTCACTTTCATCCCGTTTTTTCTCAACAACTTACTTACAGCCTGTCGGCTTTATGAAAATTCAAACTTCAAAAACCTTATCCTGAGCAATGGTTTCCTCCACACAAAGGTTTTCTTTAGTTTCTTCCTCACAAAGGTCTTAACGATTTACACCCGTTTAAAATAACGCGCATACATGATTTTCATTATAGTCCAATGCTTCACCTGCGCATAGGAGCAACACTGGACTGGGGGACTTGGAGGGGAATGGTCCATAAAAACCCTGCGTCTGCGCAGGATACCATACCCTCATAATGACAACATGTCACTGAGTAACCTTGCGCACCGTGCACAACGGTAAGTCATAATGACAACAGGTCACTTGAGTAACAGCAGGTTGCTTAACAAACCTTGCGCACCTCGCGCAACAGCAAGTTAGACCTGAAAGCGCAGATCCTAAATCCTGCGCTGATTAAGTAAGTTAGCTTCTAGCTGCGCATCTAACCATACTCAGAAAAATGCCTAGTTTCGACTTCTCAAACCTTGAGCCAACTATATAGCCCTTTCGGGAGTCGTACACAAGGCCAAGAATAAGGCGAGAGCAACTCGTACTTAGTCTTGAAAAAAGAACATGATCCCTACAATCTCACGTGAGCCAAAAAGCGTTGATAAGGTCATGCGAAAAGGAGAAGCGCAAGAGGCATCGATCAAGTATAAAAGGTACAAGTGACAAAGCTGTGACTCAATAGGCACTCGATAGGTTGTACCAGACCATGTTGCACGATGAACAGTCGTGCAAGAGACAAAAAGTATGCAAGGACGTACACGTGGCACCATCCAGCTTGTGTCAACAACTATCACACGATTTCCACTAGCGGTATGATAGACTAGTCAACAAGGACAGCTGCCAGGACACGTGGCTCCATCCATTGTGCGCCAAGCGCCCTTTCTGCCAGGGATCACTAACGGTCGTGGCAGAAGGGACAGAATGGATATTCCTTATTGTCGTTTCTAGGTCCAAGGCCCGTCAGCCCATCTCCTGCACAAATCTCTCTGGTTATAAAGAAAGGACCTCACCTCCAAGTTGAGATACGATCATTCTTATCCGCTCACTCATTACATACATTATCTTTTACAAGTCACTATACTTATTCTCACGTTGGAGTGTTGTCACAGAGAGAACCCCCCCCCCCTATCTCCCTGTGGCGAGACTAACGGTGGTTTTATTTTGCAGTGAGTCTGAAATAAGATCTTCATATCGATGGGCAAACAAGAGATAAACCATTACATGTAGAGACCTCTTACCACAACCTAGATATCCTCTGGATATAGTTTGGTCCGGTGTTTCTTCATACATCTTCCGGAAAATAGTTTTGGCATATCGCTTTTCCATCGTCCTCTCTGATCATATTATGCATAAAGATGCATGCATACATAACCATTCAAATTCTATCCTTATTCCACATACAACAAGGATTTCTAATAAAATACCATCGTTGTTGAACAAGGATTTCTAATAAAATACCATCGTTGTTGAAGAACCCCGAAACACCTCTTGATTTCCTTTCACGACAACTCTTGTAGTTTTTTTTAAATATTGTCTTTTCACATTGAGCGAAACGTTTTAACAACGTTCGAATACTTCGGGTATATACCATCGCCCAGATAGTATCCATACTCGTAGTCATTCCCGTTTGCATGAAAACCGGTTTTCGATACCGTGCCAGAAATCTAGCTCTCTAACAATGGTTAACACTCGAAGGCATTAATGTCGTTCATACACCTGGCTACACCAAAGAAAGCCGACCATACCCATAGGTCGTATGACGCAACCGCTTGTAACACCAAAGTTGGTCCTTTCTGGTCCCCGCGTGTATGTTGACCTCGCCATACGGTTGGACAATTATACCAACGTCATTGACGACAATCCAAACTACCAATCATTCTGGGTAAATTCCATGCTTTTCAAAATGCACCTCGTATATTTGTTGAAGGTCGTTCCAAGTGGGATTTCTCAATTAAAGCTTTCCATATAATTGGCATATACCTAAAATATAATTAAATATATAAAATTTAATATAAAATTTTACTAGTGATGTACTTTAAAATAAAAATAAATATATAAAAGTGAGTAAAAATATCAAAAAGGAAATGTTCCACGCTATCTCGTGTTGTTTTCTCCCCCATCTTCAAATACTCATCGTTGATGCCGTACGTGTTTTCGTAGGCTAGTATACGTAAAGCGGAAGTTACCTTTTGAATTGAGGTGAACCCTAGATATCCTCTCGCTTTAATTCTTTGCTTAAAGTAGTCATACTTAGCTTCCAAATCATCATTAATTCGCAAAAATAACCTTTGGCTCATCTTAAACCGCCGTCTAAAAACATCAGGTCCGTGAACCGGTGTGGGATCAAAATAGTCATTCATCAAACGCTCGTTTGCGGCTTCACGGTCTCACAAAATATAAGTGCGCCTCAAAATGGGGCGTAAAGGAGAACGTCTAACATGTTGCATGGCTTGTATCGTGAGAGCATATGCACTCATAACCACTTCTTCCTCCTTCGCGATTTCTTCGGGTGAAAAAAAACCTTCGGTAAATATCGGTGAACGAATCTTCGGATGGGTAGCCCATTATTTTTTAAAATAAATTGGGAGTATATGAATGAGAGTTTAGTTGAGGTGAATATTAAAAATAAATGGTATATATAGATATTTAGGATAATTATTTAAATGAATGTAACCGTTTGTAACAGTCGGATTTTTAAAAATAACACCCCTCACGCCGCTACCACCTTCGCGAGGTCTCCATTTCAAGACCCCATAGCACTTGCCGTAGTGATGTGTGACGGCACTATGAGCCGCTATAGCCTCTTTTACCGTGTGATGGCGTCCCAATACGAGTAGCCTTATACCAAAGTCTAAACAATCGGTCGATACACCTGATATATTTATGACTATGCAAACTATCGAAAGTCTTTTTTAAAACATATTTGAGGTTGGTGGCGTGTATTCACACATACCCTCCTAAATGCTGAAAGCTTTTTTTTTCTTTGTTTTTTTTTTTCTGTTTCAATATCAAGGAACACAAATCTACTAGTTGAACTGAAAATATTTGGGTCTTTTGCTAGTGATAGAAAAGTGAAATAAAATAAAATTCAAAATTTAGAAGCATCTTTAATTTAGAGGTGATTACGTGGGTGCCCGGAAGCTCCTACTTAGTAAGGCTAAAACAATAAGTTAAGCAAAGTCACACCAGCGAGCGACCAGAAGCTGGAAACTAGAAGCTCGAAGCTCGAAGGAGGAAGCCAGAAGCTGAAAACTAGAAGCTCGAAAATGGAGGTCGAAAGCTAGATGCTCATGTCAATGTACACATTGGGTCTTGAACCTGCAAAGTCACAATAACGTGACTTTGCTCAAAAGTGAATAAAGTTGCATAGAGACACACAAATCTGACATTACCTAATGAGGCAATGTCATCCACACAAGCAACATCACCAGGAGATAAGCCTTACCACATATGAAAGGTATGAGCTAGCTTTGAGCTTCCCAGAACAGACCTTTCTGCCTATAAAAGGAAGTCTTATCCCAGCTGCAATGGTATGTTCTCACGACCCTCTCTCTCTCTCTCTCTCTCTCTCTCCCTCTCTCTAAAACTACTCTCTATTTTTTATGCTTAACTCTTAAAGATCAAACGACGGATTCTCATGCTGGAATCCAAACGCGAGAGATCACCTCTCGTGTTAAGGCTAATGGTGTTCTTTAACTGCAGATCCCGACGAACAAGCTATCAATTAGAGTGGATCCTTGACCTTCCCCTGCCATACTCTTGTTGTTTTGACAAGTAGTGCCCACCGTGGGGCTTCGCTACTTACAACAGAAAATTCCGGTAGTTCAGTCATTGTTCCTAAGTTATCATCTTACTTATAGCCGGAAAGGATCCTCCGAAAAATAATCCTAAAAGTTCACTACCTACCTCTAGCTCTCCTGCTACACCAAGGGTAGGCCGAACTGTTGTATCAAGATGTTACACAGTTTCAAACACCTGCTCTCACACGAGTAGCTCCATCTTCATCCAGTGAGGCACTCTTCCCGGTGGCAACGATGGAGATAACTACTAAAGGCATGAGAAACAATTTCATACAACTAAGGGAGCTTTTGAATAGGTATGTCCGGGAACAACGAAACAGAGGAGTGAGAGTTCGCTTGTCTTATGATGAACCGCAGGTCACACTCTCACCTATGCATCCACTTTGTGTGGGACCACTTCTTCAAGTGTTAACCGTAACACAACAAGCGCAAACCCCATTCCGTACCTCATGTCAGATGGTTCCCTTGGACAAGGGAATACACATCATGGCTCCCCCTATGTCCCATCAAGAAGCCGAGAGTTCACTATTAAGCAGGTCCTCATGCTAAGTCAATCTACGCCACCTTCGACACAAACCTCCTTTGGAGAAGCTCTCGGGTCGCTACCTCTTGCTAGTGTGTTGTAGCTGCAAGTCTGCAACCTCCAACTTACACCACCATCCAAGGGTCCCCTATGCCGAACATACCCATGCCTCACCTAATTGCCTTTTTAACTCAGTTGAGTCAACAGCTAGTAGGAAACCACACTTGGCAGGCTGCCTTGGGCCAGCCTAGCACACGTATAACCAGGGCAGGCACGAACTTGACGTTCCTTCCATGCCTTAAAAGCCAAGTTCTTTATCATGGTACTCTGACGAGATCGCTAATTACGTCTTCCAGACCAAGTTAAAGATGCCTTTGAACGTCAAAACATTTGACGGGATGGAAGATCTGGAAGACCATCTCCAAGTGTTCACTTGAGCTGCTACCATTGAACAATGGAACAACGCTAAGTGCTGCCATATGTTCGTGTAGACCCTCATTGGACCTGCCCCTCTATGGTTATGTGGGTTACTCCCAAGAAGCATAACCTCGGTCAATGATTTATACAAGAGCTTTCTTACTAACTTCACTCCTCAACATAGATGTATAAGGGATGTCATATGCACCAAATCCAACAAAAGTACCATCAGGACCTTTGAACCTTCATGGAGAGATTCAAGAAAGAGGGCTAAACGTACAACAGGGCAACTGAAAAATTGAGGGTCTTTGCCTTCATGAATGCCATTAAAACAAAGAAGCTACTTAGAAGATTCCACGGAAACCATCCTCAAACCATGAAGGAAGCTTTCGAAATGGTAGAATCCTTTTTGAAGGGTGAAAAAGCTTTAGAAAACAAGATGCTAAGAAAAGAGAACAAGGAAGCTGGAGGGAATATGCTCCCTCAACAAAGAGAACTAGGTTTCAGCCCTTCGTGGACAAACGACTATTAAGACCCTACGAAAGGAGAAGGTCTAACGAGAGGAGCAGGTCACCACGTGCAAACAAGTTAACGGTAACCTACAATAAACTTTTATGTGTAAAATATAATTTTATAATTGGTATAAGTTTAAAAGACTGATTTATAACTCTTATGATTCGATACATTGAACTTGTAAATCCCAAATATTTAAAATAAACAACTTCCATGTTTTTACAAAACTTCCTTAAGTTATAAGAAAACTAGCTATGTTATGGGGGCTAGCCCACTTTGCATGGGCAAATGTTTCTTTAGAGGGATATCACATGTTAAAACTTGGGCAATGAAAGTTATTTAAATAATTAATGTAAAGTAGGATAAAAGCAACATTATCGAAAAACTGATTACACCCGCGCACTGCGGTGCAGTGACCCAATTTTTAATGGAAACGTAGACGCAATAGTAAAAATAACGTTAATGACAGGAATTCGTTTGATATTGGTTCGGTTCATTAAGATACCGACACTTACCAAAAAAGAAACAAAAAAGTCATGATAAGACAAAAAGTAGCGATTACATCGATCAAAATAATAAAAACGAATATTAATTTGGTGCTGACGTTGTTCGGTCAGTTTTAGACCATTCGTTTTACTACATGTACCACACCAGGAGGTTCAACTAAAACTTAAAAAAGAAAAAAACAGAAAAAAAAAGAAAAGGGAAAAATGAAAAAATATTCACAAAAGACAAAAATTACAAAAGAACAATAGTTTCTGTAGTTAAAAAATACATAAATTATATATATAATAATAAGAAAACGTATTAATTCATTTACATAATTGTTTATATTTCTTAAATTGTTCAGTTTAATTAAAATAATCAAATTTTGTAACAGGTTCACTTTTCCGGATTATTGAAATATGAAACAAAATAACTAATTTATATAAATTTGATTATGTAAAATTTAATAAAGCCACACATGTTTAAAATAGATTGGGGTTTAACATAACGCCTGTCACGCTAGCGCTACATATATAATGGACTTTAACAAATTCACCCTTTAACTATCACGTTGTGATTTTGACGCCCGGGTTTAACGGCCTTGGGACGGTGTTTACCGCCTTTCCCAGCCGATGTGGCGGGGGCGCTAGAGCACAACGGTTAGTCATAGAAAGACATTACATTCACCTTTTTTTAACGGCGAATTTCTTACTCCTTATGAGACTTGAATCTAAGATGTCACACTTAATGTATAAAAAGGTTTTGCCTTGCCATTGGACCACCGACCTGGCACCTAATAGTTAGTAAGTACCTGATGATGATAAAATTAACATCGCATCAATTCTAACCATTTAACGAATTCAAACAAAAACGTTATACTTGTTTAATCTAAGATAATAATTTTCCTTACGCTTTTTAGAAAATAAGTAGACTTTGTATCTGATTCAGTCTCTCTTTCTAAATACATATATCTATACGTGTGTACATCATGCCACTTCCCTTTTTTCTTTTTTTTTTTTTTTTTTTCTTTTTTTTTCTTTTTTTTATTCTTTTGCAAGTCTTGAGTATCTGAATCTAAATGTATCTTGCCAAATGTAAATGAATTTTATATTGCCGTGTAGTTACGATTTCATGCTGAGATGATATTTTACTCGATTAACACCACGTATCAGCAATTTGCATAGCCACATACTTCTCCATAATATGTACTGCTTTTGTTTTTTCACTTGTGTTCCATAATTATTATTCTCCCCTTTTGAAAGGGTTAATTATTTAAATATATAGTGTTAGAATATTTTAATTTAGTTGAGATTTACTTATCAAAATGAATTCTAATACACATCAAACAACTTAGAAGGTGCGGGAGTACGCGTTTGTTTGAGCTGTTGTAATATATGTTGCTTTTGTTTTTTCACACAGAGCAGGATCTAAAGGGAGGCATCTGACCAGTCAATTAATGCATTTTAGAGGCAATTTTTCCTGAAATTGGACTTATTTTCAAAATAAAAATTAAGACCTTTTGAAGGTAATTTTTAATTCTAAATTATATTTGCCTTTCGGCAATTACCAGTTTTTGCATCCATAATTCGAAATCCCTTTGGTTATTACACGGATCACATGATTTCATAACACAATACTAAGTTCTAGTTGTTAATTTAAGTTGTATCCGATTAGATATTTCAAAAGAACCATCAAAATAATTCAATCTAAAAGCAATTATACGCTTCTTAGATCATCCGTACCATTCTAAATCCCCAACATGTATTAATAATGTTTTTTCTTTTATTTATTCATTTTAATATATATATATATAGGTAGAGGTTCATGTGAGAAAATTTAAAAGTGTGAGAAAGATAAGAAAGATTATGGAGGTGACATGTGTCCGTTTTTATTTTGGTAGTTTAATGATATAAGTGTAATTTAACTAATAAAATCTAATTATGGAATGAATATATGCAACCGACTTTTGGCAGTTATTGTAGGGATTTTCGAATTTGAAATAACACCCTAACTCATAAAAACACCACAGCATGTATATTGAAGGCATACATCTTATGAAAAACAGAAATATAACTCATAAAAATACCCTAACTCATAAAAACACCACAGCATGTATTGAATGCATACATCTTATAAAGAACAGAAATATAACAAAAATAACACCATAATTCATAAAAACACCATAGCAGTTATATTGAAGGCACACATCTAATAAAGAACACCCTAACATTGAATATAACATAATAACACCCTAATATAACACCAGTCAACACTTTAATCAGAATCAAAACAGATATATAGCACCCTAAATATATAAAAACAGAAATAACACCCTAACTTTTTGAAGGCAACAGAAACCTACTGAAGACACCAGAAACCACAGCAATGCAAGAACCTTTGTCCTCACATTAAATATAACAGGAATAACACCATAACTCATAAAAACACCACAACATGTATATTGAAGGCATACATCTTACAAAGAACAAAAATATAACAGAAATAACACCCTACAATTATAACACCATTGTATGAACATAGAAAAAACACCATGGACTAAAACATTCAAGCGAGACGTAATTTTTTTCTCTACATAAGTATATCAATATGGTACTCATATTAAGATAAAAAACACTCGTTATTATGGTGTAATTTTTATAAAAAAAAATAGTTACGTATAAAAAGTTATTGATGCTTAAAAAAGAAGGGGGAAACTTTGCATGTGTATCATTGTTAGTTTCTTAATTTAAAAATATTAAATTTATATTTACACCCTTAATCTAGAAAATTAGTTAGTTTAATAGTCAACATTATTTACAGAATTGTCACTATGATCTCAACCATTAGATTAAATATCTATTGGTTTATAGTCTTTCTTATCCTTCTCACGCTTTTAAATTTTCTCACAATAACCTTACCCTATTATATATATATATATATATATATATATATATATATATAATATATATATACTATATATATAATATATATATATATATATATAGGGATGGTTCATTTGAGAAGAAATTTAATGTGAGAAGAAAAAGAAAAAGGACATAATGGTAAAATATTAAATAGTTTATAACTCCTCTCATTAATTATGTTATCTATCATTAATAAAGTAAAAACATTTTATCCTACACATTTCAAAATTTATTCTACATATTTCTTACATTTACCGGAATTTACCCTACACACATGTAAATTTACCCTACACATTTCAAATTTTATCCTACACATACTAAAATTTATCCTACACATGTCGAAAATTGTCCTACACCATAAGTTATTTTATCTCGAAAGAGTATATAAAAAAATGAGTTACAAGTTTAATTAATTAGCTAATTAATGACAATTATAGATTTACCTATATGCCCTTTTTCATGATATAAAATACACACATTAAATGAAGTAAATGGAGAATTTCTATTGGTTTAAAAGTATTCTTTTTATTCTTACAAAAAAATATTTCTCATTTGAACTCTCCACGGGGAAGGTTTATTTGAGAAGAATTTTTAATCTGACAAGAAAAAGAAGAAAGAGCATAATTGTAAAAAATTAAATAGGTTATAATTCCTCTCATTAATTATGTTATCTCCCATTAATAAAACAAAAACATTTTATCCTACACATTTCAAAATTTATCCTACATATATCTTATACTTATCGGAATTTACGCTACACACATGTAAATTTACCCTACGCATTTCAAAATTTATCCTACACATACTAAAATTTATCCTACATATCTCGAAAATTGTCATTCACCATAAATTATTTTATCATGAAAAAGTATATTAAAAAATGAGTTAAAAGTTTAATTAATTAGATAATTAATGACAATTAAGATTTACCTATATGCCCTTTTTCATAATATTAAATACACATATTAAATGAAGTAAATGGAGAATTTCTATTGGTTAAAAGGTTATTCTTTTTATTCTTAAAAAAATTTTTCTCATTTGAAATCTCTAATATATATATATATATGTGTGTGTGTGAGTGTGTGTGGGTATTAAATAAAATTCTGAAGAATAAACTAACTTTTATTTTTATTTCCTAGAAGATGAGTGATATTAATTAAAAAACAGAAAAAACAATTCACTAATAAAAGAAAACGACTTCATTCAATCATAGTCAAGAGTAAATACATATTAAAATGAACAAAAACTCATTTCCCAGTTCACATGATTTTGGTCATCTATCTTAATCTATCTTAATAAACACCTTTATTTGATTCACATGCTTTAGATTGATGAACCACTTCAAAACGATGAAGAGTCTCTGCCGCATAGCTGAATTGAACCGTTGATCTATACCTTAGTGGCTCGTTATTGTTTATAATGCTCAAATCACCTTCTTTATAGATGATGTTTGGGTCAGTCTTTACATTCAAGTTAAACCCTTTACAACTTAATTTTACTTGCCCTATGCAACATATATAGCATGGGTTTCCAATCCACACGCCAATATCCCGATGTAGCTGGAATGTCCCGTTCCTGGAGGATTGTGGTTTTGCAGTCTTTGATCTCTCGGCTATATACATCTGTGAATTATGGACGATGATATAATCTTTTATCGATTGTAAAAGATCCTCACGACCTTACTTCTACAACTTAATATAATTTTGTTTTATTGTTACAAAAAAATTTAAAACAACATCACTCACTGTATAAGGGCCAGTTGACTCTTGACCTCAGTTAGTTCCAGCACCGACTAACTGAAAAAGAAATATATAACTAAATTTTAAATAGAGTAAAATGCCATTTTCATCCCTAAGGTTTGGCCAATTTTGTGACTTTCGTCCAAAGATTTGTTTTTTCGCATCTAAATCCAAAAGTTTTGAAATCTTTCCATCTTCATCCGGCTTGTTAACTCCATCCATTTTTTCTCCGTTAAGTTAAATCAGGGGAATTTTTGTCTTTTTGTTAACTTAAAGGGCAATTCGGTCTTTTAAATACTTGTATGTTATGTTAAATGCTTGTATATAAAGTGAAAAAGACCGAATTGCCCTTTAAGTTAACAAAAAACACGGAAATACTCCTAACTTAACGGATAAAAATAAATTGAGTTAATGAGCTGGATGTAAATGTCAAGATTTCAGACCTTTTAGATCTAGATATAAAAAAACAAACCTTTGAATGGAAGTTGCAAAGCTGACCAAACATCACAACTAAAATGGAATTTTACTATGTAAAATACCTTTGCTCATCATGGAAATGAAAAGAAGTAAAAAATGAGTTTGACCATTGGTGTCATTTGGGTAGGATTAGGATTCTTGACTCTTAGTTGAGATTGAAAAAATGCATACTGCATATATGTATATATATGACCGGTGTCTAATTGATGAGATTTACTTGAGAATATTTTTTTTAAGTTTCTGATATGATGAGATTTACGGATGGTATCATCGTAATACAGTATCGTGGAGGTTTTATATTAAGTGATTAATCGAAGGCTAGAATAATCAAATAAACTTCTAACGGTGCATAAGGCAATAAGCATATGCCTTAAACTATACATGTTTTGTAAGAATGTGGACACTTTGGTTTGACAGGTTTTAATGTAATGTTCATAAATCGATCTGTTTTACCGGGTTGACGTTTTTAACAATTAATTTTTCACGATTGATCAACTGTTTTTTTATTTTTATTTTCAAAATCATTAGTTTGTATTGAAATTTAAGATAAAGTTTAAAATACAAAAGTCTCGTAACGTGTGAAACATACGCGACCACAAAATAACATGTGTGTTTATACATATAACATGCATAATTAGGGTTAATTCATATGTTTCTTTTACTATATGCGTGATTAGGGTACTTATGTGTGATTTTTTGTGTGTTTGTTTATGCGTGATTTTGTCTTTAGCCTATACGTAATTAGGGTTTGAATTTTATAACATGCGTAATTTACTCGCCTTATAAAAAAACAAAATAAATAATTAAAGTTATATCACTGGAACGGTTACACGCCCAATTCTAGCACTTCTGATTCTCGTATAATAGTTTTGGTGTGTTCCTTGGGTTCTTAACGGTAATATTCTTTTATGAAATCTATTTATCCATATTATCTTGTCGGTCACATATTCTATCATTTATTTTTAGTAATAAGATATTTCAAATAATTAACTTTCGTGAGTGTTTTTTACTAATTAATCTTTATTATAACCTTTTAAAGAAAGTATTAATAAGAGAAAAACTGATATCGGTTTGGCTGTGAATATGGACTCGGATCGCAACAAAGAAAAAGAACAAAAAAATAAGAATGTAGTTAATCCAAGAAATCAACCTTTTTTAATTTCCGATACAAATAACATAAATATAAACATATATAACTTTTATTTTTATACTCCATATCTATACACAGGACTTAATCCAAGATCTTCTTTTTCTAAACTAGGTATTTAAAGGTTTTTACTTTACCAATAAACCATCAACCCATTGGTATAAACAAAAATAACTAATAGACAAATACAAGCTAAACAAGCTATATATATAATGAGATAATTAAAATAACATTTGAATTCAGACTCCCAAATAAGCCACCACTCCTAGGATTACTGGGTTGGTGGTCTAATAGGATAAGCAATGCTTCTAGGAACACCGGAGTTGAGGTGGTCACTGGTTGAAGTCCACGAGACGAGTAAAAAAAAGCCGCCACTCTTATCCTAAAGTACCTGGATATTAGACCAGGCCCGGTGTCAGGTACAGATAGTTCGGGTCTTAATCGAGCTCGGATGGGTCATGACTATCCACATCAATCTCCGCATATTCGAAAAAATCTGATCCTTGAGTCCTAGTATGCATTCATCGTTGAGCCGCCTAAGAGCTCTGAAGGGACCATCGACTCCTTTGTTCATTATTCCGCAACTGTGTTTTGATATGAACGTAAAGACTAAGAAAACTTGATGCATAATGTGAATGTGAACCCATTAGAACGTCGGTCATGTAGCATCATGACATAGACCATGTAACGATATTGAGAAAATTAGCCTAGATTATTGTAACACCCTAGGCAAATCCCACATCGGTCGTAGCCAGGGGAGATCTTGGTTCATAAGTAATGCCTCCCCTCTTATAAACACCAATGTGTTTTGAGTTTAGTTGGTTGTGGAGCATATAAAAACTCCACAGTTAAATGTGCTTAGGTGGAAGTAGTTTTGGATGGGTGACCTCCTAGAAGTCTCTACCAGGCCAACAAAAAAATAAATTTGTCATTTCCTAAATGGGCAACTTATCGGGCGCAAAGCGGACAATATTTGTGGTACGAGAGGCCAGATGTTACAAATGGTATCAGAGTCTCTCTTTTATCGTTCGGAACAGTGGGCAAACTTCATCGAGGACGATAAGTCCCTAAGGGGGTGATTGTAACAATACCGACAAGATTAACATGGACCATTGTAACAACCTAGGTAAATCCCACATTGGGCGTAGCCAGGAGAGATCTTGGTTCATAAGAAATATCCTGTCTCTTAAAAATCACCAACGTGTTTTAGGCTTAGTTAGCTGTAAAGCACATAAAAACTCCATAGTTAAGCATGCTCAGATGTGGATAGTACTATGATGGGTGACCTCCTGCGAAGTATCTACCAAAGAAACCAAAAATAAATCTGTGAATTACTGAATTGGCAATCTATCAAAGAAAAAACAGACAATATTAATAGTATGAGAAACCACCTATCTCACAACATAACTCTTTAAACAAGTGGCCTAATATATTGATTTCAAGTGGTAGGCTCTTAGTCACTACCAACTTATTAATTTCAAAATGTTAAATTTGTATTTTCATGAAGATTAGTTTTGGTATTGTCATGAAGATTATCCACAACATTTTAAAGCATGCTCAATGACTTCGATGGGAATTTTCAAATAGATACGATACATGCTTAGCGAAGGAACATTAAACCTCTTAACGTGGTTGTTGACTTTGTGGCAGGAATCGCCATACCTTGAGTATCTCTGGCCAAATCATTGTCGCCTCCATGACACCCTCTATAGAGACCTGATTACCACCATTAGCAACCTCATTTTCATGCAACAACTACAACAACTGTGCCACATATTTGTTTGTCCCGTTGAACGCTAAGTCTGCTAAGAGCTTTTTGCACCCACAAGAATTCTTCTTCATCTAGGGCAACCACATCTTGATTGTATTGAGGTTCTTCGTCCGTAAAAACTCCTAACTAAATTGGTCTTCATATATGGGTTCGAGGAAACAGGGCTTGGGATGGCCAGAAGGATGCCCCTCTCGACGGTCACGTTTATCCCAGAGGACAATATTTTTCTCAGTTTCCTTCATGCACATCTCCTGCTATAACTAAAGATATAAGATCTTTTTTCGAAGCTGTTAGATCTTAAGATACCGTTTATGATGTCAGATCCTTTGTTAGAGCCACCCAATTTCTTCATCATGTGGGTCTCGCAGATTGCCATCGTTTCCTCGGTCAATGATTCTACGAGTGGGGTTGCGAGTAATTCTTCCACATCCAACCATTGCTCTGATACCAAGTGATATCGGGTTGGCTAAGAATATGGAATCAGATCGCAATAAGAAAATGAAAAAGAACAAAAATATGGATTGTAACTAATCCAAGAAATCATCCCTTTTCAATTCCAAACATAATCTGCATAAAAAAATGTAACTAGAGAGAAAAGAGAAAAAAAACTAGTTGGAATATGTGTTGATATAATATGACAGTTATTCGTGCGGTGTGTTACACTATAAAATAACACCCTAATTTTTTTATAAAAATATATGAATATTATACCAATATTAAAGAGTTTACAATTTTATGTTATAATTTAGAAAAGAGATATAGCAAACTGTATTAAACTTAGTATAAGTCAGACTTTCATTTAATGAAAAAACTTAACGCTAACGCTGAGAAGTATGGGAGGGATAGGATGGGTCACGTATTGTCACCTAAGATAATGCATGACGTGCTACACCATCCCTTAGAGAACTACCATGGTTCACATGGATTAAATCATGACAAACATGCACCTCCATTTCTTTAATTAGTTAACTATATATTACACAAAATAAAATTAAAAAAACAGGGATGATGGTTTGGGTCATGACCACACCATATAGGATGGTGGATGAGAGTGGTGTGACGTGACGTTGTCATAGAGAGTAATGGTGGTCTTGAGGATCATGAAAACGAACAATTTATTCTCTTTCATTTGAGTATAATAATGTTATATTTTTTTTAATTAAATTTTATATATTAAGTGAAATAAGAGTGTCTAAGGGTGAGTAGTAACCAGACCGTTGAATCAACATAGACGAAACCAAATTGAAAGCAACCAATAATTGAATGACCATATTGAATGATCGAACACCAAATTAACACAAACTGTTTATTGTTATTTTTTTACCGTCAAAAAGCCGAAATTAACCGAAATGAACCATTCATCTATATCTATTATCTATCATCTTTTATTAAGTATCTATTATTTATTTATATATATATATATAATATATATATATAATCCAAGAGGCAATGGCATTTTATGATACACAAAAGTTAAGAAGTTTTTTTTAGTTTAATATAGACTGTACAATCCTAAAATAAAAGGTAAATTAGTCTTTCAAACAGTAATTACACTTTAATCCCCTCATCCTAATAGACTTCAATCCCTCCCATATTTAACTAAATTATAGATAATTAGTTAATAGTTACTATTTATCACCCCTTGTAATGTAGTAACTACCCCATGATTTTTAAACCGTGTTACGTCCCTTGTGACCTTCTCCTTTGATGACGAACACCGAAGCATTGCACTTTATCAAGACGTAAAACATAAACAATAGAAAGTGGAGAGGAACAAGAAATAAGAGAAACTCGTTCTTTCAATAGTCATCACAGATTTACAATCACGAAAGAGTATACATCTCCTACAAAATGGTTTAGATTACTAAAATCTAAACCCTAGCTTTCTCTCTCTAATTTCTCTCTCTAAAAGTTCACTCAGAACCAAAAGCTATTTATTACAACATAGTAGTAGGCACAAACACTAATTTGAAACTTTCACTAAGTTCTGAATAACCTAACCTTATACAATGTAATTTGGACATCCACCAAAAACTCGGAAAAATATTCAGAACTACAAAAGTTCTGAAGTCTTTGACTTGGCTTTGACTAGGTTTGACTTCTTTGACTAAAACTGATAAAGCAAAGTTACCCGGCAGGAACTGTACTTACAAACAGCCATAACTTTTCCGTATGTTAATGTTTTTTAATTATACCATAAAAACAAGTATTTTAATCTCTTTAATTTGAGTGTAGTATAGCTATAGTTGTTTTAGTTAAAATAATTGAAAAGTTATGTGACTAACAATGTCTAAGAGTGTGTTGTTGACCGAAAACAAACGAAACCGAACTGAAATCAAACAAAAACTAATTGAGAACCGATTAACAGAAAACTAAATTAACCAAAAACCGGTTATTAGTTATTTTTGTACCCTCGTTTAACCAAAATTAACCAAACCGAAACTTATATATTTTTATATATTTCTAGCTTTATGCATCCAGATCATGTATTTTATATTTTATACCTCTGTTTCATGTCTCTCTGAAAGTTCCGTACACTCTTATCTGTCAAATGTACGAGCACAGAATAAAGGCAAACGGTAACCTACCACTAGCGCCGGCTGGGAAAGCACCAATGTAACCACCATCGGTCGGCCATCCCTACACCAACTGTAAGGTTCTAACTTTCCCCCTCTTCTCTCTCTCTCTCTCTACCTAGCCCCTATTCCCTACACCTTTACGTCGGCCGGTCGGAATTGCCTTAGACTCCTCCTCCTTCTACGAACCCTACACCGCAACGCAACCCTGATGAGCCTTCGAAACTGGCAGCTCCACACACCCCGTCGTTTGTTTCTCTCCCTCGACCTCACTCTATTCTCTCTCTCCTGTCCTCATTCACAAAACCGACGAAATCACTTGGAACCACCTGCCCACCTGATTAAATCTTGTGGCCGAACTTGAGTGTAGTGGTTTAACTTGGGTGCAAAACAGTTAGACACAACCGCCAATGACCAGAATTGATCACTGGAGAGGCCTAGTCTAGCCGGGTCAATACTTCTATGGTTTGGTTCAGTTATTTTAAAATGCAGGTAACAAGTTGGAGTAGACTCAAATTTTTTTGGCAGCCACCATCTTCCAGCAACTTGAAGACTTTCCAATAGCTCATTCATACAAGCCGATTGTCCGGAACAACCACTGCTGCAGTGATCTATTCCCTTAACTTAAATTTATAATAACAATAATATTAAATAAAAGCACACATTTTAATATATAGTCTGTGCTTATTGTAGGAGGCTTCCTAGTGCTTATTGTGTGATACGTGTTGCTTATTGATATTGTGTGCTACGTGTGGCTTATTGATATTGTGTGCTACGCTTTGTTTATTGCCATTATCTGCTCCTTGTTGCTTATTGTAAAACTTATCCATTTTGTGCTTCGGTTGCACTTTCTTTGCTATCATGTGGTTAGTTGCAATTATAGAAATTAAAAGTTATGACTTTTCCTTGAGATCGTGTCCAAAAATGAAAGGTGCACGTAAGGGTGTGATTAGAGGGATAGTTTACTTGTGACGTCTTGGAACGTAGGTAGACTAAGTAGTAAATTGTTAGAAGTCATAGACACACTTAAAAAACGTAGGATACAGATAGCGTGCCTTCGGGAGACTAGTTGGAAAGGACATGGATGTAACATTTGTCGAAAACGGGTTTTACGAAACCCGCTCCGTTTGTAATCGAATGTTCAGTTATAAATGTTCGTTGCCTATTTATGCTTATTTTAATTTTTAATGATACATAATTAATAAACAAACTAAACCATAAAAGTTATAATTGATAAAAAGTTTAAATAAAACAACTAAAAATAAAGTGGGGCTGCCGGGACTCGAACCCGGGTCAGCCGGGTTGTAACTCCAAAGATTTAACACTCACACGCATAACCACTCCGCCACTTGTTTGTTTTCTGTCAACTCTAGGAAACAAATAAGTCTTATATACAAACCTAGATGAACCAGTTGCGCCAACTGAAAACTGAAATCGGCTATTCAACCGTCTAAACGTTTGAATAATCGCGAATTCAGGTTTATAACCGATGCACCGACAATTCTAATCAATTCAGACTTGAATTGACTTCAATTCTGATGATGATGGGTTTTATAACCGAAAATATCTCATAACCTGAATTACTGCAATCAAAGATCTTCTCACGACTCAGAAACGTTCCACAAACCTCCAATTACATTTCCGCACACTTTACAGTCCACCGGAGAAGTTTATTTTACTCGTCGGAAATTTTTGCAAGTTCGCCGGAAAACCGTATTCTTCCTCAAAACGGTAAGTCCTTCAATACCGTCGTAGTCTAACAATTGTTAAGCTATTTCTAACTCAAACCTTTCACTTGAAATCGAATTCAGACGCTACTATCGGATAATACCAGTTCGCCGGAAAAGTTCTGGAAATCTTTATTTTCATCTGTGAATCGGTAAGGACATTCAAACACTCTGTTAACGTTTGTTTATCACTTCAATTCCACGATTAGCTAATCAAAACGGTTAATTGTCTTGTTCAGTCGAAGTGCACAGAAACAGAGACCGACACCTTGCCGGAATTCTGAAATAAACCGTTCATCGGTATGTTTACTTCTAATTATCGTTTCTGCCATTTCATATTAGATTGTACAATGTTTATCAATCGAACTAAACAAGATATAACGGTGTAATCTACTGCCTGTAAAATCTAACGAAGAATATGAACTGCGCTAACAAAATAAGAATAATTAAAATTGGTATTTTGAACGGGTTAGACACACAGTCCAGCGGTGGACTGTGTGCGAACAAAAACACGCATATGTCCCGAGTTCGATCCCTGATACACGCACCCTCTATGTAATAAAATGCCTTTTTGTTTAAAACTGAACCGGGTTAACTCCGTTAGTTGTTAAGTATAATAAAAATTTGTATATTAACCAAGTTAGACACACAGTCCAGCGGTGGACTGTGTGTAACGTTAAAGCACAGGTCCCGGGTTCGAGACCTGTTAGTGGCACCGGTTCGATGAATTAAAATGTTTTTGAAAATAAAAGAATTTTGGATAAATTGAATTAATATATAAGTATAATTAAAAACAGAATTATTTCGGGTTAGACACGTAGCTCAGTTGGTAGAGCTGCGTGCACGTGTACGGGAGGTCTCGGGTTCGAGCCTCACCCAGCGCATTTCAGTCACACAATAAACCGGTCAAACAGTCAAAGTCAAAAAGTCAACGGTCAACCCAAAAAGTCAACATATTTTTATATTTTTAATTATTTAATTTAATTTAAAAATCAATTAAAAATACTTAATAATAATGTTTTTAAAGATAGGAAATAGCCTTAAAACTCGTAAAAATATATCTAAAAATTCTATTAAAATCCTTAATAAAATCCACTCATTTACTATATTTTCCGTTATTATTTAGGTTAGTTAATTCTCGTTGTTCCGCTCTTCCAACTCGTGCGCATCTCACCATCTCCAATCAAACGCACCCAATGTGAGTGAATCTTTTCAAATTCCCCGTTTTAATCACGTTTTGGGGTGTATCATGTGTCTTGCTATATATTATATTTAAATCATTGTGCATACATCATATCATGAACATGTGTATTCAGCTTGTTTCAACTGTTTGTGTGGTTATTGTTAGATTCAATTTATTATTCAGTACATGCAATTTCATAGGCCGCCGCTCCCCATTACATTATGAGCGTTGAGCAAGTTCCCCATTACATTATGAGCGTGAACCTGGCGTGCCAACATACGATCGACTCCGTTTGATTGAGCCTTGATTGCACAGACATTTATCATTTTCAGTACATGCAATACGATCGGCTCCGTTTGATTGAGCCTTGATCGCACAGTTTCATTCATGTTATTTATTGTATGATGTTGGTATGTTAATGTATGCTATCATATGTTACTGTATGTTATAGTTGTGATTGCAATTGCTACTGCTTGATTATTTACATTTGCTCATTTATGATTATGCACAATTTTTCATTGATAAACTAACAAGAAAATCAATAATAAATGTTTATCTAACAAGGTTCACTCGCCAACTTATGTTGACCCAAAAACCCCAATTTTTACACATGATACAGGTGAACCAGCTGCAGCCAGAAACACATAGGATTGGACTAGAAGAATAAAATGATTTAGAGCTTGGATTTATTTTGTTTGGTTATTTTCTTTGTATTGTATGGACATGTTTGGATATTTGGAATTTGACTTTAATAAATATGAAACATATTAGTAAATATCATGAGCTTTGGTGATAACCCAATTATGCCCCGACTCTTATTCCGCTGCGGGTCGGGGTGTGACAGATTGGTATCCGAGCCATGACTATAGGGATATAGGATAGGTTATTAGACCCTTAGAACCTATACTATAGTTGATTAGAAATTTTTATGATTTTTGTGTGTTACATGCCAAATTTCATGATGTTTATATGTTTTATGTTAAATGTTACATTCAATGTTATGCAAGCATGTTCATAAGTATATATTATCATATAATGCCTATCATAAATCATAATCTCATAACATATCACATTCATGAAAGCACACACCACATCATTTTCATGATTGCTTTTACAACGATTTTTGTGTTTTCAAATCTCATCAAAGTGAGTTCTCATGACCGGGCATGTAGTAACTGGAAGGGTACCAGTACCGGTAGTCGGAACGTCCTGTCTAGGCTGGCATTCGTATAAATCCAAAATAAAGGACCAGTTTGCCTACCTGGGGACTAACGATGAGAGTACGAAGTACCTATTAGGCCAAAGCATGCTATACCAAACGTCGTGTGAGCTAACCCCACTTTGAGTTGTCATTGTGTCTACACCTGGACACATTCCGACCATACATCTCGTAAACATATTTTGTGGTTTGCATTCGGGTGATGCGAGTGTTAAATCGCCAATACTAATGTGAATCCTACCAAGCCAATAGTCATGGGGGCCCACATGACTATACAGGTGAAGGTATGGGGGACATTTGAGGCCCAACATGAGCAAACCCAAGACATCCTATGGATGTAGTTGCATTATTGATATTTATGTTATTTTCATTTTTCTTAAAGACACATGACACCTAAAAAGACTCCACAAACTCACAATCTTCTTATGTATGTTCCTGTAGATGTCGTCCAGACAACAACGAGGGGGTAAAAGATCAGGAAGGTCTCACGAACGCTTGGCCACACAAATCGCAAAACAAATGGCCACGATACTGCCTGACATTGTGGTTCAAGTACAACAAGCTCTCGCCACAAATCCCACTAATCCTCCCCAACAGAATGACCAGAACATCGGCAACCCTCTTACCAGCAAGTGCTCATACAAACATTTCAAGTCTTGTGATCCTCCTAAATTTGAAGGGACCGAAGGTGTCACTGCTCTCCTCCATTGGTTTGAGGAAATGGAAAACACCTTCCTCAACTGCGATTGTCCTGAGGATCGCAAGGTTCGATACGCCACCGAGAGACTATTTGGGGTAGCTCTCACCTGGTGGAATACTGAAAAGGGGAAGAGGGGAATTGATGATGCAATGGCCTTAACTTGAGAGGAGTTAAGGGAAATCATGACTAGGCGTTTCTGTCCTAGGAGTGAAATTAAAAAGTTGGAGGACGAATTTCATTCTTTAAAGCAGAAGGAGGGAGATCATACTTCCTACAACAAGAGGTTTATAGAATTGAACCAAATGGTCCCTAACTTGTTCACCCCAACTTATCGCTTGATCGAGCATTATATTCGAGGTCTTCCCTCGAAAATTCAAGATTCAGTTCTCAGCACTTCACCAGCAACACTTGAAGCTGCTATGGAACTAGCCACTGAACTGACTGAAAATCGCATACGAAATGGTAAATTCAAAGAGGAGAAAAAGAAAGCCCCCATTGAGGCTCAAACTTCAAACCATTCTGGTTCCTCCTCGAAGTTTACTGGTAAAGGAATCTAAGCACAAGAAACTTTGCTGTCACACAAGCAAATTTCCCTATCCCTGCTGCACCCATCACTCAAGTTGCCCCTTCACCTACACCATATAAAAAGCCATACTCCGGCCCATTACCAAAATGCAACCATTGCCAATATCATCATTTTCCTGACCATCCCTGCCAACATTGCACCGGCTGTGGTCGCGCAGGTCATACTGTTCAAACCTGTCGCATACCTCAGCGAACGAACCGCCACCAGCCTTCAACCCAAACCCACCAACAAATAATGGGTCAAGCCCAACAACCCCTACTACTACCACCTACCCAACATCTAGCCCAAACATACTACCAACCTAACTATCCCATGGTACAACCTATGCGGGCTTGCTACAATTGTGGAGACCCAAGCCATTTTAGAAACACTTGTCCACGTTTGGTGAACATCATTCATGCCCAAGCTCAAGCAAATCCGGTGAATCAAGCTAACCAAGCTCCACCACCTGCAAGAGGAAGAGCTTATAACATCAACGCCAATACTGTTGAAAATAATAACGGCCCAAACGAATCACCCAACTAATTTTTCCTCGCCAAGAATCAAGACTCAACTTCAATCGTCTAGTTTTAGTGTTTTTTTTATGTTATCTCAATATTTCCGTATCCCAGTTGTAAAATTTGGAAATTTTGTATCCAAGAATTTTAATGCGATTTGATATTACAGTTTTGTTCTATACCCATTGATTTAACATTCGTATCATCATACATCTTGACGTATCTCAATCTCATCATTTAAAGAAGTTGGGTTGTGTCACACTTTTACATAGACTGACCCCTTCATCATAACCAACGAGAGAGGTACTGTCATCATTTAGTCATGTATCATTTCAGAATTGAGACTCAAGTTTTGTTCGTTGTGTTTTAGAGTCACATAGAACTGATCATGATTTACTGATAAAGCCAACGAAAATTTGACAAGAATATGGTGGATACGCCGCTGGTACTTCCTATATATAAGTATTCTTGGCAAAGGATCAAAAGCATTACCAGGAAGTTATGAAAAGTTCCGTGTAGGTTTAAATATCGTCATGGTTGAAGTTTTTGTTTTATGATACATACCTTATCATTACAAATGTATCGGTTCCCTCAAAACTATTGTACATAAAATCGTAAGCGACATCAAAGATTAAAATCCGAGAAGCTCAGCATGTTTCAGTAACAGAAAGGAGACGTACGCAAGGAGCCGTCTTGTGGAGCTAAACTTAAAAATTAAAACTAAATCTGACGGTATTCTGTACTATCTAGATCGTATATGGATTCCTAACCACAACAATCTTCGTGAAATTCTTATGAATGAAGCTCACAAAACGCGATACTCTATACATCCAGGAGCTGATAAGATGTATCAAGACCTACGATATACCTATTGGTGGCCTGGAATGAAAAAGGATATTGCTGTTTTTGTTTCTAAGTGCCTTACATGTTCCAAGGTGAAAGCTGAACACCAAAGACCCTCAGGACTTCTGGTTCAACCTGAAATACCTGTATGGAAGTGGGAAAATATAACCATGGACTTCATTACCGGGTTACCTCGCACTTCTGTTGGGTATGACACTATATGGGTAATAATTGACCGACTTACGAAATCAGCTCACTTTATTCCTATCCGCGAAGATTTCAAGAACGAAAAGCTAGCTCGTATTTATATCAGCGAAATCGTAAGCCGACATGGAGTACCCGTTAAGCATTATTTCTGATCGTGATGGTCGTTTCACTTCACGAACATGGCAAGCAGTACAAGCCGCTTTGGGTACGCGATTAGATCTCAGTACCGCCTATCATCCTCAAACTGATGGTCAATCTGAACGCACCATTCAAACTCTTGAAGATATGCTTCGAGCATGTGTTATAGACTTCAAGGGAAATTGGGACGCTCATCTACCATTAGTTGAATTTTCGTACAACAACAGCTATCATTCAAGCATCGGCATGGCACCTTTTGAAGCCTTATATGGTCGTAAGTGCCGATCTCCAGTATGTTGGCACGAAATTGGGGAAGCTCAAATCACGGGTCCGGAATTGATTCAAGAAACCACAGACAAGATCCATCAAATTCGAAACAATCTTCTAGCGGCTCAGAGTCGTCAAAAGAGTTATGCAGATAAACGACGGAAGCCTTTAGAGTTTAACATTGGTGATCATGTACTTCTAAAAGTATCACCGTGGAAGGGAGTAGTTCGTTTTGGTCAAAAAGGCAAGCTAGCACCACGCTACGTAGGACCTTTCAAGATACTCGAAAGAGTAGGACCTGTACCATATAAGCTTGATCTACCAGAAGAACTCAACAGGATTCATCCCACATTCCGCGTATCAAACTTGAAGAAGTGCCTCGCTGATGAAAACCTCCACATTCCTCTGGAAGATATTCAGATTGATGAATCTATGCATTTTATTGAAAGACCAATAGAGATCATGGACTTCGGGGAGAAACGTCTACGACGGAGTCGCATTCCAATTGTTAGGGTACGCTGGGAGTCGAAACGGGGACCTGAGTTTACTTGGGAACGTGAAGACTCAATGCGTGAAAAATACCCGCATCTTTTTCCTACTATTCTACTACTTAAATTTCGGGACGAAATTCCTAAAAGTAGGGGATACTGTAACATTTGTTGAAAACGGGTTTTACCAAACCCGCTCCGTTTGTAATCGAATGTTCAGTTATAAATGTTCGTTGCCTATTTATGCTTATTTTAATTTTTAATGATACATAATTAATAAACAAACTAAACCATAAAAGTTATAACTGATAAAAAGTATAAATAAAACAATTAAAAATAAAGTGGGGCTGCCGGGACTCGAACCCGGGTCAGCCGGGTTGTAACTCCAAAGATTTAACACTCACACGCATAACCACTCCGCCACTTGTTTGTTTTCTGTCAACTCTAGGAAACAAATAAGTCTTATATACAATCCTAGATGAACCGGTTGCGCCAACTGAAAACTGAAATCGGCTATTCAACCATCTAAACGTTTGAATAATCGCGAATTCAGGTTTATAACCGTTGCACCAACAATTCTAATCAATTCAGACTTGAATTGACTTCAATTCTGATGATGATGGGTTTTATAACCGAAAATATCTCATAACCTGAATTACTGCAATCAAAGATCTTCTCACGACTCAGAAACGTTCCACAAACCTCCAATTACATTTCCGCACACTTTAAAGTCCACCGGAGAAGTTTATTTTACTCGCCGGAAATTTTTGCAAGTTCGCCGGAAAAACCGTTATTCTTCCTCAAAACGGTAAGTCCTTCAATACCGTCGTAGTCTAACAATTGTTAAGCTATTTCTAACTCAAACCTTTCACTTGAAATCGAATTCAGACGCTACTATCGGATAATACCAGTTCGCCGGAAAAGTTCTGGAAATCTTTATTTTCATCTGTGAATCGGTAAGGACATTCAAACACTCTGTTAACGTTTGTTTATCACTTCAATTCAACGATTAGCTAATCAAAACGGTTAATTGTCTTGTTCAGTCGAAGTGCACAGAAACAGAGACCGACACCTTGCCGGAATTCTGAAATAAACCGTTCATCGGTATGTTTACTTCAAATTATCGTTTCTGCCATTTCATATTAGATTGTACAATGTTTATCAATCGAACTAAACAAGATATAACGGTGTAATCTACTGCCTGTAAAATCTAACGAAGAAGATGAACTGCGCTAACAAAATAAGAATAATTAAAATTGGTATTTTGAACGGGTTAGACACACAGTCCAGCGGTGGACTGTTTGAGAACAAAAACACGCATACGTCCCGAGTTCGATCCCTGATACACGCACCCTCTATGTAATAAAATGCTTTTTTGTTTAAAACTGAACCGGGTTAACTCCGTTAGTTGTTAAGTATAATAAAAATTTGTATATTAACCAAGTTAGACACACAGTCCAGCGGTGGACTGTGTGTAACGTTAAAGCACAGGTCCCGGGTTCGAGACCTGTTAGTGGCACCGGTTCGATGAATTAAAATGTTTTTGAAAATAAAAGAATTTTGGATAAATTGAATTAATATATAAGTATAATTAAAAACAGAATTATTTCGGGTTAGACACGTAGCTCAGTTGGTAGAGCTGCGTGCACGCGTACGGGAGGTCTCGGGTTCGAGCCTCACCCAGCGCATTTCAGTCACACAATAAACCGGTCAAACAGTCAAAGTCAAAAAGTCAACGGTCAACCCAAAAAGTCAACATATTTTTATATTTTAAATTATTTAATTTAATTTAAAAATCAATTAAAAATACTTAATAATAATGTTTTTAAAGATAAGAAATAGCCTTAAAACTCGTAAAAATATATCTAAAAATTCTATTAAAATCCTTAATAAAATCCACTCATTTACTATATTTTCCGTTATTATTTAGGTTAGTTAATTCTCGTTGTTCCGCTCTTCCAACTCGTGCGCATCTCACCATCTCCAATCAAACACACCCAATGTGAGTGAATCTTTTCAAATTCCCCGTTTTAATCACGTTTTGGGGTGTATCATGTGTCTTGCTATATATTATATTTAAATCATTGTGCATACATCATATCATGAACATGTGTATTCAGCTTGTTTCAACTGTTTGTGTGGTTATTGTTAGATTCAATTTATTATTCAGTACATGCAATTTCATAGGCCGCCGCTCCCCATTACATTATGAGCGTTGAGCAAGTTCCCCATTACATTATGAGCGTGAACCTGGCGTGCCAAATACGATCGGCTCCGTTTGATTGAGCCTTGATCGCACAGACATTTATCATTTTCAGTACATGCAATACGATCGGCTCCGTTTGATTGAGCCTTGATCGCACAGTTTCATTCATGTTATTTATTGTATGATGTTGGTATGTTAATGTATGCTATCATATGTTACTGTATGTTATAGTTGTGATTGCAATTGCTACTGCTTGATTATTTACATTTGCTCATTTATGATTATGCCCAATTTTTCATTGATAAACTAACAAGAAAATCAATAATAAATGTTTATCTAACAAGGTTCACTCGCCAACTTATGTTGACACAAAAACCCCCATTTTTACACATGATACAGGTGAACCAGCTGCAGCCAGAAACACATAGGATTGGACTAGAAGAATAAAATGATTTAGAGCTTGGATTTATTTTGTTTGGTTATTTTCTTTGTATTGTATGGACATGTTTGGATATTTGGAATTTGACTTTAATAAATATGAAACATAATAGTAAATATCATGAGCTTTGGTGATAACCCAATTATGCCCCGACTCTTATTCCGCTGCGGGTCGGGGTGTGACAATGGAGCAGAAGAGCGCAATGTGTATAAGTTGTTGCATTCGGGATCTGATGGATCCAAGAACGGAGTAGGATTTTTAGTGGCCTTAGAATTGCACAGGAATGTGTTTGAGGTGGTATGACACAATGATAGAAATATGGTGTTGAGGTTAGTATTAGGCAAGCAAGTAGTGACAGTGATTAGCGCTTATGCTCCATAAGTGGGACTACGTGATCAAGAGAAGAGAGAGTTTTGGGATTGCATATACTTAGTAATGAAGGACATACCTAGGGAGGAGAAAACTTCAATAGGAGGAGATTTTAATGGTCACATTGGTAAGGATAGTGATGGCTTTCAGTCGGTGCACGGGGGTATTGGCTATGGCGATAGGAGTGAGCCTCGAAGGGATCTTCTAGACTTTGAAGTGGCTCAAGACTTGGGTATTATAAACTCATTTTTTAGGAAGAGGGAATCTGCACTGGGGGACGTAACATGCAGATCGACTATATATTAATGAGGCATGGAGATCGACGAATGTGGAGGGACTACAAGGTTATACCAAGGGAGACAACAGCGGCTCAACACCATTTGCTGGTGGCAGATAGCCCTAAAAGTAAGGCTAACGGAATGGGAGAGGAAAACCCGACCCATGATCCATTGGAGAAACTTGAAGGGAGACAAGATTATGATGTTTAGAGATAAAGTTAGCACGATGACAACGACTCAATTAGGTGATGACACAAACCAGATGTGGGAGGCTATGGTGACTACAATCACTACAGTGGCGATTGAGACTTTAGGGTTCAAAACAAGGAAAACTAGTGGGCATAAGGAATCCTGGTAGTGGAATGAAGATGTGTAGACCAAAATAAAGGACAGAGTTTAGAGATCTTTTGAGATGCACGGACGAGGAGGAGCGATTGAGGTTATGTGAAATATACAAGAATGCAAGAAGGGAAGCGAAAAAGGCAATGACATAGACAAAGAGCACGACCTATAAGCAAATGTACGAACGTCTATAAACTTAAGAGGGGGATAATGATATTTTCAAGATTACCAAAGCTAGGGAACGAAAGACACATGATCTAGGATTAGTATAGTTTATCAAAGGAGATGATGGACGTGTCTTGGTCAAGGCACATGACATTAAGTTGAGATGGAAAAGCTACTTCCACAATCTTTTCAATGGCAGAAGAGCATACCAACAGGATAGCGACAACTCCACGATTCAAAGACGACAACGAAATAATTGCTATTGTAGGAGGATCACATGGGAAGAGGCGAGGACAACACTTAGGAAGATAGCAAACAGTAAGGCAATGGGTTTGGAAAACATACCGATTGAGGTGTGGTAGAGTTGGGAGAGAAAGAGTTTAATGGTTAACTTATTTGTTCAATCTTATTTTCAAGACTAGAAAAATGTCAGACCAATGGAGCAGTAGTATAGTGGTGCCTTTATACAAAAATAAAGGAGGCGCCCAATGTTGTGTGAATTATAAAGGAATTAAGTTGCTAAGTTACACTATGAAAGCTTGGGAGAAAGTAATAGAAACTAGAATTAGAAACGTAACTCAAGTTTCTGTAAACCAATTTGGTTTCATGTCGGGGAGGTCAACTACGGAATCGATACATATTCTACGACAGGGTACCGCATCGACTGATTGGGGATAGTATGGTGGGTTGAGGGCTCCCTATGAAGTGTATAGACATAATTAGGAATAGTATGATGAACGGAAACTAGTGTCCGCGCTCCAATACAAACTCCTTTCCGGTGGAACTAGGTCTCCACCAAGGGTCTGCGTTGAGTCCTTTTCTTTATGTGGTTATCTTGGATGAGTTGTTCAAGTCGATTCAGGAGACAGTTCTGTGGTCCATGCTGTTTGCAGACGATACTGTGTTAATTGCAGAGTCTAAAGAGTGCCTGAATGAGAGGGTATAGGAGTGGCGAGAAGCTTTAGAGGACAGAGGCCTAAGGACTAGTCGTTCTAAGACTAAGTATCTTTACTGCGATTTCAGTGGTGTAGCCGGCGATGATGACACTCAAATCACTATTGAGGATGAAGTCATTCCATTGGCCAATAAGTTCAAGTATTTGGGATTGTTTGTACAAAGGGATGGTGAGATAGATAGTGATGTAGCCCATCGCATCCAGGCTGGCAGGTGTAGGTGGGGCGGCCAGTGGGGTATTGTACGATAGGAGGCTCCCTACTAAATTAAAGGAGAAATTTTACAAGGTAGTAGTCAGGCCTGCTATGCTTTATGGAGCAGAGTGTTGGGTCATCAAGAAGTTAGACCAGATAAGAAATGAGGTTTTTAGAAATAACTTTGAATGCTGAGGTGGATGTGTGAAAAAACAAGGTTAGACTGGATAAGAAATGAGGTTTTTAGAAATAAGTTAGGAGTGGCTAGTATATCTGATAAGATTAAGGAGGAGAGATTGAGATGGTTTGGGCATGTGAAGCAGAGGTAAACGACGACCCAAGTTAGAGTTGTAGAAACCCTCACTATGGAGGGGATGAGGGCTATAGCAGACCCAAACTGACATGGGATGAGTGTATTAAGCATGATTTACTAGAGTTGCACCTGTCTGAGGACATGGTCCAAGATAGGTCTTCGTGGAGGTGGAGGATTATGGTTAAAGATTTTTAGGGAAGAGTCCAGTAGGGTTTTAGTTGTGTCCTAAAGGCTTAATTTTTTTTCTTCACTTTAGGGAGACTTTACAGGTGACTGCCTTCTTGTTATTATGTATGTATGTTGTAATATTATACATGTTCTAAAATATTACTGTGTTACTCTCTCATTATTGCCTTGGATATTGGTAACTTCCTATTTATATATTTTGGGTATATGTTTTCGTCTATTGTATCTTTTAGAACCGAGGGTCTCTCTGAAAGTAGGTTTTCTATCTCTAGGGATAGAGGTAAGGTTTGCCTACATCCCACCCTCCTCGAACCCTGCAAGTAGCTTGCCTATTTGCGAGATTTATTAGGTATGGTTGTTGGTTGGTTTCATGTATTTATTATTTCACTTCATGTATTTATACATCTATTTCCTGTATTTTTAAGCAAAAGTCTTAGCTCATATGTTGTTTTGGCTATTAATCGAAATTAAAAGAACCGGACAAAAAACCATCAATCTAACCAAATAAACTAGACTGATTAACAGAAAACCGGTTGGTTAATAAAATAGACTAACCAATGATTTCGGTTTCAACTACGGTTGAGAATAATAGCCGAGTCGCCTTAACCATGCACATCACAATAAAATGGATTAACTGATGACTTCACTTATGACGTATATCCACCAAAATGGTACTACAATAAATATTATACGGAAAGAAACTACCGAAAACGAGCACCGCAATGCAAATTCTCACTCCTGTCGTATCGCGTGAACAACTTACTAGTATGTGTGTGTATAGGGAATGGTTAAAATGAGAAAAATAGATTCCCAATATTTGAGAACTACTTGAAAAAAAATTCAATTTTTTTTTGCCAATTCTTTTAACATTATGCAACTTTTCCAAAACAAAAATAAAAGCAAGCGAAAGTTACATTAGTGTAAAAACAATTTCATAAGTGTAACCCGTATAAAATGTTTTTTTATAGATTTCTTAGTTACATATTCATCCACCTTTATGGAAAAAAGGTTTAAAAAAATTGCACATGAAGTAGAATTTTCATTGAATTCTCAAGCTCTCGCAACTTAAACGAGTTCTCATCTGATGTTTGTACGTGTGTGACTGTGTGACAATATTAAATAAAATATTACAAAATAAACCAACTTTATTCGCTTATAAGATGAGTGATTTCACTAGAAAAAAAATTAGCAAACACAATTAATTATAAAAGAAAAGACTTCATTCATGAGTAACTTAAACTCATTTCCCCGTTTATTTAATTTTGATTACATTTCAAATTAAACACCATCATTTAAATCACATACTTTACATTGATGAACCACTTCAAAGGGATAATCTTTCTCTGCAGCATAGGAGAACTGAACAGTTGTTGTATGATCTATTGGCTCATCATTGTTCAGGATGCACAAATCGCCTTCTTTATATATGATGCTTGGGTCAGTGTTTACATTCAAGTTAAACCCTTTACACCTTAATTTTACTTTCTCAATGGAACACGATTCGCATGTGTTTGCAACCCACACGTGCCAAATTTCCGGGTTAGTCCCCGGTTCCTGGAGGATTGTGATTTTGCAATCTTTGATCACTTGGCCATAGACACCTATGAAATTATAGATACAATATCAAAATAACATTTGTTAGTCCGGCATTCAAATGATCTTGTCTTATTGTTATTAAAAAAAAAAGCTAAAAACAGCCAAGCATCATTTTGTAAATTCAAATAAACTAGTATTAAGGCCATTGCGGCGTATTAATACAAAAAATTTAGGCTGAAACGTAAAACATAGAAAAATACCTAAGTCGATCTAAGACCCGCACATTGTGACGAACTTCTTAAACGGGAAAAAATAGATGAAAAAACTTTGAAACCCACACGCATGTTGCGGCGTGTTAACTCGCAAAATTTTGAACAAAACGTAAAATAAAAAAACTTACGAAAGTTGAAAACCATGGGGGACAAAGTTGAAAGTAAAAAGCGTTGGGGTTAAATTACAAAAGATGAAAAGCTTTGTGTTAAAAGTAAAAAAAATCCAAAAGTTTGATTGTAAAAAAAAATTTAAATTGCAAAATAATAAAATGTTTTGAGTTAAAGTGAAAAATATTAAAAAAAAAATTTAAATACCCGCTAAACATAGGGTAAAAACAACATGAGCACATAAATGTTGTTAATTTATAGTTTGGAAATAACTAAACACAGATAAGAGTGGATATAACCATTGCTCCTCAGGGAAATGAAAAGAAGTAAAGAAATAACTTGATCATGGGTGTCATTTGGGTAGGAGTATGATTTGTGACTTTGGTTGAGACTTTGAGAATGAAATTGATTGAGACTTGAAATGACCAGACATATTTGTATGAACACAACCGGTATGCAGTAAATGAAATTTACTTGAGTATATGTATATTTAATTTGGTGATACTAAGAGATTTTTATGGATACTATTATCGTAATTCCCTATCGAAACGGAAGAAATTATGTTTCTGGTGAATCAACGGTTAAAGGAAAGATTAGATTTGTCAATACCGAAATTATTACATATCATTCTAAATCGCGTTTATATATTAGTTTACAAGTTTATTACCTCAACAATATAAGAAAGAATTAAAAAGAAATCTAACACTTTTCAGAAAAAAAAATACTAGAGATTTGTCAAAACACAACCCTTGGTAAACTCATACTACCAAGGGACTTGTAACTCAATATTATCAAGGTGTTACATGTGTTTCCCTCGAGATTATGTCTCATCATCGAGACACGGATTCTAAATTAAGTTGAAGGTATGTTTCGAAATTGATATATTTTAAAAACAAACATAATCATTACTCAATATTTTTATTATTTTTCAATTATCTCTAAACTTATATATTTTAAAACAAATAATATGTCGTTAAATAAAAAAAAACATTACGATAATTAAAAGAACATTAAAATAATTACAAAAACCTTACAATAGAACTAAATAACTATCTAGATCTCAAAGATTATATTTTTTTCAATGGTCTCCTTTCTTTGTAGAGCCAAGGCCAACGCCTTTCCAGTTAGGTGGTCGTGTGGTTTCGAGTAAAACTCAGTCTCTCTCAAATTGTCTATCTTTCATAAGCCCGACCACCTCCCGGTTCTCTTCCATGTGTTGAGAACCGAGGTCATGTATGACTCGAAGGCGTTGGTTCATCTCTGTAAATGCTTCAGTAAAGTTGGATTCTCTCGACGATAACTCCGACCTCCTCGATCTTGCACCGCTTCTCTAATCGGGCGGTCTTTGTAGCTCCAGTACTTGCTCTTTCGCCCCCCTCCTACCCATAAATAAAATTTACATCGTCTAGGCCAACGTTTCGAGCGTCGGACATAGGCGTTTCGGGTTCAACCGACTCGTTGGTTTTCGACCTTTTTTACGGCCTTTTATTTGTCGTCCTACTCGAAGAAGCTTCTACCATCGTTCGACATTGGACCATTTAGGGCTATGACGAACAATTTTCCAAACCTTCAAGTATGGGAAATTCCCTCGAGCCGCTTGATATTCTACTAAAGACGACCACATTATATCCTCGTCGCTCGCACCGCTTTTCCCACCGCTTTTCCAACCATTTCGTTGACGTTGATAATGGACTGAAAATCTGCGCACTTCGTGTTATATATCGGTCTATTGCCCGATATTGAATCCGGTTGTCGGTAAGCGTCCCCCTACCCATGAGACCGAAAAACCTTCTTGAATTCTTCTCCAAAATACATGTTTATTTTGATTGTTTGCTAAAAATATACACAAAAAATAAATTTATATTTTTTTATAAAACAAATTATATGTATAAATTAAAATATTACCTATTTCGGGTTCCTCTGATACGTCAATCCAAGATCCAACTAACGGATGCTCCTCGTCGTCATCCCAAGGTTGCATGTTTTTTTTCAATTAGGTCTCGGTTCCATCTTTCTTTTTTCAATCAGAATATGAGAGTATGCGCAAGTTCCGTAATTATGCCATTTTGACTAAAATGCCCCTTTTGCATAAAAAGAGGTTTAAATGATAATGAACTTGAAAATAAGTTTCCTACTGATGTAATATTATAAGTATGATTATTTGGGATGTTAAATCATATTATAAACTGAGTTTATAAACAAGTCGATGTATTATGTCGATAAATAACGATAAGGCCCTTGTGGCTTATAAAATGGTTTTAATCACATCTTTTCAAAGTAAATCTTTTACCTACTGTTATGTTATATTAAATAACATATCTAAGACTTGATAATCTGATCATGACATCAGTTTTTATTAACATCGCATAAATCGTCATTTTACGACATAAACGCCATTTCGGCGTATAATATGGTTTTAAACCATATTTATCAACCAATGCTTGTTACCTACTGATTTCAAAACTTATTTTAAACATTTTTACAGTAGGTGTATGATATGAACTCAGAATCCCAAATAATTTATAAAACTATGTGTGAAATGACCAAAATGCCCTTCTGGTGCATAGTTTGGTCATAAAATAAAAATTACATATATAATTAATATCCTACTGATATTATATCATAAATTAATTATTTTTCCAGAATACTTATGATTATAACAATAAATTATATTCAAGTTCCTTTTATACGGTATATAATTACCGAAATGCCCTTATAAGGCATAGTTTCATTTTAAAACCTTCACAGGCATATAAGTTGATATCCTACTGATATTACAACTTATTTAAAATATAATGACATATAGAACTAGTCCATTTCTTATCCGGTTACCCGATATCGCTAATATGCGTGCGGTTAACCATAAGTAACTAGTTTACAAAAATTAACCGAAACGGGTCTAACCTTGTCATTTAAGTCTCAAAATCCAGAATGATTATAGTTTATCCATATTATACAAGTCAAGGTACTTGTTGGGATTAAACTACATTCTATCCAATCATCGTTTAATCTAGCGTTATACGTTTTGATTAAGTACGCTAGTCGGTCTAAGTCAATGACTTAAATAAGACCGTTAGTATTTAATTGGTTAGCTTATGCCAAAATCCAGACTAGAGACTTGCCGGTAAATGCTATCTGCACTTAGTACTTTTATGTACGGCTGAGTTAATAAATCTTGTGTTAAACGAAGAATAGCTCAGGTAAATACTCTCGACTTATTTTCCCTATACTGGCTTGGGATACGGTAAATTATTACCGCTTGGTCGGTAATAGGATCAATCGAATGCCGGATTGTGGCTAGTAAATCCGCATATTCTGTTTTAATCAGTTTTGTTTGATAACTTAAACATCGGGGGTTAACTACCGTGTCCTGGATATCCCCGGCTCATTATATTAGATAATGGCCACGACCTTGGCGCGGGGTGTAGGCATACACCTGACAGACGCTCAAATGCAACTACCCACACTTGTTGGAGATGACTCCTTCGTGAGTTCATAAGTGGTGTGTACGTTAATCATGTCTTGGTTTTTGTACTGCGCCCTGTATGTATGGAAAACATGTGAATCTGTTAACAAGGTTGCAAGGTCAACTTTCCCAAGTTATAAAAGATTTTGTGCTAATACGCTCTTAAAACATTTTATTTTAAATGTTTTCAAAATGAGTCAGTTTGGTGTATTTACCAGCGAAAGCTGACGTAGTTTCTAAAGACTAAGCTTGGCAGGTACAATACGAAAATAGGTTGGAAGTGCTCGGTAGTGATAAGAGGATCTTGCAAATCCTAGATCTGCCCGAAGTCTGTTTTACATTCTTTTTTTGTACAATTTATGATCCGCCTGTGGATCTTCTATTACGAACATGTATATTATTTTGTATTTCGAACATTCGGTTTGTAATAGTAATTTGAATCCAAGACTTCCGCTGTGCTGTGTTTAATTGACTATGATGATATCAACTCTACGTCACGATATTCCCCACCCGGGTCCACCGGTGTATGGATTTGGTTGAAAATCCGGAGTGTGACAAAAAATCTATAGTTTTTTTTTATAAAATGTAGAGTAAGAGAGGTGACTGTAGAAGGTGTAGGTTTTAAAAATTATAGAGATTGTAAGGTATTTATATTGTTTATTTTAGTTTAAAAAAAACTAACGGTTTGAAAATGGTCAAAACAAAAGCGAAGAAAAAAGTAGTGGAATCCACCACATAGTGCCAACAGGGGTAGAGGTGTACAAAAAACCAGTTTTATAACCGAAACCGGAAAAAAAACCGAAACTGGTTTTTTTACCGGTTTTTTAAAAACCGGTTTTAGAACCGAACCGAACCGGTGGTTGTAGACTGTTAGAGATCTTTATCTTCGAAACCAGTTTTAAAAGCGAAACCAGTTATAAAAAACCGGTTTTTTACATAAACCGGTTATAAACCGACCCGAATCGATTGGACTGGTTACTCTTTTGTGTTTGAAAATCCGATTATAAAAAACCAATTTTAGATTTTGAAGAAAAAAAACGGTACGACTAAAGACCGGACCGTATATATCCCTTCATTTCTTGGTTAACATTTGTTATTTTGATGATTTTCCCCAAAATATAACTACACTACTCCGGCTAATAAATATATCAATGAAGGAAGCATGATAAATATCAGCAGTGAGGCAGTGGTGAACGGGAGTTCTGACTTCTGATGCACCTAACGGCGTCTAAGAGAAGAGTTGTAATTTCCAAGTCTCCTTAAAGCCCAACTGATAAAAAATGCAAGCAAAGCAAACTGTTTCTTGCACGAGGTAATCACGTGATCGCCTCATCTACACTAGCTATATGGTGTTGGTGTTATGCGAATGGTTGTGGGATTATGGGTGCACTAAGTGGCCAAAATAGTTGGTAAAGTCTTTTTTGAGTGGTTTATGCATTTTACCTTTCACAAAACCCTCATTCCACAAAATGCAATTCCTGATCGAACAAAATCGTAAAACCTCTCACAAAACCCCAATTTCACGCCCGTCATTTTCCTGCTTGGTATGAAATTTCTTCCATAATCTGTATTTCATAAATTTTCTATTCGAAGCTTAATCATAGGTAATATAGATATATCCCAATCTTCTTTCTCCTTATCTGATTCATATGATTTTAGTTATACAGTGTATTGTGTACAATTTTGGTCATATTGATTTGGGGCATATAAAGTAATTATTTACTTACTGGCAATGAGTATGGGGATATGTTAATCTGATTCCTTATTATAATAAAACATAGGCATTTAAGTAAGGAAAATTGTTTAAAAGGGTAATTTTAGTTCACTTCTGCTTAAAGAAGGATGACTCACATACTTTTGAATACCATATTATTAGCATTTGGTTAGTTTGGGTTAAATTGTAGTTCTTCTTGTTTGACATGGTCTTAAGATTATGTAGTTAAGTTTATTTGATATTTGTAGCCGTTTTTGTAACCGAAAAGGATTAGGTTTGAAATTTCAAGTTATTAAGATTATTTTAAGTTAAGATTGGTTGAATATTGTTTGCGATGCAACCCTGGAGCGGGTTAGACTCCAAATAACAAAGATTAGAGAATAGAGACTAAAGTTACTTTGATCCATTTTCCCCCTTTTTCTTCATTACTACTGTCAAAGAACTTGAATACAAATAAAATCCAAAACCATAAGCAGTGTTGTAAGAGTCGCTAGGCGCTAGTCGGGCGGTGGGGTACTGACTAGCGATTAATCGGGATTAATAGGATTAATCAGAATTAATTGGATCGATATTTTTATGTGTAATTTTTAGTTATATATATACACACACACATTTTTGTATGTAGTTTTCTAAGTGTATATGTTTTAACACCTCATTGACCCATTTTATAAGTAATTGGAAGGAATTTATAAGGTTTAGTCGTAATTTGGCCGGCGTCTGGCCAAAATTTGGCCAGAATAGGACCGTCGTTGACTGCCTAGCGATTAATCGGTGAACCTCCGATTAGTGATTAATCGGCGACTAATCGGGGATTAGTCGGGATTTTTACAACCATGACCATAATCTAAACATGAGACATGGGTCTCATGGAAAAGTGCAGAAATGGAAAACTAAATTATCTCCTAATAACATGCATAAAATTAAGGTGGCTTCCTTTGACTAGTCTTCATTGACCGGGTGAAGCATATGGATCGTAGTAGTTTATTTGTTTAGTATTTATATTGATGTGTGTTGATGTACTAGTGACTAGTATATTTTTTTGAAGGGAAAACTAACATACTCCAAAATACTCCTACACCTGCACCTTACAGGTTCTGAACCCTCAACCTCTTGGATAGAGGGTGGGCACCTTACCACCACACCATGTCCCTTAGGGGCAACTAGTGACGAGTTAAGAGCCATTAATCATTATAATGTATAGTATGGTCCTCTAATATCTTATTATGTATCTTTTCTTTTTTGTGTCAGTTGGATTTAAGCGAGGTTTCAAAGAATTTATGTACGTACTTGGTTCTACTTGATTCACCATCTAGGCATGTATTACACGAGAAGTTTTAACAAAAAAGTCAAGACTTATTTTATGAGTACTAAAATTACCATTTATAGGTTGTTTCAAATGCTATCGGGATGAATTACCTGCAGGTCAAAGACTCAATGGGCATATGGCATTTGCTCCTAGTATTGTTTAGCAAGGATGTTGTCATCTTCTTTGATATTTATTTAACTATTTTAGCTATTGTTTTCATTTGTTTTCTAAACCCAGCAGAATGCATACACATAGTGGCACATGCATACATACACGAAGTCATCCATTGATTGAATTTATTGACTATATATTTGCCTTTCTCTGTTATAGGTTGTGATCAAATTGTATAGCCAGCTAAGCACGGTACAACTGTCTGGTTCTCACGATGGAAGATTTACAGAGGCTACTGCAACATGACCGTAATTTATCAGTTTCCACACTTCCAGACAAAGGCCGCTGCCTCTTCACCACTCGAGACTTCTCTCCAGGTGTGTTGGGTTAACATCACCTTTTCTCTTATTATCTTTCTTCTATAATGATTTGACCCGTTTGACCTGTTATTAATAAAATATAATCCGACTTGACCCATTTTGGCACAAGCAGGTTAACGTTCCCCCTTTACTCTCAATTTATAAGGGACTGTGGGAATAGATTGATAACTATAGTAATATATAATAATTTGTAGCTAGAACTTGTGCTAGTATAGGTCTGAACTTGTGGTAGTTTAGGTCTGCATTTATGTTTTGTCTGATGAAATATGCTACAAGTTATTGTGATTATAGATGCATATTGATCATTAATTCATTATCTTTCAATAATGGTCACAGGAGAAATTATATTAAGTGAAGAGCCTTATGTTTCTGTACCAAATAAAAGTTCAGCGGAATCAAGATGTGATTGGTGTTTTACGTCAAGTAATATAAAGAGATGCTCATCTTGTCATTTTGTATGGTATTGTGGGAGCAGATGCCAGGTATACTATGCTTCAGGTTGCCGTCTACCGTCACACACCCACATATATACACACATATATGAGAAAGTAGCCATTTATCTGAGCGTGTTACTTTTTTGGTCATATCAGAAATTCATACAGCCACGAGATACATAAGCCTATTTTTCACTCGCCTATCCCCTGAATATTTTCATAAATACATAGTTACATACACAAATCTATACGTGATACAGTGTCGCATATTACATTTGCTAGTCATTATTGATGGGAGAAAACTTGAAGTAGATACACGATTGAGTTTCGTGTATCTCATGGCTAAATGAGTTATATTTTTTCACATGGGTATATAGGTATAACACACATAAGAAAATGATTATTTCGTTATTTTCTGACTTCTCTAGGTTTAAATATAATAAATATATATATATATATATATATATATATATATATATATATATATATATATATATATATATATATATCTCATAAAATCACAAATTACCATAAAACAAACATGATAAATAGAAAATAGGAAAACAAACAAGGTTTAACATAATACAAACATCATAAAATAGTTCGAACAACTTAAATTAGTAATGTTATGACATCTAAATATCATAGAACTCGTTTTCCTCCGCACCATCATCCTCAAAGTTTTAATCTGGCGTATTTAGATCGTCATCGTCATCAACCAAATTAATAACTCTTTTCCTTTTCCTCCTAGATGATGAACTCTCACCTTTTTCCTCATTTGACATTTTGACCCGCCAACTCCACCAATGCCATCTTCATCCCCACTCGGGTTGGCTATCCACTCATCATCCGACAAAACATCATCGGCAACTATCGGGACTTCATCATCTTTTAGATTCGTCTTCTTTATAAACTTTTGCTTCAATCTCCTATTGTACATAATGTACACCAACTTGTTCATCCTATTCGTGCCCAACTGATATCTTCTTTTAGATTAGGGCTTTTTAACCTAATAGATGTTTTTTAAGTGAACTATTGGGTTGGCCCACCAATTAAGCCTAATAAACACTAAAATAAAGTCCAAAAAACCTAAAATTTTTCATTTTCACAAGGTCTGGTGAGGCTTAAGCCTCATCACCTTGCCTCACCGCCTCGGACAGCCTCGGATGACTGAGGCCTAGGTTTCAGTTGACCCCTATGAGACTAAGCCTTTAAGGCGTTTTTTCATAGCCTCAGCCGAGGCGTAAGCCTCAAGGCGGGCCTCAGAAAGCCTTTTTAAACCATGCTCTATACATATTATGTATTTGATACATCTTATCCGAATATTACTTTCATTGGTGCATATTTCAGAAATCTGATTGGAAGCTGCATCGTCTCGAATGCCAGCTGCTTTCCCAGCTAGAGAAAAATAGAATAAGATCTCTTACACCTTCTATACGTTTGATGGTTAAACTTTATCTTAAGAAGAAGTTGCAGGATGAAAAGGTGAGATTCTCTTTTTGCTACAGTGAGGCTATAGCTTGAAATTCAGTTAATTGCTAATTGCATTCTTACAAGAAGAACGTATCAATGCCTAAATATATAATCGGGCCATGCCCTGTATCTTGGAAATTTGAAAAAAAATGTTTGATTGTTTCAGTGACTATATCTAACACAGGCATTATTGCCAGGTGATCCCTACTACTGTGATAGACAACTACAGCCTCGTGAAGAATTTAGTATCTCGTATCCTTGCGTATGTGGGTTATTGTTTCGAAGGATTATATTAACGTCGAACTTCCAAATTGACATACTTCTTCAAAATAACTGTTTTGCTTTCGTAAACACATTCCCTAGTTCATGGTTTTGGTTGTTATATTTAACAAATTTTCATAAAGATATCTCAGAGGTCGGTGAGAACCAGTTGGTGTTATACGCACAAATGGCAAGTCTTGTAAATATAGTACTCCAGTGGCCTGATCTAAATATCAAAGAGATTGCCGAAAATTTCTCCAAGGTATAACGTTATAAAACTAGTCTGACCACTTAACCATCCAGTTTACGTATTACTTTCTAAATTTACATACGTTTTCTTTGCATGTGGTCCCATTTTTTTAATGACATACAGCTTGCATGCAATGCACACACAATCTGTGACAGTGAGCTTATACCATTAGGAACCGGACTGTATCCTGTCGTTTCCATTATAAATCACAGGTGACTTTTTGATGCGACTTTTTTACGATTAGTGTGTGCTGTGTTTACTTTTAGTTACATGGACTTATGAATGAATTTGATTTTATTATAGTTGCTATCCGAATTCAGTTCTGGTATTTGAGGGACGGATGGCAACAGTACGTGTAATGCAACACATACCAAAAGGTAGCGAGGTATGCTTTCTAAATTTCTTCTAGTTTTATTGTCCGTGTAATGTCGCAAACATAAGTTTTTAACTATTGCATATTGTGGTCAACTTTGTTATCTGTCCCAAATTATAAGCCTTATTTTGTGAATTGTCCCCTTTTTCTTAAGTTGAGTGTTAAATTATATTTCAACTTTATATTTATACACATCATTCTGATTTGACCTGAACCTGTTATCTACTGTAGATACTAATAAGTTTAGTAGAGACAGCAGGGAGTACATTGACTCGACAAAAGGCTTTAAAAGAACAATACTTCTTCACTTGCAGTTGTCCTCGCTGCATAAAACTTGTACATCCAAATACTATCCTTATGAATATTAAATTTTAATTTCTGGTATCTTTATTAGTGTTAGTGTAATGTTGAACTTAAGGGTCAGAAAGATGATATTGAAGAAAGTGCAGTTCTTGAAGGTTATAGATGCAAGAATCACACATGTGATGGTTTTTTGCTTCGTGATCCTGGTATCACCACGCTTCTTTTACATGTAAGTCTGAGTTTTGATTATTATTTTTTATATTACTTTTTTTATTATTTGTTTCGCAGAGAGCAAAGGATTCATATGCCAACAATGTCGGCTTGTAAGGGGAATAGAAGAAATACTAAAGATTGCTGGTGAAGAAAAAGCTATGTCAGAGAAGGCATCTGCTGCTCTTTCTTCTGGGCGTATCCTCCAATGTTATCATCCAAATTATTATTTATGAAAATGTAAAAAAAAAATTTGTGAATAAGTTTATATTGGAAACACTTAATTAGATTTCAGATACCAGTGAAGCCCTTGACATGTACTTGATGGTTGAGAAGCTGCAAGTGAAGCTTTGTCATTCCGGTTCTATCAAATTGATGCGGACTAGGGAAATTCTCTTAAAAGTATACTTACAAAAGTGATATTATTTTTGTATCCTCTATTTATTGATATATGTATTAGTTTTTATGCATTAAAGCATAGTTATAGAAGGTGTTAGGCGCACTCGAGGCGCATATGTCTCGCCTGTGGCCTAGGCGCAAGGCGCAAAAAAAGCACGGGCCTGAGAAAAAAAAGCGCACAGAAAAAAAAAACTTAAAGTATTTTTATATAATAGAAAATTAATATTATTCTTCAAATAAAATAAAACTAAAGCTATTATATAACATTTTATATCGTCTATTTCGTACCAAAGGTTATAAATGCTATTTAATTTAATAAGTGTAGAAAAATAGCTTTCGTTAGATAAAGTAGAAATCTTGCTTGAATTCTGCCAGAATTTAAAGAATTTTCCCGGAAACTCTCTAGAATCTAGGAATCTCGCTTGAATATGCGCATGAACCATCACCTGGAGAATCAAAGCAATTGCCTTGACTTAAGGCGCAATTGCCTCACCTTGCTAGGAAATTGGGCCTAGGCGCAAGAGGCGATGGCTTTTAACAACTGTGCATTAAAGTACGCTTCGTTGATTATATCTCACTTTTTCAGATATTTATGGAGATGCAAGATTGGAAGAAAGCACTGACATATTGTAGACTGACAATCCCAGTTTATGAAAGTATGTAGGTTTATCAACTGCGTGCATATATATATTATTTTTTTTCTGATTCTAGGTTTTGAAATTTGTGTGACACAATTATTTTATTTATTTGCAGGAGTGTACCCTATTATCCATCCTCTTCGTGGGCTGCAATATTATACTTGTGGGAAGCTTAACTGGTTCGTTCATCCTTATTTTTAATACGAATATGTTTTCTTCAACTTTATTAAACTAGATTAACATGACATTGTCTCCAGTTTGGTACCATCCAAATCCAACTTCAATGTGTTTGCTCTCTCATGAGAGATTTAATTCTTCGCTATATGGATGACTGAGTGACTATCACAGTAAAGTTCCAAGTTAATAATTTTCCAACCCTCTTAAGTTGTGTTTTAACCTATGTCATCTTGCATGACGCGACCACCATAGCTCGATATTCTGACTTAGCACTTGCTCGAGAGATATTGTGTTGTTTCTTGCTTCCAAGAAACGAGATTTCCATTAATAGATATACATTACCTAACAAAGTACCCCATCTGCATCAGAGAAGCCATATTCTACCGTCTCCTTTAGCCAGTTCACCTTCTTCACAATGACCCTTATCTGTATATAGGATATATCAGCCCATCAGGTCTAGTGATACCAATTAAAAACACTATTTGAACACCTGTTATACATCCATTGAATACTTGGTGATGTATCAAGGGAAAATGTCAGATCTAGGTGTAAGATTTGTGTTTTTGACATTTGGGGCTTGTTGTATTTCCTACTCGGGGATCCTTTTTCTGAAGTGAGGGTTGCAGTGGCAGCATGAGGAGAATAGAAGGGAGAGGGAGGGCGGTACGGTGTCGGTAGTGACGGTGTTGGCAGTGGTTATCACCATGTTGAGCAGAGATTGGTAGGAGAGAGTTATGTTTGTAGAGAGTTAAGTGTTAGTTTATATGTGTGTGCATGTGTGTTCTTAAAGATATTTATTTGAAAACAAGTTATTAATAAAGTTGATCAAAAGTGTAAAATGCTTTTTTTGAAAAGAGTTAAAGCTGGGCTGTTAAGTTTTAACTGTTAGGGACTCTAAGTGAGAGTGAAGACTGGATTGTTAGTTGCTCTGATGACAGGATGATATCCGTAATTTTGACCAATCCACATGGAGGATATATATATGTACTTTACTCCAAATTTAAATATCAAAAAAAGGATTTCTGTAAAAAAAAACAGTAAAATGACCTGCTATAATCAGATTGGTTTCTAAAACTAGGAAATGAAACATGATATATTGTTAGTTATCCAAAAATCTCTAATAATAATAATATACGATATATTTATCAAATTTTGCAGGTTACTTGGACACACAGAAGAAGCCATTAAATCACTTACACAAGCAGTTGATGTATTGCGCATCACTCATGGAACCACTACTCCTTTCATGAAGGAACTTCTTGGTAAATTGGAAGAAGCATGCGCGGAAGCTTCTTACAAGCTCTCATCAATGAATGATGAATAGGGATCGACATACATATCTATATGGGGCGTGTTCAATTAGAACCAATTGCAAAAAGGAAGAAGCATAATGGCATCGATGAAAAGTGACGTGCTATAATTGTTGCAAACTATACATGATTCAAAAACAATGAATGTACGTGTTATAGGTTTCTGTTATTAGTTTAACATTAGTATGGGCGGTTTTATGATGTCTTATTTGTTTATTTTTTAGGAATTACCAAAATATAAATTTTTAACAGATGTACTATAAGTTTTTATGGAGTTCTCTTCTACTATTCGGAAAATCCTCAGAAGCTCTATTTTTTTTACCACTCTTTTGCTTGCGGATATATGATTATAACGATATGTTTGTTTATTAGTCTTTGGAAATAAAACTATAGGAGGATTAATGATGTGTTAGCCAATGGGTCAATTGGTCATTTGTCCACTTAATTAGTCATTTGTCATTTGCGTATTTAGCTCACCTCAAGTTAGCCAATGGGTTAGTACTAAGCGAACCTATTTTGGTACTTTTTTCTAAACCGACTCATTTTAGTCATAAAATGTTTTAACCTGAACCAAATTGATACTTTTTTTTAAATGACCCATTTTGCCTAGAGTTATGCAGACCCAAACTCATTTTGAGCCGTCTCCTGAACGTGCCCGACCCACCCAGTTTACCAGTTGTAGCTGCTTCAAACTTAGAGGTTAATAGGAATGTAACATGTAATCATCTTAACCAACACACTTAAGGGTTGATTTGAATGTAATGGTGTAACCAGTGGCGGATCTAGAAAATTACTAAAGGGGCAACGTTTCAATTTTTGTTAACGTAATTCATATAACGTAAACGAAACAACGATAACGGGGTAATAAATAAATTTAAACATGTACCTAAATGATTTCTCCTCTTTGGTTTTTGAAAGCTTGAAACCGGGCCATGACATCCTCTTCTTTTACTTTACAAAAAACTTTCTTTTTCAACCGCACAAATTAGAGCATTGTTCAAATACTCATCACCCATCTGATTGCGTAAATCCGTCTTGATAAGCTTCATTTTAGAAAAACATCTTTCAACGGTTGCGGTTGCAACCGGTAAAATCAGTGCTAGCTTCAATGTTCGATAAACCATAGAAAAAGTTTCATTTTTTCCGGTTTCCACCATTACACGAGCAAGGTCACTCAATCCAGTCAAATTTGCAAATTTTATCATCTTCCTTTGAAGTGTGATAAAAGGTCGAAAGATCACCCTCTTTCTTCTTTATTTAATTCATTCAGATACATCTCAGAAAACTTCACTATCTTAGATATGTCAAATTTAACAAACGAATTACAAGAATTTAAATCCGACATATTTTCTGTCAAACTAGTTGAGACCTCACTAAATCGGCTTCCAAGTTCTTGAAGTTGTATATCCAAAAGCCTATTAAAAACCTCAACTTCAAAATGATGTCGGTTAGTAATGACATACTTTCAGTTTCTTTGATTACCATAACTTTCTGCCATATCTAACATCTTAATGTTGTTTTTTTTTCACAAAAAGATGTCACGTTTACCAACATCTTTTCAAACACATTTTGTCTTAGATGATTCAAAGCTCGTTTTGTCCCGCTTATCAAATGAGATGTTGCTGCTTTCTTTTCTTTTTTGTTCAAATGTTGGGTTGGGGGTTGGGACTTGGGCTATAATGGTTGGGCTTATAAGTATTGAGTATTTAGTTGGGTAGTACAAAAATTATTTAGGGTTTGAAAGGGGTAACATAAGATTTCTTAAGGGGCAACGAAATCCGAAAAACACAAAAAAAGAGAAAGTTTTTACACTATTGCCGGCGAGTCAAGGGGCCACAGGGGCTACCCCTTGACATAGGGTATGTCCGCCCCTGTGTGTAACTACCAGAACTAACTAAATGGTAGTTAAGAAGGTTGTCATAACGTAATCGTATACCCAAGTCATCGACCAAGGAATGAGGCATGTATCGATTAGTTGACTTCTTCCATCTTCATAACTTCATCATTCACAATTCTTCCCTAACATTGGTATCAGAGCCTGATTCTTGTAAATTTCTATCACTCAAACATGGCCACTAATTAAAAGGAAATAGAGAATCTTTTCACGGAACAGGAAAGGGCTTTGTTCCGCTTAGAGGCAAATGGCCGATCAATAGCCGAGTTAAAGGCTGCTCAGATCGATACACATTGGAGTCAAAAAGCAGTCGTAGAATGATTAATGCCGCAACAAGAAAATATGATGAAGAGTCCCCGCTTCAAATTCCAGTTGTATATCATCGAAAGAGGTTGTGATCTTCGAATACGAACCAATATCCAGCTGACCCACTCGTTTATGGTTGCAATACAAATTTCCTACATTCTCAAAGGTGTTTATGATAGTTTGGATCATAGAAATCCAGATTGGTTTGGACGTTCGGTTGCTTGCATATGGATTGGATTTACATGGCGAAGCCCAGATTCATCCAACCTTCCACGTTTAATTATTGAGGTCAAGGATATTTGATGGAGGAAGGATTGACATGTTCGTTATTTGTGGTTGGAACTAAAAGGACTAATATTATAATTGTTTCAAACTTAGGGGGTATAGTACGAATGTAATGTATGCTAGGGTTGTTTCAAAATCTCGTGAATCGTATCTCTCTTGAAGTCGACTAGATCATAAACGAACTAAGTCGAGCCAAGGTTAGCTTGTTCTTATGACTAGTTTAGGTTAAGAAAATAATTAATGTTTATAAGTTATACATGGATTCCATTTATAATAACTGGGACAATTACATGTATTCCTTATAAAATTTATTAATTTTATATAAGCTAAGTTTGAACTCATTTTTGATTCACTTAACTTTGAGCTTGAGCTCTATATAACTACAATAACTAACAAACTTAGGGGTTGATAACTAAATTGTAGTTTAAGTATTTAGTTGTCATAGCCTCAGGGGTGGACCCATATAGAACAATCGGGGTCACCGAACCCCAATGTTTTTATAAAATTTAGTAGATCCGGTATATAAAAGTTTGTAAGGACCTTATAAATACAATTAGGTGGACACCATAGAAAGAAAAGGAAAATTAGTGTAGTGGTAAACCCCAATCTTTACCAACAATAGGTCATGGGTTCAACCTTAATACATCTTGTTTTTTCTGTTTTTTTAATTTAATTCAAATCTCGCTCTAACCCGATTCGAAAATTTTAATATTTTGTTATGAAAATTTGAATAACAAAAAAGTGGACCCGTTGGAAAAAAATCATAGGTCCGTCACTGCATAGCCTAATCCCCTAAACGGCCATACGTTCTTCTCCTAAAAGAAATTTTAACTTTGCGCTCTTTTTAAGACACGCGAGTGTAGATAGAAAACATTATGCATTGAGTTTATGAGAAATAATATTGAAAATTCTAAAATGGTAATATGTTTTAGAAGTACAATTTACTAGGCAAAAATATGTTTCTACTATTTGTAAAAACATCCATTGGTTATGAAACCCATGAGCAATGATGAAAACGTCAAATAATATAGAACGTTAGTTGGATAATAACAATAAAATACAAAAAATGATGAAGAAAAAGTGATGTTTAATTAAGCAAAAACCATCAAAGTAATATTTGTGAGGGTGAGGGGTGGTTTAACAAAATATCATATTTTCTTGCCTCAAAAATGTATATTGTTATTTCGTTAATTAGTAAAACTTAAATAAATTGCAACTTTAGTTGTTGAGGTTTGGTCTAAAATTCATATTACTGCAAATGGTTTTTTTTTTCCTCAGGTCCTTGACGTTTGTTTTTTTTTCTTAATATTTTAGTTCGACTCACTAACTCCAATAAAAATATTAGTTAACTCACACAAAATAATTTGGTACTTGCCATTTTCATCTAAAACTTTTTATCCCCTTTATATAGATATAAATAAAAAATAATAACTTCTATATATATATATATATATATATATATATAGGGTGATGTTATTATAAGAAAATATAAAAGTGTGAGGAGGATAAGAAACAATCTAAATCATTAGGTATTTAATCTAATGGTTGATATATTGATGACAATATTGTAAATAGTGTTGACTATTAAACTAATTAATTTTCTAGGTTAACTGTATAAAGGTAAATTTAATCTTTTTAAATTAAGAAACTAACATTAACGCACATGCACGTTCGCCCATTCTTTTTTAAACGTCCATAACTTTTTATACGTAACTCTTTTTTTTTTAAATTACACCATAATAACGAGTATTTTTTATCTTTAATATGAGTACCATATTGATATACATATGTAGAGAAAAAAATTACGTCTCACTTGGATGTTTTAGTCCATGGTGTTTTTTCTATGTTCATACAATGGTGTTTTAATTGTAGGATGTTATTTCTGTTATATTTCTTTTCTTCGTAAGATGTATGCCTTCAATATACATGCTGTGGTGGTGTTTTTATGAGTTAGGGTGTTATTCCTGTTATATTTAATATGAAGACAAAGGTCCTTGATTTATTAGGGTATTATTTCTGTTATATTCAATGTTAAAGTTTTCTTTATAAGATGTGTGCCTTCAATATACATGCTGTGGTGTTTTTATGAGTTAGGGTGTTGTTTCTGTCATATTTATGTTCTTTATAAGATGTATGCCTTCAATATACATGCTGTGGTGTTTTTATGAGTTATGGTGTTATTTCTTCATAAGTTGTATGCCTTCAATTTCGAAAATCTCTAAAATAACTGCCAAAAATCGGTTACATATATTCATTTCATAGTTAGATTTTATTAATTAAATACACTTATACCCTTAAACTACCAAAATAAAAAGGGACACGTGTCACCTCCAAAATCTTTTTTATCCTTCTCACACTTTTATATTTTCTTACATAAACCTCTACCTATATATATAGAGGTTTCGGTTCAAATGAAAACCACCACGAGTTGTGAGAACCGTGAGAATTTTTCTTCCGGCGTTAGTTGTGCCAAATTTTTTTTTGCACAAACGTAGATGAAAATATTATAAACATGTCTGTAAAAAAAGTTAAAAAAAATTGTTGAGTCGATAGTTTTAACTGATGCAAGTTTTTTTTACGTGCTATTGTACGAAAATAAATATTTTTACGTCTCATCTAAATGTGGGTATACGGTATTTTTTATGTTTTTTTATGAAACAAGTGATTTTTTATGACTTTTGAGAAAAAAATCAGAAAAACCTTTTGGATGGCTTATTTCTTACGGTTCTCACAACTAAGTGCTTCTCATTTTAAACAATCACTCTCTCTCTCTACATATATATATATATATATTATATATATATATATATATATATATATATACAAACACACATAGGATGAGGTTATTGTGAGAAAATTTATAAGTGTGAGAAGGATAAGAAAAAATCTAAACCATTAGATATTTAATATAATGGTTGAGATCATAGTGATAATTCTGTAATTAATGTTGACTATTAAACTAACTAATTTTCTAGATTAAGGGTATATAGGGTAAATTTAAGATTTTAAATTAAGAAACTAACATTAATACACATGCAAAGTTCACCCCTTCTTTTTTAAACATCAATAACTTTTTATACCTAACTCTTTTTAAAAAAAAATTACACTATAATATCGAGTGTTTTTTATCTTTAATATAAGTACCATATTGATATACTTATGTAGAGTTATTTCTGTTTTTATATATTTAGAGTGTTATTTATGAGATATATTTCTGTTCTTTATAAGATGTATGCCTTCAATATCCATGTTGTGGTGTTTTTATGAGTTAGGGTGTTATTTCAATTCGAAAATCTCTATAATAACTGTCAAAAATTGGTTCCATATATTCATTCCATAATTAGATTTTATTAGTTAATTACACTTATACCCTTAAACCAACAAAATAAAAAGGGACATTTGTCACCTCCAAAATCTTTTTTATCATTCTCACACTTTTATATTTTCTTACATAAACCTCTACCTATTATATATATATATATATATATATATTGTGAGGTTCATTGGGTAACATTAAAAAAGTGGGGAACCGGAGAACACTTTTAAAAATTTAACTTAACTTGTTAAAAATCATTTTTTTAAATTTTTTTGGCACTTTTCCTTATAAATACTTGTAGAAGTATTTTTAATAAAAAAATCAAAACTAAAAATATAAAAAATAGTTAAAAAGGCATAATTTTTTTTATAAAAATGATTTTTATTGGAATAATTTCTACCAATTTTATAAGGAAAAACGTAGAAATTTTTTTTTAAAAAAGTTGAATTTCAACATGTTAAGTTAATTTTATAAATATATTTTTTAATTGTTTTTGAACATTTTTTATATATTTTAGTTTTTATTTTTTATTAAAAATGTTTCTACATGTATTTATAAGGAAAAACTCCTAAAAAACTTTAGAAAAATTTGATTTTTAAAATGTTAAGTTGAATTTTTAAGAGTTTTCCTCGATTCCCCATTTTTTAGTGTTCACCAATGAACCATCCCCCACACACACACACACACACATATATATATATATATATATATATATATATATATATATATATATAAGGGGAGGGTTATCTTGAGAACGCTAAATATTGTAAGAACCGTGAGAACAAATGAAAAAACCAATCAAAACAATTTTTTTTAATACAAACCTCATTGTAACTAAAATAGAACATCAAAAAAAGAATTTACAACATCAAATAGTTCATTTTTTCTCACAAAATCACTCTTATTAGCTTTTCTATACATGTTTAAATATAACAAATTTACACATATGCAAATGGCAAACTTACACATGTGTGAATTTTCTTTATATACGAATTCATGTAAATTTAATTTCTAGTATTGTGTTCGAATAATAATGATAAGTGTAAAAAGAATTTTTTGAATTTGAATTGTTTTTTACCAAGTTCTCGTTTTTTATTTGTTCTTACGATTCTCGCAATGTTTAGCGTTCTCGCAATACATACATACATACATACATACATACATACATACATACATACATACATACATATATATATATAGGGGCAGGATTTAGAGAAAACGGCTATAAGTGTGAAAACGGTAAGATCGCCACTCGTCCGTTGGATCAAAAAAATCTATGGATTAGATTGGTCCAGTGGCATTTTCATAAATAACATCAGCTTTATTACATGGGCGCGCTTCATTAAGAGTAAAAGGTCTTTTTACTGCTCTAGTACAAAACGCCAAGGTCATGAGTAAACGCCATTAAAATTCCCGCCTTAAACTACAAGCCATAGAGTCCCCTTCCAGATGAAACACCATATTTATTACTGAAATTTTATTATAACATTTATTATAAAAAACTTCTCTCCTCATCTACGCGTCAAAAACATCATTATATAAACGACATTACCATAATTTCAATTAATTATACTAAAAAATGTTATATTTACCCAAAACTTCAAATTTAAAAAAAAAAAAAAACCTCTGAAAGAGCACAAATGGCAAACATCGCTTCATGGAGATTCAACACTAGAATCAATAGATTCGTAATCCTTTTTGACAACAGAAAAAGAGTGTTTGTGAAAACTATCAAAGCTATAATGAATTTGGTCGAAGAAGTAAAGAGGGGGATCGTAGCACCTGGCGTTACTCTTGATAACCTATGTGAGAAAACACAGACAAGAAATTTTGATCGAACAATGCAAATCGAATTATGGACCTAGTAATCGAGCTATGGTGTTATGATGAAGACACTGACATAGTGAGGGTTGTATGTGACAATGGGGAGCAGGAAGACTACACGGTTGAAAATATCATAACCAAACAGAGTCTTGGGTTCCTAGGGGAGTTAAACAACGCAACATGTTTGAACACAGACATGACCCTAAAATTGGCGTTGTTGCACGACAATTTCATATGAATGTTTCAAAATCTTCAAGGAGAAGAAACAAATGAAAGTGAAGATTTGGATGAGAAATTGGATGAAGAATCCGAAAAAGAAGACAAGGGGAGCGATGGACACTTCTCAGACAAAATCCCTTCTGATAAGGAATTTTTTTTTTGTGTGTATGTCATTTTCTTTGCTTTGTTATGTACTTTTTTCGCTAATAAAATACTTTATTTCTCTAATTAGATATAAAATGCCAAAATTTTACAAACGCCAAAAACCAAAAGTTAGTTAAATTGTATTTTTCTTTCTTTATCTAAAACACCATAACATTATTTTTTCTTACAAAAGGTTAATTAGTAGTATTTTGCCTTCTTTATCTAAAACGTCACTCGTACAACAACGCCAAACTTGATGATGGGACACCTTTCATCTTTAACAGTTAAAGCTGAACAAACACTAACTATAAAAAGTAACTTAAACGATGAAAACTTTATTACCAATATTTATGATAATAAATACCCGCCCAAACTACGTGCCAAAAACATCTTATATAAACAGCATCTTAGGACCTTCCATTGATCACACCAAAAACATGTATATAAACGACGCCATATTTTACCGAATACCATCAAATTTATAACGCTAAAAAGTTTAAAAACCAAGATTGCAAACGTCGTTTATTAGAGATTTAGTTTTGTTCTCAATAAAGTTTCAGTGAATGAGTTTGAAAACATTCTTAAAGTGAGGATTAACTCAATAACATTTTCCTGAATAAGATGGACAAACCCTTCAAGAAGAAGAGACTGATGACAAAGGAGATTTGGATGAGAAGAAGAGACCGATAACAGTGAAAAATGGGATGAGAATAGACTGATGCCCACAAAACAAACGCCAAATCTTACTAAATGATCAACTTCGCCTAGAGCCGGGCGTCCAGCCACGTAGGAGTCGACATCTATCTAAGGAATTCAAACGTTTCGAAGACAAAATCTTCAAGAAGAAGAGACGGATGATAGTGAAGATTGTGTGTGTGCGATCTTCTATGGTTTGTTATGTACCTTTCAAATCACATGTTATGCACAAAAAAGTGATGTATATTTCAAAACACGATAACAATATTTTGCCTTACAAAATATTAATATGTTTATTTTATCATCTTCATTTAAAACGCCATTCAAACAAAATGCCAACTTAATGATGGGACATCTTAAAGCTTTTACAAATAAAGCTGAACAAACAGTAACTAAAACGACGAAAACTTTATTAATAATATTTATGATAATAAATTCCCGCCTAAACTACACGCCAAAAACGTTTATGATATATAAACAAACGCCATCATCTACTAAATACCATTCAATCTAAAACGCTAGAAAGTTCAAAAACCACACATGGCAAACGCCGTTTATTGGAGATTCAGTTTTGTTCTCAATAAAGTTTCACTCAATGTGTTGGACAAAAATATTAAGTGAGGATTTTGTCCATCTCATTGAGCAAAATCTTATTGAGTTTATCCTCACTTAATTTATTTACTGAAAAGTGTTCTTTTGCTTTGGCGTTTAAAACGCCATTTTGAAAAATTACTATGCAAAAAACGATATTGAAACAAACATAAAGAACAAAATGCCATATCTGTTGCATATAACGTGACCTATTTAGAGGGACATGAACAATGTCAATCCTACCCATGCATATTTATTTACTGAAAAGCGTTCTTTTTCTTTGGCGTTTACAACGCCATTTTCACAAATTACTATGAAAAAATGCAATTGAAACAAACATAAAGAACAAAGCACAATATCTGTTGCATATAACGCGACTTATTTAGGGGGACATGAACAATGATAATCCTGCCCATGCTTATCATTTAGCGCCCCTGTCACCTGTTCGACCAGGATCCGTCTCACCATTCTTACACTTCCAACCGTTTTCTCCTTATATATATATGTATATATATATATTATTTTTTATAAAATAAATAAATGTATTTTTAAAAAATACCCACACATATATAAAAATAGTATATATATAATATTAAAAATAATGTTTTTTAAAAAATATGTATATAAAAAATACACACACGTATATAATTATAATGTTATTTTAAGAAAAATAATAATCATATAACTAAATTCTTTCTCTTTTTCTCTCCTCACTCTTTTTCATCCACCACCATCACCCACGACAACCACCACTACAAGTCACCACTATAATCCACCAAGAAAAGCTACAAACCACCGAAAATCACCATTGCAGTCATATGAACATCATAGATTTAAGAAGAATATATGGGGGTTTTATCTATTTCATTGAAGAGACGAGTATACTAGTTCCAATTTCACCTCAAAATCCCCATAAATGGTTTTGGATCAGAAGCTCGATTTTGAAATTAGGGTTTATCGTAATTGTTTTTCTAGGACAATGTATTTGGTTTTGAGTTTAGTCATACCACGTTGCAAAAACCTACATGAGATAACTATACATGGTTTTAAAGTTCAGTCGAATTCATTAAACAAACCTTCATTAAACTCTTGAAAAATATTACAAGATTCACATTAAGTTTGATATCTGGGTACAAAATACACTCTACAATCAAGACACTGAATTTGACAAAACACCATTTCCTCCCATTTTATCCTAACAAATCAGCACACCAAATATATTTACTTTTATTTCAACCCTTTCGATTATTTCTTTTTCTTTTATGCATTTTCACACCTTGGGTGATTCACAAAAATGTTAAATAATTTGAATATGGTAGTTAGATGTACTTTTATAATTCATTTAAAATTGATAAAGTTGTGTAATGCGTTATTTTTAAATAATAGATGTGCATAAATATAATATTGTATATCGTTTTATTAAAACATAAGAAAAGTTGATATAAATTGCAACAAAGCAAAATATAATATAAATAATTTAAAATTAAATCAATAGTTTGACACATCATTATATATAGTTCTTCCAAGCCGAATTATATGTCTAGTACAGTTTTAAACAAGTGACGTAACCTGCACAACAATAAAAACATGTACTCATATTTTTGTGACGTTTAGCCTTATTAAAAATATCTTATATCCTTAATCATTGATTAAACTGTCATTTTGGTCTCTAAGGTTTGATCACTTTTATCACTTTAGTTCAAATTTGAAACCTTTCGCATCTGGATCCCCGTGATTTCATTTTTTTCCATTTTTGTCCAAAAATAAATCAATTCATATTTCTCAAATTAAATCCTGGTTTTTGTCCTTTTCCTAAGGGACAAAATGATTATTATAGATTTTATTATAACATATTATTACTTAAAGCATAGACTTATTATCTTCTTCCAAACCCAAACCCTAATCCATCATTTTCTCCGAACCCAATCAGCTCATATATATAAACCTCTTTCTCTCACACAAACTCATTCTTCTCCACTTACCCATCACCCAACATCCACCACCACTACCATCACCACCTGTCACCCCTTCCACAACAATGTAGTCTAATAAATGTGCCAGTTAACTCTTTTTTTAAGGAAAGTATATAAATCAATAAAAAGTTCATGAAATATAGGAATAGTTATCTGTGGAGAAACCTTTTTGATTCATTCACTTCAATCGAAAATGGATCTTTCACTTTCAGTTGCATCTCCCTCCAAATCTTCACTTTTCTCTCACCGAATCATTATCATTTTCCACCAGATTCCACAAACTTCTTAGTTTTTTCACAAATTTCACTTGTTACCCCCCGGATTTACTCGAGGAGGTCATCAATAACCACTAGTTATCACCCGATCAAAGTTCAAAGTTCAAATCAAAATAATACTGTGATTGATACATGACGGTTTTATTCTCGAAGACGTTCCTCACTTGGCCAATTTCTTACCTGATTTATCTGATTGGTGAACCTGAATACAGTTGAAGAGTTTGTAATCCTTGGTGTCGGCTTCAATAGTGTAGAGTTCGATCTGTACGAACCTGAATATATCATTGTTGGTGCTCGACTGGTGATGGCGACAGGTGGTGGTTTTGACGACCCAAACTAGTGTTCAGATTAGGGAGGGCAGTAATGGAAGTGGTGGCGTGTAGTGGTTGTGACGGTAACCTTTGAGGGTGGGTAGTGGAGAAGAAGGAATATGGAGTTTGTGAAAGAGGTTTGGGTTTGGAGAAGATAATGGATTAGGGTTTAGGTTTGGGGGAAGATGATAAGTCTCTGCTTTAATTAATAGTGTGTAATAATAAAACTCAGAAGGACCATTTTGCCCATAAGAAAAAAAAACAAAAAATCAGGATTTACTTTGAAAAATATAAGCTGATTTCAGTTTTGGACCAAAATAAAAAAAAAGAAAACCAGAGAGACCCAGATGATTTTAATAGCTCCTCTACGTATGGAATGTTTGGGATTCATTCATTTTCAGTGCTCCAACCATAATTACTCATAAGATAAATCTATATCATAATATGGGTTATTGTTAATTAATTCTTTAACAACATAATTACAAATTAAGACCAAGACAAAACCTAAAAGGTAGTTATGCCAAACGATTGTGTTTTGTGTTTATTTATATTAATTGGTGGGTTGTATCCGCGCTCTGCGGCGGGGCGACCCAATTTTTAATGAAGACGTAGATGAAATAGTAAAAATAACGTTAATGACAGTATTTCGTTTGATATTGGTTCGGTTCATTAAGATACCGACATTTACCGAAAGAGAAACAAAAAAAAGTCACGATACGAACAAAAAATACCGAGATGTGTTTACGTCGATTGAAACAATATATTTCGGTACTGACGTTGTTTGGTCAATATTAGACCGTTCATTTTGTTATATGTAGAACATCAGGATCGATTTAAACTTAAAAAAGAAAAAAAAAAACAAAAAAACAGAAAAGAAAAGGGAAAGATGAAAAAAAATCACAAAAACAAAAATCACAAAAAAACTAAAAATCACTATAGCTAAGAAGTTTATAAATTATATATCATCATCCGGAATACTCAAATATTTTTACTTTTTTTGAAAGACCAACAAACTTATTAATCGTGGACTAACAATTCATTAGCCCCGCCAAATACAATACAAAGAAAGAAACGACTACAACCTCCAAAACTAGAAAACATCAAATTGCACCATTGTTGCCACGTTGTAGATCGTGCCTTGGCCCGAACACGCATCCAAAGAAAACCCAAGTGCTGGATTTCTTCTTTTATGCCATCCACGTTTGTTGCCTTACGATTGTATACCCGGTCATTTCAACATTTCCATATGCACCATATGTCTATTTGAATAATGGAATATACCATTTTCTTCCATCTTGGTATCCTACTCAAATATTTTTATTAAGGAGACGTAATTTTAGACGCAAACAGTTTAGCTCATAGCGGAGACTAACCGAAACAATGATTCACAATTATGGTTTGGTTTATGCAGTTTAACCGATATAAACCAAAAAATTCAATTTTAATATTTAAGATTGATGGTATAAAAGAGTAATATTTTTTTGTTCAAAAAGAAAATATAAATAAATAATAAAATAATAGTTATCTTATATTTTTCGGGTTTGCAACAATCTAATATAATTGTTTTCATTCATCCGGTTAATTTATTTTGGCTTAGGATGATGAAACATTGTAGATCCATTAATGTTTTAATAGAGGATAGACCGTTATTTTATCTATTACTTCCAAATTTTTTTCCACTATGCTATACCATTGCCTAAAAAACGAGAACTTTAATGTATTTTTTGGTAGTTTTAAAGTCTAGTGACCAAATAAAAAATGAGTCACATGCATTTTTTTTGTCGTGTTACAAAATTTTGAATTCAAAATATTTTAAACCTTCAAAGTTAGTTGTAGTTGTATACAATTTAGTATTTATAATAGCGACCAAACAAAAGTTTTGTAAGCGACGTATGAAAAGTTCGGCGTCGTTACATACAAATTTCGTTAAGATTCCAAACATTTTCTTTGAGATTTTACACATTATTTATCATTTGATATATTTCATTCTAAAAGTCCTTATTTTTATTAAACTAATATCAATCATCATCATTATCATCACCATAACAATATATACGAATTATGTAGGAGTTCTCTTCATCTTTTATTTTTAGAAGAAATTTAGTTATTCAACATTTATTAAAGAACCATAGTGTAATACAAAATACAAAAACAATTATTTTAAAGTTCATTTTTTTTAAAGTTTATGTATAGATAATTGTAGAGAATTAAAACATATATAAAAATTAGTCAATAATTTTATACGTATAACCTATTTATATAACATAAAAAAACATAAATTTTTAAAATATGAGCTATTACTAAAAAATTTTAACGAACAATAATTTACAATAATTCTCATAATATATTCTTAAAATGAAAAGATTATACATCTTGGGTCCTATACCTTTATTTTAATATAGATTTCCGTATGGAAATAGGATTCACTTTTTATAGAATTGTCTCATTCACTTTTAAGTGATTACTAAAAACCATTTCCTTGAAGCTTCACTAACCACCACTCAATTTCTTGTTAGAATTTTGGAGATACCACCACCATCACTAACAACGGCAACGGCCAACCACTGATTGCTTTTCTCACCGCTACCTGCGCATTACCATCACCCTTTTTTTGACCACTAAAGTTTAGGTATCTATATTTGTATCATATAATATTGTGCACTCATAAAAATAAACATAACACTATAGCATGATTCGTTTACTAATAATCTATACCATACAAAACATATATAAGTTTTCGTTATAAAAATGAATTGGTTAAATCACAGAGAAGCATGAGCAGCTGAATTTAATGAAAATAAAATCGGTCGTAAATCCAACGGCTTGTTGAAATTCGTCGCTAGTTTTGAGACCGATTCGGTTTTCATCTTCTAATTGATGATCCATTCAATACTGTCGCAACTAAAATGGATCATAAAGAAACCGCCCAAAAATTTTTCATTAGTCAGAAATTCTATAGCAACAAGCAAATACTCTTTCAGTAGCTATAATATGTCACATTTCCGTTTAGTGGCAAAAGGTGTCGCAATACATTAGCAAAACCGTATTTACTACCAAAATTTAGTCATAAAATCCATCAGAAATGCCTTTTGTGATGTGGAAAATTTATATAGCAGTGTACAAACTAAAAGTTTTGATGCAAAATGGTAAGTTAAAACAAATGAATTTATTGTAAAAAGCGTACATACAAAGTGAAGCAAAAAAAGTACGATGGCATGTTTACATATAACAATAACGTATATCTAGAGTTATTATATAACTACTATAGAGTTATTATATAACTAGCTTAATTAAATCTGAAGCACGATGGCATATTTATAAGTAACAATATATAACTTATATTTAATGTAATTATATAACTAGCGTTATGACATAATTACTATAACATAAATTCTGATTCAACTCAAACATATGTTATAATTAACTAATATACAATATTTGATGTAATTATATAATTACTTTACCATAATTCCGATGAAACTCAAAAGATCTTTGACTAATTGTATAATTACTTTATGGTAATAAACATATCTGACTTAAAACTATAATTACTTTAGAGTATTTTTAATCCAACTCAAACATGCATATACAATTATTCCACCATGTCTCTTTTTTCTTTGATTCTTATGTTTAGCACGTCAAGCATATTTGTACATTAACTTAACCCTATATGTTTAAATAAGTGGTCACCCTAATGCGCAATTCCGTATTAAACAAGATGCTTAGGTGGTCGAATGACCTCATTGGAGGACTTGTCTTGTTGTATTTTGCCAGCTTTCCTGGATTCTCAAATAATGTTTATCGTGGTCCCATAATTCATTATAACAGCTAAGAGGGCTTTGCCTTAATGATATTTGTTAGGATCCGAGTTTAATTGTTGTGAAAGTTCATATGAAAATAATGAAAGAAGATAAAACAAAGATTAAATATGCAGCAGAATAATTAACATTTCAATCACAACAATGAATATATTGCTTTCATCAATATTCTTTTATAAATTCACTGATTTACGTATGCATGAAGAGTACAACTCCCCCTCAGCCTGATCACTCTTTGTTTGTTCGTACAAAAATGTAAAGATGAAAGTGATAAATAGAACAATACAGACACTGTTCTATTTATAGTACAAACAAAACATCTGAAGAATCTAAGTTGACGTCACCTAGACAACGACATCTAACAGCCTAACAAACTCCTAATATCTGCTATGGCCTAAGCACTATAACATTGATAATACAGGTAAACTCTATTGAACATTATCTGTTGAGAATCCTCATGTTGAGCTTTATCCTTTGTTGGTCTTTAACATCTGCTGATCCATAGCAGACCTTACATTCATCAGACTTTGTCTTCATCAGCAGAGGTTCTCTTTGGCAGACATTTTGCTTTAAGTAGAGTTTGTCTTCAACAGAACCTTAAACAGACCTTGACCTTGGAAGACTTTTAGAGTAGCAGATGTTGAGTCTTTTCCTTTGGGAGGAGCAAATCTTCAAATCTTAATTAGTAACCAGAACTTATAGATTATTTGGCTTTCCAATCATCTGTTCTTTTGTGGGGTCCACTAGATCCAACAATCTCCCTCTAGAACAGATGATGCCAAAACTCTTCTTTTATTTCTCATCAGCTTTTCCCTGATTTGGCTTTTGAATTGTAATTCAAAGTCCATAGAAATCATATCTTCAAAATCCCTTTCTAGTTCAAGTTTCAATAAATCTTAGAGGTCATCTGCATCCAGTCCATATGCATCCTCCATTCTAATCTTTTGAACACACCATCTGATCTGAGTAAAGTCAATTCATGGGTGTCTAAGGATGACTTCCACTTTAGAATTTTTGAATCAGATGATTTTCTTGGGTGAAGGGTTATTTTTGATGAGTTTGGTGATTGTGGCCTGCTTACCAGATTAGCAAGTGTTTCATGTAGTTGGGCACTTGCAAGATCTGTGTAATATAACACTTGGTTTTTTAATCCCTCTTTCCTGTATTGTTCATGCATCTGTTCATCAGCCTCAGGTGTCACACCCCAATCGATGGCGGAAACATCGGAGTGAGATGAATTAGATTGCTCGAGACATCATAACACTATTTGCGACAATATCAAATTCAAAACCCATTTCATTTCATTGATCGAATTGTCAAATATATCATAACTCAATACAACATAAATTCAAATACGGCAAGTTTACAAAGTTATAACATAAAACCTAGCATTCTAAATGTGTTTCTATGTCGTCCCTACCAAGATTTGATCATATTCAATATCCTCAACCTGCAACATGTTAAAAGTATAGTTCAATACAAAAAGCATTGGCGAGTACACAAGTTTAATATAGCATAAGTATGAAAAGTTTTAAACGAATCCACATGGCAAAAATAGTTAACTAGATTAATGTATCAAGGCATGCAATTTTACAAGTTAACCCTCTGTTTACCGCAAGTATTAAAGACTTAACATGACCACAAGAATACGGGCGGTGCGTTACTCCTATAGCGCTATACATGTTAAGGGGAGACCCGTATCGAAGTTAATCACATAGTACTCACATAAGAATGTTCCAAGAATACAAATCATGTATCACGTATTTAAGCATGTATAATGGATTGTTTGTGTTTGCATAAAGTATAAGTGTGTTTACGTGTATTTTTGATAGATCAAACATATTGTAACCAAAAGTGTAAAACAAAAAGGGTGTTCGAGTGTACTCACAGTTTTGCAAAGTTTGCTTTGGTAATCCTGTGAAGAGTTGGAGAGTTTGAAGGATGGAACACCGAGTTATCCTATATGAGGAAACGTAGGTGAGTAAGTATTTGGAAAATAACAGAGGTTTGGATTTGGAATTAAAGTATGTAAAAGTATGTATTCAAGAAAGTAATTATCTAGCCTTAAACACTCATTATTGACACTATATCCCGTATGGGTTGTGATTTCATGGGTTAAGTGCCCATTAGAATCATAACGAGAGGTTCAAGTCTTAAATAATATAACCTAATGTTAGGACAAGTAACCATAGGATCATTGTCAAAAGTTTGGTTATGTATAAGTCTATTTACGCATATATTATATAATATATATTAAGTTCATCATATAAGTCATAGATTTCATAGATGTCATGCATGGCTTTAAATCTTTCGTAAGATTCACCAATACACAAATTGTTACAAGGACAATTCAGATGGTCATGAATGGAATAAAAAGAAACACTTCACTAAACTATGTATCGACCAAGTAGGCAAGCTAGGTGTGTGCATCCCGAACATGGTAACGTTTGGGGATGTGTCGTAGCCTTGTTACTCAATTGAAGATTGAACATAATTTAGTGGTTAGACATAGAAATTATCAAGTTAGGTGGTGGGTTGAAAATAGGATAGCCAAGGCTCCCAAGTAATCACACCTTTACCAAAACACAAGCTTTGTCAAGCTTGGATGGTTCTAACACTTGTGGGTTAAAACCCTTAACAAAACAGAAAGTTTAGAAGCATTTTACCCCTCCTAATTTGTATGAACAACTCTAACTAGCTCACTAACCATAGGTTTGATTAGAGGCAAAAGTAGCATAAGTTTGTCTAGAGAAATTATGTTAAATAAAGTTTATAAGTTCATCTCCAAAACAGAAAGTTTAGCCCCAAAATATGGTATTGTTCCACTTTGTTTTCCTTGGAAAACCTATGGTAACATCCTAGAGGCATTGCAACCATTGTAGAGGAAGAAAATGTGAAGAAAGCACGAAGTTAGTGAAGTTATAAAAAGATAAAATCAAGTAGAAAGTTTATGGCACTTTGAACCTCAAAAATGGTGAGGTTTCACCTTGAGTTTGCCCAAGCAAACTTGTGAAAACCTTCCTAGAGATTATCCAAGTGTTTTAGAAGAAGAAACAAGGAAGAAATAGTAGGAGAAGTGAGTTAAAACTCACTTTTAATGGCTGGAACTTTCTGAGGTATTGCTGAAAAGCTCAGCTGAGTTTCCGTGTGTTTTGAGAGTGTTAGAGGGTTGTAAAAGTGGGAATAAAGGATGGAGAAATGCTCACTATAGGGAATGGATTATAGTTTCGATGGGTTAGACTTTGAATAAGATTAGCGGGTAATTAATCCTGAAATCAGACAAGTAAACCCAGCCCAAAGGTTGCGATTGGAATCTGCCCAGCCCGTATATATGTATATTTGTTGTATATTCAGATGTTTACATGTTATTTAATAAATGACCAATATGTAAAAAAGGTCTAATATTAAAGGGAACATGGAAACATATGTAAACATAAGTTTTGTGTTGTAATAATAAAAGAAGTATTGTAAGGATTAAACAAGTAAAGCTCTGCTGAGGACCAAATGTACAAGGTTTGCTATAGATAAGCTCTATTGAAGCAAAATTCTGCTGAAGTCTAAACTCTGTGAAGTCTAAGTGTACAAGGTCTGTCAAGGCAAACCTCTGCTGAAGATGAAAGCTCTGCTGAAGTCTAACCTTGCTGAAGATTAAATGTCCAAGGTCTGCCAAGGCAAACCTCTATTGAAGACCAACAGTGGTTGTCATGAGTGTTTTCTATCAGTCCTTGTATAACAGTGGTTAGCTTAGCAGTGGTTGTCATCAGTGTTTTCTGTTAGTTCTTATATTGCAGTGGTTAGCTTAGTAGTGGTTGTCATCAGTGTTTCCTATCAGTTTAGTGTATAGCAGTGGTTAGCTTAGCAGTGGTTGTCATAAGTGTTTTCTATCAGTCCTTATAATAAACAATGCATAAACGATGTCTATTTCATATAATAGATTCATTTCATTATGAATCGGTTTTTGAAACGAAATACGGTTACAAGGAAATGAGTTTCCGAAAATAGCAATACGATACAATCTTTCTAAAAACAGAAAGCTACGAAAAATGCGAGGCGTTACATCAGACATCTGCTTCTACCTTTTTGCTTGATTTAAGGCAGCTATGGACAAGCCAAATGTTGAGAACTACTTTTTAGATGTAAGGGCCTGTTGAGGGACAACCACTGTTAGATATATTGGCTTCTTTGGAATTGTAGGATCCTTTTCACTCAGTTGTTCTAGTCTCTTGTAAGTTTCAACAATTCTGTATTTTGACCAGCTAGCAACAGACCTAGCAGTACCATACTTAGCAGCAACAAGTTCTTATCTCATTCTCTTCAGCTTTAATACCTTGTTTTATCAACTTGTTTGTATTTCTTCCAATCTGATGGAGTTGGCTTATGTAAAAGATAATTGAGTGTCTTTTGAATTCTTTCTATTTCTTTTCTAGAGCATCTGTTGACCAATCTTTGAACTATGCTTTGTTTGCTTTGTATGGTTTATGTTGCATGATGTGATCAAGGTAATCCTGTTTCAGTTCCTTATCAAGCTCAGCATCTACTGGCTTCTCAGACATGGACTTGCTTAGGTCCTTAACAAAATCTTCTATCTTTCTCACCTTGCTAAGTTCTAGTGACAAGAACCCTTGAGCAGTCCTGTCATCATTCCTTTTGCACATCTTTTTTCCAATATTCTCAGCCTGTCATGCTTGTAGCTTCAAAAAGTTCTTAGGCTTGCGATAACCAAAGAGTGATGGGAAGGATCGTTTTGATGCATCATCTATTGAGAAAAATGATTCAATTTCACCTTGGATTGCAAGAATCTCTAGAGGATACGGAACAACCAGTGGGATGACTTGTGATGGTGGTTGAGTGGATGGAAGTGAAGTGAAGTGGATTTTGGTGGAAGTGATGAGAATGGTGTGGCTGGAATGGGGAAAGATGATAAGGGGATTGGTGATGGAACCTCCTCATCAACTTCTTGCACAACAAAAGCTTTTCGTTTGCATGTGAATTTGATTTTAGGCGAAGGTGGGCGTAGTGGAATTCTTGGTAGTGTGGGCAGTGGTTGTGTTGATGTGGGAAAGGTTATCATGATAGTGGTTTGTGGAACATCTGCTGATAGATCTGTTGTACCAACATCTGTTGGTTGATTTGGTGGAGATTGTGGTGATGGTTCCTTTTGAGGTGGTATTTGTGGTGAGGGTTTGGTTTTGGTTGTAGTAGAGGATCCACTTCTGGTAGACCTAACAGTGGTTTTATGAGGGGTGGTGATTGGCTGTCTAACATTTTTTATTTACTTTCTCATTTTTGAAGTGCCAATGTCTTCCTTTTTCCTCTGCATGGCCGTTCTTGTTCAATTAGGCGAGAAGCTTTGCTTTCAAGTGTATCTTGCCTTCTCTGCTTTTCTAAGGCAATCTCTTCTGCTCTCTTGTTCAGGGTCTCATCAATCCTTTTTTCCCTTCCAGGATCTGATGCCTTAGCAGAGTTTGTGGTTGATTTTTCAGGAGCAGACCCTAGCTTTTGTTGTTGCACATTTGATGGTTTTGCTTGTGATGAAGGCTGCAACTTTCTCATCTTTTCATTCTCCCCATGTTTGGCATCATCTTCTACTTCTTCTTGAAGTACAGTTGGAGGGGCATAACAAGTGGTCTTTAACAGATGTTCCCTGATTGCCTTGATATCAACTTGTGTAACTTTATACCTAGCCTCAACCATGTTCCTTATCAACTCCATGTGAGTGCTTTTGATTAATATCAGCCAAATTCCTTTGAGCTTGGATAATTGGTTGCACTGATTTCCACAGCTCATTGGCAATTTGTTGAATGGAAGGTTGACTTGCAGAATTTTGTAACATCTGTTTCATCATGCTTTTCATTTCTTCTATTGTTGATTCCATAGATGTCATTCTCTCTGTCAAATCTTGCATCTTAATTCATTACCTAACTTAGTAGGATCATCTGAATTCCTACTAGAGGTAGTTATATTTGGTTCTATAACAGGAGAAGACTCCAAATTAACAGGACCAAATGCCCCTTTGTCTTGGTAATGGGGACTTCCAACTGAAACAGAGGTTACAATTGTGTCCTCAACAGTTGTTGCCTTCAAGGAAGACTTATGGATGAAACCACTGTCCAATTCAAAAACTGTTGTTTCACCAGTTGCAATGGCTGCTTCACTTGAACTACCACCAAGAGTTACATGTAACTCAAGGGGTGTAGCCTCCTCAGCTGTTTGTGGGCTAGCAAGTTGATTTTTCTCAGACTCATTTACTTGTGGAAGTTTGCTCTCTTTAATTGGTGATTGAGAGGAACTGATTTGTGTCTGAGTGGTATCAATTGCTTCAATCAGAGGTATAAATGTTGGTGGAATTGGAGTGGAGGGTTGTGGAGTTGAAAGAGAGACAACCTTGGGAGAGGGGCTTAGAAACATACTTTCAAGTGAAATGTCTGCCTCTTGATATGGTGTCCCTGTGCTTACAACTTGATCCTTTTGTGAGGATTCAGAGGAGTTTAGATAGGTGGAGATCTTTCCATCTGTTGTGAGGAAGTAACAACTGTGGTTTCTAGTGGCTTTGGTGTTGCCACAAGGTTATCCTCTAGGATCTCATCTTCCAGATGGGCCTTTTTATTTTGTTTCTTTTTGGTGGGCCTTTTGGATGTGGGGGTTTCTTTTTGGATCTTTCTGGTGTGGGTTTCACAATACCGGTTGTGGTGTCATGATCACCAGGAGTAGTGGGCTTAGCAAAAGTTTCAGAAACTTTCTCTTTATCTTGCATTCTAGTAAAAGTTTCATTAGTAAGACTTGTTATTTTAAAAGCTGTACCTTGTTGAAAATCTTTTTTAGACACTTGTTTTTGAAGATAAAAGCTTAAAAGTCTTGGATACATAAGAAAAACTCTAGGTTTGTTCCCTTTAATAGAAGTCACATTTGCCACCAAGTCCAAAAACAATGCCTGGAATAGATTATAATCTGAATTTGTCAAAATGGCATATCCCAAGTATTGGACTTTTTGTGGAATCTCATTAAATGAGGTGGTCTTGGGTGAGAGACATACAAGTAGGGTATGGAAAAAATATCTCATTTCAGCAGGAAATTCAGGTTTAAAAATTGTAACTCCTGTCAATTGACCCTCATACTCTCTTTCTATGAACTCTGTGTGAAGGTGCTGTTTTCAAAAGTAGTATTTCCTGTTTGGTCATTTAGACCAAATACTATAGATATGGAAGATAGGGATATCTGAAAATGGTTCCTCGGATCTTTGACGTTATAGCAAAGGGCTTTTTATTTTGAGATTGAATTTCAGCATTTGCCCCAAATTGTCGGAGGGTATCCACATATATTGGTGCATTAGCAGTTAGGATGGTGTAGTATTTTGATGATGTCAAAGCATTAATTATTGCGTGGAAAGATTTATTTTTGTCAGTTTTCTCAAAATAATGTAGTGAAAACTGCTTTATATGAATTTTGAGTTTTGATTTGGTGCATCGGCAGTTAGGATGGTGTAGTATTGAGTTTTGATTTTAAGAGCCATGATCGGAGATGGGAGGTGAGAAGTTTTGAGGAAGATGGTTGTGAAAACCGCTTTATATGAAGTTGAATTCAAGTCGGCAGTGAAAGCTCTGTTTGGATGAAATAGGGGTTTTTATAAAGGGAAAAAGTGAATGATGACGTGGCAACGCCTTTTTGAAAGATCTGATGGCTAACATTTATCCACGTGGTAACCTCTGTTTGTGGATGACAGTTTTTAGAAAAACTCTGTTGAAAAGCAACAGAGGTTGGGAACAGTGAATATGAACAGTGGCTGATTTTAGTCTATCAGAGGATAAACATCAAAGGTTAGGGCAGATAGTGTTTATTCCTAAGAGATGTTATGAACAGTGGTGAGTGAGAACAGAGGATATCTTTCAGTTGTGGATAAATTCTAGTCAAACAGAGGTTTTAGAAATAGTGGTTTGTAACAGACTTTAAGGATTTATGAAATTTTTTTAATCAAAGCTATTTTTAAGAATGGACTTTTGATTTTCTGAAAATATTTTAATGCTTTTTATTCATGGAAAACAAAGTGTTGCTTTTAATCCATGTTTAGCATACCAATCCTAGATATCAAGCTTTCAAATTTGGATGTGTCTAAAGCTTTTGTCAACACATCTGCTAGCTGATCCTTGGTTGAAACATGATGTAGAGAAATCAATCCTTTTTCATAGTTATCCTTCACAAAGTGATGTCTGATATCAATGTGCTTGGTTGTTGAATGAGAAACTGGATGTTTAATGATGTTTTCAGCTGCTTGACTATCCAACATGAGAGGAGTCTTTAAAGCAGTCACACCAAAATCCAGCAACTGATTTGAAGCCACATGAGTTGGGCTATACAACTTGCAACAACAATATATTCAGCCTCTACTGTTGATCTTGAAACCGCTGCTTGCTTTTTGCTTTGCCAAGAAACCAAGCAATTGCCTAGAAACTTGCAACCTCCTGAAGTGGACTTCCTTGTAGTATGACAAACAGCAAAATCACTGTCTGAGTTACCTGAAAGCTCAATATTTCCATTAGCAGGATACTAGATACCAAGTGTGGGAGCACCTTTTATGTATCTGAATATCCTTTTCACAGCTATAAGGTTGGACTTTCTAGGTGTTGACTAGGATCTGGCAAAGACACATGTTACAAACTTGATGTCTGGCCTTGATGCAGTTAGGTACAATAATGACCAAATCATGCTTCTATAAAGTGTTTGATCAACCAAGTCATCTTTATCATCAACAGTGACCAGTTTTGTGGTGGCCATAGGTGTACTACATGGTTTACAATCATTCATATCAAATTTTGTTAATAGTTCTTTGACATATTTACTTTGATGAATGAATGTACCATTTTGCATTTGCTTAACTTGGAGACCAAGGAAGCATTGAAGTTCACCCATGGCACTCATCTTAAACTCTGCTTTCATGAGTTCCCGAAACTCCTCACACATGGAATCACACATGGAGCAAAAAATGATGTCATCCACATAAATCTGGACAATCATCAAATCCTTTCCTTTCCATTTTAAAAACAATGTTTTATCAGTTTTACCTCTTCTGATGCCTATGGATAAGAGAATAGTGGATAGAGTTTCATTCTAGTCCCTTGGTGCTTGTTTCAAGCCATAGAAAGCTTTATTAAGATTGTAGACATGATCAGGATAAAAAGACATCTTCAAAACTAGGGGGTTGGCATACATATACCTCTTCCTGGATCTTACCATAAAGGAATGCACATTTGATATCCATTTGATACACATTGATGTTGTGGTTGACAGCAAAAGCTAAAAACAATCTGATGGCCATTAATATTGCTACTGGAGCAAATTTTTCATCATAATCAATGCCTTCTTCTTGTCTATAGCCTTGAACCACAAGCCTAACTTTGTTTTTAACAACAATGCCCCTTTCATCTGTTTTGTTCTTGAAGAACCATTTTGTGTCAATTGGACATACATCCTTAGAAAATGGTACAAATTCACATACTTGTTGTCTCTTGAACTGTAGGAGCTCTTCCTGCATGGCCTCTACCCAATTATTGTCTTTCAGTGCCTCTTGGTACTTGATAGGTTGTGTGAGTGATAGAAAACCAGCAAAAGGACAAATGTTTTGAGATTGACTTCTTGTGAGTACTCGTTCATTGATGTTGCCAATAACTTGGTCTGGTGGATGATTTTTAAGGTAGATTAGGTCTCACTTGTATAGAATGATGGCATTTATAGGTGAAGGCTGTAGATGAGAATCATCTGAGCTAACATTTGTTGGCAATGAAGAGTCAGCAGATGTTTGAAATGGAAGTGGAGGGATGGGTGGAATAGGTGTAAAAATGGGCTCACTTTTGTTCACAGAAGATGGACTTTTGTCAACAGTAGATTGACTGGATGAAGTGGCAGAGGTTTGAGGATCAACAACTATTGATGTTGTAGTGGCAGAGTTTTGACAACTGTTTTGAACATTTGTTCCTCTTGTGTTGGAAGCGACTTTATATTTTGGGATCACAATGTCAAATCCATAATCTTGATGAGAAGCCTGTGGTGTACCTGCATCGTTAGTCTTGACAGACACATCTTCAAATGTAAAGTTATTTAAATCAAACAATTCAGCAGGATTTGCTGGGATTTTTAAAGAAGAAAGTTCATTGAACTTTACATTCAAAGTCTCTTCTACACACTTACTCCTTGTGTTAAACACTTTATAGGCTTTGGCAGTAGTTGAGTATCCTAGAAAATAACCACAATCTACTTTGCTGCAAAGTTTTGAGATTGAATCTTTTAAGTTTAAAATAAAACATGGGCAGCCAAAGATTTTGAAATACGGGATCAGTGGTTTGATTTTGAACAGAACTTCATTAGTAGTCTTTTGACGTCTAGGGTTGATTAAGACTCTGTTTTACACATAGCGAGCAATGTTTACAGCCTCTTCCCAAAAGAACAATGGTAAACCTGAATTTGCAAGCATTGTTCTGGCTGCCTCAATCAAGGACCTATTCTTCCTTTCAACCACCCCATTTTGTTCTGGTGTCCTTGTCACTCATGAAGATTTTTACTGGTAGATCAAATTACTTTTCAACTTTTCTTACAAAGTCCTGCAAATACATGCAGTCTCATCTTTGGAGTGCAAAAAGTAAGTCCAAGTAAACCTTGAAAAATCATCAATTATGTAAAGACAATACCTCTTCTTTTTAAGACTCATGATTTTAAAAAGGCCAAACAAGTCTATGTGTAACAATTGTAAACACTGACTAGTTTTGGACTCATCAATGGATTTGAATGAACTTTTATGTTATTTACCTTTTAGACAGGAAACACAATGTTCATCACATGTGAATTGTTTTGGTGGAAGGCCCCTTACAAGGCCTTGTTTTGAAAGTGTGGTGATAGTTTTCAGATTTGTGTGCCCAAGTCTTCTATGCCATAGTTTTGTCTCTTTGTTAGAGACAGTTGAGAACAGACAAGCCTTAGACGCTGGATTATCTCTCAACATATCTACCATATACACATTGCCACTCCTGTGAGAAACAAGCTGTGTTTTGCTCTCAGCTATGATTTCTTTAATCTTTTTCACCATATCTGGCCCAACAATCTTACAAGTTTCCTTAGTGAAGAATGACCCATACCGTTTGTCACTCATTTCAGACACACTAAGAAGGTTAAATTTTAAGTTGTCTATAAGATTGATGTGTTCAAACTTGAGTTTCCCTGCTTGGACTATCCCTGACCCTAACACCTTACCTTTTGAATTGTTACCAAAGGATATATCACCCTCTCTATGTGCTCTACTTCCTATCATATGTCTGGAGCCTCCACTATCTATATACCATAAACTATCAAGATAAGCAGAAGCTCCCTGCAAATTAGTTTTGGTGAGTGTCCAAAGCCAAAATGGCTGTGGATAGGGTCACAGACATTCCAGCCTCAAGTCCAGGAGAATGGTTAGAGTTTTGAGTAGACTTTTGAAACAGCTGTTGTGGACCATTCCTGTCAAGTGGTTGTAACCATGAGGATGCTTGTTCACTCTTGGTTTTGAAGGTCTTTTGTATATCTCATAACCAAGTGGTACACTTTTATAAGGCGGTTGGCTATATCCTCTTGGAAATTTGTTTGCTGGTGGTGCATCTGCTACCTGAACCTCTCTGGGACCGAAGGTTACATTAAGCTGTTTGGTAACAGGTGTTTGGACTGGGATGAATGTCTGTTTAGACTTTCCTTTTTGAGTACTAGCCCATGGACTCTCAAGTGTTTTAGATTTATACTCATTTTTCTTGACATCAAAATTTTTGAGATAAATACACTCTTGAGTTTTGTGATTTTTCTTCCCACATATAGTGCAATAAGGTGCAGCAACAATCACACTTGTCTTGTTATGTCATATGCTTTTAAGTGAAAACAGTCTTTAGTACATGGTTTTTCTTTTTACATAAGTCACAAAGCAAGTTTCTTAATTTTTTCTTTCTTTTCCCTTTTTCAACCTTTTTGTTAGCAGATGTTATAACATCTGCTGGAAAGTCTTTCAAGGGAATGATTTTCACTTTAGGTGCTTTCACACCCTCAATGGCTGAGAATCTATTGGCTTAAAATTTTCAAGAATGTCACATTCATTTGACCATGTTGGTTTGACTTGAATTTTTTCAATTTCCTCAAAAGTTGAGGATCCTTCAGGTCTTTCCGAAACAATTTTCTTTCCATTTGGTTATGTGACTTTAATTTCTTGACAAGCCATGTTGGTAGGAATGATTCCAACCAAACCAGAATCAACAGTGTTTTGAGAAACTTGGTCATTTTTTCGAAAACCTATGCCAAATTTTACATTACTTTTGATCTCTTTTTATATCATCAACTCATAACCATTACAGGACTCTACCCATTTTTCACATATGATCTGGGTAGATTTAAGCTCCTTTTCACAATTTTGATATTTTTCTATCATTGTTTGGAGTTGATCATTAGTTATGCTTGATTCATGTTTGAGACTGCTGATTTCACTTTCTTTTTCAAACAATTTTAATTTCAACTTTTTAACAAGTTTTTCAAATTGAATTTCATCATCTAAGATCTTGTTCATAAGGTTCTCATTCACCTATTTAATGTTTGCAAAATCAATGATACATTTGTCAGAACATAAGTCTTAAGGATTTGAGTTGATACCTTGGCAACAACCATCATGGCACAATCACATTTTCCTTCACAAACAGTAGACTCCCATGGGTCTGACAGAGGATTCACCATTTCTTCACCGACCTTTTCTTCTGAAACATCTGTTTCAACATTATCACAAACCACATCTGAATTGGACACCACTTCCTTAGGCTTTACCCCTTCCAAAATTGTCTCTAGCGACATTAAACAAAAATCATCATTTTTCTTTTCAAAATTGGCATTAGAGCAACAAATCCTTGTGTGAAAAAGCTTTGTTGACTGTTTTCTGCCTGAGTAGGGGTTTGTGCAGCTTGAGGTGAAGGTTGCACTTGAACCTGAGGGACTGGGGTTTGAACATACTGTATCTGAGGAACAGTGGTTTGGACATACTAAACTGGAACAATGGTTGTAGGGTGTGCAAAGTGACAATGTTTTGCATGTGTGGAGTAGGGGTATATTGGGTATAATGAACAGTGATTTGATTGTTTTGAAGTTTAGGACTTGGATGTGTGACAATAGGACCACTTGTTTGGCTTCTATAATCTCTAGCAAAATGGCCTAACCTATTACACTTGTAACACTTGATTTTAGATTTATCCAACCCAAATTTCAACCCTCCATGCAACCCTGGAAATTTTCTGCTAGTTCTTTTATAAAATTTGCTAGTCCTAACACTTAGCAAAGTAAGTTGGTGCAAAATGTCCATTTCTTCCAAATTAGTGGGGTCAAAATGTTTAAGATCATTTAAATCAAAAGATAAGTTGTTAGAAACTTGGGTTTCCCCATTTGCTGCAAAAGCATAAATAGGTGAGTAAGGGTCAAGGTTTTCCACCAGAAGTTATGTCAATAAAATGACCATAACCCTGATCATTACTTCCACCAGAGGTTTCTTCTTGACCAAAAAGTGTTGTACTACCAAAAGCATAGTCATCAGCAACTTTTCCTAACTCTTGAAGCTTCTTTTTCTTGTTAAGCTCTTTCTCATAAGTTCGAAGCCTACCATGAAGGTGAGTCAAACTCATCTCTTTGAAACCAAAAGAGTTTCTTGTTACAAAAGCAATAGTTTCCCATTTATCTGGTAATTATCTTAGAAATCGGCTATTCAAGGTTGAATTAGGATAACTAACATTTATTAGTTTTAATTCACTTATTAGACAACTAAACCTTTCGAATTGTTAAGTTAATGATTCTCCTTTAACGTGACAGAATGTTTCATACTGTTGGTTTAGAACTTCTCGATTGTTTTCGATAACTTCCTTTGTACCTCCAAACTCCTCTTTCAAAGCATCTCACAACTCCTTAACACTATTGCAATGCAACATGCCAGCATAGATATCATTTGGCAGAGCCATAGCAACGATGCTAAATGCCCTGACATCTAGCTCGTTTTTCTGAAATCTTGCTCGGAGTAGTTTTCTAGCTTCTTTGATACTTGAACCTTGGGGTCTTCAGCACCCTGCACCATCAGAACATGTGGTCCGAAGATAACCGATTTCCAACAACCTATGTTTTGTTGAGCAAGTATGTGACCCATCCACGTTGCCAGACATTGTACTCCGATCAGAAAAGTATCAGAGGTTTATACGGAGAACCAGTGTTGTGTGGATCTTGTGCATTTTGAGACATTTTTGATTGTTTACAAACAAATTATTGTTTAAAATACTTTTGAACGTAAATAAAATTTTACTCTGTTTTCAATCTAACGAACAAATGATATTAGTAGTAGGAGCTGATCTGTTTATATCAAATTGATTGTTTAGATCGAATTTGATTGGCCAAGTTCTGATACCAATTGTTAGGATATGAGTTTGATTGTTGTGAAAGTTAAGATGAAAATAATGAAAGAAGACAAAACAAAGATGAAATATGCAGCGAAATAATTAACTTTTTAATCACAACAATGAAGATATTGCTTTCATCAACATGCTTTTGTAAATTCACTAATTTATGTATGCATGAAGAATATAACTCCCTCTCAGCCTGATCACTCCTTATTTGTTCGTACAAAAATGTCAAGATGAAAAGTGATAAATAGAACAATACAGGCACTATTCTATTTATAGTACAAACGAAACATCTGAAGAATCTAAGCTGACATCATCTAGACAATGACATCTAAAAGCCTAACAAGCTCCTAAAATCTGCTATGGCCTAAGCACTGTTACATTGATAATACAGGTAACTCTATTGAACATCATCTGTTGAGAATCATCTGTTGAGCTTTATCCTTTGTTGGTCTTTAACATTTGCTGATCCATAGCAGACCTTATGTTCATCAGACTTTGTCTTCAGCAGAGGTTCTCTTTGGCAGACCTTTGGCTTTAATCAAAGTTTGTCTTCATCAGATCTTGTAAACAAACCTTGGCCTTGGCAGACTTTTAGAGTAGCAGATGTTGAGTCTTTGCCTTTAGGAGGAGCAGATCTTCAAAGCACTGTTATTGGTGATTAGAGGTTGTAGATTATTTTGGCTTTCCAATCATCTGTTCTTTTGTGGTGTCCACTAGATCCAACAATATTTTTGAATTCCCTTTAATTAAGTGGTGATGTTTAAATCCCCACTATGATTATTTATGTGTATTTTAGGTGGTTTTATAGGAACGATTTGGTGGTGCTATTGACTTGATTAGACTTGAAAATATGCACAACGAATATGTACGACATCGTTAAGAGCATGGAATTCAATTAACGATGCTATGTAATGCTTATATTTCAAATAAGACTTGATTGTATTAATTTTGGCAGCACTTCATGATCACTTGCTCTTCTTATACAAAAGTACCAAAACCAAACTTATGAGCTCATGAGCACGGATGGACCTATATATAGCCATTTGTCCTTGGTGCGCTAGACTTCTGCATTAAGAAGGATCTCATACATGTGTAGGACTACTATGCACGTATGAGTCCTTTACATTTCATTTCAAACACAAAACTAACTTATACGACAATGCTACATATACATAACAACGCGTACAAAAGACGCATGCATTAGAAATAAAGTGTACTAACTCCCCCTTGGATACTGCCACAGTCTTGTCCTCTGACGGTCTTCAGTCTTCACTCATTCATTCCAAAATTCCTTTTCCTGTATTCTTGTCGGTGTTCTTCAAAACTTTTCTTAACTTTTTGATTAGTCATAAGAGGTCTTCTATATTGATACCACTTCTTCTCTTTCTTCTCTTTTTTCTTCTAACTCTCTTCAGTTACTTCCCACATTCTTTCCCAAATGTATTCTATAGGCAAAACATTACAACTCTTTGAAATTGCAATGCTTGTTCTCTTTCTTGTAAAGCACAATAGATTCTGTTGAAGAATAAGACTTCAATATATAGCTCTAACATGTTCACTAACCACATCAGATCGTAGACACGTATCGTTCTCCAGTTCTTTTTTCCTTCATATAGTACTATCACTGCCTCTCCACTTTTCACATCAGAATACCACCACTTGAAATATTCATGAATGTCTTGTTCCATCTTGTGGAATGGTATAACCTTCAAAACTTTTGGCTTTTTATACTTTGAAGTAACCACATACTATCTTGTCTCTGGATCAATTTCAGTATAGATACTATGCATTTTGCTTGTTAAGGCTTCCAGTATTTGAATCCTGTTTGTGCTTCTCTGTTAATAAACCTTAAGATATGCAGATTGCAAGAATTCAACTCGTAGTTTATCAACTTCAATCTGCATAACTCTTTTACATCCCACCATGGTAAAGTTTTTATATCGTTTATGAATCTGAAGTATTGAACTACATATTCTCTTCTTATAGCAATCTTTCCTCAGCTTCGAAATCTAACACCAGCTAATAATATCTTCCACTGAAACAACTTTGTGTTGAGCGAAGAACTTCAAAGGTCTTAGAAATTTTCTTTCATTTTTCAGATCTCTAAATGACTTGATTCAATCAACAATGATATCACTTTCTTTAACCACTAGAACATCTCCTTGTTTCTCTTCAACCTTTCGTTTAAGAAGATAATCTTCAGCAAACATCTCATTAAAAGTAGGATACTGTTCATTAACATTGTTGGCATATCGAACTTCTTCATCATCTGTATCATATTCAATCTCAACTCTATCAAAATCGTCAGCATCAATAACATGTTCAAACACGTAAGCCTCTTGTTGATCGTCGTTCATTACATCTTCAAGATCTTTTTCAAAATCAAACTCAAAGTCTTCTTCTGGAATTCCACACAGTTTGGCTGACTCTTCTTTTGTATAGTTGTGAACAAATTCACCTTCTTCAATCACATAGTCTTTATCCAGAAATTGCTAAGCAATATTACTACCAGGAATACACGTGAATAGTACTGCATCCGTGAAAATTCCTATAGTTAAACCTGTATAAATCACCAAAGCTTGCTCTTTATTCTTTTTCTCTCCAAACTCCCCTTGGCCTTTTGCACTTTCACGAGTCTTCTATGAGGTAGTTGGTTCTGAATGACTATCAGAATTTCTAGAATCAGATACTTTCTTGCTAGTAGATACACCAACATCACCACCCTGATCATCATCATCATCAAAATCAAAATCATCACCATAATCCAACATCTCTTTATCATCCTTTTCAACATCTTCTTTATCAGAATCATATGAGCATCATCCATTTCTTTATCTTGAGTTGACAATACTGGATCAAATGGTACAATTGTAGTAGTAGCTTCTCAGATTGAGGTTCGTATGTACCAATTGGTTGTTTGCCTCTAGCTTTAGCTTGTGCAGCTCCTTTCTCTATTTCAGCTTCATTCTGATCTGTAAACCTTTCATAATCTTCACTTCATCATCAAAACTGAAACCTAGTTTGTTTTCCCATACCTTGAAGTAATCTCTAAACTTCAACAACATACTTGCATGAATACTTCTTCTTTCAGTATTTTCCTCGATCTTTTGTTGTTGAGCTTCATTCTTTTTTCCTCAACCTATCATTCTCCTCAACTTAACTTTCAACTTGTACATTTAGTATATCAACCTGCTTTTGTAACTCCACAATCTTCTCATTTTTTGGTTCATTGAAGTAATCATACTCCATATCATGTTAATCTTCCAAGTTTGGAGTAGGAAACAGTTGTTGTGATGATGATGGACCTGCTTGATGTTGTAATGATGATGGCCCTGCTTGTTCTGGCTTTGTAGCTGGTTTTGGTATGGATTATGATGGTAAAGATGTAGGTGTCTTGATGTGAATGCTATGTGTAGCTTCAATGTCTATTGTTTCTTCCACCATAGGTGTACCCTTCTTCAACATTTACTGGTTCATTGGCAGTTGTTTCTGGTTCTTTCTCTTGAACACCCTTAGTGATTGGTTCTTTCAGAGTCTCATCACCTTTATCAATAAAACTCAAACCCGAACCCTTTCTCTTCTTAGCTCTTGGTGTCCCAGTTGTCTTAGCATTTTCCTTTGCCATACTCTTCTTACGACCACCAGTTTTCTTCACAACCTTGGGTAATTCGACCTCTGGGTCATAAGATTCATCTTTATCTTCATCTATTTTCTTTTTCTTCATAGCTTTTTCAAAACGACTATTGGATCATAGTTGTCTGTATTAGAACTTCTTTGTCACTTTCAGTTCTTTAGTCATTAGATTTTTCTTTCTCACTTATCACAGACACCATGACTTCCTCTTCTACTAGTTTCACTTCTTCATGCCTTTATATATCTCTCTCTATTTTGACCTTAAGATTTTGACTATCATCTTCCTTCTCAATTTTTTTGCTCTTTGAATACATAAATTGTTTCATCGCTTCTATTTCAGAATGTAAATTACTATTGTCATGTCTCCACTTGTTATTCTTTGGGGCAACATAATCCTTATCTTTCAAGTGCCAGAACAACCCTATGAAAGGGGCTATCTCTTCTTCTGATTTACCCTTGTAAGAATTCAAACGTTCTAAAGTGATACTATTCATGTGTTTAAATTCCATCTTGTTATTCTCTCTCTTCTCCAAATCTTTACATTGTATATCTATGAAGATTTGTAAAAATCTCGGATACATCAGCCATGTGCCTTGATTCATGCTATCTTTCGTATTGTTGAATTTCATTCTCGAGAAGTTAAACTTGATTTAGGCATAGTGCTGCAATTGCACTCATTAGATAATCCGATGCCACATCATAAGCTCCTTTTCTATGCCCTAAGCATTGAATAACCACATGCATCAAATGTTTATATGGCCTCGAAACACCGCTGTTTGTGTAACTCGTTGCATTGATGTAACTGCCACACCCCATCCTTTGAAAACAACCTTTAAGAAACCACTCGTCTAAAATATCAGGATTTTCTGGTGTATCTTTAAGTCTAGTACATCCCTGGCAATGCTTCTATAATCACCACCTCTGTTTTTATATTATCGAGTGAATATCTGAAGGTGTCAATTGACATTCTACCATTGCATTGTTCAAGAATTCTCGTATAATTGATTCATAGCCTCATAGGGTACTCGTACTTTAGTGACCGCCTTGAAAATTCTCGACCACCTTAAGAAAGGCATAATCAGTTTAGCATGTTTGGCTTTCTTGTTATCTTCATTAAGCAAAGCCACAATGTTGTGTTTTAGATCCTTATCCTTAACTTGAATAGCTCTAACCAGCTACACACTATACACACAAGCATAAATCCAACAATTAATTAAATTTTTAACACTTACAAAAATTTCGAAACAATCAATCATTTCAAGCGCATAACTCATGGAACGCATGAGCATTTTAAGCGCATGAGCCATGGAATATAGGACCATTTTTTCATTTGATATTGAACTTAGGAACTCCTACAAGTTGAGGACTCCTGCGTTCAAGATTAATTGACCTGGTTTTGTTGGTCAATGCAAGAGTCTTACGCGCTTAGGACTCCTACGTCGATCAATAACCCGGTTTGGTCCAAAATTGAAAATGTCCAATTCCTTCGAATTAACGTCCAATATTTGTTGTACATGAAAAGGATAATGCCGATTAATCAAAACCCTATCTCAGTTTTCAATTTCATCATCAAATTAGCACAGATCTAGATTTAGGGTTTTGAACTTTTTGTTTTAATCGATTTGGAAAATTTGTTTTTGTTATAACATGCATATCATACATCATTATACTCATAATGATCATGACAACAAACCTTTAACTTTTATTTTAACATGCAAACACTTTATATTAGATCTGATCTTATCATATGAACACAATGAACATATGTCAAGTTTTTACCTTTCAGATATGTTAAACAATATCACAAATTTCTAAAAAAGCTGATTTTTTATTTGAAATCAAAAGGGTGTCCCTGATTTTGCCAGATTTCAAATGTTCCAACTATTGATAAGTGATATGAAATGCATGACCATTTAGCTTTTATCCTAGTAGAGGATTCCTGCACGCAGAGGCGTCTTGGGCGCCGATGTGTCATGCGTTGGACTCCTGCGTGCGGGTCTCCTGCATTCGGAGTTCATTTGTTTCATTTTTAGTTTCATTAGTCTAAGTTAATGAACTTGGTTTAACGTTTCAGTTTGCAACAATCTAATGTTTCAAATCTTTGTTTATCTAAGTCCAAATTAATGACCTTGGTGTAAACATTTTGTGATGAAATCCTAGTTTTTTTAATGAATTTGTCTGATCCAAGTTTCACTTTATGCCCATTTCATTTCAAGATCATTATAATCAATCTTTTAGAAAATTTTAGCCAGTTGTGCAAAAGTCCCATCCATTTGTTTTTGGTTAAAATACCTGAAGATTCTTTTAACTACCATCAAATGTGAGACTCGCGGACTAGATTGATATTTGGCATATAAGCATGTAGGATACATAATATCGGGTCCGGATGCCATCAAATACTTGAGAGATCCGATCATTGAGCGATATTCTGTAACATCCACCATTTGACTTATCATGTTTGGACGTATGTAATGATTTTGTAGAAGAGGAGTGTTCACCACTTGCAGTCTGTCATTTTGAATTTGTTGAGAATGTCATTGGCGTACTTGGTTTGATGAATGAAGATACCATTTGGAAACTAATCCACCACTTTAAAATCTTTACACAGCTTGTCGTTCATTGAGCCAAAAATTATATTATCCACATTTATTTATACGACTAGAATATGCCCATCTGTTTCTCTGGTAACGAGTGTGAAATCCACAGTTCCTATGATGAAATTGTTATCGAGCAGATGCTGAGACAACGTTTTGTACCATGCCCACGGTGCTTGGTGTAAGCTGTATATCGCCTTATCAAGCAGATACACTTTATCTTTTTTATATGGATCCACAAACCTCGGCGGTTGTCCAACATAGACCTCTTCTTTGACCTTGCCATTGAGAAATACTGATTTGACGCCTAATTGATACACTTTAAATCCTTTCCATGAAGCCTTGCAACCTGAGCATAAACTTCTGTGAAATCTATTCCTTCTTGTTGACAGAACCTTTGCACAACCATTCTGGCTTTGTTTTGAACTATTACCCCTTTATCATCTCTCTTGCATTTAATCACCCACTTTGTGTTGATCTTTTTATGATTATTCGAAAGATCTACTAGCTTCCAAACTCCATGTTTCTCAAATTCTAACAATTCTTCCTACATTGTAATTACTCAACTTTCTTATATCAAAGCTTCTTTGTAGATTTTCAGTTCTATTTGCGAAATAAAACATCTGAATGAGAATCGATTCTGCAAGTCAACAACCTTCATAAAGAAGCAACTTAATCCCTGTTGAATTTGGTTTCGTGTTTGTATGCCGCTTTGTAGATTCCAAGAATACTTTCTGATGGATGATAAGATGGAGACCAAGTCAAACTCATGTCGAAACAATAACCAACGGTTCTATATTATTCACATTCTTATCAGTAACACTTTGACTAACATCTGGTGCGCTTATATGATTCACAGGATTGAATAATTCAGCCTCATGCTGAATCGTAAAAATTGGTTCGTCATCGGATGTTAATATATCTTCATCATAAATGGCAATACTTTCTTCATTATAGAATCATCTGACTCGCAAAAATAGGGCCTTCATTAGTTTGAATAACTTGGGAATTGGTTCCTTCATCATTAACTTGAGTACTAGTTCCTTCACCAACATTATCTATACAACATTGTGTCGGAGTGACAACAATCATTGTTCTTGAGCTAAACACTGTTGTTGTTGATATAACATGAGAAACTCTTCATCGGTTGGCTCTGAACGTAGATTGAAAGATTTCCAAAGATTCTCATTATTGAACAACCATGGGTCACCTGGATTTTGTGTTGGAGTAATGATTTAACATTTTGCGCATGTACTATACGATTCATACTCAGTAGACATACTCGCTTTTGAGGACTAGCATAACCCACAAAGTATCCCTCGATAGCTTTTGCTCTCAACTTTGGGATTAATAACAGTACACAGAGACCTAAATGGTTCTAACCATTGAAGATCAGGTGTCCTCTGATTTTACAATTCAAAGCAAGTTTTCCCGTACTTCTTGATAGTGAGAACTCTGTTGAGTGTTTGACACGCCGAGGTGACTACTTCATTTCATAAACTTAGAGGAAGTTTCGAGACTGCTAACAACATCCTTGCTGTTTCTATTAACGTGTGGTTCTTCCATTTAGCAACTCCATTTACCCTTCTCATTGCAAAAATCGAACATTTTGTTATTTTTAAATTTTGTACCATTATCACTTTGGATACGTCTGACTGGTAAATGGTACAAAATTTCGATCTTTAGAATCAATGCCTTTAGATAGTCAAACGTATCATCTTTGGATTCTAGAAACATCACCCAAGAGAATCTGGAGTAGTCATCGGTCACACTAGGCAATATAAATTACCCATTATACATTTAACATTGGCTTGTCTGAATAGATCCATGTGTAAGCTAAGGGGTAGTTTAATATAATTGTACATTTTTATCAGATGTGACTTCTTCTTTTGTTTGCCCTTATTGCAGCTTCTACAGTCATCATTCATATGATAACTTTTAACATTCACACCATTCACAAGCTAATTCCTAACCAGATAGTTCATCTTCCTCAGGTGAATGTACATTATTCGTCTATGCCATAAGATAAATTCTTTCTCATTTGCCTTTATGAGAAAGCATTGTGCTGTCTGTGAAGAAGTGGATGTAATGCTCACGTCGAGTACGTATAGATCATTCTCTCGAGGAGCCCGCATGAGGATCCACTCTTCAAGAATATTAAATCATAACTCAACTATCATGCACTCTTAATCAGTAAAGTGTGTAGAAAACTTCTTGTCACGGATCAGCGAAACGCTCAGCAGATTGTTTTTAAGTTCGAAAATATAGTTGACTTTATCGAACGAAACCTTTCCATTAGTTAGAATCCCTTCACTAACAATTCCTTCCTGGTTTCCTACAAATCCGACATACTCCATGACAATTGGAGTTGCACCTAAACAAAGCAGCAACATGAAGAGGTCAACTTTGTACCCTGACCACAAGGTCATTTTTTGCAACACCTATAACTCAGAATGGAGAAATCACCGGAAGTTTGGTTGGAATGACACTACTACCACTACCACTACCACTACAACTAGGACTACCACTACCACTACGACTACGACTACGACTACGACTGCCACTACGACTACTACCACTACGACTACCACTACGACTACCACTACCATTACCACTACCATTACCACTACCACCATTACCATTACCACTACCACCACCACCACCAATAATAATAATAATAATTATTATTATAATAATAATAATAATAATAATAATAATAATAATAATAATAATAATAATAATAATAATAATAATAATAATAATAATAATAATAATAATAATAATAATACCACTATCAACAATAACAACAACCAACAATCTTTTTACCAAAGGAACAACTTTCAAAGGAACGAGCAACAATTTACTCCCTGTTTTCAATTTCAAAATAACAGTTCCTCTAATGACATGTTCAGGTTAGAAGAGACGTTATCCCTTGTTCTCAAAAAATGACAAGAAGACTGGTGAACGTTTTGCTCAGAACGAAGTAGAAATACATAAACAACGAGCAACTCTCTAAAATATCGAACAGTAGCTGAGTCAACTAGCGAAGTTGGTTCATTAAAGACCTCAACGCTCACTTCTAAGCAACATAAAAACAAACAAAAAGGCTCAGGTACACACAATCACATTATGAAGCCGGAAGGTGGTGCCAGAGGAATTCTACCCTTTAGTAACTACCACTCAAGTAACAAAAGCTAAAAACCTATCCATACCACCCAACACAAATACCACCACCACCACCCAAAAAAACCCATTCCATCCACCACTCAAATCCATGAAACCACACCCAACCTTTAACCCATTAACCAAACCATCATCGACAAAAAGGAAACCTCACCTTCCTACCTCGGAGCCAGAAAAACCTCTCGACAACCATAGTCAGCTAGAGGAACAATTTGGGAAATTTATAAGCCTACTAAAACAACTCCATGTCAACATACCTTTTGTAGATGTTATAGCCCAAATGCCAAAATATTTAAAATACATGAAAGATTTCTTGTCTAACAAGAAACGGTTAGAACAAATACATCATGTAGACTTGGTGGAGGAATGCTCGGTGGTCTTGCTAAACCAAAAAAAATAGCATGCCCGAGTAGTTTCACTATCCTTTATTCTGTAGGAGGGCTAGCATTGAAATGCACTAGCAAACCTAGGGGTAAGTATCAACCTGATTCCAGCATCCATGTTCATAAGATTGCGTATTGGAGTTCCAACCCCAACAAAAATGATGATCCAACTTGCCGATCGATCGATTAAGTACCCAGAAGGAATAGCGGAGAACCTGCTAGTCAAGGTAGGTGATTTGTTTTCCAGTTGATTTTGTCATTTAAGTCATGGAAGAAGACAAAAAAGTTCCACTCATTTTGGGGAGGCCATTCCTTGCCAAATCAAGAGAAATGGTTGATATGAGTTACAAAAAGCTCACGCTAAGGTTCGGAGAAGAAGAAATAAAATTTGGAGCCAGACAAAAATAGAGGAGTAAACTCATGGGATGATCAGCATCCTCAAGTGGTATCACATAATAAACAACATTTTGGCAGCCAAAGACCTAAAACGTGGCACACCATTACGACTTACATAGATGAATAAAATCAAGAAAAATATATTTAAAGAAAATGAAGGGAAATGAGCCAGCGTCTATAAACGGAACCTAGAAATAGGGATTCATTTTCTGACTCCAGATTTCATTTTCCTAAAATTATAATTTTATGAGAAAAAAACTTAAGAAAAAAAATAAAAAATATAAAATAATAGGACCGTATTAAAATCATGCAATTTTAAAAACACTAAGGAAGTTTCAGCATCCTTCATAGCATGGCACGATAAAACCTCAAATCTATGGTATTATGTTTTCCTTTTTAAGTATTTGTATATAGGAACAAAAAGAAGCATAGTATAAAAAGAAGAAAATTAGCAAAGAAAATCGGAAGCTAATAAATGGAGGTGGAAATGGACAAAACACACACATTGCTTAGATTCGCTCACCCAAAAGAAAGAATTGTTTCATTTTCCTCTGTACACTTTTATTCACATTTTCCCTATAGGGATAATGTGCAATTTTGGAAGGAAAATATGGGTTAATAAAAACTTGAATCTCTTTGCGAATCCTAAAATCAATCCTTACACAAAACTCTCGTAGAACCACTTTGTCAACCCCTAAATAAACTTATATAAAAATAAGTTTATTGTAAATATTTATAGTCCATTAAAAAGTAACTTGCATCGTAAGCAAGTATTAAAAGCTAAAACACCTTTTAAAAGTGCTTTTAATTTGGATATTAAAATGAACTTTTAGGTATAACTAAGTAGAATAATTAAAATATTCTTTTATATCAAAATCATACTAAACATTCCCACCCAATTACATGTGAGCATTTGAGCCTTATGAGCATATACTGAATACAAATTATATGCTCCTTCATTTCTTTTATGAGTGTTTTTGTCAGACATTCCTTGAAAATTTAGAACTTGATAAACGCATACGGTTTAGAAACCCAATACCGAACACGAGTAGATGAATGATAGAGGCTTTACGATTATTTATTTTTGTGCCCTTGCTTTTTGCTGTTCATTTCTGGACCTACCATTTTAAAACACATTTCCATGTTAATCCCTTTGACCCCGATATCTTTTCATTTCTCACTCACATAGAAAGCCTACCAAAAGCCTAAAAATATTTTCCTTTTTAAACCCAAAATTTTTCTTTATAACAAAGTATAGTTTAAAGAATATAATGATTTTCATGACTTTCTATCTTTCAAAGACCCGCTACTCAAAATGTGTGATGAAATTATTTTTATCTCAATGGCATCTTGTACAATTTGATGCCCTTGATTTTAAGAAATAAATATAATATTTATAAACAAACGCCAAAATGGTTAAAGTTCAGTTTAAATTTGTACACTCACTCCAAAAAAGTCACAAAAAATATTTTCGAAACTTAATTTTGCTACATACTTAGCTATCCTCTCAAATACTATCCACACCTTACTCTAAGCCAACATTACAACCCAATAAAATAACTTGGATATTTGGTCATTTAAGTTAAGTGGTTGAGGACGCACTAACTTGTCAAGAATATGATATTTTCTTGGTTTGTCTAGGCTCGAGTGTTCACCCTAATAAAATATAGATCGACTTAGTGTTGAGAGAACATTTTGAGGTGTGCGATTTAGTATAGAAGAAAATTTTTAGCATGCTTATATTTGTACGTTTCTTTTTAAATAGATTAATTAAAAACGAAAATAAAAGGGCTTAAGAAGGAGAAAGAAGTGTAGATGCTTAATTCTTGGCCCACGGATCAAAATAAAGAACTTGGGTGTGCAATAAAGCCAAAATATTATAGAGTTTTGCTTGAGCACAAGCACATATTTAAGTGTGACGATATTTGATATGAGTAAAAATGCACATGTTTTTATATCAAAATCTTACCCATTTAAAACATAATTTGTTCTTGAAATGCTGAAAATAGGCTTAAATCGGTTTATTTTGAATTTTCAGGACAAAAATAACCTAAAATTAACAATGAAAGCAAAACTAGGTGAAAAGACAGAGAAAAATAGAAGAAACTAACCAAACACGCCCTATGCCCCGGAAGACACGCCCCATGCCTCGGATCCCGATACCACCAGACACCTCTAAAAGCCCACTGCACGAAGATTAGGGGAAGAAAGCCAGGCATGACTCGCGCCCTAAAGGCAATACTCGTGCCCTAAAGACACTCCCTGTGACTTGACGGTACAAGATATAAAGAAAGCTTCTAGAAGATTTGGGAGATCTCGTGGGGCCCACAAAGTTGACCACGACCCGTGTGTACGTGACACAACCTGTGCCTGGCTATAACAAGTCAAACAACCAGGCACGACCCATGCCTTCCAGGCACAGGGCGTGCTTCGCTTCCAGCCAACCTAAAAATAGAGGCATTCTTCACCATTTTCACTTGCTCATTCTCTCCCCTATGCTTCACCACGCACTTCTCTTCTACCCACACTCTCTAATCATTGTAATCATTAGGAGAAACTCAAGAATCATTAGTGTAATCAAGCTTTTAATGATTTATATAATCTTTTCATGTTTTATCTTATCTTATCCAGTAGCCATTTTTGGCTAGATTCTTGAGGTGTTTGGGGAAACTTACCCCATTGATGTCAAGCTAGCTAAGGAAGATCATGGTAAGTAAGGTGTGTATGTGTTAATGACTTTAATCAATTAATAGACTTTAATGAAAGTGAGTGAAATGATAGTATTACCATTAACTTGGGTCATTAGAGTTTCCGCCTAATCTTTTAAAATTTACCAATAATCTTGCGATGCCATTGACTTGGATTGTTCATGTTTTCTATGTGTATGTGGAGTGATAACTTTATAAACATGTTCATCTTTAACATTTTCACACCAAACCAAGTCACCAACAAACTTCAATGTTGAAGGGCTTGTGTTAAGGTTTTATTCTAGAAAATTTAAGGTTCATATGTCTTCTTTTAAGTTCTTGCAAGTCTTTAAGTAATCTTCAAGTCACAAAGTGAGCAACACTACACTAAGTCTCCAACCATACAACGTTGGAAGTACTCGTCTAGCTAAACCAAACTTGGTTACTTGGTAAATAGATAGATTAGTTGTACATTTCATTTCTTATATTCATGACCATCCGAATCATCCATATATGATTTGTGCATTGGTGAATTCTTGAGGTTAACGGATTTATCTTACTTCTAATGCTTGACATACTTGACAATATAGCTAAAAATAAAAATATACATATATAATACATACTCCAAAAACTCAACTATGATATCAACCAAACCATGGTTGAATATTAGCTTAAGGTTGAGAATATCCGAAGTCTTGGATTCCTTAGTTCTGATTTCTAATGAGTAATCAGACTCATGAAAAACACAAACACATGATAGTGTCCGAATAAGTGTCTAAGACGGGATATACTTTTAGGTAACTTCATACTTGTAAATTTTGTTTACATTCCCAATCACCAAGTCCAAAAACTCATACACCTTTGTTTACCTTTCTAAGGTAACTTCGGTGTTCCATCCTTTAAAAACCGCTCGCTCACACTTTATGGAAAATCTTCTCAAACCATGAGTTCATACTTGATCTATTTTACACTTTAAACACTATTTGGGTTGCAACATGTATCCATATTAAAATCACACTCACACATACAATCAATCTTATGCAAACACTCAATCCTTAAACATGCTTACTTGTTATGCTAATTGTTTATACATACTAGGACAAATCTTATGCATGCTCTCTATCATTAACTTTAAAAAGCCTCCCTTAACATGTATATCACTATATGATTATCACACCGACCTTTTTGTTGGGTCATTCATTAGTATTCAATCTTTACGATCTTATTCACTTCATTGCTAAGGTTACGCTAGTGGGAACTTTGGGTTGATATATAGTCTTGCATGCTAGTATGATTATATGACTTAGTATACAATTAACATTTGTTTGTGATATTTTATTTATACTTATGCTATGTAGACAAACTAGTATGCTCACCGACATAATTTGTGTTGACTGATATTTTATACATGTTGTAAGAAATATTTGATGACGATTTCGCAAGAAAAGACTTAGGATGGATTTAGATATACTCACCTAGTTTAAATTTATGCATTTTAGTATTGTTTGTCTTGAAATTCCAATTATTGTACTTCTGATTTCCATGAACAATGTAATGCTTGATTTAGTGAAATGAAATGAAATTTTGAATTTTAATTTATTATCGCAAAGTTAGTGTTATCTTGTCTTTGAGAAATCTATTACGTCTCGCCTCGTTGGTTCCACCATCGATTGGGGTGTGATAGTGCCTTTCCTAGATCCTATGGCATGGACGATGCACCTATAGAGGTATTTATGTAATGGATCATGGAAACATGAGCTCTTTCGCGATGTTTGTCATAGATTCCTTCACCTACTCGGTTCTAAAACTCAATATCTACTATTCCCCTAAACTCCAATCTGCTCATAGTGAACACCTTCTTACTAGTTTCTATCTGCCTATAAAACCTCAATCTTACCCAAAACTTGGTAAGTTAATGTCAATAATGCCTTTCTACATGGTGATTTATCTATGACTTGTATATGTCACAGCCTCCGACACTCTTCTCTTTCTAGAGGATTTTCTTTATGTCTCTTTGATACCCCTCTCTTTGTCTTTAGTTGAGATTCGATCATGTGTTATGTCTTGGTTTATGTGGATGACATTATTATTGTTACTGGGAGCTCTTCAGAATTTGTTACTAGATTGACTGAGCATTTTCATTCATAGTTTGTGCTCAAGGATTTGGGAGTTCTATCCTATTTTTGGGTATACGTGCTACTTTCACTAATGATGTTCTATATATATCTCAATAGAATTTATTACAACGTACTGTCCTTGCTGAGTGTCGGCCTTTGTCTACTCTAGTTTCTTCTAGACGTCGGCTTTCTGGTTATTCATGTATACCTTTGGCTGATCCCACTTTATATTGGATTACAATTGGTGCTTTACAATATTTAGTCTTGATTCAATCCGAGATTGCTTATGCGGTTAGCAAGGTGTAACAATTTTTATGGACACCTACTAATCCTCACTGAGTTGTAGTCAAGCGCATTTTGAGGCATCTACGAGGCCCAGTTTCTCATGGATTATGTATTAGGTGATCCGATTGTGTTGAACTTCATGCTTAATCTGATGCTGATTGGACGGGATGCCATAATGAATGTTGGTCAACTAGTACTGGGTATTGTGTCTTTCTTGGGCCCGAGATCATTAGTTGGAGCTCCAAGAAACATCATACTGTTTCTCGTTCTGGTACAGAGTTCGAGTATCGTGCTTTAGCTCATACTTCTATTGAGATTCGATGGATTTTATCGCTTTTACAAGAGCTTTATATTACTTTATAATGTCCACCTACTCTTTGGTGTGACAACGTTTGTGCCACTTATCTTGCAGTCAACCTTGTGTTTCATTAGCGCACGAAACACTTTGAGATTGTCTTGCCTTTTATTCATGATATGGTGTTAGCAAATATTTTCTGTGTTAGTTATGTGCCCACTCTGTTCAATTAGCGGATTTTTGACCAAATGGTTGTCGTCAGCTTATTTTAACACTCTTTGGTTCAAGCTTCACATCGCTACGCCACGTTCGGCTTGAGGGGGCATATTAGAGTATACAGCTATGGAGTTGAGTCAGTTTTGTTAGTTGAGAGTTTGTTAGACTTGGTGTGTGTTAGTTAGCTATCCCCTTCTCCCATCTCTTTATGTATATATAGATAGTAGGTGTATTATTTCAATCAAGTGACACTCATTATACACACAGTTTACTATTGATTAGATTATGATCTTCTTACCTAATTATGATGAGTTTCTTCAAGCATCATTGGTAGTGGACATGGATGATTAGTATTGAAACATATTGTGCATGTGTGTATTCAGCGTTTGAATGTGTGTATGTGCACATGTATATGTGTGTGGTGAGAAGGAGGGGGATTGAAATGTTGATTATGACGCGAGTGTGTCGCAGTGGTGCGATTTACATAAGTTAACAGTTGTATAATAACAAAGGGAAAATATTTAGTTATATAGAGATTCTACAATAGTAGTCTATAAGAAAGGTGTAAGAGAAACTGACCATTTTATCCTTATATGTGTTACACATGATAAGAGCTATTTTATAGTTATCCAAATAATAAAGCTATTTATGTGTTACACATGATGACATGATAAGAGCTATTTGATAGTTATCCAAACATAGAAGTATCTATATTACAAGTTCAAAAATAGTAACAATGTGTTTAACTTATATATTTAGAAATGACGAAATCCATGATTTTCATTAAACCATAAAGAACAAACCATATAACATTTGTAATCTACTCCATAATTTTTTTAACGGTAAATTTGAATCACTGATCGATCACTAGAGTATAAACGTGTCACCAGCGAATCATCCGAAGATATCCATCTCCACTAGACATAATGCCTATACACCAATTTAGAAGGAAACCCAATAAATATTGGAAAAAAGCTCCCTTGTGGGAATCAAACTTGAGACCTATTGGTCTGAAAGTCTTATCCTACCCTAAGATTCCATTAGGCTATAAAATTATGGGCCCCATAAATTATTTAATACTAATCTACCCTAGCTTTTCTGAGTTTTAAACTACTAGAGATGCCCCACACAAAAAAATGAACTAGCTATAGTGTGATGATACATTTGTGGATTAACATTCTATCAATGTTATTTTGTTGTTATTAACATCAATTCTATAGATAATCTATAACTAATCAGACTATATCTATATTTATGATTAGCTAGTGATATCTCGTATGATACAACAGAAAACATGTGTATATGTATTAGAAAGTCATGACATGATCAAAAGGATACCAAAACGTGTTTTACATCTCTTGAAAAACATAAAGATGAAAGCTTTGTCAGGTATACTACGAAGAATGCCTGCTAATACTCGCTATACTTTACAATAACAAAAAAACTTATTTTGAATACAACTACGTTTAAAAAAAAATATATCGAAACGTTAATAAGTAAATTTATTCGATATGGTATAAATAATCAGTAAAGCACAAAAGCAAACACGGCATCGATTAAGGTTGTACAGTACCGAATCGGTACCCATAGAACAATGATTCTAGAATATACCAAAACCAACTCGTATCAAAAGCGAAACCATAAAAAATAATATTGTCACCGATACCGTGTTTTGCAGATATTATATAGGTACAATACTGGTACTCAGAATAGTTTACGATATCAAAATATACTTTATTTGGACTTAAAATTTAAACACGACTGTGTGCTTAGATTTTTTTTCCTTAAAGCCACCGAACACAAGTCATTATAGAAAAATCAAATAAAATGATAAATAAAATATTATAAAAATTAGAAACAATATAAATAGGTATCTGTACCAATGTTGTTTGGTCGGTATCTATAACGGTTATTTCAATATTGTAAAGTTAGTCGGTAATATTTACGATATTAAATTTCATTATTTGAAAAAATATTCATTTTCAATGAAATTAATGCGGTAATTATAACAAAAAGGTTAAAAATAATTGTATATTTATACTTTTTGAAAATTAGCAAATACAAATTATTATAAAAAACTCAAATTAAGTGGTAAATAAAAGATTATTAGCAAATTTGCTAGTTTAACAAGGTTTTCATTTTTTTATTAACAGAAATTAGCAAAATACAAATCTTTTCCGTGTATCAACAACAATTAAAAAATACAAGTAATTTACTTAAACCAAATTACACTGTATTCGCTTCATTTGAGTCAAGTTGGATTGTAGATGACTGAAAGAACCAGCCAAGTTGGATTGCAAATGATAGATTACTTGAAGAAATTAGTATGGATTGTAGATTGAAGGTTAAATCAATTACACATTCATAATTCATTGTTTCTCGATTAACAAACTGATGTCGCTATTATAAGACTTCAGCTTAAAACATTATGTTGCTCCTGGGCTGGTTGGCCATTCTATTTGGCTGGTAAAGGTGGGTCCACGAGGTTTGGTCGGTTTTCTTGTGTTAAAAAATCGACCAAAAACCTGAAAATCATAAAAAACAAGAACCGAATTAATCCTCGATTAAAGCTAAGGTTCAGTTTCAGATTTACAGTTCGGGTATCTTTTTTTTTTCGGGTCGGCCCTAGTTAGGCTCACCCCTAATAGATATCTCTATAAACTCGAATCTGTTTAGGCACATGCCTTTGTATAAGAATAAAGAATTGGCTAACAAATGATCGGTCCATACCCATCTTTTGGGGTCACAATCCTCCCCACCATTACCCTCAACGGGGATGGCTGCTTTACGTGTTCAGACCACCAATACATCGGAGATATTTTCATACACCACCAGTGTTTAGTATACATGTGCACTCAATGATTGAGAATAATATCAGTTGCCAACTCCAATACAACTAACCTTTACATTTTTTATCCATGCCGACAAAAGGTTAATTTTGTAGGGTTATAAGAAGATATAATATCTCCAAGTTTTCAAATTTAATTTTACATTTACAAAAAGATTGTTCAAAATTTATCAATCTGCAGAAAGCTGATTTTGTACTATAATAATACATATAATACAATTATAACAAGTATAATCAGTATATACAAAATAGAATTATCGCATGCATATGTATATAACCATTATTATTGTTTATTTTATTCTTCTACAGAATATAGGTATTGAAATCTCAAGTTTACGCTTTTAGATTATCATGCATAATATGTACGTGTTAAGTATTATGAATTACCATATTTTAGAAAGGAAATGTATGTTTAAGTGATAGCCACTAAATAGTTATAAATCATATGATTTGTACCCTCTGGTCGTGATTCGTGAAAGGAATCCAATCCTAAGCTTAAATCAACCCTATGTTTTATTAGGAGAGCTATTGTTTACGCTGTAATAACTAAACTTTACCAAACAATTTAGGCGTCCACATGAATTGTTTATACAGTTCGTTGATAACGTGTGCCTAAGGCCTTTTCCATGATAACTTGTACATTCAGTTATAACACTACGTCTATATAAAATTGTTGAATAACATAAGCTTAATATTTTGTTTTAGATTTGATTTTCTTTTTTTTAAATGTAGAAAGTACGAGCCATGAATGTCACTAATTCACACATTGCCTTAGATATATAAAAGTTTAGAACTTCGTTTGTTTTCAAGTAAGCAGGGCTGTGATGTTTCATGTTTCGTTTAAGGATTCAAAAAATACTACTACTACTTTTAACTTAATGTGGGTGGAAGAACAGTGCTATGTAGTAGATGGCCTCACTGGTAGATTGAACAAAACCACCATGACATGAAGAACTGTTTTTCACGATCACAGGGGTAGATATGGTGAAGAAAATCTTGCTCTCTTATACATATATATATATATATATATAATATATATATATATATATATATATATTTTATAATAATGCATGGTTATCTACTTGTCTCTCGCGTATCAATGTCAAATCAAATCAAAGTATTTTGTTAGAGCTTCAAATTATTAATCGAATAATTTTGAGAGAAAACAAGAACCAGCATGGGGTCTATGTAATAAAAAAGGTGAATTAGAAAATGACCAAACATTTTTAATTTCCGGTTGAGAAACCATTACAACGTTTTGCTGAAACAACACGGCTCTTCATGAAACTGTGTCTCAGTTGGTAATTATATTCATCAATGATTATTCATTTACATCAGCATCAATGATGTTAGTAGAAAATCCTTGAATGGTAACGCATTTACCGGCAATGTTTAACCTATTAGCGACAACTCAGTTACCGTTGATCCACAAGTTTCTATTAATAACCGGTTACCATTCACGACAGTTACTACTAATCACAATTGTTGCTACTAATCCCACTTGCCACTTTGGACCCTATATAGTAAGTTTGATGATAGTAACTTACTACTGATAATCAGTTACGGCTGATTATCAGTTTCCGTGCAACTTTCCATGATTCAAATAAGTACGGCAGAGAGCGATGCCTCTTTGAAACCCCATGGGCCATGATCCCTAGTGTTTTACACCCAGAAATTCTGGGTTTGAAGGTGTCAAAAATGAGAATAGTCTTGTACAAGTGTGTACTTCACACCTTCAAACTTATTAGTTGTTACATTGTTTATCGTCATTTCTTTATGGTATATCGTGACCTAAAAGTAACTAAATTGTGATGATGAGATTAAAATCACCAACATTAGAGGTAGTACATTTTGCAAAATAGCTACTTTATCACTCTCTTTAACGTTTGGAGAACTGGTTACAATACGAAGATATTGTTCCATTATGTAGTGGATTTCCATTTCATTCCATTGGCCTTGTGAACATTGATACTAGCTATTCAAAATGTTCAACTATTTTCTGAGACCATTCTTTTAACAATCTTCCAAAAAGTTTATCGTATCACTTCATATCGATCAAGTTCTCAGTCTTATCATTGTTTTCTTTCTATAATTTTTGTCAGAAAAAGGTTTCCATAGTCAAAAAGAAAGTAATTAACAACACAAAAAATCCAAATTGCTTCTTAACAACCCAACACGCTAATGTGGTTATTTTTTATCATTAATTTTTAATCACACAAATTTATCTCTTTTTTTAGCCATTGATCACGTCAACATGATTAGCGTTTTCCTATATAATAAAACAACAAACTTTTATATTTCATTTTATAGGGATATAGCAATGAGCCCACAGTGTTATAACTTCTTGCGTGACACATCCTAGAAGAGACCAGGAAGAGAATGCCCCCAACCCATAAAGTAGCCTATATTGACTTTTTATATAAGAATAATTAGAGTAAGATAGACGGATAGTATTTGTGGTTTTCTAAAATTTTGTTTGTGGTTTCAAAGAGTAAAATAAAAGGTTATATTGTATTTCTTTTTTCACTTTGTAATACATTCATTAGCAAACGAATTTAAAAGGTTTTAAGATGTACAAGTTAGAGACTAAATTTGTTACAAAATGCAAACCACATGAACCATGCATGAATTTTTCGAAAAAAAGTTAGAGACTAAATGCGTTACAAAATGCAAATCACCGATACTATTCGTGTACTTAAAGAAAGTTAGGGAACAAACCTAAAATTTACAAAGACCGTTCGTGCACTTTAATAATTAGATAAAGAAAATTCTTAAAAATTTATGTAAACTCCTAAATAAAGTTTACTCACACTTTATGGAATCAGATGAGGAAAATTCTTCAAAATTTATATTAAATTCTTCAAAAGTTTTGTGTTATGATCAGAACTAGTGAATCTTCAAAAGTTTTGCATTATGATCAGAACAAGTGAAATCAAACTCGCAAGCTACGACATGCGAAAATGCAAACAATTTTAGTGCACTCGCTATAGTAATGAAAAAGAAAACCCAAAAAATACAATGGTAATACGACACTCGCTATAATACTCGCCATGCACCGCATCGGACATTCGTTCGGTACCAACTTAATTAATCAGCATAACGTTATCGAAAGAGAAAACATGAAAATTAAAGTTGTAATAATATAAATACTCTAAAAATCAAAATTGTAATAATGAGTTAACATATGAAATTAAAACTTAAATTAAAACAAAATTTATTTACTTATAAATATATGCAATTTTTTTATTTGGGTATTCAATATTAATTAATTATAATACAGTTTATGAAATTAAAGGTGTAAACTATTAAAACTAGAGTTACATAGCCTTAATTAAAGAATTTAAAGTGTTTCCAAAAGTAACACCCTATGAATTATAATTATAATTATAATACTATCAATTTACAACAACTTGTTTGTTTGGTTTAATTGTACCCATTGAAATTATGGTGTTTTAGGCAAGGATGGTTTGCACCTAGTGTTTATTTTTTAACCTCTTGTTGGCATTTAAGCCTTCGTTTGTTGTACCCCAAACCATATTTACTCTCACATCGCTCCTACTTCTCCGCCGTCCACGGTGGGCGTTGTACGCCCTTTTAATTGTCGATTTTCTATCCGCCAAAACGTTATTTTTGGGCTTATAACTAAAGGTTTACATATAGTGCTACATTTGGGCTTAGTTAAGGGTTTTGGCTTCCTAGTGTCTCATGGGCCTAGGGTTGTAACTTGTGGGCTATATAATTAGTATAAATACATGTATTACGTCAAGGTTTTGGGGCTAGTCAGTTATTATTGAAAAACTTGTATCGACACTATTCTGGTGTATGCAAGTTGCTTTGATTCAAGGAGTGTTCTTCATTCTAATCTTTAATTCCGCAATCGATTGGTCTTACGATACCTGTTAGATCTGATTTACTGGACTTACAATTGGTATTAGAGCCTGCTGTAACAATACAGGCTCTAGGTATCGCAGATCGAAGAACTGTTCAGAATTGAAAATCGTTACTGTTCAACCCGGATTGTTACTATTGAAGATTCTTGCTACTGTTCAGAGTTGAAGATTGCTGTTGTTTTCATCTCGCATTGCTATTGTTCCGAAGAACACGAAGAAGATACAAGGATTTCGGATTCTGCAATGTTGTAGATTCCTAAGAACACGAAGAAGATTCAAGTATTTCGGATTCGGCACTGTTGAAGATCCCGAAGAACACGAAGGAGATCATCCATCTCGGATTGATCCCGGACTACTGTTCCTCAATATGCTCAACAACCTTATCCGGATTGCTCATATTCCGGATAAGGATTACTGTTCAAATAATTTGTGTTTATCTGTTGTAGGAAATTCGATTACTGTTGTATTCGGAAAAGGACTCTTATCTCGGAAAAAAACTTCATTCCGGAAAAGACTCTTATTCCGGATTAATCTTCATTCCGGATCAAGTTCTCATTCCGGACCTGGTTCTTTATTTCCGATCACATCATCTCGGATTGCTTTCCGGATTTCAATCTTGGACCATATCATCTCGAATTGCTTTTTCGGATCTCAATTTCGGATCACATCATCTCGAATTGCTTTCCGGATATTCATCTCAAAATTATTTTAGTTTCTTATCTCGGACCTGTCTATCTCGGACTCATTTCGGATATGTCTATCTCGGACTCATTTTCGAATCACTGTTCATTATAAGAATTTCAAATTATCTTTAATTTAATTTACTTGGAAATTTTAATATAGTTAACAATGATGAACAGTTATATGACCGCTCAAGATTTGACCAATGCCACCTTGGCAGCACTGGAATCACAGACTCTAGCCCTTCATCAAGAACTAGATTAACTTATTGGCACTTCAACTAAGGTGCCTCGTCTGCTATACAGAGATGAATACTATGAGTGGAAGTTCAGATTTGAGCAGTACTGCAAGGCCAAAGAGCCTGGGGTTTGGAGATGCATTATGAACGGTCCACGAACAACCATTTACAGACCGCTGAAGATCCAGATACAAAGATTCCTAAACCAAGTCATTTGTGGACTCCCGAAGATGTGAAAATAATTGAAGAAGATGAAAAGGCTTCAGCTGTGCTAACAATGGCACTCGGACCTGACATTTCTATAGCTGTCAGAAATTGCAAGACAGCTAAAGAAGTATGGAGGGAATTGCAAAACCTTTAGGAGGGAAATGCTGACATGAAGGCAAGCAGAGTTAATCAGCTGCATCAACAGTTCAGCTCGTTTAACCATATTTATGGGGAAACCATTGAGAACCAGATTAGAAGATATGTAAAGCTCGTTTCTCAGATGATTTCAGCTGAAATCACTCTTACAAACAGTGCCATGAACAGACAGCTGTTAAATTCGTTACCAAAGAGCTGGGATGCTGATGTTGGCATGATCAAGAAGACAAAAAATCTGAACGATGTCACTCTCACAGAAATGATTGCAACTATTAAATCTTGTGAGATAGATTATAAGCAGAGAGACATCAATCATCCAAGCAGTATGATGGCGGTTGGTATTACAAGTCAAAACGCAGCGTTAATGTCTCAAAATCTTGTTTACAGCCCTTTGCAAGGAAGTTCTCACACACCAGGTAGCTCAAACTTGGTGTACAATCCTCTCAGCCTCTCTACAGAAGACCCAGTATGTCTATGATCTTCAGTCTCAGAATCCCACTATGATTTCTGCGGCGCAGGTTCAAACACAATATCATGCTCAATATCCTAACATGGTGTACAGTCCGGCTGTAATGCTTCGAATTTGTAACTTTCCATTTTTTGCAAGATTGCTTCGTGTTTCTGTTTTTGGAAAGTCCAAGCCTTGTAATCATATTTATATTTCCATTTCATTGTAATCTAAGGCTTTGATTGTAATCAAGATTGATCAATTACGCGAATTCCGCAAGCTTTATTCATGTTTAAACTTGTGATTATACGTTACTTTATTACTTCATAAGTCAATTCGAAACGACTTGTAAATGCTTGTTGAATGTTTATACATCTTAATACCAAAGTAAAGCAAGAAAATTAGTGACTTAATGCAAATTATTCAAGCTTCCGTCATCGTAATAATCTTGTCACAACGTGTGTTTAATATATGCTTTCAAGAAGTCTTTTTTTAGGTTTTAACACAACCTTACACATGACCTTAGACCATCATAAGACCTATACATGTCACACATATAATGTACAATGTTTCAAAGACCAAATACATCAAGTATATCATTGAAACAACAAAATAACAAAAATAAGAAAAGCCTAACACTTGCGGCCGCAAGCTGTTAAGGCAATATCTTTCTTTTTTTTTTAATTCAAAGACTCACCTAATTGCATTAAATGTAAGCCTAATCCTAACCCTAATCCTTCCACTATAAAACCAAGTGTTCCTCCATCACTTCCCCACTTTTATAAGCCTCCAAACACCTCAAATAACCCTCTAAACTTCAGAAATTCCCTGCTGAAACACAGCAGGTTGCAAGTGAGTTTCAACTCACTTTTCTTCTTCTTCTAGCCTTGTTTTTCCTTCTAACACTCTTGGATAACCTCTAGGAAGGTTCTCACAAGTTTGCTTGGGAAAACTAAGGTGAAACCCCCCCATTTTGAGGTCCAAAAGTGTGCAAACTTTCTGCCCAAATTTATCTTTTTAAACTTCAAAATTTTCAATGTTTTCTTTTGTTTTCTACCTTAACATTGTTTGCTAAGCCCTATGGATGTTACCATAGGTTTTCCATGGAAATCCAAGGTGGCATCACACCACATTAAGGCCAAACTTTCTATTTAGGAAGATAACTTATAAAACCTTTTGAACTTGTTTTTAAATATAACAACTCTATGCCACTTATGCCTCTAACCATGTTTATGGTTAGTGTGTTAAGCTAGACTTGTTCATACACAATCAGGGGGCATAACATGTCTCTAAACTTGTTGTTTTAATAGGGTTTCAACCCACAAGTGTTGAGCCATCTAAGCTTACGAGCTTGTGTTGTGTAGGCGTGATTACATGAAGGCCTTGCCATTCAACTTTTCAATCCACCCCTCACTTGATGATTTCTATAATTCTTGACCATCCGGATTGTCAAATTGTGACAATCTTGTGTATTCGTGAATCTTAAGAAAGGTTAGGACGGTTAACCTCCTACCTCCATGCATGACTTATATGACTTACATGATATCTATGAAATACATGAACTCTATGATTAATTAGTAATATTATATGTAAATACTTAATATAACCGAACCTTCGACAATGACCATATGGTTATTTGTCCTAATATTAGGTTATTTTATCTTAGACCTAACCATCCTTACGGTTCTATTGGGCATGACTCAAAAACACAAACACCCTTCGGGGCTTATAGTGTCAAAAACGAATGTTAATGTCTAGATAAATACTTTTGTCTATACATACTTTGTGCATACTTTAAATTCCTAAATTGACAAACTCCATCATAAATCTAAAACTCACACACCTACGTTTCCTTGTGTAGGATAACTTGGTGTTCATCCCCCTAAATCAGCCTAACGCTTTCACGGAATTACTTTGCATAACCGTTAGTACACTCGACACCCTTTTTATGTTTTACACTTTTTAGGTGCAATATGTTAATTTACCAAACTACACTAATTCACAGCTTTTCTATGAAATCACACAAACAATCATCAAAATGCTTTAGTTATGTGCTACTTGAATTGTTACTTGTATATTCTTATGTGATCTAAATGTCATTAACTTCGATCAAGCTCCCTTAACATGTATAGCGCTATAGGAGTAAAGAACCTCCCGTATACTTGTAGTCAGTGTTAAGTTATAATCTTTTATGCGGTACACTAGAGGATTGACTTATAGTTCACATGCCATGTTACATTATCTCGTATGCTAGTTATTCATGTGGATTTGTTTAAACATTTAATACTTCTGCTATGATATCAAACTTGTGTACTCGCCAATACTTTGTTATTGAACTATACTTTTTAACATGTTGTAGATTGATGAAGTGGTATGATGAAAGTTAGTAGGATCGCTTAGAAACAGGCGTAGAATGCTAAGTTGATTATTATTTTGTAGACTTATTTTGTTGTTGTTACTTTGTATTTCGATTATGTTGTAACTTTACAATTTGATGCTTGAAATGAAATGAGCTGTTTAATTAAATATTGCCACAAATAGTGTTGTATGTCTCAGCAATCTAGTTCGTCTCACTCTGATGTTTCTGCCATCGTTGGGTGTGATAGATTTGTATCAGAGCCATAACTATAGGGAATTAGGTAGAATTGCGATGTTCGACCTAGTCTATAGTTTAAGTGACCAACTTGACCATTCTTGCTTCATGATTAAAATGTTAATTCTTCCTATTTGCTTCTTCCGATTACTTTTGTCTTAAATATATATATATATAAATATAGTGTGTGTGTGTGTGTGTGTGTGTGTTTTTCCTAAGACACTTACACAACATACACACTGAAGACTTGAAGACACTCAAACTATAAACGAGACGATCTCACCAAAATTGGGGTGAAACCCGCACTTTGGTGTTCACATCTCAATCTACGAAATTTGATTTGCACGAAATTACACCATCAAGTTAGGAGTGAAATCCACACCTTGATAGGAATTTCCATTTCATACTCTATGGACCCTTACCAACGAGTCGGAATACGCTCCTCATTTGGGTAAGTACCAACCACACTTAGGGTACAATGTTGTCAAGTTAGGGGTGAAACTCGCACCTTGTCAACTAGTCCCATTCCTCGATTTTCAATCTCGCCAAAGTTTCGATTTATCGATCGTTAGAGACGTGTATAACTGGAAGGGTAAAGTGCCGTTAATCGCTTCTCGACGAGAGCACTTTACCTATAGGCCAAAGCACGTTTCTCTAATTTGAAAGGATCTCGATTCACTTGGAATAGTCAACGTTTCTCAACCGAAACACTCCAATATTTTATGAGCCTATCGTTATGCTATCTCCATTTCTAAGAGTTTTAATACTTGTTATCTCGTTCATTTCAAACCCGATGCACGATTCGCACGCCTTTCGTAACCAAAAACAATAATAATAATTCTCGTAAACCAACTAATTTATACTTCTTTACACAAATCACACGTGTTTATGCTTTTGGATGCTTATATGCTTATGCTATCTATGTGAAATCATACGTGTTACATGATACTTATATGCTCAAAACAAATTCTTTTCTTTATAAAAATGCATTACGATCAAAGCCTAAATCTATCTTCTATTGTCGAATCCTTTAGATGTTTCTCTCGAAGTGTCAGGGTAAGAGGAAGTCAAAGTCCAAGTCGAAGTCCCAATCCGACTCCATGTCAAAGAAGGATTGCATGAAGTTCATGGCTGAACAAATGGCCGAGCATATAGCCAAGGTCATATGCAAAATCGTCAGCAAGATCCAACCTCCACCCAATGCCGAATCACCTCACACCTCTATCGACTCCAAGGCCGACCCACCTAAAACCACCTTCACCCATAAGCAATTCTGTTCTTGTAATCCCTTACCTTTCACCGGCGAAGGGGACGCCACCAAGTTACTACAATTGTTCGAAGCCATTGAAGTCACCTTTATTCAAAGTGGCTGTCCCGACCACCTGCGTACCATGAACGCTATGGGAGTGTTCCGATCAAGGGCTCTTGATTGGTGGACTTCCGAGCATAATGCTCGTGGTAACAAAGTCGCCCACAGCCCTCCCTTGGACCGAGCTTAAGAAGCTTATGGAAAGTGGTGCGGATAAAAGTTTTGTATACGCTACTTGTTTATTTGATACTGGTGCGGATAAAAGTTTTGTATCCGTTGAATTCGAACCTTTGCTTATGTGTTGTCATTCTAAGTTGCCTAAATCATTCGAAGTCGAAGTCGCTGACGGAAAATCCGTCACATGCGGTTCTGTTCTTTCTAATTGTTCATTAAATCTCAACGATCATATGTTTTCTATTGACCTCATACCCATGCAAATGGGTAGCTTTGATATCATAGTAGGCATGGATTGGCTTAGGCGAGTCTGTGCCGAAGTTGTTTGTTCGAAAAAATACATTCACCTTCCTTTTCCCAATAATGATTCCTTACACGTCTATGGCGAGAAACCTTCCAAAGGTCTCAAGCTTATGTCGTGTATTCAAGCGAACAAGTACTTGCGTAAGGAATACTTTGCCTTTCTTGCCCACATTGTGGAAAAGAAGGATAAGGGTCCAAGCGTGAGTGAAGTTCCCGTTGTGCGCGATTTCCCTGACGTCTTCCCTGAGGATCTTCCTGGTCCTCCTCCTGCTCGTTCTGTTGACTTTCACGTCGACCTCATCCCTGGTGCAACTCCAATCGCAAACTTCCCCTATCGTCTAGCACCATCGAAGATGCAAGAGCTGTCTAGCCAACTTCAAGAGCTTCTTGATAAAGGCTTCATACGTCATAGCACATCTCCTTGGGGCGCTCCCGTTCTATTCGTCAAAAAGAAAGACGGATCCTTTCGCATGTGCATTGACTATCGTGAGCTCAACAAGCTTACACTCAAGAACCGTTACCCTCTTCCTCGCATCGACGACCTTTTTGACCAACTTCAATGCGCGACTTGTTTCTCAAAAATCGACCTTCGTTCTGGTTATTATCAACTTCGAGTTCTTGAGGAAGATATACCCAAAACCGTGTTTCGCACACGTTATGGGCACTACGAGTTCGTGGTCATGCCATTCGGTTGACCAACTCACCCGCCATGTTTATGGATTTGATGAATCGCGTGTGTAAGCCCTATCTTGACCGATTCGTGATCGTCTTCATCGACGATATCCTAATTTATTCCAAGACGCGAGAAGAGAATGAGCGACACTTGCGTCTTATCCTCCAGCTTTTGCGTACTCAACATCTCTACGCCAAGTTCTCAAAGTGTGAATTTTGGTTAAAAGAGGTTCAATTTCTTGGCCATGTTGTCAACGAACTTGGTATTCATGTTGACCCTGCGAAAATCGAAGCAGTGAAAAATTGGATTGCCCCTAAGACTCCGTCCGAAATCCATTTGTTTCTCGACTTAGCCGATTATTACCGTCGTTTTATCTCAAATTTTTCAAAAATCGACGTACCTCTCACTTCCTTGACTCAAAAGGATAAACCTTTTGTTTGGGGTTTTGAACAAGAAGAGTCTTTTCAAACGCTCAAGGACATGCTTTGCAATGCTCCTATCCTAACCCTTCCCGATGGTAATGACGACTTTGTCGTGTATTGCGATGCCTCGAGACAAGGTCTTGGTTGCGTTCTTATGCAACGAGACAAGGTTATCGCTTACACGTCACGAAAAATCAAAATTCATGAGAAAAATTATACTACGCACGACCTTGAACTTGGTGCAGTTGTTTTTGCATTAAAGATATGGCGACACTACCTTTATGGTACAAAGTGTATGGTCTTCACCGACCATAAGAGCCTCTAGCACATTTTTAATAAAAAAGAACTCAACATGCGTTAGCGTCGTTGGGTAGAATTACTAAACGACTACGACTGCGATATCCGCTACCACCCCGGTAAAGCAAATGTTATGGCCGACACCCTTAGTCGGAAAACTCATGTTAAGAGTGTACGTTGCTACCAAACCTTGGGAAAGCTTTAAGAGATGATTCGTGAGGCACAATACTCGACCATTAATGAGGGTAACCTCGATAATGAGTTGAAGTGTGGTGCTGAATACCAACTCGAACCCAATGGCATCATGTGCTATCTTGACCGTATTTGGATTCCAAACTGTGATAATCTTCATGACCTCTTGATGAGCGAAGCTCATAAGTCTCGGTATTATATTCATCCTGGCGCCGATAAGATGTATCATGACCTCTGAGCATCGTACTGGTGGCCTGGTATGAAGAAAGATATCGCCTATTACGTTTCGAAGTGCCTTACTTGCTCCAAGGTAAATGCCAAACATAACGACCCTCTAGCTTACTCGAACAACCGGAAATTCCTGTTTGGAAATGGGAGATTATTGCCATGGATTTCATAACCAAATCCCTCGTACATCGTATGATCACGATAGTATTTGGGTGATCATCGACCGTCTGACCAAGTCTGTTCATTTCCTTCCCATACGTTTCACACCCTCCCGCAGCGGAAATAGAAGTCGGGGCACAATTGGGTTATCATCAAAGCTCATGACATTTACTATAATTTTCATATTTATTATTTGAAACTTTAGAGAAAATATCAAACACAAAGAAACATACAAAAACAAGCAATATTGTTCTAAACAAGACATATTTTATTCATCTTCTAAGGCCAATCCTAAGTGTTCCTCTCCTCAGCCTGTCCACCTGTATCATGTGTAAAAACAAAAGTTTGGGTCAACAAAAGTTGGCGAGTGAATCTAAATTTAACATTTAAACAATTTAATTGCTTTGATTAATCTTAAAAAAATGTGCAAAACCATATATGAGCATATGTACATACATAAACAAACCATCAAACCACATAATATCCACAATGTACACATGCATGATAAATGATGAACTGTGAGATCAAGGCTCAATCAAATGGAGCCGATCTAATGAGGCACGCGATGATCAACTCGTATCCAACGAGGAACTGATGGGCCTTGTATGATTGACTTGCACTGATATGACATAATGTAACCACGTATAACAACGAACGACAAAAATAACACATTAGATCACGTAATGGTGTTAGCACAAGTTGTTTGAATATAAAATATGTAACGACACATGATACACCCCAAAACACTAATTAAAAAGGGGAATTAGTAAGGGTTCACTCACAATGGGTGCATTTCCTTGATTGATGACGAATGCGCACGAGTTTGAGATTTAACCACGAGAGAAAACTAACCTAAATAATAACGTAGTAATTTGGTAAATAAATAAAAGTTATTTTAATTAATGCTTTTTATTAGATTTTTAGGTTATTTTGTGGTAATTAATGGAGTTTTTAAACCTAACAAGTCTTGTTTTTAAGTGCTTTTAATTAATTTTTAATTAACATATTAAAGAAAATAATAATATAAAATATATAAAAAAATTGGATCTTGTTAGACCTGACAAGGTCTGACCGGTTTTATGCATGGAATTGGCAGCGTGTGTGAGGTTCGAACTCGTGACCTCTCGTATACGTGCACGCAGCTCGACCAACTGAGCTACGTGTCTAACCTGAAATAAACCCTACTTTACTTATTCTTATATACTAATTAAGTTAAAACACTTTATGTTATTATTTAAAAAGGATTTTAAAGGCTTAACCGGTTCCCTTATCAAGTTTCGAACTCGTGACCTTCAGTCCTCGTGCACACACTGAGTTTTATTACTCTTATTAACTAGTTAAAGGATGTTCTAGATAGCTTTAAAAAAATTGGTTTTTAATTCTGAAAGTCGGCAGTGTATACGGATCGAACTCGGGACTTGAATGTTATGATTGCACACAGTCCACCACTGGACTGTGTGTCTAACCCGATGAATTACCCGCCTTCAATTATACTTATATATTAATAAGAACTGCATCTTCTTCACCTGTTTTACCCAAATTCATCAACCCGAACAATACCCAATTTAATCAGTTTAATTTACCCTCAAATCATTTAACAACTGATATTAGAATGAGTAGAAAAGAGTATACCGAACTGAGGCGAGTTTTTGATCCTTTCCGGTTGAATTCTGGCGGCGAAGGGGGTATTCCGGCGAAAACAATTGGCCTCCGACGAGAGTTTTTTTTATGAGTAGAGAAAGAACGAAATTTCCTTTGAGATGGGCTAGTTCACTCAGACGAATAAGATGGTATTTATCAGCTCAATGATTGAGACATTTTCGGTTTCAAGATTTTAACATTTGATTCCAAAACGGTTTTGCTTTGAATTGATCTTGATTTCGTGATTGTAACTGTTTATCAGTTACTTCCATTTCTTTACAACCGAAATCAAAGATTGATTTGATTGAAAATGGGCGGTTACGAGTTCTGACATTGAAGTTGCAGGTTGTAAACTTGTTTGCGTATTAAATTTATTTAATTTGGGTGTTATCACATCTAGTATGTGTAGGTCAGCGGTGTGTAAGGTGTGTGTTTGATTGGGACCCGGGTTCGACTCCCGGCTACCCCCTTTTTGTTTTGATTTATTTTATTTTTATTATTTGAGTTTTAGTTACTTTATTTATCTCTTTGGTAGTTATTGTTTTAGTTGTATAATTCATTTGTTAATCATAATTAATCAAATTAAATAACAAAATTGAATAACGCACCACGAATTTCTAATAAATTCTTGAGTTCTCAAACGGAGCGGGTTTTGGAACCCGTTTTACACGAATGTTACAGTATCCCCTACTTCTCGAAATTTCGTCCCGAAATTTAAGTAGAAGTTGTAACTGGAAAAGATGCGGGTATTTTTCGTGCATTGAGTCTTCGCGTTCCCAAGTAAACTCAGGTCATTTTTTGAGTCCCAGCGCACCCTGACTATTGGAATACGACTTCGTCTTAAACGCTTTTCACCGATATCCATGATTTCTACAGGTGTTTCAACAAAATGCATTGATTCATCGATTTGAATATCTTCTAATGGGATATGAAGGTTTTCGTCGGCGAGACACTTTTTCAAGTTTGATACATGGAATGTGGGATGAATTTTGTTGAGTTCTTCTGGTAGGTCAAATTGCATGCTATAGGACCGACTCTTTCGAGTATCTTGAATGTTCCCACATAGCGTGGTGCCAGCTTGTCTTTTTGACCAAAACGAACCATTCCCTTCCACGGTGATACCTTCAAAACTACTTGATCACCAACGCAAAATTCCAGTGGCTTTGTCGTTTATCAGCGTAATTCTTTTGACGACTTCGAGCTGCTTGAAGATTATTGCAGATCTGAAGAATTTTGTCCCTCGTTTCTTTGATCAATTCAAGTCAGTGATTTGCGCTTCACCAACTTCGTGCCAACATATAGGAGATCGGCACTTACGACCATATAAGGCTTCAAAAGGAGCCATGCCGATGCTAGAATGATAACTATTGTTGTACGAGAATTGAACTAATGGTAGATGAGTATCCTAATTACCCTTGAAGTCTATGACACATGCTCGCAACAGGTCTTCAAGGGTTTGTATTGTGCACTCAGATTGACCATCAATTTGAGGGTGAAAGGCAGTGCTGAGATCTAATCAAGTACCCAAAGCTGATTGTACGGCTTGCCATGTTCGTGAAGTAAAACTACCATCTCGATCTGAGATGATACTTAAGGGTACACCATGGTGGCTTACAATTTCATCAATATAGATACGAGCTAACTTCTCGTTCTTGTAGTCTTCACTGATTGGGATGAAATGAGCTGATTTAGTGAGACGATCAATGATAACCCAAATTGTGGCATACCTACTGGAGGTGCGAGGTAACCTGGTAATAAAGTCCATGGTTATATTTTCCCACTTCCAAACGGGTATTTCGGGTTGGACGAGTAATCCTGAAGGTCTTTGATGTTTCAGCTTTTACTTTAGAACATGTGAGGCACTTGACCCAAAAATGGCAATATCCTTCTTCATGCCAGGCACCAGTATGAGTATCGTAGATCTTGATACATCTTATCAGCCCCTAGATGTATAAAGTATTTGTGTTTTGTAAGCCTCATTCATGAGGAAAGTACAAAGATTGTCGCGATTAGGTATCTAAATACGGTTTAGATAGTAAAGGATACCATCGGACTTGGTTTCTATCTTGAGTTCAGCTCCACAAGACAATTCATCTCGCACATCATTTTCCGTGACAGAGGTATGTTGAGCTGCTTGAATTCGATTTTGGAGATCGGTTACAATTTGAGAACACAAAAGATGGATGGAATTCGCATACTCTTTTTGACTAAGAGCATCAGCTACAACATTGGCTTTGCAAGGATGATATCGAATTTCATAATCGTAATCATTTAAGAGTTCGACCCATCGTCGTTGCCTCGTTCAACTCTTTTTGATTAAAGATATGTTGAAGGCCCTTGTGGTCATTGTAAATTTCACACTTGGTACCATTGAGATAGTGTCTCCATATCTTTAGAGCGAACATGACTGCTCCAAGTTCTAGGTCGTGAGTGGTATATAGTTTTTTTTATGCACTTTGAGTTGCCTTGAGGCGTAGGCTATCACCTTTCTTCTTTGCATCAGAACACAACCTAAACCTTGCCCTGAAGCGTCACAATAAACCACAAAGTCTTCGCAACCATCATGAAGTGTATGGATAGGTGCATCACAAAGTTTTTATTTCAACGTTTGGAAAGCCTCTTCTTGCTTGGGCTCCCAAATGAAGGGTTTACCCTTGTGAGTCAAGGCTGTAAATGGGACGGCGATACAAGAAAAATTTGTGATGAAATGTCGATAATAACCAGCTAGAACAAGAAATGATCTAACTTCAGTAGGAGTGCATGGCGCTTGCCATTCTTGTACTACTTTGATCTTTGCTGGGTCGACATGAATCCCTTTGTCGTTAACGACATGACCAAGAAATTGTACCTCTTTTAACAAAAACTCACACTTCGAGAACTTGGCATAAAGCCTTTGGGTCCTCAAAAGTGTTAGGATAAGTCGAAGATGTCGCTCATGATCAGATTTGGTCTTAGAATAGATAAGAATATCATCAATGAAGACTATGACAAAACGATCGAGGTAGGGTTTATACACCCTATTAATCAAATCCATGAAAACAGCAGGAGCATTGGTCAAACCAAAAGGCATAACCATGAATTCATAGTGGCCATAACGAGTTCGAAAAGTAGTCTTTGGAATATCTTCTTCACGTACTCTAAGTTGATGATAACCAGAACGAAGATCGATTTTTGAGAAACAGGTGGCACCCTGAAGTTGATCTAGAAGATCATCGATACGAGGTAAAGGATAGCGGTTCTTGATGGTCAGCTTGTTGAGCTCCCTATAGTCGATACACTTACGAAAAGTTCCATCTTTCTTCTTTACAAAAAGAACCGGCGCTCCCCAAGGTGATGAGCTAGGACGTATGAATCCCTTGTTAATCAACTCTTGCAACTGACTAGCTAACTCTTGCATCTCAAATGGGGCTAACCGATATGGAGATTTTGCGACTGGTGTAGCACCAGGTACAAGATCGATTCAAAATTCGACTTCTCGCACAGGAGGAAGTCCTGAAACATCGTCGGGAAAACTTGAGGAATTCTTTAACGATTGAAATGTCTTCGAGCTTCTTTTCCTTGCCTTCCTTCTTGATGTTGTGAGCTAAAAATGCGATATAATCCTTGCGAAGGTATTTTCGAGCTTGAAGGCATGACATCAGTTTAGCCCTTTGGAGGGGGTCTCACCAAAGATACGCAAAGTTTGACCGTCAACGAGAGGAATTCGAATAAACTTCTCGTAACAAACAACTTCAGCGTGATGCTTACTAAGCCAGTCCATACCAATGTGACGTTGAAACTACCCAAATTCATAGGGATGAGATCAATTGAGAAGTCATGATCATTGAGAGTAAGAGTACAATCACGAATAATCGAGTCTAACGTAATAGGTTCACCATCAGCAACTTCCACCTGAATGATTCAACAAGACTAACGCAGGGTAATTCAAGTACCGATTCGAATTCTAAGGACACGAAACTCTTATCCGCACCAGTGTTAAATAGTATAGATGCATAACTACCGTTAATGAGAAAAGTACCGTTAACCACATTATTATCAGCCCTAGCTTGATTGGCATTAATGTTGAAAGATCTTCCTCTTGCGGGTGGATTAGCTTGGTTGACTTGATTCACTGGGTTGGCTTGAGCATTTATGATGTTCACCAAATGTGGGCAAGTGTTTGGAAAATGGGTTGGATCACCACAGTTGAAACATGCTCTAACTGGTTGCATCATAGGGTAATTGGATTGATAGTAGGGTTGGGCCATGGTTGAGCAGGCGGTAAAAGTAGAGGTTGTTGGTATTGGGTTTGGCCTGCCACTTGGTTGTTGGGTTGGGCTTGAGGTTGATTGCGGTTTGGCTTTTGGAGAATGCGACAAGTTTGGATTATGTGACCAGCACGACCACAACTTGTGCAATATTGACATGGGTTCTCAGGAGGTGGTGATATTGGCATCGATTGCATTTTGGGTGAGATCCTGTGTAAGGTTTCTTGAATGGGCGGCAGGAGGAGCGACTTGCGTGATTGGGGCAACAGTGATAGGGATTGATTTGGGTAACGACGAAATTCTTCCCATCGCGTTTCCTTTGACCAGCAAACTTAGAAGACGAACCTGTTTGGATTGGGTTTCAGCACGTCTCTTGTCTTTCTTCTTCTCATCTTTAAAAACGCCATTTCGAATGCGATTTTCCATGAGTTCTGTAGCCAGCTCCATTGCAGCCTCGAGGGTGCAGGTGTAGTACTCAGCACAGAATCTTGAATTTTCGAGGGAAGACCTCGAATATAGTGCTCAATTAAACGACAGAGTGGAGTGAACAAGTTGGGGACCATCTGATTCAATTCGAATTGTCTCTTATTGTATCTTGTGTGGTCTCCCTCCTTTTGTTTCAAAGCGTAGAACTCATCGTCCAATTTCTTGATTTCACTTCTTGGACAGAAGCGCCTTGTCATGATCTCCCTCAACTCTTCCCAAGTTAAGGCCATAGCAGCTTCAGCACCTCGCTTTCCGTTCTCTGTGTTCCACCATGTAAGTGCTACCCCATATAAATGACTGATAGCATATCGCACCTTGCGATCATCGGTACAATCGCTGAGGAAAGTGCTTTCCATCTCCTCAAACCAACGGAGGAGAGCGGTGATACCTTCAGTCCCCTCGTATTTTGGAGGATCGCAGGATTTGAAATGCTTGTAGGTGCATTTGGTGGTGTTAGGGGAGGTTGGCGACATTTTGACCTTCTTGATTGATGGGGTTCATGGGATTGGCGGCAAGAGCTTGTTGAACTTGGACGACGATGTCGGGAAGTACGCAGCCATCTGTTGGGCTATTTGAGCGGCCATGCGCTCGCCAGATCTTCCTGACCTTCTACCACCTCGGGAGTGTCTAGTAGACATCTACAGGAAATTCGTAGCGAGATTATGAGTTGATCGTTTTTAGGTGTCATGTGCCGTAAAAAGAGAAAGCAATATTCATAAAATAATTGAGAAAATAAATTTACTACATCCATAGGATGTCTTGGGCTTTGCTCATGTTTGGGTCCCCAAAGGTTTCCCATAATGTGTCGTAAAAAGAGAAAGCAATATTCACAAAATAATTGAGAAAATAAATTTACTACATCCATAGGATGTCTTGGGCTTTGCTCATGTTTGGGCCCCCCAATGTTCCCATACTTTGGCCTACATAGTCATGTGGGCCCCCATGACTACTGGGCTTTGTAGGGTTCACATTGGTGTTGCCCGGTTAACGTTGGCATTACCCGAATGAAAATCGTAAAAAAAATGATTGCGGGATATAAGGTCGGAGTGTGTCTAGGTGTAGACTCAATGACAACTCAAAGTGAGGTTAGTTCACACAACGTTTGATGTGGCATGCTTTGGCCTAATAGGTCCATCGTACTCTCATCGTTAGTCCCCAGGTAGGTAAACTGGTCCATTATATTGGATTTATACGAATGCCAATCCTAGATAGGACGTCCCAACTACCGTACTGGTACCCTTCCAGTACTGCATGCCCGTCATAGAACTCACTTTAATGAGATTGAAAACATGAAAAATAATACAAATCCTTGAGAAGAAATCATGAAAATTTGTGAATTTGTGTTGTGGGTGTTTGCATATACATGATATGTTAAGAATATATAAGCTACAATAAATATCACACAGTAACATGTAATAGTGAAAGTGCAGTAACATGTAATAGTGAAAGTGCTTGCATGCATTTGTGTGTAAAATAAATATGAAACAAATAAACATCATGAGTTTGCATGTAACACGTAAGCATTTAAAATCTAATCAACTATAGTATAGGCTCTAAGGGTCTAATAACCTATCCAATATCCTTATAGTCAGAGCTCTGATACCAATCTGTCACACCCTGACCCGCAGCGGAAATAGAAGTCGGGGCACAATTGGGTTATCATTAAAGCTCATGACATTTACTATAATTAAGTTTTATATTTATTATTTGAAACTTTAGAGAAAATATCCAATCACAAAGAAACATACAAACACAAGCAATATTGTTCTAAATAAGACATATTTTATTCATCTTCTAAGACCAATCCTACATGTTCCTCTCCTCAGCCTATCCACCTGTATCATGTGTAAAACAAAAGTTTGGGTCAACAAAAGTTGGTGAGTGAATCTAAATTTAACATTTAAACAATTTAATATTGATTAATTTTAGAAAAATGTGCAAAGACCATATATGAGCATATGTATATATATAAACAAACCATCAAACCACATAATATCCATAATGTACACATGCATGATAAATGATGAACTGTGAGATCAACGCTCAATCAAACGAAGCCGATCTAATGAGGCACGCGATGCTCAACTCATATCCAACTGAGGAACTGATGGGCCTTGTAAGATTAACTTGCACTGAAATGATATAATGTAACCACATATAACAACAACGACAAAAATATACACATTAGATCACGTAATGGTGTTAGCACAAGTTGTTTGAATAAATAAAATATGTAAACGACACATGATACACCCCAAAACACTAATTAAAAGGGGAATTGTAAGGGTTCACTCACAGTGGGTGCGTTTTCCTTGATTGATGATGAATGCGCACGAGTTTGGGATTTAACCACGAGAGAAAACTAACCTAAAGAATAACGTAGTAATTTGGTAAATAAATAAAAGTTATATTTTAATTAATGCTTTTTATTAGATTTTTAGGTTATTTTTGTGGTAATTAATGGACTTTTTAAACCTAAAAAGTCTTGCTTTTAAGTGCTTTTAATTAATTTTTAATTAACACATTAAAGAAAATAATAATATAAAATATATAAAAAAATTGGATCTTGACAGACCTGACAAGGTCTGACCGTTTTTATGCATGGAATTGGCAGCGGTGTTAGGTTCGAACTCGTGACCTCCCGTATACGTACACGCAGCTCTACCAACTGAGCTACGTGTCTAACCCGAATTAAACCCTACTTTAATTATTCTTATATACTAATTAAGTTAAACCACTTTCTGTTATTATTAAAAGGATTTTAAAGGCTTAAACCTGTTCCCTTGTTAAGTTTTGAACTCGTGACCTTCAGTCCCCGTGCACACAGCCCAACCAGTTGGGCTGTGTGTCTAACCCATTTTAAAACTGAGTTTTATTACTCTTATTAACTATTTAAAGAATATTCTGGGTAGCTTTAAAAAAATTGGTTTTTAATTCTGAAAGTCGGCAGTGTATACGGATCGAACTCGGGACTTGAATGTTATGATTGCACGGAGTCCACCACTGGACTGTGTGTCTAACCCGATGAATTACCCGCTTTCAGTTATACTTATATATTAATAAGAACTGCATCTTCTTCGTTTGTTTTACCCAGATTCATCAACCGGAACAATACCCAATTTAATCAGTTTAATTTACCCTCAAATCATTTAACAACTGATATTAGAATGAGTAGAAAAGAGTATACCAAACTGAGGCGAGTTTTTGATCCTTTCCGGTTGAATTCGGCAGCGAGCAGGGGTATTCTAGCGAAAACAATTGGCCTCCGACAAGAGTTTTTTTTATGAGTAGAGAAAGAATAAAATTTCCTTTGAGATGGGCGAGTTCACTCAGACGAAAAAGTTGGTATTTATAAGCTCAATGATTGAGACATTTTCGGTTTCAAGATTTTAACATTTGATTCCAAAACGGTTTTGCTTTGAATTGATCTTGATTTTGCGATTGTAACTGTTTATCAGTTACTTCTGTTTCTTTACAACTAAAATCAAAGATTAGATTTGATTGGAAATGGGCGGTTACGAGTTCTGACATTGAAGTTGCAGGTTTTAAACTTGTTTGCGTATTAAATTTATTTAATTTGGGTGTTATCACATCTAGTATGTGTAGCTCAACGGTGTGTAAGGTGTGTGTGTTTGATGGGGACCCGGGTTCGACTCCCGGCTACCCCCTTTTTTTTTGATTATTTGGGTTTTAATTACCTTATTTATCTCTTTTTAGTTATTATTTTAGTTTATAATTCATTTGTTCATCATAATTGATCAAATTAAGTAACAAAATTGAATAACGCACCACAAATTTCTAATAAATTCTTGAGTTCTCAAACGGAGCAGGTTTTGGAACCCGTTTTACACAAATGTTACATACGTGAAGATTACTGAGTCGAGAAATTAGCTCGTATCTACACAGATGAAGTCATCTGTCGTCACGGTGTCCCATTGACATTATCTCAGACCGTGATGGTCGTTTCACTTCTCGTCTTTGGCAAACATTCCAAAAGGCGCTTGGTACTCAACTCAATCTTAGTACTACTTTCCATCCTCAGTCTGATGCTTAAACCGAGCGTATATCCAAACTCTAGAGGACATGCTTCGTTCTTGCGTAATTGATTTTGGTGGCAACTGGGACACACACTTGCCTTTGGTCGAATTCTTGTACAATAACAGTTACCACGCGAGTATTCAAATGCACCATTCGAGGCATTGTATGGATGCAAGTGTCGATCGCCTATTTGTTGGCACGAGATCGGGGAAGCTCAAATCACCGGTCCCGAGTTTATACAAACAGATGACGGACAAGATTTTGCAGATTCGGGACAACTTGCTGAAAGCTAGAAGCCACAAAAGATCTACGCAGATAAAAGACGCAAGCCTTTGGAATTCAACGTTGGTGACTTTGTACTTCTCAAGGCATCCCCATTGGAAGGGTGTCGTTCGTTTCTGGAAAAAGGGAAGCTCACTCCTCGTTACGTAGGTCCTTTCAAGATTCTAGAAAAGATTGGCAGTGTAGCCTACCGACTGGACCTACCGCAAGAGCTTAACAACGTTCATCTACCTTCCATGTCTCAAATTTGAAAAGATGTCTCGCCGAAGAAGGACTCCAAGTTCCACTTGAATATCCTCAAATCAATGAGACTTTACACTTCGTGGAGAAACCAGTCGAAATCATGGATCGAGGCACTAAGCAACTAAGGCGCAGTAGAATTCCATATCGTGAAGGTTTGGTGGGAAGGAAAACGTGGCGCTGAATTTACTTGGGAACTTGAAAGCGACATGAAGACTAGGTATCCACATTTGTTCATGCGTCTTCCTAAATTTCGGACGAAATTCCCTAAAGGAGGGGAGACTGTAACGCTTCGCATTTGTAACATTCCGTTTTTGGTAAGGTCGCTTCGTGTTTCTATTTTTGGAAAGTCCAAACCTTGTAATCGTATTTCTATTTCCAATTCATTGTAATCTTAGGTTTTGATGGTAATCAAGATCGATCAATTACGCGAATTCCGCAAACTTTATTCATGTTTAAACTTGTGATCATACGTTACTTTATTGCTTCATAAGTCAATTCGAAACGACTCATAAATGCTTGTTGAATGTTTATAAATCTTAATAACAAAGGCAAGAAAGGCAATTAATGACTTAATGCAAATTATTCAAGCTTCTGCCATCGTAATAATCTTGTCACAACGTGTGTTTAATATACGCTTTCAAGAAGTCTTTTTTTGGGTTTTAACACAACGTTACACATGACCTTAGATCATCATAAGACCTAACATGTCACACATATAATGTACAATGTTAAAAGACCAAATACATCAATTATATCATTGAAACAACAAAAAAGAAATTAAAAAAAGCCTAACAGCTTGCGGCCGCAAGCTGTTAAGGCAATATCCTTTCTTTTTTTTTTTAATTCAAAGACTCACCTAATTGCATTAAATTAACCCTAATCCTAACCCTAATCCTTCCACTATAAAACCAAGTGTTCCTCCATCACTTCCCCACTTTTACAAGCCTCCAAACACCTCAAATAACCCTCTAAACTTCAGAAATTCTCTGCTGAAACACAGCAGGTTGCAAGTGAGTTTCAACTCACTTCTTCTTCTTCTAGCCTTGTTTTTCCTTCTAACACTCTTGGATAACCTATAGGAAGGTTCTCAAAAGTTTTCTTGAGCAAAACTAAGGTGAAACCCCACCATTTTGAGGTCCAAAAGTGTGCAAACTTTCTGCCCAAATTTTATCTTTTTAAACTTCAAAATTTTCAATGTTTTCTTCCTCAACAATGTTTGCTAAGCCCTATGGATGTTACCATAGGTTTTCCATGTTGGAAGATAACTTATAAAACCTTTTCGAAACTTGTTTTTAAATATAACAACTCTATGCCACTTATGCCTCTAACCACGTTTATGGTTAGTGTGTTAAGCTAGACTTGTTCATACCCAATCAAGGGGCATAACATGTCTCTATGCTTGTGGTTTTAATAGGGTTTCAAACCCTCAAGTGTTGACCATCCAAGCTTACGAGCTTGTGTTGGTGTAGGTGTGATTACATGAAGGCCTTGGCCATTCAACTTTTCAATCCACCCCTCACTTGATGATTTCTATAATTCTTGGCCATCCGGATTGTCCTTGTGCCAATCTTGTGTATTGGTGAATCTTACGAAAGAGGTTTAGGATGGTTAACCTCCTACCTCCATCCATGACTTATATGACTTACATGATATCTATGAAATACTTTATATAACCGAACCGTTGACAATGACCATATGGTTATTTGTCCTAATATTAGGTTATTTTATCTTAGACCTAACCATCGTTACGATTCTATTGGCATGACCCATAAAAACACAAACACCCTTCGGGGCTTATAGTGTCAAAAACGAGCGTTAACGTCTAGATAAATACCTTTGTCTATATATACTTTGTGCATACATTAAATTCCTAAAATTGACAAACTCCATCATAAATCTAAAACTCGCACACCTACGTTGACTTGTGTAGGATAACTTTGTGTTTATCCCCCTAAATCAACCTAACGCTTTCACAGAATTTACTTTGCAAAACCGTGAGTACACTCGGCACCCTTTTTATGTTTTACACTTTTTGGGTGCAGTATATTAATTTACCAAACTACACTAATTCACGCTTTTCTATGAAATCACACAAACAATCCATCAAATATGCTTTAGTTATGTGCTACTTGAATTGTTACTTGGTATATTCTTATGTAATCTAAATGTCATTCACTTCGATCAAGCCTCTCTTAACATGTATAGCGCTATAGGAGTAACGCACCGCCCGTATACTTGTGGTCAATGTTAAGTTATAATCTTTTATGCGATACACTAGAGGATTAACTTATAGTTCGCATGCCTTGTTACATTTATCTTCTATGCTAGCTATTCATGTGGATTTGTTTAAACGGTTTTAATACTTTTGCTATGATATCAAAATTGTGTACTCGCCAATACTTTGTTATTGAACTATACTTTTTAACATGTTGCAGGTTGATGAAATGGCATGATGAAACTTAGTAGATCGGGTTAGAAACACGCGTAGAATGCTAAGTTGATTATTATGTATTGTTAAACTTATTTTGTTGTTGTTATTTTGTATTTCGATTATGTTGTAACTTGACAATTTGATGCTTTGAAATGAAATGAGTTGTTTAATTAAATATTGCCACAAATAGTGTTATGATGTCTCAAGCAATCTAGTTCGTCTCACTCTGATGTTTCCGCCATCGGTTGGGGTGTGAAACCAGCTATTCCTGCTACAACACAACAAGGCGGCATTCCTCAATCTGTTGCTCTTGCACCGGCTCTGCTCAAGCTGTGTCCAATTTTGCTTTTCTTACTAAAGAGAATGAGGAGAAATTGGCCATAGTTGCCTCAATGATTAACAGTTTAAATGCCTTCTTAGCAGGTGATGTGACTCCCCCATCTATTCTTCCAACTAAAATAGATCAAATAATGGAGGAGGATTTGGACGAGATTGTCCTGGAATCTTGCAATGGCTGCTTTCCGCGTCATAAAATTCAAAAGAAGTATGGGAGGCAACCATTGTCAAATCTGAAGAATGGATTGAAAAAAGATAAGCTTCGAAGCTATAGATGTCATGAACCAGGACACTTTGCTCGAGATTGCAAGAAGCCGCCATCTGGATTTGTTTCATCTAGTGTTGCAGACATACATAATAGTGACAGACAGCTGGTGCCAGTCTCTCATTCAAAATCTGCTTCATGCCCCCCCAAGTAGCTCTGGCGGAAATCAACAGCCTTGGTGGCACAACAACATGAAGGATTCAACTGGGAGATACAACAGCTCAGATGGAAACTCTGAATCTTTCTAAGAACATCAATCACTGCATGATGGCGCAGACAACTGAGACACCTGATCTTTCTGAAACGGTAAATCGAATTCTCTGTTTAGATAGTTGTCGTTTTAAATTATCACAAATGTGTGCCCATAATTCAACTCTTGTAGATGAATATCAACAAGCTGCATCACAGAACATCGCCTTTAAACATAAGAACAAGCTTCTTATGGAAAAGGTCGAAGCTCAAAAACAAGACATAGCTCAGCTAAAGCTTGACTTGAACCAACAACAATGTTGGGTATATGACTATAAGCTAAAATTAGCTGAAAAGGACGTAGAACTTCAAGCAGCTTTAGCCAAGCTAAATTTCTTGACATGGAAGTTTCAAGAAAATGAAATAAATATTAAAAAATTTGAAACTTCCAGCAAGCTGGTCAAGGACTTGTGTGATCTACAACTTAATTATTAAAAAAAATTATACAAAAGGCCTTGGGCATAATAAGGCTCCTCACCATATAATCATAACTATACAAGAATGCCTGATGAACTAGAAAATGAAGAAAATATGATGCATGGTAAACCATCAGATTATCTTTCAAAACCGTGGAAGCCCTACTACCCAAAATTCTCTAAGCCAAATGAACTCAAGAAGGATGATATTTTCTTCACTTCCACACCATCTTCACACGAATCTGGTGACCATCCCTCTTGTAGTGCAGATGATTTAGAGAAACTGACGTCTAAGGACGAGGTAGCAACATCGCCCACAAAATCAAAAAGTGAAAATCCTTCTGAAACTGAAACTGACTCAGTGAACGCTACTAACGTTTCTACCTCATGTGCAAAGATATATTAGTTGAGGATATTAAGATGGTGATCAAGAAGAATGTTTGAATTCAAATCAATTTCTTGCTGAACAATTTAAATTCTCAGATAGTGTTGGTTGTGTTGATAACGTAGACGTTTTTAATTGTAGTTTTTCATCTAATGCTGATGTTTTGGATCCTGATAATAAATGTGATAACTCTTGTGATGAAAACATTAATTCTGCTACAGGTACAACATCAACAGATGATTTGGTTTCCTCATTCCTAATAAAGAGACTGGAAGTTCTTCTCAGGAAGTACCATATGTTGATGCTAATCCTAGGGTTGACAGTGAGGAAATCAACCAACCAACTGAACCATGTGAAGAATGACGCTGGCATAGTACTAGAAGAATCGGGCGAATCAGCTTCTTCAAACAAAGAACGATGGAGTGATTCTGAAATGACAAAAAATGAGCATTCTCTTCCTGCTGATTCAGATAAAATATTTGAAACTAAATCTGAATCAGAATCACAAACTATTCAAAATTTAGAGATTCCTCCTGCTTTTAATACTTCAAGCTCATCTTCTGGTAGTTCAGAAAAGGATGTCCTTGCTGAACCACCCGTCTCCTCTGCAGAATCCACCACGCAAAAATGGTTTGAAAACTAATAATAAGAAACAAAGAACACGTAGATCCAAAAAGAGGAAAACCAAACAGGCGTCTCAGACAAATGAAAAGGCGACTGCTGAGTCAGTTCCTCAGTCTGAGAAATTGACTCGGTAGCCCTAAACTGAATCTGTTAAGCAACCAGCTGAAAGGAAATCAGTTAAATTTGTGCCTAAGTCTACTAACTCCAAATTGTCTAATTCAAATCATAAAACTAACAAATGTGCTGATGGTTGTGCACAGGCAACACCAAGACCAAAACCTTGTACCAGCCGTCAGTACCAGCAAGTAAGAAACTGACAGACAAATTGCCTAGAATTTCCCAAGCTGAACGGACTATTTTCTTTCAGAAGAGGCAGACCAGTTTCAACTGTGGATTTCCCGGGCATATTGCATGAAATTGTCAAAAAGCATTTACACCTTTCAAAGCATTAGTCTCCAACTATCAGGAACTATCCATAATCGCCTATATCAGGCTCGATTTGCTACGGCTAAGCCTTCTGATCAAGACTGGAACATGGCCAAGTGACAAACTCACAAATATCTAAGACCTTCAGGTTCTCTGAATCCTTCTAGCACTCCAAAAATTGTGTAGAAGTCTGACTCGCTAACCTGGAGGCCTAAGATCTTGACCAAGATCCAGTCTTCTGCCCCAGAATCAGACAAATCAAAAGTATCATCGACCTCATCCTCAACTAATTTAATTTTCTGTGAGGTGACTTATGTTGATTCACATGGCATGCCCAGATCGCCAATGGCCTGGGTTGCAGCTTCTAACTAAAACCTGTTGAAATGTGCAGGAACAGCTCTTGGTGGACTCTCGTCAGAATCTGGTATATCGATAGTGGCTGTTCCAGGCACATGACAGGGGACATCTCGTAGTTGAATGACATTCAGTTTTTCGATGTGGGTTCGTCTCCTTCGCAGGTGGTGAAACAGGAAAGATCACTATGAGAGGAACAGTGTGCAATGGAGCTCTCAGTTTCAAGAATGTGAATTATGTTCCAGAGTTGAAGCATTGTCTCTTGAGTGTGTCTCAGCTCTGTGATAATCATTTGGATGTTCTCTTTACCAAGAAAGGGTGTTATGTACTGAAACCAGGCCTCATCATTCCGGATGAATGGATTCTTCTCAAAGCGGCATGAAAAGGAAATGCATATGTCATCGACATGAACAAAGCCCTAACCGACAAGCTTACCTGCCTGTTCTCGTTGACTGCTGAACACGATGCAATGTTATGGCACAGTCGACTCGGACATAACAACATGAAGAACTTAAATAGACTTGCAAAAGGTGGTTTAGTCAGAGATCTACCAGTTTGGGATTTTATGTAGATTGAAAAGTGTGAATCATGTGCACGTGGGAAACAAACATCGATAGCCACACAAGTTTAAACCCGCACCCTCCACGTCACAAGTCTTAGAATTGCTTCTTATGGACCTTTTTGGCCCGACGGATATTCTGAGCATTGGCGGGAAGGCATACTGTCTAGTTATCATTGACTACTCATGATTCACTTGGGTCTTTTTTCTGGCACTAAAGAGTGAAATCGCTGAGTTAGTTCAATAGTTCATCACACTTATGGAAAACCAGACAGACACCACCGTGAAGGCTATTCGTTGTAATAATGGAACAGAGTTTAAGAACGCTACCTTAAATTCTTTCTGCTCCTCCAAGGTATTGATCGACAGTTTAGTGCAACCAGAACTCCTCAACAAAATGGGGTTGCAGAACGCAGTAACCGAACACTAATTGAAGCTGCGTGTACTATGTTGGTCGAATCCGAACTACCTCTCATTTTCTGGGCAGAAGCTGTCAATACCGCCTGTTATATTCAGAATCATGCCCTGATCAACAAAAGGCACATGAAAACGCCGTACGAAGTGGTTGAAGGTCGCAAACCTTCGGTCAAGCATTTCCGCAAGTTCGAATGCCCTTGTGTTCTTCTACTCATGGATTCTAAGGGAAAATTTAAATCACGCGGGGATCCATGCATTTTCGTCAGATACTCTAAGAATACTTTCTATCGTCTCTATAACAAGATCAAGAAAATGGTAGTTGAAACCTACAATGTGGGTTGGCTGGAGGAGAATCCCAAGGACGCACACATTGGTCCTGACTGGCTCAATGATTATTCCTCTTTGTTTAAATATGTTGATGTCCCTTCTAATGTGACTACAGGTACATGCAAAGCTTCTGACCTTCCAACGATGCCTATCTTAACTGAGGATGATGCCGATGCTGAACAACTGCAAGAGTCTTTTAAGCAGCTAAGTGTGGATCCACCTGGATTCAATGAAGCTATATCTACACCTCCACCAGTATCGCAGAATCAGGAAACTGCTTTTGAACAGATCCCTCAGGATGGTTCCCCTGAAGTTGAGGCTCCAAACACAGAACCTCCTGTGGCAAATGAAGGGCCTACACCTCCTGATGTCTTAGGCTCATCTCTGTTTCCTGAGCCTACACCACTAGACTGTTCTGTTGATTCATCAGTCAACACTCCCACTGGTGCAACTAATAAGGGGGAGCCATCTGGAGTTTCCTCACAGAGTGTTACAAACTTGCAATCAGATCTCCTTGTCCCTGCTATGCCTATACCACTGCGTCTACAGTGCGATCATCCAATTGAAAACGTTATTGGTCCTGTTACTGGTGTAGTTCGAACTCACAGTCAATCAGGAGATATGAATACTTGCCTTTACTCTTACTTTATCTCACAAATTGAACCTAAAAGCATTGATGTCGCTTTGCAGGAACCAGGCTTGGTTGACGCTATGCATAAAGAACGCAATCAGTTTGAGAAGCTTAGGGTATGGCAATTGGTGAAGCTTCCTCAAGGAAAACGTGCTCTTGAAACTTGTTGGGTATTTCGCAATAAACATGATGACATTGGGGTTATTGTGAGGAACAAAGCTCGACTGGTTGTTCAAGGTTTCCGCCAGATCGAAGGGTTGGACAACGATGAGGTTTATGCATCGGTAGCTAGATTGGAGGCTATTTGCATTTCCTGGCATATGCATCTTACATGGACTTCATTGTCTATCAAATGGATGTCAAGACTGCTTTTCTCTACGGCACGTGAAAGAGGAGATATACGTGGTACAACCACCAAGTTTCACTGACCTGACAAGCCGGATTATGCATACAAATTGGACAAAGCTTTGTATGGATTGCATCAAGCGCCTCACGCGTGGTATGCAACTCTAACAGAGCATTTGCTTGCTCATGGATATACTCGGGGAACCATTGATCAAACTTTGTTCATCAAATGTGTTGACAAGGACATTCTTCTTGTTTAAATTTACGTCGATGATATTATTTTTGGTTCTACGGATGATGGTTTGTGTCAGGAATTTGAAGAGGTCATGAAGAAGAAATTTGAGATGAGCTCACTGGGGGAGATGACTATGTTTTTGGGACTTCAAGTTCGTTAAAGCCCACAAGGAATCTTGATCCATCAAGGAAAATATGTCAATGACGTTCTTGCCAAATTCAAGATTACAGATTCAAAGTCTACGACTTCACCTATTGCTGAACAGCCTTTGTTAAATGAAGACGCTGAAGGAACGCCTGATAATCTAACCATATACCGGTCTATGATTGGCTCACTCATGTATCTCACTGCAAGTCAGACAGATATCATGTTTGCCGTTTGCCTGTGTGCTCGATATCAGGCTACTCCTAAACTCTCTCATTTACATGCTGTTAAAAGAATCTTTAGGTATCTCAAAGGGGCACCATCACTGGCCCTCTGGTATCCTAGAAATTCCGAATTTGAACTGTATGCTTTCTGTGACAATAATCTTGGAGGTACAGACAGGGATATGCGCTCAACTTCAGCTGAATGCTAATTCTTGGGAGATAGATTAATCTCTTGGCAATGCAAGAAGTAGCAGACGGTTTCGCTTTCTACAGCGCAAGCAGAATATGTCACAGCATCAGCTTGCTGCTCCCAGGTTTTATGGATGCAACACCAGCTTGCGGATTACGGTTTGACTTATCTAAACACAACAATTAATTGTGATAATGATGCCGCTATCCAAATTGTCAAAAACCCTGTTTTTCACTCCAATACCAAGCACATCAATATCAAAGTCCATTTTATTCATGATTTCTATGAAAAAGGTCTCGTTGTTGGTGCATATTGTGCGACAACAGCTTAATAGTTTTCTAGTTTAGTCTTTGGATATTTTGTATTGGGCTTAGCATTTGTGTTTAGCTTGTTTAGAGTTGTAATGGGCTTGGAGAATGGCCTAACCCAGTATAAAGCCTAGTATGCAGACATGTAGTATATATACATGTGATGCATTAGGGTTTAGAAGTTTTTTAGACAGATGGTTGGACAGAACAAAGAATTAGGAGAAATCTACAGAGAGTGGCTGGGAGATTTCTAGAGAGTCTTGAATTGATTGTAAACATTCATGTTGGATAATTAATAGAAGACTGTTTAAAGGAATTGTTTCGTGTTCTTGTTTTTGTTTATGTGAAATCTGATCTAGGGGATTCCGCACTCTAGATTAGATAGACGATTCTGTCAAGATCCATAAGGACTAGGGGACCTACAATTGGTATCAGAGCATTCGGCTCTTGATTATTGCTCGGTTCAGAATCGTAAAAGCAGAAAAATTGGGTTTTTGGGCGTGTTGGAGGCTGTTCTTGAAGTTTGTGACGGCTGAATTAGGGTTTTGACGGCTATTTTAGGGTTTTTGTAGGTATTTCGGAGTTTCTGCAGCATTTTGGATTAACAGCCAAGCATTCCAGATTGAACACTTGCATTCCGGATTAAATAGCATAGTAATTCGGATTGAAGACTTGAATTTCGGACCAGAATCTGCATTTCGGATCTGGAAAACAGTGCAACTCGGATTAGAAAAGCCATTTCGGATTCCATTTCGGATTGAATTTTGGATCAGAAGCTATTTTGGATTCCATCTCGGATCAGAAGCTATTCCGGATTCCATCTCGGATCAACACTATTCCGGAATCCATCTCGGATCCGAGTAGTGTATTCCGGATTTCCATTTCAGATCAGAACAGTGCATTCCGGATGTCATCTAGGATCACTATTCCGGATCACCATTTCGGATTAGCAATTCGGATCACTGTTCCGGATTTTCATCTCGGATTGTCAATCAGAGTTACCATTTCGGATTTTACACTGTTCCGGATTATCTTCAAAAAGGTGGAAAGTTAACCAGCTGAGGTAACCAGAGTTAAATGTTTTCGGACATTGAATTTGACCCACAAATATTCTTGACAAACCGGTTGCATAGTTAGGCTCGTGTGATTTTTAGGACAAAAAAAAGGCACGGAAAATCCTAAAATCACTATCGGACATTATATATCATTGGATTCGTATCGTCGAGATGAGTCTAACGGTACAATTTGGTAATCACACTTTTCGGACAAATTTGTGAACGTTTTAACGGTGGTTACGATAAGTTGCGGGTTAGATTTGGATTTTGACACAGGTATACCAAAATCCATTTAAACTATTAGCTGCGTGTTAAAGATGGGAAAATTGAACAATTTAAGTGAGGGTGTTAAAAATTGGCCAAAGTTGATAAATGCTGAATAATATGTAGAATGGAAGAATCAGTTTGAGGCATTTGTTCAAAGTGAAGATACTAAGATGTGGAATTGTATGATTGCTCCCACACGTCGAGTTAATGGAAGAATTATGGTTCTCTCATATGAGAAGATGGAAGATTTTCGGTCTTTATGTTGTTTAGTCATCCGGGGATATCTTGGCTGCCCTTCTGTTGCATCCAGATTATATGCAGACCTACGCACAGTCAGGATATCTTTAAAAGAGCCAAAATAGAAGAGCCATAATAGAAGGGCCAAAACCTTAAAAGGAAGGAACTCTCATTCTGAGAATATTCCACGAATTCAAACATACCACTTAAGGTATCTGCCTAACCTTCGTCAGATACTATTGGTCACTCTGCTGTATGAAAGTACTGACCTGTTCACCAATAGTCCGATGTTGTAAAATAAAAGGATGATCTCAGTATCTCACCTGCTACGATGAATCGTTGTGCTTACCTTGATCGCGGGGGTATGTCATGGTATGGGACACACGGGTATCATAGTATAATACTACCTTAAGCATATCATAAAGCTAGAACTATAATGTTGAGCTTTAGGTTTAAATGGACAAGTATATTGGCAATTGCTTAGACCAGTCTGATCCAGCTCAAACTAAAAAATGATCCTTAGTCGACTTTAAAAACGATTTGATCCCATAGCAAGGCTGTGTATGTGTTTTTCTTTAAATATTTTACTTGCTTTTGTAATTGGTAAAGAGTGGTTGGATGCTTGGTTAGTTAAATTGTTGATCTTTGGTTAGATGTTTTCTGTCAAGGGATATTGGACTGGCCTGCTAAGTTTTGGAATTGGGCCAATCCAATAGAATTTTTGAAAGTCTTGAAATTGAACAAGTTTGGGATAATGGTGGTACTGTTCCGAATTGGGTTTTGCAAACCCTTTCCGGATAGGCCCATTGCCAATTTACTGTTCCGGATTGGGCTTTCATACCTTTTCCAGATAGGCCCATTGACAATTCACTGTTCCGGATTGTGGCCCAACATAAGCCCATTCACGATTGTTTGTTAATCTCGGATGATGGAATCCGGATTGACTTGGGCCCAAAGGTTTAGGCCCAAGCCCATTCCGGAATAGTATATAAATGAGTCAGAGTTACATTTCGGATCATTCACAAAATTTTTCCGAAATCCTTTGAAATCCTCTATTCATCTTCCGAATTCACTGTTCATCTTCATTTCAGATTTCATCTTAAATTTCATCCGAATTAGGTATAAAATGCTTCTTACTTATGAAATTAAATGATAATCTTCAAATATTCATGCATTTCGGATTGATCTTCAAATTGGCTGGTATTTCGGATTTCATTCCGGATGGATATTCAACCGAATTGAATGAACTCGGATTTCATCGGATGATGTTCGTCCGAAGTGATGAATGGTTCATCCGAATTCCTGTTGAACCATTTCGAATCCGGATTCTAAAGTTTGACTTTTGAACTATCTTGAACCCTTTCAAATAGTTGAACCTTTGCACTGTGTTTGAACCCTGTCAATGATTGAACCTTTCAAATGATTTATATTTAAACTATTTTGAACCTTTCGAATTTGTTGACTCTTAAGATGACCTGTCAGCTGGTTTTGTTGAACTAGACTTAACTTGTTTATTCTTTCTGACAAGAAATGGCGAAAGAGGCGTTCGACGCAGTTATGCTGGTGGAAAAACAGTTTCACAACCAGGCAGGTTATTTATCCGATCCTCCAGCAAAATTTTTCCAGGACTTTAGATCCATGATGGCTGGTCTGAATGAGTGCAAGATTGCATACGCCCTTCGAGCCAACCCAGTCATATATTGAGATCTTGCGCATACTTTTTGGAAGAGAGCTAGATTCCATTTAAGAGGCGCTGATGGGAGGCCATACATCAGTTCACTGATATAGGGAAAGGAGATTTTGTAAACGAGGCCTGTGTCCGAGTGGTATTACAGTTTGTTGATGCTACAAGTGATTCAACTCTGTATGCCAAGAGAAAGTGTTGCCTGTGCTGACGGAGATGAGTTACGAGGGAACTTATCTGCCTTTGCTCAAGAAAATGTTTCTCGCGTACTGGAGATTGTTGGTGCATGTGTTTATGCAATGTATTTCTTAGAACAAAGGAGGATTAGATCAACCAAATCAAACCCAAACTTCGACGACTGTGTCTCTCGTTATGGATTGGAAATATAACTTCTCCGGTTATATTTTCGAGAATATGAAGAATATTTTGGAACAGTCAAAGAAGAGAATGTTTCTGCTATAGCCACGATTTGTATAGTTGATTTTGGATGCCCGGTACCCTGATCTGACCAAGGATACTTCTGATGCTAATCTGTTGAACATGAAGCCAATGGGTCCAACCATTTTCGAAACTATGAAGAAAAACCGATCAACATCAAAGACTGTTTTCGTTGGTCGCATACGTTTGAAGAAGTTTGGAAGGTTATGTGAGGTGATTGGATAGGACATCCCAACACCTAAGCAAGTTAATGCTATGGTAGCTGAGGAACATGATATACCGATGAAAGAGAAAGAGATTGAAGTTGAGGATCTGGTTACCGATGCTGATACAGATGAGGAAGAAGCTTTTTTGGATGATATTACAGATTTTAATGCTCAGTTGACTCCAGTATTGACATAACTCACTATAGAGAATTTGGAAGCTCTTATTGCACACTTGAAAGAGATACAAGAGCACCAAGGTGATCCACCTCTTGTGATACCTTCTGTTGATATTCCGGTTGGTATGGTTGAATTTGAAGAAGAGGTTGACGAAGAAGAAGTACCATTGGTAAAGAGACGATGGACGGAGGCTGTTAAAGAACCAAGTCATTCTGAGGTTCAGATTGGTGTGTTGCTGAAGAATCTACTCTTGTTACATCTTTAGTTACTGTGTTGTTGACGGATACTCCGATAGTCGAATCTACTATTGCTGTGAACCAACAGTTACTCACATCGCTACACATTCTACTATTGTAATTCTTCCGGCAGATTCTGTGTTACAAATGATGGATTTTGGTGTAGCTCAATGGGTGCCGGAGGATCTGGAGCAGATTGGTAGTGGTTCAGGTGGTGTAGAAGGTGATGATACGGAATATTCAAAGCGATCAGAGAAACGATCATTTGAGTTCAATGGATTGGATAGCAATGACGAAGATGTGGATGTTATCGATTTGAAAAAGAGGGTGATCGTGCTTGAATAGGAAGTTGTTCTTAACATGGCCAGATTGCTTCGTTACAGACGCGAATAGATGTCAGGGATCAGACTATTGATCAGCTGCAAGGAGATGTTACTATGTTGATGACTATGGTGTTTGATTTGAAGGCAAAGTTAGAAAACATGTTTGGTCGAGAAATTTCTGATCTAACCGATGATCCGATGAATATTGAACATCGTCATAGAGCAGCCGAACAGAGAGCAGCCTAACAAAGTGAAGCCGATAGAGTAGATGCTGAACAGTTAGCTTCTGATCGTCAAGAAGGGTTGATGATTATCTACGTGATCCAAAGAGGAAGTACACTGCGAGTCAGAATCGTTCAACGACTCAAAAGAAAAAGCAGATGGTTCTGATGAAGAATGTAGACGTGAATCCACTTGATGAGAACTTTCAATTGAAGAATCCTTCCAACCAATCCGAGAGATATGTCATGGAACTCGGTTCGAGTTATTACAGCAAAGTTGGAAACAAGTTGAGAGTGCTAAGTTAGACGTATGATCATGTGAAGAATATGTGGCTTATCATCAGGCAGGATGGTACTCGTGAATATATTCAAAGGAATCTCAATTTGAAACGTGGATAAAGGTTGTGTTAACTGATCTTTTGAGAGCTCCTTACACTGACGACGATACTACAGAACGTGGTCCAGGTTGGAGGTTCTACAAACGCTTGGAGCAAGAAGTCAAGACTGGTTTTTAAGACGATGAAAACTGATGAGCCATATCTACGGGCGGCTAAGGGGGTTCGTGATGCGAGAACTGGTAGGCGTTTTAAATCAGTGATGGGCCCCCCAACAGATAAGGAACTTGTGATATCGGTTGCTCCGACATTCCCCAAAGGTATTCTGAAGAACTTTAATTTCTGGATGTATGATCCTAAGGTTGGAAGTGTAGCGATCGTCACCAAAGAGAAGGCTTTGCGAGTGAATGACGTGGTGGATTTAGTTAGTTTTCATGCTGAAGATCTTCAAGTTCTTGCTGCAAATTAAATTCGATCAGCAGAATTATATGAAATTTGTGCTAAAGATTGGACGGCTGCTGTTGCTGGGATAATTGCTGGGGGATTGGGAGTTGATGCGCTACCCAAAGACTTGTTGTAAACCTGGGGGAGATTTTTGGGCTTATAACTGAAGGTTTACAATTAGTGCTACTTTTGGGCTAAGTTAAGGGGTTTTGGCTTCCTAGTGTCTCATGGGCCTAGGGTTGTAACTTGTGGGCTATGTAATTAGTATAAATAAATGTATTAGGTAAAGGTTTTGGGCTAGTCAGTTATTATTGAAAAATTTGTATCAGACACTATTCTAGTGTATGCAAGTTGCTTTGACTCAAGGATTGTTCTTCATTCTAATCTTTATATCCGTAATTGGTTAGTCTTACGATACCTGTTAGATCCGATTTACTGGACTTACAGTTATCACTATTTATTGTTGGAAAATTGAACGGGTAGGGTTTTGGTGTTCTTGTCTGTGTTCTACGCATTGTTACTACAAGGCAATTGTATACTGTCTAGGCCTTTCAAGAATGTGTTCTCCGCATTTTTTGGGGGCGATTTGTGTTCTTTTTTCATTCGATTCTTGTATATTTTTTGTTACACTCTTATGAAGATGAATTTTTGTTACATCCAAGGAATTTTCTTTAATAAATGTTAATGATGTTTTGTTTTCTTCAAAATGTGCCTTTTAGGCTAATGTTTGGGGTGTTGTTGTCTTTCGATGATGATGAACATTGCCCAAGAACACCTTTATTAATATTGTTTTGTGGTACAATGGTTATTACCCTTTTTGTTATGTAAGATATGTTGATTTCGTGAGGTTTGGTTATTGTTTCGATGATGTTCGACATCTTTGTTCTTCGGATTATTTCGTTAAGAAAGATTGTATTAATATTTTTTTCAATGATGATGAATCTATAGTTTCATTGGAGAAATCGGTGTGCATCTTGTTTATTTTTCGATTAGGATTCAGAACTGGTTTCATCGGAGAAGCGTTGATTATTTTGGATTGTTGGTGATCTCTATGAGGATGGCTTGTAGCTCATTTAAGTGTTTTTTAGTTGTGCGTTTAAAGGGGTGATGATGTGGCTTTGTATTTGGCATGACATTATATAGTGTAGCCATGCTAAGCTTCTGCACCATATGGTTGTGCTTTCTTTGATTCCTTGTGGTTGTTTAAGTATGCAATGCGATTTTGGTCACCCTTAATGGCTGCTACGTTTCTTGGTTTGTTACTATAGTATATATTATATTATATTATATTATAATACTATCAATTTGCAACAACTTGCTGCTTTGTAGAGTTGTGCGCATTTCAGTTATGGTGTTTTAGGCAAGGATAGTTTGTACCTTAGGTATATTTCTTTGTACCACTTGTTGGCATTTAAGGCTTTTTTAGGCTTATGTCTTCGTTTGCTGCAACCAAATGTTGTACCCATTGCAGTTGAGGTTCTGTGGGCAAGGATGTGTTGTATTTTGTGTTGCTTTGTTTGTACTCTTTGTGGGCATATAGGCCTTTGTCTACGTTGATGTGTGCTTAGTTGACTTGTACCTATATCATTTAGGTTGAGTTATTTTGGTTGTGAATTGTATGGGTATGAAGGCTGTTATGTACCGGTTTACATTAAGATTTTTAACATCGATGTTAATACTTGATTGTAGATGATGTAAAGTTGTGTGATTACTATGATTTTGCTTGTTATTTGTCTAGGCAATGTTTTGTTGCAGCCGTGACTCGCTTTTGTGATAGTGACCCAACGATTTTGTTGCTAATTAATAGTATTATAATTATAATTATAATTTACAACATTCTGTGGGGTTTATTATTTGCTAAAATCTTTTAAAATTGGTTCACATAATCCATGAGGGCTTAATAAAAGCAACCGACATGGCCTAGATTTATGAGCCAAAATATTCATTTTCATAGTTCAAAATTTAACTTTCGATTTTGATATGTATATCTTTTTTGGATTCTTATGTACATGTGTTAATGCCATATCTTATTGGTGATGACGGGTATACAGTTTCCCACGAACTATATGACTATCATCAGATAAGGAAAACAACACTGTTATGATTATGTGCTCGAGCCTATTTGTAACAATGCGCTGATAAGTTAATTTTTTAATAATTATGTTTTATTTGGTTATGTTATACTATAAATGACATCTTAATTCCTTTGTTTTAGTATGTCAACTTCCAACAATCATGTGGACGTCTTGGAACGGCTAGCTCGGCTTTTAGAGGACGTTGTAGAATCAGACCGTCAAATAAATAACAAACAAAATGATTTAACTGAAAGAGTTAGGATGAAATGTGCTAAACATGTTGAGTTGCAACTTGAAGTTGACGCGCTTATCGATGGGACTAGTTTTTAATAACTAGACTTTAACCAAGTTTTATGCTTTAAAGAGGTAAGACTGACTAGTCGTATGTTAAAAGAAAAAAATATGAAATTAATCATTAAGTAAAGACATGGCCCAATGGTTTAACTGCTACTTTTCAACACAAAGGTCACGGGTTCGAAACTTGTGACCAACATTTTTTATTAAATTATGTGTATAGCAAGTAAAACTATTACTCAAAGGCAATTTGGTTATTTCACTTAAACTTGATAGAGTTTACGGAGGTGGACAGAAATTGTTACAAAAGTGAAGGTAGTGTTACTGTTTTGGCAATTTTTAAACTAATGAAACGTAATGGTTATTTACAAAAACCACAAGAACGAAAATCATAATTAACTCAGTGTTCTATTTTTAGTTAACAAAATATGCATGTTGTTGTATTTTTTTATATAACAATGGTATATGGTGTTTTATTTTGTAGACCATGATGATTTTTTCAAAAATTAAATAATTGTTCAATTTACTCTTATATTATCGACTCTTAATTTTAATGAATATGTGTGTGTGTGTAAAGAGGTTTTTTTATGAGAAGTGTTTTAAATCCTTAGATCTTGTTGTTAATGTTAAGATCAAAAAGATCTTAAAATGTAAATTATTGTCTTAATTTTTGACTAATTTGGTAGGGTAATAGTGTCTTTTTGTTTAAATAAAGAAACTACCATCAACCTCAATGCACGTACAAGTTCTTCCAGTCATTTTTAAACGTTAATAACTTTTTATACGTAACTTTTAAAAAAAATAGATCATAATAACGAGCATTTTTTAATCTTTAATATGTGTACCATATTGCTATAATTATATAGAGAAAAAAGTTATGTTTCAACCGGATGATTTAGTTCATGGTATTTTGTGTATGTTCATATAATAGTGTTTTAATTGTATTGTGATTCATGGCGTGATGTTTAAACATCTACAAACATTGTATTGTGAGTCAAGTTAGGGTGTTTTAACATCGAAAATTTGGAAACATTATATTTTGATTTAAGTCATGGTGTTTTAACATCTGGAATGATTGTATTCCTATTCAAGTCATGGTGTTTTAACATCCGGAATAACACTACAAATCATCCCAGAAGATGTTATAACACTATGAGTGTATTACGATTCAAGTTGTGGTGTTTTTGAATATGTATCGTATTTTATTCCAATAAAATAACAAAAAACATTCCAGATGTTAAAACACCATTATAAGTTATTAGTACGTAAAAAACATTATCTCCTAAAATAACTCCTAAAGCGGTTACAATCTAGTTTATAATTAAATTAGTTTTTAAGTTAGTTACCTTATTACCCTTAATCCACAAAATTAAATAATGCCATGTATCGTCTCCATAATATTTCTCACACTTCTCACAAACTTCACCTTTTTTACAGGACCTAAACATACACACACATGTATATATATATATATACATATAATATATATAATATATATATATATATATTATATATAAATATTACAAGTGCATAAAATGACCTTGTACCCGGTTCACATAATATTGCTTTATCTTCCTTTTCTATGTGATAATTTGTGCCCTCAACTTCTTCTTCCTCATTGATACCGCCAATATCCATACAAACTTAAATGAAGTCACATATGGCAACAAACGGGTTTGATATTTGTAACACCCGCATCTCAGGATAAACTCTGGGAGTGTTATGCATCAGATATACAGAACACATAATAACTAGAGAATTCACATCAGAAGCTTCTGAACTTTTATTAAACATTAAAGAGTATTGTACATATACATTATTATACAACATTTTCATTAGTTAAACTATACTACAGATCTAAATCTTTAACAACCCTCTAGACCTCTATCTCCTCATATCTCATCATCCTCGATTCTACAATCACATGGCATCTAGGATGTTTGCCCAAAAAATATCTGGGACTCAACATAAACTGGTGAGTTCATGAACATAAATGATTTTTTCAAAAACCTATTTTATCGACTATAACATCAATCAGATATAATCATGGGAAACTACTAGGAATAGTGTAAGCACAATATGTTCACATAACCAGGCTATGTATACAAACTTTACTAGCTAAATCAGATACATACAATCAGCCCTCAATCATCCTATCAATCATTTCCATATATCATAGATGCTATCCATAGTCGATTACATAGTTATTACCAATCAAATAGAACAACACATCCTGTTTTAGAAACGGTTCAGAGGAACTCACCTTGCTAGCTTGTAGTTCTCGAGCCTTAAGCTTCTTGTAAGTCAATTGTTCTGATCGATCAGACAGGGTATTATTTCAGTGGATAGGGTTTCATACACGAGAATTTAAAGAAATAGAGATACGAGAGATTTAGACGATCGATTTCAGAGATTGAAATGTGCAAATGAAACTATCCCAGGCCTGACCCGATATATAGGCCAGGTGGACCTCTCCCGCGCGTCGCGAGAGGAAACGAGGCATCTCTCGCGTGGCGCAAGGGAGGTCAATCTAGCTTAGGTGACCACGTGTCACCACCTCGTGACACGCGTCCTCCGCCGTCTTTTTCATCCAATCACGTGTTTTTCTTGATTTTTGTGTCGATACTTATTGCGTATGCTCGAGTCTTGATCCCAATGGGTCGGTTTTTAATTATGAGTTTGGTAAGGGTATCTTTGTGAGGATTGGTTCACCAATCGCAAGATTTCTTAAGCGCTAAGTTTTTTGTGTACTTGGGGATTTTTATTGACCTGAAGACTTGGGATGTTACATTCTCCCCTCCTTAAAATGAATTTCATCCTCGAAATTCGAAGGTTAGTCAAACAGATGAGGGTATTTGACTTTCATTTCCTCTAACAATTCCCAAGGCTTTTCAGGTCCTTTCTGACCTTGCCACTGGACTAACACGAGTGGAATTATTTTCTTTCTTAATTTTCTTTCTTGAAAGTCAAGAATCTTTATTGGTCTTTCCGTGAAGTTCAACTTCTCATTTACTTGCACATCTTCCAATGGCATTGCTTGGTTTGGATCAACCAAACATTTTCTTAGGTTTGATACATGAAAAGTATCATGGATCCCTTTTAATGCTTCGGGTATTTTAGCGTGAATGCAACTAGCCCGACTTTTGCAATAATTTTGAATGGTCCAATGTACCTTGGATTTAATTTTCCACATTTTCCAAATCGTATCACTCATTTCCATGGTGAAACCTTTAACATTACATAATTTCCAATTCGGAACTCTAAAGGTCTCCTTCTTTTGTTGGCATAACTTTTCTGCCTATCTGTTGCAGCCTTTAATCATTGTCGTATCTGTTGGATCTTATCAGTTGTTTCAAGAATAATCTCAGTTTTGGTCAACTGATCATCTCCTACTTCTGTCCAACAGATGGGAGTTCTACATTTCCTTCCATATAAGGCTTCGAACGGTGTAACCTTAATGCTAGAGTGGTAGCGATTGTTGTATGAGAATTCAATCAAAGGCAAATGATCATCCGAACTACCCCATTCAATCACACGGGCACACAACATATCTTCTAAAGTCTGAATTATTCGTTCACTCTGTCCATCAGTTTGAGGATGATAAGTTGTGCTTAGACTTATCTTGGTTCCCAGTCCCTTCTGGAAGCTTGTCCAGAACCTAGATGTGAATCAGCTTTCTCTATCGGAAACAATAGATAAAGGCACTCCGTGTTTACTTACAATTTCATCCATATATATCTTAGCCAACTTTTCTGTTGGATAGCTCTCGCTTATGAATAGAAAGTGTGCTGAATGTGGTTAGCCTGTCAACCACGACCCATATAACATTATACCCCTTTCGCGTTCTTGGGAGTTTCGTGACAAAATCCATTGTCACTCTATCCCATTTCCATATTGGCAACTCTAGTTATTGTAGTTTTGGCCTGTAGGTTTTTCATGTTTAATCTTAACCTATAAACATGTCAGGCATTTCTCAATGTACAGGGCTATGGATCTCTTCATATTAGGCCATGAATACTGATCCCGAATGTTCTTGTACATCTTGTTTGCCTCGGGGTGCATTGTGTATTTGGATTTGTGGGCTTCATCCAATAATTTGCTTTGAATATTTCCAAATTTCAAAATCCAAATTCTCTGACCAAATCTTAAGATTTCATCTGCCCCTTTGGTTAGCAATTTTTGCTTACCCAACATTCTTTCAGTCTTGATATTTTCATCTTTCAAGGCCTCTTTTTGAGCATTCTTCATTTGGTCTTTCCAATCAAGCTTGACGTCGATCCTCAAGGCCTTTACCCTAATCGGTTTAATTCTTTCTTTTCGACTTAGGGCATCTGCGACAATGTTAGCCTTTCCTGGATGGTACTTTATTTCACAATCATAGTCTTGATAAGCTCCATCCACCTTATTTGCCTCATATTTAACATCTTTTGATTAAAGATATGTTGCAAGCTCTTATGGTCTAAATATATTACGCACTTGGTACCGTACAGGTAATGTCGCCAAAGGCAAATACTATGGCACCTAATTCAAGGCCATGCGTAGTATAGTTCTTCTCATGAACTTTTAGTTGTCGTGATGCATAAGCTATGACCTTTTCTCATTGAATCAACACACAACCTAGACCATTTTGTGAGGCATCATAGTAGATTACAAAATCTTCATTACCTTCTAGCAATGCAAATATGGGAGCACTACTAAGTTTTTCCTTTAGAAGATTGAAAGCTTCTTCTTGCTTTGGTCCATATACAGACTTTGCATTCTTTTGAGTCAAAGTTGTTAAGGGTGTAGAAATCTTTGAGAAATCTCGGATAAACCAACGGTAGTAGCCTGCCAAGCCTAGAAAGCTTCTAATCTCACTGGGGTTCTTTGGTGCTTCCCATTTCATCACAGCTTCTATCTTAGCTGGATCCACTTGTATACCCTTCTCACTTATCACGTGACCAAGGAATTGGACTTCCCTCTTCCAGAAGTCGAGAATTTAGCATAAAGTTTCTCTTGTCGAAGGGTTTCTAGAACCATTTTCAGATGTCTAACATGATCATCTTGGTTCTTAGAATAAATAAGTATGTCATCGATAAAAACAATGACAAACTTATCCAAGTATGGCACGAATACTCTATTGATCAGGTCCATGAATGTTGCTGAGGCGTTGGTTAGTCCAAAAGACATAACCAAAAACTCATAATGCCCACAACGCATTCTAAAGGTTGTCTTAGGAATATCCTCCTCAAGTACCTTTAGTTGATGGTACCCTGGTCGAAGGTGACTTTTTGAAAAGTAGTTGGCTCATTGCAGTTGATTAAATAAATCGTTTATTCTTGGTAGAGGGTATTTGTTCTTTATAGTCAGCTTTTTTAGTTCATGATAATCAATGCACCTACGCATTGAACCATCTTTCTTTTTAACGAATAGTACCGATGCTCCCCAAGGTGAGGAACTTGGTCTGATAAAGCCTTTCTCTAAAAGTTCGTCAATCTGCTTCATAAGTTCTTTCATTTCTAAAATGGCTAAATGGTAAGGAGCCTTCGCCACTGGTTTAGCACCAAGTATTAAGTTAATGTGAAACTTTATTTGGCATTTAGGTGGGAGTCCCGATAGATCTTCTGGAAATACGTCATGGAAGTCACACACTACTAGGATTTCATTGATTTGCCTCTGCTCGTTAGTATCTATTGCAGATGCGAGAAAGGCAATACATCCTTTATTGATATATTTTATAGCTTTCATTGCAGAGATGATTTCGATTTTGGGGTTTGCATCATTTCCTTTAACTAGTAGCTCTCCTCCATCTTGCTTACACAATGTCATCATTTTGTGTTCATAATCGAGGTTAGCACAATTTATATTTAACCAATCCATCCCAAGAACGAAGACTTAACCACTCAGAGTGGTTGGCATTAAGTTTATAGGGAATTCATTGTTAACTAGGTTAATAACACAACCCCTAAAGATGTGAGTGATTCTATCTTGCTCTCCGCTGGCTGTCTCGACTATATATACATTTTCAAGGGTTTGTGGTACTAAGTTCAAATAAGGCACTAAGGCAGTTGAAATGAAGCTTTTATTTTCTCCAGTATCAAATAATACTCTTGCATATATATTATTAAGGAGGAATGTACCGGCTATGGTTCCATCCCCGGCTTCTTTTAACACATACGTTCGACCCTTAGCTTTATTTCGATTCTCTTTAGGCTTTGGTTGGGGGGTTTTCTACAGTCACTTTTTAGATGTCCATACTCCCAACAGTTGAAGGATCTATTCTTTGGACAATTTTTCCATGCATGAGTCTTATGCAGACATCTTAAACATTATGATTCTTGAGACCTTCTCCTAGCCTCATTCTTGGCACATCTACCATTCCTATCATCAAAGTTTCCCCTACTCCTTGGAAACTTTCTCTCTCTCTCTCTCTCTCTCTCTCCCTATCTCTCTCTTCATCTGTATCGAACTGATTTGCTTCCTCATTTCGTTTCCTTTTATTGTTAGTCGTTATCTAGCTTTCTTCTTTGTATGCATTGGCACTTAATGCAATTGCCGATTCTTATGTCTTTGGGCAAACATTCTAACCAATTCTCGAATGAGAGGATGTAACCCTTGCACACACCTTTTTACCCTCTTGGCTTTAGGTGTTACACGATCAGGAAGTAACCTAGCCATTTCATCAAGTTTGGTTGTATACTGACGATGCGTCATTGTCCCAGCCTGCAGTTTTATAAACTCTCTTTCAATTTTTCTTTTTCGATTTCAGGACATAATTTCTCCATAATAAGCTCCTTTAACTCGTTCAAAGTTAAAGCAGCAACAATTCCAGGTCCTTTAGCTTGTTTGACATTATTCCACCAGAATAATGCCTCAGACCTGAGACCTGAATGAGTGAGTGGCATACATGACTGCTTGCATGGGCGTGCACCTATTGATGTTAATAATAGCTTCCATCTCATGGATCCATTGAAAAGTGGCCATGGCGTCCTTTTTACCGTCAAATATTGAGGGATCACATCCCTTGAAGGCTTTGTAGGAACATCCCTCTTTAGGTTCAACTTCTATGATGACGTTTCCATTTCCATTAGTGTTATTAAGAAGCCCGTTCTATCCGTTGCCATGATTGTTGTTATTTGTATGACTTCTAGTGGTGTTTATAACTTTAGCTATAATTGAAGGTAGAGCATCTCTAATGATACCAGCCACAGCTTCCTGAAATTGTGATCCAGTAAATTGTTTGCCTCGGGTCTAGTATTATGAAGATTATCGTGATCGTTATTAACGGGTGACCTAGATCGTCTTCTAGTAGTAAGTGGTCTATTACGACCCCTACCCTGAGTACTTCCTCCTTGTGCCATAGTCAAAGCCTACATAAGGGAATAAGGAGTTAGTATTCAGATGATGGATTATGATACAGAACAAAACAGTACTAATAAACAAGCAACAACAGTGGCCTGGTGTTACTTCTTATCTATTGTACTCACAATGTTCTAGTCATTTCCCCCCACATGATACTAACACCTAATACCCTAAACTTATGCGGACAATCCACTTATCTCAAAGCTTATCTTAAATCAGCTTTCCTAGTTTAAGTCTAGATACCATCCTTGTACGTAATTCACTTAAACCACGGCTCTGATACCAACATGTAACACCCGCATCCCAGGATAAGCTCTTGGGAGTGTTACACTGTCACACCCCGGCTTTCCACAGCCAATCCAAACATCGGTGGACTCGGGTGGCGAATATCGTGACGTAAGTTTATATCATCATAGACAATTAAACATAGCATAGCGGAAGTCTTGGATTTAAATTACTATTACAAACCAAATGTTCAAAATACAAAATAATATACAAACGGCTCAAAATAGTAGATCCACAGGCGGATCATAAATTGTACAAATGTACATATCAGACTTTGGGTAGATCTAGGATTTTCAAGATCCTCTTATCACTATCGAGCACTTCCAGCCTATTTTCGTATTGTACCTGCAAGCTTAGTCTTTTGAAAATATGTCAGCTTTCGCTGGTAAATACACCCAACTGACTCATTTTGAAAACATTTGAAAATGTTTTAAGTGCACGTTGGCACGAAATCTTTTATAACTTGGGAAAGTTACTTTGTAACCTTGTTAACTGATTCACATGTTTGTCCATACATACAGGGCCCAGTGCAAAAACCGAGCCATGATTAACGTACACACCACTTAAGGACTCACGAAGGAGTTATCCCCAACTTTGTGGGTAAATGCATTTGAGCGTCTGTCAGGTGTATGCCTACACCCCGCGCTAAGGTGGTGGCCATTATGTAATGTAATGAGCTGAGGATATCCAGGACATGGTAGTTAACCCCCGATGTTTAAGTTATCAAACAAAATTGATTAAAACGGAATATGTGGATTTACTAGCCACAATCCGGCATCCGATTGATCCGATTTCCGACCAAGCGGTAATAATTTACCGTAACCCAAGCCCGTATAGGGGAAATTAGTCGAGAGTACTGAGCTAGTCTTCGTTTATACGCAAGATTTAATAACTCAGCCGTATACAAAAGTACTAAGTGCAGATAGCATTTACCAGCAAGTCTTTAGTATGGATTATGGCATAAGCTTACCAATTAAATACTAACTGTCTTATTTAAGTCACAGACTTCAACCGAGTAGCGTACATGATCAAAACGTATAATGCTAGATTAAACGATGATTGGATAGCATGTAGTTTAATCCAACAAGTACTTTGACTTGTGTAATATGGATAAACTATGAATATTATGGATTTTGAGACTTAAATGACAAGGTCAGACCCGTTTCGGTTAATTTTCGTAAACTAGTTACATATACTTAACCGTACGCATATCAGCGATATCGGGTAACCGGATAAGTCATGGACAAATTCTATAAGCCAATATTCTTTAAATAAGTTGTAATATCAGTAAGATATCAACTTATATGCCCGTTAAGGATTTAAAATGAAACTATGACTCATAAGGCATTTCGGTAATTATATATCTTATAAAAGGAACTTGAACATATTTTAATGTTATGACCATGAGTATTCTGGAAAAATAACGTATTATGATATAATATCAGTAGGATATTGATTATATGTGTAATTTATCTTTTATGACTAAACTATGCACCGAATTGGCATTTTGGTCATTTTACACATAGTTCTATAAATTATTTGGGATTCTGAGTTTATATCATGTATAACTATAAAAATATTTAAAATAAGTTTTAAAATCATTAGGTAACAAGTATTGGTTGATAAATATGGTTTAAAACCATATTATACGCCAAAACGGTGTTTTATGTCGTAAAATGCCGAATTATGCGATGTTTAATGAAAACTAATGTTAAAGTTAGGTTAACATGTCTTAGATATGTTATTTTATATAACATATCACTAGGTAAAAGATTTACTTTGAAAAGGTATGATTAAATCCGTTTTATAAGCCACAAGGGCTTTATCGTCATTTATCGACATAATACAAGTACTTGTTCATAAACTCAGCTTATAATCTGGTTTGACATACCAAATAATCCTACTTATAATATTACATCAGTAGGAAACTCATTTTGAAGTTCATTATCCTTTAAACCTCATTTTATGCAAAAAAGGGCATTTTAGTCAAAATGGCATACTTACGGAACTTGTGCATAAACTCAGATTCTGATTATGATCATGTAATATAACCTCAGAGGGTTATGCTACATAATATACAATCATAATGCAACTTTAGATCAGTATCTAACTAATCTAAATCAGGTCGGAATCGAAAGTCAAAGTAGAACTCAAACTTCGTGCCTTTCGGTTGCGAACCGACCCTAGAACTGAAATTGACGAGCCGAACATGTTCTTACATGTTTTAATAATTATTACCAACTTGTTTAAGTGTCAAAACAAGTTTTATAACATATATAAGATCAAATTATAATATTTTCAAAAAATGGCCCGTTTGATTTTTAATATTAAAACTTTGACCCGTCAATTGGTCTAGCAAACGTGATCTTCAGGAGGTGCCCTTTATAGGGACTAACACCTACCTTATTAAGATCACTTAGCCATGTTCATTACGAACAATGGATGGACCATAATGGTCTTAACCGAAAGTCAAGGAGTTTTCCGTAAAACGCTTGACTTTTGGCTATAAAAGCCTATAAACGAAAATGCAAGAGGAATGAACACTTACATGTGATTCCTAGGATGCAGTTGAACTAAGTTGGATGCTCCTTTCAGTTAGGAACTTCCAGAGGAGGGAGATAGAGTGATAAATGAGAATAGTGCAAGTTCAAATGGTGAAGCATTGCACCTATTTATAGTTAGAGAGCTTGAAGGAGGTGATGCCAGGTGTTAAGGGGTATTAGAGGGAGCTTACAAGTGTCCTAAAACGTGGCATAGCTGTTTGGAAGTCCATTGTTTTGAAACAATGGTTTTTGGCAACATGTGTGGAGGCCAAGCAAAAATTCTGCAGACACAGGCTTCTCGCGCCCCGCGAGCGCCCTGTGGCCAATTTCAAAGTTTGATACTTTTAGCCCCTCAACTTATAAAACCTCTTAAAACACCTTTTTAGGATATTTAGCCCTCCATAACCAATATTTGGCGTACTCGGGATTATACCCGGACATTCTTGAGCTCTCGGTTCATTTAAAGATCACTCAGAGGTATAAATAACATGTTGACACTTTTAACCCCTCCATTATCCAACTTTTATATATTAACGGATTTAATCCCTCTTGTCCAGCAAATGGGACGTGTGAGAGTTGGGACTTCGTAAAGGATCACTCAGAGGCTCACTATAAGCATGTTGACTCCGATGTCACTCAGAGGCTCACTATAAGCATGTTGACTCGATGTCACTCAGAGGCTGGGCATGTTGACATATCAGTCACTCAGAGGCCAAGTTTAAGCATGTTGACATATCAGACACTCAAAGGCTATGCTTAAGCATGTTGACATATTAGTCACTCAAAGGCTAATGTTTATGCATGTTGACATCAGAAAGTCACTCAGAGGCTCAGTTTCAGCATGTTGACACCTTTGGTCCTTATTAGTCTTTAATAGACTAAAATAAATATACAACACGTGTCACCATACTATTGGACATGATTTTACGAGGTGTTACATCCTCACCCCCTTAAAGAAATCTTGTCCTCGAGATTTTATTAAAAAAGATGGAGGTACTTTTGTCGCATATTGGACTCAACCTCCCATGTATACTCGGGACCTCTAAGGGCGTCCCACTTAACCTTCACTATACGTATCAATTTCCTTCGGAGCCTCTTAACTTGTCGATCCTCGATCGAAATTGGTTTCTCAATGAACCTCAGGTTTTCATCTATTTGCACATCTTTGTGTGACATAGCTAGTTACTCATCGGCTATACATTTCTTAAGGTAAGATATGTGAAATACATCATGAATTCCACTAAGCTCCTCTAGCAGCTTAAGCTTATAAGCTACAGCGCCGACACATTCGACTATTTCGAATGGTCCTATATATCTTGGGCTTAGCTTGCCCTTCTTTCCAAATTTCATTACACCTTTCCAAGGTGATACTTTTGGCATGACTTTGTCCCCTACTTGGAACTTAAGAGGTTTACGCCTCTTATCAGCATAACTTTTCTGCCTATCACGGGCAGCTTTGAGACGATCACGGATTTGCACAATCTTACCATGGTCTCCAGGATAATCTTAGGTCCTGATAATTGGGCTTCCCCAACTTCTGCCCAACACACGGGTGTTCGACACTTTCTCCATACAAGGCCTCATAAGGAGGAGCGTTGATGCTCGTATGATAACTATTATTATAGGAGAATTCTATTAGGGGTAAGTGGTCATCCCAACTTCCACCTAAATCAATTACTAAGCTCTAAGCATGTCTTCAAAGGTTTGAATAGTACGCTGACTTTGTCCATCCGTCTGTGGGTGGTAAGCCGTAGTAAAGTTTAATCTTGTGCCTAAAGATTGTTGGAAAGTTTTCCAAAAGTGATAGGTATATCTAGTATCTCTATCAGATACAATAGGTAACGGCACACCGTGCAGAGACACAATCTTGTCCACATACAACTTAGCCAATTTGTCAAAGTTATGCGTTTCTTTAATTGGCAAGAAATGTGCTGACTTAGTCAGCCGATCTACAATGACCCAAATCGTGTCATTACCACGTTTGGTCTTAGGTAACTTAGTAATCAAGTCCATAGTTACCATTTCCCATTTCCAAGTGGGAATCTCAAGTTATTGTAGAAGTCCTGACGGTTTCTGATGTTCATCTTTAACTTGTGAACACGTCAGACACTTAACTACATAAGTGGCTATGGATTTCTTCAAACCCATCCACCAATAATTCTCTTTCGGATCCTGACACATTTTGTCACCACCTGGGTGAACTGAGTATCTCGTATTATGCGCTTCTTGGAGTATTAGATCTCTAATTCCTCCAAAGATTGGAACCCATATTCTTCCATAAAATCTAAAGATTCCATTATTTCAAGGCGTTAACTGATCAATAGTTCTGCCTAATCCCTTATTAGGAATATTAGCCTCTAACAGGGCTTGCTTTTGTGCATCTAATATCTTCTCATTCAAGCTATTTCTGAGCTCAATGCTCTTTGTGTTAATCCTAATGGGTTTAACTCTTTCCTTGCGACTCAAGGCATTAGCAACGACATTTGCCTTGCCGGGATGATAGCGAATTTCGCAATCATAATCATTAATGTTTCCATCTAACGGCGTTGTCGCATGTTCAAATCTTTTTGATTGAACAAATGTTGGAGATTCTTATGATCAGTGTATATAATACACTTTGTGCCATATAAGTAATGTCTCCACAACTTAAGTGAAAATACAACGACACCCAATTCCAAATCATGAGTGGTGTAATTCCTTTCGTGCACCTTTAATTGTCGTGATGCATAAGCAATTACCTTGCCTTTTTGCATTAGCACACAACCATATCAGTGTGCGAAGCATCACAATAAGCTACAAATTCCTCAGTAGAGATAACACAGGAGCATTGCTTAACTTGTGTTTTAGAATCTCAAAAGATTCTTGTTGTTTCGGACCCCAAACAAACTTAACATTTTTACGGGTTAGGGTGGTTAAAGGAATGGCTATCCTTGAAAAGTTCTCAATGAACCTCCTATAATAACCAGGCAATCCTAAGAAGCTACGAATCTCTGATGGAGTTTTGGGCACTTCCCAATTCAATATGGCTTCTATTTTAGCAGGATCTACTTGGATACCTCGCTCACTTACAACATGACCAAGAAATTGGACTTCTCTAAGACAAAATTCACACTTAGAAAATTTAGCATAAAGCTTCTCCTGCCTTAGCAGTTCTAGGATGCACCGAAGGTGTTTCTCATGATCAAATTGATTACGAAAGTAGATAAGTATATCGTCTATGAAGACAATGACGAACTTATCTAAATACGGTTGCAGACTCTATTCATGAGATCCATGAATGCTTTAGGTGCATTTGTGAGCCCAATTGGCATCACCAAGAATTCTTAATGACCATATCGGGTCCTAAAGGCAGTCTTAGGAACATCCTCAATACTAACCTTCAGCTGTTAATCGATCTTAGAGAAATAGCTAGCACCTTGAAGTTGATCGAACAAGTCGTCAATCCTGGGCAAGGGATATCGTTTCTTGATTGTTAACTTAATCAACTCATGGTAATCAATGCACATCCGCATTGAGCCGTCCTTTTTCTTAAGGAAAAGAATTGGAGCTCCCCAAGGTGAGGAACTAGATTGTATGAAACCTTTCCTAAAAGTTCATCTAATTGCGTCCTTAATTCCTTCATTTATGTCAGTGCTAATCGATACAGAGCCCTAGCAACAGGTGCTGATCCTGGCAGGATATCAAATCTAAATTCCACTTGCCTATCTGGAGTTAGACCTGGTAATTCTTCAGGGAAAACATCGGAATACTCTGAGATAACTGGAAGATCTTCAATATTTGTCTTGGGCTCGTTGAGAGTTACTTGTGCCATGTAAATGACACAACCTCTCCCCAAACACTTGGATGCCTTAAATTACGATAGCTTGTTTGGCAGTCCGTAGTGTAAATCTCAAGGGATAGTGATCATTTCACCAGATGGGGTTTTAATCTCGATGAGTTTCTTATCACAGGCAATGCGGGCTTGGTTATGGGATTACCAATCCATGCCTAAGACTACATCAAATCCCGCCAATTTCATTGGCAAAAGAGATATAGGGATAGAATGATTCTTAATGGATATAAAACATCCATCAGCAAGTTCTACCTCATAGGTTATGTCTAGAGTTCTTATGGGTAAGTTTAATAGTTTACTAAACTTATGGTCAATGAAAGATTTATCTGTACCCGAATCAAAAAGAACCCTAGCATATATGTCATTAATGAGGAATGTACCTGTTATGGCGTTATTGTCATTAACGGCCTCCCTGGCATTCATCTGGAAGGCACGAGCATTCCCTTTCTTAGGCTCTCCAGGCTTTGCATCATTATTTATGGGGTTCTTAGACAGTTAAACTTAATATGCCCTTTTTCGTTATAACCGTAGTAGACGTCATTCTTAAGATCTTTGCACTCTAGAGTCTTATGCCCCCTTTTCTTACAGATACCACAGGGTTTAATCTGTGGATTAATATTACACTATCCCCAATGTCTGCGGTTGCAATTCTTACATGTCAGCGTTTCGCCCGACTTATCTTGGTTCCTTCTGAACCCAAATTTTCCTTTATTCATCTTATTAAATCTCTGGGAGTTATCATTCTCCTCTTTCTTTTCCTGTCAGTCTCAGTTTTGACTGACTTCTGCCTCACAAATATAACGTGAGGGAGAGAGATAGGTCTACAGTGGACTTATAGGTACTAGGCTGAGTAGCCTTTACCATGCCTTTTATCTCGGGCGCTAACCCATTAATTAAACGCGCAATGCGTTTGGGTTCTAGGGTAATTAGGTAGGAGACTAACCTAGACAAAGAATTGAAGTCAGAAGCATACTTTCTATAGTCTAGATTCTTCATGGTGAGAGTCAGAAAGTCTGACTCTATCTTCTCCACCTCATGAGGTGGGCAGTAAGTCTCATGACTAAATCAACAAACTTAGTCCATCCTAAGTTATACAGGTGTACTTTACCTGTATATTGGATCATTGCCTTCCACCAAATAAGGGTATCTCCTTTGAAGGATTGTGATACATACTTTATCGCATCCTTATCAGCACATCCGCTGATATCCACTATCGTTTCTATTTCATCAAGCCATTTCAAGGCTTCTACTGCTCCTTTTTTCCCCAATAAAATCCTGGGGTTTACAGGAAACGAAATATTTGTAGGTACATCCGTCTTTTAAAGAACGGGACCTATCAGCAAATTCTAATTTCTTTGGTTCACTCACCGCATTTGAAGAGTGAACTGAGCTCTCCTTACGAGCTGAGGATGGTGAGATTGATAAAGGTCTGGAACGAGTAGCACTTGACTCCCTAAGTTTTCCTATGGCCTTTTCCATGGCCTTTCCAATAGCTGCATCTATGCGAGCTTGGAATTCATCGTTATTAATGGCTATGTTTTCAGCGTTGTTAGAGCTAATATCCCGGTGGCTACTTTGCGCCTCGTCCGAGTTAGCCATTCTTGGAGTTTTGGTTCTAAATACCAAATAAAATTTCTCTTAGCCATGGTATTAATAACCATATTGGCTTTAAACGTTGGATATAACAATCCATCGCCTATCTAAGCTAGTGTGAATAACATCACAACTCTTAGCCTTCTCATATCTATATATGGCCTAGGTCTTAATAGGACCATCAAAGGCAAATTACAATCTGGACTTAGTCCGTATATTGTTAGACTGTGGATCGTAATATCACAACTGTCATTGTCATTTAACAATTATATATAGCTCATAGGCTTGTCACTAATAGACATAATAATATGGCTTGTTGGCTTGTCACTAATGGACAAAATATGGCACTTTAGCCTATCACTTTGGACATAACATATGGCACTTTGGCATGTCACTTTGGACATAACATATGACACTTTAGCCTGTCACTTTGGACATAACATATGGCACTTTGGCCTGTCACTTTAGACATAACATATGGCACTTTGGCCTGTCACTTTGGACATAACATATGGCACTTTGGCCTGGCACTTTGGATATAAATATGAAACTTTGGCCTGTCACTTTAGACATAACATATGGCACGTTGGCCTATTAATAGTCATCACATTGATGACTTTAGCCGGGATCACATTGACCACATAGGCTATATAATAGGCCAGGACGTAGTCCTTTTTACCAAGACGAATAGTGTGGTTCCTAAAGTCACACTACCAAGATTATGAACATTCCTTAATGTTAACATAAGAGTACCTTAAGGTTTGATTAATAGTCCCGGTCACTTTGGACCTTAACGACTTGGAGGCCTGAACCTAGTCCACCACCTCTAGATAGAAGGATAACTTCCCTTAACTATCATGATAAAAGGCCCTTTTATCCTTAACTATCATTACTTGGCCAAATATGTGGTATGTGCCAATTGGCATAATAAAATCCATTAAGGTCTTTTGGAATTATATAGCAGAGCATTAATTTCGAGTAAAACCGAGACGTTCGCTTGAAGAGGATGAATACACATATATATAATTCCAAAATACTTCATTAAATGCCATTAAGAAATTACAATACTAGAGATAGAGAAATGAAACAAACAGACCATGCAAGGACTTAAAAATAAAATGTCCATGCAGGGACTAAAGAAATAACAATGTCCTCGCAGGGACTAACATATTATTATTAGAAGAGACTTCACTCGTCCTTCTTTCCCTTAACCATTTTGGAGTGCTTCTTGAAGAGCTTGTTAATCTTCTTCTCCGTTTTCTCCGCTTGTTTTTGCACTTCTTTCATTCGTTCTAAGGCCTCATTAATGGCCTCAAGTGGGAGCGGAGGTTGTGGTTGTGGTTGTGTTTGTGGCATAACAGGATAATGGTATCCATAACTTGGATATCCAGTAGGTGGATAAGCAGGTGGAAAAGGAGACAGGTAAAGTGCGTTATGCATGACCACTTGCATGTAAGGGTCATGCGACAATGCTTGGTAATCTACTGGCGTAGATGGGTTAAAAGGATCATATCCAGATGTATCCGGATATGTTGGGATAGGGTTATTATAACCTGGTGGTGGTGGTTGAACCACGGTGATGGTGTTGGTTCCACCACAGGTAAAGCATTAGAGGGTCCACCCTTTTGTGGGTCCTCTTGAATGGTGGGGTAAGGTTTGGCCAAAAGTGGTAATGATCCTGAACGTTGACCCGTACGTATCGTCATACGTGCTCCGCGTTTCCTCCTTGGTGGCTCAGGTGGTGGTTGGGGTTGTTCCACCTGTTCCATGTGCACATCTCCTTGTACAGGAGGTGGTTGGGAGTGATGGGAAGGAGTGTTAGCAAAGGTAAATTGGTTCCATATTGGTCCCACTCATTAGGACCTTGATACGGCGATCCAGCATAGGAGTTCGAATCGCTTGAAATTTCAATGAGATGTGTGTGCGAACCTGATGGCGGCATTTCTTGATCAGAGTCTTCATCCGTAGGATTGGGTTGGTCTAACTGATTTTGGTTGGCTGGGGGTGTATTAAAGTATTGGTTACGGTTAAACTCATCATGATAAGAATGATGAGAGTGGTGGGAGTGGTGTGGGTGGTACGAGTGATAAGAGTTTTGGGTATGAGAAGGTGAATGTCATGATAGAGGCCATGAATCCCATGAATCCTCATAGGGATTCGAGTGATGGAGTTGTGAAGGGATGTGTCCTGATGATCCTCCCCTCATTGGTCCTTTACCTCTTCCTCTCACTCTTGGCAGCATACTTCTGTTAAAAATCAAATAAAAAATAATACTAATAACTTAATAATGAGATGAGTAATCCTATGTCAAAGCATAGACTCGGAAGTCGAAGGAATGTACTTGTGTAAGTTTGAGATTAAACATAAGAAGGATAGTGTTTAATTCTTTCAAACGTTGGTTTGATACCAACCTGTCACACCCCGGCTTTCCACAGCCAATCCAAACACCGGTGGACCCGGGCGGGGAATATCGTGATGTAAGTTGATATCATCATAGACAATTAAACTAGCACATCGGAAGTCTTGGATTTGAATTACTATTACAAACCAAATGTTCAAAATACAACATAATATACAGACGGCTCGAAATAGAAGATCCACAGGCGGATCATAAAACGTACAAATGTGCATATTAGAGTTTGGGCAGATCTAGGATTTGCAAGATCCTCTTATCACTACCGAGCACTTCCAGCCTATTTTCGTATTGTACCTACAAGCTTAGTCTTTTGAAAATACGTTAGCTTTCGCTGGTAAATACACCCAACTGACTCATTTTGAGAACATTTGAAAATGTTTTAAGTGCACGTTGGCACGAAATCTTTTATAACTTGGGAAAGTTACTTTGTAACCTTGTTAACAAGATTCACATGTTTATCCATACATAAGAGCCCAGTGCGAAAAACAGAGACATGATTAACGTACACACCACTTAAGGACTCACAAAGAAGTTATCCCCAACCTTGTGGGTAAATGCATTTGAGCGTCTCTCAGGTGTATGCCTACACCACGCGCTAAGGTCATGGCCATTATCTAATGTAATGAGCCGAGGATATCCAGGACATGGTAGTTAACCCCCGATGTTTAAGTTATCAAACAAAACTGATTAAAATGGAATATGCGGATTTAGTAGCCACAATTCGGCAATCGGTTGATCCCATTTCCGACCAAGCGGTAATAATTTACCGTCACCCATGCCCGTATAGGGGAAATAAGTCGAGAGTATTTACCTGAGCTAGGCTTCGTTTATACACAAGATTTAATAACTCAGCCGTATACAAAAGTACTAAGTGTAAATAGCATTTACCGGTAAGTCTCTAGTATGGATTATGGCATAAGCTTACCAATTAATTACTAAAGGTCTTATTTAAGTCACAGACTTAGACCGAGTAGCGTACAGGATCAATACGTATAACGCTAGATTAAACAATGATCGGATTGAATGTAGTTTAATCCCAACAAGTACTTTCACTTGTGTAATATGGATAAACTACGAACATTCTGGATTGTGAGACTTAATGACAAGGTTAGACCCGTTTCGGTTAATTTTCGTAAACTAGTTACATAGCATATCAGTGACATCGGGTAACTGGATAAGTCATTGACAAGTTCTATATACCATCATTCTTTAAATAAGTTGTAATATCAGTAAGATATCAACTTATATGCCCGTTAAAATTTTAAAATGAAACTATGCCTCATAAGGGGTTTCGGTAATTATATACCGTATAAAAGGAACTTGAACATATTTTAATGTTATGATCATAATTATCCTGGAAAAGTAACTTATTTATGATATAACATCAATAGATATTGATTATATGTGTAATTTATCTTTTATGACCAAACTATGCACCGAAGGGGCATTTTGGTCATTTTACATATAGTTCTATAAATTATTTGGGATTCTGAGTTTATATCATGTACCTACTGTAAAAATATTTAAAATAAGTTTTAAAATCAGTAGGTAACAAGTCTTGGTTGATAAATATGGTTTAAAACCATACTATGTGCCAAGACGGCGCTTGTATCGTAAAATGACGATTTATGCGATGTTTAATGAAAACTGATGTTAAAGTTGGTTAACATGTCTTGATATGTTATTTTATAAAACATATCAATAGGTAAAAGATTTACTTTGTAAAGGTATGATTAAAGTCGTTTTATAAGCCACAAGAGCCATTTTAGTCAAATGGCATAATTACAGAACTTGTGCATAAACTCAGATTCTGATTATGATCATGTAATATAACCTCAGAGGGTTATGCTACATAATATTAAGATCATAATGCAACTTTAGATCAGTAGCTAATCTAAATCGGGTCGGAATAAAAAGTCAAAGAAGAAGTCAAACTTCGCGACTTTCGGTTGCGAACCGACCCTAGAACTGAAATTGACGAGCGAACATGTTCTTACATGTTTTAATAATTATTACCAACTTGTTTAAGTGTCAAAACATGTTTTGTAACATATATTAGCTCAAATTATAATATGTCGGAAAAATAGCCCGTTTGACTTTTTAATATTTAAACTTTGACCCGTCAATTGGTCTAGCAAACGTGATCTTTAGGAGTTGCCCTTTATAGGGACTAACACCTACCTTATTACGATCACTTAGCCATTTCGTTACGAACAATTGCTGGACCATAATGGTCTTAACCGAAAGTCAAGGCGTTTTCCGTAAAACACTTAACTTTTGGCTATAAAAGCCTATAAACGAAAATGCAAGAGGAAGGAACACTTACAAGTAATTCCTAGGATGCAATAGAACTAAGTTGGATGCTCCTTCAGTTAGGAACTTCCAGAGTAGGGAGATAGAGTGATAAATGAGAATGGTTCAAGTTCAAATGGTGAAGCATTGCACCTATTTATAGTTGGAGTGCTAAAAGGAGGTGATGCTAGGTGTTAAGGGGTGTTAGAGGGAGCTTACAAGTGTCCTAAAACGTGGCATAGATGTTTGGAAGTCCATGGTTTCAAAACAATGGTTTTTGGCAACATGTCTGGAGGCCAAGCAAAAATTCTGCAGACATAGGCTTCTCGCGCCCCGCGAGAGGCCAGGGCCTTGCATCTCGCGCACCGCGAGTGCCCCGTGACCAATTTCAAAGTTTGACACTTTTGGACCCTCAACTTATAAAACCTCTTAAAACACCTTTTTAGCATATTTAGCCCTCCATAACCAATATTTGGCGTACCCGGAGTATGCCGGACATTACGAGCTCTCGGTTCATTAAAAGGTCACTCAGAGGTATGAATTAACATGTTGACACTTTTAACCCCTCCATTATCCAACTTTTACATATTAACAGATTTAATCCCTCTCGTCCAACAAATGGGACATGTGAGAGTTAGGACTTCGTAAAGGATCACTCAAAGGCCCACTATAAGCATGTTGACTCCGATGTCACTCATAGGCTGGGCATGTTGACATATCAGTCACTCTGAGGCTAATGTGTCACTCAGAGGCTAATGTTTATGCATGTTGACATTAGAAAGTCACTCAAAGGCTCAGTTTGAGCATGGTGACACCTTTAGTCCTTATTAGTCTTTAATAGACTAAAATAAAAAAATACAACACGTGTCACTATACTATTGGACACGATTTTACGAGGTGTTACATACACATCGGATATACAGAACACATAGTAACTAGAGGATTCACATCAGAACCTTCTAACTTTTATTAAACGTTAAATAGTATTATACATATATATAATTATCCAAAAAACATTTTCATAGGTTAAACTATACTACAGATCTAAATCTTCAACAACCCTCTAGACCTCTATCTCCTCATATTCATCATCCTCGATTCCTACAATCACATGGCACCTAGGATGTGTGCCCAAAAAATATTTGGGACTCAGCATAAACTGTTGAGTTCATGAACATAAAGATTTTATTCAAAAACATTTTTATCGACTATAACATCAATCAGATATAATCATGGCAAACAACTAGGAACAGAGTAAGCATAGTATGTTCACATAACCAGGCTATGTATACAAACTCTACTGGCTAAATCAGATACAACAATCAGCCCTCAATCATCCTATCAATCATTGCCATATATCACAGATTCTATCCATTGTCAATTCCATAGTTATTACCAATCAGATAGAACAAGACATCCATTTTAGAAACGGTTTAGAGGAACTCACCTTGCTAGCTTGTAGTTCTCAAACCTTTAGCTTCTTGTAAGTCTATTGTTATGATTATAACAGGCCTCTTGGTTCTAAGCCTTCAAATCGTTAAGCTATCTAGTTATTTATGAAAAAACCGAATCAAACTTTAACGACAACCGCGAGATCAAAAGCACAACGTAGATGACAAAGTATAGCCTTATTCAGGCAGCACTTAAACATCCATTGATTTGGTTTAAAATCGATCGGACAGGGTATCGTTTCAGCGTTTAGGGTTTCATACACGAGAATACGAAGAAACAGAGATATGAAAGACTTAGAGTATCAATTTCAGAGATCGAAATGTGCAAATGAAACTATCCCAGGCCCGCCCCAATATATAGGCCAGGTGGACCTCTCCCGCGCATCACGAGAGGAGACGGGGCATCTCTCGTGTAGCGCTAGGGAGGTTAGTTTGGCTTAGCTGCCACGTGTCAACCTAGGTCTGCTACGTGTCATCACCTAGTGACACACGTCCTCCGCCGCTCCAATCGCATGTTTTTTTTCGATTTTCATGTCGTATTTATCGCGTATGCTCGACTTTTAATCCCAATTGGGTCGATTTTTAATTGTGAGTTTGGTAAGGGTATCTTTGTGACGATTGATTCACCAATCGCAATATTTCTTAACAGCTAAGTTTTCTGCGTACTTGGGGATTTTATTGACCTGATGACTTGGGATGTTACAATATTCTCATTCACAAATGCAACTTTTGAATAGTTTGTACTTTCGATGATTTGAAATTAGTAACTTCCTTAACACATATTGTTGCATCATATATCGCCCTTGACTTCATTTTTACAACATCCAACCAATGTTTCATTATTTTTATTGAAGTATATAGTGTATAATACACTTGTTTGTACTAGAACACATCGCTCTTATTTTTAGACTTAATTTGAAGTTGATGTCGACAAAGCCATGATTTGGGTAAACCTAACCTCCAAGCTACTAACAACATGTACACATCGGTGGGCTACCTTTAAGAACTCATCAAGCATCTCTCACACATGGGCCTAAAAAGTGGGCTTAGGCGTGCGCCTGGGTGAGCCTTGACAACAGAGCTATCTCTGACATATATAATTGAGGAATAGGTTGTCGGAAAACAGTACCTTCCATGACCAAGTTTGGATTTAGCCGTATCAACGATATGTTGGTAAAGTCATCGATAATGTCAACTTTCTATGTTAAGGTATCTATCCAATGTATAACTTAAAGGCATTTTATTTTTGAGTAAATTACGATTTTGGCCCCTGTGGTTATATCAGTTTAACCCTATCAAACCAAAAAATAATCTTTTAACATTTGAGCACTCAACGTCATATTTTCTAACCCTTTTAGCCTCTATCACTAACACCATCCATTTACTTTGTTAAAAACTAGTCATGCGCCCCTCACATGAAGGGCATATATGTCAATTCACGTACCCATTTACAAAACCTTCAATAAAAAAACATCCTCATCTTCTTCATTTGATCATCCCAAACCCTAAGTCTTCACCACCACACCTACCACCAACGAATTCGGCCACCACCATATCGCCACCATCATATCCGACCACCACCTCACCTTCCACCAATGGATTCGACTATCACCGCACCTGCCATCAACAGATCAGCCACTACCACACCACCACTATCATATCCGGCCACCACCGAACCTACCATCATCAAATCTTGCCACCACCACACGCTATCAACAGATATGACCACCACCACACCGCCACCATCACATCTTGCCCACCTCCACACCTGACATCCTATTTTAGGCCTTTAATCCCACCAAAACCCTTAATCTGAACACCCCCAGTTTTATGTCACCACCATCAACACCGACCACCATACTTAACGTCTTTTTCAGTAGAGCTTGGTTCCAGTTGTTACTTTGAAGAAGGTTTGTAGTTTTTTGAGGGATTTAGGGGACCGATTGGCGTCCAAAACAAGGGCGGATGATGATGAAAAATCCACACTTGGGTCCAACTAGAGGAGCATCAAACATTTTGTTTCAATTTTGGAGGTGGCGGCTGGGTTTGAGAACACCCAAGTAATTTCTCTTGAGCTTCGATTTCAACACGGGAGATGCTAAATATGGTTAAGGGTCTGGATTTGAGAAGGGATCATGTCACACCCGGATTTCCACAATCCAAATCCAAACACCTGTGGGCCCGGGTGGGGAATATCGTCACGTAAGTTGATATCATCATAGACAATAAACACAGCACATCAGAAGTCTTGAAGTTAAATACTATTACAAACCAAATGTTCAAAATACAAAATAATATATACACTGCTCGTAATAGAAGATCCACAGGCAGATTATAAAATGTACAAATGTGTATATTAGACTTTGGGCAGATCTAGGATTTGCAAGATCCTCTTATCACTACCAAGCACTTCCAGCCTATTTTCGTATTGTACATACAAGCTTAGTCTTTTGAAAATATGTCAGCTTTCGTTGGTAAATACACCCAACTGAATCATTTTAAAAACATTTGAAAATGTTTTAAGTGCACATTGGCATAAAATATTTTATAACTTGCGAAAGTTACTTTGTAACCTTGTTAACAGATTCACATGTTTGTCCATACATACAGGGCCCAGTGCGAAAACCGAGACATGATTAACGTACACACCACTAAGAACTCACGAAGGAGTTATCCCCAACTTTATGGGTAAATGCATTTGAGCGTCTATCAGGTGTATGCCTACACCCCGCGCTTAAGATCGTGGCCATTATCTAATGTAATGAGCCGAGGATATCCAGAACACGGTAGTTAACCCCCGATGTTTAAGTTATCAAACAAAACTGATTAAATGGAATATGCGGATTTACTAGCCCCAATTCGGCATTCGGTTGATCCCATTTCCGACCAAGCGGTAATAATTTACCGTCACCCATGCCTGTATAGGGGAAATAAGTCGAGAGTATTTACCTGAGCTAGTCTTCGTTTGTACGCAAGATTTAATAACTCAGCCGTATACAAAAGTACTAAGTGTAGATAGCATTTACTGGTAAGTCTCTAGTATGGATTATGGCATAAGCTTATCAATTAATTACTAAAGGTGTTATTTAAGTCACAGACTTAGACCGAGTAGCGTACAGGATCAATACGTATAACGTTAGATTAAACGATAGGATTGAATGTAGTTTAATCCCAACAGGTACTTTGACTTGTATAATATGGATAAACTATAAACATTCTTGATTTTGAGACTTAAATAATAAGGTTAGACCCATTTCGGTTAATTTTCGTAATCTAGTTACATATACTTAACCGTACGCATATCAGCGATATCGGGTAACCGGATAAATCGTGGACAAGTTCTATGTGCCATTCTACTTTAAATAAATTGTAATATCAGTAGGATATGAACTTATTTGCCCGTTAATATCATAAGGGCGTTCTAGTAATTATATACCGTATAAAAGGAACTTGACCATATTTTAATGTTATGACCATAAGTATTCTATAAAAATAACTTATTTATGATATAATATTAGTAGGATATTGACTATATATGTAATTTATCTATTATTACCAAACTATGCACTGAAGCGGCATTTTGGTCATTTTACACATAGTTTTATAAATTATTTGGGATTCTGAGTTCATATCATATACCTACTGTAAAAATATTTAAAATAAGTTTTAAAATCAGTAGGTGACAAGTCTTGGTTGATTAATATTGATTATAACCATACTATGCGTCGAAACGGCGCTTATGTCGTAAAATGATTATTTATGCGATGTTTAGTGAAAACTGATGTTAAGGTCAAGTTAACATGTCTTGGATATATTATTTAATAAAACATATCAATGGGTAAAAGATATACTTTGAAAAGATATGACTAAAACCCTTTTATGAGCCACAAGAGCCTTATCGTCATTTATCAACATAATACAAAGACTTGTTCATAAACTAAGTTTATAATCTGGTTTGACATCCCGAATAATCCTGCTTATAATATTACATCAGTAGGAAACTCATTTTCAAGTTCATTATCATTTAAACTTATAATATTAAATCTAAGGTGAGGGAGAGAGATAGGTCAATAGCAGACCTATAGGTACTAGGCTGAGCAGCCTTTATCATGCCCTTTATCTCGGGCGCTAACCCATTAATGAAACGCGCAGTGCGATTGGGTTCTGGGGTAATTAAGAAGGAGACTAACCTAGACAAAGAATTGAAGTCAGAAACATACTTTCTACAGTCTAGATTCTTCATGGTGAGAGTCAGAAAGTCTGACTCTATCTCCTCCTCCTCATGAGGTGGGCAGTAAGTTTCCTTTACAAGGTCAACAAACTTAGACCATCCTAAGTTGTACAGGTGTACCTTACCTGTAGATTGGATCATGGTTTTCCACTAAATCAGGGCATCACCCTTAAAGGACTTTAATACCTACTTAATCACATCCTTGTAAGCACAACCGTTGATATCCACTGTCGTTTCCATTTCATCAAGCCATTTCAAGGCTTCTACTGCTCATTTTTCCCCCATTAAAACCCCGGCGTTTACAGGAAACGAAATATTTGTAGGTACATCCATCTTTTGAAGAACGAGACCTATCAGCGAATTCTAATTTCTTTGGTTCACTCTTCTCATTTGAAGAGTGAACTGAGCTCTCCTTACGAGCTGAGGATGGTGGGATTGATAATGGTCTGGAGCGAATAGCACTCGACTCCCTAAGTTTTTCTATGGCCTTTTCCATGGCCTTTCCAACAGCTGCATCTATGCGAGCTTGAAAATCATCATTATTAATGGCTATATTTTCAGCATTGTTAGAGTTGATATCCCGGTAGCTACTTTGCGCCTCGTTCGAGTTAGCCATTCTTGAACCTTGGTTCTAAATACCAAATAAAACTTCTCTTATCCATGGTATTAATAACCATATTGGCTTTAAACATTGGATATAACAATCCATCGCACATCTAAGCTAGTGTGAATAACATCACAACTCTTAGGCTTATTATATCTATATTTGGCCTAGGTCTTAATAGGACCATCAAACGCAAATTAGAATCTGGACATAATCCATATATTATTAGACAGTGGATCGTAATGTCACAACTGTCATTGTCATTTGACAATTATATATATAGCTCATAGGCTTGTCACTAATGGACATAATAATTATGGCACTTTGGCCTAAGGTACTTTAGTCATAACATATGGCACGTTGGCTTGTCACTTTGGACATAACATATGGCACGTTGGCCTGTCACTTTGGACAAAACATATGGCACATTGGCCTGTCACTTTGTACATAACATATGGCACGTTGGCCTGTCACTTTGGACATAACATATGGCACGTTGGCCTGTCCCAATGTACATAATACGACACGTTGGCTCGTCATTTGGCACGTTGGCCTGTCCCCAATTGGACAAAATATGGCACTTTGGCTTATCAATTGTCATCACATTGATGACTTTAGCCGTGATCACATTAATCATATAGGCTATATAATATGTCTTGGGACGTAGTCCTTTTACCTAGACAGCTAGTGTGGTTCCTCATGTCACACTACCAAGAGCATGAACATTCCTTAATGTTAACATAAGAGTACCTTAATGGTTGATTAATAGTCCCGCTCACTTTGGACCTTAACGACTTTGGAGGCTTGAACCTAGTCCACCACCTCTGGATCGAAGGATAACTTCCCTTAACTATCCTAATAGAAGGCCTTTTATCCTTAACTATCATTTCTTGGCCAATATGTGGTCTGTGCCACTTGGCATAATCAAATCCATTAAGGTCTTTTGGAATTATATAGCAGAGCATAAATTTTGAGTAAAATCGAGACGCTCGCTTGAAGAGGATGAATACATATATATATATAATTCCCAAATACTTCATTAAATGCCAATTACAGTACTAGAAATAAATAAATGAAACAAAGTGTCCACGCAAGGACTTAAAAGAAATAAAAATCTCCACGCAGGGACTAAAGAAATAACAATGTCCTCGCAGGGACTAACTTATATTATTAGAATAGACTTCACTCGTCCTTCTTTCCCTTAACCAATTTGGAGAGTTTCTTGAAGAACTTGTTCGTCTTCTTCTCCGTTTTCTCCGCTTGTTGTTGCATTTCTTTCATTCATTCTAAGGCCTCATTGATGGCCTCAAGTGGCAGCGGAGCTTGTGGTTGTGGTTGTGGCATAACAGGATACTGGTATCCATAACTTGGATATCCAGTAGGTGGATAAACAAGTGGGAAAGGAGAGGGTAAAGTGCATTATGCATGACCGCTTGCATATAAGGGTCATGCGATAATGCTTGGTAATTTACCAACGTAGATGGGTTAAAAGGATCATATCCAGATGTATCCGGATATGTTGGGATAGGGTTATTATAACCCGATGGTGGTGGTTGAACTGCAGATGGTAGTGTTGGTTCCACAACAGGTGAAGCATTTGAGGGTCCTCCCATTTGTTGATCTTCTTGAATGGTGGAGTAAGGTTTGGGCAAAGGTGGTAGCGATCCCGACCATTGACCCGCACGTATCGACATACGTGCTCCACGTTTCCTCCTTGGTGGCTCAGGTGGAGGTTCCATGTGCACATCTTCTTGTACAGGAGGTGTTGGGGAGTGATGGAAGGAGTGTTAGCAAAGGTAAATTGGGTTTTCCAATATTGGTCCCATTCATTAGGACATTGGTACGGCGATCGGCGTAGGAGTTTGAATCGCTTGAGATTTCGATGGGATGTGTGTGTGATCCTGACGGAGGCATCTCCAGTCGGAGTCCTCGTCCATGGGATTGGGTTGGTCTAACTGATTTTGGTTGGCTGGGGGTGTATTAAAGTATTGGTTAGAGTTAAACTCATCATGGTATGAATGATGAGAGTTGTGGGAGTGGTGTGATTGGTATGAATGGTATGAACTTTGGGTATGGGTGGGTGAATGTCTTGATTGGGGCCATGAATTCCCCGAATCCTCATAGGGATTCGAGTGATGAGGCTGTGAAGTGATGTGTCCTGACGGTTCTCCCCTCATTGGTCTTTTACCTCTAACTCTAACTCTTGGCGGCATTTTCCTGTTAAAATCAAATAAAAAACAATACTAATAACTTAATAATGAGACGAGTAATCCTAGCTCAATGCCTAGACTCGGAAGTCTAAGGAATGTGCTTGTGTAAGTTTGAGATTAAACACCAGAAGGATAGTGTTTAATTCTCTCAAACGTTGGCTCTGATACCAACCTGTCACACCCCGGATTTCCACAATCCAAATCCAAACACCAGTGGGCCCGGGTGGGGAATAACGTTATGTAAGTTGATTTCATCATAGACAATTAAACACAACATAGGGAAGTCTTGGAGTTGAATTACTATTACAAACCAAAGTTCAAAATACAAAATAATATACAGACGGCTCGTAATAGAAGATCTACAGGCGGATCATAAAATGTACAAATGTGTATGTCAGACTTTGGGCAGATCTAGGATTTGCAAGATCCTCTTATCACTACCGAGCACTTCCAGCCTATTATCGTATTGTATCTGCAAGCTTAGTCTTTTGAAAATACGTCAGCTTTCGCTGATAAATACACCAAACTGGCTCATTTTGAAAACATTTGAAAATGTTTTAAGTGCACGTTGGCACAAAATCTTTTATAACTTGGGAAAGTTACTTTGTAACCTTGTTAACAGATTCACATGTTTGTCCATACATACAGGGCCCATGCGAAAACCGAGACTTGATTAACGTACACACCATTTAAGAACTCACGAAGGAGTTATCCCCAACTTTGTGGGTAATTGCATTTGAGCGTCTGTCAGGTGTATGCCTACACCCCGCGCTTAAGGTTGGGCTATTATCTAATGCAATGAGCCGAGGAATCCAGGACACGGAAGTTAACCCCGATGTTTAAGTTATCAAACAAAACTGATTAAAACGGGTATGCGGATTTACTAGCCACAATCTGGCATTTGATTAATCCCATTTCTGACCAAGCGGTAATATTTTACTGTAACCCAAGCCCATATAGGGGAAATAAGTCGAGAGTATTTACCTGAGCTAGTCTTCGTTTAAAATCAAGATTTAATAACTTAGCCGTATACAGAAGTACTAAGTGCAGATAGCATTTACTGGCATGTCTCTAGTCTGGATTATGGCATAAGCTAATCAATTAAATACTAACGGGCTTATTTAAGTCATAGACATAGAACAGCGTACAAGATCAATACGTATAACGCTCGATTAAACGATGATCGGATAGAATGTAGTTTAATCCCAACAAGTATGTTGACTTGTATAATATGGATGAACTATAAACATTCTGGATTTTGAGACTTAAATGACAAGGTTAGACCCGTTTAGTTAATTCCTAATCTAGTTACATATACTTAACCGTACGCATATCAGCAATATCGGGTAACCGTATAAGTCATGGACAAGTTCTATATGCCATTATACTTAAATAATTTGTAATATCAGTAGGATATCAACTTATATGCCCATTAATGGTTTTAAAATGAAACTATGACTCATCAGGGTGTTTTGGTAATTCTATATCGCATAAAAGGAACTTGAACATATTTTAATGTTATGACCAGAAGTATTCTGGAAAATAACTTATTTATGATATAACATTAGTAGGATATTAAATTATATGTGTAATTTATCTATTATGACCAAATTATGCACCGAGTAGGCATTTTGGTCATTTTACACATAGTTTTATAGATTATTTGGAATTCTGAGTTCATATCATATACCTACTATAAAAAATATTTAAAATAAGTTTTAAAATCAGTAGGTGACAAGTCTTGGTTGATTAATATGGTTTATAACCATACTATGTGCCGAAACGGCCCTTATGTCGTAAAATGAGATTTATGCGATGTTTAATGAAAACTGATGTTAAGGTCAAGTTAACATTCTTGAATATGTTATTTAATATAACATATCAGTGGGTAAAATATTTACTTTGAAAAGATATGATTAAAACCATTTTATGAGCCACAAGGGCCTTATCGTCATTTATCGACATAATACAAAGACTTGTTCATAAACTCAGTTTATAATCTGGTTTGACATCTCGAATAATCCTACTTATAACACTACATCAGTTGGAAACTCATTTTCAAGCTCATTAACCTTTAAACCTCATTTTATGCAAAAAAAGGCATTTTAGTCAAAATAGCATACTTACGGAACTTGTGCATAAACTCAGATTCTGATTATGATCATGTATAAGGGTTATGCTACATAATATTACGATCATAATGCAACTTTAGATCAGTGGCTAATAAATCTAAATCAGGTTAGAATCGAAAGTGAAAGCAGAAGTCAAACTTCGCGACTTTCGGTTGCGAACCGACCCTAGAACTGAAATTGACGAGCCGAACATGTTCATACATATTCTAATAATTATTACCAACTTGTTTAAGTGTCAAAATATGTTTCATAACAGATATAAGCTCAAATTATAACATTTTCGAAAAATGGCATGTTTGACTTTTTAATATAATAACTTTGACCCGTCAATTGGTCTAGCAATCGTGATCTTCAGGAAGTGCCCTTCATAGGGACTAACACCTACCTTATTACGATCACTTAGCCATGTCCGTTACGAACAATGGCTGGACCATAATGGTCTTAACCGAAAGTCAAGACGTTTTCCGTAAAACGCTTGACTTTTGGCTATAAAAGCCTATAAACGAAAATGCAAGAGGAAGGAACACTTACAAGTGATTCCTAGGATGCAATAAAACTAAGTTGGATGCTCCTTTCAGGTAGGAACTTCCAGAAGAGAGAGATAGGTTATAAATGAGAATGGTGCAAGTTCAAATGGTGAAGCATTGCACCTATTTATAGTTGGAGAGTTGAAGGAGGTGATGCCAGGTGTTAAGGGGTGTTAGAGGGAGCTTACAAGTGTCCTAAAATGTGGCATAGTTGTTTGAAAGTCCTTAGTTTCGAAACAATGGTTTTTGGCAACATGTGTGGACACAAGCAAAAATTCTGCAGACACAGGCCTCTCGCTCCCTGCGAGAGGCCAGGGCTTTGTCTCTCGCGCCCCCGCGAGCTCCCCATGACCAATTTCATAGTTTGATACATTTAGCCCCTTAACTTATAAAACCTCCTAAAACACATTTTTAGCATATTTAGCCATCCGTAACCAATATGTGGTGTACCCGGGAGTATGCCTGGACATTGTCGAGCTGTCGGTTGGTTAAAAGGTCACTCAGAGGTATGAATTAACATGTTGACACTTTTAACCCCTCCATTATCCAACTTTTACATATTAACAGATTTAATCCCTCTAGTCCAACAAATGGGACATATGAGAGTTGGGACTTCGTAAAGGATCACTCAGAGGCCCACTATAAGCATGTTGACTCCGATGTCACTCAGAGGCTGGGCATGTTGACATATCAGTCATTTAGAGGCCAAGTTTAAGTATGTTGACATATCAGTCACTCAGAGGTTGGGCATGTTTACATATCAGTCACTTAGAGGCCAAGTTTAAGCATGTTGACATATCAGTCACTCAGAGGCTAGGCATGTGGACATATCAGTCACTTAGAGGCCAAGTTTAAGCATGTTGACATATCAGTCACTTAGAGGCTAATGTTTAAGCATGTTGACATCGGAAAGTCACTCAGAGGCTCAGTTTGAGCATGTTGACACCTTTGGTCCTTATTAGTCTTTAATAGACTAAAATAAAACTATAAAATGTGTAACTATACTATTGGACATGATTTTACAAGGTGTTACAGATCAGGTGTAAAATGATGGATCAAAAGAGAGTGTGATGGATCAGAAGAGGTGAAGATTCTAATGGAGAAGAAGAGGTGACATGTGCAGAGGATTTTCTAGAGAGATTTTTTTTGTTGAAGGTTTTATAAATAGGTGGTGAATTGACATAAATGCCCCTCATGTGAGAGGCACATGACTAGTTTTAACTAAGTAAATGGATGTGATTAGTGATGGGAGGCAAAAGGGTTAGAAAGACGTTAAGGGCTCAGATGTTAAAGATTCTTTTTTAGGCTGTTAGGGTTAAACTGATATAACCACATGGGCTAAAATCACAATTTACTCGATATTTTTCCATTTTCTATTTTCCTTTAGGACATGTCTAGTGGTTAATTAGTGATAGGCTGTCAATGATAGTCGTCTTTCTGGTCGTGCGTCGAACCTTCATTGTTTTATTTTTTAAACTAGCAATAAGACTCATGCGCGTTGCGGAGCCAGTACATTGCAAGCATCGAATGAATTATGCATTAAACATATGAAAACACGCGTTTCGACGTATCTGATGGAACTCAATGTAACCTAAATAAGCATTTTTTTTGGCAATTGGATCCAAACAGAAAGTAAATCAAATTTATACCGTACAATCATAACATATTATATGTGACCTGAGTTATACACAGAAAACATAATGGGTATAACGGAAAACCTGACACGTAGAATCAAAAGAGATTAATTAGAGATTTTTAAAAGAGAAAAAAAATATACCACAATTTAACTCTACTCGGGTCGGAACAAAATTTACAAAACATTGATAAAATAATGACGGAAACATACACCAACTCGATTTTATACCAAATGAACACAAAAATATTCACGTAAAAATTCTTTTTTTAAAAGAAAATGTATTATATTTAACCTGACTCATTTCCAGAAAAAGTTACGTCGAAATGTAGAACAAATTAGATTTATCCAGACACGTACATAAAAATATGCACGTAAAAAGATTAGTTTTTCTTAAGTAAAGGAGGTATAGCGGTAAACTCGAACAAATTATTAGTAAAAAAACCTAGTAGGTTAAATATGTTCGTAAACTCAGACCAAGTAGCATTAATGCAACACCACTATCAGCAACCACCAACATCAGAAGAGCTCATACAAATATAATATATAAAAAGGTAAAAATAACACCAAATGAAAAATAGATATAAAATCGTAGAAGCACGCACGCCTGTTGTTGCGTGTTAATGCGAAGAAATTAGACATAAACGTAAAATGTAGAAAAATAACTAAGTCAATTTAGTACCCGCATGTTGCGATGAACTTGTCAAACGGAAAAAATTGACGCGTTGCGACTAGCCAGTTAAATGGAAAAAACAGACGAAACTGAACCCCACATGCAAGTTGCGGCGTGTTAACTCACAAAATTTAGAATGAAACGTAAAACTTGCGAAAGATGGAAACTATAGGGTTACAAAGTTGAAAATAAAAAAAGGTGTTAGGGTTAAATTGTAAAAAATGAAAAGTTTTGTCTTAAAAGTAAAAAAGTCAAGGGAGTTAAAACGTAAAAGATAAAAACTTTTAGATTAAAAGTGTAAAATACAACTTTTTTTTTGAAAAACCCCCCAATGCACATGTTACAACAACATAAAGCAAGAACATGTTACTAATCGATAAATGTGTTGTGTTCAGACAAAACTTGAATATACCATTGTAACGTGTGTACTTTTATCTACGATTTAATCAAGTTTTTATTCGAACAAACATCGATACGTTGTTGTGTGCAGTTTTATGGTTTTCTTGATACCATGATACATAATCGTTCAGTTTTTTTTATGTAGTTACATTGTTTACCTTTTTTTTATATTTGAGTAACATAATATAAATTTTTGAATATACTATTGCGACACACTTATTTTTTATCTACATCTTTAATCGAACAGGTAAATATAGTTTTGTTTTGTTCTTTACAGTGGCGAATCTAACCAATATTGTTCAAACTATATCGTTACGAGTACCTTATTCGTTTGACGGTATAAAAGTGATTGAAAATAAAGTTGTTTTGGCAATAGAATATTTTTAATCTCGTCTGCTATAGCCAGTGTCAGTGATCGAATCAATGCCCCGCATGAACAACATCGGTATCAATATTTGTTTTATAGTTTTCAATCATTATAAAACATATATTGATATTTTTTTTGAGCGTATATCTTTTGGTTGCTATATCGAGCATAAATATCATACGGATACTTAAATGAACTAAACCAACATAATATAACATATGTTAGTTACTATATATATTTTCATAAATTAGTTATAAACAAGTAACACTCAGTACTAAATAAACAATATGATTACATACACAATGATGTATCAATTGACGAAGTACTACGTCTTTCCCTATATTAGTGATCTATTATTGATCGGCTCAAACCACATGGCCCCAAGATTCCATGTCATTTCATGGTCCCAAGTGTTATCTTAAACATTGGTGGTTGTCAAATTTAAGGGCACTTTCGATGGCATGCCATCAATGTCTTACTTACAACCTAGCAATTGAATCTTGATTATAAAGATGGAGCACAAAAGTTCGTAAAATTTTCTGTTTAAGATTGGAAAACCAAATTAAACCAACTCTTGTCATTCCCAAAAGTGTACTTCAAATGTATTGACTTCAAATGCTAGAGATAATGTGTGGTCCTTCTCTTATGTACGACTCAACTTCATAACGTTAACATATATGGGCATATCTTTAATTTAAGTATATAAATACATCTAGCTTTAACACAATAATTCTGACAAATTAAATAAAATCCATCTTTATAACGCTTTTGTTTTGAAATGTATGTTATGGATAGATAATGTATGAACGTTTCAAAAGTGATTCAAACTTTGTTTTGTAAATCATAAGGAACCTTGCTATGCTTTTGTTCGACGTAGATTCTAGCTGTATAGGAATTAAGTTAATTCACTTACAAACCCTCAAAAGATTCAAAAAGTTATTGCAAGAAGATTTAATAAGAGGTTACACATGTAGAGAACAATTATCTAATATATTTTTTTATGAAAAATATTTTTGAAATTTTATTATATATCAACTTAATTTCTGTGACCTGATATTAACCATAAGAAATCTGTAATTTAATTGCTAGACATTCGAATACCATAACATCTAATACCTAAACAAAATACTATATGTAGAAAAATGAGCTAGTTTTTATAAATTCTTTTATCATTCTTTTGATTTTTCCGATTTTGATTGCATGCGACAAAACATTAAATCCTACAAAGCATATTTTTTACTTGGAAATGCATATCAACATCAATGAAGTATCTCAATGATATGCTATGCCTTATCTTGGCCAAACGTACGCCTTTTAAAATGCCAAAGCATTTTCTTTAAACCTCTATTTTCCATTTTCTATATATTTCCCCTTTTTAAACTATCTAAGCTGAGTGAAACACCATAAGTTCAATACTAAAGTTTGCGTTGGTAAAATAAATAGTTGCATCATCGTATTTGCAATGGTCTAATGTAGTTCTTAAGTTTGTGATACAGAATTTATGTCACTCATTAACTACCGAATTTAAATTTCGTGTTAATTTTATGACGGACTTGAGATGAAGAGTTTTTTTATGAAATTAAATAAAAGTAAGAAAATAAAATTTGACAATCTTCTAGATACTGAAGATTAAAATAATTATATTTTTATGTTAGGTAAGTGAAAAATAAAGACGTTCTTTGTTGTCTAATAGCATAAAGATTAATACCTTAAACTAGTTGGTAAATATCAAATCTGTCTATCAAAGCGCTTCACTTAATGCTTAAGATATCTCTTTTCAAATAAGGAACAAAACAACATCCTTTTGCTCCATTATTAGTTAAATAGTGATGGATAATCTCATGAGTGATGTAAGAAAAAAAGGGTGTACTAGATAAAGAGCGACAAAACTAATATAACATTAAATATATGTTCTCTTTGCAAATAAAACTAAAATAATCACACTTATAGTTGGTAAATATTTTGGTGTGAGTTTATTTGTTACATTATGAATTGAGGGGTCATTCTTCGTTTGTATATCGTTCCTATATGACGTAAAACATGATACACTTTTAGATTTCTATTACATTTTATCTTCTTTCATGGTATCACAGCTTATTTAGACAAGAGTCTGTAATTTATACGTATTTGTATTTTCATATTCAATTGTCGTTAGTCTTAATGCAAAAGAGTTAATTATACAGATTGTGCCTATGGTATGCTGTATACACATATTGCAGTTTTAGTCTTCAAAACTTTAAAATTACATATACGCTTTTGACATTGTACATTTTATAACTGTGACAGTTTCTGACATGAGTGGACATTATTTTTTTTCCGTTAAGCGGATGTGAAATATTTCGTTTATCCTTTTGCTGAATAACAAAACAATTAAAGAATTTAAAACCCACTTTTTATTAATATTAAAACAATTATATTACACTTAAAATACCCACCCCTAACACCACTTCTTCTCCCACCCTATTGCTCAAAATCGCCAGCCATTACCATATTAAAACAATCATATTACACTTCTTCACCCTTCCTCCATTTCTGCTTACTACTATTAGGCTTCCTGCTTATGTATTAGGCTTACTACTTCGTTTCTATCGATCGATTTGGAGGCTCCTATACTTGAACCAAACTTCGCTTCCAATCTATTTGATAAGCTAACCTAGTTTCAATCTTTATCCCCCTCTGCCTTGATAGGTTTCCAACTCGAGATGGAGGAAGAGCGAAGTCATATAGTATATAAAAAAGATGTGGAATAGACCTACTTTTTTTTCTTTGTATTACCTGTTGAAACCAACGATAAAGAAAGAGACCCGGATTATATGTATTCACTCTACGCCACTTTTAAAAGTGAAGAACTTCATGGCCAAAACCAATACATTTGAAGCCACTACATCGGTTTTATCTTTATTTATGTCCATGTTCTTCTCTTTGTTCTTTTTTCGGTTTTTATTTCCATGATCGGTCAGACGTGCTTGAATTATATAGGTATAAATAAATTTTGAGTAAGTTTGGATTAATGTTATGAAACCCTTTTGATTTTGGTAAAGTTTTTAACATTTACTCTAGCGATATCTTAGGATTTATGTACATATTTTTTTTAATATGGTTCAGTGGATGTGTTGGTTTAGAGTACAGGGTTATGCTTTCGGATTGATGTATTCTATTTCTAGGTTGTATTCTTAAGTTTATAATTGACGTGTAGTAGAGTGTATGTAAAAATGGTACAATTTTTTGTCAATGACACAATTTTTCTATGTTTTTATATATTTAAAATACACGATAAGATACTATCACTTTATATTTTACGTTAGACAAGTGCACCCATCGTAGAAATAATATAGTGATGATAAGATGTCGAGATTATCAAAGGATACAACAAGTTTTAATATCGAGTTGTTATCAACATCTAGCCAATCCAAAAGTGAGGGTTGTTTTCATGGCTCATAAAAAATAGTTTTTATAATCAATGATAAGAAAAATGGATGTTTGGGATATTTGTTACCTTTTGATGTTTCGTTAACTAAGAGCTACCATGGATCACAAGAGCTCGTTTTTTAGGCGAGAATTTGTATTCAGTTAATGCCATAAAGTTTGGAGTTCTTTTTTAGGTACCCTTTCACACTCAACCATATTTGTTTGAATTAGCAAGGAAATACCCCGCAAGGTTGAATCAAACCACAACGATATTGTTGAAGCAACAGGGAAACTATATAACATTGTAGTCTAGTATTAAGTAAAAATTAGTCATAAGGGGTTTATATGACCCATTACTATACCTCCTGGCTTGATCGTATCTCCCAAGAGTAGTGACGATAATATAAAGCAAGTCCTAGGCATCTTGATCTTATCTCCACATATTGACACTAACCCAAAGTCTCATACCAAAACCTCTAACTCCTTTCGAGCAATTAATATGTTTGACTCTACGTAGACATAAAAACATAAATATTCCGCGCTAGCAACAAAACAAGGTTATTAATATGCTTTCAAGGATTTAGAAAACTCACTTTAAAATATGGTATTCTTTACTTAAAGTCATTAAGACATATACACACAACTCTTATACCTTGTCGAAGGGTTCGACATCTACTACCCTTTGACACTCCATAATATTTTCATGTTATTTGTTTTCTTGAATCATGGGATTTTCCATAAAGTTCCATGATTTCACAAATCCATGAACCCTAACCATATGTTCATCTATTCTCGTTATGGGCTGTACACCCTACTTACGTTTATCTCTCGTAGTTGTCGCCTTATAGTCGCTACCCAGTCAACTCCCTGTGTCGCATTTGCACTTATTGTGGGCGTTATGGTCACTTAATAGACACCTACCGACGCTGTAACCCTCAAACAAAACCGCCTATGACTCCATCCAATGCACAACACATGATAGCTCTATTTAACCAACCAAACACCCACCTTATGAACCAACCGTATGTCCAACTAGACACTCCACCTATGGATCAACCGATCGTACCGTATGACACGCAACTTGTCCCTTACGGTCGAGCCATTCAAACCAACCCAGTGAATGAAGATAACTAGAAGGCACGTGGACGGACATTCATCCAGTTTCAAGACAACCATGACCAGTCCACAGCACAGAAAACTTTTTATACGATAAGTTTGTTTCGAAGATAAAAAAATTTTGAGTTTGACTTTGTATGAACCAGTTTAAATCAAATAAAGATTGTTATGAATTTTCGAATACAAATGTAATGATGTAATATTTTGATAGTATGTTTTAAATCTTAACGAGCCATCTATTACGACTTGAATGCCAAAACCCTAATCACTTTCATAAGCTGTGCGCACAAATTCGAGTCAAGGGCACATGGTGACGATGAAAATTTTCTAATTCTAAAATTTGGTTTTATAAACAACAACAACAATAATAATAAAAGATAATATTTTTAGTAAATTTTCTACTTCAGATCAAATATATGTTTCCTAAAATTTAACGAAAATATTTTTATCAATAAACCACATTGCTTTTGTGCATAGTTTTTTTTTGAAATACTAATTTTCTACACTCGGCAAAGTGTAAGTATAGTTAAGTAAACATTACTCAACAAGCGCGAGTCTAATTTACAAAATTATGGTTAGTAAGAGACCATTTAACAAATTGAAATTTCTTAGTAAAACTAGAATTTCTCTTACTACTCCTCCATTACTCGAGATGCATCTTCAGATGACCGATCCAAGAGCATTCGAGTTACTTCCTCAATTACCTTATGACCCCTCTACATATGTCCAAATCATAATTATCCCATGACTTGTAGAAGTTAGATCAAAACTGCTACTTCATTTCTTCCATCGTTGGACTTTAAGTCTGGTTTTCTTCATTATCGACTTTATCAGCTACTCCCACTTTGTATCCTTAGTGTTCGCACTAACATCAATCGATACAATTATCAACTCTTACTCAGTACCGTTGATAGCTTGTGTTGTTGTCACGCTTTTGACTTTACTATTTAAGAATTTATCGTCATTTTCATCCTTTGCTCGTACGTTTTATGTTATCTCCATGTTATGCATTTATGATTTGTTTTATTGCTAGTTCATGTTGTGATGCATCATCACTCGTCTGGGCTTATCTTTCCCCATAACTTATGTGATGTAGGTATCATCTCACTTATTCATAGATCGACTCTTCCTCATAACTATGAATGTAGGTACTGCCATCATTTAGTCACACCTTTTCAGGTTAGAGACTCAAGCGTTGGTTGTTTGTGGATTTGGTTGTGTTTATTTTGTTAGTAGGTATTAGGTCGAGTCATCGCATAGAACCAATCAAAACCGCTAACGAAGTTTGTGAAATTTGATAAGGACATGGTGGATACGCCGCTGGTACTACTTATACATAAGTGTTCTTGCCAAACTATCAAAAGCCTCGTTAGACTAGTCAAGATAAGTTCTATGTAATTTGTGGTTGTGTTGTCGATCATGATCCGAATAACAGAGACGATGAAAATTTGATAAGGACATGGTGGATACGCCGCAAGAACTTCCTATATATAAATTTTGTTGTTAGACTATCAAAAGACTCGTTAGACGTTTCATGAGGATTTCTGTATAAGTAGTGTTTGAGTCGTCAATCATGATTCGAATAATGATGTTGATGAAAATTTAGTAGAGACATGGTGGATACGCCGCTAGTACTTCCTATATATAAGTATCTCTATCAAATTTTCAAAAATAACGTTAAACTAATCATGAGAGTTTTGTGTTATTTTGATTTGTTTTGTGTTTGGTGATCCAAATCTTATGACTTGGAGCGTTTAATTCTATCATTGTGGCGTTTTATGAGAGAAAATTTTTTTCAAGATCCCAAGTCGTGACACAAATTGTAGTGTAAGCATCATGAGTTCACCTTATGACTCGGTGGCAAGCTCTCTTGAGTTACAAGTCATCATTGGGACACAATTGTATCGCTTATGACGGCTATCTTGTAAATAATCATTAACGCTTTTCACTCCTGCATCTCTAGCACTAAAAGCAATTCCTTATCTGGGTGTTTAACCATTACCAGGAACTTACCGCCTCAAAAAGATCTAGAACTTACTCCTAATATATCTTAGCTTGAGTGTACCCTCAGCATCTTTACTAGGCATTCCTATGAAACAAATCTAATCCCAAGATCCGAGTTTCTAGTATTATTACTGAATCCAACCGATATCATTTACGCCTATAAAAACCTTCACAATATCCTACACAAACGGTTTCCTCGAAATTTCGTGACGATATTCCCAAAAGTATGGGAGTGTGTAACATCCGCCAAAAACCGGGTCCTATAAAACCCGACCTATTTCGTAAACCGGATCCCAAAGGTAGTAAATATATACACGAATTTATATTATCGCTTATTATTTATATTATCGTTGTGTATTAAACTAACTAATATAATTATTTTCGGGTTTAACAATATTATATATATATACACACACAGAAACACTCCGATAGAACAGGTAAATATATAAAAGGATTAATCAAGTTTTAAAACTAAATGTTTCTTTTTACAAATTTAACCATTTTAAATATAAATACAAGATAAATATAAATTCACAACTTATAAATTTATTAGGGAGAATGATTCCATGTAATTAAACCAATTCATTAACAACCATTAATCACCTAATAATTCTCAAATTAAATCACCATGAAAGTTTTCTTGGCACATGAAAGGTTTTAAAAAACTTGGTAATCATAGGCTACAAAATGGACATAATGTTAATACTCTAAGCTTTTCCACTCAATTACTCACTCCCAAATTCTGCAAACAATCTCTAATTCTTGCGGATTAGAGCGAACAAGGAAATTAGGGCTTGAAACTTCTCTCTTTAAATCTCATTCATTTCTCATCCAAATCAGGTGATTCTTGGGTCTAACTTATTAGTTTTTCATGCTCTACAAAACCCTACCATCCATTTCTATGAAAGAAGGGTATATGAATTCGAATTTGATAATATTTTGATTCTACGGTTCTTGAAGAATCAAATTTGAGACTTTTTCAATTTAGTTGCATTTGATGATATTAAACATGCTAAACTGATCTTGAGTATGTTAGTTTAGATTATGTAATTTTCGAGAATTATTAGACATTGTTTAGATTTATTGGATAATTCCCTTCTAGATAAAATGCCATCTTTATTCACGAGCCATACACATAATCCCTTCCGATAAAACACCATCTTTCTCTAAAACGATATTCATATAAAACCCAATGTTGATGATGAAACGCGTTACAACTTTAATAGAGTAACTGAATCGACAAACTTTATGACTAACATTTATTATAAAAAATTTCCGCCTAAACTACGCCTAAAAAAATCTTATATAAACAACATCATAATCCCTTCCATCGATCACACCAAAAGCAAACACCATATTTTACTAAATACCAATCAATTCAAAACGACAAAAAGTTTTACTAAATGATCAGCTTCGTCTAGAGCTGGAGTCCAGCCGAATAGGAATCGGCATCTATCTAAGGAATTCAAAAGTTTCGGGGACAAAATCTTTAAGAAGAAGAGACTGATGACCGTGAAGATTTGGATGGGAAGAAGAGACCGATGACAGTGAAGAGTTTGGATGAGGAATTTTAATATTTTTACTTTTTTGTGTGGCATTTTCTGTGATTTGTTGTGTACTTTTCCGCTAATAATGTACTTTATTTCTTTAATTAGTTATAAAACGCCAAAATGCCACAAACCCCAAACACCAAAACTATAATAAATGATAGGATGCCTTACAGCTTTAATAGACAAATGTCAAACTTAATGATAGGACACCTTACATCTTTATCTTATTGAGTTATCCTCACCTATTTTATTTACTGAAAAGTGTTCTTTTTCTTTGGCGTTTATGTGTGCGTGCGATCTTCTATGGTTTGTTATGTACCTTTCAAATCACATGTTATGCACAAAAAAGTGATGTATGTTTCAAAACGTGATAACATTATTTTGCCTTACAAAAAGTTAATTAGTTGTATTTTGCCATCTTTATCTAAAATGCCATTAAATCAAAACACCACATTTAATGATGCGACGCCTTACAGCTTTAACAGATAAAGCTGAAAAAACAGTATCCGAAACGACGGAAACTTTATTACTAACATTTTTTTATAATAAATTCCCTCTAAACTACGCGCCAAAAACATCTTATATTAACAAATACCATCATTTACTAAATACCATTCAATTTAAAACTCTAGAAAGTTAAAAAACCACACATGGTAAACGTCTTTTCTTGGAGATTAAGTTTTTTTTCAATAAGGTTTCACTCAATGTGTTAGACAAAATTCTTAAGTGAGGATTTTTTCCATCTCATCAACTAAAATCTTATTGAGTTTATTCTCACCTATTTTATTTACTAAAAAATGTTCTTTTTCTTTGGCATTTGTGTGTGTGTGCGATCTTCTATGGTTTGTTATATACCTTCCAAATCAATGTTATGCAAAAGTGATATATGAAGAAAGCCATTGAAATATAAATGTCATTTCCAAATATTAATTTGAAAAAATGCCATTGAAACAAGCATAAAGAATAAAACACTAAATCTGTTACATATAACGCCTTTAATTGAGCAGAACCTGGACAATGATAGTCATGCCCTGCATATCATTTAGCGCCTCCTGCCACGTGTTCGACCAGGATCCGTTCTCACCATTTTCACACTTCCAATCGTTTTCTTCTGATCCCGTTATATATATATATATATATATATATATATTATTACCTACCTTAATGCATATTTATGTCATACCTTAATGTATATATATTGTGTTTAGACATGTTTTGGACTTATATAATTTCTGTTAGGATGTGGTATATTTATTAGTAGCATTGCTACAAAATTCATTAAACGTAATAATATAATTCATGTTATTACTTTTCGGAATAATAATACTAATCAAAGTTTCTTTTATATACATAATTCATTATATTTGTATAAATATTTTTAGATTAGGAACTTTTACATATAATAAATTTTTTATACAAGAATTCCCAAAATCAAGAAACCGAATCATTAGTCCCAATTTAATCATCCCATTCGTTTAGTACTTTCTTTGTTGTAGTATAGGGTTATTGTTATAATTTTAGATATTATCAATTTGTCTTCATGCGGTAATGCTCGTGGATTAATTCTTCGCAACCCATAAGTAAACTATCTCCCCTTTTTGTCATTAACGTTTTTAGGGTATATCAATGTGTCTCAATCAAATGTTTTTATCTAATATCAAGCATGCAATATTTGGTGTGTCATATATGCATTATTTGTTGTTTTTGTTGTTGTTGTTTATTGAGGTTATTGTTGTCATTGTTGTTGTTGTTGTGTGATGGTCATTATAGTCAATCAATCATTCATTCATTTCGTGGATCCACGATTAACCTTTTCTCATGACCTGGAGATGTTGGTATCGCCCCATTAGTGTTGTCACACCCCGACCCGCAGCGAATAAAAGTCGGGGCATAATTGGGTTATCACCAAAGCTCATGATATTTACTAAGATGTCTCATATTTATTAAATTCAAATTACAAACTTAAATATCCAAGACAAAATTCATACAATTACAAAGAAAATGAAACTACATAATTATTCCCAAGCATACACTTGTTTATTCTTCTAGGCCTTCCTAAGTGTTTCCTGTCTCAGCTGGATCACCTGTATCATGTGTAAAATGGGGGAGGTTTTGGGTCAACAAAAGTTGGCGAGTGAACCTTGATAAAACATTTAACTGATTTCTTGTTTTGTTTAATAAGGAAAATTCGTGCATTAATCACATGTGAGCAAACATATATGTAAACAATCACAAACCACTTTGAATGAGTATATGACATGAAATGATGATATATTTGAGATCAAGCTCATCAAACGGAGCCGATCTAATGAGGCTCCTGATGCTCAACCCGTATCCCACGGGAACTGATGGGCCTAATGAAATACGTGCACTGAAATGATGAAATTCAATCTACATATAATTCACACAATAATTGATACACATTTGATCACGGATATGATGTATGCACAAGTGTTTAAATAAAATAAAAGAATAGTACGACACATGATACACCCCAAAATATGATTAAAACGGGGAATTGGTAGAGATTCACTCACCGTGGATGCGTTTCTTGATGACGATGAATGCGCACGAATATTATGATTCAACCGAAGAGGGAAGACTAACCTAAATAATAACGACATGATTCGATTAAATAAATAGATTTTATTTGAGATTATTATTTTTAATTAGTGCTCTTTTATGAGAGTTTTGGATTTATTTTTTGTGGGTTTAATGCATTTTTTTTTAACTTTAAAACTTATTTTTAAGTATTTTTAAATAATTTTTCAATTAACTAAATAAATAAAAAGGAAATAAAAAGGGTTGACTTTTGTCAGGTTTGACCGGGTCTTTGACCGGTCAGACTGTGTTTATTCTATGCGGCAAGTGAGGTTCGAACTCGGGACCTCTCGTATACGTGCACGCAGCTCTACCAACTGAGCTACGTGTCTAACCCGAAATATTCTTTTGGTTTTAATTATACATATATACTAACTGACCTTAACCTTATTTAGTTCTTATTAAAAATGTTTTAATATGGCCGAACCGGTTGCAGAGACCGGAGTCGAACTCGGGACCCTGGTTCGAGTGCGCACAGCCCAACCAGTTGGGCTGTGTTCTAATCTGCTTAACTACTGGATTATATTCCTCTTATGTATATACTGTGACTTGATCGTATTAGGTTTTAAAAATGTTGGTTTTATTTCTGAAAGTCGGTAACATGTGCGATTCGAACCCGGGACGTGTGTTTTGTATTTGCACACAGTCCACCGCTGGACTGTGTGTCTAACCCGGTTAAATACTCGATTTTAATTACATTAATATACAACTTAAAGTTCGTCTTCTTCATTAAGAAGAACACAGAACAGTGAACCCGACTGTTTTTGCTTATTCGACCAACAACCTTAAACTCGATTGAAATGGAATAGGAAAATAAAGATTATGATATACCAAGACGGAGAGTTTTCTTCAGATTTCCGGCAAGTTTCGTCGGCTCTGATTTGCGATTTCCGGCTGAATGAACTGTTTTAACAGTTTCGATTATTGTGTTGAGCAATTAGATTATCAATCAAGAGATAGCAAGAAGGTTTAGACAATTATACCGTCTGAAGAACGAATGCGGTTTTCTGATCAGTGATTCCGACGATATTCCGGCGAAAATGAAAATCTCCGGCGATCGTGCTTTGGAAGGAATAAAGCTTCGAAAGAGAGTGCGGTTCTAAGCGAAAGGTTTACAAGAAGTTTGAGTGGGTATTTATAAGGAAGAAAGGCTGAATTGGGTTCGAATTTGGGTCATGATTCGCGGTTAAAGGTTTCCGACGGTTTTGAACTGAAATTGATTGTTAGGCATCGGTTATAACTGATGTCGAAATCAGTTTACGCGTTTCAGTCAAAGGAAAATAGCCACAATTGCGGAAATCTCGGTTTTTCCAGCGACTGCGAGTTCTGAGCGCGCTGATTACCGGTTTTGATTTTCGGGTTTTACTTTAAGTGTTATTTGATTCTGTATTTAACACAAGTGAAGTGTGTGGCGGAGTGGTGTGGTGTGTATTTGTGTTTGCGGGAGACCCGGTTCGAGACCGGCGACTCCATTTTATTTTTTATTCACTTATTATTATTATTTATTAATTATGGTTTTTAAATTCTAAAATGTTATATTATTATTAAAAATTATCTGAACAAAAATACGCAACGAATTTATAACTGAATACTTGGTTATTAAACGAAGCGGGTTTTGAAACCCGTTTTTCGACGAATGTTACAGTATCCACTACTTTTAGGAATTTCGTCCCGAAATTTAAGTAGTAGTGGTAACTTGGAAAGAGTTGCGGGTATTTTTCACGCATTGAGTCTTCACGTTCCCAAGTAAACTCGGGTCCTCGTTTCGATCCCAACGTACCCTGACAATTGGAATACGACTTCGCCTTAAACGCTTCTCTCCGAAGTCCATGATTTCTACTGGTCTTTCAACGAAGTGCATCGATTCATCGACTTGAATATCTTCTAGAGGAATATGGAGATTTTCATCGGCAAGGCACTTTTTCAAGTTTGATACGTGAAATGTGGGATGAATTCTGTTGAGTTCTTCTGGTAGGTCAAGCTTGTATGCTACAGGACCTACTCTTTCGAGTATCTTGAAAGGTCCTACGTAGCGTGGTGCTAGCTTGCCCTTCTGGCCAAAACGAACCACTCCCTTCCACGGTGATACTTTTAAAAGTACTTGATCACCAATGTCAAACTCCAAGGGCTTTACGTCGTCTGTTTGCATAACTCTTTTGACGAATTTGAGCCGCTAGAAGATTGTTTCGAATTTGAAGGACCTTGTCGGTTGTTTCTTGAATTAATTCTGGACGGTGATTTGCGCTTCCCCAATTTCGTGCCAACATACTGGAGATCGGCACTTACGACCATATAAAGCTTCGAAAGGAGCCATGCCGATACTTGAATGATAGCTATTGTTGTACGAAAATTCCACTAATGGTAGGTGAGCGTCCCAGTTCCCTTTGAAGTCTATGACACATGCTCGCAGCATGTCTTCAGGGTTTGGATGGTGCGTTCAGATTGACCATCAGTTTGAGGATGAAAAGCAGTACTGAGGTCTAATCGTGTAACCAAAGCGTTTGTACGGCTCGCCATGTTCTGAAGTGAAACGACCATCACGGTCTGAAATGATGCTTAATGGTACACCATGACGGCTTACGATCTCGCTGATGTAGATACGAGCTAACTTCTCGTTCTTGAAATCCTCGCGAATCGGATGAAGTGAGATGACTTTGTAAGACGATCGATTATTACCCATATGAGTGTCATACCCACTGGAGGTGCGAGGTAACCGATAATGAAATCCATGGTTATGTTTACCCACTTCCATACAGGTATTTCGGGTTGGACTAGAAGTCCTGAAGGTCTTTGATGTTCAGCTTTTACTTTGGAACAGGTAAGGCACTTGGAAACAAAAAAAGCGATATCCTTTTTCATGCCAGGCCACCAGTAGGTGTATCGTAGGTCTTGATACATCTTGTCGGCTCCTGGGCGTACAAAGTATCGTGTTTTGTGCGCCTCATTCATGAGAAATCACGAAGGTTATCGTGATCAGGAATCCATATGCGGTTTAAATAGTATAGAATACCGTCGGATTTGGTTTCGATTTTGAGTTCAGCTCCACATGACAGCTCATCGCGTACATCATTTTCTGTTACAGAAACATGTTGAGCTGCTCGGATTGATCTTTGATGTCGGTTATGATTTGCGAACATAGAAGACGGATAGAGTTCGCATAACCTTTTCGACTGAGCGCATCAGCCACCACGTTTGCCTTGACAGGATGACACCGAAGTTCACAGTCGTAGTCGTGAGAAGTTCGACCCATCTTCGTTGCCTCATATTCAACTCCTTTTGGTTGAAGATATGTTGGAGACTCTTGTGGTCAGTGTATATTTCACACTTAGTACCATAGAGGTAATGTCTCCATATCATGAGAGCGAACACAACGGCTCCAAGTTCTAGGTCGTGGGTGGTGTAATTCTTCTCGTGAACCTTGAGTTGCCTAGAGGCATAGGCTATCACTTTTCCTCTTTGCATCAATACACAGCCTAGCCCTTGCCCTGATGCGTCGCAATATACCACAAAGTCATCGCAACCCTCAGGGAGTGTGAGGATAGGTGCGTCACAAAGTTTTTGCTTTAGAGTTTGGAAAGCCTCCTCTTGCTTAGGTCCCCATATGAAGGGTTTTCCTTTATGAGTCAAGGCCGTGAGTGGTACAGCAATACGGGAAAAATTGGCGATGAAGCGTCGATAGTAACCAGCCAAACCAAGGAATGACCGTACTTCGGTAGGGGTACGCGGCGCTTGCCATTCTTGTACTGCCTTGATTTTTTAAGGATCGACATGAATTCCCTTGTCATTGACGACATGTCCAATGAATTGTACTTCTCCTAACCAGAATTCGCATTTTGAGAACTTAGCGTAAAGCTATTCAGTCCTTAAGAGTGTAAGGATGAGTCGAAGGTGTCGCTCATGATCGGATTTAGACTTGGAGTAGATAAGGATGTCGTCGATGAAGACTATGACGAAACGGTCGAGGTAGGGTTTGCATACCCTATTCATTAAATCCATGAAGACAGCGGGGGCGTTGGTTAAACCGGAAGGCATGACCATGAACTCGTAATGACCATAACGAGTCCGGAAGGCGGTTTTTGGGATATCTTCTTCGCGCACCCTGAGCTGATGATAACCAGAACGAAGGTCGATTTTTGAAAAGCAGGTGGCACCTTGAAGTTGATCTAGAAGGTCATCAATGCGAGGTAGTGGATAGCGATTTTTAACCGTTAACTTGTTGAGTTCTCTATAATCAATGCACATGCGAAACGTTCCATCTTTCTTCTTCACAAAGAGAACAGGTGCACCCCAAGGCGATGATCTAGGACGTATGAATCCTTTGTCAGTCAGCTCTTGCAGTTAACTGGCCAGCTCTTGCATTTCGGATGGGGCTAACCTATAAGGATATTTTGCGACTGGTGTAGCGCCAGGTACAAGATCGATGCGAAATTCGACTTCTCTTACCGGAGGAAGTCCTGAAATGTCGTCGGGAAAGACTTGTGGGAATTCTTTCACAACTGGGATATCTTCGAGTTTCCTCTCCTTGTTTCCCTTTTTGACGACATGAGTTAGGAATGCGACATAGTTCTTGCGGAGATATCTTCGGGCTTGGAGGCAGGACATTAATTTGAGTCCTTTCGAAGGGATTTCCCCAAAAATACGTAGTGTCTGGCCGTCTGCAAGAGGAATGCGAATGAACTTTTCGTGGCACACCACTTCAGCGTGATGCTGGCTGAGCCAGTCCATACCGATTATAACATCGAAACTTCCCAACTTCATAGGAATAAGGTCAATTGGAAAATTGTGATCGTTTAGGGTAAGAGTACAATTGCGTATAATAGAATTTAATGAAACGGGTTTTCCGTCAGCAACTTCCACCGTTAGAGACTCGATGAGATTAACACGAGGTTGGTCGAGGATAGGTTCAAATTCTAAGGACACAAAGCTCTTATCCGCACCAGTATCTAATAATATGGATGCATAACTACCATTGATGAGAAACGTACCGTTGACCACGTTGTTGTCAGCCCTAGCTTGGTTGGCATTGATATTGAAAGCTCTCCCTCTGGCAGGTGGGGGAGCTTGGTTAGCTTGGTTTACCGGGTTTGCGTGAGCTTGGGCATGGATAATGTTCACTAGGCGCGAACATGTGTTTCTAAAGTGGTTTGGGTCCCCACAGTTGAAACAAGCTCGCATGGGTTGCATCATGGGGTAGTTGGGTTGGTAGTAAGTTTGGGCTGTGTGTGGTGCAGGTGGTAGAAGTAAGGGTTGTTGGGCTTGACCCACTATCTGATTTTGGGTTTGGGTTTGAGGTTGATTGCGGTTCATTCGTTGAAGGGTACGACAGGTTTGGATGGTGTGACCTGCACGGCCACAACTTGTGCAATGTTGGCAGGGATTTTCGGGAGGGTGATGGTATTGACATCGGTTGCATTTTGGGTGTGGGCCAGTATATGGCTTTTTGAATGGTGCAGCTGGAGGAGCAACTTGGGTGATTGGTGCAACAGTGATAGGAGGGTTGGTTTGAGTGACAGCAAAATTTTTGCCATTACGCTTCCTCTTACCAGCAAACTTTGAGGATGAGACTGGGTGGCTTGTAGTTGGGGTCTCTATGGGAGCTTTCTTCTTTTCATCTTTGAACTTGCTGTTTCGAATGAGATTTTCAGTGAGTTCTGTAGCTAACTCCATTGCGACTTTAAGTGTTTCAGGCGATGTGCTTAAAACCGAATCTTGAATTTTCGAGGGAGGCCTTGAATGTAGTGTTCAACTAAGCGGTACAAAGGGGTGAACAAATTTGGGATCATCTGGTTCAACTCGAGAAATCTCTTGTTATAGGAAGTGTGATCTCCTTCCTTTTGTTTCAGTGTGTCGAATTCGTCTTCCAGCTTTTCGATTTCGCTTCTTGGAGAGAAGCGTCTTGACATAAGTTCCCTTAACTCTTCCCATGTTAAGGCCATGGCATCTTCAACCCCTCGCTTCCTTTTCCGTGTTCCACCAGGTAAGGGCTACCCCAAAAAGTCTTCCAGTTGCATAACGTACCTTACGGTCCTCGGGACAATCGCAATTGAGGAAAGTGTTTTCCATTTCTTCAAACCAGTGAAGGAGGGCGGTAACACCTTCGGTCCCTTCATATTTTGGGGGATCGCAGGATTTGAAGTGTTTGTAGGTGCACTTGGGGGTTTTGGAAGGAGGGTTGGCGACGCTCTGGTCTTCTTGGTTGGGAGGGTTGATGGGATTAGCGGTGAGAGCTTGTTGAACTTGAAGCACGATGTCAGGAAGTACTGCGGCCATTTGTTTAGCAATTTGAGTGGCCAAGCGTTCACTTGACTTTCCTGACTTTCTACCTCCATGTAGTTGCCTAGCCGACATCTACAGGAACATATATAGGAAGATTTGGTTTAAGAATTTTCTAGGTGTCATGTGTCGTAAAAAGAATGAAAAATAACATAACTGACAATAATTTAACTACATCCATAGGATGTCTTGGGTTTGCTCATGTTTGGGCCTCTATGTCCCCCATACCATCGCCTGTGTAGTCATGTGGGCCCCCATGACTATTGGGCTTGGTAGGATTCACATTGGTGTCGGCGGATTAACACTCGCACCACCCGAATGAAAATCGTAAAATATGATTGCGAGATGTATGGTAGGAGGGTGTCCAGGTGTAGACACAATGACAACTCAAAGTGGGGTTAGCTCACACTGTCACACCCCGACCCGCAGCGGAAATAAGAGTCGGGGCATAATTGGGTTATCACCAAAGCACATGACATTTACTATTATGTTTCATAATTAAATGAAGTCAAAGTTACATTTCTCAAACCTTCAAACATGTTCATTCATTACAAAGGAAAATAACCAAACATAATAATCCAAACACTAAATCATTTTATTTCTTCTAATCCAGGTCCTACGTGTTCCTAGCTGCTGCTGGTTCACCTGTATCATATGTAAAATGGGAGGTTTTTGGGTCAACATAAGTTGGCGAGTGAACCTTATAGATAAACATTTAATAATGATTTTCTGGTTAGTTTATCAATAAAATATTGTGCATAATCATAAAGAGCATATGTATGAAATCAAGCAATGGCAACATCGGTTACAATTATAACATTCATTAACAATTGATAACATACATGATCATACCAACATCATATGATAACTAACATAAATGAACTGTGAGATCAAGGCTCAATCAAACGGAGCCGATCGTATTGCATGAACTGAAAATGTAAATTGAACTGTGTGCTCAAGGCTCAATCAAACGGAGCCGAGCGTATTGCATGAACTTGAAATGTAAATAACCGATCAAGGCTCAATCAAACGGAGCCGATCGTGCGGGCACGCCCTGATCAACCGCATAATAAAATGGGGATCAAACTCAACCTCGAGGAATGGGGAGTTACGGCCTCAGCAATTGCATGTACTGAAATAATAACTTGCAAACAATTCTAACTACTGAGCAGCAATAACTAACACACATGTCATGATATGATATATGCACAATAACTTAGTTATAATAAGTAAATGAATAAGACACATGATACACCCCAATAATGTGATTAAAACGGGGAATTTGAAGGGTTCACTCACATTGGGTGCGTTGGATTTGAATTGGTGAGATGCGCACGATTTAGACGAAACGAGTTAACGAGGAATCACTGACCTAAATAATAATAGGAAAAAAATATATTAAATGGATGGATTTTATTAAAGATTTTTAATGGAATTTTTAGATATATTTTTGTGAGTTTATGGCTATTTTCTATCCTTAAAAATGTTATTTTTAAGTATTTTTAATTGATTTTTAATTTAAATAAAACAAATAATTATTTAAAAAAATATATTTTTTTTTTTTACTGTTTGACCGTTGACCGTTGACCGTTGACCGGTTCGGTCAGCGGTAATTCTTGCGCCGAGCGGGATTCGAACCTGTGACCTTCCGTTCACGCGCACGTAGCTCTACCAACTGAGCTACGTGACTAACCCGTTAGAAATCTAGTTTTAATTATATTAATACACTTATTCGAATTTACCGAAAATTCCTTTATTTTACAAAACGTTTTATTCTCATTGAACCGGTGTTTGGGACGGGACTCGATCGCGTGACGTGCAGTTTGTGTTGCACACAGTCCACCGCTGGACTGTGTGTCTAACCCGGTTATATTCTTGAATTATATTATACTTAACAACTACTCAATCTAACCCGGTTAGTTTTATGAATAAAAAGGGAATGTTATTACGCAGTGTGTGTGTAGTAAGGATCGAACTCGGGACTCGTATATAAACTTTGCACACAGTCCACCGCTGGACTGTGTGTCTAACCCGTTAATTATCCGAGTTTTAATTATTCTTATCCCGTTTTTAGATTCGTCTTCTTCGTTAAGATTACTGGTTTTTACTCAGACAACTGATTCATGGCTCTACTACTTAAATATCATGCCTACTAGTTTGAATGAACAAACCGAACAGTTTGGGGACAAGAAATACCGGACAGGTCGTCTTCTTCAGGAAGTCCGGCGAGAACAGGCAACTCCGTTTTTGAAACTTCGGCTGAGAGGGCTAATCAACAGAATTAAAGAATTAGATTTGAAATTGAACCAGAGTACATGAATTATTAGCACGATTGAATGTGTTTACCGTCAACTAGCGTGGTTCCGGCAAATCCCAGAATTTCTCCGGCGAAACCAGAAATCCAGCAAAGTCTTCTATGACTGACTTTGAGTGACGGAATAATGTTAGCAGGGTCCCAACAATAGATTGAAACAGCAAGAGAGAAAATTCTTACTGATTTATGTTGAACACGGTTTTCCGGCGAGAATTTCAGAAAATTCCGGCGACAGTTTTCTTGAGCTCAAAAGACTTGAAAACGCGACGAAAAGGAATTGGAGTGTATTTGAGACAGTTCTGAATAGTATAAATGATTGGAAACAGAATTATTTGAAACTTGAATGTCTTTCGGTTTCAAAACCCAAAATTTGAAGTTCATTAAATCTGAACTTTAATTAGAAACCGATATGCGTCGATTATAAGTTAACTAAACGAACGAAAACTGATTTGACGATTTGGCTTACCGATTTTCCGTTATTCAGATATCAATAACCGTTAATCCGAGTTTGCGTATAAAATTTAATTGTTTTCATAATACCAACAGAAAACAACTGGTGGCGGAGTGGTTTGGAGACGGGAAGTTAAATCGTTGGAGGCAGTTGACCCGGGTTCGAGTCCGGTCAGCTCCAACTATTTTTTATTTATTTTATTTTGACTTTTTATCAAATATAATTTTTATAGTTTAGTTTATATATTAATTATGTAACGTTTAAACTCAAAATACTCATAAATACTTAATGAAATTTCGTAACTTGGTATTTGATTACAAAACGGAGCGGGTTTTGGAGACCCGATTTATACAAATGTTACAGTATCCCCTACTTTTAGGAATTTCGTCCCGAAATTCAAACAGTTGAAGTAGTAGGGAAAAGATGAGGGTATTTTTCACGCATTGAGTCTTCACGTTCCCAAGTAAACTCAGGTCCCCGTTTCGACTCCCAGCGTACCCTAACAATAGGAATGCGACTTCGACGTAGACGCTTTTCTCCATAATCCATAATCTCTACTGGCCTTTCGATAAAATGCATGGATTCATCAATCTGAATATCCTCCAGTGGAATATGAAGATTCTCATCAGCGAGGCACTTCTTCAAGTTCGACACGTGGAATGTGGGATGAATTCTGTCGAGTTCTTCCGGTAGATCAAGCTTGTAAGCTACAGGACCTACTCTTTCGAGTATCTTGAAAGGTCCTACGTAACGTGGTGCTAGCTTTCCCTTCTGACCAAAACGAACTACTCCCTTCCACGGTGATACTTTTAAAAGCACATGATCACCCACGCTAAACTCCAAGGGCTTCTGCGTAACTCTTTTGACGACTTTGAGCCGCTAGAAGATTGTTTCGAATTTGATGAATCTTATCTGTTGTTTCTTGGATTAATTCCGGACCAGTAATTTGAGCTTCCCCAATTTCGTGCCAACAAACAGGAGATCGACACTTTCGACCATATAAAGCTTCAAAAGGTGCCATGCCGATGCTAGAATGATAACTGTTGTTGTACGAAAATTCGACTAACGGTAGGTGGGCGTCCCAATTTCCCTTGAAGTCTATGACACATGCTCTAAGCATGTCCTCAAGGGTTTGAATGGTTCGCTCAGACTGTCCATCAGTTTGGGGATGATAGGCGGTACTGAGATCTAGTCGAGTGCCCATAGCGGATTGTACTGCCTGCCATGTTCGTGAGGTGAAACGACCATCACGATCAGAAATAATACTTAATGGAACTCCATGACGGCTGACGATTTCGCTGATATAAATACGAGCAAGCTTTTCGTTCTTGAAATCTTCCCGAATAGGAATAAAGTGAGCTGATTTTGTGAGTCGGTCTATAATCACCCATATAGTATCATACCCACTAGAAGTGCGAGGTAACCCGGTAATAAAATCCATGGTTATATTTTCCCACTTCCAGACAGGTATTTCTGGTTGGACCAGAAGTCCTGAGGGTCTTTGGTGTTCAGCCTTTACTTTAGAACAAGTGAGACACTTGGAAACAAAAACAGCAACATCTTTCTTCATTCCAGGCCACCAATAGGTGTACCGTAGGTCTTGATACATCTTATCGGCTCCTGGGTGTATAGAATATCGCGACTTATGGGCTTCATGCATGAGTGCTTCACGAAGATTGACATGGTTAGGAATCCATATACGATCTAAGTAATACAAAATACCATCAGATTTAGTTTCCAGCTTTAGCTCAGCTCCACAGGACATCTCCTTTTGTACATCTTCCTCTGTTATTGAGACGTGTTGAGCTTCACGAATTTGATCCTTAATTTTGGTTATAATTTGTGAACATAGAATATGAATGGAGTTCGCATAACCCTTTCGACTAAGTGCATCAGCCACCACATTTGCTTTACCAGGGTGATATTTGATTTCACAGTCGTAATCATTTAGAAGTTCGACCCATCTTCGTTGCCTCATATTTAACTCTTTCTGATTGAAGATATGTTGAAGACTCTTGTGGTCAGTGTATATTTCACACTTCGTACCATAAAGATAATGTCTCCATATCTTAAGAGCGAATACAACGGCTCCAAGTTCAAGGTCATGAGTGGTGTAGTTCTTTTCGTGTGTCTTGAGTTTCCTTGAGGCATAAGCTATGACTTTTCCTCTTTGCATGAGAACGCATCCCAATCCTTGCCCTGACGCGTCGCAATAGACTACAAAATCATAACAACCTTCAGGAAGAGTGAGGATTGGTGCATCACAAAGTCTTTGCTTGAGGGTTTGAAAAGCTTCTTCTTGCTTGGGCCCCCATACAAATGGTTTCCCTTTATGGGTTAAAGCCGTGAGTGGCACCGCAATGCGAGAGAAGTTTGAAATGAATCGACGATAGTAACCAGCAAGTCCAAGAAAAGACCTTACTTCAGTTGGCGTACGTGGAGCTTGCCATTCTTGAACTGCTTTGATCTTTGATGGGTCCACATGTATTCCTTTGTCATTGACTACATGCCCAAGAAATTGCACCTCTTTTAACCAGAATTCACATTTAGAGAACTTGGCATAAAGCTTTTCCTTTTCTAGAAGTGTAAGAACAAGTCGCAGATGACGCTCATGATCAGCTTTGGATTTTGAATAGATAAGAATATCGTCAATGAACACAATAACAAATCGATCAAGGTAAGGTTTGCAGACTCTATTCATTAGGTCCATGAAAACAGCTGGTGCGTTGGTTAATCCAAACGGCATAACCATGAATTCATAGTGACCATATCGAGTTCGAAAAGCAGTTTTAGGGACGTCTTCTTCATGCACCCTAAGCTGATGATATCCCGATCGAAGGTCGTTTAGGGTGAGCGTACAGTTGCGTAAAATAGAGTTTAACGAAACTGGTTTTCCATCTGCAACTTCCACTGTTATGGATTCCGCGAGCTTATCTCGATTTTTACTTAAGATAGGTTCAAACTCTAATGACACGAAACTTCTATCCGCACCCATATCAAATAACATAGAGGCATATCTACCATTTATAAGAAACGTACCGTTGACCACATTGCCGTCAGCTCTGGCCTGGTTTGCGTTAATATTGAAAGCCCTTCCTCTAGCAGGTGGAGGAGTTTGATTTGCTTGGTTCACTGGGTTGGCTTGGGCCTGAGCATGAATAATATTGACTAGTCTTGGACATGTGTTCCTGAAATGACTTGGATCTCCACAGTTGAAACATGCCCGCATAGGTTGACCCATAGGGTAGTTGGGTTGATAGTATGTTTGGGCTAAATGTTGAGTGGGTGGAAATGGTTGTTGTTGTTGGGCTTGACCCATAAATTGTTGGTGGGTTTGGGTTATAGGTGGGTGGCGGTTTGTTCGCTGAGGTGCGCGGCAGTGTTGTACAAGGTGTCCAGCGCGACCGCAGCTGGTACAGTACTGGCAAGGATAGTCAGGGGAGTGGTGATACTGACAACGGTTACATTTTGGTAGTGGTCCTGTGTATGGTCTTTTGTATGGCGCGGGTGGAGGAGTGGCTTGAGTGATGGGTGCAGCAGGAACAGGGGTGTTGGTGTGGGTGACTGCAAAGTTCCTGTTGTTACGCTTCCTCTTGTTAGCAAATTTGGAGGAAGGAGTGTGGTGGTTTGAGGTTTGTCCCTCAGCAGGGGTTTTCTTCTTTTCCTCCTTGAACTTCCCATTACGAATTCGGTTTTCGGTCAGTTCTGTCGCCAATTCCATGGCAGCTTCTAGTGTTACCGGTGAAACGCTGAGGACCGAATCCTGGATTTTCGAGGGAAGTCCTCGAATGTAATGTTCGATCAGACGGTAGGTTGGAGTGAATAAGTTTGGTACCATCTGGTTCAACTCCAAGAACCGTTTGTTGTAAGTAGAGTGATCACCATCTTTTTGTTTCAGGGCATGAAATTCATCTTCCAATTTCTTAATCTCACTCCTAGGACAGAATCGCCTAGTCATGATTTCCCTTAACTCCTCCCAAGTTAAGGACATCGCATCTTCCGTTCCCCTCTTTCCCTTCTCGGTATTCCACCAAGTGAGAGCTACCCCAAGTAGTCTCCCGGTGGCATAACGAACTTTGCGATCCTCAGGACAATCGCAGTTTAAGAAAACGTTTTCCATCTCCTCGAACCAACGCTGGAGAGCAGTGACTCCCTCAGTCCCTTCGAATTTTGGGGGATCGCAAGACTTAAAATGTTTGTAGGTGCATTTGCTAGTAGGAGGGTCGTTGATGATCTGGTTCTGTTGTTGAGGAGGGTTAGTAGGATTTGCAGCAAGAGCTTGTTGTACTTGTACTACAATGTCAGGTAATATCGTGGCCATTTGGTTGGCGATATGAGTGGCCAATCGTTCCTGAGACTTTTCCGATTTCCTACTCCTTCGATGCGATCTATACGACATCTACAGGATCATAAAATGAGAAGATTGTGAGTTTATGGTATATTTTAGGTGTCATGTGTCTTTAAAAAAAATGAAAATAACATAAATATCAATAATGCAACTACATCCGAAGGATGTCTTGGGTTCGCTCATGTTGGGCCTCAAATGTCCCCCATACCTTCACCTATATAGTCATGTGGGCCCCCATGGCTATTGGTTTGGTAGGATTCACATTAGTATTGGCAATTTAACACTCGCATCCCCGAATGCTAACCACAAAATATGTTCATGAGATGTTTGGTCGGAACGTGTCCAGGTGTAGACACAATGACAACTCAAAGTGGGATTAGCTCTCACGACGTTTGGTATAGCATGCTTTGGCCTAATAGGTATTTCGTACTCTCATCGTTGGTCCCCAGGTAGGCAAACTGGTCCTTTATTTTGGATTTATACGAATGCCAGCCTAGACAGGACGTTCCGACTACCGGTACTAGTACCCTTCCAGTTACTACATGCCCGTCATGAGAACTCACTTTGATGAGATTTGAAAACACGAAAATCGTTGTAGAATCAATCATGATGTGGTGTGTGCTTGCATGGATGTGATATGTTATGATCATACGATTTCATGATGAGCATTATTTGATATTACATACTTATGAACATGCTTGAACAATATCAAATGTAACATTTTAACATAAGCATATAAACATCATGAAATTTGGCATATAACACACAAAATTCCTATAAGTTTCTAATCGACTATAGTATAGGCTCTAAGGGTCTAATAACCTATCCTATATCCCTATAGTCATGGCTCTGATACCAATCTGTCACACCCCGACCCGCAGCGGAAATAAGAGTCGGGGCATAATTGGGTTATCACCAAAGCACATGACATTTACTATTATGTTTCATAATTAAATGAAGTCAAAGTTACATTTCTCAAACCTTCAAACATGTTCATTCATTACAAAGGAAAATAACCAAACATAATAATCCAAACACTAAATCATTTTATTTCTTCTAATCCAGGTCCTACGTGTTCCTAGCTGCTGCTGGTTCACCTGTATCATGTGTAAAATGGGAGGTTTTTGGGTCAACATAAGTTGGCGAGTGAACCTTATAGATAAACATTTAATAATGATTTTCTGGTTAGTTTATCAATAAAATATTGTGCATAATCATAAAAGAGCATATGTATGAAATCAAGCAATGGCAACATCGGTTACAATTATAACATTCATTAACAATTGATAACATACATGATCATACCAACATCATATGATAACTAACATAAATGAACTGTGAGATCAAGGCTCAATCAAACGGAGCCGATCGTATTGCATGAACTGAAAATGTAAATTGAACTGTGTGCTCAAGGCTCAATCAAACGGAGCCGAGCGTATTGCATGAACTTGAAATGTAAATAACCGATCAAGGCTCAATCAAACGGAGCCGATCGTGCGGGCACGCCCTGATCAACCGCATAATAAAATGGGGATCAAACTCAACCTCGAGGAATGGGGAGTTACGGCCTCAGCAATTGCATGTACTGAAATAATAACTTGCAAACAATTCTAACTACTGAGCAGCAATAACTAACACACATGTCATGATATGATATATGCACAATAACTTAGTTATAATAAGTAAATGAATAAGACACATGATACACCCCAATAATGTGATTAAAACGGGGAATTTGAAGGGTTCACTCACATTGGGTGCGTTGGATTTGAATTGGTGAGATGCGCACGATTTAGACGAAACGAGTTAACGAGGAATCACTGACCTAAATAATAATAGGAAAAAAATATATTAAATGGATGGATTTTATTAAAGATTTTTAATGGAATTTTTAGATATATTTTTGTGAGTTTATGGCTATTTTCTATCCTTAAAAATGTTATTTTTAAGTATTTTTAATTGATTTTTAATTTAAATAAAACAAATAATTATTTAAAAAAAATATTTTTTTTTTTACTGTTTGACCGTTGACCGTTGACCGTTGACCGGTTCGGTCAGCGGTAATTCTTGCGCCGAGCGGGATTCGAACCTGTGACCTTCCGTTCACGCGCACGTAGCTCTACCAACTGAGCTACGTGACTAACCCGTTAGAAATCTAGTTTTAATTATATTAATACACTTATTCGAATTTACCGAAAATTCCTTTATTTTACAAAACGTTTTATTCTCATTGAACCGGTGTTTGGGACGGGACTCGATCGCGTGACGTGCAGTTTGTGTTGCACACAGTCCACCGCTGGACTGTGTGTCTAACCCGGTTATATTCTTGAATTATATTATACTTAACAACTACTCAATCTAACCCGGTTAGTTTTATGAATAAAAAGGGAATGTTATTACGCAGTGTGTGTGTAGTAAGGATCGAACTCGGGACTCGTATATAAACTTTGCACACAGTCCACCGCTGGACTGTGTGTCTAACCCGTTAATTATCCGAGTTTTAATTATTCTTATCCCGTTTTTAGATTCGTCTTCTTCGTTAAGATTACTGGTTTTTACTCAGACAACTGATTCATGGCTCTACTACTTAAATATCATGCCTACTAGTTTGAATGAACAAACCGAACAGTTTGGGGACAAGAAATACCGGACAGGTCGTCTTCTTCAGGAAGTCCGGCGAGAACAGGCAACTCCGTTTTTGAAACTTCGGCTGAGAGGGCTAATCAACAGAATTAAAGAATTAGATTTGAAATTGAACCAGAGTACATGAATTATTAGCACGATTGAATGTGTTTACCGTCAACTAGCGTGGTTCCGGCAAATCCCAGAATTTCTCCGGCGAAATCAGAAATCCAGCAAAGTCTTCTATGACTGACTTTGAGTGACGGAATAATGTTAGCAGGGTCCCAACAATAGATTGAAACAGCAAGAGAGAAAATTCTTACTGATTTATGTTGAACACGGTTTTCCGGCGAGAATTTCAGAAAATTCCGGCGACAGTTTTCTTGAGCTCAAAAGACTTGAAAACGCGACGAAAAGGAATTGGAGTGTATTTGAGACAGTTCTGAATAGTATAAATGATTGGAAACAGAATTATTTGAAACTTGAATGTCTTTCGGTTTCAAAACCCAAAATTTGAAGTTCATTAAATCTGAACTTTAATTAGAAACCGATATGCGTCGGTTATAAGTTAACTAAACGAACGAAAACTGATTTGACGATTTGGCTTACCGATTTTCCGTTATTCAGATATCAATAACCGTTAATCCGAGTTTGCGTATAAAATTTAATTGTTTTCATAATACCAACAGAAAACAACTGGTGGCGGAGTGGTTTGGAGACGGGAAGTTAAATCGTTGGAGGCAGTTGACCCGGGTTCGAGTCCGGTCAGCTCCAACTATTTTTTATTTATTTTATTTTGACTTTTTATCAAATATAATTTTTATAGTTTAGTTTATATATTAATTATGTAACGTTTTAAACTCAAAATACTCATAAATACTTAATGAAATTTCGTAACTTGGTATTTGATTACAAAACGGAGCGGGTTTTGGAGACCCGATTTATACAAATGTTAGCATGCTTTGGCCTAATAGGTCCTTCGTACTCTCATCGTTAGTCCCCAGGTAGGCAAACTGGTCCTTTATTTTGGATTTATACGAATGCCAAGCCTAGACAGGACGTTCCGACTACCGGTACTCGTACCCTTCCAGTTACTACATGCCCGTCATGAGAACTCACTTTGATGTGATCTGAAAAATACAAAAATCATTGCAAAAATCATGGGAATCGTGAGGTGTGTGCTCTCATGGATATGATATGTTATGAGGATATGATTATTGATGAGCATTGCATAATAACATGTATTTGTGAGCGTGCTTGCATAACATTGAGTATGAAAATAAACATGAAACATATAAACATCATGAATTTTGCATGTAACGCATAAACAATTAAAATTTAATCAACTATAGTATAGGCTCTAAGGGTCTAATAACCTATCCTATATCCCTATAGTCACAAGCTCTGATACCAATATGTCACACCCCGACCCACAACGGAATAAAAGTCGGGGCATAATTGGGTTATCACCAAAGCTCATGATATTACTAAGATGTCTCAAATTTATTAAATTCAAATTACAAACTTAAATATCCAAGACAAAATTCATACAATTACAAAGAAAATGAAACTACATAATTATTCCCAAGCATACACTTGTTTATTCTTCTAGGCCTTCCTAAGTGTTTCCTGTCTCAGCTGGATCACCTGTATCATGTGTAAAATGGGGGAGGTTTTGGGTCAACAAAAGTTGGCTAGTGAACCTTGATAAAACATTATAACTGATTTCTTGTTTTGTTTAATAAGGAAAATTCGTGCATTAATCACATGTGAGCAAACATATATGTAAACAATCACAAACCACTTTGAATGAGTATATGACATGAAATAATGATGTATTTGAGATCAAGGCTCAATCAAACGGAGCCGATCTAATGAGGCTCCTGATGCTCAACCCGTATCCCACGGGGAACTGATGGGCCTAATGAAATGCGTGCACTGAAATGATGAAATTCAATCTACATATAATTCACACAATAATTGATACACATTTGATCACGGATATAATGTATGCACAAGTGTTTAAATAAAATAAAAGAATAGTATGACACATGATACACCCCAAAATATGATTAAAACGGGGAATTGGTAGAGATCACGTGGATGCGTTTCTTGATGACGATAAATGCGCACGAATATTATGATTCAACCGACGAGGGAAGACTAACTTAAATAATAACGACATGATTCGATTAAATAAATAGATTTTATTTGAGATTATTATTTTAATTAGTGCTCTTTTATGAGATTTTTGGATTTATTTTTTGTGGGTTTAATGCATTTTTTTAACTTTAAAACCTTATTTTTAAGTATTTTTATAATAATTTTTCAATTAACTAAATAAATAAAAAGGAAATAAAAAAGGTTGACTTTTGTCAAGTTTGACGGGTCTTGACCGGTCAGACTGTTTTATTTTATGCGGCAAGTGAGGTTCGAACTCGGGACCTCTCGTATACGTGCACGCAGCTCTACCAACTGAGCTACGTGTCTAACCCGAAATATTCTTGGTTTTAATTATACATATATACTAACTGACCTTAACCTTATTTAGTTCTTATTAAAAATGTTTTAATGTGGCCGAACCGGTTGCAGAGACCCGGAGTCGAACTCGGGACCCTCGGTTCGAGTGCGCACAGCCCAACCAGTTGGGTTGTGTGTCTAATCTGCTTAACTACTGGATTATATTCCTCTTATGTATATACTGTGACTTGATCTGATTAGGTTTTAAAAACGTTGGTTTTATTTCTGAAAGTCGGTAACATGTGCGATTCGAACCCGGGACGTGTGTTTTGTATTTGCACACATTCCACCGCTGGACTGTGTGTCTAACCCGGTTAAATACTCGATTTTAATTACATTAATATACAACTTAAAGTTCGTCTTCTTCATTAAGAAGAACACAGAACAGTGAAACCCGATTGTTTTTGCTTATTCGACCAACAACCTTAAACTCGATTGAAATGGAATAGGAAAATAAAGATTATGATATACCAAGACGGAGAGTTTTCTTCAGATTTCCAGCAAGTTTCATCGGCTCTGATTTGCGATTTTCGGCTGAATGAACTGTTTTAACAGTTTCGATTATTGTGTTGAGCAATTAGATTATCAATCAAGAGATAGCAAGAAGGTTTAGACAATTATACCGTCTGAAGAACGAATGCGGTTTTCTGATCAGCGATTCGGCGATATTCCGGCGAAAATGAAAATCTCCGGCGACGTGCTTTGGAAGGAATAAAGCTTCGAAAGAGAGTGCGGTTCTGAGCGAAAGGTTTACAAGAAGTTTGAGTGGGTATTTATAAGGAAGAACATGCTTAATTGGGTTCGAATTTGGGGTCATGATTCGCGATTAAAGGTTTCAACGGTTTTGACTGAAATTGATTGTTAGGCATCGGTTATAACTGATGTCGAAATCAGTTTACGCGTTTCAGTCAAAGGAAAATAGCCACAATTGCAGAAATCTCTGGTTTTTCCGCGACTGCGAGTTCTGAGCGCGCTGATTACCGGTTTTGATTTTCGGGTTTTACTTTAAGTGTTATTTGATTCTGTATTTAACACAAGTGAAGTGTGTGGCGGAGTGGTGTGGTGTGTGTTTGTGTTTGCGGGAGACCCGGGTTCGAGACCGGCGACTCCATTTTATTTTTTATTCACTTATTATTATTATTTATTAATTATGGTTTTTAAATTCTAAAATTTGTGTATTATTTAAAATTATCTGAACAATAAATACGCAACGAATTTATAACTGAATACTTGGTTATTAACGAAGCAGGTTTTGAAACCCGTTTTTCGACGAATGTTACAAGTCTTGGACCTTTCCTTCTAACTATGGGATGTTGGTATCGCCACAGTCATACTCTTTTTGGGTATGAGACACAAGTAGTTGGTTTTGGTTTTGGTTTTGGTTTTGGTCTTAGTCAGTATCCAGTTATCATTCTATGCTCTTATTACTTGTTGCATTACTTCCACATGAATATTTTCATGTTTAAGTTTTGAACTATATTTGAGTTCAAAAAAGGCAAGATATATTTCTTTTACTTCTAAATTTAAATTGTAAACCTATTTTTACTTAACCAGATTTACTCATCAGCTCGTTGCGTGACACAAAAATATTTTTTTACGCATGATAAGGTACTAAGAATTGAAGACTGGACTACATCAAGATCACGTAGAAGCTTTTGCCTTAGTAATAAATAAAGACAAGATCATATTATCTTGTTTTGTTAAAAACTGTGTTTCTTTTAGCAAATAAGTATTGATTATCACAATAATATTCACAAACAGGGAGTTATCATCAACGATTGTTTTCAAATGAATATTACTGATTCAAACTTTTTACAACTGATTGACTCTACAAGCTCCCTCTCAGCTAATCACACTAACAAATCAGTTCGTACAAGAGAAAATGTGAAGGTGTGTAATAATAGATCACTAGCAGGTGTGATCTATTTATACAAGTGCGAAAGCTCTGTTGTGAGGTCAGCTGACATCACCCTGATAGTGACATCTAACATTCCTAACAGAAAACATTAATCAGATGTTTGCAACCATCTGAGCATATCTTATCTTCTGATCTAGGCTAAACTAAACACTTATGAAATAAAGTACTGCTTACATTGAGCAAATACTGTCTAGCCTATCCTTTGTTGCAGTTGTCCAAACATCTATTTGGCCTAACAGATGTTTGGTCTTCTTCATCAGACTTTTACTTGATTAGGGCTTTGGTCTTTAACAGATACTAGTCTTCCACAGATTCTTGTACTATTGAACAGTGGTTCCAAGTCTTTAACAGATGTTAGCCATGCTCTTGAAGAGATGTCTTGAATAGGTGTTCAATATTCACTATCTTTTGGGAGTGTCTGGCTTAGTCGTTTGCTTATTTCTTGATCATAGGATCATGTTTTGGCTTTTGGATATCATCTGTTCTTTTGTAGGTCTAACAATCTCCCCTAAAACAGATGATGCCAAAACAAATGTTTATTAGTCAAGTTTTATTCCTCTTCTTCAACTTATCTTTGACTTGAGCTTTGAAGTTATTCTCAAATCTTTTGATAGTGAATCATCAGCATCCCTTTCGAGTGGAAGATCCAGTAGATCTTGCAGATCTTCAATTTTAAAGCTCATGATGTTGTTCATTGAAGTATTTTAAACTTCCCCATTTGCTCTAACCAGGGTCAATTCATAGTTGCTTTGTATGATGGCACTTTTGAATTTATGAAGCAATGGGGTTTTCTTGGAGTGATGTTATTGGAAGAGATGAAGGGAATTGCATTTCCAAGACTTGACCTATTAGATCAGCTTGATTTTCATCTGGAAATTCACACATAATCATGTTTTTTATTCCTTCCTTCAAGATGTCTTCTTCAAATCTTTTCACATCCTCTACAGACATATCCTTTTGTTTCTTAAGATGGCTTCTCACCAAAGACGAGGCTTGACTTACAGATGAAGTTCAGATCTGATAGCCTTTGAACTATAGGTAAGTTTTCATAATTTGGGTTTTTTGGGACTAAGGGATCTTTGGCTCTTAAAGGTTCAAGTTGTTTGTAAGTTGACCTGATTGTTGGCTCGTCCCATTTTTCCTTTGATCTCATAGAGGCAAATATAGCAGCCATCTCTTCTTTCTTCTTGTAGCTTAAGTACTTTCATGTCAACATGTTTTCTACCTGCAAGCCCAGTTGGGAGGAGCATGCTTGATATCGGGATTGAGATTCATCATCTCAATTCTTGCTATTTCTTCCAAAAGGTCCTCAATAGACCATCTAGTGAACTGAGCTCTTGAGGCTCTGTAAGGCTTATTCTTCATGATGATGTCCATATAGTATTTCCTTATATCCTTTTTGAGACTTTGATTGCTAACTGGTTCATGAGATTCCTTTTGAGTGACACTTTTGGCAAAATCTTTAATCGTATTCACTATGGTGAATTCTACAGATAAGATTTGTTGTACCTCCTTATCACTTCTTTCCTTTGCTTTTTATAGCAACAATATTTTCAGAATGTTTAATCTTTAACTCTAGGTACTCTTGTACATTGATAGGCTTTTTATATCTTTTGTGTATCACCCCCAAAAATATTAACTTATATGATTATATAATTGCACGTTTACATATAAGTTATAAAATAATAATGTCCTTGAATAAAAACTATGAATTATAATAACCGATAACAAATAACCCGGTTAGTAATATGCTTATGTCTAATAAATATTATTAAGTTAGGCTTTATGATGACATCAAAACATGAGGGACTAAAGATGGATAACAAGATATCTAAAATATTAAAAATAAAATTTACAATAAAACACACATTGTGTGTGTTGGGTTCGACGAGAGAGAGAGAGAGAGAAAGAGAGAAGGTGAAACCTTCTTTCAAACCAAAATCAACAAATTGAAAGCTAATTGGGGTCTAGAACTCGTGCATGTGTGTGGATTATAGATCATCCATACGAGATTAACATAAGGTATGTAACAAATTTCGTTTTGAATAATGAATGTCATGTGGAGAACTTGGGAAATTGAGTTCTTGCTAAAATTGATGTTAATGTAGCTTAGAGAAGGTGTTATATGAACCTTAGAGCCCTAAACTTAGCTTAAATTATACATAATTGAACAAGAAACAAGTGTTGTGATGTTATGTGTATATTTGAATAAGTGGGTTTTGATAAATAGATTGAACTCATGATATTTAGGAAGTTATTGTTGAGTGTACGAACTCTTAATAAACATAAATTTGAGATAAAAGCGTTTTCAGTGAATACGACTATTTTTCTAGTAGGAATTATATGGTTTGAGGTTTTCATAACTTGAGGGAACATAACCAATTATAAGTTATGCACACAAGGTGTTCGATAAAACGCTTAAAAGAGATATCCATTTTTAATAAGTAATCAAATAATGTCGATATGAACTTATGAATGAAACTCCGCAAGTGTACATGCCATGAGTATAGACAATGAGGTATTGACAATAATTGGGTTGCACATTATAGGCAACTCGGGTGAAGCTTCGGGGAGTCAAGCCAGGGCGAACGCACGCTTAAACAAAAGCTCTAAGGTACGTGACGTTATGCTCGTAGAGTTTCGTTAATATTTTGTGTTGATATATGTTGAATAATGAAGATTAATCATGAAATTTGGTTTACTCTTAAGCGGTGGCTTCCGTATAAATGAACTGAGTGGATGAATGCGATTAACGATAAGTTTGGTTGTTAAAAGTGTTGGATTCACTAAAACATCCAAATGGGTCAAAATGATAAATTGGTAAATGTTTGGTTGAATGAAAGCGATGGATTTCGCTAACTCAGCCAAACAGGTCAAAAATGAAGTCTTATTGTATACCGGAGTGGTTGCATTAGTGAGGACTTCGGTTAATACCCGATTGATGAGTAGTATTTCAAAGATATGCGTAAACCGAGAAACAGGGAATGCGGATTATTAGTCAAAAGACTCGGATTATGAGTTATGACTAAAAGATGATAAATTTCGTAAAACACAAAAAGAGAATTTGTCTTAATTATTTTCTACTATTTTGAGGTTGAACGGGTTGAATAATTATAAATGCATACCGAATAACGGATGCGTAAAACTTATGGATAGTAGCCCAAGTAATGGGAAATGAACGTAGATATGATATCCATGTGAATGAGATATATTAAGTGATCTTGTTTGTTTAAAATACAAACGGGTCAAATAATTTCGTAAATAAATTTAAAGCCGAAAGCCTATAGCATAAGAAATTTATTAATCCGTATGGTGGATTTTGTAGTCTAAATGGTAGAGGTTTAAAATACGATCACGTAGGAACAAATGTGAGTTTAAACGGATAAGTGGTTTAAAAGTTATGAAAGTTTTTGTACGAAAGAGCGAAATCGGAACAACGCAAACAACAATATTAAGCCGTAACCTACGGTAGTATACTGTAGGCTACGGTGGATTGAGAATGGCCATCATGACTTAATTGTAACCTACGGTTGTACACCGTAGGCTACGGTGGCGCTTTTTGCCTCTTTTAGCCAATGTAAACCGTAAGCTACGGTTCATCAACCGTAGCTCCCGGCGGGATGTTTCAAAAATTTTGTTTTTACTCCAATGAGTTATATAAGTTATCAAACATTTAAGGATGTTAAATGTTATTTAGGACAATTCTATGACGAAGACGGATGGGATCAAGCTTGTACAAGAACCGAACACAAATGGTGTCCAAGCTTCTGCGTTTGTTTGTGCATTTTGTTAATCTGATATCGTTAAATAGTTGAAATGTTCTTTGAATACTTATGAAGTCTAAGTCCAATGGATCAAGGATTTTGGTTAGAAGTGTGGTAGGTGAATAGGTGGAAAGTGATGTGGTGGTGTGGAGGAAGTGTGAGATGTAGTGGTAGTGGTGGTATGGGTAGGAGATGCAACATGAGTTTCTTCATCATCTTCTTGGATGATGAATTTAGTTCTCCTAGTTTTGGTTTGGGATTTTTGAGTTTTTGATGGTGGTTGTTTAGGTGATGAGGTTGGTTTTCTCTTCAGAAATCCTCTAAGGAATTAGAAGGAGGTATTTGGATAGTTTTTAACCTTTGTTATCACTTTTTTAGTGGCAAAAAATGTTTTGGCAGTGAAAATGGTGGTGATAGAGTAGTGGAGGTGGGAGCAGTGGTTTGAGTGATAGGTGGAGCAATGGTTTGAGCAGTAGTGGTTTGAAAATTAGTGGTTTGAGCAGAAGCAATGGTGCTTTCACTAACCTTTGTTGGAACCTCTGTTGAAGAACCTTAGTTGTCTTGGATTTCTTTTCTTTTGATAATCTCTTGCACTGTGATCTGTAAGTTGGATTCCCTTGTATCCCTTCTTTTCTGTTTCTCAATTTCTCTATCAATCTCTTCTTGTCTAGCTTTTTTGAGTGCAGCAGTGTCAGGCTTTTTATCAGCCTTTTTGACTAAGGTGGGAGCATCCTCTTGCAGTCTTGTTCCTCCCCCTTTTTGGCATCATCGTATTTAGGGAGAGTGAGAAATTTACTAGTGTTTTCGAAGATAAAGTCTTTGATGGCTTTAACTTCTTCCTGAGTATCATGATATCTTGCTTCCACTGATTGAGATACAAGCTCTACATGCATGGTATATCTTCATCTGCAGCTTGCTTTTGAAGATGTAGGTAAGGTTGAATGTGTGCCCACATTTCTTTTGCAATTTCTACATTTGTTGGTCTGGGCTTGTGTATTTTTTAGCAAGATTTGCATCATGTCCTTGATCTCCCCAAGATATGTTTCTAAGTTGGTTACTCTCCGTCATTTCTTGATAATTTAATCTATCACTTAATTTAACAAGATCATCTGAATTCCCACCAGAGGTGGTTATACTAGTTTTTATACCAAGTGCCCCTTGTTCTTGGTACTAGGGACTTCCAACTGAATTAGAGACTATTGTCTCAACAGTTGTTGCCTTCAAGGGGGTCTTAACAATGTAACTACTGTCCAACTGTGATACTGTTGGCTTAACAGTTGTAGTAGCTTCCCCACTTGAAATGCAAGCCTGTATCTCTAAGGAGACAAGAGGTGTAGCCTCATATGCTAGTGGGATAACAATGACCCTGACTTGCCCTAGTCACTTGTTGGATCTCTTTGATTTCTTTTTAGGATGAACTAGGTATATGCAAGTCAGATGTATCAACTGCCACAAGCAATTTTTGTAAGGGTGAACGGATTATTAAAGTAGGTGGTGGTGAAAGAGGAGCAACCCTAAAGAGGGGCTTGAGAAAAGATGATGTATCTCCCCTATACTTGTGTCCTCTATGCTTACTACACCTTCCTTTTGTAAGGAAGAGTAAGGAGTTTGGCTTGGTGGAGATGTTTGCATCTTTAATGAGGAAGTAACAACAGATTTTTGAGTTTGTTGCTTTTGTGTTGCAACACGGATCTCTAGCGTCTTAACCCCAGAGATACCCTTTTTTTGTGGTTTTTCTTTTGGATTTAGGGGTGGAAAGGGATGAGTTTTGTTTTGAAAAGTCTGGGGTGGGTTCCACAATGCTAGGATTTGCACCATGGTCACCAGGAGCAGTGGGCTCAACAACAGATGTTGTAACATCTGTTGCTTGGTTTTCTAAACGTTTTAAATTACCACATTTTCATGGCTTTTGGCCATCATGCGAGTAAAAGTTTCAGTAGAAAGACTGTTGCTTTGAATTGCTTCACCTTTTTCAAAAACTTTCTTTTCTTAATACACTTTGCAGGTAAAAGCTCAACAACCTTCGATAAATGAGGAAAGGATTTCCCGTACCTCTCTTGATTGCCCTCAAATTAGCTACCAAATCAAGAACAATGTATGGGATAGCTTATGGTTTAAAATTTTTCAAAATAGCATACCCTAGATCTTGAGTTTTTAGGGGAATCTCATTAAAAGTAGTGGTTTTAGTAGAGAGGCAAACCAAGAGGGTATGGAAAAAGAATTTCATTTGAGGTTGGAACTGGTTTAAAAAGTGTTTCTCCTAACATTTGACCTTCATAGCCCCTTTCTATAAATTCAACATATAATTCATTTTTGGGGTAACTTTCCATACCTGTCTTATCTGTTGTTGCATAATGTCTATTGCCTACGTCTAGGATATGTTGTTTATGTTTATAAGGCTTAGAACGTCGAATAGTGTTTGTATATATATGATTTATCTGTTTGTAGTTTAACTCGTATGAGTGAGTCTTGTGGCTCGTACGAGTGACTCCCTGTCACTCGCACGAGTCACTCACACACACTCTCCTCTTGTGCGAGTCATGTCGACCTATAAATAGAGGAGCTTGAGTGTTGTGTTAGTTATCTGTTGGTTGATGTACGGTGAAGCCCAGTTAAACTGTTTACTTGCTTTGTAAATGTCCATGTTTATCAGTACAATTCAAGGAGTTTAAACAGTATATCTTACTTGTTTGTTTGTCAAACTCGCTAACAATGAATTCCGACTCTATTAGTTGAGTCAGATTGGTTCGATGCTCATCGGAGGAGAACCGATCCCCTCTCACAAAATCCTCTAGATGGAACATAGTGGAAATGGATTCTGCTATGATTTCCACATGTTCTTTGTTGACTGTGGATGTTATGAGAAAGGGCTTTTTGTTTTGCAAAGAAAACTTTGCGTTTATTCAGAATTCTCTGAGTGTGGAAAGATAGATGGGGGCGTCGGAGGTTAGTATGTAAAGGTATTTGGATGACTTGATGATGTTAATGATGGGTGGAAGTCTGTATTCATGATGTATTGTACAAGACATGAAAAGTAATTGTGTGGAGTTTTGATTTCGTGATCCATGATGAACTTTTGTTTAAATCTTTTTGAAAATCTTTTATCCAAAACATATTTTGATTGAAACAGAGTTTGATGAAAGCTAGTTTTATAAGGTTAGAAGTGAACTTTGTTTTCTCATGGGTTTTATAAGGTTAATGGAACAGAGATGCCAACGTGGACAACGGTTGCCTTTTAGTCCACGGTCAGTTGCTATTTGTCATAGCAAACCTCTATTCAGATAGTGGTCCTACATAGGAAACCCACTAATGAAGATACCAAAGATCTGTTTTTAAAAAAATATCTATTTGAAATCTCTTTATGCTCAATAGACTTTTGAATACGTCACTAGTGTTTTGAAACCTTTGTTTGACTCTTAGTCAATAGAGTTTTGTAAAACCTTTGTTTAGAACCTTTATTGGGTTCAACAAAGTTTTGATGAAAACAATGGTTTTTTTTTACTTAATTCAAATAGTGGTTTTGGGAACCAGTGGTTCTTTTGCCTTAAAAAGTGGTTATCACGCTCAAACAGACTTTTGAACCACTCTAACAGTGTTTTTAACTCCTTTGAACAACGTTTTTGTTTTTGTTGATTTTGCCAATCTTTTTTGGATTTTTAAACAAAATTTTGGTCTTTATGATTTTTAAGAGAAAGATAAAATAAAGGAAAGTAAGATTTTGCATATTTCAAAACATTTTTCTTGCTATTGTTGGGGTAGAAGGATAGATGTGCAGGTAACCTATGTTGGCACTTTAAAATTACCATAAGTGGTTCCCTACAGATGGTAATGAATGGGTCAATTTTGTAGATGATCCAAAGCATTATCTGCCTTGGATTTGGTGTTATCAACCACTACAATTGCTTGTTTGGATTGGTCTTTAGTCACAAGGAGTTGTATAACAATCTCCAACAGATGTTTTTAATCCCCTACAAGTGCTTGCACACTTGGGTTGATACGAGGTTGACCATTTCCAACAAGATGTTGTACCAATGGGGATGCATGTTAACCCTAGGCTTTTGGGGCTGTGGTGCAGGTTCTGAATAGCTGTAAGGCTCCATTTTGCAGGGTGGATGCCCATAGCCTCTGGGTAATGCATTTTGAGGTGTTGCGGCATGATCAGACTCAACTCTTTTGGGATGAGATTGGTTATTCCTGTTACCAGGCCCATCTTCCTTTTCACACTGGATTTATTTCTTGACCAGTTTTTATTAGAATTTTGAGATCTAAGAAATGAGCACACTGTTGAATGAAGTGATTGCTTTTACCACAGATGGTGCACCAAAGAAAGGATTCACAGACAATGTTGCTTTGATTTATATCAAGGGCTTTGAAGTAGTCTTTTACCCAATGATTTGTTTAACACAATATTCACTCAACATGTCTAGAACATTGTCATTCCTTTTACCTTTGTCTCTCTTTTCAGAAATAGATGATTTAATATCTGTTTGAGAGTTGGTAATAGGAATAACTTTTAGGGTTTGTAAAGTCAATTGGTTTGAAATTTTCAAGATCATCACACCCATCTAACCTAGTTGGTTTAAAAAAATATTTTGTTTTTTCAGACTGAGTGGAACCTTGTGGTTTTTCATTCTTCCCATTGGTTTCAATGACCTTGTCTTCTTTTCCTATTGGCTTGGTTGAGTTAACTTCAACCAACCCAAGGCAATTGGAGTTTGGTCAGGTTTAGCAAGACTTGCAACAAACTTCTCATTACTTTTTATCTGTTTTTCTAGTATCTTTTCATAATCAGGCAAGACTACAGCTATTTTTCACAATTAATTTGGGTGGCTTCCAACTACTTTTTGCAGTTGTGATTTTTTTATCATTGGCTGGAGTTGGACTCTGATTATGGACACTTCATGTTTTAAGGTGTTGATTTCTTGATTCTTTTCAGTTCGTCTATTTTTGAAGTCATATTTTAGTTTTTCTAGGATAATTTCACTAACTTGATCTCTTCACAAAGGTTTTCATTTACCTCCTTGATGTTAGCAAATGCTATGATGCATTTTTCTAGACATAGTTCTTTCAGAACTTGAGGTGATACCTTGGAAATAGCAACCTTTAGATGATCAAGATTGATGAGGTCAATGGTACTTTTTTGGATAGTGTTTGGTTCCTTCTGCATCACCCTCTTCACAAACCAATGTTGGTCCTGGGCTCTCAGCAGTTTCACCAACCGAGCTTTCATCCGCAGAAGTTACTTTTTCTTGAGATTCTTTACCTGAGGCATGATCGAAAGCCATAAAATAAAAGTTTGCATGTTCATCATCACTTGCTATTGAAGCAAAGTATTCATTTGTTGGATTTTTAGGAAAACTGCTCCAATCAACAAAACCTTGTGTGAAAAAGCTTTGCTGATTTGGCTCAACTGCTGTAGGAGCAAAAGCAGGAACAGTTTGGGGTGCTGGAACATGTGATATAGGCATTTGGACATACTGAACTAGAGGAAGTGGTGCTTGGATATATCACACAGGAGCAGGACTTGCAAAATGGGTTGTGTTTGAACACTTGATTTAGGGGTATTAGCTTGAGGTCTTTGATTTAGATAGATAATGACAGGTGCCGAGTTTTAACTTCGGCATTCGCCATCAAAGTGACCCAGCTTATTACATTTAAAACACTTTATCTTGGACTTGTCCAACCCAACCCTAGATCTCCCATTAAGTCCTAGATGGCTTCTACAATTTTCTTATAAAAATTCTTTTCCCTTACACTTAGTAGAGCCACCTGGTGTAGAACATCTATTTTCTCAAGATCAATGGGATCAGTGTACTTAAGATTACCAAAAACAAATGGCAGATATTTTGATTATGACTATCATCATAACAGCAAATGCATAGTTTGAGCAATGTTGACCAGTGATTCCTGTTGATATGTCAATAAAGTGATCATAACTTGTTAGGACGTTTTTAGACTGTTGATACTTGAGTTTAACAGTTTAGAGCTTGTTTGTAATAGTCTGTAAAACTAGAAGGGCCAAAAGTGTATTTTGTGATACTTGTAACAGGGCGGCGTATTTAAGTTCCCAGCATATTTATTAAATACGTTGGGTAGTCAGTTTGTTTATATATGCTTGTCAATGGAAACCCTAGTCCAAGGTTCTTGGACAGATTTTGGTGATTGATCTTGTGTTGTGCTTGTTGTTCTTGTGCTTAATCTGAAATATCAGGTGCATTCAATGAATATATCATTTGGGATTCTATATACAACACCAGTTGTTTGATCCATACAAGAATCTTCATCTTCATCTTTTGGTTTTTCTTAACTTCTACACATTCAAACAACTAATCTATAGTTGTTTTGGTGATAACAATCAACCACTGTGATCCGAATCTGATTTGGGACTCACAATTTCATATCAAAGCCTTTGTGCTCTTGATTTTTTGAGTTTTTGTTTAGATTCTTCAAGTTTTGAAGGTTTTTCAAAAGTTTTCAAAGTTTCAAGGTTTTTCAAATTTTTGGACTTAAAATGTTGATCTGGTGTGTTTAATCATTGGGTTATTGTTAATCAGTATTTTGGTAAACATTTGGGTGATTTTGGTACAAAGAAACATGGATTCTAAGTCGTTTTTGGGTGATTAGAGGATTTTTGTTCGTACTTAAAATCTGCTGGGCATATTTATCTTTGAAGGCAGCGTAGATAAACTTGAATGCAGCATTTTTAATCTTGAAGATCCGCGTAATTAACAAATACGCCGGCTTAACACCAGCAGATTTGTTAACTTCATGCGATATAACAGCAGCATATTTAATCGAAGGCGACTTCGAAGTCAGTTATAAAAATCCTCAGCGATTTTATCACGGTGATCGGCGAAGTTAGCCAAACTCACGTTTGTTTTGCGTGTTTCAGCGGATTTAGCTATTGTTGCAGGGTAAAGTCGCCAAGCGTCTCTAGCGTATTTGTTTTTCTTGCAGCGTATTTGTCATCTGAACTCTTATTTCCGGCGTAATTATTCTTTGATCAACCAAAATGTCTCTCAATCAACTTAACCCAATAGCCCAAGCCGAATTAGAGACAGGAACAACTACGAGACCTCCCAAGTTGAAAGGATCTGAAGACTTCAGTAATTGGAAGAATCGAATTAAAGCGTTCTTTGAGTATACTGACTATACTCAATGGATGTCTGTCACAGTGGGTCCACACGTTCCTATGATAATTCGCGACGATGTTCGAACGATCAACGAAGACCTTTCAACATTCACCGAAGAAGACAGAACTCTCATATAACTTGATCACAGGGCTCATGCTGCTCTAACAATGGCTCTGTCCAAGGACGACAACAATCTGTTCAAAGAATACACTTCAGCTCATGAACTGTGGTTGGCTCTTATTGATCACTGTGAAGGAAACGACGATCTGATAGATAACAAAAGAGATATGGTTCAGAAAGAATACGACATGTTCGGGAGTGTTCGTGGTGAAAGCTTATCAGACCATATCACTCAATTTCTGGGAGTGCTGACCAAAATGAAGAAAGTAGGCAATCCTGTTGCAAACTATGCCTCCATCAAGAAGCTTTTGGACTCTCTCCCAAAAGAATGGAGCCTTCAGTGTATGATGATCAAAAGAACCTTCTTGACTAGCACTACTCATGTCACTCTTTCAGAACTGATCAACACTCTAAAAGCCTTTGAAATGGATGTACTCAAGAGAGAAATGAACCAAGCAGGATGTTCTCAAAAAATTACTCAATCCGCTGCTGCATCTTCTGCTCCAAAAAATATGGCTTTTCTTGCTCCCATAAACTCCCGTGGTTCAAATCTGCAAAGTGCTGCCGCATCTTATCCTAACGCTTCCGCAAGCTCTGCAACGGCCTCATCATCTAACGAGAAGACTACTGTGGCCGGTGATGCTCAAGCACTCAAGATATCCACCTAACATGTTGCTCTGTCTAACACCTTTCTGAGTAGCTATGAAGCTCTCATGTCAGGTGAGCTAAAAAGAGATTTTCTCACTGCTGAAGACGTGTATCAGGAAGATCCGGATGATATGGAGGAAATGGACTTGAAGTGGCAAATGGCGATGATCACCCTTCGATTAAAGAAGTTTCAAGACAAAAAAGGAAAAAGACTAGCTCTGGGAAAAACTGGTTTTGACAAGTCTAAGCTGAGATGCTACAACTGCAAGAATCTGGGTCACTTCAAGAGGGAATGCCCATTGCTGAAGAATGAAAATGCAGAACTCGTTCCGACAAGAAGGCCAATAGCTATCGAAGGGAGCGATAGTGTTGCTGATAATAACCCAAAAGCTTTATGTAACATCCGTCAAAAAACGGATTTACCAAACCCGCTCCGTTTATCAACCGAACAGTCAGTTAAAATTTTCATTGCGAATTAATTGCCCAAAATAATTTTAATCGATACATAATCAATTATTATACGGGAATATATAATTAGCTTTTGAAAAACTGTTAAAAATCGCAAAATAAAAATACTTTGTTCCTGCCGGGTTTCGAACCCGGGTCAGTAACCGGTCCGGCAACAACTTAACACACAATACACAAACCACTGCGCCACTGATGTCTTTTGTTAACCATTAAGATCATTTAATTGATATCATGACTTTCTGAATTCAAAACCGGCGCCCAAAGTTCAGTCGTCGGAAATCCCGGCAATCTCGCGAGTATTTAACGAATCCTTCCGTTATAACGTAAACAATTACTAAGACATCGGTTATAACTGAAGTCTGAGTCCGCGACCAAAGTCATAACTGCCGGAGCTTTTATAACTTACGAATCCAGTCGGAAATCCGACCAAGTTCTTCGAAGATTTGCCCTATAAAAACCACCTCGAACTTTTGCAAACATTTTCGCTCAAAACCGCACCTTTTCTCGGCGAAAACTCACTCGCCGGAATTATTCTGTTCGTCGCCGGAAAACCGTTTTCCCCATTTCTGAGCCTTACTAAACCCTTTGAACTTATACCGAAGTCACCCATACCTTTTTCAAACTTCCTGGAGACTCGCTGCTGCAAGACACTCGTCGCCGGAAGGGATTGCTGTCGCCGGAGTTCTGCCGGAAAACAGAGGAAAGCTAGTCGGTATAACTCACGCTTATTTTCCTTTCTTTTTACTTATATCTCATCTATAATTAACCTAAAACACTAAAGAAACCGATTAAGATTTTGAACCAGTCGGATTTTCCGATTCTGGTTAAAATCTGACGGAGAAGACGAAGTAACTGTAACACATAAGTATAATTAAAATCAAGTTATAACTCGGGTTAGACACACAGTCCAGCGGTGGACTGTGTGCACAATAAACACTAACGTCTCGAGTTCGAATCCTGTTCCACACACGCGGCCTTAATAAAAATGATTTTTTTTATTAACCGAACCGGAGTCATACTGATATATGTTAAGTATATTAATAACCGGAAAGATAACCAAGTTAGACACACAGTCCAGTGGTGGACTGTGTGTATGTTTATATCACAGGTCACGAGTTCGAGTCCGGGCTACTGCACCGACTCGGACAATTATCTATTTTTAAAATAAGACAGAAAAGGAAATAACTAATTTGTGTTTAAGTATAATAAAAATCAGTAAAGTTAACAAGTTGGACACACAGTCCAGCGGTGGACTATGTGTTAGTTTAAGCCACAGGTCCCGAGTTCGAGACCTGTGGAGCGCACCGTCCGAATCAATTAAATCGTTTTTAAAATAAAAGGATTTCTGTTTAACTTAATTAATGTATAAATATAATTAAAATCGGATATATGACGGGTTAGACACGTAGCTCAGTTGGTAGAGTTGCGTGCACGCGTACGGGAGGTCTCGGGTTCGAGCCTCACTCAGCGCACAACAATACGCATACGAACCGGTCAACGGTCAAAGTCAAAGTCAACGGTCAAAAAAAGTCAAATTTTTTTATTATTTTTATTTAATTATTTTAATTAAAAACCAATTAAATATACTTAAAAATAACATTTTTAAGGTTAGAAAATAGCCTTAAACTCACAAAAATACACCCAACAATTCTACTAAAATAGATTAATAAAATCCGTTTACTTACCAAACCATAATGCGATTTATCTAGGTTAATCTCACTCGTGGTTATAACCACTTCGCGTGCATTCAATATCATCAACCGAACGCACCCACTGTGAGTGAATCTTACAACTCCCCCTTTTAATTACACGTTTTGGGGTGTGTCATGTGTCTCAAATAATTAACTCGTTTATTTAAATTTGTGCCATACCATGTCATGATCTAAACTTAGATTGTTTATATTGTTGTGATTCCTTATTTCATTTGTCAAATTATATGAAATTCATTCATTAAGCCCATCAGTTCCTCGTGGGAGACGAGTTGAACAACGCGTGCCTCAAATCAAATTCATTATTGTTCATGTGTGTATCATTGAGTTTATATTGTTTGTAGTTGTGTCATTCATATTATCATGTTTATGCAATTCATTCATTAGGCCCCTCAGTTCCTCGTGAGAGACGAGTTGAGAATCGCGTGCCTCTAAATGTTCCATTATTGTTCATGTGTGTTTCATTTAATATCTTATGATTGTTGAATAAGTTTACATCTATTTTTACTCATGTTTGGTTGTGCACATATTTCATAATCAATTTAAATAAACTTGTTCAAATGTTTTCCATAGGATTCACTCGCCAACTTTATGTTGATCCAAAACCTTTTTACACATGATACAGGTGAACAGGTTGAAGCAAAGAAAACATAGGAAATGCCTTAGAAGAGAACAAAGACGCTTAGATTGATAGTTAGAACATGTTGTAACATTTATTGTAAATTTCCATTAAATTGTATTTAATGAATATGAAACGCATAATAAATGTCATGAGCTTTGATGATAACCCAATCATGCCCCGATCACCTTTTCCGCTGCGGGTCGGGGTGTGACACTTTAGTGGTGGAAGACTACAACTGGGCAGAAGAAATAGCTGAGGCAAAAGGAGAAGTCAACAAAGCTCTCATGGCAAAAATCTCTACCGCATTTGTCACGTCTTCATCAAACTGTGTGGAGAAGCAAACTGCTAGAATTCCCAAGGATGATAAAGGTTTAAAAAGCATAATCAATCCTACTGAACCAACTTCAGAGAAGGAAAAACAGAAGGCTGAGAAGACTGATTCGAAACAGACAACCCAAGAAGCAATCAGCAACAAGAATGAGAAAGCTGGAACTTCTACAACCGCCATGAAAGCAGAGTCTACAAAAGACACAGAGGGTAAGGATTTGGTAAACAACATACCATATGAATTTAAAGCAAAATTGTGCTCCCAACCATGTTTGAACGTCGTGGCACATTACAAATCACTCAACCGTGACCTAAGTAGAGAAAAAGAAAAAATTTTGAAATTTAATCAAGAATTGAAAGAAAACAAAGCTACCTATCAAAGAAAGTTGAACTCAACTTTGGCTGAAATACAAACTTTAAAAGAATTCATTTTTAGAAAATATTTTATCATAAATGATTTAATCGAAAAATTAGAAAAATCTCAAAATGAAAATAACAAATTGCAAATCATTATTAATAAATGGAAAGTTAGTCAAAAGGCACTGGTTGATATTGTAAATTGCCAACGACCGACATTCGTAAAGGATGGAATTGGATACAAGGATAAGCTCGGAAACGAAAGGAAAATCTTTCCTCCTCCGCACAGCAAAAACTATGTACCTATGCCATCTCCTCATCCTAAAAATGACTTAATCGATAAACATGATCTGTTAGATCAAAATGTCTTTTACAAAAATAAAAATAATACTAACATTTCTGAAAGTAATGCAGATATGTGTAAGCGCAAAGAAGATGTGTGCGATGAGGAGGATGAATGTGGAGGTTCGAAAATAGGAATTGGTTACTCAGACGACAGTTATTCAACAGTTAACTGGTTTGCCTGGACCTGTAACAAGACAAACAGTACTTATATTCAGGATGACTGTAATAGTTTGACTAGGATGGATGACTGTAATGGCTTTATGCCTAAATTTAACATTCGGGATGACTGTAATGGCCATGTGCCTACATTTAAGACTCACAACCAAGTGCATGCTGCGGTTCTGTTTTTAATGATGAAAATGTTATGCTTGAATCTCCTGTATTTGTCCAAGAATTTAAGAAAAAACATATTTTGAAAGTTCCTTACAGAGGAAATTCCTGAGTTTGTTCCATCATGTACAGGTACATCAGAGACTCATAAAGATTCTACTCAAGTCAACAATAGTGATGATTCAAGTACGACATCTTCAGAAAGTGATGAAAAAACTTCAAGTGAAAATCAAGAATCAATCTCGTCATTAGATAGTGAGATCAGTGAAGACGGCATTGAGGATGAAAATCATCTTAACAAGAAAGTGAAGAAAGTCAAAAATTCAAGCCACGCTACGTCATCAAATAACGCTTCAAGCAGCTCCAAACTCGCATCACATACATCATCTTCACACGCGCCAACAAAAAGAAAAGATCAAATTGCAAGCAATGTTTTTGTTGTGGTCATATAGGAATACTGCAAAACATTGCAAGAGCAAGAAATTTTCTAAACCAAAACAGGATTTCGTAAAAAGCTTCATTGATCAATTTGATAATCTCAAGAAATCAGTAAAATGCATAGTAAATACAACTTGTTTTTGGAAAATAAAAGAAAATTTTGTTGTTCAAAATCATGATAGATTAAACCTGAAGCAAGTCTGGGTTCCGAAATCTAACTAACGTGTACATATTTTTGTGGTTGTTGTATAATAAAATAAACTACAAAAAAAAACTTATCATAATAAACATCCTAAATAATCTTATAAAATGTGCCCAACCTAAAGATTTTCTGCATCTTTAAAATTTCTTTTCAAGCTCTGGACTCTAGAAAATCAAATTTAAAGGGGGGGAAGTTTTCCAGAAATTAGCATAATCTTTAAAGGTTTAACCCTTTGTTTGACACCTGCCTAAGAAATGATAGAAAACTGCTGACACTTTGTTTGTTTTTAAAAAAACAGAACTCGATTGAGGTACCAAGCAATGACGTGTCAAGTACATCCAGCAATACTTTCTAGTAAACTGCGAGTAGGCGACAAAAGTTAATGCTTACACAAGAATTCTGGATACCTACAATGTTTTGCAATTTGCGGGTAAAATGTTGCGGCGTATGGCTTAATGGTTTTAAATCTTGTGTTGATAGATTGCCAAAGTCCGAGATTTCAGGTCTTTATATTGACTAATCATTCGGGGATATCCTAGTTGCTCTTCTGCTGCATCAAGATATATGCTAACCTAGACACAATTATGATATCTTTTCAAAAGAGCCAATGTGTCTAAAACCCTATACAAATGAAGTGCTCATTTGAGAATTATTCAAGTGCTTAAATCGTACCGTCTAAGGTATCTGTCTTAGCCCTCGTTAGATATTGGTCTCTCTGTTGTACGAAAGTACTGACCTGATCATCAATTGTCTATCGTTGAAATTTCAAAAACGAATGAAGTCAATATACTCACCCGCTATGAGGAATTTTTGTGCATACCTTGATCGTGGGGGTATTTCCTGATGTGGGACTCACGGGCACAACATTCTAACAGTCTAGCTTGAGTGGGGTTCATCGCTATTCTTGTGAATATTACCACAACATGATAAAACGCTCAATGAAAGCATGTTGAAAGAAAGGTGCATGGATTTAAAGGGACAAACATACTGACAGTTTTTCTTGTGCCTTGATTATTCAATTCTTTTCTATTTCATCACAAACTAACAAAGTGTTGTCAGTATAATCTTCTGTAGGAATGTCACGGGATCCAAATCAGTAAGAATTATGTGAAAAAGGAAGCTTCATGTCTCTAAACATGATTCCAGAGTTCAAATTGCAATTTTGTGTTTTTCTTAATCTTATTCTCAACTTTTGCACTATTTTTTAACAAAAAGGGGCACGTTTTTCGAGAAAGTTTAAGATTTTCGAGCGTATTTGTTTTTTAATTTCTTAGCCTTGAAGACATCTCAAAAAGATACTCACGTGGCGTAATTATAGTTCCAGCGTATTTATTAAATACGCTGGAAGGCGATCTTGTATATATATATATCAGATTTTTTTATGTGTAAAGTTTTCAAAACATACTCATCTTCCTCTTCATCAATAACCGAAAGAAACCCACTTCTAAATTCAAACTTCATATAATCATTTGAGCGTTTTTTATTGAGATCGATCTCGGTATGATTTTAGCATTCGTATATTAATTGATAATTGTAGAGTCTTTTGGAATCAAGTACAAAATCAGTATAATCTATTGTAAAAAGATCGAATCTGAGTTCAAAGTTTGTTTTATGGGTTTATCAAGAAACTTATGATGCCAGGGTATTTAACTTGAATGCAGTGGATTTATGATGAATGTGGCGTATTTAAGAGGAAGTCAAGTGATCGCATATTTAATTCTTGAACGCGAGTTCAAGCAACCGACATATTTGAAAAATACGTCAGTCAACCAGCGTAGATAAGAATCTTCACTGGATACTTTCTCGAGTCAAAACGTAAATACGATATATTCAATGTAAATAAGCCACTACCGGTGTATTTGTCACTGTGTCTTGTGTATATAAGTCGCTTTTCCGGCATATCTAATATATATCCAGCGTAAATATTGGCGAAATTATTATTTCTTTTTCAAATTCAATATTTTTAAATCTTTTTATTATCCGCGTATATACGTGTGTATATATATATTTTTATTATCTGATTGTCGTGCTTCACAACTCAGATCTAACTTGGTTGGTTTCCATGCTTTCAGAAATGGTGAAGGAGATTATCTGGGATAAAATCCGGAAGCACAATCAGCCGTGTAAGTTGGAGCCGCTACCAATGATTTTGAAGATGTGGCTGAATGGATAAACTCAAGCAGGATAAGCTATGTTGTTCAAGCTGATCCTATCATCTACAACATTCACATTGAAGAATTCTGGAAAACAGCCAAGGTGTCAACAGTCAACATAGTCAAGAGAATCACGACTACTGTAGGAAATAAGAAAGTTATAGTAACGGAGGACAACGTGCGTAGAGTGCTCAGCCTTGGAGATGACAGCAATGACCCTCTCAGAGTAAAGAAGGATGACATTCTAGACGGCTTTAAAGGGATGAGATATGTCGGAGATTTCAGAGAGAAAAACGAGATTAAGCGAAAAGGCCTCACAAAAGATTGGAGATTTATTCTTCATGTATTTGCAATGAGCTTAGCACACAGAAAGGGTGGATATGATGGTTTGAACCTAGAGAGGTCAGCCGCTATGCTCAACGTCTGCACCAAATAGCCATTCAACATTTCGGGTCATATCTTCTATTGTATGGTTGACAACGCAAAATCCTCCACGTGGGCTATGTATCCCCGATTTGTTCAGCTTCTCATAATGGCTAGCATCTGAATCTCCCACACGACAACGATACGTACAAGTTTCAGTTGTCGACCGACCGCCAAATTACAAAACTGAAAACAAAAGAGTGGGTGCTGCTTCATCAATGGATGTATAGAGAAGAGAGGTTTCCTCTTGTGAAAGCTGCTTATGAAAAAACTAGAAAAGGGCGTTAAAAGAAAGAGACAGGCAGATGTTGGAGAGGAAGCTGACGAAGAAGAGGAAGAAACAGAACAGCTAATCAGAAAGAACGAAGGAAAGCAGCCTGTAAAAGAAGGGACTTATCAAAGAAAAGAAAAGATACCCCTACTCAAGAACGCTTAATGGAGAGCATCTTTCGGGCCGAGAGCACTAGAGAACATCGGGAGCATAATGAAAATATTCATGCCATTCAAGAGGCAGAGGAAAGAGAAAAGAGAGAAGCAAAAAGAAAGAGGCGACAGATGACGGAATCTGAAACGCCAGTGACAGTCACGACTGATTAAGAACAATTAGATGAATTTTTTGATCAACTAATTGTAGATCCAGAGGCTCCCAGCAGATCACCTCCTCATAAGCGAACGAAAACATGGGAAGGACCGTCAAAAGGTGCTCAATCAAAGCAGATGCCTCAACAAGTTCCCTGAAGACCTCGCCCATTTCAGGAACTGTATGATAAACTAGCAAAAGATATCTGGATAGGTCCAGCTCAAGAAATATGCCTTCTAAAGCATCAAGTGAGCAAGAAAACGTGATTCGTGAAAAGCTGAGAGAGCAGAGAAAGAAAAACAAAGAGCTTCATGCGTATGTTAAAGAACAAACAAGATTTGTTAGATTCCAGCAAGATGGTATGGAGAAGATGTATAAAACTGATCAGATAACTGTGTGCCAAAGCAGAAATACAACCAATGTTCTCAGCTACAGACATCTTCGATTACGAGAAGTTTAAGATTGAGGAAGATAAACGTAAGGCTGAGGAAGCCGAGAAAAAGAAAAGACGTTTAGAATTTGCGGTTAATGTTATCGAATAAGATGATAGTGAGGAAAAGGAGGTGGATAGAGATGAGATGCCGGCACGTTTTGTTGAGTGGGGTTGGTGGAAGATACCCTGTATGAAACTGAAGATGGTGATGAGGTGACTCTAATACATCCTAAGTGGTTCAGAAAAGAGAGAGAAAAGCTTCCAGATTTCTATCACGTGGTCACAGTTGAAAAGACCGAAGTTACTGACAAGATAATCAGCTGGAAGTACTGTAATCTGAAACGGATGTTTATTGTGAAGAGACGGGGTGGAGTCGTCCAACACTTCAAATCTAGAGCTGACGTGAAAATTCTTCCTAGATGGGATATACGTGAGCTGGGCAGATTATACATGATAAACCCTACAAATAGAACTATTGGAGCGTATTTTGAAAGACTGATCTTAAGAGAATGTAATCGGGGTTATACTGTATTCAAGCCACAGCGTCCTCGCAGAAGAGTATCAAAAACAACGAAAGATCCCATTACTGGAAAGGGAGTGGTCACATGGGTCATCGATCCTGCTAAAGTTGAAACCCGAGTCAAAATCCCACCAGAACAACCTATTATGCTCACAAATTTCAAGAAATGGTTCTACGACGGGAAAACAGGAGAAGCAGTGATCAGATCCAATTCTAACGAGGAAATTCGAATTCTAGACCCGATGGATGTCTTTATGCTCTGCCTATCCGACCTAAACATTCTTTATGGCCACAAGATTCACATTGGAGCCGGAAACAAATATAAAGAGGAAGGAATGTTTTTTCAAAGGGCAGTAGAACAAGCAAGAGAAAGAAAGATAGAAATGATGGACATCGTGACTAGAGTTGAGAAACATAAAGAAAAAGAGGAAGCGAGGAAAAAGAAAAGAAAGCACAAATCGTCAACCCAGCAGAAAGATCCATTGCCTACTCAAGCCGCATCAAAATCTCAAACTCCCGCTTCATCCACATATGAAGCCACTACGGAGGATCTAACCACCACAAGTGAAGCTTTTATCAATCTATCTATTGAAGCACCAATTGAACAATCTGCAAATCAAGCTGCGCCAGTCAGAAACAAAAGATCGAGAGTCTGCCGCAAGCCCTGAAGCTCAAGACCAAGAGTGAAGACTCTTAAGTACGCAAGGGTCTAGAGGGGATATTGTTAGGACGTTTTGAGACCGTTGATACTTGAGCTTAACAGTTTAGAGCTTGTTTGTAATAGTCAGTAAAACTAGAAGGGCCAAAAGTGTATTTTGTTATATTTGTAACAAGGCGACGTATTTAAGTTCCCAGCGTATTTATTAAATACGCTAGGTAGTCAGTTTGTTTATATATGCTTATCAATGGAAACCCTAGTCCAAAGTTATTGACAGATTTTGGTGATTGATCTTATGTTGTGCTTGTTGTTCCTGTGCTTAATCCGAAATATCCAGGTGCATTCAGTGAAAATATCATTTGGGATTCCATATACAACACCTGTTGTTTGATCCATACAAGAATCTTCTTCTTCATCTTTTGGTTTTTCTTAACTTCTACACATTCAAACAACTAATCTATTATTGTTTGGGTGATAACCTCAACCACTGTGATCCGAATCTGATTTGGGACTCACATAACTCTAGTCATTTATCAATCCTGTTGATGAACTTTCCTAACCCAGGAGTGTCATATTACCGAATACATATTCGTCGGACACTTTCCAGTTTCCTAGAGCTTCTTTTTCTAGATAAGCTCTCTTTCAAAAGTCAAAAGGCTTCCATGAAGTTGGGTCAGTGTCAAATCTTTAAAATCCGGATTTGTTCTCATCACTATGGCTATTGTATCCCTTTTCTTAGGTCAAGACCTCAGAATTGGTTACTTAAAGTTGATTTTGTTAATTCTTTGTTCACCTTTAGCTCCCTAATTAAACAAGAAAACCTCTCAACTTGCTGTGTTAGGGTCTCCCCTTTGACATGAGTGAAAGTCTCGTATTGTTGGTTAAGGATCTCTGGTGTGTTTTCGAGAACCTCCTCTATACCACCAAACTACTCTTTCAATGTATCCCATCGCTCTTTAGCACTATTACAATGTAATAGGTCGACATAAATATCATTCGAACTATCAAGTTCATTCTACCAAGGAACGAGCACTTTGCCAATAATTAAAAAAAATCAATATACAATAACGAATGGTTGCATAACATCCAACTTAACATAAACATATCAAAAGTGATTTTGATGTTCTGTACAAAGAATAAAACTCCATGAAGAGATCATAAAATGAGTAGGACTATTCAAATGCATAATAAAACGAAGGGCATTTAATCACCACCGACATTCTCATCTATCAACTTCTCCATATCCTCTCCACCCTCAGTTTCACCTCCCTTCCCTTCTTCTTAAGTTTCCTCATCCTCATAAGCAATATTCCCTTCCCATCATTCGTTTACCATGAACATACCCAATAACTCTTCGGGTATAGGCATAATGGGAAACTTCAAAAGAAAGTGTTAGAGGTGTGCTCCCACTAATGCTAGTGCTCCCTTGACTTGTCTTGCCACTCTTGATAGTATGTGTCAAAATCCACTCCAACAACTTTCCTTGTTCAACTCTTCTAGCTCTAGATTTCGAAGCTCCACGATTGTCTTACCAGCAAGACATGGTAAGGCCATTCCCTCATAATAGCGAACACTCTCAATAAAGTTCTATTTGGCTTTAGGGTTATAACCACTAACCTTCAACAACATAATTGAGCTTTATCCCTTGTGAACGTCAAGCCGCTTGAAATTCCTTTGCATATAGGAAAGTGATATTAAAAACTCGTTTTTGTGACCGGGATAACTAAACATATGGTATAAACCAGCCTCAATAAGCTAACGACGTTTATTAATGACACACATGGTGCGCCTTAAGTTTTCCACTCTCATATTCCATCTTCTCTCATTCCACCTCAAATATCTCCCTTTCCACATGAAAAATATCCTTTTGCACATTCATGTTGTCTTCCTTCAAAATCACAAACAGTTTCCCCAATCATAGGTTGTTAGGAAAATTTTGTAAGTGTTGAAGAAAAATGTCATCACTCTGATCAAATCTTGAAGATGACAAAGTCAACAGGTCATGAAGAAAGAAGACACAAGACAACAGGACTAGGGAAAGATAAGCATCATCTTCAATATATATCAGAAAGAGATTAATATCAAAGAAGGACAATCAGAAAAGACCAATCTGATATGTCTGATGATAAATCTAGTATTTATCATTAGAATCTGGTGAAGTTACTCATTAGAAAATCTGATGGACCAAGTTGTCAAAGAGATAGGGTTCTACACGAACTTCTAAGTAGCAGGTGGACTTAAACAGATTCAATAAATACGCCAAAAAGCTATTTTATGCAAATAAATGTTTATTCATGTCAAACATTCTCTATAACATAGAATATAACTCAGAAGGGAAGACGAGTCAAGCTTAGAATTCAATACATACTACAAAAACTCCAGTGGCCTTCATTACACAATTCTTTAAATATTCGTTTGTACTAAGCCAATAACCTCACAATCACCTTGTAAACTTTGTCAAGGTGATATAAACTTGAAATTTCTATTGTTGTGTTTCTTGAAAGTTTGATTTCTATCTTCGCACATTATTTCATATTTATTGAAATCACTTGAAACTTAGATAGAGCATTGTTATATGTGTCCAACAATTGGTATCAGAGTAGTTTGAATAAACTATTTTCAAATGATCAATCGCTCAAAAGTATCTTTTCCTTTGATACTTCTTTTTTTATCTAAATGACAAACTTCAAACATGGAACAAAGTTTTCAATATTAGATCTATGTCAAAGCCTCCGACTTTGGTCAGAGTGGAGTACCCCCAATGGAGAATCAGGATGATCAACTTTCTAAATGGACATACTCGAGCTCTGTTTCAATCCATTGAGAGAGGCCCACATATTCCCAGTGTTGAAATTTCAGCCGTTCTAGCAACTGAGCAAACACCAGCTATACATGACTCTTGGGCTCCAAAATAAGAAAGAAACTGGAGCAAAGAGGAAAAGGATCTAGTGGAAGCCGAGGAAAGGGCTAAATCACTCTTAATCATGTCACTTCCAAACGACATATTTTCCTAAGTGAATGCATGTGCATCTGCTAAGGAAATATGGGATCAATTGGAAAGTCTTTGTGAAGGAAGGGAGAGAATGAAAAGAAACAAACGAACAAACTGTGTTTCTTCATATGAAGGTTTAAGAGTCTTCCAAATGAGAGTCTTTATGAAACATACAATAGATTTGCAAAACTATTAAATGACCTCAAAAAGTTTGGAGTTGAAAAATCAAATGATGAGAGAAATGTAAAGTTTCTGGATGCCTTACCTAGGGAATGGAGAAGTCTAACAATGATGTTAGCATCCACCCTTGAGTTGGAAAATATGAGCTTGCATGAACTCTATAGCATTCTTGGCCTAAGAGATGAGGAAATACATGAAAATTCAACGCCCAAGGGAGGACCTATTGCCCTCATCTCCAACTCACAAAGAAAAACACTTCTGATCCACATTCCTCTCATAACAAAAACTCAGATTTGGAAAAGTCTGATACTTCATCAGATTTTTTAGCATTTGCTGAGGCCATAGCATTGCTCACCAAATCATTTAAGCAAAGGCTAAGAGGAGGGGGTAACAAATACAAGAAGGGTGATAAAGAAAGGACGTAAGGAAAATATAAAGAGAAAGGAAAAGGAAAAACTGAGGTAGTGTACTACAAATGCAAATAAAAGGACACTATGCATCAGAGTGCAAGAACAAAAAGTTAAAAGATGTTTCTTACTATGAGAAGAAACTTGAAGAAGCCAACAAACAACAGCAAGTCAGTTTGATTGTTGGAACAGATTCATGGCTAGTAGATGATTCTTCTGATGATTAAGGAGAAGAAATGGCAAAATTTTGCTTAATGGCAAGAATATAGATGAAGAATCAGAGTCTTCAGAAAACAAAGTAAGCTCAAAAAACCAATATCTAAAACATCAATTGAATAAACTTATGACAGATTTTAAAACTTTGCAAGAAAAACAAAGTGTAGAAAAAAGAAAATATGATGATTTGCAAAAGTTGTTAAATGAGGTTAAAAATAAAAACAAGTCACTTCTTGAATAGAATCTAACAAAAAAAATGCTAAAATAGAATTTTTTTTTTTGTAGCAAGAGAGAAAAACATGATACAAAAAGATTCATGACAATGAAATTAATGTAAAAGGTTTTCAACAAGCAAGGGAATTTATAAACCTCATAGAAACAACACGAAAAAATAAGGGTGAAGGGCTAGGATACGTAAAAACAAACATCAAGCATCCTACCACCTTTGTAAAAGCATCCGAAACAAACTCTGACAAATTAACATCAGAGAATCTGATGTAGAATCTTGCAAATCTGCAAGCTCTAACAGCTTTTCCATACCCTCAAAATCTAGTTCAAAGGGAAAAGAAGCATGAGTCAAAACAATTTTTTTGAGAATACAAAAAGAACTCATCAAAAATTTTAAAGAACTACTAACCTTCCATCACAATCTAACTTGTCAAGAAATTCAAACAAAATAGATTGTATATGTGTTGAAATACTGAGACTTATTCAACAATATCTTTCAAACAACAAACAATCTATGAATGACTCAGTATTTAACAGAAATTATGATGGAAACTATTTATCTGAAGAAGAAACCTCTAACAATTTTCTTCAAAAAGAGTACCCAAACATATTTGGGTACCAAAAAATTTCTAACCTTCTCAGGACCATCATGTGTAACAGATTTGGTATACGACTCAGGAAGCTCCAAGCATATGACTAGGGATAAGAGCTTGCTCAGTAACTTTAAACAAAAACTGGGTAAATTGTTAAATTTCGGTAAATGGGTAAAGGGGAGAACTTTGGGATATGGTAGCATCAAGTATAAATCTCTAACCATTGAGAAAGTAGCCTATGTAGAAGGTTTGAAATATAATCTTCTTAGCTGTGGGCAATTCTATGATAAAGGCTTCTAGGTAACTTTTTTACCAAAAAAAGGTTTGTTGGATGGTCTAGATGATAACAAAGTTTATCTAAGTGGAAAAGGAATAAGAAAATCCATCTATTACTTTGATTTCAAAGAAGAAGTTGAACATCCTCAACTTTGTTTATTTTCAAAGGAAAATAAAAGTAGTAGCTGGTTATGGCACAAAAGATTGGCCCACTTAAATTTCAAAACTCTAAACCAACTAGCAAGTAAAAAGCTGGTAAAAGGACTACCATTCATTTATTCTAAATAAGGATAGAATGTGTGAAGCATGTGAGTAGGGTAAATCAAAAAAAGCCTCATACAATGAATCTTTAATTTCACAAAATTAGAACTTTTGCACATGAACCTATGGGAAAGTAAGTACAATAAGTTTTACTAGAAAAAAAAATACATTTTAGTCATTGTAGATTACTATTCAAGGTATACTTGAGTTGAATTTAAGAGGAAGAAAAGTGAAACTCCAATCTGAATTTAAGTTTTGTAAGAAAAATAGAAAATATATGAACTACCAGTCAGAAAAATTAGATCTAATAATGGAACATAATTCAAAATTCAAAACTTGAGACTTTCTTCTTAGCAAAGGAATTTCTCATTACTTTTCTGCTCCAAGAACTCACAACAAAATGGAGTAGTGGAAAGGAGAAACAGAACTCTGGTTTGAATTTATGAGGAAGAAAAATGAAACTCCACATCTGAATATAAGTTTTGTAAGAAAAATAGAAAATATACTGACTACGTCAGAAAAATTAGATCTAATAATGGAACATAATTCAAAATTCAAAACTTGAGACTTTTCTTCTTAGCAAAGGAATTTCTCATTACTTTTCTGCTCCAAGAACTCCACAACACAATGGAGTAGTGGAAAGGAGAAACAGAACTCTGGTAGAAGCAGCAAGAACCATGCTTGCTTATGCTAGAGTGCTTACATATTTTTGGGTAGAAGCCGTTGCAAATGCTTGTTTTACTCAAAATAGAACTATCATTAACAAAAGACATCAGACAACTCGGTATCACATCATCAACGGAAGGGTTCCTAATATCAAATTTTTGCACACCTTTGGTTGTAGATGTTTTATGTTTAATGATTTGGTAGTCGATAAAAATTTGACAGAAAAGCTGAAAAAGGATTTTTTTTTTCTTAGATACTCTTTGACCTCAAACGGTTAAAGACTTTTTATCATAAATTCGAAGACAATAAGAAAAAGTTTGTATCGATCATTTGATGATTCATCAGAAACAAAAATTTATGGTGATATTTGAAAATAAATTAACAAACATAATTATCAAGAAAATTCTTAACATATTCTTAACCAATTGACAAAAATGCTTCTGGAATATGATCACAAACAATGAATCACATAAAAATCAGTCATATACTAACCCTGCAGATAATCTAGAGCATTCATCAGAAACACATATGGATCAAATGATCAGAATTCTGGCGAAACATCAGAAAGTTCAAATACACATCAGAATGCTGATCCTCTTAACACGGAACAGGCTTCAGATCAGGAGAAAGCAGAGCGACCATTAGATCAGAGAAATGCACACAACAGATGGATCAAGGGACATTCTCTATCAAACATAATAGGCAACCCAAAAGTAGGTGTTAAGATAAGATTAGATACAGCTCATGAATGGCTATATGCAGGATTTTAAGCATGATAGAACCAAAATCTGTCAAGGAAGCACTCGGTGATTCAGGTTAGGTCCAAGCAATGCAAAGACTTCAAAGTTTATCAGATGGACAACATTTTTAAATGGTAAGATTGAGGAGAAAGTATATGTACAATAACTTAAGGCTTTGCTGATCCAAAATTCCCAAAACATCTTTACAAACTTAACAAAGCCTTGTATGGTTGAAGCAACCTCCAAAAGGCTGGTATGAAACGCTTTCACACTTCTTAATCAATTCTAGCTTCACCAAAGGTACAATGGATACTACACTGTTTCTTAACACCCACAAAGGACACACTTTGTTAGTCCAAATTTATGTTGATGGCATTATCTTCTGATCAACAAAATCCAGATTTTGCACAAAGTTTGAAAATTTAAAGACCAGTTACTTTGAAATGAGCATGATAGGTGAGTTAACTTTTTTCTTAGGTTTACAAGTAAAAAAAGTGAAGGTATATTCTTGAGTCAATCAAAGTATGTCAGAACTATTTCGAAAAAAATATACTCACTTGAAAATTGTTTATCTTTAAAAAATCCCATGGCCACACGAAATAAACTTGATTCTGATCCTGATGATAAAGTATTGATATAAAAACTTACCGGGGGAATGATGTGATCATTGTTATATTTAATTGCCACTAGACCAGATATCATGTTTTCAACTTATTTTCTAGCAAGATATCAATGCAATCCCATGGAGTCCCACTTAAAGCAGTTAAAAGAGTTTTTAAATATCTAAAAGGAATATCTGATCTTGGTTTATGGTATCCTAAAGACCCAAATTTGGACTTAATATCATACGCAGATGCAGATCATGCAGGATGCAAACTTAGCAGAAAAAGCACATTTGGTGCTTGTCAGATGTGGGAGAAAAGCTAGTATGTTAGGCAAGAAAGAAGCAGAATTGTGAATCAACATCCACAACTGAATTAGAATATGTAACAGCAGCAAGTTGTTGCTCACAAGTGTTATGGATGCAAACTCAGCTTAGGGACTATGGGGTAAATCTGACAGGAATTCCTATACTTTGTGACTCCAAGAGTGCAATTGCTATAACGTCAAATCCTGTTCATGACTCTAGAACAAAGCACATTCATTTCAATGTCACCTTATAAAGATCATGTGGAGAAAGGTAATACTGAAATGTACTTTGTTCTGACAAATGACCAAATTGCTAACATTTTTACAAAACCTCTTGATGAGAAAAGGCATATCTTTTAGCCAGCGAATTGGGAATGGTCAATATAAGTATGAAGAAAATACTTTATCACTCAATCAAGAAATTCTGATAATCAGAATGAAGATCAAAATTCTGATGACTCATCAAAAATTTCATAAGCTTACCAAAACTCTGGTAAACTTATCAGATTTTTGACCAACTCAACTAGAGAATCTGACAACTCGTCAGAATTTTTTTTTCTTTTTCTAACAGATTTCGTCCATGCATGCATATCATTTCACCAATCCGTTTTTCTCTTCTTCTTCATCATTTTTTCTTCGTAAATAATATAGGACATTTTGTTTACAAATCTTCAATGAAACCTAGCTTGCGTCACAAAGTAGAGAATTTGAGCAAAAATTAAATGCATATTCTTACTCTCTCTTAATATTCATTTCTTACTCATCAATACTTAGAGAAAAGTAAGCGACACCTGGACAGTTCATGATGAGCATTTCATAGTTCCTAGGTGCCTATGTCATATATGAAAAGAAATCCAGCTCTCAACATTCCTTTATGCTCCTAACAACAGATCTTAACAATAAAGAAAAATGGAGAAACAAAATCGAAGTTGGTAGGTGCCATTTATGGTAAAGATGCACTTTCACTTATAAATAACTACCACTTGGTGAAATTTTTACATCTCAAGTCTCTTTCATCTCTATCTCTTTGCTCAGAAACCCTAAACCAAAACCTTTCATCTTCCACAACCGTAACCTCACAAATGGATCAGATCGACATCACCCACATTCCATTTGGCCTACCACCCACATCACAACTTGAGGGTCCGAATGGATGTAGCCAGCCAAGCTTGGGAGAGGTGCAACATCATACTAGCCATGTTGCTCAACAGCCCCCTGGGCTTTGCTTTAACCGCACATATCTGAATTCATCTAGATATCCTGCAAGAGTTTTGGTTCGCTGCCAAACTCATCTTCAATGAGGGAAGGCTACTACCATTGGTGGATATGTCATGGAAACACCCATTTTGTTGAATGAGTACACCATCCGGGAGGTACTACACCTCCATGATGATAATGATGTGCTGACCTTCACTCACCAGCAGCTGAGATGATTTTTTAAGAAAAAATTCACTGTGCACACCATGTGCCAACTGCCAAAAACATCGGACTTGAACTACAACTCTAGGCCTTCATTGAAATGATTTTTAATGTAGATTATTTTTTTTTCATCTTTCTGCATTTCCTTTACTCTTCTAGTTTTTTTTTGTAAATTATAAATATATATTAAAAGTCCTTTTTTCTTATTTACTTATTAATTTTTTCCCATATATCTAGGGGGTCTTGAACAGTTGTTAAAACATGCTCTTCATATTATTTCTCTTTCTCCTAATTTCAACAAAAAAGGACATAAATTCTGATGAGATAGAAAAAGATGGAAGCATAGCAAGATCTTTATGAAATCAAAGGTAAGCACAATTTCTGATCCTTGGCTCATTCCCTCTCATCTTAAAAAAGAATAAAAAAATTTCTAAAAAGGGGAAGAAAACATTCTGATACATTTATGATGAAAGATCAACCAAAAGAACACATTTCTAACGATAACCATCTGATACCGTATTTTCTGATGATGTCATCAAAATTTGCATTTTGCCTTTCAAAAAGGGGGAATGAATATATACATGCTCAAAAGGTTTCAGGTTTCTAGAAGGAATACTATTGGACCTTTGTCTTTAAAGGGTCCCAAAAGAGATAAAAAGGTACAACATGACGTTAATATTCTCCAATTAAAACTTGTCCTATTTTCTTTTGGGGATATACCAAAAAATTAATAACGGTTCGGATAAAATTATTCTACAATTAACTTGTCATAAACCAACTTAAATACTAACCAACCCATGATACATTTGTCCCCACAAATCATATATATACCCATTCAACTCTTGAGAAATAACCATTCACCTTCAAAGTTAAAACCCACTTACAAACCCTAAAACCCTTTGTGTTTTTAAAAGCAAAATTTTAAATCCACCGGGTCTGCATCTACCTCTAGTAACCTCAACATGCCCGCTATTGAACATAAAGTTGCTCTCATTAAAGAAGATGACGTTCTGGCTATGAGAGACAATAACCTGAAGATGAACACTGACCACAAGCTATATGATGAAAGATGTCAAATATTGGTTGATTCCTGCTGAACTGCCTTTGAAGCAAGCAATGATCAAAACCAGAGAAGTACATGAGATCATAATACAACAGCTCATCCAGACACTCAAAGAAACAGGGGATGAAGAGATGAAAGCTCACCTCTAAGGACGTATTTTAGTAACATTACACCCAGAAAAATCAGAGAATGGTTAGAACTTCCAATTAAAGGTCCATACATGGGTGCACCAGACAAGGGGGAATCTTACTGCAATTTAAACATCTTAGCTACAAAGAAGAATATAGGAAGATTGGAGACTTCAAAAGAAAACAGTTACCCGCATTCTAGCAAGTAATGATGGAGACCCTAAACAAGTGTCTGACATCAAAATTGGAGCTATTGATGAGATAAATACCTCTATTCTCAAATCATGTATGGACTCATAACTGGGTACAACATTGACTACGGAACAGAGATATTCAATCTGATGAGGAAGTATGTATTTACCAAAACTGGGAGAATTGCTACACACCTACCACATCCGAGATCTTGGGAATAATAATTGCTGGGACATTTGAAGAGAAAGACATGGAGCTGCCACTTACAGAAAAGAATATGGAAATCACCTATTATGAAGCCATGGTGTGCTGCTCAAGGTTGGACTTCTGCTAGAGATGTACCTACTTTACCAGAAAGTATACTCTGTTTGAATGATCAAGACTCTCCGTATCGAAAACACCATGAAGAGATATAAAACCAAGTGGAAGTACTTGATAGCATCTCATCACCAGATGATGAAGATCAAGCCTCAAGAGCACCAAAAATTGAAGACACAACAGAAGTACACCTACAAGATACAAGCATGTCACCAGAACATATGGACATTGTTGAACAAGGGACAACGGTGATGAAGCAGCATCAAGATATGGGTGAACAACATACAACATAAACAGGTGCTAATACCAATCCTTCTCTTAACATTGATAGGAACTCAATAGAATCAGATTCAGATGATTTGTTGAAGTAAATTACATGCTTGTTGCAAGAAAAATAAATAAAAATGTTGAAGAGAATGTTGGCAGTTCAATACATCTCGATTGTAAATCAATAATGAGGAGGAGAATGAGATAGCAACGAGTGGACATTAGGAAACTGATCAAGGAAACCTGGAAAAGGAAAATCTGTTTTTCCCAGTAACTCATGAAGGATCATTCACAAGACTGATCCAGGGAAGTGTGGAAAATCCAAATGTAAATCTATTTTACAAATCTAGTAAAGGTTTTTCTGATTCGTCTCATGAACAATCTGAACCTTTCAAAATAGCATCAAGTGTGTCTTCTGTTGGTATGTTAGAAGGAGCATCTATTGTTCCACCTCACCTCACACCTGCCATAACACGACGACAACTAGATACAGTGCTAGACAAGGTGATACAAGAAGTAACAGAAAAAGAGACACCTGCAAAAGAATCAAAGTCATCCATTGAAACAAAGCTGAATCTGCTGATAAAGAGCTTAGAAGCCAAAAATCTTATATAAGAACTCTATCAAAATCAATGGAGGTCATTAAAGTCAAATTGAAAGAAACACTGAAGTGCTGAAGAGTATGCAGCAGACTCCACCTAGTTCATCAGAAATCAACAAATTCACTTCTGAATTCAAAAGAATTTCAGAAGATCTGGATGGTATTAAAGTTCAAGTAAAGGAAGCAGTTGAAACAAAGAAAGTAGAGAATTCTAATGAAATGATAGAAGAGATAAAAATCTAAGAGTAAGAAACAATACAATAGCTGATGTTGTTGTGAAGTTGATAAAAGAATGGGGTGAACAGAAGGAACACTTTTAGACAAAACTTAAAGAAATACATGATGAATAAAAGAAAAATTTCAGATATGATGAGTGATGTTCGTTCTCTAATGAGAAGGATGCACTATAATGTTGCTAGATCGGTAAACAAAAATGTATAGAATCTGATGACATCGATTCATGAAGAGCATAAACAAAAGAAATCCTTGTAGCAACTGTCACACCCGCAACCTAGTCAAGATCAGCACCACAAGCTACCAAAGCCAAACCAACACCAATGGGAACTCCTCCACCTGTACCAAGAACTAAAGTTCCTAGACTAGCATACCACAGCACTAAAACCACACTAGTAGTCTTACCAGAAGAAAGTGGAAATCTAACAGCAGAGGAACCAAAGAACGAAGGAAAACTGGAAGCATCACCCAGAAGAGCTACATCAGGTGAATCCATTTTCAACATATCTTTAGTTCAAAAGACCCAAACTAGTTCCAGAGAGAGATTTAGAAGGAAACTTGATTGGATTAGTGCAGATTGTAGATAGAGTGGACATGATGTTTCCGGAACATCAACTTGAGCATTATTACTTGGCCGAAGAAGACAAACTTGAAAAACCTTTGAGTCCAATAAGTAAAGGAATATGTGAGGATAGAGCTAAAAGAGGAAAATAGTGCATTCACAGACCCCTAGCAAACCCTATGAAAAGAGTAAGAAAAGTTGACCGTCATTCAACTCTAGACGGTGTATTTGGGTTTCATGAACAAAACAAGTATACCTTGGTCAGAAAGAATGGTGAGGAACAGATAATAAAAGATGTTGACTTAGCTGATCATCTTCATCCAACAGATTTGATAATAATATGGAAAATATATGATGAAGAAAAGTCAAACAACAAATCAGTAAGAAGAGCCATCAACATCATATCTAAGAGTGGAATCAAGTTGTTTACTCGTATAGCTATCATGACGTTGACCTCTACATAAACTTTGATCACTCAATCAGTAAGAAGCTGTATATAGCTCCTCCAGACACTACAATCCCAAAAGAGTTATAGGTGAAGCCAGAATAGGAGTAATTTTTTGAAAAGAGTAAATTGCACAAAACGTCCTTTATGTTTCCTCAAACTTGCAGGTTCCAGCCTTAATGTTTAAAAGTTGCTAAAAACAGCCTTTAAGTATAATTTTGTTACGGGTTTCATCCTTTGTCACTAACCTAGTTATTAATCCTTGTTAAATGGCCTCACATGCATAGCATGTGAGGGTAAAACCGACTTTTCTGCTAGTGAGGTTATAAAACCCAAATAAAATTCAGACCCATGTCTTCATTGCTCCTCTTCTTCAACCTACCACACATTATAGGTCAACTGGTAAAGTATGCACACTTTTATAGTTGAGGTGATGTGTTCAACTCTGTGTTCAACTGGTAAAGTATCACACGATTTACTCCTTTTAGAAACCTAAAATCCAAATCCAAAACATGACCAAAACTTTTGTTTCAACCCCTTCTATCAAACATAGCACCAATCTCACCTTCAATTTCACACACAAAACCCTAGAATTTTCAACAATGGAAACCGAATCAAAACAAGATCATTCCGAAGATCCTCTTCATAATCCTCTACTAACAAATCCAAAGCCTAACCAAACCTCCGTCACCGAATCACCGGAATCCACCGAATCCTTCGACTCATCTTCCGATCCAAACCCTAAAAAGACCAGAGAGTTACCGAACTTATCTGATTGCCACAGCTGCGGCGTCCGGATCAACCACACAAACCCAAGGGATCGACTGCAACCGCTGGACAGCATGTGGCGCATTGTTCTGTTGTGCAAGAAATGCACTAAGCGATTGAGTAATTCCGATCTCTGTTCGTACTGTTTTTCATCTGTTGTTGATGAATTAGATTGTGTTAAGTGTAGTTATTATGACCGTAGTGTGCATAAGGAGTATGTGGCTAGGTATGGCTCAGGGTTAGGGTTAGGGTTAACGGTTTGTGTTGACTGTTGGATTCCGGAAGCGATTGCGAAGTCGATTAGGGTGGTAGGTTGAAGAAGAGGAGCAATGAAGACATGGGTCTAGGATTTTATTTGGGTTTTATAACCTCACTAGCAGAAAAGACGGTTTTACCCTCACATGCTATGCATGTGAGGCCATTTAACAAGGATTAATAACTAGGTTAGTGACAAAGGATGAAACCCGTAACAAAATTATACTTAAAGGCTGTTTTTAGCAACTTTTAAACATTAAGGTTGGAACCTGCAAGTTTGAGGAAACATAAAGGACGTTTTGTGCAATTACTCTCTTTTCAAAAACCTGAACTCTCTATTGTTTTCAGGGATTTTGCTGAGGAGAAAGCTCTATTTAGGGTGAGAGAAGCAAGTACTCAAATCAAACTCTCAACTACATTAAAGAATGCATGAAAAATAAACAAGAGCAGCTGAAGATCAAAAGATGTGACAAGCCAAAGCTTCAAAAGAAAATTGAAGAAATTATAGATGAATGGATTGCTGCAAGAAATCTCTACAAAACATTATACAAGGAATGCAACAAACCCATACCTCACAAGAAGTAATTGAAGGTTGGGGACCTCTATCGCTACAACAACTAATGTCGTTATAAAAACAATTTTTAATTTGTTTGTTTTATTTGAACAATGTTTTTGTTGGTCTTGTTTATTTAAGTTCATGTCTTTAAATTCCATGTTATAAGTAGTTTTTTTCTTACAACACTGAGGGGAAAACTGTTAGGAAACTGTTGTAAGTGTTGAAGAAAAATGATCACTCTGGTCAAATCTTGAAGATAGTAAATAGGTTATGAAGAAAGGAGACATAAGACAACAGGACAAGAAGAAAGATAAGCATCATCTTCAATCTACATCAGAAAGAGATCACAATCAAAGAAGGACGACTAGAAAAGACCAATCTGATAAGTCTGATGATAAATCTAGTATTTATCATTAGAATCTGGTGAATTCTGTTCATCAGAAATTTGATGGCAACATATCAGATTTCTAGTAGGTTACTCACCAGAAAATCTGGTGAAGCAACTTGTCAAAGAGATAAGATTCTATACGAACTTCTAAGTAGCAAGTGGATTTAAACGGATTCAATGAATATGCCAAAAGGCTACTTTATGTAGACAAGTGCATGAATAAACAATTGTTTATTCATGTTACACATTCTCTATAACTAAAGAATATAACTTAGAAGGGAAGATGAGCAAGCCTAGCATTCAATACATACTACAAAAACTCCACTGCCCTTCATTATTGAAATCTTTAAGTATTCGCTTGGACTAAGCCAATAACCTCGCAATCACCTTGTAAAGTTTGCCAAAGTGATATAAACTTGAAATTTTCGTAGTTGTGTTTCTTGAAAATCTGATTTCTATTTCCGCATATTTTCATATTTGTTGAAATCACTTGCCAACTTTGGATAGAGCATTGTTATCTGGGTCAACATAGGTGATGCTCATCATGGAACCTATCCATTATTTCCATGTCACCCTTATGTCAAGCCTCTAGAACGGTAACTTGCTTCTTCCACAAATCAATCATTGTTACCTCTATCGTAACTCTGCTCCTACATAATGGAATGCCTCTTTTGTTGGCGGTTTGTGTTATTCTTGTGCCATACACCTCAAGTAGGAAGGAACCAAGTCTAGCATGATGTTAATAAACCTCACTTATCATGACCTAAAGATCTACCAGGCTAACAACCATCTTCTTGTCTAGAGGAATATATTCTCAAAGTATCTAATGGGTGGTGCAACACAAGTGCTATTGTTAGTATACGACCATCTAGGCACAAAGGAGTGGTTGTTAGTTTATCTCCAATACCATGCAAATAGGTAGTATCTACAATAGAATGACTCATCCGCTCCGTTTTCTATGGTCGGCACCAAGAATCTTCACATCATTGTCATTAGAATGAAAAGGCTCCCCCGTTCGTAGGTAACTAGGATCTTTTAGAACGACCAGATTCCGGATGCATGTTTTTCTCCTTATGGACTTCCCAGTCTTTTTAACAATAGATCACTCAAGGTCTAGCAATGGGTGGGGCAGAGTCTCAGTTATATCACCTCTTAAGGCCATTGTTAAGGTTACTTTCATACTCCCCACCGTTAGAATAAATGGTACTAATGAATCCAGAAATACTTCTCGCCCCTCCTTAAAACAATAAGATTCAAATGCAAGTCCCACGAGTTTGTCATCGGATAACAAATCCGGCAAACTCACTATAGGAATGAATATAGGTACAAGGCATTGAAGAAAGGGTGAAAATGAATTGATCATAGGAGGGGTTGAGAAGATTTGGATAAACAAAAGGGCCGCCGAGATCTCCCCACGACATTTGGAATGAAATGGTAGACTTTCAATTCCAAAAGAAGTGATCATTCCATTCTTTAATCAAATTTTGACTAAAGGATACACCATGGAATACCCTCTTTAAAATCTTAGTGGTTAGCTAAACCCCAAAATAGGCTAGTCAAAAGAGTTGGTGGAACAAGGCAATAGTGGGAACCACAATGTGGGCTTCACACAAGATTTCAAACTGTGTGATCTTGGTAAGACCAAAAGGGGCAAATTGTGATATGTGGTGATCGAAGGATTCAAAAACTTCCAAGAAGAAAATAGTGAAAAGCATGTGAAAAGTCATGAATCCAAAGAACTAGGTGTACGATCCAATATAATTGGTTGTTGATTAGTGATAGTTTTTTCCTTCTGAGGGAACTAAGGATCATAATCCTCACTCATCTAATGCATTTCACAATGAACAGAAAGGGTAAGCCAATTCAATTTGGTAACAAGATTTTCATATCTTTTTCCCTATAACACATAGGATAAAAATGAGATGAAACATCTAACCAAAAAGTTAGAATGATCAGAGAAGAGATAGAGTGTGTGTGTGTGTGTGTGGGAAATGGTTTTAAATTCAAAATTTATGATGAGTGGCGGTAAGCAGTGACACCTTTAGAAAGTTATACGCAAAATACAAAGCCAAGAAAGCAAGACGAAGTCAAACTTGTTTATGAACAAGGCCCATAACTATCCTTAACTAGGGCTGATGACAAGAGTAAGGATTTAACATTATCCTTCCCCCTTAAAGGCTAATGAGACATTAAGTCCAATGGAAATAAAAGATAAACCCTCCCTATCCCTCCCCCTAGGGAATGGTTTTTGATGAATTCTAGACAAAGGCAAGACAAAATACTCTAAAAGGCCTAAGAAAGTAAGTTAAACCGTATAGTAGAAACAAAGCGAACAACACTGACAGAAAGGTATGGAATGAAGAGTCCCCTTATGTGAGGTAATGTCAAACATTTACCCTTTATGGGAAAGTTGAAGATATCAAGACACCTACCTAGCCAACACACTTAATAACATCTCATTATGGAATGGAATGGGTTCGTTTTGGAGAAGGGCGGAGATGTGAGAACCACTATAAATATAGCACTACGAATCGAAGCAAGACACATCAGATAACAGCCATCATTGATCATTACTCTCTCTAACTCTCCTAATCACTTCCCCTTGTTTGCTTCCCCTTGTCCCTAGTTGCTTATGGAAACTTTACTTCCTTTGTCTAAGAACTAAACTTACTTGTGTATATTGGCCCATAATATACTTTTTGCCAATTTTTCAAGTATGTGTTATGTACTCAAATCTGTGCGAGCAAAAGTTAATCCTTTATAAAAGTTGCAATTGTTGGGATTAACTTGATTCCATTACTTGAAATACATACATACAAACAAAAAACAACAAAAGTACAAAGGTAGAATGACAATCCCTTTCTTTAGGATGGTTTTATCTTTAACATCAACATGTATTGAAATTTTCTTGAGTTTCCTAAAAATCTTTCACTTCAACAACACTTTTTAATCCTCAATCAATACGTTGTCTTGAAGGGATGGTAGACCTTAAGATCAGAAAACACACCAGCAAACGATCCTGTTGCAGCACAAATAGAGATAATTAGACAAGCCGCACTCAGTATTTGCAATGAAACCCATCGCGTACTCCACTTGGGTATTTTCTTCTGAACAATGTACATCTCCACTGGGAAATAAACTGTTAACGGCCAAAATCCAAATGCCCCGATGATCCCGACAACATCATTAAAAAATGGCATCAACATTGCAACAACTGTGGTCATGCACACGAAGAGAGTTCTCCAAACTAAACGAAACAAGTTGAGTTTATAGGGTTTGTATCCACCGATGGATTGGGATTGGGATCTCAATGTTGTGGTTGATGAACTTACTTTCAGGAAAGTACTTAGCAGCCGTGTTTTCCACAAAGGCGAATAAGGGTTGGCAATAGACTTGATACGCCCCAATAAGGTGGATTACAATTGCGGCATTTGCAATGTCAAGAAGCCAAAAAGGGTTGTAGAAACCAAAACCGTGAGGAGGTTTCCAGGTGCCATGTCACCGAATGCGGCATAGCCAAAGCATCCACAAAACATGTAAAAGATCGTTGTTGTGACTACACTTATCATAGTTGCTTTCTTCATGGTTTTGTACTCAGCTGGTGGTGACTTGATTGTATCCTGAATATTATTACACAAAATATTTTAATTTTTATTATTATTTAAGTTATTAATGTATTAAGAACGGCCCTAAAATATAACTATGTATATTATTACACATATTTTTTATAATTAAGGTTTAGTAATACATTAATTATATACTAAACTCATCATTATTATTACCTGAATTTCAATGAGGATGAGGGAATAAGAATATGCAAAAGCAATGGCTCCAAGAGCTTGAAAGCTCCTCCATATCTTCTGAGTTTCAGTCACCCTCCCACTTGAAGTCTCCGTACCAATGCTAATACCAGTCAGACTTCCTTTAATCTTTTTATTTTCTAGTAATTAAACAAGACAATTCTAAGTTAACTTTCTTTCGACTTTTCAAAGTCAAACCTATTTCTTTTAAAATTGAAATACAACATGTACACCTTCACAAAAGTCTACACATAACCTATGTTTTTTTTTCACAATTTCAACATTCTGTATTAATAAATTGACAACCACCAACAATCCGACATGCTTTTTGTATAAATTTTAATTCATTTAACTACTAGTTTGACTTTTTAAACCAACAGTGTTGACTTACCAGCAACTTTAAAAATCCCAAGGCCTAGACCAATGGAAGAATATGTGAAGGACATGACTGCAGCCAATATTGAGAGCCATGAAATCTGATCAAAATCTGGGATCTGAGAGAACAAGATTTCTGCAACACCGAACATGACCATGTATGGTGTCCATCTACTTTACATGGGTTATGATGTCCTTTCTCATGGAAGCAATCCGCTCTTTTTATTGCTCTGTGTTTTAAAAGAGTTATTAAAATTATTTTTCAATTGATTTTTTTTATAAATGTTTAGAAGAGTAGTAGATTATATAGGTTGATTACTGACATCATGCTGATGGATGCTGCAATTGTGTACCCTATTGCTACACCGACAAGGTTGAAGTACTGGATCATTCCACAAAGTTTAACTTGAAACCCACCTGAAAATTTTCATAATATAATAATATCATATACTATTACGCCTTGGGTGTATGCTTAGGGGACCTAGAAGCACGCGGCTTCAAATTAATTGGTTCGTTTAAATTAAGTCTCAAATTTTAATATATTAAATTATAACTGAAACGGTTATAATTTATTTAAAATTTATAAATATTTATAATAAATGTAAATGAAAATATGTGTAGTGTATAAATTTTAGTTTGTGTATGTTAAAAATATATCTTTTTATATGTCAATATGTAAAAAATTACAAAAACATATTTTTTTAAATAAACCAGATTAGCTTAGTTGTAAACGTGCCAAGCTATAGACCACCCTGGCTAGTTTTATATGCAAGCGCATCCAAGCCATTCACTAGCAAAGTTATAACACAGGTGGTTTTGATAAATATGGTGGAACTTTAACAATTCCAGGATCACCAATTCCAACTGTGTAGTTCCACCTAAAATTTGAAGGTATGGGCGGAGTATCCTCAGGGTAGATAAATTTTACCAATAATTTTTGAACTTTTTTATATAGTGTAAAATATTGGATTTTGAGGTCTTGACCACCCTGATTAAGATCCGCCGATAGGTACGAGCCGAGGGTCTCACTTGAAGAGTCTCTCTATTCCTATTAGGTAGGGATAAGGCCATCTACATCTTACACTTCTCAGATCCTATCTTATCTTTGCTATTGACGTATTTACTGAGTATGATGGCGATGATGAATTGGTATGAGGAAAAGTAGTAGCTAAGGAACGTAAAGGGTTTATGAAAGCCATTTTGGGTTTGATTTCTTGAAGTTGTGTGGAGAGTCAATGAGATGAGGAGATGGTGTTGGGTTGGTATTCATAAGGCTATTTTGGTATGAATACAAATAAAAGTGGAATCTATTTAAATGTAATTGAGAAAATATTTAGAACTTAGCCGACATACACCCTGTCTCAGCTGGGACAGCTGGTTTGCCGAACTTAGCCGCTAACACAGAAAATTTTAAAAAACATGATGGAATTTTAATAAAGTACCAAGATTATTTTGAACAGCTTCCATATAAGTATAGTTCCGTTTCCCAGTAACAGAGTCGCCAGACCGGTAGCAGGCAGCCAGAAGGCAAGACGTGTAATAAGTCACAAATGAGAACAGAAACAGAACCGTCGGTCCCGCGATCCAACCAAGCTGCGCAGTAGCCCACGCCAGTGACAACACACCGGAACCGATGACCGCAGTTATGATATGTGCACTTGCAGTCCAAACAGTCCCTAAAATCCGGAAAAAAAAATGAATTCAGCGACTCCTTCAGCTGACACATTTAACTTTGACTAAAAGGGTAAAAATAGAAAACAAATACTTTTTAATGAAAACTCTTACTCTTACTCGTACTTATCTACTACAATAACTCGAAAGACAATAATAATATTTATGTTACCAGTTCTTTTAAGACGACCGTCGTCATCAAAGCACTTCGACGGCCCCTGAGGAGCGAACCCTCCGCCCAGCTCGAACGCTTGTTGGTGCTTTGTGAACGCGTTTTCACCCATCTTTTTCCAAACAAATTCTCAAATCAGCAACAAAATAAATTCAAAATTCTATGAACTCAAGTTTGGGTATAATTAAATACTTTGGTTTGATATTCTGTGTAGAATTGAATCAAAACTGGTGATTTTGATGTTACAATTCTCAAGATAGATATTAAAATTGAGATGAGTTTATGGAGCAAACTGAATTTGACTTTAATATATATATATATATATATATATATATAGTGTGTGTGGTATAAACTCTGCTTTGAGATAGAGAATTGAAAGCAGAGGATATTGATACTGAAGGTTGAAGAAATGGATGTGAATTAATTGCTAGGATGTATGGGTTTATATAAACTTGTCTGGTTGTGGGGTCGGTGTGGGAGATCACGTGTGAAAATAATGTTGCGAATTTAAAATGGAAAAGAAAAAAAAAAGTTCCATTTGACTCTTGTCGTCGTCGGCTTCTATTGTGTTTGACTATTCATTCTTATTTTTTTAAAAACTAAAAACAACAACTTATTTGTATTATTTTAGTTTTAGAAGAATACTAAGTTGTCATGCATATAGATATAAATTACTGGCATTATTAAAAAATTTTATTTCTAAAAAAACACGACAAAGCAAGATGCTAGGCCAAAACAGAAATACAACTAAAGTTAGTTTTTTCTTTAACATAAAGGAAAACCAGATTCACACTACCCACAAGACTGAAAAGATACAAGCAGATTAAAATTCACAGCATAATCACTTATCCTACCCATGTATATCATTTAATCATGCCCATGACTTTATAGCCTAGTGACATCTTAAAAGTAATATAAGGTTTTGTGACTGAATTGGTGCATAAGTATTATGTATAGTAGAGATGAATATGATCGTGTAGTTTGTGTTGGTGGCACATATAACGATCCGTCAGTAATATATTTGTAGTTCAAAAAATTTCCTATATTACACCAGTTATCAAAATTTATACCTCCCATTTTAGCTCTATTTTTGATCCACACATAAATGCATTCCTTAATTTCATCCAGCAGTTTACACTATTTATTTAATGTATAAGAATGATTGAATGGGAGTACTTTTATCTCCTATAATAGTTAAAATTTATTGGATTGAGTGAATACGAAAATTATTGTGTCAGCATGAAATTGTGTGTATGGTTATTGAAAGTTACTTAAAATATCAGTAACATATAATTTTGTTTTGAAAGTTTTTTCCTTAATTAGAAAAATGTTCAACGATATAGTACGATTTTTTATTGTATGTGGACTATGAATGAAAGGTTGGTTATTGTTTATACGACCGGAAACATAGCCAGAGACAGATACAAATCAAGCTTAAACAAAATGAAAACATATAAACTAAAAGCAAAAGTTTTAGACAGCAATGGTAGATGTGCAAACCTTTTAGTTAGGACACTTTGGGTTCAATCGCAAACAATGTATTAACGATGATTGATTTATTGAAATTTAGTAAATAACTTGGGTAGACTAACATTCTCCGTTCAAAAAAATATTAGATGAGCAACCAGCCACATTTGGTTTACTATTTGATAAATTATATAATTATTGAATTAATGGCGATTATTAAGACTGTTTATATCTAATACACATATAGTAAGACAATCTTATGAAATGAAAATTATATTCTGGTTAAAGACATACCTTCATTTTGGCTGTGGAGTCTTGGGGGAAACACAGGGATGAGTCCAAGAGATTAGTGTACTCAAAACTGACCCAACACTAATTGTTCGTGTTTCACAAGTGTTAACCACCTTCACCTCCTATAATAGAACTCTTGAGACCCAATGTATAATAATATATAGTTTTTATATAGTGACATATTTATGAGATTACGAAAATATGGAAAACGCATTACAGATAAGTACATAGTATTAGTGTAAGCCATTTTATGTATAACATACGAGTGCCAATCCTCTGTGGTTGGGGGTTGACCATGATTGTTGATGGTTGGTATTTTCATCCAATACTATTGATAATTTTCGGTTTAAAAATATGGGATATTTACCTATAATAATCTCTACTAGATGTTATCGGTCATTTATAGTCCCACCTTTTTTTATTTCCATTGACAATCCCACCTTTCACTGTTTTTCCTCCACCGGTCCTCAGTTAAAAAAAACTTAACCCGTTAAGTTTTTTTTCGAATTACAAACTGACATTCTAGAGCTTTTGACCAGAACGAAAATACAGTCGAATGATGTAAAATTTACCTTGAAATGGTGCTCCAAACACGAAACGGTGCTTCAATTCGGTTGTTTAAACTTCCAATTAACAAAAATCAATCGTTTGGAGCACGCTTCGAGGTAAGTTTTACATCAATAGACTCGTATTCTCCCTTTTGATAAAAAAAAAACCCTAAAACATCAGTTTGTAATTCGGAAAAAATTTAACTCCGTTAAATTTTTTAACTGAGCACCGGTGGAGGAAAAATAATTGAAAGATAGGACTGCCAGAAGGAATAAAAAAAGGTGGAACTGTTAGTGGCCACTGGTAGTATGGATTATTAGAGACCAATATACATAAGTATATTAACCCTAACACTCGCACATTTACAACGTGGTAACCAAACATACCCTCTTCAATTAACTCATTTATTTAAATGTGCCAAATGGGTTGGCAATGAGTAATTAATGTGTAAACATACTAATTGTGTTGATAGGGTAAATGTGTAGTAAAAGGGTTAGTAGATATTGAGTTGCTTTACTAAATAGGTTAAACATTACGCTCTTAGGTGTGGGGCTAATTCCAGGACGTTGAGGAGCGGCGATGGGCCGGAACACTGGGTCCTCGGGTCGTTCTCGTCGCAAACGTCGAAGGCAAGCTGAAGAAGACGTTTCGCTTCTTACACCACATAAACACACACACACATGTATATTGAGGCTCATCCCCACACCCTAAGCCATCCCTTTAGGCTCATCCTCACACTCGCTTACGTAAACGCCTGCATAACGGATCATCCTTTAAGTACTACCCTCCTCTACACCCCATGGTCTTAGATACATTCACCCAAACATTACATCTTTATCAAACATGTATTGGACATGACAACAAACATATTTCTAAGTTATTTTGGAACTTATCATCCCTAAGTAATCATAGCACATAGCAATTGAGTTAAAGGGTTTCTGAAAAAAATGTATAAAATATAATCCTTAATTTAAAAAATCTGATAACTCTTCCAGTTATATTTAAACTAATAACTTTTAACTTGTTTTTTAAACTTTTAACTTATTAACATCTCCTTCAATTATTTCTATTTCACTTCAGAAATAATGAATGTTTCCTACTTTTCGTTCTCTAAATGATCAATGTCTAAAATTATTTCTTTTATTTCCTATTTATTTAATTAAATTCGTTTAAACTCCCCTATTATTTGTTTCAATTGATTAAGGATATAAATAATAATAATAAACATTATTTGGACCACTATATATGACCAATCAATATGATTCTTTGTAGAGTATAGTACACTTATACATACATGTCTTTAGTCTTTATATGTGAACCTATCGATTGCTTAGAGAATTCTCGTCCATCCTTGTTGATGGAACCGAATAAATTCTTTAGATATATAATGATGGTGATCATTATCAACACCAAATTAACAAATACATTTATTTATATTAATTTTTGTGTATATACATTTTCGACCCCCGGTTCTATAGAAATTTTTGGGTATATACGTTTTTGACCTCCCTGTGTAATATCCCAAGCTTCGCCACTGGCTCTGTGCCTGGTTAAATAAAAGGCAAAAAACTTTTTAGTTAATAAAGAGTGATGATACAAGTAACATATATTAATAAAAAAACTACAAGGTATGACGTGCAATAAATGATTTCCTAAGTCAAGAAATACAAAAATGTTATGGACGTTAACGGAAGCTGTCACATAGATATATACTTTAACAGGACATTGATATCCCAAGTTGTTATGAAAGATAAATGACAAAATACAATGAATACTTAAGTTTATGTGGTTCTCATAATTCCTTGTTGTTTGTTATAGGATATAGTTCTAAGTGAATGCTATGAATTATTATTTGTATTCATTATTACTGAAGCAAAGAACTTTGATCCATGCATGAGGTATGTGGGGTGACAGAGAATTGAATGGCCAGTTTTATTATATTAAGGAAGGTATCGTATTCTCTGTCATCACCTCGTATGGTCTTTGTTACTCAAATATACAGAAGTGTAATTCTACGCAGGTGATATCTAATTAAGATCTTTATATATATCTATAAGTATCTATATATATATATATATTATTATATATATATATTATATATATATAATAAAAAAAATTATAACAACCATTTATACCCATACATGTATGTAGAGAGAGAGATAGACCTATGAGATTATCCTGGTCTTATCTCTTTCTCCATTGCATTATTGGGAATTTTTAATCTCAAAGCATCATTTATGCTTAGCAACTCTACTTACTTCACCCATACCTTGCTTATTTTTCTATCCATCTAATACATATTTCCATATCATCTTTTTCTTCTATATATTATCTAATCGAACAATAAAAAAGTGTATGTTAAAGTTTATCAGGTATAATCTACGATAGGATATTTGTTTTTGTTTAGTTGAAAGGTTTAACATAGAACACACTTCACATCCATGAAGAAGATGGTTTGCTAAAACTAGGCAGGGTCGTCCCAACCTTTTTAGAGGCTTAAGGCGAAATGAAAATTGGGACCCTTTTCCTTTCTTGATTATTATAACGGATAATCCTTTATCCGTGTTTGGAACCAAACAAAAATCTAACACAACTATAACACAGAGTGAGTAGTTTGCTTGTATAAAAAATCAAATAAATCTAAAACAATAATTTTGCACTAATATTAATAGTTAGCATATTAATTTCTTTTAATTTAATTGGAGGCCATATTTTTTGAGGCCTAGGCCTAGGGCTAGTTTACTTATACTATAGATCTGACCCTAAAACTAGGGTGTCCAATTTATGATACGATTGAACAAAAAGATACATATATGACACAAAAATAATAGATTTTAGTTGTTATATCTAACTCATTTGATAAACGATTGTGTTCACATTCACATGTTTATTTAAATGGGTTGACAAACTGGTATGATTAAACAAGCTGATCGATCATGCAGTTTAATTAAATAGGTCAATTCGTGTAGCCTATATTTCTTACAACTAATCAACCCGATTAACATGTTTACAATTTGATTACTACTAGCCAACGCATTTGACACGTTTAGAATCATCAATTAACATGCCATATTCGAGTTATGCAACCACAAGTGTATACAAGTTAGGATTAATATTTTTTTTAATAGGATTTTAAAATGGGTCTTATTCCAGTTGAATAATTCAACATGCAAACTCGAAACCCATAAGCCAGAACTGATTGAGAACCCGTGGGAAAATTAAAAATCCTTTTGAGTTATAATAAACAATAGTAAGGCCCATTATGGCCTAGTTACTGGTAGAGATGGGCATAATAAACCGGTTCCAAACCCGACCCGGTGGAACCTACCTGGGATCGGTTACGGTTCCTACCCGACATATAGTAGAACCGGTTCCGGGTTCAAAATACCCGATGGTTCCTACCCGGTTTCACATTTTTGGAAAAAAATAAGTTCCGGAACCGGTTCCAACCCGTACCCGGGTTGTACCCGTAACCGGTTCTTATCATACCCGGTTCCTACGGTAACCTTCCAGACCCGGCGTCAATATATTTTTAACGTGAGTTTTTTTATAAGTCTTTGCTAGAACAAGGTATAATACATAAACATAAAACTATTTATTACGAGAAACAAGTACCGGTTACACAAACAACCTAAACAAGAAACATTAAACAAAACACATAAAACACTAAACATACTAATCATAAAACACAAATGGGTTTACAATTCATAAAACAAACTAAACTTTCGATGACCCGGTCCCGGATGCTTCACCCTTTTCATTGTTTTTCGCCTTTGTCACCGGATAATGGCGGTCTGTGTTGTTTCTTGAGCGTCGAGTTGGCCGACGCCTTCATGAACTTCCCGCACCCCTTGCATCTAGCCATTTCATGGCTATCCGACATCAAGCACAAGTCAAAGTGCTTCCAAATAGCGGGGTTTCTTTTGGTTTCCAAAACATCCACGACCTCATCGTTGCAAGCCATCGTTATCTCTTTGATAGTATTAGATTTGAAGTGTAAAGTGTTAAGTTTAGAAATGGTAAGTAGGAAGGGGTTTATATACAAAAACCGATTTTTTAATCAGGAACCGGTTTCCAACGGTAACATTTTATCAGGAACCGGTTCTGAACAGTAAATGGCAGGTTTGACTGTCAGGAACCGGTTCCCAATAGTAAAATGGCAGGTTTGACTGAACAGTAAATGGCTGTCAGGAACCGGTTCCAACGGTAACATTTTATCAGGAACCGGTTCTGAACAGTAAATGGCAGGTTTGACTGCCAGGAACCGGTTCCCACACTCTCAAGAAACCAGTTCCCGCACCATACCCGGTTCCACATCATACCTGGTTCCATAATACCCGTACCCGGTTCTACACGGTTCCATATTCTTGGGTGTGAACCCCGGTAGGAACTGGACCCGGTTCCACACCATACCCGGTTCCAATGACATCCAAGCAGAACCGGGTCCGGGTTGGAACCGGTTCCGGGTAATAATAAAACCCGATTATGCCCATCTCTAGTTACCGGACTTATAAAGTAATATGTTTCAGTGAAACCTAAATGACTTGTGATGGCGTAATATGACTTGCTATAGGGGTTAAACAATACATTAACATGTGAAAAAGACCAATTAAGATATAATCACCAGACTTGTCATCTATGATATGTCACTAGCAACTAAATCAATTGCTATAGCTAATGTGACTTATTATCAGCCAGAACAACACATGACAAGTCCTATTGAGGTCAAACAAGTGGTTTTTTTTAACATATACTATTAACACCTAAATTACTTGTTATAACCTAATATGACATGTTATAGTGTAAAACCACACATTATGAAAAGCCCGGGTAAACCTAAGTAGCAGATATATTATCTAGCATCTGTCATTAACAACTAAATGATTTATTATGATGTAATCCGACTTTTTATAGACTACGAAAACATATTAAAATTTAATAAGTCCATTAAGTCATTAGAAACTAAATGATTTATTATGACGTAATGTGATTCGTTATAGGAAAAAAAAAAGCAGACTAACAAACAAATAACGCACAATAGCTACCTAAAATCATGCAATGAAGAAAATTTGATATAATTTTGTGAAAATGGTAAATGTAGACTAGAACCCGGTTAAGGCCACCTAATCCCACAACTCTAATTAGGAAAGTTATTATCCCTCATAAGTTTGCAAATTGTCTTTCCTCACTATTTTACTATTATTTTTTGTTTCCTCTCATTGGCCTATATAAGTACCACACTTCATTTTACATCCTATGAATAACTATCATAATAATTATATTATCCCTCTATAGTTTTGCAAATTGTCTTTCCTCACTATTTTACTATTCATTTTTTGTTTCCTCTCATTGGCCTATATAAGTACCACACTTCATTTTACATCCTATGAATAACTATCATAATAATTATATTATCCCTCTATAATTTTGCAAATTGTCTTTCCTCACTATTTTACTATTCATTTTTTGTTTCCTCTCATTGGCCTATATAGGTACCACACTTCATTTTACATCCTATGAATAACTATCATAATAATTGTATAGCTTTTGTTGTTGACTCTATGATTTTTATTATACATTTTAGTTTTTGTTTCCTTTAGAGTACTAGCATGAACACAAAATAACCCTTATGGTTTATTTCAAATTTTTATAAATCCTAAAATTTATAATATTATCCCTCTATAATTTTGCAAATTGTCTTTCCTCACTATTTTACTATTCATTTTTTGTTTCCTCTCATTGGCCTATATAAGTACCACACTTCATTTTACATCCTATGAATAACTATCATAATAATTGTATAGCTTTTGTTGTTGACTCTATGATTTTTATTATACATTTTAGTTATCCCTCTATAATTTTGCAAATTGTCTTTCCTCACTATTTTACTATTCATTTTTTGTTTCCTCTCATTGGCCTATATAAGTACCACACTTCATTTTACATCCTATGAATAACTATCATAATAATTGTATAGCTTTTGTTGTTGACTCTATGATTTTTATTATACATTTTAGTTTTTGTTTCCTTTAGAGTACTAGCATGAACACAAAATAACCCTTATGGTTTATTTCAAATTTTTATAAATCCTAAAATTTATAATATTATCCCTCTATAATTTTGCAAATTGTCTTTCCTCACTATTTTACTATTCATTTTTTGTTTCCTCTCATTGGCCTATATAAGTACCACACTTCATTTTACATCCTATGAATAACTATCATAATAATTGTATAGCTTTTGTTGTTGACTCTATGATTTTTATTATACATTTTAGTTTTTGTTTCCTTTAGAGTACTAGCATGAACACAAAATAACCCTTATGGTTTATTTCAAATTTTTATAAATCCTAAAATTTATAATATTATTATTTTTATTTCCTGTTTTACATGGTTTTCATGTTGTTTCGACTAATTATCCCTCAATAATTTTGCAAATTGTCTTTCCTCACTATTTTACTATTCATTTTTTGTTTCCTCTCATTGGCCTATATAAGTACCACACTTCATTTTGCATCCTATGAATAACTATCATAATAATTGTATAGCTTTTGTTGTTGACTCTATGATTTTTATTATACATTTTAGTTTTTGTTTCCTTTAGAGTATTAGCATGAACACAAAATAATTCTTATGGTTTATTTCAAATTTTTATAAATCCTAAATTTATAATATTATTATTTTTATTTCCTGTTTTACATGGTTTTCATGTTGTTTCGACTAAGTTATTATTTTCTCTGATAATATTTTACGTTTAGGTCTAAATTTAACAAATTAACAAGATACAACGTGCGTACGTAGTTCAATGGTTTTACTTCTATTTTTGGAACGGTTTAATGGTGTCCCGCCGCAATGCATGGATCCTAAAAACTAGTTACTATAAAGGATGAGCATATATTTAACAACCCAAAACATTCAAATGCTCATCTACTTTTCCTAATTATATACCACACATACAGACACGTATATACATGTGTGTGTGAATAAACATCCGTAGTCATATGCTTTTCCAACATAGTATGAACATCATATCCACGAGATCCATTGTTTTCCAAAATAGATATATACGCATAATCATAAAAACTCTTTTATAGCATTAAAAAATCATCACTAAATCATATATTAGTTGTCAGTGTTGGCTAGGCTTCATCTAATCAATGTGAATCAAAGTGTTTAACCCATAATCTTTACAAAACCACAACCAAGCTTGAATAAATGAAAGTAAACATGGTAAGGTCTAGAGTCTATCAAAACAAAAACAAGACAATATGAGTTGTGAGGTGTTATATCCTTCATTGGAGTGTTAGATCTTTGATATTAGATTCTTCCTCGTCAAAAGCAACTATGAACAAAGTACAATAGTTTTGTTTTTCCCAAAGTTATTATCCCTGTATAATAAGTCAAAGCAAGAAGTATCATCTATGAAGTCATACGGGAGTGTCAAGGGTCACATGTGCCATATAACTTCCCAATAAATCTTGCTTTTTGAAGCTTCGACCATGACAAGGTTAATGTGGCTAGGATCTGTTTATTTTGTTTTGCTTTCAGCTTTCAAACCCTGCACACTCATCTTTATTATTCCTCAAATATCATCTAGTAGACATCCAAATCTTCAAACTCATGTATAACTTAATTAAGTATAGTTTAAATCGATTTTCTATAAGAAGTGCTTACCATCACGAGTTGTAGTTATGTCTGATGTAAACATAACCTTGAAAACAACTGTCGTGTCGATAGTTATGCCTATGTAAATTTGTTTACATCGATGTAAATATTTTCATACGACATCTTTTTTTTTAAACAAGTGATTTTTTTAAAGATTTTTGAGAAAAAAATAATTGATAAAACCTTTTGGAAAACTTAATTCTCATGGTTCTCACAACTCAATGTGACTCTCATTTACCCTTTCTATATATAATATATATATATATATATATAGGGAAGGTTCATTTAAGAAGAAATTTCATGTGAGAAGAAAAGAAGAAAGTGTATAGTGGTAAAACATTAAATAGTTTATAACTCCTCTCATTAATTATGTTATCTCTCATTAATAAAACAAAAACACTATATCCTACACATTTCAAAATTTATCCTACATATATGTTATACATATCGGAATTTACCCTACACACATGTAAATTTACCATACACATTTCAAAATTTATCATACACATACTAAAACTTATCCTACACATGTCAAAAATTGTCCTTCACCATAAATTATTTTATCTTGAAAAAGTATATTAAAAAATGAGTTACAAGTTTAATTAATTAGATAATTAATAACAATTATAGATTTACCTATATACTCTTTTTCATATATTAAAAACACACGTTAAATGAAGTAAATGGAGAATTTCTATTGGTTTAAAAGTTATTCTTTTTATTCTTACAAAATTTTTCTTCTCATTGAACTCTCCCACACACACACATATATATAGGGCTCGGTTCAAATGAGAACCACCACGAGTTGTGAGAACCGTGAGAATGTTTTCATCATGCACGAGTTGGGCCAAAATAAATTTTTGCAAACGTAGATGAAAATATGATAAACACATTTATAAAAAAAAAAGTAAACAAAAATTGTCGAGTCGGTAGTTTTGACTGATACAAATTTTTTTACGACGCGTGTGTAATTTTTGTACGAAAATAAATATTTTTATGCCTCATGTAAATGTGGGTATGCAGCATTTTTTTTTTGAAACAAGTAATTTTTTATAACTTTTGAAAAAAATTCAAAAAAACCTTTTTGATGGCCTAGTTCTCACAACTTAAAAGGGTTCTCATTTTAACTTATCCACATATATATATATATATATATATATATATATATATATATATAACATATAAACCGTAGTGGGTGATCTGAGCCTACCAACTATAACTTAATGTGACATGTTATGTGATAAAACTACACATTATCATATGACAAGGCTCATTAAGGCCTAACTAGTAGTATAATCTAGTTCTGAATGGTTTAAACTTGTTTATAAAAATAATAATAATAATAATGGATTTAGAGAGTTAATGGTAAGATAATCAAAACTAATTTATGGAGGTTCAAGTGGATACTAATTAATCCACTCTACTTTATCTCTCTGATTCTTCAATCGAGAGTTTCTCTACTAAAACCTTCTCTTAGGCGGAATAGATCACTGTACAAACTCCTTCACTAATCCAAGGTAATTATCATCTTCTTCAACCCACTATCACTATAGTGTGTCTTTACGTTTCTTCACTAGTTCAATGCAGTGATCACATTCGCCACTAGCCACACCAAGTGACTAACATGACGTTTCTTGTACACAAGTATATCACAATGGTGAACACCCTCACAATAATATCTTCCCAATAGTGTTTTACAATAATCGCCAACAAATGATGAGACCTCACACAAACTTAACACGCTAATGATAACCCCATGAATACAAGAATTGAATGTTTAAGTTGAAGCACATGTTATTCTTGTTGTTCTTGATCCCTAATCATCTATGTCTCCTTGATTGGATCTGTAGATGTCAAAGGAACTAGAGATATTTCAATTGGATGTATATTTGAAAGTGTTTCGAGCAAAAGGGATGTGTGAAAGAGGTTGGAGGAGTCTTACATTTATGGGCAAGGCACAACAAAAAAGAAAAAAAACAATCTGACCAAACTTCAGTCGTTCCTATAGTCAATGAATCGACCATGGAATGCCTAATATTTATCTTATAGTTTGTTTTGAAGCTTGAATGTTGTGTAATGACTATAATCTTCCCTGAACATCTTTTCCACACATATACCTCTATTTTTTTACTTTTCAAACCAATCCTTTGACATCTATCAACTTAGACATCTACTTACTTCAGCTGGGACATTACTAGTAATGATTAAAGGAAGATTAATTTGTTATCTTCTAATTAAGCTTTGGTTAGTTATCTCTCTAACCCCTAATCAAAGTTCTTGATGCATCATGCTTTGATCTTTGTAGATTGTTAATGATCTTTCATTCTTGAACTTGTAGAGTGTGAATCTTTATCACATGCTTCTTTAATCTTTCACCTTTGCATATGACAATCTTAACATTATGTTGCAATTGGTGATTTGTTGTTGTTGATGATTTATTGCACTTGATGATTATCGTAACTGGCGATTTCTCGCACTTGATTAGTTGTTGCAATTCATTTCCCAATCTTGATCATTGTATTCTTGATTCATCATTTGATACATATTGATTGTTACACTTGACGAGCCTTGTATATGGTGCTCTTGATGCTTTTTAAATCAATAAGTGTTACGTGACATGTACATAGCATATGTCCATCCTTAATTAACAAACATTAACCCAAGGGATAAACTTTAAACACTATCAAAATAAGGCATCATTTGTGAATTTGATCATTTCATAATCTTTTCTAAATCCTTATTTTAGCAACAACATAAATAATGTTTTTTAAAACCTAATGTGACTTGTTATAAGTTAAACCAACACAATAACACATAACAAGACTCAATAAGGTTGTCAATCGGTTTATATCTTGAATAAAATAGTTGGTATCCTGCTATTCTCCATTCCCACTCCTTGTCGTATACACGTCTTTCTCATTCTATCTCTTTCTCTTCTCCCCCCACTCTCACACTAACCCCCACCACGGTGATGAAAACGCCATAGCTCAAATCACCCCCTAACACTACTATAAGAGAAGAGGAACCACCAAAAATTTAAAAGTATGTATGTATGTATAACAACCCAACCAACCAAGCCTGTTCAGATGCCATCCTTGCGCGTGAATGAGGCACCATGGATCTGAGATACATGCCCTACCCAATGGTCACAGATGTTACGTCCTCCCTCAAGCATGACGAAAAGCATCCCATTGAGAGGCTCTAAGCAAATTCATATATGAGTTTTAAATTAATTGTAGTTTATGAATTACAATTGGAATTTTTTATAAGTTATGAATTTATAGAGTATGTGGTTTTTATTTGTATTTGCATGTGTTCGTTATTGTCATTTTGAAAATGTTTGAAAGGTGTCACACCACTCCTTCAAGTGGGCCTCGAGTTGTAAGTGACCGATTTGATGCTAGTCTATTTTGCAACCGAAATGATAAAGGGTCTATACTTTTAACATAAATACCACACATACATAAGGTAACATCATCTCAAAAGTCTAACAAACTAACATATTTCAAGGTGTTTTTTACAAGGATATTAAGTTTCCGTAATTAGTAAGTCTCTAATGCCAACTTTTATCATTGCGCTTTAATCATTTTTCCCTTACGATTTCCCAGGAAACATGTTTGAACAAACACATCAGCCTTAGTGTGTGAACATAGTTAACATACATGTTTTCAAATTACAGATATAGCAAAATCTTGATCATATGTATTCTTCACTTTAAACATTTAATCAGCTAGTAATAATGTTTATTGCTCGTGTTTTCACTAAGTATACATGCCATGTTCCCCTTTTTATATATGCCTACCATTTAACACTATATACGATCGTTACATTCATAAAGAACTCAAATGCGTTATATATAAACACACTATATGCATCAAGATAGCTTCAAATAAATGTGAAGCATGCATCTCTTTCTTTTTAAAGAGTTAAGATGTACTCGCCTGTAAGTTTTCGACATGGTAGTCTCACATTAAGGATGATTGTCTACTGGAACGGACCACCAAATTCATATGGTTTGCATTTCATAATTTCCTAACCCTTGAAAAGTACATTAATTTCCTACACTGATGATGTTAAATTTGTAGCCGTTTCAGGGTTTAACATATCGAATTGTCACTTTGAAAAATTGAGTTTCTTCAAGAAGCACCATAGCAGTATTAAGATGTACGGTCCGTACTGTAAAATCATCATAGTTTCTTAGTTTCCCAAATCATACTGTTCTTATCAAGACATACGACCCGTACTATTAGTATTTCACGACTGTTAAGTTTTCTTCAAGATACGACTTACATGATATCACACCACCATATTGTTCGTCAAATTTTGTCGCTTGTACTGCTGATCCAATAATCATGGATTTTGTGCTTCTTATCCAAAAGACTTGATATCTACCCTTCGTATCTCTCAATCATAGCTAAGAACACTTGCATGCAACATGCATGGACGATCTAAGAATAAAAGCCTCCAATAGGGGTTTCTTATCTAAAACGAGTTACTCTTGTTTCCTTTTTATTCTAGCTTCCAAATCTTCCCTGCAAACCTTTGTCAACGATATGTTAAAGGTCAACCACAAGCATATATCACTCATTTTAATATCTTACTCGGTGTTTAAAATGAATTTAACATACGGCCCGTATGCTATCATATGACTCAGATAGGTAAAATGATGGGTTTAAACTACAGTTAATTCAAGGACCAAAGTGTCTGTCAGAATGGGCGACAGTTGCACATACATGCGTATGGTTACCGTACAATCTAACTGGCAAGTTTCAGAACTTGTCAAATTAATATTTAGGCTACTCGGTGTGGGTGACGGGCCTCCCTGGAGGACGACCCGCCACGTCAGCATCCACGTTAGATTCCTTGGAGGACGCCTCTCCAGGGATAGAAGCAAGGAAATGGTGACGACGCGACCCCACCTAGTTAATTTTATTTTTTTAATTTTGGCAATATATTTATAAAACTAAAATTAAATATTAATTCAAAGATTACATTAAATAAACCAACCTAATATTAAAAAAAACTGCTAGTCTTTATCCGGCATGTCGTCGGTGTGTCACACCTCAAACGATGGCGGAAACATCGGAGTGAGACGAAATAAATTGCTCAAGGCATCATAACACTCTTTGCGACAATATTTAAATCAACCCATTTCATTTCATAACAAAATTGTCAATTACAACACGAAATCAAATACAATAAGTTCAACAACATAAATCCTAACATTCTAAATGTGTATCTATGCCGTCCCTACTAAGTTCATCATGATCAACATCCTTAACCTGCAACATGTTAAAAGTAGTTCAATACAAAAAGTATTGGCGAGTACACAAGTTTAAGTACATAGCATAAGTATGAAAAGATTTAAACGAATCCACATGCTAAGCTAGCATACTAGATTAATGTAAACATGGCATGCAATCTATAAGTCAACCCTCGCGTGTCACCGCAAAATACAATGAACTTAACATGACCTCAAGAATACGGGCGGTGCGTTACTCCTATAGCGCTATACATAGCGCTATACATGTTAAGGGGGAGGCTCGTACGTAGTTAATGACAGATAGTATCACATAAGAATGTTCCAAGAATACAAATTGTGTATCACGTAACTCTAGCATGTATGATGGATTGTTAGTGTGATTGCATAAAAGTATAATTGTGATTGCGTGTATTTTGATAGGTTAACATATTGCACCCAAAAGTGTAAAGCTTAAAAAGGGTGTTCAAGTGTACTCACGGTTTTGCAAGCTTCCACTTGATTTTCTGTAAAGTGTTGGGGGAGTTTGGAAAATGGAGCACCGAGTTATCTTTTGAAAGTCTTGAACTTTTAGATGGAGAGAGAGCTTTAGAGAGAAGAAGAGAAGTGTTTAAGGTGTGAAATGAGAGTGAGAGGAGGTAGGTATTTATAGTTGAGGTGAGAGGGTTGTTAGTTGAGTGCATTTAATGCAGAAAACACAAATTGGACTAATCCATGGGCTAGAAACCACTTTTTCTGGATTATGCCATTTTTAGTCTCTGAACTTAGTTTATCTTTCATTTCAGGCTATAACTTGCCATTTTTTGCATGTATAACGCATATAAGTATGATTTGAGTATTGAGTGTGAATGTATGAGTCTTTGCAGGTATAACAAGTATCAGTTTAAATGATTGAATGCATGTAAGACATGTATATATAACAAGTTTGAATTTTTATTAGGATTCAAGTCTCGGATTACAAAATTGGGAAAATAAATACGAATACAAGTTTCCATAAATAGAAATACGATTATACTTTCAAATTAAAGAAAGTACGAAAAAGTGAGGCGTTACACGGTGGGTTCGTTCTGTGTATTGTTCCAAATGTAGTCCACCAAGTCCGCTTGTAGGTTGTGATGTATTTACTCGTTACGTAGAGAGAATCCGTTTAAATCTTGCTGTTCTGCACTCACTTGAACAGAATTCCCGCTAGACGCGTTTTCATCGTAGTCATAAATCCTCTCACCCTCGTCTTCGATGATCATGTTATGCAACAAAATACAAGCATACATAATGTATTGCAACCTCTGTGGTGTAAAAGAACGTGCTGGATATTCAATGATATCCCACTTTTTTGTAGAACCCCAAGACACCGTTCAATATCTTTTCTCCCCCCTCTTGAAACTTGGCAAATTTCTTTCTTTTATCGTCTGTCGGGTGCGGAATAGTTTTAACGATTGTAGAGTACGTCGGGTATATTCCATCTGCAAGGTAGTAACCGCGCCTGTATTCACCCCGAAATCGAAAAACTTGTGTTTAGACCTGTTCCTTGGATTACATCATCAAATATATGTGATTGGTAGATGTGTTAAGGTCATTAAGTGAACCAGGAAGACCAAAAAGGCATGCCAAATCCAAAGATCTCGTGATTCAACAGCCTCTAGTACTATAGTTGGATGATCGTGATCGCCTCGAGTGTATTGACCTTGCCAGGCAGTAGGGTAGTTCTGCCAGGGGCAGTGCATGCAATCAATGCTTCCGAGCATTCCTGGAAAACCATGTCTTTCTTCGTGCGCTTGATATAATTTTTGGACGTCGTTTGCGTTTGGTTTCCGCATATATTTTTTGCTATATAACATCACGATCCATTTGCAAAACTTGTGCAAACATTCACGTGAAGTTCTTTCGGACATCCTTAAATACTCGTCTAACGAATCGGGTGCAGTCCCGTATGCGAGCAGGAGATGGCCACGGTACATTTCTGTAAAGTGGTGAATCCCCTACGACCCTAGCGTCGTATTGAAGTGTGAAATACGGATCAGACTGCGCCAAGTCGTCTGCTATACGTAAGAATAGTCGACGACCTCAACCGACGTCTAAACATCTCGTCCGTGTACACAGGTTCGTCGGCAAAGTAATCGGCCACTAAACTATCATGCCCAGCTGATTGTTAACAACGAATTATATAAATTAGGAAAGTACATCAAAATAAAGATACACTAAAAAATTAAATACGTTATTAACAACGAATTAAATACCTTCTCGATGTCGATTTAAGGCGGCCGCCCTAGTTTGCGGTTGTGACGACATTTCTTCCTCTTCCTCCATGATCATCTGTGCTGCGTGCATAATAAAGTTCGCAATAAATAATTCGCCCTCACCCGAAGATGATGAACACCACGACGAAGAAGAAGAAGACATGTCTATATTTTTAATATAAAATGGTCGTGTATGAAAAATTAAGGAGATTGAAAAATTTTAGGTTAAAAGTGGTGGAATAAGGGGTATATATATATAAGGTGGGAGAATAAAAGTTAAAAAAAATGAATTTTTTTAAGTTAACGGCTAGCAACGGCTAGTTTTTCAAAAACATGCGGCCCGTCTCCAACGTTTCCCTGCGGACCCCGCGACGACGCCAGACCACCCGAGACGGTGTTGAAGGGCATCGCCGGACCAGGCCAGACCTGAACGACCCACACACCAAGTGGCCTTACCTTGGTCCATTGACTTCACCAAAGTTAGTTTAACTTACGTATCATTGGGACATGTGTCTTGAATATCCATATTATCTATATGTACACATTTATGTTTTCATACGAGGTGTTAAAAACCAAAAATTCTGAATCTTTTATTAGTTCTGTCGAGACTTTAGTGGCATGTTTCACCAACAACCAGTCACAAAATTACTAAAGCTCTATCTAAAGCCGACACTAATAAAAATACCGCAAAAATACTTCCATCCCAAGCAAAATCAGTTTATAATTTTTTGGCATCATGCATGGTTGCTAATATCCAGTAAAAGGAATAGCGACGAAACTAGTTACTTCTAAGTGTCAAAACTGTCGCAAAGCCTTATGCATCTTAAATGTACGTCACAAGTAGGCATTCTTTAATGGTGTAGTTTATAGCTTTCGTTAATAGTTTGAAGAGTAAAATGCCAAAAATTGTCTTTGAATTTAGGCCACTTTTGTCACTTCAGCCCAAAAAGTGAACTTTTTGTATCTGGGTCCCCAAGTTTTCATTTTTGTTGTCATTTTCATACAATTGGCAAACTGGGATAAAATTTTCTGTTAGCTTCTCCCCTTTTTGTCGTTCTCCTCAATTAAATGAAGGGTATAATCGTCATTTTATGCCATAATATATTTTAATTAAATGAGGAAAACGACAAAAAAATGGAAGAAATTAACAGAAAATTCTAACTTAACTTGTCAAGAGGATGAAAATGGCAACAAAAATAAAACCTCAGCGACCCAGATACAAAAAGTTTTATTTTTGAACTAAAGTGTCAAAAGTGGTCTAAACTCAGGGAGCATTTTCGTATTTTACTCTAGTTTGAACTGGCAAAATTTTATTCAAATTTATATACTTTTTACATAAACATACGTACACAATAACTCCCATTCAAGCATAGTCATTGGTGAGGTTTTGAGAGGTGGGATGAGGTCAAACTTTTCTATACCTTAACGGTTAGAGATGCCACTCCTAGTGAGAGTCTGGCGGTAATTTGCTTAAAAAGATTAGAGTTGTAAACTTTTTTAACGCATTGGCAACATATCACACAATCTGTAAAGAGCAAAACTCAGATTCCAAACAATTTCTCTTTTACATCATCTTCCTTGTGAAAGTAAAGATTCAGATATCATCAATGTAACCATGGAGCATGTGCTAACCACAGTATGAGCATGTGATAGTCATTTTATAGGCATTTTTTATTTGCTAGTTCTAGCACTTCGAGGGGTACTATCTGCACGTGATGACAGCCTCTCAATGGTCAGTAAATACTAGTCAGGCTCATAAGTTCGTTTGTAATTGTCGTTGAGATTGAAAGTCCCTTTATCAACTTACTGATTTTGGATGTTCGGAAGATTATACTGTTTTTCAGACTTATGTGCTTATTGAAATTTGAAATGATTAATAAGTACATTGCTTCTGGCTTACATAAGTTTAGAGTAAACTGCACAAAACGTCCTTTAAGTTTCACCAATCTTGCTGGTTTCAGCCTTAATCTTTAAAAGTTGCCAAAACCAGCCTTTAAGATTAAATTAGTTACGGGTTTCATCCTTTATCGCTAACCCAGTTATTAAATCATGTTAAATGGCATCACATGCAAGCCATGTGAGGGTAAAACCGTCTATTTCATACTTAAAGGACGTTTTGTGCAATTTAAATGGCATCATGTTAACGCAGACGCTAACGTAGACTCCTAAATCATCATTCAACTCTCAACTCTTCTTCTCCTCCATTAAAGCCAAAACAGAGCACCCTATCTTCCCCTGTTTTCATCTTCTTCAAAACCCCCAAAATCATACCCATTTTCAACAACCGAACCGATCCCCGAATCCTTACCACCAACATCCAGCTCATCGCCTGCACCCCATCCCCTGACCCAACATTTTCAACCACAACCAGCCTGGCGTCACCGCCCCATTATCCTTCAACTCCACGGCATTCAACGCTTTCAAAACCTCGTTCGAATCATCAACCTTGTTAACCACATTCTTCCACAGCAACCCATCTTCCCTAACACACCCACACAAAAAGTCAAATTCAAAGAGTTCAAGATTTGTCTCTTCTAGAAATGTGAAGCATTTATCACACATTCGGTGAAGAATCTCACAGATCTTTGGTAATAATGTGTTCAAATAACAAAAATTGCGTCTTTTTTTAGCTTAGATCCAAAGCTCATTTCTTCAATATAACATAAAATCAAATCCAAAAATTGTTATCAGATCCATACACGAGCACCGTTGTAGGCTTTGCGATTAGGTGTCCCGTAATCGTCCCCGTGGGTTCTGCGATTGGGGTGGTGGCAGTTGAAGATGATGGTGGCGGAGTTATTTGGGGATTTTGGGGGTTTTGTCGAAGGTGGAGGTGGTGGTGTCGGAGGTGGTGGCAGAGGAGGTGGTGTCGGAGGTGGAGGTGGTGGCAGAGGAGGTGGTGTCGGTGGAGGAGGTGGTGGCAGAGGAGGTGGCGTCGGTGGAGGAGGTGATGTGTTGGGGATTTTGGGGGTTTTGTCGAAGGTGGAGGTGGTGGCAGAGGAGGTGGTGTCGGAGGTGGTGGCAGAGGAGGTGGTGTCGGTGAAGGAGGTGGTGGCAGAGGAGGTGGTGTCGGTGGAGGAGGTGATGTGTTGGGGATTTTGGGGGTTTTGTCGAAGGTGGAGGTGGTGGCAGAGGAGGTGGTGTCGGAGGTGGAGGTGGTGGCAGAGGAGGTGGTGTCGGTGGAGGAGGTGGTGGCAGAGAAGGTGGTGTCGGTGAAGGAGGTGATGTGTTTTTTGAGGGTTTTATAAGAAGAGGAAACAAAATGACGAATATACCCTCACATGTTAGGCATGTGAGGGAAATAAACTGAGATAATTAACTTGGTTAGTAATAAAGGACTGAACCGGCAACAAAAATAAACGTAAAGGCTGGTTTTGGCAACTTTTAAAGATTAAGGCTGAAACCAGCAAGATTGGTGAAACATAAAGGACGTTTTGTGCAATTTACTCCATAAGTTTATTATAAACTAACGTTGATAGAGTCATAATAGCCACAAAAATAGGCATGTCGGCTTTTCAATACTTAAAATAAACCTAACTCATCAACATGAAGATTTGTACTAATGTATGCTCATAGGTCTTTCAAACGATATATAGATTCCATACGCTAGTACACTACTAAATAATAGGGGCATTTGCAACAGCCTAGCAATGCACTATTGGATAAGAGTAAAATGTCAAAACGGTCTTGAGTTTAGGCATTTTTGTCACGTCAGTTAAAAAATAAAATTTTTTGTATTCGCGTTTTTAAGGTTTCATTTTGTTGCCATTTTGATCCAATTGGCAAACAAAGTTATAACTTTCTCTTAACTTCTTCTCTTTTTGTCGTTTTCCTCATTTAAACGAAGAGTATAATCGTCATTTTATGCCATAATATATTTTAATTAAATGAGGAAAACGACAAAAGGGGAGAAGTTCACAGAAAATTTGTCACACCCCGGCTTTCCACAGCCAATCCAAACACCGGTGGGCCCGGGTGGGAAATATTGTGACGTAAGTGGATATCATCATAGTCAATTAAACATAGCACAACGTAAGTCTTAGATTTAGATTACTATTACAAACCAAATGTTCAAAATACCAAATAATATACAGACGACTCGTAATAGAAGATCCACAGGCGGATCATGAATTGTAAAAAAAAAGAATGTAAAACAGACTTTGGGCAGATCTAAGATTTGTAAGATTCTCTTATCACAACCGAGCACTTCAAGCCTATTTTCATATTGTACCTGCAAGCTTAGTCTTTTGAAAATACGTCAACTTTCGCTGGTAAATACACCCAACTGACTCATTTTGAAAATATTTAAAAATGTTTTAAGTGCATATCAACACAAAATCTTTTATAACTTGGAAAAGTTGACCGTCCAACCTTGTTAACAGATTCACATGTTTGTCCATACATACAGGGCCCGGTACGGAGACCGAGACATGATTAACGTACACACCACTTTGAACTCACGAAGGAGTTATTTCTCCCAACCTTGTGGTAATGAATTTTAAGCGTCTATCGGGTGTATGCCTAGACCCGCGCTAAGGTTGTGATCATTATCTATTGTAATGAGCCGAGGATATCCAGGACACGGTAGTTAACCCCCGATGTTTAAGTTATCAAACAAAACTGATTAAAACGGAATATGCGGATTTACAAGCCACAATCCGGCAATCGATTGATCCCATTTCCGACCAAGCCGTAATAGTTTACCGTAACCCAAGCCCGTATAGGGGAAATAAGTCGAGAGTATTTACCTGAGCTAGTCTTCGTTTAATCTATTAACTCAGCCGTACACAAAAGCACTAAGTGCAGATAGCATTTTCCGAAATGTCTCTAGTCTGGATTATGGCATAAGCTAACCAATTAAATACTAACGGTCTTTCTTAAGTCATAGACTTAGACCGACTAGCGTACATGATCAAAACGTATAACGCTAGATTACAATGATCGGATAGAATGCAGTTTAATCCCAACAAGTACTTTGACTTGTGTAATATGGATAAACTATAAACATTCTAGATTTTGTGACTTAAATAACAAGGTTAGACCCGTTTCGGTTAATTTTCATAAACTAGTTACATATGTTTAACCGTACGCATATCAACGATATCGGGTAACCGGATAAGTCATGGACAAGTTCTATATGCCATTATATTTTAAATAAGTTTTAATATCAGTAGGATATTAACTTATATGCCCATTAAGGTTCTAAAACGAAATTATGCCTCATATGGGCATTTTGGTAATTTCATACTTTATAAAAGGAACTTAAATTTAATTTAATGTTATAAACCATAAGTATTCTAGAAAAATAACTTATTTATGATATAATATCAGTAGAATATTAATTATATGTGTAATTTGTCTTTTATGACCAAACTATGCACCGAATGGATATTTTGGTCATTTTACACATAGTTTATAAATTATTTGGGATTCTGAGTTTATATCATGTACCTACTGTAAAAATATTTAAATTAATTTTTAAAATTAGTAGGTAACAAGTCTTTGTTGGTTAATATGGTTTAAAACCATACTATGCGCCGAAATGACGCTTATGTCGTAAAATGACTATTTATGCGATTTTTAATGAAAGCTGATGTTAAGGTCAAGTTAGCATGTCTTAGATATGTTATTTAATATAACTTATCTGTAGGTAAAAGATTTACTTTGAAAAGATATAGTTAAGACCATTTTATAAACCATAAGGACTTTATCGACATTTATCGACATTTATCGACATAATACAAGGACTTGTTTATAAACTCAGTTTATAATCTGGTTTGACATCCCGAATAATCCTACTTATATTGTTACATCAGTAGGAAACTCTTTGAAGTTCATTATCATTTAAACCTCATTTTAGGCAAAAAGGTCATTTTAGTCAAAATGACATAATTACGAAACTTGTGCATAAACTCAGATTCTGGTTATGATCATATAATATAACCTCAGGGGGTTATACTACATTATATTATGATCATAATGCAACCTTACATCAGTAGCTAACTAATCTAAATCGGGTCAGAATCGAAAGTCAAAGCAGAAGTCAAACTTCGCGACTTTCGGTTGCGAACCGACCCTACAACTGAAATTGACGAGCCGAACATGTCTTTACATGTTCTAATAATTATTACCAAGTTGTTTAAGTGTTAAAACATGTTTCATAACATATATAAGATCAAATTAATGGCATGTTTGACTTTTTAATATCATAACTTTGACTCGTCAATTGGTCTAGCAAACGTGATTTTCAGGAGGTGCCCTTTATAGGGATTATCACCTACCTTATTACAATCACTTAACCATGTTTGTTATGAACAATGGCTGGACCATAATGGTCTTAATCGAAAGTCAAGGCGTTTTCCGTAAAACGCTTGACTTTTGCTATACAAGCCTATAAACGAAAATGCAAGAGAAAGGAACACTTACAAGTGATCCTTAGGATGCAATAGAACTAAGTTGGATGCTCTTTACATTTATGAACTTCCAGAGAAAGGAGATAGAGTTGTGAATGAGAAAGGTGCAAGTTCAAACGATGAACCTTTGCACCTATTTATAGTTGGAGAGCTTGAAGGAGGTGATGCCAGGTGTTAAGGGGTGTTAGAAGGAGCTTACAAGTGTCCTAAAACGTAGCATAGCTGTTTGGAAGACCCTAGTTTCGAACAAATGGTTTTTTGGCAATTTGTGTGGAGGCCAAGCAAATTTTCTACCGACACAAGTCTCTCGCGCCCCGTGAGAGGCCAGGCCCTTGCCTCTCGCGCCTCTCGAGCGCCCCATGGTCAGTTTCAAAGTTTGTCATTTTAGTCCCTTCACTTATTAAACCTCCTAAAACACCTTTATAGCATATTTAGCCCTCCGTAACCAATATTTGACATACTCGGGAGTATGCCCGGACAAAGTCGAGCTCTCGGTTCGTTAAAAGGTCACTCAGAGATATAAATTAACATGTTGACACTTTTAACCCCTCCATTATCCAACTTTCACATGTTTACAGAATTAACCTCTCTCGTCCAACAAGTGGCACGTATGAGAGTTAGGACTTTGTAAATGATCACTCAGAGGCTCATTATATGCATGTTGACATATCAATCACTTAGAGGCTAGGCATGTTGACATATGAGTCATTCAGAGGCCAAGTTTAAGCATGTTGACATATCAGTCACTCAGAGGCTAAGTTTGAGCATGTTGACACCTTTAGTCCCTATAGTCTTTAATAGACTAAAATAAAAAAAAATATAACACGTGTCACTATATTATTGGACACGATTTTACGAGGTGTTACATCCTCACCCCCTTAAAAGAAATCTCGTTCTCGAGATTCTATTCAAAAAGATGGGGGTACTTTTGTCGCATAGTGGACTCAACCTCCCATGTATACTTGGGACCTCTAAGGGCATCCCACTTAATCTTAACTATAGGTATCAATTTCCTTCGGAGCTTCTTAACCTGTCAACCCTCGATCGAAATTGGTTTCTCAACGAACCTCAAGTTTTCATCAATTTGCACATCATGATGTGACATTGCTAGCGACTCATCGGCTAGACATTTCTTAAGGCTACAGATGTGGAACATATCATGTATTCCACTAAGCTCTTCTGGCAGCTTAAGCTTATAAGCTACAGTGCCGACACATTCGATTATCTCGAATTGTCCTATATATCTTGGGCTTAGCTTGTACTTCTTTCCAAACCTCACTACACCTTTCCAAGGTGATACTTTTAACATGATTTTGTCCCCTACTTAGAACTTAAGAGGTTTAAGCCTCTTGTCAACATAGCTTTTCTGCCTATCTTGGACAGCTTTGAGACGATCACGGATTTGCACAATCTTACCCGTGGTCTCCAGGACAATCTCAGGTCCTGATAGTTGGGCTTCCCCAACTTCTGCCCAACACACGGGCGTTCGACATTTTCTCCCATACAAGGCCTCATAAGGAGCAGCCTTGATACTCGTATGATAACTATTATTATAGGAGAATTCTATTAGGGGTAAGTGGTCATCCCAACTTCCGCCTAAATCAATCATTCCAAGGTCTGGATAGTACGCTCACTTTGACCATCTGTCTGCGGGTGGTAAGCCATACTAAAGTTTAATCTTGTGCCCAAAGATTGTTGGAAACTTTTCCAAAAATGAGAGGTATATCTAGTATCTCTATTAGATACAATAGATATCGGCACACCATGTACGGAGACAATCTTGTCCATATACAACTTAGCCAATTTGTCTGAATTATACGTTTCTTAAATTGGCAAGAAATGCGCTGACTTAGTCAGCCTATCTACAATGACCCAAATCGTGTCATTACCATGTTTGGTCTTTGGTAACTTTGTAATCAAGTCCATAGTTACCATTTCCCATTTCCAAGTGGGAATCTCAAGTTGTTGTAGAAGTCCTGACGGTTTCTGATGTTCGGCCTTAACTTGCGAACACGTCAGACACTTAGCTACATAAGTGGCTATGGATTTCTTCAAACCTATCCACCAATAATTCTTTTTCAGATCCTGATACATCTTGTCACCACCTGGCTGACCTGAGTATCTCGTGTTATGCGCTTCTTGGAGGATTAGATCTCTAAGTCCTCCAAAGATTGGAACCCAGATTCTTTTATTAAATCTAAGGATTCCATCTTTTCCAGGCGTTAACTAATCAATAGTTCCACGTAATCCCTCATTAGAAATATTAGCCTCTAACAGGGCTTGCTTTTGCGCATCTAATAGCTTATCATTCAAGCTATTTCTGAGCTCAATGCTCTTTGCATTAATCCTAATGGGTTTAACTTTTTCCTTGCGACTTAAGGCGTCAGCAACGACATTTGCCTTGCCGAGATGATAGCGAATTTCGCAATCATAATCATTAAGTGTTTCCATCCAACGGCGTTGTCGCATGTTCAATTCTTTTTGATAGAACAGATGTTGGAGACTCTTATGGTCAGTGTATATGATACGCTTTGTGCCATATAAGTAATGTCTCCACAACTTTAGTGCGAATACAACGGCACCCAATTCCAAATCATGGGTGGTGTAATTCCTTTCGTGCACCTTTAACTGTCGTGATGCATAAGCAATTACCTTGTCTTTTTTGCATTAGCACACAACCCATGCCAGTGTGCGAAGCATCACAATAAACTATAAAATCCTCATTACCCTCAGGTAGAAATAACACAGGAGCATTGCTCAACTTTTGTTTTAGAATCTCAAAGGATTCTTGTTGTTTTGGACCCGAATTAAACTTGACATTCTTACGAGTCAAGGTAGTTAAAGGAGTGGCTATTCTTGAAAGGTTCTCAATGAATCTTCTATAGTAACCAGTCAATCCTAAGAAGCTACGAATCTCCGATGGAGTTTGGGGCACTTCCCAATTCATTATGGCTTCTATTTTGGCAGGATCCACTTGGATACCACGCTCACTTACAACATGTCCAAGAAATTGGACTCCTCTAAGCCAAAATTCACACTTAGAGAATTTAGCATAAAGCTTTTCCCGCATTAGTAGTTCTAGGATGCACCGAAGGTGTTTCTGGTGATCAACTTGATTACGAGAATAGATAAGTATATCGTCTATGAAGACAATGACAAACTTATCCAAATACGGTTTGCAGACTCTATTCATGAGATCCATGAATGCTGCAGGTGCATTTGTGAGCCCAAAAGGCATCACCAAGAATTCATAATGACCATATCGGGTCCTAAAGGCAGTTTTAGGAACATCCTCGTTTCTAACCCTCAGCTGATGATATCCTGATCTCATATCGATCTTAGAGAAATAGCTAGCACCTTGAAGTTGATCGAATAAGTCATCAATCCTGGGCAGAGGATATCGGTTCTTTATTGTTATCTTGTTCAACTCTCGGTAATCAATACACATCCGCATTGAACCGTCTATCTTTTTAACAAAAAGAATTAGAGCTCCCCAAGGTGAGGAACTAGGCTGGATAAAGCCTTTCTCTAAAAGTTCATCTAATTGAACTCTTAACTCCTTCATTTCCGTCAGTGCTAACCGATACGGAGCCCTAACTACAGGTGCTGATACAGGCAGGATATCAATTCTAAACTCCACTTGCCTATCTTGAGGTAGGCCTGGTAATTCTTTCAGGAAAACATCGGAATATTCTGAGATAACTGGAAGGTCTACAATATCTGGTTTAGACTCGTTGATAGTTACTTAAGCCAAGTAAATGACACAACCTCTCCTCAAACACTCGGATGCCTTAAATAATGACACCTTGTCTCGCAACCCATAGTGTAAATCTCCAGGGATGGTGATCGTTTCACTAGATAGGGTTTTAATCTCAATGAGTTTCTTATCGCAGGCAATATGGGCTTGGTTATGGGATAACCAATCCATGCCTAAAACTACATCGAATCCTGCCAATTTCATTGGCAAAAGAGAGATAGGGATAGAATGATTCTTAATGGATATAGAACGTCCATCAAGAATGAAAGATGCTGTCTCTAATGTTCCATCAGCGAGTTCTACCTGACAAGTTATATCTAGAGTTCTTATGGGCAAGTTTAATAGTTTACTAAACTTATAATCAACAAAAGATTTATTTGCACCCGAATCGAAAAGAACTCTAGCATAAACATCATTGATGAGGAATGTACCTGTCATGACGCTATTGTAATTAACGGTCTCCCTAGCATTCATCTGGAAGGCACTGGCATTCCCTTTCTTAGCCTCTCCAGGCTTTGCATCATTACTTTTGGGGTTCTTGGGGCAATTGAACGTAATATACCCTTTTTCATTACAGCTGTAGCAAACGACATTCTTAAGATCCTTACATTCTAGGGTCTTATGCCCCTTTCTCTTACAGATAGCACAGGGTTTAGTCTGTGGATCAATACTACACTATCCCCAATGTCTGTAGTTACAGTTCTTGCACAGAGGTTTGTCATTAGACGTGTGCTGGTTCTTGTTTTTGAACCCGAAATTTCCTTTCTTTTTGAACCTTTGGGAGTTATCCTCCTCCCATTTTCTTTTTCCGCCAGTTTGCCTCACTAAATCTAAGGTGAGGGAGAGAGATAGGTCTACAACAGACCTATAGGTACTAGGCTGAGCAACCTGTACCATGCCTTTTATCTCAGGTGCTAACCCATTAATAAAACCGCAATGCGTTTGGTTTTAGGGGTGATTAAATATGAAACTAATCTAGACAGGGAATTGAAGTTAGAAATGTACTTTCGACAATGTAGGTTCTTCATTGAAAGAGTCAGAAATTCTGTCTCTAATTTCTCCACCTCATGAGGTGGACAATATGTCTCCTTGACTAAATCAACGAACTTAGGCCACCCTAAATTGTACAGGTGTACTTTACCTGTAGATTGGATCATAACCTTCCACCAAATCAGGGCATTGCCCTTAAAGGATTGTGATACATACTTGACCACATCCTTATCAGCACAACCGCTGATATCCACAATCGTTTCCATCTCATCGAGACATTTCAAGGCTTCTACTGCTCCTTTTCCCCCATTAAAATCGGGGGGCTTACAGAAAATGAAATATTTGCAGATACATCCGTCTTTTGAAGAACGGGACCTATTAGCAAATTCCATTTTCTTTGGTTCACTCTTCGCATTAGAAGAGTGAACTGAGCTCTCCTTATGAGCTGATGAATGTGGAATTGATAATGGTTTGGAGCAAGTAGCACTCGACTCCCTAAGTTTCTCTATGACCTTTTCCATGGTCTTTCCAACAGCTGCATCTATGCGAGCTTGGAAGTCATCATTATTGATTGCTATATTTTCAGCCTTGTTAGAGCTAATCTCTCGGTGGCTACTTTGCGCCTCGTCCGAGTTAGCCATTCTTTGGAGCTTCGGTTCTAAATACCAAATAAAATTTCTCTTAGCCATGGTATAACCATATTGGCTTTAAACATTAGATATAACAATACATCACCTATTTAAGTTAATGTGAATAATATCTCAACTCTTAGGCTTATCATATCTATATTTGGCCTAGGTCTTGATAGGAGCATCAAAGGCAAATTACAATCTGGACATAGTCCATATATTATTAGACAATGGATCGTAAAGTCACAACTGTCATTGTCATTCAGACAATTATATACAGCTCATAGGCTTGTCACTAATGGACATAATAATATGACACATTGGCCTGTCACTTTGGACAAAACATATGGCACGTCGGCCTGTCACTTTGGACAAATTATGGTACATTGGCCTATCTCTAATGAACATAAAAGTTGCGCACATTGGCCTGTCACATTGGACATAAAATTAGGCACATTGGCCTGTCACATTGGACATAAAGTTGGGCACATTGACCTGTCACATTGGACATAAAGTTGGTCACATTGGCCTGTCAGTTGTCATTCATTGATGAAATTAGCCGGGATCACATTGATCACATAGGCTATATAGTAGGTCTTAGGACGTAGTCCTTCTTACCTAGACGGCTAGTGTGGTTCCTCAAGTCACACTACCAGGAGTATGAACATTCCTTAATGTTGACATAAGAATACCTTAATGGTTGATTAATGGTCCCGGTCATGTTGGACCTTAACGACCTTAGAGGCTTGAACCTAGTCCACCACCTGTGGATAGAAAAATAACTTCCCTTAACTATCTTGATAGAAGGCCCTCTTATAATTAACTATCATTTCTTGGCCAATGTGTGGTCTGTGCCACTTGGCATAATCAAATCCATTAAGGTCCTTTGGAATTATATAGCAGATCACAAATTTTGAGTAAAATCGAGACGCTCGCTTCAAGAGGATGAATACTTATATAATTCCAAAAATACTTCATTAAATTCCAATAGAAACTACAATACTAGAAATAAATTAAATAAACTGTCCATGCAAGGACTAAAGAAATAAAAAAATGTCCACGCAGGGACTAAAGAAATATCAATGTCCTCGCAGGGACTAACATATATTATTAGAAGAGACCTTACTCGTCCTTCTTTCCCTTAACCAATTTGGAGACCTTTTTGAAGAACTTGTTTGTCTTCTTCTCCGTTTTCTCCGCTTGTTGTTGCATTTCTTTCATTCATTCCAAGGCTTCATTTATGGCCTCGAGTGGTGGCGAAGGTCGTGGTTATGGCATAATAGGATACTGGTACCCATAACTTGGATATTCAGTAGGTGGATAAGCAGGTGGGAAAGGAGACGGGTAAAGTGCGTTATGCATGACCGCTTGCATGTAAGGGTCATGCAATGCTTGGTAATTAACAGACGTAGATGGGTTAAAAGGATCATATCTAGACGTATCCGGATATGTTGGGATAGGGTTATTATAACCCGATGGTGGTGGTGTTGGTTCCACCACAGGTGAAACATTGGACGGTCCACCCATTTGTAGGTCCTCGTGGATAGTAGGGTAAGGTTTGGGCAAAGGTGGTGGCGATCCCGACCGTTGGCCCGCACGTACCGACATACGTGCTCCTCTTTTCCTCCTGGCGGCTCAGGTGGCGATTGGGGGTTGTTCGACCGGTTCCATGTGGACATCTTCTTGTAAAGGAGGTGCTGGGGAGTGATGGGAAGGAGTGTTTGCGAACGTAAATTGGTTCCAATATTGGTCCCATTCATTAGGACCTTGGTATGGCGATCCAGCATAAGAGTTCGAATCGCTTGAAATTTTGATGGGATGCGTGTGTGATCCTGACGGCGGCATCTCCGTGTCGGAGTCCTCATCCATGGGATTGGGTTGGTCTAACTAATTTTGGTAGGCTGGGGGTGTATTAAAGTATTGGTTGGGGTTAAATTCATCATGATAAGAATGATGAGAGTGGTGTGAATGATGTGAATGGTACGAGTGGTAAGAGTTTTGGGTATGTGAAGGTGAATGTTGCGATAATGGCCATGAATCCCCCGAATCCTCATAGGGGTTCGGGTGATGGGGATGTGAGGGAATAGTCCAGAAGGTCCTCCCCTCATTGGTCCTTTACCTCTTCCTCTTAATTGTGGTGGCATTTTCCTGTTAAAAATCAAATCAAAACAATACTAATAACTTAACAATGAAATGAATAATCCTAATTCAATGCCTAGACTCGAAAGTCTAAGGAATGTGCTAGTGTAAGTTTGAGATTAAACACAAGAAGGTTAGTGTTTAATTCTCTCAAACGTTGGCTCTGATACCAACCTATCACACCCCGGCTTTCCACAATCGTGACGTAAGTTGATATCATCATAGTCAATTAAACACACCACAACGGAAGTCTTGGATTTAAATTACTATTACAAACCAAATGTTCAAAATACCAAAATAATATACAGACGGCTCGTAATAAAGATCCACAGGCGGATCATAAATTGTACAAAAGAAAGAACGTAAAACAGACTTTGGGCAGATCTAGGATTTGCAAGATCCTCTTAACACTACCGAGCACTTCCAGCCTATTTTCATATTGTACCTGCAAGCTTAGTCTTTTGAAAATACGTCAGCTTTCGCTGGTAAATACACCCAACTGACTCATTTTGAAAACATTTAAAAATGCTTTAAGTGCATATCAGCATAAAATCTTTTATAACTTGGGAAAGTTGACCGTCCAACCTTGTTAACAGATTCACATGTTTGTCCATACATACAGGGCCCGGTACGGAGACCGAGACATGATTAACGTACACACCACTTTGAACTCACGAAGGAGTTATTCTCCCAACCTTGTGGGTAATGCATTTTGAGCGTCTATCGGGTGTATGCCTACACCCGCGCTAAGGTCGTGGCCATTATCTACTGTAATGAGCCGAGGATATCCAGGACACGGTAGTTAAACCCCCGATGTTTAAGTTATCAAACAAAACTGATAAAAATGGAATATGCGGATTTACAAGCCACAATCTGGCAATCGATTGATCCCATTTCCAACCAAGCGGTAATACTTTACCGTAACCCAAGCCCGTATAGGGGAAATAAGTCGAGAGTATTTACCTGAGCTAGTCTTCATTTAAACGCAAGATCTATTAACTCAGCCTGTACACTAAAGCACTAAGTGCAGATAGCATTTTTGAAATGTCTCTAGTCTGGATCATGGCATAAACTAACCAATTAATACTAATGGTCTTTCTTAAGTCATAGACTTAGATCGACTAGCGTACATGATCAAAACGTATAACGCTAGATTAAACGATTATCGGATAGAATGTAGTTTAGTCCCAGCAAGTACTTTGACTTGTGTAATATGGATAAACTATAAACATTCTGGATTCTGAGACTTAAATGACAAGGTTAGACCCGTTTCGGTTAATTTTCGTAAACTAGTTACATATGCTTAACCGTACGCATATCAGCGATATCGGGTAACCGGATAAGTCATGGACAAGTTCTATAATGCCATTATATTTTAAATAAGTTGTAATATCAGTTGGATATCAACTTATATGCCCATTAAGGTTTTAAAACGAAACTATGCCTTATATTGGCATTTTGGTAATTTCATACTTTATAAAAGGAACTTGAATATAATTTAATGTCATAACCATAAGTATTCTGGAAAAATAACTTATTTATGATATAATATCAGTAGGATATTAATTATATGTGTAATTTGGCTTTTATGGCCAAACTATGCACTGAAGGGGCATTTTGGTCATTTTACATATAGTTTATAAATTATCTGGGATTTTGAGTTTATATCATGTACCTACTGTAAAAATATTTAAAATAATTTTTAAATTAGTAGGTAACAAGTCTTGGTTGGTTAATATGGTTTAAAACCATACTATGCGCCGAAATGACGCTTATGTCGTAAAATGACGATTTATGCGATGTTTAATGAAAGCTGATGTTAAGGTCAAGATAGCATGTCTTAGATATGTTATTTAATATAACATATCTGTAGATAAAAGATTTACTTTGAAAATATATAGTTAAGACCATTTTATAAACCATAAGGGCTTTATCGCCATTTATCGACATAATACAAGGACTTGTTTATAAACTCAGTTTATAATCTGGTTTGACATTCCGAATAATCCTACTTATATTATTACATCAGTAGGAAACTCTTTGAAGTTCATTATCATTTAAACCTCATTTTATGCAAAAAGGTCATGTCAAATGGCATAATTACGAAACTTGTGCATAAACTCATATTCTGATTATCATCATATAATATAACCTCAGGGGGTTATACTACATTATATTATGATCATAATGCAACCTTACATCAGTAGCTAACTAATCTAAATCGGGTCAGAATCGAAAGTCAAAGCAGAAGTCAAACTTCGCGACTTTCGGTTGCGAACCGACCCTACAACTGAAATTGACGAGCCGAACATGTCTTTACATGTTCTAATAATTATTACCAAGTTGTTTAAGTGTTAAAACATGTTTCATAACATATATAAGATCAAATTAATGGCATGTTTGACTTTTTAATATCATAAATTTGACTCGTCAATTGGTCTAGCAAACGTGATTTTCAGGAGGTGCCCTTTATAGGGATTATCACATACCTTATTACGATCACTTAACCATGTTCGTTACGAACAATGGCTGGACCATAATGGTCTTAACCGAAAGTCAAGGCGTATTACGTAAAACGCTTGACTTTTGGCTATAAAAGCCTATAAACGAAAATGCAAGAGAAAGGAACACTTACAAGTGATCCTTAGGATGCAATAGAACTAAGTTGGATGCTCCTTTCAGTTAGGAACTTCCAGAGAAGGGAGATAGAGTTGTGAATGAGAAAGGTGCAAGTTCAAAGGATGAACCTTTGCACCTATTTATACTTGGAGAGCTCGAAGGAGGTGATGCCAGGTGTTAAGGGGTGTTAGAAGGAGCTTACAAGTGTCCTAAAACGTGGCATAGCTGTTTGGAAGACCCTAGTTTCGAACAAATGGTTTTTTGGCAATTTGTGTGGAGGCCAAGCAAATTTTCTGCCGACACAAGTCTCTCGCGCCCCGCGAGAGGCCAGGCCCTTGCCTCTCGCGCCTCGCGAGCGCCCCATGGTCAGTTTCAAAGTTTGTCATTTTTAGTCCCTTAACTTATTAAACCTCCTAAAACACCTTTATAGCATATTTAGCCCTCCGTAACCAATATTTGACATACCCGGGAGTATGCCCGGACAATGTCGAGCTCTCGAAAGCTCACTCAGAGGTATAAATTAACATGTTGACACTTTTAACCCCTTCATTATCCAACTTTCACATGTTTACAGAATTAACCTCTCTCGTCCAACAAGTGGCACGTATGAGAGTTTGGACTTTGTAAAGGATCACTCAGAGACTCATTATATGCATGTTGACATATCAATCACTCAGATGCTAGGCATGTTGACATATCAGTCATTCAGATGCCAAGTTTAAGCATGTTGACATATCAGTCACTCAGAGGCTAAGTTTGAGCATGTTGACACCTTTAGTCCCTACTAGTCTTTAATAGACTAAAATAAAAAAAAAATACAGCACGTGTCACTATATTATTGGACACGATTTACAAGGTGTTACAAAATTCTAACCCAGCTTGCCAATTGGATGAAAATGACAACAAAAATGAAATAGGGACCCAGATACAAAGCGTTTCAATCTTGGACTGAAATGTCAAAAATGGCCTAAACTCAAGGACCATTTTGGCATTTTACTCATTGGATAAGGATCTGGTTTCATATAACATTTTCTAACGCAATAAATTCGTTGCAAATTCTACATATTTGCTACCAATTTGCCAAAATAGGACCCTAAGTTTTGTTGCTACCAGTTTCTTTGTTTGTAATAGGCTGGTTTAATAAAAATATATATATATAGAAGTTTTCTAACTCGTTCGCAAGTTTTTTAAGTCGTCTCTCTTCGAATCGGCCATCTGATAGATCCCAACTTTGCACATTGCCTGGTCTCCAGAGCCTTGGAGGTTTACATACATATGTTGCAGATTCGATTGGGTTACTATATGAAACTTTGGTACTTAAAAAATATTCGTCGTTTGAGTGTTAGATTTGGTTATCAAATCTTTTCAAGATCAATATGATCAATACAGATGAGTGAAAATAAATGGTTATTATGATATGTTTGATTGGAAAGTATGCAAATAATTAATACACTATTTCCTATAAAAACAGAACATTTTAAAGAGAGAAAAAAAGGAAGGCTGCAAATCAAAGAGCAATATATAACTTATTGGAACCAAGAATAAATTACAACATAATATTCTCTCAAAATAATACAATTTGTTACATTATTGAATGAATGAATGAAATGGAATGAGTATCGATATCGGTGAGAGTGTGTTGTCCATAAAAAAAATAGCTATTTTATTCTGTAAAGGTTGATTTGGATGTTTTAATCAGAACTTGTTCAAGAAAAGCTGTGTTTTACATTATTCTCTCTAATTAACTATACACTGATCGACTAGTCTGACATATCTATTAGTTTAGAATAATTAGAATTCTTTAATGCCAAAAAATCATGTTTTATCGTTTTCACGTATTTTTTGAACCATAGCTTTTTAAAGAAAAATTATGCTTCAAAAAGTTGTAATGTGGAGGATATGCAATCTATTTTATGTTAACATTGATTATTCTAAGAATTTTTTTACAATCGTACACCTTTTAGTATATATATTTTCTTACATGCTTCTTTGACTGATTTATGTGTTTTAAAAGAATCTTTCAGTTGTATTTGGACCAACGACCACGGTTTCGATGATTGCATTTAAGTTGTTGGTGATAAAAAAAAAGGAATAAAAACTCTTTGATAACTTTTAGTCACCATCATGTTTCATAACCTCCCATAATGCCCGAGGGAGGGGGGTTTCCGGATACTATGGAGCGTTATAGCCCAATATAGCGTCTGTATAACCCCCTGCCCCCGTCCCGCCCCATCCCCTACCAGTGACGGATCTAGAAAATCTTCGTAGGGGTAATTCTTTATAAAAAGGGTAACGCTTTATAAAAAAGGGGTAACGAAATCGAAAAAAACGTCAAATTTTTCCAAAATTTACACTACCGCAAGAGCGCCCCCTTCCCCTAAGGTAGGTCCGCCCCTGCCCCCCACCCACTACGCATGACCTTAGTGCATGGGACACATAAATGCATTCCGTTTCGTAGGTGAAGATCATACGCAGCAAGAGAGAGGCAAGCATACATCTATGGGAACTAGCGCCCACATAATGTGTATGTGAGAATCCGGAGAAGGAGGATGTCGATCGAAGGTCTAGTCGTCGTCACCATGCATCCAACATGTGTACAGATATAGTTTGTCCTTCGTCCAATCCAAATACCCTTAGCTAGTGTTCGTTTCATGGAATGTAATGGAATTGGAATTTGATGGAACTGGAATCTCAATTCCATTCTTGATGTGTTCGTTTGGAAAATGAATTGGAATCTACCAATCTTATCCAGCTGATCGGGTGAGCCAGTCGGGTCAGTAGCGGTTGGGTCAGGTCAAGTCGAGATATTGCAGGTCGCATTGTGCCGGGTCGGGTCAAGACGTTTTGGGTCGGTAACGGGCCAAGTTGAGTCTAGAGGTTCAGGAAATTAATGAGCAAGATCGGGTCGAGACATTTCTAGTCGTTAATGGGCTAGGTCGGATTGAGACGTTTCCGGACAGTAACGAGTGGGGCCGGGTAGGGTCGGTCAAGACGTGTTTGGCCCGATTGAGACGTTTCGAGTCGCTAAAGGGTACGAACAGGTCGAAATGTTTTGGGCAGTTAACGGATCAGGTCGATTCAAGACATTTGAAGTCGTACGGGTCAGGATGTTTCGGGTCGTTAAAAGGCCGGTTCGGCTCGAGTCGCGTCGAGACATTTTGGTCGGTTAGGGAGAGGGATGAGTTCGGTACCAACTAATACCGAAAATCCAAAATAATGGGTAACGGTACCAAAAATACCCGGTAGACACGATTCGTTAACGTGTCGGATCGAGACGTTTTGAATCCTTAACGGGCCAGGTCGGTTTTTTACGGTTTTGGTCGTTAACGAGTGGGCCAAATCGAGACGTATCAGGTCGTTAACAGGTCAATACGTTCCATGTCATTAACAGAACTTGTTTGGTTCAATACATTTTGGGTCGTTGAAGGGCCAAGTTTGGTTTAGACATTTCGAGTCGTTAACGGGTTGGGTCAGTTCAATATGTTGTGGTTCATTAACGAGTTGGGTCGAGACGTTTTGGTTCGTGAACGAGCCGGGTCGAAATGAGACGTTTCGAATTGTTTACAAGTCAGGTCAGGTTGGGACATTTTAGGTCGTTAACGGGCCAAGACGGTTTGATACGTTCTGGGTTGTTAACGGGTTGAGTTGTGTTGTGGCATTAGGGTTGTTAATGGGTCAGGTTGGTTCGATATGTTTCGGGCCATTAATGTTTTAGGCTGAATGGAGACGTTTCAAGTCGGGACGTTTGGTGTCGTTAACGAGGTCTTATCGGGCCGAAGCGAGACGTTATGGGTCACTAATAGGTCGGGTTGGCGCGATACGTTTGGGTCGTTACCAGGTCAGTCGAGACATTTTGGGTCGTTACGGGCCGAGTCGAGACGTGACTGGTCAATGCTGGGTCGGGTCGATACATTGCGGGCCGGCGAAGATTGATTAGGTCGAATTGTTGTGGTTAGGTGGTATGCCGGGTTGGAACGTGGCGTTGCGGGTTGATACGTTTTAGACATGGTTAACCAATCGAAGATTCCAATGACTTTACTTGAATTCCTTCAAGATTGGAAGGATTTTGAATTCCTTTAGTTTAGATAATTTGAAGCAACTCATTTGTAATTCCAATTCCTTTGCTAACCGAACACGATCAAGAATGGAATGGAGATTCCAATTCCATCTAACTCTATTTCTTTATGTGAAACGAACTATGGAATGTAATGAAATTAGCATTGAAATTTGCATATAAATTGGAATTTAAAGGAATTGGATTTTAAATTTAAACATCCAATAGGAATTGGAATCTTAATTCTATTCTTGATGTGTTCGTTTGGCAAATAAATTGGAATCTACCAATCTCGTTCCTTCAACGGCTGAGCCAGTTCGGATCAATAGCGGGTTGGGTCAGGTCAAGAAATTTTAGGTCGCGTTGGGTCTAGACATTTCGGGTTGGTAACGTGCTGGATTGGTCGAGCCGTTTCAGGTCGTTCATGGGCCGGTTCCAGTCGAGACATTTCGAGTCATCAACGAGCTAGTCCGGTTGAGACGTTTGAGGTCGTTAATGAGTCAGATCGGATCGAGATGTTTCTAGTCGTTAATGGGTGGGTCGGGCCGAGACGTTTCGGGTCGTTAACGAGTCAAGCCGATTAGATACAATTTCAGGCCGCTAACGAGCAAGGTTGAATCAAGACGTTTCTAGATGTTAACATGTCGGTTCGGGTCATGACATTTCGGGTCCTTAACTGTGGTTCTAGTCAGGACGATCGTTAACGGGGGCCAGGTCTGGCCGAGATGTTTCATGTTGTTAACTGGTCAGGCCTAAGCGAGACGTTTTGGGTCCTTAACGGGCTGGATCGATCTGATATGTTTTGGGTCATTCACGGGTTGTGTCAAAATATTGCGGGGCGATATGGAGTGATCAGGTCCAATTGTTGCGGGTAAGTAGTGAGTCGGGGAGGCGTTGGGGATCAGCGACGGACCAGTTTGGGTTAAGACGTTTTATACATGGTTGACCGATCGAAGGATGCGATGACTTTACTTGAATTCCTGTAAAGTTTTGAACCATTTTGATTTCTTTTAATTTAAGGAATTCATTTACAATTCTAATTCCCTTGTTAACCAAATACGATCAACAATAGAATTAAGATTTCAATTCCTTTCCTTATTGAAACAAATAAACTAAGATTTTGATGTCAACTAAATTTGACAAAACAAACTAACTTAATTTGTTAGAGAATCTTCTATCTTAGAGCTACAAAAAACAAAAAAAAAAAAAAACAATCGTACTTATTTGAAATTTACCAATTCTTATGAACTCTCATTATCTCTTAAATTATTTATCCTTGGAGACATTCTTGTATTTTTCACATAATCATCACTTCTTACATTAAGTTTTTCTTAACCAAAAGATATTCTTGTATTTTCACATAATAATCAATTATCACATTAAGTTCTTAACCAAAAGATATTATTGTATTTTCACATAATAATCAATTATCACATTAAGTTTTTCTTAACCATTTTTCTTTTTCACGGTATTTTTTAATAATTTTGTATGGTTTATAAAATCTTTACAAATATGTAAAAAATAATTAAAATATTATAACATTATGTGGAAATTAAAGTATTGAAATTCAAAAGTTTCATGATATTAGCAAGTCACGTAATTATAATATTATATATAATAATTGCAAGATTTATGAACACTGGCTTTAACTTATACCTATTTTTCTTTTTTTTTTTTCTCTTATTAAAAGTTGTTTTGATCTTCGTTTATTTTTATGTTTTTTCTTATAAATTTTGTTTGTTTGTAGTTTTTTTTATAAAATCAACATGCGCAATTGCGTTAAATTTTTTCCTCATCATTTCTATATAAATTTTTAATAAAAATGGTGTACTCAAAATAATGATCCAGTGATGAACTGAGTCGATACCATTATTATTGTTATCGAAACCGGAATCGGTATTCGTTTTTATGGTTTTCAATCAATGTAGACACGACTTTATTATTTGGGTTACATTATACAATTTTTGTGTAATAAAACTATTGTAAATAATACTGCATCGACACGGTTCCCCGCAGTAGCGTTATTACACCTACATACATTCTAGCAAGTGGTGAATAGTGTTTTTTTAGTCTTTGACTTTGCTACACTTGCACCCTATATATCTTTTTGTTTCTACCCTAAACTTTAATAGAGTTATCATAAGACCTAAAGTTTAATAGTTCTTTTTCTAAAGTTGAGATCCTAAACATTACTAATTGTAAGAACCATAAGAGCACTCACAATGAAAATCTTAAAAATATGTGAGTGAGCTTAATTATATTATAAGGAATGCTTGTTAATGTTTTTGAGTGGAGAAGAGAGATAATATATGGGAAAATTACTGTTCATCTGTAAATATATGGGAAAACAATTTGGAGAGAGAAAACCTTATAAATTTTTTAATATTTTTAGAAATTGTTGTAGGTGAACTAGAGAGAAAAGGTAATGATAAAGATATAAAAAAATATTATTTAATTGAAAAAAGAGAAAACTTAGTTGTTTTTAGTGGAAATATATGAATATGTATAGGGAATTCATTGCGAATGCTCTAAGAACATATATGACCTATCAATAGTTTAAATTTAAAGGTTGATATTGATTACAAATAAAACCCCTATAATTAATAACTAATACTATCAATTTAGGGGTATTTTAGTCATTTAGCTATTTCCCATTAAATACTAATTCCAACAAGTTTTTTAAACTAAAATAACTTTTATATACTTCGTTATTTTTGAAAAAAAAATAGAGCATAAAATCAAGTATTTTTTTATCTTTAATACGAGTACTATATTGCTATACTTTTTTTATTTTTAAAAGTGACTTTTAAAGAAGTTACAAAAAGGTGTTTTATAATTGTGCTATTTATGTAGTTAGAACGTGCTAATTTAAAAAATATATTATTTAATTGAAAAATAGAGAGAAAAAGTAGATGTTTTTAGTGGAAATATATGGATATGGATAGGGAATTCATTGCGAATGCTCTAAGAACAAATCTGGGCCATTGATAGTTTAAAACCCCTATAAGGGTTAGTATTGATTACAAATAAAACCACTTTAATTAATAATTAATACTATAAAAGTGACTTTTAAAAAAATTACAAAATTTTTTTATAATTGTGCTAGTTAGTAGTTGGAATGTGCTAATATTAAAAATGTATTGTGTCGATTTTAAATCTATACGTAAGTTCTTATTTTGTAATATAAGTCTTATGTGTTGCTATTTTTTACCTTTTGTGTTGTTATTGGGAGTCTACTTCAAATAAACTTGTTTTCTACTAGTTATGTAATAGTATGTGCTATTTACAAAATTAAAACAAAAACATGAAATTATGCAAGTATGTAAAAGTATGTGTTGTTTGTAAAATAAAAAAAATGAAATTGTGCTAGTTATGTAATAATATTTGTTGTTTACAAAATTAAAAGAACACGAAATGTGCTGATTATGGTGTTGATTACATGTTATACTAATTACGGGATGTGCTAACGGTGGTGGTGTGGGATGTTATCGTCGGATGTGCTGACGGTGGTGCTACCGTGCTGATTAAGGTGCTAATGTTGACGATGTGCTGATTACGGTGCTGTTGATGATGCTAGTTACAATGCTAATAATGATGCTGATTACGGTGTTGATTCGATGATGAAGAATAGATTAGGATATTAGGATTTGAATTAACTTTGCATGAGTTTTGGGACAATTTAATTATTGTTTTTAATTACATATAAATAAAAGGTATAAAAGTCTAAATGCCCTTAAATCAATTTTTAATTGAGAACACATGTCATTAAACTGTTAGTTCTTACAGTTTGTACAAAAATACAAGTTTGTATATGATCCTATACGTTTTTTTCTATAGCCAATATATGTTTTTACCCCTAAACTATAATAAAGTTTTCATATAGCCGTTGAAGTTTATTTTTTACTCGAAATTGTGTTGTGAATTACGCTTTAGTTTCTATTTATTTTTTGTTTGTAAAGTGATGTTGTGTTCCTTTTTCCCCAATATATCGTTAGGATGTGCTTATTTTATCTACTATCCGATAAAAGTTTTATTTGAAAGGGACAAATATAGTTGTTGTTTTACCGCGAGGAATCAAACAACTACCATCTAAACAACATCGGTACCATTAGCGTATTTGTTTTTATGGTTTTCTTGATGTGGCAGTGTGATATCCGCAATAGAGTATTTCTTGATGTCGTAAGCTATAGCGAGTGCCAATACGATAATGGCACCATGATGAACCGAACTGGTAACGGTCGAATAACATCGGTATTGGTATTCATTTTATTAGTTTTTTATCGATGTAAAATACGTATCAATATTCTCTTAGGCATATTTTTTTTGGTTTGCTATATTGAGCCGGGGTACCATACCGAACCGAACGAAACCGATACAGACCGAAAGCTCGCTGCGGAGCGCGGATAATCCCGCTATATATAATACATTTGCAAGTTACATTAACAGTAACTTGTTTTTTGACTTTTTTTTCTTTTGTGTTTTTCTATTAATCTTTTTGATTTTTTGTTTTGTGTTCTGTCCTTTTTTGAATTTGTGTATACTATACCATTTAACTTTCAGTGTTGACACTTAAAACCCTTAACTACTCTTACAGATCTATTAACAAAGTATAGCTACACCAGAAGAATTAATAATATCTCAGAAAAATTGCTACAAGAAGCCGTGGATGCACTTCTTGATAATGGAATCTTTCTAAAAACTTTGTAATTGAGTTTTATGTGTTTATTTTTATACACGTGTTGTTATAAATTCGAATTGACACCACATCAACGCTTCGTAACTATTTTCTTATTAAATTCAAGTTTGTCTATGTTTTGACATAAATTACAATTAGCAAGTTTTTTATATAGTGCTTTCATTCTATTGGTTTTTTTGTTTCTTTCTTAATTTTTTTCTGGAGTTTATTGTTTTATTCTTTTTTCTTTTCTTTATGTTTAGTGTTTCCTTTTTCACTAAAGTGATATTTAAGATTGTGTTTACATTTCCGTTTACAATTAATTCTAAATTGAGCATGTATCAATGTTTAATTTAAATTTATTTTTATGATTTTTGATTATTGTAAAATATGTTTTAATATTTTTTTGAGTATATTTCTTTTAGTTGCAACGAAACCAAAATAGATATTTACTGAAACCCGTAGCATAATATAGGTAATCTTACTAATTAAACAATATTGTAAATATAAGCTTAATTAAAATATTATATATGATAAATATAATAGTAAACTTTTGAAGATTTGTTGGTAATGTTTATGGTTCTTCATCATTATCAGTTGACCAATTAAAAAAACGACATAACCTCCACACTCTAAAATCATATCAAATAAAGTAGTGCATGTGATTATTATAGGATCGTATTATTGGCACACTTGAAATCCTTAAATCGACATCATATGTTGTATAGCATATACGCCCGTATTATACAAAAATCTATTCTCAATGTCAGTCAAAGGCTAACAATGTCTTCACATGTGTGACCTATACAAGTCGTATAGACCTATACAAGTCGTATAGGCTATACGACCCATATCATACGAGGTTGTCACGTATTCTGACATAAAGTGTTCACGTGCAAACCCTATACGGGTCGTATAAGCTTATACGACCTACATCAAGTACGAGGTAAGCTTTTTATCACTCAACGGTGACAGAAAGTGATGGGTGATGAATATTACAACAACCCTATATGGATCATATAGGGCAATACGACTTGTATTGGTATGTAAAGATGAAATGGATTTCCACCTGTATAAATGACGAAGGAAATGAAGGGAACATTGTTTCTTCTTCTCTTTTTTCTTTCTTTTAACAATCGATTCCACCATGTCTTGGTTCGACCTCAATTACATTTTTGGCGAGTCGTCTAATAACAACACGAGCACATTAATTTCGGAAAGCACTGTGATATAGTATTTACTAACTTGTTTTGTTTATAAAATACTTACCACACCATTGCTTTAGGAGGGGTTTGTTGTCCCATATTCTTACGATGGGAGAGTAAATGATGATCACTGAAGAGGAGGTAGTGTCCAACTTTCTTTCCCATCACAAAGAAATGTTGTTGCTAGACCTAACGAGGTAAGCGTTTATTTACTTATTTGTATTTGGCGGTAAATTTACCTTTATCTTTTACCTGTTGTTTTTTAGTTTGTTGTGCCTTGCCAACCGTTGTTTCCAGACATGAACGAGGTAAAATTTGTTTACTTATTTTTAATTAGGTGATAGATGTACCGTCATCTTTTAACCGTTGGTTTTTTTAAGGTTGTTGTGCCTGTGGTGATTAAAGTTACAGGTGTCCGGGTTATAATGACAGTCATGATGCCTCCTACAGACGAAAAAACTATGGCAATAACTTTTTCGTTAGTAATGACTCGTGCGTACAACAAGACTTTGATGAGCATTCTTACGCCCAAGAGTCATTGGGTGACGAGCAACCCGCTTACCTGAAAGTTTCATACAAAACTGATCAGGTATGAATGATAATATATTATAAGTGTTACATATTTTTGTTAAAAAATATTGTATATGTTATATAAATTTTTCGTTTATGATGTTTAGGATTTTATATCCCGTAAAGAGTTGCAACTTTGCGTAAAAAGAGGGGCTTAGACAACGGATACGTTATTGTTACTAGACGGTCTAAGGATCACTAGATATGGCCCCATTGTTGCCATAGTGGCGAGCATGAGAGTGAGACCACGATTAGGAAAACTAGCAGCAAAAAAAATGGGGATGCCCTTTTATGGTGATAGGTAGTCTCGAGCAAAGTCGTCGAGCTTCGCGAATAGATTATCTGCACACGCATTATATAAAGAAATATAAGCACGACCTTGTTGGAACATTTTGAGGGTTACATGTATGCCAGGAGACTCATTCCTAACAAGTTTAGATTGGTGTAAGAGCAGATAGATTAAGACATAAGGCCCATACAATCTGGAAAGCCGTAATCGAATAGAACCCAAAAACAAATGTGTTCCGAAGGACATACACAACGCTCACCAAAAGATTAGGGCCTCAAAGTTCGATGCAGAGACTGGAACAAATCCTCCAAGAGAAAAAAGATGTCCAACTACATACAGGAGGATCCTTCCACCAACATCATTGAGAATATATTTTTTTTATCATGGCAAGTCATTTGAAATCTGTCGAGCATTACGCATGCTCTTATGATCAACGCAGCCGACAAAACTAACGTGTACAATCTTCCATTTTTGCAAGTTGTGGGTATGGCATCAACAAACTAAACCTTTTGTGTTACGCATGCGTTTGTTTAAAACAAGCAGGAAATAACATACGTCTGGGTTCTATAGAGGATCGGTCTATGTTGCACAAGTGTATAGTGTCGCATGTAATTCTTACAGAAAGAGACCAAGCCCTGCTAAACGCATGCCAAAAAATATTCCCGTGCACACTCATATATCTTTGCAGGTTCCACATTTTATAGAATATCGTAAAATATTGCTGTTAGAAACTGAGTTTGATACTTGCAAACAAATATTGATAAACACAATATCATTCACAAGTAGAGATATTATCAGAAACTGTTTTCAGTTGATTCAAATGATTCAAAGGTTTTATAGAAATGATTCTACTCTTCCTTTTGCTCATCACTCAAAGAATATGTAAAGTGATGAAATAGATCTCTAATATGTCACACCCCAACCGATGGCGGAAACATAGGAGTGTGACGAACGAGATTGCTTGAGACATCCTAACACTAATTGCAACAATATTAAATTAAATCATCCATTTCATTTCATTTATCCAAAAGTCAAGTACGTCACAAAATTAAATACAACATAAATTCAGAATAGGACAAGTTCAACAAAACATAACAAGTAACTAGCATTATAGGTGTGTTTCTATGCCGTTCCTACTAGGTTTTCGTCTTTTCAACATCCTCAACCTGCAACATGTTAAAAGTATAGTTCAATACAAAGGTATTGGCGAGTACGCAATTTTAAATCATAGCATAAGTAATAAAAATCCGTTCGAACAAATCCACATGTTAAGCTAGCATGCGAACTACAAGTCAATCCTCAAGTGTCACCGCAAAATCGATTAAACTTAACGTGACCACAAGAATACGGGTGGTGCGTACTCCTATAGCGCTATACATGTTAAGGGAGGCTGTACGAAGTTAATGACAATTAGTATCACATAAGAATGTTCCAAGTATACAAATTAGGTATCACATAACTATAGTATGTATGATGGATTGTTTGTGTGATTTCATAAAGTATAAGTGTGATTTAGTGAGTTTTTTGGTAGACTAACATATTGCACCCAAAAGTGTAAAGCGTAAAGGGGTGTCGAGTGTACTCACGGTTTTGCAACGTTTAAATCCATGAAGTGTTTGGTTGATTTAGGGAATGGAACACCGAGTTATCCTACACATGGAACGTAGGTGTGTTAGTATTGGAATGACTATGGAGTTTGTTAGTTTAGGAGTTTAAAGTATGCATAAGTATGTATTGTTGAAAGTAATTATCTAGACGTTAATGCTCGTTCTTGACACTATAAGCTCCGTAGGGTGTTTGTGGTTTTGTGGGTCATGCCCAATAGAATCGTAACGAGAGGTTAAGTCTTAGATAAAATAACCTAATGTTAGGACAAGTAACCATACGGCAATTGTCAAAAGTTCGGTTATAATTATTATTTACATATATATGTTACACATTATATTATTAAGTTTATCATATAAATCATAGATTTCATGGAAGTCATAGAAGTGATGCATGGAAGTAGGAGGATAACCATCCTTTAACCTCTTTCGTAAGATTCACCAATACACAAATTGTCACAAGGACAATTCGGATGGTCATGAATGAAATAAAAGGGAAATACTTCACTAAACTATGTATAGACCAAGTAAGCAAGCTAGGTGTGTGCATCCTGAACATAGCCACTTTGGGGATGTGTCATAGCCTTGTTACTCAATTATAGGTTGAACATAGCTTAGTGGTTAGAAATCATCAAGTGAGGTGGTGGATTGAAAGTAGGATAGCCAAGGCCTCATTGTAATCACACCTTTACCAACACACAAGCTTTGTAAGCTTGGATGGTTCCAACACTTGTGGGTTAAAACCCTTAGTAAAACAACAAGTTTAGAGGTATTTTATACCTCTTAATTTGTATGAAACAACTCTAACTAGCTCACTAATCATGGGCTTGATTAGAGTCACAAGTAGCATAAAGTTGTTAAGAGAAAACATGTGTAAGTAAAGTTTACATGTTTGTCTTCCAAAACAAAATGTTTGGCCATAAAAATGATATTGTTCCACCTTGGTTTTTCATGGAAAACCTCTGGTAACATCTCTAGAGGCTTATCAAACATTGTAAAGGAAGAAAACATAGTGAAAGCATGAAATTCTTGAAGATATGAAAAGATGAAAACAAGCAGAAAGTTTAAGACACTTTTGGACCTCAAAATGGTGAGGTTTCACCTTAGTTTGCCCAAGCAAACTTGTGAAAACCTTCCTAGAGGTTATCCAAGTGTTTTAGAAGAAGAAACAAGGCTTGATTAGCAAAGGAAGTGAGTTAGAACTCACTTGCAAACTGAAGTGGGACTGGAGAGATTCTGGAAGTTTAGGGAGGATTTTTTAAGTGTTCGAGGCTTGTAAAAGTGAGAAAAGGTTGGGGAAAGGTTGGTTTATATAGAGGAGGGATTAGGGTTTGGGTTGTTGGCATTTAAGAATATTAGGTGTGTACTCTTGAAAACAAATCCCAAACACAAGCATGCAGCTTGAGGCCGCAAGCTGCCATGCTTCTTTTCTTTTTTCTTTTGTTAAATCATTTGATAATTACTAGATTAATTGATGTTATTATTGATATACTTACATTTTTTGGTTGTTTGATAGTTTATTTTTAGGTGTATGGAACCGTAATATCATGTAAAAAAGAATACGTTTAGTAACAAATTTATAATAAAGTTGCGAAGTGATTATCGAGTTGCCAAAATCTTTATAACTTTCTTGTGTTTGAATCACCACATATCTAGCTTGACTGAAGTGTTTAAGAATTACGAATAAACAATAAGGATTCGCAAATTAACTTTAGGTTATAAATGGTGTAACGAATAAGTGTATCAATGTGTCTAAAGGTTGCGGATTTCGTATAATTGATCAATTCGATTATAATCAAAGCCTTGGATTTACAATGGTTCAGAATGTGATATGATTACAAGGTACCAATTTTCCAATAATAGAATCATGAAGCAAACTTGCTAAAAACATAAAGTTACAAAAAGCGAGGCGTTACATAATAGGTGAGATCTATTTATACTAAGTACTAAAGCTCTGTTCGTGATAGGGTGACATCACCAGATAGTGACATCTAACATTCCTATCAGAAAAGATTCCACAGATGTTACGAACATCTGTGCAAATCCTAACATCTGTTCTAACTAGTCTAAACACTGATACAAGATAAATACTGTTACAGTACGAAACCACTGTCTAAGCTATCCACTTTTGTAGTTTTCCAAACATTTGTTTGGACATACAGATGTTTGGTCTTCTTCATCAGACCATTGACTTCATTAGTGCTTTGGTCTTCAAAATATATTAGCCTTCAACATATGTTGATTCTATTTGAAGAGCGGTTCCATGTCTTGATCAGATGTTTGCTTTGTTCTTGAGCAGATGTTCTGATTAGGTGTTCAAGATTCACCATCTTTGAGGGGAGAATTGCTTCATCAACTGTTTATTTCTTGATTCATGTTTTGGCTTTTGAATATCATCTTTTCTTTTGTAAGTCCAACAATCTCCCCCTAGAATAGATGATGCCAAAACAGAGATTTATGTGATCAACTTTTATTTTCCGTCAACTGTTCTTTTATTGGACATTTGAATTGTAATTCAAAGTCAAGAGAAATAGTGTCTTCTGGGTCTCTTTCCAGTGGTAGACTTATTGAGTCTTGAAGATCTTATATTTTCAGGCAAGAAGCACTTTTCATCGTGATCTTTCCACCTCTCCACTAGCCCTGAGCAGAGTCAATTCATGGGTGTCATTGTTTAACTTCCATTTAGATTTTTATGACTAGGGGGATTTGTCGGGATGAGAGTTATTGCTGATGAGTTTGGAGGTACTGGTCTTCCTATGATTGTGAATTAGATCTTCTTTCCTGGTATCCTTTTTCAAGTCATATTTTCTTTTAGGAAGTCCCTTGCAGCCCTTGCTATGTTTCTTGCTGATGGGAACTCAGAAGGTTTTACCAACATTTTGATGGGAAAGTCTAGTTTCTTATACTCTTGCCTTTTTGGTAATGAGGGATCCTTTTCTCTTTGACTTTCTAACTGTCTAAAGCTTTTCAAGGTTGTTGACTCATTCCATTTAGCCATAGTTTTCATGGTGTCTATATTTTAAGCTGCCAATTCTTCCTTCATTCTCTTCATTTTCATAGCCCTTTTGTCATTTGACTTTTTGCCATCTTTCCAATTATGGGGTGAAGGAGTGATATTGGGAAACAACTTCAGCTTTTCAATCCTTACTATTTCATCTAGCAAAGATTCAGTTGGCTTTCCAGTGAACTGTTCCTTATCAACGTCATATGATTTTACTACCGTGATGTGATTAAGGTAATCCTCTCTAAGCAGCTTTTGAGATCTACATTAGTTATAGGATCATGTGAAAGATTACTGCAGACCATGTTGACATAACCTCTGACGGCTTCTACCTTTTTGTATTCATCTGTTAGAATCTATATAATGTGCTTATCATCCTTCCCTTGTTTTTTCTTCTAAAGCCATTCTTTTAGCCTGGCTTTTCTTCAATTCTAAATATTCTTCAACATTGGCTTGGCTAGGAAGGTTTGCAGATGGAAGAGATGCTGATGTTGGTGAGGATGTTGGGATAGAAGTTGTTGAGATAATGGTGATAGGAGTTTGATGGGTGATTTGATAGGTGAGGTAATCATTTTTCTTTTTCTGGTTTGAGGGATAGGTGGTAGTGATTTGGTGAGTGAAGTTGTTGTAACATCTGTTGGCCTTTTTGTAATACCGACATATGTTGAGAAGTAGTGGTTTGTGGTGGAGCAGAGGTTTGAGAAGATGTAAAAGTGGTTTGAGTAATGGCGGGTGAAATAATGGTTTGAGTAGTGGGTGGAATAGTGGTTTGAGTGATCTTAGCCTTTTTGGTTGGATTGCAGGTGGAACCTTTCTCAAACTATCACTACTCTCCCCCATTTTGGCATCATCTGCAAGATGTCTGGGTGTTGGAGTAGCACCTGTTGCTTGAAGGAGATAATCTTTTATGGCTTCGATTTCTGCTTGTGTATTAGAAAATATTGATTCAACCATATTTCTTATCAATTCCATGTAAATGTTGTGGGTGGCATCTGCAGACTGCTTTTGGAATTAAAGGTAGGGTTGGGCATAGAACCAAACCTTTTCTGCAAGTTCTCCATTTGTAGGAGGAGTAGAGTTTTGTACCAATGCCTTCATCATGTCTTTTATCTCAGGCTGATGATTCTAATTGGACACTCTAGCTGTTAATTCTTTGTGTATTAAATCATCACCTAAATGAATAGGATCATCTGAATTCCCATTAGAAGTGGTTGTATCTCGTTTTGAACTAGATGCCCCTTTTTCTTGGTACCGGGGACTTCCGGCTGTTATTTAGTGTACTATTTTAGACTCAACAGTTATTGACTTCAATGGGGTTTTAGTAATGTAACTACTGTCCAATTGTGAGACTGCTGTCTCTACAATTATAGTAGCTGCCCTACTTGAAATACCTTCCTATGTCTCTTGGGACATAGGAGGTGTACTCTCAGTGATTTGTGGTTGAGATGAACTTGGTTGATTCAAGTAGGGTTATCAAGTGCAACAAACAATGGTTTGATTGGTGGAAAGCATAAGTGTGGTAGGTGGAGTGTAAAGAGAAGTAGCCTGGGAGAGGCGCTTGAGTATAGATAATCAAGTGATATATCTCTCCTTTAATTTGTGTCCCTGTGCTTACAACATCCTCCTTTTGTGATGATGAGTAAGGAGTTTGGATGGGTGGAGGTGTGTGCATCTGTTATGAGGAAGTAACAACAAATATTTGCTGATTTTATGATACAACAGGCTCCTCTAGCACCTCAACTTCCAGATTTACCTTTTTTGGTGTTTTCTTTTTGGTTTTGGGCTTGCAGATATATGTGGTCCTTTTGGAAATGGCTGGTGTGTGTTCCACAATACTGGGTTTGGTACCGCGGTCACCAGGAGAAGTGGGCTCTACAATAGATGTTGTAACATCTGTTGTTGGATTTTTTAAAACATTTTTGTCACCCACATTTTCTTGACTTTTTGTCATCATGTGAGTGAATGTTTTGCTTGAAAGACTTATAATTTAGAGGCTCTCTCCTTTTGCAAAAATGTTTTGTACCAAGACCATATGTAAAAGACAACTTATGAGTCTTAGGTATAAGAGACATGCTTTGGGCTTGCCATCTTTCTTGGCTTTTACATTAATTTGCAACCATATCCAAAAACAAAGCATTGGAAAGCTTATAATTAGATTGTGTCAAGATAGCATATCTCAAATACTGTGTTTTTAAAGGAATTTCATTATATCTAGTTATTTTAGGTGAGAGACATATAAGTAAGGTATGAAATAAAAATTTCATTGTAGGAGGAAAATTAGGTTTAAAAATTGTTGATCCAGCCATCTGACCATCATACTCACTTTCTATGAATTCATGATGAAGATCAGTTTTTGGGAAAGATTCACTGCCTTTCTCATCGTGTAGGGCAAAAGAGGCGGAAATCAGTTTAGGGATGATCTGAACAACAGTACATTGACTGTTGAAATGATGGTGTAGGGCTTGTTGTCATGAAGCAAGCAATCTGATTTTAGCCAAAACTCTTCGATATTTTTTTCTAAATGGATGGGTGCATCGGCGATAAGAACATTGTGATATTTAGATGAGGTGATAATCTCAATGATTGAGTGAAATTCTTTATTTGAAGAGGTTTTCACAGGATATGGAAGATAATTATGGGGTGATTTCAAAAAAAGAGCCATTGTGGAAAATGATCAACTCTTTTGAAAATCTTTTAAGCAGATGATCTTTTGAGTAAACAAGAAGAATCTTTTACAAAATATTTGAGATGATGATCTTTTTGTTTGTGGAGAGAAGATTTTGGTTTTGAAAAACTAGTGTTATCGTACAAGTAAGGATAACCTCTGTATGGTTAGGGTTTTTATAGGGTTTTCCATTAGTGGTATGATCTGGTCAAACGATTACCTTTTTGGTGAACGTGACGGGTTTTTATTTGATGGAGCAAAACCTTGTTTGGTCAAAGCTCTGTTTTAACAAAACCCTTTGAGGAAGAAATATAGGATCTGTTTTTTTAAATATCTATTTGAAACCTCTGATATGCTCAATAGACCTTTGAATAACAAAAACAATGGTTTGAGACGGCTGTTTGACTTTTGGTCAATAGAGATTTGAAAAACCTTTGTTTGTAACCTTTGTTAGGTTAAAAAGAGTTTTGAATGAAAACAATGGCTCTGTTTGACTTTTTGTGATTTGATGAATTAGTGGTTCTTTTGCATTCAACAGTGGTTATCCACACTTACACAAACTTTTGAACCAATGAGACAGACTTTTAAATTCCTTAAACAGATTTTTGAAATTTCGTGATTTTATCAATCTTTTCAATGATTTAACAACAAATTTTTTTTAATTTTCAAAACAACATTTTAATGTTTTTATTTAGAAAAACTAATAAAATTTTAGTCTCTATTTAGCATCCCAATTCTTGAGATCAATATTTCAAAACTAGATGTGTCTAATGCTTTTGTAAAGGAATATGCTAATTGATCTTTAGTGGGAACATGATGAAGTGAAATCAATCCTTTTCGTAACAGTCTCTTACAAAGTGATGACAAATGTCAATATGCTTTGTTTTTTAATATGACACTAGGTTCATAAAAATGTTTCTAGTTGCTTGATTGTCCAAAATTAATGGTGTCTTTAGAGCAGTTATACCAAAATCAAGCAATTGATTCTGAAGCCACAGGAGTTGTGGTGGGCCACTTTCAGCAGCTATATATTATTCGTCTGCTGTAGAGTTAGAGACTGTTTTTTGCTTTTTGCTCTACCATGAAACCAAGGCATTTCGTAGGAATTGGCAGCCTCCTGGTGTTGACTTCCTTGTTTTGTGGCAACGAGCGAAATTACCATTTGAGAAACCTGAAAGCTCAATATTTCCATTAGCTGGATACTAGATACCAAGTGTGGGAGAACCTTTTAGGTATCTAATATCCTTTTTACAGCTACTAGGTTTGACTTTCTAGGTGATGCTTGATATCTTGCAAAAACACAAGTTGCAAATATAATATCAGACCTTGATGCAGTTAAGTACATCAATCACCCAATCTTACATCTGTAAAGTGTGAGATCTATCAAGTTGTCCTTTTCAAAAGTTATGAATGGATTTGATGTACTCATAGGGGTAGCACATGGTTTACAATCATTCATGTCAAACTTTTTCAACAAAGTTTTGACATATTTCTTTTGGTGAATGAAAGTTCCATTTTCAAGTTGTTAATCTTGGTGACCAAGAAAACATTGCAACTCCCCCATGGCACTCATTTCAAATTGAGTTGTCATCAATTTTCTGAATTAATCACACGGTCTATCACATGTGGATCCAAAGATGATATCATCTACATACATTTGAACAATTAACAGACCTTTCCATTTTAAAAAAGAGTTTTTATCAATTTTACCTCTTTTAAATTTATTCGATAGGAGAAAAGTAGATAGAGTTTCATGCCAGGCTCTTGGTGCTTGTTTTAGTCCATACAATGCTTTGTTTAGCCTGTATACATAATCAGGATTGAACGAGTCATTAAATCCAAGTGGTTAACACACATAGACCTCTTCTTGGATTTTTCCATAAGAAAAGCACTCTTTAGATCCATCTGATACACCTTCATGTTGTGGTTGATATCAAAGGCCAAGAAGAGTCTTATGGCTTCCAACCATGCTACAGGAGAAAAGGTTTCATCATACTCAATTCATTCTTCTAGTTTATACCCTTGAACCACAAGCCTCGCTTTGTTTTTTTATAACTATGCCTTTTTCATCACTTTTGTTTTTAAAGTTCCATTTTGTACCAATTGGACAAGTGTCCTCTAGTAATAGTACAAGTTCCCATACTTGTTGTCTCTTAAACTGAAGAAGCTCTTCTTGCATGGCTTCTACCCAAGTGTTGTCTTTTAATGCTTCTTGATATTTAACAGGTTGGATAAGTGATAGAAAGCCTTCAAATAGGCAGACATTTGAGGTTTGGCTTCTTGTGAGCACTCCTGCATTAATGTCTCCTATAACTTGTTCTGGCGGATGAGAAATGTGGAAAATAATGTTTCAACTGTATCGAATAATGGAATTTTGTAGTGAGGGGCATAATTGGTTATTTTCTAGTGAAACCTCTGTTGCCATTTTAATATGGTCAAAAGTGGTTTGAAATGGTGGTGATGGGATTGGCCTAATTAGTGAGTTATTTGATGATGAGGATAGATAAGTGGTTTGACCACAAGCAGCATCAGAGGTTTGGGGTTGACTTTGATCAACGGTGGTTCGAGTTATCGTGGACTAACTGTTGTTTTGTGCAGATGAGCTTTGTGGATTAGAAGCAACTTTGTATAGAGATGACATCTCAATGTCAAATCTATAATCCTGTTGTGCTGCACTTTGTTTGCCTGTACCGACTCCCACATTTGTAGTTACTTCTTAAAAATTGAATTTATCAAGATAAAAAAGTTCTGCTGGATTTTAGAGATTTTCAAGGATGATATTTCATTAAATTTTACATTTAAGAGTAAATTGCACAAAACATCCTTTATGTTTCCTTAAACTTGCAGGTTTCAGCCTTAATGTTTAAAAGTGGCTAAAAACAGCCTTTAAGTTTATTTTTGTTCACGTTATTTTCTTCAGTTAAGTTCCCTCACATGCATAACATGTGAGGGTATATTCGTCATTTTGGTTGATCTTCCACCCACGTCAATTATAAGAAAAAGAATATTTAAGGTTTAACCTATTTTAAAAAAATTCTAACCACAGGGACTAATGTGCAATAAAACCAAACTTTTAAAAACCAAACACCCTCTTTTTCGGTCTTCTTCTCCGGCGACTTCGCCGGATTCCGGCGAACCCGGAATTAAGATAGGAATCTTGTTAAGCTAGCCCACTAAGCTATAAAGATTAACACATATTTTGATCATGCCAATCAAACTCTTCAGGATTATCATCAGTTGGAAGAATCGACGCCTTATTCGCATCAGACGGAAACGATAAACGACTCTTCAACCCTATATACCTCTCACGGAACTCCGATGCCGTCAAATCAGAGAACTTCGTAACACCGTGTTCAGTAGTCGGATCCAGCAACTGGTGACGCTTAGGACGCCGCAAGTTAGAGTTAAACACTATCAAACGGTAATCGTGCTCCTCTGTAGTCGCGTACGTTTTACCAAACTTTGTTTAAACTAGGTTAAAACTTAAATATTTTTTTTTATAATTGAAGTGGGTGGAAGATCAACCAAAATGACGAATATACCCTCACATGTTATGCATGTGAGGGAACTTAACTGAAGAAAATAACGTGGTTAGCTGTAAAGGATTGAACCCGCAACAAAAATAAACTTAAAGGCTGTTTTTAGCAACTTTTAAACATTAAGGCTGGAACCTGCAAGTTTGAGGAAACATAAAGGATGTTTTGTGCAATTTACTCTACATTTAATGATACTTCTATAGTCGTGGTCCTTGTATTAAACACTTTATAAGCCTTGGTTGTAGAAGAATATCCTAAGATATACCACAATCCACTTTTGCTGCAAACTTGGAAATTGAATCTTTGTGATTCAAAATAAAGCATGGACAACCAAAGATTTTGAAAAATGAGATTAATGATTTTATTTTGTACAAAATATCATAGGCAGTCTTTTGATGTCTAGAATTTATTAAGACCCTGTTTTGATCATAACATGTAGTATTCACAGCCTCTGCCTAAAAGGACAATGGAAGACCAGAATCTGCAAGCATAGTTCTTGCAGCCTCAATAAGGATTCTGTTTTTTCTTTTAACAACCCCATTTTGTTCATGAGTTATGGGAATACTGAATTGTCTCAGTATCCCTTTGGATATGCAAAATTCATCAACCTCTTGGTTTCTGAATTCTGTCCTAGTGTTACTTCTAGCGGACTTTACAGGAGGATCATATTGTTTTTCTATTTTTGTGATAAATTCTTTTAAGATACCTACAATCTCATCTTTTGAGTGTAAAATGAATGTCCATGTAAACCTAGAAAAATCATCAACTATCTCTAAGCAATACCTCTTTTCTCTCAAACTCATCATTTTTCCTGGGCCAAACAAATCCATATGCAACAATTATAAGCATTTGGGTGTTTTGGACACTTCAATGGGTTTGTTTGAAACCTTATGTAGTTTTCCTTTTTAAAAGAAGACACAATGTTCATCACATTTGAATTGCTTGGTTGGTAATCCTCTAACAAGTTTCTCCTTTGTTAGAGTGTTAATTGTTTTTAAATTAACATGTCCCAACCTTTTATGCAAGAACTATGTTTCTTTTGTTAAGGCAATAGAGAAGAGGCAAACATTGGATTTTGGGTTTTCTTTAGACATGTCTACTATATAAGCATTGCCACTTCTATGAGCAACAAGTTGTGTAGTACTTTCAGCTATAATTTTGTCAATCTTTTTTTACAACCTCAAGTCCACCGATTTTACAAGTTGTTTTTGTAAAGAATGAGCCATAGCGTTTGTCACTCATTTATGAAAAAACTGAGTAAATTGAATTTTAAATTGTCAACCAGATGAATATTTTCAAATTTTAGCTTTCCAACTTGAACATCCCAGACCCACTATTACCAAAGGAAATGTCACCATCTCTATGAGAATGAAAATTTGATGGTAGAGCTTTTCATCCAGTCATATGTCTGGATCCTCCACTGTCTACATATCATAGGCTATCTAGGCATGTGGATATTCCCATTTTGGTGGCCATTAATATGCATTTGCATTTATTCTCTTCATCAGTTGTATTCCAAGGATCACTGTTTTGACAACACTATCATCACCTTTTTCACAAACTATTGTTTGTACTAGGTTAGATATCTTTTCAACACTTTGTATGTTAAGATTTTCTGGTTGTTTTTAACGGTTTCCTTAGGTTTGCTGAATTTTTATTTTAACTTATCCCATATTTCTTTTGCACTATTACGGTGTAATAGCTCTGCATAGATCTTGTTTGGTAGAACCTTTACAATTATAATGAGTGCTATGGCATATATCTCAAACTTTGTGAAATCAGGCATAGAGTAATCTTTAGGTTACTTTGGCTCATAGATATTAGGATTTTCGACACAAGGTGTCATTGGAATGTGTGGTTCGTACAATACAGACCTCCAACATCCCGGGTATTATTAAGCTAAATAGTTTACCATTAAACGTTGCCAGATATTATAATTTGATCAGTCAAGCATTGGTATTTTTCTATCACTACCGAAGAAAAGTGAATCACAATTATCGATTGATATTCTCTTTTTGATCCTTTTAGAAGAACAGAGTAGGTTTAAAACACTTTTTGGGTTTTATACTTTTCTACTTTGAGCTACGAATAGTATTGGATCTCTGATGAGCTGATCTTTGTATGTTAAATTGATTGTGAAATCGAATTTAACGTGACGAAGCTCTAATACCAATTGTTAGAAACTGAATTTGATACTTGCAAACAAATACTGATAAAACACAATATAATTCACAAGTAGATAGATATTGTTAGAAACTATTTTCAATTGATTCAAATGTTTTTACAGAAATGATTCTACAATCTCCCCCTCAGCTGATCCCTCATAAGAACTATTTGTACAAATAAGAATGTGTGAAGTGATGAAATTGATCTCTAACAGGTGAGATCTATTTATGCTAAGTACTAAAGCTCTGTCCGTGATAGACTGACATCACCCTGATAGTGACATCTACCAAACATAAAAGATTCCATAGATGTTACAAACATCTGTGCAAATCCTAACATCTACTTTAACTAGTCTAAACGCTAATACAAGATAAATACTCTTACATTAAGAAAGTACTGTCTAAGCTATCCACTGTTGTAGTTATCCAAACATCTGATTGGCGATATAGATGTTTGTTCTTCTTCATCAAACATTTGACTTCATCAGTGATTTGGTCGTCGATTCTCTTTGAACAGCAGTTCCAATACTTGATCAGATGTTTGCTTTGTTCTTGAACAGATGTTATGATTAGGTATTCAAGATACACAATCTTTGGGGAGAGAATTACTTCATCAACTATTTATTTCTTGATCCTTGATTCATGTTTTAGCTTTTGAATATCATTTGTTCTTTTGTAGGTCCAACAACTACAAGAATTCCTTTACTCAACCAGATTACGAGGACTATACTGGTCAGTGGAAAATAGTGTGTGAATCTCCGAACAAGGAGTTATACGACTATAACCTCGCCAACCTTCATAGACATTTTATCAGTCAACAACGTCAACGTAAGCTTTGTTTTAAATTTATACATTCATTTAAATAGATACATATTTGAATATGTGTTATATCTTTCAAATGTTTTTGTTTATCTATGGGATAACTTGTTCAACACATCCTAACATACGCAATAACACGACATGTACAAACAATCTACACCTTAATACGACACTTATAGACAATAACATCATAATAACGAACGTCACCAACACAAGTGTCATTTGTAGATATGGCGTGGACCAAGAGTTGGTAATCACACTAAAAAAATACCATTTATTGGCACACATTTTAAATGGTATTTAATTTATATGTCACTAATTTGGCTTTTAATGGCCCAATGCGTATGCCACATGCTTGGCACATATTTTTAGTGGCATTTACCTTTTGTGCCATTGATGAATGTTTTTAGTGGCACTTTATGGTGCCACTAAAGGGTTTTTTCATATGATCGTGAAAAATTAAAGTGATTTTATGCAATTACTAAAACTTCAAAACACTATAAATTTTTAATGACGCTAAAAGATTAAAATTTGCCGCCAATAAATTTCCTTTCCATCAGATTTCCCTCCCATACAAAAGGTTGGAGTGCTCAAATTAGGTTTTTATGCCCCTAGATTTCACTCCCCAAACGACGCTCCTCCACTCACGTCATCTGATGTGTTTAAAGGTATCAAGCAAGCATATTGGAGTTATTGGGGATGAACCCCCTCTCGCTTATTTCACATCCTCTCCCTTTCTCTAATCTTACCGGGCATACACTCGTTACAACTTCTGAGTTTTGCGTGATACCGGTCTCATTGGTTGTCGGTAAATTATTAATATTATATTTAAGTTTCATATACCTATCGTGTTTAAGCTATAATCTCATGTTTACCGCCATAAATGAGATCTAAACATAATTATGCTCTCGAATTCGAAAAATAGGTTTCGTTGAATTTGTTCTGTCTTTTAATCGTGTAGTGCAAGGATCAACTAATTTAGCATGACTTCTTTATTACAATTTGTTCATCGTTTCAGGTAGACTTGTACATTGTTATGAAAAGTTGTGGTTGTTTTGCCTTTTAGCTTATTTCACATTCTTGAATTCAATTTTTCAAAAAAAAAAACAAAACAAAATAAAACAAAGTGCTACCGTTTTCCCATTATTATATATTCACTTTACGTGGGTTCTAGAAGCCTATGGACTCATCATGATATGATGAGTCAAAGTTTACGATATCATTCTTTTGTTGTCTTTACGGTTTATGTTATGATTTTACTTTATTCTTCATGAGTTAAATGTGTCTTTATGCTTAATAAGTTGTATCTTGTATTTTGACTGTTCTAGGCATGCTTATAAGGTGTTTGATCAAATGGCTATACCTTATTTTGACATTATTTTGTATGTCAACTCTAGTTCCTGCTTTGTTTTGCATTAAATCAACCAAATTAAAATAAAAAGAACGGTTCGCATAATTTTCTTATAATTTGAATGTTACATAATATAATACTCTTAAAGAAAAGTAACAATGGGGGGATATGAGACTTTGGATATGAAATACTAGGCGACTGGTTAAAGTTTTCAATGATAATTAGTGATAAAGGTTTTGAGCATGATAGTGGTAAAAGAAGCCAAAACTTTTGATTGGTAAGTTCTAACCGCCTTTAATTATGTGTTAATTTTGAGATTATTTTTTTGTCTAGTTACTTATGATCTCATATTTTGCTGGTTTTGGACCGAGTCGAATGAGACGAAATTCAATTTGTTCGAATTAGTTTTATTAGTATTCATTGTCAGGAGTTTGTTGTCAAATTCAGAATTTTGAGTGTTCGGGTGAAAAAGAAGTTCCTATGCTTATTAAGGGTGAAATAAGGTGTTGGTTTATAAGAATCCATTTGCTTATTTAGATTAATTGTTTTTAGTAGATTCAAATTTACAAGTATACATCGAATGTGAAAGCGAACTAAGCTATATGCTTAAGAGCATACCAGATTAAATATGTAATCCCAAACACCATCTTAATAATTAGTTTTGCTTAAAAGTGACTATAATTTTGATTTTATACTTATTTAGGGCCAAACCTAATCCTATTGATTGGAGAAGATTCAGCAAAGAATGGGATATTATTTGACCTCGGTTCTTTGAAAGATGCCAAAATCGGACAAATAATAAAAAGTGCATCTTTAAATCACATTTTTCCCATATCTGCTATGGTATAAATTTATATGTTTCAAGTTGGATCAGATCCTGTTGGGGTGTTTGTTGGCTTTGGAAGCAATTGTAGATCTCCTTGGCAGTTTTCAGGTGAAAGAGACCTCGAACTAGTGGGGCTTGAAGTCATTGGGTGATTTTGTTTTGGCAGTTAGCGGCGTTAAGGCAGATTTACAACAAGGTAGCGGTGAAGGACTTCAACATTTTTCTTTGAATTGAAACACATGGGTAATTCCTAAGGTCAAAGTCTTTGTTTATAGGGCCTTACTAGATTAAATTCCGACAAAGGATAACCTGATCAAATGAGGGATGGGGAATCTTGATAATGTGTGCCCCATTTGTGGGTATGTTGACGAGAACGTGGATCACCTACTTTCTCTTGTGCTTTTATCTAAACCAGTCTGGTACAAAATTGGCTTTGAATCCCATTCCCTACTGGAATTGGATCAAGAGATGCTCAAGAAATAACCAAAACTGTCATATTTGAATGAGTTGTTGGAGGTAAAACATTCTGCATAAAATCGCATTAGCTAATTTCAACATATTCCAGAGTGCCTCACATGCTTTTTTAAACAAAGGTCTTGAATTGCTGAAATGATTCTTTCGGGTTATATTTGCACTGATTGCATGTTTTAGTGTGTTAGTTTCATGTGAAATGAAGTAGATTAGGTGTTTACATCGGAAGGAAATATTATTCTTATAAACCTAATCTTGTTAGAAATCTAACTTTGTATATTTTTTAACTGGTAATTGTTGGTACCATTGCTAATAATTAGCACGAGGACCATTTTACTTGCATGAAGATTGTGATAGAGGTTCATGAACTCAATGAAGTTTCAATTATATTTAAACATTTTTGGTTGTTTTTTAATGTTTGATATTTGGACTTAATTTGACATTGTTTGAATATTTGTTTGTGAACATTTGGAATATGTTTGGATACTAAACAAACTTTTTATTGGCGTGACGATATTATGATTTTTATATTCCATAGTTTAAATTTAATTATGTATTGTAAATAAATAACGATAATAATATAATAAATGTATGTAGTGATACTTATTAATGTGATTTTTGTGGCAAAAATTATTTGCCACTAAAGTAGTGTGAATATTCAACTAAAAATAGTTTTTCCGACGCAAAATTTTTGCCACAAAAAGTTTCTTTTATTATATTGTGGCAAAAACATAAAGTGTCACTAAAAGTCTAAAACCTTCTAGTGGCATTTTTTTGTGTGCCGCTCATTCTTTAAAGGGTTTTCAGTGGCACTTTATTGGCTTTTAGTGGTATTTTTTTGCGTCACTTTATGACATTTTTTTTGTAGTGTGAACCCATGTTAAAATCTATACATCTTTACATATATTTTATCATTATAACGTCTTCCGTTAAATAAAGATAAATCACCTCAACCAATCACAAGTGTCATTAGCACCAATATGGAGTACCATACATATCCTTGATGGTTCCATAAGATGGATCACGACTAGAAGGGTCGCAAAGTACAGTGTTGTAAAAGAAGAAAAGTAGTTGGATGTCTTTAACCCAAACTTGGGGGATTTCTCTTTAAAATGAGTCTTCTTCTAAGGAGGGAAATGAATAAACTTTAATTAAACCTAATTCTATTTTAACCTTGAAACATAATTTGTAAATTTAATGGAGAACCTTTAATTGGTTTTTCGACTTAAATTCTATTTTAACCACTAAAAAGCTTTAGTGACATTGCTTCTAGTGACATCTTTTTTGTGTGCTGCTCATTCTTTAAAGGGTTTTCAATGGCACTTTATTGGATTTTAGTAGTATTTTTTTGTGTGTCACTCTATGATATTTTTTTTGTAGTGTGAACCCATGTTAAAATCTATACATCTTTACATATATTTTATCATTATAACGTCTGCCGTTAAATAAAGATAAATCACCTCAACCAATCACAAGTGTCATTAGCACCTATATGGAGCACCATACATATCCTTGATGGTCCTATAAGATGGATCATGACTAGAAGGGTTGTGAAGTATAGTGTTGTAAAAGAAGAAGAGTAGTTGGATGTCTTTAACTCAAACTTGGGGGAGTTCTCTTTAAAATGAATCTTCTTCTAAGGAGGGCAGTGAATAAACTTTAATCAAACCTAATTCTATTTTAACCTCGAAACATAATTTGTAAATCTAATGGAAATTGTTTTTTCGACTTAAATTCACCACACCACTTGCGAAATGCCTAACTATAATTCATCCAAAGTGGAGCTGAAAACCCAAAGCAACACTCTTCGTGCTCTTAGTATTCTCTACTCATTCTATATTACTTGCTTTTATTTTTTGGTTTTAAAGTACAGTAGTAAAAGTCGTATCATTTTGGTTCGATACTTGTTTATTACATAAACTATACTATAAACGATAGGTACACTTATCTATTGTGTGTGTTTAGTTTAAGTAATAATCATTTCTTTAAAACTAGATAAACATGGCGTGTAAACCAATAAAGATAAAACACTTGTTGGTGCATATTTGTGACAACATCTTAGATTTGGTCTTTGGATATCTTGTAATTAGTAAAACGATAAATAGTTAATGGGTTTAGTATTGTAGTAGTTGATTAGAAGTGATTGGGCTAAACCAGACACATTATGAGGAGTGGTAGGCGAATTGGGCCTAGACCAATTTGCAGCTCATGTGGTGAAACCCTCAGTTGCAAACTTGTTTCTAGGTAAAGAGACTTTTGCATTAGGGTTAAGGTGGCTCAGTTAATCACTTCAGAGTGAGTTGAGAGAGAATTAGTGTGAGTCTTGAATTAATTGTAAACATTCGTGTTGGATAATCAATAGAAGACTGATTGAAATTGATAGTTCGTGTTCTTGATATTGTTCGGTTTTCTGTGATAATCTAATCTAGAGGATTCCGCACTCTAGGTTGGATAGACGATTCTGTGAAGATCCATACGGATTGGGGGACCTATAATTGGTATCAGAGCATTCGGCTCTTGTTTTACTCGGTTCAGAATCGTAACAGCAAGAAAAGTTGAAGTTTTGGACGTTTTTGAAGGTTGGGTCAAAGTTTTGACGGCTGTTCTAGGGTTCTATTGTTATTTCGGATAAACAAGAGTGATCTGGATAGAGGAAGTGCATCTCGAATCGTAAGAGAAGCATCTCGGATCAGAAAGCTTGCATTTCAGATCATCAGAGTTGTATTTCGGATCATAAGTGAAGCATCTTGGATCAGAATAGTTGCATCTCGGATTAGAACAGTGCATCTTGGACATTATACATCGTTGGATTCATATCGTCGGGACAAGTCTAACGGTATAATTTGGTGATCACACATTTCGGACAAATTTTTAATGTTTTTAACGAGCCGGTTCGGTAAAAATGTTGAATATGTCTAACTTGAACGAATTGTTGAGAATGGAGCACTAGGCAGACGCAACTAATAAACCTCCAAAAATGTTGAAGGTAGAGAATTACCTTACATGGAACGATAGGTTTCAGTCATTCATTGTATATCAGGACACAGGATGTGGATCTGTATTCAAGATGGGTATGTAAACCCAACTCATGACTTTGAAGGCAGACAACGTGTCACCGCCTATGTGAACATGTCAGAAGCTAAAAAGAGAATGTATGAGTCTGAGAAGAAGGCCTTAGCTGCTATAAAGATGTCATTACCTGATGGCATCAAACATACATTCAAGTGTTATACTATTTCGAAGGAGATGTGGGATGCTCTAGAGAAGAGGTATGAGGGCAATCCTGCTGAAGAAACAATTTACTGTCTTTTAAGGAATGAGAAATGAGTCCCTTGAAGATATTATCACGAGATATTATTATCTAATGTCAGAAATGGACAATTATGACATAGAGGGATACACATACGTTGAGATAAACGATAAGTTACTGGATGCTTTACCTGCCAAGTGCGATATTTATACTCTTATGATAAAGGGTGAAGGTGACTATGAAGACAAAGACTTGGAAGAAGTTGTTGGGAAACTGAGAGCTTATGAGCTCAACATGAAGAAGAAGGAAACTGGATACGATCAGATTCAAGATCCGGGAATTTATAAAGGGCTTACATCTTCATCTTCCAACAATGCTTCAAGTGATTCTGCAACTGCGTTTCTCTCATGTGAAAATGAGCAGATTGTGACCAATGCTGATGGTGAAGTATGTTTTGTAGCTGCTTTGGGAGGATTGTCAGGAGCAAAGAGACAACAATCAGGCAATAATAACAGCAGTACAAGGTCTATGACTCTGAGTGTCAAGGCTGCTGAAGATCATCTGGCATTGCTTGCTTCATTCATTGCTTCGTATGAGAACAACATACAGGGAAGAACATCTGGTCCTGCTACTTTCGATGAAGATTATGATTAGATTGACCCTGATGACCTAGAAGATATGGATTTGGAGTGGCAGATAGCCATGATCTCTAAAAGAGTGAAGAGATTCATGAATAAGACGGGCAGAAAGTTTGTTGAAAAGAATGTAGGTTTCAACTAATCTAAAGTGCAGTGTTACAACTGTCAAAATTACGGACACTTCGCTAGAGAATGTCAACGACCTAAGACTGAATCTCGTTCTAACTCATCTTTTCAAGATTTTTCTGTTCATGGTTCAAGCAACAGGAATGCATCAACTAACACTGGATCAAAGGCCTTGATCTCTACTGCTAGAGAAGGTTCTTATGATTGGAGTGTTCATCTAGAAGGTGATGACAATGCCACACAGGCGTTCATGGCTGAGATAGCCCCAATTGATGATGAAGAAGTGAAGGCTGATGCTGAGGTAGAGCGAGAGAAGGTAGCTGAAAAAGCTGATGTAGAACAGAATGCTATAGATAAAAAGATGACTGCTGATTTGCAGCTTTCATGGCCGATCTAAGCAAATTAATAGGATAGGTACATTCTAACTCTGGCAGTTCTAATTGCTTAAAACGTCGTGAACTGCAAAGTGAAGTTGACAGGTTAACAAAACAAAACCAAAGTCTAGTAGATGAGCTCTCGAACGTAAAAGAGTCAAACTTTTTTGTAAAAAGAAATGAGTCATTATATTTGAAGAAAATTTAAGGTTATGAAGAAGAAATCAATATTTTAACTTGTAAACTAAATGAAAAACTTCAAATTATAAACTTAGCTCATGATACGATGGGAGTGACAAAACAAAAGAAAGTTCTGAAAAATGAAAAGAGTTGTCAGAAGTACAATTGAAAATTTGTGAACTTGAAAAGAAATTGAATCAATTCAGAGATTCATCTTTTGTTATGAAACACATGATGAATGGCTTGAAGAAGAGTAATGACAAGATAAGTGTGAGCTTCAAAGGTTTCAATGAAGTTTCACCACCTCTTGGTCATGACTATTCTTTCTTGCCAGACGAAGAAGAGCTTACAGACTTTGGGCCAACTACACCTAGTAGTTCCACATCAGGGAATGTTGATGTGTCTGAGAATGTCAAGAAGGATAATAATAGAGAAGCGGTTTTAAAAACATAGAATACACACCCTAAGAATCAAAAGCAATTTTTGTTAAAAGGATTGATTTTGTTAAAGAGGGTGATATGAAAGAAGAGACCACTGTTATTACAAGAGAGTCAAATGTGCAGTTTGCTAAAAATAAAAACAAAGAAAAATCAGAAAGTGAGCAAACTAAACAAGATCCTTCAAAGGCATCATCATCATCTTCGTCACCTGGTGAATCTAAACCAGAGACCTTAATTAAGAAGTCTTCAGCTAGAAGATCGTGCTTCAAATGTCACAACAAGAGACATGTAGCTAGCTGCTATCCTAACAAAAAGAATGAAGCACAACTCACTGAGAGACAGAAAGCAAAAACACCAGAGAAAATTGGTGATGGTAAGCAGAAGGTTTCAAACTCACCAAAGATATCCGCTACCAAGCAACAAAATGTTGCTGTTGGTGTAGATAAGTCTGAAAAAGGAACTCACCAAGTTCCTCGTTTTCAAAGAAATCAACAAAGATTTCAGCCTGAGTCTACATCAGGCAGATATGAAAGAGCTAGAAGTGGTTCACCAAGAATGAATAACTTTAATGGTCAATCAAGTAATTTCAGAAGTCAAGGTTAATATCAAAGACGATATCAGAATGTTGGTAGTCGAAATTTTTATAACGATGGATTTAGAAATTACTATCATCAAAATTCATGGAACCAAAACCAAAACTTCCAAAGGTCACAAAGTCCAAACATGTTTAGGAAACCTCAAGACCAAAGACCGAATGGAAATCAAAAACCATTTCCATCAATAGGTCTGAGATCCAAGACTCTTGTTAGGAGTGATGGATATTGGATGAATGTTCCGGTGGTTGAAGAATCTTGAAGACCCAAGACCATTAAGCCTTGGGTCCCCCAATCTAACTAATTTTTGTTGGGTTGTGCAGGAGTTGCTAAGGAGGATTATCAACTTGTGGTATGTTGATAGTGGCTACTCCAGGCACATGACGGGGGATGCGAGGTTGTTAACTGAGTTTGAGAATATAGATGGAGGTTATGTGAATTTTGTAGGGGCTAAAGGAGGGCACATTACAGGTCGAGGAAAAGTGACCAACGGGAAGATCACACTAGACAAAGAAGCACAATTTGATGAGCGTGTCTCAAGTCTGTGACGAGGGTCACTTAGTCCACTTTACTAAGTCTGAAGCTTTGGTGTTGAAACCTGGTTTGGTGATACCAGATGACTGGATAGTAATGAGAGTGCCAAGGAGAAACGGCACTTATGTCATGGACATGGGTGCTAAGGATTCTTCCTCGGTGGTGGCGTGTTTACTGTTAAAAGTATCTGAGGCTGGGTCAATGATGTGGCACAGATGCATGGCCCACATCCACTACCGAAAAATGAATTATATTGTTAAAAACGGCTTAGGGGAAGGGGTGCCAGTGCAGAGGTTTCACATGGAAGATAAATGTCTTCCATGTCAAAAAGGAAAACAACATAAGAAACCTCACAAGTCCAAAACAGTAAATTCCATAGATGCCCCTTATGAATTACTTCATATGGATCTATTCGGTCAAGTGAACGTAAGGAGCATAGGTGGAAAGTACTATTGTTTAGTTGTCACTGATGATTATTCACGGTATTCAGGGGTTTTCTTTTTAGGTACAAAAGATGAGACAGCGGAGATGCTGATAGATCTTTTTACAAGATTGAAAAATGTCCATGATGCACGGATCAAGAGGATAAGGAGTGATAATGGCATGGAGTTCAAGAATCAGATTCTGGATCTCTATTGTCTTCGCAAGGGAATTGAACATCAAATTCTGCTCCTTATACACCTCAACAGAATGGAGTCGCTGAGAGGAAAAACAGGACGTTGATTGAAGCCGCTAGGACTATGCTTTCTGATTCAAAACTTCCAGGTCTTTTCTGGGGAGAAGCTTTGAACACAACTTGTTATGTCCTAAACAAAGTTTTGATGGTTAAACGGTTTACAAAACATGTCACAAACTATTGTTTAGCCGAAAACCAAACTTAAAAGGCTTTGAACCATTTGGATTACCCTGCACCATTGTGCGAAATGAAGATAAACAAAAATTCGGTGAGGTAGCTGACGAGGGTTACTTTCTAGGTTATATGCCTGGAACACCGAATAAAAGGGTTTTTAATCTAAAAACTTGTAAAATTGAGCTTGTGTTTAACATGGAAATCACTAGTTATTCACCTCAACAATCAGCGAGTGGTCCTGCTATATTATATGATTAAGATAGCGTTTTTAAATCATTTAATATTCCTGATTTTTCCAATGCAGATGAGTCTCAAGTGATTCAAACTGTGATCAGCGAAGATGAAGAGGGTGACTTCATGCCTAGATCGAGTACATCAATGACAGATGCTCTAGAAACTTCTTCTAGTGGAGCTCCACATGACTCAAGTAATAGTGAGTCTGAACCAATTCAGGGGGGGGATTTTACTAATTTGTATGCTAAAAAGAATATTCAGGGGGAGATTGGATCTAATCTGGGAGATAATTTAGTACTTGACACCATTGCCACTACACGCGCAAACAAAGATCATCCAGTTAAGAACATCATAGGTGATGTTGCTGCAGATGTTCAGACAAGAAGAGGTGTAATCGAAGGTTCCTGTTTATTTACTTCAATTCATAAGACAGGGATGATACATGAGTGTTTGTATAGTCGCTTTATTCCCAAGAGGAGCCAAAGAATGTTCACATGGCTCTAAGGGTTGAAGCTATGCAAGAGGAACTAGCTCAGTTTAAGAAGTTGATGGTTTGGGAGCTAGTTGACTTGCCTGAAGGAGAAAGGAAATAGGCACCAAGAGGGTGTTTAAGTGCAAGAAAGATGACCGAGGCATTGTGATAAGGAATAAGGCTCGGCAAGTGGTGAAAGGGTTCAATCAGCAAGAGGGGATTGATTACAATGAAGTGCTTGCACCAGTAACAAGGTTGGAAGCAATTCGTCTGTTCCTAGATTTTGCTTCATTCAAGGGTTTCAAAGTTTACCAACTAGACGTGAAGAGTGCGTTTCTTTACGGGAAAGTCCAAGAAGTGGTGTATGTCTCACAACCAGATGGGTAACTGATCCAAAATGGTTTTGAAAGAGGTTAAATTGACAGTACACTTTTCATTAAAAGGAAGAAGGAAGACTTTCTGCTGGTACATGTATACGTAGATGACACCATTTTTGGGTCATCTGATGAGAATATGTGTCATGATTTCGAGGAGGCAACGAAGAGCAAGTTCGAAATGAGTGCGATGGGTGAACTATCCTACTTTTTGGGTTTACAAGTTGAACAAAAGAAGGATGGGATGTTTATACATCAGACGAAGTATGTGTATGACATTTTGTCTCGTTTCAAAATGGAGGATTGCTACTTTCAACACACCTATTTGTGAGAATCACAATCTTGGTCCAGATCATGAGAGTGTGGAGGATGTTGATCCAACTCAATGCAGGGCAATGATTGGCTCTCTGATGTACTTGACTGCTTCTAGACCAGACATCAAGTTCGCAGTGTGTCTTTGTGCTAGATATTAAGCGAATCCAAAAGAGTCACATATGAAAGCGGTGAAGCGGGTTCTTCGTTACTTGAAGGAGAAACCTAAACTTGGGTTATGGTATCCAGCTGCTAGTGATTTGAAGTTTGTTGCTTTCACTGATTCGGACTTTGGAGGATGCAAATCAACCAGAAAGTCTACCACATGTGGTTGTCAGTTCTTAGGAGGGAGGATCGTGTCATGGCAATGCAAGAAGCAGTCTTGCGTGTCTACCTCTACGTGTGAAGCTGAATATATTGATGTGGGTAGCTGTTGCTCTCAGGTTCTCCAGATTCAACAGCAGATGTGCGATTACGGTTTGAATTTCACTCGTACTCCTATTATGATAGACAATAATGCCGCTATTTCAATCACCAACAATCCCGTAAAACACATTCGCACAAAACATATTGACATTCGTCATCATTTTATACGGGATTGTGCTGAAAAAATTGATTGAACTGCATCGAGTTGACACACTAGATAACCTAGCAGATCTTTACACAAAAGAATTCGACAGGGCTCGTTTTAAACATTTAGTCGAACTCAACGAGATGAGGAATCCTGAACAACCAGTTTTCCATAGAAGTTTTGTAAATAATTTACTGCTTTTCAAAAATCAAAACATAAAACAAAAAATTAGAAAATAAAAATAAAAAATGAGTTTTCACTGTGTGGAAAAAGAAGAAATGATAGTACATCAGCAAGTTAGACTGTCACACAGAAATTAAAATTAAATTGCTTAAGTGTGATAGCAGCTTCATCATATGATGTACCAGTAGGCAAAAGGCATGAAATAATCAACTTACCTTGGTGATATAAACATAACGACTGTATATGAGTGGGTAACATATCACTGGCGTATGGTTTTATAACCTTAAATCTTGCGTCGATAGATTGCCAAAATATGAGGTTTTAGGTCTTTATATTGTTATTTCATCCAGGGTATAAAGGTTGTCCTCCTGCTGCATCCAGATATATGTTGACCTAGGCACAACCAAGATATCTTAAAAGAGCTAAAATGCCAAATCCCAAAAAACTGAAGAAGATATCCTATAGAGTCATTCAAATGTGTAAATTGCATTATTCGTACCAAAATTTGTATTTGCCCTAACTCTCGTTGGATATTGGTCTCTTTGCTATACGGAAGTGCTCACATGATCACTAATTATCTAATGTTGTAAATAAAAAAGGATGAATTTCGGTATATTCACCTACTACAAGGAATCTTTGTGCATACCTTGATCGTGGGGGTATTTCCTGAAGTGGGACACATTAGTATATCAGTATAAAATTACCTTAACATATCACTAGGTCATGGTACTTGAAATGTTCATGTATTTTGTTTAAGTGGTTAAACAATACCGGTAATCGTCTTGAACTGCTTTTCATGCACATTACATATGGAATTATCTACTAGTGTGAAAACAGTTTGATGTTGCTGATATGATCTTCTTCCCGATGATTCTCACAAAAACAGAGTGTTTATTATTTAGTTATTTATTTGCTTTCAGAAAATATAAAAATCCAAAAAGATTTCATTTTCTTGTTAATTCTTAGCGTACGAAATATGGTTGTTTATGGAGGAGTTGTTACCGATAGGGGGAGACGGTATTAGGAGATGAGTTCAAAATTTTAACATCTTGCAGGTTCAGTGTGCATAAAAGTTTAAGTGTGTGGTTTGTGTTGCAAATTGTTAAATCTGTGATACAGTTTTACCATCTCTTGAATAATACTAATTTGTTAATTTGTGTTGAAAAATTCTTATGGTTTCTCGAGATTTTGTTTTATAGTATACAGATTGTAGCGGTGTGTTGCTGTGAAGTTTGGTGAAGAGGAGTTTGATTGGATGCATGGTAGAACCTCCTTTCTACATTGCAGACAAAGTTGAAGAGTTTGAAGATTGCTATGCAAGTGCTAAACTGGAGTTTACTCCAACACTAACGATTTAGAAGATTTGGTGATTGGATGCATCAGCTTAGGGGGAGTTTTTGCTGATAGAAGCTATTAAAGCTGAAGCTATCCAAAGACCAAAGATTTTCAAAGACGTTGAAGATGATACCAATGTTGAAGATTGCAAGATGACTGAAGACAAAGTTGTTTTATGAAGCTATTGTCAAGGGGGAGTTTGTTGGTGCATATTCGTGACAACAGCTTAGAGTTGGTCTTTGGATATCTTGTAATTAGTAAAACGATAAATAGTTAGTGGGTTTAGTATTGTAGTAGTTGACTAGAAGTGATTGGGCTAAACCAGACACATTATGAGGAGTGGTACGCGAATTGGGCCTAGACCAATTTGCAGCCCATGTGGTGAAACTCTAGCCTAGTTGCAAACTTATTTCTATATAAAGATAGTTTTGCATTAGAGTTAAGGTGGCTCAATTAATCACTTCAGAGAGAGTTGAGAGAGAATTAGTGTGAGTCTTGAATTGATTGTAAACATTCGTGTTGGATAATCAATAGAAGATTGATTGAAAGTGATAGTTCGTGTTCTTGATATTGTTCGGTTTTCTGTGATAATCTGATCTAGAGGATTCCGCACTCTAGGTTGGATAGACGATTCTGTGAAGATCCATACATATTAGGGGACCTACAACATTGTGCATCCATCTTGGAAATGAACGTATTAGAATAGAATAGAATATCTAATATATAACTTATCAAATTCTTCAAAATTTATAGATGGTTAGTATGGAACAATTTTAGTTAACTGATCCATGAATATTTTGATCAACAAATACATATAACTATTTTTCACCTGATTGCTACTCCTAACATAAAACTATAATTGTTGAACCTTTACATTACTTATGACGACCATAAATCTGTTAGCTAGTTTCTAAATACCAATTTCATATGCGCGAACACAGTTACGAAAGTCAATTTTAGACTACACAGTGTGGGCGTCATTTCTCGGCCTTGTTGCTAGTCAACGCCCACCTTCCCACATTGTCCTCCGTGTTGTTTATGGCATTGTTTTTTGGGCGAGTGATATTCCACCGGTGTCGAGGGCTAACACGAGTCAACGTGGAAGTGGGTTATTGGTTGCTTCCAACTAGTCGTCTAACAGCTAGTTTGACCTTTCAAAAAAAACTTTAAAAAAAAGCTATATATACTAACATATTTCACACCATTTTTTTTTAAAAACCACACTCAATCATCCATTTATCTCTTCCCAAATACCTATTTTCTCCAATTTTAACAAAATTTTTAAAATGGAAGGCTCAAATTCTTCACCTTCATCTTCTTTGTTGTCGTCGTCTGGGTTTGATGATTTAATTTTATTCTTGCTAGATGACGAGGGACCGTAACTTATAATTTCAGCATTTCAAAAGGTGGTTCAAACTATAATCAAAGACGAAGGCGCTCTCATAACCCACGATGAGAAAATACATAGTACGTGACCGAGTCACCACACATGAGTTATTGGTAAGTGATTATTTTTCACCAAAACCTACTTATGATGATAGTACTTTTAGGTGCCGCTTTCGTATGAGTCGTGAATTATTTCTTATAATATTAAACGATTTATTAAAGTAAATATGATTTTTTCCAAAAAAAAAGGATGCGCGTGGTCTTCTAGGATTTAGCACATTGCAAAAAAGTCACGGTCGCACTTAGACAATTGGCTTATGGGATGGCTTCCGACATTATGGATGAATATATAAAAATGTCGGAACGGGTGGCGAGGGAAAGTCTCCATTATTTTTGTGAGGGGGTCATTGAACTATATTTAAAAAAAATATTTGAGAAAACCGACATTGGTAACATACAACAACTTTTGGAGGCTCATGAAGAGCGACATGGTTTCCCTAGGATGATAGGTGGTTTAGATTCTATGAAATGGGAGTCGGAAAATTGTCCAACACGTGGGCAGGGCAACACAGTTGTGGATTTCATAAATAAAAACCCAACTATGACGCTTGAAGCGGTTGCATCTCAAGATCTTTGGATTTGGCACGCATTCTTTTGCATGCCTGCTGGAAATAAATATTTAAATATTCTTAATGAATCACCCATTTTCAACGACCATATGAACGGTGTTGGACCGAAAGGTTCTTTTCATGTTAACAGTGCATAGTACAAATATGGTTTTTATATAGCGAATGGTAATTACCCGGATTGGGCAGTGTTTTTAAAATCATTTACACGGTGAACAACGTTAGACGAAAAGAGACGTAAGTTCAATGGGGCTCAAATGGCGGACAAAAAGACTTTAAACGAGCAATTGGTGTTTTGTAGTCAAGATGACATATTTTGAAGGTGTCCTGTAGTATTATAGAAGGTTAGCAACCACGCTACTAGGATTTAAATCTATAATGACGAATAAATTCAAGGTTATATTACAACATGTCGTTATTATAGGGTTTTCACCAAAAAGTAATACGTATAGGTTATCAGGTTCAGTCGTTATAGATGACGTTGGCATAGCTAAACCTATTCCTTCGAAATGCCATCGCCAAAACATTGTTGGCATCAATCTAAACAAAAAAACTTTATTTAATTGATTTTTCGGTATAAGTAACACTACGCATCAAAAATCGGTAAGGACCGGAACCCCCCGAGCCTTGATAATCCTCCGACCATGGTTGATAGCTAGATGTTTAGTTTTTACAATGTTTTTCCTTTCTACTCCATTTATGTGGTATATATTGCTCTTAAATAGGTTAATTTTAGAAACCCATACTTTGGATGACTACAATACAACCAGGATACAACTACAATAAAATTTTAGAAAAAAATAGTGATATTTTTTATTTCTGAAGATGAATGTTGCAAAAGTCATTAGGTGTTCATATGTCAGTCGTCTAGGAAGTTATGAGTATTGATAACTGTCGAACGGTCATGCAAAAACCTAATTAACCTAGGTAGCTAGAGTAAGCAGGGTTTCAATCCAGGGGAGTTTCGTGGAAAGCGTTATGGATTAAGTACTGATTAACTAATTGCAAAAGTATAAAATCGGGGTGTTTGGTTGTTCGATTAACTAAAAAATGCTAAGAAAATGAGTTTGTAAACAGTTGGAGAAACAATTGTTCCTCCGGATTTTAGATTTGAAGCAGTGACAAATTACATGTTTAATCGTGACAGTCACATAGACATGACTGTTTGATTCAATTAGTTGGTTGTGATTACCTACAGACTACTTACTTCGGTTGTGAAACATATCATATAAATAATCAATTGAATTTACTAACCCTAACCCTTATCAAATGTATCCCATTTACTAGAATTCTCGGGAATTAAATGAGTTCAAATTAAGATTAAGCAAAACCAATTGTTTACAATCACTCAAATCAAATCAAAAGGTAACAAGCATCGAATGCTTAGATTACCGTGTTTATGAATCAGTTTAAACACATAAAAGTCGTTAACTTACAAGAATCCTCCACCCGGAGGAAACCATAAAAAATTAGCCGATCATCTCGGTCATGTGATCTTCAAAGACTTGATTATCGGTTGATTGCATCTTCACAATGATTAGATTGATGGGAAGTATGATGTTTTGATGATGAAAATAGTGATCTCCAAGTGTGTTATCCTCCCAAAATCCGTCCCCCAAGACATGTGTGTGTGTCCCCGTATATTAGGGTTTTCAACCCTTTTAATTCTTGAACAAAACAAACCATGTGTGCTGCCAAATACCTTTCACCGTAGGCGACGGTTTACAGACCGTAGCTTACGGTTCGTATTAGCTAATGGCTACGGTATTGAAACCGTAGCTTACATCACAATTGACCAGCACCTCATCTTCATACATAATAACTTTCATCAATTGACTCTTAGACCCCTGGACTTTATCCTTCCACGTTACTTGTGCTCCCAAGTTATCCCTTCAATTCGAACATCTCTTGAATGATGTATTATGTTGTGATTCCATCCTTGATTGTTCCTCATCATCTTCAAACATCCTAACTTCACCGGGTTAAGCGATTAACCTATCATTTTCCATATACATGTATTTATCACATTCATGACATGTAATCAATTAAAATGCACTAAACCATGTATTAGAACACACATTAAGGTTCAGGTTCACATTCTCCATCACATCCCTACACTTATCTTTTTTTGTCCCGAAAAATTACTTGCAATAGAATCACAATCAAATCACTGGCCTTCAAATTATTCGGTTAACTTACTTAACAAGTCTAATCACACATAACTAAGATTGTACGTATACGATCCACTTAAATCCAACCACTGGTTTCCAAGCCCTTATTCATAATCCATTAGGTTCAATTGCATTATTCGTCTATGGGTCTCAGACACAAAATCCATACTGCCACCTTTCAAGCTTATGAGATTATCGTCTTATATAACAAGATTTTATATATTTCCAATTAAACTATGATGGATAATGGATGTTGATCATGAGCTTTGACATGCTTCTGTATACGATCAACTTGACAGGCATACCCCACCCGAGTCACCACCCCAGTGGTTAATGCCATAAGTTTCACATATTTTTCTTTTCTTTTTCTAACTCCAGCTAGAGGGTATATACCACATGAGTCACCATCCCTGTGGTAATACCATAGGCTTTGTCAATACACAGCTAGCTCAAAAAAATGGATAGATTGACTTTTTTCTCGGGCGCCACCTTGTTTCGGATTTATTTTCATAAAAAGAAACATATATCCCATTAATCGGAATACGTATAAGCCTTTTATTTACAACAGAATCCCTTATATTCTCTACAGTTTCACCTTTGTTATAACTCCTAACGCGAGAACCCACAAGATTCTTAATATTTACATATTTTATATCGATCCTAAGAAACCTTTCAACCGGCTGGGCCTACCCACATATCCTAAACTAGATGCGCTTTCGATGTTTTATTATCTCATATATAATAATTGAAAACCAACAACCGGATTATACCTATCATTTTCCATTTTTATGAAAATCTTTACAAGACATTCACTTTTTCAATTTTTTTTTCAATTTTAGCCCATTTCAACCAATTCAAGCATTTGAAATCATCAAACCTACCAAGCCTCTCTCAAGTTATGGCATCCCCACACTTGGGATACATTGTTCCCTATATAGTGTTACTATAATCTGAACTCGAGATATACCACCTACAAACCATAAACGGCTAACGACCTAATCGACTCCACAATTAACACCTTCCCCAACGCAACGGTTCACACCACCAAATTCATAAATAAAAATAAAATGCAAGATAGAGAAACACATGCACCTAATCAATAAATCAGTGAGTGTCTATAGTAGTGCAGCTGCTGCGATCTAACCGGAACATATGTATCTCATAGATTCTTTGATATCTCACCGGGGATTTTGCCAAACATCCCCACACTTGAATCATTGCATCCGTGCAGATTGAAGCGTAGTAACCTGCCAAAACACAAACCCACACCAAAACGAAACAACAAACAATACTCTACATCCTCGGGCTGTCTCCCGAGAGTGCTATGTTTTAGGTCTTCAGCCAGACCGTACCTGATGTAATCAGGGTGGTTCCGATGCCTGCTTGCCTCCCCACTTCTCTACATATAACTCCATCTAGTTTTGTGGAAAGTTTGCACTTTGCGCTAGTTGGGGACAAATTCAGCTTCATTACCCCGTCCAAATACACCATCAAGTGGTTTTCTTCATCCTTTCTCGCTCTCACATCCACCTTCTTCACCTTAGACCTTTCAATCTCGACACAAGCCTCATCTAATATGCCCATGTTCGCAGGGGACATAGATTTATTAGTAGCAACTATATGACTCAAAACATCAATAAGATCGTAAGAAATGGACTTTAAAAACACATTAAAATACAACTTATGATTCGCATAGCTCATGGTGACTAACCTATTTCTACAGTTGAACTACGCATTAACTGTGCGTAAGAACGGACGACCCAACACTACCTGCGGTTGCTCATGCGTCCTTGACGGTGCATAATCGATAACCATAAAATCCACCGGGTAGTAAAATTCGCCCAGTTGGATCATCACATCTTTCACAACCCCTCAAGGTTGCTTCCAACTTGCGTTCGCGAACACCGCCATGCTATCTACCGCGTGTAGAGGACCAAAGTCATACTGGTCATACAGGCTACCAGGAAGAACACTCATCCCTGCTCCGTAATCCAGCAGTGCTCGATGGATCTTGAATTTCCTGACTCGAATCGGGACAACCGGCTCCCCTGAATCACATCCATTTCCATCCTCATTCGCACCACTTAAACCTTCAACCACATGGAACACAGTTAAATCATTATCATTGTATTTATGTTAGGAACGACACTTACCCCGTTGATTGGTACGTTCTTCACGTTGTTGGGGTTTGTTTGAGTGTCACTAGGAAGCTTCCCGTTATGCTGCTTCAAGTTAGCTACCTCGCAAGTTAACTGTCCCATCTGTGGCAATTGGATGGCTTTGCCTCGAATCTCATCCTTTTGTGCCCGAGCGTCATCCAATTGACTTCTCTTTTGCATTTCCTGCTCCACGGCTTTTAATATCTCCATCACGTTACCATTTCCCTAACCATTACCCTTCTTATAATTTCTTTGATAACCAAAGTTGTTGCCCCTTTGATAATTGGTCTAATTACGAGGCTTGAAAAATTGGTTATTGCGTTGAAAATCCGAATACCTGTTCCCATTTCATTGCAGCATATTCACCTCATCATGCACACCTACAATGCTAGGGCACTGATCAGCTAAGTACCCTATATCTCCACAATGTCCGTACATCGGGAATTACCCCTGACCTCGGGTGTATAATCTACTACCCTCACCACTGAATGCCTACCTCTTCTTGACGATTGAGCTTTTCTTTTTGATGTACTTGTCATTTTCCCTAAATAGTCCCGATCGACGTTCTCGTAATTTGTACCAAGCGTACCATTCGATATCGAGCTCAAATCTGTGCATCTTCCAGTGTTAGCCCCTCGTGAAAGGCATTGAGTAATTCCCACATTTGTATACCGTGGTGTGGAAAATTCTTCAATAGCATCTTGAATCGGTTAAACGCTTCATGAAATAATTCACCGGATTGTTATTGGAAATTCTGAATATCCCTAATAGCATCACTGGTCCTTTGCGGCGTATAGAATTCATCCAAGAATAGTTGTTGCATGTCGGGCCATGTAAAGATTGAGGCGGATGGTAGCAAATGGAACCATTGATGTGCCTTATCATCATGTGTGAATTGGAAGAGTACCAATTTCACGTCATCCGGTGTGAAACCTTGACCCCCGATGGTATTGCAACGAGCATCATAAGATACTCTATGCATGTACGGTTCCTGAGTCGCCAAACCATGATATTTGGGCAAGCTTTGAATGGATTGTGCTCGCACTTCGAATAAATGACCCCGTAGTTGAGGAATCACCACCGGTGAAGGACTATTAGCAATGGCGAGTTTAAAGTGACTTTCAATCCCCCGTACTGGTCCGCGATTGTATCTTCTCGGTTTACCCTCAAGTTGATTTCTAATCGAATTAGGTTTCTTGGAAGTGGTCTTTGCGGAGCATGTCACACCCCGACCCGCAGCGGAAAAGGTGACCGGGGCATGATTGGGTTATCATCAAAGCTCATGACATTTATTATACGTTTCATATTCATTAAATACAATTTAATAGGAAGTTACAACCATAATTACAATATGACCTAAATATCAATCTAGGCTTCATTGTTTTCTTCTAAGGCAATTCCTATGTTTTCCTTGCTTCAACCTGTTCACCTGTATCATGTGTAAAAGGGTTTTTGGATCAACATAAAGTTGGCGAGTGAATCCTATGGAAAACATTTGAACAAGTTTATTTAATTGATTATGAAATGAGTGCACAACCACACATGAGTAAAAATAGATGTAAACTTATTCAACAATCATTAGATATTAAATAAAGCACACATGAACAATAATGGAACGTTTAGAGGCACGCGTTGCTCTACTCATCTCTCACGAGGAACTGATGGGCCTAATGAATAAATTGCATAAACATGATAATATGAAAGACATAACTACAAACAATATAAACTCAATGATATACACATGAACAATAATGGATTGGTTTTGAGGCACGCGTTGTTCAACTCGTCTCCCACGAGGAACTGATGGGCTTAATGAATGAATTTCATATAATTTGACAAAATGAAATAAGTAATCACAACAATATAAACAATCTAAGTTTAGATCACGATATGGTATGGCACAAGTTTAAATAAACGAGTTAATTATTTTGTGACACATGACACACCCCAAAATGTGTAATTAAAAAGGGGAGTTGTAAGATTCACTCACAGTGGGTGCGTTCGGTTGATGATGTTGAATGCACGCGAAGTGGTTTTAACCACGAGTGAAATTAACCTAGATAAATAGCATTATGGTTCGGTAAGTAAACGGATTTTATTAATCCATTTTAGTAGGATTGTTGGGTGTATTTTTGTGAGTTTAAGGCTATTTTCTAACCTTAAAAAAATGTTATTTTTAAGTATTTTTAATTGGTTTTTAATTAAAATAAATAAATAAAAATAATAAAAAAATTTGACTTTTTTGACCGTTGACCGTTGACCTTGACCGTTGACCGGTTCGTTTGTATAATTGTGCGCTGAGTGAGGCTCGAACCCGAGACCTCCCGTACGCGTGCACGCAGCTCTACCAATTGAGCTACGTGTCTAACCCGAAATATTTCTGTTTTTAATTACATTTATATATTAATTAGATTAAACAGAAAATCATTTATTTTCTAAAAACGATTTTAATCCAAGTCTCGGTGCGCTCCACAGGTCTCGAACCCGGGACCTGTGGCTTATGCTAACACACAGTCCACCGCTGGACTGTGTGTCCAACTTGTTAACTTAACTGATTTTTATTATACTTAAACACAAACTAAGTATTTTCATTTATGCCGTATTTAAAAAGGTAGATAATTGTCCGAGTCGGTGCAGTAGACCGGACTCGAACTCGTGACCTGTGATTAAACATACACACAGTCCACCACTGGACTGTGTGTCTAACTTGGTTATTATTCCGGTTGTTATTATTATACTTAACATATATATGAAATGAATCCGGTTCAGTTAACAAAAAAGACATTTTTATTAAGGCAGCGTGTGTAGGACAAGATTCGAACTCGAGACGTTAGTGTGTTTATTGTGCACACAGTCCACCGCTGGACTGTGTGTCTAACCCGAGTTATAACTTGATTTTAATTATACTTATATGTTACCGAACTTCGTCTTCTTCGTCAGTTTTAACCAGAATCGGAAGTTCGACTGGTTCGATGATTAAATCATGTTTTTAGTGTCTGATGGTTAATTACATGTGAGATTAAATAAAAAGAATGAAGAAATTAGGCGTGAGGTATACCGACTGGATTCCTCTGTTTTTCCGGCAGAACTCCGGCGACAGTAAACACTTCCGGCGACGTGTGTCTTGCAGCAGAGAGTCTTCAGAAAGCTTGAAAAGGATGTGGGTGACTTCGGTATAAGCTCAGGGGGTTTAGTAAGGCTTAGAAGTGGAGGGTTCGGTTTTCCGGCGATAAGCAGAAAATTTCCGGCGAGTGAGTTTTCGCCGAGAAAGGGTGCGGTTTTGAGCGAAAAAGCTTGCAGAGGTTCGAGGGGGTATTTATAGGGCAGTTCATCGATGAATTTGGTCCAATTTCCTACTTGATTCAAAGTCATTACGTTTTCCGGCGGTTATAGCTTGTGTCGCGGACCCAGACGTCGGTTATAACCGATGTGTGTTTAAAGTTTACGTTATAACTGAAGGAATCGTTAAATTATTGGCGAGATCGCCGGGATTTCCGACGACTGCATTTGGGCGCCGGTTTTGAATTCGGAAAGTAAATGTTATGAATTAAATGATTCTAACATTTAACAAGAAACATCAGTGGCGCAATGGTTTAAAGGTTGAATGTTAGGTCTGTTGACCCGGCTGACTGACCCGGGTTCGAAACCCGGCAGTGCCAAGTTAATTTTATTTTCTTATTTTTGACAGTTTTTCAAAAACAAATTATATATTCCTATATAATAATTAATTATGTATCGTTTAAAAATATTTTGGGCATAAATTCGTAACGAAATTTTTAACTGATTGTTCGGTTGATAAACGGAGCGGGTTTGGTAAATCCGTTTTTTGACGGATGTTACAGTATCCCCTGTTTTTTAGAAATTTCGTCCCGAAATTTAAATAGTGATATATTTGACTAAAAGAATGATGGTGTTTAGTTTGACAGTTACATGCTTAGAAAAAGTAAAGGTTTAAGTTTTTTTGTTTGAGGCGGTAACGTCCCTTGTAAGGGTTAAGTAACCTATTACAGGAATCGCTTTTTGTTGCCTACTGTAAAAGTATTGATAAGCAGAATTTATTCGCTAACTATGATATCATGCATAAAAGTTTGGATATGTTTGGAAGGGTATGGTTATATCCTAAGGCAAAACTTCTAATACTACAACCTACATGGAACATAAATAACACAACAGCTAATATTTGAACATAAATAAACACAACAGCTAATATCAGTAAGTTATGATTGGTTCTATGACTATAGAACATAAACAAACACAACAGCTAATATTTGAATCCACATTCTGATATCATATATGTTTGAATGGTGGCAGTTTCTCTCTCGTTTGTTATGATGGAGAGGTTAGTTTATGTAGAAATGGAACACAATCCAATCTCTTTAAATAGCAAGATGATATAAATGTAACACAAATTTCAACCAAGGCAATACTAAATCCTACATGGAACTTCTCATAACCGCCTGATAATGCCTCTGATCCTTTGGCCAGAATACTTATATATAGGAAGTACTAGCGGCGTATCCACCATATTCTTGCCAAATTTTCATTGGTTTTATCCACAAGTTATGATTAGTTACCAAGAAACTACTAAATCCTACATAGAATTTCTCATAACCGTCTGACAATGCCTCTGATCCTTTGACAAAATACTTATATATAGGAAGTACCAGCGGCGTATCCACCATATTCTTGTCAAATTTTCATTGGTTTTATCAATGAATTATGATTAGTCCTATATGACTCTACAACCAATACAACAAACATAAAATACTGAAATGAAAAATGTCTGTGCGATCAAGGCTCAATCAAACGGAGCCGATCGTATTGCATGTACTGAAAATGAAAATGTCTGTGCGATCAAGGCTCAATCAAGCGGAGCCGATCGTATTGCATGTACTGAAAATAATGAACTTAATCTAAACAACAATCACACAAACAGCCTATACATGGAACCTCTCAAAACCGCCTGATAATGCCTCCGATCATTTGACAAGAATACTTATATATAGGAAGTACCAGCGGCGTATCCACCATATTCTTGTCAAATTTTCATTGACTTTATCCACAAGTTATGATTAGTTCTATGTGACTCTACTACAAACACAACAACCACAAAATACTAATAATGAAAATGTCTGTGCGATCATGGCTCAATCAAACGGAGCCGATCGTATTGCATGTACTGAAAATGAAAATATCTGTGAGATCAAGGCTCAATCAAACGGAGCCGATCGTATTGCATGTACTGAAAATAATAAACTTAATCTAAACAACAATCACACAAACAGCCTATGCATGGAACCTCTCATAACCGCCTGATAATGCCTCCGATCATTTGACAAGAATACTTATATATAGGAAGTACCAGCGGCGTATCCACCATATTCTTGTCAAATTCTCATTGACTTTATCCGCAAGTTATGATTAGTTCTATGCGACTCTACAACAAACGCAACAACCACAAGATACTGATAATGAAAATGTCTGTGCGATCAAGGCTCAATCAAACGGAGCCGATCGTATTGCATGTACTGGAAATGAAAATGTGGGCACGCCAGGTTCAACCTCATAATGAAATGGGGAACATGCTCAACGCTCATAATGTAATGGGGAGCGGCGGCCTATGAAATTGCATGTACTGAAAATGAAAATGTGGGCACGCCAGGTTCAACCTCATAATGAAATGGGGAACATGCTCAACGCTCATAAATGGGGAGCGGCGGCCTATGAAATTGCATGTACTGAAATAATAAACAATAATTACTCAAACAGTCTACACATGGAACCTCTCATAACCGCCAGATAATGCTTCTGATCCTTTGACAAGAATACTTATATATAGGAAGTACCAGCGGCGTATCCACCATATTCTTGTCAAATTCTCATTGGCTTTATCCTTAAGTTATGTTTGGTTCTATGTGATAAAGAAAAACATAAAACTAAACGATAGGAGTTGAATCTGGATTTTCGGTGAAGAGGACTAGTTGGGTATCTTCGTTTGGGCCGTCACTATCTTCGACAGGATTGGCGTTGATGTTGAAGACTCTTCCTCTTGCTGGTGGCCTAGCGGTTGGGTTTTCTTGGTTTACTTGGTTAACTGGGTTTGATTGAGCTTGAGTGTTTATGACGTTAACCAATTGAGGGCATGTGTTTCTAAAGTGGGTAGGGTCGCCACAATTGAAACAAGCTCGAACATATGGGAACATGGGGTATTGGGGTTGTTGATAGGTTTGGTTCATGGTTTGAGTAGGGGGAGAGATTTGGTTTTGAAAGGTGCGGCAAACCTTGCTCAAATGACCATAGCGTCCACAAGTTGCACATAGTCGACAAGGTAAGGTAAGGGGATGGTGATAAAAACAGTTGTTGCATCGAGGGTGAGGTCCAAGATATGGTTTCTTATTTGGGTAGGTTGAGTTGGGTGCCACTTGGGTGACTGGGATAGCTTGGATTGGTATGGCTTGTAAAACTGGTTGATTACGTTGGGTAGCAGCGAAAAGTGCCCGTCTCTTTTTCTCTTAAAATTGGGTTGAGAAGGGGATTCGGTTTGGATGGAGTCGGAGGTTTCAGTCGATTCTTTATCCTTCTTCTTTTCCTCCTTGAAGTCTTTGTTCCGGATTCGGTTCTCGGTGAGCTCTGTAGCTAACTCCATTGCTGCTTCCAAAGTTGCAGGCTTGGTACTTATTACAGAGTCTTGAATCTTTGACGGAAGACCACGAATGTAATGCTCGATCAAACGGTAGAGGGGAGTGAACATGTTGGGAACCATTTGATGTAACTCGAGGAATCTTTTGTTGTATGTGGTGTGGTCTCCTTCCTTTTGCTTCAACGAATAAAATTCATCTTCTAATTTCTTGATTTCGCTCCTTGGGCAAAATCGTCTGGTCATGATTTCCTTCAATTCGTTCCAAGTTAAAGTCATAGCATCTTCCACACCTCGTTTGGCCTTCTCTGTATTCCACCAAGTAAGTGCTATCCCATATAATCGACCAGTAGCATAACGCACCTTGCGATCATCGGGGCAATCGCAATTTAGAAAAGTGTTCTCCATTTCTTCAAACCAATGGTGAAGAGCAGTGACGCCTTCAGTCCCTTTGTATTTCGGAGGGTCGCATGATTTGAAGTGCTTGTAGGTGCATTTAGTGGTATTTGGGGAAGAGTTGAAAATGTTTTGGTTTGCTTGATTGACAGGATTAACGGTAAGTGCTTGTTGAACTTGGGTTACAATGTTGGGTATTACGGCAGCCATTTGTTGAGCGATTAAGGCAGCCATGCGCTCGCGGGCTTTTCTTGCTCTCGTCTTCCTACGGGCGAGGTTAGAAGACATCTACAAGGAATTCATGACAAAAGTATGAGTTAGATGTTTTTGGGTTCATGGGTCGCATTAGGAATGAACATTCAATAAATAATTATAGAAAAATACTACATCCATAGGATGTCTTGAGTTTTGCTCGCTTTTAGGCCCTACATGCCGCCATACTTTACCTGTGTAATCATGTGGGCCCCCATGAATACCGGTTTTTCATATGGTTCGCACGGGTTTGCCAGGTTGCGTACACAAAAACCCGGAGAAAATCGAGAAATATGTATACAACGTGTGATATTAGGAATGTGTCCAGGTGTAGACACGGTGACACCTCAAAGTGGGGTTAGTTCGAACGACGTTTGGTGTGGCATGCTTTGGCCTAATAGGTCCTTCGTACTCTCATCATTGGTCCCCAGGTAGGCAAACTGGTCCGTTATATTGGATTTATACGAATGCCAACCTAGACAGGACGTTCCGACTACCGGTACTTGTACCCTTCCAGTTACTACATGCCCGTCGCAGAACTTACTTTGATGAGATTTGAAAATTGCAACAAAATCTTTGAATAATGAGAGTATGAAAATGAATTGAATATATGAACATTGATATATGTATAATGAATATGTATATAAGCATGTATGTTTGACTGTAAATATAAACAAATATGAAACAAATAAATATCACAAGTTTGTATGTAACCACCTAATCAATTAAAATTTAGGCAGACTATAGAATAGGCTCTAAGGGTCTAATAACCTATCCTATATCCCTATAGTCATGGCTCTGATACCAATCTGTCACACCCCGACCCGCAGCGGAAAAGGTGACCGAGGCATGATTGGGTTATCATCAAAGCTCATGACATTTATTATACGTTTCATATTCATTAAATACAATTTAATAGGAAGTTACAACCATAATTACAATATGACCTAAATATCAATCTAGGCTTCATTGTTTTCTTCTAAGGCAATTCCTATGTTTTCCTTGCTTCAACCTGTTCACCTGTATCATGTGTAAAAGGGTTTTTGGATCAACATAAAGTTGGCGAGTGAATCCTATGGAAAACATTTGAACAAGTTTATTTAATTGATTATGAAATGAGTGCACAACCACACATGAGTAAAAATAGATGTAAACTTATTCAACAATCATTAGATATTAAATAAAGCACACATGAACAATAATGGAACGTTTAGAGGCACGCGTTATTCTACTCGTCTCTCACGAGGAACTGATGGACCTAATGAATGAATTGCATAAACATGATAATATGAAAGACATAACTACAAACAATATAAACTCAATGATATACACATGAACAATAATGGATTGGTTTTGAGGCACGCGTTGTTCAACTCGTCTCCCACGAGGAACTGATGGGCTTAATGAATGAATTTCATATAATTTGACAAAATGAAATAAGTAATCACAACAATATAAACAATCTAAGTTTAGATCACGATATGGTATGGCACAAGTTTAAATAAACGAGTTAATTATTTTGTGACACATGACACACCCCAAAACGTGTAATTAAAAAGGGGAGTTGTAAGATTCACTCACAGTGGGTGCGTTCGGTTGATGATGTTGAATGCACGCGAAGTGGTTTTAACCACGAGTGAAATTAACCTAGATAAATAGCATTATGGTTCGATAAGTAAACGGATTTTATTAATCCATTTTAGTAGGATTGTTGGGTGTATTTTTGTGAGTTTAAGGCTATTTTCTAACCTTAAAAAAATGTCATTTTTAAGTATTTTTAATTGGTTTTTAATTAAAATAAATAAATAAAAATAATAAAAAAATTTGACTTTTTTTGACCGTTGACCGTTGACCTTGACCGTTGACCGGTTCGTTTGTATAATTGTGCGCTGAGTGAGGCTCGAACCCGAGACCTCCCGTACGCGTGCACGCAGCTCTACCAACTGAGCTACGTGTCTAACCCGAAATATTTCTGTTTTTAATTACATTTATATATTAATTAGATTAAACAGAAAATCCTTTATTTTCTAAAAACGATTTTAATCCAAGTCTCGGTGCGCTCCACAGGTCTCGAACCCGGGACCTGTGGCTTATGCTAACACACAGTCCACCGCTGGACTGTGTGTCCAACTTGTTAACTTAACTGATTTTTATTATACTTAAACACAAACTAAGTATTTTCATTTATGCCGTATTTAAAAAGGTAGATAATTGTCCGAGTCGGTGCAGTAGACCGGACTCGAACTCGTGACCTGTGATTAAACATACACACAGTCCACCACTGGACTGTGTGTCTAACTTGGTTATTATTCCGGTTGTTATTATTATACTTAACATATATATGAAATGAATCCGGTTCAGTTAACAAAAGACATTTTTATTAAGGCAGCGTGTGTAGGACAAGATTCGAACTCGAGACGTTAGTGTGTTTATTGTGCACACAGTCCACCGCTGGACTGTGTGTCTAACCCGAGTTATAACTTGATTTTAATTATACTTATATGTTACCGAACTTCGTCTTCTTCGTCAGTTTTAACCAGAATCGGAAGTTCGACTGGTTCGATGATTAAATCATGTTTGTTAGTGTCTGATGGTTAATTACATGTGAGATTAAATAAAAAGAATGAAGAAATTAGGCGTGAGGTATACCGACTGGATTCCTCTGTTTTTCCGGCAGAACTCCGGCGACAGTAAACACTTCCGGCGACGTGTGTCTTGCAGCAGAGAGTCTTCAGAAAGCTTGAAAAGGATGTGGGTGACTTCGGTATAAGCTCAGGGGGTTTAGTAAGGCTTAGAAGTGGAGGGTTCGGTTTTCCGGCGATAAGCAGAAAATTTCCGGCGAGTGAGTTTTCGCCGAGAAAGGGTGCGGTTTTGAGCGAAAAAGCTTGCAGAGGTTCGAGGGGGTATTTATAGGGCAGTTCATCGATGAATTTGGTCCAATTTCCTACTTGATTCAAAGTCATTACGTTTTCCGGCGGTTATAGCTTGTGTCGCGGACCCAGACGTCGGTTATAACCGATGTGTGTTTAAAGTTTACGTTATAACTGAAGGAATCGTTAAATTATTGGCGAGATCGCCGGGATTTCCGACGACTGCATTTGGGCGCCGGTTTTGAATTCGGAAAGTAAATGTTATGAATTAAATGATTCTAACATTTAACAAGAAACATCAATGGCGCAGTGGTTTAAAGGTTGAATGTTAGGTCTGTTGACCCGGCTGACTGACCCGGGTTCGAAACCCGGCAGTGCCAAGTTATTTTTATTTTCTTATTTTTGACAGTTTTTCAAAAACAAATTATATATTCCTATATAATAATTAATTATGTATCGTTTAAAAATATTTTGGGCATTAAATTCGTAACGAAATTTTTAACTGATTGTTCGGTTGATAAACGGAACGGGTTTGGTAAATCCGTTTTTTGACGGATGTTACAGAGCAGGTATCTATTGTACCGGTATTTGCTGAATCGGTGGTGGAATTAGGATGTTTATCAGTCATGCATAACCATATTACTGATTAGCTGGGCCGGGTGGATAACTGTATTGTTGGTACCCGGCTGCTCCCTGAGTTTCGCTTTCTGCAAACCTGAGCCCTGCATTATGGCCTTCAACATTCCCCGTATACATCACTTGCATATTACCTTGGTTACCACCGTAATTCTCATACTCACCATATCCATCCTCAAATTCCCCCGAACCATCTCCTTGATCAAACATTGAAGCTTTGAAAGAGAACGGCTGTTGCTGAGATGGTTGGTAATGAGATGGTAGATTTGGGATAGGAGGTATAGTTGATGAGTTACCAGGTTTATTTTGGTTCAGTTGGATGACATGTTCATCAGGCACAATCCTCACATATGGTGAAGAATGTTGAACATTGGATGTTTGGGTGAATGATAGGTATTGAAGAGATGTTGATTGGTTTGAGATTGGTGGTAGGTTGTCTAGATTGGGGAACAGTGGCGGAGGCATTGGTGGAAGTTGAGTGGTAGTAGTAGCTTAGGTGGGTTATGGTGGTGTTTGAGATGGTATAGAGGTGTTCCAGGAAGGTTGAGTAGGCGTTGGTGAAAACTAGGTTTGTGGAAGTGGGTTTTTGGCTTGCTTCCCTGGATTGCTTGAGTTTTCCATTAACTTGAGTATCGGTGTGGGAGATTGTAGAATTTTATTTCTCGATGCAACACTTAGGTCTGCCGAACTGTCCTCTCGATTTCTGGATCGAATACTAGCGGTGAAGACTTCCCGGATTTCCGAGTAAGATGCATACACGTCCAAACTCACCTGCACAAGCACAAACACATACCCATGCGTGATTCTGAACAAGAAAAGATAAACACTATTTTTGGGTTTTTTAACTATTTTCTAAAAACGCTTAAAACGAAACACTTTGCGCACGACTCCACGGAGACGACGCCATTTTGATAACTGTCAAATGGGTCATGCAAAAACCTAATTAACCTAGGTAGCTAGAGTTAGCAGGGTATCAATCCAGGGGAGTCTGGTGGAAAGCGTTATGGATTAAGTACTGATTAACTAATTGCAAAAGTATAAAATCGGGGTGTTTGGTTGTTTTGATTGCACTTCACAATGATTAGATTAATGGGAAGTATGATGTTGTGATGATGAAAATAATGATCTCCAAGTGTGTTCTCCTCCAAAATTCATCCTCTAAGATATGTGTGTGTGTGTCCCCGTATATTAGGGTTTTCAACCCTTTTAATTCTTGAACAAAACAAACCACGTGCGCTGCGAAATGTCTTGCACCGTAGGCTACGGTTTACGGACCGTATCATACGGTTCGTATTAGCTAATGACACCAGATCCTCCAAAGCGTATCTTACAAGAATGCACGGTAACTTACGGATGTTGCATGCTGGTATCTTTTATCTACTCTAGGTGAACCGTAGGCTATGGTATTGAAATCGTAGCTTACTTCACAGTTGACCAGCACCTCATCTTCACACATAATAACTTTCATCAGTTGACTCTTAGACCCCCGGACTTTATCCTTCCACATTACTTGTGCTCCTGAGTTATCTCTTCAACCCGAACATCTACCAAATGATGTAATATGTTGTGATTTCCATCCTCAATTGTTCGTCATCATCTCCAAACGTCCTAACTTCAACGGGTTAGGCAATTAATCTATCATTTTCCATATATGGGTAGTTATCACATTCACGTCATGTATCACTTAAAATACATTAATACATGTATTACAACAGACATTACGGTTCAGGTTTCACATTGTCCATCATGTACTTAGAGAGTAGTCGCACTTTGTATATTACAAAGAAATTTAATATTTGGAATAACATAAATAAGTCAAAATTAGTGTCAAATATCATAAGTTTACTAATATATATAACAAAAACATTTGAATTTCAATGTTGCCGGTAACGAAGTGGTGTCGCCAATAACGAAGTAATGTTGCTGGTGGCGAAGTAGCTAGGTCCCAGATCCGCGATTTGGTTAAAGAGTGGAAATTATTTGCGTGGCGATGCAAAATTGAACGAGTTGACCGACTACTCACCAAGACTAGAGTTGACCGATGTTGACCAACGCAGATGTCACACCCCAACCGACGTCGGAAACATCGGGGCAGGACGAAAACAAGATTGCAAGAGACTTTATAACACTATTTATGACAATATTTAAATAATTCAATTTAATTGATACCAAAAGGACAATACATAGTTTCAAAAATGGAAATACAACAAATTTCATCAAGGTGAGGATGTCACTCTTAACTTGATGTATAATTTCATGGAAATCGAGAATGCGGATTGAGAGTCTTTCACCAAAGTGAGAGTTTCACTCCTATTTTGATGAAATCGTCTCGTTTGTATGATGCGAGTGTGTTCACGTCCTCATGTGTGTACGATAAATCGTTGTAGGAAAGACATACGAAATTTGAAGACAAAAGATGAGATAGAAGCAAATAGGGAGAATTTGAGTATTTGAAGCATGAAATCAAGAATTTGTCAAAGTTGGACACTTAAACTATAGACTAGGTCGAACATGGAAATTTTACCTAATTACCTATAGTTATGGCTCTGATACCAATTTGTCACACCCCAACCGATGACGGAAACATTGGGGCAGGACGAAAACAAGATTGCAAGAGACTTCATAACACTATTTGTGACATTATCTAAGTAATTCGATTTCACTGATACAAAAAGGACAATACATAGTTTCAAAAGTGGAAATATAACAAGTTTCGAATGACATAACAACATGAATTGAAATACATAAATTTAATTCTAGGTGTGTATCTAATCCACCCTAAATAAGTTTCTTCATCGGCAACAACTAGTTTCCTGCAACATGTATTAAAATAATGATCAACAAAAGTTGGTGAGCATACAAGTTTATTTACATAGCATAATAGTGAAAAAGTTCCATCATATCCAACATGGTAAATTGCATATTTTGTTATAAACATACTAACATGTGATAAATATATGCCAATCCAAAGTTTAACGCAATCGTGATTACCTTTGTCACCGAAATGACAAGGTGTAAAATTGTTTACTTAACAATACCACAAGAATACGGGCGGTGCGTCAATCTTATAGCGCTATAATGGTTCAGGGAGGCTAGCAAGGTTAATGAGCATATAGACACAAGTATACATAGTATGCGATAACAAGAATAATACAAGTTTCATGTTTATAACGGATAGAGTGTGATTATAACAAGTTGTAAATATGAATCATGATTTTTGTAATTGTACATGTTGCTCCTAAAGTGTGTAAACGGAAAATTGGGTTCGAGTATACTCACGGTTTGCGTTAAGCTTTCTGAAACGTGAAACTTGGGTGATAGAATGGGTGGGCCGGGAGCCGAAGTTACCCTATAAATGGGAACAAAGGCGAGTAAGTTTTCGGGTTAACATGACTAGTAAAGAGTAAATTTAACAATTACATTAGTTTATAGTCAAGTATTCCCGAAGGGGTCTTGGAGATTCAAGTAGGAGGTAGGATGATATGTATCCATTTAAACCTCGTCATAAGAATTCACCAAAGCACAACCCAAATGTCGGTTGGTCATGAATGTACATAAAGGAAAATAAAAAAAGGAAAAAAGGAAAATCATACAAGTGTGGTGTAGGACAAGTTTGAATAGCCAAGGCTTTCATGGTCCATACACTAATTCGACACACAAGCCTAGGCTTGGTTGATGTGCACACTTAACGGTTGCTCATGAACCTCAATCAAAACCAGAAAGTTTGGCTCTTCATAGGCTCCAATATCCATAGACTACAACTACAACATGTACACAAGTTTGTAGGCTTGTCGAAGCACATGTTGGGTAGGCTATAAACATGAAGGTTACGCGAAAAATGTTGAAACCAACGAAACCGAAGGTTTCTAAGCATCTTAGACCTTCAAACAAGAGTGTTACACCTCTGAGAAATCTTGGGTAACATCCTCATTTGAAGTTCAAGATGATAGGAAGCAAGAAAAGAAGAAGAAGGTAGGTGAAAGGTGAGTTCTTGGAAATTAGAGAATAACCAAGGAGATTTAAGAGTAATTTGATTGTTTGGAGTGTGTTTAGGAGTATATGGAGGCTTGTATTTATAAGTGGGGATTAGGGTTTGTGAGTTAATGAAGGTGGAAGGCGATTGGAGAAGAAAGGATGTAGAGAAGGGTGAAATATGATTGGCTTAAAAAAAGGTGGAAGGTGATTGAAGGAGAAAGTAGACGGAGAAGGATGAAATATGATTGGCTTAAAAAATGGTGGAAGGTGATTGGAGTAGGAGGGAGGTGGATGATGTTCTAAAAGTAGTTAACTAAAACAAAACAAATTACCTTAATTCTAGACTCAAATTATATTCTAGACTCCTAAACTGTACTAAACTACTAAACGGCAAGTGGACCGATCAATTGTAGAATAGTATTAAGCAAGTCCGGATTATCGAACCCACAGGACTCTCTAATTGCTAAGACTACCAATTTAGACTCAATTAACACTATGTATATTTTAAAGGGGGATTTTCACTAAAAATCTAAATTATCAATTTAACTAAAATTAATAAATTGGAATGACCAAACTATGAACTTCTGGGACTTCTTAGATTTTAATCAAGATAAAATAAACTAATTACCTAGGTTAGATTTTTAGACATACTACTCCTTCAATTTAATAATAATTAATCTGGTTGAATATTTTACCAGATCTTCACATATCAAAGTTTAGGTTTATTAAACATGACCCCTGACCCTTCTCAGGAAGACACCTACAATAACCTATCCTTTTTTATTCGTTTACCGGTCCTAAAGATTCTTTTTTCAATTATCTTTTTAAATTAGTAAAATGTCTAATTATTAATTACCTTTCAATAATTAACCTAGACCAACGACAATTCTCTAGTTTAGATTAAATGATTCAATTATAACAAGGAAATTAGACTCGGGAATTTCTCAAAACCCTAACCTAACAATTTACCACATTAATTCAGCCAACTAATTGTAATTTCTCAATTAACAAGTTAGGTATAATGACAAGTTTGATTTTATGGTTAATTTAATTGTTTCCCCGGTTTTATTGGCCAATTTTACCGACAACTTCACGAATTCCTAAGAACACAAAAAGTAACATAAAACTATTATATGGAAGACATTCACCAAAGTTTATGCAAAACAACCAAACAGTCGTCAAACAAACAAGATCATACAATACCCTAAACTAGATCATTAAAGTTGTGACCTTTACCAATTAAATATTCAAACCATGAATTTAATTAAAGCAAATCAAATTTTCATAAATCCATCATCCAAAACCTAGGTAACTAAATAAGATCTAGCCTAAAAACATGTTTCAAAGGTAACTAAAACAAAGTTGAAAACAAGGTAGCATGATTGATCAAAACAAAGAAATCAAAGTGAGGATTGGTATGATAAACCGTGAAAAGCTCCTGCCTTGAACTCCCTTGATCACCACCACAGTCGCTACAGCTTAAATCTGCTCCTTGTAGCTTCAAATCTCCAGAAAATAGCTCCAAATATGCCCTAGTTCATCCAAAGTTGCCCGATATGAGTTTTTCCTCAATAATGATTCTTTTTATAACAAAACAAGTCCACATTCAACCAGGTTTCGAAACTTTCTGGATAAACACCTCTCTCGAGCCCCGCGAGAGAGTTTGGGTAGTCCGGTCGATCCCCGCGACTGAGTTTCAAACTGGAATGATAACTATCCCTCTCTCGCGCCCCGCGAGAGAGTCTGTGTATGCCGGTCGCGCCCCACGACCGGGTTGTAACTCCTGTTTTGCGTTTCGTTTTCTCGTTTCCGATCCACTCACGTCCCGGCTCGGTTCTTTTCACCATTTTCGCTTGTTTTTCCCATCCTTCCAACCGTTTTCACGAACCAAGACCTTCAAAACATGTTTGGATTAAAAGTAGATGAATTCTTGACAAATCGAAACGAAAACGCGCTAAAATTATACAAACTCTACAAGATAAATGGATGTATTATTCAATACATCAAATATCCCCACACTTGCTTTTTTTTCGCCCTAAAAAAGAATTGTGCATAAATGGAATCATAACCAAACAATTACTCGATTTCAAAGATTACTATTATTTTCATTAGGGAACAAGATTCATGTTAACTGCGATTACAAGTATCGTATCCACTTATACTCAAAATTTGGTTCAAACCTCTTATCATGTAAATTTAATTTAAGTGTGGTCAATCCACCTAGGGTCTCACACTAGAGTCCGCAGTATCCCTAATCCCACCTCAAGCTTATGAAACACAAGGAACGAATTGTTTAAACCCTTTCCTAACCATTTTATACCAAAATATAGAGAATTTAAAATCAGGCAATTTTTTTATCTTTTTTTTTCATTTGAGCATTTTGATTTCTTTGTTACATATCTAACCTAGAGGCTGTCTCAACCAGAGTCACCATCCCCGAGAGCGACAACGTGGGCTTCGATACTTAAAATTTTAACTAATCCTAGAGGGATTCTCGATCAGAGTCACCATCCCCAAGGGAGATTCCATAGGCTCGTCTACTTTTCAATCAAGCTCATTTTTTATATTTTTCTCTTCTTTTTACATGATTAAAAATTCTAAATATTTTAGCTTATAACGGCATTCCTAATCCTAGTTTTGGCGGTTTCAGTTTCCCATTTCTCCTAGATAAATAAATAGTTTTGCAAGATTGTTCATCAACACATACCCAAACCAACCAACACCAATCCCAAAGTAAATTGTTTAAAAGTACAAACCATAATAACTGAAAACAGTAGAAAAGAAAAAATAAAGATAAAGATCTTCGGCTGCTTCAATCATCCTCTTCAGATTCATCGGATGCCTCAAATACATGGTATGGTTGCACGTCCTCCATCCCTGCAAACTGGCTAGAACCTGCCTGACCGCCTGGCTGCTGAAAGTAAGATGGGACTCCCATATTTAGATACTGCATCATGTAGCGCATCCCATCCTCTAACCTCCATCCTGGCAGTTCCTAGCGTGTGACTGGCCGCTGGTATCGAGTAGGGATAGATGCAGCTTTGGATCCAGGAGGCGGTTGCACTTGAGGTCCCTGGCGGGCTGGTATCCAGCTAATAGGCTCTTGGGTTGTAAGAATTCCGGCAGCCTGGAGGTCTCTGATGCTCATGACACAGGGGGCGGGGCCTTCTCTCATTTTGTCCTGGGGTATCTGTCGAACACCCCCTATGCTCTCATCCAAGCATTTAATTAAGGGCCCGCAATAAACCCTTGCCCCGGGCCCCCCCCCCTCCATAGTCGCTTCATTGACCAATCAAATATTGTGGCCAGGTTTGCTGGCCGTCCCTCTACCATACACATCAGACAAAATAAACTCACCTGGTTGACCTTATTGTCCCCTTGTCCTCTCCCAACCAACGTAGCAGCAAGAATCTTATGGAGAAACAGGTGAATAGGATCAGTAATATCACTCGCCACCATGTTGTTTGAGTACGGGGCAAAAGAGATGGTACCCCAAAATCTGGCGAGCTCGTCTGTCTAGACGGGGTGCCTCCTTTTGAAGACAACCAGCAGGCTCGTGGCGAAGTTCGGCGACTGAACCTCCTCATCTGAGTATATTTGCGTAGCCACCGCATTCTGTGGGATTGTCATCTCAAATACTTGCCTCCCCAAGGCAAAAGAAACCACGTCATTCTCGTTGAACTTCCCTTGTTGGTATTCGAAAGTGGAGTGGAACTCATAAGTGATTTCCTTGTATTGCCTCGCTCCGGAATCTAGCACCCTTCGAAACTTATCCCCTAATAACTGCTCGATACGAACCCTCTGACCCAAATTATCAATCAACTCCCAATCAATTCTCCTATAAGATAGCAACTCACAAGTGACTAAATTTGAGAGCCTCTCCCATTCGTTGGAGTCTAAATCGACTGCAAGAGAGGGTTGTCCATGATTCGCGTGCTTTGCCCGTGGGGGACACCTTCTCCCCGATATCTAATTCTGCGCCTGTCGAAGTAAGAGGGTTGTTGTGGCGCATCGGTGGGGTCACCTCTCTGACGAGGCGTTGGTCCCCTTCGCTTCCTTCCAGCCCTGCTCGAGCTACCTTCTCCTGACATCTGCATAAAGCACAAGTAAGACAAGCATGACCTTAGAAAGAAAGCAACCACATAGAAACAAACGACCGCATAGCATTTCATTCGTGGTCATGGTCTGCAACAGATAAACAATTTACCTCATGATTAAGATACATTTGAAACGAGTGTAACATTATACTTTGATAAAAACCGAATCTCGCTCGAATGAAGATTGAGTACGGGCGAGATTGAATCTTATGTGCATGATCAATCAGATGTTACTAACCCCCCGAAACATATCCAAAACCAGACAATTACCCCCCTCTCGGCACTTTAATTGTCCTCAATTAAACCAAGGTGCCGAGATACGAGCCCACATTGAGTGTATAATGAAAGAGAAAACAGTTTGAATCATGGCAGAACTAACGGTTGACTATCTTAAAAAAATCAGATTTTAAAAATAAAGTTAGCCAACCCTCATCCCCACACTCAATGTTGGACCACTCCAAACCCGCTAAAGAAACCTTGCATGTACATAATCTATCCACAAATTATAACCAGTACCACTATCAAAACTCAAGTGAAACCCAGTTGAACCCAACCCACACTTAACCGAACAGACAACTAGCACAATATCAATCATCAAAATAACCGCAACAACGAGATAGATAATAAAGAATGTAAGCATAAAAGTTGCGAAAAACCGTACCTTGTTTTAGATCTATAAGACTAGTGCACAAAAATTGAAACTTTAAAACACCGGTGAAATGCGAGTAGAAAGGGGAAAAACGGGTGGAATCATAGAAAGATGAGTGAGGATTGATGTAGTGAAGAAAATGTGGGTGCTTTCGGTGAATTTGGGTTGAAAATGGTGAAGTTTTGGTGAAAATGGGGTGAAAACCGTAAGGAAGATTTTGAAGAAAGTGGTGAAATATGTGAGAAATGGAGGCTAGGGCTTTTTATGTGCAGATAAGGTCTCTCGCGGGCCGCGAGAGAGACTGCTAAGTCTTTCACGCCCCGCGAGGGAGTGATGATTCCGGGACTTATTGGCCACTCGCGGCCGCGACCGAGGAGGCATGTGCCTCTCATGCCCCGCGAAAGGCCTGTTTCACAGAAAGTTTCTTGTTTTTGCAAGTTTTATGCCTTAGAAAATTTTTTGATTGTAGAAACTATCATGTTAGCTCTTAAGTTTACGGAATCACACTCGTGCTACCGGATTTATCGAACGTACCTGCAATCGTCCGTGCTCCATGACTGATGCATGATGTGACCTGCAAAAACCAACTAAACCAACCCACAAACAAATACAAAAAATACAAAACATGAATTAAATAAAAAGACAAAATGCAACTAACTACCAAACTCTACAAACTCTACACTCGAGCCGAAACCCGAGAGTCTACGCGGTCTGAGGCGGAACTTCGAGAGGAGTCTCCTCCGTCTCGGTGGGATCTAGCGATCCTCTTAAATAATGTTTCAAGCGATGCCCATGGACCTTCCATGTCCCTCCGTCAGCTTCGTCTTTCAGCTCCATAGTTCCATACGGGAAAACCTCATTTACCATGTACGGGCCGGACCATTTGGATTTCAGCTTGCCCGCAAACGGTTTCAATCGGGAATTATATAGAAGCACTTTGTCACCGATTTGAAACTCCTTCACATTCTTCAACCTCCAATCGTGCAGCGCCTTGGTTTTCTCCTTCAAACTCCATGATCGCTCATATGCCGCATCCCAAAGTGCCTCTAACTCGTGAATTTGAAAGAATCGTCGCTTGGCCGCTTCGGTGAGGTCCCAAATTTACCGTCTTCAAAGCCCACAGTGCCCTATGCTCTAATCCGACCGAGAGATGGCAGGCTTTACTGTATACGATCGTGAAGGGCGTGGTGCCTAGTGGTGTCTTATAGGCGGTGCGAAACGCCCATAAAGCATCGTCCAACTTGTCGGACCAGTCCTTCCGACTCTTACCTACCATCTTCTCCAGGATCCGATTTACCCCCCTGTTCGCGTTCTCCACTTGACCGCTAGTCTGCGGATAATAAGCGGTGGAGAGGCGGTGAGTGACACCGTAGCGCGCGAATGCCTTTTCCATGACGACATTGCAGAAGTGTGTGCCACGGTCACTGATAATGGCTCGTGGGGTACCAAAACGGGTGAACAATTTCTTTAAGAATCTCACCACCACTCGGGCATCATTTGTGGGTAAAGCTTGAGCTTCAACCGACTTGGAGACATAATCAATAGCCACGAGGATGTACTGATTCTCGCTAGAGACGGGAAACGGTCCCATGAAGTCAATCCCCCAAACATCGAAGACTTCAAGAATCTGGATGGGCTGTTGGGGCATCTTATCCTTGGATGAGATGTTGCCGGTACGCTGGCAACGATCACACATCTTCACAAACTCTAGGGTGTCTTTCACAACTGATGGCCAATAAAAACCGCAATCAAAAACCCTCTGTGCGGTGGCGTGTGGACCATGGTGACCTCCTGTGAGTCCCTTATGCACGTGCCTCAATATCTCTGCCCCCTCTTCTCGATTCACGCATCGCTTCAAAATTCAGTCTCCCCCTACCCGAAATAGAAATGGGTCATCCTAGATATAGCGCCTGACATCGCGGAAGAATTTCTTCTTCTGCTACGTGGTCATCCCCTTCAGTACCACTCCATGCGCTAGATAATTAGCGAAGTCGGAAAACCACGGCATTCCCTCCTTTTCGGCTATCACAAACTCTACTGGCTCGTGCGGAAATCTATCACTGATCTCTTCTTCCCTAATTTCTTCTCTACTAGGATCCTCTAGTCGGGATAGATGGTCAGCAGCTACATTCTCTGCTCCTTTCTTATCTCTAATCTCTATATCGAACTCGGAAAGCAGGAGAATCCATCGAATAAGACGAGGCTTCGCATTCTTCTTTTGGTAAAGGAAACGTAGAGCCGTGTGGTCCGTAAAGACGATGGTCTTGGACAGGACAAGGTAAGAGCGGAATTTATCAAACGCGAATACCACTGCTAAAAGCTCCTTCTCTGTAGTGGTGTAGTTCTCCTGTGCGACATTGAGGCTTTTACTAGCGTAGTAAATAGGGTGGAAATGTTTGTCCCGTCGCTGACCCAAAACGGCGCCCACATCATAATCGCTCGCATCACACATGAGCTCGAAAGGCAAGCTCCAGTCGGGTGAGACGAGGATAGGAGCACTCACTAGTTTCTCCTTAAGGATCGTGAAAGCTTTTGAGCAGTCGTCATCGAAGATGAAGGGTACATCTTTCTCGAGAAGTCGAGTCATGGGGCGGGTGATCTTTGAAAAATCTCGAATAAAACGTCGGTAGAAGCCCACATGATCGAAAAAGCTGCGGATGGACTTGACGCTAGTCGGTGGGGGAATTTTGCTAATAGTATCTATTTTCGCCCGATCGACCTCTATCCCGCTCGTGAAATCTTGTGCCCTAGCACTATGCCCTCTGTCACCATAAAGTGACATTTCTCCCAGTTGAGCATCAGTCGCGTCTCGCACACCGTTTCATCATCGCATCTAAGTGAGTAAGACATTGATCAAAGGTGTTTCCATAGACTGAGAAGTCATCCATGAAAACCTCCATGGAGGTTTCGATCATGTCCTGAAAGATGGCTACCATGCAACGCTGGAAAATAGCCGGAGCGTTACATAATCCGAACGGCATGCGACGATACGCATAAGTACCATACGAGCATGTGAAGGTTGTCTTTTCTTGATCCTCGAGAGCAATCGGGATCTGAAAGTAACCTGAAAAGCCGTCAAGAAAGCAATAAAATTGCTGTCCTGCGAGACGCTCCAGCATCTGATTGATGAACGGGGGTGGGAAGTGATCCTTGCGGGTGGCGTCGTTTAATTTACGATAGTCTATGTACACCCGCCAGCCCGTGACTGTTCGCGATGGGATAAGCTCCTTCTTTTTGTTCATAACCACTATCATTCCCCCCTTTTGGGAACGACCTGAGTGGGGCTTACCCATGTGGAGTCGGAGATCGGATAGATGAGACCAGCCTCCATCAGCTTAAGCACCTCTTTCTTTACAACTTCTTGCATATTCAGGTTCGGACAGCGCTGTGGCTGTACTACTGGCTTAAAGACGTCCTCCATGAGGATCCTATGAGTACAGAAGGTAGGGCTAATCCCCTTGATATCAGAGAGTTTCCATGCGATGGCCTCCTTGTTTGACTTCAAAACCTCGATTAAACGCTCCTTCTCCTCCATTGATAATTTCGAAGAAATGATCACGGGTAAGCTCGAATTGTCACCTAGGAACGCGTATTCTAAATGAGACGGAGAACCTTAAGCTCTATGGCTGCTGGTGTCGATAATGGTGTGCTCCCAGTAGCGGCACTCACCTCACAGAAATCGAGAGTCTAGGGAATCTCGAAGACATCGTCCCCTATATCCTCACTATCACTCTCCTCGGGTACTAAACTCTCATTCACTAAGTCGGCTCCGCTAATATAGTCTAAACAGTGATCAACGCACGAAATTAATGAGTTTAGGAAGTATACGGAGTGACAAGGGCCACTATCGCTGTCACCACCACTCGGGTGTTGCATCGACCTTGCGATCTCGAATGTGACGTTCTCGTCACCGACTCGAAGAGTGATTTTCCCATCATGAACATCTATGAGCGCTTTCGCGGTGCGCAGAAATGGGCGACTCAAGATGATGGGAACCTTCTCGTTGGCCTCCATATCAAGGATGACGAAGTCTACAGGAAAGACAAATTTATCAACTTTAACCAACAAATTCTCTACGATTCCCCTCGGGTACTTAACCGACCTATCGGCTAATGACACAGACATGCGCGTAGGGGTGAGCTCCCCTAGACCTAAATGCTCGTACGTGAGAAAGGCATCAGATTTATGCTCGCCCAGAGATCGGCTAGAGCATTAGCTGGAGCAATGGAGCCGCCGAATAGGCATGGAATCGTAAAGATGCCCGGATCAGTCAATTTCTCGGGCAACTTGTTTAAAACCACGGCGGAACACCCTCTAGTCAATGGGACATTCGAAAGCTCCCCCAGCCTATCTTTACGTTTTAAAAGATCTTTTAAAAACTTAGCATATTTAGGCATATGCTGGAGGGCATCGATAAACGGGAGATTGATTTTCAATTGAGTAAACATGTCAAGGAAATTCCTGTATTCCTTGGCATATTTCTGCTGCTTCAGACGTGCTGGGTAGGGTAGGCGTGAAGTGTCTATGATCGGTGATGGCCTAACCTCTACCGGTTTTCTCTCTCCCCTACTCTCCACTGAAGGTCCACTGGCTGGTGCGGTACTTGCTGGGTCTAACCAGGTGTGCACCCTTGGTGGAGCCTCCATCTCGATTTCTTCATCTACCTCTTTATCTCTCTCCTCTACCTCTACCTCTACACCCTCTCTACCTACCTCCTTCAGAGTCCTACCACTGCTAGTAGTAATCGCTTTCGTGTGTTGGTTCGCAGGGTTGGGTTGGGTGTTACCCGCGAACTGGCTGTGTGGCTGCTCTTGCAGCTGCTTAGCGATACTACCGACCAACCTCTGCAAATCTAAGAGCGCGGACTGTTGATTTTTCAAGAGCAGATCATGTTCCGCGAGAGTTTTCTGAGTAGCCTGATCTTTGACAACTAGTTGAGATAACAGCTCTTCGTTCCTATCTAGACTACCTCCTGACCCTCCACTCCTAGTCTGACCCTCCTGATTTGAACCCCCTCCACTAAACTGACTGGTGTGACCTGACCCTCCACTATTGTAATAACCCTGCCCCCTGTTCTGATAAGAGCCTGATTGGAAGCCAGGGGGGCTACCGGAAGATCGATAATTATTATTATTATTACGCCAGTTTTGATTATAATTGGAAGTATTATTATTGAAGGGATTCGTAGGACCTCGGTTCTGACCGGTGATAAACTCAACCTGCTCAACAGTGAGCGTGGGACACTCTAGCGTGTCATGACCCCCTCTACACACCTCACACCTGTCTACCTTTTTCTTCAGCTCCTGTATCTCCTTCGTGACCTCCCTCTTGAAGTTATCTAGAGCAGCAGCTACCGTAGTTTCCAAGCTAACTTGGTGTAAACCCCGGTTAACCAGAGGTGTACCAGAAAGGAATTGAATTCCTGCCGGCAGTGCTGTAATCGACATCAGAATGGGCAAAGCTCTCGAAAAGGTCATTACACTCGGCTACTGTTTTCTTTCCCATCAGGTGGCCACCAGCAGAGGTGTCGAATCGAGCACGGGTCTCAAGGGTGAGACCGTTGTAGAATTTCTCTACAAGTGCCCAGTCTGATAGCCAATGTTGGGAGCAACGGGATACTAGAGTTAGGAACCGCTCCCAAGCTAGATGGTAGGGCTCGTCAGGCTCCATTCAGAACGGATGGATCTGATCGCGAAGGCGGGAGCTTTGGCGGGTGGGAAGTACTTCTTAAGGAAAGAATCCCGTAGAGAGGCCCAAGTAGAAAAGGTACCGAGAGAGAACGGAAAGACTTGGAGAAAACGGGCATCATGGCCCGCGCCCTCCATATTGAATGTATGACATAGACGGGTAAGGCGGTTGATATGTGCGGGCGCATCCTCATCATCACGACCGTGGAATTGGCAAGTGTTAGTGATAGCGGTCATGATGTAGTTAGGGATTTGCCAGGCTCGATCATTGTTCATAGGGGGTAAGGTGATGGGATGTGGTGGGCTTACGTTTCTATGGACTACACGGGGTGATGGAGAACCGGGTGATGAAGGTTTAGGTGTAAAATCAAAATCGGATGGTACGAAGGAATGGGATGAACTTGAACGAGTTAAGGAAGAAACACTTACCTTTGGTGCGGGGGAGAATGGCGTGTCCGTCGGCGGCTTAGGCGGAGGTCTTTGCGAGCGCGTATGCGGCATCCACTAAACCGGAAACATGACAAACACGAGAAGTTAGCCCAAATAATTCAATTATATAAAAAAATTAAATATTAAATAATCAAACAACTTAGACTCCTACGACACAAACGAATACAAAATAAACACAAGTGTAAAAGAAAAGCCTAAATCGAGTAATCAACACAATTGCCAATGAGAGAGTCCACGGAAACGGCGCCACAAACTTGATTAAAACAAAACAAATTACCTTAATTGTAGACTCAAATTATATTCTAGACTCCTAAACTATACTATACTACTAACCGGCAAGTGGACCGATCAATTGTAGAATAGTATTAAGCAAGTCCGGATTATCGAACACACAGGACTCTCTAATTGCTAAGACTACCAATTTAGACTCAATTACACACTATGTATATTTTAAAGGGGTGTTTTCACTAAAAATCTAAATTATCAATTTAACCAAAACTACTAAATTGGAATGACCAAACTATGAACTTCTGGGGACTTCTTAGATTTTAATCAAGATAAAATAAACTAATTACCTAGGTTAGATTTTTAGACTACTACTCCTTCAATTTAATAATAATTAATCTAGTTGAATATTTTACCGGATCTTGACATATCAAAGTTTAGGTTTATTAAACATGACCCGTGACCCTTCTCAGGAAGACACCTACAATAACCTATCCTTTTTATTCGTTTACCGGTCCTAATGATTCTTTTTTCAATTATCTTTTTAAATTAGTAAAATGTCTAATTATTAATTACCTTTCAATAATTAACCTAGACCAATGACAATTCTCTAGTTTAGATTAACTAATTCAATTATAACAAGGAAATTAGACTCGGGAATTTCTCAAAACCCTAACCTAACAATTTACCACATTAATTCAGCCAACTAATTGTAATTTCTCAATTAACAAGTTAGGTATAATGACAAGTTTGATTTCATAGTTAATTTAATTGTTTCTCCGGTTTTATTGGCCAATTTTACCGACAACTTCACGAATTCTAAGAACACAAAAAGTAACATAAACCTATTATATGGAAGACATTCACCAAAGTTTATGCAAAACAACCAAACAGTCATCAAACAAACAAGATCATGCAAATACCCTAAACTAGATCATTAAAGTTGTGATCTTTACCAATTAAATATTCAAACCATGAATTTAATTAAAGCAAATCAAATTTTCATAAATCTATCATCTAAAACCTAGGTAACTGAATAAGATCTAGCCTAAAAACATGTTTCAAAAGTAATTAAAACAAAGTTGAAAACAAGGTAGCATGATTGATCAAAACAAAGAAATCAAAGTGAGGATTGGTATGATAAACCGTGACAAGCTCCTGCCTTGAATTCCCTTAATCACCACCACAGTCCATGCAGCTTAGATCCGCTCCTTGTAGCTTCAAATCTCCAGAAAGTAGCTCCGAATCTGCCCTAGTTCGTCCAAAGTTGTCCAATATGAGTTTTTCCTCAATAATGATTCTTTTTATAACAAAACAAGTCCACATTCCACCAGGTTTCGAAACTTTCTGGATAAACACCTCTCTCGCGCCCCGCGAGAGAGTTTGGGTAGTCCGGTCGCGCCCCGCGACCGAGTTTGAAACCGGAATGATAACTATCCCTCTCTCGCGACCCGCGAGAGAGTCTGTGTATGCCGGTCGCGCTCCGCGACCGGGTTGTAACTCCTGTTTTGCTTTTTGTTTTCTCGTTTCCGATCCATTCACGTCCCGGCTTGGTTCTTTTCACCATTTTCGCTCGTTTTTCCCATCCTTCCAACCGTTTTCACGAACCAAGACCTGCAAAACATGTTTGGATTAAAAGTAGATAAATTCTTGACAAATCAAAATGAAAACGCGCTAAAATTATACAAACTCTACAAGATAAATGGATGTATTATTCAATACATCAGTTGAAAAAGTTTTGTTTTGCTCATTTTTAGTCAATGCACTTTCTAACTAGGTTATGCTATGCCGTTTTCTTGTATTTTAACTTGTTTTTAGGTATACAAAGTGTATTTTAAGTCTCGGTTTTGCGTATAAACACGTATTTAAATAGTGATTGTGTTTATAACGCAAATATGGAATTTAACACGTATATATATATAAAATGAATTTCATTATAATTAGCCCCTCGAATTATGACATTGAAATTGAAATACGAATGTAAGGTTTTTAAAAATAGAATACGAATACGAATTTTCTAAAATAGGAATACGAATATATACGAGGTGTTACAGCAGAGTAATATTGGACGACTAGAAGAAAGTCGCTACGGTATATGGTGCTGACGACCGACTACTTTGTGAGTATGTCCTTGGCCGAGTTTTATAACACTACTTGAGATACCATTAGTGTTTAAACTTGTTATAAAAGTCAAGCCCGCTCATTTTGCCTAACTTGTATGAACTAGCAACACGAGAATTTTGAGATGTTCCAATAGTTAGTGCTTGAGGCAAGTGGGATAGACAAGGCATGGCCAAAACAACTTAGTGATTTTTGCGAATATTATATCTACAAATATCAAACTTGTGTATCCCTTTATGTGATTATGTACGAGTGATGGATAAACAAGGCATGGCCAAAACAACTTCCAATGACGCTATATTATTGGTGTCATCTTCAATTATCTATGTGCGTACTATATATATTTATATATATGTTCTAGAAACTATGGCTTTAATTCATCTTTTTATCAACAACTGAAAATATAATAAAATATAGCTTGGCCATTGTGTCCAAGGTCGTTTACCTATCGATCGATCGATCGGGTAGTGATAAAGCCAAAACTGACTCACAATGTAGGTTTTGAACATTTCCTTTTAACTTTCTAGCTCTTTATTCAGTGAATTTTCCTTATATTAATGATATTTAATTACGAGATATTTTTTGGTATTGATAAAGGAAGACAGTCTTGAAACTTTAGGCCATAGAAATGGCCAAATGACGTATACATGTACCCATAATACAAAGCTTAAAGATATTTTAAAGAGAACTAAATCTTTGTCAGTAATGGAGAGAGGGAAGTTCATCGACAACACTCTTAGAGTTAAAAGATATTTTAAAAGAATCAGTTTTTACACATAACCAATTGTTGCGTCATCTACAGTAAAAAAAAATTCATCTACGTAAATTTATGAAAACATTATAAATTGAAAAAAAATATAATTTTATATTCTTAAACCCGTGTAGTACATGAGTATAATAATCTAGTTACATATATAACACACTGATAATTATATATGCAAATGATTGCTCGTGTTAATACCAAGGGTCTCATAGTTCTTGTTACATACACAATTTGTTCCGTAACACCATTGAGGATACACAAGTAAGCTTGCAAGTTGCAGTACACAAAGGAATAAAAGTATCATGTAAACAAAAATGCTAGCCCGATAACCATTAACTTAATTTTAAAACTACGACTTCTAAGATACTAAGCTACTAATTTCCTTCATGTCAGACAATTTGTTATAAAGTACTCTAAAGATATCTAAACTTGTTATGATCTTTTACACCTAGGGAAGAAGTTGGGTTGTAAAGTTGGAATACAAGTGTCTACTTAAATATTATTATTTATTATTATTATCTCATGGTTTCCTGCTTCTGATAACGTTCAGAGATATCGGAAAGCTACGGGCATATTGTTCAAAAGCAAAAAGGGAAGTTGTTAATGGGGGTAGGGGGAGTTTGAAGATATGTCTAATCTACAAGAAACACAACTTCATTTTTCTTGAAAAAGATCGGATCTTGGTAGATATATGTAGATCAAACTAAACCAATCTCCTTTGGTCATAAAGATATTTATTTCTGGTACAGCTACATATTTGACTATATATTCATTCTTTTCATCATCATCTTTACGAAAACGAAAAAGAAAAAAACTACTCATGACTTTACGTCATAGAACACTTGTATAGTTGTTATATATATATATATCCTTCAAAACTTGTTTCTTAGATGTTGGTAATCTATATAATCTTGAATTTTTCAAAAGCTAAAATCAATTATTATTTGACTTAATTAATGCAGGAGGACATCATTTATGGAAATATATATACATGTATTTAATTATCCATATTTGAAAAATCGTTATCACGACGGTCATAATATTAAGTGTTTCAGTTGGGGTTCATCCACATCACACTTGCAAGAAAATTTCTTAACGTTAAAAGTTATAATACTTAATTTACTATTAGAATACTAGCTTTTTATCGACATCAGAGTTATTTTTTTGTAACGTTAAAGTTATGATTCTAAATTTACTTTTAGAATACTGGTTTTTTTATAGACAACAGAGTTTTTTTTGGTATTATTGACTGATAAATGAACAAAAACTAAAACTAACTTGGGGGCGTAAGTATCCTGCGCTTTGCGGCAGGAGCATTTGTTACAAAAGAGTTTAGTAGTACGTTTGATAATTATGGGTGTAAGTTGCTGCAAACAATACGCTGGTTGTTTCTGACCACTTGTACATTAGAAATCTCCGCGTAGAAAAAATAACGTTAAGACGATAAAAAATAAGCAAGTTCATGTCAGAACGACAAATAAAAAAAGCAAGCCGCAAGGTTTAGTATACACGTTTAATTTGTGTCATGTGCGTAGGATGTCGTGGAAAACATGTTAAGCTCCACCACTTGTGCATTATTCTTCACAACATAATTAAAAAATGAACATCGAAAAGAAAAGATGACAAAGAAAAATAATAAAGTTCACATTGAAATGACGATAAAAAATAAGCAAGTCACAAAATTTAGTAATCACGTTTAAACATAAAACAAAAAGTTTGCGCTTCGTGGCGTGCATCGATTTTTCTGCACTCTCCCATGATGTGACAGTAATTTGGTCGGTATCGTTTCGGTTTTCCAGTAGTCTTTCAATCAGTATCGGTTCGTTCGCACAGTACATGCACCCGGTATAACAATTGAAAAAGACATGCCCAATAGGATATCAACATGTGTTGTAATTACCTCAATCGAAAACTAAAGAAACGAATATCAGTAGTGGCTGGTACTGATGTTGTTTGACATGTATCGGTTTTATTAGTTACGGTACCAAATGTTGTTCGGCCTGTATCGGTCGAGTTCGTTGCGGTACAGTTATCGTACTATTACTCGCTATAGCTAACATTGCCAAATTTATACTCAATTGTGAATACAACACCATTTTCAACAAATTTTATAGACCACAATGAGAAAACCATAAAACGAATACGCAATGTTAAGACAGTTGTGGTTCTCACGAAAAAGAAAAAAAAAACAACTATATTTGACTAGTTCGTATAAAATTTTTATCGAATCATAGATAAAAATAAGCACGTCGTGAAAGTATATTCAACATTTTATAAAATATAATTATATTACTAAAATAGCGAAATAAGGTAAGCTTTGATAGCATATACGTTTGTGATTTGATCATTTGTGCATCACTATCCACGAGCCGATTTCGAGTAAAATTATTTTGAAAAGTGGATATCAAATCTTAGATAAAAGTAAGCATATGACAACAGTGTGTGTAGAATTTTAAAACAAAGTTATATTGTTACTAAAATAAGTAAGCTTTGAAAACATGCAAGTTTGTACTTCGAACACTTGTACATTACTATTCACAAGTCAGTTTTGAGAAGAAGTTATATAGATATGTAGTTAAAAGTATGTGCATCAGAATAATGTACTCGGAATATTATAAACAATCGTATCTTTGCGAAAAACAAAATATACTTAATTATAAGCATAAAATAATATTTTTTATAAAAGTTACTGTAAAAACGTGGCTTTTTTAATATATATTCAGTGAATTTTATACCGCCACGTTTAGATGCCCTTCAAAAACGAATACGGTACAAGTATCGTTCTTAAAAGGGTATTGATTTGGTTTGTCGCGATAAAGAATGATAACAACTATATTTGACTCGCTTCAGTGAAATATTTATCAAATCTTAGATAAAAATAAGCAAATCGCAAATTAATTGACAATTTAATAAAACGTTAAATTGTATTTAAACATAAAAAATAAGTTTGCGCTTCGCGGTGGCGGTGACTTTTTCCACATTCCACTATGATGTGACAGTAATTCGGCCGGTATCGGTTCATTTTGGCATGGTACAGGCACTCGGCATAACAATCGAAAGAGATATGCTTAACCGAATATAGTCAAGGGTTTTACAGCGATTGAAAAACTAAAGAAACTAATATTAGTACCGGTATTGATGTTGTTCGGCCAGTATTGGTTTGGTTCATTACAATACAGGATGTTGTTTAGCATGTGTTGGTTCAGTTCATTACTCGCTATAGCTAATAGTATCAAATATATACTTTATTACTAATACAACTCCATTTTCAACAAATTTTACACCGCTATGTTGAGAAAAACCATAAAAACGAATATGGTACTTGTAACGATGTTAAGGCAGTATTGGTCCGGTTTTCACGATAAAGGAAAAAAACAACTATATTTGACCCGTTCAAATAAAACTTTTTATCTAATCGTAAATAGAAATAAGTACGTCGTAATTGTATATTCAAAATTTTATAAAATGTTATAATAATTACTAAAATATTGAAATAAAGGTAAGCTTTGATAGCATATACGTTTGGGCTTCGATAACTTATACATTACTATCCACAAGTCGGTTTCGACTAAAATTGTATAAGACGTAGATAGAAATAATGACCTAAATCCGACTCGTTGGCAATGGTCCACTAGAATGAGAATGGTGAAATTTTCATCAAGGTGAGGAAATCACTGCTATCTTAATGGTATAATTTTGGAAAATTAATAAACGCAGATTAAGAGTTATCACCAAAGTAAGGTTACACGCCTACTTTGGTAGTTTGGTGAGATCGTCTCGTTTGTGAAATAATGTGCCTTCATATTTTCTTATTTGAGATATTATTTGTCTTAGGAAAAACATGTATATTTTGAGACCAAAAAGAAATAGGTAAGAAGCAAATAGGGAGAATTTATTTATTTTAAGCAAGATTACAAGAATGGTCAAGTATGTGACTTCTTAACTATAGACTAGATCAACTCATGGCATATTTTTCTTAATTCCCTATAGTTATGTTTCTAACACCAATCTGCCACACCCCAACTGATGACAAAACATCAGAGTGAGATGAAACAAGAATTGTTTGAGATTTCATAACAAACTAAAGTGACAAAATTTTAAATAACAAGATTTTATTTCATTCCTAATTTAAAAGTACATCTTCTTGAAAAGGGAAATACAACAAGTGGAACACAACACAACTAATCATGAAAAGAAATTCATAAAGTAAAGTTTGTGGTGCATTTCTAATCCACCCTAAGTACATTTTGTGTGCATCAAGCTAAATTCATTCAACATGTATTAAAGTATCTATCAACATAAAATAGGTCGGTGAGCATACAAGTTTGGTTACATAATATAAGTAGTAAAAAAATTCATATCCAAGATGGCAATTCGTATACTAAGTTAATCTACATATTAGGGTACACAACCTAAGTGTTAAACCAAAGATTCCACGAGGGTAATCTTGTGAATAGGGCCGTTTATTATTGAATACTTAACATAGAACATGAAACGGGCAGTGTGCTACTCCTATAGCACTATACATGTTAAGGTAGGCTAGCAAAGTTAATGACAAGTAGTTGCACGAATGAATATCTAACATGGATAACCTAAGTGTGACAACCAGCATTTTCCGGTCTTAATTAAGCGCTTAACAAACAGTAATACCATTATAATTAGCGTAATTAGACGTAAATTAACTCGATCAGGCCTTTGGAAAGCCTAGGAACGTCTACACGATTCACGTTAAGCGAATTGGCGATAATCGAAGACACTAAACGCGAAATTGAACGATAAGCGTACTGATGCCAAACAAATACTGACAACGCCTAAAAACACGAATTTTGGACTTATATTTACCATACATTTATGATTATGCGATAAATTTGGATCGTCGGACATCGCAAAGCACAACGCGGAGGTTTTGCAAAAATCGAGACGCACCGACAACGAAACGGAAGCCACGAACTCGAGTTACGCCTCGAACTTAATATATTATGATATATTTAGCTCCGTAATTGAATTTTATTATCACAGTAGAAACCAGGACGAAAAACGGATCAAAAACGACAAACAGGGCAACTACGCGATTTTTAACGCAACGAACGGATTATACGTCAAAACCCGACCTCCAATAAAATTTTAAGCACTCTCGACTCCGAATAAATATTTACGAGGTTCGGGAAATGATAACGGGCCTTGGATACGTATTGGGCTTAAAAACGATTAACGGGCCTTGGGTCCAACCCATTTAAATAAACCCTACATATAAATATCCCTTAATCATCTCCCCTCATTTTCTTCTTGTGAAACCCTATCCCCCACACCAAAGATCCCCTGCTCTCTCTCTCTATCCGGTCGCCGGATTTAGCTCTGGTCGGCGCCGGACGTCATCTCCGGTCACGCACACACCACCCACACCCACTCTTCCCTTCTCCCTTCTAACACACAAACACACCCGCATGCATATATCAGACCGAGAGAGAGGCAGAGCGTAGAGAGAGGGATAGACGGGAAGAGAGAGAGAGACAAGGTAGATAGACGGTGGCGGCAGTCGCCACGTTCAGCGGCGACGACTTCGACGACGGTGGTGGTTCTGGCGGCGCCAGGGCCAGTCAACGGCGACAACGAAGATGTGTGAGGTTGTTCTCGGGTTTTGGTTAGGGTTAGGTCACGGTACCGCCGGTGGCTGCATCTGCGGCGGTGGCAACCGCCGGTGTCAGCGGCGGCGGTAGTGGTGGTTTCGGCGGCGGCGGCGGCGACGGCCGACAACGGCGGCTCCGGTTCTACAGCCAACTCGGTTCAGTTCTGGTTCGCGTCAAGTTTCAGTTTCGGGTTCAGTTTCAACTCGGGTCTTGGTTTGGGTTCGAAGAGGGTCGCATAAGTTTTGGTTTGGGTTTGTTCAAATGCGGCTCAGGTTCGGTTCACTCGGGTCGACTCAGTCCAAACCCGGTTCAGTTCAGGTCTCGGTTCAGGTTTCGGTTCAAGTTCGGATGATTTGGTTCAGTTCACCTTCGGCTCGGGTTCAAGTTGAATCAGTTTTCGGTTCAATTTAAACATTAAAGTGTTTGTTTCAGGTCTCGGTTCAGTGTTCGGTTCGGTCAATTAAAGTCAACTCGGTCAATGCGGCCAAATTCTGGTCAAACCCGGTCAACTGGTCAACTGTCGGGTCATTGAGTAAACACGAGACTCGGTAAAAATTTAATTACGACGCGAAAATTATTTATATTAGTTAATAAACATTAATAATAGTTATCGCGAAACCGAGCTCAAAACCGAACCGTAAACGATTTCATGTCGCCAAAACGTTTAAAAAAATAACAATAATTTCGACGTACAAAATTCGCGTAAAAGTCATTAGTTGAAATCAAACCGACGATAGTATAAAATAAATCGAAAATTATAATCGGCGCAACGTTATATTTGATACGATGAGAAATTATATATATATATTGTTATTGTTGCGTACATTGATATTGCATTTTGATTTAATAAATCGACAACTTGTGTTGTCGGGATCGTCCGAAAACAGAGGAAACTCTGCCCGATTTTCGTAAAATACGCAATACGAAACGCATTATATTTCAAGGATAAAACGTCCGATTCAAAATGATTGTTATAAAATAAATATAGGTGTATATTTATTTGACGACGCTATTAAAACGTTCAAAACTCGAGCCAACAACATTTCAACGAGCGTGATCACAAGATAACAAACATTCGGCAATCGACTACAATATAAATAATAATATTTATGTTTAATGCAACGTCGAAATTCAGAAACTAGATTTCAAGCATCGATAATTTATTCGAACGACGATATAAGAATAAGTATATTGTTTATATTTATTTTGAAACGCCAAGATTTCCGAACGTTTTTACAAGATGAATACAATGCGCGTATTATTTCAAACGATAGAATTCGGAAATCGTATAGCACGAATATAATTATATATAATCGAATGTCGAGATTTGAATACTTTTATAAAATAAATATAGTTATATTTATTTCAAATGTCAACGATTCGGGAACTTCAAATGCTATTTGTTATATTCGATTTCAACCCCTAAACGAAGTACGACGTAACTCCGCAAGATTATAACAAGCGTACGATTTCATCGTTGTTTATTATTTATTATAAACGACACGCCAGACTCTTCATCGGATACGAAATGTATTATCAATATTAGCATATTTACAAGTGTATATATATATATATAATAATATACCTTATGGAAACTACGAAGGGTCGTACTATTAACCGTCAATGTAGGTGACTGACCAAATATGATTTCATGAAATATAGTTATGTTTATATAAACATATATTTCAAGTCACTCGAAAACTAGATCGTTTCTAAGTAAACCATAGGTTGGTTAACCGAGTTAAGACAATAACACATTCATAGAAACGTAAGCTAACGATTCAGTAGAGCTTGGTATCACGTAGTATAGCTACGTCACCCTTAGAAACTTACAAGTTATTCCGTTTTAGGAATACATTAGATTGCATGCTAGCAAGTCAAGTTGTGGAGACAACACTATGGAAATCACATTAGGCTAGCTTTGCACGAGGAAATCAAGGTGAGTTCATAACCCCCACTTTTTACCGTTTTACATTTTTATAAATGTTTTCGGGGTGGAAAGACATGCAAGTTTTGCAAAAGTACACAATGTTTCGATAAATGAAAATCATATAATTCTAAACCATGTTACAAATAGATTTCAATGAACTCAAATGGTTTATGAAAGATATATGCTAAACTTACCGGTTTTCACAGCTATACAAAGCTTTTCGAAACATGCATGAGTTTTATGACTAGTGACGGGATTGTCATAGTCACAACTAGGGGGCGAGGCCCTAATTTTATTTATAACATGGGTTAGGCCCAATGACAAGAAAACATGGGTTAGGCCTAAAATCAAGAAAACATGGGCTAGGCCCAATAACACAGATTTATAACAGTTGGTATGTAGCTATGGGATTAGATTATAACAGATCACTGTGCGTAAGTAGGAAGATGACAATAGTAACCATTGATCACGTAGTGACCAAGGTGCAAAAGGTATAGATCTATCGAGTTTGAGACACGCTCCACTCGTGGTAAGTTAACCGGTTAGGAGTGCTTTTGTGATCCCAAAATGTCAAAGAAGTCTCGGTTCGGTTACTTACTTATGGCACATAGGTCAGTGTATTAGCTACACACTGATTGATCCTTAGATTCCATAGGAAAACTATATACTACGATTTCAACACTGGTTTACAAAGATAACAGAAAATATTTTATCACCGGTTTATAAACATAACAGTTATGTGCATGGATTTGCAAACAACATGGAAAACATTTCAAAACTGTTATACAGTCATGACATTTCAAATGCTTTGGGATACTATGATCCCACAAACTGGTTTTTGAAGGCAAAATGCTCAACTGTTTTATGACTCATTTGAAACAACAACAGACAAACTATGAACTCGCCAACTTTATGTTGATTTTTCGCATGTTCTTTCTCAGGTTATGATTACAAGTATGGCACGGTTGGAATAGGAGAACCCATGGGGATTCGAGTAGTTAGCAGGCGTTCACTTACTAGAAACCTTAGCACTCACGTCTGCTTCCGCTGTGCATTGAGGATACCATTCAGGTCACGCCCCGCTCTGATGCGATGGGATTACACGGGGGTATGACAGAGTGGTATCAGAGTTGTAGGCTTTAGCGAATTAGGTATCAAATCTGGCTCTGATAATAGATAGGTTTCTGTGGAGATACCTAGGCTTTAACCTCACTTTCCTTTGGGGACATTAGATCATTAAGACTTGAATACATACAGAACGCCTAGTACTCGAATATGGGTTCCAACCGTGGCTGAAAACAATAAGTCAACATTTTGATTTTAATCATACACTAGTGTGGTGTTTCGTACACGGTACACGAAATATGACATACCTAAGCAAAACCTTGAGGGTTTTGGCAACATGCATTTAAGACCTTTGGAAAACTTATGTCAATATTCATTAAAGGTCATTACGTAGGACCTGCAATTATTAACTCGGGTAAACACATTACATATATTGCCGATGCTATTTTATTTACCGAGCAGGTGGCCTATGTAAAACGAAACACTAGTGCGAAAATATACGTGAAAGTTAACCGATACAACAACGAATGTTGAAGTACATCACATACGACTTTCAAGGCGCGACCTTGAGGAAACACGACATTAGACAACGATGCTAATCCCGTCAGCGGGAGAACTACCGGCCAGAATGCAGCAATTTGTCATGTGGTCCAGTAAACGACACGAAACACGCCGAGGTACGTCCAAACAAGATTACATAACAGTCGGTACTTATTACAATGGTAATCACAACAATTGGCGCTGCAAAAGAAGTCACACGTCCTCGCATTCCCCCTACTTCATTAATGACGATTACGCCATATATGACGTTCGGTGGTAATGTCACGAAACAATAAGTCATCACAGGAAATACCAGGTAAAGTCCTCGAATTCCTTTTGTCGAAATTTCAACTTTACTTATACTGAGTAGGTTTGCACACCTCTACTCCTCATAACGGTCATTGTGTCACGGGAAATTCTTTCTTGATTAGCGAACACCTATTGCATCATTTCTTGACAAACTTATACGATACGCATGCTATGTTGCTACACATGTGGTTAACTTGATACATGGAGGCCATCAGGGTCTTCACTTCGAATGGTCATTTCATTAGTCGTTCAAAGGTTGGTTCGCTACATCAATTTTTTTTGCTTTGTGATCTAGATGACCTGCCCTATTACAAGTATTGACTCCTTGATATCGAGTCAACGGAGTTCTTGAAATTTCATTTTCTTTCCAAGTTGCATACATGGGAGTTTGTAGTAAACATATCAAAACTTGTTCGAATCATGTATTTATTATTAGATTGTGTCAAACCAAGTTCAATTGTATGAACTTGCTCACTGTATACAAAGTTCAATTCAAGAATTTCATATGATGGATTGAGGCCGTCATATTCACAGTAATATCAACAAGCAATTATTTGATTCGAACCATAGTAGACTGGTTCAGTCTGCACCCTAATTAAGTCATTATTTGGTTACGACACCTTGTGGTGGCGTTACACTAGTTGAAGCTTGCGCCGACATCGCTTTCACAACTCATGTACGGATTTAATTACTTAATTATTTATTCATTCTTAAATCCCCTTGTTGGATCATTTTCTTAAAGCCTCCTTAATACACTCGTGTATTAAGGAGGTGGTACACAACTTTATGGTCTATTTCAGTGTACCTCGTAACGGTTCTTTCATCATCGGTCGAAAATTTTGGGATATCTATTGTTCTTCCACTAGCGACTGAAAATTATATTTATTTGTTCTGTCATTTTCAGTTGAAAATCTTATGAGATTATTTGGAACAAATATTCACACTTACTTGATTGAACCTTTCATTAAATTGTAAACATGGTGAATTTGTTCGGTCACCGCTATTATTGAATTATTTCGATGGCTATGACGCCTTGTGGTGTCGGTATAAACTTGTAGCTTGGGCTAATCATCGAAAGTAGTCTTAATGCAACTATGTATTAAGACAATGATACACTAACTTCGGTTGTAATTCGTTGTATCCGTGCAGTTCAACAGTGTTAACTTATGGTTCGAAAAGTTAACAGATCATCTTTATGTTTCTAATTCAGTTGAGCTTGTTGATTCAAAGTCTTACCGATCCAACAACCAACGCTAGTTTCCGTTGGTAGAGATTCCTATTGTTTATGAAATTCATTTACAGATTGTGAACGTCTTGGAAATCTATTTGTCGAGAATCTCATTTGTTTGACCCATGTAAACTCAGGCACATTGGTGACTATGTCAATACGTTTCGTTCGCCTGGCAGCGATGAAAACAGATTCAGTTGAACCAGTGGGTTCATGTTGTTATAGTAAGTCATTGTATTCATACAATCCAGACAAGTCTCGATGCGATTACATGGTCATTTACCTGGGTAGTATTAATACTAAACTACGCATGACAAAAATCTAAGGAGATAACATAACTTCAATTTCAAGGACGAAATTTTTATAACAAGGGGAGAATGTGACAACCGGCATTTTTCGGTCTTAATTAAGCGCTTAACAAACAGTAATACCATTATAATTAGCGTAATTAGACGTAAATTAACTCGATTAGGCCTTTGGAAAGCCTAGGAACGTCTACATGATTCACGTTACACGAATTGGCGATAATCGAAGACACTAAACGTGAAATTGAACAATAAGCGAACTGATGCCGAAAAAATACTGACAACGCCTAAAAACACGAATTTTGTACTTATATTTACCATACAGTTATGATTATGCGATAAATTTGGTTCGTCGGAAATCGCAAAGCACAACGCGGAGGTTTCGCAAAAATCAAGACGCACCGACAACGTAACGTAAGCCACGAACTCGAGTTACGCCTCGACATTAATATATTATGATATATTTAGCTTCGTAATTTAATTTTATTATTCATGGTAGAAACCAGAACGAAAAACGGACCAGAAACGACAAACAGGGCATCTACGCGATTTTTAACGCAACGAACGGATTACGCGTCAAAATCCGACCTCGATAAAATTTTAAGAACTCACGACTCTGAATAAATATTTTACGAGGGTCGGGAAACGATAACGGGCCTTGGATACGTATTGGGCTTGAAACCGATTAACGGGCCTTGGGCCCGACCCATTTAAAGAAACCCTACATATAAATACCCCTTAATCTCATCTCCCCCTCAATTCTTCTTGTGAAACCGTAGCCCCCACACCAAAGATGCCCTGCTCTCTCTCTATCCGGTCACCGGATTTAGTGCCGGTCAGCACCGGTCGTCATCTCCGATCACGCACACACCACCCACACCCTCTCTTCCCTTCTCCCTTCTAACACGCTCACACACCCGCATGCATATATCAGACAGAGAGAGAGAGAGGCAGGGCGTAGAGACAGAGAGAGACGGGAAGAGAGAGAGACAAGGTAGATAGACGGCGGCGGCAGTCGCAGCGTTCAGCGGTGACGACTGCGACGGCGGTGGTGGTTCCGGCGGCGCCAGGGCCAGTCAGCGGCAGCGACGAAAATGTGTGAGGTTGTTCTCGGGTTTGGGTTGGGGGTTGGGTCAAGGTACCGCCGTTGTCAGCGGCGGTGGTAGTGGTGGTTTCGGCGGCGGTGGCGACGGCCGACAGCGGTGGCGCCGGTTCCACAGCCAACTCGGTTCAGTTCTGGTTCGCGTCAAGTTTCAGTTTCGGGTTCAGTTTCAACTCGGGCCTCGGTTTGGGTTCGAAGAGGGTCGCAGCAGTTTTGGTTTGGGTTTATTCAAATGCGGCTTGGGTTTGGTTCACTCGGGTCGACGCAGTCCAAACCCTGTTCAGTTCAGGTCTCGGTTCAGGTTTCGGTTCAAGTTCGGATGATTTGGTTCAGTTCACCTTCGGCTCGGGTTCAAGTCGAATAAGTTTTCGGTTCAATTTAAACATTAGAGTGTTTGGTTCAGGTCTCGGTTCAGTGTTCGGTTCGGTCAACAAAAGTCAACTCGGTCAATGCGGTCAAATTTTGGTCAAACTCGCTCAACTGGTCAACTATGGGGTCATTGAGTCAACACGAGGCTCGGTAAAAATTTAATTACGACGCGAAAATTATTTATATTAGTTAATAAACATTAATCTTAGTTATCGCGAAACCGAGCTCAAAACCGAACCGATCATTTAAAAACATAACAATAATTCTAACGTACAAAATTCGCGTAAAAGTCATTAGTTAAAATCAAACCGACGATAGTATAAAATAAATCGGAAATTATAATCGGCGCAACGTTATATTTGATACGACGAGAAATTATATATATATTGTTATTGTTGCGTACATTGATATTGCGTTTTGATTTAATAAATCGACAACTTGTGTTGTCGGGATCATCCGAAAACAGAGGAAACTCTGCCCGATTTTCGTAAAATACGCAATACAAAACGCGTTATATTTCAAGGATAAAACGTCCGATTCAAAACGATTGTTATAAATAAATATAGGTGTATATTTATTTGACGACGCTATTAAAACGTTCAAAACTCGAGCCGACAACATTTCAACGAACGCGATTACAAGATAACAAACATTCGGCAATCGACTACAAAATAAATAATAATTATTTATGTTTAATTCAACGGCGAATTTCAGAAACTAGATTTCAAGCATCGATAATTTATTTGAACGACGATATAAGAATAAGTATATTGTTTATATTTATTTCGAAACGCCAAGATTTCCGAACGTTTTTACAAGATGAATACAATGCGCATATTATTTCAAACGACAGAATTTGGAAATCGTATAACACGAATATAATTATATATAGTCGAATGTCGAGATTTGAAAACTTTGATAAAATAAATATAGTTATATTTATTTCAAATGTCAACGATTCGGGAAATTCAAATGCTATTTGTTATATTCGATTTCAACGCCTAAACGAAGTACGACGCAACTCCGCAATATTATAACAAGCGTACGATTTCATCGTTGATTATTATTTATTATAAACGACACGCCAGCCTCTTCATCTGATATGAAATGTATTATCAATATTGGTATATTTACAAGTGTGTATATATATATATATAATATAACCTTACGGAAACTACGAAGGCTCATACTATTAAACGTCAATGTAGGTGACGACTAAATATGATTTCATAAAATATAGTTATGTTTCATATAAACATATATTTCAAGTCACTCGAAAACTAGATCGTTTCTAAGAAAACCAAAGGTTGGTTAACTGAGTTAAGACAATAACACATTCATAAAATCTTATGGTTAACGATTCGGTAGAGCTCGGTATCACGTAGTATAGCTACGTCACCCCTAGAAGCTTACAAGTTATTCCGTTTTAGGAATACATGAGATTGCATGCTAGTAAGTCAAGTTGTGGAGACAACACTAGGGAAATTACATTAGGCTAGCTTTGCACGAGGAAATCAAGGTGAGTTCATAACCCCCACTTTTTACCGTTTTACATTTTTATAAATGTTTTCGGGGGTGGAAAGACATGCAAGTTTTGCAAAAGTACACAATGTTTCGATAAATGAAAATCATATAATTCTAAACCATGTTACAAACAGATTTCAATGAAGCAAATGGTTTATGAAAGATTTATGGTAAACTTACCGGTTTTCACAACTATACAAAGCTTTTCGAAACATGCACGAGTTTTATGATTAGTGACGGGATTGCCATAGTCACAACTAGGGGGCGAGGCCCCGATTTTATTTATAACATGGGCTAGGCCCAATGACAAGAAAACATGGGCAAGGCCCAATGACAAGAAAACATGGGCTAGGCCTAAAATCAAGAAAACACGGGCTAGGCCTAAAATCAAGAAAACACGGGCTAGGCCCAATAACACAGATTTATAACAGTTGGTATGTAGCTATGGATTAGATTATAACATATCACTGTGCGTAAGTAGGAAGATGACAATAGTAACCATTGATCACGTATTGACCAAGGTGCAAAAGGTATAGATCTATCGAGTTTGAGACACGCTCCACTCCTGGTAAGTTAACCGGTTAGGAGTGCTTTTGTGATCCTAAAATGTCAAAGAAATCTCGGTTTGGTTACTTACTTATGGCAAATAGGTCAGGTATTAGCTACACACTGATTGATCCTTAGATTCTATAGGAAAACTACATACTACGATTTCAATACCGGTTTACAAAGATAACAGAAAACATTTTATCACCGGTTTATAAACATAACAGTTATATGCATGGATTTGCAAACAACATGGAAAACATTTCAATACTGTTATACAGTCATGACATTTCAAATGCTTTGGGATACTATGATCCCACAAACCGGTTTTCGAAGGCAAAATGCTCAAACGTTTTATGACTCATTAAACAGAAAAACTATGAACTCGCCAACTTTATGTTGATTTTTCGCATGTTCTTTCTCAGGTTATGATTACAAGTATGGCACGGTTGGAATAGGAGAACCCATGGGATTCAAGTAGTTAGCGGGCGTTCACTTACTAGAAACCTCAGCACTCACGTCTGCTTCCACTGTGCATTGAGGATACCATTCAGGTCACGCCCCGCTCTGATGCGATGGGATTACACGGGGGTGTGGCACTAAGCATAACAACTAGCATGTTTGATGGATTTAATGATTTCGTAAGTCTGATTGTGTGCATGAGTGTGTTTGATTATTTTATACATGTTACACTCAAAAGTGATTAAAGCGTAAAATGGGATTCGAGTATACTCAAGGTTGCAAAGCTTCCACAAATGTGAGTTGAAGAGTCTTGAAGATTTGGACACTGGAGTTACCTTAGAATGGGGAAACGAAGCTGCGTGAGTTCATGGGATTGTTGATGGATTCAGATTTGAAATTGAAAATTACTTACAAGTATGTATAGGAGGAAAATTACATCTTGTCTAGACCCTCAATTTGGACACTATTTTTACTTTGATTTTATGGGTATCAAATCACCCATTAGAATCCAATTTGAGGAATCAAGAACATGAATGGCATCTACCATAACTCATCACATTCGACCATGATTTGGTTGATATTGTGGTTCGGTTTGAATAATAATAATAATAATAATAATAATATAATAATAATAATAATAATAATATATAATAATACTATATAATTTATACCTTAATTAACAGTCCAAAGTTAGAATAATCATGTACGGTCATGTAAAGGTAGGATTAAAATCGCTTAACCTTCTGAATTCACCATTGCACAAAATCATCACAAGGATGATCTTGAATGGTCATGAATCTAATAACAAGAATAAAATCTCCTAATTCACCAAGACAACCAAGTGAGTAAACTAGACGAGTGTATTTCAAACATGGATAATGTTTGAAGACTTGGTGTAGTTTGTTCATTTTGCTTACTTGAAAGTTGTTTGGTGATTTAGGGGAATGAAGTAGCTAATTTGATAAGTAATCACATGAGGTAGGTGGAATCATAGTTGTAGGACTTAAGTCCCATTGTTCACACCTTTAACCATAATACAAATCCTTCAACATTGAAGGTTAAAGCCTTGGTTTGGTTTTTACTCACTTAAAGACCACTTGGGGTCTTTGAAACATAAAGTAAGGAGGTGTTTTGAACATCATACATTCTGGAATGATACCTTAATTCAAGCCTTTCAACATGTAAATTAGTTGGGGACAAGGTTTGTGCATGTTCATCCAAGAAAGATAAGAACAAGTTGTAAAGTTTAAAATTTTTATAAAAACAAAATTTGAATCTCACTTTGGACCTCAAATGTGGTGATGTTTCAACTTAGTTTACCATGGTAAACTTGTGGATACATTCCTAAAGGTGTTTCAAGTGAGATAAAGCAAGAATTCATGAAATGAGAAAGAAAGTGAGTTGAAGCTCATTTGTACACTTGGGGATAATCTACCCTAAAGTTACAATTCCAGATTCTTAAGAGTGTTTAGCGAGTGATTTGAGTGTGGAAAAAGTGAAGGAGGTGTGGGAAGCTTGGTTATATAGAGTGGTTTAGGGTTAGTGTTTTAATGAAGTTAGAATGTGATTGGGGATGAATAGAGGTGAGAAAGATGACCAACCCAGATTAAGAAAACAAGCTTTCTGTAGATTAAGGCTCTTCGCGCGACGCAACGAGGAAAGCCTTGGTGGCCACGTGACGTGACGACCAATATTTCCAAACTTGGTTTGTTTTGTCCAAGTTTGGCCCATATACTTCATTTTAATGTTATTTTATGCCATAAGATTGTATTTTAACTCGTTTTTAGGTAGTCAAAGTGTATTCGAGTACGTCGTAGGTATGATGCATGTATAAATGATTTCTCAAAAGTATTTTAAGTCTCGGTTTTGCACATAAACATGTATTTAATGATCGATTGTATAACAATTAAATATGAATATTACATGTATGTAAGAGATATAAATTTCCATTATGATTGAAGTCTCATATTACAGTTATTGAAATTAAACATGGATACAAGCTTGCTAAATTTAGAAAGTATGAAATACAAATCGTTACAACATGTATGTTTATGCTTCGATCATTTGTACGTACTGTCCACAAGTCGGTTCTAAGCAGAAGTTTTATTCCAACGTAGATAAAAGTATGTATGTTCCAACAACGTATTTGGAATTTTATAAGATATCGGATCTTAAAAGTTATAAGAAAAAAAACAAAATACACTTAAAATTTATCATGACAATAAAATAACAAAAATAACATAAAAAGTTAGAGAAGATGATACTAAAGTATATGACTTCTTTAATATATTAAGATTGAATACAAGATTCGTGAGTATAATTAGATTTTTCATCGTCTTGTTTAATTCTTTCTTATCATAGTGAATTAAAAGGAGTCCGCACTTTGAACTCGTATATCGAAGGGATTGGATCGATCAGAGGAACCTATCCATTTGCGTTCAACACATGACAATTCACTCTCGAAGCTAAAACGCACATACGGAGAATTAGCAAACAAAATTTCTTTTTTTAACGTCTCTATCGCCACCTAGAGGTGACACGGTGATCCCATTTAGTTTGAAAACATCGTCTTTGGTATGTCCTCTTCCTTTACCTTCAACTGTTGATATCCTGATCTAAGATCTATCTTTGATAGCCAACTTGTACATTGCAGCTGATTGAATAAGTCGAGAATTTTAGGTGACATATCTGTGTTCTTCACTGTAAGTTTGTTAATCTCTCTTTAATCTATGTGCATTATCATGTTGTCATCTTTCTTCTTTACAAATAGCACCAAAGCGCCTGAAGGGGAGATACTCGGTTTGATGAAAACTTTAACAAGGAGGTCTTACAATTGGGCCATTAATTCTTTTCATTTATGATGAAGCCAAATGGTAAGGTTCTTTAGCAACAGGTGAGCAGTAGGACTAACTCAATCTGAAACTCTATCTCCAAATCTGGCGGTAACCCATGCTAGTTCTTAGGGAACACCTATGGAAATTGCATACCATGGGCACCTCCTTTATATCCTTTATTCAAGCTTTAACATCGATAACATATTACATGTAAGCTACACCCTCTATACATAAAATTTGTCGCCTTGATCATCGACATGACTGTAACATTCGTAAAAAAATGAATGAATCTAAAACCCGGCCTGTTTTTGTAACTCGACCGTTTTCATATTCCACGTAATTTTGTTTAATGTTTAAGAAATAAAATGTCTTGGATTCTATGTTTTGATCATACATGTTATCATATCTGGTGATTTATAGTCTTATACATGTTTTAGACAAACTTGTAAATTCATTTCCATGTATTTTGAAGCAACCCTCTATATCTCAGGGTTTAAAACTAAGGTTTTCCTTAAGTTAATCAAAAACTTTGGAGACCTCGTGAACATACCTAACACATCACATTCTAACCTTCTTATCATTCAAACTTCATTATATACATGCCTTAAGATAGGACATTGTGTTTTGGAGAGTTTAGATGTAAATGATCGCAAGTAAAAAGTTCTACATGTCGTATTCTTAGTTTTGTCATAAGATGACTTTCGGGTCACTTTCTTGCTAACTTTTCTCCATCCTTGAGCTATCATTATGGTCCATTCAAAGCTCCAAGATATACTTGGTATACTAAGGATCAAGTAGGTTCAAATGGTGCATAAAACTGAGCTCCAGCATAACAGGAATCACAAACACATGTTTTAGAACATAACCCTCGACCCGCATCAAGACCCAAGGTTTAAGCCCAATTCTCGACACCATGGATGTTGGATTACTCTCTTCCATATGATAGTACTCTGAAAATAATGAACGTAGGCGAAAACCGTGTGCGAAACGGAGTTTAACGAAGCGAGAATCGCGAAAACAAGTTTGGTGTTAGTTGCTGATTTGAAATACGCGAAAATCTTGTTTTAAAGTTATCCCACATCGCCCCAATCACCATTTGTGCTCTATTTCACACCTATAAATACCATTGCTTGGTTCTTTATAGCTTGCAACTCCCAGTTTGAGTATAAACAAGTGGAATAACCAAATTTGGTGGCTCCACAAGCACAATACCCCTTTTGGTGTGGTGTGCAGTAGTTTTTATTTCCGCTTTCGACGAGGAGGTGCTGCCCTTCAAGCTCTTCTCATTTTGTAAAGTTCTTCTTCGAGGTAATCTTCATTTCTTTGTTTTTTTTATTATTTTTATATTCATTTATTTATTGCTTTCTTAGCTTAATTAGTTTAGTTTAGGTTCTTAGTTAAGGAGCGTTAGGCTCGTTAAGGTAGCCTAGTTTAGGCTCGCCTTTAGGCTTTTCATAGCCTTGTAGAGGCTCGTTAGGCTCAACGAGTCTAACATATCATGTTCGTTCATTTAGCTATGCCTAGCATAACGTTTACTTTTTTTGTTGCATTCCTTGTCTAGCTTAAATCACGCTTATCAATTGGATTTTCTCCTTATTCTTGTGCGGTATTTCACTAAGGATTAAAAACGCAAACACTGTGAGTGAATCCTTACAACTTCCTTTTTTTATTCACGTTTTGAGGTGTATCATGTATCGTAATTTACTTTATTTATACAACTACATGTGCTACCACCATTATGTGATCTAATGTGTATATTTGTTTGTTGTGGTTATATGTGGTTATATTTTATCATTTCAGTGCAATCATTCATTTAAGGCCCATCAGTTCCTCATGGGATACGAGTCGAGCATCAGGTGCCTCATTAGATCGGCTCCGTTTGATTGAGCCTTGATCTCAAGTTCATCATTCATCGTGTTCATATGTTCATTGTTGATATTATGTGATCTAATGTGTATATTTGTTTGTTGTGGTTATGTGTGGTTACATTTTATCATTTCAGTGTAATCATTCATTTAAGGCCCATCAGATCCTCGTGGGATACGAGTTGAGCATCAGGTGCCTTATTAGATTGGCTCTGTGTTATTGAGCCTTGATCTCAAGTTCATCATTCATCATGTTCATATATTCATTGTTGATATTATGTGGTTTGTGATTTAATTATATATACATATGCTCATATATGGTCCATGCACATTTTTATTGAAATAACCAATTTAACAAACTGTTTAAATGTTTAACTTAGATTCACTCGCCAACCTTTGTTGACCCAAAACCATTTTTACATATGATACAGGTGAACATGTATGAAGAGAAGATTGGACATAGGATGGCCTTAATTAACAAGAAACGAATTAGTGCAATATACTTGTTATAAACATCGTCTTGTGTTTGTAATTGTTTATGTGAATTATTTGTATTGTGAGACACTTGATATGAATTAGTGAATATTTAAAACAAGTAATAGCAAGTCATAAGCTCTCGAGTTAACCCAATCATGCCTCGGTCACCTATTCTGCTGCGGGTTAGGGTGTGACAATGACCTTCGACACTTTACCTCACCATAAAAGCTAAATGGACTAGCATTAGGCGCTTTTAGGCGAATCACCTTCCTTTTAAATAATATATGGGCTTCAACAATAGACAACCAAGCTATACCGGTCATAAGAATAACCTAGTCTATAGCTTCTATCACTTTTGTGTTCCCACCAACAGAATCTCTACCTCAAAGGTTTCATCTATCTCTTTCACGTCGCACCTTAGAAAATGAACAAACGAAGATGCTACGAAAATCCTACTTGCGCCATCATTAAAAAAGAAATGAAGCACAAAAATTGTTAATACAGAACTTATCTGACACAACATCAGGGTCTTTCTTTACTTCCTCTTTGGTGATTGGATATGCTCTGGCCCTAGCTCTAGACATCTCTTCAGTCCTCTTCTTTACAACTTTGATGGTACCAAATCCACTTAATATAGTTTTCTTACAGTCTTTAGGATGATGCCCACTCTCTCAACAGTTGTGGCACATCGACAGACTCAGACATTTACGAGCAAAGTGTCCCATCTTACCAAAGTGGTGACAAAAATATGAACCAATTCTACACTCCCGAATGTGCGGCCTACCACAACTTTTATACCCTCGGCAATTTCCACCTTCACCTTCTTGAAAGGTTGCCCGGGATTGCCACTCTCACGACATTTATTAGTACCGGAATATTTCTTATTTGGTTCCTCAAAAAAAAACATCCACAATACCACTCAGTTCTACTGCAGATTCCAACGTTGTTAGAAACACAATTTTCACGTGAGTGTGAACCCTATGTAGTAGCACCTAGGCATAACACTTGATTCTTCATTTGTTGGTATTAACCAACCGAGGAACCAATCATGCCATCTCATTAAACTTTGATGTGTACTGACGATTTTTCATGGTGCTAACATTGAGCTTCATACTCCCAGTCTCGACTTAATTAACCTCGTTCTTAGCACATATTTGCTTGATCACCAATTTCTGTAGATCATCTCACTTTTTTCTTCTTAAGGTCTTAAGGTCTTGGTTGGGTTTAGTCTTCTTAGTTATCTCCCATTAGTAGAGAGCTTAATGAGTGTACAACAAACATAACAACGAGAAATTCTCGACATCACTAATCTTTATTGCAACTTCCATTTTGAACACCTTAACACTGTGGTGGCAACAACTTTCTTCCCATCAAAGAGTATAGAATTAAAACAATTGAAAGTTCTATACATGCAGCCCTGACCAGTTTCAACAATCGGGCCTTCCTTCTCTAAGTCGCTTATGGTGTTCATTTCAATAGTCGGGCCTTCTTTGCCTCTGTGTTAAGCATATGTAGAGTAGACTGTAGTATCTAAAGGACTCCATCGGCAATTGCCTTCCGGACTACAAGTTCCAGTTGGATACTTTAATTGTTTTCCACCACAGTTGGAGTCCTTCTTCTCTTGTTCTCAGTATTCTCATGATTTTCTTCGATCGGTCCTTTGTTGGCTGGTGGCTTACGATCACGACCTATGCCACCACCACCTCATTTACGACACTTATTGCTCATACCACCATATTAGTTTTCAAGGGTGGAACACCAATGATCACTTGGGAAGTAATAAAAGTTACAAGCAAAGTAAACGACCAACGACAGTGGACAGTTGCAATTAACTATCCACATTATCCTTCTTCGTCTAAACATTTCCTGTTATGATTGCAATAGTGCCCATGCATCTATACTATCTCCAAAGACATATTATGTCTATCACTATATGTGTGCTTGCGGCATTCGCATCCCATACTTGCAACCTTTACTTCATCTCATTCAAAGTTTGAGTTCAGGCTCTTGGAATGCCCGAGTCTCTCAGACTACTGCTCTAATACCAACTTGAAATGCCCCTAACCTGGAGTTCTCTGATGGTGGATTTACTCTTCGGCATATAGTTCTCAAATGAAACTTTCATCAATGTCTGTGTGCTTGCGGCATTAGCATCCCATACTTGTACCCTTTACTTGATCTAATTCACAGTTTGAGTTCAGGCATCTTGGAATGCCCGAGTCTCTCATACTACTCAGCTGATACCAACTTGAAATGCCCATAACCTGGAGGTCTTTGCTGTTGTTATATTTACTCTTAGGCGTATAGTTCTCAAATGAAACTTTCATTCATACAAAAAAAAAATATTTAAGTCATCAAAGAACAAAATAAAATAAACCACTGTCTTGAACATAAAACAATAATCTAAATGGGATGCGAACTATCCCATGGGTGCCTTGCCATGAACCAACAACATGTACTACAAGTCAATTATGCTAAGTAGATTCTAGTTTAATAAAAATGATCGTAAACTTTAACAAGTAGCACCTATCAAACAATTAAGTAGTTAAGGCACATTAGTATAGTTCAATGAATTATATAGTTCTGAATATAACGATATGACACACTTATTTTTATCTAAGTTTCAATTAGAGTTTTGTCTAAAATCAAATGTGTCTAATATATTGTTTTTATTTGTTCTTTACCGTGACGAACTAAACTGATATTATTCGAACAACTTCGATAGGGGTAATAGTATTTGTTTTTATGGTTCCGGTATAGATTTTATTAAAAACATAGTTATATTCGCAATAGAGTATCTATTTTCTATATAATTTTAAACAAATCAAACTTTTATAAACAACATATAATAAATTATACCCCATAATAGCCATAACTAATTCAACCATATTTTAATAAACATCAATTAAATTACTAAGGAAATTTTCATCAACGATGATTCAAAGAAACTTCTTAAACCGCCCACTAAAAGTAACTCACATTTTTATATTTAAATTAATGATAAAAATCGGCGTACAATGGATCTTAACTGAATCTGTCACATAGATGATAAATGGGCCATAAAATCAACTATTATTACGTCAACTAGTCATTGCTCCCTCCGGTCCGTATTTTCACTTTTTTTTAAATAGGGATATTAGATTTTATAATTTCATTTATAAGTGACTGGTTTTCTCACTGAACCTTCATTAAGAAAAAAAAAAAAACTTAACAGAATTAAACTTTTTTTAATTCTAAATTGATATTTTAGGAGGCTTTTGATCAAAACGGATATATTTGTCACATCCCAACTCATAACGAATTGTCACATGGCAGACTGATTGCCCATAGCTCATGACACTATTACAAGTTTAATAATTAAAGCCATTAAATTAAATTGTCAGATAACATATATCAATCAATAGTTGTACATACAATGTTCAAAAATAAACATAACAAAATTTTCCGATTTATTTTTCTAAGACCCATGCTACTAGTCCTCTTTGCTTGATTATCAACCTTTTCCTGCACCACGTTACGAAAATATATTTTTGGATCAACAATAATGTTGGTGAGCAATTCCTTATTTTGTAGAAAATGATTTAGTATTTCTTTTAAAGAAAATTATATCTCAACATGCTCACAAGGTTAATATAGAGATTGTCACATGTCACTAATATAACTAACAATACACATATATCACCAAAGACACATAGCAAAAGAATAAATCATACCAAGACCAAAATAGCACACAACGACAATAGCGTGCATTAGGCTCAAGCCCCGGAGAGCGAGTCTAATAGTGTTGGCGATACTAGGCTACAACCCATGGCCGTGGGGAACCTATTCAGCCGTGGATCCACTAGACTAAATAGCATGCAATTGACTGACATAACATATAAGTTAAAAAGATAAGACCGATGAACATCTAGATATCAACACTTTGATTTTAGTACGTCAAAAATAGAATAAATCATAGATTTAAATAACATGATGCATCCCAAAATTTGTAAAATTAAAAAAGGGGAATTTAAGAGAAATTACTCACAGATTGCGAAGAACCGTTCCACGAGTATTACCGTACGAACATGAATAAGTGGAATCTAAAATAATAATCGAAATCACCCTAAGATATAGATAAACGAAATACTTAAACGAATGGACGAAAATATTAATTTTAGAAACTTTGTTTCTCCTATTTGGGGACTTAAATAATTATTTGACCAAAACCAAACCTATATATATATATATATATATATATATATATATATATATGGGTAGGGTTCTAGAGTGAATACTAGGTTGAGAGTGAATTGTGTGAACTAACCTGAGTCATTGGATTATATCATCTAGAGATTTTTAAATAATGGCAAGATTGTAATTATAATGTTGTAACTTTCCTTTAAATTAATTGACAGGAGGGTATTTGTGTCTTTTGTAAATTGCATTGATTAACCAATATAATCAAAATTCCTAAAATCTTGCTAGTTTTCATATATACAAGATACATAGTTGTTAGTATATAACAGTCTCCATAGTATCAATTTATACAAGATACACAGATGTTAGTTTATACACATGTGTACAGTCTCGCTAACTATCAATTTATACAAGATACACCGTTATTAGTTCATACACATGTGTACAGTCTTGCTAACTATCAGTTTATACAAGATACACAGTTGTTAGTTTATACAGATGTGTACAGACTTTTGATACATCTGCATATTCTGTAGTCCACGACCTAGTTCCATTAGGAGTTTCATATACGGTTTGAATCCGGAAGGGACAGTTGGTGTCTAATACCTAGTTCCGTTAGGAGTTTCATATAAGTTATTTGTAACTCATTCTACACGAGTTTAAAATAATGGAGAAGTAATTAAAAATGTGTGTGAGAGAGAAAGAGAGAGAATTAATAGATGAGAAAATTAAGGGAATTAATAGTTTGAAATTCAGTTAAAACTTAACAGAGTTAAGATTTTTTTAACAGGGATGTAGTGAGAAAACTTATTTAAATCTTGGACTGCCACTAATAGTATTTGAAAGTGGGTCTAATATTGGTCAACCACCTGTATGTGAGTTTATTAAAACAATTTTTTTTACAATAAACGTTTTTAATTCCTCCACGTATGGTTTGAGTTAGGTTTTAAACATAATTTATTATTGTTTTAATTTTATACAAGACTTAAGTAAAGACTTAAGAGGGTAAATAAGTTGCGTTGTTCGTATACTACTTAATATCATTAATTTAAAAGGTTATGGAAATAAGATTTTAGGGTGTTAATTTTCACACGTCCTTCTCCTTTATCTTTCTCTCTCTCCCTCTCTCTCTCTATATATATATATATATAAGAGAGAGAAGGGTGTGGGAATAAGATTTTAGGGATATGGAAATAACATTACCCTTTATTTATCATGAAAAGTATCTTATATATCATTAACAAAATGACAGTGGGAAGATTAGGTGGTGGTATGATTGTGGTGGTGAGTCATAGTGGAAAAATCGATTTGGCATCCGGTTCATCATACCATCCTCCCAAAAACTAGTTGGGCCCGACGTGAACCTCCATTTTGTCATATCATCCTCCAAACCGGTTTAAAAATCGATTTAAAAAAACCGATTTTTTTACTGGTTAAAAACCAATATGCGCAACGGTAAAATAACGGTTATAAAATCCGGAAAAAAAAGGATTTTTCTTTGCTCCTTTAAAACGGTCATATAGCCGCATTTTGACCGTTAGGTTAATTATGGTTGATTTTTGGCAATTTGTTTACCCCTAAGCCATTCCTAACTAGTATAAATACATTGTAGGTGTTTTGGTTCAATTACACCACTCTTTACTCTCTAAAATCTCAAAAAACGCTCACTATTGAAGTTGTAACCCAAATGCTTCAAGTTTTCAAAACCACAAAAACCGCTGTATCCGAAGTTTACAATCCAACAAGTTCCTTAACACTTCACAAAATATATACAGTGTGTTCAAAATTAAGCGAGTTAAAAGTTAGCGGTAGACCATATTCAAATATGATAGACCCAATGAAAGAAAAGTTTAAAATAAATTTTAAATAGTTACCCGTAGTTTTCGTTTTTGACGCTACATTAAACCCTTGCTCTTATATAATGGGTGTTGATTTTTTAATTAAAAAATTGCTAACAAGTTCGAATTAAATACCCTTCAAGATCCATTATATGATAATGGTTTAAGAACCTTATTTAACGATCAACTTACGAATATGTTTGAGATTTATTTAATAAAATATTATACAACCTCACACATCCATGAATCAAAGATGAATGCGGCTTTTGGCAAAAGTTCAGATGATCCGGATTTTACTTTATAAAACCATTTATGTGATGAGTCAATTAAACGTTAACATAGTAACACTACCGGTATGGAAATCGGAAGGTATAGTGGGTCGAACTTTTAATGACAATGACTCCTCAAGAAATTAAGAATTTTGATTTGCTCGCTTGGTGGAAAGGTAACGAAGCTCAATTTCTGATCTTAGCTACCACGGCCCGAGATTACTAACGGTCTAAGCTTTCATGGTAGCTTCGGAATCTGTTTTTATTAGTGGCAGGGTCTTATCGATAAGTAGAACTCGACTAACTCATCCGACAGTAAAGATGTCTATTGCTTAAAGGATCACTTCGATGCGGCTGAGACAGTTCAAGTTAAACGTTCACTTGAAGGAGAATTGCAAGATGAAGTGGAGTTGTACAAGACGAGGTAGACGGCGGATTGACGAAATGGCCGACGAAGAAGCCACATTTGTTGAATATCTCCGAAATACCTCCAGTTAGGACGAAAATTAAACGTCAGTTATCAAGATTTAGTTCAAGTTTTAGTTATTTAATTCCACTAAAAATAAAATATATATTAGTGAAAATGGAGACTATGTATTTTCTTTATATGCTTCATGAATGTTTATGATTAAGTTTTTAATTATTTAATAAAACGTATTTTTCTATATATTTGTTTGAAAAAAATTAAACATGTTTTTTACCAATTTAAAACTGGTGTTTTTACCAGTTTTTTTAAAAATCAGTTTTAAAACCGACCTAAACTGGTTTGGACCACTTCGGTTCCTCGTTTCCTAAAACCAGCTGGTTTGAAAGCGGTTCGTGTTAAAAGTTGTTTGAATATGAAAAAGAAGCGGACTTTTTCTAAAACAACCGATTTGAACAAGTCTAGTAACACTTGGATAAAGTAGTAAGTGTACTGAAAATAGAAAAATGAAAAATAAACAACGAATGGTGCATTGGCACATAGAAGAAAACACGTTAAAGATTACTTTGTTAAATTCTTTATAGGCGAGTGTTAGAATCAAATACAAGGTCTTAAAAATAAAAAGTCATAAGAAAAGTATCAAACACACTTCAATTGACCTTATTTAAGTGGTCTTAGAACCATCTCATCGAATTCTACGATATATGATTTTAGATTTTCACTTTTGAATTCATTGCTTTTAGATTTTACAATTTTTGTTTAAATCACTGTTTCCTTTTATTTAGCATTGTGTATTTTTTATATTTGCTTCATTGCGTCTTTTTTGCGATTAATTGTATTTTTTTCTCGACATTGTGTTATATTTCTCGGTAATAAGTTATATTTTGCTCAACATTGTATTATATTTTACGATCTATTGTGTCTTATAAACCTTCTCATTTTAGAAGACTTTATAAGATGACTTTACTGGCACCCGAACGTGAAATAATAACGAAGAGTAAAATACCCATTTTAATAACCCATGCTACGGACATGGGTTATTAATTTTTTATTTATTTATTTATTCTTTGAATTTGTTATATAAGTTTTAAAATTTAAAAAATATAAGTTGTAAAATTTAAGAGGTTGGGTTTAACCGCCAAGACTGATATTTGTGGTTCTCGTGGGCATGTAATAAGGTAAATTGCATGTAGTGGGTAAGTAATTAAGTAACAACTATAGTAAATTGTCATTTTAATTTCTAAACTTTGACAGAAATTGTCACTTTAATATAAATATTCTTTTTCTTGTCATTTTAGTCTAAATAGTTTTATTTTCTGTCATTTTAGTCCTTAACTTTTGTCATTTTTTTGCCATTTTTATCGATCACGACCACCTCTCACCATTCACCCCATCACAACCTTCTATCATCGCCACCATGTGTCTGCACCGTCACCACCCACCCCACCACCATCACCACCCACCATTTCCACCACCACTACCCACTTTTCTGCCACCCACGTCATCAACCAACACCACCGCTATCATCGTAAAACCTACAACCACCACCATCATCTTCACTATAAACCAGCGCAACACCATCCCCATACCATCGCACCAAAAATGTGGTTTGACCAAAATTCACCTAAGTTAACTAAATTTTTTGAATGGGATTAGTGGGTTGGATGAAAATGATAAAAAAACAAAAATCAGCGACTAAAATGAATAGAAAACAAAACTATTTAGACTAAAATAACAAAACAAAACTATTTGTACTAGATACTAAAATGATAATTTACTCTAAGAACTATAATATTTTTAATGGGCATGCAGTGTCAACGAGTGTACCACTTTTCATGTTATAAATTAAGTCTAAATATCTAATATATTATAATTTCATCCATATATAAATTACGTTTTAGTATTACATAGAGATTAAGAGTACTGTACAAATGAGTTTTAATATAAAAATTGGCTTGTCATGAGAAATGAAGGGAATTTTTTTTCATTTTATTAAATAAACACTTATTTTGGTCACAAAATTAAAAAAAAATCATAATTTTACAATAGTATAGTAATTATGTAATTATTTTTACTCTACAAATATGACATAATTACAAACTAGTGTAAAATCATTTTTTTACATTTTGCAATTATCATACGTAAAAAGATGGAGAAAAGATTAAAAAAAAGTTTATTTCACTTCTCATGTGTTAAGGTCATATAATTAAGCCCCATTTATATTTGATCCAAACATATTATATATTTTAAGCTATAAAATTATTTATAACACCATCCTTGTTTCTTAAATTCTAACCAGCAAACTGATATGACGTCCTATCCAAGATATTTGAACACATTTATTTTCTGTTAATTGACTTTTCTTTCTAGGTAAACGCTGTAATAAAAAAAACTCGCGAAAACTTAATTTTAGGGGTGCATAATGGAAATTAGTCAACGATGATGTGAAGGAAACGCGGACAGGGGTCAGGATGAGTGGTGTAGTGGATCATATTTAGAATGTAGTCACCTTTGGCATTGAACTCCTTTTCGACCCATCCTCAATAGTGCATACAAAATTTTGAGAAATTTGGAAAGTGTATACAAAAGAAAAATGAAGATTAAGTAATTGTATATTGAAAAATATATAAATCGTATTGAATAAAATCATGCTAGTAATATAAGCAACCATTACTTAACAAGATTAATAAGATAGTTTTTTATTCCTTCAAAGATACAGGAAAATCATGTCACATAAATGCCGTCGTAATTGATTTCTACTTAAAATAAGAGCATTCCTTGTTAGGTGGTGGGTGGTGATAGCGACAGTGGTCGGTGGCGATGGTAACGGAAGTGGGAGGCGGCGGTAGGCAGTGGTGGATGTTGGTGGGTGGGGTGGTGGCTAGTGGCGGTGGTGTGTGGTGGTAGCGGAGGCGAACGATGGTTGGTAGTGGCGACGCCTAGTAGGTTGTGGTGTTTGTTAATGAATGATGAAAAAGAGAACGGAATGAAAAAAATGAGGTGTGGATAGAATGATTTTGAAGAATTGAAATGCCTTGTGTAATGGGCGATTCCATTCTATTTGACCAACCAAACAACCTTTTCTTCATTCCCTCTCAATGGACCATTACATTCCGCCAACTCATTCATGCATACCAAACATTATCTTATACTCTTATTAATCTATGACCTCTTTTGTTATGTTGAAATTGTCTAAAAAGTGAAACATCACTTGTTTCTAATGCGAATGTCATAGACTGTAAGTGGGTTTACATGATTAAGAGAGTGGCGTCAAGCTCGTCTCGTTGCCAAAGTGTTTTGCAAACAACCTTGCATTGATTTCAATGAAACTTTTTGTCTAGTTGTCAATTCCACCACTATCCGGGTAGTTCTTTCTCTTGTTGTCACAAAGTAATGGCTTCTTCGCCAACTTGATGTTCGGAATGCCTTTCTTCATAGAAACCTCACAGAATTTGTCTACATTCGACAACCACAAAGTTTTGCTAATCCCAAACATCCATATCATGTTTGTCTCTTGCACAGATCTTTATACTGTCTCAAGCAAGCACCGCTTGCATGGTTTCATTTCAAGTTAGAAGCATTATACAAAATCGGCTTTTAGGGATCCAAAACGGATCCATATCTTTCACCTACAAACAAAGAAAGTTTCTTCACTACATTCTGGTATATGTTGATGATATTATCGTCATGGTAATGAACTACAACTATTAATCATTTCATACAATTACTTAGTTAAGGCTTTGTTGTCAAAGACCTTGGTACCCTTAATTATTTTATAGGGATGAAATTGATTCCCCAAGTAAAAAAAAACATTCCTCATCTCAAGGATCACACGAAAACAGAAAACAAAAAAACAATATTTCAGTCATCAACAGTGTCAAAATGCACAGCCTGGCTGACACAATAGCTAAACTCACATTGTTACAAGCCTTACTAAAAGAACGTGGAACGAACACAACATGTTCTCCAACTCTCTAGTATGATAACCTTGGTGCTACATATCTTTCTAAAAATGTAGTTTTCCATGCAAGAACATAACATGTTGAAGTTGATTTTCACTATGTACAAGAAAAGGTTACCCAAGGAAAATTATGATTTCAAATCATTTTCATAGAAGATCAAATTGCAGAGGATGCCAAATGACCAAAATACCCCTAAAAGTCTGTCAATTTACAACCCTATGGCACACGTGATCAAACTAAATGTCACCAAAACTATTCACACCTCCACTTCAACAATTACGATCTACAGAGATATGATAGGATGAATTGACATAACTTTAGCAAGGAGGAAGTTTGAAGTTGAAGCTGGTCGATTATTTGTTTCGGTTTTCTAAGAATTGGATACTATGAACATGTTTACTGAATAGCTTTGTTTTGAACTAGTTTTTGCTTTTGATTTGAACATGAGTAGCTAAGCTTTTCTTAGCTACCTAGGCTTATGATGATTGTTGAATTTTAACATGTTTTTGGTTTTGGATAATTGATGATTTGGTTCATGTTTTAATAAAAAGTGTTTCTAATAAGGTTTCTTATGTATATGCGTGTTAATATCTGAATGTTATTGCATGTTCCAACATATTATAGTTAAGTGATTAAGTATTGATTGATCTAGGGTTTGGTGATTTCGTAGACTTTGTTTTTTTATATATATCTTGTGGTTGCTAGATGTAGTAAACTCTAGGAACACGTAATTAACTTATTCGATAATCCAGCATTCCACTATCTTTGAGTACGAGAAAAGATTAGATATCGGTATGTCTAGGTTTTTAGATATTTGGATTGTAATCTGCACGAGAGTGAGTGATACCTAATGTGTCTATTTAGTTAGCATCTCGTGTTAGAAATCTGTTAGAATCACTACCCCTTACATCCCTTACACTTCTTGGATGTATTGTTTCAGAGGGGACGAAGAGGATATCTAGATTTAAGGTACTAATGCAATTGTCTAGGGGGATGGAGAGGTGATCTGAATCGATACTAGTGAGTTTACACACTTCCCTAGATTCTAGATTGCGTCATGTTTGGAGAGTGATTCGACATCCAGTTAAGGTCTAGATAGTGTATTTTAAGATCTCGATAGCCAAATCCCAGTTATCCAATTCCAGGAGTTGTGACCGAGTTAACATGATTCTTGCCTAGGTAGTTGCTTTCTCATTATCTGATTTCATCCGTTGTGTGGACTGTTGGTTGCTGATTTTTCATTTTTACTTAGCTTAGTAGTTGATAAAAACCGAACATTCACTAAACATTATTAGACTCAGTTTCGATAGAGGTTTAATATCGAAAGCCGCTACTTTGTGTCCTTGGATTGATCCCGGTTTACCGACTTGACTGCATTACGACCGGTACACTTGTCGATTGTGTGTAATTGAGTTAGCGAGACCTTTTAATTTGGTGTTTACAAAATATAAATAAACATTTAACACATTAGAAGACATCTTCACAAAGCCTCTACCTACTCAAATATTTACCTACTTAAGGTCCAAGCTACATGTCGTCCACGACCTTAGCTTGCGGGGAAATATTAGTCATAATATCATTATAGATATTTAGAGGTGTAATTATGTAAATATGTTAGAGGTAGTATTATGTAAATATGGTTAGTATATAATCACCTTTTTTGTGAAACCCTAACTATACAATTAATACAACAACTCACAATTACACACAAAACTATGTTTATTTCCTTTTATGGCATGTTATGTGTTTTCGTTTTGTTTACTTACAGTATTAGTAAAGTTAGAAATAACCCTTTTGCTTTACATTAAATTCTAATAAACCTTATATTTTATTATATACATTTTGATATAATTTTTACGAGTTAACGCATGTGCATAATTCTATGCTTTTACATTTATTTTCTGATTAAGAATATGTATATACCACATATGCTCCTAAACATTTAGTCAAGAATAAAACATATTTTATTTAATTATAATATTTATAAGTTTCACGTCCCCGCCACAACAAATGGATCCTAATAAAAAGCTGATCGTTTTAAATGAAATGATGTATTAAAAAATGTATGTATAGTTATAAATAATAAAATTCACTATTCTTTAATTGTAACTAAAAAACGTTTTTTTTTCAATACATTTTTATTAAAAAAAAGTTAAACTTAACCAGAATTAGCAACACAAGAAAGTAATTATAAATTTTGTTGAAAAATTACATACAAGCAAGTTATTTTTTAGATAGTTTTTTAATATTGTAAGTTAAAATATATTTTAAATTTATTTTAGATATTCTAATTTGTATTGGCCATCTTTGAATGTATTGTAGCTATTATTATGCCACTTTATTACGCCAAATTTGATTTGAATGACTATTTTTGACGAAAGAAGCATAATATTTCACTAGGTCCTTTCATACTTCATATCACAATGTTATCACTACCACCTTTTATCAAGTATACAAATTTTTTTTAAAATTCAATAGTATAAAATAAATAATAAATGAGTTATTATTACAAACAATTGTTAGGATTTACGTTTTAATTTGTGTGTGTTTTGGTGTGTAACATGATGAAGTGTTGGTCAGATTAAATCACTGTGAATGATGAGAGAATGAATGCAGTGAGAATTAAACATAAACACAAGCCTGGAAAGTAATCGAAATGTTTTCCATTCAATAATCAAAAGGTTACAGATTACACTTATGATTTTTACTCCCAATGAGCCTGATCACTTAACTTTAATGTTCGTACAAAAGGAATGTGTGTGATAGTGATCACTAGATCTCTAATAGGTGAGATCTATTTATACAAGGTACAAACATCTGTTAGCAATCAAGGCTGACACCACCCTGATAGCGACATTTAACATAAGTAACAAAAAAGATTCCACAGATGTTTCTTCCACACCACCGAGCTAACATCTGATAGAACCTAACATCTGTTCTAAGACAGACAAGCACTGTTATACAAACAACTATTCTATTGGTTGACCTCTGTTCTTTAAACCTCTGTTTTTTTATTTTAAACAACTATTCAAGCCTAAACAAATGTTTGGTCTTCTTCAATAGTGCTTCAATCATCAACGGGGCTTTGGCCTTGAACAGACTTTTGGTCTTCTCCAATAGTGCTTTCATGTCTTCAACAGGTCTTTGAGTTCTTCATACAAATACTCTGTCAGTGTTCAAGATTCACTATCTTTGGGAGGTGAACATCATAGCTTGCTTATATCTTATCAGAGTAGCATATTTTGTCTTTTTCAACCATCTGTCTTTTGTAGGTCCATTAATCAGCTTTATTGGATCAATCTTTATTCCTCTTCAACTTCTCTTTAGTCGGGCCATTGAATTGTAATTCAAATTTTTGTTGAGAAATTATCTTTTGGATCCCTTTCAAGTTCAAGACCCAGTAGCTCTTGCATATGTTCATTCCTTAGGCCATAGGCACTATTCATGGAGATCTTTTTTAACTTCTTCATTAGCTCTCAGCAGAGTCAATTCATGGGTAATCTTGTTAGATTTTCATTTTTGAATTTTGGAGCATTCTGTATTTGTTGGGACAAAAATTATTTTCGAGTGAGATCTACAGGGTGTGTGTCGGGAGATCCATACATAAGCTCACTTCCGATGCCCTCTTTTATGTAGAAATCCTGATACTTCTTTATAACTTCTTCTGACATCTCCTTTTGCCTTTTTAGGTAGCTTCTTATAGCTAAGGAAATGTTCTTTCCAAATGGAAGTTCAGTTGGATCAACTAGAGTCTTGATTGGAAAGTCTACTTGATCATAGACTGACTTTCTTGGGATTGAAGGATCTTTTACTCTTAGAACTTCCAATATTTGTGGCTTTCAGTAATTATTGATTTATCCCATATAGCCGTTAATCTCATAGTTCCAAAGTTAAGCAACCATTTCTTCCTTCATCCTCTTTAACTGCAGGGCCTTTTCGCTAATTGGCCTTTTGCCTGATTTCTAGTTTAGAGGTGTAGGTTTAAGCTCTAGGTTAGAAAGCAACTTTTCGATCCTTAATATTTCATCTAATAAGGCTTCAGTTATCCACCCATTGAATTGAGCTTGGGTTGCTTTGCAAGGCATGTTTTTCATGATGTGATTCAAGTAATCTTCTCTCATGTTTTTTTTAGATAAGGATATGTGATTGGAGCATGGGAGAAATTGTTGTAGACATCTTTTGCATAATATCAAGAGCATTAACCTTTTTGAATTCTTCAAATAAGATTAGTTGTGCCAGTTTGTCATCCTTTCCTTTTCTTTTCTCTATGGCTATCTTTTCTTCCTGCTTTATCTTTAAATCCAAGTATTCTTTGACATTAGTAGGCTTTGGAAATTTCTGTGGAGGGATAAAATGGTGAGCAGACTTGAATCACTTGTGGAGTAAAAGAACTGTATTTTTTATGATACAATGGTTAGCTCTAATGGGTGTTCTATAATGGTTAAGGCTGTGGTGCTTGACGGAATGGTTGTTGGTAATGATGTGGGAATGGATTTTGAAGTGGTGGTAGTGAGTGATGATGTGGTTTTGATAGGTGAAGCTTGGGAAGTTTCTTCAACATCATCTTGGATGATGAATTTTGATCTCCTACTATGGTGTAGGTGCTTTAGGTGGAGGATGGAGTGTGTGTTGGTGGTTTTATTTTTTGATAACCTGTTGGTGTTTTTCCAGTAAGACTGGTTCGATTGGCTTAGTAATGGTTATAGGTGCAACATTTATTTGCAATTTTGTAGAGCCAACAGATGTTTGAATGGAAGAAGTAGTGGTTTGAGAGGTTGTAGTAGTTAAGGGCGCAGTGGTGTTATTTAATGGAACAATGGTAGTTGTAATAGTGCTTTGAGAAATTTTGACTTGATTTGCAGACTATCTTCTTACAGGAATCTCTATTGAGGAACCCAAATTTTGTAGAACCCTTTGCTTTTCAAGTTTCTCTTATACTACTAGAACATCTTGTGCCTCTCTTGTATCTTTTCTCTTTTCCTTTTCTATGGCATCCTCATTTGCCTTTTTGGTTGCAGACAAATCAGGCCTTTTCTATGCTTTCTTGATCTAAGGAGGCAATTTTCTCATGCCTTCTGTATTCTCCCTTTTATTTCGAATCATCTTAAGGATTTTGAGCAGAGCCTGTTGTCTGAAGAAGATAATATCTGATCAACTTTATCTCTGCTTGGGAATCTGTGTACCTATCATCAACCATGTTTCTACTCAACTCCATGTGCATGTTGTGATTTGCATCTGCTGATTGCTTTTGGAATTGGAGACAAAGTTAAGCATGGGACCATATCTCTTTGGCAATCTCTACTTTTGTTGGTGAAGTTTTTGAGTTTTGTACCAAGGGTTGTAGGATATCCTTTACTTCTTTAATGGAAGATTCCATCTTGGTTACTCTCTCTGTAGGATCATCTGAATTCCTACCAGAGTTAGTTGTATTTGGTTTTGAACCAAATGCGCTGTGTTCTTGGTTTTGGGGACTTCCAGCTGTTAATGAATTTACTATTGTAGATTCAACAGTTGTTGCCTTCAAGGAATTCATAACTATGTAACCATTTTCTAGCTGTGAGATTATTGTCTCCACAATTGTAGTGGCTGCTTCACTTAAAAAACCTGCAAGTGTCACTTGTGACACAAGAGGTGAACCCTCCTCTGCTTGTGAGGTAGCAATGAGTTCTGGACTTGACCTAGTCACTTGTGGATGTATGCTATTAGTGATAGGTGATTGAGAGGAACTAGTTTTGTTCAAGTCACTAACAAAAATTGCATCAAGCAATGGTTTAACGGTTGTGAGTATATTTGTGGGTGGTGGAGTGGAATGAGAATTAGCTCCAGCAGACGGGCTTGAGTATAGATGTTCAAGTGAATCATCTATCTCATTATTTGGTTTCCCTATGCTTACAACACTATCCTTTTGTGAGGATATGTGAGGAGTTTGGATGGGTTAAGACTTAAGATGTTTGCATCTTTTGAGAGGAAGTATCAACAGATGTTTCAAGGTGCACTTGGGTTATAGTAGGTCTCTCTGGCATCTCATCCTCCAGAGATGCCCTTCTGGTGCGTTTGCCTTTTTGAATGAGAGTGGATGATGTGGGAATTTCTTCTATTAGTCACATAGTGGTGGGTTGTGCACTGTGGTCACCAACAGTAGTGGGCTCAGCAACAAATGTTTGGACAACAGATGTTGCCTCATTTTGTAAAACATTTTGTTCTTCAACATTTTCTTGACTTTTAGTAGTCATCATGTGATTAAATGTTTCATTTGAAAGGCTTTTCATTTGCAGGGCTTCACACTATTAAAAAATGTTTTCTGCCAAAATCTTTTGTGGATAAAAACTCAAAAGCCTTGGATACATGAGAAAGGCTTTGGCGAAGCCTTTCTTAATGGCCTTCACATTTCCCACCAAATCCATGAACGAAGTTTGGGATAACTTGTAATTTGAGTGTGATAGCATATCCCAATACTGAGTTTTTAAAGGCATCATACCCTCTTTCAAGGAATTCAGTGTGAAGCTCATTTTTAGAGAAAGAATCCATACCACTCATCATGGAAGTTGAATTTTGTGGAAAGCATTTAGGGGTGATCCGGATGTCCACACCATCAATTTTGGAGATTATAATAAAGGGCTTTTTATCTCGTGGTAGAAAACTAGAGTTTTCTCATAACTTCTGCAAAGTCTCAACATGATGGGTGCAACAGTATTTAAGATGGTGTGATATTTTGATGCTTGTAGAATGCCGATGAGGGAATGGAACTCACGGTTTGTGTCATGTTTGATAAGATATGGAAGGTAGTTGTGTGGAGATTTTAGTGTTAGTGCCGTGATGTTCAAAGAACGATGATGAGTTTTGACGATTTATGATGAGGTATATTGTAGGTTTGTGATTTTGAAAACGTGAATGAAAACGCTAATGGATGAGGGTTTTTATAGGGTTTGATGCTAACGTGGCCAAAGGTCTATTTTTTATAATTGACGTGGCAAGCATCTGTTTGCGTTTTAGAGGTGTGTTTGTTAAGGTCTGTCCCACTTATTGAACCTCTGTTTTATATATAAAAACCTCTTTTGGATGTAAACAAAGGTTAGATTTTGAAAACAGTGGGTGTAACGATCGATGACTTTAGTCAACACACGAGTGCAACAGATGTTAAAACCATTGTTGTATGTAAACAATGATTTTTAAGAAAACAGAAGTTACCTATGCAAGGTGGTAGACTTTGATTAAACAAACTTTTGGATAGGGTTTTGATTCAATGCCCTTGTAACTGCTGTTTGAACAGATTCAAATTTCTCAGGAGTTGGTTATGGTTTCTTTTTCATAGAACCAATTCCTTGATTGACATATGTTCTATCTTTGACCTCATTTCTTTTGATGTCATAAGGTTTAAGATAATAACATTTCTAAGTCACATAGTTTTTCCTACCACAGATGGTACACTCTGGCTTTGATTCACAAATACAGTTTCCTCTATTTATATCATATGCTTTTAAAAGAAAACAATCCTTAGTCACATGATTTGTCCTTTCACAATATTCACAAAACATATTTTTGACCTTATCTTCTTATTACTTTTGTCACATTTTCCTCAAACAAATGTTTGATCATCTGTTTGGGAATTAGTAATAGGAATGATTTTTACCATGTGCTTTCAATCCACATTGGTTGTCAAATCCATTGGTTTGAAGTCTTCAAAAATATCACACTCATCAGATCAAGTTGGTTCAAATTCATATTTTTCCTTTTCTGAACTTGGTGATGGATCTAATGGTTATTCAATTTTAATCTTTTTACCATTTGGATAAGTGATTATCACTTCTTTACCAGCTGAATTTGTTGGTATTACTTCAACCATTTTAAAGTCAATGTGATGACTTTCTTTGGAACATTTATTATCTTTGAACCCTATTCCAAATTTCGCATTACTTTGTGTCTGTTGGTTGAGAAGCATCTCAAACCCGACACATGATTCTACCCATTTCTCACATGTGATTTGGTTAGATTCAAGCTCCTTTTTACATTCTTGATATATTTCTATCATGGTCTGAAGCTGATATTTGGTAACGGATACTTCATGTTTGAGTCTGCTAATTTCTTGGGCCTTTTCAGTTATTTTGGATTTAAATTCTTTTGTCAATTTTTCCAACTGATTTTCACTATCTATGACCTTTTTCCAAAGATTTTCATTCACTTCTTGAATGTTGGCAAATGCAAAAATACATTCATTAGAACACAAATCTTTTAGAGCTAGAGGCGGATACCTTAGTAGCTACCATTATCACACAATCACTATCACATTCAGCATATTTCCAGGTATCTTGATCTCTTACACCTTCTTTATCAATCTTTTCACAAACAGGTGTTTGTACCAGTTCGACTGCATTCTCATCGTCAACAGTAAGATCTTCACCGTCAGTTATGTCTTTTTTGGGCTCACATTCTTCTGCAATAGATTCAAGTGCCATAAAACAGAAACTCACAGGTTCATCATTAGGTTTTGCTATGCGAGCAAAATTTTCATTTGTTAATTCCTCAGGCAAACTACTTTAGTCAACAAATCCTTGTGTGAAGAAACTTTGTTGTTTGCGCTCTATAGGTGTAGGGACTGGAGTAGCTAGAGGTGCTTCAACTTGTGGAACTTGAATTTGAAAATATTGGACTTGAGGAACATATGCTTGAACATATTGCACAGGGGCATGGCTTAAAGATTGTTCAAAATGTGCATTGTTTTGAATATTTGGTCCAATGGTATTTTGGGAATTTTCACAAAAATGTTGTTGATTGCTGGATTGATGTGTTTGATTTGGATAGGTTATCGTTGGTGCAGAAGTATTTGTTTGACTTCTACACTCCCTAGGAAAATGACCGAATCTATGACACTTGAAGCATTTTATCTTGGATTTATCCAACCCTACCCTTGACATGCCATTTAGCCCTGGGAACTTCCTACCAATTGTTTTGTAGAAATTATTTGTTCTAAGACTAAGTAGGGCTAATTGATGCAAAATGTCCATTTCCTCTAAGTCAGTGGCATCAACGTGTTGTAAATAATCAAGAACAAAAGCCATATTATCAAGACTTTGACCATCACCATTTGCTGAAAAAGCAAAGTTCGGAGGGTATTGATCAGAGTTAATCCCAAACGATATGTCAATGCAATGATCACAACCCTGATCATTTTCTCTTCCTGATGATGATTCTTCTTGACTCAAAGGTTAAGAGCTTACCATGAAGCTAAATCAAGGTCATGTCCTTAAACCCTAGTGTGGTTCTCCTAACAATAACAATTATGTTCCTTTTTTCAGGAAATGACTTAAAAACCTATTACTTAAAGTGGAATTTGAAAATTCTTTGTTAGTCCATTTTAATTCACTTATATATAAGTAAATCTTTCAAACTGTTATGTTATGGTCTCTCCCTTAACATGCGTGAAGGTCTCATACTGTTGGTTGAAAATTTCTCATGTGTTCTAATCACATCCTCTATTCCACCGAATTGTTCTTTTAAAGCATCCCACAACTCTTTTGCACTATTACAGTGTAATAGGTAAACATAGATTTCGGTACTAGAGCCACAGCAATATTACTAAAAGCTTTTCCATCTAACTCAAACTTTTGATAATCTTGCTCGTAATAGTATTCTGGTTAATTTGGATCTTGAACATTTGGATTTTCAGTACTTGGTACCATTGGTGTTAGGATCTGAGTTTTAACTTGTGTGCTTTAGTGTGTGAGTAAATGACATATTTGATAAAATAAATGAAGTATAGATGAAAATAGAAAGATGAATTGTAACAGAAATAAATGAAACCACAAGAATGGAAATTTTATCAAACTTGTATTAATAGGTGATAAACAGATCTCTAATAGGTGAAATTTATTTATAGGAAGTACAAACATTTGTTCGCAATCAGGGCTAACATCACCCTAATAGCGATATTTAACATTCCTAACAGAAAAGCTTACACACATATTAAAAACATCTAATGGAATGTAACAATTGTTCTAATACTCCTATCATTTTTTATACATATATTTTACATTGAAAATGACTTTTCTTTATACTATTGTTAGCTTTATCCAAACATCTGTTTTAGCCAGAACAAATATTTGGTCTTCTTCACCAGTGTTTTATCTTCAACAAAGCTTTGGCCATCAAACAGGCGTTTCTTCTTTTTCAATAGTCGTCCTATGGCTTCAACAGATCTTTGAAGTCTTTGAACAGATGTTCTGTTAGTGTTCAAGTTTCACTATCTTAATGAGGATATGAAGATCATTGCTTGTTTATTTCTTGATCAGGAAAGTATATTTTGGCTTCTGATAGCCTCTATTGTCTTTTAGGTCCACCAATCTCCCCCAAGAACAGATGATGCCAAACCTCAATCTTTATTAGATCAATCTTTATTCCTTATCGACTTCTTTCTGATCTTCCCTTTGAATTGTAATTCAAATTTCATTAAGTTGTCTTTTAGGCCCCTTTCAAGTTTAAGACCCAGTAGGTCTTGCATATCTTCATTCTTAAGGCCAAAAGCACTATTCATATAGATCTTTTAACTTATATGTTAGCCTTGAGTAGTGTCAACTCATGGCTTGTCTTATTAGACTTCCATTATAGAATTTTGAGGCTAGATGGATTTCGGGCCAAAACTTATTTGTGATGAGGTTGGAGGTAGAGGCCTTCCCAATATTTTTCAAATTAGATCTTTAGGATTTACATCAAAAGAGCTTAAATGAACAAAAGAAGCAAATTAACAGCCAAAACCAACACAAATACAAAGAAGAAGGATTGACACGACTTAGCGAACCCCCGTTCACATCCAAAACAACAAAAATAACGGAGACAGAAGCTCAGGCACGGGGCCATGCCCACCAGGCATGGGGCCGTGCCCAGTCAAGATTCTCTGCAGGAAAAGACAATATCAAGAGACAACCAACACGAGGCCGTTCCAGCGCAGCACAGGCCGTGGTCAACTTTAAGATTCGCAGAATCTGAGATAGTACAGCAAGTACACTAACCACGGGGCCGTGCTCTGTCACCACGGGGCGGGTTGGTACAAAGACCTGATATTTGCAGTTAGTGAAGGGAGAGAAAAAGTCCACCACGGGGCCGTTCCAGGCGGGCACGAGCCGTGGTCACCTTTTGTTTTCAGCTATAATTAGAGGTGCTTGGGTTTGGAGAAAGGCATCCCTTGGCAAACCACTTCTCTCTCACTTGCCATCAGTCCACCATCGCTACAACACCAACATCACCACTATCATCCATCTTTCATCTTTTATAGTGTGTAGTAGTCTCCGGATCCAAGATTGATTGTAAGAGTTCTTGTCAAACAAAGGCTACGCTTAGCTAAATCTCTTACATCACTTGGTGAAGACAACTCTTTTATATATTACTTTTGATTTCCAATCTTTAGCAACTTTTTATTTGGGTATGTATTAATGACGTTAATAACTAGTTTTTATATTGAAAGTGAACTTTATTTAAACATTTCTTCATGTTTTGTTGATTCACTCATTCGTGTCTTTACGGTCTATATAAAGCACGTTAACTATCTAGAAGGGGGTTAGAAGGGTGTTTGGGTAAAGTTCTTGTCTCGTTTAGTGTCTAGATCTTGCGAGGACTTGGTTCAAGCTTAATAGGACTTCTCTTGAGATAGATGGCATCAAATCGGGGGAAGTAAGAACGACTTGAACCCCTTATAAATAAACTACTATTAAAACTTTACCTGGCCTTGTGGGTTTGTATCCCTGTGGACTCAGACCAATATGGCCAAGGGTAAAGTCGCCTTCACAAGAGGGGCCTACCACTTTTCGCATCAATAACTTACTTAATTATCTTCCAATATCCGACCTTGCGGGATTGTATCCCTGCTGACTCAAACCAATAGGTTGAGGGTAACGTCGCCTTCACAAGAGGGGCCTACTACTATAACTAAGATAATCTCTTAAAATACCCAAAGTGCGGAAATCATCAAAGGCTATGTAAAAGAGGAGTCGGAACCAAGTGATTCTTTCTTGTCTATTTGTTTTCCTTTTTATTTACATTTTTACTTTTATATCTTTTAAAACTTTGAAAACTTTAGATTAGACGTTAACGATAAGCCGGTATTAAAAACGCTTGTGTCCTTGGACGCCCTCGGTATCTTATCATCACTATACTACGTCCATGATGGGTGCACTTGCCCTAACGTGTGTAGAGTGGTAGTATCATATCGTGTTTTATAAATTTAAAGCTTGATCTACGAGTAAAAAATGCCTAAAATATAACAACATTTATAACTCGCTCACACCACGTCAAGTTTTTGGCATCGTTGCCGGGGACACAAGGAATTTAAGAAAGCTTAAAAACTAGCGGTCTAATCAAATTTTGTACGTTTTTCAAAACTGGCGCACGTTTTCAAAATTTTTTAAACTTTTACGATAGGTTGCCACGTGGCTGTGACAGCTGGCCACGCCCCCGTGTTGCTGAAACTTAATCGAAACTTTTTAAACGCCCAGATATAGGCTTACCCACGGGGTCGTGCCAGTTCAGCTCGGGGCCGTGGTCATCTCCCTGTTAAATTTTATTTTTCTGTTTTCTGATCTAAGGCTCGTTAATCCTTTGAGTATCTTCCAATGGATTACTACTCCGAAGATTACAACCACTACTACATTGAGGATGATTACGAGGAACCATATTGTACCATTTGCGGTAAATCCCATTTGGTACATCATTGTTACTTTTTTCAACCATCAACCTCATACTCCACATATGAAGAACCGATGTTTGAGCTCCCAAAATCAAGTTTTGATTGGGATACCAATCCGTTTGAAACAAACGACACTCCACCAACAACCGTTCCTGAAGCCGAAAGCCTCATACAAAGTCTCAAGAGCTTAGAACTCTTACTTAAGAGATCTCGCAAGAAAGAAGAGGCATATGTACAAAGAGGTAATAATCGAAGAGGTAAAAATAGAAGAACCACAAACTAAAAAACTCACGCATGAACCAAACCACAAAGAAGGTACGTCTAAAAATAATGATATCAAAACGAAACCAAACTTTACAACCTTCTTTTGAAAATCATTGTTTGGTATCTCATCATGCCAAGTTTTTAAAAGAATTAAACACTACTACTAAAATCGAGGAAATGGTTAGCATTAACTTAATAAATGATCAAACTTCGCTAATACAAAATGAACACCGTGAATTGAACATAAAACCGGTACCATGTTTTTTTCAAACCATCTTTGTTAGTAACGTGCTAATTGATAAAGATCTTTGTGTTAACATAATGTCAAACTATGTTTTTGAAAAATTGGGTACTAGTGATTTTTCTCCACTTAAAATTCCTATTTTTCTCTCAAATCGAAAAATGATAAAAGCCAAAGGGGTGATTGAGGATGTCTTAATTCAAACAAATCAAACGGTAGTACCAACAGAGTTCATTATCCTAGATGATGTGCCACTCGTGTTGGGACAACCATTCATAAAAACACATCAACTCTTAGTCAATCGGAAGCAAAACAACCTACCACTTAAATTAGGGTCCGACAAAAGGTACGTCAATCTTGACCAATCAATGAAATATCCAATTGGTAATGACGACCTCCTAATTGAAGATAAAATAGCGGAAGAAACAGAGGAACAACCTGTCAAAGAAGAAGACGTTATCGAACAAACCTTTTCGACTAACGACCTTACTAAAGAAGAAAATAAGCGGTCTTTTGAAGACCCACCGTCGTTTGAGCACAAGGAACTAACAAAAGGTCTAGAATACACATTCTTAGATGATCATGGAAAGCTCCCCACCATCATTTCTTCAAAACTAAAATCTTTTAAAAAGAAATATTAATAAAACTTTTGAAAAAACACAAAAAAGCAACCGCATGAAAACTTTTGGACATCAAAGGCATTAGTCCATCCATGTGCAAAGATATAATTTTAATGGAAGATGATTTTAAAACTGTAATACAATCACAAAGAAGAGTAAATCCAAATGTAGAAGAACTGGTTAAAAATGAAGTCATCAAACTACTAGACGCCGGACTCATCTATCCTATCTCCGATAGCCCTTTGTTGAGCCCCGTCTAAGTAGTAGCAAAAAAAGGAGGTATGACGGTTGTAACTAATGAAGAAAATGAACTTATTCCAACAAGAACCGATACCCAATGGAGGGTTTGTATAGACCATCGTAAATTAAACGAGGCCACAAGGAAAGACCACTTTCCTTTGCCATTTATCGACCAAATGCTAGAAAGACTATCCGGTAATAAATTTTATTATTTTTTAGATGGTTTCTCTGGAATTTTTCAAATTCCCATCGCACTGGAGGACCAAGAAAAAACAACTTTTACATGTCCATATGAAACTTTTGCTTATCGACGCATGCCTTTTGGTATATGCAATGCCCCCGCAACATTGCAACGTTGCATGGTGGCCATCTTCCACAATACGATAGAAAAAACCATGGAAGTTTTCATGGACGATTTTTTCTATCTTTAGAGATACATTTGACCAATGCCTCGATAATCCTGAACGTATGCTATCCCGATGTGAGGAAACTAACCTCGTCCTTAATTGGGAAAAATGCTATTTCATGGTAACAGAGGGAATAGTACTCGGTCATAAAATCTCAAGCGAACGAATGGAAGTTGATCGGGAAAAACAGACACTATTTTCCGATTACCTCTCCCATCCTCCGTTCGAGCCATACAAAGCTTCTTAGGACATGCCTGATTTTATAGGCGATTAGACTTTTCAAAAATCTCTAGACCTCTAACAAAATTACTTAAAAAGATGCCACATTCATCTTCGACAAGAATTACAATAAAGCTTTTCTTACATTAAAAGAAATGCTAGTCAAAGCACCAATCATGATAGCGCCCGATTGGAAATTACCTTTTGAAATCATGTGTGATGCAAACGACTTTTCAGTTGGAGCCGTCTTAGGACAACGAAAAGAAAACACTTTCACCCAATATACTATGCAAGTAAAACTCTTAACAATTCTTAAGAAAATTATACAACCACCGAAAAAGAAGTACTTGTGTAGTATTTGTTTTTAATAGATTTTGTTCCTATCTTGTGCTTTCTAAAACAATAGTCTATCCAGACCATGCCGCCATTCGATACCTTTTCAAAAAACAAGATGCCAAACCACGTATGATTAGGTGGATTCTTCTCCTCGAAGAATTCGACATTTAAATAAAAAATAAAAGAGGAGTAGAAAACACCGCCGCCGATCACTTATCTCGATTGGAAGATCCTGCTTTGGAGTGAGAAGAGATCCTGAATGAAATATTCCCCACCGAATCCTTAGAAATGGTCGAATATCAAGAAGAACCATGGTACACCGACTATGCTAACAATCTCGCTACTGGCATTCTAGTCAAAGGATGGTCACATCATCAAAGAAAAAAAAATTCTTTGTTGATGTCAAACACTATTTTTGGGAAGATCCATATCTTTTTAAAATATGTGCCGACCAACTTATCTGAAGGTGCGTCCATGGTCAAGAAGCAAGAAAAATTCTTCGCCATTGTCACGAAGGACCATATGGAGGACATCATGGAGCAACAAGCACCGCATGTAAGGTATTCAATTAAGGATTTTTATTGGCCAACCATCCATAAGGATGCATATAATTTAATAAAAACATGTGACGAATGCCAACAAACAGGTAATATCTCATCCAAGAATGAAATGCCTCAAAATGGCATCCTTATTTGTGAAATCTTTGATGTTTGGGGTTTAGATTTTATGGGACCTTTCCCACCGTCAAGAGGAAACAAATATATTCTTGTGGGAGTCGATTACATGCCCAAATGGGCTGAAGTCGTAGTTTTTCCAACAAATGATGGAAGAGTTGTCGTAAAATTCCTAAAACGATTATTCTCTCGTTTCGGCACTCCAAAAGCACTTATTAGTGATAGAGGCACCCATGTTTGTACTTACCAATTAAACAAAATTTTAACAAAATATGGGGTCTATCATCGTGTTTCAACCGCCTATCACCCTCAAACCAACGGCCAAGGCGAAGTAACCAATCTAGGTTTAAAAAAACCTTAGAAAAACTGTGGGTCAAAATAGAAAGGACTGGGCAGATAAATTAGACGATGCTATATAGGCCTTTCGAACAGCCTATTAAACACCAATAGGCACTACCCTTATAAGCTCATCTATGGAAAAAATTGTCACCTCCTAGTAGAAATCGCACACAAAGCATACTTGGCATTAAAAAACGTAAACCTAGAACAAGAAACTTCCAGTAAAAATCGATTCTATCAGTTAAATGAATTACAAGAAATGAGAAATCAAGCATATTCCAACTCTGAAATTTATAAGGAACGCATGAAAAAATACACGATAAAATAAGCAAACCTAAAGAATTTCAGGAGGGGGATCAGTGCTCTTGTTTAACTTAAGACTTCGGTTGTTTCCTAGAATACTCAAGTCTAGATGGTCGGGACCTTTATCCATTACCCCAATCTTTCCACACGGCGCTATAGAAATTAAGCCTCCAAAAGGTGAACCTTTCAAAGTCAACGGACAAAGGCTTAAGCTCTATAGAGGTTTCCTTGAGGATAAGGAAGTTTATATAACACTCCAAGAGGCGGAAAATTAATCAAGGAATAATCAAATGTTGATTGTAAATATGTGTATCTTTTCTTTTATTTTAAATGTCTTGTAGGAACATTTGGGACACGACACAAGTATAAAAGTGAAACATGTAAGTACCAAAAAGGGAACCCTCATAGAAACGGTCAAAAATTTAAAAAAATTTGGCCACGGGGCCGTGGCAAATCTGCAGACGGGACCACGGCCCGTTTCTCTGAAACCTCCGGTTCCTGCCCAACTTCTGCCAATTTTTGATGATTTCCTAACCAAATTCATCAACAAGGTATGATTGGAACAACATGATTAGTTAGATTAACACTTTGCATGTAGTATAACATTAAAAATTTGGGAAAAAACTAGGGTTCTTGAACTAGACCCGTGCCAATCCCAAATTTTTGCTTAGATCTTGTTACTAGTAGTAAGTGGAAGTGTTTTGGGAAGTAAATAACCAAACATTGTAAGAAAAATCGAATTGTACAAAGAGTTTTTCCCAAATCCTCGTTCATAACCGAAAAAGTTAAAATCGAAGGGGTAAACAAGTAGTTTGTGCAAAATTGGTACTTGGGGTTTGATTTTCGGGGTAAACCGCACATGATGAACCAAAAATTTTGGATTTTTCAAAGCCGGCTCGAAAACCTTAAAATTGGGTTAACAAAAGGTTCACCACGGAGCCATGCCTACTGACCACGGGGCTGTGGGCACCACACTCTGCATCCACGGGGTCGTGCCTGGTGGGCACGAGGCCATGTCCAGACCCCCTGGATCCATTTTTGGCATAATTTTTGACACACCGATTGTCTTACTGGTTCTTTCTTGTAGGAATGGCACCTCATAAGTTGCTAAGGTTCAAAAGTTCTAATCTTGAGTACAAAAACCGCTTTGAAGTGCTCCAAGCAAGGCACGAAGAACCACAAAGGCAAGTGTGTTATACCACACTTGAAACTGTGGGACATAGGGACAGATACGATGCACTGATCCCTGTCCACTCCGTATCTTTCTAAAGACCTGACTCAGATCTGTTCATGAATACAACATGGAGTTTTTAAGCACGCTCATCTTTGACAAAAAATGAACAAGATCTCTTTGAGTCGAATGCAGTTCAGTTTAGGTGTGGTAAGGAAATGGTATAGCATTTCCTTAGCTTAGTTTGGTGTGAATATTTGGTTGTACACTAAAGAAGACACATCGGAGCCAGACTTCATAGAAAGCGTCCGTGAACTTCCCGATAACCTTAGATAAGTTGCATGGGCACAGATTGGGGATGGCCACTATGATCAAAGCAACACAAAGAGCACCAAGATACATGACCCTCTAATCTGATACATTCATCGGGTCTTAGCTGCTCTTTGTGCCAAAGGAAGGATAGTGGTAGGGTGGTGAATCACCAACCCATCAATGTCGCCCACATGTTGTTGAGGAACATGTCGTCAAATGCTACTGCCAACACCCACACACCAATATTCTTCGGGGGATGGATCGCCAAACTATTCAAGAATTTCATTAGGCGCACCCCGAGTGGTTTCCATAAGGGAGTGGGTGCGACAATGGCCAACTAGGCTTATGCCAAAGCTTAAGTCTTATCATCAATTGCGACAATGGCCTCATGCACTTTAAGGATGCACATGGCCGGGTGTGGAAGGGATGAAGTCCTTGCAATCGAAGATAACCCCGACTGTCCTCAATATTCCGGATACGCCCCAGGCTCCTCTCAAAGAGGAGGAGATTTTCCTAACCTCCAAAATATATACAATGTTATGTAGTAGACACTCCAAGTATCTAGTAACGCCTATAGCTTGGGACAAAGCTCGAGCAGCCGGATTGGAAGCATGGAACACAATATGATCACCATGCAAAACGACATCACATTCATCCGGGAGCATATGGTGTACCATTTAGGTTATCTCTCTTTAAACTTTGAACAATTTCGTACTTTCCGGGCTGCGTCCCGATGAACAATTTGCTTCTCTAAACAATTTTCTTTCTTGATTTTTATTTTTCTTTTCGTGTGATGATGGTTGAACAAGTGAACGCTCATAATGTAGAAAACTTGTTATTTTGTGTTAGATTGTTGTTTTGTGGTAGTACTATAGCTTACAGGTACCTTGGGAGGCTTGGACACACTAAGCATAGTGGTCCCTAATCTAAGAAATCAGACGCCAAGTGACGAAACACAGCTCTCAATCTGTTACAGACAATTGCCCCAGGGCCGTGCCGATAGCCCACACCCCTGTGCCAAGCCTTCTGTAAGCTTTTCAAAATTCATGTTACTGACACTTTGGCCATGGGGCCGTGCCCACCAGACACGCCCCCGTGCCCAGTGCCCAGTAACCTTAAAAATTTGTTGTTTAACCCCACTTTTTACATACTAAATCAAAACATATCCTATTTGGGACACATTGAGGACAATGAGTAATTGAAGTGTGAGGGGGGGGGGGTTATTAAAACCTTGAATCATTTGTCCCAAAATCAAGCCTTACACAAAACTCGCCTTGGAAAACTGCTAATCACCCCAAATATTTTACAAAGTTTTCATTTTTTTCTAGATTAACAGCCAAAACTAACACAAATACAAAGAAGAAGGATTGAACAACTTGGCCAACCCCCGTTCACATCCAAAACAACAAAAGTAACAAAGACAAAAGCTCAGGCACGGGGTCGTGCCCACAAGGCATGGGGTCGTGCCCAGTCAAGATTCTCTGCAGGAAAAGACAACATCAAGAGACAACCAACACGAGGCCATTCCAGCTCAGCATAGGCCATGGTCAACTTTAAGATTCGCAGAACCCGAGATAGTACAGCAAGTACAGTAACCACAGGGCCGTGCTCTGTCACCATGGGGTGTGTTGGTACAAACACCTGACATCTGCAGTTAATGAAAGGAGAGAAAAAGTCCACCACGGGGCTATGCCAGGCGGGCACGGGGCTGTGGTCGCCTTTTGTTTCAGCTATAAATAAAGGTGCTTAGCTTTGGATAAAGGCATCCCTTAGCAAACCACTTCTCTCACACTTACCATCAGTCCACCACCATTACAACACCAACACCACCACTATCGTCCATCTTTCATCTTTTAGAGTGTATACTTGCCTCGGGACCCAAGATTGATCGTAAGAGTTCTTGTCAAACAAAGGCAATGTTTGGCTAAATCTCTTACATCACTTGGTGAAGACAACTCTTTTATATATTACTATTGATTTCCAATATTTCGCAACTTTTTATTTGGGTATGTATTAATGACTTTAATAACTAGTTTTTATATTGAAAGTGAACTTTATTTAAACATTCTTCATGTTTCGTTGATTCACTCATTCGTGTCTTTACGGTTTATAAAAAGCACGTTAACTACCTGGAAGGGGGTTAGAAGGGTGTTTGGGTAAAGTTCTTGTCTCGTTGAGTGTATAGATTCTACGAGGACTTGGTTCAAGCTTATTAGGTCTTCTCTTGAGGCAGATATCATCAAATCGGGCGAAGTAAGAATGGCTTGAACCCCTTATAAATAAACTACTATTAAAACTCTACCCAGCCTTGCGGAACTGTATCCCAGCTGACTCAGACCAATATGGCTGAGGGTAACGTCTCCTTCACAAGAGGGGCCGGCTACTTTTCACATTAATAACTTACTTGATTATCTTTCAATATTCCAACCTTGCGGGACTGTATCCCTGCTGACTCAGACCAATAGGTTGAGGGTAACGTCGCCTTCACAAGAAGGGCCTACTACTATAACTAAGATAATCTCTTAAATGCCCAAAGTGTGGAAATCATCAAAGGATATGTAAAAGAGGAGTCGGAACCAAGTGATTCTTTCTTGTCTATTTGTTTTCCTTTTTATTTACAGTTTTACTTTTATATCTTTTAAAACTTTGAAAACTTTTATAAAAAATTTGGTTAGATTAGACGTTAACAATAAGCCACTATTAAACGCTCTTGTGTCCTTTGACGTCCTCGATATCTTACCATCACTATACTACGTCCATGATGGGTGCACTTGCCCTAACGTATGTAGAATGGTAGTATCGTATCGTGTTTTACAAATTTAAAGCTTGATCTACAAGAAAAAAGTGCCTAAAATATAACAAAATTTATAAACCGCTCGCACCACGTCAATGACCATACATAAGCTCATTCCAAATCACTTCTTATCTATAGTAATCTTGATACTTCTTTATATCTTCTTATGTGTCGGACCTACAAAAGAACAAATGATAGCAAAAGCCAAAACATGTCTTCCTGATCAAGAAATAAACAGATAATGATACATTCTCCTCCTAGTGATAGTGAATCTTGAACACTAAGCAGAACATCTGTTGAAGATTGCAAAGATCTATTTAAAGCATGGAACATTTGTTGAAGAAGAAAACTTTGTTAGATGGCCAAAGCCCTGTTGAAGACTAGCACTGATCATGAAGACCAATCATCTGTTTTGGCCAAATAGATGTTTAATACAAGTCAACAGCGGCTGATCATGAAGACCAATCGTCTGGGTTTGGCCAAATAGATGTTTAATACAACTCAACAGCATTTTAAGGAACAATCGTTAGATCAATGAAACAATACAATGCTTAGAATAGATGTTTTATATAATAGATCAAATGTTAGCTTTCGACAGATGTTTGCTAACATCTGTGGAATCTTTTTTGTTAGAAATGTTAGTTGTCACAATTAGGGCGACATCAGTTGATTGCAAACAGACCTTTCGTACTTGTATAATATATCTCATATGTTGGAGATCTATTTTATCACTTATCATTTTTTTTGTACGAACAGAAACGCTGTGTGATCAGACTAAGGGGGAATTTGTACAATCATTACTGTAATTTGTAATCTTTTGATTATTACTGTAAAATAGTTTTAATATAACTTTGCCAATATAATTCCGCATTTACATTTATACTTTAAATTACATTCATAATTGTTCATCTAAAGCATACAAGTTAAGCTCAGATCCTAACAATTGGTATCAGAGCTTGGTTACATTAAACTTGATTTCATGATTAGTTTAATAACAAAGATCAGCTCACAAATTGATAACAAGTTTGTTCGCTGAATCAGAATCAGAGTCTAAAGTATCAATTACAAAAAGTTTTTATGCGTACTCTGTTTTCACAAAGGTCAAAAGGAATGGCACAAAACAATCATGATCTCATAACACCGGTTTCAGCAACAAGCGTCCAATGCTAGTCAGATCATAATACAATATATGGCAACGTCGGATGACACATGTGCTAGCTCAATAGAACATAGGATGTTAGTAGTATGTGATATATTCAGACCACATGTTCCAATGGTACCTAGTGCCGAAATCCGAATGTTGAGGAACCAAAGACACCAAAAAAATTATTCAGAGCATGATTTCCAAAAGTTTGAGCTAGATGCAAAGGCCTTCAGTATTGTAGCCATGGCTCTGCTAAACAAGATCTATGCCGGCCTATTACATTGTAATAATGCAAAAGAGTTATGTGATGCATTGAAAGAACAATTTGGTGGAACAGAGGATGTGACTGAAAATACTCGTGAAATTCTCAATCACTAGTATGAAACCTTCAGTCATGTTAAGGGAGAAAACCCCACACAAGAGTTTTAGAGATCTTCTTGTCTTATAAGTGAATTAAAATTGCTAAACAAAGAATTTTCCAATTTCACTTTAAGTAACAAATTTCTTAGATCACTTCCTGAAAAGTGGGATACTATTGCAACTGTGATGAGAACAACACCATATTTTAAGGAAATGACCTGGACTTGGCTTCTTGGTAAGCTCTTGACATTTGAAAGAGAGATTGTCCAGAAAAAGAAGCTCCAGGAAACTCAAAAAGTGTCTGATGTATGTCTTTGGCAACACAACACTTCTTAGTCAAGAAGGATAATCATCAGGAATAGTAAATGATCAGAGTTACGATCATTTCATTGATATATCCAATGGGATAAACTCTAATAAACTCTAATAAGATATCAACGGTAGGATTGGATAAGTTAAAGATAAAATGTTCAAATGCCTGTTGCACAAGTTCATTTTGCTAAGGAGTGTAGTAGTCAAACAAACAATTGTACACCAATGATAACATATCCAAACCAAAGACCTCAATTTTGCAATCAACAATAATTTTATCAAAATCCCCAAAAATACTCTTGGATCAGATGTGCAGAACACATCACACTTTGCTCAAACCCTAAGTCATGTCCCTGTTTACTATGTCCAAGCACCTGCTCCTCATGTCCAATATATCCAAATACATGTACCGCAAGTTCAAGCACCTCCAGCTGCTCCTACCTCTGCACCTACAGAGACCAAACAACAAAGCTTCTTCACACAAGGCTTTGTTGATTGGAGTAACCTGCCTGAGGACTTAAATGATGAAAACTTTGCTCTTTTGGCAAAGACAAATGATGAATCTATGAATTATTATTTTATGGAATTTGAGTCTATTACAAGAGAAAGTGAACTCAAGGAAGAAATCACTGTTGGAGATAAATATACTAAAAATGATGAGAATGCAACTAACCTACAAAATGCTGTTTGTGAAAGGGTTGGTGAAGGAAGTATGAAAAGTCTTGATCCAAAAAGTTCCACTGATTGTGAACATGATTGTGTTGAAGAAGCTGTTGCTAAGGTATCCCCTCAAATTCTAAAAGAATTATGTTCAGACACTGCATTATCGCATTTGCAAACATCAATTAGGTGAATGAAAACCTTAGGGAAAAGGTTCAAGTTAGTGGAATTTTGTTTGACAAAACTGAAAAAGGATTTTAAAAATTGACTAACTGAAAAGGAATAAGAAATCAGCAGTCTCAAACATGAAGCATCAATTACCTAAGTCCAGCTCTAAACTATGATAGAAAATTATCAAAGTTGCAAAAAGGAGCTTTAATCTATCCAGATCAATTATGAAAAATGGGTAGAATCATATGTTGGTTTTAAAATGCTTCTCAAGCAAAAAAAACAAAGAGTAATGTGAAATTTGAAATAGGTTACAAGGAACCAAGAAACAAATGTTTCAAAGAAAATAATCACATTAACTCTCAAATGGTTGAAGTAGTACCAATAAACTCAACTTGTAAAGAAGTGAAAAGCACTTACCCTAATGGTAACAAAATAACTATTGAAAAACCAAAAGGATCATCATCTAGATTTCAAAAAAGAAAAATATGAATTTTAAACCAACTTGATCATGATGAATCGTGTAATTTTCATAATATAGAGACAAATGTAACATATTTGTTCTATGATTTCTTCAAAAAGACAAATAGCAGAGGAACTAGCATTTGTGAGTCATACCTGAGTGCACCATCTGTGATAAAAACAATCATGTGACTCAACTTTGATATTATATTAAACCTTATAACATCAAGAAAAATAAGATCAAAGTTAAAACATCTGTTGTTCAAGGAGTTGGTCCTATGAAAAGGGTACCATAACCAACTCTTAAGAAATTTGAACTTGTACAACATTTATCACAAGAGCCTTGAACCAAACCCCTATTCACAGGGAAGTTCAAGTTACAGATGCTCCACCATCCAATATGTATCCAAAAAGGTATAGGCAACCAACTTATCACAGAACGCCTTATAGGTATCATAAGCTAGTCGTAATGCCCAAAAAACAAGAGCAAATAGGTAGTCTCATGGCTATAGTCAACTCATTGAGAAAAGCCAACCATCTGTTAATTCAAGTGCTAATATTCAAGCACTTGCATAAAGTTAACAACAACTGATGGAGATGGTTAAAAACTGATGCTCACAAAAGACCATTCTCAAGGAGATGACTTTGATGAAAAAGAGAATAAAACTAAAGCTGATAAAGCTTTAGTCTCACTTCTAAATTGATGAATTATTGTTTTGCAGGGTGCATTTGTTGGCATCTCAAAATTGTCAATAGTGGATAACTCCTTGCAAAAAGATATATACACAAAAATTTTAAAATTTAAATTTTAAAAAATTCAAACTCTTCCAATAATAACTTAATATGTTCCTTTGAAAATCCTAAAATTTTGTTTTAAATCATTAAGGATTGTTTAAATTCACCAAAAACAAAAACTCTGTCCAAAAGAGCAAACCACTGTTTTAGTAGTTCAAAAATCCTTTTAACCAAAGTCAAAACCACCGTTTGCAAAAAGCAACCATTATTTTCCCCACAAAACACTGTTTTAACCTAACAGTGGTTTTAAAACATCTGTTTTTCATACATCATATGTTGACCAAAGTCAACAAATGTACCAACCATTGTGTTATATCCTAACCTCTGTTCACAAAAACAAAGGATTTAAAATGAAAAATAGACCTTTGCTAAAACAAACATTTCATTACTTCATCAAAGGGTTTTCTTAGTAGGGCCAAGTATCTAGTAAAATAGACCTTTGATAAATATAGTTTTGTTTTACACAAACAGAGACTTGCCACGTCATTCAAAAAGTAATTGTTGGCCACGTCATCACCATTATTACATAAAACCTATAAAAACCCTCAAGTTGTAGAGGTTTTTATTTTACCGTAATCAGAATTATCACAAAAGGGTCACAACTCCACATTTCTTGCCTAAATAAAAAGAAGATCAAAATCTGATCAAAAGATCTGAAAAGATCATATGCTCAAAGGATTTTTTTTATAAATATTTTATTACTACCATGGCTCTCAACATGAAAGCACCACATAACTACCTTCCGTACTTCGCCAAAATTGACACCAACACAAAATGTATTCAATAATTGACATTTTCACCACATCAATATATCACACAATACTCACACTTATGCACCCATTTTCTAGACACTCTTTGAGAGTTTTGGGAGAATTCTGATTTCTTACATCGGGATACTATCATCTCGAAGATCAAAGGAGTTGATGCTTAGATTACACCACAACTAATATCTACAAAATTCTCCCTCAATAATGAGATTCATAGAGAGGGGGTCTGATGCTCAAATAGTGGGAGCAACAATTTTTAAGTCAAATTTCCCACCTTGAGTGAAATTCTCTTTCATACCTTACTCATATGTCTTTCTACTAAAACCATATCATTTAATGAAATACCACTAAAAACATAGTACTTGGGATATGCTATTTTGACAAATGAAACTTACAAGCTATCCTAAACTCTGTTCTTAGATATGGTTGGTGACGTAAAAGTGAAAAAGAGAGATACTTCTAAAAGCCTTTATCATGCATCCAAGAGTTTTAAGCTATCTTCTAAAGAGGATTTTGCCACAAAACATTTTTGAACAGGGTGAACCCCTTCAAATAAAAAGTCTTTCAAATGAAACATCCATCCGTATGATAACCAAAAGTCAAGAAAATACAAATGAACAAAATGTTTTGGAAAACTAAGTAACAGAGGTTACAACCACTGTTGTTGAGCTCACTTCTCCTGATGCCCATAACGTACAAACCACCACTGTCGTAGGCACATCAGAAACTTCCACAAAAACTATCTCCACTCCTATCACCAATACCAAAAAGAAAACCAAAACAAGGGTATCTTTGGTGGATGAGATGCCAGATAACCCAGTTGTAACACAAATACAACAAACATCTATTGTTACTTCCTCCACAATGGATGGAAACATCTTCACCCAACCAAACTCCTCACATATCTTCACAAAATGATAGTGTTGTAAGTATAGGGGAACCAAATCAAGAATTAGATGATTCATTTGAACATCTATTCTTAAGCCCCTCTCCCAAGGCTGCTTCTCTTTCCACTCCACCACCCATAAACATAATCCCCACCATATTATCCATCATAAAACCATTGCTTAATGCAATTAACCAAAATGACTTGGATATACCATGTTCCTCCCAACCACCAATCATATGGAGTATGCCACAACAAGTGATTGGGCCAAGTCATGTCAATGCAATCCCACAAGAAGATGAGAGTACACCTCTTACATACAAGTGACACTTGAAGGTTTTTCAAGTGAGGCCGCCACTATAACTATAGAGACAACAATCACATAGTTAGACAGTGGTTACATATCTAAGACCTCCTTGAAGGCAACAACTGTGAGCCTACAATAGTGCACTCTATATAAGTTGGAAGTCCCCATAACCAAGAACAATGGGCATTTGGTTTAAAACGAAGTACAACCACTTCTAGTGGAACTCAAATGATCTTATTAACTTAGGTGATGGCTTAAGATATCAGGAATTGACGAAGAGTATACGCAAAATAGAGTCATCAATAGATGAAATTAAAGATATGCTGAAGACTTTGCAAAAGAAATATGAACTCATGCAAGCATGTATCTACAACTTCAAAAGCAATCTATTGATACAACTCATAATATGCACATGGAGCTTATTAGAAACATGGTGGAAGGTAGGTACAATGATACTAAAGTCCATCTTCTCTAAACCACTGGTCCTCCTCCACTCTCCCCAAATACACAGACGATGATGCTAGAATGTGGGAGAATGACAACATGAGAAAGCTTCATCCTCTTGTCAAGAAAGCTCAAAAGAGACCTAACAAATCTAGAGCCAAAATGGGTAAAGTAGATACACTTAAAAAAGAAAAGAGTAGAGCTAAAAAGAGGCTAAGGACATATTGACAATCCAAGAAATCCTAGAAAGAAAGAGTATTGAAGAAAACTTGGGCTCCTCAATAGATGCATCCATAAGAAAAAGAAAATTTGCAAGACAGGCTTCTCAAAGCATTGTTCCAACCTCCGTTGTTCCATCAAAAGCAACCACAACCACTATTGCCACCCTAACCACTGTCACCACCCAAACCACTACTCCTTCACACAAAACATCTATTAGCACTTCAAAAGTGACAACAAATGTTACATTCACAAAAGCACTAAACATTCCTCCACATACACAAAAGACCCTTGTAGGTATACTTATCAAGAGAAAACTATTAACCAAAACCCTTCACCACCAACAAAAACACCTACACCTTAAACCAAATCAAGAAAAACAAAATTCCATCATCCCAGATGATGTGGGCTTTCTTATGGTGTGGCAACCAGCAAAATCATTGTCCAGATAACCTGAAAGCTCAATGTTTCCATTAGCAGGATACCAACATGTAGCAAACACAACATCAGGTCTTGATGTAGTTAAGTACATCAAAGATCCAACCATACATCTGTAAACTGTCTGATCTACCAACTCATCCTTTTCATTAGAAATGAATGGTTTGCTGGTGCACATGGGAGTGTTTCGTGGTTTACATTCATTCATATCAAATTTCTTCAAAGTATTTTTAACATATTTGTTTTGATGAATTATGGTTCCATTTTCTTGTTGTTTTACTTGCAATCCAAGAAAACATTGCAACTCACCCATGGCACTAATTTCAAATTGAGTTGTCATTAGGTGTCTGAATTCATCACACATTTTGTTTCATGTGGATCCAAAACTGATATCATCCACATAGATTTGAACTATCAACAAATCTTTCCATCTCCATTTTAGAAATGGAGATTGATCAATTTTCCTCTTTTGAATTCATTAGATAAAAGAAAAGTGGATAGAGTATCATACGAGGCTCTTGGTGTTTACTTTAGTCCATATAAAACTTTGTGTAGCTTGTAGATATAATCTGGATGGAATGTGTCTTCAAATCTGGTGGCTGGCACACGTAGACTTCTTCGTGAATTTTTCCATAAAGAAAAACACACTTTATATCCATCTGATACACCTTGATGTCATGGTTAACAGTAAAGGCCAAGAAGAGGCGTATAGCTTCTAACCTTGCTACTGGAGCAAAGGTTTCATCAAAATCTATTCCTTCATCATGTCTATAACCTTAAACCACAATTATGGCTTTGTTTTTGACAATTATGCCCCTCATCATCATATTTATTCTTGAAGACCTATTTGTGCTAATTGGGCATATATCCTCTAGCAATGGCACAAGTTTCCATACTTGTTTTCTTTTGAACTAAAAGAGTTCTTCTTGCATGGCTTCTACCCAACTATTGTCTCTCAAAGCTTCTTGGTATTTGACTAGTTAAGTTAATGACAGAAAACCAACAAATAAACATACGTTTGACGTTTGACTTCTTTTTAGCACACTAGCATTGATATCTCTAGTGATTTGTTCTGGTGGATGAGATCTGAGAAATGGATGGTTACTAGTGTATGGAATAATAGAATTCAAGGGTGAAGGGCATAAATGAGAATTTGCTGATGAAACCTCGGTTGCCATTGTATTATGGTCAATAGTGTTTTAGAATGGAGGTGGTGGGATTGGTCCAAGTGGTGCATGTGAAGTAGGACTAGACTCCGTGGTTTGACCACATGTTTCAATAATGGTTATTATTGAGTTTGTTTGACATGAACTTTGAGCTGCAGAACTTTGTGGATCATTTGAGACTTCGTATTGTGAAGAAACCACAATGTCAAATCTGTAATCTTATTGAACAATTTTTAACTTTCTTATATCATGAGTATATTTAATTGTAACATCTTCAAATTTGAATTTTTCAAGATCAAACAGTTCTGTAGGATTAGCAGGGATTTTTAATGATAAGAGTTTATTGAACTTTATATTCAAGGTCTCTTCTATAGTCATGGTCATTGTGTTAAACACTTTGTAGGCCTTGGCTGTAGAAGAGTATCCCATAAAATAACCACAATCTATTTTGGCTGTAGATTTTGGTATTGAATCTTAAGATTTAATATAGAGCATGGGCAACCAAAAACTTTGAAAATGTAATCGGTGGTTTGATATTGAACAGAACTTCATATGTAGTCTTTTAATGCCTTGGATTAACTAAAGTTTTGTTTTGAACATCGAATGTAGTATTAATGGCTTCTTCCTAAAAGGACAACAGAAGACTAGAATCTGCTTGCATAGTTTTTGCAGCTTCATTTAGGGTTCTTTTTTTCCTTTTCAACTACCCTATTTTGTTCAAGGTGTCATATGAATACTATAATTTCTCACTATCCTTTTCACACACATAATTCATTTAACTCTTGATTTCTAAATTTGGTTCCATTATCACTTTTAAAGATGCGTACCAGCAACTATATTGTTTTTCAACTTTTGTTACAAATTCTTTTTAAATTCATGTCGTCTCATCTTTAGAGTGTAAATAATAAGTCCACGTAAACCTAGAAAAATCATCAACTATGACAAGACAATATTTGTTTCTCCTTAGACTCATGATTTTTACAGGTCCAAACAAATCCATGTGTAACATTTGTAAACGCTGAGTTGTTTATAACTCATCAATAGACTTGTGTGAACCTCTGTTTTTTCTTTTCCTTTTAAACAGGAAATACAATGTTCATCACATTTGAATTCTTTATTTTGGAGACCTCTGACAAGATTTTGTCTTTAAAGAGTGTTAATCATTTGTAAATTAGCATATCTCCCCTCCTATGCCATAATTATGTTTCTTTTGTTGAAGCAACAGAGAATAAACAGACATTTGCAACAGGATTATCTTTTAACATGTCCACTACATAAAGATTGCCACTTTTGTGAGCATTGTCAGCTATAATTTTATTAATCTTTTTTCATAGGCCAACAATTTTACATGTTTTCTTGGTAAAAAATGAACCATAGACGCTCATTTGTGAGACACTGAGTAGGTTAAATTTTAGGTTATCAATAAGATTAACATTTTAAAATTTTAGCTTACTAACTTGGACAACACCTGAACCCAACATTTTACCTTTTAGTTATTGCCAAAAGATATATCACCTCCTTCATGTGCAAAGAAGTTTGTGACTAAAGCTTTACAACATGTCATATGTCTGGAACCATCACTATCTACATACCATACACTATCTATGCATGTACAAAATTCTGTAGTGGCAACCATTAGAGCATAATCATAATCATATTTAGTGGATTTCATGTGATCATGATCTTTTACACCATGCTTTTGCATCTATCTCAAATTTTTTGATAATCCTGCTAGGAATATTCTTCTTGTTTCTTTGGCTCTAGAACTTTTGATTTTCGGTACATGGAACTATTGGAACATGTGGTCCGTGTATAATAGATCTCCAATATCCAGTATTTGTTGAGCTAGCTCATGATCCATTCGACGTTGCTAGATATTATAGTTTGATCTCACAAACATCGGAGGCTTGTTACTGAAACCTGTGTTATGGGGATCATGATTGTTCTACGACACCCTTACGATCTTTGTGTAAAACAGAGTACGTACAAACACTTTTTTGAATTTGATGCTTTAAACTGTGAGTTTTGATACAACGAACAGTTGGTTATCAATTATGTGAGCTGGTCTTTTTGTGTTAAATTGATTGTGAAATCAAGTTTAATGTGACCAAGCTTTGATACCAATTGTTAGGATCAGATTTTTATCTTGTGTGCTTTATTATGTGAATAAATGACATATTTGATGAAATAAATGAAGTATAGATGAAAATAGAAAGATGAATTATAGCATAAATAAATGAATAAACAAGAATGGAAAGTTTATCAAACTTGTATTAATGCTTATAATCAAAATATTACAAGAATGATTCTACAACTCCCCTCAGCCCGATCACTCTCTTCTGATCATACAATAAGGATGTGAGATCTATATATAGGAAGTACGTACATATGTTTTCAATCAGGGTTAACATCACCCTGATAGTGACATCTAACATTCCTAACATAAAAGATTCCACATATGTTCAAAAATTCTAATGGTATGTTTTGGCTTTTAATTATTTGTTATTTTGTAGGTCCAACAATTAGAACACGTGGTACGAAATAATAGATTTACAACATCCAATGTTCTGTTGAGCTAGTACATAAGCCATTCGACGTTGCAAGATATTGTATTTTGATCTGACAAGCATCAGAGGCTTATTATTGAAATCAGTGTTGTGAGGAACATGATTGTTTTAAGACATCCTTTTGATCTTTGTGAAAATAGAGTATCGTTTAAAAACTTTATGAATTTGATACTTAGACTCAGTAATTCGATAAAACTAACAGTTAGTCATCAATTACGTGAGCTGATCTTTTCGTATTAAACTACTTGTAAAATCAAGTTTAATGTCACCAATCTCTGATACGAATTGTTAAGATCTGAGTTTTAACTTGTGTGTGTTTTGGTTTGTGTGCAATGATGAAGTGTTGGTTAGATAGATGAATTATGAATGATAAGAGAATGAATGTAGCGGAATTTAAACACAAACACAGACCTAGAAAGTAATCATAATGTTTTTCATTCAAAAATCAAAAGATTACAAATTAAAATTATGATTTCGCTCCCCCTTAGCCTTATCACCTAACTTTTCTATCCGTACAAAAGGAATGTATGTGATGGTGATCACTAGATCTCTAACATGTGAGATTTATTTATACAAGGTACAAACATCAGTTAGCATCATGGCTGACATCACCCTAATAGCGGCATCTAACTTTTCTAACAAAAAAGATTTCACAGATGTTAAAACATATGATAGAACCTAGCTTTTGTTCTAAGACACAAAAACACTGTTATACAGACAGTTGTTCTATTGGTTGACCTCTGTTCTATAAACCTCTATTTTTTGATTCCAAACAACTGTCCAAGCTAAAATAGAAGTTTAGTCTTTTTCATCAGTGTTTTAACCTTCAACATGGCTTTTTCCTTGAATAGACTTTTGGTCTTCTCTAACAATGCTTACATGTCTTCAACAGATCCTTGATTTTTTCAAACAGATGCTCTATTAATGTTCAAGATTCACTATCTTTGAGATGAGATGAACATCATTGTTTGCTTAAGAGCGGGCAAAATAACGTAAGCGGTAAAAGTCATAGAAAACGAAAAAGCTAACAACTCGGATCAAACATGGTTTGAGGGCTATAATTGAAATAAAATAAATTAGCCTTCATGGTAAAAAGAGCCATGATTGGCGGATAAAGAAAAGACAATGTAAATGATTTTTCTTTCAAATATAAAAGAGGTGCATTGACACCAAATATATTTAAAGAACGGGTAAAGGGATGATCTAAGGGATCACCACGACCTCCGAATTATAAATAATTTAAAGGTCTACGGGATCAAAATGAACTTCGGGTCACGAATCAAGAGGAATGAGCTTTCGAGGCATCACCTTAGAAAGGTGAAAACCAAAAGAAATAGCCCACAAGGGTAAGTGAAAGGGGCTTACGGGTCACTTAGACAAGTGAGGAAATCGGTTACGATTCCCCACGTAAAATAAAAACAGTAAAAGATGAAATGTTACGTTGTCAATTTCTCGATGCGAGTAATTGACACAATTAAAGGGAAAACTTTAAACTAAAAAATTGGTTTTTAGTTAGAAACAACGTTATAACAAACATAATGAGATGAATTGGAAAATGATTAATATTAAAAGAAATAGGTCTTGACAAGATGTAATTCGAAAAGAAAATTTTAAAAAACGAAAGGTTGATATAAACTTAAAGATTACAGGATGTAATCTCGAACTAGAAATTAATATGGTATATGATTACTTTGTAACTCAAACTATAGGATTGGGGTCATGAATAATTATGAAAGCCTTACGAAGGCAATATGAGTGTACCTAAGCTACGAGGTATAAGGTAGCTGGTGACTGATAACTCTATGGCAAGACGATAAATTCGAAAAGAAAATTTTAAAAAACGAAAGGTTGATATAAACTTAAAGATGACAGGATGTAATCTCTAACTAAAATTAATATGGTATATGATTACTTTGTAACTCAAACTATAGGATTGGGGTCATGAATAATTATGAAAGCCTTACGAAGGCAATATGAGTGTACCTAAGCTACGAGGTATAAGGTAGCTGGTGAGTGATAAGTCTAACCGACAAGATCGGTCAAAATCAAATTTAAATTTTAAAACTTGTTGAATACGCTTATCATTATAAGAATTGCGTAAAATAAGCATGTTGACAGATTCATATGACCGAGTGGGCAAATGGCGTCTCGATCAAGTAACGATAAAAGAAAAGAGATACATGATAAAAGTAACAGCACATGAGGCCTTACACATGAAAGGCGCATGCACCTTGGAGTCTGAAAGGCATTGCCATACCTTCCTGGTAAGATTATTGAACTATTGAAATGTGAGCAATGCTCAAGTAATTACCGAGACTATGTTCATTAGGTTTAACCCAGTGAACTACGTAAGAAAGGTTTCGAGGACAAAACCTCTTTAAGGGGGGAAGACTTGTAACACCCCAAAAACAGGTTTTGATAATCAATGCACGCTAACTTAAGAGCTGGCAAAATACCGTTAGTGGTAAAAGTTAACCCGTAAACAAAATAACTAGGAAAAAATTAACCTAATTAGTAACATGAAATAGTAATAAAACGATGAGTAGTAGTTCTTAATAAATAAAACCTCAAACATGAGGACCAAAAAGGGAAAAGTTGAAACTTGATTATATAAAATTAAAAACAAAACACAACACACACAAAAGGGGGTGTGTGTGTGTGTAACGACCAGGAGGAAGACAATGGGGAAAACCCTTATTCATCAAGAATCATCAAAATTGAATGTGAATTATGGCTAAATCGTATGCATGAACATACAATTGTGATCATCTAGGAATAGAGATCATGAGGTATGTTGTAAATTATGTTTTAGTAATGATAATTATGTGAATGAACTTGAAGGTGATAACCTTGAGTTCAATACTTTGTTAGTATGGTGGAATTGATAATGAAATCATGTGTGTAATCATCATACTTACAAGTAAATGTGAAATACTTGAACAATTTACGTTTTTCAGTACATATTCATACATGACATAAAGAGGTTTTTGATGGTAGAATGAAATTGATGTTATAGTGATGTCAAAGCATGCATATAGTCCTCATATTTACAAGAAAATATGAGATACTTGGCTAAACTGATGTTTGGATTAAATTCCATGATGTGATGAAATGGGTTTTTAGGATAGTAATAGAATCCCCAATTTCTATTATGATAATCTCAGGGATTAGCTATGATGATTGAAAGTCTTGCTAACTTGATCATAATAATTGTGTAAACTTGACGAATTGAAAGAAATATGGTAAATTTGGTTAAGAAAGTTAGCCAAATCGGTGGCCAAAAAATGATGCCCACCAAGTGTTAGATAAAATGCCTAATGAATTTTTTTCAACTTGTTAGAGCATATATATGTAAAACGGCAGTTTGACTATAATTGACTCGAATACGAAATATGGTAGAAAAGTCCATAAGGGTGATGGTCATGGTATTGATAATTAATCTAACTATCTTATGGATATAGTATTATAGTTTAACTCTTGACGAGCTAGGTGGAAGCTTGGAGAAGAATGGGTCAAACGGATCAAAGGTGTAAGAAAGCACGAACGGACTTAATGTAAGTAATGCTTACATCTTTAAAATAGTACATATACTTATGTATTTGACTGAGAATAAATGATTTGATATTTGGAAATGAGATTTTGAAATACATTGCTCCGACGCGCATTGATACGGTCGAAACAAGTGAAATGGTAATAATCCATATTTGATGGTAAAAAAGTGTAAAACAATAATTTAGTCATGTAATGACGAATAAACAAGAATTCTGAATAGTTCTGAATAGTTAACTTATGGGGTAAACTATAAGGGGTAAAAAGGGTGAAATAGTAATTTAGTTACAAGTTGACAAATAAATAGTAAACTTTGAAAAAGACACTCTATGGCGTAAGCTGTAATGGGTCAAACGAATTAAGAGACGACTTTAAGTATTATCATCATAGGGCGTAAACCAAAACGGAATAATTGGTGAGATGGTAAATAAATACCATCTCATAATGATAAAAGGGTCATTTAGGCCAAATGGGTCAAATGGTGTTGCCATTACCATTTGATAATAATAACTAATGATCGCTTGTCGAGTTTTGTGCTCACAACGGAATAGCTTATGGTTCGCGTTGCTATTAATTAGTAATTAATAGTGCAAGGTATTTAAACGGGTCAATGCCATGACCCGAGCCAGGTATGCGTAATGAGTCAAACTCTCACTAAGGACTTAAGGTCCGATGAGGGTTAAACGAGTCATGAATGAACATTTGATTACCTAAGGTAAGGTAAATTTAATAATCTAAATCGTAGACATTATGTTCTTAGGAGCATAATGATTTTTTTAAATAGATTATGGTTAAAATGTTCACATTTGTCAAAACATGCTATTGAAAGTCCTTCGTCGTAAAAGAGGGGCTTAAGTTGACCAAAATGCCCTTGAATGATAAAACAAGCAAACGACCCTAGGGTAGTTTAAAAATGAGTTTTATAATTTAATAGACCCTTTCGGTAGTGTAAAAGTGAAAAGCATAAGCCTTTTTGGTTTAATACCTTTTAAGGGTCTTTTTCGTTTAATTATCGAACCAAATGGTAGAAATTAGAATAAATGAATTTACAATAATAGTTTGTGTGGTGGAAAATAAATGAATATCTTAGTGTGAAAATGATAAAGGTTTGGTTGAAATGAGCGATGGATTTCGCTAAAACAACCAAATGGGTCAATAAGATAAAGTAAATAAAGGTTTGGTCGAATAAAGCGATAGATTTCGCTAAGGTAACCAAACGAGTAAAACGGAGTTTTAATGCATACCGGAATGGATGCGTGAATACTTAGTTTGGTTTAAATGCGGTTAAAGGGTAAAATCAGAAAATATGCGTAAAACCGAGTAACAGATGCGTAAACCATAAGGTAGTTATCCCGAAGAATGGGCTATATTTATAAAATAAATATTTTAGTAAAGATAAATAAAGTATATCAAGTTTGTATTCTCAAATGTGCAAACGGGTCAAAAATATAAGATTTACGAAATTAACATCGAGTGATGTAAACATTCATGATAAGGGTACTATAGTAATGAAAAACAGGAAGTGATATTTTACGGATGCGTTTCGGTAAGTCCTGAGTCATGATTTGATGTACGGAACTTGAAACAGGCTGAACGGACAAATAAACAATACAGCAGCAAAATAGCTGCAGCAGGTGGCGTCCCTGACACCTAACTGGTCGTTGCCGACGCAGAAACATGGTCCGATGCTCTAAGCTACTTCCTACGGTAGATTAGTTCCAACGCCATAAAAGGTACGGCGTCGCTGACGCGGCAGATAGCCGTCGCCACGCCATTCCGGGAATTGTAAATTTTTTTATTTTTATTTATTGTGCAAATAAATGATATACTCGTCCAACATAATACTAAAAATTTTCAAAATCTTAGGCTAAGGGGACCGTTGACCAAATATTACGAAGATGATCAAGCTATGCCGAAGAACCGAACAAGATCAAAGCTCAAGCTTCCGTACTTGGTTTCGTTGTTATGAAACTAATCAATATTGACATGTTTTAATGTTTAATGTTTATGAAGTTTTAAGAAATTCGAAATTATGTATGGACGTACATTCGTACATTTCACATTCAAATGTGAAATTTTTATAGAAATTCAATAAGTTAAGATAGAGTCATACAAGTTGGTAATCAGAGCTCAAGGTTAATGATCAAATGTGTTCGGTTCGAGACTTAATGGCACAATCCGGTAAGTTATTATAACTATTAAGGGTCTAGCATGTTAAAGTGTTGTAGACAACACATAAGATTATCGTGTAAAGGCACATTAACCCAATTAAATTGGCAAAAGATCGGTATAGTTAACAAATTACGTGTGATAACACATATCGTAGAAAGCCTTGTATTATAGTACGAGCGCTTATTAATGTCAATGCAACTAATCTTTTATAATCGGATTACAAGTTGAAGGACCCTCGCTTTTGAAGATGACGGGAGTCTAAGGATCTACCGATATGTTGAAGAAATGGTTTGAAGTATGACAAGTAGGGCATGCTCACTAAGGACCTAAATCAAATAAGGATACGAAATAAAGGTGAAAGACAATGAAAACCCATGAGGGCAAATATCACCCAGGTGCACATTTTAAATTATTGCACGAGTAGTAGTATCTGATAGATGTGCAACGACTTACGGTTGTATATAAATTTAAAGATTTAGAAACCCGGATGAGATACCCATCCAGGATGATGTTCCAAGAGAAATTGGGTGGAAATTATGCGTTATTCACAATCGTGAATAACAAAATAATAAAATAAAATCAGATTCGGGAACTTGAATGAGGTCTACCATCCAAGTAGAAATTTTCAATAAGATCTTATTAAGGAAAAGTAATGATCACGGGGATAAATGTGGTTACATAAAAGTCTTATAAAAGGAAAACATTCTATATGTTTTGAGATGAAAAAGGTAAAAACTAATAATTGTTAAATGAAAATTAAACAAGGTTTTACCAAATAAAATCAGAAATATGGACATGAACCGAGGATTTACTTACATTGGAAGTAATGTGATAGTTATAATAAGGTCATGCGTACCATGTGTTGATCCCTTACTCTGGCCAAGTAAGTAGTAAACACATGATACCATGAACTTCTTAAAATGAACACATGCACATCCGATGTAGTAAAGATGAGGCTAATGGGATAAGTTAAAAAGGAATCCTTTGGGATAAATAAAGTATAAAGTTTGAATGTTCATAAGTGATGGATTTCACACGAACACGTCAAACGGGCTATATAAAGAATAAAGTTTGATTGTTCATAAGTGATTGATTTCGTACGAACAAGTCAAACGGGTTAAATAAAGAATAAAGTTTGATTTTTCATAGGTGATGGATTTCACACGAACAAGTCAAACGGGTCAAATAAAGAATAAAGCTTGACTGTTCATAAGTGATGATTTCACACAAACAAGTCAAACGGGTTAAATAAAGAATAAAGTTAGATTGTTCATAGGTGATGGATTTCACACGAATAAGTCAAACGAGTTAAATAAAGAATTAAGTTTGACTATTCTTAAGTGATGGATTTCACACGAACAAGTCAAACAGGTTAATAAGGATAAGTTTGATGTCAAAGTGAGATTTCACACGAAAGTCAAGGTTAATAAAGAATAATGTTGATTGTTCATAAGTGATAGATTTCACACGAACAAATCAAACGGATTAAATAAAGAATAAATTTTGATCGTTCATAAGTGATGGATTTCACACGAACAAGTCAAATGGAGTGATTGAATTTAAAAGTAAACGCAAACCGGGTAACGGGAGCATTAAAACAAAAGAATATTAAGCCCGGGTAATGGGACGTGATTAAATATACATGTAGACATAAACCGAATAATGGGAATACGAAATATTAATGAACCCGTGTAAAGGCTCGTGAATGAATATAGACGAAAATGCAAAACGAATAACGGGAGCGTTAAAACATTAAGATAAAGAACCTGGGTAACGGGTTGTAAAGAAATGTAGGCATAAACCGGATAATGGTAAGCGTGAGACAAACCGACGCATAAATGACATATGAAGTCATAGAGTCGGAAGAATTGTCCGAACGAAAAACGATCTAGTCATGGACTACGATCGCGCGAGCGCGCGCGGATACCAACAAAGAGTATCTTATCTGAATAAGTGTTTTGGGCAACATACACAAAATGTTGTGGTTGCCACTTAAGATGGTAGTTGTGACTCGGTCGTGACAAGTGGTCAATGCCATTTGACCTTGCGCTTGCGCCAGGCTTAGATGCAAATCATCATCACCCAATAGAGATGAAATGACTAATAGATCCGACAAGTGAATGTGACTCATAAATGACTCGAGGAGTCATAGAAAACGAAAAAGTTAACAACTCGGATCAAACATGGTCTGAGGGCTATAATTGAAATAAAATAAATTAGCCTTCATGGTAAAAAGAGCCATGATTGGCGGATAAAGAAAAGACAATGTAAATGATTTTTCTTTCAAATATAAAAGAGGTGCATTGACACCAAATATATTTAAAGAACAGGTAAAGGGATGATCTAAGGGATCACCATTACCTCCGAATTATAAATAATGAATTATAAATAATGTAAAGGTCTACGGGATCAAAATGAACTTCGGGTCACGAGTCAAGAGGAATGAGCTTTCGTGGCATCACCTTAGAAAGGTGAAAACCAAAAGAAATAGCCCACAAGGATAAGTGAAAGGGGCTTACGGGTCACTTAGACAAGCGATGGAATCGGTTACAATTCCCCGCGTAAAATAAAAATAGTAAAGATGAAATGTTAGGTTGTCAATTTCTCGATGCGAGTAATTGACACAATTAAAGGGAAAACGTTAAAATAAAAATTTGGTTTTTAGTTAGAAACAACGTTTTAACAAACATAAATAGTATGAGATGAATTGGAAAATGATTAATATTAAAAGAAACAGGTCTTGACGGTCTTGACACCAATAGGTGCAAGACGATAAATTCGAAAAGAAAATTTTAAAAAACGAAAGGTTGATATAAACTTAAAGATGACGGGATGTAATCTCGAACTAGAAAGTAACATGGTATATGATTACTTTGTAACTCAAACTATAGGATTGGGGTCATGAATAATTATGAAAGCCTTACGAAGGCAATATGAGTGTACCTAAGCTACGAGGTATAAGGTAGCTGGTGACTGATAAGTCTAACCGACAAGATCGGTCAAGATCAAATTTAAATTTTAAAAATTGTTGAATGCGCTTATCATTATAAGAATTGCGTAAAATAAGCATGTTGACAGATTCATATGACCGAGTGGGCAAATGGCGACTCGATCAAGTAATGATAAAAGAAAAGAGATACATGAAAAAAGTAACAGCACATGTGGCCTTACACATGAAAGGCGCATGCACCTTGGAGTCTGAAAGGCATTGCTATACCTTCCTGGTAAGATTATTAAACTATTGAAATGTGAGCAATGCTCAAGTAATTACCGAGACTAAGTTCATTAGGTTTAACCCAGTGAACTACGTAAGAAAGGTTTCGAGGACAAAACCTCTTTAAGGGGGGGAGACTTGTAACACCCCAAAAACGGGTTTTGATAATCAATGCACGCTAACTTAAAAGCGGGCAAAATACCGTTAGCGGTAAAAGTTAACCCCTAAACAAAATAACTAGGAACAAATTAACCTAGTTAGTAACATGAAATAGTAATAAAAGATGAGTATTAGTTCTTAATAAATAAAACCTCAAACATGAGGAACCAAAAATGGAAAAGTTGAAACTTAATTATATAAAATTAAAAACAAAACACAACACACACAAAAGGGGGGTATGTGTGTGTAACGACCAGGAGGAAGACAAGGGGGAAAACCCTTGTTCATCAAGAATCATCAAAATTGAAGGATGAATTATGACTAAATCATATGCAAGAACATACAATTGTGATCATCTCGGCTTGGAGATCATGAGGTATGTTGTAAATTATGTTTTAGTAATGATAATTATGTGAATGAACTTGAAGGTGGTAACCTTGAGTTCAATACTTTGTTAGTATGGTGGAATTGATAATGAAATCATGTGTGTAATCATCATACTTACAAGTAAATGTGAAATGCTTGAACAATTTATGTTTTTGAGTACATGTTCATACATGACATAAAGAGGTTTTTGATGGTAGAATGAAATTGATGTTATAGTGATGTCAAAGCATGCATATAGTCCTCATATTTAAAAGAAAAGTATGATATACTAGGCTAAATTGATGTATGGATTAAATTCCATGTATGTGGTGAAATGGGTTTTTAGGATAGTAATAGAATCCGCAATTTCTATTATGATAATTTGAGGAATTAGCTATGATGATTGAAAGTCTGGCTAACTTGATCATAATAATTGTGTAAACTTGACGAATTGAAAGAAATAGGGTAAATTTGGTTAAGGAAGTTAGCCAAATCGGTTGCCTAAAAATGATGCCCACCAAGTGTTAGATAAGATGCCTAATGAGTTTTATTCAACTTGTTATATCATATATATGTAAAACGGCAGTTTGACTTTTAAAAGTCAAACCGGCCTATAATTGAATCGACTACGAAATATGGTAGAAAAGTCCATAAGGGTGATGGTCATGGTATTGATGACTAATCTAACTATCTTATGAATATTGTATTATTGTTTAACTCTTGACGAGCTAGGTGGAAGCTTGGAGAAGAATGGGTCAAACGAATCAAAGGTGCAAGAAAGCATGAACGGACTTAATGTTTAATGCTTACATCTTTATATACTTATGTATTTGACTGAGAATAAACGATTTGATATTCATAAATGAGATTTTGAAATACATTGTTCCGACGCGCATTGATACGGTCGAAACAAATGAAATGGTAATAAACCATATTTGATGGTAAAAAAAGGGTAAAACAGTAATTTAGTCATGTAATGACGAATAAACAAGAATTCTGAATATTTACCTTATGGTGTAAACTGTAAGGAGTAAAAAGGGTGAAATAGTAATTTAGTTACAAGTTGACAAATAAATAGTAAACTTTGAAAAAGACACTCTATGGCGTAAGCTGTAATGGGTCAAACGAATTAAGAGACGACTTTAAGTATTATTATCATAGGGCGTAAACCAAAACGAATAATTGGTGAGATGGTAAATAAATACCATCTCATAATGATAAAAGGGTCATTTAGGCCAAATGGGTCAAATGGTGTTGCCATTACCATTTGATAATAATAACTAATGATCGCTTGTCGAGTTTTGTGCTCACAACGGAATAGCTTATGATTCGCGTTGCTATTAATTAGTAATTAATAGTGCAAGGTATTTAAACGGGTCAATGCCATGACCCGAGCCAGGTATGCGTAATGAGTCAAACTCTCACTAAGGACTTAAGGTCCGATGAGGGTTAAACGAGTCATGAATGAACATTTGATTACCTAAGGTAAGGTAAATTTAATAATCTAAATCGTAGACATTATGTTCTTAGGAGCATAATGATTTTTTAAAAAGATTATGGTTAAAATGTTCACATTTGGTCAAAACATGCTATTGAAAGTCCTTCGTTGTAAAAGAGGGGCTTAAGTTGACCAAAATGCCCTCGAATGATAAAACAAGCAAACGAACCTAGGGTAGTTTAAAAATGAGTTTTATAATTTAATAGACCCTTTCGGTAGTGTAAAAGTGAAAAACATAAGCCTTTTTGGTTTAATACCTTTTAACGGGTCTTTTTCGTAAATTATCGAACCAAATGGTAGAAATTAGATTAAATGAATTTACAATAATAAATCTAGTTTAAATATAGTTGTGGTGGAAAATAAATGAATATCTTAGTGTGAAAATGATAAAGGTTTGGTTGAAATGAGCGATGGATTTCGCTAAAATAACCAAACGAGTCAATATGATAAAGTAAATAAAGGTTTGGTCGAATAAAGCGATAGATTTCGCTAAGGTAACCAAACGAGTAAAAACGGAGTTTTAATGCATACCGAAATGGAAGCGTGAATACTTAGTTTGGTTTAAATGTGGTTAAAAGGTAAAATCAGAAAATATGCGTAAAACCGAGTAACGGATGCGTAAACCATAAGGTAGTTATATTTATAAAATTAATAATTTTGTAAAGATAAATAAAGTATATTAAGTTTGTTTGCTCAAATGTGCAAACGGGTCAAAACTATAAGATTTACGAAATTAAAATCGAGTGATGTAAACACTCATGATAAGTGTACTATAGTAATGAAAACAGGAAGTGATATTTTACGGACGTGTTTCGGTAAGTCCCGAGTCATGATTGATGAACGGAACTTGAAACACGCTGAACGGACAAATAAATAATATAGCAGCAAAACAGCTGTAGCAGGTGGCGTCGCCGAAGCCATAACTGGTCTTCGCCAACGCAACAACATGGTCAGACGCTCTAAGCTACTACCTACGGTAGATTAGTCCTGACGCCATAAAAGGTAAGACGTCGCCGACGCGACAGGTAGCCGTCGCCGACGCCATTCCGAGAATTGTAAAATTTCTGATCTTTATTTATTGTGCAAATAATTATGATGTATATACTCATTCAACATAATACTAAAAATTTTCAAAATCTTAGGCTAATGGGACCTTTAACTAAATATTACGAAGATGATCAAACTACGCCGAAGAACCGAAATGATCAAAGCTCAAGCTTCCGCACTTGGTTTCGTTGTTAGGAAATTGATCAGTATTGACATGTTATAATGTTTAATGTTTACGAAGTTTTAATAAATTCGAAATTATGTATTGACGCACATTCGCACATTTCACATTCATAGAAATTCAATAAGTTAAGATAGAGTCTTACAATATATGGCTCGGTTCAAATGAGAACTATCACGAGTTGCGAGAATCGTGAGAACTTTATGTTCCCGCGCGAGTTGGACCAAAAATTTTTTGCACAAACGTAGTTGAAAATATTAAAAACAATTTGTTGATTATTACTTTCAATGTGTTCATTTAGAAATTCAATTTGCTGATTTTAACTTTATTCAAAAATGGCTTTTAGAAGTTTCGATGGACAAGGGTTTTTTATTAACGGTGAAAGTGTGATCATTTATAAACTGTGAAAATGTGATCATTCCTTCTTGTGTGTCCTAAATCTGATTATAAATTGTGAAAATGTGATCAATTACAAAAACCGTAGTGAATTTAAATTAATTTCGTGGTTAATTTGCTTGACGGTAAAACTTCAATTACGGTATAGAAAATCTGCAACCTAGGTGTAAATAGTAGTCGGAGATCATCAATTCGGAGAGATAAATGTCGTTGGCTGTGCTTTAGTTTGATCTGGATCGAATATGACACCGATGAGGTGGTGTGTGAGATTGTGAATAGAGTTGAGCTATCAGTAGGTGATGGATGTAATAGTCTCACTGATGTCAAGAACAACAATAGAACTGTTATTCTGTTGTTCTCTGATATTTTCGGATTCGAAGACTCGTATACTAGAGATTTTGCTATCGGATCGCTTGCAATGGCCTATAAGTAAGTTGAATGTCTAGTTCATTTCAGTTATTAGATAGAGTATACTAGTTAGTGTGTTTGGGGTATTGGAATCAGGGTAGGCTCAAGCGGAAGCGGAACAAAAACACACACACTTGCAGAAAATAAAGAACACGAGAATTTACGTGGTTCAGTCAAGGTGACCTACGTCCACGGGTTGCAATTAGGGTTTCACTTTTATTAGATGCTCACAACTGTTTACGGAATGACACAGACTACAATTACATCATAGGTATTATATAGAACTAGATTAGGGTTTCCTACTTAGTCAACAAGTTAACTAAGTGGGCCTAACAACTAGGGTCGGCTAACCCTAATTAGGGCCAGCATTGTGTTTGTTACATAGATAAGATGTATTGCATTTGTCGCGGACATAAGTTGTGATTAGATTAAGTTAGGCTTCTATATGAACCGAACAAACACGAACATGGCATGTTCGTGTTTGCTCGTTTAACTTTAATTGAACAAACGATCGAATGTGAACAATTAAATGAATCGAGTTATCTTGTTTCTTTGTTTGTTAATAAAAGTAACGCATTCATGGTCGTTTAAGTTCGTTCGTTTTTTAATACTGTAAACAAACGCACATAACTGAACATAGATCTCTTAGGCCTAAAACACTAGACTGTAATGGGTAGTCTTTTTTTCTTTCGTAAAACTAGAAAAAAATTAATAGATCTAAGAAATAAAAATTATATATATATATATATATATATATATATATATGAATGAACTTAAAGAAATGTAAACTGACAAACATTCACGTACATAAATGAGCGAATGACACATGTTAATGTTCATTCTCTTAACAAAACAAACAAAAAGTTTTGTTCATGTCGTTTGTTTATTACATAAACGAATTTCCTACTAAACGATTCATGAATCTTCGTGTTTTTTTACGGGTCTAGATTATGTTTCTTTGTAATTATTATGACAATGTTTGTTTTCATTATTGTATCGTTTTTATCATGTGATGAACCTTATCCGACCCGAACCCTCGAACCGACCCGAATTTTTTTATATTCGGACATTTGAAATTTGAACATTTAAAAAAGTAAACCCCTTGAAAAAAAAATCCTGGATCAGCCACTGAACTGAAGCATTGAAGGGGTAAGTTCCTAAATGTTGCGTAAATCATGCGTGCGCAGGGTTATACTCACACTTAATTCCCAAAACACCCAGCTTGTTTCAAGGTTCTTACGCAAGGTCCTTCTGCGCAAGGGCAACCATGAAAGCTCATAAAGGTACAACCGGTACACATGGTAGTTGTCTGCAGCCAATCAGCATGCGTCACGCTCTTCCCCATCTAATTCCCACGATAATCAATCGTGCATGAGACAAACATTACCAAAGGACAACGACTTGTAACCAATCAGGTTGCACCACCCATAGCTCCATGATCTCCACTCACGGCCGATGACAGACGCGACAACAAGTACATTTGGCAGGCGACGTGTAATCAATCACGACGCGCCAACGCCCCTCCCCCTCTGTAGACATACATGTCGTGTTAGAGGGGACCAAACGGTATATATTGATTGCGACGTCCGACCCATGAGCCCTTCAGCCCATACCCTTCTCTAACCCTTCGGCTATAAATACCAACCTTTACCAAAAGTTTATGGTTCCAATTTATTACTGTCTCACTCTAAACACACACACTGTTTTATTTTTTAAAAGGGTTATTTATTCTTATGCTGGAGCCTAGCTAAGAGAAGAACCCTCTTCTTCTCTTAACAAGCTGATGGTGCTTTAGTTTTGCAGATCCTTCCAAGTTGTATCAATCGAAGAAGAGAAACAGAAGATCACCCCTGTCAAGACTACCAATATAGTTCTATCCCGTGAGGGTTAAAACCGGTGTTTCTTCAAGTATGTAATATAGAAAAATATATAGTATACATACACACAGAAAGTGTAATATCAATCTACTTTTCTGATACTTCTGTATAAAAAATATACTCAAAAGTGATGGCAAAGTCTTTGTGTGGACTTTTTGTAGCTCAAAGTCATATCAATCAGTTTGCAAATAGAGTGTGTAATGTAGCCACACACAACACCAAAACATTTGATAGAATTAAAAAAAAAAGAATGACCTTTGCACAATTATAAAGTTAAACCATTCAGTAATCAATACAATACAATACATTGAACATGTCAATGACGGTATAACTGGACTATAGTGGACGATGTTGATGGACAAACTAATAAGTTTTAGGTTGTAATGTTTAGTTTCTATACCATTTATAAATTATGTCGAATATAATAAGTTTTTTATAACAAATACAAACTAACCATAATTTGTTTTAACTGAACTTGTTATGTTTTTTTTTAAGAATCAAATACAAATAGGTGTTAACATACAAAACACCCTTAACATGTTGGTATCGAGATTATTACTGCTTCTAGTTTCTATCTCTTATTTTTATGTTAATCTCTTATTTTTAGCCTTTGTTTGTTTGCGTATAGTTCCTATATTTCTGGACTGTTTTGTATTTATTTTGCTCTCTTGGTCATCGATCAGTATGAATGAAAATTAAGCAGCTTTGATTACCAAATTCTCCATGGTATCAGAGCGGTCACAAAAACAAAATTAAGATCATCAATTATACCCCGATGGCTGGAGATAAAGCGGACGGGTCATCCAACAGTGGTGCCGAGCCGGCCGACGTCAACTCACCATTCTATCTACATCCTTCGGACTATCTGAAACAGATGCAGGTTAATGAAAGTCTCATGGATAACAACTTCAACGATTGGATTCAAGAAATGACGAACTTTTTGTTCGCAAAGAATTAAATAGGATTCGTGGATGGATCTATAAAGAAGCCAGACAAAACCGACAAGAAATACATGAATTGGATGCGGTGTGACGCCATGATAAAGGGATGGCTCACCACTGCGATGGAGAAGGAAATAAGAGCTAGCGTCAAGTATGCAAACACGGTTGCGGAAATCTGGAAGGATCTACATGAAAGGTTCGGTAAGGAAAGTGCGCCAAAGACGTATGAAATCAAGCAATCAATCACCATGACTGGCCAAGAAGGATCCACTGTATCAGCCTATTTTACAAAGTTACATGGATTATGGGATGAAATAGAGACCATGTTACCGGTGCCTTGCTGCGAGTGTGAAGGGTGTTCATGTGACATTGGAAAGAAGTTGATGGAATTGAAAGAAAAGGAAAGGTTGTACGAGTTCTTGATGGGGTTAAATGCTGATTTCACGGTGATTAGAACTCAGATTTTGGCAAAGAAGCCAACACCAATGCTCGGTGCTGCGTATCATCTGGTTGTAGAATACGAACAGCAGCGAAACATTGTTGCAGGAAAGAAAACGATGCCGGAATCGATGGCATTCCAAGCAACGCAGCAGCGGAAAAGAGGACATACCCAAACGAAAAATCACAACTGAATACCAAGGCTGAGCATTGTACATTTTGTGGAAGAGACGAGCATGTTCGAGAAGGATGTTTTAAGGTTGTTGGGTACCCGGATTGGTCCTTTGGAAATGGAAAGGAAGAGGATGTGAAACCAAAGGCTGTAGTGGCAGAAACAACATCCAGCCCAGTCCGCCACCTCAGCGATGAACAATATGGAATGTTTCTAAAGTTTTTTGGAAAAAAAGGACGAGCAAAAGGAGAAGAGTAGTCCTCCATCAGCAAACATGGCAGGTAAAATCGATAAAAACTGTAATTGGATTATGGATTCGGGAGCGACTGACTCAATAACGCGCGCACGAGGATTGCTTGACAATCTTACTACCAATACAAACGAGTTGCCTGTCACCATTCCTAACGGACAAACCATTCCTGTAAAGGGAAATGGGGCTGTCCTCTTCAAAGGAGGCGTTAGAGTAAAAGATGTCCTTTTTGCCAAATTTTAAATGCAATCTCTTATCTATTCGTCGACTAACACAAGACTTGAGATGTGCAATTACATTTTTCCCGGATTTCTCTGTCATGCAGGGATTGAGGACAAGGAACTTGATTGGAGCGGGTAGGTGCAGTGGTGGTCTCGACAAGATGGAAGCAATGCATGGAAATCCAAAGGCAATGACTGTGGAGGCGACAAATGTGTGACACAAGAGACTTGGTCACCCGTCTAGTATTAAACTTTCTCATATTAGGTTTTTAAAGAATCTTGTTTTTCATTCAGAAAAGGATCTTTGATACTCTTGTGTTAGAGCAAAGTAGACTAGATTGCCTTTTCAACTAGTTCAATAAAAACGACCAAATGTTTTGATATGGTGCATTGTGATACATGGGGAAGTTATAGAACATTTTCGCTTTCGAGTGGTAGTTATTTTCTTACTTTAGTTGATGATTTTAGTAGGGCCGTGTGGGTGTACGTACTCAAACATAAACATGAGGCTAGTGATTGTTTGATTATTTTTTATAACATGGTTGAAACCCAATTTTCAAAGAAAATAAAACATGTCCGTTATGGCAATGGGGGGAGTTCACTTCGAATAAAATGAAACCGTTCTATAATGATCATGGACTTATTCTTGAAACAACGTGTCCACCACCCCACAACAAAACGGGGTGGTGGAAAGTAAGCACCAACATCTTCTAGAAGTTGCTAGGGCGTTGAGATTTGAGGCTAATCTACCGGTCAAGTTTTGGGCGGAATGTGTATTGATGGCTGCGTACATCATTAATAGGCTTCCTGTCACACCCCAACCAATGGCGGAAACATCGGGGCGAGTCAAAATAGATTGCTCGATTCAACATAACACTAGTTTGCGACAATAGTTAAGATAACAAAATTTCATTTCATTTCAAAATTTGTCAAGTACAACATAAGAAATTTCAAAGTACAACATGATTAACAATAGGCAACATAAAGTCTAGTAATTTCTAAGTGCGTTTCTAGGACCTCCCTACTAAGTTTCATCAATGGCGTCATTCTTAACCTACAAAATGTTAAAAGTATAGTTCAACACAAAAGCACTGACGAGTACACAAGTTTGATATAGCATAAGTATGAAATACTTTAAAGGAATCCACATGTTACAATAGTATACAAGATTACTGTAAACAAGGCATGCGATTTACAAGTCAATCCTCAAGTGTCACCGCAAAATAGAATAAACTTAACATAACCTCAAGAATACGGGTGTTGCGTTACTCCTATAATGCTATACATGTTAAGGGGAGGCTCGTACGAAGTTAATGACAAGTCGTATCACAATGTTCCAAGTATACAAATCACGTATCTTTAGCATGTATGATGGATTGTTTGTGTGTTAGCATAAAAGTATAAGTGTGATTGTGCATTTTGATAGGTTAAAATATTGCACCCGAAGTGTAAAGTGTAAAAGGGTGTTCGAGTGTACTTACGGTTTTGCAAGCTTCCAAAGAAGAATCCCGCGAGTTGAGTTGTGAAGTCGGAAATTACCCTACACGAGGGGAAAGGATTTATAAGTATTCTAGTGTGAGAAAACAGATCCGGTCTCGGAACAAGAAGTTTACGTAAGAAACACATCAAAAAAATAATAAACTGTTGAACTTCGTACGAAGCGGCAGTCCACTTCGTATGAGGTGACTGTCCACCTCGTGCGAGGTGTTAGTCCACTCCGTACAGAGTCGTCTGTTAATGTTTTGGCTCGTTCCAGAACCTGTTTCAACATTGAATATGTGAACCAGGAATCTAGGGACGAGGCTGAATAGTCTAGAAAGTACGTTTATGTGTATTATATGTTATATAGATTATATAGTCCTTCAAATACGTCATAGAAGTCAGGCATAGGGTGCGAACACCTCGTTATATGATTCACCAAAGCGCAAGGTTCGTCAACCCTGTTGGTCATGGATTACAGGAATTTAGAGTCATCTAAAACGTTATTAGCCGAGTGAGCGAGCTAGGTGCGTGCATCACGAACATAATGGTGTTTGGGGACGTGCCGTAGCCTTGTCACTCTAATGAAGAGCGAATCGGTTAGGAGAAAAACTTGTACAAAAAAGTGGCAGAAATTAATTCGGGTTGTCTAGACTTCCAACGTTCTCGCATTAGCTTACTAAGTTGTTTAAACTTCAGTTTTAGCTCACTTGTTTTGTTCTAAAGAATTAAAAGAGAGTAGAAGAAATAGAGACATCTTGTGAAAGTTGAGAGTTTTGTGAGCTAAAACTCACTTAGAAACTTGAAGAATTCTGTCAATTGCTTTGCAAATACGAGTGGGAGTGACTGAGAATTCAGAAGTTTGGAAAATGGAGGAGGAGGGCTTGATTTATAGGCAAGGGAGCTGGCAGAAGCACTCGTGTGAGGTGTCGCTTCGTATGAGGTGTGCTCCACCTCGTGCGAGGTGAGCACACTTCGTACAAGGTGAACTCAACTCGTACGAAGTGCTTAGTTTAGGCTAAGTTTTTGCGTTTTAGTCAGTTTTAAGCATTTGAATGTATCGTGTGTGCATAGTATGTATCGTGAATGTAGATTTGCATAAAAGTAGCATATTTAAACCATTGATTGCATGAATACGCGAGTATGAATGTATGAATAACGTATGTTAAAATATGTGTTTGCTTGATTAACAAGTATAAGCGTTTGCATAAGGTATAAATCTTCATTGTGATCAATGTCTCAGATTACAAGCTTGGAAAGAAATACGAACAAGGTATGAATACAAGTTTCCATAAATAGAATTACAATTATTCTTTCTAAATAAGGAAAGTACAAGAATGCGAAGCGTTATAGTCTCCCCTACTTTATGAAATTTCATCCCGAAATTTATTCAAGAGGAAGACTTTTGAAAAAAGGCATTTTGATAAAAACGTTTGGCAAAAATCGAAATTTGAAATTTAAAGTTTACGTGAGATTTATGTATAGGAGAGTTGAAATGTATGGAAATTGCGTGAGATAAAAAGTTAGGTTTGTAAAAGTAATTCATTTGACTAGGCGTTTTAAGGCTTCAAACGTAAGTGAGTGCAAAAATAAGTAAAACATGTATGTGCGAGGTGAGCACACTTCGTACAAGGTGTGCTCCACTCATACGAGGTGATTGGTTTAGGCTAAGTTTTCACGTTTTAAGCATTTTTAAGCATTCGAATGTATCGTGTGTGCATAGTATGTATCTTAAATGTAGATTTTTATAAAAGTCGCGTAATTAAACAATTGATTGCATGAATACGCGAGTATGAATGTATGAATAACGTATGTTAAAATATATGTTTGCTTGATTAACAAGTATAAGTTTTTGCATAAGGTATAAATGTTCATTATGATCAACGTCTCAGATTACAAGCTTGGAAAGAAATACGAACAAGGTACGAATACAAGTTTCCATAAATAGAATTACGATTATACTTTCTAAATAGGGAAAGTACAAGAATGCGAAGCGTTATGTCTCCCCTACTTTAGGAAATTTCGTCTCGTAATTTATTCAAGAGGAAGACTTTTGAAAAAAGGAATTTTGATTGAAACGTTTGGCTAAAATCGAAATTTGAAGTCTAAAGTCTACGTGAGGTTTATGTATAGGAGAGTTGAAATGTATGGAAATTGCGTGAGATAAAAAGCTAGGTTTGCAAAGTAATTCATTTGACTAGGCGTTTTAAGGCATCAAACGTAAGTGAGTGCAAGAATAAGTAAACGTGTATGTGTGTGTAGTGCAAAGCGAGTTTGAAGAACTCAATTGGGAGAAATGTTTTAAAAGGATGTGACCTAAAAAGTGTTTGTGTAAGTAAGGATATAGTTTGACAAAATGTGCGGCACGCACCATAGGTTGTAGGAAAATTTTCATTGGTTCAAATGCGTATTAGTAAAATTATACGTAGAAAAGAAATGTTATAGGTGAGAAGCTAGGATGGTAGGTAGTTATGGTTTTAAAAAGTTTTCGCGATAGTAGGCCGTCTAGTTGAAGTTTGCGCGTAATAAAAAACGAAAGATATCTTAAGAGTATTTTGACTGATTCGAATTGGTGAGCATGTTTGTAAAAATGGATAAATCGTTTAGGCCGATTTCCGAAAATAAAGTTTGGATGAAATGTTAAAGGGAGAATTTGGTAATATTCGTGGTATGAGAGCGTTATGAACGATTCGGAAGGTGTAATCGAGGGGTATGAATGGTATGGATATTGAATGAAATATGAACGATTCGGTAGGTGTTACATTCCGTGTTGCGATACATAGTAGAACCCACTATGGTTTTCATGCGCCTATCAATATAATCTCGTGTGCATCCGTGATTATTTTGGTTTGTGCATGATCCGCATAGTTTGTACTATTAATGTACGGGTCAGGTTACATTTTAGTATTGCAAGCAAAATGTGTGCGTGAGATAGAGTATATGTAACATCCGTCAAAAACCGGATTTACCAAACCCGCTCCGTTTATTAACCGAACAATCAGTTAAAAATTTTGTGGCGTATTTAATGCCCAAATTAATTTTAAACGATATATAATTAATAAGTATATTGGATTATAAAAGTTATATTTGAAAAAGTATTAAAATTAATGAAATAAAAATAAAACAATGCTGCCGGGTTTCGAACCCGGGTCAGCTGGGTAAACTTCAAAGCCTTAACACACATCTTTCCAACCACTCCGCCACTTGTGTTTCTTGTTTTTATTAGAAACAATTAATGCAAATACACAAACTCGAATTCAAACTGACGCGCCCAAATCGCAGTCATCGGAAATCCCGACCGGGTAGAAATAAAATGACACGCACCTTCATAGAAATAAAATGCCTTTTTTTTAGAGACCGAACCGGGTTAACTTCAGTAAGATGTTAAGTATAATAAAAACCAGATTATTTACCAAGTTAGACACACAGTCCAGCGGTGGACTGTGTGCCAAACTAAACCACAGGTCCCGGGTTCGAGACCTGTGGCGAGCACTGAGCCGATGCATTAAAATCGTTTTTAAAATAAATGATTTTCGGATTAATCCAATTAGTATATAAATATAATTAAAAACAGAAATATTTCGGGTTAGACACGTAGCTCAGTTGGTAGAGCTGCGTGCACGCGAACGGGAGGTCTCGGGTTCGAGTCCTGCCCGGCGCATACAGTTACACAATAAAACCGGTCAACAAGTCAACAGGTCAACGGTCAACAAGTCAACATTTTATTATTACTTTTTATTTATTTATTTTATTTAAAAATTAATTAAAAATACTTAAAATAACATTTTTAAAGTTAGAAAATAGCTTTAAACTCACAAAAATATATCCAATAATCCTACTAAAATTGATTAATAAAATCCGCTTATTTACCGAACCATTATGTTATTATCTAGGTTAGTTTCACTCGTGGTTAAATCCAACTTCGTGCGCATTCAACATCATCAACCGAACGCACCCACTGTGAGTGAATCTTACAACTCCCCTTTTTAATTACACGTTTTGGGGTGTGTCATGTGTCACTAAAATTAACTCGTTTATTTAAACTTGTGCCATACCATATTGTGATCTAAACTTAGAGTGTAAATATTGTTTGTAGTTATGTCTTTCATATTGTCAAGTTGTATGCAAATCATTCATTAGGCCCATCAGTTCGTAGAACAACGCGTGCCTCAATACTCATTCATTAGGCCCATCAGTTCCTCGTGAGAGACGGGTTGAGCAACGCGTGCCTCAAAACAATTTATTATTGTATGTGTGTGCATTATCTGATATTAAGTGTTTTATGAATATGTTTACATCTATATTTACTCATATGTGGTTGTGCACTTTATTTTATAATCAATTCAATAAACTTGTTCAAATGCTTTTCATAGGATTCGCTCGCCAACTTTTTGTTGATCCAAAAACCATTTTTACACATGATACAGGTGAACAGGATGAAGCAAGGAAAACATAGGAAATGCCTTAGAAGAAAACAATGAAGTCTAGAATGATGTTTAGGACATGATGAAATTAAGATTGTATGTTTCCCTTAAATTGTAATAATGAATATGAAACGTTATAATAAATGTCATGAGCTTTGATGATAACCCAATCATGCCCCGATCACCTTTTCCGCTGCGGGTCGGGGTGTGACAGTATAAAAATTAAGTATGTAAGCATGATTGTATGTAAGTATGATTGTGTCTAACGTAGGCGAAACCACTCGGGTTATGACTACTTATAGATTTCAAGTATGACTACCAAGTAGTGCGAATGTATAAATTTTGAGTATGATTGAAAAATACGTATAACATAAGCATGAGTATCGACCGTATAAGTGGAATAATAGGATTTAGCATATATAAGTTACCATGAAGTTGGGACTTTCACACCCCAACAGATGGTGGAAACATCGGAGTGAGACGAACGAGATTGCTCGAGACATCATAACACTAATTGTGACAATATTTAATTAAACAACTCATTTCATTTCATTCATATAAACGCCAAGTACAACATAATTCAAATACAATGTAACATCAATTAATACAAGTTCAACGAAACATAACAAATAACTTAGTAATCTAAGTGGGTTTCTATGCCATTCCTACCAAGATTCGTCATATCAACATCATCAACCTGCAACATGGTAAAAAGTATAGTTCAATACAAAGTATTGGCGAGTACACAAGTTTGAATCATAGCATAAGTAATAAAAACGTTTAAACAAATCCACAAGATAAGCTAGTATAGGAGATTAATGTAAACGAGGCATGTGAACTACAAGTCAATCCTCAAGTATCACCGTATAATAGATTAAAACTTAACATGACCACAAGAATACGGGCGATGCGTTACTCCTAAAGTGCTATACTTGTTAAGGGGAGGCTCGTACGAAGTTAATGACAATTAGTATCACATAAGAATTTTCCAAGTAAACAAATCGAGTATCACATAACTATAGCATGTATGATGGACTGTTTGCGTGATTGCATAGAATAAAAGTGTGATATAGTGTGTTTATGATAGATTAACATATTGCACCCAAAATGTGTAAAGCGTAAAAGGGTGTCGAGTGTACTCACGGTTTTGCAAAGTTAATTCCGTTAAAGTGTTTGGATTGATTAAGGGGGAACGAACACCGAGTTATCCTACACAAGGAAACGTAGGTGTGTGAGTATTGGAATGACAATGGAGTTCATTAATTGAGGAATTTAAAGTATGCAAAAGTATGTATCGTCGAAAGTATTTATCTAGACGTTAACGCTCGTTTTTTACACTATAAGCCTCGTAGGGTGTTTGTGGTTTTATGGGTCATGCCCAATAGAATCGTAACGATGGTTAAGTCTTAGATAAAATAACCTAATGTTAGGACAAGTAACCATATGGCCATTGTCAAAGGCTCGGTTATATTTATCTTCACATATATAGTTACATATATTATTACAAGTTTATCATATAAATCATAGATTTCATAGAAGTCATAGAAGTCATGGATGGAGGTAGGAGGATAACCATCCTTAACCTCTTTCGTAAGATTCACCAATACACAAACTGCCACAAGGACAATCCGAATGGTCGTAAATAAAGTACTTCACTAAACTACGTTTCGACCGAATAAGCAACCTAGGTGCGTGCATCCCAAACATGGCAACGTTTGGGGACGTGTCGTAGCCTTGTTACTCAATTGAAGGTGAAACATAGCTTTGTCGATAGAAATCATCAAGTGAGGGGTGGATAGAAAGTTGGATAGCCAAGGCCTCCATGTAATCACACCTTCACCAAAACACAAGCTTGTAAGCTTGGATGGTTTCAACACTTGTGGGTTAAGACCCTTAGTAAAATAACAAGTTTAGAGGCATGTTATATCTCTTGACTTTGTATGAAACAAGTTTAGCTAGCTCACTAACCATAAACTTGATTAGAGGCACAAGTAGCATAGAGTTGTTAAGAGAAAACAAGTTCAAGAAAAGTTTATAAGTTTAACTTGCAAAACAGAAAGTTTGGCCATAAAAATGGTATTGTTCCACCTTGGTTTTCCATGGAAAACCTATGGTAACATCCCAAGAGGCTTAGCAAACATTGTTGAGGAAGAAAACATAAAAAATCTTGAAGTTTTTAAAGTTTTGAAAAGATAAAAGTGGGTAGAAAGTTTAAGACACTCTTAGACCTCAAAATGGTGAGGTTTCTCCTTAGTTTGCCCAAGCAAACTTGTGAAAACCTTCCTAGAGGCTATCCAAGTGTTTTAGAAGAAGAAACAAGGTTTGAGTAACAAAGGAAGTGAGTTGAAACTCACTTGCAAACTGAAAGCAGTGAATTTTGGAATGTTTGAGAGGATTTGTGAAGTGTTGGAGGCTTGTAAAAGTTTGAAAAGGTTGGGGAAAGGTGGGGTTTATAGAGGGAAGATTAGGGTTTGAATTAGGTTAGCATATAATGGGGTTTGGTGGTTGAACTTGGAAGAAACAAATCTTTAAACTCTTGACAGTTTGCGGCCGCAAGCTGTCCTATTCTTTTTTTGTTTTTTTTGTTATTTCATAAATATAATTTTATTCTTTGATGTATATTTGTTATACTTTAGGTATGTTACAAATGTAGGTTGTATGGAAGATTAAAACCATAAATAAGGGTGTTACATAACCCCTAGAAAGACTTGTTTAAGTAGTAACTGTAAAATATAAATGTGACAATGTTCATGATGCTAGAGCTTAAGTGTCTCGTGATTAAATCATCCATCGCCTTGCTTGATTTGAATTGTAAGATTCACAAACGTGCAATAAGTATTTACGAGTTATTTTGAATTGATTAATCGAGTATTGAATAAACGTACGTTCATGAGTATAAGCATGCATAAAGGTTGTGAATTGCGTATAATTGATCAATTTTTTATTACAATCAAAGCCTTGGATTTACAATGATTCGGAAATGAGATACGACTGCAAGGTTTGGACTTTCCAAATATCGAAACACAAAGCAAACTTATTAAAAACGGAAAGTTACAAAAGCGAAGCGTTACAGCGAGTGTGTAAAATACGAAGTCTAGTGGTGATATGTGTAAGATTGTCATGTAATATTAACTACATAAATAGAAACGTGTAAGGCAATATGCATGTGTATGGGGTTGAGTCAAAACATTGAGTTGGTTGAAATATAATAAATCGGGTTTGTCGGGAATGAAGGACCAGAATTGTGAATGTCGAGTGAATATTGAGAAAAGTATTAATTTTTAATGCAAGATGTGGTTTGTAAAAAGAAATGCTACTTTTTTTTAAGAATTTGTATTCGCATACGTCGTAGGTCATCCGATCTTATGAAATTTTCTTGCCCATGTGTTCAAATTTAGATTTGTGTATTAGCGACTTTTGAAAAGGTTGTAAAATAGTGAGCTTGCTTTATTTTTTTATATTGATTTAAGGAAAGTTGTGTTTTGAAAATTTTCGTAGAAAACTTGGGTTTTGAAAAGTATTTTAGCAAAGTGGACTTATACCTATGTGAGAGAAAGTTTTTGTTGGTTTCTTGTTAGAAATAAATGTCTTTAGAATGGTAGTATAAAATGAGTGTGTTTTTGCGATTTGGACGAGTCATGAAAATCAAGGGTAAGAGGTTCGTTAGACCGACTAATTTGATAGGTAGCATATCATAAAGTTTTTGAAACTTGTGAAAGAAACATTTAAAGTATCATTAGGAATTTCGTATAAGTGATTTACGTAAATAAATTGTAGGTGAGAAATCGTTTGGATAAAATAATAAGGTTCGAGGGTTATGCATAAATGAGAAAAAAATTTGAAACAAATAAAATGTTTGAGTATAAGTTTTGATCGAGTGATTGTTACGAAAATAGTTGAGTTGTGATTTGATCTTCCATTAAGGTGTGGACATCACTCCTATCACAAGGACAAGATTCCTTCGAGAAATGGGCGGAGTCAAATCGTCAAGGTAAGGGAATCACTCCTATATTGATGATAAGACTTCCATTGTTAGGAATGCGAGCAGTGTTTATCTTGTGGGTGATGTTTTTGAAATCGTATTTATAAATAGTGTTTAGTGTACATGAAAAGTATAAGTATGACACGTGAGTAGTCATTGTGAAAATAATTTGAATTTTTGAAAGAGAGGGTTTTTTGAATTACGTTATGCATAAAATCGATATAATATAATTATGGTTTTGACTAAAACTTGTATTGTACCAAAATGAAACTTTCAGCTAAACCGAAGTGGTCAAAAGTTCTCTTGAGATTGGGAAGCATGCTTTGGCCTCATAAGTGAAATACTCTTGCCGAAATTTCGGTTAACGGTATTCACCCTTTCGGTTACTACATGCCCTAGTCAATCGAAAGTTCGAGACTTTAGCGGGATTCGAAAATCAAGGAGCGGGACTAGTTACCAAGATGCGGGTTTCACCCCTAACTTGGTAATTTCGTTCCCTAAATGTGGTTGGTACTTACCAAATGAGACAACGAACTAAATCCGACTCATTGGTAAGGGTCCACTAGAATAGGCATAGTGAAATATCCATCAAGGTAAGGATGTCACTCCTAAATTGATGAATAATTTTGTGAAAATCGAGAATATAGATTGAGAGTCTTTCACCCAAGTGTGGTTTCATGCCTATTTTGGTGAAGTCGTCTTGTTTGTATAATATGAGTGTTTTCGTGTTTTCACATAATCGTGTAAAGTTGTTTTAGTGAAGACATACGTTTTGAAATAGGGAAAATAAATATGAGCACGTAAAAGATGTTTCAAGAATTTAGCACATAAAGCAAGTATAGTCGAGTATGGTGCTTAACTATAGATAAAGCATGACAATTTTTCTAATTCCCTAAAGTTATGGCTCTGATACCAATCTGTCATACCCCAACCGATGGTAGAAACATCAGGGTGGGACGAAATAGATTGCTTGAGTCCACATAACACTAGTTTGCGACAATAGTTAAGATAACAAAATTTCATTTCAAAATTTGTCAAGTACAACATAAGAAATTTCAAAGTACAACATTTAAAATATTCAAGTACAACATGATTAACAATATGTAACATAAAGTCTAGTAATTTCTAAGTGTATTTCTAGGAAGTCCCTACTAAGTTTCATCAATGGCGTCATCCTTGACCTGCAACATGTTAAAAGTATAGTTCAACACAATAGCATTGGCGAGTACACACGTTTGATATAGCATAAGTATGAAATACATTAAACGAATCCACATGTTAAAATAGTATACTAGATTAATGTAAACAAGGCATGCAATTTACATGTCCTCAAGTGTCACTGCAAAATAGAATAAACTTAACATAACCACAAGAATACGGGTGGTGCGTTACTCCTATAGCGCTATACATGTTAAAGGGAGGCTCATACGAAGTTAATGACAAGTCGTAGCAATGTTCCAAGTATACAAATCATGTATCACGTATCTTTAGCATGTATGATGGATTGTTTGTGTGTTTGCATAAAAGTATAAGTGTGATTGTGCATTTTGAAAGGTTAACATATTGCACCCAAAGTGTAAAGCGTAAAAGGGTGTTTGAGTGTACTTACGGTTTTGCAAGCTTCCAAAGAAGAATCCCACGAGTTGAGTTGTGAAGTCAGAAGTTACCCTACACGAGAGGAACGGATTTATAAGTATTCTGGCGTGAGAAAACAGATCCGGTTTCGGAACAGAATTGGCAGAAAATTTACGTAAGAAAATACATCAAAAAATAATGAACTGTTGCACTTCTTACAAAGTGGCAGTCCACTTCGTATGAGGTGTGTATATCCACTTCGTACGGGGTGACTGCCCACCTCGTGCGAGGTGTTAGTCCACTCCATACAGAGACGTCTATTAATATTTTGGCTCGTTCCAAAACCCGTTTCGACGTTGAATCTGTGAACGAGGAATCTAGGGACGAGGCTGAATAGTCCAGAAAGTACGTTTATGTGTATTATATGTTATATAGATTATATAGTCCTTCAAATACGTCATAGAAGTCAGGCATAGAGTGTGAACACCTCGTTATATGATTCACCAAAGCGCAAGGTTCGTCAACCCAGTTGGTCATGGATTACAGGAATTTCGAGTCATCTAAAACGTTATCAGCCGAGTGAGCGAGCTAGGTGCGTGCATCCCGAACATAATGGTGTTTGGGGACGTGTCGTAGCCTTTTCACTCTAATGAAGAGCGAATCGGTTAGGAGAAAAACTTGTACAAAACAATGGCGGAAATTAATTCGGGTTGTCTAGACTTCCAACGTTCTCGCATTAGCTTACTAAGTTGTTTGAACTTCAGTTTTAGCTCACTTGTTTTGTTCTAAAGAATTAAAAGAGAGTAGAAGAAATAGAGAAATCTTGTGAAAGTTGAGAGTTTTGTGAGCTAAAACTCACTTAGAAACTTGAAGAATTCTGTCAATTGCTTTGCAATTACGAGTGGGAGTGACTGAGAATTCAGAAGTTTGGAAAATGGAGGAGGAGGGCTTGATTTATAGGCAAGGGAGCTGGCAGAAGCACTCGTGTGAGGTGTCGCTTCGTATGAGGTGTGCTCCACCTCGTGCGCGGTGAGCACACTTCGTACAAGGTGAACTCAACTCGTACGAAGTGCTTGGTTTAGGCTAAGTTTCCGCGTTTTAGTCAATTTTAAGCATTTGAATGTATCGTGTGTGCATAGTATGTATTGTGAATGTAGATTTGCATAAAAGTCGACTATATAAACAATTGATTGCATGAATACGCGAGTATGAATGTATGAATAACGTATGTTAAAATATATGTTTGCTTGATTAACAAGTATAAGCGTTTGCATAAGGTATAAATCTTCATTGTGATCAATGTCTCAGATTACAAGCTTGGAAAGAAATACGAACAAGGTATGAATACAAGTTTCCATAAATAGAATTACAATTATTCTTTTTAAATAAGGAAAGTACAAGAATGTGAAGCGTTATAGTCTCCCCTACTTTATAAAATTTCGTCCCTAAATTTATTCAAGAGGAAGACTTTTGAAAAAAAAAGCATTTTGATAAAAACGTTTGGCAAAAATCAAAATTTGAAATTTAAAGTTTACGTGAGGTTTATGTATAGGAGAGTTGAAATGTATGGAAATTGTGTGAGATAAAAAGCTAGGTTTGTAAAAGTAATTCATTTGACTAGGCGTTTTAAGGTTTCAAACGTAAGTGAGTGCAAGAATAAGTTAAACATGTATGTGCGAGGTGAGCACACTTCGTACAAGGTGACCTCCACTCATACGAGGTGATTGGTTTAGGCTAAGTTTTCACGTTTTAAGCATTTTTAAACATTCGAATGTATCATGTGTGCATAGTATGTATCTTAAATGTAGATTTGCATAAAAGTCGTGTATTTAAACGATTGATTGCATGAATACTCGAGTATGAATGTATGAATAACGTATGTTAAAATATATGTTGGCTTAATTAACAAGTATAAGTGTTTGCATAAGGTATAAATGTTCATTATGATCAACATCTTTGGTTACAAGCTTGGAAAGAAATACGAACAAGGTACGAATACAAGTTTCCATAAATAGAATTACGATTAAACTTTCTAAATATGGAAAGTACAAGAATGTGAAGCGTTACACTTCCATCCAAAGTTATAAAAGAACAAACACCTTACGAGGTAATGTTTGGAAAAGAAGCCGATGTACAATCATATGAAAGTTTTTGGGTTCTTGGCGTATTTTTAGAATAGGGACACTAAAGGTGACAAACATGAACCGAAAGCTAAAGCGGGAGTCTTCTTGGGTTATTTCTTATGGCAATAACGGATATAAAATATATGATTTAGAAAAGAAGAAAATTGTGATCTCTAGAGACATGCTTTTCTTTGAGGGTATATTTCCATTTTCCATGAATAGGCCCATCACAGTTCAAGGAGATAAAGAGATTGTTGAAGAGTATCAAAGTTATTTTAAAACCAATAATCAAATGGAACTGGTAGTGTTGAATAATGAAGAAAACATGAATGAAGCTCAAGGTCCACAATGGGTGATATGTTTTCAAATGATGAATTCATGGTGGGTACACCATCACGTGACTCCTTCCCACACATGAAGTTGAAGATAACATGCACACTCTAATTTTTTTCCATTTAATAATAATAATAATAACAACGAGGGTCAACAAGAAATGAATAACATTGTCCAACATGAGCAGCGGATCCGACGCAACCGAGGCATCTAAAGGACTATCAAGTCAAACTTCCACCTTCTATTGACCATGCACACCCGTCTTCTGATCAAACCTCCTCCACAGTACATCCTTTATCCAATTATTTATCCAATTATGTTTCTTATGATAAATTTAGTGTTGCTCACAAAGCATTTCTTGCAGCCATCACTAATCACGATGAGCCGAAAAATTTTTACCAAGCTTCACAGGATGAACGTTGGAGCGAAGCGATGAAGAAGGAGATTAAGGCTCTTGAACAAAACAAAACATGGTCACTTGAAACGTTACCTCCGGGAAAGAAAGCGATTGATTCAGAGTGGGTGTATAAGATCAAATATCGACTAAGTCGGAGCATTGAACGATTCAAGGCGAGATTAGTTGCCAAAGGTTCCCCCGAATGGAGGGGTGGATTATCATGAGACATTTGCGCCGGTTGCAAAGTTGGTTACAATGCGCACCTTACTTTCTTTAGCAACAAACGCAATTGGATCATTCATCAATTAGATGTAAACAACGTGTTTTTGCACGGAGGCCTTGAAGAAGAAGTTTATATGAAGATTCCTCAAGGATTTCCGGAAGAGAATGAAACTCGGGTGTGTCAGCTAAGGAAGTCTATTTATGGCCTCAAACAAGCCTCACGCAATTGGTATCACAAGTTTGCAACCGTTCTTTTGGACATGGGTTTTATTCAAGCTAAAGCTGATCATTCCATATTCCTTTATAAGCATGGATCTATATTCGTTGCGGCCTTAATCTATGTAGATGATGTGCTTGTTATTGGAAACGGACATGGCAACAATACAACATACAAAGTCACAGCTCAGTGATCTTTTTAGCATCAAGGATCTCGGACCATTAAAGTATTTTTTGGAATCGAAGTGGCTCGAACAAAAGATAGCATGGTGTTAAGCCAACGAAAGTACACCCTTGACATTTTGCAAGACAGTGGACTCCTCGGCTGCAAACCTAGTCCTTTCCCCATGGAATCTACTTTGAAGCTTGGTAAGGGGAAGGAAGAACAGAAAGTTGATGCAAGTAAGTATCGGCGTTTAGTGGGAAGATTATTATACTTGCAAGCTACTCGGCCGGATATCACATATGTCGTAAATATTTGAGTCAATTTGTCTCCGATCCTCGTCAAACCATATGGAAGTAACCACGAGAGTGTAACAGTATCTCAAGGCCACGCCGGGTCAAGGAATTCTTCTACCTAAAGAAGGAGGAACTAAACTTATTTTTTATTGTGATGCTGATTGGCTTGGTTGTCCCCTTTCGAGACGTTCAAGGACCGGATATCTTTTATTGCTTAGAGTAGCTCGAATTTCATGGAAGTCAAAGAAACAATCAGTCGTCTCTCATTCCTCGGCAGAAGCAAAATATAGAGCTATGGCAACAACGGTTAGTGAGATCTTGTGGGTTCGATGGTTGTTGACGGAACTTGGTGAATCACAACACGGTGGCACCACTTTATTTTGTGATAATGAAGATGTGACACATAGTGAATAACTCGGTTTTTCACGAAAGAACGAAACACGTGGAAATGGATTGTTATTTCGTTCGTGAACATGTTGAATCAAAGGAGGTGGAGCCAAGGTATATTGAGACTAAACTTCAAATTGCCAATTTACTTACAAAACCACTTGGGACCAAGAGACTTCAAGAGTTACTTGTCAAGTTGGGCATGAAAGACTTACATGCTACAGCTTGAGGGGGAGTGTTGGATATCGAAATGAATGATGGTTTTTTATTTGGAATTTTTGCATTTTTTTACTATCTTCTTAAGTATGAGTTTTATTGCAAAATATAAAAAAAAATCTTGATTTTACACTAGTAGAATATTTTGTAATTTTTGTAACACAATATTCATTATAATTACTCTGCAAAAATTACATAATTACTCTACTAGTGTAAAATCATGATTTTTTTTAGATTCTGGGACTAAAATACGTGATAAATAAGATGAGAAAAAGTTTTAAAAAAAATCTCTTCTTCACTTCTACGTTCAAGATTTTTTATATGTTAAGACCATTTATATATAACTTACCTCTATGTTTTATGCTACATTTAATTACGTAACTTTTAACTATGTTTTAATTAATCGCTTGGTTCATGTAATGTTTAAATGTGTTTTTATCAAAGTACATAACATTTAACAACTAATTATATTATAATTTGGATGATAAGTCTTTATATTTCATATATATTAAAATTAAAATATATTCTATTAAAAACAATAATAATAATAATAATAATAATAATAATATAATAATAATAATAATAATAATAATAATAATAATAATAATAATAAATAATAATAAAAATTAAATTATCATGTTTTCTGCCCATGAGACGATCAATATGCCAATACCTAAGCCATCACTTAATGCCAATCTTTTGCAATCTTTTGTTGAACCACCTGAAAAAAAGTTCGAGTAAGAACTTGTAGCCATTTGATGACTTTTGGGGCGTTATTATAAAAAGTTCATGGCTGTCTTGTTTATTATCTTTGGTCAAAATGGACAATATAATGAAGTAAACATAAATACTCACTTTGTATGTTGTAGAGAAAACCACGTTAAATCATTTGCCTTTAAACTGATTTCAAAGATTTCCTGCCCTTAGCCCTAAAGGATTCAAGTGAACATGCAGTATTGACATTTCTCGTGCTAACCTTATAACAACAAACATGCTTAATTCCCACTTGGTATAAAGTGAGGCATTGGTGAGCAATGATAGAAGACCTAGGGAAACTTGGGTTCGATCCTTGAGCCAAACGGGTTTTATCGGTAATTATACCGTCATACCTAAGGGCGCGTGGGTTATCGGGTTTTCCCCGGAATGATGGTGGACTTGGGTTACTCTTGGAGTACTCTGTTTGGTCTACTGGGTGCCCTGAGAGTGCTCGGAATTGATTATGTTGGCCATTAAAAAAAAGTTGGGTTACCTTTAACATACACTTGATATTACTAAACTTGTATAGTGACCATATTGTTAGTAATCTGCTACTGATATGAACTCGACACATATTCTGAAACATAAACAAATAAAGTAAAAGAGACAGTACTAGTGAACCGGGCTTGTGCTTGACACAATTCCCTTAAACAGATTCGTGGTCTGTTCCCAAGATACGCCTGTTCGAAGCAGCAACAGCATACTGCCAGACTTGAACACTTGTCTGAAACAAAACAGAAGATGTTGCAAAGATTGACACAAAAATATTTCATTTTTCACCAATGGTTAGAATGCTAACAAGTCCCCTGAATCCTTATAACAAGTTAGAATTTTAATATTTGAATGACATCAAACACATCGTCGAATCTTAATGTCATGATCGAGGATTGACCATAGGGACATTTGTGAGAGCTTTAAGTTCTAGAACATATCTGATTTTTGTTTCACATACATGAAAAAACATTTATAGTTTTCATCGTAGACTTAGCTCTCTTTATTTCAGTGCTCTTCCTTTTCCACAGTGTTTTTCAATAGCATTCTAACGTAGGGTTGTTAATAATCAACATACTAGTTTCAACTCCACATCATCCATGATGTCACTTGTCTGTACGAGAATCGCAAATAGGGGCTCACGAATGACCCGTATAAAAGGAATGTAGCTAACTTATTTTTATTAAATAAAGGAAAGCAAATATATAAATACAATAGATTGGCGCCACCATGATGATTTGAATTTGTTATATCATTAATACCCCATCTCCCTTCACGTTAGCGTTGTCCTTCCCTACCCACAACCCCCCCACCCCGTCACGCTTTTCTCCTCCCTAGTGTCGTCTCACGATGTCTCACAGAAGTGTTCATCCCATTATCCTCTCTCTCCTCCACATCGCCGCTTTGTGCCCCTTCGGCCACAGACGACTTAAAAAATAACCGTCGGAGATGCTTTTAGATTTTTGAAAACATTGGGCTCCTTGGAACTCTTTAAATCTCCTTTTCGTTAATATCATCCTTTAACACGTGTTTGTTCTTGAATGAGATCATCTATCGAGTTGGTAATAGAAACAAACTTTAACCATTAGTCATTAATAATTTTAGTAAAAGTAGTCTAACCATGGCATGCATTATAGAATTTAAAAGGGAAGGGACCAAAGGCCCAAGGTATTCAGTGTAATTCAGAAAGACCAAGATACTATGATCAATTTTAAATTATGTTTGAACCATGTATACTCATTTGTTTAATCGCTTCATGGTGGAACTTGACAAAGGCCCACCTGTGAGTTGAGAAACATTCAAAATGTAAAAATCAAACAATCAAAATGTAACACTCGTGTCTTTAAAAGCAAATTGAAAATTGTCTCAGAATCCTATTAATAATAAATCGTTTCTAATGTCCAAGTTAGGCGTTCTAAAAATGTAAAAAAAAAAAAAAAAATATACATCGTTTCTTTCACTAAATGTTTCAAATGCCTAAGTTGCCCGTTCTGAAAAAATTACAAAATACACCGTTTATAATAAATAATAATCATTTCACTAAACAAATAAGATTGGTTTCTTCATATAAATATAACTAGATGATTAATGGGACAATTCGATAACTTCGTTACCTACTTAACCTTTTAGATTACGAGACATTAAGTGATTACTTTATCGGAAATTTATCTAAAAACGTAAATCTTTGTTTATTATCGTTTGAAACGTGCATTTTCATCTGAAAGGGACTTGATAAACCATCTATGTCCAAGACATCATCTAACCTAAAAAGTCGATCAGTCATTTCATGATTTGAGACCATTACTTTTGAAATTGGAAATATAACTGAATAAACATCGATCTGGCCCCTCTTTCTGCATTTACATATAAGATATAAATTGAGTGCAGCACAAGCCCACAAGGTCAGCCACGATATGAGTAGGTTGCTTATCAATCTGAGCATACCAAGCGAACATGCCCCCTTAGAATGTAACGGGTGCATGCCTAATGAGATTAGGCAAACTTTTCACCTACCGATTATATTATGTCCCGAGATTAGGCAAACTTTTTCACCTACCGATTATATTATGTCCTGTAATTTCCCTTCTTATTCTTGCCTATTGCCTAAAAAACATAAGTGGTGCATGTTTAAAATGAGGTTAGGCAAACTATTTAAAAAAACTTAACTAAAAAAGTACAATAAATTAAATAAAACCATTACAATAAATTAAAAACAAAAAAACATTACATTAAATTGAAAATAAAATAAAAAAAACATTACATTAATTAATAAAAAATACTCTTCGTCGGATTCCATCAATAGGTGTGGTAAATCCATTCTTTCGAGATGTTCAACAAGATCATGTTTTAGTCTCCAATGCGTATCTTCATCCATACGCTCGTCTAAAACACTGTCATCGAGTGCGTTTTAGTCTCCAACGTGTATCTTCATCCATAAGCTCGTCTAAGACACTGTAATCGAGTGCGGGCTCGACCAGAGGATCACAAATATGTACCGCTGCTATCGCGTTTCCGTCGTCTTTTAAAATCATGTTATGTAAAATAATACACGTATACACCACGTACCTAAATTTTTTACATTGTTAGCACGCACTGGCCAATTCATTATACCCATTTTGACTTCAAAACACCAAAAGCCCATTCCACGTCTTTTCTTGTTGTCTAGTGTTGCTTCTTGAACTTTTTTTCGTCAACTTCGTGAGGTTATGGAGATGATTTGACAAACACGGACCATGTAGGGTAGATTCCATCCACGAGATAGTAACATGTTTGTATAAATGGTTGTTAACTCAAAATAGACATTTTGGGACCGTTGCATTTCGTTCAGCTTGAAATAATAGAGATTGATGAAGCACATTGATGCTGTTTGTGCACCTAGTGGACTAAAAAAAGCATGCCAAAACAAATCTTGAGAGGCCACCGCTTTGAGCATAACCGTAGGGTAACGGTGATCTCGTCTCATATATTGGCCCCAAAATGCTGTGGGACACGATCTCCATACGAAATGGGTGCAATCAAGGCTACCCACCATACAAGGAAGGTGATGTTACCCTTATGAGCTTGGTACAAAAGTGTCATGTCGTGGCTTGTTGGCCTACGTAAGAACTCGGGAGCGTATATTTTACATACCGTTTCGCAGAATATTGTAGACATTCAAGTAAGTCCTTACGGCCATGTGTAAATACTCGTCGTTCTCGTCTGGAGTGTTACCGGCTGCAAGTTGTTTAATAGCCAATGTAACTTTTTGCAACCATGTAAAACTCTTCTTCGTTCTCGCATCTAAGCCCTCTTCAAATGACGAGTTATTCGCTTTCACGTTCGCTCATAATTTTTAGAAACAAACTTTTTGACATACGGAACCACTGACAAATAATTTCTTCGTTATATTTCGGTTCCTCAACATAATAATCCGCCATAAGGATTTCATGGCCACTCTCACGAACACGACGAACATAATATTTTCTTACTAGATGTGGCCATATCTTGTAGTTCGGCTTCGCCAATGAGTTTTGGGAAAAAAAAAACTTATGCTACTATCGAATGAATCACTGCTGTCGGGTGGGAATAAAATAGGTATTTCTTCCACCATTCTTAAATAAAATAGGGGTAGAGATTTATAGATTTGGAGTAATGAGGATGTGGGTTGGTATGAATTTGTTTAAAATGGATGTAGTTTATAGATTTATAAAAAAGCAAATCCCAAAGGTCACATCATGTTTTCCGATGCCATTTGAGAAAGCAAATCCCAACGGTCACATCATGGTTTCCCGAAGTGGCATACTCTCCCTAATTCAGCTAGTCCCCGCGTGGCAAATATCCTTGGCGGCGGTGTTGCCGATCGGCAAAGGGGTTGCCGATTTCCCTTGCCGAGACCACCCCGTACACCCTTATAACAATTATGGAGACTTCTCTTAAAATTTGTACGGCATATGCACTGCACGGTTGATGAATAAATCCACGGTCGTGTATTATAGTAATGGAATAAAATATAATACAATGTGTTAATATATATAATCGTCAAATATGTGTTTCAAAAAATTATTATTATTATTATTTCTTTCAGTTAAGTATTAAATTTGATTTTTAATACCATCTCATTTTTTATTATTTAACATATTGTATTTTTACCATTATTACTATACCAATCACATTAAAATTTGAAATTTTTAGAAATCACTTATAAAAACAATTATCATAATTATTTCTCATTTCTTAATATTTTAACCAATATAATTTTGAACTTGGTAAATCTTTTAAGTGAAAAATATTAGTTTATTTAAAAATTAAACTAATAGTTAATTTCATAATAATTTCATTTGGTTAAGGATATAATAACTATCTTTAGTTAAAAAAATAAGTATCCATAATTAACAAGGAAAGAGATGTGAGAAGACAAAAAATTAGATTACTCTAATGGATGACATGTATCCCATTGTTTTTTCTTTTATTATATAGATGTACTAGTTTAAGATCCCGTATGTTACACGGGCTGTATAAATAAAATACTTCTTATAAATCTATTAATTCAATAAATTACACATAGATGTAGATGCTACTATAATCACAATTGGTTCATGTGCTACAATTATTAACATCTTTTAGCACCCCCTACTCTTTGACGCGAAGCGGCTTCTCATTAACATATAAATATGAAAAAATCATAGGTCGTTTATGTAAGATATTTTACTTTATATAATATATAATATAATTCATTAAAATAATACGAGATGATGCATGAAATATGGAAAAAAGTTAAATTGCAATATACAACTTTTTTTCTTTATTTCCGTTGTATGTGGGATTTGAAGTCTTGAAAATAAGACCTTCAATTCTAAGTGTACATGAAGGCTTTTGTCTTTGCCAATGGTCACCAACCTCATTGATAATTACAATATATAATACTAACATATAAACAATTTATATATCTCTAAATATTTCCTTGTACATCACAGTATTTGTCTTAATGTAGCATTTTTCAACTTTGTCTAATATTAGTAACTTGACTGTGTGTCTTCTTTTTATTCTTAATAGTGTCACATACATTATTCATCTTATTGTAACTACCTATGAGCAAAAAGCGATTTTTTAAGTACAAACCAACCTTAGATAGTGATTGTGTTTGAAATTTATTAATGATCATTTGCTAAACATCAAATTGTTTTTTATTTATATCTATGCAAACATTTTAAATATGATAATGATTTTCAATTATCCTTTAATATTTCTTTAAAAATAATAATAACAATACAAAAAGGTAAATTGATTTATTTAAAAAAGGCAATTTAAATCATTACCATTCTTGAACATAACTAAAAACTTTAGTAATTTTATAATTTGAATGAAAAAATACATTTTATAATTTTTAGAAGTCGGATATAATTTTATATATTTATAATTTTATATTGTATTTAAAAGCTTATTGTATGTATTAAATGTCTTAGAAATGTCGACTTAAAAAAGAAAACTAAAAATTAAGATAGTTATAACGTAATTACATTTACAATTTAGTTATAGAAAGAACTTTATAGAAAGGAGAATACATTTTCGAAATTAAAGTAAAAAAATATCACAACTATAAAAATATTTGATTAATCTTAAAAAGAAATAAATTTGTATAATCTTGAATAAACTATTGACATTGTATGTTAAATTGAATAAGAATATTATTAAATGTCAATAAATCAAACATTGAACCTTTAAAGCATCAAAGTTTTCATAAGAAATGTTAAAGTAATTAAATATTAGAAAATTTAACAGATCAACATATAACTAGTTGAAATCGGTGTAAAATAACTAATCATACGTAAGGTTTTGCAAGTAATTTTTAATTGACATTTAATAATATCCTTTCAATTTAACTAATCATAACTAGTCTAGCCAGTAGCAGGAGTAGCAGTGGTGTAGCAGTAGCAGTAGTGGATCTAGCCAAGATCTGCTCAAAATACGTTATCTTAACAAGGTCTGCGTTGGGTTGGCCAAACTTGGTTACGGCGTTCCCCGGAAGCCGTATTGCCTCCACACGAGTTGCCTCGCTGAAGTAACAGCCAGATGAAAACCGGGGTGCGGCTCAAGATCGAACCCCCCTCGGTGGGTTTGTCACCATTATTGTCCAACCACTGAGCATAAGCCCATGATTATATCCACCTCAATATAACACAAGTAGTAATTGAACTTGAATCTTCATTAGCTCCCGATTTGTAACTGTTATTAACAACAGTTTAGTTAACCAAATTAAAAAAAAATCAGTTTAAATTTTTAAAAGCTTGTAGTGTCTAGTTTTAACTAACAAAACTGGTATTTTTGGCAACTGTTAAATAACGGTGACAAGTTTTAATGGTTTTATAATTGTGATATCATATAAAACTAAGTAAATGTAGTTAATATATTGGAATACAGTTTAACAATTATATATATTCGACCACTTGGTTTTTAAACAACTATAAAGCCTACAGGTTCTATTCAAGTTTTCCAAAAACAGAAATCTGTTTATTCATTATTATGTGTAGAACATGGGTCACAATTTTATAATAAAAATTATATAAATAAATATAAAAATTGTAAAGATACCCTTTTTACATAATTTTGGGAAATTATAGTACCCGTACCATGTACAAATCATACAAAATTAAATATGAAATACAACAATATTTAAATAAATCGATTCAAATCGTTGCCTTCAACAAAGCCTTAACCGCGTCTTCTTGTATGGTCCTTGTGTGGGCTTCAACGAGGTCTAGAACCACATTTTCTTATACAATAATTTCCTACAAAATGAACAAAACAAGTGTTGACGGTTGTGGCTGAGACACGTGTTCAAAACGCTTCCCTTAAAACAGATTTCCCGCCTCTACTAAAGATAACGCGTCTGTCTCCCAGGGTACAACAGCGGAGCAGTCTGTACTGCTGTAAATGGCCACACGCCCGAGGTTACACCGGATAAAATTATAGTGTTAGAACTTGTGAAAAAATAATGATATGAAGGAGATGAAATTGAGTAGAGAAAACTTATCTCTCTAAGTACCAACACATGGGTATTCAAGTATATCTTCTTTTCCAAGAACTCTCCATGAATTCATGTGTTATCTTGTATTACTTCTCTTGTATTTTTCTAGCATTTCTTTTCCACAAAATGAGACACATAGCCTACTATTTTTACAAGAGTTGAGAATAAGTGAAAAGTCTCAGTTAATTAGTTATTTTATTATGGACATAAACTAATAATAACAAATAAATTGACATAAAAACTCTACTCAAGAGTTTAATCTTTAATTCACCATATGAAGAGTTTATTAGTAATTATAATTTTACTAAATTATAATTTCACTAAATTAATATCCATTCACACTACAAAAATTTCCAACAATTCCCCACATGAATGGAGATCGTTCAAAACACATAAAATTTTCAATGGAACCTCGATATGAGTATTGTCGGATAAGTAGGTGTTCCCTTTGAACTTTCCGTTTGAAGTATACTTAGTCTCCTAGCGGTTTGTAGACGCGATGTCCTTGAACAAACCCCCATTTGTGTAGACGACAATACACTTCACACAATACTCTCCTTAGTCGGGTCATCCCCTCATAGTTGTGTCCAATAATGGTGTGGAACACTTTCCTGGTTCTGCGAGAGCTCTAGGTTTTGTGCCCCAATTCCATTCAAAGCGACCCCACTTATCTCTAACATAGGTGATTCTCCTTAAATCATTAAAAGCATCATGGTTACCACGATTACGCAAAATCATTACCCACATAATATGCTTAGCCTCACAAATTTTCACTGAATTCCATAGGAATGAACTATGACGTATTTAAACACCCTTTTATCATTTAGGGGTATATTTAACCATATATACTAGCTTATGCATATTAGCTATGCCCCCAAGTGACCACCCTTAGGCATATGAATTCGTTGTCCTATTGAACTTAGATCTTGGAATCTCCAGTCACTAAGTTAGGTTTCCTTCACACACCCCTTTTCCATGGGATTTAGTCTCATTCCACAACTTGATCTCTAATAAATCCTCAGGTTGTTGGACCCATAACATTATCTTTGTCATTGACAAGTCGCCGAAGATAACTTTGCAGTTGAGATCAATTGTCATGACGTGCTCATAACTCGAAAGTTAACATTGCCTATTGTCAATTTCTAAGACTATAACCTCAGTGGCCACCTGAATCTGGTTATAATATTTGTCTTAGAATGATACATTTATAAACTATTATGCACTATGACCTTTGTGTCTTCCACTTAGTCGTATGTTTGCAATGTTAGATTGGATTACAAAATCCTTATTGGTAAAATATTATGGTACAAAAGCAAGACACCCCCACATTTAAGTGTTATTGGATAACATCCAGATGGAGTAACAAAAACCATTTCTACATACCCTTATAGGGTTGTTTTTTTTAAATGGATCCTCCCCCACATTTCTTGCTATTTGATCAACATTTCCGTAACTTCACTTATGACGACCTTTATACACATATGATTGAACACGATCAACCTCATTGTATCAGTGAATTTAATCATATTGCATTAGCTTACATAAGCTTCCGAGCTGACAAAAGCAACACATGTCATTGGCATAAGTTTGTCACCAACTTAGAATAATTCTAATTTAACATATAGAATAAGCCTAGACAATGAGTTCTCCTCATTAGCTTTTCGAACAAAATCTTCAAAAGTTACATGTATTTTCCTTATAATGAATGAAATTCTCCCTCAACTTTGTCTATACACAAATTCTTTTTGTGTTCCTACACATTTGAATATTTAGAGTTAATTAGTCTCCATCAAGACCCATAATTAACCAAGTACTAGTCTAGCCTGCTTTAGACTATAATACTTTAGCATGTGAACAGAAGATGCATCATCTGAGTCTTCACAGCCCCATGGGTATCATAATATCACTTTGCAATATTCATCCCTTCTTAAGACAAAATAATGAGACTTATTCATAATCCTAAAACATCAATATTTAGGAAGGTCTCACAAATTACTGTATATAGCACATAGCTAAATTCTATCATTCAAAATTTAAAGGAACATAACTTGTTTACCTTTGATCTCCAACGCTTTACCATTGACTCGTAAGTACTTAAACATAAGTCTTAATCCAAGTCACTTGGTGAACGCACTCATCGCCAACAAGATTAATGTTCCTCGTATACCATCATTATTATGTGGAAGATAGAGTCAACTAGATCCACACTCAACAACATGGCATTCATAATTTTGCCATAAGTGATTTGCACACATCTATTTTTATTCATTAGGATATATGTATATTTAGGATGCTCTGCCAAATGAAGGTAAAATTTCCATATTCAAGTGGTAGACGCATCTACGTATAAATCTCGCAAGATTTATTAAAGGTATGCAATGACATATAGTACTTTTACTTTCATATGTTAGAATTCAAACTTGTGAATTTTCCAATGATTTCTAACGAAGCATTTTGACATGAATCTCGTTTGTGTATTACATCTCAATACACTTAGTACGTTCTTTCATTAATATCTCATGATGTGGTTATAAATTTGATGTTTCGTCTTTGACTTTTAGTCAATGCAACAACTCTCAAGTTCGTATGTCCTGAAAATCCGGATCTAACAACAATATCACACAATCACCAAGGATGGGCGGAATCCAAACTTGGTGATGATCCAAGAAAACCGAAAAGATGAAAGAACAATACGAATCAGCTTTAACACCTTACAAACGATTCTATTACTTGAACAAGCAAAACCGTCTGGTAAAGATGGAGGCTCTCTAGAGAAATCTCAAAAGTCTAACCCTAGAAATGACATAAGCTTAGCATATATACCTAGGGTAAGGGCATGCCCCTATGGGCTTGCCTGGCCCACATGGTCTATGGCATAGCCCAAATAACCTAAAGGTCCAAACCTAATACAAACTAACTCAGTTAATCCCAGTTAACTACCATAGACCGTTGGGTATATTTGATGCGTCAGTCTCACACTTCTAGCACCTAACAATCTCCCCCTAGACTGATGCATCAAATTGTCTTCATAGCATCAATTTAGCAACGTCTTCAACAGAGTCTATGGTTGTCGCTATGATGTAAGTATTGTGGAAGCCAGTCTCACACTTCTTCGACGAACTCTCAGCACCGGGCTCTTTCTTCTGCTCTTGTGGTTAGTTTCATATCAGGATCTTGATCAGCTTTGCTTGAAACCTCTTTGTCAAAAAGAATGTGAGAGGAGGAATCTCAGGAGCTCTTTCCTTCTTCAATCGTTCTCTTTCAAGCAAGCAGGTTCACAGATACTTCTCCAAATGTACTATCACTGTCAGACGATGACTAACATCTGGTTCTTCTGACTCAGGTACACTTTGCTGTTGTGATGCTTCATTCTTTGTCGGCAACTAACAGCATATCAATTTCAGCAACCCTTGTTTCTTGATCTAAATCAAGATATGCACAATTCTCAGAAATTTATAAGCAAACATTCTTATGCAACAAGGAGAGTACCGCATGAACACTTGATACATCCAAGTACTTGTACTCGGATCAAAATTCAAATTTCTTTCATCTTTTGATGATTAGTCAAATCTTCAAGAACGGTTAATAGTTTTTTAATTCAACAAAGAAAGCACTCTGTTTTTGGGTTTTTTGAATTTTCTATTTTTTAATTTTAAAATATAAGAATATAAATAAAAACAAAAATAAATGAAGAAACTAACTCATTAGTTACAACTATACAATTGCAATGGGATCAAAATCGTTTCCAGGCGAACCAAGGAACACTTTTCAGTGCGAAGTTATGCAGACTGGTCTAAGTGATTGCCAATATGTTTGTCCACTTATAATTTAACGCTCAACTTTCATTTTTCAACTTCGTGATATGCTTAAGGTAGTATTATACTACAATACCCCGTGCGTCCCATATCATGACATACCCCCGCGATCAAGGTAAGCACAACGATTCATCGTAGCAGGTGAGTATACTGAGATCATCCTTTGTCTTTTACAACGTCAGACTATTGGTGAACAGGTTAGTACTTTCGTACAGCAGAGTGACCAATAATATCTGACGAGGGTTAGACAAATACCTTATATTGTATGTTTGACTTTTCAAGCACATGGAATTTTCTCATTATGAGATTTCCTTTCTTTTAAGGTTTTGGCCCTTCTATTTTGGCTCTTTTAAAAATATCCTGACTGTGCCTAGGTCTGCATATAATCTGGATGCAACAGAAGGGCAGCCAAGATATCCCGGATAACTAATCAGCACAAAGACCCAAAACTTCAGACGTTGGCTATCTATCAACGCAGGATTTAAGACCATGAAATCATACGCCGATGGTATGTCACCACAAGATACATAGTTCGTTATGTTTATATCACCTAGTATCTTTTAATCACTTTGAGCGTTAAGCCTACCGACATATCACATTAGATCCTAGTCTTTTCAGCTATGGCGCCCTTACATGTGTCAGTCACGCCCTTTATCACGAATATTCATTTCATTTCCCAATTGATGCAAAATGATTTTTTGTATTTTTTTTTTCAAATGTTTTTGTATTTTCTGATTTTTCCCCCTCTAACACTGCATATATACATATATCTCCCTCTTCCCCCCTAAATTTGTGCATTATACTTTATGCACAAATTTACCTAATAAAGAAAACGTATGTACAAAGTTTTAAATGAAAGAAAAGGAAAATATTTTTGTTGTTTTTGCTTAACAGTTCCCTCATTAGATTAAAGACTAATCAATTTCAAAATTAAAGCATGAAATTTAAATTTATACCTTTTCGCTGATCATTCTTACCTCATCTCCTCCAAAGGAAACATCGCACTCGTATTAAAAATTTGAACTTTTTGCAATAGTGAGATGTTATCCGATATGTCCCTAGAACAACCGCTATTAACATTCTAGAGTTTGTCAACAGCTCCTTCTTGGTTGTTCCTGAAAAGTAAGAAGATTAGTAAGACAGTGGGACCCAGGCCATCGTGATCCTGGGTTTCCCTGAAGCATCAAAATAAGACACTTCTTTTAGACACAACTCCCCTTTTGTTTCGAGGATTGGTGATGTTGCTACCGCTTTGGATTTGGGTTTCCAAATCTGTTTCATTTTAACAAACGCAGTTGTTGCCTTTGATTGAGAAACTTTGGCTTTTCAGGTTTAGTCATTTTAGAAACAGATTTTTGAATCTGGACAGCCTTGCGTTTGTTTTTGGCAACATTCCAATCCCCATCAGATGGTTTAATCTTGGGATTCACATTCTTCATTGCCTTAGGTGAGGATACCTTCATCGGCTTCGAATGATTCTTATCCTTAGGTGTAACCTTCTGATTTTGAACATGATACGGAATATGGGGACTATGTGTGCAGTTTCGAGCAATGTGACCAAGAATGCTGCAATTGAAGCACGTTTGTTTCTTCACATATAAAGCATTCTGATCAGCTTGGTTTGCTCTTGCAGGCCCTGAAGGATGAACTGATCCCTTCTGTGCTTGATTTCTTTGCACGTTTCTTGCAGACGAAGATGAATTTGGATGTTTGTACTTGTCGTATGCAAGGGCCTTCTTCTGTTGTAGAGATTTCTTTTATTTCTTCTTGTTTTGTTTAGAATGCAAGTCTTGTTAAAAATCTCCCCAACCTTTCCAAAAGCTTTGCTAGCATGGTCAAAAGTATATTTTTCACATTTGCCATTAAAGACCGGCTTAACAAAAGCATTTTTAACAACGCAAGCCTTTTGAGGGCTATTGCTGCCCACTGATGATTTTGGAGAGCGTGACTGTCCTTAACATTTGGACTTCTGCTTTCTTCGTCTACGATTTGCTCGTTTCTGCTCTTTTAGGTTGCTCTGAACCTTTTCATCATAAGCAGAAGGTTTCGATTGTTCAGTTTGCGCAATTGGAGCCTTGTTCACGTCAACTCTCTCTTCATCAGCTTTGATAAAGTCGAAGAGTCCTGGTTTATCAGATGATTGACCAGACACTCCAGCTGATTAAAAGAGTCAACAACACCAGATGCTTCCCGTGTGTTTGACGTATAATCACTAGGTTTTCCGTACACCATATGCTGTGCTATCTCAATATCTTCGTCGGTTTCAGGCATTGTTGTGTAGTTGTGATTATATGGTGGAGCAACCTGATTGAATCCCAAACCCTTCCCCTTGTTCTCCTTATATGCCAGCTGCACATTGCACACGTCTTGAACGAGCTTGCTGGATGTATCAAACTTCTTTATATTAACTTCGTTTTGTTGATATTTTCCAGCAAGAAGTCCCAGCTCAACTCTTACCAAATCGCATTCCATGGTTTTTTACTGTAATCTGGTCTTGTAATTATGGACCCAACATTTCTGTTGATTTACGTCCAGATGGAGCTGAGCTATGTCTTTCTTTTGTGCTTCAACATTTTCTTTGAGTAACTTGTTACTTTCTCGAAGGCCGATGCACTAAGCCATTGCATTGTTGTAATCATCAGCCATTTTGGAATTAAGTACCCTGAGTTGAGCAACCCTATTCCTGCAAGGTTCAGTGCACAAAAGGTAGTTGACTGTGTCAATGAACGATCTTGGTTTGTCAGCGTGAGTTTGGGCTTGAGGTAGAGTTTGGGGTGCTGGGCTGTTGATTGTTGCTTGCTGGGCTTGAGATTTCTGTTCGGACACTTCTTAAGGATAAGACCCTGTTGATTTAGCGTATAGTTCTTTGAGATCTTGGTTTGATTGTAAATGATCCCACAACCGAGATACAAAGGAGTCTTTGTCATCACCCAAAAATCTATTTATCTCATCTCTTACTTCCTCTTTTCGCCTCCCACGTTCAAGCAAACGCATCACATAGTCAGCAACCGGATCAACATTGTAGTTTCCAATAAAATTATTCAGCTTTTCCTTCACTTGATCCCACAGGTTCGGGTTTTGATTTTGTGTTGGGTTGAAAACCATGTTCGAGTGTTGAGTTTGGGCTGTAAACATCTTCGGATAATCGAAACCGTACCGGTAAAAACGATAAAATAAATGTCCGAAAACTGTTTTTTACCAAAATGTACCGTTAGACTCGTCTCGACAATACGAATCCAATGATATATAATGTCAAAGACCCTTTTCGGAAATTTCATGCCTTTGTGGGTACAATTCGGAACAGTATATAAACTGTTTTTTTTTTGTCCTAAAAATCACACAAGTCTAACCGTGCAACCGGTTTGTCAAGATTATCTATGGATCAAATTCTGCGTACGAAAACTTAACTTCGGTTACGTCAGCTGGTTAACTTTCCACCTTTGTGGTACAATTCGAAACAGTATCGAATTCGAAACAGGAACTTGGATTGTTAGTCCGATATGGAATCTCGAAACAGTGATCCAAGATGCTAATCCGAGATGGTGATTCGGAAAAGTGATCCGAGATGGTATCCGAGATGCACTGTTTCAATCCGAGATGCTTCCTTGTTTATCCGGGATGCTTCCCAAATCCGAGATGCAATCCGAGATGAGCACCTATGATCCGAGATGCTATCCGAGATGCACCTACTCTGATCCGAGATGCAACTATTCTAATGCGAAATACAACTCTGATGATCCAAAATGAAAGCTTTCTGGTCCGAGATGCTTCTCTAATGATCTGAAATGCAAGCCTTTTGATCCGAGATGCTTCTCTAATGATCTGAGATAGATTCGAGATGCATGTTCTTCAATCCGAGATGGTTCGAGATGTTCAACAGAAACCCAAAACAGAAGCAGATACGAACCGGAATACGTGTCATATCTAAGCCTGGAAATATGTTCAAACCGGCTCTGATACCAATTGTAAGTCCCGAAAATCCGGATCTAACAACGATATCACACAATCACCAAAGATGGGCGGAATCCAAACTTGGTGATGATCAAAGAAAACCGAAAAGATGAAAGAACAATACGAATCAACTTTAACACCTTGCACACAATTATATTACTTGAACAATCAAAACCGTCTGGTACAAGATGGAGGCTCTCTAGAGAAATCCCAAAAAGTCTAACCCTAGAAATGACATAAGTTTAGCTTGTATACCTAGGGTAAGGGCATGCCCCTATGGGCTTGCATATGGACCCACATGGCCTACGGCATGCTCAAAAAACCTATAAAGGTCCAAACCTAATACAAACTAACCTAGTTAATCCCAGTTAACTACCATAGACCGTTGTGTATATTTGATGTGTTAGTCTCACACTTCTAGGACCTAACAAAGTTGTTTATGTCCAAATATTTTCATGTACGATCCATTTAAAGCCATATTATTTTAAACAATGTATAGTTGACGTTATAATTACTTTCTACAAAAATAATTTATACGTCACAAACATTAGTGATTTATTTCTTTGTAAAAAATTGCATGTGTTATCTGAAGATATTGAACACAACACAATAAAATACACTGGAAACTAAATCATAAGTGTCAAACACTTTTGAAATTTAAACGGTAGCATAGACGATCTGTAGGCATCAAATATGAAAGTGCTTTTATCTTCAACATTTTATAATCTGACCAAAATCTTCTCAGCGATATTGTCCCATAACATGTCTTGAGATACTCCCTCAACAAGACTCAATGCACTTGTAAGTACAAGTTTCTCATTTAATTTGAAACTTCAAACTTGGACAATTCTACATAAAACAACACCAAGTTGTTACAAAGACTACATTTCAGTAGTGAACTTGAACAACTAAATTTGTTTACAACAACACCAAGTCGTTTTCCACCAAATAATATCCATGAGATTTTTACTTTGTTCACCATATGCTACTTCTAGCAAGAGTAGCGAACCATTTGAATTATCAATACTAGGCAAAACTTTGTTTTAAAAATCACTCTAAAACATTTCCTTAGTTTTGCAATATACTATATTTATAATATCAACCATTTCTCATCATTTTAATGTACACAAAGGCAATTAAATGTTTACATAAAACATTTCCATTCATTATGGCTTAACCTTGTATTTGTGATACACATTTTCTAACACACGTGTTAGAAAATTTAAGTCATTTTATATATATAAAACATGATCATTTAGATTTAGAAATCACAAATTAAAATTAGTGATAAATCCCATACAACAACACCATCACTTTATGGTGATTTAATTCTTGAAGCCAATCAAACATCAACTTCAATGTATGACTTTTTATTTCTAAACCATGCAAAGCATTAATTTGTTTATATTCACTAAAATCAATTCTACAACAAATTACTTATATAAAATGTTTACATAAACATTTCAAAGCATTTGTATTCTAACCATTTTTAACAATCATCTAATGGAAGAAAATCTAACGAACGTTAGAAATATTGATATTTCCACTAAATGTTAATTCAACTTGTTATAAACACATATATGGTTTATATAAATAAGTCACTTCTAATACACATGTTTAAAAATAAACAACTAAAAATTGCCTCCAAACAAACACTTTTCATGAACCGTTTCTAACATGCATGTTAGAAGACAAATGATTACAAAAATCATTTGCAATTTTTTTTTATAAATTGTTTCTAACACTTTTCATGAAGCGTTTCTAACACGCATTTTAGAAGACTAATGATTACAAAAATCATTTGTTTTTTATAAACTGTTTCTAACACTCTTTTTAGAAATAAACAATTACAAAAATTGTTATAAATCTTATTAATAAATATGTTCTAACATATTTGTTAGAAATAAATGATTATAATAACCATTATCATACCAATTGGTTCTAACAAGCTCGTTAGAAATAAACGATTATGGAAATCGTTATAGAACATATCAGTTGTATAAAAAAACACAATTCTATCACGATCGTGTAAACATAAATGATTAAAAAAATTATTATAAGGCTTATTTTGGGTGGATGAAAAGTCTACTTTAAATAGAACTTAATTAGAGACATAAAACTCTAATCAAGTAACATAAAACTCTTATTTGAAGACATGAAAATTCTACTCAAAAGAATTTAACGTTTACAAAAAACATATGGTTTATACCCATAATTCCGGTCTAACACACAAGTTAGAGAAATTTAACGTTTACAAAAAAATGTATGGTTTACACTAATAAACCCGTTCTAACACAAAGGTTAGAAAAAATTAATGATTCTATAATTGTTTCAAAACCAAACGATTGAACCAAATTATTCGTTTTGTACCACGTTATAGGATTTAAGATTATACTCAATCTCAATAAATCCAAACACAACAACTTGTACTACATACATATTTCTCAAAAAAAAAGTTAAAAGATCATAATCTCTAAAAAAATATTATTCTTTCGTGAACCCAAAATCCTTATAAATAAGGTTTTAAATTGTATCAACAATCACATGAAATCTGTTTTAAGTTGTAGGACATGGGTCACAATTTTATAATTAAAATTATATAAATAAATATAAAAATTGTAAAGATACCCTATTTACATAATTTTGGAAAATTGTAGTACTCGTACCGTGTACAAATCATACAAAATTAAATATGAAATACAACATATTTAAATAAATCGATTCAAATCGTTGTCTTCAACAAGAGCCTTAACCGCGTCTTCTTGTATGGTCCGTTGTGTGGGCTTCAACGAGGTCTTGAACCACATTTTCTTATACAATAATTTCCTACAAAATGAACAAAACAAGTGTTGACGGTTGTAGCTGAGACATGTGTTCAACACGCTTCCCTTAAAACAGATTTCGCGCCTCTACTAAAGATAACGCGTCTGTCTACCAGGGTACAACAGCAGAGCAGTCTGTACAGCTAGAAATGGCCAAGGTTACATCGGATAAAAGTATAGTGTTAGAACTTGTGGAAAAATAATGATATGAAAGAGATGAAATTGAGTAGAGAAAACTTATCTCTCTAAGTACCCAACACAAGGGTATTCAAGTATCTCTTCTTCTCCAAGAACTCTCCATGAATTCATGTGTTTTCTTGTATTATTTCTCTTGTATTTTTCTAGCATTTCTTTTCCACAAAATGAGGCACATAGTCTAGTATTTTTACAAGAGTTGAGAATAAGTGAAAAGTCCCACTTAATTAGTTATTTTATTAAATACATAAACTCTAATAATAATAAAAAATTGACATCAAAACTCTACTCAAGAGTTTAATCTTTAATTCACCATCTGAAAAGTTTAATTAATAATTGTAATTTCACTAAATTATAATTTCACTAAATTAATATCCATTCATAATAAAAAAAATTTCAATCATTATGTTCCTTCAACTTCAAAATAACATATTGTGAAAGTATTGTATTAGATACGCTGAAAATCTATCAAAACTTGATAATTATGCAAAAGAATACCGATCTTTCATTATATTTTTAGGGGTTGTAATTTGGTCAACTATTATGTATGGGTCCCAACCAAGGTTCTGGTCAACTTGGTATTATTGTACTCTCTTTAACAACCATTATTGCTTCCTAGTGCCCACTGGCCCCATCACCTCTACCTAACTTTGACTTGGGAAGTTATAGGTTCCTCAATATAGCCGTTGCATGCTTATATTTTAACACGAACCTTGAAGAGTTTCTCATGGTTTATAAGTTGTTAGTTTAGATAACAAACCGAAATTATGGGCTATGAAGTTGTTTAGCATTAGGTTTTATACAATATATTTCCTCACAAATGTAATGTGAATTCAAATGAAAACGATTGAAAATAAAACTCGTTTTAAAAAAATGTAAGCTTTTTAAAAGAACTCGATTCTAGGAAAACAAATTCGCCTCTGTGAAATAATTGAGTATCATCAACAGAATCCAATAAAATTTATAGGTGGAGTGGTAAGGAAGAGACTTGATGTTTTAAGGGACCCGTTTCGATTCTTACACTCCCATTATTTTATGCGGCACCTGGTGATGATAGGAGATTAGGCGATAGGTGGAGATCGCTAGTTCGATTCTTGAACTAAGCGGGTTTTACCTCCCGCACTGTCATGCCTTCGGACGAGTGTTCACGGGCTTCGGCCCTAGGTGAGGGTTTTCCCTGGTTCGAAAGCGAGTGTATTCCGGTGTGATGAATTTCGCCAATAACCCATTTTGGCTGTAAGTAAAATAGCTTAAACATGTGTTCCATCAAGTAATTTTGATGTTGGTCAGAAAAATGCATTAGTGACATAAAATTACGCGTGGCAGTTAAAACGCAAAAGCATGAAAGTGGGTCAAAGTAGGAAGCGTTATAAAATGTATTTATGTCTACAACATTCCAATTTGTTGCTTCATCAAAATAAAGAATAACTATTAAAATAAAAAAAAATTTGGTTATAAAATATAAAAAAACGAAAATAAAAGAAACATCAGTTGATAAACTAACTCTCGATGCATTTTGTTATTGAGATGTCATAAAAAGGTTATCTGTTTTAACTTTCTTTATCCGACATAAACATTTGTTAAACCATTTTTTATTTCACTTTTTCTAGAAAATAAATTTGGTATTTTGAAAAGTGATAAGTTACAAAATCAAATATTAATAAGTTGTTTACAATATGGTTTCTGCGATCAAGCAGTTTTAAATTTTTAATTATCGCTTCTTTTTGGCCTTTGTTTTGGACCGTTTTACACCTCTAGAAATGGTGTCTACTTATTATTACTTCAATTACCAACAAAGTGTTTCTTATTTGGCTATATAAAATAAGTAAAAGTCTAGGTTTTACTTTCACGTGTTGATGGTCAAGGAGACTTTGGACACACATGTGCACTAAAAAAAAAAAAGAAACTCAGGAGTTGCTAGTTAATTTGGGTCCCTTCATAGTGTGAAAATTCTGTTACACTTCATAATTAAAGGTCGAATTTTGGCCAGGGTGGTCACTTATTTTAATTGTAAGGATATGTTTTTTGATTGTTATAGTTGTGGTTTATTAGGTATATGTATATGAAAGTTGTCAACCACTTTGACGGTAATATTATTGTTTGTGTATATATGTGTATAGAATTTAAAGAGAATCACGTTAGCCCTATTTATGAGCCTAGCCCTATTTTTAAGCCTAGCCCTGTCGCCCATTTTCAAAGGTCGCTTATGTTTTTCAATGCTCTCATATTAATAAATTGTTGTATATTAATAAATTGTTGTAGGCTGAGGGTTAAGTTTAATTGGTAAAGTTATTAAAATTAAAATATTACTTTATTTGAGGTTAAGGATTTGAGCTATGGTAAAGACATATTTGATACAATTTGAGTTCTTTAAAAAAAAAAAAAGGTTGTAGATTTGATTCCTCTAATATCCTATGTTATTTCTTGGTAATTGAGTGATTTATCGAATTCACCTATACATGAAGTATGAGAAGATGTGTTGCATTTTGTTAAATATTTTCTTATCAACTCTAGGGTATGTATATGTCAGTTTAATTTGGTATGATTCGATTTTTAATATTAATCATAACCGTTAGCTCTAGTAATGTGATTTTAAATAATTTTAGCTAATTAACCGATAAGGGTTTGAAATAAATAGTGTGTTTTAGGGGTGTGTATAGTTGGATTTAGCTTACACCTTTGTCTATAAGATAACCAAGACTACACTTTTTTGTTAATGTACCATGGGATCCCTTTTAAAAAGGTAATTCTCAACAAAGAAAAATTACTCAAGCGCTCGATGTGGGATGGTGGAATAGTCTAGTTTCCGAACCTCGGTGTATGTTCATATAAAAATGCACTGAAAACGAATTTTATCGATAGAATAGTGTAAAATCTGTAAGTTAAATTTATTACTTATGCACAAAGTGTTTTATAGAATATTCATAGGCTCGTAAAACCTTAATTATTCATCAATAAAAGGGTATCTATAGCAAGCATCATTTTGTTACTAACACACTTTTATCTTAGCAAAAAACCTTTACATGGTTACTATAAAACAAAAATCCATAATATAGACTTAACAATACAAGTTAGATTCAGTTTCGGTTATATTAGTTAATAAAAACTTCATAACCGTTACCATAATCGATTGGCCGATTAATCAAAGCTTCATAACTATAACCTTGGCTATGTTATTTATCAGTTAATATCGGTTCGTTTATATCGGTTACGGTTAAATTATCGGTTATGACACTTAATATGCTCACTCTTAGTCAGTGTTATTTGATTATCTTTTTCAGCATGCGCATGTGTTGTTAATCCTATATGAATGTAGATCTTTGATTTGTTCAGGAGACAATTGGGTAGCATTTTAGATAGTCTATGGTTAATGTTTGATTGTGACTTTAAGTTTGTTTGAGGAACAAAGCATAAGTGATAAAAAAAATTATATGCTTCAATTTATATATTTCTGATCATAAATAACCTCCAATTTTTATATATTTCTCACAAACAAACTTAAGCGAGGAATTTGTTCCCTTAGGCAAGTCGGGGCGCCCACGTGGGTGTTTCATTAGTGGTGATGAAAATTGGCATAATACACATCACGGTCGTGGAGAAGCTTCAAGGTATGGACTTGACCGATTAGCAACGGTCATATGACTGTTCCAAAAAATACATTATTACCCTTATAAATGTAGTATCCGTAATTTTCCATTCATTGTAATCTTGTATTTCATTTCAAATCTTGTAATCGTTGACATTAGTTATCCAACTCCCAATTACCTATTAACTACACTTCCAACTACCCATTAATTACACTCATAACTTCACCATTCTATAAATTGAAGCCATCCTCTTTCATTTTTCTTTTTCTCAACATTTCCCCTCTACTTTTACACTCGATTATCCTATGTATCTCGCGAATTCTACAATTCAAACACGTAAGGTTTGACTAGAGTTTCTAACTTCATCTTTTCACCTTTGAATCTCACTCTTTTTGCAAAATATTGCATTTTGTCCAAAAACAAAACCCATAAATGGGTTTTGGCTTAACCTATTGGAATCATTCCTAATCTTGCAAGAAGAAACTTGGATCTTGTTTGTCTTCATATGCTCATATGTTAAAAACCCTTTATTAAACCAAATAGCTCACCTAGTCCAATGGTTAGCCTCTTTGTGTTTAGGTTGGGCGATTGAGAGGTCATGGGTTCCAAAACTCACCAACTACAATCATTTTTATTTCCTTTTTTTATTAGTTCATGCTCTTCCTAGTTAATCATGTAAGTGCAGTTTCTGCCGGGTAACTATGCTTTATGAATTTCGTCAAAGTAAGTCCAAGTTATGAAGAAGTCAAAGTTTAACATTGTAATGAGTTTACAATGTTTCAAATTACACTATCAATAGTAATGTAATGTTTAGAGGTTTTGTATACCTCGAAACAACATGGTTTGTAGTTTATAGGGTACTTCAGAACTATGTGTAAGTTCTGAAGTATTGATATTTCCCTATAAATATGGTTGGTATTAAGTAACTAGTAACACTTTGAGAAGAGTTCTAAGTGAAAAGATTGTAGAGAGAGAGAAAGTTAGAGAGAAAAAGACTAGTTTAGATCTTTGTGATCTAAACCAGGTTGGGTGGATGTATACTCTTTCGATTATGTAAATCTATGATGGTTGATTGAATAAAAGATTTTCTTCTTCTATATCTTTCTATCTCATGTTTTATTTTATGTCTTAAATCAAGTGCAATGTTCATGTATGTCATCGAACCATGGGCTCACAAGACCTTACAAGTGGTATTAGAACATGGTTAGCAATTCGGTTTGGTTTAACCACCTTCAGAATCATCATTGCTCTTGATTTGATGTTTGTTTCCACCAAACAACATGAAGACGTGAAATTTAAGAGAGATTTGATGATTTCAGAGTATGTTTTTGGATTCTGGATCAAATCATGGATGTGTTCGAGTGGATTTTCTATAGAAAATTTGAAGAAATTTGGGTGAATTTGGTTTAGATATGTGAAAATTGATTGATTTTGTTCGAATCTTCTACGTTTTGGAGTGGTTTGATTAACATTTCTATATTCTGAAGTATTCCAGATCTTGTAACTGTGTCTTCTGAAGTATTAAGTTTGTTTTCGTTACCTTCTGTAGTATTGATGACCTTAGTGTGAAGTCACGCTTTGGTAAATAATACGGAAAAGGAAAGTGTATTTCAGACAGATTACCTTTTGAATTTCTGATTTTTTTCAGAAGTTTGGTCCATAGTTTGACTGTTCAGAATTATGCTTATTCCAAACTACTAATAGTTCCGAAGTTTCATCAGAAGTTCCGGGTTTAATATAGAAAAGTTTCATACATTTGAGGTGAAACGAAGAAGAAGAGGCTTGGACTTTGAAAGTTTACAAAGAAAAAGGGGAGTAAAAACTTTAAAATATCCTATTTTCTTTGTAAATTTCAAAAAGCTCGTGGTGCGACATTGAAACAAGTTCCCATTTACTTTCTTAGAGACTAAATGAGTTTTAGTCTTACTAGTGCATAAGTTTTCAAAACATGATGCAATTTATAGCTCATGTGTGATTAAATTTCGTCGAGTATGTTCATGATTTTATCAGGTGTGTTCGTGATGAAGTTGATTTCTCGTTTGTCAAGTAACTGAATATTAAGCCTTTATCATATGTCGGTTATAGTAGAGAAGATTAGTTTTCTTGGTCCCTCTTCCAAATTGGTGACTAGTCGGATTCTCGAAATAATTAGGAGGTTCATACTTTGAGGGGGGAGATCGGAGATAAAAGACATCAGGCTATTCGCGGATTCATGAAATTATGTGATTGAATTATGAAGATATGAGACAGAATGAAATCATGCATTGTTGGATGAAGATTTTGATCAATCTTTGGTGGATGCACATTTTCATAGTTCAGTTTGTAATTAACATATCGGACTGAACTTCATTTCATTGTGAAATTTGAAGTATTTAACGTTGGACATTGGAAATCCGTCGTTTCTATCTTTTGCCAGTGAAACTTGAAGATTAAGGATCGAGCATGTTCTACATTAGTTTGTAGGCTGGTTCGGATTAAGGGAATGATCTACAATATTTGGTGTTGGATTCTTCGGGTTTCACAGATCATCCATTTAAGTGGTCGTCAACAAGTCTTTCATTAGAAGGGATGAAGATCGTTGTGCTCTACTGGAAAGATCAAGTTTTTACCAAAGTGGAAAGCATGCATGATATCATCAGTTAAGGGGGAGTTTGTAAGTGCAGTTCCTAGTGACTGAAGATATAAGTGTCAAACAAAATTGATAGCAACAGTTAAGGGGGAGTCTATATGTGCAGTTCCTGCCGGGGAACTGTGCTTTATCTGTACTGTCAAAGAAAGTCCAAGTCATGAAGAAGTCAAAGTTTAATATTGTAATGAGTTTACGGTGTTCCGAGTTATACTACCCGTAGTGATCTAATGTTCAAAGGTTTTGTATACCTCTTAATAACATGGTCCGTAGTTTATAGGTTACTTCAGAACTATGTGTAAGTTCCAAAATATTGACATTTCCCTATAAATATGGTTGGTATTATGTAATTAGTAAGACTTTGAGAGGAGTTATGAGTGAAGTGTTTGTAGAGAGAGAAAGTTAGAGAGAAAAAGACTAGTTTATATCTTTGTGAACTAAACAAGGTTGCGATGATGTATACTCTTTCGGTTATGTAAATCTATGATGATTGATTGAGTAATAGAGTTTCTTGTTCTATATCTTTCTATCTCATGTTTTGTTTTACGTCTTGAATCAAGTACAATGTTCATGTATGTCATCAATCCAGGGGGTCACGAGACCTTGCAACATAAAAATACTAGGCTAAGAACACACAATTCTCCATATATTTAATTGCTATTTTTTATTTAATTAATCACTTACTTAACTATTATTAGTGGTACATAAGGATGTTTATAATATATACCACTAAACAAATAAATATCCTAATAAATGATAAATATTTACTTCAGGTTTAAATACTCAAGGTTTTTATTTACTAAAACCTTACATATTCAACTAAATAACCTTTAAGTCCTCAATACTTATATGGTTATTATTAGTTGTTTCCTTCAAACCGCATATGGAATAATCTCTAAATTAGTAATACTTTTATGATTATTACGGGTAATTTATTTTATTTTATAACCATGGTTAATTTCCTAAAAGAACCAATTAATTGGGAATAAACTCCTTAGTTTTCATTACTTTGGGTTTACTATCCTACGCGCCATAGTTTGATATGCCTTATTCTTTTATATATATATATATATACCAAGATCCAACCCAAGACTCAAACCTTGTTCATTTAATTTATTCTTTTATTCTTCAATCTCATACTTAAACTTTTTTACATTTTACTCTATTAGGCTAGTTTTCTTTTACTCCATCTTACTATTTATGCTTGTTTGTGACTTCTTGGTTTATCTTCACCAAACTATGAGTATACATGATTTCTTTTTTACTTTATGCACTATTTGGGACTGAAAATATGCAACTATACAGATTACACCACAATGGCACAACATTTATACAAATACATATCCACTTACATGTTCGATACTACTATGCTTAGGGACTACATATTTGTTACAGTTGTTCCTACGCATATTCATTAACTATGTAAGTCGCCCTTAGCATGTATAGCATTATAGGATTGACAACCTGCCTAAGTTTCATCTACCCCTTGCAAGGGAGATTCATCGTCATTGTTAAGTTACACTTTGACCTAGCATTTTGTTAACAATACATGTTACACATTTGCCAAATATAGTAATTTGACATTTATTTTAACATGTTTTTAGGGAATGCTTGAGATGATATGACAAGATTGAGTTCACATAGGACTTTAGACTTAGACAATAGAATTAAAATTAATGTTTTGTTGTTGTTACATTCTACTTGAACAATTTGTTTCCTTCTACATATTGTAAGATAAGTAATTCTAATGGTTAGTATATTCCAATTTTAGTACCATGAGTCTTTGAGCAATCTATTAGGTCTCGCTTTGATGTTTCTGCCATCGGTTGTGATGTGACAAATTGGTATCAGAATAATGACTATAGGGAATTAGGTTATTAATATACCTTTGACCTAGACTATAGCTAAGTACCCACTTCTATGCCTTTGTATTACATGCTTATCCTACCATTTTCCTTATATTTTTATCCTTCTATTCTTGCTTCTACCCTTTCTTTTGTCTAATCTTACCTACATGTGGACTTCAATGCATCATCGAAGAAGAAGACTACTCATATTTTCAAAAAGAAAACTTTACCATAAAGTTAGAAGTGATTTCTTCACCTTGATAGCTAGTTTCATTCCTCCCTCTTTTTGTAGCAACATTATCATCAAGATAGGAGTGATATCCTTATCTTGATGGCTAGTTTCGCTCTCCTCATACATATGGAAACTTTACCATTGAGTTAGGAATGATACCCACATCTCAATAGCAAGTTTCATTCCTTATTGATTTTCAATTCTCATCAAGGTCTTAAACCTTGCTAGTGTGTTAGCATTTGGAAGGTTTAACGCCCGTATTCCGAGTTTATTTGTCTAAGAAAGGCATTTCGTGTAAATCCAATCAACCGAGGACCCGTATGCTGATCTTGGAGCTCTTGGGATGAATATTCACTTTTAGTTTAAAGCATGTCATTCTTTTATCACTAGTGAGTTTAAACATGTTAATTAGCATTAGGATTTATAATTAAATGGAAACAATCCAGATTTTTCAATTTGTTTACCTATTATGTTTGAGTTTATTTCAATTTCATTATAATAATCTCTTAGCTTCTTATTTAATTGCCTTACCTTTAGTTTTTATTCTCCTAATCAATGTGAACTATTTCAAACTTCATACCTTAGAACTTGTTTTCAGATTTGAAATCTATGCTTTATTTATGAAATTCCAAGATTATTTTACACTACTAATTATGCTTATCATTCCATTATTGACCCAATTCTTATGATTATTTTGTTGCATCTTTTGTAGATGTCTTCTGCTTATCATCATGCTCGCAACTCCAAGCGTAACTCCGAGCATAGAATCACTGCAATGATCAACAAGCAAATGGCGGCAGTTCTTCCAACCATTGCAAACCAAGTGAATCAGTCTGCCAGCAATGGTAATAGTGGGGACGTGATATGTGCCAAATGCAACATATAAATTGTATCAAAAATGGTATAAAATCAACCCTTTTTAGTACTAATGTTGGAAAACATGTGTTTCTTTGTATACTTTTGATTTTAGGATTAAAAGAGATTAAATGTACAAAAGGAGCAAATAAATGACAAAAACCAGCGTAAGTATAGAAGAAGCAAAGATGATACACTATACCAACCTTCCGAGCTTTAGCCCAAAGCCAAAAACAACAAATCAGAAGTCCAGCTAGGGGTCGTGCCTAGTCGGCATGGGGCCGTGTCCCTTCAAGATTCCAGAGAAGAAAATACAAAAGGAAGCAGACAAGAGATACAGGGCCGTGGTCAACTTCTAGATTTGCGAATCTTGGATAGTACAACAAGTACAATGGCCACGGGGTCGTGTCGTTGACACACGGGGCCGTGTAGCATCTAATCTGACAAGTCAATAAATGAAGACAGAGAAGAAGGAAGACAGGGACCGTGCCCTATGGGCACGGGGCCATGCGAGTCACTGTTTCTAGCTATAAATAGAGGTGCTTGGTCTCATTCCAACACTTCTCTGGCAAACCACTTCTCTCACACCTGCCACCACTCTACCACCATCATCCACTACATTCATCCATCATCCATCCTTAGAGTGTGTGTAATAATCTCGGGATCCAAGATTGATCGTAAGAGTTTTTGTTATACAAGGCCATGCTTGGCTAATCTCTTACGTCACTTGGTGAAGACAAGTTATTTATGTATTACTTTTGATTTCCAAGCTTTGGTTAACTTTTTAATTGGGTATGTATTAATGACTTGAATAAATATTTTTTTATATTGAAAGTGAATTTTATTCTATCATCTCTTCATGTTTTATTGATTCACTCATTCGTGTATTTACGGTCTATATAAAGCACTTTAACTTCCTAAAAGAGGGTTAGAAGGGTGGTACGGATAAAGTTCTTGCCTCATACAATGTATAGATCCTGCGAGGACTTGGTTTAAGCATATTAGGACTTCCCTTGAGGTAGATAACATCAAATCAGGGGAAATAAAAAACGGCTTGAATCCCTTATAAATAAACTACTGTTAAAACATTAAAACAGCCTTGCGGGACTGTATCCCTGCTGACTCAGACCACTATGGCCGAGGGTAGCGTTGCCTGCAAAACAGAGACATGCCACATTTGCATTAATAACTTACTTATAATCTTCCAATACTCCAGACTTGCGAGACTGTATCCCTGCTGACTCAGACCAATATGGACGGGGTAGCGTTGCCTCCAAAAGAGGGACATGCCACATTTTGCATTAATAACATACTTAACTATCTTCCAATATTCCGGCCTTGCGGGACTGTATCTGATGTGCGCAAAATACAGCATATAAATTACATCAAACAAGGCATAAAATCGACCCTTTTTCGGTCTAATGTTGGAAAAAATATGTTTCTTTGTTTACTTTTAAATTAAAGGATCAAAAAACTTACACGAATAAAAGGAATAAATTAACAGCAGAAACCAACACAAATACAAAGAAGAAGGATTGACACAACCCACTGAACCTCCCATCCACATCCAAAACAACAAAATAACAAGAATAGAAGCTTAGGCACGAGGTTGTGCTAACCGGGCATGGGTCATGCCCAGTCAAGATTCCCTGCAGAAAACGACAACAGCAAAGACAAACCAACACGGGGTCGTGCTAACCCAACACGAGCCGTGGTCAACTCTAGGATTCGTAGAATCCGTGATAGTACAGCAAGTACACTTACCATGGGGTTGTGCCATGAAACCACGGGGTGTGTTGGTACAAGACCTGAAATCTGCAGTTAATAAAGGAGAGAAAGAGAACACCGTGGGGGCCGTGCCAGGTGGGCATGGGGCCGTGTCTTCCCTCTGTTTCCTGCTATAAATAGAGGTGTTTGGTTCAAGAGAAATGCATCCCTTGGCAAACCATTTCTCTCACACTTGCCATCATTCAACACCAACACCCACCACATCATCCAAATTTCATCTTTTAGAGTGTGTAGTAGTCTCGGGATCCAAGATTGATTGTAAGAGTTCTTGTCAAACAAAGGCCATGCTTGGCTAATCTCTTACATCCCTTGGTAAAGACAAATCTTTTATATATTACTTCTGATTTCTAATCTTTGGCAACTTTTTAATTGGGTATGTATTAATGACTTTAATAACTAGTTTTTTATATTTAAAGTGAAGTTTGGTAAAACATTTCTTCATGTTTCGTTGATTCACTCATTCGTGTTTTTACGGTCTATATAAAGCGCGTTAAATACCTGGAAGAGGTTTAGAAGGGTCTTTGGGTAAAGTTCTTGCCTCGTTCAGTGTGTAGATTCTGCGAGAACTTGGTTCAAGCTTATTAAGACTTCCCTTGAGACATATAGCATCAAATCAGGAGAAGTAAGAACGGCTTGAACCCCTTATAAATAAACTACTATTAAAACTTTTTCCGGCCTTGAGGGATTGTGTCCCTGCTGACTTAGATCAATATGGTCGAGGTAGCGTCGCCTTCACAAGAGGGGCCTACCACTTTTCCCATAAATAACTTATTTAATTATCTTTCAATAATCCGACCATGCGGGATTGTATCTTTGCTGACTTAGACCAATATGGTTGAGGGTAGCATCGACTTCACAAGAAAGGCATGCCACTATAACTAAGATAATTTCTTAAAAGCCCAAAGTGCAGAAATCATTAAAGGATACATAAAAGAGGAGTTGGAACCAAGTGATTCCTTCTTGTCTATTTTTTTCATTTCATTTACGCTTTTATTTTTATTGTCTTTTAGAACTTTCAAAACTTTTATCAAAATTTGGTTAGATTACACGTTAACGATAAGCCGATATTAAAAGCTTTTGTGTACTTGATAATCTCGGTATCTTACCATCACTATACTACGTCTAAGATGGGTGCACTTGCCCTAATGTGTGTAGAGTGGTAGCATTGTATCGTGTTTTATAAATTTAAAGCTTAAAAAGTGCTTAAAATATAACAAAAATTATAACACACTCGCACCACGTCAGTATCCCTGCTGACTCAGACCAATATGACTGAGGGTAGCATTGCCTCCAAAAGAGGGACATGCACTTTAACTAAGATAATCTCTTAAAAAACCCAAAGTGCGGAAATATTAAAGGATACGTAAATAATAAGTCGGAATCAAGTGATTCTATCTTGTTTATTTGTTTTTTTTACTTAGTCCCTTTCTTTATTTTATTTATTAAAAACGTTTTTCTTAAAATTTGATTAGATTAGACGTTGATGATATTCAAGTATTAAAAGCTCTTGTGTCATTTGACGACATCGGTATCTTAGTATCACTATACTACGCCAACGATGGGTGCACTTGCCCTAACGTGAAGTAGAGAGTGATAGTTGTACATCGTTTTTATAAATTTAAAGCTTGAATAAACGAGTGAAAAGTACTTAAAATATATTAAAAAAATCATACACGTCTCGCTCACGCAAGGACAGAAGTGCAAAACCACTCCATACACTTTCAAACATTTTAATTCTTGCACTCCCGACAAGTTTCACGGTCCCAAAGGGGTTATTGGTTTAACTCAGTGGTTCGAAAACTTGGAGTTGACCTTCATCAACAGTGACTGCGAAGATCACCTTCGTGTTCGCTATACTAGTAGTGCCCTTCAAGCAAGGGCTCTCACATGGTGGAACAACAAAAAGAAGAACTGTGGAACTAACTTTGCTCTCGCTATACCATGGGAAAAGATGAAGAATTCTGGAACCTCAAGCGGATCGGTGGTGATAACTTGGCTTACACCAATCGGTTTCATGATATTAGCGTGCTTATGACTCACCTTGTCACCCTGGAACCTCGCAAGATTCAGAAGTACATCAATGGGCTCTCAATTGAAATTCGGGAGTCGGTTCAACGATATATGGGGCGGGACCACATGCATGTCTTTGTGTCGTTGTTTGTTGCTCGCATTTAGAGTTCTAGAGAATTTGATTTTATCTATAGGTATCGAGTAATTTACGTATCTATATCTGCTTTACTAAACCGAATGGCATATTAATCTTGATAGCTTGTAGAGTTTAGTCTTTGTTTTAGAAATGGCTGTGGACCAAACAGTTTGTGTCGATTACGCATTAAAGAGCTAGGGTATTAGATAATGAATGAGTACACACACAATATGAGAGATAGTTGTCAACTACAATGTTTGTCAATTTCAACATATTTCTATTTCCTATTTTGGTACAGTTAATGTTTGCTAACATGGACTTATAAACAAGATAGTGAGAATGTTGTATCATTCTATGTGACCATTCAATCTTGTTATATTTGCCATATTATTCTATACAATTACACGGCTAGCAATGATTATACGAGTTCCCTTTCTAGTATTTTGGAATTAAAAAAAATTGATTGTATTAATATAAATTTGACCACTAAAGTGTTTCAAAGAAAATTTGGAATTATTAACTTATGTTTTGGAAGATTGTTGTGATAACATCAAAGCCGTACACATATAAACCTTTAATGTCGTGTACTATAATCTATCTTCTTATATATATTACATTTGAAAGCCTCTAAAGTCGTGTAACAACCCTTTAAAAAACGAGACAACGTACGTATATTCTCATATTGATAATAACTACTCCAAAGGGAAGACAAGAAGAAGGGTCATTCAACCATTGCGGCAGCCTGTTTGTCTTTGTATTTGACCTTTCGTCATACATAAAAGGTTTTTTTTATTTTTGTTCCTTATTGGTGTCACCATCAGTCAATTTGTAAGAAGAATTCATATATACCATTTGTATACCGCGACGTTTTACCACATCTTTCATTATGTTTATACTTCATACATCCATCACCTATGGACATATAATAAAGTGCACTGCTGACATTTTGTTAATCATGCCCTTTGAAAATTGTTATCGTTTTTGTAATGTTTGTCAAGACCACTACAAGTAATTAGTCGTTTTAAGAGCATATAGCATAAAAAAAAATAGCTCGAGTTTTACTAAAGGAAGCATTAATAAATAAATTAAGATAGAATAAATACCTTATAAGTCGTTTGAAAATTGTAGTCCAAGTGAACTCATTAGTGGATATGGTGTACTTCAAAACAAAAATGTTAGGGAGTACAAATTCTATAAAGTACAATTTATTACACATAGAAAATTCTTAGATATTGTTATTAAATAGATGGTCAGTTGAAAAAAAAGAGAGAAGAGAGAAAGAAATTAATAATTAACAATTTTGGGATATTGATCACTAACACTAGTTTGGAAGAAAAAAAGTTTAATTTTTTTTAATGGTAAGCAATCTACTCCTAAATAGAGTATAATATCTGATCTTAAGGTTGATCTTTTACTTTAAGAAATAGAAGTATTTTTTATCAATCATTTCCATTAACAAAGAAGTTTGATGAATGAGTTGATATAGAATGTTTTATGTGTTGTATTTGCTATACTAGATCTTTAATAACATAGACCTATGGCTATGTGCAACCTTTGTCTCCTCATGCATGTATAACATTGGTGGTGATAAGGTTGATGTTCTGTACACTTTCTAATAATGATACGTCGATATGTCTAGTAAAAATTTCCTGAGATTCGAAACATGGTAAACAATGGAAACTATTTTCTTCATTTTCAAAATTTTTATGTAATCTTGAAGAAACCTTTAACGCTTATTTTGGGAGCCAAAGATTTCGAGAATATATATTTGAACCTTTTACGACCAATAACATGTAGTTATTTCAAATTAGTAAAGTAGAAAATACCATAAGTTTTAAACTTTAAAGCTTCTAAAGTGTTATAACCCATGCTTTTTAGTTGAATCTCTTTTTAGACTTTTCTTAACTAACTCATTAATCAAGTTAGGATTAAGCCTATCCAATTTCTAGGATAACAAATATCAATACTAGAACTAGAATTAATATTAGCTTGATCTATATTAGTATTAATATCATCTTCATTCTTATCCACATCCACATTAACATTATTTTCACCCACATTAGCTTCATCCACATTATTTTCACCCACATTAGCATCCACATTATCTTCATCAACATTAATCACATTATCTTCATCCAAATTAGAACTAGAACATTGAGATAGTTTTGAGAAAAACTTGAGTTCAAGCTCTTTGTTAGCCTATGCTTTTTCTTCCTCTATCTTCTTCTTTTTTATGTTTTTTACGACCCAATAGATATTTGTATTTGAGAATGAGATGCATATTTTTTTGACAAAAATATTCAAAGTTTAAAACATGTAAATTTAATCTTTCAAAAAGTCTAAACATTAAAGTTTTAATCGAAATCAGTAAATCACACAAGTACACAACCATACTTAAAGTTTAAACATCTAAATTAGTTCATCTTGCAGATTAAAAATTAAATGCTAATTTTATACCTAAACATCAAACTTTAAATCCTTCAAACATAAACAACACATAATCAAGCATGAAAGAAATTGTCATTCATTAAGCTCTCGCATCAAAAATCAAAATTTTACATTCAAATTCGCAATTCCATGCCTGATCAATTTGTGAAGAGCGAAGCAAGAATGCAATTGCAAACCCTAGGTGCATTTTGTGTTAGATTCGGTGTAGCTTTATGTTTCTAGTTTCGAACGCAAAACCCAATCGCTAATGATGATAATGATCAATTGATCGGAACCCTGCTCGGATGCCTTGTTCTACATCTACTAATGTTCCTAAGAGTCGGAAATGGGAAACCCCAATCTGCAGTTGTAACGCCTCGCTTTTCATACCTTCCTTAGTTAGAAGGGATTGTTGTATTTATATTTTTGGAAATTTGTATTCGTATTCCTTTTCAATCTTGTAATCCGGGACTTGAATGGTTAAAAAATTTATACTGGATACATGCTTGTCTTACATAATTTAATCATTAAATTTATGCAAACTACTTGTTATACGTGCAAAGATTCATGCATTCATACACGTTATATGCCTAAAACATGCAAAAATAGCAACTTAAACTAAGTTCAAGGACTAAAATAATCATAATCCAGAGAAAGTGGTTTCTTGCCCATGGATTGGTCCATTTTGTGTTTGTTGCATTAAATGCACCCAACTAACAACCCCCTAACCCCATCTATAAATACTCACTTTCTCCCACTCTCATTTCACACCTCAAACACTTCTTCTCTTCTCTCTAAAGCTCTAAAGCTCTCTTTATCTAAAGGTTCAAGGATTTCAAAAGATAGCTTGGTGTTCTTCTAACCCTCCAAACCCTTCACGAAGTAACAAGTGAAAGTTTGCAAAAACCATGAGTACACTTGACCCATTTCTCTTTTTACACAAATTTTGGTTGTAACATGTTAACTTACAAAATACATGAATACACACTACATGCTTTATACACTCAATCCATCATACATGCTTATTGTTATGTTTAGGTTCATGCTAGATTCATACATCCTTTTGTCATTAACTTGGCTAGCCCCAACTTAACATATATAGCGCTATAGGAGTAGCGCAACGCCCGTCAGGGGAATGTTAAGCTTTAAGTTGATTCATTCTTAATTCATACTTTAGTCTCGTTACTTCGTGTGACGAGGTACACATTCATTCTTGTGGACACTTGGGTTTGACAGTTAGTATTGCATGCTAGCCTACCTTGTATACAATTGCCATGTGGATTTGAGTAAACTCTTTTATACTTATGCTATGTACTTAAACTTGTGTACTCGCCAATACTTTTGTATTGAACTATACTTTTAACATGTTACAGGTTGATGATGATGCTTATGACAAATCTAGTAGGGACGACATAGAAACGCACCTAGAATGTTAGGCTTTCATGTCGTAATTTTGTTGAAGTTATTGTATTTTGATTTTTGTTGTAATTGACAATTTGATATATGAAATGAACGAGTTTTGATTTAAATATTGTCGCAAATAGTGTTATGATGCATTAAGCAATCTATTTCTCCCTCCGATGTTTCCGCCATCGGTTGGGGTATGACAAATTGTTATCAGAGTCATAACTATAGGGAATTAGGTATAATTTGTGACAACCGGCAAAATAATGGTAAATTCCATACAACTTAACAACTTGATTATATAATTTATTGCGTTCGTTACGACTTAATTAATGTATGATTAGGTCCCGTAAAGTCTATCAATCATAGGACATGGTTAATTATATCAAACAACAATGTTACATTCTTCACGTTGCGAGAAACAACAAACTATGTCCAAATATGTTGGCAAAATGCTGAAAACACTATTCATCGGAACACACTATTCATGCCAGCAAGTTTCCGAAAACTGTCGGAACAAGCAACGAATGGCACGAAAGCATTTTATGCTTGAAATACAAATAAAACCCCTAATTAGAGACACTAAATGCAAAGACACATTAACTTTCCGGAAAATACATATCGATAGAATTCGTCCAAATCGCGCTAAAATATAACAAAATAAATTGTCCGAAATGCCAAAGTGCAACATTTTAAATGTCCTAGGACTCATAAATAATGTTATGCACTCTAAATAAGCTTGGGGATATCAATGGAATATTCTAAACATAAACTCCCAGTGTTACACCGCAACTTGTACACATTACTCAAATTTGAGCCGATAGGCGAACGAATTATATTCCTACCATCTAGTTGCCGAACTAAAAAGCTAGCGAACTAGTTAGTCATATTTTGGAGTCGTAAACACCTTAAATAAACTTCATGACATCAATGGTAAAATAAAACCATAGCTCCCGGTATTATATTACAACTTTTATATAACACCCGATATCGAACCGACGAGCGAACTAGTAGCATTATTACCAACACCCACTAAACTAGTGACTAGTTAAACTTTACTTAAAACCCTAACTACCATTGATACCCTAGTTAACCCCTAATTAACCTAATAGCTAAAATATCTACAAGATTAACATAATGTGCACATGATTTTTATGTAAAAAAATTACACTTAGCCTCCCCCCATTACAAGAAAACGGTCAACAAGTGGATCCCACCCACTTGTTTCTTAGTTGAAAAATGAAGATTAGAAAGCATTTTAAAAATTATGGCATGATTGTAACATCCGTCAAAAAAACGGATTTACCAAACCCGCTCCGTTTATCAACCGAACAGTCAGTCAAAATTTTCGTTGCGAATTAAATGCCCAAAATATTTTTAAACGATCCGTAATCAATTATTATACGGGAATATATATTTCGTTTTTGAAAAACTGTCAAAAATCGCAAAATAAAAATATTATGCATCTGCCGGGTTTCGAACCCGGGTCTGTACCGAGTCACTCAGTGACTTATCACCTCACACACAAACCACTGCGCCAACTGCTTTGTTTGTTATCTAGTAGAATCATTTAATTGATAAAGTGTCGTTACGAATTCAAAACCGGCGCCCAATCAATTCAGTCGTCGGAATCCCGGAATTCTCGCGAGTCTTAACTACAATTTACGTTATAACGTAAACCATTAACCAGATATCAGTTATAACTGATGATTGAAGTCCGCGACACTTTTCTATAACCGCCGGAAAACTTAAACTGATGAATACAGTCGGAAATCAGACCAAGTGCATTTCCATTTTCCCCTATAAATTCACCCTCAAACCATTGAAGACCTTTTCGCTCAAAACCCCACTCTTTCTCGGCGAAAACTCCCTCGCCGGAATTTTTCTGTTTTTCGCCGGAAAACCGAGTTTTAATCCCTGAGCTTTACTGAACCCCCTAAACCTTTACCGAAGTCACCCTTACATTTTCCAAGCTTTCCGGAGACTAGCTGCTATACGGAACACGTCGCCGGAGGTGAATTCTGTCGCCGGAGTTCTGCCGGAAAACAGAGGATCCAGTCGGTATATTTCTCCGCCCAGTTCCTTTTCCTTTTCACTTTTATCTTACCTTAATCGACTGTAAAACACTAATAAACCGATAAAAAAACCTTGAACCAGTCAGTCGACTTTCTCTGGTTATTCTTTGATGAAGAAGATGATGTACTGGTTATATTATAAGTGTAATTAAAATCATGAAATTAATCGGGTTAGACACACAGTCCAGCAGTGGACTGTGTGCACATAAAACGTTATACATACAAAGGTCTCGAGTTCGATTCCCGTCTCACACACGCTGCCTTAATAAAAACCATCGTTTTTGTTTACTGAACCAGAGCCGCCTTAGATATATGTTAAGTATATTGATAACCGGAATAATAATCAAGTTAGACACACAGTCCAGTGGTGGACTGTGTGTTTGTTTATATCGCTGGTCACGAGTTCGAGTCCGGTCTTCAGCACCGACTCGGACAATTACCTCTTCTTTTTAATTAAGGCAGAAAAGGAAATAAATAATTAGTATTTAAGTATAATAAAAATCGAATGATATAACATGTTGAACACACAGTCCAGCGGTGGACTGTGTGTTGGATTAAACCACAGGTCCCGGGTTCGAGACCTGTGGAGTGCATGACCGTGTCGTTTAAACTGTTTTTAAAATAAAAAGGATTTCTGTTTAATTGTAATTAATGTATATATGTAATTAAAATCGGATATATAACGGGTTAGACACGTAGCTCAGTTGGTAGAGCTGCGTGCACGCGTACGGGAGGTCTCGGGTTCGAGCCTCACTCAGCGCACAATAATATTCCATCGAACCGGTCAACAGTCAGGTCAACGGTCAACGGGTCAGTCAACGGTCAGAAAAAAAATAAAATATTTTTATTATTTTTATTTAATTATTTTAATTAAAAATCAATTATAAATACTTAAAAATAACATTTTTAAGATTAGAAAATAGCCTCAAACTCACAAAAATGCACCCAACAATCCTACTAAAATAGTTTAATAAAATCCGTTTACTTACCAAACCATAATGCGATTTATCTAGGTTAAATCTCACTCGTGGTTAAAACCACTTCGCGTGCATTCAACGTCATCAACCGAACGCACCCACTGTGAGTGAATCTTACAATTCCCCCTTTTAAATTACACGTTTTGGGGTGTGTCATGTGTTATGAAATTAATTTATTTATTTATTTAAACTTGTGCCATACCACATCATGACTTAAACTTAGATTGTTTCTATTGTTGTGATTTACTTATATTCCTTTTGTCAAATTACATGAAACTCATACATTAAGCCCATCAGTTCCTCGTGGGAGACGAGTAGAACATCGCGTGCTTCACATCAAATTCATTATTGTTCATGTGTGTATCATTGAGTTTATATTGTTTGTAGTTGTGTTATTCATATTATCATGTTTATGCAAGTCATTCATTAGGCCCCTCAGTTCCTCGTGAGAGACGAGTTGAGCATCGCGTGCCTTTAATTGTACCATTATTGTTCATGAGTGTTTCATTTAACATCTTATGATTGTTGATCAAGTTACATCTAATTTTACTCATGTTTGGTTGTGCACATATTTCATAATCAATTTAAATAAATTGTTCAAATGTTTTCCATAGGATTCACTCGCCAACATTATGTTGATCCAAAAACCTTTTTACACATGATACAGGTGAACAGGTTGAAGCAAGGATAACATAGGATATGCCTTAGAAGAGAACAAAGAAGTTAGATTGTTAGTTAGATCATGTTGTAGCAATCATTGTAAATTTCCATTTAATTTGTATTAATGAATATGAAACGCTTAATAAATGTCATGAGCTTTGATGATAACCCAATCATGCCCCGATCACCTTTTCCGCTGCGGGTCGGGGTGTGACAGATTGGTATCAGAGCCATGACTATAGGGATATAGGATAGGTTATTAGACCCTTAGAGCTTATACTATAGTCTGCCTAAATTTTAAATTGATTAGGTGGTTACATACAAACTTGTGATATTTATTTGTTTCATATTTGTTTACATTTCAGTCAAACATACATGCTCATATACATATTCATTATACATATATACATATTCATTATACATATATCGATGTTCATGAATTCAATTTATTTTCATATTCTCATTATCCAAAGATTTTGTGCAATTTTCAAATCTCATCAAAGTAAGTTCTGCGACGGGCATGTAGTAACTGGAAGGGTACGAGTACCGGTAGTCGGAACGTCCTGTCTAGGCTGGCATTCGTATAAATCCAATATAACGGACCAGTTTGCCTACCTGGGGACCAACGATGAGAGTACGAAGGACCTATTAGGCCAAAGCATGCCACACCAAACGTCGTTCGAACTAACCCTACTTTGAGGTGTCACCGTGTCTACACCTGGACACATTCCGAACATCACACGTTGTATACATATTTCTCGATTTTCTCCGGGTTTTTGTGTACGCAACCAGGCAGAAACCGTGCGAACCATATGAAAAACCGGTATTCATGGGGGCCCACATGATTACACAGGTAAAGTATGGCGGCATGACGGGCCTAACAGCGAGCAAAGCCCAAGACATCCTATGGATGTAGTATTTTTCTATAATTATTTTATGAATGTTCATTCTTGAATGCGACCCATGATCTCAAAAGCATCCAACTCATACTCTTGTCATGTATTCATTGTAGATGTCTTCTAACCTCGCCCGTAGGAAGACGAGAGCAAGAAAAGCCCGCGAACGCATGGCTACCTTAATCGCTCAACAAATGGCTGCCGTAATACCCAACATTGTAATCCAAGTTCAACAAGCACTCACCGATAATCCCGTCAATCAAGCAAACCAAAACATTTTCAACTCTCCCTCAAATACCACTAAATGCACACACAAGCACTTCAAATCATGCGACCCTCCGAAATACAAAGGGACTGAAGGTGTCACCGCACTCCTCCATTGGTTTGAAGAAATGGAGAATACTTTTCTAAATTGCGATTGCCCTGATGATCGCAAAGTGCGTTATGCTACCGGTCAACTATATGGGATAGCACTTACTTGGTGGAATACAGAGAAGGCAAAACGAGGTGTTGAAGATGCTATGACCCTAACTTGGAACGAATTGAAGGAAATCATGACCAGACGATTTTGCCCAAGGAGCGAAATCAAGAAGTTAGAAGATGAATTTTACTCATTGAAGCAAATGGAAGGAGACCACACCACCTACAACAAAAGGTTCCTCGAATTACATCAAATGGTTCCCAACATGTTTACTCCCCTCTACCATTTGATCGAGCACTACATTCGTGGTCTTCCGTCAAAGATTCAAGACCTTGTGATAAGTACCAAGCCTGCAACTTTGGAAGCAGCAATGGAGCTAGCAACAGAGCTCACCGAGAACCGAATCCGAAACAAAGACTTCAAGGAGGAGAAGAAGAAGGATAAAGAATCGACTGAAACCTCCGACTCCACTCAAACCGAATCCCCTTCTCAACCCAATCCTAAGAGAAGAAGAGTTGGGCGACTTTTCGCTGCTACTCAACGAAACCAACCAGTTTTTCATGCCATACCCATCCGAGCTATCCCAATCACCCAAGTGGCACCCAACTCAGCTTACCCAAATAAGAAACCATATCTTGGACCTCACCCTCGATGCAACAACTGTTTTTATCACCATCCCCTTACTTTACCTTGCCGGCTATGTACAACTTGTGGACGCTATGGTCATTTGAGCAATGTTTGTCGCACCTTTCAAGACCAAACCTTTTCCCCTACTCAAAACATGGCCCAAACTTATCACCAACCCCAATACCCCATGTTCCCATATGCGCGAGCCTGTTTCAATTGTGGTGACCCTACCCACCTTAGAAACACATGCCCTCAATTGGTTAACGTTATCAACACTCAAGCCCAATCAAACCCAGTTAACCAAGTAAACCAAGAAAACCCAACCACTATGCCACCAGCAAGAGGAAGAGTCTTCAATATCAACGCCAATCCTGTCGAAGATAATGACGGCCCAGATGAAGATACTCAGCTAGTCCTCTTCGCCGAAGATCCAGATTCAACTCCTATTGTTTAGTCTTATGTTTTTCTTTATCACATGTGTAGACTGTTAGAGAAATTATTGGATATTATATATTATATATTGTTTTCAGTATATGCTTTTGCCGAGGCCGTAGCTCCCCATCCATCGAGGTTGAGTTTGATCCCCATTTTATTATGGGTTGATCAGGGCGTGCCCGCACGATCGGCTCCGTTTGTTTGAGCCTTGATCGGTTATTTCATTTTACATTTCAATACATGCAATACGCTCGGCTCCGTTTGATTGAGCCTTGAGCGCACATTTCAATTTACATTTCCAGTTCATGCAATACGTTCGGCTCCGTTTGATTGAGCCTTGAGCGCACATTTCAATTTACATTTCCAGTTCATGCAATACGTTCGGCTCCGTTTGATTGAGCCTTGAGCGCACAGACAATTTCATTATCAGTATCTTGTGGTTGTGGTGTTTGTAGTAGAGTCGCATCGAACTAACCATAACTTGCGGATAAAGTCAATGAAAATTTGACAAGGATATGGTGGATACGCCGATGGTACTTCCTATATATAAGTATTTTTGTCAAATGATCGGAGGCATTATCAGGCAGTTATGAGAGGTTCCATGCATAGGCTGATTGTGTGATGGTTGTTTAGATTAAGTTGTTCAATTTCAGTACATTCAATACGTTCGGCTCCGTTTGATTGAGCCTTGAGCGCACATACAATTTCATTCAATACGTTCGGCTCCGTTTGATTGAGCCTTGAGCGCACATACAATTTCATTATCAGTATCTTGTGGTTGTTGTGTTTGTTGTAGAGTCGCATAGAACTAATCATAACTTACGGATAAAGTCAATGAAAATTTGACAAGGATATGGTGGATACGCCGCTGGTACTTCCTATATATAAGTATTCTTGTCAAATGATCGGAGGCATTATCAGGCGGTTATGAGAGGTTCCATGCATAGGCTGTTTGTGTGGTTAAGTTATTCATATTCAGTACATGCAATACGCTCGGCTCCGTTTGATTGAGCCTTGAGCACACAATTTCAATTTCAGTACATTCAATACGTTCGGCTCCGTTTGATTGAGCCTTGAGCGCACATCCATTTCATTTTCAGTACATGCAATACGATCGGCTCCGTTCGATTGAGCCTTGATCGCACAGATATATTTCATTTCAGTAATTTATGTTTGTTGTATTGATTGTAGAGTTATAGGACTAATCATAATTCACTGATAAAACCAATGAAAATTTGACAAGAATATGGTGGATACGCCGCTGGTACTTCCTATATATAAGTATTCTTGTCAAAGGATCAGAGGCATTATCGGACGGTTATGAGAAGTTCTATGTAGGATTTATTAGTTTCTTGGTAACCAATCATAACTTGTGGATAAAACTAATGAAAATTTGGCAAGAATATGGTGGATACGCCGCTGGTACTTCCTATATATAAGTATTCTTGCCAAAGGATCAGAGGCATTATCAGGCGGTTATGAGAAGTTCCATGTAGGATTTAGTATTGCCTTGGTTGGAATTTGTGATACATTTATATCATCATGTTATTTAAAGAGATTGGATTGTGTTCCATTTCTACATAAACTAACCTCTCCATCATAACAAACGAGAGAGGAACTTCCATCATTCAAACATATATGCTATCAGAATGTGGATTCAAATATTTGCTGTTGTGTTTATTCATGTTCAAATATTCGCTGATGTGTCCATTCATGTTCGAATATTTGCTGTTGTGTTTATTCATGTTCAAATATTTGCTGATGTGTTCATTCATGTTAGAATATTTGCTGTTATGTTTATTCATGTTCAAATATTTGCTGATGTGTTCATTCATGTTTGAATATTAGCTGTTGTGCTTACTTATGTTCAAATATCAGCTGTTGTGTTTTTATTTATGTTCCATGTAGATTGTAGTGTTAGAAGTTTTGCCTTAGGATATAACCATATTTTCCCAAACGTATCTAAACACTTATGCAGATATCATTTTTAGCAAATCATTCCTGTTTATCAATACTTATACATTAGGCAACAAAAAGCGATTCCTGAATAGGGTACTTAACCCTTACAAGGAACGTTACCGCCTCGAACAAAAAACTTAAGCCCTTATTTTGTTAAGCATACAACTGTCAAACAAAACATCATCATCCTGTTAGTCAAAATATATCAATTTAAATTTCGGGATGAAATTTCTAAAAAGCAGGGGATACTGTAACATCCGTCAAAAAAACGGATTTACCAAACCCGCTCCGTTTATCAACCGAACAGTCAGTCAAAATTTTCGTTGCGAATTAAATGCCCAAAATATTTTTAAACGATCCGTAATCAATTATTATACGGGAATATATATTTCGTTTTTGAAAAACTGTCAAAAATCGTAAAATAAAAATATTATGCATCTGCCGGGTTTCGAACCCGGGTCTGTACCGAGTCACTCAGTGACTTATCACCTCACACACAAACCACTGCGCCAACTGCTTTGTTTGTTATCTAGTAGAATCATTTAATTGATAAAGTGTCGTTACGAATTCAAAACCGGCGCCCAATCAGTTCAGTCGTCGGAATCCCGGAATTCTCGCGAGTCTTAACTACAATTTACGTTATAACGTAAACCATTAACCAGATATCGGTTATAACTGATGATTGAAGTCCGCGACACTTTTCTATAACCGCCGGAAAACTTAAACTGATTAATACAGTCGAAAATCAGACCAAGTGCATTTCCATTTTCCCCTATAAATTCACCCTCAAACCATTGAAGACCTTTTCGCTCAAAACCCCACTCTTTCTCGGCGAAAACTCCTTCGCCGGAATTTTTCTGTTTTTCGCCGGAAAACCGAGTTTTAATCCCTGAGCTTTACTGAACCCCCTAAACCTTTACCGAAGTCACCCTTACATTTTCCAAGCTTTCCGGAGACTAGCTGCTATACGGAACACGTCGCCGGAGGTGAATTCTGTCGCCGGAGTTCTGCCGGAAAACAGAGGATCCAGTCGGTATATTTCTCCGCCCAGTTCCTTTTCCTTTTCACTTTTATCTTACCTTAATCGACTGTAAAACACTAATAAACCGATAAAAAAACCTTGAACCAGTCAGTCGACTTTCTCTGGTTATTCTTTGATGAAGAAGACGATGTACTGGTTATATTATAAGTGTAATTAAAATCATGAAATTAATCGGGTTAGACACACAGTCCAGCGGTGGACTGTGTGCACATAAAACGTTATACATACAAAGGTCTCGAGTTCGATTCCCGTCTCACACACGCTGCCTTAATAAAAACCATCGTTTTTGTTTACTGAACCGGAGCCGCCTTAGATATATGTTAAGTATATTGATAACCGGAATAATAATCAAGTTAGACACACAGTCCAGCGGTGGACTGTGTGTTTGTTTATATCGCTGGTCACGAGTTCGAGTCCGGTCTTCAGCACCGACTCGGACAATTACCTCTTCTTTTTAATTAAGGCAGAAAAGGAAATAAATAATTAGTATTTAAGTATAATAAAAATCGAATGATATAACATGTTGAACACACAGTCCAGCGGTGGACTGTGTGTTGGATTAAACCACAGGTCCCGGGTTCGAGACCTGTGGAGTGCATGACCGTGTCGTTTAAACTGTTTTTAAAATAAAAAGGATTTCTGTTTAATTGTAATTAATGTATATATGTAATTAAAATCGGATATATAACGGGTTAGACACGTAGCTCAGTTGGTAGAGCTGCGTGCACGCGTACGGGAGGTCTCGGGTTCGAGCCTCACTCAGCGCACAATAATATTCCATCGAACCGGTCAACGGTCAGGTCAACGGTCAACGGGTCAGTCAACGGTCAGAAAAAAAATAAAATATTTTTATTATTTTTATTTAATTATTTTAATTAAAAATCAATTATAAATACTTAAAAATAACATTTTTAAGATTAGAAAATAGCCTCAAACTCACAAAAATGCACCCAACAATCCTACTAAAATAGTTTAATAAAGTCCGTTTACTTACCAAACCATAATGCGATTTATCTAGGTTAAATCTCACTCGTGGTTAAAACCACTTCGCGTGCATTCAACGTCATCAAACGAACGCACCCACTGTGAGTGAATCTTACAATTCCCCCTTTTAAATTACACGTTTTGGGGTGTGTCATGTGTTATGAAATTAATTAATTTATTTATTTAAACTTGTGCCATACCACATCATGACTTAAACTTAGATTGTTTCTATTGTTGTGATTTACTTATATTCCTTTTGTCAAATTACATGAAACTCATACATTAAGCCCATCAGTTCCTCGTGGGAGACGAGTAGAACATCGCGTGCTTCACATCAAATTCATTATTGTTCATGTGTGTATCATTGAGTTTATATTGTTTGTAGTTGTGTTATTCATATTATCATGTTTATGCAAGTCATTCATTAGGCCCCTCAGTTCCTCGTGAGAGACGAGTTGAGCATCGCGTGCCTTTAATTGTACCATTATTGTTCATGAGTGTTTCATTTAACATCTTATGATTGTTGATCAAGTTACATCTAATTTTACTCATGTTTGGTTGTGCACATATTTCATAATCAATTTAAATAAATTGTTCAAATGTTTTCCATAGGATTCACTCGCCAACATTATGTTGATCCAAAAACCTTTTTACACATGATACAGGTGAACAGGTTGAAGCAAGGATAACATAGGATATGCCTTAGAAGAGAACAAAGAAGTTAGATTGTTAGTTAGATCATGTTGTAGCAATCATTGTAAATTTCCATTTAATTTGTATTAATGAATATGAAACGCTTAATAAATGTCATGAGCTTTGACGATAACCCAATCATGCCCCGATCACCTTTTCCGCTGCTGGTCGGGGTGTGACAATGATGATGTAACTTGACAAGTTATAACCTACCATTACCTTCAAAAACCTATCACTTTACAACTTCAAAAAATCAAGACTACTCTCTCTTTCTCCTTCCTTTTCGGCAGCCAAGACCCCCACAAACCCTTCCATTTTCATCCAATAAACCTACCTTTTGAACCTCTAAAATCTCATTTCAAGACCACCTAAGAAAGGAGCAAGCATGGAGGGCTTTTAGAGCTACATTTGGAGCTTAATCTCTTCTTAATCTTCATCATAATCTTGCAACATTGTAAGACTTTATTTCACTAATTTTAAGCTTGTTATAATATGTAGATTACTAAAGTACATGTGGATCATCTTGAATCTTAAAGAAAAATAAAAGCTTAAACCATAATCATAACATAAAAAGTCTACTAATGTGATATATTTTGTGTTGATCATGTTGCTTAGTGCTAGTTAGCTTATATATGTTTGGTGATTATGTTAAAGTAGGTTGTTTAAATATATGATCTTGTATGATTAAGAACAAAAATGAGGATTCAAACATATTAATGTTTGAATCAAGACAACATCATCCATTCCAATATCCATGAACTTTACTACAAAAATAAAAGTGATTTTTAACATTTTAAAACTTCATGCAAATTAAAAATTATGATTTTCACGAAGATGGTTTTAAAAGTGTGTTATTTAAAGTTGTTTAAATATAAGAACAAGATTAGTGTGCTACATATGATGGTTTAAATGATTTTGTTAAAAGGATTAAAAAGTGTCATCATTTTTACTAGAAAGTGTGGTTAAAAATATATATAAAGTTCAAGGATTATGTGGATCATTATGTGTGAAAGTGTTACATGCAAAGTTGATAGTTGGAACTTGATTTGAGATGATTGAGATTAAGGAATTTAAACGTGCTTAAGATGCGTTTTAAAAACGTGGAAAACGTCATAGTTTAGGAAAAACTATGGCGAAATTTTTCTAAAATCTAATCGCAATTAAAGTACGATTAACGGGGTGATTAATGGGACTAAACGCGATTAGTGACCTTAATCGGTAATTAAGAAAGTTTAATAAAAAGGGTTAAGCTCTAATCTTACAAGAACATTTATAAAACACACACACACACACACACACACACACATATATATATATATATATATATATATATATAAGTTATAAAAGGTTGTAAAAAGGAAAAAAAATGGATATTCTATAAGTACAAAAATATTCTTAAATAAATAAATAAATATATATATGTATATATATATATATATATATGTTTAAAATACACCAACTTATGTGTATATATACTTGTGTACAATTATGTGTATGTATTAGGAGTTAGGAAGAATACTAACTAAAACACAAATACACTATAAAAAACAATTTCAAAATACGCGACGACGAACGAGTATAAAAACACTTAAGGAACTAAATACATGAACAAAGTTAGATTACACTTGGGCACGAGACGCGGACGACGAACCATCGAACACCGGGCAAATCGTTACATAACCGTATACTACGGACAAAAATATGTATAAATAAAACCAAAAGCCGACATAAATTATTAGATAAACGGCCCAACAAAGTAAATGCGTATCTATCCACAATGGTCGCCGCATCATTACAACACTGAAAGGATATCTCTCAAGGGTGATGTTTGGGCGTTTCCACATGAAAATATATAACAATAAATTCTATGAAGAACTTTAAAAATAATATACGTTTGATTCAAAACCCACATATATCCCAACACTTAAGATTTCGGAAAGTACAAAACAAAGAGTCACAAATTATACCATGTAAAAGTATATACGTATAAAATACGCTCGAAATACGCATGTGATAAATACAAGTATACTTGGATTATGTAATGGGCTAGTAAAAGCCCACTAATATATATATATATATATATATATATATATAAGTTGGGCTAGGCCTACTAATATATAAAATGGGCTAAGGACCAACCTAAAATAGGTCACTTTGGGCTAGGCCCATTAACATGACAAATAGACTAAGCCCAACATCATATAATACATTTGTCTAGACCCCCTTACATAACTTTATTGGGCTAGGCCCATCCATACACAATGCATTTGGGCTAGGCCCATATACGCAAAAATACCAAATAATACGGTATACAAATACGTATAAATACAGTATAAATACCAAATAATATGGTATAAAAATACGTATAAATACAGTATAAATACCAAATAATACAATATACAAATACGTATAAATACAGTTTAAATACCAAATAATACGGTTGCTAATACGTATAAATACATTATAAAAACGTATAAATACAGTATAAGTACCAAATAATACAATATACTAATACGTATAAATACAGTATAAAATACGTATAAATACGGTATAAAAATACATAAGTACATAGCGATGTACTCACGTACAATTGTTTAGGTATACTCACGTAAAGAATAGTGTACAAATACATCAACGTATTTACGATGTTAAAAATAAATATTTGAACACTCATAATTACAAAAGGCATACAACATGAAGAATAAATGCTCATACTTAAGCCGAACATCTCGTTACGAATGAACGAGGTTCACTAAACTCAAAGTTATATATATTCGGAGAACATATATGTGACTACATAACGAACGTAAGCCGTGCGAGGCACGGAGACTCTTATGGGCTAGGCCCACTTATACCGTGTGGATCACGGAGACTCAAATGGGTTAGGCCCATTCTCACTTGTGTGAGGCACAAAGACTCTTATGGGCTAGGCCCACTTATACTCATGCGAGGCACGGAGGCTCACGAAGGGCAAGGCCCGTTCGTACAATTGATGGATACGGAATATATATATATATATAAGAAGTGCGCACACACACACACACACACACACACATATATATATATATATATATATTAAAACAAAAATGCGAAACAAATGCCAACATATTTAAAATACGTAAAGGACCCAAATACTTAACTTATACAATAACGTTCAAGATGAACAACGTGTAGGTAATGAACGGTAACTCAAGTGTCTGATGAGTTAGAGCACTTGTAGGTTGATACGCTCTTGGGATATCCGAATTTCTAGCATATATTCACAGACGCAAATCAGTGAGTTCATGTCCCCCTTTTCTCTTGTTTTTGGTTTATAACTCTCGGGGGGAAATACATGTTTTCGATGGTATGGTTTAGCTATGGAATGGAATATTAGATCATGTGCAAATAGGCTCTCTCTTAAGTGCCATTAATCTTTTATAAGACTGAGGAACAAGAGTGGTAGATCTATCGGTGTAGCGAGCCCCACTCATGGGCCCTTGTGTGGCCGCATGTAGTGCTTTTGTTGTCCCAGCCGGGTGGACCGAAGAAATCGTCTAGGGTTGAGTACTTCCTATGTCGGCACACATATTAATGTCCTTGCAAAACATTAATGATCATCAAGTTCATTGACGCTTTACATACCACATATTTTTACATATGAACTCTCAAATGTTTTTAAGAATCATTTGGCGCGCACACAAAACGCATGAACTCGCCAACTTTTGTTGATGTTTTTAAACTTACATATATTTCAGGAAATTGAAGTGGATCTTGGCGCAGTCGTTTACGAAGTTTTCAAGGTTGCTAGTAGTCGATGTCATCCGTATTTTGTAGGGTTTGGTCTATATATTCCATCTTTGAACGTAATATAGGATGCAAAGCCTTAATGTCTTAAAAGTTATTTTGAACAAGCCTATTTGTAAACTTTAAATTATTTATGTCGTCTTTTACTTCCAAACAACTTGTGGCTTGTAATGTTCATATATGGTGAATGGATGAACGTCGTGCATGTTTTTAAATTCATATAGTTGTTTACTTATGTCGTATGCGATAAAACTAATCAAGTTCACATCACACGTTTCCGCTATGAACGGGTGTGACAGAATTGTCATGTTCGACCTAGTCTGTAGTTTAAGAGTCCAATTATGACAATTCTTGACTTATGCTTAAAATGTAAATTCTTCCTATGTTGCTTCTATCTTTTCTTTTGGTCTTAATACATGCAAAAAGTCTTTCCTAAGACATTTACACACTTGAAGACACTTATACAAACGAGACGATCTCACCAAAATAGGGGTGAAACCCGCACTTTGGTGATCACTCTCAATCCACGTATTCGACTTTCCATGAAATTACGCCATCAAGTTAGGAGTGATATCCATACCTTGATGGAAAATTTCCATTTCATAGTCTAGTGGACCCTTACCAACGAGTCAGAATTCGCTCCTCGTTTGGTAAGTATCAACCATACTTAGGGTATGACGTTGTCAAGATAGGGTGAAACCCGCACCTTGTCAACTAGTCCCACTCCTCAATTTTCAATCTTCCCAAAGTTTTGATTATTCGATCAATTAGATACGTATAGTAACTGGAAGGGAGAAATGTCGTTAATCGCTTCTTGACGAGAGCATTTCACTTATAGGCCAAAGCACATCCCTCTAACTTGAAAGGATCCTCGATTCACTTTGGAATTGTCGACGTTTCTCTACCCAAAACATTCCTACAATTTATGAGCCTATTCTTTTATGTGATTCAATGTTTATGTGTTTTAATACTTGATTACCTCGTTCGTTTCGAACCTGATGCACAATTCGCACATCTTTCGCAATCAAAAACAATAATAATTCTTGCAAACCAACTAAATTCACACTCCTTACGCAATCATAGTGTTTATACTATTGGATACTTGTTATGCTTATGTTACCTATGTGAATTCATACATGTTATACAATACTTACATGCTCAAACGTGATTTTATTGTCAATCACCTAGATGTCTTTTTCGCAAAACTCAAGTTGGAGAAATGAGTCGAAGTCCAACTCCAACTCGACTATTTTCAAACAATCACTATATCAAAACTTATACCTAAACCTTTTATCATTGTTACAATTTTTCTCATTTATGCATAAACCTCGAACCTTACTATTTTATCCAAACGATTTCTCACCCTACAACATATTTACGTAGATTACATACACGAAACCCCTAATGACACTTTAAACGTTTCTTTCATAATTTTTCAAAAACTTTATGAAATGCTACCCATCAACTTAGTCGGTCAAACGAATCTCTTGCCCTCGATTTTCACAACTCGTCTAAAACACACTCACTTTATACTACCATCTAAAAAACATTTTATTTCCAACGAGAAACCAACGAAAACTTTCTCTCACATACGTATAAGTACTTTGCTAAAATACATTTCAAAAATTTAAGTTTTACATGAAAATTCAAAACACAACTTTTCTTACATCAATAAAATAAATTAAAGCAAGCTCACTATTTTACAACCTTTTCAACATACGCAAATCTAAATCTAAACATATAGGCAAGAAAATTTCATATGCGAATACAAATTTTGAAACAAAAGTAACATTTCTTTTTACAAACCACATTTTACATAAAAAAAAAGAATTAATACTTTTCTCAAGATTCACCCGACATTCACAAATTTGGTCCTTCATTCCCGATAAACCCGACTTATTTTAACCAACTCAATGTTTTGACTCAAGCAACCATACACATGCTTATCGCCTTACACGATTCCATTTATGCAGTCAATGTTACATGACAATATTACACATATCATTATTACACTTCGTATTTTACACACTCGCAACTTCACGGTAGCTTATATATGCTAAATCCCATTTTATTTCACTTACACGTTCTATACTACATGCTAATTTTATGCGTATTTATCATCAGTCATACTCAAAACTCATACATTCGCACTACCTGGTAGTCATACTTGACACCTATAAGTGGGCATAACCCGAGTGGTTTCACATACGTTAGACGTACTCACACTTAAATACAATCATGCTTACATGCATAATTTTTATACGCTATCTTACACACCTTTTTCTTGTAATACTAAATGTAACCTGACCCGTACACTACTAGTACAAACTACGCTGATCATGCACAAACCAAAATAATCGCGGGTGCACACGAGATTATACTGGTAGGTGCATGAAAACCATAGTAGGTTCTACTGTGTATCGCAACACGGGACGTAACATGACACCGAATAGCAAAACGGACGTAACATGGTGTGAACATGGTGAATAAGCCGCTGATACTTCCTATATATAAGTGTTCCTACCATGTTACCAAACTTCGTAAAATGTGCCATGAGAAATTAGGTGTTTTCCTGGACCTTGTTAAATACATTTGATTCATAACAAACTTTGGTGACCCCACTTCGAAATGATTAGTACTCGATTACCCATGACAAAGCTCCATTCTCAAAATTGTTAGCCTTAACCACTATAACCATCGCTAGCATCTCTCAACATTCCATGTTCGTATTTTATCCGATATTCATACCATTTTTACCCCTCGCATACACCTACCAACTCATTCATTCAATACCATACCACGATATTCCCAAATCTTCCCTTAACTATTCATCCAAACTTTATTTATAGCGAATCAGCCAAAAACGTTCATTCCATTTTTATAAACATCCCCACCGGCTCAATCTTGTCAAAATGTTCCTTTCTTTAAAACTATCTTCCACTCTTGTTTATACGCAAACTTCAACTAGTCGGTCTATTACCGCCAAAACCTTTAGAAAACGTAAATATTTAGCCCCTAGTTCTCTCCAATAATATTTTCTACAACAAGTGATTTTACTAATACGCCTTAGAACTGACAAAACTTTTCTTACAATTTACGATGCGGACCACTCATTTTAATCAAAATACATCCTTATGCATACTAAAACCTTCCTCTCAGGTCGCACTCTTTTAAAATATTCCTTTCAATGAGTTGTCCAGACTCAGTCAAACTCACTTGCTTACACACACACATAAACGTTTTTACTTATCCTTATACACATTTACGATTGATGTCTCAAAAACGCCTTAGTCAAACAAATTACTTTCACAAACCTACCATTTTTATCCTTCAAATTTTGGTACATATTTACGCACTTATACACGAACTCCGCAAAACTTAGAATTTCAAAATCTTAATTTTGGCCAAACATATTCACCAACATGACATCTTTTCCAAAGTCTTTCTCTTAAATAAATTCCGGGACGAATTTTCCTAAAGGAGGGGAGACGGTAACGCCTCGCTTTTCATACCTTCCTTAATTAGAAGGATTGTTGTATTTCTATTTTTAGAAACTTGTATTCGTATTCCTTTTCAATCTTGTAATCGAGACTTGAATCGTAATAAAATTTATACTGGTTACATGCTTGTCTTACATACATTCAATCATTAAATTATGCAAACTACTTGTTATACGTGCAAAGTTCCATGCATTCATACACGTTATATGCCTAAAACAAGCAAAAATAGCAACTTAAACTAAGTACAAGGACTAAAAATAACATAATCCGGAGAAAGTGGTTTCTTTCCCATGGATTGGTCCATTTTGTGTTTGTTGCATTAAATGCACCCAACTAACAACCCCCCTAACCCCATCTATAAATACCCACCTTCTCCCACTCTCATTTCACACCTCAAACACTTCTTCTCTTCTCTCTAAAACTCTCTCTATCTGAAGGTTCAAGGCTTTCAAAAGATAGTTTGGTGTTCCTCCAACCCTCCAAACCCTTCACGAAGTAACAAGTGAAAGTTTGCAAAACCGTGAGTACACTTGACCCATTTCTCTTTTTACACAAATTTGGGTTGTAACATGTTAACTTACAAAATACACGAATACACACACTACATGCTTTATACACTCAATCCATCATACATGCTTATTGTTATGTTTAGGTTCATGCTAGATTCATACATGCTTTTGTCATTAACTTGGCTAGCCCCAACTTAACATATATAGCGCTATAGGAGTAGCGCACCGCCCGTCGGGGGAATGTTAAGCTTTAAGCTGGTTCATTCTTAATTCATACTTTAGTCTCGTTACTTCGTGTGACGAGGTACACATTCATTCTTGTGGACACTTGGGTTTGACAATTAGTGTTGCATGCTAGCCTACCTTGTATACAATTGCCATGTAGATTTGAGTAAACTCTTTTATACGTATGCCATGTACTTAAACTTGTGTACTTGCCAATACTTTTGTATTGAACTATACTTTTAACATGTTACAGGTTGATGATGATGCTTATGACAAATCTAGTAGGGACGACATAGAAACGCACCTAGAATGTTAGGCTTTCATGTTGTAATTTTGTTGAAGTTATTGTATTTTGATTTCTTTTGTAATTGACAATTTGATATATGAAATGAACGAGTTTTGATTTAAATATTGTCGCAAATAGTGTTATGATGTATTGAGCAATCTATTTCGTCTCAATCTGATGTTTCCGCCGTCGGTTGGAGTGTGACAGCAGTCACTGTTTAACTTTTAGCACCCCATCTTTTTGTTATTTTTTTAATTGGATTTGAAATTTGAGCTAAAATGAAGATTGGGCCTTTTACAGATTTGGATAAGTTAATAATTCAACCTTTAGGTAAATAGGAGTTTTTTTGGGCCTTTTATTATACATAATATATAACAGCTTTTGAAAACTTGTCAGACCCATTGGATTTTTAGGCCTACGGTGACGGCCCGATTTGGTCAGCCCAATAGCCCCTCTGCCGACACACCCTCTAAAATTGCTCACAAACCAACAACTTAAATCATAAAGATTATAATCGTCACAACTTGGGAAGTACTACCATTATATATATATATATAATATAATGATATCTTTGAGTTGCAAGCCTTTTGGTTTGGAATTTAGTAACCCAAATAAATCTAGTTACTTAAATATTAGAGTAAACTTTCGTTTTGCTCCTTGTGGTTTAGTCACTTTAATGGTTTTGCCCCAATCCTTTAAAAATAGCCACTTTACTCCCTGAGCTATGAAGCCCTTCATGATTTTACTCCCCGTCTCTAACTTCATCCAAATTGTTTATTAACTGAAAGGGTATAATGGTAACTTCAATACCCTTAATTTCTTTAAATTTGTTTTTTTCTAATTTATAACAAATGCAGTCTCTACCCCTCCCTCTCTCTCTCTCTCTATCTACAAGATGTCCCTCTCTATTATAAAAATGAAACTTCCAGGTAATAAAAATAAAATAAAACAGACTATCTATTCATATATGTATCAGACAATTATATCAAACATTACTTTATCATCAGCCTACACTCAACTGCATCACACCATTAGCCCCTCATTACTGCCACAAATCCACCGCACCACCACAACACTCTCTCTCTCTTACACACACATTAATCTCATTAGTACCACCACAACCCACCTCCTACCACCGCACATCGCAACCACCTCACTGTAACCACCTACTATATACGCCATCACAACCCCACCTCCTACAACCGCCATCACAGCCACCTCACTGAACCCACCTCCTACAATCACCATCACTGCCACCTCCTACAACCGCCATCACAGCCACCTCACCGGAACCCACCTCCTACAATCACCATCACTGCCACCTCCTACAACCACCATCACATCCACCTCCTACGACCACCCATCCGTCCAACAATATCAACACCATCGTCATCATATGAAACCCTAGTCGTCTTCATCAGATCTGAACAAACCCTAGCTCCTTCATCAGATTAGAGAAAACCCAGATGTAGAGAGAGAAAGACGGTGAGAGAGAGAGAGAGAGTAGTGGTAGTGCCGGATGTAGAGAGAGAGACGTTAAGAACGAGAGAGAGAAAGTTGCGATGGCAGCAGGTGGTGGTTACGGTGGCAGATGGTGGTGGTGTCGGCGGATTATGGTGGCAGTGACTGATATGCAACTTTGATGATGGTTCCGGTGGGGTGATACCGGTGGTGGGTGGTGGTTGGTGATGGATAATAGAGAAGATGAATCTGGAGAGAGAAGAGACAGGAGAGTGTGCAGAGAGAGAAAATAAATATAAGAGAGAAGATGAATATTTATATAACATATAAATATCTTTATAACTGAATTACCAAAATAACCATTATTTTTTCTTAAATTACCAAAATGCCATTCTAGTTGATAGGCATTTTGGATAAAGTTAAAGCCATGGAGCAAAATGGAGAAAAACATAGCAAACTATTGGAGGAAAATGACTATTTTTAAAGGATTTGGGCAAAACAATTAAAACGACCAAACCATAGGGAGCAAAATGGAAGTTTACTCTAAATATTAACTTTAATAAAAGTTGGATTTTTAAAATCTCTCGTCACAAAGTCCATCTAGTTAATAAATGGGAGTTGAAAACGTGAAAACTGGAATTTAAGTATGTTTGAAATCGGCAACAATGTATGTTATCTTAACATACGAGGAGAGCTTATTATTTATTTTATACATATACTATTGAGTATTGAGCTTAGGATTTATTTTAACTATACTATTGAGCATTGGGTATTGATATAGTAGGAATATCTTAACTACTCCATTACATGGAACATTTGGGCTTTAAACACCTTATACTTTTTTTGAATCCTGTTATTTTGGTGTTATGTTAGTATTAATGAATAACGCATGTTATAATAGATGATAACACTCAACATATTTATGATATGAAGTTAGTATATATCAGATGGCATCTCATTGTGACAAAAAGGATGCAACCTCATTGTGGCAGTGAGTTAATACCATTGTGTCTGAAGAGTCGGCTTTGGGCCTGTACAGGAGTTTCCACTGCACTGGACCCAAAATATCTAAGTGCTCAAAATTGTTTAAAAAATCTATATATATTTTATATATACACTTATTCTAGAAAATAATACACAAATTCATTGTTTGGCTCGGTGGATGCGGCAATTATATATTGAACCGGCTGTTCCGGTCCTCCGGATTAGAATCCCACGCTGGTGTCTTTTCCTTTCTAATTTTCTTCTGTTTCTCTATGTTTATGTTTGGGTCTCAATGGGTTGATTTAAGCTTATTGTTTTATTAACAGGGGAAAGGCCCTGTATGCTCACACCAATTGGCAATTGTTTATAGGATGGTGGTCCATTAGCAAATGTAAAGCCTTAAACACCTAGGCTGGAAAGGTGAAAGTTATGGGTTCAAATCCCACTGACGACAAAGGATTAAAGAAATTAGCCGTTCAAAAAAAATCGTCAATTGCAAGCTTTTTTTTATTTTGATTTTTTCACATGTAAATTGAGGCCTCTTTTTTTTAATATTGATTTTCACATGTAAATTCAGACCTCATAAATTTGTAAGTTTTTTTTTTTAATTTTTTTCTTCTCATTTAACCTTTTCCATAACAAACTTTACATGTTTTCTTGTTCAAATTTGTAGGTTTTTTATTTCTCATTCTCATTTAACCATTTATAATATAGAGTTAGAATTAGAATAACTCAATATCTCATTCTATTTATTTTATTTGTATGAAAAAGTTTGTGTTGTCAAACTAATTTGGATATATTTACATATTACAGTTCTTTTTGCTAAAATGATTCAAGTGTTGGTTATTTTTACTTGTATGGAAGGTGTTGAAACTAATATTAGATGTATTAATTTATTTGTAACATGCAACTAGGATTTACTGTTTTTATTCGATGCTAATTGAGTCGTGAATTCACTCTATGAACATGGATAATTGTGATACATTAAAGTATAGAGAAGAATCGGTATGGACTATAAATACTTGATCGAGAGCTTTACTTTCAAAAACGCTAGGAGAGCCTCATGATTCACTTATGTAAATAAGTTGATTATTTCGCTACACTACTTTTGTTTTGTTATTTTATAACAATTATCGTTGTATTGTGGTTTTTTGATATATGATTGATGATTATATTATAAGGACGGGACCCAATTTGTTGTCTCACATGAGACCCAAAAGTTTATTTTTGATATATGATTAAATGTTATCGTTACAAAGAGGAGAATAGGGGATTCTCCTTGTAACCACCCTCTAGCGTGAGAATAAGTATCGACTTTGAGAATAATAGTGTGTGTATGAAGTGGAGAACAAGAGAGTGGTCATTAAACCTGGAGGTGAAGTCCTCTATTTATAGCCGAGGTGATTTGTGAAGGAGATGGGCTGAGGGCCTTAAGGCCCGAGATCGACAACAAGGAATATCCATTTTGCCTCCTCTGCGACGACCGTTAATGATTCCTAGCGAGAGGGTAGTTGGCGCATGGTGAATGATCCACAAGTCTTGACTGTTGTCCTTGTTGTCTGGTCTGTCAACAGCAGCTAGGTGGAGATCGTGGGTCAATGGTCGGCGCTAGCTGATTGTGCCACGTATGTGTCCTTGTGTACTTCTTGTCCCCTGCACGATTGTTCATCATGCAGCATGATCCAACACAGTCTGTTGAGCACCTATTAGCCCATGGCTCTGCCACCTGTACCTTTCGTATTTGTTTGGTGTTGCCTTGCGCTTCTCCTTCTCGCGCGACCTACGTGGTATCCGTGCAATCGGCGCAAGGTCCTAGAAATCATGTTTCTTTCCTGAAAGGTTTAGTGTAAGAATTGCCTTTATCTTAGTTCTGACCTCGCGTGCGTCTCAGGAAACATCTCTGCAGTCGGTGCAAGGTCTGAGAAGTCGTAATTATAGCTTATCTTGAGTATGGTCTCGCGCGCGACCTAAGGTTGACCCGTGTAGTCGGTGTAGAATTGAGGACCATACCCCTTCACGATGTTGTACGTTTCAAAGCTCTAGTATATGTAACAACCCTTTTTTGAATCTAAAAGGCTAATTTGTTAATTATGAAACTATGTATACGAGTACATGTAGCCTTGAATCAAACAACTTAAAAGAATGAACAATACATACCTTAGGGTCTTGTATGCCATGTACATATTATGGGTCACTAACATCATTTAACCCATATACTTACCTCTATTCTTTCCCCTGACAGCTCGGGACGACAAGTCTTGGTCAAATTCGGGGTGGTGGCTATGCCATCCCTTGTATTATACATGTGGCTGGTAATAATCAGTTTCAAAAGCAGGTTGATTCGGGTTTCGGTGAAGCAACATACCAACTATTCTGTAAAGCTTGTTACCACATGCATCAATTGCCAATTAAATACTTTATGGTAAATCAATATACCAATTGGGGTGTGGAAGTGTTTGGGTGAAAACGGAGTTCAATGATTAACTAGTTTGTTCAATCTTAATTTTAGATCTGGAAGGATGCCAGATTAATGGAGGAGGAGTGTAGTAGTACCTTTATATAAGAAAAAAGGAGATGCACAATGTTACGGGAATTACATGGGGATTAAACTACAAGGACATACTATATATTTATGGAATAGGGTAATTGAGACTAGACTTAGGAGAGGAACTCAGGTTACGGCAAACCAATTTGGTTTCATGCTAGGGTGGTCAACTATGGAAGCAATACATATTTTAAGGAGATTGATGGAGAAGTATAGGGAGAAGAAGCGAGATCTACACATGATGTTCAATGATCTTGAAAAGGCATATGGTTGTATGCCTCGAAGAGTAATTTGGGATAGTTTATAGACTAGAGGGGTTTCCGAGAAGCGTATAGACTTAATTAGGGATATGTATGTTAGGACTAGTACTAGCGTCCGGGCGGTTGTAGGGGATATACTGATTTTTTCCCTGTGGAGGTAAGACTCCATCAAGAGTCTGCCTTAAGCACTTTCTTATTTGTGGTTGTCCTCGATGACTTTGTTGATACACTTCTGTGTCTGTCGCTTGTTCTTAATTACGTCAAAAATTGTACGGTCTTTGTTTGTTGTGTCTGTAAAGTTTGGTCATGTTGACCACATCAATATATCATCCTATCTTGATTTGGTACGACGTTTGATTTGTTCGTACGAATGAAAGGTGCTCGTATGAGCAAGTTTCTTGCTCGTACGAGCCATTCCATGTTCGTACGAGCCATTGTATACTCGTACGAATGACTATGTTAACAAAGAACATTGCTTGGTCGTACGAATGAGTTACTCATTCGTACGAGCCATAACCCGTCCATACGAACAACCATGTCTGAATGTTCTTCGTGTCTTTGTAGTGCTCCGTGCGGCCAGCAACATTCTTCGTATTGTTGGCACTATATAAACAAACATGCAGTTCTCAGTGCTCAGCGACTAAGGTAGAGATACCAGACGCACTTGAGAGAGAACACTGAGAGTGTTTAGAAAGATAAGCAGTTTGTTCAAGAATATATGTACCGAGTCTCTCTGCATATCAATATAGTGAACATTTGAAGATATATCTCTTGTTATATTGATTGTGCTCTTGCTTCGGTTTGCATACACACCTGGATTCCTCACTTGTGTGTGTTACATAAACAAGGAAGCAGGATTATCTTGATCCTCCTAGTGGACCTACAAGTGGTATCAGAGCTTTGGCTCTCTTCCTTGTTAAAACCAAGCTTAGTGTTGTGTCTGAGCTAGTTGTGAGGGTTTCTGGAGTGTTCTTAAACTTTCAACAGGAAACTTAAGTTTTTAAAAGATAACTTGATTAAAACTTAGTTAAAACTTGTTGTATCCAGAAAATTTTCATAAAAACCTTGTTATAATACATGGAGACATGTTAGGAATTGTTTTTTTTAATTTTCTATCAAAGTTCAAGTTGAACATATTTTCAGGTGAAACATTGCCGGAGAACTCTCCGGAATATTATTGTAGGGTTGACCAAATCTCAGGACATGACTGTTTTGACTGAAAAGTTGATATGGAATGTTTGTCTTTTAACCAAAATTGTGTAGACAACAGACCACTTTCGAAAACCAGTATGTGCTAAAAAAGGAAATTTTCACCAACCTGCCCTACAAAAAGAATCCCCTCTGCGAAAAACCAAACTTCAGAGAAAAACATCAGGCGAAAAACAAGTCATCCGCACGAAGAACCTGGTTCGCACAAAAGACAAGTTCATTCGCACGAAGGACTCTCATTCGTACGTAACACCTGGTTCGTACGAAGGACTGTCATTCGTACGAATCATTGATTCATACGAAGAACCCTCTCTTCTTTGATTGTTTTTCGTGTTTCAGTTGTTCAATATTTGTGATTTTTAAAAGGAGACTGTTATTTTCAAAAATTAAACTTTAAACCTTTTAATTTTCATAAACAAGAAAACAAAATGGGTAAAAATTCTTGAGATTGGGGGTGCAGTACAAGTCAAGACGCAACCTCATGGGCAAAATCTTTAATACCTCCAAATATAATTACCGCTGGTCAATGGGCTTTTGTTACAAATCAAAATCAAAGCATTCAGACTCTTCACCTTAGCGAGAGTGAAACTGGAAGTAACAATTGTCCCCCAAAGTTGAATCATATGAACGATTATCCTTCATGGAAGAGTCGTTTTCATACATATAATCTTGGTCAGAATGCCAAATTATGGACATGTTTTGCTTCTCCATACAGAGAATCTCTTCAAGAAGTTGTATCAAATTCAGCCTTTTTAGCCAAATTAGATGAGAATGATAAACGAGCCTATGATCTAGAAAAGAAGGCCATTGCCATTCTTACGCAAGCTCTTCACAAAGATATTTATCATCAGTTTATGCATTGTACAACTACGAAGAGCTTGTGGGACGTATTAAAAGCAAGCGGAGAAGGAAATGCAGCAACGAGAAAAATTCGACATGATCTTTTGAAGAAAGAATTTGAAGGGTTTCTGTTTATGGAAAATGAATCACTAAACAATATGACAACTCGTTTCTATCATTTGCTTAATGAGATGTACTCATACAAGGTTCTTGCATCACAACAGGAGATGGTTATGCGTTTTGCTTATGCTTTACCACCTAAGTGGAATCAATTTATTGAATTGCTAAAACATACATGTGTGATGGATGTGCTCAGCATTTACGAATTTATTTAGAAACTTGAAAACAAAAATGAAGAAGAAATTCGCAAAGCAAAACGATTTCCAGTTCCACAAAATCCAGAAATGTATTTTTGGAGGCATTAACCCAGGTATAAGTACAGTTCAACAACCAAAACTTCAAACAACAATCATGTTAAATTCAAATCCTTTTCTGCCGCAAGTTAAACCAGATCAGTCTGTTGGTACAAGTACTCAAGTTCATGAACGAGTTTTTGATCCAAAAGTCATTCTTCCTCTACCTCAAGATATTAATCCAACTCCTCAAGCTTATGAACTAGCATTTGATCCAAAAGGATATCATCCTCAACCACAAGTTCAGCAACAAGCTTTCTATGGTAAAAACTTACAACCCCTCAAATTCAAACACTGTCAGACTCGATACATCAAACCTTTCTAAGGTAAGTGTGGAAGTTGCACGGGAACATATGGAGCTTCTAAACACTTTGGTGAGCTCTTACTGTGGATTAGTAGCTGGACAAACTGGTAATATCAATTTAACCAATGAAGACTATGTGCAAATCGATAAGGAGGGGATGGAGCTAATTGATATCATATGGGCGTTAGCAAGTGCTATAATAAGAGCAAAAGACTTTATGGAGAAAACAAGAAGAAACAATCTGGATAGCAGCAAGGATACTCCATACGGTTTTGACAAAAAGAAAGTTACTTGTTTCAATTGTAGAGAAAAGGGGCATTTTAAAAGAGAATGCACGAAGCCTCCACAGCAAGGGAATCAATATTCGTTCAACAGAAATCAACTCACTAACAACGAAAGATCAATAGTTCCTGCAAATAATTCCAACCGAGCATTAGTTGTTCAAGCAGATGAGGGATGTGATTGGTCTATTCAATTAGGAAATAATGGTGGAGGAGGAACTGCATACTTAGTGAAATTACGAAGAATGATAACAATGGAGAATCATCCAGAAATGATGACAGTTCATGGGATAGCAGCAGTTCAGATGAAGCTGAATCGACTTCGAGTGAAGAACGATCTAAAGATGTTAATGCTAAAGAAGATGAGGTAATCGCTGAAACTGAATCGACGGATAGCAGCGAAGAAGATTTGGAGCATGAAACTGAAAGACCATCTGATGAGTTTTCCAAACATCTCTCATCAATCGGATCTTCCACTCTTCGTGCAGCATTCATGACCCGCTTATTTTGCCAATCCAGTCATGTAAGTTTCGATAAACCTATTGTGTCTAAGTTTTTTGAATGTATAGCTTTAAAAGGTAAATACTTAGAACTTGAAGGTAAATTTGATCACATGAAGAAACATTATCAGAGTTTGATTGTAGATCTGACAAAGTGCACTGAGGCAAACACAGCTCTTAAGAAAAACGAAAAATAATTTAAATCAACAATTGAAACTTTAAAGAAGGATGTTTCGGAATTATCAAAGGATGTTTTGAGAAAACAAACATCCATTAATAATTATATAAACATGCTTGAAGAAACAAAAAAGGAGCTAGCCTGTGCAAAATGTGAACATGATGCAATCAAACTCAAGTTGGATAGTTACTCCAACTCAAGATATGTTTTTGATCACATCATTGATGTTCAAAAGAAGAAAGGTGATGTGAAATACATAGGTTATCAGTCTTGTCCCCCTCCGGTTACGCACAATTACTCCAAAATACCAGATGATGAAGATATGCCATAGTTTGAACCCATCGTTCCATTAGATCTAGATGAATTTACAGCTGGTCTAGGGTTCACTAATTGCACATCTTCAAGTCAAGGTCAACCGGATGACGTCAGTGACTCAAAGCCTATGAATAATCACTGACGGGTGGTCTTTTGGACAACCCGTAAGTGCGTTAAAATGATAAATATTCCCACGCTTTAAACGTTTATTTGTTACGATTTGATATCTGTGGTGCATATGCCTTTGCAGGTACTGAAGAGCATAACGAGGGAAATTTAACGTGCTTTTTCGGAGAATTGCAATTGGCTAATTGAGGCTTTGGACTTGAGAGATTGAAGAAGGGCAAAATGGGAATATTCTGTTGACCACCGTAAGCTACGGTGGCCACCGTAGCTTACGGTGGAGTCCACACTCAAAAGTCACCGTAAGACAGACAGTCATCACCGTAAGGAAAAATTTCACCACCATAAGCTACGGTGGGCACCGTAGCTTACGGTGGTGAGCTACGGGAATTGTGTAACTGCCCATTTTAAGAGGTTTTGAAGAGTCTTTTATCATCATCAATCATTGGAACAGTTTGCATAGAAAATATGGGGCGATTTTGAGTAGTTTTCATTGATTCTAACAAGTTCTAAACAATATTTTGGTGTTGTCGATTCGTATGAACACGACAATTGAAGTATGTCTGATTGTGAGAACATGAGTGGCTAGACATTTCGGTGATCATCTTGTGTGGAAGGTTCGGTAAACAATTGTGTTTCAATTTACATTTTTCTAGAATAATTGCTATTTTATGGTGGTTATGGTGTTGATTGATTGTTTGTAAATTGTTGGTTGATATTGTGCTTATTGCTTATTTCGTACGTTCTTGGTGTCGTTGACAATCAAGATATCACGGGAAGGTTTACGGGTTGGGTATTAATCCATTGGTCATCGGGTAACGACCTCGCATTTCTGTCCGAGTACTTTGTTCCCTTTTATCACAAATAGTTAATCAAACACGAGTCATGTCTATGTGACTCTTTCTAGTATAATTGAAACACATGCGTTTTGAACCGGAAACCCAAGATGATCATTCTCTTATTAATCTGTTAAAAGAACCAGTTTTCGAATCGTTAAGTAGTTAAAATCCAAATCTATTAACCGAAAATCTGAAATTAAATTAGTGCAAATTAGGTAATTAGTTATAATAGTTTAACCTTTTGATAACACTAGTTCCACAATTCCTTGTGTTCGATACCCACTTGCCGCTAGCTAATAGCAGTTTTGGGATTAAATTTGTCAACGACTACACGTCAAATTTTGGCGCTGTTGCCGGGGAATTGTGCGCAACTTGTGTTACTTCGTGTTAGTATAGTTTGTTATTTTTCCTGGTTTACGCTGGTTGTGTTAGTGTGCAGGTTCTTACAGGTGTATGCATACTAGAGGATCTAAAAAGCTATCACCATTGGCATTTGATCCGGAGATCGAGCGAACTCTATGACGCAATCGGGTTTTGTTACGAGAGAATAAGATTAGTGGTTCCCCAACAACACCATCCACACCTATTTCACCACTCAATACCATGGAACAATTGCCTACCACCACAAACCAAACCTCACCATCTATACCTCCACCAAATTCCACCACTCACCCAACTTCGACACATGAAGTTGACCCATCTAACACCGCATCATTAGTACCACCATTTTCATCATTCTTTCCCACATCCGGTCAATCCTCATCCACCCAATACCCTTTACCAACTCAACCTTTACCTAGCTCCACCATTATCCATACTTCACCTACATTTCAAACATCAAACCATCCGGGTTCCCATAATCCTTTTTCATAGTTCGTGCAAACATCAGATGTAGGAGGAGATGGGTATGATGATGGTTATGAAGAGGAATTTGGAGGTTATGAAGATGAAGGTTACTATTATGGGGGTGAAGGAGTTAACTTGGGACCGCAAGGGGGAATGGGGTACCCACTAAGGCAACCTACGGGGGTGCAACAAGTTCGTCCTCAGGGGCCACCATTTCAACAACCAATGCCTCTACCACAACTCCAAGTTCAACATCAACAACCGCAACTCCAAAGACTTATGCATCAACCTCTACCTCAACAACACTTTGTACCTCAAGGGCTAAGACAAGGTCCAGTGGGCCGACCAAGAGTACCATTGGGTGCTCCGCTCGACATCATCGAGAAGTAGTGCGGGGGGTTGAAGCGCATTTTCGTCTGGTTATTACCAATAATCCTTCTCCGGTAGTAATACCTCAACGGCCAGACGGAATGAAATTTGAAGTTAGGACGACTGCATTGCAAAGCTTGCTGAAGTATAAGGGTCTAGCAACGGAGGAACCGTACATCCATTTGGAAACTTATGATTTCATTTGCAACACTATTGGGGGGCAAGGATTCTCATCGGATGATGTTAAGTTGGTGTTGTTTCAATTTTTGTTGGAGGACAAAGCGAAGAGGTGGTTTCATACTTTACCGTCCACATCTATCTATACTTGGGCCGACATGCAACAACGATTTCTCGAAGAATTTTTTTTGGCCCAAAAGATAAATGAAGCAAGGCGGAGTATAAGGAGTTTCCAACAACAACCAAGTGAAATGTTTCATGAGACATTTGAAAGATTCAACATGATGTTGAAGAATTGTCCTCATCATGGTATAGCATTGTGGGAGTTATTGAATGCGTTTCATGAAGGTTTGATCTCGGAGGATGCTCGGGATTTAATGTCTATCACAAATGGTACTTTTGGAACAAATTACGAGTAAGATGATTGGGCATTTCTAGAACAAATGGCGGTCACATCAAAAAGGAAAGCACAATCGTCAAGGCGAGCTAGACATGTGATCACAAGATCTCAAGTGTATGCGGTGGAGGATGGAGAAGCATAAGCATCAAACCAGGTATATAATGTCTGTACTAACTGTAATGAACTTGGTCATGTAGCAGAGGTATGCTTGGTGGGAATAAGTGCAAATCAAGTCGAGGAAGTGAATGCTATTCAAGGGGGTGGTCGTGATTTTAATATGAACTCCAACACATACCACCCCGGGTTAAGGAACCATCCTAATTTCCGCTATGGGAACCCGGCGAATCAAGCGAATCCAAATTTTCAAGGAGCTCAACAAAATTCCGTTCCACTCTAGCAATATAACCAAGGTCAAACTTCATCAAGTGGCAATGAAGTTATGGATATGCCCCGGATGATGCAACAAGATATGCAAAGGAGGAATCAGTTGGATGCCACTCGGGCACAAAAGGATGAGATTCAGGACAAAGCTATCTAATCACTGACCACACAGATGGGGCAGCTGGCTAGTGAGGTAGCAGCATTAAAGCAACAGAATGGGATGCTTCCCAATGATACACAAATTAACCCGAAGAATATAAAGAACATACCGATCAATAGGGTAAGTGTCATTCCTAAAAATGATAAATATTTAACTGCTTCTGTTGTTCGTGTGAGTGCAGGTTTGAATGAAATAAGTGTCGAGAGAGTTGGAAGTGATGCAGGAGAGCCAGTTATCCCGATTCAAGTTGGGAAGTTCAAGATACACAATGCATTGTTGGATTATGGAGCAGGGATGAATGTTATCCCAGGTAGCCTGTACGACCAGTACGATTTTGGCCCATTACATGAGATTAATAGCATGGCGGTGTTCGTGGATGCGAGTTGGAAGCAACCCCGAGGGGTTGTGAAATACATAGTGATACAATTGGGCGAGTTTTACTACTCTGTGGATTTTATGGTGATCGACTACGCACCGTCGAAGACCTACGAGCAGCCGCAAGTAGTGTTGGGTCATCCATTCTTGTATACGGCAAATGCTCAAATCAATTGTGGAAACGGAATAGTCACCATGAGCTATGAGAATCATAAGTTGTACTTTAATGTGTTTTTAAAAACCATTCATTACGATTTGTTAATGATTTGAGTCACACAGTTGCTGCTAACAAACATGTGTCAAGTGTTAGCACAGACAGGTCAATTGCAAATGGTGTTGAGTTGTGTAGGTTGGAGTTAAAGAACGGTGAAAATCAGGCAAGGAAGAAGGCTAGTGTGAGCAGGAGAGCGGGCAAAGGAAAACCACCCGATGGTGAGATTAGATGGAGTGCTGAGGCTGAATTTGACCCCAATGGTGTGAAATTACAAACTTTCCAAGAAATTGGATGGAATATGGAGAGAAACGGGGAAGCAAGGGTTCATTTGAACCACCTTGAGTGCGTCAGGTGGTGTTCTTTCCTTTGTATAGTAGTGTAGCTTTATTTTGTTGCATTTTGTTTGTGGTTGGGAAAGTCGGGGTGTAGCATGGTTGATAGTTATGTGGGGTTGGTGTTTGTGGTTGAGTTTTGATATAAATAAAAAAAGATATATTGGGATTTGAGTGTTTGACCAAAGGTGATTTTGGGAGATAACTGGAGTGATAATTCCTCTAAAACCATACATTGGGGACAATATATCCCAAGTGTGGGGATGGGGTAAATTTTTGGGATTTTGAAATTTTTTTGTGAACCGCACTAAACAGTTGCCAAAGTTTGAAGGTACTACCAGATTATGCATGACACATTGGTATCCAATTCTATTCCTTTCTTTCTTGGTGAGGATTGAGCCACATAGATGTAATTGAGGAAGTTAAGTTTTTTTTCATTTGATTGAGTGGCGGTGTGTATATTGTGTTAATAGAATTTGGATAATACATGCTTGTCAAAACCTGAGTTTACATGCTTGTGAATATGATGAGGGCATTTAGGTAGCCTCGTCTGGATGTGTGTTGAGTGTGGGTTTGGGGGGTTAGACCTCATAAGTTATGAATATGAGCTTGGTTGTGAGTGGGACGGGGGTTTGGACATTAGTAGCCAAATTTGAGCTTGTAGCCATTCAGTTGTCACTCGAACCAATGTCCTACAAAAATTCTACCTTTTAATCGACCCGATTTAGATAGTTTGTTCTTGTTATGTTTGTATTTTCTCTTTCAATAGTTGTAATGCAATGGTTGTTATCTTGATGCAATATTGCCTGAAAAAAAAAAGAAGGAAGTTAGTTGTACAAATAGAGTTAGTTATTTATGTGATGTAATAATAAATCGGGTCGATTAAGCAAGCTACGTGAATATTTCCCACCAATTCCCACCTGTACACATAGCCTTGTTACAATCCGAAAAGTCCTTTTGATTCACGAGCATGTTAGACAAATTTGTAGGTTAAGACTTGATTGTTATTCAAGCTTATTGTCGCACATGTGCATACTTGTATTGAGTGATCTAGCACAATCTTGCTAGTATTACTTTGTCGCCGAGGGAAGAGTTTAGTGAGGGGTGTGTTATGTATTATGAAGGTAAAGTTGATAACGGGGCAACTTGTTTGTGTTTGGTTTACATGATGATCACCTGTTAGTTTAAAATTGTTGTGAAAGGGTTGCTTAGGGCAAGCAACGTTTAAGTGTGGGGATGTGACGGGTGGTCTTTTGGACAACCCGTAAGTGCATTAAAATGATAAATATTCCACGCTTTCAAACGTTTATTTGTTACGATTTGATATCTACGGTGCATATGCCTTTGCAGGTACTGAAGAGCATAACGAGGGAACTTTAATGTGCTTTTTCGGAGAACTGCAATTGGCTAATTGAGGCTTTGGACTTGAGAGATTGAAGAAGGGCAAAATGGGAATATTCTGCTGACCATTGTAAGCTACGATGGCCACCATAGCTTACAGTGGAGTCCACCCTCAAAAGCCACCGTAAGACAGACATTCATCACCGTAAGGAAAATTTTCACCACCGTAAGCTACGGTGGGCACCGTAGTTTACGGTGGCGAGCTACGGGAATTGTGTAACTGCCCATTTTAAGAGGTTTTGAAGAGTCTTTTATCATCATCAATCATTGGAACAATTTGCAGAGAAAATAGGGGGCGATTTTGAGTAGTTTTCATTAATTCTAACAATTTCTAAACAATATTTTGGTGTTGTCGATTCGTATGAACAAGACAATTGAAGTATGTTCGATTGTGAGAACCAGAGTGGCTAGGCATTTCGGTGATCATCTTGTGTGGAAGTTCAGTAAAGAATTGTGTTTCGATTTACATTTTTCTAGAATAATTGCTATGTTATGGTGGTTATGGTGTTGATTTATTGTTTGTAAATTGTTGGTTGATATTGTGCTTATTGCTTATTTCGTACGTTCTTGGTGTCGTTGACAATCAAGATATCACGGGAAGGTTTACGAGTTGGGTATTAATCAATTGGTCATCGGGTAACGACCTCGCATTTCTGTCCGAGTACCTTGTTCCCTTTTATCACAAATAGTTAATCAAACACGAGTCATATTTATGTGACTCTTTCTAGTAAAATTGAAACACATGCGTTTTGAACTGGAAACCCAAGATGATCATTCTCTTATTAATCTGTTAAAAGAACCAATTTTCGAATCGTTAAGTAGTTAAAATCCAAATCTATTAACCGAAAATCTGAAATTAAATTAGTGCAAATTAGGTAGTTAGTTATAATAGTTTAACCTTTTGATAACATTAGTTCCACAATTCCTTGTGTTCGATACCCACTTGCCGCTAGCTAATAGCAGTTTTAGGATTAAATTTGCGTGTGTCAACGACTACACGTCAATCACAATCCTCCCATTATTGAGGATTATGATAGTCCGGATGATGAGTCGGATGAGGACAAACCTAAGCAGTTAGACACGGTAACAAAAGAGGAAAATGTACCTCACGAAAATCACATTCTATGTGATCCCTCAACAAAATCGCGTGTGACTGACAATGTCAAGATTGTTGAAGCTCATGTTGAAACCTGTGAGAGCATGAATTTGCTATATACGTTGATTGGATCTGACAAAGTTTATTCAAACAAAGATTTTCCCATCAAAAATGTCAATTAATCCTTGATTGATAAAGTTTTTGAAGATTCTACTAGTAAGTTTTTGGGAACTTCAAGCCCAAGAGTTGTAGTAACTCAATGTGCTCCTCTCCTAAAAACCGAAGTTAGAAAGAAATACGGAAATCAAAAATTGAAACCTCAAAACAATCAACGAAAGCAAAATCATGCTAACTAAAGAAATGGAAAAAGAAAACAGAGCCATCACAAGAAGAAATTCAACATGTGAACTTCGTGAAATCCTGAGGGACTGATAAAATTGAATCTTTTGAAAACAAATCCAACACGGATTTTGTTAAACAAAACAAAATTTTAAAGAAAAACCGTTAGAACAACTACACACAACACACAAATTGTTGTAATGTAGGACCAAATACCTCAAGATCACAAAGTTCATCATCAGGCTATCACTTTCATAATACTCCGAGGTTTGTTGAGCGGAGATCATGTTTTGAGTGTGGTAAGTATGGACACATTATCAAAAATTGTCCATATCTCACGAAGGGAAAAGTAAAAATTGACGCACCCCGTGATAAATATGACCATGTTAAATCCGTTTCACCAAAACAGGACCCTCATCTTGTTAAACAAAGAGAAATGAAACAGAGAAAGAAACAACAAAAAGTTGTTGAAAAGCTTTAAAACCAAAGGTTATCCAAATACAATCAGATGTTAAAATTGAGAAAGAAAAACAGATTTGGAAACCAAAACAGGTAATTATCTCATGGGGAGCACAATCCATTGAGAACAATCGAGAAAAAGAAGTTCCAATTCTCAATGATGTAGGACAACCCAAGTGAATGAAGGCTTGGGTCCCCTTTCTCCAACTAATCTTTAATGAGTGTGCAGGATGTCCTAGGAGGAACTATTAATAATCATAGAATTGTTGATAGTGGAGCATCCAGGCACAAGATCGACGACATGCGACTCCAAAACATCGTTATATCCAGGAGTTGTTGCCTTTGATTGGAGATAAGGGAATATAATGTCCGATGAGTGAAGAAAGAATGGTGAATGAAGTTGATAACTTCGACAAGATGAAAAACGACCAACAATCTGTTTGTTTACGGCTTGGATCAGATCCATAGGATAGATTCAATCGAAATGTATGCGACTGCAGCACGTCAGAAGATTATCAAAAATTCACATCTTATGTCTTCCACAAGAAGTTCAAAAGCTTTCAAGATGATCCTGCAGTGTATGTTTCTCCACGGGTATGATTGAAGAAAATGTGTTTGATTGAACAAACCAACCGGGTGTGCGGATGCTTTGGCATGGTTTGAACAGCCGTACACTACTTCTCAAGGAGAAAGAGGAAGACCTTTGCTTGTGCAAAAACATGTGGAAAACATCATGTATGGACCGTCCAAAGATGATAGATTTCTCAGATATTGAAGTAGCTACAAAATCGACTTTGAAATCCACACCGGGTGGATATCCAGCTGGGAGAACACACAATTTCCTGGCAATGCAAGGAGAAATTGCAGAATTACGGTTTAAATTTCTAATCTCTCCTATCTCTGTCGATATTTAGGCTGCTTTACATTTTTCTTAAAATCTCGTACAACACTCTAGACCAAACACATTGATCTAGAATATCACCTCACATGTGAATGTTTCAATATGAAACTCATTAATGTTGTTTTGGTCCACACCAATTACCAACGTGCCAACTCATTTCTCAAATATTTTGATAAATCATTTTTATTAAAATTAATTTTGGTCCGGCATCGAGGTAAACCATGAGTTAATCCACATCGGGAAATCGTTTTTGTGAATATTTTTCTTAAAGACAATCCAAAAAGATATATTTAAAAGTTTAAATTTACTTTTTTTATTGTAGAGGGAGTAAATTCCAATCCGAAAATTACAAAAACGTGAGAAAAACATAAATGAGTTTCCTGGCAAGAAAAAAGAGAAAATGATAGTAAATTAGTAGTCTGTCAAAACCTCTTTGAACTTAAAATGAAGGATGATAAGTAGCTCTATATTCAATGTATCGGTAGGCTCACAATAATTTTAAAGTGTGCATAGGGCGATATAAACATAATTGACTGAAGACCAGGTAGGAACCATTCATTGGCATATGGTCTTGATACCGAAATTTCGTTTGATAGTATGCCGAGGTTCTGAGATATGCTGTCTTTATGCTGACTTATCATATGGGTATCATGGTTGAATCTTTTACCAAAAACATAACGGTGACGCAAGTCTAAAACTTCTATGATACCATACATACGTGTAAATACTGTATACGATCATCAATAAGTGATAAAAATATCAGATCCACCCAAAATAAGTGATAAAATATCACAGCTTTAATGCGGGAGATAAGTTCGTCTCTTTGTCGGTACGATGGTACTAACCTGTTCACGGACTTACTCATGTGCCCTGCATGCATCTGAAAATCAAGTTCCTCATCAATAAGTGATTTAATCACATAGGGCTTGTTTTCAAATCAAAATAAGTGAGTATCTCACATCATATATGTCAAAACAGATGATAAAGCAGTATACTCACCGGTAAGATTTTCTCTCGTGCATATCTTGATACGGGAATGTGTCATGAAGTGGATGAACACCGGTTGGAAAGTATAAATCATACATTAGTCGTATCCCCTAACCGTGAGTACATATGATAAGTTGAGCTTACGTGGACAACAATACCGATAATTGATATAGAATACTTATCTAAATATTAATCAAACAACAAGGGTGTTTTGACATGACCTTATACTAATATGATTCTCTTACCCTCGAAATTCGCAAAAAGAATGTCTGTAAATATTTATTTAAATGCTTTCCGTCCTTACATTTAAAATTTGAAAAATACCAAAAAGATTTTAGGTGAATATTAATATAAATTTTATAAAAGCCAAAAAGACATTGTTTCTAGATTATTTTTGATTAACCGATGCTGGAACTCGAGTCTATTCTATCTAAAATCCTGATTGTAAGCCGCAAAACAATTGCATCTTCATAAATAGTCGAAGTGGACAAGCTTTGAAGTTTAATGATTTAAAATTAAACAATCTTAAAAACTTTTAAACTTTTAAAGCATTGTCAGTTGGTAGTTGAAAGAAAACTGGTCTCATGTGTGTCTTTTGCTAATTCTGATTGAAATCAATCCTTTCGTGAATTTTTCAAATGAAATTCCCTAAGGGTGATTAAATCCCTAACAGTTGTTCTCATTACGCATTTAGCTTTGTTGTGTGTGCAGATGAAATATCCAAGCAAGCTAAAGGAAAAGAGAACGAGTTTGAAGAAAACAAGTTACGGGATAAAAGACACAACATGAATGCAAACGGTGAATCAAGAAGATCAATTTTCATAGCTGACCACTTATCAACACTACAAGATATATTCAAGGGGGAGTTTGCTGATGCACCTCCTGACAGTGACGATTGAAGACATCTGAAGATCTGACAGCATAAAGAACCATCACGAGCAGCATCCAAGGGGAGTTTGTTGATGCATATTTATGTGGATGCGACTCAGTTCGGTTCGGTCGATCAGTTCGATATTCACGCTGGAAGCTCAGAGTCCAAAGCAGGCCATTAGGAATGAAGACCGAAGAACAAGAAAAATCCAAGGGGGAGTTTGTTGATACACTTTTGTGTCTGTCGCTTGTTCTTAATTACCTCGGAAATTGTACGGTCTTTGTTTGTTGTGTCTGTAAAGTTTGGTCATGTTGACCACATCAAGATATCCTCCTATCTTGATTTGGTATGATGTCTGATTTGTTTGTACGAATGAAAGGTGCTTCGTACGAGCAAGTTTCTTGCTCGTACGAGCCATTACATGTTCGTACGAGCCATTGTATGCTCGTACGAATGACTATGTTAACAAAGAACATTGCTTGGTCGTACGAAAGAGTTACTCATTCTTACGAGCCATAACCCGTTCGTACGAACAACCATGTCTGAATGATCTTCGTGTCTTTGTAGTGCTTCGTGCGAGCAGCAACATTCTTCGTACTGTTGCTAGGTCTTGGCACTATATAAACAGACATGAAGTTCTCAGTTCTCAGCACTAAGCTAGAGATACCAGACGCACTTGAGAGAGAACACTGAGAGTGTTTAGAGAGATAAGCAGTTTGTTCAAGAATATATGTACTGAGTCTCTTCTACATATCAATATAGTGAACATTTGAAGATATATCTCTTGTTATATTGATTGTGCTCTTGCTTTGGTTTGCATACACACCTGGATTCCGCACTTGTGTGTGTGTTACATAAACAAGGAAGCAGGTTTATCTTGATCCTCCAAGTGGACCTACAGAGTTGTCAAGTTAATTCAAGAGACAATTCTGTGGTGCTAGCCTTTTGAGAATGATATTGTGTTAGTTGCGGAGAGTAAACTAAGCTTAAATGAGAGGCTAGAAGAGTGGCGAGTAGCTTTTGAGAGCAAAGGGTTAAGGATTAGTCGATCTAAGACCGAGTACGTGTACTGTGACTTTAGTGGCGTAGGCAATGATGAGGAAACACATATCACCATTAGGGGTCAAGTGGTTCCGCAGGTAACTAGTTTAAGTAGTTAGGATCCTTTGTATAAAAAGGATGGGGAGATAGATAGTGACATAGCCCACCGCATCTAGGTGGGATGGTGTAGGTGGAGAGCAGCAACTAGGGCTTTGTGCGATAAAAGGTTTCCAACTAAATTAAAGGGGAAATTTATAGGGTAGAAATTAGACCTGCTATGTTATATGGGACCACTGTTGGGCCATCAAGAAAACGCAGGCCCATTGGATGGATGTAGCCGAGATGAGGATGATGAGGTGGACGTGTGGGCACACACAGCTTGACCGAATAAGAAATGAGGGTTTTGGGAGAGGTTGGGAGTAGCTAGTTTGTTTAATAAGACAAGAGAGGGGAGATTGAGATGGTTTGGGCATATGAAGAGGAGGCAAACGACTGAGCCAATTAGAGTGGTAGAAACCCTCACAGTGGAGGGGATGAGGAGTAGGGGCAAACCCAAATTAACTTGGGACGAGGGATTAGGCAGGATTTACTAGGGTTGCACCTCTCGGAGGACATGGTCCATGATAGGAGTTCGTGAAGGCGGAGGATGAAGGTTAAGGATTTTTAGGGAACGGTGTAAATGTGTTTTTTAGATGTGTTGTAGGGATCTACATTTGGTTTGCACGTTAGATGGAATTTACAGTGATTGTTTCTTGTACATTTGCTTATAGGTTGTCTCTCATGTTACATTTACCTATTTTCAATCATGCACTCTTATATAGGCTTATAGGTTGTCTCTGACATTATATTTGCCTATTTTTAACCAATACTCTTTCACCACTTATGTCTTAGCGGTAGTTTTCTATATGTGGTAGTTTTCTACATACATATATACTTCATTCTTTATAATTATGTCTGTATGATTTGAGTAGAGGGTCTCAGGGGAAGTAATCTCTTTATCTCTGGGATAGAGGTAAGATTTGTCTACATCTCATCACCTGACTATAACAATAGCTTTGCTACTTATGGGATTACTAGTTTCAGTTGTTGTTATTGTATGTTGAATCCAATAACAACAGACCAACTTTCATGAAAATCATAGTATGTATATGTATATTTGCATGCTATATGACAATCCATATAGGATCAAACGTGTCACTATAGGGGTGTAGGTTAACCTAAGTGTGTTTGTTGCTCACCTCTAGTTGAAACCCAACATCAAGTAAGTGAAGAAACTTTAGTCTCACGTGTATCATCATTCATCAACCCAGGCCAATTTTTTCTTCTGGCTCTCTTTTGAGATGTTTCTACTTTCACATCTCAAAGTGTGACGATTCATGCCCAATTATCTTAGCTTACAAAGGTAGTATTTAGAAGTTAATAAAAAGAACTAGTAGATTTGTACATGCAGAGAACAAAAAAGTGTGTACAATATATGATATGTTAAGACTAACTAGTTTTGTTGTCGTCGCACGTTGCGTCGAAACGAAAAAAAATGATAGTGTAAAATAAATGTTATTTGTAAATGAAGGTTGTTGTTTGGAAAGACAAACCATCGGATTTGGTTCAGTTCATAAACATACCATTTTACGATAACAAAATAAATATTCTATTTTTAATAAAACTTCGTTTAAAAAAGTTATCTTGGAATGGAATATGGAGGAGAAAATTTAACCAAAATTATATACTTAAGTTTTTAGAAAAAAGTTAACGAATGTAAGCTATTAAAAAAATATCAAACTAAAAAATATGTAAAATAAAAAAAGGAAATATGAATTATTAAAGAAATATGAAATTAAATGATAAAGAAAAAAGAATTTATAAAGAATTTTATAAAAATAATTAAAATGTGAAGGGCCACTTACTATCCATGGTCCTTCACCAATTATATCTATATATATAGTTATTTTCCCATCAGGCATTACAGCGGGAATAATTTAGTCGGAATCAGCTTAGTTCGTTAGATTACTGGTATGTTACTAAATCCTTTATAGCATACAATGACATAGTTCAAAAAAGTATACTAAACTTCGTTGCACGTTAAAAATGTAAATACAACAACAATGTAAAGTTTGGTTTCAACGAGTTATACTTCAACATTTAAAAGCTGTGATTAAGAAAATCTGGAATGTCTTGAAAAAAAAGTAAGATTTTGTTTTCTTTTTTAAGTTTATTTGAGTAGTATTTTAATAAAGTTTAAGGGAGGAATGCTACTTTGGTTAAAGTTTAAAAATGTTATTGAAATTCAAAAAAACCCCTAAAAAGTGAAGTTATAAGGAATAGAACCTACATCCACCATGTAATATATGTTGGTGCATATTTGTAACAGCAGTTTAGATTTGGTCTTTGAATATCTTGTAATTAGTAAAACGATAAACAGTTAGCTGGTTTAGTTTTGTAATAGTTGGTTATAGTGATTGGGCTAAACCAGACCACATTATAGAGAGTAGTAGGCGAATTGGGCCTAGACCAATTTGTAGCCCATGAGGTTAAACCCTAGCCCAGTTGCAAACCTATCTCTATATAAAGAGAGTTTTGCATTAAGGGTAAGGTTGTTCAATTAGTCACTTCAGAGAGAGTTGAGAGAGAATTCGTGTGATCTAGATTGATTGTAATCGTTGTGATAGATAATCAATAAAGATCGGGTTTATTGTGATTGTTGTTCCTACTCGTTTTTCTGTGATAATCTGATCTAGAGAATTCCGCACTCTAGATTGGATAGACGATTCTGTGAAGATCCATACGGATTAGGGGGCCTACAATTGGTATCAGAGCATTCGACTCTTGTTTTGCTCGGTTCAGAATCGTAGCAGCAGGAAAAGTTGAAGTTTTGGACGTTTTTTTACGGCTGGTTCGAAGTTTGAAGGTTGTTCTAGGGTTTTGTTGTTGATCTCGAATAAACAGCAAGGCATCTCGAATAAAAACTTGGTATTTCAGATCATCAGCAAGGTATCTCAGATAGAAATCTTGCATTTTGGATCTGAAGTACATTTTGGATCATCAGAGTTGTATCTTGGATCATAAGTGAAGCATCTCGGATCAGAAAACTTGCATCTTGGATCAGAACAGTACATCTCGGGTCATTGGTGATAGATCTCTGATCATCTCGGATACTATCTCGAATCATCATCTCGGATAGCATCTTGGATTAACATCTTGGATACCATCTCGAATCACCATCTCGGATTGGTATCTCAGATCATTGTTCCGAATTTCCATTTGGATTATTAATCCGAGTTACTGCTCCGAATTTGGTACTGTTCCGAGTTGAATTCAAGAAGGTGGAAAGTTAACCAGCTGACGTACCTAGAGATAAACGTTTTCGTACACAGAATTTGATCCGTAAACAATCTTGACTAACCGACTGCACGGTTAGACTCATGTGATTTTCAGGACAAAAAAAAAGGCACGAAAATTCCTAAAATTACTCTCGGACATTATACATTATTGGATTCGTATCTTCGAGACGAGTCTAAAGGTACAATTTGGTAATCACACTTTTCGGACAAATTTTTAAACGTTTTTAGTGAGCCGATTCTTTAAAAATGTCGAATATGTCAAACTTGAACGAATTGTTAAGAATGGAGCATGAGGCAGGCACGACTAACAAACCCCCAAGGATGTTGAAGGTAGAGAATTACCTTACATGTAAGGATAGGTTTCAGTCGTTCATTGAATATCAGGACACACGGATGCGGATCTGTATTCAAGATGAGTACGTAAACCCAACTCATGACTTTGAAGGTAGACAACGTGTCACGGCCTATGTAAACATGTCAGAGGAAGATAAGAGAGTGTATGAGTCTAAGAAGAAAGCCTTAGCTGCAATAAAGATGTCGTTACCTGATGGCATCAAACATACATTCAAGCGATATACTACTACAATGGAAATGTGGGATGCTCTAGAGAAGAGGTATGGGGGCAATCCTGATGTGAAGAAAAACAAAATTGACCTGCTGAAGAAGCAATTTGATGTCTTTAAAGGCATGCGAAATGAGTCCCTTGAAGATATCATCACCAGATACTATCATCTAATGTCAGAAATGGACAATTATGACATAGAGGGATACACATTGAGATAAACGATAACTTGCTAGATGATTTACCTGCCAAATGGGATATTTATACTCTTATGATAAGGGTGAAGCTGATTATGAAGATAAAGACTTGGAAGAGGTTGTTGGGAAACTGAGAGCTTATAAGCTCAACATGAAGAAGAAGGAAACTGGCTTACATCTTCATCTTCCAACAATGCTTCAAGTGATTCAGCAACTGCGTTTCTCTTATGTGATAATGAGTAGGTTGTGACAAATGCTGATGGTGATGTACGTTTTGTAGCTGCTTCAGGAGGAACGTCAGGGGCAAAGAGACAACAAGCTAGCAATAATAACAATAGTACAAGGTCTATGCCTCTGAGTGTCAAAGCTACTGAAGATCATCTGGCCTTGCTTGCTTCATTCGTTGCTTCATATGAGAACTACATTTAGGGAAAAATATCTGGTCCCACTACTTTTGATGAAGATTATAATCAGATTGACCCTGATGACCTAGAGGAGATGGATTTACAATGGCAGGTGGCCATGATCTCTAGAAGAGTGAAGAGGTTCATGAATCAGACGGGCAGAAAGTTCGTTGGAAAGAATGTTGGTTTTGACAAGTCTAAAGTGAGGTGTTACAATTGTCAAAATTACGAAACTTTGCTAAGAATGTCAACGACCTAAGACTAAATCTCGTTCTAGCTCATCTTTTCAAGATTTTCCTGGTCATGGTTCAAGCAACAGGAATGTGTCAACTAACATTGGATCAAAGGCCTTGATATCTACTCCTAGAGAAGGTTCTTATGATTGGAGTGTTCATCTGGAAGGTGATGACAATGCCACCCAGGCTTTCATGGCTGAGATAGCCCCAGTTGATGATGCAGAAATAAAGGCTGATGCTAAGATAGAGCAAGAGATTGTAGCTGAAAAAGTTGATGATGATCAGATAACTGAAAACATGAAATCTGATGTAGAACAATGCTGTCAGATAAGAAGATGGTTGCAGATTTTGCTGCTTTCATGGCTGATCTAAGCAACTCAACAGGAGAGGTACACTCTAACTCTGGTAGTTCTGTTTGCCTAAAATGACGTGAACTGCAAAGTGAAGTTGACAGGTTAACAAAAGAAAACCAAAGTCTGGTAAATGAGCTCTCGAGCGTAAAAGAATCAAACTTTTTCGTAAAAAGAAATGAGTCATTATATTTGAAGAAAATTAAAGGTTATGAAGAAGAAATTAATATTTTAACCTGTAAACTAAATGAAAACTTTAAATTATTGACTTAGCTCATGATATGATGAGTTACAAACCAAAAGAGATTTCTGAAAAATGCAAAGAGTTGTCAGAATCACAACTGAAAATTTTAGAACTTGAAAATAAATTGAATCAATTCAGAGATTCATCTTTTGTTATGAAACACATGATGAATAGCTTGAAGAAAAGTAATGACAAGACAAGTGTGGGCTTCAAAGGTTTCAATGAAGTTCCACAACCGCTTGGTCATGACTATTCTTTCTTGCAAAACGAAGATGAGCTAATAGACTTTGTGTTAACTACACCTAGTAGTTCCACATCAGGGGATGTTGATGTGTCTGAACATGCCAAGAAGGATAATAACAGGGAAATGGTTTTGCAAACAAAGAATACACACCCTAAGAATAAAAACCAATTTTTGTTAAAAAAGTTGAATTTGTTGAAGGGGGTGATATGAAAGAAGAGACCACTGTTATTGAAAGAGAGTCAAATGTGCAGTTTGCTAAAAATAAAAACATAGAAAAATCAGAAAATGAGAAAAAACAAGATCCTTCAAGGGCATCATCATCATCATCATCGTCACCTGATGAATCTAACCGGAGACTTCAATTAAGAAGTCTTCGGCTAGAGGATCGTGCTTCAAATGTCACAACAAGGGACATGTAGCTAGCTGTTGTCCTAACAAAAAGAATGAAGCACAAGTGACTGAGAGAAAGAGAGAAAAATCACCAAAAAAATTGGTGATGGTGAGCAGAAGGTTTCTAACTCACCAAAGATATCTCTTACCAAGCAGCAGAGTGTTGCTGTTGGTGTAGATAAGGCTGAAAAAGGAACTCACCAAGTTCCCGTTTTCAAAGAAATCAACAAAGATTTCAGCTGAATCTACATCAGGCAGATATGAAAGACCTAGAAGTAGTTCACCAAGAATGAATAACTTAAATGGTCAATCAAGTAATTTCAGAAGTCAAGGTAAATATCAAACTCGATATCGATTGTTGGTAGTCGAAATCTTTATAACAATGGCTTTAGAAATTATCAAAATCGAAATTCATGGAATCAAAACCAATATTTTTAAAGGTCACAAAGTCCAAACCAGTATAGGAAACCTCAAGACCAGAGACCTAGTGGAAATCAAAAACCATTTCCATCAACAGGTCAGACTCCAGTTAGGAGTGATGGATATTGGATGGATGTTCTGGTGGTTGATAGAATCTGGAAGACCCAAGACCATTAAGGCTTGGGTCCCCCAATCTAACTAATTTTGTTGGGTTGTGCGGGAGCTTCTAAGGAGGATTATCAACTTGTCATATGTGGATAGTGGTTGCTCCAGGCACATGACGGGGGATGCGAGGTTGTTGACTGAGTTTGAAAACATAGATGTAGGTTTTCTGAGTTTTGCAGGTGCTAAAGGAGGGCACATTACAGGTCGAGGAAAAGTGACCAACGGGGAGATCACATTGGACAAAGTGAACTATGTCGAGCTGCTGAAGCACAATCTGATGAGCGTGTCTCAAGTCTGCGACAAGGGTCACTCGGTCCATTTTACTAAGTCTGAAGCTTTGGTCTTGAAACTTGGTTTGGTGATACCGGATGATTGGATAGTGATGAGAGCGCCAAGGAGAAATGACACTTATGTCATGGACATGGGTGCTAAGGACTCTTCCATTGTGGTGGCGTGTTTATTGTCAAAAGCATCTGAGGCTGAGTCAATGCTTTGGCACAGACGCATGGCCCACATCCACTACCGAAAAATGAATTATATTATTAAAAACGGTTTAGTGGAAGGGGTGCCAGTGCAGAGGTTTCATGTGGAAGATAAATGTCTTCCATGTCAAAAGGGAAAACAACATAAGAAACCTCACAGGTCCAAAACAGTAAATTCCATAGATGCCCCTTATGAACTACTTCATATGGATCTATTCGGTCCAATGAAAAGGAGCATATGTGGAAGATACTATTGTTTAGTTGTCACAGATGATTACTCACGGTATTCATGGGTTTTTTTTTAGGTACAAAAGATGAGAGAGCGGAGATGCTGATAGATCTTTTTACAAAATTGGAAAATGTCCATGTTGCACGGATCAAGAGGATAAGGAGTGATAATGGCACGGAGTTTAAGAATCAGATTCTGGATCTCTATTGTCTTCGCAAGGGAATTGAACATCAATATTCTGCTCCTTATACACCTCAACAGAATGGAGTCGCTGAGAGGAAAAACAGGACGTTGATTGAAGCCGCAAGGACTATGCTTTCTGATTCAAAGCTTCCAGTTCTTTTCTGGGGAGAAGCTGTGAACACAGCTTGTTATGTCCTAAACAAAGTTTTGATGGTTAAACGATTCAACAAAACATCTCACTAACTATTGTTTAATCGGAAACCAAACTTGAAAGGCTTTGAACCATTTGGATTACCCTGAAGCATTGTGCGAAATAAAGATAAGCAAAAGTTCGGTGAGGTAGCTGCTGAGGGATACGTTCTAGGTTATATGCTTGGAACACAGAATAAAAGGGTTTTTAATCTAAAATTGAGGTTGTGTTTAACATGGAAATCACTAGTTATTCACCTCAACAATCAACGAGTGGTCCTGCTATATTATATAATTTTTAAATCATTTAATATTCCCGATTTTTCCAATGCAGATGAGTCCCACGTGATCCAAACTGTGTTAGTGAAGATGAAGAGGGTGGTTCCATGCCTAGATCGAGTATAACAATGACAGATGCTCCAGAAACTTCCTCCAGAGCAGCTCTACAGGATTCAAGTGATAGTGAGTCTGAACCTATTAAGGGGGAGGATTTTACTAATCCGTTTGCTAATAAGAACATTCAGGGGAGATTGGATCTAATATGGGAGATAATTTAGTTGTTGACACCATTGCTACAACACTCGCAAACAGAGATCATCCAGTTGAGAACATCATAAGTGATGCTGCAGCAGGTGTTCAGACAAGAAGAGGTGTGATCGATGGTTCCTGATTATTTTCTTCGATTCAGAAGACTAGGATGATACATGAGTGTTTTTATAGCTGCTTTATTGCTCAAGAGGAGCCGAAGAATGTTCACATGGCTCTAAAAGATAATTGTTGGGTTGAAGCTATGCAAGAGGAACTAGCTCAGTTTAAGAAGTTGAAAGTTTAGGAGCTAGTTGACTTGCCTGAAGGAGAGAAGGAAATAGGCACCAAGTGGGTGTTTAAGTGCAAGAAAGACGACCAAGGGATCATGACAAGGAATAAGGCTCGGTTAGTGGTGAAAGGATTCAATCAGCAAGAGGGGATTGATTACTAAAGAAGTGTTTGCACTAGTAGCTAGGTTGGAAGCAGTTAGTTTGTTCCTAGCTTTTGCTTCATTCATGGGCTTCAGAGTTTACCAACTTGACGTGAAGAGTGCATTTCTTTATGGGAAAGTCCAAGAAGTGGTGTATGTCTCACAACCAGATGGTTTTACTGATCCAGATTATCCAGATCGAGTCTATCAACTTGATAAGGCATTGTATGGATTGCATCAAGCACCTAGAGGTGGTATGAGACACTGTCCGCACATTTGTTAAAGAATGGTTTTGAAAGAGGTCGATTGACTGTACACTTTTCATTAAAAGAAAGAAGGAAGACTTTCTGCTGGTACAGGTATACGTAGATGATATTATTTTTTGGTCTTTTGATATGAACATGTGTCATGAATTCGAGGAGGTAATGAAGAGCAAGTTCAAAATGAGTGCGATGGGTGAACAGTCTTACATTCTGGGTTTGCAAGTTGAACAGAGGAAGGCTAGGATGTTTATACATCAGACGAAGTATGTGTATGACATATTGTCTCGTTTCAAAATGGAGGATTGCGCTACTTTCAACACACCTATCTGCGAAATCACAATCTTGGTCCAGATCATGAGAGTGTGGATGATGTTGATCCAACTCGGTACAGGGCAATGATTGGTTCTCTAATGTACTTGACTGCTTCAGGACCAGACATCATGTTCGCATTGTTTCTTTGTGCCAGATTTCAAGCGAATCCAAAAGAGTCACATATGAAAGCGGTGAAGTAGATTCTTCGTTACTTGAAGGGGAAACCTAAACTTGGGTTATGGTATACAGCTGCTCGTGATTTGAAGTTTGTTGCTTTCACTAATTTGGACTTTGGAGGATGCAAATCAACCAGAAAGTCTATCACAGGTGGTTGTCAGTTCTTAGGAGGGAGGATCATGTCATGGCAATGCAAGAAGTAGTCTTGCGTGTCTACCTCTACGTATGAAGCTGAATATATTGCTACGGGTAGCTGTTGCTCTCAGGTTCTCTGGATACAACAGCAAATGCACGATTACGATTTGAATTTCACTCATACTCCTATTATGATAGAAAATAATGCCACTATTTCAATCACAAACAATCCCGTAAAACACAGTCGCACAAAACATATTTACATTCGTCATCATTTTATACGGGATTGTGCTGAAAAGAAATTGATTGAACTGCATAGAGTCGACACACTAGATAACCTAGCAGATCTTTACACAAAAGCATATGACAGGGCTCGTTTTCAACATTTGGTCGAACTCAATGGGATGAGGAATCCTAAATAACTGTTTTCCATAAGTATTTTGTACATAATTTACTGTTTTTCAAAAATCAAAACATAAAAAATAGAAAATCAAAAATGAGTTTTCACTGTATGGAAAAGAAGAAGTGATAGTACATCAGCAAGTTACACTGTCACACTGAAATTAAAATTAAATTGCTTAAGTGTGATAGCAGCTTCATCATATGATGTATCAGTAGGCAAAAAGCATGAAATAATCAACTTACCTTGGTGATATAAATATAACAAACTGTGTATGAGTGGGTAACATATAAGTGGCGTATGGTTTTATAACCTTAAATCTTGCGTTTATAGATTGCCAAAATCTGAGGTTTTAGGTCTTTATATCGTTATTTCATCTAGGGTATCAGGGTAGTCCTTCTGCTGCTTCCAGATATATACTGGCCTAGGCACAACCAGGATATCTTAAAAGAAATAAAATACCAAATCCCAGAAATTGAAGAAGCTCTCCTACAGAGTCATTCAAATGTGCAAAATGCATAACTCGTACCAGAATTTGGTATTTGCCCTAACCCTTGTTGGATATTGTCTCTTTTGCTGTACGGAAGTACTGACCTGATCACCAATTATCTAATGTTGTAAATCAAAAAGGATGAATTTGGTATATTCACCTACTACGAGGAATCTTTGTGCATACCTTGATCGTGAGGGTATGTCCTGAAGTGGGACACACTAGTTATCAGTATAAAATTACCTTAACATATCACTAGGTAATGGTACTTGAAATGTTCATGTATTTTGTTTAAGTGGATAAACAATACTGGTAATCATCTTGAACTGCTTTTCATGAATTTTACATATAAAATTATCTAATAGTGTGAAAATAGTTTGATATTGCTGATATGATCTTCTTCCCCGTGATTCTCACAAAAACAGAGTGTTTATTATTTCGTTATTTATTTTCTTTCAGAAAATATAAAAAACCAAAAAGATATTTTTCTTGTAGATTCTTAGCGTATGGAAAATGGGTGTTCATGGAGGAGTTGTTACCGATAGGGGGAGACGGTGTTAGGAGATGAGTTCAATATTTTAAAATCTTGCAGGTTCAATGTGCTTAAAATTTTGATTATATGGTTTGAGTTGAAAATTTCTTAATTTGTTAACTTGTGTTGAAAAATTCTTGTGGTTTCTCGAGATGTTTGTATTATAGTATACAGATTGTAGCAGTGTGTTGCTGAGAAGTTTAGTGAAGAGGAGTTTGCTTGGATGCATGGTAGAACCTCCTTTCTACATTGCAGACAAAGTTGAAGAGTTTGAAGATTTTTATGCAAGTGCTAAACATAAGTTTACTCAAACGCTAACGATATAGAAGATATGGTGATTAGATGCATCAGCTTAGGGGGAGTCTGTTGCTGACAGAAGCTATCCAAAGACCAAGAGTTTGAAGATTGCAAGATGACTTAAGACAGAGTTGTTTTATGAAGCTATTGTGAAAGGGGAGTTTGTTGGTGCATATTTGTGACAACAGCTTAGATTTGGTCTTTGGATATCTTGTAATTAGTAAAACGATAAAGTGTTAGCTGGTTTAGTTTTAAAATAGTTGGTTATAGTGATTGAGCTAAACCAGATCACATTATAAGGAGTGGTAGGCGAATTGGGCCTAGATCAATTTGCACCCATGAGGTTAAACCCTAGCCCAGTTGCAAACCTGTCTCTATATAAAGAGAGTTTTGCATTAAGGTTAAGGTTGCTCAGTTAGTCACTTCAGAGAGAATTGAGAGAGAATTCGTGTGATCTAGATTGATTGTATCATTGTGATAGATAATTAATAAAGATCGAGTTTATTGTGATTGATGTTCCTACTCGTTTGTCTGTGATTCCGCACTCTACATTGGATAGACGATTCTATAAAGATCCATAAAGATTAGGGGACCTACAATATACAAACAACTCCACACCACCGTCTTATTTTGTTTTTCTATTATTTCCAATTTTATATATAATAAACCCTAAATGTAGGAAATAAAAAAAAGGATTTAACATAGTGGAGCCACCCACCAAAGCCAATGAAATAGAGCAACTACCTATAAACATGTCGCAACGGTATATTGTACCTTTAGAAAACGTTACACTATATAATTAGAACAACGAGAAAGTAAATAACGTCGATTTATAAAATAGTGTGTCTTATCTTAATCTTAAAAGTTATATAAGGAAAACAAAATATGATTAAAACTAATTGTAATAATAAATATTAAAAATAAAAAAGTTATAAGAATATATAAATAATATGTTAGTATTCATGCACACTCACCGTTAATATATATAAAATATGGAGAATCCATCATATCATTAGAATCATACGCCTAAAAATATATTGTGTTCTGTGTTAAATACTTCAACGTTCAATGTGACTTACAAGTTCCAACCTGAGACCTTTTATAGATAGAGCTCTTCCTGTGGCAATTACTGCTTCATCTACCTAAACAAACGAGCAAAACAAAGTTTGGCACACGAGTATTAGCATGGTTGTAGAAATCACTAGTTGGTCAGTAGAATGGGGACTAGCGATTAGATTTTGCTACCAAAAAGTTATGGTCCGGAAATGGTCACTAAATTTTTACATTCATAAATATTGATGACTATTGCTCAATTTTCTAGTAGTGATAGATCGAAAGTTATAACAAATTAAAAAGGCCCTAGATCCATCACAATGCATTTGTCCATCTCCCTTCTAACAGATAGCAATATGATGTCTGACTTTCAAAAATATTTTTGGGGAGCTTGGTAAGGAAACTTTGTATACATGGTGGAGGTCTGGAGTATAAAACTATAATGCAGTACCAGTATCTAAAATCCCTAAATTTATTTTCTTTTTCTAATATCATTTTAGGCCTTTTATCCATGTGTGTAATAACCAACACAATTGGGCCTTAATGTGCCCCACATGTGCTGATGGATACTTGAGGTTATTTCAGCTACTGATTCATGTGTGTGAATATTGTACACTATAAGCCTTGATGGGAGTTGGTGGGTTGCTTTGACTACCAAATCCACACTGGGTTAACAAGTAAACACATTATCATTTTTTTATATTTTACACATGATATTCATTACCTTTCCAAATCTTACAAATAAATTACTTTACAAACCGGCCCACAAGACTCGATGTCTCAACACGGTCGTCTTTATATGCGCACACGAGACCTAATGGCTAGACGCTGAAAACACAAAAGGTACCATAGTTATGTATGCTTCAAAAAGACCCAATGTCTCACTTCGGGGAACACAAAAGAAACTATCTCTATATGTGAGCCCACAAGGCTCAATGGCTAGACGTGAGTAATACATACAAATACATTACCTCTACATGTGTGTTCACTCATCAATATCGAGCTCTGTTTAAGGACTTTATTTAGAGTTAGGGTGATCTGCGTAGCGTTTTAAATTTCGAGACTAGCATTCCAATTCACACCTACAAATGAATTAACATATTTGAAATACATAGATGTTGCCTCTATGGTAGAAATACCCCGCGATTAGTACCAGATGTTTGTTTCCAATAACATAAAGTTTTAGTGATGAAGAGTCCATCGCAAATGGTCCCACGCTGACAAGTGAATGAGTGAGAGTGATGTGTTTAAAAGACAAAATGTTTTTATAGCATTAAAACCTGCAGTTTGATAGTTGTTTGTTGTAACTATTCCTTGGAAAGGATTAAATGTTTGCTTCTAAGTGTTTTATGCATTCCTAAGTGGAATGGAGGATTTTCGTGCAAGAATTAGATTACTGAAGTTACGTAGAAGGTAGGCTTATTCTGCTGGTTTACGGGTCGTAAGCAAAGAAGTGAGCTATGAATCGTGGGCCCCAAACTAGTACACGGACTACTGATTGGAAACCTTAGAGCGATAAGGTGACAGATGTCATGTTTACAGGTTCGGGTCATGTTTACGGGTCGTAACCCACCCAATCGATACATGGACCATATAAATAGAATGAGATGTCATTAGAAACCCTAAGAAGTGATGAAATCAGAAGAGAAGAGCTAAAATAGGGGTTGTTGAAGGACAAATGAAGAAACACCATTTGAACCTAGGGATATCCAGGAATATGTAAGTTACAACCAGGGTGTATCTGCATAGAGGGTTGTCCTTTCACTTCCCTCTTTGGGTGTAAGCTCACTCAAGCTGATCTGCAAAACTAGAAGCACCGTTAGTCTCGCCACGGGAAAAGGGTAGTTTTCTCAGTGACCACACTCCGGCGTGAGAATAAGTATTTGGGAGTAAGTTATAAATGATTGTGGATGTATGCTTGTAAGCGTCCTTTACCTGGAGATCCGGTACTTATTTATAACCGAAAAAGGTATGTTCAGGAGAAGTGCTGGTGGGCCTTGGGCCCGGCCCAACAGCCAGAGATGTGGTTGGTGTATGGTCTGACATCTGCATCACTGGTCAAGGACACTGTTACACGCAACCTGCCGAGCAACCCTTGTTCACAGTTCTGCCACTTTGTACCCTTGAGTATGGTCAACACCTCTAGTGCTTACCCCTTCTGCGAGGCTGTCAAGGTTTTTCCTGCCCGCGCAGGGTGATAGGGGTATATCCTTTTGTTCCATAACTATGAGGCGCTTCTCATGTGTGTCTTGTCCTTGCAAGGTTGTGGGATTCGCAGCTCAAAGGGATGTGCCAAGTACACAAGGCTCATTGTGTGACTTGTGTTGTTTAGTCTAACTTGTCGTTGCGCTGAGTGCGCAAGACTCGTTGTATGTCTTGTGTTATTTAGTCTAACTTGTCGTTGCGCTGACTGCGCAATACTCATTGTGTAACTTTAATAATATTAGTCTAATTCGCTGTTGTGCTGAGTGCGCAAGGCTCATTGTATGACCTGTTGGTGTTGGTCTAATTCACCGTTAGGCTGAGTGCACAAGGTTCGTTGTAAAATGTAGTCAAGGGTATGATTATTTGGGACCATACCTCCTCAAGTCCCCCCAGTCCAGTGTTGCTCCTACGCGCGTGTTGTAAAGTGGGAGGAGTGCTGAACTAGAAGAGTTGTTGCTTGTGCCGTTAATGGAGTGGTGAAAATTTTTTGACAAGGGTTGAGAGAAAAACGTTTGTGTGAAGGAAACGTTTTGTCTTCAAGCTCTTTGAATTCGAAACTCTTTCATTCTGACATTGCAGGTGAGTTGGTGAGAAAAATGGGAGTTCAAAAGACGTCTGACAGTTGTAGCACGCACTCAGCCGTTTCGCCTGCCATTCATTAATGAATTGGCAGGGAGAGTGAAGGCCACCCGTGCATGTTAACCGTCTTTTGCAACTTGCTTGCCATGCGTCTCTATCTGATTGGTTGTTATTGCCATGCGTAGAGCACGTTCTCCAACTGCATTAAATGCGAGTACTATAAATAGAGGCGCTCCGGTTAGGGTTTTCCACATTCATTCAACTTCTCCTTCATTCTCTTCTCTGCAATTTTAGAGTTCTTGTGTTCTTCAAAGTTGTTTTCAAAAACTTTCTTCTTTTTCTTGATTTTTATGGCGTCCAGAGGATCTGAGTCTGCCTCTGGTGTTGGGGTTCCGCCTTTCCCAGTTGAATCCGCCTCTGGTGCTGCAGTATATAGCTACCACCTTTCCCAGTTGAATCCGATGGGAATGGTGAGGATCAAGCACTTCGAGTTTCTATACCGGTCAACGGGGTCTGTTCCCACCGTCAACCGTTTCCGCATTTTTTATTAACTCCGTTACTCAATGGGGTTTTATTCGTTTCAGCACCGTGCGCAGGCATGGAAAATTTTGCTCTCTCCCCCAAGTCCTTCCATGATTGGAAGATAAAATTCTTTTTTGTGAAGGTCGATGTTATCCCTGTGCCTTTGACGTTCCAAGGGCCGGATGAGATTCCGGCGGAGACTATCCCAATACCAGTGTTGGATTCCTGGTATTGTGATCTGAAGGAAATCCCGGTGATACAGTTGCCGGAGAGGGTACTTGTAGCGGCGGGGATGAGCCTGCTGTGGAAACCCAACGCCGCTACCGTCCAGTATACGTTGAGGGGGATCAGAGTAAGTGCTCTTATTCCGTTGTGTTTTCTTGACTTTGACTTGTTGATTGGCTAACATGCATGTGTTTTGTTTGCAGAAGCCCCTTTGTTCTTGGCCGCCTTTCAGAGGAAAGAAGGGAGGATTGAAAAGCTCCCTTTGGGCCCGGATGGGCCCACTTGGTATCCGCAGGTCCTGGGCAATTTTGCCCTGATTAAGGATGCGGACCTTGAGGTTCTTGTGCCGTCAACTGGTGAGCCTTGATTGTTTAATGATGCGCCTTTCCAGGTGACTTATGTATTGTTCTTCTTGTAATGTAGGCGCGCTGGAGATTCGGGCGGTGGCCCAGATCACAAGAAGAAAAGGCGCGCAGGGTCGAGCGCGATGGTGGAGAAAGAGGCAAGTCAACCCAGGGCGGGCCCTCCCAAAGGTAAGCGCATTGTTACTGACAAGTGGAAAGCGTATGTAGTCATCTCTGACTCATGGGAGGGTCTTGAACTAGTAGGTGCAAGGAAGGTTGCACCAAAGCAGGCGGTTATCCCGACCGCCAAACCTGCTAGTCCAGAGGACGCTGAGCAGATCCAGAGGTGCCTCTGAAGCGGAAGAGGGGTCCGAATGAGGAGCTCTCCGCGCAACCACCTAAAAAGGTTGCGCGGAAGCATATGGGGAAGCGAGTGGATCTAGGGACATTAAATGCTAAAATATCGCTCGGTGACCTTCACTATTTCCTTCCTATTTTTATGTCATGCTTGGCTAACTTTTGTTATTATGCAGTGGGCGATGAGCCGGTTTTTGTGGAGTCCAGTACATGCCCGCGGGCACTGATTCTCCACTGACCCCGGTCGGAGGTCAAGGAGGAAACTCTGCTGCTGGGGCAGAAGAACCGATCCCAGTGAGGGAGGGGCTCACGTGGTGGTGGAAAGTTCCGGTATGGGTACTAATGCGGGTTCTCCGGTGGTGGAATGTCCGGTGGTTCCATTGACGTAACCACAGCTGGATATTGAAGAACCTATGGTTGTTGATGAGGAATCGCGGGTGGATCTTGGGGAACCTGCGGTGGAAGTGGAAGAATGTAACATCCGTCAAAAACGGATTTACCAAACCCGCTCCGTTTATCAACCGAACAGTCAGTTAAAATTTTCGTTGCGAATTAAATGCCCAAAATAATTTTAAACGATACGTAATCAATTATTATACGGGGATATGTATTTAGTTTTTGAAAATCTGTCAAAAATATCAAAATAAAAATGTTTTACTTCTGCCGGGTTTCGAACTCGGGTCTATAACCGGCTCAACAACAGCTTATCACCTAGCCGAACAACCGCTCCGCCACTTTGTTTTTCTGTTAATAAAAAGAAACAATTAATTCAAATATTCAAGTTTCAAAGTTAAATTCAGTAAATTGCGCCCAATTAGCAGTCGTCGGAAATCCCGACGACTTCGCCGTTTAATTACGTTTACGCTCAATTCAACCGATGACTTAACTCCTACGACGGTTATAACCGACGTATGAACCCGCGACATCAGCTGTAACCGCCGGAGAACGGCTGACTTCGAATTGAGACCGAATTCAGACCCCATTCACCTCAATACTACCCTATAAATACACCCACAACTCGCCAGAAACCTTTCACACTCAAATCGCACCTTTTCTCGGCGAAAAATCACTCGCCGGAAATATTTGATACATCGCCGGAAAACCGTATTATTAGTCTCCGAGCTTTACTGAAACCCCTAAACTTTTACCGAAGTCACCCACAACCTTTGTAACCTTTCGGAAGACTCTCTGCTGCAAGACACTCGTCGCCGGAAAAAGATTACTGTCGCCGGAGTTCTGCCGGAAAACAGAGGAGAAACAGCCGGTACTTTTCACGCCTAATTCCTTTCCTTTTTACTTTTATCTCGACTGTAATTGATCATAAAACGCTAAAGAAACTTGAATCAACATTTCGAATCAATCAGCCGTCACTTCCGGTGGAAACCAATGAAGAAGACGATGTTTGAGTAATGGTTAAGTATAATTAAAATCAACTTATTAATCGGGTTAGACACACAGTCCAGCGGTGGACTGTGTGCACATATAACGCAAACGTCTCGAGTTCGATTCCGGTTTCACACACGCTGCCTTAATAAAAACCATTTTTTTTTGTTTACTGAACCGGAGTCGCCTTAGATATATGTTAAGTATATTAATAATCGGTATTATAACCACGTTAAACACACAGTCCAGCGGTGGACTATGTGTATGTTTAATCGCACGTCACAAGTTCGAGTCCGGTCTCCTACATCGACCCGGACAATTATTAACTTTTTAAATAGAGTCAGAAATGAAAGCAGATAATTTGTATTTAAGTATAATAAAAGTGGAAATATATAACATGTTAAACACACAGTCCAGCGGTGGACTGTGTGTTAGATTAAACCACAGGTCCCGGGTTCGAGACTTGTGGAGTGCATGTCCGAGTCGCTTAAATCGTTTTTAAAAATAAGGATTTCTGTTTAATTCTAATTAATGTATATATGTAATTAAAATCGGATATATGACGGGTTAGACACGTAGCTCAGTTGGTAGAGCTGCGTGCACGCGTACGGGAGGTCTCGGGTTCAAGCCTCACCCGGCGCACAACAATATGCCTACGAACCGGTCAACGTCATTCAAAGTCAAACGGTCAAAGTCAACTGTAGCAAAAATAAAATATTTTTTTTTTTATTTTTATTTAATTATGTTAATTAAAAATCAATTATAAATACTTAAAAATAACATTTTTAAGGTTAGAAAATAGCCTCAAACTCACAAAAATACACCCAACAATCCTACTAAAATAGATTAATAAAATCCGTTTACTTACCAAACCATAATGCGATTTATCTAGGTAAATTTCACTCGTGGTTAACACCATTTCGCGTGCATTCAACCTCATCAACCGAACGCACCCAATGTGAGTGAATTCTTACAAACTCCCCCTTTTTATTCACGTTTTGGGGTGTATCATGTGTCGTTTAAACTAATTCTCTTATGCAAATTTGTGCTATACCATTATATGAACTAAACTAGAATGTAACTATTATTGGTTGTGATATATTACATATTGTCAAAGTTGTATGCAAATTATTTAGGCCCATCAGTTCCTCGTGGGAGACGAGAACAACGCGTGCCTTAAAACTCATTCATTAGGCCCATCAGTTCCTCGTGGGAGACGAGAACAACGCGTGCCTCAAAACTCATACATTAGGCCCATCAGTTCGTAAGAACAACGCGTGCCTCAAAACTCATACATTAGGCCCATCAGTTCGTAGAAACAACGCGTGCCTCAAAACTCATTCATTAGGCCCATCAGTTCCTCGTGGGAGACGAGTCGAACAACGCGTGCCTCAAAACAATTATTTGGTGTTTGTGTGTTCAATATTCAATATTATGTGTTGTGTGAATAAATTTACATCTACATTTACTCATATGTGGTATGCACCTTATTTATAATCAATTGGATAAACTTGTTCAAATGTTTTCCATAGGATTCACTCGCCAACATTATGTTGATCCAAAAACCTTTTTACACATGATACAGGTGAACAGGTTGAAGCAAGGAAAACATAGGATATGCCTTAGAAGAGAACCAAGAAGCTTAGATTGATAGTTAGAACATGTTGTATCATTTATTGTAAATTTCCATTAAATTGTATTAATGAATATGAAACATATAATAAATGTCATGAGCTTTGATGATAACCCAATTATGCCCCGATCACCTTTTCCGCTGCGGGTCGGGGGTGTGACAGATTGGTATCAGAGCCATGACTATAGGGATATAGGATAGGTTATTAGACCCTTAGAGCCTATACTATAGTCTGCCTAAATTTTAATTGATTAGGTGGTTACATACAAACTTGTGATATTTATTTGTTTCATATTACAGTCAAACATACATGCTTATATACATATTCGTTATACATATATCAATGTCATATATTCAATTCATTTTCATACTCTCATTATTCAAGGATTTTGTTGCAATTTTCAAATCCCATCAAAGTAAGTTCTGCGACGGGCATGTAGTAACTGGAAGGGTACAAGTACCGGTAGTCGGGACGTCCTGTCTAGGTTGGCATTCGTATAAATCCAAAATAACGGACCAGTTTGCCTACCTGGGGACTAACGATGAGAGTACGACGGACCTATTAGGCCAAAGCATGCCACACCAAACGTCGTTCGAACTAACCTCACTTTGAGATGTCACCGTGTCCATGCCGGGGCACATTCCAAATATCATACGTTACATATTTCTCAATTTTCTCCGGGTTTTAGTGTACGTAACCAGGCTAACACATGCGAACCATATGAAAAACCCGGTAATCATGGGGGCCCACATGATTACGAAGGTGAAGTATAGCGGCATGCAAGGCCCAATTACGAGCAAAACCCAAGACATCCTATGGATGTAGTAGATTTATTTTTCTATATTTATTTTATGAACGTCCATTCCCAAACACGACCCACGATCCCAAAGGCATCCAACTCATACTCTTGACATGTATTCCTTGTAGATGTCTTCTAACCTCGCCCGTAGGAAGATGAGAGCAGGAAAAGCCCGTGAACGCATGGCTGCCCAAATCGCTCAGCAAATGGCGACCGTAATACCAAACATCGTAGTTCAAGTTCAACAAGCCCTTACCGCAAATTCCGTTAACCCAACCCAACAAGAAGATCAAAACACTATCAATCCTTCAGTCACTAAATGCACCTACAAACATTTCAAATCCTGCGATCCTCCAAAATACGAAGGTACTGAAGGTGTCACCGCTCTCCTCCATTGGTTCGAAGAAATGGAGAACACTTTTCTAAATTGAGATTGCCCCGATGATCGCAAAGTGCGTTATGCTACCGGTCGTTTACTTGGAACGGCACTCACATGGTGGAATACAGAGAAGACCAAACGAGGTGTTGAAGAAACTATGACCTTGACTTGGGAAGAGTTGAAGGGAATCATGACAAGACGGTTTTGCCCAAGAAGTGAAATCAAGAAATTGGAGGATGAGTTTCATGCTTTAAAACAAAAGGAAGGCGACCACACCACATACAACAAGAGATTCCTTGAGTTAAATCAAATGGTTCCCAATTTGTTTACTCCCCTCTACCGTTTGATCGAGCACTACATTCGTGGTCTTCCATCAAAGATTCAAGACTCTGTAATAAGTACCTCGCCTGCAACTTTGGAAGCAGCAATGGAACTAGCAACCGCGCTCACCGAGAACCGAATCCGGGACAAAGATTTCAAAGAGGAGAAGAAGAAGGATAAAGCATCAACCGAAACCTCAAACTCCACACGAACCGAATCCTTTACACCACCTACTTCTAAGAGAAAACGTGATGGGCAAATCTTCGCCGTCACTCAACGCAACCAACCAGCTTCACAAGTTGTACCTCCTCAAACTATCCCAATCACTCAAGTAGCACCCAACTCAACTTACCCAAACAAGAAACCTTACATTGGACCTCACCCTCAATGCAACACCTGTTTCTATCACCATCCATCTACCTTACCCTGTCGACTATGTGCGAATTGTGGACGCTACGGTCATTTGAGCAACGTTTGCCGCACCTCTCAAAACCAAACCTCAACCCCTACTCAACCCATGATCCAAACATATCAACAACCTCAATACCCCATGTACCCATATGTTCGAGCTTGTTTCAATTGTGGCGACCCTACCCATTTTAGAAACACATGCCCTCGTTTGGTTAACATCATAAACGCCCAAGCTCAAGCAAACCCAGTTAACCAAGCAAACCAAGCAAACCCAGCTCCACCGCCAGCAAGAGGAAGAGTTTATAACATCAACGCCAATCCTGTTGAAGATGTTAACGGTCCAAACCAACCACTTAACTAGCCTTCTCTCATCAAGAATCCAGATTCAACTCCAATCACTTAGTTTTTATGTTTTTTCTTTATGTTATCTCAATTTTCACGTATCTCAATTGGAATTTTATCCAAGAATTTTAATGCAAATTACTAGTTCAGTTTGTTTATACTCATTGATTTAATATTCATATCATCATACTTCACGACATATCTCAGTTTCATCATTTAAAGAAGCTGAGTTGTGCCTCACTTCTACATAGACTAACCTCTCCATCATATTAAACGAGAGAGGTTTTGTCAAACACGGATACTATCAGAATTAAGACTCAAGCGCTGGTTGTTGTGTTATTTATGTTGTAGAGTCGCATAGAACTAATCATAACTTGCGGATAAAGTCAATGAGAATTTGACAAGAATATGGTGGATACGCCGCTGGTACTTCCTATATATAAGTATTCTTGTCAAATGATCGGAGGCATTATCAGGCGGTTATGAGAGGTTCCATGCATAGGTTGTTTGTGTGATTAAGTTATTCATTTTCAGTACATGCAATAAGCTCGGCTCCGTTTGATTGAGCCTTGAGCACATAGACAATTTCATTTTTCAGTACATTCAATACGATCGGCTCCGTTTGATTGAGCCTTGATCGCACAGATATATATCATTTCAGTATTTTTATGTTTGTCGTATTGGTTGTAGAGTTATAGGACTAATCATAATTCACTGATAAAACCAATGAAAATTTGACAAGAATATGGTGGATACGCCGCTGGTACTTCCTATATATAAGTATTCTTGCCAAAGGATCAGGGGCGTTATCAGGCGGTTATGAGAAGTTCCTTGTAGGATTTAGTATTGCCTTGGTTGAAATTTATGTTACATATATATATCATCTCACTATTTAAAGAAATTGGAATGTGATCCATTTCTACATAGACTAACCTTTCCATCATAACAAACGAGAGAGCAACTGTCACCATTCAAACATATATACTATCAGAATGTGGATTCAATTATTAGTTGTTGTGTTTTTGTGTAGATTGTAGTATTAGAAGTTTTGCCTTAGGATATAAACCATACTTTTCCAAACATATCTACACTCTTATACACGATATCATTTTAGCGAATCATTCCTGCTTAACAATACTTATACAGTAGGCAACAAAAAGCGATTCCTGTATTAGGATACTTAACCTTTACAAGGAACGTTACCGCCTCAAACAAAAACCTAAACCCTTATTTTCTTCTAAACATGTAACTGGCAAACTCAACACCATCATTCTTTTAGTCAATTATATCCCTATTTAAATTTCGGGACGAAATTTCTAAAAAGCAGGGGATACTGTAACATCCGTCAAAAACGGATTTACCAAACCCGCTCCGTTTATCAACCGAACAGTCAGTTAAAATTTTCGTTGCGAATTAAATGCCCAAAATAATTTTAAACGATACGTAATCAATTATTATGCGGGGATATGTATTTAGTTTTTGAAAATCTGTCAAAAATATCAAAATAAAAATGTTTTACTTCTGCCGGGTTTCGAACTCGGGTCTATAACCGGCTCAACAACAGCTTATCACCTAGCCGAACAACCGCTCCGCCACTTTGTTTTTCTGTTAATAAAAAGAAACAATTAATTCAAATATTCAAGTTTCAAAGTTAAATTCAGTAAATTGCGCCCAATTAGCAGTCGTCGGAAATCCCGACGACTTCGCCGTTTAATTACGTTTACGCTCAATTCAACCGATGACTTAACTCCTACGACGGTTATAACCGACGTATGAACCCGCGACATCAGCTGTAACCGCCGGAGAACGGCTGACTTCGAATTGAGACCGAATTCAGACCCCATTCACCTCAATACTACCCTATAAATACACCCACAACTCGCCAGAAACCTTTCACACTCAAATCGCACCTTTTCTCGGCGAAAAATCACTCGCCGGAAATATTTGATACATCGCCGGAAAACCGTATTATTTGTCTCCGAGCTTTACTGAAACCCCTAAACTTTTACCGAAGTCACCCACAACCTTTGTAACCTTTCGGAAGACTCTCTGCTGCAAGACACTCGTCGCCGGAAAAAGATTACTGTCGCCGGAGTTCTGCCGGAAAACAGAGGAGAAACAGCCGGTACTTTTCACGCCTAATTCCTTTCCTTTTTACTTTTATCTCGACTGTAATTGATCATAAAACGCTAAAGAAACTTGAATCAACATTTCGAATCAATCAGTCGTCACTTCCGGTGGAAACCAGTGAAGAAGACGACGTTTGAGTAATGGTTAAGTATAATTAAAATCAACTTATTAATCGGGTTAGACACACAGTCCAGCGGTGGACTGTGTGCACATATAACGCAAACGTCTCGAGTTCGATTCCGGTTTCACACACGCTGCCTTAATAAAAACCATTTTTTTTTTGTTTACTGAACCGGAGTCGCCTTAGATATATGTTAAGTATATTAATAATCGGAATAATAACCAAGTTAAACACACAGTCCAACGGTGGACTGTGTGTATGTTTAATCGCACGTCACAAGTTCGAGTCCGGTCTCCTACATCGACCCGGACAATTATTAACTTTTTAAATAGAGTCAGAAATGAAAGCAGATAATTTGTATTTAAGTATAATAAAAGTGGAAATATATAACATGTTAAACACACAGTCCAGCGGTGGACTGTGTGTTAGATTAAACCACATGTCCCGGGTTCGAGACCTGTGGAGTGCATGTCCGAGTCGCTTAAATCGTTTTTAAAAATAAAGGATTTCTGTTTAATTCTAATTAATGTATATATGTAATTAAAATCGGATATATGACGGGTTAGACACGTAGCTCAGTTGGTAGAGCTGCGTGCACGCGTACGGGAGGTCTCGGGTTCGAGCCTCACCCGGCGCACAACAATATGCCTACGAACCGGTCAACGTCAGTCAAAGTCAAACGGTCAAAGTCAACTGTAGCAAAAATAAAATATTTTTTTTTATTTAATTATTTTAATTAAAAATCAATTATAAATACTTAAAAATAACATTTTTAAGGTTAGAAAATAGCCTCAAACTCACAAAAATACACCCAAAAATCCTACTAAAATAGATTAATAAAATCCGTTTACTTACCAAACCATAATGCGATTTATCTAGGTAAATTTCACTCGTGGTTAACACCATTTCGCGTGCATTCAACCTCATCAACCGAACGCACCCAATGTGAGTGAATTCTTACAAACTCCCCCTTTTTATTCACGTTTTGGGGTGTATCATGTGTCGTTTAAACTAATTCTCTTATGCAAATTTGTGCTATACCATTATATGAACTAAACTAGAATGTAACTATTATTGGTTGTGATATATTACATATTGTCAAAGTTGTATGCAAATTATTTAGGCCCATCAGTTCCTCGTGGGAGACGAGAACAACGCGTGCCTTAAAACTCATTCATTAGGCCCATCAGTTCCTCGTGGGAGACGAGAACAACGCGTGCCTCAAAACTCATACATTAGGCCCATCAGTTCGTAAGAACAACGCGTGCCTCAAAACTCATACATTAGGCCCATCAGTTCGTAAGAACAACGCGTGCCTCAAAACTCATTCATTAGGCCCATCAGTTCCTCGTGGGAGACGAGTCGAACAACGCGTGCCTCAAAACAATTATTTGGTGTTTGTGTATTCAATATTCAATATTATGTGTTGTGTGAATAAATTTACATCTACATTTACTCATATGTGGTATGCACCTTATTTATAATCAATTAGATAAACTTGTTCAAATATTTTCCATAGGATTCACTCGCCAACATTATGTTGATCCAAAAACCTTTTTTACACATGATACAGGTGAACAGGTTGAAGCAAGGAAAACATAGGATATGCCTTAGAAGAGAACCAAGAAGCTTAGATTGATAGTTAGAACATGTTGTATCATTTATTGTAAATTTCCATTAAATTGTATTAATGAATATGAAACATATAATAAATGTCATGAGCTTTGATGATAACCCAATTATGCCCCGATCACCTTTTCCGCTGCGGGTCGGGGTGTGACAAAGAATCGGGGTTCATTGTGGAAGAACCTATTGTGGTGGTGGAAGAACGCGAGCATCCGAGTGCCGCGGCTTATGTTGCTGAGGCGGAGCCGGTGGAAACGGCTTCCGTCCAGGGTGAATCGGGGTTCGTTGTGGAAGAACCTGTTGTGGTGGTGGAAGAACGGGAGCTTCCGTCCAGGGTGTTCAGACCAGTGCTCCACAAGGGGAGCATGTGGAGGAATCGGTACCCAGGGGTGGTGCGGGGCTTCCACCCAAGATGTGTCTCCAATCCGCCCCGATGAAACTCCGGGGGATTATTATTATAGGTCTTTCTCCTCCGCCCAAGCTAAAAAGATCCACACTCCTGTGTGGAAATTAGAGAAAGGTGAAGACTTTTCTCACTGGCCGGCGTGCCGTGAGTTCTTTGAAGGGGCTCCCCCCAGCGGAGGTACATTTGCTTTCTGATCATGAAGAGGAAGAGACGTACCATACGTACCTCCAGGCAGCTGCCAGGTCTGCCTCTGTGACTTATAAGATTGTTCATGAATGGCGGGGCCTGGTAAAGCAGAAGAAAGATCTTGAGGCTGCCCAAGCGGTCATTGGTAAAGAGCGAGCCCAAGTGGTTGCACGTGAAGCTGCGGTATAGCCAAAGAAGACTGCCTTCACCGATAACCAGCGAGTTGAAGAATGGTCCGCGTATGGGTGGAAAAGACGGGCCGAAGCCTCGGACGCTAAACTTGCTGAGGAGCGCAAGTTGTGGAAGGAGGCTTGTGAAAGGGATAATGGGGAAAAGAAATCCCTGAGAGATGAATTGGCCCAGTTGCGCGCTGATGTGGCGCAAGAGAAGAGAGAGAAGGAGGCAGCAGCTGCCGCGGCTGCACAGGCTAGTGTGCAACGCGCACATAGAGAGTAGAGCGAGGTACCCCCTTATCTTTGTGTTCATTCCTTTTTTGGATTTTTACTAAGTGATGCTAACCTTATTGTGAATATAACAGGTAGAAACTTGCGCTGCTCTGGAGAGTGACAAGAAAGATCTCCAAGCAGCCTCTGTGGAGAAGGCTGAGCTTCTTCCAAACTGTGGTTGGCGGAAGCGAAGGTGGAGGCGGGTGAGAAAAATTGGAGGATTCCGAAAACTCCCGCGCCATCTCCGAGTCGTTGGTGGAGTCGCTCACCAACAACCTACTGTGGCTTCAGCAGCATGGGATTGTCAATTTAAGTGTTTAGCTTGTTTTTCTTATCTTTATATGATGGCTCGGAACTTTCTTTTGAATTTGCGGATTGCCAATTCCATTGTGAACTCTATGGAGTTGGATGGTGCAGTAGCCAAGCTAGTGGTTGCTGCGCGCCATGATGGGCATGCGCAAGGCTATGCTGAGTGTGCGCAACAAGTCACTCATGCCTTGGATATTCCATGGGATTCCAGCCATGCTTCCACTCATGGAGTTAATACCGTAGTTGTCTTCGAGAAGGCACAAGAAGGGTATAACCGTCTTGATATACCGGCCTTGGAATTGGTAAGCGGGGCGCTCACCCATGATGACTTCGTCGACCACTTGCAGGATATCTTTCCAGAAGAAACTGAGGTCGCTGCTGAAGAAGAAGACTAGTGTAGGATCCTTAATGTAATATCTTGTAGGATCTTTGATTGTGCGCGGTGTTGCGCGGTTTTGTAAATATTTTTATCTTATAATGAAATGTTTCTTCTTTGTTACAATGCTTGCGTGAAATGGACCAACTTTGTGTAGGTATAGCGAATGAAACTGGTAATGAACTCGTGCGTGAACATCAGCTTCTATGCATGTTTCATAGGTAGTGACTTAGGGTTTGCGAGTCATTGTGCACCAAGGTGTTTTTGCGTATACCCAAATTGGTTCCATGCATTTGTAACGAAACATTAAGATAAAAATAAATCAAGTAACTCTTGTCTTTATTGCATAATGGGGCATAAGAGCCATATTTTTGAATAGACAAAAAATAATGAACTTGCAAGTTTACATGTAGCATCGTCTCAGCTGCTGCTCATTCCATGTCCTAGGGATGTTTGTTCCGTCTAGGCGCTTAAGGGTGTATGCGCCTGTTCCCATGACTTCATGGATAACATAAGGACCTTCCCATTTGGGTGCCAGTTTTCCAGGACGTTCGGCGTTAGACGCCTCGTTGTCGCATAGAACAAAGTCACCAGGTACAAAAGTGCATATGCGGACTCGCGCATTGTAATATTGCGCATTGTAATATTTTTCGAGCTTAGACTTGTATTTTGCCTCGTTGATGGCAGCATTTTCACATCTTTCTTCTAATAAGTCCAAGTCAAGTCTGCGCTCATCTTCATTGTTTTGTCTTTGCGTACCTAGCATCCGCGGTGATGGGAGGCCTATCTCTGCAAGAATCACTGCCTTCGTCCCATACACAAGGCTAAAAGGAGTTTCGCCCATGCTGGTTCTAGGCATGGTTCGATGAGCCCATAAGATACTCGGCAGCTCATCTACCCAGCCTCTGCACGGTGTACCCAACCTTGTCTTGATCCCTTCGACTATGCTTTTGTTAATTCTTTCCACTTGGCCATTCCCTTGGGGATGCACGACCGAAGTGAATACGTGTTCGATATGCATTTCTTTCATCCATTGTTGTAGCTCTTCGGCTGCGAAATTGGGACCGTTATCACTGACTATGCGTAGGGGTAACCCGAAACGTGATATGATGTGTTCCCATATGAACTTTAGCACTACAGTCGCTGTGGTGGATGCAAGAGACTTAGCTTCGACCCATTTGGTGAAGTAATCGACTGCAACGATTATGAACTTCACCGCTCCTGGAGCGTCTGGGAATGGTCCCACCATATCGATTGCCCATTGCTGAAAGGGTCACGCTGTTGTCACCGGGATCAAAGGATTCTTGGGGCGCAGTGTCTTTGGAGCATGGCGTTGGCATGATGCGCATTTCCGTAATGTTTCAACCGCATCAAGGTGCATGCAAGGCCAATAGTATCCGCTGTTCATGATCTTTGCCACGACCATACGCGGACCGGCGTGAATTCCGCATAACCCTTCGTGTATTTCGCGGATCAAGTACTATGAATCTTGTGGATCAACGCAGTGGAGGAGTGGCCCAAGGTATGACTTTCGGTATAAGATACCGTCCGCCATTTTATAGTTGAGTGCCTTGTTCTGGACCTTCCTTGCTTCTGCTTTGTTTTCGGGGAGGCTCCCATGTTGCAAGAACATGATGATTGGGGACATCCAAGACGGATTTCCCACTTCTATGATATTGACTTGTCGCAATGGAACAGAAGGGTTTTTGAGTACCTCAATGCGCACCTCGCGCACAAGGTGCTTGAAGTTTGTAGCGACTAACTTACTGAGAGCGTCGGCATGTTTGTTTTCGCCTCTGTTGACATGGGTTATTTTGAAGTGTTGAAATTTAGTTATTAAGGCTTGCGCCTGTTCTAGATACAAGGCCATCACCTCGCCTTTTGCGTCGTACAGGCCGTTGACGACTAAGAGTTAGTCGACGTGGGCCTCCAAATTCTACGCACCCATCTTCATTGCTAACCGAGGCCTGCCACGAACGCTTCATACTCAGCTTCATTATTTGTACTTTTAAAATCCAATCTGATGGCATAGGTGAATTCTTGATTGTCGGGGCTTATTAGACGAAGACCTGCCCCTGCGCCATCATCGTTGGATGCGGCATCGGTGTGAAGTATCCATGCGCGGTCATCTATAACCGGCGTTGGATTCTGTACAGCTTCACATTCTTTCGTTTTATTCTGCGAGACTTCCGCAATGAAATCAGCTAGTATATGGCCCTTTATTGTTGGGCGTGGTTTATACACAATATTGTGTCCAATAAGCTCAATCTCCCATTTTGCTAGGCGGCCAGATATGTCTGGTTTTGACAAAATTTGGCCTAAATGATAGTTCGAGAGAACTGTTATTTCCTGGCCTGAAAATATCGGCGCAACCGCCGGGATGCATGGACCAAAGCTAGAGCGAGCTTTTCCATCATGGGATATCGAGTCTCTGGGTCAGTAAGTATCTTGCTGACGTAATAGATCGGAATCTGAACTCCTGTGCGTTCTACTAGTAGGACTGCTCCCAGAGCGATATCTGATGCGGAAAGGTAAAGTATCAGTAGCTCGTTCTTCTGCGGCGCGATGAGCGTTGGTAGCTGGATTAAGCATCCCTTCATTTGGGTGAAGGCTTTCTCTGCATCCGGAATCCACTGAAACTTGTTCTTTTTCACACAATTCCGCAGGGTGCTAATGAATGGGAAGGACTTCATTTCGTGGTTGGCTAAGAACCTGTTCAGCGCAGCCAGCCGCCCCGCCAACTGTTGCATTTCTTTGATATTTGAGGGTGATGGCATACGCTGAATTGCTTCCACTTTATCGGGATTAAATTTGAAGCCATCGCGCATAACGATGAATCCTAAAAATTTACCTTCTTCCATTCCAAAAGAGCACTTGCTGGGGTTCAGCTTCAGATTTGCCTTGCGCAAGGAGGCAAACGTTTTTTGAATGTTTGCCAGCATTTTCTCCTCATCCGAGCTCATGATGACTAGGTCATCAATGTATACTTCCACGGTTTCACCAATGTCATCTCGAAGACATGATCCATTAAACGTTGGTAGGTGGCTCCAGTGTTGCGTAATCCGAAGGGCATCTTTGTGTAACAGAAAATGCCCTTGTCTGTTTGGAAAGCGGTCTTGTCTTCGTCTTCTTTCTTCATTTGGATCTGGTGGTAGCCCTTGTAGCAATCAAGGAAACATTTCCACCTGAATGAAACAAGAGAGTCTACCTTTTTGTCGAATTCTGGTAAGGCGTAGCAGTCCTTGGGACATGCCTTGTTGAGATCCTTGAAACTGACGCACATGCGCCAACTGCCGTTGGACTTTTAGACCATGACTTGGTTGGCTACCCATTTCTGATAACGTACCTCTCGGATGATTCCTGCTTGGAGAAGTTCTGTGACTTGCTCGCTCAGAGCGCGGGTCTTCTCGGGATCGAAGTTGCGCTTCTTTTGAACTATGGGCTGAACTGAAGGGAATATGTGCAAAGCATGCTCAGCGATTTCCCTTGGCACCCCAGTCATATCTGCTGGTGACCATGCAAAAACATCAGAATTACAGAACAATAGTTGTTTCAACCGCGCCTTGACTGCAGGAGTCATGGCAGTCCCAAGAGCACGGTTTGTTCCGGGTACTTGTTGTTGAGCACCCACTTTTTTGGTTCACCGTTGGATGATGGCTTTGGTTGCTTTATTGGCGGTTCCTCGTCAACAGACATGACTTCCTTTCTTGCATACATAATGGCCACTCCGGTTTCCGTGGGAAAACCGTAAGCGGCGTGAGGGATGGAAGTAATCATGCTGAAATCCCGTTGAACGCGTCGGCCCAATAGTACGCATGGTGCGAGGTTGCGGGCATGACCATGAAGTTGACCTGGACCGTGCGAGTGTGGCACCCGTCGGAAAGAGTCACCGGGAAAGAAATTCGGCACAAAGGAAAAACAGCCTCGTTGCAGAAACCAGTGAGTGGGAAATCCACCGGCTCCAGACGTGCTTTGTCCTCTGGGTCTAGTTGTTGGAAGCACTTTTCATAGATAATGTCCATAGAGCTCCCAGGGTCCATGAACATGTAGTCGGTGCGATAGTGACCAAAAATTCCAGTTATCACTACCGGTCGGTCTTCTTGTGGACCCTCAGGGACCACGGGGAAGATGACCTGTTGTTCACGCTATGAGGCGTGCAACTCTTCTGGTGGCTGCATTTGCGCGAAGGTCCACCCTGTATCATAAGAACAGACTTCATTTTTTTTGTTACTCGGACCCTCGCCGCCTCGAGTGATTTATCGCACCTCCTTACGCACATTTTGCAGCAAGTGGGTGAGCTTCCCACTCTTCAGCGCTTTTCCAATCTCCATGTGCAAGGAGATGCAATCAGTTGTGTGCCCCGTGTCTTTATGATAATCGCAGAAGAGGTTGGGCTCTTGACCCTTCTTATTGCGCATAGGCGGTGGTTGTTTGAACTGATGGTCTTCTGTACTGAGGACCTCCGCCGGTGTCTTCGTCAGCGGGGTCCACTGACGATCACGATTATCTTGCTTTATTGCTCGCTGGGTAACGAGCTTATTAATGGTCGCGTGAGCGTCGACCGATGTGTGGGGAGGGTTTTGGCTGTGGTCCCTCCACCCTTTATTCTTCTTCCCAAAACCCCTGCTCAATTCTTGGGTCGGTGATGAGGTAGGGGAGGTCTACTATTATTGAGGTTGCGCTCTGTCTGCGCGTAGACCTTTTCCGCTGCCATGAGTTTCTCCCAGCTCTTGGGGAGGCCTGTGGTTCCTGACAAGACTTTGATCATCTCGTCGCAGCGTACGGCATATTTGAACTGTGCACGAATCAGATCTTCGTGCACGTCCCCTATCTCTAGCACCTCTTTTTGTTGTAGCGGGTGATGAAATCTTCAAGGCTTTCATCATCGCGCCGCCAGATGCTCATTACGTCAGAGGAGTCCCTGACGTAAAGCCGTTGTTGACTGAAGTGTGTCAGGAACTCATCTTTCAGGTCGTTCCATGACGCGAGTTTGCCCGTGGGCAGGTTGTCAAACCACGGGCATGCAACACCTGTAAGGGTTTGAACAAAAAGGTGACCCCACATCGGTAGTGTCCATCCTCCAATCAGTCCTGTGCTGGTGAAAAGACGCAGGTGGTCATCCGGGTCAGTCAACCCGTCATATTTCCCAACATTGGAGGGAAGTTTTGCACGCTCCAAAGGTGCGAGCACTATCTCCTTGATAAACTTGGAATGTTCGGCCGCGTCTGCCGGCCGGTAGACCAAGTTGTAGTCATGCTCTGCTTCCGGGTTATAGCCACCACGTGGAGCAGATCTGTATGCCGCATTACTCTTTGGTAGCCGGTGAAAAACGTTGGCGCTATCACCTTCGCCGTAGGGTTTGTCATCCTCACGCTGGGTGTACCGCTCCCCTTGAGGACGCGGGCCCAACCGTGAATGGACAGATGCTCGCCTAAGAGTGTGAGACTCTGGTTTAGGCGGCGGTTGTGTGTACTCCGTCTCTTGGGGATGGAGGCTATATGGTACGCTAGCCCCAGCTGGCGAGTCGTAGCTCAAAATCCTTGGTGCAGGCGAAGCATGCACCTGAACAGCGGGCTGCACTGGGGCAGCAGGGGTGTTTGTCTGCGCACAGAGTTGCGCATAGACGACATTCAGGGTCGTTTGAAACTTTATGAACCATGACATCGGGGTCTCGCCCAGGGGTAAGACTGATGTGATCGGTACAAAGGGAGTCTCCAGCTAGGCTCCGGGAGTGACCGGGATGTTTACCGACCAGAGCCGTGTTGAGTTCCGGCATTCTCAGAAGAATCTTCTTCCACTTATCCGTCGATTCAAGAGGCGTGAACCAGGTTCTTGCCTACGTCTCGAGGACCTCGTGGGGTATCCGATGGGAAATCAGCCATATTGAACGTGAGGTTTGAAAATTTTAAAAAGAAAGGAACTATCTGGGAAAAAGTGAGACAATAGCGGATGGCGCCAATGAAGAAACACCATTTGAACCTAGGGATATCCAGGAATATGTAAGTTACAACCAGGGTGTATCTGCATAGAGGGTTGTCCTTTCACTTCACTTTTTGGGTGTAAGCTCACTCAAGCTGATTTGCAAAACTAGAAGCGCCGTTAGTCTCGCCAAGGGAAAATGGTGGTTTTCTCCATGGCCACACTCCGGCATGAGAATAAGTATTTGGGAGTAAGTTATAAATGATTGTGGATGTATGCTTGTAAGCGTCCTTTACCTTGAGATTTGTTATTTATAACCGAAAAAGGTATGTTCAGGAGTAGTGCTGGTGGGCCTTGGGCCTGGCCCATACAGCCAGAGACATCCGTTTTGTCCCTCTGCGTCAGACATTAAATGCTCCCTGCAGGAGAATTAATGTCCTCTGTCAGGAGGTGTGCTTTGTCGGGTGTTGAATGGTGCCACGTGTAAAGGCGGTCGTCTCTGGTGTAAGGCCTGCTGCCAGCCGAAAGTGGAGAAGATGGAACAGTCACTGGCAGAGATGTGGTTGGTGTATGGTCTGACGTTTGCATCACTAGTCATGGACACTGTCACACACAATCTGCCGAGCAACCCTTGGTCACATATCTGCCACTTTGTACCCTTGAGTATGGTCAACACCTCTTAGTGCTTACCCTTTCTGCGAGGCTGTCAAGGTTTTTCCCGCCCGCGCAGGGTGTTAGGGGCATATCCTTTTGTTCCAAGACTATAAGGCGCTTCTCATGTGTGTCTTATCCTTGCAAGGTTTTGGGATTCGCAGCTCAGAAGGATGTTGTTCCGCGCGGGGTCTAATATCCTGCGCGCGTGAGTCTAACTCGCCGTTGTGCCAAGTACACAAGGCTCGTTGTGTGACTTGTGTTGTTTAGTCTAACTTGTCGTTGCGCTGAGTGCGCAAGACTGGTTGTGTGACTTGTGTTGTTTAGTCTAACTTGTCATTGCGTTGACTGCGCAAGACTCGTTGTGTGACTTTAATAATATTAGTCTAATTCGCCGTTGTGCTGAGTGCGCAAGGCTCATTGTATGACCTGTTGGTGTTGGTCTAATTCACCGTTGTGCTGAATGCGCAAGGTTCCTTGTAAAATATAGTCAAGGGTATGGTCATTTGGGTCCATACCTCCTCAAGATCAGAGTGTTCGGGAGAGAATTCAGAGAAGAATAACGTATAGGAGGTCAAGAGATTGATCCTTATTGAGTTAGAACCCTCCGTATACTCATTTCATGTTAAGTTCTATCATGTATTCAATGAATTCATTAGATTTGTTTGTTAAGTTCTATCATGTATTCAATGAATTCATTAGCTAACCGCGCCATAGGAAGATAAGGTATGATGATTCTTGTTACTTTGCATTGAATTGGTTTATTTTGTTATGAAAATGTGTTTTACTAAGGTTTGCTTATTAAATTATGTTAGTGCAATCGGTATGTTGAGTATTGATATTCAAATGAATTTGTGTGGATGATTTAGATCTTTTGATGAGTTTATGCATGTTAGATCTACTTTGTTTATCTTTAGGCTATATATTGATCGTTAGTATAGGGTTGGATACTTAGTACGCAAAGGACAAACTAGTTTGGGTGTTGGTAATTTATATGGGTCACCTATGGGAAAAATCTGATTAAAAAGTTTTGGAAACTAGATAAGGTTTTGCTTTAAATTGAGTAATCTAGATAGTAATTCGCTCAGTTTATTAATCTAGGATGCTAGAATAATATAAGAGACTCTCAGATCATAAAAAATTCGTAAATGATTTAGTTACTTTGAATAGTATAGTTGGGTGTCTATAGTCTGGTTGTCTGGGAACATGGGGCTAACCCGAAAAGAGTCTAGCTTGTTAACACTACACCCTCATTATAAATATCAACTATGATAAGCTTTTCATATGAACCATTATCAAATATTTTCCAAAAGTAATGAGATCGTTCTAAACACTTTCTAAAATTTTGCCCTTTTTATTATGTCCTATGCACAAAACTATGTATTTTGCATTAAAGAAAACGAAACGTCTTGAAGAAGTGATATTGTTTTTTAATGTATTCATTTAAAATTAAAATTGTGTTAAAACTAATAATGGTAAACCACTAAATAGTTTATAACTTCTCTCATTAATTATGTTATTTTTAATTAATAAAGCAAAAACATTTTATTCTACACATTTCAAAATTTATCCTACATATATCTTACACTTATCGGAATTTACCTTACACACATGTAAATTTACCTTACACATTTCAAAATTTATCCTACACATACTAAAAGTTATTCTACACATATCAAAAATTGTCTTTCAACATAAATTATTTTATCTTGAAAGAGTATATTAAAAAAATGAGTTACAAATTTAATTAATTAGCTAATTAATGAAAATTATAAATTTACATATATACCCTTTTTCATATTAAATACACACATTAAATAAAGTAAATGGAGAATTTCTATTGGTTTAAAAGTTATTCTTTTCATTCTTTCAAAAATTTCCTTCTCATTTGAACTCTCCACTATATATATATATGGTGAGGTTATTGTAAGAAAATTTAAAAGTGTGAGAAGGATAAGAAAGAATTTAAACCATTAGATATTTAATCTAATGGTTGAGATCATAGTGGCAATTCTGTAAATAATGTTGACTATTAAACTAACTAATTTTCTAGATTAAGGGTATAAAGGTAAATTTAATATTTTTAAATTAAAAAACTAACATTAATACACATGCAAAGTTTCCCTCTTTTTTTTAAACATCAATAACTTTTTAACGTAACTTTTTTTTTAAAAAAATTACACCATAATAACGAGTGTTTTTTTATCTTTAATATGAGTACCATATTGATATACTTATGTAGAGTTATTTCTGAATTTATATATTATGGTGTTATTTCTGTTTTGATTCTGATTAAAGTGTTGACTGTTGTTATATTAGGGTGTTATTTCTATTATATTCAATGTTAGGGTGTTCTTTATAAGATGTGTGCCTTCAATATAACTGTTGTGGTGTTTTTATGAGATATAGTGTTATTTTTGTTATATTTCTGTTCTTTGTAAGATGTATGCATTCAATTTACATGTTGTGGTGTTTTTATAAGTTAGGGTGTTTTTGTAAGTTATATTTTTGTTCTTTATAAGATGTATGCCTTCAATATACATGTTGTGGTGTTTTTATAAGTTAGGGTGTTATTTCAAATTTGAAAATCCCTACATTAACTGCCAAAAATCGGTTGCATATATTCATTCCATAATTAGATTATTAGTTAAATTACACTTATACCCTTAAACTACCAAAATGAAAGGGACACACATCACCTTCATAATCTTTCTTATCCTTTTTACACTTTTAAATTTTCTCACATGAACCTATATATATATATATATACATCAACTAAAAAACGAAAAGGTGCAATTTTTCAAACTCATGGGCCATGGCCTGTATAAATTTCAGGACATTTATTATTTGAAACTGTATTAAAATTTTGAAAGCCATAACCTAAGTCCTCAGGGATTGTTTTTGTGAGACCAAAAATACTTAAATTACCATCACACTGGGCCTGCTTACTCTGGCCCGCGACTGAAAAACATTTGCTACAGGCCGTAATTGGTCCCATCTCGTAAAAAGCCACAGAAGTGGCAGTGACTACCTGCCATTTTTGCCGCAGGGTGCATGGTGATTTCATGTGCTTTCACATTCCATTTTGAATTTCATTTCAATTACGATAGATAATGATCTTTTGCTTCATATCTAATGTATGACAAAAATATATAAGATGTATAGATATAGATTTCTTTTTTATTCCACAAATGCACACATTGTGAGTCGTCTATGACAAAAATATATAAGATGTATAGATATAGATTTCTTTTTATTCACAAATGCACACATTGTGAGTCGTCCACCATTACCTTGAAATTCTTATTCAAAGAAAACACATAAAATAAACTCTTATATTATAACAGGTTATGGTGATTAAGAAGTTAGTGAACCCTCTTGACCCCCTTGATTTCACCTATGTGTTAGACGTTCATCCCTAGCAGTGCAACTATTACTTCAATTGTTATAGTTGCTATATGATAGAAGAAATGTGCAAATTTTGTCCTAAGTAAATCCTGTCAAACATTGGCATCAAACAATTTTTTTTATATATCTAGTTTTGTTTTTTACTGGTGACGATCTGTCTGAAAGGGGGTTAGAAGGGTGGTTTGGGTAAAGTTTTTACCTTGTTCAGTGTATAGATCATGTGAGGACTTGATTCAAGCTTACTAGGACTTCCTTTGAGGCATGTAGCATCAAATTGGAGGAAGTAAGAACGGTTTAAATCCCTTATAAAAAAACTACTATTGAAACTTTAAACCGGCCTTGTGGGACTGTATCACTGCTGACTCAGCCCAATATGGCCGATAGCGTTGCCTCCAAAAAATGGACATGCCACATTTTGCCTTAATAACTTACTTAATTATCTTTCAATATTCCAGCTGTCACACCCCGACCTGCAGCGGAAATAAAAGTCGGGGCATAATTGGGTTATCACCAAAGCTCATGACATTTACTAATAAATTTCATATTTATTAAATTTAAAACTTCAAATATTCCATAAGGAATCATACAAACACAAGAAAAATCAAACATTGTTTAGAACATAATAGTTTTGTTTAATCTTCTAAGGTTATTCCTATGTGTTTCTCTCTTCAGCTTGTTCACCTGTACCATGCGTAAAAAAAATTTGGGTCAACAAAAGTTGGCGAGTGAATCTAGGTAGAAACATTTTAAACAATTCTTATATTAGTTAATTAAATAAAAATCATACGTCAATCATAAATGAGCATATGCATATGTACAAACAATCACAGCCACAAAATATCCACAATGACCCTATGACATGATGAGTGATGAACTTAAGATCAATGCTCAATCAAACGGAGCCGATCTAATGAGGCACCTGATGCTCAACTCGTATCCCACGAGGAATTGATGGGCCTTAAATGAATGATTGCACTGAAATAACAAAATGTAACCACACATAGTCATACCAATTGAAAATACACCTTTTATCACATTACGATGTTAGCACGAGTGTTTAAAATAAATAAATAAAACAGGTACGACACATGATACACCCCAAAACGTGATTAAAGAGGGGAGTTTGTAAGGATTCACTCACAGTGGGTGTGTTCCTTGCTTGATAATGGATGCGCACGAATTGCGGAGTTGATTGACGAACAAATACTAACCTAAAATATTAGTACGATAAAATTCGATAAATATAACAAATTAATATTTTTTATTTAAACATTTTTGTTAGGTTATTTTTGGTAGTTTTTACACCCTTTGAACTTGTATTGTAAGTATTTATTTAATTAATCTTTATTTGAAAGGTGCATAAGTAATTTAAATAATTTAAATGAAAATAAAATATAAAAAATAGTAATAAAAATATACTGTCAGACCTGACAGTATGGGGAATCTGACCTGTTTAATAGGGGTTTATGCGCGCGTGTTGGAACTCGAACTCTAGACCTTCCGCTTACGTGCACACATGCTCTTCCAACTGAGCTATGTGTCTAACCCATCAGATGCAGGATTTTAATTATCTTTATACTCTTCTTAGCTTATTTAGAAATTGATACTATTAAATAGGTTTTAAATCAACCGAACCGGTGAGCACACTAACACTCGAACCCGCGCCCTTAACGTAATTTGCACCCAGCCCAACCAACTGGGCTGGGTGTCTAACCCGGTTTAAAACTGGTTTTTGTTATACTTAATTAGTTGATACGAGTCATCTTCTTCACAGAACATTAACCGATTTGAACTCCGATTATTTGAAATATGGTTGTCACTACTCTGATTCATAAAGAAATGCATACATAATTTAAATCAAAAAGTGGAGAATTGTTACCAAACAACGGCAATTTCTTCGGTTTTCCGGTGAGTTAGAATTCGGCGAAAAGGTTGTCTTCTGACGAACAGGGGATTTGCGTGAGTGAGAGCAAGTGATTTCAATTGATGATTGAAGGTGTGAGCTCGGAATGATTAGCATGGGTATTTATAGGTATTTTGCTACACCACAATTTCGGTTTTCAAGACTATAATCTCATAAATCATTGAGAGTGTGAAATGATTGGAATTTACCCTAAATAGACATTGTAACAGATGTCGGCATTCAAAAGAATACCGCGTTGGAGATTGGCGAAATCTCCGATTGTAGTTGTAGGTTTTCTTGACAAGTATATATATATATATATATTGATACTCAGAAATCATCACATCTTGTATGTGTAACGCAGTGGTGCTGGGTGTGTGTGAGTGCCCGGGAGACCCGAGTTCGATTCCGGTTTCCCCCTTTTCTTTTTATTTAAATTTTTGGTTTATTTTCTTTAAGGTTTAATTTAACTTTCTTAATGTTTTATTTATTAATTAAGTTTTATTTTAATAAATAAGGTTTTATTTATTATGGTTTTGAATTTTTAACAACATTAACTATTTGTAACAATTTATAATAAGCGACAATAATAAAATACGACGAACATTTAAACAGCACTTGATTGATAACCGGTGCGGGTTTTGAAAACCCGTTTTTACACAATTGTTACACCAGCCTTGCGAGACTATATCCCTGCTAACTCAGACCAATATTGCTGAGGGTACCGTTGCCTTCAAAAGAGTGACATGCCACTTTAACTAAGATAATCTTTAAAAAACCCAAAGTGTAGAAATCATCAAAGGATACATTAATGACGAGTCAGAACCAAGTGACTTTATCTTGTCTATTTTTTATTACTTTACTATTTCTTTACTTATTAAAAATCTTTTCTAAAAAATTGATTAGATTGAGCGTTGACAATATTACGGTATTAAAAGTTGTTGTGTCCTTGGACAACCTCGGTATCTTACCATCACTATACTACACCAACGATGGATGCAGTTGCCCTAGCGTGTTGTAGAGAGTAATAGTATTATATCGTGTTCTATAAATTTAAAGCTTGAATAAACGGGTGAAAAGTTCTTAAAATACATCTAAAAACCATACTCGCTCACACCACGTCAGTTTACATAATATCGTAATATCCTATGCTAGTATTCTATTGTATCCAACATAATACAAGATACATAATTATTTTTTGCTTTCTTGAAACATATTAAACTTCAGATTTATCTAGAGTTAATTACATCGTTAGTCCTTGTGAATATTTATAGGACCAACATGGATACTCACCATTACTGGCATGCATTTTGCATGCATGGTCTAATATATAATCTAATGGAAAAGAAGATCTTTTACATGTTTATTGTACATTGTCTAAAATTTTAAGAATTCCATGGTCTAACATATAATCTGACTGAAATCGCCTCCATAATGGTCTGTGGTAAAACGAAACGAAGTCTCAGGGAATATGTAACGCAAGTAAGGTTTCATGCATCTAAGTGTTTTTTATCAGTATTGATAAATGGAGAATGCAAGAGGACCTAATTACTCTTGAACTTTGTTAAAATTAAATTGGGTTAAGTCTTAGTATCTTAATTTGTTTAAAAATGAAAGGTTAATATCTTAGAATGTTACTTTAAGCTATTTGTACCTAATGTTGTTACTTTCTACAAACCACAGGGACTAACGACGTAATTAACTCTTTTATCTACATTATTAAAAGATAATGTATTTGAGATTCCCTACCGTTTTAGACTATATGTTGTGGATTAACTATTGATTCAAATAACTAACAAAAAGTGTTGTCACGTCTACACCAAATCAGAAGAATGCCATTAACTAAATTGTTCAATAATTTGACGTTGTGGATTAACTACACTACAACTATCTAAAAATAATTTTCAATTTTCTATAAAACACATTTTTTAAATCTAAAATGACATATAAATAAATAAAACGACATCATATTAATATAAAATTTAGAATTGCACTAAAATTAAAAGAGTCTTAAAATAAAACCTACATGAAAAATTAAAAAAAGACATAAAATAAAAACTAACTTTAAAAACACCAGAAAGGAATTATGATTATGACTAATTGAAAGACATTTAGCGGAGGTGTTCACGAATTTGTTGTTTACTCTGCTCAAAAACACTTGATCTTGTTTCGATGTCCTTTCGGAGGAAAGCAAGGCCCGACACGATGCATTCATTTTCTCTAAACCCGATTAGGAGGTCAATTTTTTCATCAAAACTTTCGACAACCAAAACTTTATCGGATTTAGATGTATTACTTTTGGAGGATGATGCTCGAGATTTAATGTGTACCACTTTGCTTTGTATGTCCCATTGGACAATAGTGTCCCGACTTGATCCGTTGGTTTCGTCGTCCCAAGTCTAAACGATGAGATTATATGTGAACTACATGCATGCAGCTGGGAGGACTTCGTCTTCGGATGATATATTTTTGACCGTTTGGACTTCGATTTGGGTGGGTAGTACGTGGCTATTAATGCATTTTGAGGATTTCCTAAGAAATTTTTATATCCTTTCCATTCCAAAGGGTTCATGGTATGAGGTTTAAAGTAGCCTCCACCATGACGTCCTCATCATTTCTTACACTTCCTCGATTACGGCTGTTAACACGCCGATTGTGGATCGCGCAAAATGAATTGATTCGTTTTGTCATATAAATCCATTTTTTCCCAACATTTGTCTGATCCACATTACTCTTCTCGTCCCATTACTTCGTGGAACTTCTCACGAACCTTCTACCAAAAATATTTTACCTTTTGACCATCCCCTATTAAGATAAATAAATATATAAAACTACATATTACAATGTAAAAATGAATTTGAAGTAACTAATGTATAAAAAATATAACGTAAATAAATTATATTACCAACAACCTTGTCTTCGGAAACGTGGAGCCACGCTTGTGTCAACATATTCTTTATCACTCGTCCTCCTCTCATGCCCTTTGTTGATTGGTTCCTCTTCGGTTCGATTGGAGCCACACTTGTTACCACCACGTTTTTTTCTTGCGTGATGACTCCGGTTCGGTTGTTTGTGGCGGTGGTGGTTGTGTGTCGGAAATAACTTATGTCTCTGGAATTGAGATAAGACCAAAATCATATTCCAAGTTTGGAAGGGTTGGCTTTCTTGTGTAGGATGATACACATAGCTTTGGTCGAAATACCTTGGATCGAAGAGATTAGAAGTGTTGTCTTTCTTGTGTTTTGCAAAAAAAATGTGTTATTATAATTCACTCGCATTTTTGCAAAAAAAAAAAAAAAACGGGTGTCTTGAATTCCAAGGGTTCATATTTTCTTTTGAATATGGATTTTGAAGGTGTGTTGTGATGTAAAAGGTTGTGTAATTTAATTGGTTATTATTTTTTTATTAAACCCAACCTAACGGCTACCACGCCCACTCCAATGATTCTTTCCCCCTCAAAAAAATGTGCCCAACGTTCCACTTTTTAAACTTGCCATCATTAACCCATTAACAAAGCCTGTTAACAAACCGGGGTGATGTGCCCACCGTTAATGGCTGAGCTTGTTAACGGACAAAGGCATAGTTTTTTTAAAACATAAAAATGGATTAGTGAAAACATAGTTTGTTGTAAAATTCTAACATATTTTTATGAGATTATTTTGTAATTTAGAATTCTATTATCTTGTTTCAAAAACCAATTTATTTTTGGTTCGTTCCAGTTGTCTTTAAACATTTTATTATGTTGAAACAAGTTTGTTTGATACAATTTATTATTTGAAACAGTTTTGAAATTTATATGTCTAGATTTCGTTTGTTAATCAATATATAAATTTGAAATTGTTTTCGAAAACCGTTATGAATCTAATAAAAGAGTTTCATGGATTTTAAAAAACAAATAATGATTTAATGAGAGATTTTAAAATAAAAAATATGTTTGCGTCAGAATACTAGAATTTAAATATTTGAACTTAAAACGGTCTACTACCCGACATAAAAGAAGCTTTTTAAAATGCCTTGGAATATAATTTGACTTGATTGTCTTTTGTTGTAGATACAGAGAGAGAAGCGGAGAGAGAGAGAGAGATAATAATCAGGGTGGTTGTCTTGAAAACAGATTTTCAAAATATCAGTTTCTTGTGAAAAAATGTATGCATAAACAAGTTTGTTGATTTTGAATAGATTGTTAAGTGTGGTGGTTGGAGTTTCAATCGAAAAGAAAAATAGATGAGTGTATGGAGTTCGACTTAGAGAAGACACTATTGCATAACATTTTTTAACGGTAAATTTGGATCATTTGCGGATCACTGGAGTATCATTGTCACCAGCAGAACCACCCGATCGTATACATCTCCACCAGCCATAATGCTTATACATCAATTCAGAAGAAACCCAATAAATATGAGAGAAACCCTACTACGTAACATAAAAAGAAAATAGAGTAAACTTTCGTTTTGCTCCCTGTGGTTTGGTCACTTTAATGGTTTTGCTTCAATCCTTTAAAAATAGACTGATCTATGAAGCGTATCTCTATTTTACTCTCCGCCCCTAATGCCATCCAAATTCACTGTTAACTAAAAGGGTATTTTGGTAAATTTATAAATAAGATTTTAATCATTTAACATGAATTCTTAAATCCAATTATTATTTATACATATATTTAATTTAATCACTCTCTCTCCCCTCACCATTTTCTCTCTCTACCAAATCTCCACCATCCAACCACACCACCTGCCAACCATCGTCCACATCACCTGCGGACCACCATAACGACCGCTCCTTCACCGGAAACAATAATTGAAAAACAGTTTCTCCAAAAAAAACTAGACTTAAAAAGGGGATTCAAGCCTAGACCTAAAAAGGGGATTCAAACCAATTGAAAACATCGAAACGGTACAGTCTCATTTCCATCATTTTCCCCCAATTTTAGGGTTTCCAGTGCAATCGAAGCCTTAAATAGACCAATCTTCATTCAAATTCGTGTCCCATTCGGTTTCGGATCCTCTATTTCGACTAATTCATCAATAATCTTCACATTCGTGATTCGATTGATTGTTTTTTGTGCCAAATTTGAAGTTGCAGGAGAAACCGTCAGTTTCAGGAGAATCTCTGGCGAGCTCAAAGTGATGTCACTGAAACCGATTCTACGATGTTGTGCGATGCTGTTGCGAAGGCTTTGAAAGTGATTCCGGTGGAACCGCTGGTGTCTTCGCTGGTGTGTAATCTGGAACGGTTTTTGGAGTCGGTTACGCCTTTTGTTCCTTCTCAGTATAAGGTTCTTTCTCAGTCGGTTACGCCTTCTATTCCACCTCGTTTTCCAATTCTGATCTTGACCTTTGCTGTCACACCCCAACCGATGGCGGAAACATCGGGATGAGATGAAAACGAGATTGCTCATTGCTCACAACGCTAATAAATGACAATATTTAATTAAATCCAAATTTCATTTCACAACATTGTCAAATACAACATGAAGCAATACAATAAGTTCATAAAACCTAACAAAATTTGGTACAACATTTATAAATCTAACGTCTAAAATGTGTGTATCTAAGTCCTTGCTATTTTGATTTCATAGCATCATCTCCTTTAACCTGTAACATGTTTTAAAATAAAGTCAATGCAAAAGCAAAGGCGAGTACACAAGTTTAAGCATAGCATACATATACGAATAAAGTTTTAACAATCCTCATGGCAACCAAATCTATACAAGAGCAATATCAAGGCATGCAATACTAATAATCAAACCCTTAACGCAATCACGATGTTTTAACATGACCTCACGAATAACATGATGGAGGTGGATGCGAGAATTCCTATAGCGTTAAGCATGTCAAACGAAGGCTACAAATAGTTAATGACTAAAGCATAGCATAACGAATATCCAAGACAAGCAACAAGTATACGATTCAAGTATTCATGGGTATAGGATTGTTTGTGCGTTTCATAAAGTTTAAGTGTTTGTGATTTTTGTATAGGTAAAACATGCTACACCCAAAAGTGTTATAAACAAAAGTGGGTCGAGTGTACTCACAATATTGCATATGCTTTCCGATTGGTGTTTCCGTGAAGAGTTGGAGGTTGGAGCTTCAAAGCTTCTTTTAAAACACTTAATGTTTTCTTTTAGAACTCTTAGAGCTCTCTTCCTTGCTTGGAAGATTTGAGAGAAGTATAGAAGTTGAGAGAAGAATGGTGGAACACTTAGTGTCCTTTTAGAATTCTTGATTTAGGGAGATTGAGAGAATTAGAGAGATGGGAGAAGAATGGTGTGAAGAAAATGGTAGAAGGGGGTTGGTATTTATAGGTAGAGAATGTGGAAAAGGGTGAAATATGATTGGTTAAAAAAGGTGGAAGAGGATTGAGAAGGTGATTGGTGGAGAAAGGATGTGGAAAAGGTGAAATATGATTGGTTAAAGAAGGTGGAAGAGGATTGAGAAGGTGATTGGTGGAGAAAGGAGGTGGAAAATGGTGAAATATGATTGGTTAAAGAAGGTGAAAGAGGATTGATGAGGTGGAAATATGATTGGTATATTTCTTGGTATTTCTTGAGTATATATTATGTAATTCAGTATATAAAAAGTATAAAAGTATAATTCAAGTATTGAGGATGTGCGTATAAGTATTTATACGTATAAAAGTGTGGTTTGCGTATAAATACGTATTTTAAATGATCGGTTGTGTGAATAAAATAAAAAAATATAAAAGATGAATTTTTATTATGATTAACGCCTCGAATTGTGATATTGAAATTAAAATACGAATGTAAGGTTTCTAAAATTAGAATACGAATACGAACATTTTTTTAAAATAGAAATACGAAGATACAAGGCGTTACAGTCTCCCCTACTTTAGGAAATTTCGTCCCGAAATTTATTCAAGAGGAGACCTTGGAGAAAAAAGCATTTTGGCTAGAAGAATGATTGTCTAAAATCTAGATTTGGATGTTTGAAATGTGTTGAAAAGTATGAAGTTTTGAGGAACGAAAAGATAGGTTTGTAAAAAGGGTTCGTTTGTCTAAAATGATTCGAGGCTTTGAGCATAAGTAAAACGTGCATGTGTGTGTATAGACAAGCGAGTTTAAACAAGTTTGAATAACTCAATGACAATGTATTTTAAAATGTGATACCTAAGAAGGAAGTTTTCGTATAAAACGATATGTATTTTGATGAAAAGTGTGACCGCACTATTGGTTGTAACAAAAATTTTCGTTGGATTTAAATAGCATTGACAATCTCAGTTTTGTAGAGAATTCTTTATATGTGAAAAAAACGAGGAAGTTAGGTATTTGAAATAAAAAATGGTTTTGGAGGTAACTGCCAACTAAGTATGTTTGCGCATAAATAAAGAATGGAAAATAGTTTTTAAGTGTAAGAAAGTATTTTAGGGTCCGAATATTTAAACTGATTGATTGCAAATGGGGTTTGTATAAAAGACAAGGATGTCGGGGAATAATGGAGGCATAAGTGTGAACGATTGATTTGATAAACGGATATGAGTATAAGAATGGCATGCGTATTGAAAGCGATGAGTTAAGAATGGGGTCTCGTGGATAATCGGATATCGCGCGCTTAGCAATGCGTTTGTGAGTTGTTAAAGTTTGTATCGAGTCTAAATAGGTCTGCAAGACACCGAATTTCTCATGGCACATTTTACGGAAGTTTGAAACATGGTGAAAACACTTATATATAGGAAGTACCAGCGGCGTATCCACCATTTTTGACCATGTTACGTTCGTTTCGTTATTCGGTGTCGTGTTACGTTCCGTGTCCTACCATACACAGTAGTACACCCTATGATTCCCATGCGCCTATCACTATAATCCCGTGTGCATCCGTGATTATATTGATTGTCGCATGATCCGCATAGTTTGTACTAGTTATGTATGAATCAGGGTATACATAAATTTGAAAATAAGAGTGTGCGTGCGTATAAGAATGTAGTATATAAGCATGTTTACGTTTAAATAAGTATGAGACCAACGTGAGTGAATCCCCTCGGGTTATGCTCACGTATAGGTACGAATGATAATTTGAATATGAGCATGAACATGAATGTGAGCATGATTATAAGTATGCATATGAGTATACGTATAAGTATGAATGATGACACGTATGAGCATAAATATGAATATGTGTATAAGTATGAATATCAATAGGTATAAATGACGACGATTGCGTGCATGACATGACTTGGATACAACGAATTTAATCATGTAAAATGATCGAGAAATTTGAGTGTGTAAAAATGAATGATATAAATGATATTGTCGTGCGAAATTTTGACTAAATCATGTGCGAGGATATGCATGTAAAGTGGTTTGAGCAAAACTTTGAGGTTATCGCTTCTAAAATAGGTTCAGTTTGACTTAGAATGTAGGATCTAGTTTGTGAATATAAAAGAATATAAGGTACTTATTGATTATGCGTTACGTATTTTGTAATGGACGGGAGTGCTACCACTGTTTTAGGGGAATTTAAGTAAGTCGAAAGTGGTTAGTCTTGTAATGTTTTCTTGCCCACGTGTTTTGAAATTGAGGTAACATTTTGGGTGGTGTATGACAAGGTCTTAAATTAGTAGGTTCACATCGTTTTCAAAGGATGTTACATCAAGATAAGAAATTTGAAATTCAGTGGTTCTTGTGATACATTGACCCTTGAGAAGAAATCTGGGATAATGGATTTAATTATCGTTGAAAATGTTCAGCAAAATGTTCTCTTAATCGCGATAAGAGGTTTAAAGGGTGTTTGGGGTTGAGTTTTGAAAATAGTTTATATGTTTTGAATAATCAGAATCAGATGATTAGCTATAACAAAAGGTGCTGCAGAAAGATAGTGTTTGAATTTGATTATTTGTTTGATATCCCAATAACCAGATAATCAACTATTTGAGTGTTTGACAAATATATATATGTGAAAAAAAGAATAAATAAATAAGTTTTGATCTCTACAAAACGAAAGAAATCGTTTTTTTTATTATATACTTACCAAACACAAAAAAACATAGTTTTTTGTTTTTGCTTTAAAAACACAATAATCAAAGGAATCAGGAAAAAAAATAATAACAACAATCCCAACATACCCTTAGTAAAGCGATCCCATAATGTCAATAAGATATTGGTTTGGCTTTTGTTTACAAATGAAAGCTCTTAATGTAAAGTTATCGCGTGATCGTGTTTTAGTGATTATGTTAAACATAAGATTTGTGGGCAAGGTATTCCTTGGACTGATTAAGTTGGTAGGTAGCATTCCGTCGAGCTTTGAAAATCGTGAAACAAAACGTTCATGTGGTGACCAAGTATATCGTATGTGATTTATATGAAATAGATTACAGGATGGGAAATACGTTTGATAAAATAGTACGTTTTGAAATTCATCTAAGTAAGAATTTTGACAATATGATAAAAGATTTAGGTATACAATTTAAACATGTGGTTTGTGTAATAAAGTCTCCAAGAAGGAGGGTTGGTAACGATCACCGAGGTATAGGAATCACCCTAATCCGTTGGTCAGGTCGTTTTAAGGAAGGAAGGAAACGGAGTTTGATCGTCTAGGTAAGGAATTCACTCCTATCTCGACGACGGTCTCCATTTCGGACTTTTCGAGAAATATAAGTCTAGTTGATGACGTTTTGAAATCATGTATGCAAATAATGTATAAGTGGATGAAAAGGTTTAATATGAATTGCGTAAAAACCTTATAATAAATTGGAAATTTGAAAGGAATGGTAACAAGTATATAAAAAGTCATGTATAAATTGAAATGGTATAAAAGAGAGTCTCAGAAAACATTAGACTGTTTCGGGTAGAGAAACGTCGACTATTCCAAAGTGAATCGAAGATCCTTTCGAATTAGAGAAACGTGCTTTGGCCTATAGGTAAAACGCTCTCGTCGAGAAGCGATTAACGGCATTTTACCCTTACAGTTATTACACGTCTCTAATCGATTGGAAAATCGAAACTTTGGCGAGATTGAAAATCGAGGAATGGGACTTAATCGACAAGGTGCGGGTTTCACCCTAACTCGACGATTTCGTACCCTAAGTGTGGTTGGTACTCGTCGGGTCAAACTTAATTTCAACACATTGACGAGAGTCCATTAGAGTTTAATAGGAGTTTCCCATCAAGGTGTGGATGTCACTCCTAACTTGATGGTGTAACTTCGTGAAAAAAATAAATAAATAAATAAAGAATTGGCGGAATGAGAGTCGTTCACCAAATTGGGGATATCACGCCTATTTTGGGAGAAGTCGTCTCACTTGTGTAATACGAGTGTTTTCGAGTTTGGTATAATCGAGTAAAATGCATTAGGAAAGGCGTATGATCGAGATAATGTAACAAGTATGAACACGTAAAGCATTTCATGAATTTAGCACATAAAGGACGTTTTAAGAAATTAGCATGTGAATTACGTATGGTCAAGTATGGTACTTAACTATAGACTAGGTCAAAAGCATAGCAATTTGCCTAATTTCCTATAGTTATGGCTCTGATACCAATCTGTCACACCCCAACCGATGACGGAACATCGGGATGAGACGAAAACGAGATTGCTCATTGCTCACAACGCTAATAAATGACAATATTTAATAAATCCAAATTTCATTTCACAACATTGTCAAATACAACATGAAGCAATACAATAAGTTCATAAAACATAACAAAATTTGGTACAACATTTATAAATCTAACGTCTAAAATGTGTGTATCTAAGTCCTTGTTATTTTGATTTCATAGCATCATCTCCTTCAACCTGTAACATGTTTTAAAATAAAGTCAATGCAAAAGCAAAGGCGAGTACACAAGTTTAAGCATAGCATACATATACGAATAAAGTTTTAACAATCCTCATGGCAACCAAATCTATACAAGAGCAATATCAAGGCATGCAATATTAATAATCAAACCTTAACGCAATCACGATGTTTTAACATGACCTCACGAATAACACGATGGAGGTGGATGCATGAATTCCTATAGCGCTAAGCATGTCAAACGAAGGCTACAAATAGTTAATGACTAAAGCATAGCATAACGAATATCCAAGACAAGCAACAAGTATACGATTCAAGTATTCATGGGTATAGGATTGTTTGTGCGTTTCATAAAGTTTAAGTGTTTGTGATTTTTGTATAGGTAAAACATGTTACACCAAAAGTGTTATAAACAAAAGTGGGTCGAGTGTACTCACAATATTGCATATGCTTTCCGATTGGTGATTCCGTGAAGAGTTGGAGGTTGGAGCTTCAAAGCTTCTTTTAAAACACTTAATGTTTTCTTTTAGAACTCTTAGAGCTCTCTTTCTTGCTTGGAAGATTTGAGAGAAGTATAGAAGTTGAGAGAAGAATGGGTGGAACACTTAGTGTCCTTTTAGAATTCTTGATTTAAGAGATTGAGAGAATTAGAGAGATAGGAGAAGAATGGTGTGAAGAAAATGGTAGAAGGGGGTTGTATTTATAGGTAGAGAATATGGAAAAGGGTGAAATATGATTGATTAAAAAGGTGGAAGATGATTGAGAAGGTGATTGGTGGAGAAAGGATGGAAAAGGGTGAAATATGATTAGTTAAAGAAGGTGGAAAGAGGATTGAGAAGGTGTTGGTGGAGAAAGGATGTGGAAAATGGTGAAATATGATTGGTTAAAGAAGTGAAAGAGGATTGATGAGGTGGAAATATGATTGGTATATTTCTTGGTATTTCTTGAGTATATATTATGTAATTGAGTATATAAAAAGTATAAAAGTATAATTCAAGTATTGAGGATGTGCGTATAAGTATTTATACGTATAAAAGTGTCGGTTTGTGTATAAATACGTATTTTAAATGATCGGTTGTGTGAATAAAATAAAAAAACATAAAATATGAATTTTATTATGATTAACGCCTCGAATTGTGAGATTGAAATTAAAATACGAATGTAAGGTTTCTAAAATTAGAATACGAATACGAACATTTTTTAAAATAGAAATACGAAGATACGAGACGTTACATTTGCCATGTTACACCTGTGTTTCATTTTGCTGGTGATGGCTATGGTTGTTGGGGATAAAGAGAGAGGTATAGAGAGAGAGAGAAGAGAATTTTGGTGATGGCCATGGTCGTTGGCAATGATAATGGGGCTAATGGTGGCTGGATAGGGTTGAGAGAGAGAGAGTGCAGTGAGGTTAGAGAGAGAGAAAGAAAGAGTGGAGTGAGGGTAAAAAAGAGAGAGATAATGGTTTTGTTAAATTTTATTATTGTATATAATATAATATATAATATAATATATAATATGATAATATAATATAATATAAATATAATCTTTTATTTGTAGTTTTACTGAAATACCTTTACTTTTAAATTTGAAGTTACTAAAATTACCTTTCAGTTAACAAACAACCTGGATGAAGTTAGAGGCAGAGAGTGAAATCAAGAAGTGTTTCATAGATCAGGGAATAAACTGGCTATTTTTAAAGCATTGAAACAAAATCATTAAAGTGATCAAACTACAGGGAGCCAAAAAAGAAGTTTACTTAAGAAAATATGAGAAATGATGTATATAGTCATGAGAAACCAATGGGCCTTTGGCCTGGTGGTATCAATGTGTTGGATAAGTCTTTGTCTTTCCATATAGTTTGGGTTCAAATCCTATTGGTGACAAAAATTAAACCTAAAAAATCTGTGGTCACGAGAACAATTGATGTTCGTGGATAATTTAACATTCTACATAGAACCACTCTAACATCCCACATCCAACTTTCTCTATCTCTCTATCTGTATAATACTAACAGACACGTATTATTATTTTTTTTCTCATTCCTACATACTCATAATAAAATATAGAGGTTGATATAACCTCTAAATTAGAGGGTGTACTTTGCTTTCTATAAACTTTCTCTATTATAAAGATTCCAATTAATGGTGTTTCTGTTGTTTTCTTTACTTTTTACTCTATAATATACATGGTTGCAAAAATCGCTAAGGGCTCCCTAGTCGAATTGAGAGAGTACTCAGTGGAGTATTTAGAAGTACTTGGCATAGGCGGAGATTTCTTAGGGAGTAATCATCGTAGGCAAACAGTATTTGGACATCGGCAGCCTACCTTGTAGAAGTAATCAAAGAATACTCGAAGCCTAGACAAGTTTATACATGTTGCCAACGTCATTGGATGGTTTTATTGACCCGGAGTGGCAACACTAGCTATGTTTTTAAATGAAGTTTATACATGTTGCCAACGTCTTGACGATGTTTTTAAATGAAGTTTTAAATTCATAGAAAGAAATAAAAGTACACTAATTTTGTTGTATTTTACAAACAATATCATGTTTACACATGTTTTAAAATATTTATATATTTCATACCATTTTATCGTTTGTGTGTTCTCGCATAAACATGAAACTTATGACCTTTTGGCTAAATCCAACATTCAGTTCATTATTTATATGCATGCATGCATGTATTCATTAATCAGAACAGAACGAAGGGGGAAAATAGCATCTATTATCTTCAAGATTCTAATACCATGATTCATCAACACAAGAACAGCAGCATTCACATGAAATGAAGCAACCCACCCTCCAACTAAACGTTGAAAACAACTGCTGTTTGTCAATGGTCATCTCAGTCACCCAGCTGTTCTGCAAATACTTCATTACTGCCATGTCATCTCTTCTGTCAACTAGTTGTTCAGGAAGTACTCCATTGGTATGGATGGAGGACAGTACTTCTTTGCAACAAATTTGTACTGTTTCACATAAAAACAATCACCAAATTAACTTCAAATCCATGTGAAAATCACCAAAAAAATACAATTTTGTCAAATGAATTCACAATTTACTTACCTTATGTTGACTGTATTTTTCCCTAATTGCTGGCAAACTTGAATTCGGGTATTCAGTAACAAGTGTATGCAGCGATTTGACGCATTCGAAGAGTTCGGATGGCTGGTACTGAGTATAATGCTTCAACGTCGAGTTCTGTAGATTTATCATGAATTTATTCTAACTTTAGTACCACATAATCGAAGAAAACAGTAATTATGAATTGGAATGCGACATACCCAAGGATTCTGGGATGGAGAAAGTATGTATCTTGCTAAGAAAATGGCGGATGCAGCGACAAGAGAAGGGGCGTATTGCAGCATGTTATACTCCACAAGAGATAACTCGGATATGTAGCTTGCTAAACACTCTAAATGCATGGATGGAGCCTGAAAATTGGAAGGGTTGAGTAAATACATGATTTAAAAGGTTTTTATACATTTTCAACATGAACGACTTTCGATCCGTTTCACTATAGCCAAAGTTCTAATATACCCATGTGATCCGTTACAAATAATGTATAACAATTTTTGTGTGGGTCAAAAGGAAATTGGGCCATTATGAAAACACTTTTTTGCCTTTAGAGCTTTTAAAAATAATCAATTGTAGCCCATTATGTACACTTTTTTTACTAGAAACAAAAATAACACATTGACCAACCAATTTAATTGACATTATGTACACTTTTTTTGCCTTTACAACTTTCAAAAAAAATAATCAACTTATATATAATTGACCCATTTGATCCAATAGAAACAAAAATAACACAAATTGACTGACCCATTTACTCATAGAATCTGACCCATTAAATTAACCCATTTGAAAGTATATAAAGTGCAGTTTTTTACCTCATTTACACCATGAGCAGCACGAACAAATCTTCTCAAGAAACATCTAACAGTTGGGGCTGTCAATTCAAACTTCAAGAAGTTTAAAACTTTAGATTCCATTTGCAATACCTGCTAAATCAAACTTATTAGTCAAATGAACCCTCTAATAATAACTTTGTTAACCATATGGAACACACCACACCTCATCTTTGAAGTATGTGTTATCTGTTATGTAGCAGAACTCTTCCACTTGGGGTGCACAAATCTCCTCATACTTCCTGCAATTGTATTCAGATCTCTCAGATTTTTTTAACAAAAGGTGCAATTATTCAAATAACATTATAAATTTAAAAAGTGCCTTACGAAGCTATCATCATGCAAGCAACACCGAGCAACTGCAGCCGTTGGCGATCCATTAAATTGCCAGAAAGATATCTGTCAATGTAGTTGATGGTCAAATACAATGTGTCGGGCACGAGCCTATACTCTTCGGCAACCTCGACAAGCCAGTCGATCAAGATCGCACGCATGCTTGCATTGATGTCTTTCTGCACCTTCTCCATGAAATCAACCGCAGGCCTTTTCTTCACCTCGGATGCTCGAAGATGCTGATAAATGTCACATGCCATAGTCGCACACAACTGCGGGTCCATGAAATCGACATCAAGATCAACAATCTTGTCATTTGACCCGATCTCGACAAGTATCTCCCTCTTGCATACATTTGCTGTTAACATTAAAATTTAAAAAATATGTAAAAAACAAAAAGAAATCCCACATATAAAACAATCATAGAGATTAAAACTAAAGAACAATAATCAATTTATAAATACCCGTGGGTTCCACATGATCTGAAATGTTGAGTTTGCTACTCGTTTTCCTCTCGATCGACTCAATCGCTGCAATGTCATTACTATCTATATACTCAACATCAGGGCTGTTCAAACTGTCACAAGTGGACATTGTCTCATCCATGGAGACCGATAACCCATCTGATTTAACCGGAGAGACTTCCATTTTAGTTTGAACAGAAGGAACAATGTTGATCTTGGAAATAGTTGCATCTTTTCTTGATATGTTCTTACTCAAAGCAGCCGGATTCAAATGGGCCGAAGACGAAGATATCCCAAACGTATTTGTCGTCAACGAACCCTTCTTCGGTACCATCTGAACAACAGAGTACATTTAATTCAGGTACATAAAAACACAAACCAAATTTCATCTTCATCTTTTCATATCGAAACAACAAAAAGTTCAATTTCAAAATAATCAAGAAACAGAGATTGAAACCCTAATCAAGAAAACAAGATATGACAATAATGTGGTAAATTAAACACCAAGAATTAAACACAAGAATAAAAGATATGAATTTAATGCTGTATACTAAAAACCCATAAAAAATTATACCAAATTAGACGCGTTACGAGCGGTGGGTCGCTGATTCGTAACGTTGGCCAGAGCAGGGCGTTTCTTGGCAATATGGGGCGGCGGCGCCGTAGACTTTCCAGCGACATTCTCCGACGCCTGCCGCTTCGCTAGAGACGACGTCGTTCCAGTCAATTTCCGATTATGCGCGACCGTCGACATCAAGATTACGAAAAAAGGGTTTCAACAAACGAAAGAAACAAGAAACAGAGTACCAATTGGGGGTTTTAATTTCAGAACAAATTGAAAAGAATTCGCAACGACCCAGATGAATTCATACGATTTTAAACAAAAGTATCCGTTTGATTTTGTCAGAGGGTTTAACGAATTTGAAAAAGCAGAGTGAGAGAGAAAGTGGGTTATTTAATGGTACTTTTGAAAGAGGGAAAGAAGATGATTTGAAATAAGGGTTGATCCTGGCCGTTGGATTAAAACAATGTATTCGTTAGGAGCGGACAAGTGATGGGCCCCACTGGGCTCTTGTCTGTTTTATGACATTGGGCTGAGGGTGAGGGGGGGTTTTGTAAGGTTGATGGAAGATGAGGGGGCAAAAGTGGAAGTTTAAAGGGCATTGGGTTTCACAAGGGTCTTGTTTTTTTAAGATTTTGAATGTTGAGCTCTCTTTAAGTTGTTTAGCATGTGGGTTTTTGAATTCGAATTTGAACGTTGGGTTTGTCAACAATATTTTATGGATCGTGTGTGTTCGCTTCTTTTCTACTTTGAGTGTGTAATAAAAAACATATTATATAATAATATATATTAAATTTGTTATTGACTTGTAATTCAAACACCCTAGAATGGTCTTTTGAATCTTAGCACTACACTAGAACATTACAAATATTAGGGGAGCGTTCTATCTATGTTTGGTTTTAATTTCTAAGAAAACAATAAACAGAAATGTTGTTTTATAATCACATATATGATTTAATTTTGTACAAAACGATTTTAATTGCATTAAAATAATTTAATAACTTAGCTAGTGTAGTATAAATTGCATTAAATGGCTTGATGTTTTGAATATTAATTTGATTTGGTTTAACAACTTTGCATTAGTAGTAGAGAGGTCACAAACGACAATGGCTAATATTACTTAGGGTTAAAGCAAAACCCAAATTGCATCAACTTAAGGATTTCAATCTGACATTATCACCTATAGGCTTTATTAAAGTCATCAGGTTTACTCGTCTCAGCACCACATCAGCATCTTCATCCATCTTTCTAATTTAAATCATATTATATTATTTTAAATACAATTAAATTATTTTATTTTTTTAAACATAAGTAAACTCAATTTAAAACATTAAATAATTAGATAATGATAATAAATATAAAAAAACTACTTAGATAGATTTTAATTTGCATAAAGTTAAAAATAAAAAATAAAAGCCTACATAAAATTGAAAACTACAAAATACAATACATGATAAATTAAAATAAAACATAATATAAATCGTTGATTGAATCAAACTAGTAGTTTGAATCAACTGAGTGTTCGTCTTCCTATAAGTCATTATTCCTCAAACGTCATTCATGATCACTTTCATGCTCATCCTTCAAAGTAGGTATGTATTCCTCTCAAGGGTAAATGACGTACTCGTCTTTTGAATTGGGGACATACTCATCCTTTAAATTGGAGGCGTGCTCTTCCTTAATTAGTACATGGCTAAAGACCTGATCGTACGCCTAGTTCCACTCTATATCCGTTCATGTCAATGGTTTATTATTAGGTGGGAGAGGATTTGTAGGGCATACAGGTTCAACCGGGAACAAATAATCTCCACCAGTATTTTAGATGAGAGAGTTGGAGGTTTTTTTGTGTGTGTGTAAAAAATTATAAGGTTTGATTAGTTTAAACAAGGTAATAATTTTAATATTTTTTATTACAACGGTCATATTTTTGAATTTAGGTGGTTAAAACGGTAACATTTTGGTTGGGAGAGTAGGAGATTGCTACCAATCCTCCTAAGAATCATTGGTGGCTGTGAGGGGGGTTATGTATCCCGGCTCCCAACATGTCAGGTAGCTCCCGGGCACCCCTCTCTTAGACCCTACCGAAAGGCCTAAACAAAATTTTACCTTGATCCTTCCCACACACACATTTATGTAGGTGTAAAACCTAAGAAAGTTAATTGTGAAACTGTGACAAATGGCAAATAACCAGTAATTTCGTACAATTGATCACTACTTTTAGTACATAATCTCATGCATTATATCGTAATTTGATTACGTAACTGAGTCCTACGTCATATCATAAGCGTAGGACAAGTGAATCATGCCATAACATATATTGGTTTCCGTTACGACGCGAAACAAATCAAACTATGCCCTAAAAGTGTGGTAGAAAGTGTTGGGCGCACTATTCGCGGTTGCACTATTCATGTCAGCAAAACGCTAAAACGAAACAGAACAATGAATAATGGCATGCTAGTGTCACAAATGAGTCCATATATATGAAAACCACGTGGAACACATCTTGCAATTATACATAACTTTCCGGTACAACGCCTAAATTACAAAATTGTCCGTCTCGACTAAAAAGGTGACAATTTCAATTCGTCCACACCATTAATTCGGCATTTTCCGGATTCCAGAAGTATAACAGAACAATGATAAACACCCCCAAAACAATATGAGAATATCAGAAATACATAAAAGGCATCGTTTCCGGTCGTACGACAAGCAGTGCACAACTTAACCGGAAAGCGACCGATTGTCGAACCCACAAAGATTTCAATGGCCGATAGCGTTATACATTAATCTAGAGAGCTAGTTTAGCTTCATTTGGAATCCAAAATCCCTTCAACTATCTTGAGGTCACGGAAATACAACTCCGGAATATTCGACGGCAAAATATATAAGTGCCCGTATTGAGCAAATAATTCAACGGGAAGCGTTTCGGCCATCCAAACTCAACATATACTCAGACTAGTGAATTAGTTAATCATATTTCTGTGTCGGAAGTGCTCATTATAAACGCCATGGCACTTATGGTGGTCGAAAAACCAAAGCTCCCGGTACGAAATAATAAAATTTGCATATTAGCCGATAATGTGCCGATGAGCGAACTAGTGACGTTTTCCTTATCTGAAACTTATACCAATTAGTTAAGAGGACTAACTAACATGGATTAACACCCTAAACCCTAATTACTTGCTAATGATACAAGATCAACCCCTAATCATCATACTTAAGTTAATTACCTAAATATCTAATAATAAACACATGTTATAAAAAATGTTACACTTAACCCCCCCCCCCCCCCCCCATGATGGTGAATTCAAGTGGGTCCCACACCCACTTGATTTGTGTTGAAAATGTAAGATTATAAGTATGGTGTAAGATTTATGTGTAATCTTTGAAAGATAGCGAAATATATATGCAAGATTACATCCTATCTTCCATCATTTTTTCACAAAAAAATTAAACAAGCCTTCTTTGTTCCCTCATCCCCATGGCTCAAACCACCACCACTAGACCACCATATTTCCACCATTAAACACCCCATTTTATACACTTTAAAGCCACTACAAGATTATCCAAAGTGCTTGCAAGGATGGAGGATCATTAGGGCTTTCTTGGAGCTTCATCTTTTTTCTAAATTCACTAATCTTGTGCAAACTTTGTAAGATAAATTTCTTCATATTTAAGCTTCTTATAATGCCTAGTTTAAGGAAGTACAAGTTGATCATCTTGAAAGTGAAGAAAATACAACTCTTTAACCCTTAACCTCACCATAATAATAACACTAAATATAGTTATTATCTGTTGATTATGTGCTTATTTGTTAACTAGTTAGCATGATGATGTTGATTATGATAAAGTAAGGTGTTTAATATAGATGATCTTGTATGAATAATAATATAAATGATGATTTAAACATAGTGGTGTTTAAATCTCAACAAGATCATCAACCTCATAATCCATGAAGATTACTACAACTTAAAAATGATCTACTACATATGTGTAATTTTTATAAAGAATAAACACCATGATATGAGAGGTAATCATCTTAAAAAGTGTAGTAAACAAAGGGGGTTTAGAGTGAAGACTTGATTTAAAGATATAACAAAAGTGGTGGCTTAGGAATTCTAATAAATATATTGAAATCTCATTATTTTTAAGAAAAGTAGTAAGAATATAATTACAAAGATCATGGAAGATGAGGTGTATAAGTTGTAAACAAAGTGGTATGAAATCTTAAGTTGATAATTGATCTTGATTATGGGTTTAAACATGGTTTAAATACGTTTTTAAAACGTGGAAAACGCCATAGTTTAGAGGAAACTATGGCGAAATTTTCTAAAAATCTAATCGCGATTAAAGTATGATTAATACTTTTACAAGTGTATATATATTTTTACAAGTTAAAAATAATTATTTGTTACATAAATATATACTTGTGGGAATCAAAAACATATATATATATACACACACACACACTTGTGGGAATAAAAACATGTATATATATATATATATGCATATTTTGTCACCAAAAGGTATGTGTAAATACATGTGTATGGATGTGTATGTATCTAGAAGTTTAGGGTATACACCACAAAATACCCAACTTATACAAATACTTCAAACACTTGAAGGATTACCAGGTGTAGATAACATAAAGCACATACACTTTACAATATATCGAAACAATGATCGGACGAACAAAGTAATGCGGACGATGGGCGAATGTACACGATACACGTCGCTCGTCGACCAACAAACAAATCGCCAACACAAAGAGTTACTATGACGTTGGGCGATTTTCGACGCGAGAAAGTATAATTAAATGACAACGACGTCATGTCTAAAATATTATATTTTAGACACCTAACGTATACGTATATTAACGATATCAAAATCCGGAAAGTTAAAATGTATAAGAATTACTAAGCGGTTTATAAAAGTATATGAATATACTTAAAAGACAATACTTAGTAAAATTTATAAGTGTAAGACTTATAAATATTTGGACTCTTGAAAATAAATTGGGCTAGGCCCATTATATAAAAGACATGGGCAAGGCCCAACTACATAAAAGCATAAGATACATGGGCTAAGCCCAAAGACATAAAATACATGGGCCAGACCCAAACATATAATTTCATGGGCTAGGCCCAAACATATAATTTCGTGGGCTAGGCCCAAACAATAATTCGTGGGCTAGGCCCAAAACACATAAAATTACATGGGCTAGGCCCAATCACCTAAAGATACGGGCTAGGCCAATGACATAAATTACATGGGCTAGCCCAACCACATAAAGACATGGGCTAGGCCTAATCACATAAATTACATGGGCTAGGCCCAATCACATAAAGACATGGGCTAGGCCCAATGACATAAATCACATGGGCTAGGCCCAATCATCTAAAGACATGGGCTAGGCCCAATGACATAAATTACATAGGCTAGCCCCAATCACATGAAGACATGGGCTAGGCCCAATCATATGAAGACATGGGCTAGACCCAATGACATACATGACATGGGCTAGGCCCAATGACACGCGTGCAAGGCACGAGAACATGTGAAGGCGAGGCCCGTTCACACATGATCTAAGAATGACAATGTATATATATTTGAGATATATATGTATAAAAATATTAATCGAACAAACGAACTACCAACACTATGATAACATTAAAAGGTGTTCTAATGTGATAAATATATACACAACAATAATTCAAGATGACACAACTAGTACGAGGTCCAATGAGACCTAGGTGTCTAATGAAGTTAATACACATGTAGATTACACACGTGTACAGACACCGAATTTGATAAGTACGACGTACGGAACGCAAAGCTGTGAGTTCATGTCCCTCCTTTCAATTATTTCAAATTTTATTTTAAAACTATCGAGGGAAAATACATGTCATAACAAACGGTATGTTAGCTATGGGGTTAGTGATAACACAATCAATGTGCGTAAGTAGGGGTTAAATGATAACACAATCAAGGTGCAAAACGTATAGATCTATCGAGTTTGAGACGCGCTCCACTCCTGGTTTGTTAACCCTTTAGGAGTGCTTTTGTGATCCTAATTGATGTTAAGAGTTGTCTCGATTTGGTTACTTACTTACAGCACATATGTCAGGGTGCTAGCTACACACTGATTGATCCTTAAACTCCATGAATGCTAATAACTACTAAAGATTTCATTACTGGATTACAAACAAGACATGTCATACGAAAACAATAACTACATGAACTCGCAACTTTATGTTGACTTTTTAAAATCACATGTATTTCAGGATGCAAGACTTGAGCCGGTGAACACTTCGGGAAATGGGAATGACATGACAACGAATGCCACCTTTTGGAGGATTTGCCTCTTATATCCCAACCTCGTATGGATATATAGGAGTCAAAACCTCAACATGCTTTTACGATGAAAACAATCTTTTATTATGTTGTAATGTATTTCAAACCACATTTTTATGACAATTTGAAACTGTTTGGAAACTCATGATTTCACTTTTAGAAACTCGTAAACATTGGCTGCAAATTAATATAAGCATGGCATCGTTGTTGATTTACAGTTGTTTACATGATTGGATGCAATGATTACCTCACAGTCACACGTTTGCGCTTCCGCTATAACCAGGGTGTGACAGAAACATCTTGACTCCTTCCTTACAAACCTTATTAGAGACTTCTTCACCTACCTCCCTACTTAAATTCAGCTCATTTTCTTCTTTTAAATTTCTTTTCAAACATCACTCTTTTTGTTCCAATTTAAACACTGTAACACCCGACTCATAGTAGAAGGCATAATTGATTGTTCAAAACTTATAACAACTATTATAAAGTTATATATTTAAAGCATCGTATTAAATTTTGTCACACATAAACATAGAATCCAAATATCCATACAATAATCCAAATATCCATACAATAATCCAAATTCATGAAACATAACTAAAATCCAGTTTAATTACTAAGACAAGCCCTAAGTGTCTTCATCTCGAGTTCGGCTTACACTTGTGTACCTGTATCACGCATAAAAGAAAAGGTTTTGGGTCAACAAAAAATGTTGGTGAATAGATTCTTTTATTAATTAAAAATGTTTTTGTATTATTATTTTTAAAAATTATCTATTAACATGCAATACTAAATGTGAAACTACATCTTACAATATATATTAAGAAACATCAAATCACCACATATACCGTAAGCAACGCAACATAACAATAATGATGTTGGCGATACCAAATTCAACACATGATTGTGGGGAACACTCAGCTAGTGGATCCATAATAGAAACCGGTGACACAAAGCGAGTAACACATAAATGCACGTATAGAGAAACAATAGGACATAGAAACATGTAACACATAGCAACACAACGATTTGCATGTTATCAGTTTAAATAATATAATAGAAATCAAACACGGGATACATCCCAAAAAGAGTTAAAGGCAAATAGAGAATCGAATCTACTCACGGTTTGCGTTCCTGTTTAATCTTGCTTAAAACAAAAATACCTTGGAAATTCTTCGAAAGATGGAAAATCACCCTAATATACGAATAATAAAATACTAAATATCAACTAAAAGAAATAACCTAAATAATATGTAACATAATATATTATTCTTTATAAACCATTAATTACTTATACATATTTCTAAACCTAACATTAAAACTCAATAATTATGTGTAGTTATCTTTTGTGACACATTTAATAATCATAACAACAATATTCCTAAGTCCTAGCCAAATTTTATAACATGCTAAATTTAATCGAAACATGAAAATCTATAAGTTAGAAAGTTTATGGGTTTATACCATATTAATCAAAATTTAAGATGTGATGGTCTATATTATTTATATATTATCCTAGAATATTATTTATAGAGTAACTTTGATAATTACTCTACGAGTAAACAATTACGAAAATGTCACTGCGTTTTTTTTATTTTTTCATGCCTTTCGTAAGTTTTGTACGATAAGGCTATATGGATATCCGAAATAAAAATATTAGATAGTCTTTAATGATGAGTTGGTATTTGTTATAAGACGATCCACAATGCATGCATCTAGACCATGCATTTGTTACATGTATTATGCATTTACCCAAGACTCCATTGAAGCAAAATGCATTTGAAGAGAATGCACTTCTGCAAGAACGGTGTATTTAGGGAGCAAGTGAGACCCAAATAATTAATATTTTTTTTTCTTTTGCAACAACTTAAACGAATATTAAAATAATAGTCTACTCAATAACTTTTTCTTTTTCAAGAACTAAACGGTACCAACAAATACTTGCGGTAAAATTAATAAAATCATTATCAATAATAATTTTTATGTAAGTTTGATTTGTAATAAGCCCTTTTGTAACATAAACAATTTGTAGTTGTTAAGTTTTGAAATTTATGGATATCAACATTGGAACTAGTGGGCCAAAGCAATCAAAGGAAATAAAATATAGAATTAAAACAGTAGCATAAACATAATATAAATTTTACTTATGTTTAAATATATTTATTTAATTAATTTATATTTTAAGTAATACCGAAATAGAAATTGGTAAATTATAATGAAATTTATGTTTGAAAAGAAAATGTAGAAAGTGGTTATGATGTGGAAAAACAAGTATTGGTAAGAATGTTTATAGTGGTGGATAGAAAATGAGTGATTTTAGTGTATTTATAGAAATAGAATGTGGCAGCTGACTGGATGCATAAATACGTGTATTTAGTATCTTGCATTGGGGATGATCTACGTAATATTTTAATGGGTTATTGGATTTTAATAATCCTAAGTTTCACCTGTTTCCCGATAATAATCCCGATTTAAAAATTCCCTCCAACAACCCTAACTTTTAAGAATTTGACCCCCATTGATCATTTTCCAATATAGGTGCAATTAAATCATTTAAAGAGTCTGCATGTACACTTGAATCTCTTGAGTAGGCCAAATTCTTATATCTTAGAAAATGATTAATAGGGATCAAATTCTTACAAGTCAGTATTGTTAGAGAGAATTTTTAAAATTGAAATATTACCAGCCAACAGATAAAACTTAGGATTATTAAAATCTAATAACCCTAGTTTAATTGATTTATTGTTTAAGCTGACACAAAGCTTAATACAAAGCATTTTACAAATGGTTAAATGCATAATATACTTTTAAGTACAAATATAAATAAAAATCCAATTGAAAATAATGTAATGGATAACATTAATTAAAGAAATTGGTGTAGGTACTTAATAGGCAAAAGGAGAGTAAAAAGTCTTATCAGGTTTCGAACCAATCCTCGGATGGTTGAGAGAAGACTTGTGAAGTGATAATGTTGGCAGCTCAAGCTTAATAAAATGACTAAGAGACAATATAGCTTAAAGAGTTGAAAGGTAAAAGGGTCTGAAATTAACAAACTGTCGTGAGCAACAAAAAAATGAGAACAGTGCCTAGTCACATCAACACTTTACGGGTATACTCTCCTGCACACCCACAACAGAGCATGTGCAAGAATATACTCTTTTACCCGCAGGTCCAAACCTTTCAACCTACCAAAAAGGACAAGTCCGCCACTGCAACCAGGGATCATCAGTTAAAAGTTTCTTCTTATAGGGAATCCCTTCCCTATAAAGCACAACCCATTGTCATTCAGGAGGGACACCAGATCAGCCAAAGTCACTCTTGATATCTGATCTTACTTTCTTCCTCTCTAGATTGAACATTTGATACTAACATTTTGGATTGAACATTTGTTAATCCAGAATCCAAAAGTAAATGACTAACAACGGTGATCTCTCTCCACGTGTTGCAAACATGGGGGGATCCCACAACCTGCGTTAGACAAACCGGAACCCTTGAACCCTTTTGCCTAACTGGTCCAGTCACTATCATTGGTCTTATATTTGTTGTTGCAACAAGTTGGTGCCCACCGTGGGGCTACGCCGCTCACTTTTCTTGAAAGACCCGTAGTGTAGCTCCATTCCCATCGAGTTCACAATGTCTGAAAGCGAGTCTCCCGGTGAAGTTAATCAAGTATCACGAACTTCAACACCTAACGCTGGCCAAATGTCACTGGTAGCAATCATGTCGTTTTCTACTCCGGGAGGCACTCCGACTGGAATCATATTCCCGGAGTTCTCCTCTTTTCAGACACCAACCCCTTTTCGCTCGGGGGTTCCTCTCCCCAAGTCGGTACTACGAGTACACCGTAACGCATCGACTTGACACCCGAGGGAGTAGCTCAAAACTTCTTACAGCTGAGATCCCTTCTCAACTAACATGTGAGCCAAGAAAGGGAAAATGGGGTAAGAATAAGACTAGACTACGACGAGTCTGAACCTTCATTGTCACCCGACCCCCACCTCTTCCTTTCACTAGCTCGCGTACGATCACATCTCACTTCAAAGCTGATCCAAGTGGGACGAACCAAACATTTAACCGAAGCCCTTATGCTTTTGGAAGGCCGAGTCCAACTGCTTTTCCCTTATTCACTTCCCAACCTGTTGTGACCGTCGCACCTCTTGGGCATGAGACCACTCTTGAGCACTTACTATGATCACCAACTTCAAGTGTTCCCCCTCCTGTTGCCACTACATGGGAACAAGCCATGGTAGCCTTACCCTGGCTCGAAGTGCCGCCATGAGTGCTCCCACAAGAACAAATTACATGGTTACATCGAAAGCCTTCAAGGCTTAAACCTAATTCCCCAGTTAATGACACAGATGATGGCACAGTTTCCTTGGCAACACTTCATCAGTCAAGTGTTGTCCACTCACCAAGGAACCTCACACAATAATCCGGCCTCTAGAACAGAAGAAGATCTTGCTAAACCCTACAAGCCTAGCAATTTATCCTGTTTTTCTCAACAAATTGTCGACTATGATTCTCAAACTCGGATCAAAATGCCACATATAAGAACTTATGACGGAACTGAAGATCCATAAGACCACCTCCAAATCTTTAATAGGGCAACCAGGATCGAAAAATGGTCCAACGCTGAATGCTGCCTCATGTTCATGCAAGTCCTTGTAGGGTCCACCAGGATATGGTTCAATGACCTACCTAACAAAAGGATTCGAACCTTTGATGATCTAATCAAAGGTTTTTAGCCAACTTTTAGCAACAACGGAGGTACGTCCAGGATGCTACGGTTATTTTCCAAATAAAACAACGAGATGATGAAAGTCTCAGAGAATTCGTCGAAAGATACAAGAAAGAAGGGTTAACCTACATAGGTGCTGATGTGAAGCTGAGGGTGGCAGGATTCATGAATGCCATCACCTCCAAATATCTCATAAGAGATTTGAACAAATGCCTACCCAAAACCCTTGAAGAGGCCCTAGAAAGGGCTGAAGCTCACATTCGTGGAGAGGAAGCTGTTGACATTAAAGAACAAAGAAAAAGAGCTCCTAGTTGGCGAAGCAACAGTCCCAACTGAAAAAGAGGGAACCTTGGTCCTTACGACAAACGGTCCAAAGGTTCAGACTCCAGAAGGCCTGGAGCTCGGAACCCTCCACGTCGAGAAAAGACCATAAACTTCACAGCTTTGACCAAGACCCCACAAGAAATCTTGGCCAATAAAGAAGTAAAACACAGCTTCCGACCTCCTGACCTCTGCCCAAAATCAAGATAAACGAGAACTCCACCCAATACTGTGAATTTCATGAAGAGAAAGGCCACCATACGAACGGTTGCTTTCAACTCAAGAAGAGAATTGAGGAGGCTGTCAAATCCGGAGAACTAGCCCACTTAGTGAAAGGGGTAAGGGACAAGATGGCTGAAGGAAAAAGCAAGGAAGTAAACATGGTGGATGTCGATGGAAAAGCCTCCACAAACGACCATGCTTGGAGGCTTGGGAACGATAATGTGTCTACTTCTCACCACCCAAAGGGGACTTACTATCCAAACCCCTGGTAGTGGAAGCTATGTTAGGAACACTCAAGATGCACAAAGCTTACATCGACACTGGAGCAGCAACAGAGATTATGTTTGTAAAATGCTTCAATCGTCTCAACAATGATGAACGTTCAAGGCTTCAACCATCTGAATCCTCTATTAAAGGTATCACTGACATATCCATCAAGCCTCTGGGCCAACTAACCCTTAATGTGTGTTTCAGTAAAGGAAAAATGGAAAGAACCAAATCACTCACCTTTGTGGTGATCAACGTTCCCTCCAACTATGATGTTATCATAGGAAGGCCAGGACAAAGTGTGTTTGGAATGGCGGTTTCAGTAGGCCAAGGCACCGTAAAATTTCCCACTGAACGAGGGATAGCAACCCTTCAACCAACACAAGAAGCTTTCTTGGTTGAAGGAGAGAATTCGAAGGAAAACAAGGATGACGAACAAGGATGGATCATTAACCTGAAATATCCTCAACAAAGGATAAGGGTAAATACCAACCTTACCAAAAAAAACCCTATCTTATCTCAAGAAACTACTTTTGCACAACATGGAAATCTTTGCATGGTGTCCCGAAGACATGACCGGAATCCCCCCAAGTATTGCCGAGCACGATCTCAAAATTCCATCTGATGTAAAGCCCGTGGTACAGCCAAAGAGAAGCCTAGCCCTAGTTAGAATCCTTGCAGCTTGTCAGGAGGTTGAAGGGCTTGTTCAAGCCGGAATCCTCCAAGAAGTCAAGTATCATTCTTGGATAGCCAACCCGATAATGGTTCGTAAACCGGATGGATCCTGGAGAATGTGCATTGACTTCAAAGACCTAAATAAAGCATGCCCAAAAGATTGCTATCCCTTACCAAAAATCGACATGAAGGTTGATTCGCTCACAGCTTCCTTCTCAAATGCTTTCTTGATGCCTACAAAGGCTACCATCAGATACAAATGAAGTAAGAGGACGAAGAGAAAACGACATTCCACACCAACAAAGGTATCTTTTGCTACCAAAAATATATTTGGTTTAAAAAATGCAAGGCAACTTATCAACGTTTGGTAGACAAAGCGTTTGCCGAACAAATAGGTAGAAACATCGAAGCCTACGTTGATTTGGTGATCAAAAGTAAAGTTGAAGATCAAATGCTTAATGATATACAAGAACCTTTCCGGAACCTAAGAAAGATCAACATGAAGCTTAATCCTGTAAAATGCTCATTTTGATTTGAAAAAGGCAAGTTCTTGGGACACATAGTGGGAAAACAAAGCATAAAGGCTAACCCTAACAAGGTTAAAGCCATCCTCGATAGAAAGTCTACACAAACCAAGAAAGAGGTGGAAAGCTTAAACGGAAAGCTTGCAGCCTTGAAGCATTTCACATCCAAACTAGCGGAAAAATCCCTGCCTTTCTTCAAAAACCTTCAAGGGTGCACAAATAAGAAAGACTTCCGATGGACAGAAGAGGAAGAGGAAGCTTTCAACCAAATGAAGCAACACCTGGATTCATTCCCAGACATTGCCGCTCCGGAGACAAGAGAACTAATATCTGTCTATCTTTCAGTTGCTAAGGAAGCTATCAGCACGGTCCTGACCATTGAACGAAAAAAAGCTCAGGTACCCATTTACTTCTTTAGCAAAACTTTAAAATTGGCAGAGACCAAGTACCCCCCCCCCCATTGGAAAAACTTGCTCTTGCCCTGGTAAAAACAGTCAGAAGGCTTCGAAGGTACTTTCAAGCACACCCAATACAAGTGGTCACTGACCAACCCATGAAAAGTGTGCTTGAAAAACCCGAAACTTCCAGACGATTAGCCAAGTGGGCCGTGGAATTAGGTGAACACAACATCACCTATACTCTAAGGAAGGCTGTCAAGGCCCAAATCTTGGCTGATTTCATTGTGGAAATTCCAAAAGAAACATCAACGGAGGTTAACACAACCATAGACGCACCATTCGACCCGGATGCCTGGAAGCTTTTTACCGATGGAGCTTCCAGCCTTGAAGGGCCAGGGGCCAGCCTAGTGTTAATTAACCCTGAAAACTTAGAGTTTACATATGCTCTCCGGCGTGAATTTCAGACAACCAATAATGAAGCCGAATATGAAGCACTCATTGCCGGACTCAAGCTAGCCAAAAAGATGGATGTCCAAAAGCTTCAAGTCTTCACAGACTCTTTACTTGTTTCAAACCAAGTAAATGATAGCTACATAGCCAAGGAACCTAACATTAAGAAATACAGAGAGAAAGCAAAGGAACTCATGAATACATTCCAATCATGTACCATCAAACAAGTTCCAAGATCATAAAACAAGAAGGCTGATGCACTAAGCAAGCTTGCATCTCTCACATTTGCTCATCTCACCAAAAAAGTATTAGTCGAGGTATTAAAGACACCATCCATCCAAGAACTTGAAGTGCAAGAAGTAATTACCGAAGAAGGGCCAAACTGGATGACCCCTTTGACCAAATTCCTGAGAAATGGTGAATTACCGACTGATCAGACGGAGGTTGAAAGGGTTTATATAAGTCAAGACAGTATGTGCTGCAAGGAGAAGTCCTTTACAAAACGGGTTACCTTGCACCACTACTCGGATGCGTTGGCCCAAAACAAAGCCGGTATATGATAAAGGAGGTTCACGAGGGAATATGTGGAGCCCACTATGGCCCAAGATCGGTAGTTGCAAAATTGATGAACCTCAGATACTTTTGGCCTTCCATGCATCATGACACCACTGAATAGCTGAAAAATGTGAAGCTTGTTAGTTGCACGCCCCAGTACCGAAAAGCCCCAAGCATGACCTTGTTCCTATCTCATCAGCTTGGCCATTCCACAAATGGGGCATGGACATCGTTGGTCCATTCCCACCAGCCAAGGGAGGAGTCAAATTCTTGTTGGTAGCCATTGACTACTTCACTAAGTGGCCAGAAGTAAAACCATTGGCCAAAATTTTGGGAAAACAGGTCATTGATTTCGTTTGGGAAAACATAATATGTCGATTTAGGCTTCCAAGGGTACTAGTAACCGACAACGGAAAACAGTTTATCGAGAAGCCTTTTAGCTCTTGGTGCAAAGAGTTCAGGATAACTCAAATATTTAGCTCGGTTGCTTATCCACAATCAAACTACTAGGTTGAAAGAACAAATCGAAGCATTGTTGAAGTTATTAAAACCCGATTGGGAAGATACGACAACAACTGGCTCGAAGAATTGCCTAATGTCTTGTGGGTAATCCGAACAACCGAAAAGACAAGTCATAAGAAACACCCTACAGTCTAGTGTTTGGATCAAAAGCTATAATCCCAGCGGAAATAGGAGTTCCAACACAGCAAATGCTCAACATAGACCTCGAATCAAACAAAACAGAGACCATGTTGAACTTGGAACTCCTCAAAGAAATTCGCGATCAAGCCGTTGTGCAAGAAGCTAAGTACAAACAAAAGATGGAGTCTTACTACTACACATGGGTGAAGCATGAACGATTTAAACCCGGAGACTTTATGCTCCGCAACAATAAAGCCAGCAAGAAAGAAAATCAAGGAAAGTTGCCCAAAATGGGAAGGGCCATACCGTCCTTGAAGCTCACAAGGGAGGATCGTACAAACTGGCAGACGCCCAAGGTAAAAGGCTTCCCCATCACTGGAATGGCAAAACCTTAAAAGGTTCCACGTTTAGTCAAAATGTCCTAAGTATTTCGAGAATTGTTCTAATCTCCCTATGTAACAAAAGTTCTGTTGAAAGAATGAATGATGAAGTTTATATCAAATTTGTCTTTCTATCTTATAATCAAGTTGAGAACCTAGCAAAAAACTCCATGGCAAGGGCCATGAAAGGGGATGAGCTCCCATGCCACATCGCTCAATAGGTTTGAGGGTTAATAGACCTATATAAGGGGTGAGTTCCTAAATCAATACAACTCCATGAGATTTAGCAAATTTTTCAAAAACATGTCTCATTGACGGGTTTGAACAGCCTACATCAAATGTTCCTTAAGCTTTAACAATGGCTTACGAACCAAAAAACACCAAGTGAGTGTTATAAATAGGATAGACGATGTGTCTTTTTATTAACAATACTCTTAAGGCTAAGTGACTCCAACACTGAACCTTTCAAGGTATAGGTACCAGAAGATGCACAACCAAAAAACAAAGGTAACCAAACAAACTATGAAACAGCACAAGGGAATAATAGAGCAAGGCAACATAAAAAGTAACCATCACACCGACCTTAAGGGCCAGTTAACCTACAAATTGTTCATAAGCCTTAAAGGCTTCCACGACCAGAGGGACCTAAACGGTTCCCTTTAAAGCAAGCATGTTTAAAAAAAATACAACGCAAATTGTTTGGATGCTAAGAAAGCTACAAATTAATCAAACATCAGCAGAAGGCTTGGAAACACCAACATCGTAACCTTTAGCCTTCTTGACCTTTTTCCCTTTCTTATCCTTCTAGTCACTTGCCGCCTCAGAAGCTTGAAGGCATGCCTCCTTCGAGCCTTCACCACCTTCAGCAAAAGTCTCTTCGCTACCTCCTGGGCATGAACGTTTCTTGGAAAGAGATTTAAGCACTTTGTCGATAAATAACCTCGTTTAAACCACGAGGTTTCAGCTCTTGCAGGACGGAAAGAGGCTTGCCAAAGCATTCGGAGACTTCACCCATATAAGGGTAAGTTGAATGCTCCATCTCCAAGACAGCATCTTGGAAGACCTTAAAAGCTTGAGGCTGATAGAAGGAGGGTTTATCTTGAGGCTCCCCAGATCCACAGGCTTTGTAACCAACAACAAAGCCTTGATGCCTCCCATGCACAAGGAGCTTGCTATAAACACCACCCATGGCCCTGTTAAATTCGGAAGAATGAAGAAGATAAGTAACTACCTGTTGGAAGCCATGCTCAATGAGCCATTTGTTGTCACTGGTCACCTGAGCCAGTGAAGCCTCCAGCTGTTTCTTCTCCTCTAAAGAGACTTCCTCCCGAGCATGCAAAGCCTCCACCTCCTTCTTCAAACCATTCACCTCTACCTCATGCCTTTGGGTAAGCTCACCAACCTTCGACACCCAAGCCTTCTCCTTCTCAGCAAAGGCTGCACTCTCCTTCTTCAGCGCAACCATAAAAGCTTTCATCTCCTCCCTCTTCTTTGAAAAAGCTTCAAATTCTTGCATCCTCTTACGAAACCGGCCCACACCTTCAGGAATCAAGGCCTAAAGATTGCAAGCGGCCAGCATCATCTTGGAAATCATCTGATCATCCTCCATTGACGAACAAGAGTCTCGGACCCCAGGAGGAGCACAGTGCGACAACACATCCTCACAAACGGATAAGGAGGTAAAACTATCATCAACCTTAACCTTCCAACCCGACACATAAACCTCCTTAGAGCTGGCATAACTGGAACCTTCAACAACCTTTCGAGAACCCTTTAACCCCACAACCTTCTTCCCTGCCGTATTACTATCTTTACCAAAAACCAACGGCAACTCCTTCTTCTCACCTTCAACCATAGTTTCCAAATCATCTGAAACCTCTATGTCATCGCTCAACTCCATAGGTTCAGAACTAGATGGTTGTTCAGCACCCTTTATCAAGCGACGGCTTGAACGACAAGTAAAAACTTTCGCAGCAGCAACCTTGGTAAACCCTTTAACATTAGGAACATTCACGTAAGCTGAACCCTCAAATCGATGCTCAGAACCTCGACCAACAGCATCATCACCCTCGGTGGCTTCAGCATCCGTAAAAACAACATCGGATGTGTTATCACTCTTGCTAAAATCCAATGCAGACATAACTACCAAACAAACAAACAAAAGTATAAGTAATAATACAAGAAAAAAGCAAACAGATGCACAAAGTAAAAACGCATACCCCGACCATCCCTCATGAGTATAGAGTCTCGATCCACTTTATCCCACAACTTGCTAATACCCAGGAGCACCAACAAGTGTTCAGGAGAGGGACGAAGCCGCGAAGGACATGCCCTGATAGACTTTAAAAAACAACTATTCAACTCAGATTCCACGGGTTCCAACTCATTAAGGACCGCACCCGGATGTCTTCAAACCATTCTAAACAGAACAATCTATTCAGAAACCCAAAAAACCGGTCTTTCCAATAACCAAGCGTAGTCACCATAGATGATATTAAACAAGTATCGATTTGAGACGTCTTAGACGTAAACCAATCACCGTTCTTAACCAAACGGAAAAAACGACGAAAGGATAGAAAAGATGGGTCAAACCCTGAAGCCCGACACACGATTTCAAAGTGTAAAACCCTAGCGAGCCCTTAGGGATGCAATTGCCAAAAGAAACACAGTAATACTCTAAAACATTGAGCAGAAAAGTGAAAAAGGATGATGAAGATTGGAAAACTCAAAATGATGACAATACGGAGCAAGAACCGGCAGGATACTGATCCATGGATTTATCCAAACCCGGAGCAACCGGATTAAACCGCATATCAATACCCCATTGTATACAAAATGCCTCAACTTCCTCTTGTGTAAGGCGAGAAAAACTAACGGCTAAATCCTTTTGAGCACCCATGAGTGATGATCAAGAAAAACAAGAACAAGGGAAATAAAGACTAATCTGGAAGAAAGGAGTATTGCGATAATATTGTGGTTAATGGAAGGAAATGAGAAAAAGTAATTAGGGAAGAAGGAGTTATAATAAAAAAGGATGGTTATAATTAAAAAACTGTTGCATGCGGAAAAACCATCCAATCAGTCAAATCAACTGTCTTTTCAAAATTTAAAATCCGGCTTTTTCGCCGCCCAAGAGATAAAGCTCGGAACCCTTCAAGCCTTGAAGCCTTTTACCAAACCAAAGTGTGAAAAAAGTCAGAAGCCTTTGAGCCTACACCCCAAACACCTCTGATTGGGGGGCTGATGACGTGGGTAGCTCAAGCTTAATAAAATGACTAAGACACAATATAGCTTAAAGGGTTGAAAGGCAAAAGGGTTCGGAATTAACAAACTGTCGTGAATAGCAAAAAGAATGAGAACAATGCCTAGTCACCTCAACACTTTATGTGTATACTCTCCTACACAGCCACAACAACGCATGTGCAAGAATACACTCTTTTACCTGCAGGTCCAAACCCTTCAACCTACCAAAAAGGGCAAGCCTGCCACTGCAACCAGGGATCATTAGTCAAAGGTTTCTTCTTATATGGAATCCCTTCCCTATACAGCACAACCCATTGTCATTCAGGAGGGACACTAGATCAGCCCAAGTCACTCTTGATCTCTAATCTTACTTCTCCCTCTCTAGAACTTGCTCTATGCTTATTCTATTATTCACTTGACACTACTCGTCACATTTGATACTAACATTCTGGATTGAACATTTCTCAATCCAGAATCCAAAAGTAAACAACTAACAACGGTGATCTCTCTCCACGTGTTACAAACGTGGGGGGACCCCACGACCTACGTTAGGCAAATCGGAACCCTTGAACCCTTTTGCCTAATAGTTCCAGTCACTATCCTTGGTCTTATATTTGTTGTAGCAACATGAAGCATTAGAAAACATCATATATTACATTTTTTAAGGGAACAAGGCACTCATGTGGGTTCCTTTTTCGGGATCGAAAATGCGCCCACCTTTACCTATATGATTGACGGGTTGGATTGGTCAGGAGAACAACCCACATGAGATTGTGTTATTTGATGCTCTTGCTGACCGCTGCAACAGTCATATGACCGTTTGGGTGTAATTTATTTTTTATGTTATTTTCTTAAACCTTATAAATACCACATTTTTATGACAATACAAAAAGTTAAATCCGCCATTAAACAACTCGCGAGCTATAATACTCCCGACGAGAACGAAGAGTACTTACAACTGTCCCAAAGGACGTCGCGGGAATGGCTACAATTTTTTTGTAACGGCGTGAATTAATTGTACGGTGATGAGTTCTTGCGTAGGTCAACAAGTAATGACGTAGCGAATTTCTACATAAATTCTGAAGAAAAACACCACATTCCCGGGATGTTGGGTAGCATCAATTGTATCTTGTTTGGAGGATGTGTCCCAATGAGTTACGAGGCCAATATATGAGAGGTGATCATGAATACCCAACGGTCATGGTCGAAGCGGCCGACCTCACAAGATTTATGGTTTTGGCATGCGTATTGTGATCTGCCTGGTTCACTAAACGATATCAATCTGCTCCTAAAAACTCCATTATATCTCGCTTGAATGGAATGGAACCGCACCTAAGTGTTCATTTCAAGTGAATAGACATACATACAAACATGGATACAATCTAACCAACGGGATCTACCCTACTTAGCTAATGTTTGTGAAAACGTTTCCATAACTTTCCTATACAAATGAAAAGAAGTTCAAAAAATTGAGAATGGGCGAGAAAAAATGTGGAGCGTGCTTTTGGTGCACTAAAAGGAAAATGGAGCATAATTAGGAAACCCATGCATGCTATGACTGTGGACAAGATTATTAGTGTGACGTAGACGTGCATCATACTGCACAATATGATCTTAAAGGACGATGAGCATGCGTTCTCGCCGGTCCACATCCGGGATCCAGTCATTGAACCCATTTTTGATGATACTCTTCTTCGGGAGTTAATGGATCGAGATACGCGATTTTTTACTTAGAAATGATGTTGTGGTCAATCTGGGAGCTCAAGATCTATCATACCTCGAGAAGGAAACCAAGGAGTAGTTTGTTTTATATATATTTATTTGTTTTTCTATTTTTTTTTAATTGTGCTTTTTAATTCTATTAGTTTGTTTAATTTAAATTATTATTTGATGAAAGAGTTAACTGTCATTTCCGTCCTTGTAGTTTGTTTAATTATGCCAGTTTAGACCAAATTTTAAATTTGTACCCTTTGAGTCCCTGACGTTCTTGAAACATGCCAGTTCCATCCAAAAAGCTAAGGTTGAATAGAATAATTGAATAAACCACGGGGACGAAAATGACAGTTAACTCATGTTTTTTTTTATGGAACTGACATGTTTCAAAAATTCCAGGGACTGAAATTATACAAATTTTAAAATTTGGCCCGAACTGGCATAAATGGACAGACCACAGGGACGAAAATGACAATTAACTCTTAACAAAAATTCAAATTTATTTAAATTTACTTGTTGAATTTTTTAAAATAAAAAAAATTGTGGCAAGGGTTAGACGTCGCCAGTATTTGTGGCTAAAGAGTACTTTTTAAGAAATTCGATATGGTTACGTTTGATTGGTTAGGGGTAAGAGTATTCCCCTTGGGTGCAGTGACGGACCTAGAAATTATTTTCTGGGGATGATAACGAAGGATTCAACCAAATTTTCAATAGGTGCGATCAGAATTTTTACCTTGAAAATACACTATTTTTTTTTTCAATGGATGCGTTCGCCCACCTAAGCCAAAGCTTAGGTCCGCACTTGCTTCGTACCCTTAAGAGGAAATATCATGGATATTCATTTAATCACTTTATAAGGGTGATTCAGTGATGACCTAATTCAGAATTTGCATAATCAAAAAATGAATTGGTTATGCGGTTACAATTCCAAACCAAACTAAATATAAATTCGGTTGTATTTCTTTATTAAAGTTTGGTTCACTTTTAGTTAACCTGGTTTGCAAATTTAAACACCCTCTTATGTATGTACTTATTATACACGCATATGATTATTTTTGTCAAAATTAGTGAATGTCATTTCCTCAACTAATGTATCCAACGGTCCCCACATATATGGAATTTTGTAACTTGGATGGTACATCATATATAGGATATGCAGGTGCTATTTTTAACATTCAATTATAAAAATTTAGTCTCCTAATTTTTAGCAAGGAGTGTATGCCCCAAACAAGAATCAGAATTAAGTGATGCTAGGTTTGTAGGCAACGATAGTCAAAGGAGAGAAAAATGGCTTAAACCATATAATAAGTGGTTGGTCGTTGCTTATTCATACGTGTTCCATTCATGTGAAACATTTTGCATGTAAAAAGGAATGGTGAACAACATTTAATGATTGAGAAACCCACTCTCTAGTGTGTATCACGGCTTAAAAAGGGGAGAACGGCCTCCTCTTATACTAATTATTTAATGTAATTCTATACAAATTCTTCAAAAAAAAAAATTATCCAATGTGTAATTTTCTAACATGTTGAAAATAACAAGTAATAAAAGCAATCTATTCAAATAAGTCTTTAGCGGAATGTTGAAAATAACAAGTGATAAAAGTAATTCTGGTTGTTCAAAAAATCTATATTTATACTAGTTAATAAATAGGAATTTAAAGAAAAGGATTTTCAGGATATTCACATGTTGTAAAAAAACTATTCACATGTAAAAAAATTTATGCTTAAATATACGGAACTTATGCCTTATCTCAATACAACTACTTTTTCAAGCAATTCTTCTTCTTCTTTCTTTTTTTTCAAACTTACTGAAACTCCATAGATAATAATGGTATCTTCAATTTTAAAGTATTTATAGTGCATATATGAAACCTTACTCTATAGATATTTTGGTGACAAAAAAATTTAAGAGGAGGGCAGTCGCAGCCGGAATGAAGAGGACGATGGCGATGATATCGGGCCCAAGGGGGCGGTTTTGCTGGTCCAAGCCGGGACTCGGCGAGCAGGGGACGAGCCCCACACCCTGCAGTCTTAGAAGGGAAAGAGTACCAATCATCCAATCAGATTGTCATATCCAATTACCAATATTTGATACCTTATTCCCTAACATTGTCACTAAAACACTTGTAACACCCATAACATTCCAACACTATTTTTATTCTTTTTTTAAACAAAATATCAAATAAAATAAATTAAAAACCAATATTCTTAAGATACATAAAATTAAATAAAAATACAACCTACAAGGAAAAATTACTCAAATTTAAAAACTAAAATTAGAAAAATACACTTCGCTGGAACTTGGAAATTGGATATCTAAACCATCAGCGTCGTCTGTTAGATTATACCGTATTCGAAAGTGGGCGTTTCAATTCCGCAACTCCAAAAGAACATCCTTATTAATGGCTATCTGTGTCGGAGGGTCCATAACGTAGTCTGACAATATTTCGTGTCATTTATCCTTTATGATCATATTGTACAATATGACACATGCGTACACCATACTTCTTATTTTCGTTTGTTTCATTGCACATACTGGTCGATTAATTATAACCCATTTCTCTTTGGCTTCTGTCGGAGTTGGATAAGCTTTTACGAAAAATGGATCAAGGTGGGTAAATGCCATCAGCAAGATAGAAGACGCATCTATAATAGTTAAAAAAAGGGTAAATGCACGGTACCCCTACCGCGGGAGGGTTCTCCCTCCCCAAGCTAGCTTAGCCTCATAGCTGCCTGGCGGTTACTACCCAGCAGGATTATTCGGGCCGAGCTGAACTCGAACCCGCGTCCTCCCGTTTGGAATGGGTGAGGCTGGCCACTGGGCTGACACCCCGTCGTTTAAAAGAAACCTGTGTATTAAAATCAAATGATATGAATATTAGATATGATAGTTTAATAATTCAAATAAATTTAATAATTTAGCAAATAAAAACTTTAAAAAATTAATATAAATTTAGTAATAACTTAATATAAATTTAATCGATATAATACGCCTCTCACCCATTGGTATTGAAGACTATAAGAGTGTTGATACCTTGATGAACCGAGGTAACTTCGAACGAACAAAATCGATACCGGCATCGGTATTATTGAAACCCATACTATATTTTGTTTTTATTTTTTCGATCAATGTAAAATATGTATTGATTTATCTTGGGCGTATTTTGATTTTTTTATTCTCTTTTGGTTGCTGTAGTGAGTGTCGGTATCTTAACAAACTGAACTAAGATCGATCGAATTCCTGCGGAGTACTATGTTAACTAATTAAGCTAAGTTCAACTAGAAAAAAAAAGAAACAATTTCATTCCACGTTCATATATTATTTAAGATCTGTCGAATTTTTTTGAACGGCCAACGAATCCTTCAAATGGGCTACTGACGAAATTCATCACATCGGGATAAACTGTCTCCAAACCGGGGAAAACCCTCACCTGGGGAAGAAGCCCATGAACACCTGCCTGAAGGCACGACAGTGGGTGAGATAAAACCCGCTTAGTTCAAGGATCAAACTAGCGATCTTCGCCTACTCGCCTATCATCATCAGGTGTCACAGAAAATAATGGGGATAGAAGGAATCAAACTTAAGTCCCTTAAAACACTAACTCTCTCCATACCACTCTGCTACCACCTCATTGATTAAACCTCCATAAATTAATTTAGGAAACTGATATCTTAGAATTTTGGTCCCTCAAAATTCAAATGAAATACATGATGTTACTGGGCCTTTTATTTAATTAATTGTGATTGGGCTTAATTTTTGCAATAACTGTTGGATGAAAACTTGGAGCAGAAGCCCAAAAAAGAAAGAAACTAGAGAAGCCCAATTGTTAAGTCAGAGGTTTCGAGACTAGAGGCGGTACACCGCAACGAGAACACTCAAGCAGCCCAATTGTTAAGTGCTTATTAACAGCTGGGTAGCTGCTGTTTTTTTAATTTAAATACTACAAGAGAGCTTTAAATGAAAACGTTAAATATTGTGAGAACCGTGAGAACAAATGAAAAAAACTGCGAAAATTTTGTCAAAAACAATCCAAATACAAGCTTTTTACACTTATAATTATTATTCGAATACAATGTTAGAAATTTAATTTACATGTTTAAATATATGTGAATTCGTAAATAAAAAAAAGTTACACATGTGTAAGTTTGACATTTACATATGTGTAAATTTGTTACATTTACACATGTATAAAAAATCCAATAAGAGTGATTGTGAGAGAAGAAATGAATTATTTGATGTCGTAAATTATTTTTTTGGTGTTGTATTTTACCTATAATGATGTTTGTATTAAAAATGATTTTCAATGATTTTTTCATTCGTTCTTAAGGTTCTCGCAATATTTAGCGTTCTTAAGATAACCCTTCCCTTATATGCTATTATTGTAATTATTATAAACATATTTTGTTTTTTATTATAACATTTTAGATAGGACATTTTAGAAAATTTAAGTATGTTGCGACGTTTTAGTTTTTATCAACATTTGAATATAAACTTTACTCAAACTCAAATTAAATAGTTTAACATACCTAACAAAATGGAGTTCTTTATTAAGTTCTATTTTCATTTTCATTTTTACCACATGGATATTTAATTCATTTAATTTTCAACTTAATTTATTTTTCTTTAGTAACTTGAGTTCATTAATTTTAAAAATAAACTAGATATGCAACTGTGTTTATTTTTTTTTTACTCATCATCTGTTATAAATTTTATTGAAAACGAAGTTGTGTTAGAAATGAATTTATTTTTGGTACTGTAGGCTATATGATGTTGGTGACGTATCGGTATCATGATAAACCAAACTAATTTCGACCAAACAACGTTGGTATAGGTATGAGTGTAGTGGGAACAAGTAGTATAATCGTTTTTATGGTTTTCGATCAATGTAAAATAACGTTTCAATATTTTTGTAGACACATGATGACTTTATTTTTTGAGTTTCTTTCTTTTGGTTGTTATAGAGAGTGTTGGTAGAGTAATGAGCTGAACCGCTAACGAACAAAATTTCGCTGCATTGTGCGAGGTACCCCACTAGTTTTTTTATTTCAATTCTTCACGAGCGGCTAGTTTTGTCCCTATGACCGAGACTTCAATTTTATTTCTTGTTTAACTTAGAGCACTCACATTCCATCCACTATCTCTCCACAAATTGGAAGCTATTGGTAGGCTTTGAGAAGGGTGGGATGTACACAAACCTTACCTCTATCCTAAGGATAGAGATGTCACTTTCAGAAAGACCCCGAAACTAAAAAAGACAATAGACAAATAAACATAACAAAAAATAATAAGTAGAAAGCTAATAGTAACAGGAGAAGTCGTGAAATAGCAACATGGTAAAATAGACTGATATATCATCAGAAATTATATAAGGCTTAAATACAAGAAATTCGTCATATGGTCTATCCAAAAGTTTAGGAGAAATTTAAGCCCCTAAGACAAAGCTAGGACACATCTGTACTCTCCCATAAAAGTTCTTTACCTTAATTCTACGTTTCCACGAACTTCTATCTTGGATCATGTCCTCAAAGAGGTGCAGCTCTATCAAATTCTGCCTAGTCCAGTCATCCCAAGTCCACTTGGGCCTTTCTCTACTCCTCCTCCCTTTTACTGTGAGGGTTTCCACTGCTCTAACTAGCTCTCTTGATTGCTTCCTCTTCACATGCCCAAACCATCTCAATCCCTCTCCTTTATCTGATTTGAATTACTAGCTACTTCTAGCATTTTTCTAAAAACCTCATTTCTTATCCAGTCCAACCTTTTGTGGCCACACATCCACCTCAACATTCTCATCTCTGCTAACTCTATCTTGCGTGTTTGTGTTTTCTTGATGACCCAACAATATGTGCTATATAACATAGCAGGTTTAATTGAAACACTACATCCCCATCCTATCTTTATCACCACCCCTAAAATTTAACAAAAACCCACACACTCTCTCATAATTTAAAAAGCTACTATTCATCCCTATATCATATCTATCTATCTTTCTATCTCTCCACACACATACACACACACACCACACACACACACACACACACATATACAGTGGCGGACCCAGGATTTTTTCCCAATGGGGTCCACTATTTTGGTGTTCAAAATTTTCATAACAAAACGTTAGGGTCGGTCCTCGTTCGGGTCGCGTTAGAGCGTGGTTTGAATTAGATTTAAAAAAAAAACAGATTAACAGGCTATACAAGAATTGAACCCATGACCTCTTGTTGGTTAAGAGGGGGTTTACCACTACACCGGTTATGGTGTCCACCAAATTGTATTTATGGGTTCTTATAAAATTTAATATACCAGATCTACTAATATTTTAGAATACATTGGGGTCCGGGTACCATAATCCGCTCTATGTGGGTTGAACCGAGAGGTATCCGGAGATATCTTAGTTACAACCTAATATTTCTGCATGAAAGGTTGTCTCTCGTTCGCTCTTTTGGGTGATCTCACTTCAAGCTAATTTGCAAAACTAGCAACGCCGTTAGCCTCGTCACGAGAGAAAGGGGGAATGTTTTCTCTGTGACCACAATCCGGCGTGAGAATAAGTATTTGGTGATTGTAAGGTAATAACCAAGTAAGTAGTAATTGGTGAGTAAGCTAGAAAACATGTCCTTTACCTTGTGATGTAACCCTTATTTTATGGCCGAAGATATGTGTGTTAGAAGATGGGCTGATGGGCCTTGGGCCCGGCCCAGACGAACAGGGATATCCGTTCTGTCTCCTCTGCATCGGTCATTAATGATCTCTGGCAGGAGGAGAGCTTTGTCGGATGTTGAATGGAGCCAGTGTCATGGCAGTTGTTCCTGGTGTCAGACCTGTCATCAGCCAAAAGTGGAGAATGTGTGACAGTCGCTGGCGTGAGTTTGGTTGGTGTACAGTCTGTCCTCTGCATTACTGTTCATGAGATGCAGTTTGACACAACCTGCCGAGCGACCATTGGGTCACAGCTTTGCCACTTTGTACCCCTGTATGTAGTCAACTCCTCTTTGCGCTTTTCCCTTCTGCGTGGCTTTCAGTGCTTTCTGGCTAGCGCAGAGTTGTAGAGTTTAAATCCTTTTGTTCTCAAGACTATGAGTTGTCCTCATGTTGGTCTTGGCCTTGTGCAAGGTTTTACGACTTCGCGGCTAGAGGGTTGTTTGATCCGCGCAGGGTCAAGGAACCTGCCCTTCTAAGTCTAACTTGCCGTTGCGCCAAGTACGCAAGGTTCGTTGTGCGACTTATATTTCCAGGTCTAACTTGCCGTTGCGCAGTATGCACAAGGCTCGTTGTGTGACCTGCATTTTTAGGTCTAACTTGCTGTTGCGCAGTATGCGCAAGGTTCGTTGTGCGACCTATTATTGTCAAGGTTGCAATACCGTTGCACGTTGCGCGCAAGGTTTGTTAGGCAACTTGTTGGTTCCAAGAAAGGCGCACCGTTGCGCATATCGCACAAGGTTACTCTTGTGATATGTTGTCATTAAGGGTATGGTTCCTTACGCAGGCGCAGAGTTTTTGGGACCATACCCTCCACCGCCCCTATATATATATATATATATATATATATATATATATATATATATAACCATCATTTACCTTTATTTGTGTGAATTTTTATTTTTATATATTTTTTTGCACTTTTACGACCGATTAATTTAATCTATTTTCTTATCACTGTTTAGCGACCAATATGAAATTTTAATTATTAATTTTAAACTAAGCTCTTTCCATTTTTGCGACTAGTTTTTTTTTTCCAGTTTTGATTATTTATATTTATACTGGGTTATTACCCGAAATTGCTTTGCAAGTTGAAAGTTATTTAGATAAATATTAAGTGTATAGATAAAATAAAACACAAAGTGTAACATTACATAGATTAGTGACAAACTCGAAATAAAATTTAAAGATAGTCAAGTCCCTTTAAATATGCATATCCTTTGAGTATCCAAACCTTTGTATGTGTCATATTAATGAATGAAATGGTTATGATTTATATCAAACGGGTCACACATAAGTCTCTTCTAATCTTTCAATATATGGAGTTCCGTATCAGCAACGACAGTTTAAGTTGACTTTGATTACACCTTTTAAAATAGCTACACTTGAATATTAAAATAAAATAATGTTACCTTCCGAGTTATGGTCTGCTTGCCTACACACCCACCAGAACCGCCCGATCCAAAAAGGAACACTTTAAAACCACCAAACAGATGGTTACTTAAGAAAGCATTACATTACAAAACTGTAAAGGTTCAACTGATTATATGTACATAAATCATTCAAGAATGTAACTACATGATTATCATCCAAGTAAACCGTAAAGATTAGCAAAAGATAGCCCAAGACCTTTGGTGCATGCAAAAATAGAGATTAACTGGCTTAGGGATGAGCAAATGGTACCAGGAACCAGTACCAAATTTACCGAACCCAAACATTTTTCGGTATTGATTCGGTATCGGATTCGGTACCGACTTTTGACGTTTTCGGTACTGGTCCGGTTCGATACTGTTTTTACCCTCAAATACCGTTACCAGTACCGAACCGTACCAGGGTATATTTGGTGCCGGTACAAGTACCATTTTTAGGGATTTTCGGTACCGGTTGGTACCGAGCTCATCCCTAAACTGGCTAACAAAGTTCTTGAACAGGTCTGTATGTTGCAGCAATACAAAGTATCTGCAGAACAGAAAAATATAATCAAAATCAAAGGGCATAACAAAGCCATGGACTTATTTACTTGAGAATAAATAGATTTTGGTTATGTTTATTACATCAAAAGACAATTTATAAACTTTGTTCAACAAAATGGAGTATTATCTATATAACATAACCTTAAAATAGCATTTGACATGGTAATCGTAATACAAGTGAAAAGGTAGTACAGATAATCCAAGCCCGTACCAAATTACCATTTATTTCATCACCCAGCCCGCCTAACCTGCCTATTTTCATAAATTACCATTTATTTCATCACCCAGCCCGCCTAACCTGCTTATTTTCATACCTTCAGACGTATGACTCATAAAAGATTTTGAAGAAGAAGATTACCATCAAATCAGTGCTCGAATATCCTTCAGTTGCATTGGCGAGACCTCGTGTATCAAAATCAAGTTATATGTTTTCGTTAGCAAGAAATATCTTCAATAGATTAACCTTGTCACATTAACATATCTGAATCCTATTACCTCTTGGTAGAGGCGTTCATAAATCACTCGATCAAACACTACAAGAAAATAGTGTTTTTTGCTATAAACATTTTCGACAATTCCCCACAACTCAAAATTTGAGACAAATTTAAAACAAAGCAAGTTGGCCAGTTTGAGATCAAAACAGTTTGATTTTGGTGGTGTTTCAGTTTTAACTCATAGGTCCGGTTTGAAACTTCAGACACGCTGTGTAAACCAATCTCACCGTTTTAACTTTTTTTTATTTATAACTCTTTTTTTTTTCATGTTTAGAATACGAAATTAGGTCTATAAAGTATAATAATAAACCATCTTTAACTTTATCATCAATTATTGAATATAAACTAATGATTTTGAATAAGATAAATGAAAATCAATTCAAACCACCACAACCAAAACATTAGACCGGCCAGTCCATCCAACCTAACCAGTTGCGTTTGTCATCCTCAAAAACCATATTAGCGGTACTGGGACCTATGAAAACCACTAAGTATTGGAATATTTATCATAAAATCATAAGGTTCATCGAATCATAAAAATTTGAAACTATCATCAATCGCGTGTTGCAAACCATAAATATTTATGTGACTGAACTTGAAAAGGATGAATTAGGGTTTAATTATCTAACCGGTAAACTTTACAGGCTGAAAAATTTAATTTACATTAATCGAAAATGTGTTAAAAAAGTTTGAAAGTGAAATAATTAAAAAACGGGTTGAACGGGTAACGTTAAAAATTGTCTAACACGTGCTTGTAGTACATACTACTGACTAAAAAGATTAGAGCTCTACCAATGTGTTGTTGCTTGCAATGATATCTAACACATTGCAATACAGCATATTGCATTCTCTCAGTAACTAACTGCAAGCACGAAACCTATGATAACTTAAAATAGAAGTCGTTAAAGGTAAGAAATGAAGCTACAAACAATGTTAGTCTTTATTTTTTGTTACCTTAAGTTCCATATCAAAGTGTACTGGAAGATTTTCTCCTTCGACTATAAGTTCAAAAACTTTGGGCAAATCAAGTACACCAGCATCATCTGCTGAAACCTATGCAGTAGTATAAAAACGTATCAATTGACTCGCCCCATGTGGATCTCTTTAACATGTGAAACTCTTTAACATATGGATCTACAGATTGTTGATGAAATCGAGTGATGATCGGTTCGTGTAGACCAATATTATGCAAAAGCTAAATCAAAACAAAACATCAACTAATCGATATACGAAACTAAATGAACAAAATCAAAGGTAAATAACTGTAAAGAAATCATATTAAATTAAACGATTAAAATCACAAAAGATCAAACATGCCTGTACTTCTTTCTGAATGAATCAAGAACATGCAACAAACGAAAAAAAAGAATTTTATTCGGATGATCAACAAAATACAAAATAGAATAACGGAAGATTATTATGTTACCCGGAGTTGATCGAACGTTCGAAGAATCAACCGCCGGTAGGTTAAAGATGAGAGAGATTGAAGATGGAGGATTTTGTCTGAAGATGAAAAGGTAAAGTGTGTATATGTTGGTTATCTAGGGATCCGAATAACGATAAACGGGTCAAATACCCAAAACGGGGCTTCACTGCAGGGAAAAAAACCATAGATTTTCCCGCTAAACCAAACCTATCTAAGTCTTAAAAACTTTTATTTATTATATATAATAGATAATAGATTATATATAATAGATTTTTTGACTGATGTGTGACCTGCATTTTCTTTAATTTTTAATTTCGTTTCACATATTGCTACCGATTTGCATTTGGAGACTTGTTTTTTCAGTTTTGATTATTTTATAAGATTAAATATTTATTTATATGTATTTAATTTACCAGTCATCATTATTATTTATATTATATTAGATCAAAGTAATATTAATCATATTATATATTAGTTAGTAATTGTTGATGGACCATATTACCATAATTAAATAATTAGGATTTCCTTCTGGGTGTATATATAAGGAGATGATTAGAGAGGTTTAGGGTTAGACACTCACAATAACATCATTAACATCCTAGTTCGGTTATCACCATCATAATTTTACACCCTAAGGAGGAACCAGATCACACTGACAAAGATGTCGAACTCCATGGCAGCGTCTCTGACTGGATTCTCCACTGGCATGTCTGTCGTCTCAGGTATTTCATTCATGTTTTTCATTATGTTTAAACAGAACTGATCAACATGTGGTATCAGAGCATATGTTGATAAATCAGTTCTGTTATGTATCTATTATTCTGGGATTAAAATCTGGAAAACATAATTTTTGAACTTGATTACTTTTCCGAAATCACATAATTTGTGAGTTAAAAAAATTCGGATTTAATGATTTAAATGGATGTTTAAACACATCCGAAATACCACTGTTCCGAAATCTGCATAATAAGTTAAAGTTTCAGTTTTGGATTCCGGAATTTGGTTTTAAATTTTTAGGGTTCGTCATTATATTCTTATGAAATTCGAAGAAATTCCTATAATTTGGAATGTAATTCGGATTGTTGGGTGTTTTTCCTATTTTGATCTATTTTATCTACTTAAAGTTATTCGAAATCTGTTATTATTATAAATAGATATAATTTTTAAATTAATAAGATAAATCTAATCAGCACTAAAATAGGAAACAAATTATCACATAATCCCTTAATTTTCGAATTTCAAACTTATCACAACTAACTGCCATTATTAGAGATTTTGAAATCTTGTAGGATAAGTTTCGGACTAATCAGAGGCTGATCCGAGATGACCATTTCGGACTAATGAGAGTCTCATCCGAGATGACTAACTCGGACTAATCAGAGTCTCATCCGAGATGCCCATCTCGGACTAACTTGAATCTCATCCGAGATGCATATCTCGGATTAACTTGAGTCTAATTCGAGATGTCCATCTCAGACAAATCTGAAACTCATCTGAGATGCCTATCTCGGACTATTTCAAGTTTCATCCGAAATCCAAGATTTTATCCGAAATCTCATTACTACATTAGGCTATTATTGTGAACTAGATTTCAGCTCGGGGCTCCGCCCCGAACCCCGTGCTAACAGGGGGTTTGCTATTAAATAAATGTTTTGTAAATACTTAATTAATCATAATAAGATAACTTTTTACAAAACCAAATAGCTTAACTTGAATGAGCTTCTAATGTATCACTTCTGCCCAAAGGTGATTTGATGCATCTATTTATTGTTCAAGTATTACAAAAGCTATGTTAATTGTGCATTATATACGTGAATGTCTTATTTCTGGCCAAAGCTGATCTAATTCATTCATGTCTAGCATACTTAACAAGTGCATAATTAAAGTGATTGTCTCATTTCTGGCCAAAGCTGATTTGTCACAATTACTTTGCACACATACTTAAATGATTACACTTCTGGCCAAAGCTGATTTGTCTTCATTTAAGTAGAATTTTTTTAATTAGTCTATTATTTTGATGTTAGTAATAGACATATCACAACTTCTTCAAATAATGATCCTCACATTAATGATCATTCATTAATCTTATGATCATATTTTGTCTGCCTTATCTTTAACACTCCATAACATTACTCACTGTAACTTTCTTCCATAAATCAGTATCTCATCCACTCTAATTCCTAAACCTAATATGTTTTGCTTTACTTAAAGTTTCTATAAGATTAGCTCTTGAATTAAATCTTTGATTATCCGTTAAGACACGATAATCCTATTGCTCTATTATGATAAAAGTGCTACAGAAACAAAGTAGAGTATGATGAATAGGATAAGTCGAACATGATGTCTCTTATGATAATCAAGAACTCATATAACATAACTGGTATCATTAAAGTTATTCCAGATTATGTTTTTCCTAAGACTAATATAATTTTATGGAATAAACAGAGGAACTCCTAAGGTGCATGTCTTCATTTCAAATTCTAAACTATGAAGGTTAAATGGTATTCGTGAATAAATCATAATGTACAATACCATGACCCATAAAATAAAGGGCTTACGCATGGAAATAAGTACATTTTTTCCAGTGCATTACTACTAACTTTTCCACTAGTAAAATTTGATGCCTTATAAATCAACTGTAACACTCAAGAGTACCAAAGGAAAATGAGTGTGTTGTTCAGCAACATATGTACAAGAAAAGAAATGCCTAAAACTGGAAAATAAGATGTAATTCACCTCACTACCACTAAAACCTAAAAGAGGATACTTCTAAGGTTCATAGACAATATACAAGTAGTAATTCTAACTCTAAGGTTCTTCAAGGAAGAAACTCACTGCCTAATTATGCCATTAGGCATAAGCAAGAGATTATCCATAATTCAAAAGAACAGTTGGATAAAATATGTAGTCGCCTTTTAATGATCTTTAAGTCTAATAATTTTAATATTCCAATTAACACCTGATAAGTTGACTCTAGTTCTAAATGTTTCCTTACTAGAATTCAACAAATAACTAACATGAGAGTTAGTGAAAAAAATAAATGTTAAGGCTATAAGAACCATGAAAAGTTGTCTTGTAATTACGCTTTATGATACATTACATATTCTGGAAATTAATCAGAATTTAGTATCAATACTAAAGCTATATTATGACAGTTGTGAGGTTTGCATAGTCAACATAAAGTCACACTTACCTTAAACTCTCATATTATTTGTTCTCAATATCTTAATAGAAACATTAATATGATGAAACTAGATGATACCTAACTTTTGTTATCATGCAAATGAGAATTTGACAAAAGGAAATGGGATCTATAAATTTCATCCATTGTAACCGTAATTCATGAGAAATCATGACATTGTTAGTGAGGATGATTTTTTCATCTAATCTCATTCTAAGTGTTTTAAATCATGATGTTAAAAGCCCTAAAATATTATTTGGCTAAAGAAATAAGTATGGATCCACTATAAGTTATATTTTATTGACATTTGTGGAACTTATTCAAAATGGAATATTCAGACATAATTCATTTACCAATTAAAGACTATTCACTTGTATCTAAACTTGTCTCATATGGCCCATGGTCTTAAAGAAATTACTCATATATATACTTAATATGATTTCTATTAAATATGTCCTTAAGCTTCTTATGACATCTGGACATTAAGGAATCAAGTAAAGTCTAACATATATATGATAGGTTCCACGTCATACCTCATTGAAATTTCTCTTGTAGCAATTTTTAGAGATATCAAAGATCAGTGGGAGCATTAAGTGTCTTAATTATAACTTGCAAAAGTTGCAAGAGGTGGGAGAGTGAAAACTTCACATTACTTCAATTTACACCTCTTGTACAAGACACTGCTCCATTTCGGCACTGTTTCATCAAAACTTATCTCCTTAGAATATAATGCTACTCTTACAAAAGTTTCATTGTTGCTTAATTGTGGGCACACTTAGATTTCTTACCTAAACTAATATAATCCTCAACAAGAGAAACTACAATGACTAACGTCATTAATTTGTTTATCACTTAGAATTTGTCGGTCGTTAAATATTGACCTTAAGCATGCTGAGTTCCTAAAACTTCTAAGGTCAGTGGGAGCAGTAAAATCTTTATCATGACTTGCAAGGAATACAAGAGGCGGGGGGAAGAGAGTCATTAAATTTTACTCCGAATTTAACTTCGTTTACACCTGTTGTACATCATACTGCACCAACTCTTACACACTTAGAATCCTGAAAATGATAGCAACCTAACCAAGAGCTAATCCACAAAATTGAAACTTCTAATAAACCCAATAATCAACTCAGGAGGTCATCTAGGTTCAAAAACTTATTAACTTTGATGATTACATAACCTCCCTAACTAGTGTTGAAGTGGATTTTGGAAAAGTTTACTGATCCTGTCTCTTTTAATTAAACCATTAGTGGCAATCAATTTTCTAAATGAAATAAAATTGTTTTCTAGTAAAACTGATTTTATGTGTTCGAATAAGTTTGGGATTTGATTGAATTACCTAAGAGTGTTCATAACCAAACCAAATCCTAATATAAATGTTTAGACACCAAGAAGCATGATTAATTGTCAAAGGTTATACTCAGGAAGAGATAAATTATCAAAGAATTTTCATACCTATATTACAAAAGTTCTTTGAGGATCATCATTGTTCTGGTAGCTTATAGCAATTTAGAGCTACATTAGCTGAACATTAAAACAACTTTCCTAACAACTGGCTGACATATTTATATGTTCATAAAACAGCCTGAAAGTTCTAAACGTAAGGTTAAAGAACAGTTTGTCTATAAGCCGATAAAATCCATGTATGAGTTAATGAAAACATCATAATGCGATGAAATCTTAACACAATTATTTTCATCAAGAACCAAGTGGATTAATGTACCTACCTCAAGATGAGTTGGAGCAACTAAAATAAATTTGTCTATATATAGATGACATTCTTTTGACAAGTATATGTTACATAAGTCAAAGCATTGTTAACACAAACTTTGATATAATAGATCTCAGAGATATCTCTTATGTAATAGATATCATAATATACTGAGATAGACCCAATGGGACATTATTTTTGTTCCATAAGTTTAATTTTAAATGGGTCCTTACATATGTAACAAACAATACAGCTCTCTTTAGAGGATAATAGGGTAAATGAGATTATTTTCCTTATGCTTCATTAATTAGAAGCCTTATGTGGTTTAATTCTATACTCGTTTAGATATTACTCTCATTGCAAGACACTAGATATGTCTAGATTAATGTGAAGCATCTTATGGAGTATTAAAATATCTATAAAGAAAACGAGAGACTATAACTTAAAGAAGAAGTGAGAACTCAAACCGGTTTATTACTCTTTGTAATATTCCAAGATGACAAAATGTAATTTCGGGGTATATCCTTATGTCAGCAGACAAAACCTATCTCATGGAGGAGTCATAATGAACTGATAACAACAACCTAAGATATAATGACATAATATGTTGTTGATATAAAGCAATAGTCATAAATGTTGTTGAAAATTTATCAGTGGACTCATAAGTTTATTAACTCCATATAAATTATATATTGAAGACTTATTGTGATAAAGTCAGCTACCATGTCTCCTTGGACAGTAACAGTTCGAAAGGTGCTGCATTAAATTTCGATACAAAATTAATTATTCGTTTATGAACGAATTGAGGAAACTAAATCTTTGTATCGAATGCATTCATGATATGCTTAAGGATCCTAGAACTGAAAGTCCATCACCCATAACTATTATGTAAGTGCTTATAATAATGACGGGCTTATTGATGACTATGTACACCTGCATATCATACTATGAATGATTAATTATTAATTTTCCTCATTGGTTTGATTTTGTATGTCTCTAACATATGTTCTGCCGGTGTAATGACATATAGACAAATATAAATACAACTCAAATGCTAAAGGGCTTACTTGCATATTTTGATCATAACTGTTAGGTTTTAAATTGAGGCTGTAGTATGACTAATGGGGGTCCTGAGTCGAATGATGATTCAACGGCTGTATTTCTCTGTTACTGTTCTTGGTTTAAAGCTAAAATGAGTATTAACTCTGATCAGACTAATCTAATACTCATAATAAATGATTATTCGGCTAAGTGGGAGATGTAAGATTAAATATTTATTTATATGTATTTAATCTAGTAGCCATCATTATCATTTATATTATATTAGATCAAAGTAATATTAATCCTATTATATATTAGTTGGTAATTGTTGATGGACCATATTACCATAATTAACTAATTAGGGTTTCCTTCTAGGTGTATATATAAAGAGATGATTAGAGAGGTTTAGGGTTAGACACTCACAATAACATCCTTAACATCATAGCCGTCACCCATCTCTCTCTCCATAACCTAAACTGAATTCATCCCTAGTTCGGTTATCACCATCATAATTTTACACCCTAAGGAGGAACCAGATCACACTGACAAAGATGTCGAATTCCATGGCTGCGTCTCTGACTGGATTCTCCACTGGCCTGTCTGCCGTCTCAGGTATTTCATTCATGTTTTCCATTATGTTTAAACAGAACTGATCAACATATTTACTTTTTATGTTTTTTTGATTGCTTTGCGACCTGCATTTTATCTAATTTTTAATTAGGTTTCACATTTTGCTACCAGTTTACGACCGGTATTTTAGTGTTAAACTATCTTTGTTTTCTCATTTACCCCAACCTATAGATATAATACTGCTAACCAAGAAGCATGCCGACAAATGATCAAAAGAACCGGAAAATAATGGTGTAGTGTCTAGCGACAAAAATAGGAGCAAATGAATCTTCCAAGAAAGTGTATGAAAGTATTCATCCATAACTCTTTAACTTACATCAAGAGAAGAATACTAACGGCAAGAACACTCAATCCTGAAGTGATTCATTTGATTGATGTATGGATCACATGGAGAACTGAAATGAAGACATTGTGGAAGGAATGCAACAAGATCATACCAAACTAATATGAACTAGGTTATGATCAGTATGGAAATGAAAAAAATGAAACATTTGCAACAAGATCATACCAAACTAATATAAACTAATATCTCTGAATCTCTTTAAGGAGTTGTATTTGTCATTTTTTTTCTTATGACACTTTAGGGTAAGATTGTTAGTCTTATTTATGTAAGTGTTGAAGAAAAATTACCTGAAGTCATTCACAACTAATTACAACAAGGTTAAGAAGTGAACAAACACGGTACAACTAAAGACTTAGAAAAAAACTAGTAGGCAATTGAAGTAAACCAGCTGAAGCCATCAAGGTGCAGACAAAAAATTCGATTGAACCAACAAATATCAGTAGGAATCAGCATGAACTAGCAAGGATCAAAGGTTAAGCAACAACAACCAGCTAGGAATCTTAAGAAACTTCTAAAGGTCTACCAAAGACCTTTAGATCAAGAAAAAAAATGATATTTGGCAAGAAACAAGCACTCACACTTGGTATTTTAGTTGTGATGGGAAAAATACTAAGTGAACATTCTCTTGAAGCATGATGACATTAGCATAAGTTGACAAGCTGTGCCCAAACATCAAAGAGACAAGACATACAACTTGTCAAAGTAGACACATGAATCAATAAAAAAATAGCTTATTAGCTCCACCACAATCTCTATAAAAGGCAACACAACGATGCAAGAGAATAACAAAGTGAACATGAGTGGTTCATTAGTTCAAATATCTTTTCTCTCACTCATCACTGAAATCCAGAACTTCATTGTTCCATTTGGGATGAATTTTGGTGTAAGATAATTAGCTTGCATTTTTATTATTCACATATTTATTCTTTTATAAGTGAATAACACAAACAAAGTTCTAAACCTCTGTTGTTAAGAAAAATCATTTCCACGGAAAACATTTTCAAATCCCTGTTTTATTGAAATCATGTATTGCATAAATCATTCTTAGATGTATCTAGGATGATAGGGTTATATCTCAATGATTCATCACCATAATCCCTAAGAAGAGCATATTATTCCTTGTAATCACCTTCTAGTTTCTTGGTTGCCATCACCTTTGCCGTAAAATATTTTCTGTATAGAAAGGTGATCCATCGCTTCTTCTGCATTTCTTTTTATAGGGTTTTTAAAGGTATGATGGGGTTAATTACAGGAGGTGGTTGCACTTTGTTGGTAAGATAGCTAATAGTACATTACTTGACGTCTCTTGTTTGCAGCCAGTTATGCTGATCTTAGAGTGTTTTCACCACCCATGTATGCTCTTTCAGCTGGTTTGAGATGGGTAATATCCAAGGGCAAATTTAAGTACATGACCTGCATTGTTGGGATTCTTGTATTTTTTTTATTGTGCCATGCACTTGTATATGGTACTTACGTCCTTGTGAAATTCCAATAATGTTCTCTTGTTCTGTTAACATAGGCTTTTTTTTCAAAGTAAACCACACAGAATCTTAACTTCTCATTCATTATAATACGAAGTTGCTTTCTAGTTTCAATTAGATGTCTTTTACCATTATCTTTATCTCCTCCCTACAAATCTAAGCTTAGCTAATATAGAAGGATCTGTTACATTATTCTTCACTAGCTTTTTATTCTTTTTCCTATTTTTTTCAGTTCTCTTTTTTAGTGGTGAATCATTCTCTTCATCACTCAAATTATCAAAGTCATCAAGGTCAACCCATCATCTTCAAGATCAACATCACCGACCTATTCGTCATCTACTTACAAGTCCACTTGAAATGCGGGTTTAAAACGATCCACATTAACTTGAACTCCTCAACATTATTCTCTTCATCAACAATAAAATCAACAATCTCAGGAACAACAACCTTAGAATTAGTATCCTCAACATCAGCATCATGATCAACAACATTTGCATTTTGTATTCTAAACCCATCTACAAAACCAACATCTACAACAATGTTGTCATTAGTGGGTCATCTTCTGTAAGCATTAGTAATTTATTGGGAACTTCTTTCAGGTAGATATAATATTCCGTGCTTAGTTAATTCATTGATCATAACCAGAATACCATATGACTCAATGTTAGCAACATATTGCAATAAACCAATTACATCATTGTCATTCCCATAAGGTTTTAATCCAACATTGAAATCATGATTTGGAAGCCTAAGATGGTAAAGCATTTCTTCCCCTTTTATATACCTTATTTCTTCCATTATTGCATTTACCCCATGAACTCAGAATAGATCGGAACCAAGCATGTGAACAAAGTTGATATTTCCACCCACATAATTCCTTCCTGAAGACTTCATGAATGGACCCCTAAGGTGAACTTTTAGATGATGTTTCTAAAAAAGATCTACGCAGCCTTTTCTGTCTGCGCCGCACAGACTACGCGCAGACATTGCCATCTGTAGACTGTTTGTTTTTCCAAAGACGTTTCATTAAAAAAACGTCTCCACGAGCTCTTCTTGGTGAAGACTTGGTCCAACCACTTCTAAGATCTTGTAAGGTGTGCAAAGGGTTAAGCACCACCACTGTCCACTACCACCATCCATCACCACCACCACCACCCACCACCGTCCATCACCACCACCCACCACCACTATCTACCACAACCACCATCCACCACCACCCACCGCCCACGTCCACCACCACCGTCCGTACACTACCAATAGTTTATTTTAGAAGTCTACATACGTTAAAAAAACAAACAGTCTTCTTCTTGCACTCTGCAGAGGTTTGGTCCACCTCTTCTTCTATAGATGTCTGCAGATGTAGTCCACAGACTACAAACATTTTACATCTTGAAAAACAAACAGCACCTAGTGAAACATTATTAGGGTTTTCAACTATGTTCAAAACAAAGAAGTTTGTGCTTAAAAGTCATCTAAATAGAAACCACTAAAACATTTAGGGTTTTTCACCAAGAACATGTTATTGATTTTTCAAAGAAAACACACCGTATTAGGATCAAACTCTTCATCACGCCACAAACAAACCACAGAGATAGGACCATGATTTGCAAATGACGACCAAAGTTCTGATCTTTTTCTGATTTTCTAATTATTTAACACAAAAATAGCTTGAAATTTGTGTGCGAACACGATCAAATGGGGAATTTGTAGGGACGACGAAAATGGTATTTTCTTCGGGCAAAAAGATCAAAGTAACCTTACACATGATTTGCACATCGCCAAACATAACAGATTTATTAGACAAAGTTAGTTCATCGGAGCAAAATGGAAAAAAAAAATAGAAAATGAGTTTTAAGGCTAAAACAAAAATAAAATTTAACTAAAGTGACAAATTGATCCAAACTATAAGGATTAATAAATAATTTTAACTCTATTATGAATATTTCATCAGTTTTAAACACTCATATCAAAACATTGTTAATGTATAACGTGATGACTTCTTATACCATTTTAATATATACTAATGCTTCACAACTGGTTTATTACCCCTTTTAATACTTTTTAAATTAATTTATATGCTTAATAGAGATGAACTTTTTAGATTTAAAGTAACCAATTTTTTTCTTAATATTTAATAATAAAAGGCGTCATATATTTTTTTTTCTGTTCTTATTTCAACTTCTATATGATGCTGTGAAATTATCAAATAGCAATTATTAAATATACTTGTTGATGTCGTAAAATAACAATTTAATATTCTAAGAGAGTAACTAAGATCGATACAAAAGAGTTTAATCAATTTAATTTTATTAAAATACGTACAATGCATGCTTACAAACATAACATAACGCATACATGAATGAAGCATACAAACATAGACATCTATGCATACATACACAAATATACATACATGGATTGATTGATATAAGAAGAGAGCTATGTATATGATACCGCTTGTAGGATAACTAGATAAGTTACACTTAATCTTTGAATTAATGTATCATTTGTTTATTCCTATGTAAGTAGTTAAACTCTAGTAATAAAGAAAGTGATTTAGAACAATAAGAACAATAAACACTTGATAACAATTTTACAACCTTCTATGCTATATACATAGAGCTAATTATCACTAAAATATAGCTAGAATATAAATAGCTAAAAACAATATTAATAAGGATAATTACATAATATATCCATATCTTTGTTATCTTCTCGTTGCTATTAACTTTGTGAATGGCATCAACTTCGGTAGCAGCCCCTTTCCGGTATATCAACTTTTAGTAGGATCACCCGATCATATGCTGAATCGTCGAAAAAAGCCATCCCTTTTGCCAGGTTTGAAATATAGGTCCTCTATATATATCCCAACGGCTTCCATGTAGGTTTAGTTGAGAGACAAGCCCACAATCATTTAGGTGTTCACTGGAGTTTTGGTTCAAGTATTTAACAAATTAATTTGATCCAAAGGATCTAATTGTTTTGACAAGTGAATTTATCACTTCAAACCCTTCAAATGCTTCATGTATGTATTATTAGAGTATATACGTATTGATAGATATTATATATAGAGGTGGTTGTGTTAGTTGGATTAGTTAGCTTGGTAGTTGTTATTTGTGTTATGTTATATGAGAAAATACTTTTATAGCATTTGATGTTTCTTTATGGTATCAGAGCCACATCGGCTCATACCTCCGATCATTATTCCAGTGACTTTTACAGCCATCTGTTGTATCTCCAGTGACTTTTCAATTTAGATTTCTTTTTCTTTCATTTTTTGATTTTTTTCTCTGAGTCTCTCTCCCAATAATCTTCTTTGTTCTTGTTTTTTCATGGTTTCCATATCTGGATTAACAACAACATGCGGATTTAGTACAAATTTATCAACATATTTGTCAAATATAACACAATTTTCACCAATGGAACTAGATTACCTGAAATGGAAACATCGAATCTTGACGACTCTAAAGTCATTGACCTGTTGAAGCTCCTAAAATGTGAAATCATAATTCCAATTGAATGTATCGAAGCACGAGAGGCATGAGATCGATCAAATTTTTTGTTTATCACTACAAATATTTCTTCCTCGCATCTGTATTTTGGCAAGAGGAACGACTTCCTCTTCTAAACTATGGAAAACATTTCATCAACAAGTCTTAACATCTAGGGTTTCAACTGGATCTGCTTTTTGGTAAAAAAAAAAATTAAAACGATTTAGTTGTAGATATGAAAGAGACGCATCTAGGGTTTTATTCGGATTTGGTTTTCATCAATCAGAAGATGAAAGATATGCGTCTAGAGTTGAAGCTGATGTTCCTTTGGGCGCTTCTGTATTTGGTTGTAAGGATTTATTTTTTGTAGTTTTGGGCCTTGTTGGATCTATGTTTGGGCTTACACACCATTTTGACCAGGCCAATTCATCATGTGACAGACAATATAATCAAAATGGACAACCATCTGTTTTAGGCCGAGGTCCAAATGCATCTACACATTACCTTAGTGCATCTCATTTTGGGCTCACAGCAGGTTTACCACAATATGTGAGAAAAAATATTCTTAGATACCCAATTCCAGTGCCACTACGCATATGACCGTTGATTCTTCTATTGTATTTGATGCTGCTCCCTACACCAGCTCTGAGCGAGTCGTTGTAGGAAATGGTATGGCTCTTATTATTTCTCACATTGGTACTTCCTTGCTTCATTTATCTTATCGTACTCTTACTCTTAGACATGTTCTTAGGGCTGTAATCAAACCAAATGTTCAGCGAACAGTTTGTGAACCTTTCGGCGGAAAGTTCGTTTATGTTGGTTCGTTTAATAAACGAACGAACATGAACAAGAAATTTCATTCGAATAGTTAAATAAACGAACATGAACATAGATCTGGGTCGTACAATTGTGTTCATTAACGTTCGTTAAGGTATTCGTGAACGTGTTTGTGAACATTCATTCATTTCGTTTATGTTCATTTCTTTGTGTTTTAATTAAAGATTTTTGTACTTTTATATATTTTATCTATGCTTTTTTCATTATTTAGGAAACCCTATATCCATCTTGTTTATGCACTATTTCTCTTTTCTTTCTCATTAGTTACATTAACGAATTCTATCGACATCTGTTCCACAATTAGAGATTCAAGTTCTAGTGCTAGTCTCTGGGCCATCCACCTTAAGCCTTCGTCGTGTTCGCTAAATTTATGTGTTCGTTTGTGTTCATGAACACGCTTATTTCCTTAATGAATGAACACGAACATAAAATATCGTTCAGTAAGTGTTCAAGAACTGTTCGTGAACACATTTATTTCCTTAATGAACGAACACAAACAAGGCTTTGTTCGTGTTCATTCGGTTTGTTTACAACTATACATGTTCTTGTGGTTCCTGCCTTAGCTAAGAACCTTTTATCGAACACGTAGTTAGTGATTGATCATCATATAGCTATTGTTTTCTTATATATTGGTAGTCCACATCATCTATATTCACCTACTGCTTTCACTTATGTTTCTCGTTAGACGTGGCATTCTTGATTGGGTCATCCGTCTAATGATGTTTTGACTAGATGTTCGTTTTTACATTTGACATACAAAACCACACACACAGACATAGTACTGCCTGTGGTGTTTTAAAATCGACTAGATAGCCTTTTACATCAGTTGTATTACATTTTACTTCACCTTTACATATTACATTATGATATTTGGGGTGGCTCATCGTTTTGTCTAGAGATGGATACCGATATTTTATTACTTTCATTGATGATTTTAGTCAATCTACATGGATGTATCTTTTGACTTGTCGTTCTCAAGTGGTCGATTACTTTCGGCATTTCAAACCGCTTGTTGAGAACCTCTTCTCCTGTACCATCAAACACCTTCAGTGTGATGGCGTTCCTGAGCCCATTCGGGTTTTATGGCTCGTTTTCTTTCAGATTCTGGCGTTGATTATCGCATTTCATGTCCCTATCTCCCCAACAGAATGTGGTTGTTGAGCGGAAAAACCACCATCTTTCTGAGGTAGCTCAGGCTTTATTGTTTCATGATCGGTTACCAAAGAAATTCTAGTATGATGCATATGCCATTGCTGCCTTCTTTATTAACCGATTTGCATAATCGTTTCTTCATCACTCATCTCCTTACGAGGTCCTATTTGGATCTAATCCCGCTTACTCTCTTCTTCGCACTTTTGGGTGTTTGTGTTCTCCGTTTCTTGGTGGTACTCATGCAGATAAACTCTCACCAAAATCTGCTCCATGTATTTTTGTTGGCTATGCTCCTAGTCATCTTGGTTATCTCTTTTATGATCCTCATACTTCTAGCACTTATACATCTTGACATGTTCGTTTTCATGAGATGAGTTTTGATATTTCTGATTCTTCCACTTCTTCTTCCTCTAGTTCCACTTCATCATTATCTATTCCTCCTCATTTGTTTATTCCTACTACACATATTCCTCCTGCTTCTTAATCTTCTTCTTCTACTTTTTCTTATCCTCCCCTACTCCTATTCCTCCTGCTTCCTCTTCTTCTCCTTCTACTTTTTCTCATCCTTCACCACCACCACCACCTGCTCCTCCTCTTCATATTACTACTATTTCGATTCACCCAATGGTCACTCGTTCTCGTGATCACACATGACAATCTTGCTAGTTTAATGATCATGTTCTCTTTCATGTTTCCACTAAGCCTTCCATATTTAGACAGTCTCAGTAGTGGTCTGTTTAGTGGGATCTGATGTGTTTGATATTGATGCTTTACATGCCAACCAGACTTAGCATCTGGTCCAGGCTCCCACTAATGCCAACATTGTTGGTTGTAAGTGGGTTTATAGGATTAAGCAAAATCCCAATGGATCGGTGAGTTGATATAAAGTCCGGCTTGTTGCTAAGGGCTTTCATCAGACAAAGGGTATTGACTACAGTAAGACTTTTAGTCATGTGGTCAAACCTACTACTATTCGTCTTGTTCTTTCAGTTGCTTTCTCTCGTGGATGGTCTATTCGTTAGGTTGATGTCAACAATGAGTTCTTACATGGGGATCTTTCTAAGACTTTATATATGACACAACCTTCCGGCTTTGTTGACTTATCTGGACCTCATTATGTTTGTTGTCTGTAGAAGGCTCTTTATGGCCTGAAGCAGACTCCTGGAGCTTGGTTTTTCAAGCTATCCACCGCTTTGCTTGTTGTGGTTTTTCCCAGTGCCTTTCAGATGTATCACTCTTGTTTACAGTCATGATTTGATACTCTGTTATGGTTTGTGTTAATGACATCATTATCACTGGCAGCTCTTCTGATTTTGTTACTAGATTGATTGAGTGCTTACACTCCTAGTTTGCGCTCAAAGATTTGGGACACTTGTCATATTTTCTGGGTATTCAGGCTACATTCTCAAAGGATGTATTACACTTATCTCAGCAATACTACTTGCTTGATTTGTTACAGGGTACGGGTCTTGCTCATTATTGTCCGTTATCTACTCCTATCTCTACTGGTAGACAGCTTTCTTGGCACACTAGGGATCCTTTGTCTGATCCTACTATGTATCAGAGCATTGTTGGTTCATTACATTATCTTGTGATGACATGACTAGAGATTGCTTATGAGGTCAGTAAGGTGACACTGTTTCTTCAGATACCTACTGATCGACACTAGGTCGCTGTCAAAGGAATTTTGCGGTATCTTAAAGGTACCCGTTCTCATGGGTTATGTACACGTCGGTCTACTTGTGTTGGTTTACATGCTTATAGTGATGCCCACTGCGTTGGGTGTCCCGATGTGTAACATTTCACATTCTTGTACTTTCCTTATTTAGAAAGTGTAATCATATTTCTATTTATAGAAACTTGTATTCGTGTCTTGTTTGTAGTTCACTTGCCAACTTTGTAATCTGAGACATTGATCATAATGAAAATTCATACTTTGTTCATATTGTTATACATGCACAATCCTTTAAGTACATGTTTACATGCAATCAATCACTCATTATACGTACAATGCTCATACGTTACACCTTTATACTTGAAATGCCTAAAAACCGATTAAAATATGTAAAAATGACCTAACACGACACCCTCGTGCGAACTGGAACTCACTTCGCACGAAGTGATGTTGACAGCCACTTGTCTTCTATAAATAAGAACCTCCTTCACTCCTTCAAACTTTCCGAATCTCCACACTCTCACTCTAAAAACTCCGAATCCGGCAGAATAATCTCAGTCCATCTAAGTGAGTGTTAGCTCCCTACACTCTCTTTATTCTTGTAATTTCTACTCTTACTTCTCTTTACTTTTCTTTTGTACCAAGTGTGGAAGCTAACCAAGTTCACATTATGGATTCACTTGTGTTCTAGCAAGTGTGATAATGATAGGAGCCTTGGCTTTCCGAATTAAGTTCCACACCTCATTGCACACCTTTTAATAGTATTTTATATTCTGTTCATTCATGACCAACCGGGCTATCGACCATGTCAATAAGCTTAGTGTTTTGGTGAATCATATAATGAGGTATTCAAACCACCTTCTTACTTCAATATTTGAAGGACTATAGACATAATCGATATATTATAAACTATTATGTATTTTCACATATATCTAGTCAAGATCAGGACATTAACTAGATTATGGTTAGGCGTCGTGAGCTTGGATTATTCTGCCTTGTTCCTAAATCTCTCGTTCGCAAATTAGTGTCAAAACGAGTGTTAAACGAGCTTTATTTCCCAAAACAGTCGCTTCGCACGAAGTGAGTAGCCACTTCGTACAAAGTGGTATTTTTTCCTTACACATACTTTTGTACTTTTATTCAGAATCCGAAACTCCCTCAATTCAGAATACTCACGCACCTCTGTCCCTCATGTAGGGTAACTTCGATACTCTACCCGTCACCATAACGACTCGCGGTTTGCTCGGAAAGCTTTGCAAAACTGTGAGTATACTCGACTCCCCCCATTTTTCCTTTACACTTTTGGGGTGCAACTTATATATTCTATCAACCACTAAATCACGAAACTTTATGCTTAAATACAAAACAAACATCCATTTATACATGCCTAATACGAATACTTGCAAACTTATATGCTAGAATCGAATGCTTATACTAAGTCATTAACTATGTACAAGACTCCCTTAACATGTATAGCACTATAGGATTAACGCACCGCCTGTATTGGTGAGGTTATGTTAAGTAAACAAAATGGTCTAGTCATTGCTATGATTAGATTACGCTAATTGTAAACTTTGGGTTGACATGTATAGTCGCATTACTAGTGTTGTGTGTTAGTACAAGTAAACGTTTATGCCATGTGGAATGTTTAAACTTTTATAATCTAGTATAAAACTTGTATACTCGCTAATGCCTTGTGTGTTGAACTATACTTTAATATATGTTGCAGGAAATTGATGATGACGAGGATGCATGGAATCTAGTAGGATTGAACTAGAAACCCATTTAAATTTATAGTTATGTTGGATTGTGTTTTTTAATTACGCTGTTGTATTTTGTTCATCAATGTTGTACTTTGTGTTCAATAGTTGTATCTGTTTTCTGAATTGACGTACTTGAACTTTTAGAAATAAAATGAAGCGTTATTATTTAAATACTCGTCTACAATAGCGTTATGAAGTCTCGAGCAATCTATTTCGTCCCGCCCCGATGTTTCCGCCAACGCTTGCGGTGTGACACGATGATAGACGTTCCATCACAGGTTATTGCGTTTTTCTTGGGCCCAACCTTATCGGTTGGAGTTCGAAGAAACAACATACGATTGCTAACTGAGGCTGAGTACCGTGCTCTTGCTCATACAGATGCTGAGTTACGATGGATTATATTTCTAAAGGATTAAACTATAAATAAGACAAAAACAAACTAACAAATAATGTTTTTGAAAAAGATTTGTTGTGTTTTAGCGTTTCCAAGCAAAGTTTTGTGTAAGACATGTTTTTAGGACAGACAATTTCAAGTTAAGCTTACCCCCCATACTTATTTTTAAAAAACTAGGTACTCGACACGGGGCGTGGTAGGCTACACGACCTCGTGTCAAAAGTGCCAGTAACAGATTTATGAGAAACATTTCAGGAGGCAGACACGGGGGCGTGTTTTGGAGACACGACCCTGTGTAAAAAGTGCCAGTAACGAAAATTTTCCAGAAGCCAGACACGAGGGCATGTCTATGGGACACGACCCCGTATCAGTGTTCCAGAGTCAAAAAAATTTCTACAGACTTGAAACACGGGGTCGTGCTTACCTTACACGGCCCCGTGCTGCACTTACTATTTTGAAAATTTTGCTTCGGGAAGTGTCTGTTTACGTGCATGGGGTGCTGTTTAAACGTCCCTTGGGCCATTTATCTGTATTTCCGCACACTTTTATTTCCAAAATACCATATTTCATATCATCTGTCCATCATTACAGCTAAATAGAGAAATAAAAATTACAAGAAGATTAAAGTCCAAAGATAGATAGATAGGTCGATACCCTACGAGATTACTAGACCCGAATAGCTTTCCCTAAATAAACCTATGAAAGACTAGCCTATGACAATTGGCAAAATTCCAGTAAGTCTATACAACTTGAACAACTATTACATTATTTATTTACCACACAATTTGACTTAAATTTATAAATTCTAAGTCTTATAAGTCTTAGGAATTTAACCAAATCATAGTTTGGTATGATAAATAAATTGGTCACAATCATGAATATATAAAACCATATCCCGACAAATGACAAAGACACGAACACGAAATAAATATCAGTACTGGTTACGGTACAGTCTGATATTATAGAATTAAGACATAAGATATGTCTGTATTGTTATACCATAAAAAATTTATTTAAAATACCAAATTGTCCATGTCTGCAGCAAAATATAGCATTTTGCAGCAAATACAACATTTCGTAGCACAAAATAGCAAATGTCCGAAAATCCAAAAATAAATATTTTTAGCTAAAGAATAATAACGGGTGTTGTAAATAGTATAAAACCCATATATAAATCTTATTATTTAAAGCTATACGGTTTGTTCAGTAACAACTTGACAACAAAGCCGGTACAAGAACTGAACTCAAAATGACAAATTTATTAGTCTGAAGAGCTTGATTAATTAACGGGACAGTAAAAATTGTACTAGAATTATTAAGAACATAAAATTTTATAAGTAAAACAATATATCAGTATTTCACCCGGTACAAGACCCGAACTAACTTTATCAACCGAACAACAAAACAATAAGACTAGTGAGTTATTTTGGCATATTATAACATCACTTTAAAGTGTTGGGGCATTAGTTTTATAAAAACTTATATATATATATATATATGTATATAATTATTAAAGTTTATAAAAATTACATATTATTTATAAAAAATAAATAAAACCAACCCCCCCCCCACCCAACACCTCACGGCTATATGAGGTAATTCCCCATGCCACTAATCTTTGTTTAATGTGTTGGCAAGTTTATATGAATGGTTAGTATGTATTGAGGTGGGTAAGAACTTGATCAAATCACAAAACCAACACTTACCTTCATTTCCTTTCATTTTCGTAACACCAAAAACTCAAGAACACTCTTATTATTGCTCTTAAAAATCGGCCATATACTACCATATTCACCTTCACTTTTTAAAATCCAAACACAAAGAAATCAAGCTTGCATGAAGATCCAAGGATAATCTAAGGAGCTTACAAAGATCAGGAGCTTACTTTGGAAGCTTGGAACTCTTGATCAACCCATTTTCTTCATCTTTTAGATCATCCCTAGCCTTGTGCTAGTAGTAAGATCTTTAATCTCATCTCATACTTTATATTTTATAAAAAATACACAAGATCATCTTGAAACATATATAAAAACCCCCTTGAAAAACACTAACAAATCTATGATCACTAATATAATTATGTGGTTTTGTTGATGATTATGGATGATCTTGAAATTGTCATAAACTAATAAACTTGAATCTTGCAAAATTATGAATAAAAAATGATCTAAAGACATACATGTTTAGATTTGCAAGATTCATTAACAAAAATAGTCATGAACATGATTTTATATTTTAAAGATGATCATAGTTATAGATTTCTAAATAAAAGTTATTATTTAGAAATTTTGTTTAAAAGTGATAATAAAGTTTCATTTTAAAAAAGTTTAAAACTATAACAAGTTCATGACATTTTTGTCAATACTTTTGTATAATATATTTGGTTTGATGATGATTTGAATTAAAAAAAATAGTTAAAACATGTTTATATAAACATAGGAAAGATTATAATTTAAAGGAAACTATGGCAAAATTTTTATAAAAATTAATCTTGATTAAGATGTGATTAAACTAAACTTTTGTGATTAAAAGTGATTAGGAACTTTAATCATGTTAAAATAAAGGTTTGGATGAAAAAGTTAAGAATATAATTACTTATGTTTACTTAAACTAAAAAGGAGAAATATATATATTTTTGATAAAAATATATATTTTGAAATCACATAATATGTGTACATGTGTTTTAGTATAAAAAAATTATATATTTTGATCAGTTGAATCAAATAAAAAATATATAATATTCAACTTTTGATAAAATAATATATCGGACAATTCAGACAACTTGGACAAAACAAAGTATATGGTATAAACGAAACAAACAACAAAGACGAAACAAATAAATTAGTCAACGCGCAAGAAACGAACTAATCAACTGTACACTTTATATTTACTAGGATTTATAAAAAATTTAACTTATAACTGATAATTTTTACAAATAAATTTTTATAAGTTATAAACATTTACTAGTAAGTATTTTAAAAACTTGGATTAAGCCCAACTAAACAATTATTTGGACTAAGCACGTTTTCCATAAAAATTATATTGGGCTAAAAAATATTTTATAAAAATATATGGACAAACCCATGTATATAAATTAGTTTGGGTTAGGACCCACTTGTATAAAAATCAAACTATTAGGCTAAGCCCACTTTTATAAAATTTACTGGGCTAGGCCCACTTATATAAAAATTAACTTTGGTCCAAGCCCACTTTTATAAAGAAATATATTAGGTTAATCCATTTCTATAAAAACTAACTTTCGGCTAAAGCCCACTTTTATAAAACTAAACTTGGCTAATCAAATTTTTATAACTATATTGGGCTAGGCCAATCGTCATTTTAACTTGGGCTAGACCACTTTTACAAACCAATTGGGCTTAACTCACTTTAAACAAAATTAGGATTGGCTAGGCAATATAAATAATGGGCAGCCCACATACATGAAACAAATTGGGTTAGGCCCACACATAATAAGAAAATTGGGACTAGGCCCATACTTAACAAAAGCTTTTGGGCTAGGCCCATATGTAATGAATTATTAGATTGAGTTATTTAAAATTAAATTATGGGCTAGGTCCATTTACATGTAATCAATCTAGAATATATATATGAAAGAAATATATATATGTATACCAACAAAGAAAAACCAACAATTACAAGTATGAAATTCAAGATAAAATATTTGTACGAAAAACAAAAGAAAGCCTAAGTGTCTAATGAGATTAGAACACTTTAGGTAGACGAAAAATTGCAAACGAAACGCAAATCAGTGAGTTCATGTTTCCCCTTTTATTTTAACGTTTTTATGGTTTTAAATGTGCGGGGATGTATACATGTTACTTTTAATATAGCTAGGGAATGAAAATAATTAGATCACATGTGAATAAGGCTCAACGTAACACCCTTGTAAAATCGTGTCCAATAGTATAGTGACACGTGTTGTATTTTTAATATAGTCTATTAAAAACCAATAAGGACTAAAGGTCAACATGCTTCAAGTTGAGCCTCTGAGTGACGAACCGATGTCAACATGCATAAATAATAGCCTCTGAGTGACTGATATGTCAACATGCTTAAATCATTAGCCTCTGAGTGACTGATATGTCAACATGCTTGAAACTTGGCCTCTGAGTGACTGATATGTCAACATGCCCAGCCTCTTTAGTGACGTCGGAATCAACATGCTTGCAATAAGCCTCTGAGTGATCCTTTGTGAAGTCCTAACTCTCTACATGCCATTTGTTGGACGAGAGGGTTCAATTTTGTAAATACATGAAAGTTGGATAATGGAGGGATTAAAAGTGTCACCATGTTAATTTATACCTCTGAGTGACCTTTTAACGAACCGAGAGCTCGACAATGTCCGGGCATAATCCCGGGTATGCCAAGTTTTGGTACGGAGGACTAAAAGTGCCAAAAAGGTGTTTAAAATGGTTTTTATAAGCTTTATATAATTCAGGGATCAAAGTGTTAAATTTTGAAACTGAATTAGGGGCGGTCGCGGGCCGCGGAGACCCGGCCTTGTCTCTCGCGCCCGCGAGACAGGCTCTGCTGAGAAAAATTGTTTGGCAGGTCAAGCAAAACTCCAAACCATTCAATTCGAAAACCATGGCTTCTCTAAACTGCTATGCCAGTTTTGGGACACTTGTAAGCTTCTTCTTACTCCCCTAAACACCTGGCTTCACCTCCTTTGAGTTCTCCAACTATTAATAGGTGTTCAAGTGTTCATTCCAACTTGCACCTTTCTTAAACATAATTCTTCTCCCTCCTCTGGAAGTTCCTAACTAAAAGGATGCAATCCCACATAGTTCTTTTGCATCTAGGAATCACTGGTAAGTGTTCCTTCTTTGTGCATTTTCGTTTTTAGGCTTCTATATCCAAAAGTCAAGGTTTTACGTAAAACGCTTTGACTTTCGGTTAAGACCATTATGGTCCAGCCATTGTTCAAAATGAACATGGATAAGTAATCGTAATAAGGTGGGTGTTAGTCCCTGTAAAGGGCACCTCCTGAAGATCACGTTTGCTAGACCAATTGACGGGTCAAAATTATGTTATTAAAAAGTCAAACATCCCATTTTTCAGAAAAACATAAATTGATCTTATATATGTTATGAAACCTGTTTTGACACTTAAACAAGTTGGTAATAATTATTAGAACATGTATAAACATGTTCGGCTCGTCAATTTCAATTCTAGAGTCGGTTCGCAACCGAAAGTCGTGAAGTTTGACTTCTGCTTTGACTTTCGATTCTGACCCGATTTAGATTAGTTTCCTACTGATCTAAAGTTGCATTATGATCATAATATAATGTAGCATAACCCTCTGAGGTTATATTACATGATCATAATCAGAATCTAAGTTTATGCACAAGTTCCATAATTATGCAATCTTTGACCAAAATGTACTTTTTGCATAAAACAAGGTTTTAAGCGATAATGAGCTTAAAAATGAGTTTCCTACTGATGTAATATTATAAGTAGGATTATTTGGGATGTTAAACCAAGTTTAAAACTGAGTTTTCAAGCAGGTCCTTAAATTATGTCGATAAATGACGGTTTTAGTCCTTGTGACTCATAAAATAATTTTTAATCAATCTTTTCAAGGTAAATCATTTACTTACTGATATGTTATATTAAATAACATATTTTAATCATTTTAATCTGATCTAAATGTCAGTTTTCGTAAACATTAGCATAAAGACGTCATTTTACGACATAAGCGCCATTTCGGCGCATAGTATGGTTTTAAACCATATTAATGGACCAAGACTTGTAATCTGCTGATTTTAAAACTTATTTTAAACATATTTACAGTAGGTATATGTTATAAACTGAGAATCCCAAATAATTTATAAACTATGTGTAAAATGATCAAAATGCCCCTTCGGTGCATAGTTTGGTCATAAAAGGTAAAATACACATATAATTGATATCCTACTGATATAACATCATAAATAAAGTATTTTTCCAGAATACTTATAACTATAACATTAAATTATATTTAAATTCCTTTTATATGGTATATAATTACCGAAATGCCCTTATGAGGCATAATTTCGTTTTAAAACCTTAACGGGCATACAAATTGATATCATACTGATATCTTAACTTATTTAAAGTATAATGGCATATAGAACTTGTCCATGACTTATCCGGTTACCCGATGTCTCTAATAAGCGCATAGTTACGTATATGTAACTATTTTACGGAAATTAACCGAAACGGGTTTAACCTTGTCATTTTAGTTTCAAAATCCAGAATGTTTATAGTTTACCCATATTATACAAGTCAAGTACTTTTCGGGTTTAACCTACATTCTATTCAATCATCGTTTAATCAAGCGTTTTACGTAATGATCATGTACACTATTCGGTTTATAAGACCGTTAGTATTTAATTGGCTAGCTTATGCCATAATCCAGACTAGAGCCTTGCCGGTAAATGCTATCTGCACTTGGTACTTTTGTATACGACTGAGTTATTTAAAAATAAAAGAAGAATACTAGCTAAGGTAAATACTCTCGACTTATTTTCCCTATAAGGGCTTGGGATACGGTAAATTATTATTCCATGGTCCATTGCAAGGTTAACCTTCCTAAGTTAATAAAAGATTTTGTGCCGTTTGCACTTAAAATCATTTTTAATGTTTTCAAAATGAGTCTGTTGGGCGTATTTATCAGCGTAAGCTGACGTATCTTCCAAAGGCTAATCTGCAGGTATAATACGAAATAGGCCGGAAGCAGCTCGGTAGAGAATAAAAGGATCTTGTAAATCCTTAGATCTGCCTAATGTCTGTTTTGTATTCTTTCTATGTACATTTTACGATCCGCCTGTGGATCTTCTATTACGAGCCTGTATATTATTTTAGATTTCGAATATTTCGGTTTGTAATAGTAATTTTACTCCAAGACTTACGCTGTGCTATGTTTAATCGACAATGATGTTATCAACTTACGTCATGATACTCCCCACCCGGGCCCACCGGTGTTTGGATTTCGGGTTGGAAATCCGGGGTGTGACACTCAAGCATTGGGGCCATTAATGAATAACAAATACCGTGGAACAAGGGGATAGATCTATTGGGTTTGGGCGAGCCCCACTCTATTACGACAATAATAACAGATCGTATTAGAGTACTTTTGTGTCAAAAACAAGTGTCTCAGACACAATATATCGTCAAGGTTTGGTTTCCACCTTATTCGGCATATAGATTAGTGTCCTTGCAACACACTAATGATCTTACAAGTTTCATTAAGCTATATTAAACGGATTTATTATTTCAAATGTTTTTGAAGATTCATTTGATACAAAAATTTATAACATGAATTCACCAGCTTTTGTTGACGTCGTTTTCAAAACTAACATGTATTACAGGAAACTAGTGGATGACCTTCGGGGAAAAACATGCTCGTATGTTGTGAAGTCAAGATGTTGTGTTTCATCCAGTCTTTTGTTGTTATGTTTTATAAATTTATGTTTGAATTTTAAATAATGTTGTTAAACTTATGGTTTGTTTTAAAACAAAAGTTTATATGTAAATTATATGTTAAATAAAAAGTATGGATGAACATTTTGTAACGTATTAAAATTGTCGTTTACTTGGTTGAATGCAACGATTGCCGCTCTGGCCACACCTCACGCACGCTTCCGCTACATCGAAAATATGGGTGTGACACAGCCAAAACCGAAAATAATTTTTGGAAAATAAGGGCTCTAAGCTATTCTCCAGGAATGCTCCTTAGAGGTCGTTGAGCATTTCCTCAATCTCCATCTAGAGGAAGATGAAGGGTTCGTCATCGACCTCTACTTGTGGAAGAGGAGCGGGATTTATCGGAACCTCAAAGTAGGTATTGATGGGAGGTTACGGGGGTATCTCATCCCATCCGATAGGGTTAATCACCTCATTGGCGATGTTCCAATCATTTTGAGGCAAGATTGGCTCCATCGGGGGGGGGGGGGTATCACCAAGATGTTCAATCTTTGGTGAAGAAGGTTGATCTCCCTAAAGCTATTCTCTAAGGCAAGAGTGAGGTAGTTCACCCTATCCACAAGGACTTCCTCCACCATCGTCATTTCTTTGATGGATTCTCGCAAAGCACAAATGCGACGGACGAGAGTGGCTTTAAGTGAGAGCCCCCTCCCTGTTCGGTTGTTCCTTGAACTTCTTGAAGATGTGCCACTCTACTGACTCGACATGCTAGTTGAACATGACAAACCGTTAGAGTTTTGGGACTTATAGAAGTCTTACACGGCCCTGTGCTGCTTCAGCAGTCTTGTTAATTTAGCCAATTGAACCTTTGTTTAAGTTTAAAACTGTTTGATTTTTACTTTACTGATCGTAAGAAACTTAATACATTGTTGTATAATAGTATTTTTTGCAAAAAAAAATTGGGCTAAAACCATGTTCTTAACCTAACAATTAAAGTTTTTGAAGCTTTAAAGCTTCAAGCTTTGATGGAGGTTTGAAGGTTGAAGAAGGAGAAATGACTAAAAGTGGTAAAGACAAGAATGTTTGAGGAAACCTTTTTAAGAAACTACCTTTTCAGGTATGTGTGAGAGATCAGGCAGGATCTTGGTCTTTTAGAAATGGGTCCAAACATTCTTCTCATGGTTGACTTATAGAAAGTGACATCACATTGACAGGGCCCCGTGTCGTCTAGATGAGTCATAGAACGTTGTCTGTTAGTGAGATACGGGCCATGTCGAAGTAGACACGACCGCTGTTAAAAATTATGGACGGCACGACCCCGTGTCTTCTTAACACACCTTTATGTTTAGAGGATAGATGGGGCACGCCCCCGTGGCCAGGTGGCACGGCCCCGTGTCCTTACGTTTTTATGAAGTTTTGTCAGAGTTTTTAAGGAACCATGTGTCATCGGGTGGTTCCTTACTGATTGGAACAACACTAAAGTGTTTAACTTACCTTAGGTTTCGGCGAGAGATACGAAAACGCTAGAGGTTGTTGGAAAGTTTGAATTCTAAGCTAAAAGTAGGAGGGTGCAACAATCCTTTATTTACCTTTTTCGGGATTTTGTTAAAGAAGGTGTGAGTCGACTCTCTCTGTTCTAAACCGTTGGTGTGAAGTTCACAAGCCGCTACGGAGTCCTTCATTGCGGAGTCGATACAGGGACAACTATCGTTTTTGTTTTCGCACAGAGTTAGGGTTGATTTGTTGGCCTCAGTATAGTTTATTCCTGAGTGTGGTTTCATTTGTTCTCTGATGCTCTTGTTCCTTGATGAATATCACGCCTTCATCAAGGTTTATATTTCGTTGAGTTTTTGGAGAATCAACTTTGCTGTTTGGCATAGTTCTTCCGAACTTATGTCTCTTATAGAAGAGGTTTGATGGCATTCTAGAGGAGGATGGTAGTTACTGTTTTCTAGAAACTGATGTTGAGACACGGCCCCATGCTGCAACTTCTATCTGGTAGAAAACAATTTGGTGATGCTGGGAAAATAACACGGGCCTGTGTTGATCAAACACGACCCCTTGTTGTTTATGCAGAGATAAGAAAAATTTTAGAAAAAGAAGAAAAACCTAAAAAGAAAAATTATAAAAGCATAAAAATGATTAGGCCGCCGTTTTAAACTTTCTTAAAATCCTTGTGTCCCCAGCAATGGCGCCAAAAACTTGACATGAGCGAGAGTGTGTATAAATTTTAAGTACTTTTCGCTCGTTTATTTAAGCTTTAAATTTATAAAAACACGATATGTAACTATCACTCTCTACAACACGCTAGGGCAAGTGCACCCATCGTTGGCGTAGTATAGTGATGGCAAGATACCGAGGTCGTCCAAGTACACAAGAACTTTTAATACCGAAATATCGTTGACGTCTAATCTAATCAAAATTTGGGAAAAGGTTTTTAATAAATAAACATAAAGAAGTAAACTAAATAATGAAAGAATCAAATACACAAGATGGAATCACTTGGTTCTGACTCATTATTTATGTATCCTTTGATGGTCTCCATGCTTTGGGTTTTTTAAGAGATTATCTTAGTTAAAGTGGCATGTCCCTCTTTTGGAGGTAAAGCTACCCTCAGCCATATTGGTTTGAGTCAGCAGGGATACAGTCCCGCAAGGCTGGAATATTGGAAGGTAATTAAGTAAGTTATTAACGCAAAATGGGGCATGTCCCTCTTTTGGAGGCAACGCTACCCTCGGCCATATTGGTCTAAGTCAGCAGGGATACAATTCCACAAGGCAAGGTTTTAAATGATAATGAACTTAAAAATAAGTTTTCTACTGATGTAATATTATAAGTAGGATTATTTGGGATGTTAAACCAAGTTATAAACTGAGTTTTCAAGCAGGTCCTTAAACTATGTCGATAAATGACGGTTTTAGTCCTTGTGACTCATAAAATAATTTTTAATCAATCTTTTCAAGGTAAATCATTTACTTACTGATATGTTATATTAAATAACATATTAAACATTTTAATCTGATCTAAATGTCAGTTTTCGTAAACATTAGCATAAAGACGTCATTTTACGACATAAGCGCCATTTCGGCGCATAGTATGGTTTTAAACCTTATTAATGGATCAAGACTTGTTACCTGCTGATTTTAAAACTTATTTTAAACATATTTACAGTAGGTAGATGTTATAAACTCAGAATCCCAAATAATTTATAAACTATGTGTAAAATGACCAAAATGCCCCTTTGGTGCATAGTTTGGTCATAAAAGGTAAAATACACATATAATTGATATCCTACTGATATTACATCATAAATAAAGTATTTTTCCAGAATACTTATAACTATAACACTAAATTATATTCAAATTCCTTTTATATGGTATATAATTACCGAAATGCCCTTATGAGGCATAATTTCGTTTTAAAACTTTAACGGGCATACAAATTGATATCATACTGATATCTTAACTTATTTAAAGTATAATGGCATATAGAACTTGTCCATGACTTATCCGGTTACCCGATGTCGCTAATAAGCGCATAGTTACGTATATGTAACTATTTACGGATATTAACCGAAACGGGTTTAACCTTGTCATTTTAGTTTCAAAATCCAGAATGTTTATAGTTTACCCATATTATACAAGTCAAGTACTTGTCGGGTTTAAACTACATTCTATCAAATCATCGTTTAATCAAGCGTTATACGTAATGATCATGTACACTATTCGGTTTATAAGACCATTAGTATTTAATTGGCTAGCTTATGCCATAATCCAGACTAGAGCCTTGCCGGTAAATGTTATCTGTAATTGGTACTTTTGTATACGGCTGAGTTATTTAAAAATAAAGAAGAAGACTAGCTCAGGTAAATACTCTCGACTTATTTTCCCTATAAGGGCTTGGGATACGGTAAGTTATTATTGCATGGTCCATTGCAAGGTTAACCTTCCTAAGTTAATAAAATATTTTGTGCCGTTTGCACTTAAAATCATTTTTAATGTTTTCAAAATGACTCTGTTGGGTGTATTTATCAGCGTAAGCTGACGTATCTTCCAAAGGCTAATCTGCAGGTATAATACGAAATAGGCCGGAAGCAGCTCGGTAGAGAATAAGAGGATATTGTAAATCCTTAGATCTGCCTAATGTCTGTTTTGTATTCTTTCTATGTACATTTTACGATCCGCCTGTGGATCTTCTATTACGAGCCTGTATATTATTTTAGATTTCGAATATTTCGGTTTGTAATAGTAATTTTACTCCAAGACTTCTGCTGTGCTATGTTTAATTGAGAATGATGTTATCAACTTACGTCACGATACTCCCCACCCAGTCCCATCGGTGTTTGGATTTCGGGTTGGAAATCCGGGGTGTGACAGGGTTGGTATCAGAGCCAACGTTTGAGAGAATTAAACACTAGCCTTTTGTGTTTAGTCTCAAACACGAGCACATTCCTTAGACTTTCGAGTCTAGGCATTGACCTAGGATTACTCATTTCATTATTAAGTTATAGTATGCTTTTGAATTGCTTTTAATAGGAAAATGCCGCCACGTGTGAGAGGACAAAGTGGACGAGGAAAAGGTCCAATGAGAGGAGGACCATCAGGGCGTATTCCCCCTCAACCTCATAATTCAGATAATTATCAAGAATCAGGAGATTCGTCTCCATGGCAACCAGCGAGACGTTCCGTCTCTAATAGACACTCGTCCTCACATTCCCAAAATTCTTACCACTCACACCATTCCTATCATTCTCACCATTCCCATTCTCATCACTCCTACCATGAAGAGATTAACCCCAACCATTACTTAAACATGCATCCAGCCGATCAAAATCAGTTGGACAAGCCACATCCTATGGACGAGGACTCCGACCCGGAGATGCCACCGTCGGGATCAAATGTGCATCCCATTGAAATTTCGAGCGATTCAAACTCGTATGCCGGGTCTCCCTACCAAGGTCCTAATGAGTGGAACCAATACTGGAACCAATTCACTTTCACCCACACTCCTTTTCACCACTCTCAACCACCTCCGGTTCAAGAAGATGTCCACATGGAACCAGTGGACCAACCTCAACCACCACCGGAACCACCAAGGAGGAAACATGGAGCACGTATGTCAGTACGTGCCGGACAAAGGTCGGGATCGCTGCCACCTTTGCCCAATTCTTACGCCACCATTCAAGAGGACCCACAAATGGGTGGACCCTCTAATGTTCCACCTATAGTGGAACCAACACCAACACCTGCTGTTCAACCACCACCAACGGGTTATACTAACCGAATTCCCACGTACCCAGACACGTCTGGATATGATCCATTTAACCCACCTACGCCGGTAGACTATCAAGCGTTGTCGCAAGACCCATACATGCAGGCGGTTATGCACAATGCACTTTACCCGTCTCCTTTCCCACCTACTTATCCACCGACTGGATATCCAACTTATGGGTACCAGTATCCGGTTATGCCTCAACCCCTACCACAACCTCCGCCACCACTAGAGGCCATTAATGAAGCCTTTGAAAGAATGAAAGAAATGCAGCAGCAGGCGGAGAAAACAGAGAAGAAAACGAACAAATTTTTCAAGAGACTCTCCAAACTGGTGAAAGGAAAGAAGGACGAGTGAAGTCACTTCTATTATATGTAGTCCCTGCGTGGACATTGTTATTTTTTTAGTCCCTGCGTGGACATGTTTATTTTCCTTCAAAGTCCTTGCATGGGCAAGTTTATTTCATTTTCTAGTATTGTAATTTCTTATGCAAATTTAATGAAGTACTTTGGAATTATATATATATGTATTCATCCTCTTGGAAACGAGCGTCTCGATTTTACTCGAATTTATGCTCTGCGATATAATTCCAAAAAGATCTTAATGGTTTTGATTTGCCAAGTGGCACCGACCACATATTTAGCCAAATATATATATATATATATATATATATATATATATATATATATATATATATATATATATATATGATAGTTAAGAACGAAAGGGTCTTCTATCAAGATAGTTAAGGGAAGTTATCATTCTATCTAGGGGTGATGGACTAAGTTCAAGCCTCCAAGTCATTTAAGGTTAATGTGATCGGGACTATTAATCAACCATTAAGATCCTCTTATGTTAACATTCAAATAATGTGCATACTCTTGGTTGTGTGAGTTGAGGAATCACACTAACCTTCAAGGTAATGGACTATGTCCTAACCTTATATATAGCCCTTGTGATCTATTTGCTCCCGGCTAAATAGCCTTTGTGATCTGTTTGATCCCGGCTAAAATCACCAGTGCGGTGATTAAACATCCATTAGAGATGTATTTTATATAACCCTTGTGATCTATTTGATCCCGGTTATATAGCCTTTGTGATCTGTTTGATCCCAGCTAATATCACCAGTGCGGTGATTAAACATCCATTAGAGATGTATTTTATATAACCCTTGTGATCTATTTGATCCCGGTTATATAGCCTTTGTGATCTGTTTGATCCCAGCTAATATCACCAGTGCAGTGATTAAACATCCATTAGAGATGTATTTTATATAACCCTTGTGATCTATTTGATCCCGGTTATATAGCCTTTGTGATCTGTTTGATCCCGGCTAATATCACCAGTGCGGTGATTGAACATCCATTAGGGATGTATTTTATATAACCCTTGTGATCTATTTGATCCCGGTTATATAGCCCTTGTGATCTATTTGATCCCGGCTAAAAAGCCCTTGTGATCTGTGTGATCCCGGCTAATATCACCAGTGCAGTGATTGAATATCCATTAGAGATGTATTATATATAACCCTTGTGATCTATTTGATCCTGGTTATATAGCCCTTGTGATCTGTGTGATCCCGGCTAAATAGCCCTTGTGATCTGTTTGATCCCGGCTAATATCACCAGTGCGGTGATTAAACATCCATTAGAGATATATTTTATATAACCCTTATGATCTATTTGATCCCGGTTATATAGCCCTTGTGATCTGTTTGATTCCGGCTAATATCACAAGTGCAGTGATTAAACATCCATTAGAGGTGTATTTTATGTAACCCTTATGATCTATTTGATCCCGGTTATATAGCCCTTGTGATCTGTTCGATCCTGGCTAATATCATCAGTGCGATGATAAATAAAACATCCATTAGTGATGTATTACCCTTTCGGGTTATAATCTATTCTATATAGCCTATGTGATCTATCCTGATCCCGGCTAATATCACCAGTGTGGTGACTAAACATCCATTAGTGATGTAGTGCCTATGTGCCCTATTATATGTCCATTAGTGACAAGCCGATGTGCTATATATGTAATTGTCAAATACGACAATGACAGTTGTGACTTTGTGGTCCCCTGTCTATAATATATGGACTATGTCTAGATTGTAATTTGCCTATGATGGTCCTATTAAGACCTAGGCCAAATATAGTTATATTAAGCCTAAGAGTTGTGATGTTATTCACACTAGCATAGGCAATGGATTTTCTTATATCAAATGTTTAAAAAGCCGATATGGTTATTATACCATGGCTAAGAGAAATTTTATTTGGTTTATAGAACCAAGGCTTTGAAGAATGGCTAATTCCAATGAGGCACAAAGTAGCCATCGGAACGTCAAAGACGCCGACAATATAGCCAAATAATGATAATGATTTCCAAGGTCTCATTGATGCGGCTGTGGAAAGGGCCATGAGTAAGGCCATAGAAAGGCTAAGAGAGCCGAGTGCCACTCGCTCTAGACCCCTATCTATTCCACCATCTTCAGCTCATAAATAGAGCTCTGTTCACTCTTCAAATGCGAAGAGTGAACCAAGGATAGCAGACTTTGCTGATAGGTCCCGTTATGCTAAAGATGGGTGTACCTATAAATACTTTGTCTACTGTAAACCCCGAGACTTTAATGGGGAAAAAGGAGCCGTAGAAGCTCTAAAGTGGCTAGACGAAATGGAGACTATCGTTGACATCAACAGTTGTGCTGAAAAGGATGTGGTCAAGTATGTATCACAATCCTTCAAGGGCGATGCCCAAACATGGTGGAAGGCCATGATTCAATCAACAGGTAAGGTACACCTGTACAACTTGGGATGGTCCAAGTTTGTTGAATTAATAAAGGAAACTTAATGCCCAACCCATGAGGTGGAGAAAATAGAGACAGACTTCTTGTCTCTTTCCATGAAAAACCTAGACAGTCGGAAGTATGTTTCCGATTTCAATTCCCTATCTAGGTTAGTTTCCTATTTAATTACCCATGAATCCAAACGCATTGCATGTTTTATTAATGGGTTAGCGCCTGAAATAAAGGGCATGGTAAAGGCTGCACAGCCTACTACCTATAGGTCTGCTGTAGACCTATCTCTTTTTCTCACCCATGATCTAGTGAGACAAAAGTCAGTTAAGTCTGAAACTGACGGAAAAAGGAAGAGGGAAGATAACAACTCCCATAAGTTTAATAAGAAAAATAAAGGGAGATTTGGGTTCAAAGGAAACCAAGGCAAGTCGGCTGTGATGCCATTTTGCAAGACTTGCAACCGCAAACACTGGGGACAGTGTACTTCTGATCCACAAGCTAGACCTTGTGGCATATGTAAAAGAAGGGGGCATAAGACCCTAGATTGTAAAGATCTTAAGGATGCTGTATGTTATATTTGCAATGAAAAAGGGCACATTACAACAAGCTGCCCTAAGAATTCAAGGAATAATAATCCGAAGCCTGGAGAGGCCAAGAAGGGGAATGCACGTGCCTTTCGGCTAACTGCTAAGGAAGCTGTTAATGACAATAACGTCATAACAGGTACTTTCCCCATTAATTATATTTTTGCTAGAGTGTTATTTGATTCGGGTGCAGATAAATCATTTGTTGATCATAAGTTTAGTAAACTATTAAATCTGCCCGTAAGAACTCTAGATAAGACTTATGAGATAGAACTTGCCGATGGAACCTTAGAAACTGCAACTTCCACTCTTGATGGATGCACTATATCCATTAAGAATCACTCCATCCCTATCTCTTTGCTGCCAATGAAATTGGCAGGGTTCGATGTTATCTTAGGCATGAATTGGTTATCTCATAACCAAGCCCGCATTGCCTGTGATAAGAAGCTCATCGAAATTAAAACCCCATCTGGTGAAGTAATCACCATCCTTATAGACTCACACTGTGGATTGCCAGACAAGGTGTCGTTATTTAAGGCATCCAAGTGTTTGAGGAAAGGATGTGTCATCTACATGGCACAAGTAACCATCAATGAGCCTAAACCAAGCATTGAAGACTTACCAGTTATCTCAGAGTATCCCGATGTTTTCCTTGAAGAATTACCAGGCCTACCTCCAGATAGGCAAGTGGAGTTCAGAATAGATATCATACCAGGATCAGCACCCGTAGCTAGAGCTCCATATAGGCTGGCTCCAACCGAAATGAATGAGCTAAGAGTTCAATTGGACGAACTCTTGGAGAAAGGCTTTATTCAGCCTAGTTCCTCACCTTGGGGAGCTCCTATTCTGTTTGTAAAGAAGAAAGACGGTTCGATGCGAATGTGCATCGACTACCGGGAGCTGAATAAACTAACGATTAAGAATAGATATCCTCTGCCCAGGATCGATGATTTATTCGACCAACTTCAAGGGGCTAGTTACTTTTTTAAGATAGATTTGAGATCAGGATATCATCAACTGAAGGTTAGAAATGAAGATGTTCCTAAGACAGCCTTCAGGACCCGCTATGGTTATTTTGAGTTTTTGGTGATGCCTTTTGGGCTCACAAATGCACCAGCAGCATTCATGGATCTCATGAATAGAGTCTGCAAGCCATATTTGGATAAGTTTTTCATTGTCTTCATAGACGACATACTTATCTATTCTCGTAATCAAAATGATCACAAGAAACATCTTCGGTGCATCGTAGAATTATTAAGGTAGGAGAAACTTTATGCAAAGTTCTCTAAATGCGAATTTTGGATTAGAGAAATCCAATTTCTTGGACATATGGTAAGTGAGCGTGGTATCCAAGTGGATCCCGCCAAAATTGAGGCTATAATAAATTGGGAAGTGCCCAAGACCCAAACGGAAGTTCGTAGTTTCTTAGGACTGGCTGGTTACTATAGGAGGTTCCTTGAGAACTTTTCAAGGATAGCCACTCCTTTAACTTCCTTGACCCGTAAGAATATTAAGTATAATTGGGGTCCAAAACAACAAGAATCTTTTGAGATTCTTAAACACAAGCTGAGCAACGATCCTGTGTTATCTCTACCCGAGGGTATTGAGAACTTTATTGTCTATTGTGATGCTTCGCACACTGGTATGGGCTGTGTGCTAATGCAAAATGGTAAAGTAATTGCCTATGCATCACGACAACTAAAGGTGCATGAAAGGAATTACACCACCCATGATTTGGAACTGGGTGCTGTTGTATTTGCACTAAAACTGTGGAGACATTACTTGGATGGCACAAAGTGTGTTATATACACAGACCATAAAAGTCTCCAACATCTGTTCAATTAGAAAGAATTGAACATGCGACAACGCCGACGGATGGCAACACTTAATGATTATGATTGCGAGATTCTCTACCATCCAGGCAAGGCAAATGTAGTTGCCGATGCCTTAAGTCGCAAGGAAAAGGTTAAACCTATAAGGATTAATGCTAAGAACATTGAGCTCAGGAATAGCTTGAGTGAGAAGCTACTAGATGCGCAAAAGCAGGCCTTATTAGAGGCTAATATCCCTAATGAGGGATTAGGCGGAACTGTTGATTAGTTAACGCCTGGAAATGACGGAATCCTAAGATTTAATGATAGAATTTTGGTCCCGATCTTTGGAGGACTTAGAGATCTAATCCTCCAGGAAGCGCATAATTCAAGATACTCTGTTCACCCGGGTGGTGACAAGATGTATCAAGATTTGAAGAAGAATTATTGGTGGATGGGTTTGAAGAAACCCATAGCCACTTATGTAGCAAAGTGTCTGACGTGTTCGCAAGTTAAGGCTGAACATCAGAAACCGTCAGGACTACTACAACAATTAGAAATTCCCACTTGGAAATGGGAAATGGTAACTATGGACTTGATTACCAAGTTACCTAAGACCAAAAGTGGTAATGACACTATTTGGGTCATAGTGGATAGGCTGACTAAGTCAGCTCACTTCTTGCCAATTAAAGAGACGTATAATTCAGATAAATTGGCTAAGTTGTATGTGGACAAAATAGTGTCCCTACACGGTGTGCCAGTATCTATTGTATCCGATAGAGATACTAGATACACATCTCACTTTCGGAAAAGTTTCCAACAATCGTTAGGCACACGATTAAATTTTAGTACGCCTTACCATCCGTAGACTGATGGTCAAAGTGAGCATACCATTCAGACACTGGAAGACATGCTTAGGGCATGTGTGATTGATTTAGGTGGAAGTTGGGATGACCACTTACCCTTAATAGAATTCTCATACAATAACAGTTATCATACAAGCATCAAGGCTGCTCCTTTTGAGGCCTTGTATGGGAGAAGATGTAGAACGCCCGTATGTTGGGCAGAAGTTGGGGAGGCCCAACTGTCAGGACCTGAGATTGTCCTGGAGACCACGGAAAGATTATGCAATTCCGTGATCGTCTCAAAGCTGCCAGGGATAGGCAGAAGAGCTATGCTGACAAGAGGCGTAAACCTCTTAAGTTCCAAATAGGGGACAAGGTCGTGCTAAAGGTATCACCTTGGAAAGGTGTGATGCGTTTTGGAAAGAAGGGCAAGTTGAGCCCAAGATATATTGGACCATTCGAGATAGTCGAATGTGTCGGCACTGTGGCCTATAAGCTCAGATTGCCAGAGGAGCTTAATGGAATCCATGATGTATTCCACATATCTAATCTTAAGAAATGTCTAGCCGATGAGTCGCTAGCAATGTCGCACAATGAGGTGCAAATTGATGAAAACCTGAGGTTCATTGAGAAACCAATTTCGATCAAGGATCGACAGGTTACGAAGCTCCGAAGAAAGATGATTCCTATAGTAAAGGTTAATTGGGACGCTTTTAGAGGTCCTGAGTATACATGGGAGGTTGAGTCCACTATGCGACAAAAATACCCCTATCTTTTTTAATAAAATCTCGAGGTCGAGATTTCTTTTAACGGGGTGAAGATGTAACACCCTGTAAAATCATGTCTAATAGTATAGTGACACGTGTTGTATTTTTAATATAGTCTATTAAAGACCAATAAGGACTAAAGGTGTCAACATGCTCAAGTTGGCCTCTGAGCGACGAACCGATGTCAACATGCATAAATAATAGCCTCTGAGTGACTGATATGTCAACATGCTTAAATCATTAGCCTCTGAGTGACTGATATGTCAACATGCTCGAAACTTGGCCTCTGAGTGACTGATATGTCAACATGCCCAGCCTCTGAGTGACATCGGAATCAACATGCTTGCAATAAGCCTCTGAGTGATCCTTTGTGAAGTCCTAACTCTCGTACATGCCATTTGTTGGACGAGAGGGTTCAATTTTGTAAATATATGAAAGTTGGATAATGGAGGGATTAAAGTGTCAACATGTAAGTTATACCTCTGAGTGACCTTTTTAACGAACCGAGAGCTCGACAATGTCCGGGCATAATCCCGGGTATGCCAAGTTTTGGATACGGAGGACTAAAAGTGCCAAAAAGGTGTTTAAAATGGTTTTTATAAGCTTTATATAGTTCAGGGATCAAAGTGTTAAATTTTGAAACTGAATTAGGGGCGGCCGCGGGCCGCGAGAGACCCGGCCTGTGTCTCTTGCGCCCTGCGAGACAAGCTCTGCTGCAGAAAAATTATTTGGAGGTCAAGCAAAACTCCAAAACCATTCAATTCGAAACCATGGCTTCTCTAAACTGCTATGCCACGTTTTAGGACACTTGTAAGCTTCTTCTTACTCCCCTAAACACCTGGCTTCACCTCCTTTGAGTTCTCCAACTATAAATAGGTGTTCAAGTGTTCATTCCAACTTGCACCTTTCTTAAACATAACTCTTCTCCCTCCTCTGGAAGTTCCTAACTAAAAGGAGCAATCCAACATAGTTCTTTTGCATCTAGGAATCACTGGTAAGTGTTCATTCTTTGTGCATTTTCGTTTTTAGGCTTCTATAGCCAAAAGTCAAGCGTTTTACGTAAAACGCTTTGACTTTCGGTTAAGACCATTATGGTCCAGCCATTGTTCAAAATGAACATGGATAAGTAATCGTAATAAGGTGGGTGTTAGTCCCTGTAAAGGGCACCTCCTGAAGATCACGTTTGCTAGACCAATTGACGGGTCAAAGTTATGTTATTAAAAAGCCAAACATGCCATTTTTCAGAAAAATCATAAATTGATCTTATATATGTTATGAAACCTGTTTTGACACTTAAACACGTTGGTAATAATTATTAGAACATGTATAAACATGTTCGGCTCGTCAATTTCAATTCTAGAGTCGGTTCGCAACCGAAAGTCGCGAAGTTTGACTTCTGCTTTGACTTTCGATTCTGACCCGATTTAGATTAGTTTCCTACTGATCTAAAGTTGCATTATGATCATAATATAATGTAGCATAACCCTATGAGGTTATATTACATGATCATAATCAGAATCTAAGTTTATGCACAAGTTCCATAATTATGCAATCTTTGACCAAAATGTCCTTTTTGCATAAAACAAGGTTTTAAATGATAATGAACTTAAAAATGAGTTTCCTACTGATGTAATATTATAAGTAGGATTATTTGGGATGTTAAACCAAGTTATAAACTGAGTTTTCAAGCAGGTCCTTAAACTATGTCGATAAATGACGGTTTTAGTCATTGTGACTCATAAAATAATTTTTAATCAATCTTTTCAAGGTAAATCATTTACTTACTGATATGTTATATTAAATAACATATTTTAAACATTTTAATCTGATCTAAATGTCAGTTTTCGTAAACATCGCATAAAGACGTCATTTTACGACATAATCGCCATTTCGGCGCATAGTATGGTTTTAAACATATTTACAGTGGTACATGTTATAAACTCAGAATCCCAAATAATTTATAAACTATGCGTAAAATGACGAAAATACCCCTTCGGTGCATAGTTTGGTCATAAAAGATAAAGTACACATATAATTGATATCCTACTGATATTACATCATAAATAAAGTATTTTTCCAGAATACTTATAACTATAACATTAAATAAATTCAAATTCCTTTTATACGGTATATAATTACCGAAATGCCCTTATGAGGCATAATTTCGTTTTAAAACCTTAACGTGCATGCAAGTTGATATCATACTGATATCTTAACTTATTTAAAGTATAATGGCGTATAGAACTTGTCCATGACTTATCCGGTTACCCGATGTCGCTAATAAGCGCATAGTTACGTATATGTAACTATTTTACGGAAATTAACCGAAACGGGTTTAACCTTGTCATTTTAGTTTCAAAATCCAGAATGTTTATAGTTTATCCATATTATACAAGTCAAGTACTTGTCGGGTTTAAGCTACATTCTATCCAATCATCGTTTAATCAAGCGTTATACGTAATGATCATGCACACTATTCGGTTTATAAGACCGTTAGTATTTAATTGGCTAGCTTATGCCATAATCAAGACTAGAGCCTTGCCGGTAAATGCTATCTGCACTTGGTACTTTTGTATACGGCTGAGTTATTTAAAAATAAAAGAAGAAGACTAGCTCAGGTAAATACTCTCGACTTATTTTCCATATAAGGGCTTGGGGTACGGTAAATTATTATTGCATGGTCTATTGCAAGGTTAACCTTCCTAAGTTAATAAAATATTTTCTGCCGTTTGCACTGAAAATCATTTTTAGTGTGTTCAAAATGAGTCTGTTGGCTGTATTTATCAGCGTAAGCTGACGTATCTTCCAAAGGCTAATCTGCAGGTATAATACGAAATAGGCCGGAAGCAGCTCGGTAGAGAATACGAGGATCTTGTAAATCCTTAGATCTGCCTAAGGTCTGTTTTGTATTCTTTCTATGTACATTTTACGATCCGCCTGTGATATTCTATTACGAGCCTGTATATTATTTTAGATTTCGAATATTTCGGTTTGTAATAGTAATTTTACTCCAAGACTTCCGCTGTGCTATGTTTAATTGACAATGATGTTATCAACTTACGTCACGATACTCCCACCCGGGCCCACCAGTGTTTGGATTTCGGGTTGGAAATCCGGGGTGTGACACTCAAGCATTGGGGCCATTAATGAATAACAAATACCATGGAACAAGGGGATAGATCTATTGGGTTTGGGAAAGCCCCACTCTATTACGACAATAATAACAGATCGTATTAGAGTACTTTTGTGTCTAAAACAAGTGTCTTAGACACAATAAATCGTCAAGGTTTGGTTGCCACCTTATTCGGCATATAGATTAGTGTCCTTGCAACACACTAATGATCTTACAAGTTTCATTAAGCTATATTAAACGGATTTGTTATTTCAAATGTTTTTGAAGATTCATTTGATACAAAAATTTATAACATGAATTCACCAGCTTTTGTTGACGTCGTTTTCAAAACTAACATGTATTACAGGAAACTAGTGGATGGCCTTCGGGGAAAAACATGTTCGTATGTTGTGAAGTCAAGATGTTGTGTTTCATCCAATCTTTTGTTGTTATGTTTTATATATTTATGTTTGAATTTTAAATAATGTTGTTAAACTTGTGGTTTGTTTTAAAACAAAAGTATATGTTAAATAAAAAGTATGGATGAACATTTTGTAATGTATTAAAATTGTTGTTTACTTGGTTGAATGCAACGATTGCCGCTCTGGCCACACCTTGCGCACGCTTCCGCTACATCGAAAATCTGGGTGTGACACAGCCAAAACCGAAAATAATTTTTGGAAAACAAGGGCTCTAAGCTATTCTCCGGGAATGCTCCTTAGAGGTCGTTGAGCATTTCCTCAATCTCCATCTGGAGGAAGATGAAGGGTTCGTCATTGACCTCTACTTGTGGAAGGGGAGCGGGATTTATCGGAACCTCAAAGTAGGTATTGATGGGAGGTTCTGGGGGTATCTCATCCCATCCGATAGGGTTAATCACCTCATTGGCGATGTTCCAATCATTTTGAGGCAAGTTTGGCTCCATCGGGGGGGCATCACCAAGATGTTCAATCTTTGGTGAAGAAGGTTGATCTCCATAAAGCTATTCTCTAAGGCAAGATTGAGGTAGTTCACCCTATCCACAAGGACTTCCTCCACCATCGTCATTTCTTTGATGGATTTTCGCAAAGCACAAATGTGACGGACGAGAGTGGCTTCAAGTGAGAGCCCCCTCCCTTTTCGGTTGTTCCTTGAACTTCTTGAAGACGTGCCACTCTGCTGACTCGACATGCTAGTTGAACATGACAAACCGTTAGAGTTTTGGGACTTATAGAAGTCTTACACGGCCCTGTGCTGCTTCAGCAGTCTTGTTAATTTAGCCAATTGAACCTTTGTTTAAGTTTAAAACTGTTAGATTTTTACTTTACTGATCATAAGAAATTTAATACATTGTTTTATAATAGTATTTTTGCAAAAAAAAATTGGGCTAAAAGCCATGTTCTTAACCTAACAATTAAAGTTTTTGAAGCTTTAAAGCTTCAAGCTTTGATGGAGGTTTGAAGGTTAAAGAAGGAGAAATGACTAAAAGTGGCAAAGACAAGAATGTTTGAGGAAACCTTTTTAAGAAACTACCTTTTCAGGTATGTGTGAGAGATCAGGCAGGATCTTGGTCATTTAGAAATGGGTCCAAACATTCTTCTCATGGTTGACTTTATAGAAAGTGACAGCACATTGACAGGGCCCCGTGTCCGGGAGGTACGACCCCGTGTCGTCTAGATGAGTCATAGAACGTTGTCTGTTAGTTAGATACGGGCCATGTCGAAGTAGACACGACCGCTGTTAAAAAGTACGGACGGCACGACCCCGTGTCTTCTTAACACACCTTTATGTTTAGAGGATAGATGGGGCACACCCCCGTGGCCAGGTGGCACGGCCCCGTGTCCTTACGGTTTTAATGAAGTTTTGTCAGAGTTTTTAAGGAACCATGTGTCATCGGGTGGTTCGTTACTGATTGGAACAACACTAAAGTGTTTAACTTACCTTAGGTTTCGGTGAGAGATACGAAAACGCTAGAGGTTATCGGAAAGTTTGAATTCTAAGCTAAAAGTAGGAGGGTGCAACAATCCTTTATTTACCTTTTTTGGGCTTTTGTTTAAGAAGGTGTGAGTCGACTCGCTCTGTTCTAAACCTTTGGTGTGAAGTTCACAAGCCGCTACGGAGTCCTTCATTGCGGAGTCGATACAGGGACAACTATCGTTTTTGTTTTTGCACAGAGTTAGGGTTGATTTGTTGGCCTCAGTATAGTTTATTCCTGAGTGTGGTTTCATTAGTTCTCTGATGCTCTTGTTCCTTGATGAATATCACGCCTTCATCAAGGTTTATATTTCGTTGAGTTTTTGGAGAATCAACTTTTCTGTTTGGCATAGTTCTTCCGAACTTATGTCTCTTATAGAAGAGGTTTGATGGAATTCTAGAGGAGGATGGTAGTTACTGTTTTCTAGAAACTGATGTTGAGATACGGCCCTATGCTGCAACTTCTATCTGGTAGAAAACAATTTGGTGATGCTGGGAAACTAACACGAGCCTGTGTTTATCAAACACGACCCCATGTTGTTTCTGCAGAGATAAGAAAAATTTTAGAAAAAGAAGAAAAACCTAAAAAGAAAAATTATAAAAGCATAAAAATGATTAGGCCGCCGTTTTAAACTTTCTTAAAATCCTTGTGTCCCCAGCAATGGCGCCAAAAACTTGACATGAGTGAGGGTGTGTATAAATTTTTGGATAAATTTTAAGTACTTTTCACTCGTTTATTTAAGCTTTAAAATTATAAAAACACGATATGTAACTATCACTCTTTACAACATGCTAGGGCAAGTGCACCCATCGTTGGCGTAGTATAGTGATGGCAAGATACAGAGGTCGTCCAAGTACACAAGAACTTTTAATACCGAAATATCGTCGACGTCTAATCTAATCAAAACTTGGGAAAAGGTTTTTAATAAATAAACATAAAGAAGTAAACTAAATAATGAAAGAATCAAATAGACAAGATGGAATCACTTGGTTCCGACTCATTATTTATGTATCCTTTGATGGTCTCTATGCTTTGGGTTTTTTAAGAGATTATCTTAGTTAAAGTGGCATGTCCCTCTTTTGGAGGTAACGCTACCCTTAGCCATATTGGTCTGAGTCAGCATGGATACAGTCCCGCAAGGCCGGAATATTGGAAGGTAATTAAGTAAGTTATTAACGCAAAATGGGGCTTATCCCTCTTTTGGAGGCAACGCTACTCTCGGCCATATTGGTCTAAGTCAGCAGTGATACAATTCCGCAAGGCCAAGTTAAAGTTTTATTAGTAGTTTATTATAAGGGATTCAAGCCGTTCCTACTTCCCCCTATTTGATGCTATCTACCTCAAAGGAAGTCCTAATAAGCTTAAACCAAGTCCTTGCAGGATCTCTATACTTAATGAGGCAATAAATTTACCCATACCACCATTCTAACCCCCTTCCAGGCAGTTAACGCGCTTTATATAGCCCGTAAAGCACGAATAAGTGAATCAGCAAAACATGAAGAGATGATAGAATTAAGTTCACTTTCAATATAAAAAACTAGTTATTAAAGTCATTAATTCATACCAATTAAAGAGTTAACCAAAGGCAGGAAATAAAAAATAATACATAAATAACTTATCTTCACCAAGTGATTTAAGAGATTAGCCAAGCATAGCCTTTGTTTGACAAAAACTCTAACGATCAATCTTGGATCCCGAGACTACTACACACACTCTAAGATGGGTGATGATTAAATGTGGTGGATGATGGTGGAGTGGTGGCAGGTGTGAGAGAAGTGGTTTGCCAATGGATGAGTTGAATGAAACCAAGCACCCCTATTTATAGCTGTGAACAGACCCTTCACATGGCCCCGTGCCCGCAGGGCACGACCCTGTGCCTTCCTTCTTCTCTATCTTCATTTAATTCATATGTTAGATCAGTTTGCTACCCGGCCTGGTGTGTCAATGACACGACACCGTGTCCATTGTACTTGCTGTACTATCCTAGATATACAAATCTGGAAGTTGACCATGGCCCGTGCCTAAGGTGACATGGCCCCGTGTCTCTTGTCTGCTTCTCTTTGTCTTTTTCTAATCTGGAATCTTGGAGGGGCACAGCCTCATGCCGACTAGGCACGGCCCCGTGCTAGACTTCTGGTTCGTTGTTTTTAGTCTTGGGGTGAAGCTTGGACGGCTGGTATAGTGTGTTGTCTTCCCGTATTCTGTACTTATGCTGGATTTTGTCGTTAATTTATTTCTTTTGTACATTTAAGCTCTTTTAATTATGAAAATCAAAAGTATACAAAGAAACACACTTTTTCCTATATTAGTACTATAAAGGATTGATTTTATATCGTATTTAATAAAATTTATATTTTAGATTTGATGCATATCAAAGAATAAGCAAACATGATTAATATGAAGACTACTAAAACTACATCATAACCTAAGTCTGAAATTGCTTATGAACCCTAGAACTCATGAAGTCTAATTGAACAACAATTGCTTCCTACCAAACGAAATTGATAGAGGGCTTTTATATAGCTCAAAAAATAAAGTGGATTAGGCATTACAAATTACCCCAAGAGGCTGAGAAACGAGTTCAAATTGCTAGAAGGGAGATTTGAGCCCTAATTACAAGTTCTTCAAAATTGCAGAAAATTATTGTGTTTGGGAAAGGGGTTTTGGTTTAGAGATGATAGAAGACTACGTTTTGGGATTCAATTTGTATAAATACTAGAAATTGATTATGAATTTTTAGTGAGGCAAAAAGGGTCTTGATAAGATTTAATATTGAGAGGTTACACTTTGACTTAGGAGTAGAATCAAGTTCTAAAAGAGTCTAGATACATTTGAATAATTTAGAAACCGAAATGGTTAAGTAAATATACTTGATGGGATATTGATTCTTTTAAAACAACTAAAAAGAAACACAACTAAATATTTATGTTAGGATGATTGTTGAATTTCACCAAATTATATACTTTAATTATATTTATATATAACCTTTGTTTAAATACTAAAATCGCATGATAACAGTTGCAAGTTAGAAATATGTGGTGGCTTAGTTTGAATACTTTTACATCTACAAATTTAAAAATCATTATTTGTTTAAACTGTAAAAACTTATAAAAATTCAAATATGATGACTAATATATATATATATATATATATAAAGGTGTTAAACTCGTTTAGTCAAAACTAATGAAAGTATATAATAAATACCACATATTAAACATGTATAAATTAAGGACTAGAACTAAAATAATATAAGTCTCAAGACATTGAATTCTCAAAGATTATTTTATAAATAGAGGATTGGAATTAAAATGGATATGGAAGCAAGTCGGGTCTCAAATACAGATAATCCATGAGTGTTACAGTCCCTTACTTTAGGAAATTTCGTATCGAAATTTAATAAGAAAAGTCTTCAACAAGATTTGCATAACAGAGTAAAGTATTTCAAAACAATTGCTTCCAGAGGAAAAATAGTGGCCACTTGCAGCACGATTTGGTAAAAGTGCTTTAGACTGAAGATGAATGAGGATTGATGATGAAACTAACGGTGAGTTTGGTAAGGACTCGTAACCTAACATGTACACTAGATAAAAAGAACATTGTTCTATGTCGAGAAGTACACAAAACTTCAAGTGACGCGAATAATGCTACGCTTGAAATATGTTAGGAACACTTACATATAGGAATTACCAGTGGTATACCACCATGTCCCTAGCCATATCACATTCGTCTGATTATCCTAAATCACCCTAGGATCTATGGTATAACACACAAAAGGATTTGCTATGACTTCCATGCACCGATATTATAATTACGTGTGCACCTGCAATTACTCGATTTGTCGCATAGTTCATCTTGTTATGTGAGGGTCAACCTAAACTCCAAAAATAAATCATATAATAACATATTGAATTTATATAGTATTATGAAACATCAAGGATAAAATCATGGCTTACCCGAATATAATTGAATATCAAATATACATATCATTATGGAATAACTAAGTATTAAATGTATATGGAATTATATCGAAATTGCAATTGGAATCGTACAAGATAAAGTATCGAATATATATAGAATTACAGAATAGTTAAGATTGTATAAAATCGAGCGTCGAAGGTAAATAAGATTTTTAGAAAGATTAGAATCATATGTAATCGGATATGGGAATCAAGTTTGAATGTAAGAAAAGTCTATATTGTTTAATGTCAAAGGCCCACTTATGTAAAAGACAATATCGGCTACAAAGATAAATTTGGTTTTGAAAGAGAACTCTATATCCTCTACATAATTCCTTAGACTACATTCCTATACCAACTCCACACCCTGAAAATGATCTTATTGTTAGTGTAAATGATATTGTTAAATCTGAATCTATTACTAACTTTGTCAAAAGCAATGCAGATGTAAAGGTTGAGGTGGAGAAGGTTAAGGATGGTGACTGTTTTGGTGGTAAGATTGGGCAAGGAAGACAAGGGACCAATTATAGTACTATTAATTGGTTTGTTTGGAATATTGATTAAGAAAAATCTGTTTTAAACTCGAAAAACTGTAATAATAGTTTGACTAGCACGGATAACTGTAATAGCCATAAGCATGATTTACATTTTGATACTTGTCATGATAATGTGATGGATGAATGTATTTATTTGAAATCTGTATGTGTACCACCAGTGTTTGTGCCTACTTTAAAACATAACAGGTCTGGAAAATTCTTGACAGAGGAAATTGTATAATTTGCTCCTTCATTTATTGATACATCTAGCTTTGAAGACTCAAAAAGTGAATCAGCATGCAATGCATTTGAAAGCTCACGAGAATCAGCAACTAAAGAAATAGAAGATCTTTCAGACGAAGATGAAGAATATTCTCAAGATGAAAGTCGTCTTGATAAAAAGCTAAAGAAGCTCAACAAAGCATGTTAGAAGCTATCACTCATGTACCATAATTATTTTATAATGTCATGAGCATGTCAAGATAAAGGGATTTCAATGATGTTTAACGCAAAAGAATGTCTTCTCCTCAAGCCAAGATTTATCGTTCCATGTGAAATGATCATAATGACGACACCAAAACAAATAAAACATCTTATGTTGTTAATATGAACTATGTTACAAATAATAATCCTGTGACAATCCGCATTTTTAGGTTAACACCATTAACTTTCTAAGTTAAATCTTTGTGATTAATGAACACTCGTACATGCATCCATATCACACGTGTAAGTTATAACACACGGAACTATAACAAACTAGTAGGACTAGTCTGTACATACACCAAAGTTAATTTGTTATCTTTCTATACAAGTTTCAAGGTTTGAAACATGAGGGACTAGATAATTATCAAGAAAAAAAAAAAGAATATAATAAAAAGACCTAACCTTAACCCGCCCATAAATCCGTACGAATTCTCCCTCCTTCTCGGCTCTCTTATCTTGCAACACAAACACATACTTTCATCCTCTCCCTCTTTCGACATCCCCTCTCTCTCGCAACCTCCTTCTCTCGCAACCCTAACTCTAGTAAGATTTCTTGTTATGTGTTTATGTAGTGTTCCTTGTGTTGTGCTAGAATGATTTTGTTTATATATGTATGTATGCGCAGATTGTAGGGATATATATATATGTGTATGGATATGTAACATGGGTTTTATGATGTTTGTATGCGAAATTGTATAAACCGAAAATATGTAGTCATGAGTAAAGATTAGGGTTGCATGAGGAGCATGATTTTTGATAGCTTATGTGTCAAATCCGACCCTCAAGGGCATGTGCATGCTAGAATTGTTAGAATTATGTTTATACATGTTTTTGTCAAGTGTTAAAAGTTAATAGCTTCTGATAAGATTTTTGTCTAACGTCAAGTTCAATGAATTTCCTTTCAAACCTCATTGGTTTCACATTTTTACGATGAGTTTTGTCATTCAAAAGTTTAAACGAAATCAAAGGACAAAGCTGAATTTTTGATCAGAAATGGGGTTTATGATAAGGGGTATAACTTGGAAAATATGTATAGTTAGGACTTGACATTTTGCAGTAGTTAACCATAGGAGTTTATGAGACACTCCAACTAAAATTTCGTCAATTGGATCAACGATGATTTTTCTATAATTAAATGGTAAACTGTCATTAGAAGATGACAATTTTGACCTTTGTGTAGGATATGATTTTTCACGAAGTTTCGATAAGTTTCAGGACCCAAAAAAATTACATAAGCTTTTATGGATTAAATTACCTGTCTCCTAAAATAATTATAATTTTTTCTGATCCATTTAATATTATAAATAAAATCCACAAACCGGCTGAAAATCTGATGTGGTGTTAAAACTGCTGAAAGTTTGTGTTCATATGTAAGAGCGTTTTAAATTGATTTTGCAAAGTGTTCTTGGGATGTATAACCTGAATAAATGTCATTGAACATGTATATGTTAATACGTGAAATATGTATACATGAAACTTGCTCTTGATCCTGTTATAGAATAATGTACATGAAACTAGTAAAGTGTGTACATGCATGTATTATATATACCTGCGTGAAACCACATTGTGATATCCTAATAACTTAACTAACAACAGGGTAAATATATCAGGATGTGTTTGACCGTAACTTCTCTTAGCTACTTAACTCTTACCGAGCAAATCTAAGGTGAGTGTCACAACTTTTCTAAAAGCATACAACCCCGGTTTGGACTACATTTATTCCTGGGAGGAATACTCTATTTATTGAAGCCTTAATTTAATTTCATTTCTATAGTGGACTAAATAACATCTATCTTGAAAGTACCAACTTTATACCGAATCAGTTGTCGGGGGACAAACGGGATATTAGTTGATAGCACTATTAGGTTTGACAAACCTCACACCATGCTGGGAGCCGGTTGTGAACTTTTGACTCTTTATTTACATCAATTTTGATAGACATTGGTGTGGAGCACAAGACTTAGTCAGTCACTTTTTTGGTACTTCATGTTTAGTTGCTTAACCGTGGGTTAGCTACCAATGACATGTTTTTATAACTTCTGCATTACATTTACTTTTGTTAAACTAAACTAGTGAACTTGCCAAATTTGTGTTAATACATTTGAGCATGATTTGTAGGTCACTAGGTATATGGCACGTTAGGGCATGCATTTGGAGTTGCACGATTAAATGTTTAGACATTACACTTACATGTTTTTACAAACTATGCATGGGTTTTGGGCGTGTGTTTTGTGAAAGACTTAATATTTTATTTTGATTTACGCGTCCACATTTACTCAATAACTTTTGAACAAACATAATTTGTATAAAGATAAAAATGGATGAGAAAGTTTTCTAGCATATAAGTTCGTTCAGTGTAATTAATGGTTATGTGGATCCTGGTTTGTTAGCGGTAAAACACCGCTAGTGGAATTTGAGGGTGTGATAGATCGGTATCAGAGCCATTGGTTATAGTGAACCTGGTTTAAAATTTTTGAAAACTAGACTATAACTTTTTTCGTTTGAGGAAACTACAATGACACTACACTCCAAATTGTATGGTGCCTCATTCTTATCGCATACACTGCAACATGTTCACTTAACATTCACACATGCATTGCGTTAGTTACACTCACAACATCATAGCACATTTATGGGTTTATGTATATAAATATAACATGCTACAGGTAAAATGTCATCCCTAACTCTAACCCGAAACCACAACATGCACCTGGAAAGGAACCTGAGATCTTACCTACTTTTACTGACACCGAGGAATCTGAAGAGGATCCTTACCCTTCCTCCTATTCAGTGGAAGACTCGACTAACCATGCGTGGGCATGGTATCCTGAGTTACTAGGTGAGTGGGTAACTAAGATGAAGGTCCCTAAGAAGGTACCAGCTCTCATGGACACTTAGGAGTTACTAAGTGAGTGGGTAACTAAGATGAAGGTCCTCGAGAAGGTACCAGCTCTCATGGACACTTAGGAGAGAACTTTTGCTGGATTAGTGAGGCATATCGATGGAGAACTAGAGAACGCATTCGAGGTAGTGTAGAACTTTCTGACATCCTCATCTTCCGTTATGCCACAAACAACAGGCTAGAACAAATCGAGAGACATGTTGCAAACTTGACTACGAGACTACTCGAGGCAAGACAAGAAATACAAGATTTGCGTGACTTGCTAGAGTTGCAGAATGCACCTACGGAACAAGAACCAGAAGAAGAGAACTAGAAGAAGAACACCCGGAAGAAGATCCAGAAGAGGACCCGGAGGAAAGCGAGGATGAGGGTTCATTCGTCTCATCCGAGATGATGATTGACCCTACCATATTTATGTTTTCTTTTTACTCTTTTGTTCCTTTTGTTTATGAACTTAGATGAGACTGGTGTTTATTTTGAAACACTTATTTGGACATCTAGTGATTGACTGAAAATACTTTGTGACTACTTGCAATTTATATTTATTAGAGTTGATTATTAAAACACTGAATGATTTGGTTTATGCCCATCTTTCCATTATTGTTTGCTCGTACATGATATGATGAATTATATGCGATATATTATTCTCATATATTGTATTTCGTGGGAAAAGACAATGAGCAGATGCAACGGTGACGTGGTGGTCGTGGAAACCATAATACGACGCTGGCCAAGCTCACGACCCTGATTAATGATTATATCACCGAAGCTCTGCAGCATAACAGCCTGCTCATCCTGGAGGTCAACATTCTCAACCGCTAATCTACACCTTCAAAACTTTCATGCACTGTAAACGTCACCCTTTTATTGGCACTGCTGGAGATGCTAGCCTCCTGCGTTGGTTTGAGAACGTGGAGTCGGCCTTTACTATGCGGAATTTTCCCATGGCGGATCGAGTTAAATTTGCGTCAGGAGTCTTGGAAGGAGTCACGTTGACTTGGTGGAACACACAAGTTCAGATGCTAGGACTGGACATGGCCAATGCAACCCTTTGGAATGACTTCAAGGATATGCTCAAGGAAGAGTACTGTCACTGGGATGATATTCAGAAACTGGAAAGGAAGTACTGGAATCTCAAGATGGAGAGATCTAAGATCAAAGCTTACACTAGTCTTTCTAACGACTTAGCTGTTATGTGCCCTAATATATCCAACCCACCATACAAGAGGATCGAGCTGTACATCGATGGATTAGCCCCTTAGATTCAGAGCATGGTAACTTCTACTAACTTACTTACCATTCAGCAGCTTGTCAGGCTTGCGCACAAGCTTACAGATCAGGTCGTCGAGCAAAACAAACTACCGAAGTGTGGCGCTTCTGTCCCCAATACTTCATCTGATAACAAGCGTAAATGGGACAACATTTCTGATAAGGGTTAAAACTCCAACCAGCAATAGAAAAAAGGTAGACAACCATGGCAACCGAAATTACAATCAGTCCTCTACTACCAACCAAAATCAAGATTCGTATGCCAGCAAGCGCCCTAAATGTAACAAGTGCGACTATCACCACTACGGGCAGGTAGCAAAGGAACTTGCCAAAGGTGTGGAAAACCCGGTCATGCTGTAAAAGATTGCAGAGTTCAGCTTCCGAGGCAACATCAGCAACAACCAGCGCAACAGCTGCAGAGGCAGCAGCAACAACAGCAGGGAAACAATAAAGGTTGTTTTCAATGAGGGAGTGAGGGTCACTTCAAGAAAGACTGCGCATAGTAGAATAGAAATGATAACAACAACGGAATAACAACGATGGCAATAACAGTAATAACAACAACAATGTTGCTCAAGGAAGGGCATTCGTGATTAGTTCGGGGGAAGCCAGAGATAACAACAATGTGGTGACTGGTACGTTTTTTTGTGAATGACCATTTTGATGCCGTTCTATTTGATTCTGGTGTCGATTTGAGTTATGTGTGTAACATTTGTGTAAAACGGCTTTCGAAAACCCGTCCCAAATTATTAATCAAGTTTATTATTGTTTAAAATATTAGAATTATATATACATAATAACAAAAGATTTCAGATAATCTTAATGATATAATAAAATAATTAATCAATTCATGATTAATAATATCACATAAATTAATAAAGACTTAATAAAAAAAAAATAAAGTAAATAGGATTAAAAAAGGATGAATCGGGAATCGAACCCGGGTTCCCCGGGTAAACACACACCACAAACACCGCTGAGGCACACACACCTTTTGGTTAGAAGTTGGAAACAATTTATTCATATATACACTGTGAGGAAAACCTGCAACTCCGATCGGAGATTTCGCAAAATCTCCGACACGGGTTTCCTGAAATAACCTCGTCAAATCTCGATGTCACCAATTCAACACGGTTTCTCCCTATTTTGGAAACAGTCACGGCCGATTGACAATCAAGACCCGCAAATTTTGCCAAAATCAATCAAATAACTCGTTTATCCTTGCCCTATAAATACCGACGACTCCCACACCTTTAATCGTCGCTCCAAACCTTTCAAATAGCTGAGAATACCCTGCTCGAAACCCTTCCTCTGTTTCACCGGAAACCGCCGCCCTTCGTCAGAGAACCAAAGGAAAATGCCACCGTTGGTAACGACCCTCCACCTAATTGTTTTGATTCCATGTTTAGATTCATTATCGAATCGGAGTGAGAAATCACACTCCTGATTATTCGGGCGGTTAAATGTTTTTGGGTTTATTCAAATGGAGAAGATGAGTTGTAGTATGTATATCTATATAATAAAATTTGAGTTATAAACTGGGTTAGACACACAGTCCAGCGGTGGACTGTGTGCACACTAAACGCACACGTTCTGAGTTCGATCATTGCTACCAACACAGTCGCGTAAACAAAGTTTAAAAAAAAAACAAAACTCCACTGACCTCTTAGTAAGTTGTTAAGAATAACAAAAAAACTCTGTTTTACGGGTTAAGCACCCAGCCCAACTGGTTGGGCCGGGTGCAAACTAACCCCAGGGTCGTCGGTTTGAATCCAAGCACACACGCCGGCCGGATCACTTTAAAACCTTTTTAAATTAACAATTTCTGTACTAACTTAATTTGTGTATAAAGATAATTAAAAATCAAGTTATGTTGGGTTAGACTTTGGCTGGGTGCGAAATGCATAGAAGGTCGTGGGTTCGAGACCCCTGGCACACACCGGTTCGACCCTATTAAATCCTTTTTAAATTTAATTAATTTTGAAATAGTCTAAGGAGTGTATAAATATAATTAAAATCAGGATTCTTTCGGTTAGACACGTAGCTCAGTTGGAAGAGCTGCGTGCACGCAACCGAGAGGTCACGGGTTCGAGTCTCACCACACACATGCCAATACTCTCAATCGAACCGGTCTGACAAGGCTGTCAGGATGACAAGATTTTTTTATATTATTTTATTTTTGTTTTATTTTATTATTTTATTCTATGGTTTTATATTAAAAAGAAAATCAATTAAAATGCTTAAAAATATATAATTTCAAGGGTTTTAATTTATCAATAAAAATCTCAAAAATAACTAAAAAAAATCTAAACAAAGGTTTTTAACTGAAATATTTATTTATTTATTTATCGAGTTATCGCGTTATTATTTTAGGTTAGTACTCCTTCATCGGTTAAATTCTCAACTCGTGAGCGCTCATCTTCAATCAAGAATACGCACCCACTGTGAGTGAATCTCTACGAATTCCCCGTTTTAATCATGTTTTGGGGGTGTATCATGTGTCGTATCTTTTTATTATTTATTTTAAACACTTGTGCTAATATCATCTCGCAATCAAATGTGTATAGTTTCGTGTGATTATGTGTGGTTACATTTTATCATTTCAGTGCAATCATTTCATTAGGCCCATCAGTTCCTCCTGGGATACGGGTTGAGCATCAGGTGCCTCATTAGATCGGCTCCGTTTGATTGAGCCTTGATCTCAAGTTCATCATTTATCATGTCATGCGTTCATTGTGGATATAATGTGGTTTGTGATTTTGGTTATGTATATGCATCTGCTCACATATGATTCATGCACAAATTTTATGTAACAACAATATAATTCAACTATTTAAATGTTTTACCAAGGTTCACTTACCAACTTTTGTTGACCCAAATCTTCTGTTTTACTCATGATACAGGTGAACAAGCTGAGGAAAGAAATACATAGGAATGGCCTTAGAAGATTAAACAAAGTTATTACGTTTGGAACAATCTTTTGATTATGTTTGTGTTTGTATAAATTTTGTGTTGAATATTTGAAGTTTTAATTTCAATTTAATAAATATGAAACTTATTAGTAAATATCATGAGCTTTGGTATAACCCAATCATGCCCCGACTTTTATTCCACTGCGAGTCGGGGTGTGACAGATTGGTATCAGAGCTTGTGACTATAGGGATATAGGATAGGTTATTAGACCCTTAGAGCCTATACTAGTTGATTATATTTTAAATTGTTTATGTGTTACATGCAAAATTCATGATGTTTATATGTTTCATGTTTAGTATACACACACAATTATATGCAAGCACACTCACAAGTACATGTTAATATTCGATGCTCGTTATAGTTCATATCTCAACAACATATCATACCTATGTAAACACACACCTCACGATTTCACAATTTCCATGATTTCGTTTCAAAGATTTTTGCAATGTTTTCATATTTTTCAAATCACATCAAAGTGAGTTTTCACGATGGGCATGTAGTAACTGGAAGGGTACGAGTACCGGTAGTCAGAACGTCCTATCTAGGCTTGGCATTCGTATAAATCCAAAATAAAGGACCAGTTTGCCTACCTGGGGACTAAGGATGAGAGTACGAAGGACCTATTAGGCCAAAGCATGCTACACCAAACGTCGTGTGAACTAACCCCACTTTGAGTTGTCATTGTGTCTACACATGGACACCCTCCGACTTTACATCTCGCAATCATGTTTTACGATTTTCATTCGGGTGATGCGAGTGTTATCAAGCCGACACCAATGTGAACCCTTCCAAGCCCAATAGTCATGGGGGCCCACATGACTATACAAGCTATGATATGGGAGACATTTGGAGGCCCAAACATGAGCAAGCTCAAGACATCCAATAGATGTGTTAAGTTATTTTCTTCAGTTATTTATAAATGTTGTTTTCATTCTTTTTATGACACATGACACCTAGAAAACTATCAAACTCATAATCTCCCTACATATATTCCTGTAGATGTCTGCCAGACACTTACGAGATGGTAGAAGGTCAGGAAGGTCGAGCGAATGCATGGCCACACAAATTGCTCAACAAATGGCTGCAGTACTTCCTGACATGTTTTGCAAGTTCAACAAGCTCTCGCCGCAAATCCCATCAACCCTACGAATCAAGAAGGCCAAAACATCGCCAACCCTCCTCCCAAACCCACTAAATGCACCTACAAACATTTCAAGTCCTACGATCCCCCAAAATATGAAGGACTGAAGGTGTCCCCGCTCTCCTCCATTGGTTTGAGGATATGGAAAACACCTTTCTCAATTGCGACTGTCCTGAGGATCGCAAGGTGCGTTACGCTACTGGACGTTTGTTTGGAGTAGCACTTACCTGGTGGAACACGGAAAAAGGGTAAGAGAGGTGTTGAAGATGCCATGGCCTTAACATGGGAAGAATTAAGGGAAATCATGACAAGACGCTTCTGTCCTAGAAGCAAAATCAAAAAGCTAGAAGATGAATTCTATTCTTTAAAGTAAAAGGAAGGAGACCACACCTCCTACAACAAGATATTTCTCGAGTTGAACAGATGGTCCCCAACCTGTTCACTCGTTATACCATTTGATTGAACACTATATTCGAGGCCTCCCCTCGAAAATTAAAGATTCGGTTTTAAGTACTTCTCCTGCAACACTCGAAGCTGCCATGGAATGGCTACGGAACTCACTGAAAATCGCATTCGAAATGTTGATTTAAAGATGAGAAAAAGAAAACACCTTTGAAGCTCCAATCCCAACCCAATCAGGCTCATCCTCAAAGTTCGCTGGTAAGAGAAAACGAAATGGCAAGAATTTCGCCGTCACCCAAAAAATCCTCCACATGCTCCAATCACATAAGTCGCCCTCCAGCCGCACCATTCAAAAAGCCATACACTGGTCCACACCCGAAATATAACCGCTGCCAATATCATCATCCCCTGAGAACCCTTGCCAATATGCATAAGTTGTGGTCGTGCAGGTCACACTATCCAAACTTGCCGTACTCTCCAAAGATCAAACCGCAATCAGCCTCAAGCCCAAACCAATAATCAAATGGTGGGCAAGCCCAACAACCCTTACTTTTACCACCTGCCCAACCCATGGCTCAACCTTACTACCAACCCAACCACCGATGATGCAACCCATAAGAGCCTGCTTCAACTGTGGTGATCCAAATCATTTCTGAAATACTTGCCCAGGCCTGGTGAACATCATTAATGCCCAAGCCCAAGCAAACCCGGTGAACCAAGCTAATCAAGCTAACCCACCTGCTAGAGGAAGGGCTTTCAATATCAAGCCAACCAAGCAAGGGCTGATAACAATGTGGTCAACCGTACGTTTCTCGTAAATGGTAGTTATGCATCCATATTATTCAATACTGGTGCGGATAAGATTTTGTGTCTTTAGAATTCGAATCTAGTCTGACCTACCTTGTGTTAGTCTCGCTGAATCGTTCACGGTGGAAGTTGCTGACGGAAAACCTATTACGTTAAATTCGATTATACGTGATTGTACTCTTACCCTAAATGATCACGATTTCTCGATTGATCTTATTCCCATGAAATTGGAAAGTTTCGATGTTATCATCGGTATGGACTGGCTCAGCCAGCATCACGCCGAAGTAGTCTGTCATGAAAAGTTCATTCGTATTCCCCTCGCTGACGGTCAGACATTACGTATCTTGGAGAAACTCCTTCAAAAGGGCTCAAATTGATGTCATGTCTTCAAGCTCGAAGATATCTTCGCAAGGATTATGTCGCGTTCCTTGCTCACATCGTCAAGAAGGAAGGCAAGGAAAGGAAGCTCGAAGATATTCTAATCGTTAAAGATTTTCCTTAAGTATTTCCTGATGACGTTTCAGGACTTCCTCCTGTGCGAGGATTTGAATTTCGAATCGATCTTGTGCCTGGTGCTACACCAGTCGCAAAATCCCTATAGGTTAGCCCATCGAGATGCAAGAGTTGGCTAGTCAGCTGCAAGAGTGACTGACAAAAATTCATATGTCCTAGCTCGTCGCCTTGGGTGCACCTGTTCTTTTTGTAAGAAGAAAGATGGAACGTTTCGCATGTGCATTGATTATAGAGAGCTCAGCAAGTTGACTGTTAAGAATCACTATCCATTGCCTCGTTGATGACCTCCTAGATCAACTTCAAGGTGCCACCTGTTTTTCAAAAATCAACCTTCGTTCTGGTTATCATCAACTTAGAGTGCACAAAGAAGATATTCCAAAGACTGCCTTTCGAACTCGATATGGTCATTACGAGTTCATGGTTATGCCTTTGGGTTAACCAACGCTCCTGCTGTCTTCAAGGATTTGATGAATAGGTTGTGCAAACCCTATCTCGACCGTTTTGTCATAGTTTTCATCGACGATATTCTTATTTACTCTAAGACAAGATCCGATCATGAGCGACATCTTCGACTTATTCTTACACTCTTGAGGACTGAAAAGCTTTATGCGAAGTTCTCGAAATGTGAGTTCTGGTTAAAAGAGGCACAATTTCTTGGTCATGTCGTTAATGACAAAGGGATTCATGTCGACCCTTCGAAATCAAGGCAGTACAAGAATGGCAAGCGCCACGTACTCCTATCGAAGTTAGGTCATTTCTTGGCTTGGCTGGTTATTATCAACGCTTCATTGCCAATTTTTCTCGTATTCGCCGTTCCACTCACAGCCTTAACTCATAAGGGAAAACCTTTATTTGGGGACCCAAGCAAGAGGAGGCTTCCAAACTTTGAAGAAAAGCTTTGTGATGCACCTATCCTTACACTCCCTGAGGGTTGCGAAGACTTTTTGGTTTATTGCGACGCGTCAGGGCAAGGGTTAGGCTGTGTTCTGATGCAAAGAGGAAAGGTGATAGCCTATGCCTCCAGGCAACTCAAAGTGCATGAGAAGAACTACACCACTCACGACCTAGAACTTGGAGCAGTCGTGTTCGCTCTAAAGATATGGAGACACTATCTTTATGGCACCAAGTGTGAAATATACACTGACCACAAGAGTTTTCAACATATCTTCAATAAAAAGAGTTGAACATGAGGCAACGATGATGGGTCGAACTCCTCAATGATTACGACTGTGAGATTTGATATCATCCTGGCAAGGCAAAGTTTTGGCTGATGCACTCAGTCGAAAGGGTTATGCAAATTCCGTTCATCTTCTATGTTCTCAAATTGTAACCAACATCAAAGATCGAATTCGGGCACTCAACATACTTCTGTAAGGAAAATGACGTACGCGATGAGCTGTCTTGTGGAGCTAAACTCAAAATAGAAACCAAATCGATGGTATTCTTTACTACTTAAACCGTATTTGGATACCCGATCGCGACAACCTTCGTGATTTCCTCATGAATGAGGCACACAAAACACGATACTCTATACATCCAAGAGCCAATAAGATGTATCAAGACTTGCGATACACCTATTGGTGGCCTGGCATGAAGAAGGATATCGCTGTTTATGTTTCCAAGTGCCTTACATGTTCCAAAGTGAAAGCTGAATATCAAAGACCTTCAGGACTTCTAGTCCAACCCAAAATACCTGTATGGAAGTGGGAAAATATAACCATGGATTTCATTACCGGGTTACCTCGCACCTCCAGTGGGTATTACATGATATGGGTAATCATTGATCGTCTTACAAAATCAGCTCACTTCATTCCAATTCGCGAGGACTTCAAGAATGAGAAGTTAGCTCGTATCTATATCAATGAGATCGTAAGCTGTCATGGTATACCTTAAGTATCATTTCAGATCGAGACGGTCGCTTCACTTCATGGACATGGCGAGCCATACAATCCGCTTTGTGTATGCATTTAGACCTCAGCACAGCCTTTCACCCTCAAACTGATGGTCAATCTGAGCACACCATCCAAACCCTTGAAGACAGATTGGGAGCATGTATCATAGACTTCAAAGGTAATTGGGACACTCACCTACCGTTAGTTGAGTTTTCGTACAACAATAGCTATCATTCAAGCATCGGTATGGCTCCTTTTGAAGCTTTGTATGGTCGTAAATGCCGATCTCCAGTATGTTGGCACGAAATCGGTGAAGCGCAAATCACCGGACTTGAGTTGATTCAAGAAACAACCGACAAAATTCTTCAAATTCGAAATAATCTTCTAGTGGCTCAAAGTCGTCAAAAGAGTTACGCTGATAAACGACGAAAGCCCTTGGAGTTTTGTCTTGGTGATCAAGTACTTTTGAAAGTGTCGCCGTGGAAGGGAGTGGTTCGTTTTGGTCAGAAGGGTAAGCTAGCACCACGCTATGTGGGACCATTCAAGATACTCGAAAGAGTAGGTCCTGTAGCATACAAGCTTGACCTACCAGAAGAACTCAACAGAATTCATCCCACGTTCCACGTATCAAACTTGAAAAAGTGCCTCGCCGACCAAAATCTCCATATCCCGTTGGAAGATATTCAAGTTGATGAATCAGTCACTTCATTGAAAGACTAGTAGGAATCATGGATTTCAGTGAGAAGCGTTTGAGACAAGTCATATTCCAATCGTCAGGGTACGTTGGGAGTCAAAACGAGGACCTGAGTTTACTTGGGAACGTGAAGACTCAATACGCGAAAAATACCCACATCTTTTTCCGGTTACAACTACTACTTAAATTTCGGGACGAAATTTCTAAAAGTAGGGGATATTGTAACATTTGTGAAAACGGGTTTTGAAAACCCGCCCCAAATTATTAATCAAGTGTATTTTTTATGTCGTTTGGTTATAGCCTTATTATTTTATTATTATTATTATTGTTTAAAATATTAGAATTACATATACATAATAACAAAAGATTTAAGATAACCTTAATGATATAATAAAATAATTAATCAATTCATGATTAATAATATCACATAAATTAATATAGACTTAATAAAAAATAATAATAAAGTAAATAGGATGCAAAAAGGATGAACCGGGAATCGAACCCGGGTTCCTCGGGTAAACTCATACCACAAACACCGCTGAGGCACACACACCTTTTGGTCAGAAGTTGGAAACAATTTCTTCATATATACACTATGAGTAAAACCTGCAACTCCGACCGGAGATTTCGCAAAATCTCCGACGCGGGTTTCCTGAAATAACCTCGTCAAATCTGTCACCAATTCAACACGGTTTCTCCCTATTTTGGAAACAGTCACGGCCGATTGACAATCAAGACCCCGCAAATTTGGCCAAAATCAATCAAATAACTCGTTTATCCTTGCCCTATAAATACCGACGACTCCCACACCTTTAATCCTCGCTCCAAACCTTTCAAATAGCTGAGAATACCCTGCTCGAAACCCTTCCTCTGTTTCACAGGAAACCGCCACCCTTCGTCGGAGAACCAAGGAAAACGCCACCGTTGGTAACGACCCTCCACCTAATTCTTTTGATTCCTTGTTTAGATTCATTATCGAATCGGAGTGAGAAATCACACTCCTGATTATACGAGCGGGTAAATGTTTTTGGGTTTATTCAAATGGAGAAGATGAGTTGTAGTATGTATATGTATATAATAAAATTTGAGTTATAAACTGGGTTAGACACATAGTCCAGCGGTGGACTGTGTGCACACTAAACGCACACGTTCCGAGTTTGATCCTTGCTACCAACACAGCCGCGTAAACAAATTTAAAAAAAAAACAAACTCCACTGACCTCTCAGTAAGTTGTTAAGAATAATAAAAAAACTATGTTTTACGGGTTAAGCACCCAGCCCAACTGGTTGGGCCAGGTGCAAACTAACCCCAGGAGAGCCACAAGAATTATTTATTCAACTACAAGAACTATTCGATAGGGATTTTATCCGACCTAGTTCTTCACTGTGGGGAGCCCAGTCCTATTCGTAAAGAAGAAAGACGAGATTTTCCGCATGTGTATCGACTATAGAGAACTGAACAAGGTAACTATCAAGAACCATTATCCACTTCCTCGCATTGATGATCTGTTTGACCAACTATAAGGGTCAAGCTTCTATTCAAAATCGATTTGAGCTTGGGCTATCATCAGTTGAGAGTCTGAGAAGAAGATGTTTCCAAAATAGCTTTCCGAACAAGGTACGACCATTATGAATTCTTGGTTATGCTATTCGGGTTAACCAATGCACTAGCGGTCTTCATCGATCTTATGAACCGAGTGTGCAAGCCATATTTTGACAAATCCGTTATTGTCTTCATCGATGATATACTGATCTACTCTAACAGCAAGGAGGAACATGAGCAACACTTGCGTCTTATATTGGAACTTTTAAGGAGATAACAACTTTATGCTAAATTCTCCAATTGTGACTAATGAAATAGGGAGGTACACTTTCTTGGACATGTAGTCAACGAAGTAGGAATACATGTCGACCCAGCCAAAATAAACTCTTATCAAGAATTGGGCGGCACCCAAGACTCCTACGAAGGTGCGACAATTTCTTAGTCTCGCGGCTTACTACCGTAGGTTCATCGAAGGATTTTGAAAATCGCTCAACCACTTACTGCTCTAACCGAGAAGGGCGTTACCTATAAATGGGGAGAATCCCAAGAAAATGCCTTTCAACTGTTGAAACAAAAACTCCGCAATGCACCTATGTTGTCTCTTCCTAATGGAACAGATGATTTCGTAGTGTACTGTGACGCTTCGATCCAAGGTCTCAGTTGTGTTTTAATGCAACGCAAGAAAGTTATTGCTTATGCTTCCCGACAACTAAAAGTTCATGAAAAAACTATACAACCCATGATTTGGATTTGGGTGTAGTAGTTTTTACGCTTAAAATCCAGAGGCATTACTTGTACGGTACCAATGCACCATTTACACCGATCACAAGAGCCTCTAGCACATCTTCGATCAAAAGGAGTTGAACATGCGACAATCGTTTGGTTGAAATCTTGTATGACTATGATTGTGCTATTAAAAACTATCCAGGCAAAGCTAACGTGGTAGTCGATGCCCTTAGTCATAAAGAAACCAAACCAAACATGTTCGAACCCTATAACTTACCATTCATTCCAATCTCCCCGATCAAATCCGTTCTGCTCAGGTTGAAGTGTTGAAGGAGGAAAACCTCCAAGTTGGCATAGGAAAACAACTCGAAGTTAAGTCAGACTGTATTCGCTATTTCATGGAGAGAATATGGGTTCCACTACATGGAAACTTGAGAAACCTTATGTTGGACAAAGCACACGAGTCTCGATATTCCATCCCCTAGTTCCAACAAGATCTACCAAGATTTAAAAGCCCTGTACTGGTGGCCAAACATGAAAGCTAACATAGTACTTATGTAAGCAAGTGCTTGATTACGCTAGAGTCAAGATCAGTACCTAAAGCCATCTGGTTTGCTTCAGCAATTAGAACTACTGATATAGAAATGGGAGTAAATTTCCATGGATTTTATTACGGGATTACCCAAAACTTCGAGCGGGAATGAAACCATCTGGGTCATCATGGACCGTTTCACCAAATCAACTCACTTCCTCGCAATCAAAGAAATGAACAAATACGATAAACTTTCCAGTATTTATTTGAAGGAGGTAGTCACTCTTCCATCATCTCCAATCGTGACCCCCGTTTTGCATTTCACCTGTGCAATCAATGAAGAAATATTTAGGCTCGTGTTTAGACATGAGCACTGCATACCATCCCAAACCGATGGTCAAAGTGAACATACCATCCAGACTCTCGAATATATGCTTCCGAAATGTTTTATCGACTTTGGTAACAGTTGGGCGAGACACCTACCCTTGGTGGAATTCTCCGAAAATAATAGTTACCATTCTAGCATTCGGGCAGCACCGTTCGAAGCGTTGTATGGATGAGTGTCGAAGAGATAGTTAAATCACAGGTCCTGAACTCGTGCTTGAAACCTCCGAGAAGATTGTTCAGGTCAGAATATGTTGGCAGCTCGTGACCGTCAAAAAAGTTACGCTGACAAACAATAAAAGCAATGGAGTTCCGAGTGGGTGATAAGGTTCTATTGAAAGTCTCACCTGGGAAAGGAGTGGTCTGTTTTGGGAAATGGGGCAAGTTAGACCTACCTGAAGAACTCACTTAGACCGTTCAAAATTGTGGAAAAAATCGGTATGGTGGCCTATAGATAGACCTACCTGAAGAACTCAGTGGGGTGCACAATGTCTTTCATGTCTCAAATATAAAGAAATGTCTATCTAATGAGACACTAGTGGTCCCACTCAAGGAGCTAAAAATAGATGATAAATTGCGCTTTATCGAGGAATAAGTACAAATTATGGATGGGGAGGTCAAAACCCTTAAACACAGCAAGATCCTAATCGTACGAGTTTGTTGGAATTCAAAACATGGACCGAATTCACATGGGAGCGCGAGGATCAAATGATGCGCAAATATCCTCAACTATTTAAAATTATTATGTTAAATGCCGAATCTACTATTGAATTTCGGGACAAAATTCCTTTTCAACTTGGAGATGATGTGATAACCGGGGAAATCCTTAGACACTTTAACCTCTTATTCGTGATTGTGTACAAAATTTCGGGATGAAATTTCTTTCAAATCGGGGATGATGTGACAACCCGCATTTCCAGGTTAACACCGTTAATTTTTTTAGTTAAATCTTTGTGATTAATGAACATCCATACATGCATGCATATAACACATGTAGGTTAAAACACCAAAACTAATACAAACTAGTGAGACTAGTCTTGTACATACTCCAAAGTTAATTTGTTAACTTTCTATACAAGTTTTAAAGGTTTTAAACATGAGGGACTGGATTTGCATTTATCAAAAAATAAAAAAGAAAATAATAAAACAACCCAACTCTAACCCGCCCATAAAACCCTATGACTTCTCCCTTCCTCTCAGCTCTCTCATCTTGTGACACACTCACATACTTTCAGCCTCTCCCTTTCTCGGCAACCCCCTCTCTCTCGCAACCTCCTCTGAACCTAACTCGGTAAGACTTCTAGTTATGTGTTTGTGTATTGTTCCTTGTGATGTGCAAGAATGATTTTGTATATATATGTATGTATGTATGCGAGGTGTAGGTATATATTATATATATATATATATATATATATAATTATATATATATATATAACATGGGTTTTATGATGTTTGTATGCAAAATTTTATAAACGAAAATATGTAGGCATGAGTAAAGTGTAAGGTTGCATAAGGGCATGATTTATGATAGATTATGTGTTAAATCTAACCCTTAAGGGCATGTGCATGCTAGAATGGTTAGAATTATGTTTATAATGATCATGTACACATTTTTGTTAAATGTTGATAGTTAACAGCTTATGATCAGAATTTTATGTTGATTTGTAAAGGCCATATATCAGCCAAAACATAATGAAACTAAGTAGTTTTTGGGTCTAAAGTCAAGTGTTCTTAGGATGTTAACCTGAATAAATGTCACTGAACACGTATATGTGAATACGTGAAATGTGTATACATGAAAATTGCTCTTGATCCTGTTGTAGAATAATCTGCATGGTAGCATACATGTGTAACATGAAAACTAGTAAAGTGTGTACAAGCATGTATTATAGATACCTACGTGAAACCACATTGTGATATCCTAATAATTTAACTAATAACAACATGGTAAACATATCAGGACGTGTTTGACCCATAACTTCCCTTAGCTAGTTAACTCTTACGAGCAAATCTAAGGTGAGTGTCACTACTTTTCTAAAAGCATGCATTCCTGGTTTGGGACTACATTTATTCATGGGAGGAATACTCTTTTTCTTAATGCCTTATTTAATTTCATATCTATAGTGGACTAAACAACATCTATCTTGAAAGTCCCTAATTTAAATCGAATCAGTTGCCAGGGGGACGGGTATTAGTTGATATTAGGTTTGACGAACCTCACACCGTGCTGGGAGACGGTTGTGAACTTTTGACTCTTTCTTTACATCAATGTTGATAGAAAATGATGTGGGGCACAACGTTTAATCAGTCAGTTTTTCGGTACTTCATGTTTAGTCGCTTAACCTGGGTTAGCTACCCATGACATGCTTTTATAACTTTTGCATTTACATTTACTTTCGTTAAACTAAACTAGTGAACTCGCCAACTTTGTGTTGATACATTTGAGCATGCTTTTGCAGGGCGATAGGTATATGGCACGTTAGGGCATGTATTTGGAGTTGCACGATTAAATGTTTAGACATTACACTTATATGCTTTTACAAACTACACATGGGTTTTGGGCGCATGTTTTTCGCAAGAATTAATATTTTTTTTTATTTACGCTTCGCATTTACTCAATAACTTTTAAATGAACTTACTTTTTATAAAGATAAAAATGGATGAGAATGTTTTCTAGCATATAAGTTTGTTTAATGTAATTAATGGTTATGTGGATTTGGCTTGTCACGCACCTCGCGTAAAACCCTGCTAGTGGAATTTGAGAGTGTGACGAATCCCATGACTTGTTTACTTTCAAAAGCATTAGAATCTGGGCCATTTTTATGGTATAAGCGATTAGGGCATGTGAAACACAAACATGATTTTAAAACTAAACCTTGTTCGAGGCTTACCTTGCAAGGAATTTCCCATATTCTAAAAAATGTTTAGTCTGCGCCCAAGGAAAACACCGTAAGAAATCGCATAAGTCCAAAATAGTGCACTCAATCAGTGTACTATTTCAATTAGTGCAAATGGATCTTTTTGGTCCAATAGCGTTAAAAGTTTTGCTAAAAACTCTTACTGCTTGATCACAGATGACTATTTTTGCTTCACTTGGGTTTACTTTCTTAAATCAAAGCGTGAAATTGCAAAGTTGTTAAAGAACTTTATTCAAACAATCGATAATGTTATCAAGCTGAAAGTTAAGTCAAGTTAGAAGTGATTAAGGAACTGAGTTCAAGAACCATAATTTCATCTCTTATTGTAATAGTAAGGGAATTCATCGACAGTATAGTGCTACCGAAATCCTTTGCAGAACGACTTAGCTTAATAGAAGAATTGCGCTTTGATTGAAGCTGCACACATGATGCTCAATAATTCTAAACTTCCGATTATTTTCTGGCTGAAGTAGTTAACATAACATGTTATGTGCTAAATCGAGCCTTAATAGTCAAGCCTCATAGCATTTCAGGCGTTTTAGGTGTTCTTGTACTACTATAACACTCAATAGAATCTGATAAAGTTCAATTTCGTTGGTGATGAATGTATTTCTGGGATATTCTTAATGTCAGAAATCTTACGGTGTCTGCAACAAATGCACAAAGATGGTTTTGTAATCATATTATGTCGACTGGTAGGAATCGAATGCTACAAACACAGGAACTAGTCCCGACTGGTTCTTTGATGTAGATGTGGTGTTCAATACTTTCAATAGTACCATTTCGGAATCTCAAACTCAAGAATCCTCAACATCCGATCAATTCTTTGTTTCTTCAGAAGTCGAAGTTGCTCCATTTACAATCCGTCTTACTCCTCTTGTTGTTGATCCTATCATTCCCGTTCAAGAAACTAGTGGTGATACATCTATAGAGAATGCATTTTATGTAATACTATTTTATAAAAGCTATTTTATTTTATTTTTTTATAAACTTGTTTCCCTATCAACTTTAGGCTTCTATGTCATATCCTATTTTACCCATTTTTATAGAAACCTTGAGTTATATTATAAAATTTTAGTTTAGTTATAAAAGATATTTTTATAAGACTTATAAAATGCCCTTTTTATACGATTATACATTCAACATGAATACACATCATTTGTTTTTACATTGATATGTCTTGTATATATAAAGACATGTGGGTTCGTAATTGAAATTTGACTTTTAGCTACAAATTTTTGTAATAGTGTAAATTTCCACTCATTTTAAAATTTATTATTCAACAGATGAGTATTAGTTTAGTAGGTAGTATTTTAAGAAAGAAAAAAATAAATTCATAACGAGCCTATAAACTATATTTTGTATCTTTTTTTTAGTTATTAAAGAATTAAATATTGAAAGCAACGTCTATATTAGTTAAGGGTAAAAATTATCTGATGAGGTATTTTTTTAAATTCTTAAATTTTTAATTTTGATAGCATCAACTAGGTTAAGATCTGGTGTAAAATAACAATATAATTAATTTTCTATATTGCAACACTATTTTTATCGCTTTCTCAAGGTAATTGTGTAAGATTTTAATTTATTTTTATATTTCATTTGTTTTGATAATCCTTTTATCCATAACTTAGTTAACATTTTACTCTCAAATGATGATTTTTATTTTAAAAAAACTTATAAAGAAATGAGTTACTGTACGTGCTTAATACTAAAGTTTAAGTTCGGTTTCTATGTGTGTTGTTCCATGAGAACATTTTATTTGATTGTATTATTAATTTCAAATCCTCATCCCAATCTTTAAATCCGATTTTCAACTTTCCATTTAATAAATGTTGTATTTAATACATAACGGTTTATTTCTTTTTTTTTTCACATAAAAGGTTATGTTAGATTAATGTATTGTTTTTATTATATTATTCTTATATTTAACAATTCTTTTCGTTTACATTATTTGATTGTTAGGTTTACAATGTTATATTTTTAATATAGTATAATATAATAATACTTTGAGATTATGCATTAAGGCAATGCCACTTTAACCATTCGTTTCAATATAGTTGTCTGTTATAAAAAAAATACAAACTACGATGTATATTATTAGGACTTTTTATTACTAAATATAATTTTTAATATTGTGATAAAGTTAACCTAAATAGCATAAAAAAACTTAAACTAAATATGTTTTAGACATATTACGACTATATTTTTGGGTTCTTTATTTTGTTTGCTATACCGAGTGCACCAAAACCAATTGAATCCTCAATCGCCGCAACGTGCGGGTCTTATGCTATCTTATTTTAATATATTTATGAGTAGATGCGAGTAGAAGAAAGAGTAAAAAATAATAAAAACAAGAATAAATAAATTAATACTTAAATTGAATAAAATAAATATTAGGAATGTGATGCAGGATGTTTTTTAAAAGTGACTAACAAATCTAAAAAAGAAATGTGAGTTTTAGTTAAATTATATGGTTGAGAATGGGGAATGAGATGTGAATGCCTTAACTGAAATAAAATTAGCTTTTATAAGAAAATAAAAGCTGAATACGATTTTACTGGGTAGATCTGTTTGTGTATATTAGAAAAGGAAGCTGAAAAATAAGCAAATTATGTAATTCCAAAAATAATAAATAAGCCAAGAAGCATCTACCTGGACGCCATAACATCACGTTAAAGGTTGTTTGTCCTCAAATATATATTGAACCCACTTGAAGTGATAGACTTCCGATGCATAACCTCCCAATATTGGCTGTAATATAAAGTCTGGCAAGATTTTAAACATCGAACAAACTTTTTGGTCACTAGTTGGTGCATATGATCTTAATGATAATACAATTGAAAACTAAATTATGTATAAAGTATAGTACAGTTATATAGTTTTGGGAATAAATAACAAATATGAAGTCATCCTACGCTTTCAACCGGCATTGGCCTTTCTTTTAACCATTTGTCAACAATGATAATAATAGTCCAAAATAATGTAACCACTGAAACTCAGTTATAAATATAAACTTCAGTTAAAGAGCTATAATCCCAATGATACATGTAGACACTCCATCCTCACATCTTCAAACGTAAAATAGACACAGTGATCCATGGAAGGGATGCAGAATGAATCAAAAGTTTCGGAGGAAGCAATCGCATTTCAGCCGTTAATCTGACTGGAATTTCATCTCCTGTTGTTAACAGCAAAGATTATGATCATCAAGAAATGGACTCTTATCAGGTTAGTTTCATAGCTTTAGTATGCATTTTCTTATTTTACGTCTATATATATAATCAAAAGATGATTATTCTGACGTTTAAAGCTATGAAAATGGCTAAACAATTCTGAACTAATTTTAACTTTGGTATTTCAGAAACCTGGATGGAGAACTTTCCTCTCATTTGTTGGTCCTGGTTTTCTAGTTTCTTTGGCTTATCTTGATCCTGGAAACTGTAAGTTTGATATTTACAGATGAACAATAACATTTTCTCTCCTTTACTCACAACACTTTGAACCACCTATAATCACTTTCAAATATAAAAAGCCCCCTCACAGAATTTGGGGGACAGACTGTGAATGCTCTTAGGCCTTAGTTACCTTAAATATTACAAACTTATCTATGTTTGTGTACAGTGGAAACTGATTTACAAGCAGGAGCGAATCACAGATACGAGGTTAATGTTCATGCCAAGAACACCCACTCATACACATACACTTTGATAAAAACACCTTTAATTTGATTGTCGAATAATGTCATGTTTTCAGCTTCTTTGGGTGATTTTAATCGCTTAATCTTCGCACTTGTCATTCAATCTCTCGCGGCAAATTTAGGTGTAAGCACCGGTAAGATTATCAAATTAATTATCATTAGCTCTCTATGTATTATATTCGCATGTATATCTTGGAATTCTTATTATATTACTAATGATAAGTTAAAGTAGCTATCTACCTCTAGTTTATTGTTCTTATGTTTAAATAGTTCGAGGGTACTTTTCAAACTTTGATGGTTATCTTGTATTGTATTAGAATTGTTTCTTTTTTTTTATTTCCACGTAGTTTAAATAAGCTTTTGTAAAAGGTTTTTAAACTTGGTTTGCTTTCTAGGGAGTTTACTATTAGTCAAAGAAGCAGACCCATTTTTTTAAAGTTTTCTCATGTTAACATATTCGAGGAGTATGCTTGCCACGTAAATATTTGACGTCGGATCCTGTTTAGAGTCTGCTATCCTGGGCAGCGAATTTCCTAGAAACCAAAATAGCTCTATAACGTCTCCGAAGCGCTTATCATTTTGCTAAAACACGTAGATTTAAAAAAAACAGTCGTTTATCATCTTTGTGCGTAAAGAGAGCTCGACATATGTTAGTAACAAAATAATTATTTAACAAATGTGAGGCTTCTTATCCAGGCAAGCATCTATCCGAGCTATGCAAGGCTGAATACCCAACTTTTTGTCAAGTATTGTCTATGGCTGCTAGCTGAGGTTGCAGTCATTGCAGCAGATATTCCCGAAGGTATGGTTGTATTTTTGTGAATTAACAAACTAGAATTATGTGGCATGATGTGTTCAATCATGTATATAATGTTCTATTTTTAAGTTTTTTCTGTAAATTTTATATTGGAATTGCTTTGATGTTGACAGTGATTGGGACAGCTTTTGCACTGAATATCTTATTCAAGATTCCTGTTTGGGTTGGAGTTCTTCTCACTGATTTCAGCACCCTTCTCCTTCTTGGCCTCCAAAAATATGGTGTAAGTTGACTTTTTTTTTTTTTTTATCAAAAGGCCGGCAATATTTAACTATTTAAGTGGCAATCGAAATACTAACACATGTGTTGCCTTTCTATCGTTCCGTCAATGTTTGATAGGATGAATTAATATGGTAGTTAAATTTCTTAAACTTTGTCGTGTCCCATTTAGAACTTCACTAGCTATCCGCTTACTTTATGAACATGGAACCTCAAAATCTAAACTATTAAAGGTGAAAAACACCCAAAAACTAGCGGTTTGAAAAAACAATTTTGCAATAACATTGATTAAAACTTTTATTGGATTTTCGCCGGCTAAAAAATGAGAAGTTTGATTTTGTTTTTTTTTTTTGTAAATTGGGTCACATCGGCGCAAAATTTTCATACCCTTCCACGCATAGCGCCATTTTGGGGCAAGACTTGGGTATTCTTGCACCAAAAAAGTATAAACAGTATCACAATGTGTGCTTATAATAAAATACAAATTTATATGTTTAAAAAATGAATTAACTTTAAAAATATTCGTATATAATAGTATAACAATTCTATAAAAATATAAAATATAAGTTTTAAGGAATAAAAGTACAGTTGAATATAATACATATATAATATATATATAATTATATATTTATATATTGTTTATATATATAAAATTTAAATTGGATGATTTAATGAAATAATGGGCAGTAAGTGATATGTATCTTGTTTTCTGTAAACAAATATAAAAATACGTTATACCTAATTATATAAAAAAGTTATTATAGATGATGAAGACTTGTAACAAATTTAAAAAAAAACATAAATCAATAATAATAATAATAATAGTAGTACTAGTAGGAGGAGAGTAGTAGCCAAGAAACAAGAAAAACATCAAATTTACAAATCAATAAATATAGTATTTTAAACTAATAAAATTAATGATTTTTTTAAAAAAATAATTTTAGAAATTAACTAAAAGAGGTTTGTGTAACGTCAACGTTGCATAAGTTTTGGAAAGTTTTGTGCCGAGGTGGATATTTTGGTAAAAAAAAAAGATGTTTGTAAACTAGTCTTGTTCAACGTGATCATTTTGATGATTTTCTATATCGAATATTTATGATTTTTTTAATATGTAGATGGTTTAGCTAAAACATAAATGTTTTCGGAAGGGTTTTAAAAGTGTTTTGGTTGTAGGCAATTCGATACCAAAGTACAGAAGTTTGTTTTTGGCGAACTCAAACTCATAAATATTGAATTTCTTATTTTTCTGATAAAACAGTTACATATAGTTTGTTTGTCTTCCAATAACTTGCAATATTTTACTTTTTTTTTTAATCTAAATAAGTATTTTTGTTTAATATTTTTGTCAACATTAAGATATTAACTTTAAAAAAACTAGCTGTTAATAAAGTTTTTTTTTTTGTCTCATAGATATAAAAAATTACTTTGTTTTGAAAAACCGTTGTTTTTAATTAGCCAAAAGAGTGTGTACGATTAGACGTTTTAAAAATAAAACTTAAATATTACACTACCCCTTAACGCTCCGGAGGTAGTGTAAAGTTTGGAAAAATTTGACGTTTTCTCGATTTCGCTACCCCTATAAAAAGAAAATTTTGAAACTTTCCCTTTGATGTTTTTTCAATATCCGTCGCTGGGTGTTGCCATATATTATCAAAACATAAAACATATATGTTACATAGAATTAAGATTGTTCATAAAAGTGCGTACACATATGTAGGTGAGGAAGCTAGAAGTATTGATAGCCATTCTAGTTTTCATCATGGCTGGTTGCTTCTTTGGAGAAATGAGCTATGTGAAGCCGCCTGCTGGTGATGTACTAAAGGGAATGTTTGTTCCAAAACTTAGTGGCCATGGTGCCACTGGTGATGCCATTGCACTACTTGGTGCACTTGTTATGCCACATAATTTTTTCTCCATTCGGCTCTTGTTCTTTCGCCAAGATTCCAAACTCTGTCCGTGGGGTCAACGTAAGTTTTTTCTAAATACAAGGACAATTAAAAGATTTTAACCCGAGTCTGTGTCTTACTGGATGATGTTTTGTCTAACAGGATGCATGTAGATACTTTCTGATAGAGAGTGGAATTGCACTTTTTGTGGCATTCTTGATCAACGTCTCGATCATATCTGTTTGTGGCACTGTTTGCTCAGCCGAGAACCTTTCAAGTGATGCGTTGGATCGCTGCAGCGATCTTTCGCTTGACTCAGCTTCATTTCTTCTAAAAGTACGAGTTATTTTATATGTGCATCTTATAGCTACTATGAACTTTAAATTTGATAAAAGATTCTTAATTTTATCCCAATTTGCCACACAGAATGTCTTGGGGAAGTCCAGTTCTACTCTTTATTCAATTGCACTGCTAGCTTCTGGCCAGAGTTCAACCATCACTGGCACATATGCAGGACAGTTTATTATGCAGGTAAGGAAGTCTCTTTGCATTGAAAATGCAGTTAGCATGCGATTTCGGTATCAATATCATGTTTTTAATAGTCAACCCAGTGTGTACTCACTACGCGCTGAATGCTATTTGCAGGGTTTCTTGGATTTAAAGATGAGGAAATGGCTCAGTAACTTGATAACAAGATGCATTGCCATCACACCTAGTTTAATAGTGTCGATCATTGGCGGATCTTCTGGTGCTGGAAGATTAATTGTCATAGCATCGGTTTGTATCTCACACTTCCTTTCCATAATTCACATTTCAAAGTAGGTGTGATACTTGACCTGATTACCTGTAACATGCATACCCATTTACAAGAACCATGAACTTTATGGTAGACATGTTATTTTAATTCTTGTTTTTCTTCAGTCTTTGGCTAATGGAATATTCGATTAGCGAACTAATTTTTAGTCTTATATTTCTAATTTCTTGGGTAATAAAGTTATATACAAACATAAATGGTAAGGAATGTATTTGGAAATCTCAGTGGGTAACTTTTAACAAACTAACAGCTATACTCGATATATGCGTGTATACTCGATACCTAATCAATAATTATTTGACAGATACCAGATGAGTATTGAATTAGGTATGGGACTGGGATTACGTAACAATTCCCATCCCTATTTCAAATGCATTTACATGTGTCTGTAAGGTGATTTTTTTCTTAATGATGTGTGACAGATGATATTATCATTTGAACTTCCTTTCGCCTTAATTCCACTCCTTAAATTCAGTAGCACAACTATAAAAATGGGGCCATACAAGAATTCAATGATTGTGAGTTACCAATCTTCTATTTTCACTACATATTTAGATATGATATACATATAGCTAAATTAATGGAGGACATTAATGACGCTTTCTTATGCAGATCATCGTCTTCTCGTGGGTGCTAGGACTTATGATTATCGGCATCAACATTTACTACTTGACCACCTCATTTGTTGACTGGCTAATCCATAGCACTTTACCTAGAGTTGCTAACGTGTTCATTGGGATAATAGTGTTCCCTATCATGGCAATCTATGTGCTATCTGTACTCTACCTTATGTTCCGTAAGGATGTTGTTGTGACCTATATCGAACCAACGAAACTTGATCCAAGTGCTCAAGTTAGCATGGAGAGTGGCGATAATGGTGCTGGTAGAGGGCATGGGATGACAAATGCCCCTGATAGAGAGGATCTTGCTGATATCCCACTACCAGAATAGAACAATTAGCATGTTTTTTCGGTTATTTTGAGGCTCATTAATATCTAGCGTTAAAACATTCTCCGCGGCTACCGATCTTCAGAGGTTCAGGTTGGTTCAACACAACCACAGTCACATCCTTAAGGGAGAAAAAGTGTGATGTGCTTATGCTTGTATACCTAGTAATGTTGAATTTAATGTCATAAACATATGTAGACGTAATAATCAATGTTAAAGGTGATATTATGTGTGCTATTATAGAGATTAATACAGTGAAATTTCGATGTGGGAATTATTTGGGATTATGAAACTTTCATTGACAGAAGCCTAATTGTAGTTTGTATTTGATGTGTTTTAGAATGATAGAATGAGATTGAAAGGCAATAATTGCTGGATGAAGTGGTGGAAAAGCTTGTATTTATCGTGGTAGATGCAGGTTCGACTCTCATTTGGTGTAGAGTGAGGTACTTGTGGGCAATGATAGAATACTTAAGGAAACTTGGGTTCGATCCTTGAGCCAAACGGGTTTTACCGATAATTTCATCGTCGTACCTACAGGCGGGTGGGTTACCGGGTTTTCTCCGGAATTGGTGATGGACTTGGGTTGCTCTCGAAGTACTCCGTTTAATCTAGTGGGTGCTCTAAAATTGCTCGGGATTGGAGATTGATTATGTTGGCTCTTAGAAAGAAAAAAGAATGAGACTGAAAGTTATTGTAATTATATATTATTAAGTGGAAAAGTGAGGTATAATTGAAATATAATTATAGAACTCAAAATTTAAAGAAAAAAAAAGATGTGGATTAACATGATTAATTTGAAAATGACCACTCACCTTTCCTATCTATCACTATTAGTTTAATTTAAATCCTATCTATCACTATTAGTTTAATTTAAAAATATAATCTAATATAATATAATTCTTTTTTTAATATATATAAAGTAAATCATCTTTCAAAATAATCATATAGTTTATTCTCCTTCCATTTTTAAAATATACAAATTTTCAATAATTTAACAAATTAAACATCTCCTAAGTTTTCTTTTCAGAAAAACTGATATAAATTAGAATATTAATTAGTACTTATTTAAGGAATGAAAGAATTTAATCTTTACTTTTCCAGATACTTCAAACTAAAATATTTCAATAGCAATGATTATTATAGATGAGGGTAGTTAAATAAAGAGAATCTTCTTTAATGTTCGATTTTAAAAGTAATTATTATTGTTTTAAGGCGAGAATTGAAACATTTTTTTTTCTTAGTCGGGTATGTGTGGGTGGGGTGGGTGTATTAAAAAATAGGAATGAGTTTAATCAATTTACAGTTGATACAGATGATAAATTACAAACAAAATAACAAATATCGTATGCAAAAAAGTTTTTGAAAGTGTGTGAATTGTATTGGACTTTCATTTTTTATTGTGATATGTAACAAAAATAGTTCAGTTATATATGTTTTTTACATATTATTATAAATTTATTTTTTATTATACAATCTCATGCAATATACGAGTATATAACCTAGTATATAACAAATAACTATTTATGTTTATGGTCAATGGAACTATTATTACAAACCACCAAGGAGGTACTCGCTTGGTAATGCTTAAAATGACAAAGACATTGTAAGTTGATTTAGACACAACCTACTCAACAACTTGAAGAGCCTAAAGCAAAATTAAATTTGGAGGTCCATTTCAGAATCGCATACACACACTTTTCCTCCTTTAGGGGATGGGGAACTCTATAGACGGGAGGTTTTACGGGTTTACGAACCCGTTTAAGTGAAACTCCCCACTCAATATTACACATAAATTTATAATCTAATATATAATATGAGACTATTTATGTTGATGGTCCATGGGTACATAGAACTACCAGCTAGGGCTTAAAAACGATGCACAAAGGCATGTAATATATCTGGACACGATTGGCTCAAAAACATAGGGGGCCTCAAGCGAACTTAATTTTGGGGGTCTTTTTCTGAATCACATATAAACACTTTTAAAGGGGGATGGGGCACTTGCTAGACAGAGCACAACGGGTTTGGTGGGTTCAACTAAAGCACCGTCGCAATTACTTTGATCTAGCTAGATGGGAGGTTCCACGGGTTCACGAACCCGTTATTGGATGGAGTGAGATGTGACCATTGGAGGGGAAAGACGACGTGGATATGCATTGGCAAGCGTGGAGGTCCATTAGAACATCGCAGCAACTAATTTAATGTCGTGGGGGTTTAAAAGGAAATGAGGTGTCATAACAAAATTGGTCGATGGTGAGGATTCAAGCGCCCCACCCCCGTTTAATACATGGTCTATAACCTAGTATATAATTAAAACACTATTTATCTTGATGGTCCATGGAATTATTAGGCTACTCGGTGTGGGGGACGTCCAGGCCGGCCTGGCCCGGCGACGCCCCCAACACCATTTCCTGTGGGTCGTCGTCATCCTTCACGTCTAGGGGGAGACGTTGAAGACGGAGCATATGAGACAAAAATTCTGGCCGTTCAACGGCTATAATTTAAAAAAAGAAATTCAATTTTCCTTAAAAACAATAATGTTACTTACAAATATACCAAATCACCCAATTTTTTACACACTTCAACCATTTCTCTCTCTCAACTTTATACAATTCTTCTACTTTTTATAAAATTCTTCTACTTTTTATAACATTCTTCTACTTTGTCATGGATCCATACAACCCGAACCCGAACCCAAACCAAAACATTTTCTCGGTACCCGGTTACTATCCTACGATAGAACCAAGTTGGTCATCCTCGCAATTTTCTTACAACACTTTCTCGGGTTTTCAACAAATCCCCAACGCTCTCTCAAATGAGCCAACTCCAATCAATGTAATAAATGCAATAGTTACAACAAATGATGATGCGGAACTCGTTCAACTCGCAATTTCAATCTCAACCACAACCTTCACCAACACCGGAGTCTCCCCAACCACAACCCGTAGAAGATGGCGTTGAAGAATGTATTCCGGAGTCTCCCCAACCACAACCACAATCCTCGAAACGGAAAATATGGAAGCAAGAGACGGGTGACAAAGATCAACCTTCGAAAACCAAGGCAAAATTTTGGACAAAGATTGAGGAGGAGGCGTTAGCGAAGGCGTGGATTAGCACATCAAAAAGCCCCAGTGTCGGTATGTAAAAATATATAAATTTTATACTAAAAATATATAAATTTTACATTTGTTAATATATACTTTTGTTGCATTCTAAAAATATATGTAATAACCAAACCGGTGATGGGTTTTGGAAAGAAATATCATCAAAGTTTCTTGCGATTATGGAACAAGGTCATTATCACGATATTGATTCCATCTCTTCGAAGTGGCGGAAGATGCATCGGTCGTGAACCGGTTTCAACGATATATAATAAGTTATATACTAGTGTTAATCGTCGTAGTGGGATGAGTGACGAAGATGCTTTTAAAGAGCGATGCGTAAATACGAAGATTCACATCGGGTCGTTTTCCCACACGTACGGGCTTGGGAAGTTTTGCGAAGCAGTAACAAGTGGGCGCCGGTTTCAAATGAGGTTGCAATGACTAAACGAACAAAAACCTCGGAGACCGACAGTTATAGTGCGGGGGGCTTGGATGTACGATGCCAATAAATATAAACGACGAGCCCGAATTTGACGAAGAAGAGTATGGGGTTCGAGAGGAGGAACGTCCCGGGCAGGGACAAATCCAAAAAGGCGGCGGCTGCAAAAAAAAACATGCGGAAAGGGGGGGGCGGCGGTTCCAAATGGACGAGTTTTATGCCTCAGTTCAAAGTGTATATCGAGGTCACGGCCAAAAAGGCACACACGAAAGAACGTGAAGTGGAAGAAATGGTTCGGTTGAAGAGTAAAAAGAATGAATATAAAGAGTGGAAGATAATGACGACCGGCATAAACTTCGTATCCAGAAGAAGATCAGCGATGTTAAAAAAAATGAAAGAAAAGATCACGAAAAAGTGGAGTTCTTAGGATTTTTATTTTTTTATGTTATGTTATTTTTATTTTTTAGGTTATTTTTTTATTTTTTAGGTTTTGTTTTTTTTATTTTTTAGGTTATGTAATGTGTGGTTTTTAATATAATGATTTTATTTATATTAAAAATGTTAAAAAACTAGTTGAATTAACTAGGTGGGGTAGAGCCATCACCCATTGGCGCTGACATAAGGGTCATCCTCCAAGAAGAGCCATCACCCATACAAAGTAACCTTATTACAAACTACCAAGTAGGTAATACTCAATAATGATACACAAAGGCATCGTAAATTGATCTAGACATTACTGGCTCAACAACTTCGGGGCCTCAAGCAAAATTAAATGGGGGGGGGATCCTTTTCTAAATCGCATATAAACACCTTTCCTCCTTTGGGGGACGGGGCACTCGCTAGATGGAGCACAACGATTGTTACTATAGGGCAAGGCGAACCTAACATGTTACTAGGGGTAGCACCTGCTACTTCTTGACTATCCGACGATAGTGTGAATTTTAGAAAAATTGATTTTTTTTCGATTTCGTTACCCTTTTTATATGAAACGTTGTCCTTATAGAGATTCTCTAGATCCGCCACTACTATAGGGCTATGGGCACTTCATTTGAGACTTGGGCCAGTTGAGAGCATAAGGAATGTTGGGCTTGCTGGACGTTGGACCTGTGCCCACCCTAGCTAAGGCATACATCCGCCACTGATAACAAGTCCGGTGGGTTCAATCAAAACACCGTTGCAACCACTTTGATCTAGTTAGATTGGAGGTTACACGGTTTCATGAACCAGTTATTAGATAGAGCGAGATGTGACCATTGAAAGGAAAAGACAAAATGCATATCCATGGGCAAGCGTGGGGGTATATTAGCACATCGCCACAATTATCTCATGAGGGTTGGAGTATGGAAATGATATACACACGTATAACCTTACCTACTACATGCATACTTTCCAGATTCTTTGCTAAGTAAATACTCTATCTAATCTTTATAGTTGTAATCAAATTCCAGTATTATTGTTTAAAAAACATGACTATCCTAATCTTAATGTTTATATTTAGGAGTTAATAAAACAACTTAAAATCTTATTTTCATACTCTCTATACGGGTCGTATTGGGTTATATGGTCTGTATAGAATATTCAAGCATTACAAATATCGGGATGTATAATGTTATATGACTTGTATAGATGGATAAAATATTGGGTCAAATAATATTCTACACGGGTCGTATAATATTACATGGGGTTTGAGCCTTATATATTATATTTATAGAGTTAAGTTCACGTACAAAGAGTTTTATCGTACAAAATGTACGAAAGACATGAAAAAGTAACAAAAAAAGCGATTACATTTTCGTAATTATTACTCGTAGGGTAATTATCAAATTTATTCTACAAATGATCTTGTATGGTAATTTGTAAAATGATCTTATAGGGTAATTATCAAAATTACTCTACAAGTGTATCAAAATTACTGTACAAATTTATCAAACAACATACAATTTCAAAATTACCCTACAAGATTAAAATTATCATACAAGATTATTTGTCGAGTAATTATGATACTCTACAAATATAACTTACAAGATCATTTGTAGAGTAATTGCGATACTCTACAAACTTACTCTAAAAGATCAAAATTACCCTATAAAATCATTTGTAAGGTAATTTGATAATTCTTCTACGAGTAAATAATTACGAAAAAAGTCACCATGTTTTTTTACCTTTTCACTCTATTCATATGTTTTGTACGATAAGAATATATTTATTTTGATTTTTTTGTATATTTATAACCAATATATGTATTAAACTACTTTAAAGGGATGAAATGAAGTTCTGTTGGTTCTATAAATACAATCGTAAATATATGTAATTAAAAAATCTTAAGCAAATTTGGCAAAATCCACGAAGTGCTAACTAACAAAATCTTTGTTGATCAAGGTATTACATGTGACGGCAGAAGGTCAGCAGAGAATCCAGTCAGAGGCGCAGTCATGGGTTCGACATATTTGTCAGTATGATCTGGTTCCTCCTTAGGGTGTAAGATTATGATGGTAAGAACCGAGCTAGGAATGAATTCGGTTTAGGTTATGGAGAGAGAGGTGGGTGGCGACTTTGACGATAATGATGTTATTGTAATTGTCTAACCCTAAACCTCTATAATCATCTCCTTATATATACACCAGAAGGAAACCCTAATTAGTTAATAAGGGTAATATGATCCATCAACAATTACCAACTAATATATAATAGGATTAATATATTTTGATCTAATATAATATAAATGATTATAATGGCTACATGATTAAATATTATAAATAATATATTTAATCTTACAAACCGATCAATAAATTTGAGAAATGAACATTTTTTTACCGACACCCGCTAAACATTAACAGTACTAGTACGGATATTCGTTGGTAATTTCACTGATGTCGGTATCGAATCGACAAAACCGATACATTATTCGGTTTAAACTTCACTCGTTTTCGGTTTCAGCAATGGTACCGATTTAATACTGGTCTCATAACTATTTCCTTCACGAGATTACATAAATGATAATAATAAGAATGATAAACAAAGATAAACTATTATTATATTAAAGAGAATACAAAGCCTATAACTGAATATAGAAGACAAAAGCGATGAACTGATCGAACATAGCGCCTATTAACCCAATACGAACAGCCCAGGCCCAGGTAGAATAATATAATTGGCTTAATTGCTTCTCGACCAGATATAGATCTTTTTGGTCCAATTTTCTTTTCAAATTAATCGTAATTGATTTTGAGTTATCCTATACCAAAAATGTTGACATGTAGTGACGACATGCTTAGATTTAAATATTAATAAAAGACTTCAATTAATATCATATGATAATTTTTACTAGACATAATGCGTATACACCAATAGAAAAGGTTCTAAATCCAGCATATTTGTTATGATATAATCGAGTAAGATAATAATTTATTATATACTGTTAACATATCTATAAGTTTTATGCTAATTTGGTTTGTGTTATTAATTTACTTTTGCCGTTAAAAACTATTATAATACTACTTTCTTAGTTTAGAAACGTGTTTTCTTTGCTAACTAAAAATGTATGTTAATAGACTTTAATTTGAATAATCCTATTCTTGCATAATATTTTTAAACGTTGTAAATGATTCCGAGACAAAAATCAAATAAAAGTTATTCCGTCGTTTTGAAAGATAGTGAGCGACAAATGGCAGACGTTGATCTTACTTATTATTATTTTTTTTATTCATTAGTTCAATTTGATTAGTTGTAGTTAATTTTTTTACTTTTATTTACTTAATTTATAATTGTATTTGTGTTTTAGTAAAAAAAATATCTTTCATAAAAAGTTTTTAAATTGAACATGCATCGGTATAATTTTTTATATATTTCTATCATAGCTAGTGAATCAAAGCTGATATAATTACCGTCCGCGCAACACGCTGGGCACATACTAGTTCAAATTAATTGTAATTTATTTTGAGTTATCCTATACCAAAAATGTTGACATGTTGTCACAAGTATTTTCAATCTAAATACCGGTGGGCTCGGGTGAAAAATATTGTGACGTAAGTTGATATCATCATAGTCAATTAAACACAGCACAGCGGAAGTCTTGAAGTTAATTTACTATTACAAACCAAATGTTCAAACTACGAAAAATAATATACAGGCGGCTTGTAATGAAGATCCACAGGCGGATCGTAAAATATACAAAAATATATAACAGACTTTGGGCAGATCTAAGGATTTACTAGATCCTCTTATAGCATTACCAAGCAGCTTCCAGCCTATTTAGTATTGTACATGCATCTTAGCCTTTTGAAAATACGTCAGCTTTCGCTGGTAAATACACTCAACTGACTCGTTTTGAAAACATTTTAAAAATTAGATTTAAGTGCACAAGACATAAATCTTTTATAACTTGGGAAAGTCGGCCTTGTAACCTTGTTAATAGCTTTACATGTTTGTCCATACATATGGGGCCCTGTACAGAGACCAAAACATGATTAACGTACACACCACTTATGAACCCACGAAGGAGTTATCCCCAACTAGTGGGTAAAAATAATTTAAGATGAGCTTCTGTCAGGTGTATGCCTACATCCCGCGCTTTGGTCGTGACCATTAACTTACGTAATGAGCCGAGGATATCCAGGACACGGTCGTTAACCCCCAATGTTTAAGTTATCAAACAAAACTGATTAAAACGGAATATGCGGATTTACTAGCCACAGTCCGGCATTCGAGTGATCCCATTTCCGACCAAACGGTGATAATTTACCGTAACCCAAGCCCGTGTAAGGAAAATAAGTCAAGAGTATTTACCTAAGCTAGTCTTGATTAAAAATGCAAGGTTTTATATCTCATCCGTATTCAAAATGAAATAAGTGCAGATAGCATTTACTGGAAGGCTCTAATCTGGATTATGGCATAAGCTAACCAATTAAAATGCTAATGGTATTATTTAAGTCATAGACTTTGACCGACTAGCGTACTGGATCAAAACGGTATAATACGCTAGATTACGCGATGACCGGATAGAATTTAGTTTAAACCCAACAAGTACTATGACTTGTATAATATGGGTAACCATAAGCATTTTGGATTTTGAGACTTAAAATGATAAGGTTAACCCATTTCGGTTAATTTCCGTAAACTAGTTACATATAATTAACCGTGCGCATATAAGCAATATCAGGTAACCGGATAAGTTATGAACAAGTTCTATATGCCATTATACTTTAAATAAGTTGTAATTTCAGTAGGATATAACTTACATGCCCATTAAGGTTTTAAAATGAAATTATGCCTCATAAGTGCGTTTTGGTAATTATATACCGTATAAAAGGAACTTTAATATATTTTGATGTTATGATCATAAGTATTCTGACAAAAGATAATTAATTTATGGTATAATATCAGCAAGATACTGATCATATGTGTAATTTACCATTTATGACCAAACTATGCACCGAAGGCGCATTTTGGTCATTTTACATATAGTCCCATAATTTTTTGGAATTCTGAGTTTATATTATGTACTTACTGTAAAAATACTTTAAATAAGTTTTAAAATTAGTAGGTAACAATCTTGGTTGATAAATATGGTTTTAGACCATATTATGCGCCGAAACAGCGTTTATGTCGTAAAATGACGATTTGTGCGAAGTTTTATAAAAACTGATGCTAAGATCAGGTTTATATGTTTTAGATATTTTATTTAATATAACACATCAGTAGATAAAAGATTTGATACGGAAAATTATGATTAAAACCATTTTATGCGCCTCAAGGGCTTTATCGTCATTTGTCGACATAATGCAAAAACTTGTATGTAAACTCAGTATATAAACTAACTTGACATCCCAAATAATCTTACTTATGATATTACATCAGTAGGACATTCACTTTCAAGTTCGTTATCGATTAAAACCTTATTTTATGTAAAAAGGGCATTTTAGTCAAAATTGGCATAATAACAAAACTTGTGCATAAACTCAGATTCTGATATGATCATGTAATATAACCTCAAAGGGTTATGCTACATTATATTACGATCATAATACAACCTTAGATCAGTAGCTAACTAATCTAAGTCAGGTCAGAATCGAAAGTCAAAGCAGAAGTCAAACTTTGCGACTTTCGGTTGCGAACCGACCCTAGAACTGAAATTGACTTGTCAAACATGTTCCCACATATTCTAATAATTATTACCAACTTTTTTAAGTGTCAAAACATGTTTCATAACATATATAAGATCAAATTATAATATTTTCAAAATCTGGCCTGTTTGACTTTTTAATAATAAAACTTTGACCCGTCAATTGGTCTAGCAAACGTGATCTTTAGGAGGTGCCCTTAATAGGGATTAACACCTACCTTATTACGATCACTTAGCCATTCTTGTAAGTCCTGTAAACGGATCAAACAGGTATCACTAACCTAATCAAAGGCGGAAATAATGATTAGGATGAAGAACAACTTTGAATAACTTCAACTTGCATACACCAAAAGATGTCTGATACAAGTTCTTGATTACAACTCTCTAATCCCTTCTCAATAACCTAGCATCTCTATTTATAAGCACTATTAAGCCCACTATTACAACCCTAGGCCCATTAGGCACTAGGAAGCCCACAATGTACACTAAAGCCTAAAATAACCCCTAATAAGTAAACCTTTTAGCAATCTAAGCCCAACAATCTCCCCTAGGTTTACTACATTAGTCTTTCGGTTGAGCATCCACACCGAGTCTGCCAGCTATAATCCCAGCAACCGCAGTAGTCCAATCCTTTGCACAAACCTCATACAGCTCAGCAGTTCGAATTTGATGTGACGCAAGAACCTGCAAGTCTTCGTCATGAAAGCTCACTAAATCTACCACATCGTTACCTCCGAACGCTTTCTCTTTGTCACTATCGCAACGCTACCAACCTTAGGGTAGTATAGCCAAAAATTGAAGTTCTTGAGAATCCCCCGAGGAAAGATAGGAGCAACTGGAATAACTAATTCTTTTTCGGTCGGCGGCCACATCACCGATTTGAATCTCTTGCCAGTGTGTGCATCACGAACTCCTTTAGCCGCTCTCAAATATGGTTCAGCAGTCTTCATAGTCTTGAATCCACTCTTAACCTCACGCTCAAGCTTTTTGAAGAATCTCCATCCGGGTCCACGTTCGGTAGTGTCATCATCAGTGTACGGAGCTCTCAATAGATCAGTCAAAGCAACCTTAGTCCACGTCTTGAATTGCGATTCTTGGAATAACATTCACGTGTTCCATCCTGACGCACAATAATCCACATATTTTTGACGTGGTCGTACATCCAACTGAGTACCCTGGACTTGTTTCCCACTTTACTATAGTAGCTCGACCTTAACTCCATCACATATCTTTCTGACTGATTCGTTGGATCCTTAAGCTAAAAGTTCTCATCAAGCGGATTCACATTGACATTCTTCATTAAAAAAATTTGCTTTTTCTTCTGACCAGTGGCACGTTTCTGACTAGCAGTAAACTTCTTGCGTGGATCGCTCATATAATCATCCAGACCGGCTTGGCTTTCACCAGCCAACTGCTTAGCTGCCAATCTCTGTGCTTCAGTTTCCTTAGCAATTCTCTGTTGCGTCGCACGATGCCTGGTCTCTATGTTCATCGGGTCGTCTGTAGCATCACTGAAGTCCCTTCCGAATTTGTTTTCTAGCTTGGCCTTTAAATAAAAAACCAGAGTCATAAGCATGGTGACATCTCCCTGCAGCTAATCAATAGTCTGATCTCAGACGTCTAAACAAGTCTGCAAAGAGATAATTTGAGCATCCTTCAGAATAACCTCTTGTTCCAAGACGACCACCCTTTTCTTTAAATCCACTACATCAAACTCCGTATCATCATCGTCACTATCCATTCCTCCGTATTCGAATGCCCTTTTCTCTGATCTGCGCAAATAATCTTCAGCAACATCATCAGTACGACCAACTCCACTACCACCTGCTTCAGAACCACCAACACCTGATGAGCTTCCTCCAAACTCCATCATTTATAAAACTGTGTCAGCAGGAATAGACACAACAGTAGACTGTGTAATAATAGGAGCGGTTGGCTGTGCAGATAAAACAGGTGTGTCAAGCATCGAAGTATGAACAATAGATTCAGCACTATAGACTCAGCAACAGCAGAAGTGATCAACTCAGATTCAGCAACAGTGAAAACAACAGGAGCTTCAGGTTCACTTGATGGAATACTTGGCTTGGTTCTTCTCCTTTTGATCAATGGCACCTCATCTTCTTCATCTTCGTCTCATCTTCCTCAACCAGAGCAGTCGGTGCAACGATAGGTGGAATATCAAGTGGGGGATCACCTTATTTCTCCTGAATATCCTTGAAGTGAGTAATCAAAGCTTCTAAATTCTCCGATGATAACTCTGGTAAAACGGGAGTCAAAGTGGCGTTGAATTCTGCGAGATCGTCAAGAAAGGCTTGCCCGGTATATCGTGTTCTTCGGCCACTATAGCATTGACTGGAGGAGGAGGAGGTGGTGGAATATCCAGACCAACAACTTCAGGGAACTTCCCGAACTTCTTCAAAGCAAATCGACCCACAAACACTGTCTTAGACGTAGAGCGGTTCTTTTTCATTGTACCAAAAATAGTAGGCCCCATTGGCTTCATGTTAAGCAAGTTGGCATCTGTCGCATCCTTTGCCAAATCAGGGTAACGGGCATCTAGAATTAGTTGGACAAAACGCGGGTACAACAGAAACATTCGCTTCTTGGACTGTTCTAGGATTTTCTTCATGTTGTCGAAGATATAACCAGAATAGTTATACTTCCAGTCCATAACCAACGAAACTATAGCAGACGTCTGGGCTTGATTCCGCTGATCCAGACCGCCTTTGTTTTCCGATACACACTGCATAAACATGTGAACAAGCAAACGCCAATAAGCCGGAAACATCTTCTTCAGTAATGGAGGGTACGATCCTTCATATCCTATTTCCATCAACACAGGAAGCACCTTCTCTTTGGCATAAATGGTTGGCTCGCTAAAAGTATCCGCAATCTGCAACACCTCTCTCACACATGCTTCATTGACCACTATCTCTTTACCCTGTATCTGCGAGCGGATAAATGGTCTTCCATCTTCACCCCTTGGCTGAAATCGTGCTCTTTTCCAGAACGAATGTACTAGGTCTCTGTAGATAACCGGGTTAGCTCGGAGGGCATATGCAATCTTACACGCGTTTAGCCCCACAATCATAGATTGGAATTCCTGAAAAAACTCTGCTGGCGGGTCTGAAAGATACCCCGCTTGGTTGTGGAATTGCTCCTCAACCAACATCACGGCATCAAACGCTTCTTCAACCATATTTGTCAAAAACATCAACCAAGTTAAATCCCAACTAACAGAAGTTAACGGGAGTTTACCAGGATGGCAGTTAAAACTAATTGGATAGGCCAATCAGATGTCAAGGTTCAAATTAACAAGAGTTCAAATTAATTATAGGGTTCAACAGTTGAAAAGGTTCAAACCGGATGAAAGGTTCAAAAACCTAAAATCCGGATTACTAACAGTTCAAGTTTAATCCGGATGAACCCTTTCATCAATCCGGATTAGAAGGAGGTCAAATATAGTTCGGACAAAAGTGCAATCCGGATTACCCATAGTATCTCGGATGGATTATCATTCCGGATGAAGATCCAATCCGAGATGAAATCCGAGTTCATCATTTCGGATGAATACCAATCCGGAATGAAATCCGAAATGCCTAAGACCTTGAAGATCAATCCGAGATACAATCCGGAATGCATTAAATATTAATAATTTTCATCCGGAATCCATATATTTAAGCAAGTTATACCTAACCCGGATGAATTATCCGAGATACACAATTCGAATAGAGAGAATCAGAGAGGAAATTTGATTTCAGAATATGTGGATAATCCGAAATGAGAGATCAGAGGTACCTATATACTTCCGAAATGGGCTTGGGCCTAAATTTTGAATCCGGATTGGGCTTGCGACAGGCCCAATCCGGAACAGTAACACAGTGGGCCTGTCCGGAAAAATCCAAATGGGCCTTTCCGGAAAAGCCCAATCCGGAACAGTAACCTTTTGAGCCCAAAGAAGCCCAATCTGGAATAGTAACTTGGATTTCCAATTTTATGATTTTAACCAATTTTATTAGCCTGGCCCAAATCCCAAAGCACGCTGGGCCAGTCCAATATCTCTTGACAGAAACCATTTCAACAAAATTCATCAAGTAGACTAACCAAGCATCCAACCACCTTTTAACATTCTACAAAGAAGAACTATTTAAGACAAACATAAATATTTAACACAACCTTGCTAAGGGATCAAATCGTTTCAAAGGCTAACTAAGGAACATTTTTTAGTATGAGCAGGCTCAATTGGTCTAAGCGATTGTCAATATACTTGTTCATTTAAATCTAAAACTCAACCCTTGTAGTTCAGGCATTATGATGTGCTTAAGGTAGTATTATACTATGATACTCGTGTGTCCCATACCATGACATACCCCCGCAATCAAGGTAAGCACAACAATTCATCGTAGCAGGTGAGTATACTGTGGTCAACCTTTATATTTTACAACATCAGGCTATTGGTGAACAGGTCAGTACTTCCGTACAGCAGAGAGACCAATAGTGACTGACGAGGGTTAGGCAAATACCTTATGTGGTACGCAAGAACTTATGAAGAAAGTTCTGTTCTCTTAGGTTTTGGCCTTTCCATTTTGGCTCTCTTACAAAGATATCCTGACTGTGCCTAGGTCTGCAAATAATCTGGATGCAATAGAAGGGCACCCAGGATATCCCCGGATGACTCAACAACATAAAGACCCGAAACCTCAGATGTTGGCTATCTATCAACGCAAGATTTAAGACCATGAAATCATACGCCTATAGTAAGTGACCCACTGAGTACACAGTTCGTTATGTTTATATCATTTGACTTTCCCCATCCGGTTGAGTTTTAGACCTACCGACACATCACTTTCGATCCAAATCTTTTCCCGCTTCGACACCTTACATGTGTTAGTCAAACATTTTATCACGAAAAAGTATTTCATTTCCCTATCCTTGCAAAAACTGTTTTTTTTTTAATTTCTCCCCCTAAATTTGTGCATACATATGAACAAATTTATGAAGCAATAAAACAGAAATAATAACAGAAACAAAACACAAAGACAGAGGATGCCTAGGTAGAAAACCGAATCATTTTGAGAAGATCCACAAGCACTTGAAAACGCGCGTTGCTAATGGGTTTCGTGAACAAATCCGCCACATTTGCATCAGTGTGGATTTGCTCAAGCTTTACGAGCCCCTTTTCATAGCAATCACGGATAAAATAAACTTTAATATTTAGGTGCTTGGTTTTGGAGTGAAAATCAGGGTTTTTGACAATTTGGATAGCGGCATCATTATCACAATAAATTGTTGTGTTTAGATAAGTCAAACCGTAATCCGCAAGCTGATGTTGCATCCATAAAACCTGGGAGCAGCAAGCAGAGACTGCGACATATTCTGCTTTTGCTGTAGAAAGCGAAACCGTCTGTTGCTTCTTGCCTTGCCACGAGATTAGGCGATCTCCCAGAAATTGGCAACCAGCCGAAGTTAAGCGCACGTCCATATCTGTACCTCTAAGATTACTGTCAGAGAAAGCAAATAGTTCAAATTCAGAATTTTTAGGATACCAGAGGCCCAGTGATGGAGCCCCTTTGAGGTACCTAAAATTTGTTTAACCGCATGTAAATGAGAAAGTTTAGGAGTAGCCTGATAACGAGCACACTGGCAGACGGCAAACATGATATCTGGCCGACTAGTAGTGAGATACATGAGTGATCCAATCATTGATCTATACGTAGTGTGACATCCTGGCTTTTCAGGTATCTTAAACGCGCTACTTTATGGTTATTCACTCCTACGCTGATTTAATTCGGAGAATTAAATTAAACGCTCTCAATAACTACGCTAACTTTGTGAATCTATAAGGTGAATTACGTGCTATGCGTTATTAGACGGGTTGTATCTGAATTACGTGCTATGTGTTATTAGACGCTTGTAGATTATTGTATCACGCTTTGATTTCGCGGTTTATTAGTTATAAACTTATGTTACCGAATTGTAAAAAAATAAAAAAATAAAAATAAAAAAAATAAATAGCCGAATCAAACCAAGCCGCGAAACGTGTCGACCTTGCGACCCACACCTCCTTGCGGCCCAAGGAAATAACCTAAACTTGAGGCCCAAGCCACTTACCCAAACCGCCCCCCCTATCGCGACCGCCCCCCTTCCCTTGTTATATTTATATGTATGTATGCATGGGGATGTTTAAAAAAAAACAGAGAAACCCTAATCCCTAGAGAAGGTCGACGGCAGCCCCCCCTCTCACGGTCGCAAACCCCACACCTTCCGGATTGATTCCAAGCTTGTCCCGGTTCGCTAATCATCATCGTTTCAAGGTTAGGTTTAATTGTTTTGCGATTCACACTAGGTTTTGGTGTAATCTTGATCATGATTATGAGTTTGTAGGATTATTAGTATAAAAAAGTGTTGTGATTTATGATTAGTTCGGATGAATGTGCGAATCTTTGCGGTTGTGATGTTATGTTGAATACTAAAATCGTAGGCTGCGTTTTAGCGATAAAGATCATGATATATATTTAGGGTATATATGATGATATTTGACAAGTTAACCTGTTGTTAATCAATACAACTAAGCGTCATGATCGTTTAAACATGTTTCTAATGCGATAAAGTCGAAAACAGTATGCTGATTGACATTTACAGCCAACTTCAGTTGGCTGTAACCTGATCATTATTTATCGAAAAGTGGATAATCTGAAGCCTAAAACATGTATTTTTGAAAAACCCTTCAAATGGCACCGGATTCATATTTTAATGAGGTCGTTTGCTATTTTTAAATTGTCATTTAGTGCAGCAGCTGAAGCTGCGTAAATTCTGCAGAATTTGCAGGTTGTTTATCGAGTCGTATCTCATAGTCTGTAGGGGGTTAGGTCACGAAATTTGCACAGTAACTGGAGACGGGAATTTCCGGAAATCTCCCACTGGAATTTTGCACAGTGGACTGCAGTCAGAAAGCGACGAAATCTGACTGCAGCCTAGTATATAAATGTTTATAAATAATTGGTAAAGATTTAGGATTTGTAAATTTCATACAAAATTCTACAGTCTAATTGATATCTCCTGTAAAAAGATTGGAATTTTTGGAACGTTGGAAATATTTTATAAAAATCCTCGAAAACAGCCCAGTTATGAGCGTACAAGCTAAAACATGATAACTTGCGTTTGTATGTACCTAAGTGTTGTATGAGTTAATCTGTGTTTATGACAAGTTGGTTTGATCATTATTTTGTATGGTGATACTTTGCATGCATGATTATGGTTTCAAATTGGTTATGACGTGTGCCGTACTGTGTGTTAGTTATGCGTAGGGTTTTGTGTCAGTGTGTTCACACACTAACTTTAAATCGGTTGACATGTTAGGACGCGATTAGTGGTTCCATCATTTGCTTCTTTTGCGTTATTCTAACCGAGCAATTTAAGGTGAGTTCACGGCCCCTATTTTATCTGGTTTTAAACAACAGGGGGAGAAACATGTACATGCTCTACAACTATATCTTTTTACGTTATGCGAAATTAACGCTGTCAACTATTCGATGACTAAGTTAATGTTAATATACGTTATGGTCACTAAGTATCTTTATCACGGAAGTCCTCAACCAACACTCGTATCGTTAGTATTGGGTTAGATAGCGGGGAAATTATGGTAGTACTACTGGGCCCGACAAGCCCCACCCGAGCTAGTCGCGCTAGCAGACCGGGAATGGTCAACGGGTGATTAATTTGGCCTAACTTTCGCCATGGTCAGTGATAGACCTGGCAACACTGAGGCAACAACAGTCAGCTTCGATCGCGAACTCTTATGTGACTAACTCTAGGCTCGCTACCTACATGTTAACATTGAACTTAATTACGAACCAACATTATTATTCCGGGTTAGGAATAATGGAGCTAAGTAGTTATCTCGGGTTAGGGATAACGGGGAAAACAAACTTTTAAACCGAACTTGTGATCTTATAAAAACCTGTGAAGTCACCCTTCTTTAATGTTGACACTTGTTTCTTTACATGTTTCTCAGGACGCTAGGAGCGCTAGTTGCACTCACTTGCATTTGATCAAGACATTTTTATCGAGTCTTATTTACCAATAATGTTTGGGATTTTGGTTTTGGCGTTTATGTTGGTGCCCGTACTTTACTTTAATGCTTCCGCTAAACTTTGAAACTATGATATTTTGAAAATGGCTACGAATGGTTACAAAAAATGTTTTCAGAAAACGTTTAAATAAAACATATAGAGTCGTTCGATATTGCTAGTGTCTGATATTCTGGTTTGATCACACGCCTCGCGGTAATACTCCGCAAGTGGAAATTGAGGGTGTGACACGTAGTCTAGCTTTATTCCGAACGATAACTCCTGTGTCATCCTGCTTGTTGCAGAAAACCCAATGAGTTCCGAGAGCACGTTTTCCATGAGGCAGCTTCACCAATTGCCAGACACCAAGCTTCTCAAATTGATTGAGTTCCTCGTGCATGGCATCCACCCAGCCTGGTTCCTGCAAGGCAACATCAATACTTTTAGGTTCAATTTGGGAAATGAAGCAAGAATAGAGACAGGTATTGATATCCCCATATTGGCTGTGTGTTCGAATAGCAGCGTTGACAGGACCAATAATATTCTCAACGGGGTGATCACTTGCATTTGATCAAGACATTTTTATCGAGTCTTATTTACGAATAATGTTTGGGATTTTGTTTTTGGCGTTTATGTTGGCGCCCGTTACTTTACTTTAATGCTTCCGCTAAACTTTGAAACTATGATATATTGAAAATGGCTACGAATGGTTACAACAAATGTTTTCAGAAAACGTTTAAATAAAACATATAGAGTCGTTCGATATTGCTAGAGTCTGAGATTCTGGTTTGATCACACGCCTCGCGGTAATACTCCGCAAGTGGAAATTGAGGGTGCGACAGATTGGTATCAGAGCCTCTAGCTATAGAGAACCAGGTGTGCATTAAAAGTAGACCTAAACTATAGCTGTTGCACGACACTAGACTTAGTTGGCACCGAACTGTGATATCTTGTTATATGTTACACTACAATTGTTCTATGTGAGATATATATGTATATTGTGATATACGCAACTCGTAACTAACTACACCAACCCAGCAGGCTATGTCATCATCATCATCCGACAGATCTCGACAATCAAGGGCGCCGGGGAAGGCACCCATGGTCGAACCCTCACCACCTCATGGCGTGGAGACACGCTCAGCTGCTAGGGAAAGACTCGCTCTAGGAGGGGAGTCGTCCTCCCGTCCGACCACCGCTATACCGGTCGAACCGGTCAACTCTTTAGGAGTGGGGGACGATCTACTTAGAGATGTGTAAAGGAAACACAGAACAACTAGAGAGAATGTAGGAGACTATCGAAGCATAGGGATGGATGATACGTCAGCTAACTGGTAAAACTGGAGAGCTCGAGGAAGAGCAATATGAGAATAAGAGAGTTCGAAACATTTTAGCTAAGGACTTTCGTGCTGAGCGGCTGAGGGCTGACTGGCTCGAAGACAGAGTTCTTGAGTCCAGTTGGAGGATTCAAGAACTGGAGCAGAACTAAGCACCACCTATCCCAGTACCCGCACCAGCACCGGCCCCTCCAGCGCCGGTAGATGACGAAGAGAAAGATCCAGAGGAAGACCCGGAGGAGGATCCGGAGGAAGAAGAGCCGGAATAGGGCCCGGCTGTTGAAGATGAAAACGCCGCAGAGGATGACGGCAGTGATAGCGACTAGGGAGATGGAGACATAGATGACTAACTTGTCTCGCCAATCCCCGTTTTGTTTCCTTTAGTTTGTTTGTTTCCACTTATGTTTGAACTTGAAATTTTATAATTAAACTGAGATGTTTGGTTGGTATTTTGTGAGACATTGCAATTTATTTAACCGAATGTTCCTTTTGATTGTTTAAATTGTCGGGTCGACATAATTTGTGTGATTATTGAAGTGTGGAATATGATAACTATATTGGATATATATACTTATCGGTGTGTGTTTGTGTTGTCTTGCGAAGATCTGAAATGGCAACCGGTCGTCGCAGAAACCTCAACATGTCAACTGAAGAATTGGCCGCATTAATCCAAGAACACGTGAATGCTGCTCTGGCAGGTGTTCCTAACCCACCAGTAGGTAACCATTATTAAATTTTCATGGGAAAATCTAATAGTTGGGCTAGTAGACTTTCTCGCTGACTACCTATCTTCTATCCTCAGGAGGGGGTCTTAACCCCTACAAGATGTTCCTGGATGCAAAATCGAGCAAGTTCACAGGTGTTGAAGGACCCATAGGACTGGTCCGTTGGATTGAAAAGTCTGAATCGGTTTTCGAGATGTGCAATTGCCTTGAAGCTAATAAGGTCAAGTATGCTGCCTCAACGTTGGAAGATGGGGCATTGACCTGGTGGAACGCACAAGTCCAAACGCGTGGACTTCTTGCGGCGAACGCAATGGCCTGGACCGAATTTAAGGCCCTAATCAAGGAGGAATATTGTCCGCGGGACAGAGTTCAACAGTTGGAACAGGCGTTATGGAACCACAAGATGGTCGGGTTATAAATTGAAGCGTACACGGCAAAACATCATGATCTGGTGTTCCTTTGTCCCGATTTGGCTAACACCGTCGAAAAACGACTTGAGTTTTATCTTGGGGGTCTGGTCCCTGAGATCCAGGGCATGGTAATGTCTAGCAACCCTACGACGGAGCATCAAGCGATTAGGCTAGCGCATAAACTCACCGATAAGGCGGTGGAGCAAAGGAAGTTGCCACCTAGGGGTGCAACCGAAATTGTCCCTGACAACAAAAGAAAATTTGAAGACTCACCTGCTCGACAGTCTTCATCAGCCCAGCCACAACAAGGAAACCAGAAGCGGTCCAACAACTTCAACAACAATCGGGGTCACAACAATCAGTCTGCCAACAACACCCAGAACTCAAGCGGCTATGCGGGTCGAAAGCCGCAATGTAATCGTTGTAACCTCCATCATCACGGCCCTTGTGCTGGAAATCGCTGCTAACGATGTGGCAAAGCAGGACACGCGGCAAAGGATTGTCGCGGGGAGATCATGACACGACAAAATCAGAACCAGCACCAGGGTTAACAGCAAGGTAATAACCGGGGATGCTATCAGTGCGGTAGTACTGCCCATTTCAAGCGAGACTGCCCGCAGCTTCGCAACAACAACAATGGTGGGAACAACAACAACAACAACAACAATAACAACAATGGCAACAATGGAAATGGTGTGGCACAGGAGGTGCCAAAGGTCGTGCATTCACGCTGGGCCGTGGAGAGGCCAGAAACGACTCGAATGTGGTCACTGGTAAGTTTCCCCTTAACGATCATTTTGCTACTGTACTTTTTGATACGGGTGCGGATAAGAGTTTTATATCTGAGTCTTTTAGGAAGAACCTAAATCTCACACCTAAACCCCTAGAGACCCCTTACGTCATAGAGCTAACCGATGGTAAATCTGTAGATGTGACCCATTTAGTAACGGTTGTCAACTTAAACTCGCCGGTCACACCCTTACCATTGATCTGATGACAACTACCCTGGGTAGTTTTGATGTGGTAGCCGGAATGGACTGGCTATCCGACGTCCGAGCTGAAGTTCTCTGTTTCGAGAAAGCTATCCGTATTCCGCTCTCTAGTGACGAAGTCTTGATGGTGCTAGGCGAGAAGGCAGGCGTCGTCACGAACATCATTTTTACATGCAATCTCAGAAGTATTTTAGGAGAAAGAACTCTTTTGCTTTGCTCGCACTGGCCACCGAGCAGTCTAAGGACGAGAAGGCGGATTGAAGATATCCCCGTCGTCCGTGACTTTCCCGATGTGTTTCCAGAGGAGTTACCCGGTCTTCCACCACATAGACAAGTGGAGTTTGAAATCGAATTGGCGAACCATGCGACTCCTATCGCCAGGGCCCCGTACCGCTTAGCTCCAGCAGAGTTGCAAGAGCTGTCTACCCAACTTCAGGAATTGTTGGAAAAAAGGATTTATCCGACCCAGTACTTCGCCATGGGGAGCTCCGGTCCTTTTTGTCAAGAAGAAGGACGGGACCTTCCTCATGTGCATCGACTACAGGGAACTCAATAAGGTTACCGTTAAGAACCGATACCCATTACCTCACATCGACGATCTTTTCGACCAGCTTCAAGGGTCAAGCTACTACTCCAAGATTGATCTACGGTCCGGTTATCACCAGCTACGCGTCAGGGAGGAGGATATCTCCAAGACGGCATTTCACACTCGGTATGGCTATTTGAGTTCTTGGTCATGTCCTTCGGTCTCACCAATGCACCCGCGGTTTTCATGGACCTCATGAACCGCGTGTGTAAGCCGTACCTCGACAAGTTTGTCATCGTGTTCATCGATGATATACTCATCTATTCCAAGGGTGAAGAAGAACATGTTGAGCATCTACGATTATTGCTGGAACTACTTCAACAGGAGAAACTATATGCCAAATTTTCGAAGTGTGATTTCTGGATTCGGGAAGTTCAGTTCCTCGGGCATATCATGAATGAAAAGGGTATACACGTTGATCCCGCCAAGATCGATGCTATCAAGAACTGGGAAGACCCAGGACACCGACAGAGATCCGCCAATTTTTGGGATTGGCTGGTTACTACAGACGTTTCATCGAGGGATTTTCCGAGATCGCACAACCGCTTACCACTCTCACTCAGAAGGGTACCAAGTATGCTTGGGGTGACAAACAGGAAGCAGCATTTCAATTACTGAAACAGAAGCTTTGCAGTGCCCCCATTTTGTCCTTCCAGAGGGGACAGATGATTTTGTGGTATATTGTGACGCTTCCATTCAGGGATTGGGATGTGTGCTCATGCAACATGAAAAGGTCATCGCGTATGCATCCCTACAGTTGAAGGTCCACGAGAAGAACTACACGACACATGACCTGGAATTGGGAGCAGTTGTGTTTGCACTTAAGATTTGGAGACACTATCTATATGGAACAAGGTGCACAATCTACACGGATCATAAGAGCCTCTAGCATATCTTTGACCAGAAGGAGTTGAATATGCGACAACGTCGCTGGGTCGAACTCCTGAACGAATATGAATGTGCCATTCGGTATCACCCGGGTAAAGCTAACATGGTAGCTGATGCCCTCAGTCGGAAGGAGCACTTGAAACCTCGTCGGGTACGAGCACTACAGTTCACAATTCATTCTGAGTTACCCGAACAGATACGCGACGCGCAGCTAGAAGCAGTTAAGGAAGAGAATATCAAGGCCGAATCTGTGGGAAAGATGGAACGTGATTGGGAAGTGAAACCCAATGGTGCCCGGTATTTCATGAATCGTATATGGGTACCTCTCTACGAAACCTCAGGAAGCTAGTTATGGACGAAGCTCACAAATCCCGATACTCTGTCCATCCTGGTTCGGATAAGATGTATCAAGACCTTAAAGCCGCGTACTGGTGCCCAACATGAAAGCGGATATAGCCACCTACGTGAGCAAGTGTTTGACTTGTGCGAAAGTCAAGGTGGAATACCAGAAGCCATCAGGGCTACTTCAACAACCTGAGATCCCAGTGTGGAAATGGGATCAGATTTCGATGGACTTTATCACTAAACTCCCGCGAACTCCGAGTGGTTGCGATACCATCTGGGTAATCGTGGATCGTCTAACTAAGTCTGCACACTTCCTAGCGACCAAAGAAACAAATAAGATGGATAAGTTGACTCGCATCTACATTAAGGAAGTAGTTTCTCGGCACGGAGTGCCAACGTCCATAATCTCAGACAGAGATGCTCGTTTCACGTCCAACTTTTGGCAGTCATTTCAGAAAGCGTTGGATACACGCTTAGATATGAGCACAGCTTACCACCCTCAGACGGATGGTCAAAGTGAAAGGACCATTCAGACCTTGGAGGACATGCTTAGGGCATGCGTGGTAGACTTCGGGAACAGTTGGGAAATCCATCTGCCTTTAGTGGAATTCTCGTATAACAACAGTTACCATACGAGTATTCAGGCAGCACCGTTTGAAGCATTGTACGGTCGCAAATGTAGATCACCGGTCTGTTGGGCAGAGGTCGGTGACAGTCAACTCACATGTCCTGAGTTGATACTTGAGGCTACTGAAAAGATTGTGCAAATCAGAAACCGCATGGCAGCGGCACGAGATCGACAGAAAAGCTACGCTGATCAACGACGCAAACCGCTCGAATTTCAAGTAAGTGACCGCGTCCTACTGAAAGTGTCACCCTGGAAGGGTGTAATTCATTTTGGGAAACGAGGCAAACTAAATCCACGGTACGTAGGCCCATTTGTGATTTCGAAGCGTATCGGGCCCGTAGCTTATCAGTTAGACCTTCCTGCCGAACTCAGTGGAGTTCACAACGTTTTTCACGTGTCCAATCTGAAGAAGTGCCTATCAATGAGACCCTAGTCATTCCATTGGATGAGATTCAAGTGGATGAGCAACTGCATTTTGCGGAACAACCTATCGAGATCATGGACCATGAGATTAAGACTCGAAGGCACAGCAAGATACCGATCGTCAAGGTTCGTTGGAACTCTAAGCGTGGACCAGAGTTCACATGGGAAAGAGAGGACCAAATGAAAAGCAAATATCCACACCTTTTTGCAGCTGAGCACAATCTGACGTTACCGCCAACTGAATTTCGGGACGAAATTCTTTCAACATGGGGATGATATGACAGCCTGGGATTTACTTGTACCATTCTAACAAACTGAACTTGTGTGCGTTGCATTCTAAACCGCGTTTACTCAATTTTCGGGACGAAAATTCTTTCAACATGGGGATAATGTGACATCCCGGCTTTTCAGGTATCTTAAACGCGCTACTTTATGGTTATTCACTCGTACGCTGATTTAATTCGGAGAATTAAATTACACGCTCGCAATAACTACGCTAACTTTGTGAATCTATAAGGTGAATTACGTGCTATGCGTTATTAGACGGGTTGTATCTGAATTACGTGCTATGTGTTATTAGACGCTTGTTATTCACTCATACGCTGATTTAATTCGGAGAATTAAATTACACGCTCGCAATAACTACGCTAACTTTGTGAATCTATAAGGTGAATTACGTGCTACGCGTTATTAGACGGGTTGTATCTGAATTACGTGCTATGTGTTATTAGACGCTTGTAGATTATTGTATCACGCTTTGATTTCGCGATTTATTATTATAAGCTTATGTTACCGAATTGTAAAAAATAAAAATAAAAATAAATAAATAGCCGAATCGAACCGAGCCGTGAAACGTGTTGACCTTGCGACCCACACACCTCCTTGCGGCCCAAGGAAATAACCTAAACTTGAGGCCCAAGCCACTTACCCAACCCCCCCCCCCTATCGCGACCGCCCCCCCTTCCCTTGTTATATTTATATGTAGTATGCATGGAGATGTTTCAAAAAAAAAAAGAGAAATCCTAATCCCTAGAGAAGGTCGACGGCAGCCCCCCCCCCCCGTCTCACGATCGCAAACCCTACACCTCCCGGATTGATTCCAAGCTTGTCCCGGTTCGCTAATCATCATCGTTTCAAGGTTAGGTTTAATTGTTTTGCGATTCACACTAGGTTTTGGTGTAATCTTGATCATGATTATGAGTTTGTAGGATTATTAGTATAAAAAAGTGTTGTGATTTATGATTAGTTCGGATGAATGTGCGAATCTTTGCGGTTGTGATGTTATGTTGAATACTAAAATCGTAGGCTGCGTTTTAGCGATAAAGATCATGATATATATTTAGGATTTGTATGAATATTGATATATATGATGATATTTGACAAGTTAACCTGTTGTTAATCAATACAACTAAGCGTCATGATCGTTTAAACATGTTTCTAATGCGATAAAGTCGAAAACGGTATGCTGATTGACATTTACAGCCAACTTCAGTTGGCTGTAACCGATCATTATTTATCGAAAAGTGGATTTTCTGAAGCCTAAAACGTGTATTTTTGAAAAACCTTCAAATGCGCTGGATTCATATTTTTCTGGGGTTTGTTTCTATTTTTAAATGGTCATTTAGTGCAGCAGCTGAAGCTGCGTAAATTCTGCAGAATTTGCAGGTTGTTTATCGAGTCGGATCTCATAGTCTGTATGGGGATAGGTCACGAAATTTTACAGTAATGGATACGGGAATTTTCGGAAATCTCCCACTAGAATTTTGTTAATTGGATGAGCGATGATTTTTAAATAGTTTTTCTCGTGGACTGTAGTCAGAAAGTGACGAATCTGACTGCAGCCTAGTATATAAATATTTATAAATAATTGGTAAATATTTAGGATTTCAAAATTTCACACAAAATTCTACATTCCAATTTACATCTCCTGTAAAAAGATTGGAATTTTTGGAACATTGGAAGTATTTTATAAAATCCTCGAAAACAGCCCATTTATGAGCGTACAAGCTGAAACATGATAACTTGCGTTTGTATGTACCTAAGTGTTGTATGAGTTAATCTGTGTTTATGACAGTTGGCTTGATCATTATTTTGTATGGTGATACTTTGCATGCATGATTATGGTTTCGAATTGGTTATGACGTGTGCCGTACTGTGTGTTAGTTATGCGTAGGGTTTTGTGTCAGTGTGTTCACACACTAACTTTAAATCGGTTGACATGTTAGGACGCGATTAGTGGTTCCATCATTTGCTTCTTTTGCGTTATTCTAACCGAGCAATTTAAGGTGAGTTCACGGTCCCTATTTTATCCGGTTTTAAACAACAGGGGGAGAAACATGTACACGCTCTACAACTCTATCTTTTTACGTTATGCGAAATTAACGCCGTCAACTATTCGGTAACTAAGTTAATGTTAATATACGTTATGGTCACTAAATAGCTTTATCACGGAAGTCCTCAACCAACTCTCGGATCGTTAGTATTGGGTTAGATAGCGGGGAAATTATGGTAGTACTACTGGGCCCGACAAGCCCCACCCGAGCTAGTCGCGCTAGCAGACCGGGAATGGTCAACGGGTGATTAATTTGGCCTAACTTTTGCCATGGTCAGTGATAGACCTGGCAACACTGAGGCAACAACAGTCAGCTTCGATCGCGAACTCTTATGTGACGTAACTCTAGGCTCGCTACCTACATGTTAACATTGAACTTAATTACGAACCAACATTATTATTCCGGGTTAGGAATAATGGAGCTAAGTCGTTATCCCGGGTTAGGGATAAGGGGAAAACAAACTTTTAAACCGAACTTGTGATCTTATAAAAACTTGTGAACTCACTCTTCTTTAATGTTGACACTTGTTTCTTTACATGTTTCTTAGGACGCTAGAGCGCTAGGTGCACTCACTTGCATTTGATCAAGACATTTTTATCGAGTCTTATTTACGAATAATGTTTGGGATTTTGGTTTTGGCGTTTATGTTGGTGCCCGTTACTTTACATTAATGCTTCCGCTAAACTTTGAAACTATGATATTTTGAAAATGGCTACGAATGGTTACAACAAATGTTTTCAGAAAACGTTTAAATAAAACATATAGAGTCGTTCGATATTGCTAGTGTCTGATATTCTGGTTTGATCATACGCCTCACGGTAATACTCCGCAAGTGGAAATTGAGGGTGTGACACTTAGTCTAGCTTTATTCCGAACGATAACTCCAGTGTCATCCTGCTTGTTGCAGAAAACCCAGTGAGTTCCGAGAGCACGTTTTCCATGAGGCAGCTTCACCAATTGCCAGACACCAAGCTTCTCAAATTGATTGAGTTCCTCGTGCAAGGCATCCACTCAGCCTGGTTCCTGCAAGGCAACATCAATACTTTTAGGTTCAATTTGGGAAATGAAGCAAGAATAGAGACAGGTATTGATATCCCCAGATTGGCTGCGTGTTCGAATAGCAGCGTTGACAGGACCAATAATATTCTCAATGGGGTGATCACGCTGTAAACGATGCGGTATTGGTGTAGCGGGAACAAGAACATCTGTTTGCAAGTTGGTGACACTAGCTGAAGAGACTCCAGATGTCTCCCCCTCAATAGAGGCACCAATAGAAGTATGTGCTGAGGAATCCACCGAACAATCGAGTGGAGTAGGCTCAGGAAACAGAGAGGAACCCAAAACATCGGGAGTAAGGCCTTCATGTGTTGTAGGAGACTCTGGATCAGAAACCCCAACTTCAGGAGGATCGGTCTGCGCAGGCGAAGGGATAGTTGGTTCTTGAGAATGCAAAACGGTGGAGGAAGGCGAGACAGTGTCATTAAATCCAGGAGGATCCACACTCAGCTGATTTAAAGTCTCATGTAGCGCGGCAGCATCAGCATTGTCATCAGAAGAAATGGGCATCGTTTGAAGGGCAGAATTCGAACTGTTACCCGCAGGCACATTGGAAAACACATCAAAATGATTAAATAAAGTGGAGTAGTCATACAACCAGTCAGGACCAATCTCTGTGTCCTTGGGATTTTCCTCCAGCCAACCCACATTGTAGGTTTCAACTACCATCTTCTTGATCTTGTTATAAATGCGATACGGCGTATTTTTAGAATAGCCAACGAAGATGCAAGGATCCCCGCGTGATTCGAACTTTCCTTTAGCGTCCACGAGCAGGAGAACACAAGGGCATCCGAATTTGCGGAAATGATTGACCGAAGGTTTGCGACCTTCAACTACTTCGTATGGAGTCTTCAAGTGGCGTTTATTGATCAGGGCATGATTCTGAATATAGCATGCAGTATTGAATTGCCTCTGCCCAGAAGATAAGAGCTAGCTCGGATTCAACCAGCATAGTGCGTGCAGCTTCAATGAGTGTGCGATTTCTGCGTTCTGCAACCCCATTTTGTTGTGGGGTTCTGGCTGCACTAAGCTTGGAGGAGCAGAAGGAGTTTAAGGTAATATTCTTAAACTCTGTCCCATTATCACACCGAATAGCCTTCACCGTAGAATCTGTCTGGTTTTCCATAAGCGTGACAAATTGTTTGACTAACTCAGTTGTTTCACTTTTATGTGCGAGAAAGAAAACCCATGTGAATCGAGAGTAGTCATCAATAATAACCAGACAGTAAGCCTTCCCGCCAATGCTGCGTATGTCTGTTGGACCGAAGAGATCCATATGTAGCAGTTCTAAGACTTGAGAAGTGGAGGGAACAGCTGTAGATTTGTGCGGCCGTCGATGTTGTTTTCCACGTGTGCATGATTCACACCTTTCAAATCTGCATGAAGTCACGAACTGGTAGATCTCTGACTAAACCACCTTTTGCAAGACGATTTAAATTCTTCATGGTGATGTGACCCAGTCTGCAATGCCACAGCATGGCGTCATGTTCGGTTGTCGATGAGAAGAGGCAAGTGAGCTTGTCAGAAGGAGCCTGGTTCATATCAATAATATACACATTTCATTTACGTTCAGCTTTAAGAAGAATCCAATCATCTGGAATAATTAAACCAGGTTTGAGCACATAACATCCTTTCTTGGTGAAGAGAACATCCAAATGATTGTCACAGAGTTGAGACACACTCAAAAGACTGTGCTTCAATTCTGGTACGTAATTGACATTCTTAAATCTGAGGGCTCCATTGCAAACAGTTCCTTTCATGGTAATTTTTCCTGTTTCTCCACCTGCGAAGGAAACAAACCCGCCATCGAAAAACTGAATGTCATTCAACTGCGAGATTTCTCCGGTCATGTGCCTGGAACAACCACTATCAATGTACCATAGTCTAACAAGAGCGCGCCAGAGCTGTTCCTACACATTTCAACAGGTTTTAGTTAGAAACGGGAACCCATGCCATTGAAGATCTAGGGTTGCATTAGCATCAACGTAAGTAACCTCACGAAAGATTAAATTAGTTGAGGATGAGGTTGATGATGCTTTTGATTTATTAGAGATGGGGGTAGAAGACTGAGTCTTGGCCACTAACTTAGGCCTCCAAGTTACCAAATCAGACCTTTGCACAATCCTTGGAGTGCTAGAGGGATTCTGGGAAACTGAAGGTCTAAGGGTTTGAAAGATTGTTTCTTGGCCAAGTTCCAGTCTTGATCAGAAGACTTAGCCACAAATCGAGCCTCAGGTAGGCGATTAGGCATAGTCTTCTGATGTCTGGAATACAAAGTTTTGAATGAGGTAAAGGTCTTTTGACAATTGCGAGCAATGTGCCCGGGAGATCCATAATTGAAACAGGTCTGTCTCTTCTGGAAGAAAACAGTCCGTTCAGCTTGGGAAATTCTGGGCAATTTGTCTGTCAGTTTCTTGCTGGCGGGTACTGACGGCTGATGCACGGTCTTGGTCTTGGCGCTGTCCTGCGCACAACCATCAACACACTTGTTAGTTTTGTGATTTGAATTCAAGGTTTTTGAACATGGAGATTTTGTCAAAATTTTAACTGATATCTGTTCAGCTGGTTGCTTAACAGATTCAGTTTACGACTGCTGAGTTAATTCCTCAGTTTGATGAGGAGACCCAGCAGTTGCCGTTTCAGTTTTTGAAGACGCCTATGTTGTTTTCTTCTTTTTAGATCGGCGCTGTTCTCCGCTTCTTGGTCTTACTCTTCAAATCACACTTCATGACAGATTCTGTAGAGGACACGAGTGGCTCTACAGGGACATCCTGTTCTGAGATTTCAGAAAATGAATGAGGAATCTCGCAATTGTGAAAAGTTTGAGATTCCGATTCAGAATCAGTTTTAAGATTTTCATTTGAATCATGAGGAAAAATGTGTTCATCTTCTGTCATTTCAGAATCAGTCCCTTGTGTTGAGTCGCCCGAGTCTTCTAGAATTATGTCACTATCAACTATTACAGAATCGGTTGGTTGGTCTACTTTCACACTGTCAACCCTAGGAGATGCATCAACAGACGCAGCCTATAGAGAAGAACTTTCGGTATCCTCAGCTGAAACTGATGAAACCGAATCATCTGTTGATGCAGAACCTGCAGCTAAATTCATTTTCTCATCACAAGAGTTATTACAATTATTAGCATCATTCAAAACATCAGTATTTGATGAAAAACCAGAATTAAAACTATCTAAATTCTCAACACAACCAACACTGTTTGAGCAAGTAAATTGTTCAGCAAGAAATTGATTTAAAATGTCAAAAGCAACGCATAACCAGCAGCCAAATTGTCTGAATTTGTATTCAGACATTCCTCTTGATCACCCTCTATGATATCCTCAACTAAAATTTCTTCTGCACATGAGTTAGACACATTAGTATCGTTCACGAATTCAGTGTGAGTATCAGAAGATTCTTTTCCGTTCGATTCTGTGGAGGATGTGGATTTTTCTGCCTCTGACACTTCTTTCTCCAAGCCATCTGTACTTCCAGAGGGATGATTACCAGTTTCATGAGAAAGTGGTGTAGAAGCCACAAAGACATCATCCCTCTTGAGTTCAGTGGGTTTGGAGAACTTTGGGTAATAGGGCGTCCATGGTTTGGATAAATAATCTGAAGGTTTACCATAAATCATTTTTTCTGCATTTTCTACCTCTTCCTCAGATTCAGGCATTCTAGTATAGTTATGATTATATGGTGGAGGCGCTCTATTATACCCAAGGCCTTTGGTAAAATTCTTTTCATTTTCCTGAAGCTTCCTTGTCAAGGAATTCAGCTTGGCTAAGGCTGCTTGAAGTTCTACGTCCTTTTCAGCTAGTTTTAGCTTGTAGTCGTAGACCCAACATTGCTGTTGGTTCAAGTCTAGCTTTAGCTGAGCTACATCCTATTTCTGAGCTTCGACCTTCTAAATAAGAAGTTTGTTCTTATGTTTAAGGGCGATGTTCTGCGACGCAGCTTGTTGATATTCAGCCACTAGAGTTGAATTATGGGCACGCATTTGTGATAATTTAAAACGACAACTATCAGAACAGAGAATTCGATTTACCGTTTCCGAAAGATCGGGCGTCTCAGTTGTCTGCGCCATCATGCTGTGGTTGCTGTTCTTGGATAGATTCAATGTTTCCATTTGAGCTGCAGCATCTGCCCAGTTGAAACCTTCATGCTGTTGGGCCACCAATGATGTTGACTTCCCACCCGAGTTGCTTGATGGACTCGTAGTGGACTTTGAGGGAGAGACGGGAACCAACTGTCTGTCACTGCTCTGTATATCAGCGACCCTGGATAAATACATACCCTGACGGTGGCTTCTTGCATTCCCTAGCGAAGTGTCCTGGTTCGTGACATCGGTAACATCTAAGTTTGTCCTTGGTGAGACCAATCTTCAAATTTGACAAAGGTTGCCTTCCATATTTCTTCTGAAACTTGTTAACCCGAAAAGCAGCCATTACTAGATTCCAAGAAACATCGATCTCATCCAGGTCCTCCTCCATGATCTGATCAACTTCAGTTGGAAGAATAGATGAAGGAGTCAGATCACCTGCAAGAAAGGCGTTTAAGCTTTTGATCATTGACGCCGCAATAGCCAGTTTCTCTTCGTTTCTTTAGTGAGAAACGCAGAGTTGGACGCAGGTTGAGCAGGTGCAGTCGCCAGTGCAGTAGATTGAGGAGTGTTGCCTTGTTGCACGGTTTGAGGAATTGCAGGACTGAACACCATGTTGGGATACTGAGCATGGTACTGAGTGTGAACTTGAGCAGCTGAAACCATCATGGGGTTCTGAGATTGAAGACCATACACGTATTGAGTGCTCTGAGCGTGGCTATAGGACTATAAACCACGTTTGATCCACCCGGTGCTTGTGAGTTTCCTTGCAGAGGACTATAGATAAGATTCTGTGACATTAGAGCCGCGTTTTGCCCTGTCATCCTTGCGGCCATCAAAATGCTTTGATGATTGATTTCCCTCTGCTTGTTGTCAATCTCACCTGATTTGATAGTAGCTATCATCTCAGTGAGAATGACATCATTCAAGTTTTTTGTCTTTTTGATCATGCCCACATCTGCATCCCAACTCTTGGGCAATGAGTTTAATAACTGTCTGTTCATGGCACTGTTGGTGAGGGTAATCTTAGCTGAAATCATCTGGGAAACAAGCTTGACATAGGACGAATCTGGTTTTCAATAGTTTCCCCATAGATGTGATTGAACGAGCTGAATTGTTGATTCGGCTGATTCACCCTGCTTGCCTTCATGTCTGCATTTCCCTCGTAGAGATTTTGCAGCACACTCCAAACCTCCTTTGCGGTCTTATAGTTTCTAACCGCGATAGAGATATCAGGTCCAAGGGCCATGGTTAGAGTTTATCGAGGCCTTCTCATCTTCCTCTATTATCTTGATATCCTCTGGAGTCCATAGGTCCATGGGCTTGGGAATTTTCGTGTCTGGATCTTGCTCTATACTGTAAACTATGGTTCTTGGACCATTCATGATGCATCTCCACACACCAGGCTCTTTAGCCTTGCAATATTGTTCAAACGGAACTTCCACTCGTAGTATTCATCCCCATACAATAAACGTGGCACTTTGTTGGAAGTGCCAATTACTTGATCCAGCTCTTGATGGAGGGCCAGTGTTTGCGATTGTAGGGCAAGCAGTGCGGCATTCATCAGATCTTGTGCGGTCATGTATCCAGCCATCATTATTAAATTAATTACAATTTATCAAACCAGTTTAAAATTAATTAATTTTAAGTTTCTAAGATGAACAGTATGAAATCCGAAATTGGTCCGGAATGGTCAACTCTGAAGTCAATGATGGTCAAATCCGGAAAGAGTATCCGAATTGATGATGATCCGGATTGATGAATCCGGAATGATGATTCCGAAATGGAGAATCCGTCTTGAAAAACCCGGAATGGGAACCCGGAATCTGATGGATCCGAAATGAGAAGACCGAATTGCAGATCCGAAATGAGAATCCAAAATGAATCCAGAATGGAGAGTCCGGAATGCTTGTCTTATCTGATGAATCCAGAATGTTTATCCTTATCCTAACAGTAACCCGTTTTTCCTGCAACTGAATTCCGAGATCCAAGGAATCGATAACCGCAACAGTAACTCGGATTGCAATCCGGATTGAGCAACAGTCGAGATCAATCTGAGATGGATGATCACCTTCGTGTTCTTCGGAATCTGGAACAGTAGTTGATCGAAATGTGAGAACCTTCTTCGTGTTCTTCGGAATCTGGAACAGTACCAGATCCGAAATCTTCAAAACTTCTTCGAGTTCTTCAGAACAGTAACCCTTCTAATGATGAACAGTGATCCGGAACAGAAAAACGTTCCAAACAGCAGCAACGCACTTCAAAAAACTTCTTCAATCAGCAATACCCGGAGCCTATATTTGAACAGCAGGATCTGATACCAATCGTAAGTCCCGTAAACGGATCAAACATGTATCACTAACCTAATCAAAGGCGGAAATAATGATTAGGAAGAAGAACAACTTTGAATAACTTCAACTTGCATACAGCAAAAGATGTCTGATACAAGTTCTTGATTACAACTCTCTAACCCCTTCTCAATAACCTAGCATCTCTATTTATAAGCACTATTAAGCCCATTATTGCAACCCTAGGCCCATTAGGCACTAGGAAGCCCACAATGTACACTAAAGCCCAAAATAGCCCCTAATGAGTAAACCTTTAGCAATCTAAGCCCAACAATGTTTATTATGAACAATAGCTGGACCATAATGGTCTTAACCGAAAGTCAAAGCATTTTCGTAAACGCTTGACTTTTGGCTATAAAAAGCCTATAAATGAAAATGCAAGAGAAAGGAACACTTACAAGTGATCCTTGGATGAAATAGAACTAAGTTGGATGCTCCTTTCAGTTAGGAACTTCCAGAGGTGGGAGATAGAGTGATAAATGAGAAAGGTGCAAGTTCAAGTGGTGAAGCATTGCACGTATTTATAGTTGCTTGAAGGAGGTGATGCCAGGTGTTAGGGAGTGTTAGAGGGAGCCTACAAGTGTCCTAATACGTATCATAGCAGTTTGGAAGTCCATGGTTTCGAATCATATGGTTTTTGGCAACATGTGTGGGAGCCAAGCAAAATTTTCTGCAGACACAGGCCTTTGGCGGCCCGCGAGAGACCAGGCCCATGTCTCTCGCGGCCCGCGAGCGCCTCATGGGAACTTTCAAACTTTGTCACATTTAGCCCCTCAACTTATTAAACCTCTAAAACACCTTTATAAGCATAATTAGCCCTCCGTAGCCAACATTTGGCGTACCCAGGAGTATGCCCAGACATTGTCAAGCTCTCGGATCGTTAAAAGGTCACTCAGAGGTATAAATTAACATGTTGACACTTTTAACCCCTCCATTGTCCAACTTTAACAAATTTACAGAATTAGTCCGTCTCGTCCAACCAGTGGCTCATATGAGGGTTAGGACTTTGTAAAGGGTCACTCAGAGGCTCAGTGTAAGCATGTTGACACTAAAGATCACTTAGAGGCTTAGTTTAAGCATGTTGACACTAATGGTCATTTCAGAGGCTCAGTATAAGCATGTTGACACTAAAGGTCACTCAGAGGCTTAGTTTAAGCATGTTGACACTAATGGTCACTCAGAGGCTTAGTTTGAGTATGTTGACACCTTTAGTCCTTATTAGTCCTTAATAGACTTAATATAAAAAGTAATGATTATTGGACACGATTTACGAGTGTTACATCCTCACCCCCTTAAAAGAAATTGCGACCTCGAGATTTTATTAAAAAGATGGGGGTATTTTTGTCGCATAGTGGACTCAACCTCCCATGTATACTCGGGGCCTCGTAGGGCATTGCACTTAACCTTTACTATAGGTATCTTTTTCTTTCGTAGCTTCTTAACCTGTAGATCCTCGATCGAAATCGGTTTCTCAACAAACCTCATGTTTTCATCAATTTTCACATCATGATGTGACATTGCTAGCGACTCATCGGCTAGACATTTGTTAAGATTACAGATGTGGAATACATCATGAATTCATTTAAGCTCCTCTGGCAGCTTGAGTTTATAAGCTACAGTGCCGACACATTCGATTATCTCAAATGATCCTATATATCTTGGGCTTAACTTGCTCTTCTTTCCAAATCGCATTACACCTTTCCAAGGTGATAACTTCAGCATGACTTTGTTCCCTATTTGGAACTTAAGAGGTTTACGCCTCTTGTTAGCATAGCTCTTTTGCCTATCACGAGTAGCTTTGAGACGATCACGGATTTGCACAATCTTATCCGTGGTCTCCAGGACAATTTCTGGTCCTGATAGTTGGGCTTCCCCAACTTCAGCTCAACACACGGGCGTTCGACATTTTCTCCCATACAAGGCCTCAAAAGGAGCAGCCTTAATGCTTGTATGATAACTATTATTATAGGAGAATTCTACTAGGGGTAAGTGGTCATCCCAACTTCCACCTAAATCAATCACGCATGCCCTAAACATGTCTTCCAAAGTCTAGATAGTACGCTCACTTTGACCACTAAAGTTTAATCTTGTGCCTAAGGATTGTTGGAAACTTTTCCAAAAACGAGACGTATATTTAGTATCTATATCAGATAAAATAGATACCAGCACACCATATAGGGACATAATCTTGTCCACATATAACTTAGCCAACTTATCAGAATTATACGTTTCTTTAATTGGCAAGAAATGCGCTGACTTAGTCAGCCTATCTACAATGACCCAAATCGTTTCATTACCACATTTGGTCTTAGGTAAGTTGATAATCAAGTCCATAGTTACCATTTCTCATTTCCAAGTGGGAATTTCAAGCTTTGTAGAAGTCATGACGGTTATTGATGTTCGGCTTTAACTTGCGAACACGTCAGACACTTAGCTACATAAGTGACTATGGATTTCTTCAAACCTTTCCACCAATAATTCTTTTTCAAATCCTGATACATCTTGTCACCACCTGGGTGAACTGAGTATCTTGAATTATGTGCTTCTTGGAGGATTAGATCCCTAAGTCCTCCAAAGATTGGAACCAAGATTCTGCCATTAAATCTAAGGATTCTATCTTTTCCAGCTTTAACTAATCAACAGTTCCACCTAATCCTTCATTAGGAATATTAGCTTCTAATAGGGCTTGCTTTTGCACGTCTAATAGCTTTTTATTCAATCTATTTCTGAGCTCAATGCTCTTGGCGTTAATCCTAATAGGCTTAACTCTTTCCTTGCGACTTAAGGCATAAGTAACGACTTTTTCCTTGCCGGGATGATAGCGAATTTCGAATCATAATCATTAAGTGTTTCCATCCAGCAGCGTTGTTGCATGTTCAAATCCTTTTGATTGAACAGATGTTGGGGACTCTTATGGTCAATGTATATAATACACTTCGTGCCATATAAGTAATGTCTCCACAACTTAAGTGCAAATACAACAGCACCTAGTTCGAAGTCATGGGTAGTGTAGTTCCAAGTCATGTCTCTCGCGGCCCGCGAGCGCCTCATGGGAACTTTCAAACTTTGTCACATTTAGCCCCTAAACTTATTAAACCTCCAAAACCCTTTATAAGCATAATTAGCCCTCCGTAGCCAACATTTGGCGTACCCGGGAGTATGCCCGAACATTGTCAAGCTGTCGGTTCGTTAAAAAGTCACTCAGAGGTATAAATTAACATGTTGACACTTTTAACCCCTCCATTTTCTAACTTTTACAAACTTACAGAATTAGTCCCTTTCGTCCAACCAATGGCTCATATGAGGGTTAGGACTTTGTAAAGGTCACTCAAAGGCTCAGCGTAAGCATGTTGACACTAAAGGTCACTTAGAGGTTAAGTTTAAGCATGTTGACACTAATGGTCACTCAGTGGCTTAGTTTAAGCGTGTTGACACTAATGGTCACTCAGAGGCTCAATATAAGCATGTTGACACTAAAGGTCACTCAGGGCTTAGTTTAAGCATGTTAACACTAATGGTCACTCAGATGAGTTTGCTGTTATGCATCATGCATGTTTATCAGCTAGAGAGTCACTCAAGGCTTAGTTTGAGCATGTTGACACTTTAGTCCTTATTAGTCCTTAATAGACTTAATATAAAAAGTAATGACATGTGTCACTATATTATTGGACACGATTTTATGAGGTGTTACACATGTAGTGCCGACATGTTTATATCTGATTTAAATATTAATAAAAGGCTCCAATTAATGCCAAACATGACAACCTCTCCTTTAATATTATATTTTTATTTAAAAAATTAAAAATATTTTTGTTATCCTTATTATTATTTATTATAAATCTCTCAAATTTAATTTTAATATTAAGATTATCTAATCCATCTAAGCTCTAATAAGCCATTCCAACAATTGCCACATGACAATTCCTCATGTTACCAAAATATAATATTAATTTATATTCCATTTTTATATTTAAATTACTTTCCGAATAACTAACTAAATATTATATGGATAACTACAATTTATATATTTACACAAGTAACTTCTATTTTTAATCGTTATTATGTTTAACTACAATTACCACATGACAATTTTTCATTCAATTTTATTATCATTAACAAATAAATATATTTTACTACAATAAAAAATATTCAACAATATAGATAACAATTAAACACAATAAAATATAGATAACATTTAAACATAATTAAATATAGCCCAATATGTCATAGATTCTCTGATATATTTAATGAAAATTATTTCATCACTTCGTTACCTCAGATAATTAAGTAAAAATAATTAAAAAGTTTTCTATTTAATCTATCTAAACCTAATAAGTCATCCCGACAAATGTCACATGCAATTCCTCATGTTACCTAAACATAATATTAATTTTATTCCATTTTTATATTTAAATTCTTTGCGGATAACTAATTAAATATTATATGGATAAATACAATAATATATTTACTACAAGTAACTTCTATTTTTCTAATCGTTATCATATTTAACTACCACATGGTTATTTTTCATTCAATTTTGTTATCACTTACAAATAAATATATTTTACTACCATTAAAAATATTCAACAATATAGATAACGATTAAACACAATAAAATACAGATAACGATTAAACATAGTAAAATATAGTCAAATATGTCTTAGATTCTCCAATGTATTTACTGAAAATTATTTCCTTACTTCGTTACCTCAGCTAATGGTGTAAAATTAATTAAAAAGTTTCCTAGAGAATTGATGACTGCGATAAGCACTTTACAAGTGGGTTGGGTATTAATTACTATACGTAAAAAATTATAAACTTGTGAAATGACTATCATGCTATTAGTCTTATTTACAAATAAACTATTTTATTAAATCTATTTCGTTTACAAAGTTTAAGTTTTATAATTTTAATTTGGATAACTATCAATCAACATATATCTTCTATCCAGTATAAAAATTTGCATAAATATCAATCAACGTATATCTTCTATCCAGTATAAAACCAAAAACGAAGCTCCATAAGTGTGCCCTCATCGAACACTTATATTGATCTCATCTTACGTTCAGATTATTATTATATTGAAATCACATCAATGATCGATGATATTTCATATTTCAACTCAACTCTCTGTTAACAATATAATCACATTTAATTGTGGGACAAAAGCTCAAAGCTATAAATTTGTAATTCTGTGAATAATTCAAAATAGATTTTCATTTCCCAATCTTACCCATTGCATGTGGTATACAAAAGATTGTACTGATTATGGAGAAATGAAAAAAACACGTGCTTGTTCATTGGTATTGTTTTTTCTTCTGGAAATAGAATAGATTTTGTCTTCAACAATCATTTCATGAACTCTTTAGTTAAAGTATTTGTAGTATTATCCTATCCGGGAGTTCTTATTTCGCTTAGTTTAACTTTTGATATTCGCAGACTGAAAGTTTTTTTTAATTAATTAGGTACAAAGTTTTGCTCAATTATACATCTAGATTTGTATAATATAAAAAAAACCTTTTTATATGTTTGCACTCTTTTTACACCGATATGAGTGTTGTGTTTTCTGCGTTTAAACCTTAGCTTATTGAAAAAGTATATATTGTCTGATTAGCGGCCACTGTTAGCGTCTTGTTGTTTTGGGTTGTGTTCTGATTTCAAGGTTCCTATTTTTTCAATGAATTAGGATTCATTAGTCATGCCAAGATAAGGATTCCAATATAATAATATATGAGATCATTATACGGGCTGAGAGTTGTTTTGAGTGGTGGGTTATAGCTAGTTTTGTGTTTGACTACTAACTATTTTTCACAAATGGTCTTTGGAATTAATAATAAAGTAATGACATAAATGATTCTTTTAAAATGAAAAAAGTATTTTAGTCATTTTACTTAATATTAACATAAAAATTAACTAAGTCTGAAAAGGTGTTATAAAATTGAAACTATGAAACCTGAAGCTGTTAAAAAAATTAGTACTTAAAGACAAAATTAGCTATAAATCATAGAGTCCATTTGTGCAATTAACTCTTTGAAAGAATTATTCTTCATCTACATCATCATCATCACAAGATTTATTAACACACTTTGATATCTCGTGTATTCCTGTTGGATTCGTTATAAGAACAGCCCACTAATCTTTTAAATCATTTGTCATCCTAGGATACATAGTATATACAATACACTTGGTATATTGTGATGCAGTCGCTCCGTGTACGGTATGCGCATGTAATATATACATGTGTTGGCGCTCCGGGACAAAAGTTAAAGTGCACTAATTTTAACGTTATGTGAAAATAAAGTTAAAAGAGGGGAATGGTTAATCATGCATCAAGTGGTGGCGTTGATAGCCGAAAGACAAGCGGGACATGCACTAATCGGCTTGCGTCTAAATTGCTGAGTGTCATGTACCTTATGTTCAAGGCTTGATGCAAAACTACTATCAAGCCGGGGGTCTCATTGGAAGCAGCCTTTCTATTCATACGGGTCCTAGGATACATAGTATATATAATACACTTGGTATATTTGTGATGCAGTCGCTCCGTGTACGGTATGCGCATGTAATATATGTGTTGGCTTCGGGGCAAAAGTGAAAGTGCACTAATTTTAACGTTATTTTATAATTTCGTGAAAATAACGTTAAAAGAGGGGACGTTAATCCTGCATCAAGTGGTGACGTTGATAGCCGAAAGACAAGCGAGTACATGCATAATCGGCTTGCGTCTAAATTGTTGAGTGTCATGTACCTTATGTTCAAGGCTTGATGCAAAACTATATCGAGCCGGGGGTCTTATTGGAAGCAGTCTTTCTATTTCTACGGGTAGAGGTAAGGCTGTCTGCATCTTACCCTTCTCAGACCCTACCTTAGCTTTACTTATGGTGGGATTTACTGATGATGATGATGGTATATTTGGGATGCTAGAATGAATAGATCGTCTGTTTTTATCCTTGATTTGAATCTAATGTCGACCAAACTATTGTGAGTTTACTCTAACCCATTAGCCACCCTAATACTATGTACACTTAGGTGCCAACAACTTAGCAACCTTTGTTGTAATATTTCATTTTTAAAACCTTAGTGAACAATTCACAACAATGAGATTAAGACCCTTGTAATGGGGCTGTATGTGGCGCCTCATCATCCCATAACGCCCCATAGCGCTCATGAACACCATTACGGGGGAGCCATGTGCGTAAAATCCCTCCTCCTCGTGAAATTTTTTACGGCGTTGCCCATTCTTCCCCACTCACCACTCTCTCTCTCTCTCACACACACACACATACATACATATACATACATACATACAAAGCGCCTTACATATATATCACCACTACACACTCAAGTTATATAAAGCCCATCTCTTACATGTTTCGCCACTTGTCGCATAACCCCTACACAGTGATTTATGACTACACATGGCCTAAGACTTACTATAAGAAGCCCGCTCACACATAAGCCACTAATATGCGTTATCCGCCCAGTAGCTGTGTTAGAGAATAATAGTTGTATTCATCCACAAAATCTCACTGATGGATCCAACTAGAATGGCGTGGTTGTGGTTCGCATGAAAGAGTTAATGAAAAAGAAAAAAGACTATTAATTAAAACAATAGGGATTAGGGTATGCAATACTTACGTGCTTCTAGAGGCATTAAGCGAACATGAGATTTTTAGTTCTATCCATTAGAGCACGAGTAATTTGAGGATTTATGTGGCGTTGTCATTCTTCAAATGTCAAAACTTTTATACATTCAAGATGCACGTGTGCATCTTGAGCATTTCATAGATATGTATGAGCATCATTGGGTTCTCGATCTTGTTGGTATCGAAATCACAGGGCCGAGACCGAGATGTCGGATTCGAAGGATGATTACACTTATCAACATGATCGTAACACAACTCGCACTAATACATGATTGAAATCGAAACTTGAACTATGAATGTAAACTGAACTGTGAAACACTAACTGAAAAAACTGTAGAGACAGACTTGACAAACTTCGAATTTGAATTGCATAAATCTGAACTACAGTGTACATATAACTGAATGTTGAAACCCTAATTTATACTTGATGAACATGTGTGTTGTGAAGAGGCATGTCGATCACCAAGGAATATGTCGTATCCCATGATAATCGTATGTATGGTTATTTACACACACATGCCTTTTCACAAGTTAGGCCCAAACATCATAACCTAATGGACTTCTAGTGTTTTGACCCATTAAACATAACAAGTAATTGTTCGACCCAATTAAAACAATAAACTAAAACAGCGTTTTTTCGATCTTCGGTTGCGATGATTATTTGATCTTCATTTTCCCTCCTAATCATTCCAGCCGTAGTCCGTCTTCGCTAATCCTCTTTTGCGTTGGTGACATCGAGGAAGATCACCAAATCGGACTCCTCATCGCTTTCGATTACCTTGACACCTTCATCGTCTTTTGCTTCACTTGAGCCCACTTCGCGCTTGTCACTTTCATCTTCTTTGTGTGTAACACCCCAAAATATATATATATATATATATATATATATATATATATATATATATATATATATATATATATATATATATATATAATGTGTGTGTATGTATAAGTATGAATGTTGGTTAAATGGTGACAATAATTATAACCTTAGTTAAAATACAAGTAAAGTTTTAACTAAAAGAGGTATGTTAAGTTATAATGATAATAATCACCAAACATGAGAGACTAAACTTGAATAAGTAGGAAAGTGGGTTAATAAAACATAAAATTAATACGCCTGGATTGAAGAAAGAAGAAGGGAAACCTTTCTTTCCACAAGTTCAACAAATTGGGATTGATTAAGAACAAAATCTGGATGCATGTGCTTAATTCTTTAGTCATCCAAGCTTCTTAAACTAAAGGTAAGTTGAAATTTATGATTTAGTGGTCATTCATGCATTGGGTTGTAATAAATCCGTGAAATTTTATGGAATTAAACATGGTTACTAGTTAGAATCATCATGTAGAAGATGAAATATGCTTGAATCTGATTATCTTGATGATTGAAGTAAAACCCACTTATAGTAGTAGTATGATGAAATATTATGATCATGTAAGTGCAAAAATTAAGTGCAATATTGATGTATGATTGTGTATGTAATAGAGAAGTGATATATGAATCTGATAGAGCATGAAGATTATGTGAGCATTAGTTGATTTGATAATCCATGATATGAACTAGTGGAAATATGCATATAAAACTTGTAGATTATGCCTTGTTAGTGGTACGCACGCCAAGCGTTTGGTAAAATGCCTTGAATTGAGATTCTAGGTGAACATGATGCTAAATGACTAGAATTGGTTAAATGATAGTTGTTAACCCAATAATGTTAATGAAAGAATGAAATAAAGGTATGAATAAAGTATGTTGATTGTAAAAATGTAGGCGTGAAGGAAAAAGGTTCAAGCAACCGGAATCCCCAAAGCTCGCAAGATCGAGGTACGTTACTTGTACGATACTAATGTATTATGCTTTTAAATTGAAAAATCATGCTTAGTTGTAATGAATTATTTAGCATTATCACGAATGATTAAAGTAAGGTTCCGTGTTGACTTGTGATGAACGGGTCAACCGGACAAGTAATGAGAAAGTAAAAGTAAGGTTCTGCGTTGACTTGTGATGAACGGCGTTGACTTGTGATGAACGGGTCAACCATACAAGTAATGGGAAAGTAAAAGTAAGGTTCCGCGTTGACTTGTGATAAACGGGTCAACCGGACAAGTAATGGGAAAGTGAAAGTCTGGTTCCGCGTTGACTTGTGATGAACGGGTCAACCGAACAAGTAATGGGAAAGTGAAAGTATGGTTCCACGTTGACTTGTGATAAACGGGTCAACCGGACAATTAATAGGAAAGTGAAAGTATGGTTCCGCGTTGACTTGTGATGAACGGGTCAACCGAAAAAGGAATGGGAAAGTGAAAGTATGGTTCCGAGTTGACTTCTGACAAACGGGTCAAAACGGGTAAGGCATGAGTAGGTAAAAGTATATTTCCGCGTTGACTTGTAACATTTGTGGCAAAACGGGTTTCAAAAACCCGCACCGTTTATCAATCAAATATTCGGTTAAAAGTTCGTTGCGTATTTATCGTGTCGGTTGTTTAAAATAATACATAATTAATAAATATTTTAGAGATTAAAAACCACAATTAATAAATAATAATAATAAAATATAATGAAAATTAAAAAAAGAAACAGAATGGGGTAGCCGGGTCTCGAACCCGGGTCTCCCACTTATACACACACAGCTTTCACCACTCCGCCACACGCATTTATCTGTTAAGGTTCTAAACTGACTCGAAATTAAATTTCTGAACACCCGCCCTGTAACAGTCGAGCTTGAAATCGGGAAATAATCAAGCATCCGTTTCTTTTCTTTGCGATCAAAAGACTAAAACCGTTTTTCAATCAAGTAGTCAGACTCAATCAGGGAGTCCATAACGATCGGCCAGTTAAAATCAATCCGGAAATCAAGTTGGCCGAAACTTTTGAAACCGAAATCGGTGATTGACTGGTTACTCTATAAATACCCATCAATTTCACCACAAACGAATTCGTTCAATCTCTCAAACTCTCTCTTAAACTCTCGCTAAAACACTCTGAAGCTGTCCCTGCAAGTCGCCAGAATTCTCAGTTACTCGCCGGAAAACCGAAGAACCCATTCCATTATTGCCTTACTCTAAAATAGGACTTTTAGAGCTCAGACAGAAATCACCCACACTCACCTCAAACTTCCTGTAGAGCCTCTGTCGCAAGTTATACTTCGCCGGAATTTTGTGTTGTCGCCGGAATTCCACAGGAGAAGTGAAGATCACGACTGTCTGGTATAACCCTGTTGAATCCTTTCTTTAATGTCTTGTAATCGTCCATTCATAATTTAAAACAAAGAGTTTTAAATCAAACACAGACGAGTTATGTTTCTGGGTTACTTCGATGAAGAAGATGAAGATTAAACAGTTTATATGTATAATTAAAAACGGATAAAATACCGGGTTAAACACACAGTCCAGTGGTGGACTGTGTGCACTTGAAACATATGGTCCCGGGTTCGAGTCTGTTTGTGTTCCGATCCACTGAAATAACATACCCTTTTTATAAAAAGCCAAATCCTGAAGCATGTGATAAGTGTATAAATATAATAAAAACCGGAATAATAACCGGGTTAGACACACAGTCCAGTGGTGGACTGTGTGCAAAAACAATATGCACATCGCGGGTTCGAGGCTGGTTGTGTACACCGGTTCATCATATCTTAAAACCTTTTTAAAATAAATGATTTCTGAATAATATAAATAGTATATAAATATAATTAAAATCAGAAATATTTCGGGTTAGACACGTAGCTCAGTTGGTAGAGCTGCGTGCACGTATACGAGAGGTCACGAGTTCGAACCTCACTCAGCGCATAGAAAACACAGTCTGACCGGTCAGACCCGGTCAACGGTCAACGGTCAAAAAGTCAACTTTTTTTTTATTTATTTATTTAAATTGAAAAATCAATTAAAAATACTTAAAAATAGGATTTTTAAGGTTAGAAAATTTCCTTAAACTCGCAAAAATAAATCTAACAATCCCATTAAGAGCACTAATTAAAAATATTAATCTCAAATAAAATTTATTTATTTATCGAGTTATTATGTTATTATTTAGGTTAGTTTTTCCCTCGTCGGTTGAATCATAATTTCGTGCGTATTCATCATTATCAAGGAACGCACTCACTGTGAGTGAATCCTTACAAATTCCCCTTTTTATTCATGTTTTGGGATGTATCATGTGTCGCTTTAATTATTTCATTTATTCAAACTTGTGCTATTACCATTATATGACCTAAACTTGTGATGTAAATATTGTTTGTTGTGATGCGTGTTTACATTTTGTCAAGTTGCGTGCAAATCATTCATTAGGCCCATCAGTTCCTCGTGGGAGACGAGTTGAACATCGCGTGCCTCATTAGATCGGCTCCATTTGATTGAGCCTTGATCTCATTGTTCATCATTTGGTGTGTGTGCTTGTGCATTATTTGATATTATGTGTTTTGTGATTAAATTTACATTTACGTTTACTCATATGTGGTTATGCACCTTTTTATAACCAATATAACAAATTCGTTCAAATGTTTTCATAAGATTCACTCGCCAACTTTTGTTGACCCAAAAACCCTATTTTTATACATGATACAGGTGATCCAGTTGAGAAAAGAAACACGTAGGATGGCCTAGAAGAATAAACAAGTTAATGCTTTGGAATGGACATTTAGTTTTGTTTTCCTTTGTAATTGTATGATTTTTGGATACTTTAGTTTGTAATTCGAATGAAAATGTATTTGAACATGTTGTGCTTGTATGTTTATTGTAACTTCTTCTTTAAAGAGAAATAATAAATATGAAACTTTATAGTAAATGTCATGAGCTTTGATGAAAACCCAATCATGCCCCGACTACCATTTCCGCTGCGGGTCAGGGTGTGACAGTTTGGTATCAGAGCTTTTGACTATAGGGATATAGGATAGGTTATTAGACCCTTAGAGCCTATACTATAGTTGATTAGATTTTAATTGTTTATGTGGTTACATACAAACTCATGATGTTTATTTGTTTCGTATTTATTACACACACAAATGCATGCAAACACTTCCACTATCATTTTGTGTGATACTTAATGAGTTATACTTGTTGTCAAACATAACATGCTTACATATACATTCATCACGCATATTTCAATGTTCACATATTCAAATCATCCTCATATTTACTTTATTCAAGATTTTGTCGCAATTTTCGTTTTCCAATCTCATCAAAGTGAGTTCTACGACGGGCATGTAGTAACTGTAAGGGTACAAGTACCGGTAGTCGGAACGTCCTGTCTAGGTTGGCACTCGTATAAATCCAATATAACGGACCAGTTTGCCTACCTGGGGACTAACGATGAGAGTACGAAGGACCTATTAGGCCAAAGCATGCCACCCCAAACGTCGTTCGAACTAAACCTACTTTGAGTTGTCATTGTGTCTATACCAGGACACCCTCCGACCTTATACTTTGCTGTCATGTTTTACGATTTTCATTCGGGTGGCGCAAGTGTTAACAGGCCAACACCAATATGAACCCTACCAGAGCCCAGTAGTCATGGGGGCCCACATGACTACCAAGGCCAAGTAAGGGGACATATGGGAGCCCAAACATGAGCAAAGCCCAAGACATCCTATGGATGTAGTAGGTTTATTTTATTCATTTGTTTTTGTGAATGTTCATTTCTAAATACGACACACGACACCTAAAACGTCAAACTCATACTCTCGATACGTATTCCTTGTAGATGTCTTCTAGTCTCTCTCGTAGAAGTATGAGATCAGGAAAATCCCGCGAACGCATGGCTGCCCAAATCGCTCAACAAATGGCTGCCGTAATACCCAACATCGTAATTCAAGTACAACAGGCCCTTACCGCTAATCCCGTCAACCCAATCAACCAAGAAGATCAAAACATTGTCAATCCTCCCCCAAAAGCCACTAAATGCACCTTCAAGCATTTCAAATCCTGTGATCCTCCAAAATACGAAGGGACTGAAGGTGTCACCACTCTCCTCCATTGGTTTGAGGAAATGGAAAATACTTTTCTCAATTGCGACTGCCCCGATGATCGCAAGGTGCGATATGCTACCGGTCGTTTGTTTGGAGTAGCACTTACATGGTGGAATACAGAGAAGGCCAAGCGAGGTGCTGAAAATGCTATGACTTTGACTTGGGAAGAGTTGAGGGAAATCATGACAAGACGTTTCTGTCCAAGAAGCGAAATCAAGAAACTAGAAGATGAGTTCTACTCTTTGAAACAAAAGGAGGGCGACCACACCACATACAACAAGAGATTCCTTGAGTTGAATCAGATGGTCCCCAACTTGTTCACTCCCCTCTACCGTTTAATCGAGCACTACATTCGAGGTCTTCCTTCAAAAATTCAAGACCCTGTAATAAGTACCACACCTGCAACTTTGGAAGCAACAATGGAGTTAGCTACAGAGCTCACCGAAAACCGCATACGGAATAAAGATTTCGCGGAGGAGAAGAAGAAGGATAAAGCATCAACCGAAACCTCAAACCCAACCTGGACCGAATCCCCTCCTCAAACCACTCCTAAGAGAAAACGAGATGGGCAAAATTTCGCTATCACCCAAGGCAATCAACCAGCTTCACAGGCCGTACCCCTCCAAGCTATCCCAATCACTCAAGTAGCACCCAACTCTACTTACCCAAATAAGAAACCTTACATTGGACCTCACCCTCAATGCAACACCTGTTTTTATCACCATCCATCTACCGTACCTTGTCGACTGTGTGCAAATTGTGGGCGTTATGGTCATTGGAGCAAAACTTGTCGTGCCCCTCAAAACCAAGCCTCACCCCCTACTCAAAACATGATCCAAACATATCAACAACCCCAATACCCCATGTTTCCATATGTTCGAGCTTGTTTTAATTGTGGCGACCCTACCTATTTTAGAAACACGTGCCCTCGATTGGTTAACATCATAAACGCCCAAGCTCAAGCAAACCCAGTTAACCAAGCAAATCAAGAAAACCCAGCACCACCACCAGCAAGAGGAAGTGCTTACAACATCAATGCCAATCCTACTGAAGATAATAACGGCCCAAACGAACAACCCAACTAGCCTTCCCACACCAAGAGTCAAGACTCAACTCCAACCGTTTATTTTTAATGTTTTCTTTATGTTATCTCAATCTTTACGTCTCCCAGTTATAAATTGAGAATTTATGTATCCAAGAATTTTAATGCGAATTGATATTACAGTTTTGTTTTATACTCATTGATTTAACATTCATATCATCATACATCTCGACGTATCTCGACCTCATCATTTAAAGAAGTTGGGTTGTGTCTCACTTTTACAAAGACTGACCCCTTCATCATAACAAACGAGAGAGGTACTGTCATATTCAGTCATGTATCCTTGCAGATTTGAGAACTCAAGCTTTGGCTGTTGTATTTGTTTTGTAGATTTTAGAGTCACATAGAACTAATCATAACTTACGGACAAAGCCAATGAAAATTTGACAAGAATATGGTGGATACGCCGCTGGTACTTCCTATATATAAGTATTCTTGTCAAAGGATCAAAAGCATTGTCAGGCGGTTATGAGAGGTTCCATGTAGGTTTTAATATCGTCATGGTTGAAGTTTTTGTTTTTATGATATAACCTTATCTTCTCAACGTATCAATTCTCCCAAAACTCTTATGCATGAAATCATACCTAGTCAATCAACTCTGTTTATCCATGTTCCGCATTCTTAAACTTTAGGCATCAAAAAGCGATTCCTGTAGCAGGGTATTCAACCCTTACTAGGAACGTTACCGCCTCAAATAAAAAAAATTAAAACCCCCACCCTCTTCTGATTATGTAATTGTCAAATTAAAACACCCTCACTTTGAGTCAAACATACCACTACTACTTAAATTTCGGGACGAAATTTCTAAAAGTAGGGGATACTGTAACATTTGTGCAAAACGGGTTTCAAAAACCCGCACCGTTTATCAATCAAATATTCGGTTAAAAGTTCGTTGCGTATTTATCGTGTCAGTTATTTAAAATAATACATAATTAATAAATATTTTAGAGATTAAAAACCACAATTAATAAATAATAATAATAAAAATTAATGAAAATTAAAAAAAGAAACAGAATGGGGTAGCCGGGTCTCGAACCCGGGTCTCCCACTTATACACACACAGCTTTCACCACTCCGCCACACGCATTTATCTGTTAAGGTTCTAAACTAAACAATATTAATACAAGTCTCAGAATTAAATTTCTGAACACCTGCCCTGTAACAGTCGAGCTTGAAATCGGGAAATAATCAAGCATCCGTTTCTTTTCTTTGCGATCAAAAGACTAAAACCGTTTTTCAATCAAGTAGTCAGACTCAATCAGGGAGTCCATAACGATCGACCAGTTAAAATCAATCCCGGAAATCAAGTCGGCCGAAACTTTTGAAACCGAAATCGGTGATTGACTGGTTACTCTATAAATACCCATCAATTTCACCACAAACGAATTCGTTCAATCTCTCAAACTCTCTCTTAAACTCTCGCTAAAACACTCTAAAGCTGTCCCTGCAAGTCGCCGGAATTCTCAGTTACTCGCCAGAAAACCGAAGAACCCATTCCATTATTGCCTTACTCTAAAATAGGACTTCTAGAGCTCAGACAGAAATCACCCACACTCACCTCAAACTTCCTGTAGAGCCTCTGTCGCAACTTATACTTCGCCGGAATTTTGTGTTGTCGCCGGAATTCCACTGGAGAAGTGAAGATCACGACTGTCTAGTATAACCCTGTTGAATCCTTTCTTTAATGTCTTGTAATCGTCCATTCATAATTTAAAACAAAGAGTTTTAAATCAAACACAGACGAGTTATGTTTCTGGGTTACTTCGATGAAGAAGATGAAGATTAAACAGTTTATATGTATAATTAAAAACGGATAAAATACCGGGTTAGACACACAGTCCAGTGGTGGACTGTGTGCACTTGAAACATATGGTCCCGGGTTCGAGTCTGTTTGTGTTCCGATCCACTGAAATAACATACCCTTTTTATAAAAAGACAAATCCTGAAGCATGTGATAAGTGTATAAATATAATAAAAACCGGGTTAGACACACAGTCCAGTGGTGGATTGTGTGCAAAAACAATATGCACGTCGCGGGTTCGAGGCGGGTTGTGTACATCGGTTCATCATATCTTAAAACCTTTTTAAAATAAATGATTTCTGAATAATATAAATAGTATATAAATATAATTAAAATCAGAAATATTTCGGGTTAGACACGTAGCTCAGTTGGTAGAGCTGCGTGCACGTATACGAGAGGTCACGAGTTCGAACCTCACTCAGCGCATAGAAAACACAGTCTGACCGGTCAGACCCGGTCAACGGTCAACGGTCAAAAATTCAACTTTTTATTTTTTTTATTTATTTATTTAAATTGAAAAATCAATTAAAAATACTTAAAAATAGGATTTTTAAGGTTAGAAAATTTCCTTAAACTCCCAAAAATAAATCTAACAATCCCATTAAGAGAACTAATTAAAAATATTAATCTCAAATAAAATTTATTTATTTATCGAGTTATTATGTTATTATTTAGGTTAGTTTTTCCCTCGTCGGTTGAATCATAATTTCGTGCGCATTCATCATTATCAAGGAACGCACCCACTGTGAGTGAATCCTTACAAATTCCCCTTTTTATTCATGTTTTGGGGTGTATCATGTGTCGCTTTAATTATTTCGTTTATTCAAACTTGTGCTATTACCATTATATGACCTAAACTTGTGATGTAAATTTGTTTGTTGTGATGCGTGTTTACATTTTGTCAAGTTGCGTGCAAATCATTCATTAGGGCCATCAGTTCCTCGTGGGAGACGAGTTGAACATCGCGTGCCTCATTAGATCGGCTCCGTTTGATTGAGCCTTGATCTCATTGTTCATCATTTGGTGTGTGTGCTTGTGCATTATTTGATATTATGTGTTTTGTGATTAAATTTACATTTACGTTTACTCATATGTGGTTATGAACCTTTTTATAACCAATATAACAAATTCGTTCAAATGTTTTCATAAGATTCACTCGCCAACTTTTGTTGACCCAAAAACCCTATTTTTACACATGATACAGGTGATCCAGTTGAGAAAAGAAACACGTAGGATGGCCTAGAAGAATAAACAAGTTAATGCTTTGGAATGGACATTTAGTTTTGTTTTCCTTTGTAATTGTATAATTTTTGGATACTTTAGTTTGTAATTCGAATGAAAATGTATTTGAACATGTTGTGCTTGTATGTTTATTGTAACTTCTTCTTTAAAGAGAAATAATAAATATGAAACTTTATAGTAAATGTCATGAGCTTTGATGAAAACCCAATCATGCCCCGACTACCATTTCCGCTGCGGGTCAGGGTGTGACATGACTAATATTGAATGGGTTAACCAGATAATAACAAGAATGCAAAGAAATGAAATTTAGTTACATTTTATTAAATGATCAATCAAATAAGAATGTAATGTGTGGCCAATTAATGAAACCGTTATAGTGTTATAAGAAATGTTAACCGATTTCTTGTGTTTTTTAGGTAAATCTGTTACTTGACGCCACTCCTTGTTTGGAACGAACACACTTGTACCCTCCTTACGCTTCCGGTCAAGGGAGTGTCAAACGGGTCAAGTCTCTTTTGGTTGTAAATTGATAAATTTTGGATTTTATCCTTGTTAGAAAACGAATTAATCTCTTAGTTAGTAGTTTAAATATCATGCCGTCAAAAAGTTTTGTGGTTGCGCTCGTTGTATGAACTTAAGGGTATAATAGGAACTTTTAGATTATGTTTTAAAAAGTTTGGAATTTTATAGCCTTTTGGTCGTAAGAAATGATAGACGTAACAAGTTGGTATCAGAGCCGAGGTTTGAGGGATTCAAGCAGTTCGGATTGAATCGGGACCCGTAAACAGGTTCCAAGAGCTGAAAACGGAAAAAACTGCGTCTGCAGAATAGATGAGCCGTCGCCGACGACCATGTAAGGCGTCGCCGACGCTACCCCTATTCTCCGACGGTCTAACCTACTGTCTACGCAACTAAGGCTCCAACGCAACTATCTGAGGCGTGTCGCCGATGCCATGTTTGGGCGTCGCCGACGGCCCTCCTGAACCCAACATGTTTTCTTTTTTTTTATTTACATTTTTGAACCAAGCTTCTTTATATACAATCTGTAACTCACATAGAACCTGAAAAGCGAAATTCAAGTGTAAAATTTTGTAAACTTATTTTTGAAACCACGTGAATATGTTGAAAACGTAACATGCAACACCAAGAGCAAGAATGTATAAAAGAATAAGTCTTACGAAATATTGAAAACGAGTGAATGATTCTTGATCATTTATGATCATCATGCAGAATGAACAACTCAAGTATGAAATAAAATAACAATTGCTATGAATGAACATGACAAGTTGAAGATTTAATGTTATAATGAAAGTGACCAATGTTTATGTAGATAGAAGAAGAAAGAGACTTGAATATAACGATTTGGCCCGTCAAGAAGCAATGAATGAAAAGATTTCAGAAGAAGTGGCAAAAGCTATGCAAGCTGTCTGTCTCAACTAGCACAAGAAGTAGAAAGTCGTGTTTTAGAAACAGTATAAGCTATCATGACTAGCAAGATTCAAGAGTTGAAAGAATGGATAGGCGGGGTTCAAAACAGAAAGGGGACCTGTAGGTGCACATATAGGGACTTCATGGCATGTAACCCTACAACGTACGATGGTAAAATAGATCCTATCGTATGTCAAAGATGGATTTCCCACATGGAGGCCTTTTTTATTCGAAGCAGATGTGAAAAAGAGGATCAGGTGATTTTGCAACCGACCAACTCCAACTCCAAGCAAAGGATTGTGGGACGCTCATTGCAAAGAATTGGGAGAAGAAATGCTTCAGGAATTTACATGGCAAGAGTTTAAGGAACCTTTCTTGAAGTTTCACTGCTCGCAGTCTGCAGTTGATCGGATTCAAGAAGAGTTTTTACGTCTTCGACAAGGCACGAAATCTATTGATGAGATCACAAATGTGTTTCTTAACAAATTAAAGTTTTGCCAAGACCTCATGAAGACAGAAAGGATGAAGATTAACTGTTATCATGACATGTTGAAGGCAAAATTAGGGAGTTTATCACTCCCTGGAAGTGTGAGACTTTAAACGAATTGATCAACTGGGCAAGGGTCGAGAGATAGAGCTCAAGCGCCAGATAGAACGAGGGGAAAAGAGGGCGATGGAAAAGAGTATTAACCCGACTCCGTCCAAGAAACAAAAGATTTATGATTCGGAAGAAGAATAATGCGAAAGGTGGCATTCCTCGATGTAAAACTTGTGGAAAGTTTTCATTCAGGAGAATGTTTGTTGGGTAGGAAAGGATGCTACAATTGCGGACAAGAAGGAGACCCTTACTACAAATGCCCGAGTACAGCCAAAACATGTTTCAATTGTTTCTCACCGGACATGTCAAGGCAGATTGTCTGAAGCTGAAAGAGAAAGGGGTAATGATGGAAAGAAATACCTCAAAAGCTAAAGGAAGAATGTTCCAAATCACCACCGAAGAAGCTAAGGCACTTTCGAATGTTGTGTCAGGTATTTTCTTAATCAATTTAATACCTACAAATGTGTTGTTTGATTCTGGAGCAAGTAGGTCTTTGTATCATGCGAACTTATAACCCATCCCTCTTTTAAAATTGAACGAATGCCAATACCTTTAGAGGTAGAAATAGCCGATAGCAAGAACTATTTATTGAACGAAGTATGTAAAGGATGTAAAATTGTTATAGAAGACGAGGAATTTGAAATAGACCTTGTGCCCATGATTCTGGGAGAGTTCAAAGTAATAGTAGGCATGGATTGGCTATCCCGATATCATGCAGAAATTCAATTGAGACTAAGATTATATGAGTGAGAAATGGGTAAGTATTCACGGAGAAAGAAAAGTTGAAATGAAGCTATGCACCCTTGTAGAGGCAGTCAAATACGCACGAAATGAAGGTAAGGCATTCCTAGCTTACGAATAGACACCTCTAAAGACGCGCCAAAATTTGATGATGTAGAAATCGTAAATGAATATTCGGATGTGTTTCCGGATGAATTACTGGGACTTCCTCCCGAGCGAGACGTGGTATTTCGCATTGAACTATAGCCAGGTGCAAAGCGGTAGACTCCTATCGATTAGCCCTACAGAAATGCGGGAGTTAATGACCCAGATACAAGAATTACTCGATAAAGGCTTCATTCGCCCGAGTATGTCACCTTGGGGAGCCCCCGTATTGTTCGTAAAGAAGAAGGATGGATCGATGCGCATGTGCATCGACTATCGGGAATTAAACAAATTAACGGTTAAGAACCGATATCCTTTATCCCGAATTGATGACCTTTTCGACCAATTGTAAGGGGCAAGTTGGTTCTCAAAGATTGATTTGCGCTCGGGATATCACCAACTGAGAGTACGTAAAGAAGATGTGGCAAAAACTGCGTTTAGAACCTGATATGGACATTACGAGTTCTTAGTAATTCTTTTGGATTGACCAACCATACCGGCTGCGTTTATGGGCCTCATGAATCAAGTATGTCGACCCATGCTAGATAAATCTTAATAGTGTTTATAGATGATATCTTAGTGTATTCCTGGAGCAAGGCTGATCATGAAAACCATTTGCGTGAAGTGTTATAGATCCTTCGTAAGGAAAAGTTATATGCGAAGTTCTCTAAATGTGCATTTTGGCTCAGAGAAAGTGCAATTTCTTGGCCACGTGATTAACAAAGATGGTGTTTTAGTAGATCCGTCGAAGGTAGAAGCAGTTATGAAATGGATTCCTCCGAAGAATCCAAATGAAGTAAGAAGTTTTATGGGACTAGCGGGCTATTACCGAAGATTTATTCAAGACTTCTCCAAATTAGCCCTACCCATGACCAAATTAACAAAGAAAAGTGAGAAGTTTGTATGGGGCCCCGAACAAGAAAAATCATTTCAAGTTCTGAAAGAGAAACTGTCTAATTCACCGGTGTTAACCCTACCAGATGGAATGGAAGATTTAGTAGTGTACACGGATGCCTCAGTCAGGGGTTAGGAGGTGTATTAATGCAACGAGATAAAGTTATAGCATACACCTCAAGACAGCTCAAACCACATGAAGAAAATTACCCAACGCATGATCTAGAATTCGCCGCTGTGGTGTTCGCCTTAAAATTATGGCGACACTATTTATATGGAAAAAGTGCACCATATACTCAGATCATAAAAGTCTCAAATATTTCTTTGAGCAAAAAGACCTCAACATGAGACAACGAAGGTGGTTGGAACTGATAAAGGATTATGATTATGAAATCCTTTATCATCCGGGCAAAGCTAATGTAGTAGCGGATGCTCTTAGCCGAAAGGAACATTCACCCCCGATTCGGGTGAAGTCTATGAGGATGATTGTTACGCCTCATCTCCTTAGATGATAAGGGAAGCACAAATTAAGTCATTAAATAAAGATGATCCTAGCAAGAAGGACAAGGAATTGTGGACAAACTAGAGGAGAATGCAACCGGAGTCAAAACTCGGTATGGGCGAATCTAGATTCCTTGGCTATTCGAAATAAAGATAATGTTATTAGAAGAAGCTCATAATTCACGATACTCGATACATCCAGGAGCAACAAAAATGTATCATGATTTAAAAAGATATTACTGGTGGCTGGGAATGAAACGAGTTATTGTCAAGCATGTCGCTAGATGTTTAACATGTTCACAAGTGAAAGCGGAACATCAGAAATCGTACGGTAAATTACAACCCTTAGATTCCGATGTGGAAATGGGAGAATATAACAATGGATTTGGTGACTAAACTTCCCAAAACGCGAAAGGGACATGATGCCATATGGTTAGTTGTGGATCGAATCACCAAAAATGCCCACTTCTTACCTATCTGAGAGGCTTATTCATCAACAAGGATGGCAGAGATTTTTACAAACGAAATTGTAGCTCGTCATGGAGTACCCGTCTCCATTGTGTCGGATCGGGACACTAGATTTACATCACGTTTTTGGCAAAAATTTCATGAACAAATGGGAACAAAACTCCATTTTAGTACCTGCCTATCATCCACAAACAGATGGACAATCTGAAAGGGACTATTCAAGCACTTGTGGATATGTTGAGAGCTTGTGTCTTAGATTTTGACAGAAATTGGGATGACCAATTGCCGCTAGTTAATTCGCTTACATAACAGCTAGCAAAATAGCATTCAGATGGCATCATACGAGATGTTGAATGGAAGAAAGTGTAGAACCCCCATTTGTTGGGGGAAGTAGGTCAAAGAGATATTACGCCTAAAGAGGTAGTGGCGAAAACTAATGAGAAGATCGATATCGTACGAGCCCGACTGAAAGCGACACAAGACCGACAAAAAGCTTATTCAGATCGAAGAAGACGACCCATCAAGTTTCAATGGGGGATCGTGTGCTGTTAAAGGTTTCACCATGGAAAGGAGTGATTCGGTTCCGTAAATGAGGAAGCTCGGTCCCCGTTACATTGGGCCCTTTAAAGTTAAAGCTCGTATTGGAAAGGTGGCGTACCAGCTGGATTTACCGTCGGCGTTGGATGGAATACATGACACCTTTCATGTGTCACAACTAAGAAAATGTCTCGTGATGAAACCGCCTACGTGCCCCTTGATGATATCGAGTTGGATAAAAAATGAGTTATATCGAAAAACTGGTGGCTATAAAAGATTTCAAAGTTAAGCACCTTCGCAACAAAACCATAAGACAAGTTTTGGTCCAATGGCAATATAGAAAGGGTTCAGATTTCACCTGGGAAATGGAAGATGAGATGCGTAAATACTACCCAGAATTATTTGGTACGTAATCAGGTTTCGGGGACGAAACCTTTTTTAAAGGGGGTAGATTTGTAACACCCCAAAAATATATATATATATATATAATATATATATATATATATAATGTGTCGTGTATGTATACGTATGAATGTTGGTTAAATGGTGACAAGAATTATAACCTTAGTTAAAATACAAGTAAAGTTTTAACTAAAAGAGGTATGTTTAGTTATAATGATAATAATCACCAAACATGAGAGATTAAACTTGAATAAGTGGGAAAGTGGGTTAATAAAACATAAAATTAAAACACACACACACACACTTCTAGTGTGTGTGTCACCTGGATTGAAGAAAGAAGAAGGGAAACCCATCTTTCACAAATTCAACAAATTGGGATTGATTAAGAACAAAATCTGGATGCATGTGCTTAATTCTTTAGTCATCCAAGCTTCTTAAACTAAAGGTAAGTTGAAATTTATGATTTAGTGGTCATTCATGAAGTGGGTTGTAATAAATCCATGAAATTGTATGGGATTAAACATGGTTACTAGTTAGAATCACCATGTAGAAGATGAAATATGCTTGAATCTGATTATCTTGATGATTGAAGTAAAACCCACTTATAGTAGTAGTATGATGAAATAATATGATCATGTAAGTGCAAGAAATTAAGTGCAATATTGATGTATGATTGTGTATGTAATAGAGAATGATATATGAATCTGATAGAGAATGAAGATTATGTGAGCATTAGTTGATTTGATAATCCATGATATGAACTAGTGGAAATATGCATATAAAACTTGTACATTATGCCTTGTTAGTGGTACGCACGCCAAGTGTTTGGCAAAATGCCTTGAATTAAGATTCTAGGTGAACATGATGCTAAATGACTAGAATTGGTTAAATGATAGTTGTTAACCCAATAATGTTAATGAAAAAATGAAATAAAGGCATGAAATTAAAGTATGTTGATTGTAAAAATGTAGCGTGAAGGAAGAAGGTTCAAGCAACCGGAATCCCCAAAGCTCGCAAGATCGAGGTACGTTACTTGTACGATACTAATGTATTATGCTTTTAAATTGAAAATCATGCTTAGTTGTAATGAATTATTTAGCATTATCATGAATGATTAAAGTAAGGTTCCGTGTTGACTTGTGATGAACGGGTCAACCGGACAAGTAATGAGAAAGTAAAAGTAAGGTTCTGCGTTAACTTGTGATGAACGGGTCAACCTGAACAAGTAATAAGAAGTAAGTAAGGTTCCGCGTTGACTTGTGATGAACGGGTCAACCGGACAAGTAATGGGAAAGTGAAAGTATGGTTCCGCATTGACTTGTGATAAACGGGTCAACCGGACAAGTAATGGGAAAGTGAAAGTATGGTTCCGCGTTGACTTGTGATGAACGGGTCAACCGAACAAGTAATGAGAAAGTGAAAGTATGGTTCCGCTTTGACTTGTGATAAACGGGTCAACCAGACAAGTAATGGGAAAGTGAAAGTATGGTTCCGCGTTGACTTGTGATGAACGGGTCAACCGAACAATGAATGGGAAAGTGAAAGTACGGTTCCGAGTTGACTTCTGACGAAGGGTCAAAACAGGTAAGGCATGAGTAGGTAAAAGTATATTCCGCGTTAACTAATATTGAATGGGTTACGGATAATAACAAGAATGCAAAGAAATGAAATTTAGTTACATTTTATTAAATGATCAATCAAATAAGAATGTAATATGTGGCCAATTAATGAAACCGTTATAATTGTTATAAGAAATGTTAACCGATTTCTTGTGTTGTTTAGGTAAATCTGTTACTTGACGTCGCGACTTGCTTGGAACGAACACACTTGTACCCTCCTTACGCTTCCGGTCAAGAGAGTGTCAAACGGGTCAAGTCTTTTTTGGTTGTAAATTGATAAATTTTTGATTTTACGTTATCCTTTTTAGAAAACGAATTAATCTATTAGTTAGTAGTTTAAATATCGTGTCGTCAAAAAGTTTTGTGGTTGCGCTCGTTTATGAACTTAAGGGTATAATAGGAACTTTTAGATTATGTTTTAAAAAGTTCAGAATTTTATAGCATTTTGGTCGTAAGAAATGATGGACGTAACATTGTGCTTGTCCTTCATGAAGAAAAAATACCATTCCAACAACTCGATGTAGTGGAGATATGCAACCTTCAACTCGTAGTCATCATCACAATCATATCCGCAACATAAAGCAACTTTGTTACATGCATCTTCTTGAACCACTTTCTTGAATCCACCATGCTCTTTGACATTTTTGTAAAGACTAAGCAAATCAACGAGTTTACCGTTTAGTAGAGTTGGTGGCATTTCGCTTGTCTTGCAAATTCCCAAGTAACACGGTATGAACCATGTTATGATTTCTTCCATACTAGCCTTGTAGAAACCTTTATGCTCCATCACTTCTTCGTGTAGGATGATCAAATCGAGCACGTCTAGGCAACTTTCAATTATGGTATCTTTCTCTATCACATCTTCCTCGTCTTGTGCTTTCAACACTGCTTTCTTTTGCATCTCTTCCTTGATTCTTGCGGGTTCTTTTCCATGCCCTCTAAGTAGGTTACCAAACCCAATTTTCGCCGCTTCGAATATTCAACTTCAACAATCTTTGACCCCGAAGTGCCTTTACCTAGTTTTTCTTTAGTTTTCTTTCTCTCCTCTTCGAATTCCTTCTCATAAAAATCTTCAACATATTCATGCAGTTTTTCCTTTTCGTTGAGATATCCGTTCTCAACGTCTAAGTTCTCGTAGAACACTTATCCAAATACTCTTCTTCGAGATCAACTTCGGACTTGTTTTCAAATATGTCAACACCTTTCGCTCTATCACCGAACATTTTCTTTAACGTACACAAATCACCTGCAGTAACAACTTCTATTCCTTGATACAACAATTGTTCTAAACTGAGAGCATTTCCCTTCAACTTTGGAACGTAATTCACACATGAAATTTTCTTGTTCTTCGCATCAACCGGTACAAAAACTTCGTTGTCGTGTATGAACGAGAATTCCCTCCGTTTCTCGTTAGTCAAAACCCCAAAGTGTCTTTTGAACACTTTGAACAAGTTTCGGTTTCCCGTCATGTGAGTCTTGAAAGTAGGATCCACTACCCATATTGATTCCCATTTCCCTCCGCAAGTATCTTTCACAACATAATCACAATCTTCTGGTAACGGACTGAGATTGACATACTTACTTGGGCAAATGGAAGCAACATGACCGAATTGTCTGCACGTGAAACACCGGATCCCTACCTTTCTTGGCCTTCCCACTTGCGCGGATCGTTTCATGCTGACCTTTTTAAAATAGTTTTTCGAAATCATTTTCTTGGGGAACTTTTCAATAGGCGACTTCCATGAACGCAGGATGGCTTCCCCTGCGCGTACTTAACCGACCTTCCTCTGCCCTGGCCGCACTTTCCTACTTTCTTACCCTTGTCGCGAAAATCGGCACCAACCGATTTTGACTGGTTCACCCTCAAACAATCTCCGTATCCCTCATCCTTCTCCTCCTTGATCTTGACAGAACCTTTGGCTCTGATACCACTGTTGGTATCGAAATCACAGGGCCGAGACCGAGATGTCGGATTCGAAGGATGGTTACACTTATCAACATGATCGTAACACAACTCGCACCAATACATGATTGAAATCGAAACTTGAACTATGAATGTAAACTGAACCGTGAAACACTAACCGAAAAAAAACTGTAGAGACAAATTTGACAAACTTCAAATTTGAATTGCATAAATCTGAATTGCAGTGTACATATAACTGAATGTTGAAACCCTAATTTATACTTGATGAACAGGTGTGTGGTGAAGAGGCATTTGATCACCAAGGGATATATCATATCCCATGATAACCGTATGTACGGTTATTTACACACACATGCATTTTCACAAGTTAGGCCCAAACATCATAACCTAGTGGACTTCTAGTGTTTTGACCCATTAAACATAACAAGTAATTGTCCGGCCCAATTAAAACAATAAACTAAAACAACGTTTTTTCGATCTTCGGTTGCGATGATTATTTTGATCTTCAAGAGTTGATATATACGATGGTGCTTTGAATATGCATAGTCAATCATTGGTACCTGAATAAGTTGGATTACAGATATATAAGTTTCTTGGCACATGACTGTGTCTAGTTTATATCAGTGGATCAAAATACAGTGAGAGGTGGTTGCATTGTTCATTCACTATATATGACTCAACTATAAACCCCTCAACCCTTGCTTTGCCTTTGCCAATGGGTCACCAACCCATTGGTAATGTATTAGAAATTAAAAATGTGTATTATATGAATCTTTGGCTTTTCAGAAATGAAAATTTACCACTCGTTGAGATACATCGACCAATAATGGACTGGACTACCATAAGTGTGAAATGTATCACGAGGTGTGCCATAAAGAGTAGATAAGACACAAAACAATGCGGTTCAGTCAAAAGGAAATTATATGCATCCGCACCAATATCAAGGAGACTATCTTATTAGTCTTATATTAGGATGACGTCAACGAAATGAGTATAAGCTGCGATCCAGCTTGAAATCTTAAGATATCTATGTTGTGTCCCTCAGACTCCCACTCTGTAGAGTCAAGTTGATCAGTAGAGGAAAATTGGAATTTATCACACATGATAAGTTAGGTTAAATGATAAGAAATGGTGTGAGACAAGTTTAAGTATGTAGTAAGTCACTTAGTTTAATGTACTGAATGGTGTGAGTGTTGTTGATTATTTTAATAAAATAAGATTTAAGAAAGTAATGAAATTAACTTATTGGAAAGTTTACTTTCTATCAAATTATTTCCATCGAGACCATAATTTGTGAATGTGATAACTATATCAACAATTGGTTAATTATATAAATTCCAACATTCTCCTATCAGTTTAAGACTAAATTATCCATGATTTAGTTAAGTCGCTATGTCAAATGAAATTTATCATAATACCAAAGTAAAAGGTAATTTAAGTCATATTACTTTCAACATGAGACCTCTACCAATTATATGTAAGCACCCTGATGAACCAATTAGTCACTAATTATAAAGTTAAATCTAAAGATTTTTTCTATAATTCTTATAAGTGTGGAGTATTCTAAATTATACATATATAGACACATTATTCGTGTAGTCACAGTTACATATTATGGTACCCTTCAGTGAATTACAAGGTACAAGATACATCAATAAGCTCGTAAGTAAGCATCCACAAAGACACTATTGTCCATTAGATATTCTCATTCAGAAACCATAATACACTTATGACTATATGTTAACTATATCAACTTATATATAATGCCTATTGGTTGTAATTATAACTAGATAATTACACTAACTTATAATTAATAAAATTTTAAACAATCGCAGCCAACAATCTTCACAGAAAGAAGTCTAGTTTTGTAACTGCAATAAACATTCATGAACTTCTATTGATTGAAAAAGATTTAAAACAACAAGCCTAAGGCCCCAAAACCTAATCACTAGTGTCATGCTTGTTCGACTAAAATTGCTCACTCTATAATTTATTAAAAGCACGATAAGTTCGGGTAAAGAAACGCGTACAGTTATACCCAAACTCAACACTTATTTAGATACAATTGCAAATCATACTTGTGTGGGAACATCAAAATCTTAGTGGTATTTTCACTTTAAAAATTCAATCAGTTTGGCAATGGGATATCAGCAAGATCTTCTCTGTAAGGAGCATCCAGGCTTCTATCAGCACCATATTGTCCATTTTCCAAGCTAATTTGAGAATTTGGATCAACCTTTTCTGGTTCAATGAATGTGACAACAACGTCTTTGCGAAACATAAGATAGATCACTGAGACAATGTAGATAGCCATGGCGGGGAACACTATTATCCCAATGAACACATTTGCAACTTTTGGCAAACTGCTATGGATTAGCCAACCCACAAATGCTGTTATCAAGTAGTAAATGTTGATGCCGATTATGCAAAGTCCTAGTACCCATGAAAAGACTATGATCTGTTGAAGAAAAAAAGCAGAATTTAAATTCACTTTAGTTACTTGAACATGGTGGTAGCATATACAGGATCATATATAACTCACAATCATTGAGTTTTTGTGAGGTCCCATTTTGGTAGCTGAGCTACTGAACTTGAGGAGTGGAATGAGTGCAAATGGGGAAGCTCGAATGACAGTATCATCTGCGAATTATCCATATTTAAAACCAGTATCTAAGATACATTGATATGAGCAAAAAAAGGCAAAGATGGAAGCACAAACCGATGCTATGACAATAAGTCTTCCAGCTCCAGCTGACCCCCCAATTATCGACACAATTAGACTTGGTGTGATGGCAATGCACCTTGTCATTAAATTCCTGAGCCACTTTTTCATTTTTAAGTCCAAAAACCCTGTGATACCAACAATGACACTGTTAACTTTGATCCTTAAAATGAAATGGGTGGTTGCCTTATGAATATTACTACTAGAGAACTTTCATCTAACCTACCTGCATAATAAATTGACCCGCATAAGTGCCTGTGATCGTGGAACTCTGGCCGGAAGCTAGCAGCGCTATACCATAAAGAGTGGAGCTAGACTTCCCCAAAACATTCTGCACATGTAGTAAAAGAATGGATATAAGTGTTTTTCTCAAAGTTCTTACCATAAAAATTATACTCATTTAACATATAAGATGCGTACTTTAAGAAGAAAGGAAGCTGAGTTAAGGTTAAGATCACTGCAACGATCCATTTCCTCACTAGGTAGATTTTTGGCTGAGCAAACAGTGCCAGAAACAGAAATCATTGAGACATTGATTAAAAATGCCACAAAAAGAGCAATACCACTCTCAATCAGAAAGTATCTACATGCATCCTGTAATCCGAAAAACCATCATTGAAGCGATAAGGACTTTCGTTTTACATTCAAATCTTAAGTTTTCCAAACTTCTAATATGGAAGAACTTACATTGATGCCACGAACTGAATTTGGTATCTTCCGAGAAAGAACTAGAGCGGAATGAAGAAAGAGATTATGCCTATGAAAAGGGTGAAATTGATGTTAAGATAAAACAGACTAGAATATATAGAATTCACAAATAGTAAAGTTATCTCAGTTTTTTGGCAGCAGGATCATACGGCATAACAAGGGCACCAAGTAGTGCGATGGCATCGCCAGTTGCCCCCTGGCCACTAAGTTTAGGAACAAACATTCCCTTTAGCACTTCACCTGCTGGTGGCCTCACATAGCTCATTTCACCAAAGAAACAAGCAGCCATCACAAAAACTAGAATGGCTATCAATATTTCAAGCTTCCTCACCTACATATGTTCAATAACTAGAGCTCAATTTTGCATGAAATACAAATTGCATGTACTTGGTAACCTGTTCAACTACTCTGTTTATTTTTGAAGATTAAATATCTTTGAGCAAATCTTTAAATGCATCGTTTTTGCTGATGAACAATTTACTATAACGGTAATAGTTAAACTTCTTGAGTGTACTCATATATTAAGTTTGGATAAAGAAAACTTGTATACAGACATTATTGCATTTTTGCAAGGCTATATATACAATTTTCATATTTTAGAAGGAAGCTTAGAAATTTTCATATTGGGAATTTGGTGGCAATAATGCTTTTATAGAATATTTTTTTTCTATGAAAAAACTTACACCATACTTTTGAAGGCCAAGGAGGAGGAGGGTGCTTAAACCAGTGAGAAGAACTCCAACCCAAACTGGAATCTTGAATAAGATATTTAATCCGAAAGCTGTCCCGATCACTGTCAACATCAAGGGGAGTGATCAATATCATATGTAAGCGAAGTAAACAAATAAAATTATTTGGACATATTAGTTTCATTGATAGGTTTTTTAAAATCATGCCTTCTGGAATATCTGCTGCAATGACTGCAAGCTCAGCTAGGAGCCACAGGCAATATTTAACAAATATTGGATATTCAGCCTTGCATAACTCGGATAGATGTTTCCCTGAACAAAAAGTTACCGTCAACTTAGATATTTTCTGTTATTCGAAAATATTTAAATAAATCACATGATAAAATCAGAGTCTTACCAGTGCTTACACCAAGATTGGCAGCTAGCGATTGAATCACAAGTGCGAAGATTAGCCCAATTAAAATGATCCAAAGAAGCTGAAATTATAAATTCCTTGATGATTAAAATGGCATATGCAATAACTACAATGGTCCCTCCTTGCATGAACATTTACCTCATATCGATGGTTCGCTCCAGCTTGTAAATCAGTTTCCACTGCATACATAACATGGATAATTAGTTCAGGATGATCAAGAAAGCCACATCAAATATTTGAAAGGTCAGGACTTACTGTTGCCAGGATCAAGATAAGCCAATGAAACTAGGAAACCAGGGCCAACAAATGAGATAAACTTTTTCCAACCAGGTTTCTGAAGATCATCAATCAAACTATGGTTAGTTTCAAACTAAAAAAATAGTTCACATGTGACCTTTGCGGTCACACATACAAAGTCAGCATCCTTCTTAAGATAAACATGAATAATAGTGGTGAGGAAACCTGATCATCATTCATGTGTTTCTGATCATTACTCTTAGGAATAGAAGGATTTTCAGCCAGATCAACAGCTGAAATACGGTTGCTCCCTCCGGTAACTCGTGGCTCATGTTGCCGGCCTGCCATCTCTCTATCTTTGTGTGTATAGATGGAGGATGAAATATGATATATTGAATGCCTCTCCTCTTATATGAGTTCCAAAGATAACACCTACCCTTGTTTTCAATTCCAAAAATTGCTTCTAAAGACATGCATGATTTAAAGCAAGGGGAATGCCGTTTAGACACAATATTATAAAAAAGAAACCAGCAGAGTATACGGTGACACAACCACCAAATTCTCTTTTAATATAAATACTATTCATATAAGGAATTAAACAATGGATATTGACTTATGTATATATTTACAAATTTGATGCTATCTAAGTTTAAATTTATTTAGGAATTTGTGTAAAGCATTTTGTTTGCCACTATTTTCTTACCTGATTAATAAGTGATAGATTTTTTAATTTTAATTATGAGAAGTTTTTTTAGAGTAAAATGTTAAAATAATCTCTGAGTTTAGATCACTTTTACAACTTTAGTATAAAAATAAACTTTTTGTATCTGGATTCCTTCATCATTTCCATTCAAATAGTAAACTAAGTTAAAATGTATCGTTAACTCTCATAGACGATTTTGCCAATTCTCAAATCTCAGGGATGATTTTGGCACTTTTCCCTTTATTCTTTTGTTGTTTTTAATTTTATAGATTTTATCTTTAATAAAAAAATTATTATAAATAAAATATATATACATATACACACATTTATATATTTACACCCTTATTTTTTAATATTCTTTTTTTACCTTTAAATAAAAAATATAATAACTTAATGATGTTTGATACAACAAGAGAGACGGGTGGTACTGATTTATTGTACGACGGGTCGACAAGGGAAGTGAGGTATGAGTATAGAGGGGGTGGTTGTGGCGGCCATAGTGGTGGTATATGTATATGTATATGGTTAGTTATTATTTTTTATTTTAAATATAGAAAAGAACATTAAAGAAAATAAGTGTCTATAATGTGTGTGTATGTATATGTATTATATTTATAATATTTTTTTGGTTTTTTATTTAAAGATAAAATGAAAATTAAAAAAATAAAAGAATGAATGAGTAAATTGCTAAAATCGTCATTGAGGTTTGGAAATTACCAAAATCGTTCATGAGTTAACAATACATTTTAACTAAGTTAGTGATTTAGATAAAAATCCAACAAAAATGAAACCAGATACTAAAAGTTTCATTTTTGAATAAAGTGACAAAAGTAACCTAAACACAGAAACCTTTTGACATTTTCTTTTTTTGTTTGAACCGATGTGATAGTTAGACCATGGGGTATGCTTTGACCTCTTTTAACTCCATCTAAACGTCATGTCATCCATTTTTACCTCTTTCCCTAACCTTACCTTAAGGAAATGCTTTAACTCCCCTTAACACCACCTTATACAATTTCCTTTTTTTCCAGTATTACACATTTAATTAAAATATAAGAATAACTAATAATATTGATAATTTATTAATTTTTTATTAAAAACATACATCGATGATAAAAAAAGCATAAAATATAAGAACACTAAAAAAAGTCGGTATTTGTTCCTAATCTCTTGTTTCCGTTCTTCTGCCAATTGACGGTCCAAAACCGTGAGATGATCAATACTTTGTGTGAGAATTCTGAAGTCCTTACGTTTTTCTACTTTTTTCTTATCTCCATCTTCTCTTTTTGCAAGTCCATCTTCGATTTTTTTGAGATCATTTTTTTCTTGTTGATGGGTGTTGAACTGTTTCATTTCTTTCGCCAATAATGACACATTTTCGGGTTTGGACGGTGCGGTATTAAAATTTGAACTTTGACCTCATTTTGCTTTATTACGTCCAATTGGCCGTACAAGTTCTTCTTCAACCGGTGAATCATCCGCGTTTAGTTCATAAATGCACCGAGCCTTAGACGTCGGCAGACTATCTGTAACGCCTCGCGTTTCCGTAAATTTATTTTAGGAAATACGTGTCGTACCACTAAATTATTTATTTGTCCATTTTTATTATCGTTGTTATTATTTATTTATTTATTCTTTTATAAATAATAACAATAATAATGATAATAATAATAATAATAATAATAATAATAATATAATAAAAATAACAATAATAATAATAATAAACAGAATAAATACGACATTTTTATGGAGCTCGTATTTAAAAACGTATATCGCGGACATGATCGGGCCGCTCAAAATCCTAAACACTAGCTAACGGGCCTTGGCCAAACACACAAGCCACTCCAAACCCTAATTAAACCCTATCCTATATAAAACTACATACACACTCAGCTCACACATTCACCAGCCGACACCCCTCTTCTCTCCCACAATCCCGGTCACCGGAAGTGATTCCGGCCGACCAGCCGGTGACCTTCGGCCACACACCTACACACACCTTCGCAACCCCTCCCCATGTACCATCTACCACATACACGCATCCAAGCTCAAGCGAGAGAGATCCAGAGGGAGAGAGAGTGCGAGGAGAGAGAGAGAGATAACAGTGGGAGAAAGGGGAGCCGACCCTCCTCCGCTATACACGGCGGCAACAACCCGACGGCACATCCGTCGCACACGACGGACAGAAACGCCGCGTTCGGCGCGGTGGTGCTGGGCCTTGCGTCGGAAGCTGAAATCGACGACGGGGTGCGTGGCTCGAGTCCGAGCAGTGACAACGGTGCAAGGATAGCAACAGTAGTGCGGCGATAGTGGTGACCCGGGTTTTGTTTGGCATATTATGTCCCAACTCGGCTCAAGCTCAGGTGCGGGTCAGCTTTGGCTCAACCGAGTTCACATCGACTCAACTCTAGTTGCAGGCACGGTATGATAGTAATTCTAACTCGAATGGTGATTTGTCTCAGTTGTGTCACGACTCAAGCCGAGTCCCGGTGAAACCCAGTTCAACCCGGTTCAACGCGGTCAACGTTAGTCAAGAGGTCAACCTGGTCGACATGTTCGGTCATGGTTCAGTTTGGTTCAATCTTGGTTTGGGACTTGGTTACACTCGTGTTCATTACGGTTCAGTCTCTAAACAAGTTTCGGGCTAGGTTCACTTCAGTCTTGGTTCGGTCAACTCCGGTCAACACCAGTCAAAGCTGGTCAACTGTCGGGTCCACCCAGTCAAACCGTCGGCAAGTGACTTGGAAAGCTGATGATGCAAGGAATCTAGTAGGATTGCCTAGAAACACACTTAAAACATTAAATGTTTATTGTACTGTATCTTATTTCAAACATGTATTCGTTTCAATATCTTGTATTAAATCGTTATCAATGAAATGAAATTATATTTGTTACGTGTCGGGATCTAAATTTTGTATTATTTGATTTAAACTATGTAAAAAGATAATTATTAAACACTTGACACAATTAGCGTTATGACGCCTCTTGCAATCTAGTTTTCGTCTCATCCCGATGTTTCTGCCATCGGTTGGGGTGTGACAGATCGGTATCAGAGCCAAAACTATAGGGAATTAGGTAGAATTGCCATGTTCGACCTAGTCTATAGTTTAAGTATCCATACTCTTGACCATTTGTGATACTTGTCTAAATTGTTATTCTTTCTATCATGCTCCTCCCCTTTCTGATCTTAAAACTTACGATATGTCTTTCCTAAGACATGAAACACAATACACATTTGTGAGAATATTCTTGTTCCACAATCGAAATAACTCATCAAAACAGGGGTGATTCCCGCCATTGGTGACAAAATTCAATCAACTCTACTTGTTATTTTGCGCGAAATTCACTATCAAGTCAGGAGTGATGTCCATATCTTGATGTGAGTTTCTATTTCGTAATCTAGTGGATCTTTATTGACGATTCGAGATTATATCTTGATACGTTCAATAAACCACAATTTGGGGACGAAATTGTCAAGCCAGGATTGACATCCACACCTTGATGACTGGTCCCGCTCCTCAATTTTCAATCTCGCCAAAGTTTCGTATTTTTCGATCAAATTAGGGACATGTACTAACTGGAAGGGTAAAGTACCATTAATCGCTTGGCGACGAGAGTATTATACCTATTAGGCCAAATCATGTCTCCCTAATTCGAAAGGACTTACGAGTCACTTTAGAATAGTCGAAGTTTCTAAAACCGAAACACTCCAACATTTTAACAAGCCTCTCTTTTATGATATCTTACATTTTATGCTATATAATTCTTATTCCTTCATTTTTTTTTCAATGTCACACTATACAAAATCGAATTTATGCACGACAAACTTCGCATTTATACTAAATCTATTACACAACGATTCTATAGGTGCATACTAAACATCATACTTGATTTGGGATTACTGGAACATTATATGTGATAAACTCGTTATAAAACCACACCTTAACATGTATAGCGCTTGCGTAGTGCTATAGGAGTAGCGTCCGCCCGTATACTTGAGGTCATGTTAAGTATAACTATTTTTACACTATGTTTCGACAATATTGACTAGTCAACATTGCGTACACGATGGTTTGACTTGTTTAATTCACATGTTTATGTGGTAGACTCGTCATTAACTTTGATCAAGCCACACCTTAACATGTATAGCGCTTGTTAGCGTTATAGGAGTGATGCCCGCCTGTATTCTTAAGGTCATGTTAAATAAACTATTTTACACCCTCCTCATTTTAACGATGATGGGTAGTCTACATTGCGGTATACGATGGTTTGACCTGTTTATTCACATGCCAGTAATCCGTTAATCTTGGTTAACTAAAATATATCATTTGTATTGTACACGAATGTGCATATACGCACACTTACACTCACTATACTCATTCATACTTAATTACAATCATACTTATAGGCTTATATTTCTATACGTTATCATTCTCACTAGTAATACGCTAATAAACCCTGATCGTGACACGGGACGCGACATGACATCGATTAGCGAAACGGACGTAATATGGTATGAACATGGTGGATACGCCGCTGGTACTTCCTATATATAAGTGTTAATGCCATATTACTAAGGTTTCGTAAAACATGCCATGAGAAATTCGGTGTTTCACTGTTGTGTTTAATAAAACATCAATAACTCACCACCTAACTCTCGGTTATACCCATACGCACTTTGAAGTGCCATTTTTCCTAAAGCCTTCCTCTTGAATGAATTTCGGACGAAATTCTCTAAAGTAGGTGAGACTGTAACGCCTCGCGTTTCTGTAAAATTTTATTTTAGGAAATACGTGTCGTATCACTAAATTATTTATTTGTCCATTTTTATTATCGTTGTTTATTATTTATTTATTTATTTATTCTTTTATAAATAATAATAATAATGATAATAAATAATAATAATAATAATAAATAATAATAACAACAACAATAATAATAAACAGAATAAATACGACATTTTTATGGAACTCGTATTTAAAAACGTATATCGCGGACATGATCGGGCCGCTCAAAATCCTAAACACTAGCTAACGGGCCTTGGCCAAACACACAAGCCACTCCAAACCCTAATTAAACCCTATCCTATATAAAACTACATACACACTCAGCTCACACATTCACCAGCCGACACCCCTCTTCTCTCCCACATTCCCGGTCACCGGAAGTGATTCCGGCCGACCCGTCCGGTGACCTCCGGCCACACATCTACACACACCTCCGCAACCCCTCCCCTTGTACCATCTACCACATACACGCATCCAAGCTCAAGCGAGAGAGATCCAGAGGGAGAGAGAGTGCGAGGAGAGAGAGAGATAACAGTGGGAGAAAGGGGAGCCGACCCTCCTCCGCTATACACGGCGGCAACAACCCGACGGCACATCCGTCGCACACGACGGACAGAAACGCCGCGTTCGGCGGCGGTGGTGCTGGGCCTTGCGTCGGAAGCTGAAATCGACGACGGGGTGCGTGGCTCGAGTCCGAGCAGTGACAACGGTGCAAGGATAGCAACAGTAGTGCGGCGATAGTGGTGACCCGGGTTTTGTTTGGCAGATTATGTCCCAACTCGGCTCAAGCTCAGGTGCGGGTCAGCTTTGGCTCAACCGAGTTCACATCGACTCAACTCTAGTTGCAGGCACGGTATGATAGTAATTCTAGCTCGAATGGTGATTTGGCTCAGTTGTGTCACGACTCAAGCCGAGTCCCGGTGAAACCCAGTTCAACCCGGTTCAACGCGGTCAACGTTAGTCAAGAGGTCAACCTGGTCGACATGTTCGGTCATGGTTCAGTTTGGTTCAATCTTGGTTTGTGACTTGGTTACACTCGTGTTCATTACGGTTCAGTCTCTAAACAGGTTTCGGGCTAGGTTCACTTTAGTCTTGGTTCGGTCAACTCCGGTCAACACCAGTCAAAGCTGGTCAACTGTCGGGTCCACCCAGTCAAACCGTCGGCAAGTGACTTGGAAAGCTGATGATGCAAGGAATCTAGTAGGATTGCCTAGAAACACACTTAAAACTTTAAATGTTTATTGTACTGTATCTTATTTCAAACATGTATTTCGTTTCAATATCTTGTATTAAATCGTTATCAATGAAATGAAATTATATTTGTTACGTGTCGGGATCTAAATTTTGTATTATTTGATTTAAACTATGTAAAAATGTAATTATTAAACACTTGACACAATTAGCGTTATGACGCCTCTTGCAATCTAGTTTTCGTCTCATCCCGATGTTTCCGCCATCGGTTGGGGTGTGACACCATCGTCAACCCTTGTTTATTGATGTTGTTTTCGATCTCTTCTCTTTGATCGAGGCAACGTAGGCATGGGAAACCATTTGGGACAATGCCTTACAATTTTCCAAATCGATATTGGTGGCGCACCACCTTGTTCTTCTTCGTAATTAAGTGCAGCGTTGGATATAAGGTTGGCGTCACTTGTATCGCTTGGGCGGAGGTGTTTTTATTCCGCGTATAACCCGTTATGCTTGTTCGTTTTGTTAGAAAGGAAAGTCAAACCTTGGAGGAAATCACAGCTAATCAACAGCCGGACATCCTGCGGCAGCTAATCAACAGCCGCACATCCAGCTAATCAACAGCAAATCGCAGCAACGATAAAGACAGCTAGCAATCAGCTGCTGTCTTCTATGTTTAGATTACGTTTTTTGTGTATAAATTCAATACCTTTCTTTGTAATAAAATATACAAAAAATATACACATCAATTCAGTGTTTTATGAATCAACTTCTTAACATGGTATCAGAGCAGTGTCGTTCTTGACCTGTTCATCATTTACCTTGCTCACCCAAACCAAATCATCCTCTCAACCAAGCTGCCATGGCCGAAGCCGGTAACTTGGGAGAAGATCTATCAATTCAAATCGCCAATCTGCTCAAGAATGGCCTCAACCCACAAAACCGAAACCCAAAACTGTCCGATAACCTTCAAATAAACCTCAAGCTCAACAGCCAGAATTATGCCTTATGGACCCGGATGATGAGGGTAGCCATAGGCGGTAAATCAAAAGCCTTTCTAAACCATTTATCAACCAACCCGCCGAACCAAACCAGCGAGGAATATGAGCAATGGGAACAAGACGACCTAGTCGTCTTCTCATGGCTCATACAAAACATCGAACCAACCCTCGCCAGCAATCTAACCGAATTCCCGACAGCAAAATCGCTGTGGGATGCCCTGGCTATAACATATAGCAGTGGGCGTGACAAGCTCCAAACCTTCAACCTACATGTCAAGGTGAATAAAATCAAACAGAACAATCTCTCCCTAGAAGAATTGTGGATTATACTCCAAGGAGTATGGGGAGAAATTGATCGGATTGACCCAAACCCTATGACCTGCCCAACCGATATCCAAGCATATCACAAAATCAGGACGGAGCAGAAACTGTTTCAGTTTCTAAACGCTCTCAACCGGAAATATGACCCTATAAAGAGGGAAATACTCCGGTTAGAACCCCTTCCAACCGTAGAAACTGCATACGCCACTATCCGCAAGGAGGCCGCTCACCAGAACATTCTGGGAACACCTCTCAATGACACACAGGGTATCACAGTGGGTCTAATGGCCTCTGAAACTGACGGATTAGGGCTTGCATCAAAGGGATACCGACGGGCTGATGGAAAAAGAATCGGAACAAGTAACAAAGACGACAAAACTCACCTCAAGTGTGATCATTGCGGTATGACGAAACATACCCGGGAACAATGTTTCAAACTCGTTGGGTATCCCGAATGGTGGTCTGATGGTCAGAAGAGAGGCACAAAGACTACGGAAAAGGGGAAGTCATCTAGCACCGGCAGCCGAGATGTCACCAGAGATGAAAGCCGGAGCAGATCAGGGTTCGGCGGAATGGCCGACGCAACAGGTGAAGGAGATGAATGGTTAGGTAAAGGCGGAGAAGAAGAAGAAAAAGGGAACGGGTTTGGGGCGGATGGGTTTGGGGCGGGTAAACCGTGCATATATAATCAAAATATGAATATGTCACATTTGGTCCCTGAAAATAATGGGAATGCTAATATGGCCCAAAAACATCATGGAAAACAAAAACGATGGATATTCGATTGCGGTGCAACCGACACAATGACTTATGAGTCATCGGATATTATTTCAACAACTAAACCAGAAAAAACACATATTCAAACGGCGAATGGCGGGATAATGGATGTAAAATCGGGAGGGACTATTGAGATTTCACCCACAATAAAAATCTCTAATTGTCTTTATGTTCCCTCGTTATCACATAAGCTGCTTTCATCAGCCATGTCACAAAGGAACTCAACTGTATTGTCCTAATGTACTCTACGTTTTGTATTTTACAGGATATCAGGACGGGAGTGATCATTGGGCGTGGCACCGAAAGTCAAGGGTTGTACTATGTGGATGAGGTGACTCAAAGTGGTGCTGTGATGCTGACTCATGGGACATCGGAACGAGAAGCTTGGCTGTGGCACCGAAGATTAGGTCATCCTTCTACAAGTTATTTACATATTTTATTTCCAAAACTATTTCCAGTTAATTCTATGTCACATTGTGAAACATGCGTTTTAGCAAAAAGCCATAGAAAAACTTTTAAACCCAATAATACTAAGGCTGCTTTGCCATTTTCATTAATCCATTCTGACGTATGGGGTCCTGCCCCAGTTCTTGGGGGGCAAAACCTTCGTTACTTTGTGATGTTCGTTGATGATTGTACCCGAATGACCTGGGTTTATTTTTTGAAAAACAAATCCGAAGTATTTGAAAAGTTCACTATGTTTTACGCCATGATCCAAACCCAATTTCAAACAAACATCCAACTATTCCGATCCGATAATGGCGGTGAGTTTGTTAATACCTCGTTTAAATCCTTTTTCCAAGACAAGGGAATAATCCACCAAACTACATGCCCAAACACCCCAGAACAAAACGGTGTCGCTGAAAGGAAAAATCGCATTTTGCTAGAAATGACACGAGCTCTCCTAATTGAATCTCAGGTTCCGAAATATTTTTGGCCTGAAGCCCTTGCTACTGCTACCTATCTTCTCAACCGACTCCCAACAAAAATCCTAAAGCTTAACACTCCGTTACACACCTTTTCAAAATTCTTCAAACTACCCTCAGTTCTTACTCTTCAACCACGAATCTTTGGATGTACTGCCTTTGTTCACATACCTAAATCAGATCGAACCAAGCTTGACCCTTGTGCTGAAAAATGTGTCTTTGTTGGGTATGGAATGAATCAAAAGGGATACAGATGTTATAATCCAAAAACACGTCATATGTTCACCACGATAAACTGTGACTTTCTTGAAACCGAGTATTACTACAATTCCCAACTCAGTGGTCAGGGGGAGAAGGAATGTTTAGACACACTAAGCTGGTTAAAACATGTTCCCTATGTACCAACTAAAGAGTCACCTACTACAGAGTCACCAGACTTCAATTTCAGTGCCACTGACGGTCCTAATGTTCCTCCTAACCTGGTGTCCGAGGTAAGTAATACTCACCCTATTCAGTCTGGTGGTACGTTTGAAGTTTCTAATGACTCCGAGGATACCAATACTTCTAACCATGAAACTGCCACAGAACAAACTGAAAATTTGCAGGCAAATGAATCCAGACAAGAAGAACCACCATCAAGATATGTGTTGCCCCCTAGAACAAACAGAGGAGTTCCTCCGAAACGGTATTCTCCTGAAAAAGAACCAAGAAGATCTAGTTATCCTATAGCTAGTGTGGCCGATGGAAATTTCACTAAGGAAGCCAAAGCATTTATCTCATCTGTTTATTCCGAAGAAACTCCTACAAACGTGGATCAAGCCTTAAAATCTAAACATTGGAAGGAAGCAATGAAAACGGAAATGGAAGCCCTAATCAAGAACAATACTTGGGAAAAGTGTACTCTCCCATTGGGAAAGAAATCCGTGGGGTGTCGTTGGGTCTATACGGTTAAGTATAAACCAGATGGTACAATTGAAAGATATAAAGCCCGACTGGTAGCAAAAGGGTATACCCAGACACATGGGATTGACTATGCTGAAACATTCTCCACAGTTGCAAAAATGAACACAATTAGGGTCCTTTTTTCGATAGCTGCAAATGAAGGGTGGCCGCTTCAACAGTTTGATGTAAAAAATGCCTTTTTACACGGGGACCTAGATGAAGAGGTATTTATGGACGCTCCTCCAGGATTCATAGAAGATTTCAAAACTGGAGAAGTTTGCCGTCTGAAGAAGTTTCTTTATGGTTTGAAGCAATCTCCCCGGGCTTGGTTTGGCAGATTTACGGTAGCTATGAAAAAATTTGGATATAAACAGAGTAATGCCGATCATACTTTGTTTCTCAAAAAAAGAGGAAAATTCGTAACCTGCCTAATTATCTATGTAGATGATATGATCATTACAGGGAACGATAAAGAAGAAATGGTAAAACTCAAAGAAAACTTGTTTGCTGAATTTGAAATGAAAGATTTGGGCAGACTTAAGTATTTCATCGGAATTGAAGTACTAAGGTCAAAACAAGGAATTTTCATTAGTCAAAAGAAGTATGTCTTAGACCTGTTGGCAGAAATTGGAATGATCGATTGCAAACCAGCAGATACTCCTATGAGTGTAAACCAAAAGCTTTACATGGAAGAAGGAGCAAAATTAGCAAATAAAGAAAGATACCAACGGCTGGTGGGAAAACTAATATATCTCTCACATACTCGTCCAGACATTGCCAATGCTGTAGGGGTAGTAAGTCAGTTCATGCACCAACCTCAACAGTCACATATGGAAGCAGTTTGGAGAATTATTAGATATCTCAAAGGTACAGTGGGTCATGGAGTCCTGTTTCAATCACATGGACACCTAAATGTTCAAATCTATACCGATGCAGACTGGGCAGGAGATAAAGGAAGTCGGAGATCAACAACAGGCTACTTCACTTTAGTTGGAGGGAATCTTGTTACTTGGAGAAGTAAAAAACAAAAGGTGGTTGCTCTTTCAAGTGCAGAAGCTGAATTTAGAGGTATAGCTCGGGGTTTAACAGAAGCCATGTGGATGCGGAGACTCTTAACTGAGATTGGTTTTCCGCCAAAAGAAATAAGTAAGATTATGTGTGATAATAAAGCTGCAATTCAGATTTCAGAAAACCCAGTACAACATGATCGAACAAAACACGTGGAAGTTGATAGGAACTTCATCAAAGAAAAATTGGAAGATGGTACGATTGAACTACCATTCGTTCGATCAAAGGATCAGCTTGCTGACATTCTAACAAAAGCAGTTAACGGGAAAATTTTCAACGATTGTTTGGGCAAGTTGAATTTTGGAAATCCAACTATTCAACTTGAGGGGGAGTGTTAGAAAGGAAAGTCAAACCTTGGAGGAAATCGCAGCTAATCAACAGCCGGACATCCTGCGGCAGCTAATCAACAGCCGCACATCCAGCTAATCAACAGCAAATCGCAGCAACGATAAAGACAGCTAGCAATCAGCTGCTGTCTTCTATGTTTAGATTACGTTTTTTGTGTATAAATTTAATACCTTTCTTTGTAATGAAATATACGAAAAATACACACATCAATTCAGTGTTTTACGAATCAACTTCTTAACACGTTTTATGTCTAAGGTGTCTCCATTGCCCGCTAAGTCTATCTTGTTACGGTGATAGTCAAGTTTGAATTGGTCATGGAATGACTCGTTGACACAGTCCCAAAAACAGGTGTTGTTTTGAGAGTTTCCTATAAATACATAAACAAAGTTAATATTATAGAAAAATATATAAATAAATAAATAAAACAGGTTAGTTTATTTACCAACAATTGGATTATCCGATACCGTGATCCACACTTTTGCCAAAGCAACTTGTTCTTCATGAGTCAATTTCCTTGTTTCTTTTTTACCAATAGCCGAAGAACCTTCAACCTTAGCATTCTTATTATGTATTCTTTTGCTAGTCCCGTTCGGTGTTGATTCCTGGGCTGTTTTTGATTCCAGTGGTGTTTGTGGAACTTGAGTCTCGGTTTGTGCTTACTAACTATAAATTGGGATCAAGAAATGATCGGTATACTGATACAATCCAACCCGACCCATTGCCGTAATCCTACGGGCCAACCCACCACCATGTTTAGATATTGTTGCATGGAAGTTAGTTTTTATTAGTTTAGAACTCACATTTGTTAGTTATATGTATGCATGGACATGTGGCATTAGGTCCACGTTCACATTTCATGGTGCATGATCTCCTTGGAGAAACCACCATTGTTTTCCAATTTAAGCTGAAGCATCCAAAGAAAACACAAGACAAAAATTGTTGCAAACTAGTCTTGTTATTTATGAGTTAAGATGCTTTATAAAAGTGCTAAAATTGTAAGAACCATAAGAACATATCTCATCAATTGATAATTTAAATCAAGGGTTGGTATTGTTTAGAAATAAAACTCATGTAATTAATAATTAATACTATCAAGTTATAGGCATTTTAGTCATTTAATTATTTCTTATAAAAAACTAATTCCATCAAGTTTTTTAAACTAAAAAGACTTTTATATATTTCATTATTTTTGGAAAAAAATTATACCATAAAATCAAGTATTTTTTTATCTTTAATATGAGTATCATATTGCTATACTTTTTTTATTTGTAAAAATGACTTTTAAAAAAGTTACAAAAAGATGTTTTATAATTGTTCTAGTTATGTAGTTGAAATGTGCTAACATGAAAAATGTATTGTGTTAATTTTAAATCTAAGTTCTTATTTTGTTGTATAATTCTTATGTGTTGTTATTTTTTCCTTTCGTGTTGTTATTGAGAGTTTATTTAGAAATAAATTTGTTTTCTACTAGTTATGTAATAGGAATTGTTATTGACAAACTTAAAACAAAAACATGAAATTGTGCTACTATGTAACAGTATGTGTTGTTTATAAAATGTAAAAAAATGAAATTGTGCTAGTTATGTGATAGAATCTATTGAACGGCTCCGATTTGTAAAGATTTTGCTAATTGTTGGAAACTTGAAATCAGGTACAGCTCTCAATTTGTAAGTCTTGATCTTTTTTTTAATTCTTATTTAGGGTTTTTGGGGGAAGTTGTTTTAGGGTTATAGTTTTTGTTGAGATTAATGAAATCGAAAGTTGGAATTTCGTTTTTTATGTGAGATTTGGTGAATCGATAAATCGATTGGTGCTGAAACGAGAGTGCTGATAATGTCCGTTCGTTGGAAGGCCGTTTATTTTATTGTGCTAATGTATGTTAGTATTACCATCGAATGCCCTGATGGTAGTGTTAAGAGAGTGCTAATGTTGTTATTTGATTGTGCTAATGTCGTTTTTTGATTGTGCTAATGTCGTTGATAACAAAAGTTCCTTTTTGATTGAAACGCGGATAGTGATAATGTGGATGGTCTTATATTATGCTAATGTCATTTTTTGATTGTGCTAAGGTCGTTGATAATAGAATTTTTTATTGAAATGAGAGTGCTAATAATGGAAGTTCCTTTTTTTATTGTGCTAATGTCGTTTATGTGTGTGTGATTACGTTTTTTTTGTTGGTGGTTCTTGCAGGTTAATTTGATCTAGATATGTTACAAATTTTCAAATTTTCGTTTGAATTAATCTGTGTGGATTTAGGGATATTTTGATAATTAATTTTAATCTAGTTATAAATAAATAGGGTCAAAAGGTCTAAATTACTCCTAAACTGATTTTTAATTAAAGGACACTTGTCATCTATGTATTGGTTCTTACAAACATAAGAATTTGTATTTTAACGCATACTTGTTCTTTATTTTTGTTCTTGGAGCTTGACCCCCTCTAACGGTTATCTATCTTGGAGCTGACCCCCTCTAAGTTAGAAATAATATATAAATGCAAAGGATAACAAAAGAGTATATAAATATTACCAATAGGGTTATTTGGAGCGTTTGTAGAGTACCCGAAAACGCTTAGAACTTGATCGATCAGGTTATTTGGAGCATTTGAAGGTGACCCAAAACCGTTTGGAACTTGACTGAATGGTTGGTTCCACCCAAAGATATTGTGTTGCCTGTTTGGATTCATGATTATGTTGCATATAAAATGAATTTGGTTGGTTCTATGAAATGAATATATATTGGAATGACTTGCAACGTTTTTTCTCTATACAAATCAAACGATTTCTTTTGATATTTTATTTTTTGAATTGAAATGTTCATCTTCAAAGGATTTTTTTTTTGAAAAATTGCAACATTCCTTTTTCCATCCTACTAGTAGATTGTGTTTTTTAAAATTGTATTAGTAATTTAAATTCAAAAATAAATATCATAAGAATTTTATATTAATAAAATTAAAAAATATACAAACTATGAACGTTATTAATAAAATTAAAATACATTTCATAATTAATAAAAAAACAAACTACTGTGAATGTTCAAAAATATGATCGACCAAATCTAATTTAAGTTGGTGATGCACTTCTAGGTTATGTATCACGTTGGTTTGCTCGTTGTTGTACTTCATTAACTTCCTCAATCGGCACATCCATTTCATGTTCATTGTATTGACAAATGATTTGTTCCTCATCTCCTAAAATGATGTTGTGCAAAATTATACACGTAGACATTACCCTCCTAATTTTGGCCGATGACAAAGCTCGTGCCGGATGTTTTATGATATGCCATCGTTGCTTCAAAATACCAAACGGTCGCTCAACATATTTTCTAGCTGACATTTGAGCGGATGTGTAGATGACACGTTTCTCACCTACTGGAGTGTTATACGCTTTTCAAAGTTGTGGCATATTCAGGATATACCGTCGGCAAGATAATAGCCAAGCTTATATGCTGTTCCTCTAAGATGAAACGAAGTGTCCGGAGCGGTTCCATTTACTATACCGTCGAAGATATGCGAAAAATCTGATACGTTAATATCATTGTTGGATCCGGCAATGCCAAACAATGAATGCCAAATCCACAAGTCAACAGATGCCCAACCTCAAGCATTATGGTAGGATGCGGATGATAACCACGCATACATTGACCTCGCCAAGTGTTAGGGCAGTTTTGCCACTCCCAATGTATGCAATCGATGCTACCAAGCATCCCTTGGAAGCCGCATCTAGCTTCATGTGTCGCATATAAAGCTTGATGGTTGCTTGGTGTCGGTCTTTATAAACATCTCCTGCCATACAAAGTAATTACAGTTTTACTAAATTTGTAAATGCATAACCTTATAGTATGCTCGGACATCTTCAAGTATTCCCGAAAGCATCAGGAGCAGTTCCGTATGCCATTTACCGAATAGTCGCGGTACACTTTTGTAAAGCGCTAAAACCAATTCGACCTCTCGCATCATATCGTTGTTGGAACCATGGGTTCACTTTCTCCACGTCTTTAAATATATGGTCTGGGTACGTCGGATGAACTTCTTTAACATAGACGTTGACTAGCATCGTATGAGCGCGTAGCCGGTTGCGGTTGAGCGTAGGTTTTCGGGTTCGCAGTGGTGCTTGTAGTTGCTGTAGAAAAGCTTGGGTTGCGGCTACAACCATTTGGGAAAAAACCTCGTCTGCGGTATTGGACTTGGATGTTGATGATGAAGAAGACATTGTTTAAAAATATAATGATTGTTTGGGTGTGAAAAAAAATTAAGATGTGGAGTTATATATAGTAATGTTTTTTATTTGAAATTAAATAATGAATTAACCAAAAGTGTCATTGGGTTGCTATTCTCCTTTCACTTTTGTTAACATGTTAACACAATTAACAAAAGAAGGTATTAACACTTTTAAAGTCAAATGGGTACGACTCGTACTCAGTAACACGGTGTTTGGCCCATTAGTGATAGGTACGACTTGTACTAATTTAAACGGTACTACCTATTTAGCTATAGATTTTCGATTTAACTATACTTATATACACTATTTAAGTTACTCTAAATAATATTTGTTTAATCACTTGAGTACATTTTATTATTCAATCATAAGTATGCCTTATTGTAATTCGTTTGTTAGTCGTGTTCATTCATTTAGAGTATAAAACTTTGTATCATTGACATACGTAATAATAATAGTTTCACCCTACTCGGATTTTTATTAAATTTAGGTCATAATATAGAGAAAAAATAAGCTCGTCTCAGATGTGTAACACTCACATGGAACTTGTGACAGAAACGTCGGAGAGTCACATCACAAGGATCGTTCACAATACATGGTACTAAAATTTCATTACATTAATTTATCGAATTACATTGTTTTCCAACATAAAACATAACATTAAAAGTAGTTTTTTTAATTTAAAGTAACTAAGGCCCGAGTCCATTTTCCTATGTGTAGCAAACTTGGATAAGATCATCAAACACTAGCACCTAAAACATATGGTGGAGAGTGGTGGTGTGGGAGGTGCATGAGCCAGAGGATGTGAGTGGTTACAGCACATACGACAATATATAATGGTCACTGTTAGATGTGCTAATGGAGGTGGTTAGTGTTATGGTGTTAGGTTGTGGTCCGTCGGATGTGCTAACGGACTTGGGTTGGTATGGGTGCTGATAAGTTCCATTTGGTGTGGTGGACAAACTTTTTGTGATTATTTGACGTTATTTGCATTCTATTGTGTGTTATTGTAATGGAACTTTGCCAGGCAAATGTTACTATTAAAATCTTAAATTTGGATAAGATCATCAAACACTAGCACCTAAAACATATTGTGGAGAGTGGTGGTGTGGGAGGTGCATGAGCCAGAGGATGTGAGTGGTTACAGCATATTCGACATATATAGTGGTCACTGTTAGATGTGCTAATGGAGGTGGTTAGTGTTATGGTGTTAGGTTGTGGTCCGTCGGATGTGCTAACGGACTTGGGTTGGTATGGGTGCTGATAAGTTCCATTTGGTGTGGGTGGACAAACTTTTTGTGATTATTTGCCGTTATTTGCATTCTATTGTGTGTTATTGTAATGGAACTTTGTCAGGCAAATGTTACTATTAAAATCTTAAATTTGGATAAGATCATCAAACACTAGTACCTAAAACATATGGTGGAGAGTGATGGTGTGGGAGGTGCATGAGCCAGAGGATGTTAGTGGTTACAGCACATTCGACAATATATAGCGGTCACCCATTAGATATTAGATATGCTAACGGAGGTGGTTAGTGTTATGGTGTTAGGTTGTGGTGGTTTTTTCCATTGGATGTGATAACTGACATGGGTTGGTATGGGTGCTGATAAATTCCATTTGATCTGGGTGGACAAACTTTTTGTCATTATGTGCCCTTATTTGCATTCTATTGTGTGTTATTGTAATGGAATTTTGCTAGGCAAATGTTATTATAAAAAATACCTCGCTCTTAGGACATTCCTTAATTAGGAGTCACAAAATATTTGTATTACCATATCTAATTAGCACGTTTGTTATGACTTTTAAAGTAAAATTTTTATATTACCAGATTTCTAATGAACACATTGGTTATGAAATTAGCACGTGGTGCTAACTGAAAATTATACCAGGAAGGAAAAAAAGCTATTTTGGAGTTTTGTTTTAAACTATACAAATCCTTAACACATAAACAAAAATATCTAATGAGCACATTGTTTATGAAATTAGCACATATTGAAAATTATACGCTATTAGTGAGTTTTCTTTTAAACTATACAAACCTTAGCACATACACAAAAATATCTAGCACCTTTCGAAAGCAAACAAAAACCATTAATAAGTTTCTGAATAAAAAAAATCTATTTTAATTTAGGTGTTGCTAAATGTACCCTTTTTTCAAAATTTTACTGGCTCCACCTCCCCTTGAAGTTTGTAAATAAAATAATGAACCCTTGTATTTTCTGTTTCTTTTTTTAAATTGCATAAGAAAATATCCGATTTTTATAGGGGTTTATCTACTTCTCATAATTTGAATACTGACATATCAGTGTGTTTTGCTTCTGCGTTAGAACGACTTCATTAAAAAAATTCCTGCTGATTAAAAGAAGGAGATTAAGAGAGGCTTTGAAAAATAATTTTGTACAACTTTGATTTCATCAAATTTTAATTGATTGAACGTGCTTGGTATGTATTCATCTTTCTTATTAATATAGTTTTTTTATTAAGTAGTTATAAGAATAAGAGAATGCCCAGATCAATTATTACCAGAAATCGATTACCAGGTGTTGGTAGTGGATTTAAAAAAAACAATTATTTTATAGTATTTGTTATTGTTTTGCGGCTTATGGATTCTACCAAAAAAGTATTCTTTTCAATTGTTGTTGAACATTTAAAACAGACGTTAATTCTTGCAAGTTAATTCACACTTTTAAAATAAAATTCATAAGAGATTCTTAAACCCTTCTGCTGTACATACCTTGTTTCATATATATACATATTAATTAATATATTATATTATGTACTATATTAATGTATATTTTAATAATTGGTTTCGAGTTTATGCCACTCATATTAGTTATCACGGTTCATTACAGTTCGACATCAAGAGTTATACAAAAAGATGTCTGTATTTTCTATAGAACAGGTATAAGTTTTACGTAAAGGATGAGTTATGATTATAAGCTTGTATTGATAATTTTTGTAGTGATATGTCCCAACTCTAACATTAGTTTATATTTAGGAATTCAAATCTCGTGAAGAGATGATGGAATGGATTCAAAACACCGCACATGATGTTGGCTATGTTATCGTCACTAAAAGATCAAGAGCAAAGCCAAATGGTTATTGTAGAGTTATACTAAGTGTGAACGTGGTGGTGTAGGTCCGTTAAAGGTACAAGTAAAGCTACAGGCACCAAAAAAATTAACTGTCCATTTGAATTGATCGGAGCATATACAAAAAATAATGATTGTTGGAAGTTTGTACGATATGAGATGAACATAATCATCTGCCCGCACAACATATGGATGGGCATGCATTTGTAGAGCGATTGTCACATAATGAGTTTCAATTAGTAGCGAAGTTGACAAAGCAGCATGTGACGCCACCGGATATTCTTGGTATTATAAAGGAGCAGAACGGAGATAATGTCTCTACCCTTAAAACCGTTTACAATGCACGCAATAAAATTCGAAAGATAAACCAAAAAGGGAAAAGTCCAATGCAGGTTGTTATGTCTCATTACAAGAAAATGGTTATACTTATTATACTTCCATCCATAGTATTTCAAATGAGTTGGAAACATTATTTTTCGCTCACTAGACATCGTTAGACTTATTGCATGCTTTCCCACATGTGATGCTTATGGATGCCACGCATAAGACGAACAAGTATAATATTCCTTTTTTTTTTTTTAAATTGTTGGTGTAACTTCTACCAGTAAGGCATTTTCTATAGCTTTTGCCTTTATGCATAAAGAAACAAAGGATATCTACATGTTGGTATTACATTGCTTAAAGTCAATACGCGTTATAGTTACAGACAGAGACTTCGCCCTCATGAATGCATGTCAACAAATTTTTCCAGATGCCACCCGATTACTTTGTAGATTTCACATTTCTCAAAGCATATTTAGGAATTGCAAGTCACATTTCAAGTCGCAGCGTAAGTGGGAGTCTTTTACTAGTATGTGGAGCTAATGAACCCTAATCTAGACCGAAGTGTACAATATGTTGGTTAAACTTTAATTGCAATTTTTTTGTTAAACTTCATTTGTTACTTATGGATATTATTACTAATGAACCCTAATCCAGACCGAAGTGTACAATATTGATTTTATTAATATTGTTTTTTATGAACTATAAATCACGTTAAAACTCATAAGCATGCAATATTTAATATTAATTCTATTAAAAAGTTAACATTGGTTTAATAAAATCAATACTATAATCATGCATTCTTGAATCACAATCCATATTTTCATCGTGCAGCCTCAATCAAAACTCATTCGTTTGCGAATTTTGGGTGTAGAAATTTAGTAGAAAAGAGAATATTGGTTGTTAATGTTTAGTATAAAGAAATGTGATTAATGGATTTTTAAAGGGTGGAATTTGAAAAGTTTTAAAATGCTTTTTTATGGAAAGGGATGTATGAAAAATAAAAAAAAGGATGCAATTAGCCACCCCTTTTATGATTTGAATTAATCTTAGTTTGTATGAATTTAGGGATAAGTTATTTGTTGAATTTAATCAAATATAAATAAATAAGTTCAAAATGACCAACATATTAGTAGAAATCATATGTAAACATATTATAGGTTCCTACAGTATTTACACACTTTGGTGTTTGTATTTGATCCTAAGCTATTTAGTTAAATATATAGAAAAACGGTTGATAATCTTAACGGATTCGGCTCGAGTCATGGATACGGGTTTGAAACGGCCAGCAGTTAGTGTATTTAGTCACATGTTATATGTGTTTAATTGATGGTAAAGTAGTGGGCTAGGTCATGGCTTATGTTTTGTTGATTGATCGAGTCAAGTAGTTGGTTAGTATTTTTCCTTTATTTACGTGGCATGAGTTTGTATATATATGAAAGTTTTGAGGATGAATAAAGTGTGGGAATTCAAGCAGTAAAATTATTCTCTATTCGTGAGTTTATTGTTTGTGTTTAGAAGCTTGAAACCCAATAAAAACTAGTATACGGTTCAAATTACTTTAGTCAAGTACTGGGTTGTGGAGTTGTGGGAACATAAATTGTCAGCCAAATTAAAAAAAAAAAAAAAAAGCCAAATTAAGCATCACATTGTTTGGTATCATGGAAGAGCCCTCTTTTAAATAGAGAAAAAGAAAACTGGTAGAGCAAAGGAAGTGGAAAATAGTGGACTCGATACATATTAATAATACAAAACTCAAACAATTGTGTTTTTTTCTCTAAATTGTACCTGACGTTTTAAGGGTCATCTTTCACCCATTTCATCAATTTCCTCCTTTATGATACATCTTCCGGAAATGAAGAAGGGAAGGCATTCTTCGATCGTATGCCGGTTGTTAAACCAATTGTTGTTCAAAAGACCGCGGACAAATCTATTCGCATTTGAACCAACTTGAAAGTCTAATTGAACGGTTTAGGGCAAACTAGGCAAACCATTTACAAGATTGGGAAGGAATTGATATTTTGTTTCAGAAAGCTTGTGTTATCTTTACCAACAAAGGATTTGAAATCGTACCTAGGATGCAACGATATCAAGGATATTGGAAACATAATTTTAGTGTTTTTAGAAAAGGTGCATAAATGGGTTATGGGTTATACACAATACCTTCAATTTTGTACCTTTTAAAGGCTTTTAACACTTGTAGCTTTAGTGGGGTTATAATAGAAAAAAAAAAAATTTTGTGTCATGTCTATTTAATCAAATCAAATAAAGAGTGTGTTATGAAAATGACATTGAAGTTGTGCTTATTAATAATCAAGTGACAATTTTAATACTCTAAAATTTTGAGTAAATTTTCTAAAATAATGTGATAATATTCGATATTATACAAATTCAGAACTGAAATAGTAATAAATTTAAAGAAAGACAAACCGAATCAGTCGGGGTCTATGGTTTTATGGTTTAGTTTTGGCGGTTCCAGTTTTAGAAATTTTTAATGGATCCTAAATGTTATGATACTGGCTCTCAAATCAAAATATTATGTGGTTTCGGCCATAAAAGACCCATTTAGCTTCTTATTTTTTTTTGGTTACAATCTTTTATCTTTTATTAATCTAAGTTTTAAAATTATTCCACAAATTTTAAAATCAACTAATCTAAATCAACAAAATATAAAACTTGACTATCATCCAATGGTTATTCAATTTATATAAAAGTCCATGTATTATACATCTAGAAGCACGTCTCATGGCATAGATTAAACCAAGAGTTAAATGCCAAAATAGCCCTTGAGGTTTGCTCACTTTTGTCACTTTAGTCCAAAATCTAAAATTTTTAAATCTGGGTCCTGTGGTTTGCATTTTGTTGTCATTTTAGTCCAAATTTCAAATTTGGTCAGATTCTCAACTTAAATCCTGATATTTTGTCTTTATTTTCAAGGGCATTTTGGTCATATTAGATTTATTATAACTAATTTGTGTATATATATATATATATATATATTTTATATATAATACCCTAAAATACACCTCAATAACCACCTATTCTCACTCTGCTCTCTCCCTCCCTCTCTGAACTACCACCACCACCACCATCCCCACCCCCACCTCACCATACTCCACTGCCACCGACACCACCATCCCACTGAAACCCAGCACCACCATCCAACTGCCGCCACCTCTGGACAACCACCAACACCACGATCCTCTCAAATCCAAACAACCATCATCCAACTGTGGTAGGTGGTGTCGGTTGGGAGATCGACGAAAGAGAGACAAGTAGAGAGAAAGAAACTAATGAAGAGAGAGAGTACGAGGACAGAGAGAGCGGTGGGAGAAGGGGGAGCAGAGGAATTAGGGTTTGGATTAAGAGAGAGAGAGAGCGGTGGGAGAAGGGGGAGCAGACGAACAGAAAGCCGCTAGCAGCGGCGGTGGTCAGGTGCAGAGGAATTAGGGTTTAGATTAGGGTTTTCTGGTGAAATTGGGTCAAGGGTGGATGTTTGGGGGTGGTTTTGAAGAGAATTGTGGTTATTGGGTTTTGATCAAAATTTGATTTTGTTTGTGAGTGACTGTCGGCGGCCGTGGGATGGTGGTGGTGGGGATGATGCGGTGGTGGGGGTGGTGGTGATGTGGTGGTGGTAATTCAAAGAGAGAGATAAGGTGTTTTTTGGGGAAGATGATGTGGTGTAGTGGTGGTCCGGTGGGGATGGTAGTGGTGCAGTGGTGGTGTTAATGGAGGGGGGAGGAGGTGGCGGTGGTGAGAAGGGGGGAGAGAAAGAGAAGAGAGAGAAATGGGGTGTTTAGAGAGAGAGAGAGTGCAGATCTGTATTTTTTTAATATTATATATGTTGATGCTAAAATGACGAAAATACCTCAGGATTTAAGTTGAGAATCTGACCAAATTTAAAATTTGGACTAAAATGGCAACAAAATGCAAACCATAGGGACCCAGATTTAAAAAAATTTGAATTTTGAACTAAAGTGCCAAAAGTGAACAAACCTCAGGAACCATTTTGGCATTTAACTCATTAAACCAAATAGCATATGTGTTCAACCAAAAGTTGTTAATAATAGGATTGTTACAACCTCATTTAGTAACGTACATTGATAGTTCATTTAAAAATGCCCATAAGTGTTTGCTGTTTCGTATCAGAAATTTTCTTTCGAGGATATATAGAATTCTTTTAAAAGAGGTAGAATTGTAATGTTCTCACAATTTTAAAACAAAAATAACATGGTAATTAAACTCAGCTTATATATATATATATATATATATATATATATTATATAGTGGAGAGTTCAAATGAGAAGAAATTACAAATTAAAAATAAAAAGAATAAAAGATACAAAGGTAATTTAAACAAATCATTTAATAATTTTATCCTTTGTTTTTAATATTTAGATTAATTAATGAATCATAATCATTTAATGAATTTATCCTATTAAATAGTTTTGCCCTTAACAATAAAAACAATCGCACATGATCCTACATATTCAATATTTTTTACACCATAAAAACAAAGTTTCCTACACCATAAAAATAATGTTTGGTGTAGGGTACAAAATGTGTAGGACCCCAACAATTTTAAATAATTTTGTGACTCATAATAAAATATGTGTAGGATACAATATTTTTAAATAATTTTGTCTTCTAATAAAATTGGTGTAGGATACAACACATTAATGGTGATGAAGAAAAAATTATGATGACATTAATGAGATTTGAGTAACTCTTATCATATTTTTAGTATTCTATATCAAATTGTCTATTATACCCTTATTAATTAAAACATTAATTAAAAGTGGACAAAAATCATATCTTGATTATAACCATTGATCATATATATATATATATATATATATATATATATATATATATTAGGGGAGGTTTATTTGAGAAGAAATTTAATGTTAGAAGAAAAAGAAGAAATGACATAATTGTAAAACATTAAATAATTTATAACTTCTCTCATTAATTATGTTATCTCTCATTAATAAAACAAAAACATTTTATCCTACACATTTCAAATTTATTTTGCATATATCTTATACTTATCGGAATTTACCATACACACATGTAAATTTACCCTACACATTTCAAAATTTATCCTACACATACTAAAATTTATCCTACATATGTCGAAAATATCCTTCAGCATAAATTATTTTATCTTGAAAAATTATATTAAAAATGAGTTACAAGTTTAATTAATTAGCTAATTAATGACAATTATGGATTTACCTATATGCTCCTTTTCATAATATTAAATATACACATTAAATAAAGTAAATGGAGAATTTTTATTGTTTAAAAGTTATTTTTTTATTTTTACAAAATTTGTTTCCTAATAAAATTGGTGTTGGACACAACACATTAATGTGTGTTAGATCAAATCGGCGAGATCAATCAAATCGCTTTAAGATCCGAATATAATAACATAATATAATAGATATATAGATACCAAATTAAAAGAACAAATTGTATTTCATATAAAGGATAAGTTGAAGAATGTATAATTAATATAATATAAATATATATATAATATAATATAATAATAATATAATATATAATATAATATAATATATATAATATAATTAAAAAATATAATAATAATAATAATAATAATAATAATAATAAAATAAAATAATAATAATAATAATAAAAATGTCATCTATATAAATAATAAATTTAGCATTGAGCAATTGTGTATTAAATAGAGAGCGGAGAGCATGGGTATATATAAGAGTGACCAATCAAAAAAAAATAATAATAAATACTAAATTTGTGTGAGCAAAGAAAGTTATTAAATTATATAGGGGAAATATATATTTTAGTGGGGGTTGGTTAACGTATAATATTTCTTAACGTACCATGTGTACGAGATGAAATTACGTACGTTATAAAACTCAAACCCTAATCACGCATGTTGAAAACTATAATAACGCATGTACAAAATCAGAAATCACGTATAGGGTAAAAAACCTAATCATGCATGTTATAAAACTAATCATGAATATTATATTTTCACAGGCACACGTGACGTACTTTAAGTCAAATTATACAATACACTTTTACTATTTTAGTGATTATACATAAATAATTTTAGTAATGATCCAAATGCTAGCTACTGAGTACATAATACCAAAGATCAATATCGGTAGGAATTTCATCGGTGGCTAAAAGGATATTAGATAAACAAAATTTGTTAGACTTATTTCAAATTAATAGATTATAATATAATAATAATATAAATAAATTTCATTATACGTATATTTTTTAAAAGAACAATATTACTATTTGTAACTTAACGAAAGATGAAAAGTAAAAAGTTAGCAAAGTATAAATAATGGATCTATGATTTTCAATTTACTCAAATTAACAAGTAACAGATGAGACCAAGCAATTATACATGTTATTAAGCCCATTAAATCTAATCAATTTTTAAATCAATCTTCTTTATTAGATTTAAGTCAGCCACTTAAACTCATAAAAAATAACTGCTGTCATGATAGTTCAGGGCAGTTCTTTACGGTTTCTAGCAGCTCCACTTTTTTTCGGCTCACAATACCCTTCCTCTCTCCTTTTTTCCTCCCCATGTCGCAGGTAACATTCATATACGCCATATGTTGTCTCTCCTCCTCACCCATAAAACTGTCATCCATCTCCACAACTTGCATCAACAATGAAGGAAGGATCAGACACCCTTTTCATACGCCATATTCACCTCCTCAAAGATTGGAATACAATCAACGCCGCATCTGCCTAGCCATTCTATCGATACCAGCCCTTGTTGCCCATATTACACCATTATTACAACGCTCCTATCCTCACCACAACCGGAGATCTGGATTGATTTGCAACAGTTAATGTTCATCTCTTTCGTCAGTAATGTTCATTGTTGGCTTGATTTCATCATTCGGTAGATTTAGGGTTCTTTTGATTAATCTAATACACTGATATAACTGCTTATGTGGCTCAGATGCGGGATTCCAGAGTTCGGATTTAATGAATTTTGCTTCTTAGGTGAACTGTCTCTACATCTTCTCCATCCCTTCTCCCACTTTTAACATAATAGGAAAAAAAGGCAAAGTAAAGTTGGTAATTAAAATTCGAACATGTATATCCTCGTGGTTGACTAATGTGAATTTTACTTGACTTCAAAATTTTATTAATTTGGAAATTGAGCTAAATGTTTCTTGCTTTTGATGGACTCCTTATATACGAAATGTGAGTTTCTATTTTATCCTTATGTTAAACCTCAATGGTGTAATACTGTGATTTACTTTGTTGAATTCTCCTACAAATGCACAAACCGTTGAACTAGATACTTCCCTCAGGTGTTGCTCCTAATTTTTTAGAAGTTTTTGTTCTCTTAATTTTTAGGCGCATTTCTACTTGTGAAATCAAGGGCTAATACAACAGTTTAGTGTAACAACTACCAAAAGACCTTATGAAGAATCATAATCAAAACCCCGAACATGCACAACAAGACATAACACGTTAAAGGAAGAACTCGAAACCAGGACACTCAGAAGGTCGCTGGGGATACCCCTTATACTCCCACGACGCGCGGCAGGGTATCAAGACACGTGGCACCGTTGCGCGACAAGTGGCAAAGCTATGCTGGTGACGGAGCTGACGTAAGCCCTAGCCGTCTACTCAGGCGTCACGCGTGAGGAACCCTTACCCCTCCCGTGACGCACCGGTGAAGCTATATAAGGGGAGGGGTGGGACGAGTTTAGTTGCGCCAAATCAATATAATTCGATAAATCTTGCTCTCAATCTATTGTTCCTATCCCGAATCCCTGAAACTCGAAATTCTGCTGCATAGGAAGTGTACTAAACCCTAATCACTGAAATGATACCATGTCCGATTGATCCGAAACCCTAGCAACGAAAAGCTGAAGTTCTGCCTGAGTAAGGTGAGACTTTATATGTTGCGGTTTTGATCTCGTGATTATCGTTCAAGTTTCGTTTGGCTTCTTACACTAATATGTGTTGCATTGTATGTTTAACTAGGAAACCAGGACTTAAACCCAGGAGAATTAAAAACCCTAAATTCTGTAATGTAAGTCATTATCTTTTATCAAATGCTTTCATAACCCTAAATGTTATCCAATTGTTACTTATATTACAGTGATTAAGTCTTTGTATTCTTACATGGAAAAACTATTGTCAGTATGTGGGATTTTGTATACACTACTTGATAAGCTTCACTAGTTGAGAGAATGATCAACAGTGATATGACCACAGTTAGAGGAATTGCCGAGTGACAAATTTCCTTTGAGTAGTAGTAAGATATAAACAAAAGTAAAAACTCTTAATGTTGTAATTATAAGAATGTGTCATTTTATACAAATGAATGAACTCACTAGTGTTTTCTGCTGATCAAATGTTTTGAAAACGGGTTTCAGGTGATTTACTATGAAGAGAAGGAAAAAGTGCTATGAGGCACTAAAGCTTAAATAAGTGGGTATGTAACCTGAATAAAACTTGTTTTGTAATTAAAGGGTTTATCCCTGTGAAAACCTTTTATTTAAATATGGGTTTTATCCCACCGTTTATGAAATGAAAACTACGGTGTTCGAAAACTCTAATATTTTCCTAACACCCGGTCCTAATGAAATTTCCCTGCGATATTTTAATAAACACCGGTACCACTTGTGCTGTTCACAACTTTGTCCCGGGTAGGGTCGGGGGTTGTGACATTTAGGGACTATACTTGCAACACAGGTGTCAAAACATGATATAGGGACTGTTTTGTGTTGATTTACCAAGGCAAAGATTAAAGTTATTCATGCTAAGCACTATAATCAAGATTGCAGGTGTTTAGGGATTAAAAGTTATTGTTTTTGTGTTGTATGAGTTACAACTTAATATATGCTAGTCCATTTTGAGGAAAAGTAGTGATGAGTTTCTGTAAGGAATTGTATTTCACATATTCTTTTGTAATTTATATGCAAGGCTATTAGTGAAATAAATGAACATGTAATATATGTATATATATATAGTTTTTTTACTTATATAAGGTTTATTTGGGAGAATAGATGAAATGGTAATATTGCTTTTTGACCCATGTAAGGTGTATTAGTGGAATACATGAACTGGGAATTTCTACAAGAGATTGATGCATTACAACATGTGTACATATTTGATTTCGGTTCGCTACTTTACTACCATCTATTTAATATGTTTGTGGGTTTCATAGAATTTGAACCATTTTCTAGAAAATGATTTTTTGCGGTATTGCTCGAATCTGACTCATAGTTTTTCTGAGTTAAACTCACTTTGTCAAATTCTTAACATTTTCAAATAGCCCATCACATATATGTTCATAGGTGGAGTAATGAGAAGGGATACAAGATTTAGGTTTGTCTTTAGAAAACACGTACACATTTTTAGTTGTTATTTATTTTGAGAAAGGACCCCAATTTAGGGCTTCGCTTTGGCCTCCCATAAAGGTTCTGAGCTTGTGTCTAGGTGGACAAGAACGAAATGGTATTGTGACAATCATTGGTGTTTTACAAATGATGGTTCAGATTTTTACCCAAGCATCATTTTTTGCATTTTTAGAACATGATTTTTAAATGGCCATTATGAAAGTTTTAGGAAGCAATATGGATTTCTACCAAATGGTCAATTGGTAGTTTATTGAATTAGGTATACTTTTGTGTAAGCTATTTTTCTTGTGAATTCAGAGTCAAGGATTCCGACACGATTAAAACACTTTCTTCCATAACTGCTTCTCCACTTTCATGCTCACTTTGGTTGCATAATTTATAATAAAGCTAACTTCTTCTTTGGGATGCAATGTAGTTTACTTGAAAGATTCACACATCAACAAATTGCCTAAGTAACTGTCATGAGTGAAGGTTAGTTCATATCTTGCATTGGTACTCATGTATTATATATATATATATATATATATATATTGAAAATTTGTTCGTTTGATGTGGATTTTGTAGGTATTAATACAATATGATCTTCCATACGTTGTGGTGTTCTACATTGGTATTTGTCAAAGTTTGATTTGTAAACTAAAATGCTTCTCTAATAAAGATTTAAAATTGTTTTTCAAGCCATGTTCTTAATGGACTCAGCCATCAAAACAGTGCCACTAACAAAAGACGTGATCAAGGGATGGTGACGAAAAGTCTTGGGTTAAAGTCGGTTGATGTTGTCGTGCCTCACATAATGTATGTATGATAACGTTGCTTGAATTTGTTCACTTATAGTGTTTGGTTCCTCTTGTAAATTTAATGTTCTCTTTACGTTTCTTACATACGCTACTCTGTGTTTCTTAGTTGATTGTTGAAAAGCACCATAGATGTTCCTAATACTGATTCAATGATTGTTCTTTACTCTTCCATTTGACATTAAATGGTAAGACAACCAAAATTGAATGGTTCAGTAAACACTTTTGCTGTTTGGTGTAATTGAGTCTGAGAACAATGTATTAAATCAAATTGGAATGGTATTATAAACAAAAATTTCTATGAATGAAAAGCTTACACTAAAGATACAAAGGCTTAAATAAGCCAAAGTTACAACTCATTCAATGGGAATGAGGATTTATAGGCAAGGAACAAGTTGGTCAAATTTACTATTAATCCTATCTAAAAAAACGTAAAGGTAATAAAAAGTAATGCTGGAAATCTGGAAATTATTTTGCAAAGTTATTCTCACTAATATGTCCCCGCAAGATGGAGGAGCCATCGGATACTCCAATCTTGGACCGTAGATGAAGAAATAGTTCGCGGCCTAGTGGTTTTGTGAGCACGTTAGCCAGTTGGTCTTAAGAATGGATGTGTTGTACATGTAGTGAGCCATTTGCAATTTTTTCTCAAACAAAGTTATAGTCTAAGCCACATGCTTCATGCTGAGTGGTAGACAGGATTCACACATAAATAAGTTGCTCCCGCATTATCACAAAAGAGTGTAGGTGAGGTTGACTTCGAGAAACCAAGTTCCAATAGTAGATTTTGAACCCACGCTAGTTCGGCATCACCATTTGCTAATGTTTTGTACTCGGCTTCGGTGGAAGAACGAGAGATATTTTTGATGTGAGACCCCACGAGATGATAGGACGGATAGCGTCTAAGCCATGGTGGAGCGGCTCCCATCCATAGTACCACCCCAATCCGAGTCGGTGAATGCTTGAAGCTCAAGCCGAGAACCACGGATGAGGAAGAGACCATGGTGGATAGTACCCTTGAGATACCGAAGGACTCATTTTAGGGCTTGCCAATGCATTTCAGTAGGATCATGCATGTATTGAGAGAGTCGATTTACGGCAAGTGACATATCGGGTCGTGTAAAAGCTAGGTATTGAAGGGAATCAACAAGTTGTCGGTATGGTGTATGATCAATTTTGGAAGACCCATAGACAAGGGCAAGTGTTTCGGTGGAGCTAAGAGGTGTAGCACCAGACATAGCACCATCCATGTGGAACTTTGTAAGTAGATTTTGAATGTGGGCATGCTGAGATAGGTAGAGGCCATTAAATAGTAGAGATGACCTCAGTCCCAAGAAAATGATGTAGCACGCCAAGATCCTTAATGGCGAACTTGTCGTATAAGGAATGGATGACCTGCTCAACAAAGGAATCAGTATTGTCGGTGATAACAATGTCATTGACTATGCTAATAAATAACATACGGTGCCCCATGATTGTAAATGAACAACGACGCATCGGCAAGAGATTTTTTGAAGCCAAGATATAAAAAGAACTAAGTGAGCTCCAAATTCCAAGCGCGAGGAGCTTGTTTGAGTCCACAAAGAGACTTAAGAAGATGACAAATGTGATTAGGAAAGTCGGGATGAATGTATCCGGGGGTTAGGACATGTAGACATCCTCATCCAGAGTAACATGTAAAAAGGCATTATTTACGTCTAGTTGGTGAAGGGACCAATTTTGAGATAAGGCAATGATAAGAACCATACGAATAGTAATGGATTTTGTGACCGGACTAAAAGTTTCAAAGTAGTCTTTGCCATGCTCTTGGAGAAAGCCTTTTGCAACAAGACATGCTTTGTATTTGTCTATGGAACCATCCTTGCATCCAATCGGTTTGTGATGTAAGGGAGGAATAAGTTCCCACGTGGCATTTTGAGGAGTGCATTGTATTCACAATCCATAGATTTATGCCACTCGGGATCTTTTAAGGCTTGTGTGTGAGTGGTGGGTTGGGCTGATGGTGGAATTGGGTGAAGTGTAATGGTGTTGACAAGGTCGGAACTGAAGTATTTTGGGTTCAGTTTGCGTTGGCGACGAGATTGAGTTAGGTAAGGTATGGGATGCATTTGGTGAGGAGGGGATGGAGGTGGATGACGAATTCGATGTCGAGGCAGCGGACGAAGATGGGAAGAGGAGGCAGTGGGCTCGGGTAAGGGTGGGCTGTGAGATGGTGAGAGAGGTATAGAAGTAGATGGGCTTGAGGAGGATTGAGGGAGGGGAGATGCGGTTGAGATGTTGGGCTCAGGCCGGGCCCAGAAGGTGGGTGAAGTGGGCTGCTGGGATGATGGGTAAGGTGTAGGATTTTGTGTGTATTAACATTTCCAATTATTTGACTCTAGGATGTAAGGAAGTACGTCATAGTCAATCGATTTGTGAGAGGACTCAAATTTAACTTTGTGATTACGGTTTACGAATCTTTTGAATATGATATTAAGTAGTTTAAGTACGCAATCACATTCATGTATATGGCAACTCACTCGGACTAATCAGAATGTAAAGGGTCATCTGTTGCAGATGATGCTTCCACATCAATGTGAAGAAAATTGGCCTTATTAAGGTTAGTTTTGAATAATATGCTATTATTGTCATCTATAGTGACTAGCGAAGTTTATGTTGTATGATATGGGGATATGTTTTAGCTTCCGTTATCGCTTCTCAAGACATCACAAGGGCATCCTACGGTGAATATAGCACCGGAAATTTAGCCATGGCGGTACTACCAATGCGATTGGTTTGTCCCACAAATTCAGTTATATTAATATAGCTTTACTACCAAACGAAGAGGAAAAAATGTATGGTAATGAATAGAAGTGACTACAAATTTTTGAACGCTAGATGAAAAAATGTAGGATGCTTTTGTTGAGTTCCCATAAGTATTTAAGGTATCAATGTAAAATACCAAAAGATGCATTGGGTTAAAAAGAAAAAGAAAGATGCATTGGGAGATTAAAAAGAAAAAGAGTTTTTATGGATGAACGCTGTATACATGTTAATACGTCAATTTCTTTGTATGATTTTTATATTATATTAAAAGGCTATTCTCATATTTGTGGTTGGTTCTTTTTTAGAAGAGACTCGAAATACTAAACTAAGGGAATAGTTTTGGCAACTCGAAGGGTATGCATCTTCAAAGGAACTCGACTATCTTTAAATTATGTTTCCACTTTGTCACTAATTAATGTAAGATGTCACTTTGTATTTTATTTTGTTATACATTTAGTATTTATCTAATTAATTTTCTCCAGCCTAGGAAGCAATCTCGGATGATAACCTAGTATAATTATAAATGAGGTGCGTTAATATCCCCCCCCCCCCGCAAGCAAGACAGTGGTGGACCAAGACGGAGCATCTTCCTGAAGGCTTCAAACTGTGGTCGAGGAAGACTCTTGGTGAAAATATCAGCCACCTGGAGCTTGGATGGAATGAAGCGAGTAAGTAGCATCCTAGAGGAGACAAGTTCTCTAACAAAATGGTAGTCCAATGAAAGATGTTTAATCCTCTTGTGAGATATAGGATTCAGAGTGAAAAATAGAGCACTTTGATTATCACATAAGATGGTAGGGCGATTTGAGGGTAGAGCATTTAATTCTTTTAATAGGTGTGTTATCCAAATGATTTCCGCGGCCGTGTTAGCCATGGCGCGATATTCCGATTCGCAACTTGAACGTGAGACCATTGGTTGTTTCTTAGCGCTCCAGGAAACAAGATTACCCCCAAAAAAATAGAATATCCATATGTTGATCGCCGAGTCTCAAGGCATCGAGCCCAATCCACATCAGAAAAGCCAACAAGAGTTGTGTGAGATGGTTTAGAAATATGTAAACCAAATGCTAATGTGCCTTTAATATATCGAAGGATACGTTTGGCCTCTTGAAAATGGATTGTGGTTTGAGCGTGAAGGAATTGACTAACCTGATTAACAGTGTACGATATAGCGGACGCGTTAGAGTCAAGTATTTTAAAGCGCCCACAACGGAATAGTAATGTGAAGGATTCGAATAAGGGTCACCCGTAGTAGTAAAGGATACATTAGTGGTAAGTGGAGAAAAAACTGGTTTGGCATCCATCATTTTAGCGCGATCCAATATCTCCCGTGCATATTTTGATTGATTTAAGAACAACCCATCAGTGGTATATGTGACCTCAAGGCCCAAGAAATAGTTGAATTTTCCCAAGTCTTTAATAGCAAATTCTTGATTTAGTCACTTTATGAATGACTGAAGAGTGTGTTCTTGATTACCTGTCACTATCAAACATTAACGTAGACTAAAAAGTACATACGCATGAGTCCTTTTTGAACACAAACAAAGAAGGATCAGCACGGCTACATTGAAACCCATTTGATTCCAAAAGTTTGCTAAGCCGATGGAACCAAGCACATGGTGCTTGTTTAAGACCAAATAAAGCCTTATTAAGTTTACATACATGATCGGGAAATTTGGGATCGATGAAACCGGGAGGTTGTTCCATATAGACACATTCATTTAGATGGCCGTGTAGAAAAGCATTATTGACATCAAGTTGGTGTAGTTTCCATTCGTTTGAAACAACAAGGGTGAGATTTATGCAAACAGTTGAGGCTTTGATAACTAGACTAAACGTAAGAGAGTAATTAATTCCGGGAAATTGACTCAAGCCTTGTGCAACAAGTCGGGCTTTATGACATTCAATGGTACCATCCGCATGATACTTTGTCCGAAAAAGCCATTTACATCCGACAACATGGCGATTTTTGGGACGAAGGACCAAAGACCAAGTGTTATGAAGAGCCTCAAGTTCATTGTGCATAGCATGCAACCATGTGGGATCATTGATGGCAGTTTGTAGACCCTTAGGATCCTTAAGAGGCAAGAAGAGCTTGGTGTAAAGGATGTTGGGTAAGTTGAGAAAAGTCGGCTTGGTGACGGGGTTTAAAAATGTCGGCTTTTGCACGAGTTATCATAGGATGGGAAGGAAGAGGAAGCGGTGGTGGAGGAGAGGGAGTAGGTTGTTGGAAATTTGCTGAATGGATATTTAGTATATTTATAATTTAATGAAATTATAAATATTAATGAGAATCTTCATGTGGTGAATAAAAGAGAAACTCTTGAGTAGAACTTCTTATGACATTTAATTAGTTTTATTAGAGTTTTTATGTCTCTAATTAAGTCACTAATTAAGTGAAACCTTTCACTAATCCTTAACTCTTGTACAATTAGTAGGCTACGTGCTTCGTTTTGTGACTATAAGAATATTGTGTTGCTTGATACATAAATATTCTTAGAAGGAGGATGCACACTTGGAGACCAACTAGAGAGAGGGGTACTCTCTACTTGTTTTCCACCACCATCATATCCTTATTTGTTCCATAAGTTCAAAGTACTCTCTACTTGTGTTCCACCACCATCACATCCTTATTTGTTCCATAAGTTCAAACACTACAATTACCCGGTGTAACCTCGGGCGCATGAGCCATCTTCGGCAGTACATACTGCTTCGGTGTTGTACCCGGGGAAAACAGTCGCGTCGTCTTTAGTAGAGGCGCAAAATATGTTTTAAGTTTGTAGGAACTAGGTTCACTTTTTATAAAATATAATTACAAAATATATAATAACAAGACTCTCGTTATTCATAGGAAATATCATAGTACAATATCGGTTGCAATAACTAAATAAAAAGAATAGAAAATATAATTATATATATACCAATCTTGATTTTAAACGAAATACATGAATATATTTGGACATAAACAACTTGAGGGTTGTTGCATTGACTGAAAGTCAAAGACGAAACATCAAATGTATAACCATATCATGAGAGAATGATGAAAGAACGTACTTAGTGTCTTGAGATGAAATACACAAACGAGATCCATGTCGACACACTTCGTTAGAAGTGATTGGAAAATTCACAAGTGTGAATTCTAACATATGAAAGAAAAAGTCCTATATGTTATTGTATACCTTTGATAAATCTTGCGAGTTTTGTTTCGAGTGATCTATACGTAGATACGTCTACCATTTGATTATTGTTAGACCTATATGGAGATTTTATATTCGTTTGGGAGAGCATCCTAAATATATAGATCTCCTAATGAATAACAATAGATGTTACAAATCACTTATGGCAAAATTATAAATCCCATGTTGTTGAGTGTCGATCTAGTTGACTCTATCTCACACATAATAGTGATTGTAGACGAGGAACATGCATCTTGTCGGTGATGAATGTGCTCGTCAAGTGACTTGGATTAAGACTTATGTTTAAGTCCTTATGAGTCAATGGTAAAGCGTTGGAGATCAAAGGTAAAAAGTTATGTTCATTAATTGAATGATAAAAATTAGCAATGTGCTATATACAATATTTGTGAGACCTTCCTAAATATTGATGTTTTATGATTATGAATAAGTCTCACTATTTTCTCTTAACAATGATGAATGTTACAAAGTGATATGATATCCTTAGGGCTGTGAAGAATCAGAATGATGCATCTTCTGTTCACATGCTAAAGTATTATAGTCTAAAGCATGCTAGACTAGTACTTGGTTAATTATGGGTCTTAAGAGACACTAATTAACTCTAAACATTCAAATGTTTATGACCACAAAAAGAATTTGTGTACAGGCAAAGTTGAGGGAGAATTTTCATTCATTATAAGGAAAAGACATGTAACTTTTGAAGAGTTTGTTCCAAAAGCTAATGACGAGAACTCATTGTCTAGGCTTATTCTAGATGTTAAATTAGAATTATTCTAAGTTGGTGACAAACTTATGACAATGGCATGTGTTGCTTTGGTCAGCTTGGAAGCTTATCTAAGCTAATGCAATATGAGTTGAATTCACTGATACACTGAGGTTGATCTTGTTCAATCATTGTGTATAAATGTGTCATAAGTGAAGTTACGAAAATGTTGATCAAATGGCAAGAAATGTGGGGGAGGGTCCATTTAGAAACAACCCTATACGGGTATGTAGAAATGGTTTTTATTACCCCATCTGGATGATATCCTATAACACTTAAATATGGGGTGTCTTGCATTTGTATCATAAAATTTTGGAATAAGGATTTTGTAATCCAATCTAACATTGCAAACAGACAACTAAGTGGAGGACACAAAGGTCGTAGTGCATAATGGAGATGTGTTTGCGTTAAATGATACGTGTATCTTAGAAAGACATATATTATAACCAGATTCAGATGGCCACTGAGGTTATAAAATTAGAAGTTGACAATAGGCAAAATTAACTTGCGAGTTAAGAACACATCATGATAGCTGATCTCAAATAAGTAAAGTTATTTGTAGTGACTAGACAAAGTCAAAGATAATGTTATGGATCCAACAACCTGAGGGTTTATTAGAGATCAAGTTGTGGAATGAGATTAAATCCTATTAAAAAGGGTATGTGAAGAAAACCTAACTTAGTTGACTGGAGATCCCAAGATTAAGTTCAATAGGACAACTAACTCATATGCCGAAGGGTAGTCACTGTGGGCCATAAATGATATGCATAAGCTAGTATATATGGTTATACATACCCCCGAAGTATAAAAAGGTGTTTAAATACGTCCTAGTCTATTCCTATGATATTCAGTGACAAAGAGTGAGGCTAAGCATAATATATGGTAAATGATTTGGATAAATCACGATAACCACAATGCTTTTAATGATCTAAGGAGAATCACCTATGTTCGAGAGAAGTAGGGTCGCTTCGAATGGAATTGAGGGCACAATTCCTAGAGCTCTCGCAGAACCAGGAAAGTTATCCACGACCATTATTGGACACGACTATGAGGAGATGACCCGGCTAAAAAGAGTCTTGTGTGAAGTGTATTGTCGTCTACACAAACGGCAGACGAGTTCAAAGACATCGATTTCTACTCAGAGCTAGTGGCTAAGTGCATTTCATGAGCGAAGGTTCAAAAGGTAACACATACCTATCGTATGCAAAACTCAACCGTCAAGGTTCCATTAGAAATTTTATGTGTTTTGAATGATCTCCATTCATGTGGGGATTGTTGAAAATTTGGTGAATGTATATTTAATATATTTATAATTTAATGAAATTATAAATATTAATTAAAATCTTCATGTGGTGAATAAAAGAGAAACTCTTGAGTAGAGCTTCTTATGACATTTAATTAGTTTTATTAGAGTTTTTAAGTCTCTAATTAAGTGACTAATTAAGTGAAACCTTTCACTAATCCTTAACTCTTGTACAATTAGTAGGCTATGTGCTTCTTTTTGTGACTATAAGAATATTGTATTACTTGATACATAAATATTCTTAGAAGGAGGATGAACACTTGAAGAGCAACTAGAGAGAGGAGTACTCTCTACTTGTTTTCCACCACCATCACATCCTTATTTGTTCCATAAGTTCAAACACTACAATTACCCGGTGAAACCTCGGGCGCGTGAGCCATCTTCGGCAGTACATACTGCTTCGGCTGTTATACCCTGGGAAACAGTCGCGTCGTCTTTAGTAGAGGCACGAAATCTATTTTAAGAGAAGCGTGTTGAACACGTGCCTCAACCAAAATCGTCAACGTTTTAGTGTGCTCTTTGTCGCAGTCTAGGATGCTATCAAGTGCGGGGAAGGACCCACCAGAGATGCGGCTTAAATCAAGATTTGTATATATAATATTTTATATTCTTTTTATTTAGTTATTGCAACCGATATTGTACTATGTTATTTCCTATGAATAACGAGAGTCTCGTTATTGTATATTTTGTAATTATATTTTATAAAAGTGAACCTAGTTCCTACGTAGGTGATGTGATGGGTGAGGTTGCGGGGCTGATTATGGGTGAGGTGGTGGGTGGTTGAACAGTGACAATGTCAGAGGATAGTTGGTTTGGAGAGGGTGGGTCATTATAGGTGGTTGACGGAGTAGGAGACGTGGGGAAGGGAGGTTCGGTGGACTGTGGTGGCTCAATGGTAGCGGGTTGAGGTAAATAGTCCATGCATGCATAACATGGAGGTGTAGAAGGAGTGGGAGTATGGGAAGGTTTTGGGTCAGGAGGTTTGGATGGTGGGTTATGAGTAAAGTCATCAAAAGTGCTTAGTTGAAGGTGTGATATGGGGTGTTATAATAATTCCCAAAAAAATGGGAAAACTTTTTCATTAAATTTAGCATGTCGTGTTATATAGATACGTGATGTTGTTGGGTCAAGACATCGATAACCTTTGTATGTAGGGCTATAGCCAATAAAAAATGCATGGTTTGCTCCTAGGAGCAAGCTTGTGTTTCGAATAATCTCTTAGGTATGGGAACACACGACACCCAAAGGCGCGAAATGTGTTATAGTTTGGGGATTGGTGGTATAAAAGTTCAAATGGCGATTTGCCACCAAGTATGGGGGTAGGAAGTCGGTTAATGATGAACACTGCTGAAGAGAAGGCATCCCTTGGTTAATTTACTAATGGACAAAAGGTTTTTGGTAAGGTTAGGTACCACCAATATATTATTTAATTTAATATTAGGAGCAATAGAAGCATATCCTGTATGAGTGATTGGAAGGGTTTGTCCATTACCAAATGTAACAGATTGTTTACCTGTGGTAACAGATGGATTGTTGACATTCTCAATGGTAGGGGTCATATGATCAGTCGCACCCGTGTCGGAGAACCAATTAGGAACGGGTGGAGAGATATTGCATTAAGATAAAAAAGCATTAGCCAAGTTTGCTTTAGTGGGAGTGGCATGAGTAGCATAGGTGGCGAGACTTGGACATGAGTTAACATAGTGGCCGTCGGTCCGGCAGAGTTGACAGTGTGAAGGGCGACATCCACGTCCGCGACCAACATGACCGCCAGAGTAGTTATTGCCACGAGGGGTGCAACCACCACGCCCTCTAGAGGCTGAAGGAATGTTGTGCCCACATTGAGTATGCGCCGTGAAGGCAACAGGAGAGTGGCATTACCGTGGAGAGCCCGAATGAATAACTATTGGCTCTCGGCTCTAGCAATCAGATCTTTGAAGGTAGGGGCTGGTCTTGAAGATCAAATAGCTGTTGAAAAAGTTTCAAAAGCCGGTCCAAGTGCGCAAAGGAACCAATGGAGTTGGTCGGCCAGGTCAACCGGATTTCCAAGGGAGGTTAACTGATTACATAAGTTCTTGAACATGCCACCAAACTCAGCAACAGATTTGGATCCTTTTTGAATGAGACGAAGTTGAACACGGAGATTGTGGACCTTTTCGATGGAGGAGTTTCCGTATGCCGTTTCCAATGCAAGCCAGATTTGGCGAGCAGTGGGTAATCCAATGACAACGGTGACCGATTCTTTGGATAGAGAAGCATTGAGGATGATGATTGCGCGTTGGTCATTGGCAAGCCAGGTGGTATAGTCGGGATTATCGACTTGCTTGTCGTTGTTTGTTGTTTGTGACGGTGGGAGAGGGAGCAATAGTAGAACCGTCAACATGAGAGATTAGTTTTTGATAGGTAAGGATAGGGACCATTTGATAAGTCCATGCAAGATAATTTTTTGAGCACAGTCTGATTTTCATCATGTGTGACAAAGAGTGAGGAAAGGTATCATTGTGTGGGAGGAAGAAGGAGCAGCCATGGAAAAAGAAAGGAAAAGAGAAGGGTGATCAAAGAGAGAGGAGGAGAGGAAAGGTGGTGGAAGTTGAAGGAGAAATGGGTGGGAATAAAGAGGAGGAACTTTTGGGCTCTATACCATGTGAATACAATTCAGTACCCCCACCAATGAGTGGAGAAATAATATATAATGGTGGAGGTTAATGATACAAAGAAAATGAAAAGACTACGTAAATACAACAATAATATAATTATAAATGAGGTGTGTTAATAAAGGTTTATTAAAAGAATTTAAAATAATTATATGGTAAAGTAGAGAAAAATTTGTGGGCTATGGTAGCAAAGGAGTTAGGCTTCGATTGGGGTGAAGGTCATGACATGAGGGTTATGTCTGCTGAATTTCTTGATGTTCTGGTGTACAATTATATCAAAAACAAAACGTTTTCTGTTGTTTCATGTCAAGATGCTGAGAGCAGAAACGCAGGCCAGAGAAGAAGCGGTTATCGTGAGCACAACAATGAAACAAGAACAAGATTAGGCTGATTATGCTATGTACGCTGGATCAGATTGGAGAGGAATGAAGAGGCCGATGAAAAGAAGGACGTTGGATATATATAAACTATATTAGTTGTATTTGTATTGTTTGTATGTATAGTAAACATTATTTAGGATGATACTCAAACTATTTCGATGGATTAGTTTTTGGCCCCAACCAAACTTTAACCATCTTCTTAACTGTCAAAACATGATATGTATGTATGCCTTGGTGACATTACCATTCCGGCACCAAGAGATCAAACATTAATTATGATCATTGTTATCCTTTCTCTTTATTCATATTCCTCTTCGAGATTATTGCTTGATATCCAACAGAGAACATCATCATAGACCGCGTGCTGAATAATGATGAGAGCTTTATCATCCTTCTGTCTATTCTCCTTCAGTCATCCTAGCTTGGTCTTCATCTTCTCTCTGAAATCAAAGTCTCCACAAAGTCCCACAAGTCTTTAGACCGTAGCAATGCCTTTATCCAGATACCCCAAAAATGCGTACCGTCACCTTTGAAAGTGGGAGTTACCGATTGGACTGGATTGAACGTAGTGTTTGCCTTGTTATTGAGATTGAAAGTCCAAAAAAATCGAAAGATTATTTGCTTGTTAGACCGCGGGGTGTGGGCTTGGGTTAGGGGCGTGGGTAGCCAAGCAACGCCGTTTTAGCCACACCGGGCCAGCGTGGGTAGCGGCGTTGCCCCGCTGGCGTGGTTACGAAACCTGATGTGGGGTGGGAGGAGCGGTGACGTGGCTTGCTGGGGCTGGCTATCAAAATCAGGTTGTTTGGACTAGCCGTTGGCCATGGCGGTTTCGGCTATGGAACTTAATTGTTTTTTAAAATTTTACAAATTTTTACCTATAGATACTAACCCCAAACAAAATATTTTTCACATACACTTTCTTCAAACACAAATCTTCAACACAAAACCAACCCAAAAACCGAAAATTGTGCATTGGACCGAGGAGGAGGAAATAGCGTTAGTGACGTCAATCATTGACGCACATCGAACACTACGTCGTGGCCAAACCGCCTACTGGACTCAAGCGTTTCAACAATACCAACAATATATCGGAAACGCACGTCACAACTTGAACGCGTGTCAACATAAGTGGCGTGAGCTAAAACCGAAGCTGGATCGGTTTAAAGCATGCTTCGGCCGTGTCCCTGCGGGATACCTAGCCACGACGATCGAGTGGAGATAACCAAAATCGAGTATAGGCACGATGGGAACCCGGAATTTATTGGGTTCCCCACTTTAATATTTACCGTACTTTGTAAATTTTTTTTTTAGAATTTATTATGAAGTTTTTTTAATTTTTTAGGATTTATTAAGTTGTTTTTTTAATTTATTAGGATTTTATGTAACTTTTTTTGGGTGGCCTGGTGGACCCTATCTCCGCCACATGTCAACCCAACCCCTCCACCACACCCCGCGGTCTTAAACCATGTGGTCTGATAACACAATGTTGGAATATCAATCATACACTTAACCAAAGGGCTTGTAGCAGTATCAAGGTGTGATGTTGAGGGTTCTAGTCCCATGGTAAACATTGGCGCAGAGTTTAGGAGTAGGCTTACAAGTGTGTGTTAGCCGTTCTTAAAAAAAATACAATCACACGGTTAGTTTTGCAATGTAAAAGGTTACTTATTTATCCATCACGTCCAACAACTATATAGCTGGAAAATACACAGAAACAAAGGAAAACAGAAGACTTAACTAACTATCCACTAAGGTCTTGTTTATCTAAAGACCAGTAAACTCATTCATTGTTCTCGACTGACTTCTTCAAACATCCCAGTCGCTACATAGAACTGGAATTACTTATAACAATGTGTGTTTGCCATAGTTGTTTTACTTTCTACATTCACTCCATAATATATTAAAACATCGACAACTTTGGTAAAGAAACGCTTACATGATACCCAAACCTAATACTTATTCGGAATACAATTGCAAACTAAAAGTCTTCGCCTTAAACATTTCGGTTGGTTTCACTATTCTGGCAATGGGATATCAGCAAGATCTTCTCTGTATGGAGAATTTGTCAACTCCCTTCTTTTATCAACACCATGTTGTCCATTTTCCAAGCTAATTTGAGCATTCAGATCAACCTTTTCCAGTTCAATGAATGTGACCACGACGTCTTTGCGAAACATAAGATAGATCACAGAGAGAATGTAGATAGCCATGGCTGGAACACAATTATCCCTATGAAGACATTTGCAACTTTTGGCAAACTGCTATGGATTAGCCAACCCACAAATGCTGTTATCAAGTAGTAAATGTTGATACCGATTATGCAAAGTCCTAGTACCCATGAGAAGACAATGATCTGTTGAAGGAAAAAACAACATGTTACATCCACTTCAGTTATTTCAACATGGTGGTTATATATATAACTCACAATCATTGAGTTTTTGTCAGGTCCCTTTTGGTGGCTGAGCTACTGAACTTGAGGAGTGGAATGAGTGCAAATGGAAGCTCGAATGACAGTATCATCTGCGAATTATCCATATTGAAAACCAGTTTCTAAGATACATTGATATGTGCAAAAAAGGCAAAGATGGAAGCACAAACCGATGCTATGACAATAAGTCTTCCAGCTCCAGCTGACCCACCAATTATTGACACAATTAGACTTGGTGTGATGGCAATGCACCTTGTCATTAGGTTCCTGAGCCACTTTCTCATCTTTAAGTCCAAGAAACCCTGTGATACCAACAATTACACTGTTAACTTTGACTATTAATATGAAATAAATGTGCTTTAAAATGAAATAGTGGACTGCCATATGAATATTACTACTATTGAACTCTCTTCTAACCTACCTGCATAATAAATTGACCAGCATAAGTGCCGGTGATTGTTGAACTCTGGCCAGAAGCTAGCAGCGCAATTCCATAAAGAGTGGAGCTAGATTTCCCCAAAACATTCTGCACACTTGTAGGGTTATGTGTCTATTCCCAAAGTTTTTGACATAAACTTATATAACTGATATCATATAGGACTCATACTTTTAGAAGAAAGGATGCTGAGTTAAGGTTAAGATCACTGCAACGATCCATTTCGTCACTTGATAGGTTTTTGGCTGAGCAGACAGTGCCAGAAACAGAAATCATTGAGACATTGATCAAAAATGCTACAAAGAGAGCTATACCACTCTCAATCAGAAAGTATCTGCATGCATCCTGCAATCCAAAAACATCATTGAAGAGATAAGAACTTCAGTTTGACATTTTAGATCATATACATATGATAGTTTTCAAGATGAGTATTCCAAACATTTATGACGGACTTACATTGATGCCACGAACTGAATTTGGTATCTTCCGAGAAAGAACTAGCGCCGAATGAAGAAAGAGATTATGCCTATTAATAGGATGAATTAATGTAAAGATAAACTAGAGCAGAATTTAATTAAAGAATTCACAAATTCGTAAAAGTATCTGAGTATTGGGCAGCAGGATCATACGGCATAACAAGGGCACCAAGTAGTGCAATGGCATCACCAGTTGCCCCCGGCCACTAAGTTTAGGAACAAACATCCCCTTTAGCACTTCACCTGCTGGTGGTCTCACATAGCTCATTTCACCAAAGAAACAGCCAGCCATCACAAAAACCAGAATGGCTATCAATATTTCAAGCTTCCTCACCTGCATATGTTCAATAATTAGTCAGCTTGGACATCAATATGGCAAGCAAATTCCAAGTACTTGTTAGCATGTTCAAGTATTCAAAATTCTGCTGTTTCTCTTAAAATACTGTGATTAAAACTTTAGGATGCCCCGATTTTGCTAATGAATAATTAACTATGCTGGTAACAAATGAACTTCTTGAGTGCCCATAACAATAAAAAGCTACCTGGTAGCCGGTTGAAGGAAATTATACGCATATGAAGTTTTGGAAATAATACACACATGTTAGTAAACATCTCGGCAAATGTACTTGAACTTTTTTCTCCGAAGATTGAAAAAAGGTCCAATGATAAGATAAAAATAAGAAAAACTTCGGATTTTGGGTGGCAATTGCGCTTTGGCACATACTATTTTTTAATATTTATTATTTTGTTTTTATATGAGAAAACTTACACCATATTTTTGGAGGGCAAGGAGCAGGAGGGTGCTGAAACCAGTGAGAAGAACTCCAACCCAAACAGGAATCTTGAATAAGATATTCAAGCCAAAAGCTGTCCCAATCACTGTAAGTAATGTCAAGGGGGTTGATCAATATTATATAGAGTGAAAATAAACTAATGAAATTAATTGAAATTATAAGATTGATAGATAAGTTTAGTGAAATCATGCCTTCTGGAATATCTGCTGCAATAACTGCGAGCTCTGCTAGCAGCCACAGGCAGTATTTAACAACAATGGGATATTCAGCCTTGCATAACTCTGATAAATGTTTCCCTAATGAATCATAAAAAGTGACTAATTTTGGATATTTTTGTTATTATTCATCCTATATACAAACAAAATGATATAGTAAATCCGGACACTTACCGGTGCTTACACCAAGATTGGCCGCTAGAGACTGAATGACAAGTGCGAAGATTAACCCGATCAAAATGATCCAAAGCAGCTGAAATTAAACAATTACTTTATGTTTACAATTGCATTTATAGCTATCTAACTACACAACTATTGCTCTTGGCATGAACATTTACCTCGTAACGGTGGTCTGCTCCTGCTTGTAAATCAGTTTCCACTGCATAGATAACATTGATAAATGATAAGCTTACCATGATCAAGAAAGCCACAATGAAAACTAGAAAGACTATCACTTACTGTTGCCAGGATCAAGATAGGCCAGTGAAACTAGGAAACCCGGACCGACAAAGGAGATAAATTTTTTCCATCCAGGTTTCTGAAGATTCTAAATCAAACAAATCAAATTGTGATTAGTTGCAAAATGAAGAAAACAGTTAAGGTAAACAAAGGGGCGGAACCTAGGGGGTCGCTAACCGAGTCACCAGAATTTGCTGGATTTTATACATAAAAGTCTCAGTTTTTTTAAGAAAAAGATGAGATAGACTCTCTAATTGTATTGTTAGTTGTAACCGGTATCGAAAAGAAGCTTATTGCTTCCGTCACTCGTAAAAATGAATAATGGTGGTGGGAAAAACCTGATCATTGTCTGTGTATCTGTGATCATTTTCTTTAGTACTGTTATGAACAGGAGTATCGTCACCCAGATCAACAGCTGAAATACGGTTGCTCCCTCCGAAAACACGTGGTTCATGTTGCAGCCCTGCCATCTTTCTATCTTTGTGTGTATGAAGTATGATGATATATGATACCAAGCTGAGTGTGCCTATGCAGTCCCACGAATGTGTCTTTTATACTTGGGTTCTACAGATAACGTCTACCCTTGTTTGAATTCCAAAAATTGCTAAATCTTGGACATGCATGATTTAAAATAATGACAATGCCGTTTAGAAACACTACTATTTAAATAAAAGGAACAACCAACATAACCAAATTCTCTTTTTTCTTTATCTATAGACCGCAAATATGCATATAGACATTATTACTCATAAAAGGAATCAAACAATGGATAGACTCATGTCATTATGTATGTATACTAATCTGTTGCTATCTGAATCTAAACCTTATTATATTACTTTAGTTAAGTGTTGAAGTCTCCGTTCCTTTTTTACCATTGGCAAAGCTTGAGATTTTTGACCGGATCGAATACGTATATACCTTAAAAAAATTATAAAAAATCGAGGGATCGAAACGTACATACCTATAAAATTCTATGCGAAAACTACATACCGGTCACTACTTAGCGAAAAGTTCGAGGGGTCCCCCGGGCCTTCTATGCTACGCCCTTGTTTTTGACGCTGTTAAAGCATTCACAACCGTATTTGCATATAATTGTGACTGAGTTCTGCTTAGTTTAGGTAGTGGTTGTAAGTGGAAGATAGAAAAAAAAACTAATATTGGTGTAAAATATCTTTTGAAGTGGTTGTGAGTGGAAAAGAGAGGAAATGTGATAATAAAGATATAAAAATGTATTATTTAATTGAAAAAAAAAAGATAAAGAAAATATAGTGATTTTTAGTGTAATTACGAAGATGCAAACAAAGAAGCTTAGACCGCGGGGTGTGTGTGTGGGGGGGGGGAGGCTTTGTTCGACACCTGGAGGAGGTGGGCTCTACCAGGCCATTCCAAAAAAAAGTGGGGTGTGGGGAGCGGCGTGGCCTAACCGGCGTGGGGTGACACACACAACGCATATATATATATATATATAGGATGAGTTTATTGTGAGAAATTTAAAAGTGTGAGAAGTATAAGAAAGAATCTAAACCATTAGATATATAATCTAATGGTTGAGATCATAGTGTCATTCTGTAAATAATGTTGACTATTAAACTAACTAATTTTCTAGATTAAGGGTATAAAGGTAAATTTAACATTTCTAAAAGTAGGGGATATAGTAACATCTGACGAAAAACGGGTTCAAAAACCCGCTCCATTTTTTATAATCAAGTATATGTTATGAATCTCCTGTTTCGAATTTTTGTTAGTTGTTAATAGTTTTTGTAATATTAATAATATAAATAACAAAAAAGATAATAAAGTAATAATAATAAATAAAACATAAAATATAAAGCTTATTAAAAATAAAAACAATAAAAGGGTGGACCGCGGGATCGAACCCGGTCTCCACCCAAACCAAACACCAAACACACCACTGCACCACTCACCCATATTTGATGTATCTCCAAACTAAATACTATTTATATCAAAACAACTCTTGAAATCAAGTTCAAAACACCCGCTCTGTAACAGCCGAAGCTTGAATCAAGCAATCATCCAAGAATCTGTTTTCCTTTGCAATTAATCAGTTAAAACCGTTTCTAATCGTGTATCAAGACTCAATCAACGAGTCAGCGCATTAAATCTAATTCGCAATCATTGTCTGTAACCAGTTTTTGACCGGAAACTGAAACCCGACTCAAAGCATCACCTTTAGCTATAAATAGTGATCCGTGAACCCATTTAGAACTCGCACACTCTCGCAATTCTCTCTACAAACTTCTGTTATCAAGATCTTTTGTCGGAAGCACTTGAATTCGCTAGAAAAGTTTACTGATCGTCGGAGATTTCAGCAATTTCCGTTGGTACATGTTCCACTCTACTTTTTCATTTTTATAAACCATAATTGAAGTTATCTAATATGTAGCCAAAATGGTTGTTAAGCTAATCAAATTAACCAGGTTCATGTTCTGTGATTTCTTAATAAAGAAGATGATCCGGAAGTAATGTATAAATAAATTAAATCTGTATTTATATCGGATTAGACACACATTCAAGTGGATGGACTGTGTGCATTCGAGATCAAGGTCTCCGGTTAGAGTCATGAACACGTTTCCGATTTCCCTAAATATTACAAACCTTTTTATAACTTATACATGAAACGACTCAGTTAGTATACAAGATTAATTAAAATCTTATATCCTTCGGGTTAGACACACAGCCCAATTAGTCGGGTAGTGTGCAACACGAAGCGGAGGTCACGAGTTCGAATCCGGTTCCACGCACTGTCCTTATAAAATACCAAACCTTTTTAATAAACTAAAATGTGATTTAATCCAGTAAGTATATAAAGATAATTAAATCTTGATATATTCTGGGTTAGACACGTAGCTCAATTGGTAGAGCTGCGTGCACGTAAACGAGAGGTCACGAGTTCGATCCCCACACGCTGCGAATATCCGTCCGGTTCGATCCGAAAAAGAAACAAATTTTTTTATTAAACTTTTAATTATCTTTCCTTAAAACCTATAAAAAATACATAATCAAATAATATCTTTTAAGCACATAAAAATAGTAATAAATACAATAAAATTATCTTAAATGTCTAATAAAATTGATTAAGTAAAAATACTAATTTAACCAAAAGAAATATATATTTACCGAATGTATTACGTGAATATTTAGGTTAGCCTTTCTCGCCGTTCGGTATCTCAATCGTGCCCAATCATTATCAACTCATAAACGCACTCACTGTGAGTGAATCCTTACAACTCTCCTTTTTATTCATCTTTATGGGGTGTATCATGTGTCACTTTTGTTTATCTCACAATTCAAATCTCATGCTATTACCATTTTGTGAACTAACGTGCTATGTGATATGGTTTTTGTTGTTATTTGTGTTTATATTTCTCATTACAGTCAAGCTCTCACATTAGGCCCATATGTTCCCCGTTACTAACGGGTGGAGCGTCGCGTTGCCTAAATATTAGATCAGCTCCGTTTGATTGAGCCTTGATCTCACAGCACATCGCTAGTTGATTATGTGGTTTGTGAATTACATTGCATATACGTTTCTCATATTTGGTTAATACACATTTTTTTAAAGATAATAAAAATATCTTTTTCCTTAATGATTACATGGGATTCACTCGCCAACTTATGTTGACCCAAATCTCTACCTTTACACATGATGCAGGTGAACAGGTTTGAAGCAAGGAACACATAGGACATGGGCGTTAGAAGAAAATAAAACGTTACTTGAAAACTTTGTTTAGAACATTTTGTATTTGTATGGATTATGTTTTTTTGGAATATTTTATTTAAATTTGAAATAATAAATATGAAACTTTTATAATGGTAAATGTCATGAGCTTTGATGAAAACCCAATTATGTCCCGACTACCATATCCGCTGCGGAAAGCCTATGATTATACGGATATAGGATAGGTTATTAGACCCTTAGAGCCTATACTATAGTCAATTAGAATTTAATTGCTTTAAGTTGGTTACATGCAAACTTATGACATTAATTGTTTTATATTTCCTCTCACACACAATTACATGCAAGTACTCCAATTACTATATAGCTTTGTGTGACATTCAATGTGTTATAAATATTGTCAATATAATGTGTTTATATATATGCATATGTTACCGTCATAACGCACATCTCGATTCACACACATTTAAATATTTTCTTGCCTTTCTTTTTAAAAATTTGTGATGTTTTTATTTTTCAATCTCATCAAAGTGAGTTCTACGACAGGCATGTAGTAACTGGAAGGGTACAAGTACCAGTAGTCGAAACGTCCTGTCTAGGATTGGTATTCGTATGAATCCAAAATAATGGACCAGTTTGCCTACCTGGGGACTAACGATGAGAGTACGAAAGACCTATTAGGCCAAAGCATGCCACACCAAACGTCGTGTGAACTAACCCCACTTTGAGTTGTCACTGTGTCTACACCAGGACACCTTCCGACCTTATACCTCGCAATCATGTTTAACGATTTTCATTCGGGTGGTACGAGTGTTAGTAGGCCAAAACCAATGTGTACCCTACAAAGCCCATTAGTCATGGGGGCCCACATGACTACCTAGGCCAAGTATTGGGGACATATGGGGCCTAAACATGAGCAAAGCCTAAGACATCCTATGGATGTAATGGATTTATTTTTCTCATTTGTTTTGTGGATGTTTCTTTCTAAATGCGACACACATGACACCTATACACCAAACTCATATTCTCGTTACGTATTCCTGTAGATGTCTTCTAGGCACTCTCGTGGAGGTAGGATATTAGGAAGATCCGGCGAGTGCATGGCTGCTCAAATAGCTCAAAATGCCCGCCGTGATCCCTGATATCATAATTCAAGTTCAACAAGCTCTCGCCGCCAACCCTGTCAACCCAATCAACCAGGAGGGACAAAATGTTGCCAACCCTCCCGCAAACGCCACCAGGTGCACTTATAAGCACTTCAACTCATGTGACCTCCAAAGTATGAGGGAACTGAAGGGGACTGCTCTCCTTTGATGGTTTGAAGAAATGGAGAGTACTTTTCTCAATTGTGACTGTCCCAACGACCGTAAAGTTCTTTATGCTACCGGTCGTCTATTTGGGGTAGCACTCACGTGATGGAATGCCGAAAAGGGTAGAAGAGGCGCCGAAGCTGCGATAGCCCTAACTTGGGAACAACTTCGAGAGCTTATGACAAGACGCTTTTGCCCAAGAAGCAAAATTAAAAGCTATAGGATGAATTCTATTTCTTGAAGCAGAAAGAGGGGGATCATATAACCTACAACAAGAGCTTTCTCGAGTTGAATCAAATGGTTCCCAATTTGTTCACTCCTCTCTACTGTCTGGTCGAGCACTACATTTGGGGTCTTCCTTCGAAGATTCAGGACTCTGTGATGAGTACTACGCCTGCAACTCTTGAAGCAGCAATGGAGCTAGCTACTGAGCTCACCGAAAACCACATCAGGAATGGGATTTCAAAGATGAGAAGAAGAAAGATAAAACACCAACCGAAACCTCAAACCCAACTCAAGCTGGATCCTCTTCTCGATTCACTGGTAAGAGAAAGCGAAATGGGAAGAATTTCGTCATCACTCAAACGAATCAGCCAACTCAACATAACCAACCCATTGCAGCCGCTCCAATCACTCAAGTTGCTCCCCCTACCGCTCCATACAAGAAGCAATACACAAGACCTCACCCGAAGTGCAATCGATGTCAATACCATCACCCTCTTGAGAACCCATGTCTTCATTGTATAGGGTGTGGCCGAGTAGGTCATACAATCCAAACCTGCCGCTCACTTCAAAGACAAGTCCGCAACCAACCACAAGCCCAACTTAACAACCAAATAGTGGGCCAAATTCCCTACCAACAACCTCTACTACTACCACCTGCTTAGCCTATGGCCCAACCCTTTTACCAACCTAACTACCCTATTATGCCACCCGTCAGAGCTTGTTTCAATTGCGGTGATCCAACTCATTTCCGCAACACCTGCCCGTAGTTAGTGAACATCATTAATGCGCAAGCCCAAGAAAATCCTGTGAACCAAGCCAATCAAGCCAATCCGCCAGCAAGAGGTAGAGCTTTTAACATCAACGCCAATTAGTCTATGGCGGATAACAACGTGGTCAACGGTACGTTCCTCATTAATGAACTGGCGCGGATAAGAGTTTTGTGTCCCTAGAATTCGAATCTATTCTTGGTTTACCTCGCGTTAGTTTAGCCGAATCGTTTACAGTGGAAGTAGCGGACGATGAACCTATTACGTTGGATTCTATCATTCACGATTGTACTCTTACTCTTAATGATCATGATTTTCCAATCGATCTCATTCCATGAAATTGGGAAGCTTCGACGTCATCATTGGTATGGACTGGCTCAGTCAGCATCATGTCGAAGTCGTATGTTATGAAAAATACATTCGCATTCCACTCCCCGATGGCCAAACCCTTCGTATATTTGGAGAAACCCCAACCAAGGGACTCAAGTTGATGTCGTGTCTTCAAGCTCGAAAGTATCTTCGCAAAGATTACATAGCATTCTTAGCCCACATCGTCAAGAAAGAAGGCAAGGAGAAGAAACTCGAAGACATTCCGATTGTTAGAGATTTTCCTCAAGTCTTTCCAGACGACGTCTCAGGACTTCCTCCTATGCGAGAGTTCGAATTTCCAATCGATCTTGTACCTGGTGCCACCCCAGTTGCAAAATCTCCATATCAGTAAGCCCCATCTGAAATGCAAGAATTAGCTAGTAGGCTGCAAGAGCTGACTGACAAGGGGTTCATACGCCCGAGCTCATTACCTTGGGGTGCGCCAGTACTTTTCGTCAAGAAGAAAGATGCAACTTTCCGAATGTGTATCAACTATCGAGAGCTCAACAAGCTGACCATCAAGAACCGTTATCCTTTACCTCGCATTGATAACCTTCTAGATCAACTTCAGGGTGCCATCTGTTTCTCAAAAATCGATCTTCGATCTAGCTATCATCAGCTTAGAGTACGTGAAGAAGACATTCCAAAGACTGCCTTTCGAACTCGCTACGGTCACTACGAATTCATGGTCATGCCTTTTGGGTTGACCAATGCCCCCACCGTTTTCATGGATTTAATGAATAGGGTGTGCAAACCCTACCCGGATCGTTTCGTTAACTTTTTTATCGATGATATTCTTATTTATTCCAAGACTAAGTCAGATCATGAACGACATCTTCGTCTTATTCTAACACTTTTGAAAATGGAAAAGCTTTACGCTAAGTTTTCAAAATGTGTATTCTGGTAAAAAGAAGTTCAATTCCTTGGTCACTTCATCAACGATAAAGGAATTCATGTCAACCCTACAAAGATCAAAGCAGTGCAAGAATGGCAGGCGCCACGCACTCCTACTGAAGTTAGATCATTCCTCGGCTTAGCGGGTTATTATTGACGTTTTATCGCCAATTTCTCCTGCATTGCCTTACCACTCACAGCCTTGACTCATAAGGGCAAGCCCTTCGATTAGGGGCCCAAACAGGAAGAGGCTTTCCAAACCTTGAAACAGAGACTTTGTGATGCACCTATTCTCACTCTTCCTGACGGTTGTGAAGACTTTGTGGTCTATTCTGACGCATCAAGGCAGGGACTAGGGTGTGTCTTAATGCAAAGAGGAAAAGTGATAGCCTACGCCTCAAGGCAACTCAAAGTCCATGAGAAGAATTATACCACTCACGACCTAGATCTCGGGGCAATCGTGTTCGTTCTAAAAATATGGAGACATTATCTCTATGGTACAAAGTGTGAGATTTACACTGACCACAAGAGCCTTCAACATATCTTCAATCAGAAAGAGTTAAACATGAGGCAACGACGATGGGTCGAACTCTTGAATGATTATGATTGCGAAATTCGTTATCATCCTGGTAAAGCCAATGTCGTAGCAGATGCCGTTAGTCGAAGAGAATATGCTAACTCCATTCACCTATTGTGCTCTCAAATCATATCTGACCTTCAAAAACGCATTCGCGAAGCTCAACATACCTCAGTCACAGAAAATTATGCGTGAGATGAATTATCTTGTGGAGCTGAAACCAAGTTAGAATCAAAGTCCGATGGTATTCTTTATTATCTGAATCGTATTTGGGTACCTGATTGTGACAATCTTCGTACATTTCTCATGAATGATGCCCACAAAACACGATACTCCATATATCCGGGTGCTGATAAGATGTATCAAGATCTACGATACTCTTACTGGTGACCTGGAATGAAGAAGGATATCGCCATTTTTGTCTCCAAGTGCCTCACATGTTCGAAAGTTAAAGCTGAACATCAAAGTCCCTTAGGCTTACTTGTTCAACCCGAAATACCCGTTTGGAAGTGGGAAAACATAACCATGGATTTTATTTCCTGGTTACCTCGCACCTCCAGTGGGCATGACATGATTTGGGTTATTGTCGATCGCCTTACTAAATCCGCTCATTTTATTCCAATCCGCGAAGACTATAAGAACGAGAAGTTAGCTCGTATCTACATCGATGAAATTGTAAGTCGACATGATGTGCCCTTAAGTATCATCTTGGATCGAGATGGACGTTTTACTTCACGAACATGGCAAGCCGTTCAGCGTTAGGCACTCGCTTAGACCTCAGCACCGCCTTTCATCCTCAAACTGATGGTCGATCTGAGCGTACCATATAGACTCTTGAAGACATGTTACGATCTTGTGTGATCGATTTCAAGGGCAATTGGGATACTCATCTATCTTTGGTCGAATTCTCATACAATAATAGCTATCACTCTAGCATCGGTATGGCTCCATTTGAAGCATTATACGGGTGTAAGTGCCGATCACCTGTATGTTGGCACAAAATCAGTGAAGCACAGATCACCGGACCAGAACTAATTCAAGAAACCACGGATAAGATTCTCCAAATCCGCAACAATCTTCTAGCAGCTCAGAGTTGTCAAAAGAGCTATGCTAACAAACGACGAAAGCCGCTCGAGTTTTGCGTTGGCGATCAAGTACTTTTGAAAGTATCACCGTGGAAGGGAGTTGTTCGGTTTGTAAAGGCAAGCTAGCACCTCGCTATGTTCGAAATTTTAAAATACTCGAGAGGGTTGGTCCTGTAGCCTACAAGCTTGACTTACCTGAAGAACTCAGCAAGATCCATCCAACGTTCCATGTATCTAACTTGAAAAAGTGTCTTGCCGACGAAAACCTCCATATACCATTAGAAGATATTTAGATTGACGAGTCAATGCGTTTTGGAGAGCGACCTGTAGAAATCATGGATTTCGGTGAGAACGTTTAAGACGAAGTCGGATTCCGATAGTAGGGGTGCGTTGGGAGTCAAAACGAGGAGCTGAATTCACTTGGGAACGTGAAGACTCAATGCACGAAAAATACCCCCATCTTTTTCAAGATAAACCTACTGCCACTTAAATTTCGGGATGAAATTTCTAAAAGTAGGGGATATAGTAACATCTGACGAAAAACGAGTACAAAAACCCGCTCCATTTTTTGTAATCAAGTATATGTTATGAATCTCCTGTTTCGAATTTTTGTTAGTTGTTAATAGTTTTTGTAATATTAATAATATAAATAATAAAAAAGATAATAAAGTAATAATAATAAATAAAACATAAAATATAAAATATAAAGCTTATTAAAAATAAAAACAATAAAAGGGTGGACCGCGGGATCGAACCCGGGTCTCCACCCAAACTAAACACCAAACACACCACTGCACCACTCACCCACATTTGATGTATCTCCAAACCAAATACTATTTATATCAAAACAACTCTTGAAATCAATTCAAAACACCCGCTCTGTAACAGCCGAAGCTTGAATCAAGCAATCATCCAAGAATCTGTTTTCCTTTGCAATTAATCAGTTAAAACCGTTTCTAATCGTGTATCAAGACTCAATCAACGAGTCAGCGCATTAAATCTAATTCGCAATCATTGTCCGTAACCGGATTTTGACTGGAAACTGAAACCCGACTCAAACCATCACCTTTAGCTATAAATAGTGATCCGTGAACCCATTTAGAACTCGCACACTCTCGCAATTCTCTCTACAAACTTCTGTTATCAAGATCTTTTGTCGGAAGCACTTGAATTCGCTAGAAAAGTTTACTGATCGTCGGAGATTTCAGCAATTTCCGTTGGTACATGTTCCACTCTACTTTTACATTTTTATAAACCATAATTGAAGTTATCTAATATGTAGCCAAAATGGTTGTTAAGCTAATCAAATTAACCAGGTTCATGTTCTGTGATTTCTTAATAAAGAAGATGATCCGGAAGTAATGTATAAATCAAATTAAAATCTGTATTTACACCGGATTAGACACACATTCCAGTGGATGGACTGTGTGCATTAGAGATCAAGATCTCCGGTTAGAGTCATGAACACGTTTCCGATTTCCCTAAATATTACAAACCTTTTTATAACTTATACATGAAACGACTCAGTTAGTATACAAGATTAATTAAAATCTTATATCCTTCGGGTTAGACACACAGCCCAATTGCCCGGGCAGTGTGCATACGAAGCGGAGGTCACGAGTTCGAATCCGGTTCCACGCACTGTCCTTATAAAATACCAAACCTTTTTAATAAACTAAAACATGATTTAATCTAGTAAGTATATAAAAATAATTAAATCTTAATATATTCTGGGTTAGACACGTAGCTCAATTGGTAGAGCTGCGTGCACGTAAACGAGAGGTCACCAGTTCGATCCCCACACGCTGCGAATATCCGGTCGGTTCGATTCGAAAAAGAAACATATTTTTTTATTAAACTTTTGATTATCTTTCCTTAAAACCTATAAAAAATATATAATCAAATAATATCTTTTAAGCACAAAAAAAAATAGTAATAAATACAATAAAATTATCTTAAATGTCTAATAAAATTGATTAAGTAAAAATACTAATTTAACCAAAAGAAATATATATTTACCGAATGTATTACATGAATATTTAGGTTAGCCTTTCTCGCCGTTCGGTATCTCAATGGTGCCCAATCATTATCAACTCATAAACGCACCCACTGTGAGTGAATCCTTACAACTCTCCTTTTTATTCATCTTTATGGGGTGTATCATGTGTCACTTTTGTTTATCTCACTAATTCAAATCTCATGCTAGTACCATTTTGTGAACTAACGTGCTATGTGATATGGTTTTTGTTGTTATTTGTGTTTATATTTCTCATTACAGTCAAGCTCTCACATTAGGCCCATTTGTTCCCTGTTACTAACAGGTGGAGCGTCGCGTTGCCTAAATATTAGATCAGCTCCGTTTGATTGAGCCTTGATCTCACAGCACATCGCTTATCGTGCTCACATGTATATCGCTAGTTGATTATGTGGTTTGTGAATTACATTGCATATACGTTTCTCATATTTGGTTAATACATATTTTTTAAAGATAATAAACATATATTTTTCCTTAATGATTACATGGGATTCACTCGCCAACTTATGTTGACCCAAATCTGTACCTTTACACATGATGCAGGTGAACAGGTTTGAAGCAAGGAACACATAGGACATGGGCGTTAGAAGAAAAAAAATGTTACTTGAAAACTTTGTTTAGAACATTTTGTGTTTGTATGGATTATGTGTTTTTGGAATATTTTATTTAAATTTGAAATAATAAATATGAAACTTTTATAACAGTAAATGTCATGAGCTTTGATGAAAACCCAATCATGCCCCGACTACCATGTCCGTTGCGAGTCAGGGTGTGATATATATATATATACACACACATTTTTTTTATATTGTTAACATTTATATAATAAAACACACAATTATATTAGTTTAAGAAAAAGTTACATAAAATCCTAAATAAATAAAAAAATCAACTTATTAAATTCTAAAAAATAAAAAAAAACTTAATAAATCCTAAAGAACTAAAAAAACTTCATAATAAATTCTAAAAAAATTACAAAGTACGGTAAATATTAAAGTGAGGAATCCAACAAAATTCCGCATTCACATCGTGCCTATACTCGGTTTTCGCGATCTCCACTCGATCGTCGGGGGTCAAGTCGCTCGCTGGGACACGGTAGAAGTAAACTTTAAACCGAGCCAGCTTCGGTTTTAGCTCACGCCACAATTTTAACTGCGTTTAAGTTGTGGCGTGCGTTTCTGACATGTTGTTGGCATTGCTTATACGCTTGTGTCCAATAGGCGGTTTAATCATGACATAAGGTTTGTTGTGCCTCAACAATCGACGTCACTACCGCTATTTCCTCCTCCTCGGTCCTATGAATCATTTTTGTTTTTTGGTGTGGTTTTGAATGAAGATTTATGTTTGGTTTTGGTTGAAGAAAGTATATGTGAAATATATTGATGTTTGGGACGAGTATTTATAGGTAAAAATTGAAAAAAACTTTTAAAAATTTTAATTTACTTAGCTTAGCCGGCATTGTTTGACTTCCCCGTCCCAACTTACATCCACACCCCACAGTCTAAGTGAATGCTCTTACACTCCTTGAGCCATTTCCTAAATGTTATAATTATATAAGTTTGTTTGTGATTACATCAGTTATTTTTTATCAGTCAAAGCAACATACAAGTCATATATATTACCATTTTTCACCATATCATATTGGCCATTTTCTTTTTGTTGGACGGCTTATAGCTTATATGGACATACGGCCATGTCATTGATGTTTGAATAATATGTAAGTGGTTTGTGTTTGTCCTTTTTTTCTTATTTCATTAATACGGGATATAGAACATTTTGTTTTATAACTCATTAATTTATATGTTCTTTTCATATTAACCGAAACTAGGTTTTTTAGGGTCGTAGTAACAGGGCGAACTTATTTTGTTATTTAGTCTATATTTACATGTGTTTTGAAATTATTACAAACGCGTTGCGTACGGAACCGCTAATGAGAATAAAAAGCAAATATAGAAAAAAAACATTAAAAGATAACCGAAAGTAAATCAGCCAAAAAAGTTGTATGAAATGATGTTGTTCGCATGAAACTCATGGTCAGAGTTGATCAAATGGTACTGGTATCGAATTTCCCGAACCAAAAGATCTTAAGTACCAATTTGGTACCGACTTTTGGCGTTCCCGGTACCGGTTCGCTATCGGTTTTTACCTTCATATACCCGTACCGTATCTGTGTATTCAGCATCGGTTGACACCGAGCTTATCCCTACCCTTGAAACTATAAAAAGAAATCACTAAAAGTTGAATAAAATCAACCAAAAAAAGTTGTATGATACCGTTGTCGTTCGTAAGGTACCCGTGATCAGAGATGAGAAAATGGTACGAGGTAACAGTACCGAAGTTTTCGAACTAAAAAATTTTCAAAATCAATCCGGTTTTACCTTCATGTACTTATAACGAACCGAATCATATCGGTATTTTCGTTACCAGTACCAGTTGACACCAAACTTACCCAACTTAAAAAGTAAAGAAAATAACTATTATTATAATATTAAAATAATAAAAATATAAAAAACTATATATATATATATATTATAATATTCAAAACACTATTAATTAGTTTTCTTTATTAATATTTATTAATTAATAATTAATAATTAATTAATTAATAATAATTAATATATATATATATATATATATATATATATTCAAAATACTATTCATTAGTTTTCTATATACGAACCGAATCATATCGGTATATTCGTTACCAGTACCAGTTAACACCAAACTTAGCCAACTTAAAAAGTTAAGAAGATAACTATTATTATAATATTAAAATAATAAAAGTATTAAAAAATTATATATATATATATATTATAATATTCAAAACACTATTAATTAATTATTTTTATTTATTAATATTAAAATTAAAAAAATATCTATATCATTATAATATTCAAAATACTATTCATTAATTTTCTTTATATATATATATATATGAAGGAAGTTGGCTACAAGGTCTATTTTGCCTAAAAGTGTACAAAGCCATAAAGCACCACAATTTCAGCCATAAAACACACTCAAAACCCACAAATAACAAAGTAAATTACTAAAATACCATATTTGTGGGTTTTGTGTTGTATTTTGGATGATAAGGTTTTTATTTTCGAATGACTGATGTTAGTTTGTTTTATGTTGATTATCATGTTATGTTTATATTCACAGTTCTACCATGGTGTGTTTGAAGTTTTTATGGACTGCTAGGACTTTGATATTATGTTTTAGTGATCTCCACTCTGTTATTTGTAGGTTTTGAGTGTGTTTTATGGCTGAAAATATAGTGTTTTATACCTTTGTACACTTCGTAGTTAAAATGGACTTTGTAGCCGAACCCCACCCTAAATAAAATATATATATATATATAATATATATATATATATATATATATAATTACAATTAATAATAATGTAATGATAAAGATAATGATAATAATCATACTAGTAATCTAGTTTGCCAAGGGATTTTCGTTCGTAATTTTACGTCAAAATCAAATCAAATTTCTCAAAAAAAAAAATTATTTTCCTCCCTCTCTCTCGCATTGTCTTTCTCCCACCGCACTGTCTCTTGTGTCGTCTTTTTCCCATCGCAGTGTCTCTCTCGCCACTGCATCGCCTTTCTTGCACTGTCTTACCTCTTGATATCATCAGGCGCATTTTTAATCCGCCTTTGCATTGTCTTTCATCCGCATAAGGGATTGAACCCTAATTTGTTTATCTATGTGTGTGTATGTATATATGTTACGTGCTTGAGGCTTTATTCTTTTACCTTTATGTATTAATTTCATTTGTTGAATTGGGCATTTTTGTGACTAATGTAGTAAAAGCTAATTTGTTAAGTAAATGTAAGAACTTTTATTGGGTTCCAACGTACTTTTCAATGTATTGAAGTAGGTGTGTATGTTAGTATTTGTTTTGAATAACTAGATAATTTTTATTTAGTTCAAAAGTACTTTTCAAGTTAGTATTTGTTTTGAATAACTAGATCTATTATTATATTGCTTTCTAGACTAATTGATCAATGTGTGTTTATAAAAACAAACTTAATACTTTATACCTTCAAGTTCCTAAGCGTGGAACTAAATGTCTTAGATAGTTACATTGTTTTTATTGACGAACCTTTGGCAATGTATGTGTGTAGATGTGTGTCTATATGTATGTGTATGTCTATTGTCGCCCAAGCATCAAAAGGATCAAATTTGTGACCATATTCAATACCCCATCATCAATACGTGGGAAACATGTCCAATCACTGCTTCCTGTCAATCTCGCTCCATGTGAGCAGATTAGCATAGGCCGTGATGGCTCGTACTAAACTTACTTATTATACATTACTTACTTTTATATAGTTTGTTTATCTATTTCTTAAACTTCTGTTTGTCTTGTATATTGCATATTTCACCCAATATTGGTGTCCCGCGATGTACAACTATAGTGAAGGAATGTTTCGCAGGTCCTTGGTGTTATTGGAATGATGTACTGGCGGAAAACCTACGGATAATCTTTGAGCGGTCTTCGATAAGTACATTACCAATGGGATCCTTTCCGACATGTTGAGGGATGCCCACGAGAAAGCAAGGGGGAAAAGCTTTGTAGATCAAGGGAAAGAAGTTTGAGCATCTGAAGCTGGACTTTGCAACCATCCATAAATACCATCTGGCATGGATTAGGGAGTAAGATTGGAATCGGATGATCGACTCAGAATGTGTTAGTTTAAATTTACTTTGATATATTTGGATCATTAGGTGTATGTTGTGTGTATGTGTATAAATATAGAAAGATACATTAAGAAGTTTGTTTTTATCAAAGAATACTTTTTAAAAACTCAATATTCAGCTCAAATGAAATTCAATTGAACTCGTTCCAAAGGTGTTAGAACCGGTTTGTGATTTCTAATTTACAGGTTGGAGGATAATATGAGGGAATAATGGATTCAAATAATCCCAACTATTGTTAATTGGTTGCCACCGGTCCCAATTACAAAAATCACCACTAGCAGTCCCTAATTATTAACATATTAGTCTCCAATTGACTTTCACTAACCCTAACGCCGTTACTCACCGGTTTCCGGAACATTGCCCGATTACCGATGTGATTCTTGTTGGTAAACCTGGCAAGAGAACTATCAGTAGATAATCTGTTGGTAAGAAGTCAAAACATTAGCGAGAGAACTTAAGTTTTGGTCGGAGAAGCCGTGTCAAAAAACGTGTATGTTAGTGGTCCATCGGAAACTTATGTTGGTAATCCATCCGTATTAGCATTTCCCACGGTCATTATACCGACGAAGCTTCATAAAGGGACTTCTTGTAGAAGTGTCCGTCACTGAAAGTCTATTTTCTTGTAGTATACTGATATGTATAATATGTATTATACTGCATAAAAATGTATGTTCTTTTTATATGTGTCTATGAAACTTAGGTAGTGTTCGTTTTCTGGAATGTAATGGAATTGAAATTTGGAATGGAATTTGAGGAATTTTAGATCTCACTTAAAAGAATTTTCAAGGGATTCAGATTCAATTCCAAACATTTCTTTTGTTGAAATAAACATATAATAACTAAATCTAGATTTAAATCATGGTTGGAAAAGTCACTAGGCGTTCCTTTGTCGGTCGACTGGAAAGTTGAGAGTATCCGGCCTAGGGTGAAGAGTAATGTTAAATTAAAAAGAAATTTGTTTTGGGGACTTTATATATATGTCAAATATTATAAATTTACAAATATTTATAACAAAATTCATAAATATCAATATAAATAAACAATACATGTTCAAATACTAAAGTATTTAAAAATTGATATTTATTACTTTGAATATGCTATTAATTCTTTAATACCCTAGGCATAGGAATTATTTTTATTTCTTTCTTAAAGTCAAACTTGGCCGAGTTAACCTACTAGATCCGATTCTGACAGAGGTTGACCGTGTTTAATCGATTCTGAGTAATAAAAGTCGAGTCAGGTGCCTAACTTGTAGCGATTACTCAACGAGTACTTAATCTCAAAGACCATATTTTACAATAATAATTGATTTTCATCTAAATTATATTTTATTCTATGAAACAAACACTAATTATATGAAACGAATATAGTAATGATTTTGAAATTTAGAAATATTTAAAATAATTATCTTATCATCATCATTTAGTACAAGGTTAGCTTTATTAACATTTTGGGGTTTTAAGACCTTGTTGACATTAATATATTTCAAAAAATATTTTAAAATATTGATATAAGTGGTATGATTCATGCCATTGTTTGGCACGTCACGCTTTCGTTTTTGGTCTCTACATTGATTCATGCCGCTTATTCCTCTTATTTAATACCTGTTGTTTTTTCCCAATGTTTTGTATCGACAAGGAAGGAAAATATATGAACAATAAAGTATTAAATCTATGACGTATAGAATGTGAATTTTAAAATGTTAAGCACATAAAAGCGCCAACGAGACTTTGGCCCAGTGATCCAAAGAAAATAATAGGAGAAAATTATAGGTTCAATACTAAGACTATAACATTTAGCTCTTAAAAAAAACATAAACATTAGGACACTATATTCACATTTACAGTTTAATATGAACATGATCTGCATGTTAACCCATTTCTTTTTACATATTACTGCTCTAGAAAACAAAAGGTTAGAGAAAAAATGTATGTTTATATCAAACAAAATTTACCAATTAATATCTAAACTGCATAACCTAATACTCGTTTTCTTTGGCTTTTAAGTTCGACAAAAAAATATCTAACACTTTTAAAAACTTAGCATGAAATACCTTTCACGAATTCGATTTGAAACTAACCTGATCCTATCGAGAGGGTCTAAACTCAAACCTACACTATTTTATGTTAGTATCATAATTTTGTGTAATATCATAAAATTCACATCGCAAATTATCTGCATGGAAGAAATATACCAATTATAACAAGGCTAGTGATATTTTAGGGATATGATAAGACTTACGGACCGTTAGTTCTTGGATTCAATTCCCACAAAAGTTTTTTTCTCCAGATTTATTATTCAAATTTGCCGTTAAAAGAAATAACAAGCCATTATAATTTTTTTCCATCGAGTCAATTTATATGAAAACAGATCAATATATAATAAAATTAACGTAGGAACGTTCTTATAAATTACCGGATCCTTTCATTTATTATTATTTTCATATTGGTGGGTGATATCGCAATTAACATACTAGTTATTCATTTATTATTATTTTCACGATAGAAAAGTTTAATTTGTTTATTAGGGTGGAAGGGGCACCTTCGGTGATCCTTTCGGTAACACCCATTACCGATCGGGCAAGGTGCCGTCACCATCAAAGTCGCACGCGGGAGTCCTCATTTCGGCGAGTAGTCACCAAGCAAGCATGTTACCGTTGGACTTTTTTTGACCATTGCATTTGACCGTTTATGTTTGAAAATTTATTTTTGTTATTTAAAACCCATACATTTTACTCATCTCACACACCACTCTTACTAAAATAACTACATACCACACCATGGATAAACAAAACAAAGGTGATCCCAAGAAAAAAGGTTCCCCTAGCCGAGGCTCGGGTTCAAACTCAAGTGGACGCGTGTCGCAAACGAGACGAGACGATTCTAGTTGTCCTAGTGCACCGGTTCAAAGCCCACACTCTCAACCTCAATATTTTTACCCCCAAGCTTCACAACCGACTTTTTATAACACCTAACCTCAACCTAATTTTACGCCACAAATATTTTCACACCCACATGGTCTAACGATGGTCGCTCCCGGCATGTGCGAATACTCCATGGAAGCGCAAAACTCATTCGCTCCATTTGCATTTAGGATATAACACCCTGTAAAATCATGTCCAATAGTATAGTGACACGTGTTGTATTTTAAATATAGTCTAATAAAGAACAATAAGGACTAAAGGCGTCAACATGCTCAAATTGAGCCTCTGAGTGACGGTCCGATGTCAACATGCATAAATAATAACCTTTGAGTGACTGATATGTCAACATGCTTAAATCATTAGCCTCTGAGTGACTGATATGTCAACATGCTTGAATTTGGCCTCTGAGTGACTGATATGTCAACATGTCCAGGCTCTGAGTGACATTGGAATCAACATGCTTATAATAAGCCTCTGAGTGATCCCTTGTGAAGTCCTAACTCTCATACGTGTCATTTGTTGGACGAGAGGGTTCAATTTTATAAATATGTGAAAGTTGGATGATGGAGGGATTAAAAGCGTCAACATGCTAATTTATACCTCTGAGTGACCTTTCAACGAACCGGAGCTCGACAATGTCCGGGCATAATCCCGGGTATGCCAAGTATTGGCTACGGAGGGCTAAAAATGCCAAAAAGGTGTTTAAAAAGGTCTTTAGAAGCTTTTTAAAGTTAAAGGGTTAAAGTGTCAAATTTTGAAACTGGTCGTGGGCGGTCGTGGGCCTCGAGAGACCAGGCCTGGGTCTCTCACGGGGCGCGAGAACTGGTCTGCTGCAGAAAGTTTTGTTTAGAGACCAAGCAAAACTCCAAAACCATTAATTCGAAACCATGGCTTCTCTAAACTGCTATGCCACGTTTTGGACACTTGTAAGCTTCTTCTTACACCCCTAAACACCTGGCTTCACCTCCTTTGAGTTCTCCAACCATAAATAGGTTATCAAGTTCACCATTTGAACTTGCACCTTTCTAAATCATAACTCTTCTCCCTCCTCTGGAAGTTCCTAGCTGAAAGGAGCATCCAACTTAGTTCTCTTGCATTGTAGGAACCTCTTGTAAGTGTTCCTTGCTCTTACATTTTCGTTTATAGGCTTGTATAGCCAAAAGTCAAGCGTTTTCGTAAAACGCTTTGCCTTTCGGTTAAGACCATTATGGTCCAGCCATTGTTCGAAATGAACATGGCTAAGTGATCGTAATAAGGTAGGTGTTAATCCCTATAAAGGGCACCTTCTAAAGATCACGTTTGCTGGACCAATTGACGGGTCAAAGTTATGATATTAAAAAGTCAAACAGACCATTTTTTGAAAAAATCATAAATTGATCTTATATATGTTATGAAACTGTTTTGACACCTAAACAAGTTGGTAATAATTATTAGAAAATGTAAGAACATGTTCGGCTCGTCAATTTCAGTTCTAGGGTCGGTTCGCAACCGAAAGTCACGAAGTTTGACTTTGCTTTGAGTTTCGATTCTGACCCGATTTAGATTAGTTAGATACTGATCTAAAGTTGCATTATGATCAAAATATAATGTAGCATAACCCTCTGAGGTTATATTACATGATCATAATCAGAATCTAAGTTTATGCGCAAGTTCCATAATTATGCCATCTTTGACCAAAATGTCATTTTTGCATAAAACAAGGTTTTAAATGGTAATGAACTTGAAAATGAGTTTCCTACTGATGTAATATTATAAGTAGGATTATTTGGGATGTTAAACTAAGTTATAAACCGAGTTTTCAAGCAAGTCCTTAAACTGTCGATAAATGGCAATTTTAGCCCTTTTGGCTCATAAAATAGTTTTAATCAAATCTTTTCAAGGTAAAAACCTACTGATATGTTATATTAAATAACATATCTAAGACATTTTAATCTGAACTTAACATCAGTTTTCGTGAAAATTATACAAGGACGCCATTTTACGACATAAGCGTCGTTTCGGCACATAGTATGATTTTAAACCATATTAATGGACCAAGACTTGTTACCAACTGATTTTGAAACTTATTTTAAACATATTTACAGTAGGTACATGTTATAAACTCAGAATCCCAAATAATTTATAAACTATGTGTAAAATGACCAAAATCCCCCTTCGGTGCATAGTTTGGTCGTAAAAGGTAAAATACACATATAATTGATATCATACTGATATTATATCATAAATAAAGTATTTTTTCAGAATACTTTCATAACATTAAATTATATTCAAGTTCCTTTTATATGATATGGAATTACCAAAACGCCCTTATGAGGCACAGTTTCGTTTTAAAACCTTAACGGGCATACAAGTTGATATCCTACTGATATCTTAACTTATTTAAAATATAATGGCATATAGAACTTGTCCATGACTTATCCGGTTACCCATTATCGCTTATAAGCGTACGGTTAATTATATGTAACTAGTTTACGGAATTTAACCGGAACGGGTTTAACCTTGTCATTTTAGTTTCAAAATCCAGAATGTTTATAGTTTACCCATATTATACAAGTCAAATACTTGTTGGGTTTAAACTACATTCTATCCGATCATCGTTTAATCAAGCGTTATACGTAATGATCGTGTACACTATTCGGTTTATAAGACCGTTAGTATTTAATTGGCTAGCTTATGTCATAATCCAGACTAGAGCCTTGCCGGTAAATGCTATCTGCACTTGTTACTTTTATATATGGCTGAGTTATTTAAAAAATAAAAGAAGAAGACTAGCTCAGTAAATACTCTCGACTTATTTTCCCTATACGGGCTTGGGATTACCGTTAAATTATTACCGCTTGGTCCAAAATGGGGTCAATCGAATGCCCGCTTGTGGCTAGTAAACCCACATATTTCGTTTAATCAGTTTTGTTTGATAACTTAAACATCGGGGGTTAAATTACCGTGTTCTAGATATCCTCAGCTCAATACAATAGTTATTGGCCACGACCTTAGCACGGGGTGTAGGCATACACCCTTTGATGCTCATATGCAATATGCCCAAGACGTTGGGGATGACTCCTTCGTGAGTCCTGAGTGGTGTGTATTTAATAATGTTTCGGCTTCTGTCCCGGGCCCTGTATGTATTGACAAACATGTGAATCTGATACAAGGTTGCAAGGTCAACTTTCCCAAGTTAATAAAAGATTTTGTGCCGTTTTGCACTTAAAAACCATTTTAAAGTTTTCAAAATGAGTCAGTTGGGTGTATTTACCAGCGTAAGCTGACGTATCGTCCAAAGGCTAAACTGCAGGTACAATATGAAATAGGCCGGAAGCTGCTCGGTAGTGAATAAGAGGATCTTGCAAATCCTTAGATCTGCCCTAAAGTCTGTTTTATATTCTTTCTTGTACATATAATGATCCGCCTGTGGATCTTCTATTACGAGCTTGTATATTATTTTATTTCGAACATTTGGTTTGTAATAGTAATTTTACTCCAAGACTTTCGTTGTGCCATGTTTAATTGACAATGATGTTATCAACTGATGTCACAATACTCTCCACCCGAGTCCACCGGTGTATGGAATTTTGATAGGAAATCCGGGGTGTGACATAGGACCTCGCCAATTCAATCACCAAGAGAGAATGCCGAGTGCCCACTTCCGAGCTACGATGATAATGAAGACCAAGATGTAGAGGTTGTCCCCGAAACACAAGAAAATATTGCCGATGAAGAAGAAAATGTGGTTGAAGTCGAAGATAGCGGTGAAGCTAGTGAGCCGAAAGAAAAGGGAGGCAAGGCGGAGCGTCAAAGTTGGACGAAAAAACAAGAAGAGGCCTTAGCCCAGGCATGGGTTCATTGTTCGGTAAACAAGAAAAAAGGCAATCAACAAAAATCGGATAGTTTTTGGAAAAAAGTTCTCGAGCATTACAACGCTAGGGTCGGCGGAAGTACACGAAGCAACCATCAAATACGTTCAAAATGGCTCCCTATGTTGACTAAGATAAACTACTTCAACAGTCTTTGGCAACACGCGATAAATTTTTTTATAACATTTGTAAAATATTTTCTATAACATTGTTTTTATTTTTTATATTTTACTTTATATTTGGTATATATGTAGGATCGTATTCGTGGTAGTGGGTGTGGTGACGTCGATGTCATGAATAGGGCTTTAAAAGATTACCAATCAAAATATCCGGGTGGTTTTCAACATGTTGAGACTTGGGAGGTTGTTAGTAAATATTACAAATGGGCCCGGTACCATTGTTGGGTGAAGAAAGTGGTAGTTCGGGCCTAAAAAGAAAGTCGTCGGATTCGGGTAATTATAATGCGGGTACACCGGGAACTGAGTTCACAAGCGATATACCCGACATAAACGTAGACCCTTCACCAACAAGATATCGAAAGAAAGATAAGAAAGCCGCAACAACACCATCTAATTGTGCGGAAGCAGCTTTGACCGAGAAGCTCTCACAATACACCCTTATGAAAAGAAGCAAAACAAGCACGAGCGATGGAGTTGTCGAATATCAAAAAGAAACGTGAGAAAGACACCATAGCGTTAGTGGCAGAACAACGCGAGGCGGTGAAACAACTTATGTACGATAGGGATTTGGAGACGTTTACTAAGCCACACGACCATGCTTCACCCGAGATGTTGCCGTTTATTCTAGTGCGGAAACGAGATATCGCAAGAAAACATAATTGGCCTTGTCCTTTCTAAATTTTAGGTTTTATTTTTTTAATAAATGTTTTATTTATTTTTGATGTATATGTTTAATATATGTTTTATTTATTTTTAATTCATATGTTTCTAAAAAGTAAAAAATATATAAAAAAACAAATAAACACCCTATGTGTTTGAGCATCCCTAGTATTTAAGTACAAATGAAAGAATTGAGTGGTAAGTTAACATAACATGATATTTTTTGCCACTCCTTATTTGATAAGTGTCACTTTCACCTTAATGTAGAGAAATTTTTTTTATTCCCTATGATTTTGTATAGAACTTTAATATAACACCTCCCTTTAAACTAAAGTGTTCAACTATTCATTTTATATATATATATTATATTTGTAATAGCATGACTTGTAAGCTATAGTCCTTTTAAACTAAATGTTTTAACATTCTAAGAGTAGATTTTCATTAAATCCTTTAGGCTTATCCTAAATTACTATTTTAGTTTAAATATATTTTTTTTCTTTCTCTGGGTTGACATTTTTGTTACAAAATTTTTAACTTGCCATTTTAATTCAAAAGTTTTTTCTACATTAAAAAAAATAAACGAAAAAAATTTAATGTTATAAGAAACACACATATATTTATTTATATATAAATAATTATACTCTTTATCTCTCTATCATCTCTCTATCCTTCTGTTTTTTTTTTCTCACAGAAAACCAGCACACCTCCACCTGCAACCACCACAGTGACAATCACAACCGACTTGACCATCTTCCCTAGTTCCCTACTTATCCTTCACCACACCATGGATCACCACCACCACACCATGGATCACCACCACCAGTGCTGCCGGTTAGCCCTCCATGTCTGAGCTATCTATTTCCAGCCACCACCAACCGATGCTCTCGAAGTTTTCACCTTCGTCGGCACCATCTATGGCAACAGCCCAACTGTTGATAAAAACACGGCAATCATCGACAAATTTGGTGATGGGTTTGATTTGGGGATGGTGGTGGATTAGGCAGTGGTTGAGGGAGAGAGACATGAGAGAGTGGTGGTGGTCTAAAATGACAAATTTGGACAGACTTGAGACAATTTACTCATGTAATAAAGTAAACCTGATATGTATGGGACAGCTGAGGGCGTCTAGATCTTTGAGACATATGATGGATGCTTTAAATGATTCTGATGATGAATATTAATGGATACTCTGGAATCTCAATGTGATGATTGCACAGCCTAGGATAAACGATGGTTCCACTAACTTAAAGAACTTGAATGAGAAGCTGCCTTCCATGGCCATGGCTGGATAATCTCTTACGCAAAAAGCTTGGTTGCTATAACTTAAACTAACATTTATAAATGATTTTTTTTCTTAATTACAGCCCAATAGGTGTAGCTATTGCCTGCAATCACTTTTTTCTTTTTGGCTTTGCGCTGCAGATGGTTTCTCCAACCGAAACATTACCAAGGCTTTAATGGAAACAGGGAAGAGCAAATGGTACTGGTCCAGTAAAGTACCGCTTTGGTACTGGTAAATTCCGATTTTACCGGTCCGTATTGGTACTGAATCGTACCGTACCGAGTATTTTTGATACTGATATCGTTACCCATTTTTTGGAATTTTCGGTACCGAGCCCATCCCTAAATGGAAATTGCTGGTTGGTATCTCCACCTCAAATGGCAGAAAGTGTATAAAAAGAGGAACAATGAGGTGAGTTTTACATATACAATAATTATTAGCCATTAGTATACTTTGATAGAGTATTGTTGAATCTTATGACCATTTGTTTAGATGTAGAAACTAGAGATAAGAAGAGGTGGAGATCCTAATCTGATTACATGATATTTTATGGACGTTCATTCCGTTAATTAGTTAAAAGGCTGTTCTTTTTTAAATTTCTGGAATAGTTACAGACTTGAGTTGTTCTTACTTTCATGATTGGCAGGTTGTGGTTCCATATATAGTGGTGAATCGATATTTGAGAACGAAGATCGGTCTAGATATATCACAATCCATGCTTGGTACGTAATAACTTTATCTCTATAGAAAAATGACAGGTGGATTAATCCATTATGCACACGCATATATGAAGTTTACCTAACTCACATATTGGCATATTGCTTTGTAGCGGAAGACTAATGGTGATCTTATACTTGGTGACCAGATATGATTCCCTTGGATGAGCCTCAAGAGCATGTAGCTTCTATTCATACGGCTAAGTGTGAGATTTTCTTTTTAATACATATGTACATAATGTGGTCAACTAAATCTAAGCACATATATATGGAAAGAACACTTCAATTTCTTAGTTATTACATTTAATAAAATAGCAAAGTTTGTATGAGCTGCTGTGAAATTTAATATACTAGATGTTACCAATAACACTACCAATCTGATGTACAAAGAAATTTATTATGAAAATTGAGTTATTTGTTATATTTTTTTACCTATCATATGTATTTTTAAGTTACTTTACAACAATTGATTTTTTTTTATTAAATTCACAAGTTAAAAGCATTTCAGTTGTGAAACCACGTGTACATGCGGGCTCTAACCTAGTTGTTATTATATATTTAACTTATATAAAATTAAATTAGTGGCATACGAAAATAATATAAGTGCTATAGATATAAAGAAATGGGATCAGGAAAAAAAGGTTGTAAGTGTGAAAACGGTGAGAACGGATTCTAGTCGAACACGTGGCAGGGGCGTTAAATGATATGCATGGGGCAGGATTGTCATTGTTCACGTTCCCCTAATAAGTCGCGTTATATGCAACAAATATGGCGTTTTTTTGTTTAGCGTTTGTGGCATTTTGGCGTTTTATAACTAATTAGAGAAATAAAGTATTTTATTAGTGGAAAAGTACACAACAAACCACAGAAATGACAAAATATGAAAAAAAAATTAAAATTCCTCATCCAAATCTTTACTGTCATCGGTCTCTTCTTCACATCCAAATCTTCACTGTCATCAGTCTCTTCTTCTTCAAAATTTTGTCCCTGGAACCTTTGAATTCCTTAGATAGATGCCGATTCCTATATGGCTGGATGCTCGGCTCTAGACGAAGCTGATTCGTGGGTTTTTTGTTGTTGTTAAACCCTCGTTTCTTCGTCTTCATCTTGCTCTTCAACGTTATCTTCATCCCACTTTTCATCGTTATCTTCTCATCTAAAACTTTACTGTCTTTAGTCTCTTCTTCACTAATGATTTTTGTCCATATCATTCAGCAAAATGCTTATTGAGTTAATCTGCACTTTAAGAATGTTGTCCAACCCATTCAGTAAAACCTTATTGAGAACATTATAGAATCTCTAAGAAATGACATTTGCCATCTGTGGTTTTTGAACTTTTTGGCTTATAAATTGGATGGTATTCAGTAAAATATGACATTTGTTTTTTGTGATCAATGGAAGGTCCTGAGACGTTGTTTAAATAGATGTTTTTGGCACGTAATTTAGGCTGGAATTTTTTATAATAAATGTTAGTAATAAAGTTTTTGTCGTTTCAGCTACTGTTTGTTCAGCTTTTATCTGTTAAAAAAGGTAAAATACAACTAATTAACTTTTGTAAGGCAAAATAATGTTATGGGTCTGAAACACAGAGATGGCGTTTTGAAACATATATCAGACATCTACGTTGTAAATAATCTTCATAGCGTTTAGAAACAATTCAGTATTTTTTGTAGTTTTTTAATAATATGTGATTAAAGGAAATTATTATAGTTTTGGCCTTTGTGGCGATTTATATCTAATTAGAGAAACAAAGTAATTTTATTATCGGAAAAGTACATAACAAACCACTGAAAATGACACATAAAAAAATTAAAACTCCTCGTTAGAAGGGATTTCGTCTAAGAAGTATCAATCGCTCCACTCGTCTTCTTCTTCTTCGGATTCTTGGTCAAAATTCGGATCTAATACTTCATCGTCGGTGTCTTCGTCTTGACAGAAACATCGGGGCGGGACGAAATAGGTCAATCGGGACTTCATAACACTAATCTGCGACAAGTATTTAATAAGATCAAAATTTCATTGATGCTAAAATGATAATACATTGTTTCGAAAGGGAAAGTACAACAAGTTGCAAATAATGAAATGACAAGAAACGAAATACATAAGTTTAAATCTAGAAGTGTTTCTAATCCATCCTAACTAGTGTTCTCCATCAGCATCAACTAGTTTCCTGCAACATGTATTAAAATAATGAACAACAAAAAGTTGGCGAGTACACAAGTTTCATACTTAGTATAATAGTGATTGAAAAGTTGTCTCATATCCAACATAGTAAATTGCATACATTGTTCGTTATCATACTAACATGTGTTAACTATAAGTCAAATCAAAGTGTACCGTAATCGTGCATACCAATGTCGCCAAAACGACAAGGTTGTAAAATAGTGTACTTAACAATACCACAAGAATACGGGTGGTTCGTTAATCCCATAGCGTTATAATTGTTAATTGAGTCTTGCAAAGTTAATAAGCATATAGAATATAACAAGTATCATGTTTTTTACGAATAGAGTATGTACGTAAACAAGTTTAATGATGAGTATGTTTCTAATATTGTGTACATGTTGCACCCAAAATGTGTAAAACGGTAAATGAGATCCAGTATACTCACGGTTTTGCATAGAAATCCCGCGTACGTGAGTTGAAGCGTAAGGGAGTGGAGAACACCGAAGTTACCCTACATTAGGGAAACGAAAGTGTGTGAGTTTATGGATTTTTGTGGAGAGTTCGAATTCGAAATTTAATAATAAAAGTATGTATGTAACGAAAATATATCTTGTCTAAATACTCGTTTGGACACTAAGTTTGCACGTATTTTCATAGGACCTAATTTTACCATTAAAATAACAAACGAGGAGTTTAGAATGAAGATAATATAACCTAAGTTCATGACATCTAACCATAATCCGGCTAGTATAAAGAATCCGGTTAAATATATGTTATATTTTATATAGTATAGTATACTAAAGTCCATCATTTATAATCATATAAATCATGTAAGTCAAGCATGAAGGTAAGATTAACCTCTTGGTATGATTCACCAAAGCACTAGTTTATCAACGGTTGGTCATGAATGAAATATTAAAAAAAATAAGTAACCAGTTCGTCAATTAGCCAAGTAAGGCTAACCCAGGCGAGTCATACCCACCATGGAAAATGTTGGAGGCGAGGCGGGGTTATGATACTTTGATTCTTGGAAGCTACTTAAGGTCATTAGTAAAAAAAAAAGTATGAAAAAGTGAGATTTTGTGGAACTAATTCGGATAGCCAAAGCTTCCATGGTTCACACATGACTCATGCACAAGCCTTTCAACATGGAAGGTTGAAGCTTGGATGGTTTTCAATCGCTTAGAATATACATGGGAAAAATTAAAGAAGGTCTTAAGCTTGTTTCTTGGAGGAAATCAAACACAACACAAACCCACAACTATGAGCTTAATTGGGAGCAAGGTGGGTATAAGATTACACTAAGTTTAAGCAATATATATGAGAAACAAAAAGATAAATTATAACAGAATTTTATGCTACTTTGGACCTCAAATATGGTGATGTTTCACCTTAGTTTGCCATGGCAAACTTGTGGAAACATTCTTAGAGGTTGCCCAAGTAGTTTGAAAGAAGAAATAAAAAAGAAAGATAAATAAAAGTGAGTGAAAACTTACTTATGACACATAGAGTTTTCTTCCTTTGCTTGGAAGACTTGAGAGAATTTGGGAGTTTGAGAGAAGATTTGATATGTGGAAAATGTTTAGGAGGTGGTGAAGGCTTGTATTTATAAGTGGGGATTAGGGTTTAAGAGTTAATGAAGGTGGAAGGTGATTGGAGGAGAAAGGAGTTGGAGAAGAGTGAAATATGATTGGATTCAAAAAAGGTGAAAGGTGATTGGAGGAAAAAGAAGATAGAGAAGGGTGAAATATGTTGGCTTAAAAAAGGTGGAAGGTGATTGGATGAGAAAGGAAGTGGAAAAGCTTTTGGTTTTGCTCACTTTTAGTCCTTACACTTTGTAACTATGTTATTTTACGTCTTTTTTGTATTTTTAGCTTGTTTTTAAGTATCAAAGTATATTTTAAGTTTCAGTTTTGAGTATAAACACGTATTTAAATATTGATTGTGTATATAACACATATATAAAAGGTAACACGTATATGTTTAAAATGAATTTCTATTATGATCATAGCCTTGTATTACAAGATTGTAAATGAACCACAAATACGACACGATAACAAGTTTCCAAAAATAGAAATGCGAATACAACTTTTTAATTATGGAAAGTACAGAAAATGTGGAGCATCAACCATAAGTAAATGTAAAAATAAGTAAAATGTGTATGTTTGTATACAGCTGATGCGAAGTTGACCAAATTTGGACAACTCGGTGAAAGGAGTGTTCTAAAAAATGCAAATTAAAGAGCGAAAAAGTTTTAGTATAAATACAGATGTAATATGATGTAATGTGGCGGCCGCACCGTAGTTTGTAAGTAAAGTCTTATCGGTTCTAAGACGTATTAGTAAAATCACGAATCATCGAAAAAAAAAATTGGGTGAGAAAATAGGATGGTAAATATTCATAGTTTTTATAAGGTTTTCACGGTAAATGGCCCGACTAGTTGGTGTTTGAGTGTAATAAAGGATGAAATAAAATTTCCAAAATGTCTTTGGCTGAATCGAGTTTGTGATGATATTTGCTAAAATAGACGGGGCGTTTTAGATCGAGTTATCATAGATAAGATTTAAATGGATCGTTGAGTGAATGGTATTGGGATGACAGAGCATAGGGGTGAATGAGCGAGTTAAAAGTTATTAGTTGGAATGTGAACGTAAATCGTTAAGGGATGTTAGTGATAGTGTAGCCGTTACGGTTTTGGGAATGAGATTTCGTTATAGACAAACTGAGTATCAAGCGTTTCAAAGCGAGTTTGGGTATAATCGAGGAAAGGAATTTGAGGCACCATAGTTTGTTGTTAGATGATCTTATTTACTAAGGTCCGAATAACACCGGATTTCATGTGGCACGTTTACGAAAGTTTGGTAACATGATAGGAACACTTATATATAGAAAGTACCAGCGACGTAACCACCATGTTCTAGCCATGATACGTCCGTCCCACTATTTGGTGTCATGATACGTTTCGTGTTATTACACATAGTAGAACCTACTATGGTTCTCACGCACCTACCATTATAATCCCGTGTCCGCATAGTAGTGTATGGGTTAAAGGTAAATCTTAGTTTTACAAGTGGGGATACAGGTATGATAGCGTATGAAGAACTAAGCATATATATATGATTCTATTTATGTATGTGTGTGTCTAACGTAGGAAAAACCACTCGGGTTATACCCATGTATGGATTCAAGTATGACTACTGCCTGGTGAGAATGTATGGATTTGAGTATGATTGATGACAAACACGTATAAGATTAACATGTAATATCGAGCGTATAAATTGAGGTATAAATGAGGTTAAGCATATACATGTTTAGCATATAGTTTTGAGTGTATAAATCGAAGTGTGAATACTCCTATGTGTAAGATTGTCATGAAATACTGATTGTATGAGTTAAAACATGTATAACGATATGCATGCATATATGGTTGTTGGAACAAATCATTGAGTTTGTCGAACCAAGTAAATCAGGTCCATTGGGAATGGAGAATCGGACTCGTGAATGTCGAGAGAGTATTCGGAGAAAGTAGTAATTTACGACGAAAGATGTATTTTGTAATGGAAATGCTATACTTGTTTAAATTTTGGATTCGCATACGTCGTAGGTTGTCAGATCTTATTAAATTTTCCTGTAACACCTCGTAAAATCATGTCCAATAGTATAGTGACACGTGTCATTACTTTTATAATAAGTTCATTATGGACTAATAAGGACTAAAGGTGTCAACATGCTTAAATGAAGCCTCTGATTGACCTTCTGATGTCAACATGCATAAACCGAGCCTCTAAGTGACCATTAGTGTCAACATGTTTAAAACATAGCCTCTGAGTGACCATTAGTGTCAACATGCTTAAAACATAGCCTCTGAGTGACCGTTGTGTCAACATGCTAAAATTTGGCCTCTGAGTGACCGTTGTGTCAACATGCCCAGCCTCTGAGTGACATCAGAGTCAACTTGCTTATACTAAGCCTCTGAGTGATCCTTTACGAAGTCCTAACTCTCCTACGTGCCACTTGTTGGACGAGAGAGGTTAATTCTGTAAATATATGTGTAACATCCGTCAAAAACGGATTTACCAAACCCGCTCCGTTTATCAACCGAACAGTCAGCAAAATTTTTCGTTTCGAATTAAATGCCCAAAATAATTTTAAACGATCCGTAATCACTTATTATGCGGGGATATATATTTAGTTTTTGAAAAACTGATAAAAACAACAAAATAAAAATGATTTACTCATGCCGGGTTTCGAACTCGGGTCTCTACCGGATCAACCAAACACTTAACTCACACATCATAGACCACTCCGCCACTTTGATTTTCTGTTAAGTTAATGGAATTATTAAATCAAATAATGATGTGCGGAAATTCAAATTCCGTCAACTTGCGCCCAAACAGCTGTCGTCGGAAATCCCGACGACTTCGCCCATAAAACACGTTTTCGCTCAATTTAATCAATCAATTAACTCTCGCCAGCTATAGCCAACGTCTGAAAACGCGTCATTTGCCAAAATCGCCGGAGAACAGTTGACTTCGAATATAGACCGAATTCAGACCCCATTCATCTCGTTGCTACCCTATAAGTACACCCACAACTCGCCAGAAGTCTTTCACACTCAAATCGCACCCTCTGTCGGCGAAAAATCACTCGCCGGAAATACTTGATACTTCGCCGGAAAACCGTATCGGTAATCTCTGAGCTTACTGAACCCCCTAAACCTTCACCGAAGTCACCCACCACCTTTGTAACCTTTCGGAAGACTCTCTGCTGCAAGAAGTTGTCGCCGGAAAAAGGTCTCTGTCGCCGGAGTTCTGCCGGAAAACAGAGTATAACCAGTCGGTATATCTCACGCTTAAATTCATTCCCTTTTTACTTTTATCTCATTTGTAATTGATCATTAAACGCTTAAGAAACATGAATCAACATTCTGAACCAGTCCGTCGTCACTTCCGGTTAAAAACCGGTGAAGAAGACGAAGTTCAGTAATGGTTAAGTATAATTAAAATCAAAATAATTACCGGGTTAGACACACAGTCCAGCGGTGGACTGTGTGCACTTTTAACGCTAAGGTCACGAGTTCGATTCCGGTTCACCACACGTCGCCTTGATAAAAATCCTATTTTTAGCAAACTGAACCGGAGTCGCCTTGAGTATATGTTAAGTATATTGATAACCGAGTTATAACCAAGTGTGACACACAGTCCACGGTGGAGTGTGTGTCCGCTAACCCACAGGTCCCGGGTTCGAGACCTGTGGAGCGCACCGATTCTGGAGATTTAATTCATTTTTAATAATAAAGGATTTCTGTTAAATCTAATTAATATATATATATAATTAAAATCGGATATATAACGGGTTAGACACGTAGCTCAGTTGGTAGAGCTGCGTGCACGCGTACGGGAGGTCTCGGGTTCGAGCCTCACCGAGCGCACAACAATATGCCTATAAACCGGTCAACCATAGTCAAAGTCAACGGTCAATGCGTACTGTAGCAAACATAAAAATATTTTTATTATTTTTATTTAATTATTTTAATTAAAAATCAATTATAAATACTTAAAAATAACATTTTTAAGGTTAGAAAATAGCCTCAAACTCACAAAAATACACCCAACAATCCTATTAAAATAGATTAATAAAACCCGTTTACTTACCGAACCATTATGCGATTTATCTAGGATTTATTTCACTCGTGGTTAACACCATTTCGCGTGCATTCAACGTCATCAACCGAACGCACCCAATGTGAGTGAATTCTTACAAACTCCCCTTTTTATTCATGTTTTGGGGTGTATTATGTGTCGCTTAAACTAATTCTCTTATGCAAATTCGTGCTATACCATTATATGAACTAAATTAGAATGTAACTATTGTTTGGTTGTGATGTATTTCATATTGTCAAAGTTGTATACAAATTATTTAGGCCCATCAGTTCGTAAGAACAACGCGTGCCTCAAAACTCATTTATTTAGGCCCATCAGTTCGTAAGAACAACGCGTGCCTCAAAACTCATTTATTAGGCCCATCAGTTCCTCGTGTGAGACGAGAACAACGCGTGCCTCAAAACTCATACATTAGGCCCATCAGTTCGTAAGAACAACGCGTGCCTCAAAACTCATTTATTAGGCCCATCAGTTCCTCGTGTGAGACGAGAACAACGCGTGCCTCAAAACTATCATTTGGTGTTTGTATGTTCAATATACAATATTATGTGTTGTGTGAATAAATTTACATCTACATTTACTCATATGAGGTATGCACATTATTTATAATCAATTGGATAAACTCGTTCAAATGTTTTTCCATAGGATTCACTCGCCACATTATGTTGATCCAAAAACCTTTTTACACATGATACAGGTGGACAGGTTGAAGCAAGGAAAACATAGGATATGCCTTAGAAGAGAAACAAGAAGCTTAGACTGATAGTTAGAACATGTTGTATCATTTATTGTAAATTTCCATTAAATTGTATTAATGAATATGAAACATATAATAAATGTCATGAGCTTTGATGATAACCCAATTATGCCCCGATCACCTTTTCCGCTGCGGGTCGGGGTGTGGACAGATTGGTATCAGAGCCATGACTATAGGGATATAGGATAGGTTATTAGACCCTTAGAGCCTATACTATAGTCTGCCTAAATTTTAAATTGATTAGGTGGTTACATACAAACTTGTGATATTTATTTGTTTCATATTTGTTTACATTTCAGTCAAACATACATGCTCATTCATTATACATATATACATATATCGATGTTCATGTATTCAATTTATTTTCATACTCTCAGTATCCAAAGATTTTATGCAAATTTCAAATCTCATCAAAGTAAGTTCTGCGACGGGCATGTAGTAACTGGAAGGGTACCAGTACCGGTAGTCGGAACGTCCTGTCTAGGTTGGCATTCGTATAAATCCAAAATAACGGACCAGTTTGCCTACCTGGGGACTAACGATGAGAGTACGACGGACCTATTAGGCCAAAGCATGCCACACCAAACGTCGTTCGAACTAACCTCCCTTTGAGATGTCACCGTGTCTACACCTGGACACATTCCGAATATCACACGTTGTATACATATTTCTCGATTTTCTCCGGGTTTTGTGTACGCAATCAGGCAGAAACCATGCAAACCATATGAAAAACCGGTATTCATGGGGGCCCACATGATTACACAGGTAAAGTATGGCGGCATGACGGGCCTAACAGCGAGCAAAGCCCAAGACATCCTATGGATGTAGTAGAGCTATTTTTCTATAATTATTTTATGAACGTTCAATCCCAAACACGACCCACGATCCCAAAGGCATTCAACTCATACTCTTGACATGTATTCCTTGTAGATGTCTTCTAGCCTCGCTCGTAGGAAAATGAGAGCAGGAAAAGCCCGTGAACGCATGGCTACCCAAATCGCTCAGCAAATGGCGACCGTAATACCCAACATCGTAGTTCAAGTTCAACAAGCCCTTACCGCTAATTCCGTTAACCCAACTCAACAAGAAGATCAAAACACTATCAATCCTTCAGTCACTAAATGCACCTACAAACATTTCAAATCCTGCGATCCTCCAAAATACGAAGGTACTGAAGGTGTCACCGCTCTCCTCCATTGGTTCGAAGAAATGGAGAACACTTTTCTAAATTGCGATTGCCCCGATGATCGCAAAGTGCGTTATGCTACCGGTCGCTTACTTGGAACGGCACTCACATGGTGGAATACAGAAAAGACCAAACGAGGTGTTGAAGAAACTATGACCTTGACTTGGGAAGAATTGAAGGGAATCATGACAAGACGGTTTTGCCCAAGAAGTGAAATCAAGAAATTGGAGGATGAGTTCCATGCTTTGAAACAAAAGGAAGGCGACCACACCACATACAACAAGAGATTCCTTGAGTTAAATCAAACGGTTCCCAACTTGTTCACTCCCCTCTACCGTTTGATCGAGCACTACATTCGTGGTCTTCCATCAAAAATTCAAGACCCTGTAATAAGCACCTCGCCTGCAACTTTGGAAGCAGCAATGGAGCTAGCAACCGCGCTCACCGAGAACCGAATCCGGAATAAAGATTTCAAAGAGGAGAAGAAGAAGGATAAAGCATCAACCGAAACCTCAAACTCCACCCGAACCGAATCCTCTACACCACCTATTTCTAAGAGAAAACGTGATGGGCAAATCTTCGCCGTCACCCAACGTAACCAACCAGCTTCACAAGTTGTACCTCCTCAAACTATCCCAAACGCTCAAGTAGCACCCAACTCAACTTACCCAAACAAGAAACCTTACATTGGACCTCACCCTCAATGCAACACCTGTTTCTATCACCATCCATCTACCTTACCCTGTCGACTATGTGCGAATTGTGGACGCTACGGTCATTTGAGCAACGTTTGCCGCACCCCTCAAAACCAAACCTCAACCCCTACTCAACCCATGATCCAAACATATCAACAACCTCAATACCCCATGTACCCATATGTTCGAGCTTGTTTCAATTGTGGCGACCCTACCCATTTTAGAAACACGTGCCCTCGTTTGGTTAACATCATAAATGCCCAAGCTCAGGCAAACCCAGTTAACCAAGCAAACCAAGCAAATCCAGCTCCACCGCCAGCAAGGGGAAGAGTTTTTAACATCAATGCTAATCCTGTTGAAGATGTTAACGGACCAAACCAACCACTTAACTAGCCTTCTCTCACCAAGAATCAAGATTCAACTCCAATCACTTAGTTTTTATGTTTATATCTCGATTTTCATGTATCTCAGTTGGAATTTTTATCCAAGAAATTTTAATGCAAATTACTAGTTCAGTTTGTTTTATACTCATTATTCATATCATCATACTTCACGGCATATTTCAGTTTCACATAGACTAACCTCTCCATCATATTAAACGAGAGAGGTTTTGTCAAACACGGATACTATCAGAATTAAGACTCAAGCGCTGATTGTTGTGTTGTTTATGTTGTAGAGTCGCATAGAACTAATCATAATTCACTGATAAAACCAATGAAAATTTGACAAGAATATGGTGGATACGCCGCTGGTACTTCCTATATATAAGTATTCTTGCCAAAGGATCAGAGGCATTATCAGGCGGTTATGAGATGTTCCATGTAGGATTTAGTATTGCCTTGGTTGAAATTGTGTTACATATAAATATCATCTCACTAGTTAAAGGAATTGGATTGTGATCCATTTCTATATAGACTAACCTCTCCATCATAACAAACGAGAGAGGAACCATCACCATTCAAACATATATGCTATCAGAATGTGGATACAATTGTTAGTTGTTGTGTTTATTTGTGTAGATTGTAGAATTTCTGCCTTAGGATATAACCCTAAGCATATTCAAACTTTTATGCGTGATATCATTTTAGCGAATCATTCCTGCTTAACAATACTTATACAGTAGGCAACAAAAAGCGATTCCTGTATTAGGATACTTAACCTTTACAAGGAACGTTACCGCCTCAAATAAAACCTAAACCCTAATTCTCAAAAATGTAACCGGCAAACTCAACACCATCATTCTTTTAGTCAATTATATCCCAAATTAAATTTCGGGACGAAATTTCTAAAAAAGCAGGGGATACTGTAACATCCGTCAAAAACGGATTTACCAAACCCGCTCCGTTTATCAACCGAACAGTCAGCAAAATTTTTCGTTTCGAATTAAATGCCCAAAATAATTTTAAACGATCCGTAATCACTTATTATGCGGGGATATATATTTAGTTTTTGAAAAACTGATAAAAATAACAAAATAAAAATGATTTACTCATGCCGGGTTTCGAACTCGGGTCTCTACCGGATCAACCAAACACTTAACTCACACATCATAGACCACTCCGCCACTTTGATTTTCTGTTAAGTTAATGGAATTATTAAATCAAATAATGATGTGCGGAAATTCAAATTCCGTCAACTTGCGCCCAAACAAGCTGTCGTCGGAAATCCCGACGACTTCGCCCATAAAACACGTTTTCGCTCAATTTAATCAATCAATTAACTCTCGCCAGCTATAGCCAACGTCTGAAAACGCGTCATTTGCCAAAATCGCCGGAGAACAGTTGACTTCGAATATAGACCGAATTCAGACCCCATTCATCTCGTTGCTACCCTATAAGTACACCCACAACTCGCCAGAAGTCTTTCACACTCAAATCGCACCCTCTGTCGGCGAAAAATCACTCGCCGGAAATACTTGATACTTCGCCGGAAAACCGTATCGGTAATCTCTGAGCTTACTGAACCCCCTAAACCTTCACCGAAGTCACCCACCACCTTTGTAACCTTTCGGAAGACTCTCTGCTGCAAGAAGTTGTCGCCGGAAAAAGGTCTCTGTCGCCGGAGTTCTGCCGGAAAACAGAGTATAACCAGTCGGTATATCTCACGCTTAAATTCATTCCCTTTTTACTTTTATCTCATTTGTAATTGATCATTAAACGCTTAAGAAACATGAATCAACATTCTGAACCAGTCCGTCGTCACTTCCGGTTAAAAACCGGTGAAGAAGACGAAGTTCAGTAATGGTTAAGTATAATTAAAATCAAAATAATTACCGGGTTAGACACACAGTCCAGCGGTGGACTGTGTGCACTTTTAACGCTAAGGTCACGAGTTCGATTCCGGTTCACACACGTCGCCTTGATAAAAATCCTATTTTTAGCAAACTGAACCGGAGTCGCCTTGAGTATATGTTAAGTATATTGATAACCGAGTTATAACCAAGTGGTGACACACAGTCCAGCGGTGGAGTGTGTGTCCGCTAACCCACAGGTCCCGGGTTCGAGACCTGTGGAGCGCACCGATTCTGGAGATTTAATTCATTTTTAATAATAAAGGATTTCTGTTAAATCTAATTAATATATATATAATAATTAAAATCAGATATATAACGGGTTAGACACGTAGCTCAGTTGGTAGAGCTGCGTGCACGCGTACGGGAGGTCTCGGGTTCGAGCCTCACCGAGCGCACAACAATATGCCTATAAACCGGTCAACCATAGTCAAAGTCAACGGTCAATGCGTACTGTAGCAAACATAAAAATATTTTTTATTATTTTTATTTAATTATTTTAATTAAAAATCAATTATAAATACTTAAAAATAACATTTTTAAGGTTAGAAAATAGCCTCAAACTCACAAAAATACACCCAACAATCCTATTAAAATAGATTAATAAAACCCGTTTACTTACCGAACCATTATGCGATTTATCTAGGATTTATTTCACTCGTGGTTAACACCATTTCGCGTGCATTCAACGTCATCAACCGAACGCACCCAATGTGAGTGAATTCTTACAAACTCCCCTTTTTATTCATGTTTTGGGGTGTATTATGTGTCGCTTAAACTAATTCTCTTATGCAAATTCGTGCTATACCATTATATGAACTAAATTAGAATGTAACTATTGTTTGGTTGTGATGTATTTCATATTGTCAAAGTTGTATACAAATTATTTAGGCCCATCAGTTCGTAAGAACAACGCGTGCCTCAAAACTCATTTATTTAGGCCCATCAGTTCGTAAGAACAACGCGTGCCTCAAAACTCATTTATTAGGCCCATCAGTTCCTCGTGTGAGACGAGAACAACGCGTGCCTCAAAACTCATACATTAGGCCCATCAGTTCGTAAGAACAACGCGTGCCTCAAAACTCATTTATTAGGCCCATCAGTTCCTCGTGTGAGACGAGAACAACGCGTGCCTCAAAACTATCATTTGGTGTTTGTATGTTCAATATACAATATTATGTGTTGTGTGAATAAATTTACATCTACATTTACTCATATGAGGTATGCACATTATTTATAATCAATTGGATAAACTCGTTCAAATGTTTTTCCATAGGATTCACTCGCCAACATTATGTTGATCCAAAAACCTTTTTACACATGATACAGGTGGACAGGTTGAAGCAAGGAAAACATAGGATATGCCTTAGAAGAGAAACAAGAAGCTTAGACTGATAGTTAGAACATGTTGTATCATTTATTGTAAATTTCCATTAAATTGTATTAATGAATATGAAACATATAATAAATGTCATGAGCTTTGATGATAACCCAATTATGCCCCGATCACCTTTTCCGCTGCGGGTCGGGGTGTGACAATATGAAAGTTGGATAATGGAGGGGTTAACAGTGTCAACATGTTAATTTATACCTCTGAGTGACCTTTTAACGAACGAGAGAGTTTGACGGTCCGTCCTCAAACCCACCTGTTGCCGATCCGACGTGGTAAAAGCAGATCGTGATTGATCGCTCTTAGAACACGCCGATACGGCACGCTCTCCCGGGTTCCAAGTTCTCTAATTTGAGTGACGTACGATTCATACGTACGCACACTCAAAAGATGCCCTTGTGGAGAATGCAGGGAGCCCCGGATGTCCCGGTACTCGTTGAGTATGGCCTGGGGATGAAATCCATCATCCACCAAGGCAGCTTCTACGTTTCGTTCCACTATTACTTGAGCGTTGATAGTGGAGACCATACGTCTAAGGTCATCGTTCCCTCCCCAATTGTTGATCAAGTACCTCTGATAGAGGATCCTACTTCTCTCTTCATCAGAGAGTAGAGGTTGGGCAATTGTGGGATCACGACGGGGACAGGGTCAGGTACGGGCGGCGTCTCCGGTTGAGGAAGAGGTTGCTCCGGTGGACTAAGTGGGGGGGAGGGGTTCCCCGCGTCACACCAGGCTATGACAGGATGTGAAATGCCCCCCGCTACTATCAACAAAAAGATCCATAGGAAAAGGGACCCATAGTAAACTTGGAAATACGACCGCCACTTGAATAAAGAAAGAGCGCACGAAAAAAGTAAGGAAAGAATTATACACCTAAGATCACGGTGTAATCCCATGAAAAACGAATATATCTTGAAGCCCCATGGAAAGTACGAAGCGGAAAATACCAAAAAGACGGACCCTACAGCAAACAAGATGTAACTATTCAGATTTTTTCGAGAATAAATCATTCTCTTAACCGTTCTCGTCTTGTTCCTCAATCTTCGAAGAATGCGGCGTTGTATTATTGTAAGTTCCCTGTTCCAAACATTTCCTTCAAGTAGACGACAAGTTTTAAATCTTAATGCAGGCATTCCTCCCTCACATGCACCAAATATTGGTTACGGAGGGCTAAATATGCTATAAAGGTGTTTTAGGAGGTTTTATAAGTTGAGGGGCTAAATGTGACAAACTTTGAAACTCGCCATGGGGCGGGGCGCGAGAGACATTGGCCATGTCCTCTCGCGGGGCACGAGAGTCCTGTGTCTGCTTAAAATTTGCTTGGCCTCCACACATGTTGCCAAAAATCATTTGATTCGAAACCATGGACTTCCAAACATATATGCCACGTTTTAGGACACTTGTAAGCTCCCTCTAACACCCCTTAACACCTGGCATCACCTCCTCCAAGCTCTCTAACTATAAATATGTGCAATGCTTCACCATTTGAACTTGTACCTTTCTCATTTATCACTCTATCTCCCTCCTCTGGAAGTTCCTAACTTAAAGGAGCATCCAATTTAGTTTTATTGTATCCTAGGAATCACTTGTAAGTGTTCATTTCTCTTGCATTTTCGTTTATAGGCTTTTATAGCCAAAAGTCAAGCGTTTTACGGAAAACGCCTTGACTTTTGGTTAAGACCATTATGGTCCAGCCATTGTTCGTAATGAACATGGCTAAGTGATCGTAATAAGGTAGGTATTAGTCCCTATTAAGGGCACCTCCTGAAGATCACGTTTGCTAGACTAATTGACGAGTCAAAGTTATAATATTAAAAAGCCAAACATGCCATTTTTCGGAAATGTTATAATATGAGCTTAATATGTTATGAAATATGTTTTGACACTTAAACAAGTTGGTAATAATTATTAGAACATGTAAGAACATGTTCGGCTCGTCAATTTCAGTTCTAGGGTCGTTTCGCAACCGAAAGTCGCAAAGTTTGACTTCTTCTTTGATTTTCGATTCTGACCCGATTTAGATTACTGATTTAAGGTTGCATTATGAGCGTAATATAATGTAGCATAACCCCATAAGGTTATATTACAAGATCATAATCAGAATCTGAGTTTATGCACAGGTTCCATAATTATGCCATTTTGACAAAAATGCCCTTTTTATATAAATTAAAGTTTAAACGATAATGAACTTGAAAATGAATTACCTATACTGATGTAATATCATAAGTAGGATTATTTGGGATGTTGAATCAGATTATAAACTGAGTTTATGAACAAGTCCCTGTATTTTGTCAATATATGACGATAACGCCCTTGTGGCTCATAAAATGGTTTTAATCATAATTTTTCATATCAAATCTTTTACCTACTGTTATGTTATATTAAATAACATATCTAAAGCATATAAACCTGATTTTAACATCCGTTTTCATTAAACATCGCACAATTCGTCATTTTACGACACAAGCGCCGTTTCGGCGCATAGTATGGTTTTAAACCATACATATCAACCAAGACTTGTTAGCTACATATGTTAAAACTTAATTTAAATATTTTTACAGTAGGTACATTATATAAACTCAGAATCCTAAATAAACTATCATACTAGGTGTAAAATGACCAAAATGCCCATTCGGTGCATAGATTGGTCATAAATGATAAATTACACATATTATCATGTTCCTACTGATAGTATATCATAAATAAGTTATTGTTCCAGAATACTTATGGTCATAACATTAAATTATATTAAAGTTCCTTTTATACGGTATGAAATTACCAAAATGCCCTTATGAGGCGTAGTTTCGTTTTAAAACCTTAACGAGCATATAAGTTGATATCCTACTGATATTACAACTTATTTAATATATAATGGCATATAGAACTTGACTATGACTTATCCGGTTACCCGATATCGCTGATATGCATACGGTTAAGTATATGTAACTAGATTTCAGAAATTAACCGAAACGGGTTTAACCTTGTCATTTAAGTCTCAAAATCCAGAATGTTTATGGTTTACCCATATTATACAAGTCAAAGTACTTGTTGGGTTTAAACTACATTCTATCTGGTCATCGCTTAATCTACGTATTTTACCGTTATTGATCATGTACGCTAGTCGGTCTAAGTCTATGACTTATATAAGACTGTTAGCATTAAATTAGTTAGCTTATGCCATAATACAGACTAGAGCCTTTCGGTAAATGCTATATGCACTTAGTTCTTTTTGTGTACGGTTGAGTTATTAGATCTTACGTTTAAACGAAGACTAGCTCAGGTAAATACTCTCGACTTATTTCCCCTATACGGGCTTGGGTTACGGTATACTATTACCGCGTGGTCGGAAATGGGATCAATCGAATGCCGGATTATGGCTAGTAAATCCGCATATTCCGTTTTAATCAGTTTTGTTTGATAACTTAAACATCGGGGTTAACTACCGTGTCCTGGATATCCTCGGCTCATTACATTAGATAATGGTAACGACCTAAGCGCGGGGTGTAGGCATACACCCGGCAAGCGCTCATGCTAAAAACTTTACCCACAAGGTTGGGGATAACTCCTTCGTGAGTTCTTAAGTGGTGAGTATGTTAATCATGTCTCGGTCTTCGTACCGGCCCTGTATGTATGGACAAACATATGAATCTATTAACAAGGTTACAAGGCTGACTTTCCCAAGTTCTAAAAGATTTTGTGCCATGTGCACTTAAAATCATTTTCAGATGTTTTCATATGTCTGGATCCTCCACTATCTACATACCATAGGCTATCTAGACATGTAGAAACTCCCATTTTGGTGGTCATTAATGCACACTCGCAATTATTCTCATCTTCAGTTGTATTCCAAGGATCATTGTTTTTTACAACATCTGCATAAACCTTTTCACAAACTGTTGTTTGTGCTGAGTTAGATGCACTCTCAACACTTTGTATGTCAAGAGTTTCTTGGTTGTTTTTAACAATTTCCTCAGTTTTACTGAATTTCTCTTTTAACTCATCCTATAGCTCTTTTGCACTATTACAATGTAATAGTTCTGCATAGATCTCGTTTGGTAAAGCCTTTGCAAACATATTAAGTGCTTTGGCATCTATCTCAAACTTTTTGAAATCTAGCATAGAGTAATCTTCTGGTTTCTTTCGCTCCCGCATATTAGGATTTTCGACATTGGGTGTCATTGGAATATAGGGTCCGAACATTACAAACTTCCAACATCATATGTTTTGTTGAGCAAGATACTACACTATCTGACGTTGCCAGTTATTGTAATTTGATCTAACAAGCTTTGTTGGTTTGCTATTGTAACCTGAGATAAGGGAATCATGGTTGTTGAGTAACATTCTCTTTTGATCTTTTGTAAAAGAACAGAGTATGTGATAGACACTTTTGAGTTCTACACTTTTCTACTCTGAGCTACGAATAGATTGTATCTCTATGAGCTGATCTTTGAATGTTAAACTGATTGTGAAATCAAATTTAACGTGACTAACCTCTGATACCAATTGTTAGGATCTTAGTTTGATGCTTGTTAAATAATGCAAGATAAACAGGCAATTTTGATTACAATTCAAATAATAATTTCACAAGTAGGAAGATATCAATATATCATGTTTTTCATATATAGTCAGAAGATTACAAAAATGTTTTACATAATGATTCTACAATCTCCTCCCTTAGCCTAATCACTGATGTGCACAAAATATAACATATAAATTATATCAAATAAGGCATAAAATCAACCCTTTTCGGTACTAATGTTGGAAAAAAGCATATTTCTTTGTTTACTTCTAAATTGCAGGATCAAAAGAGTTTAAATGAATAAAAGGAGCAAATTAACAGCCGAAACCAACACAAATTCAAAGAAGAAGTATTGACACGACATGTCGAACCCCCATCCACATCCAAAACAACAAAATAACAAAGACAGAAGCTTAGGCACGGGGCCGTGCCTACCAGGCATGGGGCCGTGCCAAGTCAAGATTCTCTGCAGATAAAGACAACAACAGACAAACCAACACGGGGCCGTGTTAACCTAACACGGGTCATGGTCAACTATAAGATTCGCAGAATCTACGATAGTACAGCATGTACACTGACCACGGGGCCGTGCTATGACACCATGGGGCGTGTTCGTACAAGACCTGGCATCTACAATTAATGAAGGGAGAGAAAGTGATACCCACGGTGTCGTGCCAGGTGGGCACAGAGTCGTGGTCGCCCTCTATTTCCAGCTATAAATAGAGGTGCTTGGTTCATGAGAAAGGCATCCCTTGGCAAACAACTTCTCTCACACTTGCCATCAGTCCACCACCACTACAACACCAACACCCACCACCATCATCCACATTTCATCTTTTAGAGTGCGTAGTAGTTTCGGATCCAATATTGATTGTAAGAGTTCTTGTCAAACAAAGGCCATGCTTGGTTAAATCTCTTACATCACTTAATGAAGACAAATCTTTTATGTATTACTTTTGATTTCCAATCTTCGGCAAACTTTTAATTGGGTATGTATTAATGACTTTAATAACTAGTTTTTTTTATATTGAAAATGAACTTTAGTTAAACATTTCTTCATGTTTTGTTGATTCACTTCATGTCTTTACGGTCTATATAAAGCACGTTAACTACCTGGAAGGGGGTTAGAAGGGTGTTTGAGTAAAGTTCTTGCCTCGTTCAATGTATAGATCCTGCGAGGACTTGTTTCAAGCTTATTAGGACTTCCCTTGAGGCAGATAACATCAAATCGGGGGAAGTAAAAACGGCTTGAACCCCTTATAAATAAACTACTATTAGAACTTTATCCGGCCTTGCGGGACTGTATCCCTGCTGACTCAGGCCAACATGGCCGAGGGTAACATCGCCTTCACAAGAAGGGCATACCACTTTTCGCATTAATACTTATTTAATTATCTTTCAATATTCCGGCCTTACGGGACTGTATCCCTGCTGACTCAGACCAATATGGCCGGGGTAACGTCGCCTTCACAAGAAGGGCCTGCCACTATAACTAAGATAATCACCTAAAAAGCCCAAAGTGAGGAAATCATCAAATGATATATAAAAGAGGAGTTGGAACCAAGTGATTATTTCTTGTCTATTTGTCTTTATTTAGTTCTTTATATTTTTACATTTAGTTTATCTTTTAAAACTTTCAAAACTTTTATCAAAATTTGGTTATATTAGACGTTAATGATAAGCCGGTATTAAAAGCTCTTGTGTCCTTGGACGACATCGTTATCTTACCATCACTATACTATGTCTACGATTGGTGCACTTGCCCTAACGTGTGTAGAGTGATAGTATTGTGTCGTATTGTATAAATTTAAAACTTGATCCACGAGTAAAAGGTGCTTAAAATATAACAAAAATTATAACCACGCTCAACCACACGTCAATCACTCACAAATCTAATCGTACAAAAGAGATTGTGTGTAAAGTGATGAAACAGATCTCTAACATGTGAGATCTATTTATACGAAGTACAAAATATCTGTTTGTCATTGGCTGACATCACCCTGATAGTGACATCTAACATTTCTAACAAAAAGATTCCCCATATGTTGCAAACATCTGTGTAAATCAAACAACTGATCTAACTATGCTAAACACTGTTTAAAAAAGCAAATATTGTTACATTGGGAAACAACTGTTAAGCTATCCTTTGTTTCTTTGTTCCAAACATTTGTTTAGCCAGACAGATGTTTGGTCTTCTTCATCAGACATTTGCTTCAACAGACTTTAGGACTTGAACAAACCTTGTTTCTTCATGAACAACGGTTTCAAAGCTTCAAACAGATGTTAGTTGGTCTTCAACAGATGCATTGATTTAGGTGTTCAAGATTCACTGTCTTTGGAAGGAAATTGCCTCTTCAACTGTTTATTTCTTAATCTCTTGTTCATGTTTTGGCTTTTGATACATTTCTTCTTTTGTAGGTCCAACAGTAAAAAAACAAAACCAAAATCAGTAACGTTATTACTTTTAGAGTTTACTTAGCCCTATCAACAAATCTACAAAAGATGATTTGTCAACCATGAAGGGTACATAACTCCAAAATAACAACTTTAAGGAAAGTGCAAACACAGAGAGAAAAGTGTACAACAACGATAAACACAAACCCAAAACATATACACACCAACGGAAGCTCAAGAGACCGTCATCGTTGCCACGTCGTAAGAGAGCGAGAGCGAGAGTAGAAAAAGACATTCAAACAACGATCTTGTAATCGGAAGAGAAAAACACACCAGCAAAGAAAAAGATGTACATAGATAACATAGGTATAAGCAAATAAAGAAGTAACCAGAGAGTAAGATGGAACCTTAGCCGGATCAAAATTCGTCGGAGAAGAAAACAACCGGAGGCCAAAAAACAAAACACTAAAAGTTTACATGAAACAAAAAACAATAGGTACCAAATCTAACATTGCTAAAACATGAAGGGTTGAAGTCAAAAGATGGATTCACCATCAACTTTAGTTATTAGTGTTTGTTTGGTATGGGGTAATGGAATGAATGAGATAACGGAATGTACAAAGGAATGAAATTGATCATTACCATTCTATTGTCTTGTTTAGTTATTATGTAAAAATGAAATGAATTGATAGGTAAGGAAAGATAAATGAATAAAATTGAATTGGTGGTGGGTGATAGTAGTGGGTGGTGGGTGACGGTTGGCATGATGGGTGTTGTGGATGGTGATGGTGGTTGGTGGTGGTAGTTGGCGAAGGAAAACCAACCCCCTTGTGCTAGGCTGCTAGCAACTTTGATTCGACTTTTCATCAAAACAACACCGTTTAAAAAGGAAAACCAATCCCGTCCCAAGCGTACCAAACCGTACCATACAACCAGTATGGTTCAGGTACAAACATACAATGATAACTAAGTCCATATCATAATGCAACGCACGTGCTAAATTGCTAAATGATCAATATCACTGTACAACATCATAATACCAACAATCTTCTAACGTCAAAAACAGCAAATTAAGTCAAGATAACATAAGGAGCACCCTAATCAGGAAATACTCGATACTCCCTATAGCCGATATCAGCTCCACATTCACCTTTCTGAGTAATTTCAAGACAGTGTTAATAAAATCTTTTAAATTATTCAAAACCAGATCTACTTCCTGACACAGGCCTCAACATGGGATGTGAGGCTGATGAAGTTGTTGAAGGGTTTATAGCCGAAAGTGGAAGCCTTGGACCGAGCCCAAACATGGGCTGCTGAGACATCTGTGGGTGCATTGGTTGGCTGACGGGGAACCCAGATATGAAGGGCTGAGCAGGTGAACCTGAGCCTGAACCCGACATTTGCTGCCTGCTTGGTCCTGGGTTATTATTGACCATTGATGGGCCGACACCTGGCAAGCCTGTGGGCCTGGTTACACCAGCGGGTCCAAACTGGGAGGAAAAGATGAGGGCCCGCTCAGCTGCTACTCGTTGTCTTCCTCTCTCTAGTTGTTCACACTCTCTTATTAATAAGCTCTCCACTTCAGCAAATTGTTTTAGCTTTAACTCTAACCTCTTCAACTGCAGGAAACAGATTTACTTTTAAACAAAATCATGAAAGTAGTGTGAATTAATGCACGAATATAATCTATTTTGTACTTCCTCTTGCGTGCATGAAATATTGAAAAAAGCTACATAACCGCTCCAATTGAGTGTATTTGAACCGCTGAACCGAACCGGAACGGATTTCGAAATTCTTTTTTTTTTTTTGCTTCAAATTTTTATTTTATCGATTCATTTACTTGTTCATGCTCCATATTTTATTTATTTAAGGCTTTATATTTAACTAAATGTGCAGATGCACAACAATATAAACTAGATTCATATTTTGTTTTAAATTAGCTAAAACTATAGTTATGAGTTTAAATTTTTTTTTGACATCATCACTTTTTGAATCCGATTTGACCAACCGACCGGTTGCCATGACCGGTCCAGTTATGAATACATTGGTTTCAGGTCTTGACGGGTCAAAACAAAATTTAAGTTAATCTGAAACGATTTTGTCCAAAACTTTTGAATTTCCATACATATAATTCCAAGATATTCGATTTCAATACAAAGACGTCTATATATATACCTGCTGATTGATTATATTCGCTGATAGCCTTTGAATTTCTCGTTCTTCATGATCTGCAAACAGCTTTGCTTTAGTTGCAGCTGCAGAAAGACCTGCTCTTACTGCTTTTTTCATCCTTTCAGAAGATAGAGGAGTAGCATTAGCATTATTGGCTCCAGAGTTCTCAACTGAGAGATATAAAAAAAAGGTCACACTACAAGGTTATAGAAAAAGAGAAATAAAACAAGAACAATAAAGGTCAAGATCTGATCCACCTTTTTGTTGAGTCGGGTTTCTGGCATCTCTACCATTCATGTTTTCTGAGTTCACCCTTTAAAACAAATACAAATAATGTAGCTCGTTTTTCATTATAGAAAGAGAGGGTAAATAATACAAGGAAAAAAGACTAGCAAAATATCATTAACAGCAACCAAAAGACAGCAACAACTGTATACTAATAAAGGTTTGGTTGAAACTAAAAGCTGCGAATATCAAATTAGAAATGTAACTTAATCAAATATGTTCTACATTCTATACCATCATTTGTGGTTTGATGTATCTGAGTTGTTTTTATATAAACGTTGTCTGAAAATCTGAAATGCATATTTACTTGTACAAAATAGATGTATAGTATTTACTTTTCAGAAGTGGATCTATTAGTCTAGTTTCTGCTTGTTTTTACAGTTTCTTCAGTCAAAGTCTTTGGTGTATTATCCTGCTGCTTTTTTTTTGTTGCAGACCAATAGCTTCTCTTGACGCAGGTTTTGAAAACATATAAAAACATAATACAAGAGCATATTGAAAATTCATAATGTTGAAATGATCTATTAGCACCTCAAAAAGCAGAAAGAAATTAGACAGATACCTGTTTTCAGACCCAGATCCGTCCACCACTCCTGCATTTTCAGAAGCACCTTGACGATCATCCTCCGATAATGCTGCCAAAGATGCATGTGCGCAGGCTGCAGCCACTCTTGGCCCCACAGCAGACGCCAAAAACGCAACCTAAAAATAAATACAAAGGTAACAGCATAAGAAAGAAACAGGATGACCATCAATACAAGCCCATAACATAATATTAGTTTTTTTCTCTATAACTTTCTAGACACACCCAATATTAATAAGTTATAAAACAATGTTCCTTGACATAAAATAAGGGATTAGTCATGCTTAAAATTGGGACTAACATAGCCACGGAAGTAGAGTATTGCTTAAATTTATACCGAATAAATAAGTAATTCTTTGCGCCATGTGTCACAATTATGGGAGCCCAACATTCGTACTATATCTCTTTTACTTGTAAATATATTTTATCCCAGAATATTGTTTTGTAATTCCTAATAAACAGTCATTATTAACTATTTAATATTTTCTTTCTTCAACCCGTGTAATACAGGCGTCTCTAACCTAGTACATTAATGAATCAAAATCCAGTGACATTAGCTTCTTATCATCATCATCATCATACTCAGTAAATCCCACCAATAGCAAAGCTAAGGTAGCGTCTGAGGAGGGTAAGATGTAGACAGCCTTACCTCTACCCCATGGGAATAGAGAGGCTGCTTCCCCCGGCTCGATAGTAGTTTTGCATCAAGCCTTGGACACAAGACACATAACACTCTACAATCGGGACAAAGGCCGATTCGTGCACGTACCCCTTTGTCTTTTGGCTATCAATGCCACCACATGCATGATTAACTGTCCCCCGCTTTTAAGGTTATTTTCACGAAATTAGTGAAATAATAAAATTAGCTTCTTATGATGTTGATAATTATTCCTTTTTTTAGTTTGTTCCTTCATCCAAACAAAACTGTTCATCAGATATCACTGGAGTCATAAGAAATTGAAGAGGAAAATGACTAATGAACCAATGAAATATCCAGGTGATGTTTGGCATATTTAGATGCAAAGTTGATACACAGATCAAAATGTACTGTCTTGTTAAAATTCTACATAATTTGTATAACTGTCACGTGTTTGTAAATATTTCAAGATATATGATAAACCACGACAAACAAGCAACTCACCTGAGACATAACAGGATTTCCAGATTTTTCAAATGGCAACCGGTCTTCGGATTCAAGGTCTTCAATAACGGACGCTGCATTAGCAAGAAAATGTTGCAGATATAAACTTGACATTTGAAAAAAGAAAGATTGAAAATTGCCAACATACCTTTCCCATTTGCATATGATTGTGGTTTTCCGCATCCATTACCATTTGGCAAGTTTGAATTATCTGGAATCTCAATACTTTCCAAAGGAGTCTCATCTATCGAAAGGCGTACAAAATGATGGATACATTGAGCTTTTGATTTAGTGCCAACATGATCGGCAATCTCACTCCAATTCTCATTGAAGAGTTCCATGGCTTCTAGTAACAATAAGGTCTCCTGATTAGTCCAGCTGTCAGCTTCATGATCTCCATAATCCTTTGTGGAATCAACCTTTATAAAATCCAGACTTGAATGACCAGCAACAAACGCCCCCTCATTGAAACAACTCAAGCATAAAAACGTTTCAATCTGCCAGCAAATTAATACAAGCTTTAACAAATAAATGCTAAACAAGAAATAGGAATTATGCAGTTAATATCGCCGAATCAGTGAGATATCGGTCATTGATCCCTAGTGAGATATCGGTGCAAAATATTGGATCGGAACCGATATTATCGGCGATATTGACCTATATTGGACCGACATTTGGCCGATATATCACCGATTTTCCCGATGATATCAGTACCTTTCTTCTTAGTTCTACCATTTGTCTTTCTTCTTATTGCTGCTATTAGTGTTTTAAGTCTTAATTTGTTAATGGTAGGAGAGTATACTAAATTGTTAGTGTTAAATTGCTATATCTAAATATAAATTCAGCATGATATTAAAATTACCGATATCCCACTGCAAAAATCGATATCCAATTTTTTACCGCATTAACTGCTTAGAATAGGAAGAACAATAGGTTTGTAAATCACCTCTTTGACAGACTGGTAGTAGACAATACCAAGAGATCGCGAACAACGATTGCACTTATTTCCAGATAATGCCTCGCGAATTCTGCCGTCCAAATCGGAGTTTTGTTCATTTTCAACGGCCAACTCTGGATATATATCTGATGCTTTTAACCTACATCTCGGTTTATCAAACTGGATTAAGCTATCGATAGATCGCAGAGCAGTTGCCGGCACACGTAATTCGCCTTTTGAATCCTCTGTGAGACGTGAGTCCTCGTTTCTCAGCTCGTGATGCTTAAGTTGAGCAGCGCAGTAATTGATAACACCCCAGTTTTCGAGAAATCGTACGACTCGAGTTACATCATCAGCATCCACACCAGATAAGAAACTATGGCAGTCAGTAGCTGACAACCTTCTTGCGGGATTTTCCATGTATTTAGCAACCATACGGTTACGACAATCCATGTATTTTTCGGGAGTATGGTCTGGGGACTTCCCGGAGAAAAAATGTGGCACGGCTTGTCTCTCTAGCCTGTTTACTGTTGTTGGTGAAAACCAATCTGCTTGAAAAGAACACCAAAAGCCACAACAGAGAATCAAATCCAAGCCACGTTATATGGTTAACGAGTGCATACAATCACTAAAACCTAATTATTAACGAGTGCATATAAAATGGACTCTAAATCTGCTTGAAAAGAACATAAAATCCACAACAAAAAATTCAAATCCAAGCCACTTTATATGAGTAACGGGTGCTTATAATTACTAAACCCGGATTATCCAAGTTAGATCAAAATATTTTTTTAAAAAAAAAGCAAAGAGAAGCCGTATTACTGCAACATACTAAAGGGGCCTAAATCTGCTTGAAACGAACATCAAAACCCACCACAGAAAATTAAATCCAAGCCACTTTATATGATAAGTTGATAACGAGTGCATATAATATAAACACTAAAGCCTTATTATCCAAGATAGAATGGGGTCTAAATCTCCTTGAAATGAACACCAAAACGTACAACAGTAATAGACATCGTACATATTTATAGTAATGATTGTATACATGGATAGGATTTATGTTAATTGAGAGAAGATCTCTCAATTCTCTTGTATATATATTCTAGGTTATTGATCGATACAACTCTTGAAATGAATTGTATTGATCAATAACCTAGAATAATATACAAGAGAATTGAGAGATCTTCTCTCAATTAACATAAATCCTATCCATGTACACAATCATTACTATAGATATGTACGATGTCTATAAAACAGAAAATCAAAATCAAGCCACTTTAGATGGTTAATAAGTGCATACAATTACTAAAAGCTAACTATTTAAGATAGAATGGGGACTAAATCTTCTTGAGAAGAACACCAAAACCCACAACAGAAAATGAAATCCAAGCCACTTTATGTGGCTAATGAATGCATACAATTACTAAACCCTAAGTCCCTGATTATCCAAGTTAGATTACAAGTAAAAAAAGCAAAGAGAAACAGAATTACTGAAACACACAAATGAGGTCTAGATATGCTTGAAACAAAACCAAAACGCACAACAGAAAATCAAATACAAGCCACCTTATATGGTTAAGAAGTTATACAATTAGTACAAGTATTTATCCTAGATAGAATGGGGTCTAAATCTGCTTGAAAAGAACATCAAAACCCACAACAGAAAACCAAATCTAGGCCACATTATATGAGTAACAAGTGCATACAATTACCACACCCTAATTACCCAAGTTAGATAAAAAAAACAAAAGAGAAGCAGAACTATGCAACATACAAATGGGGTCTAAATCTGCTTGAAATGAACACCAAAAGCCACAACAGAAAGTAAAATCAAAGCCACTTTGTATGGTTTACTTAAACCTATTTCTCCAAGATAGGTTATCAAAGCAAAGAAAAGCAGAACTACTGCAACATACAATTGGGGTCTACATCTGCTTGAAAAGAACATTAAATCCACAGGAGAAAATGAACTCCAAGCCACTTTATATGAGTAACGAGTGTCAAGTGCATACAATTACCAACATACAAATAAAGGTCTAAATCTGCTTGAAACGAACAGCAAAACGCACTACAGAAATCAAATCCAAACCACTTTATATGGTTAACAAGTTATACAATTTACTAAAACCTGCTTATCCAAGGTAGAATGAGGTCGAAATCTGCTTGAAACGAACACCAAAACGCACAACAAAAAATCAAATCCAAGCGACTTTATATAGCTAACAAGTTTTACAGTTGCTAAAACCTAATTGTCCAAGACAGATTAGATTAAGAAAGCAAAGAGAATTACTGCTACATTCAAATGGAGTCTAATCTCTTTGAAGAGAACACCAAAACCCCCAGGCCCCAACGGAAAATCAAACCCAGGCCACTTTATATAGCGAGTGCATACAATTACTAAACCCTAATTATACAAATTAGATAAGGGGGGTGGGGGGAGGGGGGTTGAATTACTGCAACATACAAACAGGGTCTAAATCTGCTAGAAAAAAAACACCAAAACCAACAACAGAAAATGAAATACAAGCCACTTTATATGGTTAACAATTATACACAATTACTAAAACCTAATTCTCCAAGATAGGTTATCAAAGCAAAGAGATGCAGAACTACTGCAACATACAGGGGTCTAAATATCTGTTTTGCAGAATAATTATAACCTTATAGTGCCGAAAACTTATACCTGCATGCATTGGTACAACATGAACCCGATTCGACCCATATCTCTTAAAAACACCCCGTCCCTCCATAATCGTCGGCGGCGTAATAACGTATGACCCTTCCGAATCTCCACCAGTCAAAACCGGAGCATCCCTGGGCATAGCAGACACCGCCTGAAGCTGCCCGTGCGAAACATTCTCCAAAAACAAATAATTCATCCCACCACCACTACTATCTCCACCTTGACAAGCCCTCTCCCTTGCAGCAACCTGCATCACCAAGTAATGATGCCGGTTCACCGTCTGCTTTACAACCGAAGGAAATGCCGACACTCTCACCGCCCCATCAGACAAAACCTCCGTCTCTGCTCCACCTCCAGCTCTTGCAACCGGAACAGGAACCGGAGCCGGAACCGGATCGGACGAATTGCTAGGGTCATCATCAAATTCAGGATGTGTATTGTTCTGATCGAGGTCAACATCCTCTTCTTCTTCATAATCCTCATCATCGTCATCGTGGTGAAGCTGTGGTTGATGTCTAGGTTTCCGAGACTGCTCTCCTCGCTTCCGTTTCCTCCACCTGTTCCTCGTCTCTACAATTTAAAACCAAAAACAAATTCAAAATCAAAATCCACAACAAAATGGCAACAATTAACCTAACTACAACTTATTTCACGGCTGAATTTGAAATTGACAACAAAACCGCAACAATTTAACCTAGATACGAACTATTTCACGGAATACTTTGAAATTGACAACAGAATCATAACAACTTAACCTAAAAAGGAACTGTTTGGAGGCTGAATTTGAAATCTAGAACAAAATCGCAACAATTAACCTAATTATTACGAACTAATTTGACGGTTAAATTTGAAATTAACGACAGAATCGCAACAATTTAACCTAGAATAGAAGTGTTTGGAGGCTGAATTTGAAAGTGAGAGCGAAATCGGAACAATACAAGAACAAATTGATTGTAAGTGTAGATATAGATACAAATGATAGATATATATAGAGAGAGAGGGAGTACCTGAGGAAGAAGCTGGCATAATGGCAGTGAGTGAGAGAGGAAAAGAAGGGGGGAGAAGAAGGGGTTAAGAGGAATTGTGGGGTCCGTTAATGGTGAGGAGAGAGAGGACAAGCAGCAGAGAAGAAGGGTTTCCTATGTGGGTGTATGTATGTATGTGTCTATTTCTTCCCCAAATTGCACAACGAGATTGTTTGTGCACAGAAAATTTATCTTCCTTTTGTACCGCTAAATGTATGTGTTTGAAACTTCAGGGACTAAATTGCAAAAGTTTTTGTAGTTTAGTCACTTAAGTTTTGTGATTTTGCAGATTGGTCCTTAATTTGAAACTACAGATTTTAATTTTTAACCCACTTGAAAGTTTGATTTCATATGCGTACTTCTCGTTTGATTTTATATGTTCACTTCTCGTAAAAGTTTATAAGATTAAGATGATATTTTTTACAATAATAATAATAATTAATAATTTATATTATTGTAATATTAGTAACGGTAAAAGGATTAATCTTGTAGCTGTTATATTTTTTAAACAAGTCAAATCGGAACAAAACTCAACTATATATGTGTTTGTCTCGATTAATTTAAGGAAAGTCAAGTTTTTTCAGGTTTTATATTTAGAACTCGATCTTAAGTGACGAGTAGTTTTACAAGCTAGAGTTTGGCTTTTTTAATTTGTTATTTATTAAGTATACAGGATTATTATATACATATATAATTATTTTTCTATCAAAACAGTGTATAATATGTGTGTTGAAATTATATATTATTATTATTAAATAAATATAATAAATTTATTTAGACTTGTGAGAATAATCCAACATATATTTGATCTTTGGATTTGTAATCGTTTATTAAATAGGATCTATTTTAAGTTTAATGATTTTAGAGAGGAATGGGCACTTTAGGGTAAGTACTCGCTAACTCAAAAAGTGCACCAGATACCCATTAACTAGTAAGTGATGACGGTGCCAACCCTAGCTACAAGTTTTTTTAATTTTTTTATTTTAATATAGTCAAATGGGGTTAGTGTAAAATGAATACTTATACGAGTTGTGAAAACTTAGAAAACTCGGCCTTACGAATTGTTTTTCAAAAAATTACCAAAAATCCTAAAAAATCAACTTTTCCACAAAAGGGGGAATTGCAATTAAATAATCCCAACTTTCATCAATTGGCCGATAATACTCCCAACTTTCGAATTGTACACCAGCACACCCAACTTTCAACTTATTAGCCGATAACACTCCTTAACTTACTGAACTATAACCCAGTTAGTTTTTGCTGATGTGCCATCTAATGTGGCCCTTTTTGCTGACATAGCATATAATGTGGCAGCTGATGTTGCATTTTTTGATGATGTGGCATATTACGTCCTCATTTTTGCTAATGTGGCAGCTGACATGGCATTTTTGATGACGTGGCAGCTGACATCAGCTAACTGTGCTAGTGTTTAGTTAGTTAGTGAGTGTTATCGGCCAATAAGTTGAAAGTTTGGAGTGTTAGTGTACAAATCGAAAGTTAGCAGTGTTATCGGTTTGTTGAAAGTTGGGGTTATTTAAATCCAATATCCATAAAAAATTAATTTTTTTCATTTACGGCAGCCGTAAATGCTATAAAAAGTGATGTCATGCTTATGTAATCACCTTTTTACAGCTGTTGTAAGGGACCGAAAACACCATTTTGAAAAGAAAAAAAGATTGTTTTACTGCAATCTTTCTAAACATTTTAACCTAGGGGTGTGAAAAATGGAGAAAAACTCGCGCGAAAAGGCCGAATTCTTTAAGTTCTCACAACTCAGAGCGGTTTTCCCTTGATCTTGATCCTAGTCAAATGTTATATAGAAAATTAATTTCATTAACTTAAAATAAAAATACATAATTCACCACAAACGAGTAGTAATAAAATTTAAAAATAATCCTAAACATCATTTTCCTCCTTGAGGTGTGGTAGATCTTAGGCTGCAATATGAATAAAAAGATCATATTTAAGTCGAAAATGCGTATCTTTGTCCATCAACTCCGTAAGCGTTGCGTCATCAAAAATGGATTCGACGCTGGATCCCTAACATGGACCTGTGAGAACGCATGCCCCTTGTCTTTTAAGATCATATGAGAATGCAAATGAGTATAAGTTTTAGAGATAGAGAATGAATGAGATGGAGGTGAAATGGGTTAAGAAATGGTTATTTATAGAGTTTAAAAATTAAATAAAGAAACTTTTAAAAAAAATATAAACGATCAACGGTCAAAAGTGAAAGGGTGAGCAGGTTTGGGAACTGGCCAACACAACCTGTCCAGCCTACCCGTGAGGGTGATGGCGATGTGCTGGCTCAGGTTCCTACCCAAGGAGGCTTACCCACGAGGTGCCCCGTTGTTGGAATTGAACCCTACAAAAGAACAGATGATAGAAAGCCAAAATATACTACAACCTCTGATCCTAATAATAATATAACATCTGCCTGAGTCAAGCTCTTCTGAAGACTAAATGTCAAAGGTCTGCCATATCAAAACTCTATTGAAGACAAAGCTCTGCTGAAGTCTAAAGCTAAAGGTCTGCCAAGACAAAGCTCTGCTGAAGACTAAAGCTAAAGGCCTGCCAAGTCAAAGCTCTGTTGAAGACCAACAGAGGATGTCTCATCAGTGTTTTACTATCAGTCTTTGTAATGTTTAGTTATAGCAGGGTTAGCTTAGCAGCTGTTATTAGTTTGTTAATTTTGTTAAGTGTCGCTTTCATGCTGACATCATCATAAGATGCTCAGTGGTTAGGATTATAGTATAAATAGAACAGTGCCTCTACTGTTCTATTTGATCACTTGTCATCAATTATCAATCTATCATTCTTCTTTACATTCTGTACGAACAAATCAGTGATTTTAGGCTGAGGGGCAGATTGTGATTTATATGCATGTGATTACAATCACTAAAAGCATACTAATGAATAACAATCTCTCAACTGTTATGAATTAAAGTTCATCATTCTGCTTTATTTTACATCTGATTTATTGTCTTTCATCTTTCATTTTTAAGAACGTTCATAACAATTTCAAACTCAGATCCTAACAATTGGTATCAGAGCTTAGTCAATCGAATTTGATTTAACAATCAATTTGATTTGAATAGATAAGCTCTCACTGCTAATTCTGTTTGTTCGTTTTTATTGAAAAACAGAGTTTAATTACATTCTCCAAGTCTCTAAACAAAAACTATTTGTAAACAGTAAGAATGTCACACACTTCACAAGATCCTCATAACACCGGCAACATGTTTAAACCACCGATCCTTGTCAGATCTGAGTATAATATATCGCAAAGACGGATGGATCATGTCCTTGCTCAGCAAAACACCAGTTGTTGGAAGTCGGTCATCTTTGGACCTCATGTTCCAATGATACCGAGTACAGAGGACCTTAAAGTCCAAGTACCAAAGAATCCTGAAAATTATTCCGATCAAGATTTCCAAAAAATCGAGTTAGATGCAAAGGCATTTAGCATCGTGGCCTCTGCATTGCCAAACGATATATATATGCTGGCATGTTGCATTGTAACAGTGCAAATGAATTATGGGATGCTTTGAAAGAGCAATTCTGTGGGACTGAGGAAATGATTGAAAACAATAGAGAGGTTCTGAATCAACAATATGAAACGTTTTGTCTTGTAAAAGGAGAGTCACTAACCCAACAGTTTGAAAGATTTACTTTTCTCGTTAGTTAGCTTAAACTGGTAAATGTTACACTTGAAAATTCGACTTTAACTAGTCGTTTTCTTAGATCATTACCAGACAAATAGGGCACTATAGCTTTTGTAACTAGAAATTCAGTTGGGTTCAAAGAAATGAGTCTTACTCAACTTCATGGTAGGCTCCTCACTTATGTGAGAGAGCTGAACCAGAAAAAGAAGCTACAAGAGTCTGGCAAAGTGGCTGATGACTATGATTCGGTAGTACAGTACTATTTGGCCAAGAAGAAGCCACTGCAGTAGTAAGGATCAGAGTTATGATCATTTCATTGATATAACTTATGGTGGTAATTTCAACTCTGATCCTTACACACCTAGTTATGCATTTGCTGCTAATGAGGAAAGTCAAACTTCTGATAACTTATGCTTTGAGTTGAATGACCTTCAACATTTTGATCCTTTAGATTTGGAAGAGATGGACATTTTGCACCAGTTTGCTCTATTAAGTGTTAAGGCTAACAAATATTACAAGAGAACTGGTATAAAGTTTTCAGGTTGCATGGGGGACAAAAGTTAGGCTAGATAAGTCAAAGATTAAATGTTTCAAGTGTAATAGGCTAAGACACTTTGCTAGAGAATATAGGTCTCACTCAACTGGACCAACTGTCATACATCCTAGCCTTAGACCTCAAAACACTGTCTATTATTCCCAATATACCCCTGCTCCTCATATGCAAAACACTGCTCATTTTGCACACCTTGCTACCACTGAAACTATGCAATGTGTTCAAACCACTGTTCCTCAAATTCAATATGTTCAAGCACCAGCTCCTCAGGTTCAAGGCAACCTGCACAACAAGTTACTCAAACCACTGCTCAGGAAGAGGTTAATCAACAAAGCTTCTTTACTCAGGGCTTTATTGAGTAGCTTGCCTGAGGATCTGACTGATGAAAACTTTGCTCTAGTTGCTGACACTGAAAAGAACCAATGTGAATTTTGCTTTATGGCATTAGAGTCTATAGTTGAGGGTGTTGAATTTGAGAAGGTGAAGTCTAAATCCGTTGTGTCTAATGTTCATGATGAAACAGTTGTTACAAAAGAAAATGTTGATGAAGAATTGAAATCTCTGTCTGACCCATGGGATGCTAGTGTTTGTGAAGGTGAATGTGATTGTACCATGATGACTGCTACTAAGGTATCTCTCACGTCTTAAAAGATCTATGTTCAGATAAATGCATCATAGCTTTTGCTAACATAAAAGAGGTGAACGAAAACCTTAGGAACAAGATTTAGATGATGAATTGCAGTTTGAAAAGCTTTCAAAAGAGCTAAAAACTAAATTGTTTGAAAAAGAATATGAAATCAACAGCTTAAAACATGAAGCCAGCATAACCACGGATCAACTCCAAACTATGATAGAAAAATATTAGGTTTGCAAAAAGGAGTTGGAATCCACCCAAATCACTTGTGAAAAATAGGTGGAATCCTGTAAAGGTTATGAGATTTTGCTAGAAAACTGTAACACCTCGTAAAATCGTGTCCAATAGTATAGTAACACGTGTTGTATTTTAATTTAGTCTACTAAAGACTAATAAGGACTAAAGGTGTCAACATGCTTAAACCATTAGCCTCTGAGTGACTGATATGTCAACATGCTTAAAACTTGGCCTCTGAGTGACTGATATGTCCACATGCCTAGCCTCTGAGTGACATCAGAGTCAACATGCTTATAGTGAGCCTCTGAGTGATCCTTTACGAAGTCCTAACTCTCATACGTGCCATTTGATGGACGAGAGGGTTCAATTCTATAAATATATGAAAGTTGGATAATGGAGGGATTAAATGTGTCAACATGTTAATTTATACCTCTGAGTGACCTTTTAACGAACTGAGAGCTCGACAATGTCCGGGCATAATCCCGGGTACGCCAAATATTGGCTACGGAGGGCTAAATATGCTAAAAGGGTGTTTTAGGAGGTTTTAAGGGTGTTTAATAAGTTGAGGGGCTAAAGGTGGCAAATTTTAAAAACTGACATGGGACGCTCGCGGGGCGCGAGAGGCAAGGCCTTGGCCTCTCGCGGGGCGTGAGAGGCCTGTATCTGTAGAAAGTTTTGTTTGGCCTCCACACATGTTGCCAAAAACCATTTTTTCGAAATTATGGACTTTCAATCAGCTATGCCACATTTTAGGACACTTGTAAGCCCCCTCTTACATACCTTAACACCTGGCATCACCTCCTTCAAGCTCTCCAACTATAAATAGGTGCAAAGGTTCAACCTTTGAACTTGCACCTTTCTCATTTTCAACTCTATCTCCCTCCTCTGGAAGTTCCTAACTGAAAGGAGCATCCAACTTAGTTCTATTGCATTCTAGGAACCTATTATAAGTTTCCTTCCTTGTGCATTTTCGTTTATAGGCTTTTATAGCCAAAAGTCAAGCGTTTTACAGAAAACGCCTTGACTTTCGGTTAAGACCATTATGGTCCAGCCATTGTTTGTAACGAACATGGCTAAGTGATCATAATAAGGTAGGTGTTAGTCCCTATAAAGGGCACCTCCTGAAGATCACATTTGCTAGACCAATTGACGGGTCAAAGTTATGATATTAAAAAGTCAAACATGTCATTTTTTCGAAAAAATTATAATTTGATCTTATATATGTTATGAAACCTTTTTTGGCACTTAAACAAGTTGTTAATAATTATTAGAACATGTTCGGCTCGTCAATTTCAGTTTTAGGGTCCGTATGCAACCGAAAGTCATGAAGTTTGACTTCTACTTTGACTTTCGATTCTGACCCGATTTAGATTAGTTAGACACTGATCTAAAGTTGCATTATGATCGTAATATGATTTAGCATAACCCTCTTAGGTTATATTACATGATCATAATCAGAACTTGAGTTTATGCGCAAGTTCCGTAACTATGCCATTTTTGACCAAAATGTCCTTTTTGCATAAAACATGGTTTAAATGATAATGAACTTGAAAATGAGTTTCCTACTGATGTAATATTATAAGTAGGATTATTTGGGATATTAAACCAGATTATAAACTGAGTTTACAAGTAGGTCCTTGTATTATGTCGATAAATGATAAATGACGATTAAGCCCTCGTGGCTCATAAAATGGTTTTAATCAAATCTTTTCAAGGTAAATCTTTTACCTACTGATATGTTATATTAAATAATATATCTAAGACACATACACCTGATCTTAACATCGGTTTTCATAAAACGTCATTTTACGACATAAGCGCCATTTCGGCGCATAGTATGGTTTTAAACCATATTAATTGACCAAAACTTGTTACCTACTGATTTTAAAACTTATTTTAAACATTTTTACAGTAGGTACATGTTATAAACTCAGAATCCCAAATAATTTATAAACTATGCATAAAATGATCAAAATGCCCCTTCAGTGCATAGTTTGGTCATAAAAGATAAAATTACACATATAATTGTTATCCTACTGATATTATATCATAAATAAGTTATTTTTTCAGAATGCTTATAGTTATAACATTAAATTTTATTCAAGTTTCTTTTATACAATATGAAATTACCAAAATGCCCTTATGAGGCATAATTTCATTTTAAAACCTTAACGGGCATATAAGTTGATATCCTACTGATATTACAACTTAATTAAAGTATAATGGCATATAGAACTTGTCCATGACTTAATTAAAGTATAATGGCATATAGAACTTGTACAACTTAATATAGTTTATCCATATTACATAAGTCAAGGTACTTGTTGGGATTAAATTACATTCTATCCGATCTTCGTTTAATCAAGCGTTATACGTCTTGATCCTGTACACTACACGGTCTAAGTATATGACCTAAATAAGACCGTTAGTATTTAATTGGTTAGTTTATACCATAATCCAGACTAGAGACTTACCGGTAAATGCTATCTGCACTTAGTACTTTTGTGTACGGCTGAGTTATTAAAATTAAAAGAAGACTAGCTCACGTTAATACTCTCGACTTATTTCCCCTATACGGGCTTGGGTTACGATAAATTATTACCGCTTGGTCGGAAATGAGATCAATCAAATGCCAGGTTGCGGCTAGTAAATCCGCATATTCTGTTTTAATCAGTTTTGTTTGATAACTTAAACATCGGGGGTTAATGTTGTAAACTCTTCCCCTTGCTGGTGGCCTAGTGGTTGGGTTTTCTTGGTTTGCTTGGTTAACTGGGTTTGCTTGAGCTTGGGCGTGTATGATGTTAACTAATCGAGGGCACGTGTTTCTATAATGGGTAGGGTCGCCACAATTAAAACAAGCTCGAACATAAGGTAACATGGGGTATTGGGGTTGTTGATATGTTTGGATCATGTTTTGAGTAGGGGGTAAGGTTTGGCTTTGAGAGGTGCGGCAAGCCTTGCTCGAATGAACATAGCGTCCACAATTCGCACATAGTCGACAAGGTAAGGTAAATGGATGGTGATAAGAACAGGTATTGCATTGAGGGTGAGGTCCAAGGTATGGTTTCTTATTTGGGTAAGTTGAGTTGGGTGCTACTTGAGTGATTGGGATAGCTTGGAGGGGTATGGCTTGTGAAATTGGTTGGTTGTGTTGGGTGACAGTGAAAAGTTGCCCATCTCGTTTTCTCTTAGAAATGGGTTGAGAAGGGGATTCGGTTTGGGTGGAGTTTGAGGTTTCAGTCGATGCTTTATCCTTCTTCTTCTCCTCCTTGAAGTCTTTATTCCGTATACGGTTCTCGGTGAGCTCTGTAGCTATCTCCATTGCTGCTTCCAAAGTTGCAGGTGTGGTACTTATTACAGAGTCTTGAATTTTTGGAAGGAAGACCTCGAATGTAGTGTTCAATCAAACGGTAGAGGGGAGTGAACAAGTCGGGAACCATTTGATTTAACTCGAGAATCTCTTGTTGTATGTGGTGTGGTCGCCTTCCTTTTGTTTCAACGAATAGAACTCATCCTCTAATTTTTTGATTTCTCTCCTTGGGCAAAACCGTCTTGTCATGATTTCCTTCAACTCTTCCCAAGTCAAAGTCATAGTATCTTCAACACCTCGTTTGGCCTTCTCTGTATTCCACCATGTAAGTGCTATTCCAAGTAAACGACCAGTAGCATATCGCACTTTGCGATCATCGGGGCAATCGCAATTTAGAAAAGTGTTCTCCATTTCTTCAAACCAATGGAGGAGAGCGGTGACACAATGCATATAGGTGCATTTAGTGGTATTTGGGGGAGGGTTGACAACATTTTGAACTTCTTGATTGACGGGATTAGCGGTAAGGGCTTGTTGGACTTGAACTACAATGTTGGGTATTACGGCAGCCATTTGTTGAGCGATTTGGGCAGCCATACGCTCGCGAGCTTTTTCTGCTCTCATCTTCCTACGAGCGGAATTAGAAGACATCTACAAGGAATACATATCAAGAGTATGAGTTGGATGTTTTTGGGATCATGTGTCGTATATTAGGAATGAACATTCATAAAATAAATATAACATAATAAATCTACTACATCCATAGGATGTCTTGGGCTTTGCTCGTAATTGGGCCTTGCATGCCGCCATACTTCACCTTCGTAATCATGTGGGCCCCCATGATTACCGGGTTTTTCATATGGTTCGCATGTGTTTGCCTGGTTACGTACACTAAAACCAGGAGAAAATCGAGAAATATGTATGTAACGTATGATATTCGGAATGTATCCAGGTGTGGACACGGTGACACCTCAAAGTGGGGTTAGTTCGAACGACGTTTGGTGTGGCATGCTTTGGCCTAATAGGTCCTTCGTACTCTCGTCGTTAGTCCCCAGGTAGGCAAACTGGTCCGTTATATTGGATTTATACGAATGCCAACCTAGACAGTACGTTCCGACTACCGGTACTTGTACCCTTACAGTTACTACATGCCCGTCGCAGAACTCACTTTGATGAGATTTGAAAAATGAAAAATGCGACAAAATCTTGAGTAACGGAAGTATGAAGATGATTTGAATATGTGAATATTGTAACATGTATGATGAATATGTATGTAAGTATGTATGTTTGACTGTAAGTATAATTCACTATGTATCACAAAATGTAATATTGGAAATGTTTGCATGCATTTGTGTATGTAATAAATATGAAACAAATAAATATCATAAGTTTGCATGTAACCACATAAACAATTAAAATCTAGTCAACTATAGTATAGGCTCTAAGGGTCTAATAACCTATCCTATATCCCTATAGTCAAAAGCTCTGATACCAATCTGTCACACCCCAACCCGCAGCAGAAAAGGTGATCGGGGCATGATTGGGTTTTCATCAAAGCTCATGACATTTATTATAATGTTTCATATTTATTATTTCAATTTAAAAGATATCATACAATCATATCAAACAAATACAACATGTTCTATTCATCCTTCTAAACTTCATTATTTTTCTTCTAAGGCAATTTCCTATGTTTTCCTTGCTTCATCCTGTTCACCTGTATCATATGTAAAAATGCTTTTTGGATCAACAAAAGTTGGCGAGTGAACCTTGTTAGAAAACATTTATTATTTATTTCTTATTGTATTTAATACGGAAAATTGTGCAATATTCCTATATGAACAAACGTAAATAAACATACAATAACAAACAATTAGCATACAATAACAACCCAATAGCATACCATAACAAACAACAACAAACAATAACATACATTAACAAAAATGGGGAACGGACGGCCTATGATAAATGTATGTACTGAAAATGATAAATGTCTGTGCGATCAAGGCTCAATCAAACGGAGCCGATCGTATTGCATGTACTGAAAATGATAAATGTCTGTGCGATCAAGGCTCAATCAAACGGAGCCGATCGTATTGCATGTACTGAAAATGATAAATGTCTGTGCGATCAAGGCTCAATCAAACGGAGCCGATCGTATGTTGGCAACGCCAGGTTCACGCTCATAATGTAATGGGGAACTGCTCAACGCTCATAATGTAATGGGGAGCGGCGGCCTATGAAATTGCATGTACTGAAAATAATAAATTAAATCTAAACAATAACCACACAAACAGTTTATACAAGCTGAATACACATTTGTTCATGATATGATGTATGCACAATGATTTAAATATAATAAATGGTAAGACACATGATACACCCCAAAAACGTGATTAAAACGGGGAATTTGTAGAGATTCACTCACAGTGGGTGCGTTCGGTTGATGATGTTGAATGCGCACGAGTTTAGAGGATTGATCGACGAGGAAAAACTAACCTAATTAATAACGAAAAGTAAGGTAAATAAATGGATTTTTATTAACAACTTTAATAGGATTTTTGGATATATTTTCGTGAGTTTAAGGCTATTTTCTAACTTTAAAAATGTTATTTTTAAGTATTTTAATTGATTTTTAATTTAAATAAATATAAAATAATAAAAAAAATGTTGATTTTTGACCGTTGACTTGTTGACCGTTGACTGTTTGACCGGTTTTATTGTGTGTAAGTATGCGCCGGGCAGGACTCGAACCCGAGACCTCCCGTACGCGTGCACGCGGCTCTACCAACTGAGCTACGTGTCTAACCCGAAATATTTCTGTTTTTAATTATATTTATATACTAATTAAGTTAATCCGAAAATCACTTAGTTTAAAATAAAGATTTAATGTATCGACTCGGTGCTCTCCACAGGTCTCGAACCCGGGACCTGTGGTTTAGTTTGGAGGGGTATGGCTTGTGAAATTGGTTGGTTGTGTTGGGTGACAGCGAAAAGTGGCCCATCTCGTTTTCTCTTAGAAATGGGTTGAGAAGGGGATTCGGTTTGGGTGGAGTTTGAGGTTTCAATCGATGCTTTATCCTTCTTCTTCTCCTCCTTGAAGTCTTTGTTCCGTATGCGGTTCTCGGTGAGCTCTGTAGCTAACTCCATTGCTGCTTCCAAGGTTGCAGGTGTGGTACTTATTACAGAGTCTTGAATTTTTGAAGGAAGACCTCGAATGTAGTGCTCGATCAAATGGTAGAGAGGAGTGAACAAATTGGGAACCATTTGATTTAACTCGAGGAATCTCTTGTTGTACGTGGTGTGGTCGCCTTCCTTTTGTTTCAACGAATAGAACTCATCCTCTAATTTCTTGATTTCGCTCCTTGGGCAAAACCGTCTTGTCATGATTTCCTTCAACTCATCCCAAGTCAAAGTCATAGCATCTTCAACACCTCGTTTGACCTTCTCTATATTCCACCATGTAAGTGCTATTCCAAGTAAACGACCAGTAGCATATCTCACTTTGCGATCATCGGGGCAATCGCAATTTAGAAAAGTGTTCTCCATTTCTTCAAACCAATGGAGGAGAGCGGTGACACCTTCAGTCCCTTCGTATTTTGGAGGGTCGCAGGATTTGAAATGCTTGTAGGTGCATTTAGTGGTATTTGGGGAAGGGTTGATAACATTTTGATCTTCTTGGTTGACGGGATTAGCGGTAAGGGCTTGTTGGACTTGAACTACAATGTTGGGTATTACTGCAGCCATTTGTTGAGCGATTTGGGCAGCCATGCGCTCGCGGGCTTTTCCTGCTCTCATCTTCCTACGAGCGGAATTAGAAGACATCTACAGGGAATACATATCAAGAGTATGAGTTGGATGTTTTTGGGATCATGTGTCGTATTTAGGAATGAACATTCATAAAATAAATATAACATAATAAATCTACTACATCCATAGGATGTCTTGGGCTTTGCTCGTAATTGGGCCTTGCATGCCGCCATACTTCACCTTCGTAATCACGTGGCCCCCATGATTACCGGGTTTTTCATATGGTTCGCATGTGTTTGCCTGGTTACGTACACTAAAACCTGGAGAAAATCGAGAAATATGTATGTAACATATGATATTCGGAATGTATCCAGGTGTGGACACGGTGACACCTCAAAGTGGGGTTAGTTTCGAACGACGTTTGGTGTGGCATGCTTTGGCCTAATAGGTCCTTCGTACACTCATCGTTAGTCCCCAGGTAGGCAAACGGGTCCGTTATATTGGATTTATACGAATGCCAACCTAGACAGGACGTTCCGACTACCGGTACTTGTACCCTTATAGTTACTACATGCCCGTCGCAGAACTCACTTTGATGAGATTTGAAAAAATGAAAAATGCGACAAAATCTTGAATAACGGAAGTATGAAGATGAATTGAATATGTGAACATTGAAATATGTATGATGAATATGTATGTAAGTATGTATGTTTGACTGTAAGTATAATTCATTATGTATCACAAAATGTAATATTGGAAGTGTTTGCATGCATTTGTATATGAAATAAATATGAAAGAAATAAACATCATGAGTTTGCATGTAACCACATAAACAATTAAAATCTAATCAACTATAGTATAGGCTCTAAGGGTCTAATAACCTATCCTATATCCCTATAGTCAAAAGCCCTGATACCAATCTGTCACACCCCGACCCGCAGCGGAAAAGGTGATCGGGGCATGATTGGGTTTTCATCAAAGCTGATGACATTTATTATAACGTTTCATATTTATTATCACAATTTTAAAGAAGATCACACAATCATATCATACAAGTTCAACATGTCCTATACATTTTTCTAGGCTTCATTATTTTTCTTCTAAAGCACTTTCCTATGTTTTCCATGCTTCATCCTGTTCACCTGTATCATATGTAAAAATGGTTTTTGGATCAACAAAAAGTTGGCGAGTGAACCTTGTTAGAAAACATTTATTATTTATTTCTTGTCGTATTTAATATGGAAAAATTGTGCAATATTCATATATGAACAAACGTAAATAAACATACAATAACAACAAATAGCATACAATGACAAACCATAGCATACGATATCAAACAACAACAAGCAATAACATACATAAACAAACCAATAGCATACAATAACATATCAACTTGCATGAATATATAACATGAATGAAACTGTATATGTTGGCAACGTCACACACGCTCATAATGTAATGGGGAACGGACGGCCTATGATAAATGTATGTACTGAAAATGATAAATGCTGTGCGATCAAGGCTCAATCAAACGGAGCCGATCGTATGTTGGCAACGCCAGGTTCACGCTCATAATGTAATGGGGAACTGCTCAACGCTCATAATGTAATGGGGAGCGGCGGCCTATGATATTGCATGTACTGAAAATAATAAATTAAATCTAAACAATAACCACACAAACCGTTGATACAAGCTGAATACACATTTATTCATGTATGATGTATGCACAATGATTTAAATATAATAAATGGTAAGACACATGATACACCCAAAAACGTGATTAAAACGGGGAATTTGTAGAGATTCACTCACATTGGGTGCGTTCGGTTGATGATGTTGAATGCGCACGAGTTTAGAGAATTGATCGACGAGGAAAAACTAACCTAATTAATAACGAAAAAGTAATGTAAATAAATGGATTTTATTAACAATTTTAATAGTATTTTTGGATATATTCTTGTGAGTTTAAGGCTATTTTCTAACTTTAAAAATGTTATTTTTAAGTATTTTTAATTGATTTTTAATTTAAATAAATAAATAAAAATAATAAAAAAATGTTGACTTTTGACCGTTGACCATAAGCGTTGACTGTTTGACCATAAGCGTTGACTGTTTGACCGGTTTTATTGTGTATATGTATGCACCGGGCAGGACTCGAACCCGAGACCTCCCGTACGCGTGCACGCAGCTCTACCAACTGAGCTACGTGTCTAACCCGAAATATTTCTGTTTTTAGTTATATTTATACACTAATTAAGTTAATCCGAAAATCATTTATTTTAAAAAGATTTTAATGTATCGACTCGGTGCTCTCCACAGGTCTCGAACCCGGGACCTGTGATTTAATGTTACACACAGTCCACCGCTGGACTGTGTGTCTAACTTGGTTAATATACAGATTTTTATTATACTTAACATCTGATTGCGAAAGGATCCGGTTCAGTAAAAAAAAAGAACATTTTAATTACAGAGAGTGTGTGTGTATCAAGAATCGAACTCGCGGCGTGTGATATATGTGTGCACACAGTCCACCGCTGGACTGTGTGTCTAACCCGAGATAATATCCAAATTTTATTAAACTTATAATCAACCTAACTTCGTCTTCTTCATTACAGAATCACAGCCTACGATTACTCTATTGTTTCTTGTTTAATTCAATTGACAAACATTCAAAAGACTAAAATGAAAATGGCAGAGACGATTTTGGAAGTAAACATACCGGAGAAACGATTTATCTCAGAATTCCGGCAAGTCGTCGGCTCTGTTTTTATGAACTTCGACTGAGCGAACAAATTAACAGTTTTGATTAGCTAATTGTGGAATTTAAGTACTAAACAAGAGTTATCAGAAGGTTTGAATGACTATACCGTTTTACAGCGGAAGATAAGAATTTTCAGAAGTTTTCCGGCGAAAGTGAATTATTCGATATCGACGTCTGAAACTGATTCCGATTGAAGGTTTTGAGTTAGCAATAGCTTAAGAACTGATAGACAATGAAAGAATTAAGAGACTTACTGATTTGATGGAAACACGGTTTTCCGGCGAAAGTCCGGCGAGTTCAAAAAGCTGCTCCGGCGAACTGAAAGTTGTGCGAAAATGAAATTGAAGGTTTTTAGAATGTGTTTGAGTCGCGAGAGGGGACAATGATTGGAGTAATTCAGGAATTTCAGACTTTTCAGTTATTAAAACCGATCCCACATGAATTCAAGTCCATTCAAGACTAAATTGATTGGAGGTGTCGGTGTATCGGTTAAAATCAGTAAACCGCGAACAATCAAACGTTTTTGGACGTTTGGTGACCGATTTCAGTTACAGTTAGCGTAACCAGATTGATTTATGATTGACTATAAAATTTAATTGTTTCCTAGAATTTACAGAAAACATCAAGTGGCGGAGTGGTTATATGTGTGTGTGATAAGTCTTTGAGCTTAACCCGGCTGACCCGGGTTCGAGTCCCGGCTTCAGCATTTTATTTTTAAATCACTATTTTTAATACTTTTTCAAATGTAACTTTATATTCTAATATACTTATTACTTATGTATCGTTTAAAATTAATTTGAGCATTAAATATGCAACGAAATTTTTAACTGGTTGTTCGGTTAATAAACGAAGCGGGTTTGGTAAATCCGGTTTTTGACGGATGTTACATTAACTACCGTGTCCTGGATATCCTCGGCTCATTATAATAGAAATGGCCACGACCTTAGCACGGGTGTAGGCATACACCCAATAGACGCTCAAAAATGCATTCCCACAAGGTTGGGAAGAATTGACTCCTTCGTGAGTCCAAAGTTGTGTGTACGTTAATCATGTCTTGGTCTCCGTACCGGGCCCTGTATGTATGGACAAACATGTAAATCCGTTAACAAGGTTGGACGGTCAACTTTCCCAAGTTATAAAAGATTTTGTGCTGATACGCACTTAAAACATATTTTAAATGTTTTCAAAATGTGTCAGTTAGGTGTATTTACCAACGAAAGCTGACGTATTTTCAAAAGACTAAGCTTGCAGGTACCATACGAAAATAGGCTAGAAGTGCTCGGTAGTGATAAAGGATCTTGCAAATCCTAGATCTGCCCAAAATCTGTTTTATATTCTTTCTTTGTACAATTTATGATCCGCTTGTGGATCTTCTATTACGAGCCTGTATATTATTTTATATTTCGAACATTTGGTTTGTAATAGTAATTTTACTCCAAGACTTCCATTGTGCCGTGTTTAATTGACAATGATGTTATCAACTGACGTCACGATACCCCCACCCGGGCCCACCGGTGTATGGATTTGGGTTGAAATCCGGGGTGTGACAAAAACCCGGTCAAAAGTAACATAAAATTTGGCATAGGATTCAAGAAAAAATGACCAAGTTCTAAAAATGTTACTGAAAATGATTCTGTTGTGGTTGAAATTGTTCCAACAAACTTGGCTATTAAAGTCACTCATAAAAATGGAAATAAAATTGTTTTAGAAAGACATGAGTGATCCTCAACTTTTGAGGAGATTATGAAATATCAATTTAAACCCACATTGTCTGATGACTGTGACATTCTTGAAAATTACAAGACAATTGATTTTTCAACCATTGAATGTGCCAAAGCACCAAAGAAAAGAATCATTCCCATAACAGATTTACCAGCAGATGTTACAACATCTGCTGACAAAAAGTCTGAAAAAGGGAAAAAGAAAGAAAAGATCAAAAACTTGTTTTGTGACTTTTCTGAAAAGAAGAACCATGTTACTAAAAATTGTTTTCTTCTAAAAGCTTATGACATCAACAAAACAAGTGAGATCAATGATTCTCCTAAATGCAAAATTTGTGAAAGAACAAATCATAAAACTCAAGAGTGTGTTTATCTCATAAACTTTGATGTGACAAAGAATGAGTTTAAATCAAAATACTGAAGAGTTCAAAGACTAGTAATGCAAAAGGAAAGTCAAAACAGACCTTTGTGCCTGTTCAAACATCTGTTACCAAATCACCGCACAAAACCTCTGCTCCTAGAGAGGTGCAGGTAACAAATGCACCACCTGCAAATCAGTTTCCAAGAAGACATGGCCAACTTTTTTTTATCAAAAGGTACCTCTTAGTTACGAGGGTTACAAAAGGCTCTCAAAACCAAGAGTAAATAGGCATCCTCATGGTTACTATCATCTGGTAGGAGATGGGCTTCAACAGATGTTACAAAGTTTTGTTCAAACCTCTGGCCATTTTTCTGAATTTGAGACTGACTTGTCTATGACCCCTTCCAAAGCCATTTTGGCTTTGGAAACCCACCTAAACTAATTATTTACCATTGTGCAGGGAGCTTCTACTTGCCTTGATAGTTTATGGTATGGAGATAGTGGAGGCTCCAGGCATATGACAGGATGTAGAGCCCTTCTTAAAGACTTCATGGCTCATGGAGGGGTTGATATATCCTTTGGTAATAATTCAAAAGGGAAGGTGCTTGGGTCAGGAACAATTCAGGCTGGGAAACTCAAATTTGAAAATCTCAATCTTATTGACAATCTGAAATTTAATCTTCGTAGTGTTTCACAAATGAGTGACAAGGGCTATGGGTCATTCTTCACTAAGAAAACTTGTCAGAATGTTGGGCCAGAAGTGGTTAAAAAGATTGATCAAATCATAGCTGAGAGCAAAGCACAACTTGTTGCTCTTAGGAGTGGCAATGTGTATGTAATTGATATGTTGAAGGATAATCCAATGAGTGATGCATGTTTATTCTCAGCACCTCTAACAAAGAGACATAACTATGGCACATAAGACTTGGACACACAAATTTGACAACTATCACCACACTCTCTAAACAAGGCCTTGTAAGAGGCTTACCACAAAAATTTTCACAAAAGAAGAACATTGTGTTTCATGTTTAAATGGAAAACAAAATAAAAGTTCTTACAAACCCATTGGTGAGTCCAAAACAAGTCAGTGCTTACAATTGTTACACATGGACTTGTTTGGACCTGTAAAAATCATGAGTCTAAGTAAAAAAGAAATCTTGTCTTGTCATAGTTGATGATTTTTCAAGGTTTACATGGACTTATTTTTTGCACTCCAAAGATTATACTGCAGGTATTTTGCAAAATTTTGTTAAACAAGTTGAAAAGCAATTTGACTTGCAAGTAAAAGTCTTTAGGAGTGACAATGGAACAGAGTTTAAAAATAAGGAGTTGGATGATTTCTGTGTGTCAAAAGGAATTGTAAGGTAGTACAGCATTCCAAGAACACCAGAACAAAATGGGGTGGTTGAAAGGAAAAACAAAACCTTAATTGAAGTTGCTAGAACCATGCTTGCAGATTCTGGTTTACCCTTGTCTTTTTGGGCAGAGGCTGTAAACACTATTTGCTATGTTCAAAACAGAGTTTTGATCAACCTCAGGCATCAATCCACTGCTTATGAAACTCTGTTCAAGATCAAACCACTGATATCATACTTTAAAATCTTTATGCTTTATTTTAAATCTAACATGAACTTTAAAATTTGTAGCCAAAGTAGACTGTGGTTATTTTCTGGGATACTCAACCATTGCTAAAGCCTATAGAGTCTTTAATTTAAGGACTAGGTGTGTGGAAGAGACCTTGAATGTTAAGTTCAATGGACTTTCTACATTAAAAATCCCAGCAAATACTGCTGAACTTTTTGATTTAGACAAATTCACATTGAAGCTGTGTCTGTTAAGACTGACCCTGCAGGTTGACCATAATCTCCACAACAAGACTATGGCTATGGCATTGTGATTCCACAGTATAAAGCCACATCCACCACCAGAGTAGCAGATGTTATTAACAACTATGAAAACTCTACCACTGCTGGATCAACCACTGCTAATCCTCAATCCTCTACCATCTCATTAAATATCACCTTTGTTGATAAAAGTCCAACCACTGTGGATAAAAGTCATCATGTTTTTACACCTCTCTCACCAATACCTCTACCTCCATTTCAAACAGATGTTGGTTCTTCAAAATTACCAACAGATGTTAGCTTAGATGATTCCTATTTTCAGCCTTCACCTCAAAATGCCATTATTCCATATAAGGGAGATCTAATCTACCTTAAAAACCATCCATCTGACCTTATCATTGGCAACATAAATGAAGGGGTGCTCACTAGAATTCAATCCCAAAACATTTGTCCTTTTGCTGGTTTCCTATCTATCATACAACCTGTCAAGTACCAAGAGGCACTAAAAGACAACAGTTGGGTAAAAGCCATGCAAGAAGAGCTCCTTCAGTTTAAAAGACAACAAGTATGAGAACTTGTACCATTGCCAAAGGATGTATGTCCAATTGACACAAAATGGGTCTTTAAAAACAAAACTGATGAAAGGGGTATTGTTGTCAAGAATAAAGCTAGGCTTGTAGTTCAAGGCTATAGACAAGAAGAAGGCATTGATTATGATGAAACTTTTGCTCCCGTTGCAAGACTGGAGGCCATCCGACTGTTTTTAGCCTTTGCTGCCAACCATAACATAAAGGTGTATTAAATGGATATCAAGTGTGCATTTTTAAACGGTAAGATCAAAGAAGAGGTATATGTTTGTCAACCTCCTGGTTTTGAAGATGCATTTTATCCAGATCATGTGTCACACCCTGACCCGTAGCGGAAATAAAAGTCGGGGCATGATTGGGTTTTCATCAAAGCTCATGACATTTACTATAATTGAGTTTCGTATTTATTAGTTAAATTTAAAAGAGATTATCCAAACACATAAAATCATACAAACACAAGAAAAATGTTCTAGACAAGACATGTTTTATTCATCTTCTAAAGCCAAATCCTAAGTGTTCCTATCCTCATCCTGTCCACTTGTATCATGTGTAAAATAAATATTTGGGTCAACAAAAGTTGGCGAGTGAATCTCATCTACCATTTGAAAAAAAATAGTTATATTGATTAATTAAATAAAATGTGCATAAACCAAATATGAACAAACATGTATGTAAATTTATCCACAAACGACATAATATCAAACAATGAGCATGACAATTAATGAACTGTGAGATCAAGGCTCAATCAAACGGAGCCGATCTAATGAGGCACGCGATGCTCAACTCGTATCCAACAAGGAACTGATGGGCCTTATATGAATGATTGCACTGAAATGATAAAATGTAACCACATATAAGAACAAACAAATATATACATAACACGTTAGATCATATTATAGTAATAACACAAAGGTTTGAATAAACGAAATACGTAACCGACACATGATACACTCCAAAACATGAATAAAAAGGGGAATTTGTAAGGGTTGACCGGGTCAACCGGTTTGACTTATGGATTATTGGCAACGTGTGAGGTTCGAACTCGTGACCTTCCGTAAACGTGCACGCAGCTTTACCAACTGAGTTACGTGTCTAACCCGAAGTATTCTCTATTTTAATATATATATATATATATATATATATATATACTAGTTAGATTAATTCAGAAATTTGTTTAATTTAAAAAGGTTTTTATTTTCTTCAAAATGTAACCGGTCGCTGCCCCAACCCGGTTCGAACCTGTGACCTTTGACTTACGTTGCACCCAGCACTACCAACTGGGCTAGGTGGCTAACCCGGTAATAGCTGAATTTACATTTCTTTTATATGCTTACACAGTTTGATAACTTATTTATTTAAAAAGAATTTGTTAAATGATCGGACGGCCGCACATAGAGAGACTCGAACTCGAGACGTGTTGGATAGAATTGCACACAGTCCACCACTGGACTGTGTGTCTAACCTATTTAAAACACCAGGATTAATTATACTTATGCACTAACAGATTTCATCTTCTTCATATAAATCACCCAGAACCCGAACCCTCCTGCTAACATGATTAAACAGTTGCGGTTTAATTGTTTCGAGATAACAATACGTGAAATAAGAGGTAGCAAAAGATTTAGATGAGTATACCGATTCGGAGACGTGCTACGATGTTTCCGGTGGAGAGTTTCGGCGATGAACCGAAGATTCCGACGATGTCGATTCGAACAGAAAAGGAGTTGGGTGTAAAGATTGAGAGTGGCGTGTTCTATTGAGATGGATCGGTATTTATAATGCTCAAGAACAGTTTCAAATCTTCAATTTTAAAACCCATGATTACTTTGCGGTTTCAGCAAATTGATCAAGATTTTCGGTTGTAATTCATTGTTCAAAATCGTTATAACCGTCGTTTAATCATAAAAGATGTTAATTGATTTGGTTTTGAAGGTTGTCGACGGTTACAGGACGGCAAATTTTGAATTTGCAGATTGGTGTTTTTTTTTGCATAAAACTCAATAAATTTCAAGATTATTCATAAATGTGCGTGTGGTCTAGTGGTGTACAATGTGTGTATACTTGTTGGGAACCCGGGTTCGAAACCCGGCTGTTCCTATATATATATATATATATATATATATTAGCTTTAGACTTTATTAATTAATATTACTTTTTATTTATTTCATATTTTAACTATATAATCTAGTTATAAACCTCAAAAATTAAAGAATACGAGTTTGTACCATAAATAAGAGTGTATTGAAACTTCGACTTAAATACTTGATTTATTTAAACGAATCGGGTTTTGGAACCCGTTTTACACAAATGTTACATCATGTCTACAAGCTTAACAAAGCTTTGTATGGCTTGGAACAAACACCAAGAGCCTAATATATTATTTCCACCTTTCTCTTATCCATTGGTTTTACAAGGGGCAAAATTGACAAAACCTTATTTCTGAAATGAAGAGGAAAGGATTTAATGCTTGTCCAAATTTATATAGATGACATCATTTTTGTATCCACATGCACTACCATGTGTGAAGAGTTCAGACAACTCATGGCAGCAGGGTTTAAAATGAGTGCAATGAGTGAACTCCAATGTTTTCTTGGTCTCCAAGTAACACAATTGCAAAATGGTACATTCATTCACCAAAGTAAGTATGTCAAAGAACTACTTACAAAATTTGATATGAATAATTGTAAACCATGTAGCACACCCATGGCAACCATAAAGCTTGTCACTGTTGATGACAAAGATGACTTGGTTGATCAAACTCTTTATAAAAGCATGATAGAGCCTTTATTGTACCTAACTGTATCAAGGCCAGGCATCATGTTTACAACATGTGTTTGTGCCAGATCCTAGTCAGCACCTAAGAAGTCCATGATTTCTACAAGTCTTTCAACAAAATGCATTGATTCATTGATCTGAATATCTTTTAACGGTATATGGAGATTTTCGTCGGCGAGACACTTTTTCAAGTTTGATACATGGAACGTGGGATGAAATCTATTGTGTTCTTCTAGTAAATCAAGCTTGTATGCTACAGGACCAACTCTCTCGAGTATTTTGAATGGTCCCACATAGCGTGGTGCTAGCTTGCCTTTTTGACCAAAACGAACCACTCCCTTCCACGGTGATACTTTCAAAAGTACTTAATCGCCAACACAAACTCAAGTGGCTTTCGTAGTTATCAGCGTAACTCTTTTGATGACTTCGAGCTGCTAGAAGATTATTGCGGATCTTAAGAATTTTATCAGTCGTTTCTTGAATCAATTCAGGTCCAGTGATTTGGGCTTCCCCAATTTCGTGCCAACATACTGGAGATCGGCACTTACGACCGTATAAGGCTTCAAAAGGAGTCATGCCGATGCTTGAGTGATAGCTATTGTTGTATGGAAATTCAACTACCCACTTACCCTTGAAGTCTATGACACATGCTCGCAACATGTCTTCAAGAGTTTGTATAGTGCGCTCAGATTGACCATCAGCTTGAGGGTGAAAGTCGGTGCTGAGATCTAAACGTGTACCCAATGCTGATTGCACGGCTTGCCATGTTCGTGAAGTAAAACGATCGTCTCGATCTGAAATGGTACTTAAGGGCACACCATGACGGCTTACAATTTCATCAATATAGATACGAGCTAACTTCTCATTCTTAAAATCTTCGCGGATTGGAATGAAATGAGCTGATTTAGTGAGACGATCAATGATAACCCAAATTGTGTCATACCCACTAGAAGTGTGAGGTAACCCGGTAATGAAGTCCATGGTTATGTCTTCCCACTTCCAAACAGGTATTTCAGGTTGGACGGGTAATCCTGAAGGTCGTTGGTGTTCAGCTTTAACCTTTGAACATGTGAGGCACTTGGAGACAAAGATGGCGATATCTTTCTTCATGCCAGGCCACCAGTATGAGTATCGTAGGTCTTGATACATCTTATTAGCACCTGGATCTATAGAGTATCGTGTTTTGTGAGCCTCGTTCATAAGAAAAACACGAAGGTCGTCACGATCAGGTAGCCAAATACGATTTAAGTAGTAAAGGATACCATCGGACTTGGATTCTAATTTGCTTTAGCTCCACAAGACAATTCATCTCGTACATCATTTTCCGTGACATAAATATGTTGAGCTGCTCGAATTTGGTTTTAAAGATCAGCTACAATTTGAGAACACAAAAGATGGATGGAGTTCGCATACTCTTTTCGACTAAGAGCATCAGCCAAAACATTGGCTTTCCCAGGATGATATCGAATTTCACAGTCGTAATCATTTAAGAGTTCGACCCATCGCCGTTGCCTCATGTTCAACTCCTTTTGATTAAAGATATGTTGGAGGCTCTTATGGTCAGTGTAAATTTCACACTTGGTACCATAGAGATAGTGTCTACATATCTTTAGAGCGAACACAACTGATCCAAGTTCTAGGTCGTGAGTGGTATAGTTCTTTTCATGTATTTTGAGTTGCCTTGAGGCATAGGCTATCACCTTTCCTCTTTGCATTAGAACACAACCTAGTCCTTCCCCTGTCACGTCACAATAAACCACAAAGTCTTCACAACCATCAGGAAGAGTAAGGATAGGTGCATCACAAAGTTTTTGCTTTAAAGTTTGGAAAGCCTCTTCTTGCCTGGCCCTGAAATAAAGGGTTTGCCCTTGTGAGTCAAGGTTGTGAGTGGTATGGCGATACGAGAAAAATTTGCGATAAAACGTCGATAATAACCACCTAGCCCAAGAAATGACCTAACTTCGGTAGGAGTGCGTGGCGCTTGCTATTCTTGCACTGCTTTGATCTTTGCAGGGTCGACATGTATCCCTTTGTCGTTGACAATATGACCAAGAAATTGGACCTCTTTTAACCGAAACTCACATTTCGAGAACTAAGCATACAGCTTTTCGGTTCTCAAAAGTGTTAGGATGAGTCGAAGATGTCGTTCATGATCGGATTTGGTCTTAGAATAAATAAGAATATCATCAATGAAGACTATGACAAAACGATCGAGGTAGGGTTTACACACCCTATTCATCAAATCCATGAAAATAGCAGGAGCATTGGTCAAACCAAAAGGCATAACCATGAATTCATAGTGGCCATAACGAGTTTGAAAAGCAGTCTTTGGAATGTCTTCTTCACGTACTCTAAGTTGGTGATAACCAGAACGAAGATCGATTTTTGAGAAACATGTGGCACCCTGAAGTTGATCTAGAAGATCATCGATACGAGGTAAAGGATAGCGGTTCTTAATAGTCAGCTTGTTGAGCTCTCAATAGTCGATACACATTCGAAAAGTTCCATCTTTCTTCTTTACGAAAAGAACCGGCGCTCCCCAAGGTGATGAGCTAGAACGAATAAATCCTTTATCAGTCAACTCTAGCAACTGACTAGCTAATTCTTGCTTTTCAGAGGGGGCTAACCGATATGGAGATTTTGCAACTGGTGTAGCACCAGGTACAAGATCAATTCGGAATTTGACTTCTCGCATAGGAGGAAGTCCTGTGGAAATACTTGAGGAAATTCTTTAATGATTGGAATGTCTTCGAGCTTCTTTTCCTTGCCTTCCTTTTTGACGATGTGAGCTAAGAATGCGATATAGTCTTTGCGAAGGTCTTCGAGCTTAGAGGCATGACATCAATTTGAGCCCTTTGGAGGGGGTTTCACCAAAGATACGTAAAGTTTGACCGTTAGCGAGAGGAATTCGAATAAACTTCTCATAACAAACAACTTCAGCGTGATGCTGACTAAGCCAGTCCATTCCAATGATGACGTTGAAACTACCCAACTTCATCGGGATGAGATCAATTGAAAAGTCATGATCATTGAGAGTAAGAGTGCAATCACGAATAATTGAGTCTAACGTAATAGGTTCACCATCTGCGACTTCCATCGTGAATGATTCAGCTAGACTAACGCGAGGTAAATCAAGTATAGATTCAAACTCTAAAGACATGAAACTCTTATCCGCACCAGTGTCAAATAGAATAGATGCATAAGTACCGTTAATGAGAAACGTACCATTAACCACATTATATCAGCTCTAGCTTGATTGGCATTGATGTTGAAAGCTCTTCCTCTTGCGGGTGGATTGGCTTGGTTGGCTTGGTTCAGTGGATTGGCTTATGCTTGGGCATTTATGATATTCACCAAACGTGGGCAAGTGTTTCAAAAATGGGTGGGATCACCGCAATTGAAACAGGCTCTGACTGGCTGCATCATAGGGTAGTTGGGTTGATAGTATGGTTGAGCCATAGGTTGAGCAGGTGGTAACAGCAGAGGTTGTTGGTATTGGGCTTGGCCTACCACTTGGTTGTTGGGTTGGGCTTGAGGTTGATTGCGGTTTAGTCTTTCAAGGATGTGACAAGTTTGAATTGTATGACCTGCACGACCACAACTTGTGCAATGAAGGCATGGGTTCTCAGGAGGGTGGTGGTATTGACATCGGTTGCCTTTTGGATTAGATCCAATATATGGTTTCTTCAATGGGGCGGCAGGAGGAACAACTTGTGTGATTGGAGCGGCAGTGATTGGGGGATTGGTTTGAGTAACAGCGAAATTCTTCCCATTGCATTTCCTTTTACAAGCAAACTTAGAAGACGATCCGGTTTGGGTTGGGGTTTCAGCAGGTGTCTTGTCTTTCTTCTTCTCGTCTTTGAAATCACCGTTTCTGATGCGATTTCCCATGAGCTCAGTAGCTAGCTCCATCACAACCTCGAGTGTTGCAGGTGTAGTGCTCATCACAGAATCTTGAATTTTCGAGGGAAGACCTCGAATGTAATGCTTAATTAAACGGTAGAGTGGAGTGAACAAGTTGGGGACCATCTGATTAGCTCAAGGAATCTCTAATTGTATGTTATGTGGTCTCCCTCCTTTTACTTCAAAAAGTAGAACTCATCCTCTAATTTCTTGATTTCGCTTCTTGGACAGAAGCATCTAGTCATAAGCTCCCCCAACTCTTCCCACGTTAAGGCCACAGCGGCTTCAACACCTCTTCTACCTTTCTCTGCGTTCCACCACGTAAGTGCTACTCCATACAAATGACCAGTAGCATAACGCACCTTGTGATCATCGAGACAATCGCAGTTGAGGAAAGTGCTCTCCATCTCCTCAAACCAACGGAGGAGGGCGGTGACACCTTCAGTCCCCTCGTATTTTGGAGGGTCGCAGGAGTTGAAGTGCTTGTAGGTGCACTTGGTGGTGTTGGTGGAAGGATTGACAACATTTTGACCTCCTTGATTTGTTGGATTGATGGGATTAGCAGCAAGAGCTTGTTGGACTTGAACTACGATGTCGGGAAGTACGACGGCCATCTGTTGGGCTATTTGAGTAGCCATGCGCTCGCCAGATCTTCCTGACCTTCTACCACCTCGAGAGTGTCTAGCAGATATCTATAGGAAATACGTAGCGAGATTATGAGTTGAACGTTTTGGGTGTCATGTGTCGTAAAAGAAAAATAAATGAGGAAATAAGTTTACTACATCTATAGGATGTCTTGGGCTTTGCTCATATTTGTGCCCCCCATATGTCTCCCATACTTTGGCCTAGGTAGTCATGTGGGCCCCCATGACTACTGGGCTTTGTAGGGTTCACATTGGTGTTGGTCTGTTAACACTCGCACCACCCAAATGAAAATTGTAAAACATGATTGCGAGATATAAGGTCAGAGGGTGTCCAGGTGTAGACACAGTGACAACTCAAAGTGGGGTTAGTTCACACAACGTTTGGTGGGGCATGCTTTGGCCTAACAGGTCCTTCATACTCTCATCGTTAGTCCCCAGGTAGGCAAACTGGTCCATTATGTTGGATTTATACGAATGCCAATCCTAGACAGGACGTTTCGACTACCGATACTCGTACCCTTCCAGTTACTACATGCCCGTCGTAGAACTCACTTTGATCAGATTGAAAAACAAGAAAACATCATAAAATTCTAGAAAAGGAAATCATGGTAAATGTGAAGTTGTGATGTGTATGTCTGTGTAGGCATGATATGTTAATGATATATATACCACAATAAATATCACACAATAACATTTAATAGTGAAAAGTGCTTGCATGCATTTGTGTGTGGAATGAATATGAAACAAATAAACATCATGAGTTTGCAAGTAACATATAAACAATTAAAATCTAATCAACTATAGTATAGGCCCTAAGGGTCTAATAACCTATCCTATATCCCTATAGTCAAAAGCTCTGATACCAATCTGTCACACCCTGACCCGCATCGGAAATAAAAGTCGGGGCATGATTGAGTTTTCATCAAAGCTCATGACATTTACTATAATTGAGTTTCATATTTATTAATTAAATTTAAAAGAGATTATCCAAACATATAAATTCATACAAACACAAGAAAAATGTTCTAGACAAGACATGTTTTATTCAACTTCTAAAGCCAAATCCTAAGTGTTCTTCTCCTCAGCCTGTCAACCTGTAACATGTGTAAAATAAAGATTTGGGTCAACAAAAGTTGGCGAGTGAATCTCATCTAACATTTGAAAAAAAAAATAGTTATATTGATTAATTAAATAAAATGTGCATAAACCAAATATGAACAAACATGTATGTAAATTTATCCACAAACCACATAATATCAAACAATGAGCATGACAATTGATGAACTGTGAGATCAAGGCTCAATCAAACGGAGTCGATCTAATGAGGCACACGAGGCTCAACTCGTATCCAACGAGGAACTGATGGGCCTTATATGAATGATTGCACTAAATGATAAAATGTAGCCACATATAACAACAAACAAACATATACATAACACGTTAGATCATATTATGGTAATAACACAAAGGTCTGAATAAACGAAATACGTAACCTACACATGATAACAATTGTGCACGATTTAGGATTCACCAACGAGGGAAACTAACCTAAATAATCACGTAAAAATTCGAAAATATATGCATTTTTATTTGAATTTAAGATTTCTAATTAATGCTTTTTATTAGGTTTTTTTAGATTTATTTTTGTGGTATTTATTACAATTTTTAACTTAAAAAGTCTTATTTATAAGTATTTTTAATTGATTTTTAATTAAAATAATAAAGAAATTGATTATTAAAAAAAATATACCCTTTTTACAGAAATGACCGGGTCGACGGGTTTGACTTATGGATTATTAGCAGCGTGTGAGGTTCGAACTCGTGACCTCCCGTATACGTGCACGCAGCTCTACCAACTGAGCTACGTGTCTAACCCGAAGTATTCTCTTTATTATATTATATATATATATATATATATATATAACTAGTTAGATTAATTCAGAAATTTGTTTAATTTAAAAAGATTTTTATTTTCTTCAAAATGTAACCGGCCGCTGCCCCAACCCGTTCGAACCTGTGACCTTTGACTTGCGTTGCACCCAGCCCTACCAACTGGGCTAGGTGGCTAACCTTGTAATAGCTGAATTTATATTACTTTTATATGCTTACACAGTTTGATAACTTATTTATTTAAAAAGAATTTGTTAAATGATCGGATCACAGCACATAAAGAGACTCGAACCCGGGACGTGTTGGATAAAATTGCACACAGTCCCCCACTGGACTGTGTGTCTAACCCATTTAAAACACCAGAATTTATTATAATTATGCACTAACATATTTCATCTTCTTCATATAAATCACCCAGAAACCAAACCTTCCTGCTAACATGATTAAACAGTTGCGGTTTAATTGTTTCAAGATAGCAATACGTGAAACAAGAGGTAGCAAAAGATTAGATGAGTATACCAATTCGGAGACATGCTACGGTGTTTCCGGTGGAGAGTTCCGGCGATGAACCGAAGATTCCAGCGATGTCGATTCGAACAGAAAAGGAGTTGGGTGTAAAGATTGAGAGTGGCGTGTTCTATTGAGATGGATCGGTATTTATAATCTCAAGAACAGTTTCAAATCTTCAATTTTAAAACCGTTATAACTGTCGCTTAATGGATCAAGATTTTCAGTTATAACTGATTGTTCAAAATAAGTTATAACCATCGTTTAATCATAAAAGACGTTAATTGATTTGATTTTGAAGGTTGTTGACGGTTACAGGACTGCAAATTTTGAATTGGCAGATAGGTGTTTTTGTTTGCATAAAACTCAATAAATTTTAAGATTATTCATAAATGTGCGTGTGGTCTAGTGGTGTACAATGTGTGTGTACTTGTTGGGAACCCGGGTTCGAGACCCGGCTGTTCCTATATATATATTATTTTTAGACTTTATTAATTAATATTACTTTTTATTTATTTCATATTTTAACTACATAATCTAGTTATAAACCTCAAAATTAAAGAATACGAGTTTGTACAATAAATAAGAGTGTATTGAAACTTCGACTTAAATACTTGATTTATTTAAATGAATCGGGTTTTGGAACCCATTTTACACAAATGTTACATCATGTCTACAAGCTTAATAAAGCTTTGTATGGCTTGGAACAAGCACCAAGAGCCTAATATACTCTTTCCACCTTTCTCTTATCCATTGGTTTTACAAGGGGCAAAATTGACAAAACCTTATTTCTGAAATGAAGAGGAAAGGATTTAATGCTTGTCCAAATTTATGTAGATGACATCATTTTTGTATCCACATGCACTACCATGTGTGAAGAGTTCAGACAACTCATGGCAGCAGAGTTTAAAATGAGTGCAATGGGTGAACTCCAATGTTTTCTTGGTCTCCAAGTAACACAATTGCAAAATGGTACATTCATTCACCAAAGTAAGTATGTCAAAGAACTACTTACAAAAATTGATATGAATAATTGTAAACCATGTAGCACACCCATGGTAACCACAAAGCTTGTCACTGTTGATGACAAAGATGACTTGGTTGATCAAACTCTTTATAGAAGCATGATAGAGTCTTTATTGTACCTAACTGTATCAAGGCCAGGCATCATGTTTAGAACATGTGTTTGTGCCAGATCCTAGTCAGCACTAGGAAGTCCAATCTCATTGATGTAAAAAGGATATTTAGATACGTAAAAGGTGGTCCCACACTTGGTATCTGGTATCCAGCTAATGGATATATTGAGCTTTCAGGTTATTCAGACAGTAATTTTGCTGGATGTCACACCACAAGGAAGTCAACCTTGGGAGGATGTCAATTTATAGGCAATTGCTTAGTGTATTGGCAGAGCAAAAAGCAAGCTGTAGTATCAACATCCACAGCAAAGGCTGAGTAGATTGCTGCTGCAAGCTGCACTGCTCAACTCCTATGGCTTCAAAATCAACTATTGGATTTTGGTGTAACTGCTTTAAAGACTCCTCTCATGTTAGATAGTCAAGCAACTGAAAACATCATTGAAAATCCAGTATATCATTCTACCATGCAGCACATTGACATCAGACATCACTTTGTGAGGGATTGCTATGAAAAAGGTTTGATTTCTCTGCATCATGTTCCAACTAAAGATCAACTGGCAGATGTTCTAACAAAAGGATTAAATACATCTACCTTTGAAAGTCTGATCTCTAGAATTGGTATGCTAAACATGGAATAAAAACAAGCATTTGTGTTCCATGCATAAATAGCATTAAATGTTTCAGAAAGTCAAAAATCCTTCCTTAAAAATTGAAATATTTCAATAAATCTCTAAAGTCTGCTCATAACCATTGTTTCTCCAAATCTCTGCTTGGCATGAAAATCTATCCGTTGCTGAAAGTGTATCCTCTGTTCTACTTCCACTATTGGTAAAACCACTGTTCCCAATCCACTAATAATCTAATAGTGTAAAATCACCACTAATCATTCATCTGTTCGGAACCACTGCTGGTATCTAGAAGAGGTTTCTAAACAACTGTCTTCCATTATCCAACAGAGTTTACACGTGCACGGATGTTAGCCATCAGATCTTTTGGAAACCGCTTCAGCATTCACTTTTCACTTTATAAACCCTGTTTCATCCAAACAGAGTTCCACTTGCTGTTTTTATTTCATAAATCTCCATTACTCTCATCTTCTTCCAAACTCTCAATAATAACTCTTTCACCATGAATCTCATCATAAAAACTCCCCACAACTACCTTTCAATATTCGAAAAAACCAATAATAACACTGCGTTTCACTCCATGATTGATGTTCTACAAACATCATCAGACAAAGATGTGTTACTGGCCAATGCTCCGATTTATCTCGACACCCTTCGCCAATTTTGGGCAAATGCTGAACTCGAGGTTCAAAACAAAAAGCCTTTTGCCATCACTTCAAAGATTGGACAATCACTTGTTCAAATCTCTCCATCTAGTATCTCCAACACATTTGGTCTTAACGACCTCGATGACCCCAGTTCTTTCCCAAAGAAAGATTTACACGCTGAATTCATTGAGCGAGGATATGAAGGTTAATTATGAGGTATTACCATTTTTAAACCTGAATTTCCCACTGACATGAAATTCTTTTTCCACACACTTTTATTATGTTTATCAGCCAAAACAACTGCTTTTAATGAAATACCTTTTTGTTGCAAATTTAATTTCTCTCAGGTATTGTTTTCTAATTTGGTTGCAAATTTTAATAATATTAAAGAGGGTAAAGCTTTTTTGATACACCCTAGGTTGTTGAGTTTCTAGTTACAAAAATAAGTTTCTAAAACTGATTTTCAACAAGGTGTCATCTGTGAAGTTGGTAGCCTTAAGCATGAAACTTTTACTAGACTCTCAACACAAAAACCAAAGGTGTTGAAAACAAAAGCAATAGAGACTAGGCAAATTTTGACTACTTCCACAACCTCTGCTCCTTTCTCTGTTGCTGAGCCCACTACTCCTGGTGAACATGGCACTTTGTGCAACCCCCACTAGAAAAACCCAAAAAGAAACCCATTAAATCCAAGAAGCTCACCAAACACCCAAAAAGGTAACTCTGGAAGATGAGATCCCAGTGGTTTTACCTGTGACAGCACCTAAGTCACTTACAACCACTGCTGTTACTTCCTCATAGCAGTTGGTTCAAAGATCTCCACCATCACAAGCTCCTCTTGCTTCCTCACAAAAGGAACAAGTTGTAAGTACAGGGACACCACACAATGAGGTAGATGATTCAATTAAACATTTGTTCTCAACCCCCTCTCCCAGGGCTATGTCTCTTTCTACTCCATTACCCACCTCTCCAATTCCTTCCACATTTTTACCTCTGTTTTAAGTTATTAAGAAAACTCAGATTACAAGCAGTCCCTCTCAATCACCCATCATTGAGAGTTTAGCTCCAGCATTGACTGAATCTGAGAAAACTCAGTTAGCCAACCTAGAAACAGTTGAGGAAGTTACACCCCATGAGTTACATGTAACTCTTGGTGGTAGTCCAAGTGAAGCAACTACTACAACTGCTGCTACAACAGTGGCTCAATTGGACAGTGATTACATACATAAGACTTCCTTGAAGGCAACAACTGCTGAGGCTGCAATAGTATCCTCTGAAACAGTTGGAAGTCCCTAGTACCAAAAACAATGGGCATTTGGTTCTGACAACATTGAGACTCCTCATGTTGATGATCTAAATACAACTACCACTGGTAGTAATTTAGATGATCATATTCATTTAGGTGATAAATTACAATATCAAGAATTGATAGAGAGAATCAATACCATGGAATCATCTAGTGATGAAATTAAATCCATGATGACACAAATGCTACAAAATTCTCAACCTCAACCATCTCCAACACAAAATGCTGAAGAGCTATGGAAGGTTATTCAACCAATCATCCTAGCTCAGAGACAATTGGCAGATATTTAGCATGAAACCCGTATGAAGTTGATCCGCAATATGGTCGAGGCTCAATATAAAGATACACAAGTCGACATTAAAGCCATTAAAGACCACTTGCTAAAACCTACTGGCTCTGCCCCGGTTATCATTCTTCAAGATGACATAGAAGATGATGCCAGAAAGGGGGAGAAAGATTACATGAGAAAGTTGCAACCTGACTCAAATGTTAAATCAAAGGTGCAATAACAGCTAGCAACCACTACAACCACTGCTAAAGCATCCGAAGCTAGTTTGGGAAAAGGAATTGATAAGACCCTAAACAAAGAAGCTGAAAGGATTGCTAAGAGAAAAGCAGCAAAGACAAGATACACTTGAAGAAAAAGCTTTGAGGCTCATTAAAGAAGAAAAAGCTAAGCAGCTGGAAAAAGAAGATGTTGGTATTTCAAGACAAAGAAAGCCTACAAGATAAGCAAGACAACCAACTCCCATCTCTTCTACAACGACTGCTGATGCTACTATCATTGTATCCTCTGTCACCATAACCCCAACAGATGTTAGGATAGATGTTGTGACAGCAGATGTTGGAACAACAGATGTTCCTCAAACCACTGCTCTAATTACATTTCCAACTTTAACCAAACCATTATCCACACCACCTCGAATTCCTACACATCCACCATCTCCAAAACTTAAATTCCAACGCACAAAGAAACCTTTTGTTGTTGTTGATGATGATGATGATGAGAGTCAATCATCACTCCCTGCATCATCAAAATCCACTTCACAACCATCCTCATCACTGACATTCCAGAAACCCCAATTCCACCCTTGCACTTATCATCTTCATTCCTTCTAATGGGTGCACTATACCCTTTGGAACTTTTTGCTGTTAAAGGAGAGATAGAAGCTTTCTACAAGATAGAGGATCCAAAACAGAGAGAATCTCAACCTTACTGGGGTATCGAAAGCCTAAGAATCTTGATGAATATCTTAAGTTAAAGGCTAGACAAGCTGAGTCCATTGCAAAAGACAAATCAAAAGATACAGATGACAAGGCTTTACAAATCTTCTTGCAATTACAACTGAGCAAAGTGAGAAACACTGAAGAATTTGCTAAGAAGTTGAGTAAGTCTATGTCCTGAAAAACCAAATTCTGATGATCCAGAGCTAAAACAATATTATCTTGACCATATTATGAAGTTCATGTCTTACAAAGCAACAATGGCTCAATTTAAAGACTGGTCGGCAAATAAGCTAAAAGAAGAAATTGAAAAAATTCATACAATGGTCAAGGATCCTTCAAAGAAGCCTACTCCTCCTACTTGGAAAAAGGCTAAACTTAAAAGCCAAGACCATGCTCTAATGATTAAAAGAATGAAAGCCGAACTTGTTGATGCTTTATATGGAACAATAATGCAAATTGCTAGATGGTCAGAACCAAAAGTGGTAGATACCTACAGAAGATTGAAAGAGCTAAGAAAGAAAGATCCTTCTGTCCCAAGAAAGCCAATCTATTCTCAACCAACCACTGCTCCTCAACAGACTCATGCACCTAAAAGATCAACTTCAACCTCTGGCTTACCCACCCTTGCCTTAAATCAAGCAAAGAGGCAAAGCGGATGGAAGAAGAGGATCAAAGGATGCATGAAGAACTAAGAAAAGAGGGGATAAAGAATCAAATTTTGTACCACACAGATGCTGCAAGTGATAAGCTTAGAGCCACACTTTCTACACTTGTAAGCAGACCTATCACACCCAACTCATCACAAATAAACATACTCCCAAAAAAACCATCTGACTCAAAAATTCTAAAATGGAAGTCTTCCATAGACACCCATGAATTGACACTACCCAGGTCAGATGGTAGAGTTCAAAAGATAAAAATGGATGATACATATGTTCTAGATGCAGCTGAATTCCAAGACTTTGTCACACACCGGATTTCAAACCCGAAATCCAAACACCGGTGGCCCGGGTGGGGAGTATCGTGACGTTAGTTGATAACATCATTGTCAATTAAACATAGCACAGCGGAAGTCTTGGAGTAAAATTACTATTACAAACCGAAATGTTCGAAATCTAAAATAATTTACATGCTCGTAATAGAAGATCCACAGGCGGATCGTAAAATGTACAAGAAAGAATACAAAACAGACTTTAGGCAGATCTAAGGATTTGCAAGATCCTCTTATTCTCTACCAAGCAGCTTCCGGCCTATTTCGTAGTATACATGCAAATTAGCCTTTGGAAGATACGTCAGCTTACGCTGGTAAATACACCCAACTGACTCATTTTGGAAACATTAAAAATGGTTCTAAGTGCAAACGGCACCAAAATATTTTATTAACTTGGAAAAGTTGACCTTGCAATGGACCAAACGATAATAATTTACCGTATCCCAAGCCCGTATAGGGAAAATAAGTTGAGAGTATTTACCTGAGCTAGTCTTCATCTTTTAATTTTAAATAACTCAGCCGTATACAAAAGTACCAAGTGCAGATAGCATTTACTGAGAAGGCTCTAGTCTGGATTATGGCATAAGTAGCCAATTAAATACTAACGGTCTTATAAACCGAATAGTGTACATGATCATTACGTATAACGCTTGATTAAACGATGATTGGATAGAATGTAGTTTAAACCCGACAAGTACCTAGACTTGTATAATATGGGTAAACTATAAGCATTCTGGATTTTGAAACATAAATGACAAGGTTAAACCCGTTACGGCTAAATTCTATAAAATAGTTACATATACGTAACTGTGTGCATAATAGCGATATCGGGTAACCGGATAAGTCATGGACAAGTTCTATATGCCATTATACTTTAAATAAGTTAAGATATCAGTAGGATATCAACTTGTACGCCCGTTATGGTTTTAAAACGAAACTATGCCTCATAAGGGCATTTTGGTAATTTCATACCATATAAAAAGAACTTGAATATATTTAATGTTATAATTATAAGTATTCTGGAAAAATACATTTATTTATGACATAATATTAGTAGGATATCAATTATATGTGTAAATTATCTTTTATGACCAAACTATGCACCGAAGGGGCATTTTGGTCATTTTACACATAGTTTATAAATTATTTAGGATTCTGAGTTTATAACATGTACCTACTGTAATTACGTTTAAAATCAGTTTTGGAATCAGTAGGTATCTAGTTTTGGTCAATAATATAGTTTAAAACCATACTATGCGCCGAAATGGCGCTTATGTCGTAAGATGACGTTGTTAAGCGATGTTTAATGAAAACTGACCTTAGGGTCAGACTTAAAATGTTTAAAATATGTTATTTAATATAACATATCAGTAGGTAAATGATTTACCTTGAAAAGATTGATTAAAATCATTTTATGAGTCACAAGGACTAAAACCGTCATTTATCGACATAGTTTAAGGACCTGCTTGGAAACTCAGTTTACAACTTGGTTTAACATCCCAAATAATCCTACTTATAATATTACATTAGTAGGAAACTCACTTTCAAGTTTATTATCATTAAAACCTTGTTTTGTTCAAAAATGGCATTTTGGTCAAAAATGGCATAATTATGGAACTTGTGCATAAACTTAGATTCTAATTATGATCATGTAATATAACCTCAGAGGGTTATGATACATTATATTATGATCATAATACAACTTTAGATCAGTATGTAACTAATCTAAATCGGGTCAGAATCGAAAGTCAAAGCAGAAGTCAAACTTTGCGACTTTCGGTTGCGAACCGACCCTAGAACTGAAATTGACGAGCTGAACATGTTTATACATGTTCTAATAATTATTACCAACTTGTTTAAGTGTCAAAACAAGTTTCATAACATATATAAGATCAATTTATGATTTTTCCAAAAAATGGTCTGTTTGACTTTTTAATAACATAACTTTGACCCGTCAATTGGTCTAGCAAACGTGATCTTCAGTGTCACACCCCGACCCACAGCGGAAAAGGTGATCGGGGTATGATTGGGTTTTCATCAAAGCTCATGACATTTATTATAATGTTTCATATTTATTATTTCAATTTAAAAGATATCATACAATCATATCAAACAAATACAACATGTTCTATTCATCCTTCTAAACTTCATTATTTTTCTTCTAAGGCAATTTCCTATGTTTTCCTTGCTTCATCCTGTTCACCTGTATCATATGTAAAAATGCTTTTTGGATCAACAAAAGTTGGCGAGTGAACCTTGTTAGAAAACATTTATTATTTATTTCTTATTGTATTTAATACGGAAAATTGTGCAATATTCCTATATGAACAAACGTAAATAAACATACAATAACAAACAATTAGCATACAATAACAACCCAATAGCATACCATAACAAACAACAACAAACAATAACATACATTAACAAAAATGGGGAACGGACGGCCTATGATAAATGTATGTACTGAAAATGATAAATGTCTGTGCGATCAAGGCTCAATCAAACGGAGCCGATCGTATTGCATGTACTGAAAATGATAAATGTCTGTGCGATCAAGGCTCAATCAAACGGAGCCGATCGTATTGCATGTACTGAAAATGATAAATGTCTGTGCGATCAAGGCTCAATCAAACGGAGCCGATCGTATGTTGGCAACGCCAGGTTCACGCTCATAATGTAATGGGGAACTGCTCAACGCTCATAATGTAATGGGGAGCGGCGGCCTATGAAATTGCATGTACTGAAAATAATAAATTAAATCTAAACAATAACCACACAAACAGTTTATACAAGCTGAATACACATTTGTTCATGATATGATGTATGCACAATGATTTAAATATAATAAATGGTAAGACACATGATACACCCCAAAAACGTGATTAAAACGGGGAATTTGTAGAGATTCACTCACAGTGGGTGCGTTCGGTTGATGATGTTGAATGCGCACGAGTTTAGAGGATTGATCGACGAGGAAAAACTAACCTAATTAATAACGAAAAGTAAGGTAAATAAATGGATTTTATTAACAACTTTAATAGGATTTTTGGATATATTTTCGTGAGTTTAAGGCTATTTTCTAACTTTAAAAATGTTATTTTTAAGTATTTTAATTGATTTTTAATTTAAATAAATATAAAATAATAAAAAAAATGTTGATTTTTGACCGTTGACTTGTTGACCGTTGACTGTTTGACCGGTTTTATTGTGTGTAAGTATGCGCCGGGCAGGACTCGAACCCGAGACCTCCCGTACGCGTGCACGCGGCTCTACCAACTGAGCTACGTGTCTAACCCGAAATATTTCTGTTTTTAATTATATTTATATACTAATTAAGTTAATCCGAAAATCACTTAGTTTAAAATAAAGATTTAATGTATCGACTCGGTGCTCTCCACAGGTCTCGAACCCGGGACCTGTGGTTTAGTTTGGCACACAGTCCACCGCTGGACTGTGTGTCTAACTTGGTAAATATTCTGATTTTTATTATACTTAACATCTTACTGAGTTAACCCGGTTCGGTTTAAAAAAGAAGGCATTTTATTACAGCGAATGTGTGTGTGTCAAGGATCGAACTCGCGGCGTGTGCGTATTGTTTGCACACAGTCCACCGCTGGACTGTGTGTCTAACCCGTTTATAATACCGATTTTAATTAATCTTATAATGTTAACATACTTCATCTTCTTCGCCAAATTTACAGACACTGATTTACTCAACTGTTTCTTGCTTTAAAACGATTAACAAATGTACAAAAGACTAAAATGAAATGGCAGAGACGATTTTGGAAGTAAACATACCGGAGAACGATTTATCTCAGATTTCCGGCAAGTCGTCGGCTCTGTTTTTGTATGAACTTCAACTGAGCGAACAAATTAACAGTTTTGATTAGCTAAGTGTGGAATTGAAGTACTAAACAAGAGTTACCAGGAGGTTTAGAAGGCTATACCGTTTCACAGTAAGAATTGAGAATTTTCAGCAGTTTTCCGGCGAGAGTGAATTACCCGATATCGACGTCTGAAATTGATTCCGATTGAAGGGTTTGAGTTAGCAACAGTTTAACAACTGATAGACGATGAAAGAATTGAGTGACTCACTGATTTGATAGAAAACACGGTTTTCCGGCGAAAGTCCGGCGAGTTCAAATAGCTGCTCCGACGAACTGAAAGTTGTGCGAAAATGAAATTGAAGGTTTGCAGAATGTGTTTGAGTCGCGAGAGGGGTCTATGATTGGAGTAATTCAGGAATTGAAAGTTTTCGGTTATTAAAACCGATCCACTCTTGAATTCAAGTCCATTCAAAGCTTAATTGATTGGAGGTGTCGGTGTAGCGGTTATAATCGGTAAACCGCGAACAATCAAACGTTTTTGGACGTTTGGTGACCGAATTCGGTTACAGTTAGCGTAATCAGATCGCTTCATGATTGACCATAAAGTTTAATTGTTTCCTAGAATTCACAGAAAACATCAAGTGGCGGAGTGGTTGTATGTGTGTGTGATAAGTCTTTGAGCTTAAACCCGGCTGACCCGGGTTCGAGTCCCGGCTTCAGCATTTTATTTTTAAATCACTATTTTTAATACTTTTCAAATATAACTTTTATATTCTAATATACTTATTAATTATGTATCGTTTAAAATTAATTTGAGCATTAAATATGCAACGAAATTTTTAACTGGTTGTTCGGTTAATAAACGAAGCGGGTTTGGTAAATCCGGTTTTTGACGGATCATACAGTATCCCCTACTTTTTAGAAATTTCGTCCCGAAATTTAAATAGTGGCATGTTTGACTCAAAAGGATGGTGTTTTAATTTGACAGTTACATACTTAGAAAGGGGTAAGAGTTTAAATTTTGTTTGAGGCGGTAACGTTCCTTGCAAGGGTTGAGTACCCTACTACAGGAATCGCTTTTTGATGCCTAAGATAATGAATATTGATAAACAGAGTTGATTGACTAAATATGATTTCATGCGCAAGAGTTTTGATATGTTTGGAAAGATAAGGTTATATCCTAAAACAAAACTTCTACTACTACAACCTACATGGAACTTCTCATAACCGCCTGACAATGCCTCTGATTCTTTGACAAGAATACTTATATATAGGAAGTACCAGCGGCGTATCCACCATATTCTTGTCAAATTTTCATTGTTTTATCAGTAAGTTACGATTGGTTCTATGATGTGACTCTAGAACATAAATAAACACAACAACCAATGTCTGAGTCCTAATTCTGATAGCATACATGTTTGAATGGTGACAGTTCCTCTCTCGTTTGTTATGATGAAGAGGTTAGTTTATGTAGAGATAGAACACAATCCAATTTCTTTGAATGATGAGATGATATGAATGCTAAATCAGTGAGTGTAACACAAACTTCAACCAAGACAATACTAAATCCTACATGGAACTTCTCATAACCGCCTGATAATGCCTCTGATCCTTTGACAAGAATACTTATATATAGGAAGTACCAGCGGCGTTTCCACCATATTCTCGTCAAATTTTCATTGGTTTTATCAGTAAGTTATGATTGGTTCTATGATGTGACTCTAGAACATAAATAAACACAACAACCAATGTCTGAGTCCTAATTCTGATAGCATACATGTTTGAATGGTGACAGTTCCTCTCTCGTTTGTTATGATGAAGAGGTTAGTTTATGTAGAGATAGAACACAATCCAATTTCTTTGAATGATGAGATGATATGAATGCTAAATCAGTGAGTATAACACAAACTTCAACCAAGACAATACTAAATCCTACATGGAACTTCTCATAACCGCCTGATAATGCCTCTGATCCTTTGACAAGAATACTTATATATAGGAAGTACCAGCGGCGTATCCACCATATTCTTGTCAAATTTTCATTAGTTTTATCAGTAAGTTATGACTAGTTCTATGTGACTCTAAAACATAAACAAACACAATCAACCAAAGCTTGAGTCTTAATTCTGATAGCATACATTTTTGAATGATGACAGTACCTCTCTCGTTTGTTATGATGGAGAGGTTAGTCCATGTAGAAGTGAGACACAGCTCAACTTCTTTAAATGATGACACTGTGATATGTCGTGAGGTATGATGATATGAATGTTAAATCAATGAGTATAAAAACAAAACTGAAATAGTAATTTGCATTAAAATCCTTGGATAAATTTCCAATTTAAAATTGAGACACGTGAAAATTGAGATAACATAAAGAAAAACATAAAACTAAGCGGTTGGAGTTGAATCTTGATTTTTGGTGAAGGTGACTAGTTGGGTGATTCGTTTGGGCCGTCATTATCTTCATCAGGATTGGTGTTGATGTTGTAAACTCTTCTTCTTGCTGGTGGCCTAGTAGTTGGGTTTTCTTGGTTTGCTTGGTTAACTGGGTTTGCTTGAGCTTGGGCGTGTATGATGTTAACTAATCGAGGGCACGTGTTTCTATAATGGGTAGGGTCGCCACAATTAAAACAAGCTCGAACATAAGGTAACATGGGGTATTGGGGTTGTTGATATGTTTGGATCATGTTTTGAGTAGGGGTAAGGTTTGGCTTTGAGAGGTGCGGCAAGCCTTGCTCGAATGAACATAGCGTCCACAATTCGCACATAGTCGACAAGGTAAGGTAAATGGATGGTGATAAGAACAGGTATTGCATTGAGGGTGAGGTCCAAGGTATGGTTTCTTATTTGGGTAAGTTGAGTTGGGTGCTACTTGAGTGATTGGGATAGCTTGGAGGGGTATGGCTTGTGAAATTGGTTGGTTGTGTTGGGTGACAGTGAAAAGTTGCCCATCTCGTTTTCTCTTAGAAATGGGTTGAGAAGGGGATTCGGTTTGGGTGGAGTTTGAGGTTTCAGTCGATGCTTTATCCTTCTTCTTCTCCTCCTTGAAGTCTTTATTCCGTATACGGTTCTCGGTGAGCTCTGTAGCTATCTCCATTGCTGCTTCCAAAGTTGCAGGTGTGGTACTTATTACAGAGTCTTGAATTTTTGGAAGGAAGACCTCGAATGTAGTGTTCAATCAAACGGTAGAGGGGAGTGAACAAGTCGGGAACCATTTGATTTAACTCGAGAATCTCTTGTTGTATGTGGTGTGGTCGCCTTCCTTTTGTTTCAACGAATAGAACTCATCCTCTAATTTTTTGATTTCTCTCCTTGGGCAAAACCGTCTTGTCATGATTTCCTTCAACTCTTCCCAAGTCAAAGTCATAGTATCTTCAACACCTCGTTTGGCCTTCTCTGTATTCCACCATGTAAGTGCTATTCCAAGTAAACGACCAGTAGCATATCGCACTTTGCGATCATCGGGGCAATCGCAATTTAGAAAAGTGTTCTCCATTTCTTCAAACCAATGGAGGAGAGCGGTGACACAATGCATATAGGTGCATTTAGTGGTATTTGGGGGAGGGTTGACAACATTTTGAACTTCTTGATTGACGGGATTAGCGGTAAGGGCTTGTTGGACTTGAACTACAATGTTGGGTATTACGGCAGCCATTTGTTGAGCGATTTGGGCAGCCATACGCTCGCGAGCTTTTTCTGCTCTCATCTTCCTACGAGCGGAATTAGAAGACATCTACAAGGAATACATATCAAGAGTATGAGTTGGATGTTTTTGGGATCATGTGTCGTATTTAGGAATGAACATTCATAAAATAAATATAACATAATAAATCTACTACATCCATAGGATGTCTTGGGCTTTGCTCGTAATTGGGCCTTGCATGCCGCCATACTTCACCTTCGTAATCATGTGGGCCCCCATGATTACCGGGTTTTTCATATGGTTCGCATGTGTTTGCCTGGTTACGTACACTAAAACCAGGAGAAAATCGAGAAATATGTATGTAACGTATGATATTCGGAATGTATCCAGGTGTGGACACGGTGACACCTCAAAGTGGGGTTAGTTCGAACGACGTTTGGTGTGGCATGCTTTGGCCTAATAGGTCCTTCGTACTCTCGTCGTTAGTCCCCAGGTAGGCAAACTGGTCCGTTATATTGGATTTATACGAATGCCAACCTAGACAGTACGTTCCGACTACCGGTACTTGTACCCTTACAGTTACTACATGCCCGTCGCAGAACTCACTTTGATGAGATTTGAAAAATGAAAAATGCGACAAAATCTTGAGTAACGGAAGTATGAAGATGATTTGAATATGTGAATATTGTAACATGTATGATGAATATGTATGTAAGTATGTATGTTTGACTGTAAGTATAATTCACTATGTATCACAAAATGTAATATTGGAAATGTTTGCATGCATTTGTGTATGTAATAAATATGAAACAAATAAATATCATAAGTTTGCATGTAACCACATAAACAATTAAAATCTAGTCAACTATAGTATAGGCTCTAAGGGTCTAATAACCTATCCTATATCCCTATAGTCAAAAGCTCTGATACCAATCTGTCACACCCCAACCCGCAGCAGAAAAGGTGATCGGGGCATGATTGGGTTTTCATCAAAGCTCATGACATTTATTATAATGTTTCATATTTATTATTTCAATTTAAAAGATATCATACAATCATATCAAACAAATACAACATGTTCTATTCATCCTTCTAAACTTCATTATTTTTCTTCTAAGGCAATTTCCTATGTTTTCCTTGCTTCATCCTGTTCACCTGTATCATATGTAAAAATGCTTTTTGGATCAACAAAAGTTGGCGAGTGAACCTTGTTAGAAAACATTTATTATTTATTTCTTATTGTATTTAATACGGAAAATTGTGCAATATTCCTATATGAACAAACGTAAATAAACATACAATAACAAACAATTAGCATACAATAACAACCCAATAGCATACCATAACAAACAACAACAAACAATAACATACATTAACAAAAATGGGGAACGGACGGCCTATGATAAATGTATGTACTGAAAATGATAAATGTCTGTGCGATCAAGGCTCAATCAAACGGAGCCGATCGTATTGCATGTACTGAAAATGATAAATGTCTGTGCGATCAAGGCTCAATCAAACGGAGCCGATCGTATGTTGGCAACGCCAGGTTCACGCTCATAATGTAATGGGGAACTGCTCAACGCTCATAATGTAATGGGGAGCGGCGGCCTATGAAATTGCATGTACTGAAAATAATAAATTAAATCTAAACAATAACCACACAAACAGTTTATACAAGCTGAATACACATTTGTTCATGATATGATGTATGCACAATGATTTAAATATAATAAATGGTAAGACACATGATACACCCCAAAAACGTGATTAAAACGGGAATTTGTAGAGATTCACTCACAGTGGGTGCGTTCGGTTGATGATGTTGAATGCGCACGAGTTTAGAGGATTGATCGACGAGGAAAAACTAACCTAATTAATAACGAAAAGTAAGGTAAATAAATGGATTTTATTAACAACTTTAATAGGATTTTTGGATATATTTTCGTGAGTTTAAGGCTATTTTCTAACTTTAAAAATGTTATTTTTAAGTATTTTAATTGATTTTTAATTTAAATAAATATAAAATAATAAAAAAAATGTTGATTTTTGACCGTTGACTTGTTGACCGTTGACTGTTTGACCGGTTTTATTGTGTGTAAGTATGCGCCGGGCAGGACTCGAACCCGAGACCTCCCGTACGCGTGCACGCGGCTCTACCAACTGAGCTACGTGTCTAACCCGAAATATTTCTGTTTTTAATTATATTTATATACTAATTAAGTTAATCCGAAAATCACTTAGTTTAAAATAAAGATTTAATGTATCGACTCGGTGCTCTCCACAGGTCTCGAACCCGGGACCTGTGGTTTAGTTTGGCACACAGTCCACCGCTGGACTGTGTGTCTAACTTGGTAAATATTCTGATTTTTATTATACTTAACATCTTACTGAGTTAACCCGGTTCGGTTTAAAAAAGAAGGCATTTTATTACAGCGAATGTGTGTGTGTCAAGGATCGAACTCGCGGCGTGTGCGTATTGTTTGCACACAGTCCACCGCTGGACTGTGTGTCTAACCCGTTTATAATACCGATTTTAATTAATCTTATAATGTTAACATACTTCATCTTCTTCGCCAAATTTACAGACACTGATTTACTCAACTGTTTCTTGCTTTAAAACGATTAACAAATGTACAAAAGACTAAAATGAAATGGCAGAGACGATTTTGGAAGTAAACATACCGGAGAACGATTTATCTCAGATTTCCGGCAAGTCGTCGGCTCTGTTTTTGTATGAACTTCAACTGAGCGAACAAATTAACAGTTTTGATTAGCTAAGTGTGGAATTGAAGTACTAAACAAGAGTTACCAGGAGGTTTAGAAGGCTATACCGTTTCACAGTAAGAATTGAGAATTTTCAGCAGTTTTCCGGCGAGAGTGAATTACCCGATATCGACGTCTGAAATTGATTCCGATTGAAGGGTTTGAGTTAGCAACAGTTTAACAACTGATAGACGATGAAAGAATTGAGTGACTCACTGATTTGATAGAAAACACGGTTTTCCGGCGAAAGTCCGGCGAGTTCAAATAGCTGCTCCGACGAACTGAAAGTTGTGCGAAAATGAAATTGAAGGTTTGCAGAATGTGTTTGAGTCGCGAGAGGGGTCTATGATTGGAGTAATTCAGGAATTGAAAGTTTTCGGTTATTAAAACCGATCCACTCTTGAATTCAAGTCCATTCAAAGCTTAATTGATTGGAGGTGTCGGTGTAGCGGTTATAATCGGTAAACCGCGAACAATCAAACGTTTTTGGACGTTTGGTGACCGAATTCGGTTACAGTTAGCGTAATCAGATCGCTTCATGATTGACCATAAAGTTTAATTGTTTCCTAGAATTCACAGAAAACATCAAGTGGCGGAGTGGTTGTATGTGTGTGTGATAAGTCTTTGAGCTTAAACCCGGCTGACCCGGGTTCGAGTCCCGGCTTCAGCATTTTATTTTTAAATCACTATTTTTAATACTTTTCAAATATAACTTTTATATTCTAATATACTTATTAATTATGTATCGTTTAAAATTAATTTGAGCATTAAATATGCAACGAAATTTTTAACTGGTTGTTCGGTTAATAAACGAAGCGGGTTTGGTAAATCCGGTTTTTGACGGATCATACAGTATCCCCTACTTTTTAGAAATTTCGTCCCGAAATTTAAATAGTGGCATGTTTGACTCAAAAGGATGGTGTTTTAATTTGACAGTTACATACTTAGAAAGGGGTAAGAGTTTAAATTTTGTTTGAGGCGGTAACGTTCCTTGCAAGGGTTGAGTACCCTACTACAGGAATCGCTTTTTGATGCCTAAGATAATGAATATTGATAAACAGAGTTGATTGACTAAATATGATTTCATGCGCAAGAGTTTTGATATGTTTGGAAAGATAAGGTTATATCCTAAAACAAAACTTCTACTACTACAACCTACATGGAACTTCTCATAACCGCCTGACAATGCCTCTGATTCTTTGACAAGAATACTTATATATAGGAAGTACCAGCGGCGTATCCACCATATTCTTGTCAAATTTTCATTGTTTTATCAGTAAGTTACGATTGGTTCTATGATGTGACTCTAGAACATAAATAAACACAACAACCAATGTCTGAGTCCTAATTCTGATAGCATACATGTTTGAATGGTGACAGTTCCTCTCTCGTTTGTTATGATGAAGAGGTTAGTTTATGTAGAGATAGAACACAATCCAATTTCTTTGAATGATGAGATGATATGAATGCTAAATCAGTGAGTGTAACACAAACTTCAACCAAGACAATACTAAATCCTACATGGAACTTCTCATAACCGCCTGATAATGCCTCTGATCCTTTGACAAGAATACTTATATATAGGAAGTACCAGCGGCGTTTCCACCATATTCTCGTCAAATTTTCATTGGTTTTATCAGTAAGTTATGATTGGTTCTATGATGTGACTCTAGAACATAAATAAACACAACAACCAATGTCTGAGTCCTAATTCTGATAGCATACATGTTTGAATGGTGACAGTTCCTCTCTCGTTTGTTATGATGAAGAGGTTAGTTTATGTAGAGATAGAACACAATCCAATTTCTTTGAATGATGAGATGATATGAATGCTAAATCAGTGAGTATAACACAAACTTCAACCAAGACAATACTAAATCCTACATGGAACTTCTCATAACCGCCTGATAATGCCTCTGATCCTTTGACAAGAATACTTATATATAGGAAGTACCAGCGGCGTATCCACCATATTCTTGTCAAATTTTCATTAGTTTTATCAGTAAGTTATGACTAGTTCTATGTGACTCTAAAACATAAACAAACACAATCAACCAAAGCTTGAGTCTTAATTCTGATAGCATACATTTTTGAATGATGACAGTACCTCTCTCGTTTATTATGATGGAGAGGTTAGTCCATGTAGAAGTGAGACACAGCTCAACTTCTTTAAATGATGACACTGTGATATGTCGTGAGGTATGATGATATGAATGTTAAATCAATGAGTATAAAAACAAAACTGAAATAGTAATTTGCATTAAAATCCTTGGATAAATTTCCAATTTAAAATTGAGACACGTGAAAATTGAGATAACATAAAGAAAAACATAAAACTAAGCGGTTGGAGTTGAATCTTGATTTTTGGTGAAGGTGACTAGTTGGGTGATTCGTTTGGGCCGTCATTATCTTCATCAGGATTGGTGTTGATGTTGTAAACTCTTCTTCTTGCTGGTGGCCTAGTAGTTGGGTTTTCTTGGTTTGCTTGGTTAACTGGGTTTGCTTGAGCTTGGGCGTGTATGATGTTAACTAATCGAGGGCACGTGTTTCTATAATGGGTAGGGTCGCCACAATTAAAACAAGCTCGAACATAAGGTAACATGGGGTATTGGGGTTGTTGATATGTTTGGATCATGTTTTGAGTAGGGGTAAGGTTTGGCTTTGAGAGGTGCGGCAAGCCTTGCTCGAATGAACATAGCGTCCACAATTCGCACATAGTCGACAAGGTAAGGTAAATGGATGGTGATAAGAACAGGTATTGCATTGAGGGTGAGGTCCAAGGTATGGTTTCTTATTTGGGTAAGTTGAGTTGGGTGCTACTTGAGTGATTGGGATAGCTTGGAGGGGTATGGCTTGTGAAATTGGTTGGTTGTGTTGGGTGACAGTGAAAAGTTGCCCATCTCGTTTTCTCTTAGAAATGGGTTGAGAAGGGGATTCGGTTTGGGTGGAGTTTGAGGTTTCAGTCGATGCTTTATCCTTCTTCTTCTCCTCCTTGAAGTCTTTATTCCGTATACGGTTCTCGGTGAGCTCTGTAGCTATCTCCATTGCTGCTTCCAAAGTTGCAGGTGTGGTACTTATTACAGAGTCTTGAATTTTTGGAAGGAAGACCTCGAATGTAGTGTTCAATCAAACGGTAGAGGGGAGTGAACAAGTCGGGAACCATTTGATTTAACTCGAGAATCTCTTGTTGTATGTGGTGTGGTCGCCTTCCTTTTGTTTCAACGAATAGAACTCATCCTCTAATTTTTTGATTTCTCTCCTTGGGCAAAACCGTCTTGTCATGATTTCCTTCAACTCTTCCCAAGTCAAAGTCATAGTATCTTCAACACCTCGTTTGGCCTTCTCTGTATTCCACCATGTAAGTGCTATTCCAAGTAAACGACCAGTAGCATATCGCACTTTGCGATCATCGGGGCAATCGCAATTTAGAAAAGTGTTCTCCATTTCTTCAAACCAATGGAGGAGAGCGGTGACACAATGCATATAGGTGCATTTAGTGGTATTTGGGGGAGGGTTGACAACATTTTGAACTTCTTGATTGACGGGATTAGCGGTAAGGGCTTGTTGGACTTGAACTACAATGTTGGGTATTACGGCAGCCATTTGTTGAGCGATTTGGGCAGCCATACGCTCGCGAGCTTTTTCTGCTCTCATCTTCCTACGAGCGGAATTAGAAGACATCTACAAGGAATACATATCAAGAGTATGAGTTGGATGTTTTTGGGATCATGTGTCGTATTTAGGAATGAACATTCATAAAATAAATATAACATAATAAATCTACTACATCCATAGGATGTCTTGGGCTTTGCTCGTAATTGGGCCTTGCATGCCGCCATACTTCACCTTCGTAATCATGTGGGCCCCCATGATTACCGGGTTTTTCATATGGTTCGCATGTGTTTGCCTGGTTACGTACACTAAAACCAGGAGAAAATCGAGAAATATGTATGTAACGTATGATATTCGGAATGTATCCAGGTGTGGACACGGTGACACCTCAAAGTGGGGTTAGTTCGAACGACGTTTGGTGTGGCATGCTTTGGCCTAATAGGTCCTTCGTACTCTCGTCGTTAGTCCCCAGGTAGGCAAACTGGTCCGTTATATTGGATTTATACGAATGCCAACCTAGACAGTACGTTCCGACTACCGGTACTTGTACCCTTACAGTTACTACATGCCCGTCGCAGAACTCACTTTGATGAGATTTGAAAAATGAAAAATGCGACAAAATCTTGAGTAACGGAAGTATGAAGATGATTTGAATATGTGAATATTGTAACATGTATGATGAATATGTATGTAAGTATGTATGTTTGACTGTAAGTATAATTCACTATGTATCACAAAATGTAATATTGGAAATGTTTGCATGCATTTGTGTATGTAATAAATATGAAACAAATAAATATCATAAGTTTGCATGTAACCACATAAACAATTAAAATCTAGTCAACTATAGTATAGGCTCTAAGGGTCTAATAACCTATCCTATATCCCTATAGTCAAAAGCTCTGATACCAATCTGTCACACCCCAACCCGCAGCAGAAAAGGTGATCGGGGCATGATTGGGTTTTCATCAAAGCTCATGACATTTATTATAATGTTTCATATTTATTATTTCAATTTAAAAGATATCATACAATCATATCAAACAAATACAACATGTTCTATTCATCCTTCTAAACTTCATTATTTTTCTTCTAAGGCAATTTCCTATGTTTTCCTTGCTTCATCCTGTTCACCTGTATCATATGTAAAAATGCTTTTTGGATCAACAAAAGTTGGCGAGTGAACCTTGTTAGAAAACATTTATTATTTATTTCTTATTGTATTTAATACGGAAAATTGTGCAATATTCCTATATGAACAAACGTAAATAAACATACAATAACAAACAATTAGCATACAATAACAACCCAATAGCATACCATAACAAACAACAACAAACAATAACATACATTAACAAAAATGGGGAACGGACGGCCTATGATAAATGTATGTACTGAAAATGATAAATGTCTGTGCGATCAAGGCTCAATCAAACGGAGCCGATCGTATTGCATGTACTGAAAATGATAAATGTCTGTGCGATCAAGGCTCAATCAAACGGAGCCGATCGTATGTTGGCAACGCCAGGTTCACGCTCATAATGTAATGGGGAACTGCTCAACGCTCATAATGTAATGGGGAGCGGCGGCCTATGAAATTGCATGTACTGAAAATAATAAATTAAATCTAAACAATAACCACACAAACAGTTTATACAAGCTGAATACACATTTGTTCATGATATGATGTATGCACAATGATTTAAATATAATAAATGGTAAGACACATGATACACCCCAAAAACGTGATTAAAACGGGGAATTTGTAGAGATTCACTCATAGTGGGTGCGTTCGGTTGATGATGTTGAATGCGCACGAGTTTAGAGGATTGATCGACGAGGAAAAACTAACCTAATTAATAACGAAAAGTAAGGTAAATAAATGGATTTTATTAACAACTTTAATAGGATTTTTGGATATATTTTCGTGAGTTTAAGGCTATTTTCTAACTTTAAAAATGTTATTTTTAAGTATTTTAATTGATTTTTAATTTAAATAAATATAAAATAATAAAAAAAATGTTGATTTTTGACCGTTGACTTGTTGACCGTTGACTGTTTGACCGGTTTTATTGTGTGTAAGTATGCGCCGGGCAGGACTCGAACCCGAGACCTCCCGTACGCGTGCACGCGGCTCTACCAACTGAGCTACGTGTCTAACCCGAAATATTTCTGTTTTTAATTATATTTATATACTAATTAAGTTAATCCGAAAATCACTTAGTTTAAAATAAAGATTTAATGTATCGACTCGGTGCTCTCCACAGGTCTCGAACCCGGGACCTGTGGTTTAGTTTGGCACACAGTCCACCGCTGGACTGTGTGTCTAACTTGGTAAATATTCTGATTTTTATTATACTTAACATCTTACTGAGTTAACCCGGTTCGGTTTAAAAAAGAAGGCATTTTATTACAGCGAATGTGTGTGTGTCAAGGATCGAACTCGCGGCGTGTGCGTATTGTTTGCACACAGTCCACCGCTGGACTGTGTGTCTAACCCGTTTATAATACCGATTTTAATTAATCTTATAATGTTAACATACTTCATCTTCTTCGCCAAATTTACAGACACTGATTTACTCAACTGTTTCTTGCTTTAAAACGATTAACAAATGTACAAAAGACTAAAATGAAATGGCAGAGACGATTTTGGAAGTAAACATACCGGAGAACGATTTATCTCAGATTTCCGGCAAGTCGTCGGCTCTGTTTTTGTATGAACTTCAACTGAGCGAACAAATTAACAGTTTTGATTAGCTAAGTGTGGAATTGAAGTACTAAACAAGAGTTACCAGGAGGTTTAGAAGGCTATACCGTTTCACAGTAAGAATTGAGAATTTTCAGCAGTTTTCCGGCGAGAGTGAATTACCCGATATCGACGTCTGAAATTGATTCCGATTGAAGGGTTTGAGTTAGCAACAGTTTAACAACTGATAGACGATGAAAGAATTGAGTGACTCACTGATTTGATAGAAAACACGGTTTTCCGGCGAAAGTCCGGCGAGTTCAAATAGCTGCTCCGACGAACTGAAAGTTGTGCGAAAATGAAATTGAAGGTTTGCAGAATGTGTTTGAGTCGCGAGAGGGGTCTATGATTGGAGTAATTCAGGAATTGAAAGTTTTCGGTTATTAAAACCGATCCACTCTTGAATTCAAGTCCATTCAAAGCTTAATTGATTGGAGGTGTCGGTGTAGCGGTTATAATCGGTAAACCGCGAACAATCAAACGTTTTTGGACGTTTGGTGACCGAATTCGGTTACAGTTAGCGTAATCAGATCGCTTCATGATTGACCATAAAGTTTAATTGTTTCCTAGAATTCACAGAAAACATCAAGTGGCGGAGTGGTTGTATGTGTGTGTGATAAGTCTTTGAGCTTAAACCCGGCTGACCCGGGTTCGAGTCCCGGCTTCAGCATTTTATTTTTAAGTCACTATTTTTAATACTTTTCAAATATAACTTTTATATTCTAATATACTTATTAATTATGTATCGTTTAAAATTAATTTGAGCATTAAATATGCAACGAAATTTTTAACTGGTTGTTCGGTTAATAAACGAAGCGGGTTTGGTAAATCCGGTTTTTGACGGATCATACAGTATCCCCTACTTTTTAGAAATTTCGTCCCGAAATTTAAATAGTGGCATGTTTGACTCAAAAGGATGGTGTTTTAATTTGACAGTTACATACTTAGAAAGGGGTAAGAGTTTAAATTTTGTTTGAGGCGGTAACGTTCCTTGCAAGGGTTGAGTACCCTACTACAGGAATCGCTTTTTGATGCTTAAGATAATGAATATTGATAAAAAGAGTTGATTGACTAAATATGATTTCATGCGCAAGAGTTTTGATATGTTTGGAAAGATAAGGTTATATCCTAAAACAAAACTTCTACTACTACAACCTACATGGAACTTCTCATAACCGCCTGACAATGCCTCTGATTCTTTGACAAGAATACTTATATATAGGAAGTACCAGCGGCGTATCCACCATATTCTTGTCAAATTTTCATTGTTTTATCAGTAAGTTATGATTGGTTCTATGATGTGACTCTAGAACATAAATAAACACAACAACCAATGTCTGAGTCCTAATTCTGATAGCATACATGTTTGAATGGTGACAGTTCCTCTCTCGTTTGTTATGATGAAGAGGTTAGTTTATGTAGAGATAGAACACAATCCAATTTCTTTGAATGATGAGATGATATGAATGCTAAATCAGTGAGTGTAACACAAACTTCAACCAAGACAATACTAAATCCTACATGGAACTTCTCATAACCGCCTGATAATGCCTCTGATCCTTTGACAAGAATACTTATATATAGGAAGTACCAGCGGCGTTTCCACCATATTCTCGTCAAATTTTCATTGGTTTTATCAGTAAGTTATGATTGGTTCTATGATGTGACTCTAGAACATAAATAAACACAACAACCAATGTCTGAGTCCTAATTCTGATAGCATACATGTTTGAATGGTGACAGTTCCTCTCTCGTTTGTTATGATGAAGAGGTTAGTTTATGTAGAGATAGAACACAATCCAATTTCTTTGAATGATGAGATGATATGAATGCTAAATCAGTGAGTATAACACAAACTTCAACCAAGACAATACTAAATCCTACATGGAACTTCTCATAACCGCCTGATAACGCCTCTGATCCTTTGACAAGAATACTTATATATAGGAAGTACCAGCGGTGTATCCACCATATTCTTGTCAAATTTTCATTGGTTTTATCAGTAAGTTATGACTAGTTCTATGTGACTCTAAAACATAAACAAACACAATCAACCAAAGCTTGAGTCTTAATTCTGATAGCATACATTTTTGAATGATGACAGTACCTCTCTCGTTTGTTATGATGGAGATGTTAGTCCATGTAGAAGTGAGACACAGCTCAACTTCTTTAAATGATGACACTGTGATATGTCGTGAGGTATGATGATATGAATGTTAAATCAATGAGTATAAAAACAAAACTGAAATAGTAATTTGCATTCAAATCCTTGGATAAATTTCCAATTTAAAATTGAGACACGTGAAAATTGAGATAACATAAAGAAAAACATAAAACTAAGCGGTTGGAGTTGAATCTTGATTTTTGGTGAAGGGGACTAGTTGGGTGATTCGTTTGGGCCGTCATTATCTTCATCAGGATTGGTGTTGATGTTGTAAACTCTTCCTCTTGCTGGTGGCCTAGTGGTTGGGTTTTCTTGGTTTGCTTGGTTAACTGGGTTTGCTTGAGCTTGGGCGTGTATGATGTTAACTAATCGAGGGCACGTGTTTCTAGTTGGAGAAAGGTGCAAGTTGGAATGAACACTTGAACACCTATTTATAGTTGGAGAACTCAAAGGAGGTGAAGCCAGGTGTTTAGGGGAGTAAAAAGAAGCTTACAAGTGTCTCAAAACGTGGCATAGCAGTTTAGAGAAGCTATAGTTTCGTTTTAATGGTTTTGGCATTTTTGCTTGAAGGCCAAACAATTTTCTGCGTCAGAGCCTGTCTCGCGGGGTGCGAGAGACTCAGGCCAGGTCTCTCGCGGCCCGCGACCGCCCCTCGGCCAGATTCAAAAGTTGACAATTTTGACCCCTTAACTTTATAAAGCTCCTAAAACCTTTTAAAACACCTTTTTGGCACTTTTAGCCCTCCGTAGCCAATACTTGGCATACCCGAGATTATGCCCGGACATTGTCGAGCTCTCGGTTGTTAAAAGGTCACTCAGAGGTATAAATCAACATGTTGACGCTTTTAATCCTTCCATCATCCAAATTTCACATATTTACAAAATTGAACTCTCTCGTCCAACAATTGGCACGTATGAGAGTTTTGGACTTCACAAAGGATCACTCAGAGGCTTATTATAAGCATTTGATTCCGATGTCACTCAGAGGCTAGGCATGTTGACATATTAGTCACTCAGAGGCCAAATTTCAAGCATGTTGACGTACCAGTCACTCAGAGGCTGTTATTTATGCATGTTGACATCGGTCCGTCATTCAGAGGCTCGGTTTGAGCATGTTGACGCCCTTAGTCCTTATTGGTCTTTAATAGGCTACTTAAAATACAACACGTGTCACTATACTATTGAACACGATTTTACAGGGTGTTACATCCTCACCCCCTTAAAAGATATCTCGACCTCGAGATTTTTATTCAAAAAGATGGGGGTACTTTTGTCGCATAGTTTCCCATGTATACTCGGGACCTCTAAAAGCGTCCCACTTAACCTTTACTATAGGTATTAATTTTCTTCAGAGCTTCTTAACCTGTCAATCCTCGATCGAAATTGGTTTCTCAATGAACCTCAGGTTTTCATCAATTTGCACCTCATTGTGCGACATTGCTAGCGACTCATCGGCTAGACATTTCTTAAAATTAAATATGTGGAATACATCATGGATTCCACAAAGCTCCTCTGGCAACCTGAGCTTATAAGCTACAGTGCCGACACGTTCGATTATCTCGAAGGGTCCTATATATCTAGGGCTTAACTGGCCCTTCTATCCAAAACGCATCAGACCTTTCCAGGGTGATACTTTTAGCATGACTTTGTCCCCTACTTGGAACTGAAGAGGTTTACGCCTCTTGTCAGCATAGCTCCTCTGCCTATCCCTGGCAGCTTTGAGTCGATCACGGTTTGCACAATCTTTTCCGTGGTCTCCAGGACAATCTCTGGTCCTGATATTAGGCTTCCCCAACTTCTGCCCAACATACAGGCGTTCTACACTTTCTCCCACATAAGGCCTCAAAAGGAGCAACCTTAATGCTAATATGATAGTTATTATTGTAGGAGAATTCTATTAGGGGTAAGTGGTCATCCCAACTTCCACCTAAATCAATCACACATGCCCTGAGCATGTCTTCCAGAGTCTGAATAGTACTTCACTTTGACCATCAGTCTGCAGATGGTAAGCCGTACTAAAGTTTAATTGTGTGCCTAACGATTGTTGGAAACTTTTCCAAAAGTGAGATGTGTATCTAGTATCTCTATCGGATACAATAGATACCAGCACACCGTGCAGGGACACTATTTTGTCCACATATAATTTAGCCAATTATTTAAATTATACGTCTCTTTAATTGGCAAGAAATGAGCTGACTTAGTCAGCCTATCCACTATGACCCAAATAGTGTCATTTCCACTTTTGGTCTTAGGTAACTTGGTAATCAAGTCCATAGTTACCATTTCCCATTTCCAAGTGGGAATTTCAAGTTGTTGTAAAAGTCCTGACGGTTTCTGATGTTCGGCTTTAACTTGCGAACACGTCAGACACTTAGCTACATAGTGGCTATGGACTTCTTCAAACCCATCCACCAATAATTCTTCTTCAAATCTTGATACATCTTGTCACCACCCGGGTGAACAGAGTATTTTGAATTATGCGCTTCCTGGAGGATTAGATTCCTAAGTCCTCCAAAGATCGGAACCCAAATTCTATCATTAAATCTTAGGATTCCATCCTTTCCAGGCGTTAATTGATCAATGGTTCTGCCTAATCCCTCATTAGGGATGTTAGCCTCTAACAAGGCTTGCTTCTGTGCATCTAATAGCTTCTCACTCAAGCTATTTATGAGCTCAATGCTCTTAGCGTTAATCCTTATAGGTTTAACCTTCTCCTTGCTACTTAAGGCATCGTCAACTACATTGCCTTGCCTGGATGGTAGCGAATCTCGCAATCATAATCATTAAGAGTTTCCATCCAACGACGTTGACGCATGTTCAATTCTTTCTGATTGAATAGATGCTGGAGACTTTTATGGTCTGTGTATATAACACACTTTGTGCCATACAAGTAATGTCTCCACATTTTTAGTGCAAATACAACGGCACCCAGTTCCAAATCATGGGTGGTGTAATTCCTTTCGTGAACCTTTAGTTGTCGTGATGCATAGGCAATTACCTTACCATTTTGCATTAGCACACAGCCCATGCCAGTGTGCGAAGTATCTAGACAACAAAGTTCTCAATACCCTCGGGTAGAGATAACGCAGGAGTGTTGCTCGATTTGTGTTTAAGAATCTCAAAAAATTCTTGTTGCTTTGGACCCTAATTATACTTAATATTCTTACGGGTCAAGGAAGTTAAAGGAGTGGCTATTCTTGAAAAGTTCTTCAATGAACCTCTTATAATAACCAGCCAATCCTAAGAAACTACGAACCTCTGTTGGGGTCTTGGGCACTTCCCAATTCATTATCGCCTCAATTTTGGCGGGATCCACTTGGATACCACGCTCACTTACCATATGTCCAAGAAATTGGACTTCTCTAAGCCAAAATTCGCATTTAGAGAACTTTGCATAAAGTTTCTCATGCCTTAATAATTCTAGGAGGCACCTAAGATGTTTCTCGTGATCATTTGATTACGAGAATAGATAAGTATATCGTCTATGAAGACAATGACAAACTTATCCAAATATGGCTTGCAGACTCTATTCATGAGGACCATGAATGCTGCTGGTGCATTTGTGAGCCCAAAAGGCATCACTAAGAATTCAAAATTACCATAGCGGGTCCTGAAGGCTATCTTTAGGAACATCTTCACTTCTAACCTTCAGTTGATGTTACCCTGATCTCAAATCTATCTTAGAAAAGTAACTAGCCCCTTGAAGTTGGTCGAATAAATCATCGATCCTGGGGAGAGGATATCTATTCTTATGGTTAGCTTGTTCAGCTCCCGGTAGTCGATGCACATTCGCATCGAACCGTCTTTCTTTTTTACAAACAGAATAGGAGCTCCCCAAGGTGAGGAACTAGGCTGAATAACGCCTTTTTCTAAAATTTCATCTAATTGCATCCTCAATTCCTTCATTTCCATCGGTGCTAACCGATACGGAGCTCTAGCAACAGGTGCTGCTCCTGGTATGATATCTATTATGAACTCTACTTACCTATCTGGAGGTAGGCCTGGTAATTCTTCAGGGAAAACATCGGGATACTCCGAGATAACTGGTTGATATTCAAGGTTCGGCTTTGGTTCATTTATAGTGACTTGTGCCATGTAGACGACACAGCCTCTTCTCAAACACATGGATGCCTTAAATAACGACACTTTGTCTGGCAGTCCATAGTGTGAGTCTCCAAGGATGGTGATCATTTCACCAGATGGGGTCTTAATCTCGATGAGCTTTTTATCGCAGGCAATACGGGCTTGGTTATGAGATAACCAATCCATGCCTAAGACAACATCGAACCCCGCCAATTTCATTGGCAAAAGAAAGATAGGATGGAATGATTCTTAATGGATATAGAGCATCCATCAAGAATGGAAGAAGCAGTTTCTAAGGTTCTATCGGCAAGTTCTATCTCATAAGTCTTATCTAGAGTTCTTACAGGCAGATTTAATAGTTTACTAAACTTATGATCAACAAATGATTTATATGCACCCGAATCAAATAGCACTCTATCAAAAATATCATTAAAGGGGAAAGTACCTGACGTTATTGTCATTAACAGCTTCCTTAGCAGTTAGCCGAAAGGCGCGCGCAATCCCCTTCTTGGCCTCTCCAGGCTTCGGACAACATCCTTAAGATCTTTACAATCTAGGGTCTTATGCCCCCTTCTTTTACATATGCCACAAGGTCTAGCTTGTGGGTCAGGATTACACTGTCCCCAGTGTCTTCGGTTGCAAGTCTTACAGAATGGCATCACAGCCGACTTGCTTTGGTTCCCTTTGAACCCGAACCTCCCTTTATTTTTCTTATTAAATCTATGGGAGTTGTCTTCCTCTCTCTTTCTTTTCCAGTCAGTTTCAGTCTTGACTGACTTCTGCCTCACTATATCAAGGGTGAGGGAGAGAGATAGGTCAACAGCAGACCTATAGGTACTAGGCTAAGCAGCCTTTACCATGCCCTTATCTCGGGTGCTAATCCATTTATAAAACGCGCAATGCGTTTGGATTCAGGGGTGATAAGATAGGAAACTAACCTAGATAAGGAATTAAGATTGGAAACGTACTTCCGACAGTCTAGGTTTTTCATGGAAAGAGACAAGAAGTTTGTCTCTATTTTCTCCACCTCATGGGTTGGGCAATAAGTTTCCTTTATCAAATCAACAAACTTGGACCATCCCAAGTTGTACAGGTGTACCTTACCTGTTGATTGAATCATGGCCTTCCACCATGTTAGGGCATCGCCCTTGAAGGATTGTGATACATACTTGACGACATCCTTTTCAGCACAACTGCTGATGTCAACGATAGTCTCCATTTCGTCTAGCCACTTTAGAGCTTCTACACTCCTTTTTCCCAATTAAAGTCTCGGGTCTTACAGGAGACAAAATATTTTTAGGTACATCCGTCTTTAAAAGAACGGGACTTATCAGCATAGTCTATCCTCTTAGGTTCACTCTTCGCATTTGATGAGTGAACAGAGCTCTCCTTATGAGCTGAGGATGGTGGAATTGATAATGGCTTAGAGCGAGTAGCACTCGACTCTCTTAAGTTTTCTATGGCCTTACCCATGGCCTTTTCTACAGCCGCATCAATGCGAGCTTGGAAATCATTATTATCTATGGCTATATTTTCGGCGTCTTTGACGTTCTGATGGCTACTTTGTGCTTCATTAGAATTAGCCATCTTTAAGTCTTGGTTTCTATACACCAATTAAAATTTTGTTTAGCCATGGTATATCAACCATATTGGCTTTTAACATTGGATATAACATTCCATTGCCTATACTTAGTGTGAATAACATCACAACTCTTAGGCTTATTATATCTATATTTGGCCTAGGTCTTAATAGGACCATTATAGGCAAATTACAAATTTGGACGTAGTCCATATATTATAGACAGGGGATCTCAATATCACAACTGTCATTATTATATTTGACAATTATATATATAGCACATAGGCTTGTCACAAAGGACATCAAATATGGCACAAAGGGCCTGTCACTAATGGACATAGGATATGGCACTTAGGCCTGTCACTAATGGACATATAATAGGGCACATAGGCACAACATTGCTAATGGATGTTCAATTATCATCGCACTGATGATAGTAGCCGGGATCAAATAGATCACATGGGCTTTATAGAATAGATCATAACCTAAAGGGTAATACATCGCTAAGGGATGTTATATCACCGCACTGGTGATATTAGCCGGATCAAAACAGATCACAAGGGCTAATAACCGGATCAAATAGATAACAAGGGTTATATAAAATACATCTCTAACGGATGTTAAATCACCGCACTGGTGATATTAGCCGGGATCACATAGATCACAAGGCTTATTTAGCCGGGATCAAACAGATCACAAAGGCTATATAGCCGGGATCAAATAGATCACAAGGGTTATATAAAATACATCTCTAACGGATGTTAAATCACCGCATTGGTGATATTAGCCGGGATCACACAGATCACAAGGGCTTATTTAGCCGGGATCAAACAGATCACAAGGGCTATATAACCGGGATCAAATAGATCACAAGGGTTATATAAAATATATCTCTAACAGATGTTAAATCACCGCATAGTGATATTAGCCAGGATCACACAAATCACAAGGGCTTATTTAGTCGGGATCAAACAGATCACAAAGGCTATATAACCGGGATCAAATAGATCACAAGGGTTATATAAAATGCATATCTAATGGATGTTTAATCACCGCACTGGTGATATTAGCCGGGATCAAACAGATCACAAGGGCTATATAACCGGATCAAATAGATCACAAGGGTTATATAAAATACATCTCTAATGGATGTTTAATCACCGCACTGGTGATATTAGCCGAGATCAAACAGATCACAAGGGCTATATAACCGGATCAAATAGATCACAAGGGTTATATAAAATACATCTCTAATGGATGTTTAATCACCGCACTGGTGATATTAGCCGGGATCATACAGATCACAAGGGCTTATTTAGCCGGGATCAAACAGATCAAAGGGCTATATAACCGGGATCAAATAGATCACAAGGGTCATATAAAATACATCTCTAATGGATGTTTAATCACCGCACTGGTGATATTAGCCGGGATCAAATAGATCACAAGGGCTATTTAACCGGGATCAAATAGATTACAAGGGTTATATAAAATACATCTCTAATGGATGTTTAATCACCGCACTGGTGATATTAGCCGGGATCAAACAGATCACAAGGGCTATTAACCGGGATCAAATAAATCACAAGGGTTATATAAAATACATCTCTAATGGATGTTTAATCACCACACTGGTGATATTAGCCGGGATCAAATAGATCACAAGGGCTATATAAGGTTAGGACATAGTCCATTACCTTGAAGGCTAGCGTGATTCCTCAAGTCACACTACCAAGAGTATGCACATTACTTGAATGTTAACTTATTAAGAAGATCTTAATGACTATTAAGATATCTTAATGGTTGATTAATAGTCTCGGTCGCATTGACCTTAAATGACTTGGAGGCTTGAACTTAGTCCACCACCCTAGATAGAAGGATAACTTCCCTTAACTATCTTGATAGAAGACCCTTCCGTTCTTAACTATCATATATATATATTATATATATATATATATATATATATGGCCAAATATGTGGTCTGTGCCACTTGGCAAATCAAAACCATTAAGATCTTTTTGGAATTATATCGCAGAGCATAAATTCGAGTAAAATAGAGACGCTCGTTTTCAAGAGGATGAATACATATATATATAATTTCAAAGTACTTCATTAAATTTGCATAAGAAATTACAATACTTGAAACAAATAAATGAAACTGATTGTCCATGCAAGGACTAAAAGAAACAAAATGTCCACGTAGGGACTAAAGAAATAACAATGTCCATGCAGGGACTACATATAATAGAAAAGATTTCACTCGTCTTTCTTTCCCTTGACCAATTTGGAGGGTTTTTTGAAGAACTTGTTCGTCTTCTTTTCTGTTTTCTCCGCCTGCTGGTGCATCTCTTTCATCCTTTCTAAGGCCTCATTAATGGCCTCTAGTGGTGGCGGAGGTTGTGGCATAACCGGATATGGTACCCATAAGTTGGATATCCAGTTGATGGATAGGTAGGTGGGAAGGGAGACGGGTAAAGTGCGTTGTGCATAACCGCCTGCATGTATGGGTCTTGCAACCATGCTTGATAGTCTACCGGTGTAGACGGGTTAAAAGGATCATATCCAAACTTGTCTGGATACGTGGGAATTGGGTTATTATAACCCGTTGGTGGTGGTTAAACAGTAGGTGCGGGTGTTGGTTCCACTATAGGTGGAACATTAGAGGGCCACCCATTTGTGGGTCCTCTTAAATTGTGGGGTAGGAGTTGGGCAAAGGTGGTAGCGATCCCGACCTTTGTCCGGCACGTACTGACATACATGCTCCACGCTTCCTCCTTGGTGGCTCAGGTGGTTGTTGAGGTTGGTCCATGGGTTCCATGTGGACATCTTCTTGAACTGGGGGTGGTTGAGAGTGGTGAGAAGGAGTGTGGGCGAAGGTGAATTGGTTCCAGTATTGGTCCCACTCATTAGGACCTTGGTAGGGCGATCCGGCATATGAGTTTGAATTGCTCGAAATTTCAATGGGATGCACATTTGATCCTGACGGTGGCATCTCCGGGCCGGAGTCCTCGTCCATAGGATGTGGCTGGTCCAACTGATTTTGTTCGGCTGGAGGCGTGTTAAGATAATGGTTGGGGTTGAATTCTTCATGGTAGGAGTGATGAGAATGTGAAATGGTGAGAATGGTAGGAGTGGTGTGAGTGGTAAGAATTTTGGGAATGTGAGGGAGAATGTCTATTAAAGACGGAACGTCTCGCTGGTTGCCATGGAGACGGATCTCATGATTCTTGATATGCATTTGAATTATGAGGTTGAGGAATACGCCCCGATTGTCCTCCCCTCATTGTACCTTTTCCTCGTCCACTTTGTCCTCGTACACGTGGCGGTATTTTCCTGTTAATTTAAAAACAATACTAATAACTTAATAATGAAATGAGTAATCCTAGGTCAATGCCTAGACTCAGAAGTCTAAGGAATGTGTTCGTGTAAGTTTGAGACTAAACACAAAAGGCTAGTGTTTAATTCTCTCAAACATTAGCTCTGATACCAACCCTGCCACACCCCAGATTTCAAACCCGAAATCCAAACACCGGTGGGCCCGGGTGGGGAGTATCGTGACGTAAGTTGATAACATCATTGTCAATTAAACATAGAACAACGGAAGTCTTTGAGTAAAATTACTATTACAAACCGAAATGTTCGAAATCTAAAATAATATACAGGCTCGTAATAGAAGATCCACAGGCGGATCGTAAAATGTACAAGAAAGAATACAAAACAGACTTTAGGCAGATCTAAGGATTTGCAAGATCCTCTTATTCTCTACCGAGCAGCTTCCGGCCTATTTCGTAGTATACCTGCAAATTAGCCTTTGGAAGATACGTCAGCTTACGCTGGTAAATACACCCAACTGACTCATTTTGGAAACATTAAAAATGGTTCAAAGTGCAAACGACGCCAAATATTTTATTAACTTGGCAAAGTTGACCTTGCAATGGACCAAACGATAATAATTTACCGTATCCCAAGCCCGTATAGGGAAAATAAGTTGAGATATTTACCTGAGCTAGTCTTCTTCTTTTATTTTTAAATAACTCAGCCGTATACAAAAGAACCAAGTGTAGATAGCATTTACCAAGAAGGCTCTAGTCTGGATTATGACATAAGCTAGCCAATTAAATACTAACGGTCTTATAAACCGAATAGTGTACATGATCATTACGTATAACGCTTGATTAAACGATGATTGGATAGAATGTAGTTTAAACCCGACAAGTACCTTGACTTGTATAATATGGGTAAACTATAAACATTCTGGATTTTGAAACATAAATGACAAGGTTAAACCCGTTACGGTTAAATTCTGTAAAATAGTTACATATACGTAACTGTGTGCATAATAGTGATATCGGGTAACCGGATAAGTCATGGACAAGTTCTATATGCCATTATACTTTAATAAGTTAAGATATCATTAGGATATCAACTTGTATGCCCGTTATGGTTTTAAAACGAAACTATGCCTCATAAGGGCATTTTGGTAATTTCATACCATATAAAAAGAACTTGAATATAATTTAATGTTATAATTATAAGTATTCTGGAAAAATACTTTATTTATGACATAATATTAGTAGGATATCAATTATATGCGTAAATTATCTTTTATGACCAAACTATGCACCGAAGGGGCATTTTGGTTTTACACATAGTTTATAAATTATTTAGGATTCTGAGTTTATAACATGTACCTACTGTAATTATGTTTAAAATAAGTTTTGGAATCAGTAGGTATCAAGTTTTGGTCAATAATATGGTTTAAAACCATACTATGCGCCGAAATGGCGCTTATGTCGTAGGATGACGTTGTTAAGTGATGTTTAATGAAAACTGACCTTAGGGTCAGATTTAAAATGTTTAATTTATGTTATTTAATATAACATATCAGTAGGTAAATGATTTACCTTGAAAAAGATTGATTAAAATCATTTTATGAGTCAAAAGGACTAAAACCGTCATTTATCGACATAGTTTAAGGACCTGCTTGGAAACTCAATTTATAACTTGGTTTAACATCCCAAATAATTCTACTTATAATATTACATTAGTAGGAAACTCATTTTCAAGTTTATTATCATTAAAACCTTGTTTTGTTCAAAAATGGCATTTTGGTCAAAAATGACATTTTGGTCAAAAATGACATAATTATGGAACTTGTGCATAAACTTAGATTCTGATTATGATCATGTAATATAACCTTAGAGGGTTATGCTATATTATATTATGATCATAATACAACTTTAGATTACTAGGTAACTAATCTAAATCGGGTCAGAATCGAAAGTTAAAGCAGAAGTCAAACTTTGCGACTTTCGGTTGCGAACCGACCCTAGAACTGAAATTGACGAGCCGAACATGTTTATACATGTTCTAATAATTATTACCAACTTGTTTAAGTGTCAAAAAGGTTTCATAACATATATAAGATCAATTTATGATTTTTCCGAAAAATGACCTCTTTGACTTTTTAATTACATAACTTTGACCCGTCAATTGGTCTAGCAAACGTGATCTTCAGGAGGTGCCCTTTATAGGGGCTAACACCCACCTTATTATGATCACTTAGCCATGTTCATTTCGAACAATGGCTGGACCATAATGGTCTTAACCGAAAGTCAAAGCGTTTGCCGTAAAACGCTTGACTTTTGGCTATAGAAGCCTATAAACGAAAATGCTAAGGAACACTTACAAGAGGTTCCTACAATGCAAGATAACTAAGTTGGATGCTCCTTTCAGCTAGGAACTTCCAGAGGAGGGAGAATAGTTATGTTTAAGAAAGGTGCAAGTTGGAATGAACACTTGAACACCTATTTATAGTTGGAGAATTCAAAGGAGGTGAAGCCAGGTGTTTAGGGGAGTAAGAAGAAGCTTACAAGTGTCCCAAAACGTGGCATAGCAGTTTATAGAAGCCATAGTTTCGTTTTAATGGTTTTGGCATTTTTGCTTGAAGGCCAAACAATTTTCTGCGTGAGAGCCTGTCTCGCGGGGCGCGAGAGACACAGGCCAGGTCTCTCGCGGCCAGCAACCGCCCCTTGGCCAGATCCAAAAGTTGACACTTTTGACCCCTTAACATTATAAAGCTCCTAAAAAACCTTTTAAAACACTTTTTTGGCACTTTTAGCCCTCCGTAGCCAATATTTGGCATACCCGGGATTATGCCCGGACATTGTCAAGCTATCGGTTTGTTAAAAGGTCACTCAGAGGTATAAATTAACATGTTGACGCTTTTAATCCCTCCATCATCCAAATTTCACATATTTACAAAATTGAACTCTCTCGTCCAACAATTGGCACGTATGAGAGTTTAGGACTTCACAAAGGATCACTCAGAGGCTTATTATAAGCATGTTGATTCCGATGTCACTCAGAGGCTAGGCATGTTGACATATTAGTCACTCAGAGGCCAAATTTCAAGCATGTTGACGTACCAGTCACTCAGAGGCTGTTATTTATGCATGTTGACATCGGACCGTCAATCAGAGGCTCGGTTTGAGCATGTTGACGCCCTTAGTCCTTATTGGTCTTTAATAGGCTACTTAAAATACAACACGTGTCACTATAATATTGGACATGATTTTACAGGGTGTTACGACTTGCTGAATCTTGAACTTGAAAGGGATGTAGATGATATGATTGCCCAGGACTTTGAACTTCAGTTCAAAAGACAAATAAGGGAATCATTGATGAGGAATAAAGATCAGTAATAAAGTTTTTGTTTTGGCATCATCTGTTCTAGGGGGAGATTGTTGGAATCGAACCCTACAAAAGAACAGATGATAGAAAGCCAAAATATACTACAACCTCTTATCCTAATAATAATATAACATCTGCCTGAGTCAAGCTCTGCTGAAGACTAAATGTCAAAGGTCTGCCATAGCAAAACTCTGTTGAAGACAAAGCTCTGCTGAAGTCTAAAGCTAAAGGTTTGTCAAGACAAAGCTCTGCTGAAGACTAAAGCTAAAGGTCTGCCAAGGCAAAGCTCTGCTGAAGACCAACAGAGGATGTCTCATCAGTGTTTTACTATCAGTCTTTGTAATGTTTAGTTATAGCAGTGGTTAGCTTAGCAGATGTTATTAGTTTGTTAATTTTGTTAAGTGTCGCTTTCATGCTGACATCATCTAAGATGCTCAGTGGTTAGGATTCTAGTATAAATAGAAAAGTGCCTCTACTGTTCTATTCGATCACTTTTCATCAATTATCAATCTATCATTCTTCTTTACATTATGTACGAACAAATCAGTGATCTTAGGCTGAGGGGGAGATTGTAATTTATATGCATGTGATTACAATCACTAAAAGCATGATAATGAAAAACAAACTCTCAAATGTTATGAATTAAAGTTCATCATTCCGCTTTATTTTACATCTGATTTATTGTCTTTCATCTTTCATTTTTAAGAACGTTCATAACAGTTTCAAACTCAGATTCTAACACCCACCCTCTCTTAGCTCCTTTCCTTTTATTTTGATATTTTAGTAAGCTGATCTTAAATAAATTTCCGGTAACAAAACTTGTTTGGAACCATCTTTTTTCCTATGCAAAAAATAGTAAGATAGGATTTTCCTTGGAACCATTTTTTTCCATATGTAAAATAGTAAGATAAGATCTCCCAGAAAATAATAACTAGAGCCATCCACGGCAAATTATTAATGAAAGCACAATCAATAAGTGTTTCTTGATAAAAGGTTTTAGTTAAATCTTAAGTAATGGGCTAAGGATAATATTATTAATATTCTCACTTCCATAATCTTATAGTTAATGTTTTAACATATTGGTTGTTATTAAATGGCTATTAACACTCTACAACTATGTTTGGTATGAAGTTTTTAGTAGCCTCTAGCTTTATGTTTTAAGAAAAAACTCATACTCAATAAAAGTCTTGTTTGGTTAAAGGAACTTGAAACTTTTAGTTTAGGAACTTGAAGCTTTTGGTTAAACGCTCCCACTAGTTGCGTTTAGAAGAATCTACAAGCTTTTAAGGAAAAATGACTATTTTAACCTCCAAAGATAATGAACTTTTTTATGCACCAACTTATATATATATATATATATAGGATGAGAGTTGGCTATAAAGTCCATTTGTCTTAAAAAGGGTACAAAGTCATAAAATACCATAATGTCAACCATAAAACACACTCAAAACCTACAAAAAAGTAGAGATTACTAAAGCACCATATTTATGGGTTTTGTGTTGTATATTGGATGATTAGGCTTTGATTATCGAATTACTAACATTAATGTGTTTTATGTTGATTATCATGTTGTGTTTTATATTAATAATCGTACGATGGTGTGTTTGAAGTTTTTAAGAACTGTTAGGGTTTGGATTATGTTTTAGTTATCACTATGTTATTTGTGAGTTTTGCGTGTGTTTTATTGCTAAAATTGTAGTGTTTTATGACTTTGTACACTTTGTAGGAAAAATGGACTTTGTAGCTAAACCCCACCCTCTATATATGTGTGTGTGTCATTTAGTATTATGTTTTTTTAATTATGTCCATTTTGGTTATTTTATACATTTTATTAAAAGCTCCAGCTACTCTCTCAAACACCTAAATATATCTCAAAAGCCACAACTACCAGCTTTAGCTACCAGCTTCAACTACCAACCAAAATCTACTTTGGCCTATATTATCACATGACTATGTGGCATTCTTTTTATTAGAATAATGTTAATGTACATTATTAAAAATAAACTGGCATGTAACATTGAGATGTTTAAATTACAAAAAATGTAAAAACACTAACATTGTGAAATTTACATTACATCTATCGATATATATGATCAAGAGGTTATTAATATATGATGAGTGGTTGAATAAGATTATTCATCGTTAACATTCATCATTTGTTGATGTTATAATCCAAGGGAAGATTTTGATACCAAAATTCTTGTATTATTATTATCTTATTAGTTCCATATATTTGTTTCTAGGATTAGAATAATCACCCAAAAGTAGTACTTACAGCAACAAACTCGCAATGAAGTCATGTATCGGTGTATGAAGCAATGTTGGCCGATCTAAAACAGGCTCAGAAGATGAGTGCCACCCGCATACGTGCATACATGGACTCGTGTTTGTTGCAAATTAGAAAAACAAACTTTACAAATCCAAAGAGCCCGCCATGGTCCTTTACCTAGAAAAGGACAAAAGTTTAATGAAGGGCTTTGCAACATCCAAAGTAATCTACAATAACAATAACACCCTTATTTAGAATACTCGATGTTTGAACCCATTGCGGAAATTAGGTCCCATTTTATCATTTATATAGTGACCATGTGTCAATCATTTATAAACCTTACAATGCATTACATTTAGAAAGGACATTTACAAAATATCGTTCCCAACCAAAAGCTTCAGTGTATACATGTTTTCTCGAGACCCGATCATGATCCACTTACGGTTTCAAGAGCATTAGCCATAGCTAGCAAAGTTATGTGAGCAATCATAAGGAAGAACAATACTGAAGAAACATCAGTTCTAATCTGTGGGAGACAGAACTATAATAGTAGGCTCGACATGGTTATCTTCTAAATCTCTTCTTCGATCGATATAGCCTGAGATGATCTGCAAAATTAAAAGCATAGTTAGCTCGTTAAGAGGATAACGGGTTCTTCTTTTAACCTGGCGGTGTGAGAATAAGTAACCATTTAGAGAGATGCACAGTGTGTGTGTGTGTGTGTGTTTAGAGTGAGTGACTGAGAAATCGGGATCCTTAAACCTTTGGTAGAGGTTGGTATTTATACCGAAGGGTTAGAGAATAAGATGGGCTCCTGGGCAATGAGTGGCGCAAGCTGATTGGTTACACGTCACTATCATTTTGTATTGTTTGTCCCCTGCACGGTTGACCATCCTGGGGATTGTCTAGGGCCGAGCTTGGCGCATGCTGATTGGTTACAGGCTGCTACCACTTGTACTGGTGTACTTTTATGAGTTGTCATAGTTGCGCGTTCGCAAACGGACTCGCGTAAGAACCTTGGAACAAGCTCAGTATTTTGGGAACTAAGTGTGGGCATGGTCCTGTGCTCGCATGGCTTGCGCGGGATTTTAGACCATACCCCTTCAAATACCAACGTAATACGTCATACGTTGGTCCCTTAACTTCTTGTTCAGCTTATATGGCAACATACAACAATAGAGAAGGATGTATACGTCAATAAATTGGCATATAGTTGGTGTATTATCGCCACCCAAATCTACCATCGTGAAATCCCAATCTAAAAATATAATTTCAATTACATTTGAAGAAATTAGAAACTTACGACTAGAGTGTGGAAAGCGTCAGAACCGGCCCGACCCGATTTGGACCCTCTATAACTGAATACCCTTTTATGGATGAAATTGGAAACGATGAACCAAACCTTGTAAGCCTATGTGGTTCCACGTCTTAAAGGGTCAAGTAAAGGGTCTACCATTTTATGTAATGGGCCTTTGTAGGCAAGTGCAACGAGATCATTTTTTCGGCCTACAAGTGCAATTGGTGATTATTTATTGCTGGTAATTATATTTGTATTTGTAGTTTTAAAAACCACATATCAATTGTTGTATAGTAGCATCATATAATAAAACACATACATAGAAAACATGCTTGCATACGTCAGTCTCATAACATATTTTTGTTGACACACGTACATACAATTGAAACAAATGGGATGTATTATATATACAGACATATGCATACATACAATTAAATACTTTAAATTAGGCATGTTAAAAAAGTAAATATTCATATGAAGGTTTAGTCCCGGTATATATATACACACACTTGCATACAATTAAAACAAATCTTTGGTGAAATCTAGTAAGAAAATAAAATTTGAAAGGTGACGGTTTATGATATGAAGGAATTCCAAACATTTCTTGATAAAACAGTTCTTAAGGTTCCTTTTTCTTAATTGTGCTTTCAAATCCGGAACCAACCTAGAACCTAATTTAAGCATTAGCTAAAACCCACAAACCGATCCATATACATAAAAAAAAGGTTCGATTCCTTGAGGTTCCGGGTCTGGTTCACGATTCCGAGGGTCCATAACCACAACTTATTCAATCCTACTGAAGACAACAACACTTGCATCATTTTCAAATTTATAATATCTGTATCATTTTCAAATTTATGATATCTTTAAACCCAATTTTAAATGACAAAAATAAATCCTTTAATCATAAAAGCAACATAATGAATCACATAACAACAATTTCCATCGGAAACTTAATGGATCATAAGGTAAAATGTGACTCCCTAGATAATACTTATTTGCTGGGATTCATATACGTGTATTACATTTGTTTGATTGAGTGGAAATGTGTATACAAACCAATCCAAACCATACTTTCAATCACTTACCAGGAGTTTAGATGCATACCAAATAGAAACAAATAAAACCAATCGTATGGTGATTATCGAAAAGATACATTTTCGCAACTAAGTCGGTAACACTTCAAGTTCAACGATCCGGTCCTACGATTTGCTAACACGAACAACCCAAGAACCCAAACACCTTTGTTTCTGAAAATTATGATTCATATGACCATAGGATTCATGCGATTCGATTCAATGGAAACGGTGACGTGCGACTGTGGTGGCGCACTTTGGTGGTTGGTTTTAAGCGGTGGCGGTTATATGGAGGGTGACTATCAAACATCAAATACTCTTTTATTTCCAACACCTAAGCTATAATGCTTCGCATTTATGTACTTTCCTTATTTAGAAAGTTTTATTCGTATTTTTATTTTTAGAAAATTGTACTCGTAATTCATTTCCAATCTTGTAATCCAAGACGTTTATCATAATGAAATTCACTTTTATACATATACGTGCTACATAATTGTGTTATACGTAATCAATCATTGAAAACATGTTTATACGCGAAACCAGACTTATTACACATACATACGATCATTCATACATACACGATGCGAAATCCTTACATACCTACGTGTTGCATGCTTTAAAGCACATTAAAACATAAACTTTTAGCATAAAATAACAAAATTATGGGAGTTCAGGGGCCAAAGTGCAACAAAACAAACTTTCAGACGAAACATGGACACGCCGCATCGCGCGTTGGGCAAGCCTTCGAAGCCAGCACGACGCGAGGATGTGCGATCCTCAGAAAGTTGTTTCATCTTTGTGTATTGGCCAATTTTTCCACCTCCATTCTTCCCCAATCACCTTCAATCTTTATTAAAACACAAACCCTACTACACCATTATAAAACCAAGCTTCCCACACCTTCATTTCACTTTTCCAAACCCTCAAACACTCTCAATACACACTCTAATTACTAAAAAATCAAGTTGAAGGCAGAATTATCTTAAGTCCAAAAGTGAGCTCTCATCTCACTTTCTTTCATGCTTCTTCACTTCTTCTTTTCTTGAAGGTTTGGAACACCTTTAGGAGTGTTTCCAAAAGTTTACCTTGGTAAACTAAGGTGGAACATTACCATTTTGAGGACTAAACTTTCTGTTTTGAAGAAACTTTTACTTCAAATTTCTATTAACATGTTTAACTTGTACAATATTGCACCTACCTTGCTTCTAACCAAACCTATGGTTATGGAGCTTGAGTATGGTTGATTGCTATAAGTTTTGAGGTTCAAACACCTTATAAACTTTCTGTTTTGACAAGGTTCTAAGCAACCTACAAGTGTTGAAACCATGTAAGCTTTCAACCTTCAATGTTGAAGGACTTGTGTTTTGGTGAATGTGTGAACCATGGAAGCTTTGACTTTCCAACTTTGTTCCACTACCTCACTTTTGATTTACTATGTTCATACCACTAAATCTCAAACAATTTCCAACAAAGGGACAACGCTATATCACGTCCCCAAACACTTTCCATGTTTGGGATGCACACATCTAACTAGCTCACTTGGTTGTTTTAGATTTAGTAGGTTAAGTTCTTATTATTTTTCATATTCATGACTAACCGAGATTCATCAACTAAGTTGATGATTTTGTGCTTCATGGAATCATATAAGGAGGTTAAATGGATGGAATTCATCCTACCTCCTTGCATGACCATTCTCATGGTACTTTACTTTACATTCATATACGTTAACTCTTAAAATTCCAAATCCAATCCGTTAACACCAAAGCCGTAACTCACACACCTTCGTTTCCCTCTTAGGGTAACTTCGGTGTTCCAAAACTCAAAACTCGTCAAACTCACTAAGTGGAATTACTTCGCAAGCGTGAGTATACATGACCCTCTTACCGTTTTTATACTTTTGGGTGCAATATATATTACCATGTTAAAACTCATACAAACACACATACGTAAATGCTTTATTCATACAATCGAATCCAATATACATGCTTTATACATTTATACTTCAAGAATACATGCATGCTAGAAGTCATTATTGCATTATACTTTGTCATTAACTTTGTACGATGCTACCTTAACATGTATAGCGCTATAGGAATAGCACACCGCCTTATTGGGTCTATGTTAAGTAAAATCATATAAACGGTCTTGTCATTGCGACAACAAGATTACGCTAGTGGAATCTTTGGGTTGACACGTATGTGATGCATGCTAGTTCATGATATGTTATGCCTTAGTATACGTTTTTGCCATATGGATTTTGTTAAAACTCTTTTATACATATGTAGGAGCTTGATGTTGATGCTTGAAAGAAATCTAGTAGGAAGGACTAGAAAGTAGAAACGCACTTAGTTAAATCTATGTTTTGTTGTTTATTTTGTTATGTTCTACATGTTCAAAGAAAATGGAGGCTTGGTGTTTAGAAGTATGTGTACTGAGGAGCAAGAACACCCATCCAAGTGAGTTATGTTTATCTTGTACAAAATAGTTAGGAAATGGGTATTCTCTAGGGGTCTGTTTGGTATAGGGGTAATTGAATGAACGAGGGAATGAAATAGACAGAGGTAATGGAGTGGTCAAAGGAATTAAATAGATCATTCCATTATATGATCTTGTTTGTTTATCATGTGGGAATGAATAAATCAGTACCTTGTAGTGTTTGGTAGACATGAAAAGAAGAAGGAATAAAATCGATAATGTGTGGCGGTTGTGGGTGGTGGTTGTAGTCGATGGCGGCAGGGGGTGGCAGCGGCGGGGTGGTCGGTAGCGATGGTGGCGGGTTGTGGCGTCGGTGACACCGGTGTTTGGTGGCGATGGTCGGCAATGGCGATGGTGTTCGGTGGCAGAGGTAGCGGCAATGGTGGGTGGTGGCTGGGTGGTCGATGGTGGTGGCAGTGGCTGGTGGTGGCATCGATGTCCGGTGGCAGCTGAGGTGGGTTGTGGTTGTGGTGGTCGGTTGTGCTGGCGGTGGCGTGGGTGTTCAGTGGCGGTGGGTGACAGAGGAGGTGGCGAAGGAGGTGGCAGCAGCGTTAGGTTACGGAGGGTGGCAGTGTCGGCTTTTGATCTTTTCCCTACACAAAAGTAACATTTTTTAGTTATATAAGGACATGAAAATTAATCAAGATAATTGATTTTAGCACATATCAGCACTTTTTTTATAAAAAATTATATCAGCATATTAAAATTAAAGAAAATCCAAGTAAAAAATTGATTGTTTGTTAGTATAATTATAGAAAATTCAATAATTGTTATTATTTAGTTTATTATTTTAATTATTTCTTTATAATTAGTTAGATGTATGACACATTTTAAATGTTTATGTGTACTCGTTTGTCTAACATATCCGCATCAAATGCGACAAACCAAATGTTGGAGAGCAGTCGCCGCTGACCGGAAACCACCGAAATTCATTCAACACCCATCGTAAGATTACATGAAGAGAAACCGGCCCCTCCCGCCGCCGTCGTTAACTACCGTTACCCCAAAACCCACCACACCCAATTCCATAACCAAATACTACACCTCCAAGAAACCCAGAAAAACCTCCATTCTTTCAAACCCCAAACACCCACCTCAAACCCCCAAATGGGTACCCCTCAATTTACCCAAATCAGAGCTCTTCTTATCCCTCACATTCCCCACAGGTCAAACATTCAGATGGAAACAAACAGCCCCTTTTCAATACACAGGTGTCGTTGGGCCCCACCTTGTTTCCCTCTTCCAAGACTCAACCAAAACTGCTTATTGTTTCCACAACACCCCTAAATGTGATCAAGATTCTGCAAGATCAGATCTTTTTGATTTTTTGAACATGGGTATTTGTTTGGGTGATTTGTGGATGAGTTTTCGGTTTCTGATCCGAGGTTTGCTGAGCTGGCAGGGTGTTTGAGTGGGGCTAGAGTCCTCAGGCAAGACCCTCTTGAGTGTTTGATTCAGTTTATTTGTAGTTCTAATAATAATATTAAGAGGATTACTCAGATGGTGGATTTTGTGTCTAAGTTGGGTGATTATGTTGGGGAGGTTGAAGGCGTTGGGTTTTATCAGTTTCCGGATTTGGATCGGTTGTCGAAGGTTTCCGAAGAAGAGCTTCGAAAGGCTGGGTTTGGATACAGGTTGGTTAGAATTTTGTTTGTTAAATGGAGATATTTCTTATGGAATGTGTACATGATAATTGATGTGAATTTAAATTGTTTCTGTGAATGCTTTTGTAAGTAATGAAGTTTGCTAGTTTTGTTGTAAATAGAGATACGTTGATATAACGATATCTTGCTAACAAAGTCTATATGAACATTTTCAGAGGTTAAACTCACCAAAGCTAGTGTTATATTTCTCTTAATTTCAAAATCGATCAGTTTGAAGAACATTGATAACAAAAACCTGGGACTTGCATCGAATGTTTTGTGTAAAGACATTCAAAAGTTGGATGGTGTTATTAACTATTGTTGTAGTCTGGTGTGTTGTAATCAAATTAGACACAAAGTGAAAATGTGTTGCAATTTTTAAAATTTTTGTGTTTGTAGAGTTTTCTGATTATCATGAAGATGGTTCTTATGCTTGATTTGATGGGGAACTTTCATGTTTTTAGTTGAAGTTGATTCAACGTTAATGTTGAAAACCATTGAATGTTATTAGTCAGTTTAAGATATGAAAATAAATCATTGTAAAACTCATAAGCACACTAATTATATAAAATTTGGATTTGGTTATAAGGGTTTCTTTTTGCATTTAAACTTTCATAAGTTTTGTAGTTCTTATTGAAGTTCATCCACCAACAACGAAGATAGAAATCAGGATAAAGCTATTTCCTTTTTCCATTTTGTATTTCGAGTAGGATCATATAAATTCCATGTTATTGCTTGCTGAATGAAATAATAAAGCTTTTTTACTTGTTTCAGTCATAGTTTCAATGCATATTTACTGCTTTAATTTGGTCACATATTGTACACTAATTATATAAAATTTGGACAACCCATTACACAATGCACCCATTTGCGTGTTTTGACCCGTTACCCAACCCGCCCAATTCGCCACATCTACCAGAACAACGAGTCAATGACTAAAGGCTTTCTCATTAACGCATATTAAATTCCAACGTATTTTTTTTGTTTCAACTACAGTCTGATATTTATTTCCAAATTTATGGCGAGATCAGGGCTAAGTACATTAGAGGCACCGTAGAAGTACTGCAATCAAAACCTGGTGGTGGTGTAGAGTGGCTTACTTCCCTCAGAAAACTTGATCTCGAAAGTGCGATCGAGGCTCTGACGAGTCTACCTGGCGTGGGCCCCAAAGTTGCAGCCTGCATAGCTTTGTTCTCTCTAGACCAACATCATGCTGTTCCTGTTGATACACACGTCTGGAAGGTCAGCTTCTTAGATTTCTAATAACTTGTTTTTACATTACAAGTGTCAAAACGGGCGGGTTGCTTCAGGTTGGGTTGACCTACACCTTTTAAGCCCCCCCCCCCCCCACACACACACACACACACCCCTAACCTTACAATAAAAACTATTGGAAGCTTAACGTTCAATAAGACACTCTGGGGGAGTTTTAATGTGTTCAACCCGTTTCTCTTTCAGTTAACTTTTTTAGTTTGACCAGTTAGGACATGGGAACAAATCATCATCCACATCTACTCATTCATGAGTAAATGGGTTGAAATTGCTAACTTTATAAATTATAATATATTGTTGACCAATTGTATGAAATTTAAACATGATTTGATGATGTTCAAACGAGTGATAGGTGTTAACAGCTATGTAGTTCTGTGGTCATAAGAAATAAAAGGTGGAAACAGATAAAAGATGTTATTCACTTTCTGTCCAAGTCATATTAATTTTCTGTCGTTGGGTTTTGTTGCAAATACTCATGATAAATTGTTAATTAGCAATTTGCAAAGTTTTTTTTAAAGATCTTTTATGTCATGATATGAAGTTAAAAGTTGGTTCAGTTAATGTCACTGTTCAAGTAGTATATTTTGTATAGAAAAGGAAGAAACTTTGTAAATAGAGGTGGCAATTTTGATTCATTACTCAAGTATGGGTCGATTTGGGTTGTGTTTTGTTTCAAATGGGTCAATTAAAAAAATAGCTAATATGGAAACAAGTCGAATGGGTCAAACTGTTTATAAGTGGTCTGAAGTTTATATTTAGTGCATGCAACCTCCTAAATCATTATTAATAGATTTGCAAACAAATTGTAATGGTATTGTTTCTATAATTACAATTAAGCGTTAGCTGTTTATACATAAAGAAAAGAAAGCGTTCGCAGATATTCCCAGGCCCGGCCCGGCCCATATTAAATGTGACGAGTTTCAGTCAGTACCCATTTTGACTCATAGCCTAATCTTTTGATGGCAGATTGCAACTAGATATCTGGTTCCCGAGCTGGCTGGCAAACGTTTGACACCTAAGCTTTGCAGCCATGTGGCTGATGCATTCGTACAAAAATACGGGAAATATGCTGGCTGGGCTCAAACTCTTCTTTTCATAGCAGAATTACCTTCACAAAAGGCGCTTCTACAGTCGCTAACTAATGAAACCGCCAAAGACGTAAAACCACAAAAGATTCCAGGTAATGAAAGTGATCTATATAACAAGATAAATCCTGAAACATTGACATTGATATCATGAGATAAAACAAGGGTTGTGATTGTATTAGATAATATAATTAGGGTTACAATAGGTGTGTCATGTGTGCTTGAGCACAATGTTACATAACCAACCCTATATTATCACTAAATATCATTTAGTCTAATCTCATGTATTCAGGGGTGTTTTGTCACAGTTCATTATTTAACATTGATTATTTAATATTACATGATGACTTTTATTTATTTATAAAACCGTATTTTTGTGGCAGAAGAGGAAGAATCTTAGGTGGATGTACGTCTTCATCAGATGTTGGCCTCCTTTTATTTTTTTTCCTGTACAATTCTGCAGGGTTGATCCTGAAGCTTGATTGAAGGTAGTGTGTTTTTTCTGTTTTAATTAATGCCTAGTCACATGTATTTAGTTAAATTTGTCTGGTATTTTATAAAACAGGATTAGTTCATGAATACATGTCTAGTTACGTATATGATGTTCAGATTCCGATTTGGGCCGGTTTGATGAAAATCCGGACCGAACTGTTAATTTGGGCAGGTGACTGGCTGGTTTTAGCGATTTGTCGGTTCGCTTTTGGCAGTTTGACGTTTTGAATCAGTTTTTTTTTCCCAAAGGCACTAATTTGTATTAAAGTTCTTAATTATAAAGATGCATATTTCAAAAGTAAATAACAAAGGTTAAATGCCTGGTTACATGTTCCAAACCGTTGGCTGGATCGTTAAACAGCCAAAACCAAACTATTTGAATCTTAAACCACCCAAACTGCTTAACTTGCTTAAGTTTGGACCGTACACTCGGTTTCAATAGTTTATGAAACCCCCTGGTATCAAATTTCTAGAAGTTTTGGAAATACTTTGGATACCTTATTTGCTACTATTAACACTGCATGTATCCTGAAATTGAACATGCACTAAATGATATCGAGTTTCATGATTATGCCTCGAGTGTTGACGATTGGATGTAGTGAACGTCATTACGTATGTTGTGGATTTGAAAATGTGGTTGAAGAAAGTAGCAAGTTTTGTTTACCATATAATAGATTAATTTGACCATACTTGTAGTTTAAATCGAAGTAAATTGGCCTGCTTAGCTCGTTTGAGATTATACGCTTCGTCCATGGTTTAGGTATGAAATTAAGAAAGAGTCGTATACTGTTTATATGTATAACTAATAATATTCATGAACTATATCATATTTTTAGAAGTTCTATAGTTTATATGTATAACTAATAATATTCATGAACTATATCATATTTTTAGAAGTTCTATACGAACTTACAATTAAAAAAACCAGTTCAAATGAATGCCGTTTAGATGGTCTAGGATGGTGGGACCTGATCAATTTAGTTGTTATCGTGTGTCGATTCTTAAAATGTAGCTGGCAAAATGTTGTTTCTTGGCGGATGGTTTTGACAAAAATGAAATGTCATGTCAGATAAGCCTTCATAATGATCAGACACAAATAATGCTATGTCATAATATTCATTTACGTATATCTATCTGCTTCTTGTTTACCATGCATATTACCCAAGCAAACGAAATTTATCAAAAAATCCATCTTTCCTTCCTAAAGGACCACCATCTTCCATTTTCTTTTCTTTTCTTTTCTAAGTGAGTTGCTGATTTACCTATCAAATTAAATTTATTTGAAGAAAGTTGATTAATTACCCCACCAAAGTTCTTTTCTAAAACATTTTATTCCTAATTTTTCAAAAAAATGAGTTTATACCATTTCATGCCAAAAGACCATTTATTATACCGATCACTCAATTGATACACAATTAGAAACCACTTTTATACCATTAGGCTACAAGAATACAAGGTCATAAATAACATCATCTTTAATTTAAAGTAATATGTTTACAGCTTCGAAAAGCATTATTTTACACTTCATACATCAAGCATACAGCTTTTCATCAAATCTTTATTTAGAAAGGCTCATAATCTACTTCTATTAATCAATAATCACCTGTAGCTGCACCTTGTACGATTTGAACCTGGATAAAGAGGACATACTTTACCACCTTGTATAATTTGAACCCTCCACAATCATCTGTTAGATCTATTGAACCTTATAAAAGAACAAATAATTGAAAGCCAAAACAATCCACAACATCTGATCACTAATAAAGATCTGCTACTCTAAACTTTGCTGATACTTAAAGACTGTTCGCAAGACCTGTTGAAGACAAAGCTCTGCTAGAAGCAAATGTATGTTAGAGACAAACTCTGATAAAGAACCAAAGTTCTACTATGGCAAAGGTCTGCTGATGAGAACCTCTGCTGAATATAAAGTTTGTTGAAGTAAAGTGTGCTGATGACTAACAAATGATAAAGCCCAACAGAGGATATCTCAACAGTTGTTATCAGCAGAGCTTATATTGTATTTTAATGTAACAGTGGTTAGGTCTAGCAGATGTTAGAGTTTGTTTAGTTTGTTAAATTTCACTTTCATAGTGACGTCAGCCTAAGATGCTTAGTGGTTTAAAATGTACTATAAATAGAACAGTGCATGTACTGTTCTATCTATCACTTCTACACATTCTGTACGAACAAATTAAAGTGATCTTAGGCTGAGGGGGAGTTTATGTAATTGCATGCATACGTGATTAATATTACAAAAGCATTGTCAATGAAAACATTTTTCCAATTGTTGTGAATCAAAGTTTACATTTCCGCTGCATTTATCTTTGATTTATCTTCATTCGTTACTTTCCATCTTTAAACTTCCACAACAATTCAAACTCAGATCCTAACAATTGGTATCAGAGCTTGGTCGTTCAAATTTGGTTTAACAATCAATTTGATATAAACTGGTCAGCTCTCACTGTTAATTCTTTGTTCGTTTGTATTGAAAACAAGTAAAGTTTATTTATGTTCAAAGTTTTTAAACAAAACCTGTTTATAAACAATCAGAATATCACAAAATCCACAAGATCCACACAAACATGGCACCATGTACAAACTTGTGATACTTGTCAGTTCAGAGTACAATATTTGGAAACGTCGGATGGGTCACATACTTGCACAACAGAACACGGGTTGTTGAAATCGGTTATCTTCGGACCACATGTTCCGATGGTACTCAGTGTCGAAGACCCAAAAGTTCAAGTTCCAAAGAGTCCTGAACATTACTCCGAGCAAGATTTTCAGAAAATTGAGCTCGATGCAAAGGCATTTAGTATCGTGGCAACTGTTTTGCCTAATGATATCTATGCTGGCCTGTTGCACTGCAACAGTGCAAATGAGTTATGAGATGCTCTGAAAGAACAATTGGTGGCACTGAAAAGGTTATTGAAAATAACAGAGAAGTTTTGAACCAACAGTATGAAACATTTTGTCATGTGAAAGGAGAATCATAAACCCAACAATTTGAAAGGTTTAGTTGTCTTATTAGTGAGTTAAAACTGGTAAAAATTTAATATCCAAATTACACTTTAAATAGTTGATTTCTAAGATCACTACCAGAAAAATGGGACACTATTGTCTTTGTAACTAAAACCGCTGTTGGATTCAAAGATATGAGTTTGACTTAGCTTCATGGTAGGCTTATCACTTATGAGAGAGAGGTTAACAAGAAAAATAAGCTACAGAGTCAGGAAAAGTGGCTGATGGTTATTCTTTTGGTAGTACATCACTTTTTGGTTAAGAAGAAACCTCTGGTAGTAGCAAGGAACAGAGTTATGATCATTTTATTAAGATAACATCTGGTGGGAATTTCAACTCTGATTCTTGCTCACCCAACTTTGCTTTTGCAGCAAATGGGGAAAACCAAGTTTCTGACAACTTATCCTTTGAACTTAATGATTTTCAACATTTTGATCCAACTGATTTAGAAGAAATGGATATATTACACCAACTAGCATTGCTGAGTGTTAGGACCACCAAGTTCTATAAAAGAACTGGTAGAAATTTCCCAGGGTTGCATGGAGGGTTAAAAGTTGGGTTGGATAAGTCAAAGATTAAATGCTACAAGTGTAACAGGCTAGGTCACTTTGCTAGGGAGTGTAGGAGTCAAACAAATGGTCCAATGATCACACACCCAAGTCCTAGACCTCAAAACACACAAAACACTGTCCATTATTCCCAATATACCCATGCTCCTCATATGCAAAACACTGCTCATTTTGCACACCATGTAACCACTATTCCAGTTCAATATGTCCAAACCACTGTTCCTCAGATACAGTATGTTCAAGCCCCAAGTCCTCAGGTTCAAGTGCAACATGCACCACAAGTTACACAAACCTTTACTCCTGCAGAGACCAGTCAATAGAGCTTCTTTACACAAGGTTTTGTTGATTGGAGTAGCTTACCTGAAGAATTGACTGATGAGAATTTTGCTCTAGTTGCTAATACTAAAAAGAAACATGATGATTTTTGTTTCATGGCATTAGACACTATAATTGAAGGGGATGAGTATGAGGAAATAGTATTAAATTCTAATGATGTTTGTGAAAAAGTTGTGGCAGATGTTTCAGAAGAGAAAGTTGGTGAAGAAACTGTGATCTCAGTGTCAGACCCATGGGAAACCAGTGTTTGTGATGATGAATGTGATTGTGCCATGATGGCTGCTGCTAAGGTATCACCTCAGGTCCTTAAAGACTTATGTTCTGATAAATGCATTATTGCTTTTGCTAACATAAAAGAGGTGAATGAAAATCTTAGAAACAAAATTTTAGATGGTGAAATTCAGTTTGAAAAACTTGCAAAAGAGTTAAAAGCAAAACTGTTTGAAAAAGATTATGAAATTAGCAGTCTCAAACATGAGTCCAACTAAAACATAACGAACCAATAATAAAAGATACACAAAATGAAAACCCCAACTAAAACATAACGAACCAAAAATAAAAGATAGACAAAGGCTGTAACGGCGAACGACACGCTCCCGACTCGATTAAAGTACAATATTTAAAAAAACATCAAGAATTAGGGTCTTGTTTGGATTTACGAAGAAACCCTCAAATTTCTTAACGCAAAATACTAATATAAAACAAAAGACAAGATTAAACACGAAAAAGACTAAAGAATTCATACTTTTTGTGTGATATGTGGTGATTACAAAAAAAATGGTGAATTGTTGTAGGAGAGAAAAGAGAGAACGGTTGTGCACTATATGGTTTTTACTTTAAATATTTGTTTTTGTTTTTTTTATTTCTTTTTTTTAAGAAATTTTTTTTGTTATGGTTTTTAATTTATTTTTTTTAAGAAAAAGAAAATTTTGTTATGTTTTTTTTTTGTGTGTGCACGCCGTGCACATATATGCACGCCGTGCACATGATATGCACGATCATGCAGATCAAACAAAACAAGTGTGATAATTGATTCACCAAATTGCACCATTTGTGGCAGATCAAACCACAAAACTCAAGAGTGTGTTTATTTCAAAATTTTTGATGTCAAAAGAATTGAGTATAAATCTAAAACACTTGAGAGTTCAAGAAATGAAAAGACCAGACCGACTTTTGTCCCTGTCAAAACATCTGTTACCAAACAACTGAGTATAACCTCTGCTCCCAGAAAGGTTTAGGTAACAGATGCACCACCAGCTAATAAATTTACAAGGGGATATGGCCAACCTGCTTACAAGAGTGTACCACTTGGCTATGAGGTCTACAAAAGACCATCTAAACTAAGAGTGAACAATATTCTCATGGTTATGATCAGTTGATAGGAAATGGTCCACAACAGATGTTATCAAAATCTGTTTAAAACATTGACCATATTCCTTGACTTGAGGCTGGAATGTCTATGACCCCATCCAAAGCCATCTTTGCTTTGGAAACTCACCTAAACTAATTGTTTACTAATGTGCAGGGAGCTTCTACTTGCATTGATAGTTTATGGTATGTAGATAGTGGATGCTACAGGCACATGATAGGATGTAGAGCCCTACTCAAAGATTTCATGGCACATGGAGGAGGTGATATATCTTTTGGTAGCAATCCAAAAGGGAAGATGTTAGGATTAGGGACAGTCCAGGCTGGGAAACTCAAGTTTGAACATGTCAATCTTATTGACAATCTGAAATTTAATCTTCTTAGTGTATCTCAAATGTGTGATAAGGCTATGAGTCATTCTTCACTAAGAAAACTTGTCAGATTATTGGGCTAGAAGTGGTTAAAAAGATTGATCAAATAATAGTTGAGAGCAAAGCACAGCTTGTTGCTCACAGGAGTGGCAATGTGTATGTAGTTGATATTTTGAAAGATAATCCAATGTCCAATGCATGTCTGTTCTCAGTTGCTTCTAACAAACAGACAGAACTATGGCATAGAAGACTTGGTCACACAAATCTTAAAACTATCACTACACTCTCCAAACAAGGCCTTGTAAGAGGTATTTCATCAAAACCTTTGTTACACCCTAATACGTTTTAACCAAAAGTCGCAGCGGAAAAATACAAGCCTCAAAATTTATTTCTTTTTAAATATTCTAACATACTTGAAAACCATTTAAAACGATTCCTTTAAAAGAATTACATTATTCATCTTTAATTAATGTGCCAAATATAACATGCGAATACAAACTAGTGACCACCCTTCCGTACAATCCATGTTCAATAACTCGATCTTAGCCCCCTTGTCCTTCGTGATAAATGGCAATGATCCGTGTAACCTACGGTCACGATAAACAACCGACCCATTAGTAAATGGCGGCATTTTATAAATATTTTAATGCATATAATTAAATGATGTTGATACAGATTTGTGTCTGTCGGTTGTTCTTAATTACAGTTGTAATTGTACGGTCTTTGCTCAAGTGTTTGTATAGGTTTGGTCGTGTCGAATAGATCGAGATATCCTTCTATCTTGATCTAGTATGACATCTTAGCTTGTCTGTGTTAATCAGTTGCATGTGAGCATACTAATAAGTCTTGTATACGTCATGTCTACACACGTTTTCCAAGATTAAGGATTCTGTGACTCGTACAAAACTTCTGGAATGTGTCTCGTGTGAAATAGTGTGTTCCATATGTATGGATTCGTGTTTCGTACAAACTCTAGACGGACACTATAAAAGCAGACATGCACCTCTCAGTAAGGGTTAGCCCTTTGGTCCAGAAGTTAATAGAACGAGCTAGAAAACTGATCCTTTGTATGGGATATCTAAGTTAGCATTTCTGGTGAAGACGAAGACACAAGAACACAACAAGTTTGTTTGAGTCATGAGCATTGTGTGTATATGTTTGTACTTGTTCTCAATCATTAATCAAGATAGTGAATCTTTGGTTACCCCGTGTTCTTTACTTTGCTTTGGTTGCATGCACACTTGGATTCCGCACTTGTGTGTATGTCATTTGAACAAGGAACTGGTTTAACACCATCCGCAGGTGGACCTACAAGTGGTATCAGAGCTTTGGCTCTTTCCTTGTTCAAAACCGTGCTTAGTTGTGTCTGAGCTAGTTTGAAGATTTCTGAAGTGTTCTTGAGCCTCCAGCAGAAAACTTAAAGTTTTGGATAGATAACTAACTTAAAACTTGGTTAAAATCTATTGCATGCAGAAAATTTTATGGTAAAATTTTTCTGAAGAACACCCTTGAAGAAGAAATCTGCAAAAATTTTTTTTGAATCTGATTAGTTTGGTAGGGTTGACATTTTCTGACTTGGATCTGGACTTGGACTGTGGACTGTTAAAATCTGTGTTTTAACTAAAAGTGGGTAAGACAACAGGTATTTTCGAAAAAGCAGGTCTAACAAGAAAGGAAATTTCTCACCAAACCATTTCTGAAAAGATTCCTCTGAAAAACGCTGAACACAAAAGTTTGTGCGACTGAAAAGATTAGTGCGATTCATCTGATCCGCACGAAACATCTGTTCCGCACGAATCATCTGATCCGCACGAAACATCTGATCAGCACCTAACAACTGTTTCGCACGAAACAGTTGTCTCGCACGAAACAGAAATTGTTTGTTTTTTTCGTGTTTTTCAAAGCTTTGTGATTTTAAGAATTTGTCATATTTTCAAATCTGTGAATTTTGAGAGGTAATTATAATTGTGAAACTTTAAAACCTTTAAATTTTCAAAAAATAAGAAAATATAATGAGTTCTAACCCGTGGGATTGAGTTGTTCAAGCTTAAATCAGGAGTCTTCGCAAAGCTCCGCAACATAATGGGTAAAATCTTTGATACCTCAACATACAACAATGATCTCTGCAAATCAATGGGCGTGTGTTGCGAATCAGAATCAAAGCATCCAAACTCTGCTAATGAGCGAAAGTGAAATAGGGAGTAATAACCGACCGCCGAAATTAAATAACATGAACAATTATCCTTCATGGAAAAGTCGTTTTCATACTTATGTTCTCGGTCAAAACACGGAATTGTGGACGTGTTTCACTACCCCCTACAATGAAGCACTTGAAGAAGCTGGATCAAATCCAACCACATTGGCCAATCTAGAAAGTGACAAGAAAGCTTACGATCTAGAGAAAAAGGCATTTGCTATCCTCACACAAGCTTTGCATAAAGACATTTATCATCAGTTTGTGTATTGTACTACAACGAAAAATTTGTGGGACACTTTGGAAGCAAGAGGTGAAGGTAACGCTGCTACCAGGAAGATTCGGCATGATCTGCTCAAGAAAGAGTTTGAAGGTTTCATGTTCATAAAGAACGAAACCTTGAATGATATGACCACTCGGTTTTATCATCTTCTCAGCAAAATGTACTCGTATAAAGTGTTGGCAGCACCACAAGAAATTGTGATGCGATTTGCTGATGCTTTACCACCAAAATGGGGTCAATTTATTGATCTTTTAAAACATACAGGTGTTTTGGACTCAATTAGTATTTATGAATTTATGCAGAAACTGGAGAACAAGAATGAAGAAGAACTCCGGAAGGCACAACGAGTCTCTGCTCCACAAAACCCTGAAATGTATTTTGGAGGTATAAATGCAGGTACAAGCTCAAGTCAGCAACCGAAGCTGCAGACCGCGTTTGTGTCAAACGTGAACCCTTTTCTACCCCAACCAGTTCAATCAAGTCAGTCTACAGGTTCGAGTAATCAAGCCTATGGACAGACTTTTGACCCGAAAGCCTTCCTTCCACAGCCAAGGGACTTAGCGCATAAACCTCCACAGCAAGCTCCTCAACAAGCTTTCTATGGAAGCAACACTCAATCTGCAAATCCCAACTCTGTCAAACTTGACACGTCAAATCTCTCCAAAATCAACGTAGAAGTTGCACAGGAACATGCAGAACTTCTAAATACCATGGTCAATGCATATTGTGGTTTAGTTGCAGGTCAAATAGGGAACATCAATTTGACAAACTGTCACACCCAGACCCGCAGCGGAATAAAAGTCGGGGCATAATTGGGTTATCACCAAAGCTCATGATATTTACTAAGATGTTTCATATTTATTAAATTCAAATTACAAACTTAAATATCCAAAAACAAAATTCATACAATTACAAAGGAAAATGAAACTATAAATTTATTCCAAAGCATAAGCTTGTTTATTCTTCTAGGCCATCCTAAGTGTTTCCTGTCTCGGCTGGATCACCTGTATCATGTGTAAAAACGTGGGAGATTTTGGGTCAACAAAAGTTGGCGAATGAACCTTGATAAAACATTTTAACTAATTTCTTGTTTTATTTATTAAAGAAAATTCGTGCATTAATCACATGTCAGCAAACATATATATGTAAACAATCACAAACCACTTTGGATGAGTATATGACATGAATGATGATGTATTTGAGATCAAGGCTCAATCAAACGGAACCGATCTAATGAGGCTCCTGATGCTCAACCCGTATCCCACGGGGAACTGATGGACCTAATGAAATGCGTGCACTGAAATGATAAAATTCAATCTACATATAATTCACACAACAATTGATACACATTTGTTCACGGATATGATGTATGCACAAGTGTTTAAATAAAATAAAAGAATAGTACGACACATGATACACCCCAAAACATGATTAAAACGGGGAATTGGTATAGATTCACTCACAGTGGATGCGTTTCTTGATGACGATGAATGCGCACGAATATTATGATTCAACCGACGAGGGAAAACTAACCTAAATAATAACGACATGATTCGATTAAATAAATAAATTTTATTTGAGATTACTATTTTTAATTAGTGTTCTTAAAGAGATTTTTAGATTTATTTTTGTGAGTTTAATGCAAATTTTTAACTTTAAAAACCTTATTTTTAAGTATTTTTAAATAATTTTTCAATTAAATAAATAAACAAAAACAAATAAAAATGGGTTGACTTTGTCAGGTTTGACCGGGTCTGACCGGTCAGACTGTATGTATTCCAGGCGGTGAGTGAGGTTCGAACTCGGGACCTCTCGTATACGTGCACGCAGCTCTACCAACTGAGCTACGTGTCTAACCCGAAATATTCTCCGTTTTAATTATATATATATACTAACTAACTTTAACCTTATTTAGTTTTTATTAAAAATGATTTAATATGGCCGAACCGGTTACCGAAACTCGGAATCGAACTCGGGACCTTCGGTTCGAGTGCACACAGCCCAACCAGTTGGGCTGTGTGTCTAATCTGCTTAACTACTGGATTATATTCCTCTTATATATATACTGTGAATTGATCCGAATAGGTTTTAAAAATATTGGTTTTATTTCAGAAAGTCGGAAACATGTGTGATTCGAACCCGGGACGTTTGTTTTATATTTGCACACAGTCCACCGCTGGACTGTGTGTCTAACCCGGTTAAATATGTCACACCCCGACCCGCAGCGGAAATAAGAGTCGGGGCATAATTGGGTTATCACCAAAGCACATGACATTTACTATTATGTTTCATAATTAAATGAAGTCAAAGTTACATTTCTCAAACATCCAAACATGTTCATTCATTACAAGGGAAAATAACCAAACATAATAATCCAAATACTAAATCGTTTTATTTCTTCTAATCCAGGTCCTACGTGTTCCTAGCTGCTGCTGGTTCACCTGTATCATGTGTAAAATAGGAGGTTTTTGGGTCAACATAAGTTGGCGAGTGAACCTTATAGATAAACATTTGATAATAATTGTCTGGTTAGTTTATAAATAAAATATTGTGCATAATCATAAAAGAGCACATGTATGAAATCAAACATTGGCAAACATCAATTAACAATCGATAGCATACATGAACATACCAACATCATATAATAATTAACATAAATGAACTGTGCGATCAAGGCTCAATCAAACGGAGCCGATCGTAATGCATGAACTGGAAATGTAAATTGAACTGTGCACTCAAGGCTCAATCAAACGGAGTCGAGCGTATTGCATGTATTGAAATGTAAAATGAAATGACCGATCAAGGCTCAATCAAACGGAGCCGTTCGTGCGGGCATGCCCTGATCAACCGCATAATAAAATGGGGATCAAACTCAACCTCGATGGATGGGGAGCTACGGCCTGGGCAATTGCATGTACTGAAATAATAATTTGCAAACAATAATAACTACTTAACAGCAACAAACTAATACACATGTCATGATATGATATATGCACAATAACTTGGTTATAATATGTAAATGAACAAGACACATGATACACCCCAAAAACGTGATTAAAACGGGGAATTTGAAGGGTTCACTCACATTGGGTGCGTTGGATTGGATATAGCGAGATGCGCACGATTTAGACGAGCGAGTCGACGAGAAATACTAACCTAAATAATAATAGAAAATATATTAAAATGGATGGATTTTATTAAGGATTCTAATGGGATTTTTAGATATATTTTTTGTGAGTTTATGGCTATTTTCTATCTTTAAAAATGTTATTTTTAAGTATTTTAAATTAAAATAAACAAATAAATATTTAAAAAAAATATTATTTTTTTTACTGTTTGACCGTTGACCGTTGACCGGTTCGGTCAGCGGTAATTATTTGCGCCAAGCGGGATTCGAACCGGTAACCTTCCGTTCACGCGCACGTAGCTCTACCAGCTGAGCTACGTGACTAACCCGTTAGAGACTCAGATTTAATTATATTTATATACTTATTCGATTTTACCGAAAATTCCTTTATTTGACAAAAACGTTTTAATTCCTTGGACCGGTGTATGGGACGGGACTCGAACACGCGACGTGAAGTTTATTTTGCACACAGTCCACCGCTGGACTGTGTGTCTAACCCGGTTATATTCTTGATTTATATTATACTTAACAACTACTCGCTCTAACCCGGTTAATTCATGAATAAAAAGAGATGTTATTACGTGAAGCGTGTGTGTAGTAAGGATCGAACTCGGGACTTGTATATAAACTTTGCACACAGTCCACCGCTGGACTGTGTGTCTAACCCGTTTATTATCCGAATTTTAATTACTCTTATTCCGTTTTTAAGTTCGTCTTCTTCGCTACAATTACCGACTTCACTTAAACAACTGGTTCTTGATTTAACTACTTAAATAACATGACTACTAGCTTGAATGTACAAAACCGAGCAGTTTGGGGGAAGGAAATACCGGACAGGTCGTCTTCTTTAAGGAGTCCGGCGAAATCAGGTAGCTCTGTTTTTGAACCTCCGGTTGAGAGAGTCTATCAACAGAACTAAGGAATTAGATTTGAAATTGAACCAGAGTACATGGATTATTAGCACGATTGAATGTGTTTACCGTTAGCTAGCGAGTTTCCGGCAAATTCCAGAATTTCTCCGGCGAACCCAGAAATCCAGCAAAGTCTTCTGTGACTGATTTTGAGTAATGGATTAATGTTAGTAGAGTCCTAACAATAGATTGAAACCGCAAAGGAGGAAAATCTTACCGGTTTGTGTTGAACACGGTTTTCCGGCGAGTGTTGCAGAGAATTCCGGCGAACAGTTTTTGGTGCTCTAAAGACTTGAAAACGCGACGAAAAAGAAATGGGGTGTATTTGAGACGGTTCTGAATCGCATAAATGATTGGAACCTGAATTATTTGGAGTTTGAATACTTTTCGGTTTCAAAAACCGAAACTTTAAGTTCATTCAATTTGAACTTAATTAGAAACCGATATTCATCGGTTGTAAGCTAGCTAAAACAAACTTAAACTGATTTGGCGATTCGGTTCACCGGTTTCCGTTATTCAGATATCAATAACTGTTAATTCGAGTTTGCGTATAAAACCCAATTGTTTCCTAAGATTAACAGAAAACACTTGGTGGCGGAGTGGTTTGGGAAGTGGATGTTAAGTTGTTGGAGGCAGTTGACCCGGGTTCGAGTCCGGTCAGCTACAATTTATTTTTATTTATTTTATTTTAACTTTTTATCCAATTTAATTTTTATAGTTTAGTTTATTTATTAATTATGTAACGTTTAAACCCAAAATAATCATAAATAATTAATGAAATTTCATAACTTGGTACAAGATTACAAAAACGGAGCGGGTTTTGGAGACCCGATTTATACAAATGTTACAAAATACTCGATTTTAATTACATTAATATACAACTTAGTCTTCGTCTTCTTCACTAAGAAAACACAGAACAGTGAACCCGACTGTTTTGCTTAATCGATCAACAAACTTATACTCGATTGAAATAGAATAGAAAAAATAAAGATTAAGTAATATGATATACCAAGACAGAGAGTTTTCTTCAGATTTCCGGCAAGTTTCGTCGACCCTGATTCGCGATTTCTGGCTGAAGTTTCCGGTAATATCTTCTGGCGACTATCAGACAATTCCGGCGAGGTTTGGAGAGAGCAGAAAGGTTTGAATTTGAGGAGCAACTGGGCGACGGTATGGTTTAACTGGTATTTATAATCACCCAATGTTTCGATTATAACTCCTCGGTCTTTAACTTCAAAATCGGTTATAATCATTACACATGATTACCGATTTGAAACTTATCAAATGATTAGTTATACATGAACAGATAACCGAAAGCATTGATTGATTTTGATGAAGATGATTGGCAGTTTTACTGACTTCGGATCTTGAATTACGAATTGATGATTTCAATTTTGAACGGTTTGAAGTTTTAATCCGATTTTGATTCGAGAATCGTAACTGTTTCCGTTCTAAAAACAGACATTTGCTTGATTGAAGTTGGCTTGATTGAAGTTGGTGGTTCAGTCGTGATTCAAACAGGTGATGTGCGACTCTTAACATAAAACTTAATTGATTTCAATTTCAATCACAAATGTGTGTGTAGTGTAGTGGTGAAGGCTGTGTGTGTTCATTCGGGGAGACCCGGGTTCGAGACCCGGCTACCCCATTCTGTTTTATTATTTAATTTCTTTGTCATTATTATTTATTAATTGTGGTTTTTTTTAAACTCTACAATATTTATTAATTATATATTATTTTAAATAACCGGCACAATAAATACGCAACGAACTTTTAACCGACTGTTTGATTATTAAACGAAGAGGGTTTTGAAACCCGTTTTACGACGAATGTTACACAAACAAAGACTATGAACAAATTGACCGAGATGAAATGGAGCTGATGGACATCAAGTGGGCATTTGCAAGCACTATGAGAAGAGCAAAGGATTATATGAGAAGAACGGGGAGAACCAGTTTGGAAAGCAAGAAGGATACAAAATACGGCTTTGACGAAACCGCCGTCACTTGCTTCAACTGCGGAGAAAGAGGTCACTTTAAGCGGGAATGCCCAAGACCCAGCAAGGAAGGAAATCACAACCCCTTTTGTAATCAGTCTCAACCATCCAACACAGCACAGTACAACAATGAAAGAAGAATAGTAGCTGTTGGCAACTCTAACAACACCAATCAATCAGGACCTTCAAACACGCACAGAGCTTTGGTAGTTCAGTCTGATGAAGGATGCGATTGGTCAGTACAGTTGGGAACTGAGAACAACGGAAGAACTGCATGCTATGCGAAGATCGTGGATCAAATCAAGCATGATCACATCATCAATACTCCAAATAACGATGATACATCTGGGGATGCTGGTAGTTCTGATGAAGAATGTTCAAGTTCAGATGGTTATGGATCTGATTCCGATGTGAAGAAAGGAAGCGATGCTGAGGTTGAAGAGTTGCTGAGTGAAGCTGAGATGTTGAAATCTGAAAAGGTAGGCATGACGAGGAATGCAGAAGCTGCGGAAAAAGAGACAGAGACACTCTCTACAGATGGTGCAGCTTTTCCTCATCACACTGCCTTTATGGCAAATGTTGAAGGTTCTTCAAACAGGTAAATTCTGACCCTCCTACTGTTTGCAATGACTGTGTTGAGTTGAAAATAAAATATGAAACCGTCAACAGTCATAATCAAAATTTAGTTCTTGAACTATCAAAATGCAAAGAGGCGAACTTGGTGCTAACTAGAAATGAAAAAGAATTCAAATATGTAATAGAAACCCTTAAGAAAAGTGTTTCTGAATTGACAAAAACAGTTTTGAATAAACATACAGGGATTAATAACTACATTAATCTCCTAGAAGAAACAAAGAAAGAGTTAGCCATCGCCAAATGCGAATATGATTCGATCAAACGCAAATTTGAAAGTTATTCTAACTCCCAATATGTGCTTGATCATATTATTGAAGTTCAAAAACTAAAGGGAGATGCTCAATGCATAGGGTATAAGTCGTGTCCACCCCCAATGAAACACAACTATACCAAAATGCCTGATGAAGAGGAGATGCCTCGTTTTGAACCCTCTGTACCTTTGAATCCTGAGGAATTCGCAGCAGGGTTAGGGTTCAAACTAGGCAATTCCTCTCAAGAACCAAGCAAGCCAGAAAGTTCATCATCTGATGAAGAAGATGATGATGATACATCAGATGATGAATCAAGAAATAATGATCAGGATCAGCCTTTTGATGAAAGGAAAAGAGTAGAATCTTCTGCTACTCCTAGTACTCAATCTGTTGAGAATCAAGAGACTGTTCCTAAGAAATCTGTGAAGACAAGTGTGTCTACACAAGAAGTAGATAATGTGTTGTATACCTTGGTTGGAGATAATAAAATCTATTCAAACAATGATTTTCCAATTAAAAACGTAAATCCAATCTCTATAGATCAGGTTTTTGAAAAGTCAACAACCAAACCTGTAGAAAAGAAAAAACAGACCAAATCACAACCATTATCCGCTTCAAAAGAAAAACAACAGAAGCGAGTTGAAAAGCCCATAGTTTCTCAACCAAAGGTTGAAGCAAAAGGCTCTCGTTTCCAGAAAAAGGGCGAACCTGTTAAATTTGTGAGTTCTAAAGGTACCGATAAAGTCGAAACTTTTCAAGGAAAATCTAATGTTGATTTTGTAAAGAAAGTTAAGATTTTGAAAAGAAATAGTCAAAACAATTACACCCAACACACTGATGGATGTAATGAAAATGAACCCAGTACCTCATGATCCACAAATTCAACATCAAGCCAAGAAACACGATCTCCTAGTTTTGTTGAAAGGAGAACATGTTTCAAATGTGGAGAATTTGGCCACATTATAAAGGATTGTCAAAATCCAGCCAAATCAAGATGTATAGAGAAAACCCCTCATGAACCAACTTGAAACGTAAATCTGTTTCTCCGACTCAAGATAAACGAATCATTAAGGATCAAAAAGAGAAACAAAAACGGAAACAAGTAAAAGAAGTTGAGAAAGCTTTAAAATCGGATTCTTCGAAAAAGGATCAAAGATCTTCAAAGTCAACAAAACCAGACACTGTTAAAACTGTAAATAATAGTAAATCTGGTAATAAACAAGGATCTTGGAAACAGAAGACCAGTAATGGTTCAAAAGGAGTTTCTCAGTTTGTTAATCATCAAGAAATTGAGATTACATTTCTCGATGATAAGGGACGACCCAAGACCACTAAGGCTTGGGTCCCCGTCTCAAACTAATCTGGTTTGTGCAATGTGCAGGGTGTTCCAGGAGGAACTGTAAACAGTCATTGGATTGTTGACAGTGGAGCATCAAGGCACATGACGGGCGACTTGCGGCTCCTATATGATGTGAAAAGTATTAGGGGTGGTTGTGTTGCTTTTGCTGGTGGCAAAGGTGGATACATCACTGGAGAAGGAATGGTCTCCAATGGTGTTGTGAGCTTCAACAAGATCAATTATGTGCGGCAAATTGATCACAATCTTCTTAGCGTTTCTCAAATCTGCGACAAGAAGTTCACGGTACATTTTGATGATGCCGGATGTTATGTGCTGAAGCCTGGATTCAAGATCCCCAAGGAATGGATTCTCTTGTCGGCTCCAAGAATTAATGATTCGTATATTCTTGATATGAGCCAAGCTATTACAACATCTGCATAAGTCACATGTTTTGTCTCTAAAGCCACCGAGAAGGAATCAATCTCTTGGCATAGACATATGGGACACATTCACCTGAGGAAAATGAACTATTTGGTGAAGAACAATCTAGTGAATGGTGTACCAGTGAAGAACTTTCATCTTCAAGACGTTTGTGTATCATTCCAGAAAGGGAAGCAAGCAAGAAAGTCCCATCTCGTGAAGAAGACAACACTGTAAATATACCACTGGAACGTCTTCATATGGACCTCTTTGGACCTATGAAACACAAGACAACCTTTGGTGATTCTTATTGTCTGGTAATTACTGATGACTATTCCAGATTTTCATGGGTAAACATGTTGGCACACAAGAGTGAAGTTCCTACTATCCTCAAGAATCTCCTGACTCTGTTAGAAAATCTGTATAATCTGAAGGTAAGGAGAATCAGAAGCGACAGTGGCACGGAATTCAAGAATCAATTATTGTTATTCCTCAAGTATCGACTTCGGTTAACAATCTTGTTCAAAATGAGGAATTTGAAGACGCTGCAAATTATAATGTTTCATCAGAAGACGATGAGTTTCACGATGCAAATGAAGCTACCTCTGGTGCGGTTCCTGGATTTTCAGATGGTACATCAAATATCCAACCTCAAGGGACGATAGAAGGTCATGCATCTACATCCTCATCAAGTCCAGCTCTCGATTTAACTGTTGATCTGAATATCAACAATTTGGGTATCAACTCTCGGGTTCCTGATGTGCCAGAAACTCGAATTCATAATACCCATCCTCAGCAGAATATTATTGGAGATGTCCAGAGTGGTGTGCAGACTCGTAATCAGCTTCGAAACAACCAGAATGCTGGATTGTATTCGGAAATCAGGGAATCAGGGGAACAGAATGATTGGTCTTTTGCCTGCTATGTGCCAAGTAGAACCAAAATCTTGGAAGGAGGCAATGGAAGACTCGTGGGTTAAAGCCATGCAGGAAGAACTTCAGCAGTTTCGGAAGTTAGGCGTTTGGAAATTGGTTGACAGGCTTGACAGCTACAAGAAGATTGGTACACGATGGGTGTACAAGTGCAAGAAGGATGACCGAGGTGTTGTTGTGAGAAACAAAGCGCGATTGGTTGTTCAAGGTTTTAATCAGGTAGAAGGGATCGATTATAATGAAGTTTATGCACCGGTTGCATGACTTGAGGCCATAAGAATCTTTTTGGCTTATGCGTCCTACAAGAAGTTCACCGTTTATCAGATGGATGTGAAGAGTGCATTTCTTCATGGTGTGGTTGAAGAAGAAGTATATGTTGAAACCGCCAGGTTTTGAAGATCCACTCCATCCTGACAAGGTTTGGCTTCTCAACAAGGCGTTGTATGGTCTTCATCAAGCTCCGAGGGCTTAGTATGAAACGTTGTCTACCTATCTGTTGAAGAATGGTTTTCGACGAGGCTTGATCGACTGTCCTCTCTTCATCAAGAAAAGGGATAAGGATTTGCTGCTAGTACAGGTTTATGTTGATGATATTATATTTGAGTCTACTAACACTCGAATGTGCAAAGAATTCGAATAGGTTATGCAGAAGAAGTTCGAGATGAGCGCTATGGGAGAAATGACTTTCTTTTTAGGTTTGCAGGTTCAGCAATCAAAGGAAGGGATTTTTATCCATCAAACCAAGTACGTCGGTGATATTCTCAAACGATTTCAGATGGATGACTCAAAGCCTTTGGGAACTCCATTAGATCAAAATCATGGGATTACTCCAGACGGAATGGGTGAACATGTAGAACCATCTCTCTATAGTGCTATGATCGGATCTCTCATGTATCTTACTTCTTCAAGACCCGACATAATGTACCCAACATGCCTTCTGGCACGCTATCAGTCTAGTCCGAAGGTTTCTCATTTGATGGCTATAAAAAGGATCTTTCATTATTTGAAGGGACGCCCTGACACTAGTCTATGGTACCCCTAAGGATGATAACTTTGATCTGACAGCATTCAGTGATTCTGATCATGGCGGCTGTAAAATCGATGCAAAGTCAACAACAGCAGGATGTTAGTTCTTGGGAAATCGCCTAGTCATGTGGCAATGCAAAAAGCAGACTTGTGTAGCTACATCAACATATGAAGCTGAGTATATTTCGGCTTCTAGTTGCTGCTCGTAGGTTCTATGGATTCAACAGCAAATGCGGGACTATGGTTTTGAATTTCTAACTACTCCTATTTTTGTTGATAACGAAGCTGTGTTACAGATCACCCGGAATCCTGTACAGCACTCAAAAACAAAACACATTGAGATTAAGTATCATTTCATACGAGATTGTTATGAAAAGAAACTTATCAATGTTGTTAAAATCCACACTGATCACCAACGTGCCGACCTTTTTACTAAAGCCTTTGATAAATCACGTTTTGATTATCTACTTTTGGTCAATGGCATCAAGGTGAAACCCGAGTAACTCAACCATGGCTAACTATTTTTGTAAATACTTTTCTAAAAATCTAAAACTACAAAAAGATTTTTAGTTTTATATTTTAGGGGAGTAAATTTCAGAAAATACAAAAATATGTCTCTTATTTACCTTCTTTATTTATTTAAGGGGGAGAAAATTCAGAAAAATACAAAAACATTAGGAAAAATAAAAAATGAGTTTCTTGGATAAGCTGAAGATGATGAAATACACCGGTAAATCTGTCAGAAATGGTTAAAAGCATAGAAAGAAGATTGATAAGTAGCTTTACTAATGATGTATCAGTAGGCTCACAATCAGACTAAAATGTGCAAGTTGATATAAACTTAACAGACAGAACGCCAGGTGGGAACCATTCATCGGCATATGGTCTTGGTACCGAAATTTCGTTTGATAGAGTGCCGAGGTTCTGAGATATACGGTCTTTATGCTGGCTTATCATCTGGATATCATGGTTGAATCTTTTGCCGAAAAATAACGGTGGCGCAAGTCTAGAACTTCCATGATATCATACATACGTGTACATACTGCATTCGACCATCAAATAAGTGATAAAAATATCAAATCCCCAAAATAAGTGATAAAATACCACAACTTTATGCGGGAGTTAAGTTCGTCTCTTTGTTGGTACGATGGTACTAACCTGTTCACGGACTTACTCTTGTGCCCTGAATGCATATGAAAATCAAGTTCCTCATCAATAAGTGATTAAATCACAAAGGGCTTGTTTTCAATAAAAAAATAAGTGAGTAACTCACATCATTCATATACGTTAAAACAGATGATAAAGCAGTATACTCACCGGTAAGATTTTCTCTCGTGCATATCTTGATACGGGAATGTGTCGTGATGTGGTTGAACACCGGCTAGTAAGTATAATCCATACCGTAATCATATCTCCTAATCATGATTACATCTGATAAGTCTGAGCTTACGTGGACAACAATACCGATAATCATAGTTAAATACTTATCTATTTAATTTTGAAAACCTAATACCGTCTCTGACCAAGATTAAAATGCTGGTATGATTCCTTTACCTTGAAACTCGAAAAAGATTGTTAAATAGATATATAGTTTATCTGTATATTTAGTTTTTAAGTCTAGTTTACTTAGTTGCTTATGTAATTACTTTTTGAAAGTTAGCCAAAGTTGATACTCGAGAGTTTCTACTAAGATATGCCAGAAAACCATTTGTTTGATATTGCAACTTCATAAAGTAATATCTTGCAACAAGTAATCCATCAAAGAAAACCAAAATCTGAAATTCGTTTGAGTGTGTGTATCTCATACGAGTGTGTGTATCTCGTTTAGGGAATACAATCATACCGAAGAAATTATGATAAGTCTTTCGCGTGTATTCCCTGAGAAATTTGTGTTCTAATTATATTTGTCTATTGAGTACAGATTGATACAGAAGAACATGAACAGAGACCAGCAACGAAAAAAAACTCTGACAAGTCAGAAGAGGAAACAAGAAAGATTTGAAGTTTCTTAGAAGTTCGAAGACCCGATGCTCTAATCATTGGATAGCAGATCTATCAATGAATAGCAGATCTTCAGGGGGAGTTTGTTGATACTCCAAACCATTCTATGTGAAGACCAAAGTCTGAAGACCAAAGACCGAAGACCGACGACCAAGCAACATCCAAGGGGGAGTTTGTTGATACATTTTTGTGTCTGTCGCTTGTTCTTAATTACAGTTGTAATTGTACGGTCTTTGCTCAAGTGTCTGTATAGGTTTGGTCGTGTCGAATAGATCGAGATATCCTTTTATCTTGATCTAGTATGACATCTTAGCTTGTCTGTGTTAAGCAGTTGCATGTGAGCATACTGATAAGTCTTTATACGTCATGTCTACATACGTTTTCCAAGATTAAGGATTCTGTGCGAGTCAGATAATTCGTACGAATCATGTGATTCATACGAAATGCTTGAGTAACAAGTGTGTTACTTGTTTCGTACGAAATAAGTATTTCGTACGAAATAGTTGACTCGTACAAAACTTCTGGAATGTGTCTCGTGTGAAATAGTGTGTTCCATATGTCTGGATTCGTGTTTTGTACGAACTCTAGACGGACACTATAAAAGCAGACATGCACCTCTCAGTAAGGGTTAGCCCTTTGGTCCAGAAGTTAATAGAACGAGCTAGCAAACTATCCTTTGTGTGGGATATCTAAGTTAGCATTTCTGGTGAAGACGAAGACACAAGAACACAACAAGTTTGTTTGAGTCATACGAGCATTGTGTGTATATGTTTGTACTTGTTCTCAATCATTAATCAAGATAGTGAATCTTTGGTTACCCCGTGTTCTTACTTTGCTTTGGTTGCATGCACACTTGGATTCCACACTTGTGTGTATTTCATTTGAACAAGGAACTGGTTTAACACCATCCGCAGGTGGACCTACAAATGACCATAACGCATTCTAACTACGTAAGCTATTTCATTCGATTACTCTTCCAACATCATTCACTTGAATCCGCCCTCAACTCTTCGAGAAACCATCATTCTTATGCCTGCAGATCCATTTTATACTCAAGCAGTATGATTAGCAACATATAATCTTAACATATTGAAATCCCACATTTTTCACATAAACACTTACCATTGGTTTACATTCATTTGATAACAATACGTTTATACACTTCCATATATTCATTTAATTATTTACTTGTCCTCTTCATACGCCACATATGCAAGTTCACACTACTTACACCCATTATAATACCATGTGTACATACTCACATACAAGACACATTCTCTTATTCACATTCAATTACCATACTTAATCCCGCACAGAAAACTAACCACCTATGGACTTAGCTTTGAACAAGTTCCGTCCTTTCACGTGTATAATACATCTAGTACATTTGTTCACACGAGTTATAATCAGATATATACGCATGACCCACACTTATGTGACCTAAATCATTATTAGTTTCTAGTTCGCACTCGCCTACTAGTTCCATCCTTACCCGCGCCTTTATGCGAGGCTGAATCTAGTGTTTATTTAAAGTTCACACCTTTACATGTAGTTGAGTTTAGAAAAGCATGTTTTGTTGTATTTTGAGTTTTACAGGTCTAACGGGATTTAAGGAGCATTGCGGGCACCTTACGAACCACCCGGACGGAACTAGGATTAACAGGACATGCGAAACAAAGAAAACGGAAACCATGCGACACACATACATATGAACCAGAAAATTCTGGTTCTTTCACCCATTAAAAGCTGAATTATAAATCAACTTTACTCATATGCACCTTTGATCGGGTTTTTGGTTGATTGCCACCATACTTTCACTTTTCACCATGTAATCCCACCATGTGACAACCCATATCCTTTCAATATAAACTTGTGGGAATTTACTAAGTTAGATATAAATTACAACTTTAGTCCTTGTAGTTAGGTATTTTCCACTATTTGCCAAAACTTTCACTTTTCTTACTACTTACTTACATTGTTAGTTTCCCACTAACCGTATTATAGGTGCACCTTCGCATTCACATAAGCATGTAACTAAAGGGGTCATATCGCACAAATAATCCTTATAATTTGGTTTTTGACATTATGAACCCCAAACTACAACTTCCATTTTCCTATCTAATGTAAATCCCAGTATGGGATGTTACACCATTCAACTGTGATGAACATTGTGTTTTCTGTTTAAAAGGTAAACAACATAAAAATTTATACAAATAAAATGAAGAGTCCAAAACAAGTCAATGTCTGCAACTGCTACATATGGACTTGTTTGGCCATGTAAAAATCACGAGTCTTAAAAATAAGAGATGCAGTCTTGTCATAGTTGATGATTTTTCAAGGTTTACATGGACCTACTTCATGCACTCCAAAGATTAGACTGCATGTATTTTGTAGAATTTTGTTAAACAAGTTGAAAAGCAATTTGACCCGCCAGTAAAAGTCTTTGGGAGTGACGATGGGACAAAGTTTAAAAATAAGAAGTTGGATGGTTTCTGTGTGCCAAGAGGGATTGTTAGGCAATACAGCATCCAAGGACACCAGAACAAAATGGAGTGGTTGAAAGGAAAAAATAGAATTTTGATTGAAACTGCTAGAACAATGCTTGCAAACTCAGGTTTACCCTTGTCTTTTTGGGTAGAGGCTGTAAACACTGCTTGCTATGTTCAAAACAGAGTTTTGATTAACCCCAGGCATCAAAAGACTGCCTATGAAATTCTATACAAAATTAAACCTCTGACCATATTTCAAAATCTTTGGCTGCCCATGTTTCATTTTAAACTTAAAAGATTCAATTTTAAAATTTGCAGCCAAAGTAGATTGTGGTTTTTTCTGGGATACTCAACCACTGCTAAAGCCTACAGGATCTTTAATTCAAGGACTAGGTGTGTGGAAGAGACCTTAAATGTAAAGTTCAATGAACTTTCTTCATTAAAAATCCCAGCAAATCCCGCTGAACTGTTTGACTTAGATAAATTTACATTTGAAAATGTGTCTATCAAAACTAACAATGCATGTACACACCACAGTCTTCACATCAAGATTAAGGATACGACATTGTGATTCCACAATACAAAGTCATTTCATCCACCAGAGAATCAGATGTTACTAACAACTTGAAAACTCTACAACTACTTAATTGATCCCCAAACCTCTGCCAGCTCATCTAATCAAACCTCTGTTGACAAAAGTCCACTTTCTGTGAACAAAAGTCAACCTATCTTTACCCCCATTCCACCTATACCTCCACCTCCATTCCAAATAGTTGTTGGCTCTTCAAAATTGCCAACAGATGTTAGCTCAGATGATTCCCATTTGCAGCCTTCATCTCAAAATGCCATCATTCCATACAAGGGAGATCTAATCTACCTTAAAAACCGTCTATCTGACCAAATCATTGGCAACATCAATGAAGGGGTTCTCACAAGAAGTCAATTCCAAAACATTTGTCTTTTTGCTGTTTTCTATCGCTCACACAACCAGTCAAGTACCAAGAGGCACTAAAAACAACAGTTGGGTAGAGGCCATGCAAGAAGAGCTGCTACAGTTTAAAAGACAATAAGTATGGGAACTTGTACCATTGCCTCAGGACGTATGTCCCATAGGCACAAAAGGGGTCTTCAAGAACAAAACAGATGAAAGGGGCATTGTTGTCAAAAATAAAGCTAGGCTTGTGGTTCAAGGCTATAGATAAGAAGAAGGCATTGATTATGATGAAACTTTTGCTCATGTTGCAAGAATGAGGCCATGAGACTGTGTTTAGCCTTTGCTGCCAACCACAACATCAAGGTGTATCAAATGGATATCAAGTGTGCATTCTTATATGGCAAGATCAAGGAAGAGGTATATGTATGCCAACCCCCTGGTTTTGAAGATACTTTTTATCCAGATCATGTTTACAAGCTAAACAAAGCTTTATATGGCTTGAAACAAGCACCTAGAGCCTGGTATGAAACTCTTTCTACCTTTCTCTTATCCATAGGCTTTACAAGAGGTAAAATTGATAAAACTTTGTTTTTAAAATAGAAAGGAAAGGATTTGATGCTTGTCCAAATTTATGTGGATGACATCATTTTTGGATCCACATGCAATGGTATGTGTGAAGAGTTTAGAGAACTCATGACAACAGATTTTGAAATGAGTGTTATGGGTGAACTCCAATGCTTTCTTGGTCTTCAAGTTAAGCAATTGCAAAATGGTACTTTCATTCATCAAAGTAAGTATGTCAAAGAACTACTTACCAAATTTGATATAAATGATTGTAAACCATGTAGTACACCCATGGCACATCTAAGTTGGTCACTATTGATGACAAAGATGACTTGGTTGATCTAACTCTTTATAGAAGCATGATTGGGTCTTTATTGTACTTAACTGCATTTAGGCCAGATATCATGTTTGCTACATGTGTCTGTGCCAGATCCTAGCCAGCACCTAGGAAGTCAAATCTTATTGTTGTGAAAAGGATATTCAGATACATAAAAGGTGCTCCCACACTTGGTTTCTGGTACCCTGCTAATGGGAATATTGAGCTTTCAGGTTACTCAGATAGTGATTTTGCTGGATGCCATGCCACAAGGAAGTCAACTTCAGGCGATTGTCAATTTCTAGGCAATTGCTTAGTTTCTTGGCAAAGAAAAAAGCAACCTGCAGTTCAACATCCACAGCTGAGGCTGAGTATATTGCTGCTGCAAGTTGCACTAGTCAACTCCTATGGCTTCAAAAACAACTGCTAGATTTTGGTGTAACTGCTCTAAAGACTCCTCTCATGTTAGATAGTCAAGCAGCTGAAAACATCATTAAAAATCCAGTCTCTATTCCACCACAAAGCACATTGATATTAGACATCACTTTGTGAGGGATTCCTATGAAAAAGGTTTGATTTCTCTGTATCATGTTCCAACTAAAGATCAACTATTAGATCTCTTAACCAAAGCATTAGATACATCTACCTTTGAAAATCTGATCTCTAGGATTGGAATGCTAAACATGGATTAAAAACAAAAGTTTGCTCTCCATGTGTAAATAACATTAAAATGTTTTCAGAAAATCAAAAATCTATCCTTAAAAATAGCTAAAATTGAAATTTTTTAATAAATCTCTAAAGTCTGTTCCTAACTACTGTTTCTCAAAAACATCTGTTTAGCTTAGAAAATATACCCACTGTTAAAAGTATATCCTCTGTTCATGTGCATTGTTCACATCTACTGCTTGGGCTAAAACACTGTTTATCCACTGATATCTATCATCTGATAGAGTAAAATCATCACTGTTCTCAACCACTGCTGGTTTCCAGCAGAGGTTTCTAAACAACTGTCATCCATTATCAAAATAAAGTTTACATGTGTACAGATGTCAGCCATCAGATCTTTGAAACAGATGCCACGTCAGCATTCACTTTTTGCCATTTATAAACCCCTGTTCCATCCAAATAGAGCTTTTTACTGCCGTCTCGAATTCAAAATTCCACAAAACGGTTTCCATTACTCTCATCTTCTTCTTTCTTCACTTCCATCTCCGATCATAGCTCTGCAAATCAAAACTCCACACAACTACCTTCCCATTTTCGAGATAAATGAAAATAACACTTTCAAGAACCACCTCTCCTAAAACTATTGTTGGGCAAACACTAAGTGTATCATCTGCTTCAACTAAACCAACATCATCAACTCAAAAGAAACAAATACCACACCAAAGAAACCTTCACCAACGCATCCAGCAGATGTTGGAGCAACAGATGCTACCATAGCAAATGTTGTAGCAGATATTGCTTCAGCAGATGTTACCCAATCCACTACTCCTTTACGTGTGCGTATATATACATATTTTTACAATAAATTTTACACATGAACTCGGTTTTAATATTTATAAAAATGATTTATACCTTAACATTAAAACACCTTAACATTAAAACACACACAAAAGGACAAGTGTACCCTATCATATATGTAGTAAAGTATGGGTAAGAACCAGATGTCGATCCATGGACGCGGGCGGACGCTTATGTACTAAACCGTTGTCATTAGTCTATCGATAAAAAGATATGTGAATGAGTTTTTAACTAAATTATCTAAAAATGTATTCTAAAGCATAAAAGACTCCAAATACAAAAATATATTTTTTTCTTTTGTCTTGTTTTATAAACAACCTAAGCATGTTAACTAAATTAGAAATGTCACAAAGGCACTTGATCAATCTTCCAATTATAAAGACAATTAGTATCCCTTTCGGGAATCCTAACATGATAATTCTTCGGAAAGTTGCGCGATAAACACAAATTTAACCACCTAAAATTATTCATTAATGAGCTATTGATATATTTTCATGCGAATCTTTTTGAAAATAAGTTAGTCATCCGTTAAGAGTTTTCTAACCTCACTTAATCAAGGAAAGTAATACCCAATACAACCACCGAGACAAGCATAAAGTAGATCATATCACAAACCTATCCATTTTGCAGGTATTGAACACAAATCTACTAAGTTAGCCATTTTAACCAAAAATACTAAACAAAGATTATGCATCGTGTAAGAAAGCATTCTTGATCAGAATCAGATTTATCTTTTATAAACCATACCCATTTCTAGTTTCATGGTGTAAACACATTAACAAGTTAATAGTTTACTAACAAATGATTAATTAAGGGTTTTTGTCTACATCCTAACTAACCATTTATTTATCATCCAAGATAAACAACTACAATCAAAAATCCAACATCAATGAACCAAGTTTGCCATATGATCATCAAGATTAAAACATGAAAAAGTTTCCAGAGCTTCATTCAAACAAGATTACAAACTAAAGATTGTTCATAAAACAAGTATCTTAATACCATTACAATAATACATAAACATCAGATCAGTGCTTGAAAATGTGCTCAAAATGTATGTTAAGAACAAGAAATCAAACCATAAACAAGCAATGATTTGATGGATGGATGATGAATGAGCTTCTTGCAACTTTGAGGCTTGAAATCGTCCCAACCAGGTAGCTCTCGGACCCCAGAATATCGCCCAGAAGCTTGGAAAATTACCCAATAATTGATTAGAATGTGTCTGCTCTGTTTTATACAACTTTTGAAAAGTGCACGGTCGTTCGCTTAAAGGGCACGCCCGTGCACTGTATAAGTCTAATCATGACGTCAGCTGCAGGGTATGGGTTGAGCAAGTGGCTGATTTGGCGGCAAAGTGTGCGCACGGCCGTGCATAAAAAGTGCACGGTCGTGCATGTCCGAGAAAATGGATGCACAGTTGGTCGCACAGGGTGTATTTCCAAGGATTAGAGGGGCGCGGGGGGTGCAACGAGACGCACGGCCACGCATGTCCGAGAAATCAGTGGGACTGCCCTGGTCGCGAGTCTGCACGGTCGTGCACAAGGAACGCACGGCCGTGCATGACTTGTGTCTTCAGCAGATTGTGAAGTTTTCATCCAAAATGCCCGGAAACTCCTTGTTTTCTCCAAATTTGCCCAAGAAACGTCGTTTAAGACCTGAAAAACCCAAAAGTACACGATTAAGAACCTAAGCATCGAATTTGTAGTAAAAACGCGTAAAACAGCAGTAAAATGAGGGACTAAAACATGTATAATTTAGTGTATATCAAACCTCGCCACACTTGAACTTTGCTTATCCTCAAGCAAACTACGAAAGCTCCCAATGACATCAACTATTTAGCAGACTAAATTGCTAATATATATGCAACGGTAAATCGGTTTCCAAAAGACATCATCAATGTTTCAAACCAATCAAGCACACGATAATATATGTAAAGATAACCAAAAGGCAATGGTTCCACTTCTAATTGACTTAGCATGCAAATCTTTACACTACTCACAATGCTCTCACACACTCGGCTATATTTATGAATCATACATATAATGTGTATGTGTAAAACACTCGACGCCAAGGAAATGAATCATGCAATGTCATAAGCTTGTAAAAATATCGAATCTCCATCAACTAACATGTGAAAAAGGCACAAATCAAGAGGTCTTTGAGGGTTGTAATGATAGGCAATGGTTAAGGGTGTGGAATGGACATTTAAAAGTGGCTAAATGGTTAAAACTCGATGGTTATGTTTAACAAGTGTAAATAAATAAAAACTATACATAACTAACGTGAACGACGATTTTCACCTACTTGAGCTAACAACAAGATTATAACCATTTAGCACTTAAAATTGCACTAATTTGGTCATCTTCACCATATTTTAGGGTGTTCTATTTTCAGGATTTTCCCCCTTTTTTATTGTTTTTTAGAGCAGATATATAAACTAAGAAAAAGAACTTTAATGCTTTTACACAAAAGGAACTAAGTACAAAGAACACAAGTTAAGCGATAACTTTAACCGAGTTTTACACAAAGGTTTAAAAATAAAAAAAAGGCTAAATTTGGCTAAGTAGGTTAATTGGTTGGGTAAATTTGAAAAAAAATGCAAAATAGGTTCAACAAGGTTAACTAATGTTGGGTGCGGGAAATAAATAAAAGAAAAATGCTAACACAAAAGAGTATCCTATGTGCCTCTATCATATTCATGCAATTTCACATATTTATGATCTTGAAAAGTATGCTAATGACAACTGCTAAATTGCATAAAACATCTGGCTCACTCATATTCCGCAAAAAACAACAAGCATGCCAAGAAAGCAGTAGAAGGCTCAAAAATATGCTCACGTAAATGGAAGGAATGGGTGCAAGTGTAAAAATTATCATGCGAGTCATTCTGTTGTTTGTCACGCTTATAGTTATCTTTTTCAAAATTAATGTGACTTGTCAGTTTTGATTGTATCTGACCTCTCTAAAAAGAACAAACGTTTTTTTTTCAATATATAAATGCCATAAAAATTAAAGTGGGAGTTTTTGCAAAAACTTTAAGGACAAACAAAGTTAATAGCGTTAATACCCTTCCCCACTGTAACGGTGAACGACACGCTCCCGACTCGATTAAAGTACAATATTTAAAAAAAATCAAGAATTAGGGTCTTGTTTGGATTTATGAAGAAACACTCAAATTTCTTGACGCAAAATACTAATATAAAAGAAAAGACAAGATTGAACACGAAAAAGACTAAAGAATCCATACCTTTTGTGTGATGTGTGGTGATTAAAAAAAACGGTGAATTGTTGTAGGAGAGAAAAGAGAGAACGGTTGTGCATTATATGGTTTTTACTTTGAATATTTGTTTTTGTTTTTTTTAAAATTTTTTATTTCTTTTTTTTAAGATTTTTTTTGTTATGGTTTTTATTTATTTATTTTTTTAAGAAAAAAAATTTTGCTGTGTTTTTCTTGCGTGCACGGCCGTGCACATGATATGCACGGTCGTGTAGATCAACGTATGCACTGATGTGCACCACAGTTCTCGCGTGCACGACAATGCGTGTGACGCGCACGGCGTGCGGTCAGTAACGAATAGGGTGTGCGCAAATTTTCTTAAATAGGTGCGGTTATGAAGTGCATGGCCGTGTGAATTAAGTGCACGGCCGTGCGGTACCTTTGTCTCTGCAGACAGAACCTACAGAATCCTCCAAACTTGATTTTTTTCATCAAAAATCACCATTTTACAATATTTTACCTGTTTATGGACCATATCAATGCCAAAACTCTACAAGGCATGAATCACAACTACAAAAACTTACAAAATACTGAAACAATTAGTAAAACGAAAGAAACAGAAAATATATATAATATATACAAATTTACCCCCAAGCGTGCTAAGTTTTTTTTTCGAGTCGATAGCTATACCCCATTCCCCAAACTTGTTACGCGTACGGGGCGTGTAGTTTGATTACCCCAACCTTGTTAGTTCGATAAAATAAATAAATAAAATCTAAAACAATCTAAATAAATAAAATAAACAAAGGAACAAATGAATAAATAATCAAACAAAAGTATATACAAACAAATGAACACATAAACAAGTATGAACAAGTATGTACACCGGTAAAGAAGTGACTCGGATCGTTCCAAAAGCTCCCCGCATCCCCGGCAACAACGCCAAAAAATTGACGTGTGTGTATATATACATATTTTTACAATAAATTTTATACATGAACTCGGTTATAATATTTATAAAAATGATTTATACCTTAATATTAAAACACGCTTATGTATTCTAAAGCATAAAAGACTCCAAATAAAAAAATATAATTATTTTCTTTTGTCTTGTTTTATAAACAACATAAGCATGTTAACTAAATCAGAAATGTCACAAAGACACTTGATCAATCTTCCAATTATAAAGACAATTAGTATCCTTTTCGGGAATCCTAACATGATAATTCTTCGGAAAGTAACGCGATAAACACACTTTAACCACCTAAAATTATTCATTAACGAGCTATTGATATATTTTCATGCGAATCTTTTTGAAAATAAGTTAGTCATCCGTTAAGAGTTTTCTAACCTCACTTAATCAAGGAAAGTAATACCGATAACACAATACAACCACCAAGACAAACATAAAGTAGATCATATCACAAACCTATCCATTTTGCAAGTCTTGAACACAAATCTACTAAGTTAGCCATTTTAACCAAAAATACTAAACAAAGATTATACATCATGTCAAGAACTCGCAATAACACCATCTAACCCGCTAGAGCCCTTACGTGTAAGAAAGCATTCTTGATCAGAATCAGATTTATCTTTTATTAAACCAATACCCATTTCTAGTTTCATGGTGTAAACACATTAACAAGTTAACAGTTTACTAACAAATGATTAATTAAGGGGTTTTGTCAACATATCCTAACTAACCATTTATTAATCATCCAAGATACACAACCACAATCAAGAATCCAACATCAATGAACCATGTTTGCCATATGATCATCAAGATTCAAACAAGATTACAAACTAAAGATTGTTCATAAAACAAGTATCTTAATACCATTATAATAATACATAAACATCAGATCAGTGCTTTAAAATGTGCTCAAAATGTATGTTAAGAACAAGAAATCAAACCATAAACAAGCAAGGATTTGATGGATTGGATGATGAATGAGCTTCTTGCAACTTTGAGGCTTGAAATCGTCCCAACCAGGTAGCTCTCGGACCCCAGAATTCTCCCAGAAGCTTGGAAAATTACCCAATAATTGATCAGAATGCGTCTGCTCTGTTTTATACAACTTTTGAAAAGTGCATGGCCGTGCGATTAAAGGGCATGCCCGTGTACTGTACAAGTCTAATCATGACGTCAACTGCAGGGTATGGGTTGAGCAAGTGGCTGATTTGGCGGCAAAGTGCGCGCACGGTCGTGCATGTCCGAGAAAATGGATGCACGGTTGGTCGCACAGGGTGTGCTTCCGAGGATCAGAGGGGCGCATGGGGGTGCAACCGAGACGCACGGTCGTGCATGTCCGAGAAATCAGTTGGACTGCCCTGGTCGCGAGTCTGCACGGTCGTGCACAAGGAACGCACGGCCGTGCATGACTTGTGTCTTCAGCAGATTGTGAAGTATTCATCCAAAATGCCCGGAAACTCCTCGTTTCTCCAAATTTGCCCGTGAAACGTCGTTTAAGACCTGAAAACCCAAAAGTACACGATTAAGAACCTAAGCATCGAATTTGTAGTAAAAAACGCGTAAAACAGGAGTAAAATGAGGGACTAAAACATGTATAATGTAGTGTATATCACTCAACTTATTTTCCAACTTTAACTCAGCCATTATCCACACCACCAAGAATTCCAACACGACCACCTTCACCGCAAATCAAATTTCAACGCAAAAGGAAAACTTATGTTGTTGAAGATAATGAAGAGATTCCATCACCAATCCCTTTGTCATCAAAACCTATCATTTCATCACCATCCTCATCATATCCACCTAAACTACTTCACTTCCAACCATTTATCAACCACCATCCATCATACCTTTTGCTGCCACATATCCTCTGGAACTGATAGCTGTGCGAAAAGAAATTGAATCATTCTTCACAGCAGAGTATAATACAAAACTTGACTTTCCTCTCTCTTTGGTTACAAAAAACCAAGAAATTTAGATGAAATCTAAAGTTGAAAACTATATAGGCTGAGAATATTACCAAAGAGAGGAGCAAAGGGAAAGATGACAGGACTACTCAAGGCATTTTGTCTTATGAGGTGAGCAAAGTAAGAAAGATTGAAGACTTTGCCAAAGAAATGAGTAAGTCTATGTTAGAAAGGCCTGTCAATGCTGAGCTTGATGAAGAACTGAAACATGATTATCTTGACCATATAATGCAACACAAACCATACAAAGTAACAAGAGCACAATTCAAGAATTGGTCTACAAATGAGCTTAAAGAAGAAATTGATAGAATTCAGGCTATGCTCAAGGATCCATTACACAAACCAACTCCATCTGATTGGAAAAAGACTACGCATGTTGATCAAAATCATGCCTTGAAGATTAAAAGGAGGAAAACTAAGCTAGTTGCTGCAAACTATGGTTCATCAAGGTCTGTTGCAAGATGGTAAGAGTCTAGGGTAGTTGATACCTATAAAAGACTTGAAGAGCTTAGAAAGAAAAACCCTTTAGTTCCAAGAAAGCCAACATATCCACCAACAACAATCCCTCAACAGACCCAAGCCTCCAAAAAGCATACTTCAACCACTGTCTTACCCACACTTGCCTTAAACCAAGTAAAAAGGCAAAAGCAGATGGAAGAAAATGATGAACATAGGTTTGAAGAGCACAGGAAAGAGGGAATAAAAAATAATTGCTTTACCATACAAATGCTGCAAGTGATAAGCTTAAAGAAATTATCTCAAACCTTGTTAGCAAACCTCATTTGCCAAACTCATCAAGAATAACTCTTCACCCCCAAAAACCATCTAGTCCAAAAATTCTAAAGTGGAAGTCATCCTCAGACACCCACGAATTGACATTGCTCAGATCAGATCGTAAAGTTCAAAAGCTTACTATGGAGGATGCATATGGTCTGGATGCATCTGGCCTTCAAGATCTTATGAATCTTGAACTTCAAAGGGATTTTGATGACATGATTTCACTGGACTCTGAATTACAATTCAAAGGACAGATAAGGGAAATGCTGATGAGAAATAAAGATCAGTAATAAAGAAGGGTTTGGGCATCATATGTTTAGGGGAGATTGTTGGTCTATTGAACCCTATAAAAGGACAGATGATTGACAGTCAAAACAATCTACAACATCTGATCACTAATAAAGATCTGCTGCTCTAAACTCTCTGATACTTAAAGACTGTTCACAAGATCTGTTGAAGACAAATCTCCGCTAAAAGCAAAGGTCTATTAGAGACAAGCTCTAATAAAGAACCAAAGCTCTGCTATGGCAAAGGTTTGCTAATGAGAACCTCTGCCGAAGATAAAGTCTGTTGAAGTAAAGTCTGCTGATGACTAACAAAAGATAAAGCCCAACAGAGGATATTTCAACAGTTGTTATCATCAGAGCATATATTGTATTTTAATGTAACAATGTTTAGGTCTAGCAGAGGTTAGAGTTTGTTAAATGTCACTTTTATAGTGACGTCAGCCTAAGATGCTTAGTGGTTTGAAATGTATTATAAATAGAACAGTGCATTTACTGTTCTATCTATCACTTCTACACATTCTGTACAAACAAATTAGAGTGATCTTAGGCTGAGAGGGAGTTTATGTAATTGCATGCATACGTGATTAATATTACAAAAGCATTGTCAATGAAAACATTCTTCCAGTTGTTATGAATTAAAGTTTACATTTACGCTGCATTTATCTTTTATTTATCTTCATTCACTACTTTCCATCTTTAGATTTTCACGACAATTCAAACTCAGATCCTAACATCATCAAATCTAACATCATAACCCTATTTGGCTTTTAAGCTTTTCATTTTGACATATTTAAAAGTAGAATGGTTCACATCAACCTAACCTGACCGTTGGTGTGCCTGGTTCATGGTCCAACCGATGGGTCCGGTTCAGTTGTGAGAATGATGACTTTTAAGGAATCAGTTATTTGAATAAAATCTACAAGTTAGTAGTAGATTGGTCGTCGAAAACGTTATTTGATCAAAAAATATAAAAATGGCGTTCATCAGCACTTGGAAAGTGACCGGAGTTAGTTGGCCCAAACGGCGGGTAAGTTGGCCCATACAGCATGACCAAGTACTCACGATGTCCATTATGGTTATGTAAAATTTCTTTTACAATGTCTGTTTCACAAATCCGAACTTGATAGAAACATGACTTCAGATCTCTCTTTTGAAAACCATTGGGAGCTGAAAAGTTCAACCACTCGTATCGAGTATTTTCCAGGAACTGTAATCCTTTTTAGAGCTCGGTAGTCTATACAAGTCCAAATTTGGGACCATGTTCTATTTCCAGTTTTGTTCATGTCCAGTGCTCGACTCCGGTCGGGTCCTACAAGTCACACTTTCTACAAATAAACCCATAAAACATGTAATAACAATAAAAACTACCAAAAAGTAGAAATCATAAAGCATCATTTATTCAAATATAAATAAATTTGCAAAACGAAATCAAACAATAAACTGGCATTCAGTAGGAACAAATGGTCCCATACAAGCAGGCAATGAATGAATGATGACTGTCTGCAAAAACAATAATAAATGTCTGCTAATAAATAAATATTAAACAAACAAACAATACATTACACAACCTAACTGCCTCTTATGGAAAAGCAATCAACAGCCGAGGTGCTTAGGTTTCCAACAAAATTAAACACAAAAACATAACTCTTTTGTTTTATTCCATGCCTGCCAGGTTCAGCAAATAACTAGGAACAGGTGTCGGTTGTTTTCAGTTGGTCGCTTCACGGCTATAGAAGGCGTCAAGGGTTTTGGCTGGAATACGGTGGAGAAGCTCACGCGGAAAGATCCTCAGAAGTGTCCATGCCAAGTCCAGTGACTGAAAGATGTTCCTTGTGTCGTACGCTCCTTGTGCCACAAACTTCCTCTCAAACTTGTCTAAAAATTCCAAGTATAGCTGTTCCATTTACAACATATAGATATAAGTATTCCATTGCCCTTGTTCCAAATTATTGTTTTTTTTGGCGGGGACGCACACACACACGTTGTCAAAGGCATACAAGAGGCGCTTCAGCCTCACCCAGGTGCTAGTGCGGCCAAAAGAAAAAAAAATCATAGATCTTTTATTATCTGTAAAATAGTATGAAATTATTAAAATATTCTGTCTAAATATACTTTTTGTTCACTTATTATTGTGTCTTACTTTTTCCCGTAGGCGACAAGCGAGCCCCTTGCGCCTTAACTACTAGCACACACACACGAACACATACACACACACACATATAGGGTAAGGATCCTGAGAGAGAACCACAAGTTATTTGAGAGCTCGAGAGAATCACCATCAACCAAGCAATTTTTTTTATTTTTTTTTCAACTTTTTTTATTAAAAGGTTATTTTTGTAAAAATAAAAAAACCAAAACAATATATGTAGATTGGTGATATACATGATGTAGCATGAAAATGCACATACGTAGATATATATGCAGTTTCGATGTACGTGTATGTAAGTTGTCGATCTCCATATATTTTTTATAAAAAATTCTTTTATTTAGGTAAAGATTAGTAACATATTAATAAAAGTAAGATTTTTTTTTTAATTTGCTTGGTTGATAGTGGTTCTCTTGGTTCACAAATCTCTTGTGGTTCTCATTTGATCCTAATCCTATATATATTTAGATAGAGAGAGAGAGACCAAATCCTCAGAAGAGAGAGCTTCTTCTCCGACGACTGCTTTCATGGCCTGGACATCTTTACCAATGGCATAATTTGCGTATAGCTGAACATGCAACAATAAAAATCATTAATTTCGTGAGTGAAAAAGCATGTAAACTATGAACTTATTATTGAAGGGAAGTAGGAGGAGATATTAATATATGAAATCCAAACAATGTTGACCTGATTGGAGACGTCAGAATGGTCTCTGCGAGTCATCCCCTCACCAATAGCACTCTGCAATCATAACACTTAATTAAACCAAATCCCTTCTATTTGCATTCTTAGTTGTCAAGTAACAAAATGCAAGTGACAAGCTACATCCAAATCAATTAGAGATCTGGGGGCTTACCTTCATCAATCGAGATAGTGATGGAAGCACATTGATCGGAGGGTAAATCTGTAAAGTTTCATCATATAAACACTTCTCAGTTTATGTGTTTTAACATATTATAAATGACCAATCAACCATCATTTTTATCCAACCTGTCTGTTGTGGAGCTGCCTGTCGATATATATCTGTCCTTCAGTAATATAACCCGTAAGATCAGGAGTGGGATGTGTGATATCTGATTGATCAATGCATAAAGGTTGGACGCTAATTAGTAACACAAAGTACATAAGTTCACGAAAAGAAAAAAAGATACGATGGGTAAATGATACCATCATTGGGCATAGTCAAAATTGGAATCTGCGTAATAGAGCCCTTTCGGCCTTCAATTCTTCCAGCACGTTCGTAGATTGTTGCCAGATCAGTATACATATAACCGGGATACCCACGCCTTCCTGGCACTTCCTCTCTAGCAGCAGACACCTGCAATCACTCATTGAAACGAGAGTTTAGAAATGATGCTTATTGTGAAAAAATATAATCACCTGCAAGGCTGCAATACTTATGATTACCTCACGAAGAGCATCAGCATAAGAGCTCATGTCGGTTAAGATGACAAGAACATGTTTCCCACATTCATATGCTAAATATTCTGCTGTGGTCAAAGCAATACGAGGAGTGATAATACGTTCGATTGTTGGGTCATTCGCCTACAAAATGGTGTTCAAAGATAAGCATTTTAATGATGATAAGAGCAAATCATAACAATTACAAGTTACTTACAAGGTTTAGAAAAAGTGTCACTCTCTCCATTGATCCATTTTCCTCGAAATCACGTTTAAAAAACTGTGCAGTTTCCATGTTCACACCCATAGCTGCGAAAACAATTGCAAAGTTGTCCTCTTCTCCACCACTCTGTACACATATACAAGCAATTCAGCATCAATTTTTAATTAACAATTTAACATACAAGTTTATCCAAAGATCAATATACATTTACTAGAATTACCAAAAGTAACAAAGGACTGCAAAACAATACCTCAAGCAAGTTATCGGTTTTCTCCAAGCGCTTAACCAAACCAGCTTGACGACAGATCTGAGCAGCAATCTCATTGTGGGGAAGACCAGCAGCAGAAAATAAAGGAATCTTTTGTCCTCTAGCAATTGAATTCATCACATCGATTGTGGAGATACCAGTCTGGATCATTTCTTCAGGGTATGTTCTCTCACTAGGATTGATAGAACTTCCTGTAATACATAATAATACACAAAGTATAATCTTTAAGAAAAACTGAGTCCGGAATATCTTTCATACGTTGTAAAGACACATTATTAAGACATAAAAAACTTGTAAGATATCTAATATGGGAAGAGTATAATTCATACGAAATAAGAGAAAACCTTACCAGAAATATCCAGATAAGCCTCGGGCAAAATCGGAGGGCCATTATCAATTGGCTTCCCAGAGCCATTGAATATGCGCCCCAGCATATCCATAGAAACTGGAGTTTTCAAGACCTGCATATTATGGATTCTTTCGTTAAATCAAAATAAATAATAATAAAGTAGAAAGGTGTTAATGTAGTACATCTAAACAGATGCAAATGAATGTAAAGATCAAATCGTATAACAATAGTAAACATGGTCAAAACTCGCAATTTCAAATAAATGAATCATTTACACTATTATAAATATGTTCTGAAGAATTTTAAACATATGTTTTGAAGTATTTAAACTCATGCAAAGGTTATACAGCAAGAAGAAATAGTATAAAGATGTAATGTGTTTTTATATAAAAGAGTTTGTTTAATGAAAGATAAGAAACAAAAAATGAAACTTATGTACCTCCCCAGTGAATTGCACAGTTGTGAATTTATTGTCAATTCCAGATGTTCCTTCAAAGACCTGGACAACAGCTTTCTCTCCATCAACTTCCAAAACCTGACCACGTCTTGTTGTTCCATCACCTAAACGGATATTGACAATCTCTTGATACTTTGGTCCCTGCCATTGTTTATAGAGGCATGCACATGTAACTTATCAATGATGTGCATCTACATAAAACGCATTTAGAAATAAACAAACTACAGAAAGTTGTATGAGATAAGAATCTATAGACGGCTGAAAAAAACAAAGGAGAGAGAAAGCAAGAAAAGCACAGAAACCAACCTTCACTTTATCAAGAATGACCAGTGGCCCAGCAACTCCAGAGACAGTTCTATATTCTGTATAACATTATGAATTAGTGAGTTCAGAAATCAGGCACAATCATTGATATTTACAAACTGACCAGAAATACTGCTAATGAGAGTAAGTGATTCTATAAGCATACATATGTGAGAATTAGAGTCCAACATGCATGAACTTTTCATGATTATGACACCGAATTACAGGAGTTAGTGATACACAAAAAGTTAAGTACAGCTTTGGTACCACAAAAATGACAGAAATCAGATAGATCAAGTTGCTGGACTATAAGAGTAATCATCTTATCTGATAACCACCACACACACACACACACACACACTATATATATATATAATATCAGTATATGACAGTCTTATCGAACAGCTTCAGATCAAGTATTCAATCAATTTTCCAAAAAAAAATACTGATTTCCTTCAGCATTTTACCAAATCCACTAATTCAAGCATGCATATCGACATACTAACATAAGCTTACCCATTCCAATTTCAAGTGTTCCTTCCTCCATGCTGGCATTGTTTTTCTCCGCGCCCATATTCAGCTATCAAAGAACCTACAAAATCGAAACCATAAATATTTAAAATCTCATACTCATCAACAATGTATCCAGCTGAAGAAACAAGATTCCTAAATCCCCAACCCATCGCATAGCCTACTCATATAAGTCTCTACGTCTACGCCCAACCGATCGAGCAAACAAAGCAAACAGACAGTATCAACACAGACACTTTATACCTCAATCAATAACCAATAGCGGTCAAATTACAGGATCAGTCACTTAATACCATCAGATAATAAACAAACTTGAGCTCTAATCACAAACATAAGAAATGATTGAATAAATTTGTAACTATACCTAACCCTAAATAACAAAACCGATATTATAAGTTTCAAACAAAGTTTTAAATCTCATGCTTGAAAACAATGTATAACAGCCGATGAAACAAGTGTCCTAAATTTCAGAACCATTGCACAGCCTATTCATATAAGTCTCTAGGTCTCCGCCCAACCGATCAAGCAAACAAATCAAACAGACATTATTAACACAGACACTTTAAACTCAATCAAAACCAATAGCTATCAAATTACAGGATTCGTCACTTAACTACCATCAGATGATAAACAAAACTGAGATCTAAACATAAACTTACAAAGAATCGTTACTATATCTAACCCTAAATAACTCGATTCAATTATCCATACACCAAAACATGTTCACCGATTGATCTAATAATAATGAGAGCGTAAAATCAAAATCGAACACAGATATCAATCAATCGTTATGAAATCAACAACAATCGCAACATAATTACAATATTTCATAACCTAGAAACGTAATTTTATCGGATCTGGATGCTGTGTAGATGCGTTATATACATCAATTACGAACGCATACAGATTCGTTGAATTGTCAATGAAATGGATGAATTTTGGATGAGTGATCTTACTTGTTGTTCGTGAAGTTGAGTTTGATGATCCGATTGAGGGTTTTGAAATGTTTAGATCGAGAGGGGTGATTATTTCATGTGTGGCTCTGGTAGAGATGGGGACACGACAATCTGAATATTGATTGATTTGAGTTTATTTAATTAGTTATTGACTAAATTACAAAAAGATCCTTTCACTTTGTGAAGTTTTGAATGTGTTTTCCTAAAGTTGTTTAGGTGGTGGTGAATATGTAAAGCAGCATTTATTTCATGTTGTCTTAAAAGTGTTAATGCAAGGTTGCAATTTATTTAATAAACATAAATAATTATAGCAAGGTGGGAGTTGAATCCAAGGATTTTATGATGCTATTTAGTGACATAAGTTTTTATATTGGATTAGGATATTTACAAACATATGAATTTATGTTGGATCTCATTCTTACATGTAGGATTGTAAAACTTATATCATGTGATCTTGTGTAATTTAGAGGTTTGTGTCAGTAAGTGTTGAACCAATACGATGTCCGACTAGGTAAAAGATTTTGAACTAGTAAGTGTTGAGCTAAAAGGGTATGATGGTGTGGTGGTGGGTCGAGGAGGTGGTGTGTGAGTGGTCGAGTGAGGGTTATCAACACGGGTGAAGGGGCAAGTGGGTACAAATTTCATTCAACATCATTTTAAAACTTAACGTGTAAGATGTGTGTTTTCTAATCCAGAGGTAACCTGGTGAACCAATTACACTTAATATTAATTGATTTAGATGTAGTCTCTTAATAGAATGATTATGAGGCTACCTTTGTTGAAGGCTTATTCTATTTGCACATCTCAAAATCTTATTTACACATCTTTTTTACTCTATTCTCTCTATATATATCTATGTGTGTGTGTATATATATATAGGAAGCGATAGAGGGGAAGGGTGTGTTAATGTTAACACCCTTGTTAAAATGTTAAACTATATATCGGCTATCTTTGTTGAAATGGAATACAAAATAACACATGAATGGCCCCATTGGTGTATATAGTGAAATAATTCAACTTCAACCATTTTTGCTGTTATCATGTTAAAATATGGATCTTAAATGAATATTTTTTTCACTTGAGTCTTTAATATAAAATAGGACGCATATGAAAGAGACTATGTAGTTTTCACTCGGATTCATGTTTGATCTTACAATTCTAATCTTGTATATAGAAAAAAATAATATGTGATATGCTAGTAACATGAAGATTATTGCTTTAACCCATATTTATGGATGTTGCTTGAATAATTACGTTGGGTTATGTAAGATCTGTTGATGATAAAAGCCAAAACCTAAGAGAATCATCTTCTCTATATGATGGAATAAGGTTAAAGTTCAAATCAAAGTATCAGAAGTTCCCCATTTGAAAGTTTCACTAACAACCACGCATAACTAACTGCTGAAATAAGAAATGTTGGGTTAAAGTACTAGAGGACAAAGTACAAGTGTTGAAATGATAAAGTATTGGTCAACAAGTCAACAACTGAATCAACAAGTCAAAGCTGAAGACCAGAGACAAGTCAACTCAGAAAGACCAGAAGTATTGGATTTCAAAAGTGCTCAATAGTTTTGGAATCCCAGTTGTGTTCCTTGCATCTACAGTATTTCAATGTAATAAGTTTTTCCAACTGTCCAACAGTTTTGCAAACTGCTGGCATTTACATCATTTATTAGGTCATTTTCATGGTAACGTCACCAACAATTGTCTCCTCTTATAAATAGAACTGTACACATGATGTAAATGTAACGTTTAGAGCTAAATATCCTCTTATTAAAGTATCTAGAGAGCGAAAAGTAGAAGAACTAAGAGAGAGTACACATGGTGAGGGGGAATGAATTGTACTTTGATTGTTCTTGAATCAGAATTGAATATAATTGAATCATTCAACAGTCATTTCCCAAATCAAGTTATGTATTCATTAATGTGTTTATTATTACTTTTTTTATTAATTTCTAAACTGTTTTATCAAAAACACACACAAACACACACTCGCAGATCCAACAATTGGTATCAAAGCTTGTTACACTGAATTGACCTAATCATTGATTTAGAAGAGAAACTGAGCTCATATTGATAGTTGATTGAAGTGATCAAGGACTGAGAAGAATTAGACCAATAAGAAAATTCAATTGTTATGATACTTTGTTTTTCTGAGAAAACATCAATATAATAAGAGAGATGTCAATCACACATGATCTTCACAATACCGGATTGGAAAATAATCCTCTAATGCTCGTTCACCATGGATTCAAGATATGACAATGAAGGATGTGTCACCACTTATCCCAGCAAAACACTGGTTGCTGGAGGTTTGTGGTTTATGGTCTGTATGGTCTTTTTGTACCAAGTGCTAAATGACTAAACGTTAATGTTCCTAAGAAACCTACTAATTATTCTTAATGAGATTTTCAGAAATTGGATCTCGATGCTAAGGCATTCGGGATACTAGCCATGGGCTTACCCAATGAAATCTATGCTAAATTGTTCCACTATGAGAATGCCAAGGAATTGTGAGATGCTTTGAACAAACAATTTGGTGGCACAGTTGAGAACAATATGTAGATTTTGAATTAACAGTATGAGACATTCACTCATGTCATAGGGGAATCTCTGACTCAACAGTTCGAGCGATTCAATTGCTTAATCGGTGAGCTAAGGCTTGCTGATCAAACTTACACAAATGCTACTCTAAGTCACAGATTTTTGAGATCTCTTCCTGGCAGATGGAATACAATTGCAATTATCTTAAGAAACTCTATTGGATTCAAGGAGATGACTTTGACATAACTTCATGGCAGACTTCTCACATTTGAGAGAAAACTTGACCCGAAACAGAAGTTGATGTCATTAGGAAAGATTTCTAATAATTACTCTTTTGGTAACACAACATTGATGAGTCATGATGGATCATCATTAACCAACCATGTGAGTGATCAGAGTTATGATCAATTTACTGTTATAACTACTGAACTTAATTTTCAAAACAACTCATCATGTGTTGGAAACCAAAATCTTGCCCTTGTGATGTACGGTCTACAACCTATAGATCCAATTGATCAAGAAGAATTTATATTCTTGACCAATTTGCCCTGCTGAGTTTCAAAACTATTCACTATTATAACAAAACTGGTAGGAAGTTTTTTCTGGTAAGAAGGATGAATCCAGGCGAGTGTTACAAGTGTCATAGACTAAGGCATTTTGCCAGGAAATGTGGAAATTTCACTTAGAACTCCTTATCCTCTGTCACATATCCAAGTTCACCAAATCAATCTTATTCATAAACTCACATCAAAAATTTTCCTAAAATACTCCTTATCCAAACACACAAACTACAACTCATTTTTCACATACACCCATGCCAACATCATTTTGGTATGCGTATTCACATGGTCAAAATCAAAATACCCAATTCTCAATGTCTCATGATCCCATAAATGCTTCCGCATCTGCACAAATTGCATTACAGACACAAGCACCATCAATTTTCCAAACTGTTGGTTGCTTTGTACCAGACCCAAGTCATCAAAGTCTACTGGAGCAGTATGTTTGATGATATTCCAAACAACAATCTTGCCATGTTTGATGGAGATATCAAGCAACAAGCATCTGTAGATGAAGAAAATACAAATGAGGAACTTTCTTTAAAAGAAAAACTCATTTATGAGGTTCTAAGAAGAACTGATGTTAAACTCTAGAGATCATGACTACCAATTTGGAATTAGTCTCTACAAATAAGATTATTAAAAACGGATTTTCCCACTTTAATAGTCTGTGGTATGTTGATAGTGGGGGGTCTAGACACATGACCAGGTGTAAGAATCTTATCTCCCACTTTAGAGCCCATGGGGGATCAAATATATCATTTGGAAATGACTCTAAAGGAAAAATCCTAGGATTAGGTGAGGTAAATGCTGGTAAACTCAAGTTTGAGAATGTCAACCTTGTTGATAACTTGAAGTTTAACCTCTTGAGTGTGTCACACATGTGTGATAAAGGTTATGGCACATTTTGCACAAAAAATAAATCCTATAAAATTGTTGGCCCAGACTTGTAGAAAAGATTGAGTGTCTAATTGCCAATGATGCTCAACTTGTGACCAATAGAACTGAAAATGTTTATGTGGTTGGTATGCTAAAGAATAACCCAATGCCACAAAGTGTGTGTCTATTCTCTTAGGCATCAGCCAAAGAAACTGAATTATGGCATACGCGGTTAGGTCATATCAACTTACAAATAATCAATGATTTATCTAAACAAGGTCTTATGAGAGGACTTCGTAAGAAAGAGTTTAAGCGTAACCAACATTGTATCTCTTGTCTTAAAGGAAAACAACATAAAGTCTCTTACAAGTCCATTGAAGAATCCAAAACTACTGGATGTCTTCAGATCTGCATCATGGTTTGTTTGGTCCTGTTAAGATAATGAGTCTAGTTAAGAACATATATTATGTAGTCATTATTGATGACTATTCAAGATTCACCTGGACTTATTTCTTACATTCTAAATATGAACATACTGAGATAATAAAAACCTTCATTGTTATGGTAGATAAGTAATATGATCTACCTGGTAAAATACTAAGAAGTGACAACGGAACTGAATTTAGAAATCACACACTTGACTCATTATGTGAATCTAAAGGAATCGTAAGACAATTCAGTGTGCGCATGTCACCTCAGCAAAATGGTGTGGCAAAAAGAACAAAACAGAACAGAACTCTAATTGAGGTTGTAAGATCCAAGCTATCTGATTCTGGTCTACCACATTCTTTCTAGGCAGAAGCAATAAATATTGTTGCTTATGTGCAAAACATGGTTCTAAGTAATCAAAGATGTCAAAAGACTGCATATGAAGTTCTTTTAAAATCAAACAAGTATCTCATTCTTCAAACTCTTTGGGTGTCCTTGTTTTATTCTGAACTTGAAAGACTCCATACCAAAATTTGCAGCCAAGGTAGATTGTGGTTATTTTGTGGGATTCTCTTCAACTGCAAAAGCTTATAGGTCATGAAATCGGAAAAAGGCAAAGACATTATAAAGAGTATAAATTATCCTATAATCTTATACTTAGAAAAAGATCGGTGTTATAGGATAAGATATCACAAAGTCACGTGTAAAATACATATGTAAATTTAAGCGAAAAATCCAATTTTTACAGTTATAACTGCTAATATAGAATATAGCCCTTTGGATAAAAAGGAGTTTAAAAAATAGATACCTAAAATCATTAATCATTGATTAATTAAGAATCAAAAAGTTCTCATTGGTCATCATTTTTTATAGTGAGAAATTATAGTAAAATAAAAAGAGGCAAAGCCATAATAGTGTATAACTATAAATGATTATACAGTAATACAATAGATGATGGATATAACATCCTTAATAAAGATATTTTACTATATATTATACATAAGGAAAAAGTTTTCTCATATAATCAGCTAAAACTTGAAGAGAGTTTTAAATAATAGACAACTTTTGCATCCTCAGAAGGATATATAGAATGGAATGTTCTTAGTTTTATGCTAAAAACGCTCCTTCAATCTTTCAAAGGTTCATGGACAATATCTTTCTACAATATAATTTTTGTTTAGTATACATTGATGATATACTGGTGTCAAGTAAAACAATGCATGAACACGAGAAACATTTACAAAAAGTATTTGAAGAAACATTAAAAAAAATGGTAAAGTGGTTTCCAGACGAAAAGTGGAATTATTTAAAAGAAAAATACCCTTTCTTGGTTTGGAAATAGGAATGGAAAGATAGAATTACAGTTACATATAAAAATTTAAAACTTAAAACAAACAATCAAGTATTTTTGAGACTAGTAAATTATGCTATAAAATTTATTCCAAATTTATCAAAGTTGGTAGGACCTTTATCCACTAAAACGACTAAGAATGAACAAAGATATTTTAATATAGCAGATATAAAGTTGGTGAAAGAATTAAAAATGCAGTTTAAAGATACTAAACCACTAGAGGTACCACTTGTTACAGATTATATAATTATTGAGATAAACGGATGCAAAGAAGGTCGGGAACAGTTCTTCTGTACAAACCAGAAAAATATATAGCCCTAAAGAAGAAGAGAAATTTGCGCTTATGCTAATGATAACTAAAAGAATAAGTTGGACTAGCATCGATTTTGAAATACAAGCATTAATATATGTATTACAAAATTTTAAGATTTTTATTCACAAAGAATTCACAATTAGAATTGATTGCAAAGCTATGTAAAATTTATAACAAATGATCAAAGCAAAAATGTGAACAGATCTCGTTGGTATAATTTACAAAATATCATCCAAGGAAATGGATAGCATATAAACTTTGAACACATTACAGGAAAAAATAATGTTATAGTTGATATGTTATCTCGTAATATTAACAAATTATTGCTTTTAGATGGACATGAAAAAGATAAAGGAAAGGAAAAACTTGTACAACCTTTAAAACCTTCTCCGATAAGTATATCATCCGAGGAAGACAAAATAGAAAAGCTCATAAGCCAGTCAATCCAAGCAGGGAATACACAAAGTTTTAGACATTTGCCTGCAAAAATAACCAATCTCAACAATGTCACACAGTTCTATAATCTAAGTCAATAAAAAATTATGGATGTTCGTCTTCCAAAAAATAAACAATTTACAAAAAAGGACAAGCTCTTATGCACATAATACATTGATCTTAGTTATTACCTTTGGTAATTAAACCTTATAAAGGTGTGATGATCCTTTCGCATCATTGGTGTTAGGGCTGGTTTTAATTCCTCATGGATCAGTGATCCTTCTGTGTATCGAAGATATATTATCCTTACATTGTGTGGTAGATACCGAAAGGATCAAGGATCCTTAGTCCTTGTAACGGTTTCTAATGATTGTTTTCAATATGTTATTTGAATTTGATGCAGGTATGATTGTTGAACTTGGTCAAGCTAGAATCTCGTGGAATATGCTTGGGTTTAGGCACATACGAATGAGGCAGTAGCCGTTGTGGGTGATCGGGCTTAGTTAGTTACTGGATATTTCTAATTATTATGTGGGGGTGATGAGCTCATTAGACACAGAACACTGTTAGCCACTCTCGAATACTCTCTGAAAAACACACACACTAGCGAATACTGGTATTGATATTGATTATCATCCGAAGTTGTATTGATCCTAACATTTCTGTTCAATATAGTTGGTGATTGGTAATTTCATCACCCGAGTTTTTGGTGCCGGAGATCTCACAAGGATTAAGGGCTTTTTCCTCGTACATATGTCGGTGTTCATTGTCATTTTCATTTTACAATCACTTACATTGTTGTTCATACACATAAGCACTCAACCTCACAATCAAAATTTGGTTACATTATCCATAAATTGATTTTTAACCAAAACAATTTGGCGCCCACCGTGGGGCAAGTGGTGCTCAATTCCAAAACTTTTCATTCATTTCCATTCATCTTCATCAACTCCATGGCCTCCCAGGGGAAAGCTACTTCAAGTGCCATGCCGGCGGTTACCTCATCTCAAACCACTATGACTTTGCCTCCCATTCCCTCATCATTCCAGAAGAATGCTGAAAATGCTTAGCAAAAGACACCATCCATCTTCACAGGATCAAAAACTTCTGTTGTTTCTTCCTCTACGACTACTAACAATGATGTTTCTATTTTGTTTTTGTAGATCAAAAGCTACATGGAGCAGCAAGCAAGTAAAACCAACCAGACGATCCTTCACGAAATTGATGACATCAAGAAGCAGAAGAGACCGGCAGAAGATCAGTCTTCACTGATGCCTAGGTCATTGGATTCTGCTACTCCATCATCAACAATCCAGCATTCTAGAGGATCCATTGTTCAGCCTCAAGGATCCTCTATCCTTCGGCAAGGATCACTGGAGACGACTCAGCCTCAAGAATCCTATTTCCAGTCTCAAGGATCCTACTTTCAGCATCAAGTATCTTTAGCAAGGGCTCAAGGATCCATGGATTATTCATCAAGACCTTCAGCGCCAATATATCATGGGTCCAACATCTTTTAGGATCAAGGATCCTCTAGGAGTCATCCACTTAGAAGTTCTAAAGTCCATGATGGGGACTTCATCCCAATGCAAACTATCACTTCCTCAAGCCCTACTGTGACAACAAAAATGTCTTATCCCCAATACACTTTTGGATTACCACCTTTAAGTCAAACAAGAGGTGACAATTTTAATAACACCTTTATGGATACTAATTATGGTTTCATGCAAGATGCAGGGATCAGTCAGGCCATGGACAGGGAACTACAGAAGCTTAAGGGTATGATATCTAGCATTCCAGGATTAGTTAAGCCTATACCTGAAATCCCGGATGGAAGTCACAAGGTGTCTCGCTTTGCACCACCTTCCAAAACGCTTCCAAACACCCAACATGAACTTGTATGCCGGGACAACTAATCCGGAGGAACACGTGGCACAATACCGGGAGAGGATGGAGATAACCCCATCCCCGAAAGGTTAAAAGAAGCTTGCTTGTGTAAGGGCTTCGGATCCACACTCACTGGATCAACACTTAAATGGCTGCTAAGTCTTCCTCCCTACTCCATTACTTCGTTCTCACATTTGGTTAACCTATTTAATAACCATTTTTCATGTAGTAGAACTTTTGAAAGGCTAACTAGCGACTTTTATAGGATAACCCAGACTCGTGATGAATCCTTAAGGGATTATGTCACCAAGTTTGGAAGAGAATCCTTAGAAATCCCGAATCCAGATGTTGCAACTGCTGTTGAGGCATTTAAAATGGATTGCAAAAGGATTCTCCATTTTACGATGATCTTGTCATGACCCCTTGCAGGAACTTGGACGAAGTAAGAAACAGGGCTCTAAGATTCATCCGATTAGAGGATGATAAGAGAATACAAGACATGCTCAGTGGTTCTAACAAACAGGAGTACAACGATAGGAACCAAGGATCATTCTATAAGAATATCCGATCCAAGCCGTACTCCAAGCCTGATATCAAAATGTTCATGCAGTTGAACAAGATGAAGATGAGGAAGAATATCCTCGAATATCTGAATATTGAGTTTCTTTTAATAACAATGAATTGATGCTTACCTTGCAGAACTTAGGTGAAAAAGCTAAGTGGCCGAAGAAGAATGAGAAGTCTAACTCCTTCAAGGATAAGTCCAAGTGGTGTGTATACCACGAAGACTTTGGGCATTTGAAGGACGAATGCATAGCTTTAAGGAGAGAAACTGGATATCTCCTCAGTAAGGGGCACTTGAAAGAGTTGCTGGGCAGGAAGAAGTCAAGGATCCAGGATCCTGAAAATGTTCTAGAAAAAGCTGCTCCACCTCCGGCCGATGCACAAATCATAACTTTATCTCCGGAGGATCAGATATCCTGTGGAACCTCGTTCTCAGCGGCAAAGATGCATGCCAAAGAAACTAAATTGGAAAACGGAGACATGCCTATAAGGACCTCCATTCTAACTCAACAGAAAGTTATATCCTTTAATGAGGATGATCGTATTGATATTCAGGATCCTCATCACAATGGACTAGTTATTACTTTGTTTATAGCTAATCACTTTGTTCGCAGGATCCTGATAGACGGTGGAAGCTCTGTGAACATCATATAGCTTGATGTCCTGAAGAAGATGAACATCTCGGAAATAGAAATAATTCCGAGATCATCAATCATTGTAGGATTCATCAGTGAAATAAGAACATGCTGGAGGACATCAAACTCCCAATCTATATCGAGGGGGTAAACTCTATACAAAAATTTTGTGTTATTGAATGCTTGTCTTGTTGCAATGTGATCCTTGGCAGGCCTGAATTCATGAAATGAAAGTTGTCCCATCAACCGACCACCAATTTGTAAAACTACCGACACCTTGGGGAGTAGTGAAGATAGAAAGCGATCAACAAGAGGCAAAGAATTGTTACACCTCTTCAATGAAACCGATTTCAAAACCAAGGGCGACATAGCAATTACAGCAACCTCCAAGGAATGTCCTGGAGGCAGCAGAGTAAGACATCAAGGAAGTAATACTGGATCCTCAGGATCCTGAAATCAAAGTCCTCATAGGATCTGGGATCCTTAACAATATAGAGCAGAATCTGGTATCCTTCCTGAAAAGAAGAAAGTCTACCTTTGGAAACACGAGGACATGACAGGTATCTCTAAAGATATTATAACACAAAATTAGGAATTGATAAATCTTTCAGGCCAATTCATCAAAAAAGAAGAAATTTGCACCTGAAAGGAATCATATTATCCAAGAAGAGGTAGACAAACTCTTGAAAGCATGTATGATTTGGGAGGTTAAGTATCCAAGATGGTTGGCCAATGTGATGGTTGTTCAAAAGAAAACTGGAAAGTGGAGGGCATGTGTCAACTTTATAGATTTAAATAAGGCGTGTCCCAAGGATCCTTTCCCACTTCCACACATTGACTCCATGATGGATGCAACAGCAAGACATGAGTTGCTAACCTTTATGGATGTTTCCTCTGGATTCCAACAAATTCAGATGGAACCATCTGACCAAGAGGATACGTCATTCATGACTCATACTGGCATATATTGTTATATTGCAATACCTTTTGGACTAAGAAATGCAGGTGCCACCTACCAAAGGCTAGTCAATATGATGTTCAAAGAGTAGATAGGAGACACCATGGAAGTCTATATAGACGACATAGTGGTCAAGTCCAAGAAAGTTGAGGATCATCTCAAGGATCTTGAAGTCGCATTCAATATCCTTGATCAATACAACATGAAGCAGAATACCCCAGTCCATTGCCTGTGAATTCAGACAACTTATAATGAAGCAGAATATGAGGCCCTAATAGCAGGTTTGCAATTAGCTAAACAGATGAGGATCAGTTATCTTCAAGTATACATAGACTCATTGCTAGTTACTACCCATTATAATGGCTTATATGCTGTCAATGGTGAGAAATTAATCAAATATTTAGAAGTTGTTAAAAAAAACTAGCAAATGCTTTCAACTCTTTTAGTATAAAGCAGGTACCTAGAAAAGAAAATACTGGGGCAGACACATTAAATTTAGGATAGCCTTGAAGATACCAGAAGACGTGAGGATACTTATTATCCACATTTTTTTCCTACAATTGAGGAAAACGAAGCATTGGAAATAGTGGAGGATACTGCAATTGCACCCAGCGATGTGCAGCCGAATTCAGGATCATGGATCCTTCCAATTATGAACTATATTCAGAATGGAGAAATTCCCACAGGGGAGAATCCCAGAAACTTCAGGGTTAAGGTATCTCCAATTACTATATTAAATAACACGTTGTATAAAAGATCTCTTGCAGGTCCCTATTTGTGATGTATTGAGGATCCAGAAATACAAGAGGTCTTGAAGGATTTTCATGAAGGAGACTTTGGAAATCATACTGGTGGCAGAGCGCTATTCTCAAGGATCCTTAGAACAGGTTACTACTGGCCCACAATGAAGAAGGACGCAGTAGATTATGCAAGGAAGTGTGATGCTTGCCAAAGACATAGCAACATCCCACATCAACCAGCAGAGCCTTTATATCCAATAATTTCCTCTTGGCCATTTATGAAATGGAGAATGGATATAGTTGGCGAACTTCCAAAGGCACCAGGAGGAAAAGTGTTTATGCTAGCCATGACTGATTACTTCTCCAAATGGATAGAAGCATAAGCTTTTGTTCAAGTCAAAGAAAAGGAAGTCATGTCCTTCATTAAAAGAAACATTATTACTAGATTTGTAATTCCTTTTGAAATTATATGTGACAATGGATCCCAATTTATTGGGAATAGAACTACTAACTTTTGTGACAGTTAGAGAATTAAAATGATAACATCTACACCAATTCATCCACAAGCTAATGGCCAAGCAGAGTCGAGTAATAAGATCATCATTAACAACTTGAAGAAGAAACTTGGGTCTAAGAAAGGAAAGTGGGCCGAAGAGTTGCCATAGTCCTTTGGGCAGATAGGACAACTCCAAAGAATGCTACAGGCCAGACTCCTTTCTCTCTAGTCTTTAGAACTGGGCAGTGATCCCAACAGAGATGGTCGTTCCTACAGCAGGAACAAGCATCCGTGATCCTCAAACAAATAGTGAGATTCTGACTCAAGAACATCAGGATCAGACGATTTCAAGTTGGAGACTTGGTGTTAAGGAAAGCATTTTAGAATACCACAAATCCAGTTGATGGTATGTTGGCACCTAAGTGGGAAGGCCCATATCTAATAGAAGCAAAGGCAGGAAAGGGGGCATACCATCTACTAACCGTGGAAGGTGATCTCTTACCAAGGGCCTGGAATGCTATTCATCTCAAGAAGTATTTTATATGATATGTTTCGTGACTGACAATTTCATTGTTGTTGGCCATATGTAGGATCTCAAGGATAATGGTAGACGTACCATACATCTGTTATCTTAAGGTTTCTAACATTTTCACATTAGCTAAGGTTTTGTCATTTTCATGTCACTCACGTTGGGCCAGGCCCCAGTATTATTTGGGCTTGTCCCAAGTTTAGGCTCGTCGCCAGTTTATTTGGGCTTGTCCCTAGTTTGTTTGGCTTAATCCCAAGTTTATGTTGACAGGTTCTTGAAGCATTATGGATTCACAAGTTCTACAAAGAAAGGATCCTGGATCCTTACATTATAATTTGTTTTATTGGTCTTTTTATGCTATGGTACATATAAAGGATACAGAATCCCAACTTGGATTCTCTGGTTGTTTCCCCCTTACTTTAATTGATCATACTTTTAACCCTTCAATTAAAGCTAGGTGTTTCCTATCCAACTGGTTTTCTTTAAAGATTGTTATTGGCGAATTTTTGACAACATAAAATTTTCTAAATTTTTGAACTTCACAAACGATCTATTTGAATATGGAAACATAAACAAATCAAATTAAAAATTTAAAAATAAATGCACAACACCAAGTATAGTCAAAAGTTTAATATTATTAAAGCCCGTAAATATTTATCAAAAGTATCTGGCCCGGATTTCACCATCAAAAATGTGGACCATCCATCCAGACCAAATCAGGTTCATACGACGGTTAAAGTTTGTGAAGAAATATAAAAAGCAGGATAACAAAGGCTTCATCCCCCAAACAGAGGATCTTTCCACCTTTGTCATCCTACCTATTGTCTAAAGGATTAGTGATCCTTAAACCTAGAGCTATTGTTTAGAGTTACAGACCCAAATCATTCAAATCAAAATACCAAAGCATGAAAATTAAAAAATGGGCTCAAGCCTTGTCTACATTATCATTCATTGCCCATTGTTGTGCCATCAGCTCCGGTACCAAATCCAGCCTTCTATTTAACCTCCTTCTACACCCCGATGAATCCTACTACACCTTTAGCCACAATTTCCAATTCCGGCTCCTCACACCACCAAGGTTACTCAAGGCCATCTCCCAGGAAGTTACTTCCTAGGAAGACCTTTCAAAACCAGGATCACGGCCATCTTGATCCTGGATTGAAGGATAGCCTTGGCAGCGCTGAGTTTAGCTTGCTCCGTTGCCTGTTTTACCTGTTGATTAGCGGCAGTTTCGGTGTCAACCAGCAGGATCTCCAATGCCTTCTTCTCCTTCTCGAGCTTGGACATGTCCTTGTCCTTAGCCACCACAATGGAGTGCATCGCAATCAGAGTCTCTTCATATTCAGCGATCCTCTTTTCATAGTAGATCTTCACGCGGCTAAACTCCTACAAGACAGCAGACAAAATTAAGGATACATGATCCTCATGAAAAGGTAAAATATAATGAGAGGATCAAGGATCCTTACCTCAGTCAGAGCATCATGGAGGCGCTTCTCAATGTCGAAGAGGTCGCCCTCTGGTTCAGAGGTCTTCCTCCTCTTTGACCCAGACTTAGCTCTGGTCGTGACTTGGCGAGGCTCAGCGGTAGGGACGGTCTTCATGGGCTCCTTCTTGACCGCTTTGGAGATTATGATGTTGTTGATATCATCAAGGGCAAAAGATGCAAGCTTGGAGGTGGATTTTTGAACGCCTGAGCATCAAACATCAAAAAAGATAAGTACTTGATTTAATTTTCATTATCTAAATACATTATACATTCTACAAATTACTTACTTGACATGTTGTAGGATGAAGAGGTTTGAACGTCTTCAACATGATCCTGGATCCTTGTCTTAAATGTTCTCTCTGCAGGATCAAGTTCCAGAAAAGCTTTTGCACGTTCAGCAGCTCCCGGAAGATCATCAAAGATTGCAAAATTCTTTACTGCAACAAGATCAAAAAACAGTTAAAGTATAAGTATGCTGCACGCGAAAATCCTAGATCCTACCCTATATTATCCACCTACGAGGAAACATATTCCCCTTCAGTATGGAATCCCTCCTAACAAAGAAGAACTGATTCTTCCAGGAATAATCGTTTTGGGTAGTTTTTAGAACATGAATCGGTTGGTGGGCTTTGACTTTGAACAAGAATCGGTTGGAACCATGGGTAACTAGGCTATACATGTAGGCTAAATCAGAAAGGTTAAGCTGCAACGCCTCTTTCTTGATGATTTCTTCTATGGTGAACAAGGTTCTCCACAACATCGACATAGCTTGACAATAGCTAATACCGGTAAGTTTGAAGAAGTTGTGGGTCAAGGATGGAAAGGGTATGAGAACCCAAGAAGAAAAGGGAGTGCAGGAAAGCAAACCCAGGTCTCCGACATTGCGTCGCTTCGAATAACAGATCAAAGGGCCGAAAGATGGTTCCTGAGGGAAAGCAAGATTTAAGGTTATGGATTTATGGATCTGTGAACTTACAGATCTCAGAGGAAGGGTCCTTCAACAGGTTATGTGATTTGGGTGTACATTCAGACTTCTTGGAACCGGAATTTGGTGAGGATCGGGTATGCATGATGCTGGAATTCGAAAACTTTCAAAAAGAATGAGAAGAAGGAAGAGAAGTATACCTGACTTGTGATTGGCGGTGTGGTTTATGATGACAAATATGAGAATTTAAAAGAAAAGGGTGTTATCTCGTCCTTATTAATAGCGATCATTGTTATGTATCCTGTAAAAGTCGCATCGTTTATCACTAACGACTAGTTTGAATTTAAGGCAATATGACAGCTGTGACCCACCTTCACAACTGCCATATTGGGGGCAATTGTTAGGGCTGGTTTTAATTACTCATGGATCAGTGATCCTTCTGTGTATCGAAGATATATTATCCTTACATTGTGTGGCAGATACTAGAAGGATCAAGGATCCTTAGTCCTTGTAACGGTTTCTTCGATATGTTATTTGAATTTGATGCAGGTACGATTGTTGGACTTGGACAAGCTAGAATCTCGTAGAATATGCTTGGGTTTAGGCATGTGCGAATGAGGCAGTAGCCATTGTGGGTGATCGTGGGAGCTTCCTTGTTTTTCGCTTAGTTAGTTAGTAGATAGTTTCTAATTATTATATGGGGGTGATGAGCTCGTTAGACATAGAACATTGTTAGCCACTCTCGAATACTCACACTAACGATGTCACACCCCGACCCGCAGCAGAAAAGGTGATCGGGGCATGATTGGGTTATCATCAAAGCTCATGACATTTATTTTAACGTTTCATATTCATTAATACAATTTAATGGAAATTTACAATCATAATTACATCAATGACCTAAACATCAATCTAAGCTTCTTTGTTTTCTTCTAAGGCATTTCCTATGTTTTCCTTGCTTCATCCTGTTCACCTGTATCATGTGTAAAAGGGTTTTTGGATCAACAAAAAGTTGGCGAGTGAATCCTATGGAAAACATTTGAACAAGTTTATTTAATTGATTATGAAATAAAGTGCACAACCACACATGAGTAAAAATAGATGTAAACTTATTCATAATTCAATTTAATATTAAACAATACACACATGAACAATAATGGATCGTTTAGAGGCACGCGTTGCTCAAGTCGTCTCTCACGAGGAACTGATGGGCCTAATGAATGAATTGCATAGACATGATAATATGAAAGACATAACTACAAATAATATAAACTCAATAATACACACATGAACAATAATGGATTGGTTTTGAGGCACGCGTTGCTCAACTCGTCTACCACGAGGAACTGATGGGCTTAATGAATGAATTGCGTATAAGTGGACAAAATGAAATACATAATTACAACAATAATAACAATCTAAGTTTAGATCACGATATGGTATGGCACAAGTTTAAATAAACGAGTTAATTATTTTGGACACATGACACACCCCAAAACGTGTAATTAAAAAGGGGGAGTTGTAAGATTCACTCACAGTGCGTTCGGTTGATGATGTTGAATGCACGCGTAGTGGTTTTAACCACGAGTGAAATTAACCTAGATAATGGCATAATGTTTCGGTAAGTAAACAGATTTTATTAATCCATTTTAGTAGGATTGTTGGGTGTATTTTTGTGAGTTTAAGGCTATTTTCTAACCTTAAAAATGTTATTTTTAAGTATTTTTAATTGATTTTTAATTAAAATAAATAAATAAAAATAAATAAAAAAATTGACTTTTTTTGACCGTTGACCGTTGACTTTGACTTTGACTTTGACCTTGACCGGTTCGCTTGTATAATTGTGTGCGCTGGGTGAGGCTCGAACCCAAGACCTCCCGTACGCGTGCACGCAGCTCTACCAACTGAGCTACGTGTCTAACCCGAAATATTTCTGTTTTTAATTATATTTATATATTAATTAGATTAATCCGAAAATCAATTTATTTCTAAAAAGCTTTTACTGAATCGGACCGGTGCTCTCCACAGGTCTCGAACCCGGGACCTGTGGTTTGTGCTAACACACAGTCCACCGCTGGACTGTGTGTCCAACTTGTTAACTAAACTGATTTTTATTATACTTAAATACAAACTAAGTATTTTCATTTCTGACTTATTTAAAAAGTTAGATAATTGTCCGAATCGGTGCAGTAGACCGGACTCGAACTCGTGACGTGTGATTAAACATACACACATCCACCACTGGACTGTGTGTCTAACTTGGTTATTATTCCGGTTATTATTAAACTTAACATATATCAGTGGTGACTCCGGTTCGGTTAACAAAAAAAAAACATTTTTATTAAGGCAGCGTGCAAGGGACAAGATTCGAACTCGAGACGTTTACGTGTTTATTGTGCACACAGTCCACCGCTGGACTGTGTGTCTAACCCGAGTTATAACTTGATTTTAATTATACTTAAACACTACAGAAACTTTGTCTTCTTCGTTGATTTTAACCAGAAACGATGACTGACTGGTTCGAAGTCTTTAATCATGTTCGTTAGCGTTTTTCAGTTAATTACAGGTGAGATATAAATAAAAAGAAAGAGAAATTAGGCGTAAGGTATACCGACTGGACTCCTCTGTTTTTCCGGCAGAACTCCGGCGACAGCAACAGGTTCCGGCGTCGTGTGTCTTGCAGCAGCGAGTCTTCAGAAAGCTTGAAAAGGATGTGGGTGACTTCGGTATAAGCTCAGGGGGTTCAGTAAGGCTCAGAAGTGAAGGGCTCGGTTTTCCGGCGAGATACAGAAGTTTTCCGGCGAATGGTTTTACGTCGGGTAAAGGTGGGGTTTTGAGCGAAAAAGCTTGCAGAGGTTCGAGGAGGTATTTATAAGGCAGGTTATCGATGAACTTGGTCCAATTTCCGACTTGATTCAAAGTCATTACGTTTTCCGGCGGTTATAGTTTGTGTCGCGGACTCAGGCGTCGGTTATAACCGATGTAGGTTTAAACGTTTACGTTATAACTGAAGAAGTCGTAAATTATTGGCGAGTTAGTCGGGATTTCCGACGACTGAAATTTGGGCGCCGGTTTTTGAATTCGGAAAACATGTTATGAATTAAATGATTCTAATAATCAACAAAGAATACAAGTGGCGCAGTGGTTTAAGGGTTGAGTGTTAAGTCTGTGTTGACCGGCTGACTGACCCGGGTTCGAAACCCGGCAGTGCCAAATCATTTTTATTTTCTGATTTTTAACAGTTTTTCAAAAACAAATTATATATTCCAATATAATAATTGATTATGTATCGTTTAAAATTATTTTGGGCATTAAATTCGCAACGAAATTTTTAACTGATTGTTCGGTTAATAAACGGAGCGGGTTTGGTAAAATCCGTTTTTGACGGATGTTACAGTATCCCCTGCTTTTCAGATTTGACTAAAAGAATGATGGTGTTTAGTTTGACAGTTACATGCTTAGAAAAAGTAAGGGTTTAAGTTTTGGTTTGACGCGGTAACGTTCCTTGTAAGGGTTAAGTACCCTATTACAGGAATCGCTTTTTGTTGCCTACTGTAAATGTATTGATAAGCAGAATTGATTCGCTAAATATGATATCATGCATAAGAGTATGGATATGTTTGGAAGGATATGGTTATATCCTAAGGCAAAACTTCTAATACTACAACCTACATGGAACTTCTCATAACCATCTAACAATACCTCTGATCCTTTGACAAGAATACTTATATATAGGAAGTACCAGCGGCGTATCCACCATATTCTTGTCAAATTTTCATTGGTTTTATCAGTAAGTTATGATTGGTTCTATGACTATAGAACATAAATAAACACAACAGCTAATATTTGAATCCACATTCTGATAGCATATACGTTTGAATGGTGACAGTTCCTCTCTCGTTTGTTATGATGGAGAGGTTAGTTTATGTAGAAATAGAGCACAGTCCAATTTCTTTAAATAGCGAGATGATATGAATGTAACACAAATTTCAACCAAGGCAATACTAAATCCTACATGGAACTTCTCATAACCGCCTGATAATGCCTCTGATCCTTTGGCAAGAATACTTATATATAGGAAGTACCAGCGGCGTATCCACCATATTCTTGCCAAATTTTCATTGGTTTTATCCACAAGTTATGATTAGTTACCAAGAAACTACTAAATCCTACATAGAACTTCTCATAACCGTCTGACAATGCCTCTGATCATTTGACAAGAATACTTATATATAGGAAGTACCAGCGGCGTATCCACCATATTCTTGTCAAATTTTCATTGGTTTTATCGGTGAATTATGATTAGTCCTATGTGACTCTACAACCAATACAACAAACACAAAATACTGAAAATGAAAAAATGTCTGTGCGATCAAGGCTCAATCAAACGGAGCCGATCGTATTGCATGTACTGAAAATGAAATTGTCTGTGCGATCAAGGCTCAATCAAGCGGAGCCGATCGTATTGCATGTACTGAAAATAATAAACTTAATCTAAACAACAATCACACAAACAGCCTATACATGGAACCTCTCATAACCGCCTGATAATGCCTCCGATCATTTGACAAGAATACTTATATATAGGAAGTACCAGCGGCGTATCCACCATATTCTTGTCAAATTTTCATTGACTTTATCCACAAGTTATGATTAGTTCTATGTGACTCTACTACAAACACAACAACCACAAAATACTGATAATGAAAATGTCTGTGCGATCAAGGCTCAATCAAACGGAGCCGATCGTATTGCATGTACTGAAAATGAAAATGTCTGTGCGATCAAGGCTCAATCAAACGGAGCCGATCGTATTGCATGTACTGAAAATGAAAATGTCTGTGCGATCAAGGCTCAATCAAGCGAAGCCGATCGTATTGCATGTACTGAAAATAATAAACTTAATCTAAACAACAATCACACAAACAGCCTATACATGGAACCTCTCATAACCGCCTGATAATGCCTCCGATCATTTGATAAGAATACTTATATATAGGAAGTACCAGCGGCGTATCCACCATATTCTTGTCAAATTTTCATTGACTTTATCCACAAGTTATGATTAGTTCTATGTGACTCTACTACAAACACAACAACCACAAAATACTAATAATGAAAATGTCTGTGCGATCAAGGCTCAATCAAACGGAGCCGATCGTATTGCATGTACTGAAAATGAAAAATGTCTGTGCGATCAAGGCTCAATCAAACGGAGCCGATCGTATGTGGGCACGCCAGGTTCAACCTCATAATGAAATGGGGAACATGCTCAACGCTCATAATGTAATGGGGAGCGGCGGCCTATGAAATTGCATGTACTGAAATAATAAACAATAATTACTCAAACAGTCTACACATGGAACCTCTCATAACCGCCAGATAATGCTTCTGATCCTTTGACAAGAATACTTATATATAGGAAGTACCAGCGGCGTATCCACCATATTCTTGTCAAAGTTTCATTGGCTTTATCCTTAAGTTATGATTGGTTCGATGTGATTCTAAAACATAAAGAAAAACATAAAACTAAACGATTGGAGTCGAATCTGGATCTTCGGTGAAGAGGACTAGTTGGGTATCTTCGTTTGGGCCATCATAATCTTCGACAGGATTGGCGTTGATGTTGAAGACTCTTCCTCTTGCTGGTGGCCTAGCGGTTGGGTTTTCTTGGTTTACTTGGTTAACTGGGTTTGATTGAGCTTGAGTGTTGATGACGTTAACCAATTGAGGGCATGTGTTTCTAAAGTGGGTAGGGTCGCCACAATTGAAACAAGCTCGAACATATGGGAACATGGGGTATTGGGGTTGTTGATAGGTTTGGTTCATGGTTTGAGTAGGGGGAGAGATTTGGTTTTGAAAGGTGCGGCAAACCTTGCTCAAATGACCATAGCGTCCACAAGTTGCACATAGTCGACAAGGTAAGGTAAGGGGATGGTGGTAAAAACAGTTGTTGCATCGAGGGTGAGGTCCAAGATATGGTTTCTTATTTGGGTAAATTGAGTTGGGTGCCACTTGAGTGATTGGGATAGCTTGGATGGGTATGGCGTGTGAAATCGGTTGATTTCGTTGGATAGCAGCGAAAAGTTGCCCGTCTCTTTTTCTCTTAGAGTTGGGTTGAGAAGGGGATTTGGTTTGGGTGTAGTCGGAGGTTTCAGTCGATGCTTTATCCTTCTTCTTCTCCTCCTTGAAGTCTTTGTTCCGGATTCGGTTCTCGGTGAGCGCTGTTGCTAGCTCCATTGCTGCTTCCAAAGTTGCAGGCGAGGTACTTATTACAGAGTCTTGAATCTTTGACGGAAGACCACGAATGTAGTGCTCGATCAAACGGTAGAGGGGAGTGAACATGTTGGGAACCATTTGATGTAACTCGAGGAATCTTTTGTTGTATGTGGTGTGGTCTCCTTCCTTTTGCTTCAACGAATAAAATTCATCTTCTAATTTCTTGATTTCGCTCCTTGGGCAAAATCGTCTGGTCATGATTTCCTTCAATTCATTCCAAGTTAAAGTCATAACATCTTCAACACCTCATTTGGCCTTCTCTGTATTCCACCAAGTAAGTGCTATTCCATATAAACGACCAGTAGCATAACGCACTTTGCGATCATCGGGGCAATCGCAGTTTGGAAAAGTGTTCTCCATCTCTTCAAACCAATGGAGGAGAGCGGTGACGCCTTCAGTCCCTTTGTATTTCGGAGGGTCGCATGATTTGAAATGCTTGTAGGTGCATTTAGTGGTATTTGGGGGAGAGTTGATAATGTTTTGGTTTTCTTGATTGACAGGATTAGCGGTAAGTGCTTGTTGTACTTGGATTACAATGTTGGGTATTACGGCAGCCATTTGTTGAGCGATTAGGGCAGCCATGCGCTCGCGGGCTTTTCCTGCTCTCATCTTCCTACGGGTGAGGTTAGAAGACATCTACAAGGAATACATGTCAAGAGTATGAGTTGAATGTTTTTGGGATCATGGGTCGCACTTAGGAATGAACATTCATAAAATAATTATAGAAAAATAAATCTACTACATCCATAGGATGTCTTGGGCTTGCCCGCCATTAGGCCCTACATGCCGCCATACTTCACCTTCGTAATCATGTGGGCCCCCATGAATACCGGGTTTTTCATATGGTTCGCATGGGTTTGCCTAGTTGCGTACACTAAAACCCGGAGAAAATCGAGAAATATGTATACAACGTATGATATTCGGAATGTGTCCAGGTGTAGACACGGTGACACCTCAAAGTGGGGTTAGTTCGAACGACGTTTGGTGTGGCATGCTTTGGCCTAGTAGGTCCTTCGTACTCTCATCGTTGGTCCCCAGGTAGGCAAACTGGTCCGTTATATTGGATTTATACGAATGCCAACCTAGACAGGACGTTCCGACTACCGGTACTTGTACCCTTCCAGTTACTACATGCCCGTCGCAGAACTTACTTTGATGAGATTTGAAAATTGCAACAAAATCTTTGAATAATGAGAGTATGAAAATGAATTGAACATATGAACATTGATATATGTATAATGAATATGTATATTAGTATGTATGTTTGACTGTAAGTATAAACAAATATGAAACAAAAAAATATCACAAATTTGTATGTAACCACCTAATCAATTAAAATTTAGGCAGACTATAGTATAGGCTCTAAGGGTCTAATAACCTATCCTATATCCCTGTAGTCATGGCTCTTTACCTCATTTCCATATGCTGATTCTCACACTTACTGACCATCGTGGAAGTGAGTGTTTATTGATCATTAAACTTACAAAAACTTACCGAGAAAGCTCATTTACCTAGAAAGCATGGTAGTAACCACAAATATAAACTTTGCAAACTTGCCTTGGCTAAAAGCAGACCATAAAACTATAGAAGTTACACCAGATATCCCTCCAAACACTAAAATAGGATCTCCCGACTACTTCATTGAAGAATACCAACAAACCCCAGAATTATCAGAACATTTCCAATGGGAACAATTTTGACTATTAGGAGAAGGACATGATATATAAACTTATGCTAAACAAAATTGGAGCATGCTTTTACCATTTGTAGGTGAATGCGATCTTCTTGAACTAAAATACATTGTAAAACTAGAAACACTTGATGACGAAACTATGATGATAATGATCCAGGACCACCACACTTTATTGATAGCACACACAAAGATCTCTAGAAGAATGATGTAAGTAATGGCATCAAAAGACAAGTTTGCACAACAAGTCTAGTCATAAACGTGCAAGGAAAAAGTAAGGATTTCGAATAGACAAAACTTTTGCAGAACACATGCAGTAAATATATTAGCACATGTAGGTGACAGAAGAATCTCTTATTCATATATATATGTATATATATATATATATGTATATATATTATCTTGTCAATTTTTCTTTTTTAATATGTAACTGCTTCTTTTTCTTTATTTTTTAAAAAGAGAGCACAAATGTATTAGAGTGCATTATTAAAATAGTCTATCTTTGGTCTATATAAGGCATAGATTTCATATATAAATATCATCTCAGATAATTCAATACAATCTTTGCATTCTCAGCCCTTCTTACCGCACACTAAATTCCTCTTCGGTACTCCTTAGCCCAACCCCCTAGCCCCTTAGTTTCATCCAGTGTTCTTCATAATATATTTCGATAAAAAAGAGTGTTTTTTTAAACTTTTGTCACCCTCTGTTCAAATTGATGTGTGCAATCTCCAACTTAGTCCAACCTCAGTGTATACGCTTTTTAAGCTGCTTTCTCCTTATCCATTGTAAGTAATTTTTATTACTTATCTATTATTTTTTACTTTTACTGTTATTTTTTATGTTTTTTTTCTTCACAAAAAAACATTTTTACAAACGTCACTTTTGCTTATATATATATAACACAGAGTGAGAAAGAGTAAATTATAGTTTCTTTTCTTTATGTATGTGAGAACTAGAATATCATGCCATCTAACTTCAATAAGTTCAAAATTATCACTAAAGTCCATATGTTGTCACACTTTTTGTGTTTTCCACTAACTTTTATTAAGTTTTTTATGTTAGTTTTTTTAGTAGTGACTATTTTGCCCTTACAACTAAAGGACAAGATGTGTAATTGTCACAATTCTTTTATTCTTTTCTATTACTTGTACTTTATTTTTTTTCAATATCTTTCTCTATTTTTATTCTTTTTATCACTTATTTATTTTACAAAATTTTTAAAATTTTATCATCGATTAATCAACCTATTATCCATATATTAATTTAAAATTTTCTTTTCAATATAAATGTTCAACTTTGTATTACTTTATGCTTTATGTTTATGTGCTTATTAAGTACACAACACTTCTCTTTTACATGGTTAGGTTTCCCAACATGAAGGTAAAAAGACTTTCCCTCAAAAGTGTTGCATATGATGTAGTAAATATATAATAGAACATTTGTTAGTTTTTTTAAATATAAATAATTCCTAAATAAATTATTTTTAAATTTCTTATTAATTGTAGAAGATATATTTTTGTTTTACTTTAAATATAACATTTTGGATTGTAACTAAAAAAATAATGTTTTATTTGAAGCATTTACCCATTATATGTTTTGATTTTTACAAATTTATATATTTTAGTTATTAGAATTACTATGCTTCTTTGATACTTAATATGTTTAAATATTGTAACTTTTTTACTTTCGCTTGTATGATTAAATAATTTATTTTTCTAATTGATTATGGTTCCATTTATAAGAAATTAATTAATTATGTTATAGGTGCAAACAAAAGTAACATTGTTTGAAAGGTTACTGAACTTGAAAATAGGGAAGGAAGATGATTAGGTAGAATTTTTGCTTATAAAAGATTGGATTGTGGAGAGGATATGTTTTATAATAATGTTGATAGTTTTATAGTCGGGATTCATTTAAATACGATATACCCGACCACTTGTATGTCTACATACATTGAATACTCTTTTATGTGTTAGACTTAACATTTATAGGTTAATGACACAATTTCCTACATGTGAAACTTACGCAAGACGTTTGAAAATACTCATAAAATAAGTTGTCAACTTTGCTACTTTCTAAAATATATACTTTTAGTCAAATGATTTAGGGAAAGACATGGAAGATTCAAAATGACCAAAAGACGCATGTTGTCAGGATCTCCATGGTTAGAACGTGACGTGTTTGTAATACCTTCAAAGTTGTTTTTTTTTAACTATTGAGCAAACATTCTCTCTAAATTTGACTTGCATATTGCACACTTGAACTCGAGACTTCTAAGTTTATCTCTAAGCGATCTTTTACTCGTCCAACACATTTCATAATTAAGAGAAACTGTAGATTAACAAGAGAAAAGTGTTTTGTGAGGCTCATTGTAATATCTACATTCAAACACTTATGTTGCATTTATGAAAGATGATCCTTACCAAATTGAGGAGAGTTGTTAAGGCCATCACTACATAGACTAGTGAAAAGAGGATATGCTCACTACCTTAGCTTGAGTATATGATGATCCTACCAAAGAATGATCAGGGATAAGATTAGTGATATTTTATAAGCTATGTGAAAGTGATCATTACCTAAACATGAGATGTTCTTAGTGAGCACCAACTCTTGGTGTATACCAAGGAGTGAATGTAAAGGTGAGTTAGTTAACACCTACCCAAACCATTATAAGTTGTATGTTGTGTTTTGATATATTATACACTTATACTTATTTACATATTCAAGTTCTTCATGGGAAATATCATATAAACAAGAGTAAATTGTGTTTTGGTCCCTATTGTTTAATAGATATTGCTATATTTTACAAACTTCAGATGTCTTGCAATTTACATACTGATGTTTCTATTTTATCACGATTTTAGTCCATCTTACTAACCACATCTAACTTATAGTTAAATCCTAACCACATGTCTCTAATGTACAAGGTATTTTATTAATTAACCATTCAAATTTAATTTTTGTCAAATTATAATTTATGGGATTAAATGCCACAATTAGCATATATAGTGATATTGATATTATATATACGCCTCCCTTGGTAACAGTGAAGTTGGAATATTTGAATGTCACTGTTAACATTCTTAATTTGATATTTAAAAATCTATCAGATGGTTCTCACATCTCAGGTTCTCATATTCATTAGAAATTCTCAGTCGATAATATAGAAATTGTAGAGGGTCATTGGCACTCACATTGTCAACCAATGAATATGATTTCATGTACATTAATAGCAACCATTAATCGTTCTATCAAGAAAGAAAGTTACATTTATTTTTATAAAGATAAAACATAATATACAATTTATTAACATGTTAAAGAACTAACTAAGAATTTTTTTACGGCTCTTGAAGTCATGAAGTTTTTATTAAATATTTCTATAACGGCATATGCAAAGTCTACATATTATACATGCAAACCAATCATGTAGGTGGCATGTGACCAAGATTTAACTATAAATTGGATGGAGTTAGTATGATTGTAACACCCCAACCCGGATTAGGATGACGTGTCACTATAACAGTAATCAGAATAGAAGACATTCTTTAATTCATTTAAATGTTGGAAGTTATGAAACACAAGACAATCTAAACCAGAGGGTCAAAATACAGACTTCTCATTAATACCGAACTGATAGTCATCTTCAAAATTATTTCTATTGCATTATTCCACTCTCTCTCTTAATTCCGCGCAAAGTAACCTGTGAACCTGTGGGAAAAACATACGGAATGAGCCAAATGCCCAGTACGAAAGTATAGGCTTAAATGACCAAACAACAACAGTGAAGGATAACGAATGTAACTATACTAGTACCGATAACAGTAATACCGGTAACAGTAATAATGATAACAGTAATATAATATCAGAGCCAACAATAGACATAATAACATAAATCAGTGATACGATACTATGCTTTATAATTCAAAGAAGTAATTCGTATCATACGGATGTACCCATGAGCCGAACAGTAAACAGTAACTTATGACACACAGTTAGTCACATGAAATGGCGTAGATGGCATACCCACAATAATTCCAGTAACAGAAACTGAACTCGGACTGATTCATATGCCTCCTAATAGTTATGTGCCACACTTGCACTTAAGAGACGTCGTGAGAATCTCTCCGTCACGGAAGGAGCACATGTTGTTGATGCCACAACAACACGCCTGAGGAACACTCCACGAGAAGCGTAGAACTCAGGGTAACAGAGTACAGAAAACCACAACAATAAGCCCCGATTTGATGCTATCTGCCTCAAGGGAAGTCCTAATAAGCTTGAACCAATTCCCTGCAGGATCTATACACACTAAACGAGGCAAGAGCCTTACCCAAACCACCCTTCTAACCCCCTTCCTGGCAGTTAATGCACTTTATATAGACCGTAAAGACATGAATGAGTGAATTAACAAAACATGAATGAATGATAGGATAAAACTCACTTTCAGTATAAAAAACTAGTTATTAAAGTCAATAATAAAAACCCAGTTAAAAAGTTAACCAACGATTGGAAATCAAAAGTAATACATAAAAGATGTATTCTTCACCAAGTGATGTAAGAGATTAGCCAAGCACAACCATAGTTTGACAAAGGCTCTTACGATCAATCTTGGATCCGAGACTACGACACACTCTAAACTCTAATGATTGTAGTGGATGATGATGGTGGAGTGGTGGCATGTGTGAGAGAAATGGTTTGCCAAGTGGTTAGTTAGAATGAAACTAAGCACCCCTATTTATAGCTGTAAACAATGGCCTCACATGGCCCCGTGCCCTGCGGGCATGGCCCCGTGTCTTCCTGTCTTCATTTAGGAGCATGTCAGATCAGCTGCTACACGGCCTCGTGTGTCAACCACACGACCCCGTGACCATTGTACTTCCTGTATAATCCAAGATATGCAAATTTGGAAGTTGACCACAGCCCGTGTCTCTTGTCTGGATCTTTTTGTCTTCTTCTGCTTGGAATCTTGAAGGGGCACGACCCCGTGCCGAGCAGGCACAGTCCCGTGCTGGACTTCTGGATTCGTCGTTTTTGGTCTTGGGGTGAAGCTTGGAGGTTGGTATAGTGTGTATCTTCCCGTCTATTATACTTATGTTGGTTTTTGTCGTTATTTTTTTCCTTTTTACAATTAAGCTCTTTTAATCCTGAAAATCAAAAGTATACAAATAAACACACTTTTTTTCTAACGTTAGTAGTAAAAAGGGTTGATTTTATACCGTATTTGATACAATTTATATGTTGCATTTGACGAGCCACACTTGCACCTAAGAGACGCCGTGAACTACTCTCTCCGTCACGGAAGGAGCACATGTTGTTGATGCCACAACAACACGCCCATGGAACACTCCACGAGAATCGTAGAACTCAGGGTAACAGAGTACAGAAAGCCAGAAATTTAGTATAACAATGTACACTAACAGACATCATCATTATAAATTCAGTAATTGAATATGCGATAATGAATACAAAATAATCATAAATATATCACATGCTATCAACGCAAATATTAACCATAATCAGAACAAGAAACGAACGCACGGTCAATTGATCCGAAATGCCAAAGACGTTAGGAGTTCCAAAGGAATACGAAAATCAACGGGGTTTATAAACAATCGGACCAGAAAACAAAAGGAGAGGGGGCAAGGATCCATACCTTATTGCTTGATTTGTTGTCTTATAAAAATATATGCTAGTCAAAGCCTGTTTGTATAAACCTACATCGTGTCCATATATTTCATAAGGTTGTGTTCGTAATATAAAGTGTATATTTATATATATTGTTTATTTAGAAATCATGATTAATCCACGTCTAGTTTAAATGATCAAATTTGTTTAAGAAATCAATTATTATATATTAGTTTTGCTTCGGTTAAAGGAATAACTATTATCTATATATATGTACATTTATATTATTTATTTACTAATAAATCATAATAGTTTTTTTAGTTGTTTACTCATAATAAAATAAGTAAATAAACATTAAATATATGTTTAAATAAAACAGAAGTTAAATAAAAAACAATAAATGTTAGTCACAAGATTTGAACTTGTGACCTAAAACTTAAATAGTGAGCCACTTAATCTTTTATATTTTTCTTATAAAATCTGATTACTTAAATAAAAAATTTGATGTTATTAAATAGAAAATATGATAAAAGTAATATCACACACAAGATTTGAATCGAAGACCTCTAGTTTCTGAGTTCCAAGACTTAACCAGCTAGACTACAAGACTACACTACTTTCTGATGCATATTTTCAAATCTGATTATTTAACTAAAAATTTGATGTGTTTAAATATAATTCTATGCATTAAAAAGAATGTCTTTTGCAATATTTGAATCCAAGACTTTTAGTTTATAAGTTAGAGTCTTAACCAGTGGGCTACTTAGTGATTTATGTTTAATTTATGAAATCTGATGTTTTATATAAGAAATTTGGTGCATTTAACAGAAAACCTGATGTTTCATCAGAAAATCTGATGTTAATCTGGTATGCATTAGTGATGCATTATATCTGGTAAAAATATATGTATCCAGTAGGATTCTAACTTGTGACCTCTAGGTTGTAAACTAGAGTCTAAACCAACTAGGCTACCAGGGCCCTTGTGAACAATCAGACTCCTTAACTATTTATTTACTCAGTTCACTGGTTTATCTTCTTCATCATCCTTAATCTAAAACTAACATTCACAAACTAAATTCTATATTCCATTTTCATTATACATTAACCTTAAAGTCTCCAAATAAAAATTTAGCTTATGGGTTACCTTGGTCAAAAATGCGTTTCGGTTACAAGAGACGTCGTCGGAAAATACGGAAGTATCGCCGGAATTGGTATTTCTTCACCGTAAATGGTTTCGGGTGGTATGATTTTCATGGTTAAAGCTTCAAAGTGGTTTAGCAGAGATGGTGGTGAATGAAAAGTGGAGTCGGTATGGTGTTCGATTACGTTTACCGGAACTGAGTTTTTCTTAGTTAGAGTTGATAGAAAAATGGTGAAGTGTTGAAAGGTGTTAAGGATGCTTTGTAAGAGTATCAAACTCTCTATTTATAGAGGTATATAGAATGTTCTTGTTGGTGAAGTATGCATAGAAATCATGCATGTAGACTAATATTTTATTTAGAAAATATCTCATCCATCCAATCTTTATACAATTGCTTGATAACTTATGCCCATTTTGCAAGTGTCCCACTTGCAAGGGTACAAGTAATATTATATTATTATTGTTATTATTAGTTTTTTATTTGTTAATAAGAACTAATTTATTTATATTTTATTAATATTTTAAACTTCTAAAAAATAGACATATGCATGTCAAATTTCGGTTATTACAACTATTACCCCCTTAAAATAAATTTCGTTCTCAAAATTTGCAGATCGGGATATGGAGACGTGAATGGACCAGATCATCATTCAAAGGTATCCCCATATGTCGTAGCATAAATAATCACAGAAGTAGTGAATATTATAGTTCGGAGACAAGGTTCACAGTTACTTGGACTAAAAGTTCTATTATGTAAGCTTAGGATCCTAACATTTGGGTAACCACTAATCATCATAATAGGAATCCCATCTCTAGTATACAAAGTTGGTGGAAATTCTATATCACATTCAATTAGTCTTCATGGTAGTTTCCCTTGGGAAACATGCTAGGGTACTTACGTATAATATGGAGATTACACTGCTAATATCCATACTCAAACATCCTTGGTCAACGTTAAGAATTCAATGCAACCATGTGCAACTGTGCGAGACTAACTTTTGATTTCTACATAAATAATCCTAATAAACTTACGGTGCCGGGTTTCAGAGTGACGCGTTAAGAAAAATCAACGGGTACAGGACGTTGTGCCAACCAACTATTTGGAGGATAACATTAAAGTTATTTATACGCTTCAGAATAACTTATATCTTATTTATATATCTATCGATTATCATGGGTGGATAACACGTTATATAAACTCCGTTTGTTGTTTACATTTCGAAGATACGTATCAGAAACACTCATTCAAAATAATCTCACGTTTTTAGTTGGGAAATAGTCAAGTGCACGTACCCAATAGTGTGTGTGTGTATATATATATAGGGGTAATCTCGCTAGTATAGAAAATGGTAACTAGATCCATTTAGATTCTTAATAACCAATAAATGCTTCATTTATCATAAAGTATACCAATACACATCTCAAGGTTCATATCTTAATGGAAATGATACCATTTTGAAGTATGAATTCTGAAAGATAACCTTAATTTAATTTCTGTTTATTTACGAGTTTTCCGAACATTTATTTACCCACATAATACACATATATATTCGTCACATTTTCACATGTAACTACTTTTATAAAATTAGGATTATTTCAGGTGTAACAACACTTTATATAGTAAGGTTGTAGTTAAATCTATTTAGATCAATTAATCAAACACTTCACTTAATGAAACAATATATGTGTACCATGAAAATGTAACGGTTTTTGATTCTTACATAAGGCTTACTCGAACATCTAAATTGGTTTAAATAAGACACTTGTTCCATTTTAAAATATTTACATAGGTTGATTTTATGAAAACATTTAGATGGTGTAAAAATGTTTAAAAATGTTCAATCAAGAGGATTCATTAATGAAAATACATTTATAAATTTGCTAATTTCGATTCGTAGACCATCCTTTAATAATTTATATTACGATCTAAATCATCGAAATGATAAGATGATATGAAGGTTTTATTCATGTAATATTTTTCTCAGCGTTTCCATCTTTTGCTTATGTGTATGCTTGTATAAACCCATTAATCTTTGTCAATAAAGTTAATAGTTTAACTTGTAATTAATCTAGGTTTTAAACATTTATCAAAATGTTCTTTATTTAAAAGAGTTTTCCTTTCATTCATATTTTTGTGTGAAAACGTTTAAAAAAATGTTTCTTTTACAAAAGCATTAAATGAAGGAAACTGACATTCATAAAGTTAGAAGTGACTAATAGATATATCCAGCGAAAACGTATCCAACGAGCTATCTATTATACCAGTAGTCGTCATTCAAATATCTTGAACCCTTGTTTGAGTGACGTGATGTGAGTCGGTTATAATTTTTGTTACATTTTAGGCACTTTTTACTCATAGATCAAGCTTTAAATTTATAAAACACGATACAATACTACCACTCTACACACGTTAGGGCAAGTACACCCGTAGTGGATGTAGTATAGTGATGGTAAGATACCGAGGTCGTCCAAGGACACAATAGCTTATAATACCGGCTTATCGTTAACTTCTAATCCAACCAAATTTTATTAAAGTTTTGAAAGTTTTTTAAAAGATATCAAAGTAAAACGTAAATAACATTGTCCTCAATGTGTCCCAAATATTTTTTTTGTTTTGATTAAATATGTAAAAAGTGGGTTAAAACAACAAAATTTTAAGGTTACTAGGCACTAGACATGGGGGCGTGCCAAGTGGGCACGGCCCCGTGGCCAAAATGCTAGTAACGAGATGGAGCAAAAACTTACAGTATGGTGGACACGGGGGCGACCTGGGTGGGCACGACCCGTGCCACCTCTTCTGTAAATTTTTTGTACATATTACATTTGGGCACGGGGGCGTGCCTAGTGGGCATGACCTCGTTCTGCAGTTTTTGACGCCATAGGCTCTGGTTTACGTGCATGGGCCCCTTTTTCTTAGTTTTTCACAACATTCCATCATTTAGAGTGCGTTTTATTCCTACAAATGAAAAACTTAAGACAAAACTCATTAAATTTAAACTATATATTATACGAATTTATCTAGTGATAGTTCCATGAAATGCCTTCACAGTGCGCCACGTTTATAAGAGTCCTTGGCTATACCATCTTATTGGGTGGTTTTAGCTCATATTTCAACAAGGGGTCGTCATTGCTTATTGGATATTTCATATCGAGATTAAAGCTTCGTTTAATGACCTCAAGTTTAGTGGGAAGATTTTTGTGTTTTTGTTTGAGCAAAGCTTGGTTGGTTTTTATGAATGGTTGTCCCAACAAGAGAGGAGCATCATCTAAGATGATGAAGTCGGTTGGTACAACCGTTTGTTGCATTTGAATGAGAACGTTTTCAACCATTCCCGTAGTATTTTTTGTTTTTCGGTTAGCCAAGAGGATAGGAATTTTGATCGAAAGGAAGTCACCAATACCTAATCTTTCAAATACATAGCTAGGCATTATATCAACACAAAGATCTTTGTCTATTGAAATGTTACTAATATAGATGCTTTGAATAAAACATGTGACCGGTTTGTTCATCTTGTATTAGTGAAGTTTGATCTTTAGTTAAATTAATACTTGTCATTTCTTTGATGTTAGGATTAGTGTTTAACTCTTTTAAAAACTTAGCATGAGATGGAACTAAACAATGATCTTCAAAAGAAGGTTGTGAAATATATATTTCTTGGAGGTGAGTTGTTCCTCTTCGAAATTTACCTTTGTAGACATACCTTCCGTGTGACTTGTTTCCGTCTTTTCATCTTCATGCGTAGGCTTTTCTTTGAGTGATTCCTCTTCTTTCGGCTTTTGAGGTTTTACCTCTTCGTCGATTACCTCCTCGGTACAAATGGTCTTCTCTTGCACGAGATTGCTTGATCAATAGTTCTAAGTTCTTGAGACTTTGTATGAGGCTTTTGGCTTCGGGGAAGATGGTGGGTGGTGTCTCGTATGTTTCAAACGGTGGCGTGTCCCAATCAAAGCTTGATTTTGGGAGCTCAAACCTTGGTTCCTTATATGTTGTGTATGAGGTTGATGGTTGAAAGAGGTAACAATTTTGTACCGAATAGGATTCACCGCATATGGTACAATATCGTTCCTCGTAATCATCATAATAGTAGTATTCATAATCTCCCATGTAATAATCCATTGTTTGGATAATACCCAAAAGATTACGGCTCTTGGGAAAGAAAATATTTTTTTAAGGAGGCACGAGCCGTGTTGATTAGGCACGACCCGTGTTCAGGACTATGATTTATCTGATACTGTGAGTTTTTAACACGCCCCGTGTTGGTGTGGCACGGCCCCGTGTTAGTCTTCTGTGAAGTTTTTTTATTGATTTTTAGCTACTGTAATTTAGACATGGCCCCGTGTTGATCATGCACGGCCCCGTGCTGAACCTGCAGAAGGTAGAGAAAAGGCAGAAAAAGAAGAAAAAATCTAAAAAGAAAAATAAAGAAGATTAAAAATGATTAGGCTGTCGATTTTAAGCTTTCTTAAAATCCTTGTGTCCCCGGCAACGGCGCCAAAAACTTGACGTGATGCGAGCGGGTTATAATTTTTGTTATATTTTAGGCACTTATACTCGTATATCAAGCTTTAAATTTATAAAGCACGATACAATACTAGCACTCTACACACGTTAGGGCAAGTGCACCCATCGTGGACATAGTATAGTGATGGTAAGATACTGATGTCGTCCAAGTACACAATAGCTTTTAATACCGGCTTCTCGTTAACGTCTAATCTAACAAAATTTTGACAAAAGTTTTGAATTTTTTAAGATATAAAAGTAAAAACGTAAATAAAAGGAAAACAAATAGACAAGAAAGAATCACTTGGTTCCGACTCCTCTTTTACATACCCTTTGATGATTTCTGCACTTTGGGCATTTTAAGAGATTATCTTAGTTATAGTATTAGGCCACTCTTGTGAAGGCGACGTTACCCTCAACCTATTGGTCTGAGTCAGAAGGGATCCAGCCCCGCAAGGTCGAAATATTGGAAGATAATTAAGTAAGTTTTTAATGCGAAAAGTGGTAGGCCCCTCTTGTGAATGCGACGTTACCCTCGGCCATATTGGTCTGAGTTAGCAGGGATAAGTCCCGTAAGGATGGGTAAATTTTTAATAGTAGTTTAATTATAAGGGTTCAAGTCGTTCTTACATCCCCTGGTTTGATGCTATCTGCCTCAAGGGAAGTCCTAATAAGCTTGAACCAAGTCCTCGCAGGATCTATACACTAAAGGAGACATGAACCTTACCCAAACACCCTTCTAACCCCCTTCCAGGTAGTTAACGCGCTTTATATAGACCGTAAAGACACGAATGAGTGAATCAACGAAACATGAAGAAATGTTTAAATAAAGTTCACTTTCAATATAAAAAAACTAGTTTTTAAAGTCATTAATAGATACCCAAATAAAAAATTGCCAAAAATTGGAAATAAAAAGTAATATATAAAATATTTGTCTTCACCAAATGATGTAAGAGATTTAGCCAAGCATGACCTTTGTTTGACAAGAACTCTTACGATCAATCTTGGATTTCGAGACTACTACACACTCTAAAAGATGAAAGATGTACGATAGTGGTGGGTGTTGGTGTTGTAGTAGTGGTGGAATGATGGCAAATGTGAGAGAAGTGGTTTGCCAAGGGATGCCTTTTTCCAAAGCCAAGCACCTCTATTTATAGCTGAAAATAGAAGGCGACCATGGCCCTGTGCCCGCCTGGCACAGTCCCGTGGTGGACTTTTTCTCTCCCTTCATTAACTGCAGATGTCAGGTCTTTGTACCAACACGTCCCATGGTGACAGAGAACGGCCCTATGGTTAGTGTACTTGTTGTACTATCTCAGATTCTACGAATCTTAGAATTGACCATGACCCGTATTGAGCTACCACGACCCCGTGTTGGTTGTCTTTTGCTGTTGTCTTTTTCTGTAGAGAATTGTTCACTGGGCACGACCCCATGCCTGGTGGGCATAGCCCCGTGCCTGAGCTTTTGTCTTTGTTATTTTTGCTGTTTTGGATGTTAATGGGGGTTCGACAAGTTGTGCCAATCTTTTTTCTTTGTATTTGTGTTTTGTTTTGGCTGTTAATTTGCTTCTTTTGTTTGTTTAAGCTCTGTTGATCCTGTAATTTAAAAGTAAACAAAGAAACATGCTTTTTCCAACATTAGTATAAAAAGGTTGATTTTATGTCTTGTTTGATATAATTTATATGTTGCATTTTGCGCACATCAAATACCCCACACTTGAGTCTTTGCTTGTCCTCAAGCAAAACTCTATAATGTGGCTTACACACCCAAACGAAATTGGTAGAAGAGAAGTTTTTAGGCTTATCTTTAGAGTGTCGGGAACCCAAGTTCTAAATTTGTTTTGTTTTATTTTATTTACAATCTTATTTGTCATGATTTATTTAAAATATATTTTAAGAAAAATATTTGTTTTGGGAATAACATGCATTTATAAAATTCTATTTAGTTATATACAAATTTACATACCTCACAGGTGGTCACTCAACACTCCGCCGAAGATGTTTAAGTGAAATCGCTCGCACCCGATGTGGCGCTTACGCCTACTATAGGCTTGATAAACAATCAAACCTCCTCCTTTTTACGTTTTAATACTTGTAAATATCAAGAGAGCTTTTGAAAAGGGTAGGCTTTGGCTAGGGTAGGTATTTTTAGGTAAGATGGTGAAAAGCGTAAAAAGTTTCAGTTTTCTTGAACAATTTTTGTGGCTTAGAAAAAAACTTTAACCAATGTTTTTTTAGCTAAAGTTGAAACTAAGCCACACTTTGTTATTTATAACCGAACTTGTTACTAAAATAAATTGTGTAAATAAAAAGAAATTTTATGGATGTGGGTGGTTGTTTCTGCAAAAGTTTATATTTTGAGAGTTTAGAAATGAAAAGGTTAAGGCTCAAAAAGGTTTAACTAAGGGGATACAAAAAGGAAAATAAAGATTTAAAATGAAAAATGGGTTGTAGTCTAGTGCCTCTATCATTTACTTACATGGATTAGTGTCGGTAAGCATTGGGAACGTATTGCTTTGGCAAGTTCTAGATTTCTAAGAACAAAACGGGCTATTCAAACTAGAAACGAAAAATTGAGCAATTAGTATAGATATGTATTTTGTATGCTCGGTAAAGGCTCAAAAACTCACTTTTGTGGGAAAGGGTTATAATGTAAAATTGTATATATAATCAAATTTTACAAAGATTTGTTATATCCGTTTTTATATTTTTCTTAATTGTTTTTTTTATCATGACGCTATCAGTTGTAAATTAGTAAAAACATAATTTTTAGAACTTTATTTTTCCCAGACGAAACCAAGATACGTAAAAGAAATATGAAAATTTTTGAAAAATATTTGGGGTGATTAGCGGTTTTCCAATGTGAGTTTTGTGTAAGGCTTGTTTTTAGGACCAAAGATTCAAGGTTTTAACATCCCCCCACACTTAAATTATACATTGTCCTCAATGTTTCCCAAAAATTTTTTGTTTTGATTAAATATGTAAAAAGTGGGTTAAAACAACAAAATTTTAAGGTTATTAGGCACTAGACATGGGGGCGTGCCAAGTGGGCACGGCGCCGTGGCCAAAGTGCTAGTAACGAGATGGAGCAAAAACTTACAGTATGGTGGACACGGGGGCGTCCTGTGGGCACGGCCCGTGCCACCTCTTCTGTAGTTTTTTTGTACATAAGACATTTGGGCACGGGGGCGTGCCTAGTGGGCATGACCTCGTTCTGCAGTTTTTGACGCCATAGGCTCTGGTTTACGTGCATGGGCCCCTTTTTCTTAGTTTTTCACAACATTCCATCATTTAGAGTGCGTTTTATTCCTACAAATGAAAAACTTAAGACAAAACTCATTAAATTTAAACTATATATTATACGAATTTATCTAGTGATAGTTCCATGAAATGCCTTCATGGTGCGCCACGTTTATAAGGTCCTTGGCTAGACCATCTTATTGGGTGGTTTTAGCTCATATTTCAACAAGGGGTCGTCATTGCTTATTGGATATTTCATATCGAGATTAAAGCTTCGTTTAATGACCTCAAGTTTAGTGGGAAGATTTTTGTGTTTTTGTTTGAGCAAAGCTTGGTTGGTTTTTATGAATGGTTGTCCCAACAAGAGAGGAGCTTCATCTAAGATGATGAAGTCGGTTGGTGCAACCGTTTGTTGCATTTGAATGAGAACGTTTTCAACCATTCCCGTAGTATTTTTTTGTTTTTCGGTTAGCCAAGAGGATAGGAATTTTGATCGGAAGGAAGTCACCAATACCTAATCTTTCAAATACATAGCTAGGCATTATATCAACACAAAGATCTTTGTCTATTGAAATGTTACTAACATAGATGCTTTGAATAAAACATGTGACCGGTTTGTTCATCTTGTATTAGTGAAGTTTGATCTTTAGTTAAATTAATACTTGTCATTTCTTTGATGTTAGGATTAGTGTTTAACTCTTTTAAAAACTTAGCATGAGATGAAACTAAACGATGATCTTCAAAAGAAGGTTGTGAAATATATATTTCTTGGAGGTGAGTTGTTCCTCTTCGAAATTTACCTTTGTAGACTTACCTTCAGTGTGACTTGTTTCCGTCTTTTCATCTTCATGCGTAGGCTTTTCTTTGAGTGATTCCTCTTCTTTCGGCTTTTGAGGTTTTACCTCTTCGTCGATTACCTCCTCGGTACAAATGGTCTTTTCTCTTGCACGAGATTGCATGATCAATAGTTCTAAGTTCTTGAGACTTTGTATGAGGCTTTTGGCTTCGGGGAAGATGGTGCTGTCGATTTTAAGCTTTCTTAAAATCCTTGTGTCCCCGGCAACGGCGCCAAAAACTTGACGTGATGCGAGCGGGTTATAATTTTTGTTATATTTTAGGCACTTTATACTCGTATATCAAGCTTTAAATTTATAAAGCACGATATAATACTAGCACTCTACACACATTAGGGCAAGTGCACCCATCGTGGACATAGTATAGTGATGGTAAGATACTGATGTCGTCCAAGTACACAATAGCTTTTAATACCGGCTTATCGTTAACGTCTAATCTAACCAAATTTTGACAAAAGTTTTGAATTTTTTTAAGATATAAAAGTAAAAACGTAAATAAAAGGAAAACAAATAGACAAGAAAGAATCACTTGGTTCCGACTCCTCTTTTACATATCCTTTGATGATTTTCGCACTTTGGGCATTTTAAGAGATTATCTTAGTTATAGTAGTAGGCCACTCTTGTGAAGGCGACGTTACCCTCAACCTATTGGTCTGAGTCAGCAGGGATCCAGTCCCGCAAGGTCGAAATATTGGAAGATAATTAAGTAAGTTGTTTAATGCGAAAAGTGGTAGGCCCCTCTTGTGAATGCGACATTACCCTCGGCCATATTGGTCTGAGTTAGCAGGGATACAATCCCGTAAGGCCGGGTAAAGTTTTAATAGTAGTTTATTTATAAGTGTTCAAGCCGTTCTTACATCCCCTGATTTGATGCTATCTACCTCAAGGGAAGTCCTAATAAGCTTGAACCAAGTCCTCGCAGGATCTATACACTAAAGGAGACAAGAACTTTACCCAAACACCCTTCTAACCCCCTTCCAGGTAGTTAACGCGCTTTATATAGACCGCAAAGACACGAATGAGTGAATCATGAAACATGAAGAAATGTTTAAATAAAGTTCACTTTTAATATAAAAAAACTAGTTATTAAGTTGGCGGATTTTTCAAAACATTAATAGAGACCTAGTAAGAGATTTTGAACATATTACCTACTTATTTTAAGCGGGTTTTAAACTAGTGAGTGAAAGGGCTCTAACTTCTTTGAACGAAGTGCTTCATCACATCAGTAATTAGCTTCACTTTCAAATCAATTTAATAAAAACATCAAAACGTCATTTTTTATAGAAAAGAATTTTTAAAATCAGAAATCATCAGATATTTACCTACAGAATTAGGGCTCGGTTACAATGTAGTGGTGGTTGTTACGGGATTGACGACGAGAAGGCCTATGCCGGGATAAGAGTATAATGGAAAACTACTAAAGAATATATATATATATATATATATATATATATATATATATATATATATACCTAAATCCTAACTTACGTGAGTCCTAATCTACCCATTCCTCACAGGTCTTAATTACTATGTTCAAGTTTTCTACAGGAAAGAGCCTTTGCTCTGATACGATAACTGTAACACCCCAAACCGGATTGGGCTGACGTGTCACTATAAAAGTAATCAGAACAGAAGACAGTCTTTAATTCATTTAAATGTTGGAAGTTATGAAACACAAGACAATCTAAAACTAGAGGGTCAAAATATAGACTTCTCATTAATATTGGGCTAATAGTCATCTTCAAAATTATTCCTATTGCATTATTCCACTCTCTCTTAATCCCGCCCAAAGTAACCTATGAACCTATGGGAAAAACATACGGAATGAGCCAAATGCGAGTACGGAATAGCTTAAATGACCAAACAACAACAGTGAAGGATAACGAATGCAATTGTAACAGTACCGATAACAGTAATATGATATCAGAGCCAACAACATATACAATAACATAAATCAGTGATACGATACTATGCTTAGTAATTCAAAGAAGTAAATCGTATCATACGGATATACCCATGAGCCGAAAAGTAAACAGTATGTGATGACACACAGTCAGTCACATGAAATGGCGTAGATTGGCATACCCACAACCATTTCCAGCAATAGAAACTGAGTTAAGTAATAGAAACTGAGTTAGGACCGATCCATACGCCTCCTAATAGCTATGTGCCACTGACGTGATAAAGTGTGAGTATAATTTTTGATATATTTTAGGTACTTTTTCACTCGTTTATGCAAGCTTTATATTTATAAAACATGATATAAAGCTATCACTCTCTACAACACGCTAGGGAAAGTGCACCCATCGTTGACGTAGTATAGTGATGGTAAGATACCGAGGTCGTCCAAGGACACAAGAGCTTTTAATACCGGATTATTGTCAACCTCTTATCGACCCAAACTTTGAGAAAAGGTTTTGACAAGTAAATTAAATGAGTAAAAGAAAATAAAAGAAACAAATAAACAAGATAGAATCACTTGGTTCTGGCTCATCTTTCACGTATCCTTGATGATTTCTGCACTTTGGGTTTTAAGAGATTATCTTGGTTTAAGTGGCATGTCCCTCTTTTGGAGGCAACAATACCCTTAGCCATATTGGTCTGAGTTAGTAGGGATACAGTCCCGAAAGGCCGGAATATTGAAAGATAATTAAGCAAGTTATTAATGCAAAATGTGGCATGTCTATCTTTTGGAGGCAACGCTACCCTCGACCATATTGGTCTGAGTCAACAAGGATACAGTCCCCCAAGGCCGGTTTAAAGTTTTAATAGTTCTTTATTTATAAGGGATTCAAGCCGTTCTTATTTCCCCTGATTTGATGTTATTTGCTTCAAAGAAAATCCTAATAAACTTGAAAAGTCCCTGCAGGATCTATACACACTAAATGAGGCAAGAACCTTACCCAAACCATCCTTCTAACCCCCTTCCAGTAAGTTAACGCGCTTTATATAGACTGTAAAGACACGAATGAGTGAATCAACCAAACATGAAGGAATTATAGGATAAAACTCACTTTCAATATAAAAAACTAGTTATTAAAGTCAATAATACAAACCCAATTAAAAAGTTAACCAATGATTGGAAATCAAAAGTAATACATAAAAGATTTCGTCTTCACCAAGTGATGTAAGAGATTAGCCAAGCATGGCCATAGTTTGACAAAGGCTCTTACGATCAATCTTGGATCCCGAGACTACTACACACTCTAAACTCTAATGATTGTAGTGGAAGATGGTGGTGGAGTTGGGGTAGGTGTGAGAGAAATGGTTTGCCAAGAGATGAGTTGGAATGAAACTAAGCACCCCTATTTATAGCTATAAACAATGGCCTCACACAGCCCCGTGCCATGCGGGCATGGCCCCATGTCTTCCTTCTTATCTGTCTTCATTTAATGAGCATGTCAAATTAGCGGCTACACGACCATGTGTGTCAATGGCACAACCCTGTGGCCATTGTACTTGTTGTACTATCCAAGATATGCAATGGAAATTGACCACGGCCCGTGTCCAGGGGACACGACCCATGTGTCTTGTTTGGATCTATTTGTCTTCTTCTGCTCTGGAATCTTGAAGGGGCACGGCCCCATGCCGAGCAGGGACAACCTCGTGCTTGACTTCTTATTCGTAGTTTTTGGTCTTGGGGTGAAACTTGGAGGGTTGGTATAGTGTGTAATCTTCCTGTCTTTTATACTTATGATGGTTTTGTCGTTAATTTGTTTCTTTTGTACAATTAAGCTCTTTTAATCCTGAAAATCAAAAGTATATAAAGAAACGCACTTTTTCCAACATTAGTACTAAAAAAGGTTGATTTTATACTGTATTTGATACGATTTATATGTTGCATTTGACGAGCCACCCCTGCACTTAAGAGACGCCGTAAACTAATCTCTCCGTCACGGAAGGAGCACATGTTGTTGATGCCACAACAACACGCCCGTGAGACACTCCAGAGAAGCGTAGAACTCAGGGTAATAGAGTACAGAAAGCTAGAAATTTAGTATAGCAAAATACACTAACAGACATCTTCATAATAAATTCAATACTTGAACATGCGATAATGAATACAATATAATCATATTTATATCGCATGCTATCAATGCAAATATCAATCATAATCAGAACAAGAAATGAATGCACGATCAATTGAACCGAAATGCCAAAGACGTTAGGAGTTCCAAAGGAATACGAAAATCAAGGGGTTTATAAACAATCGGACCAGAAAACAAAAGGGGAGGGGGTAAGTATCCGTACCTTGTCGCTTGATTTGTTGTCTTATAAAAATATATGCTTGTCAAAGCTTGTTTGTATAAACCTACATCGTCTCCATATATTTCATAAGGTTGTGTTCGTAAATATAAAGTGTGTGTATATATATATATATTGTATATTTAGAAATCATGATCAATCCTTGTCTAGTTTAAATGATCAAGTTTGTTCAAGAAATCAATTATTATATATTAGTTTTGCTTAGGTTAAAGGAATAGGGGGAGGTTTATTTGAGAAGAATATTCTTAAAAAAAGAAGAAAAATAAATTAATCTAGACCCTATATTTTTTATCAATGGTTGTGAATCAAAATATTCATTTTTGTCACTTTTAATTAATGCTTTAATTACTAATGCTAGTATAGACAATTTGATGTAGAATATTAACAAATATTTAAAAAGTTACTCAAGTCTCATTAATGCAATCATAATTTTCTCCTTCACCATCATTAATATGTTGGCTCTTACACCAATTTTTGTAAAAGTGACAAAATGTTGTGTCCTACACTATTTTATTATGAGACGCAAAATTATTTAAAACTGTTTGAGTCCTACACATTTTGTATCCTACACCAAAATATTGTTTTAATGGTATAGGAAACGTTGAATATGTAAGATTATGTGCATGATTGTTTTTATTGTGTAAGGTGCACAACTTTTTTTATAAGATATACTCATTAAATGATTGGAGTTTATTAATTTAATTAGCAAAAATAAATAATAGACCCATTATTTGTTCAAATTTACCTTTGTATCATTTATTCTTTTTATTCTTAATTTATATATTCTTCTCTTTGAACTCTCCACGAATAACTATTATCTATATATATGTACATTTATATTTGTATTTACTAATTAATCATAATATTATTTTTAGTTGTTTAATCATAATAATAAGTAAATAAACATTAAATATAGGTTTAAATAAAATACAAGTTAAATAAAAAACAATATATGTTAGTCACAAGATTTGAACTTGTGACCTAAAGGTTATAAGTAAAAGACTTAACAAGTGAGTCACTTAATCTTTTATATTTTCTTATAAAATATGATTATTTAAATAAGAAATATGATGTTATTAAATAGAAAATATGATAAAAATAATGTCACACACAATGTTTGAGCCCAAGACCTCTAGTTTCTAAGTCTCAAGATTCAACCAGCTGGACTACACTACTACTTTCTAATGCATATTTCAAATCTGATTATTTAACTAGAAATCTGGTGTGTTTAAATATAATTATGATGCATTAAAAAGAATGCCTTTTGAAAAGATTTGGACCCAAGACCTTTAGGTTATAAGTTAAAATCATAACTAGTGGGCTACGAATCTGGTGCATTTAACAGAAAATATGATGTTTCATGTTAATCTGGTATGCATTATTCTGATGCATTATATTAGAATTCTGGTAAAAATATATGTATCCAGCAGGATTTGAACCTGTGACCTCTAGGTTGTAAACCAGAGTCTAAACCAACTGGGCTACCAGAGCCTTTGTGAACAATCAGACTCATTAATTATTTATTTACTAAGTTCATTGGTTTACCTTCTTTTTCATCATCCTTCATCTAAAACTAACATTCACAAACTAAATTCTGTATTCCATTTCATTATAAATTAACCTTAAAGTCTCCAAAATAAAATTTTAGCTTATGGGTTACCTTGGTCAAAAACGCGTTTTTGGTTACGAGAGACGTCGTCAGAAAATACATAAGTATCGCCGAAATTGGTATTTCTTCACCGGAAATGGTTTCGGGTGGTATGATTTTCGTGGTTATAGCTGCGAGTGGTTTAGTAGAGATGGTGGTGAATGAAAAGTGGTGTCGGTATGGTGTTCGGTTACGGTGACGATTACCGAAACCGGGTTTTTCTTAGTTAGAGTTGATAGGAAAATGGTGCATTGTTGAAAGATGTTGAGGATGCTTTGCAGAACTCTCTATTTATAGAGGTATATAGAATGTTCTCGTTGGTGAACTATGCAGAGAAATCATGCAATGCAAACTAATATTTTATTTAAAAATATCTCATCCATCCAATTTTTATACAATTGGCTGACAACTTTATTATTGTTATTACTAGTTTTTTTATTTGTTAATAAGAATTTATTTATTTATTTGTTATTAATGTTTTAAACTTCTAAAAAAATAGACATATGTATGTCAAAGTTTCGGTTATTACAATGGTGGACCAAAACCGCAATAAAATTGAAACCTTGGTATGTAAATTGCAAGACATTTGGAATTTGGAAAATACAGCAATAGCCATTAAACCACATGGACCAAAATGTAATTTACTCTATAAACAATAAAAGATTTTAAAAGGAGGTCTTTATAATTAAAAATAACATATTCGCCCTCTAGGTTCCAATGCTTACATAATGGTACCTCTCTTAAAATGTTGGAATAGGGCAAGCTTTAAAGAGAGATCACACATTTTTATAAATTACTAGGGTTTTATGTTAACACACTTCGGGACAAGTATTTGTAAAAATAGGTTATAAAGCCAGTAGTGTAATACACTATATTAAATAAGTACAAATATTTTACTTACATAGTATCAACATATCTCCTAAGACTAGTAACTAGTCAAAACACGTGGGTTGAATCACCCAACGCATGACAGTCCCATGTGTAGTAACTTGTTCTTGATATTATAAGATCCGTTAATGTCGACTCGTTTATATGTTGTGAAAAAGGGACTTAAAAATCATAAACAATATTATTATTTAGGATTAAGAAACACAAAACCTTTAAAAATTTACAACGACCTAAAATCACCAATAGGCTCCTCGTTATTCGTACACTCATTAATTTATTCATGCACTTAAAATGGTCTAAGCATACAATTGGACAACACATAACATCCCCATGAGGGTCCTAAGTAGAAGTCTTGTACGTTTCACATCCACTCTTTAGCATCAATCAAATATTTGAAAAATTAGAAGACGAGGCTATTATCTCTTAATTGAGTGTAATAGGTGGCATGTGCCTCTCTGTCGCTTTCTCGAATGCATCATCTTTATAGTTTTTCGCATCACAAACTTTGAATGGTAATCCTTGTCCTCCTCAAGATGAAATAAAATGATTGTATGAGATCTTGAATTATATGTTGGAGGATTTGATTTATTCGATAAAAAGATACATAATGTTGATTAATAGTCCACCTATGATGGTATAGTTATAAATGACGTCTTACGTTGTTTTGGTGTTGATTTCTTATCTCTTTCTGGTTTTAGCAATATGTGGAACAAAAGAAGGAACAAACCCTAGATAAACATGAACAAATAACATAAAAATGTAGACAAAACAAGATGTTAGTTTCACATATTAACACGACTCCTCAATAAAAAGATGAGATATCGTGTTATGCAAGTGAAAGGGTGATATGTGACTACCAGTCACGTATCACGTGCAATATGCATTAGTGATAGAGAGATGTCGGAACCACTGTACCACACATCACATATTATAGTACATGCAAATTTTTAATTTTTTTATTACCTTATTACTATAATACTTTATTATTATAATTACTTTTGAGTATATTGTAACACCCCAAAACCCGAATGTTTGACTCACTAGTATGGTTTCATGTGTTATGGAATGAAAGGTGATAACTAAGTTATTTAACTTAGTTAAAACTATAAGTCTAATAGTATGGAATAAGGTTTGTGGTAAATGGGATAAGATGGCAAACATGAGGGGCTAAATCTAGCAAGTTGAATGAAAGTTTTATAAAAACCAAAAACTCTAGTAAGTGTAAGTGTGTGTGTCATATGAAGAGGAAGAGAGGAGGTGTAAACCTTTCATAATCAAGGAAGAAATTCAACAAATTTAAGGATGATGAATGGATTATCAAATGCATGGATCAATTCTAGCATCATCCAGCTGTAATCGACATGTGGTAAGTTGTAGATTCTTCTTTGGTGATCTTGCAAGAAATGGGTTATGATCAAATCCGTGAATTAGTATGAAATTAGGCATGATTGTGTATTAGAATCTCCAAATAGGACTTGTTTTGTGAATGATATTAAGTAATTCGATATTTGAGATGAAAACCTGTTAGTTTGGGTGAGGAAGGTGACATGGGTGTCTCACCCATGTCCAATTGTTGCTCAAATCTTGATGTAGTATGATGTATTTGATGAATTCTTCTTAGTTAAATTGAGTATGGTACCGTATGGAAGTAATGCGATTTTAGTTGTTGTTGATGAATGGAAGTAAGAGTTAAAAGATGAGCATGAAAATACTTGTACAGTGTGTCTTAGTTGTGGTATGCACACCAAGTGTTTGATGAAATGTCTAAACGACAATAATATGTGAAATTGTATACAAGTAATAGATAAATATGTATAGAAAGTGATAATGATGTGTTTGATAGTAAACTAGCATGAGAAGTGTGTTTTAGATATAGTTCATGTGGAGATTATGCCGATTTCATGTTTGGGTAGAGGTGTGTACTAGTGGCTTGCACTATATGCTTGAACGATTTGATGCAAACCATATGGTTGTTGAGTGATTAATTATGATTTACAAGTAAATGTGACACATATGAGATTTCCAGAAAGAAGTAATATCGGAATGATATTGGGTTAGCTAAATTTTTGTTATAGTGTTAGTTGTAGAGTTATGAAAATGCTAGTATGAATGGAATGGATTACGTATATGTGTGCGTGTACGTAAGTAATTATATGGTTGTATGTATCCTAGAATATGAGTATGAAATGCATATGGTGTTATTAGTATGGTTAGCTATATCAACATAAATGTATGCTTACAAGGATGAAAACTTGTATGTTTAATACTTGACTTTCTGGAAAGTCAACAAATGTGAGAATAGTATGGTAGGCCTTCTAACACAAATGTAAGACTTAGGGACTCATGCGGAACATGTTATATCATTATGTGTTGTGTATGATGACATGTTAAATTATACGAGTTCAAAAAGATGTGATTGCTGATCTATACCTTGTGTTGTTAAAATTCACTAATAAAAGTCTAATGTAAGGTATGAATTGGAAATGATTCATGATATTTACGAGTTTGTATGCTAACTAAGAATATGAATGTTGTGACATGAAAAGATAGGAACCACATTAGCATGGACTCAAGCACGGGTCAAAAGGAGGCGAGAAAGCAAGCACGAACACAAACGCTTAAGGTAAATGATTCCCGAACTCAATTTCTTATTATGCAATGAAGTTTTGTATTACAAAAGGAAAGAAGATCATGACACGATGGATAGATAATGGCAATACAAAGGTAAGTAATCTCATAACGGGTTATTTGTGGTTTAACTATGAATGAACACACTTGTTGGGAGCAAATGGGTCAAACTTGGAATATGTTTATCACAAGGATTAAGTTATGACATACTCATTCGAAAGGGTTAGAAATGATATAATAATGGTTTTTATGTATTGATTAACTTACTGGGGGATCAAGTATTAGTAGTGGAGAAAAGGATGCCCAAGTCTATAAAATGTATAAAGTAATAAAGATGCCTAGATGCTATGCGACCGTGTTGAATTCTGACATGTCATTTCGCTGTTCTGTCCCAAATTTATACATATGGGCAAGGTTGAGAATTTAAGCACTTGTAAGGGTTATTACTCACCTATATCGATTATACAAAACCCTTGAGAGTATATGACCAACGTGGTAACTTGGATTACACCCAATAAAGGTAAGTGGGTCATGAACAAGCGACTCAAACCGAATAGACATGATATGCTTGTAGTACGTGCAAATAGTTGTGTAAGGTACGGGTGAGTATGGTATTTAAGCATGTAAAAGGATAAAATAGGTTTGTTGGTGCGCATGTACATATATATGAGATCAAATTGTATATAAGTAAACAGACTATTATGTGTGCATGTATGCATGTGTCTTGTATGTATGGATGTATGTGAGTGGTATTTGTACGTATGTATGAATTAGTACGTAAGTTATATGTATGTGTATGGATAGAAAGAGGTGTATGCATGAATTGGAATTTTATAAATATGAACGAATGAGACCTGTATATGTGGTTTTAACATGTATGAGCATTAGCGATGCTAACCATATTGCTTCTGAGAATAGGATGAAAGTGCATGTATGCTATTGTTGGCCTTATGAAATTGCGACACTGGGATGAAAGATCGAATTTGGAGAGATATTTGAATGGATTAGTATATGTAGAAAGATGTGACGTGGTCGTTTAATTATGTATGTTTAGATTATGTATAATGTCACCAAGTACTAATGATGTAAATGTATGTGGTGACTACAGGTTACGTAGAATCACGGATCATCATCATGGAACGTAAGTGGTTGAATATCAAGTCATAACCCAGATTGTACGGAAGTGTGTGGTCATGTTGTTAGTAACATATGTCATGTTTTATTTCTTAAATGAAAACGAAGAATGTAAATATTGTTAAAGAGTCATTTTAAAGGGATTTTCAAGTACGCTAGAATGTTTTTAATGAAAGAAATTTTAAGGTTCGTATTTCTACTGCGTCTTTTAGCTTAAAATGTGTTAGGGTCTTACATATATTTTGTTTTTCGCTTATAATTTTTAAGATACGATGTTTTATAAAAATTTAATTATGTGGTTACGACGTGCTTATTTTTATACATGTATAGATACAAATTTTACTTAAAACCGAGTTGTGAACAGTAATGCACCAGTGATCAAAGTACAAATGTATATGTCATCAAACTAGCTACATGATTTTGGTTTTGTTTATATAAAGTGATGTCGTTTACCTGTTTTGTTATTTTAGTAATATACTATAACGTTTTATAAAATTTTGAATATATTCTTGTGACATGCTTATTTTTATCTACGACTCGATAAAAGTTTTATTCGAACGGGTCAAATATATTTGATTTTTTACCATGACGAAGCGAACTGATACCGTCCGAACATTGGCACCGATACGGTATTCGTTTTTTACGGTTTTGTCGAAATGACAACATAAAATTCGTTGAAAAAGAGTTGTTTCACAATAGAGTATTTTTTTGGTACCGTAAGCTATAGCAACACAACGGTACTATGATGAACCGAAACAAACCGATACCAAGCGAGCAACATCGATATCGGTACCAATATTCGTTTTATAGTTATTGATCGATGTAAAACACGTATCGATATCCTCTTGAGCATACCTTTTTCGGTTGCTTCCGATCTCACACCAGTACTAGAATGGACCAAACCGATATCGTCCAAAAGCCTGCTGCTACGAGTCAGAAGTCCCACTAAACAGTTAAGGCACAACACACATAAGACATCACTTTCATAATTTTGTGTAAAAATGTTGGTTTCATTTACAATTTTCTAAAGCCCAAGGACACTTCTTGCACATCCAATCTATCTTTCTCTGCAATCTTAAACCCTCAATGCCTCTACAGAACCCTTCTTCTCCACATTGCCCCTCATTGGATCACCGCATCTCCACCCAATTTCAGATTCCATTTGATGTTCAATCATCTTTCTCACACATTCTTTAATCGATCACTCAATTGATCACACACCCCACCATGAAAGCTCTAAGACTCCTTCAAACACTCGTTAATAACTCTTCAAGAACCCCACTAAAACCCCACAAAAATCCCACCTTTCTTTCAAGATTCTACACATCACAACCCCTGCAACAAAACCCAGTACCCGAACCGGAAGAAACCCACACTACAAATGGAAATATTAACAATGGGATTGGGTTTGACAGCAGTTATTATGAATTACCCACTATAGATACAGGAAAAAGGGAAGCCACGTGGGATGAGAAGTATAGGAGGAGGGCTGAGAAGACTGTGTTTAAGGAAGAGTATGCTGAGGTGGTGAAAGATAAGAAGTATAAGAAGAAGGGTAAGACTAAGAGTGAGAGGCTGCTGGAGCAGGAGGAGAAACGGCGGCGTAGCGAGATTCTTTCGAGGGCGTTGCTCGAGGTGGCGGTGGCGGAAACCGATGAGGAGGATGAGGAGGAGGAGGAGAGGGAGGTGGTGAAGGTGGAGGATCAGTTGTCGTTGTCGGTTGGGATTATTGGTGCTCCGAATGCTGGGAAGTCTGCACTCACCAATTTCATGGTTTGTTTGTTGGTTTATTTGTTTGTTTGTTTTGAATTAGTTTAGGGTGTTTGGTGTTTGTTGTTATTAGATTAAAGATTAGAGGTTTGAAATGCCCTGCTAACATTGATTAGTTCTAGTTTTTTTTTGGAATTGTTTAGGGTGAAAATGATCCAAATTGGATGATGTCTTGAAACCAGTTATTAAAAGCTGTTTTGAATATATGATTATACCATTCTGATATTGGTTATTATGATCGTGTAGTTAGTTTGTAATCTCAGAGCCAAACACCCGAGAGTTATGCAACAACAGACTACAAGCACTTTGGTTGAATAGTTTTTAAGTTTAGATGTTTTGGATTGATGATCTGTAAACGTATTGTTGATATCCGTTTAGGTAGGGATGGGAATCTTGACTAGCTTACTACTTCACTTATGAGTGGGTCAATTTGGTTTATGATTTGTCTCTAACCTATGCAGTCAATAGCGGTGCTATAACGGTTAGCGGACCTCAGGGTATGTAGCGGTCCAAATAGCGGTGGCCTATAGCGGTTCCGCTATTAGCGGCGCTAAATACCGCTATTTGGAAACCTATATAGCGGTTATAGCAATAACACAGTAGCATGAGGCAACACATTAACGCAGGTAGGTATTTGATTGTGTTAATTCTTAAATTAAATACTTCAAAGTTACTATTATGTTAGATTTGCAATAGGTTTTTGATAATGTAATGATATTACTATGAATTTTGATATTACTATTAATATTTTTCAAAGATATATTTATATATATATAAAAATACATAAGTTATGCATGGTATAAAAATTACCGCTATATCACTGCTATACCACCGCTATAACCTATATATCATATAGCGGACCTTGACCGCTATTCGATTTTGGACCGCTATAAGCCTATAACTGCATAGTCTCTAACATGTCAAACCAAGTGAAATAAAAAAAATAGTGTAATGGGAAATGGGTTGTGTTGGGTTCGTAGGCTTTAGGGTAGCCGGCCCTAGTTATTAGGCCCACTTAGTTAACTTGTTGACCAAGTAGGAAACCCTAATCTTGTTCTATAAATACCTTAATTGTAGTCTGTGTCATTCTGTAAACAGTTGTGAGCATCTAATAGAAGTGAAACCCTAGTTGCAACCCGTGGACGTAGGTCACCTTGACCGAATCATGTAAATTCTCGTGTCCTTTATTTTCTACTAGTGTGTGTGTGTTTGTTCCGCTTCTGCTAGAGCCTACTCTGATCCGATACCCCTATCAAGTGGTATCAGAGCCAAAGGTTCAATTAACACATGGTTCACACGGTTATCGCTGGAGAGGGAGAGAGCTGGACAAGAGGTCTAGATCTGCTGCCGCCGCCCCCTATTTACGGCCCGTACCTATACTTTGGGTTACGGCTAGTAAGGTTTAGGGTTTTGCGCTGTCGGGTTTTTTGTTGCAGATCTGGTGTTTTGGGTGTTTGGCGATTAGAGTTTCAGTTCTTGAACCCTGGTTATTCGCTGGTTTTACGCCTGGGTTTGTAGGAGAAGTCGCCGTTTCGGGTGCTTCGGGTTTCTAGTTTATTAAAGGTTGCTCGGGTTCCGGGTGCTTGGTTCCTTGTGGTTTTTTCGTTTGCTATGGCTGAAGACGGGAAGTTCCGAATCGAGAAGTTCAACGGTACTGATTTTGTATGGTGGAGAATGCAAATAGAGGCGTTGCTTGGTGAATGCGATTTGGATGTGGTACTGGAAGAAAAACCTATTGGAATGGATAAAGCAGCCGAAACAATTTGGAACTCAAAGGACAAAAAGGCAAGAGGTAAAATTACATTGGCTTTGACGAGGAGCGTTGCATTTAATATCATGAAAGAAACAACTGCTCGTGGTATGTTAACAGCTCTGTCAAATATGTATGAGAAGCCGTTTGCCGGTAATAGGGTGTTCTTGATGAGGGAACTGTTTAATATGAGAATGAACGAGGGCAGTTCAGTTGCTGATCACATTAACGAAGTCAATTCAATTTTGTCTAGGTTAGCAACTGTGGGCATGTAGTTGGATGATGACACTCAGGCTGTTTGGTTTTGTTATCTTCCTTTTGTGACAACGGTCACTGAAACTGCTGGAACTGGAAATTTGAAGTTTTAGCGGGTCCGAGATAGTGTTTTGGGTGAAGATGTTCGCCGGAGGAACTCTAGTGGAGTATCTACTACTGGTATGTTCAGTGTTAGCAGGGGAAGAGGTAATAACAGAAGCAGTGGGAGTCATGGGAAAAGCTTGTCTAAACCTGGGAAGAATGTGAGGTGCTGGAACTGTGGTGAAAAAGGGGCATGTTAAAACGAGTGTCCTGATCCTAAGAAAGAGGATAGTAAACAACATGAAAACAATGTTGTGTTAGATGAATCTGACGGTGACGTACTGGTTTGCTGTGAAGAGTCTACAGACTCTTGGGCTATGGATTCTGGTTCTTCGTTTCACGCCATGCATAGCGGGAAGACGATGGTGAATCTGAAAAAAGGAGACTTTGGAAAGGTACGATTAGCTAACGGTCAGGTTTTTAATGTTACGGGTATGGGAGATGTCAATCTGAAGACTCCACTGGGCACTACATGGAACTTAAAGAATGTCAGGGTAATTCTAGGTTTAACGAAGAAATTTATTTCTTTTAGTCAACTGGATAAACAGGGACTAGAAGTTAAGTTCGGTGGTGGAAACTGGAAGGTGATTGACGGAAATCTTGTTGTTGCCTGTGGGAGGAGACGGGGATCGTTGTATCTCTAGTTGAGGTACCTGCTAAGGGAGTAGCCGTCCCTGTTAAGCATAAAGTCTGGTTCACTGAATCTAGTAAGCGGAAGATGGTTCAATTTGCAAACTTGTATCCTGGTGCTTTGGGGATGTCAGTTGAATGTGGTCAGGGGGTCTAAGTTTAAGCCAGTCAGGGGATTTGGTGATAGTGGGAGCATGGGCCGTGTTCCGGGTACAATCTCAAAGCGTCGTTGGGTTTTGAAGACGAAGGTTCCGACCGAAGAAAAATGCTCTCCTGGAAATAGTTTGCAAAATGTCGAGAGTGGTATTAATTCTCAGTTTATCTCTGGAGCTGGCGGATCATGCAAGCTTGTTGAGATTGAGAATGGGTCTGATAAAACTATTGGGTTGGAGCTTGTGGGAGCTTCAACTAGTCTCTCAGGTACTTGATGAGAGGCGTGGTTGCAACTAGGTGGCTTGGATGTGACTAGAGTCTTAGCTTGTTCTTGGAAACTGGAGGCTTGGAGGACTGAAGTCTTAGCTTGTTCTTGGAACTGGAGGCTTGGAAGACTTGAACGTAAAGATTACTAAAGTTACTGGTGATAGGTTTCTTGGATGCTCTTTGTGGACTATACAAAGCCTCCGAGTGGGAGATTGTTGGTTGTAGTCTTTAGGGTAGCCGGCATTAATTAGGGTTAGCCGGCCCTAGTTATTAGGTCCACTTAGTTAACTTGTTGACCAAGTAGGAAACCCTAATCTTGATCTATAAATACCTATGATGTAATTGTAGTCTGTGTCATTCTGTAAACAGTTGTGAGCATCTGATAAAAGTGAAACCCTAGTTGCAACCCGTGGACGTAGGTCACCTTGACCGAACCACGTAAATTCTCGTGTTCTTTATTTTCTGCTAGTGTGTGTGTGTGTGTGTGTTTGTTCCACTTCCGCTCGAGCCTACTTTGATCCGATACCCCTAACAGGTTAAAAGTTACTGAAAACGTATATTTAATGCATAAAACCTTCCTACTCATTTTATTCAAAAGCTAGATTATTACTGAAGTCATATACTTCTTGTGATCATAGTTGACAACCTAGTTGTCCTTGATTTTTTTTATAGAAAGTGTTTTGGGCCAACCCAACCGTTTACAAAAAGTTATCTTTTTGACCTGTTATGTATGCTTGTTGCATCTGATTGACACCCAACCACGGAATGCTTAGAGTATTCACAATGGAATCCTCATCCCCATCCATATAATTTAACTTAAATACACATATATCCGTAAAATTGGTTGACTTTGAAAAAAAACCCCCACATCCGATTCTCTATATATTCATAATCAATTAAATAATATCTTTTTTTTCTGCTCACAACCACTTAAAGAGTTAAACGTATAGGATAGGGGATGAATAGTGAACCCCCAAATATGGGGGTTTACTTTAGTTTTCCACATAATTTGGTGTATGAGGTATGGGGATGGGGATAACAATATATGAGTGAAAATAAACAAAATCTTCCATTTTTCCTATAATTTGGGTATGAGGAAGAGGGTAGTGTTTCATTGTGAGTGCTCTTACATTTTCATAAATTGTTTGCAAACAAATATCTACTTCTCTCCTCATTTTGGTTACTATAGTCTACAGCTTATGTTTGAATACTTTTCTGTTATTTTCAATAGGTTGGGACGAAGGTTGCTGCAGTTTCACGGAAGACCAACACAACTACACATGAAGTATTAGGAGTGATGACAAAAGGAAAAACACAAATAGTATGTTTGTGGATGTACCCTACGCATTTCATTTCATTTAAAGTTCTTTTCATTGAAATAGTGAACAAAATCAAAATCTATTCTTTTATTTTTTGATTTAATGTCTTGTCATTACCCGTATTATAACTTTTGACATTGTGCAATATTATGCTCTTTTAATTACCGATTTATTCTTCTTTTAATCCGTATTACATATTCAAGTTATCCTCATGTTAAGAGTTTTCTTTTGTGAGCAGTGTTTCTTTGATACTCCGGGGCTTATTATGAGAAGTAGTGGACTCCCAAAAACCGATGTTAAAGTTCGAGTTGAAAGTGCATGGAGTTCAATTGATCTTTATGACACGCTCGTTGTTATATTTGATGTTCATAGACATCTTACCAGGTTTATCTTTTACTAGCCATTCTTTTTTCTCCATTTTCATCTTTCTTTTACTTGCATATAACTCTTAATGAGTAAAACATGCTATATTTATTTTGATCTTTTTATATTATCATTTTGTGTGCCCCGTTGGTATGATCTTTGAAGAAATGAATACGTGATTATTAGAAGCCCTTTTAACGAAAATAAAACTGTGACATTTTTTTTGTATATATGTGTTTAGGCCTGATAAAAGAGTGGTAGGACTTATTAAACAAATGGGTTCACAAGTAAATCCAAATCGAAAGCGAATATTATGCATGAATAAAGTCGATTTGGTAGAGAATAAGAAAGATTTGTTGAAAGTTGCTGATCAGTTTAAAGATCTTCCTGGATATGAAAGGTAATTTACATGCATTCTTCTTTATATTGTTGTCTGATGATTATCTTTAAATCGCAACCTTTTTTATTGAACTTAAAAGGTCAATCATTCTTTATTGTTCCTGTTAGGTATTTCATGATTTCTGGACTAAAGGGTTCTGGGGTCAAAGATCTTACACAATATTTGATGGAACAGGCATGTTTTTTTCTCGTTCTTTATAATTTGATATCTTTCTCTTTGATGTATGATGTAATAATTAGTTTATAATAATAAAAAAGCTGGGAGATTTTATAAATAAAGAAATGTAATGTCGGATTACTAACAAAGTTAGGGGGTCAACACCAAAGAAAGTGTATGGCTAAATTTATAGATCTAACATGCAGACAAATCTCAATTTTTAAATTCATTAAAGGTGTGCATCCTAAGAATGATGTATTCAATCTGAAACTTGTGTATTTTTTTCCTTAAATATTTTTGTTTTATTGTTTAGGCAGTTAAAAGACCATGGGATGAAGATCCTCTCATCATGACCGAAAATGTCATGAAGAACATATCATTAGAAGTTGTCAGGGAAAAATTTCTAGACCATATTCATCAGGTATTAACCCAGTCATTTTCTTCTCCTATTTATAGCAGTGTGTCGAGAATTTTATTCTGATTGCATCGGGTTCAGAAAAAGTTTTCTGCTAATGCATTTCTTTATGAACCCCCTTTAGTTGACATTGGAGCATTTAAGAAGTTTAATTACCTATTAGTTGGAGGTCTTGAATTTGACTCATTATGTTGCATCTCTAATGAAACGGGTCATACGGGTTGAACACTTGAACATGTAGAAAGTTGTCTCGTATATTTAATACATAAAGGCTGCTAAATCATTTTATTAACAAAATTGGATTTTTAATTCTATTCCAGTAATATTTTTTTTGCAATCGTATATGACCAAACTATAAACAAATATAAGAAGTGTCACGAGTCCACTCAATCCTATGGATTTTTACAAAAAAATGACATGTTTTGACCTCGGACCATTTTGCTTTCTCTACTTTTAAACTTCACTAGACTTTGATCTGAGTGCTAATGTTATATCTTTTGATGGAGCTTAAAATCGTGCTCAACTTGATTTTGTAACAGGAGATTCCGTATGATGTTGAACATCGATTAATAGATTGGAAAGAATTGAGGGATGGTTCCATAAGGATTGAGCAGCATCTCATCACCAACAAAGTTAGCCAACGCAAAATTATAGTCGGCAAGAATGGTTCTAAAATAGGGTAACGTTCTTTCATGTCACAACTCACTTCTTCCTTATGGATTATTTATCTGATTATGTAATTATAATAACACCAAAAGAGATTTCTGTTTTGTTACTTGTTAATATACATTGTTCTTTAAACCTTGTTCAACAACACCAAAACTTCTACCGATTTCTTTAATTACGATATGTAAGGTGTTTATGTATCCAAGGTACCTGTGTATAAACATGTTTGTGTTAATTAACATTGATCAATGGTTGGAAATTCTTCCTACACTTTTTGGATACCATAGCCTTTTTAGCAGAACCCTATATTATATATGTGTGTGTAATTGTGTATATATATGTATGGTTAGCTAAACCACCTCTATAGATGGCTTTACCGATAATCAACTACATTGTAGAGGTGGCAAGAGGATGGGCTTAGGTAACTGGTTTGGGTTGAAACAATTCGTTTTTAAGTAGGGTTTGAAATGGGGGTTGGGTCGACCTGCAAGCACTTCTTTGTCCATTTCTTTTATTTATTTATATATAAATAATGTGTTGTTTATAAATACAAACACAATATTATTACAATAGTAATCAAAGTAAGTGAATAAAATGATCTAGGATGTTGTATGCATCAAAAATAGACTTTAGGCCGCTCTAGCCCCAATTTGCTTTTTTTTTTCTTTGAGATAAGCGCATTGTCCATCTTTACGCATTTATAGTTTGTGCTCCAGACTAAATAGACTGTAACTTGTGAAAATTTATCTTTGTTTTCGCATATTTTATGTTTTTTTGTATGAAATCTCAAAACATTTAATTCTTTTTCAGGAGAATAGGTGTTGAAGCCAACGAAGAATTGAGATCCATATTCAAACGACATGTTCATCTGATCCTTTTGGTCCGACTCAAATGATGGAATTATAAAGTTACTGATTATTTATACCTGTGCTCTTCTACTTACAGATTTAAGAACAAAGCAGTATGCTTCTGCTATGTTAGAGCTTGTTTTAGGGTTTTAGCTCTTTTGCAGGATTTTATGTTTGAAAACCAAGATGTGGATCCAATGAATCAACCTACTATTCAGAATGGAAGAATTCTGCAGCTTTTATTTTCTTGTTTCTAATTCCTTTTGTATGTTCAATAGAGGTACCCGATAGGTGTAGTTTTGTTGAATGCATTTTACCGATTGTATAGTTACTAGATTCAATACTGTATTTCAGTGGCGTGTATGCTTTACTTGGCGCGTCTTCTTTATTATTACATATGAAATTATTTTATATATTCTTGAACGTATATTATGTTTACTAAAATAAATCATGAGGCACTGCCTCTTAGAGGAGAGGTCCCAGGTTCAATTATGGACATAGGCGATTAATCTAGGATTATTAATGTAATAGGGTTGGAGTAAACGTTGCCATTAAAAAAAAGACGTTTATACTCTTCTCTTAGATCTTGCATCGTGTTTACCCAAAAATCTAAGGCATATATAAGAAATATGGCCACAAAACAAAGCAATTGTTATTGTAAAACAAAATGATGTATTTTTTCTTAATGATAATTTAGCAAACAAAAAGAATGGTATGTCTCATCAATGGCAACTGCTACTCTATCCTCAAAACTGCAAACCTCTAATCTTATTCAACTTGAGTGGATATTATAAAGATCTAGGGAAGATATAACTGAAGGAAAGCATCACGCCTTTGCAGTTTAATTCGGCATCTCTTGCTCACACGCGTACAATCAATTTCCTCTAAGGACGAAAAACATTATTCCTGCACGCGTTACATGAAAACAATAACTAATATTCAATGCAACTGTTTGATTATTTCTAAGATGTATATTTGAGTTATTTTTATGTCTAACAGGTCAAATGATCAAAAGTTTTGATAGAATATCGAAACACCATACCCCCCCCCCCCCCCCCAACACACACACACACAAAAAAAAAGCTTTACTAACTTAAAACAGAGATTATTATCATATAATCTTTATTTTCTAATCATATTTAACACGTTTGCTAGTTAGAGAATTATATAAAAACAAGAGATACAGAAAGTGTTTGTGGGTCAGGCCAATCCGACCTAACCCGCACGCTATATTGACCCAAACAATTCAGTTCTTACCTGAACTATAGTTCTTCTTTTCTGGAATCCTGCTGTGCTATATCATCCTTGTTATTCTTAATAAAATCAATAATCTTTTCTTTGGTTCTCTTGCCACTGTACTTTAACAACTTTCCGCTTGCTGACTTGAAGTACAACGTCGGGTAACCCTTAATTTCAAAGTCTTCATGAACAATATCATTTGCAGTAGCATCCTATCCAAATTGATCAAACACATATAACACTATTAGAAAACATTACAATATTAATGTTTTTGTTGGGAATAAGGTGAATGAGTTACCATCTTAGCAATGATAACATCTGTGTCTTTTGCAAATGAAACAGCCACTTTATCAAGGATCGGAGACAACTTTTTGCAATGCCCACACCATGGAGCATACATCTCCAGCAGAACTGTAAAATTTGAATGTCTGGTTAGTGGTTGTCGATGCAAAAATTTACTTAACTTATATACTTATAGAATTATTATTAATTTAAAGTATGTAACATTTTTTCAAGGATATTTTTTAACTTAATCTTATAATGCATGTTACATTAATAAAGTTTGTTAGAAACATTATAAAAATGTCATATTTTGAAATTAATTGTAGAAAAAGATTCTGCTTTATAGTTATGGATTGAACAAGCATTGATATGCAAACTTTTTGAACTGGATAAAGTTTTTTAATCGATTGAACATTTGAACGCATTAACATGCATAATGAAACCCATGCCCCTTAGAAATCTACATGTTAAGGTCAACCTGCTGACCCGTTTCCCTGAAAGAAATATTGTGTATAAGACTCTTATCATACCGTTTTTCCCTGACTTGAAAACGATGTCATCGAAGTTGTCAGCAACGACCACCTTAACGGGCTGATCATTTGACTCCGGTACAGGCTCAGATTTCACATAAGGGGCAATTTTTCCATCCTGCGTGTTTATTTAACATTCTTAATGAACTTTATAATCATCATTATATATTAAAAACTCGTGCACAATCACCTTGTACTCTTTCAACCATGATTCAAGGTGGTCAGGCTCTAAGTTTGGTTTCACATACTTCTCTCTATCGTTGTTTATAACGATGACGGGAACATGGTCTTCTTTAAGTCCATAAAACTGTTTTGAGTCGAACGTTAGTATAATCATGTGAAAGCATGAAAATCGCGTATGATTACAAATTGAAAACGGTTTGAGAGCTATGCTAACCTGGAAAGCACCTTGACTAGCCTCGACATCACCCATTAGGAAACTTATTCCCTTTCCCTTGTGCTCATTAGCAATGTCATGGTATTTGGATTCAAAAGCACCAAAAGGCTTGCTACTGAAGTTCACAAAAAGCATAGCCTACCAATTTAACAATATCTTGTTATAAAGTTGCAGTAAGTAAGAGAAAACAAAAGATAAGTTTTTTTTAAAGGCAAGATAATGAATCCTAGGGCAAGTTTTTGAAAACATAGTGTTTTCTTAATGTATTTGTAAAAATGCATGGGATTTTTTTCTGATTTGTACTTCTAGTGGATCCTCGATTGCAAACCACAGATTCTTAGTGTATCTTCAGTTGCAAACCACGGATTTTCTCACCTCAGTTTCTCAAATTTTGAATTCCACCAAAAAAAATTTAATTTTGGATTCAACTCAGTTTTCAGTAAAATATATATCAAAATGTAGATAAAAGAAAATTAAGCAAAACTATGTATTAGATTTCTTTAAGAAAAACTGAATATAATATATAATTCGATCAAGAAATACTTCATTTTGGATACAACTCAGTTTTAAATAAAATGTATATTGACATGTAAAGTATTGTAGACATAAGAAAATTGAACAAAACTCATCATCATCATACTTAGTAAATCCCACCAATAGCAAAACTAAGGTAAGGTCTGAGGAGGTAAGATGTAGACAGCCTTACCTCTACCCCTTAGGAATAGAGAGACTGCTTCCAATGAGACCCCGACTCGATAGTAATTTGTATCAAGCCTTGGACATGAGGCACATAACACTCAGCAATCGGGACAAATGCCGATTTGTGTATCTACCCCTTTGTCTTTTGGCTATCAACGCCACTACATGATGCATGATTAGACGTTCGCCGCTTTTAACGTTATTTTCAAGAAATTAGTAAAATAAGATTAAAATTAGTGCAATTTCACTTTTGCCCCCTGAGGGCCCACACATTTGTATACATTATACGATCAAAACTATGTATCAGATTTCTTTTAGAAAAACCAAACGTTATATATATTAGAGAAAAACTAAATTATATGTTAAACGAAAAATTGAAAAAAAAGAAAAAAGTGAAATTTGAATTTTGTGAGACTGAGGAAGAGAATCCATGGTTTGTAAACCGCAAATTTACTAGATATACAAATCAGAAAAACACCACCCATTTTTACAAATACTTTTTCAAAAAAAAAATACTATTTTACAAAAGAAAATCATACAGCTTACTGCAGACTGTTAAAATTACAAAGAATGCAACCCAATCTTTGATACAACTAGCTATTTTATTTATTTTACTATTTATGAAGTTGCCTACTTAGTTTGGTATATTCGAATAAGTAAATAAAAAGAGTTAACAGAAGTACAAATTAATTAAATCTTGTTCACCTTTGCATTGGGAGTGCTAAAGAATTTGATGACATAGGGGTGATTCTTTGGATCATTGTTAAAGACAGTTACAGTAGGAGTGCTTGCCTCCTCAACAAACTTCTCTAAGGCATCCAAATTAAAATCCTGAAAAAAAAGGAATATTGGATTTTAATAATCCCAACTATTCGCCGTTGGCCGCCAACAGTCTCAACTTCAAAAATAACCAGTGAAAGCCCCAAGTATTGACATATTGGCCACCGATGGACTCTGACTAACAAAACCCTAACGTCGTTAGTCTCCGGTCGCCGGAAACCGTTTTTGGCCAGAAAACTCATTTTTGGCCGGAAAACTAACACTTTTGTCCCAAACCTCTTTGTTACCTTATTACGGACCTTTAGGAACCTTTTTCTAGTAAAAACCCTCAATTATTAAAGTCGCCGGAAAACTCCTTTTTTCGCCGGAAACTTCTTTTTTGCCGGAAAATTCAACTTTTTGGCCGAAAAACTTAACATTTTCGTCCCAAACCTCTTTGTAACCTTAGATCGGACCTTTAGAAACTTTTTTCTAGCCAAAACCTGTTAGTAGGGTCCATTGGTAGGCAATATGTCAATAGTTGGGACTGCCTGTGGCTATTTTGAAGTTGGGACTGTTGGTGGCCAACAACGAATAGTTGAGATTATTATAATCCAATATTCCAAAAAAATGTTAATTCTGTTCTTTGAAAAATAACACAATTAAAAGAAATTTCATAAAAAAATCATGCCAAATCATGTTAAACATACCTCAAAATCTACCACGAGTTCATCGAAAGGCTTGAATAATCGGACAATAGGTCCCGATGCAGAAGAATCGCCTTGCGGTAAAAGTTGAGCGTCTAATGTATAAGCAAAGTCATAATCAGATCTTAATTTTTCAGCTAACGCTAAAAATGCATCAAATTTGTCTCCAGATAATTCAGGAAAAATTCCAACCTAAGAAAAACAAACAAACACATCATACATGGTTGCAGCAAAAATGTAACATATATTTACGTAGAGGTGGCAAAACAGACAGGTCGAGTAACGGGTCAAAAGAGGTCGGGCTGGGTTAGCTTGACCCAGAACACTTTTATATCCATTTTTTATAAATAGTTATTTTCTTAATAAAACGATTTTAGGAGGTTGTATGCATTTAATAAACTCTTTGGCCCATTTCCTTTTCAGTTTTTTCTTCAAGTTTTTTAATTTTTTGCTTTGTTTTTTTACCTATTTGACCCATTAGAGATAAAACACAACCATATGTGCTGAAATTGCCACCTCGGGTAGAATGTCAAATCGGGCCATAGACTTACAATAACGATATTATCTCCATTAATAAGATCACTACCATCTTCTGTAGATTTTATTTCAGTTGAAGCAGCCCCAGCTTGTTTCTTCAAGTAAGCAACAATTCCTTGTGCATCTCTGGGTCCTTTATAATCTTGAATACTTTTCCCTCCATTTTTAATTATTTTAAGTGTTGGGAAACTCTGAATGGCGTATTCATTGGCCAAATCTTTGTTCTTTTCATCATTCGCATCGACCTTTGCTAGAGTAATCGGGGAGTCGTTACTACTCAATATAGAGGCGGCGTTTTCGTACTGAAAAAGTCATAAAATGATATGTAACGCAAGAAACATTATTGTACCAAGAAAAGTATTAAACGTCTAGACGAATATTAAGTTGAGGATATGGCGTGCACCTCAGGGGCAAGTTCCTTGCAGTGACCGCACCTGGTGAGACACAAAAATGTGTTGCTCATTAAAACAAGATGTACAGTTATCATAACAAAGCCATATGTCCCAACAATTAACAAAACCTTTTTTGATGTCTTTAATGTTCTTTGTGTTATGCTTTTATTATGAATGTGTGACCATTTTTCCAAGAAAAGGCACTTATCGAGATTTTATGCTTGATTTTCTTGTTTTTATGGCTCTTTGTAATGAAATGTCTTCATTGTTGAACTGGCCTCATCATGAATAAAACATGTAACAGTTGCATGGATTTTCAATATAGAACCGATTTAAATCGAGAACTATGGACTGTATAAGCACTTGTACTTGTTGCTTTAACGGTGATACAGAAGACGCTTCGCATGCAGTACATCCAACTGCCTATGTGGTTCTCAGAGTTCTATTTTGGATGCACCCCCTAACAGTTATTAGTTTTATAAATCTGATTATGATTCTAGTGGCGGATCTAGAAAATAATTATAGGGGCAACGTTTCAAAAAAAAATTCTAAAGGGCCAACGAAATCGATAAAATGTCAAAAAAAATTACATTACCGATGAGCGTTTAAGGGGTAGCGGAGGCTACTCCTTGTTATATGCGGAGGCTACTCCTTGTTATATGGTATGTCTACCACTGTATGATTCTTAAATTATATTTTTCGAGACAAAAGTAGCAACAAGCAAATTGGTTTATTAGTATAAGTGTGAAGTTGCTAAACTATACAATCACTATACCTATGGGTCGAAGTCCCTAACGCAACACAAAAATAAAAAAAGGTTTTAGGTTGTTATATTTAACCTGTCTAATACACAATTCATGCTCAAGATGACAAGTTTAACCCGTTTAATTCATCACGTGGTTTAAAAAAATAGTTTATATAATTCGTTTGGCCAAAGGATTTAATATCCGAGACATTTAAATTCTCAAGGATGGGTCTCTGTGTGTTGGATAAAACTAGAGTAAAACATATAATAAGAATAATTTATTATCTGATAAGGTCAAACCAACAATCCGTTTACAACTACTAACTTATTACAATACATTTAAAACTAGATTGCAACCCCGTTTGGATAAATCATGTGGTGTCTACGTTACAAGATCTTAATTGTGTACCCTGTTGGGGTTCACCAATTGACCCCTCCAACGGACAACCTATTGGTATATCAAACAATTTATTAAATTTCAATCCCAGATGTTCATAAATGCATTATTTATTTCCATTAATAATATGATGAAAATAAGGAATGAAAGATTACTGACCAAGGTGCATAAAAGTCGACGACGAGAAAGTGATGTTTGCTAACGGTTTGGGAGAAATTGGATTGATCAAGAGTCAGAACAAACTGATTAGTATCGGCGGTGGTGACGTAAGCCGACGTAATGAGAAAGAGAATGATCGGAAGCCTAGACGTCATTGCCGGAACAACTGAAAGTGAGAGAGAATCGGTATTCATAACTAACTATATATACATATACTCATCGTTGGTTACGTGGCATGCCATTGGTGCTTGCTTCTTCAAAGGTTATACATATTATACCAACAAAAATATATGTTGATTAAACTCAATACACATACATATTGCACCATCAAAATATTTTTTTCTTTTTAAATATATAGCATGCTTAATATGCTTTTATTAAGGAAGCTTTAATGCGTATACGCCAACAATATGAAATGTCATGTGAATTAGCACTGTAAGCGTGATGTGGCGGAAAACATATGCAATACGGAGTTTAAACAAAAAATTCAGTGGAGGTCGAACTCTTAAAAATCCAATATTTTACACTGAAAAAATTTGGTAAAATTAACACTATTAGCGAAAAATCGGTGGAAGCCGGGGCACCCCCTGCCCCAATAAAGCTTCGCAGGGTGAGCATGGTTCAGTTATTATCATTAATTGAAGCCGAAACAAGCCATCTATTAGTCTATTTTTAACCAATCAGTTTTCAGTTAATCAATTCGGTTTATTCTGTTAGATTGACAATTTTTTGTTTGGCTCGTTAAATTTCGGTTAAAGCCAAAATCAAACTTGGGTTAAAACTTTTATTTAGAAATACATGAGACTGAAGTATGTATACATGAAATGGAGGTATAAAAAATGAAATACATGAACCGAAGGTATAAAAGCTAGAAATATATAAAATATAAATAGTTAGTTCGGTTAATTTTGGTTAAACGAGGGTACAAAATAACTCATAACCGGTTTTCAGTTAATCAACTTTTATTTATTTCAGCTTTTGGTTGATTTCGGTTTGGTTTTGGCTAACGATTCAGTTAGTACTCACCCTTAGGCACTGTTAATCACGTAACTTATTAAAAAAACAAATAATTATAGCAACACTATACTCAAACTAAAGAGAATAATATGCTCGTTTTTATGGTGTCATATGCCAACGTACGAAAAAGTTATGGTCGTTTAAAAATTGCAGGGCAGTTAGTTTTTTTATAAGAGAATAAAATGTAACTACTGATGAATTATCTATAATTTGGTTAAAGATGAGGGGATTTAAGTGTGAAATTAAGATGAGGGAATTAAAGTGTAAAAGACTAATTTACCCTCATTTTATGGTTGTAGCTCATGCATTAAACTAAAAAAAGTTCTTAACTTTTGGGTATCTTAAAGCATTCAGAATGACTCCCATATATATTTATGAGTGAGTTACTTAGACCATCACCAATGCAAGGTGATATATGCATTTATAAACGTGCTACCACATCATATTTCTACAAATACACTAAAAATACATATTTTCTCTCCAATCCTACAAACCAATACTTATATTCCAGGTCATCACTACTTTTACATTTATTTTTAATAATTAAGTTATTTCTATCAATATACATTTTTTTTATTTTCGCCTTATGTATATTGAAATTTATGAAAAAAAAAACATTAAACTTCTTAACACAAACATTAATAATATCCGTATCTTAAACTTTTGTATTACTTTTTATTAAGGTAGCATTAATAAAATTATGTTTTAAAATAAAAACATTACATTTTTTTGTTATTTTGTTCAATTACTATATTTGAAATGAAAAAAGAAATATTTATGTGTATCAAAATATATTAAAACAAGAAATGAATAAAATATATACAAAACAAACATACGGATGTCACACTTTAACCGATGGCGGAATCATTGGGGCGGACGAAGTAGATGGCTCGAGACTTCATAACGCTAATTTGTGACAAGTAATTTAAAGAACAATATTTCATTTCATTTTTAAAATTCAAGTACATAGTTTGGAAGCAAAGTACAACATCAAAATGTAACGTACAACAATGAAATCAAAAGTACAAGGTACAACATAATTCTAAATTAAAAGTGGGTTTCTAGTTCATCCTACTAGATTCAATGCATCATTATCATCATCCTTAACCTACAACATATATAAAGTACAGTTCAACATACGAGACATTGACTAGCATACAAGTTTGAATACTATATAACGTAAAAAGATTTAAACATTCGTCATGGCATAAACGTTTCTTAAACTATCATATATTGCTAGTAATGCGACTATACATGTCAACCCAAAGTTTACCGCTAGCATAATCTAATCATAGCAATGACTAGACTGTTTGATTACTTAACATGACCTCACGAATACGGGCGGCGCGTTAATCCTATACCGTTGTACATCTTAAGGGAGGCTTGTACACAGTTAATGACATAGTATAAAGCATTCGATTCTAGCATGAATAAGTTGTAAGTATTCGTATTAAGCATGTATGTTTGAATGTTTGTGTTGTGATTTAGCATAAAGAGTTGTATTCAATGGGTTGATTAAATATAAGTTGCACCCCAAAAGTGTAAAGACAAAGAGGGAAGTTGAGTATGCTCACAATTTTGCAAGCTTTTCTAGAAGTCCGGGAGCTGATGAGTTGACGTGATGCACATCGAAGTCACCCTACATGAGGGAAACAAAGGTGTGAGAATAGACTGTATTTGGCGAAGAATTCAGATTTAGATTCGGAAAATACGAAAAGCAAACGTAGAAAATTCCACTTCGTGCGAAGTGACTTACATTTCCTATGAAGTGACAGTCCACTTCGTGCGAAGTGATAGTTCTGGAAGGTTTTGGCTCGTTTTGCACCTGTTTCGACACTGAATTCTGTGAACGAGAATTTTGGCAACGAGACAGAACAGTCTAGGGCCATAATATTTAATCAGAATGCAATTAATATTATGCCCAGACCCGTTTATTAAGAAAATATAATTATTATGTATAATTTATGTCCGTTTTAGTCAAGTTTGTCATAGAGGTATGGAACCTCGTTATATGATTCACCAAAACATTAAGTTTACCAACACAGTTGATAAACCCGGTTGGTAATAAATAAAGAAATTAAATATACAAAATGTTCAAGTGAGGTGTGGAACTTAATTCGGCAACGTTCTCTCACTTGCTGGAACACAAGTTCAATCCTAATGAGGATGATGAACTCGGTTAGCTTCTACACTTGGTACGAAAGAGAAAAAAAAGAATTATAAGAAATGACAAGTATCAGTGAGCTGAACTCACTTAGAAGGTCTAAGGATAATCTGCCAACAATTCAGGAATTTCACAATGAAAGTGTGAAGATTTGGAAAGATGGAAGTGGTGAAGAGTGCACATATTTATAGGAATGAGTTGATCTCAACTCACTTCGTGTGAAGTGTATTCAACTCGCACGAGTGGGTTCGTTTGGGGCTGTTTTTACGTATGTTAGCCAATTTTTGAGTATTTCAACATAAAGTTGTAACATATGAGTATTTCACGTATAGTAAGTATGATTTGTATGTAAGTATGTAGTCGAATGATTGACTGTATAATAAGTATACGTAAAATAAGTATTTCATTATAATTAATGTCTCGGATTACAAAGTGGGAATTAAAATACGAATAGGACAAGAATATAAGTTTCCAAAAACAGAAATACGATTACACTTTATAATAAGAAAGTACAAGAATGTGAAGCGTTACAGGGGCCCACCATCCATCAAATGCACCATTCTTCCCCAAGAACATTCACTCAAATGCAAACCCCTCTAATACATTCCTCTCAAATGCTCAATCCACATAAGCCAAATGCAAGCTAAATGCTTTGCATTGGCCATGGTCTTATATTATAAGGAATAGTGGTGAATAGAAAGAGAAAAAATGTTACTGTTCATCTGTAAATATACGAGAAACACCATTCACTCCTATAATTTTTTAATTATTTTTTAAAATGGTTGTGAGTAGAGGAAAAAAGAAAAAGTAATGATAAAGGTAGAAGAAAATGGTATATAATTGAAAAGAAGATAAAAAATAGTATTTTTTAGTGTAATTATAGAAATGGGGATAAAGAATTCAATGTGCATGCTCTTAAAATACATTATCTCATGCATTATAATATAGTATATATATAGAGTTAGGTTCCAGTACAAATGAGTATTAACATACAAATTGGTTTAACGTGAGAAGTGAATGATGGAATTTTTTTTTATTTTTTTTTCTTATTAAGCATGTATTTTAGTCACAAAATTTAAAAAAAATAAAATTCGTTACATTTGTAGAATATTTATGTAATTACTGTAGAGTAATTATAATTACTCTACTAGTGTAAAATTACGAATTTTTTATACATTTTGCAATTGACCATCATTTATAAGTAGATGGTAAAAAAAGAACTTCCTTCACTTTTCATGTTAAGACCATTTTGTATGTTAAGACGCATTTGTATTTGATCCTTACACTATAGATATAAGTTTACTAATTTTGGTGATTATATAAAATTTCCCCATCGTCCAAAAAAAATAAAACATTAACAAATTTAACTAGGTTGCTATATTTACATGTGATTACAAATTTATATATATATATATATATATATATATATATAATAATAATATAATATATACTATTAATACGAACATAATATAGTACTTTTATTTTTTTATATTTTTCTAAACTTTAATGATTTTTTATCACGTGTTGGGATAAATGTTACCGGTACCATTTGCTCATCCCTGATCAGGATATCGTACGAACAACAACGGTATCGTACAATTTTTTTGTTGATTTTCTTCAACTTTTAATGATTTTTTTTAGTTTCATGGGTAGGGAATAAGATCGGTGCCAACCGATACCGAGTCGATACTGGTACCGAAAATACCGTTACGGTACCGGTAGCGAAACGGTACCAGGAACGCCAAAAATCGGTATCGAATTGGTACTTAAGATCTTTCGGTTCGGGGAAATTCGGTACCGATGCCCAGTACCATTTGCTCATCTCTGACCATTGGTTTCATACAAATAACATCATCATCTATTTTTTGGTTATCTTTTAGTGTTTTTTTTCTACATTTTCTTTTTATTCTTGTCAGTGATTATATGCACAACACGTTCGTAGTGATTTCAAAACACATGTAAACACAGACTAAATAACAAAGGAAGTTCGCCGCAACACGATAGCGATGATAAACCTAGTTAATGTACATTCACATGTGAACTATTTATTAATTCACATGTTACACTATGATATTAAGTATGCCAACCTTTACTAAGTATATGTGTAAACATAATACTGGCAAGTTAAACCAAATACAAACCTAAAACTAAGAAACATTTGGTATTAGATAATCCACCTTTGCGATTACACTTCAGTCTATTGTAAAGATGTGTAGTATATATTTGTATCCTCTTGTTATGGTATCAGCCTTTTGAGTTCTCCCTAAAACTTTTCAAATTCTTCTTTCGCCATCTCCTTCTCTTTTTTCCCCTACCCCTCTTCACCTTCCGATCTCCTCCTTCCCTTACCCTCAATTGCCATGGCGTCTTCTTCATCCAACGACTCGCTACCCATGAAGGGCTGGCTCACATGTTGTCAATCAAACTAACAGCCAACTATCTGTTTTGGAGAACCTAGATGTTTCCCGTCTTATCCATCCTCAATTCTCATGTTGAAGGTACCATAACTACACTACCAATGATCATCACCCAAAACGATAAACCACCTAAAAACCCTGAATATATTGCATGGTTGGCGGCTGAACAATGAGCCATCCCTCACAAAAGAGACGTTATCCATCATTGTTGGTTTGTCTAAGGCTGGAGAAATCTGGGTTGCTCTTGAGACGGCATATGCCAACTCCTCGGTTGAGCGAGTTCAAATTTTACGGGACAATCTGAGGCTGACCCTCAAGGGTAATCAATCGCTCTATTTCAAAATTCAGCGTGTGTTTAAGAGGATTTGTGACCAATTCAGTGCGATTGGTAACCCCATTGATCCATCCAATCAAATCCATAGTTTCACAATTGTTTTCTTTGAGTCAACTTGGATAAAATGATCATCATATAATTATAAAGTTTCCTATACATGTTTAATCAAGTTATTCAACTTTAAAACTTTTTAGTATTTAAAAAAATCAGAACAGATAAGTGAAACTGTTTTTATAGTTAAAAGGTACATGTGACCTAGTAGAATAATATTGAAATTGGTTATTGCTTCATGATTTTATCCCTATAAAAATAGTAAAAAAACGAACAATGGTAAGCTTATAAACATTTTTATATGCCAACTGTAAATAATTGCATCGACATCTTTTAATCATCTGTCGGTTTTCCTCTCCTATTTTGATCGGTTTGGGTAAATTACCTGTAACTTGTATCTAGCATATCAAAATTCATATGCATGTCTTGAAGCAAAATAGACTACTAACTGAAAAAGAAAGGATGAACAATTGCAAAACCACACAAAACTGCATTTCCTCTTTAGTTGATCAATTAGTTGTACAAAGGCGGCAAACCAATCTGCATGCATCAGTTGCCAAGAAGAGATGTCAAAATTGCCAAAACAGCAATGACAATCATGATATTGAGAAAATAGTTCGTTTGGAGAGGTTTATCAGGGCTTCCGCCAAACCCTTCATACTCTGTGCGAATCTTCTGCTTCATAGAATCTGAAAGCTCTCTCTGCAATTATTCAAATAAGCAAAGCTCATTGAACAGAGTGTTACCATCTCCATTATTATTACTCACTCCCAACTTTTTATTTGATTCATAGCTTCATTCTTGCATTTATTTTAAAGATATGCTTTAAGAAAACAACACACTCTCTTCTAAATTAATCCTGCACCAATCATCAAACACAAAATCTAAATGGTGTGGCGTGTTGAATAAACAAATCTTGCTCTACGTTGGTTATACTTTGTGTGAAGTGATGCAAATCCCGCTATAACTATCAGCTAAAATGACTTGTAATGTAAAAATATTGAACTAAAAGATTTGTGGTAAAACCTTTCCTGATGAGTACTTGGCTGCTACAAACTTCTCAGGGGTGGCAGCTGCGGCTGGTGGTGGTGGTTCATCATTAATTGAAAATGCCTGACAAGGATTTACATGAACATGTCATATACGCTGTATTTGACCCATTAATTGTTTACAAAAATATTCAACTTTGGATAACAAAGGTTTCAGGTCAAAACAACTCCTACCACACAATGTGACGTTCCAATCTAAAGTTAGAAATTTGTTTGGACTGTCCTAGAAAATGACCCAACCGACCAATTTTGCGAGTTGTGACCTTGTTTGGACTGTCCTAGAAAATGACCCAATCATTTTGCGAGTTGTGACCTCTAGATAACGCACTTAGCAACTATTTCTCTATGTCAAAAACATTTTTTTTCTATTCAGGTACCTATATAGGATATATAAAAAAAATAAACTCAAATATTACAAACCTCCGGTGGATCGAACTTAGCACCAAGGTTACTGAGTTTAGCATGCGCTTCAGCATAGTCATCAAAAAACGCCTTTTCATCTACTGCATATTTCTCGGCATATACCTGCTCAAAAAACGTTTCCACATAAACAAAAGACAAAATCCAACAGAAAAACTGCTGATATGTAACTTAGTTTTTTTACCTTAAAGGATAGATCTTCAAAGAGAACAGCATCTGTAGGCAAAACCAGTAGATCCTCGTCTCTTTTTTCTTTGATGTCCTGTACAACCCAGTGGTAGAATTGACTATTTATTGTTTTATTAATCTAATGGCTATTTATCTAAGTAGGAATTATCAAAAAGGATTCAGTGTAATCGTATCACCTTGAAGTAGGAATTATCAAAGCGTAGCCACTTCACTGTCCAAGACTGTCCTCCTGGGGCTCCAGGCCCATCTTTCTGTCACATAATCACCAGTTGATGAAAAATAAGATCATGCAAAGGTGAAAGAAGGAAAGTATACATAAAAAGGTAGACATGCATGTGTACACATACATACATGAGGTATAAACTGATTTATGTACACACACACGTGTGTCTATATGTGTGTGTGGCTTGTAGACACATGTATACAAATATGAGAAAATAATTTATTGTATTTAATGCCTCTTACTGTGTATTTTGTCTCTGGCTTGCCCCAGCCGCTGCGTTCAGGTCGTGACCTACCCAAAGTGTGGGCCCCAGATAATGCAACTATGTCCTGAAAAGCCCAATTGTAAGCATCACATCCCAATTGCAATGATTATTTATTGTACATAAATAAATTAGAACTAGAAATGTAAACCTTATCAGTCAATCCCATTCTGTAAAAGACATCACGCAAGTGATCAGCTGGTGAAGGAGGACCAGCATCTGATTAACGAATGAAAAGGTTAGTTAAAAGTCAAAAATCCAAAATGTGTATACGTGATGCAAGCCCTCTAGATTGGTATAAAACAATGATAGCATGTAATTTATGTTCTGATTATTCCTCGGCTGTTGTTACTGTGTTAAATGTTGCAGTGGTTTATGTGTTGAGTCCCATGTGACGTAGTAAGATTATTGTGTTACAACCTGGATTATCTGAGTTAGTAATTACAGTAGTAACATTTACATTGTACCAGATCTGTGAGACTACTCTAAAGTTCATCCCCTACCACTTCTGCCTGTAACTTAAATATATTTCTAGTTTAACACTTTAACTAACTAACCACAAAATGAATAAAAATTAAATCGAAATCTCTACCTATCTGTAGCTAAATGTTAAGCACCATTAATATCCCTATTAAAATCAATGGATTCTAAGTTCAGACTTCACACTGGTCTCTGGTTCTCAACTTTTTTCAGTAAGCATTGACCCATAAAGAGATTGACTAAATTCAGACTTCACACTGGTCTGTGTGCATGTACCTATAACTTATGTGTATACGCATATAAACAATTAATTACACACAGATGTGTGTATCTTTGTATATATGATTATGAGCATGTGTGTATGTATACGCACATTAATTTAACGTGTGTGTTTCAAAATATACACACCACATGTGTATGTGTATGCACACATATACATGTACATGTACATGTGCATGCACAGCAGTGCAAGTGTGCATATACAGATTTTTTCAGATATCAGGAGTGTCCTAATGTACATTAAAAAGTTGGTATATATTATCATACATGTGCAAAATGAATTATCAACAGATTTGATGTGCATGTGTGTGTATATACACGCACACATTAAAATGTGTGTATGTGTAACTCTGTTCATGGATGCTTATTCACATTTTTTGTAGGGTGTCTTGTAAAACGCAGGTGGATCATGTAATGCCACTCCATAAATTCCCAGTTGTCACATGTACTGAAAACTCAATAAGTTGATTGTTCCATTTCGTCATGGTGAAAGTAGAAGTGATTGGATGCCAGATATGTGACAACAACAAACACAAATAAAAAAGTGATCCTGTTAGTAATAGTACCAGGAAGTCTCCCTTCTTCTGGACATTGTTCAGGTCCAGTGACATCAACTCTTCCATACTTCATAGGAATTTTAGGACCACCAGCCTCCTACGGTTGTTAATTTGCACCAATAAAAGTCAATTTTCAAAAATATCCTCTTTTTATTATTTTAGACTCTAGAGTAACACAGAAAGGTTTCTCAAAGTGACCTCAATAGCTGTAGCACTAGCCAATTGAAACAAGTCCGCATAAGTCACACCTGCATACTTGTCTTTGATAGGCTGGAGAAGCTTCAGTGCATTTACAAGCCCTGTACATCACCAGCCAGTTAAAGAATACCCGAAGCAAAGAGGCAAACAAGAAATAGAAAAACTAAAGAGTAACAAATCACTTGCCAGCATTGGCTGCATGTTTCTGTTCAATATCAAACCTTAAACTTCCATTAGCTCCACCTCGTTGAGGCCACTCTTCAATATTTTTGTTGTAGGTACCAGCATCATGCCATCCTAGGCGAACCTGTTGTCACATAATGTTCATCGCAAAAGTATGAGTACATGATTGTGATCAAAAGGTATTATAAAAGAGCAAAGCAAAATGTGAAAAAAAATAATCAACTCGCCAGAGCTATTAAGTTTAGAACATGTACACATGTAAAACCTCCAACTTGAAGTAAACCCAATTTAAGAATCCATATAGCAATGAATAAGTTAGAACTTTGTTCTAATAGTGATTTACCAATGAGTTCCAGTAACAATCTGATTAACCCAAATTGTCCAATAAGAGTCGAATGATCAAAGATAAGGAATTAGACTGGCTATTCACGTATCCAGTCTCATTTATCAGGAAATGTTTTCTAGAAGAAATTCAATTGCAATGATAAGATCACATTGTGGAGCAAAAATCAGTTGTAGCATAAATGAGATAAAAATAAATCTTCACTTTTACTGAAAGTCTAACCAAAACCCCGATGAATGAGTGATCAATTCAGGATACTAGAAAGACAAAATAATCACATTCTAAGTGTTACAAAATGCACATAAAATTTTGTTGTTCCTAGCATCAGAGTAGCTTCAACAATACATGAACGCAAAAAGGCCAAACATTCATGTACAGGTTTTTACTTGTCTTAATCCTCAAGTTACCCTAATGTGATGTACCAAATGAATAGAGATCGAGTCTACTTGTAGATGTGCCTAAGGCCCTAAACGCGTGCGTTCTATTCCTGCTTATCTTTTGTAGTCCACTAACGATTAAAAAAGGTGTGTGCCAAACACGCTTACACTTCTTGGCACCCCGCCGGTCAAGAGTTGGGGCCAGTCCGTGATCAGTACAAAGCAGGACGAAACACGTGAACCTCAATCATATGCAGGGGAAAATGCCACATAAGCTCGTAAGACGAGCTCGTGACACTAAGCTTTATAATATTTTTGTGCAAGCTGTTGATCCCTAATCAACTTCTTATCAAACAGAAGACAACAACTAGAAAACAATAACATATAAATAACCATACTTCTTCAATTAAAACATATACAAATATACATTTAATCCTAATGTTCACTTTCCAACACAACCACATCAATCTGTAACTATTAGGTCATATAAGTTAGTCAAAACTAAATCAAATAAAAAACAACAGCATTAGTAAATAGTAATCACCAAAATAGGATGACAAAAGGTAGTTTTAAGAAGCTCTTTAATTTCTTCTCTAGCACTCTTAAGCTGCACAGGATCAGACGCAACACACTTGGTAACAACCACTGCACCTAAATCACCACCAGACACACGAACCTTCAACCTCCTCTGCAACAAAAGCAACATTAACAATGCACACAGCATAACAAAAACTTACAAATAAAAAAGACAAACCTGATGAGATAATCTGAGAGGTTTGAGAGATGCAGAAGAAGATAGAAAGTGAAACGAGACGGACGAAGGACTGACGGTGGTGGCAGGGGACGGTGAAGAGCAGCGGTGAGTGGTGGCGGCGGCGCCGGAGAGAGTGGCGGTTGGTGGTAAGCAGTTGGCTGCCATTGAGTGGTGATGAGAGAGATTGAAGTGGTAGGTTAATGTAGACCGATCAATATGTTTAAAAGCCGTGAAAGGAATATACAAAAAGGGGTGTAGTTCACACTACACACGACGAAACTGGTTCAACTTTTTTAGAAAGAAATATAAAAAATTAGAGTGAAAGAAAATTTTACTTCCTCTTTGTTAATGTATTTCTTATTTTCGAAATTCTATTTACAAAATTAATAATGAATTTTAATTAATCTAAACTATTAGCTGTTGGTCGGCAACAGTCCTAACTTCAAAAATAACCAGTGGTGGTCCCACATTTTTATATATTGTAAACTAATAGATCTTTACTAACAGAAACTTAATTTCTTTTTGTCCCCTTTTCTTTTTCGGTTTATTAAATTCATTGGTTTACAATATATGAAAAGTTGGGACCACCACTGGTTATTTTTAAAGTTGAAACCGTTACCGGCCAACGACCAATAGTTAGAATTATTAAAATCCATTATTCATATACAAAATCACGTGAGTATCATTCTTTTTACGGTTTTATGGCCAGAAATTAACTACGTCATACACTTACATGAAAATGAAACTGTGGTCAAATACTTTATTCAATAATCGTTAGTAAAAAAAATCATGATGCATGCAAATAACCCTTTTGTGTATCGTTAAAAAAACCTTGGGTTTAACCCACAAAATTCAATGCATAAGTGACGAAGGCTCGCATAGTTCCGGTCTTATTATCGTATTTGGACATTTGTTTTCCTATTTGATGCATACATATTTGTCACATTCATAACTTATCTAGGCATATGAAAAAAAACGTCATCCAGGCATATTATTATTAGAGGTTTAAACACTAATGCTCCATGGTGTTTTAATGAGAAGAGGTGATCCAACCATATTAAATGTTTTTAGGATCACAAGATTATCTGATATTTGAGACTGATGCTTAAGATGTATAATGTGTGTGGTGTTATGTAATGCTTTCAGTTTATTAAAAGTCATAATTTGTAAATGTAAATCTGTGAAGTTCAATGGGAAACATTAAAAATATGAAGAATTAGGAAACAGTGTATTTAACATGTTATATACCTTAAAAATTCAATTTAAAATGCTAAAAAATATTTATTTTTCAAAATTTTTTCGAAGCTTTTGTATATAAAGATATGTAAAGTGTATTCCAACAAAAAAATCATTTTTGTGAAAAAAATCTTTTTACTGTTTTTTTTTAGTTTTTGAATTTTTTTTTAAAAAAGGCTTCTACATGTATTTATATGCAAAAACTCCAAAACTTCTAAAAATATGATTTTTAACATGTTGAGTTGAATTTATAACATATTGAATGCGTGGTTCTCCAATTCTCCATTTTTAGTGTTTCACAATGAACTCTCCGGATTTGTTATATATCCAAAGTTTATACTAACTAAGCATCACCTATACCATTATTTAATTTTAATTTGCAGGGATTGGGTACATATTTACAATTGAAAAAAAAATCATATATATCTGTAAAAATCTTCTAAATATCATATACGTCCAACCCAAAATTTAAAATCACCATATATAAGCTTCTATAATAATAATAATCAAAATATCATATTTACCCATTTTAACCTTATATAAAAAATAATGATCAGTATAACTATTTTACCCCTTTCTCTCTCCAAGCTCCAAAACCTTACATTCATATGTTTTCACAAAAATTGGTCTAAAGCAAATCCCCATATTTTATTGGAATTGGTTGCAGAGGGTATAACACACGATTTGTTTCTGAACAATACATAAACGATATCGACAATAAGAATAAATTAAGAAAAAAATTGATTTGGGTATAAAATAATAAGCGACAATTTCTTATGGAAACACAATCCGGTTAATGGTCTCTGATAAATGATTCGTCTCCATGTTTTACATTTACAACCATTTGTAAGTAATCTTTCTATGTATGGTTATCCTTAGAATTGATTTATAGATTTATAAAAAAAAAGGGTGTTTAAGCGGTTTGAAAAAAAGAGAAAATCTAAATGACAATGATTTTGAAAACGCTTCGTTATTAACCGAACAACCAGTTAAAAAATTCGTTGCATATTTAATGCTCAAATTAATTTTAAACGATACATAATTAATAAGTATATTAGAATATAAAATTTATATTTGAAAATTTATTAAAAATAGTGAGAAAAAAATAAAATGCTGAAGCCGGGTTTCGAACCCGGGTCAGCCGGATATTCACAAAGTCTTAACTCTCACTCGCTCAACCACTCCGCCACTTGTGTTGTTTGTTTACATATTGAAACAATTAATACATAAAATAAATCTGGAAATCAAACCCAGTTACACAGCGCGCCCAAATCCGCTGACGCCGGAAAATCCGACGATTTCGCCAATCATCGTCGGTTACCTTTGACTTAACGTAAGAATTAACGACTCCATCGGTTATAACCGATATCCAGTCCGCGACATTAGTCATAACCGCCGGAGAATTTTTGACTAACGAATCAAGACGGTAATCAGACCCAATTCGTCGATATTCTTCCCTATAAATACACACTCTAGCCTCTGATAATCTTTTCGCTCACAATCACACCAATTCTCGACACAATTTCACTCGCCGGAAAATCTCTGCAAGTCGCCGGAAAACCGAGACTTTCATCTACACGGTAAATACCTCGACTTTTTCTGCTTTAACCCATTGTTAGACTATTACTAACATCAATCCCTCACCTAGAATCTATTCCAGACGAAATTGCCGGATTTTCTGTTTCACCGGAAAACTTCTGAAAGTTCCAGAATCTCGCTGTTTGCCGGTATGATCATTTAAACCTACTGATAATCGTTGCTCAGTAGTTCAATCTTATATCTAATCAATCAATCTGATTTTTGAATCCGAACAGAGGGAGTTCACAAAACAGAGCCGACGATCTTTGCCGGATTTCTGAAGAAGACAATCTGTTCGGTACAATCAATCCCCAAACCCTTTCTGTTCAATACTTTACGATTGCTCATAATGATCGTTAACCGAATTAAACAAGAAACAGTTAGTTAACCGTTGTCTGTGTTATGAACGAAGAAGACGAAGTCGTATATGATATAAGATTAATTAAAATCAATATTATGAACGGGTTAGACACACAGTCCAGCGGTGGACTGTGTGCAAACAATATGCATACGTCCCGAGTTCGATCCTTGACACACGCACATTCACTGTAATAAAATGTCTTTTTTTTAAACTGAACCGGAATCCACAACAGTAAGATGTTAAGTATAATAAAAACCAGAATAATTACCAAGTTAGACACACAGTCCAGCGGTGGACTGTGTGCCAAACTAAACCACAGGTCCCGGGTTCGAGACCTGTGGAGAGCACCGAGTTGATACCATTAAATCCTTTTTAAAATAAATGATTTTCGGATTAACTTAATTAGTGTATAAATATAATTAAAAACATAAATATTTCGGGTTAGACACGTGGCTCAGTTGGTAGAGCTGCGTGCACGCGTACGGGAGGTCACGGGTTCGAGTCTCACCCAGCGCACACATACAAACGACCGAACCGGTCAACGGTCAACAGTAATGGTCAACGGTCAACGGTCAAGTCAAAAAGTCAACATTTTTTTTATTATTTTATTTATTTATTTAAATTAAAAATCAATTAAAAATACTTAAAAATAACATTTTTAAAGTTAGAAAATGGCCTTAAACTCACAAAAATATAACCAAAAATCCTACTAAAATTGATTAATAAAATCCGCTTATTTACCGAACAGTTATGTTATTATCTAGGTTAGTTTCTCTCGTGGTTAAATCCAATTTCGTGCGCATTCATCATCAATCCAAGAAACGCAACCACTGTGAGTGAATCTCTACAAATTCCCCGTTTTAATCACTTTTTTGGGGTGTATCATGTGTCTTATTATTTATCACATTTAAACTATTGTGCATCCATCATATCCATGAACAAATGTGTATTCAACATGTATTATCTGTTTGTGTGATTATTGTTTAGATTAAATTTATCATTTTCAGTACATACATTTTCATAGGCCGCCGCTCCCCATTACCTATGAGCGTTGAGCTGTTCCCCATTACCTATGAGCGTGAACGAGGCGTTGCCAACACACGATCGGCTTCGTTTGATTGAGCCTTGATCGCACATACATTTCATCATAGGCCGTCTGCTCCCCATTACCTATGAGCGTGAGCCGTTCCCCATTACCTATGAGCGTGAACGAGGCGTTGCCAACATTTACATTATCATTCATGTTACACATTCATGCAAGGTGGTTTGTTATAGTATGTTATTTGTTTGTTGTTGTTATTGTTATTGTTATTGTATGATTATTTCCGTTGCTCACATATGATTATTGCACAATTTTCCATAATAAAGATAACAAGAGATCAATAATAAATGTTTTCTAACAAGGTTCACTCGCCAACTTTTTGTTGATCCAAAAACCATTTTTACACATGATACAGGTGAACAGGATGAAGCAAGGAAAACATAGGAAATGCCTTAGAAGAAAATAATGAAGTCTAGAAAGATGTGTAGAACGTGTTGTAATTATAATTGTATGATCTCCTTTAAATTGTAATAATAAATATGAAACATTATAATAAATGTCATGAGCTTTGATGAAAACCCAGTCATGCCCCGATCACCTTTTCCGCTGCGGGTCGGGGTGTGACATTAAGGTGTATTGCCCGCACATGACATTACGTGTTTTCGACTTTGTTACGCATGCTACGTTTGTAGCATTAACATCATTAGACATAGAATAAAATTGAGTATGTTTCAGACGTTGTCTTGTAAAGTAATAAAAGTAATTTAAACAAAGCGATGTGTCAAGTTATTAAGTAGAAAAGTTTGGAGATTAGCAGACGAAAAAAAATTGAGGTTACATGAGTTGGTTATTTACTTAACTTTAAGTGAAGTAGTAAAGGGAAAAAACCAAAGAATACACACATGTTTAGTTCGTCATTTTTTATAGAATTTTCAAATATTATTCTATTCGTTTGAAGACTGTTTGTTCTCGAAAACCTTTCATTAAAAAACATATGCGCATCCTCTTTTTGGTGCCTATGTGAGAAAGGCCTTTCAAAGCTCTTCTTCCTTTCTTTTTACCGTGATATCAATAAACACTCATTCAAAACCTTAGCACACCTTCTTCTCCTCCACCACCTCTCCTCCACCCCCCACCGCGGCCGCCGGCCTCCTCCCTCCACCACCCCCGCCGTCACATTCAACCACCTCAGCCACCGCTCAACCACGTCGCACTCAACCACGTTGGAAGCCAGCCCGCCAACGTCGCACTCAACCACGTCAGTCGCCACTCTCAATCGCCATCGCTCTCAACCACGTCAGCCTACCTCAACCGCCGTCGCCACTGTCAACCGCCTCAGCCCAGCCGAACTCTTCATCAATCACAGGTATGTACTCCATTATGTATTGTTTGTTCTTGATTATTTTTTTATGATGTTAGTTCTTGATTGTTTTTTATGTTGTTTTTCTTGATTGTTTTTTTTTTGTCATGTTAGTTCTTAAATAGATAACTTGAAGGATAAAAATGGTTCTTGATTTCAGTCCATTGTTTGTTAAGTTATTGTGAATTTTTGGTGTTGGTGATGGGAATTTTTGGTGTTTGTTATGAAACACCTCAGAAAAAACAAATAGTCTTCTTTTTACAAATTGTAGAAGTTTAGTCCATCTATTCTTCTACAGATGTTTGTAGATGTGGTCCACAGACTACAGACATTTTACTTTTAAAAAAACAAACAACACCTTAATCTACTTAGTTGTAATTCAAGTTTAAAAGCGAAAACTAAACCCCAAATCAACTACCTCAGATAATTAATTCAAGTGGAATAATAATTACTAAGTTTACAATAAATATCGTGACATTTATGTAGTTAAACTAAGAATAATAATTACTAAGTTGACAATAAAAATCGTTACATTTATGTAGTTAAATTTAATTTTGATTCCATAATTCAACGATTTAGTAAAAAACAACTAGCGAACAATAAAAACTAAATAATTGGCTATAGACCAATCAGCACTACAGATTGTATCACTATTCATTGCATTTCTACAAACTAAACAATTACTCAATTAATATATTATCTATTATGAATATATCATTTATACGGTGATTTTTTACATACATAACTCTTATCTTTTTGATTTCTTTTGAATTAATGCATGTGCCTATATATAGTGGCATTTGTATATGGTATATATAGATCAATGAATAAGAATTCTCCATGTTATATTCTCTACATGATTTCATAGTCTAGCTCTCATATTTATATACATATATATTAGTTGCTAATAGAGCGTTGTTTCACAACACGTTATCAGCACGAGTTACTTTTTGGAGTTAGATCATATCATTGCAAAGTAAGTTTTTTTGTTTAAATTTATTTGCGTTATTTTATTAGATCTGTTTTTAGTTTTGATTTTAGTTGTGTCAGTTGATTTATTTTGTTGAAAAAATCATATTTGTATCACGAGTTATTCTTGAAAAAAAAACTTACATCTTGTTGTTTATGATTCATAGAACTTGTTTGACTTGAGCTCCCCATATTTAGATTTGTAACTATTTTCCTATACTCCATTCTATGTTTTCTATTAACATATTATGAATTGTACAACGAGAATTAAAGTAACTATTATATGCAATTTGATTAGATCATAAAGTAAGCGTAAATGTTGCATACATGTCTTATTCACCCGGCAATTTATGCTTACCTATTTTATTGACATGGTTAGTATCATATAGATTATCAATCTATACACGATTCAGTTATCTAATTGGGATGAATGAAGTTTGAAAGGTAATTGTACTATTGGAATGATAACCGACTTATTCTGTATATAAGTGCAAATAAAATAAAACAATTATCTTTACCTCTTTTTTTTTAACCTCGATGATAATCTCACCTTGCAGTTGTTCTTATTTATGGTTTGATGATAGTTATATTGTTTGCTGTTATCTAATTTGATGAGATAGCTTTGATGTGTTATGTAATATATTTTTTAAAAAAAATCCAAGAGTTAAAAGTATGAATTTTTTCATTCTATGATAATTGTGATAGTTTAAATAAATACCATTTTGAAATAACGAAAGGGTCATAATTATGCTAAGTTATATATGAATTATAATTTTTATCTTATTACATGAGATAAAAAATAAGTTAAATTTATGTGATGTTATGAGTGTTTATACGTGCCTTGTATAAGATTTGATAGTATGCAAAATTTAAGGCGAATTACAGTTAATATGGTAAATATATAATAAAAATATTCGATACACTCAAGAGATTTAATTATGAGCTATAGATAATCGAATTTGTACGTATAGTATTTATTTTATTATATTTTTACCATGATACTTGTAGATAATAGTTTTAAGATAATAGTTTTATATTAGGTTGGAAACTATATAATTAAATTTTGTTGTATACTATCATAATTGCAATTGTATGCCTTTTAGTTGGTATTACATATATAAAGATATAGATTACTGGATAAAGTAGATAAAAGACAAAAGTTAGTTTTTTATCACTCTTGTGATAGAGTATACATGTGTTTCGATACGACATCCGAAATGTCATACTCCATAAATCTTATTATCATAAAATTTTAGACCGATAATTCATGATTCGGTCATGTAATTACTGTTAAATTCATATATGTTATGGGAAGATAGATTATAAAGAAAAATGGATAAAATAATTTTCATTTGTCACATTTAAGATATGCTCTTGAAAAGACGATATTATTAAGAAAGTATAAAAAGTCTAAAATAATTATATATCCATGTGACTGAGTACATAGTGAAGAGCTATGAAGCTATTTTTGGCTTTACTCCATTCCCCGAAGTGAATTCTGATGTATAGTGATCATCGTGATCATGGATATAATTGAGAAAATTGCAATGATGGTCATTGTAATAATGATCGAGCATTAGAAATTATAATGATAGCCAAGTTAATAATGAGATTGACCACCACAAGTGGCAAAATAAGGGAGTAATAATATGAGAATGATATGTGGAAATATTGGCAGTAATATAACATGATACTTTATACATTATCTCGTGTCTTATGTCTTGTACTAGCATACGTGTAAATAATACATATACGATTATAAACAAGAAGTTTATGGATCATGATTATTTACTTTATTGGCATGACCGGTAAGACCGCACCGAGTCAATGATGATGTGAAACATAATGATGAATTTGAAGATTCTTCTAGTTGATAGCATATTATGTTTGCTTAAGGGAAATTATTTATTTGCCAATTAATGGTATAAATCCCTAAATATTCTGGAAATGTTAAAGGATTTGTATGTATCCTAACATGAAACCATTTAGTATTTTGAAATCGATGCATCGTCTAAATGGTTATCAAGTTTGCAACTTGAAGTACTGATCGTTTATGGCTTAGCTAATAAGATAGCAAGCATATTATTCCAGATTGGCACATTTATTTTGTATATAATGATGAATTTGATTCCCATGTTATTAATGATCATTGGCATAAGTGTTATTGTTGAGACGATCACCTAAACGTCTACAAGTAATTAAAAACCAATTGATCATGAAGCAAAAGGTTCATGTTTATATTTAATTTTACATGTATTCACATCAAGCCAATAAGTTATCATATTTCTTCCTCGTTATAGTTGGTTTTAGTCAGGAACCTAATCTGCCCCTTCAAAGGTTTTGGTTATATAACATGAATATTTAAATTCATCCACCACACCACACAAAGATGGGAACTCTAAAAAGGTTGAGAATATGTTGGGCATGATTAGTTGTAAATGATTAAATATTTAAAGCCATTAGTAAGAGATTTATTTACGACTCATTGTTATTCACTTTAGTGAATGAATGTTCCCAACAATCGGGGGGAGATAAAAAGCAGTTGCAAAGTAAAAAGTGGAATGAATTATCATGTTATCTTGATCCTCAGGCTATAAACTATGAACCAGAAGTTCAAAAGATAATTCATTTACCAATATAAAAGAATAAATTATCAGACGAGTTCACTAACCTAAATATAATGACAAAGTAAGTCACATAAGCAACTTCTTATGCTCTAGTTATATTTTGTCCAGAAAGACAACACATTTGTAATGAGTCTATTACACGCCTGAAGCATGGTAGACTAGTCGATTCCAATAATAAAGTTCCTCGAAAATTAGAGCAAGTAATTAAGATGGTCAAGTCGAGGTTATAGTAATAATATCCCCTGAAGAGTTATTAGACATGATGGTTCTAAAAGAACCTCATGTACCTGATAATAAAGAGCTATTAGTAAATTATATCATGTCTAGAAGTGTATAGAATCGAAACAAAATCGACGTTGTTATACTTTTGTACATATAGCGCTTGAAATGATGAAATGACGAGGATCATAATTTAAGATCTGCCTACGAATGAAAACATATAAAGGATTGGCCAAAATGGAAAGACGCAAATAAGGCAGAATTGAATTCTCTAATGAAATGGAAAGTTTCTGGACCAACAGTCCATACAACTGAAGTTGTAAAATATGTTGGATACAAATAGGTCTTTTATGCGATTCATGTGAAATCAAATTAAGTGAAATAAGGCAAACTGGTGGCACAAAGATTTTCGCAAAGACACATGATTGATTATAAAGATGCACATTTTCTAGTGGTGGAGGCACTGATTTTCGAATATTTTATTCGTCTGGTAATACAAAGAAAAATTGATATGCGTCTTATAAATTTTATGTATCGCGTGATACTGAAAGTTTACATAAAAGTCCCTGAAGGATTTAAATTATCAAACTCATGTAAAGTAAGTTCTTGAGAAGACTATGATTTAGATTTGCATACATTATGGGTATTATATATAGGCTAAATATAATTACAACTCTTGATGAGTTTACTAAAGTAGTCGAGTACTTAAAAGGTAATATTAAACATCTTAAGGATGTAATTCTTGTGCACTAATAAACATACATAGAAAACTTGTACACGGTGATTATGATATCTCAATGTACAATGTATAAGCATGACATAATATGGATTTTATCAATAAGCAAGTGTTCAAGACATCTTTGCATATGATATAAAATCAATGAGAAAGTTTACGTGATGGAACTCTTAAAGAGTATATGCACATACATAATTATTCAAAGTAGAAATAAGTATGTGAATGATTATAAATGCCCAAAGCTCAAAACCTTGGCAATGTATCTTATGAAGTTAAAAACAAATATGGACTAAAATAGTCGGGTTAAGTGTTGTACAACTCATGAGATATTATGATAAAGTGCAATATAAGTTTTATAATATTATCCATCTTTATCAAAAGTCATCTCCTAAAAGTTCACTGTAATCGCAATTTACAGTGATGATGTATAGGCATTATCGAGAGAAACTATCGAGCTTTTAGAGAGGAATATTTTGAATCCCTGGCATAATAAAGTTATTACTCAACCTGTAATTCGAGTATATTGTGATCATATTTTTGTTCGTCAATCAAACTGCATCTCGAAGATGTTGGAACATTTTACTATGGTTAAAGCTCATCCTAAAAGTACATTAAAGGTTGTTCATTACTTGATATAGAAAATAAACCTTATCATCTCCAATCAAAGAAATTGAAATTTTTGATCCAGAGGAACCATAGTTAAGTTCATATGTGCATTAAGATTTCTTGTTGTCTATGAATTATTATAAATTTTTATTTGAATTTATTCACATGACATAACATGTGTCAAGTAAGGAGATATTGGAATGAGTTACAACAACTATTTCAATACATCAAAGGTATGCAAGACATGAGATGCAATTTTACTAACCGACCAAAACAAGTTTGGCTAGTTATATAGATGCAAGGAATGTAACACAACATATTTATGGACATTATGGTATTTTCTTATGAGAGGAGCTACCGAAAGTCACATATGAAGATCATATACCATTTTCCTCAACATAAATATTTGCACGTAAAGGGATCAAGCAACGAATCATCAACTACAAAATTTTCGAGCAACTTCTACCGAAGATCCACACTAGTTACTTAGAGAATACATGTTCAAATGAGGGGGAATATTACATAATTTACACTCATTTTCTCTTCGCGAAGTTTTGTTCCAATAAGGTTTTCATTGTAAGGTTGTTAATGAGGCAACATAACTAAACCGTAAGTATCATGGGGAGATAACGCGTTGCACTCTTTTTTCCTTACCTATGGTTTTGTCCCATTGAGTTTTCATAGCAAGGTTTTAACGAGGCAACATCTCCAAATATATTAAAGGTATGTGGATAGGGGGAATGTTATGAATGTATCATTTATATGGTGACTCTCCACATACATAACTCTCATCTATTTGATTTCTTTGGAATTAATGTATGTGCCTATATATAGTGGCATTTGTATATAGTTTATATAGATCAATGAATAAGAATTCTCCATGTTATATTCTTTACATGATTTCATAGTCTAGCTCTCATATTTATATACATACATATTAGTTGCTAATAGAGCGTTGTTTCATAACATTATCGTTGTATTAATGTCTATCAATGGATATAGAATTGGGCTTGGCCCAAGATAGTACAAAAGAAAAGAAACGGAGAGTGCTAGGATTGAACACAGATAGGAAGATTCACTAAAATGCATACAAATCACTATAACACTTTTTACTTTTAATTTAGCCTTTCTACCATCTATATTTAAATAAAGAAAAGTCGGTGGACTGATGTCATGTCCACCAACATTCATTTTTAAGATATAGATTCTTGTTGTATTTCAATTTGAAAAAGTCAAAAGATAACATCTAATTTGTTTGAGTAAACTAAGGGATAGTTTTCTTGTTTGATTACATGAAAATGAAAAAAAAAATAAAAAGAAGCCTGACTTATAGTTTTCTTTGATTGATTTACAAGAAAATTAACTTATCTGAAAAGAGAAACATCCTTCTATTCATGTTTAACTGATTAGGATGACAATGACCTTCAACTTATTTGAAAGGACTAAAAGGTAAAACTTCGCCAACGAGTTCTGAATCAATTGATTTGAGAGGAGGTAACCCCATGACTTCCAATGTGAAAGGTCACCAAATCTAAATTCCTAACACATTTGTTGTAAAGGTGTTACATATTTATGAATCGTTTAAGTGTGTTTTTGGTGTATTGACATTGGTGAATTTTCTTCAACCAAGTGGTTTATAGACCATTGTGATTTGCGAGTGCTTAGGGGTATAGAAATAGCTAGGTAGTGTGTGTCGATTCTTCAACCAAGTGGTTTATAGCTCGTTGTGATTTGTGAGTGTTTATAGATATAAAAATAGCAAGATAGTGTGCGTCGATCTTCTCTAAAAAGATAACTTATCTATTGATGACGTGGGTAGATCAAGACTTAATAAAATAACTTAAGCACAATATAGCTTAAATGGTTAAAAGGCAAAAGGGTTCAGAATCAACAAGCTATCGTAAACAACAAAAAGATTGAGAACAGTGCCTTGTCACATCAACACTTTACGTGTACATTCTCCTGCACAGCCGCAACAGAGCATGTGCAAGAGCACACCCTTTTACCCGCAGATCCAAACCCTTCAACCTACCAAAAAGGGTAAGCCCGCCACTGCAACCACGGATCATCAGGCAAAGGTTTCTTTTTATAGGGAATCCCTTCCCTATAAAGCACATCCCCTTGTCATTCAGAAGGCACACCAGATCAGGGAAGATAACTCTTGATCTCTGATCTTACTCCTCCCTCTCTAGAACTTGCAATATGCTTGTTCTATTCTTCACTTAACACTACATCATCACATTTGATACTAACATTCTGGGTTAAGTATTTCTCAATCCCGAATCCAAAAGTGAATAACCAACAACGGGGATCTCTCTCCACGTGTTGCAAATGTGGGGGGACCCCCACGACCTGCGTTAGGCAAACCGGAACCCTTGAACCCTTTTGCCTAACCCATCACTATCCTTGGTCTTATATTTGTTGTAGCTACAAGTTAGCGCCCACCGTGGGGCTACGCCGCTTACCTTTCTTAAAAGACCAGTAGTGTAGCTCCATTCCCATCAAGTTCGTCATGTCTGAAAGCGAGTCTCTCGGTGACGTTAATCAAGTATCACGAACTTCAACACCTAACGCTGACCAAATGTCACCGGCTACAATCACACCATTTTCTACTCCGGGAGGCACTCCGACAGGAATCATATTCCCGGAGTTCTCCTCTTTTCAGACACTAACCACTTCTCGCTCGGGGGTTCCCTTTCCCCAAGTCGGTACTGTAAGTACACCGGAACGCATCGACTTGACACCTAAGGGAGTAGCTTGAAACTTCTTACAGCTAAGATCCCTTCTCAACCAGCATGTGAGTCAAGAAAGTGAAAAGAGGGTAAGAATAAGACTGGACTACGATGAGTCTGAACTTTCATTATCACCTGGTCCCCCCCCTCTTCCTTTCACTAGCTCGCGTACGGCCACCTCGCGCTTCGAAGTTGGTCCAAATAGGACGAGCCAAACACTTAACCCAAGCCCTTATGCTTTTGGATGGCCGAGTCCAATTGCTTTTCCCTTATTCACTTCTCAGCCTGCTATGACCGACGCACCTCTTGGGCATGAGACCACTCTTGAGCAGTTACTACGATCACCAACTTCAAGTGTTCCCCCTCCAGTTGCCACTACATGGGAACAGGCCATGGTGGTCTTACCTTTGGCTCAAAGTGCCGCCATTAGTGCTTCCACAGGAACAAATTGCATGTTTACACCCGAAAGCCTTCAAGGCTTCAACCTAATCCGCCAGTTGATGACGTAGATGATGGCGCAGTTCCCTTGGCAACACTTCATCGATCAAGTGTTGTCCACTCACCAAGGAACCCCACACAACAATCCAACCTCAAGAACAGAAGAAGATCTTGCTAAACCCTACAAGCCTAGCAATTTATCCTGTTTCTCCCAACAAATCGTCGACTACGATTCTCAAACTCGGATAAAAATGCCATCCCATATAAGAACATATGATGGAACGGAAGATCCAGAGGACCATCTCCAAATCTTCACTGGGGCAGCTAGGATCGAAAAGTGATCCAATGCTGAATGCTACCTCATGTTCATGACAACCCTTGTAGGGTCCGCCAGGATATGGTTCAATGACCTACCCGACAAAAGCATTCAAACCTTCGATAATCTAAGCAAAGGATTTTTAGCCAACTTTTCGCAGCAACGGAGGTACGCCAAAGACGCTACAGTTATTTTCGAAATAAAGCAACGAGATGATGAAAGTCTCAGAGAATTCATCGAAAGATACAAGAAAGAAGGGTTAACCTACGTAGGTGTTGATGAAAAGATGTGGGTGGCAGGGTTCATGAATGCCATCACCTCCAAGTATATCACGAGAGACTTCGACAAATGCCTACCTAAAACCCTTGAAGAGGTCTTAGAAAGGGTTGAAGCTCACATTCACAGAGAGGAAGCTGTTGACCTTAAAGAACAAAGGAAAAGAGCTCCTAGTTGGCGAAGCAACAACCCCAACAGGAAAAGAGGAAACTTTGGTCCTTATGATAAACGCTTCAAGGGTTCAGACACCAGAAGGCCTGAAGGTCGGAACCCTCCAAGCTGAGAAAAGATCATAAACTTTACAGCTCTGACCAAAACCCCACAAAAATCTTGGCCACTGAAGAAGTAAAGCACAACTTCTGACCCCCTAGGCCTCTGCCCAAAAGCAAGAGGAACGAGAACTCCACCTAATACTGCGAGTTTCATGAAGAAAAAGGCCACCATAAAAACGATTGCTTTCAACTCAAGAAGAGAATTGAGGAGACTGTCAAGTCTGGAGAATTAGCCCATTTGATGAAAGGGGTTAAGGACAAGATGGCTGAAGGAAAAAGCAAAGAAGTAAACATTGTAGATGTTGATGGAAAAGCTGCCCATAAACGACCACGCTTGGAGGCTTGAGAACGACAATGCATCTGCTTCCCACCACCTGAAGGGGACTTATTGTCGAAACCTCTAGTTGTGGAAGCTATGTTAGGAGCTCTCAAGACGCACAAAGCTTACATCGACATTGGAGCAGCAACAGAAATTATGTTTGAGAAATGCTTCAATCATCTCAACAATGATGAACATTCAAGGCTTCAACCATCTGAATCCTCTATTAAAGGTATTGCCGACATACCCATCAAGCCTTTGGGCCAACTAACCCTCGATGTGTGTTTCAGTGACGGAAAGATGTAAAGAACAAAACCACTCACCTTTGTGGTGATCAACATTCCCTCAAACTATGATGTTATCATAGAAAGACCAGTGCAAAGTGCGTTTGGAATGGCAGTTTCAGTTAGCCAAGGCACCGTAAAATTCCCCACCGAACAAGGAATAGCAACCCTTCAACCAACACAAGAAGCTTTCTTGGTTGAAGGAGAAAATTCAAAGGAGAACAAGGACGACGAACAAGGATGGATCATTAACCCTAAATATCCTAAACAAAGGATAAGGGTAAATACAAACCTTACCAAAGAAACCCTCTCTCACCTCAAGAGGGTGCTCTTGCACAACGTGGACATCTTTGCATGGTGTCCCGAAGACATGATCGGAATAACCCGAAGTATTGCCGAGCATGAGCTCAAAATTCCATTTGATGTAAAACCCGTGGTACAACCAAAGAGAAGCCTTGCTGCATGCCAGGAGGTTGAAGGGCTTGTTCAAGCCGGAATCCTCTGAGAAGTCGAGTATCATTCTTGGATAGCTAACCCGGTAATGGTCCGCAAACCGGATGGATCCTGGAGAATGTGTATTGACTTCAAAGATCTAAATAAAGCATGCCCGAAAGATTGCTATCCCTTACCAGAAATCGACGTAAAGGTTGATTCGCTCACAAGCTTCCCCCTCAAATGCTTCCTTGATGCATACAAAAGCTATCATCAAATACAAATGAAGCAAGAAGATGAAGAGAAAACGGCATTCCACACCAACAAAGGTATCTTTTGCTACCAAAAATGCCTTTTGGCTTGAAAAATGCAGGGGCAACTTATCAACGTCTGGTAGACAAAGCATTTGCCGAACAAATAGGAAGAAACATGGAAGCCTACGTTGATGATTTGGTAATCAAAAGTAAAGTGAGGATCAAATGCTTGGCGATATACAAGAAACTTTCCGGAACCTAAGAAAGATCAAAATGAAGCTTAACCTTGTAAAATGCTCATTTGGATTCGAAGAAGGCAAGTTCTTGGGACATATAGTGGGAAAACAAAGCATAAAGGCTAACCCTAACAAGGTTAAAGCCATCCTCGACACAAAGTCCCCACAAACCAAGAAAGAGGTGGAAAGCCTGAACGGAAAGCTTGCAGCCCTGAAGTGTTTCACATCCGAGCTAGCAGAAAAGTCCCTGCCTTTCTTCAAAACCCTTCAAGGGTGCACAAAAAAGAAAGACTTCCGGTGGACGGAAGAGGCAGAAGAAACTTTCAACCAAATGAAGAAACACCTGGCTTCACTCCCAGACATTGCCGCCCCAAAAACAGGAGAACTGATCTCTGTCTATCTTTCAGTTGCTGAGGAAGCTATCAGCGCGTCCTGACGATTGAAGAAACAAAGCTCAGGTACCCGTTTACTTCTTCAGCAAAACTTTAAAACTGATAGAGACCAAGTACCCCCCCCCCTTTGAAAAACTTGCTCTAGCCCTAGTAAAAACAGCCAGGAGGCTTCAAAGGTACTTTCAAGCACATCCAATACAAGTGGTCACTAACCAACCCATGAATGTGCTTGAAAAACCTGAAACTTCTGGACGATTAGCTAAATGGGACGTGGAATTAGGTGAACACAACATCACATATACCCCAAGAAAGGTTGTCAAGGCCCAAATCTTAGCGGATTTCATTGTGGAAATTCCAAAAGAAACATCAACAGAAGTTAACATAACTATAGCTGTGCTATCTGACCTAGATGCCTGGAAGCTTTTTACCGATGGAGCTTCCAGCCTTGAAGGATTAGGGGCCGGCCTAGTATTAATCAACCTCGAAAACTTAGACTTCACATATGCTCTTCGACTTGAATTTCAGACAACCAATACTAAGGCCGAATACGAAGCACTCATTGCCGGGCTCAAGCTCGCCAAAAGGATGGATGTCCAAAAGCTTCAATTTTTCACAGACTCTTTACTTGTTTCAAGCCAAGTAAATGATAGCTACATAGCTAAGGAACCTAACATGAAGAAGTACAAAGAGAAAGCAAAGGAACTCATGAATACATTCCAATCATGTACCATCAAACAGGTTCTAAGATCACAAAATAAGAAGGCTGATGCACTAAGCAAGCTCGCATCCCTCATATTTGCTCACCTCACCAAAAAAGTATTAGTCGAGGTATTAAAAACGCCATCCATCCAAGAACTTGAAGTGCAAGATGAAATTACCGAAGAAGGACCAAACTGGATGACCCCTTTGATCAAATTCCTGAGAAATGGTGAAGTGCCAAATGATCAGACAGAGGCTGAAAGGGTTCGCATCAAGTCAAGACAATATGTGCTGTAAGGAGAAGTCCTCTACAAAAAAGGCTACCTTGCACCGCTACTCCGATGTGTCGGCCCAGAAGAAAGCCACTATCTAATAAAGGAAATTCACGAGGAATATGTGGAGCCCATCATGGCCCAAGATCGATAGTTGCAAAATTAATGAACCTTGGATACTTTTGGCCCTCCATGCATCGGGACATCACCGAACAGCTGAAAAAATGTGAAACTTGTCAATTGCACGCCCCGGTACCAAAAAGCCCCAAGAATGACCTTGTCCCTATCTCCCCAGCCTGGTCATTTCATAAATGGGGTATGGACATTGTTGGTCTATTTCCACCAGCCAAAGGAGGAATCGAATTCTTGTTGGTAGCTGTTGACTAGTTCAGCAAATGGCCAGAAGTAAAACCCTTAGCTAAAATTTTGGGAAGGTAGGTCATCGATTTTGTTTGGGAAAATATAACCTGTCGATTTGGGCTTCCAGGGGTACTAGTAACCGACAACGGGAAGCAGTTTGCCGAGAAGCCTTTTAGCTCTTGGTGCAAAGAGTTCAGAATAACTCAAGTATTCAGCTCAGTTGCTTATCCACAATCCAACGGCCAGGTGGAGAGAACAAATCGAAGCATTGTTGAAGGTATCAAAACCCGATTGGGAGATATGACAACAACTAGCTTGAAGAATTGCCTAATGTCCTATGGGCAATCCGAACAACCGAGAAAACAAGTCATAAGAAAACACCCTACAGTCTACTGTTTGGATCAGAAGTAGTGATCCCAGCGGAGATCGGTGTTCCAACACAACGAATGCTCAACATCGACCTCGAATTAAACAAGACAGAGACCATGTTGAACTTGGAACTCCTTGAAGAAATTCATGATCAAGCCACTATACAAGAAGGCAAGTATAAACAAAAGATGGAATCTTATTACAACACGCGAAGGAAGCATGAACGATTCAAGCCTGGGGACCTCGTGCTCCGTAACAATGAGGCTAGTAAAAAAGAAAGTCAAGGTAAACTTGGCCCAAAATGGGAAGGGCCATACACCATCCTTGAAGCTCACAAGGGTGGGTCGTACAAATTGGCAAACACCCAAGGCAAAAGGCTTCCCCTTCACTGGAACGGCAAAAACCTTAAAAGGTTCCAAAATGTCTAAGTATCGTAAGAAGTGTTCTAATTCACCTATGTAATAAACGTTCCCTTGAATGAATGAATGATGAAGTTTATATCAAATTTTTCTTTCTATCCTATAATCAGGTTGAGGACCTAGTAAAAAATTCTATGGCAAGGGCCATGAAAGGGGATGAGCTCCCAGGCCACGTCGCTCAATAGGTTCAAGGGTTATTGGACCTATATAAGGGGTGAGTTCCTAAATCAATACAACTCCATGAGACTTAGCAAATTTTTCAAAAAACAAGTTTCAGAGACGGGTTTGAGCAGCCTACATCAAATGTTCCTTAAGCTTTAAGAACAGCTTACAAACAAAAACACCAAGAGAGTGCTACAAATAGGATAGAAAATGTGCCTTCTTGTAACAATACTCTTAAGGCTAAGTGACTGCAGCACTGAACCCTTCAAGACATAAGTAGCAAAGGATACACAACTAACAAAGACGACATAACAAACCATAAAACAACACAAGGGAATCATAGAGTAATATAACATAAAAAAGCAACCATCACAAAGGCCTTAAGGGCCAGTCAACTTACAAATTGTTCAAATAGCCTTAAAGGCTCCAACCATCATAAGGGAGCTAAACGGTTCCCTTTAAAAGAAGCATGTTTAAACAAGTACACAAAATATTGCTTGGATGCTAAGAAAGCTACGAATCCCTCAAACGTCAGTAGAAGGCTTTGACATACCAGCCTTGTCAACTTTAGCCTTCTTCACTTTCTTCCCCTTCTTATCATTTTGGTCACCCTCGATCGACGTCTCAGAACCTTGAAGGCTTGCCTCCTTCGAGCCTTTGCCACCTTCAACAAAGGTCTCTTCACTACCTCTAGGGCATGAGCGCTTCTTAGAAAGAGATTTAAACACTTTGTCACAAACAGCCTCGTTTAAGCCACGAGGTTTCAACCCTTGCAGGACGGAGAAAGGCTTGCCAAAGCATTTGGAAACTTCACCCACATAAGGGTAGGATGAATGCTCCATCTCCAAGACAACATCTTGAAAAACCTTAAAAGCTTCCAGCTAATAGAAGGAGGATTTATCTACAGGCTCTCCAGATCCACAGGCTTGATAACCAGCGACAAAGCCTTGATGCCTCCCAGGCACAAGAAGCTTGTTGTAGATACCACCCAGGGCCCTGTTAAATTCGGAGGAATGAAGAAGATAAGTAACTACCTGCTGGAAGCCATGCTCAATGAGCCACTTGTTTTCGCTGGTCACTTGAACCAGCGAAGCCTCGAGCCGCTTATTCTCCTCTAAAGAGGCCTCCTCCCGAGCACGCAAAGCCTCCATTTCCTTCTTCAAACCGTTCACCTCGCCTCATGCCTTTGAGTAAGTTCACCAAACTTTGACACCCATGCCCTCTCTTTCTCAGCAAAGGCCGCACTCTCCTTCTTCATCTCATTCATAGAAGCTTTCAACTCATCCCGCATCTTCGAGAAAGCTTCAAATTCTTGCATCCTCTTAAGAAATCGGCCCACAACTTCAGGAATTAAGGCCGAAAGATTGCAAGCAGCTAACATCATCTTGGAGATCATCCGATCATCCTCCATCAGCCTACACAGCTTGAAGCCATGCTCAATGAGCCACTTGTTGTCGCTGGTCACTTGAACCAGCGAAGCCTCGAGCCGCTTCTTCTCCTCTAAAGAGGCCTCCTCCCGAGCACGCAAAGCTTCCATTTCCTTCTTCAAACCGTTCACCTCCGCCTCGTGCCTTTGAGTAAGTTCACCAACCTTTGACACCCATGCCCTCTCTTTCTTAGCAAAGGCCGCACTCTCCTTCTTCAACGCATTCATAGAAGCTTTCATCTCATCCCGCTTCTTTGAGAAAGCTTCAAATTCTTACGTCCTCTTACGAAACCAGCCCACACCTTCAAGAATTAAGCCCGAAAGATTGCAAGCAGCTAACATCATCTTGGAGATCATCCGATCATCCTCCATTGACGAACAGGTGTCTCAGACCCCAGGAGGAGCAAAGTGCAATAACACATCCTCACAAACAGAAGAGGAGACAAAACTATCATCAACCTTAACATTCCAGCCCAGCATATAAACCTCCTCAGAACCGGCATCACTGGACCCTTCAGCAACCTTCCGAGAACCTTTTAACCCCACAACCTTCTCTCCTGCAACTTTCCTATCCTTGCCAACAACCAACGGCAATTCCTTCTTCTCGCCCTCAACCACAGGTTCCAAATCTTCTGAAACCTCTATGTCGTCGCTCAACTCCACAGGTTCAGAGCCAGATGGTTGTTCAGCACCCGTTATCAGGCGACGACTTGAGCGGCAGGTGGAAACTTTCGCAGAAGCAACCTTGGAAAATCCTTTCACACTCGGAACATTCACATAAGCTGAACCCTCAAATCGGTGCTCAGCACCTCTAACAACAGCATCATCACCCTTTGGGCCTCAGCATCCATAAAGACAACATCGGATGTGTCATTACTCTTGATAAAATCCAATGCAGACATAACTGTCAATCAAAACAAAGAAAGGTATAAATAACAATAGAAGAAAAAAAGTAAACAAATGCACAGAGAAAAAACGCATACCCCGACCATCCCTCATAACAACAGGATCTCGATCCACTTTATCCCACAACTTGCTAATACCCAGAAGCACCAACAAGTGTTCAGGAAAGGGGCGAAGCCGTGAAGGACATGCACGGATAGAATTTTAAAAACAACTATTCAAATCAGACTTCGCCGGTTCCAACTCATTAAGAATTGCATCTGGATGTCTCTAAACCATTCTGAACGGAACAATCTATTAAGAAACCCAAAAAACGATCTTTCCAAGAACCAAGCGTAGTCACCATAGATGAAACTAAACAAGTATCAAACTAGACGTCTCAAACGTAAACCAATCACCGTTTTTAGCCAAGCGGGAAAAACAGCGAAAGGATAGCAACGACGGATCAAACCCTGACGCTTGACATAAGATTTCAAAATATAAAACCCTAGCAAGCCCTTGGGGATATAATTGCCCAAAAGACACACGGCAATACTCTAAAACATTTAGCACAAAAGTAGAAAACGGATGACGAAGATTGGAAAACTCAAAATGGCGACAATATAAAGCAATAGAACCGCAGGATACTGATCTATGGATTTATCCAATCTCGGAGCAATCGGATTAAACCGCATATCAATACCCCATTGCAGACAAAACGCCTCAACTTCCTAATGTGTAAGACGGGAAAAATTAACGGCTAAATCCTTTCGAGCACCCATGAGCGATGAACAAAAAAAAAGCAAGAACAAGGCAAGAAGAAGACTAACCTGGGAGAAAGGAATATTGCAATAGTCTTGTGGATTAATGAAGGAAGATATGAAATAACAATTAAGTAAGGAATCATATTATAAAAGGACGGTTTTAATTACTTATGGGGCTAAGAGAAACTGCTGCATGCAGAAAAACCGTCCAATCAGTCTCATCAACTGTCTTTTCACAATTTAAAATTTGGCTTTTTCGCCGCTCAAAGGGCAAAGCTCGGAATCCTTCAAGCCTTGAAGCCTTTTACCAAACAAAACGTTGTGCAAAAATCAGAAGCCTTTGAGCTTACACCCCAAACACCTCTGACTTGGGGGGCTGATGACGTGGGTAGATCAAGACTTAATAAAATAACTTAAGTACAATATAGCTTAAAGGGTTAAAAGGCAAAAGGGTTCAGAATCAACAAGCTATCGTGAACAGCAAAAAGAATGAGAACAATGTCTTGTCACATCAGCACTTTACATGTACATTCTTCTGCATAGCCGCAACAGAGCATGTACAAGAGCACACCCTTTTACCCGCAGGTCCAAACCCTTCAACAGCTCGCCACTGCAACCAGAGATCATCAGTCAAAGGTTTCTTCTTATAGGGAATCCCTTCCCTATAAAGCACAACCCCTTGTCATTCATGAGGGACACCAGATCAGGGCTAGATAACTCTTGATCTCTGATCTTACTCCTCACTCTCTAGAACTTGCACTATGCTTGTTCTATTCTTCAGTTAACACTACGTTATCATATCTGATACTAACATTGGGTTGAGTATTTCTCAATCCCGAATCTTAAGTGATAACCAACAACAGTGATCTCTCTCCACGTGTTGCAAACGTGGGGGGACCCCACGACCTGCGTTAGGTAAATCAGAACCCTTGAACCCTTTTGCCTAACCCATCCAGTCACTATTCTTGGTCTTATATTTGTTGTAGCAACATCTGTGAATCTCATAAATCGAGATATTCTATTAATCCTAGAGCAACTCATAGGTATCATGATTTACGAGTTGATTATTGGTTGTTTAATGATATCGTGAGGTTGGTAATCACCTCTGTAATCTAAATCCTTCTATTCAGATTTGTAAAGTTCATATAATTTTGATGATTTATGAAAATAAAGGGATAAAAGAGCATGAGAAAGGTCATCATAATCCCTGTGATCATAATCCCTGTGGAGTATGTAAAGAATGTGTTAACAAGGATGGACTAGAATTCTCATTATAAATCGATACGTTCACATATAAAGCCAATCACATGTATCTATAATACTATAATTTGTAATCGAATCATATTGATTGGTCATATATGATCGCAAATAATACATATATGGTTAGTTTAAATGAATATATTACAATGCTGAATTCTAAAACTGTTTATATAAACAATTAGTTAGGTCTTCTGAAAGATTTATAGATGATAAAAAAAGGATTTTATATAAAAAATTATAAACCGGTGTTATGGCAAAAAGTAATGAATATATGAACGTTTAAAAATGTCTTTCATAATACATGAAAAAAGGCAATTACTAGACGATGATAATTTTATATCGGGTGACAATTTTTGGCACAACAAAAACTTTTTGGGTTAGCTATATGTATCTCGTTCAATGTTTAATAATCAGGTCATGTTTGGATGGACTTATTCAGTTAAATAAGTCACGATCAGTGTTATAAATGTAAGCTCGTTTAATTAAGTTGACTTGCCATCTCTTAACTCATTTACAACATGACATAAAAATAAAATGTTTTGACCAACATCTCTAACACATTTATTATGATAAAAGGAAAAAAATAATAAATGGCCAAAACCCTACAAACTCTAAGAACGATTCTCAACCATCGGATCAAACCAATCTAGTGACAAGATTGACGCAAGGTTTTTATGTAAATATCTAGAACTTTCAAAAAGACGCGGAGGGTCAATAAGAGTAAAATAGTAAATGTGCAATCACATAAACGATTCAAAAGGCCACCGAAACCTATATCTTCCTCACAAACCTCCCCAACTTATATGGAAAACGTGAAAACCCTAAATTGCTTTATGGCGTCTGAAGATAAAGCTCACTACAACCTTATATATCAAAGTGAGTTATAGATGGTAAAATATATTTGCGTTAATAAATGTTATGGCGTTTTTATATAAAAAATTTATGCACAAAAGCTAACAAAAAGAAACCAAAGGTTACAGAAGATAAATGGCAAGATAAAAAAATGAGGCAAAAAGAAGGTGAAGATAAATGCCAAGATAAAAAAATAGGCAAAAGGAATCTAGACGAGGTTATATTTTATAGAGTTTATGTCTTAACTTTAATGTATGAATTACTATACAACGTTAGTAAAAAATAGAACATTGTTTCAGATTCTGTAGAAAACGAAAAAAACCTAGATAATTGTATATTGAGAAATGTTAATTTGGATGTATATTGTCTACTTAACTTGTGTGATGTGAAGTGTTTTGTAGAACCTATAAAAGAACAGATGATTGTAAAGTTAAAATATACTAATTTTATTAAGAATAAAACAAGGCATGAAGATCAACTCCTCCCAAAGGTAGTGAATATTGAACACTAATAGAAGATCTGTTTGTAGACTTGAAAGATCTATTGAAGAATTTAAAGCTCTGTTGGTAAAGAAAGAAAGTCTGTTAAAGGCTAAAGCTTTGGTGAAAACTAAAGCACTAATGAGAAGGTCAAACATTTATTTAGCCTGAACATATGTTTGATGATCACAATTAGAGGTTTCATAGAACAGATCTTGGTATTGTAACGTTCTATTTTTTCGTCGTATTTCCGGTTTTCTTGTAATTCATATTTCAATTCCAATCATTGTAATTCCGAGACTTTGATCATAATGGAAATCGTAATTTATACCAATCTTGTTTGATTATACTTGTGCATTATGCAATCAATCATCAAAGACACGTTTTATATACAAAATCGAAACATGCTTTAAGTTTATATTTGTTTCGGCATGTGATTCATACGTGTTTTAAACTTATTTCCACACCCTGATTTCCCGGTGGGCCCAGACTTGGGGTATATGCGTGATGATTGATATCAATAATCACAAAGCACATCAGAAGATGGGAATTTAAAATTGAATCATACAAAGTATAAACCGGAAAATAAAGTACAAACTAATTATATAGAACGCTCATACTAAAGATCCACAGGCTGATCAAATATAAATGAAATGAGACTTGGACTAATAAGGTATTTTTCCGTGGAGTTGCAAATTTCAATATATATTAAGATCAAACAACTCCAGCCTATTCCGTACTTGATAAATAACATGTTCTTAATCTTTTGAAAATACGCCAGATTTCACTAGTAAATACAATTAACCAACTCTTTTTGAGTTTTTTTTTCAAAAAGTATTTAATACCATTTGATATATTATTTTTAAATAACTTGGGACAAACTATTTCTCTTGTTACCATTATTACATGCTTGTCAATACAGTTGGGGACCAGAACTAAACGCTAGTACATGATTAATCAACACACCACATTTTCAATATCATATAAATATTGCATTAGCGTCTGTCAGGTGTATGCCTACACCCCGCGCTTAGGTCGTGGTCATCTGCAATTAAATGAGTCAGGATATCCAGACACGGTCGTATTAACCTCCAAATGTGTAAGTTATCAAGCAAAATAGACTAAAACGAGTTATTTGAATTTCTAGACATCATTCACCCTTTATCCAATACCCGACCAAGCAACTAGTGTCGTATCCCAAGCCTTTACAAAATAAAATAGGCTAAGAGTGTAACGCCTCGCTTTTTCGTACTTTCCTTAATTAGAAAATGTAATCGTATTTCTATTTATGGAAACTTGTGTTCGTATCGCATTCGTATTTCATTTCCCAATCTTATAATCCGAGACTTTAATCGTAATAAAATTCATACCTGATACATACTTGTGTTACTTGCATTTAATTGTTAAATACGTGTTTACATACAAACCGATACTTGTTATACGTGAAAATACTCATACATTCATACTTGATACTTAAAATATACTTACATATACATTATACACTTGAAAACATGTGAAAATATCAAGTTTTACCATAAAATGAAAGATAAACTAAGTTCAAGGACTAAAAATAGCATAATTCGCAGATTCTTGTTTCTAGCTCATGGATTGGGCAAAAGTGTGTTTGTTGGATTGTGCTTCTTGCATTTAATACTCACCTAACTCAACCCCCCAACCACCACCAACTTCATTAATTACCTAAACCCTAATCCCTCATTATACATAGAAGCCTCCTCCCACACTCATTTTACACCTCAATCATCTCTTCTCTTCTCTCTAAAAGCTCTAAGAGCTCTCTTCTTCTAAAGATTCAAGGTTTCAAAAGATAACTCGGTGTTCCTCCAAGCCCTTCACGGAAGTAACAAGGGAAGATTTTGCAAAATTGTGAGTACACTCGACCCACTTTTTGTTTACAACACCCTTGGGTGTAACATGTTTACTTAACCAAAACCGCAACACTTAAACTTTATGAAATGCACAAACAATCCTATACACATGAATACTTGATACGATTACTTGATGCTTATATCTTGGACATTCTTTATGTGATACTTTAGTCATTAACTTGTTTTAAGCCTTCGTTTGACATGTATAAGCGCTATAGGAATTCACGCATCCCCCTCCTTCGCATAAACTTGAGGCCATGTTAAAACAGCGTGTTGCGTTAAGGGTTTGGCTAGTAGTATTGCACGCCTTGTGTATGCTCTCGTAAAATCATAGTTGCCATGAGGATTCGTTTAAACTTTAATCGTATACGTATGCTATGCTTAAACTTGTGTACTCGCCTTTGCTTTTGCATTGAATTGTATTTTAAAACATGTTACAGGTTGATGAAGAGGATGCTATGAAACAAATAGCAAGGACTTAGATACACACAATTAGACGTTAGGCTAAAGTTGTTGTATTGTATTTGCTTTGATGTTGTACTTGACAAATATTTATTGAAATGAAATTCGACTTTACTAAATATTGTCATTATTAGCGTTGTGAGCAATGAGCAATCTCGTTGTCGTCTCACTCCGATGTTTCCGCCATCGGTTGGGGTGTGACAGATTGGTATCAGAGACATAACTATAGGGAATTAGGTAGAATTGCCATGTTTGACCTAGTCTATAGTTCTAAGTATCCGTTTTGATCGTTCTTGTTTATGCTTAAAACTTTATGCTTCCTACTTTGCTTCTCCTCTTTTCTTTTGGTCTTAATACATATACATGATGTCTTTCCCAAGACATTTTTACACAATACGCACTTTGAAGATTTGAAGACACTCGTAACACAAACGAGACGAGTTCACTAAAATAGGCGTGAAACCCACAATTTGGTGAACGACTCTCATTCCGCTATTCTTATTCTTTTTGTACGAAATATCGCCATCAAGTTAGGAGTGAAATCCACATCTTGATGTAAAAATTTCCAATTCAAACTCTAGTGGACCCTTACCAACGAATCGGAATTTGCTATTCGTTTGGTAAGTACCAACCACACTTAGGGTACGAAATCGTCAAGTTAGGGGTAAAACCCGCACCTTGTCGATTAAGTCCCATTTCTTGATTTTCGCTCTCACCAAAGTTTTGATTTTTCCAATCGATTAGAGACGTGTAGTAACTAGAAGGGTAAAATGCCGTTAATCGCTTCTCGACGAGAGCATTTTACCTATAGGCCAAAGCACGTTCCTCTAATTTGAAAGGATCTTCAATTCACTTTGGAATAGTCGATGCTTCTCATCCCAAAAGACTCCAATATTTTACTGAGCCTATCTTTTATGCTATCTCAATTTCTATGTGTTTTAATACTTATCACCTCGTTCATTTCAAACCCGATGTACAATTCGCACATCTTTCGCAATAAAAAACAATAATAATTCTTGCAAACCAACTAAATTCATACTCCTTACGCAATCATACGTGTTTCTACTATTGAATGCTTGTTATACTTATGTCACCTATGTGAACTCATACATATTATACAATACTTACATGCTCAAACGTGATTTTTATTGTCGATCACCTAGATGTCTTTTTTCGCAAAACTCAAGTTGGAGAAATGAGTCGAAGTCCAACTTCAACTCGACTATTTTCATAACAATCACTATATCAAAACTTATACCTAAACCTTTTATCATTGTTTCAATTTTTCTCATTTATGCATAAACCGCGAACCTTTACTATTTTATCCAAACGATTTCTCACCCTACAACATATTTACGTAAATTACATAAACGAAACCCCTAATGACACTTTAAACGTTTCTTTCACAATTTTTCAAAAACTTTATGAAATGCTACCAATCAACTTAGTCGGTCAAACGAACCTCTTGCCCTCGATTTTCATAACTCGTCCAATACACGCTCACTTTATACTACCATTATAAAGACATTTTATTTCCAACATGAAACCAATGAAAACTTTCTCTCACATACGTATAAGTACTTTGCTAAAATACTTTTCAAAAATTTATGTTTTACATGAAAATTTTCAAAACACGACTTTTCTTGCATCAATAAAATAAAATAAAGCAAGCTCATTATTTTACAACCTTTTCAAAATACGACAAATCTAAATCTGAATACATGGGCAAGAAAATTTCATATACGAATACAATTTTTAAAACAAAAGTAGCATTTCTTTTTACAAACCACATTTTACATTAAAAAATTAATACTTTTCTCAATATTCACCCGAAGTTCACAATTTTGATCCTTCATTCCCGACAAACCTGACTTATTTTAACCAACTCAATGTTTTGACTCAAGCAACCACACACATGCATACCACCTTATGCGTTTCTATATATACAGTCAATATTACATGATAATATTACACATATCACCATTACACTTCGTATTTTACACACTTGCAACTTCATAATAACTATATATGCTAAATCCCATTTCATTCCACCTATACGCTCGATACTTCATGCAAATGTTATACGTATTTGTCTTCAATCATACTCAAAATTTATGCATTCGCACTACTTGGTAGTCATACTTGAAATCTATAAGTAGGCATAACCCGAGTAGTTTCGCCTACGTTCGACACACTCATACATACATACAATCATGCTTACATACTTAATTTTTATACGCTATCTTACATACCCTTTGCTTACTAGATGTAACCTAACCCGTACACTACTAGTACAAACTATGCGGATCATGCACAAACCAAAATAACCGCGGGTGCACACGGGATTATATTGGTAGACGCATGAAAACCATAGTGGGTTCTACTGTGTATCGCAACACGGAACGTAACATGATACAGAATAGCGAAACGACGTAAAATGGTGTGAACATGGTGGATACGCCGCTGGTACTTCTTATATATAAGTGTCCCTACCATGTTACCAAATTTTCATAAAATGTGCCATGAAAAATTCGGTGTTTTCCCAGACCTTGTTAAATACATTTGATTCATAACCAACTTTGATGACCCCACTTCGAAATGATTAGTACTCGATTACGCATGACAAAGCTTCATTCTCAAAATCGTTAGCTTTAACTGCCACAACTATCACTAGCATCTCTCAACATTCCATGTCGCATTTTATCCGATATTCATACCATTTTTACCCCTCGCATACACCTACCGAATCATTCACTACCATACCACGATATTTCCAATTATTCTCTTAACCTTTCATCCAAACATTATTTACAACAAATCAGCCTAAAACGTTCAATCCATTTTTACAAATGTCCCCACCGGCTCAATTTGGTCAAAATGTTCATTTTCTTTTAAAACTATCTTTCACTCTTATCTACGCGCAAACTTCAACCTGTCGGTCTATTACCGCCAAAACCTTTTAGAAACCATAAATATTTACAATCCTAGCTCTCTCCAATAAACATTTTTTTCTACAACAAGTGATTTTACTAATACGCCTTAGAACTGACAAAACTTTTCTTATAGCTTTCGGTGCAGACTGCTCATTTTAATCAAAATACATCTATAGTCATACTAAAACCTTCCTCTTAGGTCGCACTCGTTTAAAATATTCCTTGCAATGAGTTGTCCAGACCCAGTCAAACTCACTTTCTTACACACACATACACGTTTTTTACTTATCCTTAAACACGTTTACGATTGGTGTCTCAAAAACACCTTGGTCAAACAAATTACTTTCACGAACCTACCATTTTATCCTTCAAGATTTCGATACATATTGACACACTTATACATGAACTCCACAAAAACTTCAAACTTCAAAATCTTGATTTTGGCCAAACATTTTCACCAAAATGACATCTTTTCCAAAGTCTTCCTCTGAATAAATTTCGGGACGAAATTTCCTAAAGGGGGGAGACTGTAACGCCTCGCTTTTTCGTACTTTCCTTAATTACAAAATGTAATCGTATTTCTATTTATGGAAACTTGTGTTCGTATCGCATTCGTATTTCATTTCCCAATCTTATAATCCGAGACTTTAATCGTAATAAAATTCATACCTGATACATACTTGTGTTACATGCATTTAATTGTTAAATACGTGTTTACATACAAACCGATACTTGTTATACGTGAAAATACTCATACATTCATACTTGATACCTAAAATATACTTACATATACATTATACACTTGAAAACATGTGAAAATATCAAGTTTTATCATAAAATGAAAGATAAACTAAGTTCAAGGACTAAAAATAGCATAATCCGCAGATTCTTGTTTCTAGCTCATGGATTGGGCAAAAGTGTTGTTTGTTGGATTGTGCTTCTTGCATTTAATACTCACCTAACTCAACCCCCCAACCACCACCAACTTCATTAATTACCTAAACCCTAATCCCTCATTATACATAGAAGCCTCCTCCCACACTCATTTTACACCTCAATCATCTCTTCTCTTCTCTCTAAAAGCTCTAAGAGCTCTCTTCTTCTAAAGATTCAAGGTTTCAAAAGATAACTCGGTGTTCCTCCAAGCCCTTCACGGAAGTAACAAGGGAAGCTTTTGCAAAATTGTGAGTACACTCGACCCACTTTTGTTTACAACACCCTTGGGTATAACATTTTTACTTATACCAAAACCACAGCACTTAAACTTTATGAAATGCACAAACAATCCTATACACATGAATACTTGATACGATTACTTGATGCTTATATCTTGGACATTCTTTATGTGATACTTTAGTCATTAACTTGTTTTAAGCCTTCGTTTGACATGTATAAGCGCTATAGGAATTCACGCATCCCCCTCCATCGCTTAAACTTGAGGCCATGTTAAAACAGCGTGTTGTGTTAAGGGTTTGGCTAGTAGTATTGCATGCCTTGTAAATGCTCTCGTAAAATCATAGTTGCCATGAGGATTCGTTTAAACTTTAATCGTATACGTATGCTATGCTTAAACTTGTGTACTCGCCTTTGCTTTTGCATTGAATTGTATTTTAAAACATGTTACATGTTGATGAAGAGGATGCTCTGAAACAAATAGCAAGGACTTAGATACACACAATTAGACGTTAGGCTAAAGTTGTTGTATTGTATTTGCTTTGATGTTGTACTTGACAAATATTTATTGAAATGAAATTCGACTTTACTAAATATTGTCACTATTAGCGTTGTGAGCAATGAGCAATCTCGTTGTCGTCTCACTCCGATGTTCCCGCCATCGGTTGGGGTGTGACAAAGAGTATTTACCTGCGCTAGTTTTTTACAGATCAAATATGCTATGCACAATCGTTAATCAAAACAACCTCAACACGGCGCAATATACAAGAAGCTTCTAGTTTGGAATGAACGAAACTATGATCCGTTATAATGTTAATAGGTCATTAAAGTCATTGACTTTAACCAACTAACTTATTAGATACGCACAGTTCGCTAGATTAAGCGTCGACCGGATAGAATGTGGTTTATACCATTCCGAGTGTTAAAACTCGTATAATATGGGTCAAATAACCAAGCATTCTGATTAGAACTGATTTGAAAAGGTTTTGATCCGATTCGGCTAGTTTATATACTTTATGCTATTTAAACTACTCGTACGCGCATATGCTATATCGGGTGGTCGAATAGGTCTAAGACAAGTCCATTATGCCAAAGTACATTTCATTATGTTATAAAACTCAGACTATTTGTTCATTTGGTTTTAAAACCATTTTGTGCCATAAGGGCATTTTCGGTATAATTTAAGGCATAATATGTAGACTTATCAAATAACCTAACAACTGATATGATCAGTAGGTATAACCTCAAAGGATTATCCACAAAATTACGATCATATATCAACCCTTAATCAGGTTCTAAACTTGATCAAACGGGTCAGAATCAAAGTCAAAGTAGAAGTCAAACTGTTTGACTTTCGGTTGCGAAACTAGCTGTAAGTAGGAAATGACGAGTTGGACATGATCAAACATGCCCTAATTATTATATGAACTGTTATGATGTCAAAATTAGGTTTCGATACTTAGAAACTCATTTAGCGTAATTTGCAAAATTCTGTGTTTTGACTTTTTAGTTAACATAACTTTAACTTGTCATTTCGCCTACTTAACGTGATCTTTAGAGGGTGCCATCACAAAGGATTAACACCTTGATTATTATGATTACGTAGCCAAGTTCGATTCAAACTTTGACTTGACTGAAATGGTCAGAACCGAAAGTTAAAGCTAAAGTCAATTTGCTTGACTTCCGGCTAATAACTAGCCCAGGAATGGAAAAAGAACTAGAAAGAACAATTACAAGTGTTCAAGGGAAGTTTAGACTTCAGTTAGGAGGCTCTTATAAGCAAAAGCAAACTCCAAGATAGAGAGAAAGAAATATTGAAGGTGCAAGTTGAAATGGAGCTTGCACAAGGCTATTTATACTTGAATTTGAGCCCCAAATCAAGACAAGCGGCTCCTGATGTGTTATGGAGAAGGTTAGTGGCACCCAAGGTGTCTCAAGGAGGAAGAAAGGTGGCCAAATCGTGAGATAGGTGGTTGGAGCAGTAGGCTGCAATTGCCAGTAAAACATTATGCCATTAACACCCCTTACGGACTGTAATACGGTCCGTAAGGACCTTTTTGGCACCCACTAATTTTAAAAGCCTTACGGACCGTGAGGCATATGCCTTTCGATTCGTAAGGGACCGTTACAAGCCACAAATTTGGCATTTTATCACATTTAACTCGTCTATTCAACATCCTCCGTATTTTATAAAAAAAGTCACTTTCGTCCTACATATCTAGAAAATTTTAAGAGTATATCGGACACGTGTTGCCATTTCATTTGTCATAAATTTCCAAGGTGTCACACTTACACATACCTGCATACACCCTAAATACCTAAAAACATACTTAATTATGAGTTTCTAGCATAAAATAATGGAATTATCAAACTCTATAGGACAAACTGCAAATTCTAGATAGATAAATTTTGCAGGTGCCACACGACCATGCAATTGATGCGCATGACCATGCATGCCGTGATCCGCACAACTGTGCACCTGATGTGTATGACCCTATGTGCCGTGATCCGCACGAACATCCAAAATCACAAGGTCTGGTAGAATGTTTTAAAACTCGTGAATTTTAGCCCTTTTCCCCTCCTTTCAACCCCCAACCACCTCATTTATGACCAAACTCTAATCCCCGCTTATAAATAAACCTCCTCCACACCTCCTAAACACTTTTCACTCTCTAATTCTCTCAATCCTTCAAGTAATCTCCAAGTTGGCAGATATACTCAAATCCAAAACAGTGAATTTTGGGCCTTCTTCATCTTTTCTTCTTCTTTCTTGCTCTCAACCTACTTGGATAACCTCTAAGATTGTTACCACAAGTTTACTATGGTAAACTAAGTTGGTATATCACCATTTTGAGATCCAAAGTATGATTATATTATGGATTTTACAAGAACATTCATACTTGTTCTCTTTACTTTGCTTCTTGGAATATGATGTACCAAACCAAGTACCTAACTAATCTTCATGTTGAGGGGCTTGAGTTAAGGTTTATACTAGAAAGTATAAGGCTCATATTCCTCTTTGCTTAATGTTACGAAGACCCTAAATGGGCTCCATAGTGAGAGAAACCGAATCAAGTCCTTAACTTGCAATGTTATGAGATTTGTGTTATGGTGCATGGTGTGATCAATGGAACTTTGGTTCTACAACTAGAATTCCACCAACCTTACTTGAATACTTAGTTAGTTTAGATTACATTCCATACCATCTAAGCCTCCAAACAGCTTCCAAGTAAACAAAGTGAGCAAAAACTACACCAAGTCTCCAAACACTATCCATGTTTGGAGTGCATTCATCAAGTTTGAATCACTTGGTTGTTTGATGAACTAAAGGAATTTTATTTTATGTTTAAATTCATGACCATCCGAATCATCCTAGAGATGATTTGCGTATTGGTGAATCCCAAGGTTAAAGGATATATCCTACATTTGCATGACAATCTATGACTTAGACTTTAAATAATATATTTATGTACATATAATATTCAATCCAAAACCAAGCCGTGATGTCAACCATTCCATGGTTGAAGGTCATGTGTTGAGGTGGAAATATAAAACGTCTTATCTTGGGATTTTAATGAGTATCATACTCATGAAACACTAATGAGAATGGTGTCCTAATAAGTATTCAAGCAAGATAGACTTTTATGTATTTTCATACTATTAGATTTCCAAATTCCTTCCAACTCTAAATTCATCATACTCATACACCTTGTTTATCCGTTTTAGGATAAACTCGGTGCTCCACCTTTTCAACACATCCAAGCTCACATTTGTGGAAAGCAATCGCAAATCATGAGTATACTTGACCCATTTTACGTTTTAAGTACACTTTAGGTTCCAACATGTATCACTATCAAAATCACAATCACACATATAATTGTGTTTAAACAATCACCCAATCCATCAACATGCTACTTGTTATGCTAGTTTTTTTTATACATGCTAGGACACATTATAAGCATGCTATCTATCATTAAGTTGAATAAACCTACCTTAACATGTATAGCGATATAGGAGTAGCACACCGCCTGTTGTAGATCATTCTTAAGTAATCATTCTTTACGGTCTTATTCATTGCGATGATAATATTATGCTAGTGGACACTTTGTTTTGATTTATAGTTCATGCAAGCAAGTATGATTCATGTAACATAGTATACATTTGATATGTGGATTTGAGACTTTTCTATACTTATGCTATGTAGATAAACTTGTATGTTCACTGACCATTTTGTGTCGATATATACTTTAATACATGTTGTAGGAAATTGATGATGATGTGACAGGAAATCTATCTTGGGTGGACTAGAAACTCACTCGAAACTTTATTTATGAATTTTGTATTGTACTTTCATTTTCAAGACAATGTAACCTTTAGTAATGGAATGAGATTTGGTATTTAAATTTTTTTTCACAGTCATAGTGTTATGTTGTCTTTGAACAATTTCGTTCGTCTCACTTCGATATTACCGCCATCGATTGGGGTGTGACAAGTATCACAATAGAGTCTGTAAACAATGTCTATATGTCTTAGAACAGATGTTAGAGATCATTAGATGTTTCGAACATCTGAGAATCTTTTCTGTTAGGAATGTTAGATGTCACTATCATCCCTGGTAACTAACAGATGTTTGTACCTCCTACAAATATATTTCATCTGTTAGAGATCCATTTATCATTTTCACAACATACCTTTTGTACGAACATAAATTAATGACCAGGTTGAGGGGGAGTGATAGTCATAGCTTGTAATTATAATATTTTGATTATTGATGAAATATTGTATGGGAACTTTTCATATTTGTGCTTGTGTTTAAATTCTGCTGCATTCATTTAATTTCTTTTAATTACACTTCACTGTTTCATTGATAACACACACAAATACAATCTCAGATCCTAATAATGTTATTTTGAATGTATACATGTACAAAACGTGAAACCCTATATAAACTGTATAAATGTGAAACCCTAGATAAATTATAGAAATGTGAAACCCTACGTATATTGTATAAACTAAAAAACGCCATGATTTTGAGAAATTTTGTGAAATGTTCATTTGGATGTGTATATGTTTGCTTAACTTGAGTGGTGTGTAATGTTAATTTAAATATAAAATGCAAGATATTATTTAGGTAAGGCTCTTCAACAAACTGTAAAAACACTATAGATTAAGACTTACGAAAGAGGAAAATGAAACAAAAAGTTGAGCGAGCTTAGATAAGGAAAAATTCAGAAAAAGAGAAAAGAAAACAAAACATGCAGAAGAATGATAAATAAACCTCCGTGTAAATTAGTGCCCATGTCACGTGTTACCACCACAATCGTTTCATATATATATGTGTGTGTATGTGTATAAATTAATTAAAAAATAATAAACAAGCCGAGTCAAGTCAAGCTTGAAAAAACTACCCATAAGCAAAGTCCGAGCTTTAGAAACAAATCTTGGAAAGAGTCGAGCATGGACCATATACTCGAAAACTTTTAACTTTTATTTTTATTTTTCTATTACCTATTATTTAGTAATGTTTTATTATAGTAGCTTCGTTATTTGAAAAATAAACCTTTCTTTCTAGATATATATATATTTTTATGACATTTTAAATATTTATATGAAATGAAATACAAAAGTATTTTTAAGGTTAATATTATAATATATTTATTTTAAATATTTTTATGGAAAATAAACCTTTCTTTCTAGATATATATATTTTTATGATATTTTAAATATTTATATGAAATGAAATACAAAAGTATTTTTTGAGGTTAATATTATAATATATTTATTTTAAATATTTTTATGGTGATGATATATATATATATATATATATATATATATATATATATATATATATATATATATATTATTTATCATCATTTAATATATTATATAAATTTTAAAAACATATAATTATATAGGAAAGTGAAAAATATATATAAATGAAAATCCCAACAAGTAATTAAAAGAAAGCTAATGGGTATACCTCATACTTATGGGTTTTCTCGATACCTGATCGGTAAATACCCAATAAATACATGACGAGTATGAAACGAGATTTTATAACTGAGTATGGAAATGGTATTAGCCATCCCTATGTTTGAACCACTGATTTGAACTCTCGTCATCATTGAATCCCGAACCTAAAATACAACCGCCACCACCCATAACCGTGTTTCCACTCTTGTAACACGTACACAACCCTAATTGAAGAACAACACAAATCCAAATCATACTACTGGAAATTAAGGATGAATTGTGGTGGTTGGTTGGAGGCTGTGCAATGGGTTTCTTCTTACCCGTCGTCTTCAACTCTAGCATCATAATAGGTTTATTGTTCACAATCCCCACCCTCCCATTAGATGATTTGTTGTTTCATTATCTGAAAATCCACTTCAATTCTAGCATGGTTACAACTAGAAGTTCATATCTTTATGGTAGAATTATGGGGTTTCTTGGATTCTTTATATGTATAACAATTATAATTTTTTTTTTGTTTGAAGAGCATCAAGTTAACTAAAAATTTGTTAGGGGTCATGGATACTTGGACTCATAATTTATCCAAAATTCTACATTCATTTGATGTGTACCACTTGGTTTGATAGATAATCCGTTAAAGTGGGTCAAATTCTCAAGAAAATAGATGGAAACTAGAAGAATATTTAAAGAGAAACTCAAGACTTAATTTATTTCATTCATAAATAATACTGGAATACCAATGCCATCATATAGGCTTAAAAAAAAAACTAACACTAACTACTACTACTACCACTAGTAACTAACCCACGAACAGTAAACAAATGAAATATGGACCATAACACATTTATAAGATTTGTAGGACATGCGAACACTTGTAGTTAATCGCTGAAGGCTATGGTCTGTTTTATAGCCGAAAAAGATTATTATGAGGGTCGGGTGATTGAGATCTCACAACATGGAGGAAGGAGTCGGTCCCATCTTTCTAATATTTGACTTTTTTGATAATATTTTATTAGAAGTGGTCTCATCTTCTTATTATTTAGTTGAGTTTTAGCACTTTTTAGTGGGTCCCACACACAAGTATATTGAAATGTGACAAGAAATGGACGAAATTTCCCCTCACGTGAGTGGCAAGCTAATGAAACTTACTAGGAGGTTGAATTAATTGAGTTTTAAGCTTTTAACAATTTATTAGTGGATCCCAAACACAAGTATATTGGAATCTCGAGTTTCCACTAAGTTGTGCCCTGCACATAAGGGGTACGTTGATAGAACGAGCTAGGAGATTGGACGAAGTTAGTGGAGTAAAGTTGATTGAAACGAAAATGAAAATTCTAGTACTATATATTAACGAGATTTGAACTACTAGACTGAAATACTTATTTTGAACAAACTAACTCTTCTTTAATTAACGCTTTACTCTTATAAGCAAGATGCAAACATTATAAAAGTATATTTTTTGAACGGAGGAATTTATTCAATAAAAAAACACTAGCAAGAAGCTAGAGCCAAAGAAACAAGAGATTACAGAAAACTGAAAGCACACCAGTTCGGCCAATCTACATTATACATTTTTATCGATTTCTAATCCAAGGGAAGCTTGTTGCTTTGATGTCCGCCATAATCTTCGCTATGTCCACCCTTTAGCTACAAAAAATGGTCTCATTTCGCTGCTTCCAGATCCTCCAACAGGCTATTAGAATAATTGCGTGAAACATCTTCATCTTTACATCAGACCCGTTTGTATGCTTGTGGATTTGAAGGAGATTGGTGATTGTATGGGCGTAAATGGGAGGTATCGCAAGCCAATCGAAGATCATCTGCCAAACCATTGAACACACATAACATGAGACCAGTAAGTGTTCCAAATTTTCATTATCATCCCTGCATTATGAAAGTATATCAGTTTTACTTCGTTTCATTTCCAATCGTTTCCGTGGGATAAAGATTCTGTTGGTCATTCACGTCTATATACTAAAAAATCCTTTAATGTGTATCTTTTTACATCACAAGAATTTTCTGTTAGTCATTCACATTTATATACTAAAAAATCCTTTAATGCGTATCTATTTATATCACAAGAATTTTAAAAGACTCGACGTCTTCGCATCTTTTATTTCTTTGCTTGCCAATCACTTCTAATTTTCTAAGTCTTATCTTTCATATTACGCTTATATTTTAAGAAGACTAAAAAGAAGTTACAAGTTGACCCTTATCTTCCCGTTAAATAAGTCTGCGTTAAAAAAATTACAATTTTTGCGTTAAAAAAATTATTATTTTAAATTTTCACATCTAAAAAATTTAAATAATGGAAATCTTACTTTGTTATGAAAATTAATAAAAATAGTTAATTTTGACGTAAAATTAGGATAAAAATTTCTAAAGTATTGGCCTGAACTAATAATTTCTTTTTTTAGCAAATATAATATATATTCGATCTTTTTGGTCTACAACATGGATAACCGAGTAAATATAAACACTGACGGATCCACGATTTTCGTCAGGGGTGTAAAAGTACTTGTTGCTTAAAACAGTTAAACCAAAACAGTAAAAATGAGTTGTTTTTGGGTTGGCTAAAACAGGTTGCAAATTGAAAGAAACTTAGGCCACTCGGTGTGGGGCCCGTCCAAGGCCCGGCTTCGGCCGACGACGCCCCCAACACCGCGCCGGGTAGCTCGTCTGCGTGGAGGGAGTCCCCCTGCGGACGATGGAGACGGGACGAGTTTTCAAAAAAGTCACCTCTGTTTCTCCCTCAACCACCTCTCTCTCTCACCTCTGTTTCTTCCCTCAACCACCATTCAACATCCGATCTCATCGAGACCACCACCAACACCAATCCAATCTCATTGAGACTAGCAATATTAGCTCAGCAGCTCCGCCTCTACAAACCGCCGGATTTCGACTCCGACAAAGTGGATCAACCACCGGAAAAGTTTTTTTTTCGAAATTTGAAGTGGTTTTTGTTTATATTTGTGAAGGTATTCTTCTGAGGTGAAATCGTGGTTTTGGATGGTTGATGGTGGTGGTGGAGATGTGAAATCGTGGTTTTGGATGGTTGAAGGTGGTGGTTGATGGGGTTGAGAGACTGAGAGAGAGATGTAGACAGAGGGAGGGGTTGTGGTGGTCAGGTGGTGGTGGCTGAAATTTGCCAAAAATTAAAAAGAAAAATTTGCCAAAATTAAAAGGAAAAATAAAAAACTAGATGGGGTCGGGTCGTCACCCATTTTCAAGCTTCCATCCCTGGAGGGCGTCCCCCAAGGTCTCTGACACGTTTGCTGACGTGACGGGTCGTCCTCCTAACTACTAAAATGCTACGTTAAGAATTTGTATAGATAAAACACGAAAAGAACATTGTACCCACATTTTTAATACATGAGCTTCATGTTAAATTCATCTCTTTGGCTCAAAATGGAGAAATTCTTTTATCACCAAACGTGATAGACTGATATATTTAAGCATATATTTAAGTATATGCTTTACATAAATGAGCCCAGGTGTTTTGAAAAGAATATAATTTTTCTAACTACTAATAAACCTAAACTCTGTCACACTATATCTGGAATATAAATAAAAAGTATACACAACATAATAATTCATTAAGGTGTTTATAAAACTAAATGAGTTATTATTATTAACCTTTAAATTTTATTTTATATTCATATCTGGAATATAAATAAAAAAAAGTCTACACAATTCATTAAGGTTTATAAATTATATACTAAAATTAAGTAAATTCAAACTTTGTATAAGACAAAATTTATAATCTATACTATTGTAAAAGTAGTATTTTTTTTTTGTCAAATTTAAATTAAATGTTGCCACCAATCAACTATTCCCGTGACATGAAGTAAATATTATTATCTCTAAAGACATTTACACTAGCTGGGTTTTGTTGAGGAGGTGCCCCCCCTTGGGGCCAAGGTAAATCCGTCCTTGAATACAAAGGTTTGTTCTTTGAAATATGTCACTATTCCTCCATCCGGATAGATTGCTTTACTCTAAAGCTATAGCAAGTTGATAAAAAAAAAAAAAAGATGTACAAACAAAAATCTACGAACTAGAAATAGCCTACTAACAATAGCAAATCATTTGTGAAAATGTACCATATCATATAGATATACAAACGAACTGATATGAGATGTTTTTAGAAAATAAATAAAATTGTATTTAATTAGTTAAATTATATTAATAGAGATAGAGACAAATAAGAATCAATCTACCTGACAAGTACTCAAAATCAAAAGGACAAAAGATTATAAATACCAATAATAATATAATAAAAAATTATTATTATTATCTTTAATTAAAAGGAAACATGAACAAGATTGAAATTGAGAGTTGAACGTGTTTCAACGTCATCTTCTACGGGTTGTGGTTAAGATTGAAATTGCGAGTTGAACGGGTTTCACATCATCATTTGTTGTAACGATTGCATTTGTTGCATTGATTGGAGTTGGCTCATTTGAGAGAAAGCGTTGTGGGTTTGTTGAAAACCCGAGAAGTGTTGTAAGAAAATTGTGAGGATGACCAACTCGGTTCCATCGTAGGATAGTAGCCGGGAACCGAGAAAATGTTTTGGTTTGGGTTCGAGTTTGGGTTAGCGCTTAGGTTCGGGTTGTATGGATCCATGGCAAAACGCTAACCCAAACCCGAACCGAAACCAAAACATTTTCTCAGTACCCGGCTACTATCCTACAATTGAACCGAGTTGGTCATCCTCGCAATTTTCTTACAACACTTTCTCGGGTTTTCAACAAACCCCCAACGCTTTCTCTCAAATGAGCCAACTCCAATCAATGCAATAATTGCAATCGTTATAACAAATTATGACGCGAAATTCGTTCAACTCACAATTTCAATCTCAACCACAACTTTCGGCAACACCAGAGTCTCCCCAACCACCATAGAAGATGACGTTGAAGAATATATTCCGGATTCTCCACAACCACAATCCTCAAAACGGAAAAAGGGAAGCAAGTGACGGGTGACAAAGATCAACCTTCAAAAGCCAAGGCAAAACCTTGGACAACGATCGAGGAGGAGGCGTTAGCGTAGGTGTGGATTAGCACATCAAAAGCCCCGTTGTCGGTATGTAAAAATATATAAATTTTACATTTTTTAATATATACTTTTGTTACATTCTAAAAATATAGGTAAACCAAACCGGCGATGGGTTTGGAAAAAAATATTATCAAAGTTTCTTGCGATTATGGAACAAGGTCATTATCATGATATTGATTCCATCTCTTCGAAGTGGCGAAAGATGCATCCAGTCGTGAACCAGTTTTCGATGATATATAATAAGTTATATACTAGTGTTAATCGTCGTAGTGGGATGAGTGATGAAGATGTTTTAAAGAGGCGATGCGTAAATACGAAGATTCGCATCTGGTCGATTTTCCCACACGTACAAGTTTGGGGTGGGTTGCGAACCAGTAACAAGCAGGCGCCAGTTCCAAATGAGATTGCAATGGCTAAACGAACAAAAACCTCGGAGACTGGTAGTTATAATGCGGGGGTCTCGGACGCACGATGTCAAATAAATATAAACGACGAGCCTGATTTGACGAAGAAGATTATAGGGTTCGAGAGGAACGTCCCCCGGGCAGGGACAAATCCAAAAAGACGGCTGTTGCAAAAAAACAAGCCGCAACGGGGGGCGGTTCCAAAATGGATGAGTTTATGGCCCAGTTCAAAGTGTACACCGAGGTCACGGCCAAAAAGGCACACACAAGGAACGTGAGGTGGAAAAATGGTTCGGTTGAAGAGTGAAAAAAATGAATATAAAGTGTTGGAGATAATGACGACCGACATAAACTTGTATCCGGAAGAAGATCGAGCGATTTAATAAAAATGAAAGAAAAGATCGCGAAAAAGTGGAGTTCTTAGGATTTTTATTTTTTTATGTTATGTTTTTATTTTATTTTTTAGGTTTTGTTTTTTTAGGTTATGCAATGTGTGGTTTTTAATATTAATGATTTTATTTTATATTAGTAAATGTTAAAAACTAGTTGAATTGAAAAAAAAATTAACTAGGTGAGATAGGTCATCACATATTTCCTTGGTTCCATCCTTGGAGGGGCATCGTCCAAGGACTATGATGTGGCACTGACGTGGAGGGTCATCCTCCAAAGAGGGCCATCACTCATACTGAGTAGCCTAAAACCTGCATCAATGGTGATGTCATAAGCAATTGGGGCCCACTGTACCAAAATTCATGAGATATACTATGCAAGCTGAATTAATTAACGAACTTAGTGCACGTTTTATCCTTTGAGCTTCATACCTTTGGGTGTGTGTCGTTCTTTGTAGGCTATGATGAATTACTAAATCTGTAATCGAAGCCTTTTTTTCTACATTCATGTAAAACTTAGAGATAGAATATATATTTTACCTACCGATACCATAAGGTATCAAACCAACACTAACCAAATAACATCAATACTGGTATCGGTTAGAGGTGCACAAAAAAAAATTCAAAACTGGACCCGTACCGGTAGGAATACTTCGAACCAGGCTTTTTCATAACCGAGCCCATAACTAACTCTACCCATAGGATAGGCATTTCAATACAAAAAACCATACCCGATATCGAACCGAATCTGCACTCGACAATACCTGAAAATCAGTTCCAGTTCAATACCCGAAAATCCCAATTTTAGTAAAAAAACAAGCACTTAACGTTCAAAGAGGAATAATTCCACAACATACCGATTTGTATTGCTTCTTGCTGTTAGAAAGTGATTCACAGAACACTGAATTGATGTGTATATTTTCTGTATATTTCATTACAAAGAAAGGTATTGAATTTATACACAAAACCGTAATCTAAATATAGAAGACAGCTTGGTTTACGGCTGGATTTACAGCTGATTACTAGCTGTCTTCGACCCTGCTAATCTTAACAGCTGATTACTAGCTGTCTTTGACCCTGCTAATCTTGGGAGATGATGCTTGACTGATCCCGTAATCTTTTATTTTCAACACTCCCCCTCAAGTTGAATAGTTGGATTTCCAAAATTCAACTTGCCCAAGCAATCGCTGAAAATTTTCCCGTTAACTGCTTTTGTTAGAATGTCAGCAAGCTGATCCTTTGATCGAACGAATGGTAGTTCAATCGTACCATCTTCCAATTTTTCTTTGATGAAGTTCCTATCAACTTCCACGTGTTTAGTTCGATCATGTTGTACTGGGTTTTCTGAAATCTGAATTGCAGCTTTATTATCACACATAATCTTACTTGTTTCTTTTGACGGAAAACCAATCTCAGCTAAGAGTCTCCGCATCCACATGGCTTCTGTTAAACCTCGAGCTATACCTCTAAATTCAGCTTCTGCACTTGAAAGAGCAACCACCTTTTGTTTTTTACTTCTCCAAGTAACAAGATTCCCTCCAACTAAAGTGAAGTAGCCTGTTGTTGATCTCCGACTTCCCTTATCTCCTGCCCAGTCTGCATCGGTATAGATTTGAACATTTAGGTGTCCATGTGATTGAAACAGGACTCCATGACCCACTGTTCCTTTGAGATATCTAATAATTCTCCAAACTGCTTCCATATGTGACTGTTGAGGTTGGTGCATGAACTGACTTACTACCCCTACAGCATAGGCAATGTCTGGACGAGTATGTGAGAGATATATTAGCTTTCCCACCAGCCGTTGGTATCTTTCTTTATTTGCTAACTTTGCTCCTTCCTCCATATAAAGCTTTTGGTTCGCACTCATAGGAGTGTCTGCTGGTTTGCAATCGATCATTCCGATCTCTGCCAACAAGTCTAAGACATACTTCTTCTGGCTAATGAAAATTCCTTGTTTTGACCTCAGTACTTCAATTCCGAGGAAATACTTAAGTCTGCCCAAATCTTTCATTTCAAATTCAGCAAACAAGTTTTCTTTGAGTCTTACCATTTCTTCTTTATCGTTCCCTGTAATGATCATATCATCTACATAGATAATTAGGCAGGTTATGAATTTTCCTCTTTTTTTGAGAAACAAAGTATGATCGGCATTACTCTGTTTATATCCAAATTTTTTCATAGCTACCGTAAATCTGCCAAACCAGGCCTGGGGAGATTGCTTCAAACCATAAAGGGACTTCTTCATACGGCAAACTTCTCCAGTTTTGAAATCTTTTGTGAATCCTGGAGGAGCATCCATAAATACCTCTTCATCTAGGTCTCCGTGTAAAAAGGCATTTTTTACATCAAACTGTTGAAGTGGCCACCCTTCATTTGCAGCTATCGAAAAAAGAACCCTGATTGTGTTCATTTTTGCAACCGGGGAGAATGTTTCAGCATAGTCAATCCCATATGTCTGGGTATACCCTTTTGCTACCAGTCGGGCTTTATATCTTTCAATTGTACCATCTGGTTTATACTTAACCGTATAGACCCAACGACACCCCACGGATTTCTTTCCCAATGGGAGAGTACACTTTTCCCAAGTATTGTTCTTGATTAGGGCTTTCATTTCCGTTTTCATCGCTTCCTTCCAATGTTTAGACTTTAAGGCTTGATCCACGTTTGTAGGAGTTTCTTCGGAATAAACAGATGAGATAAATGCTTTGGCTTCCTTAGTGAAATTTCCATCGGCCACACTAGCTATAGGATAACTAGATCTTCTTGGTTCTTTTTCAGGAGAATACCGTTTCGGAGGAACCCCTCTGTTTGTTCTAGGGGGTAACACATATCTTGATGGTGGTTCTTCTTGTCTGGATTCATCTGCCTGCAAATTTTCAGTTTGTTCTGTGGCAGTTTCATGGTTAGAAGTATTGGTATCCTCGGAGTCATTAGAAACTTCAAAAGTACCACCAGACTGAATAGGAAAAGTACCACCAGACTGAATAGGATGAGTATTACTTACCTCGGACACCAGGTTAGGAGGAACATTAGGACCGTCAGTGGCACTGAAATTGGACTCTGGTGACTCTGTAGTTGGTGACTCTGTAGTTGGTACATAGGGAACATATTTCAACCAGCTTAGTATGTCTAAACATTCCTTCTCCCCCTGACCACTGAGTTGGGAATTGTAGTAATACTCGGTTTCAAGAAAGTCACAGTTTATTGTGGTGAACATATGACGTGTTTTTGGATTATAACATCTGTATCCCTTTTGATTCATTCCATACCCGACAAAGACACATTTTTCAGCACAAGGGTCAAGTTTGGTTCGATCTGATTTAGGTATGTGAACAAAGGAAGTACATCCAAAGATTCGTGGTTGAAGAGTGAGAACTGAGGGTAGTTTGAAGAATTTTGAAAGAGTGTGTAACGGAGTGTTAAGTTTTAGGATTTTTGTTGGGAGTCGGTTGAGAAGATAGGTAGCAGTAGCAAGGGCTTCAGGCCAAAAATATTTCGGGACCTGAGATTCAATTAGGAGAGCTCGTGTCATTTCTAGCAAAATGCGATTTTTCCTTTCGGCGACACCGTTTTGTTCTGGGGTGTTTGGGCATGTAGTTTGGTGGATTATTCCCTTGTCTTGGAAAAAGGATTTAAACGAGGTATTAACAAACTCACCGCCATTATCGGATCGGAATATTTGGATGTTTGTTTGAAATTGGGTTTGGATCATGGCGTAAAACATAGTGAACTTTTCAAATACTTCGGATTTGTTTTTCAAAAAATAAACCCAGGTCATTCGGGTACAATCATCAACGAACATCACAAAGTAACGAAGGTTTTGCCCCCCAAGAACTGGGGCAGGACCCCATACGTCAGAATGGATTAATGAAAATGGCAAAGCAGCCTTAGTATTATTGGGTTTAAAAGTTTTTCTGTGGCTCTTTGCTAGAACGCATGTTTCACAATGTGACATAGAATTAACTGGAAATGTTTTGGAAATAAAATATGTAAATAACTTGTAGAAGGATGACCTAATCTTCGGTGCCACAGCCAAGCTTCTCGTTCCGATGTCCCATGAGTCAATATCACAGCACCACTTTGAGTCACCTCATCCACATAGTACAACCCTTGACTTTCAGTGCCACGCCCAATGATCACTCCCGTCCTGATATCCTGTAAAATACAAAACGTAGGGTACATTAGGACAATACAGTTGAGTTCTTTTGTGACATGGCTGATGGAGAGCAGCTTATGTGATAACGAGGGAACATAAAGACAATTAGAGATTTTTATTGTGGGTGAAATCTCAATAGTCCCTCCCGATTTTACATCCATTATTCCTCCGTTTGCTGTTTGAATATGTGTTTTTTTGGTTTGGTTGTTGAAATAATATCCGATAGCTCATAAGTCATCGTATCGGTCGCGCCACAATCAAAAAATCCATAGTTTTTGTTTTTGATGTTCGTGGGCCATATTGACATTTCCCTTATTTTCAGGGACTATATGTGCAACATTTGTCTCTTTATCATTTGTGTATAACCGAGGGTTTGAGGGTTGCGCCCCAAACCCTTTACCTGTTGCAGCATCTTCTTCTTCATCTGCTTTGGCCATTCCGCCGAACCCCGATCTGCTCCGGCTTTCATCTCTGGTGACATCTCGGCTGCCGGCGCTAGAAGACTTCCTCTTTCCGTAGTCTTTGTGCCTCTCTTCTGACCATCAGACCACCATTCGGGATACCCAACGAGTTTGAAACATTGTTCCCGGGTATGTTTCGTCATGCCGCAATGATCACACTTGAGGTGAGTTTTGTCGTCTTTGTTACTTGTGCCGATTCTTTTTCCATCGGCCCGTCGGTAGCCCTTTGATGCAAGCCCTAATCCGTCAATTTCAGAGGCCATTAGACCCACTGTGATACCCTGTGTGTCATTGAGAGGTGTTCCCAGAATGTTCTGGTGAGCGGCCTCCTTGCGGACAGTGGCGTATGCAGTTTCTACGGTTGGAAGGGGTTCTAACCGGAGTATTTCCCTCTTTATAGGGTCATATTTCCGGTTGAGTGCGTTTAGAAACTGAAACAGTTTCTGTTCCGTCCTGATTTTGTGATATGCTTGGATATCGGTTGGGCAGGTCATAGGGTTTGGGTCAATCCGATCAATCTCTCCCCATACTCCTTGGAGTATAATCCACAATTCTTCTAGGGAGAGATTGTTCTGTTTGATTTCATTTGCCTTGACATGTAGGTTGAAAGTTTGGAGCTTGTCACGCCCACTGCTATATGTTATAGCCAGGGCATCCCACACGATTTTGCTGTCGGAAATTCGGTTAAATTGCTGGCAAGGGTTGGTTCGATATTTTGTATGAGCCATGAGAAGACGACTAGGTCGTCTTGTTCCCATTGTTCATATTCTTCGCTGGTTTGATTTGGTGGGTTGGTTGATAAATGGTTTAGAAAGGCTTTGGATTTACCGCCTATGGCTACCCTCATCATCCGGGTCCATAGAGCATAATTCTGGCTGTTGAGCTTGAGGTTTATTTGAAGGTTATCGGACAGTTTTGGGTTTCGGTTTTGTGGGTTGAGGCCATTCTTGAGAAGATTGGCGATTTGAATTGATAGATCTTCTCCCAAGTTACCGGCTTCGGCCATGGCAGCTTAGTTGAGAGGATGATTGGTTTGGGTGAGCAAGGTAAATGATGAACAGGTCAAGAACGACACTGCTCTGATACCATGTTAGAAAGTGATTCACAGAACACTGAATTGATGTGTATATTTTCTGTATATTTCATTACAAAGAAAGGTATTGAATTTATACACAAAACCGTAATCTAAATATAGAAGACAGCTTGGTTTACGGCTGGATTTACAGCTGATTACTAGCTGTCTTCGACCCTGCTAATCTTAAAAGCTGATTACTAGCTGTCTTTGACCCTGCTAATCTTGGGAGATGATGCTTGACTGATCCCGTAATCTTTTATTTTCAACACTTGCTTCATGTTCTATGTCATCAACTTCTAAGAGGATAACTGAAAATAGCAAACAATACTTATAGGTATAATGACAACATAACAAAGCATCATGTATTGCAAGATTCTCTTTTGTTATTCTGAAACCAACCCAAATATACTTAAAAACAAAAAGCACTTACAGCTTCACTTGTCATTATTTCCATGGTTGGTCAACTATAAACCAATGGCAAAAGAACACACTTGAGCACAAAGCTCATACAAGATCATATCCTGAATCAGCAGCCACATCAACATGATACCAACTTGCTTCTATTGAAATGAATATAACTCTCTCTGTATTTTTGTGGGAAGTGAAAGTATATTAGAACTTGATCAAAGAGATAAATCAAAACTCGATAATATATATAAACATGAGATCTTATACGTACCTTGCTATATATATCCTAGCATATTTCATAGTTGCTATTGACTTTAGTGTTCCTTTCCTTCTTAAATTTAGAGGAAAATCACGCTGAAATACACACAAAACTTGTATGAATAAAGATTACTTGTGGTACTAACTTTTACATATGTCAAGATTTAGTAAAAAATGTCAAATTCAAAAATGGAACCGACAAGTAATGACCATAGATTTATATAATCATGTTGTGTTTGAAGAATTTCAACGGTCATCTAGTACTAAACTGTCATTTAGGGGGACTTACGCAACTCATAATCCAATTATTTGACTAAAAATTTATTGTTCAAATACATGGATTGGATGTAAACGAGTCAAGCTACTCGAGATTGGCTCCAAACAAGCCAAGCTTAAAAGAGCTTGAGCCTGAGATTTAATAAGCTTGTTAGTAAACGAGCCTGAACCAGAGCTTCGCTTATCAAGCTCAAGTCACCTCGTGAGACTAAACGAACACATTATTTACAAAATTATGAAAAAATAACTACATTACATATAAAATTATAATTATAATAACTAATAAAGGTTTTAGACAGATACTGCAGGGGGTGTAGCCTTGAAATTGCAGGCAACTCAACATCTACTACATAAGATTTTAAACCAAACTATCAAAAATAGTTATGTCTTCATGTTCAACTGAGTTCGCAACAGTTATTAATAAATAATTAATAATCAAGTTGAATATTCAAGAACAAAATTTAGTCTAATACTCTTGTCAATTAGTTTTGTAACTATGAATACTTTCATTTGCAGATATCAATGCTATATTCATACGAATTAAATACTATAGTAACCTGAATGAAGCACACTAAAAATGGAAAAAAGGAGGGTGTGGAAAGAAAAAGTGATATATACCATGTCCATGCTTGTGGTGTGACTATCACCATGAGAACCATCTGATGAAGCTTTAAAATCCATCTGCATAACTAAAAGGCTTCATTAGCTCAGAAACAAGTAACCACTATGACATGTTTGTATAAGAGTTAAGAGAATGTGTTTACATGTGACTAGGAATGAGCATTTGGGACTTGGTACCGGTACGATACCGAATTTCCTGTAACCAATGTGACAGTTAGCATATAACCTCCCACTCCTAGCAGTCGAACACATGTTCATCTTAACAATGCCTAAATTGTGTGCTAATGGGGTTCAACGCTCAAGTTACTCGAACTAATGATAACACATTCGCAGAATTTATTCATGTGGTTCAGGTCTATACATTTTCAATATTGACGATTGTCTATCTCTACCCAAATTAAAAATTAGAAAAAAAAAAAAAACCTTAACTTGCTGTTAAGTTGACCGATTTTAATTGTTTCTGAAATCTAGATGAGTGAATATCGTCATGTATAGTTTTATGAATCTAATCAAAAGAAAACAAGAAAACCAAATGGAGGCAAGAACTCACAGGCATTTAATCAAACAGATGGAAACCAGAAATGATGATTCATAAACTGAAATAAAAAAGTATAAGATTAGGGCACCAAATAAGAAAATAAAAAGGCAAAATCACGAAATTGTTTTTCAAATCCTCCTGAATCTCACCTTCTAAGGGCTGCAGAACGAGGATGAAGAAGTAGTTGAATGATGAAGAGCTACTGAACGGTGGTGCGGCGGTGGCGAATAGACATTCATTATCCGGTTGGAAAATCTGTGGAGATTGAGAGAAAGAGAGCAAACAGATTGAATTTTTTTATATATATTGAAGTACCGTTGACAAATTTTCAAATTAATCAAAGTTTTTTTGAATTTTTATTTATTATTCTAGAATTTATATTCGAATTTTGTGCCCAATGTTCGTCTTTGAAATTTGAATTCGAATAATTTAAATTATTAAATTCAACCTGAATAATAAATTATTTTACTTTAGTTTTTAAAACTACAAACTATTATAAAGGCTTTTCTCAGTTCGGCCAATTCGTATTCAATTTGAATTCAATTATTTGACTCGAATTCAAATCGAATAAAACTCATGTATGAAAACCGTATTCGAAGCTTGATAATCAAATTCAAATCGAGTCGATTTTCGAATTCAAAACAAATACTAAACACCCGTGTATTCAAGGAGGGAAAAAGGAAAACGACTTGAAATTTTGCAAATGTATTCGAAGCTTGATAATCAAATTCAAATCTAGTCGATTTTCGAATTCGAATCAAATACTCCGTGTATTCAGGAGAAAGGAAAATGTCTTGAAATTTTGCAAATGCCATTAAAAACAATAAATTGGAGGCAAAAAAACTAAATGTCACTAAAGTATGTGATAAGAAAATATGGCATATGCGAAGTGCCACCAAAAAGCTAAATTAGTGGCAATAAAACTAAATGCCATAAAAGTAGGTCATGGCATACACAAAGTGCCACTAAAAACTAAAATAATGACACAAAAGCTAAATGTGGGCCACTAAATGACTTTTTTTTGTATGTTATTGCTAGTATCCATGTAACACCTCATAAAAATCGTGTCCAATAATATAGTGACACGTGTCATTATTTTTTTAATAAGTCTGTTATGGATTAATAAGGACTAAAGGTGTCAACATGCTCAAACTAAGCCTCTAAGTGACCCTCCAATGTCAACATGCATAAGATTTAGCCTCTGAGTGACCATTAGTGTCAACATGCTTAAACTTAGCCTCTGAGAGTGACCATTAGTGTCAACATGCTTAAACTTTCCCTCTGAGTGACCATTTGTGTCAACATGCCCAGCCTCTGAGTGACATCGAAGTCAACATGCTTATACTGAGTCTCTGAGTGATTCTTTACGAAGTCCTAACTCTCATATGAGCCACTAGTTAGACGAGAGGAATTAATTCTGAAAATACACTAATGTTGGACAATGGAGGAGTTATTTAACACCTCGTAAAATTCGTGTTCGGTAATATACCGACACGTGTACATACCCTCGGATCATACCTCAATGAGCTAGCCACTCAAACATGTTCAAAAATCTCAAAAATTCATAAAACTAACCGTGACTTACGGTTGAGAACCGTAGCCTACGGTTTGGTCTTGTTGTTTTGATTTTACATTGACCGTAAGCTACGGTCTAGTGACCGTAGCCTACGGCGGGCTTCTGAAGCCTTTGATTTTCACCATTTTAACTTCCATCAAATGACTAAAAGACCCCTAAACTTCGTTATTATCATATTTCTTGATTTACTAAGCCATCTTTAGACCCGAACATCTCTCGGTTGAGATGGTATCTTTTTATTCACCATCCTTGAGCATTCCGCTCCTTAACCAAACCTTTAACCTTACTAGTTTGGGTCATTTAACCCATTAAACCATAAGAATTCGTATCCATCACGTTTAAGCTAGTAAACACTTTTGAGTCATAAAAACGCATAGTATAACACATATTGACGTACAATTATTCGTACTCTTCTTCAATATATCTCGTGTTGAACGAAAAGACCAAGTTGTGCCATTATGTCATGGATTATAAGTCAAGGGACAATTCATGAAATTTAACAAAACTATATTTGAGGGACTAAATGTGTCAAAACCCCAAATCTTTGTGAGGATGCCACCTGGCCTGCAAATTGCCACACTCCTCCAGTTCTTAACACCTAATTGGACACTTGTAAAGATCCTACAACACTCCTAACACATGGTTCCATCTCCTTACACCTCTTGCACTATAAATAGGCCACTAAGTTCACTAATTTCACTCTTTCTCATTCACTCTTTTCCTCTCTATTACACTCTTGGAAGTTCCTGACCATTTAGGAGCTTCCATTTGAATTCTAAGTTTCCCTTGGATCACTTGTAAGTGTTCCATCTCTGCTCTTTTATTTTTATAGGCTTTTAATAGCCAAAAGTCAAGCATTTTCGACAAATGCCTTGACTTTCGGTTAAGATCATTATGGTCCAGCCATTGTTCAAAATGAACATGGCTAAGTGATCGTAATTAGGAAGGTATTAATTCCTTTAAAGGGCACCTCCTAAGGATCACGTTTACTAGGTCAATTGACGGGTCAAAGTTTATGTTTTAAAAAGTCAAACGGGTTAGATTTTATAAAAAAACATAATCTGAGTTTATATATGTTATAAACATGTTTTTGACACTTAAACAAGTTGGTAATAATTATTAAAACATGTGGGAACATGTTCGATCCGTCAATTTCAGTCCTAGGGTCGATTTGCAACCGAAAGTCGCAAAGTTTAACTTCTGCTTTGACTTTCGATTCTGACCCGACTTAGATTAGTTAACTTCTGACTTTTAGTCGCATTATGATCGTAATATAATGTAGCATAACCCTCTAAGGTTATTACATGATCATAATAATAATCATAATCATAATCTGAGTTTATGCACAAGTTCTGTAAAATGTCAATATTTGACTAAAATGCCCTTTTACGTAAAACAAGGTTAGTCAACAATGAACTTGCAAATGAATTACTTACTGATATGTTAATGTAATTAACATATTATGATGTTAATATTCTGATCATAAACTGATTTTAGTATAATATCATAAACTATACTTTTTAAATGACCAAAATGCTCTTTCAGTGCATAGTTTGGTCTTAAACCATAAACCACACTTATGTGTGACTTTTTACTGATAATATATCACAAATTAAGTATTTTTCCAGAATGTTTATGATCATAACATCAAAATACATGCAAGTTCCTTTTATACGACACACAAAGGTCAAAACGCCTAATAAAGGCGTAGTTTCGTTTTAAAACCTCAACGGGCATATAAGTTGATATCCTACTGATATTACAACTTATTTAAAATATAATGACATATAGAATTGTTCATGACTCATCCGGTTATCCGATATTGCTTATATGCATACGGTTAAGTAATGTAACTAGTTTCGAAAATTAACCGAAACGGTTTTAACTATCATTAACCTCAAATTCCAAAATGTTAATGTTTACCATATTATACAATCTAAGTACTTGTTGGTTTAACTACATTCTATCGTCATCGCTTAATCTAGCGTACCGTTTTTGATCATTACGCTAGTCGATCTAAGTCTTGACTGAATAAACCGTTAGCATTTAATTGGTTAGCTTATGCATTAAACCAACTAAGAGCCTTCCGTAAATGCTATCTGCACTTGTTTCATTTGAATACGTGCTGAGATATAAATCTTGCATTTTAATTAAGACTACTCAGGTACATACTCTAGACTTATTTACCCTATACGGCTTAGGTTACGTAAATTATTAGCCTTGGTCGAATGGGATCAATCGAATGCGGATTGGCTAGTAATCCACGTATTCTTTTTGAATCAGTTTTGGTTTGATAAACTTAAACATTGTGTGTATAACCTGACGATTGTCCTGATACCTTGGTCTTACATTAAATTATGGCCACGCGAAAGCACGGGGTTTTAGGCATAACACCACGGATCAGATGTGATGCTAAATTAGTTTACCACAAGTTTGGGATACTTCTTTCGTGGCGGTCAAAGTGGTGTGTACGTTAATCATGTCTCGGTCTCTTGTACTTGGGTCCATATGTATTGTACAATAAAGTCGGTTTAAGGCCCTATTTACAAAGTCGTTAACAAGGTTACAAAGCTGACTTTCCCAAGTTATAAAAGATTTGTGTCCTGTGCACTTAAATCTAATTTTAAAAATGTTTTCAAAATGAGTCAGTCAGGTGTATTTACCAGCAAAAGCTAACGTATTTTCAAAAGACTAAGATGCAGGTACAATACGAGATAGGATGGAAGCTGCTTGGTAGTGATATAAGAGGATCTTGCAAATCCTTAGATCTACCCAAAGTCTGTTATACATTTTTGTACATTTTACGATTAGCTGTGGATCTTTCATCACAAGCCGTCTGTATATTATTTTTCATACTTTAAACATTTGGTTTGTAATAGTAATTTAAAACTCCAAGACTTCCGCTGTGCTGTGTTTAATTGACTATGATGATATCAACTTACATCACGATATTCTCCACCCGGGTCCACCGGTGTTTGGTTGGAAATACGGGGTGTGACAGGCTGGTATTAGAGCCAATGTTTGAGAGAATTAAACACTAGCCTTTTATGTTTAATCTCAAACTTACACAAGCACATTCCTTAGACTTCCGAGTCTAGGCTTTGACCTAGTATTACTCATCTCATTATTAAGTTATTAGTATTGTTTTTTATTTGTTTTTAACAGGAAAATGCCGCCAAGAGTACGAGGAAGATGTAAAGGACCAATGAGGAGAGAACCATTAGGACACATCCCTTCTCAACCTCATCATTCGAACCCCTATGAGGATTCGGGGGATTCCTGGCCCCTATCAAGACATTCACCTACCCACACCCAAAGCTCGTACCACTCGTACCATTCGCACCAATCACACCGCTCTCATCATTCTCATCATTCATATCATGATTAGTTTAACCCGAACCAATACTTTAACACACCCCCGGCTGATCAGAATCAGTTGGATCAACCCAATCCAATGGATGAGGACTCCGATCCATAAATGTCGCCGTCGGGCTCCCACACACATCCCATAGAAATCTCAAGCGATTCGAACTCTTACGCCGGATCGCCATACCAAGGTCCAAACGAATGGGACCAATATTGGAACCAATTTACCTTTGCTAACACTCCTTCCCATCACTCCCCAGCACCTCATGTACTAGAAGATGTACATATGGAACCGGTGGAACAACCCCAACTACCACCTGAGCCACCAAGGAGGAAACACGGAGCGCGTATGTCGGTATGTGCTGGTCAACGTTCAGGATCGCTGCAACCGTTACCCAAAACTTACCCAACCATTCACGAGGACCCACAAATGGGTGGACCCTCTAATGCTTCACCTGTGGTGGAACCGACACCACCAGTGTTTCAACCATTACCATCGGGTTATAATAACCCTATTCCAACATATCCGGATACATCTGGATATGATCCTTTTAACCCATCTACGCTAGTAGATTACCAAGCATTGTCGCATGACCCTTACATGCAAGCGGTTATGCATAAGACACTTTACCCGTCTCCTTTCCCACCTGCTTATCCACCTATTGGATACCCAAGTTATGGGTACCAGTATCCTGTTGTGCCTCAACCACAACCACAACCTCCGCCCCCTCTTGAGGCCATTAATGTGGCCTTGGAGCGAATGAAGGAAATGCAACAACAAGCGGAGAAGACAGAGAAGAAGACGAATAAGTTCTTCAAGAAGCTCTCCAAGTTGGTTAAGGGAAAGAAGGACGAATGAAGTCTTTTCTATTATTATGTTTAGTCCCTACGTGGACATTGTTATTTCTTTAGTCCCTGCGTGGACAAGTTATTTCTTTTAGTCCTTGCATGGACAATTAGTTTTATTTATTTATTTCTAGTATTGTAATTTCTTATTGTCATTTAATTGACTATGATGATATCAACTTACGTCACGATATTTCGTTGTGCTGTGTTTAATTGACTATGATGATATCAACTTACGTCACGATATTCCTCACCCGGGCCCACTGGTGTTTGGTTGGAAATATGGGGTGTGATACCTTCCCTCTGACAAAAGCTCTAACCTTGTCCATGAGGGCATCGAATGTTTCAGGAACTCTTCTTCCAGATTCTCGCATAACTGAGTATGTTTTAACCCGTTGATAAAACTGCTGATCTTATCACTTCGGGGACCCTTTTTATGTTCATACTCTCCTTGATGAACATTTCCATATATTGATCCACCCGTTCATTATCCTTCTTGCGAATATGCATGATCTCGTTAGGGTTCTTGACCACTTTCTTTTGTTAGTTGAAGTTCCTGACGGGCAATCTAGGTCCAAACGGCCCGTCTAAACACTAAAATCTATGGGCCCTGCCAAGTATACAGTGCTATACGGGGCGTCTAGACCTAGACGACCGTCTAAGACTCAGGGGTATCCAAATAGACAACAAGAATGTGTGAATAGATTGAGCCTAAAAAAGGTCTTCTAAACCTCTTCTTGGGATAGATTTAGACTCCCCTCCTCAAAGCTCTTCTCATCTTCTTTGCCCTATTTTCAAAACAAAAGTTCTCAAACCCTAGCATCTTCTTCTCCTCTGCACCTTCCTCCTTCCAGCCGCCACCACCACAGCGATGTCACCTCCCTCACCTTCGGTTGACCCGACGTCACCTCCACAACCTCCGGTTGACCCGACGTCACCTCCCACCTCGATTGAGCCGCTTCACGGCGCTGCTCACCCAACCACCACCTCCCCACCGCTGCCTCACACAACCTCCTCCTCCCCACACCAACAACCCCAATCGTCACCTCGCTGAAGGCTAAGACAACCACCTCCTCCCCCCAGCCGCCCTACTGCCTCACACAACCACCTCCACCAACTCGTTGATGCCTCACACAACAACCTCCACGTCGCTGCTGCCTGATATGTTCATTCTTTAATTGTTTGAATTAAAGATTTTGTTAGTCACATTTAACATGAATACTAGGTTTTCGTACCTTCCCGTGTTTTGGATAAATATTTTTATTTGTATAACTATTTGTTGAATCAGTCCTTAATAATTTATTTCCTTAATTCTCAATGTGATCCGTATTTGGCTAAATTAATGATTAATCCATATATAGTTATTTACTCATGGGAACAATCTCTAATTTCACTTGAATTTTACTAAAGATTTTGTTTGTTTGATTATAATTGTTGTTCATCTTGATAGGTTGTTTGATTAGAGTTTTTGTTTGTTTGATTATAATTGCTATTTGGAGAAGTGAAAAAACAACTAGTCTTCCTCTTGCAGACTGTAGAGATTTGATCCACCTCTTCTGCTACAGATGTATGCAGATGTGATCCGCAGACTGAAGACGTTTTACCTTTGAAAAACAAACAACACCCGAGTCATTATTGAGCAATAATTTATTGCCTTTAATAATAGTAATCTAAAACATCCATACATACTAACTATATATTTATAAATTTTACATTCATTATAAAACCAAAACCAACTTCGTCTTAATTTTAAATACCAAAATGTTTAAAATGTTAAAACTACTTAAACTACTTAACATTTTAATCCAAAGTTCATACACGAACTAAGCGTAACAACGGAAACATTAAATTTCAGAAATGTTCGGTTCTTCGTCTTAACTCGATCTTCATCCATGATTGCTTATGGTCACCATTATTATCTAAATTGCATTTTAAAGATTGTTAGTATCATATTGAATGAGTAAATTCATTATGACTAAAACAAATAAAGAAATAAATAAAAAAATCTTAGTATTTCTGGCAACGCGTCGACGACGGCTAATTGCCGCGTCGGTAACGCTACATACTTTGTGGCGTTGGAACTAAACTACCGTAGGCTATTGCGTCAGACATTATAACTGCCTCGGCGGCGCCACCTGCTGTAGCTATTTTTCTGTTGTGTTGTTTTTCTTATCCGTTTGACCCATTTTAAGTTCCGTACATCGAAACATGGTTCAGGACTTGCAGAAAAAGTCCGCAAAATATTATTTACTATTTTTTGCAAATCTGTAATACCTTATTGTGAGTATTTATACTACTCGATTCTAATTTCAAAATTTAACAATTTTGACCCATTTACATACTTGACAAATAAACTTGTTAAACCACATATTTTTTGTCAACTTCACCACTTCTATGATTTCACCTCATTCCCCGGGCACCTGCTTACAGGCTGCATTCCCATTACCGGTTTACATCTATATTCCGATTTTACCCTTATTACAACATTTGTAATGAATTAAGCGGTTACACCAATTCCGCTATCATTATAACTCCATTTTTATCTTTTTGATCGCCTTAACGAAATCCATCGCTTTATTCATCAACACCTCTATACATGTTATCGTTTTAAACCCGTTTAGTCGCTTTAGCGAAATTCATCGCTTTTATTCAACCAAACTTATTCCATTATCTTATTTTGACCCGTTTGGTTGTTTTAGCGAAATCTGTCGCTTTTATTCAACCAAACTTATTCCATTATCTTATTTTGACCCGTTTGGTTGTTTTAGCGAAATCTATCGCTTTTATTCAACCAAACTTATTCCATTATCTTATTTTGACCCATTTGGTTATTTTAGCGAAATCCATCGCTTTTATTCAACCAAACATATTCAATAGTCTTATTTTGACCCGTTTGGTTGTTTTAAAGAAATCCATCACTTTTATTCAACCAAACTTATTCCATTATCTTATTTTGACCCGTGTGGTTGTTTTAGCGAAATCCATCGCTTTTATCCAACCAAACTTATTCTATCATATATCGAAACAAATAATTACACATATAAAAAGGAAATACTACGAAAGGCAAAACCACGTACCTTAGAGCTTTCCTTTGAGTCGCGTATCACTTCTGACCTTATCGTCCGCCTTAGCACTCGAGTTGCCTAAAGAGCATAACTCGATAATTGTTAATTCGTCATAACTATGACTATCTTATCATATTTTCAAATGATTGATTTGTATGGTTTAAATCAAGATTTTCCACACATTACTAGTAATCAAATTTCATTTAGGCATTACAATCAAATACCTTATAGGCGTGAATTTAGAGCTTTTTCTTTATCCTAGGTTTATGAACTCCATAACCTAGTTTTTATCCCATCATGAATGTATATATACATTCATTAGAATTAGATCATTGATATAATTGCAATTATAAGGATCATCATATCAAACTAACACTCATAACAATTTTATCTTCATTCATGTAAAAATAAAAAACCCATTTGTTCATTCAAACACAATAATATGCAATTTTCTCTCAAATTCAGCATACATAGCAATTCTAAGTATTAATAGTCATGATTCTACCATACAATCTAAAAGTTATTCAAGAATTGAGATTCATGGTCTTTCTTTATCATTCCTATTTCACCAAAACACAAATTTCAACATACCTTATGATCCTTTGAACTAGATGATCGCTAAAATGACTCATGCACGAATTTATACACCTAATCCATCTTCGATTTTGATGATTAGGGTTCAAATAAGGGTTTTCCCTTCTTTCTCCTCTCTGGTCGTTCCTGAATGTGTTTTTATTTTTATTTTTTTGTTATAAATTATAGTTATCAATTTAACCATTCTAGTCCCTCATAATTTTGATATTGATAGAATGCCCACAATTTAATGTTTATTAGACATTAACATGTTTTTAATATATAATTATATATATGTGTGTGTGTGTCATTTTTAATGAAATGACTAGAGACCCACATTAACAATGGTTGGTCCAAAAATCAAATAGAGCTCATTTAAGTAATTAGAATTAAAGTCCAATACCAATAGTCCATTGCCAAATACTTAAATGTCCATTTGAGTGATTGAATCAAAATTTCAAATACTGGAATGTAAAGCGTCAATCAATACTCAAGTCTCAACTAGCCATTCGATTCAGAAGTACAAGACCCTAATCAAAACCCCCCATTGGCAATCATTATTCAATTTCTCCATCGCCACTCGCAAATACGCCAACTCGCCAGGGTTTTGCTTCAGTCAATTCATTCAATTTCAAACTTACGGTAGAACAAGGTTATGTTTCAATCGGTCGACGATTTATATTCCCGCTTAGTTAATCTCGATAGAACTAGTTAAGTTTTTTTTTGTATTCCTTGTTACTTGTTAAATTTTTTACTTGTGTTCTATTGGACAAAACTTCAGGGACGAAAACTGCACTTTATTCTAATAACTAGCACCCCATCGTCACTTTCCTCGTTTGTTCTACTTGCTTGACGTTCGTTCGAAAAATGCTCGGATCGATAGACGCCCACTCGACTTTGGCTTAGTTGAAAACACGCTAAGTTCGGTTCAGTTTGTAAACAATCCGAGCATGAGAAAATGTCCGATTGATACGGTTCGTCTCTTGAAAAGCCCTAATTTATACTATATAATAAAATAAACCAATGTGTGATGCGTGTCATTCATTGGAGCCATCTAATTGATTCCCCCCTCTTTTTATACTTATTTTAATTTTATCCTACTTTGAATTTGAAGTTTTTCTAATAAAACATTATCTTCAAATTAAAGTGTTAGTTTAAGATTGATTTTTTAAACAAACCAAAAAAAACAATCTTAATATTGTTGGATTGTCACACCCCGTATTTTCAACCAAACACCGGCGGGCCCGGGTGGGGAATATCGTGACGTAAGTTGATATCATTATAGTCAATGAAACACAGCACATCGGAAGTCTCGGAGTTTAAATTACTATTACAAACCAAATGTTCAAAGTACGAAAAATAATATACAGACGGCTTGTAATGAAAGATCCACAGGCGGATCGTAAAATGTACAAAAATGTATAATAGACTTTGGGCAGATCTAAGAATTTGCAAGATCCTCTTATATCACTACCGAGCAGCTTCCAGCCTATTTCGTATTGTACCTGCATCTTAGTCTTTTAAAAATACGTCAGCTTTCGCTGGTAAATACACCCGACTGACTCATTTTGAAAACATTTTAAAAATTAGATTTAAGTGCACAGGACACAAATCTTTTATAACTTGGGAAAGTCAGTGTTGTAACCTTGTTAACAACTTTACATGTTTGTCAATACATATGGGGCACAGTACAGAGACCGAGACATGATTAACGTACACACCACTTATGAACCCACGAAGGAGTTATCCCCAACTTGTGGGTAAAAATAATTTAGCATTCGCATCTGTCGGGTGTATGCCTACACCCCGTGCTTTGGTCATGGCCATTAACTAATGTAATGAGCCAAGGATATCCAGGACACGGTCGTTAACCCCCAATGTTTAAGTTATCAAACAAAACTGATCAAAACGGAATATGCGGATTTACTAGCCACAATCCGGTATTCGATTGATCCCATTTCTGACCAAGCGATAATAATTTACCGTAACCCAAGCCCGTATAGGGAAAATAAGTTAAGAGTATTTACCTGAGCTAGTCTTGATTAATAATGCAACATTTAATATTCTCAGCCGTATTCAAAACGAAATAAGTTCAGATAGCATTTACCGGAAGGCTCTCGTCTGGATTTTGGCACAAGCTAACCAATTAAAATGCTAACGGTCTTATTTAAGTCACAGACTTAGACCGACTAGCGTAATGGATAAAAACGGTACGACACGCTAGATTAAGCGATGACCGGATAAAATGTAGTTTAAACCAACAAGTACTTAAGACTTGTATAATATGGGAAACAATTAACATTCTGGAATTTGAGATTAAAATGATAAGGTTAAACCCGTTTCGGTTAATTTTCGTAAACTAGTTACATATACTTAACCGTATGCATAAGCAATAACGGGTAACCGGATGAGTCATGAACAAGTGCTATATGTCATTATACTTTAAATAAGTTGAAATATTAGTAGGATATCAACTTATATGCCCGAAAAGGTTTTGAAACGAAGTTATGCCTCATAAGGGTGTTTTCGTAATTATATGTCGTATAAAAGGAACTTGCACGTATTCTGATGTTATGATCATAAACATTCTGGAAAAATACTTAATTTGTGATATATTATCAGTAAGAAGTCACACATAAGTGTGATTTATAGTTTAAGACCAAACTATGCACCGAAAGGGCATTTTGGTCATTTAAAAGTATAGTTTTCGATATTATACTAAAATCAGTTTATGATCAGAATATTAACATCATAATATGTTAATTACATTAACATATCAGTAGGTACTTCATTTGCAAGTTCATTGTTGATTAAAACCATGTTTTATGTAAAAATGGCATTTTAGCCAAATTTTGACATTTTACGAAACTTGTGCATAAACTCAGATTATGATTATAATCATGTAATATAACCTCAGAGGGTTATACTACATTGCATTACGATCATAATGTGACCTTAATTCAGAAGTTAACTAATCTAAGTCGGGTCAGAATCAAAAGTCAAAGTAGAAGTCAAACTTCGTGACTTTCAGTTGCGAACTGACTCTAGGACCGAAATTGACAGATCGAACATGTTCCCACATGTTCTAATGATTATTACCAACTTGTTTAAGTGTCAAAAACATATAACATATAGAAACTCAGATTATGATTTTTATGAAATCTGACCCGTTTGACTTTTTAAAACAATAACTTTGACCCGTCAATTGACCTAGTAAACGTGATCTTTAGGAGGTGTCCCTTTAAGGGGTTAATACCTTCCTAATTACGATCACTTAGCCAAGTTCATTTCGAACAATGGCTGGACCATAATGGTCTTAGCCGAAAGTCAAGGCATTTGTCGAAAATGCTTGACTTTTGGCTTTTAAAAGCCTATAAAAAGAAAAGAGCAGAGATGGAGCACTTACAAGTGATCCAAGGGAAACTTAGAACTCAAAAGGAAGCTCCGAAATGGTCAGGAACTTCCAAGAGTGTAATAGAGAGGAGAAGAAGTGAATCAGCAAAGAAATGAGTGAGCTTGAGTTGCTATTTATAGTGCAAGAGGGTGTGTGAAGATGAAGCTAGGTGTTAGAGGTGTTCTAGGATCATCGCAAGTGTCTAGCAAGGTGTCAAGAGCTGCAAGAGTATGGCATTTTGCAGGAGAGGTGGCATCTTGACAGAATTTTGGGGTTTTGACACTTTTAGTCCCTCGATAATAGTTTTGTGGATTGTCATGAATTGTCCCTTAACTTATATCCAATGACATAATGATACAACTTGGTCTTTTCGTTCAATACGAGATGTATTTAAGAAGAATAAGAGTAACCGAACATTAACGGGTGTCACAGTAGGCGTTTTTACGACTTATAAGCATTTACTAGCTTAAATGTGAAAGATACGAATACATATGGTTTAATGGGTTAAATCACCCAGGCTAGTAAGGTTTAAGGTTCGGTGAAGATGTGTGATACTCAAGAATGGTGAATCACAAGATATTACCTTAACCGGGAGTCATTCGGGTCGAAACATGACTTAAATATGCAAGGAAAATGTAACAATAAAGTCTAGGGGCCTAGGGTTAATAGTTTAAAGTTAAAATGGTGTAAAAGTGAAGTTCTAGTGGCTCGCCGTAAGCTATGGTTGCCAGACCGTAGCTTACGGTTACTTATAATTTCTAACCAGAAAGTCTGAACTGTAAGCTACGGTCCCGGATTGTAAGCTACTGTCAATTTTAATTTTTTTTTGGATTCGTTTAAAGGAGTTGAGTGGCTAACTCACTTGAAGTATTTTCTAAGGGCATTTACACGTGTCGGTTTATTACCGAATACGAATTTTGCGAGGTGTTACATGGATAAATATAATATCCACATGGTAACTAATATATTAATCAAAATTAAAAGAATATTACCGTAACATTACGTAAATTAATATTTCACATGTTTTAATATTAATATAACATTAACATTACATTGATAATTCGATAATTATATTATATTAATATAATAAACATAGTATTATACCCAAAATGTGATGATATATATCTTATGAGCTCTTCTCGGTCAGGTGTTGTAACTTTTCAGAAAGAAGTTTTAATTTGATTGAGTTTAGTTTATAAAAGCAAACCTAACTTTTACCTTTTTATTATTTATGTAAAATTACATTTATTCAACTGTGTAACGAGTTTTTAAATATCTAACTTTTTTATTATATAGTATACAAAATTATATTTATTCAACCCGTGTAATACACAGGTTTTTAAAGATATATTTATTTAAAATTTGGTATACAAAACTACATTATTCAACCTGTTTAATACACAAGGTTTTAAAAAATATGTTTTTTTTAATTTGGTATACAAAACAACATTATTCAACCTGTTTAATACACAAGGTTTTAAAAAATATGTTTTTTTTTATAATTTGGTATACAAAACAACATTATTCAACCTGTTTAATACACTGGGTTTTAAAAGATATATATATATATATATATATATATTATTTGGTAAATAAAGTTACATTTATTTAATCTTACAATACAATAGGTTCTTAAAGTTTTTTTATTATTTAATATTTGATATAAAAAATTACATTTATTCAACCTGTGTAATACACAGGGTTTTTAAAGATATGTTTTTTTAATAATTTGGTATACAAAACTACATTATTCAACATGTTTAATACACAGGGTTTTAAAAGATATATATATTTTTTATTATTTGGTAAATAAAATTACACTTATTTAACTCTTACAATACAACGGGTTCTTAAAGTTTTTTTATTATTGATATGTAAATTACATTTATTCAACAGACTTTTAAAAATATATTTTTTAATTTTTTAGTATATAAAATTACATTTATTTAACTCATGTAATATACAGAGTTTTAACCTAGTTATTTATAAACAAGATCATATGTATATGTACACGTACAAATCTGTATATATTAATCCATTCGTAAATTTATCTATCCATCGGTGCCAAACATAATCTATCTACAGTTATGTTTTGAGATTGCCATATTGACGTGTCAGCATTAGGATTTATTCTAATTTTTGTGTTTCCTGTTGGAAAATTAGTGAATGGATATTTAGTTAATTAATAATTGAGTGAAATTATTATTACTAATTAAACTCTTCATATGGTGAAACTCTTGAGTAGAGTTTTATTTATGACATTTGATAGTGTTTATTAGAGTTTAAGTAAATAATTATGAAACTCTTTACTCTTCATATGGTGAAACTCTTAGTAGAGTTTTATTGATGGCAATTGATGAGTTTTATTAGAGTTTAAGTATATAATTATTGAGACTCTTAAAAAAACTCTTGGATACTTAGAAGACTTGTGTCTTTTATTCAAAGAACATTAGAGAAATATATGAGATATGATACAAGGAAAATACATGTATACATGAAGAGTTCTTAGAAAATAAAAAATATTTGAAGATCCATGTGTTGGGTATTTAGAGAGATAAGTTTTCTCTACTCGATTTCATCACCTTCTTTTTCATATTTTCCACAACTTTTAACACTATAATTTTATCTGATGTAACCTCGGGCGCGTGGCCATCTCCGGCAGTACAGACTGCTTCGGCTGTTGTACCCTGGGAGACAGACGCGTCGTCTTGGTAGAGGCGCGAAATCTGTTTTTAGGGAAGCGTGTTGAACACGTGCCTCAGCCACAACCGTCAACACTTATTTGTTCATTTTGTAGGAAATTATTGTATAAGAAGATGTGGTTGAAGACCTCGTTGAAGCCCACATAAAGGATCATACAAGGAGACGTGATTCAAGAGTTCGTTGAAGATTACACAACGGACCATACAAGAAGACACGGTTAAGGCTCTTGTAGAAGACTTTGGCTTTAATCAGTTAGTTACATATGTTGTAGCATATATATTATTGCGTTTAGATTTGTTCATGGTATTGTACTATAATTTCCCAAATATGTAAAGAGAGTATCTTTACTATTTTTATTTATATAATTTTATTTATTAAAATTGTGACCATATCCTACAAGCTTAAAACATATTTCGTGAGATTGTTGCTACAATCTTAAAACCTTATTTATAAGGATTTTGGGTTCACGAAAGGATTTATAAAAAAAATTAGAGATTATGATCTTATAAATATTGTTTTGGGAAATATGTATGTAGTACAACTTGTTGTGTTTGGGTTTATTGAGATTGAGATACAATCTTAAATCCTATACCGTGGTACAAAACGAATAATTTTGATTCAACCGTTTGGTTTTTGAAATGATTTTGTAATCGTTAATTTTTCTAACCTTTGTGTTAGATTAGGGTTTTTAGTGTAAACCATACGTTTTTTTATAAACGTTAAAATTCTCTAACGTGCGCGTTGGACCGGCTTAGTGTTAGAAATAGTTTATTTTGTATAAACTAATAAGCCTTATAATGATTTTTGTAATTATATATTTCTAACGAGCTTGTTAGATCCTATTGGTATATAATGGTTACTATAAATATATATTTCTAACAAGTATGTTAAAACATATTTATTGATAAGATTTATAACAATTTTTTGTAATTGTTTATTTCTCATAAGCGTGTTAGAAATAGTTTATAAAAAAATGCAAATGATTTTTATAATCATTTGTCGTCTAACATGCGTGTTAGAAACGGTTCATGAAAAGTGTTAGAAACAGTTTATATAAAAAAAATGCAAATGATTTTTGTAATCATTTGTCTTCTAACATGCGTCTTAGAAACGGTTCATGAAAAGTGTTTGTTTGGAAGCAATTTTTAATTGTTTATTTTCTAAGGCGTGTATTAGAAATGACTTATTTATTTAATCCATATATGTGTATATAACAAGTCGAATTACATTTTGGGAAAATGTTAATATTTTCAACGTGCACGTTAGAATTTCTTTCATTTTAACACGATTGTTAAAATACAAATTCTTTGAAATGTTTTATGTAAACATTTTATATAAGTAATTTGTTGTAGAATTGATTTTAGTGAATATAAACACATTAATGCTTTACATGGTTTATAAATAAAAAGTCATACATTGAAGTTGATGTTTGATTGGCTTCAAGAATTAAATCACCATAACTGATGGTATTGTTGTATGAGATTTATCACTAACTTTAATTTGTGATTTCTAAATCAAAATGGTCATGTTATATATATATAATGACTTAAATTTTCTAAAATGTGTTTTAGAAAATGTGTATCACAAATACAAGGTTAGAGATTGTTCATTATATAAGCCATAATGAATGGAAATTTTTATGTAAACATTTAATTGCCTATGTGTACATTAAAAATATGAGAAATGGTTTATTTTATAAACTTTATCATTGGAAAACGTTTTATGTAAACGTTCGATTCTATATGTGCCATTATAACAATTTTTTTTCTAACATGCGTGTTAGAAAACATTTAGTACATGCGTAGTAAGACTAAATAATATAAAACCATTTGATATTTTAGGTTTTGATTTATGTTTTCATAAACTCTAATTGATATTATTAATATAGTATATTCCAAACTAAGGAAATGTTTTAGAGTGATTTTTAAAACAAATTTTTGTATAGTATTGAGAATTCAAATGGTTCGCTACTCTTGCTGAAAGTAGCATATGGTGACAAAGTAACAATCTCATGGATATTATTTGGTGGAAAACAATTTGGTGTTGTTGTGAACAAATTTAACTATTCAAGTTCACTACTTAAATATAGTCTTTGTAACAACTTGGTGTTGTTTTATGTAGAATTGTCCAAGTTTAAAGTTTCAAGATGAAATGAGAAACTTGTACTTACAAGTGCATGGAGTCTTATTGAGGGAGTATCTCGAAACATGCCATGAGACGATATCTTTGAGAAGATTTTGGTCAGATTATAAAGTGTTGAAGATAAAAGCACTTTGATTTTTGATATCTACATATCGTCTATGCTTCCGTTTAAATTTCAAAAGTGTTTGACACTTATGATTTAGTTTCCAATGTATTTTATTGTTTTGTGTTCAATATCTTCGGATAACACATGCAATTTTTTACAAAGAAATAAATCACTAATGTTTGTGACGTATAAATTATTTTGTGGTAATTAATTATAACGTCAACTATACATTGTTTAAAAGAATATGGCTTTAAACGGATATTACATGAATATATTTGGACATAAACAGCTTGAGAGTTGTTGCATTGACTAAAAGTCAAAGATGAAACATCAAATGTATAACCAGATCATGAGAGATTAATGAAAGAATATACTGAGTGTATTGAGATGAAATACACAAACGAGATTCATGTCGAAATACTTCGTTAGAAGTCATTGGAAAATTCACAAGTTTGAATTATAACATATGGAAGTAAAATACTATATGTTATTGTATACCTTTAATATATCTTGCGAGATTTATACGTGGACGCGTCTACCACTTGAATATGTAAATTTTAACCTTCGTTTAGGAGAGCATCCTAACTATACATATCTCCTAATGAATAATAATAGATGTGTGCAAATCACTTATGGCAAAATTATGAATGCCATGTTGTTGAGTGTGGATCTAGTTGACTCTATCCTCCACATAATAGTGATTGTAAACGAGGAACATTCATCTTGTTGGCGATGAGTGTGTTCACCAAGTGACTTGGATTAAGACTTATGAGTCAATGGTAAGGAGTTGGAGATCAAAGGTAAACAAGTTATGTTCCTTAATTGAATGATAAAATTAGCTATGTGCTATATACAATAATTTGTGAGACCTTCCTAAATATTGATGTTTTAGGATTATGAATAACTCTCATTATTTTTTCTTAACAAGGGATGAATGTTGCAACGTGATATTATGATATCCTTGGGGCTGTAAAGAATCAGAATGATGCATCTTCTGTTCACATGCTAAAGTATTGTAGTCTAAAGCATGCTAGACTAGTACTTGGTTAATTATGGGTCTTGACGGAGACTAATTAACTCTAAACATTCAAATGTGTATGAACACAAAAAGAATTTTGTATAGACAAAGTTGAGGGAGAATTTTCATTCATTATAAGGAAAAGACATGTAACTTTTGAAGAGTTTGCTCGAAAAGATAATGAGGAGAACTCATTGTCTAGGCTTATTCTTGATGTTAAATTAGAATAATTCTAAGTTGGTGACAAACTTATGACATTGGCATGTGTTGCTTTGGTCAGCTCGGAAGCTTATGTAAGCTAATGCAATATGAGTTGAATCATTGATATAGTACGGTTGATCTTGTTCAATCATATGTGTATCAATGGCGTCATAAGTGAAGTTACCGAAATGTTGGTCAAATGACAAGACCTGTGGGGGAAGATCCATTTAAGAACCCTATAAGGGTATGTAGAAATGGTTTTCATTACCCTATCTGGATGTTTTCCAATAACACTTAAATGTGGGGGTGTCTTGCATTTGTACCATAAAATTTTGGCAATAAGGATTTTGTAATCAAATCTGATATTGCAAACAAACGACTAAGTGGAGGACACAAAGGTCGTAGTGCATAATGGAGATGTGTTTGCCTTAAATGATACGCTTATCTTACAAAGACATATATTATAACTAGATTTAGATGGCCACTAAGGTTATAGTCTTAGACATTGACTATAGGCAAAATTAACTTACGAGTTAAGAACACATCATGATAACTAATCTCAAATACGCAAAGTTATTTGTAATGACTAGACAAAGTCAAAGATAATGTTATGGATCCAACAACCTGAGGGTTTATTTGAGATCAAGTTGTGGAATGAGACTAAAGCCCATGGAAAGGGTGTGTGAAGGAAATCTAACTTAGTTGACTGGAGATCCCAAGATATAAGTTCAATAGGACAACTAATTCATATGCCCAAGGGTGGTCACTGTGGGGGCATAGCTGATATGCATAAGCTAGTATATATGGTTATATATACCCCTAAATGATAAAAGGGTGTTTAAATACTACCTAGTTCATTCCTATAAAATTCAGTGACAAATTGTGAGGCTAAGCATATTATGTGGTAAATGATTTTGCGTAATCATGGTAACCATGATGCTTTTAATGATTTAAGGAGAATCACATATGTTAGAGAGAAGTGGTGTCGCTTCGAATGGAATTGGGGGCACAATTCCTAGAGCTCTCGCAGAACTAGGGAAGTGTTCCACGACCATTATTGGACACAACTATGAGGGGATGACCCGGCTAAGGAGAGTATTGTGTGAAGTGTATTGTCGTCTACACAAATGGGGGTTTGTTCAAGGACATCGCGTCTACAAACTGCTAGGAGACTAAGTATGCTTCACAACGGAAAGTTCAAAGGGAACACCTACTTATCCGGCAACACTCAACTATCGATGTTCCATTTGAAATTTTATGTGTTTTAAACGATCTCCATTCATGTGGGGGATTGTTGGAAAATTAGTGAATGGATATTTAGTTAATTAATAATTGAGTGAAATTATTATTACTAATTAAACTCTTCATATGGTGAAACTCTTGAGTAGAGTTTTATTTATGACATTTGATAGTGTTTATTAGAGTTTAAGTATATAATTATGAAACTCTTTACTCTTCATATGGTAAACTCTTGAGTAGAGTTTTATTGATGGCAATTGATGAGTTTTATTAGAGTTTAAGTATATAATTATTGAGACTCTTAAAAAAGCTCTTGGATACTTAGAAGACTATGTGTCTTTTATTCAAAGGACACTAGAGAAATACATGAGATATGATAAAAGGAAAATACATGTATACATGAAGAGTTCTTAGAAAATAAAAAATATTTGAAGATCCATGTGTTGGGTATTTAGAGAGATAAGTTTTCTCTACTCGATTTCATCACCTTCTTTTTCATATTTTCCACAACTTTTAACACTATAATTTTATCTGATGTAACCTCGGGCGCATGGCCATCTCCGGCAGTACAGACTGCTTCGGCTGTTGTACCCTGGGAGACAGACGCGTCGTCTTTGGTAGAGGCGCGAAATCTATTTTAAGAGAAGCGTGTTGAACACGTGCCTCGGCCACAACCGTCAACACTTATTCGTTCATTTTATAGGAAATTATTGTACAAGAAGATATGGTTCAAGACCTCGTTGAGCCCACATAAAGGATCATACAAGGAGACGCGATTCAAGAGTTCGTTGAAGATTACACAACGGACAATACAAGAAGACGCGGTTAAGGCTCTTGTAGAAGACTTTTGCTTGAATCAATTTAGTTACATATGTTGTATCATATATATTATTTCGTTTAGATTTGTTCATGGTATTGTATTATAATTTCTCAAATATGTAAAAAGAGTATCTTTACTATTTTTATTTATATATTTTTTTTATTAAAATTGTGACCCATATCATACATTTCCTAAGTAAGGTACAGACGATCTATAAGTTACTTTATATCATAACCTATATGTTACTATTATAGCATGACTAGTTCACTACTTTAATAAGAATTCTACAATTCCTATTGATTTTGACTATTATAGCCTGACGAGTTCACTACTTTAAGATGAATTACATTTCTACAATTCTTATTGATTTGAATGTTTTTTATCATCTCTATTGATTTGCCATTGTTTTCATATGTTTTTAGGCGTATAGATCGTCTAGCTTTATATGTTTTTGTTTCGAGCAATGCATGTTTATACGTGAGTTGAGGCATATAAAAATCGATTTTTAGGAAAAACGTATGGTCTCAATCTGTCTAAATGTTAACGAAGTGTTCCCAAGATAAGGATATATTGTCTCAATATGAATATGTGTATTTGGAGGCGTATGTATCAATCATAGAAGAAGAAATATTGCCTCAATCACGTATTGGGGCACCTTTATGGAACTGCTTATGGATTTTTATATTTTTATTTATTGGTTATGAGTTTCGATATTATGTTATATACGAGTAACCCAAGTTACAAGTTGATATGTTACAATTTACAAAATGAATGTATTACAAGTTACAAATTGAATATATTACTTGTTACAAGTTTAATTATTTACAAGTTATAAGTTTATATGATTTTCTGTGATTTCGTTATCTTCTCACTAACCGTTTCACGTGTACTTTTTTTTCCGTAATTATTGTGCACGCTATGTTACAAGGACTACTGGGCAAATACATGGAGGAGTGCTCGAGAGTAAAAAAAGAGTTTTCTTTTCGAGGTAACTTTGTAAAATAGTAACCAAGTTTTAAAAATGTTTTAATTGGGTCACTAGTTTCAAAAGTGTTCCAATCAGGTCACTCAACATTCGTTTTTCATTAAAATTAAGGGTTTTTTCATCTATTTCATAGGTAATCGTGGTGATGTGAATTTTTGTTTCTTTTTTTCCTTTCATTTGATGGTAACGTCGAATGATGACGCGGATTTTAACTTGTTTTTTTAATTTTTAATGTGATTAAAGTGTTTTTATTTAAATAAAAATAATTTCATATATTAAAATAATCCGACTCCAACATCTTATGCTCCATTTTTTTCTTGACACATTGAAAAAAAGATATGGATCGATTTGAATGTTAAGTTATCTAATTGGGACAAAAACAATACGAGTGACCTAATTAGAACACTTTTAAAACTGATTACTATTCTGTAATATATTCCCTTTTCATAATGGCAATTGATTTAATTTGTGTTATCATATTGTAAATTGTAACAGTTAAAGTGCTATGGAATAGAATTATGTTTGTGATCTGATTACTATTTTAGTGACACGTCAACCTTAAAACACACAAAGTTGTATACTTTTGGTATTTTTCAAACTAAAACCTGCTGATAGAGATTGCGTTAGACTGTAATGTTACGAACAATCCATGTATTCATCATTCCCTAATATTCGAACAATTTTATTATAATCTCATTCCATAAATGTGATCATTACTTAGCTTTGTGATTGTATGAATTAAATTGATTCCATATTTGATGCCACTTTGACATAAAACAATAAGTTTAGATAACCATTTACATGTCTTCAAGACATCTACAAGAAAATGAGATATCAAATTCATGTATACATGGTTTATATGTATAATTAATTTTAAAACATTGTTTTCAGTTTGTGTGCATGTAAAGGTCCAAGAGTATTCTTAGTATTTCCAAACTTAAATTTCCACGAAGAAATATTTCTTAAGAGGGGTAGCATTGTAACCCCCTGAATTTTAAAGTTTGATTAATTAGGAATATTTTCAAGGTGGAATTTGTCTAAATAAGAATCGTGATTTTTATGAAAAATATGAATAAGTTATTTAACTAAAAATATGAAAGTTTTAAATCAAGAAATTAGTCTACTCAACTTACCGTTTAAATCATATGACAACTGATTTATATGTTTAACGTTTCCCACATTAAAAAGTTTTTATTTATTTATTTATTTAATTTTTTTTGTCAAATCACCTAGTTATTATTGAGCAATAATTTCATGCCTTTAACAATAGTAACCCCTTTGATGGATTTTATGAGTGAGAATCACGTTTTTAATATGAAAAAGATCAAATCTGTATATCAACTCCATTCGAAAATTTATCTACCTATTTGGCACCAACCATCATCTATCTGCAATTCGGTTTTGAGATTCCCATATTGCCGCATCAACATTAGATTTTTTACTGATTTTTGTGTTTCCTTGATAAGCTACGAATGACCTATAAGTTACTTTATATCGTATCGATGACCTATATGTTACTGTTGTAGCATGAATGAATTCATTGTTTTAATGGGAACAGTTTAGTCATAATGTGTAGTGTTTATAAAGGTTTGATATGAATTTTGTTTCCAAATTTTTTAGTGATTTGAACGTTTTTATCATGTCTATTGATTTATCATTGTTTTCATATGTTTTGAGGTTTTTAGTGATTTGAACGATTTTATCATGTCTATCGTTTATCATTGTTTTCATATGTTTTGAGGAGTATGGATCGTCTCACTTGCTTTACATGTTTTGGTTTCGAGGGATGCGTGCTTATATGTGAGTTGAGGCATATAAAATTGATTGATGCCGAAAAGTCGGTCAAAACAAGTTTAAAGTTCGGTCCTTGGTACCTTTACTAGCGAGGGTAAGTAGGGTCGTCTTCACAGGGAATATGTGGTTAATGTTTGATTGTAAAGGGTGTGGGGGTCATGGTTGGGACATAATTCGTCACCTTGAAACATGAATGAAAGGCTACACCACTCCCTTGCCTGATCCACCATAGTTTGCATGAATTAACCATGCCAACCATGGTACTCCTTTCCATTTAAAAAAAATCATTTCTTTTTTCTTTAGACAAAGATAAATTAAAATAAATAAGGGTATAGTGGTTTGGGTCATGAACACACACTTAGTGTAGTGATTTTAGATGGTGGATTAGAGGTGTGTGACATGGCACTGACGTGAAGGGTCAAGTGGTCATAGCCACACCCTATAGCCTAAAAACCTAAATTAACTAAATATTACAAAAATTATTGCTTTGATTGAGTTTTTAAAGTTTTGATCAAGTATCATTAAGAAAGTTTTCAAATTTTATAAAAAAACAACCCCCTCCAGAGGACCAGAGATGGAGCCCTTTGAGGTACCTAAAAATTCGCTTAACAGCATGCAAATGAGAAAGTTTAGGAGTAGCCTGATAACGAGCACACTGGCAGATGGCAAACATGATATCTGGCCGACTAGCAGTGAGATACATGAGTGATCCAATCATAGAGCGATACATTAGACAAAGCGTTGTACGGGTTGCATCAAGCACCTCGCGCATGGTACGCTACTCTTACGGAGCATCTGCTTGCTCATGACTACACACATGGAACTATTGACCAAACTCTGTTTATCAAACGCATTAATAAGGACATTATTCTCGTCCAAATCTACGTTGATGATATTATTTTTGGTTCCACCAATGATGGTTTGTGCCGCGAGTTCGAAGAAATTATAAAGAAGAAATTTGAGATGAGCTCATTGGGAGAGATGACCATGTTTTTAGGACAAAGTTCGTCAGAGCCCGTAGGGTATACTCATTCATCAAGGAAAATACGTACACGACGTTCTTGCCAAATTCAAGCTTACAGATTCCAAGCCAATGGCTTCACCTATAGCGGAACGGCCTCTGTTAAATGAAGATGCTGAAGGAACGCCTGTTAATCCTACCATGTATCGCTCTGATACCAATTGTAAGTCCCGTGTAACGGATCAAACAGGTATCGCTATCCTAATCAATTGCGGAAATAATGATTAGGATGAAGAACAACTTGAATAACTTGAATATAATAACTTGCATACACCAGAGGATGTCAGATACAAGTTTTTGTAATCAACCCTCTAACCCCTAACAAGTGCCCTAACCCCTCTATTTATAGACATGACAAAGCCCAATATACAACCCTAGGCCCACTTGGCACTAGGAAGCCCAAACTAACCCAAAAGCCCAAAATACAATATAAATGAATAAACCTTTAAGTTCCAAGCCCAACAAAATGATTAAAGCTATAAAAACACCACCAACACCCTGCTGAGGAGACCCCAAAAATGCATGTATTTGATGCAACGCCAAAATCACCCCAACAGAAACACAATACACAACTGAGGCAATCAATGAGAAAATGCCAAACGTACTTGTGACAGAGAAACAATTTAGTGATGCGTTCATTTCTCAACTAGAAAAAACTGAAGGGGAGTTGGTGAACAATAAGTGTTGACCAGCAAGATGCAGTGGTTGATGAAACGCGATGTCAACACACATCAACATTATTCAAAGTTGGGGGCATATCCTGAACTATGAAGAAAGATATAAGGCTTAAGAATCACCCTTAAGATTATTTTGCACACAGATAATGTTGGTAACTCTTTTACTATATTTAATTGATGCAATTATATATGACTTTGTTTTGTTGTTAAAATGTGGTTTCTCAAAATTACAGAATACACCCGCATATACAAACACAACAAGTTGTTGATACAAAGAATTCAACAACAACATGGAATTTATTTTGAAACTTGCCCATTTCAAAGAAGACCGGAAAGATAGAAAGATAAATGAATATGATCTGGTCTTCATGCCAATAATATGGCAACCCCATTTCTATGTTGTCTAGTTCAATCTAAAACACAACAGAGTTGATGTATTGGATAGCAGCTCTAAGCATCAAGATAAAGTATGATGGATGGGTGGGAAAGCTAGTAAATATCTAAAAACTTTGTATGTAGAAACCATGTTGACAAAACGCCATACTAATATATGCAAAAATGTGAAACTGCAGCAAGATACTTTTGCAAACTACTTGCTTATTCAAAAACACCCAATGGCTAAGATCATGAAGATGACGCCGATTTTCAGACAAAAGATGGATTGGAGGACAAAGTTCAACGGGATCGACTGTGGGATTTTTACTATGAGTCACATGGAAATGTATATGGGGCAGTTGGATGGAAATGTATATGGGGCAGTTGGCTGATTGGGAATGTGGTCTAGCAAAAGAAAATGCCCCAAAAACCTACAACAAAAACAACTAAATGACCTCAGGATCAAATACATTGCAAAAATCCTGCTGCATAGCCAAAATGAAAACAGAAGAAAACTGGTCAAATCTTTAAATAAATTCTTGCAATTTGGGGCAGCAAGAATTAGTGAATTGTATAAAACAGGGCACAAAAGAATAACACAAAGGATGGAGGATTATGTAGATTAATTTAAACGCCATGAATTGCTTTAATTTTATAATTTTCATGTAAACTAATGTATTTGGTTTAGACTATTGCATCTGTTTTTCTTAATAAAATGCCATAATGAAAACGCCATTGGTTGAATAATAAACAATAAGAAGAACTGATGTTACTGTCTTCCTAAAACATGTTAATAAAAATGCCATAAGTTGAATAACTAACAAATAGTAAGAACTGATGTTTACAAATTAAAGCTAATATTCACAATTAATCAGATATACGTAACCAGGTGTAAAACGCCATTGATCGTAAACAATAAGCATACATTAGAACCCAAATGACAATTAACATTAATAACGAAAACGCCAAATATTGAATACAGGAAGGACATTGGAACATAAACGACATTTTCAAAAAAAATGCTTTGAAAAAAACACCATTGAAACAAGCATAAAAGAACAAAACGCGATATCTGATGGAATTTTGTTTGAAACGCAATTATAACGTCACTTATTGAGCGGAACATGGACAATGATAACCGTGCCCTTACATATCATTTAACGCTCCCTACCACGTGTTAGGCCATGATCCATTCTCACCGTTCTCACACTTCCAACTGTTTTCTCCTGATCTCGTTTCTCTCTCTTATCTCTCTCTTTCTCTCTCTCTCTCTCTCTCTCTCTCTCTATATATATATATATATATATATATATATATATATATATATATAGGGAGATGATCATGAGAAAACTACATATAAATGAGAAAACTAAAAAAAAGCCAAAAAAATACCATTTTTTAACAATTTTTTTTATAAAAAAATCGCTACCTTTTATGTATAAAAGAAAACTTAAAAAAAAAAACTTTTACTACACATGTGCATTATATGTATGTGCTGCGCATGTGCATTAGATGCTTAGATTTAGCTTTTGAGTTTAGTTCAGCTTTTAGGGTTAGGTTTTTTTGGGGGTTTAAGATTAGGATTAGGTTTTTGGGTGTGAGGGGTGGGGGGTTTACGTTTAGGGTTTAGTTTTAGCTATTTTTTGGGAGTGGGGGTGGGGGTTTAGGTTTTTTTTTTTTTGGGGGGGGGGGGGGGGGGTTCGGTTTTTGGGGGTGTCGGTGAGGGGTGGGTTAGGTAGTTTATGTTTTTTCATATTAATGAACATGTAAAGTAAAACTTATTTTTTGAAAAAAAAGTTTTTTATATATTTTATGTAGCTATTTTTATTAAAAAATTCAAAAATATTTTTTATATATTTTTTAGTCTTTTTTTGTTTTCTCATTTAAACTAGTTTTCTCATATATATATATATATGTATATATATATATATATGTATATACATATATATGTATATACATATACATCTATATATATATATATATAGGATTAGGATCATTTGTGAACAACTTCTTGAAAATGAAATGAGTGAACTAATCTTGACCATTGATTATTTTTAGATTAAAAGGGTAAGATTGACATTAGCTCTCTCTCTCTTAATCAAAATCGCTTAATTTTCTCATCTAAGAAATTCTCTCTCTCTCACACACACACACATTTTTAATTATTTCTCCATTATTTTAAACTCATGTAGAATCAGTTGCTAATAACGTATATGAAACTCCTAATGGAACTAGGTACTGGACACCAATTGTCCCTCCTGGATTCAAACCGTATATGAAACTCCTGACGGAACTAGGTCGTGGACTACAAAATACACAGATGTATCAAAAGTCTGTACACATCTGTATGAAGTAATAACTGTGTATCTTGTATAAACTGATAGTTAGCGAGACTGTACACATGCGTATAAACTAACAGCGGTGTATCTTGTATAAATTGATAGTTAACGAGACTATACACTGTGTATAACTAACATTTGCGCATCTTGTATAAACTGATACTATCGAGACTGTACACATGTGTATACACTAAAACTGTGTATCTTGTATATACGGAAACTAGCAAGATTTTAGGAATTTTGATTATACTGTTTAATAATGCAATTTACAAAAGACGCAAATACCATTCTGTCAATTAATTTAAATGGAAGTTACAACATTCTAATTACAATATTGCCATTGCTTAAAAATCTCTAGATGATATAATCCAATGGCTCAGATTAGTTCACACAGTTCACTCTCAACCTAGTGTTCACTCTAGAATCCTACCCTACCCTATATATATATATATATATATATATATATATATCGGGGACTACATACTCACACAACCTTGAAGTTATTTGCACACCGACCTATACGCATCGTATTGGCCTATATGTTGCGTCTAGGGTTTTTGTTGATTCACACGCCATAAAACATAGTTCACAGTCACATTAGTCAAATATTCCACGTATAGGGCCTATACGAGGGGCCTATTCGTGGCAGTATATAAGGCTGATTTTTGACTATGATACGATGTTGTCTGGGCACGTGAATAAAGGTATACGATGCATATAGGTCTATACGCATTGTATACCTTTGAAATTGCACTTCACATATAGTGGCATGCAGACGGTTGTTCATTCTTATTCTCATTTTGCTTATTTGTTGTTTCGTTGTTTGATCAATCGCGGACTTCCTTGTTCATTCAACAATACAAATGTCAACGTTTTGGGACGACAACTATTTCTTTGGGCAATATTCAAAAGAGTCATGAAACCGATCTGTTAAAATTTATTAACTTAAATTCTCTGTTGTTTTTAATATTAGATGTTTATCATACCATTGTTTTGGGAGGAGTCTGGCACTCTGGATTCTAACGAGTAGGGGGAGGAGGAGGTTGTGTCCGATGTTCATTTTGATCAAAACTGACCATTGCTAGATTTGAATGAGCCTTCGCCTCTGCCTCCCCCTATTGATGAACCATATTATCTGGTGTAACAAGGGTGACTAGATGACGGATACAGGTGTGAATCTTTTTATGTATAACAAGACTATCCAGACGACCGAGGATACAACGGTGAGCCTCTAAACACACCACCGTATCATGATTAGCAACCCCCTAACCCGAAAAATGCGTATGAAACTAACAATGTATCACATTCTTTGTACATGCAACAAGACTATCCGGACAGCGGAGGATATGGTTGTGAACCTCTGAACACACCACTGTATGATGATGAGTAACTACCTAACCCAGGCAATCCGTATGAAAGTAACAAGGTATCACATTTATTTAGCTACGTGAGACAATGATATACATATGCTTCTTAGTTAAATGTTATATATGATTAATAAATATAAAATGTAAGTTATCCGTACCGGTGTTTCAAATTTTCGTGTCTTTAAAAGAACCGAAGGCTTGGGCACAAAGAATGGCAAATGAGAATGATACATTGTTGTGACTAGGTGATCGAAGACACATGGCTGAAGGATCGGGAGGGTCTGGCTTGAATGTGACGCATCGTATTACAACCACGATTAGAAAAGCCGGGAGTAAAAAACTTGGGCGGTGCGTCATACTACGCATGACATCTGGATGTTAGAAGCATTTAGTACTAGAACATAACCATGAGCCTGCTGAGCATCTTTCGGGCTACGTGTTCTGCGAATATTTCCCCCAACGAATACAAGCTGGTGGAGCAACTAACAACTCAAAACATGGAGCCACGCAACATTTTTCAAACGTATAGGAAGCAAGACCCTGATAGCTTCCATATTCCGAAAGACGTACAAAATGTGGTGTAGAAGATTAGAGCCTCACAGAAAGACGGAAATACTCCCATTCAGAAACTTGGAAAGCATACTATTGTCTAACCATTTTGTTTACGAGACCAGTAAGGAACCCAAAACAGATGTCGTAACAGAGCTTTTATTTGTTGATCCATACTCGTATGATATGTGGCGTGCATTCCCGCATGTGCTATTGATCGACACAGCATACAAAACAAACATGTACATCATGCCATTTGTCCAAGTTGTGGGTTTGACGTCGACCAACAAGTTGTTTTCTATCGCCCACGCGGTCATTTGTAAAGAACAGAAAGATAACTATGTATGGATACTTGAAAGGATCAAGTCTATGTTGGATGACTGTATGGGGCCATGTGTAATTATAATGGATAGAGACCGGGCTCTAATTAATGCGTGTGCTAAAGTATTTCCGAACGCCTCTAGGTGTCTTTGCAGGTTTCACATACAACAAAATATTTGTAAACACTACAAGACCACCTTTACTAACAATGATCGGGAGAAATTTCTTAAATTTTGGGGTATATTTTGTGACTCCCTACAAAATACATATAGAACTACAACTTGAACAATTTGTATGAGCAATTTATGGATTCCAACCTTGCAAGTAATTTTTATACAACATATGATTCTCACCTTCCTTTATATTTCACACCTATACATTTATTTTTGTTATTTTATTTTTTAGGTATCTTTAAGTATGTACATGAAATTTGGCTAAAGATTATAGAGATATGTTTCTCTTTGCTTGGACTAACAAGAGTTGCAACTTTGGTCAGTGTACCATCAACAGAGTTGAGAGCCAGCACGCCGCTTTAAAGAGGTACATTCGAGGTAGTAAGAGCTCGCTGGACCGATTAGTGTACATGTCATTGATATATTCGAAACACAGGTGGTAGTAATAAGGAAAAGTTTCCAAGAAAGCGTTGAAGCAACAATGAACGACCACAATATACAACTGTTTGACAACCTACGTGAAAAAGGGTTCACATAAAACACTTGACTTGTTGGAAGGAGAGCTATCGAGGAAGCTAGCCGTGTCGCACGAACATCATCCATCAAGTGGTTATTAGATGTGGATTAGTTGTGGGTTGTCATGTGCTTGTCGGTTGGATAACTATCTACGTATAGGTTATAGTTGCTAAACATACAACCCTTTTGCGATTTAGAACGATATTATACAGTTGCACCTATCTATGTGCTAAGATTCCTGTAGCTTCAATTATGGCTTCCTATCTGCTTAACTAGAATCTTTAGTTATTTCATTCACACACATAAGACATTGTGTTTATAGTATGTGCAGGGCGTAAGATTCAACTTTAAGACGTAAATGTGTTCCAGCGAAAACTTAACTAATGTAACATTCGTCAAAAACCGGGTTATCCAAACCCGCTTCGTTTATTAAACCGAATAATCAGTTATAAATTTTGTTGCGTATTTAATGCTCAAATTAATTTTAAACGATACATAATTAATAAACATTGATAGAAGTTTAAACCAAAATTAATAAATAACAAAAATAAAAGAATAAAAAAACAATTGAGGCTGCCGGGTTTCGAACCCGGGTCAGCCGGCTAACCAAACAGCCAACACACCACTCCGCCACCCGCTTAGTTTGGAATAATACTGAAACAATTAATACTTAATATAAAACTCGAAACTCAAAGATAGGTAACCAGCGCGCCCAAATCCGCAATCGCCGGAAAATACGCGAATTTGCGACCGTTTTCCTTTGACTCCGGAATCAGGCAAGTGTAATTAACGATTAACGTCAGTTATAACCGAAAACCTTAAAAGCCACTCATTCAATTCGTCAAAATCATAACCGAAGGATGATTAAGTCACTTGACCGAAAACCGTCGAACATGTTAGCTATGAATATCAAGTCCGAAGATTGTAAGTCTCGTTCAATTCATAACCACACTCTCACCGCATTTTGAAAACCAGTCTCTGTTTCGCCGGAATTCTCTGCAAGTCGCCGGAAAACCGAACCCATTTCATCTCTTTTGCCTTACTCTATAAATAGGACTTCTAGAGCTTCAACAGAAGTCACCCACACTCACCTCAAACTTCCTGAAGATCCTCTGTCACAAGTTACACGTCGCCGGAAAAGTTTCAGTCACCGGAATTTTCTGTCGGAGTTAAACCGAAAAGTCTAACACCTCGCCCAATCGGTACAAACAATTAACTTTCTTCAATACTGTTTATATGCATTTGTTTAAAACTGGGAATCGAAATTATGTGGGCTAACAGTCGGGATTGGGAGTTCTGGGTTGTTTTAACGAAGAAGATGAAGTTTAGGTTGTGTATATATTTAATATAATTCGGGTTATATCTCGGGTTAGACACACAGTCCAGCGGTGGACTGTGTGCATTTGAAACATAGAGATACCGAGTTCGAGTCTGTCCTTGTTCCGATTCGTCACAATATTCAAACCTTTTTATAAAACCCAAATACGGAACCCTTCAGTTAGTATATAAGATTAATAAAAACAAGTATTTTAACCAGGTTAGACACACAGTCCAGCGGTGGACTGTGTGCAACGTTAAACAACAGGTCCCGGGTTCGAGATCTGTTATGTGCACTGGTTCGATATAATTAAAATTCTTTTTAAAAATAAATGATTTCTGGATAAATCTAAATAGTATATAAGTATAATTATAAACAGAAATATTTCGGGTTAGACACGTAGCTCAGTTGGTAGAGCTGCGTGCACGCGTACGAGAGGTCACAAGTTCGAACCTCACTCAGCGCAAACAAACACAAGTCCAAACCGGTCAACAGTCAAAGTCAACGGTCAATGGTCAACGGTCAAAGTCAAAAAGTCGACATCTTTTTATTTATTATTTATTTATTTATTTAATCAGAAAATTATTTAAAAATACTTAAAAATAATATTTTTAAAGTTAGAAAATGACCTTAAACTCACAAAAATAAATCTAAAAAAATCCTATTAAAATTGTTAATAAAATCCACTTATTTACCGAACCATTATGTTATTATTTAGGTTAGTTTCTCTCGTGGTTAAATTCAAATTCGTGCGCATTCATCATCAATCCAAGAAACGCAACCACTGTGAGTGAATTCTTACAAATTCCCCTTTTTATTCATGTTTTGGGGTGTATCATGTGTCGCTTAAATTAATTCGCTTATTCAAACTCGTGCTATACCATTATATGATCTAAACTTAGAATGTAAATATTGTTTGTTGTTATGTATTACATATTGTCAAGTTGTATGCAAATTATTTATTAGGCCCATCAGTTCCTCGTGGGAGACGAGTTGAACAACGCGTGCCTCAAAACTCATTCATTAGGCCCATCAGTTCCTCGTGGGAGACGAGTTGAAAAACGCGTGCCTTAAAACTCATTCATTAGGCCCATCAGTTCCTCGTGGGAGACGAGTTGAACAACGCGTGCCTCAAAACAATCAATTGTTGTATGTGTGTGCAATATTTAATATTATGTGTTTTGTGAATAAATTTACATCTACATTTACTCATATGTGGTTATGCACTTTATTTTATAATCAATATAATAAACACGTTTAAATGTTTTCATAGGATTCACTCGCCAACTTTTTGTTGACCCAAAAACCATTTTTACACATGATACAGGTGGACAGGATGAAGCAAGGAACACATAGGAAAGTGCCTTAGAAGAAAAATAATGAAGTCTAGAAAGATGTATAGAACATGTTGTACTTGTATGATTTGATTGTATGATCTTCTTTAATATTGTAATAATAAATATGAAACATTATAATAAATGTCATGAGCTTTGATGAAAACCCAATCATGCCCCGATCACCTTTTTCTGCTGCGGGTCGGGGTGTGAGAGATTGATATCAGAGCTTTTGACTATAGGGATATAGGATAGGTTATTAGACCCTTAGAGCCTATACTATAGTTGATTAGATTTTAATTGTTTATGTGTTACATGCAAACTAATGATGTTTATTTGTTTCGTATTTATACATACACAAATGCATGCAAACACTTCCAATATTATATTTTGTGATACATAATGAATTATACTTACAGTCAAACATACAAAATTACATACACATTCATCATACATATTTCAATGTTCACATATTCAAATCACCTTCATACTTCCGTTATTCAAGATTTTGTCGCATTTTTTATTTTTCAAATCTCATCAAAGTGAGTTCTGCGACGGGCATGTAGTAACTGTAAGGGTACAAGTACCGGTAGTCGGAACGTCCTGTCTAGGTTGGCATTCGTATAAATCCAATATAACGGACCAGTTTGTCTACCTAGGGACTAACGATGAGAGTACGAAGGACCTATTAGGCCAAAGCATGCCACACCAAACGTCGTTCGAACTAACCCCACTTTGAGTTGTCACCGTGTCCACACCTGGATGCACTCCGAACTTCATACGTTACATACATATTTCTCGATTTTCTCCGGGTGTTAGTGTACGTAACCAGGCAAACACATGCGAACCATATGAAAAACCCGGTAATCATGGGGGCCCACATGATTACGAAGGTGAAGTATGGCGGCATGCAAGGCCCAATTACGAGCAAAGCCCAAGACATCCTATGGATGTAGTAGATTTATTATTCTATATTTATTTTATGAATGTTCATTCCTAAATACGACACATGACCCCTAAAACGTCCAACTCATACTCTTGATACGTATTCCTTGTAGATGTCTTCTAGTCTCGCTCGTAGGAAGATAAGATCAGGAAAAGCCCGCGAGCGCATGGCTGCCCAAATCGCTCAACAAATGGTTGCCGTGACACTCAACATTGTAGTTCAAGTTCAACAAGCCCTTACCGCAAATCCCGTCAACCCAATCAATCAACAAGATCAAAATGTTATCAACCCTCCCCCAAATACCACTAAATACACCTTCAAGCATTTCAAATCCTGTGACCCTCCAAAATACGAAGGGACTGAAGGTGTCACCGCTCTCCTCCATTGGTTTGAGGAAATGGAAAACACTTTTCTAAATTGCGATTGCCCCGATGATCGCAAGGTGCGATATGCTACCGGTCGTTTGCTTGGAATAGCACTCACATGGTGGAATACAGAGAAGGCCAAACGAGGTGTTGAAGATGCTATGACTTTGACTTGGGAAGAGTTGAAGGAAATCATGACAAGACGGTTTTGCCCAAGAAGCGAAATCAAGAAATTGGAGGATGAGTTCTATTCTTTGAAACAAAAGGAAGGCGACCACACCACATACAACAAGAGATTCCTTGAGTTAAATCAAATGGTCCCCAACTTGTTCACTCCCCTCTACCGTTTGATCGAGCACTACATTCGAGTCTTCCTTCAAAAATTCAAGACTCCGTAATAAGTACCACACCTGTAACTTTGGAAGCAGCAATGGAGTTAGCTACAGAGCTCACCGAGAACCGCATACGGAATAAAGACTTCACGGAGGAGAAGAAGAAGGATAAAACATCAACTGAAACCTCAAACTCCACCCAAACCGAATCCCCTTCTCAACCCATTTCTAAGAGAAAACGAGATGGGCAAATATTCGCTGTCACCCAACACAATCAACCAACTTCACAAGCCATACCCCTCCAAGCTATCCCAATCACTCAAGTAGCACCCAACTCAACTTACCCAAATAAGAAACCTTACTTTGGACCTCACCCTCAATGCAACACCTATTTTTATCATCATCCATCTACCTTACCTTGTCGACTATGTGCGAACTGTGGACGCTATGGACATTTGAGCAAGGTTTGCCGCACCTCTCAAAACCAAACCTCACCCCCTACTCAAAACATGATCCAAACATATCAACAACCCCAATACCCCATGCTCCCATATGTCCGAGCTTGTTTCAATTGTGGCGACCCTACCCATTTTAGAAACACGTGCCCTCGATTGGTTAACATCATCAACGCCCAAGCTCAAGCAAACCCAGTTAACCAAGCAAATCAAGAAAACCTAACCACTAGGCCACCAGCAAGAGGAAGAGTTTACAATATCAACGCCAATCCTGTTGAAGATAATAACGGCCCAAACGAACCACCCAACTAGTTTTCTTCACCAAAAATCAAGAATTCAACTCCAACCGCTTAGTTTTTATGTTTTCTTTATGTTTATCTCAATCTTCACGTATCTCAATTATAAATTGGAAATTTTATCCAAGAATCTTATGCGAATTACTATTTCAGTTTTGTTTTATACTCATTGATTTAACATTCATATCATCATACCTCACGACGTATCTCCGTCTCATCATTTAAAGAAGATGGGCTGTGTCTCACTTCTACATAGACTAACCTCTTCATCATAACAAACGAGAGAGGTATTGTCAGCATTCAAACATGTATACTTTCAGAATTAAGACTCAAGCTTTGGTTGTTGTGTTTGTTTGTGTTTTAGAGTCACATAGAACTAATCATAACTTACTGATAAAGCCAATGAAAATTTGACAAGAATATGGTGGATACGCCGCTGGTACTTCCTATATATAAGTATTCTTGCCAAAGGATCAGAGGCATTATCAGGCGGTTATGAGAAGTTCCATGTAGGATTTAGTAATGTCATGGTTGAAGTTTGTTTTATACTCACTGATTTAGCATTCATATCATCATACATCTCAACGTATTTCAATCTCATCATTCAAAGAAGTTGGGCTGTGTCTCACTTCTACATAGACTAACCTCTTCATCATAACAAACGAGAGAGGTACTGTCATCATTCAAACATGTATACTTTCAGAATTAAGACTCAAGTTTTGGTTGTTGTAGTCACATAGAACTAATCATAATTTACCGATAAAGCCAACGAAAATTTGACAAGAATATGGTGGATACGCCGCTGGTACTTCCTATATATAAGTATTCTTGCCAAAGGATCAGAGGCATTGTCAGGCAATTATGAGAGGTTCCATGTAGGTTTTAGTGGTAGAAGTTTTGCTTTAGGATATAACCGTATCTTTCCAAACGCATCAATTCTCTCAAAACTCTTATGCATGAGATTATACCTAGTCAATCAACTCTGTTTATCAATATTCTTTATCGTAGGCATCAAAAAGCGATTCCTGTAGCCGGGTATTCAACCTTTACTAGGAACGTTACCGCCTCCAATAAAATTTAAACTCTTACCCCCTTCTAAGTATGTAATTGCCAAAACTACCCTCCTTTTGAGTCAAACATACCACTACTTAAATTTCGGGACGAAATTTCTAAAAGTAGGGGATATTGTAACATTCGTAAAAAACCGGGTTATCCAAACCCGCTTCGTTTATTAAACCGAATAATCAGTTATAAATTTTGTTGCGTATTTAATGCTCAAATTAATTTTAAACGATACATAATTAATAAACATTGATAGAAGTTTAAACCAAAATTAATAAATAACAAAAAATAAAAGAATAAAAAAACAATTGAGGCTGCCGGGTTTCGAACCCGGGTCAGCCGGCTAACCAAACAGCCAACACACCACTCCGCCACCCGCTTAGTTTGGAATAATACTGAAACAATTAATACTTAATATAAAACTCGAAACTCAAAGATAGGTAACCAGCGCGCCCAAATCCGCAATCGCCGGAAAATACGCGAATTTGCGACCGTTTTCCTTTGACTCCGGAATCAGGCAAGTGTAATTAACGATTAACGTCAGTTATAACCGAAAACCTTAAAAGCCACTCATTCAATTCGTCAAAATCATAACCGAAGGATGATTAAGTCACTTGACCGAAAACCGTCGAACATGTTAGCTATGAATATCAAGTCCGAAGATTGTAAGTCTCGTTCAATTCATAACCACACTCTCACCGCATTTTGAAAACCAGTCTCTGTTTCGCCGGAATTCTCTGCAAGTCGCCGGAAAACCGAACCCATTTCATCTCTTTTGCCTTACTCTATAAATAGGACTTCTAGAGCTTCAACAGAAGTCACCCACACTCACCTCAAACTTCCTGAAGATCCTCTGTCGCAAGTTACACGTCGCCGGAAAAGTTTCAGTCACCGGAATTTTCTGTCGGAGTTAAACCGAAAAGTCTAACACCTCGCCCAATCGGTACAAACAATTAACTTTCTTCAATACTGTTTATATGCATTTGTTTAAAACTGGGAATCGAAATTATGTGGGCTAACAGTCGGGATTGGGAGTTCTGGGTTGTTTTAACGAAGAAGATGAAGTTTAGGTTGTGTATATATTTAATATAATTCGGGTTATATCTCGGGTTAGACACACAGTCCAGCGGTGGACTGTGTGCATTTGAAACATAGAGATACCGAGTTCGAGTCTGTCCTTGTTCCGATTCGTCACAATATTCAAACCTTTTTATAAAACCCAAATACGGAACCCTTCAGTTAGTATATAAGATTAATAAAAACAAGTATTTTAACCAGGTTAGACACACAGTCCAGCGGTGGACTTTGTGCAACGTTAAACAACAGGTCCCGGGTTCGTGATCTGTTATGTGCACCGGTTCGATATAATTAAAATTCTTTTTAAAAATAAATGATTTCTGGATAAATCTAAATAGTATATAAGTATAATTAAAAACAGAAATATTTCGTGTTAGACACGTAGCTCAGTTGGTAGAGCTGCGTGCACGCGTACGAGAGGTCACAAGTTCGAACCTCACTCAGCGCAAACAAACACAAGTCCGAACCGGTCAACAGTCAAAGTCAACGGTCAATGGTCAACGGTCAAAGTCAAAAAGTCGACTTCTTTTTATTTATTATTTATTTATTTATTTAATCAGAAAATTATTTAAAAATACTTAAAAATAATATTTTTAAAGTTAGAAAATGACCTTAAACTCACAAAAATAAATCTAAAAAAATCCTATTAAAATTGTTAATAAAATCCACTTATTTACTGAACCATTATGTTATTATTTAGGTTAGTTTCTCTCGTGGTTAAATTCAAATTCGTGCGCATTCATCATCAATCCAAGAAACGCAACCACTGTGAGTGAATTCTTACAAATTCCCCTTTTTATTCATGTTTTGGGGTGTATCATGTGTCGCTTAAATTAATTCGCTTATTCAAACTCGTGCTATACCATTATATGATCTAAACTTAGAATGTAAATATTGTTTGTTGTTATGTATTACATATTGTCAAGTTGTATGCAAATTATTTATTAGGCCCATCAGTTCCTCGTGGGAGACGAGTTGAACAACGCGTGCCTCAAAACTCATTCATTAGGCCCAGCAGTTCGTTGAACAACGCGTGCCTTAAAACTCATTCATTAGGCCCATCAGTTCCTCGTGGGAGACGAGTTGAACAACGCGTGCCTCAAAACAATCAATTTTTGTATGTGTGTGCAATATTTAATATTATGTGTTTTGTGAATAAATTTACATCTACATTTACTCATATGTGGTTATGCACTTTATTTTATAATCAATACAATAAACACGTTTAAATGTTTTCATAGGATTCACTCGCCAACTTTTTGTTGACCCAAAAACCATTTTTACACATGATACAGGTGGACAGGATGAAGCAAGGAACACATAGGAAAGTGCCTTAGAAGAAAAATAATGAAGTCTAGAAAGATGTATAGAACATGTTGTACTTGTATGATTTGATTGTATGATCTTCTTTAATATTGTAATAATAAATATGAAACATTATAATAAATGTCATGAGCTTTTATGAAAACCCAATCATGCCCCGATCACCTTTTTCCGCTGCGGGTCGGGGTGTGACAACTAATTACCGTCTAAACTGACGGATAAGGAGGTCGATGTGGTAGAAGAGCTCAATATCATGAGGCAAAAATAAGAGTCATATATCCTATCCAGAAAGAAATCTTGTTGTCGAAGATTAAATTGGTATTGACCCCATCCAAAGCTTACAAGAAAGCACAAATTATACAACAAGATACTCGCGGTCGTCCAACATTAAAGAAAGTAAAACAAAAGATAGATGACATTGCGAGAAGTAGCTCATTCAGTGAGGCAAGTAGCTCCTTTGCAAGTTTTCCAACAAAGTAGGTATGATGCTCCCCGGCACAACTCATACGTATCATCATGACTTTCGTAAAAGAGATTCAGTTGTAAAGTCTCAAAAACCTTAACTACAACGAAGTCGTTCAACGACTTCTAAAAATAAGAAGATATGAGATGATCATGGGTTTCCATTAATCGTGGGGGATGAGCATGTGAACAATATCATACGATTTAAGAAACAGATTCCAACAGCATTTCACCCGTATGTCTTGAGTATAAAAGATGTGTTACCGGATGGTAATTGTGGGTTTCGCTTTGGGCTTAGGTATGGATCAAAAGCTATGGGGCTTCATTCGAAAAGAATTTGTAAAAGAGATTGACACCCATAAACCTACATGGTAAAATACTCGACACATGGAGCCTTAGAGAGTTTCAACAAATACATACATGCATAAATTGGCAATTAGTGGAAGCTTGCCCCCTAGTCACTTGATGGACATGCCCCACACATGACTTCTCATTGCGCAAAGGTTTGGTGTCATCGTTCACCTGTTAAGCATCTATGGGAGTTTTACTTTTTTCTAGACATTGGATCCTCCTGACAGCATATGATCTTAAGTGATAACGCTCATACATGTTAATGAGAACCATTTCACACATGTTAAGTTGGAAGGGGATTATCCTATGTCTACACCAGAGAATGTATGTTTGATTCACCGAAACAACAATGCGGAATAGTGGGAAGAAATGTATAGGTCATTCCTAGAATGGTAAACATCGATAATGAATTCCGATCCAGACCAAGACCCGAGTGTACATTATATTGATTTGTAAGATTTCTTTGTAACATTTTATTTAATTATTATTAGTACTTTTCTTATTAATAGTATTAGGATAAAAGTTAACTAAAATATAATTTAAAGAAAACAAATATACACCTAGAGGAACAAAATAACCATTATAGCCCTGGATTTGCCCATGTATAACCCAAAACCTAGGCTAAAATGGTAATTTAACAAGAATGATGTATGCCACGCGTGACAAACGGCAAATAACCAGTAATTCTGTACAAGCCAATCACTATTTTTATTACATAATCTCATGCATTTTATCGTAATTTAATTATGCAACTAAGTCGTACGTCATATAACGGTTATATGACAAGTTAAAACATACTATAACATATATTGATTTTCGTCACGTCACAAAAACAAGTCAAACTATGTCCTAAAAGTGTTGGTAGAAAGGGTTGGACACACTATTCACGGTTACACTATTCATGTCAGCAAAGTGACCAAAACATAACAGAACGATGAGTAACGACATACAAATGACATAACTGAGACCATATATACATAAAACCCTTAGTGTTGGAATACATCTTGCAATACTACATAACGTTCCGGTATAACACTTAAATCACGAAACTGTTCGAACAATCGATAAATATAACAATTTTAACACGTCCACAACATTAATACAACATTTTCGGGACTCCAAAATTATAAATTGATAATGACAAGTACCTTAAAACACTTTGAGGATATCAAAATATATAAAAGACATCGTTTCCGGTATTACGACCAACAGTGTACAACTTGACCGGAAAGCGTCCGATTGCCTAACCAACAAAGATTTCACCACCCGATAGCTTCGTACATTAATCCAGCGAACTAGTTAAGCATCATTTAGGATCCAAAATTTCTTCAAACATCTTGAGGTTGCGGAAGTACAACTTCCAGAAATATTCAGCGGTAAAATATATAAGTGTCGTTATTGAGCGAATAATGAAACGGAAAGCGTTTCAGCCACCCAAACTCAACATCAACTAGTCTAGTGAACTAGTTAGCCTTATTTAACACCTTAACAACACATTATTACTCTAATTAAATCACCATTAGACTAATCACACCTAAATATCTTACCTTTTTAACATGTGATACATAAAAAATTTACACTTAACCCCCCCTTTCATATTCACAGTTTTGGTGGGTCCCCCTAGACCCACCACTTGCTTGATTAGATAAGATGATGGAAGAAGTATGACACTACTAGATCTCTTCTTGACTTTTGGAAGGATTGCATGTTATTATAACAACTACACATCTAATTCTCATCATCTTTTACACCTTTCAAAACACACACAACACCCTTTAGCTCTCTCTCATTCTCGGCCCACCCACCACCACATAACACCACCATCTTCCACCCTAAACACCACATTTTAATCACTTTCAAGCCATAACAAGATCATCCAAGGAGCTAGCAAGGATGGAGGATCATTAGGGCTTTCTTTGGAGCGTCTTCTTAATCTTCTTTTAATCTCATGCAAACTTGTAAGCCCATATTTCACCATTTTTAAGCTCATTAGTATATGTAAATCATGAAAGTACTTGTTCATAATCTTGAAAACAAAGAAAGATCAAACTCAATAACCCTAACTTCACCTTAATAACCCACTAAATATGAAGTATTATGTGTTGATTATGTGTATTAGTGTTAGCTAGTTAAGATGATTATGTTGATTATGTTAAAGTAAGTTGTTCAAATGTGTGATCTTGTATGATTAAGGTTATAAATGATGATTTAAATATCGTGATGTTTAAATCTAAGCAAGATCATCAACCTCATGATCCATGAACCTTACTACAACTTAAAAATGATTTATTACATAACCACCATAGTTTTTATTATGATCATCTTAAAAGTTTAGTAAACAAAGTAGTTTAAAGTGGAGATCTTGATTTCAAAGTATAATAAAAATGATGTCTTTAAAAATCTAGTAAGTATGTGAAGATTTATTGTTTTTAAACAAGTTGTTAAATATGTATACTTATAAATCATGCATGCAAAGTTGGTATATTGAAACTTGATTTGGAAATTGATTATGATTATGGCTTAAACATGGTTAAATACGTTTTTAAAACGTGAAAAACGCCATAGTTTAGGGGAAACTATGGCGGAATTTTCTAAAAACTAATCGCGATTAAAGTATGATTAACGGGGCTATACGCGATTAATGACCTTAATCGTTATTAAGAAAGTTTTAATGAAAAGAGTTAGACCCTAACTTTCCAAGGATTTAATAACTACTTTATATATATTTTTACAAGTTAAAAACAGACATTATTTATTATATATAATGTTTATATAATATATATATATACCTTTTCATCATCATATGTGTATATGTTTATGTGCTAAGTGTATGTATTTAGATGATATAGGATGATCTAAATAATACTCAAATACATGCCATGAAAATACTTATAAGAAAACAAGCATAAGCTACAACACAAATACATGTACACTAATATCCTCAAGAATACCAAGGAAATGCTAAGACATAGGATATACATGTAAACCTTACTTATAATATATCCTTAAAACAAATAATTGGACGAGCGGATAGTTCGGACAACGGACAAATTTATAAAATATTCGTTTCACCAACGACAAACGATCATATTACCATCACGGGGGACTACTACGACACTTGGATGTTTTTTGACGCGAAAATATATATATTAAACGACTACGACAACACGTCTAAAAATAATATATTTTTAGGTAACTTAACGGATATGCATATTAACGATAACAAAACCCGTAAAGTTAGAATGTATAAAAAATTGCTAAGTGATTTTATATAAGTATACGAAACATACTTAAAAATCCATACTTTAGTAAACATTACCAAGTGTAAGATTATAAACAATATGGACTCATATAATTATTTTGGGCTAGGCCCAATAACATAAATACATAGGCAAGGTCCAATAACATAAAAACATGGGCAAGGCCCAATTCCATAAAATACATGGGCTAGGCCCAACCACATAAAGTTATTGGCTAGGCCCAATCGCATAAAGACATGGGCTAGGCCCAATCACATAAAGCATGGGCTAGGCCCAAAGACATAATGACATGGGCTAGACCCAATGACACGCGTGCAAGGCCCGTTCATACACGAATAACTAAATGACTATATATATATATATATATATATACTCGAACAAACGAACTACCAACACTATAATAACATTAAAGTTGTTCTACTTTGAAAAATAAATACATAACAAGAATCCAATATGAACAACTTGTACGAGGTCTAACGAGACCTATATGTCTAATAAAGTTAGTACACATGTAGGTTACACACGTGTATGGACGCTCGAGTTTCAATAGTATGACTTGCGGATGCAAAACAGTGATTTCATGTCCATCCTTTCAAATATTTCAAATTTTGTTTTTAAAACTGTCGAGGGGAAACACATGTCATAACAAACGGTATGTTAGCTATGGGGTTAGATGACAACATGATCAATGTGCGTAAGTAGGATGATGACAATAATAACCATTAATCACTTAGTGACCAAGGTGCAAAAGGTATAGATCTATTGAGTTTGAGGCGCGCTCCACTCCTGGTTGGTATACCCTTAGGAGTGGTTTTGTGATCCCAATGATGTCAAAGTTGTCTTGGTTTGGTTACTTACTTATGGCACATATATCAGGGTGCTCGCTACACATTGATAGATCCTTGAACTCCATGAATGCCGATAACATACTAGGTTTTCATTACTGGATTACAAACATGACATTTCATACGAAAACAAAAAATACATGAACTCGCTAACTTTTGTTGACTTTTTAAAATTAAATGTATTTCAGGACACAAGGCGTGAGCTGGTGAAAGACTACGGGAAATGGGAATGAACATGACAACGAATTCCTTTTTGGAGGATTTGCCTCTTATATCACAACCTCATATGGGTATATAGGAGTCAAAACCTCAACATGCTTTTAGATGAAAACGATCTTTTGTTTCAAAGTGTAATGTAACTTAAAAAACTATATTTTGGGATAATATTGTAATCTTGTTTGAAACTTGTAATCTCACTTTGGGAAGTTGTAAACTTTTGTTTGAAATCATATATATGGCATCGTTGTTGATTTATATTTGGTTACACGATTGAATGCAATGATTACCACATAGTCACACGATTGTGTTTCCGCTACGACCAGGGTGTGACACCATATATAGAGTTGTGCTTGTCGTACAAGGTTGGTAGACTTTTTCCACCCAAAAGTATTATTATTATTTAATTTAAACTCAAATTATCATTTTAGCCCTGGAATAGGTGTCGTATAACCCCCATCTCAGGGCTACAATGGTCATTTGACCATATGACACCTATTTGAGGGCTAAAATGGTCATTTGATGAGGCCAATATACACATCGTACAAATATATACAATGCGTATATAAGCCTCGTATAAGGGCAGGGGTTACCCATACAACCGCTGCATACTATCAAACACAAACACACACGAAATGCACACACGTTGCATACATATCGGTACTTTCACTACAATCTACACTTCCAGGTACGCATTTTATACCCTAGTTCACGTACTACCATTTAATTTGAGTTTTAACCATAGATTTGGAGTGAGTTTAGTGAAACTGCGATTTGGGGTTTAGGTTTTGGGGATGAATAAGACTATGGGGATATATGACCCCTATACTGTGCAGGTTTAATTTTTTTTGTTATATTTTTATTATTATTGTTATTTTTAATGTTGTTGTAGTTGTTATTATTATTAGTATACATATACCGTATTTCATACTTTTTTAATGTTATTAGTATAATTATTATTTTAATGTTATTAGTATAATTATTATTATATTATTATTATTAGTATTAGGATACCTATACCTTATTATTATTGCTATATTAGTATTAGTATACGTATACCGTATTATTAGTATATCGTATTATTATGTATTAGTATCATTCTTATTGTTATTGCATACGTATCCCGTAATTCATTTTTTAGCATGATGGACGAGGAGATGGAGGACTTCTAAATCGATTAGCGGCAACAGCAACCACCTCAGCCGTTGGATCCACTTTTGGGTCACCTGTACTTAGAGTTTCCACTGACTCGTCAGTCGCCCACCATTCTGGGAAGCTTAGGATGATGCACATCGGATGGCACGATGCGGTAAACTAAGAGGCACTAGAGAGCATTGATGAGACAGCTAGAGCCCAGGAGTTCATTCTGGGGGATTCTCCATGGGATTGCCTTTTTGAGTTATCATGTATGTCGTCCTATAGCTCATGGTCGAGTTTTTATCGTCATTCACATTTTAGCCTCATCGGCTGACCAGCCTGAGGAGATAGACGACCCGAGGCACCCCCCACCTAGAGATGTTTCTTTCCGCCTTGTCGATGTGCACGTGGGATCGTCTTTTGATTTATCATATATGTCATCCTACAAAGAGCTCCTGGTCGAGTTTTTGTCGTCATTCACATTTCAGCCTTGTCGGGCCGACCACCCTGAGGAGATAGACGACCCGAAGCACCCCCACCCACAGATGTTTCTTTCCGCCTTGTCGGTGTGCAGCGTACGATGACGCTAAGTCGATTTGCGGTGCGCTACACTTATACTACGAGGGTTTTAAGATGTGATAGACCCACGCTTCTAGGGTGCTGGGATGTGATTGCAGACGCTCCTTGGGACAACATACTATCCAAGGGGAGGGCTTTAGCTATACGTGACCCCCTCCATAGGTACGCACGTTTATTATAACTGTTATCATTAGTTATAAATTTTGTTATTATTACTGACATTCTCTGTAAGTATCTACACAGGTTGATCATCACCTCTTTTTCTTGTACTATTTGTTATACAAAATTTGTGCGCTCTTGGACACGGTTTGGCGCAATACTTCGCCTCCACACATCATCGACAAAAGTGGGGTTTGTTGTTCGACGGCGCGTACTTCACCATGATTTCCCATTCCTTTCTTTATTTATAGAATGATGACCAACGCTTACGGACGTAGATAGAGCTGTTGAGGTTGGAGAAGAGCACAATGTGTAGGATTAAACTTCTTAAGAAGTTCCCCGTTCTCGGCGAGTGGTTCCGCGCTCGGAACGAACAACTTTACTTGCCAGTTCCTTTGCAGTTAGACCTGTCTATCTGCCACCCCATCCAGGGCGCCTAAGCAGGCCGCAACTGGTCGGTCTTGATATTCCAACGCATCCACAGCTACCGCCACCATCCGGGCCATCCCAATTTCCCGCTTGTTCTTGTTTTTGTATTTTGTATTCAGTTGTAATTTATCTTTTGTTAGGTATGTACAAACTTATGTTATATATGTCATATTTAATTGTATTTCAGTTGTTATGTTATATATGTCATATTTAATTGGATTTCAGTTCTTAAGTTACGTGATGTTTCTTTATATGACATAATATTTCATAATAATTTGCTTAAAACGGTAACTAATAACTATTGAAAGTAGTTCAAACTTTAATATAATAGTTGTTAAAACGATAAACATGAAACGATATCAAAATGATATAATGTTTAGATGATAATGTTGAAATAGTAAATACTCAAACAATATAATATTGAAACAGTAAATGTTCAAACTTAATATTAATAGTTGTTAAGATGGTTAACATTGAACCGGTATAATATTTGAAATGGTAAACATTGAAATGATATAATACCTTAAACAATAATATTGTTGTAACAATAATACTGAAGTAGTATAATGCTGAAAATGGTAAAATGTTCAAACGATAACATTGAAACGGTATAATGTTCAAAAGTTGATATTAATAGTTATTAAAAGGGTAAATATTACACCATATAATATTTGAAAGGCTAATATTGAAACGATATACCGTTGAAACAAACGATAATATTGAAACGGTATAATGTTGAAAAGATAATATTGAAATGGTATAATGTTGAAACGACAATATTGAATTGAAAATGTATAATGTTCGAACCGGATCAGACTTTATATTAAAAAAGGTTTGCTTCGTATAGGCCTCTTATAGATCTATACTCAACGTATAGGCATCAATAAAACACCAAATTTTGGACTCCAAAAATTTAGATGCATCGTGTAGCCTATACGATGCGTATAAGCATAAAATCTATGTTTGACATCAGTAGACACTGAGTTTGAGGTAACCCTATACACATCGACCTATACGATGTGTATAGGCTAAAAAGTGTATAGATAGACAGTGTGAGTGTGTGGATGGTTTTAGCCTTTTTCTATTTCGCTATCATATGATAACTATTTTTTTTACCAATCCATAACAAATAAGTTGATATACTAACAAGTTAAGATCTAAAGCTATCAACTAAAATATAGATCTACATTTTTAGAACTAAATTAAACAAACTAATAAAGAAAAAAATATAGAACTTAAAAAAGAAATAAAATATTTCTTTATGCTTTTAATTGTTAGTGTTATATATTATGAGATGTACCTCTTGAGTTAACAGATAGCAATGATTTATCTATTATATTGATACATACAAATCAACTAAAGTACAGATCTACATTTTTAGAACTAAATTAAACAAACCAAAACGAAAAAAAATATAAAACTTAAAAAAGAAACAAAATATTTCTTTATGCTTTTAATTGTTAATATTATATATTATAAGATGTACCATTTGAGTTGATAGATAGCAATGATTTATCTATTATATTGATACATACAAATGAATTACCTCTTTAGCCTTAAGTTGACAGAAAGTATTCTAAATTAAGTTATCGACTTTGACTTTTATGAAAGAAGTCTTAACTTCAATCTTAAAAACAGTTATGTATTATTAGATGGCTCAATCTACTGGTGGAGCTACAACATCAATTTAATTTAGAGGTATTTCGAAAAAAATAATTGTTGTGTAATCATATAATAATAAAAAAAATAATAAATAAAGTAAACAAATAATTAATAGATTTGTCATCTTCATTTTTTCATAGCTTGAAATCATTCTGTCACATCGTCGCCCTTTATTTTATCAAAAGTTTTTTTCTTGACCACACAAACCATATTATTGTTCACATATTCCAGGCCCATTCGATTGTGTAAATCCGTCTTGACAAGCTTACATTTAGAAAAACATCTTTCAACGGTTGCGGTTGCAACCGGTAAAACCAAAGCTAGCTTCACTAGCTGATAAACCAAAGGCCAAGAACTATGTGTTCAGGTTTCCACCATAAGACGAGCAAGATCACTTATTCCACTCAGGTTCAAAAGGGACGATTTCAGCAAGTGCAAGTTCAAGCATTCAGGTTTAGTAGGGATGATCTAATGGTATTTCTATTCAGATCGTTGGCTTCTGTTCAATATAATCGACCTGTGGTTTCCATTGCCGCCCATAATCACAAATCAAAATGGGCCTCTTTCAATTATAATATTGTTTTGGTTATGGGGCTAACTTTATGAATTATATTTTAGGCCTTCTTTCAATTCTATTATTATTAATTTGGGCTTATTTTATCAGTCAGGCTTAATTCTTCTATAAGTTTTCCGTTTGTAAAACGTTTGGACTTATAAAAAATGAGATCTTAGTAATATTTATCCCATTTTTTGGTTAAGGGTATCATCGTGTTTTTTAGAGGTATCCTTTGTATAAAACCGAAAGAAAAACACTACGAATACGGGTTGAGTCGTAGCCCATGCTATGACTCGTAACACTATAGCTCCGCCCCTGGTTCTATCAATTTAGACACCTCAACAATCTATTTCGACATCCCCTACCATGGTATACGTGACGTATTGGCATGAATGTTAAAAGTTACAGTTGCAGATGTTAGTTCTTATTTGGCGGTAGACCTATACGCCTCGTATAGATCTATATTAGGCATATAGCCCTCCTTATACTAGGGCATAGGCCTATACTAGGCATATAGAAGAGGTTTTAAATTTTATTTTTTACAAACAATTTTATACAATAGTTATTATTTTAGCAAATTATAATAAATATTCAAGTAATATTTTATTTTAAAAAACATTGTTAAATTGGCAACTTTATATAAGAACATTAAATATAGATTTGCTAAACTAGATCAATAATTTATTTAAAGAACAATAACTTTGTTAATTAATCAATTGGTGATTTGTCAAATACGTATACTATACAGGATATATTATATGATATAATACTACACCTATGTTATGCGTTGTTATACCATACGAGGATATACCATACTACCCTATACTATATATATAATATACCTATGAGCATATACAGGATCTATACTGCAACTATAATCCTATACATGGCCTAGACAGTACCTATCCTATACCTATAAGTTTATACGGGACCTATACTACACATATAAGCATATGCAATACATATACTACATTTTTACGATACTACACATATACTATATCTACGCGTTACACCCTTACCTTATTTGGAAGCTTTATTTTATTTGCTTATTTATTATTAAGTACACTTTATGTAAATAAATATAAATATCATACATTTTATTTACATAATTATCTACATAAATTCTTTTAAACTATCTATAGCTATACATTTTTGGTTAAAAAAGTATATTAAACACAATGGTTTATATATTTATAATTAAAGGCCATAAATTCTTTTAAACTATCTATATCTATACAATTTTTAGTTAAAAAAGTATATTAAACACAATGGTTTACATATTTATAATTAAAGGCTATAAATAACAAATATGTTATTAACTACATAAAAAATTAATAAATAATGATTGAAGTTATAAAACATTTTGTTTAAACTATTGAAACTGACAACTCATACCTAGTAATTTATAAACTATTTGTAGAAATCTTTAACAAAAAAATATAAGGTTCATTTCTAAAGCTTTATGAACAATTTTTATAAACATGGTTTGCAGATTTAGTAAATTCTATTTGTTAATAAATTTCTATTAAAATTTTTAAACTTTATATAAGTTTAATTTGATTTAAATTGGTTGTCAAGAAATCTAGTCAAAAGAATTAAAACCCCTTAAACTATTTTTATTAATTTTTGTTTTGACTCTTAAACTTATTTAATTTTTCTCTAAAAATCCCACTATAAATAGAGGTTAAATCCTCATTACTTTTCACACCTCAACACATTCTTTCTTAACTTTTAAAGCACAAACAAATAAGTTTTACAATTTTATACATTTATATCTTTTGTTATAATTTTACTTTGAAGAATCACATTCTAGGATTCATACTAATACTAATTGTACTAATTGATGATTCAATCCTTGCGTTAGCCTTGCACATGCTTGTGAAAATTTATAGAATTCTATCTATTATTTAGTTAATTTAATCTTTATATTTTGTAGGTTAAATTGAACTTTATGTCCATTATGTTTCAATGTTTCGACAAGCATTGTCCTTTAGCTTTAAAAATTACGCTATATGTCCTTTATGTTTGCAACCATTAACGGGCGACGTCCTTTCAGCTAACCCCAGTTAATTTTTAATGTTAAAACCTCTCACGTGCACAACACGTGAGGGTATGCTCATCTTTTTACCCCAATAACATGCAATAAAAAGGGTATCCTCTCCCCTGATTCACAAAATTAGGGTTCCAAAAAACCCAATCGATCCTTTCATAGCTTTGCAACAAAATTGAAGTGGCAATGGTGCTTTGTTAGTGCGGAAAAGAAGATGCACTACGGACATCTTGGACTGATAGAAACCCAGGACGGTGTTTCATAGCTTGCCCTAATCTGGTTAGTATAACATCCTTCACTCTAGCCCTATTTTTTCAAAAATAAACTGATTTTTATAACCACGCAGGAATCAAACTGTGGTTTTTTATTGGATTAACCCTTAGATGTGTTAGCATTCAAGGGAAATCATTCCTGCACTTATTCATGGAAGAGATATACTTGAAGAACAAATCCGTGGACAGTTTGAAGAAGCTAGAAGGTTGAAGAAGTATTTGAAGATTAGCTTGGTTTTTTTTGTACTTGTTGTACTGTTTTTTAAGTTGTAATGTATGTAGGTTTTCTTTTGTGGTGTTTGGTAATGAAGTGCAGACTAATGTAGTGTTGTAGTTATATGGAAATGTTATTTCTAAGTCTTTGTAATGCTGCAGTTGAATGTGCAATGAAGTGCAAATGTTATAGTTAGTGTCCATATGCAAATGTGTAAAAACCTTTGACAGGTTTTTGAAAATGGGTATAGTCCAAATGTGGGCGTAAAAACAAAACTTTAAAATGTAATCTGTAGTTGAATGTGCAAAATGGGTAATGTGCAGTAGAAAATGTAATGTTCGTTTTGCAAACGGATCAAATAACCAATCATGACAACTACCAAACCTCCACAACCATTGAATGGTTACCCAACCACCATACCTACAACCACTAACCATAGTTAACTAGGCAGCCTATTAACTACCACCAAAACATAAGTGTCATAAACATCAAACATAAGTGTCACTAACCATAGACAACTTCCTTAACATCAAACATTAAACACTGTAGTAACAACCAACCAAAACATAAGTTTAAGAGAACATGCCATACTTAACATAAGATTTAGATAACGAAAGTTGAACCCCTTCAAAAGAAGTTGCCATAAACATAAATTAAGCCTTGTTGCTTTTCTTTGCAGCCTTGCCTTTACCATCATCAATAGTCTGCTTCCTTTTGCCTTACACATCACCACCAATTGCAACATTTCCTTTACCTCCATCAACAACCTGCTTCCCTTTTACAGTCTTGACCTGACACCATCATCAACAACCTGCTTACCTTTTGCACTCTTCGCCTTGGCACCACCTTCACTTGTTTTTAGGTCTCCCTGCTTGTTTGCGGTGTTTAGGTGGTTTTAGAGTTGTAGGAACCATTAACTTGGGCCACATAGACTTGCCACGGATTGGATTCACCTTGAAGCTATACACTTTCTTCTAATTATCTAACCTATACAAGGTATTCACCCAACTTTCTAAACATCCAACTTGGTTACCATTAGTTGTCATAAACCATATTGTAGCCACAACATGTCTACAAGGTATGCCTGATATCTCCCATGCTCTGCATGTACAATAATTTCGGTCCATATGAACTACACATTGACTCTTCCCGCTGACCTGATAATGATCATCACCATTCCACTACACAGAATACATGGTTGCCTACTTTTTGATAGCCTCCAATGTCTCTTGTGCATAGGGTGTTAGGAGTCCTTCGGTTCTTTCTTGGACGTTCATTATGGTTACAATTCTTCTCATGAGATACTCTCTAATATATTCCAATGCTAATATTATTGGCTTATATCCCTAGCATCAATGATCTTTCTGTTGAAAGCATCACACATATTGTTCATCAGCATCTAAGACATTGCCCTGTCTGTGTGAATAACAATGGATAAAACATTATAGATATCACAGATAGATTAACATTTGTACAAAAACAGAGTTTTACAAACCTGAAATTGAGCTAGGGTCCAATGCTCAGGTGGTATATTTGACAACCAGGCATGAGCATTTTTGTTGAATACCTTTAACTCCCCCATGGCCTCTTCAAACTTTGTACACTTAGTTGCTTTCCAAAGCTTATCCTTGTAAAGTTTACCCTTATATGACAACTTCATATTCTCATGAATATGATTTAAACAAAACATGCGTTCAGCCAATGGGAACAAGTTGTGTATGGCAGCCATAAGACCCTAAATAAAACAAAATCAAATACAACAAGTTTAAACTATATATGTAATTAGCTACTAACAATAATAGTGTAAATCACAGACCTTTTGTCTATCACTAGTGAAGGTGAAGTGTGAGTTGCTGCCGAAATCCAGATCATCACCTAAACATTGCAGAAATCAGGTCCATGAGCTAAGATTCTCAACCTCCACTATTGGATAAGCAACATGATATATGTTGTTGTTCGGGTCAGCACCAACAACAGATAAGACTTGACCCGGATAATGACCTTTCTTGAAAGCTCCATCCAACCCAACATATCCCTTCTTAGGGCCCTAAACCCCTGTTTCAAACCACCCAAGCATACATATATCCTTTTAAAGACTCTTGTGGTGTCATTCGGATTTCTCACAGGTTCAACCTCCATATGAACAGTTGACCCAGGGTTTGTGTTGCACAGTTCTTCCACATATGACCTCAACAAAGTATATTGTGTTTGTAATCCCCTTGAACCTGTCTCTTTGCCTTTATTTTGGCTCTGTAGGCTTTCATCTTAGAGACATTCACTTCAAATATCCTCTGAAAATGCTCCTATACAACCTTGACTAGTATTCCTGGATTTTCTTCAATTTGTTCCAACATTTGTTTTGAAAGGAATGTTCAAGTGCAAGCATACAGATCTCAGCAGTGAACACACTTGTGATCTGTGTTCAAAGTCTTGACAATCCAAGATTCCTTATCTCCATCTTTTGATACGAAAATGATCTAGGGACATAGATATTGGTGGGGATTTATGTTTTCCCCCTGCCACCAACATTTACTTTTTCATTTTGGCACTTTTCCATAATTGGTCCCTAATCTTTCATAACCTGTGTACCGTCTTCCTTAACCTCAAACTTTGGCATTTCTCCTTGACAAATTGCCCTAACTCTTTTCTTATCATCTTTAACAATCTTATCAGTCTTCTGGTTTCACAACATATTTTTTAGTTCTTTCCTTTGCTTCTTGTTTGGTGCCAAATATCTGACCTAGAAAGAAAGTGTTGTTGTTCACATTTTGTTTCCTTAAAAACCTTAAACTATGTCTCCTAATACTATTAACTACCAAATGTCTCATTGTCCAACAACTCCTCTTCAAATTCATATTTATCAACTACTTTGATGTCTTTAACACTCAAATCAATACTCAACTTATAATCCTGCATATCCACTTCAGGATCATCCATGTTATTATCCTTATCAAGAAGATAGTCACTGACACTGTCACTCTCACTGTCATCCTCACCCTCATGATCACTCTCATCATCTGCATTTGAAGCCTCACCAGACTCTATACTTACCCTTTTATCACAGTTTTCATTAGGCCCTTCATCTACATTTTCACCCTCATCTTCATTTAAACCCTCATCTACATTAGTATCATCCTATAGTACCCTGGTCTACCTTAGCACACTCATCTACATTAGTATCAGCTTATCATCTACATTAGTATCAGCCTTATCATCTACATCAGCATCCTTTTCATAATCTGTTATGGCTAAAACATCATGTTGTACACCACTTGATTGGCCCACTTCATTCCATCCCAACCGTAGAGAACCCTTAACCCGTTGGTAATTATAGTATCCACTATCCCATTCTCTTATTCTTCATTGGTTTCTTCAATAACCATCCCTCGTCTATTGGTGTAAACATTTGTGTTACCATGTTCAATATAAACATGTCCAATCCTGTGTTCAGGGACATATTTTAAAAGTTCTAACACATCAACATCACAAGCTAGGCTATGAAGACTAATATTTAAACCCTCTCCTAGTATTAAAAAATGATAGTAGATAATGATACCTTCTTCATAACCTAACATTATCATCGAAAGATCCAACTCGTGTACTGAGAACTTGTCACTATTTAGAAGATCGATGAAGTTATGCTTACCATTAACATATGCTCTACGAGGAAGTTTTGTGAAATTCCCACCATGATACAACCAAGCAGTAAACAGGGTATCATACACCTCTGCATTTCAAAAAATGAGCCATTTATACATCAAATAAATCAATACAATTCTAAAATATCAGCTAGTCATCTATTGAACACTCACCATAAATTTCATCAACATTTTGCTGGTCTAATGTCTCTCGTATGTAGAATCCTTCACTCATCATGTGTAAGATCCTAAACTCAACTGGAAATAAGGCTTGATCGTTTGAACTCGTCGTTGAATTTTAAAGGGGAAGGAGCAATTGGGTTTTTAACGTTAATTTTCTTGATCGAAAAAGGGATTATTAAATACAGGGCCAGACGAGTATATAAGGGAGTAAAAAGACGAGCATACCCTCACTGATGTGCACGTGAGGGGTTTTAATATTAAAAGTTAACCAGGTTTATCTGAAAGGACACCGCTCGTTAATGGTTGCAAACATAAAGGATATACAGTGTAATTTTTAAAGTTAAAGGATAACGCTTGTCGAAACATTAAAACATAAAGGACGTAAAGTGCAATTTACCCTATTTATATATATATATATATATATATATATATATATATATATATATATATAATTCTATTGAAATCGTTTTACACTATTTAAATCATATAGATTGTAGTTAATATTCAGAAACTATGTTGGAATCATAGAAATGTTAATTGGAAATTTTTACATAAGCTAAATCATACTTAATTATATATATATATATATATATATATATATATATATATATATATATATATTATTCATATAAATTATATATAAAACTTTTAATTCCAAACTTTATTAATCTATGTAATTTCAATAAGAGACTTTTCGACAATTTGAATCCATTTATATTTTCAGGTTTTTGTACTTTGTCATGATCTTGGAATATTTTTGGTGTTTTTAAAGACTTATTCACTATATATATATATATATATATATATATATATATATATATATATATATATTATAAAATTAATTAATTAACTAAAAACTATATATTTATGTCTATAACTTAATAATCGTTATGGTATACTCATTATTTAAAATTTATGGAGATAGTTATTTCTAATATATGTATTCATCATAACATATAAGTTATAAAAGTTATTTATCTAAACATTAATAACTCGACATTTCATACTTACACTATTTGTTTGTGTTATAAGCTTAAGTCATGTTTCACAAACTTATAAACTCTACATTTTGTATTATTTTTGAACTTGTAAATATTCCAACTAGACACTAATAGGCGACTTGAACAATTAATAAACATTTTGCATACTATTTTATTCAAACTATAACCTAGACATACACACACACACACACACATATATATATATATATATATATATAATATATTACAGTTTAAATAAGAAGAATTTTTTGTAAAAAAAAAAGAAGAAGTTTCAATCAATAAGAATATTTTATTTTACTTCATTTAATATTTACATTTAATTTTAATATAATTGTGTATTTGTAAACTTATATAGATCATTAATTTCTAGTCTTCCTTTTTAATAGCTAACTACATTAAATTTGTAATTTATTTTCAAAATATATATTTAAAAAAAATAAAAAAATAATTTAGAGTGTAGGACAAATTATTAGGTGTGTAGGATCAATTATGAGTTGTGTAGAATAACTTTAAATATGTGTAGGATAAATTCGAAATGTGTAGGATAACTTTTTACGTGTGTAGGCAAAAAAATAATGTAGAGAATGATAGTCTTAGTGAGTAATTAATTATTTAAAGATAATAATAAATGAGATAAAAGAAAAACTACTTAATATTTTATAATTATTCTCTTTGTTCTTTTTCTTCTCAATTAAATTTTCTTTTCAAATTAACCTCACCCTATATATATATATTTTATAGTAAATATCATGTAGATATGTTATTCCTATTGATCGAGTTGTATTCATACAAACTATACTTATTTTCATCACTTTGTATAAATACGATTTAAACTAAACTCCTAATTCATATAAACCTAGGAATCCCTATTCCAGTGTATTCATTGTATTCGCTTTATTCGTTTTAGTCATACTTGTATATTATATAAGTTGTTAGGACAATTTTTGGGATTTATTTCCAAAACGCTACAACTTGTGTTAAATTATATTTTGGCTATCTTCGCAACATGTGACTATTCATAGCCCATTTTCATTTTATATTTTGGGGTGTATCATGTATATGTATTAATCATAAATCGTTTTATATAATCATGTGAATTTCTTCACGCTTATGTGTTAAACTTTATTCGTTATGGGTTATTCATGCATTCATTCATGCTTTGATCATTAGCAATACCTGTCACATCCGTCAAAAACGGGTTTCCAAAACCCGCTTCGTTTATTAATCGAATATCCAGTTAAAAATTTTTCGTTGCTTATTTAATTCTCAAATTAAATTTAAACGATACATAACTAATAAATAAATTAGAATTTAAAATCTATAATTGAAAATTAATAATAAATAAGGAATAAAAAAATAAAAGGAGACGCCGGGTTTCGAACCCGGGTCACCCGCTTCAACAAACGCACAACACACCGCTCCGCCACTTGCCTTCTTTGTTAATATACTGAAACAAATAATACTTAAATTAAAACTCGAAATCAAGATCCGGAAATCAGCGCGCCCAATCCGCAGTCACCGGAAAAACCGACGATTTCGCAAATCACGACCGTTTTTCTTTGACTGAAACGCGTGAACTAACTTCGACATCGGTTATAACCGATGTCTAACCCCCAATTCCTGTCGTAACCCCCGGAAAAGTTTTGACCGCGAATCAAGGCAAAATTCCGACCCAATACATCCTGTTCTACCCTATAAATACCCCCCTCAACCTTCCGGGAATCCTTTCGTTCAAGCCCGCACACCTTTTCGTAGTTGAAGTGCTCAGAAACTCGTCGCCGGAGATTTCCAATCTCGCCGGAATTGGTCACCGGAAAACCGAACCCATTTCATTTCTTTGCCTTACTCTAAAATAAGACTTCTAGAGCTCAGACATAAAGCACCGCACTCACCTCAAACTTCTGGTAGAGCCTTTGTCGCAAGTTACAGTTCGCCGGAATTTCTTCCAGTCACCGGAACTTCATCGGAGATCACACCTGTTCGGTACAACATCCTTAAATCCTTTCCTGTTTAAATTATTTTCGTTATCAGTAATAATCAATCAGCTAATTCAATAAGATTTGATTAAACAGTCGAGTTATGATTCTGGGTATTAATTCAGTCGAAGAAGATGAAGCCAGACTAAATATATATGTATAATAAAACTTGGTATTTTAACTGGGTTAGACACACAGTCCAGCGGTGGACTATGTGCAATTTCAAAAGCGTACATCCCGGGTTCGAGCCACACTTGTTCCGACTTTCTGAAATAAAACCAATCTTTTTAAAACCTATTCGGATCATCCTTCAACACGTATATAAATATAGTATAATTCCGGATATTGATGGGTTAGACACCCAGCCCAGTTGATCGGGCTGGGTGCAAATTAAGTCGATGGTCACAGGTTCGATCCCCGCTAAGTCAGCCGGTCAGATGATATTTGAAACATTTTTAATTAAGTAAAATTCTGAATAAACTAAAAAGTATATAAATATAATTAAAATCAGAAATATTTCGGGTTAGACACGTAGCTCAGTTGGTAGAGCTGCGTGCACGCGTACGAGAGGTCACGAGTTCGAACCTCACTCAGCGCATAGAATAAACACGGTCCGACCGGTCAACGGTCAACGGTCAGAGTCAAAAAAGTCAACATTTTTTTTATTTTTTATTTATTTATTTAATCAGAAAATTATTTAAAAATACTTAAAAATAATATTTTTTTAAAAGTTAGAAAATGTCCTTAAACTCAAAAAAATAAATCTAAAAATCCTATTAAGATTATGAATTAAAAGAATTAATCTCAAATAAAATCCATTTATTTACCGAACCATTTCGTTATTATGTTAGGTTAGTTTTCCTCGTCGATCAAATCCCAAAACTCGTGCGCATCCAACATCATCAAAAGAACGCACCCAATGTGAGTGAATTCTTACAAATTCCCCTTTTTATTCATGTTTTGGGGTGTATCATGTGTCGCTCTAAATATTTCGTTTATTCAAACTTGTGCCATTACCATTATATGACCTAAACTTATGATGTAAATATTGTTTGTTGTGATAAGTGTTTACATTTTGTCAAGTTGCGTGCAAAACATTCATTAGGTCCATCAGTTCCTCGTGGGAGACGAGTTGAACATCGCGTGCCTCATTCGACCGGCTCCGTTTGATTGAGCCTTGATCTCATTGTTCATTCATTTGGTGTGTGTGCGTGTGCATTATTTGATATTATGTGCTTTGTGATTAAATTTACATTTACGTTTACTCATATTTGGTTATGCACAATTTTATTCAAATAACCAACATAACTAATCCTTTCAAATGTTTACATAAGATTCACTCGCTAACTTTTTGTTGACCACAAAACCTATTTTTACACATGATACAGGTGGACAAGTTGAAGCAAGGAACATATAGGAAATTGCCTTAGAAGAAAAATAATGGAGTCTTGATAAATGTATAGAACATGTTGTACTTGTATGTTGATTGTAATGTTCTCCTTTAAAAGGAAATAATAAATATGAAACTTAATAGTAAATGTCATGAGCTTTGATGAAAACCCAATCATGCCCTGATCACCATTTCCGCTGCGGGTCGAGGTGTGACAGATTGGTATCAGAGCTTTTGACTATAGGGATATAGGATAGGTTATTAGACCCTTAGAGCCTATACTATAGTTGATTAGATTTTAATTGTTTATGTGGTTACATGCAAACTCATGATGTTTATTTGTTTCGTATTTATTACATACACAAATGCATGCAAACACTTCCACTATCATATTGTGTGATATTTAATGAGTTATACTTATTGTCAAACATAACATGCTTACATATACATTCATTGTCACACCCCGACCCGCAGCGGAATAAGAGTCGGGGCATAATTGGGTTATCACCAAAGCTCATGATGTTTACTAATATGTTTCATATTTATTAAATTCAAAATTACATCCTCAATATTCCAAACAAGTTCATACAATTACAAAGAAAAGTAACTAAATAAACAATCCAAAGTCTAAACCGATTTATTCTTCTAAGCCATCCTATATGTTTCTTGCTGCAACTGGATCACCTGTATCATGTGTAAAAAAGTGGGGGTTTTTGGGTCAACAAAAGTTGGCGAGTGAACCTTGTTAGAAAACATTTATTATTGATTTCTTATTATATTTATTAGGGAAAATTGTGCAATAATCATATGTGAGCAAAACGTAAATAAACATACAACAACAATAACAATAACAAACAATAACATACAACAACAATAACAATTACAATAACAATAACATACAATAACAAACCACCTTGCATGAATATATGACATGAATGATAATGTAAATGTTGGCAACGTCACGTTCACGCTTATAGGTAATGGGGAACGGTTCCGCTCATAGGTAATGGGGAACAGACGACCTATGATGAAATGTATGTGCGATCAAGGCTCAATCAAACGGAGCCGATCGTATGTTGGCAACGCCTCGTTCACGCTCATAGGTAATGGGGAACGGCTCATGCTCATAGGTAATGGGGAGAGGCGGCCTATGATGATGTATGTACTGAAAATGATAAATTTAATCTAAACATTAACCACACAAACAGTTGATACATATTGAATACATATTTGATCATTGATATGATGGATGCACAAGTGTTTAAATGTGATAAATAATATGACACATGATACACCCTAAAAACGTGATTAAAACGGGGAATTTGTAGAGATTCACTCACATTAGGTGCGTTCGTTTGACGATGTTGAATGCGCACGAGTTTAGAGAGCTGATCGACGAGGAATAACTAACCTAAATAATAATGAAAAGGTACGGTAAATAAGTGGATTTTATTAACAATTTTAATAGGGTTTTTAGATATATTTTTGTGAGTTTAAGGCTATTTTCTAACTTTAAAAACATTATTTTTAAGTATTTTTAATTGATTTTTAAATTAAATAAATAAATAAAAATATAAAAAAAATGTTGACTTTTTGGGTTAACCGTTGACCATTGACCATGACTGTTGACTGTTGACCGGTTCGGTCGTGTGTTTGTTTGAGCTGAGTGAGGTTCGAACTTGTGACCTCCCGTACGGGTGCACGCAGCTCTACCAACTGAGCTACGTGTCTAACCCGAAATATTTCTGTTTTTAATTATATTTAGATACTATTTAATTTATTCCAAAATTCATTTATTTTAAAAAGGATTTTAATTCTATCGAACCGGCGTGCATAACAGGTCTCGAACCCGGGATCTGTTGTTTAACGTTGCACACAGTCCACCGCTGGACTGTGTGTCTAACCTGGTTAAAACACTTGTTCTTATTTCTCTTATATACTAACTGGAAGTTTCCATATTTGGGTTTTATAAAAAGTCTATCACTTTGATGTGATTTGAAAATATAAAAATCGTTGCAAAAATCATGGAAATGATGTGGTGTGTGCTCTCATGGATATGATATGTTATGAGGATATGATTCATGATAGGCATTGTATAATAATATGTACTTATGAACATGCTTGCATAACATTGAATGTAACAATAAACATAAAGCAAATAAACATCATGAATTTTGCATGTAACACACAAACAATTTAAAAATTCTAATCAACTATAGTATAGGCTCTAAGGGTCTAATAACCTATCCTATATCCCTATAGTCATGGCTCTGATACCAATCTGTCACACCCCGACCCGCAGCGGAATAAGAGTCGGGGCATAATTGGGTTATCACCAAAGCTCATGATGTTTACTAATATGTTTCATATTTATTAAATTCAAAATTACATCCTCAATATTCCAAACAAGTGCATACAATTACAAAGAAAAGTAACTAAATAAACAATCCAAAGTCTAAACCGATTTATTCTTCTAAGCCATCCTATATGTTTCTTGCTGCAACTGGATCACCTGTATACATGTGTAAAAAAATGGGGGTTTTTGGGTCAACAAAAGTTGGCGAGTGAACCTTGTTAGAAAACATTTATTATTGATTTCTTGTTATATTTATTAGGGAAAATTGTGCAATAATCATATGTGAGCAAAACGTAAATAAACATACAATAACAATAACAATAACAAACAATAACATACAATAACAATAACAATAACAATAACAAACAATAACATACAATAACAATAACAATAACATATAATAACAAACCACCTTGCATGAATATATGACATGAATGATAATGTAAATGTTGGCAACGTCACGTTCACGCTCATAGGTAATGGGGAACAGACGGCCTATGATGAAATGTATGTGCGATCAAGGCTCAATCAAACGGAGCCGATCGTATGTTGCCAACGCCTCGTTCACGCTCATAGGTAATGGGGAACGGCTCACGCTTATAGGTAATGGGGAGCGGCGGCCTATGATGATGTATGTACTGAAAATGATAAATTTAATCTAAACATTAACCACACAAACAGTTGATACATATTGAATACACATTTGATCATTGATATGATGGATGCACAAGTGTTTAAATGTGATAAATAATATGACACATGATACACCCCAAAAACGTGATTAAAACGGGGAATTTGTAGAGATTCACTCACATTGGGTGCGTTCGTTTGACGATGTTGAATGCGCACGAGTTTAGAGGTTGATCGACGAGGAATAACTAACCTAAATAATAACGAAAAGGTACGGTAAATAAGTGGATTTTATTAACAATTTTAATAGGGTTTTTAGATATATTTTTGTGAGTTTAAGGTTATTTTCTAACTTTCAAAACATTATTTTAAGTATTTTTAATTGATTTTTAAATTAATTAAATAAATAAAAAATATAAAAAAAATGTTGACTTTTTGGGTTAACCGATGACCATTGACCATGACTGTTGAATGTTGACCGGTTCGGTCGTGTGTTTGTTTGCGCTGAGTGAGGTTCGAACTTGTGACCTCCCGTACGCGTGCACGCAGCTCTACCAACTGAGCTACGTGTCTAACCCGAACTATTTCTGTTTTTAATTATATTTATATACTATTTAATTTATTCCAAAATTCATTTATTTTAAAAAGGATTTTAATTCTATCGAACCGGCGTGCATAACAGGTCTCGAACCGGGACCTGTTGTTTAACGTTGCACACAGTCCACCGCTGGACTGTGTGTCTAACCTGGTTAAAACACTTGTTCTTATTTCTCTTATATACTAACTGGAAGTTTCCATATTTGGGTTTTATAAAAAGTCTATATATTGTGACGAATCGGAACAAGGACAGACTCGAACCGGTATCCCTATGATTCAAATGCACAAGTCCACCGCTGGACTGTGTGTCTAACCCGAGATATAATCCGATTTATATTAAATTTATACACAACTAGACTTCATCTTCTCGTTAAACAACACAGACAACGATTATTCTACTGATCTTGTTCAATTCAATTAACGGACATATGACTGATTAAAAATGAAATGGATAAAGAAGGTTTTGGAAGTGAATGTACCGAAAGATGATCTTTCTCAGAACTCCGGCGAAGTCGTCGGCTCTGTTTTATGAACTCCGTCTGAACGGGCCAATTAATATTTTGATTAACCAATTGTGAAATTGAATGACTAAACAAAGTTTTCAGAGAGTTTAGATGATTATACCGATTCACAGCGCGATTTAGGAATTTTCAGAAGTTTTCCGGCGATTGCAGATTATCCGGTATCGTCGTCTAGGAACCGATTCTGATTGAAGGGTTTGAGTTAATAAAAGTCTAACAATAGATAGAAGATGAAAGAATTGAGAAATTTACCATTTTGATGAGTGTCACGGTTTTCCGGCGAATGTCCGGCGATTTCAGAAAACGTTTCCGACGAACTGAAAATAGAGCGAAAGTGAAATTGGAGGTTCTGTAGTGTTTTTGAGTCGCGAGATGATGATATTGTTGGCGAAAATCAGTAAGTAAATGATTTCGGTTATTAAACCCGAAAATCATATGAATTCAAGTTCAATAAAGGCTGAATTGATTAAGAACGCCGGTCGTAATGATTTCATCGTTATTATCAGTGAATCGATCACTCAATCGTCTGGAACATTGAAAACCGATATCGGTTTCAGTTTTGGCGCAAACAGGTGATTTCACAGGTGAACTTATGTTTTATTTGTTTCCTAGATTACACAAAGACAGCAAGTGGCGGAGTGGTTAAGTGCTTGGTGATTAAGTCTTCCGGCTGACCCGGGTTCGAAACCCGGAGCCTGATTTCTTTTTTTATTCGCTTTATTTTCACTTTTTAACAATTTAAATTTCCATATTCTAAAATGTTTATTAGTTATGTATTGTTTAAAATTAAAATAAGCATTAAATGAGCAACGAAAATTTGAAACTGATTATTCGATTAATAAACGAAGCGGGTTTTGAAAATCGTTTTTCGACGGGTGTTACAGTATCCCCTACTTTTAGAAATTTCGTCCCGAAATTTAAGTAGTAGTGGTAACAGGAAAAAGATGCGGGTATTTTTCGCGCATTGAGTCTTCACGTTCCCAAGTAAACTCGGGTCCCCTGTTTCGACTCCCAGCGTACCCTAATAATTGGAATACGACTCCGTCTTAAACGTTTTTCTCCAAAGTCCATGATCTCTACTGGTCTTTCAATGAAGTGCATAGATTCATCGATCTGAATATCTTCTAGAGGAATATGGAGGTTTTCATCGGTGAGGCACTTCTTTAAGTTTGACACATGGAAGTAGAGTGAATTCTGTTGAGTTCTTCTGGTAGGTCAAGCTTGTATGCTACAGGTCCTACTCTTTCGAGTATCTTGAAAGGTCCTACGTAGCGTGGTGCTAGCTTGCCCTTCTGGCCAAAACGAACTACTCCCTTCCACGGTGATACTTTTAAAAGTACATGATCACCAATGTTAAACTCCAAAGGCTTTCGTCGTTTGTCTGCATAACTCTTTTGACGACTTTGTGCCGCTAGAAGATTGTTTCTAATTTGATGGATCTTGTCTGTGGTTTCTTGAATCAATTCTGGGCCGGTGATTTGAGCTTCTCCAATTTCGTGCCTAACATACTGGAGATCGGCACTTACGACCATATAAAGCTTCGAAAGGTGCCATGTCGATACTTGAATGATAGCTGTTGTTGTATGAAAATTCAACTAATGGTAGATGAGTGTCCCAATTTCCCTTGAAGTCTATGACACATGCTCGAAGCATATCTTAAAGAGTTTGGATGGTGCGTTCAGATTGTCCATCAGTTTGAGGATGATAAGCGGTACTGAGGTCTAATCGTGTACCCAAAGCGGCTTGTACGCTTGCCACGTTCGTGAAGTGAAACGACCATCACGATCGGAAATAATGCTTAACGGTACACCATGACGGCTTACAATTTCGCTGATGTAGATACGAGCTAACTTCTCATTCTTGAAGTCCTCGTGAATCGGAATGAAGTGAGCTGATTTTGTAAGACGATCAATGATTACCCATATAGTGTCATACCCACCAGAAGTGCGAGGTAACCCGGTAATGAAGTCCATGGTTATGTTTTCCCACTTCCATACAGGTATTTCAGGTTGGACCAGAAGTCCTGAGGGTCTTTGATGTTCAGCTTTTACTTTGGAACATGTAAGGCACTTGGAAACAAAAACAACAATATCCTTTTTCATTCCAGGCCACCAGTAGGTGTATCGAAGGTCTTGATACATTTTGTCGGCTCCTGGGTGTATAGAGTATCGTGTTTTGTGCGCCTCATTCATAAGGAAATCACGAAGGTTATTGTGGTCAGGAATCCATATGCGATCTAGATAGTACAGAATACCGTCGGATTTAGTTTCAATTCTAAGTTCAGCTCCACAAGACAGCTCCTTTCGTACGTCGTTTTCCGTTACTGAAACATGTTGGGCTTCTCGAATTTGATCTTTGATGTCGGTTATGATTTGCGAACATAGAAGACGAATGGAGTTCGCATAACCCTTTCGACTGAGTGCATCGGCCACCACATTTGCCTTGCCAGGATGATACCGAATTTCACAGTCGTAGTCATTAAGAAGTTCGACCCATCTCCGTTGCCTCATGTTTAACTCCTTTTGGTTGAAGATATGTTGGAGGCTCTTGTGATCAGTGTATATTTCACACTTAGTACCGTAGAGGTAAGTAATGTCTCCATATCTTAAGAGCGAACACAACGGCTCCAAGTTCTAGGTCGTGGGTGGTGTAGTTCTTCTCATGAGTTTTGAGTTGTCTAGAAGCATAAGCTATCACCTTTCCTCTTTGCATTAGAACACAGCCTAGTCTTGCCCTGACGCGTCGCAATAAACCACGAAGTCATCACAACCTTCAGGAAGAGTGAGGATAGGTGCGTCACAGAGTTTTTGTTTAAGGGTTTGGAAGGCTTCTTCTTGTTTGGGTCCCCATATGAAGGGTTTTCCCTTATGTGTTAAAGCCGTGAGTGGTACAGCTATGCGGGAGAAATTTGCAATGAAACGGCGATAATAACCAGCCAAACCAAGGAATGACCTTACTTCGGTTGGTGTACGTGGCGCTTGCCATTCTTGTACTGCTTTGATCTTTGAAGGGTCGACATGTATTCCCTTGTCATTGACGACATGTCCAAGGAATTGTACCTCTTTTAACCAGAATTCGCATTTGGAGAATTTGGCGTAGAGCTTTTCATTCCCTAAGAGTGTAAGGATGAGTCGAAGGTGTCGTTCATGATCAGACTTAGACTTTGAGTAAATGAGAATGTCGTCGATGAAGACTATAACAAAGCGATCGAGATAGGGTTTGCAGACTCTGTTCATTAGATCCATGAAAACAGCTGGAGCGTTGGTTAGACCAAAAGGCATGACCATGAATTCATAATGACCATAACGAGTTCGGAAGGCGGTCTTTGGGATGTCTTCTTCATGTACTCTGAGTTGATGATAACCAGAACGAAGGTCGATTTTTGAAAAACAGCTGGCGCCTTGAAGTTGGTCAAGAAGATCATCGATGCGAGGTAATGGGTAGCGGTTCTTAACCGTTAACTTGTTGAGTTCTCTGTAGTCGATACACATGCGAAACGTTCCATCTTTCTTCTTCACAAAAAGGACAGGTGCACCCCAAGGCGATGAGCTAGGACGTATGAATCATTTGTCAGTCAACTCTTGCAATTGACTGGCTAGCTCTTGCATTTCGGATGGGGCTAACCTATAAGGAGATTTTGCAACTGGTGTAGCTCCAGGTATAAGATCAATGCGGAATTCGACTTCTCTCACTGGAGGAAGTCCTGAAATGTCGTCAGGAAAAACTTGCGGGAAAATCTTTTACTACTGGGATGTCTTCGAGTTTCTTCTCCTTGGTTCCCTTTTTGACGACATGAGTTAGGAATGCGACATAATTCTTGCGGAGATATTTTCGGGCTTGAAGACAGGACATTAATTTGAGCCCTTTCGAAGTGGTTTCTCCAAAGATTCGTAGAGTCTGACCGTTTGTAAGAGGAATGCGTATAAACTTTTCGCGGCATACAACTTCAGCATGATTTGGCTGAGCCAGTCCATACCAATTATAATGTCGAAACTTCCCAACTTCATAGGAATGAGGTCAACTGGAAAATCGTGATCGTTTAGGGTGAGAGTACAATTGCGTATAATAGAGTTTAATGAGACCGGTTTCCGTCAGCAACTTCTACCGTTATGGATTCCATGAGTTTATCACGAGTTTGGTTGAGGATGGGTTCAAATTCTAAGGACACAAAACTTTTATCCGCGCCAGTATCAAATAACATGGATGCATAACTACCATTGATGAGAAACGTACCGTTAACCACATTGTTGTCAGCCCTAGCTTGATTGGCGTTGATGTTAAAAGCTCTTCCTCTTGAAGGTGGAGGAGCTTGGTTAGCCTGGTTTACTGGATTAGCTTGAGTTTGGGCATGGATGATATTCACCAGGCGTGGACAGGTGTTCCTGAAATGGTTCGGGTCTCCACAGTTGTAACAAGCCCGCATAGGTTGCACCATGGGATAGTTAGGTTGGTAGTAGGATTGGGCTACATGTTGGGTAGGTGGTAGTAGTAAAGGTTGTTGGGCTTGACCCACTATCTGATGATGTGTTTGGGTTGAGGGCTGATGGCGGTTCGTTCGCTGAAGTACGCGACAGGTTTGAATGGTGTGACCTGCGCGGCCACAACCGGTGCAATGTTGGCAGGGATGATCAGGAAAGTGATGGTATTGGCAACGGTTGCACTTTGGGTATGGGCCGGAGTATGGCTTTTTATATGGTGCAGGTGAGGGGGCAACTTGAGTGATGGGTGCAGCAGGGATAGGGAAATTTGGTTATGTGACAGCAAAGTTTCTAGTGTTTCGTTTCCTCTTATTAGCAAACTTTGAGGAGGAGGTGGAATGGTTGGAAGTTTGGCCCTTAACGGGGGCTTTCTTTTTCTCGTCCTTAAATTTGCCGTTGCGAATACGATTCTCGGTAAGCTCGGTAGCTAGTTCCATAGCAGCTTTGAGATTTGCAGGCGAAGTGCTGAGAACTGAGTCTTGAATTTTCGAGGGGAGGCCTCGAATATAGTGTTCGACTAAGCGGTAAACTGGGGTGAACAAGTTAGGGACCATTTGGTTCAACTCTAAAAACCGTTTGTTGTAGGAAGTATGATCTCCTTCCTCTTGCTTCAACGAATGAAATTCATCCTCTAACTTTTTGATCTCGCTTCTTGGACAGAAACGTCTCGTCATGATTTCCCTTAACTCCTCCCACGTTAAGGCCATTGCATCTTCGATTCCTCTCTTACCCTTTTCAGTATTCCACCAGGTAAGAGCTACTCCAAATAGTCTCCCGGTTGCGTAACGTACCTTGCGATCCTCGGGACAATCGCAATTGAGGAAGGTGTTTTCCATTTCCTCAAACCAGTGGAGGAGAGCAGTGACACCTTCGGTCCCTTCAAATTTCGGGGGATCGCAAGACTTGAAGTGTTTGTATGAGCACTTTTTGGAGGGAGGGTTGTCGACGTTCTGGTCTTCTTGCTGGGGAGGATTGATGGGATTTGCGGCGAGAGCTTGTTGGACTTGAACTACGATGTCAGGAAGCACCGCGGCCATTTGTTTTGCGATTTGGGTGGCCAAGCGTTCGTTTGACCTTCCTGACCTTCTACCCCCACGTTGTTGCCTAGCCGACATCTACAGGAATATACATAGGAAGATTGTGAGTTTAAGAAGTCTTTAGGTGTCATGTGTCGTTAAAAATAATAAAATAACATAATCATCTATAATGCAACTACATCCATAGGATGTCTTGGGTTTGCTCATGTTTGGGCCTCCAATGTCCCCCATACTTTCACCTGTATAGTCATGTGGGCCCCCATGACTATTGGCTTAGTAGGATTTACATTGGTATTGGCGGTTTAACACTCGCATCACCCGAATGAAAACCATGAAATATGTTTGCGAGATGTATGGTCGGAGGGTGTCCAGGTGTAGACACAATGACAACTCAACGTGGGGTTAGCTCACACGACGTTTGGTATAGCATGCTTTGGCCTAATAGGTCCTTCGTACTCTCATCGTTAGTCCCCAGGTAGGCAAACTGGTCCTTTATTTTGGATTTATACGAATGCCTAGCCTAGACAGGACGTTCCGACTACCGGTACTTGTACCCTTCCAGTTACTACATGCCCGTCATGAGAACTCACTTTGATGTGATTTGAAAATATAAAAATCGTTGCAAAAATCATGGAAATGATGTGGTGTGTGCTCTCAGGGATATGATATGTTATGAGGATATGATTCATGATAGGCATTGTATAATAATATGTACTTATGAACATGCTTGCATAACATTGAATGTAACAATAAACATAAAGCAAATAAACATCATGAATTTTGCATGTAACACACAAACAATTTAAAAATTCTAATCACTATAGTATAGGCTCTAAGGGTCTAATAACCTATCCTATATCCCTATAGTCATGGCTCTGATACCAATCTGTCACACCCCGACCCGCAGCGGAATAAGAGTCGGGGCATAATTGGGTTATCACCAAAGCTCATGATGTTTACTAATATGTTTCATATTTATTAAATTCAAAATTACATCCTCAATATTCCAAACAAGTGCATACAATTACAAAGAAAAGTAACTAAATAAACAATCCAAAGTCTAAACCGATTTATTCTTCTAAGCCATCCTATATGTTTCTTGCTGCAACTGGATCACCTGTATACATGTGTAAAAAAATGGGGGTTTTTGGGTCAACAAAAGTTGGCGAGTGAACCTTGTTAGAAAACATTTATTATTGATTTCTTGTTATATTTATTAGGGAAAATTGTGCAATAATCATATGTGAGCAAAACGTAAATAAACATACAATAACAATAACAATAACAACAATAACATACATAACAATAACAATAACAATAACAACAATAACATACATAACATACATAACATATAATAACAAACCACCTTGCATGAATATATGACATGAATGATAATGTAAATGTTGGCAACGTCACGTTCACGCTCATAGGTAATGGGGAACAGACGGCCTATGATGAAATGTATGTGCGATCAAGGCTCAATCAAACGGAGCCGATCGTATGTTGGCAACGCCTCGTTCACGCTCATAGGTAATGGGGAACGGCTCACGCTATAGGTAATGGGGAGCGGCGGCCTATGATGATGTATGTACTGAAAATGATAAATTTAATCTAAACATTAACCACACAAACAGTTGATACATATTGAATACACATTTGATCATTGATATGATGGATGCACAAGTGTTTAAATGTGATAAATAATATGCACATGATACACCCCAAAAACGTGATTAAAACGGGGAATTTGTAGAGATTCACTCACATTGGGTGCGTTCGTTTGACGATGTTGAATGCGCACGAGTTTAGAGGGTTGATCGACGAGGAATAACTAACCTAAATAATAACGAAAAGGTACGGTAAATAAGTGGATTTTATTAACAATTTTAATAGGGTTTTTAGATATATTTTTGTGAGTTTAAGGTTATTTTCTAACTTTCAAAACATTATTTTAAGTATTTTTAATTGATTTTTAAATTAATTAAATAAATAAAAATATAAAAAAAATGTTGACTTTTTGGGTTAACCGTTGACCATTGACCATGACTGTTGAATGTTGACCGGTTCGGTCGTGTGTTTTGTTTGCGCTGAGTGAGGTTCGAACTTGTGACCTCCCGTACGCGTGCACGCAGCTCTACCAACTGAGCTACGTGTCTAACCCGAACTATTTCTGTTTTTAATTATATTTATATACTATTTAATTTATTCCAAAATTCATTTATTTTAAAAAGGATTTTAATTCTATCGAACCGGCGTGCATAACAGGTCTCGAACCGGGACCTGTTGTTTAACGTTGCACACATCCACCGCTGGACTGTGTGTCTAACCTGGTTAAAACACTTGTTCTTATTTCTCTTATATACTAACTGGAAGTTTCCATATTTGGGTTTTATAAAAAGTCTATATATTGTGACGAATCGGAACAAGGACAGACTCGAACCCGGTATCCCTATGATTCAAATGCACACAGTCCACCGCTGGACTGTGTGTCTAACCCGAGATATAATCCGATTTATATTAAATTTATACACAACTAGACTTCATCTTCTCCGTTAAACAACACAGACAACGATTATTCTACTAATCTTGTTCATTCAATTAACGGACATATGACTGATTAAAATGAAATGGATAAAGAAGGTTTTGGAAGTGAATGTACCGGAAAGATGATCTTTCTCAGAACTCCGGCGAAGTCGTCGGCTCTGTTTTATGAACTCCGTCTGAACGGGCCAATTAATAGTTTTGATTAACCAATTGTGAAATTGAATGACTAAACAAGAGTTTTCAGAGAGTTTAGATGATTATACCGATTCACAGCGCGATTTAGGAATTTTCAGAAGTTTTCCGCGATTGCAGATTATCCGGTATCGTCGTCTAGGACCGATTCTGATTGAAGGGTTTGAGTTAATAAAAGTCTAACAATAGATAGAAGATGAAAGAATTGAGAAATTTACCATTTTGATGAGTGTCACGGTTTTCCGGCGAATGTCCGGCGATTTCAGAAAACGTTTCCGACGAACTGAAAATAGAGCGAAAGTGAAATTGGAGGTTCTGTGAGTGTTTTTGAGTCGCGACGATGATGATATTGTTGGGAAAATCAGTAAGTAAATGATTTCGGTTATTAAACCCGAAAATCATATGAATTCAAGTTCAATAAAGGCTTAATTGATTAAGAACGTCGGTCGTAATGATTTCATCGGTTATTATCAGTGATATCGATCACTGCAATCGTCTGGAATGTTGAAAACCGATATCGGTTTCAGTTTTGGCGCAAACAGGTGATTTCACAGGTGAACTTATGTTTTATTTGTTTCCTAGATTACACAAAGACAGCAAGTGGCGGAGTGGTTAAGTGCTTGGTGATTAAGTCTTCCGGCTGACCCGGGTTCGAAACCCGGCAGCCTGATTTCTTTTTTTATTCACTTTATTTTCACTTTTTAACAATTTAAATTTCCATATTCTAAAATGTTTATTAGTTATGTATTGTTTAAAATTAAAATAAGCATTAAATGAGCAACGAAAATTTGAAACTGATTATTCGATTAATAAACGAAGCGGGTTTAGAAAACCCGTTTTTCGACGGGTGTTACATTCATCACGCATATTTAAATATTCACATATTCAAGTCATCCTCATATTCCTTTATTCAAGATTTTGTCGCATTTTTCGTTTTTCAATCTCATCAAAGTGAGTTCTACGACGGGCATGTAGTAACTGTAAAGGTACAAGTACCGGTAGTCGGAACGTCCTGTCTAGGTTGCATTCGTATAAATCCAATATAACGACGGCACCTGGAGAACGATGAGAGTACGAAGGACCTATTAGGCCATAGCATGCCACACCAAACGTCGTTCGAATAACCCCACTTTGAGGTGTCACCGTGTCCACACCTGGATGCACTACGAATTTCATACGTTGCATACATATTTCTCGATTTTCTCCCGGATTTTAGTGTACTTTACCAGGCTAAAACATGCGAACCATATGAAAACCCGGTAATCATGGGGGCCCACATGATTACGAAGGCTGAAGTATGGCGGCATGCAAGGCCCAATTACGAGGAAAGCCCAAGACATCCTATGGATGTAGTAAATTTATTATTCTTCATTTATTTTATGAATGTTCATTCCTAAATACGACACATGACCCCTAAAACGTTCAACTCATACTCTTGATACGTATTTCTTGTAGATGTCTTCTAGCCTCTCTCGTAGAAAAATGAAATCAGGAAAATCCCGCGAGCGCATGGCTGCCCAAATCGCTCAACAAATGGCTCGTAATACCCAACATCGTAATTCAGGTACAACAGGCCCTTACCGCTAATCCCGTCAACCCAATTAACCAAGAAGATCAAAACATTGTCAATCCTCTCCCAAAAGCCACTAAATGCACCTTCAAGCATTTCAAATCCTGCGATCCTCCAAAATACGAAGGGACTGAAGGTGTCACCGCTCTCCTCCATTAGTTTGAGGAGATGGAAAACACTTTTCTCAATTGCGACTGTCCCGATGATCGCAAGGTGCGATATGCTACCGGTCGTTTGTTTGGAGTAGTACTTACATGGTGGAATACAGAGAAGGCCAAGCGAGGTACCGAGAATGCTATGACTTTGACTTGGGAAGAGTTGAAGGAAATCATGACAAGACGTTTCTGTCTAAGAAGTGAAATCAAGAAATTGGAAGATGAGTTCTATTCTTTGAAACAAAAGGAGGGCGACCACACCACATACAACAAGAGATTCCTTGAGTTAAATCAGATGGTTCCCAACTTGTTCACTCCCCTCTACATTTGATCGAGCACTACATTCGAGGTCTTCCTTCAAAAATTCAAGACCCTGTAATAAGTACCACACCTGCAACTTTGGAAGCAGCAATGGAGTTAGCCACAGAGCTCACCAAAAACCGCATACGGAATAAAGATTTCAAGGAGGAGAAGAAGAAGGATAAAGCATCAACCGAAACCTCCAACCCAATCCAGACCGAATCCTTTTCTCAAACCACTCCAAAGAGAAAACGAGATGGGCAAAATTTCGCTATTACCCAAGGCAATCATCCAGCTTCACAAGCCATACCCCTCCAAGCCATCCCAATCACTCAAGTAGCACCTAACTCTACTTACCCAAATAAGAAACCTTACATTGGACCTCACCTCAATGCAACACCTGTTTTTATCACCATCCATCTACCGTACCTTGTCGACTGTGTGCAAATTGTGGGCGTTATGGTCATTGGAGCAAAACTTGTCGTGCCCCTCAAAACCAAGCTTCACCCCCTACTCAAAACATGATCCAAACATATCAACAACCCCAATACCCCATGTTTCCATATGTTCGAGCTTGTTTTAATTGTGGCGACCCTACCCACTTTAGAAACACGTGCCCTCGATTGGTTAACATCATAAACGCCCAAGCGCAAGCAAACCCAGTTAACAAGCAAATCAAGCAAACCCAGCACTACCACCAGCAAGAGGAAGAGCTTACAACATCAACGCCAAACCTGTTGAAGATAATAACGACCCAAACGAACAACCCAACTAGCCTTCCTTCACTAAGAATCAAGACTCAACTCCAACCGTTTAGTTTTTATGTTTTCTTTATGTTATCTCAATCTTTACGTCTCCCAGTTATAAATTGGGAATTTATGTATCCAAGAATTTTAATGCGAATTGATATTACAGTTTTGTTTTATACCCGTGGATTTAACATTCATATCATCAAACATCTCGACGTACCTTGATCACATCATTTAAAGAAGTTGGGTTGTGTCTCACTTTTACATAGACTTACCCTTCATCATAACAAACGAGAGAGGTACTGTCATCATTCAGTCATGTATCCTTTCAGAATTGAGACTCAAGCTTTGGTTGTTGTGTTTGTTTATGTTTTAGAGTCACATAGAACTGATCATAATTTACTGATAAAGCCAATGAAAATTTGACAAGAATATGGTGGATACGCCGCTGGTACTTCCTATATATAAGTATTCTTGTCAAAGGATCAAAAGCGTTGTCAGGCGGTTATGAAAAGTTCCGTGTAGGTTTTAGTATTGTCATGGTTGAAGTTTTGTTTTATGATATAACCTTATCTTTCCAAACGTATCAATTCTCTCAAAACTCTTATGCATAAAAATCATGCTTAGTCAATCAACTCTGTTTATCCATGTTCCGCATTCTTATACTTTAGGCATCAAAAAGCGATTCCTGTAGCCGGGTATTCAACCCTTACTAGGAACGTTACCGCCTCAAATAAGATTTGAACTCTCACCCTCTTCTAATTATGTAATTGTCAAATTAAAACATCATCCCTTCAAGTCAAATATACCACTACTACTTAAATTTCGGGACGAAATTTCTAAAAGTAGGGGATACTGTAGCATCCGTCAAAAACGGGTTTCCAAAACCAGCTTCGTTTATTAATCGAATATCCAGTTAAAAAATTTTCGTTGCTTATTTAATGCTCAAATTAATTTTAAATGATACATAATTAATAAATAAATTAGAATTTAAAATCTATAATTGAAAGTTAATAATAAATAAGGAATAAAAAAATAAAAGGAGACGCCGGGTTTCGAACCCGGGTCACCCGCTTCAACAAACACACAACACACCGCTCCGCCACTTGCCTTCTTTGTTAATATACTGAAACAAATAATACTTAAATTAAAACTCGAAATCAAGATCCGGAAATCAGCGCGCCCAATCCGCAGTCGCCGGAAAAACCGACGATTTCGCAAATCACGACCGTTTTTCTTTGACTGAAACGCGTGAACTAACTTCGACATCGGTTATAACCGATGTCTAACCCCCAATTCCAGTCGTAACCCCCGGAAAAGTTTTGACCGCGAATCAAGACAAAATTCTGACCCAATACATCCTGTTCTACCCTATAAATACCCCCCTCAACCTTCCGGGAATCCTTTCGTTCAAGCCCGTACACCTTTTCGTAGTTGAAGTGCTCAGAAACTCGTCGCCGGAGATTTCCAATCTCGCCGAATTGGTCACCGGAAAACCGAACCCATTTCATTTCTTTGCCTTACTCTAAAATAAGACTTCTAGAGCTCAGACAGAAAGCACCGTACTCACCTCAAACTTCTGGTAGAGCCTTTGTCGCAAGTTACAGTTCGCCGGAATTTCTCTTCAGTCACCGGAACTTCATCGGAGATCACACCTGTTCGGTACAACTTAAATCCTTTCCTGTTTAAATTATTTTCGTTATCAGTAATAATCAATCAACTAATTCAATAAGTTTTGATTAAACAGTCGAGTTATGATTCTGGGTATTAATTCAGTCGAAGAAGATGAAGCCAGACTAAATATATATGTATAATAAAACTTGGTATTTTAACTGGGTTAGACACACAGTCCAGCGGTGGACTGTGTGCAATTTCAAAAGCGTACAACCCGGGTTCGAGCCACACTTGTTCCGACTTTCTGAAATAAAACCAATCTTTTTAAAATCTATTCGGATCATCCTTCAACACGTATATAAATATAGTATAATTCCGGATATTGATGGGTTAGACACCCAGCCCAGTTGGTCGGGCTGGGTGCAAATTAAGCCGATGGTCACAGGTTCGATCCCCGCTAAGTCAGCCGGTCAGATGATATTTGAAACATTTTTAATTAAGTAAAGTTCTGAATAACCTAAAAAGTATATAAATATAATTAAAATCAGAAATATTTCGGGTTAGACACGTAGCTCAGTTGGTAGAGCTGTGTGCACGCGTACGAGAGGTCACGAGTTCGAACCTCACTCATCGCATAGAATAAACACGGTCCGACCGGTCAACGGTCAACGGTCAACGGTCAGAGTAAAAAAAGTCAACATTTTTTTATTTTTATTTATTTATTTATTTAATCAGAAATTATTTAAAAATACTTAAAATAATATTTTTTAAAAGTTAGAAAATGTCCTTAAACTCACAAAAATAAATCTAAAAATCCTATTAAGATTATGAATTAAAAGAATTAATCTCAAATAAAATCCATTTATTTACCAAACCATTTCGTTATTATGTTAGGTTAGTTTTCCTCGTCGATCAAATCCCAAAACTCGTGCGCATCCAACGTCATCAAAAGAACGCACCCAATGTGAGTGAATTCTTACAAATTCCCCTTTTTATTCATGTTTTGGGGTGTATCATGTGTCGCTCTAAATATTTCGTTTATTCAAACTTGTGCCATTACCATTATATGACCTAAACTTATGATGTAAATATTGTTTGTTGTGTACGTGTTTACATTTTGTCAAGTTGCGTGCAAAACATTCATTAGGCCCATCAGTTCCTCGTGGGAGACGAGTTGAACATCGCGTGCCTCATTCGATCGGCTCCGTTTGATTGAGCCTTGATCTCATTGTTCATTCATTTGGTGTGTGTGCGTGTGCATTATTTGATATTATGTGCTTTGTGATTAAATTTACATTTACGTTTACTCATATTTGGTTATGCACAATTTTATTCAAATAACCAACATAACTAATCCTTTCAAATGTTTACATAAGATTCACTCCCAACTTTTTGTTGACCCAAAACCTATTTTTACACATGATACAGGTGGACAGGTTGAAGCAAGGAACATATAGGAAATTGCCTTAGAAGAAAAATAATGGAGTCTTGATAAATGTATAGAACATGTTGTACTTGTATGTTGATTGTAATGTTCTCCTTTAAAAGGAAATAATAAATATGAAACTTAATAGTAAATGTCATGAGCTTTGATGAAAACCCAATCATGCCCCGATCACCATTTCCGCTGCGGGTCGGGTGTGACAATACCAAGCCCAGGGAAGTAGATAATAGCGCTATAGGTTTGACCACCCACTCAAATTGGTAGTTGGGTATCGAAACCGAATTCATTCACTCGTTGTGATTCTTATTGTGTAGGTTTGATCAAATGCAAATTCGTTTATTCATATATGCTTAAATTATATAATGGACTTATGATTCGCTATTTTATTCTTATTATATGTATCAAAACCTATGTCTATTCACCAACTTTTTAGTTGACCCTTTTATTTCTATAAATGATACAAGAAATGTAGTTTAAGACTTTACAAGCTTGATGATTCATAAGGACACATTTGGACTTAGACTTAATACACAACTTTATTTCATGTTATGTTATGTTATGTTTGTAAACAATTTGATTCTTGTATTTGACATTTAATTTGGTATGATTAAATACATCATTTTTATGGTGCCATAAGTTATGAACAATCTATACGCCCCGACGTATTCCGTCGTTGGTTAGGGTGTTACATACTATACCTATACTGCGACTATAAACATATAAAAGGGCCTATACTACACCTATAAGCCTGTATGAGGACTATACGACACCTATACTACATCTGTGCTACACCTATATTACCTTATACAATACATATACTACACTTATACAACACTACACAAATACTATACTACACCTATAAGCCTATATAAGGCATATACGATACATATACTTCATTTATATTACACCTGTACTATCCTACAACTATAAACATATACAGGAGGTATACTACACCTATAATACTACAAGGACTATATAGGACCTATACTACACCTATAGGCCTATACAGGACCTATACTACACCTATATTGCAGTATATTATATTACTATAGACAATACGATACTCACGATACGATACGACGCGATATATATGATACCATACAATTTGTTAGGATACGATACTATACCTATACTATACTATACTATACTATACTATACTATACTATACTATACTATACTTACTATACTATACTATACTATACCATACCATACCTAGAGGCCTATACAGGAACTGTACTGCACATATATGGAACCTATACTATAGTATACTATATGATACTACATGATACCTTACGATATCATATGATACGATACTACACGATATGATACGATACTATAGAATATGTTAGGATACAATTCTACACCTACACTATAGTATACTAGACTATACTTATACTATACTATACGATACATGTACTAAACGTATACTACACCTATAGGCATACAAGAGGCGTATATGGGACCTATACTACACGATAAATTTAAAGAATGTTTTTAATCTAAAAAATATTTATTTTTTATAAAAATGTTAAAACTATAAATCATTGTGTTAAATATTTGAAAAAAACCCTTCAATACGCCTAGTATAGGCCTATACAAAGAGTAGATAGATCCATATGAAGCTTATCGAAGAGGACTTATATGCCTGGTATAGACCTATACGAGACGTATACATCCAGCCCGCTAGATAAGATCTGACACATCAGTTTTTGTTGGAAATTTAAAAGGCCATACGCCCCAATATGGGACGTATTAAGAATGTGCAAATAAGGGGGAAGAGTGTTTAAATAATATGACCTTTATTATATATATATCTTGTACTTCTATCCTCCGTTTCTTTTAAGTATTTGTAGCACCATGTTATCAATCGCCTCGAGTGCTGCCTCTCACAGCCGTAAAATTCACAAATTTTCTATTGGGTTATGTAAGATCTGCTGATAATGAAAGCCAAAATGTAAGGGAACTGATATACATTAAATTATACATATTTAAGTCCCCCATTTTACTCCCGTTTATGCGTTTTTTACTAAAACTTCGTTGTTTAGGTACTTAATCGGGCACTTTTATATTTCAGGTCTTAAACGTCGTGCCATAGACAAAGTTGGAGAAAAAGTGGTATTTACGAACATTCCAGATGAATTCAGTGAAACTATTGAAGTTACAGCTCATGCACGGCCGTGCAAACCTTCGCCATGATCAGTGCGCGACTCGCAATCTCGGTAGCACTGGCAGTGACAAGGCTGTGCAGTTGATTTTCTGCGTGCACGGCCGTGCGACCCAGGTGCACTCCCGTGCACTACCTGAACACTGATCAACAGACTGTTTGAAGACCATGCACAGTCGTACGACCATGTGCACGACCGTGCACATCTGAAGTTTTGCCGCCCAATCGTCCACTTGTCTGGCCCATACCTTGCAGCTGACGTCACACTGATGATTGCACGGGTGTGCAGTTTATGTGCAGGGCCGTGAGGATATGAATTTCTCTATAAAACAGGGCAGACGCTACTGATCAACTTATTAGGTAATGTTCCAAGCTTCTGGGTGATTTTTGGGGTCTGAGAGCTACTTGGTTGGGTCGATTTCAAGCCTCAAAGTTTCAGGAAGCTCATCCATCATCCCAATCCATCAAATCCTTGCTTGTTTATGGTTTGATTTCTTATTCTTAGCATACATTTTGAGAACATTTGCAAGCATTGATATGATGTTTATGTATTATTGAAATGATATTAAGATACTTGTTTTATGAACAATCTTTAGTTTGTAATCTTGTTTGAATGAAGCTCTAGCAACTTTTTCATGTTTGAATCTTGATGATCATATGGAAAACTTGGTTCGTTGATGTTAGATTCTTGATTGTGGTTGTTTATCTTGGATGATTAATATATGGTTAGTTAGGATATGTTGAAAAAACCCCTTAATTAATCATCGTTAGTAAACTATTAACTTGTTAATGTGTTTACACCATGAAACTAGAAATGGTATTGGTTTAATAAAGATAAATCTGATTCTGATCAAAAATGCTTTCTTACACGTAAGGGCTCTAACGGGTTAGATGGTGTTATTGCGAGTTCTTGACATGGTTCATAATCTTTGTTTAGTATTTTTAGTTAAAATGGCTAACTTAGTAGATTTGTGTTCAAGACTTGCAAAATGGATAGGTTTGTGATCTGATCTACTTTATGCTTATCTCGGTGGTTGTATTGTGTTATCGGTATTACTTTCCTTGATTAAGTGAGATTAGAAAACTCTTAACGGATACTAACTTATTTTTAAAAAGATTTGCATGAAAATATTTCAATAGTTCGTTAATGAATAATTGGAAGATTGATCAAATGCCTTTGGGTCATTTCCAACTTAGTTAACATGCTTACATTGTATATAAAACAAGGCAAAAGAAAAAATATATATATTTTTGTATTTGGAGTCTTTTATGTTTTAGAATACATTTTTAGATAATTTTAGTTAAAAACTCATTCACATATCTTTTTACCGGTAGACTGTAGGTCCACTTGGAGAATCAAGATAAACCTGCTTCCTTGTTCATATAACACAAGTACGAGTGCGGAATCCTCGTAAGAATGCAAACCAAGGCAAAGTAAGAACACAGTATAACCAAAGATTCAATATATTGATTACTGAAAAGAACTAGTATAAACATATAAAAACACTGCTCATACAGACTCATGCAACCCTATCTGTGCTCTTGTGTGTCTCTCTCTAGCTGGTTACTCGTATCAACTCGACTAACTCAGGTCTAACTAGTTACGAGAAGTGCATGTCTGCTTATATAGTGTCCTAACTCAGCAACAGTACGAAGTATGTTGCTGGTCGTAAGAAACACCAAAATACACGAAGGATGTTCTCCAAAGATGCTCGTACGAATGATCTGGCTCGTACGAAGCATTAACTTGCTCGTACGAATCAACAGTATGTGGTTCGTACGAGCAACATCTTGCTCGTACAAAGCATTTCCACTCGCACAAAGTGTTTTCCTTGGAGAATGTTCCACAGACATGACGTACACAACACTCAACAATATATACACCTGCAACTGGTTAACACAGACAAACTAAACGTCGAACTAAACCAAGATAGGAGGATATCTTGATTCGGTCAACATGACCAAACTTTACAGACACTATAAACAAAGACCATACAATTACAGACGTAACAAAGAACAAGTGACAGACACAAAAGTGTATCAACAACCTCCCCCTTGGCTGTTGCTTGGTCTTCGGTCTTCGGTCCTTGGTCTTTATACAGGAATGGCCTGGAGTATCAACAAATTCCCCCTGAAGATCTGCTATCAGGTCTTCAAATTTTCCAGAAACATCAAACCTTTCCTGTTCCTCTTGGTTGCTGCTTGAGGTAACTAGATCGGTCACAATCTGCTGTGCATTAGACTCTACCACTGGAGTTGATGCAGAAACTTTTGGTTGTGAGGATAAGGCCGAAGCATCAGGATTGCCAGGGTTTTCACTAACCAGATCATGTTGACGTTTGATCTCCTTTTCTTTGCATCTCTCATTCCACAGGATTTTCACTGGCTTTCTGCTCATTTCAAACACGTCTTTAATACCATTAAAGCCTTCAACCAGTGTAGCATTTCGAGAATGATACCATTCTTTCAAGTCGTTATGCTTAGCAGTTAATGTTTCCGCAGATCTTTGTGCCGCACTACGTTCTTTCAGCCTATTTATCTCAATCCCCGGGAGTTATTAGCTGCCCTCATATGTTGTAGTGATTTGCTCTTTCAGCATCTGCAGCCTTCAGTCGCTCATTTTCTTTTCTTGATTGTGCAATTTCAGAATTCTATTTGCAAACAGTCTCTTTCAAAGAACTTATCTCCAACTGTTGTTTCACAATCGTGTTACGGTTTGAAGATATAAACTCCGAATGTTTATTAATATGGATTGCCGCAGCTTGCAACTGAGAGAACAAAAAATCCACTTCCTCATCCTTTTCCATTTCAGAGAACAAACGACTGCTTCGTTTGAATTTTGATGAGATGTAGATTAGGATTGTTGGCTGAAGAAGTAGTAGGTTGCGGTTGAACTGGAGTATCTTCAGCAGCTGTGGTATTTGATGGTAGTGGTTCGAAGTTGTAGTGGGTTCTGTCATTACAGGTTCAGTCTCTTCTGTTGTAACAGTAGGCTGGACATCTACAACTGGCTCACTAGCACAATCATTACCAACATTGTCACTGTCATCATCATTACCCTTTCCCTTTTTATGACCAAACTTATCTTCGATCATCCTTTTCAAAGTTGGTTCTTCATTATCTGAATCACTGTCATCACGGCGCCACTTGTCGTTTTCTGGTGCAACATATCTATCATTTCCCAGAAAATCGATCAACTTGCGAGGAGGTGTGCTTTCCTTGTAATGTTTTGCTGCTACACCTCTAAAGATCTTCAACGAATGTTCCATCATAACTTCGACTTTTAAAACATCGTTGTCATTCTTCGGAAGATTCGGATGTTGTACATTCAAGATCATTTGGAGAAATCGAGGATACATCCAAAACTTGTTTCCACCATATCCGGTTCTTCTCATGTTTTCTTTCATGTTTGCAAAAATATACTTTGAAACACTAAAGGGTTTGTTCAATGTCAAAGCTATCATCATTCCAACTAAGTTGTTATTTGCCATGTCATAACCACTTCGTATGTTGCTCAAACACTGAATTAGAACATGTATAAAGAAGTTGTATCGGAGTGGCAACCATGCTTTGTGTAGTTGTCCCACGAGAAAATCTCCAACACATTTCATTCTAAGTAAACATCCACATTGACAATTCAACGATACTGAGAATGGAGCTTCAGGATCATCACCAAGCTGCAATACTGAGTTAATGGTTTCAACAGAGACATCTATGTTCAAGTCATTTACTTTTCCGTGGATAAGTTCCTGCCTATTTTCTTCAATAACTGTAGCTGAATCCCAAAATTCCTTGATCAACGTCTTGTATACTGTAGTCTTGTGCGTGATAGCATAATGTATCCTTGAGTCACGCAAAAACTTCATTATACCATTGTACTCAGCAAATTTGTCTTCCGATTCAAGTAGGTCACCATGTTATGTCTCGGTTCAGACATAATTTCCACTTCTGACTTGTCAGTTCTCTTTGTTGCTGGTTTTCTTTTATGTTCTTTTCGTTCCATTATGTACGCATAAGACAACTTGGATAAGAACGCAAATTCATTAGGGAATATGAACAAAAAGTTTTATTTAAAACCTTATGTATGTATATATTCCCTGAACAAAGAATACTGACTCAACGAATAACAACTTATTCATATGAAGAACAACTCATTTTAACGAACTTCTTATTTAATCAAACAACTGATTCACTCGTACGAGTAACTGGTTCGTACAAACGATGTGTTGCTCGTGCGAGTGATGTTTCATTCACACGAATCTAGTTCGTACAAACAACTTCAATATCAGATACTTGTTTTTCGTTAAAGATTCTTCATTTAAAGTTTGTTGTTCTTGTCAGTCATGGTCACATGGTCAGATAATGTTTAAGTTGTTCATCTTTAAAGTATGCCAAACAATTTTAAGTATACCTTAAAGAAATCAAAAACAACTTGAAGGAAGGTGTAAGAATGACGTGAGCAAAGTGAAAGTGAAGTTCTACCAAAGAACTTCATCACCTTATATACCACATCACAACATCTGCGAACAACTTAGCTTCGTACGAAGCACTGATTTATACAATACCCAAAGGTCATTCGTACGAAGCATAATGGCTCGTACGAATGATCTCTGATTTGTACAAGTCCAGGTTTTTCACATACTGGACTTTCAGTTCTTCGAGAGCCTTAGGTTTTTTGCGGGCTTGTTTAAAGCTTTGCGCATATCCACACTAAACACATAGTTAAGTTAAGAAAAGTGCTCGTTAAAACAGATTTTGTTCTTTTGAGATGAGTTTACCCGTTGTAAGAAAGTACTTTTTATGAAGTTGTGATATTAAAGAGAATGGTTTTAGGGCGTATCTTGGTAGAAAACCTTTTGAGTTTCAACTTTGGCTAATTTCAAAAAGAACTTACTTTAACAACAAAGTAAACTAAACTAAAGTTACTAAATTAACAGATAAAAGTAAACTATAAACTATATATTTACCAGACAATCTTTTTCAGAGTTTCAAGGTAAGAGAATCATACCAGCTTTTAATCTTGTCAAAAACGAGTTTTGTTAAAACATCAAATTAAATAAATAAGCATTCTACTATGATTATCGGTATTGTTGTCCATGTAAGCTCAACTTATCAGATGTAATCATGATTAGGAGATATGATTAATGTATGATTTATACTTACTAGCCGGTGTTCAACCACTTCACGACATATTCCCGTATCAAGATATGCACGAGAGAAAATCTTACCGGTGAGTATACTGCTTATCATCTGTTTTGACGTATATGATGTGAGACACTCACTTATTTTGATTGAAAACAAGCCTTATGTGATTAAATCACTTATTGATGAGGAACTTGATTTTCATATGCATGCAGGGCACAAGAGTAAGTTCGTGAACAGGTTAGTACCATCTACCGACAAAGAGACAACTTAGCTCCCGATAAAGCTGTGATATTTTATCACTTATTTTTGGGTGGATGTGATATGTTTATCACTTATTCAAGGTCGTATGCAGTATTTACATGTATGTATGGTATCATGGAAGTTATAGACTTGCGTCACCGTTATTTATCGGCAAAAGATTCAACCATGATACCCAGATGATAAGTCAGCATAAAGACCGCATATCTCAGAACCTCGGCACACTATCAAACGAAATTTCGGTACCAAGACCATATGCAAAGAATGGTTCCCACCTGGCTTGCAGTTCGTTATGTTTATATCAACCTACACATTTTAATCTGATTGTGAGCCTACCAATACATCATTAGTAAAGCTACTTATCAATTTTCGTTCTATGTTTTTAACTGTTTATGACAGATCACCGTGTATTTCATCATCTTCAACTTATTTATCCAAGAAAATCATTTTTGAATTTTGGTTTTATATTTTTTTTGTATTTTTCTAAATTTTCTCCCCCTTAAATAAAGAAGGTAAATAGATGAAAACTTAACTAGATAAATAAAAGACATTATTGTATTTTCTCATGTTTTTGTATTTTCTTGAAATATTCTCCCCCTAAAATATAAAACTAAGAGAAAATAGAAAATCTTTTTGTAATTTTTAGATTTTTTTAAGAAAATAACGAAAAATGATTAGCCACGGATGAATTACTCGGGTTTCACCTTGATGCCATTGACCAAAAGTAGATAATCAAAATGAGATTTATCAAAAGCTTTTGTAAACAGGTCGACACGTTGGTGATCGGTGTGGATTTTAACAACATTGATAAGTTTCTTTTCATAACAACCTCGTATGAAATGATACTTAATCTCTATGTGTTTGGTCTTTGAGTGCTGTACAGGATTACGAGTGATCTGTAAAGCAGCTTCGTTATCAACAAAATAGGAGTAGTTAGAAATTCAAAACCGTAGTCACGCATCTGCTGTTGGATCCATAGAACCTGAGAGCAGCAACTGGAAGCCGAAATATACTCAGCCTCACAGGTTGACGTAGCGACACAAGTCTGCTTCTGGCACTGCCACGTGACTAGGGATTTCCCAAGAACTAACATCCTGCTGATGTTGATTTTGCATCAATTTTGCAGCCACCATGATTAGAATCACTGAATGCTGTCAAATCAAAGTTATTATCCTTAGGGTACCATAGACCAGTGCCAGGGCGACCCTTCAAATAACGAAAGATCCTTTTCACAGCCATCAAATGAGAAACCTTCGGACTGGACTGGTAGCGAGCTAGAAGACATGTTGGGTACATTATATCGGGTCTTGAAGCGGTAAGATACATGAGAGATCCGATCATAGCACGATAAAGATACGGTTCTACATGTTCACCCTTTCCGTCAGGAGTAATCCCATAATTCTGAGCTAATGGAGTTTCCAAAGGCTTTGATTCTTCCATCTGAAATCGCTTGAGAATATCCCCAACGTACTTGGTTTAATGGATGAAAATCCCTTCCTTAGATTGTTGAACCTGCAAACCTAAAAATAAAGTCATTTCTCCCATAGAGCTCATCTCGAACTTCTCTTGCATTACATGCTCAAATTCTTTGCACATCTTCTTGTTTGTAGACCCAAAAATAATATCATCAACATACACCTATACCAGCAATAAGTCCTCATTATGTTCCTTGATGAAGAGAGTACAGTCGATCAATCCACGTCGAAAACCATTCTTCAGAAGATAGGAAGACAACGTTTCATCCCAAGCCTGTGGAGCTTGATGAAGACCATATAACGCCTTGTTGAGAAGCCAAACCTTGTCGGGATGGATTGGATCTTCAAAACCAGGCGGTTGCTCAACATATACCTCTTCTTTAACCACACCATGAAGAAATGCACCTTTTACATCCATTTGATAAATAGTAAACTTCTTGTAGGACGCATAAGCCAAGAAAATTCTTATGGCCTCAAGACGAGCTACTGGTGCATAAACTTCATTGTAATCAATACCTTCAACTTGATTAAAGCCCTAGACAACCAATCTTGCTTTGTTTCTCACAACAACACCTCGGTCATCCTTCTTGTATTTGTAAACCCATCTAGTACCAATCTTCTTATAGTTGTCAGGCATGTCAACCAACTTCCACACGCCTAACTTCTGAAACTGCTGAAGTTCTTCCTGCATGGCTTCAACCCATGAGTCTTCTTTCATAGCCTCCTTACAAGATTTCAATTCAACTTGGCAAACATAGCAGGTAAAAGACCAATCATTTGGTTCCCTAGATTCCCTAATAACCGAATACAAACCAGCATTCTGATTATTCCTGAGCTAATTGCGAGTCTACACACCACTATTGACATCTCAAATAATATTCTTCTGAGGATGGGCATTATGAATTTGAGTTTCAGGAACATCAGGAACTCGAGAATTTATACCCAAATTGCTGGTATTCAGATCAACAACTAATTCGTTTGCTGGATTTGATGATGAAGTAGACACATCACTTCAGTTGCCTAGATTTGAATATTTGACGTAACATCTGAAATTCAAGGAACCGGAACAAAAGTAGCTTCATTAGCATCATGAAACTCATCATCTTCTGACGAAACATTGTAATCGGCAGCATCTTCGAATTCCTCATTCTGAACAAGATTGTTAACCGAAGTAGACACTTGAGGGTTAACAATAATTGGTCGAACTAATGATGAGTCAATTCCAGCATCACTTTCAAGTAACATTTGAGCCGCTGCAGAAGCATCATCAAAAGTTGGCATATTAAAGGAGTTAAATACTCCATCGTAGTCAAACATCCAAGGAGCACTTGTAGCTCTTACTGATTCAATGTATCTTTGAACCTTGACTTCACCCCATTCTTCAATCTTCTTTGTTGACAAATTCCACACTCTGAAATTAGGAGTAGCATATCTAAGGAAAAAACCTTCGATAGCCTTCGGACCAAATTTACCATGTGGATCAATCATAGTGCATGGAGCTCCAAAAGGTTCTAAGAAAGAAACATCCAGTTTCCTTTTATGCAACAACTCAAAACATGTTTTCCCATGTCTCTTTACCGTAAGAACTCTATTCATCGTGTAACATGCAGTAGCGACAGCTTCTCCCAAAAATTGAACAGGAAGTTCTGATTCTACTAGCATAGTTCTTGCTGTTTCAATTAGAGTTATATTTTTCCTCTTAGCGACACCATTTTGTTGTGGAGTGTATCGAGAACTGTATTCATGCAGAATACCTTTTGAAGAACAGAACTCATCCATAACTTGATTCTTGAATTCGGTGCCATTATCGCTTCTGATTCTCCTTATCTTCATATTGTATAAATTTTCAAGCAGAGTTAGGAGATTCTTGAGGATTTCGGGAACTTCACTCTTGTGTGCCAACATATTTACCCATGCAAATCATGAGTAGTCATCAGTAACTACTAAACAATAGGAATCACCAAAGGTAGTCTTGTGTTTCATAGGTCCAAAGAGGTCCATATGAAGACATTCTAGAGGCATATTCACTGTATTGATTTTCTTCACAGGATGAGATTTTCTTGCTTGTTTTCCCTTTTGGCACAAAACACAGACATCTTGAAGGTGAAAGTTTTTCACTGGCACACCATTCACAAGATTGTTCTTCACCAAATGTTCATTTTCCTCAAGTGAATGTGTCCCATTCGTCTGTGCCAAGAGATTGATTCCTTCTCGGTAGCTTTTGAGACAAAACATTGTGACTTGTGCAGACGTGGTAATAGCTTGGCTCATATCAAGAATATAAAGTGAAAAGTTTCGGCGTTATCAGTACCCGTAGAACTCACAAATTTAACATTTTTAAGCTTCTTCTTGTAGCGAGTGCCTTTTGTCTCAACCTTTGGTTGTGGTACTTTAGGCTTTTCCAACTCCTTTTCTTGGCGTTTTTCTCTTGAACTTGATAATGGTTGTGACTTGATTGGGTTATTCTTCTCCAAAAATTTGTTGTTGACTTTTCAAAAACTTGATCAATGGAGGTTGGATTTACAATTTTTATTGGAAATCTTTGTTAGAATAGATTTTGTTGTCTCCAACCAAAGTATACAACACATTATCATTTTTATCTGTGGACACTTTTGTCTTGACAGATTTCTTAGGATCATTCTCTTGATTTTCGACAATGTTTACACTGGGAGTAGCAGACACTTCTATTCCCTTTTCTTCATCAAGAGATTGATCCTGATCAATTTTCTCGACTCATCATCTGATGAATCATCCTCCTCTGCTGTAGAGGGGTTCTGATCAACAACTGATAATGAGTTCTCGGACTTTCTTGATTCAACCGAGGAATTGTCTAGCTTGAACCCTAGTCCTGTTGCAAATTCTTCAGGATTAAGAGGTACGGAGGGTTCAAAGCGTGGCATTTCCTCTTCATCAGGCAATTTGGTATAGTTGTGTTTCATCGGGGGTGGACACGACTTATACCCAATGCTTTTAACATCTCCTTTTAGCTTTTGAACATCAATGATATGATCAAGCACATATCGGGAGTTAGAATAACTATCCAATTTTAGCTTGATCGCATCATGTTCGCAGTTGGCGATGGCTAACTCTTTCTTTGTTTCTTCTAGGAGATTAATGTAGTTATTAATTCCTGTCTGTTTATTCAAAACTGTTTTTGTCAATTCAGAAACGCTTTTCTAAGGGTTTCTATTACATATTTGAATTTTTTTTGTTTCAAGTTAAAGCCAAGTTCGCCTCTTTGCATTTAGATAGTTCAACAACTAAGTTTTGATTATGACTGTTAATTGTTTCAAACTTTGATTTTAATTCAGCACAGTCATTGCAAACTTTAGGAGATTCGGAATTTACCTGACTTGTCGAACCGGCAACATTCGCCATGAAGGCGGTATGATGAGGGAAGGCTACACAATTTGTAAAGATTTTTATGTTTCTTTTGATGCAGCTTCGGCTTTCTTCATCAAACCCACCTTTTCACTCTTCATCTTCTCAGCTTCTTTCAGCAACTTCCTGACCTCAGCATCACTTCCCTCTCTGATTCTGAATCAGATCCATAACCACCTGAACTTGAGCATTCTTCATCAGAACTACCAGTATACCCTGAAGCATCATCATCTGAACTATCAATGCTGTGAACATGTTTGATTTGACTGATGATTTTGGCATAACATGCAGTTCCTCCGTTATTCTCAGTTCCCAACTGTACTGACTAATCGCATCCTTCATCAGATTGAACTACCAAAGCTCTGTGTGTGTTGTTTGAAGGTCCTGATTGGTTGGTGTTGTTTGGGTTGCCAACAGCTACTATTCTTCTATCATTATTGACTTGAGCTGTGTTGGATGGTTGTGATTGATTTCGGAAGGGGTTGTGATTTCCTTGTTTGCTGGGTCTCGTGCACTCACGTTTGAAGGGACCTTTTTCACCGCAGTTGAAGCAAGTAACAGTGTTTTTATCAAAACCATATTTTGTATCCTTCTTGCTTTCCGAACTGGTTCTTCCTGTTCTGCTCATATAATCCTTGGCTCTTCTTACCGCACTTGCAAACGCCCACTTGATATCCATCAGCTCCATCTCATCTCGGTCAATTTGTTGGTAGTCTTCATTAGTCAAATTGATGTTACCTATTTGACCGGCGACTAAAACCACAATAAGCACTAACCATTGTGTTTAGAAGTTCCATATGTTCCTGTGCAACTTCTACACTGACTTTTGAGAAATGTGACGTGTCAAGGCTGACTGTGTTGGGGTTTCCCGGTTGAAAGTTGTTTCCATAGAAAGTTTGTTGAGGAGCTTGTTGTGGAACTTGAGGTGCTAGATCTCGTGGTTGTGGTAGAAAGGCTTGCGGATCAAATACTTGCCTATAAGCTTGAGTACTTGAGCTTGCAGACTGATTTGTTTGAACATGTTGTGTTAGAAAGGGATTCACGTTTGACACAAACACGGTTTGAAGCTTTGGTTGCTGGCTTGCACTAATACCTGTATTAATACCTCCGAAGTACATCTCACGGTTTTGTGGAACAGTAACTCTTTGTGCCTTTCGAAGTTCTTCTTCATCCTTGTTCTCTAATTTCTAAACAAATTCAAAAATATTGATTGAGTCCAAAACACCTGTATGTTTCAATAAGTCAATAAATTGACCCCATTTTGGCGGTAACGCGTCAGCAAAACGCATCACAATTTCTTGCGGAGATGCTAATACTTTGTAAGAGTACATTTCGCTAAGCAGATGATAAAAAGGTGTGGTCATATCATTCAAGTTTCATTCTCCATGAACATAAAGCCTTCAAACTCCTTCTTAAGCAGATCATGCCGAATTTTTCTGGTTGCAGCATTACCCTCTCCTCTTGCTTCCAGGGTATCCCACAGATTCTTGGTGGTGGTGCAGTACACAAACTGATGATAAATGTATTTATGAAGAGCTTGTGTAAGGATAGCAAATGTCTTTTTCTCTAGATTGTAAGCTTTTTTGTCGCTTTCATCTAGATTGGCTAAGGAGGTTGGATTCGATCCCGCTTCTTCGAGAGATTCTTTATAAGGTGTAGTAAAACATGTCCACAATTCTGTGTTCTGACCGAGAACATATATATGAAAACGACTTTTCCACGAAGGATAATCGTTCATATGGTTTAGCTTAGGTGGACGGTTATTACTCCCGGTTTCACTCTCGCTCATAAGAAGAGTCTGAATACTTTGGTTTTGATTTGCGACACACACCTATTGGTTTGCGTAATCATGGTTGTATGTTGAGGCATCAATGATTTAACCCATAGGTTGCGGAGCTTTGCGAAGAGTCCTGATTTGTGCTTTAACTACTACTCCAATCCCACGGATTTGAACTCATTTTCTTGATTATGAAAAATTAAAAGATTTAAAGTTTGATTTTTTAAAATAACAGTGTCCCTTTTAAAATTCACAATTTCAGAAATCACATAGTTTGAGAATCACAAAGTTCGAAAAACTGAAACACGAAAAGCAAACTAAGTTGTTCTTCGTACGAAACACTTTTCGTACGCGTGGTAGGTCCTTCGAACGAACTGCTTGTTTCGTACGGAGAAAACTCGTTCGTGCGAACAACTGTGTTTTTTGTGCGAACTAGGTTCTTCGTGCGGATGACTAGTCTTTCATACGAATAATCTAGTTCTTCGTGTGGATTGGTTATTCACACATATTTTTTTCACAGAGGAATCTTTTTGCATGGCTGGTTGGTGAAAAATTTTCGTTTCTGCACAGACTGGTTTTCGAAAGTGTTCTGTTGTCTACACAGTGTTAGTTAAAAAAGACAAACATTCTATCAGCTTTTCAGTTTTAACAGTCAAGTCTAGAATGTCAGAGATTTGGTCAACCCTACAAACAATATTCCGGTGAGTTTCTCCGGTGAGTTTCTCCTACAAGAATGTTCAACTTAGATGAAAATTTTAAGAAAAACCAAATTTTAACATGTCTCCATGTGTTCTAACTAGGTTTTTATGAAAATTTTCTGGATATAACAGGTTTTAACCAAGTTTCAAGTTTGTTATCTTTTAAAAACTTAAGTTTCCTGCTAAAAGTTCAAGAACACTTCAAGAAACCCTCTCAACTAGCTCAGACACAATCACTAAGCTTGGTTTTGAACAAGGAAGAGAGCCAAAGCTCTGATACCACTTGTAGGTTCACTTGGAGAATCAAGATAAACCTGCTTCCTTGTTCATATAACACAAGTACGAGTGCGGAATCCTCGTAAGATTGCAAACCAATGGCAAGGTAAGAACACATGATAACCAAAGATTCAATATCTTGATTAACTGAAAAGAACTAGTACAAACATATACAAACAATGCTCATATAGACTCATGCAACACTATCTGTGCTCTTGTGTCTCTCTCTCTCTCTTCTCTAGCTGGTTACTCGTATCAACTCGACTAACTCAGGTCTAACTAGTTACGAGAAGTGCATGTCTGCTTATATAGTGTCCCTACTCAACAACAGTACGAAGTATGTTGCTGGTCGTAAGAAACACCAAAATACACGAAGGATGTTCTCCAAAGACGTTCATACGAATGATCTGGCTCGTACGAAGCATTAACTTGCTCGTACGAATCAAGCTGGATGCCTAATTATATGACCTCATTCGTACGAATTGTATGTGGTTCGTACGAGCAACATCTTGCTCGTACGAAGCATCTCCACTCGCACAAAGTGTTTTCCTTGGAGAATGTTCAACAGACATGACGTACACAACACTCAACAATATGCACACCTGCAACTATTTAACACAGACAAACTAAAGGTCGAACTAAACCAAGATAGGAGGATATCTTGACTCGGTCGACATGACCAAACTATACAGACACTCTAAACATACACCATACAATTACAGACGTAACAAAGAACAAGCGACAGACACAAAAGTGTATCAACATAGACTAATGACACCATTTTAGTACATAGGTGTCCGCCCGCGTCCATGATCGACATCTGGTTCTTACCCATACTTTACTACATATAGGATAGGGTACACTTGTCCTTTTGTGTGTGTTTTAATGTTAAGGTATAAATCATTTTTATAAATATTAAAACCGAGTTCGTGTGTAAAGTTCATTGTAAAAATATGTATACATAAGCACACGTCAAGTTTTTGGCGCTGTTGTCGGGGACACGGCGAGTTTTGGAACGATCCGAGTTATTCTTCTACCGGTGCACATGCTTGTGAATATTTGTTCATACTTGTTTTTTTTGTTCATTATTGGTATATATATATATTATATATATATATATATATAATATATATATATATGCAAGATTATTTATTTATTTGTTCGAATTGGAATTAACTATTTGGCTATTTATTTGGCATTAAAAAATAAAATAAAATAAAATAAAAAATAATAAAAATAAAAATTTTTAATTTAATATTATATTGTATTTATCTGTTTCGGGACGTGCTTATCCCTTCCTCACACGTTGATGTCCTCAACCCCTGCGCCCGCTGCTGCTGAGCCGTCTGACGAACAAGAACGTGACCTGAGCAGGAGTAGGAGACTTCAAGAAAGGTCCCGAGTTGTTGCACAACAAATCTCAGCTGCTGTTGATGAGTCGGAGATACCTACTGAGAGTGAGAGCTCAGAGGTCGAGGGGGAACACCATGGCTGATGACAACCGTTCGTTGAATGAGACCGGTTGTCCAGGAGGCGAAGGCTTGCAACCTAGCATCGCCCGACCTACTGTGGTGGCGCCGAATTTCGAGATCAAATCCAGCATTATCAACATGTTACAAAATTCGGTGCAGTTTGATGGAAAGGATCACGAGGACCCTGTCCGACACATTGCTTTCTTGATGCGTGCTCTACTTACAAGATACGAGACGTTTCTGATGACACGATCCGGTTGTGACTCTTCCCGTTCTCATTGCAGACAAAGCCAGAGCTTAGCTTTTATCACTTCCCGCAGGATCCATTACCACCTGGAATGAGATGGCAGAACTGTTTATGCAGAAGTACTTTCCTCCAGAAAAAACGCCAAGTTAAAGAACTGTATTATGACATTCCGACATGATGATGGAAAGTCCTTACACTCGGCTTGGGAAAGGTTTAGATATCTTCTTATTGATGTCCCACACCATGGGTTATCCAAAAGACAGCTGGTATTGACTTTCTACCACGGACTCAACTATGATTCGCAGGAGCGTTTGGACGTGTACGCAGTGGGTGATCTTGGAACGAAGACGCCGAATGAAGCTTACGTGATTATTGAGAAAGCTGCTTTGAAGTCGAGTTCTTGTCAAGCCGGAAAGAGAGCTAGAACATCATCTCAATCAGGGGTGCATGTTGTTGATACATATACGGTAGTTACTGCGCAGATTGGAGCCCTTGCTACAAAAAATGATCAAGCCCATAATGTTTCGCGAGGTTCAATCTTCATGTGAGCAGTGTGGGATTTCACACGAGCTAGGTGCGTGTGAGTAGGGTGTTATGTTTACAGACCACGAGGAGGTGGATTACCTGGGAAACCAAACTAAACCCCAAAATAACACTTATAGTAACACGTACAATCCGGGATGGAGGAATCACCCAACTTTCGGTGGAAGGCTGGTTCTTGTAACCAAAACCCTCTTGGCGCGCTCCCGTACCACAGCAATCCTATGGTCAGTCTTTTCAGTCTCATAGTCACTCCTACCAGTCCACATTCGAATATGTACCATAATCAGGGTCCGGGAGCAGTTCCCAGCAACAAGCCCCTCAAAATAACTCTAAACTGGAGGAAATGATGGCATAAATTTTTAGTAACTCTAACAATGTGAATCAGTTAGCTGAAAACACTATCAGCAGCACGAGGAGCGTTTCATGGCCCAAGAAGGGGAGATGAGAAGTCAGAAAGCCTCCATTCAATCCATTGAGAATCAGGTTGGCCAGTTAGCTAAGATGTTATCTGACGGCCTCAGGGCGGTCTTCCAGGTAATACAGAGCCAAATCCATGAGGGCACGTTAATGCAGTGATGACGAGGAGTGGTAAAGCCACGAGACCTAACATATCGGAGTCACCACCAATCACTGAGACGGTCCATACTGTGCTTCGGACGAGGTGCACGCTAGGCGAGTCCCAGCAAATACAGCACAGCATAAGCCAGATACAGACTATATCCTCTAGTTTCATACCCGGGCAGCTGAAGAAGCAAAGGAACGAAGAACAATATGGTAATTTTCTTGAGATGTTTAAGCAATTGCATATAAGATACCATTTGTTGAAGCATCGGCTCAAATGCCTAAGTACGTGAAGTTTCTAAAGGACATCCTTACAAACAAACAAAAGCTTGAGGACATGTCTTGTGTGTTGATAAACAAAAACTGCTCAGCTATTCTCCAGAACCGTTTACCTAAGAAGATGGGAGATCCAGGAAGTTTTACCCTTCCTTGTCTTATTGGCAACATGTCTGTCAGCCACGCATTGGCTGATTTGGGAGCAAGCATAAACCTTTTGTCGTATAAGGTTTTTGCTAAACTGGAACTAGGTGAGCCGTCACCCACAAGGATGAGCATTCGACTTGCTGATCGTTCAATCAAATATCCATGTGGGTTCGTTGAAAATATGCTTGTTAAGATCGACAAATTCGTATTTCCCGTGGATTTTCTTATTCTGGATATGGATGAAGACTCAAAAGTGCCTTTGATACTCGGACGCCCGTTTCTCAACACCGCAAGGACGATTGTTGATGTGGCCGCTGGCCAGATCACGCTTCGGGTTAATGATGAGCATGTGACCTTTGACATTAAATGGTCGATGCAACATGCTTCAAGTCAGGACAATACACTCTATTATGTCGACATTGTTGATACTTTTGTGAGCTCTCATTTCAGGCATGAATGAGGAGATCGATTCAAACACACACATATTGTGTGGGAACCTAGATGGCATTACACAGGAGGGCCATAGAGTTGAGCAGCCGGTTTATCAAATCAGTGAAGATGGTTCCCAGAGTCCGGATAGATTTGTGGAGATTGATCGTGAGGTTGAAGAAAAGTCAAAGCCTTCAGTTAAGGATCCACCATCATTGGAGTTGAAGGAGCTCCCATCGCATCTCGAGTTTGCATTCCTAGACGAGGAATGTCGCCTTCCAGTCATCATTTCATCATCTTTGGAGGAAGAGGAAAAGAGAATAATTTTCGAGGTTCTAAAACTTCATAAGAAAGCCATGGCGTGGAAGATTATGGATATCAAGGGCATCAATCCTTCCTTTTGAACTTACAAAATTCTAATGGCGGACGACTACAAGCCGTGTGCGCAGCCTCAGAGGCCCGAATATGCAAGACGTCACAAAGAAAGAGGTGATTAAGTTGCTAGATGCAGGGTTGATATATCCAATCTCTGAGGCGTAATTGTAGTCTCAAATGATAGGAATGAGCTTATTCTGACCCGTAGCGTCACCAGATGGCGAGTTTGCATTGACTACCGCAAACTTAATGATGCCACCCGCAAGGACCACTTCCCGTTTCCATTCATCGATCAGATGTTGGAACTTCTGTCGGGGAAGTCGTTTTATTGTTTTCTGGATGGGTTCTCGGGTTACTTTCAAATTCTAATCGCCCCTGAGGATCAAGAGAATACTACTTTTACCTGACCCTTCAGTACATTTGCCTACCGGTGTATGCCCTTCGGGTTGTGTAATGCACCGGCGACGTTTCAGCGCTGCATGGTAGCTATTTTCCATGACATGATTAAGGACTCCATGGAGGTGTTCATGGATGATTTTTTTCTATTTTTGGGAGTTACTTTGATCATTGTCTTAAAAATCTGAAAAAGATGTTAATGAGGTGTGAAGAGACCAATCTTGTGCTTAACATGGAGAAATGCCACTTCATAGTGAAAGAAGGGGTAGTTCTAGGGCACAAAATCTCGCAAGCAGGGTTAGAGGTTGATCCAGCCAAAGTGGACGTCATTTCTAAACTTCCACCCCCGACCTCAGTTAAAGCAATCAGGAGTTTTCTTGGTCATGCTGTGTTCTACAGGAGATTCATTAAAGATTTTTCAAAAATTGCAAGACCCATGACCCATTTGTTGGAGAAGGACGTTTCATTTGTGTTTTCGGATGAATGCTTGGAGGCATTGAACCTTTTGAAGCAAAGGCTTATTGAAGCCCTATTTTGGTAGCACCAGACTGGGCGTTGCTATTTGAGATTACGTGCGACGCGAGCGATGTCGCGATAGGGGCAGTCTTGGGACAGCGGAAGGACAAGCACTTTCACCTGATATACTATGCCAGCAAGACCTTGCATGATGCTCAAGAGAATTACACTACCACAGAAAAGGAGCTTTTGGCTGTAGTTTTGGCGTTCGACAAGTTCAGATCATATCTCGTGTTGTCCAAGCCGATTGTATATATGGTCACGCGGTTAGTAGATATCTTTTCAGCAAGCAGGACGTGAAACCACGTCTAATTAGGTGGATTCTGTTGCTACAAGAGTTTGATATCGAGATCCAAGACATGAAGGGTGCGATGAATGTTGCAGCTGATCATCTCTCGAGGCTTGAGCGTGGAGATTGTGAGGATGTGAGGGAGGAACCAATAAACGACAAATTCCCCCACGAGTTCCTCATGAGTGTGGAAGTGAGTGATGAGTCTCCTTGGTTTGCTGACTTTGCGAACTACCTCGCCTGTGGAATCCTTGTCAAAGGATTGAAGCATCAGCGAAAGAGGAAGTTCTTCACAGATCTTAAGTATTACATTTAGGATGACCCGTTCTTGTTTCGAGTTAGAGTGGATCAAGTGATTCGTAGGTGTGTGTTCGGAGCGGAGACAGCTGACATTTTGCGCTAATGTCATGAAGGGCCCACCGGAGTTCATCACAAAGCCAACTACACTGCAAAGAAGGTGTTAGATGTCAGTTTTTATTGGCCCATAATCTTTCATGATGCGCAGGAATGGGTGAGAGTGTGTGATGCGTGCCAGAGGGCAACCCAATATATCCGTGTGCAATGAGATGCCTCAAGAATTCAATTCAGGTTTGTGAGGTATTCGATATATGGGGTATCGACTTCATGGGCCCGTTTCCATCCTCACGCGGCAACAAATATATTCTGTGGCTGTTGACTACGTATGAAGTGGGCCGAGGCGCAAGCCTTACCCACTTATGATGCTAGGGTGGTCGTGAGGTTTCTTAAAAGTTTGTTTGCCCGGTTTGGTGCCCCGAAGGCACCATTAGTGACCGGGGAACGCATTTTTGCAATGTGCAGCTTGAAAAGGCCCTGTCTCGCTATGGTGTTCATCGTAGGTTATCCACGCCATACCATCCTCAAACAAGCGGGCATGTAGAGGTCACGAACCGGGGATTGAAAAGAATCCTTGAGCGGTCGGTAAGTCAAAACCGCAAGGATTGGTCAGAGAAATTAGATGACGCGTTTTGGACTTTTCGGACTGCATACAAGACGCCTGTAGGGACTACTCCTTTCAGGCTAGTTTATGGAAAGGCATGTCATCTGCCTAGTGGAGTTGGAACACAAGGCATTGTGGGCTTTAAAGACAGCGAATTTGGATTTAAAGAGCGGCGGTGAGGCTCGCATCTTACAAATCTATGAGCTTGAAGAATTAAGGAATCATGCCTATGAGAGCTCTAGCTTATATAACGAATACATCAAAAAAGTTACATGACAAGCGTTTGAGAGTCATAAGGAATTTCAAGCTGGAGATCTCGTCTTATTGTACAACTCGCGGCTTCGTTTATTCCCCGGAAAGCTAAAATCCTGATGGACGGGACCATACACTATTAAAGAGGTATTCCCATACGGAACCGTCGTTATCGAGGACTCCAACGAGGTGACTTTTCAAAGTCAATGGTCACAGGTTGAAGCTCTATATCAATGGACCGGTTGATTCGGCGGTGGAGGTGATCGAACCCCGTACGATAACAAGTGTGGGGAAGGGAGTCTAGTTATCGACTTGTTGATGTTTAGCACGCTAGGGGTAAATTTGTAAATATTAATGTGTAGGTTTGTAGTGTTTTGATTCATACCTTGTGAAGTTCCAAAGTTAAAATACTGCACAAACAGGTAAAAACTTGAAAAATGGTGAATTGTGTTGAAAAATCGGAGTTGGGAGCATTGTGTGAAATATGTCTGTAGAATGCCCATATGCCGCACGGCCATGCACATGATCCGCATGGCCGTGCACTTCATAATTGCATCTGTAACAAACGACGTGCGGCCTGTTTTCTCGGACACGCACTCCCCTGCGGCCAACATGCACTCCGTGCGAGCCGAGAAACTTAAACCAAAATCGTTGCATTTTTGAAACCACACGACCATGCACATCGGCGCAGCCTGTGCGCATCTTATTCTGAACAGTGAAATTAAAGAGTATAAATACGACTTTTTCAGTAAAAATTCTTTTCAAACTCAACCCTAATCCGCACTGCCGTTCCTATTGCACCCTCTCCCAAAACTAACCACTCTTAGCAAGAAATTCTTTCAGATCTTCGAACAAGGTATGGATTCTTATGTATTTTATACTTTTAATCTTGTTTTAGGAGTAAATTAAGGTTCTTGTTCAAGAAACTTTGGAGTTTTCTTCACAAGAGCAAATCAAACCCTAATTCTTGACACATTGGACAAATCAAAGTCCTAATCACGAACCCATGATCCATTCACTGAAAAAATACTTTGATTTGAGATAAAAATAGCCGAAATCAGTGAATGGAGCATTTTTTGAAATCTGCAGTCGACGCACGATCATGCACCTAATTCGCAGGGCAGTGTAGTCCTGAGTCGATGTAGTGAAGCCGGCACCAGATCTGAAACTTCGATCCGCACAGTCATGCACTTGCTCGCACGGCTGTGCGCAATCTGAGACAGGAACATAATGCTCTAAAAAATAGTGTTCTGGTGCTGGGACTGAAAATTTTAAATCTGGTTTGATATTGTTGTGTGCCTGTGTGTAGATGGGTCATCCCTTCATCCAATTATGGAATCGAAGAGTTCAGATCGGGGAGCTTAGGAGGCTGAGTTGGGCGGCAATGCAAGCCCTAAATCAATCTGAGAGACTTGAAGATATGATTTCTTACACAATGGTTAGATTTTTAACATGGAAAGACCCATCTACCTAGAGCTTACTTTAGAGTTTTTCGCTTCTTACCATATGATAAACCAAGAAGTGAAAACCCGGACTTTAAAAATGCAAAGAGTATACAGTTTAGGCTCGGAGGTAGATGGCACAAATTGTCGGTGGCGAAGCTCGGCAGAAAATTAGGCATCTACAATGAAGAAGAAATAGATTCCGAGCTTTTTACCAATATCTACAAATTTGACAGTGATGAGGAGAGAGCGGATTTCTGGGCTCATGTGGCAGTCGGGCCACCCTATGAGGCTAGAAGAGCAAAGGCGTCGAGACTGAGGGACCCGCTCCTTTGGGTTCTTCATCAGGTTATGAGCCACACCATTTGTAGTCGCATGGACAGTTCCGGGTAGTGTCCCACACCGGACTTGCTCTTTTTGTATTCCATAGTGAATGAGGTACACGTTAACCTTGCCGTACAAATGGTGAATTCTTTATAAATAGTGCAGGGAGGTCAACGAGCAGTGAGATCCATGGTGGGGAATATGTGACCCAGCTCGCATACGCCATTGGGATAATGACAGATGACGTAGTGAACAATCTGAGGTGATGTGGATCTTCGTTCTCTAGGGGCAATGGGTTTGATAATGGATACCGAAAACAGCCTAAGGTTGAGGGGCCTAAATGGGGAGATATGGGACCCACTCCCACCGCTACCAGAGGACGAGGAAGAAAAGAATGTAGACATGGAGCACGACCACGAGGCACATGCTCACGATGAAGCATTCTTAGGACCACCACCAGGTCAGCAGCATCAGTACCAACACCACCAGCACGAGTATCAAGCGCAACAGGATTGGCCACCTGGCATCCCTTCTTATCCAGAGTTCTACCGACAATTTCAACAGATGCAGGTGAACCAAAACACAATGCAAGACGAGATGCACGCTGGATTCTCGTATATCTTCGGAGGGCTCCACAACGCCTTTCCAAACTACTTTGGCGATCCTCCTCAGTTCCCATTTGGGAACCTAGGATATGATGGGGCGGGCTCATCTGGAGCACGCCAACACGACGAGGAGGATTAGTAGGAGGAAGGAGTGTACCGTCTGAAGCTGCTGGTGTCATTGTTTATTTCTGTAGTTTCCTTTGTTTTTTTTGGGGGGTTTTCATTTTGACCACATATTCTTTAAAAACCCCGCGGATATGTATTCCTTTTTCGAAACACTTTATTATTGCTTGTTTTATTTAATTTTTAACTAATGGATTTACCTTTATTTATCTAATCTTTTGATCATTTGCGTTGCCTGTGTTTTGGTTAGTATGACGAGCTTTGCAGGTATATTGAGATGCACACAGAGTTGGGAAGAAAGACGGTCAAGTCAAATTTCTCCAAGTCTTCTTCAACTCTAGGGGAGTATTATTCGCCTTTTTCACACTTTAGTTTAGCTATTGATAGTTGTATAACAAATTTTTGGTTCACATTGGGACAATGTGAAGTTCAAGTGTGGGGAAGGGTTTAGGTTGCGTAACTTTGTTTGTCCTTGTATATATATTTATATATAAAAAAATCTTTATATAAGAACGGTCAGTTGTGTTTTTAGAAAGCATCAGATACGATCAAAATCGGCAAGCCAAATTGATTTTTAAAAAAATGATAACTAAAAGCGTGACAAACAAGAAGAAAGACTTGCATGTTTATCTTTACATTCATACCCACTCCTTCAATTACGTGAGCATATTTGGCCTTTCAATTCTTAACATGCTTGTTTTTGTTCGGAATACGAGTGAGCCGGATGTTTCATGTGATTTAGAACTTGCCATTAGTATACTTTTCAAGATCACGAATATGTGAAAAGGGCATGAATGTGATAGAGGCACTTAGGATACCCTTCTTGTGTTAGCCTTTTTCTTTCTCTATTTTTCGTACCTACCATCATTCCATTAGTTAACCATGTTGAGCCTACTTCCCGTGTTTTTTTCCGATCACACCCATTTAACCCACTTAGCCAAATCTAGCCTTTTTATTGTTGAACCTTTGCGTTAAAACTCGGTTATAGTTATTATCTAACTTGCGAATCTTTATGATTACTTTTTCAAAAAAATAAAACACAAAAACCAGAAAATAGCAACCGAAAATAGAAGAAAGAAGATCAAATTGGAGCAATTTTAGGTGCTGAATAGTACAATCTCATTGACTAGCTCGATATGGTTAAAATCGTTCGTTTATGCGTTACTTATGTAAAGTTGTGATTCATTTACGCTTGTTAGAATTAACTACCGAGTTTTAACCATTTAACCACTTTAAATGTCTATTCCCTACCTAAAACCATTCCCTATCATTACAACCCTTAAAGACCTCTTGATTTATGCTTTTTCGCATGCTAGTTGGTGGAGATTAGATCTTTTGACAAGCTTATAACGTTGCATGATTCATCGCCTTGGCGTCGAGTATTTTACACGTACACATTACATGTATGACTCATAAATATAACCGAGTGTGTGTGAACATTGTGAGAAATGTGAGGATTTGCATGTTAAGTCGATCGAAAGTGGAATCATTGCTTTTTGGTTATCTCTGCTTATATTCGCATATGCTTTTGGGTTTAAAATCTTTGATTTCGAATTTCTGAAGAACCAATTGACCGCCGAATATTTATGTAGCGTTGTAAAATATTAGACGTCTGGGTCCTTCGGAGGCTCGTGTTCTTTTGCTTTAAGTTTGCTTGAGGACAAGCAAAAGTTCAAGTGTGGGGAGGTTTGATATACGTTAAATTATACATATTTAAGTCCCCCATTTTACTCCCGTTTTATGCGTTTTTGACTAAAACTTCGTTGCTTAGGTACTTAATCGGGCACTTTTATATTTTCAGGTCTTAAACGGCGTGCCACAGACAAAGTTGGAGAAAAAGTGGGATTTACGAACATTCCGGATGAATTCAGAGAAACTGTTGAAGTTACAGCTCACGCACGGTCGTGCAAACCTTCAACACAACCGTGCGCGACTAGAAATCTCGGTAGCACTGGCAGTGCACAAGGCTGTGCAGTTGATTTCTCTGCGTGCACGGTCGTGCGACCTAGGTGCACTCCCGTGCACTACCTGAACACTGATCAACAGACTGTTTGAAGACCATGCACAGCCGTGCGATCCATGTGCACGACCGTGCACATCTGAAGTTTTGCCGCCCATCGTCCACTTGCCTGGCCCATACCTTGCAGCTGACGTCACGCTAATGATTGCACGGGCGTGCACTTTATGTACACGACCGTGCGGATATGAATTTCTCTATAAAACAGGGCAGACACTACTGATCGAATTATTGGGTAATTTTCCAAGCTTCTGTGCGATTTATGGGGTTCGGGAGCTACCTGGTTGGGTCGATTTCAAGCCTCAAAGTTGCAAGAAGCTCATCCATCATCCAATCCATCAAATCCTTGCTTGTTTATGGTTTAATTTCTTGTTCTTAACATACATTTTGAGCACATTTGCAATCGCTGATATGATGTTTATTTATTATTGTAATGATATTAAGATACTTGTTTTATGAACAATCTTTAGTTTGTAATCTTGTTTGAATGAAGCTCTAGCAACTTTTTCGTTTTTGAATCTTGATGATCATATGGCAAACTTGGTTCATTGATGCTGGATTCTTGATTGGGGTTGTTTATCTTGGATGATTAATAAATGGTTAGTTAGGATATGTTGACAAAACCCCTTAATTAATCATTTGTTAGTAAACTGTTAACTTGTTAATGTGTTTACACCATGAAACTAGAATGGGTATTGGTTTAATAAAAGATCAATCTGATTCTGATCAAGAATGTTTTCTTACACGTAAGGGCTCCAACGTGTTAGATGGTGTTATTGCGAGTTCTTGACATGGTTCATAATCTTTGTTTAGTATTTTTAGTTAAAATGGCTAAGTTAGTAGATTTGTGTTCAAGAGTTGCAAAATAGATAGGTTTGTGATATGATCTACTTTATGCTTGTCTCGGTGGTTGTATTGTGTTATCGGTATTACTTTCCTTGATTAAGTGAGGTTAGAAAACTCTAAACGGATGACTAACTTTCTTAAAAAGATTTGCATGAAAATATATCAATAGCTCGTTAATGAATAATTTTAGGCGGTTAAAGTATGTTTATCGTGTTAACTTTCCAAAGGATTATCATGTTAGGATTCTTGAAAGGATACTAATTGTCTTTATAATTGGATGATTGATCAAATGCCTTTGCGACATTTCCAACTTAGTTAACATGCTTAGGTTGTTTATAAAACAAGACAAAAGAAAAAATATATTTTTATTCGGAGTCTTTTATGTTTTAGAATAAATTTTTAGATAATTTTAGTTAAAAACTCATTCACATATCTTTTTATAGTAGAGTAATGACAACGTTTTAGTACATAAGCGTCCGCCAGCGTCCATGGATCGACATCTGGTTCTTACCCATACTTTACTACATATATGATAGGGTACACTTGTCCTTTTGTGTGTTTTTAATGTTAAGGTATAAATCATTTTTATAAATATTAAAACCGAGTTCGTGTGTAAAGTTCATTGTAAAAATATGTATATATACGCACACGTTAGGAACCATCTTCCCTTCTTGATGGAATAAGTTGAAATACATTCAATAGATTAGAAGTCCCCCCCCCCCTCTTTAAAAAGCTTCTTAAACAACCAACTCAAACTACTAGAACAGAACTGTTGCCTCAAAGAACTGAAAGACATTGTACAAAGTACTGGAATGATAAAGTGTTGGGTCAACTAGTCAACAACCAAGTCAACAAGTTAAAGCTGAAGACGAGAAGACCAAGTCAACACAAGACCAAAAGTACTAGATTCCAAAAGTGGTGGAACCCTTCCAACAGTTTTGGAAATTCAGTTGTTTTCACTTTGTTTAGCAATAGTTTCAATGTTATAGTGTTTTACTTGACTGTCCAGCAGTTTGCAAAACTACTGGCAGTTACATCATTTAATGGGTTGTTTAGGGTCACTTTTATGGTAACGTCACAAACAGTTCTCTCTCTATATATTTCTTCTCACAATGTAATACGTAACACTTAGAGTCAAAAAGGTAGAAGAACTAAGTGAGAGAGTTCACCCGGTGAGGGGGAGTCTATTGTACTTATTAATTGTACTTAAACAAAATGAGTAATATGAAATCGTTCTACCATCATTCCCAAATCCAGTTATGTTTATGATGATGTGTTTATTATCACTGTTAAATTGATTTAAATTTGTTCAACTGTTTTATAAAAAACACACATTCTCAGATCCAACATTTTTGCTTTTGCCTGCTATTGCCTCTTGCTTTCTCTCATCTTAATAGAGGTCCTTCAGGGACTGTTTATAAGATACATGGGTGCCTAGTTGTTTTTTAGTTCGATTTATAAAGAATTTTATACTATTCGGGTTTTGTTGAAGGGTTGCACATTCACCCCTTGGAGTGAAAGTGAATTCGTCCCTACGTATATATATAGGTTGGATTTGACTCATTTGGATTATTGTCACACCCTAACCGTTGGTGGAAACATCGGGCGGGACGAAATAGATTGCTCGAGTCAACATAACACTAGATTGACAATAATTAAGACAACATAATTTCATTTCACTTCAAATATTCGATTACAAGACTTTAGAAACAAAAATACCACAACAACATGTCAAGTAGAATACATGGCCTTAGTCAAGAAATACGTCCTACAATACATGAGGTAAAAGCGAGTTTCTAGTCCATCCTGTTCGATTTCCTCAGTATCGACATCATCAACCCGCAACATGTTAAAAGTATAGTTCAACACAAAAGCATTGGCGAGTACACAAGTTTAATATAGCATAAATATGTAAAAAGGTGATTAACCGAATCCACGCGGCAAAAATAGGTAACTAGATTAATGTATCATGGCATGCAATTTAACAAGTCAACTCTCAAGTGTACCACAAACATTAGAATACTTAATATGACCTCAAGATACGGGCGGTGCGTTACTCCTATAGCGCTATAATGTTAAGGGGAGGTTCGTACGAAGTTAATGACAAGTGAATCACATAAGAATGTTCTAAGAATACAAATAAAGTATCACGTGTTTTCAGCATGTACGATGGATTGCTTGTGTTTGCATAAAATATAAGAGTGATTGTGTGTAATTTGATAGATTAAACATATTGCACCCAAAAGTGTAAAACAAAAAGGGTGTTCGAGTGTACTCACGGTTTTGCAAAGCTTCCTTTGTTGATTCAGCGGGTGTTGGAGGTTGGAAACACTGAGGTTACCCTACAAGGGGTAAACGAAGGTGTGTAAGAATTCTGAGTTGGATTTGAATTACGGTTTGGGACAGAAAGTGAAATTACACCGAAAGTAACGAGACTGTTGCACTTCATGCGAGGTGGTAGTCCACTTCGTACAAGGTGGCTGTTACACTTCGTATGAAGTGGGCACCCACTTCGTATGGAGTGTGTCAGTCTGTGATGATCTGGCTTGTTTAACGCTCGTTTCGATATTGGTTCTGTCAAAGAAGGATGTTAGGGACGAAGCTGGAAAGTCCATAACATAATCAGATTATATGTATATAGATTTTTGTAGTATAGTTTATCGAGTTCTTCAATATGTCATAGAGGTCAAGCATGGGGGTGCGAACACCTCATTATATGATTCACCAAAGCACAAGGTTTGTCAACCAGGTTGGTCATGAATAACAGATGTAAAGTCGACGAAAACTTCAACTGCCGAGTGAGCAAGCTAGGTGCATGCATCCCGAACATAATGGCGTTTGGGAGGTGTCGTAGCTTTGTCACTCTAATGAAGGCTGAATCAGTTTTAGGAGTAAAAACATGTACAAGTAGTGGTGGAATTTAATTCGGAAAGTCTAAACTCCCAACGTTCTCACATTAGCTTAACACTTAGTTTCTTGGAACTTAGCTCAGCTCACTTGCTTGTACCAAAGAAAAGTAAGAAAAATTTATAAGAGTTTGGAGTATAGTGAGCTAAAACTCACTTAGAAGTTTGATATAATCTGCCAAGTTCTTGCAACTACAAGTGGGTGTAAGTATATTTCGAAGGTTGGAAATGTGGGTGAAGGGTCAGATTTATAGGAGAATTGGTTGGCAGAAGTGTTGTGAGAGGTGTCACTTCGTGCAAAGTGGATGACCACTTAGTGCAAAGTGGCTGGCCACTTCATACGAGGTGGTGGCCACTTCGCACGGAGTGTGTCAGTTCGTACGAAGGGTTTAGTTTGGGGCTAAGTTTTCGTATTTTAGTCGGTTTTAAGCATTCTTAAGCATTAGGATGTATCGTGTGTGCATAGTATGTATCTTGAATGTAGATTTGCATAAAAGTTGCGTATTTAAACGATTGATTGCATGAATACTCGAGTATGAATGTATGAATAACGTATGTTAAAATATATGTTTGCTTGATTAACAAGTATAAGTGTTTGCATAAGGTATAAATTTTCATTATGATCGACGTCTCAGGTTACAAATTTGGGAAGAAATACGTACACGGTACGAATACGAGTTTCCATAAATAGAATTACGATTACACTTTCTAAATAAGGAAGGTACAGGAATGTGAAGCATTAAAATTATGGTTGCATGTGGTAAGTATGCAGTACCTAATATTATATATATTATAGGGGTTTGAACGTCATTAAAATACACGAGGGGCAGGGGGTTGACCTCAGCGTCTTTCCTGTGTCTCGTCACGGTCTTGTAGCTTAATGGGGATGTCCCTAGGCTTTGATTAATATTGTTCAACGTCCTTTTTGTCCTAGAAAATAGGTTGCAACATATTATCTGAAAGATGTGTAATCAATTTCAGATCAAATTATTTCGGTGGTTCACCCGCAAAATCCAGTCGTATACAACTCAGAATTGAGAACGAGAACAAGTTTGTGATTTGATGTGAATTTTGTATGAACCAGTATCTGTGTTATTAAGAACAACTTTGAATTAGGGATTAAACCTCTGGTAACTCCCTTTAGGCAGTTATAATTTTAAATTAAATTGCCCTCGTTACGTTATATAACTCCTCAACTAAGGTGGGCCCCACATAATTCGACAAACCCCGTTCACTGTCCTGGCTAGACACCACCGACATCTCTGGCATCGCCTTCTCATTCCCCACTATCACGTGATTATCTCTTTCTCCCCTTCTTCACTTGCATCAGGGGTTTGGTTCACCGATGGAATTCTGGTTCAGGTTTAGGTTTCAATTGACATGGCTCTTGTGTTTATTCTTGGATTTGGTATTGTTCGGGTTTAAGTTCGGTTGACATCAATGCCTAAGCGCACCATCGAACTGATCATCTAGATCTTGTATAGTGTTTTGACAAAACAATGGGGAAGTATTAGAGTTGGGAGTGTGAGTTTTACTTTTTAGGGTTTTCAAAAGGAAGAATTGGAAAAGTTAAGGTATATTTGTGTTTTCTTTTTTTATATATTTTAATAACTAAGGGTACTCCGGCCTATTTACTATAAATTAACTTCATATATATATATATATATATATATATATATATATATATATATATATATATATATATATATATATATATATATATATATATATATATATATATATATATATATATAACGGTGTTAGATTTCCATGCTTTAATTAAGACGGAAACGAAACTAACGGATTAAAAAAGTTAAATTTAAACTTTTGAACCAAAATAGTTATTTAAGTCAAACCACAGGACAGTATTTAACTCTAAAACGTAGGACCGTATTAACTCTAAAAGCATAATGGACTGTTAATCACCAGCTAGTGAAATGATCTAGTGGACTTATGACTTATAAGATCATATATGTAAATTCTATAAAGAGTAAATTCTCTTCTGAGGCCCTATGTTTTGATGGTTTTAACTATTTAAGACTAAAATTAAAATTTGAACTATCTAAGCACCTGAGTTTTCAATTGTAACGCCATCCATCAAGCCTGTTAGTTTTTTCATGAAATGACAAAAGTGCCCCCAATAATAAAATACAAAATAAAAATAACTAATTTAAATCCAAATCCTAAAAATATAATTACATATTCATTTCTCTCTACAAGATATCTATCCCTCTTGTCTCAATCTGCTCAAACCCGGTCAAGGAGTGTTTGGTGTTTTTGCAATAGGGCAATATTAAGCACAACTAACTATCATTACCAACCTTTGACCTGAGTTTAACCAGAGTTTGTAGTCGGCGATTACAAAATTTGATATGTCGTTTGAGTTCTGAATGATGACGATTTGTAAACCGGTTATGGAGTAGATCGGTTTTGGTGTTGAGTAAAAGCAGTTATGTGGTATTTGGTGAGATTTGAATCAGAGTGTTTGGTGTTTATTTGAAATGACAGCTGAACCATGCTGATTTGAACCACCTCACCTACCCCCCGCCCGTCTTCATCGTTTTCTAGTTACCATGTAACTCCCACTACCCCCCCCCCCCCTCTTTACCCTCTACATAAACTCCCAAATACAACAAAACATGTGGGTGGTTGTGGTAGTGATAGGTGGGCGATTGTGGAGGTGAGGTAGTAGGTGGGTGGTGGGCGGTTTTGGTGGTGTGGTTGTGAAGGTGCGAATGTGGTGGTGACCGAAAAAGGTTTGTGTGTGTAAATATATATATTAATAAAAATGGGTAAAAGTATTTTGTATCTACCTTATGCATTAAGGAGTTGTATCTAGGTGTAAAATGACTGGAATATCCTTGTACTTAACTGACTTGATTAAAAGCGTTACAAATTTGGACTCGTATGGTTGCAAATTGAAAATATAGGTACCGTGTAGTAAAAAATTATGATTTTGGACTCAGGTAGTTAAAACCATTAGAAACACAAGAACTCAAAAAGGAATTTGCTCTTCTATAGATAAAAGACAACCTGAAATATCAGCATAACGAAACTATGTAACGTACTCGACTATTAATCTCGCGGGTTCTTGAGAACATCAATATTAGACTCAAGTTGTTGCATGTTGTTCATCAAGAAAACTTATGTTGTACAACAAGAATCAAATTCAGTAAGTCCATTATACAATTAACAAAGTTATAAATAGAGTCTTAAAAAAAGAGACGTAGAAAAACCTTACCTTAATCTTAAAAATAAATATGATACTTCTGAAGGAAAACTTAGTTCTCCAAACCTAAAATATACCTTTATAAATAGTATACATGTTAATGTACATTGACATCAACCAAAATCTATGCACCATGTTATTAAAAAGACATACAACAAATCACCTCGAAAAGTTCTATCCGGTTATAATATATACAAACAAGATTCTATCCGGTACCTGTTAGTCCACGATAACTTCCATACACGTTATCCGACCAATCAGTCATCGTCATCGTCATCGTCATCATCGATCAATTTCTCTTCGAACACACGCTTCCATTAACAGGTAAACAAACTACTATACAGTCATCATCACGTCACTCTCGTCGTCACTATAATTCTTTATCTTCATATATAATACAAACTGCTCTGTTACGATAAATTTTAGATCAATATCGACAACAACAATGGCGTCGGAAGAACAAGCGAATAATTCAACGGCACCGGCGGTGTTCGATACAGATGCAGCAAACTGCTTGATGAAGGAGTTGCGAAGCACGTTTCTCGCTGGAAAAACGAAGAGTTACGAGTGGAGATCATCGCAGTTGAAGAGCTTGTTGACGATGCTTGACGATAGCGAGAAGCAGGTTTGCGATGCTCTGTTTTCTGACCTAGCGAAACCAGAGACGGAAGCGTACATACATGAGGTTTATTAACTTGATTTTTGCCTTCGATTATTCGTGTTTAGTGTAATGATTAGTTTTTGATGAATTTGTTGTTATGAGCTTGTTTGATTATCTGTTTGTGTAATAGATTTGCTCATGATTTGTGCGTGTCCGTACACACACTTCGTGCGGTGAGAGTTTCAGAAAGTTTCTAGATTTGAATTGACCTGATAGTTTCTGATTTTCTGAAATTGATTTTTGTGATTGGACACATATAGTGTGTTACTAGCAAGTCTGTGAGAGGAAATACTGTACGGACAATACTGATGGTATCAGACTATCAGAATGTTCTGATTGTTTTGCCTTTAGGAATTATTGCTCAAGTTTATTTAGTTGGTGAATGCATTAAATGCTTTTCTTTTTTATTTAAGTTTTGTATGTTGAAAATATTTGTGTGTTTTCTTAAGTTGAGAACCTTTTGTGGTGGTATTTGGTTTCGTCATCAATGGTGCGTAGCAAAAATTTGCAGGTTGTTTGTGATTGAGTAAGCAATTAGAATTTTGAATTGACATGAAACAGCTAATTTTAGCAAATTTGGTAAGTTTGTTGAGAATAAGATATGGCATTTTATTCAATATTAAAAACAGAAGTGATTTTTCTTGTTTTTAGATAACAGTTAATTTTAGAAAATTTGATAAATTTGTTGAGAATACGATACAGCACTTATGTTCAAAATTTTATATAAAACAGAAGAAATTTCTTGGTGTTTTCGAGGCTGCTTGTGGTCATTTGTTGAACAAATAGGCAGGATCTCATTTAAGATATGGAGGCTACCTAATTTTGTGATGATAGTTAGTCTTATTTCAGCCTGTTGTGCATTCTGGTTTTATCTATATCAGTCTGCAGTCTGTACCATTAAGTATATCCTTTCTGGTTTAATTTCTTTTGATGAATTGACTTCTAGACCTGACAATATCTTACAGCTAGACATAATTGGCTACCAATTACACCTAGAATATCCATAGAACCAAAAAAAAAATTGGAGGAGAAATTCACTTCCTGTGAAAGTTTTCATTCTAGAAGGATAATGGTGTAAAAGTCCATTTGACTTGTGTGCATGTATGTATTATAAAGAATAATTACGTGATTACTTTAAATCGTTTAAAGTAAGATAATTTAGTCATGTTAATCACGACTTATGATTTTTCTCTAATACCACTGATGTGTGAATTATATAGTTCCAAGTCTTGCTTACTACTCTCAAAATGCTTGTTGGTTTTTCAATTTTATGCAAGTTTTTCCCCACCCATAACACAATTCGGTATTAAGTTTTATCTTATTGTCCTTTGATAATTGCTAACTGAACCATTGTTACATATATTGTTTTAGTGATGATCTTGGTGCAGTATACCTTCTACATATTTAATATTAAAAGACAAGTGCTGAATTATATCTGTTGCTTTATAATGCAGATTGCTATGATAAAGAGTTCGTGCAAGGTGGCACTGAAGAAACTAAAAGACTGGATGAAACCCGAAAAAGTAACCGTGTTTACAATTCAAATCATACATAATACTTTCCATGTAGGTTTAAAATGAAAAAAGTTACATTATGCACATTTGTTGATAATTCTTTGCAGGCGAAAACCAATCTAGGCACTTTTCCTTCCTCGGCAGAAATAGTCCCCGAACCCCTTGGCGTTGTATTGGTCATATCAGCATGGAACTATCCATTATGTATGTTAATAACCTGATTCTCTTCCATATCTCCGATTTACTTTCTTATCTTGAAAATCAAACATACGAGGAATGTGTAATCACTAAATGTACATGGTATAATATTATTACCAATTAGGCAGAGTTTCGACAAGAAAAGAAATAGAATTGTAACGTAATTGTTCGGTTGTGTATTTCTTAGTTAATATGTCTATCATTCATGGTTTGCTAACCACCCCCCCCCCCTCGTGCACCAGTTTATCCGTTGATCCAGTGATTGGAGCAATTGCAGCTGGGAATGCTGTTGTTTTGAAGCCCTCTGAACTTGCTCCTGCCATGTCATCATTGTTGGCAAAACTTTTAGGAAAATATCTGGACAATTCAGCAATAAAAGTTGTTGAAGGCGCTGTTAATGAAACATCTGCCCTCCTGGAGCAAAAGTGGGACAAAATATTCTATACAGGTCTTCCTTTGTTTCTTAGCTTTTAACTATACACTCAAACCTTTTTATTTTTTTCTTTTTATATAGGCACTTACTAATCTGAGCTGATCTTAAAACTTTTTAATCGTTCACAATTGCTCCTTAAACCATAATTATATTTTAGGGAATGGGCGGGTGGCACGAATTGTCATGGCTGCTGCTGCAAAGAATCTGACACCTGTAGTCTTAGAACTTGGAGGCAAATCTCCTGTTTTGGTTGATTCAAACATCGACTTAGCGGTAGGGAGCTTTCTTCTTTATGTGCAAAACTCATTTGGTAGTAGCGTTGGCATTTTTAATGTTTTTTTTTTTTTCTGAACGGGTCAAATGGGTAAATTGTTTAAAAAAGAATAGCTTAAAAGGAAAAACGGGTTAAATGTGTCTAAAGTCGCCCAAACTGTATTATGTGCCTATAAATGTCCAAAATCACGTCATCCAAACAGTTAGATTGTTTCTGATATAATTTGATTTTTTTGATCATATTTGGCACAATAATTATTTATAAAAACATAATCTTTTGGACAAGAAGTGTTTCAGGTCAACTCAACCTGTTTTGACAAGTAACAAAAAGCAAAAATCACCCATTTTGACCCGTGAGCCATTACTTCTGTTCTGCATGGCATCTACTTTCTTTTGTGATAAGATGTTATGTGTTCTATTATAGGTGACATCGAGGCGTATAGTGGGAGGTAAGTGGGGAACAAACAATGGACAAGCTTGCGTAGGTCCTGATTACATAATAACAACAAAACAATACGCTCCTGTGTTGGTACATACCTTTTCTTTAACGATTTAATAATCATTTAGAAACGAATTTTGGTTGATCTCTCTTAGGATATCACTTGTGCAGATAGATTCCTTAAAACATAATTTAGTCAAGTTTTTTGGGGAGGATCCTATGAACTCACCAGATATATCTCGAATTGGGCACGACAATCACTTTGCTAGGTTGAAAAAGCTATTGGATGATGATAAGATTTCTGGAAAGATAATTCATGGAGGTCAAACAGATAAAAGCAGCCTGTGAGTTTTGTTCATTCCTGCCACCAACTTGTTTGATTTATAGTTATAAAACTGATCCAATGAAAAACGTAATATGGGTCGAAAATCATAGAAAGTGTACTTTAAAGGCATAAAACCCTTTTAAATCTTTTCACTCAAAAATATATATTATTATTGAGTAATAACCATTTTCATCCCTGAGGTTTGGCCAGTTTTGCGACTTTCGTCCAAAGGTTTGTTTTTCCACCTCTGGATCCAAAAGGTTTGAAATCTTGCCATTTTCATCCGGCTCGTTAACTCCATCCATTTTTCTCCGTTAATTCAAGGGTATTTCTATCTTTTTTTAACTAAAAGAGCAGTTCGATCTTTTTCAAGGGGTAAAAGATCAAATTGCCCTTTAAGTTAACAAAAACTATGGAAATACCCTTGATCTAACAAAGAAAAATGGATGGAGTTAACGACCGGATGAAAATGGCAAGATTTTAAACCTTTTGGATCTGTATGCGAAAAAACAAACCTTTGGACGAAAGTCGCAAAACTGGCCAAACCTCAGGGACAAAAATGTCATTTTACTCATTATTATTTAACCATTATACTTTTGGTCATGGTTGTAAAAATCTCGACTAGGTGCCGATTAATCAAATTAATCCCTATTAATCTGGATTAATCGCTAGTCCCCACCCCGCCGCCCGACTAGCGATTACTAATTGGTAATCATATCTGGCCTACGAGTTTTGATTTGTTACCCAACCGACCTGATTGCCACCTCTAGTTATAAATAATCCTACTTCTGTTTCAGAAAGATTGCTCCAACGATTGTACTGGATGCCCCAGAAGACTCCCTGATTATGAGCGAGGAGATATTTGGTCCTTTACTTCCTATAGTAACGGTAAACAGATTGATATTTAGTTCAAATTATCAAATAAATTTAGGTTGTTGATCTTTCATTCGGTTCATATAGGTTGAAAAAATTGAAGATGGCATCGAGTTTATCAACTCAAGACCAAAACCGCTTGCAGCATACCTATTTACCAACAACAAACAGCTCAAAGAAGCGTTTGTGAGCAACGTCTCTGCCGGGGGTGTAGTTATTAATGATGTCACCTTACACGTACTACTCCTCAACTTGTATTAAGTGACCTTTATTACACACACTCGTTTAATAACTTTTTTTTAATTTCTCGTGGTTTATTTGTGCAGCTTATGGTTGACACATTACCATTTGGTGGAATCGGTGAAAGTGGAATGGGGGCGTACCATGGTAAATTCTCATTCGATGCTTTTAGTCACAAGAAAGCCGTTCTATACCGGAGCTTTTATGGAGACGTGCCCGCAAGGTACCCGCCATACACACCTGGTAAACTTAGGCTCCTCAAGGCTCTTTTAGATGGTAGTCTATTTGGCATCATTCGTGCTCTTTTCGGCTTTTCCTAGATGTAAAAAAGTAAAATAAAAACTGTGTTAATGTATAATTATTACTACACTTTTATAATTCCTTTTTAAACTATTTCATATCAACATGAATCTTGCAAGATATTAAAACATTCGGATCTTTGTTCTTCGGTCAAATGCTGTGGAAACTGAACTGAGAATTTTATGTTCAAGTTTCCTCTTGTTTCTTCTTCTTTTGGCAAAGGCATGCCTTGTCCTGGGATGGTTTTTCTGTACCCAGGGGTAATTATGTCATCGATCGTCAAATATGACTCCTGCGCACCTAGAGAGGGTACAGTGAGGGTGCAACCAGTCAACGCGTCTACTAAAGGAAGTTCAACGGTTACTTCCAAATCATCCCCGTTTCTTTTAAAAACCGGGTGCGGTTTTTCGTCTATTAAAAAGGTAACATCTGCGGCAGAGGCGCCGGATGTCTCGTTCCCCATACCCTCAAAGGTGATTTTTGTACCTTTCGTCCATCCCGGCCTCACTTTTATCGTAAGCACTTCATCTTCTTGTATTATTTGCCTGCAAAATAAAAACAACTTTTACTCTTATCATGTAGACATTTGGGTGTTTGGATCTGCGTTAATTAAAACAAACACAAATCCATACACCCTTAAAAGTAACGGGCATGTGAATGCATACCCCTCACTTGTAAGTATGTCACGTCTGATAGTGACCCTCTTGATGCACCCAAAGCACAGTTCTTCTAGGGTGCACTCGAGCCGCTTCACCATATTGGGAGGTTTTTGGAGTCCATTAGCATTGGAATAGATAATGGTTGAATTGGTCCTTTTAGAAAAAGAAGGGGCAGTGTGAAAGGAGTTTGACTCCATGTTCTTCCTGCTAAAGCTTCTTAGCAGACTATTCACAGGCCGGACACGGCCTGGGGTCTTGCTCCTTCTCTGGCTCGTTGATTTGGACAGACACGTCGGCAAAAAACCCGTGCTTGCGGTTCTTGAAATTCGTGGCATCGTAACTTTAGGGGAAGTAACATCTCGTGTTTCATCACCTTCTGTATCTCTATCTCCATCTCCATCGTCTTTCCCATTGTCGTTTGCATCAACCTAACAAAGGTAAGTGGCACATAGAAACATTTTATAACTGTAACCGGTTTCTTATTTGATATGAACTTAAAAACAACCCATAAACGTCGTTTCTTTTTCGGCAAGAAATGAAAAAGATGGAAATGGAACCTGCAGGGGTTGGTGTTTGTGGTGTGATTTCTTGCCAAAATGGTGTTTGGAGAGAAATGATTTGCATGCTTTTCGAATGCCTCCAATCCTTGTAGAAGCAAATCCCATGCAAGATACATTCATAACATGATCATGAACATAAACACGAAATCAAAAAGAAAAAACAAAGGAAAATTAGGGACCCTGATTGCAATTGCTGGTGCCTAAATAACGGAATCTCAACACCATATAACATATATTGTGTACGTGGTGTATCAAAAGTCATAAAATTATGAATTTGTGATGTAGAAAAAACTATCATATGAGCCATCTATACGACTTTTTATCAGTTAAGACAGTTTGTTTTTAACCATCACGCTTCACCATTAACCACAACCTTCAATTATTATTTTTTTTCACATGATTTTTAACGGTGTTGTACCTTTTCGTGGTCTTGATGACCTCAAAAACTTCATTGTATTTTTTTATTATATCGTTGTAACGGCAAATTATCATTATTTAGATGACCCTACCCGATCCGAACAGACTACTATAGGATTGGACTTATGACAGGCAATCCGACTAGAGATCCCCTAATAATCATTAGACCTTGGATCTTTAACACTCACACCATTAGCTTTTTGATGATCAACGACCAAGTGATCTCAGATCATCAAACTCATGGATAGTTTTAGAAGTCTTAACTCTCCTGGTCTTTAACTAGTTCTTTACACTATCCCATTCTAGCAATGTGTGTACTGCTCAATGTATATGATACGGATTCGTATTCGAGTGGACGCTAGAACTCTAGCGTGATAACCTGCCTCCGGCCAACCCGAACGACAAAGAACAATTCTGTTCTAAAAGAAAACTTTTCTTTATTAAAAAAAATAGCCTAACATCCAACCAAGGGTTACAATTCTTAAATAGAGAGTTTCTAAAAGATAAACATGGAAACAAAGATACGACAATTAAGGAAAAGATAATAACCGGAAATAAATAAAACATAGATGGTTGGTTGAATGTTGATAAAGAACCAGCGCCGATCCTAGCCATGGGTTGCCGGGTCGGGTCCTTGATCCTCATCTTCGGGCGAGTCTGGATCCGTATCATCCTCCCCCTCTAAAAAAGGACTCGTCCGCGAGTCATCATTAGCGCCTGGATCATACGGAGACAAATCAGCAACATTGAAGGTGGCAGACACTTTGTAATGACCGGGAAGGTCAATCTTGTAGGCGTTATCATTGATCCGTTTTTAGAACACGGAATGGCCCATCCGCCCGCGGGTGGAGTTTACCAAAACGACCTTGTGGAAAACGTTCCCGGCGCAAAAAAATCCACACAAGATCTCCTTCCTTGAAAACCACCTTGCGACGGTGTTTATTAACACGAGATTGATACTACATATTATGTTTGACTATTTGTTCACGGACTTGCTCGTGTAACAGTTTAATTTGGTTGGCCCGCTCCTCCCCATCTGCACAAAAAGGGCTAAGATCTTCAATGGTGCCAAATCAAGAGGGATAAATGGGTTACGCCCGTAAACAACAAAGAATGGACTGCGGCCCGTGGCACTGTGGTTTGACCGATTATAGGCGAACTCTGCTTGTGGAAGAACCAAGTCCCATTTCTTTGGATTATCGCCCACTAAACTACGAAGGAGGTTTCCCAAACTGTTCGGTTTGTCCATCGGTTTGGGGTGGTGGGAGCTACTAAATTGTAGCTTCGCTCCGAAGCGTTTCCATAAGGTACGCCAAAAGTGACTAATGAATTTCACATCCCGATCTGTGTAATTGTTTTGGGGACTCCATATAAACGAACGACCTCATCGAAATAGAGTCGCGCCACTTGGGAAGCATCATACGTCTTGACACATGGTGAAAATGGGCCATTTTAGAGAAACGATCAACAAAAACATGATTGAATCTTTTTTCCGTTGTGTCAGAGGCAAGCCCAAAACGAAGTCTATACTAACATCCTCCCATGGCCAGTCGGGAGTAGGTAACGGGGTGTAAAGACCTTGGTTCGTATGATGTGTTTTGGCGACGTGACACGTACGACACCGTTTCAAAATTTTTGACACGTCGCGACTGAACTTAGGCCAAAAAAACGGTCTTGCACCAAGGCGATTGTTTTGTCACGCCCAAAGTGTCCTGCCAAGGCCCCTTGGTGATACTCAAGAATGATCGCCTCGCGAAATGAAGAGAACGGAATGCACAGATGAGCTCCCTTGTAAAGTTGGCGATCCCGGCGTACGAAATCGTGATATGGCGTTGAGGCACTCTTGGCCCATGCATCACAAAAATCAGGATCATCCTGATACAAAAAGACAAAGATTTAAACCCCACCACCTCAAAAGCAATCGAGGTCATAAGGGACGGGCGACGGCTCAAGGCGTCGGCCACGGAGTTGCTGAACCGGACTTGTGTCGAATAACAAAGTTGAAACCTTGTAACATCTCGACCTTTTAGCATGTCGTGGGTTTAAGTTTTGTCTGCCCCTGATGAATTTTAGAGCCTGGTGGTCGGAGTAGAGAATAAATTCGCCCGGGAGAAGATAGTGTCGCCAATACTCGAGACTTCGAACGATAGCGTAAAACTCTTTATCATATGTACTATACAGGCGTCGAGTGTCGCTCAATTTCTCACTAAAAATGCAATAGGCCTGTTGTTGGCTCAAAACACCGCCAATACCTACGCCGGATGCATCGCATTCAACTTGAAAAACATGCTCGAAATTGGGAAGGGCAAGGACCGGGGCTTGTGTGACGGCAAGTTTTAGTGTGTCAAATGAGCGTTGCGCTGCGCACGACCACTCAAACTTTCGGCCTTTTAAGCATTATGTGATAGGAGCCATGATGGTACTAAAATTACGAATGAATCGCCGGTAGAAGGAGGCTAACCCGTGAAAACTTCGAACATCATGAAGCGAGGTAGGTGTCGGCCATGAGGTAATTGCCGATACTTTCGAGTCATCCATGCGAATGCCCGTACCTGATACAAGATAACCCAAAAACACAACCTCTGGTGTGAGAAAGTTGGCACTTTTTCCCATTGGCGTATAGCTTTTGTTGCCGGAGAACCAAAAAAATGTCGCGGAGGTGAACCAAGTGTTGTTCGACATTCTTGCTAAAAACCAAAATGTCGTTGAAATAAACGACGACGCACCGACCGATGAATGGCTTAAAAACATGATTCATGAGGCGCATGAACGTGCTAGGAGCATTAGACAAACCAAAGGCATGACCATCCATTCATATAACCCGTCACGGTTTTAAATGTTGTTTTCCATTCGTCACCGGGCGCATCCGGATTTGGTGATAGCCGCTACGTAGATCGATTTTAGAGAAAACTGATGCGCCGTGTAAATGGTCGAGCAAATCATCAAACCGGGGTATGGGGAAACGGTATTTAATCGTGATTTTATTAACAGCACGACTATCAATACACATGCGAAACTTACCTCCTGGTTTTGGAACTAAAAGAGCCGGTACGGCACACGGGCTCATGCTCTCGCGGATAAGACCCTTGTCTAAGAGATCGGTTACTTGGCGCTGGAGCTCCTCAAACTCCTTTGGATTCATGCGGTAAGCTGGTTTGTTTGGAATGCTAGCGCCCGGAAAGAAAATCAATACAATGTTGGATATCACGTTTCGAGGGGAAGACCGGCTGGAATATCATCTGGAAACACATCCGAAAATTCGGTGATTAACGGTTGGACTGCAACCGAAACTGTTGGGACAAGTGGATTCTCTTGCTAATGAGTAAGCCGAAGATTATGTGCCCGGATTTATTTGGCTTCGTTTTATGGAGACCCGAAAAACAGAACCGGAGACGAGCATAGATTCGACGCCTTCCTCGGTCGGGTTGAGTGGGGCTAGTGTGATGTTTACCGTCTTTTTTGAAAGAATATGTATTCCGAAAACCGTCCTGTTTAGCACGCCGATCGTACTGCCACGAGCGTCCCAACAATAAGTGACATGCATCCATCGGAAGGACTTCACACCATATCTCATCCGTGTATTTGTTACCAATAGAAAATGTACCAAGCAACGATGTGTAACCTTGATGAGGTTACCCTTTTAAGCCACGTGAGTTAATAGGGTTCAGGGTGGGGTTGAAGGGGTAAATTAAGTTTTTCCACCATTGAAGCGGTGACGATGTTTTCGCAACAACCCCCGTCGATAACAACATCACAAACCTTACCTTTTGCTGTACACTTGGTGCGAAAAATATTATTGCGAAGCCATTGGGTGTCATCTTCCGGGTTGTATACGGACGTGTTTAGAATACGTTGGATCACTAGTGCCTCACCCCGATCGGGGTAAATAATCACCGTTTCGCCTGTAAGCGTGGTTTCCGGCTCCTCGGTGTCGGTGTCAAATTTTGGTAATGCTTCGTCCACAAAGGTAACAATTTGTTTGTTGGGGCAGTCCCGTTTGAAATGCCCGATACCGTGACATTTATGACAACGGTTGGTATTAGTGCCGGATCCTGTCGTAGGTACCACTGTCGGTGGGTCGGCTTTGATTGGGCCGATCTGAGAGGAAATAGGTAGAACAGTCCCCGGACGGGTTGGAAAACGGGAGGTCGCCGCCTTTGATTTTGACGCTAATTGTTTTTTGGACCCGCTGCGCTAAGCTGCACACATCATTAAACGACCAATATTGTTGCAATAAAACCACATCGGAAATTTCAGACCGAAGTGCGCCCAAGAAATGGGCGATTAACTGTTCCTTCTCTTCTTCGATCCCACACCGCATACGTAACTGTTCGAACTCGGTGATAAAGTCCTCAACCGAAAGTGAATTTTGTTTAAAATTGTGGTAGTCTAAGAAAGTATCTTGTTTATGATTAACTTGTAAAAACTTGGAACGCATTAAGCGTTTATCTTGTCCCACGTCTCCACCTTCCGTTTACCCTCCCGATAACGTTGGTGTTGTAAGTGTTCCCGCCATAAAGAAGCATATTTGCGTAAACGAATAGCGACAATTTTTACCTTTATGTTTTCTGGAATTTGGCGAAGGTCAAAGACGCGTTCAACAGTCTGGAGCCAATCAATGAAGTCATCGGGTTGCAATCGACCCTCAAACTCGGGAATCTCGGTCCGAAGACCCAAAGAACGCAACGGATCAGCCGGCGGTGGGGGGTTATGGACATGACGGTTTGGACGACGACCAAAAATATTGTAGCGTCAGCATCGTCCCAAACGTCGGACTCCGAGTCGGACTCGTCTACTGGCGGTTGTTGATTCAATTCGAGTTCACGAACCCGTTGTTGCAATCTTTCGATCTCAGCGTCACGTGGAGCATGCCCGTTGCCTCCGGCGACGAATCTACGGTGATGACGACGATCTCCCTCACGATCTGACATTCTGAGTAACCTGATGCTCTTGATACCACTTGATAAGGATTCGTATTCGAGTGGACGCTAGAACTCTAGCGTGATAACCTGCCTCCGGCCAACCCGAACAACAAAGAGCAATTTTGTTCTAAAGGAAAACTTTTCTTTATTAAAAAAATAGCCTAACATCCAACCAAGGGTTACAATTCTTAAATAGAGAGTTTCTAAAAGATAAACATGGAAACAAAGATACGATAATTAAGGAAAAGATAATAACCGGAAATAAATAAAACATAGATGGTTGGTTGAATGTTGATAAAGAACCAGCGCCGATCCTAGCCACGGGTTGTCGGGTCGGGTCCTTGATCCTCATCTTCGGTCGAGTCTGGATCCGTATAGTATATGTATAGTGATTAGATGATGATGAAAATCATAGTAGTCATATACATGATGGCACCTTAACCAGTGTATGAGCTATCTGAAAGACATCCGTGTTGTAGAGTTGATCATTTGTTGAACTAGTTAAGAGACAAGGAGAGTTGCTACACATCCTCAACATTTGTTAAACTAGTTAAGAGACTTAGAGCTATCTTAGAGCTAGTTTAGACAATGGAAAATAAACTCAAAATGGAGGCGATATACACACACACATATATATACACACACACATATATATTATATAATATATACATATATATATAGAGAGAGAGAGAGAATGTGTACTTTACAATTAGCCTTAACGTACGATGCGCACACGATTTGAGTTCCGCGTGTTATAATCCGCCAAACGAAAACCCATATGTTATAAATTATAAACCCACATGCATGTTTTATGTTTCCAACATGCGGGATGTATGGGTTCAACATACGGATTTCATTTTTGAGGTTTATAATGTGTGGAATTCTCATCGCGTACACATCGTACGTTAAGGCCAATTGTACATTAACCAACCCCTATATATATAAGTTCTCGCGCTTTATATATATATATATATATATATAGGATGGTTATCTTGAGAACAAAGATTTTTGTGAGAACACTACGAACAATTTCCATCCATAGATCATCAAAAATTAAGGGCTAAGATTAGAGAAGATTTAAATGAGAAGGAAACTTAAATTAAAAGACTAAAGGGGATTTATTGTCAAAACCCACCAATCTTCCAATCTTGAACCCCAGTCTCGTTCACCAACCCCTTCATCCCTAATCGAACATCATCATTTCAATCATGCCACACTCTGTAGCACCAGTGCTCATGAAATCGATCGACTATCATACCAATGATTTAATCATTTATCGATTGAAGACGGTAAAAAGTTCAAGACTAAACCATTCCTATGTAGGGTTTAGACACGGTTACTTCACAAGATTGCTCTTCTATCAGTTGTGGCTAGTTCTATTTCTTATCAGCAATGTCGTCGTCGTGTCGTTAGTGATTCAAATATGTCGGATTTAGTTCTCTAAATTGTGTGGATTTGTTGTTAGATTATTAGGTTTTTAAGCTATTTAATGGCAGAAATTTTGTATTATCTTTAGTAAGGTCTTAATTTTTCGATAAACTCTGTTAATTGTAAATTCAATTTTAGCTCTGTTGTGTTCGCTGGTGGATTATAGTTTGGAATTACAGGTTCATGTGAACCTAATTTGTGCTTTATTGTGATTGGGTTACTATTGTTTGTAGCTAGAAGAGAAATTGATGTTTAATTCTATGCAAATAAATGGCTGAAGTTTTAATTTGTTTTTAATATGGCTCTGTTTGCTCTGAACGATGCTATTTTGGTGATTAAGTTTTGATTAACAAGTATGATTAAACATGTGTAACGATACAGTTTACACATGTGTACGTCATCATACTTTAAGCTTAAAATCTCTACACATGTGTAAATTAGCTTAGTTACTAATGCATTTTTGTAATTAAGCAATTTACACATGTGTAAATAAGATGTGAACATAAAACACATGTGTATATAAGATGTGAACATAAAAACCATGGTATTAGAACAAATACGTATGATTAAATTTGTGTAATTATACACATGTGTACATCATCATGATTAAGCTTAAAAAATATTTATGCATGTGTAAATCAGCTTAGTTACTACTGCATCTGTGTAATAAGCAATTTACACATGTGTAAATAAGATGTGCACATTGTAACAATGATATTAGAACAAATTAGTATGATTAAATAGATGTAGTTATGTAATTTACACATGTGTAAGCAGGTTGTTCACATATTGTAAGTGAGCAGTTTTGCTCATTTACACTGTGTAAGTCAGCCGAATTTGAGAAGTACAAAACAGAGAAGATATCTTAGAATTACAAATAAGTATGATTAAATAGGTGTAATTATGCAATTTACACATGTGTAAGTAGGTTGTTTACACATGTGTAAGTGAGCAGTTTTGCTCATTTACACATGTGTAAGTTAGTCAAATTATTTGTTTAAGATAGAAGTAGAACAAATGGCTTAATGGTATTGTACTGTACTTTTGTCACTTTGACTAGGTACATTTTTAGAAATAATGGTACATTCTGTTGTTGGCTGGAAAATGACAAAGAGAACTTTGTGAGGTCATCGTAAAAGCCCATATAATAATACGAAGATTGTACTTTGGAAAGCGAATATACACCAAGAGGAGAACTGGAGTTTGAGAGAAACCAAAAGGAAAAGATAGACCAGTTTATATTTTGAATGATGACATATTTTTATGTTATCATGCATACTGCGTGTCGAGGATTATGACTTTGTTTTTTGTTGTTTTGATATGTGTCTATAGGTCAATGACTTGTTGAGAAATTGAATACTTTTGATATACGAATAATACTCTTTTAGTTTAAATCCTACTTGTTGGTCGATATAATACTTAATATTTTTTAATAAAATACTATCTTGTTTTAACTCATAAGTTACACATATGTAATTCAATTGCAAATGTGTAAAACAGAAACAATTAAGTGACAGAGAACAAATTTTCAAATGTGTAATAATATGCACATAGGTAAAATAAAAAAATTAAGCAACAGTTATGTGAATCACGATAGCCAAGTTTGCCACACAATTTGAACTTCCTTTTATTCTCTTGATCGTAACCTTTGCCTCTTACAAAGCTTAAAATTTTATATGTTGTCAACACCATAATGAAACTGAATGTTAAACATCTTATTAGGCAATTCATCCTTTTTCCACCATGAGCATGAAACTGAATTGGTAGTCAGACTGAACCTAACCTTCAAATATGAAAACATTTACTATTATAACACATAGATAATGGTATATATCTAAATATATAAATGTTAAACGATAAATGAACTAATAAACAAACAAAGTTAGCTTATTATCACCAACAACGGACCCTTTATCAAAAGTGAGAAACAATATAGTGTTCATAACCATTCACAACATTAGGTCTAGCATTCATACATGATAGCCTTAGAAATCTCTTTTTGGACATTATAAAAATAATTTGGTGGATACAAGTTTTGCCTGCTCAAAAACCCGAGCCGATAGCGTTGACCGTCAAGTCAGTTACTGTGTCAAAACACAACATAAACTGAACCAAAGTATTAGATGCACTATAATTAAACATAAAAAATGCATGTAAGCTTACACAACTAGATGTGGTTTTCACTAAATAATAGGCAAGAAGGAGCAAAACAAAAGGCTTAACGTCAATTAAAAACATACATATGTACAACAATAATAGAATATATGGGACATCATATTAATATGTAAAAGGCTTAGCATCATTAACATAGAACATAGACAACAATTACATACGTGTAAATCTGAACAAGATGGAATGTAAGCAATAGTTACACATGTATAAATCTGAACACGATGGGATACAAGAAATTACTATTACACATCTCCTGTTTCAAGATCTTAAACAGCCACATGACCCTCAATGTTTGTCTTCACAAAGAAAGGAGTAAGTATTACAAATGTGTAAAACAAAATAGGAAATGAACATTGATATTACATTAAAAGAAATAACAACTACACAAATGCTTCATCCAGAGCTTCAAATTGTTACCCATGATTGACAACACTTATGCAATTTGACTTGTTATTCCTCATATAAGATTCAGGACAAACCATGACTGCAATTCACCAAATAAAATAAATTAGGGCAAATTACGAGCATCATATGAGCTGAAATCTTGGAATATGTGCAACAAAATTTAGAATTGAAATCGAAGAACACATCTAACAACATCAACAAATTGAAATCATGGAACATATATCGCAAATCGACAATCGTTGAAGATCAGAAGTGAACGAAGATAGAGAAATTGATACCTGCAAATTAGTTCACGAAATCATTGAAGATAACTGAGAAATCATTGAAGATGATGATGGATTTTGAATCCGCTGAAGATTTTTTAGCAGAGTAATCGTTGAGTAATTCAAAGGTGATTGAAGATTTGATGCCCTAATCATCGTGTGCTAATTTCGTCAACATAAGCTTGATAATTTTGAGTACTGGTAATGGAAAAGGGGATTGGTATAATTACCAACCTTTTCATTAAAACATAAGGAGATATAAATGAGTGGCTGAGAATTGTTCTTGTGGTTCTCACAAAAAATGGGTGTTCTCATTTAAACCCTCTATATATATATATATATATATATATATATATATATATATATATATATATATATATATAGGGGAGGGTTTAAATGAGAACGCTAAATATTGTGAGAACCGTGAGAACGAATGAAAAACCACTAAAACTTGATCAAAAACAAGTGAAATTCAAAATTTCTTTTTACACATGTCATTATTATTCGAATACAATTCTATAAATTTAATTTCCACATTTAAATTTACGTGAACTCGGAAATAAAGAAAATTTACACATGTGTAAGTTTGCCATTTACACATGAGTAAATTTGTTATATTTACGCATATGTAAAAAATCTAATAGTAATGATTTTGAGAGGAGAAATGAATTATTTGATGTAGATTTTTTTATTTTTGATGTTGTATTTTAATTAAAATGATGATTGTACTAAAAAATGGTTTTGATTGGTTTTCTCATTCGTTCTCAAGGTTCTCGCAATATTTAGCGTTCTCAAGATAACCCTCCCCTATATATATTTACATATATGGGAAGGTTTAAATGAGAACGCTAAACATTACGAGAACCGTGAAAACGAATAAAAAACCACGAGAACTTGGTCAATAACAATTCAAATTCAAAATTTCTTTTTACGCTTATCATTATTATTCGAATACAATGTTAGAAATTAAAATTACACATTTAAATTTAAGTGAATTCGTAAATAAGGAAAATTTACCCATGTATAAGTTTACATTTACACATGTGTAAATTGTTATATTTAGATCTGTGTAAAAAATTATAATAAGAGTGATTTTAAGGTAAGGAATAAACTATTTTATGTTGTAAATTCTCTTTTTGATGTTGTATATTAATTATACTGAACTTTGTATTAAAAAATATTGGTTTTGATTATTTTTTCATTCGTTCTCACGCTTCTCGCGATTTAAACTCTCCCAAGAGTTTAAATGAGAACGCTAAATATCGCGAGAACCGTGAGAACGAATGAAAAAAAAACACTAGAACTTTTTTTTTTTGGGTAAAGGGTTTACCGCGGTAAATATTATATCAATCAATCCAAAAATAACAAGTGAGGCAGACAGAAACCTCAATTCTCAAGTATGATAAGCCATACTAGAGTTCAACAAGCAATCATCCTACAGACGCTAGATACCAATATAACAAGCACGTCACTCGACAATACACGTAACACTAAGTTACAAAAAAACACATGTAACACTATTAGCCATATTCATCATCATTTATCAGCAACCCTCTAGGAAGTCTCCATTCCTGTAGAAGATCTCTAGTGTGACTCGTGTCTTTAAATTTCATCAAATGTAGCTTCATCCGAACTGTTATTAGAATAACCTCAATGAGTTGATCTGCACTCCTTTTTTCCTAGAAAACAATCTCTGGTTTCGTTCCTGCCACACGAAGTAAGTTGCCGCACTAACAACAAGCTTTCCAATAACATGAGTAGCATGCTTTGACTTCGCATATTGCACCAAATGATCAAATATCCTTTCCCACTTGTTAGGCAGCGATCCCATTCCTGCTTTATCTCGAATACCATTCCAAACCTGAGCAGCATATAAACACTCGAAAAAAAGGTGGTCATGGGAATCCAGACCAACCATGCACAACGAACAGCACATGAGGTTATAATTAGGACTACCCGCCGAAGACCATCGACTCATGACATCCTGCGTTTTTAGTTTTTTGTTCACAAGCAGCCACATTAAAAAAGAATGACGAGGAATAGATTGGGGATACCAAATAATACTCGCCCATGGGACTTCACTCTGGTGTAATCGAAATTCATCCCACCCTATAGCGGCACTGTAGTTCATCTCCTTTCCTGATCTAGTTCTCCATACAACTCTATCATGAAAACCCGGGTTCAGTATGATACTTGGCATGTTTCGGAGAGCCGGAAATCGGTTTACCCACTCGGTCGGCCATCCCCACCCCCCATGGTCACATACATCCGCAACCTTCGAGTTCATATAGAATCCAGCATTCGATATCATACGTGGCGTAATAAAAGAATTCAACGGACATATCTCATCCCACTTATCAAACCAGACTAGTGTTTTGTTACCATCTCCCAGTTTAGTCCATACATGATGTTGAATAATCGGCCTTAACTGTAACATTTTCCTCCAGCTCCATGTTATGTTATTTCGGATTGGTAAGTCCCAAAAACTTCGATCTCGTATACGATATGAATGGATCCACTGTACCCAAAGAGACTCTCTATGTGTAAGAAGACTCCATACATGCGCAACCATAAGCGCTTTATTCATATCCCCAATCCTTCGAATACCCAAGCCACCCTCTTGTTTAGGAATACACACTTTTTTCCAACTCACCTTAGCTTTCCCTTTTGTGTTATTTCCTTGCGCCCACAAAAATCTTCGCATTCTTTCTTCCAGGTCATAAATGATGCGCTTTGTAAAATAAAAACCGACGCCCAATATATATGCATAGAAGACAGGACCGACCGAATCAATTGAAGTCTACCCGCAAATGACAGACTCTTATTTTTCCAATCGGTAATTCTTGAATCCATACTTTCCACAAGTCTCTTACAATCATTGTAAACAAGCCTGGTAGATATAAGGGGAACCCCAAGGTAGCGAACTGGCAACATACCCTCATCAAATGGGATGATGCTTCTAATTCGGTCTTTCACTATGTCCGGAACATTACCAAAGAAGACCGTACTTTTAGTCATACTAGGAACAAGACCTGACATGTTCTTAAATAAGTCTAGCGCCTCCAAAAGCACTTTTGTTGATCTATGATCGCCCCGAGAAAACAAAAACAGATCATCAGCAAAACAGAGATTAATTATTCGCTGATTTTCACACTTATTATGGTACCTAAATTCAGCTGACAAAGAACTCTGTTTTTGCAAAAGCAATGTAAGAACCTCCATAACCAACGTAAAAAGGTACGGAGACATTGGGTCTCCTTGTCGTAAACCCGGTTGCCCTCTAAAATACCCATACAGATTACCATTTATAGCCAAAGAGAAGGACGTGGATGTAACACAAACCATTATCCACTTCACCATTTTCCGATCAAACCCAAAACCTAGCAGTATCTGTTCAAGAAAGTTCCAGTCTACCGTGTCATAAGCCTTTTGAATATCCACCTTAAACGCACACCTTGGTGGCCCCTTATTATGATGATAGTTATGCATTAACTCCTGTGTTAAGAGGATATTATCAGAAATCCTTCTACCCGGAACAAAGGCTGACTGGTTGATGCTCACAATATCACATAACCCTTCTTTTATACGATTTGTAATAATCTTGCTAATACACTTATATAGTGTGTTACAACAAGATATAGGGCGATAATCCGTAATGGAAGATGGTGTACTAACCTTAGGGATTAAAGAGATTATCGTATGATTAAGTTGACGGAGTAGTTTACCATTTTGAAAGAACTCCTGTACCGCACTACATACATCCTTCCCAACTACATCCCAAGACTTTTTAAAGAAGACCGAGGTGTAACCATCAGGACCTGGAGCTTTATTCCCATCAATTGAGAACATTGCCTGTTTAATTTCATCATCCGTAACAATCCTAACCATAGCAGAAGCTTTATCAACCGATATTACATTATGGAATAGATCTGGCGTAGGGTGCAAATTTATACTTCCAACACTACCAAAAAACTGGGTATAATGCTCCACCATGACCTGTGGAACCGACAGTCCTTCATGTAGTATACCGCTACTGTCTCTTACCGAGAAAATTCTACTCCGATGATTTTTTGCTTTGACAGTGTTATGAAAGAACTTTGAGTTCTTATCACCAAGCGAAAGCCATTGTAACTTAGATTTTTGCTGCAAAAAAGAACACTCATCAAGAACCGCTTTCTTATACGCTTGAAGTAATCGACTATGTTTATCAAGAAGCTCATTGTTGAAAGGATCATTATCAATAGCTAGCTGGTTGTCATCTAGATCCTTTCTCATCGTCTTAACCTTCTCATGCAGATTACCCTGTGTATATAAGAGTTTCCTCATCGGGTTTTTTAACAGCTTAAGCTTTTTAACAATCTGAAACATGCGATAACCCTGAATGTCCATATTCCAAATCGTTTTAACTTCCTCCATAAAACCCTTCTTATCGGCTACCAAATTCACAAACTTAAACGGCTTCGGTTTTCCCCTAGTCACATTAGGCAATTTTAAGATACACGGAGTATGATCTGATATTCGGTACGGAAGAAAACATGCTGCCGCATTAGGGAACGTATCGATTAATTGCATATTCCCCAATATTCGATCAATTTTCTTGACAATGATACCCTTTTGCTGCTTATTCGTCCACGTAAAATGTAAACCCATTCGATTAACATCAAACACCTCTATCTCATCAATACACTCCTTGAAATCCCTATTCCCAATACTAAAAGTAGATGGCCCTTGAGCTATATCTTCATGACACAAGGAAGAATTAAAATCTCCCATGATAACCCATGGTTTATCATGCATATAATAATGATGAGCACGTAAGTTCTGCCATAGGTCCCTTCTTTTTTTGTAGTAGTTGTCAGCATAAACAAACGAACAAAAAATAGACTTTTGATCGAGTTTAAACATGATCTGAGTATGCACAACCTGATCTGTTTTAGATAGGATCATAACATCCACAATGTTAGCGTCCCACCCTACCATAATACGAGTACCTTTCTCACAACAATCAGCATTAGTCGCCCAGCTCCATGACCAGCAAACTTTCTTACAAACATTATAGACCTTAGACGAGTCAACATGAGTTTCCATAATTGCACACACCTGAAGATGATTGTCCAGCACCACCTGACGAACCTCCTTTTGTTTGAGGGGTCGGTTCAAACCCCTTATGTTCCAAGAAGCCAAACTACCCATGGACACTAGTATCACCAGGTGTGCTTGCACCCTCAGAATTTTGATTTTCTACTTTCTGATCCATAAATTTTGGGATATCACCTAAAAGTTCCTCGACTTCAACTGCATCCGCAATTACTTCCTCCAAATTGGTATTTTTATTTTGTTGATTACCCTTTGAAGTTATACCTTCTATTCCACCAAATTCATTAGAGTGATTTCCCTCCTTTTGAAGTACAGAAAATGGGTTAGAGATAGGCACTTGGTTTTTTCGGTTGCACTTTCCCATCAGCCTTGGACTTAGACTTTGCTACCGGATGGTACACAAACTTCGGCTTCTGATTCTTAACATGCAGGCCTTGATTGATCCCTTTCCTACTCTTCGACAATACCTCCTGAAAGTCATCATTATTTTTCATCTTATCATCCATCAGCACTGGGGTTTGTTTCTTTGGGCACGAGTTATCATCATGACCAAACACGCAACATGTTGAACATCTCAACGGTTCCCAATCATATTCTATTTTACCTCCGCTTTATAGTATCCCTTTCCATCGAGTGCCGGGATTGCAACCGTAACAACTCTCTTTAATTCAGACCCTGCTTGAACATCAATTAACGCCCTAGCATAACTACTTCTTCCCAATGAATCTACACACATTGTTGTTGTATAAGAATCCAGCAATTTTGGAACACCTATTTTCGAGGCCAGTAAACTCAACCCGTCCTCAGTAAACGCAGCCAACGGTACATCATGCATTTTTACCCAAACCGGTATAGATGTTATATCCTTTTTCTCAACCATAACATCAGGAGTCCATTCAGTAAGAATAATTGGAAACACTAGAACTTGGTCAAGTCACTTGAATAACCTTGCGCGCTACGCGCAACGGTACGCTAACCATGAAGACAACGGGTTGCTTAAAAAACCTTGTGCACCTTGCGCAACGGTAAGTTAAACCTGAAAGCGCAGGTCACAGACCTTACGCTAATTAAACAAGCCTCTAGCCGCGACTTCCTAAAACATTGCGCCGACTCCCAACCCTTTTGGGAGTTGCACAAGGCCAAGACTAAGACGAGAACAACTCCGCCTTGAAAATAAAAAAACTTGATCCCTACAAATTCACGTTGGCCAAGAAGCACTAATAAGGTCACACGCTAAGAAGCGTAAAGAGGCATTGATCAAGTACAAAGGTACATAGGGCAGAGCTATAACCCAATAACCGCTCGATAGGTTGTGCCAGACCACGTTGCATGATGAGCAGTCGTGCAGAGGATAAAAAGTACGCAAGGATGTACACATGACACCAACCAACTCATGCCAGCGACTGTCACACGATCTCCACTAACGACTGATGAGAGACCCAACAACAAGGACAGCTGCCAGGACACGTCGCTCCATCCACTGCACTCCAAACGCCCTTCCTGCCAGGGACCACTAACGGTCGTAGTAGAGGAGACAGAATGGATATTCCTGATTGTCGCTTCTAGGCCCAGGGCCCATCAGCCCATCTTCTACACACATCTCTCCGGCTATAAAGAAAGGATCGCACCTCGAGGTATAACTACACTGTTTCTAGCTCACTCTCTAATTACTTGCATTATCCTTTGAAAACCTAGATACTTATCTCACGCAGGAGTGAGGTCACGAAGAAACCCCCTTCTCCCATGACGAGACTAACGGTGTTTTTAGTTTTGTAGTGAGCTTGAACCAAGATCATATCGACGAGCAAACGAGAGATAACCTTTATATACAGAGACTTTGTACCAGAACCTAGATATCTCCGGATATAATTTGGTCCAGTGTTTCTTCATTGGCGTCATCCGATTTTTTCTCTTCTTACACATTTCTCTTGTTTGTTTTTTCCAGTTCCATTTTCAATGGCTGACGGTCCATCAAGTGTACCACGAGGTCCTCGGGCCGAGGGCAAGAACCCAGTTCATGTTCCTCATGCTGACGGACAAGTGGAAGAAGGATTTTCCAAAGACGTTGGTGTTCACCACGATTCGGGTCGTGTGAATATCCTGGTGACTCCCGGAATCCAGACTGAAACTCCTTTTGTACCAATTACATCAATATTACCTCCTGGTGAAACTCCAATGTCATGGTACATCAAGTCTCAAACGGCTTTAAATGTCGCGCAACTTTGTGCGCAAACCCACGCATCTGCTGTGCCGGCGGAATCGCCTACAACTCACGTGCATGCCTCGCCTGCACCGCGAGTACTAAGTTACAATTCGCCGGCCGGAGAGAATCTACCATCACATCATACCAAATAAACAGAACATTCTCGGTAGCTACCAAGATATGAGTCAAACATTCAAAGGCAAGCGTCGATTCATTCCCGCCTAGGCCCGCGCCCATTAGAGGGGCGGGACACCCAGCGTGAAGAAATTGATAGAACGTATGGCGAAGGTGACAGCGCTAGCGTGTTCCACCGATTGTCAAAAGATCACGCTACATATAAGCCTACGCCACGAGCTATGTACAATCTGGAGGCTGGATATAATTAAAACTTGATCTACATGCCAGTTGAAGCAGTAGAACATTCTAAGTTTGTGAAGGAGATTGCGCTAGCCCCACTTGAATGCGCAAAATTACCTTCCAGTGTGGGAAAGTTTAATGGGTTGACAGACCCAAACGACCACGTGCGCTTGTTCATTGGCGCAAGGCTTATCGGAGGTTGGACGCTGCCTATGTGGTGTCATCTGTTTGTCCAAACCCTTACAGTTGTCGCACGCCTATGGTTTGATAACTTACCAATGGGTAAGCTCACTTCTTAGAACAATCTCAAGGATAAGTTCCTGACCCACTTTAGCCAGCAACGACGATACGTCAGAGATTCTTCAGACGTTATGAATATTTGGCGGAGGGATGATGAAAGTTTAGAAGACTTCATCACGCGTTACAACAAAGAGGTTTTGGAAATCGGCGACGTACACGAAGACCTGATTCGTGCACAATTCAAATATGTTGTCCGATGCGATGAGATGATAAAAGTCTTGTCCGGAACTACTGGCCTCCCAAAAAGTTGGGAGAAACTCATGGCGGCAGCCAAGGTTTACTCGCAAACGGAGCACAACCTGAACTCCAACCGACCTCATATGCCTCAGTACCACCCGCAAGATATGAGCAGGAGTTTTGGGAAGAAAAACAAGAAAAATTGGAAAGAGTCCAATCAGAACCCGTCTTACTCGCCAGTCGATGCGCATGCAACGATCAACAAGATTGCTACTCAAAGAGCAATAAAACAAGATAATCGCGACAAGCAGTGGACGCCTTTAACGAAGACCTGGCGGAAGTACTCAGCACGGAGGATCATCGGTTCAAGAAGCCACCGCCGATGAGAAATAAAAAAGGTCAAGATCCTAACCTTTTTTGTGATTATCACAAAGACACCGGGCACATAACCGACAACTGCATCAGTCTGCGCCCGGATATAGAGAAGGCACTGAAGAGTGGGAAATTCACCCACCTGCTTCAAAACGTGCGCAAGGAAGTGCGTTAAATTACTCACGGCGAAGAAGGCCCAAGTAACAAGAAAATGAAGCAAGCTTTCATTCGTATGATACAGGGTGGTCCAGTGCGCAAGCATTGTCATCAGAAGAGTTGTATGCCACATTAGCGCGAACAACAAGTTATTTTTCCCGTAGTTCCCTGAACATTTCATTTCACAGATATTAAAACTATTTGCTTGTTTTAAACCATACATACGTTCAAGATTGTGTATCGGACCTTAGCAGCATCCTTAAGAGGGCCCCAACACTCTACGCGGTTATACTTCCTTGAGCTAGAGTGGAAAAAGACGCGAACAAATGCATCCATCAGCTCTTTATGTTCATTAAACAGAGCACGATCCCCATACAGCACAGCTTCAAGCACCTGCAACATTGTTGGCCAAAATGTTATACCTTTCTTCAAAACCTTGCTACTAACGTTTGCGTAATCATTCATGGGTTAGTTAATTTACCAATGGCAACTCCTTTGAGAAAATATAGTATCTGAACTCTGCAGCAAGATCTGGCAACGAATTCGGTCCACTAACATAGCAATGAACATCAAGACACATATGACCCTTCACTTCTGCCCATTGAGCCACTACATCATCCTTATTATACCACCCTCTCAGCTTTTCAATCAAACCACAAGTACAATTATTCAGTAGACAGCTTTATAGCATTTATGTGTGTGTGTGTGCGGCCTCTTTTACATGTAGGCTGTAGCCACTACAGTTTACATATCAATGTTACAATGTATAATAGCACTACTTTACAACTTCCATTACTAGTACTTTTGTATACTTGTTCCGTTGTTTGCTCCGTTTCTCTTAGTTACTATATTCATAAATTATTTTCAGGGGGGCGAACGAAGGGTTCAACGAAGCTTTCAAGGGGTGCGATCGGGATTTTAGCCTATAAAATACACTAAAAAGTATTTTTTTTAAGGGGGCGCCCACCCACCCAAGCCCACACTTGGGTCCGCCCCTGCTATATTCTATATTGCAAAACAAAAAAAATATATATATATAGTTTTTGGAAACAGGGGTCTCAGGGTGGCAGCCTAAGGTAAGGTTTGCCCGTCACACCCTCCTTAGACCCTTCTAATAGCTCTGCTATGAGTGGCCAATGGGATTATACTGATTACGTTTAATGTTGTTAGTGAGTGTAGTTTAGGGATGATATCGGTATTGGTATCAGACCAAAATGGTACCGTAGTGCATAGTACACATAACGAAATTTAACTAAAACCAAAACAAAATATCGTACTTGTAAAGTACAGTACCGTTAAAAGTCCCAAGACCGGTACCGTACCGCATGGTAGAGATACCGAAATTGAGTTAAACTCAAAAGCAAATACCGAACCGAATATATTGGTTGGTAACTATATGGTACGGTAAATATCGGTATATGTTGGTACAAAATTAGTAATCCCTAGTGTGGTTGGAGGAAAGAAAATAGGTACCTGGTCATGGTCAATAACATTTGAAATGGTTAATGTAAGGTCAGCAGTAAAGTCACAATGAGAAAGATTATAAGTCCTGGGTACAATCCTCCTATACTGATCTTTCTCTTCTCCTTTAAAAATAACTTCAAGTTTTGAGGCATCAAATGTTGCAGGAGGCCCTAACAGCTTCACAGCCTACTCAACATTAAACAATCTAAATCAACAACCAACCACATTCTTCATCACTATCAAAAACTAATCATGTTATAAATTCTAACCTGATAAACAAGTGGATTGTAAGAAGGCCCAGCGGCGTTAGGAAGAAGGAGCGAATCAGGTGAGGATCTTCGTGAAGGATTGAGACTGCAACAGAGAGATGCAGATGGGTTTCTGTAAGTTGATGTTAATGAAAAGTTTGTGATGGCCATTGCAAAATCATTGCTGGTTAACAATGGTTTGAGCTTTCATTGCCACTCTGTAGTTGCTAATTTGAGACAAGGGAGGAGGTGTGTGGTGTTGGAAATGTTATGAGTTTTGGGGTGGGTGTTGAGTTTCTGAATTTCCATGGTGGTTGGTAGGGGTGAGAATCTGTTCTGGTGGTGAGGAACCACTCATTGTCATATTTGATAGATAATGTAATGACGTGGCCATGCATTTCTTTCCTTCTTTTCTTTTTTTCCTTTTCAATAATATGTGGTACTCATAAATATTATTATTATTATTATTATTATGATAAATGTTAATTACATGGCATATGGGGTGCTCATAAATATGATAAATGTTAATTACATGCCACTTTTCCTTATGTGTTCCGCAACTGATTCACGACTCTTTCATTTCCTGTCACTATCACGTTATAAAGTATATATCACTTTGTTGAGACATCACATTTTTACTTTCTTTCATTTTCACCTATAATGGTTTCAACCCCACCCCTAAAGAAAAGTTTTGTGAGTTAAATCTATTATTGTAGGTGGTGACCTTTATGTTTACACCCTTTTGTAGGCGGTGTTTTTTAGTGTAAAAGTTGACAAGTTTGTACTTAATGTTCTAAAATCTTACATGTTCTATCCTTTAGGTCAAACCCAGTCAGATTTCTTAATTAAATTAGATTACATAAGGGTATTTTTGTATTTTTTACCTGTTTATTTAATATTATTTAAAATTCGTGTGCATCCAACGTCATCAAAGAACGCACCCAATGTGAGTGAATCTCTATCAATTCCCCGTTTTAATCATGTTTTGGGGTGTATCATGTGTCGTTTAATTCTTTATTATATTTAAACACTTGTGCATACATCATATCCGTGATCAAATGTGTATCAAATGTGTATCAATTGTTGTGTGGATTATATGTAGTTTGGATTTATCATTTTCAGTGCACGCATTTCATTAGGCCCATCAGTTCCCGTGGGAGACGGGTTGAGCATCAGGTGCCTCATAAGATCGGCTCCGTTTGATTGAGCCTTGATCTCACATTCATCATCATTCATATCATATACTCATCCAAAGTGGTTTGTGTTTGTTTACTTATATATGTTTGCTCACATGTGATTATTGCACAAATTTTCCATATTAAATAAAACAAGAAATCAATAACAATGTTTTATCAAGGTTCACTCGCCAACTTTTGTTGACCCAAAATATCCCCCGTTTTACACATGATACAGGTGATCCAGCTGAGGCAAGAAACACATAGGAAGGCCTAGAAGAATAAACCAGTTTAAGCCTTGGATTATTTACATAGTTTCATTTCCTTGTAATTGTATGAATTTTGATTTGGATATTTAAGTTGTAATTTGAATTTAATAAATATGAAACATTTTAGTAAACATCATGAGCTTTGGTGATAACCCAATTATGCCCCGACTTTTATTCCGCTGCGGGTCGGGGTGTGACATTTAACACGGTTCTCGCTTATATGACCAAGTCTAAAATGGCACATATTCGTATCATTAAAGTCTGACTTATTACGTTTATGGGATATATTGCATAATATGTTATTGTTTTGGATTTCTATCTCATAGATTCCATTGTTTGGTTTTGCATCAAAGTAAAATACATCATTAAATAAGCATAAATAAATTCACCATTAAAACGATAATTGAAACCTTGTCCATAAATTAGAAACCGAAACAATATTTCTAGTAACAATAAGAATAAAATAAACATTGTTCAAATCAACTTCTAAACAGAAGGAAGTAAAAGAACGTATTCTCCAATCACCTTCACAGCAACTCTTTGTCCATTGCCAACATGGACCTCCAAGTCGCCCTGTTTCAGCTTCCTAATCTTTCTTAGTCCCTACAAAGCATTACAAATGTGAAAACCACATCCTGTGTCAAACACCCATGTTTTGCTAGAAAAAGTAAAAATTTCAATAACATATATACCTGAGGACTCTCCTCCTGAAGCCTTGGCTTGCTTCAGTTCAGCTAAATACTTAGCATAGTTCCTCTTCCAGTACCCAGTCTCATTTCAATGAAAACACTTGGCATCCTTCTGAGGCTTCTTGTTTGCAACAGATTTGCCTTTGCCCTTCCCCTTGCCCTGATTGGCCTTTTTCTTGGTGTTAGGTTTCTTAACATGACCCTCCCTGATCATCAGCACTGGTGCAGTCTTGCTGGGTATATTCATCTCAGCAGTTTTGAGCATCTGATGCAGCTCTGCAAGTGTGTTCTCCATCCCATTCATATTGTAGTTCATAGTGAACTGATCACATGACTTGGGCAATGAGTTGAGGATGATATCCCCAGCTAACTCATCACTCAAGGCGGATTCCAGACGAGCCAAGTGATCAACATATGCCTTCATTTTTAGCACATGAGCGCTAACTGGTGTACCTTCTTGCATACGAGTGGCTACAAGTGATCTCATCACATTAAACCTCTCATGACGAGCCTTCTATTGGAACATTTCCACCAGGTGCTCATCACGTATGCCATCATATCATCCATGGTTCTTTGAAGTTCAGGGATCATGGATGCTAACATCAGACATGAGACTTTCATAGAGTCATCAAAGTGCTTGGTATAGTTTCTATACGCAACAGTTTGCTGATTGATGGGTTCATCAGAGACTGGTGTTTCAAGAACATATGGGTTGTTCTCCGCCTTGAGAACAATTTTCAAGTTGCGGTGCCAGTCCATGAAGTTGGAGTGGTTCAGTTTGTCCTTCTCTAAGATAGACTTGAGAGAGAATTGGGAGGAATTGTTTTCAGTTGACATCTACAAAATTCGAAATTAATTTATTAGTATTTTATGTTTTAAATATCCTAATTTTATTTTATGACCCAAAACAAAATTTTAATTAAGATGAGACCCCGATTCATAAAATCACAGTAAATTGGCTTAAGCACTATCCACTGGTATGATTATGTAGGTAAACAATGATTGTTAATTGTGTCTACTACACAACTCTCCATTTGGGGTTATCGCTTAAAAGCGATGTACGTTTAACCCGAACTATGCCCACTTGATAAACAAGCGATGTTTCGTCCTTAACTATTAACTGAACACTGGCCTATGTTACACTAAAACGCGATGATTACCTTCTTTCATGATAGACGCCCAGATGCAGGGTATAGCACTAACATTTGGGTTCGATTTAGAATGAAGTGTTAACTCTTATGGGTGGCATAAAACATCAATTAAAATTTGGGATTTATTTTAATATTTACCAAAAATATTTTGAATAACTCGTAGCATGAGGCGAGTTATACAACGGTTTATAAATCCAATTTTAGATAATTCATGATAATAGAAACTCCTTTCCACACTCGACACAGTATAGTTTTAAATACCCTATTATACTATGTTAGTCGTTTTATCGCAAATAAACTTGTTTTGAATTTAAATAAAACTCTTTTATTAAATATACTTTTCATTTTTATAAAATTTGTTTTGATAAAACCGTTGTCTTGATTGTGAAAAATTTTATTTATTTTTGTTATCGAGTTATTTACATAAATAAAACACAACCAAAAAACATATTAATAAAATAAACGAATCGAGGACGCCCATTTTGTTTTTGCCAGAAACGAAACGAACTAGTCTAAAGGGTTTCAAAAGCTATTTTGAAACCTCCCATTGGACCCGCGATCTCTATCACATGTTCGCCATTTATCTTGATCTTAATCTTTTACTTGAAGGATTACAATAATAAATTTGAAAATACAATAAAACCAAATCTATTCTAATCCTATCTATTACCGGATCCAGTATCCGTAATAAAAATACAAATCAAAATAAAACCTCAACCAAAACAAACACAACCATGACAAGGGTCATAACCTAGGGCTCGATTCACATCACAATCCATATACAACCAAAAGCTTTTGATCTTTTATCAAAATAAATATTATTTTTTTGACAAATAAAACATAGATCAAAATTATAACTTTACCAACTATACGCACGTAATCGTGGCTCTGATACCACTGATGGGAATCAAGGTATCAAAACTTAAGCGAAAGCGGTTTACATATTTTAACAATAGCCGATTATATATACATATATATTGTGGCCAATTTTATATATGTACTATATGTTTGATTTATTAATTAAATTAATAAATGTTCTCAACTAGGATCAAGGTTATACACGTATAAACAAGTAAATAAATAAACAACCATAGAGGGTTTTAGTAATCAATCTTTAACAACTACACCGGAATTGTAACTCGCGGGTTACAACAAATCCTCACTAGTAGGAAGTTCACAACCGAGCACAAGGTACCCGAAGGTAGAAGCGGCCAAAGGGAGGAGGCAGCGGTGGTGCTTGGTTCGTGGCAGGTGGGCGGCGACCCTTTGATGGGGTCGGCCGAAAAGAGGGAGGAGGCTAGGTTTGTTGTTTTGTTAAAAGGTGTCATTAGGGTTTGCACCTTAGTGCCTTTTTTATAAAACATAATCTTACAATAAGCCCCATGTGATTATACAATTATAATCCTCTTAATAATAATCTAACTAATATTTAGTCCATCGGGTTTAAACTATTATTATTTCACAATAATAATCCACCTACTCGTGAACATATACGATTCGTGTACCAATGTGTAACTCTTCGGATCGTACCGAGTTGGTTACGTTGACTTTAATTACGCTCGGACATGTACATATCTCCAACAGTATCCACCGCCATCATCGTATTCACCAGTAGTGCCACACGACGCCATCTTGGGTGCCCTACATTCCCACCACTATTGCCTACAACACCATGGTTGCTGCCATCGCCGTCATCCATTCTCACTGGTCGCGGTAAAAGCAAATATAGTGAGTGAATCCATTTGGTATGAAAGCGCTTTAACCTCGCAAGTGATTTTTTTCGCTACTTGTGTTGACTTAAACCCATTTTGGTCAAAGTTGGTCTTGGCCCGTACCTATATTTGTCAAAACTCGTTTTGAACCAAGGGGCAGACCCAAAGCTATAGGTGGGGTGGCAGGCGCCCCCTTGAAAAAAAATATATATTTAGTGTTATACTTACGTGAAAATTCCAAATGCTCCCCATGAAATTTTGACACCGCCCCTATGAAAGAACGAATAGTTGAAGAAAAGAGTATTAACCAAAAGAGAAAAAAAGTGTTGATCATTAGAAATGATGGAAAACTTGCAGTAGATTGGAGAAGATGACTAAGAACACACGGTGTGGGCGTGGATTTGGGGCGTTTATGCCTTTCCACGCCACACACACCACACCGTCATCAGCGTTTTACACGGCGTTGTGGATTGGTTTCCATCGACATTGAGTTCATTGCTTTGTCGACGTGGCCTTCTTTAATTGGAAGGGGTTCTTCCTTTAATTGAAAATTTGGCCGTTGGCCCAACGTCTAGTAATAAAAGGTGCCTTTTTTTAAGTTACTCACATATATAAATACACCATCTCTTTCATTTTACCAAATCATTCAATTATCATTTCATTTTACATGTTAAGACACCCTCTCAAAAAACCATTCGAAATGCCAGTGATTCCTTGTTTCATACAAGAGGATATCACGTTATGCGAATTGTGGGTCGCGATGGTGACCAACCACGAGGCTACGTTACAAACAGCTTCGTTTTGAGATTGAGTTTACCATGAATTTTGTTTACATAGCGGTGAGGCCCTCCAAAGTGTGGATGCACTTTATTCATGTTTTCGGATGATTCATAGGGATTGTATAGGATTTGAGGTGATAGTAAACAGTGTGGACAATGACGGTGGTGAGCTAAACGAAGGCAACATCATCCAAATCACTTGTGTCGAGTACCATAACATGTAGTCATGACTTCAGACACTACGAGGCGTGGCAAATAATGCATTTTTAGGTTAACGTTTAGTTTAAGTTATGTAATGTACTTAATTTTTTATATTATGTAAATGTTTTAAACATTTAAGTTATGTAATCTTTTAACTAGTATCAATTGGGGTTTGTTTAAATTTATTAGATTTTATATAATTTATAAATATAAATAATAATAATAATAATAATAATAATAATAAAAAGTTTGTGTCATGTATCGAATAGCGCCCCTCTTGCACGCCCTTTTCCACACTTTTTTTCACCACGCCATTATTCTGACGCATACTGACAAGGAATCCACATGTCAACGCCCATTCTTTATGTCCCTCCACAGTGTATGTTCTAACAGGGTTGTTTTATAATTACAGATTCACTAGAAAGAAATCATGTTCTACTATTCTAGAGTAGTTTCATTGTGAGTGTCAATGGAACACGTGAAGCTTTCTTTCCGATACTCAAAACTTTGAATTTTGATAGTTAATGTGATATCAAGTAATAATAAAAAAATAAATGAATAACCTTTTATTTTACTAGATTAAAATACTGAATTTCAATGTTTGATATAAAAATTAAAGAAAAAAGAGACAGAGAGAGAGAGAAAGAATTTAAAGTAAATGTCTGTTGAGTAGATCGTTAATTACCAACCACAAACAAGAATTTTGAAAGGTAAATTCATGAAACTAGCTAATAAAAAAATATTACGATTTTTTATGATTAAATTATTTTCGTTTTGCCACCAGATTTAACGTCTATTAGAAAATGAAAATCAATAGAAAGCATCAATATTGTATTTTTATTATAAATTTCGAATGACAATATTTGAAAGTTAATTTAGTTTTATCTTTTTGTTGTGACCTGACTTATTATGTATTTCAAATTTAATTTAGTTGTATCCTTTTGTTATGTGACCTGACTCGACCCGCATTAGACGAAACCTTTTTTTTTTGGTAAAACATTCCACCTTTAAAAAATTTTGCCCTCATTAAAAAACAAAAAAAATGGTCCGCCACTGCCTAAAGCTACTTCTAAACGAACCAGTTTTGACCAGTTACCCAACCTAAAAATGACTCATTTTGCAAACCTTATCGGTTGTTTATCAAATCATAAGCCTTCCCATTCCTTCTTTCTTGAAAAATAGCAAAATTAATAACCGTAGATCACCCTCTCAACATGCTTTATTGGTTCTTCTGTGTGGTCAAAGTCGTTAAACAAATAGGAAAACGTGTCATGGATCTCACCAGTGGCTCCATTAAAGTCTTCCACAGCTTATAGAGATTAAGAACACTGAAAGGGTTTGTTGGTGATTTCAGTATCACTAACATCATTTTAGTATAATTATTATATATCAACTTAAAACCTAACTGAAATTATAATATACACAACTTAGGATATGTGGAGTTAAACTTGTTAAGAGTATTGTGGTTTCAGCAATTGACAATCATTTTGAACTGATTATTAGCGGTAATTGAGCATTAGTGGGAGCTTTAATTAGCAACAACTTAGTACAAAAGTCTTATTTGTGATAAAAATGATCAGTGGTAACTTGGACCATTAGGAGTAACTGATCAGCAACCAATAGTACATGTACATCAACAGCAACTTGTGAGATCGGTAGTAACTGAGAGGCCAATCATTGGATGTATTAATCTGAGTTATTTCTAACAAGCCATTCACCAGCCAAACTTACGGTTTGCTGTAACCGAATAATTGTGGATAACTATGACTGCCAACTAACAACCTGTTTCATGTAAATTTTGATAATAAATCTAAACAGGATTGGTAACCAATGTCACGCGAAACAAAACAAAACAAAACAAAACAAAAATCATAAACGTCCTCCCTTGTGCCAAACAAAGGTTGTCTGCAGACTGCAATCAGGTTATAAGTTAATCAACAAAAGCTTTAAGATGGCAAAATGCATTCATCTCGTCGTACATATGTAACCGTATAAAAAGTTTTGCAAAAATACCTTCACGGTTGAGAGCTTTTGTTGAGAATGAAAGAAGCGTATTCAGCAACCTTTTCTTCTGATGACTGACTAAGTTTTTTAAATATTGGGTACTGATCAGACGCACATAGAAACTGTCGACAAGGTGCATGTCTGCAAACTTTAGCCAATGCATAAAGAGCCACTTCTAGAGGTGACTCACTAATAGCATGATTGGGATCAACAACAAACCAATCTTCAACTAACTTCAACACAGCCTAAAAAAACCAATGTAAGTAGCCAATAACTAGAAAATAGATATTTAAAGTTATGTTGTCAAAAGCTATGTTGCACTGGGACGGGTACGGGAACGGGGTACGGGTACGGGGACGGGCACGGGAAACGGCAAAACTAAAAAATTTAAGAAGCGGGGACGGGACGGGTACGGGAATAAAAACATATAAAAAATAAATATATATAAAAGATAATGTAAGCTAGACCCTTTTACCGATTGATACATAGTAAGTAGGCAAAACACCCACCCACTCTCTCTCTCTCTAACGGCGTTAACGGAGAAGACGACCTGATTTTATGTCGGCAGGTTTGTTGACGTTCACAAGGGCTCCACTGAAGCTCTATTTTTCCTTTGCTTACGTCATCTCCCCCCTCTGCTGGTCTTCTCAGCAGGGTCTTCTTCAATCTTTTTCAACTCCTTCGATGCGTTTGAGGCCGAAACGGTAATTAAAGGAAAAATACCTTTTACCGGCCAGCACCCTCATTGAACTACCGTCACCCACCACCGGAGAATCAGGTAACACTCACAATACCTTCGTCTCTTCTGCTTTCTTTTAACTAGGACGATAATTGATGGGTCAAAGCATCAATAAACTTCACCGTTAGAACTTTAATCAGTATAAAAACCAAAAAAAATAAACCGAAACTTCAGGGAAACGTTTCCTGCACGTCCCCAAACCCCGTCCCCATCCGCAGCGCGTTTCCAGGCCGTCTCCAACAAGCCGGGGACGTTTCCCGGCCGTCCCCGTGCCGTTTCCGTCCCCTAGCAGTCCCCGGGACGGGAGACGGCAGGTCATAGGCGTTTCCGTGCATCATAGGTCAAAAGTACCTACCTGCATTGCTCCTTTAGAGACCAAATCGTTACAAAACTTGTTGGAGTGACGCACCAGATTGCTAAAAATGCCACATGCATTCCCCTTTGTTTTGTAGTCTTCTTCTGAAAGCAGCAAATTTGCAATTCTAGGGATCATCGACTCAACTCTTCATATAAGAAGTCGTTATGATAAGCTGCATTACTAATCTATTTAAAAAAGTGGCAAGATGTTATTTACTTATTTCAACATAAACATACATATTGTTATTAAAAAAATAGAATCCCATCTTACTGCAAAACAAGCAAACTTGCGCGTGTGTTTGTCCCCGTCATAGCAACGATCAACCAAGAGACTGACGATATTATACTCTGCCTATAACAGAAGAGGAAAAAAATGTCTCCAGGTTATGGTCACTAATTCTAGGGTTATCTTGTAAATCTTTGTAAGAAAATTTATGTCAGCAATAATGGTTGATGCATACAAATAAGCCATAGAAGTAGGAGTTATGGCGGCACATAATTCCTAGAGCCCTGCAAGCATTGGTACGTATATCGGGATCTTCATGAATAAGAAAGCCTTTCAAGAGTTCCAAAATATTTGATCCATGTATGTACTTATAAAAATCCTGCTTGGAAATTCTTTTAGTTAGTAATAGTCAGTTGTCGAAACTATTTTATAGAATTAAGCAGCAATGACTAACCTTATCCAAACAAGCTACCTCTGAAGCTATCATTAGAACATTCAGTTTGACTTCTTTAGAAGAAGAATTACCAAGTAACCCTTTCATGTTATTTGGATTTAACAGACCGTTACCAAAGAGTTGTACAACCAGTGACCGTTGACCTGTCATTACGGATGCATCTTGTGTAGAACAAGAAACCTACATTGTCCCCAGTTGCGAGAAACTTTGAGAAATTCAAGTAAATCTTAGAAATTCAAGTAAATCTTAGAAATTTGCCTCTCAACTATTTTTATATATATACACACACACATATATGTATACTACATGGTCCCCAGTTGCGAGTTGGATAACCTCTTTATAAAGCTCCACCATAGCAACCCAGTGCCTGATGTATGAATCTCCAAACCCACCTCCACAGCTATCAAATAATTTTTTTATAACTGAGAAACACTGCACACGAGATGTAAATGATATAAACTAATAATAAGTTGGCAACATATTGAAAATTGAACAGCATAAAGACATGACAGACAGGTCGATACATACCTTTATCAGCATATCACTATGATCTGACTTGTTTAGGCGAAGAAAGTTAACAGTAAAGCTTATAACTTCCAAACAAATTTCATCAAGAACCCTGGTAGAATTTATGGCACCAGCAGCCACCAAGTTTAAAAGAATTTTCAAGGACTGGTTTGTTGGGAGAACATCTTGATCCCTGAACAATTTTGTGGTCATAAAAACTTATAAGATAACGAGTAGATAACTGAAAGTACAAGTTCAAGAAACCAAAGTGTAACAGTGTGTTAGATCTTTTTACACTTCAGAAAATGTTCAGGAACTTTAAATTAAGAAAAAAACAAAAACTAACAAAAACTATGTTTTACCTGCACTGCCAACTTTTGAGAGGGAACAAGATAGTTACTGATAGTGCTTCGTTATCTTGACCGATATACTTGGCACCCGTAATAGTGCGAGAATTATTTTCCAGTTTCTCCAGTTTGTCCAGTTTGTCCTTGTAATTAATTAACATACCCAAAATGTCATTTTGTGTGATTAGGCCTAAATCCCAGCATAAAAATAAATAAGAGAAGACAAGTGCCCTATCCTCAACATCTTCGAGAGGCTCCGCAACAAATGGATGATGAAGAAGCTCAGGCCATGTCAGCCTGCTATGAGGATCCTGCTCTCATGATTTTCACATAACTTGCAGGTTTATCGTAGTTAAAATAAAATACTTCAGAGATTTATACGTATACCTTGTTAAGCAATCCCGTAAGGAAGCTTCTGAAATTTGCACTCATTGTTTCTGGGCACATCACTGGATCCTGGAAGTAGCATAAAATGAATTTGTATATCACAGAATTGAGTTTTAACGAATGAATTTGGTTTAGGGACTCATACATTGGTGATATGTTTCATAAGTGTGAAGAATGTTTTAGCTAAAAAAGGAGGCTGGCCGACATATAATTCATACCTGAAAATATATCAAATTCATTCCAATTATATAATTTCAATTCAACACAGCATGGATAACTTACACGAAAAGAAAGTAGACACCAAAGTTCATTACATTTCAGGTTTCATTTCGGCAAAAATAAAGAAGAAGAAGAAGAAGAAGAAGAAAGAAGAAGAAGAAAGCTTATACAGTTTCCCAAGAAGAAATAACTTACAGAATAACCCCAAGAGCCCACAGATCAACAGTATGGTCGTAGGGCTTCTCTCGTACAAGTTCTGGGCCATGTACAATGGAGTACCTAAAATAAGGAGCAATGAATAATTATGTAATCAGTATTTAAAAGTTTTTGATAAAAGAATGGTAACGACAGTAACTGTACCTTTATGAGTCCGTAAAACAATTGTATTATTTGACATAGCACGTGCAAAACCAAAATCACATAGCTGTTTCATAAGAAAAAGAGGAAAACAGGAATATCTCGGTACATATATAACTAATTATAATGACTCATATAGTTTGTGATATCAGACGAAGTTGTTCATAGTTTCCAACCTTAACGATACCCCCTGCACAAATCAGGATATTCTGTGGCTTCATGTCACGATGAATTATACGGTTGGAATGCAAATAGTGCAATGCACTCACCTGAATATTTTCAGAAAGCACAAAAAATATCAGAAAATGTTGGTATCATACAGTTTTGTTAAAGAAATATCAGCGATGTATGAACTGTATAAGACTTAACGTAGCTACAAAAAATACGAAGCAGTATACTGTATATTAAAAGTGTAAGTCCTATTATGAATGGACACAATTCAAGCTTTTAGAGCCAGTTGTGTGCACATAAGTTATACTCAATTTATAAAACGGTGACACTTGGATGAAATTAATAGTTAAGTTAGTAAAGTACCAACTGCTTTGCGATTTTCTGCACTTCATCTTCAGGAAGGCATTGATCATCTTCAAGAATTTCAAACAGTTCACCCTGTATCAAAATGCATTCAATCATAGGAGGTAAAATCTTACAACACTGTAATATATGTATAAAGGAGATTCAAGAGAACAAAGCTAGTTACTTGAGCAAATTCAGTAATACAGAACTCTTGTGGACTCTCAAACGAATCGAGCATCTGAATAATATTTTCATGTTTCAGTTTTCTCAAGATCTACAAAAAGTAAGCATCGGATGAGTTACACTTGAACACAAATATCAGACAAAATGTATATATAAAGAATAACATCAATACCTCAATTTCTTGTCTCAAGTTTTGAATGTCGTTTTTGCTTTTATCATGCTTCAGTATGAATTTCATTGCAACAAACTATCGTAAGTAGACACAAATATAATCAAAATATAACTAATACAACTACCACATCAATAATACCCAAAAAAATCGGAAGAATCATAACTCTGAAGTTGGCCAGTAAACTTTCGTCTTCCCTTGTATACTTTACCAAAAGATCCTTCCCCTACAAGCTCTATCACATGATAATTCTCCACTCCCATCTCTAAATCTTTGGATTCTATGCTACCAGTGATTATAAACTACATAAATTAATCAGACAATCACTAACACAATTTTTGGAATATGCATCATAACATATATGAAACTAGTATGCAACAAAGTTGTTGTTAACAAACATATTCAATTCACCGATCAAAGCTAGAGTTTAAGATGGGATTTTTTCGGAATTCCGTGATGATTTGACGAATAAGAGAGAAGTTTTTGAATGGTTAAACTTGAATGCTCTATAAAACTATGTTGTCTCATTAGATCAAATCCAATGAGCAACAAGCTGATGTGTTCACAAAGGTACTAGAAAAATCATAAAATTGTCTTGATAATTTCATTCCAAGTTGGGGACATCAAGCATACAGAATGTTATGAAATTTGCAGGTCCTAGAAACTTTTTTAGGTAAATTTCATCAAACAGATAAGCACACTCGCTTTAACTTACATAAATATAATGGTTAAGTTAATTAGTAGTGTAGTTGATTTGATCATGTTTCGTTTTTTAGACTGAAACCGAGAACGGCTCCATATGGCATCTGCCGAGAACATCAAACCGAGCATACCAATTTCAACTGATCCAAACTTCAAACTGAAAATAGTTATGCATTAAATACGGAAAACCAATATCAAGCTTAATTTGAGGGAAAAGCACGCAAACCATCATGTACATGTCACGCTTCAAAAATAAGATACAACTAAAAATACAAATTAGACACACTTAACCAATACATCAAGAATAAAGAATAATACACATGAATATAGACTTTATAATCAAGTTAGAAACGATAATTAACTGCTGTAGATAATGATCTAGATTCTTCATCAGTGGAATCGGAAAAGCATGAAAGCATAAATCAAGCAAGTTCCTAGTGCCAGATATCAATAGAAAACACTCAATCAAACAACATCAAACATGCAGATAGAAATAGATTAAATTTAGGTTTCACATCAATGGTGGATCTCACATTACCGTCGGTGATGAAAGGCCGAATCCGAGCAAATACGAATAGGTCGATCTCTACTTGCTTTATCACACAAATAACTGCGGATTATCAGTTCACACGAACGAAGAATAAGATAAAGCATATCATATGTTAGGGTTTCAAAAGTTCAACAACATGAAAACATACTCAAGAAACGTACCGCAAGGAATCAAAGAAGTTGTAGGTGAAGATGTATCTGAATCTGAATGAATACTGAAACCTGTAGAAGAAGATGATGATCAGATTATAGTGTGTAATCGGTGGGATTTCAAATCATATTCTTTCCCGCCCGTTACGTACCGTTAGGCTTAGGCACCTCCATGTTTTATATCTTAACTTTAAATCTATACTATTTAAATCAATACTATATTAATAAGCATATCTACTTAAGGTTATTTGTCATTTCCTTTAAAATACCTTTAATGCATGATGTACAAGTGTTTAAAGTACATGAATATCAAAATTGAATTAACTTTTCAATAATACCTTTGGACGGCATCTTCTCTCAAAAACCTAATATCCTGCTCATCCTAGTCGCACACTTTTCAAATCTCATCACACAACTCAATAACCCATCATTTTCTCTCTCCATTTCTCTCTCCAGACGATTTTGTAGATCTAGGTTTTAACGGCATCTTCTCTCATAATCGTTGATGTTCCAGAAATTATTGTTCAAGTGCTTGATCTGACACCAACCGGTAATAGATACTTGCATCCATCGTTACGTTTTTGTTTATTTTTGTTAGCGTCTTACGTTTTTGTTGATTTTGAAGCTCAGATCTGAGTCTTTTTCTCTCTCTCTCAAGGGAAGATTTCAGCATGTTTTCGTATTGTTTTCTAGAAATGTAAATGTAGCTGAAAATGAAGACCGATGAACAGGTGAAAGAGAGAACATGACGCCAGATCTGTGGTTGTGGATGGAAGAGAGAACACGACGCCAGATATGTGGTTGGGGCCAGATTGGTACCGTTTTTTACCCTATCTATCGTTTTAGTTTGTTAAATTTCATATCTTGTAAGTTTTTTAAACATCTTTGTCAGATCTGTTATAATACTTTCAGATCTGTGTTGGTTTTGTGTTTTTTTAATGTTTTGTGAATGGATCTCGGAGAGAGTATATATTTTTGTTTTTTGGAAATGTGAATAAGTTGAAAATGAGCAAGTGAAAGAGACAACATTGCAGGTTGGTTCAAGAACCTTTAAATTCAGCCTTACCATCGTCCTTTTTTAGGTTTCTACTTATACAAAATTCACCACATCTAATAAGTTATTTACACCATGTTTTTATTTTTTATTTTTTCTAAAATGTCTAGGCCCTAATGATGTTCAAGTCCAGGTCAAGGCTCTAGTTTGCGATAGCTATGTTCATTACAGTAAGGTAAAATTCTACATGGTGTTACATCACTCACACATGCCACCTTTTATTTTAGTTAATAACCATTTCTAAAAATGGTAGTATACTCTTTTCAGATTAGATCAGCAACTGAGTCTAGCACGTCTGATTATGATGAAGAGAAATTAAAAGAAGGTTTAAATTGCGTGATATGTTTTCTTTGCTTTTTAGGGTGAAGATATGTGCTTCTCTCCACAGGGCTTACAAAACACAGATTATTGGCAGCAGCCCGCCTTATTTAACATATAAAAAAACTTTATATGTTAAATATAGCAGGATGCTGCACATAACCTGTGTTTTGTAAGCCCTGTGGAGAGAAGCACCCATCTTCTCCTTACAAGGCAAAGAAAGTTTCAGTGTTACCTCCTTCATGGATGAAACGTGTGTTTTCTTGATCAAGGGAAGTTAGCTGAGAAAGTTTCATGCTATGGAGAGAAGCATGTCATGTGACAACCTGGAAATTTCTTATACTTTCGTGTACTATTGTTGACTAAATTCTTGTGCAAGGCACTTGGAAATCTTTGTGTATGACACTTGGGAACTTCTTGTAACATTGCGTACCATCATTAACGAACTAACTCTTTGTGCGTGGCACTCTAAACATGTACGTTACATGCTAAACCGCGTTTACTCAATTTTCGGGACGAAAATTCTTTCAACATGGGGATAATGTGATATCCCGGGTTTTTCGGATAACTTACACGTGACACATGTCGAATAGTGTATATGCTAAGTATTAAACGTGCACGAGTTGAATGAATACGTGTGTGTGTTGTGTGATTGTTTTAGTGATTGAATAATTAGAGTTGATATGTGTACGAACTGAACCGAACCGCGACACGTTCCAACCTTGGTTCATTGTGACTCTAGGAGTTCACAAAGTTTAAACCTTGAACCCAAGTCTTCGGCTAAAAGAAAACAACGATCAAACCTAGACTTAAAACTTTAACTATTCGGCCAAGACCAAACCCAAACCAAACCACTCTAATCCTTGGCCGCGATATCAAGCCCAAGACCGCAAACTACTTTGTTCAAAACCAAACCAAAACAGCCCAAACATGTTTCGGCCATAAGATCAAACCAAAACCTTAAATTAAAACGATTGGCCGCAAGATCAAACTCAAACCCAAACCAACCCAAGTCCCTCGGCCACAAGCTCTAACCAAAAACCGCAACCCTCATCTCCTTGCGCTATATATATACACATACCCATGCATGTCTCATACACAAACACAAACCCTAGAAGGAAACTGCCGTCGGCAGCTTGTTCTCAGACCTGGCGATCGCAAAACAGCCTTCATCTGATCAGCTTGTTCAGTCCATTCAATTGCAAAACAGCCTTCATCTGATCAGCCCTTGTTCAGTCCATTCAACCGCAAACAGCCCTTTTACTTGTTCCCTCGATCGCCAGTTCAGTCTTGATACACTCCATCTCGATCACAAACAGCTTAGCCTCATTCCTCGGTCGCGAGATCAGCCTTTCTTTCCTCTCGGTCGCAGCAGCAGCAGTCATCGCCATCATCATCTTCTCGGTCGTGATCTGGATTGGAACAGCCGGATCAATCTTGTCCAAACCTCGGCTTGTTTACCTAGTTAACCAAGGTTAGGGTTATCTCTGATTACAAGATCATGTGCGGTATATATATATATGTTGAATGAAGTGATTAGTTTGTTCGGATTATATGTGCTTGTAAGTAATCGGCTGAATTGATTGTGTGTATATGCATGATTGTTTTCGGAATTAATAACTTGCGACTGCGATTTGTTATAAAGAGTAAAGTTATTGAGTAGGGTTTGCATGGAATTGTTAGAGGTATTGATCTAGGATTAGAAAACCGGTTCATGATCGCCTAGGTTAATAATAGGAACGGTTTATACGAACCTATGATAATAATATGCTGAAACAGTTGCTGAGTAATAGTTACAGCCGAGTTCATCTGGCTGTAACTCGGTCGATAGTTGTCGAAAAACGGATTTTCTGATGTCTAGAACATAGAGATTTGAATAAGGAATCTAATGGCACTAGATTCATAATTTTCTGAAATCGTTTGATATTTTTAAAGGGCCAAACAAGTTCAGTAGCTAAAGCTGTGAAAATTCTGGAATTTTGTTGATTGTTTATCAAGTTGGATTTTAAAATCAGTAGGGAGTTGAGTCATGATTTTTGTACAGAAACTAGGTATAGAAATTTCCGGGCAACTCCAACTGGAATTTTGTTAATTGGTCGATCGACGATTTTTAAATAAATTTTTCCGTGGACTGCAGTCAGAAAGCGGTAAATCTGACTGTAGCCTAGTGAATTAATATTTATGGTTAATTGGTAAAGATTTAGGACTTGGGAAAATTATATAAATTTCTATGGTATAAATGTCACCTAGTGTAAAAATATTGGAATTTTTGGAGTGTTAGAACTATTTTATAAAAATCCTAGAAAACAGCTGAATAATTGAGTGTTAAGCAGAAAATTGATAACTTGTGATTGTATGCATTAAAGTGTTGCATGGATTTGGAATATGTTTATGATAAGTTGTTTGATTACTATGATCACATGAGAATACTTGCATGCATGTTTGAGTGTTAGATATGTTGTTTGTGTGTATCACTTGTGAGTAAATTGCGTGTGGAATTTGTATTGGTGGTGATTTCACACTGACGTGTAATTAATTGGTTTGTTTAGGACGCAACTAGCGGTCCCATCTCTATAACATCTTTGCTACACTAACCGAGCAAATAAAGGTGAGTTCACGGCCCCTAACTTTATCGGTTTTTAAACAACAGGGGGAGAAACATGTATAACACTCTCAAACTCAAACTCTTTACGTTATACGAATTTAACGTCACATAACTATACGGTAACTAAGTTAATGTTAATGTAATGTTATGGGCACTAAGCAGCTTTATCACTTAAGTCCTCGACAATCTCCTCGGATCGTTAGTATTTGGGTTAAATAGCGGGGAATTATAAGTAGTACTACTGGGTCTGACGAGCCCCATCCGAGCTAGTCGCGCTAGCCGACCGGTATGGTCAACGGGTGTATGATTGGCCTAACATCGCCATGGTCATGTGATAGGCCTGGCAAAACGGAGGCACAACATCAGCTTCGATCGCGAACACTTAGTGACATGACTTTAGGCTAGCTACCTATATATATTAACATTGAACTTAATTACGGATCAACTTAATATTCCGGGTTTGGAATATTGGGAAACATCAACTTATTATCCCGGATTGGGGATAATGGAAACGACAACTTAATATTCCGGGTTTGGAATATTGGAGACAACAACTTAATATTCCGGGTTTGGAATATTGGAAGCAACAACTTATTATTCCGGGTTGGAATAATGGAACTAATACGTTATCCCGGGTTAGGGATAACGGGAGAAAACAAAACTAAAAACCGACAAACGAATTTTATGAAAACCTGTGAACTCACTCATCTTTAATGTTGACACTTGTTTCTTTACATGTTTCTCAGGACGCTAGGAGCTCTAGGTGCACGCACATGCATTGAACAAGACATCATTATCGAGTCATATTATTAATATTGTTTTGGGATTTTTCCTTGGTTTTGGCGTTTGTGTTGGCGCCCGCATCACTACTTATTTATGCTTCCGCTCAAACTTAAAAATAATGCTCTGCTAAATATTGGTAAATGATATAAAATCTACAATGAACGATTTTGGAAAACGTATTATCAAACCATGTAGAGTCGTTCGAACGTACTAGTGTTTCAGATTCTGGTTGTTCACAACGCCTCGCGGTAAAACTCCGCAATTGGAAATTGAGGGTGTGACATGTCACACCCCCAACTGATGGCGGAAACATCAGAGTGAGACGAAATAAATTGCTCGAGACATCATAAAACTATTTGCGATAGTATTAAATTCAAAGGCCTCGTTTCATTTCATAAATCAAAGAGTCAAATTACAACATAAATTCAAGTATAACAAATTTAGTGACATTACAACATAAAAACCTAACATTCTAGGTGTTTCTATGGCATCCCTACTAAGTTTCATCATGTTTAACATCCTTAACATGTAACATGTTAAAAGTATAGTTCAACACAAAAGTATTGGCAAGTACACAAGTTTAAGTACATAGCATAAGTATAAAAGAGTTTACTCAGATCCACATGGCAATTGTAAAACAAGGTAAAGTAGCATGCAATACTAATTGTCAAACCCAAGTGTCCACAAGAATTAAGTGTCCCTCTCACACAAAGTAAAAGAGACTATTTAAGAATAAGAATAAGCTTAAGCTTAACAATACCCCGACGGGCGGTTTTGCTACTCCTATAGCGCTATATGTTAAGTTCGGGCTAGCTAAGTTAATGACAAAACATGTATGAATCTAGCATGAACCTAAGCATAACAATAAGCATATATAACGGATCGAGTGTATAAATATGTTGTGTTATTTTGTGTATTTTTAAGTTAAATGTTACAACCCAAAGTGTGTAACGGAAATGGGGTAAGAGTCCTCACGGTTTGGCAAGTTTCCACATGATTATTCCGTGACAGGTTTGGCGAGTTGGAGGAACACGAGTTTTATCCTACGCTGCGGAAACGTAGGTAGGTAAAGTATTGGATGGAAGGTGGGATTAGAATTCTAATTTTACAAAAGTATGTATACGAGAAAATAGCATTGACTTAATACTCGTTCTTGACATATAAAACTCTTCAGGTTTTGATGTGTTTTACCTGGATTAGATACCCCCTTGGATTAGTTTTAGCGAATGATTAATTATTAGGTGAAGTACCAGTACTATGAGGCCACTCATTCGATTTATCATCAAGGGTTCGGATAGTGTAATTATATATTGCGAGATCAGCCTTTCTTTCCTCTCGGTCGCAGCAGCAGCAGTCATCGCCATCATCATCTTCTCGGTCGTGATCTGGATTGGAACAGCCGGATCAATCTTGTCCAAACCTCGGCTTGTTTACCTAGTTAACCAAGGTTAGGGTTATCTCTGATTACAAGATCATGTGCGGTATATATATATATGTTGAATGAAGTGATTAGTTTGTTCGGATTATATGTGCTTGTAAGTAATCGGCTGAATTGATTGTGTGTATATGCATGATTGTTTTCGGAATTAATAACTTGCGACTGCGATTTGTTATAAAGAGTAAAGTTATTGAGTAGGGTTTGCATGGAATTGTTAGAGGTATTGATCTAGGATTAGAAAACCGGTTCATGATCGCCTAGGTTAATAATAGGAACGGTTTATACGAACCTATGATAATAATATGCTGAAACAGTTGCTGAGTAATAGTTACAGCCGAGTTCATCTGGCTGTAACTCGGTCGATAGTTGTCGAAAAACGGATTTTCTGATGTCTAGAACATAGAGATTTGAATAAGGAATCTAATGGCACTAGATTCATAATTTTCTGAAATCGTTTGATATTTTTAAAGGGCCAAACAAGTTCAGTAGCTAAAGCTGTGAAAATTCTGGAATTTTGTTGATTGTTTATCAAGTTGGATTTTAAAATCAGTAGGGAGTTGAGTCATGATTTTTGTACAGAAACTAGGTATAGAAATTTCCGGGCAACTCCAACTGGAATTTTGTTAATTGGTCGATCGACGATTTTTAAATAAATTTTTCCGTGGACTGCAGTCAGAAAGCGGTAAATCTGACTGTAGCCTAGTGAATTAATATTTATGGTTAATTGGTAAAGATTTAGGACTTGGGAAAATTATATAAATTTCTATGGTATAAATGTCACCTAGTGTAAAAATATTGGAATTTTTGGAGTGTTAGAACTATTTTATAAAAATCCTAGAAAACAGCTGAATAATTGAGTGTTAAGCAGAAAATTGATAACTTGTGATTGTATGCATTAAAGTGTTGCATGGATTTGGAATATGTTTATGATAAGTTGTTTGATTACTATGATCACATGAGAATACTTGCATGCATGTTTGAGTGTTAGATATGTTGTTTGTGTGTATCACTTGTGAGTAAATTGCGTGTGGAATTTGTATTGGTGTGATTTCACACTGACGTGTAATTAATTGGTTTGTTAGGACGCAACTAGCGGTCCCATCTCTTATAACATCTTTGCTACACTAACCGAGCAAATAAAGGTGAGTTCACGGCCCCTAACTTTATCGGGTTTTTAAACAACAGGGGGAGAAACATGTATACACTCTCAAACTCAAACTCTTTACGTTATACGAATTTAACGTCACATAACTATACGGTAACTAAGTTAATGTTAATGTAATGTTATGGGCACTAAGCAGCTTTATCACTTAAGTCCTCGACAATCTCCTCGGATCGTTAGTATTTGGGTTAAATAGCGGGGGAATTATAAGTAGTACTACTGGGTCTGACGAGCCCCATCCGAGCTAGTCGCGCTAGCCGACCGGGTATGGTCAACGGGTGTATGATTGGCCTAACATCGCCATGGTCATGTGATAGGCCTGGCAAAACGGAGGCACAACAGTCAGCTTCGATCGCGAACACTTAGTGACATGACTTTAGGCTAGCTACCTATATATATTAACATTGAACTTAATTACGGATCAACTTAATATTCCGGGTTTGGAATATTGGAAACATCAACTTATTATCCCGGATTGGGGATAATGGAAACGACAACTTAATATTCCGGGTTTGGAATATTGGAGACAACAACTTAATATTCCGGGTTTGGAATATTGGAAGCAACAACTTATTATTCCGGGTTGGAATAATGGAACTAATACGTTATCCCGGGTTAGGGATAACGGGAGAAAACAAAACTATAACCGACAAACGAATTTATGAAAACCTGTGAACTCACTCATCTTTAATGTTGACACTTGTTTCTTTACATGTTTCTCAGGACGCTAGGAGCTCTAGGTGCACGCACATGCATTGAACAAGACATCATTATCGAGTCATATTTATTAATATTGTTTTGGGATTTTTCCTTGGTTTTGGCGTTTGTGTTGGCGCCCGCATCACTACTTATTTATGCTTCGCTCAAACTTAAAAATAATGCTCTGCTAAATATTGGTAAATGATATAAAATCTACAATGAACGATTTTGGAAAACGTATTATCAAACCATGTAGAGTCGTTCGACGTACTAGTGTTTCAGATTCTGGTTTGTTCACACGCCTCGCGGTAAAACTCCGCAATTGGAAATTGAGGGTGTGACATGTCACACCCCAACTGATGGCGGAAACATCAGAGTGAGACGAAATAAATTGCTCGAGACATCATAAAACTATTTGCGATAGTATTAAATTCAAAGGCTCGTTTCATTTCATAAATCAAAGAGTCAAATTACAACATAAATTCAAGTATAACAAATTTAGTGACATTACAACATAAAAACCTAACATTCTAGGTGTTTCTATGGCATCCCTACTAAGTTTCATCATGTTTAACATCCTTAACATGTAACATGTTAAAAGTATAGTTCAACACAAAAGTATTGGCAAGTACACAAGTTTAAGTACATAGCATAAGTATAAAAGAGTTTACTCAGATCCACATGGCAATTGTATACAAGGTAAAGTAGCATGCAATACTAATTGTCAAACCCAAGTGTCCACAAGAATTAAGTGTCCCTCGTCACACAAAGTAACGAGACTATTTAAGAATAAGAATAAGCTTAAGCTTAACAATACCCCGACGGGCGGTGTGCTACTCCTATAGCGCTATATGTTAAGTTCGGGCTAGCTAAGTTAATGACAAGAAGCATGTATGAATCTAGCATGAACCTAAGCATAACAATAAGCATATATAACGGATCGAGTGTATAAAGTATGTTGTGTTATTTGTGTATTTTGTAAGTTAACATGTTACAACCCAAATTGTGTAAAAGAAAAAAGGGTCAAGTTTACTCACGGTTTTGCAAGCTTCCACTTGAGTATTCCGTGAAGGGTTTGGAGACTTGGAGGAACACCGGGTTATCCTACATGAGGAAAATGTAGGTTGGTAAGTATTCGGATGATAACAGAGGATTAGGAATTTAAATGTACCAAAGTATGTATACGAGAAAATAATCACCTAGACTTAATACTCGTTTTCGACACTATAATACCCATTCGGGTTGATGTGTTTTCATGGCTTAAGATACCCATTAGAATCGTAACGAGAAGTTAAGTACTTAGGTGATGTAACCTAGTACCATGACGGACAATCATTCGATTATCATCAAGGGTTCGATTAGTGTGTATATATATTATATATAGTGTAACACCTCGAAAATATTAAACTGTATAAATAATTAGGGGCAATTAACTTAGTTAATGAAACCCCTTTAAAAAGGGGATTAGACTTGTAACGTCCCTAAGATATATATATATATATATATAATAATATTAAGCCTAATGGTAAATATTATACACATGATTATTTAAATGAATTAAAATACTTGATTAGTTACTTGTTGATAACTAATTAAACATTTGAATAGAGCCTTTGTATAGTAAACAAAACATTGAGGACTGAATTGGACGTTTGGTAAACTAGTGGCTATAAATAAGATTTTAAAACTCAAAACACACACTAGGTCGATCAGAGCTAAAGAAGAAAAGGGAAAAATCTTGAAAACCCTAATTATCACCAGTTCCTCAAAATCAAAAGAGAAATTGGGCTTAAGATTCTTGCATGAGCATAAATTTACAATCATCTAGATCAAAGGAACTATAAGGTATGTCAAATTTTGATGATTAGTAATATTATGAAATTATATAAACATCATAAGTTCTATGTTGAATTTAATTGTGAATACTATGGCAGAATTTGTGGTGTATATGAATTTAGGAACAAATCTTTGATGAAGGATTAGTGATCCAATGCTATGATTTTAGTGTTTGAATGATTAGCAATGTTTGTCCTAAGTGGGTTTTTGTGAATAAGATGAACACATGAATTATGATAGTGAGATTGTAGTAATTGATGTTAATATGTTAGATTCTAGATGTTGATTACACCTTCTAAACTCAGGGATTTGAAAGAATGTTATTACATGGTGGATAGCTAAATCGTAAACTTGATAAGAGTAGTATAAAAATTCTGCCCACAAGGTGCTTGATGAAATGCTTAAATGATTATGAATTGTTAAAAGAATGAAAGAATTATGTGAATGAGAATTTGACAAGTTACATCTCATATATAGTATTATAGAGTCTAAACAATAAATTGAATTGAACTTTATAGGCAAATTGGACGAAACACCAAGTGACCGAACCGGGGCGGATACGCGATTGAAGGGAAAGCTCTAAGGTATGTGACTTTGCGCTTTGTAGTATTAATGAATGATTAATTGTTTTGAAATAAGAATAAAAGCGATGGATTTCGCTAAAATGACCTAACGGGTCAAACAATATGATGAATAATTGTTTGGTCGAATAAAAGCGTGGAATTCGCTAAAAGACTAAACGGGTCAAACATCATGATAAATGATGGTTTGGTTTAATAAAAGCGATAGATTTCGGTAAAACGACTAAACGGGTCAATCATTATGATAAATGATGGTTTGGTTTTGTAAAAGCGATAGATTTCGCTATAACGACTAAACGGGCTAAACATCATGATAAATGATAGTTTGGTTGAATAAAAGCGATGGATTTCGCTAAAATGATCAAACGGGACAAATAACATGATAAATGATGGTTTGATCGTAGAGTTCGCTAAGACGACCAAACGGGTCAAATAACATGGAAAATGATGGTTTGATCGAATAAAAGCGATGGAATTCGCTAAGACGACCAAACTGGTCAAATAATAAAATAATAAAAGTTTGGTTACATAAAACAATGGATTTCGTTGTGGTAACCAAACAGGTCAGAATTTAGTCAAGACATATGCTATGAGGCGTATGAACAATTATTTGGATATAAACTTGATAAAAGGGTAAAATTGGAATTTAAGCATAAAATGAGTAACGGAAATGTAAAATATTCTAAATTTACCCGAGGAATTTGAGTGTAACAATAAAATGATTTTATGGATAAAGGATATGGTTAAATAAGTTAAATTATCGAAAATAAACAAACGGGTCAAAATGATTTAATTTACGAACTTGAATTTTATTAGTATAAATGCTTAAAACAAAGGTACTACAGAAATGAAAATGCAAAATACCATATTGCGAACATTTTCTGCAAGTATCGAGTAACGTTTTAAAATGCGGAACACGAAACGGGTCAAACGAATCAATAAAAAAAATGCAGCAGCTTATGTACTGCAGTAGATGCCGTCGGCGACGCCATTTCTGGCCGTCGCCAACGCTACAGCGTTTTTCCGACGGTTAAATCTACTCTCTACGGTAGAATAGCTCCAACGACATGAAATGAGGACCGTTGCCGACGCAGCTCTTAGTCGTCGCCGACGCGGCTACTAAATTTCAAATTTTAAATTGTTTTAAAATTTGTTTAATTGATTATAATATGTTTCTTTTATTAGGTTATGTACTAATTAATAGTAAATTTAGATGTATTTGTAGAACGTAAGCTTTTATGGGTGAAGGTGATCAAGCTAGAAAGAAGAACCGAACATTTCCTTTGTGCAATCTTCCGCTCAATTAATTTACCTTAGTGTAGTAACTTTTGTTCAAATGTAAAGTTGTTTCTTAAACTTATAAAGTTTAAACAATTTGGTGTTTAAATGTAATACAAAATTTTATTTCTATATATGTATGAAGAATTTTATGTAAATTGTTTATTTTATAAATTTGGGTCTTACACATATTTATCATGGAAGTTCATAGAAGTCATGCATGGAGGTAGAAGGATAACCTTCCTTTAACCTTTTTTCGTATTCTTCACCAATGTACAAGTTGTTACAAGAACAACAAGGATGGTCATGAATAAGTTAAAAATAAAAGTAAAAGATGTAAAATATTCAAAATGATCAAGTGAGGTGGTGGATTTAAGGTAGGATAGTCAAGGCTTCCAAGTAATCACACACTATCAAACTCAAGTCTTGTTTCAAGAACAAGCTAGGAAGGATACAACACTTGTGGGTTAAAACCCTTATTAAAATGGAAGGTTCTTATACTTGTGACCTCAAATATGGTGATGTTCCATGTTGGTTTTCCATGGAAAACCTATGAAAACACTCCTAGAGGTGTTCCAAGTGTTAAGAAGGAAGAAAGAGTAAAGGAGGGAAGTAGAAGTGAGTTAGAACTCACTTGAAAGTCTTGAACTTTCTGGATGGAGTTGAGAGAGATTTAGAGAGAGAGATGAATGTTTGAGGTGTGGAGTGAGTGTAGAAGGAGGTGGGTATTTATAGTTGAGGTTTGGGGTGAGTTAGGTGAGTAATAAATGCAAGAAACACAACTAAAAACACACATTTTCCCAATTCATGAGCTAGATACAACAATCTGCGGATTATGCCTTCTGGCGGGCCGCGAGAGGTGATAGGAGTGACGGTCGCGGGGCGCGAGCGGCCTAACCGGAAACTTGTTTGATTTTTGTCACTATTTGTCCCTGAACTTGGTTTTTCCTTCATTTCATGCTAGAACTTGATGTATTGTCATGTTTTTAAGTGTTTAACATGTATGTAAGTATATTTTGAGTATCAAGTATGAATGTATGAGTATTTGCACGCATAACAAGTATCGGTTTGTATGTAAACACGTATTAAACGATTTAATGCATGTAAGACAAGTATGTATCAAGTATGAATCTTATTACGATCAAAGTCTTGGATTATAAGATTGGGAAATGAAATACGAATGCGATACGAATACAAGTTTCCATAAATAGAAATACAATCACTATCTAATTAAGGAAAGTACGAAAAAGCGAGGCGTTATAAAGAACCCATCTTCCTCCTACAAATCTAAAAAAAATAAAAAACATTATCATGAGAGATCCTCAGAAACAAATTGTTGTAATTATTGTTACAAATTTATAATGTTTATTTCTTATCTGTTAATGTTTATCATTGTAATTTTGTTAGCAAATTTATAATGCTCAATATATTGCATTTCGTATTTGCATCGATTAATAAATTATGGTTAAAGCATTATGTATTTATGATTGATGATGGAAAGATTGATAAACTAATAGCTAAAAATATTAATAAAAGTATGTTGGAATTGAGCCCTACAAAAGAACATATTATAGAAAGCCAAAATATACTACAACCTCTTATCCAAACAATAATGTAACATCTGCCCATAATATACTACAACCTGAGCAGTGTTGTCTACCACCAATAGTGTTTGCCCAACATCTGATATTATTACTCATGAAAATCTATCCGTTGTTGAAAGTGTATCCTCTGTTCCTACTTCCACTGTTGGTGAAACCATTTTTTTCCCAATCCACTGATAATCTATCCTCTGATAGTGTAAAATCTCCTCTGATCATTTATCTGTTCAGAACCACTGCTGGTCTCCAGCAGAGGTTTCCAAACAACTGTCATCCAATATCCAACAGAGTTTATACGTGCACAGATGATAGCCATCAGACCTTTATAAACCTTGTTTCATCCAAACAGATTTTCCACTTGCCGTTTCAATTTAAAAAACAAAAATCTCTCATAAATTTCTCCATTACTCTCCTTCTTTTCAAAACCCTAATCACTCACTTCTTCACCATGAATCTCATTATCAATTTATGGGTGTTTAGACAATTTGTGGAGTGTTAAGTTTGTTTACCTGTTCTACTTATATAATGACCTTTTTTGGCGCGAGCTAGATATATGTTTTTGACGCTAAAAACAATAGTAATTTTTATGTGTTTTTTTGTATCTCTTGTCGTGTGATGTAGGATGCAGACCTACAATGTGACATGTAATTATGGGGTTTTGAAAATATAAAAAAATCAATTTCCATGGTGTGTTTTTAATATAATAAATGTTAGTAATAAATTTTCAGTCGTTTCAGTTACTGTTTGCAGTTACTGTTTGTTCAGCTTTATCTCTTAAGGTTGTAACACGTCCCATCTTTTTAAGTTTGGCGTTTTTGTATTTTAATGGCGTTTTATAGATAAAGATGGCAAAATTAAACTTTTGTAAGGCACCCTTTTGTTCTATTCTCTTGCACCTTGTTTTATACATTTCAGTAATTATTTGGAGTTAATAATAATACGTGATTAAAGGAATTTTATTACAGTTTTGGTGGTTGGCGTTTGTGGCATTTTGGCATTTTATAAGTAATTAGAGAAATAATGTATTTTATTAGCTGAAATTAGATAACAAACCACAGAAGATGACACCAAAAAATATAGAAAAGAAAAAAATAAAAATGCTAATCCAATTTCTCATACAAATCTTCAATGCCATCAGTCTCTTATTCTTGAAGTTTTTGTCCCCTGAACCTTTAAGTTCCTTAGATAGGTGTCGATTTCCCTACACAGCTGAAATGCCATGCTCAGGCGAAGCTGATCATTCAAAAAATATGGCTTTTTAGTTTTTGGTGCGATCTTTTGTTGTTGACTGTTGAAGTGATTTTGTGGATGTTGGAGACATAGATCGATGCCGTTTTTGTGGATGCTATTATTGGGGTGTATTTGTGAGTGAGTTTTTCGCTTGGATGATATTTGGCCATCATCTTCATGCTCATCCCACTCTTCATCATTTAAAATGGAGTCCAAAATAGCATTTACACTGGCATAGGTCTCTTCTTCTCATCCAAACCTTTCTCAAGAACAAAGCACACAAAATGACATATCACTGTCATCAGTCTCTTTTTCTTGAAGATTTGTCCATCTCATTCAGCAAAATCTTATTGAGTTATCCCCCTCACCTAAGAATCCATTCAGCGAAACTTCATGGAGAACAATACTATTCTCAAGAAACGACGTTTTTCATCTGTGGTTGTTTTAACTTTTTTGTCATTTTAATCACGTTTGCCATCTTTGAGCATGTTAGAACACATAGCTTACAGGTTTGCCATCTGTTATTTTGAACTTTTTGGCATTTTAATTTGAACAAGGTGAGTTTATCTCAATAAATTTTGCTGAATAAGATGGACAACATTGTTATGCTCACTTAATAATGACCTAAGAATGTTGTCCACCTCATTCAGTGAAACTTTATCGAGAACAAAACTGAATCTCCAAGAAACGAGGTTTGCCATATGGTATTTAGTAAATTACAGCGTTTTCTTTTGGTGTAATCAATGGAAGGGCCTGAGGTTGTTTATATAAGATGTTTTTGGCACGTAGTTTGGGCGGGAATTTTCTATAATAAATTTCAGTAATAAAGATGGCACGTCCCATCATTAAGTTACTGTTTGTTCAGCTTTATTCTGTTAAATCTGCAACACGTCATCGCATACCACTGATGACAAACCACTGCTAACACACCAACAGTAGTTGTATAGCAAAACCACTAATTCAACCACTGACTCACTAACCACTGATGTTATACTCAGCAGTGGTTGTCCAGCAGTGGTTCTCTACCACCAATAGTGTTTGCCTAACATCTGATGTTATTACTCCATGAAAATCTATCGTTGCTGAAAGTGTATCCTCTGTTCCTACTTCCACTTTTGGTGAAACCACTGTTTTCCCAATCCACTGATAATCTATCATCTGATAGTGTAAAATCTCCTCTGATCATTCCTCTGTACAGAACCGTTGTTGGTCTCCAGAAGAGGGATGGAACCTAGGTACCTACATTTGTATTTTTATGATCCTGATGATGAGTTAGATCGGGACTCCAATGGTCAAGATCGACGTATTACTCGATTTTGACACACGTTCTTTCTACAAACCCATATGTCGATACATTTCGAAGACTTGCGGAATAGGACCTCTGGACAACTATAGAGTCACTTTGAATACTTCGGTTGAACTTGACCAAAGGGTGTACAACCGACCAACGACATCAGAGGTATATAAAGTGTTATAAAACACCGTGAAATATAAACAATTGATCACAACTACCACTGACGAACCACTGATGACAAACCACTGCTAACACATCAACAGTAGTTGTATAGCAAAACCACTTATTCAACCGCAGACTCACTAACCACTGATCTTATACTCAGCAGTGGTTGTCAGCTGGTTGGCTACCACCAACAGTGTTTGCTAACTCTGATTATTACTCATAGATGTTATTACTCCATCAGAGGTTAGCAACATCGTCAGTGTTTGTCTAACATCTGATGTTATTACTCTATCAGAGGTTAGCAAACTCATCAGAGGTTTGGCAAGGATTCTTTCAGATGTTGACTCATCAGTAGTTTGACTTTATTTTATCATCTAGTATGACTATCTTTTATTTAATTTGCAAGTATTTGACACTTTATCAATTTACAATGAATAATAGACAACCAAAGCATCTTAATCATGCTTCTAGCTTGAGTGCATCTACTAGAGCCGAAAAACGAAAAGAGTATAACAAAAGATACTATGCTACACGCAAAGAAAATAACAAAGTCTCGAAATTTGGGAGTGGTGAGGTCTCCCGAAGTTCTTCATCAATATCTTTAATAATAGATCAACAGAAAGGACACCCTTAAGAAGTTTAGAAACTAATATTACTCAATTTACCCAAATGACAAATGAGAACGCGTCAACCACATTCCCCTCTGTAATTGATGAAGTCATGCCTAGAACATCACGAGGTTTCTATTTATTTAATAATGATTTCTTTGTCAAACTTGACATCTTTAACAACCTTCATTACTTAAGACAATGATTTTTTTAAGTGTTCAAATTCAACCGCGTACACTTTTACCTCAATTTTGTGAAGTAGTTGAATAACCTTCCTTCCAAGATGAGAACGTAGAAGATGATTCATATAACTTTGTTTACGATCGTGTACCTAGAATCGTATTTTAAAAGAACAGGGTACATTTCTGATTGTGGAGCAAAACGTTTTCAATTTGAATTTAGTACCTTTTGTTGTATGGGTGGGAAAACTATGTTAGCAAATTCAGAAATTCCAGAGGAATCGCACCTGCTTTTCACATCGCAAGATGAAACTGAAATATTTTTAGGCAAAATATTCGTGCTTAAACACCAATTTTTCTTTTGCCTCAATGGGAGTGACGTTGGATGATACATTGAGCAATATGAGAGAGGTGTATATACTTTTCGTGCACATAGAGGAATATATCACAAAATCGACCAATTAGTTCCGAGGGATGGAACCCCTAGGTACCTGCAGTTGTATTTTTATGATCCTGATGATGAGTTAGATCTTGGACTCCAATGGTCAAGATCGACGTATTACTCAGAATTTGACACGCGTTCTTTCTACAAACCCATATGTCGATACATTTCGAAGACTTGCGGAACTAGGACCTCTGGACAACTATAGAGTCACTTTGAATACTTCGGTTGAACTTGACCAAAGGGTGTACAACCGACCAACGACATCAGAGGTATATAAAATGTTATAAAAACACCGTGAAATATAAACAATTGATACAAACTACCACTGATGCAAACATCTACACACCAACAGTATTGTATAGCAAAACCATTGATTCAACCACAGATTCACTAACCATTGATGTTATACTCAACAATGGTTGTCCAGCATGGTTGTCCAGCATGGTTGCTACCACCAACAGTTGTTGCCTAACATCTGATGTTATTACTCTATCAGAGGTTAGCAACATCATCAGTGTTTGTCTAACATCTGATGTTATTAATAGTTTACGTCTAACATCAGAGATTATACTAATTACAATTGTTTAATAGTATTGCTTATTTTACTTACTTATAGTTGACGATTATATAGGTTACTGGTAGTTGGGTTGAAGGTAATGACAATATCACTTTGTATAAACGAAGTATTGTTATTTACGGTAGGTCTGAATAAAGCCAAACTATTCAGCCGTACTTCAGTTGTTACGATCCATTGCCGTATCCTCTATTTTTTTCTAATGGTGAGTCGGGTTGGCATGCTAACATACCACGTCATGGAGTATCGATCGATGAGGTTCGCAACAATGACAACACTGAAGGAGAAATGGAAGGTACCAACAATTTATTATTCTTTTAAGTGACGATCATAAAAATACCCTAATGCGTTTTATTTTATTAACTGTTTGTTTTAAAACATCTACTTCCTTGTTTTGTACTCTTCTTGATATTGATCACGCCGAAGCTACAACTAAAAAAATTAGGAAAAGTATATCACCAAAGAATTGATGAACTAACAGAAAAACAAGTGCAAACATATCACGAATAAGAAAATTAACTTAAGTACTATACAATATATCACGAGACGACTGATAAACTAACGATAAACGAGTATCCTATTTAAATCGCCACTCCCGCCGCATCGCGTAGGTAAATGACTAGTACTAATTAATGTTCATTTTCTCATCCACTTAATTTTAATTTTTAATGTCTTTGGACCGTTACAAATTACATATTAAACTGTTTTTGATATAATTTTTTTAAAACTAAATAGTAGTACAGTAGTGTTTTCTCGTTAAAATGTCAAAACAACAAATTCCAAACAAATTGCAGGGAAACGATTAACAAGCTGCACCTGCAACCCCATTTTAAGTTACAAAACCGATCCTACTAAAGAAAAATTGACTCCTAAGGATAAAAAAATTACTATTCACGACCTGCGTTTTGAGGGAAAACGCCCAAAACCCCTTCCACTACAGATGGTCTTAAAAACCCGATCCACAATTTTTATAACAATATTGGTATACATTGGTTCTACCAACTTTAAATTATCGTAGATGATCATTCCAACCTATTAGATACCAAAGACCATTAATTTCCAAGAATTCGAGTTAGTTCGTATATGAACTGAATATGGAGTCCTAATTGTTGTGGATTTGGATTGGATGTTATATCAGTCCCTCAAATTCTATTTGGTTGAGTTTTTTACCCTAAATATTATATCTAAAACTTTTATCTCAAAATTCTAGATTTTAAGACATTTTGATACAATGTGATGTGTACAATAATTAAAATAGTATGTTAGTACGTACAAACAAATATCTTAATATTAGTGGGGAACAATATATCTAAAATATCTTATTCCGAACAGGATGTTACAAATATAAAACATTCCCAAATTATATATAGAAAGATGGGAATTCTTCACGAGAACTCGAGCCAATAACAATATGTGCCGAGTTGGCTCAACTCGTAATGTGCAATCCAAGTCACGTTCGCTCAACTTGTAATGTGCAACCCAGGCTGGAAGTGACATGTATTTAAACCAAGTAAGTTTGTGAATCAGTAAGTTGGCCCATTTCTTAGTGTTTTTAGTGTCTTTAAGGTTAAAAAATAACACTACGTGTTATTTCGCATTTTCTTGTGTGATGTCACCAGCTGATGGTTCAATGAGTTGGTTCGTTTTCTAAGTGTTTGACGATTTTGAAGTATTTTAAGTTTAAAATTCTTGTATGTTTCTTTACCTTTTCTTACATGTTTATATGTGATGTATACAAGAAAACCAAGAGTAAGAAGTAATATCTCTTTGTAAATTGTTTATATTATAAGCTCATCCTTTGCAGAAGATGAGGTACTTATCAAGGATGTAATAAAAGAACTTGCACTCATGCATCTAGAGTGAGATGGAACATATCTATGTAAATTGTTTAGTAATAAGCTAGTGCTTTGGGGAAAATGAGGTACTTATAGAAGGATTTAATAAAAGAACTTGCTCTCATGTATCAAGAGTGAAAAGTAAAATCTCTATGTAACTTGTCTAAGATATGAGCTTCTGCTTTTGTATAAGATGAGGTAGTTATGAACAATGTAATAAAACAACTTGCACTCATGCATTAAGAGTGGGAAGTAAAATATCTATGTAAATTGTTTGTTATAAGTTCATGCTTTGTAGAAGATGAGGTAAATATGAATGATATAATAATCCAACTTGCACGCATGACTTATTTTAAGTTGACTACTGTAATTGTTAATCTTTTAAAAGTCCATTACAGTTATTAAATAATTTTTATTCATTTTATTAGGAAACGTATGAACTTAATCTTGACAATTTTATTAAAAAGAAGTTGGCTTATTCCCCTTTCCTTTTCTACTAAAATCACTATTTTTAAGAGGCATCTCGGCACGAAGAAAATGTGCGCCTTGATGTGCCTCGTGTACACGCCTAACCTACGTTGCCGCAACGCAATAACTCAACCGCCTAGATGTTCCTCGGCACTCTTTTTAAAACACAGAAACGGTCATGGATGTTTTGGTGTAAATGCCAAAACGCTTTAACTAATATATGTTAAACAGGGAATGAGGAAAAACACATCGGTAAATTGTGTGCATAAGTAAGTCTATACCACATCATTACAAAAATATGGAATAATGTTTTATTTACATCCACACCCTCCCCTCAATCTACAGATTCTTGACCCCATTCAACAGATTTGAAATTTGATTCAATAAACTAAGGCTGATACTTAAACAGAAGAAAATTTTAACATACAATGAGCAGTTCAACTGGAGTATGTCATGCTCCTTGTGCCAAACAAAGGTTGCGGTATAACTGGGGTATGTCATGCTCCCTGTGCCAAATAAAGGTTTTCTGCAATGCAATCAAATTAAAAATTAGTCAGCTAAAGCTTTAAGACAAACAAACAGTTGATTTGAACCAAGCAAGCAAAATGCGTAAGGTCAAACATGAATACCATCACGGTTGAGCAGTTTTTTTAAGAATGGCAGAAGCATATTCAGAAATCGTATCATCTCCTGATTCCCGGAGTTTTCCAAGTACTGGGTAACGATCAGATGTGCGCAGAAACTGTCGACAAGGTGCGTGTGTACACATCTTATACAATGCAAAAAGAGCTATTTTTAACGGTGACTCGCTAATAGCATCTTTCCTACTTGGGTTGGGGATGACAACTGAACAGTCTTCAACCAACTTCAACAAAGCCTGCAAAACCCATGTAAACAGGCATAAATTAAAGACATTGTAATACTAGTAATGAATTTTTGAAAGTCAAGAGTACGGTGTACCTACCTGCATTGCCCCCTTAGAAACCATATCTTGACAAAGTTTGTTGGAGTTTCGAACCAGATTGCTAAGAGCACCTGATGCATTTGCCTTTGTTTTGTCTTCCTCTTCTGAAAGTAGCAAATTTGCTAGTTGAGGGATGCATCTCCTCAGCTCTTCATAAAAGAAGTCGTTGTGATACGCTGCATTACCGATCTATTCAAAATAACAAAAGTCAGCCAAGGGATAATACAGCAATCTGCTGTAGTTAAAAAAAATCAAAATGTCATCTTACTGCAAAACAAGCAAATTTACGGGTGCGTTTGTCTCCATCAGAGCAGCGATCAACCAACAGACTGACAATATTATGCTTTGCCTATAAGAAACGAGAAAAAAATGTGCCGGTTGTAATTTGTTGTAAGACTATTTGTGTAAGCTTTTGATGGTTGATACGTACCAACAAGCTATAGAAGTAGGAATTATGTCGGCACATGTTTCCTAGAGCACTACATGCCTTGGCACGTATATTAGGATCTCCATGAGTAAGAAAGCCTTTCAAGTGTTCCAAGATGTCTGCTCCCTTTATGTGCTCATAAAAATCCTGCGTATGGTTAAAATTCGTAATGATATATAAATAATCAATTATCAAAAACATAATTAGTCAATAAGGACCGAGTGACAGACCTTATGCATACGAGCTACATCTGAAACTATCATTAGAACATCCAGTTTGACTTCCCTTGGTGAAGAATTATCAAGTAACCGTCTCATTGTATTTGGATTCAACAGACCCTTGCCAAGGAGTTGCACAACCAGTGGCCCGTGACCCATCATTTTGGCTAGAAACGCAACGGGTCTTGCAGCATCCTTTAAGTCCACATGTTTCAAGCACTGAATTATACTGGCTGGAATTCCCACCTGCAATTTCAAAAACAGAATTCACAAAATTATAATCCGGAAAAAAGAATTAATTGAAATAAAATCCAGAAAATTAAGAAAATATTGACCTCAAGAAGTATTTGAATATATTTCTTCATGCTTGCTTCTATTGATTTAACCAACTCTTTGTCATCGGCACCAACTTTACCACCGGGAGACCCCATATTTAAAAGAAAACCGCTACTTATTGAAGCAGCAGTACCAGTAACAGCAGATGGAGAATTTGTTACATTTTGTACCGCCACAAATGGAAATGCGAGAAGATTAATAACAGAATTAACTGTATCTCGTATTCCGTTTTTCCCTCCACCGGGCCCACCCCAACATCTTATAAGCCTAAGATGTACATCTGATATTAAATCAGACAGAAGTTTCACATGCTCGCGTTTAAGCAACACCTGGCGAAAAGTGGAGCTGCCACCTGGCAGACACTGACATAGCGACGAAACAGTCCATACAACGCCAACAGGCGATAGTCCAATTTGATTTTGATCTGAATGGTTGTTTCCCAACAAATCAATAAGAGTTTGAGGAATACCGCTGGCACACAACTGTTGAATTGCTAAAGCCCCACCCCACATTAATCTGGAATCTAACAAACCTACACAGCCATCCCGAAACCCATGCCAATACGAGAGCTTGTTTCCATTGTTATTATCGGTTACCATCCTTAAGTACCCACAAAGCGTGGCACTTCGGGGAATCAAAGGCACGGCTATTTCCGATATCGATGTTTCGACAGAAGAGTTACTCTCAAGGGACAAAATAGAAGCAAGCGCCAGCATGGCGGACATGGAATGAGGTTGAAAGGAATTTTGTATTCTATCACATAAAGAGTAATGGTGTGCAAGATCAGAGAGGCGAGAGTGTTGTTTTTTTGTTGATGATGTAAGCATGAAAAGAGCAGAGTTTCTTCCAGTTGACTTTAGGGATTGTGCAACTGCAGTGAGTAGAAGGCATGAATGGCAAATTAAAGCACATGGGTTGGATATTTTACTTTTCAGATTGTTTGTGTCCCCTGTTTGTGAAGGTCTGTCAATAGAAGCACAAAAGGATAGTATTGAAAATATCTCGGAGATGATTGTGTTATCGCCACCTCCACTAACGACTGTCGTAACAGGTAACGAGCTAGGAAGACCACATAAAACGCCACTAACTGAGCTATTCTGCAGGGAACACCTTAAGATAATCTGAAACAAGAAAAGAATTACATCACTCTTCAAGTAATGAAAGATTGAGTTATGTTTTGTCTCTAACAGGTCAAAAGAGAAAGTGTGTTTGTGTGTAGCTTAAAAAGAAAGCGGGTCATATTGGGTGGAATAGTGCCAACATAGCCTCAAGTGTGTTTCTAATGAATTTAAGGCTCCTAAATATTTGTATTTAAATAATCAAATTGTTATTGAAAACTTGACTTCTGTAATCATAACATAACTGACAGCTATGCAGTTAATATCGGTGATATTTCACCGATATATCAATTATCGGTCCCCATGTAAAATATCAGTGTCAAATATCGTCAAGATATCGGTACCGATATTATCGGAGATATTGACCGATATATCACTGATTTTCCGGATATCAGTACCTTTCGTCTTAGTACTACCATTCGTCTTTCTTCTTATTGCTGCTATTAGTGTTTTAAGTCTTAATTAGTTCCTACTTGCTAATTGTTAGTGTTTTGCAAGTTGCAAAAGGTTAATTTGTTAATGGTAGAAGAGTATAGTGAATTGTTGTGTCAAATTGCTATATGTATAAATTCTACATGATATTAAAATTCCCGTTATCCCACCGCGATAACCTATATCTCAAATATCGGTCCTTGACCGATATCCGATTTTTTACCGCATTAACTGCTTAGACTGACAGCATGACACACTAAAAATCTTAGAAAAACAAAATGAAATTTTAGACAAATACCCATTTCAACCTGACCCCAAGGATTACACATTTTGATATGTTACCCAACTGATGTGGTATGCCCATTATGAATCCTCTAGGAGTTGTCGTATATTAAAAAAAGTAATTACCTGAATAGCAGAAGACCATGCAACCTCTAGGCCTTGGCGAAGACAGTAGTAAAACGCCACTTGTAGAGCTTTAGATCTGAGGAATGCTCGAGTAACCCCATCAACTATTCTTTCAGATTCAGTACCTATCAACGGTTCAGGATCATCTCCGTTAATGTTAAGCCGATCCAACGAGTGGGAATACATTGAGCTCAAGGGAAATGCATGTGCATTTTGATTTGTAGATTGAATCTCAAATGCATCTATCAACGACCAAATAGCCCTACATGCTTCACAAGCGACACGTAACAAACTCGCCGAGCCAGACATTAAACTTGTGCCACTAGTCATTAAGTGTGAAAGCAAAGTATCTGTAACTCCTGATGATTTAGCATGATCTAATATCTCTTTAAGTCCATTGACCGCCATGTCAGCACGGTTGGTTGCCAAAGATGCTTTCAGACTTTGTGCTGCCCGAGATACTATAACAGTAATGCAGGCAATTGATTCATATAGAAGTCTTCCGGATGCATCTTCTGTTGAACTGGAAACCTCTTTATGAAGCTCCACCATAGCAACCCAACGCCTAAGGTATGAATCTCCAAACCCACCTCCACAGTTATCCAATAACTTTTTTATAACTGAGAAACACTGCACACGAGATATAAATGACAAACATCTTAATGAATCCGGAAAACTGAACATATGAAGACATGAAATACAGAGAAAGCTCTCTTATCTTAGATACTAGTTGCTTATTATAAGTTTATAAACAAGTTCGTAGCTTTGCAAGTCTTAGTAAATAGCAACATACCTTTACCAGCAAGTCATTAAAATCTGACTTTTTTAGGCAAAGAATATTAGCAGTAAAGCCTATAAGTTCCCAAAAAATTTCATCAAGAACCCCTGTAGAATTAATGGCACCAGCAGCAACTAAGTTTAAAAGAGCTTTCAAGGACTGGTTTGCAGAGAGAACATCTTGATCCCTGAACAAAAATGTGGTCATAAAACCTCAAAAGAAACCAAAGAGTAACAGTATGTTAAACTCTATCTACACTTCAGGAAATTTAAAATGCTATGTGTTACCTGCACTGCCGATTTTTTAGAGGCAACAAGATAACTGACAGTGCTTCATTATCTTGGCCGATTAACTTGGCACCCTTCACATTGCGAGAGTTAATTTCCAATTTGTCCAGTAGCTGGCAGCCTGTTAAGAGGACAGAACCAATCATGCATCAATACCTCAATATATTCAAAATAACTGTTACTTAACTATTTATGTGCCTTGTTACTAGAAGGTATATCCAGATACGAATAGTTATGAAGGATGCAAATGTGTCCAGTGTTATGTCCCTTCTGTAGTTTCCTTCTCATATATTCATTAACTCCTACCTCTTAACTCTATTTCATCATCCTTTTATACACTTCCAAGATCACACTTTTTCGTTGCGTTATCATATTAGTTCCTCTTACAAATACCAAAAAATTTTTTGTACAAATAAGACTCACGGCCAGACATTACACATGTATAATCTTGAAACCAAGTTTTAAATTTAATCCAATTAAGTATTGAACAGCACTATAAAAGTGTGTCTAAAGAAACATAGTATGTACCCATTGCTAGATTTTGCAATCCTGGAGCACAAACATCAGTTAACTTTTGAATATCATCAACAAGTGGTGAACCCCAAATAGGCAAATACATAATAGAATCATGAAGATAAAGTGAACTTTATGTTTTGAACTCATAATTTATCAAAAAAAATAGACTTGAGTTGCACTTACCGGATTGTACATTGTCACTTTCCACCACCCTTTGAGACTCTGGTTGCGGCGACACACAATCAATATTTACGTGTTGACCCAAATCTATGGTATTTTCATCCTTGGTTGTGGGTGATCGACTTTTACCTGCAAAAAATGTCGTGTAATTTTGATTATGCTTATTCATGGTCAGTGATAGCAGCCACCTGAGTAACTTGTCATTAGCCACTGAAGAGGAGTCAAACGGGTCAGCAGCAAATGGATCCAGTTCACATATGCGGATCAGTGGGGTCACTTAAATTAACCGTAAAAGTGGCTAAAGTTGGCCTATGCATTGCACATACTCAGCTCACCCACGTCCACCATGTTTGTTTTTCCATTAATTGCAATTAGTTTTTATGTATTTTATTTCCCAAGTATTGTTTAATGTCTTTCAGTAGTGGGTCGGTTAATGTTTTTCTTCATTCCCTAAGGATCAGGAACGTGGGTAGCTTTTGTTTAGTTTCTCTATGTAAACCTTGATAGTTTTTTTGCAATGGAGAGCAGAGAAATTTCGTTAAGTTTTATTTTGGTTGCTCTCTCTTAAGTTAATTGATTCCATTGCTAATCCAAAGACTAGCAACTTTGGCTGGTGATCTTTGGAAGCTAATTCGGAATCAAGTGGTGTGATTGTATCTTGATTCTCGGTTAGCTTTTGCTCAACGTCTAGTTTAAGTGGTGTGACTATATCTTGAACTATCCATTGTTTATCCGTTGCGTTTGAAATTTAAATTCGTTGTTATCGTACTTGACTTCGGTTGCTATCAGTCAGTTAGTTAACTTAGTTTTTTTTTCAGTGAAGACCTACCTTCTGGACTTGCAGAGATCAGACCAGTTGTCTGTACATGTTGTTCCATTTTCCAAGCAGCATCCCTTCCTATAGAAGCAGCAGTGTTGCACGAAGCTCCTTGTAATCAATTATCATTCACAAGATGTCAGTTAATTGTGATTAGCCGAAAAAACCATCATAAAAATAAATAAATAAATAAAGATAAGTAAGTACCCTAGCCTCAACATCTTCAAGATTTTCTAAAACAAATGGATGATGAAGAAGCTTGGGCCATGTCAGCCTGCTATGAGGATCCTGCTCTCAAAATTGATAAATGTTGTAGGTTGATCATAATTAAACAACAATGCATACAAGTTACAAAATAAAACTACTTCAAGACTCGTAACCATACCTTATTAAGCAACCCCCTAAGGAAGCTTCTGAAGTTTGCACTCATGGTTTCTGGGTACTTCACTGGATCCTGGAAGTAGCATAAAAATGACTTTGTGTGTCACAGAATCATGCTTTACGACTAAGTTGGTTTAGAGGCTCATACCTTGATGATGTGTCGGATAAGTGCATACACTGAATTAGTGTAAAAAGGTGGTTGGCCCACAAATAATTCATACCTGAAACATAACAAACAAATTCAAGTTAGAGAATATGAATCATGTTCAAGAGTTCAACAATCACATTTCATGGATAACTTACAAGAGAATGTACACACAAAAATCAATATATTTCGTCTATTTACCACATCGTCTAAAAGTCAAATAAACAAAAATTCATAGCTTTTCAAGAAGAAATAGCTTACAGAATGACCCCAGTAGACCACAGATCAACGGTGTGGTTGTAGGGTTGCTCTCGTACAAGTTCTGGGCCATGTACAATGGAGTACCTGAAAAAAAATGCATGAATAATTATTTGATAAATATATACAAAACAATTACTAAAGGATGGTAATGAAGCTACGTACCTTTTATTGAACGTAAAACAACTGTATTATTTGACATAGCACGTGCAAACCCAAAATCACATAGCTGTTTCATGAGGGAAAGAGGATTAGTTATGGTTATTTGCTTTAAAGAATATATGTAAGCATTGAGGTTGAATCATAAATTTTTTTTGTGTCGGTTAAAGAAACTTTCATCTACACTTTCCCTTCAACAAAGATGTATGTGCGGGGAACCAAATCAATAAACCTAAAACTAGAGACAAATTAACAATATGTAGTTTAATAAAGGTTCTTAGGTATAGGTCATCAGATTAACCAAAATACATAAATTGTTATAACTAATGCATGAAACATCCACTCATGCAATTTCACAATGTGTACTAAACTACTTTCTCAGCAAGAAATTTGCAGCCTAGGTACATATCAAGATGCATGAAACTTCAAGAATCCACTCATGCATTTGCATGAAATGTTATGATATAAAACCAACTTCTACTAACAGAAAACAGAATTATATAGGTACATAAACAACTAAATAAAATGACTTGTATAATATGTGTTATTAAACAAACTTGATTAGAGTTTCCAACCAACCAACCTTAACGACACCCCCGGCACAAATCAAGATGTTTTGTGGCTTCATGTCACGATGAATTATACGGTTGGAATGCAAATAGTGCAAAGCTCTCACCTGAGTATATTTAAAAGCATAATAAACATATTAAAAAATGTTAACATCATGAAATTTTTACAAAAGCACAACAGAAAAACTGTGTGTGTAGCTAAGAAATACGAACTCAAGCTTTAAAACCCTGTTCTGCATAAGGAGTGTACAATTACAGTGCAAAAAGAGTGACATTAATAACTAATAAGAGTAATAGGTAAGTTAGTAAATTACTAGCTGCTTTGCAATTTTCTGCACTTCTTCTTCAGGCAGGCACTTATCATCTTCAAGAATTTCAAACAATTCGCCCTGTACCATAACACATTCAATCAATAGAAAGTAACATCTCAAAACATATGTATAAAGCAGATCCAATAAGAGTTGTATGAAAGATAACAGAACTAGTTACTTGAGCAAATTCAGTAACAACACAGAACTCCTGTGGACTCTCGAACGAATCTAACATTTGAATAATATTCTCATGTTTCAATTTTCTCAAAATCTGCAAAAACAGGCATCGTATGAGTCAAACCCTAACACAAACTAAATACACACACATATATAACATTAATAATACCTCAATTTCTTGTCTGAGATTTTGAATATCCTTTTCACTTTTACCATGCTTCAGTATGAACTTCATTGCAACAGTCTATTCCAAATACATAAACACATACTCAAAACAAAACAAAATGAATGGAAAAAACGATGAATCTGAAGTTGCGGTTGCGACTACCTGACCGGTGAACTTTCGTCTCCCCTTGTATACTTTACCGAAGGATCCTTCACCTACAAGCTCTATGACGTGATAGTTCTCTACTCCCATAGCTAGATCTATAGAGTCTGCTGCTAATAGCGATTAATAAGTGCAGAAACTGATCGACCAACGTTAACTTAGGGTTAGGGTTTTGAAACTTCTGATATATATATATATATATATATTGAAGATCGATCAACAGTTAAAACGTAGGACAGGATGTTGAAGCTGAAGCTGAATCTGAAATGTAACTGAAATCAGTGGAAGATGATTGATTGATTTGGGGAATTTATATGGCGAATATAGTGAAATCGGTGGATTTAAAATGATGTTATTTTCCCGCTCGTTGGGTCTTTTGATTTATTATTAGAAATTGAAATTTGAAAGTGACAGTGACTTTTATTTTTATTTTCTGGGATTAAAATACGGTGAGAATGAACGAGTGGGTTTGGTTTAGCTATGAACTAAAATCAAATCTGTAACGGTAATTTTTGTTGTTTTTTTTTATTTTTTTAACAGCAAAAAAGTAGTCATATTAAACCCAGAATAGACCTTTAGCAAGATTCTAAAGACCGTTATTAAATTTTGCCTTGATTACCATGGTTTTAACTTTTATAACTCTTGGGCTTTGTAAATAAATTCGATCTGTAACAGATATTAGGAAATAATGTTTGTTGAGTTAAATTTCTGTTTATTGCCGGCTTTTTACCTATTATAAATCTTATTATAAAGTTTAGGAACTATTAGTTTCTGTGTTCGATTTTTACAAGAGGGGGTTTTTCAAGTTTTATTGGTTTTTCTTCTGAATTGATGTACAGACATTATTGTCTAATGGAGATGGATATGATCGGATAGTTCCGCAAATAAAACGATGATACCCTAATGGTCCGTCAATGATCCAAATTTGTCGTTAAAAAAAATAGAGGTTAACTAAAATAGTGACGGTCTTTTTAATTTATAAAGGAATAGTTAAAAGAAAAAGAAGAACGTTATTTGATATATAAGATGTTATTTATACAAGATATGAAGATTGATTTTAATATCGGTTCGATAAATTTTATTTATTATACGCATATAATCGTAATTGAACCATAAAACACATGTATCAAAAGAAAATCGTGTAGTTTTCTCAGTTGGTTCAAGTTTTTATTATTTTGGTTTTAGCTTGTTCATTCGATTTTTTCTACTCACCCTTTTAAATCGAACACGGATTTTTTTTTAAGAAAATGGATGATTTGGTTTGAAACAAACATCTTTTATAAAAAAAAGTTTTTAGCTTTAGACGTTTAAAAATTACTACTTTTTTAACTACTCTTAATCACCGCCGTCCCTAAAAATCTTGGAAAATTCTAAAGTTCGAGACGGTAGAAAAAATATGTCTCTATAATATAACTTTTTGTTAGTTTATATAATAAAAAAACTAAAAATATGTAAACATTTTAAAAAATCAGGCCACATGGAGAATGCGATTTAGACGGTTGCCATATCGGGAAAGACGTCAAGCAACAAGCATGAAACTTTCTTATGTCCAATATATATAATGAAACATGGGTAGAAAAGTTTATTAATGTTATGAATGCATCCATTAGTGATTTTCTACATGTATAACTTTATCTATGAATGTATTTATTCTATAGTGACTTTTCATATGTATAAGCCCTATCCTCTTTATTTACTATTTTACTAATGTGAGTGCCTATATATAATGGCATTTGTATATGATATTGAAATCATTGAATAAGAATTCTACATTCTATGTTTCTCTCTATAATCATATGCTCCTTGTTTGTATGTTTATATAGTTTGTATACTAGTTGCTAATAGGTTGTTTTACAACACGTTATCAGCACGAATTGCTTTTGGAGTTGATAATATTGTCATGAAAAAACGCTGGTGTGGAAACAAGTGTGGGTTGCAACCAGGTGCAACGTAGCCCCAAATTTTTGGAAAGATATAATTTTTCCGATCTACGGCTGTTGTTCCATAGAATTCAAGCGGCTAGTTTCTTAATCCCTTAATTCGACAGTCAGATATTAACTAAATCATCTCTTCAAATATATCTTATGTTCAAATTTCGTGAAAACGACTTTGGATGATATTGTAAAGCTACGATGAGCGGGTTTGTTAATCGGAAAACTGAACAAAGAAGCTGACGGTAAGGTTTTTCGTTTGGTTTCAAAAGCATAACAGAAAAGAAACAGACACAGATCTTAATATTCCACCATTTCATGTCTATCACTAATTTATCTCAATTATTTTTTCTGTAAAACCCTATTTTAAACTTTAAAGTTCTATGAAATTGGCCGTCAGTACACAAAAGCAAATTTTATGTTTTAATAAAGAGTTTGATTATCGATGCTCATATCCATTTTCTTTCAGCTTGTAGTCTTTTCAATAGGAAAATGAAATGCATACAAAAAGCTTTTATTAATATAAATATTTGATTAATATGAATGGATGTGAATTATATACTGATATATATTTAAGATATAATATACTTATTGAAAAGTGACACTTAACAGTTGTTTTATTGCAAAATTATCATTAGTGTAATTTTGTTAATGACTTAACAATTAAATGCATATAAGTCATTTTATATGATAACATATATGTTATATTAATATTTGCAACTCTACAGTCATCAATGCAATGTTATATATTATCACTATTCTAATAATATATATATTTCTTGCTTGCTATTAGATTGGATAATATATACATAGAGAATTTAATTAGATGAATGTTTGTATGATAGTGGATGTTAACATCATCAAAATAGTATGAATATAATTTGATTTCTTATATGTATTGAATTACTAGAATAAGTTTATCGTATCAAACTGGCATATGTGGTCTATTATTATTGGTTTCCAAAACCAGAAGAAATTGTAGCTTCATGATGATGCAACGAGATTTTAAACTACCATCTTTTCATTAATAACTCAAATAAGTAATAATATAGATAAGAGATAAGGCCTACAATTTTGACTAAGTTGAATACGTGGAAAGATTGTTAATGCAACATTTAACATATTATTAGTTATCTTATACATACAAACTGATTTGCGTATTATTTTAAGTCACTAGAATGCATAATTAGTAGTTTTGTACAGCTAGAAGAATTATTCTTGAATATGTAATGTTAAATATTATATGTGAAATTCTATTTACTTGCAAACACCCATCATATATCATTAAAATTAATAAGAACTTGATGAGGATGTTTGTTTAAGTCTAAATGTATAGTAATTACTTATCAGTACATGGTAGTAAGCTTGTAATGTTAAAGATATGTTTGTGATTGCTGATTGGTTATATATCCTAATAAGCTAATACAAATCTTTTTTCTTTTATAAAGTTATGAAACATCTTATTTCATAAGTTTATATCATAACTCGTCTTATTGGATAACACGTTATAAAGTCAGCATTATATGATGTAAACCTATGTATATACTGTGTTCTTAATGCTATCAGTTTTTAAGAGAACATCCAAATGACCAAAGTTATGGTTTATGATTTCAAGTTATAAACACGATTGAATTGTGGTCAAGATTCATTTATTTATAACATGACACTCGAAGTGTCAAACTTCCTAAAACTTATTATAAATTTATGGAAGCTTGTAAGATTTTGGACCTATAAATCTTAATAATTTGGTCATATAACTTTTTAATTGATACATATTAAATAAAAAATAATTTCATTGTCAAACCTCAAATATGCTTTTTAAGTGGTAAGAATGCCAAAGAACATATAAGGTTTGAAATGACCACCATATATGAAAGTGGTTCTAATCCATTCCGTATAGTGAATGTGATGATATGATGATCAGTGAAAGAGTCGCGATCATGTACATAAAAAAAGATATTGTAATGATGTCACCATGACATTGTTTATAATCATTCCCTTATGTGAATGTGATTATATAATAGTCGATGTAAAGTTTATGATCATGGTAACTGGGGAAATTTTTATGATGCTCATATTAACACTGAGATCAACCATGTTAATAATGTGATGATTATACAATGATCATTGTAAAGGTCGTGATCATGATAAATCAGGAAACTGTAATGATTTGATGTTAATAATGAGTTGACCATGTAATAATGAAATCGACCACAAGAAGTGGCGAACTAAGGGAATGAATATATAAGAAACATGTCATAACACGAATGTTTAAACTAATAGTGCATTCTTCTCTCGTATATATTGTCGTGTATTAGAAAAACACGAATACAACTAAAGCATGTGTGGTCACAGAAGTTTATAGGTCATGATTGTTTAATAAATTGGCTTGACCGGTTAGACCATTCCGAGTCCTTGATGGTGTGAAACATATCGAAGAACCAGATGATTCTTCATGGTACTTAAACCTGAAATTTTTGTTCTCAATGGATGTTAACCACATACCAACTAAAGTAGGGTTTGAATCCCTAAATATTATGAACTGATTAAAAGATATGTGTATCTCGACATGATACAATTTTCTGAAAATCGATGCATCGTCTAAGTGGTTATCAAATCTGCAAGATGAAAGTTGCGTAACTTGTGGCTTAGCTTTTAAGATAGCAAGCACATTACTCTATAGTATCATTTTTTTATATTTTTAATGATAAATATGGTGTTTTTGATACCCATTTACTAATGGTTATTGGAATAAGTGTTAAACAACATGTGACAAATGTCGTTACATGAATTGCTTTTGTTGAAGACGATGATCAAACATCTATGATTGATTGCATAGCCAATAATCATGAGAGCAAGTACATGTTTATATATGAGTACATGTAATTTTACATCTAATAATATTAATTCACATCAAGCAAACATGTTGTAATAGTTTATCCCCATTCTAGTTGGTTTTTGGTCAGGAACCAAAGATGTCTCTTCTAAGATTCGGTTGTGCGGTATATATTGAAATTGATCCACCACAACACACTAAGATAGGACCTTAAAAGTGGTTGGGAATATATGATAATGAATAAGGCCTTTCACGAGATATTTATTTACGACTCAATTAATTGATATCCATCTCAATGGATTAACATTCCCAACATCAGGGGGAGATAAAAAGCAGTTGGAAAAGAAATGAGTTGGTATGAATTATCAATGATCCTCAAAAAAAAGTGTGAACCACAAGTTCAAAGGATAACTCATATACAAAGATTAGCGAATCTATTACTAGACACATTCACTGACCTTAAAAAGGTGACTATGTCACATGTACCAACTGCTAATGCTCCAATTAAAATGAGTGTCCTAGAAGGACAACCACATGCTTGTAATGGGTCTATTGCACGTCTGAAGCATGGTAGACTAGTTGATTCCAATAATAAAATTCCTTGAAAACTGGAGCAAGTAATGAAGATTGTCAAGTTGAGGTTATAGTAAGAGAGTCTCCTAAAGAGACATTAGATATGATGGTTCCAGAAGAACCTCAGGTACCTGAAAATAAAGAGATCTCATTAAATTGTATCACGTCTAAAAGTATGTGGAATCAAAATAAAATCGACGTCGTTATACTTTTGTATATAATATAGCGCTTAAAAAGATGAAATGATCAGGATCAAGATTTAAATCTGCCTATGAATAAATACAAAGAAATGATTGGCCAAAATGGAAAGATGCAAATGAGTCAAAGTTGAATTCCCTATTAAAATGGAAAGCTTTCGGGCCAGAATCCATAAAAAGAAGTTGTAAAATATATTTAATATAATTAGGTCTTTTATGTGGATCAACAATTGATGGCACAAGGATTTCGCAAAGACCTATGATTAATTATGAGGACACGTATTCTCCAGTGGTGGATGCAATAGCTTTCCAGTAATTAATTAGTCTAGTAATATCAAGAGAGAACTGGTATGCATCTGATAAATGTTTTGTATCACTTGAAACTGAAAGCTACATGAAAGTCCTAAAGAATTTAAATTATGTTATTCATGTAAAGTAAGTTCTCGAGAACAATATGATCGTTGTATACATATTCATATTTGAATACAACTAGAACTCCTGGTGAGTTTCGTAAGGCAATTGAGTGCCCTAAAGGTGAATTGAAACATCTTGACTATGTAATTTTTTTGTGCATCAATAAACATACATGGAAAACGTATACATGCTAATTGTGATATCTCAATAAATAAAGAGATGGTACAATATGAATTTTGAACATATGATATACAAATCAATATGTTTAATGAGAAAGTTAATGTGACAAAACTCCTAAAGAGTGCACAAATATACATATATATGTAAAGATGGAAAGAAATTTGTGGTGGATTGTAAATGCCGAAGCATTGATATATAAACCACAAGAAATGTTTTACAGAGTTTACAAGATTTGTATGGACTATAATAAACGAGTCGAATATGGTATAATTGACTTACTAATGAGCTCAGAAAATAGAAATATATAAGGTGTAGTTGGTCCATTTGTTTTCACTAAAATACCAATATAAGATTTTCAACTATTACAATATATGTTGATAATTGAATCTCTCCTGAAGAGATCAAAATGAACTCAAATATTAAAACAAAAATTTGCAGATTAAAGATGGTATTGCAAATTTATGGCTCGATATATAGAAAAGGCATTTGTATAATTATCCATCAATATTATAATACATTTAGAAGATGGTGGACATTTTCATATGGACAAAGCTTATGGTCTAAGTACATTTAATAACGTCCAAGTAGTTGATATACAAAATAGCTCTATCATCTCCAATGAAAATAAAAAGAGAAAACAAAAATCCTTGGTCTAAAAGTACCATATTTACAAATAAAAGGTATTAATATATCTTGCTAGTTATACACGAATATATAACCGAATATAACTCGTGTACAGTGAGAAGATAATGTAATGGGTACAAAGTATATTTTCTATACCTTATGGTATGAAAGGTATGAGTTCATATTACACTAATCCATCATCAAGTTTGGTTAGCTTTGTAAATGCAGGGAATATAACAAAACACATTCATGGATCTTATGATATCAGCTAAAAAGAGGAGGCCATTAAAGTTTTACATGAAGATCATACATCAAGTTCAATAATAGATTGCACATCAAGCGACAAATCACTCACTACAAAAGTTTCAACAAATTTCATAGAAGATTGGCACTTGTTACTTGAAATGATAGATATTATATTGAGGGGGAGTTTTACATAAGTTGCACTCTTTATCCTTCACTAAGTTTTATCCAATTGGATTTTCTTAGTAAGGTTTTTTTTAGACAACGTACCTGATCCAGAAGTATCAGGAGACAATACACGTTGCACTCTTTTTCCCTTAGCTGAGATTTTATCCCATTGGGTTTTCCTAGCAAGGTTTTTAATGAGCTAGCATCATCAAGCGTATTAAAGAATAGTATTCCATCATGTGGATAGTTAAGGGGGAGTGTTATGAATGCATCCATTAGTGACTTTCCACATGTATAACCCTTATATATGAATGCTTCCATTATGTAGTGACTTTCCACATGTATAACCCATATCTCTTATTTACTATTTACTATGTATGCCTATATATAGTGGCATTGTATATGATTAATCATGAATAGAATTCTACATTCTATGTTCCCCTTATAATATATGCCCTTGTTTGTTTGATTTAATAGTATGTAATACTAGTTGCTAATAGGTTTTGTTTTACATACAATTAAGGTTTTTTTTTTATTTTGTAAATAAATAAACTATGATACTCATTAAGTTAACAAAATAAAAACCTGTTAAACCGTTAAGTTAACAAATAAACTTGTTAAACAAATTATTAACTCACTCAAAAATATTACCAGAGGCCACCGGTCGACACCTCATCTCCCCCAAGGGGTACTCGTCGGATGCCGCTCTTCCTGTGTTGTTGTTCCAGGGAATCTGCTCCCTAGGTCATCTTCCAAACTCAACGGTCAAAAGCGCACACACACAATCAACCCTACTAGATGGATGAGCACTACCCTCTACCCCCCCCCCCCCCTGCGACCTCCCCTACCTACAACCTCGGGAAAAGTGTTGTGTTCTTGTTACACCCGAGCTACCCACAAACCCTACCCGATGTACACCCCCAACACCCTAATCATAGATACTCCAGATACGCCGCTTACTTGTCTGTATTTAATATAAATATACATTTATTAGATTAGATTAGCCAGTTAAGATGTGTGACCTTATCATATATGAAAAAAAACTTGGAAAATCACTATGTGCTTGGAAGTCTTTTAGTCACACTCATTGTATAAAGTATGTTTTATCTTTACGGTAACTAACATATATATATATATATATATAAGAGAGAGAGAGAGAGAGGGGATGCTGTAAAAAAGACTTAAAGTGTGAGAAGGATAAGAAAGATTATGGTGGTGACACATGTCCCTTTTTATTTTAGTAGTTTAAGGGTATCATTGTAATTTTACTAATAAATCTATTAAAGACTTACTATTTGCAACCGATTTTAGTCAATTATTTTAGGGAATTCGAATTTTAATTGTTTTTGAATTTACGGATCATAGTCGCCACCCACATATCCGTACGGACAATTATTTATAACATCTTGATCATATTTTCATTTGCGGCTATGAGATTTAGTTTATTGTATCTGGGTATTCATTAACATCTTGGTCGATGGATAACGGCATTTCTAAAACAATGAAGAAACACTGGCTGAACCGAGAGGTATCCGGAGATATCTTAGTTGCAGCCTAGTTTTTATGCATAAAAGGTTGTCTCTCATTCGCTCTTCTCGGTGATCTCACTTCAAGCTAATCTGCAAAACTAGCAACGTCGTTAGCCACGTCACGGGGAAAGGGGAGGGTTTTCTCCGTGACCACACTCCGGCGTGAGAATAAGTATTTGTGATTGCAAGGTAATAGCAAGTAAGTAGTAAGTAAGCTCATATGTAGATAGATCGTAATTGTAGATGTCCTTTTACCTTGTGGACCGATACTCATTTTAAAGCCGAAAATAGGTGGGTTTAGGAGATAGGTTGACGGGCCTTGGGACCGGCCCAGACGACCAGAGATATCCGTTCTGTCCCTCTGCATCGATCATTAAATGATCTCTGGCAGGAGGTGTACTTTGTCGGATGTTGAATGGTGCCACGTGGTATGGCAGCTGTCCCTGGTGTCAGACCTGTCATCAGCCGAAAGTGGAGAATGTGTGACAGTCACTAGCGTGTGTATGGTTGGTCTACAGTCTGGCCTTTGCATTACTGTTCATGCGACGTAGTCTGACACAACCTGCCAAGCAACCATTGGGTCACAGCTCTGCCACTTTGTACCCTTGTATTGGTCAACGCCTCTTTGCGCTTTTCCCTTCCGCGTGGCTTTCAGTGCTTTCTGACCAGCGCAGAGTTGTAGGGATTAAATCCTTTTGTTCCCAAGACTATGAGTTGCTCTCATGTTTGTCTTTGCCTTGTGCAAGGTTTTAGGACTTTACGGCCAGAGGGTTTGTTTGATCCGCGCAGGGGCAAGGAACCTGCGCTTCTAAGTCTAACTTGCCGTTGCGCCAAGTACGCAAGGTTCGTTATGCGACTTGTATTTATTGGTCTAACTTGCCATTGCGCTGAGTGCACAAGGTTCGTTGTGCGACCTGCATGTATTGGTCTAACTTGCCGTTGCGCTGAGTGCGCAAGGTTCGTGTGTGACCTGCGTGTATTGGTCTAACTTGTCGTTGCGCTGAGTGCGCAAGGTTCGTTGTGTGACCTGCGTTATTGGTCTAACTTGTCGTTGTGCTGAGTGCGCAAGGTTCGTTGTGTGACCTGCGTGTATTGGTGTAACTTGCCGCTGCACTGAGTGCGCAAGGTTCGTTGTGTGACTTGCATGTGTTAAGGGTGCGTTACCATTGCACATTACGTGCAAGGTTGTTGGGCAACCTGTTGATTCCAAGAATGGCGCACCGTTGCGCATTGCAAGCAAGGTTATTCTTGTAGTATGTTGTTGTTGAGGGTATAGTCCTTTGTAGGCACAGGGTTTTGGGACCATACCCCTCCAAACACCATTTAGAATGATTCTATGCTATTCTAGATCAGTTCGTATAAAACACCATACGAATTCCAAAAAACCACACACCTTTAATCGTAGTACAACGATGATGTTCTAATATGTGTAATGGTTTTTGTTATTTTTTCAGGTATAAAACACCATACAAATTCCAAAAACACCATGAATTGAATCATAATACAGTCGTAGTGTTTTAACATTTAAAATGATTCTATTGATATTTCCATATCAATTCTTATAAAACACCATACGAATTCCAAAAAACACCACAACTTTAATCGTAATACAGTCGTGGTGTTCTAACATGTGTAATGATTTTTGTTATTTTTGCAGGTATAAAACACCATACAAATTCCAAAAACACCATTAATTGAATCATAATACAGTCGTGGTGTTTTAACATTTAGAATGATTCTATTGCTATTCCAGATTAAAACACCATGATTGTAATTACAATACAATGTTACATATTCTAGATGTTAAAACACCATGACTTGAATCATAATTCATTATTTGCAATGCTATGGTGTCTTATTTATGTTCATGATGTTTTACTGTAAAATACAACGTCTTGAATCACAATACAATTAAAACACCATTGTATCAACAAAGAAAAAACACCATGGACTAAAACATCTAATCGAGACGTAATTTTTTTCTCCACATAAGTATAACAATATGGTACTCATATTAAAGATAAAAAACACTCGTTATTATGGTGTAATTTAAAAAAAGAGTTACGTATAAAAAAGTTATGAACGTTTAAAAAAGAAGGGGGGAACTTACATGTGCATTAGTGTTAGTTTCTTAATTTAAAAATATTAAATTTACCTTTATACCCTTAATCTATAAAATAAATATTTTTTAATAGTAAACACTATTTACAAGATTGACATCAATATCTCTACCATTAGATTAAAGATCTAATGGTCTATATTCTTTCTTACCATTCTCACAAAAAACATTTTTTTACAATAACCTCACCCTATATATATATATAAATATATATATATATATATGCATAAACCAGATAACCCTACACTTAGTTGTAATACCAAAGGGTCGTATTATTGGCACACCTGAGTCATTAAATTGACACCTTTAATACGAGCCGTATAGGCTTGTACGGGTTGTATTACTTTTTCAATTTCCAACAAAAATTGATGTGTCAGATTTTGTCTATTTGACTATACCTGTATGGGTGGTATTGGTTAAGATTCTTTTTACAATTTTTTTTATATATTTGTTTATGGTTTTAACAAAGTTTTCTAAAAAAATATTTATTTATTTTTAAATAAAAACGTCCTAAAATTTTTTTAAGAATACCATGTACAATGTAGTATAGTATAGGTCAAAATTGGGGCGTATAGTACCATTATACGACTCGTATAGACCTATACGATCCGTATAGACCCCCTGAATACTAAAAAAAACAAGGCGTTAATTGATAATCAGGGGTCTATAGCCCTGATTTATCAATTAACCCGTTTTTTTTAGAATTCAGGGGGTCTATATGGATCGTGTAGGTCTATACGATTCGTGTTAGCCTACTATACGACCCAGTTTTGACCTATACGTATAAATCAAAATTTTATAATTTTAGGTTTTGCCTATTCTGTGCGTATACGGGGGTCGCATTTTGTCCTTACGTGTCGTTTTATGAAGTATATGCTCTATACGTGTCGTACCGTTGATGTTCGGTTTCGTGTGGTATCGTACTTTATGATTACATGTAATTTTGTTTGCAATCCACTTGTACCCTAACGTGTAGTGTTGTACGTATACTCGTCAAACATTCTGAACCCTAGCTACAAATAACCCAATAAAGTTGAGAGATAGCCTATACACCTCCTGGATATCATATAGATCCACCCCTCCAACGTATATTACATGGTAAATATTTAAAAATGTTTTTTGTTAAAAAAATAAAAGAATTGTTTTATTAACTTTGTTAAAACTATGATTAAACGTATACAAAAAATTGTAAAAAAAACATAGCCATACATCCCGTATTGGTCCAACCAGCCACCAGACAAGAACTTTTGAACCAATACAACCTAGACATATACGAGCCGTATTAAAAAAATAAAAGTGTGCGGATGAATTTTCAGGTGTGCCAATAGAATCCCTCAATACCAAAACCAAAAACATAAAAGTGGAGATCTTTTGTAGCGTTTTATAGCACTTAAATTTAACGACGGATAAACAATCAAAAAAAAGAAAAAAAAATCAAAGAGCTGAAAATACCACAAAAGTTCAAAAGAGTCCTATGGTGGAGCAATCGTATATTAACCACCACTATTCTGGCAAGATTACATCACACGGTCAACGCTCCACAGTGCCTTACATATAACTGATTATGAACTCAATACACTAACCAATACCAAGGGAAAAACCCGACTCTCTGTAAATTCACCTTGCATTAATCAATATTTACTACAGTTAAATCACAAGATCACTATGGCTGAACGCTGGCTATTGAATTGATTTCAAATTCAGCTGCTTCTCTGCAGTGCCCTCAACACCATTATGAAAACTATTAAAAAAAGTCAACAAAAGAATATAGATCATAACAACGGAACCCTTGGTTAACGAAACTTTCAATTTACACATACCATACAAAATCACATAACCCCAACCAAAACATAAACCCTAACAATCTCAACCTCCAAATCCATAGAGGGTCCTCCCCTGCCTCTTAAGTGCATAGACAACATCCATAGCAGTAACAGTCTTCCTGCGAGCATGCTCGGTGTAGGTAACCGCATCACGAATCACGTTCTCCAAAAAGATCTTCAACACACCACGAGTCTCCTCATAGATCAACCCACTGATCCTCTTCTCGCCAGCCTCCTGATCGCCGGCTTCGTGATCCCCTGAATGTTATCTCGAAGAACCTTTCGGTGACGCTTTGCTCCCCCCTTGCCCAGCCCCTTTCCTCCCTTACCACGGCCTGACATTGTTCAACAACGGTGATTTATGATTGAGTGATGGTTTGAATGTGAAGGTGTGGGAGAGTGTTGGGGTTTATAAAAGGGGGGAAATGTTTGGGTTATTGAAATTCAGGGGTGAGTGGTTTGAATGGACGGTGGATGTGGGTTTGTTCCGTTTTTAGATGGACGGTGGAGATGGCTATCCGTGTGATGTGGTTTTTAGCGGTGTGAGGCGTTGATTGGTGTAGATCGGACGGTTGGTAATACGCAAAGTAACTCGGATTGTTAGATTAATGGGAAGGATAAAAGAAAATTTCACTAAATGCAATTGCCAAACATTTCCGGATGCCCCGACCCATAACTTATCAGACCATTCAGGATAGGTTCTTATTTGATCAAAGTACAATTTTTTTTCTATATTTTGTTTTTTCTTTTTATAATCTCTCACATTAGATTTTTTATCTCTAATTCTATATTACTAACATACGTTTATTTTATTGTTTTTACTCTATTTTATACACTCATAAAATTATATTAAGATATAAATACTAAGTCTCAATACATAAAGAACTAATGTAAATTTTCTAAACTTTATCTTTATTTAGAGATGTTGGTGAAGAATGTAAATGAAAGAAAACCTTATTTTTTTCCTTGTAATTTATAAAAAAATGACTATATACAGAACATGATGTGAATGCTATTATGCGAAATCCAAATATCCACACCCTACGCCTAGCTATACCAACAATAAAGTTGGCCAATTTAAAATATACAGTCTTATTTGTGGTTTAGCTTTAATGGTTTATAGTTTGGGGTTTGAAACCGATCATGTAAACCGAGCGGAGTATTTAACTCTTTTCTTTTAGAAATTTAAAGTTAACTATATGATATATTCTTGGATTATGCTTAACATTTTTTTTAAGTTAACGCATAATTGTGACTTGGACAATTTTTTTAGTTTATAGCAACTAAAATGCAAAAAAAAAAAACTAATCATAAATTTGTGAAATTGGTAGTACGGTTAGGTTTGTCGGTTTTCAAAATCATAGTTAGTGATTCAACCCATTTTTTTTGTCAAAACTAGGCAAATCAACTGTGAACATCACTACCAGTCTACCAACAACTACTTTATTAATAGATGCGTATGTGATGTAGTCGGCATACACGATTCAATGTCTGGAAGAACTCGCTTGTTTTTCATGTTTTTTTTTGTAGGTATATCGTTCCATCTGAACTTCAGTTGCAATACGCATATCACGATACTCTACATTCATTAATAAATAAACGACACAATAAGCGACCTTTTCCTCTCCATGTATTCCAATTTCCTTTTGTAAAAAACGTAAAAGCTAATGTTGAATCTCAGATGAACCAAATGACATGTCCAATGACGAAGATCCACTGACATTCATCGTTCGTCAGGAACCTACCTACAAAAGAGAACATTGTTAGCCTTGTCACAAAAAGCCCGGTGAGGGATCCGTACCAAGCTTCGGCGTGAGAATAAGACTCGTTTCCGGGAGAGTATAGTGGTACATACGAGTATTAAATGGGTCGGAATGTTCCTCATTTTGACAATTTTGAGTTCTTTGGTTGTTTTAATAATTTGGGAGCATGTCACAACGTATGATCTAATGTTATTATCAAAATAGATAAGTAATTATTAGTGTGTGTCTGTGTATTTGGAAAATATTAATTTGGGACAATAAACAATTATATTTCAACATGAGTTATATAGATAACTATTATGGTTTTGTGTTCTATGACATCAGAGTTTTATAAACAAACCAAAGCACATCCAAATAAGTTGGAATAAATGTGATATCGATTCTGAGTAATTAAAAATGATAATTTTAAACTTTGATGACTACAATATAATTTTTTTTCTTTATCATAAAGTAATTGTTTTGATTTTGCTCTTTCAGGAATCACTATAGACCCTTTAATTACGTCTTGTAATTTTATTTAATTTGACATTAACATGAATTAAATAAAGGTTTGATTCATAAAATTATTTTAATCATGTTTAAATAAATAAATTAAATATAGAGTTTTGAGATAAGTATAAAAGTGACCATGGGATACATTTTAAAGAAAAGGGAAAATGTTAGGAAAAAAGATATGAAATAGAAAAGAGAAAAAGAGAAACACTTGGGAAATATTTTATCAAAAAGTTTTATAGAATTCAAAGAGAAAGTACTTTCTAATTCTTTTACTACTATCAATTTCATATATTTTTCACATAAATCGGTAACACCTTAACCCGGTGTAACCTGGAGCGCCCGAGCCATCTCGTGACGTATGCTTATTGTTCCTGTTGTTGTACCATGGGAGATTAACGCGTTCATCTAAAAGAGGCGCGTAATTTGTTTTAAGGGACCCGTGTCAAACACAATTCTCAACCACAACTGTCAACGACTATTTATTTATTCTTGCAGTGAAGGTTCGTGTAATAAGGGGCTCGATTGAAGTCTTAAAAAGACACCAGCTTCAATTAAGATTGGTACATATAACTGTATTTTATATTTTATTTTTTTCGGCTTTGTAAACAGTATTGTACTAATATATTTCTATTAACAATGACAACCCTGTTATTATTTGTCATATATGATTTATAAAATGTGAAACCATGTAAAATGTTCGTTTTTACCGATTAGAAACGTATGAGAATCCACATGTATTGTTTTCAGACATTTAATTTCGATTTTGGTGTACTTGGTCAAAACAGAACATGTATTATATAAAGGGTAAGTATTAGTGCGAAAACTAACCAGCAAGGTGGTGGTTTATTAGAAAGAAGTCCTACAATCGATATGCATTTAATGAAATCAGCCGTTAAAAAAAATAAGTGTTGTGCGAAAACTAATATTTTGAACTGGGTTAAAAGAGGACCTTTACATATATTGTGTTTTGACGGGAACGATAACCAAGTCAAAAGTGAATTCAAATAAAAAAGAGGTTGGATGTGATTTTACATAAACATGGAAAACTTTTTTTAACGATTTGAGTTAAATGTGATTTTAGACTTTTAGTCATGTGGTTTGAGTCATTTTATCAGTTTAGTACAAATGTTTCATTTTTTGTATGTGGTTCAAAAAGGTTACATCGTTACCATTTTAGTCCACTGGGTTAACTTCACCTATTTTTTATGTTAACGAGAAGGGCAATTTGGTCATTTTATATGTAATTATGTTAATTATAGTGTAAGACCCATCCTTTATTTATTTAAATTTCTATAAAAATTTAACATTGAAACGAGAAAATGCGAATATACGTCACTAATTTTTTTGAACATTATCCACATTAACATTTTGACATATCGTCATTTGGTTGCGTAACAATAAAACCAAGTGTGGAAGCTTGAGCTTTGATCGTGTTCGATTCTTTGCTAAGCTTGATCGTCATCCAAAAGCGTTTGCGGTAATCCTAAAATGGAAATTTGCAAATTATTAGTTTTATTGCGAATTTCCGAAAGCAAAACATAACCGACTTGCTTAAAAAAATCAAATCAAAATAATTGATTTCTGAGGTGGCGTAGGCGACCACCTATAACCGCGTCGGCGACGCCATACAGATAGTTGCGTCGGGTCAAGACAGCCGTAGGCAGTAGGTTAACACATCGAAACAAAGGTGTTGTGTCGGCGACGACCAGGAGTGCCGTCGGCGACGGTGCATTCTGCAGCAGTTTTGCTGCAGATTTGTTAAATGGTCTGTTCGACCCGTTTCAAGTCCCGATCATTTAAAACACGACTCGGGACTTATGGTAAAATGTCGTAAAACATTATTTCCTGTTTTATTTAACGGTTACTAGCTTTAGGCTACAGTGATCACCGTAGCTTAAAATGGCTGTCGTAAGAACTTTTCCGTTTATGCCGTTTTTGTTACGAAAACTTTCGTAACTTATTACATTTTTGTCCTTTCCTATGAAACTAGTTTCTAAATGTCCGTAAGATGTTTTCTTACATAATTAACCCGGAATCCAAATTCTGGATTCTTAATTCTTATGAATTACGCACCCATTCCCGGTTTATGCATATATCCATTTTTGACCTGTTAAGAGATTTAAGCACTTAAGCTTTAGTCTCACTTTCCTTTACCTTACTTCTCATTTCCATACTAGGATATTTATTTATTTTCCACCACAACTATACTTTTGTTGGATTGGTTATAGGAAATGATATATTTTTAAATCCTACCCTTCGATTTGACACTTTACGAAAAAGACCCGTTATAAGGCGTTAAGCCAAAACGACTTATGCCATTTATCATTATACTACCGCAAGTTGTACTTTCTTATAAAACTCATTTTAAACTACCATATAAGGTCGGTTGGTCGATTTATCATTCATGCGCGTTTTGGTCAAATTTTAGTCCTTTTTACGACGAAGGACATTTAGATGCATATTTTGACCAAACAAGCATCTTTAACTCATATTCAATTAAAATTTTACTATGTTCCTAAGAACGAAAAGTCTAGAACTTAGATTATTAGATATACATCTCTTTAGGTAATCCAATGTTCATCCAAGTCTCAATTAACTCTCATCAGACCTTTAGTCCTTGATGACAGTTTAACCCGTTACACGTACCTGGCTCGAGTCATGGCATTGACCCGTTTAAATATCTTGCACTATTAATTACTAATAGCGACACGAACCATGCGCTATTTCGTTGTGAAGACAAAACTCGGCAAGCGTTCATTAGATAATATTGTCAAATGATGTTGTCCACAGCATTTGACTTATTTGGTCTAAATGACCATCTTATCATTATGAAATGGTATCTTTTTACCATGTAACACCCTGTAAAAATCGTGTCCAATAATATAGTGACACGTATTGTTTTTTTAAATATAGTCTGTTATAAAACAATAAGGACTAAAGGCGTCAACATGCTCAAGTTGAGCCTCTTAGTGACGAACCGATGTCAACATGCATAAATAATAGCCTCTGAGTGACTGATATGTCAACATGCTTAAATCATTAGCCTCTGAGTGACTGATACATCAACATGCTTGAAACTTGGCCTCTGAGTGACTGATATGTCAACATGCCCAGCCTCTGAGTGACATTGGAATCAACATGCTTGTAATAAGCCTATGAGTGATCCTTTGTGAAGTCCTAACTCTCATACGTACCATTTGTTGGACGAGAGGGTTCAAATTTGTAAATATGTGAAAGTTGGATAATGGAGGGATTAAAAGTGTCAACATGTTAATTTATACCTCTGAGTGACCTATTAATGAACCGAGAGCTCAACATCCAGGCATAATCCCGGGTATGCCAAGTATTGGCTACGGAGGGCTAAAAGTGCTAAAAAAGTGTTTTAGAAGGCCTTTAGAGGCTTTATATAGTTCAGGGGTTAAAAGTGTCAAACTTTGGAAATGGCTATGGGACGGTCGCGGGCCGCGAGAGACATGGTCTATGTCTCTCGCGCCCCGCGGACAGGCTCTGACGCAGAAAATTGTTTGGCCTTCAAGCAAAAATGCCAAAACCATTAAAACGAAACTATGGCTTCTCTAAACTGCTATGCCACGTTTTGGGACACTTGTAAGCTTCTTCTCACTTCCCTAAACACCTGGCTTCACCTCCTTTGAGTTCTCCAACTATAAATAGGTGTTCCAAGTGTTCATTATAACTTGCACCTTTCTTAAACATAACTCTTCTCCCTCCTCTGGAAGTTACTAGCTGAAAGGAGCATCCAACTTAGTTCTCTTGCATTGTAGGAACCTCTTGTAAGTTTCCTTGCTCTTGCATTTTCGTTTATAGGCTTTTATAGCCAACAGTCAAGCGTTTTCGTAAAACGCTTTGACTTTCGGTTAAGACCATTATGGTCCAGCCATTGTTTGAAATGAACATGGCTAAGTGATCATAATAAGGTAGGTGTTAATCCCTATAAAGGGCACCTCCTGAAGATCACGTTTGCTAGACCAATTGACGGGTCAAAATTATGATATTAAAAAGTCAAACAGACATTTTTCGGAAAAATCATAAAATGATCTTGTATATGTTATGAAACATGTTTTGACACTTAAACAAGTTGGTAATAATTATTAACATGTAAGAACATGTTCGGCTCGTCAATTTCAGTTCTAGGGTCGGTTCGCAACCGAAAGTCGCGAAGTTTGACTTCTGCTTTAACTTTCGATTCTGACCCGATTTAGATTAGTTACCTACTGATCTAAAGTTGCATTATGATCATAATATAATGTAGCATAACCCTCTGAGTTTATATTACATGATCATAATCAAAATCCAAGTTTATACGCAAGTTCCATAATTATGCCATCTTTGACCAAAAATGCCCTTTTTGCATAAAACAAGGTTTTAAATGGTAATAAACTTGAAAATGAGTTTCCTACTGATGTAATATTATAAGTAGGATTATTTAGGATGTTAAACCAAGTTATAAACTGAGTTTTCAAATAAGTCCTTAAACTATGTCGATAAATGACGGTTTTAGTCCTTGTGACTCATAAAATGATTTTTAATCAATCTTTTCAAGGTAAATCATTTACCTACTGATATATTATATTAAATAACATATTTAACATTTTAATCTGATCCAAACGACAGTTTTCGTAAACATCGCTTAAAAACGTCATTTTACGACATAAGCGCCGTTTCGACGCATAGTATGGTTTTAAACCATATTATTGACCAAAACTTGATACCTAATGATTTTAAAACTTATTTTAAACATATTTACAGTAGGTACATGTTATAAACTAAGAATCCCAAGTAATTTATAAACTATGTATAAAATTACCAAAATGCCCTTATAAGGCATAATTTCATTTTAAAACATTAACGAGCATACAAGTTGATATCCTACTGATATCTTAACTTATTTAAAGTATAATGGCATATAGAACTTGTCCATGACTTATCCGGTTACCCGATATCGCTATTAAGCGCATAGTTACGTATATGTAACTATTTTACGGAAATTAACCGAAACGAGTTTAACCTTATCATTTAAGTTTCAAAATCCAGAATGTATATAGTTTACCCATATTATACAAGTCAAGGTACTTGTCGGGTTTAATCTACATTCTATCCAATCATCGTTTAATCTAGCGTCGTACGTTTTGATCAAGTACGCTAGTCGGTCTAAGTCTATGACTTAAATAAGACCGTTAGTATTTAATTGGTTAGTTTATGCCATAAATCCAGACTAGAGACTTGCCGGTAAATGCTATCTGAACTTAGTCCTTTGTGTACGGCTAAGTTATTAAAAAATTAAAGAAGACTAGCTCAGGTAAATACTCTCGACTTATTTCCCCTATACGGGCTTGAGTTAGGGTAAATTATTACCGTTTGGTCGGAAATGGGATTAATCGATCGTCGGTTCGGAATAGAGATCCGCATATTCTGTTTTAAGTCAGTTTTGTTTGATAACTTAAACATCGGGGGTTAACTACCTGTCCTGGATATCCTCGGCTCATTACAATCGAAATGGCCACGACCTTAGCGCGGGTGTAGGCATACACTCGATAGACGCTCAATTATGCATTCCCACAAAGGTTGGGAGGAATTGACTCCTTCGTGAGTCCAAAGTGGTGTGTACGTTAATTGTGTCTCGGATTTCGTGCCGAGCCCCGTATGTATGACAAACATGTAAACCTGTTAACAAGGTTGGACGGTCAATTAACCCAAGTTATAAAAAGAATTTTTGCGCTGATACGCACTTAAAACATTTTCGAAATGTTTTCAAAATGAGTCAGTTGGGTGTATTTACCAGTGAAAGCTGACGTATTTTCAAAAGACTAATATGCAGGTACAATACGAAAATAGGCCAGAAGTTCTCAGTAGTGATAGAGGATCTTGCAAATCCTAAATCTGCCCAAAGTCTGTTTTGTATTCTTTCCATGTACAATTTATGATCCGCCTGTGGATCTTCTATTACAATCTTGTATATTATTTGATTTTCGAACTTCTAACATTTGGTTTGTAATAGTAATTTTACTCTAAGACTTCCGCTGTGCCGTGTTTAATTGACTATGATGTTATCAACTGACGTCACGATACTCCCCACCCGGGCCCACCGGTGTTTGGATTTCTGGGTTGGAAATCCAGGGTGTGACATACCATCTCTCCATTCATTTCGGTTTACGCCTTATGCTTATATTTCTTAATTTGTTCAACCCATTACAGTTTACACCATAGAATGCCCTTATTTTAAAGTTTAATATTTATTTGTCAACTCGTGACTGAATTACCATTTACCACTTTTTATTCCTTATGGTTTACACCATAAGGAAACTTTTCAGAATTCTTCGTTTATTTGTTATTACATGACTATATTACTATTTTACCCCTTTTTACCATCAATTATGGTTTAATACCATATTCACTTGTTCCGACCCGTATCGATTCGCGTCGGAACCTTGTATTTCGAAATCTCGTACCGAATACCAATTCGCTTATTCTTAGTCAAATACATAAGTAAATTTACTATTTTAAGGATGTAAGATTACTTACCTGAATCCGATTATGCCTTTTTTTTCTGCGTACTTGTTCAGTTTGACCCGCTTCTTCCCAAGCCTCCACCTAGCTTGTCAAGCGTCAAACTATCATTTATCATTCGTAAGATGGTTAGGTTAGTCATCATTTGAAATGACTATTCCACCTTACCGATTTTATATCAAATTTATCATTTGATCTTATTATAGGCCAGTTTGACTTTTAAAAGTAAACTGCCTATTTACGCATACAAACTTACAAATAAGTTTAACAACCCCTTTAGGCATTTCGTTAATTAACCGATAAACACTATTCTTAGGCCACCATTATAGCTACATTTCCCAATCCAAGTTCATGCAATTTCTAATATCAAACTAACATAGTTTCTATAATCATATGCTAATATATCGATAATTACACAAGAACTTGGAATTGTTTCATTATCACAAAACAACTCATCTCATCGTATTACTAGATATTCACCCGAATACCTAATATAATCAAATTCTACATACAAACTAGTAGACAACATGATCTCAAACACTTGTTAACATTGACATAACATCAATTTCATCATATCATACAAAATCCATTCAAGTTATGTACGAACACTTATTTGAACCTCTAATTTGTTCAAATATCTTACACATACATACAAGTATGATGATCATGAACACTTATGTATCATCTAGTCATCATATAATCAAAACCCACTTCAACATCTACTTGTAAATAACCTACAAGTAATCTTACATCAAATAGTGCATAATTTCTTTAAGTATAACGAAATCAAGCATACACATACACTTAATTTCATTTTTGGATCATAATCCAACTATCTAATTGCAAGTATTCTACTTGTCTCAAATTATAACTTTCACCAATCTAAGTTTTTAGACATACCTTATGATCCCCTAATCGAGGTGATCAATAATTCATGTTCATGCACTGATTTAGGTCTCGAATTGATCTTCAATTTGATGGATTAAGCTTGAACTAGGGTTTCCCCTTGTCTCCAGTCATAGAAAACACACACACACTAACTATGTGTTTTTGTATTTTAATTTTTGAGATTTTATAACACAAGTTCCCTTTTTGGCAGCTTTGGTCCCTCAAGTTTAGCGTTGATATAAATGAGACTATAACTCATTGTCTTGTTACTTATATACATGTTATTAACTAGGTTAATTTGTTCCTAGTTATTTTGTTTACGGGTTCACTTTTACCACTAACGGTCTTTTACCCGCTCTTTAATATTAACGTGGTTTGATTAACAAACCCGTTTTGGGGTGTTACAATTAGAAGGGCAATTCATCCATATAAAATGATCGAATTACCCTTCTCATTAATATAAAAAATGGATGAAGTTAACCCAGTGGACTAAACTGGCAACGGTAAATATTTTTGGACCCACGGCTGAATAATGAAACACTTGAACTAAACTAACAAAATGGCCCAAACCACAGTAACTAAAATTGCATTTAACTATAACGATTTATTATTACTCCAACTCTATATTACATCACTAATTCTAATCTACTTTCTTTACCCATACTTTAACATGGATCTCTTCTAGGCATATGATTTTACGAAGTAGGTTAACCCCTCTAGCGGAAAACTTCAATTATTCAAATGATGAGTTGTGTAACACTTATGAGGTGCTTTACGATAAGAACCACAAGTTTGCTATAGAATCTAATAGAACTCTTCTTGCTGTTTTAAAGTGGCTAATATGTGAGAGATTTACTAGCAACAATAGTTATACCTATACCCAGTAATTTCATGTATGTAAAGAGTACATATATTCCAAATTATAGAGAGTTTGTGCCAAAGGTGTTGAAATTATATAACATGTATAGTGACTACAAGTGTCAACCTCCCATTTGCTTAGCTTTTCTTTATCTTCACTTATTTTACTTTTCAGTTTTTTATTTTTTTCTCTTTATTACCTTTATATTTATATTGTTAAATTTTTTATATTTATATTTGGATAGAAAGGTAAGAAAATAATCATAATCATCTATTGATCAATCAAGGGTTAATATTAAATGAGCGGAATTGAACAAAAGAAGGAGCGTGTGAGTTTTTTAAGTGGTATTCTAGTTCATTCAAGACAATAGTCTCTCTCTCCTCTAATTACCCCCCATTTTTAAAACGTTAATAACTTTTTCATACGATATTATTTTTTATATAAAATTTGCATAAAAAACGAGATTCTTTTCATCTTTAAAACGATTATACTATTGTTATATATTTTTTTGAAAACCCAGATGCGTAAAACACAATGGATAAATACAAAAAAAATATGACTTTTTTTCTAAAACGCAATTGACAAAAAACACAAAGAAATGTCTTGTTTTCTAAAACGCAATGACAAAAAACAAAAGAAATGTGTTGTTTCTAAACGCAATAGACTAAATACACAAAAAATGTTTTTTTATAAAACGCAATGGACTAAAAACATAAAGAAATATCTTTTTTTCTAAAACGCAAGGGATAAAAAACACATAAATATGTTGTTTCTAAAACGCAATGAACTAAAAACACAAAGATATATGTTGTTTCTAAAACGCAATAGACTAAAAACGCAAAGAAAAGTGTTTCTTCCAAAACGCGATGGACAAAAAACATAAAAAATGCGTTTTACCAATGTGTTATAAAATGCAAATATAGTAAAACATAAAACGCAATAGAGTAAAACAAAAATATGTGTTTAATCAATGTTTAATAAAATACAATAAAGTAAAACATAAAACGTAGTGAATCAAAAGATAATAAAATTTGTTCATTATACGTGTCATAAAACACAATCAAAAAACATAAATGGAATAATAAACACAAACCAACCTGATTGGGCATTGATAGAGATAATGTAATTCCCAAAGATAAGTCTATTTATGAGAGAATTCCAATTGCTGTAGCAAATCCAACATTAGTTGAGGTTTATATAAGATATCAGAAAAATACTGGACCAAATTATATTCAGAATATCTAAATTTTGGCACAAAGTCTCTGCATATAAAGGTTATCTCTCTTTTGCTCGTCGATATGATCTTGGTTCAAACTCACTACAAAACTAAAACACCGTTAGTCTCGCCACGAGATAAAAAGGGGAGGGTTTTCTCCGGGACCATACTTCGGCGTGAGAATAAGTAACGAGGTTTCCAAGGATAAAGCAAGTAATTGAAGAGTGAGCAGAATATAGTGTGTTTTACCTCGAGGAATGATCCTTCCTTTATAGTCAGAGAAACCTGTGAAGATGGGTTGATGGGCCTAGAACCGACAACCAGGAATATCCATTCTGTCTCCTCTGCTATGACCGTTAGTGGTCCCTGACAGGAAGAGACTTTTGTACTTGATCAATGTCTCTTTGCGCTTCTCCTTACCGCGTGACCTTATTAGTGCTTTTTGGCTAGCGTGAACTTGTGGGAACAAGTTCTTTTATTTTCAACACTAAGTACGAATTGCTTTCATCTTAGTCTTGGCATTGTGCAACTCCCAAAAGGGTTAGGGAGTCGGCGCAAGGTTTTCGGAATTCGCAGCTAGAAGCTTGTTTAATTAGCGCAAGGCATGGGACCTGCGCTTTCAGGTTTAACTTGCTGTTGCGCAAGGTGCGCAAGGTTTGTTAAGCAACCTGTTGTTTTCAAGGTTGGCATACCGTTGTGCATAGCATGCAAGGTTATTCAAGTGACCTGTTATCCTTATGAGGGTATGGTATCTTGCGCAAGCGCAGGGTTTTTGGGACCATACCCCTCCAAGTACCCCAGTCCAGTAGTGCTCCTATGCGCAGCTTGGCAAGTAGGTGGAGTATTGGACTATAAGAAGACTACAAATCAATAAGGTATCTGCGAGGAAAGGATTAAAGAAAACCCTTGGGTAGGGGAAACCTTTGTTCAGGATAAGGTCTTTGACATTTGAATTTTCGTCATGCTGACAAGTTTTCAGGCGAGTTGTTGAGAAAAAGGTGAGGCGGAAGTGACCTCTGATGGCTGTAGCAGGCTGTCAACAGTGCTGCTGCCTTTTCATTAATGAATTGCAAAGAAAGTACCAGCCACGCACGCGTGGCACCCGTTAGCTTCCCACTTGCCCTCCACGCGCATCTGTGGCTTCCTACCGGGTCTGCGGGGGCGTCACGATTCCCCATCGCATTAAATGCGATGGGTATAAATAGGTGATCCGCCTAGGTTAGAAATCACTCATCTCTTCTTGTTCTTCCTCTCCAAACCCTTTGTGATCTCTTTCTTCCGGCCACTAAAATGTCGACTAGAGAAAAACCTGAGAGTACCGTTGCTGTGGAAACTTCCAATTCCTTGCCTACATTGAAATGGTCGACGAGTAGTTTTCAACGACTCGTTGTCTGTTTCCGGTTCCCTGAGGAATGGGGTGCCCGATACCCTTCCAAAGGGGACATCACTGTAGACGCCCCTGCCGGTTTCATCACACTTTTCTTTGATTTCTTTGCCGACGGCAATTTCCTGTTGCCGGCGACAAAGTTTTTTTAGAAAATTTGGACCACTACCGCTTCCATATCTCGCAGCTGAACCTTATGGGGATGGTCCGGATCAGGCATTTTGAGTTTTTGTGCTGCTTTGTGGGCAACCACCCAACCGTCAACCGGTTTCGGGTGTTTTGCCAACTACATTACTCGTTGGGTTTCTACTCCTTCCAGCACTGTATCCAAGCAAAGAAGATCCTACACACTCCTCCCAAGTCATATCATGATTGGAAGTAGAAGTTTTTCTTCATCAAGGCTTGTGTGATTCCTCTACAGATGCATTTCTGCGGGCGGAAGATATCTCGATGGAAACAATGTCGATACCGGACCAAGAGTCCTAGTATCAAGACATGAAGGAGATTCCAGCGGTTCAGTTGCCGGAGAGGGAGTTCGTGGCTGCCGACATGAGCTTGTTATGGAAGTCAGACGCCGTGAAAACCGGAGTACATGGAGGAGGATAAGAGTAAGCTTCCTTATTGTGTTATTTCTCCTTGTGCATTGTTACTAAACTATGCGCGTTTTTGCAGGGGTTGCGCTGTATATAGTGGCTTTTCAATGGGAGAATGGGCGGATGCAGAACATTCCGCTCAATCCAGAGGAGCCAACATGGCATTCCAGATTCTTGGGAACTTCGAGTTGCCTCGAAGTGCAGATCTGGCGGCCCCTGCGCCTGGAAGTGGTAAGCATTTATCATTTGTTACTTGCATTCTTTCAGATTACTTAGTATGTTTGGCCATAATGCAGGTGCGCTGAAGAATTTGGGTGTTGGCCCGGATTCAAAAAAAAAAAAAAAAAGCACGCGGGGCCTAGCGTTGTGGCCAGCAAGAAGCCAACGCAACCCAGGGCAGACCCACCTAAAGGTACGTGCTCTGTGCCTGATACTTGGAATGACTATTTGGTGGTCTCTGATTCCATGGATCGTCTTGCGCCTGTAGGTTTGAAAAAACCCAAGCCTGAGCCTCGAGATGTGGCGGAGATTCCGGCTGCAAATCCGGATGATCCGATAGACGTGGAGTCGAGCCTGGAACCGCTCAAGAGGAAGACAGAGAAGAGGGCCCTTCCCAAGGGCGATACGGCTACGCAGCCTCCGAAGAAGGTTGCGCAGAGGAAAATTATTGGCAAGCGTGGGAACCTGGATGCGCTTGCAGCCAAGTTTTCTCCAAGTAAACACTTTTGTCTTGTGCTTAATTTTCTATTCTTCCTGTTTGACCGTTTTGGCGCTTTCATTCTGCAGGGAAAGATGAGACACCATTCATTGCTCCGGCCGTGCCTATCGAGACTTCCATGCCACCACCCATTTATGAGGCCGCGAAAGCGTCCATTAAAGGCGGTGAATCGACTGCCGGAGTAGCGAAGGCGAGTATGAATGTGGAGGTCGTTGTGCCCGAAGAGGAGGTTGTGGTTGAAGAGGGTGGCGAAGAGGTTGCTGAGGATGCGCCTCAAGGACTCAGTTGGTGGAGCAAGTACCCGGGGGTGATGCCGGGGAATCTGGGGAGCGCCCTTCTGACAAAGGGTCCCCAATTCATCCAGACGAAACCCCAGGTTACGACTGCTATCAGTCTTTTTTGGAAAGCCGAGCTGCTAAGATCCACACCCCTGTCTGGACGTTGAGAAGGGTGAGAAGTTCAGTTATTGGCTGGTTTGCTGGTAGTGGTTCAAGGGTGCCTTCCCCTCAGCAGAAGGTAAGGGCGCGGGGGGAACAAAGTAATGAACAAACATACCGCGCGTACCAGTCCTCCGCCTCCAATACTCATAAGATTATTAGGGAGTGGCGCAGCATGCACCGGGACCAAGAAAGGTTTGAGTCTGCGAAGAGGGAGATGGTCCTTGAGCGGGCCAAAGTGGCCGCACAAAAATAAGAGCTGGAGACTAGAGAGCCAAGTTTGTTGAAGCTCAGTGGACTTAGGAGTGGTTAGTGCTAGGATGGAGGAAAAAGGCTGAGGGTGCCACCGCCACGCTTGCTGAGGAGCGCAAGCTGTGGTACGAGGCTTGTGAAAGGGACAATAATGAAAAAATATTATTAAGGAATGAGATGGTGGGCCTTCGCGCTGAGGTTGAGCGCCTGAAGAAGGAGAAGGAGGAGGCCGCAGCTGCTGCCGAAGTGGCGAGGTCTCATCGTGAACGAAGCGAGCAAAAAGAGGTAGAAACTTCCTCCTTCTTACTTTACGGGATCAAGAGATTGCCAGACTAACATCATTATTGCATAATCAGGCGGAGGCTAGGGTAGCTCTTGAAAATGCGAAGAAGGATCTCCAAGCTGCCATGGTTGAAAAGGCAGAACTACATCGTAGGTGCTTGGAGGATCAAGAAAAGCTGCGCCTTTCTGAGGTGAAGGTGAGCGCGGGTGAGAAACGTGCCGAAACTGCTGAGCAAAAACTAGAAGACTCTGAGGCAACCCATGCCACCGCAGAGAGTAGGATCGAGCCTTTGACGAACAACATGCTCTGGATGCAACAACATGGAGTCATGAATGTAAGTACGCTGTTATTATTTTGATCACAGTTTATCTTGACTCTCATGTCATTTCCCTTGCGCTGTGCAGATTGCCAATTCAATACTTAACTCAGTGGAGTTGGACAGTGCTGTGGTCAAACTGATGGTCATAGTACGCCATGATGGATATGCGCAGGGCTATGCAGAGTGCGCTCACCACGTAACTCGTGCTTTGGACGTTAATTGGGATACCAGCCGCGCCGCTACCCATGGGGTCAATACAGATGCTGCCTTCTCCAAGGCGAAGCAAGAGTATGACCGTCTGCAACTACCAGTGATGGATCTGGTAAGTGAAGCGCTCCAACATGATGACTTTGTTGACTGCTTGAAGGATGTTTATCATGATGCTGCTGAAATGGAGGAGTCAGAAGGATAGGATGAGTGCCTTGCGCGTATGATGTTTAGGTTGACTTATTAGGAATGTTGGTTTAATTTTGTGTTACTGCGCAACATATGTTTGTTTGCGACTGTACTTGACCCACCATGAACTTGGTGAAATGATAATTTGAAGTTTATATTTGAAGTTACAATATTTGCGTGAAAATAACTACTTTGTATAGGTAGAGCGAATAGACTGGTATTGAGCTCATGTATGAACGTTACACCCCATATGCGTACAATAGTTAACTACTGAAGATGGGTGAATTCTGTTCATGAGCCATGTTATACCATGATGTTTTCGCGTGTACCCAAAGTGGTTTTGCGCATTTGTAACAAAATATCTAAACAATGAATGCCATGCATCGATTTTGTTCTTTTGTATTTACGATAAGGTGCAGGGACCATGTACAAAATATAAGATTGGATCATAGGTTCACTAGTATGTTGCGCAAACACTGATAAAGCATAAGGCCTTTGCGTATGAAGATGTTCGGATTACATATAACATCGCCTTAATTGTTGCGCATTCCAGGTCCTAGGAATGTTTATGGCGTCCAAACTTTTGAGGGTGTAAGCCCCCCTCCCTAAGACTTCGTGGATTACGTACGAACCTTCCCACTTAGGCGCAAGCTTTCCTGGACTTTCAGTGTTGGACGCTTCGTTATCTCTCAAAACGAAATCACCAAACAGGAAGGTACAAATGCGGACTCGCGCATTGTAGTATTTTTCGAGCTTGGAATTGTATTTGGCTTCATTGATTACGGCGTTTTCACGCTTCTCTTCCAAGTGGTCCAGGTCAAGCCTGCGCTCTTCATCATTATTCTGGGTTTGCATGGCCATCATGCGCGGTGATGGGAGGCCCATCTCAGCTGGGATTACTGCCTCAGTCCCATAAACCAGGCTAAATGGTGTCTCGCCAGTGCTGGTTTTCGGCATGGTCCAATGAGCCCAAAGGATACTTGGAACTCATCCACTCAACCTCTGTGTGCCGTCCTCAGTCTTTGTCTTGATCCCTTTGACTATACTTTTGTTTATACTTTTAACTTGGCCATTCCCTTGGGGGTGTGCGACAGAAGTGAACACGTGCTGATATGCATCTTCGTCATCCATCGTTGCAGCTCTTCATAAGCAAAATTGAGGACGTTATCACTGATAATGCGCAGAGGTAAACCAAAACGGAAAATGATGTGCTCCCAAATGAATTTGCGAACTACCGTTCTTGTGGTGGATGCGAGAGGCTTGGCTTCTACCCACTTGGTAAAGTAATCGACAGCTACGATTATGGACTTTACGACACCTGGGGCATCAGGAAAGGGTCCCACCATATCGATTGCCCATTGTTGAAAAGGCCATGTTGTTGTCACTGGGATCAAGGGGTTTTTGGGGCGCAGTGTCTTAGGCGCGTGTCGCTGACATGATGCGCATTTTTGTAGCATTTCGACTGCATCTAAATGCATGCCAGGCCAATATTATCCAACATTCATGATCTTTGCGACTACCATGCGTGGACCGGCATGAATTCCACAAACCCCTCATGTATTTTGCGGATCAAGTATTGTGCGTCTTGCGGATCTACGCAGCGGAGGAGTGGTCCAAGGTATGGCTTCTGGTAAAGTATTTCGTTAGCTATTTCATAATTCATCGCCTTGTTCTGAACTTTCCTTGCCTCCGCCTTGTTTTCTGGGAGTATCTCAGACTGCAAGAACATGATGATGGGAGACATCCAAGAAAGGTTTTCCCATTTCTATGACATTCACTGGACATAGCGGAACAGATGGGTTTTTTAGCACCTCGATGCGTACTTCTCGTGCGAGATGTTTGAAGCTCGTTGCGCCAGTTTACTGAGCGTATCTGCACGCTTGTTCTCACTTTGATTGATGTGGGTCACCTTGAAATTATGGAATTTGTTTATCAAAGCCTGCGCTTGTTCGAGGTATTGGGCCATCGTCTCGCCTTTTGCATCATACAGGCCATTGATTTGTCTTGCGACCAAAAGAGAGCGCCATGGCCTTCCAAATTCCTAGCGCCCATTTTGATGGCTAACCGAAGACCTGTCAGAAACGCTTCATATTCGGATTCATTGTTGGTGCTTTTGAAGTCCAACCTGATGGCGTAGGTAAACTCCTGGTTATCAGGGCTTATTCGTCGGAGACCAGCCCCTGCGCCGTCATCATTGGATACGCCGTCAATGTGGAGGATTCACCTGCGGTCATCTGCAATGGGTGCTGGGTTTTGGCTAGCCTCACATTCTTGCATTTTGTTGCTCACACTCTGTGACGAAATCGGCTAATATTTAGCCTTTAATAGCTGGGCGCGATTTGTACACAATATTGTGTTCTCCTAATTCGATCGCCCATTTCGCTAAGCGGCCTGATATATCTGGTTTGGATAAATCTTGGCCCAGGTGATAGTTCGTGAGAACTGTGATCACGTGGCCAGAAAAATACCTATCGCAACCGACGAGATGGTGAACCAATGCTAAAGTAAGTTTTTCCATCATCGAGTATCTTGTCTCTGGGTCGGTTAACATCTTGCTGACATAGTAAATCGGAGTTTGGACTTCTTGCGCGCTCAACCAACAAGATTGCGCCCACAATGACATCCGATGCGGAGAGGTATAGAATCAATGGTTCGCTCCTTTGTGGGGCCGTGAGTGTAGGCAATTGAACCAAAAATTCCTTCATCTGCTGGAAGGCTTTCTCCACATTAGGAGTCCACTGAAACTTATTCTGTTTCAGATAATTCCTCAAAGTGCTGATGAATGGGAAGGATTTTCTCGCGTGGTTTGCTAAGAATTTGTTCAATGCAGCCAGTCACCCGGCCAACACTTGCATTTCCTTAATGGTCGCGGGTGAAGGCATATGCTGAATTGCTTCAACTTTCTCAGGATTGACCTTAAAACCATCGTGCTTGAAATAAACCCCACGAATTTACCTTCTTCCATTCCGAACAAGCACTTCCTAGGATTCAACTTCAGGTTGACCTTGCGTAGGGAGGTGAAAGTTTTCTGAATGTTTGTCAGCATACTTTCCTCGTCGGACTCATGATGACCAAATCATCAAAGTACACTTCCACTGTCACACCTTTGTTCGTCTCTAAAACATGATCCATTAAACGCTGATAGGTGGCTCCTGCATTGCTCAACCCAAAGGGCATCTTTGTGTAGCAAAAGATCCCCTTGTCTGTGCGGAAGGCTGTTTTGTCTTCATCTTCTTTCTTCATCTGGATTTGGTGGTAGCCTTTATAACAATCAAGGAAGCATTTCCACCGGAAGAAGCTGGGAGTCCACCTTTTTATCAATTTCTGACAAAGAGTAGCAGTCTTTTGGACATGCTTTGTTCAAATCTTTGAAATCGGCGCACATGCGCCAACCGCCATGTGCTTCTGGACCATAACTGGATTGGCCACCCATGTTTGGTAGCGCACTTCTCTGAGAATGCCAGCCTTGAGGAGCTGTGAAACTTGCTCGTTCATTGCGCGAGTTTTCTCTGCTCCAAAACTGGCTTTTTCTGAACGACCGGCTCGACTGAAGGAAATGTCTGCAGCGCATGCTCTGCGATCTCCCTTGGTACTCCCGTCATGTCTGCCGGTGACCACGAAAAAATATCCATATTGCGGAACAAGAGTTGTTTAAGTCACGCCATGACTTTATGGTTCATAACGGGACCTAACAGCACCGTTTGTTCTGGGTACCTGTTGTTGAGTACCTATTTTTCTGGTTCACCGTCTGAGGATGACTTCGCCACCTTCACCGACGGTTCTTCCTCTATGGACATGACCTCTTTCTTGGAATACATGATTGCCACGCCGGTTTCCGTTGGAAACCCGCATGCGGTGTGAGGAGTTGATGTAATCATGTTGAAATTTCTTTGCGCGCGATGGCCTAGTAGCACGTCATGGCAAGATGTTGCTGGCATTACCATGAAGTTAACATGGACTGTGCGAGAATGTCGCCGTCAGAAAGATTACCGGAAAGGAGATCTGCCCCAGGGGAAAAACGACTTCGTTATAGAAACTAGTCAATGGGAAATCAACCGGCTCTAAGTGCACCTTGTCCTCCGGGTCTAGCTGTTGGAAACATTGTTCATAGATGATATCCATAGAGCTTCCTGGGTTAATGAACATGTAATCGGTGCGATAATGGCCAAAGATGCCAGTTATTACGACCGGTCGCTCCTCCTGGGGGCCGCCGGGAACTATGGGAAAAATAACTTGTTGTTCACGCCAATGTGGCGTACAACTCTTCTGATGGCAACGCTTGCGCGCTGGGCCACCCTGTATCATATGAACGAAAGGTGGCTTCGTTTTCTTGTTACTCGGGCCTTCTTCGCCGCGAGTAATTTGACGCACTTCCTTGCGCACGTTCTGAAGCAGATGGGTGAGCTTCCCACTCTTCAATGCCTTCTCTATTTCCGTGCGCATGCTGATGCAGTTGTCGGTTGTGTGCCTGATGTCTTTGTGATAATCGCAAAAAGGTTAGGATCTTGACCTTTTTTGCTTCTCATCGGCGTTCGCTACTTGAACTGATAATCCTCCGTGCTGAGCACTTCCGTCGGGGTCTTTGTTTAACGGCGTCCACTGTCTGTCACGATTATCTTGCTTTATTGCTCTTTGGGTAGCAATCTTGTTGATCGTTGCACGCATCGACTGGCGAGTAAGAAGGGTTCTGATTGGACTACTTCCAATTTTTATTCTTCTTCCCAAAACTCCTCATATCTTGCAGGCGGAACTGAGGCAAGGGAGGTCGGTTAGAGTTCAGGTTGCGTTCCGTCTGCGCGTAAACCTTGGCTGCCGCCATGATTTTCTCCCAACTTTTTGGGAGGCAAGCGGTTCCTGACAGGACTTTTATCATCTCATCGCATCGGACAACATATTTGAATGTTCACGAATCAGGTTTTCGTGTACATTGCCGATTTCCAAAACTCTTTGTTGTAGCGTGTGATGAAATATTCCAAACTTTCATCATCCCTCGCCCAAATATTCATAACGTCTAAGAATCTCTAACGTATCGTCTTTTCTGGCGAAAGTGGGTCAGGAGCTTATCCTTGAGATCGTTCCATGAAGTGAGCTTGCCCGTTGGTAAGTTGTCAAACCATAGTCGCGTGGCATCTACAAGGGTTTGGACAAACAAATCACACCACATAGGTAGCGTCCAACCTCCAATAAGCTCTACGCCAGTGAACAAGTGCATGTGGTCGTCAGGTCTGTCAACCCATTAAACTTTCCCACATTGGAATGTAATTTTGCGTGTTCCAGTAGGGCTAGCGCAATCTCCTTCACGAACTTAGAATGTTCTGCTGCTTCAGCTGGCCTGTAGATCAAGTTGTAATTATATTCAGCCTCCGAATTGTACACAGCTCGTGGCGTAGGCTTATATGCAGCTGATCTATTGACAATCGGTGGAACATGCTGTCGCTGTCACCTTCGCCATACGCTCTATCGATTTCTTCACGCTGGGTGTCCCACCCCTCTAATGGGCGCGGGCCCAGACGTGAATGAATTGATGCTCGCCTTTGAGTGTTTGACTCATATCTCGGTATAGACGGAGAATGTTCTGTTTCCCTGGTATGAAGATGTGATGGTACATTCTCTCCGGCCGACGAATTGTAACTTAATACTCTTGGTGCAGGCGAGGCATGCACGTGAGCTGTAGGTGGTTGCGCCGGCACAGCAGATGCATTGGTCTGTGCGCAAAGTTGCGCATAAAGGAATTTAAAGCCGTTTGAGACTTGATGTACCATGACATTGGAGTTTCACCAGGAGGTAATATTGATGTAATTGGTACAAAAGGAGTTTCATCCTGGATTTCGAGTCACCGGGATATTCACACGACCTGAATTGTGGTGAACACCAGCGTCTTCGTGATGAACTGGGTTCTTGCCCTCTGCCCGAGGACATCGTGGTACACATGATGGACTGTCAGCCATTGAAAATGGGATTTAGAAAAAAACAAACAAGAGACAAAGGTGAAAGAACAGAAAAAATCGGATGGTGCCGATGAAGAAACACTGGACCGAACTATATCCGGAGATATCTAAATTCTGGCACAAAGTCTCTTCATATAAAGGTTATCTCTCGGTTGCTTGTTGATATGATCTCGATTAAAACTCACTACAAAACTGAAAACACCGTTAGTCATGCCACGAGAGAAAAAGGGGAGGGTTTTCTCCAGGACCACACTCCGGCGTGAGAATAAGTATCGAGGTTTCCAAGGATAACACAAGTAATTGGAGAGTGAGCAGAATATAGTGTGTTTTACCTCGAGGAATGATCCTTCCTTTATAGTCGAAGAAACGTGTGAAGATGGGTTGATGGGCCTAGAACCGACAACCAGGAATATCCATTCTATCTCCTCTTCTACGACCGTTAATGGTCCCTGACAGGAAAAGCGCTTGGTGCGCGGTGGATGGAGCCACGTGTCCTAGAAGTTGTCGTTCTTGTCGGGTCTGTCATTAGCCGTTAGTGGAGATCGTGTGAGAGTCGCTGGCGTGAGCTGGTTGGTGCCTCATGTACGTCCTTGCGTACTTTTTGTCCTCTGCACGACTGCTCATCATGCAACGTGGTCTGGCACAACCTACCGAACGGTTACTGGGTCACAACTCTCCCCTTTGTACTTTTGTACTTGATCAATGTCTCTTTGCGCTTCTCCTTACCGCGTGTATTAGTGCTTTTTGGCTAGCGTGAACTTGTGGGAACAAGTTCTTTTATTTTCAAGACTAAGTATGAATTGCTTTCATCTTAGTCTTGGCATTGTGCAACTCCCAAAAGGGTTGGGGAGTCGGCGCAGCTAGAAGCTTGTTTAATTAGCGCAGGGTCTGGGACCTGCGCTTTCAGGTTTAACTTGCTGTTACACAAGGTGCGCAAGGTTTGTTAAGCAACCTGCTGTTTTCAAGGTTGGCATACCGTTGTGCGTAGCGCACAAGGTTATTCAAATGACCTGTTATCCTTATGAGGGTATGGTATCTTGCGCAAGCGCAGGGTTTTTGGGACCATATCCCTCCAAGTTCCCCAGTCCAGTGGTGCTCCTATGCGCAGCTTGGGAACTAGGTGGAGTATTGGACTATAAGAACTCATGTATGCGCGCTTATTTCAACGGCTACAAATCAATAAGGTATCTGCAGGAAAGGATTAAAGAAAACCCTTGGGTAGGGGAAACCTTTGTTCAGGATAAGGTCTTTGACATTTGAATTTTATGCTGACAAGTTTTCAGGCGAGTTGTTGAGAAAAAGGTGAGGCGGAAGTGACCTCTGATGGCTGTAGCAGGCTGTCAACAGTGCTGCTGCCTTTTCATTAATGAATTGCAGAGAAAGTATCAACCACGCGCGCGTGGCACCCGTCAGCTTCCCACTTTCCCTCCACGCGCATCTGTGGGTTCGCTACCGGGTCTGTGGGGGTGTCACGATTCCCCATCGCATTAAATGCGATGGGTATAAATAGGTGATCCGCCTAGGTTAGAAATCACTCATCTCTTTATCTCTTCTTGTTCTTCCTCTACAAACCCTTTATGATCTCTTTCTTCCGGCCACTAAAATGTCGACTAGAGAACAACCTGAGAGTACCGCTGCCGTGGAAACTTCTAGTTCCTTGCCTACATTGAAATGGTCGACGAGTAGTTTCAACGACTCATCGTCGGCTTCCGGTTCCCTGAGGAATGGGGTGCCCTATACCCTTCCGAAGGGGACATCACTGCAGACGCCCCTGCCTGTTTCATCACACTTTTCTTTGATTTCTTTGCCGACGGCAATTTCCGGTTGCCGGCGACAAAGTTTTTCTTAGACATTTTGGACCACTACCGCTTCCATATCTCACAGCTGAACCTTATGGGGATGGTCAGGATCAGGCATTTTGAGTTTTTTGTCACTCTATGGGCAACCACCCAACCGTCAACCGATTTCAGTTGTTTTGCCAACTACATTACTCATTGGGTTTCTACTCCTTCCAGCACCGTATCCAAGCAAAGAAGATCCTACACACTCCTCCCAAGTCATATCATGATTGGAAGTAGAAGTTTTTCTTCATCAAGGCTTGTGTGATTCCTCTACAGATGCACTTCTGCGGGGCGGAAGATATCTCGATGGAAACGATGTCGATATCGGACCAAGACTCCTAGTATCAAGACATGAAGGAGAGTCGGCGGTTCAGTTGCCGGAGAGGGCGTTCGTGGCTGCCGACATGAGCCTGTTATGGAAGTCAGACCGCCGTGAAAAACCGGAGTACATGGAGGAGGATAAGAGTAAGCTTCCTTATTGTGTTATTTCTCCTTATGCATTGTTACTAAACTATGCGCGTTTTTGCAGGGGTTGCGCTGTATATAGTGACCTTTCAACGGGAGAATGGGCGGATGCAGAACATTCCGCTCAATCCAGAGGAGCCAACATGGCATTCCCAGATTCTTGGGAACTTCGAGTTGCCTCGAAGTGTAGATCTGGCGGCCCCTGCGCCTGGAAGTGGTAAGCATTTATCATTTGTTACTTGCATCCTTTCGGATTACTTAGTATGTTTGGCCATAATGCAGGTGCGCTGAAGAATTTGGGTGTTGGCCCGGATTAAAAAAAAAAAAGCGCGCGGGGCCCAGCGTTGTGGCCAGCAAGAAGCCAACGCAACCCAGGGCAGACCCACCTAAAGGTACGTGCTATGTGCATGATACTTGGAATGACCATTTGGTGGTCTCTGATTCCATGGATCGTCTTGCGCCTGTCGGTTTGGAAAAACCCAAGCCTGAGCCTCGAGATGTGGCGGAGATTCCGGCTGCAAATCCGGATGATCCGATAGACTTGGAGTCGAGCCCGGAACCGCTCAAGAGGAAGACAGAGAAGAGGCCCTTCCCAAGGGCGATACGGCTACGCAGCCTCGAAGAAGGTTGCGCGGAGGAAATTATTGGCAAGCGTGGGAATCTGGATGCGCTTGCAGCCAAGTTTTCTCCAGGTAATCAGGATGAGCGCTTGGCGCGCGGTTGATGGAGCCATATGTCCTGACAGTTGTCCTTGTTGTCGGGTCTGTCATCAGCCGTTAGTGGAGATCGTGTGATAGTCGCTGGCGTGAGCTGGTTGGTGCCATGTGTACGTCCTTGCGTACCTTTTGTCCTCTGCACGACTACTCATCATGCAACGTGGTCTGGCACAACCTGCCAAGCGGTTACTGGGTCACAACTCTGCCATTTGTACTTTTGTACTTGATCAATGCCTCTTTGCACTTCTCCTTACCGCTTGGCCTTATTAATGCTTTTTGGCTAGCATGAACTTGTGGGGATCAAGTTATTTTATTTTCAAGACTAAGTATGAATTGTTTTCATCTTAGTCGTGGCCTTGTGCAACTCCCAAAAGTGTTGGGGAGTCGGCGCAAGGTTTTCGGAATTTGCAGCTAGAAGCTTGTTTTATTATAGCAGGGTCTTGGACCCGTGCTTTCAGGTTTAACTTGCCGTTGCGCAAGGTGCACAAGGTTTGTTAAGCAACCTGCTGTTTTCAAGGTTGGCATACCGTTGCACGTAGCGCGCAAGATTATTCAAATGACCTGTTATCATTATGAGGGTATGGTATCTTACGCAAGCGTAGGTTTTTGGGACCATACCCCTCCAATATCGCTAATGGTATAAATTTAAATGAAAATCCTTCTGTTGGTGTATATGGTGGCATGTGAAATTCAATAAAAGACATTGTTGAAACATGGTGGCTTGGAACTCAGTGATTGATGCATTTAAAGATTTTCCAATCACAAATCTCAACTTTATCACTCTGGTTACCGTGACAAGGCATGCGGTGGCAGTGGCGGAGGTCGCCGGAGGTTGTGTTGTGAGTGGTGGTGACGGAGTGGTGACGTTGGTGGTTACTGTGACATGCATGCGATGGCAGTGGCGGAGGTTGCCGGAGGTTGTGTTGTGAGTGGTGGTGGTGGCGGAGTGGTGTTGGTGTTGGTGTGGGGGTTGGATGAATTATACGGTTCTAATGGGTTTTGTTTGGCTTAGGGTTATATGAGACTAATTTGTGTTAGACTAAAATGACTTTCCTTGTTTTTCAACTTTACCACATGTCCTCCTCTTATTCCTTCCTACCCTTTCAAGTTCCAATCTAAAATCATACTTCCTATTTGATCTTTTCCATCATAATTATATTATATTATTTGTGTTAAACCTATGTTAATCTTATAATCATCGAAACATTAATATTATGATATTATCTCATCGAGATATATTATCCTTTTTACTTTCACTTTTAATTATCTCGAAACATATAAATTATTTTAGATCATTTGATTAAAACTAGAGGAAAACTATATAATTAAAGATAAACACAATGCATTATTTTCTAAATAAACTTTTATGATTTTATTTAAGTTTCAGAGACCTTATTTTTTCTGATGTTTAACGCATCACAACAATGTAAATTTCTTTTTATGGTTTTCAGTTGAGCGCAAGTTCGAATCCCCAACCCACTTGCCGATTCTTACACGCTGACATCAACCATCAATCTGTTGACATTGGCGTTGTTTTCTAAATAATTCTTCTCTCTCTTTTTCAGTTTCAAAAACGTTAATTTTTTTCGATGTTTTACGCACCACAATGATAAAGTCCGATTCAAATTTATTTTAATGGTTTTCAGTCGATGTAAACCATGTGTTGATATCTTTAACGGCTTGCAAAAGTTGTACTTAAATCCAAGTATTTGTATATGATTAATACCAGGAGGGATGCTCACAAGGGTTATTTGTTGATGATAAAAGGTTTTGTATTCGATCCAATATGTGCTATCATTCTATGCACACAAATGGTTTAACTTTTTGCTATGTGTTGGCTTGGCAAAGATGAACATTAAGAAAGAAGGTGAAGCGCCAAGGATGCATTAACTTCTCCCAAACGAAATTTACATAAAAATGCCACCTTTATGATAAAATTAGTAAATTACAAAGTTGTCTTACATTATATACTAAAAATCATCTACCAAATCTTTGAATCCTTCGTTGCAGTATTTCATTTAAAGAAATATCCGAAGAAATATCAGAGTTCGACCCATGTAACGAAGACAATCCATCATCACCACACTCTGTCCCGCACATCTCACACTCGCTTAACCACCCAGAGTTATCAAACGTACAAGCCCGACACCTCCATACACCACGCGCACTATCCCCACTGCCACCGGTCCTTCCCCTAACAAAATCCGTTGCTCGCGGGGCCGCCAGAACCCCAGCAGCGATCTTAAAGGCCAACCCAACATAGAAGTCAACCCCTTAACCATTGCTGTCAAAGGAGAAGGCCCTGCATACGAACCTTTTAACTGAAGATAAACTAGCCCCGCAAGAATCCCACCAAGATGGCCCAAAAAAGATACACCAGGAACAAGTAACTGGATCAGAATAAGTTCTGCCCAAGCTGCATGTTTTGAAGGTACCATAATCCCATGGACACTAGTGTAGCTATCTGACTGTGAATTGAGTACCACTTTCATTGCAAAGAGTACACCTGAGAATCCAGCTGAATATTCATGATAATAAGCTCTATCGTAATAAAAAAACAGAAGTGATTTGGCTAATAATAGTGTGATTCCTTGTGACAATGCAAGCAGGGCTGCAACCATTGCCGCAAACTCGGTACTTCCCATTAAATTCTCCAACTGTATGCCTTTCCATAACAGAGACATCATGTTGTAGAACAGATGAGCTTCACCAAGGTGATAGAACGCAGATAAGAAAAAACGCTTCAGATCCTTGTACTGCTCAACACAAAAAAACAATAAGGAATCAGACATTCAAGTACTAGAAGTCTAGAATTTGATCTTATGTAAACGTTGAACAGATATAATAGCCTGATTGTTTAGGGCTTAATCCTAGTTTCGTCAAAACAACGTTTCAAATTGATCATACAGGGTCCGATTCTCAATTACAAACCCCAGGGTTTCTCTAAGGTTTAAAGAACATCTGATTAAAATTATTAGAATTAGCGCAAAAACTTCTTTTAACTTTACAATCCTATATTTCTTTTTTATAATAGCCTGATTTCATGAATTTGATCTTATGAGAATGTTGAGCAATAGCATGATTGTTTAGTGCTTAATGCTAATTTTATCGTAATTTCGTCAAAACATTGTTTCAATTCGATCATACGATTCTCAATTACAAACCCTAGGGTTTAATATCTGATTAAAACTAGGGCAAAATTAAAAAAAGAAAACCCCAAACCTACCTGATTGATCAGTAATTTATGCTATTTTCATCGTAATTTCGTCAACTCATGGTTTTAATTCGATCATGCAGTGTCAGGTTCTCAATTACAAACCCTAGGGTTTAACATCTGATTGAAATTAGTGCAACTACTAAAAAATAAAACCCTAAACCTACCTGATTGATTAGGGCTTTATGCTAATTTCATCATAATTCCATCATAATTTCATCAAACACGTTTCGATTCATACAACATCCGATTATCAATTACAAACCTTAGAGAACAGCATCTGAATAAAATCAAAACAAAACATAAGAAATGAAACCCTCACCGTACCTTGAGGATGAGATAAGCATTGAAGAAAGCGTCATCAATTGGGGGAATGATGTGATAAAGGAACGCAGGGCGTAGATAAATGAGCGTGTTGGCAGCAAGAAGAGCGGCGGTGACGGGAGGTTTCCGATCAAGTCTCCGGTACTCGTTCGCCACCTGTAATAACATCAACGGTATCATCCCGTTCGAGATGCCCCTGGGGTTTCTCCTCACCATGTCCGATCAATATATAATAATAAAAATTTGGTTAAGATACGGAAAATTATGTTCACAAGCAGAAGCAGATGACTGTCCGGCGAATATGATCGGAGTGGGGATCAAGTAATGGAAGAGAGAATGATCTAGTATCTTCCAGACAGGGACTTCAACAACCTCATGACTTCCTTCGCAAGTTCCTGATTTTTTAACTTAGTTTCTGCCCGTCCATCTTACGGGGCAAAATGGCGAATATTATGTTTCGGTTAGTTGTACATATTACTCATAATACGTTTTTAAAAAAATTATATCAAATCAATCAATTAAAACAAAATACTACCATACTTTTATAAAAAAAAAACTAAAATGATGAAAAAACTATATTATTTAACTGAGGACAAAATTGTAATTTCTAAGACAAATGAATGTGTGTCAGACAGACGCCTGCCATGAATAAAAATTACACAGAGCCAGCCAATTAAAACAAAACAGTACCATAGTTTTGTCAAAAGATAAAAATAACTAAAACGATGGCATAACTATAATTTTACACTGGGAGCAAAATCGTAACTTGACAGAACAAAAAACGATAGCAAAGCTATAAATTTGAGCTGAGGCCAAAATCATAATTTGGCTGAGTTGAAGGAAAACAAACAATGGCAAAAGCGTAAATTTAAACGAGACAAAATCGTAATTTGACTGGATCAACGGAGAAGTACCAGGCTGTCTGACACTATTCCCGTACGTGAGATTTGTCATGTACAGAAATATTCTTCTTTTTTCTTTCTAACTACTCTTCGGTCTATGTTATATTAGACATTTATATATAATATTTGCAACCTTATATAAAAAACTACGTTTTTATAAAACTGTTATTATACTAACATACTTATTATACTAACATACTGGAGGAGTTGTTTCACCAAATCACGAAACCTCATATCATGAGTTAACAACCTTTCGCAACTTCTTGCCTACCATTGTCTGTTCAATCTCTGCAATTAAGGAGCAAACAACACGGCTATTGAATGGGATGAATGTGACGTTCAGTATCTGCTTTACCCTTTCTTTGTGGTGTGTTTTAAGATGCTTGAAAGGTTGTACAACATGTCTTATGAGTTGTATAGATTTAGATAAAGTTAAGGGTGTAATATGTTGTTGTACCTTATGTTATCCAAATGGTAAAACCCTTAAAATTAAGTTCTATCTCTAATCTCCATTATATAATAGTATAGATAATTGTTGTGGGTGAAAATCTTTCTAGTATCCCGAATTTTAGATAGGGATCCTGAGCCTGATCATAATGTTTTACTAACGTTGTCTCCTTGTTTAATTTCTTATGTTTTGCAGGAGTAATCATACGACTAAGTCATGGCTTGAAGAATTGTTCCTATAGTTGAAAAACACGTGAACAAAACGGTAAGCAAGTCTACAACAGTCACAAGAGAAGATCGAGTTTACTCCGGAGATCTTAGAGAGTTAGTTACTTGTTTTTTATTGTATTAAAGCGATGTGGATAAGATAGGATGACACAACACACACTCTTGCAACATTTGTAACACTTAGCTTTCGATCCACTTCAACTCTTTATACTTGATTTCAGTGAATTAATAGCAAGAACAAGCGGCAGACGACTTTTAAGTCAGCGCCTGAGGTTTTATGTCGGAGATCATCCTCGATCAAGGGCTTTCCTCGTAAAAATCCTGAGTGTCACACTGCATTATCTCGTTTATTTTCATATTATGTCATAAAGCATACTAACTCATTTACAAATTTGTTCACTAAATTGCTTTGGTATTTTTTTTACCAAAACAATTTGGCGCCCACCGACAAATGGTGTTTTTTCTCATCAATTTCTTTCTAAAATTCTTACTTGGTTAATTTCTTTCAAAAATCTTTTTGAAAATGGCATCTCAATCCATGTAGACATCTTCTTCATCCCTTCTTCGACCTCTAGAGTCAATAACCCTTTTCTCATGCATCTAAACTATGTGTTTGAGACCCTGCCATAAATAAATTTATCATAGACATTGTTAGAAAATTCTAAGGATAATAAGAAACAAATACCTGTTGAATAAGTCTCTGGAGCTTGGAGCTAGAATCATTGAGTTCAAGATTCTCACGCAAAACCATGTCTGAAGACTCACTAACCTTCATTTTCTTCGCAAAAGAAAGCTTGGGTCAGGATAATGGAACTAAATGTTGGATTTTTGAACTTGTGTGAATGAAGTCTTAAACATTGTCCCACATAGGTGTGGGAATAAAATAGATGTTAGTGTATAAGGTAATGTTTTACATAACTAACATAACTATATGCCATGTTTTTATCAAACCCCTACGCGGGCGCACGGGGGGGTGTAAATCTTGAGCCGAATTTCGCCCGCATGTCCTACGGACATGAATGCCGTTCCGAAAACCCGGGCTCACGTGGGGCGGTTTTTGAACCAGTAACCGATTCTGTTGATTGAGTTTTTGAAAAACTGATTTGATATTGATGATCATTATCTCAGGAAATGAAACTGATTGGTTCTAATGATCATTTAAGTTAGTCTTTTTGAATTTCGAAACAGCTTTGAAGGTCATTATTATCAGTCTAGAAACTGATAACTAATAACCATTATGAGGTTATTAAAACGCTGCAATGATGAGCCAAAATCGGTTATGGTTCAACATGTATAAATACAGACCAAGGTTATTCAGTTTAGACACACCAAAACACACAGTTCTCTTCTTCCTATCTAGTTCTCTTTGCAGCATTTCCGATTGTTTCTCAGGCAAGTGTTCAAGTCCGGCAGTGCGCTGTTGCTGCTTCGGACCGGCGTACCCTAGGAACATACGACGAATCTGTTTAAGGGAATTGTGTCAAACACAAGCTCGGTTTACTGTTTATTGTTTCTGTTTCAATTTTCTTTTACATTACTAGCAGTATTACTAACAAACTTAAACAAATTTATTTTACTAATTTCTACTGCTGTTGTTTTTCAGAATGCAAACCCAACCTATGACTACTGCTGTTTCTACTGTCGTCTCTGCGATCATGACGTCCGCTGTTGCGGTTACAACGGGTCGGGTTGCACCGTTGCCTAACGCTGTCTCGCATGCCGAGAAGCCTGAGAAATTCAACGGCGTGAATTTCAAACAGTGGCAGCAAAAGATGTTCTTTTATCTGAGCACGCTGAACCTTGCGAGGTTCTTGACTGAATCCAATCCCCATGTTGAGGAAGGGGACATGGACGCTCAATCTGTGAGCGTGATTCATGCTTGGAATAATTGGATTTCTTGTGTCGCAACTTCATTCTGAACGGTTTAGTGGATACACTATACAACGTGTATTGTAAAGCCAAGACTGCCAAAGAATTATGGGAGTCGTTGGATCGCAAATACAAAACAGAAGATGCGGGCACAAAGAAATTTGTGGGTGGCTAAGTTCTTGGACTTCAAAATGATAGATGCTAAAACTGTCATGAGCCAAGTCCAAGAATTGCAGGTTATTCTTCATGATATTCATGCAGAAGGAATGGTCCTTAGCGAGACATTCCAAGTTGCTGCTATGATTGAAAAGCTACCAGCAAGTTGGGTCGATTTCAAGAACTATCTAAAACACAAGCGAAATGAGATGACTATTGAAGATATTATTGTTCGTCTTCGCATTGAAGAAGAAAACAAATTAGATTTGAAAATGGTTGATGGTCCTGAAACTGTCAAAGCCAATCTTGTTGAGCATGGCCAGTCTTCAAGGTCGAAAAACAGTGGAAAGTGTGGGAAAAAGGGTCATGGGAAACGTTCCAAAATCGGTCCAAAAGGAGGCATTGGGGAAAAAGAAGTTCCAAGGAGCTTGTTATAATTGCCAGAAGCAAGGCCATAAGGCCAATGAATGCAAGCTTCCTAAGAAGGAAAGCGCTCGACAAGTGAACATGGTTTATGAAGTCGACAACCTTGTTGCCATGGTCACGGACCTCTCAATTCTGGTCACCGAAGTTTAATCTGGTTGGCCAAAATAACAAGGGTTGGTGGGTTGATACGGGGGCTACCCGTCATGTGTGCTTTGACAAAAGTTTGTTTAGCACTTTCAAGGAGGTGACCAACGGGGAAAAAGTTTTTATGGGAAACTCGGCCACGGCCGAAGTCAAGGGCGAGGAGAACATGGTCTTGAAGATGACCTCGGGAAAAGAACTCACCTTGTCCAACGTGCTGTATGTTCTAGAAATTCGGAAAAACCTTGTGTCGGGATGGCAATTGAACAAGTTTGGGTTCAAAATGGTGATTGAGTCGGATAAGGTCGTGTTGACCAAGAGTGGTATGTATGTTGGTAAGGGTTATGCCCTCAATGGTATGTTTAAACTAAATGTAATGGTTGTGAAAGCTATGAATGAAAACGCTAGTACTTCTACTTTTTTTGAGTCGTCTAATCTTTGGCATGGTAGGCTAGGTCATGTTAATTTTAATTCAATTCATCGTTTAGTTAAACTCAATTGCATACCAACTTCGATATCGACTCAAATAATAAATGTGAAACTTGCGTAGAAGCAAAACAAACAAAATCGTTCATAAAAAAGGTCGAACGAATCACCGAACCCCTCGACATGATACACACTGATGTGTGCGACCTAAAGGCAATTCCTACTCGTGGTGGGAACAAGTACTTCATCACGTTCATTGATGATAGTACACGGTATTGCTATGTCTACTTACTTAAGAGTAAGGAAGAGGCCATTGACAAGTTTATCTTATTCAAAGCCAAAGTTGAAAATCAACTAAATCGCAAAATCAAAATTGTAAGGAGCGATCGAGGAGGTGAATATGTTTTACCTTTTGTTGATGTGTGTGCGAAAAATGGAATCATACACGAACTCACGGCTCCTTACTCCCCTCAATCGAATGGCATAGCGGAATGTAAAAATCGTACCTTGAAAGAAATGATGAATGCGATGATGATAAGTTCTGGTGTAAACCAAAACATGTGGGGGGAAGCAATCTTATCGGCAAATTATGTGTTGAACATGATACCTAATAAGAAGAAGGATGTAACGCCATATGAATTGTGGACGGGAAAGAAACCACCATATAAATACTTGAAAGTGTGGGGTGTCTAGCTAAGGTGGTGGTCACACCACCAAAGCGACTACTAATAGGACCCAAAACAGTAGATTGTGTATTTATTGGGACACTCGTCCCTATGGTCCTTATTGTTTTCTTGTGCATGATTCTACCCTGGAATATGCAAAGGCACCATAATAGAATCCAAGGATGCATCATGGTTTGAACATGTGTTCCCACACTTAACTAGAAGTGAACCGAGTTCTTCTAGACCGGTCGAGAAAAATGTTCCTGAAGTTGAATACAATGAACCTCTTGAAAAATCTAAGACCGAGGAAGTTGAAATTAGGAAAAGTAAAAGGCAAAGGACGGAAAAATCCTTTGGCCCTGAGTTTCTTACCTACATGGTAGAAGATGAACCTCAAACCTACCAACAAGCGGTACATTCCTCAGAAGGACCTCAGTGGAGGGAGGCCATCAAAAGTGAGATAGACTTGATCTTACAAAACCATACTTGGGAGCTAGTGGATCTTCCTTAAGGATGTAAACCATTAGGATATCGATGGATCTTCAAGAAGAAGATGAAGCCTGATGGAACCATCGATAAGTACAAAGTAAGGTTGGTAATCAAAGGATACAAACAACGAGAAGGTTTAGATTACTTTGATACATATTCGCCAGTCACACGAATAACATCCATCAGGTTGGTGCTTGCCATTGCCACCATTAGGAATTTGGAAGTTCACCAAATGGATGTGAAAATAGCTATCTTGAATGGAAATCTAGAGGAAGAAATTTACATGGAGCAACCCGAAGGTTTCATAGCCATTGGGCAAGAAAAGAAAGTGTGTAAACTTGTAAAATCATTATATGGATTGAAACAAGCTCTAAAACAATGGCACCAAAAATTTGATCATGTTATGCTTGATGCTGGGTTCAAAATCAACGAATGTGACAAATGTGTTTATGTGAAGGACACATCTGATGGGTACGTCATTTTGTGTCTATATGTAGATGATATGCTCATTGCTGGAAGTGATGAGAAAATAATAAAATTTACAAAGAACATGCTAAAAGCAAAATTTGACATGAAAGACATGGGTCTTGCGGATGTGATTCTGGGAGTTAAAATCACACGAACCCAAAGTGGACTTGTTTTAAGTCAATACCCTAAGTGGACAAACATTCTTGAGAAGTTTAATGCAAATGACTCCAACACAGCTAGGACTCCACTTGACACGAGTCAACATCTAGCCAAAAATAGAGGTCAACCTGTAAACCAGTTGGAGTACTCAAGAATTCTTGGTAGCTTGATGTATCTTATGAGTTGTACTAGACAAGACATAACATATGCTGTGAGCAAACTAAGTAGATACACAAGCAATCCAAATTAATGCATTGGAACGGTATTACTCGATTGCTTCGTTACTTAAGATACACTCGAGAATACGGGTTGCATTATAATAGATATCCAACGGTCATAGAAGGACATTGCAATGCAAATTGGGTATCTGACACGAATGATTCCAGAGCAACAAGTGGATATGTATTTACACTTGGAGGTGCTGCTATATCGTGGAAATCGTCGAAACAAATGGTAATCGCTATATCCACGATGGAATCGGAGTTCATCGCTTTAGATAAAGCAGGTGAAGAAGCAGAATGGTTGCGTCAGTTTGTTGAGGACATACCAAGATGGCCTAAGCCGGCAACGGCCATTTGTATACATTGTGATAGCCAATCGGCAGAGCTCGTAGCACAATGTATAATGGTAGAAACAGACATATCAGACGTAGACATAATACGATACGATAACTAATCTCTACAGGAATTATCACTGTTGACTACGTGAGGTCAAAGATTAATATCGCGGATCCGCTAGCAAAAGGCCTAAGTAGAGAGTTAGTTCAGAAGTCGTCCATGGAATGAGACTGAAGCCCTTGAAAATTGAATTTCATATGATGGAAACCTAACTTAATAGACTGGAGATCCCAAGAATTAAGTTCAATAGGAAAACCTAATTGTATGAATTGGTAAAGTCGCTATGGGGGAAGGGTTAACCCCACACATATAAAGGGAGTTTATTATAAAGTTTAATAAACCTCCTAGTCCATTCCTAAAAGTGACATGTATGAGGCTGAGCCTATGGCTTTTAATGATTCGACTAAGGTATCCATACCTAGTGAGTCACCTATGTGAGAGAGAAGTGGGGTCGCTTCAAAGGGTATTGTTGGGGCACTATACTTAATAGCTCTCGCAGAACCAGGCATCATGTTCATGACCATAACGAACATATCTATGAGGACTTGATGTTGTCAGGGAGAGTCTTATATGAAATGTATTGTCGTCTACATAAACGGCAGACGAGTTCAAAGACATCAATGTCTACTCAGAACTAGTGGGCTAAGTGCATTTCATGAGCGAAAGTTCAAAGGGTAATACCTACCTATCGTATGCAAAACTCAACTGCTGAAATTTAATTGGAATAATGATGTTTGAGATCGACCTCCACTCATGTGGGGGATTGTTGGATTTTTGAACGTGTGTGAATGAAGTCTAAAACATTGTCCCACATAGGTGTGGGAATAAAATAGATGTTAATGTATAAGGTAATGTTTTACCTAACTAACATAACTACATGCCATGTTTTACCAAAACCCCTACGCGGGCGCGCAGGGGGAGGGGTGCAAATCTTGAGCCGAATTTAGTTGAACTGAAACTGATTCGGTTCTAATGATCATTTAAGTTAGTCTTTTTGAATTTTGAAACAACTTTGAAGGTCATTATTATCAGTCTAGAAACTGATAACTAATAACCACTATGAGGTTATTAAAACGCTGCAATGATGACCCAAAATCGGTTATGGTTCAACTTGTATAAATACAGACCAATCTATTTAAGTCAGTTTTTTTGAATTTCGAAACAGCTTAAAGGTCATTATTATCAGTCTAGAAACTGATAACTAATAAACATTATGAGGTTATTAAAACGCTGCAATGATAACCCAAAATCGGTTATGGTTCATCCTGTATAAATACAGACCAAGGCTATTCAGTTTAGACACACCAAAAACACACAGTTCTCTTCTTCCTATCTAGTTCTCTCTGCAGCATTTCCGATTGTTTTTCAGGTTCAAGTCCGGCAATGTGCTGTTGCTGCATCAGACCGGAGTACCCTGGGAACAGACGATGAATCTGTTTAAGGGAATTGTGTCAAACACAAGCCTGGTCCACTGTTTCTTGTTTCTGTTTCAATTTTCTTTTACATTACTAGCTTATTACTAACACTAAAGGCTTAGGAATGTGAGTGGTTATTTTCTATTTCTTAACGGATGAGTCCTTACTTTGCATGCTCTTAATGTCATCAAGGCCAAAATGTGGGCTAGACTTCAAGGATCCTGTAGCAGGTTAACATTCAGTATAAATTTTTGTAAAATTGACATGCATGATTCTTACTATAGAGATATTAGACATACTTCCTAAAACTTAGCTTGTTGAGACTGAGGTGGGAACTTCGAGGATAAAGGTTCTCCCTATCTCTGGAATCCATAGAGCTGCTGAAATTATTTCTTTTGATTCAGGGTAGGAGGAGCAACTTCTGCAAATTTAGGCGCTACATAAAAGATAAGAAAAAGAAATCAGCATATTAAATAAAAGTGAAACCGATTTGGGGATCCTGATTCCTACACCTTGAAATCCACCTTTCGCCACTAGGGATGGTATCTCTCTTAACACAAAAAACCCCCTTCTTTCCAGTTACCATCATTTTGGGCAGTCATCAGAACCAAATGGTACTACTAGGGATGATTTGAAAAATACATCGACTAGAACCATGGGTCCTAAGGTTGTAAACGGAGGCAAGATTGGAATACCAAGTTTTGGCCACGGAATCAAGTATTTTGCTTAGAATATATAGAGTTCTCCACATTATTGCCATTACTTGAGCATTACTAGTCGATGATTTGAAAGAACTTTGTTATCAAAGAAGGGAAAGGATGTGATAGACCAAGCATGAATGATAGGCTAGAAAGTAAACCCAAACGTCGGAGGATAAGTCAGAGCGGCTATCTTTGTCAAAAGGACAAAAAATAGTTGGTCAGGAAAAGCTTGAGTTGCCTGCAGCCGGGAGATATCCTGATCGGAGAATTTGCATTTCTCTTCAGTAGGGTTAGTGAGTGTATTTTGCAAAATATTCCTCAACAGGATTTCCAGCATTGTACAAGGTGGATCTGATGAATTTCTTGGCCATAAGTGCTATCATGAGGGTAGACATAAAAATTAGGAGGAAGAAGAAAATTACCTTGTAATAATTGGAGAACTAAAGTAAATGGTGGATAAAACATTGAAAAGTAAAGAGTAAACATAGACCTTGTAACTAGCTATTAAAATGTTGTCGTATTAAGTTCCTAGAAACTTGCACCACATCCAATCCCATGACGTCGTTACTGCATCAACTTCTAACGGTTTGAAAAAGTAGAACCATTGTGGGAGATGTAACATCCTTGAATTTACAAAATTTTCAAATTTCAGTTGTGCATTTATATTATTCTATTACAATAACACACGTTTATCAATTTTCAGTTCACGTTTACTAAAAGCCTATGTTCATTACGTTTTGCAAAGGTGTATTTACATTATAACTATCAAATTATATAATATATATATATATATATATAGGATTATGATCTTTTGTGAACAACTTCTTGAGAGTGAACTGAGTGAACTAATCTTGGCCTTTGATCATTTTTTGGATTTTAAGGGTAAGATTGATATTAGTCAAATACTTATAGTTAAAATCCTTAATTTTCTCATCTCTTAACTCCTCTCTCTTTCTCTGCCTCACATTTTAATTATTTCTCTATTATTTTAACTATAAGAGATTAAAGGGCTAATGTTTTTTTAAATAAAATCTTATGTTCTTTTTAAAATTAAATTTTAAACCTAATTAAATTATGTTTTTTTACATATGTGTATACAGGTTAGTATATACAAGACTTATAAACTTGTGTATAATTACATCTTGTTCTCACAGGTCGGTATAAACCAGATTTATACACATGTGTATTATTCAAGTATATATGTGTATAAACTAACAGCTGTGTATTTTATAAAATTGATAGTTAGCGAGACTGTACATATGTGTATAAACTAACATCTATGTATCTTGTATAAACTAATACTATCGAGACTGTAAACATGTGTATACACTAACAACTGTGATCTTGTATATACGGAAACTAGCAAGATTTTAGGAATTTTATTATATTGTTTAAGAAATGCAATTTACAAAAGACACAAATACCCTTGTGTCAATTAATTTAAATGGAAGTTATAACATTATAATTACAATCTTGCCATTGTTTAAAAATCGCTAGATGATATCAGATTAGTTCACACAGTTCACTTTCAACCTAGTGTCACTCTAGAACCCTACCATACATATATATATATATATACACACACACTAGTCATTTACCTGCGCGATGCGGCGGGAGTGGCGATTTACAATAGGATACTCGTTTACCGTTACTTTATGTCACACCCCGGCTTTCCACAGCCAATCCAAACACCAGTGGGCCCGGGTGGGGAATATCGTGACGTAAGTTGATAACATCAAGACAATGAAACACAGCACAGGGAAGTCTTGGATTTAAAATTACTAGTACAAACCAAATGTTCAAATACCAAAATAATATACAGACGACTCGTAATAGAAGATCCACAGGCGGATCATATATTGTACAAAAGAAAGAATGTAAAACAGACTTTGGGCAAATCTAGGATTTGCAAGATTCTATTATCACTACCGAGCACTTCCAGCCTATTTTCGTATTGTACCTGCAAGCTTAGTCTTTTGAAAATACGTCAGCTTTCGCTGGTAAATACACCCAACTGACTCATTTTAAAACATTTAAAAATATGTTTTAAGTGCGTATCAGCACAAAATCTTTTATAACTTGGGAAAGTTGAATTGCAACCTGTTAACAGATTCACATGTTTGTCCATACATACAGGGTCCAGTGCGAAAACCGAGACATAATTAACTACACACCACTTACGAACTCACAAAGGAGTTATCCCTAACGTTGTGGGTAGTTGCATTTGAGCGTCTGTCGGGTGTATGCCTACACCCCGCGCTAAGGTTGTGACCATTATCTAATGTAATGAGCCGAGGATATCCAGGACACGGTAGTTAACCGCCGATGTTTAAGTTATCAAACATAACTGATTAAAACAAAATATGCGGATTTACTAGCCACAATCCGGCTTCGATTGATCTCATTTCCGACCAAGCGGTAATAGTTTACCGTAACTCAAGCCCGTATATGGAAATAAGTTGAGAGTATTTACCTGAGCTAGTCTTCGTTTAAACGCAAGATTTATTAACTCAGCCGTACACAAAAGCACTAAGTGCATATAGCATTTACCGGAATGTCTCTAGTCTGGATTATGGCATAAGCTAATCAATTAAATACTAACGGTCTTACTTAAGTCATAGACTTCGACCGACTAGCGTATTTGATCAAAACGTATAACGCTAGATTAAACGATGATCGGATAGAATGTAGTTTAATCCCAACAAGTACTTTGACTTGTGTAATATGAATAACTATAAACATTCTAGATTTTGAGATTTAAATGACAAGGTTAGACCCGTTTCGGTTAATTTTCGTAAACTAGTTAATATACTTAACCGTACGCATATCAGCAATATCGGGTAACCGGATAAGTTATGGACAAGTTCTATATGCCATTATACTTTAAATAAGTTGTAATATTAGTAGGATATCAACTTTTATGCCCGTTATGGTTTTAAAGTGAAACTATGCCTCATATGGCCATTTTGGTAATTTCATACCTTATAAAAGGAACTTGAATATAATTTAATGTTAAAACTATAAGTATTCTGGAAAGATAACTTATTTATGATATAATATCAGTAGGATATTAACTATATGTGTAATTTATCTTTTATGATCAAACTATGCACCGAAAGGGCATTTTTGTCATTTTAGACATAGTTTTATAAATTATTTGGGATTCTGAGTTTATATCATGTACCTACTATAAAAATATTTAAAATAAATTTTAAAATCAGTAAGTAACAAGTCTTGGTTGGTAAATTTGGTTTCAAACCATACTATGCGCCGAAACAACGCTTATGTCGTAAAATGACGATTTATGTGATGTTTAAAGAAAACTGATGTTAAGTTCAGGTTAACATGTCTTAGATATGTTATTTAATATAACTTATCAGTGGGTAAAAGATTTACTTTGAAAAGATGTGATTAAAACCATTTTATAAGCCACAAGGGCCTTATCGTCATTTATCGACATAATACAAGGACTTGTTCATAAACTCAGTTTATATTCTGATTTGACATCCCAAATAATCCTACTTTAATATTACATCAGTAGGAAACTCATTTTCAAGTTCGTTATCATTAAACCTCATTTTATGCAAAAAGGACATTTTACTCAAAATGGCATAATTACGGAACTTGTGCAAAACTCAGATTCTGATTATGATCATGTAATATAACTTCAGAGGGTTATGCTACATTATTTTATGATTATAATGCAACTTTAGATCAGTAGCTAACTAATCTAAATCGGGTCAGAATCGAAAGTCAAAGTAGAAGTCAAACTTCACGACTTTCGGTTGCGAATCGACCCTAGAACTGAAATTGACGAGCCGAACATGTTCTACATTCTAATAATTATTACCAACTTGTTTAAGTGTCAAAATAGGTTTCATAACATATTAAGCAAATTATAACATTTCCGAAAAATGGCATGTTTGACTTTTTAATATAATAACTTTGACCCGTCAATTGGTCTAGCAAACGTGATCTTCAGGAGGTGCCCTTTATAGGGACTAACACCTACCTTATTACAATCACTTAGCCATATTTGTTAGAATAATGGCTGGACCATAATGGTCTTAACCGAAAGTCAAGGCATTTTTGTTGGGCTTGGAGCTTAAAGGTTTATTCATTTATATTGTATTTTGGGCTTTTGGGTTAGTTTGGGCTTCCTAGTGCCAAGTGGGCCTAGGGTTGTAGTTTTGGGCTTTGTCATGTCTATAAATAGAGGTGTTAGGTAACTTTATAGGGGTTAGAGAGTTGATCACAAAAACTTGTATCTGACATCCTCTGGTGTATGCAAGTTATTATATTCAAGTTATTCAAGTTGTTCTTCATCCTGATCATAATTTCCGCAATTGATTAGGATAGCGATACCTGTTTGATCTGTTTTACGAGACTTACAATTGGTATCAGAGCCTGCTGTTCTAATACAGACTCCGGGTATTGCTGTTTGAAGAAGTTTTTGAAGTTTATTGCTGCTGTTTGGATTGATTTCTGACATTCCGGATTACTGTTCATCAACGAAGGGTACTGTTCCGAAGAACTCGAAGAAGCTCTATAGATTTCGGATTTGACACTGTTCCAGATCCCGAAGAACACGAAGAAAGTCTTCATAATTCGAATTTGATACTGTTCCGGATTCCGAAGAACACGGAGGAGATCGTCTATTTCGGATTGATCCCTAACTGTTGCTTTATTCCGGATTGTGATCCGAGTTACTGTTGCTGATTTTGAATTCCTTGAATTCGGAATTCGGTTGCATAAAAGGCGGAGACACTGTTACGGATTGGGTCATTGTTCCGGAATTTTAGAAGTTAAGTCAGGCATTTCGGATTTTTCGTTCTGGATTCTTGATTTCGGATTTGATTTCAGAGGTGTTCATTCCGGAGCTGCTTTTCAGATTTTATTTCGAGTCTGCATTTCGGTCTTTTGTTTCGGATTTCTTCTCGGACTTTTCTTTTAGGATCTTCAAATCGGATTCTTAAATCCGGATTCCTCATTCCGGATTCCTATTTCTGGATCACTTATTTCGGATATTTCATTCAGTTTGACCATCGTTGACTTCCGGATTGCCATTTCAGAAAAATCTTCCGGATTGACCATATTGACTGCATAATTGACTGTTTCGGATTGAGCACTGTTCATTAGAATCACTTAAATTAATTAAACTTTAAATCAAATTTGGTAAAATTTTAATTAATTTAGTCTCAATGGTTGGATTCATGACAGCACAGGACCTGACCAATGCCACACTAGCAGCCCTGCAGTCGCAAACTTTAGCCCTCCACCAAGAGCTGGATCAGGTGATTGGCACTTCCACCAAAGTGCCGCGGTTGTTATACGGTGATGAATATTACGAGTGGAAGTTCCGCTTTGAACAGTATTGCAAGGCAAAGGAACCTGGCGTGTGGAGATGCATCATGAATGGTCCAAGAACCATAGTGTATAGCACAGAGCAAGATCCCGAAACTAAAATTCCCAAGCCTATGCACTTATGGACTCCAGAGGACGTCAAAATCATAGAGGAAGATGAGAAGGCCTCTGCAACACTAACCGATATCTCTATCGCGACCAGGAACTGTAAAAATGCTAAAGAAGTTTGGAGTGAGTTGCAAAATCTCTACGAGGGAAACGCTGACATGAAAGCGAGTAGGGTGAACCAGCTGAATTAACAATTTAGCTCGTTCAATCATATATATGGGGAAACCATCGAAAATCAGATACGCCGTTATCTCAAACTGGTTTACCAGATGATTTCAGCCGAGATCACCCTCACAAACAGCGCCATGAACCGACAATTGTTGAATTTACTGCCCAAAAGTTGGGATGCAGACGTGGGCATGATAAAAAAGACAAAGAACCTGAACGACGTCACTCTCACTGAGATTATAGCTACTATCAAATCATGTGAAATTGATAACAAAGAAAGGGAGATCAACCATCAGAGCAGTCTGATGGCCGCAGGGATGACAGGTTAGAACGCAACTTTAATGTCACAGAATCTCGTCTATAGTCCTCTGCAAGGAACTGCACAAGCACCCGGAGGATCAAATGTGGTGTACAGCCCTGTTGTCACGCCTCAAAACACTCAGTACGTGTATGGGTTTCAATCTCCAAATCCTACAACGGTCTCAGCGGCTCAAGTCCATACATAGTTCCATGCTCAGTATCCTAACGTGGTTTTCAGTCCTGCAACTCCTCAAACCGTGCAACAAGGCGTTGTTCCTCAAACAGGTGCACCTGTCCCTGGCTCTGCACAGCCCGCACCCAACTCTGCGTTTCTCACTAAGGAGAACGAAGAGAAGCTGGCAATTTCTACATCAATGATCAAGAGCTTGAACGCCTTCCTGGCAGGCGATCTGACCCCTCTATCTATTAATCATGGAGGAAGACCTGGATGAGATCGATGTCTCCTGGAACTTAGCAATGGCTGCTTTTCGGGTCAACAAATTTCAGAAAAAGTATGGAAGGCAACCTTTGTCCAACCTGAAGACTCGTCTCACAAAGGACAAACTCAGGTGCTACCGATGTCATGAGCCAGGCCATTTCGCTAGGGAATGCAAGAAGCCACCATCAGGGTATGTATCATCCAGGGTCGCCGATATACAGAGTAGTGACAGACAGTTGGTTTCCGTCTCTCCTTCCAAGTTAACTACGAGTCCATCTGGCAGCTCAGGCGGGAAGTCCACAACACTTGTGGCCCAACAACATGAGGGCTTCAACTGGGCAGATGCTGCAGCTCAAATGGAAACCATGAATCTATCTAAAAACAGCAACCACTGCATGATGGCGCAGACAACTAAGACACCCTATCTTTCAGAAATGGTAAATCGAATACTTTGTTCTTATAGTTGTCGTTTTAAATTATCTCAAATGCGCGCCCACAATTCAACTCTTGCGGTTGAATATCAACAAGCTGCGTCACAGAACATCGCCCTTAAACCTAAGAACAAGCTTCTTATGGAGAAGGTCGAAGCGCAGAAACAAGATGTGGCTCAGCTAAAGCTAGACTTGAACCAACAGCAATGTTGGGTCTACGACTACAAGGTAAAATTAGCTGAAAAGGACGTAGAACTTCAAGCAGCCTTAGCCAAGCTGAATTCCTTGACAGGGAAGCTTCATGAAAATGAAATAAATATTAAGAAATTTGAAACTTCTAGAAAATTAGTCAAGGACTTATGTGACCTCCGGCTTAATTATCAAAAGAATTTTACCAAGGGTCTTGGGTATAATAGGGCACCTCCACCATATAATCATAACTACACTAGAATGCCTGAAACTGAGGAAGAAACTGAAAATGCTGAAAAATGATGTATGGTAAACCGTCAGATTATTTATCTAAATCATGGACGCCCTATTACCTTAAGTTCTCCAAACCCACTGAACTCAAGAAGGATGATGTGTTTGTGGCTTCTACATCACTTCCTAGTGAAACTAGTAATCGTCCATCTGAGAGTACGATGGAATTGGAGACAGAAATGCCTAAGGCAAAACCACCCACATCCTCTACAAAACTTAATGAAAAGGAATCTTCTGATGCTCAAACTAAATTTGTGAACGATACTAATGTGTCTAATTCATGTGCAGAAGAAATTTTAGTTGAGGACATCACACAGGATGATGAGGAAGAATGTCTGAATATTCATTCAGACAATTCAGCTGATCATTATGCTTTTTATAAACCTGCCTTTGACATTTTAAATCACTTTCTTGCTGAACAATTTACATACTCAAACAGTGTTGGTTGTATTGAACATTTAGACAGTTTAAATTCTGATACTGATGTTTTGAATGATGATAATAGCTGTAACAACTTGTGTGATGGGAAAATGAACTTAGCTGCAGGATCTACATCAACAGATGACTCGGCCTCATCAGCTTCAGCTGAGGATACCGAATGTTTTCAGCTGAGGATACCGAAAGTTCATCTTCAGCAGAGGATATCGAATGTTCACCTTCAGAGGCCGCATCTTTTGATGCATCTCATAGGAATGCCAGTGTTAACGATGACCAACCAACTGTTTCTGTCAATATTGATGGTGACATTATTCCAGAAGATTTGGGTGACTCAATACAAGGGACTGATTCGGAAATGAAAACAGATGAACACAAATCTAAATTTGATTCAAATGAAACCTCTACATATGATAGTGAATCGGAACCTAAAATTTCTGTAAATTGCGAGGTTCCATCACCATCTGCTAAAATTTCTGAACATGATGTTCCTGTAGAGTCACTCGTGTCCTCTACAGAATCTGTCACAAAGCGTGATTTGAAGAGTAAGGCTAAAAAGAAAAGAACACGCCGATCTAAAAAGAAGAAAACCAAAGAAGCGTCTTCAAACAATGCAAAGGCAACCGCTGAGTCCTCTTGTCAAACTGAGGAATTAACTCAGCAGTCGCCCGTTTCTTGTTCAAAGTCCTGCAATTCAAATCACAAATCTAACAAGTGTGCTGATGGTTGTGCGCAGGACACCACCAAGCCAAAGACCGTGCAACAGCCGTCAATAAACGCCAGCAAGAAACTGACCGACAAATTGCCCAGAATTTCCCAAGCTGAACGGACTGTTTTCTTCCAGAAGAGGCAGACCTGTTTCAACTGTGGATCTCCCAGGCACATTGCTCGAAACTGTCAAAGGACCTTTACCTCTTTCCATACTTTGTACTCCAGACATCAGAAGGTTATGCCTAATCGCCAATAAGGCTCAATTCGTGGCTAAGTCTTCTGATCAAGACTGGAACTTGGCCAAGAAACAAAATGTTAAACCCTTGAGACCCTCGGTTTCCCAGAATCCCCCTAGCACTCCTAGGAATGTGCAGAGGGCTGATTCGGTGACCTAGAAGCCTAAGTCAGTGGCCAAGAATCAGTCAACTCTCCCCTTGTCTAGTAAATCAAAAGCAAAAGCATCATCAACCTCATCCTCAACTAATTTGATCTTTCGTGAGGTTATTTATGTTATTGCAAAGGCAAACCCAGATCTTCTGTGGCCTGGGTTCCCGTTTCTAACTAAACCTATTGAAATGTGCAGGAACATCTCTGGCGCGCTCTTGTTCGATTATGGTATATTGATAGCGGCTGTTCCAGGCACATGACAGGAGACATCTCACAGTTGAATGACATTTAGTTTTTCGATGGCGGGTTTGTTTCCTTCGCAGGTGGAGAAACCGGGAAAATCACGATGAGAGGAACTGTTTGCAATGGAGCCCTGAGTTTTAAGAATGTCAACTATGTACCCGAATTGAAGCACAGTCTGTTCAGTGTGTCTCAACTCTGCGATAATCATCTGGATGTTCTCTTCACAAAGAAAGGATGCTATGTACTAAAACCAGGTTTAATCATTCCAGATGATTGGATTCTTCTGAAAGCTGCAAGAAAAGGAAACGACTACGTCATTGATATGAATCAGGCTCCTTCTGACAAGCTCACATGCCTTTTTCTTCGACAACCGAACATGACGCCCTGCTATGGCATTGCAGACTGGGTCACATCAACATGACGAGTATCTTAGTATAAAATTACCTTAAGCATATCATTAAGGCTGATCTACGCGGGTTGAGTTTTGGATTTAAGTGGACAAGTATATTGACAATCGCCTAGACCAACTGAATCTGCGCATATCGAAAAATGTTCCTTGGTCAGCGTTTGAAATGATTTGATCCCTTAGTAATGCTGTGCTAAATGTTTATGTCTATTTTAATAAGTTCTCCTTGTGATGGTTGGATGCTTGGTTAGTTTACTTGATGAATTTTGGTGGGATGGTTTTCTGTCAAGAGATATTGGACTGGCTCAGTGTACTTTGGGATTTGAGCCAGCCTGATGAAATTGGTTTTTTAAGTCTAAAAATTAAAATTAAGGTTATTGTTCCAAATTGTGCTCAATTGGGCCAAGGATTACTGTTCCGGATTGGACTTGTCCGGTATGGCCCATTTAAATCATTTTGAACAAGCCCAATATAATACTGTTCCGGATTGGGCCTGTCACAAGCCCATTCCTGATTCAAATATCAGACCCAAGCCCATTTCGGAAAATCTATATTGACATTTATGTTCTCATTTCAGATTATTCAAAATCCGAGTTACTATTTGTCCTCTCTGATTCTCTCTCGAACTGAATATTTCGGACTGCCCATTCCGGATCAGGTACATGTGCATTCCGGATTGATCTTCAAAGAATTAGCATTTCGGATTGATAATAGTGTTCATTTCGGATGGATATTCATCCGAAATGATGAACTCGGATATCATTTCGGATTAATCTTCATCCGGGATGCATGTTTATCCGAGATACATAATCCGGATTGATAAGAGTGTTCCGGATTCATCCTAAGTTTGGACCTTTTAAATTGTTGAACCCCTTAACTAATTTGAACTGGCTTTAATCTGAACCTTGACTTCTGATGACCTGTCCAGTTAGTGTTAATTCTGTTAACTCAGTTAACTTGGTTAACTCAGTTATGTCAGGTTACCCAGTTTGCTTCTGTTAGTTGATTTTTACCTCAGTTAATTTTTAACAGACATGGTAGAAGAAGCTTTCGATGCCGTGATGCTGGTTGAAGAACAATTTCACAATCAGGCTGGATATCTTTCAGATCCACCGGCTGAGTATTTTCAGGAGTTTCAGGCAATGATTGTGGGGCTTAACAGTTGTCGGATTGCCTACGCCCTTCATGCAAATCTCGTGATATACAGAGATTTGGTTCACTCATTTTGGAAAAGGGCGCGGATACAACCGAGAGGTGTAGATGGTAGACCTTTCATACGACCATAGATTCAGGGGAAGGAGATTGTAGTTAATGAGGCTTGTGTGAGGGAGGTGCTGCAGTTGACAGATACCTACAGTGATCCAACCACATATGTCAAGGAGAAGGTACTGCCGGTACTCATGGAGATGAGCTATGAAGGTTCTTACCCGCCATTGCTAAAGAAGATGTTTCCGGCATACTGGAGACTACTTATACACATGTTTATGCAATATGTGTCGGAGAACAAAGGTGGACTGGATCAGCCTAATCAGGCACAGACTTCTGCGATTGTTTCATTAGTTATGGACTGGAAGTATACTACTCTGGTTATATTTTCGAAAATATAATGAAAATATTAGAGCAATCCAAGAAAAGGATGCTTCTGTTATATCCACGGTTTATCCAGCTGATTCTCGATGCTCGTTACCCCAATTTAGCAAAGGATGCTACAGATGTGAATTTACTGAACATGAAGCCAATGGGGCCTACCATTTTTGCAACTATGAAGACGAACCGTTCTACCTCGAAGAGGTATTTGTAGGTAGGTTCCCTCTGAAGAAGTTTGGCCAGTTTTCTGAAGTTATAGGTCTGTATGCTCAACCACTTCCTCCTCCTCCTCCTCCAGTAAATGCGATTGTAGCTGAGGAGCATGATATACAGGCAAAGGAAAAAGAGATAGAAGTCGAGGATTTGGTTACAGATGATGAAGTCGATGTTGGACAAGCCTTTCTGGATGATCTTGATGCATTCAATGCTACATTAACTCCTGTTCTACCAGAGTTATCATCCGAGAATCTAGCTGCTCTGATTGCTCAACTGAAGGACATTCAAGAGAAACAAGGTGATTCCCCACTTGACATTCCGTCTGTTGTTGCTAGTACTGTTCAGCCTGATGAAGATGACGAAGACGAAGAAGATGAAGTTCTGTTGATCAAGAGACGCAGAATTGAGCGGAGCATTTCAGCGAGTACATCTGAGGCTCCAGTTGCTGTTACAGTTGCTACTTCTGAGTTTATTACATCTACTGCTGTCGAGAGCACTGCTGCTGAGGTTATTGTTACAGAATCGGTTGCTTGTAACTTGATGGTTGACACGCCTATTGTTTCTACACAGCCCACAGTTCCTGTCATTACGCAGTCTACAGTTGTATCGATTCCTGCTGCAACAACATTACAAATGATGGAATTTGGAGGCAGTTCATCGGGTGCAGGAGGTTCAGAATTGGGTGGTAGTAGTGCCGGTCATTCTGATGATATTGCTGACGATTATATGCGCAGATCTGAGAAGCAGTCATTTGAGTTTGGGGGTTTAGACAGTGATGATGATGATACTGAGGTAGATGTCATTGAGTTAAAGAAACGGGTTGTTGTACTGGAACAGGAGGCCATGTTAAAGGATGCGCAGATTACCTCCCTTCAGAATCGCTTGGATGTTCGTGATCAAACTATCGAACAGCTACATGGGGATGTGACGATGCTGATGAGTATTGTTTTTGATTTGCGGGGCAAGTTAGAGAACAAGTTTGGCAGAGAGTTTAGCGATCCGACAAATGATCCCATGATGTTGAAACCCGTCATCGTGCAACACAGCAGCGTATGGATGAAGAAACCGAAGAGCAGAGATTAGCGGCCGAGCAATTAGCAGCCGAACGTCAAGCTGGTATCGATGTTTACTTGAATGATCCACGCAAGAAGTTCACTGCTAGTCAGAAACGCGCTACAGATCCGAGGAAGAAAAAGCAGATGGTGTTGATGAAGAATGTGAACGTGAATCCTTTGGACGAAAACTTCCAGCTGAAAGATCCTACAAATCAATCGGATAGATTCGTAATGGAGTTGGGGTCGAGCTATTACAGTAAGGTGTAAGAGCTCCGTACACTGATGATGATACGACAGAGCGTGGACAAGGTTGGAGGTTCTTTAATAAATTTGAACGGGAGGTTAGGACTGGTTTTAAGAGTATGAAGACTGCTGAGCCGTATCTGAGAGCAGCCAAAGGAGTTCGTGATGCACACACAGGTAAACGGTTCAAATATGTGATGTGGCCTCCTACGGATAAAGAGTTGGTGATTCCAGTTGCTCCTACCTTTCCAAAAGGAATTTTGAAGAACTTTAACTTATGGTTATACAATCCAAAGGTCGGGAGTGTTGCTATTGTGACGAAAGAGAAGGCTTTCAGGGTGAATGATGTGGTGGATCTAGTTAGTTTCCATGATGAAGATTTACAAGTTTTGGCTTTTCATCAAATACGTACTGCTGAGCTATATGAGGCGTGTGCCAAAGATTGGACGGCTGCAGTTGCTGGGATTATTGATGGTCGTTTGGGTGTGGATGCGGCACGAAAGGACAAATGAAGAAACCTAGGGGGAGATTGTTGGGCTTGGAGCTTAAAGTTTATTCATTTATATTGTATTTTGGGTCTTAGTGGGGCGTAGGGTTGTAGTTTGTGGCTTTGTCATGTCTATAAATAGAGGTGTTAGGTCACTTGATAGGGGTTAGAGAGTTGATCACAAAAACTTGTATCTAACATCCTCTGGTGTATGCAAGTTATTATATTCAAGTTATTCAAGTTGTTATTCATCCTGATCATAATTTCTGCAATTGATTAGGATAGCAATACCTGTTTAATCCGTTTTATGGGACTTATAATTTTTCGTAAAACGCTTGACTTTTGGCTATAAAAGCCTATAAACGAAAATGCAAGAGCAAGGAACACTTACAAGTGGTTCCTAGGATGCAATAGAACTTAGTTGGATGCTCCTTTTAGTTAGGAACTTCCAGAGGAGGGAGATAGAGTTGTGAATGAGAAAGGTGCAAGTTCAAAGGGTGAATCTTTGCACCTATTTATAATTGGAGAGCTTGAAGGAGGTGATGCCATGTGTTAAGGGGTGTTAGAGGGAGCTTACAAGTGTCCTAAACGTGGCATAGCAGTTTGGAAACCCATGGTTTCGAATCAAATGGTTTTGGCAATTTGTGTGGAGGCTAAGCAAATTTTCTGCAGACACAGGCCTCTCGCGCCCCGAGAGAGGCCAGGCCCTTGCCTCTCGGGCCCCGCGAGCGCCCCATGTCAGTTTCAAAGTTTGTCATTTTTAGCCCCTTAACTTATGAAACCTCCTAAAACACCTTTATAGCATATTTAACCCTCCGTAGCCAATATTTGGCATACCCGGGAGTATGCCCAGACATTGTCGAGCTCTCGGTTCGTTAAAAGGTCACTCAGAGGTATAAATTAACACGTGGACACTTTTAACCCCTCCCTTATCCAACTTTCACATTTTTTTCCGATTTAATCCCTCTCGTCCAACAAATGGGACATATGAGAGTTAGGACTTTGTAAAGGATCACTCAGAGGCCCACTATAAGCATGTTAACTCCAATGTCACTCAGAGGCTGGGCATGTTGACATATCAGTCACTTAGAGGCCAAGTTTAAGCATGTTGACATATCAGTCACTCAAAGGCTAATGATTAAGCATGTTGACATATCAGTCACTCAGAGGCTATTGTTTAAGCATGTTGACATATCAGTCACTCAGAGGCTTACGTTTGTACATGTTAACATCAGACAGTCACTCAGAGGCTTAGTTTGAGCATGTTGACACCTTTAGTCCCTATTAGTATTTAATAGACTTAAATAAAATTACAACACGTGTCACTATACTATTGGACACGGTTTTACGAGGTGTTTACAATTTATCAGTCGTCTCGTGATATATTGTATAGTACTTAAGTTAGTTTTCTTATTCGTGATATGTTGGCACTTGTTTTTCTGTTAGTTTATCAATTCTTTGGTCATATACTTTTCCTTATTTTTTTAGTTGTAGCTTCAGCGTGATCGATATACAAGAAGAGTATAAAACAAGGAAGTAGATGTAGTTAAAAACAAGAAGAGTACAATACAAGCAAGTAGCTGGACAAAACACCAAAAACAAAATACGGGGAGCCTCTTGTATCTCTTTCTGTTTTACCAATACATCCGTTCGCTCATGAATTTCTTGTATCTTCTCCTTTACTGTACCAGATTTCGACACATAAAAAAACAATGTTAGACGCTTACAGGTGTTTTAACAAGTAATTGAAAAAGTAATTTCTGGAAGCAATTAAGGCACAAAATTTACTAACTTACCTTCGTTTTAATACAATGCGGGTCATTAATCACGCAACACTTCCTGGTAGACAACATTTGATGTGTAAACTCCGCGTTGTTTAAAATCTTTGGCGAGATGTACCAACACCTTCGTACTTTGTCTTGAAATCCCTCTTGATAACGCCACGTAAAGTTGTCCATGTAAAATACAGAATCCGATAAATAAACACCAATGTGCGGAATTGTTTGACCTTGAGCTTTATTAATCGTCATGGAAAAGCTTAGTCGAATTGGAAATCGTTTTCTTTTCAGCTTGAATGGGAACATGTCATCTTCAAAAAGGGTTATAGGGATTCTTGGCAAAAATACTCATTTACCGGCATGTTGACCGACTGCGATTTCTGCATCAATAACATTTCACATGAAGCCTTTACATATTAACCGTGCCATTACACATGCCATGTGATGAATCGATATTCCGTAGCAATATTATTGGGCATCCAATTTTTAAACGAAGCTTATGAGGCAGCAAACCACTAACATTTAGCGAGTTTAAGAACTCGATCGGATAGAAGTTGTGCTGATCGTCTTCAGTTTCGTTAAAACTGTAATACACTTTTTCCTCCCCTTGAAAAATGTCAATCATTTGATTATTAATCTCGTCAACACTCTCATTTTTAGTTGACAATATGATCTAGAGATTATATAATCTGAAGAATATACATTATCTTCAATTGATGGAAAGATGACATTGATCAATTCTTTTATAGAGTTTTCTCTATTGTTGCACGAATTGTCATGTCATCGGGTATGCGAATATAGTTTCCTTCGATTGGTTCTTCAGTTCCATCGCCGACTCTTAAAAGAAACTCAGAAAACCATGGATCTTTCAACGCTCTCATATTTATAGTCAACCGCATCTGTTTATCAAAGACCAAAGAGGTGACATTCGTAGGCTGGAGTCTACAATATGTGCTCGAGTGCCACGTTTAATAACCGGAAACACCTGTCTGAAGTCACCACCCATAACCATTATCTTCCCACCAAATGGGAGACTAACACCTAAAATGTCCTGTAATGTACGATCAACTGCCTCTATCACCCGTCACTTAGCCATCGACGCTTCATCCCATATGATTATTTTGGCAGACCGGATTAGTTTAGTGGCCCTACTATGTTTTTGATACTTCAATGAATTATTTTCAAAATTAATAGGAATCTTGAATCTCGAGTGAGCCGTTCACCTCCTGGCATATTATTAGCCGCAACACCTGATGAAGCTGTTGCAAGAGCAATAAGACCATGTTTCCGAATTTCAGCAAGCAAGGCATTGTACAACAATTTTTTCCAGTTCCACCTGGACCATCAATAAAGAAGACGCGTGGAATATCATTATCAACATGCATCATGATCTCATCAAACACGTTCTTTTTGGTCCGATTAAGTTTATCTTTGGCACTCAAGTGTTCAGGTTCTAAAACAATCCCATACTCCTCTTGTAACTCATGATAACCTACACCTGTAAGTTAACATCATCTGTTATCTTAGGAAGGTCGAATTCATTGATATTTTTACCCATGGATTGTAGGAAGACACTAATTTTGGTAAGAACCATATTCTAAACTCGTTCGATACTTTGACAGTGTAATCGATGATCTTCAGAAAGTAAATCAAAGTGGTCATTCTATAACTTTCGAATATCTATAGGTCGGCAAAAAATCATTATGGTCGCAAATAACCTTCTAAGAGCATTGGGAAACTTGAATATAGAGGCTTCTTCGAGACATTGTGATAGATATTCATCGTCTTCTATTTAGCCTAACTCATGAGCTGCTTTTCGAAATGTCTCACACCTTTGACCATTAACCATGCAAAGATGTTAAAAAGAAGTAGGCCCTTTGACATTTGACAAAAGTAGGCGTAAGTAGTACCTTTCTCCTTTGGCTGGATTAGCCAAACAATACAACCTCTTTGTTTTTACCGAATATGACGATTCCAATAGCATGTACTTCCATTCCACGTGAAGTGTTTTGGAAAATCTTTATACAAATATACCCTTTCTGTTTCATCGATTCTATTTTTCTAAAAAATGTTGTTAGCATGGTTCTCTTATCCCATTCCCTATCAACAATATTAGACATTATTTCATCATCTCTAAATCTAACCATCTGATAATTTTGGTAGATGAAGTTGCAAGGCTAGAACAGAAGGAAAGATTTGAGAAAGAGAGAAGGAAAAAATGCGCCACATAGCCTCTAGGGGGATATGTAGCGTGCATCCTGAAATCTCTTTATCTCATTAATAACAACCCCTTGCTCACTTTGATCAACTTGAATAACCTGTTTGTCATGTCCTTTATAAACATATTTGAAAAGATATTTCACAAATTTTGTACTTGAGCAAACTTCAACATTGATGTGGCAATTAAACATCATCAAAAGCCTTGGGTTATATGGGACCACCCATCTATTATCAAGTGTTTTTCCTCTACTTCCACTTCTATTCTTCTGTCTCTCCTTCGATACAACGGATATGCATCTTCTCCTTGTGTTGTCTTTTCATTAAATTGTCTAGGATAGCAAAAACGACAAATTTTAGGATCACCCTGCATACAAGGACTGCTTAATCGTAAACTGCCGCATGGGCCGTGAATCATGTGCTTCACAACAATCTCATGCAATTTGGGATGTCTTAGTTTGTTAGGAATCTCAGCATACACAACCTTATCATCATGGTCTGTGTTATTGATTTTGTGTTACGGGTACATGATAAGGAGAAAATGTGCGTGCGACAAACCATGTTTTTGAAATTCGATGACATAAATGTATGCCTTAACTTCCTCGAGGATATGTTTCTTGAAGAGTTGTTCCTCAAGATCTTCTAATTTAGCCCGAAACACTCTTGAAATAAGGTTTGGACGATCTTGTGCAGTTTGACCAACATGTAAATTATCACATATCTCAGGCCACTTAGGATTAAACATCATTGTAAGGAATATATCAGGCTTGCCATCATCTTGAACTAAAGTCATCGCATCTAGAAACCGACGTCGCATGTCGTGAGGCCCTCCGATGAAAGATGCAGGCAACACAATTCTTTTTCTGACTTTGTTTGCATGAACCTCACCACCATTGACGCAATCCACAATACCTTGGTACAAGTCGGCCCGTATCTTAGCCTTGTTTCTTTCACAAAATTCTAACGTGATGTCTTAATCTTTATGTAAACATCTATCACAAACTGTTGTAGCAGTTTACCACTGAACAGAAGCACATTTTCGGTAGATCGAATCTAGAACTTGTAACAGTAGTACTCTCGCATAGCTACGGTTGTTCTACCACTTCGTGTGTTAGCCTCTGAATGATGAAGATATTTTTAAAACAAACAGTTAATGAAATAAAACGCGTTAGGGTATTTTATGATCGTCACTTAAAGAATAATAAATTGTTGGTACCTTCCATTTCGCCTTCGATGTTGTCATTGTTGTCTCATCGATCGATACTCTATGACGTGGTATGTTAGCATGCCAACCTGACTCACCATTAGGAAAAAATATAGGATACGACAATGGATCGTAACAACTGAAGTATGGCTGAATAGTTTGGCTATATTCAGACCTACTGTAAATAACAATGTTTATACGAAGTGATATTGTCATTACCTTCAACCCAAATACCAGCAACCTATATAATCGTCAACTATAAGTAAGTAAAATAAGCAATACTATTAGATAATTGTAATTGATATAATATTTTATGTTGAAGAAAGTAACAATTCAGTTGGTCAAATAAGGTCAAATAAAGTCAAACTACTGATGAGACAACATCTGATAGAATAAAGCCAAACCTCTGATGAGTTTGCTAACCTCTGATAGAGTAATAACATCAGATGTTAGACAAACATTGATGATGTTGCTAACCTCTGATGGAGTAAAACATCAGATGTTAGGCAAATACTGTTGGTGGTAGACAACCATTGCTGGACAACCACTGCTGAGTATAACAACAGTGGTTGAATTAGTGGTTTTGCTATACAACTACTGTTGGTGTGTTAGCAGTGGTTTGTCATCAGTGGTTTCTGATCAGTGGATAGGATTACAAGGAATGAGACTTATTTTCTTAGAAGTTCAGGGGGCATTCATGTCAAGTTTGGTTGTAAGCCATTGTAACAGAATTTATGCGGTTTAGGAGTTATAAATAGGTGGTTCTAGGATTTGTTAGTTAGCTTCTGATTTCATTTCTTTTCTGTAACACATTTCGATTATGTTTTTTTATTGTTTTATTTAATAATTGAGTTAAAGAATTAAACACCCAATTTAGATTTAAACTAAAACATGATTAAAATCAAACAACAACAAATTTAAATTTAAACTAATACATAACTAAAACTAAAACAACTACATAATTAATATTCAAACTAATTCAAGAATAAAAAGTACATGGAAATAAAATTAACTAACCCATAATAAAAAATTAGATTAACCACTTAATATATCATTATCATCATCATTGTGGTGGAGGCAACCATCATCAAATTGTTCTAAGGTTCCCAAACCATTTTTCATCCAACGTGGTTTGTATTCTGCCCCAGGGTCAGTTTCGTACCCTTCAGCCCAACTCGGTAGTTCTTGTGTTTGACTGGGGTTTTCCACATGAGGGCGGTTTGAAGGTGGAGGATGCTTTGGCGGTACAGGAGTGTTTGCCACCGGACGGTGATGCCCCTCCCCAATTCATAGTCCACCAAATTGTAGTTGAGCAAAGGTATAGTCATACACCCAATTCAACTCTTCATCCTTCCAAAAAATGGATCATCATGTTGAGGTTTGTCACCGGAGGAGGGTTTGTCACCGGCGGAGGGTTTGTCACTGGAGGAGGGTTTGAAGTTGGAGGATGATAGACGACCGGATGAAAAGGGCTTGCCACTATAGGGTTTGAAGGACGGTTTGAAACTTGAAAGTTTATATTGCGACAGGATGATCGTCCATGGTTTGAAGGTCCTTGTGATTCAACTGGAATTGGATAACCACCACCATAGCTCTCAATTGATATGTGTTTAGAGTGAATTGTGAAGTGAAAAATAAAATTTTGGTTGGAAAATGAACGGAACTTATAGCCATGCTAAAAACAAAAGCTAATAAATTTTAAAGCAATTAAAAATATTTTGGTTATATATAAAGAAAAATTTAAAGATTTATAGATTAACTTTACATATTTAAATTTATCTAAGTATTATTTCTAATTACAACTGTATAAAGATATTAATTACAAAACGAACCAATAAATAAACATTGTTATACATATGTTTATAGCAGGTAAAAGTTACAAAACAAACCAATAAAAGCGAGAAAGCTTACAACAATGCAAAACCCGGAAGTAGAAAAGCCGAAAAACAATGCAAGACCTAGATGTAAAGAGCTGAGAAACAATGCAAGGTATTGATATTCTGCAACAAAGTAAAAAAGAACTTGTTAGGTTGATCCTTTGAAGGTTTATTAAGTGATGGAAGATTTTGATACGGATTTAGTTAGACTGAGATTAACTTACAGTTGTAGGTTTAAATATTCTTTTGCTTTACTTGCCCGTTCCATGAAGCTAATCTCAGTTGTAGAGCCGAGAAACAATGCACCCTGGACTGTGATGTAGAGTGATTGTAGAGTCCTACAGATTTATAGAGCTCCAAGCATGCTTTACCACCCACCAGTCACTGTTTACTTTACAGCTGTAATAGCAAGTGTAAAGCAATTGTAAAAGCAAAACTGATAGGTTAAGTAGTATAAAATCTAAAGGACAGCAGTAAAAAATAAAAAGATTCTCTGACTTAGGGAGTTGGTATTTGAAAAGGTTAGTATTTCACAGTTGTTAAAGTAAGCCTGGTACTCAAAAGAGTAACTGAGAATATGTCAATTTAAGGTACATTGTAACTAAAAGGTTTGGTATTGAAAAGGGCTCTATACATAACAGGTGTAAGAAAAGTTGACTGTAACATCAGTGGTTAGTGAGTCAGTGATTAAATCAGTGGTTTTGCTATACAAATACTGTTGGTGTGTTAGAATGGTTTGTCATGAGTGGTTCGCATCAGTGGTTTTTGATAAGTGGATAGGATTACAAGGACTGATACTTATTTTCTATAAGTTCAGGGGGGCATTTATGTCAAGTTTGCTTTAATTCATAACGGTTGAGAGATTGTTTTCATTGTCATGCTTTTGTAATTATGATTACTTGCATACGACTCACAATCTCCCCCTCAGCCTAAGATCACTGATTTGTTCATACAAAATGTAAGGAAGATAGGTTAGATTCATAATCGATGAAAGTGATCAAATAGACCAATACAGGTAATGTTCTATTTATACTACAATCCTAACCACTGAGCATCTTATTATGATGTCAGCATGAAAGTGACACGTAACAAAAATAACAAACTAACAACATCTGCTAAGCTAACCACTTCTATACACTAAACATTACAAGAACAGTGATGCCAAAACTAATCTTTATTGCTGATCTTTATTTCTCATCAATGATTCCCTTATTTGGCCTTTGAATTGAAGTTCAAAGTCCAGGGCAATCATGTCTTCCACATCCCTTTCAAGTTCAAGATTCAGCAAGTCTTGGAGATCAGCTGCATCCAGACATATGCATCCTCCATTTTTATCTTTGAACTCTACCATCTGACCTGAGCAATGTCAAGTCATGGTTGTCTTTGTTAGACTTCCATTTTAGAATTTTTGAGTCAGATGGTTTTCTTGGGAGTAGGGTTATTTGCAATGATTTAGGTGAAATAGTCTGCGTACAAGTGTTGAGAGTGAGGCTCTAAGTTTGTCACTTACAGCATCTGTGTGAAACGAAATTTGGTTCTTTATTCCCTCTTTTCTTAATTCATCATGCATCCTTTGATCTTTTTCTTCTACCTGCTTTTGCCTCTTTGCTTGATTCAAGGCAATGATGGATAAGCTAGTGGTTGAAGTTAATCTTTTAGGAGCAAGGGTCTGTTTAAGATTAGAGGTTGTTTGATCATAGGTTGGCTTTCTTGGAATAGAAGGATCCTTTTTTCGTAATTCTTCCAACCTTCTGTAGGTATCTACCACTTTAGATTCTGACCATCTAGCAATTTGCCTTGTTGGTCTATATAAAGCATCAACAAGCTTGGCTTTCATTCTTTTAATTTTGAGAGCATGGTCTTGGCTTTCAATTTTGGCCTTTTTCCAAACAGGAGGAGTAGGCTTCTTTGAAGGATCTTTGAGCATAGAATGAATTCTTTCAATTTCTTCTTTAAGCTCATTAGCCGACCAGCCTTTAAATTGTGCCCTTGTTGCTTTGTAAGGCTTATGCTTCATGACATGATAAAGATAATCTTCTTTCAGTTCTTGATATCAGTGGTTGGCTGTTTAGACATAGACTTACTCAGCTCCTTAGCAAATTCTTCAATGCTTCTGACTTTGCTCAGTTGGTATTACAAGGAGATTTGTAAAGCCCTGTCATCTTTATCTTTGATTTTTCTTTTACAATGTATTCAGCCTATTTAGCCTTCAGCTTAAGATAGTCATCAAAGTTCCTAGGCTTTCTATACCCCAGCAAGGAAGGAAATTCTCTTTTTGTTTGATCTTCTGTTTTGTAGAAAGCTTTAATCTCACTTTAACTGCAAAAATTTCCAATGGGTATAATGCACCCATAGGAAGGAATGAGGAGGATAGGTGCATGATTGGAAATGGGGGAAATGGAGTTTCATAGGTGGAGGTGATGAGGATGGTTGTGATATGGATTGTGATGAGGTGGGAAGTGGTGATTGGTTGTCATCATCATCAGCATCAACAACAAAAGTTTTTCTTTAGCGTTGGAATTTAATTTTAGGAGAAGGTAGATGTGTGGGAATTCGGGATGGTGTGGGCAGTGGTTCAGTTGTGGTTGGGAAGGTGATCATGGAAGTGGTTTGAACAACATCTGTTGGAACAGTTGTTGTTCCAGCATCTGTTGTCACAACATCTGCCCTGACATCTGCTGTCGGCTAGTTTGTCTCTGAGCAATGATGATTGGTTGAACAACCTTCCATAGCTCATCAACATTTTGTGTGGGAGATGGTTGAGGTTAGGAGTTTTGTAGGACCTGCTTCATCATAGTTTTGAGGTCATCTATAAATGATTCCATGGAAGACATCCTCTCCGTCAATTCTTTATACCTTAATTCATCACCTAATCTAATATGATCATCTGAATTCCTACCAAAGGTAGTTATATTTGGATCTTCTACTGGAGTAAACTCCATAGTATCAGACCCAAATGCCCCTTGTTCTTGGTTCTGGGACTTCCAACTGGCTCAGAGAATATAATTGTAGCCTCAGTAGTTGTTGTCGTCAAGGAAGTCTTAATTATGTAACCACTGTCTAACTGAGCCACTGTTGTAGCAGCAGTTGTAGTAGTTGCTTCACTTGACCTACCACCAAGAGTTACATGTAACTCTTGGGGTGTAACCTCCTCGATTGCCTGTGGGCTAGTAGATAGAGTTGTCTCAGACTCAGTTAAATGTGGAGGTTGACTCTCTTTAATGGGTGAGTGAGAGGGACTGGTGAGTGGCTGAGTTTATCTATTGCCTCAAGCAAAGGTATAAATGTGGGTGGAACTGGAGTAGTGGGTAAGAGAGTAGAAAGAGACATAGCCATGGGAGAGGGCTAGAGAACAAATGCTCAAGTGAAACATCTACCTCATAATGCGGTGTCCCTGTGCTTACAACTTGTTCCTTTTGTGAGGAAACAAAAGGAGCTTGTGATGGTGGAGATCTTTGGACCATCTGCTGTGAGGAAGTAGCAGCAGTGGTTGTAAGTGACTTTTGTGATGTCACAGGTAAGACATTTGGGATCTCATCTTCCAGAGCTACCTTTTTGGGGTGTTTGGTGGGCTAAGTGGATTTTGTTGGTTTCTTTTTGGGTTTAACTGGTGGGGGTTGCACAACACTGGTTGTAGTGCTGTGGTCACCAGGAGCAGTTGACTCAGCAACAGAGGAAGGAGCAGTGGTTGTAGAAGTTGTCAAAATCTGCTCAGTCTCTGTTGCTTTAGTTTTCAACACCTTAGGTTTTTGAGTTGAGAGCCTAGTAAAAGTTTCATGTTTGAGGCTGCCAACTTCACAGATGACACCTTGTTTAAAATCAGACTCGAAAACTTATTTTTGTAAATAGAAACTCAACAACCTAGGGTGTATCAAAAAACTTTACCCTTTTTAAGATTGTTAAAATTAGCAACAAGATCAGAAAACAATACCTGAGAAAAGTTAAATTTTGATCTGGTTAAAATAGCATAACCCAGGTATTGAATATCCAAAGGTATTTCGTTGAAAGCGGTTGTTTTTGCTGACAGGCATAGTAATAGGGTGTGAAAAAGAATTTCATGCTAGCGGGAAATTCCTATTTGAAAATGGTAATACCTGAAAGCTGACCTTCATATCCATACTCTATGAATTCTGCATGTAAATCTTTCTTTGAGAAAGATGTGGGGTCATCAAGGTCATTAAGACCGAAAGTGGTGGAGATAGTAGAAGGAGAGATTTGGACAAGTGACCGTCGAATTTTTGAGGTGATGGCAAATGACTTTTTGTTATGAACTTGAAGTTCAGCATTTGCCCAAAACTGGTGGAGGGTGTCGATGTAGATCGGGGCTTTTGCAAGTAACATCTTTGTATGATGATGTTTGTAGAACATCAATCATGGAGTGAAACGCAATATTATTGTTGGTTTTGTCGAATATTGGAAGGTAAGATATTCTTGTTTGAAGATAAGATTCATGGTGAATAAGTGAGTATTTAGGGTTTGAAAGAAGAAGAGAGTAATGGAGAAATTTATGTAGGATTTTTTGGTTTTGAAATTGAAATGGCAAGTGGAAACTTTGTTTAGATGAAACAGGGTTTATAAAGGAAAAAGTGAATGCTGACGTGGCAGCGATTTCCAAAAGATCTGATGGCTAACATCTGTGCACGTGTAAACTCTGATGGATAATGGATGACAGTTGTTTGAAAACCTCTGCTGAAGACCAGCAGTGGTTCTGAACAGAGGAATGATCAGTGGGATTTTACACTGTCAGAGGATAGAATACCAATGGATGGGGAAAACAGTTGTTTCACCAACAGTGGAAGTAGAACAAATGATACACTTTCAGCAACGAATAGATTTTTATGCCAAGCAGAGGTTTGGAGAAACAATGGTTGTAAACAGACTTTAGAGATTTATTGAAAATTTTCAATTTTAGCTATTTTTAAGGTTAGATTTTTTATTTTCATTGCTTGGAATAAAAATCTATTCGTTGCTGAAAGTGTATCCTCTATTCTACTTCCACTGTTCGTGAAACAACTGTTTTCCCCATCCTGGTATTCTATCCTCTGACAGTGTAAAATCCCACTGATCATTCCTCTGTTCAGAACCACCGCTGGTCTTTAGCAGAGGTTTTCAAACAACTGTCATCCATTATCCATCAAAGTTTACACGTGCACAGATGTTAGCCGTCAGATCTTTTGGAAACCGCTGCCATGTCAGCATTCACTTTTTCCTTTATAAACCCTGTTTCATTATGATGCTATTTACACATGGAGAACAAAAATTTATCTTTATTCCATGTTTAGCATACTAATCCAAGAGATCAGACTTTCAAAAGTAGATGTATCTAATGCTTTTGTTAGAACATCTGCCAGTTGATCTTTAGTTGAAGAATGTAACAATTCAGTTGGTCAAATAAACTCAAACTACTGATGAGCCAACATCTGATGGAATAAAGCTAGACCTCTTATGAGTTTGCTAACCTCTAATAGAGTAATAACGTCAGATGTTAGGCAAACACTGTTGGTGGTAGACAACTATTACTGGACAACCACTACTGAGTATAACATCAGTGGTTAGTGAGTCAGTGGTTGAATCCATGGTTTTGCTATACAACTACCGTTGGAGTGTTAGTGGTGGTTTGTCGTCAGTGGTTTCTGATCAATGGTTGAATTCGAACAACTAAAAAATCATTGTCTTAAGTAATGAACATTGTTAAAGATAGGTGTAAGAAAAGTTGACTATATTGAGAATTGTTCAAATGACAGGTGTAAGAAAAGTTGACTATATTGAGAATGGTTCAAATGAAGTTAGATTCTAACTACGGATTATTATTTGTATATTGTTAGGATCTGAGTTTGAAACTATTTATAAAAGTTCTAAAAATGGTAAATGAAAGAAGATAAATCAGATGAACTTGCAGCGGAATAAATGAACTTTAATTCATGACAGTTGAGAGATTGTTTTCATTGTCATGCTTTCATAATTATGATTACTTGCATATGACTCACAATCTCCCCTTAGCCTAAGATCACTAATTTGTTCGTACAGAATGTAAGAAGATAGGTTAGATTGATAATCAGTGAAAGTGATCAAATAGAACAGTACATGCACTGTTCTATTTATACTACAATCCTAACCACTGAGCATCTTATTATGATGTCAGCATGAAAGTGACACTTAACAAAAATAACAAACTAATAACATCTGCTAAGCTAACCACTGCTATACACTAATATTACAAGGACTGATAGAAAACACTGATGATACATCCTCTGTTGGTCTTCAGCAGAACTTTGCCTTGACAGACCTTTAGCTTTGATCTTCAGCAGAGCTTTGTCTTGGCAGACCTTTTAGCTTTAGTCTTTAGCAGAGCTTTTCCTTGGCAGACCTTTTAGCTTTATTCTTTAGCAGAGCTTTGCCTTGGCAAACCTTCAACTTTAGACTTCAGCTGAGCTTTGTCTTCAACAGAGTTTAGCTATGGCAGACCTTGGACATTTAGTCTTCAGCAGAGCTTGACTTGGGTAGATGTTACATTATTATTTGGATCAGAGGTTGTAGTATATTTTGGCTTTCTATCATTTGTTATTTTGTAGGGTTCAATTCCAACAATCTCCTCTAGAACAGATGATGCCAAAACACAGGTTATGTTCTTTTATATTTTATTCGATGATTAAAATCGGGTAATGATGATAATAAAACAGTTAAGAGGACTCACCAAGGATAATCCAACACCTTCAATATCGCCTCGTGAGCTTTTTGGTCCTAAAGAGAAAACAAAAGTAACACTAAGTTGCATATTTTATATTTTAGCAGACTTTAACCCATTTGACCAGTCTAAGATTAAAATTACAACCTCTATATTTTGGCGATAGATGACAAATTGACAATAACCATTCAGTATATTATATTCATAATGGTCCTCATTTGAACTCTTCCACATGCTTTTCAAAGTAAACACCTTCATACAAGCCTCATCTCTAGCTAAACTATTTAATTAAATTATCTATAACTAGTGCATTGTTCTATTAAATAACATGATGAAATTTAAAATTTTATATTTAGCATACCAAATTCCTTTTTCACTGCTAATACCAATTGCTCAGTCGCCATTGCTTATATTTATTTTCAGTCACTTCAATAAACAAATAATAGATAATACCTCCTTTAAGCCCATTTTTATTTTCAGTTAATTTTACTAATACGAAAAAAAAGAATATATACATGTAGAATTTTACCTTATTGTGATGAACATAACTATCGCAAACCAGAGCCTTGACCTGGACTTGAACATTGTTAGGGCCTATACTTTTTAGAAAAAAATCAAAAATAAGAACCTGGTATAAATAACTTATTAGATGTGGAGAATTTTGTATAAGTAGAAACCTAACAAAGGACGATGGTAAGGCTGAATTTGAAGGTTCTTGAACCAAGTCGCAGTGCTCTCTTTTTCACCTGTTCATCGGTCTTCATTTTCAACTGTATTCACATTTTCAGAAAACAAAAACCCTAATCAATACAAAAATATGTACTCTTTCCATAGATCCATTCACGAAACATTAAAAAAACACAAACCAACACAGATCTTAAAGTATTATAACAGATTTGACAAAGATGTTTAAAAAAACTTACAATATATAAAATTTCACAAACAAAAACGATAGATATGGTAAAAAAGGGTACCAATCTGGCCCCAACCAAGCCTTGTGTCATCGTCTTCCACCCACAACCACAGATCTGGCGTCGTATAGAGAGAAACCCTAGATCCACCTTTGATCGCCAGAGAGAGAGAGAGAGCAGATGGAGAGGAGAGGCGGATAAGAGTGAGAAACTCTAGATCTATTTGTGTCCATGTGTTTTTATTTGAGTGATATAAGGGTATTATTGGAAAGTAACTTCACATATGTGTTTCATGTGCTTAAAAGACTTGTACATCATGCATTAAAGGAGTTTTAAGGGAGTGGCAAATTATCTTAAATTACCATTTGGATATGCTTATTAATATAGTATAGATGTATATGCGCGTACACACACAATGTGTGTATATATATATATATATATATATATATATATATATATATATATATATATAACTTTAAACGAAATTATACAAACATTCCATTTACAAACTTATAAAAAGGGATTTGTTGAATAAGGAATTAAAAAAAAAACTAATTTTAATATAATAACTCTAATTATTGATAATAAATTTATTATAAAACTTTTGTTTGTTGAAAATCTTTAAATACTCAAGTTCTAAGATCATAAAATATAAGATTACAAATTTATAAAGTGCAGAATTTATAAAGTTTACATTTAGTTAAGTTGATATTTTTCTTATAGAAAAAAATATCATAGAAACTCAAGGGCCTTTTCTGCCAACTTTGAAAGATCATTATACTAGATAAATATTTTTATTTTCATTTTTGAAATGCCATAAAACTACGAGGACTAGTATTGTGCCAACCTTAAAACTTTTCAAACAAAAAAAAGTCCACACCCGCTTATTCAGTTCATTTACTTTCTCCGACGACATCACCGTTAAATCCGGCAATGTCCAAAAACCAATCATTCCTTACTTTACTATGCGCCTAAATCGATCTTATGCAATACCAATACCAAATCAAACTGAATCGGATCTTCACATCAAAATTGTAATCCTTTTTTAGAACGAAAAATTTGAATCAATCAAGTTTGAACTAGTAACTAATCCCAACATGGAAGTACTGAAAAAACTCATATAAGCAAAAAATCTCACATGAGACATATAATTATCACTGTAAATAAGAACCATAATTCTAGCAGTAATGATTAATATTAACATAATAGAAGTAAGTGGATTGATCAAGTATCCGAATTCTAAAGAAAAATCGTTATTTATAATTTAAGACCATACATATTGATAGCAGAACTGCTATTTATTTGCTGAATAGACAGTTTCAGAGAAAAAATCATGACTAGCACTCGAGTATCATTGTGCCACCAGCTGAACCACCCGATCATATCCATCTTCACTAGACTATAATGCTTCTCCAATTCAGGAGGAAACCCAATAAATATGGGAAAACCCCATTGTGGGAATCGAACCAGACCTAATGGTCCCTAAGTCTTATCTCACCTCCAAGATGCCACTAAGTTATAATGCCATGGGCATAATTGTTTCTTTAAATCGGTTGTTGGTCGACTTATCTATTTAAGCAAACCCTTGAATAATTGTCCTGCTGTGTCGACTCCGCTGAGCTTTGGAGTCGCCAGACTAGTTCTTATTACCGATTATTTAAGTTAATATTTACTGCTTTTTTATTAATTATTATATTTCGATTATTGATTTCTAATCCGATTTTAGATAATATATATATATATTACTTTTTAGAACTTTGGTCATCGGCCGTCCAAAAAATATTTTGCTTGGATGACATAATGTGATTCCCACACCTTCAATAATACTCGCATGTTTTCTTTTTAAAAGCATATAAGTACACACACTTGTTTTATAGTACTTTATGCTATAAGTTTTTATATTAAATTAAGAGTTAAACGTCAATTTAGTCAATGTGGTTTGAACCATTTTGTCAGTTTAATTTAAATGTTTCATTTTTCGTCTATGAGTCCAAAAAGGTTTCATCGTTGCCATTTTAGTCAACTCATTAACTTTATCCATTATTTCTGTTAACAAGAAAGGCAATTCGGTCATTTTATATGGCCGAATTGCTTTTCTAGTTAACAAAATTACATATAAAATAACCGAACCGCCCTTCTCGTTAACAGAAAAATGGATAAAGTTAACCCAGTGGACTAAAATGGCAACGATGAAACCTTTTTGGTCCCACATGCAAAAAATGAAACATTTGGACTAAACTGACAAAATGACGCAAACCACAGGGACTTAATAGCATTTAACTCTTAAATTAAAGTTAACGAGCTTTGAGGACCCGCACGTTTAGACCGAAGCATAAAATGTATTAAGAAATAAACAAAGAATGTGAAGATAATCGTTCGAAACGTAGGTAAAAGAAATACAAACAGGTTCACTTTGATGAGTTGATGTCATTTCTAAAATAAAGTTATCGACTTAGGTTTTTTTTCTAAAAAAATACAAGTGAGCGAAAGTGAAATCACGTATGTCAATTGCTAAATGATTAACTAATAGTACTAAGGACTTGCACCTTGCAACGTGCCGTAAAAGTATACTAATTGCTTTACCTAGAAGAGTAATGGGTAGTATATGGTTATTAAATTCAAAATAAAATCATAATTATTATTTGATTTAATCAAAACATAGTTATACAAACATCATACTTACACATAAACTATAATTTAATCTTATTTAAACATGTTATAAGTATCGAAGAAGCTGACTAAGGGGTTGTTTGTCAACTTCTGAATGGTTAAATGCTGAATCAATAAGAGGTCTGAACCATTAAGTGCTGAACTAGTAAGAGATCTGAACCATTAAGAGGTCTGAACTATTAAGAGCAAGTATAATGTTTATCCGTTCAGAGGCAAATATCTGACCAATTCTGATTAGAGGTCTAAACCATTCAGACTTAGTATAATACTTAACCATTAAGAGGCAAATGTCTGAACAAGTCAGACATCTGCTTACGAAACAAACAGTCACCATTAAGTGTTGAACCAGTAAGAAGTCTGGACCATTAGGAGCCTCATTCAGAGGTAAATATATAACCCCTAAATCTGACAACTTAAAGATAAATATGAATTTGTCAAAATCGAAACATAATCCTTCAAATAAGATAATAGTAAAATAAAAATACACAATATATTAGTTTTAGTAAAATAAAAATACATTTCCTATAGTTAATAAAAAAATACAGAAATTATTTGTCTAGGAATTAATTTATATTTAAACAAACTAAAAAAATACTATACAGTATAATATATTTACTTATGATAATATAGTAGGACACCATCTCAATTCTCAAAGGAAAAGAAAAAACCAGAGGCTTGTGCATAAAAGGCAAGTATATGAGAGTGACAAGAAACTTGTCAATTAATAAAGGGATAAAATGTGGGGTGTGGGCTTGGGTTGGGAGCGTGAGTTGTCATTTAATATTAACTTTTTCACCTTGGGTTGGCGTTTGGTATAGCGTAACTTCTTTGGCGTGGGTATTCAAAGAAAAATCCACATGACTGGCTTTGATTGGTTACTTTAATTAAAAGAAAAATCCACATGGCTGGCTTTGGTTGGTTACTTTAATTAAAAGAAAAATCCACATGGCTGGCCATGCCATGCCAAGCTAAGCCACGCCCCTTCCACACATCACTTTTTTTTGGCGTGGCTTGATGAAGCCTACCTCCGTCACATGTCGTACAAAACAACCAACCCAAGCCCCCACACCCAAAGAAGATCTAATTGCTATATATATAAATATGCTATGTCGGAGTTGTCTTTTTGTGTGATTCTTTTTAGTTTTGTTCTGTGTAGTTTTTTTTTTCAAACTTTCAATCCAGCTCATATACTTTAACTAATATACGCTTTTAACAATAGTTCTGTTTTCATTTGATACCTTTCGTTCGTTAGTTTTTTTTAGAATATGATGTTGTCGGAACCGGAATCAGTATTCGTTTTTATGGTTTTCGATCGATGTATAACATGACTTTTTTTGTTAGATCATGCAACTTTCTTTTGTAATGAAACCATTGTTAATAAATTTTTTTGTAAGACAGAAACCGAGCCTTACAAATTTAACATTCATGTTGCAACGCTCGGGTTATGAATATCGGAATTGTTTAGTTGTTACCTTTTCTTTCTCCAAAGAACCGAACATGTGTAGATATTGTTTTGGTTATGTTACACCTTTTTTTCTTTTCTCTTTCGCTTGCTATAACATGTGTCAATACCATAACGAACCAAACCCACACCGATCGAACTTCTGTCGCATCGTCGCGGCAACGCACATTTTGAATCTTGCTAGTTTCTTTAAAAATATGTAAAACTATGTATGGTATCTTGAGTATAAAGTAAATTATATATACACTTTTTTTAGCCGTGAATATTCTCTGTGACCCGCAAGCCATCTATGGTTAATTTTTTTGAATGGTAATGCTTACACTTTCTAAATTAAACGAAATAAATTCTAAATTACTATTTGTTTGGGATTGAACCTAAAACCTCATTTCTAAGAGGCATAAGCTTCTATCAAGTGGGCTAGCCCCACGTTAGCATGGTTAATTAATTAGTGTTTAGTGTGTTTGTGGGATATGGATAATATACGAACCATCCTATTTAAATAAATAAGAGTGGAATCCGATTAAAATCTTAAGAATATGACGACACCTTAGTCTGAAAAGTATGTCAAGTTAAAATACGATATATGCATTGATAATGGCATGGTTGTAAAGTCGATAGGCGTTTCCTAGTCAGTCGATCGGGGAGTTGAGAGTACTCGGCCTAGACAGAGAGTACTCGGGGAGTACTCGGACATGTTAAATTATAAAGAAATTAGTTTTCAGAAATTAAATACATGTCAAATAACATAAATTTACTAATATTATAACAAAATACGTGAAAATGATATTTATTCTTTAATATGATAGGTATAGAAATTATGTGTTATTTTTTTTAAGTCAAACTCAGCCCGAGTTGATCTACTAGATCCGATTTTGGTCAAGGTCGACCGCTTTTGATCGATTCCAAGTAATTAGACGGAGTTGAAGAAAGTCGCCTGAATATCCTACCTTGTAGCGACTACTCACGAACTACTCGACCTTGTTTTATAACCATGGTTAATGGAAATTCTACTTTTAAACATCTAGATAAAACGCATATCTCATTTATACGTCACATGTCTTTCGAAAGAAAACACACCATTGATGATTTTTGTATAATAAATTATTGCAACTAATGTTATTCTACACTATTTACTTTCAAAACAGTTTAGTAAAATATTCTTTTTAGCTGATAACTTAATTTAATTGTAAATAATTAAACTAAGCTAATTAAATTAGTATAAAATCAGTGAATTTTTGGTTTTTACTATTGTTACACTTGTATATCTTATTCTTTATCTTTTTACACATACACTCTCTCTATATGTATATATAGAGAGAGTTTGGCTACAAAGTCTATTTTTCCTATAAAGTATACAAAGTCATAAAACACCACAATTTCAACCATAGAACACATTCAAAACCCACAGATAACAGAGCGAAGAACACTAAAACACAATATCCAAACCTTACAATCCGTAAAAACTTTAAACACACCATTGCAGAACTATGGATATAAAACATAACATGATAATCAACATAAAACACACTAATGTTAGTCATTCGATAATAAAGCCTTATTATCAAAACACAACACAAAACCCACAAATATGATGTTTTAGTAATCTTCACTTTATTATTTATGGATTTTAAGTGTGTTTTATGGTTGACATTACGGTGTTTTATGACTTTTTACACTTTATAGAAAAAAATAAAATTTGTACCCAATTCCCACCCTTGAATATTAAGTCCATATTTTTTCCTATATTAATTAACAAGTTTCTTCATATACTCATGTTTTATCACACCTCGACTCGCAGCGGAAGTGCACGCGTGGAGATACATGGTATGAATACGTTATTTAAAAAGATACTGTATTACACAACACAAGCGTCGGTTACAACGTTTGATTACACACTAAGGTTCACTGTACATGCACTAATGTTCCAAAAGCGGTTGTCTTTGCTAAGCATGCTTCTATGTACAGTAGTATTCGATCAACAAAACTTGAAACCCATAGGCACTTCACTTTATTCTTCTTTAGCTTTACCTGAAAAGCATGTTAAGTTTGAACGGTCAACTACAAATAGCTGTGAATTTCACTGTTTTAGGGTGTTTCACAATTTAGTTTGAACCGGTTGATTTTGCATGTTTGACATGAAATTATACTAAGCCCACAAGTGAAACCTTGATTGTTCTCCAGTGTCGTGTCCCACAACCGACACCTCAACACTTTACCACCTCAAGTAGCTATGTCTGACACCACATAGCGTGTTCACAGAATTGCATGGACATGTGCAATTGCAGTAGAAGCTATGGCATTTGTGCCAGATCATTTGGGTTCGTCAGACCAATAGTACTATTCACACATCCACCGGCATATAGTTGATCACTCGTGTTTGTGGGGACTTTTCGTGTGTTAGTATAACTCAGATAATTCACATCACAACATATATGTATGTGCAAGTATGTCCGTATGTAACATGCATTTCACCCCAAGTAAAACAGTAAAACAGTTTGAAAGCGGGGTAGTGAAACTCACCTAGTATATAGCACGACTATCACAGGATGGGTAAGTATCAATGCTCTATCCCTTTGGTCCTGACATTAGTTCGTGTTTGGTTATTACCGAATACAGTTTTCAATCCCGGTAATCGCAATAAATATGGTTCAGATGGGGATAATCATCTGAGACTCGACCTATATCCTAACAGTAGAGCTATGAGTATTATCTTAGTGTCAGATTTCAGTTTGGGTTCCGGGCACCGTTTTGCGTGCCAGTCAAAGTCGTTTGTTTTAGATGTTCGGAAAGTGGTATGATCATACGAATTGTACTAATGAATTGTTCATTAGAAATGATTAACTTTATATTAAGGGAGTTCAGTCGTTTGGGGATCCCAGGTTGCCCGATTTTAAGTTTCCTTTTTCGTCGACGAGAAGTCTCCCAAACTGGCGTGTAATGTACCCAAAGTACCCATTTTGCCCCGGAACAGTCCAGAATGACTATGGTGTTCCACTTATTGTCAATTTAGTCGTTGGTCAGTTCGCGGTCTCGGCAAGTTCGTTATACGTTTACAACTGCCGATTTTGTATAAAATAATAAGATTTTTAATTCCAAAAATCATTACTCAATCGATATATTTCATAAATTTCTGAAAATTTTTATATAAGTTGGTAAACATATATAAAATTCAGTAAAAATATTTTTAGAATTTATAAAACTAATTTATTAATTTTAATAAATTCACAAGAAACTGTATTTTAACCGAAAATTTACATGCAGAATGATCCGACTTTCAAAAATTTTACAGAAGTATCCCAATATTTTTGGGAACCTCCTGGAAAAATTTGAGATTTTTCTGAATTAGTTATACAGCTTTTCCGGCTACCGAAACTTTGCGACAACGCGATTTTTGAAACCATGTCAAACTCAGTCAATGATCCCCAAACGTTTCCAGAATGTTGTACAAATTAAATTCAACATCCCTATAATTTTTGGTGATTTATGGAGCTCGTTTAGTATTTTATCCGAATTTATTCCTTTAGACAGTTAAAAATTCACCAAAAATCACCAAAAATTCAGAAAATTCTAAACTTTAATCGAATCTTACTGTCACCATGAGTGACCATCCTGTAATTTTTAAAGTCTTAAAAATACCCACTCAAAAAGTTATACAAAAACTAAGTTTACGACTACTAGTTTCAGTTTTCGGGTGTTATAACTCGCGTTTCTCGATTAAATGAGCGGTCTCTACCCTTCCAAGTGCTGTTCTAAGCTAGGATCAGTACCTATATACCATATACAACACAAATATGCATTTAACCTTATCAATCAAGCCTCTTATCAAGTCTTTTTCCCTTATGGTTTGAATTGTCCGTTTAGAGTCGAATAAGTAGGAGTTTTGATCCATAATCCGAGTTTTTGTATCATCAAACAACATGTATAACTTGTTATATGGTTACCACGTTTCCACAACCTTCATGGTCCACGACATCAAATATTCATGGATCAAATTAAGTTATTTTTGTTTATTACTAGTTTTAGCACAAAAAGTAACTAAAATACACAGGGATTAGACTTTGTACCTCAAATTTATGGCTGGTTCTTGTTGAAATTGTAAGACAGAAGTTAGAAAAGTTTACAATTTCATCTTTGGGTAATATTGAAGAAAGGAATTAAAGGGATGAGTATTCAATCAGATCAACTGCAAATTCACAATTTTTTTTATTTATTATTTTAACTATATAATTAATTCAGCTGCTTTACTATTTTATTCGTATAACTTTCAAAATATAGCGTATTATAAAATTATCAATATGCCATTGAGACGAGCTTATTTTTCTTCACATTTTGACCTAAGTTTCGTTTAAAACGGAGTAGGGTCAAATATAATATATTTTATGATTATTATCAAACGGGCTCTTATAATACTATCTTTGACCCGTTAGTTTGGTAAATGATCGTACCACGTGCAGTTTTAAAAATACTAACCCGTCTTTAACGAAAAGTTGAACGCTTTCACGTATTTGCTTAAAATACATTATATTAGTGTTCGATAAGTAATGTTTTAGGCTTGACTGACCATACAATGCATATTTGATTGTTTCCGTGTGCGTTAAAGACAAAGGCGTTTCGTTAATCGAAACCGCCTCGTTTAACGTGCCAACTACATGTTAAGGTCTCAAATCTTATATTGTTGTTTAAGTACCGTGTCTAGGTAATTCCGTACTCTTAGAATAGTCTCTGGCGCTTACGTTTGCATCTAAATCGTTATTGTAGGGTTTACGAACTGTTAAACAGAAAGCTTCTGTTTAACTTGTTTTTAGCACACTGAGGCATCCACATCGCACTGTTAGGTATTATTGTTTGCATGTTTCTCATAACGTACCCTCGGAATCCTCCGAGTCATACTTAGTATCGTTTCGTATAGATTAGAGTTTACATGTTTTCGCCATGGTTGTCACATGTTTACTATTTATTTTTCCTTCTATTATGTTCCTTCTATTCTATTTGTTCATTTTTCAAATTTTCTTTGATGTTATGATTGATGGAGAAGATGCAATTTTAATATGCATACTCACATTTACCAATTTAAATGCATAACATATTAGGTTTATACTCACGTTTACCAATTTAAAGGCATATTAAGTTATCTCAATTGAGGAAAATCACTTTAAATTTACACCACAAACATAATGATCTTATTAATATCGCAAGGGGTATATTCAAACCGTGGTTGATTAGTTAGGATACCTAAAAGGGTTTTCTAGAACAAAAATGATAGCAGATTCTATCATTCCCAATGAACTTTCACAAACTAACAAAACAAAAGCATGTGAAGTAGGAATGGGTTGTCACACCTATAGTGCTACAATATACTACCGATCATTTAGGCCACAGTTATTGAATGGACGATGCTAGTAAACTAAACAAGTTGCACAAAAAGACCAAATAATATCATATAAGCCACATATGGTTGAATTGCATAAATGTTTTAAAGAAAATTAAAGGTAACATATGAACCACATGAAAAGCAAAAATTTAAAAAGAGATTATGTACTCATCTTAGGTGGCAAAATAAATCAGACAACGGGAGAATCCCAAAGTCTCACCCTATCAGTTATATAATAAAGTTTATATAATAAAGTTTAGTTGGTAACAAACCTAGGCTGATGCCCAACACATGCTAGGATTAGGGCTTCTGTATCTGATTTGGAATTCTTGGGTTTTGAAATGGTTTAAATTGATTAATTACTTAAAATAAGTATTTAATAAAAGTGTTACTAGAATATTTTTTATGAGAAAAAAAATCAATTTTGAATTCATAATAATAATTATCATTTAGGATCCCGCGGTTTACGACGAGACCCTTAATTGAATATAAAGTAGACGTAAAAACATTGAACCACGTACACGTGTTGCGGCGCGTTAACTTGTAAAAAATAGACTAAAACACAGCATAAAAAAAGAATAACTAAGTCGACTTAGGTCCCGCATGACGGATTAAAATGTTATTAAACTAATGGAAATTTTTCGAGGATGGATTTTTTTAAAGACGTGTAATACACATCTAATATTGTAACACTGTGATTTTCAAATAATAAAAGTCATTTTTAAAATTACTTTGTTTGTTCTCTCCTTGTATAAATTTGATTCTTCTAAACATATATAAAATAGAATTATGATAAACATAAAAAAAAGACACTATGAAATTTGTTAGTTGGGGTGCGTAGTCACACAGGCAAGAGTAACGGGAACTAACGGTTAGTGTGTATTTCTATCGTTGAGAAATGCTTAGTCGGATGGCGTGTTGGGTGGAACTATATTTGTTGATGGTCATAGGGTTGTTGCATTTGTAGATGGTGTGAGGGTTTAGATAATGTACACGTGTCGAGTTATTACTTAAGTGTAATTAATATTACGATGTCCTTAAATAAAAAAAGGTGACAAATGTGTGAGGGGTTAATGATGTCCTTAGAGAAAAAAAGGGCAGGCTAAATGACGTCTAGGGGAGTTGCATGGGTAATCCACGACTATGTGGCGTGGAAGACGTCTTAGACATTTGGGGTGTGTCTATGTGTTATGTGCGATGTAGCATCTTCGTGATGTTTGCATGGGCCATCGATAGTAGACGAATCAATGGGTCCTATTAGTCGTCACCTTTTGGTGGCGATGAGTTTTGATGATGATAGTTGCGTTTACATGGCATATAAGACGAGGGTCGTCGATGGTAGACGGTGTCAACGTGCCAAACTGAGATGGACAGTTTACATGGCATATGAGACGTGGGTCGTCGATGGTAGAGGATGTGACCAATTTGTTTGTTAGTTTCACACCTTATGTGAATTGCCTTCTTGCGCTAGACAAAGTGGTGGGTATGTTATGTAAATGGTTAATGATGTTAATCTGAGTTCTTTGTGATGTGATGTGTTAGAAGATGTTTATGATGTAGGGTGTTGGTCCTAATCATGTAGTCATGTGTGTTGGTTATCTGACATTCGTGGATTATCCATACTTGTAACCCGATTCGTTTTCATATTCGATGTGACTCAATCTATTTGTCATGCAATAAAACGTTTGAATTCTATGTAATTTTATTTTTACGATACATATGATTACATATATGATGGTAGACGGTGTCAACGTGACAAACTGAGATGAACAGTTTACCTGGCATATGAGACATGGGTCGTCGATGGTAGAGGATGTGACCAAATTGTTTGTTAGTTTCACACCTTATGTGAATTGCCTTCTTGCACTAGACAAAATGGTGGGTATGTTATGTAGATGGTTAATGATGTTAATATGAGTTCTTTGTAATGTGATGTGTTAGAGGATGTTTATGATGTAGGGTGTCGGTCCTAATCATGCAGTCATGTGACATTTGTGGACTATCCATACTTGTAACCCGATCCGTTTTTATATTTGATGTAACTCAATATATTTGCCATGTAATTAAACGTTTGAATTCTATGTAATTTTGTTTTTATGATACATATGGGTCAACGATGTATTTTTGGTGAATAAACAACTTGAGGGACTAAAGCTGCTAAAAACACAAACTTTCTGGATCCTTTGCCCACCCGCGCGGCGAGGGAACTAAACCAACACACGCGCATTATACAGGGGGGATCACTTGACCAAGTCAACGGAGACTGCCCGTGCCACGCGTTAGACCAAGATAGTCCCTCGCGTCACGTGGGGAGATGTCTGGTCGCATCAACGCTTGTCGACTTCGAGCTGGTCAACTGAGCATTCATCTTCTCATCAAATTTCTCTGTTTAGTAACCCATTTTAGTTTATTTTTTGTCGCCAATACATCTAGACTTCATTCCAATTCTATTCAAAGAGTAAATTCAAACATAACTCTCAAAATTTTAATTCTCCATAACCAAGTTCGACTCATTCAATTGGGTGCTTTAATCACCAAAACAAGTTACATTAGACATTCTAAACTAAAATTTAAACTCATTTGACTACAATCACACTTTCAATTTCACAAATCTTGATGCAAATCTTCACAAACTATGAGTCTTTATAATCCCTTTTTTTATTTTTACATTTTTGGATGTAACAAACTTAATTCAAATTCTAAATCTTGTTACACAAACTAGGCGATACATTCTACGTCTATGTGTTTGATTCTATGCTATATGTTAAACTATGTGGTTGTGATTCTATTTATATGTCTATACATTCATGCATACATTCTATATTCTAGCACTTGATCATTAACAATCTAAGCCAAAGGTAACGCTATTAGCGTTTGTAGGTTGACACCCGCCCATGTTGTTTGGGTATCGAAACCAAAATCACTCTAAGCTTAACTTGCGAGTTAAGGACACTAGTCAAAAAGTTTGATCACTGCGTCGTTTATTCGTACATGCTTGAATTCTACCATTGGCATGTGAATCGTAAATTCATTCTATTATATATACATTCTAAACCTATGTTACTCACCAACTTTTTAGTTGACCCTTTGTTTTTATACATGTTACAGGAAATGCAGTTTGAGATTCTTTCAAGTTAATGCTACACATTTAGGATGCTATGGACCTAGACTAAATAAATTAAACTTTATTTTATGTTTATGTTTTGTTGCGCACATTGTTTTCTTGTATGACATTTGGAATTTGGTTGGATTAAATATTTATACTTTAATTAGTGTCATGAGTTACGAGAATCTTTACACCCTGATGTATTCCGTTGTCGGTTGAGGTATTACAACTTAAAGGTTATGTATGGGGTTTGAATGGGTCGTTGTTTAGAAGGTAGCGAGTCTGGTAACATGTCGAGCTGGGTGAAATTCTCACATGAGCATTATGAGTTTGAATTGTGGTGTGGTTTAAAATGGCTTTTGGGGTTTTATAAATGAGTTCTTATGATATTAAATACTTTTTTTGGTATCAAATTACTTACTTTATACGAAAATGTTAAAGCTCACTCAACGTAGCTGACTTTTTGCATGTATATTAGATTAATTGCAAGTTAGTGGTTGTGGCATTCACACTTTTCGTACTTACTTAACTTGTCCAAGGAAAGGATTTAGTAAAATTTTCAAAAAGGGAATCTGGTTTAGATTTACTTTTCAGTTAAATATGTAACTCACCAACCTTTGTGTTGACAATTTAGCATGTTTTTTTTCAGGTTTTAAAGCATGTTATGGAACCGATTTAAGCAAGCGCGTACATTACATGGATACCTATTCAGAAGATTTTCTATTTAGTAATGCGCTTTGTAGCTAAATGCAAGAATATTGTTCTAATACATAGTCCTTGGGATTTGTAAAACTGTTAATAAATGGTATCTAATTTTTTATTTAAAATAGTGTTTGCTTGACCTTATGCTTTGTGCAATGACGTTACCTTATGTGTGCACCTTCCGCTGTGATTTTTCGGGTGTGATAAGTATTGGGTCAAGTATTGGTCATATTATAAAACCATGGGTGTTATACGTTGTGGATAGGATAGATATTTGATGTTTATTGGATGTTATTGTGTACATTCTAATTTGTAGTTAACTGTGTGAGGCTTGGTGGCTATTGAGCCCCACGTGTTTCCCTATTGTATTTTGATAACGTATTGTGTGGCTTGACTTTGTTTGATATTGCCATATGTGTTTCCCTAATATTTTATAACAAATGTTGGTTTGACATTTATATAATGTTAATTTACAAGATTTCTATGCATTGTGGGTTGTACTTTGTGTTTTTTGGTTTTATATGCTTTGAGTGGGCTGTTCCTTAGCTTCTTTGGTTTGTACCTTTGTTGTAGGTGGGGTGCTTTAAAAGGCCACCCCACTCACCAACACTTCCTTTCTTTTTCTTGGATCATAAACTTGGACGGGCTTCTTTTAACTTTCTGGCGTGGAGCTCAGGTGTGTTTCTTCGTTGTTGTTTTAAGTGTCGTATACCATTTCTTTTGACGATGTGCTTTTTGCATCGTTTTGTTTGACGATCTGGGTTGAAGAGTTGGTTTTATTTTATGATTTTGTTTAAATGCGTCACGCATTGTTTTTTAATTTTCTGGTGACTTTCCGACGTCGAGCTTAGGCATGTTTCTTCCTTGCTGTTTAAGATTACTATTGTACTGTGGATTTTGTCTTTGTTGGCATATATGATTACGATTGCTTACTGAGTTTTATCTACGTTTGTTGTTGTTTGTTTATCTTAAGGTTTTATTTTTGTTCAGCGTTTTGTTTTATAATTTTGTTTGCTGATTTGGTTTCGTTTTACGATCTTGTTTGAATGCGTTAACTGTTATGTATTATCGTTGCATTTTGGGTTTGGTTTCGTTATTACAATTTTCTTTGAATGCGTTAATTGTTATGTGTTCTTGTTGCGTTTTGGTTGACAATCTCGCTCTTTATTTTACGGAAATTGTTTATATGCGCATTTACATACTTTTGGTTGATTGCATGTCTTGCAATGTTATTTGTTTTTGTTTTTTTTTTTCCGGTTTGTTTTGGTTGTTGTTGGTTTTTTAGATCTTGTTGGTGGTTTAACCTTACGATTTTATTTAACGATTTTGATTTCATTACCATTTTTTAAAAGTTTTCTGTTATCATTCATTGTTGCAATTTTTTGTTAATGTTTGTTGTTCTTCGTTGGTCTAATTTTTTTTTATTTTTTGTTGACAAATTTGTTTTACATTTTTGTTTACGATCTTGATTTCTTAGAGTTTTGTTAACGTAAATGTCTTTGAAAGCTCTTGGATTTTTTTATAGTTTGTTGGTTTACGTTTTTGTTTTCCTGATTTGATTTTCTTGCAATTTGTTAAAGTTTTTTGTTTTCCTTATTGTTGCTTTTTTTAAAATGTCTTCCATAGCTTTTTAATTATCTGTGTTTATTATTGGCTTATATTTTTTTGTTTTCCTATTTTGATTTTTCTTGCGGTTCATTACATTATTGAATTATTGAATTTTTGTTTATCAAAGATTGTTTGCGATTTGATATTTTGTCTATGATGCGATATTGAGACGTTTTTTTTACGTTTACCTGCTATGTAAATTTTAGTCCGTACCTTTATTCCTTGTGTTTTTAGTTGTGTTCAGTCATTGAGGATGACAGTTGAGTTGTCCGAGACTAATTGCAATTTGTGTAGTGATCAGTGTTTAGTCTTTATGTTTGAGTGTTTAGGTATACATGACTATTTAGGTTCTTCTTTTTAGTCTAGATGCTTGATGTGAGCAGAGTGTGTAAAATTTTTAGATGTATTTGAAGTACTTTTCACCTGTTATTCAAGCTTTAGATTTATAAAACACGATATAACACTATCACTCTCTACAACACGCAAGCAAGTGCACTAATCGTTGGCATAGTATAGTGATGATAAGATACCGAGGTCGTCCAAGGACACAACAACTTTTAATACCGGAATATCGCCGACGTCTAATCTAATCAAATTTTTAGAAAAGATTTTTAATAACTAACTAAAAAAATAAACTAAAGTAATAAAAGAAACAAAAAGACAAGATAGAATCACTTGGTTCTGACTCCTCATTTATGTATCATTTGATAATTTCCGCACTTTGGGTTTTTTAAGAGATTATCGTTGTTAAAGTGGCATGTCCCTCTTTTGGAGGCAACGCTACCCTCAGCCATATTGGTCTGAGTTAGCAAGGATACAGTCCCTCAAGGCCGGAATATTGAAAGATAATTAAGTAAGTTATTCATGTAAAATGTGGCATGTCCCTCTTTTGGAGGCAACGCTACCTTCGGCCATATTGGTCTGAGTCAGTAAGGATACAGTCCCGCAAGGCCAGAATATTGAAAGATAATTAAGTAAATTATTCATGCAAAATGTGGCATGTCCCTCTTTTGGAGGCAACGCTACCCTCGGCCATATTGGTCTGAGTCAGCAGGGATACAGTCCCGCAAGGTCGGTTTAAAGTTTTAATAGTAGTTTATTTATAAGTGATTCAAGCCGTTCTTACTTCCCCTGATCTGATGCTATCTGCCTCAAAGGAAGTCCTAATAAGCTTGAACCAAGTCCTCGCAGGATCTATACATTGAACGAGGCAAGAACTTTACCCATACTACCATTCTAAGCCCTTTCCAGACAGTTAACGCGCTTTATATAGACCGTAAAGATATGAATGAGTGAATAAAGAAAACATGAAGAGATGATAGAATAAAGTTCACTTTCAATATAAAAAACTAGATATTAAAGTCATTAATACAAACCCAATTAAAAAGTTAACCAAAACTTAGAAATCAAAAGTAATACATAAATAACTTGTCTTCACCAAGTGATGTAAGAGATTAGCCAAACATGGCCTTTGTTTGACAATACCTCTTACGATCAATCTTGGATCCCGAGACTACTACACATAATTTAAAGATGGATGATGGATGAATGTGGTGGATGATGGTGGTATTGTGGTGGTGGAGTGGTGGCAGGTGTGAGAGAAGTGATTTGCCAAGGGATGAGTTGAAATGGAACCAAACACCCCTATTTATAGCTGGAAACATAAGCTTCACATGGCCTCGTGTCATCTTTCTTCTCTGTCTTCATTTAATGATCTTGTCAGTCCAGATGCTTGCACGGCCCCGTGTGTCAAGCCCGGCTCCATGGCCAATGTACTTACTGTACTATCCAAGATTTGCATATCTGTAAGTTGACCACGGCCCGTGTTCATGGGACATGACCCCGTGTCTTTGTCTGCTTCTGTTTGTCTTCTTCTCTCCGGAATCTTGAGTGGGGCACGGCCCCATGCCTGGTAGGCACGGCCCCGTGTCTTACTTCTGATTCGTTGTTTTTTGGTCTTGGGGTGAAACTCGGAGGGTTGGTATAGTGTATCATCTTTCCTTCTTTTGTATTTATGCTGGTTTTTGCCGTTAATATGTTCCTTTTGTACATTTATGCTCTTTTAATCATGAAAATCAAAGATATATAAAGAAACACACTTTTTCCAACATTAGTACTAAAAAGGATTGATTTTATACCTTATTTGATATAATTTAAATGTTGCATTTGGCGCATATCAAATACTCGACACTTGAATCTTTGCTTGTCCTCAAGCAAAACTTTTTAATATTGCTTATACACCCAAATGGATTGGTAGAAGAAGTTTTTGGGTCTTGTTTGTAGAGTATCGGGAATCCAAGTTTTTTTTATTCTTGTTTTTATTTGATTTACAATCCTGTTCGACACGATTTATTTTGAACTCTTTCTAAGAAAATTAAATATTTTTGGGCATTACATGCGTTTATAAAATTTCTTTTAGCTATATACAAATTCACACACCTCACAAGTGATCACTCAACACTCGGCCGAAAATGTGTAAGTGAAACGCTCGAACCCGGTATGGAACTTACTCCTATCATAAGCTTGACAAGTAATCAAACCTCCTCCTTTTTAACACAATCTTTGTAACTATCAAGAGGACTTTAAAAGGGTTAGTGTTTTGGTTAGGGGTAGGGTGGTTTTATTTGAAAAGTGGCTAAAAGCGTAAAATGTCGGTTTTCTTTTGAAAATTTATGTATTTGTGACTTAGGCATAAACTAGAGGTTCATAAGCAACAAATTCGCTTATTTTATTCCAAGCAACTAGAGATTTTTTTTGGTAGAATAAATATTCACAAGATAACTAAGTCACATCTTTTTATATATTTCAAAAGAAACGAATTTTACTAAAAATAAAGGGGTATAGAAGTAAAAAATAGTTTTAGGTAATGGGTGATTTATGCAAAATGGTATTTTGAGGGTTCTGAAATAATGTTTAGGCTCAAAGGCGTTAACTAAGGAAAAATTTGGTTTTTGGTGGGGACATAAATAGAAAATAAGGTTGTAAATGAGAAAGATTTATAATCCTAATACCTCAATCATATACTTACTTGGATTCGTTGGTAAGGAACGGGAGTGTATTGTCTTGTCAAGTTCTAGATTCGTAAGAACCGTACGGCTTATTCACACAAGAAATGAAAAGTGAGCATTTAGTAAATATATTATATTGAATGCTTGGTAAAGGCTCAAAACTAATATTTTTTGGAAAAAAATGGTAAAATTGTGAAATTATATATACAATCAAATTTTAAAGAGATTGCCATGCCTTTCTATAAATTAAATATACAAAGAAATACACTTTTTCCAACATTAGTACTAAAAAGGATTGATTTTATACCTTCTTTGATATAATTTATATGTTTCATTTGGCGCATATCAATGCTCTATTGAGACCATTGCTATTTGATCTTTTACGTGTGCAACCACATTCTTGTGTTGAACATTTACGTGGCCTGCTGCTCTTTGGATGCGTGTAATTTGCCTTACACATAATATCTGAATTGACTCTTTTTCAGTTCATTTTGTGTTTGGTTTTGTTATGGATTTTTGCTGTCCATTAGTATGTTGTTCTTTCGGTCTATGATGTTATGCTAAGTGTCACACCCCGGCTTTCACAGTCAATCCAAACACCTGTGGGCCCGGGTGGGGAATATCGTGACGTAAGTTGATATCATCATAGTCAATTAAACACATCATAGCGGAAGTCTTGGAGTTAAATTACTATTACAAACCAAATGTTCAAAGTACAAAATATATACAGACGACTCGTAATAGAAGATCCACAGGCGGATCGTATATTGTACAAAAAGAATGTAAAACAGACTTTGGGCAGATCTAGGATTTGCAAGATCCTCTTATCAGTACCGAGCACTTCCAGCCTATTTTCATATTGTACCTGAAAGTTTAGTCTTTTGAAAATACGTCAGTTTTAGCTGGTAAATACACCCAATTGACTCATTTTAAAAACATTTAAAAATGTTTTAAGTGCACATTGGCACAGAATCTTTTATAACTTGGGAAAGTTGACCTTCCAACCTTGTTAACAGATTCACATGTTTGTCCATACATATCGGGTCCAGTGCGAAAACCGAGACATGATTAACGTACACACCACTTAAGAACTCATGAAAGAGTTATCCCCAACTTTGTGGCTAATGCATTTTGAGCGTCTATCGGGTGTATGCCTACACCCGCGCTAAGGTCGTGGCCATTATCTAATGTAATGAACCGAGGATATCCAGGACACGGTAGTTAACCCCCGATGTTTAAGTTATCAAACAAAACTAATTAAAATGGAATATGTGGATTTACTTCCCACAATCCGGCATTCGATTGATCCAATTTCCGACCAAGCGTAATAGTTTACCGTAACCCAAGCTCGTAAAGGGGAAATAAGTCGAGAGTATAACCTGAGATAGTCTTCATTTAAACGCAAGATTTATTAACTAAGCCGTACCCAAAAGTAGTAAGTGCAGATAGCATTTACCGGAATGTCTCTAGTCTTGATTATGGCATAAGCTAACCAATTAAATACTAACGGTCTTATTTAAGTCATAGACTTAGACCGACTAGCGTACATGATCAAAACGTATAACGCTAGATTAAACGATGATCGGATAAGTTTAACCCAACAAGTACCTTGACTTGTATAATATGGGTAAACTATAAACATTCTGGATTTTGAGACTTAATTGACAAGGTTAGACTCGTTTCGGTTAATTTTCGTAAACTAGTTATATATACTTAACCGTATGCATATCAGCGATATCGGGTAACCGGATAAGTCATGGACAAGTTCTATATGACATTATACTTTAAATAAGTTGTAATATTAGTAGGCTATCAATTTTTATGCCCGTTAAGGTTTTAAAACAAAACTATGCCCCATAAGGCATTTTGGTAATTTCATACCGTGTAAAAGGAACTCGAATATAATTTAATATTATGACCATAAGTATTCTGGAAAAATAACTTATTTATGATATAATATCAGTAGTATATTGATTGTATGTGTAATTTATCTTTTATGACCAAACTATGCACCTAAGGGGCATTTTGGTCATTTTACACATAGTTTTATAAATTATTTGGGATTCTGAGTTTATATCATGTACCTACTTTAAAATTTTTAAAATAAGTTTTGAAATCAGTAGGTAACAAGTCTTGGATGATTAATATGGTTTAAAACCATACTATGCGCCGAAACAGCGCTTATGTCGTAAAATGACGATTTATGCGATGTTTTATGAAAACTGATGTTAAAGTCAAGTTAGCATGTCTTAGATATGTTATTTAATATGGATATTAGTAGGTAAAAGATTTACTTTGAAAAGATATGGTTAAAACCATTTTATAAGCCACAAGGGCTTTATCGTCATTTATCGACATAATACAAGCACTTGTTCATAAACTAAGTTTATAATCTGGTTTGACATCCCGAATAATCCTACTTATAATATTACATAAGTAGAAAACTTATTTTCAAGTTTATTATCATTTAAACCTTATTTTATGCAAAAAGGACATTTTAGTTAAAATGACATAATTATAGAACTTGTGCATAAACTCAGATTCTGATTATGATCATGTAATATAACCTCAGAGGGTTATGCTACATTATCTTACGATTATAATGCAACCTGTAACATTTGTAAAAATCGGGTCTCCAAAACCCGCTCTGTTTTGTAATCAAGTACCAGATTATAAAAGTTACATTAAATATTTATGATTATTTTGAGTTAAAACGATACATAATTAATAAATAAACTAAACTATAAAAATTATATTTGATAAAAAATTAAAATTAAAATAAATAAAAAAATAATAAAGCTGCCGGGAGTCGAACCCGGGTCAGCCAGGACTCTTTAACAACTTAACATTTATTCCCTAAACCACTCCGCCACAATGTGTTTTCTGTTAACTCTAGGAACACAAATGAAACTTATACACAAACTCAGTTGAACCGATGGTGCCATCTGAAAAACGGTAATCGGCAAACCAATCGTCAAATCGTTGTTTAATTCACTTGTTCAGCTTATAACCGATGTATGACGGTTTCTAATCAAGTTAAAATTGATTGAACTTTAAGTCTCATCATTTTCGATTTTTGAAACCGAAAGTTCATCAAAGTTCTGATTTAACTCAAGCTTCAGACCATTCTCGCGATTCAGAGCTATCATATCAATACTCAATTTCAATTTCGTCGCATTTTTGGACCACCAGATCATCTGAATCAGTTCGCCGGAAAATTTCTGCAAGTCACCGAAAAACCGGGACTCACATTCTCACGGTATTTCCTCCGACTCTTTCTGTTTAAATCATGTGATTAATCAGTCTCTAACACAACTCCACCATCAGAATCGATCCTAGTCAACGTTTATCGAAAATCTTATCTTCGCCGGAAAACTTCTGAAACTGTCGGAATCACACTGTGAACTGGTATGATATCCTAAACTTCTTTTAAACCTTGTTTAAGTGACTCAACTTCATAAATAATCGATCAACGCTGTTAATTGGTTTCAACAGCCGGAGTTCCTTTCAGTACCGACGAACCTCCGCCGGATTTCTGTGAACAACATCAATCGGTATATTCTTTTCCTTAAACTCTCTCCATTCTCTACTTTTAAATTACTGTTAATGTCTGAAAATTTTATAAGTCATAAATCAATCATAACAAGTCGGATTATGCTGTCTGTGTAAATCGACGAAGAAGATGAAGTCATAACATAACATAAGATTAATTAAAAACGGTATTTTAAACGTGTTAGACACACAGTCCAGCGGTGGACTGTGTGCAAATTACACACACACGTCCCGAGTTCGATCCCTGCTACACGCACGCCTTGTGTAATAACATGCCTTTTTGATCAAGAACTAAACCGGGTTAAAACAGATAGTTGTTAAGTATAATAAAAACCGAGATAATAACCGGGTTAGACACACAGTCCAGCGGTGGACTGTGAGCAACATGAACTACACGTCGCGCGTTCGAAACTCGTCACGAGCACCGGTCCGATTGAATTAAAACGTTTTTGCAAATAAAGGAAATTTCGGTTAATTCAAATAAGTGTATAAATATAATTAAAAACGAGTTTATTTCGGGTTAGACACGTAGCTCAGTTGGTAGAGCTGCGTGCGCTGCGAACGGGAGGTCGCCGGTTCGAATCCCACCCGGCGCAGGTTTATTCGCTGACCGAACCGGTCAACGGTCAACGCTTAAAAAAATATATTTTTTTATATTTTTATTTATTTAATTTAATTTAAAAATCAATTAAAAATACTTAAAAATAACATTTTTAAAGATAGAAACTAGCCATAAACTTAAAAAAATATATCTAAAAATTTCATTAAAATCCTTAATAAAATCCATCCGTTTAATATATTTTTCCATTATTATTTAGGTTAGTATTCCTCGTCGATCCGCTCATCTAAATCGTGCGCATCTCACCATCTCCAATCCAACGCACCCAATGTGAGTGAATCTTACAAATTCCCCGTTTTAATCACGTTTTTGGGGTGTATCATGTGTCTTTGTTTATATACATATTATAACTAAACCATTGTGCATACATCATATCATGAACATGTGTATTTAGTTTGTTGCTGTTAAGTAGTTATTATTGGATGCAATTTATTATTCAGTACATGCAATTGCCGAGGCCGCCGCTCCCCATTTATGAGCGTTGAGCATGTTCCCCATTTTATTATGCGGTTGAACCTGGCGTGCCCGCATACGATCGGCTCCGTTTGATTGAGCCTTGATCGCACAGTTCATTTTACATTTTCAGTACATGCAATACGATCGGCTCCGTTTGATTGAGCCTTGATCGCACAGTTCATTTATGTTAGTTATCGTATGATATTGGTATGTTCATGTATGCTATCAAGTGTTATTGTATGTTATAATTGTAACTGCTATTTGCCAATGCTTGATTACTTACATTTGCTCATTTATGATTATGCACAATATTTCATTGATAAACTAACCATAAAATCATTATCAAATGTTTATCTAATAAGGTTCACTCGCCAACTTATGTTGACCCAAAAACTCCCATTTTATACATGATACAGGTGAACCAGCAGCAGCTAGGAACACATAGGACCTGGATTAGAAGAATAAAACGATTTAGTATTGGGATTGTTATGTTTGGTTATTTCCTTTGTATTGAATGAACATGTTTGGATATTTGAAAATGTAACTTTGACTTTATTAATTATGAAACATAATAGTAAATGTCATGTGCTTTGGTGATAACCCAATTATGCCCCGACTCTTATTTCCGCTGCGGGTCGGGGTGTGACAGATTGGTATCAGAGCCATGACTATAGGGATATAGGATAGGTTATTAGACCCTTAGAGCATATACTATAGTCGATTAGAAACTTATAAGAATTTTGTGTGTTATATGCCAAATTTCATGATGTTTATATGTTTTATGTTAAATGTTACATTTGATATTGTGCAAGCATATTCATAAGTATGTATTATCAAATAATGCCTATCATGAAATCGTATGCTCATAACATATCACATCCATGAAAGCACACACCACATCATGATTGATTTTACAATGATTTTCGTGTTTTCAAATCTCATCAAAGTGAGTTCTCATGACGGGCATGTAGTAACTGGAAGGGTACTAGTACCGGTAGTCGGAACGTCCTGTCTAGGCTGGCATTCGTATAAATCCAAAATAAAGGACCAGTTTGCCTACCTGGGGACTAACGATGAGAGTACGAAGTACTTATTAGGCCAAAGCATGCTATACCAAACATCGTGTGAACTAATCCCACTTTGAGTTGTCATTGTGTCTACACCTGGACACGTTCCGACCAAACATCTCATGAACATATTTTGTGGTTTGCATTCGGGGGATGCGAGTGTTAAATTGCCAATACTAATGTGAATCCTACCAAGCCAATAGCCATGGGGGCCCACATGACTATGTAGGTGAAGGTATGGGGGACATTTGAGGCCCAACATGAGCGAACCCAAGACATCCTATGGATGTAGTTGCATTATTGATATTTATGTTATTTTCATTTTCTTAAAGACACATGACACCTAAAAAGACACCATAAACTCACAATCTTCTCATTTTATGATCCTGTAGATGTCGTCTAGGCAGCATCGAAGGGGTAAAAGATCGGGAAAGTCTCAGGAACGTTTGGCCACTCATATCGCGAAACAAATGGCCACGATATTGCCTGACATCGTGGTACAAGTACAACAAGCCCTTGCTACAAATCCTACTAACCCTCCTCAACAACAGGACCAGAACATCGACAACCCTCCTACCAACAAGTGCTCTTACAAACATTTTAAGTCCTGTGATCCTCCAAAATTCGAAGGGACCGAGGGAGTCACTGCTCTCCTACATTGGTTCGAGGAGATGGAAAACGCCTTCCTAAACTGCGATTGTCCTGAGGATCGCAAGGTTCGTTACGCCACCGGGAGACTACTTGGTGTAGCTCTCACTTGGTGGAATACTGATAAAGGAAAGAGGGGAACTGAAGATGCGATGGCCTTAACTTGGGAGGAGTTAAGGGAAATCATGACTAGGCGTTTCTGTCCTAGAAGTGAAATTAAGAAGTTGGAGGATGAATTTCATGCTCTAAGGCAAAAGGAGGGTGATCACTCTACTTACAACAAGAGGTTCTTGGAATTGAACCAAATGGTTCCAAATTTATTCACTCCAACCTATCGTCTGATCGAGCATTATATTCGAGGACTTCCCTCGAAAATCCAAGATTCGGTTCTCAGCGTTTCACCGATAACACTTGAAGCTGCCATGGAGTTGGCAACTGAACTGACCGAAAACCAAATTCGCAATGGGAAGTTCAAAGAAGAGAAGAAGAAAGCCCCTGTTGAGGGACAAACCTCAAACCACCCCATTCCTTCCTCTAAGTTTGCTAACAAGAGGAAGCGTAACACCAGGAATTTTGCAGTCACCCAAAGCAACACCCCTATTCCTGCTGCACCCATCACGCAAGTCACTCCTTCACCCGCGCCATACAGAAGACCCTACACAGGCCCATTACCAAAATGTAACCGTTGTCAGTATCACCACTCCCCTGATCATCCTTGCCAATACTGCACCGGCTGCGGTCGCGCAGGACATACTGTTCAAAACTGCCGCATGCCTCAACGAACAAACCGCCAGTTTGATTGAGCCTTGATCGCACAGTTCATTTTACATTTTCAGTACATGCAATACGATCGGCTCCGTTTGATTGAGCCTTGATCGCACAGTTCATTTATGTTAGTTATCGTATGATATTGGTATGTTCATGTATGCTATCAAGTGTTATTGTATGTTATAATTGTAACTGCTATTTGCCAATGCTTGATTACTTACATTTGCTCATTTATGATTATGCACAATATTTCATTGATAAACTAACCATAAAATCATTATCAAATGTTTATCTAATAAGGTTCACTCGCCAACTTATGTTGACCCAAAAACTCCCATTTTACACATGATACAGGTGAACCAGCAGCAGCTAGGAACACATAGGACCTGGATTAGAAGAATAAAACGATTTAGTATTGGGATTGTTATGTTTGGTTATTTCCTTTGTATTGAATGAACATGTTTGGATATTTGAAAATGTAACTTTGACTTTATTAATTATGAAACATAATAGTAAATGTCATGTGCTTTGGTGATAACCCAATTATGCCCCGACTCTTATTTCCGCTGCGGGTCGGGGTGTGACACAACCTTAGATAAGTAGTTAACTAATCTAAATCGGGTCAGAATCAAAAGTCAAAGCAGAGTCAAACTTTGCGACTTTCGGTTGCGAACCGACTCTACTAAAATTGACGAGCCGAACATGTTCTTACATGTTCTAATAATTACTACCAACTTGTTTAAGTGTCAAAACATGTTTCATAACATATATAAGCTCAGATTATAATTTTTATGAAAAATGGCTTGTTTGACTTTTTAATATAATAACTTTAACCCATCAATTGGTCTAGCAAACGTGATCTTCAGGAGGTGCCCTTTATAGGGACTAACACCTACCTTATTACGATCACTTAGCCATGTTTGTTACGAACAATGGCTGGACCATAATGGTCTTAACCAAAAGTCAAGGCGTTTTCCGTAAAACGCTTGACTTTTGGCTATAAAAGCCTATAAACGAAAATGCAAGAGGAAGAAACACTTACAAGTGCTTCCAAGGATGCAATAGAACTAAGTTGGATGCTCCTTTCAGTTAGAAACTTCCAGAGGAGGGAGATATAGTGATAAATGAGAAAGGTGCAAGTTCAAATGGTGAAGCATTACACCTATTTATAGTTCGAGACCTTGAAGGAGGTGATGCCAGGTGTTAAGGGGTGTTAGAGGGAGATTACAAGTGTCCTAAAACGTGGTATAGCTGTTTGGAAGTCCATGGTTTCGAAACAATGGTTTTTGGCAACATGTGTGGAGGCCAAGCAAAAATTCTGCAGACACAGGCCTCTCGCGCCCCACGAGAGGCCATGGCCTTGCATCTCGCGCCCGCGAGCGCCCTGTAGTCAGTTTCAAAGTTTGACACTTTTAGCCCCTCAACTTATAAAACCTCCTAAAACACTTTTATAACATATTTAGCCCTCCATAACTAATATTTTCCATACCCGGGAGTATGCCCGGACATTGTCGAGCTCTCGGTTCGTTAAAAGGTCATCAGTGGTATAAATTAACATGTTGACACTTTTAACCCCTCCATCAACCAACTTTCACATATTTACAGAATTAACCTCTCTCGTCCAACAAGTGGCACGTATGAGAGTTAGGACTTCGTAAAGGATCACTCAGAGGCTCATTATAAGCATGTTGACTCTGATGTCACTGAGAGGGTGGGTATGTTGACATATCAGTCACTCAGAGGCCAAGTTTAAGCATGTTGACATATCAGTCACTCAAAGGCTAACGTTTTAAGCATGTTGACATAGCAGTCACTCAGAGGCTAACGTTTTATGCATGTTGACACTAGAAAGTCACTCAGAGGCTCAGTTTGAGCATGTTGACACCTTTAGTCCCTATTAGTCTTTAATAGACTAAAATAAAAAGACAACACGTGTCACTGTATTATTGGACACGATTTTACGAGGTATTACATCCTCACCCCCTTAAAAGAAATCTCGTTCTCGAGATTTTTATTCAAAAAGATGGGGGGTACTTTTGTCGCATAGTGGACTCAACCTCCCATGTATACTCGGGACCTCTAAGGGCATCCCACTTAACTTTAACAATAGGTATCTTTTTCCTTCGGACCTTCTTAACCTGGCATCCTCGATCAAAATTGGTTTCCCAATGAACCTCAGGTTTTCATCAATTTGCAAATCATGATGTGACATTGCTAGCGACTCATCGGCTAGACATTTCTTAAGATTACAGATGTGGAACACATCATGAATTCCACTAAGCTCCTCTGGCAGTTTAAGCTTATAAGCTATAGTGCCGACACATTCGATTATCTCGAATGGTCCTATATATCTTGGGCTGAGCTTGTCCTTCTTTCCAAATCTCATTACACCTTTCCAAGGTGATACTTTTAGCATGACTTTGTCCCCTACTTGGAACTTAAGAGGTTTACGCCTCTTGTCAGCATAGCTCTTCGGCCTATCACGGGCAGCTTTGAGATGATCACGGATTTGCAGAATCTTATCCATGGTCTCCAGGATAATCTCAGGTCCTGATAGTTGGGCTTCCCGAACTTTTTCCCAACACACAGGCGTTCGACACTTTCTCCCATACAAGGCCTTATAAGGAGCAGCCTTGATGCTCGTATGATAACTATTATTATAGGAAAATTCTATTAGGGGGTAAGTGGTCATCCCAACTTCCACCTAAATTAATCACACATGCTCTAAGCATGTCTTCCAAGGTTTGAATAGTACGCTCACTTTGACCATCTGTCTGCGGGTGGTAAGCCGTACTAAAATTTAACCTTGTACCTAAAGATTGTTGGAAACTTTTCCAAAAATGAGATGTATATCTAGTATCTCTATCAGATACAATAGATACTGGTACACCGTGTAGGGACACAATCTTGTCTACATATAACTTAGCCAATTTGTCGGAATTATACGTTTCTTTAATTGGCAAGAAATGTGCTGACTTAGTCAGCCGATCTACAGTTACCCAAATCATGTCATTACCACGTTTGGTCTTTGGTAACTTGGTACTCAAGTCCATGGTTACCATTTCCCATTTCAAAGTGGGAATCTCAAGTTGTTGTAGAAGTCTTGACGGTTTCTAAATTTCGGCTTTAACTTGCGAACACGTTAGACACTTGGCTACATAAGTGGCTATGGATTTCTTCAAACCCATCCACCAATAATTCTTTTTCAGATCCTGATACATCTTGTCACCACCCGGGTGAACTGAGTATCTTGATTTATGTGCTTCTTGGAGGATTAGATCTCTAAGTCCTCCAAAGATTGGAACCCAAATTCTTCCATTAATTCTAAGGATTCCATCCTTTCCGGGCGTAAACTGATCAATAGTCCCACCTAATCCCTCATTAGGAATATTAGCCTCTAACAGGGCTTGCTTTTGTGCATCTAATAGCTACTCATTCAAGCTATTTCTGAGCTCAATGCTCTTTGCGTTAATCCTAATAGGTTTAACCCTTTCCTTGCGCCTTAAGGCTTCAGCAACGACATTTGCCTTGCCAGGATGATAGCGAATTTCGCAATCATAATCACTAAGTGTTTCCATCCAACGGCATTGTCGCATGTTCAATTCCTTTTGATTGAACAAATGTAGGAGACTCTTATGGTGAGTGTATATAATACACTTTGTGCCATATAATTAATGTCTCCACAACTTTAGTGCAAATACAACGGCACCCAATTCCAAATCATGGGTGGTGTAATTCCTTTCATGCACCTTTAACTGTCGTGATGCATAAGCAATCACCTTGCCTTTTTGCATTAGCACACAACCCATGCCAGTGTGCGAAGCATCACAATAAACTATAAAATCCCCAATACCCTCAGGTAGAGATAACACGGGAGCATTGCTCAACTTGTGTTTTAGAATCTCAAAGGATTCTTGTTATTTCAGACCCCAAACAAATTTAACATTCTTACGGGTCAAGGTAGTTAAAGGAATGGCTATCCTCGAAAAGTTCTCAATGAACCTCCTATAATAACTAGCCAATCGTAGGAAACTACGAATTTCCGATGGGGTTTTGGGTACTTCCCAATTCATTATGGCTTCTATTTTGGCGGGATCCACTTGGATACCACGCTCACTTACAGCATGTCCAAGAAACTGGACTTCTCTAAGCCAAAATTCGCATTTAGAAAATTTAGTATAAAGCTTCTCTTTTCTTTGCAGTTCTAGAATGCACCAGCGGTGTTTCTTGTGATCAACTTGATTACGAGAATAGATAAGTATGTCGTCTATGAAGACTATGACAAACTTATCTAGATATGGCTTGCAGACTCTATTCATGAGATCCATGAATGCTGCAGGTGCATTTGTGAGCCCAAAAGGCATCACCAAGAATTCATAATGACCATATCGGGTCCTGAAGGCAGTCTTAGGAACATCCTCGTTCTTAACCTTCAGCTGATGATATCCTGATCTCAAATTGATCTTAGAGAAATAGTTAGCACCTTAAAGTTGATCGAACAAGTCATCGATCCTGGGCAAGGGATACCGGTTCTTAATTGTTAACTTGTTCAACTCACGGTAATCAATGCACATTCGCATTGAACTGTCCTTATTTTTAACAAAAAGAATAGGAGCTCCCTAAGGTGAGGAACTAGGTTATATGAAACCTTTCTCCAAAAGTTCATCTAATTGAATTCTTAATTCTTTCAAATCCGTCGGTGCTAGGTGATATGGAGCTCTGGCTACAGGTGTTGATCCGGGTAGGATATCAAATTTAAATTCCACTTGCCTATCTGGAGGTAGGCCTGGTAAGTCTTCGGGGAAAACATCGAAATACTCGAAATAACTTGAAGGTCTTCAATGTTTGGCTTAGGCTCATTGATAGTTACGTGTGCCATGTAAATGACACAACCTTTCCCAAAACACTTGGATGCTTTAAATAATGACACCTTGTCTGGCAATCCGTAGTGTGAATCTCCAGGGATGGTGATCATTTCACCAGATGGGGTTTTAATCTCGATGAGTTTCTTATCGCAGGAAATGCGGGCTTGTTATGGGATAACCAATCCATGCCTAAAACTACATCGAACCCTGCCAATTTCATTGGCAAAAGAGAGATAGGGATAGAATGATTCTTAATGGATATAGAACATCCATCAAGAATGGAAGATGATGTCTCTAATGTTCCATCAGCGAGTTCTACCTCATAGGTTATGTCTAGAGTTCTTATGGGCAAGTTTAATAGTTTACTAAACTTATGGTCAACAAAAGATTTATCTGCACCCGAATCAAAAAGAACTCTAGCATATCTGTCATTAATGAGGAATGTACCTGTTATGACGTTGTTGTCATTAACGGCCTCCCTGACATTCATCTGGAAGGCACGAGCATTCCCTTTCTTAGCCTCTCCAGGCTTTGCATCATTACCTTTGGGGTTCTTGGGGAAATTGAACTTAATATGCTCCTTTTCATTACAGCCGTAGCAGACGGAATTCTTAAGATCCTTACACTCCAGGGTTTTATGCCCCTTTCTCTTACAAATACCACAGGGTCTAGTTTGTGGATCAATACTGCACTGTCCCCAATGCCTGCGGTTGCAGTTTCTACATGTCGGCGTTGCGCCCGACTTTTCTTGATTCTTTCTGAACCCAAATCTCCCTTTATTCTTCTTATTAAATCTTTGGGAGCTATCATCCTCTCTTTTCCTTTTCCCGCCAGTCTTAGCTTTAACTGACTTTGTCTCACCAAATCTAGGGTGAGAGAGAGAGATAGGTCAACAGCAGACCTATAGGTACTAGGCTGAGCAGCCTTTACCATGCCCTTTATCTTAGGCGCTTACCCATGAATGAAGCGCGCAATGCGTTGGGTTCAGGGGTAACCAAATAAGAAACTAACCTAGACAAGGAATTGAAGTCTGAAACATACTTTCGACAGTCTAGGTTCTTCATTGTGAGAGTCAAGAAGTCTGACTCTATCTTCTCCACCTCATGAGGTGGACAGTAAGTCTCCTTGACTAAATCAACAAACCTAGGCCATCCTAAGTTGTACAGGTGTACCTTACCTGTAGATTGGATCATAGCCTTCTACCAAATCAGGGCATCGCCCTCAAAGGTCTGTGATACATACTTTACCACATCTTTATCAACACAGCCGCTGATATCCATAATCGTTTCCATCTCATCAAGCCATTTCAAGGCTTCTACTGCTCCTTTTTCCCCATTGAAATATCAGGGCTTACAGGAGACGAAATACTTGTAGGTACATCCGTCTTTAGAAGAACATGGCCTATCAGTAAAATCTAGTTTCTTTGATTCACTCTTCGCATTTGAAGAGTGAACAGAGCTCTCCTTGCGAGCTGAGGATGGTGGGATTGACAAAGGTTTGGAGCGAGTAGCGCTCAATTCTTTAAATTTCTCCATGGCTTTTCCCACAGCTGCATCTATGCGAGCTTGGAAGTCATCGTTATCGACGGCTATATTTTCAGCCTTGTTAGAGTTAACCTCTCGGTGGCTACTTTGTGCCTCGTCCGAGTTTGCCATTCTTGAACTTTTGGTTCTAAATACCAAATTAAACTTCTTTTAGCCATGGTATTATTAACCATATTGGCTTTAAACATTGGATACAACAATCCATCGCCTATTTAAGCTAGTGTGAATAACATCACAACTCTTAGGCTTATCATATCTATATTTGGCCCAGGTCTCAAAAGGGACCATCAAGGCAAATTACAATCTGGACGTAGTACATATATTATTAGACAGTGGATTGTAATGTCACAATTGTCATTGTCATTTAACAATTATATATAGCCCATAGGCTTGTCACTAATGGACATAATAATACGGCACGTTGGCCTGTCACTTTGGACATATCATATGGCACATTGGCCTATCACTTTGGAATAAAATATGACACGTTGGCCTGTCACTTTGGACATATCATATGGCACGTTGGCCTGTCACTTTGGACATAACATATGGCACGTTGGCCTGTCACTTTAGACATAACATATGGCACGTTGGCCTGTCACTTTAGACATAACATATGGCACGTTGGCCTGTCACTTTGAACATAACATATGGCACATTGGCCTGTTACTTTGGACATAACATATGCCACGTTGGCCTGTCACTTTGGACATTCATATGGCACGTTGGCCTGTCACTTTGGACAATCATATGGCACGTTGTCCTGTCACTTGTCATCACATTGATGACATTAGCCGGGATCATATTGATCACATAGGCTATATAATAGGTCTTAAGATGTAGTCCTTTTACCTAGACAGCTAGTGTGGTTCCTCAAGTCACACTACCGGGAGTATGAACATTCCTTAATGTTAACATAAGAGTAGCTTAACGTTTGATTAATAGTCCCGGTCACTTTGGACCTTAACGACTTTGGAGGCTTGAACCTAGTCCACCACCTATGGATAGAAGGATAACTTCCCTTAACTATCCTAATAGAAGGCCTTTTATCCTTAACTATCATTTCTTGGCTAATATGTGGTCTATGCCACTTGGCATAATCAAACCATAAAGATATTTTTGGAATTATATAGTAGAGCATAAATTTCGAGTAAAATCGAGACGCTCTCTTGAAGAGGATGAATACATATATATATATATAATTACAAAAATACTTCATTAAATTCCAATAGAAATTACAATACTAGAAATAAATAAAACAAACTGTCCATGTAAGGACTTAAAAGAAATAAAAATGTCCACGCAGGGACTAAAGAAATAACAATGTCCTTGCAGGGACTAACATATATTATTAGAAGAGACGTTACTCGTCCTTCTTTCCCTTAACCAACTTGGAGAGCTTCTTGAAGAACTTGTTTTTCTTCTTCTCCATTTTCTCCACTTGTTGTTGTATTTCTTTCATGCTTTCCAAGGCCTCATTGATGGCCTCGAGTGGTGGCGGAGGTTGTGGTTGTGGTTGTGGCATAATAGGATACTGGTACCCATAACTTGGATATCCAGTAGGTGGATAAGTAGGTGGGAAAGGAGATGGGTAAAGTGCATTATGCATGACCGCTTGCATGTAAGGTTAATGCGACAATGCTTGGTAATCAACAGGTGTAGATGGGTTAAAAGGATCATATCCAGATGTATCCGAATATGTTGGGATAGGGTTACTATAACCCGATAGTGGTGGTTGAAACACTGGTGGGGGTGTCGGTTCCACCATAGGTGAAACATTGGAGGGTCCACCCATTTGTGGGTCCTCGTGAATGGTAGGGTAAGTTTTGGGCAAAGGTGGCAGTGATCCCGACCGTTGGCCCGCACGTACCGACATACGTGATCCTCTTTTCCTCCTTGGCGGTTCAAGTGGTGATTGGGGTTGTTCCACCGGCTCCATGTGAACATATTCTTATACAGGAAGAGTTGGGGAGTGATGGGAAGGAGTGTTAGCGAAAGTAAATTGGTTCCAATATTGGTCCCATCATTATGACCTTGGTATGGCGATCAGGCGTAAGAGTTCGAATCGCTTGAGATTTCGATATGATGGGTATGTGACCCTGACGACGGCATCTCCGGTAAGAGTCTTCATCCATGGGATTGGGTTGGTCTAACTGATTTTGATCAGTTGGGGGTGTGTTAAAGTAATGATTTAGGTTAAACTCATCATGATATGAATGATAAGAGTGGTGTGATTGGTGCGAATGGTAAAATGGAGTTTTGGGTATGGGTAAGTGAATGTCGTGATAAGGGCCAGGAATCCCCTGAAGCCTCATAGGGGTTCAAGTGATGGGGTTGAGATGGAATGTGTCTAGATGGTCCTCCTCTCATTGGTCCTTTTCCTCTTCCTCGTACTCTCGGCGGCATTTTCCTGTTAAAAATCAAATCAAGAACAATACTAATAACTTAATAATGAAATGAGTATTCCTAGGTCAAATCCTAGACTCAGAAGTCTAAGGAATGTGCTTGTGTAAGTTTGAGATTAAACACAAGAAGGCTAGTGTTTAATTCTCTCAAACGTTGGCTCTGATACCAACCTGTCACACCCCGGCTTTCCACAGCTAATCCAAACACCCGTGGGCCCGGGGGGGGTATCGTGACATAAGTTGATATCATCATAGTCAATTAAACACATCATAGCGGAAGTATTGGAGTTAAATTACTATTACAAACCAAATGTTTAAAGCACAAAATATACACAGACGGCTCGTAATAGAAGATCCACAGGCGGATCATAAATTGTACAAAAAGAATGTAAAACAAACTTTGGGCGGATCTAGGATTTGCAAGATCCTCTTATCACTACCGAGCACGTCCAACCTATTTTCGTATTGTACCTGCAAGCTTAGTCTTTTGAAAATACGTCAGCTTTGGCTAGTAAATACACCCAATTGACTCATTTTAAAAACATTTAAAAATGTTTTAAGTGCACATTGGCACATAATCTTTTATAACTTGGGAAAGTTGACGTTCCAACCTTGTTAACAGATTCATATGTTTGTCCATACATACAGGGTCCAGTGCGAAAACCGAGACATGATTAACGTACACACCACTTAAGAAATCACGAAAGAGTTATCCCCAACTTTGTGGCTAATGCATTTTGAGCGTCTATCGGGTGTATGCATACACCCGCGCTAAGGTCATGGCCATTATCTAATGTAATGAGCCGAGGATATCCAGGACACGGTAGTTAACCCCTGATGTTTAAGTTATCAAACAAAACTAATTAAAACGGAATATGCGGATTTACTTGCCACAATCCGGCATTCGATTGATCCCATTTCCGACCAAGCAGTAATAGTTTACCGCAACCCAAGCCCGTACAGGGGAAATAAGTTGAGAGTATTACCTGGGCTAGTCTTCGTTTAAATGCAAGATTTATTAACTCAGCCGTACACAAAAGTACTAAGTGCATATAGCATTTACCGGAATGTCTCTAGTCTGGATTATGGCATAAGCTAACAAATTAAATACTAACGGTCTTATTTAAGTCATAGACTTAGACCGACTAGCGTACATGATCAAAACATATAACGCTAGATTAAACGATGATCGGATAGAATGTAGTTTAACCCAAAAAGTACCTTGACTTGTATAATATGGGTAAACTATAAACATTCTGGATTTTGAGACTTAATTGACAAGGTTAGACCCGTTTCGGTTAATTTTCGTAAACTAGTTATATATACTTAACCGTATGCATATCAGTGATATCGGGTAACCGGATAAGTCATGGACAAGTTCTATATGCCATTATACTTTAAATAAGTTGTAATATCAGTAGGATATCAATTTTTATGCCCGTTAAGGTTTTAAAACAAAACTATGCCTCATAAGGGCATTTTGGTAATTTCATACCGTGTAAAAGGAAATCGAATATAATTTAATGTTATGACCATAATATTCTGGAAAAATAACTTATTTATGATATAATATCATTATTATATTGATTGTATGTGTAATTTATCTTTTATGACCAAACTATGCACCGAAGGGGCATTTTGGTCATTTTACACATAGTTTTATAAATTATTTGAGTTTATATCATGTACCTACTTTAAAATATTTAAAATAAGTTTTGAAATCAGTAGGTAACAAGTCTTGGTTGATTAATATGGTTTAAAACCATACTATGCGCCGAAACGACGCTTATGTCGTAAAATGACGATTTATGCGATGTTTTATGAAAACTGATGTTAAAGTTAAGTTAGCATGTCTTAGATATGTTATTTAATATAGAATATTAGTAGGTAAAAGATTTATTTTGAAAAGATATGGTTAAAACCATTTTATAAGCCACAAGGGCTTTATCGTCATTTATCGATATAATACAAGCACTTGTTCATAAACTCAGTTTATAATCTGGTTTGACATCCCGAATAATCCTACTTATAATATTACATTAGTAGAAAACTTATTTTGAAGTCCATTATCATTTAAACCTTATTTTATGCAAAAAGGGCATTTTAGTTAAAATGGCATAATTATAGAACTTGTGCATAAACTCATATTCTGATTATGATCATGTAATATAACCTCAGAGGGTTATGCTACATTATCTTACGATCATAATGCAACCTTAGATAAGTAGTTAACTAATCTAAATCGGTTCAGCATCGAAAGTCAAAGCAGAAGTCAAACTTTGCGACGTTCGGTTGCAAAGCGACTCTAGAACTGAAATTGACGAGCCGAACATGTTCTTACATGTTCTAATAATTATTACCAACTTGTTTAAGTGTCAAAACATGTTTCATAACATATATAAGCTCAGATTATAATTTTTCTGAAAAATGGCATGTTTGACTTTTTAATATAATAACTTTGACCCGTCAATTGGTCTAGCAAACGTGATCTTCAGGAGGTGCCTTTTTATAGGGACTAACACCTACCTTATTACGATCACTTAGCCATGTTCGTTATGAACAATGGCTGGACCATATTGGTCTTAACCGAAAGTCAAGGCGTTTTCCGTAAAACGCTTGACTTTTGGCTATAAAAGCCTATAAACGAAAATGCAAGGGGAAGGAACACTTACAAGTGCTTCCTAGGATGCAATAGAACTAAGTTGGATGCTCCTTTCAGTTAGAAACTTCCAGAGGAGGGAGATAGAGTGATAAATGAGAAAGGTGCAAGTTCAAATGGTGAAGCATTGCACCTATTTATAGTTGGAGAGCTTGAAGGAGGTGATGCCAGGTGTTAAGGGGTGTTAGAGGGAGCTTAGATGTGTCCTAGAACGTGGCATAGCTGTTTGGAAGTCCATGGTTTCGAAACAATGGTTTTTGGCGACATGTGTGGAGGCCAAGCCAAAAATTCTGCAGACACAGGCCTCTCGCATCCCGCGAGAGGCCAGGGCCTTGCATCTCGCGCCCGCGGAGCCCCGTAGTAGTTTTAAAGTTTGACATTTTAGCCCCTCAACTTATAAAACCTCCTAAAACACTTTTACATCATATTTAGCCCTCATAACCAATATTTGGCATACCCGGGAGTATGCCCGGACATTGTCGAGCTCTCGGTTTGTTAAAAGGTCATCAGAGGTATAAATTAACATGTTGACACTTTTAACCTCTCCATCAACCAACTTTCACATATTTACAGAATTAACCTCTCTCGTCCAACAAGTGGCACGTATGAGAGTTAGACTTCGTAAAGGATCACTCAGAGGCTCATTATAAGCATGTTGACTCTGATGTCACTCAGAGGCTAGGCATGTTGACATATCAGTCACTCACAGGCCAAGTTTAAGCATGTTGACATATCAGTCACTCAGAGGCTAACGTTTTAAGCATGTTGACATATCAGTCACTCAGAGGCTAATGTTTTATGCATGTTGACACTAGAAAGTCACTCAGAGGCTCAGTTTGAGCATGTTGACACCTTTAGTCCCTATTAGTCTTTAATAGACTAAAATAAAAATACAACACGTGTCACTGTATTATTGGACATAATTTTACGAGGTATTACACTAAGACCTAGTCTAAGTCCATAATTTGTGTATTGTTGTTTTTAATGTCATTTTGGCTTCTTGCATATTTACAAAACATTTTTGTAATTAACATTATATTAATGTTGTGGGCATTTGGGCTAGTGTGGTTTCATTTAGGTTTAAGTTGGGTTATGTAAGATTTGCTGATGATGAAAGCCAAAACCTAAGGGAACCTCTCCTCTACTTGATGGATAAGTTGGAATGCAATCACAAGCCCAGAAGTTTCCCCGCTTGAAGGCTTCCACAAACAAGCACCTAACTACTGGAACAGAACTGCTAATCAAACAAATATGAAGACAAAGTACAAAGTGTTGGAATGTAAAAGTGTTGGGTCAACAAGTCAACTACTAAGTCAACAAAGTCAAGTCTGAAGACCAGAAAACCAAGTCATGTAAGAGCTTAGCCGACAACGGAAACGTCAGGGTGTCACGTAACAAGATGGTTCAAAAAGCACATGATTCTCCTTTCACATGACAAAATATTTCGTATTGTTGGTTCAAAACTTGTCTGTTATATTCAATAACTTCTTCAGAGCCACCGAATTTAGAGCATCCCATAACTCCTTTGCACTATTGCAATGCATCAGGCTAGCATAGATATCATTAGGCAAAGCAGTTGCCCGATGCTAATGCCTTTGCATCTAGCTCAATTTTCTGAAAATCTTGCTCGGAGTAATGTTCAGGGCTTTTTGGACTTGAACTTTGGGTCTTCGACACTCGGTACCATCAGAACATGTTGTCCGAAGATAATCGATTTCCAGCAACTCTTGTTATGTTGTGCAAGTATGTGACACATCCGACGTTGCCAAATGTTGTACTCCAATCTGACAAGTATCGGAGGTTTGTACATGGTACCAGTGTTGTGTGGAACTTGTGAATTTTGAGACATTTGATTGTTTATAAACAAGTTTTGTTTAAAAACTTTGAACGTAAATAAACTTTTACTCTGTTTTCAATACAAACGAACAAACAATTAGCAGTGAGAGCTGGCCAGTTTATATCAAATTGATTGTTAAATCAAATTTGAACGACCAAGCTCTAATTCCAATTGTTAGGATATGAGTTTCATATTGATGTATTGTTTAGATGAAATCAATATAAGAAGATAAATAACAATGAAACAATCAGCGGAATTGTATAAACTTTGAAATCACAACAATAGAAAGATTGTTTTCATTAACATGCTTTTGTAATTATAATCACGTAATGATGCAATTTACAAACTGCCCCTCAGCCTAAGATCACTCTAGTTTATTCATACAGAATGTGTAGAAGAAAAGTGATGAATAGAACAGTAGTACAGACACTGTTCTATTTATAGTACATTTCAAACCATTGAGCATCTTTGGCTGACGTCACTATGAAAGTGAATTTAACAAACTAAACAAACTCTATCCTCTGCTAGACCTAAACACTGTTACATTAATTACATAATAAAACTCCGTTGAACAACAACTGCTGAGGTATCCTCTGTTGGTCTTCAGCAGACCTTTGCTTCAACAGCTTTTATGCTTCATCAGAGTTTTCTCTCTAGCAGACCTTTGCTTCTAGCAGAGTTTGTCTTTAACAGATCTTGTAAACAGTCTTTAAGTATGAGCAGAGTTTAGAGCATCATATATTTACTAATGGTCAGATGTTATAGATTGTTTTCACCTTTCCAATCATTGTTCTTTTTATCGGGTTCAATAGATCCAACAAGTCTGAACATGAGTAAATGCACCACCAGATGAAAAAACATTGGCCTCTCTATGTGTCTCCATATACTCTGCGAACATTTCATCTAAAGTGTCACGAACAATTTGAATTTCTGCACCAGCCTCATTCTCAGAATAAATTGTCTTAAAAGAAAACTCCATTAATTTCATCTTGTATCTAGGATCCATAATCGAGCCAACGGAGATCAAAAGATTGGGTGAGCCCAAGTACTTGTCAAATTTTCCTTTCATCTTACAAGCCATAGAATTCATGCAATCCTTCTTGTCTAAAGCAACAATATCCGGTGCTTCTTTCATAACTATAACTCACTCAAAAATAAATTAAAAGTTGGATATTTCGAGCCTACAGAGTCAAAAGGCAAAAAAACAAGAATTAATAATGCTACCATTTACTAGTGAATATGAAAAAAAGTAAAAAGATCTAATACCTGAAAAAATTTTGTAGCCTCATTGAAAAGGTGATAAAAATGAGCAAATATCTTCAACCTTTTTCGAATCATCATTGCTCGACAGTGTATTGTATGTACTTTTTCGTCGGCATGATTTTCAAAAACTTGTTTAAACTCCAAGGCTAAAGACAACATAGCATATGTGGCATTCCATCGAGTGCTCACATCTAATACAAGTTGCTTTTTCATAATCATAACTGTTTGGTGAGCTCACTAAACATTGTAATCGACCCGGAGAGGCACCCACATGTTTCACACTTTCACGAATCAGAGAAGTCTGAAAGTTAAACGCATGTCCAGCACACATGGAGGTCGGGCCAATAGCCCACTCAAACAATAAACTAAATAAACCAATACAAAAGTCCAATGTACAACCATACAAAGCCTAATAAACCGATAAGAGTACAACACATAATGCATAATCAAGTTCATAATTGATAGTATATCAATGTTATAAAAAAAAGTGTTGTTTATAATAATAGCTAAGACTTTATATTTATTTAAACCGTATTGAATAAAACATCTTTTATGATATACAAGATAAAAAAGAGTAAATAGATACAAAATAAAAAAAAGATTAAATCTAATCTTTTAAAATCATTCAAAGGATAGAAGTGGATAAAAAGTATAATACATTAATTTCGAAAATGGGATAAATCTGAAAAAGATATGATTGGAATTGACAGCCAAACATGGCCTAATATGAACCACATAGTGGGTTTTCTTAGATTTCTCGTTTGGACAAAGATTTCATTCTAGTGTTCCCCTATATACATATTTATATCTTTGATACGTCAAACTAAAATATATATTGAATTGTAATCTAACATTTATATATTTATTTGTTAAACCGATAATAGTTGTTTGGAGTTGCAATTATCAGTCTTGAGTATGACTGTTGAGAGAAATGTGGATTTACCCTTATTACTAAAATTCTCAATTCTTGAAGTGGTTATAGTTACTTGAAAAACATGCATCCAAATGCCTTCTTGTTGTGAAGTTAGTTAGAGAAACAAAGATGAAGCTGGGACATCTAATGGTCCTGCAACCGATCTTGAGCATTGAGATGCAGTTCAGGTAACCGTTGTTTTGGTTTCGTATTTCGTTACTTATCCTTTTCAATATTCTTTATGATAAATTCAATCTGAATTTAGTATTCCCAAGCTACCAGGTCCAAAATTATACATCAGACATTTCATTCATTCCCATTGTTTGTGCCATAATTTCAATAGCTGTTGATTATTCCATTGGGAGACATAGATGAGGTCTGTATCTTATATATGGGTTCATGGCACATGATTTTGTAGATGCGACAACGTGCGCTTATAAATCCGGCAATAACAGTAGTTTTTTTCATGGGTGTTGTTGGACATGGTGTTCCTCCTTTCGGAAGCCCTGAAGGTTAGTTTTAATCTGTATAATAATGAATTCTGTCATATCTACATTTCCTTGCATGTGATATGTTTTATTTTATGCATGGGTTAAAGTTTTAGACAATACATTTAGCTTCTGTATGGTTGTACAATATATGCTTGATTTCATTTGTGCTGTACTTTCTGTTCCTTTGGAAAGTTGAAGAACCCTTTTAAATAGCATTGTACAATATGTACTTGTTTTAAAGTGACTGGTGCACATGAATCTAAATATAGTTATTTACTCTAAGTAATTGTATATAATGACTACATATTCACCTTTTTGAATTTATACATTAGAAGGAAATGAGTCAACTGTAATTTAAATATGAACTTCATGTCTTAATGGTTAATGAGATCAAAAGAAAAGAGTAATTTCTATGTTAAACATACCTTTTATTGTTAATATATACTATATATCGGTGGTAAGTATAAACAATGTCGGCAAAGAGAGGTGCTAATGAGTTGAGTTCGAGCTTTTTGAACTTATTAGAGCTCGAGCCCTGCTCATGGGTAATTTCTTGACTATGTCTCGTTTATTATTTTATAAATTAATTTATATTAAATATATATTTTTTAATAAATTTATTCATAACATGATATATATGTAACATGTACATACATATAATTCGTAATTATTATAATATATTTAATATATTAAATAAAACTTACATAAATAATAAGCTTATTTTGGCTCGCGAGCTGGCTCGAGTTCGATAAGTGAAGCTCGGGCTCAGGCTCATCGCTACATAAGATTATATTTAGGCTCGTTTACTAAACAAACATATATTTTGGTTTGGGCCCGGGTTTGAGCTCAGCTCGTTTCTAGCTTTTTTCGAGCCGATCTCAAGTAGCTCGCGATTAGGTTGGCTTGTTTTCACACTACCAACTTCCATGTTTATATATTTTTTATGTTTTGATTCCGTTGAAGAAAACAAGGTATGATCCAGTGGTTGGCATCTGCATTCTCTCGCGACGGTGCAGTTACATCTCTTAAATCCGGCATTATTGTTCCTTTTCCGTTTATGCATTTCAATATCAATTAGGGTTATCGGATTTCCTCGGGTTGCTGCGTGAGCCAAGACTGCTTTCTTGTTTCTTCTCACCTGGTATAATAGACTCTTTATTTATTTATTTATTTTTTTACTCAGTTTTTGTTTAATATTGATCCGAGTGTTGAAATTGTTTGGAGTTTTATCATGACTGAAAGCCTCTCTTAAATAAATTGAATGAAGAGGGTTTTGGTTGAAGCTATAGACAAAAAACGAAGCTTCCAAAACTGCATATGCACCATTTTCTTTATTAACCTCCGCTCAACTACTTCAAGTAAACATATATCTTCAAATATACGGGCAAAATAAATTACATGCACCATCACATGTATTTGAAGCACCTTACTTTGAACCCTTGTTGCAAATGTAAGAGTTGAGTAACTGAAATAAATAAATAAATAAATAAATGTAATCAGTAACTACATATATATAGAAGGCTGTGAGTACTTAGAGAGGTTATAGACCTTACTTAGTGATGATATGTAGACTTCATTGTCGCGTGTCCATCAGCTGCTAAACGATTGATCCAAAGTATCATCATGATTACCTACTATTCGATTCCATATGTCATATCAGGTTTCAGATAACAGTTTACTTGTGGCCTTCAATTTTACATCATCATACAAGGCGCAAAGATGATCTTGATTTTCCCATCTTAAAGCTCAATCAAGGAATTGTTGTTATGGTTACATCAACTTCTCAACTCTTTTGTAACTAAAAAAATCTTTATAGTCGACAGAAGCTCAATCAAGGAATTGTTGTTATAGCTACATCGATTTTGAGACTCCTTTGTATCTAAAAAATCTTTATAATTGACAGTTTATTTATACAAGTTTGCGATACAATGTATACTATTAGTTTGTTGATTATCAGGCATGGTGGTCTAATAGAGAGATTTAAGACAAACGACTTGGCCGCGTAACAAGTCAAAAATATAATTTTCTATACGGGTATTAGTTGTGTTGTAAATGATCCGTTTGAACATGTAATGCAACCTAACATAATACGAAGCGATTGATAAACTAACGGAAAAAGAGTACAAATGGGTGTAAATTGTTAACCCACCGCAACACACGGGTTTTCCACTAATCAATTTAGAATGACTAATCCTTTTATGGGTTTACCTTTTTCAGTGAAATATATTTTAGGTTGCACTTGCAGGAATATATGTTATTAGTAAAGGTAAATATTTTGTAAATAATCTAAAAAACTGAGCATAGACATAAAATGAGAATATTTTGTTTATGCTATAATTGGTTTCATATATATTTGGGAGCAAAAAGTAATACTAATATTTTACTTTTTTTCTTTTTAAAAACTTTTTAAACTGGTTCTATATCCCATTACAAATAATAGGCTGCACGTAAATTTTGATATTATTTTATTTTACTAAAAATCTTTTAGAGTGGTTCTTACTCTTTTTTTAAACATCGGGAGAACCGTTACAATTGACGGATTCGTCTTATTTTTATAGTGGGTTAGGCACTATTTAATATGGATTACTGGTTACAACGGTCAGTTAACCATTATCTATGGACTATTTAAAGTGGGTTACGGACTGTTGTACACAAAAGATATTAAAAGTTAGCAGGTTACCAATTAAAACTGTAGATGATCACTATTTTGATAATGTGGCTAGTTGGTCACTTTTTTAAGATCATAACCGGGTACAAAAAGTATCCTTACTTAAAAAAAACGTGTCTTTTGTAAGCGTATGCTATCTGTTTTATTAAATGTTAACCACCCTATAAAAGGCTTCGTTTTTGTACTACTAATATTTGAGTATAAATAATTCATGAAAATGTCTTGAGAACTTGGTTTAGTGGTAGATTGGTCTGTCCTCCTTAGTTGAGATTCAGGTTTGATTCTCGCTTGGACCATTTTCAAGGGACATCTGGGTGAAGGGACGAATTAGAGCTTTAATGCGAGGGTTACAGATTCCATCCGGTCCCCGCACATGAAGGGCATGTCTCATGGCAGTCGACCTTGGACATAGCTCCGAACAGGGTGGATTTACATTAAAAAAATCCAAGAAACTACTACCTGCTGAAAATGATGCCATCGCATTTAATAGTTTGTCTTTTAGCAATATGATGGTAATATTTCATTACATTGTAATAATATTACACAACATGTACTTCATTAAGTTCTTTCATTTCTCTATATTTAATAGCTTCTTCAAAAATCACCTGGATATAAAGCAAAGAAACTCAACCATTTTTACACAACCAAGTAAAGCCCACCTAATCAAACTATGCCTCATCCCATGAAAACATACATCTTTGTCTTGTTTCTGCTTTCACTTTCGTTGGTCAACATATCAAATGGTTTTTGCTTTCATACAAATTGGTATATTAAAGTCATCAATGGCATTCAAACCAGTGAGATTGTAGCCCACCCTTCGACTAGCGATGGTAGAGACTATGAACCCGAGACTCTAAGACCGTATCAAAGTTTTATATGGGAATTCTGTGATGACGCCAGGTTAAGGAAAAGAGTCATCTATTATTCAACATTTGCTTGGCCTCCAAAAGGAGTTAGAAATTATACTATTTTTATAGTACAATAGAACTCCTTTTGTTCTCGTATTCATGGGTCAGGAAAATGTTTTTGGCTAGTACGAGAGGATGGGTTTTATGTGAATTCCAAGATAGATCGCTTTCCAACTGGTTGGGTGAAAAAATATGATTGGTAATATGTATAACATCTTTGAGTATAAATAGTGTTGGACTATAATAAAAAGTGTTTGATTGCATACATATATTATTCTCCACTTAAATCTTTGTATTTCAAAATAAACTCGCCACCATCATTTAACACATCTGGACCCGTCGCTCCATTGCTGGAATGGTCGCCGGTGGCAGATGGCATCGAAACGGCAACCATCACCGTCTCTATCTCTTTATTTCTCTCTCTTTTTGTCGTTTCAGCTTTTTGTTGATAAAATGTGATGTCTTTCGTGTCTCTTTGTCACGGAAGCCTAAAAACCTGCAACACGCATGGTTTACTTTACATGCGTTAAAAGCCCAAAAAGATACGTGGCTGTTAACTTTGACGTGAAAACAATATCAGTGTTAAGTTATTGTTCCCAAGCTTCAATTATTAATAGATTTATAATTATAATTATTTTTGATATGTTTTGTTTTTCTTTTATAACTTTCAAGCATGACATTGCGACGTGCTTATTTTATCTATATAACGACAGAAGTTTTGTTTAAAACCTAGTTGTGAATAATAATGTACAAGTGATTAAAGCCTAAACGTATACGTCATCAAAGCTGACGAGGCTTACTTTTTATTCATGTTTTTTTGGTCTAAAATGGCGTTGTTTACCTTTTTTGTCATTCTAATAACATTATATAACGCGTTAAACATTTAAATATACCATTTGTGACATTTTCATTTTTATTAGCGTTTCGATAAAAGTTTCATTAAAGAATAAACATATAATAGATTTTTTCTTTACCATGACGAACGTAACCAATGTCGTTCAAACAACCTTAGTACCGGTATTAGTTTTATAGTTTTCTCAACATTTCAGTACAAATTTCAGTGAAACCGAGTGGATTTTGTAGTAAAGGTTTTTTTTTTTTGGTATCGTAAGTTATATTGACTACTAGAACCGTACCGCTATTGTGATGAACAAAATCGATAATGTCCGAACAACACCGGTACCGATACCTGCATTAGTTTTTATGTTTTTCAATCGATACAAACAAGTGTTTATTGCTATATTGGTGTTGGTATCGTAACTAGACTATCTATATCTACACTTATATAACGCTTAACACAAAGGAATTTTAAAATACCTAAAAGTTAAGAACTTTTTTTTTTGCATGAATGCATAAGGTACAATCTAAAATTAGGGTAAATAGTGTTGCAAACGCTGATTACACTTTAATCATCTTATCTTAATTACACTTTAATACATTCATCTTTAACAAAATTATACATAATTAATTAGTAATCACATTTTTCCCCTTACAAAAACTAACTACCCTCACGATTTTAAACAGTCATAACTGTAAAAAAATACACCATAAAACGAGTATTTTATTCTTTGTAATTTGATTATAGTATTGCTATATTTTTATAATGAGAAAAATGGTCGAATAGTCCCTGTAGTTTGCCCGAATTTCTGCCTTAGTCCAAAACTTTTTGAAACTACAATTTTTGTTCTCTATGGTTTATTCAGATGTTACTCGAATGGTTCCCCGACCGGATGAGAGTTAAAATAACTAAATTACCTTTAATAATAAACCAAAATAAACTAATTAAGTATTCTATATACACATACATATAGAAAGTGTAAAATACAATATGTCTAATTGAAGATGCGTACGTGACAACCTGATCATGACGCGTGACATTCTTTTATTTTCACTTCCAAGGGAATTTCCAAGAATTCCCATTAACATCAGATTACAAGTTCGTTACACCATGATTCCGGTATTTATGATTCGAATGATTTTCAAATATTCCAGAAATTTTAAAACTATTCAGTGCAGTTAAATCTCAGCTATTAGGGTTTCAATCAAATTCGATTACAATGGATCCACAAAGTAGCGATCATTTCCGATTGAAGTGGAAGATGATCATTTGCAGATTGAAGAAGTTCGAAATCCAAATTCAAACAATGTGGAAATAGGGGAGCCGTTCAGTAAGTAAGTTCGTAATCTGGTGTATTTTGTCAGTTTCATAGTGTAATCTTTCTGTTGATGTTGTGTTTCTTCCATTTCAAACTTCTTAATTGTATTTAATAAGAATCATCATTCAAATGAGACATCTGTTATATATCATATGCGTAATTAATATTAGAACGACCGTATTAACATATCTTTAGAACATACTCTGTTTCACTGAATTATACCAAACAACATACGTGATTTCTTTTCAAACATGCGTAATAATCAAATAGAAAAACGATGTGCGTTATTACTATTAAATCATGATTATAACATGCGTGTGTACATTTTTTTTTTAATTTTTTCAACATGTGCGATTATTTTTAATATAACATGCGTGATTATAGCTTATGTTGTATTTACTAACATGTGTAGAGGAGAGAGTGTATATTCCATAGGTAGAATCGTCATGTATACCTGCTAAAGGCATACAATTTAGTTCCATTGTGTTTTACCAAACATATGTGAAGAAGTCTGGTTTTTTGTCCGAGAAGGTGGCGAACAATTTAGTGGTGGTATTATGAAGTCAAAGTATTTTGTATGCTCGAAGGAGGGCCATAAGCCACAAAGGACAGACAATTCTTATTCAAAAGAAAAAAAGGCATATAAAAACAGGAATATACCTTTTATTCGCTATGTAAAGCACAGATTTTCTTTGGTTCAATGAATGGCATATCATACATAGTTAAAAAGTTGGTAGAAGGGCACAATCATTCACTTGTTTATGCTGAAGATACTTATTTATTGCCTACATATAGGAGTTTGACAGAAATACAAGAATAGATGAGTTGGGAGTTGGGTACTTTAAATCTTGGCCCCGTTTTCCATATAATGAGGAAAAAATACGATGGTTTTGAAAAATTTGGTGCTACGGTTGATCACTACAAGAATTTCAGAAGAATAATAAGTAGCTACATAGGACAATATGATGCAGACATGATTATTAATAGGTTAGCGGACAAGAAAAAAATATTTGGTTGATTATTCGTTTGAACATTCCTTTGATGAAAATCGTCGATTAACTGGCTTGTTCTGGGCCGATGGACTTTGCAAGCGGAAATACATGGAGTTTAGAGAAGTTATATCTTTTGATGCAACATTCAAAATAACAAGTAAGATTTGTTCATGTGTTAATTTTTTATATATAGTGTAAGTTATTTCTATATTCTGTAAGTTATTTTATATATTAATTTTTTGTGTAGGTACAAGATGGTTTTGTACATTTACTGGCATCAACAATCGTTGTCGAAATGTAACATTAGGAGTTGGTTGTTATCATTTGAATGCATCAAATCATATCGGTGGCTTCTTCAATCCTTCTTGAATTCGTTTGGACGTTGGCCGAAGTTGTAGTCACAGATCAGAATCCGGCAATGAAACAAGCGATCGAGAGTGTTTTTAATCAAAGCAGGCATAGGTTGTGTATGTGGCATATTATGAAAAAGTTGTAGACAAGGTTAGCATAGTAGTTCATAATAACATGAGTTAATATTGATTACAGGTAATTTGATACATTCTTGATATTTTTAATGTTTAACATGCGTAATTATTATTACATGCGTTAATTATTAAGAATTCACATATTTCTTTACCGGTTGGTCATGAACTGTGCAACAATGAGGAATTCAAAAGAAGGATGTGTGATATTGTCTGGACAGATTCAATTAAGCCAGAAACATTCGAGAGAGAATGGAAACTTGTAATGATTGAGATTTGTCTTGCTGAGAATAAATGGATAGATGATATGTTTTGGACGAGATCTATGTGGATACCTGCTTTCTATTGTCATGAGCCCATGTCTGGACTCATGCGTACCACATCTAGATCAGAGAGTGAGAACCACATTTCTGTCAAGTGGCTAATTTACAACTTACTCTTGTTGAGTTTTTAAATCATTTTGATAGTGAAATGGATGTTCAAAGGTTTAATCATCGGAAGAATGATCATGTTTCTAGACATTCGATTCCAGACCTATGGACTAAATGTACTTTGGAAGAAGATGCTTCTATATATATACACCAGGTTTATCTTTTTTTTTTTTATCAACAACTAGAGATATATGCAACGTTGGATGAATGTTTGCCACTGGAAACTAAAGTTGATAGCGAGTATCTTAGGATATCTATGCAAGATTTTAAAGCTCATGGAGATGGCTTGCTAGAGGTAACAAAACATGTGTGATTATTATAAACAACATGCGTTTTTAGGCATAACATGCATGGTTTTATTGGTTGTATTTGTTTTGTAGGTGGTTTTCAAGAAAGGTGAAAATGTAATTGGATCGTGTAGTTGCAGGAGGTTCGAACAATATGGTTTGTTATACAAGCACATCTCTTATGTAATTAAGATGTTTAAAGTGAAGGAAATCCCTAACAAGTATATCATGAAATGATGGACAAAAGATGTCAGGCCAAATGAATTAAATGGCACTTTTGATACAAAAGTTGATGCTAAGGATGAGCATCAGAAGGCTAAACAGATCGCTCGCGAGATAATGTTTACTAAAGGATACCTCGTTAGTAATCTGATTACAGACATTGACCGGCTCATTTTAGTTAGGGATCAAATGAAAGAAATGAAAGAAAAGGTGGATTAACTTCGGATAACCAAGCCTATTGATCCAAAGTTTGATAGATTTTCTAAGCTAATTGGTTATGAGCAACCACCAACTGATGCTCCAACTACATTTCGTGTTCTAACTGGCATAAGGAATAAAGGCCGTGGTTTTCATAAAAAGGATCAAATCGAAGAAAGAACAAATGATCAGTCGGAAAGGGAAAGGTCACGATATTAGGACATGTGAAGAAGTAAAAGGTTTGAGTGAAGGTGGGAAAGGAAAAAAACACAAAAGAAAGCAGTCCAGCCCGAAAACATTGAGCCAAAGCTCGATGATGATGACGAGAGCGACTCGGGTGAATGGGAAGAAGATTACGAAGATGACGAGTGAATCTTAAGCTTGGACATATATTTTTTATACAATGTTTTCTTAGATCTATCAAACATTTTTCTAATAACGTGTGTTTTTTTGTTAATTTCAAATATTTACTCATAATGTGCGTTGTTTGTTTAATAACGTACTTGATTATGTTTGTTTTACATATTAATGCAACTTTTGTGAAATCATAGTAAAATATGTCATAATATCCATTAACCAACTTCATAATTTATTTACTTTCTACGGTTAATACCATGATCATACCAACTTCACAACTTTTGTTTAAAACGTGCTTTATTATGGTTTGTTAACATGCGTGTTTTACGCTAATCATGGTGATTACCACGGTTGATGTGATACCCCGTATTTTCCGGTCGTTATCCGTACTGTCCACAAATGTGTTTATATTATAATTGTACGTTGAGACTAAAATTATTGTAATTAAAGTCAATTTGGTATTAGCAAAGCCTTAATTATGCTATGATATTTCATGGGGTGAATTCGAAATTTCTGTAGCGATAAAATAACCCGAAGCGAACGTTGGTGACACCCTAGTTAATAATTTAAAGCCCATAATTTGTCCAATATGCATGGTTTGATGTGGAATAATTTGTTATAAATGGAATTTAGGTGAAAACGCGTGAAAACCTTAGTTTTTGGTTTGAATTATCCGGTAATCACGTGTGTATTAGACTTTTAATAAAATTAAAAGATTCTAGGAACCACTAAGCACCAAATTAGTGCGTAAGTAATATTCCACAATTATTAGTTCAATCAAGTAATAATAGATCACAAACTTTTATAAAAATGTGAAATTAAATAAATAAAATACACAAACTCACCTCCCACCCCACAAGAAATATTATAAAAATCTTTTAAAATCTAATTATTACACCCTACTTACACTCCACTCAACTATTTAACCCAAATTTACACTTCTTTCTCTCATCATTTCCCTCCTCCTTCCCAAGATACACGCTCCCTCTTCCCTTTCCCCTCCCCAAACCAATTCATTATCCTTGCAAATTCTCTCTCAAAACCTCTTAAAAACACTCACTTAAAGATCCAAGACTCCTTCAAGGAGATTCAAGCATTTTTGGGATTTTTGTTCCAGAAACCCACCTTCAAGACCTTAGGTTCACTCTTGTAATCTTCACAATTCATCCAAGGTAAACCTTGTAACACCTCGTAAAAAATCATGTCCAATAGTATAGTGACACGTGACGTTACTTTTATAATAAGTCCATTATGGACTAATAAGGACTAAAAGTGTCAGCATGCTCAAACTAAGTCTCTGAGTGACTTTCTGATGTCAACATGCTTAAACATTAGCCTCTGAGTGACTAATATGTCAACATGTTTAAACATTAGCCTCTGGGTGACTGATATGTCAACTTTCTTAAACATCAGCCTCTGATTGATTGATATGTCAACATGCTTAAACAGTAGCCTCTGAGTGACTGATATGTCAACATGCTTAAACATTAGCTTCTGATTGACTGATATGTCAACATGCTTAAACTCAGCCTCTAAGTGACATCGGAATCAACATGTTTATAATGAGCCTCTGAGTGATCCTTTGCAAAGTCCTAACTCTCATATGTCCCATTTGTTGGACGAGAGGGATCAAATCCGTTAAAACGTAAAAGTTGGATAAGGGAGGGGTTAAAAGTGTCAACATGTTAGTTTATACCTCTGAGTAACCTTTTAACGAACCGAGAGCTTGACAATGTCCGGGCATACTCTTGGGTACGCCAAATATTGGTTACGGAGGGCTAAATATGCTATAAAGGTGTTTTAGGAGGTTTTATAAGTTGAGGGGCTAAATGTTACAAACTTTGAAACTGACCAGGGGGCGCTCGCGGGGCGCGAGAGGCCTGTGTCTGCAGAAAATTGCCTTGGCCTCCACTCATGTTTCCAAAAACCATTTGATTCGAAACCATGGTCTTCCAAACAGCTATGCCACGTTTTAGGACACTTGTAAGCTCCCTCTAACACCCCTTAACACCTGGCATCACCTCCTTCAAGCTCTCCAACTATAAATAGGTGCAATGCTTCACCATTTGAACTTGAACCATTATCATTTATCACTCTATCTCCCTCTTCTGGAAGTTCCTAACTGAAAGGAGAATCCAACTTAATTATATTGCATCCTAGGAATCACTTGTAAGTGTTCCTTTCTCTTGCATTTTCGTTTATAGGCTTTTATAGCCAAAAGTTTACGGAAAACGCCTTGACTTTCGGTTAAGACCATTATGGTCCAGCCATTGTTCGTAACGAACATGGCTTAGTAATCGTAATAAGGTAAGTGTTAGTCCCTATAAAGGGCACCTCCTGAAGATCACGTTTGCTAGACCAATTGACGGGTCAAAGTTTAAAATTAAAAAGTCAAACAGGCCATTTTTTCAAAAAAATTATAATTTGATCTTATATATGTTATGAAACATGCTTTGACACTTAAACAAGTTGGTAATAATTATTAGAACATGTATGAACATGTTCGGCTCGTCTATTTCAGTTCTAGGGTCGGTTCGCAACCGAAAGTCGCGAAGTTTGACTTCTGCTTTGACTTTCGATTCTGACCCGATTTAGATTAGTTAGCTACTGATCTAAGGTTGCATTATGATCGTAATATAATGTAGCATAACCCCCTGAGGTTATACTACAAGATCATAATCAGAATATGAGTTTATGCACAAGTTCCATAATTATGCCATTTTGACAAAAATGCCCTTTTTGCATAACAAACTTGAAAATGAGTTTCCTATTGATGTAATATTATAAGTAGGATTGTTTGGGATGTCAAATCAGATTATAAATTGAGTTTATGAACAATTCCTTGTATTATTTCGAATCATGACGATAAAGCCCTTGTGGCTTATAAAATGGTTTTAACCATATCTTTTCAAAGTAAATCTTTTATCTACTGATATGCTATATTAAATAACATATCTAAGACATGCTAACTTGACTTTAACATCAGTTTTCATAAAACATTGCATAAATCGTCATTTTACGACATAAGCGTCGTTTCGGCGCATAACATGGTTTAAAACCTTAATCAACCAAGACTTGTTAGATTTAAAAATTATTTTAAATATTTTAAAGTAGGTGCATGATATAAACTCAGAATCCCAAACAATTTATAAAACTATGTGTAAAATGACCAAAATGCCCCTTCGGTGCATAGTTTGGTCATAAAAGATAAATTACACATATAATCAATATCCTATTGATATTATGTCATAAATAAGTTATTTTTCCAGAATAATTATGGTCATAACATTAAATTATATTCAATTTCCTTTTATACGGTATGAAATTACCAAAATACCCTTATGGGGCATAGTCTCATTTTAAAACCTTAAAGGGCATGAAAGTTGATATCCTACTGATAGTAAAACTTATTTTAAGTATATTGGCATATTGAACTTGTCCGTAACTTATCCGGTTACCCGACATCGCTGATATGCATACGGTTAAGTATATGTTATTAGTTTACGGAAATTAAATGAAACGGGTTCAACCTTGTCATTTAAGTTTTAAAATCCATAATTATTATGGTTTACCCACATTATACAAGTCAATGTACTTGTTGGGTTTAAACTACATTCTATCCGATCATATCTTAATCTAGCGTATTATACGTTTTGATCCTGTACGCTAGTCGGTCTAAGTCTATGATTAATTAAGACCGTTAGTATTTAATTGGTTAGCTTATGCCATAATCCAGATTAGAGAACTTCCGGTAAATACTATCTGCACTTAGTTTGTTTTGGATACGGCTCAGATATTAAAATCTTGCTTATTAAAAATCAAGACTAGCTCAGGTAAATACTCTCAACTTATTTCCCCTATACGGGCTTGGATTACGGTAAACTATTACGCTTGGTCGGAAATGGGATCAATCGAATGCCGGATTGTGGCTAGTAAATCCACATATTCCGTTTTAATCAGTTTTTTTGATAACTTAAACATCGGGGGTTAACTACCGTGTCCTGGATATCCTCGGATCATTACATTAGATAATGGCCACGACCTATGCGCGGGGTGTAGGCATACACCCAGCAAGGGCCAATGCTAAAAAATTTACCCACAAGGTTGGGGATAACTCCTTCGTGAGTTCTAAAGTGGTGAGTACGTTAATCATGTCTCGGTCTCCGTACCGGGCCCTATATGTATGGACAAACATGTGAATCTGTTAACAAGGTTACAAGGCTGACTTTCCCAAGTTATAAAATATTTTGTGCCAATGTGCACTTAAAACATTTTTAAAATGTTTTCAAATGAGTTAGTTGGGTGTATTCACCAGCGAAAGCTGACGTATTTTTAAAAGACTAAGCTTGCAGGTACAATACGAAAATAGGCTGGAAGATACTCGGTAGCGATAAGAGGATCTTGCAAATCCTAGATCTACCCAAAGTCTGTTATGCACTTTTGTATATTTTACGATTCGCCTGTGGATCTTCTAATACGAGCCGTGTGTATATTAATTTGTACTTTGAACATTTGGTTTGTAACAGTAATTTAACTCCAAGACTTCCGTTGTGTTGTATTTAATTGACTATGATGATATCAATTTACATCACGATATTCCCCACTCGGGCCCACTGGTGTTTGGATTGGCTGTGGAAAAGCCGGGGTGTGACAGGTTGATATCAGAGCCAACGTTTGAGAGAATTAAACACTAGCCTTCTTGTGTTTAATCTCAAACTTACACAAGCACATTCCTTAGACTTCCGAGTCTAGGAATTGACCTAGGATTACTAATGTCATTATTAAGGTATTAGTATTGTTTTTTTATTTGATTTTAACTGGAAAATGTCGCTAAGAGTACGAGGAATAGGAAAAGGACCAATGAGAGGAGGACCATATGGACACATTCCTTCTCAACCCTATCACTCGAACCCCTATGAGGATTCGGGGGATTCCTGGCCCTTATCATGACATTCACCTACCCATACCCAAAACTCGTACCATTCATATCATTCGCACCAATCACACCACTCTCATCATTCTTATCATGATGAGTTTAACCCAAACCATTACTTTAACACACCCCCAGCCGACCAAAATCAATTAGACCAACCTAACCCAATGGACGAGGACTCTGATCCAGAAATGCCGTCGTCAGGATCACACACCCATCCCATCGAGATATCATGTAACATTGGTAAAAAATCGGGTCTCCAAAACCCGCTCCGTTTTGTAATCAAGTACCAAGTTATAAAAGCTGCATTAATTATTTATGATTATTTTGAGTTAAAACGATACATAATTAATAAATAAACTAAACTATAAAAATTATATTTGATAAAAAATTAAAATAAAATAAATAAAAAATATTTGAAGCTACCGGGACTCGAACCCGGGTCAGCCAAGACTCTTTAAACAACTTAACATTCATTCCCTAAACCACTTCGCCACAATGTGTTTTCTGTTAACTCTAGGAAAACAAATGGAACTTATACACAAACTCAGTTTAACCGATGGTGTCATCTGAAAAACGGTAATCGGCAAACCAATCGTCAAATCGATTGTTTACCTCACACATTCAGTTATAACCGATGCACGACGGTTTTCTAATCAATCGGAAATTGATTAAACTTAAAGACTCATCATTCTTGATTTTTAAAACCGAAAAAGAACATCAAGTTCTGAATAACTCAAACTCCAGACACTCTCGCGATTCAGAGATATCATACCAATACTCCATTTCCTTTTCGTCGCATTTTCAGACCATCTGAGCACCTAAAACAGTTCGCCGGAATTCTCTGCAAAAGTCGCCGGAAAACCGTATTCAACACAAATCGGTAAAATACTTCTACTTTACGATTTCAATCTATTGTTAGAACCTTACTAACATTAACCCATCGCTCAAAATCAACCACAGACGACATTGCTGGACTTTCTGTGTTCGCCGAAAAATTTCTGGAATTGCCGGAAACTTGTTAATTACCGGTATGCACATTCCAACGTACTGATAATCAATATTCACTGGTTCAATTTCATATCTAATCCCTTAAACCTGTTAATAGTTTCTCTCAGCCGAAGGTTCAAAAACAGAGCCGACAAGTTTCGCCGGACTCTCTGAAGAAGACAACCTGTTCGGTATCTTCTTTCCCCAAACTGTTCGGTTTAATGCATTCAAGCTAGACATCATGTTTATTAACTAGATTAATCACGAATCGGTTGTTTGATTGAGGTCTGTGTTCGTAATGAAGAAGATGAGTTCAGTAATGACATAAGAGTAATTAAAATCAGGATTATAAACGGGTTAGACACACAGTCCAGCGGTGGACTGTGTGCAAACAAAAACTACACGTCCCGAGTTCGATCCCCGCTACACGCACGCCTTGTGTAATTACATGCCTTTTTGATCAAGAACTGAACCGGGTTAAAACAGATAGTTGTCAAGTATAATCAAAACCGAGATAATAACCGGGTTAGACACACAGTCCAGCGGTGGACTGTGTGCAACACGAACTACACGTCGTGCGTTCGAAACTCGTCACGATCACCGGTCCGATTGAATTAAAACGTTTTTGCAAATAAAGGAAATTTCGGTTAATTCAAATAAGTGTATAAATATAATTAAAAACGAGTTTATTTCGGGTTAGACACGTAGCTCAGTTGGTAGAGCTGCTGCACGCGAACGGGAGGTCGCCGGTTCGAATCCCACCCGGCGCAGGGTTATTCGCTGACCGAACCGGTCAACGGTCAACGCTTAAAAAAAATAATATTTTTTTTTATATTTTTATTTATTTAATTTAATTTAAAAATCAATTAAAAATACTTAAAAATAACATTTTTAAAGATAGAAAATAGCCATAAACTCACAAAAATATATCTAAAAATTTCATTAAAATCCTTAATAAAATCCATCCATCTAATATATTTTTTTCCATTATTATTTAGGTTAGTATTCCTCGTCGATCCGCTCATCTAAATCGTGCGCATCTCACCATCTCCAATTCAACGCACCCAATGTGAGTGAATCTTACAAATTCCCCGTTTTAATCACGTTTTTGGGGTGTATCATGTGTCTTTGTTTATATACATATTATAACTAAACTATTGTGCATACATCATATCATGAACATGTGTATTTAGTTTGTTGATGTTAAGTAGTTATTATTGGATGCAAATTATTATTTCAGTACATGCAATTGCCGAGGCCGCCGCTCCCCATTTATGAGTGTTGAGCTTGTTCCCCATTTTATTATGCGGTTGAACCTGGCGTGCCCGCATACGATCGGCTCCGTTTGATTGAGCCTTGATCGCACAGTTCATTTTACATTTTCAGTACATGCAATACGATCGGCTCCGTTTGATTGAGCCTTGATCGCACTGTCCATTTATGTTAGTTATCATATGATATTGGTATATTCATGTATGCTAGCAAGTGTAATTGTATGTTATAATTTGTAACTGCTATTTGCCAATGCTTGATTATTTACATTTGCTCATTTATGATTATGCACAATATTTCATTGATAAACTAACCATAAAATCATTATTAAATGTTTATCTAATAAGGTTCACTCGCCAACTTATGTTGACCCAAAAACTCCCATTTTACACATGATACAGGTGAACCAGCAGCAGCTAGGAACACATAGGACCTGGATTAGAAGAATAAAACGATTTAGTATTGGGATTGTTATGTTTGGTTATTTTCCTTTGTATTGAATGAACATGTTTGGATGTTTGAAAATGTAACTTTGACTTTATTAATTATGAAACATAATAGTAAATGTTATGTGCTTTGGTGATAACCCAATTATGCCCCGACTCTTATTTCCGCTGCGGGTCGGGGTGTCACAGATTGGTATCAGAGCCATGACTATAGGGATATAGGATAGGTTATTAGACCCTTAGAGCCTATACTATAGTCGATTAGAAACTTATAAGAATTTTGTGTGTTATATGCCAAATTTCATGATGTTTATATGTTTTATGTTAAATGTTACATTTGATATTGTGCAAGCATGTTCATAAGTATGTATTATCAATAATGCCTATCATGAAATCGTATGCTCATAACATATCACATCCATGAAAGCACACACCACATCATGATTGATTTTACAATGATTTTCGTGTTTTCAAATCTCATCAAAGTGAGTTCTCATGACGGGCATGTAGTAACTGGAAGGGTACTAGTACCGGTAGTCGGAACGTCCTGTCTAGGCTGGCATTCGTATAAATCCAAAATAAAGGACCAGTTTGCCTACCTGGGGACTAACGATGAGAGTACGAAGTACTTATTAGGCCAAAGCATGCTATACCAAACGTCGTGTGAACTAATTCCACTTTGAGTTGTCATTGTGTCTACACCTGGACACGTTCCGACCAAACATCTCATGAACATATTTTGTGGTTTGCATTCGGGGATGCGAGTGTTAAATTGCCAATACTAATGTGAATCCTACCAAGCCAATAGCCATGGGGGCCCACATGACTATGTAGGTGAAGGTATGGGGGACATTTGAGGCCCAACATGAGCGAACCCAAGACATCCTATGGATGTAGTTGCATTATTGATATTATGTTATTTTCATTTTCTTAAAGACACATGACACCTAAAAAGACACCATAAACTCACAATCTTCTCATTTTATGATCCTGTAGATGTCGTCTAGGCAGCATCGAAGGGGTAAAAGATCGGGAAAGTCTCAGGAACGTTTGGCCACTCATATCGCGAAACAAATGGCCACGATATTGCCTGACATCGTGGTACAAGTACAACAAGCCCTTGCTACAAATCCTACTAACCCTCCTCAACAACAGGACCAGAACATCGACAACCCTCCTACCAACAAGTGCTCTTACAAACATTTTAAGTCCTGTGATCCTCCAAAATTCGAAGGGACCGAGGGAGTCACTGCTCTCCTACATTGGTTCGAGGAGATGGAAAACGCCTTCCTAAACTGCGATTGTCCTGAGGATCGCAAGGTTCGTTACGCCACCGGGAGACTACTTGGTGTAGCTCTCACTTGGTGGAATACTGAGAAAGGAAAGAGGGGAACTGAAGATGCGATGGCCTTAACTTGGGAGGAGTTAAAGGAAATCATGACTAGGCGTTTCTGTCCTAGAAGTGAAATTAAGAAGTTGGAGGATGAATTTCATGCTCTAAGGCAAAAGGAGGGTGATCACTCTACTTACAACAAGAGGTTCTTGGAATTGAACCAAATGGTTCCAAATTTATTCACTCCAACCTATCGTCTGATCGAGCATTATATTCGAGGACTTCCCTCGAAAATCCAAGATTCGGTTCTCAGCGTTTCACCGATAACACTTGAAGCTGCCATGGAGTTGGCAACTGAACTGACCGAAAACCAAATTCGCAATGGGAAGTTCAAAGAAGAGAAGAAGAAAGCCCCTGTTGAGGGACAAACCTCAAACCACCCCATTCCTTCCTCTAAGTTTGCTAACAAGAGGAAGCGTAACACCAGGAATTTTGCAGTCACCCAAACCAACACCCCTATTCCTGCTGCACCCATCACGCAAGTCACTCCTTCACCCGCGCCATTACAGAAGACCTTACACAGGCCCATTACCAAAATGTAACCGTTGTCAGTATCACCACTCCCCTGATCATCCTTGCCAATACTGCACCGGCTGCGGTCGCGCAGGACATACTGTTCAAAACTGCCGCATGCCTCAACGAACAAACCGCCACCAACCTTTAACCCAAACCCACCAACAGTTAATGGGTCAAGCACAACAACAACTACCATTTCCACCCACCCAACATCTAGCCCAAACATACTATCAACCCAATTACCCTATGGGCCAACCTATGCGGGCTTGTTTCAATTGCGGCGACCCAAGTCATTTCAGAAACACATGTCCAAGGCTGGTTAATATTATTCATGCTCAGGCCCAAGCAACCCTTGAATCAAGCGAACCAAGCTCCTCCACCTGCAAGAGGAAGAGCTTTCAATATTAACGCGAACCAGGCCAGAGCTGACGGCAATGTGGTCAACGGTACGTTTCTTATAAATGGTAGATATGCCTCTATGTTATTTGATACTGGTGCGGATAGAAGTTTCGTGTCATTAGAATTTGAACCTATCTTAAGCAAAAATCGGGATAAGCTCACGGAATCCATAACGGTAGAAGTTGCGGACGGGAAACCAGTTTCATTAGACTCTATATTACGCAACTGTACACTCACCTTAAACGACCACGATTTCTCAGTCGACCTTATTCCTATGAAGCTGGGAAGTTTCGACATCATAATCGTATGGATTGGCTCAGTCAACATCAGGCGGAAGTTGTATGTCGTGAAAAATTTATTCGTATTCCTCTTTCAAACGGTCAGACTCTTCGAATCATTAGAGAAACCTCGTCGAAAGGGCTCAGCTTAATGTCTTGTCTTCAAGCTCAAAAATATCTTCGCAAGAATTATGACGCGTTTTTAGCCCATATCATCAAGAAAGGGACCACAGAGAAGAAACTTGAAGACATTCCTGTGGTAAAGGATTTTCCACAAGTTTTTCCTGACGACATTTCAGGACTGCCTCCAATCAGAGATGTCGAATTCCGTATTGATCTTATACCTGGTGCTACACCAGTTGCAAAGTCTCCATATAGGTTAGCCCCCTCTGAAATGCAAGAGCTAGCCAGTCAATTGCAAGAGTTGACTAACAGGGATTCATACGTCCCAGCTCATCGCCCTGGGGTGCACCTGTCCTTTTTGTAAAGAAGAAAGATCGATCTTTTCGTATGTGCATCGACTACAGAGAGCTCAACAAGTTAACCATCAAAAATCGCTATCCTTTACCTCGCATAGATGATCTTCTTGACCAACTACAAGGTGCCAGCTGCTTTTCGAAAATCGATCTTCGATCTGGTTATCATCAGCTTAGAGTGCATGAAGAAAACGTCCCTAAGACTGCTTTTCGAACTCGTTATGGCCACTATGAAATTCAATGGTTATGCCGTTTGGATTAACCAACGTACCAGCTGTCTTCATGGACCTAATGAACAGAGTCTGCAAACCTTATCTTGATCGATTTGTTATAGTTTTCATCGACGATATTCTTATTTATTCAAAATCTAAAGCTGATCATGAGCGTCACCTTCGACTCGTTCTTGCACTTCTAGAAAAGGAAAAGCTTTATGCCAAGTTCTCTAAATGTGAATTCTGGTTAAAAGAGGTGCAATTCCTCGGGCATGTAGTCAATGACAAAGGAATACATGTTGACCCTTCAAAGATCAAGGCAGTTCAAGAATGGCAAGCTCCACGTACACCAACTGAAGTAAGATCTTTTCTTGGACTAGCTGGCTATTATCGTCGGTTCATTTCAAACTTCTCTCGCATTGCTGTGCCACTCACGGCTTTAACCCATAAGGGAAAACCATTCGTATGGGGACCCAAGCAAGAAGAAGCTTTTCAAACTCTTAAACAAAAACTTTGTGATGCACCAATCCTCACTCTTCCCGAAGGTTGTGATGATTTCGTAGTCTATTGCGACGCGTCAGGGCAAGGATTAGGTTGCGTTCTCATGCAAAGAGGAAAAGTCATAGCTTATGCCTCGAGGCAACTCAAGACACATGAAAAGAACTACACCACTCATGACCTAGAACTTGGAGCCGTTGTATTCGCTCTTAAGATATGGAGACATTATCTCTATGGTACTAAGTGTGAAATATACACTGACCACAAGAGTCTTCAACATATCTTCAATCAAAAAGAGTTAAATATGAGGCAACGAAGATGGGTCGAACTTCTGAATGATTACGACTGTGAAATTAGATACCACCCTGGTAAAGCAAATGTGGTGGCTGATGCACTTAGTCGGAAGGGTTATGCGAACTCCATTCATCTTCTATGTTCGCAAATTATAACCGACATTAAAGATCAAATTCGAGAAGCTCAACACGTTTCAATAACAGAAGAAGATGTACGAAAAGAGATGTCCTGTGGAGCCGAGCTAAAACTTGAAACTAAATCAGATGGTATCCTGTATTACCTAGATCGTATCTGGATTCCTAACCACAACAATCTTCGTGAAACTCTTATGAATGAAGCTCACAAAACACGATATTCTATACACCCAGGAGCCGATAAGATGTATCAAGACCTACGATACACCTATTGGTGGCCTGGAATGAAGAAGGATATTGCCGTTTTTGTTTCCAAGTGTCTCACATGTTCCAAGGTGAAGGCTGAACACCAAAGACCCTCAGGACTTCTAGTCCAACCGGAAATACCTGTATGGAAGTGGGAAAATATAACCATGGATTTCATTACCGGGTTACCTCGCACTTCTGGTGGGTATGACACTATATGGGTGATTATAGACCGACTTACAAAATCAGCTCACTTTATTCCTATTCGAGAAGATTTCAAGAACGAAAAGCTTGCACGTATTTATATCAACGAAATCGTAAGCCGACATGGGGTACCATTAAGTATTATTTCTGATCGTGATGGTCGTTTCACCTCACGAACATGGCAAGCAGTACAATCCGCTATGGGCACACAATTAGATCTCAGTACCGCCTATCATCCTCAAACTGATGGACAGTCTGAGCGCACCATTCAAACTCTTGAGGATATGCTTAGAGCATGTGTCATAGACTTCAAGGGAAATTGGGACGCCCACCTACCATTAGTTGAACTTTCGTACAACAACAGCTATCATTCGAGCATCGGCATGGCACCTTTTGAAGCCTTATATGGTCGAAAATGCCGATCTCCTGTGTGTTGGCACGAAATTGGGGAAGCACAAATTACTGGTCCAGAATTGATCCAAGAAACCATAGATAAGATCCATCAAATTCGAAACAATCTCCTAGCAGCTCAAAGTCGACAAAAGAGTTATGCAGATAAACGACGGAAGCCCTTGGAGTTTAACATTGGTGATCATGTGCTTTTAAAAGTATCACCGTGGAAGGGAGTAGTTCGTTTTGGTCAAAAGGGGAAGCTAGCACCACGTTACGTAGGACCTTTCAAGATACTCGAAAGAGTAGGTCCTGTAGCATACAAGCTTGACTTACCAGAAGAACTCAACAGGATTCATCCCACATTTCACGTGTCGAACTTGAAGAAGTGCCTCGCTGATAAGAATCTCCATATTCCGTTGGAAGATATTCAGATTGATGAATCCATGCATTTTATTGAAAGACCAGTGGAGATCATGGATTACGGGGAGAAGCGTCTTCGACGAAGTCGCATTCCAATAGTTAGGGTACGCTGGGAGTCGAAACGGGGACCTGAGTTTACTTGGGAACGTGAAGACTCAATGCGTGAAAAATACCCGCATCTTTTTCCTACTACTTCAACTACTTAAATTTCAGGACGAAATTCCTAAAAGTAGGGGATACTGTAACATTTGTAAAAAATCGGGTCTCCAAAACCCGCTCCGTTTTGTAATCAAGTACCAAGTTATAAAAGCTGCATTAATTATTTATGATTATTTTGAGTTAAAACGATACATAATTAATAAATAAACTAAACTATAAAAATTATATTTGATAAAAAATTAAAATAAAATAAATAAAAAATATTTGAAGCTGCCGGGACTCGAACCCGGGTCAGCCAAGACTCTTTAAACAACTTAACATTCATTCCCTAAACCACTCCACCACAATGTGTTTTCTGTTAACTCTAGGAAAACAAATGGAACTTATACACAAACTCAGTTTAACCGATGGTGTCATCTGAAAAAACGGTAATCGGCAAACCAATCGTCAAATCGATTGTTTACCTCACACATTCAGTTATAACCGATGCACGACGGTTTTCTAATCAATCGGAAATTGATTAAACTTAAAGACTCATCATTCTTGATTTTTAAAACCGAAAAAGAACATCAAGTTCTGAATAACTCAAACTCCAGACACTCTCGCGATTCAGAGATATCATACCAATACTCCATTTCCTTTTCGTCGCATTTTCAGACCATCTGAGCACCTAAAACAGTTCGCCAGAATTCTCTGCAAAAGTCGCCGGAAAACCGTATTCAACACAAACCGGTAAAATACTTCTACTTTACGATTTCAATCTATTGTTAGAACCTTACGAACATTAACCCATCGCTCAAAATCAACCACAGACGACATTGCTGGACTTTCTGTGTTCGCCGGAAAATTTATGGAATTGCCGGAAACTTGTTAATTACCGGTATGCACATTCCAACGTACTGATAATCAATATTCACTGGTTCAATTTCATATCTAATCCCTTAAACCTGTTAATAGTTTCTCTCAGCCGAAGGTTCAAAAACAGAGCCGACAAGTTTCGCCGGACTCTCTGAAGAAGACAACCTGTTCGGTATCTTCTTTCCCCAAACTGTTCGGTTTAATGCATTCAAGCTAGACATCATGTTTATTAACTAGATTAATCACGAATCGGTTGTTTGATTGAGGTCTGTGTTCGTAATGAAGAAGATGAGTTCAGTAATGACATAAGAGTAATTAAAATTAGGATTATAAACGGGTTAGACACACAGTCCAGCGGTGGACTGTGTGCAAACAAAAACTATACACGTCCCGAGTTCGATCCCCGCTACACGCACCCCTTGTGTAATAACATGCCTTTTTGATCAAGAACTGAACCGGGTTAAAACAGATAGTTGTTAAGTATAATAAAAACCGAGATAATAACCGGGTTAGACACACAGTCCAGCGGTGGACTGTGTGCAACACGAACTACACGTCGCACGTTCGAAACTCGTCACGAGCACCGGTCCGATTGAATTAAAACGTTTTTGCAAATAAAGGAAATTTCGGTTAATTCAAATAAGTGTATAAATATAATTAAAAACGAGTTTATTTCGGGTTAGACACGTAGCTCAGTTGGTAGAGCTGCGTGCACGCGAACGGGAGGTCACCGGTTCGAATCCCACCCGGCGCAGGGTTATTCGCTGACCGAACCGGTCAACGATCAACGGTCAACGCTTAAAAAATAATAATATTTTTTTTATATTTTTATTTATTTAGTTTAATTTAAAAATCAATTAAAAATACTTAAAAATAACATTTTTAAAGATAGAAAATAGCCATAAACTCACAAAAATATATCTAAAAATTTCATTATAATCCTTAATAAAATCCATCCATCTAATATATTTTTTTCCATTATTATTTAGGTTAGTATTCCTCGTCGATCCGCTCATCTAAATCGTGCGCATCTCACCATCTCCAATTCAACGCACCCAATGTGAGTGAATCTTACAAATTCCCCGTTTTAATCACGTTTTTGGGGTGTATCATGTGTCTTTGTTTATATACATATTATAACTAAACTATTGTGCATACATCATATCATAAACATGTGTATTTAGTTTGTTGCTGTTAAGTAGTTATTATTGGATGCAAATTATTATTTCAGTACATGCAATTGCCGAGGCCGCCGCTCCCCATTTATGAGTGTTGAGCTTGTTCCCCATTTTATTATGCGGTTGAACCTGGCGTGCCCGCATACGATCGGCTCCGTTTGATTGAGCCTTGATCGCACAGTTCATTTTACATTTTCAGTACATGCAATACGATCGGCTCCGTTTGATTGAGCCTTGATCGCACAGTCCATTTATGTTAGTTATCGTATGATATTGGTATATTCATGTATGCTAGCAAGTGTAATTGTATGTTATAATTTGTAACTGCTATTTGCCAATGCTTGATTATTTACATTTGCTCATTTATGATTATGCACAATATTTCATTGATAAACTAACCATAAAATCATTATTAAATGTTTATCTAATAAGGTTCACTCGCCAACTTATGTTGACCCAAAAACTCCCATTTTACACATGATACAGGTGAACCAGCAGCAGCTAGGAACACATAGGACCTGGATTAGAAGAATAAAACGATTTAGTATTGGGATTGTTATGTTTGGTTATTTTCCTTTGTATTTAATGAACATGTTTGGATGTTTGAAAATGTAACTTTGACTTTATTAATTATGAAACATAATAGTAAATGTTATGTGCTTTGGTGATAACCCAATTATGCCCCGACTCTTATTTCTGTTGCGGGTCGGGGTGTCACATATCAAGCGATTCGAACTCTTATGTCGGATCGCTATACCATGGTCCAAATGAATGGGACCAATATTGGAACCAATTTACCTTTGCTAACACTCCTTCCCATCACTCCCCAGCACCTCCTGTACAAGAAGATATACATATGGAACCAGTGGAACAACCCTAACCACCACCTGAGCCACCAAGGAGGAAACGCGGAGCGCGTATGTCGGTACGTACTGGTCAAAAGGTCGGGTTCGCTACCACCATTACCCAAAACTTACCCAACCATCCATGAGGACCCATAAATGGGTGGACCCTCTAATGCTTCACCTGTGGTGGAACCGACACCACCACCACCAGTGGTTCAACCACCACCATCGGGTTATAATAACCTTATCCCAACATATCCAGATACATCTGGATATGATCCTTTTAACCCATCTACACCTGTTGATTACCAAGCATTGTCGCATGCTCTTACATGCAAGCGGTCATGCATAACGCACTTTACCCGTCTCCTTTCCCATCTGCTTATCCACCTATTGGATATTCAGGTTATGGGTACCAGTATCCTATTATGCCACAACCACAACCTCTGCCACCACTCGAGGCCATCAATGAGGCCTTGGAATGAATGAAAGAAATGCAACAACAAGCAGAGAAAACGGAGAAGAAAACAAAAAAGTTCTTCAAGAAACTCCCCAAGTTGGTTAAGGGAAATAAGAACGAGTGAAGTTTCTTCTAATAATAAATGTTAGTCCCTGCGAGGACATTGTTATTTCTTTAGTCCCTGCATGGACATTTATATTTCTTTTAACTCCTTGCATGGACAGATTGTTTCATTTATTTCTAGTATTGTACTTCCTTATGTCACACCCCGAATTTCCAGCCCGAAATCCATACACCGGTGGGCCCGGGCGAGGGGTATCGTAACGTAAGTTGATAACATTATTGTCAATTAAACATAGCACAGTGGAAGTCTTGGAATAAAATTACTATTACAAACCGAATGTTCAAAATAAAATAATATACAGGCTCGTAATAGAAGATTTACAAGCGGATCATAAAATGTACAAGAAAGAATACAAAACAGACTTTAGGGCAGATCTAAGGATTTGCAAGATCCTCTTATCACTACCGAGTAGCTTCCGGCCTATTTTGTATTGTACCTGCAACTTAGCCTTTGGACGGTACGTCAGCATACGCTGGTAAATACACCCAACTGACTCATTTTGAAAACTTAAAAAATGATTTTAAGTGCAAAACAGCACAAAATCTTTTATTAACTTGGAAAGTTGATTTTATAACCTTGTATCAGATTCACATGTTTGTCAATACATACAGGGCCCAGTACAGAAACCGAGACATGATTAAATACACACCACTTACGAACTCACGAAGGAGTTATCCCCAACGTCTTAGGTAATTTGCATATGAGCGTCTGTCAGGTGTATGCCTACACCCCGCGCTAAGGTCGTGGCCAATAACTAATGTATTGAGCCGAGGATATCCAGGACACGGTAATTTGACCCCCGATGTTTAAGTTATCAAACAAAACTGATTAAAACGGAATATGCGGGTTTCCACAAAAGGGCATTCGATTGACCCCATTTCGGACCAAGCGTAATAGTTTACCGTATCCCAAGCCCATATAGGGAAAATAAGTCGAGAGTATTTACCTGAGCTAGTCTTCTTCTTTTATTTTTAAATAACTCAGCCATATACAAAAGTACCAAGTGCAGATACCATTTACCGGCAAGGCTTTAGTCTGGATTATGGCATAAGCTAGCCAAATAAATACTAACGGTCTTATAAACCGAATAGTGTACATGAACATTATGTACAATGCTTGATTAAAAGATGATCGGATAGAATGTCGTTTAATCCCGACAAGTACTTGACTTGTATATATGGGTAAAGTATAAACATTCTGGATTTTGAAACTTAAATGACAAGGTTAAACCTATTTCGGTTAATTTTCGTAAAATAGTTACATATACTTAACCATGCGCATATTAGCGATATCAGGTAACCGGATAAGTTATGGACATGTTCTATATGCCATTATATTTTAAATAAGTTATAATATCAATAGGATATCAACTTATATGCCCGTTAAAGTTTAAAAACGAAACTATGCCTCAAAAAGGCATTTCGGTAATTATATACCGTATAAAAAGGAAGTTGAATATATTTAAGTCTATAATCATAAGTATTCTGGAAAAATAGTTTATTTATAATATAATATCAGTAGGATACCAATTATATGTGTAATTTATCATTTATGACCAAACTATGCACCCAAGGGGCATTTTGGTCATTTTACACATAGTTATAAATTTGGATTCTGAGTTTATAACATGTACCTACTGTAAATACGTTTAAAATAAATTTTAAAATCAGTCGGTAAAAAGTCTTGGTCCATTAATATGGTTTAAAACCATAATATGCGCCAAAACGACGCTTATGTCGTAAAATGATGTTTTTATGCTATGTTTATGAAAACTGATGTTAAGGTCAGATTAAAATATTTAGAATACGTTATTTAATATAATATATCAGTAGGTAAATGATTTACCTTGAAAATATTTGATAAAAACCATTTTATAAGCCACATGGGCTAAAATCATCATTTATCGACATAGTTTAAGGACCTATTTGAAAACTCAGTTTATAACTTGGTTTAACATCCCAAATAATCCTACTTATAATATTATATCAGTAGGAAACTCATTTTCATGTTCATTATTATTTAAAACCTTGTTTTATGCAAAAAGGGTATTTTGGTCAAAGATGGCATAATTATGGAACTTGCGCATAAACTTGGATTCTGATTATGATCATGTAATATAACCTCAGAGGGTTATGCTACATTATATTATGATCGTAATGCAACTTTAGATCAGTAGGTAACTAATCTAAATCGGGTCAGAATCGAAAGTCAAAGCAGAAGTCAAACTTTGCGACTTTCGATTGCGAACCGACCCTAGAACTGAAATTGACGAGCCGAACATGTTCTTACATGTTCTAATAATTACTACCAACTTGTTTAAGTGTCAAAACAGGTTTAATAACATATATAAGATCAATTTATGTTTTTTTTCTGAAAAATTGCCTGTTTGATTTTTTAATATCATAACTTTGACCCGTCAATTGGTCTAGCAATCGTGATCTTCAGGAGGTGCCCATTATAGGGATTAACACCTACCTCAGTACGATCACTTAGCCATGCTCATTTCGAACAATGGATGGACCATAATGGTCTTAACTGAAAGTCAAAGCGTTTTCCGTAAAATGCTTGACTTTGGCTATAAAAGCCTATAAACGAAAATGCACAAAGAAGGAACACTTACCAGTGATTCCTAAAGTGCAAAAGAACTATGTTGGATGCTCCTTTAGCTAGGAACTTCCAGAGGAGGGAGAGGAGTGAATAAATGAGAAAGGTGCAAGTTGGAATGTGAACTTAAGCACCTATTTATAGTTGGAGAACTCAAAGGAGGTGAAGCCTGGTGCTTAGGGGTGTAAAAGGAAGCTTACAAGTGTCCCAAAACGTGGCATAGCAGTTTGAGAAGCCATGGTTTCGATTTAATGGTTTTGGAGTTTTGTTTGGGAGCCAAGCAAAACTTTCTGCAGCAGACCCCTTTCGCGCCCCGCGAGAGACATAGGGCATGTCTCTCGCGGCCCGCGACCGCCCTACGGCCACTTTCAAACTTTGACACTTTTAGCCCCTTAACTTATTAAAGCTTCTAAAAACCTTCTAAAACACCTTTTTGGCACTTTTAGCCCTCCGTAGCCAATACTTGGCATACCCAGGATTATGCCCGGTCATTGTCGAGCTCTCGGTTCGTTAAAAGGTCACCCAGAGGTATAAATTAACATGTTGACACTTTTAATCCCTCCATAATCCAACTTTTATATATTATTGGATTTAATCACTCTCGTCCAATAAACATGACATATGAGAGTTAGGACTATGTAAAGGATCACTCAGAGACTCAGTATAAGCACGTTGACTCTAATGTCACTCAGAGACTAGGCATGTTGACACAACGGTCACTCAGAGGCTGAGTTTAAGCATAACGACACTAATGGTCGTTCAGAGGCTACGTTTTATGCATAACGACACTAATGGTCGTTCAGAGGCTACGTTTTTATGCATGATGACACTAATGGTCGTACAGAGGCTAGGTTTATGCATGTTGACATCAGAAAGTCATTCAGATGCTCAGTTTGAGCATGTTGTCACTTTTAGTCCATATTAGTCTTTTAATTGACTATAAAAAAAATACAACACGTGTCACTATATTATTGGACACGATTTTACAGGGTGTTACACCTTATTTGTCATTTAATGAATTACTTTATATGTATTCATCCTCTTCAATGAACGTCTCGATTTTACTCGAAATTTATGTTTTGTTATATAATTCCAAAAAGATCTTAATCGTTTTGATTATGCCAAATGGCACAGACAACACATTGGCCAAGAAATGATAGTTAAGGGTAAGATGGCTTTCTATCATGATAGTTAAGGGAAGTTATCCTTCTATCCAGAGGTGGTGGACTAGGTTCAAGCCTCCAAGGTCGTTAAGGTCCAAGGTGATTAGGGCCATTAATCAACCATTAAGGTACTCTTATGTTAACATTAAGGAATGTTCATACTCCTGGTAGTATGACTTGAGGAACCACAATAGTCATCTAGGTAAAAAGACTACGTCCTAAACCTATTATATAGCCTATGTGATCAAAATGATCCCGGCTATCATCAATGTGATGATAATAACTGACATTCATTTGTGATGTCAAGCCAATGTGCCATAAATTGTCCAATGTGACTGGCCAATGTGCCATAATTTGTCCAAGGTGACAGGCCAAGGTGCCATAATTTGTCCAAGGTGACAGTCCAATGTGCCATAATTTGTCTAATTATGACAGGCCAATGTGCCGTAAATTTGTCCAATGGTGACAGGCCAATGTGCCATATTTTTTGTCCATTAGTGACCTGCCAATGTGCCATAATTATATGTCCAAAATTGGGATAGGCCAATGAGCCATGTTTTAATATCCTTTGTGACAAGCTTATGAGTTATATGTAATTGTCTGAATGACAATTACAGTCGTGACATTACGATCCACTGTCTAATAATATATGGACTACGTCCAAATTGTAATTTTCCTTTGATGGTCCTTTTGAGACCTAGGCCAAAGATAGATATAATAAGACTAAGAGTTGTGATGTTATTCACACTAGCCTGATTAGGCGATGGATTTGTATATCCAATATTTAAAACCAATATGGTTATTAATACAATGGCTAAGAGAAGTTTTATTTGGTGATTAGAACCAAAGCATCAAAAATGGCAAACTCGGACGAGGCACAAAGTAGCCACCGAGAGATTAACTCTAACAAGCCTGAAAATATAGCCGTCGATAACGATGACTTCCAAGCTCGCATAGATGCAGCTGTTTGAAAAGCCATGGAGAAATTTAAAGAATTGAGCGCTACTCGCTCCAGACTATTATCAATCCCACCATCCTTAGCTCATAAGGAGAGCTCAGTTCACTCTTTAAATGCAAAGAGTGAACCAAGGAAATTAGAATTTACTGATAGATCCTGTTCTTCTAAAGATAAATGTACCTACAAATATTTTGTCTCCTGCAAGCCCCGAGATTTTAATGGGCAAAAAGGAGCAGTAGAAGCCTTGAAATGGCTTGATAGATGGAAACGATAGTAGATATCATCGGATGTGCTGATAAAGATGTGGTAAAGTATGTATCACAGTCCTTCAAGGGTGATGCCCTAATTTGGTGGAAAGCTATGGTCTAATCTACAGGTAAAGTACACTTGTACAACTTAGGATGGTCTCAGTTTGTCAATTTAGTCAAGGAAACATATTGCCCACCTCATGAGGTGGAGAAATTAGAAACAGACTTTCTGACTTTCAATGAAGAACCTAGGTTGTCGGAAGTATGTTTCTGACTTCAAATCCCTGTCTAGGTTAGTTTCCTACTTAATCACCCATGAACCCAAACGCATGCGCGTTTCATTAATTGGGTTAGCACCCGAAATAAACGGTATGGTAAAGGCTGCTCAGCCAAGTACCTATAGGTCCGTTGTAGACCTATCTCTCTCCCTCACCTTAGATTTAGTGAGGCAAAAGTCAGTTAGGACTGAAACTGACGGAAAAAGGAAACTGGAGTATGCAAAGTATCACCATACAAAATAATGACCAAATCAACTTGTCATAAACACAGGATAACTCATACAACACTTAGATACACACAAACGCAAGTTATCATGTTTCAGCTTGTACACTCATAACTGGGCTGTTTTCGAGAATTTTTATAAAATAGTTCCAAGGTTCGAAAAATTCCAATTTTTTTATAGGAGGTGACAATTTGACAGTAGAATTTTGTGTAAAATTTTAAAATTCTAAATCGTTACCAATTATTTTAAAACATTTATATACTATGCTGCAGTCAGATTCGTCGCTTTCTGACTGCATTCCACGAGAAAAATCATTTAAAAATCATCGTTCATCCGATTAACGAAATTCTAGTGGGAGATTTTCGAAAACCCCCGTCTCCAGTTACTGAACAGATTTCGTGCTCTAACCTCGTACAGACTATGAGATCCGACTCGATAAACAACCTGCAAATTCTGCAGAATTTACGCAGCTTCAGCTGCTGCACTAAATGACCATTTAAAAATAGCAAACGACCTCAGAAAAATATGAATCCAGCGTCATTTGAAGCCTTTTTCAAAAATAAACGTTTTAGGCTTCAGAAAATCCACTTTTAGATAAATAATGATCAGGTTACAGCCAACTGAAGTTGGCTGTAAATGTCAATCAGCTTACTGTTTTCGACTTTATCGCATTAGAACATGTGTAAACGGCCATGACGCTTAGTTGTATCGATTAACAGTAGGTTAACTTGTCAAATATCATCTAATATATCAGGTATTCATGCAAACCCTAAGCATATATCATGATCTTTATAGATAAAACGCAGCCCACGATTTCAATACTCAAACATATCATCACAACCGCAAGGATTCGCATATTCATCCGAACTAATCATACACCATAACACTTTTTCATAATAATATCATACAATCACATAATCATGATCAAGACAACACAAAACCTAGTGTGAATCGTAATACAATTAAACCCTAACCTTAAAACGATGACAATTTGCAAACCGGGACAAGCTTGGAATCGATCCGAGGGGTGTAGGGCTGTTTGCGCGACCGAGAGAGGGGGGGCTGCTGCCGTCGCACACCACAAGGGGAAGGGTTTTAGGGTTTGCTATTTTTGTTGAACGCCCCATGCATACATACGTATACATAAGGGGCCAATGGGGGCGGTTTGGGCCATTCCTTGGTCCGCAAGGAGTGTGGGTCGCAAGGGGGTGTGGGTGGCGGATTGGGTTTGCTTGGTCGCGAAGTCGAAACGTTTCACACGGCTGTTATAGATTCTCGTCTTTCGTTTAAATAAATATCAGAAAATATTCACAACCGTCAATAATAACGATAACATAACAACCCCATTAAAAATCTCACAATGTATTCCAATACCTAAATAGCGTAGTATGCAGCCAATAATTCACGATACAAAGCCGTAGATGAAAAACCCAAAAATCGGTTTTAAAGTACTAAAAGAGGTGTCTATTGCCAGTGAAGGAATTTTTCTCCGATAAATTAGCGTGGAGTAACAAAAGTAGCGGTTTAAAGTACGTGAAAACATTCACATTTCCTGTTGAAGAATTGTCCAAAATTTGAGTAAACGCGTTTAAATGCAATCACAAATTCAGTTGTGAATTACAAGAAATCCAGCTGTCATATCATCCCCATGTTGAAAGAATTTCGTCCCGAAATTCAGTTGGCGGTAACATCAGATTGCTGCTCAGCTGCAAAAAGGTGTGGATATTTGCTTTTCATTTGGTCCTCTCTTTCCCACGTGAACTCCGGTCCACGCTTAGAGTTCCAACGAACCTTGACGATCGGTATCTTGCTGTGCCTTCGAGTCTTGGTCTCACGGTCCATGATCTCGATAGGTTGTTCCACAAAATGCAGTTGCTTATCCACTTAAATCTCATCCAATTGAATGACTAGGGTCTCATCTGATAGACACTTCTTCAGATTGGGCACGTGAAAAACGTTGTGAACTCCACTGAGTTCGGCAGGAAGGTCTAACTGATAAGCTACGGGCCCGATACGTTTTGAAATCACAAATGGGCCTACGTACCATGGATTTAGTTTGCCTCGTCTCCCAAAACGAATTACACCCTTCCAGGGTGACACTTTCAGTAGGACGTGGTCACCTACTTGAAATTCGAGCGGTTTGCGTCGTTGATCAGCGTAACTTTTCTGTCGATCCCGTGCCGCTGCCATGCAGTTTCTGATTTGCACAATCTTTTCAGTATCCTCAAGTATCAACTCAGGACCTATGAGTTGACTGTCACCGACTTCTACCCAACAGACCGGTGATCTACATTTACGACCGTACAATGCTTCAAACGGTGCTGCCTGAATACTCGTATGGTAACTGTTGTTATACGAGAATTCCACTAAAGGCAGATGGATTTCCCAACTGTTCCCGAAGTCTACCACGCATGCCCTAAGCATGTCCTCCAAGGTCTGAATGGTCCTTTCACTTTGACCATCTTTCTGAGGGTGGTAAGTTGTGCTCATATCTAAGCGTGTACCCAACGCTTTCTGAAGTGACCGCCAAAAGTTGGACGTGAAACGAGCATCTCTATCTGAAATGATGGACGTTGGCACCCCGTGCCGAGAAACTACTTCCTTAATGTAGATGCGAGTCAACTTATCCATCTTATCTGTTTCGTTGGTCGCTAGGATGTGTGCAGACTTAGTTAGACGATCCACGATCACCCATATGGTATCGCAACCACCCGGAGTTCGTGGGAGTTTAGTGATAAAGTTCATCGAGATCTGATCCCATTTCCACACTAGGATCTCAGGTTGTTGAAGTAGCCCTGATGGCTTCTGGTATTCCACCTTGACTTTCGTACAAGTCAAACACTTGCTCACGTAGGTGGCTATATCCGCTTTCATGTTGGGCCACCAGTACGCGGCTTTAAGGTCTTGATACATCTTATCCGAACCAGGATGGACAGAGTATCGGGATTTGTGAGCTTCGTCCATAACTAGCTTTCTGAGTTTTCCGTAGAGAGGTACCCATATACGGTTCATGAAATACCGGGTACCATTGGGTTTCACTTCCCAATCACGTTCCATCTTTCCCATAGATTCGGCCTTGATGTTCTCTTCCTTAACTGCTTCTAGCTGCGCGTCGCGTATCTGTTCGGGTAACCCAGAATGAATTGTAAACTGTAGTGCTCGTACCCGACGAGGTTTCAAGTGCTCCTTCTGACTGAGAGCATGAGCTACCACGTTAGCTTTACCCGGGTGATATTGAATGGCACATTCATAATCATTCAGGAGTTCGACCCAGCGACGCTGTCGCATGTTCAACTCCTTCTGGACAAAAATATGCTGGAGGCTCTTGTGATCCTTGTAGATTGTACACTTTGTTCCATATAGGTAGTGTCTCCAAATCTTAAGTGCAAACACAACTGCTCCCAATTCCAAGTCATGTGTCGTGTAGTTCTTCTCGTGGACCTTCAACTGTCGGGATGCATACGCGATGACCTTATCACGTTGCATGAGCACACATCCCAATCCCTGAATTGAAGCGTCACAATATACCACAAAATCATCTGTCCCCTCTGGCAAGGACAAAATGGGCGCACTGCAAAGCTTCTGCTTTAGTAATTGAAATGTTGCTTCCTGTTTGTCACCCCAAGCATACTTGGTGCCCTTCTGAGTGAGAGTGGTAAGCGGTTGTGCGATCTTGGAAAATCCCTCGATGAAACGTCTGTAGTAACCAGCCAAACCCAAAAATTGGCGGATCTCTGTCGGTGTCCTGGGTGCTTCCCAGTTCTTGATAGTATCGATATTGGCGGGATCAACGTGTATACCCTTTTCATTCACGATATGCCCGTGGAACTGAACTTCCCGAATCCAGAAATCACACTTTGAAAACTTGGCATATAGTTTCTCCTGTTGAAGTAGTTCCAGCAATAACCGCAGATGCTCAGCATGTTCTTCTTCACCCTTAGAGTAGATGAGATATCATCGATGAACACGATGACAAACTTGTCGAGATACGGCTTACACACGCGGTTCATGAGGTCCATGAACACCGCGGGTGCATTGGTGAGACCGAAGGGCATTACCAAGAACTCGTAATGGCCATACCGAGTGCGAAATGTCGTCTTGGAGATATCCTCCTCCCTGACGTGTAGCTGGTAATAACCGGACCGTAGATCAATCTTGGAGTAGTAGCTTGACCCCTGAAGCTGGTTGAAAAGATCGTCAATGCGAGGTAAGGGGTACCAGTTCTTGACGGTAACCTTATTGAGTTCCCTGTAGTCGATGCACATGCGGAAGGTCCCGTCCTTCTTCTTGACAAAAAGGACCGGAGCTCCCCATGGCGAAGTAATGGGTCGGATAATCCTTTTTCCAATAATTCCTGAAGTTGGGTAGACAGCTCTTGCAGCTCTGCTGGAGCTAAGCGGTACGGGGCCTTGGCGATAGGAGTCGCATGGCTCGCCAATTCGATTTCAAACTCTACTTGTCGATGTGGTGGAAGACCGGGTAACTCCTCTGGAAACACATCGGGAAAGTCACGGACGATGGGGATATCTTTAATCCTCTTCTCGTCCTTAGACTACTCGGTGACCAGTGCGAGCAAAGCAAAAGAGTTCTTCTTCCGAAGATACTTCTAAGCTTGCATGTAAGAGATGATGTTCATGACGACGCCTGCCTTCTCGACTTGCACCATCAAGACTTCGTCGTTAGATAGCGGAATACGGATAGCTTTCTCGAAACAGAGAACTTCAGCTCGGACGTCGGATAGCCAGTCCATTCCGGCTACCACATCAAAACTACCCAGAGTAGTTGTCATCAGATCAATGGTAAAGGTGTGACCCACGAGTCTGAGTTGACAGCCGGTCACTAGATGAGTCACCTCTACAGATTTACCATTGGCTAGTTCTATGACGTAAGGGGTCTTTAGGGGTTTAGGTGTGAGATTTAGGTTCTTCCTAAAAGACTCGGATATAAAACTCTTATCCGCACCCGTATCAAAAAGTACAGTAGCAAAATGATCGTTAAGTGGAAACTTACCGGTGACCACATTCGAGTCGTTTCTAGCCTCCCCAAGGCCTAGCGTGAATGCACGTCCTTTGGCACCTCCTGTGCCACCATTTCCATTGTTGCCATTGTTGTTGTTGTTATTATTCCCACCATTGTTGTTGTTGCGAAGTTGCGGGCAGTCTCGCTTGAAATGGGCAGTGCCACCGCACTGATAGCATCCCCGGTTATTACCCTGGTGCTGGTTCTGATTCTATCGTGACATAATCTTCCCGCGACAATCCTTTGCCGCGTGTCCTGCTTTGCCACATCGTTGGCAGCGATTTCCGGTGCAAGGGCCGTGATGATGGTGGTTACAACGATTACATTGCGGCTTTCGACCCGCATAGCCACTCGAGTTCTAGGTGTTGTTGGCAGACTGATTGTTGTGACCCCGATTGTTGTTGAAGTTGTTGGACCGCTTCTGGTTTCCTTGTTGTGGCTGGGCTGATGAAGACTGCCGAGCAGGTGAGTTCTTCAAATTTCCTTTTGTTGTCAGGGACAATATCAGTTACACCCCTAGGTGGCAACTTCCTTTGCTCCACCGCCTTATCGGTGAGTTTATGTGCCAGCCTAATCACTTGTTGCTCTGTCGTAGGGTTGCTAGACATTACCATGCCCTGGATCTCAGGGACCAGACCCCCAAGATAAAACTCAAGTCGTTTAACGACGGTGTTAGCCAAATCGGGACAAAGGAACACCAGATCATGATGTCTTGCCATGTACGCTTCAATTTCTGACCCGACCATCTTGTGGTTCCATAACGCTTGTTCCAATTGCTGAACTCTGTCCCGCGGACAGTATTCCTCATTGATTAGAGCTTTGAACTCGGTCCAGGCCATTGTGTTCGCCGCAGCAAGTCCACACGTTTGGACTTGTGCGTTCCACCAGGTTGATGCCCCATCTTCCAACGTCGAGGCAGCATACTTGACCTTATTAGCTTTGAGGCAATTGCACATATCGAAAACCGATTCAGACTTTTTGACCCAACAGACCAGTCCTATGGGTCCTTCAACTCCCGTGAACTTGCTCGGTTTCGCATCCAGGAACATCTTGTAGGGGTTAAGACCCCTCTTGAGGATAGAGGATAGGTAGTCAGCGAGAAAGTCTAGTAGCCAAACTATTAGATTTTTTCCCTGAAAATTTAATAATGGTTACCTGCTGGTGGGTTAGGAACACCTGCCAGAGCAGCATTCACGTGTTGTTGGATTAAAGCGGCCAATTCTTCAGCTGACATGTTGAGATTTCCGTGACGACCGGTTGCCATTTCAGATCTTCGCAAGACAACACAAACACACACCGATAAATATCCAATATAGTTATCATATTCCACACTTCAATGATCACACAATTTATGTCAACCCAACAAATTAAACAATCAAAAGGAACATTCGATTAAATAAATTGTAATGTCTCACAAAATACCGACCAAACATATTAGTTTAATTATAAAAATTCCAAGTTCAAACATAAGTGGAAACAAACAAACTAAAGGAAACAAAACGGAGATTGGCGAGACGAGTTAGTCATTTATGTCTCCATCTCCCAAGTTGTTATCACTGCCGTCTTCCTCTTCAGCGTTTTCAGCTTCAACAGCCGGGTCCTGTTCCAGCTCTTCTTCCTCCGGATCCTCCTCCGGGTCTTCCTCTGGATCCTCGTCTTCGTCTTCTACTGGCGCTGGAGGGGCTGGTGCGGGTACTGGGATAGCTGGTGCTTGGTTCTGCTCCAGTTCGTGAATCCTCCAACTGGACTCAAGAACTCTGTCTTCGAGCCAGTCAGCCCTCAGCTGCTCAGCACGAAGGTCCTTAGCTAAAATGCTTCGAACTCTCTTATTCTCATCTTGCTCTTCCTCGAGCTCTTCAGTTTTACCAGTCAGCTGACGTATCAGCCATTCTTGTGCTTCGATAGTCTCTTGCATTCTCTCCAGCTGTTCCTATTGTTTCCTTAGCACAGCTCTAAGTAGATCGTCCCCCACTCCTGAAGAGTTGACCGGTTTGACCGGTACAACGGTGGTTGGATGGGAGACGACTCCCCTCCTAGAGCGAGTCTTTTCCTAGCAGCTGAGCGTGTCTCCACGCCACGAGGTGGTGAGGGTTCGACCATGGGTGCCTTCCCCGGCGCCCTTGATTGTCGAGATCTGTCGGATGATGATGATAACATAGCCTGCTGGGTTGGTGTAATTAGTTACGAGCTGCGTATATCACAATATATATATATATATATATCACATAAAACAATTGTAGTATAACACATAACAAGATATCACAGTTCGGTGCCAACTAAGTCTAGTGTCGTGTAACAGCTATAGTTTAGGTCTACTTTAAATGCAAACCTGGTTCTCTATAGCTAGAGGCTCTGATACCAAATATGTCACACCCTCATTTCCACTTGCGAAGTATTACCGCGAGGCGTGTGATCAAACCAGAATCTCAGACACTAGCAATGTCGAATGACTCTATATGATTTATTTAAACGTTTTTCCAAAAACATTTATTGTAAACATGCATAGTCATTTTCAAAGTTCCAAAGTTTCAAAATTTTAGCGGAAGCATTAGAATAAAGTAACGGGCGCCAACATAAACGCCCAAACCAAAATCTCAAAAAAAATAATAATCGTTAATAAAGACTCGATCACATGTCTTGATTTAATGCAAAGTGGGTGCACCTAGCGCTCCTAGCGTCCTGAGAAACATGCAAAGAAACAAGTGTCAACATTAAAGAAGAGTGAGTTCACAGGTTTTTATAAGTTCACAAGTTCGGTTTAAAAGATTGTTTTCCCCCATTATCCCTAACCCGGGATAACGATATAGTTCCATTATTCCTAACCTGGAATAATAATGTTGGTTCGTACATAAGATCAATGTTAACATGTAGGTAGCGAGCCTAAAGTTACGTCACGTAAGAGTTTGCGATCGAAGCTGACTGTTGTTGCCTCTGTGTTGCCAGGTCTATCACTGACCATGGCGAAAGTTAGGCCAAATTAATCACCCGTTGACCATTCCCGGTCGGCTAGCGCGACTAGCTCGGGTGGGGCTTGTCGGGCCCAGTAGTACTACTATAATTTCCCCGCTATCTAACCCAATACTAATGATCCGAGAGTTGGTTGAGGACTTCCGTGATAAGGCTACTTAGTGACCATAACATACATTAACATTAACTTAGTTACCGAATAGTTAACGGTGTTAATTTCGCATAACGTAAAAGATTGAGTTGTAGAGCGTATACATGTTTCTCCCCCTGTTGTTCAAAACCGGATAAAATAGGGGCCGTGAACTCACCTTAAATTGCTCGGTTAGATAAACGCGAAAGCAGTAAAGGTTGGAACCGCTAATCGCGTCCTAACAAGTCAACCGATTCAAAGTTAGTGTTTGAACACACTGACACAAAACCCTACGCATAACTAACACACAGTACGGCACACGTAATAACCAATTCGAAACCATAATCATGCATGCAAAGTATCACCATACAAAATAACGACCAAATCAACTTGTCATAAACACAGGATAACTCATACAATACTTAGAAACACACAAACGCAAGTTATCATGTTTCAGCTTGTACACTCATAACTGGGCTGTTTTCGAGAATTTTTATAAAATTGTTCCAACATTCCAAAAATTCCAATTTTTTATAAGAGATGTCAATTAGACTGTAGAATTTTGTGTAAAATTTTCAAATCCTAAATCTTTACCAATTATTTATAAACATTTATATACTAGGCTGTAGTCAGATTCGTCGCTTTCTGACTGCAGTCCACGAGAAAAATCATTTAAAAATCATCGTTCATCCGATTAACGAAATTCCAGTGGGAGATTTTCAGAAACTCCCGTCTCCAGTTATTGTACAGATTTTGTGACCTAACCCCATACATACTATGAGATCCGACTCGATAAACAACCTGCAAATTCTGCAGAATTTACGCAGCTTCAGCTGCTGAACTAAATGACCATTTAAAAACAACAAACGACCTCATAAAAATATGAATCCAGTGCCATTTGAAGCATTTTTCAAAAATACACGTTTAGCCTTTAGAAAATCCACTTTTCGATAAATAGTGATCAGGTTACAGCTAACTGAAGTTGGCTATAAATGTCAATCAGCTTACTGTTTTCGACTTTATCGCATTAGAACATGTGTAAACGGCCATGACGCTTAGTTGTATCGATTAACAGTAGGTTAACTTGTCAAATATCATCTAATATATCAGTATTCATGCAAACCCTAAGCATATATCATGATCTTTATAGATAAAACGCAGCCTACGATTTCAATACTCAAACATATCATCACAACCGCAAGGATTCGCATATTCATCCGAACTAATCATACACCACAACACTTTTTAATAATAATATCATACAAGCACATAATCATGATCAATACTACACAAAACCTAGTGTGAATCGTAATACAATTAAACCCTAACCTTGAAACGATGACAATTTGCGAACCGGGACAAGCTTTGAATCGATCCGAGGGGTGTAGGGCTGTTTGCGCGACCGAGAGAGGGGGGGCTGCTGCCTCGCACACCACAAGGGGAAGGGTTTTAGGGTTTGCTATTTTTTTGAACACCCCATGCATACATACGTATACATAAGGGGCCAATGGGGGCGGTTTGGGCCATTCCTTGGGCCGCAAGGAGTGTGGGTCGCAATGGGGTGTGGGTGGCGGTTGGGTTTGCTTGGTCGCGAAGTCGAAACGTTTCACAGGCTTGGTTCGGTTCGGCTTATAAATAGAATTTACTAACCGATCATTATAATCTGATAAATAACTACACATAATACGACTCGACAATTATTTACAAACGTCTAATAACACGTAGCACGTAATTCAGATACAACCCGTTAAAACTCCCAAACATCGTGTATTCCCTAAATACTAAAGTTTGTGTAGTTATTGCGAGCGCGTAATTTAATTCTCCGAATTAAATTAGCGTATGGATGAATAACAATAAAGTAGCGCGTCTAAAGTACATGAAAAACCGGGATGTCACACTATGAGGTAGAACTCGCTGATGGAACATTAGAGACAACATCTTCCATTCTTAATGGATGTTCTATATCCATTAAGAATCATTCTATCACTATTTCTCTTTTGCCAATGAAATTGGCAGGTTCGATGTAGTCTTAGGCATGGATTGGTTATCACATAACAAGCCCGTATTGCCTATGATAAGAAACTCATCGAAATTAAAACCCCATCTGGTGAAATGATCACCATCCCTGGAGATTTACACTATGGATTGCTAGACAATGTATTGTTAAGCATCCAAGTGTTTTGGGAAAGGTTGTATCATTCACATGGCACAAGTAACTACTAACGAGCCTAAACCAGATATTAAAGACCTTCCAGTTATTTCGGAGTATTCCGATGTTTTCCCCGAAGAATTACCAGGTCTACCTCCAGATAGACAAGTGGAGTTTAGAATTAATATACTACCTGGATCAGCACCTGTAGCTAGGGCTCCGTACCGATTAGCACCGACGGAAATGAAGGAATTAGGGACGCAATTAGATGAGCTTTTAGAAAAAGGTTTCAGACATCCTAGTTCCACACCTTGGGGAGCTCCTATTCTTTTTGTTAAAAAGAATGACGGTTCAATGTGAATGTGCATTGATTACCGTGAGTTGAACAAATTAACGATCAAGAATTTCGTTATCCCTTGCCCAGGATTGACGACTTGTTCGATCAACTTCAAGGTGCTAGCTATTTCTCTAAGATCGATTTGAGATCAGGATATCAACAGTTGAAGGTTAGGAACGAGGATGTTCCTAAGACTACCTTCAGGAGTCGATATGGTCATTATGAATTCTTGGTGATGCCTTTTGGGCTCACAAATGCACCTGCAGCATTTATGGATCTCATGAATAGAGTCTGCAAGCCATATCTAGATAAGTTTGTCATAGTCTTCATAGACGACGTACTTATCTATTCTCGTAATCAAGTTGATCACGAGAAACACCTTCGGTGCATCATAGAATTGCTAAGACAAGAAAGGCTTTAAGCTAAATTTTCTAAATGCGAATTTTGGCTTAGAGAAGTCCAGTTTCTTGGACATATGGTAAGTGAGCATGGTATCCAAGTGGATTCCGCCAAGATAGAAGCAAGAATGAATTGGGAAGTACCTAAAACCCCATCGGAAATTCGTAGTTTCCTAGGATTGGCTGGTTATTATAGGAGGTTCATTGAGAACTTTTCAAGGATAGCCACTCCTTTAACTACCTTGACCCGTAAGAATGTCAAGTTTGACTGGGGTCCAAAGCTACAAGAATCTTTTGAAGTTCTAAAACACAAGTTGAGCAATGCTCCTGTGTTATGTCTACCTAAGGGTATTGATGACTTTGTTGTTTATTGTGATGCCTCGCACACTGGCATGGGCTATGTGCTAATGCAAAAAGGCAAGGTGATTGCTTATGCATCACGAAAATTAAAGGTGTAGGAAAGGAATTACACCACCCATGATTTGGAATTGGGTGCCGTTGTATTTGCACTCAAGTTATGGAGACATTACTTATATGGCACAAAGTGTATTATATACACTGACCATAAGAGTCTCCAGCATTTTTTCAATCAAAAGGAATTGAACATGCGACAACGCCATTGGATGGAAACACTTAATAATTATGATTGCGAAATTCGCTATCATCCCGGCAAGGCAAATGTCGTTGTTGACGCCTTAAGTCGCAAGGAAAGGGTTAAGCCCAATAGGATTAACGCAAAGAGCATTGAGCTCAGAAATAGCTTGAATAAGAAGCTATTAGATGCACAAAAGCAAGCCTTGTTAGAGGCTAATATTCCTAATGAGGGATTAGGCAGAACTATTGATCAGTTAACGCCTGGAAAGGATGGAATCCTTAGATTTAATGAAAGAATCTGGGTTCCAATCTTTGGAGGACTTAGAGATCTAATCCTCCAGGAAGCACATAAATCAAGATACTCAGTTCACCCAGGTGGTGACAAGATGTACCAATATTTGAAAAGGAATTATTGGTGGATAGGTTTGAAGAAATCCATAGCCACTTATGTAACCAAGTGTTTGACATGTTCGCAAGTTAAAGCCGAACATCAGAAACCGTCAGGACTTCTACAACTTGAGATTCCCACTTGGAAATAGGAAATGGTAACGTTGGACTTGATTACCAAGTTACCAAAAACCAAACATGGTAATGACACAATTTGGGTCATTCTAGATAGGCTGACTAAGTCAGCACATTTCTTGCCAATTAAAGAAACGTATAATTCCGACAAATTGGCTGAGTTGTATGTGGACAAGATTGTGTCCCTACACTGTGTGCCAGTAACAGACAGAGATACTAGATATACATCTCACTTTTGGAAAAGTTTCCAACAATCTTTAGGCACAAGATTAAACTTTAGTACGGCTTACCACCCACAGACGGATGGACAAAGTGAGTGTACTATTCAAACCTTGGAAGACATGCTTAGAGCATGTGTGATTGATCTAGGTGGAAGTTGGGATGACCACTTACCCCTAATAGAATTCTCCTATAATAATAGTTATCATACGAGCATCAAGCCTGCTCCTTATGAGGCCTTGTATAGGAGAAAATGTCGAACGCCCGTGTGTTGGGCAGAAGTTGGGGAAGCCCAACTATCAGGATCGGAGATTGTCATGGAGACCACGAATAAGATTTTGCAAATCCGTGATCGTCTCAAAGCTGACTGTGATAGGTAGTAGAACTATGCTGACAAGAGGCGTAAACCTCTTAAGTTCCAACTAGGGGACAAAGTCATGTTAAAAGTATCACCTTGGAAAGGTGTAATGAGATTTAGAACGAAGGATAATCTAAGCCCAAGATATATAGGACCATTCGAGATAATCGAATGTGTCGGCACTTTAGCTTATAAGCTTAAGCTGCCAAATGAGCTTAGTGGAATTCATGATGTATTTCACATCAATATTCTTAAGAAATGTCTAGCCGATGAGTCGCTAGCAATGTCACATCATGATGTGCAAATTTATGAAAACCTGAGGTTTGTTGAGACACCAATTTCGATCGAGGACCGACAGGTTAAGAAGCTCCGAAGGAAATTGATACCTATAGTGAACATCAAATGGGATGCCCTTCGAGGTCCCGAATATACATGGGAGGTTGAGTCCACTATGCGACAAAATACCCCATCTTTTTGAATAAACTCTCGAGGTTGAGATTTCTTTTAAGGGGGTGAGTATGTAACACCTCGTAAAAAAATCGTGTCCAATAGTATAGTGACACGTGCCATTACTTTTATAATAAGTCCATTATGGACTAATAAGAACTAAAAGTGTCAACATGCACAAACTAAGTCTCTGAGTGACTTTCTGATGTCAACATGCTTAAACATTAGCCTCTGAGGGACTGATATGTCAACATGCTTAAACATTAGCCTCTGAGTGACTGATATGTCAACATGTTTAAACTCAGCCTCTGAGTGACATCGGAGTCAACATGCTTATAATGAGCCTCTGATTGATCCTTTACGAAGTCCTAACTCTCATATGTCCCATTTTTGGACGAGAGGGATCAAATCCGTTAAAACGTAAAAGTTGGATAATGGAGGGGTTAAAAGTGTCAACAGGTTAGTTTATACCTCTGAGTGACCTTTTAATAAACCGAGAGCTCGACAATGTCCGTGCATACTCCTAGGTACGCCAAATAGTGGTTACGGATGGCTAAATATGCTATAAAGGTGTTTTAGGAGGTTTTATAAATTGAGGGGCTAAATGTGACAAACTTTGAAACTGACCAGAGGCGCTCGCGGGGCGCGAGAGACATTGGCCATGGTTCTCGCGGGGCGCAAGAGGCCTGCGTCTGCAGAAAATTGCCTTGGCCTCCACTCATGTTGCTAAAAACCATTTGATTCGAAACCATGGTCTTCCAAACAGCTATGCCACGTTTTAGGACACTTGTAAGCTCCCTCTAACACCCCTTAACACCTGGCATCACCTCCTACAAGCTCTCCGACTATAAATAGGTGCAATGCTTCACCATTTGCACTTGCACCATTATCATTTATCACTCTATCTCCCTCCTCTGGAAGTTCCGAACTGAAAGGAGCATCCAACTTAGTTCTATTGCATCCTATGAATCACTTGTAAGTGTTCCTTCTCTTGCATATTCGTTTATAGGCTTTTATAGCCAAAAGTCAAGCGGTTTACGAAAAACGTCTTAACTTTCGGTTAAGACCATTATGGTCCAGCCATTTTTCGTAACGAACATGGCTAAGTGATCGTAATAAGGTAGGTGTTAGCCCCTATAAACGGCACCTCCTGAAGATCACGTTGGCTAAACCAATTGACGGGTCAAAGTTTAATATTAAAAAGTCAAACAAGCCATTTTTTCAAAAAAAATATATTTGATCTTATATATGTTATGAAACATGCTTTGACACTTAAACAAGTCGGTAATAATTATTAGAACATGTAAGAACATGTTCGGCTCGTCAATTTCAGTCCTAGGGTTGGTTCGCAACCGAAAGTCGCGAAGTTTGACTTCTGCTTTGGCTTTCGATTCTGACCCGATTTAGATTAGTTAGGTACTGATCGAAGGTTGCATTATGATCGTAATATAATGTAGCATAACCCCCTGAGGTTATACTACAAGATCATAATCAGAATCTGAATTTATGCACAAGTTCCATAATTATGCCATTAAAAATACCCTTTTTGAATAAACAAGGTTTAATCGATAACGAACGTGAAAATGAGTTTCCTACTGATGTAATATTATATGTAGGATTGTTTGGGATGTCAAATCAGATTATAAACTGAGTGAACAAGTCCTTGTATTATGTCGATAAATGACAATAAAACTCTTGTGGCTCATAAAATGGTTTTAATCATACATCTTCAAAATAAATCTTTTACCTAATGATATGTTATATTAAATAACATATCTAAGATATTTTAACCTGACCTTAACGTCAGTTTTCATTAAACATCGCACAAATCATCATTTTACGACATAAGCGTTGTTTCGGCGCATAGTATGGTTTTAAACCATATTAATCAACCAAGACTTGTTACCTACTGATTTAAAACTTATTTTAAATAATTTTACAATAGGTACATGATATAAACTCAGAATCCCAAACAATTTATAAAACTATGTGTAAAATGACCAAAATGCCCCTTCGGTTCATAGTTTGGTCATAAAAGATAAATTACACATATAATCAATATCCTACTGATATTATATCATAAATAAGTTATTTTTCCAGAATACTTATGGTCATAACATTAAATTATATTCAATTTCCTTTTATACGATATGAAATTACCAAAATGCCCTTATGGGGCGTAGTTTCATTTTAAAACCTTAAAGGGCATGAAAGTTGATACCCTACTTATATTAAAACTTATTTAAAGTATATTGGCATATAGAACTTGTCCGTAACTTATCCGGTTACCCGACATCGCTGATATGCGTATGGTTAAGTATATGTTACTAGTTTGCGGAAATTAAATGAAACGGGTTCAACCTTGTCATTTAAGTTTCAAAATCCATAATTATTATGGTTTACCCACATTATACAAGTCAAAGTACTTGTTGGGTTTAAACTACATTCTATCCGATCATATCTTAATCTAGCGTATTATACGTTTTGATCCTGTACGCTAGTCGGTCTAAGTCTATGATTAATTAAGACCGTTAGTATTTAATTGGTTAGCTTATGCCATAATCCAGACTAGAGAACTTTCAGTAAATGCTATTTGCACTTACTTTGTTTTGGATACGGCTCAGGTATTAAAATCTTGCTTATTAAAAATCAAGACTAGCTTAGGTAAATACTCTCAACTTATTTCCCCTATACGGGCTTGGATTACGGTAAACTATTACCGCTTGGTCGGAAATGGGATCAATCGAATGTTGGATTGTGGCTAGTAAATCCACATATTCCGTTTTAATCAGTTTTGTTTGATAACTTAAACATCAGGGGTTAACTACCGTGTCCTAGATATCCTCGGATCATTACATTAGATAATGGCCACGACCTATGCGCGGGGTGTAGGCATACACCCGGCAAGCGCCAATGCTAAAAACTTTACCCACAAGGTTGGGGATAACTCCTTCGTGAGTTCTAAAGTGGTGAGTACGTTAATTATGTCTCTGTCTCCGTACCGGGCCCTATATGTATGGACAAACATGTGAATCTGTTAACAAGGTTACAAGGCTGACTTTCCCAAGTTATAAAATATTTTGTGCCAATGTGCATTTAAAACATTTTTAAAATGTTTTCAAATGAGTCAGTTGGGTGTATTTACCAGCGAAAGCTGACATATTTTCAAAAGACTAAGCTTGCAGGTACAATACGAAAATAGGCTGGAAGATACTCGGTAGTGATAAGAGGATCTTGCAAATCCTAGATCTGCCCAAAGTCTGTTATGCACTTTTATACATTTTACGATTCGCCTGTGGATCTTCTATTACGAGCCATGTGTATATTATTTTGTAGTTTGAACATTTGGTTTGTAATAGTAATTTAACTCCAAGACTTCTGTTGTGCTGTATTTAATTGACTATGATGATATCAACTTACGTCATGATATTCCCCACCCGGGCCCACCGGTGTTTGGATTGGCTGTGGAAAAGCCAGGGTTTGACAAACCTCCTTCCATGTCTTTTGATTCTGTGATTTTAAAGCTTGTTTAAAGATAAGTTGTTCACAAAACGATGGGCTTTTCTTTAAAAATAAATGAAATTTGTGGTTTGAACAAGAGATATTGATGGTAAGAGAGAGAGAGTAATAAAGTGTACCGTGACTTTGATGTGTGTGTATGGGTGTTTGTCGTTTCATAATGATGCTTGAAATATGTTAGATTAAACATGCAAGTATGGTTTCTTATGAAATGAACCAAATCTAATTTTAAGCATGTTTTTATGTTTAAAAATGTTTTAAAAAGTGTATGGTTGAAAACTACCTTGTTTGGATGCACTAGGTGAAAGATTAGTGCACTAAATGTTATTAAATGAATGGATTTATGCATGCATGTTAGGTTTTGTTTGAGATCTGATCATATGATGATATTTAGGCATTATCTATCATGTTACAAAACATATCCTATGTTATACTTGGTGTATGGATGCTTTGGGAATAATTTGATGTATTTATTATGTTTAAAAATTGGGGAAACTGATAGATTTAATCATATAAATGTGTGAAATATGTAGATATGAAAACATCATTATGATAATATGTTATTTTGTGCATAAAAGTCAGATGATAAGCATTGGTATGATCAAGATGATTAGGATTGTTTTGTGGTTGTTTTAGACTTAAAAAGGGGTAAAAATGGTAATTTTTGGTATGAACGAGGCATGCATGATGAATCTAATTTAGAACAGAAAATTTAGGAGTAATATATGATGTTAAAACAAGTCTTAAAGTGTATAAAATGATATTGCCATGTTTAATGTGTTCTATGTGATGTTTAGGATTAAAATCGCTACTTCTATGCTTAGAAATTGGTTACAATTAGGCAATATATGGTTAAATGGTATGAGCTTGCTTTGAAAGATGGAATGCTTTTTATCATAATTAATATCATGATATGAGATGTATTATAGCCTTGCATGATGAATTTGGGATGTTCGGAATGTGAAAAGTGTGTCAACGGTACATAAACATGCATGTAGTGCTACTATGGAAAACTAGGTGTTTTGCGTTATGAGTAAGTTGTTAGGATCTAAGTTTGATACTTGTGAATTAAAGCAAGTTAAAATAAGCAATTATGATTGCAATTCAAACAATAAATTCACAAGTAGGAAGATATCAATTGTTTTCAGTTGTAATCATCTGATTACCAAAAGTTTTACAGAATGATTCTACAACTCCCCCTCAGCCTGATCATTCACAAATCTATTCGTACAAGAGAGAATGTGTGTGAAGTGATAAAATAGATCTCTAACAGGTGAGATCTACTTATACTAAGTACGAAAGCTCTTTTATGATTAGCTGACACCACTCTGATAGTGACATCTAACATTCCTAATAGAAAAGCTTCCACATATGTTGCAAACATGTGTGGGAATCAAACATCTGGTCTAACTATGCTAAACACTATTAAAAGCTAATACTGTTACATTGGGAAGCAATTGTTAAGCTATCCTCTGTTGATTTGTTCCAAACATTTGTTTGGCCAAATAGATGTTTAGTTTTCTTTATCAGACCTTTGCTTCAACAGACTTTAGGACTTGAACGGACCTTGTTTCTTCATGAACAGCGGTTCCAAGGCTTCCAACAGATGTTAGCTGGTCTTCAACAGATGCTCTGATTCAGGTGTTCAAGATTCACTATCTTTGGGAGGAAATTGTTTCATCAACTGTTTATTTCTTGATCTCTTGTACAGTTTTGGCTTTTGAATGTCATCAGTTCTTTTGTAGGTCTAACAATTTCCCCAGAACAGATGATGCCAAAACAAATGTTTATTTGATCAATCTTTATTCCTCATCAACTGTTCTCTGATTTGTCCTTTGAATTGTAATTCAAAGTTCAGAGATTCGGTATCTTCTGGATCCCTTTCTAGTAGAACACTTATCAGGTCTTGCATATCTTCAATTTTTATTTTTAGTCATGAGGCACTTTTCATGGAGTTCTTTTGCACCTCCCCATTGGCCCTGAGCAATGTCAATTCATGGGTATCTTTGTTTGATGTCCATTTTAGAATTTTGAGCCCAGGTGGATTTGTTGGGACCAGAGTTATTGCTGATGAGTTTGTGGACATAAGCCTTCCCATGATGGTGTCAGCTAGATCTTCTCTCATGGCTTCGTCCTTCTTTTCAAATTTTCTTTTTAGAAAGTTCCTTGCAGCTTTTGAGATATTTTTTGCTGATGAAAACTCATAAGGTTCAACCAAAGTTTTTATCAGGAAGTCTAGTTGATTATATTCTGGCTTTTTGGGTAGTGAGGGATCCTTTTCTCTTTTGACTTCTAGCTCTTTATAGTTTTCAAGGGTTGTTGACTCATTTCATTTTTCCATTGTCTTTAAGGGGCCAATGTTTGAAGCAATATCCAACTCTTCCTTCATTCTTCTAATCTTAAGAGCCCTTTTATCATTTGGTTTCTTTCCATTTCCAGTTTGGTGGTGAATAATTGATGTTAGGAAATAGCTTCAACTTTTCAATTCTTACAATTTCATCCAACAAGGATTCAGTTGGCTATCTTGTGAATTGTTCCCTATGAGCATCATTTGGTTTCTTTTCCATGATGTGATTAAGGCAATCTTCCCTAAGCAACTTTTTGAGATCTGCATCAGTTATGGGATCATGGGATAGTTTTCTATAGATAATAGTGGCATAGCCTTGTAAGGCATCTACCTTTTTGTATTATTCTGACAGAATTTGTTGAAGTTATTTATCATCCTTCCCTTGGTTTCTTTCCAAAACCATCCTTTTAGCCTGTCTTTTCCTGAGCTCCAGATATTCTTTAACACTGGATCCTTTGAAGGTTTTGCAGATGGAAGAGATGATGGTGGTGGTGATGATGCTGGGAGTGATGGTGTTGTGGTTTTGGTAGAAGATGATTTAATGGTAGAGGTTATCATTTTTCTTTTTTCTGATTTGTGGGATGGGAGGTAGTAATGTGATTAGTGTTGTTGTAACATCTGTTGGCAATTTTAAATGGCAACAGATGTTTGGGGCGTTTGAGCAGTGGTTTGGGATGGTTCAGCAATTGAGATATTTTGGCCTTTTTGGCTGTATGTGTAAGATTTGCTAGTGGAAGTTTTCTGAGATTATCGCTACTCTCCCCCGTTTTGGCATCATCTGCAGGATACCTTGGTGTTGGAGTGGTGTCAGTTGCTTGGAGAAGATGATCTTCTATGACTTGGATCTCAACTTGTGTATCATTGTATCTGGCTTCAATCATATTCCTTATCATTTCCATGTGTATGTTGTGGGTGCATCTGAGACTTCTTTTGGAATTGAAGATAAGCTTGGGCATGGAACCAAACGTTTTCTGGAAGCGCTGCATTTGTTGGGGAGGCTTAGAGTTTTACACCAAGATCTCCATTATGTCTTTTATCTTAGCTACAGATGTAATGCTTCACATTTCTGTACTTTCCATATCTAGATGGATGTATTCATATTTTTCTACTTTTAAAAAATTGTATTTGTGTCGTATCAATCGTTGTAATCTCGAGGCTTTGATCATAATGGAAATCATGTTTGTTTCAACCTTATGTAATCAATCATGCAATACATACAATTTTTACATAACTGACTCGTATTTATGTTTATTCGCTATCTGGAATTCAATCAAACATATATTATGTTCATAACATGCTTAAACACCACCCTTTAACCCATAATTTATGCTTAGCATATAAGTTTAATGCATAATTGTTAGGTCCTAGAACTGTGAGACTGAAGCATCAAATATATGCAACAGTCTACGGTAGTTAACTGGGTTTAACTGGGTTGGTTTGTGTTAGGTTTGGACCTTCATAGGCCATTTGGGCATGCCATAGGTCATGAAGCCCATAGGCAAGCCCATTAGGATTATGCCTTACCCTAGGTATAAATAGAATATTTTGTCATTCCTAGGGTTAGAACTTTGGAAGACTTTAGAGATTTCTCTAGAGAGAACTATCATCTTGTACCAGACGGTTTTGCTTATTCAAGTAATAGAATCGTGTGCAAGGTGTTAAAGTGAATTCGTATTGTTCTTCATCATTTCGGTTTTTCTTGAAGATCGTCAAGTTTGGATTCCGCCCTTCCTTGGTGATTGTGTGATATCAGTGTTAGATCCGGATAACCGGGACTTACAAGTGGTATCAGAGCCTGTTGAACCTGTTTTCCAGGCTCAGATCTGATATTACAAGATTCTGTTAGGTTTTCTGCTGAAGAACACGAAGAACACGAAGAAGATTCAAGCATTTCGGATCAACATTCAAGGATTTCGGATTTCTGGTTGTATTTCGGATATAAATCTGCTGAATTTCAGATAAAAATTCTTGAATTTCTGTTAGATTTCGGATAAATCTTCAAGCATTTCAGATTTTCTACAAGGATTTCGGATAAATCTTCAAGCATTTCGGATTTTCTTCAAGGATTTCGGATAATCTTCAAAGATTCCGGATTCGTAACTGTTCCGAATTTGGATAGACTTTCATTCCAGATTACTGTTCCGGATTCTGACTATTGATGTGTATCTGATAGCATTCCGGATTGATATAGTACATCTCGGGTTCCATCTCGGATACTGTTCCGAATCACTATCTCGGATTACCATCCCGGATCACTGTTTCCGGATTCCATTTCGGATTTTTAATCCGTGTTACTGTTTCGAATTTGGTACTGTTCCGAGTTGTACCCAAAAAGGTGGAAAGTTAACCAGCTGACGTAACCGGAGTTAAACGTTTTCTTACGCAGAATTTGATCCTTAGACAATTTTAACAAACAGGTTGCACGGCTAGACTCGTGTGATTTTTAGGGCAAAAAAAGGGCACGAAAATTCCTGAAATCACCATCGGACAGTATATATCGTTGGAATTGTATCGTCGAGACGAGTCTAACGGTACATTTTGGTAAAAATAGTTTTCGGACATTTTTTTATCGTGTTTACCGATCCGGTTTCGATTATCCGAAGTTGTCTGCAGCCCAAACTCAGCACTCAAGCCTGCGGGATGAAGTGAAGGAAAAGCTGAATGAATTTATCGGAGACTACAATGTTGATCCGGTTGCTGACTACGTGATGCGTTTGCTTGACCGTGGAAGGCAAAATGAGGATGTAAGGAATGATTTGAATAGCTTTTGGGGTGATGGCAATGACTCTTTTGTATCTTGGTTTTGGGATCGTTTACGATTAAAACAAGATCTCCACGATCGATATGCAAAATCAACTGAGTCTAATCCTGAAGAAGTGTCTGAGCAGAAACCTCAACCATAGCAAGCAGTCATCAGTAGTCCAGCACCCCAAACTCGACCTCAAGCCCAAACTATCGCTGACAAATCTAGCTCGTCCATTGACACAGTCAACTATCTTTTGTGCACTGAACCTTGCAGGAATAGGGTTGCTCAACTCCGGGCTCTTAATTCCAACAGAACCGATGAATACAACAATGCAATGGCTCAGTGCATCAGCTTTCGAGAAAGCAACAAGTTACTCAAAGGAAAGGTTGAAGCACAAAAGAAATCCACCTGGACGTAAATCAATAGAAATGTTGGGTCCATGATTACAAAACCATATTAGAATTAAAAACCATGGAATGCGACCTGGTAAGAGTTGAGCTGGGACTTCTTACTGGAAAATATCAACAAAATGAGGTTAATATAAAGAAGTTTGATACATCCAGCAAGCTTGTTCAAGACGTGTGCAATGTGCAGCTGGCATATAAAGGGAACAAAGGGAAGGGTTTGGGATTCAATCAGGTTGCCCCGCCGTATAATCACAACTACACAACAATGCCAGAAACCGACGAAGATATTGAGAAAGCACAACATATGGTGTATGGCAAACCAGTGATTATACTCCAGACGCACGGGAACCATCTGATGCTGTTAACTCGTCAAATGAGTCAGCTGATGAAGAGAGAGCTGATGTGAACAATGCTCCAAGTGCGCCAACTGAACATCTGAACCTTCTGCTACTGATGAAAAGGTTCAGAGCAAGCTAAAAGATCAGAGAAGAGCAAATCGGAGACGAAGAAAGCAGAAGTCCAAACGTCAAGGAAAATCAAGCTCTCCAAAATCATCAGTAGGTAGCAATAGCCCTCAAAAGGCTAATGTTGTGAAAAATGCTTTTGTTAAGCTGGTCTTTAATGGGAAATGCGAAAAATATGCTTTTGACCGTGTTAGCAAATCTTTTGAAAAGGTTGGGGAGGTTTCTGAACTAGACTTGCAGTATAAACAAAAGAAGATGAATCCAAATAAATCTCCACAACAGAAGAAGGCCCTTGGAAACGATAAGTACAAACATCCAAATTCATCCTCGTCTGCAAGAAATGTGCAAGGATATCAAGCACAGAAGGGATCAGCTCATCCTTCAAGGCCTGCAAGAGCAATCAAGCTGATCAGAATGCTTTACATGTGAAGGGACAAGCGTGCTTCAATTGCGGCATTCCTGGTCACATTGCTCGAAACTGTACACATGGTCCCATTGGTGGGTGTCATGCTAAAAATCAGAAGGTTACACCAAAGAATAACAATCATTCCAAGCCGATGAAGGTATCATCACCTAAGGCAATGAAAATTTGTGAATTCCAAGGTTAAACCATCTGATGGGGATTGGAATGTTGCCAAAAACAAACGCAAGACTATTCAGAAACAAAAATCTTTTTCTAAAATGTCTAAACCTGAAACAGTCAAAGTTGCTCAATCAAAGGCAACAACCGCGTTTGTTAAACCGAAACAGATTTGGAAACCCAAATCCAAAGCGGCAGCAACATCACCAATCCTTCAAACAAAAGGGGACTTGTGTCTTAAAGAAGTGTCTTATTTTGATGCTTCAGGGAAACCCAGGACCACGATGGCCTGGGTCCCACTGTCTTACTAATCTCTTTATTTTTTTCAGGAACAACCAAGGAGGAGCTGTTGATAATCTCTGGAATGTTGGTAGCGGTTGTTCCAACGACATGAAGGATAACATCTCACTGTTGCAAAAAGGTTCAAATTTTTATGATTGTGATGATTCCTTTGGAGGATATGAGGTAAGAAAAGATCAGCAAAAAGGTACAAATTTAAATTTCGCGCTTTAATTTTGAAATTGATTAGTTTTTAATCTAATGACGGAACGGTTAAGCAAAAACAACAAAAATATTTTCCTTTTCCTTTCGTTTAAAACTTTGTGCATATACTTTCTTTATTAGGTAAATTTGTGCATAATGTATGATGCACAAATTTAGGGGGGAAGAGGGCGATATATGTATATATGTATAGTTTGAGGGGAGAAAATTAGAAAAATACAAAAACATTATTTGAAAAACAAAAATACAAAAATAAAAAGTCATGGGAAATGAAATGAATATTCGTGATAAAGGGCGTGACTGACACATGTAAGGTGTTGTAGCTGAAAAGACTAGGATCTAATGTGATATGTCGATAGGCTTAACGCTCAAAAATGATTAAAAGATACTAAGTGATATAAACATAACGAACTATGTATCTTGTGGGTAACATACCATCGGCGTATGATTTTATGGTATTAAATCTTGCGTTGATAGATAGCCAACATCTGAGGTTTCGGGTCTTTATGTTGTTGAGTCATCCGGGGATATCTTGACTGCCCTTCTGTTGCATCCAGATTATATGCAGACCTAGGTATGGTCAGGATATTCTTAAAAGAGCCAAAATAAAAAGGCAAAAACCTTAAAAGAAAGGAAATCTCATCATGAGAAAATTCCATGAATTCAAACTTACCAAATAAGGTATTTGTCTAACCCTCGTCAGAAACTATTGGTCACTTTGCTGTACGGAAGTATTGACCTGTTCACCAATAGCCTGACATTGTAAAATTTAAGGATGATCTCAGTATACTCACCTGCGACAATGAATCGTTGTGCTTGCCTTGATCGCGGGGGTATGCCATGGTATGCGACACATGGGTATCATAGTATAATACTACCTTAAGCATATCACAAAGTTGAAAAATGAAAGTTGAGCGTTAAAGTTTAAGTGGACAAACATATTGGCAACCTCTTAGACCAGTCTGAATAAGTTCGTACTGAAAAGTGTTCCTTGGTCCGCCTGAAAACGATTTTGATCCCATTGTAATTGTATAGTTGTAACTATTGATTTAGTTTCTTTGTTTATTTGTGTTTCTGTTTATATTCTTATGTTTAAAAATTAAAAAATTTAAAAAATAGAAAATTAAAAATCCAAAAATAGAGTGTTTTATTTGTTTTATTAAAATTATTAACCGTTCTTGAAGATTTGGCTAATCATCAAAGAATGAAAAAAAAATTTTGAATTTCGATCCAAGTACAAGTACTTGGATGTATCAGGTGTTCATGTGGTACTCTCCCTATTGCATAAGAATGTTTGCTTATAAATTTCTGAGAATATGCAGATCTTGATTTAGATTAAGAAACAAGGATTGCTAAAAATTGAGATGCTGTTAGTTGCCGACAGAGCATGAAGCATCACAACAGCAAAAGTGTACCTGAATCAGAAGAACCAGATTCCAGTCATCATCTGACAGTGATAGTGCATTTGAAGAAGTACCTGTGAATCTGCTTGTTTGAAAGAGAAAGATTGAAGAAGAAAAGAGTTGCTGAGGTTCCTCCTCTCGCATTCTTTTTGACAAAGATGTTTCAAGCAAAGCTGATCAAGATCCTAATATGAAGTTGACCACAAGAGCAGAAGAAAGAGACCCAGTGCTGAGAGTTCATTGAAGAGTGAGGTCCTAAAAGTATGAGACTGACTTCCACAACACTTACGGCACAACGATAACCATAGTCTCTGTTGAAGACGTTGCTGAATTGATGCTATGAAGACAATTTGATGCATCAATCTAGGGGGAGATTGTTAGGTCCTAGAACTGTGAGACTGAAGCATCAAATATATGCAACAGTCTATGGTAGTTAACTGGGTTTAACTGGGTTAGATTGTGTTAGGTTTGGACCTTTATAGGCCATTTGGGCATGCCATAGGCCATGTGGGTCAGGCAAGCCCATAGGCAAGCCATTAGGGTTATGCCTTACCCTAGGTATAAATAGAATATTTTGTCATTCCTAGGGTTAGAACTTTGGAAGAATTTAGAGATTTCTCTAGAGAGAACTATCATCTTGTACCAGACGGTTTTGCTTATTCAAGTAATAGAATTGTGTGCAAGGTGTTAAAGTGAATTCGTATTGTTCTTCATCATTTCGGTTTTTCTTGAAGATCGTCAAGTTTGGATTCCGCCCATCCTTGGTGATTGTGTGATATCAGTGTTAGATCCGGATAACCAGGACTTACAATAATATAACCTAACTAATAACAAAAAGGGAAAAAAGCAACTTCAGCCTTCTGACCAGGCTTACGGACCGTAACCAAGTACCATACGATCCGTAAGGAACTCAGGTCTGGCAGAAAGCTGGTAACTTCGCGAATTTTTCCTTAATTGCACTTTTCAACCAACTAACCTCCACCTAACCTCATTAAACGACAGACCCTAATATCCCCCCTTATAAATAAGCCTACTCCACACTCTCTTAACCCTTTACACTCTCTCAAATCACTTCCAAGATCCCACAAATAATCCAAACTTCCAAGTGTTGGCAGATTATGCTCCAATCCAATACAGTGAGTTTTGGACCTTGTTCTTCATCTTTCATCTTGTCTTTTTGCTTCAATCTACTTGGATGACCTCCAAGGATGTTACCCAAGGTCCGCCAAAGTGTGACAGGGTGGTACATCACTTGTATTAGGCTCCAAAGTCAGCTTTGAATTCTGTTTATACAAACTTTTACAAACATGTTTCATTTAATTGTTCATCCTATGGAATCTTGTACCAACCTTGTCCCCAATCAAACTCATGATTGTGGGGCTTGTGTATGGTTGATTTCCATAAGATTAGAGATTCACATACCTCCTAAACTCTCTGTTTTAAAGGTTCTAAGTAACCTAACTGTAACATTTGTGTAAAACGGGTTCCAAAAACCCGCTCTGTTTGAGAATCAAGTATTAATTTAAAAGTTCGGTGCGTATTTATTAGTATTATTTATTGTTATTATTCATAATTAATAAATACTACATAATTAAAAAAATAATCAATAAAAAGAGCAAGTAAATTAAATTAAAACCTTAAAATAATAAAATAAAAAATAATAATAATAAATGGGATAGCCGGGATTCGAACCCGGGTTCCCCCACAAGTTCACACACACAAAACACCACTGATCTGCACACACCTTTTGTTTTAAAGTTAAAATAAATAATTCTTATAATAGCAATAGCATGAAACCTGCAAAAAAACCAGAATGTAACCGCCAATTGATTCAAAAGATAATCATCATCAGTTTTGTTTTGAAATGGATTGAGTATAACCGATAATTGACATCAGTTATAATCTCCAATCAAAACCCAATTTAATTCTAACCGTTTTGCCAATCATCGATCATAATTTTTGCTTTGAAACCGAAAACCAATTTCATCTTGAGTAGCCTATCATTACCCAATGAAAGACCAACCCAAACTCGTTCACTTATTCAAAACCGTACAAAAAAACTCTCTGATAAAACTTTTCTTTTCATCGGAATTTGTCTGCATTCGCCGGAATTTTTCACCGGAAAACCGGAACCTTGTTTCCAGTTGGTATAAGCCCCTAAACCTTCTTATATCTTATGTTTAATACGTTCAAGATTTCAAACAGGTAACCAGAACTGTTAAAAACGTTAACAGTCGGATTTCAGTTTCTGGGTTTAAGTGTATGAAGAAGATGAATTGCAATAAGTGTATAAATATAAAAACCAGGTTCATAACCGGGTTAGATGTAACATCCGTCGAAAAACGGGTTTTCAAAACCCGCTTCGTTTATTAATCGAATAATCAGATTCAATTTTTCGTTGCTTATTTAATGCCCATTTTAATTTTAAACAATACATAACTAATAAACATATTAGAATATGGAAACTTAAATTGTTAAAAAGTAAAAGTAAAGTGAATAAAAAAGAAATCAGGCTGCCGGGTTTCCAACCCGGGTCAGCCGGAAGATTTAATCAGTAAACACTTAACCACTCCGCCACTTGATTCGTTTGTGTAAACAAGGAAACAAATAATACTTAACTCTACCTGTGAAATCATCTGTTTGCGCCAAAACTGAAACCATTCATCGGCTTTCAACGGTTCAGACTGTTGAGTGTTTCGCCATTATTGATTATAACCGATAAACCCACGTTCTTAATCAATTCAGTCTTTATTGAACTTGATTCATATGATTTTCGGGTTTAATAACCGAAATCATTTACTTCCTGATTTTCACCGGTAATATCAGTATCTCACAACTCAGAAACACTCTCAGAACCTCCAATTTCACTTTCGCTCTATTTTCTGTTCGTCGGAAACGCTTTCTGAAATCGCCGGACTTTCGCCAGAAAACCGTGACATTCATCGAATCGGTAAATTTCTCAATTCTTTCATCTTCTATCCATTGTTAGACTTTTACTAACTCAAACCCTTCAATCAGAATCGCTCCCAGACGACGTTGTCGGATTTTCAGCACTCGCCGGAAAATTTCTGGAAATTCCGAAATCACGCGGTGAATCGGTATGAACATCTAAACTCTCTGATAATTCTTGTTTAGTCATTCAGTTTCACAATTAGTTAATCAAAACTGTTAATTGGTCCGCTCAGACGGAGTTCATAAAACAGAGCCGACGACTTTGCCGGAGTTCTGAGAAAAATCATCTTTCCGGTACATTCATTCCCAAAACCTTCTCTATCCATTTCATTTTAATCATTTATATGTCCGTCAATCGAATTAATCAAGAACAGTAGAATAAATCGTTGTCTGTGTTGTTTTAACGAAGAAGATGAAGTTTAGGCTGTGTATATATTTAATATAAATCGGGTTATATCTCAGGTTAGACACACAATCCAGCGGTGGACTGTGTGCATTTGAAACATAGAGATACCGAGTTCGAGTCTGTCCTTGTTCCGATTCGTCACAATATTCAGACTTTTTATAAAACCCCAATACGGAAACTTCCAGTTAGTATATAAGTGAAATAAAAACAAGTATTTTAACCAGGTTAGACACACAGTCCAGCGGTAGACTGTGTGCAACGTTAAACAACAGGTCCCGGGTTCGAGACCTGTTATGCACACCGGTTCGATATAATTTAAAATCCTTTTTAAAATAAATGAATTTTGAATAAATTAAATAGTATATAAATATAATTAAAAACATAAATATTTCGGGTTAGACACGTAGCTCAGTTGGTAGAGCTGCGTGCACGTATACGAGAGGTCACAAGTTCGAACCTCACTCAATGCAAACAAATACAAGACCGAACCGGTCGACAGTCAACAGTCAATGGTCAACGGTCAACCCAAAAAAAGTCAACAATTTTTTTTATATTTTTATTTATTTATTTAATTTAAAAATCAATTAAAAATACTTAAAATAATATTTTTAAAGTTAGAAAATGACCTTAAACTCACAAAAAAAATATATCTAAAAATCCTATTAAAATTGTTAATAAAATCCACTTATTTACCGTACCTTTTCGTTATTATTTAGGTTAGTTATTCCTCGTCGATCAACCCTCTAAACTCGTGCGCATTCAACATTATCAAATGAACGCACCCAATGTGAGTGAATCTCTACAAATTCCCCGTTTTAATCACATTTTGGGGTGTATCATGTGTCTTATTATTTATTACATTTAAACACTCGTGCATCCATCATATCCATGATCAAATGTGTATTCAATATGTATCAACTGTTTGTGTTGTTAACGTTTAGATTAAATTTATCATTTTCAATACATACATCATCATAGGCCGCCGTTCCCCATTACCTATGAGCGTGAACCGTTCCCCATTACCTATGAGCGTGAACGAGGCGTTGCCAACATACGATCGGCTCCGTTGGATTGAGCCTTGATCGCACATACATCATCATAGGTCGTCCGTTCCCCATTACCTATGAGCGGAACGTGACGTTGCCAACATTTACATTATCATTCATGTCATATATTCATGCAAGGTGGTTTGTTATTGTATGTTATTGTATGATTATTTACGTTTGCTCACATATGATTACTGCACAATTTTTCCATATTAAATACAACAAGAAATCAATAATAAATGTTTTTCTAACAAGGTTCATTCGCCAACTTTTGTTGACCCAAAAACCCCCATTTTTACACATGATACAGGTGATCCAGTTGCAGCAAGAAACATATAGGACGGCTTAGAAGAATAAATCGGTTTAGGCTTTGGATTGTCTATTTAGTTACTTTTTCCTTGTAATTGTATGAACTTGTTTGGAATATTGAAGTTGAAATTTTGAAATTAATAATTATGAAACATATTAGTAAACATCATGAGCTTTGGTGATAACCCAATTATGCCCCGACTCTTATTCCGCTGCGGGTCGGGGTGTGACAGATTGGTATCAGAGCCATGACTATAGTGATATAGGAAAGGTTATTAGACCCTTAGAGCCTATACTATAGTTGATTAGAATTTTTAGATTTGTTTGTGTGTTACATGCAAAATTCATGATGTTTATATGCTTTATGTTTATTGTTACATTCAATGTTATGCAAGCATGTTCATAAGTACATATTATTATACAATGCCTATCATGAATCATATTCTCATAACATATCATATCCATGAGAGCACACACCACACAATTTCCATGACTTTTGCAACGATTTTTGTATTTTCAAATCACATCAAAGTGAGTTCTCATGACGGGCATGTAGTAACTGGAAGGGTACAAGTACCGGTAGTCGGAACGTCCTGTCTAGGCTTGGCATTCGTATAAATCCAAAAATAAAGGACCAGTTTGCCTACCTGGGGACTAACGATGAGAGTACGAAGGACCTATTAGGCCAAAGCATGCTATACCAAACGTCGTGTGAGCTAACCCCACTTTGAGTTGTCATTGTGTCTACACCTGGACACCCTCCGACCATACATCTCGCAAACATATTTCATGGTTTTCATTAGGGTGATGCGAGTGTTAAACCGCCAATACCAATGTGAATCCTACTAAGCCAATAGTCATGGGGGCCCACATGACTATACAGGCGATGGTATGGGGGACATTGGAGGCCCAAACATGAGCAAACCCAAGACATCCTATGGATGTAGTTGCATTATTGATGTTTATGTTATTTTTTTTAAGACACATGACACCTAAAAAGACTCCTTAAACTCACAATCTTCTTATGTATGTTCCTGTAGATGTTGGCTAGGCAGCAACGTGGGGGTAGAAGGTCAGGAAGGTCAAACGAACGCTTGGCCACCCAAATCGTAAAACAAATGGCCGCGGTGCTTCCTGACATCGTAATTCAAGTCCAACAAGCTCTCGCCACAAATCCCCTCAATCCTCCCCATCAAGAAGACCAGAACGTTGATAACCCTTCCTCCAAAAAGTGATCTTACAAACACTTCAAGTCTTGCGATCCCCCGAAATTTGAAGGGACCGAAGGTGTCACTGCTCTCCTCCACTGGTTTGAGGAAATGGAAAACACCTTCCTCAATTGCGATTGTCCCGAGGATCGCAAGGTACGTTACGCAACCGGGAGACTATTTGGAGTAGCTCTTACCTGGTGGAATACAGAAAAAGGTAAGAGAGGGATCGAAGATGCAATGGCCTTAACATGGGAGGAGTTAAGGGAAATCATGACGAGACGCTTCTGTCCAAGAAGCGAGATCAAAAAGTTAGAGGATGAATTTCACTCGTTAAAGTAAAAAGAGGGAGATCATACTTCTTACAACAAACGGTTTTTAGAGTTGAACCAAATGGTCCCCAACTTGTTCACCCCAGTATACCGCTTAGTCGAACACTATATTCGAGGCCTTCCCTCGAAAATTCAAGACTCAGTTCTAAGCACTTCGCCGGCAACACTTGAAGCTGCTATGGAACAAGCTACCGAGCTTACCGAGAATCGTATTCGTAATGGTAAATTTAAGGACGAGAAAAAGAAAGCCCCCATTGAGGGCCAAACTCCAAACCTTTCCACCTCCTCCTCAAAGTTTGCTAATAAGAGGAAGCAAAACACCAGAAACTTTGCTGTCACACAAACAAATTTCCCTATCCCTGCTGCACCCATTACCCAAGTTGCCCCCTCACCTGCACCATATAAGAAGCCATACTCCGGCCCATACCCAAAATGCAACCGTTTCCAATACCATCACTTTCCTGATCATCCCTGCCAACATTGCACCGGCTGTGGCCGTGCAGGTCACACCATTCAAACCTGTCGCGCACTTCAGCGAACGAACCGTCATCAGCCCTCAACCCAAACCCACCATCAAATAGTGGGTCAAGCCCAACAACCTTTACTCCTACCACCTGCCCAACATGTAGCCCAATCCTATTACCAACCCAACTATCCCATGGTGCAACCTATGCGGGCTTGTTACAACTGTGGAGACCCGAACCACTTCAGGAACACCTGTCCACGCCTAGTGAATATCATCCATGCCCAAGCTCAAGCTAATCCAGTAAACCAGGCTAATCAAGCTCCTCCACCTGCAAGAGGAAGAGCTTTCAACATCAACGCTAATCAAGCTAGGGCTGACAACAATGTGGTTAACTGTACGTTTCTCATCAATTGTAGTTATGCATCCATGTTATTTGATACTGGCGCGGATAAGAGTTTTATGTCCTTAGAATTTGAACCCATCCTCAACCAAACTCGTGATAAACTCATGGAATCCATAACGGTAGAAGTTGCTGACGGAAAACCGGTCTCATTAAACTCTATTATACGCAATTGTACTCTCACCCTAAACGATCATGATTTTCCAGTTGACCTCATACCTATGAAGTTGGGAAGTTTCGACATTATAATTGGTATGGACTGGCACAGCCAACATCATGCTGAAGTTGTATGCCGTGAAAAGTTCATTCGTATCCCTCTTACAAACGGTCAGACTCTACGAATCTTTGGAGAAACCCCTTCGAAAGGACTCAAATTAATGTCCTGTCTTCAAGCCCGAAAATATCTCCGCAAGAATTATGTCGCATGCCTAACTCATGTCGTCAAAAAGGGAATCAAGGAGAAGAAACTCGAAGACATCCCAGTAGTAAAAGATTTTCCGCAAGTTTTTCATGACGACATTTCAGGACTTCCTCCCGTGAGAGAAGTCGAATTCCGCATTGATCTTATACCTGGAGCTACACCTGTTGCAAAATCTCCTTATAGGTTAGCCCCATCTGAAATGCAAGAGCTAGCCAGTCAACTGCAAGAGCTGACTGACAAAGGATTCATACGTCCTAGCTCATCGCCTTGGGGTGCACCTGTCCTTTTTGTGAAGAAGAAAGATGGAACGTTTCGCATGTGTATCGACTACAGAGAACTCAACAAGTTAACGGTTAAGAATCGCTACCCATTATCTCGCATCGATGATCTTCTAGACCAACTTCAAGGCGCCACCTGTTTTTCAAAAATCAACCTTCGTTCTGGTTATCATCAACTCAGAGTACATGAAGAAGATGTCCCAAAGACCGCCTTCCGAACTCGTTATGGTCATTATGAATTCATGGTCATGCCATTTGGTTTAACCAACGCCCCAGCTGTCTTCATGGATCTAATGAACAGAGTCTGCAAACCTTATCTCGACCGTTTTGTTATAGTCTTCATCGACGACATCCTCATCTACTCAAAGTCTAAGTCTGATCATGAACGGCACCTTCGACTCATCCTTACACTCTTAAGGACAGAAAAGCTGTACGCTAAGTTTTCGAAATGTGAATTTGGTTAAGGGAAGTACAATTCCTTGGACACGTCGTCAATAACAAGGGAATTCATGTTGATCCCTCAAAAATCAAAGCAGTACAAGAATGGCAAGCGCCACGTACTCCTACCGAAGTAAGATCATTTCTTGGTTTGGCTGGTTACTATCGCTGCTTCATTTCAAATTTCTCCCGTATTGCTGTACCACTCACGGCTTTAACACATAAAGGAAAACCCTTCATATGGGGACCCAAACAACAAGAAGCCTTCCAAACCCTTAAACAAAAACTCTGTGACGCACCTATCCTCACACTTCCTGAAGGTTGTGATAACTTCGTGGTTTATTGCGACGCGTCAGGGCAAGGACTAGGCTGTGTACTGATGCAAAGAGGAAAAGTGATAGCTTATGCTTCTAGGCAACTCAAAATTCATGAGAAGAACTGCACCACCCACGACCTAGAACTTGGAGCCGTTGTGTTCGCTCTTAAGATATGGAGACATTACCTCTACGGTACCAAGTGTGAAATATACACTGACCACAAGAGCCTCCAACATATCTTCAACCAAAAGGAGTTAAACATGAGGCAACGGAGATGGGTCAAACTTCTTAATGACTACGACTGTGAAATTCGGTATCATCCTGGCAAGGCAAACGTGGTGGCCGATGCGCTCAGTCGAAAGGGTTATGCGAACTCCATTCGTCTTCTATGTTCGCAAATCATAACCGACATCAAAGATCAAATCCGAGAAGCCCAACATGTTTCAGTAACGGAAAACGACGTACGCAAGGAGCTGTTTTGTGGAGCTGAACTTAAAATCGAAACGAAATCCGACGGTATTCTGTACTATCTAGATCGCATATGGATTCCCGATCACAATAACCTTCGTGATTTCCTTATGAATGAGGCGCACAAAACACGGTACTCTGTACACCCAGGAGCCGACAAGATGTATCAAGACCTTCGATACACCTACTGGTGGCCTGGCATGAAGAAGGATATCGCTGTTTTTGTTTCCAAGTGCCTTACATGTTCCAAAGTTAAAGCTGAACATCAAAGACCCTCAGGACTTCTAGTCCAACCTGAAATACCTGTGTGGAAGTGGGAAAACATAACCATGGACTTCATTACCGGGTTACCTCGCACCTCCAGTGGGTATGACACTATATGGGTAATCATTGATCGTCTTACAAAATCAGCTCACTTCATTCCGATTCGCGAGGACTTCAAGAACGAGAAGTTAGCTCGTATCTACATCAGCGGGATCGTAAGCCATCATGGTGTACCGTTAAGCATTATTTCAGATCGTGATGGTCGTTTCACTTCACGAACATGGCAAGCCATACAAGCCGCTTTGGGTACACGATTAGACCTCAGTACCGCTTATCATCCTCAAACTGATGGACAATCTGAACGCACCATCCAAACTCTTGAAGATATGCTCCGAGCATGTGTCATAGACTTCAAGGGAAATTGGGACGCTCATCTACCATTAGTTGAATTTTCGTACAACAACAGCTATCATTCAAGTATCGGCATGGCACCTTTCGAAGCTTTATATGGTCGTAAGTGCCGATCTCCAGTATGTTGGCACGAAATTGGAGAAGCTCAAATCACCGGTCCAGAATTGATTCAAGAAACCACAGACAAGATCCATCAAATTCGAAACAATCTTCTAGCGTCACAAAGTCGTCAAAAGAGTTATGCAGACAAACGACGAAAGCCTTTGGAGTTTAACATTGGTGATCATGTACTTTTAAAAGTATCACCGTGGAAGGGAGTAGTTCGTTTTGGCCAGAAGGGCAAGCTAGCACCACGCTACGTAGGACCTTTCAAGATACTCGAAAGAGTAGGACCTGTAGCATACAAGCTTGACCTACCAGAAGAACTCAACAGAATTCACCCCACATTCCACGTATCAAACTTAAAGAAGTGTCTCGCCGATGAAAACCTCCATATTCCCCTGGAAGATATTCAGATCGATGAATCTATGCATTTCATTGAAAGACCAGTAGAGATCATGGACTTTGGAGAAAAACGTTTAAGACGGAGTCGTATTCCAATTGTTAGGGTACGCTGGGAGTCGAAACGAGGACCTGAGTCCGCATCTTTTTCCTGTTACCACTACTACTTAAATTTCGGGACGAAATTTCTAAAAGTAGGGGATACTGTAACATCCGCCGAAAAACGGGTTTTCAAAACCCGCTTCGTTTATTAATCGAATAATCAGATTCAATTTTTCGTTGCTTATTTAATGTCCATTTTAATTTTAAACAATACATAACTAATAAACATATTAGAATATGGAAACTTAAAATGTTAAAAAGTAAAAATAAAGTGAATAAAAAAGAAATCAGGCTGCCGGGTTTCGAACCCGGGTCAGCCGGAAGATTTAATCAGCAAACACTTAACCACTCCGCCTCTTGATTCGTTTGTGTAAACAAGGAAATAAATAATACTTAACTCTACCTGTGAAATCATCTGTTCGCGCCAAAACTGAAACCGTTCATCGCTTTCAACGGTTCAGACTGTTGAGTGTTTCGCCATTACTGATTATAACCGATAAACCCACGTTCTTAATCAATTCAGTCTTTATTGAACTTGATTCATATGATTTTCGGGTTTAATAACCGAAATCATTTACTTCCTGATTTTCACGGTAATATCAGTATCTCACAACTCAGAAACACTCTCAGAACCTCCAATTTCACTTTCGCTCTATTTTCTGTTCGTCGGAAACGCTTTCTGAAATCGCCGGACTTTCGCCGGAAAACCGTGACATTCATTGAATCGGTAAATTTCTCAATTCTTTCATTTTCTATCCATTGTTAGACTTTTACTAACTCAAACCCTTCAATCAGAATCGCTCCCAGACGACGTTGTCGGGTTTTCAGCACTCGCCGGAAAATTTCTGGAAATTCCGAAATCACGCGGTGAATCGGTATGAACATCTAAACTCTCTGATAATTCTTGTTTAGTCATTCAATTTCACAATTAGTTAATCAAAACTGTTAATTGGTCCGCTCAGACAGAGTTCATAAAACGGAGCCGACGACTTTGCCGGAGTTCTGAGAAAAATCATCTTTCCGGTACATTCATTCCCAAAACCTTCTCTATCCATTTCATTTTAATCATTTATATGTCCGTCAATCGAATTAATCAAGAACATAGAATAAATCGTTGTCTGATGTTGTTTTAACGAAGAAGATGAAGTTTAGGCTGTGTATATATTTAATATAAATCGGGTTATATCTCAGGTTAGACACACAGTCCAGCGGTGGACTGTGTGCATTTGAAACATAGAGATACCGAGTCTGTCCTTGTTCCGATTCGTCACAATATTCAGACTTTTTATAAAACCCAAATACGGAAACTTCCAGTTAGTATATAAGTGAAATAAAAACAAATATTTTAACTAGGTTAGACACACAGTCCAGCGGTGGACTGTGTGCAACGTTAAACAACAGGTCCCGGGTTCGAGACCTGTTATGCACACCGGTTCGATATAATTTAAAATCCTTTTTAAAATAAATGAATTTTGAATAAATTAAATAGTATATAAATATAATTAAAAACATAAATATTTCGGGTTAGACACGTAGCTCAGTTGGTAGAGCTGCGTGCACGTATACGAGAGGTCACAAGTTCGAACCTCACTCAATGCAAACAAATACAAGACCGAACCGGTCGACAGTCAACAGTCAATGGTCAACGGTCAACCCAAAAAAAGTCAACAATTTTTTTTATATTTTTATTTATTTATTTAATTTAAAAATCAATTAAAAATACTTAAAAATAATATTTTTAAAGTTAGAAAATGACCTTAAACTCACAAAAAAATATATCTAAAAATCCTATTAAAATTGTTAATAAAATCCACTTATTTACCGTACCTTTTCGTTATTATTTAGGTTAGTTATTCCTCGTCGATCAACCCTCTAAACTCGTGCGCATTCAACATTATCAAACGAACGCACCCAATGTGAGTGAATCTCTACAAATTCCTCGTTTTAATCACATTTTGGGGTGTATCATGTGTCTTATTATTTATTACATTTTGAACACTTGTGCATCAATCATATCCATGATCAAATGTGTATTCAATATGTATCAATTGTTTGTGTGGTTAACGTTTAGATTAATTTATCATTTTCAATACATACATCATCTTAGGCCGCCGTTCCCCATTACCTATGAGCGTGAACCGTTCCCCATTACCTATGAGCGTGAACGAGGCGTTGCCAACATACGATCAGCTCCGTTTGATTGAGCCTTGATCGCACATACATCATCATAGGCCGTCCGTTCCCCATTACCTATGAGCGGAACGTGACGTTGCCGACATTTACATTATCATTCATGTCATATATTCATGCAAGGTGGTTTGTTATTGTATGTTATTGTATGATTATTTACGTTTGCTCACATATGATTATTGCACAATTTTTCCATATTAAATACAACAAGAAATCAATAATAAATGTTTTTCTAACAAGGTTCACTCTCCAACTTTTGTTGACCCAAAACCCCCCATTTTTACACATGATACAGGTGATCCAGTTGCAGCAAGAAACATATAGGACGGCTTAGAAGAATAAATCGGTTTAGGCTTTGGATTGTCTATTTAGTTACTTTTTCCTTGTAATTGTATGAACTTGTTTGGAATATTGAAGTTGAAATTTTGAAATTAATAAATATGAAACATATAGTAAACATCATGAGCTTTGGTGATAACCCAATTATGCCCCGACTCTTATTCCGCTGCGAGTCGGGGTGTGACATTAGACACACAGTCCAGTGGTGGACTGTGTGCAAACATAACGTACACGTCCCGGGTTCGAGTTTTGAATAGGTCCGTTTTGTTGAAATAAAAAACCAGTTTCTTTTTAAATAATTATATCATCTCTCAATAAGTTAATAAGTGTATTATAATTCCTATTATTAATGGGTTAGACACCCAGCCCAGTTGGTAGGGCTGGGTGCATCACAAATGAAGGTCGCAGGTTCGAGACGGTTTGTGTGCGCCGGTTCAAAGGTTTTAAAAATCTTTTTAAATTAAATAAATTCAGAATTCATCTAAATAGTATATAAGAGTAATTAAATCTGAGATCATTTCGGGTTAGACACGTAGCTCAGTTGGTAGAGCTGTGTGCACGTATACGGGAGGTCACGAGTTCGAACCTCACACGCTGCCAAACTCACGCGCATAAGAACCGGTCGAACCGGTCAGGTCTGACAAGACCATATTTTTTTATTTATTATTTTCTTTAATATTAAATAAAAAATCATTTAAAAACACTTAAAAACAAGACTTTTTAGGTTTAAAAATTTCGTTAAATACTATAAAAATAACTTAAAAATCTAATAAAAAGCATTAATTAAAATTATTAATTTCTAATAGAATTTATTTATTTATCGAATCATTATTATTTTAGGTTAGTTTTCTCTCGTGGTTAAATCTCAAACTCGTGCGCATTCGTCTTCAATCAAGGAAACACACCCATTGTGAGTGAATTCTTACAAATTCCCTTTTTTATTCTTGTTTTGGGGTGTATCATGTGTCGTTTACATATTTTATTTATTCAAACACTTGTGCTAACACCATTATGTGATCTTGTGTGTATATTTTGTTGTTGTTATATGTGGTTACATTATGTCATTTCAATGCAAATCATTCATACAAGGTCCATCAGTTCCTCGTTGGATACGAGTTGAGCATCATAAGGTCGGCTCCGTTTGATTGAGCCTTGATCTCACAGTTCATCATTTATCATGCAAGTGTTCATAGTTGATATTATGTGGTTTGTGGTTTGTTTATATGTATACACATATGCTCATATATGGTTTTTGCACAATCTTTTAAATTAATCAATATAATTGAATTGTTTAAATGTTTAATTAAGATTCACTCGCCAACTTTTGTTGACCCAAACCTTTGTTTTTACACATGATACAGGTGGACAGGCTGAGGAGAGGAACACTTAGGAATGGCCTTAGAAGATGAATAAAATACTTCATGTTTAGAACAATATTTCTGATGTTTGAATGTCTTATTTGTGTTTGGATATTTCTTTTAAATTTCAAATAATAAATATGAAACTTAATCATAGTAAATGTCATGAGCTTTGATGATAACCCAATTATGCCCCAACTTCTATTTCCGCTGCGGGTCAAGGTGTGACATAAACACGTGTTGAAACCATCTAAGCTCACAACCTTCAGGTAGTGTTTGGTATGCAAGAATGAGATACAAAATGGAATGGATCGTTACGAGGGAATGAAGAATTAAGTGTTTGGTTGGTCAATGGAATGGAATCACCATTGCATAAGGCATTCCATTCCTTCAAAATCATTCGATCCACATCCCATGTTTTTTTCCATTCCATCCGCTTTTGCACCATTAATCAACAACACCACAACCCACCACCTACCAGCGACGCCATCGCCGCCTCCACCCGTAACCCGTCACCGCCTCCGCCACCACCCCAACAGCCACCATCCGCCACCACCCACCACAACCGTCGACGCCACAACCACGGCCACCAACCACCACCGACGATCGCCGCCGCCGCCACCTCCGTCACTGCCACCTGCCACCACCGTCGACGCCCAACCATCGCCGCCACAACCACCAACCACCACCGCCACCCACCGCCATCCGTCGTCGCCGCTGCCACCACCCATCGCACCTCTACCACCACCCACCAAAGCCACCTATAACCACCCACAATCACTACCACCAAGCACCACCACTCACCGTTGATTTTATTCATTTGTTTTTCTACCTACCAAACAATACACAATAATAATTCGTCCACTCCATTACCTCATTCATTCTATTTTCTCATCAATTTCATTGTCTCGTCCATTCTATTGCCCGGTAACGACTGGAAACGCCGGAAATCTTGGTAGTTGTTATCCATCCTTCAATTAGATTCGAGAAAGCCCCCTCTACACAAAAAAAAGAAAGAAATCCTTTTTTGTGTTCTAAAAAAATCCCAAATATTGCAAAACCACCGGTGCATCAGGCTACCTTGCTACTGAAATCTCATCAAATAATTCCAACTCACGCATAAACATCACATTCCGGTGCTTCTACTCTCGTAAGTTATCGATTTCTTATCTTCGACGCTCTTAATTATCTATATCAGCTTATCATCAAACCAATAATAATGCCATTTATATCGATTTGTACCGGAAACCCTGAATTAGGGTTTTATAATAAAAAAGGCAACACTTGTTCACTTTAGGGGTTATGTATACCATTGTTCAGTAGTAATGCTTTGAAACGTCTTGTTGTTGAAACAATTGTGTTTATTGGATGTTGATGCTATGAGATCATGATATTGTACAAATAATTTTATGTTTGTCTACATTTGTTTTGCAAATTAGTGACACTCGCTTTTCTGTGACAGCTAAAAGTTACTGGAGATTAAAGAGTGCATAATATGAAGCCGAATCCTGCTTGGAGTTCGTTAAGAAGCAGCGCGGTTAAGTTCAGAATGTAACCTCAACCGCTGTCAACTGAAACATTCCTGTGCTAATCAGTTTATTCTCACTTCCTTTAAGCAACCTCGAGGCATTTTCCCTTCGCCTCGAGAGGCATAAACCCGAGGCGGAAATTTAAAATAAATATAAAAGTTGTATATCTTATAAAAAATAAAATAATTGACATTGAAAGTCTAAAACATCAAAAACACACACAACCCCATGAGGCGCACGTTATCTTACCGCCTCAACCCTCAGAGCTTACATAGTACATAAAAACATTAATCCATGATGCGACACCTCAGACACGTTTTCTTACCGCCTCGCCTCGAGGTGCACGCCTCAACAGTTTTTTTAAACTATGCCTTTATGAAATCAATTTGATACTATCGCAATTGCTTTCTTTTTTGTTATAATATGTAACTAGTTAATCGTTTGAAATGCAGTCCAACCGCTGAAAATCTTGTTCCCATTCGTCTTGACATTGATATAGATGGTCAGAGGTATATGGATACGTTTACATGGAATCCTTCCGGTAAGGCATCGATGTTGTTTTGTTTTTCTTATTTTTTTCTTTGTGGGTGGTAGTTTATTGATTGGAATTCCCTTGAATTACTGCATTCAGAAGAAGCTTATTTTTGTACTATGTTGTGAATAATTGTGGGCAGTAGTGTAAAACAAATTGAAGATACATTCCCGAAATTCAATGATAATATTTTTTTATATTGGGCTGAATAAGTTGGGGAGTTATGAGGCGCTTAATGTTTTTTTCATGCTCAAGTGTTTCTATTTATCTATTGGATTCAGAACTTCATCATGAAACTTTGCCGGTTTGTGAATCTACTTTCTGTATTTTGTCTCAGATCCAGATTCAGATATAAGTTTGTTTGCTAAGCGCACAGTGAAAGACCTCAAGCTTCCTCCACCATTTGTAACCCAGATTGCTCAATCCATTCAGGTAAACGTTATTCGTGTAGGTAGAAACTTTTGTGGATGGTGTTGGATTGCATTTATCGTGTTGCTAGTGAGTATTGTCCTGGCCAATTTATCGCAAGAATAGTTTGTCAGCATCTTAATTTGTGATGCACACATAAGATGGTGTGCTCTGAGAGATCTTATTTGATTTTGTTATCAAAACTCAAGTGAAGCTCATCTGATAGGTGCTTTTGGTATAGATGGTTCTATATAATTGATCCTAATTATTTGCAACAACGTTAGTTGGTTGAAACAGCAACAAACAAGTTGATTGAATAGGTATAGGAAGTAGACATCAAATTAAAAGCCTTTTGTTAGTTGCAGGCTTTTTAGGAGTTTAGGCTGTTCTAGGTTGGTTCCAGACTTGTTTAGGGATGGTATAATTGTTTCAGATCTGTTCACCTTTTATTACCTAATCGTTTTGGCATGTACAATAAGCAGTCCAAATTTATCTATAGTTCTATATTTGCAAACGGCACAACTTTTTATAGTGTTTCGTGATAAAATCATTAATACAAATTCTAATAATATAGAAGAACATACACACGATGAGAAACAAATATAGTAACCATAATCATATCAAATACGGACGAGAACCAAAAAATCATTACTCAGAGATATGAAGTTAAAGAAGGGTAGATAATATATGATGAGTTGTCACATGGGGAATGTAGGGAAAGTAGAAGAGTCACTCATTATATAGGGTGTATAAGTAGAACGAAAGTGCAGGAGGTGAAGCAAGATAAGGCACATAAGGTTTTGCGTACATCAATACAATTTCATTATGAATATGAGATCTGATGATTTACAATAATGAACAAAATAGTAAAAATAATCCAACAATCAAGCTTATGAAACTTTCAATCATTTAACAACAGTAGTGTGCTTAAGCAAGCTGAGTGGTTGAGGCAGTCTAGCCCTTTGGTTTCCCAAATGAATCTAATCGAAGCCGATTCAACATTGATTAACTGAAAAACAAATGTTAGGAGCAATAGCAATAGAAGATGCTTTAGGGCAAGAGGTTTTGTTGTTAATTGTTCTAAATTGACTTTCAGAAGTCAACAAAAGAGAGAATTGCATGTCCCAACTTGTGTTTTGGCTAACTTTTGTATATATTATGATTGAGCAACATCGTTTAGGGAATGTTTATGTAAAGTTACTTTTAGGAAGTTTGTGAATCAAAGAAACAGCATTGGTGCAACAAAATAATATTAACATGGGCTCGAGAAACAATGATATAATTTCATATAACATGCTCTATTAGTCTGTGACAAATGCATAAGCAAATAATGAACGTAATTTATCCTCTTTCATGAGCAAGATCTTTACAATCCTATTTCTTTTGTTATATCCTGGTAAGTTCACATAGAACAATTCTTCATTACTATATGTAAAGGCTCTACCCTTTTAAGTTGGGACATCAAACTTACTTAGAGAGCCTTTGATCATTTTGATGAATATACCAATAACCCTACATCAAGACCGGGGTCAATGTTAGATTACTGTGCGCCTCCTTTATATATTGATGATATGTACAATTTAGAGATATGCGCTATAAATATCATAGTGTTTTACTAATGTGATATCATTGGATTACAATTGGCCTGACACTTGTTATTGCTATATGTGTGTATTCAAAACTACAAGGTGTTAACAGTAGAACAATGTAAATTGTCGTTGGGAAAGTAATTGGATTAAAATAAAATAGTATTAAAATTCGCTTTTGTCTGCATAATTAGTAAGTAAATGTATATTGCATCTTTATATAAAATGCTTGTGCTTCCACAAAAGCATGCTTCAATCCCCGCTTAGTGATATTCTGTATTTCAACTAATGCAGTCACAACTTAATGAATTTCGATCATTTGAAAGACAAGATATGCACACCGGTGAAAAAATGGTCCCTATTAAGGTACTTTTCATCTATCACATGACAGCTGGTATTGGTAGTCATCTTCAGATGGCTACATGTCTTTTTTTGTTTAATTATGGATGGTGACTTTTTATTTGATCTCTACCAGCTAGATCTCCGAGTGAATCATACCCTGATAAAAGACCAGTTTCTATGGGTATGTTTAGTTATATTCATGCCCTTTTCTCATTCAATTGCCTGATGAGTTGATATTTCTTTTAGTTTATAATATGGATATGCTTACTTTGATGTAAACAGCATTTGAGTTGAATCATTTTCAGGACTTGAATAACTTTGAGAGTGACCCTGAAGAATTTGCAAGAATTTTTTGTGAAGATTTGGGAATTGAAGACCCTGAAGTTGGAGTAAGTTAATTTAATGCATTTCTACCATTCAAGGCATACCATTGTTATGTTATAAGCTGACAATTCAGATTAATTTGATTGTCCGGAACAATTATCATATTTAATTTTGATTAAGGGCCCAAATGCTGTTCATTTTTTTTTGATAATTGCAGATCATGTTCTTAGCGGCTGATTTCTGTATTATATTCTTTTACTTCATTTTGTAATTAATAAAACTTTGTTTCTGCAGCCTGCAGTTGCTTTTGCCATTAGGGAGCAACTTTGTGAGGTTAGTATTATGTTCTTTTTATGTTACTAGCATTGTTGGCAAAATATATGAAAAATTAAGCTACTATATTATGTACGATTTTATTATGTTTTAGATTGCGATCCAGAGTGTAGCTTCAGCAAGGGAAACAAGAGTAAACAAGAAAGGACGCAGGGGGGGCGAGCATTTGCCTCTCAGGTTTGTTTCCGATGAGGTGTAATGAAAGATGAATATGATTTAGTGACTAAATATTGATTATTAATTTCACTATTTTGCCACCTCAGTAAGCCAGGTGGAAATGCGTTGGACACGATGAAGTTATTTGGTAACAAATCAAGTGTCATCAGGTAAAACTAATCTAGTCTTTGAGTCTAGCAAAATGCGCTGGTCAAAACCGGATGTTTTTTTAAAAGAAATATCTATTTGGTTTGGGTCAAAACGGGTCCTTACTAAAATGGGCTCGAGTTGAAACGGGTTGATGATTGCGTCACCTTTAACAAAAGTGACAATAAGATGTTGAATCCACCTATAACCTAACCTAACATTATTGAATGTTGATTTGTGTAGGAAAGAAGAGAGTGGGACTTGTATGAACCCATTGTTGATATCTTGTCTAATGAGGAAGTTGATGCGTTAGAAGCTAGAGAAGCATGAAAATTAACATGGTTAAGGTGGTTGGTAGGGTTTGGATATGCTTCTAGTAATTGCAGTTTAATCTTTAATGCTTAAACTAAACTTATGGTAAATGTTGTACTTTTTTTTGAACGTCGTACGGTTAGGATGTCGCTAATCGGGTTAGTAGTTAGTATGTTAGTATCACCAAGTTACTAAATGTTTTACTTTTATAGTAGTTATGTTGTCAATGTATGTGCTTTTGTTGGTTTCTATGGTGTTCTATGTCTGCTTATATCAGTTTCGAAAAAGTTGTAGGTGGAGCCCTTAACTACGATTTTGTATAACAAACAACAAACTAAGCCATGTGGGTAGAGGTGCACAAAAAAACCCATACTCGGAACCGGATCCGAGAACAAAATCTTGAGCCGGTTATTTTTGTATTAGGATATATTATACATGTAACAAAACCCAACTCTATCCGTAGGGTATGGATAAGGTATACATTTTGAGCACATTACCCCTAACCCGATTGTATCAGGATATATTATACCTGTAACCTAACCCGTAGGATATGGATAGGGTATACATTTTGAGCTCATTACCCGTACCCGAAAATACCTAGAACTAGACCCAATACTGGTTTTTTTAATACTTGATAGAATACCCGAACTTTTTTAAGTATATTTTTATGTTTACTTTACAACTTCTATAATTAAGTTTTTTCAGGAATGTATATTATAGTAAAGCAAATAATATATACTTGAGTGAATTTATGTTGTAATTTCTGTTAATTACGTTTACAAATTACAAACCAAATTTAATTTTTAAACGAATTTAGTTGTGTAAATACTACAAATTGAGTTTCTTTGTTAACAAACTAATATTTGATTATCGCAATAAAATTCACAAACTGAGAGTTATCATCAATGGATGTTTTCAATGAATGTTAATGATTTAGAAGTTTTACAACTCGATTGACTCTACAAACTCCTCGTAGCTGATCACATTAACAAACAGTTTGTATGAAAAAAAATGTGATGGTGTGTGATAAATAAACACTAACATGTGTGATCTATTTATAGGAGTACGAAAGCTCTGTTATGAGATCAGCTTCCTAACAGAAAAGATTCTCGGATGTTTGCAAGCATCTTAGCAACCTTGTCCTTTATTCTAGGCTATACTAAACACTGTTGAAATAAAGTACTACATTGAGAAAACACTGTCTAGCCTATCCTCTGTTGTAGTTGTCCAAACATCTGTTTGGTATTCTTCATCAGACCTTTCATTGATCAGGGCTTTGGCCTTCAACATATGCTAGCTTTAACAAATGCTTGTACTCTTGAACAACGGTTTCAAGTCTTCAACAGATGTTAGCCATGCACTTAAACAAATGTTCTGAATATGTGTTCAAAATTCACTATCTTTGGAAAGAGTGGTTCAATCTTTTGCTTATTTCTTGATCTTCGAGTCATGCTTTGGTTTTTGGATATCATCTGTTCTTTTGTAAGTCCAACGGTATATAATAAAAAATATATATGTTTTTTAAATTGGGTATTAATACCTAGACCTGTCACACCCCGTATTTCTAACCAATCACCGATGGGCCCGGGTGGGGAATATCGTGACGTAAGTTGATATCATCATAGTCAATTACATAGCACAACAAAAGTCTTGGAGTTTAAATTACTATTACAAACAAAATGTTCAAAGTACAAAAAATAATATACAGACGGCTTGTAATGAAAATCCACAGGCGGATCGTAAAATATACAAAAATGTGTAACAGACTTTGGGCAGATCTAAGGATTTGCAAGATCCTCTTATATCACTACCAAACAGCTTCCAGCCTATTTCGTATTGTACCTACAACTTAGTCTTTTGAAAATACGTCAGCTTTCGCTGGTAATACAATTAACTGACTCGTTTTGAAAACATTTCAAAAATGGATTTAAGTGCACAGGGCACGAAAAATCTTTTATAACTTGGGAAAGTCAACCTTGTAACCTTGTTAACAGTTTTACATGTTTGTCCATACATATGGGGCCCAGTACAGAGACCGGGACATGATTAACGTACACACCACTTATGAACCCACGAAGGAGTTATCCCCAACTAGTGGATAAAAATAATTTAGCATTCGCATCTGTCAGGTGTATGCCTACACCCCGTGTTTTGGTCGTGGCCACTAACTAATGTAATGAGCCAAGGATATCCAAGACACAGTCGTTAACCTCCAATGTTTAAGTTATCAAACAAAACTGATCAAAACAGAATATGCGGATTTACTAGCCACAATCTGGCATTCGATTGATCCCATTTCCGACCAAGCGGTAATAATTTACCGTAACCCAAGCCCGTATAGGAGAAATAAGTCAAGAGTATTTACCTGAGTTAGTATTGATTTAAAAATGCAAGATTTAATATATCAGCCGTATTCAAAATGAAACAAGTGCAGATAGCATTTACTGGAAGGCTTTAGTCTGGATTATAGCTTAAGCTAACCAATTAGAATACTAACAGTCTTATTTAAGTCATAAACTTAGACCGACTAGCTTAAAGGATCAAAACGGTACAATACGCTAGATTAAGCGATGACCGGATAGAATATAGTTTAAACCCAACAAGTACTTAAGACTTGTATGTCATGGGTAAACAATTAACATTCTGGAATTTGAGATTAAAATGATAAGGTTAAACCCGTTTTGGTTAATTTTCGCAAACTAATTACATATACTTAACCGTACGCATATAAGCGATATCAGGTAACGGATGAGTCATGAACAAGTTCTATATGTCCTTATACTTTAAATAAGTTATAAGATATCAACTTATATGCCCATTGAGGTTTTAAAACGATAATATGCTTTATTAGGCGTTTTGACCTTTATGTGTCGTATAAAAGAAACTTGCATATACTCTGATGTTATGATCATAAACATTCTGAAAAATACTTAATTTGTGATATATAATATCAGTAAGAAGTCACACATAAGTGTGGTTTATGGTTCAGGACCAAACTATGCACCGAAAGGGCATTTTGGTCATTTAAAAGCATAGTTTACGATATTATACTAAAGTTAGTTTATGATCAGAATATTAATATTATAATATGTTAATTACATTAACATATCAGTAGGTAATTCATTTGCAAGTTCATTGTTGATTAAAACCTTGTTTTATGTAAAAATGGCATTTTAGTCAAAATTGACATTTTAGCGGAACTTGTGCATAAACTCAGATTATGATTGTGATCATGTAATATAACCTCAGAGGGTTATGCTACATTGTATGACGATCATAATGTGACCACAAGTCAGAAGTAAACTAATCTAAATCGGGTTAGAATCGAAAGTCAAAGCAGAAGTTAAACTTCGCGACTTTCTGTTGCGAACCGACTCTAGGATTGTAATTGACGGATCGAACATGTTCCCACATGTTCTAATAATTATTACCAACTTGTTTAAGTGTCAAAAGCATATTTATAACATGTATAACTCAGATTATAATATTTATGAAATCTGACCCGTTTGAATTTTTAAAACATAAACTTTGACCCTTCAATTGACCTAGTAAACATGATCCTTAGGAGGTGCCCTTTTAAGGGATTAATATCTTCCTAATTACGATCGCTTAGCCATGTTCATTTCGAACAATGGCTAGACCATAATGGTCTTAACTGAAAGTCAAGACATTTGTCGAAAATGCTTGACTTTTGGCTATTAAAAGCCTATAAAAAGAAAAGAGCAGAGATGAAACACTTACAAGTGATCCAAGGGAAACTTAGAACTCAAAGGGAAACTCCTAAATGGTCAGGAACTTCCAAGAGTGTAATAAGAGAGGAGAAGAGTGAATGAGCAAAGAATAGAATGAACTAAATGGGCTATTTATAGTGCAAGAAGGTGTGTGAAGATGAAGCCAAGTGTTAGGGGTGTTGTAGGATCTTCACAAGTGTCTAGCAAGGTGTCAAGAGCTGCAAGAGTGTGGCATTTTGCAGGAGAGGTGGCATTTTGCAGGAGAGGTGGCATCTTGACAGAATTTTGGGGTTTTGACACTTTTAGTCCCTCAAAAATAGTTTTGTGGATTGTCATGAATTGTCCCTTGTAACATCCGTAAAAAACGGATTTACCAAACCCGCTCCGTTTATCAACCGAACAGTCAGTTAAAATTTTAGTTGCGAATTAAATGCCCAAAATAATTTTAAACGATCCGTAATCAATTATTTGCGGGGATATATATTTAGTTTCTGAAAAACTGATAAAAATAACAAAATAAAAATGTTTTACCCATGCCGGGTTTCGAACTCGGGTCTGTACCGGTTCAAACCAATGACTTATCCCTCAGCCAAACAACCGCTCCGCCGCTTTGATTTTATGGTAATATCAGGAAACATTTAATTCAAGTATTCAAGTTCCGAAGTTTAATTCGTCAATTACCGCCCAATTAGCAGTCGTCGGAAATCCCGACGACTTCGCCGTTTAATTACGTTTTCGCCCAATTTAACCGATGACTTAACTATTACGACGGTTATAACCGACGTCTGAACCCGCGACATCAGCCATAACCGCCGGAGAACGGCTGACTACGAATATAGACCGAATTCAGACCCCATTCATCTCAATACTACCCTATAAATACACCCTCAACTCGCCAGAAACCTTTCACACTCAAATCGCACCTTTTCTCGGCGAAAACTCACTCGCCGGAAATTTTTATTACTTCGCTGGAAAACCGTATCAGTAATCTCTGAGCTTACTGAACCCCCTAAACTTTTACCGAAGTCACCCACAACCTTTGTAACCTTTCGGAAGACTCTCTGCTGCAAGAGACTCGTCGCCGGAAGAACTTGCTGCCACCGGAGTTCTGCCGGAAAACAGAGGAGAAACAGCCGGTACTTCTCACGCCTAATTCCTTCCCTTTTTACTTTTATCTCGACTGTAATTGATCATAAAACGCTAAAGGAACTTGAATCAACATTCGAATCCGTCAGTCGTCACTTCCGGTGAAAACCAGTGAAGAAGACGACGTTACGGTAATGGTTAAGTATAATTAAAATCAAGATAATTACCGGGTTAGACACACAGTCCAGCGGTGGACTGTGTGCACTTTTAACGCTAAGGTCACGAGTTCGAGTATTGTTCCTCACACGCTGCCTTAATAAAAAATCCCTTTTTCCGCAAAACTGAACCGGATTGTTTTGGGTATATGTTAAGTATAATGATAACCGAGTTTATAACCAAGTGAGACACACAGTCCAGCGGTGGACTGTGTGTACGTTAACCCACAGGTCCCGGGTTCGAGACCTGTGGAACGCACCGGTTCGCTAGATTTAATTCATTTTTATAATAAAGTGATTTCTGTTTAATTCTAATTAATGTATATATGTAATTAAAATCGGATATATGACGGGTTAGACACGTAGCTCAGTTGGTAGAGCTGCGTGCACGCGTACGAGAGGTCTCGGGTTCGAGCCTCACCCAGCGCACAATAATACGCCTTCGAACCGGTCAACGTTAGTCAAAGTCAACGGTCAAAAGTCAACTGTAGCAAAAATAAAATATTTTTTTTATTATTTTTATTTAATTATTTTAATTAAAAATCAATTAAAAATACTTAAAAATAACATTTTTAAGGTTAGAAAATAGCCTCAAACTCACAAAAATACACCCAACAATCCTACTAAAATAGATTAATAAAACCCGTTTACTTACCAAACCGTAATGCGATTTATCTAGGTTTAATCTCACTCGTGGTTAAAACCACTTCGCGTGCATTCAACGTCATCAACCGAACGCACCCAATGTGAGTGAATTCTTACAAACTCCCCTTTTTATTCATGTTTTGGGGTGTATCATGTGTCGTGTAAACTAATTCTCTTATGCAAATTTGTGCTATACCATTATATGAACTAAACTAGAATGTAACTATTATTGGTTGTGATATATTACATATTGTCAAAGTTGTATGCAAATTATTTAGGCCCATCAGTTCTTCGTGGGAGACGAGAACAACGCGTGCCTTAAAACTTATTTATTAGGCCCATCAGTTCCTCGTGTGAGACGAGAACAACGCGTGCCTCAAAACTCATACATTAGGCCCATCAGTTCGTAAGAACAACGCGTGCCTCAAAACTCATTTATTAGGCCCATCAGTTCCTCGTGGGAGACGAGAACAACGCGTGCCTCAAAACTCATACATTAGGCCCATCAGTTCGTAAGAACAACGCGTGCCTCAAAACTCATTCATTAGGCCCATCAGTTCCTCGTGGGAGACGAGTCGAACAACGCGTGCCTCAAAACAATCATTTGGTGTTTGTATGTTCAATATTCAATATTATGTGTTGTGTGAATAAATTTACATCTACATTTACTCATATGTGGTATGCACATTTTTATAATCAATTGGATAAACTTGTTCAAATGTTTTTCCATAGGATTCACTCGCCAACATTATGTTGATCCAAAAAAAAACCTTTTTACACATGATACAGGTGAACAGGTTGAAGCAAGGAAAACATAGGATATGCCTTAGAAGAGAACCAAGAAGCTTAGACTGATAGTTAGATCATGTTGTATCATTTATTGTAAATTTCCATTAAATTGTATTAATGAATATGAAACATATAATAAATGTCATGAGCTTTGATGATAACCCAATTATGCCCCGATCACCTTTTCCGCTGCGGGTCGGGGTGTGACAGATTGGTATCAGAGCAATGACTATAGGGATATAGGATAGGTTATTAGACCCTTAGAACCTATACTATAGTCTGCCTAAATTTTAATTGATTAGGTGGTTACATACAAACTTGTGATATTTATTTGTTTCATATTTCAGTCAAACATACATGCTTATATACATATTCGTTATACATATATCAATGTTCATATATTCAATTCATTTTCATACTCTCATTATTCAAGGATTTTGTTGCAATTTTCAAATCCCATCAAAGTAAGTTCTGCGACGGGCATGTAGTAACCGGAAGGGTACAAGTACCGGTAGTCGGGACGTCCTGTCTAGGTTGGCATTCGTATAAATCCAAAATAACGGACCAGTTTGCCTACCTGGGGACTAACGATGAGAGTACGACGGACCTATTAGGCCAAAGCATGCCACACCAAACGTCGTTCGAACTAACCTCACTTTGAGATGTCACCGTGTCCATGCCTGGACACATTCCGAACATCACACGTTGTATACATATTTTTCGATTTTCTCCGGGTTTTTGTGTACGCAACCAGGCAGAAACCGTGCGAACCATATGAAAAACCGGTATTCATGGGGGCCCACATGATTACACAGGTAAAGTATGGCGGCATGAAGGGCCTAACAGCAAGCAAAACCCAAGACATCCTATGGATGTAGTAGATTTATTTTTTCTATATTTATTTTATGAACGTTCATTCCCAAACTCGACCCACGATCCCAAAGGCATCCAACTCATACTCTTGACATGTATCCCTTGTAGATGTCTTCTAGCCTCGCTCGTAGGAAAATGAGAGCAGGAAAAGCCCGTGAACGCATGGCTACCCAAATCGCTCAGCAAATGGCGACCGTAATACCAAACATCGTAGTACAAGTTCAACAAGCCCTTACCGCTAATTTCGTTAACCCAACCCAACAAGAAGATCAAAACACTATCAATCCTTCAGTCACTAAATGCACCTACAAACATTTCAAATCCTGCGATCCTCCAAAATACGAAGGTACTGAAGGTGTCACCGCTCTCCTCCACTGGTTCGAAGAAATGGAGAACACTTTTTCTAAATTGCGATTGCCCCGATGATCGCAAAGTGCGTTATGCTACCGGTCGTTTACTTGGAACAGCACTCACATGGTGGAATACAGAGAAGACCAAACGAGGTGTTGAAGAAACTATGACCTTGACTTGGGAAGAGCTGAAGGGAATCATGACAAGACGGTTTTGCCCAAGAAGTGAAATCAAGAAATTGGAAGATGAGTTCCATGCTTTGAAACAAAAGGAAGGCGACCACACCACATACAACAAGAGATTCCTTGAATTAAATCAAATGGCTCCCAATTTGTTTACTCCCCTCTACCGTTTGATCTAACACTACATTCGTGGTCTTCCATCAAAGATTCAAGACTCTGTAATAAGCACCTCGCTTGCAACTTTGGAAGCAGCAATGGAGCTAGCAACCGCGCTCACCGAGAACCGAATCCGAAACAAAGTTTCAAAGAGGAGAAGAAGAAGGATAAAGCATCAACCGAAACCTCAAACCACACCCGAACCGAATCCTTTACACCACCTACTTCTAAGAGAAAACGTGATGGGCAAATCTTCGCCGTCACCCAACGTAACCAACCAGGTTCACAAGTTGTACCTCCTCAAACTATCCCAAACGCTCAAGTAGCACCCAACTCAACTTACCCAAACAAGAAACCTTACATTGGACCTCACCCTCAATGCAACACCTGTTTCTATCACCATCCATCTACCTTACCCTGTCGACTATGTGCGAATTGTGGACGCTACGGTCATTTGAGCAACGTTTGCCGCACCCCTCAAAACCAAACCTCAACCCCTACTCAACCCATGATCCAAACATATCAACAACCTCAATACCCCATGTACCCATATGTTCGAGCTTGTTTCAATTGTGGCGACCCTACCCATTTTAGAAACACGTGCCCTCGTTTGGTTAACATCATAAATGCCCAAGCTCAAGCAAACCCAGTTAACCAAGCAAACCAAGCAAATCCAGCTCCACCGCCAGCAAGAGGAAGAGTTTATAACATCAACACCAATCCTGCTGAAGATGTTAACGGACCAAACCAACCACTTAACTAGTCTTCTCTCACCAAGAATCAAGATTCAACTCCAACCACTTAGTTTTTATGTTTTTCTCTATGTTATCTCAATTTTCACGTATCTCAATTGGAATTTTTCCAAGAATTTTAATGCAAATTACTAGTTCAGTTTGTTTTATACTCATTGATTTAATATTCATATCATCATACTTCACGACATATCTCAGTTTCATCATTTAAAGAAGTTGAGTTGTGTCTCATTTCTACATAGACTAACCTCTCCATCATATTAAACGAGAGAGGTTTTGTCAAACACGGATACTATCAGAATTACGACTCAAGCGCTGGTTGTTGTGTTTGTTTATGTTGTAGAGTCGCATAGAACTAATCATAACTTGCGGATAAAGTCAATGAGAATTTGACAAGAATATGGTGGATACGCCGCTGGTACTTCCTATATATAAGTATTCTTGTCAAATGATCGGAGGCATTATCAGGCGGTTATGAGAGGTTCCATGCATAGGTTGTTTGTGTGATTAAGTTATTCATTTTCAATACATGCAATAAGCTCGGCTCCGTTTGATTGAGCCTTGAGCACACAGACAATTTCATTTTCAATACATGCAATAAGCTCGGCTCCGTTTGATTGAGCCTTGAGCACACAGACAATTTCATTCTCAATACATACAATACGATCGGCTCCGTTTGATTGAGCCTTGATCGCACAGATATATTTCATTTCAGTATTTTTATGTTTGATGTATTGGTTGTAGAGTTATAGGACTAATCATAATTCACTGATAAAACCAATGAAAATTTGACAAGAATATGGTGGATACGCCGCTGGTACTTCCTATATATAAGTATTCTTGCCAAAGGATCAGAGGCATTATCAGGCGGTTATGAGATGTTCCATGTAGCATTTAGTATTGCCTTGATTGAAATTGGTGTTACATATATATATCATCTCACTATTTAAAGAAATTGGAATGTGATCCATTTCTACATAGACTAACCTCTCCATCATAACAAACGAGAGAGGAACTGTCACCATTCAAACATATATACTATCATAATGTGGATTCAATTATTTGTTGTTGTGTTTACTTGTGTAGATTATAGTATTGGAAGTTTTGCCTTAGGATATAACCATACTTTTCCAAACATATCTAAACTCTTATGCATGATATCATTTTAGCGAATCATTCCTGCTTAACAATACTTATACAGTAGGCAACAAAAAGCGATTCCTGTATTAGGATACTTAACCTTTATAAGGAACGTTACCGCCTCAAACCAAAAACTTAAACCCTTATTTCTTCTAAAGCATGTAACTGTCAAAACTAAACACCATCATTCTTTTAGGCAATTATATCCCTATTTAAATTTCGGGACGAAATTTCTAAAAAGCAGGGATACTGTAACATCCGTCAAAAACGGATTTACCAAACCCGCTCCGTTTATCAACCGAACAGTCAGTTAAAATTTTAGTTGCGAATTAAATGCCCAAAATAATTTTAAACGATCCGTAATCAATTATTATGCGGGGATATATATTTAGTTTCTGAAAAACTGATAAAAATAACAAAATAAAAATGTTTTACCCATGCCGGGTTTCGAACTCGGTCTGTACCGGTTCAAACCAATGACTTATCCCTCAGCCAAACAACCGCTCCGCCGCTTTGATTTTATGGTAATATCAGGAAACATTTAATTCAAGTATTCAAGTTCCGAAGTTTAATTCGTCAATTACCGCCCAATTAGCAGTCGTCGGAAATCCCGACGACTTCGCCGTTTAATTACGTTTTCGCCCAATTTAACCGATGACTTAACTATTACGACGGTTATAACCGACGTCTGAACCCGCGACATCAGCCATAACTGCCGGAGAACGGCTGACTACGAATATAGACCGAATTCAGACCCCATTCATCTCAATACTACCCTATAAATACACCCTCAACTCGCCAGAAACCTTTCACACTCAAATCGCACCTTTTCTCGGCGAAAACTCACTCGCCGGAAATTTTTATTACTTCGCCGGAAAACCGTATCAGTAATCTCTGAGCTTACTTAACCCCCTAAACTTTTACCGATGTCACCCACAACCTTTGTAACCTTTCGGAAGACTCTCTGCTGCAAGAGACTCGTCGCCGGAAGAACTTGCTGCCACCGGAGTTCTGCCGGAAAACAGAGGAGAAACAGCCGGTACTTCTCACGCCTAATTCCTTCCCTTTTTACTTTTATCTCGACTGTAATTGATCATAAAACGCTAAAGAAACTTGAATCAACATTCGAATCCGTCAGTCGTCACTTCCGGTGAAAACCAGTGAAGAAGACGACGTTACGGTAATGGTTAAGTATAATTAAAATCAAGATAATTACCGGGTTAGACACACAGTCCAGCGGTGGACTGTGTGCACTTTTAACGCTAAGGTCACGAGTTCGAGTATTGTTCCTCACACGCTGCCTTAATAAAAAATCCCTTTTTCCGCAAAACTGAACCGGATTGTTTTGGGTATATGTTAAGTATAATGATAACCGAGTTTATAACCAAGTGAGACACACAGTCCAGCGGTGGACTGTGTGTACGTTAACCCACAGGTCCCGGGTTCGAGACCTGTGGAACGCACCGGTTCGCTAGATTTAATTCATTTTTATAATAAAGTGATTTCTGTTTAATTCTAATTAATGTATATATGTAATTAAAATCGGATATATGACGGGTTAGACACGTAGCTCAGTTGGTAGAGCTGCGTGCACGCGTACGAGAGGTCTCGGGTTCGAGCCTCACCCAGCGCACAATAATACGCCTTCGAACCGGTCAACGTTAGTCAAAGTCAACGGTCAAAAGTCAACTGTAGCAAAAATAAAATATTTTTTTTATTATTTTTATTTAATTATTTTAATTAAAAATCAATTAAAAATACTTAAAAATAACATTTTTAAGGTTAGAAAATAGCCTCAAACTCACAAAAATACACCCAACAATCCTACTAAAATAGATTAATAAAACCCGTTTACTTACCAAACCGTAATGCGATTTATCTAGGTTTAATCTCACTCGTGGTTAAAACCACTTCGCGTGCATTCAACGTCATCAACCGAACGCACCCAATGTGAGTGAATTCTTACAAACTCCCCTTTTTATTCATGTTTTGGGGTGTATCATGTGTCGTGTAAACTAATTCTCTTATGCAAATTTGTGCTATACCATTTAAAGAACTAAACTAGGATGTAACTATTATTGGTTGTGATATATTACATATTGTCAAAGTTGTATGCAAATTATTTAGGCCCATCAGTTCTTCGTGGAGACGAGAACAACGCGTGCCTTAAAACTTATTTATTAGGCCCATCAGTTCCTCGTGTGAGACGAGAACAACGCGTGCCTCAAAACTCATACATTAGGCCCATCAGTTCGTAAGAACAACGCGTGCCTCAAAACTCATTTATTAGGCCCATCAGTTCCTCGTGGGAGACGAGAACAACGCGTGCCTCAAAACTCATACATTAGGCCCATCAGTTCGTAAGAACAACGCGTGCCTCAAAACTCATTCATTAGGCCCATCAGTTCCTCGTGGGAGACGAGTCGAACAACGCGTGCCTCAAAACAATCATTTGGTGTTTGTATGTTCAATATTCAATATTATGTGTTGTGTGAATAAATTTACATCTACATTTACTCATATATGGTATGCACATTTTTATAATCAATTGGATAAACTTGTTCAAATGTTTTTCCATAGGATTCACTCGCCAACATTATGTTGATCCAAAAAAAACCTTTTTACACATGATACAGGTGAACAGGTTGAAGCAAGGAAAACATAGGATATGCCTTAGAAGAGAACCAAGAAGCTTAGACTGATAGTTAGATCATGTTGTATCATTTATCGTAAATTTCCATTAAATTGTATTAATGAATATGAAACATATAATAAATGTCATGAGCTTTGATGATAACCCAATTATGCCCCGATCACCTTTTCCGCTGCGGGTCGGGGTGTGACAGATTGGTATCAGAGCCATGACTATAGGGATATAGGATAGGTTATTAGACCCTTAGAACCTATTCTATAGTCTGCCTAAATTTTAATTGATTAGGTGGTTACATACAAACTTGTGATATTTATTTGTTTCATATTTCAGTCAAACATACATGCTTATATACATATTCGTTATACATATATCAATGTTCATATATTCAATTCATTTTCATACTCTCATTATTCAAGGATTTTGTTGCAATTTTCAAATCCCATCAAAGTAAGTTCTGCGACGGGCATGTAGTAACCGGAAGGGTACAAGTACCGGTAGTCGGGACGTCCTGTCTAGGTTGGCATTCGTATAAATCCAAAATAACGGACCAGTTTGCCTACCTGGGGACTAACGATGAGAGTACGACGGACCTATTAGGCCAAAGCATGCCACACCAAACGTCGTTCGAACTAACCTCACTTTGAGATGTCACCGTGTCCATGCCTGGGCACATTCCGAACATCACACGTTGTATACATATTTTTCGATTTTCTCCGGGTTTTTGTGTACGCAACCAGGCAGAAACCGTGCGAACCATATGAAAAACCGGTATTCATGGGGGCCCACATGATTACACAGGTAAAGTATGGCGGCATGAAGGGCCTAACAGCAAGCAAAACCCAAGACATCCTATGGATGTAGTAGATTTATTTTTTCTATATTTATTTTATGAACGTTCATTCCCAAACTCGACCCACGATCCCAAAGGCATCCAACTCATACTCTTGACATGTATCCCTTGTAGATGTCTTCTAGCCTCGCTCGTAGGAAAATGAGAGCAGGAAAAGCCCGTGAACGCATGGCTACCCAAATCGCTCAGCAAATGGCGACCGTAATACCAAACATCGTAGTACAAGTTCAACAAGCCCTTACCGCTAATTTCGTTAACCCAACCCAACAAGAAGATCAAAACACTATCAATCCTTCAGTCACTAAATGCACCTACAAACATTTCAAATCCTGCGATCCTCCAAAATACGAAGGTACTGAAGGTGTCACCGCTCTCCTCCACTGGTTCGAAGAAATGGAGAACACTTTTTCTAAATTGCGATTGCCCCGATGATCGCAAAGTGCGTTATGCTACCGGTCGTTTACTTGGAACAGCACTCACATGGTGGAATACAGAGAAGACCAAACGAGGTGTTGAAGAAACTATGACCTTGACTTGGGAAGAGCTGAAGGGAATCATGACAAGACGGTTTTGCCCAAGAAGTGAAATCAAGAAATTGGAAGATGAGTTCCATGCTTTGAAACAAAAGGAAGGCGACCACACCACATACAACAAGAGATTCCTTGAATTAAATCAAATGGCTCCCAATTTGTTTACTCCCCTCTACCGTTTGATCTAACACTACATTCGTGGTCTTCCATCAAAGATTCAAGACTCTGTAATAAGCACCTCGCTTGCAACTTTGGAAGCAGCAATGGAGCTAGCAACCGCGCTCACCGAGAACCGAATCCGAAACAAAGTTTCAAAGAGGAGAAGAAGAAGGATAAAGCATCAACCGAAACCTCAAACCACACCCGAACCGAATCCTTTACACCACCTACTTCTAAGAGAAAACGTGATGGGCAAATCTTCGCCGTCACCCAACGTAACCAACCAGGTTCACAAGTTGTACCTCCTCAAACTATCCCAAACGCTCAAGTAGCACCCAACTCAACTTACCCAAACAAGAAACCTTACATTGGACCTCACCCTCAATGCAACACCTGTTTCTATCACCATCCATCTACCTTACCCTGTCGACTATGTGCGAATTGTGGACGCTACGGTCATTTGAGCAACGTTTGCCGCACCCCTCAAAACCAAACCTCAACCCCTACTCAACCCATGATCCAAACATATCAACAACCTCAATACCCCATGTACCCATATGTTCGAGCTTGTTTCAATTGTGGCGACCCTACCCATTTTAGAAACACGTGCCCTCGTTTGGTTAACATCATAAATGCCCAAGCTCAAGCAAACCCAGTTAACCAAGCAAACCAAGCAAATCCAGCTCCACCGCCAGCAAGAGGAAGAGTTTATAACATCAACACCAATCCTGCTGAAGATGTTAACGGACCAAACCAACCACTTAACTAGTCTTCTCTCACCAAGAATCAAGATTCAACTCCAACCACTTAGTTTTTATGTTTTTCTCTATGTTATCTCAATTTTCACGTATCTCAATTGGAATTTTTCCAAGAATTTTAATGCAAATTACTAGTTCAGTTTGTTTTATACTCATTGATTTAATATTCATATCATCATACTTCACGACATATCTCAGTTTCATCATTTAAAGAAGTTGAGTTGTGTCTCATTTCTACATAGACTAACCTCTCCATCATATTAAACGAGAGAGGTTTTGTCAAACACGGATACTATCAGAATTACGACTCAAGCGCTGGTTGTTTGTGTTTGTTTATGTTGTAGAGTCGCATAGAACTAATCATAACTTGCGGATAAAGTCAATGAGAATTTGACAAGAATATGGTGGATACGCCGCTGGTACTTCCTATATATAAGTATTCTTGTCAAATGATCGGAGGCATTATCAGGCGGTTATGAGAGGTTCCATGCATAGGTTGTTTGTGTGATTAAGTTATTCATTTTCAATACATGCAATAAGCTCGGCTCCGTTTGATTGAGCCTTGAGCACACAGACAATTTCATTTTCAATACATGCAATAAGCTCGGCTCCGTTTGATCGAGCCTTGAGCACACAGACAATTTCATTCTCAATACATACAATACGATCGGCTCCGTTTGATTGAGCCTTGATCGCACAGATATATTTCATTTCAGTATTTTTATGTTTGATGTATTGGTTGTAGAGTTATAGGACTAATCATAATTCACTGATAAAACCAATGAAAATTTGACAAGAATATGGTGGATACGCCGCTGGTACTTCCTATATATAAGTATTCTTGCCAAAGGATCAGAGGCATTATCAGGCGGTTATGAGATGTTCCATGTAGGATTTAGTATTGCCTTGATTGAAATTGGTGTTACATATATATATCATCTCACTATTTAAAGAAATTGGAATGTGATCCATTTCTACATAGACTAACCTCTCCATCATAACAAACGAGAGAGGAACTGTCACCATTCAAACATATATACTATCATAATGTGGATTCAATTATTTGTTGTTGTGTTTACTTGTGTAGATTATAGTATTGGAAGTTTTGCCTTAGGATATAACCATACTTTTCCAAACATATCTAAACTCTTATGCATGATATCATTTTAGCGAATCATTCCTGCTTAACAATACTTATACAGTAGGCAACAAAAAGCGATTCCTGTATTAGGATACTTAACCTTTACAAGGAACGTTACCGCCTCAAACCAAAAACTTAAACCCTTATTTCTTCTCAAGCATGTAACTGTCAAAACTAAACACCATCATTCTTTTAGGCAATTATATCCCTATTTAAATTTCGGGACGAAATTTCTAAAAAGCAGGGGATACTGTAACATCCGTCAAAAACGGATTTACCAAACCCGCTCCGTTTATCAACCGAACAGTCAGTTAAAATTTTAGTTGCGAATTAAATGCCCAAAATAATTTTAAACGATCCGTAATCAATTATTATGCGGGGATATATATTTAGTTTCTGAAAAACTGATAAAAATAACAAAATAAAAATGTTTTACCCATGCCGGGTTTCGAACTCGGGTCTGTACCGGTTCAAACCAATGACTTATCCCTCAGCCAAACAACCGCTCCGCCGCTTTGATTTTATGGTAATATCAGGAAACATTTAATTCAAGTATTCAAGTTCCGAAGTTTAATTCGTCAATTACCGCCCAATTAGCAGTCGTCGGAAATCCCGACGACTTCGCCGTTTAATTACGTTTTCGCCCAATTTAACCGATGACTTAACTATTACGACGGTTATAACCGACGTCTGAACCCGCGACATCAGCCATAACCGCCGGAGAACGGCTGACTACGAATATAGACCGAATTCAGACCCCATTCATCTCAATACTACCCTATAAATACACCCTCAACTCGCCAGAAACCTTTCACACTCAAATCGCACCTTTTCTCGGCGAAAACTCACTCGCCGGAAATTTTTATTACTTCGCTGGAAAACCGTATCAGTAATCTCTGAGCTTACTGAACCCCCTAAACTTTTACCGAAGTCACCCACAACCTTTGTAACCTTTCGGAAGACTCTCTGCTGCAAGAGACTCGTCGCCGGAAGAACTTGCTGCCACCGGAGTTCTGCCGGAAAACAGAGGAGAAACAGCCGGTACTTCTCACGCCTAATTCCTTCCCTTTTTACTTTTATCTCGACTGTAATTGATCATAAAACGCTAAAGGAACTTGAATCAACATTCGAATCCGTCAGTCGTCACTTCCGGTGAAAACCAGTGAAGAAGACGACGTTACGGTAATGGTTAAGTATAATTAAAATCAAGATAATTACCGGGTTAGACACACAGTCCAGCGGTGGACTGTGTGCACTTTTAACGCTAAGGTCACGAGTTCGAGTATTGTTCCTCACACGCTGCCTTAATAAAAAATCCCTTTTTCCGCAAAACTGAACCGCATTGTTTTGGGTATATGTTAAGTATAATGATAACCGAGTTTATAACCAAGTGAGACACACAGTCCAGCGGTGGACTGTGTGTACGTTAACCCACAGGTCCCGGGTTCGAGACCTGTGGAACGCACCGGTTCGCTAGATTTAATTCATTTTTATAATAAAGTGATTTCTGTTTAATTCTAATTAATGTATATATGTAATTAAAATCGGATATATGACGGGTTAGACACGTAGCTCAGTTGGTAGAGCTGCGTGCACGCGTACGAGAGGTCTCGGGTTCGAGCCTCACCCAGCGCACAATAATACGCCTTCGAACCGGTCAACGTTAGTCAAAGTCAACGGTCAAAAGTCAACTGTAGCAAAAATAAAATATTTTTTTTATTATTTTTATTTAATTATTTTAATTAAAAATCAATTAAAAATACTTAAAAATAACATTTTTAAGGTTAGAAAATAGCCTCAAACTCACAAAAATACACCCAACAATCCTACTAAAATAGATTAATAAAACCCGTTTACTTACCAAACCGTAATGCGATTTATCTAGGTTTAATCTCACTCGTGGTTAAAACCACTTCGCGTGCATTCAACGTCATCAACCGAACGCACCCAATGTGAGTGAATTCTTACAAACTCCCCTTTTTATTCATGTTTTGGGGTGTATCATGTGTCGTGTAAACTAATTCTCTTATGCAAATTTGTGCTATACCATTATATGAACTAAACTAGAATGTAACTATTATTGGTTGTGATATATTACATATTGTCAAAGTTGTATGCAAATTATTTAGGCCCATCAGTTCTTCGTGGGAGACGAGAACAACGCGTGCCTTAAAACTTATTTATTAGGCCCATCAGTTCCTCGTGTGAGACGAGAACAACGCGTGCCTCAAAACTCATACATTAGGCCCATCAGTTCGTAAGAACAACGCGTGCCTCAAAACTCATTTATTAGGCCCATCAGTTCCTCGTGGGAGACGAGAACAACGCGTGCCTCAAAACTCATACATTAGGCCCATCAGTTCGTAAGAACAACGCGTGCCTCAAAACTCATTCATTAGGCCCATCAGTTCCTCGTGGGAGACGAGTCGAACAACGCGTGCCTCAAAACAATCATTTGGTGTTTGTATGTTCAATATTCAATATTATGTGTTGTGTGAATAAATTTACATCTACATTTACTCATATGTGGTATGCACATTTTTATAATCAATTGGATAAACTTGTTCAAATGTTTTTCCATAGGATTCACTCGCCAACATTATGTTGATCCAAAAAAAAACCTTTTTACACATGATACAGGTGAACAGGTTGAAGCAAGGAAAACATAGGATATGCCTTAGAAGAGAACCAAGAAGCTTAGACTGATAGTTAGATCATGTTGTATCATTTATTGTAAATTTCCATTAAATTGTATTAATGAATATGAAACATATAATAAATGTCATGAGCTTTGATGATAACCCAATTATGCCCCGATCACCTTTTCCGCTGCGGGTCGGGGTGTGACAGATTGGTATCAGAGCCATGACTATAGGGATATAGGATAGGTTATTAGACCCTTAGAACCTATACTATAGTCTGCCTAAATTTTAATTGATTAGGTGGTTACATACAAACTTGTGATATTTATTTGTTTCATATTTCAGTCAAACATACATGCTTATATACATATTCGTTATACATATATCAATGTTCATATATTCAATTCATTTTCATACTCTCATTATTCAAGGATTTTGTTGCAATTTTCAAATCCCATCAAAGTAAGTTCTGCGACGGGCATGTAGTAACCGGAAGGGTACAAGTACCGGTAGTCGGGACGTCCTGTCTAGGTTGGCATTCGTATAAATCCAAAATAACGGACCAGTTTGCCTACCTGGGGACTAACGATGAGAGTACGACGGACCTATTAGGCCAAAGCATGCCACACCAAACGTCGTTCGAACTAACCTCACTTTGAGATGTCACCGTGTCCATGCCTGGACACATTCCGAACATCACACGTTGTATACATATTTCTCGATTTTCTCCGGGTTTTTGTGTACGCAACCAGGCAGAAACCGTGCGAACCATATGAAAAACCGGTATTCATGGGGGCCCACATGATTACACAGGTAAAGTATGGCGGCATGAAGGGCCTAACAGCAAGCAAAACCCAAGACATCCTATGGATGTAGTAGATTTATTTTTTCTATATTTATTTTATGAACGTTCATTCCCAAACTCGACCCACGATCCCAAAGGCATCCAACTCATACTCTTGACATGTATCCCTTGTAGATGTCTTCTAGCCTCGCTCGTAGGAAAATGAGAGCAGGAAAAGCCCGTGAACGCATGGCTACCCAAATCGCTCAGCAAATGGCGACCGTAATACCAAACATCGTAGTACAAGTTCAACAAGCCCTTACCGCTAATTTCGTTAACCCAACCCAACAAGAAGATCAAAACACTATCAATCCTTCAGTCACTAAATGCACCTACAAACATTTCAAATCCTGCGATCCTCCAAAATACGAAGGTACTGAAGGTGTCACCGCTCTCCTCCACTGGTTCGAAGAAATGGAGAACACTTTTTCTAAATTGCGATTGCCCCGATGATCGCAAAGTGCGTTATGCTACCGGTCGTTTACTTGGAACAGCACTCACATGGTGGAATACAGAGAAGACCAAACGAGGTGTTGAAGAAACTATGACCTTGACTTGGGAAGAGCTGAAGGGAATCATGACAAGACGGTTTTGCCCAAGAAGTGAAATCAAGAAATTGGAAGATGAGTTCCATGCTTTGAAACAAAAGGAAGGCGACCACACCACATACAACAAGAGATTCCTTGAATTAAATCAAATGGCTCCCAATTTGTTTACTCCCCTCTACCGTTTGATCTAACACTACATTCGTGGTCTTCCATCAAAGATTCAAGACTCTGTAATAAGCACCTCGCCTGCAACTTTGGAAGCAGCAATGGAGCTAGCAACCGCGCTCACCGAGAACCGAATCCGAAACAAAGTTTCAAAGAGGAGAAGAAGAAGGATAAAGCATCAACCGAAACCTCAAACCACACCCGAACCGAATCCTTTACACCACCTACTTCTAAGAGAAAATGTGATGGGCAAATCTTCGCCGTCACCCAACGTAACCAACCAGGTTCACAAGTTGTACCTCCTCAAACTATCCCAAACGCTCAAGTAGCACCCAACTCAACTTACCCAAACAAGAAACCTTACATTGGACCTCACCCTCAATGCAACACCTGTTTCTATCACCATCCATCTACCTTACCCTGTCGACTATGTGCGAATTGTGGACGCTACGGTCATTTGAGCAACGTTTGCCGCACCCCTCAAAACCAAACCTCAACCCCTACTCAACCCATGATCCAAACATATCAACAACCTCAATGCCCCATGTACCCATATGTTCGAGCTTGTTTCAATTGTGGCGACCCTACCCATTTTAGAAACACGTGCCCTCGTTTGGTTAACATCATAAATGCCCAAGCTCAAGCAAACCCAGTTAACCAAGCAAACCAAGCAAATCCAGCTCCACCGCCAGCAAGAGGAAGAGTTTATAACATCAACACCAATCCTGCTGAAGATGTTAACGGACCAAACCAACCACTTAACTAGTCTTCTCTCACCAAGAATCAAGATTCAACTCCAACCACTTAGTTTTTATGTTTTTCTCTATGTTATCTCAATTTTCACGTATCTTAATTGGAATTTTTCCAAGAATTTTAATGCAAATTACTAGTTCAGTTTGTTTTATACTCATTGATTTAATATTCATATCATCATACTTCACGACATATCTCAGTTTCATCATTTAAAGAAGTTGAGTTGTGTCTCATTTCTACATAGACTAACCTCTCCATCATATTAAACGAGAGAGGTTTTGTCAAACACGGATACTATCAGAATTACGACTCAAGCGCTGGTTGTTGTGTTTGTTTATGTTGTAGAGTCGCATAGAACTAATCATAACTTGCGGATAAAGTCAATGAGAATTTGACAAGAATATGGTGGATACGCCGCTGGTACTTCCTATATATAAGTATTCTTGTCAAATGATCGGAGGCATTATCAGGCGGTTATGAGAGGTTCCATGCATAGGTTGTTTGTGTGATTAAGTTATTCATTTTCAATACATGCAATAAGCTCGGCTCCGTTTGATTGAGCCTTGAGCACACAGACAATTTCATTTTCAATACATGCAATAAGCTCGGCTCCGTTTGATTGAGCCTTGAGCACACAGACAATTTCATTCTCAATACATACAATACGATCGGCTCCGTTTGATTGAGCCTTGATCGCACAGATATATTTCATTTCAGTATTTTTATGTTTGATGTATTGGTTGTAGAGTTATAGGACTAATCATAATTCACTGATAAAACCAATGAAAATTTGACAAGAATATGGTGGATACGCCGCTGGTACTTCCTATATATAAGTATTCTTGCCAAAGGATCAGAGGCATTATCAGGCGGTTATGAGATGTTCCATGTAGGATTTAGTATTGCCTTGATTGAAATTGGTGTTACATATATATATCATCTCACTATTTAAAGAAATTGGAATGTGATCCATTTCTACATAGACTAACCTCTCCATCATAACAAACGAGAGAGGAACTGTCACCATTCAAACATATATACTATCATAATGTGGATTCAATTATTTGTTGTTGTGTTTACTTGTGTAGATTATAGTATTGGAAGTTTTGCCTTAGGATATAACCATACTTTTCCAAACATATCTAAACTCTTATGCATGATATCATTTTAGCGAATCATTCCTGCTTAACAATATTTATACAGTAGGCAACAAAAAGCGATTCCTGTATTAGGATACTTAACCTTTACAAGGAACGTTACCGCCTCAAACCAAAAACTTAAACCCTTATTTCTTCTAAAGCATGTAACTGTCAAAACTAAACACCATCATTCTTTTAGGCAATTATATCCCTATTTAAATTTCGGGACGAAATTTCTAAAAAGCAGGGGATACTGTAACATCCGTCAAAAACGGATTTACCAAACCCGCTCCGTTTATCAACCGAACAGTCAGTTAAAATTTTAGTTGCGAATTAAATGCCCAAAATAATTTTAAACGATCCGTAATCAATTATTATGCGGGGATATATATTTAGTTTCTGAAAAACTGATAAAAATAACAAAATAAAAATGTTTTACCCATGCCGGGTTTCGAACTCGGGTCTGTACCGGTTCAAACCAATGACTTATCCCTCAGCCAAACAACCGCTCCGCCGCTTTGATTTTATGGTAATATCAGGAAACATTTAATTCAAGTATTCAAGTTCCGAAGTTTAATTCGTCAATTACCGCCCAATTAGCAGTCGTCGGAAATCCCGACGACTTCGCCGTTTAATTACGTTTTCGCCCAATTTAACCGATGACTTAACTATTACGACGGTTATAACCGACGTCTGAACCCGCGACATTAGCCATAACCGCCGGAGAACGGCTGACTACGAATATAGACCGAATTCAGACCCCATTCATCTCAATACTACCCTATAAATACACCCTCAACTCGCCAGAAACCTTTCACACTCAAATCGCACCTTTTCTCGGCGAAAACTCACTCGCCGGAAATTTTTATTACTTCGCCGGAAAACCGTATCAGTAATCTCTGAGCTTACTGAACCCCCTAAACTTTTACCGATGTCACCCACAACCTTTGTAACCTTTCGGAAGACTCTCTGCTGCAAGAGACTCGTCGCCGGAAGAACTTGCTGCCACCGGAGTTCTGCCGGAAAACAGAGGAGAAACAGCCGGTACTTCTCACGCCTAATTCCTTCCCTTTTTACTTTTATCTCGACTGTAATTGATCATAAAACGCTAAAGAAACTTGAATCAACATTCGAATCCGTCAGTCGTCACTTCCGGTGAAAACCAGTGAAGAAGACGACGTTACGGTAATGGTTAAGTATAATTAAAATCAAGATAATTACCGGGTTAGACACACAGTCCAGCGGTGGACTGTGTGCACTTTTAACGCTAAGGTCACGAGTTCGAGTATTGTTCCTCACACGCTGCCTTAATAAAAAATCCCTTTTTCCGCAAAACTGAACCGGATTGTTTTGGGTATATGTTAAGTATAATGATAACCGAGTTTATAACCAAGTGAGACACACAGTCCAGCGGTGGACTGTGTGTACGTTAACCCACAGGTCCCGGGTTCGAGACCTGTGGAACGCACCGGTTCGCTAGATTTAATTCATTTTTATAATAAAGTGATTTCTGTTTAATTCTAATTAATGTATATATGTAATTAAAATCGGATATATGACGGGTTAGACACGTAGCTCAGTTGGTAGAGCTGCGTGCACGCGTACGAGAGGTCTCGGGTTCGAGCCTCACCCAGCGCACAATAATACGCCTTCGAACCGGTCAACGTTAGTCAAAGTCAACGGTCAAAAGTCAACTGTAGCAAAAATAAAATATTTTTTTTATTATTTTTATTTAATTATTTTAATTAAAAATCAATTAAAAATACTTAAAAATAACATTTTTAAGGTTAGAAAATAGCCTCAAACTCACAAAAATACACCCAACAATCCTACTAAAATAGATTAATAAAACCCGTTTACTTACCAAACCGTAATGCGATTTATCTAGGTTTAATCTCACTCGTGGTTAAAACCACTTCGCGTGCATTCAACGTCATCAACCGAACGCACCCAATGTGAGTGAATTCTTACAAACTCCCCTTTTTATTCATGTTTTGGGTGTATCATGTGTCGTGTAAACTAATTCTCTTATGCAAATTTGTGCTATACCATTATATGAACTAAACTAGAATGTAACTATTATTGGTTGTGATATATTACATATTGTCAAAGTTGTATGCAAATTATTTAGGCCCATCAGTTCTTCGTGGGAGACGAGAACAACGCGTGCCTTAAAACTTATTTATTAGGCCCATCAGTTCCTCGTGTGAGACGAGAACAACGCGTGCCTCAAAACTCATACATTAGGCCCATCAGTTCGTAAGAACAACGCGTGCCTCAAAACTCATTTATTAGGCCCATCAGTTCCTCGTGGGAGACGAGAACAACTCGTGCCTCAAAACTCATACATTAGGCCCATCAGTTCGTAAGAACAACGCGTGCCTCAAAACTCATTCATTAGGCCCATCAGTTCCTCGTGGGAGACGAGTCGAACAACGCATGCCTCAAAACAATCATTTGGTGTTTGTATGTTCAATATTCAATATTATGTGTTGTGTGAATAAATTTACATCTACATTTACTCATATGTGGTATGCACATTATTTATAATCAATTGGATAAACTTGTTCAAATGTTTTTCCATAGGATTCACTCGCCAACATTATGTTGATCCAAAAAAAAAACCTTTTTACACATGATACAGGTGAACAGGTTGAAGCAAGGAAAACATAGGATATGTCTTAGAAGAGAACCAAGAAGCTTAGACTGATAGTTAGATCATGTTGTATCATTTATTGTAAATTTCCATTAAATTGTATTAATGAATATGAAACATATAATAAATGTCATGAGCTTTGATGATAACCCAATTATGCCCCGATCACCTTTTCCGCTGCGGGTCGGGGTGTGACATCCCTTTACTTATATTCAATGACATAAAGACATAACTTGGTCTTTTCGTTCAACACGAGATGTATTGAAGAAGAGTATGAACACTCGAACGTTAACGGGTGTCACACTAGGTATTTTTACAACTTATAAGTGTTTACTAGCTTAAATGTGAAAGATTACGAATACTTATGGTTTCATGGGTCAAATTACCCAAACTAGTAAGGTTAAAGGTTTGGTGAAGAAGCGGAATACTCAAAGATGGTAAATCAAGAGATATTCCGTCAATCGGAAGTTGTTCGGGTCGAGAAACAACTCGTTTAAATAAGAAATAAGAAAGTCCCAGACCGTAGGTTACGGTTAGTTTAAAAAAAATAAATTTTGGACATGTTTGAGTGGCTAACTCATTGAGGTATGATCCGAGGGTTCGTACACATGTCGATATATTACCGAACGCGAATTTTACGAGGTGTTACATGACCCATACCCGGTTATACCCTATCCGAGTACGTAGGGTATAGTTTTTCTTCTCCATACCCGAACCCTATCTAGTTTCTCTCAGTACCCGATTTTTCAATACCGATCATGCCCGAACTCGTTTCCATACTCAGAACCGGGTATTAAGAAATCCATTTTTATGGACCTCTAGCTGGTGGGGCCGTCATCCCCACCAAAATGATTTGGACAACTTCTTTGTTGAAACGCACTCAAAATTTAGAACCGGAAAACTCACGGGTCCAACTAATACCCTATTAACCAATAAGACCAAGTAAAACGCATTTGCAATTTGGAAGAGGCCATCAAGAGTTTAGAGGCAAAATTAGTGAAAGCTAAATTTAACCATAAGCCACCATTGACTTCTTTCTTTTCGGCGACTTCTTCTCTCCCTCAGCCATCCGTCATCATCAAGTCCACCACCGAGTCCACCACTTTGCATCCCATAATAATAGCCTTTAGTAGTTGTGGACCCAGAAATTTTTTTCATGGGGTGCGAAAATTTATAAGGGTTATTTGTCAATCTATTGCTATATAATAATTTTTTGGTCCATTTCAGGTCGGATAAAATACTTTTTTCATTCTAGTTTGAAATTTCAAGCCGTCAAATTTTTTGCATGTGTTAGTTACTTTAGTAATTCAACTCTTCTTTCCTAAATATCTATCTGGATGTATATATTTTTATGAAATGAAAAGAAAACTGTGATAAAATATAGGGAGTACAAAATCTTAAATCAAAGTATAACAGATAACATATATAAATAAGTAATAAAATAACAAAAAGAGGTAAATTGAACAGTTTAGTGAGACCTGTGGTTGTAAATAAAAGAAGGAAAGAAAAGTAACTTAAGGGCCTGTATACAGGGGTGGGTATGACAATCCATTATTTACTTGTAAAAATAAATATAATAAGTGTTCCCAAACATCATCTTCTTCCCTACATATCCCCACTTTAGTTGCAGTAGAGGTTCCGACTGAATGGCCGGAAAATTACATAATTTTTTTACTTCTTGCAAAGTTACCAACTAAGCGGTGCAATCAGAGAGCTTAACCAAACTTTCAAGGAGTACGATTGAAATTTTTACATAAAAACTACACTAGTTTTTTTCTAAGGAGTGCGCCCGCACCCCACCACTACTTGTAGGTCCGCCTCTGTGTGGACCTATGATACTTTTACAAGTTTCGTCATGTTTTGGTATTCGGATGTCTATTAACTTGATTTACAAATTCGTCAAGTTTTCGGTCAGGGTACCGAAATTAAGTTAATAAACTAAAGGGTTATATTTCATAATTGTTCTAGAGAAATCTATATAATATAAAAAATGAGATGGATTTGGGACACTTGGCGTGTTGTGTGGACCCTTAAGGCGTTTTTTTTTGGGGGGGGGGGGGGGGATGAATTCTAGGCCATGTGGAGGAGGATCCAAATTGTATTCGGGTCGGATTTATTATTTGATTCTCCCGAATTCACTAAATCGGATATACTATAAATTAAAATATATCAATTATTGATATTATAATTTCATTCCATATCTACACATCTCTTCTTTCTATCTCTCTCTCACCTAACTTCTTCTTTTGCTTCTTGAACAAGATTAACAATATTTCAAGATCGAAGGTAGTTGTTGATCCATTAATTTCTTTGTGTATTTCATCATTTTGATTATGTAGATTATTAGTTTTTAAAAACATTGATTAGAATCCTATAAACAATATTCTTCTTTTGCTATCTTTTGGATCCGATCGTAAAATATAAGGTATGTGATATATTTGTGTTGTTTATGTTGTTTTTTTGTTAATCGAAGTTGTTGATGTTTGATTGTAGATTTTTTCGTTATTTAAATCAACACCGGCGTATTCGGCATCATGTTCTTCAATATACGGACAAAATCATAGGTATGTTGTTTGTGTGTTATGTTTGATTGTCCAACATTAGTCGAAGTTACTAATGTTTTTGTTTTGATATTTTATGTTGAAACCCAAATCTGAACTACCAATCAAACGGCGAATCTTCAAACCACTTAACAAGTTAGTTGAATGTTATTACTGTTTTTTTTAATTTTAAATACGTTTAAACGTGTTTTTAAGGTTTTAGCTCTATTATTTTTTTTAAATAAAAAAACTATGGATTTTATGATGTTTAAGTTGTTAATATATGTTTGATGATCTTCTCTAAAAGGGTTTTTTTTGTATGTATTTTTCGAAATTTTACAAGAAAATATTTATAGTATATGTCTATGTTATCATGATTTATTTATTTATTTTGTCCATATTTGTTGTTTTTAGTTTTTATAGATTGTTCATATTTTTTATTCATGGTTGTTTGCACTTAATGTTTTTTTGAATAATTACAATATTTAGGTTTTACATCTTTCAAAATTTCATCCATAGTTGTTAAAGATGAAAGATATTGACTTTTCAATTATTGCCTTTTTTTAAGTAATGGAAATATTTTTAATTAGAGATTCTGTAATAAATGCAATATATTGATATTCAATTACATTTTTAATGATTTTTATTTAGTATTGTCAATATTTCATTATTATTGTTATTATTATTATTATTATTATTATTATTATGTTGTTGTTGTTATTGTTATTATTGTTATTGTTATTATTATTATTATTATTATTATTATTATTATTATATATTATTATTATTATTATTACATAATATATTTTTAATTGTGATGACAAATTTTCTGCAAATATGAATCTAAAGAAGATGAATCACAGTTCCTTTAAATTTATCGATGATTTAGAATCGTTCTACTTTGTATGTAATATTATTCTTTTTTATATTTACTTTTATTAAGTTTGATTATTCTTATGATATGTATAATTTGACTTTTTAGTATGTTATTTCACAGACAATACCAAGTGATTTTGCCACCGACCTGTTGGGAGATAATGTGCCTTATGGTGAGTCGATCCAAATTCTATAAATAGTGGTTAACTATATGTAAATAAATAGATTTTCTAAATAATGATATGTTTTAGGTTTTAGATTTTCAATTAACTTTTGTTTTCAATATTCTTATGTTAGGTTTAGATAGATTCAATAATATTTGAAATTTTATAAAACGGATTTGTTACTTTTACATGTTTGATGTTTTATACTGAGTAAATGTTAATAATTCTTTTTTGTCTCTTTTTTACTATATTTATTGCATTGTCAGAAAAATTACCATATTCCTTTATTTATATTTTTGAAATTGGAAATATATTTATTTATGGTCGATTTCTAAATTAATTTCTATTATTCTTTAATTTTTAATTATCATTTATTAACTTTCTAATTTAACAACATTATAACTTAAACTTATTTTATTTGTCTATTATTGAATAAAAAGGATTTTTTATACAGTTAATATAATTATAGAGCAAATTAAGACCAATCAAGTTATTATATGCTAACTTTTAATTTTAAAGTGTAGAATTATATTATATAGAACTCATTGTTATTGAATATTTAGTTATCTATATTTTTAAAATTTTGAATTTTGAAATATGTTTATTTATGGAAGATATCTAAATCAAGTCCAATCATTCTTTAATTTGTAATTAACATTTATTAACCTCCTAAAAGATTTTATTATAGTGGTAATATAATTATAGAACATAGATGTTATGTTATAGGAAACTCATTTTTATTAAATATTCAGTTATATTTTTGAAATTTAAAATTTGTTTATTTATGACATATTTCTAAAACAATTTCAATCATTATTTAATTTGAAATTATCATTTATTAACTTCCTACATTAGCAACTTTAAAACCAATCAAGTTAGTATTTTACTAACTTTTAATTCTAAAACATAGATTTATATTATACAAAACTCATTTTTACTGAATATTCAGTTATATATATTTCAGAAATTTGAAATATGTATATTTATGGCAGATTTCTAAATCAATTTCAATCATTCTTTAATTTGTATTTGTTATTTGTTAACTTCCTAATTTAACAAACTTATAACCAAAACTTATTTTAATTTGTTTGTTATCGAATATAAAAGATTTAATTACGATGGTAATATAATTATAGAGCAAATTAAGAACAATCAAGTTATTTTTTAGTAACTTTTAATTTAAAACATAAATGCTATATTATATGAAACTCATTTTTATTGAATAATTTTCAATTTTCAGTTTAGTAAGCATTTTTTTATTTTGTATGGTAAAAAAATCTTTTTAATTGAAATAAATAATTATTTGGGATATTACGATTTCGAATTCTAATATTAACATCTCTTTCCTCAATTAAATATTTGAATACATTATCTTTTAATCAAATCAAATCACATGTAAAATATACGATATTTTATTAAGTAATTAAAATGTCAAAAAAATACTTTTATTATAATAGATTCTAAATTCTAAATATCATTTTCTATTTCAATGATATTTTAATTGAATACATTTTTAGTGTAGCTAAACATAGTGTTTCTAACACATTTGATGTTAGTAGCTTGTTCATCAACTATGATCTTTAATAAATTAATTTATATAAGATAAGGTATACAAAAATTGTTTCAGATTAACAAATGGTATTATCAATCATTATGAACATGTACACAATTTTATTTTGTAAAAGATAAAACACATTAATAAATATAATGGTATATTGAGAAACTATCTTCAACATCAGCATCCAGTGATCAAGTTGGGTCGTATTTTATTTCAAGCGTCGAGTATGAATTCCTTAACAACACTAATTTTACTCTTAATAGTTTTCTTGGTACAATAATAGTGGTCTACTTTTTTTCTTTCTTTTTTTATATACTTTTTGATTTATGATGCATTTTAGTTAGTATTTGATTTGTTATGTTTTGTTAGAAGAAGAAGATCTTGGTTATTGGGACAATTTCTATCATTTGCAATGATAAGATATGGTGATTGTGGTTTGACATTTTCTCAATTTCTTGGTTATAATTTTACTCATTTTATATTTTATTATATAAACCAACAAAATTTAATCATCACGTTTTATTTTTTTTGTAATGTAAACAAATTCAAGATACCCATTCGTGTGCAAGATTGTACTGGTACTGTGACTTTGACCCTGTTTGATTATGAAGCTTTTAAGAATCTCAAGAAATCCGCAAAAGAACTCTTAGCAACACAGTGTGAGGTAAATTTTATTTACAACTTTGTTATTAAAACTGTTTCAATATTTTACGTATTCATATTTTACTTATATAATGTAGGTGTTTCAGTTCTAGAGAGATTCTCAAACCATATCGGAATCATTTGGTGTTCCTATGTAGGTGTTCAGTTCTAGAGAGATTCTTAAACCAATGTAATCCTCATGAATTTTATACGGTAATCTCAAATGTTTTTTTAATTTTTATATAATTTTGATTACCATTTTTTCAAACTATATTTATGTATTTGTTTGTAGTTAGAAGTGTATTATACAAGAGACAATTCAACGCTTATATCTAATGCTATTCAAAGTAATCAGAAATCATTATCCTCCGGTGAAGTTAAGCGTAACCTTCGTGAAGTCTATGAGGTAGACACTCACTAAATTGTTGTTCAACAAAACGTCGAATCAGATATGAAAAAATGAAGTGAAGGCTAATAGACTCAGCAAACTTTTGATTCCAAAGATGGAGAAGTGGTGTGTTTCGTTATATTTCATTTTTGATGAGTGTTTTTTTAAACATGTTGGTGTGATTTGTTTCACATTGTGGTGCATTTGAATGTTTTTGTTGATTTATTATGATTTTTTAACATAGTAAAATGTTTTTTATAATGTAGGTGATGCGTTTCTTGGTGATATTTGTTCTAACATTATTTATCTAAATATGTAAATAGATTTATGCTAATAGTCATGCCTAACATTTTTACTATGTCGTACTTATAATAAATAGTTATCACTTGATTTTAAGTATTTTTATGGAGTCCTTTTGTCACACCCCGGATTTCCAACCCGAAATCCATACACCGGTGGGCCCGGGTGGGGAGTTTCGTGACGTAAGTTGATAACATCATCGTCAATTAAACATAGCACAGCGGAAGTCTTGGAGTAAAATTACTATTACAAACCGAATGTTCGAAATATAAAATAATATACAGGCTCATAATAGAAGATCCACAGGCGGATAATAAAATGTACAAGAAAGAATACAAAACAGACTTTAGGGCAGATCTAAGGATTTGCAAGATCTTCTTATCACTACCGAGTAGCTTCCGCCTATTTCATATTGTACCTGCAACTTAGCCTTTGGATGATACGTCAGCTTACGCTGGTAAATACACCCAATTGACTCATTTTGAAAACTTTAAAATGATTTTTAGGTGCAAAACGGAACAAAATCTTTATTAACTTTGGAAAGTTGATTTTACAACCTTGTATCAGATTCACATGTTTGTCAATACATACAGGGCTCAGTACAGAAACCGAGACATGATTAAATACACACCACTTAGAACTCACGAAGGAGTTATCCCCAACGTCTTGGGTAATTTGCATATGAGCATCTGTCAGGTGTATGCCAACACCCCGCGCTAAGGTCGTGGCCAATAACTAATGTATTGAGCCGAGGATATCCAGGACACGATAATTTAACTCCCGATGTTTAAGTTATTAAACAAAACTGATTAAAATGGAATATGCGGGTTTACTAGCCACAAACGGCATTCGATTGACCCCATTTCGGACCAAGCGGTAATAGTTACCGTATCCCAAGCCCATATAGGGAAAATAAGTCGAGAGTATTTACCTGAGCTAGTCTTCCTTCTTTATATTTTTAAATAACTCAACCGTATACAAAAGTACCAAGTGCAGATAGCATTTACCGGCAAGGCTTTAGTCTGGATTATGGCATAAGCTAGCCAATTAAATACTAACGGTCTTATAAACCGAATAGTGTACATGATCATTACGTATAACGCTTGATTAAACAATGATCGGATAGAATGTAGTTTAAACCCGACAAGTACTTGACTTATATAATATGGGTAAACTATAAACATTCTGGATTTTGAAACTTAAATGACAAGGTTAAACCCGTTTCGGTTAATTTTCGTAAAATAGTTATATATACTTAACCGTACGCATAAAAAGCGATATCGGGTAACCGGATAAGACATGGGCAAGTTCTATATGCCGTTATATTTTAAATAAGTTAATATATCAGTAGGATATCAACTTATATGCTCGTTAAGGTTTTAAAACGAAACTATGCCTCATAAGGGGCATTTTGGTAATTTCATACCAAATAAAAGGAACTTGAATATAATTTAATGTTATAATTATAAGTATTCTGGAAAAATACTTTATTTATGATATAATTTCAGTAGGATGCCAATTATATGTGTATTTTACCTTTTATGACCAAATTATGCACCGAATGGGCATTTTGGTCATTTTACACATAGTTTATAAATTATTTGAGATTCTGAATTTATAACATGTACCTACTGTAAATATGTTTAAAATAAGTTTTAAAATCAGTAGGTATCAAGTATTGGTCAATAATATGGTTTAAAACCATACTATGCGCCAAAATGGCGCTTATGTCGTAAATGACGTCTTTCTGCGATGTTTATGAAAACTGATGTTAAGGTCAGATTAAAATGCTTTAAATATGTTATTTAATATAATATATCAGTAAGTAAATGATTTACCTTGAAAAGATTTGATTAAAACCATTTTATAAGCCACGAGGGCTAAAACCGTCATTTATCGACATAGTTTAAGGACCTGATTGAAAACTCAGTTTATAACTTGGTTTAACATCCCAAATAATCCGACTTATGATATTACATCAATATGAAACTCATTTTCAAGTTCATTATTATTTAAAACCTTGTTTTATGCAAAAAGGGCATTTTGGTCAAAGATGACATAATTATGGAACTTGCGCATAAACTTAGATTCTGATTATGATCATGTAATATAACATCAGAGGGTTATGCTACATTATATTATGATCACAATGCAACTTTAGATCAGTAGATAACTAATCTAAATCGGGTCAGAATCGAAAGTCAAAGCAGAAGTCAAACTTCGCGACTTTTGGTTGCGAACCGACCCTAGAACTGAAATTGACAAGCCAAACATGTTCTTACATGTTCTAATAATTATTACCAACTTGTTTAAGTGTAAAAACAGGTTTCATAACATATATAAGATCAATTTATGATTTTTCCGAAAAATGGTCTGTTTGACTTTTTAATATCATAACTTTGACCCGTCAATTGGTCTAACAAACGTGATCTTCAGGAGGTACCCTTTATAGGGACTAACACCTACCTTATTACGATCACTTAGACCATGTTTATTTCGAACAATGGCTGGACCATAATGGTCTTAACCGAAAGTCAAGGCGTTTTCCGAAAAACACTTGACTTTTGGCTATAAAAGCCTATAAACAAAAAATACACAAAGAAGGAACACTTACCAGTGATTCCTAAGGTGCAAAAGAACTATGTTGGATGCTCCTTTTAGCTAGGAACTTCCAGAGGAGGGAGAAGAGTGAATAAATGAGAAATATGCAAGTTGGAATGTGAACTTAAGCACCTATTTATAGTTGGAGAACTCAAAGGAGGTGAAGCCAGGTGTTTAGGGGTGTAAGAAGAAGCTTACAAGTATCCCAAAACGTGGCATAGCAGTTTGGGAATTCCATGGTTTCGATTTTAATGGTTTTGGAGCTTTGTGTGGCAGCCAAGAAAAACTTTCTGCTGCAGACCCCTTCTCGCGCCCCGCGAGAGACCCAGGTCCAGGTCTCTCGCGGCCCGCGACCGCCCCATGACCAGTTTCAAAGTTTGACACTTTGGCCCCTTAACTTTAAAAAGCTTCTAAAAACCTTTTTAAACACCTTTGGCACTTTTAGCCCTCGTAGCCAATACTTGGCATACTCGGGATTATGCCCGGTCATTGTCGAGCTCTCGGTTCGTTAAAGGTCACTCAGAGGTATAAATTAACATGTTGACACTTTTAATCCCTCCAATATCCAACTTTCATATATTAATCGATTTAATCACTTTCGTCCAACAAACGGGACATATGAGAGTTAGGACTACGCAAAGGATCACTCAGAGGCTCATTATAAGCATGTTGACTCCGATGTCACTCAGAGGCTAGGCATGTTGACACAATGGTCACTCAGAGGCCAAGTTTAAGCATGACGGCACTAATGGTCATTCAGAGGCTACGTTTTATGCATAACGACACTAATGGTCGTTCAGAGGCTACGTTTTTATGCATGACGACACCAACGGTCGTTCAGAGGCTAGGTTTATGCATGTTGACATCAGAAAGTCATTCAGAGGCTCAGTTTAAGCATGTTGTCACTTTTAGTCCATATTAGTCTTTAATAGACTATATATATATAAATACAACACGTGTCACTATATTATTGGACACGATTTTACAGGGTGTTACACCTTTACTATGTCAATAAACATTGTTTAATACATTTTTTTTTACAAATTTTGTCATTCAAGTTAAAATTTATCTTAACTACAACTGTTAATACTAAATAATTATAAAACAATATAACGTTTGTAAACATCCCTTTTTATTTATATTTAACGACATAATTAAATTAATATAAATTATTTTTTTTGCCCGAGAAATTCAGGTAGTCTCTTATTGTACATTTGTTGTACATATAATTTAAATGGTTTAACCCCATGAAGTTCACAGAGAATAACCTAGTTACCTATATATTACCTATTACCTATATATTAAAAATGGAACGTAAGGGATAGTAACATCACCTTTGAGATCATGCCACATAGCAACGCAAGTATTGAACCATATTGTTTTCTATACACGCGGTAAGTAAATTGTATTTCACTTGAATGAGATTTTATATACACAACTTCGTTTGCTTTCTTTTTTGTCATTTCTGTAATGAATGAATTGTAGCATGTAAAATTAACTTGGGTATTTAAAGTATGGATGTGCAAATGGTATAAATCCTCTAATCAAACCGGTATCATATTGTTATTAAATTTACTATACCGAATCATTTTCGGTACCAATTTGGTACCCACCTTTTGACGTTTTCAGAATCATAACTTTCGGTTCGACACTGGTCTGGCACCATTCCTATATCTACTGATTTTTACCTTCAAATATCATATCGTATCGTACCGAGCATTTTCAGTACCGATACCTAATTTTGATGATTTTCAGGATCGGTAATTTCGGTGCCGTTACCGATACCGAGCTCATCCGTATTTTAACGTGTTAGTATCGTAATAATTGAACTGAAAACAACCGAATTTCCAATGTGTAGGAAGTATGGGTCCTACTATTATACATTAAATTATTTAATTAAGTTAATAAACTAAGGAGTTATATTTCATAACTGTTCTCTAGAAGTTAGTCTTTTGAAAAGGATTGATAGCTTATTTCCATTTTTTTCTTTTGGCTTACCTTTTCCCCAATCTGTATTTGTTCTAGTGCCGTATTTATTCTTAAACAAAAAAGGCCTATACGAAATAAGAAAACTTACAAAATAGTCATACCTGTTTTATTACCTTTTTTAATTAGGTAAGATTAATAAAAAGGACCAAAATGATATACCTTTGTTAAACAGAAGCAACAAAATTAAAAAGGTACATATTGTATGTACCGTAACTATCATAACACGTGTATAACTTGGTGTAGTCTTTAGTCCTGTCTTTTTTTATATATATCTTTGAGTCCCACACTCATTTCTCTATTTATCATCCTATCCTAATTCAATTTGTTTTGAAGTTTCAAACAACTAAACAAGTTGGGACTCAATAAATAGACTTTTCATTCAATTTGTTATCCAGAAGTTGGGATTCAAACAACTCAATTTCTTTATTTATCATCCTCTTCCACACCGCCCAACTCATTTTTTAAAGTCAAAATATAATCAAATATCAGAAGTTTGACATAAGACAAAAGAATGGTTGCTAATAGTAAAAGAGTGAGAGTGTCGATACCTCTACCTTTGGAAAAAGTCTCGTATTTGTAGCTGAAGAGTGGGAGAGCAGAATGATGGGCTAATGAGCCTCAGTACAATTGTCATAGTTGATATACATCTGGTCCCTTCCGAGAGGACAAGTATGTCTGCAGGAGTATGTCTGACGTGACGCCATGTGACTAATCTCTTGCCCCTGCCCAGGTGTACTTTCCGTCGGGGCTGCCATCAGCCGTTTATGGGATCGTGTAACCGCATCTGGCGACGTCTGGTTAGTGCCACATGTTCGTCCTTTGTACATGTTGTCCCCTGCATTATACTTCCAACAACGTAGGTAAAATACAGGGTTTAGCACAAGCTGATTGTCTGCCCGGTGTCGCCAGGAGTACTACTTGTTGCTTACGTGAGCTGTCGCTATGCATGCACGAAAATGCTCTCATGTAGGTTATTACTAACACCGGGTAAGTGTTAATTGTTTTGATTGTGGGTAGCGGTGTTCAAAACTGGATATCCGAGAAAATTCAGATACCAGATTTCACTATCCGAATCCGTATCCGAATTTTCGGATATCTGGAATTTGGATATCCAATCGGATAGTGAATCGTGTATCCGAATATCCTTTTTTAATATTTTTTTAATATTCGGAATCGGATACTTCGGATAGTTTCTGATACCCAAATATAAATTTTCGGATATTTTTCGGGTAGTTCGGATATTTTCGGATATTCGGAAAAAATAATAATTAAATTTTCAGATATTTCGGATACCCGAAATATCCGAAAATTTTTAAATCACCATCCGAATCCGAAAATTCAGATATTTTTTGATATTTCAGATTCAGATATCGGGTAATTCGGATCGGATTTTCGAATACAGATAGTTTTGAACACCCCTAATTGTGGGCATTGTAGCATGCGCGTATGGCTAGGTGCACTATTTGAGACCTGACCCGTCAATTATATAGAACCTTAATCCCCAAATCACACTGCCTCCATTCAAAACATCAACCATGTCGAAGCAAGGTTTGATCAAATTCATATTTTTTTTTTGCATAATTGTATGTGTAATCTAAATAATATTCATGTCGATTGATTGTTTATTGTTATTATTGTTCATGTCACGGAGGTTTATGCAGAGACCAAAAAAATCGGATGTCGTTAGGTTTGCAACGATGGCTGCAAGGATTGAAGTGGCCGATAGTTGAGACCCCTGAACCATCCCCCTGGCCAGCGGAAATACGAGAATTGAAGGCGAAAGAAAGATCCGTTAAGGTTTAAGGCTAGAAGTTAGTTTGATGACGGTCGGAATCTTGCTGGAAAAATGAGCATGGTGGTGATTGGCTCGGTGACGAGTGGGTGGTCGTGGGACTATGGTATGGTGGTGGTGGTATTGCATGGTGTTGGGTGTGGTGGTTTGAGTGGTGCAGTTGGACGATGGTTGTTGCAGTGGTGGTTCACGATGGCAGGATGTGTGAAAGTGGTCGAAGATGGTGTTTACTGGTGGTGTGAAGGTGGTCAGAGATAGTTTTTGAGGGAATTTGGGGGGTTTTATGAGATGAGAGAGAAGTAGATCGTTGATGAGGGAGGAGGGTCGGATTGGGAAAGGTTAAGGTTTTTTATTTTTTTATATAAATTTGTTTGCTTTTTAGTTTTTCTATTATAGGTATTTTATCTTTTCACTAAAAACTTAAAGTGGATTGGATAGGGTTAGTAATTGGACTATAATTGCTACAAAAGTCAATATACGGGTACTATTTTACAATTTTTAAATAATAGACTGTAATTTTTATTTTAAACAAACCATATAAAGGAAAAACGTAATTAACGTTATTTCATAATATTTGCACAATTTAACCCACCACTATAATAATGTGAATCTATCTTTTATTTTTATAAATATCAATATCTGTCTATATCCATATCTATACTATATAATAAAAGAAATGATAGACACACATTATTTTTAGTTTTGCGACTCTTTCTCTTACCTGATTATAAATTTTATTTTTTAATTAAAAATTGTTATCATATGATCAAAACATCAACCAAATGAATTTACTATGAAACTAATTATTTATTTTTATTATTAAGTTATTCGATTTTAATTTTGAATTATCTTTGAGCTTTTAATTATATTTTGAATTATCTTCATATAAGACTATGAATCAAGTAAAACTTTAGAGGATCTTAAGTTCGTTTTTTTACGTGAAAAGCAATAAAAAAATATAAAGTTCTTTTTACAGTTGTGACAACTTTCTTATATTAGGTAACCATACTTTTTAAATTGAAGAGTCTCGTTGCTCATTTTGACCAAACTATGTTGTTCTAATCGGGCCTATATTAGCTTCAAAATTTGGCTTGTGCGTTACACCGGGAAAACATACCGCCGACTGCCACTTGACAGCCGTTGTGCCACTACAATAACTGAACACTCTCTACGTAACAGGTGAGACAAAAACCCGAGTAGGCTCAGGATAAAACTTGACACCTCTGTAAAAAGGCTAGAATTTATCCATTATTATTTAATCCATCAAAGTGACACAGATAAAGATTAAAATAATATTAGAGTCTCCAATTTACGATACCATAAATTTATTATTAACCTTTAGAAAGAAATAGAGTTTGATATTATAAATAAATACACCCATATATTAATGCTGTGATGTATTTGAAAATTAACTAAAAATTGATATGTAGCTGTTCTTTAAAATAATATTAAAATTTTAATTCACAAAGTTTATTCATTTTATAAAGTATCAGTAAGAAATTTCATTCACATAATCTATAACCAGTTTTACTTTGAAGTATTTCTTTTTTATATTTTATCGATTATAATAACATCTATAAAATATATAGTTTCAATAATTTGTAGATAAATACAAATGCAAATAGAATGTTTTAAATTAATTATGATAAACATACCAATTATAAGTTCAAATCATTTAATTAAGATTTCAATTATTTTTATTTTTAAAATCTGAATTTTTAGAGATTTGATTATTCGATACCTCATCAATATATAATATTCACTTAATTATCAAAAAACATCACAAACAACGGTTGTTATGACTGCTAAAACTTTAAGAAACTTGATCATACATCTATATGTTCTTGTGACAGCTAAACTTATGAAAAAGTTGATGATGCAATTTCTCTAATCGATAGACCAAATGCTTTCATATTTATAAATTTGGTAAACATCACATATTTTGATCATACACGATACGAAATTTATTAAAACATTTGAAAAGCTTCTCAAGAATATCGTTTTAGAATTCCTAAACTTTTATTACTAACTATTTGATTTTTTCTTTATTTAACCGTGTAAGACACATGGTTATAACCTAGTTATTTTGTATAATACATAGAAATTGAGGTGTTACAACTAGTATACAAACTTTGGTTATGCATTGTCACAGTGAACTACACTTTCCAAAGGTAACAGATTCTACCAGACCCTTACAACTCGCCAATCATGTGACTGCAGAGGTGTGTATGGGTCTGTTTTTGCTTAAAATCATAACCGTGATGTTGGATAATGGATAATCATAACCATAATTGATTGGTTATGATAATTTTGATTAATCGGTTTTATCGTTATAGCGGATCGGTTATGGGTAGGTTAACCGTGAATTTAGGCCTAACTAAAAGAAGCTTTTATTTTATTTTTTACCATGGAATAAATTCTTATTACATATTTCCATGTATTAGTATATTACATATACTAAAAAAATACATAAATACCCGTTTGTTACCTAATATTCAAACCAAACAATATGATATAATCCATAAAGCCTAGCTAAATATAGTTTATTCTTTTAACAATGGAATAAATTGTTATTACACATTATATATATTAGTATATTACATATACTAAAAAAATACATATAGCTTATAATACTAATATCATTTATTACCTAATATCAAACAAGAAGATATGATATAATCCAGAAGTTCAAACAAATATCCAACCAAAACGATATGAGATAACCCATATATTCTAACAAACGTTCAACCAAAAACATCAAGTATTGAAAAAATAATGAAAAGCGCAAAATTAGACAAAGACTTTATTACATGCCAGTTCGGTTCAGTTATGATGGGTATGAAACATTGATACCCATTACCAACCCACTACGTTTCGGGTTTCAGAAAAACAATTAACCGACCCACTAGTTTTAAATTCGTTTTCGTTGTTTTGTTACTAATTCGTTTTTTTACATCCCTAGTTGTAAGTTTCATGACAATCATATGACAAAAATACCAACATTGTCCATTCTTGATTTTCCCGCGCATAAGAATGTCTTTATGTGGTCATTGTGTTCTCTTCCCTCATGTATTCTAGAAGGATTATTAGAAATCCCAAACCATTTTGCATTTGTCAATCTGTATCGTGGGGACAAATATTGACATTCAGGGTTTTCGAATTGTGATGGGTGAATATTGGTGGCCAATTTAGACTAGCATGTTTTGATTTTCACTACTCACGATCCAAAGTTTAGTCATACTTTTGTTATTTTATTAAGAGTAAATTACAAGTTTTGTTCTTTATGTTTGTACCAAATTGTAGGCGGTGTTCTTTTTCTTTAAAATTAATAATTTGTGTATTTAATGTTTCAAAATCCTGCATGTTATATCCTTTAGCCATAACCAAGTTAATTTTTTCTGTTAAATCAAGTAACACAAGGGTATTTTAGTCTTTTAACTTATTTATCTAAAAATATTTTAATAAACACACAAAAATAAATTAAAAAACTTAATGTGTATATATAGATTGATACTGAATATATTATCTTTCTCCAACCACTGTCACTCACCCCATACCACCACCATCCACCACCCACACCATCGCATACCACCACCGTCTAATCTACCCATGACAATTTAACTTCACACAAATCCTAATCCTTTAATAACTTATCCAAAGAAAAAAATCAATCCCCACTTTATGTAAGCCCACCGCCCCCCTTTCCCTTACAGATAAATAAACAAACAATATTCCAACTTTCAATTTCAATTTCAGTTTCAAAAGTATCCAAACAAATCCAATAACAACAAGAAGATGAACAACAAAACCAATTTTCGATCATCCGAGCAGGTTGCCTACGCGAACGGATGCAACTTCTTCAATGCCGCTGCCACCAATCTTTTCACCATATTTATCGATCTATAATCTAATCTACGATCTATTCAGCGTGTGTAACACCCCAAAAACGGGTTTATTAATTAAATAAAATTAACCGAGGATGAGTGGGTAAAAATACCGTTGGTGGTAAAAGTTAACTCGTAAACAAAATAACTAGGAACAAATTAACCTAGTTAGTAACATGTAAATAGGTCATAAACGATGAGTTGTAGCCCTATCTAATCAAAACTAAACTTGAGGGACCAAAGCTGTCAAAAAGGAAACTTGTGTGTTAAGACATAAGAATTAAGACTTTACACACAAATAGTGTGTGTATGTCGATCACCAGGAGGAGCAAACAAGGGCAAATCCTTGTTCACCCAAGATCATCAAATTGAAGGAGAAATTGGACCTCAAATTCGTGAACGGACATGAATTATCGATCACCTAGACTAGGGGATCATAAGATATGTTTAAAAACCTAGATTGGTGAAAGTCATAATTTGAGACAAGTAGAATACTTGCAATTAGGTTGTTAGATTATAGTCCAAAGATAAAATTAAGTGTATATGTATGCTTAATTTCGTTAGACATAATGAAATTATGAAAAATTTGATGTAAAATTACTTGTAAGTGATTAACAAGTAGATTATGAAGTGAGTTTTGATAATTTAATGAAGTTGATGATATACTTATGTTTAGAATCATCATGCATAATAGTAATAGGAAGAAAACTTGAACAATTTATGAGTTTGAATACATGTTCATACTTATCATGAAATGGGTTTTGTATAATATGATGAAATTGATGTTATGTTGATGTTAATAGATGTTTGAAATCATCATGTGTATATGAATGTTTAAAGTCTTTGGCTAAGTTTGATGTTTGGGTAAGTTTCATACATATAATGCAATGGTTTGTTTCATGATGATGAAACAATCCCAAGTTCTTGTATAATAATTGATAGAGTAGCATACAATGATTAAAACTATCTTAACTTGATGTTAACAGTTGCATGAACTTGGTTAAGGAATGTAGTTAAAATGGTGGCCTAAAAATAATGCCTACCGGGTAATTAACGAAATGCCTAAATGAGTTCGTTGAATTTAATTGTGCATTTGCATATGTTAATAGGCAGTTGACTTTTAAAAGTCAAACTGACTTATAATAGGATCAAACAGTAATTTTGATATAAAGTCCGTAAGGTGTGATAGCCGTGATAAATGATGACTAATCTAACCATCTTGCGAATGATAAATGGTAATTTGACGCTTGACAAGCTAGGTGGAAGCTTCAGAAGAAGCGAGTCAAACGGATCAAGTTGTCACACCCCGGATTTCCAACCCAAATCCATACACCGGTGGGCCTGGGTGGGGAGTATCGTGACATAAGTGGATAACATCATAGTCAATTAAACACGGCACAACGGAAGTCTTGGAGTAAAATTACTATTACAAACAAAATGTTCGAAATAAAATAATATACAGGCTCGTAATAGAAGATCCACAGGCGGATCATTAAAATCTACAAGAAAGAATATAAAACAGACTTTAGGGCAGATCTAAGGATTTGCAAGATCCTCTTATTCACTACCGAGCAGCTTCCGACCTATTTCGTATTGTACCTGCAGTTAGCCTTTGGACGATACGTCAGCTTTCGCTGGTAAATACACCCAATCGACTCATTTTGAAAACATTTTAAAATGATTTTTAAGTGCAAAACGGCATAAAATCTTTTATTAACTTGGGAAAGTTGACCTTGCAACCTTGTATCAGATTCATATGTTTGTCAATACATACAGGGCCCAGTACAGAAACCGATACATGATTAAATACACACCACTTACAAACTCACGAAGGAGTTATCCCCAACGTCTTGGATAATTTGCATATGAGCGTCTGTCAGGTGTATGCCTACACCCCGCGCTAAGGTCGTGGCCAAAACTAATGTATTAAGCCGAGGATATCCAGGACACGATAATTTAACCCCCGATGTTTAAGTTATTAAACAAAGCTGATTAAAATGGAATATGCGGGTTTACTAGCCACAAACGGGCATTCGATTGACCCCATTTCGGACCAAGCGGTAATAATTTACCGTATCCCAAGCCCATATAGGGAAAATAAGTCGAGAGTATTTACCTGAGCTTGTCTTCTTTCAAAATTCAATAACTCAGCCGTATACAAAAGTACTAACATACAGATAGCATTTACTGGCAAGGCTCTAGTCTGGATTATGGCATAAGCTAACCAATTAAATACTATCGATCTTTATTTAAGTCATAGACTTAGACCGAGTAGTGTACATGATCAAAACGTATAACGCTTGATTAAACGATGATCGGATAGAATGTAGTTTAAACACGACAAGTACTTGACTTGCATAATATGGGTAAACAATTAACATTCTGGATTTTGAGATTAAAATGATAAGGTTAAACCCGTTTCGGTTAAATTCCGTAAACTAGTTACGTGTAATCAACCGTTTGCTTAAAAGCGATAATGGGTAACCGGATAAGTTATGGACAATTTCTATATGCCATTATATTTTAAATAAATTAAAATATCAGTAGGATATCAACTTGTATGCCCATTAAGGTTTTAAAACGAAACTATGCCTCATAAGGGCGTTTTGGTAATTTCATACCATATAAAAGGAACTTGAATATAATTTAATGTTATAATTATAAGTATTCTGGAAAAATACTTTATTTATGATATAATATCAGTAGGATATCAATTATATGGTGTATTTTACCATTTATGACCAAACTATGCACCGAAGGGGCATTTTGGTCATTTTACACATAATTTATAAATTATTTAGGGATTCTGAGTTTATAATATGTACCTACTGTAAATATGTTAAAAATAAGTTTTAAAACAGTAGGTATCAAGTCTTGGTCAATAATATGGTTCAAAACCATACTATGCGCCTAAACGACACTTATGTCGTAAAATGGCGTCTTTTATGTGATTTTTATGAAAACTCATGTTAAGGACAAATTAAAATGTCTTAGATAGGTTATTTAATATAACATATTAGTAGGTGATTTACCTTGAAAAGATTTGATAAAACTATTCTATGAGCCACAAGGGCTAAAATCGCCATTTATCGAAGTAGTTTAAGGACTTGCTTGAAAACTCAGTTTATAACTTGGTTTAACATCCCAAATAATCCTACTTATAATATTACATCAGTAGAAAACTCATTTTCAAGTTCATTACTATTTAAAACCTTGTTTTATGCAAAAAGGACATTTTGGTCAAAGATGGCATAATTATGGAACTTGCACATAAACTTGGATTCTGATTATGATCATGTAATATAACCTCAGAGGGTTATGCTACATTATATTATGATCATAATGCAACTTTAGATCAGTAGGTAACTAATCTAAATCGGTCAGAATCAAAGTCAAAGCAGAAGTCAAACTTCGCGACTTTCGGTTGCGAACCGGCCCTAGAATGAAATTGATGAGCCGAACATGTTCTTACATGTTCTAATAATTATTACCAACTTGTTTAAGTGTCAAAACAGGTTTCATAACATATATAAGATCAATTTATGATTTTTCTGAAAAATGGCCTGTTTGACTTTTTAATATCATAACTTTGATCCGTCAATTGGTCTAGCAAACGTGATCTTTAGGAGGTTGCCCTTTATAGAGGTTAACACCTACCTTATTATGATCACTTAGCCATGTTCATTTCAAACAACGGCTGGACCATAATGGTCTTAACCGAAAGTCAAATCGTTTTCTGAAAAACGCTTGACTTTTGGCTATAAAAGCCTATAAACGAAAATGCACAAAGAAGGAAAACTTACCGTGATTCCTATGGTGCAAAAGAACTATGTTGGATGCTCCTTTCAGTTAGAAACTTTCAGAGGAGGGAGGAGAGTTATGATTTAGAAAGGTGCAAGTTCAAATGGTGAACTTGATCAACTATTTATAGTTGGAGAGCTCAAAGGAGGTGAAGCCAGGTGTTAGAGGTGTAAGAGGAAGCTTACAAGTGTCCCAAAACGTGGCATAGCAGTTTAGGAAGCCACGATTTCGGTTTTAATGGTTTTGGAGCTTTGTGTGGCAGCCAAGAATAACTTTCTGCTGCAAACCCCTTCTGCACCCGCGAGAGACCCAGGCCAGGTCTCTCGCGGCCCTGCGACCGCCCATGGCCAGTTTCAAAGTTTGACACTTTTAACCCCTTAACTTTAAAAAGCTTCTAAAAACCTTTTCACCTTTTGCACTTTTAGCCCTCCGTAGGCAATACTTGGCATACTCCGGGATTATTGCCCGATCATTGTCGAGCTCTCGGTTCGTTAAAAGGTCACTCAGGGTATAAATTAAATTTGACACTTTTAATCCCTCCAATATCCAACTTTCATATATTAATCGATTTAATCACTTTCGTCCAACAAACGAGACATATGAGAGTTAGGACTACGCAAAGGATCACTCAGAGGCTCAATACAAGCATGTTGACTCTGATGTCACTCATAGGCTAGGCATGTTGACACAACGGTCACTCAGAGGCCGAGTTTAAGCATTATGACACTAATGGTCGTTCAGAGGCTACGTTTTATGCATGACGACACTAATGGTCGTTCAGAGGCTAGGTTTATGCATGTTGACATCAGAAAGTCATTCAGAGGCTCAGTTTGAGCATGTTGTCACTTTTAGTCCATATAATTCTTTAATTGACATATTAAAAATACAATACATGTCACTATATTATTGGACACGATTTTACAGGGTGTTACACAAGTACGCGGGAAAAGCATAATCGGATGTAAGGTAAGTAAAGCTTACATCTTTTAAGTAGAACATCTACTTATATATTGGTTAAGAACAAGGTGATCTAGTATTTGAAATGAGTCGTTGAAATATGATGTTCCAGCCGAATCAATATGGGTCGAAACAAGTGACTCGTTATCCGGGTTTAGTCCCTAGTTTATATATATATATATTAGTTATATTGTATTGTGTGGTGTATAGGTTAGATTAAGGTAAGCTTTGTGCAATCTTGTAATCCTCTTAGAGTGCACATTCTAGAAAGAGAGACTATGTGTTAGTGAGAGAAAGCTAGGGTTTAGATCTTTGTGATCTAAACCAGCTTGTAGAAGATGATGTATACTTGTTCGGTATGTAATCTGTGTTTATTTTTATGAACGAATGAGTTTCTCCTACGTCTTTTTCTCCATCTATCTTGTTTATGTTGTTCACGTCATGAATCAAGTGCAATGTTTATGTTCGTCATCGATCCAGTGCTTTCACAGTGGTATCAGAGCATGGTTACCGATTCAGAATGGTCTAACTATATTCCGAATCACCATTGCTCTTGATTTGATGTTTGTTTCCGCCAAACATCATGGTGACGTGAAGATTCTGCAGAAAACTTGAAGAAAATGAAGTTGTTCATGGTCTCAGTTGGTTGTCTAGTTTTCCAAGTTGCTACAGATTTGAGGTTTGATTTGAATTTGCTCTGTCCGAGTTTTTGATTGTGTTAGAAGGTCTGAATTTATTCTATCCGAATTTTTTATTTTTATCCGAACTTGTTCCTTCCGTATTTATTAATGACCTAGTGTGAAGTCACGCTTGGGAAATAAATTCGGAAGAATGACACTTTATAAATAGTTTCGAGTTTGCTTATCCAGATTTAAGACATTCCGGATTTAAATACCCGGATTTCTGAGTTTCAGTTGTGGTCCGAATTTGTATGATCCCATACTGTCCGAATTTACCCATGCTTGTCCGAATTTATAAAGTATCTTAGTATTATGTCTGTGTTTACTAGCCTATTCCAAATTTACAAAGGTGTTCGGATTTGTGAAAGTTTATTCTGTCCAAACTTATTGTTCACATTGAACTTGTTCCAAATTTACATGTGTTGTCTGTATTTGTGAAGAAGTTTGGTTGTCTGAATTTGGATAATTGTTTCTGTCCAATTTTGGGAATTCATCTGTGTTTGTTCTGTCCGAATTTGATAAAATCTACTTTCCGAATTTGTTCAGTTTGGTAATTGTCCGAATTTATATTCATCACTTGTGTCCTAATTAGTTTTTTGGTTTAATTGAGTCTCCGAATTTGTGAAAAGTTGACAATTCCGAATTTATTTGGAGTACTTGTCTGAATTTATGAGACCTTGGTTCGAACTTGTATGTTAAACTTGGAATACAAGGGTATATTCAGATAATACTTGTTAAATTCGGAATGTATAGCTTAAATTTGGAATAAGTTTGCCAAATTCGGAATAATGGTGCTTAAATTCGGACATGGGAAGAAAAAAATTGTCCGAATCTATTAAATAAATCTTGAATTTGTTATGTTAGATCCGGAATAATGATACAGTCGGACTAAATTTTTTTTCTTTTTTCCAATTTGTTTGTTAAAAATCCGAATTTATGAGTTATATTCAGAATTTCTTTGCTTGTTCCGAATTTTTTTGTATTTTAAAGTACTATTCAGATGATTTGATCCAAGGTTTCAAAAGCTTCCAGGTTTTACGAGTTCCGAATTTTCTAGAATTTCGGGTTACCTGGGGTACCATATTTTTAGCTAAGTTTAGAAGTTTGTGTAGTTCAGAAGTTCCCAGTTTTGCATGTTCCGAGTTTTTCTAGTTATTCTGGGTTACCAGGGTACCAAATAATTAGCTAAGAGTCAAAATTTTATGTAGTTCGGAAACTGAAGTCGGTTTCAGATTATTGAAAAGTTTTAGGGTACTTATTTTGTTCGGATTAAGTGAGGATTTTCTGCTTGTGGGAATGAGAATCGGTTATGGTGGTCCACGGTGTTCTTTTCAAGATTATCGGAGTTCGGATTTGGTCCTTACTAGAGTTTTGGAACAATTTTGGACTATTATCGTGTACTAGAGGTGAAGATAACAATGACTTGGTTGGACTTTGAAGGTTTACAAAGGAAAAGGATGAGTAAAAATTTCCTAGTTTATTCGTAAATTTAAAGCTTGTGCGTTAAAAGGCTCGTGTGTGATTGAGTTTTGTCAAGTGTGTTTGTGTGTTTAATCAAGTATTGACGTGATGAAGTTGATTTCTCGGTTGACACTAGTTAAAAATTGAGTCGTATTAGTTGTTGTTTAGAGTAGAGAAGATTAGTTTATTGGTCCCTCTTCCAAGACGTTTGCTAGTCGGTTCTCAAAATAACGTGGTGCTTCTTGATTTAAGGGGAAGATTAGAGATGAACGCCATCGGGGATTCAGTGGATTTGTGAAAATAGGATATTGATTCATGAAGATACATGATGAGATGAAATCACACATGAAGGTTGAAGACTTTTGATCAAGATGATGGATGCACATTTTTCAGAGTTTGGTTTGTTATTAACCTATCAAAGCAAACTTCATATCTTTGCGTAATTTGATGTGCTCGATGTTGGGCATTGGAAAAAAAAATGTTTCATTTTTCTACAGGTTAAGTTTGAAGATTAATGTATCGAGTGATGTTCTTACATTTGGTTATAGGTCGTTCGCTTTAATTTAATTCGGGAGTAGTTTGAGGGGGAGGATCTACGGTGTTTAATGTTGGATTCTTCAGATTTCTCAAAGCGGCCCTTTAAGTGATCATAACAAGTCTTTAATTAGAAAGGTTGAAGATCGATGTGCTCTGCCAGAAAGATCAAGTCTTCGCCAAAGTTGAAAGCAGTCATGATATCATCAGTCAAGGGGGAGTCTGTAAGTGCAGTATCTGATGACTAAAGATATCAATGCCACACAGAATTGATAGCAACAGTTAAGGGGGAGTCTGTAAGTGCACCTCTCGCTGGATAACTATGCTTTATCAGTTCTGGTCAACAAAGTCAAAGGTCTAAGTCAAAGAAGTCAAAGAATAAACCAAGCCTTGTCCGAGTTTGTTAGTCTTATGTCCGAGTTTACTGGATGATGATTGTAATGTCCGAATTTATGTAAATTCGGATAGGATAGTAATTTGTGTATCCCGGACAATGTGTTTTGTCCGGGTTTAGTCCCTAGTCTATATATATGTGGTGTATAGGTTAGATTAGGGCAAGCTTTGTGCAATCTTGTAATCCTCCTGGTGTGCACATTCGAGAGAGAGAGAGAGAGAGAGACTATGTGTTAGTGAGAGAAATCTAGGGTTTAGATCTTTGTGATCTAAACCAGCTTGTAGAAGATGATGTATACTCGTTTGGTATGTAATCTGTGTTGATTGTTATGAATGAATGAGTTTCTCCGACGTCTTCTTCTCTATCTATCTTGTCTATGTTGTTTTACATCATGAATCAAGTGCAATGTTGATGTTCGTGATCGATCCAGTGCTTTCACAGGAAATCTACAGCCACCTTGCCGTAAGCTACGGTAGCCTACCGTAGGTTACGGCAGGAGCCTGCTGTTATAAACAGATGATCCCTACCGTAAGCTACGGCAGAGTGCCGTAACTTACGACAGGATGCTAGCAAAAATTGTTTGTTTTGTTGAATTAGCATTCGGGTTTAATTTGTTACGTTATAAACTTCTTATAACTAACGTATTTGATGATTTATCAAATTTAGATAATGGATTTGAAGCACCGGATGAAGATCTAGATTAACGAAGAACCGTACACAATCAAAGATCAAGCTTCCGCAATTTCGTTTAATTGATTATCAAACCAAATATCATTAACATGTAGTGATCCTTTGGAAGGGGTTGAAATTTTAAATTACCAAATGATGACGTATGCTCTTGTATTTGCATTTTGAATATATAGTCACGAATATTTTATAAGATTTTAATTAATTAAGTAAGGTCTTATAGTATGACATCCGGATGATCTACGTTCAAACCACTGATCTGTTCACCGTTACATCCGGATCTACGAGAAACATAGTGGTATGGGTGGATGGTGTGGTAAGTCGGTGTGTGGTGGTGGATGGTTTGTAAGTGGGTGAAAGAAAGAGAGCTGAGAAAGATAAGGAGGGTGATGTCGCCTCTAGTTGGAGCAAATCAATACCGGTCACCGGAGACTGTGTGGTTTTCCCTCTCTTGGATGATCTTTTTCTCTAGGGTTTATAAGCTTGGGTGAAAATGGTGTGATGATGGTGGGGTATTTATTTTAAGTTAATTACACAAATTTTCCTAAAAAATGAAATTATAAAAATGCCCTCATTTGCCTTGCACATGATCAGATTTAACAAAAAAAATTAGCTAGGTTAGGGCTAAAGGACATAAAATGTAGGATTTTGAAACATTAAGTACAAAACTAATCAATTTGAAAGGCAAAGGACACAGTACACAATTTGGTACAAACATAAAGGACAAAACTTGTAATCTACTCTTTTATTAAAGAATGTCCCACATGCATGGGTGATTATCTCCGGACAAAGCTCTTTTTTAGTATCGGGAATAATGAATTTTAATAAATTCAACTATTAGCCGTTGGCTGACAATGGTCCCAACTTAAAAAATAACAGTTATTGTCATACCTTTTCACATATTAAAACCGATGGATCTTTACTAAACCGAAAAGGATAAGTGGACAAAAAGAAATTAATGTTCTATTAGTAAAGGTCCATTAGTTTACAATATGTGAAAAAATGTGACCACCAATGGTTATTTTTGAAGTTGGTATCGATGACGGCCAACAGCTAATAGTTGGGATTATTAAAATCCATTATTCCTTAGTATTGGGAAAGTTCAAATACATAGTCTCTTAAAATTAAGAAGTTATAAGAAGGGTGTCAAATGGATTCTGATTAAGCTCATTTTAGTGGTATTGGAAACAAGCTTATATATTAGGTTCCCGCTTTTCGATTTTTACCTTGTAGATTTTAGAATATTTGTTTAGATCATTGTATCTTTTAACTTGGAATTGTGTCTTTTCTTTATTTGCGTCATTGTGTCTTTTTCCTTCGTATTGTGTTACATTTTGTGATCTATTGTGTCTTTGTATATCCTATATTTAGAAGACTTTGTAGGATGATTTTACTGAATAACTATATATTAATAATTTTATATTTATAGTGTAATCTTTTTGATGTTACACTGGTTACATCTCAAACTTATAGTCTTAACATTATTAATAAAACATGTCTAGCTAGTAAGTCATTGTATAGAATGCACACATATAACAAAAATAGTACCTTTGAAAACGGTTTTTTTTTTTATTTTATTTCATGAATTTAACCATTCATTATTGAACTCGCAGCTCTTAGTTGTTTTCTACCGGTAGGTGTTTTTCTTAGGATACGTAATGCGAATACCAGGAACATTCCTTAGAAAGCTTTCCGTGGATTTGAGATAAGTATGATACTAGTTATACTTGTCTGAATACTCAAAACCGATCGCATATTAGCTTGTAATAAAGTTTCAATATATTAAGGGGAAAGTGAATATGGCGTTGTTATGCATCTATCTTGCATACGAAACTTATTAAAAACTAATTACGGCGTTAATCACTCCTTTGATTAAAAGCAAACTAATTAATTTTATTCAAAAGGAACTTATTTGTGTGTTTTATGAGTCTTTTAATGTCGAACCAATTAAGCTACATTACATAAGAATGACATGTAGACAGACAACAGGCTGCGGCTCAACCCCCTTTTGAATAGTAAATCCAATTCTACTAGAAAAAACTACTCTTGTTCCTTGACGTTAAGAAATTGTTGTGCACAACCTTCTACACTCTGTCCAGGAATCGAATAGCTTCAAGAGCAAGGGAACCAAAAGTATCAAAGGCAAGGTGAATAAAGACATGTTGATTCTCAGCACAAGGTTTTTCAGGCTTAGCAACTTTACCTAATTCTGCCTTCAACATTGCCCATAAAACAATTTCCCCTATCCCAACAAGAAGGGATCATCTGGTAAGATCTACACAAGCATGTTTCCCACTGCTCAGCCAAACACAAGAATATCCGTTGGCCGAAGAGTAAACATCCCTTCAAGGGGGTCTGTCAGGAAATTCACAAGGGGCTTTTTTTGTCAGATAACCCTGTCCGTTTAAACACACATCAAACAGGACATCCTTACCAAGTCATGTATGCATTTAAAGCCCGATAGCTTCTTGCAATGGACCGCGAGAAGTTATCCAAACAAACCTTATGGCAAATTGGGAGAGTGACGTGAGCGAGGGTGTGTATGATTTTTAGATATATTTTAAGTACTTTTCACTCGTTTATACAAGCTTTATATTTATAAAACACGATATAATACTATCACTCCTAACATGACGTTATGCTAAGTGCACCCATCGTTAGTGTAGTATATTGATGGTAAGATACAGAGATCGTGCAAGGACACAAGAGCTTTTAATACCGGATTATCGTCAACGTCTAATCGACCCAAATTTTGAGAAAAGGTTCTGACAAGTAAATTAAAATAAAAAGAAGAAAATGGAAGAGACAAATAAACAAGATAGAATCACTTGGTTCCGACTCATCCTTTATTTACCCTTTAATTATTTTTGCACTTTAGGTTTTTTAATAGATTATCTTGATTAAAGTGGCTTGCCCCTCTTTTGGAGGCGATAATACCCTCAGCCATACTGGTTTGAGTTAGCAGGGATACACTCACGCAAGGCCGAAATATTGAAAGATAATTAAATAAGTTATTTATACAAAATGTGGCATGTCCCTCTTTTGGAGGCAACGCTACCCTCGGCCATATTGGTCTGAGTTAGCAGGAAACAGTCCCGCAAGGCCGATTTAAAGTTTTAATACTAGTTTATAAATAAAGGGTTCAAGTTGTATTTACTTCCCCCGATTTGATGCTATCTGCCTCAAAAGAAATTCTAATAAGCTTGAACCAAGTACTCGCAGAATCTATAGACTGAACGAGGCAAGAGTCTTACCCAAACCAACCTTCTAACCCCTTCCAGTCGGAAATCAGACCAAATACATCTCGATTTTCCCCTATAAATTCACCCTCAACCCATTGCAAACCTTTTCGCTCAAAACCACACTTTTTCTCGGCGTAATTCCACTCGTCGGAATTTTTCGGTTTGTCGCCGGATAACCCGGTTCCCCATTGCCGAGCCTTACTGAGCCCCTGAGCTTATACCGGAGATACCCACACCCTTTGTAAGCTTCCTGGAGACTCGCTGCTACAAGAAAACTCATCGCCGGAGGTGATCTCTGTCGCCGGAGTTCTGCCGGAAAACAGAGGAAAGCGAGTCGGTATTCCTCACGCTTATTTCTCCTTCTTTTTACTTATATCTCATCTATAATTAACCTAAAACGTTAAAGGAACCTGATTTAATCTTTGAACCAGTCGATTTCCGATTCTGGTTATAACTTGTTGAAGAAGACGATGTAACCGCTGTAACGTATAAGTATAATATAAATCAAGAAATTACTCGGGTTAGACACACAGTCCAGCGGTGGACTGTGTGCACATTAAGCATACAAACGTCTCGAGTTCGAATCCCGTTTCACACACGTCGCCTTAATAAAAATCATTTTTTTGATTAACTGAACCGGAGTCGCTACAAATATATGTTAAGTATATTAATAACCGGAATAATAACCAAGTTAGACACACAGTCCAGCGGTGGACTGTGTGTATGTTTATATCACAGGTCACGAGTTCGAGTCCGGTCTTCTGCACCGACTCGGACAATTATCTATTCTTTTTAAATAAGGCAGAAAAGGAAATCACTAAATTGTATTTAAGTATAATAAAAATCGAATTATATAACATGTTAAACACACAGTCCAGCGGTGGACTGTGTGTTAGTTTAAGCCACAGGTCCCGGGTTCGAGACCTGTGGAGTGCACGTCCGATTCGCTTAAACTGTTTTTAGAATAAAATGAATTTTCGGTTTAAACTAATTAATATATATATATAATTAAAATCAGATATATAACGGGTTAGACACGTAGCTCAGTTGGTAGAGCTACGTGCACGCGTACGGGAGGTCTCGGGTTCGAGCCTCACTCAGCGCACTTGTATACACAACTCGAACCGGTCAACGGTCAGTCAACGGTCAACGGTCAGGTCAACGGTCAGAAAAAAGTCAATTTTTTTATTATTTTTATTTAATTATTTTAATTAAAAATCAATTAAAAATACTTAAAAATAACATTTTTAAGGTTAGAAAATAGCCTCAAACTCACAAAAATACACCCAACAATCCTACTAAAATAGATTAATAAAATCCGTTTACTTACCAAACCATAATGCGATTTATCTAGGTTAAATCTCACTCGTGGTTAAAACCACTTCGCGTGCATTCAACGTCATCAACCGAACGCACCCACTGTGAGTGAATCTTACAACTTCCCTTTTTAAATTACACGTTTTGGGGTGTGTCATGTGTTATGAAAATAATTAATTTATTTATTTAAACTTGTGCCATACCACATCATGACCTAAACTTAGATTGTTTATATTGTTGTGTTTTACTATTTCCTTATTTCCTTTTTGTCAAATTATATGAAACTCAATCATTAGGCCCCTCAGTTCCTCGTGAGAGACGAGTTGAGCATCGCGTGCCTCTAAATGTTCCATTTTGTTCATGTGTGTATCATTGAGTTTATATTATTTGTAGTTGTGTCATTTATATTATCATGTTTATGCAATTCATTCATTAGGCCCCTCAGTTCCTCGTGAGAGACGAGTTGAGCATCGCGTGCCTCTAATTGTTCCATTATTGTTCATGTGTGTTTCATTTAATATCTTATGATTGTTGATTAAGTTTACATCTATTTTTACTCATGTTTGGTTGTGCACATATTTCATAATCAATTTAAATAAATTTGTTCAAATGTTTTCCATAGGATTCACTCGCCAACATTATGTTGATCCAAAAACCCTTTTACACATGATACAGGTGAACAGGTTGAAGCAAGGAAAACATAGGATATGCCTTAGAAGAGAACAAAGAAGTTTAGATTGTTAGTTAGAACATGTTGTAACATTTATTGTAACTTTCCATTTAATTTGTATTAATGAATATGAAACGCATAATAAATGTCATGAGCTTTGATGATAACCCAATCATGCCCCGATCACCTTTTCCGCTGCGGGTCGGGGTGTGACACTTTATTACACAAACCACATGTTTAAATTGTATACCTAAATCTTTTACCATGTTGTCAAAATTCTTACTTAGACGAATTTCAAAACGTACTATTTTATCAAACGTATTTCCCATCCGGTAATCTATTTCATATAAATCCCACACGCATATACTTGGTCACCACATGAAACGTTTTGTTTTACGATTTTCAAAACTCGACAGAATGCTACCTACCAACTTAATCGGCCTAACGAATACCTTGCCCACAAGTCTTATGTTTAACTTAATCACTAAAACACGCTCACGCAATAACTTTATGTTAAAAATTTTCGTTTGTAAAAAAAAAAAAAAAAAAAAGGGCATTATGGGATCGTTGTACTAAAGGTGTGTTTGGGATTGTTTTTGCAACCTAATATTTTGTTTTGTGTTTGGAGGCGCAAATATTAAATAAATAAATAAATAAAAATCTATTTTTAGTGTTTGGAAAAAAAATATATATATATAATAATAATAAAAAAAAAACTGATTTGTTTTACGTATTTTAGAGATCAAAGCTCGTCTATTAATAACTTTATATGTACATGTATATATATTTTTCAAACACTCAAATAGTTGATTACCTGATTATTGTGATATCAAATAACATAATCAAATCCGAACACTATCTTCCTACAGTATGTTTTGTTACAACTAATTATCTGATTTTGATTATTCAGAACGCATAATTTATTTTCAAAACTCAACCCCAAACACCCTCTAAATCTCTCATCGCGATTAAGAAAACATTTTGCTAAACGTTTTTCAACGGTCATTAAATCAATTAACACGGATTTCCTCTCAAGGGTTCAACGTTTCACAAGCACCACTAAATTTCAAATCTCTTATATCCTTTGAAAACAATGCGAACTTACTATTTTAATACCTTATCATACACCTCCCGAAATGTCACATGAGTTTCAAAACACGTGGGCAAGAAAACTTTATGAAGACCAACCATTTTCGACCTACTTAAATTCTTTTAAAACAAATGGTAGCACTCCCGTCCTTTACAAAATGCGTAACACATAATCGATAAGTACTTTATATTCCCTTATATTCACACACTAGATCCTATATTCTAAGTTAAACTTAAGCCTATTTTAGAAGTGATAACCTCAAAGTTTTGCTCAAACAACAATACATGCGTATCCTCGTACATGGTTTAGTCAACTGTTGCATGACTTTTAATCATATCATTCGCTTCACACACCCTGATCTCTCGACTATTTTATGTAAATAAATTCGTAGCATTCAATTCATATCATACGCACAATTATCGTCTGTTACACTTGTTGACGTTCAAAATTATACACATATTCATGTTCATGAGAATAACGTGTCATCTTTCATGCTTATTATAACACCTAATGGCATACCTCCCAACATCGTCCGTGGACAGGAGAGATTCCTGGCTCATAAGTAATGCCCTACCTCTAAAATCACCAACGCGTTTTGGGCTTAATGCTAGTGGATGAGAGGAGAACTCCACAGTTAAGCGTGCTCAAGTGGGAGTAGTACTAGGATGGGTGACCTCCTGGGAAGTCTCCACCAGGGCAACCAAAAACAAAGTCGTGAGTTCCTGGATGGGCCACCCATCAAGGGCAAAGCGGACAATATTGGTGATAACGAGGGGCAGGGGTGTTACAGGGGTGTTACACTTATACTTATCATCACATTCATGCATATACGTCTTATATCCATGCTTATACTTATTTCCATACTTACGCTTATACTCATACACATACCTATACTTGTACTCGTATTCATATTCATGCCTATGCGCGAGCGGAACCCGAGGGATTCGCTTACGTGGGCCACAAGCTAATTACACGCTACGCACAACATTCTTACACACACGCGAACTTATTTTCAGAATTTATGTACACCTTTATTCATGCGCTGCTAGTACAAGCTATGCGGATCATGTGATGATCGGTATAATCGCGGGTGCACACGGGATTATAGCGATAAGCGCATGAGAACCATAGAGTGTACTACCGCGTATGGTAACACACGGAACGTAACATTGCATCGAGTAACGAAACGGTCGCAACGTGGTCAAAACATGGTGGATACGCCACTGGTAATCCCTATACATAAGTGTTTTCACCATGCTGCTAAACTTTCGTAATACGTGCCATGAGAAATTCGGTGATTTACAGACCATAATACGACCTAACACGCCAGCTTTAAACAACTCACAACTGCATTGCTAAGTGCGCGCTACCCGATTATCCATGACGAGTCTTAATCCCTAACGTAACGTTTTCGTTTGTTCATATACATATGTCATCCTTACACGAGTATTCGTTGATCGAATCAATCGTCCGCTCTTATGCCTCCGTTACTCCCGTTAACCTTGTCTTTTTATACAACCTTGTTTACAATCAATCGTGTAAGCATTCAAACCCTAAATGCCTTCTTACTCTAAAGTTATCTCCCATTCTCGTAGATAGCAACACGCTTGATTGGCCGCTACCTCGATAACTAGCTTATTTTAAATACCTAACCTTCTCGTTTTTCCATCATTAAGCAACTCTCTACAAAACCGAGAATTATTAACGCTCTTCGAAGTCGATAGAACTTTCTAACAACCTACGAAGCAACCTCACTTCCTCTTATATTGTATACTGTTCATACAAAAACTTCCCTGCTTAGGTTAACTTATTCTTGAGTTAATCCACTCGTTTAAGCTGCATGCCTTTACACACACTTATACGTTTTACTTATACTTGATAACAGAAGTCATTCTAGTCGAACAACCTCTTGTTGCAAACCTAACCCTCCGTTGCTCTAAACTTAATGCTCTCCCTCATGTGTCCAAACATCCAAGTCTCAATTTTAGACGATCATTCTATAGCCAAATCTTTCTAAAGTCTTCCTCTTGAATAACTTTCGGGACGAAATTTCCTAAAGGAGGGGAGACTGTAACGCCTCGTATTTACAAGATTTATTATTTTTATAAAAATTCACGCTCGTTTTCTATTTCCTGAGTCGCAACTACGATCGGATCGAAAAACGGTTTGAAACGGAAACAACGCGTTGTTACGTTTTTTAACGAAACAACAACCGAACGCGACCTTTTTCGATGTCTTACATTTAGTTCCTGTGTTTAAAACTTAAATAAAATTATACGCTATTTCATAACGTTCGGGCGCAGAAATGGGCTTCAGAATCGCGTTCGGGCCACTCTCAGGCTTTTAAACCCAACCTATCAAACCCTTACCACTTAAGCCTACCTATATATACCTCCCTTAACCCTCATCTTCATCATTTAGCCAAACCCTAATGCACCCTCTCAACACCAGCCGCCACCCCCCTTTCCCTGCGTTTTCCGGCGGCCGGAGCCGGGTTTCCGGCGCTGACCTTTCTTCTCTGGCGGACACTCCTCCTCTAGCTACGCACCACCTACCTCCCTCTCTCCTTGCAACAGAGCCGCCGGCCACCGCAACGGTGGCGGCGCACCAGCAACGAAGCCGCAGCAGTGGCAGTCCCTGCAGCGGACACCCATCGCCTCTCCCACCTTCACTACCATCCTCTCGGCCCTGCTCCCTCACACTTGCGACGGCCGCCGACCGTCTCACACTCACCAACCACCGCATCAGCAGCGCCCCCTCTTTCTCCCTCCTCGTCTCTCCCTCTGCAACAATGCCATCGGCCACCTTGGGTGGCGGCGCGTCAATCAAGCAGCGGCAGCCGCAACGGCGGCGTTCCCATCGAACAAGCAGCGGCGGCAGAAAGGTGATTCGGAGTGGTTCAGGCCCTCTTTCAGATTCGGGTTGGTTCGGGTCTCAACTCAAGCCTCGGTTCAGGTGCGTGTCTCACTCGGTTCGTATTCCGTTTCAGGTTAACTCATTATCAAATTGATGGTTAAATTCTGATTTCGATCGGCTCGTTTCTGTTCAGATTGGTTCTACTTCCGGTTCTGTTTCATTCTCGCTTGTTTGGTATTGGAATATCGGATTATGCCTCGGGTCAGATTCGCGGCTCGGGTTTCGGTTCAGACCATGTTCGTTTCGGGTCTTAGTTCGATTTCGGGTCTCGGCAGAGTTCGGTCCGGTCAGTCTTAGTCAAAGTCAGATTCGGTTCGGGTCAACACCAGTCAACAGCCGGCTCAGGTTCAACCTCGATTCAGTTCAGATACGAGTTATGGTTATTCGGTTCAGCCGCGATTCAAACTTGGTTCGGATCATTTTTAGTTCGGGTTTGTTTCGGGTTCATGCCCTGTTCGGATGTCGAGTCAGCGGGTCAGATTTTGGGTCAGTCAACGCTGGTCAAAGCAAGTCAACGCTGGTCATCAGCCAACTCGGTTAACTGTCGGGTCAAACCCGGTCGACTCGGTCAGTTCGGGTAACACACGAGACTTGTAACGACGCTATTATTCTTTTATTTATTTATTTATTCTATTTTGCTAACGCGACCTCAAACTTTATATGCTTTATTTATAAAATCCATAGAAATATATGTATAATCATACTATGTTAATTGATGCGTTTTGACAAATAATATCGACACGTGTGTGTCGGGATCGTCCAAAAAACAAGAGGAAACTCTGCCCGATTTTCTACAGGTAATATATTTATTAAACTATTCGACAAAATATATTTATTAAACTATTCGATAAAAATATATTTATTATTTGAACTATTCGACGGAATATATTTATCGATATCTTTTTTTGTCGACAAAAATATACTTACTTTCTTTATTATGCTTTTCGACGAGAGCATAAATTTATTTATTATAATTCTCGACAAATATACTTATTTACTATACTTTTGACAAAACATATTTACTTATTATATTCATCGACAAAATATAGATATATTTATCATATCTCTCGACAAATATACTTATTTATTATACCTTCGACAAAACATATTTATTTTACTTTCGACAAATATATTTGTACACCATTCGACAATATACATATATGTCTCATACAATTCGTTAGAATATAAATATATATATACCAAATATGCTTTTCGTCAAATATATATATTAATTATTTGACAACACTCCTACAACCCTTTTGATGAATTTAATTTAGAAATTCCTTTCTTAAACGATGTTAGCTATATACGTACTTTCAACTCCAATTCGAATCCTCCGTCGTAGCTTCAATTATTCATGTACATTCGTTTGCCATTTTAAGGTGACCTCGATGTCCCCTTTCTCCCACTCATCAACTCGTCGTGGAATTTCCAAAGAAGACTTAGCAATTCTGTGAGTACACTCGACCCACATTTGTTTATATCACTTTTTGGGTGTAACATGTTTCCATATACAAAAATCACAAACACTTAAACTTTATGAAACGCACAAACAATCCTATACACATGACTACTTGAATCGTATACTTGTTGCTTGTCTAGGGATAAACGTTGTGCTATGCTTTAGTCATTAACTATTTTTAGCCTTTGTTTGACATGCTTAGCGCTATAGGAATTCACGCATCCACCTCCATCGTGTTATTCGTGAGGTCATGTTAAAACATCGTGATTGCGTTACGGGTTTGATTATTAGCATTGCATGCCTTGATATTGCTCTTGTATAGATTTGGTTGCCATGAGGATTGTTAAAACTTTATTCGTATACGTATGCTATGCTTAAACTTGTGTACTCGCCTTTGCTTTTGCATTGACTTTATTTTAAAACATGTTACAGGTTGAAGGAGATGACGCTATGAAAACTATATAGCAAGGACTAGATACACACAAATTAGACGTTAGGTTTAATGTCGACGTATCAATTTTGTTATGACTTTGCAAATGTTAGGTTGTTCTTTGTTTTGTTACATTGATGTATTTGACAATTCTTGTGAAATGAAATATGGTTTAATTAATTATTGTCACTTAATAATGTTGTGAGCAATGAGCAATCTCGTTTTCGTCTCATCCCGATGTTTCCGCCATCGTGTGGGGTGTTACAGATTGGTATCAGAGCCATAACTATAGGGAATTAGGTAGATTGCTACGCTTTTGACCTAGGCTATAGTTAAGTACCATACTTGACCATACGTGATTCACATGCTAATTTCTTAAAACGTCTCTTATATGTTAAATTTATGAAATGCTTTACGTGTTCATACTCGTTACATTATTTCAATCATACACCTTCCCTAATGCATATTACTCGATTATACTAAACTCGAAAACACTCGTATTACACAAGTGAGACGACTTCACCAAAATAGGCGTGATATCCACAATTTGGTGAACGATTCTCATTACGCTTATTCTTTATATTTTTACGAGGTTACACCATCAAGTTAGGAGTGACATCCACACCTTGATGGAAAACTTCCCATTCAAACTCTAGTGGACTCTCGTCAAGGTGTCGAAATTAATTTTGACCCGAGGAGTGCCAACCACACTTAGGGTACGAAATCGTCAAGTTAGGGGTGAAACTCGCACCTTGTCGATTAAGTCCCATTCCTCGATTTTCAATCTCGCCAAAGTTTCGATTTTCCAATCGATTAGAGACGTGTAATAACTGGAAGGGTAAAATGCCGTTAATCGCTTCTCGACGAGAGCGTTTTACCTATAGGCCAAAGCACGTTTCTCTAATTTGAAAGGATCTTCGATTCACTTTGGAATAGTCGACGTTTCTCTACCCGAAACAGTCTAATGTTTTCTGAGACTCTCTTTTATACCATTTCAATTTTTACATGACTTTTATATACTTGTTACCATTCCTTTCGAGTTTCTAATTTATTTTAAGGTTTTTACGCAATTCATATTAAACCTTTCCATCCACTTATACATTATTTGCATACATGATTTCAAAACGTCATCAACTAGACTTATATTTCTCGAAAAGTCCGAAATGGAAACCGTCGTCGAGATAGGAGTGAATTCCTTACCTAGACGATCAAACTTCGTTTCCTTCCTTCCTTAAAACGACCTCACCAACGGATTAGGGGTGACTCCCATACCTCGGTGATCGTTACCAACCCTCCTTCTTGGAGACTTTATGTAACATCCGTCAAAAACGGATTTACCAAACCCGCTCCGTTTATCAACCGAACAGTCAGTCAAAAATTTCGTTGCGAATTGAATGCCCAAAATATTTTTAAACGATATGTAATCGATTATTATACGGGAATATATATTTAGTGTTTGAAAAACTGTTGAAAATCGCAAAATAAAAATAAAAGTACTCTGCCGGGTTTCGAACCCGGGTCACTACCGGTCCGGAAACATGTCTTAACACACACACACAAACCACTGCGCCGCTTGTTTAGTTTGTTATATATTGAAATCATTTAATTAATATCATGACTTTACGAAGTCAAAACCGGCGCCCAAAAGTTCAGTCGTCGGAATCCCGGTAATATCGCGTGTTTTTAACGAAGTTTTCAGTTATAACGTAAACTATTATTAGGACATCGGTTATAACCGACGTTTGAGTCCGCGACACTTTCTATGACCGCCGGAGTTTTTATAACCGACGAATCCAGTCGGAAATCAGACCAAATACATCTCGATTTTCCCCTATAAATTCACCCTCAACCCATTGCAAACCTTTTCGCTCAAAACCACACTTTTTCTCGGCGTAATTCCACTCGTCGGAATTTTTCGGTTTGTCGCCGGATAACCCGGTTCCCCATTGCCGAGCCTTACTGAGCCCCTGAGCTTATACCGGAGATACCCACACCCTTTGTAAGCTTCCTGGAGACTCGCTGCTACAAGAAAACTCATCGCCGGAGGTGATCTCTGTCGCCGGAGTTCTGCCGGAAAACAGAGGAAAGCGAGTCGGTATTCCTCACGCTTATTTCTCCTTCTTTTTACTTATATCTCATCTATAATTAACCTAAAACGTTAAAGGAACCTGATTTAATCTTTGAACCAGTCGATTTCCGATTCTGGTTATAACTTGTTGAAGAAGACGATGTAACCGCTGTAACGTATAAGTATAATATAAATCAAGAAATTACTCGGGTTAGACACACAGTCCAGCGGTGGACTGTGTGCACATTAAGCATACAAACGTCTCGAGTTCGAATCCCGTTTCACACACGTCGCCTTAATAAAAATCATTTTTTTGATTAACTGAACCGGAGTCGCTACAAATATATGTTAAGTATATTAATAACCGGAATAATAACCAAGTTAGACACACAGTCCAGCGGTGGACTGTGTGTATGTTTATATCACAGGTCACGAGTTCGAGTCCGGTCTTCTGCACCGACTCGGACAATTATCTATTCTTTTTAAATAAGGCAGAAAAGGAAATCACTAAATTGTATTTAAGTATAATAAAAATCGAATTATATAACATGTTAAACACACAGTCCAGCGGTGGACTGTGTGTTAGTTTAAGCCACAGGTCCCGGGTTCGAGACCTGTGGAGTGCACGTCCGATTCGCTTAAACTGTTTTTAGAATAAAATGAATTTTCGGTTTAAACTAATTAATATATATATATAATTAAAATCAGATATATAACGGGTTAGACACGTAGCTCAGTTGGTAGAGCTGCGTGCACGCGTACGGGAGGTCTCGGGTTCGAGCCTCACTCAGCGCACTTGTATACACAACTCGAACCTGTCAACGGTCAGTCAACGGTCAACGGTCAGGTCAACGGTCAGAAAAAAAGTCAATTTTTTTATTATTTTTATTTAATTATTTTAATTAAAAATCAATTAAAAATACTTAAAAATAACATTTTTAAGGTTAGAAAATAGCCTCAAACTCACAAAAATACACCCAACAATCCTACTAAAATAGATTAATAAAATCCGTTTACTTACCAAACCATAATGCGATTTATCTAGGTTAAATCTCACTCGTGGTTAAAACCACTTCGCGTGCATTCAACGTCATCAACCGAACGCACCCACTGTGAGTGAATCTTACAACTTCCCTTTTTAAATTACACGTTTTGGGGTGTGTCATGTGTTATGAAAATAATTAATTTATTTATTTAAACTTGTGCCATACCACATCATGACCTAAACTTAGATTGTTTATATTGTTGTGTTTTACTATTTCCTTATTTCCTTTTTGTCAAATTATATGAAACTCAATCATTAGGCCCCTCAGTTCCTCGTGAGAGACGAGTTGAGCATCGCGTGCCTCTAAATGTTCCATTTTGTTCATGTGTGTATCATTGAGTTTATATTATTTGTAGTTGTGTCATTTATATTATCATGTTTATGCAATTCATTCATTAGGCCCCTCAGTTCCTCGTGAGAGACGAGTTGAGCATCGCGTGCCTCTAATTGTTCCATTATTGTTCATGTGTGTTTCATTTAATATCTTATGATTGTTGATTAAGTTTACATCTATTTTTACTCATGTTTGGTTGTGCACATATTTCATAATCAATTTAAATAAATTTGTTCAAATGTTTTCCATAGGATTCACTCGCCAACATTATGTTGATCCAAAAACCCTTTTACACATGATACAGGTGAACAGGTTGAAGCAAGGAAAACATAGGATATGCCTTAGAAGAGAACAAAGAAGTTTAGATTGTTAGTTAGAACATGTTGTAACATTTATTGTAACTTTCCATTTAATTTGTATTAATGAATATGAAACGCATAATAAATGTCATGAGCTTTGATGATAACCCAATCATGCCCCGATCACCTTTTCCGCTGCGGGTCGGGGTGTGACACTTTATTACACAAACCACATGTTTAAATTGTATACCTAAATCTTTTACCATGTTGTCAAAATTCTTACTTAGACGAATTTCAAAACGTACTATTTTATCAAACGTATTTCCCATCCGGTAATCTATTTCATATAAATCCCACACGCATATACTTGGTCACCACATGAAACGTTTTGTTTTACGATTTTCAAAACTCGACAGAATGCTACCTACCAACTTAATCGGCCTAACGAATACCTTGCCCACAAGTCTTATGTTTAACTTAATCACTAAAACACGCTCACGCAATAACTTTATGTTAAAAATTTTCGTTTGTAAAAAAAAAAAAAAAAAAAAAGGGCATTATGGGATCGTTGTACTAAAGGTGTGTTTGGGATTGTTTTTGCAACCTAATATTTTGTTTTGTGTTTGGAGGCGCAAATATTAAATAAATAAATAAATAAAAATCTATTTTTAGTGTTTGGAAAAAAAATATATATATATAATAATAATAAAAAAAAACTGATTTGTTTTACGTATTTTAGAGATCAAAGCTCGTCTATTAATAACTTTATATGTACATGTATATATATTTTTCAAACACTCAAATAGTTGATTACCTGATTATTGTGATATCAAATAACATAATCAAATCCGAACACTATCTTCCTACAGTATGTTTTGTTACAACTAATTATCTGATTTTGATTATTCAGAACGCATAATTTATTTTCAAAACTCAACCCCAAACACCCTCTAAATCTCTCATCGCGATTAAGAAAACATTTTGCTAAACGTTTTTCAACGGTCATTAAATCAATTAACACGGATTTCCTCTCAAGGGTTCAACGTTTCACAAGCACCACTAAATTTCAAATCTCTTATATCCTTTGAAAACAATGCGAACTTACTATTTTAATACCTTATCATACACCTCCCGAAATGTCACATGAGTTTCAAAACACGTGGGCAAGAAAACTTTATGAAGACCAACCATTTTCGACCTACTTAAATTCTTTTAAAACAAATGGTAGCACTCCCGTCCTTTACAAAATGCGTAACACATAATCGATAAGTACTTTATATTCCCTTATATTCACACACTAGATCCTATATTCTAAGTTAAACTTAAGCCTATTTTAGAAGTGATAACCTCAAAGTTTTGCTCAAACAACAATACATGCGTATCCTCGTACATGGTTTAGTCAACTGTTGCATGACTTTTAATCATATCATTCGCTTCACACACCCTGATCTCTCGACTATTTTATGTAAATAAATTCGTAGCATTCAATTCATATCATACGCACAATTATCGTCTGTTACACTTGTTGACGTTCAAAATTATACACATATTCATGTTCATGAGAATAACGTGTCATCTTTCATGCTTATTATAACACCTAATGGCATACCTCCCAACATCGTCCGTGGACAGGAGAGATTCCTGGCTCATAAGTAATGCCCTACCTCTAAAATCACCAACGCGTTTTGGGCTTAATGCTAGTGGATGAGAGGAGAACTCCACAGTTAAGCGTGCTCAAGTGGGAGTAGTACTAGGATGGGTGACCTCCTGGGAAGTCTCCACCAGGGCAACCAAAAACAAAGTCGTGAGTTCCTGGATGGGCCACCCATCAAGGGCAAAGCGGACAATATTGGTGATAACGAGGGGCAGGGGTGTTACAGGGGTGTTACACTTATACTTATCATCACATTCATGCATATACGTCTTATATCCATGCTTATACTTATTTCCATACTTACGCTTATACTCATACACATACCTATACTTGTACTCGTATTCATATTCATGCCTATGCGCGAGCGGAACCCGAGGGATTCGCTTACGTGGGCCACAAGCTAATTACACGCTACGCACAACATTCTTACACACACGCGAACTTATTTTCAGAATTTATGTACACCTTTATTCATGCGCTGCTAGTACAAGCTATGCGGATCATGTGATGATCGGTATAATCGCGGGTGCACACGGGATTATAGCGATAAGCGCATGAGAACCATAGAGTGTACTACCGCGTATGGTAACACACGGAACGTAACATTGCATCGAGTAACGAAACGGTCGCAACGTGGTCAAAACATGGTGGATACGCCACTGGTAATCCCTATACATAAGTGTTTTCACCATGCTGCTAAACTTTCGTAATACGTGCCATGAGAAATTCGGTGATTTACAGACCATAATACGACCTAACACGCCAGCTTTAAACAACTCACAACTGCATTGCTAAGTGCGCGCTACCCGATTATCCATGACGAGTCTTAATCCCTAACGTAACGTTTTCGTTTGTTCATATACATATGTCATCCTTACACGAGTATTCGTTGATCGAATCAATCGTCCGCTCTTATGCCTCCGTTACTCCCGTTAACCTTGTCTTTTTATACAACCTTGTTTACAATCAATCGTGTAAGCATTCAAACCCTAAATGCCTTCTTACTCTAAAGTTATCTCCCATTCTCGTAGATAGCAACACGCTTGATTGGCCGCTACCTCGATAACTAGCTTATTTTAAATACCTAACCTTCTCGTTTTTCCATCATTAAGCAACTCTCTACAAAACCGAGAATTATTAACGCTCTTCGAAGTCGATAGAACTTTCTAACAACCTACGAAGCAACCTCACTTCCTCTTATATTGTATACTGTTCATACAAAAACTTCCCTGCTTAGGTTAACTTATTCTTGAGTTAATCCACTCGTTTAAGCTGCATGCCTTTACACACACTTATACGTTTTACTTATACTTGATAACAGAAGTCATTCTAGTCGAACAACCTCTTGTTGCAAACCTAACCCTCCGTTGCTCTAAACTTAATGCTCTCCCTCATGTGTCCAAACATCCAAGTCTCAATTTTAGACGATCATTCTATAGCCAAATCTTTCTAAAGTCTTCCTCTTGAATAACTTTCGGGACGAAATTTCCTAAAGGAGGGGAGACTGTAACGCCTCGTATTTACAAGATTTATTATTTTTATAAAAATTCACGCTCGTTTTCTATTTCCTGAGTCGCAACTACGATCGGATCGAAAAACGGTTTGAAACGGAAACAACGCGTTGTTACGTTTTTTAACGAAACAACAACCGAACGCGACCTTTTTCGATGTCTTACATTTAGTTCCTGTGTTTAAAACTTAAATAAAATTATACGCTATTTCATAACGTTCGGGCGCAGAAATGGGCTTCAGAATCGCGTTCGGGCCACTCTCAGGCTTTTAAACCCAACCTATCAAACCCTTACCACTTAAGCCTACCTATATATACCTCCCTTAACCCTCATCTTCATCATTTAGCCAAACCCTAATGCACCCTCTCAACACCAGCCGCCACCCCCCTTTCCCTGCGTTTTCCGGCGGCCGGAGCCGGGTTTCCGGCGCTGACCTTTCTTCTCTGGCGGACACTCCTCCTCTAGCTACGCACCACCTACCTCCCTCTCTCCTTGCAACAGAGCCGCCGGCCACCGCAACGGTGGCGGCGCACCAGCAACGAAGCCGCAGCAGTGGCAGTCCCTGCAGCGGACACCCATCGCCTCTCCCACCTTCACTACCATCCTCTCGGCCCCTGCTCCCTCACACTTGCGACGGCCGCCGACCGTCTCACACTCACCAACCACCGCATCAGCAGCGCCCCCTCTTTCTCCCTCCTCGTCTCTCCCTCTGCAACAATGCCATCGGCCACCTTGGGTGGCGGCGCGTCAATCAAGCAGCGGCAGCCGCAACGGCGGCGTTCCCATCGAACAAGCAGCGGCGGCAGAAAGGTGATTCGGAGTGGTTCAGGCCCTCTTTCAGATTCGGGTTGGTTCGGGTCTCAACTCAAGCCTCGGTTCAGGTGCGTGTCTCACTCGGTTCGTATTCCGTTTCAGGTTAACTCATTATCAAATTGATGGTTAAATTCTGATTTCGATCGGCTCGTTTCTGTTCAGATTGGTTCTACTTCCGGTTCTGTTTCATTCTCGCTTGTTTGGTATTGGAATATCGGATTATGCCTCGGGTCAGATTCGCGGCTCGGGTTTCGGTTCAGACCATGTTCGTTTCGGGTCTTAGTTCGATTTCGGGTCTCGGCAGAGTTCGGTCCGGTCAGTCTTAGTCAAAGTCAGATTCGGTTCGGGTCAACACCAGTCAACAGCCGGCTCAGGTTCAACCTCGATTCAGTTCAGATACGAGTTATGGTTATTCGGTTCAGCCGCGATTCAAACTTGGTTCGGATCATTTTTAGTTCGGGTTTGTTTCGGGTTCATGCCCTGTTCGGATGTCGAGTCAGCGGGTCAGATTTTGGGTCAGTCAACGCTGGTCAAAGCAAGTCAACGCTGGTCATCAGCCAACTCGGTTAACTGTCGGGTCAAACCCGGTCGACTCGGTCAGTTCGGGTAACACACGAGACTTGTAACGACGCTATTATTCTTTTTTTATTTATTTATTCTATTTTGCTAACGCGACCTCAAACTTTATATGCTTTATTTATAAAATCCATAGAAATATATGTATAATCATACTATGTTAATTGATGCGTTTTGACAAATAATATCGACACGTGTGTGTCGGGATCGTCCAAAAAACAAGAGGAAACTCTGCCCGATTTTCTACAGGTAATATATTTATTAAACTATTCGACAAAATATATTTATTAAACTATTCGATAAAAATATATTTATTATTTGAACTATTCGACGGAATATATTTATCGATATCTTTTTTTGTCGACAAAAATATACTTACTTTCTTTATTATGCTTTTCGACGAGAGCATAAATTTATTTATTATAATTCTCGACAAATATACTTATTTACTATACTTTTGACAAAACATATTTACTTATTATATTCATCGACAAAATATAGATATATTTATCATATCTCTCGACAAATATACTTATTTATTATACCTTCGACAAAACATATTTATTTTACTTTCGACAAATATATTTGTACACCATTCGACAATATACATATATGTCTCATACAATTCGTTAGAATATAAATATATATATACCAAATATGCTTTTCGTCAAATATATATATTAATTATTTGACAACACTCCTACAACCCTTTTGATGAATTTAATTTAGAAATTCCTTTCTTAAACGATGTTAGCTATATACGTACTTTCAACTCCAATTCGAATCCTCCGTCGTAGCTTCAATTATTCATGTACATTCGTTTGCCATTTTAAGGTGACCTTGATGTCCCCTTTCTCCCACTCATCAACTCGTCGTGGAATTTCCAAAGAAGACTTAGCAATTCTGTGAGTACACTCGACCCACATTTGTTTATATCACTTTTTGGGTGTAACATGTTTCCATATACAAAAATCACAAACACTTAAACTTTATGAAACGCACAAACAATCCTATACACATGACTACTTGAATCGTATACTTGTTGCTTGTCTAGGGATAAACGTTGTGCTATGCTTTAGTCATTAACTATTTTTAGCCTTTGTTTGACATGCTTAGCGCTATAGGAATTCACGCATCCACCTCCATCGTGTTATTCGTGAGGTCATGTTAAAACATCGTGATTGCGTTACGGGTTTGATTATTAGCATTGCATGCCTTGATATTGCTCTTGTATAGATTTGGTTGCCATGAGGATTGTTAAAACTTTATTCGTATACGTATGCTATGCTTAAACTTGTGTACTCGCCTTTGCTTTTGCATTGACTTTATTTTAAAACATGTTACAGGTTGAAGGAGATGACGCTATGAAAACTATATAGCAAGGACTAGATACACACAAATTAGACGTTAGGTTTAATGTCGACGTATCAATTTTGTTATGACTTTGCAAATGTTAGGTTGTTCTTTGTTTTGTTACATTGATGTATTTGACAATTCTTGTGAAATGAATATGGTTTAATTAATTATTGTCACTTAATAATGTTGTGAGCAATGAGCAATCTCGTTTTCGTCTCATCCCGATGTTTCCGCCATCGGTTGGGGTGTTACAATCACGGCCCGTGCCCAAGGGGACACGGCCCCGTGTCTCTTGTCTGCTTCTGTTTGTCTTTTCTGATCTGGAATCTTGAAGGGGCACGGCCCCATGCCGACTAGGCACGGCCCCGTGCCAGACTTCTGAATCATTGTTTTTAGTATTTGGGTGAAGCTCGGAGGGCTTGTATAGTGTGTTGTCTTCTCATCTTTTGTAGTTATGCTGGATTTTGTCGTTAATTTGTTTTTTTTACATTTAAGCTCTTTTAATCTTGAAAATTAAAAGTAAACAAAGAAATACACTTTTTCCAATATTAGTACTAAAAAGGGTTGATTTTATATCGTATTTGTACAATTTATATGTTGCATTTGACGCATATCAAATATCACCACACTTGAATATTTTCTTGTATTCAAGCAAAACTCTATAATATATGCTTACACACCCAAATGGAATTGGTAAAGAAATTGTTTTAGGGTCTTCTTTGTAGAGTGTCGGAATCCAAGTTTTTTTTTGTTCTTGTTTTTATATTATATACAATCCTATTGGACATGATTTATTTAGAACATTTTTTTAAGAAAAAAAATATTTTGGGCATAAAATGCCTTTATTAAATTCTATTTATCTATATACAAATTCAGACACCTCACAAGTGATCAATCAACACTCAGCCGGCCGAAAGTGTATAAGTGAAACGTTCGATACCGGTATGGGACTTATTCCTACCATATGCTTGACAAGTAATCAAACCTACTCCTTTTTAAACAAAATCTTTGTAAATATTAAGAGCACTTTTAAAATGGTAGATTGTTGGCTTAGGTAGGATGATTTTATTGGAAAGTGGCTAAAAGTGTAAGATTTCGGTTTTCTTTTTGAAAATTTATTTATTCGTGACTTAGTTTTAAACTATATGTTTATAAGCAATAATTTTTGCTTATTTATTTCAAGTAACTAGAGATTTTTTATATTGATAAAACTAAGTCACCTGTTTTTATATAATCTTCAAAAGATCCGTATTTTACTAAAATAAAAGGGTGTGAAAAGAAGAATTTTGTTTTGGGTGATGGGTAGTTTGTGCAAAATGACGTTTTGCGGGTTTCGAAATGAAAGGTTTAGGCTAAAAGGGGTTTAACTAGAGGAATATTTTTGTTTTTGTTTTTTGTGAGGAGATGAAAAGAAAATAAAGTTGAAGATGAAAAATAATATCCTAATGCCTCCATCATGTACTTACTTCGATTTGTTGCTAAGGGATGGGAATGTATTGTCTTGTTAAGTTCTAGATTCGTAAGAACCATACGACTATTCACACAAGAAACGAAAATTAGCATTTAGTAAAGATATAGATTTGAATGCTCGGTAAAGGCTCAAAACTCACATTTTTGTGGGAAACGGGGTATAAGTGTGAAATTATATATACAATCAAATTTTACAAAGAATTGTCATGCCATTTTTATAAAATTTTCTTGTATGGTTCTTTTATCACGGCGCTATCGGTTGTAAGTTTTATAAAAACATGAAAATTTTTAGATCTTGGTTTCTAACTTAAATTATAAACAAGACAAAAACAAACTAAAAAATATTTTTTTAAAAAGACTTGGGGTGTTTTGGCGTTTCCAAGTAAAATTTTGTGTAAGGCTTGTTTATAGGACAAACAATCTCAAATTTAAGTTTACCCCCCCCCCCCCACACTTAAATTACACATTGTCCTCAACGTGTACGAAATTAGTTAAAATTAACTAAATGTATAAATATGGGTTAAAAACAACAATTTTTTTTCAAAAACCATGCACTAGACACGGAGGCGTGTGAGAGAGGCACGACCCCGTGGTAAAAGTGGCAATATCAGAAAAATTTTGAAAACTTACAGAAGGTGGGCACAGGGTCGTGTTAAGGAGGCACGACCCCGTGCGAAAAATTTTCAGAAAATATTTGTTACAGCCACAAAAGGGACACAGGGGCGTGTCAGGTAGACACGACCCCGTGTAAAGCTACTTTTAAAATTCAGAAAAGATGGTAGGGTGTCGGCTTTTCTGTTCTGGGTTCGGGGAGTCGTATGCTTGGTGGTTCCAAACATCCAAGGTACCTGTAAGCTTATACACACCACAACAGCAACAACAAACAAATACGAAAAAATGGAAATCCTACGTTATGAATGTTTGTTTATTTCATCATCCAACACAACCAAAAAAAGAAAAAATAAAGACAGAAAGTAAATTGTTCAAAACGGTTCACAGTCCACAAACCACAATTGTTTCATAAAAGAAGGAGAGATTAACCTATCAGTCGCCTTCTTGACATCACCTTCGCCATCACCTCCTACTCCGAATCCATCTCCTCTTCCTCCTCGTCCTCGCCGTGGTACACCATGTGCTCCCGAATGTAGGGATGTCAGAGCGCATGGAGGCTACGTTCCTCTCGATCCCGCCAACACGGGTGCTAATGTCTTGGCCCGTGGTGAGGGCATTGCGAGAGATCTAGAGTGAATCCTGCAAAAGATTGTAAAGGTTGTGCATATTAGGAAAATCACCACCACCTTGAGAAGAGGAACCTGGGGCGTAGCCAAAAAAAACACTGTCGCGGATGGTTCGGGTCTCTTCAATTGCGAGGATTAGATTGGGGTCATTTGGGTTCCAAACCCTCCCCTTTATATCTTTGAATCATAGGAGACCATTGCCGCATTCGGCGATGAGGTTGAGACTATGGCAAAATGCGATGTCGGTCCGGGTGACGCTTACACCGTTTGAGAAGCTTTGTGGGATGCGTCCAACATAGGCCCCATAGACCCGGGCTATCCAGCCGCCGAAGAATATGGGTGTGGGAGTCGTAGTTTAAGCATTAGTGGCCATATTCTTTAGTAGCATCAAGGCGACATTTAGAGGCTCTTGGTTCAGGATGCAATATAGGCAAGTTAGCTCCCAAAGATTTACTAGCCTCCACTATCTCTCCTTTGGCACAAAATACCGCTCAGGACCCAATGAATGTAGCGAATGAGCGGGTCCTGAATCTTGGTGCTTTTGGTACTCGTTGAATTGTAAACTCCATCTCCAATGTTTTCCCAAAATGTGTTGCGTGAGTTCGCGGGCAACTCAAAGCTCGTAGAAGATAGGCTCGAAAAGCTCATCCTCGGTATAGAGCCCCACATCCATACCGAACTTCACAACCGAAATCTCATACCACTTATCACCACTTCGGCACGTGACAGCTTCACTATCGTACATATCCTCGATATCTTTCTTGAGGGTGAAAGTGCTTAGGAATTCAAGACTGAATTCATAAACAGACTGTAGTGGTGCCTCAAGAAATAACCGAAGAAGTCCTGTGACAAGGTTGTCATAACGGTCTCTCTAGCTAACCGTGTCCAAGGTGTCATAGCAGACTTGCCTTGGCGGCTCTTCCGTACGGGTCTTAAGAATTTCCATTCGCTCCGCACAGTTAGAGTGTTCTGTTGTGAACCTGAGCCATTTGTGTGGCGCCATTTCCTGTACAAAACAAGCATTTAAACAGTTATGTTCGATTAAAACAGCGAAAATAGATAAAGAGAGGTTCGGGCACGACTCCGTGTCTATTGGACACGACCCCGTGCTGCAGATTTTCAGGAGGCATGACCCCGTGCCACACAGGCACGGCCCTGTTGTCGGCTACTGTATTGACCCAATTTTCCGTGTCGGCTTCGAAAAATCAAAAATTTTGGTCCCCTGTGTGCCGTATACCCCGAAAAACAAACCCCAAGTATCAATTTTCACTTACCAACCCGTTTTACCTATCAATTTCAATTTTTTTTGGTTACGAACAAGGGTTTAACAAAACGGGTTGCAAACGCCCGATTTTTCAACAATGGTTTGATAATTTACTTACCCAAACACTACTACTAACTACTACGAACCAGATTTATGAAAAAAAAAATTGGATTCTTCGGACCGACACGGGTCTAGTTCAAGAACCCTAGATTTTTTGGCAAATCTAGATGTTATATAATATGCAAAGCGTAAATCATACATATTTAGATGTTAGAAAATACCTTGTTGGTAGATTATGGAAGAAAATCGTGATAGAGTGGAGAGAACCGGCTGGTGCAGAGAAACGGGACGTGGCGGTTGTGAAAAGAAAAGTCTGCCAGAAGGGTTTTATCCCGTCTGCAGATGGGCACGGCCCCGTGCCTTTGAGGCACGACCCCGTGTCTCTTTTTTATGTTATGTGCCCTTGTTTCTTTGTTTGCTTGGTTTGTGGGTTTGTGTTTCACCTTATTCGTAGACTTTTTCGCGTGTCATATACTTCCAAATATACCTGCAAGATGGATTATTTAAAACAAGACAAACATATACAACTTGTTAGTGTTTTTTCTCATTACTTATCTACCTCCTCCAAGGCCATTTTCGTTTGTTCTTCCTCGAGAAATCCTTCATAGAATTTAAGCCGTTGTCCATTTACTTTAAATGGTTCTCCATTTGGAGGCTTAGTATCTATTGCACCATAGGGGTAAAATTTGTGATGGTAAAAGGTCCGGATTATCGGGACTTAAGTTTTCCCGAAAAAGACATAGCCTTGAATTAAAGAGAAGCACCTGGTCTCCTTCCCTAAATTCTTTAGGACCATTTATATATTTATCATGTATTCTTTTTGAGCGTTCCTTATAGATTTCAGAGTTGGAATATGCTTGAATTCTCAATTCACCTAACTCATTTTACTGTTGTAGGCATTCTTTTTCTGAAATTTCTTGGTCTAAGTTTACGTTTTTAATGCCCAAAATGCTTTATGTTCAATTTCTACTAGAAGGTGACAATTTTTTCCATAGAATAACTTATATGGTGTGGTCTCTATTGGTGTTTTACAAGTTGTTGGAAATGCCCATAAAGCTTGTCTAATTTGTCTGACCATTCTTTCCGATTTTGACCCATAGTTTTTTCTAGAACTCTTTTTAGACCTCAATTTGTTACTTTAGCTTGACAATTGGTTTGAGGATGATATATTGTTGAGGGCGATGATAAACCCCGTATCGTGTTAGAGTTTTTTCCATTTTAAGCTTGCAAAAGTGAGTGTCTCTATCACTGATTAGGGCTTTTGGAGTCCAAAACGTGAGAATAGCTTTTTCAGGATTTTACTACTACTCTTCCATCGTTTGTTTCCTCTAGAAGGTGGGAATGGTCCCATAAAGTCCAATCCTCATACGTCAAAGATTTCACAAATAAGAATGCTATTTCGTGGCATTTCGTTCCTTCTGGATATGTTGCCTGCTCGCTGGCATGCATCACATGTTTTGACTAATACATAAGTGTCCTTATGTATTGTGGGCTAGTAAAATCCTGTAACATACACCTTTCTCGTGGTGCTGCTATTCCATGATGTCCATTACATGGTCCTTCGTGACAACAGTGAAGAATTTGCTTAGCTTCACGACCATGGACGCATCATCGAATGAGTTGATCTACACAAATTCTGAAAAGATATGGGTCTTCCTAGAAAGTGTTTTACATCTGTGAAAATTTATTTCGCAGATGATAAGATAACCCTTTGATGATAGTGCCACTAGCTAAGTAGTTAGCAAAATCTACGTACCAAGGTTCTTATTTGAATTATACTATTTCTAAGGATTATGTGGGGAATTTTTTTTAATGATTCTTCTTGAGTTCCTTCCAAGGCAGGGTCTTCAAGACGAGACAGGTGGTCCGCAACAGTGTTTTCTACACCTCGTTATTCTTTTATTTCTATGTCGAATTCTTGAAGGAGAAGAATCCACCTTATGAGACGCGGCTTTGTGTCTTACTTTTTGAAAAGGTATAGAATGGTAGCGTGATCCGTATAGATATAGTTTTTGAAAGCACGAGATAGGAACGAAATTTATCAAATGCAAATACTACAGCAATTAACTCTTTTCAGTGGTTGTGTAATTTTCTTGAGCGTCTAAGAGTTCTATGTAATATGTGGGATGAAAATGTTTTTCTTTTCGTTGTCCCAAGACTGCTCCAACTGTATAATCGCTTGCATCACACATGATTTTAAAATAATTTCATCTGGCGTGATCATGATTGGTGCTTTGACTAGCATATCTTTAAGGGTGAGAAATGCTGTCATGCAATCCTTGTCAAATATGAATGGGGCATCGTTTTCAAGTAGCTTAGTTAGAGGTCGAGAGATTTTTTAAAAGTCTTTGATAAATCGCCTATGGAATCTAGCATGTCTTAGGAAACTTCGAATGGCTCGAACAGATGAAGGAGGAGGAAGTCGAGAAATAGTATCAATTTTAGCGTGGTCGACTTCCATTCCTACATTAGAGGTTTTGTGATCGAGTACTATCCTCTCAGTGACCATGAAATGACATTTTTCAATTAAGGGCGAGGTTAGTCTCTTCATATCTATCAACATTCATTCAAGTTGTCGAGGCATTGGTCAAATGAGTCGCCAAAGATAGAAAAACCGTCCATGAAGACTTCCATAATTTTCTCTATCATGTCATGAAAAATGGCTACCATGCAACGTTGGAATGCTGCAAGTGCGTTACATAGACCACATGGCATGCGTTGATATGCAAAGGTTCCATAGGGACAAGTGAAAGTAGTTTTCTCTTGGTCCTCATGAGAGATTGGGATTTGAAAATATCCCGAGGGACAAGTGAAAGTAGTTTTCTCTTGGTCCTCAGGGGAGATTGGGATTTGAAAATATCCCGAGAAACCATCTATAAAATAATAAAATTTATGACCGGATAATCGTTCTAACATTTGATCAATGAAGGGTAAAGGAAAGTGGTCTTTTCTTGTAGCTTCATTGAGTCTCCTATAGTCGATGCAAACTCTCCGTCCAGTGATGGTTCGTGTTGGTATGAGTTCGTTCTTTTCTTTGGTTACGACCGTCATTCCTCCTTTCTTTGGCACAACTTGGATAGGGCTAACCCATGGACTATCAGAAATTGGATAGATGAGTCCGGCGTCTAAGAGTTTTATTACTTCTTTTTTTACAACTTTTTGGACGTTAGAATTAAACTCTTCTTTGTGGTTGAATTACCGATTTGTAATCACTTTCCATTAAAATTTTATATGTACACATGGAAGATTTATTCCTTTTATATCCATTAACTTCTACGCAATTGTCGTTTTATGTTTTTTAAGCAAATTAAGTAATTTTTCTTTTTCTTTACAAGTGAGATACGATGAAATGATTACGGGGAGTTTACCTTGGTTGTCGAGGAATGCATATTCTAAGCCTTTTGGAAGTTCCTTAAGTTCTAAAGAAGGCGGTTCTTCAATAGATGGCTTAGTTTTTGGTTCGTCATCGCGGTCGATGGACGAAACTGTTTCGCTAGTGGCGATTTCCTTTTCAACAAATTGATCATTTTGTTCCTCCGTATCGGGTGGCTCAATTTCGTCTTCCAACAAGGGGTCGTCATTGCCGATTGGGTATTTCATTGATTTATTTATATTAAAACTTTTCTTGTCGGCCCCAAGTTTAGTGGGAAGATTTTGATGTCTTTGTTTGAGCAAAGCTTGATGGGTTTTGGGAAAAGGTTGTCCCAACACGAGTGGAACACAATCTAAGATGACGAAGTCGGTTGAAACAATCGTTTGATTCGTTTGAATGAGAATTCCTTCAACCGTTCCCAAAGCATGTTTAAGTTTTCAATTAGCCAAAATGATAGACATTTTTATTGGAAGAAAGTCACCAATACCTAATCATTCAAATACGTAGCTTGGCATTATATTAACACAAAGATCTTTGTCGATTGAGATGTTACTAATATAGATGTTTTAAATGAAACATGTTACCAGTTTTATGTTTAATACAATTTGTTCATCTTGTATTAGCGAAGTTTGATCTTTAGTTAAGTTAATGCTCGCCATTTCTTTGAAGTTAAGATTAGTGGTTACCTCTTTTAGAAACTTAGCATGAGATGGGACCAAACTATAATTTTCGAAGGAAGGTTGTATGATGTGTATTTCTTGGAGGTCTTTTTGTTCCTCCTTGAAATTTACCTTTGAGAATTTACCTTCCGAATTGCTTGGTTCGGATTTGTCATCTTCATGTGTTGGTTTTTCTTTAAGTGGTTTCTCCTTAGTTGGCTCTTGAGGTTTTACCTCTTCTATGATCACCTCTTTGGTATAAATGGTCTCTTCTTTTGCACGAGATTGCTTGATCAAGAAATCTAGGTTCTTGAGACTTTGTATGAGGCTCTTTGCTTTAGGTACAATCATAGGCGGTGTTTCGTACATTTCAAACGCGGGAGTGTCCCAAATCAAAGCTTGATTGTGGAAGCGCAAACCTTGGTTCCCCATACGTTGTGTATGAAGTTGATGGTTGGAAAAGGTAACAATTTTGTACCGAATAAGATTCACCACATATGGTACAATATGGTTCCTCATAATCATCATCGTAGTAGTTGTAATCTCCTATGTAATAATCCATCGTTTGGATTGTACACACGGCCCCGTGTCGAAGAGACACGGCCCTGTGTCCAGGACTGTAATTTATTCGGTACTGGGTGTTTTTACACGGCCCCATGTCGAATAATCACGGCCCCGTGTGAGTCTTCTGAGAAAAAGTTTTGTTTGGTTTTCAGTTACCGCAGATTGGGCACGGCCCCGTGTTAAGCTACTGTAATTAAAATTTTTAGAAAAACGAACAGAAATTTGAACAGAAAATGATTAGCCCGTTGATTTTAAGCTTTTTAAAATCCTTGTGTCCCCGACAACGGCGCCAAAAACTTGATGTGAGCGAGGGTTGTGTATGATTTTTAGATATATTTAAGTACTTTCACTCGTTTATGCAAGCTTTATATTTATAAAACACGATATAACACTATCACTCTCTACAACATGTTAGGGCAAGTGCACCTATCGTTAGTGTAGTATAGTGATGGTAAGATACCAAGATCGTCCAGGGACACCAGAGCTGTTAATACTGGATTATCGTCAACGTCTAATCGACCCAAATTTTGAGAAAAGGTTTTGACAAGTATATTAAAATAAAAAGAGAAAATGGAAGAGACAGATAAACATGATAGAATCACTTGGTTCCGACTCATCCTTTATGGATCATTTGTTGATTTCCGCACTTTGGGCTTTTTAAGAGATTATCTTGATTAAAGTGGCACGCCCCTCTTTTGGGGGCGACAGTACCCTCAACTATATTGGTCTGAGTCAGCAGGGATACAGTCCCCAAGGCCAGAGTATTGAAAGATAATTAAATAAGTTATTTAATCCAAAATGTGGCATGTTGCTCTTTTGGGGGCAATGCTACCCTCGGCCATATTGGTCTGAGTCAGCAGGGAAACAGTCCCGCAAGGCCAATTTAAAGTTTTAATAGTAGTTTATAAATAAGGGGTTCAGGTTGTTCTTACTTCTCCTGATTTGATGTTATCTGCCTCAAAGGAAGTCCTATTAAGCTTGAACCAAGTTCCCGTAGGATCTATACATTGAATGAGGCAAGAGTCTTATCCAAACCAACCTTCTAACACCTTCCAGGCAGTTAACGCACTTTATATAGATCGTAAAGACACGAATGAGTGAAACAACAAAACACGAAGGAATGATAGAATAAAACTCACTTTCAATATAAAAAAATTAGTTACTAAAGTCATTAATACAAACCCAATTAAAAAGTTAACCAAAGATTGGAAATCAAAAGTAATACATAAAAGATTTTGTCTTCACCAAGTGATGTAAGAGATTAGCCAAGCATGGCCATAGTTTGACAAAGGCTATTACGATCAATATTGGATCCTGAGACTACTACACACTCTAAACTTTAAAGATTGTGGTGGAAGATGGTGGTGGAGTGGTGGCATGTGTAAGAGAAATGGTTTGCCAAGGATGAGTTGGAATGGGTGCATCATCCACTGTAAACTCCTCGAGATTGCTCTTGTCATCTTCTACCTTGGCATCTTTTCCTATACCTGCACTCACTTGACACGAAGACGTTAGAAATGTTTCATTAAATTCATTATTAGGAACGTGCTTACCACATTAATGTTCACGCTTTTGATGTTCTTGGGATTTGTCACAGTGTCACTTGGTAGTTGACATTTGTTCTTTTTTCAAAAGTGCCACTTCACTTGCAAGTTGACCCATTTGGGTGGTTAAAGATTGAATTGCCTTGTTGCGAATTTCATCTTTTTGCAAGCGAGCGTCATCCATTTGATTTATCCTTGGCATATCTTGTTGCATCATTCTAAGCATGTCCTTAACTTCATTCCCACTTGAAGCAACTTGACCCGAAGACCCACTTTGATCATTACCCGATTCTTGAAATTGACTTTGAAAGCCTTGAGTGTTCCCGCCCCGATACATACCTTTATTTGAATGTTGGCGAGGGACATAATTTCCTTGATTTCCTTGGAAATTAACATTGGCTTGATTCGCCGAATTTCCATAATGGAAATTTGGGTGATTTCTTAATTCGGGATGGTAGGTGTTCGAATTCATATTAAAGTTCCTACCACCTCCCCCTTGAATTGCATTTACCTCCTCCACTTACTCTTGAACCCCCAAACAATTATCCGTTTCATGACCCAATTCATTACACTTAGCACAAACATTGTATACCTAATTAGTGGTTTGAACTCCTCCATCATCCACGGTAGGGGTGTGCAAAAAACCAAATTAACCAAACCATAACCGAATTAACCGACAAAACCGAACCGAAAAACCAAACCAAATAAAAACCGGTGGGTCAGTTAATGGTTTTTTGAAAACCGAAAGTAGGGGTCAGTTATGGTTATCAATGTTTCCATATCCACCATAACCAAACCGAACCGACATGTAATAAATCTTTGTAGGATTTAGGACTTTTCATAATTTTTTTGAATATTTGATGTTTTTGATTAAAGACTTTTAGTATTTATGGGTTTAATATTAGATGTTCTTGATAAATTTTTTTTAGTATTTATGGGTTACTTCATATCGTTTTGCGGTTTTTGTTGAATGTTTATTTGAATTTATGGAATATATTATATCACTTTTATATATTCGGTAATAATCGGTATTAACATTATAGATTATATGTATTTTTTAGTACTATGTAATATACTAATATATACAAATATACAAAACAATTTATTCCATGTTAAAAAAATTAAGCTATTTTTACTAGGCTACACGGTTACCCACCCACAACCGACCCACTATAACCATCAAAAGTGATTAACCATAAAATGCCATAATCGATCGGTTATGGTTATGGTTATGGTTATCCATTAACCGACATCGTGGTTATGGTTATGGTTTTAGGCCAAAACCGACCCATGCACACCCCTAATCCACGGCATGCACTTGGGGTCTCGTGATAATATGCCTTGCTTTCTGTGATGATTGTGTTTTCCTCTTTGATGTAACCGACATTTGCTCCAAGAATGCCCAATCATCTTGCTCATAATTGATACCGGACGTACCATTACTGATCGACATCAAATCACGAGTATCTTCCGAAGTTAACCCCTCATGAAAAGCATTCAACAATTCCCAAAGAGCAATACCATGTTGAGGACAATTTTTAATCATCATATTAAATCTTTTGAATGCCTCATGAAACATCACACTGATTGTTGTTGTAAGCTTCTTAGACTACGTCTTTCATCATTAGTCTTTTGAGCGGTGAAGAACTCTTCCAAAACCCGTTGTTGCATTTCAGCCCAAGTATAAATAGAGGCGGAAGGCAACGTATAAAACCACCTCTTCCCTTTAACTTCTAATGAAAACTGGAAAAGCACAAACTTGACATCATCGGATGAAAAGCCTTGCCCTCCAATAGTGTTACATATGGAATCATAAGCCTCAAGATGGAAATATGGTTCTTCCGTGGCCAACCCTTTGTACTTTGCTAAACTTTGGAGCGAGTTGGTTCTAACCTCAAATGTTCTTCCTTTGATTTTTTGAGGAATCACCACTGGATAAGGGTTGTTAGTGATGATCGGTCTAAAATGAGCTTCAACTCCCCTTACCACTTCTCTATTATGTCGTCCTGGAACACCTAAAGGTACTCTTGGTTGACCCGCTTGCCTTTGCATTGGCCTTTGAGGTGCAAACTGTTGAGGTGGTGGTGGAGGCATTTGTTGTTGTGGCATTTGTCTTTGAAATTGTTGCCCTTGTTGAGGAATTTGTTGTTGAATAACTTGTGGTTATTGTCTAACAAATTCTTGAACAGGCTTCAGTTGTTGCCTTTGTGCATACCCAAATCCACCTTGAGCTCATAATTGAGTTCCATCACCTCCCATGAAATACCCTTCCTCGTCATAGCCTTCGAACTCATCCTCATAACCCTCGTCATACCCATCCCGACGTGCCCCATAGATTGTAAATATGAAAGTTGTTGATAATGAAATCTTTGAGGTGGTGGTTGTTGAGGAACCGAGGTGGTATGGGCTATGGGTGCATTTGGTTGGAAAGGAAGTGGTTGACTTTGTTGAGACGAAGATTGGCCGGAGGTTGGGAAAAATTGGCTAAAAGGTGGCACGATGGATGAAGGTTGGTAACTAAAAGTATGTTGGGTGCTCATAGGAATTGTGGTATTTGTTGGTTTTACTTCGCGTGATGATGTAGAAATGGTTGTAGGAATTAGAGGAGTGGTTGGCATTGTTTGACCTGTAGTGGGAGTTGGTGGATCCATTGTGTTTTTCGGTGTAGTAGGAGACCCAATAATCTTGTTCTCTCGAAGTAAGACCCGGTCTCTTCTACGCGTTTTGTTCAATTTCAGGATCAAAGGCTGGTGGTGATGTCTTTTGAGAGCCTCTAGTATGCATACACCTGTAAGTACCTGCACACTAACACAATCAATGTAAACCAAAAAATAACAAACAAAAACTACTAAAGATAACATACGTTGCGCACTACTCCCCGGCAACGGTAACCAAATACACTAATTAGATAATGGTAAATGGGTATCGAATACAGGGAGTTTGTGGAAAATGTGTTTGCTAAGTAGCTTGAAAAATAACTAAATGAAAACTAGAATGCAGAAAAGTAATTTCAATGATTTGGTTGTTTGGTTTTTAAAACTAAATTAACTAAATGACACTTAACAAGATTTTAATTCAGAAATGAGAGTATGTTCTCCCTCGGTTTCAGATTTCTACGAATGATAATGTGAAAGTTTAATCTGAGATGAACTACATAGACATAGTTCGTGAATGCGTGTTTGATTATGATAAAAGAGGACTAAGTATTTGGATTACAAGAACGCAAGGTAGTCACCTGATAACAAGTTTAGTATAGCCAACCCCAAATCCCTCCCAATAAATCCCGATTGCCTATGGCACTAAGAACTGATGGTTTAGAATACGAAATTCAACAATCTAAAGGACTACAAATCAAAATCATAATCACCATAGTAATATAATCAAAATAACTAAAATACTATCCAGAAATAACATAAACAATCACGAACATTTAGTTCGAAACCTTACAATCCGAGGGAAAAGATACAAGAACCTAGCCACACATCGTTTGGTCGATCATCACTTGAATTCCGTTGTTCATTTGAATCAAATATGGAAAAGCAATAATAATAGACAAGCCCAAAATAGTGTTGTGTCACCCTAAATTCGCCCTCAAACAGTTCTAAACCGAAAACAATGATAAGATCTCCAAGAGTTACAACCCACCAACAACTAAAAAGGAGTTACACATTTTGCGTCTGGCTCTACCGTAAGCTACGGTGGCTACCGTAGCTTACGGTGGCCATAAAAACCCTACGGTAGCTGCCTATTGTGATACGGTGACTATTTTTTGTTAGGGTCTACCATAGCTTACGGTAGGCTGCAGCTAAACAATTTTGTTTTCTTCATAACTTTCTCGTTTTAACTCTATTTTCTTCGCTGTTTTCACCCACGTTCTTGTAATTTCATCCTATTTCATGTTATCTTCTTAATTCTTCAATTCTAATAAATTATTTTCTTCATTTATGCTCTGTATTCCTTCCATTTTAAGCACCGTTTGTTCCATGCTTCTTCTTTGCACCTTCTTAGCTCCTTTAACCTGCAATCATTAAGTTCACTGTAGTCATCTAGATTCACCAATTTAAACATTAAACATATCAATTTCTTTCTTATTTAATCAATTTAGAGATCCTCCTACGGTTCTCCCGTTCACCCGTGCCCAAGGGCACACAGTCCCGTGTCTCTTGTTTACTTCTGTTTGTCTTTTTCTGATCTGGAATCTTGAAGGCGCACGACCCCATGCCGACTAGGCACAGCCCCATGCCAGAATTCTGATTCATTGTTTTTAATCTTTGGGTGAAACTTGTAGGGCTGGTATAGTGTGTTGTCTTCCCATCTTTTGTACTTATGCTGGATTTTGTTGTTAATTTGTTCCTTTTGTACATTTAAACTCTTTTAATCCTTAAATCAAATGTATACAAAGAAACACACTTTTTCCAACATTAGTACTAAAAATGGTTGATTTTATACCGTATTTGATAAAACTTATATGTTGCATTTGACGCATATTAGAGAGGCTCATCAACTAGAAACAAATGGTTGATTTAGAGAAACACACTTTTCCAACATTAGTACTAAAAATGGTTGATTTTATACCGTATTTGATAAAACTTATATGTTGCATTTGACGCATATTAGAGAGGCTCATCAACTAGAAACAAAGGGATCATTAACCGGTATTTAATGATGGCCCGATACTCCATCACGGACATGTGTTGGCCTAGCCCTTCTCCACAAAGGGCGTCAAGAATGTGTTGTGCCCTTAGCCTGTCCCTCCTACAAAAAGTCCTTGTAGGGAAGGATTTAAGGCACCCAGGGCACAATCGACTTCCACAGATAAGGGGCAGGTAAATCTAGCGGGGGCAGGATGGGGTGCTTATCCACTAACACCTTCATAGTAGCACCACTGAGAGGTGCAATCCTGAAAGAACATAAAACTTTAACCGCATCAATGAAGTGCCCATCAGCAACTTTCCGTAAACATTGCTTAATGTTGACACTTCCTTTAGAATTACCAAGCTCAAGAGAGTCCTCACCTTTCCATGGTTTCGTTGAACAACGATAGGATGAGTTTAGCGAACTCGGTCCCATCTCACACATTGCTAGGGCCTGTTGAATACTACGACACTGCAAGGACTTCTTATTTCTCGACCTACGCTCTTGTCTGTTAGAAGATCGGAACACCCGCAACGTGCAACACGATAAAACAAGAGTTTTACCCATGCCTTAATAAACTCTCGCATAGCCACCACCTTGCACAAGGCAATAGTTAAGGTTTGGGCAAATGCCATATGACAACCAAGAGGGATGCTTTTAACAGTCTTCACAGGGATAGAGAAGACCCAGTTAAGAAGGGCCATGTCCACAACCATTCCCCCCGAATGAAACAACCTCACTCTCCCTAATAATCGTGTGAGGCTTAGGAATCCCCAAAATAAACTCTTCCACCGCTCGCGTGCCTAACTTGAACCTGGCCAACCTGTCTACATGATTATAAGCCAGGCTGAGGGCATTTAGAGACATACATTCCCCACATAACCATTGGTCAATTACCTTCAGGGTATCCCTAACAGCAACAAAACAATCCAAGTCTATAGAAACCGCGTCCCTCAAGACCATCTCTCGATCATCCGAACATAGGTGGTCCAGCTTAATATGCGCCAACAACCTTGGGAACCCCCTATACCCAACCCTACCATACAAGCATTAATGAAAACTTCTAAAATGGCACGGCCAAACCCTTTTGGGGTGCTAGTACCACCTCCCTAGAAGAAGCTCCATAATCCACCCGGGTCCCGGTCCCCGATTAGGGCGAAATGGAAAAGAAAATAATGAATAGACTCGAGCTGAGTTTGAAAATTAATGATATTTGAATAAAAAAGTCATGTATGTGTGTATAATAAAAAGTTAATGACATTTGAATAACAAAGTTAGAAGGGGAGCGATGACCAGTTGCTCACCCTCTTAGACGGGATCAAAACGTCAATTATTGGGTGGTAGCAGCACAGATCAATCCGAATTAAGTTCTTTTAGAATTACTTGAAAAGTTAATTTTTTTTGTTTTTTCTTGTACTTTTATTATTTTCTTTTTTCTTATTTTTTATCTTAAAAACAAGTTGAACATATTTTAATAAAGTAAAACGCTAATTTTTCTAAAAACAAGTACCCTTGTTTCTATTCCGGACGATGGATGGTACTACGAGCTTAGGTTGGGCGTGAAGATGAAATTTGAAAAAGAGAAATGAGGAGAAGTGGTTCAACGGGGAACACAGGGTAAGGGTGTTGGTTCTATTAGAGGGTGGCGCTAGGGAGTGGTGGAGTAGGGGGATGGAAGTGGTAATGGAGTGGCGGTAGTGAGGTGGTGTGGTGAGGCGCGTTGTGGAAGATGGGGTGGTGGTGGTGAGCAGAGGCTAAGGACGGTGAAGCGGATGCTAAGGGGGTGGGGTTGAAGGTGGAGTAGTGGAGGGTGAGGTGGTAGTGGTGAGTGGAGGCTAAGGATGGTGAAGCGGGGTGGTGGTAGTGAGGTGAAGTGATGTGGTGGAGGTGGTGAGCGGAGGCTAAGGTGGTGGTGAAGGTGGAGTGGTGGAGGGTGGAATGAAAGGTGAGCGGAGGCTAAGATGGCGGTGGTGAGGTGAAGTGGTGGAGGCTATGATTTGTAAGTGATATGAATGATTGTGAGTCAACATTTATACCTCTCTAATGAGTTTTATTTATACACCCAAGGGGAAACCTTATTCTTCTCGTAAGGGAAAATACGTCCATCAAATATTTACCAATTAAGTAAATATGAGCATTTAGGTCATTGATAATTTATAATACAAATAATAATGACCATATGAATATATAAAAAGTTTTTAAAAGAGCTAAACACTACTACTAAAATCAAAGAAAAAGTTAGCGTTAACTTAACAAATGATCAAACTTCGCTAATACAAGATGAACACCATGAATTAAACATAAATCTGGTACCGTGTTTTTTTTTTCCAAAACATCTTCATTAGTAACATGTTAATTGATAAAGATCTTTGTGTTAACATAATGCCAAACTACATTTTCGAAAAATTGGGTACTAATGATTTTTTTCCTCTTAAAATTCCTATTTTTCACTCTAACCGAAAAATGATAAAAGCCAAGGGATGATTGAGGATGTCTTAATTCAAACAAATCAAACAGTAGTACCAACCGACTTTATCATCCTAGATGATGCTCCACTTGTGTTGGAACAACCATTCATAAAAACCCATCAAAACTTAGTCAACCGGAAGCAAAACTACTACCACTTCAATTAGGGACCGACAAAACGTCAATCTTTACCAATCAATGAAATATCCAATTGGCAAAGACGACCCTCTAATTGAAGATGAAGTAGAGCCACCCGATACGGAAGAAATAGAAGAACAACTCATCGAAGAGGATGACGTTATCGAACAAACCTTTTCGGCCATCATCCTTAATAAAGAATAAAATAAGCGGTCTCTTGAAAACCCATCGTCGTTTGAACTTAAGGAACTACCAAACGGTCTAGAATAGCATTCTTAGACGATCATAGTAAGCTCCCCGTCATCATTTCTAACCCTTTTTGAGAAAGAAAAATTAATAAAACTTTTGAAAAAACATAAAAAGGCAAAATATGGGGTTTATCACCGTCTTTTGACCGCCTACCATCCTCAAACCAACGGCCAGGCCGAAGTGACCAATCGGGTTTGAAAAGAATCTTAGTGAAAACCGTGGGCCAAAATAGAAAGGATTGGGCAGATAAATTAGACGATGCTTTATGGGCCTTCTGAACAGCTTATAAAACACCAATAGACACCATCCCATGTAAGCTTGTCTATGGAAAAAATTGCCACCTCCCAGTAGAAATTGAACACAAAGCATACTAAGGCATTAAAAACGTAAACTTAGAAAGTTCCAGTAAAAATCAATTCTATCAGTTAAATGAATTAGATGAAATGAGAAATCAAGCATACTCCAACTCTGAAATTAATAAGGAACGCATAAAAAGCCTACACGATAAGATAAGCAAACCTACATAATTTCAGGAGGGGGATCAAGTGCTCTTGTTTAACTCAGGACTTTGATTGTTTCCCGGAAAACTCAAGTCTATGTGGTCAGGACCTTTTTCCATCACCTAAATCTTTCCACATGGCGCCATAGAAATTAAGCCTCCGAACGGAGAACCTTTCAAGATCAATGGACAAAGGCTTAAGCTATACAGAGGCTTTCTTGAGGATGAGAAAGTTGAAAAAACACCCTAAGAAGTAGATAAGTGATCAGGGAACAACGAAACGTTAATTGTAAATATGTATATTTTTTTCTTTCGTTTTAAATATCTTGTAGGTACATTTGGGGAGCAACAAAGAATGGAAGCGATGGAAGCGAAACAGGTAAGCATCAAAAAGGGAACCATCAGAGAAACGGTCACACGTTAAAATATATATATATATATATATATATATATATATATATATATATATAATCATTTTTTGCCACGGGGCCATGGAAAATCTACGAACAGGGTTTATAACCCCTTTCTTCACTATTTCAACACAAAACCACAACCCGTTTCTCTGGAGCAACCGGTTCCTACCTTCTTTCGCCAATTTTTGATGATTCTCTACCCAAATGCATCAATAAGGTATGATTCTAACAGCATGTTTAGTTAGATTAGCACTTTGCATGTAGTTTGAAATTTTGGGAAAAATCTAGGGTTCTTGAACTAGACCAGTGCCAATCCCAAATTTTTGCTTAGATCTTTTACTAGTAGTAAGTAGAAGTGTTTTGAGAAGTAGATAACCAAACATTGTCAGATAAACCAAATTGTTCAAGAAGTTTTCCACAAACCCTCGTTCATAACCGAAAAAAGTTAAAATCATAGTGTTAAACAAGCAGTTTGTGCAAAATTGACACTTGGGGTTTGATATTCGGGTAAACCGCACATGATGAGCCACAAATTTTGAATTTTTCGAAGTCAGCTCGAAAACCTTGATTTTGGGTAAACAGAAGGTTCACCACGGGGCCGTGCCTACTGAGCACGGGGGCGTGGGCGCCCCAGACTCCAGACACGGGTCGTGTCCAGACCCCCTGATTTCAATTTTTGCAAATTTTTGACACGCCAATCGTCTTACTAGTTCTTTCTTGCAAGAATGGCACCTTATAAGTTCTTGCAATTCAAAAGTTCTGAGCTTGAGTATCAAAACCAGTTTGAAGTACTACAAGCAATGCACGAGGAACCATCGTGACAAGTGTGTTATACTACACTTGAGACTGTGGGGCAAAAAGAGATACGACGCTCTGGTTACTGGTCCGATGCGTACCTTTTTAGAGACCTGGCTCAAATCAATCCACGAATATAACATAGAATTCTTAAGCACACTTATTTTCGACAAAAATGAGCAGGATCTGTTTGAGTCAAATGCAGTTCAGTTCAGGTGTGGGGGGAAATGGTATAGCATTTCCGTAGTTCAGTTCGGCGTGAATATTGGGCTATATAGTGAAGACACAGTCGAGCCAAACTTCATGGAAGGTGTAAGTGAACTCCCAGATAAACCTAAGACAAGCTGCCTGGGCACAAATTGGGGAAGGCCATTATGATCCGAGCAGTACAAAGAGCACAAAAATAAGAGACCCTCTTTGTGCCAAAGGAAGGATAGTGGTGGGTGGTGAACCTTCGGAAGCTGACTTGCCTATATTACATCCTAAATCACCAACCCATTGATGTCGACCACATGTTGTTGAGGAACATGGCCACAAATGCCACCGCCAATGCCCGAACGCTGATATCTTTGGAGGATGGAGCGCTAGGCTATTCAAGAACTTCATTAGGCGCACTATGAGTGTGTTCCGCAAAGAAGTGGGCGTGATACGGGCCGATCTTGCCTTATGCCGAAGCCTGGGTCTTATCATTGATTGCAACAATGGCCTCATACGCTTTAAAGATTCACATGGCCAAGTGTGGAACCTAAATGACCCGGATGAGGTCCTTGCAATCAAGACAACCCCGACCGTCCACGATACCCTGGATACGCCCCGGCTCCTCCTCTCAAGGAGGAGGTGAGTTTCCTAACCTTCAGAATTGATACAATATTATGCAGGAAACACTCCAAGTGTCTAGAAACGCCTATAGCTTGGGACAAAGCTCAAACAATCGGATTGGGAGCATGGAGCGCAATATCGTTACCATGAAAAACGATATTACATACATCCGGGAGCACATGGCGTATCAAGACGAGGAGGAGGAGGAAGGCGAGGACATAGACTCGGATTGGGCAATGGTGGTGGTGGGGGCGACGGATCCACCCTTCAGGTTATTTCGCTTTAATCCTTGAACAACTTGGTACTTTCCGGGCTGCGTCCCGTTGAACAATTTGCTTTTTCAAACACTTTTCTTTTCGTATGATGGTGGTTGAACAAGTAAACATTCGTAATTTAGGAACGCTTATTATTTTGTGTTGAATTATTGTATTGTGGTAGGATTATGGTTCACAGGTACCCTAGGAGGCTTGGACACACTAAGCATAGTGGTCCCCAAGCCTAGGAATCAGAAGCTAAGCAACGAAACCCAAGTTCTTAACTGTCACAAACGTTTGCCAGGGGCCGTGCCCATAGCCCACGCCCCCGTGCCCAACCATCTGTAAGCTTTTCAAAAACCTTGTTACTGGTACTTTGGCCACGGGGCCGTGTCCACCAAGCACGCCCCCGTGCCAAGTGACCAGTAACCAAAAAATTATTATTTTTACCTCACTTTTTGCACATTTAATCCAAACAAATCCTATTTGGCACACATTAAGGACAATGTGTAATTTAAGTGTGGGGTGTTAAATCATTGAATCTTTTGTCCTAAAAACAAGCCTTACACAAAAGTCGACATGGAACCAATCACCCCAAATATTTCCAAAATTTTCATTTTTTTTTACTTATCTTAGTTTAGCTTGGGAAAAATAAGTTCTAAAATTATGTTTTTACTAATTTACACCTAACAGTGTCGTGATAAAAATAACTAATTAAGACAATTATAAAAACGGGCATAACAAATCTTTATAAAAGTTGATTATATATACACTTTTACACTATACTTTTTTTCTCACAAAAAGTGAGTTTTTAGCCTTTACCGAGCATACAAATACATATCTATACTAATTGCTCATTTTTTTCTTGTGTGAATAGCCCGTTTGGTACTTACAAATCTAGAACTTGCTAAAACAATACGTTCCCAATCCTTACCGACACAAATCCAAGTAAGTAAATGATAAAGGCATTAGGACTATAACCCATTTTTCATTCTAAACCTTTATTTTTTAATCACTTACAAAATATATCCTCTTAGTTAAACCCATTTGAGCCTTAACCTTTTGTTTCTAAACCCGTAAAAATATAAACTTTTACAAAAACAACCACCTACATCCACAAAACTTTTTTTTATTTACACCCTTTATTTAGTAAAAAGTTCAGTTAAAATTACAAGTATGGTTTAGTTTCAACTTTGGCTAAAAAAACATTCGTGAAAGTTTTTTTTTTCTAAGTCACAAAAATTGTTCGAGCAAACCGACACTTTTGACACGCTTCACCATTTTACTTAAAAACATCTACCCCTAGCCAAAATCTACCCTTTTAAAAGCCCTCTTAATCTTTACAAAGATTAAACATTAAAGAGAAGAATGTTTGATTGTCTGTCAAGTCTATAGTAGGAGTAAGCTCCACACCGGGTCCGAGCGCTTTCACTTAAGTATCTTCGGCCGATTGTTAAGTGACCACTTGCGAGGTGTATAAATTTGTATATAACCAAATAAAATATTAGAAAGGCATATTATGCCCAAAACAGATAATTTTATATTAACATATGTTTTAAATAAATCGTGACAAATAAGATTGTAAATAAAATAAAAACAAAATAAATTTAGAACTTGGATTCCCGACACTCTAAAGATAAACCCAAAACTTCTCTTCTACCAATTCCATTTGGTTGTGTAAGCCATATTATAGAGTTTTGTTTGAGAACAATCAAAGATTCAAGTGTGGGGTTATTTGATATCCGCAAAGTGCAACATATAAATTACATCAAATAAGCGACCCTTTTTGAGTACTAATGTTGGAAAAATCATGTTTCTTTGTTTACTTTTAAATTACAGGATCAACACAGTTTAAACGAATAAAAGGAACGAATTAATAGCAGAAACCAACACAAATTCAAAGAAGAAGGATTGACACGACCTGTTGAATCCCCGTCCACATCTAAAACAACAAAATAATGAAAACAGAAGCTTAGGTACGGGGTCGTGCCCAATCAAGATTACCTGCAGAAAAAGAGAACAACAAAAGATAAGCCAACCACGGGGCTGTGCTAACCCAACATGGCCATGGTCAACTCTAGGATTCGAAGAATTTATGATAGTACAACAAGCACACTGACTACGGGGCCGTGCCATGACACCACAGGGCGTGTTGGTACAAGACTTAACATCTGCAATTAATGAAGGGAGAGAAAAAGAAGACTACGAGGTCGTGCCTGCCCTCTGTTTCCAGCTATAAATAGAGGTGCTTGGTTCAAGAGAAAGACATCCCTTGACAAACCACTTCTTTCACACATGCCATCAGTCCACCACGACTACAACACCAACACCCACCACCGTCATCCATATTTCATCTTTTAGAGTGTGTAGTAGTCTCGGGATTCAAGATCAATTGTAAGAGTTCTTGTCAAACAAATGTCATGCTTGGCTAATCTCTTACATCACTTGGTGAAGATAAATCATTTTATTATTTTTTATTTCTAATCTTTGGCAACTTTTTAATTGGGTATGTATTAATGACTTTAATAACTAGTTTTCTATATTGAAACTGAACTTTGGTTAAACATTCATTCATGTTTCGTTGATTCACTAATTCGTGTCTTTACGATCTATATAAAGCATGTTAACTACCTGGAAGGGGGTTAGAATGGTGTTTGGGTAAATTTCTTACCTCATTCAGTGTATAGATCCTGTGAGGACTTGGTTCAAGCTTATTATCCCTTCAGGCAGATAGCATCAAATCAGTGGAAGTAAGAACGACTTGAACCCCTTATAAATAAACTACTATTAAAACTTTATCCGGCATTGCGGGACTGATCTCTGCTGACTCAGACCAATATGGCCGAGGGTAACGTCGCCTTCACAAGAGGGGCCTACCAATTTTCGCATTAATAACTTATTTAATTATTTTTCAATAATCCGAACTTGCGGGACTGTATCCTGCTGACTCAGACCAATATGGTTGAGGGTAGCGTCGCCTTTACAAGAAGGGTATGCCACTGTAACTAAGATATTTTTTTAAAAAGTCTAAAGCGTGGAAATCGTTAAAGGATACATAAAAGAAGAGTTGGAACAAGTGATTCTATCTTGTCTATTTGTTTTTATTTTTCTTTACGTTCTCGTATTTATCTTTTAAAACTTTCATCAAAATTTGGTTAAATTAGACGTTGACGATAAACCAGTATTACAAGCTTTTGTGTACTTGGACGACCTCGGTATCTACCATCACTATACTACGTCTACAATGGGTGCACTTTCTAACGTATGTAGAGTGATAGTATTATATCGTGTTTTATAAATTGAAAGTTTGATATACGAATAACAAATCTTAAAATATAATCTAAAATTTATACACGTACTTTATCATGTCAAACACCCAAACTAAACTCTAAAGTTAGCATACAACTAGTTATGACAAGATAGGATCGTAGAGTAAAAAATGGGGCTCAAAGTCGACGTTAAATAAATATGCAAGATTCGATTTGAATTGGAAAAATATCTAATTAATAAAGTTTGAAGTGATATATGCAATTGCCACTGTTAATAACCGAGCATTTTACAAATCGTTTTAAATTGATGGATCAAGAACGTTCGTGCGCGTCAACCCCCGTTTCAAACCCTCGAAAATTGAGAGAGAAAGAAAGTAATGGAAACGGACGATTGGGGTTTTAGTGCGGAGGAACTCGATTTTCTTGAAAAGGATGCAATCAATCGGGTCGCTCAACGAAATAGCAGTGCCGGTGCTACCACCACCGGTTCCGGCACTCGTGGACCGTCAAACTTTTACACCGGCGCTCATTCACACTCCACACCAACCGCGAAGCCAATCTGCGAGTCTAGTTTTAATAACAAGGTCAATATTCACTTAAATATTCTCTTTTTTTATTCAATTTATGTTGATTTTCATATTTATGTCATCTGTATGATATTATTGTTGATTGATTTATCTTCATGATGTGCATATCTGCTAGTGAGTGTTGTGATTTTCTATTATGATGTGTTTTTTTTTAATATTCAACGTTATGTGGATTATCTATACCAAAATTGTTGCTAAATCATAGAACATAGATCAATGAACAGTTATCAGTATAACCTAAGCTTGTGCGAAAGCAGTGGTCAATCAGTTCGTTTGTTTGATTGACACCCTAATTTGTCTATGAGAGTTGTGTTTATATATAAAGTTGGCAGAGTAGGTCATAGGTGCATGTAGATCAATATTTCTCTGGTATTAGCTGTATGATAATAGAAGGCAAAACTATGTCAACTGATGCGGTTTTATTTGGTGATTGTGCTGGAATAAGATCTGATGCATCATAGCACACCAACCATATATTACGTTTTAACCATGTAATTGAGTACATGGAGGATATTGTGCTAAATAATATGCGTAAGTATTACTAAACAAAACTTGACTTGCAACCTCCCAAGACTGTTTTCAGAAAAAAGTGCTCTTACATCATTACATGATTCACTTGGAAAGTCGAATGTAGTAGTTCCATTCAATCAGGGATATCCGACCTTGAAAAAGCATGTTAATCAGTTAGTCGTCTTGCTGGTATATGTATTGCAGGCATGACATGTTTCTTTTTTGTAATCGAGCACATAGTCATCGAAGGTGCAAAAGGGGAGCCTTGGGTCTCAGTGCAAGGCGCTTAAAAAGCGAGGGCTTTTTAGGTGAGGCTTATAGTATCAAATTTCAATTGTTAGGGATTTTAGACATGTTTTAGGCTTTTTAGGGCTAGTTTAGGTTGATTCCAGGCTTGTTGAGGGTTGGTCTAATTGGTTTAGACCTGTTCAGATGATTTTTGGCTGGAAAACTTGGCCTGAAAAATGCCCCTGAGGGCCTGAGAGTGGGGCTCTAGAAGCAAGTGAGATGGCCACGCTGGACCTGAAAAGTGAGCCTGGGTGAGCCTTGACAACAGAGATCGAGCATGAGGTCGACTAAGAGATTCTAGAAACTTGTGAATCAAACCAACTACATATGTATTGTCATCTATGTAGTAATATCCCGATATATCACCGATATATCAATGATAAGGTGGGGTTCGGCTACAAAGTCCATTTTTCCTACAAAGTGTACGAAGTCATAAAACACCACAATTTCAGCATAAAACACACTCAAAACCCACAAATAACATAGTGAAAATCACTAAAACACAATACCCAGACCTTAACAGTCCTTAAAAACTTCAAACCACCATTATACAACTATGAATATAAAACACAACATGATAATCAACATAAAACACACTAATGTTAGTCATTCGATAATCAAAGCCTTATCATCCAAAACACAACACAAAACCCACAAATTTGGTGTTTTAGTAATCTCCACTATGTTATTTGTGGGTTTTGAGTGTGTTTTATGGTTGACATTATGGTGTTTTATGCCTTTTTACACTTTGTAGGAAAAATGAACTTTGTAGCAACTCCCACCCATCAATGATATATCGTTATCGGTCCCCCGCTGAGATATCCGTGCAAAATATCGGTGCCGAAAATATCGATGCCGATAATATCGGCGATATTCACCGATATTCGATCGATATATCACCGATTTCCTGATATTAGTACCTTTCTTCTTATTTCTACCATTCGTCTTTCTTCTTATTGCTGCTATTAGTGTTTTAAGTCTTAATTGTTAGTTGTTATTGTTATATGTTAGTGTTTTAAGTCTTAGTCAGTTCATACTTGCTACAATTGTTAGTGTTTTGCAACTTGCAAAAGGTTAATTTGTTACTGGTAGTAGAGTATATTGAATTTGTTAGGGTTAAATTCTTATATATATAAATTTAGCATGATATTAAAATTACCGATATCCTACCGCGATAACCGATATCTCAAAAATCAGTCCTTGACCGATAATTCAATATTTTACCGCATTAACCGCTTAGATTGTCATGTCTTATGCTATAATGAGGCCCTCACTGTGAGGCTATTTGAAGTCTCATGAGTCATGACTCGTGATTGCTTGTCGTAAAATTGTAAGTGGATTTGACTTGGGTTTCATCACCTTAATTGCATGCTAATATAATTAAAAAGACTCACTCGTAAGTCCTAAATCTAGTTTGTGAGACTAAGAGCATTCACAATAAAGTTCTATATTTATGTGAGTGTAACCTCTACGTTTTTTAAAGTGTTGTAAATGGTTGTGAGTGGAGGAGAGAGAAAAAAGAAAAAATTACTGTTCACCAAAAATTTGGAGGAGATACTGTTCACCTCTATAATTTTTTAATATTTTTTGAAAGTGATTGTGAGTGGAGGAGAGAGAAAATGTAATGATAAAAGTATAAAAAATATTATTTAATTGAAAGAGAAGAGAAAATATAGTGTTTTTTAGTGTAATAATAGAGATAGAGTAAGAAATTCATTGTGAATGCTCTGAAAGCTAGTTTGACTTCTAAAAACATGAATGCCGAGTAATATGTAACTGTTTTTTCTCTGATGTTTTTTATTTCTGGGTTTATTTTTTCTTTTGTACATGTCTTTTAAAACCTTACTGTTTATCAAAAGTTTTCACTCCGCTGGTGTAATATTAATATCCCAAGTACGTATTTTGTTGGAAAAACGAATACAAGTCTAAAGCCTAGTAATCACTTTTGTAATCGGTGGCAACCAATATGAGCTTAAGAGGGAAAACACATACCCTTTTGTTTGAACCTATTAATGCCGGTTCGGCTTGCAAAATGCTTAAAATGTGTTTAATTGATTGTTGAGGTCATGAAGTAGCTGATTTTAAAAAAATGATTTAATAGTGAAGAAATACTGAACTACATTTCTGGTCAGATCACTTTCATGTCATTTTAATATGTTGTGATTACAATTATGCAAGATCTCATGAATAAGACGTAGTATTAACAGTGAAAATAAAGTCCCTTGCATAGAAAAAAGTTGCCTAACAGGTTTGTCAATTGGCTTGTTAGTAGTTAACAGGGATTGTTTTTAAATGAATATACTTATGTTGAACTAATGTCCCTTTATTCATGTATCTTAACTGGACACATGCATGAGAATCTGACTACTTTTATTTGGAAAATAGTTAAATTCTTTGCCAATTGCTTCAGGGAATCCAGCTGCAGTCACTACAAGAAATGTATCTGGTGAGCTATATTCCCAAGTTTATTTCTTATATGGCTGTTTTCATGTGTTATGTAACTTATGTTACAGATTTGTGGGTTTCCTTTTTCTAGGAGACGACTGTTCCAAGTCTCGGCCGATAGTGTCTATCAAGTTTTTTCTACATGCTAGTGGAAACATTGCTGCAAAGTTTGTGTATAACGAGGTGCCTCTTCAGCCTTACCTCTTAATAGATGTTCTAGTAGATTGCTAATAGATATGTAAGACTTGGATCAATATTCGATTACTCTCAGGTACTTGTTGCAGCATTACGTAAGGTTACCAAAGCAGCTTGGAATAGAGATGAAAGGTTTTCTTTTCGCTTTCAAGTGCCCGCATTTCATTTTATTTTGTAGTTTTTTTCTCTAAGTTTCGCCAGTTGCTTCTGTTCATGCAGATTGTGGCTGTTCCCGTTGTCATCTTTAGCAGAAGCGGAAAAAGTCATTGGAGAAATAACATGTTCTAACATTGAGGTGATAAAACTGTCACTTTCTTAGTTATGCTATCTGTAAATGATGTTTCCTATTCATATCACATAACATTTTTAGTTATACCCGTGGTTAATCCTCCTATGGGCATTTGTATCCTATTGCATCTAATCTGACACATGATTTTTTTTTTGTTATTTTCAGCTGTTTGATTGTAATTTTGCAGGTAGAAACTCTAGATCCATTGTTGCACCGTGCTATTGCTTCTGCCTCCGCTGTTCCAGATCTTCGAGGTACACGTTGTCATCTTGTAAAGCTCGTATATTAAGATGATATGGTTTCTAGTCAAGCGTGGCTTGTTGAGAAGAAGTGAGGAAGTCATAATTGGCATGATTATTATCCTCATCTTTAAAGCAATAGTGTGTGTCTATATATATACTTACAGACGTGGTGATGTTTTCTGGGGTGGCTATAATATTGAATTATTTCTAAAAAAACTAGAACTGGTTATTGTTTGCGGGCTTGTGTGGACATATCACACAAATATGCATGTTTTAAATAAATAATGAAGTGTACAAGTACTGGCAGGGGTGAGCATGGTTTAATCAATCTTTCTATTCTATATTTCTATTAGTGATAGTTAGGCACAGTTATAGTAGCATGTAATCATCATATGATTTTACAAAACATGTTTATGACGTTAGTATCTATAAGAATGCGATAGTCTTTACAAACTTTGATTAATTAATATCATATCTAACAAGGATTTAGATCATATTAAATGTGATAAAATCTCTATTAGAGCACTTCAACACTTAAAGAAACAAAAGAGTAAAGAGAGAAGAGAAAGTGAACAATAGTGAATCTTAGATCGTTTAACGTGCTCAGTTTTGTCTTTCTGTTATTGCTTCTCTTGTTAAACGCGTTCATTTTTTTGTTCTGTGTTGCTCAGACCGTTATGACCGGATACCTGATAGCATTGAATCAAAGCTTTTACCATTTCAGCGAGAGGGTGTTAGGTATGTGATAACATAGACTAATATGTGCTTTCTATTGTTCATTATCTTTTTGTTGCATCCCACATTGATTTCCTTATGGCTATTTTCAAATATATAGTGTTTTCTGTTATTGCAGGTTTGTATTGCAGCATGGTGGTCGTGTCCTCCTGGCTGATGAAATGGGTCTTGGAAAGACTCTTCAGGTAAACTATATAATGACAAATGTTATTATATAAATATAGAGTGTGCAACACGGTAACATCATTCTTTATTTATGCAGGCTATTGCTGTAGCGGCTTGTGTTCGTGACTCATGGCCTGTTCTTGTTCTTACCCCATCTTCATTGCGGCTTCAATGGGCTATTGTCAGTGTTCTCTTTTAATCCCTGTTTCCTATGAATGTGACGAGTTTGATCATTATGCACTTACAAATAATGGTTCACACTTTACACAGATGATTCAGCAATGGCTAGACATCCCTTCATCAGATATACTTGTATGATATATTCGTTTTACTTTTACTCTCTTTCTGCTAATCCTTTCATTCTACCTTCGCATATGAAGAAAATTTCTCATTTTGCAGGTAGTTTTGTCTAGTTATAGTGGGTCAAACAAGGGCGGCTTCACAATAGTTCGATCAAACACCAAGGAAATGTACGTCTTGATGGATTATTCAACATTGTATCATACGATACTGTTCCCAAAATTCAAGGCATTCTAATGAGCTCAGATTTTAAGGTACACAGCCTGATACTTTGTATCAAGCTATTTATGTTAATGACGAATTCTTTATTTAGGTTGTGATTGCTGAGAGTCACACTTTTTAAAGAATGCCCAAGCGAAACGAACTAGTGCATCACTTCCGGTATTACAGGTAACTCTCTCACATCTCTTTCTATTCAGGAAGTTTATGATTTATTTGTATACTTTACAAAGTAAAGAGATACATTTGATACATATATATCCTGGGGGAGGATCAATACAAAACAATCTTAACCTAGGAAGTTTAGGAACCGGGTCAAACGAACTCCGATTGACCTGATTCCAGCGGCATTGGAACCATCTCTCGAATCCTATTCAATTATATATAGGGTTTAGCTTTAGGGTTTATCTTTTAGCTTTAGGGTTTAGAGTTTAACTTTTAGGTTTTAGCTTTAGGGTTTAGCATAAGTATTTAGGATTAAGATGTTAGGGTTTAGGGTTAAGGGGTTAGGGTTTTTGGTTAGGTTTCGATGAGCCGGTTCCAACGCTACTATTGGAATGAGCTCAATCGGAGTTCGTTTGACCTGGTTTTCTACACTTCCTAGGTTAAGGACATTTTGTACCGGATCTTTACCCAATACATCCTTATCACACATACGCCATATATATGCACACCCTTATAAATAATGTATCTATAGTCTACACATCAACACTTGGTATTCAGTTGTAATGTGAGTGAACTTTAGTGACAGTGTTAACAAAGTAAAGCTGACGTGTTTACTTTTTTCATGAAATATAGAAAGCTCAATATACAATGTTGCTTAGTGGAACTCCTGCTTTATCTCGGCCGATTGAGCTATTTAAACAGGTCATTAATTTTTTCTAGACTCCATGTATTTATTAAGTGTCATGGAATTAATATTGTTATCTGGTTTAAACCTTTGCATGTTTTTAACAGCTTGAAGCATTGTATCCTAAAGTATACAAGGACGTTCATGAATATGGTAAACGATATTGTCAGGGTGTAAGATGGATTCTTTGCTAGCAATTTCTATTTTCGTTACAACTTTTTTTCCTCCAGAAATTAGTTGAGGAAAGTTTACTCTGATACTTGTGATGTTTTTTTCCAGGGAATTTTTGGAATGTATCAAGGTGCAAGTAATCATGAAGAACTGCACAATTTAATAAAAGCAACTGTGATGATACGAAGACTCAAAAAAGACGTTCTCTCTGAGCTTCCTGTGAAACGAAGGCAACAGGTATCTATTTTATTCAACCAAATTTTTTATTCAACAGATTTGATTTATGAAACAAACCATTTGTTACATCATCATATTGAACTGCATAGAGTTATGAAATGAACGTGGTGTATTTTGTAATTATTATCATCTTTTCCAAATATTCTCTTACTTTCAGGTTTTCTTGGACTTGGCTGACAAGGACATGAAGCAAATCAATGCTTTATTCTGTGAGGTAGTTTAAACTAATTTAACCACACTGGAAAAAAGTTTACTGTTTATATTGTTGACTAATAACACTGAACGGTTTAAGCTGTTCCCTCTTGTTTGGAATTTCATGGTCTACTTTGTCCTAATATCATTAAAATCACCAAGTCCCTTCATTTCAAATTGGAAATTGTCATGTCTTCTTAAATTTGAGTTATTATATCACCAATGTATAATACGTTTTTTCCATTGTACAGTTGGAAGTAATTAAAAGCAAAATTAAGGCGTGCAGGTCAAAAGGGATGCCGAGTCTCTTAAGTTTACAGAGAAGAATATAATAAACAAGGTACGCATGCAACCCTTAAGCTACTTTGTCATGTAAAGTTATATATGTTCATTTTCTTGTCGGGCCAGATTTATACAGAGTCTGCAGAAGCCAAAATCCCAGCTGTTCTGGATTACCTGGGAACTGTCATTGAGGTATAATAACATTATTCGAAACCAAAATTAGCAGCTTGTCGTAACAATCTGATCCCATGTTTAAATATTGTCAAACACTGTTCTTTTCTGCTGTTTGTTTGCAAAAGTTATATACAACTTAATGAGTTAATTGGTCCTATTGCAGGCAGGGTGCAAGTTTATCGTGTTCGCTCATCATCAGCCAATGATAGATTCAATACATCAATTTCTTCTGGTAAGACAATTATTATATTTTTATGTCTTGAGTAAAATGCCCATTTTTGTCCCTGAGGTTTGGCCAGTTTTGCGACTTACGTCCAAAGGTTTGTTTTTTCGCATCTGGATCCAAAAGGTTTGAAATTTTGTCATTTTCATCCGCTTGTTAATCCATTCGTTTAATCAGGGGTATAGGGCAATTGGGTTTTTTTTCACTTAATGTAAAGACTGAATTGCCCTTTAGGTTGATGGAAATACCCCTACCTTAACGGAGAAAAATGGATGGAGTTAACGAGCTGAATGAAAATGACAAGATTTCAAACCTTTTGGATCCAGATGCTGAAAAACAAACCTTTGGACGAAACTGGTCAAACCTCATGGACGAAAATGACATTTTACTCTCGATGTCCTTTTAAATGCTAGATATTTATTACCTTTGCCTAATTTTCAGAAAAAGAAGGTTGGTTGTATTCGTATAGATGGTGGCACTCCAGCAGGATCAAGACAATCCTTGGTTAATGATTTTCAGGAAAAAGATAATATCAAAGCTGCAGTGGTATTGAATTTTCTCTCTATATTCCACCTTCGATGTACATATACGTTTGTGATTTATTCTTTTTTATTTTATGCCTAGCTTTCAATCAAAGCTGGTGGTGTTGGGTTAACGTTAACTGCAGCAAGCACAGTTATATTTGCTGAGCTTTCTTGGACTCCGGGCGACATTATTCAAGCTGAAGACCGTGCTCACAGAATTGGCCAGGTAATTAATTATAATTTTCTTCTATGAATTATTTTAGTTGAGCAATAAGCAACTTTTTTGTACATTTGCAGGTGTCATCGGTGAATATATACTTTCTCCTAGCAAATGACACGGTTGATGACATCATATGGTATGTCAAGATCAATTACTATCTTTTGAATATTATTATTTGTTCTTCATGCACTGAAATCAATTACTTTTATTGTTCAGGGACGTTGTACAAAGCAAGTTAGAAAATCTTGGACAGGTAGGTCCTGCTCTTTCAGCGTTTGTTGTATCTTTATTCGATGAAAAATTAAGAATAATTGATTTATGGTGATGTATAGATGCTCGATGGCCATGAGAATTCCCTGGAAGTTTCGGTAACCCGGCTACTATCAGTAGAAGCCCTGCAAAGCAGATGACATTGGATTCCTTTGTGAAGCGTTGTAACTCACTCACATCGGAACAACAATCTAATCCAAAACATCCAAGGTTGTCTGACACGGACGGAAAACAACCAATCTGATATGCAGTATTATGTTTTTTAGCCGGAGCTTAACATATTTTTTGGTTTTTAGTATGTTTAGTCTCCTTTGTCTACTGTGTAGTGTTTGCTTGATCTTTGATCTCTTTTGGTAGTTTCATAGGTTAATTTTTTTTTATAATTTGGCTCAAATCATTCATGTAATGCATTAGAGATCACTGAATGTTGGTTCTTACACTTATGTTGATGACATAGGTTTCTAAGGCACAGCAGTGCCTCGCTTGTGGTAGAAACAAGGCATAAAAATGCTGAAAAACAGTTGCAGGAAAAATGGGAAAGATATAACACTAGCATAGAAAATTTGAAAACTAAGGCCATATGCATATTTTTACAAATAAAAAAAAAAGTAAAAAGTTAAGTAATATAAAAAACAAATTTTGGTGTTGATAGTGTTGCACAATGAGAAAATAGATTGAACATAAAAACTACAAAAACATTGAAACTCTTTTAACAAGAAAATTACTACCGGTAGAAAGAAAATGATTTCCGCTAATGTAGCCGAACTTAGCTGAATAATCTGTTACTGTTACTCGATCAATTCACTCACTCAAACAAGCCTGATAAGCGGAATTGGCAAGGGCGACTTGTCACATCTGATTTCTTGGTGGGCCCGGATTTGGGATATATTTGTAACAAATTAATATAGATATTCACAATTAATACATCGAAGTCTTGGATTTATAAAATACTATTACAAATTTCAAATGTCCAAATATTCAAATATAATACAAATCGAAAGTTTATATAAAAGATCCACAGACGGATCGGATAAATAACCAAAATGATTATGTAAACAGACTACTAGGTTTCATGCATTGAGTTGCAAATTTCACTTAAGCTTTACTGGGCAGCTTCCAGCCTATTTACGTACTTTTCAACCTAGCTTAGTGTTTTGAAGATACGTCAATTGTCACTGTTAAATACAAATAACCGACACATTTTGAAAACATTTCAAAATCATTTTATGTACAAATGGTACATATATTTTCATAAATAACTTGGGATAAACTATTTCTCATGTTATCAGTTTTACATGCTTGTCAATACATATGGAGCCTAATAACTAGCCGGGATCATAATTAATCGACACACCACTTTAATACCCTTATTGGGAAAACCCGTATTGGGTTATAAAAATAGTTTATTATAGCATTCTGTCAGGTGTATGCCCCACCTCGTGCTTAAGTCGTGGCGTTTGAATTAAATGAGCCGAGGATATCCAGGACACGGTCGTATTAACCTCCAATGTTTAAGTTATCAAGCAATACGAATTAAAACAGATTATTTGGATTCCTAACACATTGGTCATCCATGCGGTAATAATATACCGTATCCCAAGTCCGTATAGGGAAAATAGGTTAAGAGTATTTACCTACTTAAATATTTAAAATCCAAAGATAAATAGATATAAGGACAGCCGTTTAAACAAAACAACTAACAAGGTTGCAATTTACTAGACGCCCTTATTCTGGAATGAATGGTATAATAACCCATTAAAATGTTAACGGGTCTTATTCAAGCCATATGATTTGGACCGGTTAACTATAATATAAAGAAAACGGTACGGTTCGGTAGATTAAGCGGTGACCGGATAGAATGTGTTTTGAACCCTCACAAGTACTAAGACTTGTATAAAGGGGGCAAACAACAATACATTCTGATTATTAATGAATTTGACCCAATTCGGTTAACTTATATAAACTAAGTTACATAAGTCAACCATACGCGCATAGGCGGTATCGGGTGATTGGATGACTGAATGTCAAGTTCATTATGCCAAAAAATGATTATTAAGTTACCACATCAGTAGGTAATACATTTATGTTCATTATGATTTAAAACCAATTTATGCACAAAATGGCAAAATCGGCATTTTTATGGCATAATATAAGAACTTGCATAAAACCAGACAATTGATTATGATCACATAGTATAACATCAGAGAGTTATCCTACACGTAAATATGATCATAATGCAACTTCAAATTGATAAACTTTCAAGTGATAACGGAAGGCTAAACAACACTCAAATAATGAAAATTGAAAACCTGCTTGATTGAACTGATAATACGAATACAATAAAAGCAAATGCAAACTACAAATATAAATACTTGAGCGCCACTACTCCACTACCTATCAAAAAGGAAAATAACTAGCTACCACTATGCCACTACTTTACTAATTCAAAGCAATAAAATAGGAACCGACTTGGACTAAATATCACGTGTAGACCAAGCCAACTTATGACTGTTGGTGGTGTTGATATTTTAACACTCCCCCTTAACACCAGCACTTTCCATTCCCAAACAAGCTCTAAAATTTTTCAAGGTCTGAACCGGCAACCCCTTGGTTAGGACATCTGCAACTTGTTCTTTAGTATCCACATATATAAGGTCCACTTATCCACTTAGCACCTTTTCTCGAATGAAATGATACTGAACTTCAATATGTTTGGTCCTTGCATGAAAAGTTGGATTAGCAGCCACCTTTATTGCTGGTTGATTATCACAGAAAAGCTTTACTGGCTGATTACACTCCTGGTTCAGATCTTTCAGCAGCTGAGTTAGCCAAACAAGTTCCTGTGCTGCTGTAGCAGCAACTTTGTACTCTGATTCAGCAGTCGACATGAGACAGTCGGCTGCCTTTTACTTCACCACGAAATTGGACTTGACCCGAGCTGAAAAAGATATCCTGTAGTTGACCTTCGAACATTAGGACACCTGCATAATCTGAGTCACAAAATCCAACCAAACTAGATTCTACTGTCTTGGTAAACCTGACCCCAAAGTCAGCTGTTGCTTTTAAATATCTTAAAACTTGATGCACTTCAAACAAATGTGGCCTCCGAGGGTTCTGCATAAACCGGCTGAGAACGCCCACAACGAAAGCTATGTCTGGCCTGGTTAGTGTTAGGTAGATCAAGCTGCCTACCATTTGCCGATACGACGTTGCATCCTCTATCTCTCGGCCTTCATCAGAGTACAACTTTAAATTTGGTTCATATGGAACAACAACAGGCTTTGAGAGTTCCATACCAAACTTTTTGATGAGATTCATAGTATACTGCCTTTGACGCAAGAGCAACCCTGCGCCTTAATATTTCACTTCCAAACCAAGAAAGTGTTGGAGCACGCCTAGGTCCTTCATTTTGAACCTGGTCTGAAGATTCTTTTTCACTTGTTCGATGACTTCTTCCAAATCTCCTGTAATTACCAAGTCATCAACATATACGAGAACTATAGCAGTTTTTGAACCAAACCTTCTGACGAACAAACTGGCATCTGCTGGTGTACTAGAAAATCCATTGTGCTCCAAGAACTCTGCAATTTTACCATACCAAGCACGGGGCGATTGTTTCAGCCCATAAATTGCCTTCTTCCGTTTACACAGTTTACACACGTACCTCGGTTTGGCTGCATCAACGAACCCCACTAGTTGTTCCATGTGTATCACATGATCCAGATCCCCATAAAGAAAAGCATTGTGCACATCCATTTGGTGCAACTTCCAGCCCTTATTTACTGCGAGTGCTAAGATGACACGAACTGTAGTTAACTTAGCAACAGGGCTGAAAATGTCTTCATAATCAAGACCACTCTGCTGTGAAAACCCACGGGCAACTAACCTTGCTTTCAACCTCTCAATCGAGCCATTTGCTGCCCTTTTTATCTTGTATACCCATTTACACGTAACTGGTTTAGTGTCAACTAGAAGGGGACCAACTCCCAGGTTTGGTTGCTAATTAGAGCAGCCATTTCAGCTTCCATGGCTAACATCCACCGTGACTTTGACTTGCTTCCTCAAACGTTTCTGGTTCATCAAAGTCTTCCTCAACAGTAGAAACATTGGCTCCTGCATACCTTGGATTCGGCCTTCTCACTCGTGTTGGGCGCCTGAGTTGAGGTTGTTGGACCTGAACTTGTTCTTGAGGTTCTATTTGTACTCCTTCATCGGGTGTTACTTGCACTGTTGGGCAACCATCTGATTCATCTTCACTAAACGTCAACTGAACCTCTGAGGCCTTAAGAAAATCCTCCTTGAGTTGAACTATGTCGGGTAAGAGTTCTTTCTCTGTTGACCACCAAGAAGAGGATTGTCACACCCTCAATTTCCACTTGCGGAGTTTTACCGCGAGGCATGTGAACAAACCAGAATCTGAGACACTAGTAACGTCGAACGACTCTATATGATTCATTAATACGTTTTCCAAAATCATTTGTTTAACCTTTCATAGTTAATTTTAGATTGCCTTAGTTTGGTTTCAATGTTTAGCGGAAGCATTAGTTTTTAAAGTCGAGCGGAAGCATAAAAATAAAGTAAAGGAACGGGCGCCAACACAAACGCCAAAACTAAAGAAAAACCCAAAACAATGTTTGTAAATGAGACTCGATAAAAGATGTCTTGATCAATGCAAGTGAGTGCACCTAGAGCTCCTAGCGTCTTGAGAAACATGTAAAGAAACAAGTGTCAACATTAAAGAAGAGTGAGTTCACAGGTTTTCATAAATTCGTTTGTTCGGTCATAAGTTTGTTTCCCCCATTATCCCTAACCCGGGATAACGATTTAGTTCCATTATTCCCAACCCGGAATAATACTGATAGTTCCATTATTCCTTACCCGGAATAATAATGATGTTCCATTATTCCTAACCCGGAATAATAACGTTGTTGGTTCCATTATCCCTAACCCGGGATAATATTGTTGATTCGTAATTAAGTTCAATGTTAACATGTAGGTAGCTAGCCTAAAGTTATGTCACGTAAGTGTTCGCGATCGAAGTTGACTGTTGTGCCTCCGTGTTGCCAGGCCTATCACTGACCATGGCGAAGTTAGACCAAATTATTCACCCGTTGACCATACCCGGTCGGCTAGCGCGACTAGCTCGGATGGGGCTTGTCGGGCCCAGTAGTACTACTTATAATTTCCCCGCTATCTAACCCAATACTAACGATCCGAGAGATTGTCGAGGACTTGTGTGATATAGCTGCTTAGTGACCATAACGTACATTAACATTAACTTAGTTACCGAATAGTTTAATGACGTTAATTTCGTATAACGTAAAGATATAGAGTTGTAGAGTGTATACATGTTTCTCCCCCTGTTGTTTAAAACCGGATAAAATTAGGGGCCGTGAACTCACCTTTAGTTGCTCGGTTAGTGTAACACAGAAGTTGCAAATGATGGGACCGTTAATTGTGTCCTAACAAGTCAATTGATTTAGAGTTAGTGTGTGAACACACTGATACAAGCCCTACACATACTAACACACAATGCGGTACATAAAATGACAATTCCTAAGATTCAAATCATGCATGCAAGTATCATCATACCAATATAGTGATCAAAACAATTTATCATGAACACGATCAATCCATACAACACTTTGGTACACACATTCGCAAGTTATCAAATTTCAGCTTATATACTCATAATTAGGCTGTTTTCAAGGATTTTTATAAAATAGTTCCAACATTCCAAAAATTCCAATTATTTTACAGAAGGTGTCAACTATACTGTAGAATTTTATATAAAATTTTCAAGTCCTAACACCTTACCAATTATTCATAAATATTAATATGCTAGGCTGCAGTCAGATTCGTCGTTATCTGACTACAGTCCACGAGAGAATTTATTTAAAAATCACCGTTCGTCCAATTAACAAAATTCAGTGGGAGTTTCCCGGAAATTTCCATATCTAGTTGCTGTACAAATTTCATGATTCGACTCTCTACAGATTATTAAATCCGACTCGATAAACAACTAACAAATTTTCAGAATTTTCACAGCTTCAGTCACTAAACTTGATTGGCCACTTAAAAATATCAAACGACTTCAGAAAAATATGAATCCAGCGCCATTAGAAGAGTTTTTTCAAAACTATACGTTTTAGACTTCAGAAAATCCGTTTTTCGATAAATAATAACCAAGTTACAGCCAGTTGAAGTTGGCTGTAAACACCATTCAGCATCCTGATTTCAGCATTTTATCGCAATCTAACCCGCTTAAACCATCGATACATTAAATATAAGCGATCAAGAACAGAATTACCAATCATATATCATCATATATATCATACCCATGCAAACCCTAATCATAACATATAGTTTTTATCACACAAAACGCAGCCTAGTGTTTCTTGATTCCGCTAATCTTCATAATCGCAACTAGCATAATTAATCGACTAACATCATAACACTACATTCAAGCATGATCAAGAGTTTATAATCCTAGTATAACTTTGCAAACAATGATAAACCCTAACCTTTTACACCGAAGATCAATGAACCGTGAGCGAGATGGGAGTGGATTCGGTTTGAAGGTGATCGCGACCGAGAAGGAGAATGGCGAGGGGAGGGCTGCCGCGATCAAGAGGGATGTAGCAAGGCTGTCTTGCGATCGAGAGGGTGAATGGGAGGCTGCCGTCGGCTGTTTAGCTATTAGAGTTTGTGTGTTTTGTTTGTGAAGCAATGCACATGCATGTATGTGTATACATAGCGCAAGAGGTAAAGAGAAAAGGGAAGGGTTTGCGGTTTGGGTGCTCGCGGCTGCAAGTGGTTCGGGTGGGTCGGTTTGGGTCTACAACTTGGTCCTCAAGTTTTGGTTAACTCCTTGAGTCGCAAGGAAATGAGGTCGGCTCGTGTCGCGGCTCGGTTCGATTCGTCTATATATTTACTATATCTTTTATAAATAAACACCATGAAATCAAGACGTAACATAATAATTCACCAACTTATAAACGTTTAACACACTTAGCACGTAATTCATTTGACAAGTTCACTAAATTATCGTAATTATTTCGAGCGTGCAATTTAAGTCTCCGAATCAATTTAACGTAGGAACGAATAACCGTGAAGTAGTGCGTTTAAGATATCTGAAAAACCGGGATGTCACAAGGATTCATCAAATACCACATTTCTGGACACATAGCACTTTCCATTTGATGGATCACAGCACTTCCATCCTTTTCGTTGTGTATCATAACCAACAAAAATGCATCGAATCGCCTTTTTATCAAGGGTGGGCCTGAGATGTTTAGGTACAATAACATAGCAAACGCAACCAAAGACACGAAGATAACTTACAGTAGGCTTCACATTATACATTTTCTCAAATGGCGACACAAATCCAATGCCCTGCTGTGGTATTCTGTTGATTAAATGTGCCGCAGTACGCATTGCTTCAGCCCAGAAACGACCAAGGACATTCTTCCCATGCAGAATGCTTCCCGTTACCTCTTCAATATGCATGTTTTTGCGTTCAGAAACCCCATTCTGATGTGGTGTATAGGGGCAGGTAAGTTGTCGTTGAATCTGGAATTCATCCAGAAACCTGTTGAAGTCATGTGACACATACTCACCACCATTATCTGAGCGTAATACTTTGATCTTTTTGCCTGTGTCTCGTTCTGCTTGCACTCGAAACTCCTTGCTTCACCTTTTTCTTTCATGAAAAATACCCAAACAAAACGAGAAAAATCATCTATGAATTCAATCATATAACGCATACCTCCCAAGGATTGTTACTTGACTGGACCGACAACATCTGTGTGATGAGTTCGAGAGGTTCCCGAGACTTGAATTTCGATGCAGTGTAGGGTTGTTGACGAGCTTTACCGAACTGACAGGCTGCACACACTAAGCCTGTTTGCACACTGAACTTAGGTAGCCCAGAGGCCGACTCCTTTGACATCATTTTTCCCAACTTCTCATAATTGACATGCCCTAGCCGCATATGCCATAAGTCAACGTTCTGATTGCTCTTTGTCTTTTCCGTATAAGCAGACTTGGCTAAAAGAACATAAACTGTTTCTTTTCGATGGCCTTCAAGAACAGGGATTGACTTTGTCTCGAATTCTTCAAATACTTTCACATCAGTGGGGCTGAATAACACATATTTTCCACCTGCAGTCATCTGTGGAACTGAAAGTAGGTTTTTCTTCATATCTGGGACATGATACACCGCCTCCAAGGTTAAGTCTTCTTTGTTGGAATCTGAAGGGAATACGACATCACCAACATGTGCTATCGAGTGTCGTGAATTGTCTGCAATCACAACCACTCTATCACCTCCATACTTTACTGGATTCACGAGTCTTTCTTTTTCCCCAGTCATATGATTCGAGCATCCCGAATCGAGTATCCATTCATCCAACTTGTTGGCTTTCTTTTCGATGGTGGCTGTGAACGTTGTGGCTTCCTCCACATAGGCTACGCAAGCCTCTGCATCCCATCCTTCCTCAACCTGCACGGAGGCAGAATTTCCTTCTTCTTGTGGTTTGGACCTGCAGTTACGAGACAAGTGTCCCTTCTTTCCACAATTATAACATTTGAAGGAACGTTTAGTGTTATACCTCGTCTTCTTTTCACCAGAGGATTCTCCCTTATCGCTGTCACGACCTTTCCTCTCATATTTGTGCCCCTTCGAATGATCAGAAACGGGTTTCCTGTTCTGATGTGAGCCTGATCGGAATCTGTTTCTCCCCTTATCTGCATAAAGAGCTTCAACTTCTATCTTGACCGGAACAGATCCAATAGAAAGACCAGCCATTTGCTTAGCCAAGGCCTCCTGCCCGGCCAGAAGGTTTTCGAGCTCTCCCAGAGATGGCTGGTTGGGCCACCCTGTACAGCAGCAATAAAACTCTGAAATTCAGGCCTGAGGCCATGAATTATAATACATTTCATTCGTGCATCACCGATTACAGCCTGCTGATCGAGATCCCCAATTTCATGGCACAAAGACTTGACTTTGTGAAAGTATTGCGGAATCGCTAGGTACTTCTGAGTGATGGACAACAGTTTGTTTTCTAGCAGTTGTAACCGAGTATCATTCTTTTTTTGAGAACAATACAGATAGAGTATCCCAGGCTTCTTTGGGAGTCTTCGATTCTCTGATGTGATCAAGCAATTCGTCTTCAATTGTTGTTTTCAGAACAAACATAGCCTTTCCAGCCTTTATCCTCCACTTCCGTAGGACCCCTTCGTGATTTTCGTTTGCCGGCTCAACGGTGTCGGTTCCTTGAACAATTTCCCACAGGTCTTGGCCCTGCAGGTATGACGACAAGCAGGTAGACCAAGTCTTGTAGTTTTGATTGTTCAATTTCTTCACACCTCCGATCAATTGCAAATCTGACATCTTGAACCCGAAGCTCTGATACCACTTGATAAACTTTCAAGTGATAACCGGAAGGCTAAACAACACTCAAATAATGAAAATTGGAAAACCTGCTTGATTGAACTGATAATACGAATACAATAAAAGCAAATGCAAACTACGAATATAAATACTTGAGCTGCCACTACTCCACTACCTATCAAAAAGGAAAATAACTAGCTACCACTATGCCACTACTTTACTTATTCAAAGCAATAAAATAGGAACCGACTTGGACTAAATATCATGTGTAGACCAAGCAAACTTATGACTGTTGGTGGTGTTGATATTTTAACAGAAATCAGTAGCTAACATGGCTAATTCGGGTCAGAATCGAAAGTCAAAGCAGAAGTCAAACTGCTTGACTTTCGGTTGCGAACCAAGTAATAAACTGGAAATGACGGGCAGAATATGTTTAGATATGTTCTAATATGTTATAGCGACTGATATAATGTCAAAAATATGATTTTAGATGTTTATAAGTTCAATTTATAAGTTTTCCGTAGAACTGCGTTTTGACTTTTATTTTATTATAACTTTGACCCGTCATTTGACCAACTTAACGTGATCTTCAGTAGGTGCCCTCTCAGGGGATTATCACCTACCTTATTATGACCACGTAACCATGTTCAATTAAAACAATGGCTGGACCATAGTGGTCTTAACCGAAAGTTAAAGCAAAAGTCAATTTGCTTGACTTTCGGCTAAATACTTAGCCTATAAATGAAATGAACCTAGGAGGAACACTTACTAGTGATCTAAGATTAATAAGAATTTAGATGGGAGGCTTCCTTTGGCCAGGAAACACTCCAAAAGTAATAGAGAAGAAGAAATGAGAATGAGCAAAGACTGAGGCACACATTGTTTGTTATTTATAGTTGAAGAGGTATTGTTGGATTATGACAAGTGTTAGGGGTTGTTCTAATGTGTCTCCAGGTATGTAGTGAGGTGTTAGAAACTGAGCAAAAGTGGAAGAATGCGGAATACATGGAAGTAAATGTAGACTGCCTTGGTCTGCAAGTGAAACTACCAGCACCGAGTCTTACGGACCGTAAGCGCCTCAGGCTTACGGTCCATAAGCCTTGTTTAGCGCCCATGGTTTTGAATTACTTACAGTCCGTAGACACTAAAGGTTTACGGTCCGTAACCGCCTACCAGTTATAATATTATCACATACTTACGGTCCGTAAGCACATAAGGCTTACGGTCCGTAAGAGTCACTCAGAGGCCAATAAAATGGCATGTTGACATAAATAGTCCACCCACATCCAATTTTCCACTATTTTACACAATTAGTCCATCTCGTCCAACATTGTTGCATATTTGAGAGTACATTGGACACGTGTTGCCATATGATTCGATATAATTTTTTTCGAAGGTGTTACATCCTCACCCCCTTAAAAGAAATCTCGTACTCGAGATTTTATTCAAATAGATAGGGGTACTTTTGTCTCATAATAGAATCAACCTCCCATGTATATTCGGGCCCACTATGGGCATCCCATTTGACTTTCACGATGGGGATTATTTTCTTTCGGGGCTTTTTAACCTGTCGATCCTCGATCGAAATTGTTTCTTAGTGAACTTCAGGTTTTCATCAATCTGCACATCATGGTGCGACATTGCTAGTGACTCATCGGCTAAACATTTCTTTAAATTGTATATGTGGACCACATCATGGATTCCACTGAGTTCCTCAAGTAGCTTAAGTCTATAAGCCACGGAACCGACACATTCGATTATCTCGAATAGTCCAATGTATCTCAGGCTCAATTTTCCCTTCTTTCCAAATCTCATCACACCTTTCCAAGGTGATACTTTTAATAAAACTTTGTTCCAATTTGGAACTTAAGAGGTTTAGGCCTCTTATCAGCATAACTCTTCTGCCTATCACGGGCAACTTTGAGCCTATCACGGGTGTGAACAATCTTTTACGTGGTCTCAAGTACTATCTCAGGTCCTGATAGTTGGGCTTCCCTAACTTCAGCCCAACAAATGGGCGTTCTGTACTTTCTCGCATACAAGGCTTCAAATGGAGCAACCTTGATGCTAGTATGATAACTATTATTGTAGGAGAATTCAATTAGGGGTAGATTATCATCCCAACTACCTCCTAAATCAATCACACATGCTCTCGGCATGTCTTCCAATGTCTGAATGGTAGGTTCACTTTGTCCATCAGTCTGTGGATGGTAAGCCGTACTGAAATTTAATCTCGTGCCCAATGATTGTTGAAAACTTTTCCAAAAGTGAGATGTATATCTAGTATATCTATCAGATACAATAGATACATGCACTCCATGCAAAGACACTATCTCGTCCACATATAATTTGGCCAATTTGTCAGAACTGTAAGTCTCCTCATTGCAAAAAATGTGCTGATTTAGTCAGTTTATCGACAATTACCCAAATCGTGCCATTGCCACATTTGGTCTTCGGTAACTTGGTAATTAAGTCCATAGTTACCATCTCCCATGATTTCAAGTTGTTGTAGCAGTCCTGATGGTTTCTGATGTTCGGCTTAAACTTGCGAATGTGTTAGACATTTAGCTACGTAAGTGTTAGACCTTAATACGTTTTAACCAAAAGTCGCAGTGGAAAATACGGACCTCAAAATTTCTTTTTTTAAATATTCTAACATACTTGAAAACCATTTAAAAACTATTCCTTTAAAAGAATTACATCATTCATCTTTAATTAATGTACCAAATATAAATGCGAATACAAACTAAGTGACCACCCTTCCATACAATCCATGTTCAATAACTCGATCTTAGCCCCCTTGTCCTTCGTCATAAATGATAATGATCCATGTAACCTACAGTCACGATAAACAACCGACCCATTAGTAAATGGCGGCATTTTATATATATATTTTAATGCATATAGTTAAACGACCATAACGCATTCTAACTACGTAAGCTATGTCATTCGATTACTCTTCCAACATCATTCAATTGAATCCACCCTTGACTCTTCGATAGACCATCGTTCTTATACCTGCAGTTCCATTTTATACTCAAGCAATACGATTAGCAACACAATATCTTGACATATTGAAAACCCACATTTTTACATACACATTTACCGATTTGGTTTACATTCATTTGATAACAATACGTGTAAACACTTCCATATATTCATTTAATTATTTACGTGTCCTCTTCATATGCCGCACATGCAAGTTCACACTACTTACACCCATTATAATACTATGTGTACATACTTACATACAAGACACGTTACTTATTCACATTCCATTACCATACTTATTCCCGCACAGAATACTAACCACCTATGAACTTAGCTTTGAACAAGTTCCTTCCTTTCACGTGTATAATACATCTAATACATTTGTTCACGCGAGTTATAATCAGATATATACGCATGACCCATGCTTATGTGACCTAAATCATTATTAGTTTCCGATTCGCACTCGCCTACTAGTTCCATCCTTACTCGCACCTTTATGCGAGGCTGAATCCAGTGTTTAATCGTATTTAAAGTTCACACCTTTACATGTACTTGAGTTTAGAAAGCATGTTTTGTTGTATTTTGAGTTTTACAGGTTTAACGGGATTTAAGGAGCATTACGGGCACCTTACGAACCACCCGGACGGAACTAGGATCAACCGGACATGCGAAACAAAGAAAACGGAAACCAAGTTCGCACATCGCATCGCCGACAGGCTTAACCCGCGTCGGCGACGCAGCCTGTATTATTTTTTTTAGCGTCAGGGCATAAGGGCCATCGACAGAAGTTTAGGGCGTCGGAGGTAGGGCACCGCGTCAGCGACGGGGGGGTGCCCCGTCGGCGACGCATCTACTGTATTGCCAACGCTGATTTCCTTTGTTTAACCCATTTTGTCGTGTCTGATGTTTTTAACCATAACCAACATAAAATTAAACCAATACGAACATACTTATATTCATTATATCATGACTTACCCATCCTTACGTGATTCCCATACGTCTCACAAATCAAACTTATAATGTAACAATAGTATTCTGATCGGAAATCACTTACTAATACATAATAAATTTGCTTATACTTGTACCGGGTCGAATCGACCCATTCTTACTTTCTTAAAGACATAAAAACCAAAAATACAATCTATCGGCTTAAAAGACAAACACACTAATAATTTATATGCATTCTTATAATAGAAGTAAGATTAACTTACACAATCGTCCCAATCAAGAATGATTCTACTAATCTATCCAACGAAGTCCGTAAATAACCATTTAACATTTCTACGCTTCAAGAGTGTTTGATCTATATGACCAATGAAATACTACACAGTTATATCATACTTCCGGTATTGCGAAAGGACCTACGTGATCTTAAAAATCAATAAACAACATGGACTTTCTACATATATAATCGAATAAGCAATATTATGTGCTCGTAACCTAAACGAAACCAAAACTAACAATACATACCAAAGTGGATATAAACCACTCACCTTTGCCCGTAGGAAAATATGATATTGCTATTGTCAATCTTGTCCCGTCAACTCCCAAGCTTTCGTTGCCTTCTTTGTATGGATCATGTACGCGGATTTTCTTGTAGCCGACATGTAACAAGATCCACGTATGTAGTTTTGTTTATTTTTGCATCACAAATGTTTTTCCGGTATCGGATTGCATATACAACTCCATTAGAGAATCCATGCAAATGCAATCAAGTTCCTGATTTTCAGCACAAACAAACTGTTATAAATGATCAGTGTTAAAACCACACTTACACACATCTGATCGTAATTTCCCCCAGTATGATTTATGACCCATGTCAAAGGAAGCTACTGACAAAACTTCAGCTCAATCCAACTGTCGGATCTCTTGGAATAACTCATTCTTTACAACTATATTTTCTATATCGAAAATCCAAACAGGTGCTGTAAAACTCATACCTCCAGATATATTTCACATTTCAACCGTTGGATGTTAAAATCTATATGTCAGGAAGCTATTGTAAAAATTTGCGATCGATCCAACGGTCGGTTTTCCGGTAATAACCATTTCTTTTAGACCACATGAAATAAAAACGGAAATCAAATTAATGAATCTAACTTTTCGACATTTATAAACAACTTCAACTTAGGATTTATGAGCAAACAGAGCTTACCATTGCATTGGTATCATCTAGAAATAGTTTTGGGTTGAGACCCACAACTCCGGCCACCACCGGCCGCCGCGAACCGCCATTAGACCACCATTGGACCACCACTTTCTCTCTCTCTAGTTCTATGCATTTCTCTCTCTAACTCCAGCCATTGTTTGTAACAAATGAGCCTAAATATGACTTTTTATTCATTCAACTATTGCCTAATTGCAATATACACCCTAAAGTTTGATTCTTACAACAATGTCCATTTAAGTTTGGTGAGTCACAAGATGCGGTAACGATATTTTACTAAAGCAAACCCGTCATATTTCTCAGCTTATATTACTAAAATACAAGCCGTTAAAATATATGGTTACACAACAAGTTATCTTCCTCAATACTAATTCCAAGCAATTGATAAAAATATTATTTTCAACTACACTCGAAAGGAATCTTACAACCTCGACGGGTATTTCCACCAAATTAAATAATGCTATTTCAAAACTATTTTAGAACTACGTTTGCACTTCTTTCCATCCAATTCTAACTTAGATTTTCATAAGTTAATGAAATTCCTGATTTTGGATGTTACAATATGTGGCTATGGATTTCTTCAAACCCATCCACCAATAATTATTTTTCAAATCTTGGTGCATTTTGTCTCCCCCAGGATGTACCGAAGATTTGGAATTATGAGCTTCCTAGAGAATCAGATCTCTAAGTCCTCCAATATGGGAACCCATATGCGATTATTTAATCTCAGGATTCCATCTTTTCCAGGTGTTAACTAATCAACAGTTCCCCCTAATCCTTCATTGAAAGCATTTGTTCTAAGAAGGCTTGTTTTTTAGCATCCAGCAGCTTCTCATTCAGGCTAGTGCGTAGCTCAATGATTTTAGCGTTAATCCTAATAGGTTTAACCCTTTCTGTGCGACTCAAGGTGTTAGCAACCACATTTACCTTACCAGGATGGCAACGAATCTCGCAATCGTAATCATTCAATGTCTCCATCCAACAACGTTGTCGCATATTCAATTCTTTCTGATTAAACAAATGCTGGAGACTTTTATGGTCAGTGTATATAATACACTTTGTGCCATATAAATAGTGTCTCCACAACTTAAGTGCAAATACAAAATCACCCAATTCCAAATCATGGGTGGTGTAATTCTTTTTATGCATTTTGAGTTGTCGTGATGCATATGCAATCACTTTGCCTCTTTGCATGAGTACAAAACCCATACCGGTGTGCGAGGCATCATAGTAAACAACGAAGTCTTCAATCCCCTCAGGTAGGGTTAAGACAGGAGCACTGCTTAATTTATTATTTAGACTCTCAAAGGATTCTTTTTGTTTGGGACCCTAGTCAAACTTGACATTCTTGTGGGTCAAGGTAGTCAAAGAGTGGCAATCCGAGAAAAATTCTCAATGAACCTTCTAAATAACCGGCCAGTCCTAAGAAACTACAAATCTCATACGGAGTCTTGGGTGCCTCCCAATTCATAATAGCTTCAATCTTGGCGGGATCCACTTGGATACCACGCTCACTTATGACATGTCCAAGAAACTGGATCTCTCTAAGCCAAAACTCACACTTAGAGAATTTTGCATAAAGCTTCTCTTGCCTTAGCAACTCAAGAAGGCATCTGAGATGTTTCTCGTGATCATTCTGATGACGAGAACAGATAACTATGTCATCTATAAAGACAATGACAAACTTTTCTAAATACGGCTTGCAGACTCTATTCATGAGATCCACGAATGCTGGAGGTGCATTAATGAGCCCAAAAGGCATCACTAAGAATTCATAGTGGTCGTATCTGGTTCTGAAAGCCGTCTTTAGAACATCCTCGTTCCTAACTTTTAGTTGATGATAACCAGATCTCAAATCTATCTTCGAGAAATAACTAGCTCCTTGCAGTTGGTCGAACAGATCGTCGATCCTTGGCAATGGATAATGATTCTTGATTGTTATCTTGTTCAGTTCACGGTAATCAATGCACATCCGCATTGAACTTTCTTTCTTCTTGACGAACAGAATAGGAGCTCCCCAAGGCGAGGAACTCGGCTGAGTAAAGCCTTTCTCCAATAGTTCATCCAATTGTGCCTTCAGCTCCTTCATCTCCGTGGGTGCTAAGCGGAAAGGGGCTCCATCCATAGGAGCAGATCCTGGGAAGATGTTGATCCTAAACTTGACTTGCCTCTCTGGGGTGGACTGGGTAAATATTCAGGAAATACATTTCAATACTCCGAAATGACTGGTATATCTTCGATCTTTGGCTTTGACTCATCAATAGTCACTTGTCCCAGTAGATGACACATCCTTTCTTCAAACACTTGGATGCCTTAAGCAATGACACTTTCTCAGGCAAACCATAATGTAGATCTCCATGAATGGTGAGTACTTCACTGGATGGTGAATTAATCTCGATAAGTTTCTTATCGTAGGAAATACGGGCTTGGTTATGAGCTAACCAAGCCATGCCTAAGACTATATCGAATCCCGCCAAATTCATTTGCAGAAGATTGACATGAATTAAATGATTCTTAATGGATATAACACATCCATCTAGAATAGTAGAAGCGGTTTTTATACTACCGTCTGCCATCTCAACCTCAAAGTAATATCTAAAGGTCTTAGGGTAGGTTTAAAGTTACTAAACTTATGATCAACAAAGCTCTTATCAGCTCCAGAATCCAACAGAACTATAGCAAATACATCATTTATGAGAAACGTACCCGTAATGACATTCGCATCAAACTGCTTCTTTTGCAGTTGCTAGAAAGCTCCAGCATTGGTCTTCTTTGCCTCCACAAGCTTAGCAGTACCCTCAGCACTGCGTTTAGGGAAGTTGGTCTTTATGTGGCCTTTTTCACCACATCCGAAGCATACAACATTCTTTAAGTCCCTACATTCTAGGACTGATGACCAGTCTTCTTGCAGATACCACACTGCTTAGGTTTCTGATTTGTACGAAACTGTCCCCATTGTCGTCTCCCACAAGTCTTACAAACAGGTCTTTCACCCTACCTCTGCTGGTTCTTATTGAACCCAATTTGCCCTTCTTGGATTTTTGGAAGTGATCATAATCACACTTCCTTTTCCCGTTAGTTTCAGTCTTGACTGGCTTTAACCTAACTTCATCCTGAGTGAGTGAAAGAGATAGATCTATAGCAGATCTAAAAGTAGCGGGCTTGGATGTTGTAACCATACCCTCGATCTCTGGTGCTAACCCACCAATAAATCGGCAATGCGCTTAGACTCGGGATTGATCAGATAAGGAACCAATCTGGATAATGAATTGTAGTCGGACACATATTTTGACAATCCAGATTCTTCATAGTGAGCGTCAAGAAATCTTACTCCACTTTCTCCACTTCATGAGGAGGAGAATAAGTTTCCTTGATCAGGTCCATAAACTTGGACCACTTCATATTATAAAGGGACACTTTTCCTGTATATTGGATCATGGATCATGGCTTTCCACTATGTTAGGGCATCGCCCTTAAATGACTAAGTTACATATTTCACAATATCCTTATCAACACATCCGCTGATATCAACAACTATCTCCATCTCATCGAGCCACTTCATGGCATCGATGGCTCCCTTCTCCCCTGTAAAATCTCGGGGTTTGCAAGATACAAAATATTTGTATGTGCACCACGTCTTTAATAGATTGGGTTTTCTCCTTGGCATCTTACTTAAGTTCACTCCTCTAATTTGAGGAGTAATGTGAGCTCTCAGATTTATGTGTGGAAAGATGTGGAATTGACTAGGACTTTGGATGGGTCGAACCCAATCTTTTAAAATTGGCCATGAAATTTTCCATGGCTTTGCCTACCTCAGCGGCAATCAGGGCTTGAAGGTTATTTCCTTCGTCCTCACGGCTAGTGTGTCCAATGTTTCCATGCCCGTCTATGGCTCCCCTAGAATTCTGGTTGGCCATCTATAGAAATTCTGGACTATGCCTATGATTAAATAGATTAATGATATATATGATTAAAATAGAAATGCTCATCGCATGTGATGACTTGTTAATGATAGCAGCCGAGATCTCAATGGATCATAATAGCTACAAGGTTTGGATATATATCCTACACCTTTTGGACAGTGTGCACATTGTCACAACTGCCTGAATATGATTCAATATTTCATTGAATGTTAAATGAAATAAATCAAATATATTTATTCGCGGTCTCATAGGACCATTAAAGGCTATGAGGCTTGGACATAGTCCACCACCTTGATGGTCAGTGTGATTCCTTATTGCCACACTGCCATTTATCATATAGTCTTCGTCATTTGGCTAACCATTAAGAAGATCTTGTCAAAATATTGAGTAGATCGATAAAGTTCGAATTAAAATCGAGACGAACGCTATAAAAGGATAATATGAATAAAATAACCTTAAAATTATCATTTTGAAATAGGAAGGTTTACAATACTTGTCTTCGTAAAGGGGCTTTAAAAGAAATGATATGCCCACGCAGGGACTTTGAAAGGAAATAACATGTCCACGCAGGGATTTTGAAAAGAAATAACATGTCCACTCAAGGACTTTTGAAAGGAAATAACATGTCAACGCAAGGACTTTCGAAATTGAAATACAATCTTAGTCCACACAGGGACCTTTGAAATTTTAAAGTGAAATTCAATAAAAGATAAATAACAAATCTTCATTCATCCTTCTTTCCCTTGATTATCTTGAAAGCTTCTTGAAGATCTTTCTTGTTTTCCTTTCGTTCTTTTCAGCTTGATGCTGAATTTGCCCTGCTCGTTCCAAGGCTTGATTAATAGCCTCGAGTTGTTGCGGTGGTTGTGGTTGAGGAGTAACAGGATACTGGTACCCATAATTGGGATATCCAATATTTAGATAAGTGGGAGGAAATGGTGATGGATAAAGTGCATTATGAACAACCACCTAAAGATAAGGGTCGTATGATAGAGCTGGATAATTATAATCCATAGATGCGGCCAAATATGAAGTATCATATCCAGTCATATCTGGATATGTAGGAATAGGGTTATCAAAACCTAAAGGTGGTTTGAGATGGTTCAACAACTGGTTCAGTATTACAGGGTCCACCCATTTGTGGGTCCTCTGGGATAGTAGGATAAGTTGGAGGCAAAGGTGGAAGTGAACCCGACCATAGCCCCGCATGTACCGACATACATGCACCGCGAGGCTTCCTCATTCGTGGTGGTGGTTGCAGTTTCTCTACGGGCTCCATTGGCTCGTCCTCTTGTGGAGGTGGCAGCGTTTGTGGAGGTGGATAAGGAGGTGTGCTAAAAAAAGGTAAATTGATTAAAATATTGCTCCCATTCATCAGGACCCTGGTATAGAGATCCTGCATAGGATGCCGTGTCACTTGACAGTTCAAGCAGACGCATATGGGATCCTGATGGAGGCATTTCCTGGTCAGAGTCGTCATCCAGTTGGTTTTGCTGATTTAGTTGGTTTTGGCTAACAGGTGGTGTAACTGGTTAGGGTCAAAAGAGTCATGATGAGAATGTGATCGGGACGTGATGAGAATGGTGTTAGTAATGAGAGTGATATGAATGGTGTGAATGATTAAGTGGGAGGAATGGTGTGATATAGAATGTTTCGCAGGCTGCAACAAGTGAGACTCTGAAGTGGCGATCCAAACTATGGGACTGTGATGGCATTTGTCTAGAGGGTCCTCCCCGCATTGGACTTTTCCTCGTCCTCGAATTCTTGGTGGCATATTACCTGTTAAATATAAAAAACAAAGCAATAACTTAATATGGATATAAGTAAATCCTAGGTCAATGCCTAGACTCAAGAAAGTCTAAGGATTATTTTATTGTGATATTTGAGATTAAACACAAAAGGCTAGTGTTTAATTCACTCAAATGTTGGCTCTGATACCAACCTGTCACACCCTGATTTTCCGGATGGGCCTGGACTTGGGGTATATTTATGACAAATTGAAATAGATATTCACAATTAACTCAACGGAAGTCAGGGAGTATAAAATACTATTACAAATTTCAAATGTCCAAATCTTCAAATATAATACAGACCGAAAGTTTTAAAAGATCCACAGGCGGATAGGATAAATAACAAAATGATTATGTAAACAGACTACTAGGCTTCATGCATGGAGTTGGAAATTCATTTAAGCATTTAGTAGGCAGCTTCCAGCCTATTTACGTACTTTGCAACCTACGCTTAGTCTTTTGAAGATACATCAGTTTTCACTTTTAAATATAAATAACCGACACATTTTGAAAATATTTCAAAATCATTTTATGTACACAATGGTAATATGTTTTCATAAATAACTTGGGATAAACTATTTCTCATGTTATCAATTTTACATGTTTGTCAATACATATAGGGCCCGGAAACTACGACGGGTCATAATTAACTGACACACCACTTTAATACCTTTTCTTATTGGGTAAACCCGTATTGGTTATAAAAATATTTTATTATAGCATTAGCATCTGCCAGGTGTATGCCTACACCCTGAGCTTAAGTCGTGACCATTTGCAATTAAATGAGCCGGGGATACCCAGGACACAGTCGTATTAACCCCCCAATGTTTAAGTTATCAAGCAATATGAATTAAAACGGATTATTTGGATTCCTGAACATAGGTCATTGATCCCATACCCGACCATGTGGTAATAATATACCGTATCCCAAGCCCGTATAAGTGAAAATAGGTTAAAAGTATTTACTTGGCTTAAATCTTTAAAATCCAAAGATAATAAATATAAGCACAACCGTTCTGTCACACCCCGATTTTCAACCCGAATCCATATACCGGTGGGCCCGGTGGGAAGTATCATGACATCAGTTGATAACATCATAGTAATTAAACACGACACAACAAGTCTTGGTAATAAAATTACTATTACAAACCAATGTTCGAAATACAAAATAATATACAGGCTCTAATAGAGGATCCACAGGCGGATCATAAATTGTACATGGAAAGAATATAAAACAGACTTTGGGCAGATCTAGGATTTGCAAGATCCTCTATCACTACCGAGCACTTCCAGCCTATTTTCGTATTGTACCTGCAAGCTTAGTCTTTTGAAAATACGTCAGCTTTCGCTGGTAAATACACCCAACTGACTCATTTTGAAATCATTTCAAAAATGTTTTAAGTGCATATCAACACAAAATCTTTTTATAACTTGGGAAAGTTGACCGTCCAACCTTGTTAACAGATTTACATGTTTGTCCTACATACATAGGGCCCGGTACGGAGACTGAGACATGATTAACGTATACACCACTTTGGACTCATGAAGGAGTCAATTCTTCCCAACCTGTGGGAATGCATTTTTGAGTGTCTATCGGGTGTATGCCTACAACCGGCTAAGGTCGTGGCCATTTCTATTGTAATGAGCCGAGGATATCAGGACACGGTAGTTAACCCCGATGTTTAAGTTATCAAACAAAACTGATTAAACAGAATATGCGGATTTACTAGCCGCACCCGGCATTCGATTGATCCCATTTCCGACCAAACGGTAATAATTTACCGTAACCCAATCCCGTATAGGGGAAATAAGTCGAGAGTATTTACCTAAGCTAGCTTCTTTTAATTTATAACTTAGCCGTACACAAAAGTACTAAGTGCAGATAGCATTTACCGGTCAAGTCTCTAGTCTGGATTATGGCATAAACTAACCAATTAAATACTAACGGTCTTATTTAAGTCATAGACTTAGACCGTGTAGTGTATAGGATCAAGACGTATAACGCTTGATTAAACGGTGATCAGATAGAATGTAGTTTAATCCCAACAAGTACCTTGACTTGTTAATATGGATAAACTATAAACATTCTGGATTTTGAGACTATCAAGTTAAACCCGTTTCGGTTAATTTCCGTAAACTAGTTACATATACTTAACCGCAACGCATATCAGCGATATCGGGTAACCGGATAAGTCATGTACAAGTTCTATATGCCATTATATTTTAAATAAGTTGTAATATCAGTAGGATATCAACTTTTATGTCCGTTATGGTTTTAAAATGAAACTATGCCTCATAAGGGCGTTTCGGTAATTTCATACCGTATAAAAGGAACTTGAATACAATTTAATGTTATAACTATACGTATTCTGGAAAATTAAATTTTTATTTATGATATAATATCAGTAGGATATTAACTTTTGTGTAATTTATCTTTTATGACCAAACTATGCACCGAAGGGGCATTGTCATTTTACACATAGTTTATAAATTATTTGGGATTCTGAGTTTATAACATGTTCCTACTGTAAAAATGTTCAAAATAAGTTTTAAAATCAGTAGGTAATAAGTCTTGGTCAATTAATATGGTTTAAAAACCATATTATGTGCCGAAACGACGCTTATGTCGTAAAATGACGTTTTAGCGATGTTTAATGAAAATTATGTTAAGGTTAGATTGAAATGTCTTAGATATGTTATTTAGTATAACATATCAGTAGGTAAAATGTTTACTTTGAAAATATTTGATTAAAACCATTTTATGAGCCACAAGGGCTAAATCGTCATTTATCGACATAATTTAAGGACTTGCTTGTAAACTAAGTTTATAATCTGATCTGCATCCCAAATAATCCTAATTATAAAATTATATCAGTAGGAAACTTATTTTCAAGTTCATTATCATTAAAACCTTGATTTGTGCAAAAATGGCATTTTAGTAAAAAAATGGCATAATTACGGAACTTGCGCTAAACTCAGATTCTGATCATGATCATGTAATATAACCTTAAAGGGTTATGCTATATTATATTACGATCATAATGCAACTTAGATTAGTAAGTAACTAATCTAAATCGGGTCAGAATCAAAAGTCAAAGCAGAAGTCAAACTTCGCGACTTTCGGTTGCGAACCGACCCTAGAACTGAAATTGACGAGCCGAACATGTTCTTACATGTTCTAATAATTATTACCCACTTGTTTAAGTGTCAAAACAGGTTTCATAACATATATAAGATCAATTTATGATTTTTCCGAAAAATGGCATGTTTGACTTTTTAATAACTTACCTTTGACCCGTCAATTGGTCTAGCAAATGTGATCTTCAGGAGGTGCCCTTTATAGGGACTAACACCTACTTTATTACGATCACTTAGCCATGTTCATTACGAACAATGGCTTGACCATAATGGTCTTAACGAAAGTCAAAGCGTTTTCTGTAAAACGCTTGACTTTTGGCTATAAAAGCCTATAAACGAAAATGCACAAGAAGGAACACTTACAAGAGGTTCCTAGAATGCAATAGAACTAGGTTGGATGCTCCTTTCAGTTAGGAACTTCTAGAGGAGGGAGATAGAGTTGAAAATGAGAAAGGTGCAAGTTCAAAGGTTGAACCTTTGCACCTATTTATAGTTGGAGAGCTTGAAGGAGGTTATGCCAGGTGTTAAGGGGTGTAAGAGTGAGCTTACAAGTGTCCTAAAACGTGGCATAACTGTTTAAAAGTCCATGGTTTCAATTTAAATGGTTTTTGGCAATATGTGTGGAGGCCAAGCAAAACTTTTTTGCAGATACAGGCCTCTCGCGCCCCGCGAGCACCCCATAGGCAGATTTGAAGTTTGCCACTTTTAGTCCCTCAACTTATTAAATACCCTTAAAACCTCCTAAAACACCCTTTTAGCATATTTAGCCCTCTGTAGCCAATATTTGGCGCACCCGGGATTATGCCCGGACATTGTCGAGCTCTCGGTTCGTTAAAAGGTCACACAAAGGTATAAATTAACATGTTTACACTTTTAACCCCTTCATTATCCAACTTTCACATATATACAGAATTGAACCCTCTCGTCAACAAATGGCACGTATGAGAGTTAGGAATTTGTAAAGGATCACTCAAGGCTCACTATAAGCATGTTGACTCTGATGTCACTCAGAGGTTGGGTATGTTGACATATCAGTCACTCAGAGACCAAGTTTTAAGCACGTTGACATACCAGTCACTCAGAGGCTTACGTTAATGCATGTTGACATCAGACAGTCATTCAAAGGCTCAATTTGAGCATGTTGACACCTTTAGTCCTTATTAGTCTTTAATAGACTAAATTTAAAATACAACGGTGTCACTATACTATTGGACACGATTTTACGAGGTGTTACACGTTCAAACAAAACAACTAACAAGGTTGCAATTAATGGACGCCATTAGTCTGGAATGAATGGTATAAAAACCTATTAGAATGTTAACGGGTCTTATTCAAGTCACATGATTTGGACCGGTTAATTATAATATAAAGGAAACGGTACGGTTCGCTAGATTAAGCGGTGACCGGATAGAATGTGGTTTGAACCCTCACAAGTACCAAGACTTGTATAATATGGGATAAACAACAATACATTCTGATTATTAATGAATTTGACCCAATTCGGTTAACTTATATAAACTAAGTTACATAAGTCAACCATACGCACATGGGCGGTATCGGGTGATTGGATTAGTCAATGTCAAGTTCATTATGCCAAAACATGATTATTAAGTTACCACATCAGTAGGTATTACATTTTATATGTTCATTATGATTTAAAACCAATTTATGCACAAAATGGCAAAATCGGCATTTTTATGACATAATATAAAAACTTGCATAAAACCCGATAATTGATTATGATCACATAGTATAACCTCATAGAGTTATCCTATAAAAAATATGATCATAATGGAACTTCAAATCAGTAGCTAACATGGCTAATTCGGGCCAGAATCGAAAGTCAAAGAAGAAGTCAAAATGTTTGACTTTCGGTTGCGAACCGAGCAATAAACTGGAAATGACGGCCTGAATATGTTTAGATATGTTCAAATATGTTATAGCAACTGATATAATGTAAAAAATATGAGTTTAGATGTTTATAAGTTCAATTTATAAGTTTTCCGTAAAACTGTGTTTTGACTTTTATTTTGTTATAACTTTGAACCGTCATTTGACCAACTTAACGTGATCTTCAGGAGGTGCCCTCTCAGGGGATTATCATCTACCTCATTACGACCACGTAGCCATGTTCAATTCGAACAATGGCTGGACCATATTGGTCTTAACCGAAAGTCAAAGCAAAAGTCAATTTGCTTGACTTTCGGCTAAATTCTTAGCCTATAAATGAAATGAACTAAGAAGGAGCACTTACTAGTGATCCAAGATGATTAAGAGTTCAGTTAGGAGGCTTCCTTTGGCTAGGAAACACTCCAAGAGTAATAGAGAAGAAGAAATGAGAATGAGCAAGGAATGAGTCACACATTATTTGCTATTTATAGTTAAAGAGGTGTTTAGGATTATGACAAGTGTTAGGGATTGTTCTAAGGTGCATCCATGTATGTAATGAGGTGTTAGAAACTGAGCAAAAGTGGTAGAATGCGAATACATGGCAGTAAATGCAGAGTACATTGGTTTGCAAGTGAATCTGCCAGCACTGAGTCTTACGGATCGTAAGGGCCTCTAGCTTACGGTCCGGTAGCCTTGTTTCGCGCCCATGGTTTTGAATTACTTATGATCCGTAGACACTAAAGCTTACGGTCCGTAACCACCTACCAGCTATAATATTATCACATACGTACGGTCCGTAAGCACATAAGGCTTACGGTCGTAACCTAAGCTACGTCCATAGGAGTCACTCAGAGGCCAATAAAATGACATGTTGACATAAATAGTCCCTCCACATCCAATCTTCACTATTTTACACAATTAGTCCCTCTCGTCCAACATCATGGCATATTTGAGAGTCGATTGGACACGTGTTGCCATATGATTCAATATAATTTTTTTCCCAGGTGTTACAAGACTCGACCAGACTCAGTCTCTTGATGAAAGGTATTCTTTTCAAGGCGTTTCATGTTGCTGTTGCTAACTTGGATTTTATTTTGGAATGGAATAATAGAGTTCCCAAAAAGGTAAACATATCGTGTGGAAGGCAAGCAGTAACAGAATTCCTACTTTGACCGAGCTCGCGAAAAAGGAACTTTGACCAAGCTCACGAAAGGAATGTTAACGCCGATTATGTCTCCTGTAAGTTTTGCTCAGAGTAGGATGAAACGGGAACCCATCTTCTTGTTTCTTGCTTATGGGCTTCTCAAATCTGGCATCACGTCTCCTGTAGTGTAAGACTGCTCCGATTTATGCATTCACCGTGTATGATCTCTTGTATGTGCATGAAATTATAGATTGGGTCGTCGAAAAAGGAGATTTTATATGTAGTTATTCTTACAACTTGTTGGTGCATTTAGAAGGCGATGAATGATATGATGTTTTCGACAACCAAGAAGACTATCAAGCCGATTTTAAAAGACCTAGAAGCCTTGAGTTTGTTTTGGATTAACAATGGGTCCCATGTTAAAGACCTAGTTTGGAGAGATTGGGTTGAATGCCCTTTGTAATCTTTTTCTTTCTTTTGTTGTTTGTTTTTTCTAACTTCTTGCTCGCTTGATTTAATGAAATTCGCCGTTCCAAAAAATAAGCTAGAAACAAAAATAGATAAATTTTTCTTCATATTTTCACTACGAATAATGGCGCATCTTTATGACACTTTCATAAGGAAGGAAATTTTTGGTAAAATTACACTAAAAAATTGAAAATTTTCGGTAAAATTACATTACAAAACGAAAAATCAGACATGTATTCTTATGGTTATAAAAAGGCGTGTCTTAATCGTAGGGATGAGCTCGGTACCGTACGAAAATCCCCAAAAGTGGTTACCGGTACCGGTACCGAATATACCCGGTTCGTATGGTTCAATACTCGGTACCGGTACGACTGGTATTTGAGGGTAAATACCGGTATCGAACGGGTCAGTGGTACCGAAAATATACCCAGTTCAATAGATTATGTACCGGGTACTATTTGCTCATCACTACTTCATCATGCTTTTAAAGCATGAAAAATGTAGTATGTCTTGCGTATGCGTGAGACGCCTTGACACGGCCTTATTCAAATTGGATTGCGCTATTCAAAAGTAGTATCATTTGCACGTCACTAATTATTGTTTGGACTTGTTATTAAGTGAACCCTCTGCTTTCGTTAATTAACTGATCAGAACATTTATGCAATGATTTGTTCAATTAACCCTTCATGATATATTTATTCAGTTTGCTCATGGTATACCCTCTTGCTATGCCTTATTCAACAGAATTATAATGGCTCCAGGTACACTGTTTATTTGACAAGACATATTTTGGAAAAAGAAAAGGTGCTCACATATCCGATTCAAATAAGAAGAATATTCCTTGGAACAATTCTTTGACGAAATGACATCAAAAGAAATAATTTTGGCATTTGTATCACATTTTAAAAGTTACAAATCATGAAACCAACATTCAAAATTCTGAATACCGAAATTATCTATCAACAATTAATTTACAAATATCTCATATTATATGATATATAATCATCAGCTTATATCTACACAATTAACTATCATATCTCTCCCCTAATAATCTAAAGCAAAAATTCAACCCAACCAACAAACATATACAATTGAATTTGTTTCATAAGCAGTGTAGTAACTGGAATCAAACACTTAAAGACAGTGCTGGCACCATGTCAGAACCCGATCTCGGACTCCCACCAAAGAAATTGGTCACAATAGTCTCAACATCCTCGAGTCCAACTCCGATGCACAGCGAATTCATAACCGCAGGCGTCACATCTTCGCTGTGCACCTTCACATTCGGCCCGTCTCTGCACTTCCCCATACATTTGCAACCCCAACCGTAGCTTCTCCGCCCACAGCCGCTTGGAAATTCTCCAACAGCAATGCAGCTCCAGATTTCTTGCATTTGCCTCCCATACAAACCTCTATCTTCTTACCACAATCAGCCTCATTTACACTGCAACCAATCTTGCAAACTGCGGTCTCTGCAACTCGGTTTTCGGCTTTTTCCAAAACTTGGACCGCTGAAGTTGTTTCTTGATGGGTGTTACTGGTTAATGTTGGGACGGTTTTCAGTTGGCGCATGTTCACGACGTTATCGCAATCAGACTCCGAAGAACTTTCAGACGAAGAGGAAGAGGAATCCTTGCAATCAGTCTTCGTCTTGGTCATCAATTTCTTTTTTGGCCTTCTCTTCTTTCTTCATCCTCTTGTATTCCATCTTGTCTTCTTTTAGTTTCTGCAATTGTCCAAGTAATACCTCTGTTGCTTCCTGCACATATATATATGTTCATCACAATTAACCAACTAAACTTCAAATTAAAGGAGTGATTTCAACTTTCAAGCACATTAATCTTAGATTCGTAATCAAATTAATTTGTATAGTTTTGTCTCTCTTCCTATGCGTGGGTGCTAGTTATTTCTAGTGGTTCGTAATCAAATTAATTTGTACAGCATCATTGGTGTTTCTATAAGGGTTTAAAATATCAAACGACATCGAAAAATTGTGATTCCAGCGCCATTAGAAGCGTATTTCGAAATACCACTTTTTGTACTCGAGAAAATCTAGTTTTTCGTTATGTTATGACCCGGTGATTACAGCCGATTAAAGTTGGCTGTAACTTTCTGGGCCCAAATCATGATCTTAAAGGCTGGTTCTATGGTATGTTTGGGAGCTCTACAAAGGCCCAGTTCGTTGGCCTAAGTTCAAGTTCTAGCTGGTGTGATTGTAAGGTTGGTTGGATGCTATACAAACACCATGTGACATAATCATGCTAGCCATATGATAGGACGAAAATGTTCCTACAGGCCGTATGGGTATGTCCTTGCTCAAATCATTCGTTTATCAGTCAGTCAGTCAAACACGTCATATGACAAACGCATCATATACAACCTATATGAGCATTTAGGACCCATATGACATCATACAACCCGACCCATTAACCATCCTCGCACACACACACACACACTACCATATAAGTGAGATTTTACTAAATCGAGTTATGAAACTAACAAACCATATGGAATCTTAAACAAAACATAAACCAAACTAATCATACCGAGATCATCTTGCCCTTGACTTGTTGACCCAACCCATCATCATCCTGATCCAAACAAAACCCCATCTCAGAAAAACTATTCAAGTTCTTCGACAACCCCTTCAACAACTTCAACTTCTTCTTCATCTCCTTCTTCTTCAACACCATCTCATCTTTCAATTTCTCCTTCACCTCCATTCTGGGCCCCTCATAATACTTCAAATGACCCTCATCAGAAAACTCACCGGCAACCACACACACACCCAACGACTTCCGATTAAACCGCTGCTTAATACCGACCGAATTACATTTTCTCACCGTCGTAAACAACCGCGAGTGACGGGAGCTGGACGCGTCAGCAGCGGCGGAAGAGAAACACGGCGACTGACGGAACCCAACTCCGGCGACCTCCATTGATACTAAATTCGATTGATGTTAAACTGAATTGTAAATTTGAATTTTGTTGGATTGAATTTGTGACGCAAAAACAATTTGATTGAATCGGTGGGTTTCGTTTTATACAAGGAAGGGATATCTTTTGTGAGACAGCAACTGAACTAGCGTTTGTTGAATGTGCCGGTGAGTTTAATCTGGGCCGTTGGATGGTTTAACGCGGTTTTTGTAAGACGTTAGATGTGACGTGGCAATAAATATTCTGCCTAACACTCGCGCGCTCACGACGGTTATCTGTTAGACATGCTCTTTGGGCTTTATGGCATGCGCGTTTGGGTAATCTGTGCCGTTAGTTTTAAGATGTTTTTTTTGTTGGTGATGACGTGGAGTGCCACGTAGACAGCTTACGTGTCCGTTTTTAAAATGTTACTGTTTTTATTTGTTTTATTTTTTTGCGTTTTGCACATTAAATGCCGAAATTTTGTTTTTTTTTCATTGATTTAAAATTTGAACAAAAAATTTGATGATAATTACTAATATTAAAAGTTACATGTTTGTTACTTTAATAAAAAAATTGATGATAATTACTAATATTAAAATTACATGTTTGTTACTTTAATAATAATATAATATTTGTGAATATATTTTTAAAAATCTTTGGTATATATAACTAAAAGAAAAAAATTTAAAGAAAACGCAAGAAACGTCTGTTACACCTAAATTTATCCCAAGTCCGAACTTGTCCCTAAGCATAGATGCGCACCCAAAACCCGTTGCAAACGAGCTCTAATACGCAACCACTCAAAACACCACTTAAACTTTGGATTAGTTAAAGATGCTCTAAAATTTGAATTCTTTTTCGATTTTGTTTATGTCAAGATGAAAGTGTGTTGGGTTATATCAATATGTAAATCACGCATTAGTATAAACACATCATTAATCACTTCATACTTCGCACCTTACATCACAGTTTTTGTTAACCAGTAATAAGTCTCCCGTGTTGCGGTGAAGGCGTAAAGCCGTACTAAATAGTATCAATGTCACACCACTGTCAAGGACCATCAACATTGAATTTGTGGTGTGTTAATGCGAATAAATTAGACCAGAACGTAAAACATAGGAATAATAACTAAGTCGATTTAGAACCCGTGCATTGCGACAAACCTGTCAAACAGGAAAAAATAGACGACGTAAAACATTAAACCACACACGCATATTACATCGTGTTAACTTACAAAATTTAGAACGAAACACAAAAACGTTGAATCACACACGCACCTTGCGCCGTGTTAACTCGTAAAATTTAGAACGAAACGTAAAATAAAAAAATGCAAAACATGAAAATTATTGGAAACCAAAATTGAAAGTAAAAAAGTTGAATCGTACACGCAAATTTAGAACGAAACATAAAAACGTTGAATCATACATGCACCTTGCGCCGTGTTAACTCGTAAAATTTAGAAGAAACGTAAAACAAAAAATAATACGAACATGAAAAGTATTGGGAAACAAAGTTGAAAGTAAAAAAGTTGTAACGTTAAATTGCAAAAATGAAAATTTTTGTGTTAAAAGTTAAAAAAATAAATAAATAGTTTTTGGGCTAAAAACATAATATCAACTTTTTGAAAATACCCTTAAATAATAGATACAACTTCTCTATACAAAAAATGTTTGAAAATTTATAGTATGGAAATTCCGATTTACTTTTTAATTTGTCATGTGACTAAATATCATTCTTATTTTTTTTCCTATATTAATATTTTAGATGACATTGCACTACATTTATTTTTTTATTCTTATTTCCTTTCTAATTTTTCACGTGACTAAATATCATTTTTATTTTTTTCTACATTAATATTTTAGATTAGATTAGATCCACATAATCCTTATATACCTTATTAACATTTAATATCCACTGTTTATTTCACAGCGTGACTTCTAGGTACTCGAGGTACGGTAAGGTTTGTGCATAGATGATTTCTCTTAAATGGCTAACATAATCAATCCTGAGTACTCTCAGAGTATACACTAGACCAAACGGAGTACTTCGAGAGTAACCCGAGTCCACCACCAAGGAAAACCCAGTAACCCACCCGTCCGTAGGTACGGCGATGAAACTATCGGTAAAGCCAGTTTGGCTCAAGGGTCCCTGGATTTTCTATCATTGCCCACCAGTGTCTAACTCTGCACCAAATGAGAGTTAAACCTACGTCTTTAAAAAAAAAAATGCAAGTCTTTCACCACTTATTCTGCGTCTACACAATATACCATTTCAACAACTAAAGTAATGACCTTTTCAGTCAAATGACAACTACCTTATTGTTAATTCAAGGTTTGTTTATTTTATTTGATTGTCGTATTTTATATTTTTAAATGTTATATCACTATCTAATTTGATGTAATGTCTTATGAGTGGATTAAAAAAATCATCTAAACATATTCGAAGAATATTTTATGTTTTATACCGAATATAATATAATGAGTTGAGATTGATTTCAAGGCTTGTAACGCCTATTTTATAACCTATTCCACTTGCTATAGAGTGGTCCACAAAGGAGACAGGGCGCACACGGCACACTTGATTTGATCTTGTTTCGGTCAACGATCTCCCTAAAATATAGTATGCTAGAGAACACTATATATTACATAATCTGAATAAATATAATTTTATATACTAAGTAATAAAAAATACATCTTTAAAAATCCATACATTACAGGATTGAATATAAATAATGTAATTGGTTAACACATATAGTCATCAATATGTGTTTTTGAAAAAAATGAACTTTAGTGTCCTATATACTTTTTATAACATTTTACTTTGTCTTTTTTTATTTATTATTAGGTTAAAAACTTGTGTATTACATAAGTTATGACATTTATTTTATTTTTTTATTATTAATAGGTTAGAAGCTTGTGTGTTACATGTGGTTGAATGAGTAAAATATTAAGTAGTTAATAATAAGTAGAAAAACAAAAGAAATAGTTAAGAAAAGGAATATTAAATATATAAAAGATAAGCAAAAAAGAAAATAGAGTAATTATATAGCAATAATCATTGAAATTGATATTAATAAATAACCCATCATACTAAACAATATACATTGATTCTGCTATATGACAAAATGGTCCAATTTTATGTATTTTATACCAACTAATATCCAATCTAGTTTATTATATGAATATATTATTTAGATGTCTCTTAACTAAAAGAACACACAAAAATTTGTTGGAATACTATATGTTATGTAAACAAGTAAGGATAAGAGGAATTAAAAAAATCCGGTGAAGAATAATGAAAAATCCAATGTATTAATATTTTATTTATATAATTTGAAGATAATTTTATGTGAAGTTAATATATTATTTTTATGTCTTTGAATTCTAGTCTTATCAATAATGAATATATAATTATAGAAAGATACGTATTTATAATTAAGTAGAAGATAATTAAGAAAGGAGAGAGGGGAGAAAACAACAAGATAGATTCAATGAATGACACGCCTTACCCATAGATTTATTTTATTATATATAGTATATAGTATATACTAGGTTATAACCGAGAACTTCTCGAGTTGAAAATTTAATTTATATTAATTAATAAAGTGTTGATGTGAGTTAAAATCCTAATGAAACTTTGATAAATAACCAAGCTATTCTCTGACTTCTTTGACACTTTGATGGATATGATAACTTATGTCGTTTATGACGTAATATGTTTGTATTACCCTTTATTCATGTTACATAGATCTCGCCAATTACACTTTTGTTCATACTCGTTTTGGTTACTTTTCACTAACATGTTCTTGTCACCTCCTCACTTGACTAATTAGTAAGTGATGCACCCCCAGCCCGGTAACGAATACCCACTCAATACACCAATAAATTAACATAATAAAGGAAGGTATCACGCCACAATACATACTTGTATCATCACATCAGATTAATAGATTATATAGCCCATTTCCCAAATAAATTAACACATACTTCCAACCCTTACAATTGTGTTCAGACAAAACAATATGCAAAAATATAAACCGTCTAACATATATAATGTAAACTATGAATGCCAACGTAAACATTTAATCAAATGTAGATGGATTACCTTCAAAGAAATGTTGATGTAAACCTTTAAACATCAATTTTTCCATTAAACCTTCAAACATTTGTCGAATCTGGAAGTTACCTTCAAATCGATGTATTTTTGGGCCGGTGTGAAAGTTACCAATCAGAAACGAATTAACAATTAGTATACAAAATTTAGATATATATCGAACAAAATCACTAACTTTTTTCTCCAAATACAAACATAATAGCAAACAGGTGGACATAAAATAGTTGTTAGGTTGCGAATTGTAATTTCTTTTTACCACGTGCATCTCGGTATCCGGTTGGTGTAATTATTACCAGCGTGTTGTTGATAAGTCTGATTGTGTTCAATACTGGAACAATGAAGTCTCACTTAGATATTAATTTTGAAAACATGTCTTAAGAGTCCACCATACATAAAACAATATTATTTTAAAAGAAAATGAAAACCAAGTCAGTTGTCACAACCCCTGACTTTACTCTGGACGAGAGCTTTGAATAGCACAGGAAATACCGGTGTTTATTATAATTATCGTAGCGGAAATTTCATTAGAACTGAGTGTCAGGAAAACATCAGAGTTTCCAAACACCGTAGTTTTTATTTATAAAACTGTGGGATAAAACCCATATTTAAATTAGGATTTTTACGGGATAAACCCTTAATTACAGAACACGTTTTATTCAGGTGACATAGTCACTTATTTAAGTTTGAGTGCCTTGTAGCACTTTTTCCTTCCCTTCACACTAAATCACCTGAAACATATTTAAAAACATTTGATCAGCAGAAAATATTGGTGAGTTTATTCATTTGTATAAAAAGACACCTCTTATAATTGTAGCATTAAGGGTTTTTACATTTGTTTAAATCTTACAACTACCCAAAGGTATTTGTCACTTGACAGTTCCTGTGACTGTGGTCATATCACTATTTGGCTTTCCCGTTGTCCAAAAAGCAAAGTATAGCAAGTAATGTATAACCCACATACTAACAGTAGTTCTCCATTAAGAATACAAAGACATAAGTACTTTAATATAAGTAATAATTGGAAAACTTTTAGTGTTTGAAAGCATTTGATAAAAGGAAATGACTCACAATGTTATGAGAAAAAAAAAGAGAATGACTCATAGTGCAGAATTTAGGGTTTTTTAAGCCTCTTAGGTATAAGTCCCGGTTTCTAGATATACACATAATGTAACACGTATTAGTGTAAGAAACCAAGTCAAACTTCAAAGATAATCACGAGATCAAAACCGCAACGTATAAAGTATTACCTTATTCAGGCGGAACTTAAGTTTTTTGTTCCTAGGGTTTCAAATCAATCGAACAGGGTATCGTTTCAACGATTAGGGTTTCGTCCACGAGAACTGAGACACGAAGGTTTAGAAATTCGATTTTGCGAAATTGAATTGTGCAATGTGAATATCCAAGACCCCCTCTATTTATACCTGATTTTTTACGTCGTCGAGACATGGTTTCCCCGTCGCATCACGCGAGGAAGCCATGTCTATCCAGATAGAATCTGGTGCTTGTCGCGCCACGCGACGAACCAAAAGAGCCTGGTCGTGTCATGCGAAGAGGCAAGCTAGGGCATAGGTGTCATGAGTTAGCCACATGACGACACATAGCCTCCTGTGAAACTCATTCTGTCGCGCCACGCAGTGGGATTTTTTTAACTCTTTCTTATTTTATTTTCGTCGGCACTGTTCGGGGTTTTAATCACGGATTGTTGTTAGATCTTTCTGAGGGTTGTTACATCAATTTACATTCTGGAAGTCATCGGTAGTACTTAAATGAACAGATTGAACTTCAACCTCCATAACATGTAGTAATGACTAATGACAAATCGTATGGCATAATAAATAAGGGTAGGAAAAAAAAAAACATAACATAAGCATGGTGCATGCACTAACCATCTAGTGGAGAAAATGAAAACATGGTTGGTTACTGGCTTAATAGTTCACAAGGTGAAAACAACCTCATAATTCAACAAGAACATATAGGAGAATAAGTTAGAATTTTGTATATACCAAAGTGGGAAAACTTGATGTTGGCTAAGACCCGCTGTTCGGAAAGAGAATTAGAAACATCTCCAGAGGTTTGACCATTTTGTGAATCCAATATATCCTCATCTTCATCATAACCACTATCATCCACCCTGTGAAAAACAAATGAATATTCAGTTTCTTCGTCAAGATCAAACTTGTCATGAAAGTGGATGCCTCTTTCCTAATTACAAGATAGAAAAAGTAAAAGAGTTGTCATGAAAGTGTGTAGAGTTCTTACGTTTCAGCCAAGAAGAAACTATGTTCGTGATCTTCTAATTACATGGTTGTGATTACATCTCTAATGCTTGCAAATCCAAATAATCTTTAATGTGTACATTAAGGGAATTGGCAATCGCTTCACCAACTCCATGTACCAAGGATCTGGTAGAAGAAAAGGAAATAACTTATTACTGAAAAATTATTCTCGGATCAACTACAGATTAAAGAACCAAAAATTGAGACATATAGTTGAAAACCAAAAATAAAAAGCCAATTCAAGTCATAAAGAAGGGTTGAAGGGTTATAGTAGCCAATCCAAATAGTCATAAACAAGGTTTATAGTAGCCAATTCAAATTTAGTTCTCTTTTTTTTTTTCTAAAAGTAGTTAATTAAAAACGAAACAAATTATCCTAATTCTAGACTCAAATTATACTCTAGACTCCTAAATTTTACTAAACTACTAACCGACAAGTGGACCGATCAATTGTAGAATAGTATTAAGTAAGTCTGGATTATCGAACCCACATGACTCTCTAATTGCTAAGACTACTAATTAGACTCAATTACACACTAGGTATATTTTAAGGGGGGGGGGGGGGTTACTAATAATTCTAAATTATCAATTTAAATAAAACTACTAAAGTGAAATGACCAAACTATGAACTTCTAGGGACTTATTAGAACTTTTACCAAGAGATGATAAACTAGTTACCTAGGTTGGATTTTTAGAATACTATTCCTTCAATTTAACAACAATTAATCTGGTTGAATATTTTACCGGGATCTTAACATGTCAAAGTTTAGGTTTATTAAAAAGGACTCCCGATCCTTCTCAGGAAGACACCTACAATAACCTACCCTTTTTATTCGTTTACCGGTTTTAAAGATTCTTTTTCAATTATCTTTTCAAATTAGTAGAGTGCCTAATTATTAATTACTTCTCAATAATTAACCTAGACCAACTTTAATTTTCTAGTTTAGATTTACTGATTCAATTATGACAAGGAAATTAGACTCGGGAATTTCTCAAAACCCTAACCTAACAATTTACCATATTAATTCAGCCAACTAATTGCAATTTCTCAATTAACAAATTAGGTATAATGACAAGTTTAATTTAATGGTTAATCTAATTGTTTCCTCGGTTTTATTGGCCAATTTTACTGACAACTTCACGAATTTCTAAGAACACGAAAAGTAACATAAACCTATTACATGAAAGACATTCACCAAAGTTTATGCAAAACAACCAAACAATCATCAAACAAACAAGATCATGCAAATACCCTAAACTAGATCATTAAAGTTGTAAACTTTACCAATTTAAATATTCAAACCATAAACTAAATTAAAGCAAATCAAAGTTTCATGAATCCATAATCCAAAACCTAGGTAACCAAAAGAAAATCTAGCCTAACAACATGTTTAAAAACTGAATAAAACCAAGTTGATAACAAGATAGCATGATTGATCAAAAACAAGAAATCAAAGTGGAGATTAGTATTATAAACCGTAGCAGGCTCCTGCCTTTAACTTCCGTGATCACCACCACCATTCCTGCAGCTTAGATCTGCCTTGTGTAGCTTCAAACCTCCAGAAAATAGCTCCAAAGTTGCTCTAGATCGTCCACAATTGCCCAAGATGTGTTCTATTATGATAATAAGTCTATTATAAACAAACAAATCCCAAAACAACTCAGATTTCGAAACTTTCTGGATAAAGACCTCTCTCGCGGGCCGCGAGAGAGACGGGACGGTCCGGTCGCGCCCCGCGACCGGGGCGAAGAGGAGCATGAGCAAGTGCAAATGTTGGAAGCCAGGACTAGCGAGGCAAAGGAGATGATCGAGGTGGTAGGAGCTGAAGGTGGCAAAACAGGTGGTGGTGCAGCTGAAGGTGATCCTGTTGTGGTGGGCAATGAAGGATAATATAGAGGAGGCATGAGCCCACTTTTTTTAGGATTTTTGGTTAATGGTGTTTTTATTTCGAACAATTGATGGTCTGTAATGATGAACACTAGTTTCTAGGTAAGGATCCATGATCTTAAGACAACAGGGGGTGGCAAAGGAGGATGGGTTCTTCTGTTTGTGGAGGATGAAGCCTTTAGTGCCCCTCACTTTTATTTTCCTGCATCTGATGAACAATCAGTATGGAAACCTTTTATCAACCCAAGTGGACGGGCCACGTTTTGCTGGTAGAAACTTGGGTTGATAATTTGGATAACCTTCTAAAAAGGGTTTTAATAAAAATTATAACCTTTTAACTATATCTTGTGTTGTACTTTTATTTCTGAAATGTTGTTTTCATATGTTTATGTATATCATTAGCTTTATTTTATAAAACTTAGAGAATTTCGGATTGTGAAAATATACCAATTCTCTAGTATAACAACTTTATAAAATATGAAAAGTTATATGATCAAGGATCATATGTCCTTAATTGAAAGGTCTATGGTGTAATCAATGATATAATAAAGTTAAGGATTAAACATATCGGAGAATCCAAGTTAGGATTCTATGTCCTTAAGACTTACAATTGCATAAACAGACCAAATAAATCAGTTAAGGTGTAAGGATTCAGGATCCTTTCTTATAAACCTTTTAGGCTTCAAGAACATGTAGAAAACCGCTTGGGACTAAGCCAAATATTCGGGGATAAACCCACTATAACTGGGGTCAAGCCCAAATAAACTGGGGACAAGCCCAAATAAACTAGGGACAAGCCCAAATAAACTTGAGACAAGCCAAATTCCTTGGGGTCTAACCCGAGCTGGGGAGAAGCCCAATGTGAGTGACATGAAAATGCCAAAACCTTAGCTAACGCGAAAATGTTAGAAACCTTAGGATAACGGATGTATGGTACGTCTACCACTATACTTAAGATCCTACATATGGCTAACAACAATGAAATTGTCAGCCACTAAAGCGTGTACTGGTCACATTGCCTCGAACCGTACTTGGATAAACGCGCGCTACTGGCGGGGTGTCAAAACCCAATTTGTGTGAAAGGTGAAAACCTTTAAACCTTAGAAGGTATAAGATACCTTAAACGTGGGAGAGAGGTGGCCAACCCCTTGATCCTCTGTAAGAAATGTTAAAACTCTGCAAAAGCTCAAAACTTGATAAAAATAGATGTTAAATGCTCAACATCCTCTCCTTATAATGAATAATAAGTATAAAGCGAAAGAAAGAAAGTAAAAGTAAGATGTTACCAAAGTAAAGGTCATATGTCCTTCGAGGATCCTCGATCCTGGGCCAAAATACTAGAGTCTCTAGGATCCTTGATCCTTCTCACATGAGGTATTTCTTTATATGAACAGCATTCCAAGCTCTTAGCAGAAGATCACCTTCCATGTTAGTAGACGGTATGCCCCCTTTCCAGCTTCTGCTTCTATCAAGTAGAGACCTTCCCATTTTGGTGCTAATTTGCCATCGGCCAGGTTGCTAGTGTTCTGGAATGCTTTCCTTAGTACCAAATCACCAACTTGGAATCTTCTGATCTTTGACAATTTTATTATTTCTTGAAAACTATCCAACCTTATTCTTACTAAATCTCTGAGCTCATCCACAGTATCTAAGTCTTGGGTCAGATTTTCAGCATCTATTTCAGGATAACGGATGCTTGTTCTAGCTGTAGGAACCACCATTTCTATAGGGATTACTGCCTCAGTTCCAAAGACTAGGGAGAATGGAGTCTGGCCTGTGGCATTTTTTGGTGCCCAAAGGACATATGGTAGCTCTTCAGCCCACTTCCCTTTCTTGGAGTTTAGTTTCTTCTTCAAGTTATTGATGATGATCTTATTGCTTGATTCTGCTTGACCATTAGCTTGTGGGTGGACTGGTGTTGATGTTATCATCCTAATCCCCCCAGCTATCACAAAAGTTAGTGTTCTACTCCCAATAAATTGGGATCCATTATCGGAAATAATTTCAGAAGGAATTCCAAATCTAGTAATAATGTTTCTTTTAATGAAGGATATAACTTCCTTTTCTCTGACTTGAGCAAAAGCTTCAACTTCTATCCACTTGGAGAAGTAATCTGTCATGGCTAGCATAAATACTTTTCCTCCTGGTGCCTTTGGAAGTTTGCCAACTATATCCATTCCCCATTTCATGAATAGCCAAGAGGAAATTATTGGATATAAAGGCTCTGCTGGTTGATGTAGGATGTTGTTGTGTCTTTGACAAGCATCACATCTTCTTGCGTATTCCACAACATCCTTCTTCATTGTAGGCCAATAATAACCTGTTCTATCCTTGAGAATAAGGTTCTGCCCCCAGTGTGATTTCCACAGTTTCCTTCATGAAAATTCTTCAAGACTTCTTGAACTTTTGGATTCTCAATGTACCTCAAATAGGGACCTGCAAGAGATCTCTTGTATAACATGTTATTTAATATAGTGAATTGAGATACCTTAATCCTGAAGGTTCTGGGATTCTCCCCGGTGGGAATTTCCCCACTCTGAATATACTTCACAATTGGAACGATCCATGATCCTGAATTTGGCTGCACATCACTGGGTACATTTCGGTATCCTCAACTATCTCCAACGCTTCATTTTCCTCAATTACAGGAGATAGAATATGGATGATAGGTATCCTCACGTCTTCTGAATTTTAAAGGATAATCTTAGGTTTGCGAAGGCATCTTCCTCTGCATTTTCTTCTCTAGGTACCTGCGTTATGCTAAAAGAATCGAAAGCATTTGCAAGTTTTTTAACAATTTCTAAATATTTTATAAGTTTCTCACCATTCACAACATATGAGCCATTGTAATGGTTAGTAATTAGCAATGAGTCTATATATACTTGAAGTTACCTGATCCTCATATGTTTGGCTAATTGCAAACCTGCTATTAGGGCCTCATATTCTGCTTCATTGTTTGTAGTCTGAAACTCACAAGAAGTGGATTGGGTATCATCTCCCCCTGTGACGATTTAGTAGTGTGCCTCGTCCAGTTCCCTTGACGTTTGAGGCTCCATCAGTGAAGAGTATCCAAGGATCCTTGGTCTCCTCAAGCTGTTGAACCTCTAATTCAGCTTCTCTTTGTAAATCAGTATTGAAATCAGCCACAAAGTCTGCCAAAGCTTAAAACTTGATGGTAGTCCTTGGTTCATACTTAATGTCATATGCACTAAGTTTGACTGCCCACTTCACCATTCTACTTTACATTTCAGGTTTCCAGATAACATTCTTAATAGGAAAGTTAGTTTTCACAATGATTGTATGTGTTTCAAAATAATGTCTAAGTTTAGTGGAAGCCATAATCAATGTAAGAATTAATTATCTAAATGAGAGTACCTGGCTTCAGCATCAAGAAGGCTTTTACTTACATAGTATACTGGATGTTGTTGGCCTTCATGATCCTTAGCTAACACTGCACTTACTGCCTTACCTGAAACGGCTAATTACAAGGATCATGGTTCACCATCTTCTGGTTTCATTAGGGTTGGTGCTGAGGATAGATAATCCTTGAGAGCTTTTAGTGCTGCTTCATGCTTCTCAGTCCACTCAAATTTCTTATTCTTCCTCAGTATGTCATAAAATCCTTGCATTTCTCTGAGGATTTTGAAATTACTCTGTTTAGGGCCACGATCCTTCCTGCCAGTTTTTTGACATCCTTGGCATTGGCAGGGGATTTGATGTTCACAATTGCTTTTATCTGTTCAGGACTAGCTTCAATCCCTCTTATGGTCACCATGTATCCTAGAAATTTTCTAGCTTTGACACCAAAATGGCACTTTGAAGGATTTAGCTTCATGTTGTATTGGTCAAGGATATTGAATGCCACTTCAAGATCTTTGAGATGATCATCTGCTCTCTTGGACTTGACCACCATATCGTCTATATACACTTCCATAGTATCTCCAATCTGCTCTTTGAACATAATGTTGACCAGTCTTTGGTAGGTGGCACCTGCATTTCTTAGTCCAAAAGACATTGCAATATAACAATATATGCCAGTAGGAGTCATGAATGTTGTATCCTCTTGGTCAGATGCTTCCATCTGAATTTGTTGGAATCCAGAGGAAGCGTCCATAAAGATTAGCAATTCATGTCCTGTTGTTGCATCCACCATGGAGTCAATGTGTGGTAATGGGAAAGGATCCTTGGGACATGCCTTATTTAAATCTGTAAAGTAAACACATACCCTCCACTTTCCATTTTTCTTTTGAACCACCACTACATTGACTAACCATTTTGGATACTTAACTTCCCTAATCATACCTGCCTTCAAGAGTTTGTCTACCTCCTCTTGGATGATAATGTTCCTCTCAGGTGCAAACTTTCTTCTTTTTTGATGAATTGGCCTGAAAGATTTATCAATTCCAAGTTTATGCGTTATAATATCTTTAGATATACATGTCATATCCTCGTGTTTCCAAGTAAAGGTAGACTTTCTTCTCTTCAGGAAGGATACTAGATCCTGCTCTATACTTTCAAGGATCCCTGATCCTATGAGAACTTTGATTTCAGGATCCTGAGGATCCAATAGTACATCTTTGATGTCTTGTTCTGCTGCCTCCAGGACACTCCTTGGAGGTTACTATGATTGATATGCCGCGCTTGGTTGTGAGGTTGGTTTCATAGAAGAGGTGTAGCAGTTATTTGGCCTTGTTGATCACTTTCTATCTTCACTACCCCCAAGGTGTCGGTAGCTTGACACATTGATGATAAGTAAAGGGAACAACTTTCATATCGTGTATCCAAGGCCTGCCAACAATCACACAGCAACAACAAGCAGTCAATGACACAGAATTTTTGTACAGAGTTTACCCCCTCAATGTAGATTGGGAGTTTGATGTCCCCCAACGTGTTCTTTGTCTCGCCGCTGAATCCTATAAGGACAGACGATCTCGAAACTATTTATGTCTCTGGAATGTTCATTCTTTTGAGGACATCTAGTTGAATAATGTTTACGGAGCTCCCTCCATCAATAAGGATCCTGCGAACAAAGTGGTTAGATATAAATAAAGTAATGACTAAACCATCATGATGAGGATCCTGTATATCAACACGGTCATCCTCATCAAAGGATATAATTTTCTGTTGAGTCAGGGTGGAGGTTTCGATAGGGCTGTCTCCGTTTTCCAGCTTGGTTTCCTTAGCATGCCTCTTTGCTGCAGAGAATGAGGTTCCACATATATCAGAGCCTCCAGAAATGAAGTTAATGATATGAGCGTCTGCAAGCGGTGCAGGAGCTCTTTCGGGTACTTTTTCAAGATCATGGATCCTTTATTTCTTCCTTCTGAGAAGCTCTTTCAAGTAACCTTTGCTAGGTTGGTAGCCTATCTCCTTTTTTGGTACAATGCATTCATCGGTAAGGTGACCAAAGTCTTCGTGGTATGCACACAACTTTGATTTATCCTTGTTGGATGTAGACTTTTCATTCTTCTTAGTCCATCTAGTGTCACACCCCGACCCGCAGCGGAAAAAGGTGATCGGGGCATGATTGGGTTTTCATCAAAGCTTATGACATTTATTATAAAGTTTCATATTTATTATTTTTAATGGAGAATCATTACAATCAATAATACAAGTACAACATGTTCTATACATCTTTCTAGACTTCATTATTTTTCTTCTAAGGCAATTTCCTATGTGTTCCTTGCTTCATCCTGTCCACCTGTATCATGTGTAAAAATGGCTTTTGGGTCAACAAAAAGTTGGCGAGTGAATCCTATGAAAACATTTAAACGTGTGTATTGTATTGATTATAAAATAAAGTGCATAACCACATATGAGTAAATGTAGATGTAAATTTATTCACAAAACACATAATATTAAATATTGCACACACATACAACAATTGATTGTTTTGAGGCATGCGTTGTTCAACTCGTCTCCCACGAGGAACTGATGGGCCTAATGAATGAATTTTGAGGCACGCGTTGTTCAACGAACTGATGGGCCTAATGAATAAGTTTTGAGGCACGCGTTGTTCAACTCGTCTCCCACGAGGAACTGATGGGCCTAATAAATAATTTGCATACAACTTGACAATATGTAATACATAACAACAAACAATATTTACATTCTAAGTTTAGATCATATAATGGTATAGCACGAGTTTTAATAAGCGAATTAATTTAAGCGACACATGATACACCCCAAAACATGAATAAAAAGGGGAATTTGTAAGAATTCACTCACAGTGGTTGCGTTTCTTGGATTGATGATGAACGCGCACGAATTTGGATTTAATCGGCAAGGAAACTAACCTAAATAATAACATAATAGTTCGATAAATAAATGGATTTTATTTGAGATTAATAACTTTAATTCACAACCTTAATAGGATTTCTAGATTTATTTTTGTGAATTTAAGGACATTTTCTAACTTTAAAATATTATTTTTAAGTATTTTTAAATAATTTTCTGATTAAATAAATAAATAATAAAAAAAATGTTGACCGTTGACTTTGACCGTTGACTTTGACTGTTTGACCGGTTCGGACTTTGTGTTTGTTTGCGCTGAGTGAGGTTCGAACTCGTGACCTCCGTATACGTGCACGCAGCTCTACCAACTGAGCTACGTGTCTAACCCAAAATATTTCTGTTTTTAATTATATTTATATACTACTTAGATTACTCAGAATTTTATTTAATTAAAAAGGTTTTTAAACTAGTCAAATCGGTGCACAATACAGGACTCGAACCCGGGACCTGTTGTTTAATGTTGCACACAGTCCACCGCTGGACTGTGTGTCTAACCTGGTTAGAATACTGGTTTTTATTAAACTTAAATACTAACTGGAAGGTGTTCTGGGGCTTTTAAAAAAAATTGAGATTTATCACAAGACCCGGTTAAGCGCACGATTCGAACTCGGTATCGATAGTATGAAATGCACACAGTCCACCGCTGGACTGTGTGTCTAACCCGAGATATAACCCGATTTATATTAAATATATACACAACCTAACTTCATCTTCTTCGTTAAAACAACCCAGAACTCCCAACCCGACTATTTCGATTCATTAATCAATTCCTTTATTAAATTTTAAATAACTACACATGAGATTAATAAAAATGAAAGGGATTGGGTGAAAGATATACCGAACAGGGATTCCCTGTTTCTCCGGCGAGATTCCAACGATAGCAGATTATTCCGGCGACGTGTAACTTGCGACAGAGGATCTTCAGGAAGTTTGAAGTGAGTGTGGGTGACTTCTGTCGAAGCTCTAGAAGTCCTATTTATAGAGTAAGGCAAAAGAGATGAAATGGGTTCGGTTTTCCGGCGACTTGCAGAGAATTCCGGCGATGTATTTCTTGCGACAGAGATTCTACAAGGAGTTTAAGGTGAGTGTGGGTGATTTCGGTATGAGCTCTAGATGTCCTGTTTATAAAGTAAGGCAACAGTGGGATAGTTTCTTCGGTTTTTCGGCGATTTCCGGTGAACTTCGGTGAAACAGAGACTTGTTTTCACAATGTGGTGAGGGTTGGGCTATGAATTGAACGAGATTTACAATCTTTGGATTTGATAGCTAACATGCTCGACAGTTTCGGTCAAAAGATTAAATCATCCTTCCGTTATGATTTTGATTGGTTCAAATGATTGATAACCGATTTTTGGGTTAAAGGCATGATTAAATCGTCGGTTTTTCTTGGGTTAATTCGCGATTACGAGTAATGCCGGCGGTTACAGATTTGCCGAAGCTTTGAGATTTTCAGTTTTAGCCGCGGATTCTAAATAAGGTTTAATGGTTTCGGATTTATTAGCACATAAGTGTGTGTAGAGCAGTGGTGTGTTAGCGTGTTTGGCTTGTGGGTGACTTGGGTTCGAAAACCAGCGTCTGCTTTTATTTTTTTATTCATTATTTATTTGAAATTTTAAATTATGGTTTTTAAATTCTAATATATTTATTAATTGTGTATTGTTTAAAATTAATTTGAGCATTAAATACGCAACAAAATTTATAACTGATTATTCGGTTTAATAAACGAAGCGGGTTTGGATAACCCAGTTTTTTACGGATGTTACAGTATCCCCTACTTTTAAAAATTTCGTCCCGAAATTTAAGTAGTGGTATGTTTGACTCAAAAGGAGGGTAGTTTTGGCAATTACATACTTAGAAGAGGGTTAAGAGTTTAAATTTTTATTTGAGGCGGTAACGTTCCTAGTAAGGGTTGAATACCCTGCTACAGGAATCGCTTTTTGATGTCTAAGATAAGGAATATTGATAAACATAGTTGATTGACTAGGTATGATCTCATGCATAAGAGTTTTGAGAGAATTGATACGTTTGGAAAGATAAGGTTATATCCTAAAACAAAACTTCTACCACTAATACCGACATGGAACCTCTCATAACTGCCTGACAATGCCTCTGATCCTTTGGCAAGAATACTTATATATAGGAAGTACCAGCGGCATATCCACCATATTCTTGTCAAATTTTCATTGGCTTTATCAGTAAATTATGATTAGTTCTATGTGACTCTAAACACAACAACCAAAACTTGAGTCTTAATTCTGAAAGTATACATGTTTGAATGATGACAGTACCTCTCTCGTTTGTTATGATGAAGAGGTTAGTCTATGTAGAAGTGAGACACAGCCCAACTTCTTTGAAATTGAAATACAGTGAGATGTATGATGATATGAATGCTAAATTAGTGAGCATAAAACAACTTCAACCATGACATTACTAAATCCTACATGGAACTTCTCATAACCGCCTGACAATGCCTCTGATCCTTTGGCAAGAATACTTATATATAGGAAGTACCAGCGGCGTATCCACCATATTCTTGTCAAATATTCATTGGTTTATCAGTAAGTTCTGATTAGTTCTATGTGACTCTAAAACATAAACAAACACAACAACCAAAACTTGAGTCTAAATTCTGAAAGTATACATGTTTGAATGATGACAGTACCTCTCTCGTTTGTTATGATGAAGAGGTTAGTCTACGTAGAAGTGAGACACAACCCAACTTCTTTAAATGATGAGACGGAGATACGTCGTGAGGTATGATGATATGAATGTTAAATCAATGAGTATAAAACAAAACTGAAAGAGTAATTCGCATTAAGATTCTTGGTTAAAATTTCCAATTTATAATTGAGATACGTGAAGATTGAGATAACATAAAGAAAACATAAAAACTAAGTGGTTGGAGTTGAGTCTTGATTCTTGGTGAGGAAAGCTAGTTTGGTGATTCGTTTGGGCCGTTATTATCTTCAACAGGATTTGCGTTGATGTTGTAAACTCTTCCTCTTGCTGGCGGTGGAGCTGGGTTTGCTTGATTTGCTTGGTTATCTGGGTTTGCTTGAGCTTGGGCGTTGATAATGTTAACCAATCGAGGGCACGTGTTTCTAAAATGGGTAGGGTCGCCACAATTGAAACAAGCTTGAACATATGGGAGCATGGGGTATTGAGGTTGTTGATATGTTTGGATCATGTTTTGAGTAGGGGTGAGGTTTGGTTTTGAGAGGTGCGGCAAACCTTGCTCAAATGTCCATAGCGTCCACAATTCGCACATAGTCGACAAGGTAAGGTAGATGGATGGTGATAAAAACAGGTGTTGCATTGAGGGTGAGGTCCAAAGTAAGGTTTCTTATTTGGGTAAGTTGAGTTGGGTGCTACTTGAGTGATTGGGATAGCTTGGAGGGATATGGCTTGTGAAGCTGGTTGATTGCGTTGGGCGAAAATTTGCCCATCTCGTTTCTCTTAGAAATGGGTTGAGAAGGGGATTCGGTTTGGGTGGAGTTTGAGGTTTCAGTTGATGCTTTATCCTTCTTCTTCTCCTCCTTGAAGTCTTTATTCCGTATGCGGTTCTCGGTGAGCTCTGTATCTAACTCCATTGCTGCTTCCAAAGTTGCAGGTGTGGTACTTATTATAGGGTCTTGAATTTTTGAAGGAAGACCTCGAATGTAGTGCTCGATCAAACGGTAGAGAGGAGTGAACAAGTTGGGGACCATCTGATTCAACTCGAGAAATCTCTTGTTGTATGTGGTGTAGTCGCCCTCTTTTTGTTTCAAAGAATAGAACTCATCCTCTAATTTATTGATTTCGCTTCTTGGACAGAAACGTCTTGTCATGATCTCTTTCAGCTCTTCCCAAGTCAAAGTCATAACATTCTCAGCACCTCGTTTGGCCTTCTCTGTATTCCACCATGTAAGTGCTATTCCAAGCAAACGACCGGTAGCATATCGCACCTTGCGATCATCGGGGCAATCGCAATTTAGAAAAGTGTTTTCCATTTCCTCAAACCAATGGAGGAGAGCGGTGACACCTTCAGTCCCTTCGTATTTTGGAGGGTCGCAGGATTTGAAATGCTTGAAGGTGCATTTAGTGGTATTTGGGGGAGGGTTGACAACATTTTGATCTTCTTGATTGACGGGATTAGCGGTAAGGGCTTGTTGAACTTGAACTACAATGTTGGGTATTACGGCAGCCATTTGTTGAGCGATTTGGGCAGCCATGCGCTCGCGGGCTTTTCCTAATCTCATCTTCCTACGAGCGAGACTAGAAGACATCTACAAGGAATACGTATCAAGAGTATGAGTTGGACGTTTTAGGGGTCATGTGTCGTATTTAGGAATGAACATTCATAAAATAAATATAGAATAATAAATCTACGACATCCATAGGATGTCTTGGGCTTTGCTCGTTATTGGGCCTTGCAAGCCGCCATACTTCACCTTCGTAATCATGTGGGCCCCCATGATTGCCGGGTTTTTCATACGGTTCGCATGTGTTAGCCTGGTTACGTACACTAAAACCCGGAGAAAATCGAGAAATATGTATGTAACGTATGATATTCGGAATGTATCCAGGTGTGGACACGGTGACAACTCAAAGTGGGGTTAGTTCGAACGACGTTTGGTGTGGCATGCTTTGGCCTAATAGGTCCTTCGTACTCTCATCGTTAGTCCCCAGGTAGGCAAACTGGTCCGTTATATTGGATTTATACGAATGCCAACCTAGACAGGACGTTCCGACTACCGGTACTTGTACCCTTACAGTTACTACATGCCTGTCGCAGAACTCACTTTGATGAGATTTGAAAAATGAAAAATGCGACAAAATCTTGAATAACGGAAGTATGAAGGTGATTTGAATATGTGAACATTGAAATATGTATGATGAATGTGTATGTAATTATGTATGTTTGACTGTAAGTATAATTCATTATGTATCACAAAATATAATATTGGAAGTGTTTGCATGCATTTGAGTGTGTAATAAATACGAAACAAATAAAACATCATGAGTTTGCATGTAACCACATAAACAATTAAAATCTAATCAACTATAGTATAGGCTCTAGGGGTCTAATAACCTATCCTATATCCCTATAGTCAAAAGCTCTGATACCAATCTGTCACACCCCGACCCGCAGCGGAAAAAGGTGATCGGGGCATGATTGGGTTTTCATCAAAGCTCATGACATTTATTATAAAGTTTCATATTTATTATTTTTAATGGAGAATCATTACAATCAATAATACAAGTACAACATGTTCTATACATCTTTCTAGACTTCATTATTTTTCTTCTAAGGCAATTTCCTATGTGTTCCTTGCTTCATCCTGTCCACCTGTATCATATGTAAAAATGGTTTTTGGGTCAACAAAGAGTTGTCGAGTGAATCCTATGAAAACATTTAAACGTGTGTATTGTATTGATTATAAAATAAAGTGCATAACCACATATGAGTAAATGTAGATGTAAATTTATTCACAAAACACATAATATTAAATATTGCACACACATACAACAATTGATTGTTTTGAGGCATGCGTTGCTCAACTCGTCTCCCACGAGGAACTGATGGGCCTAATGAATGAATTTTGAGGCACGCGTTGTTCAACGAACTGATGGGCCTAATGAATGAGTTTTGAGGCACGCGTTGTTCAACTCGTCTCCCACGAGGAACTGATGGGCCTAATAAATAATTTGCATACAACTTGACAATATGTAATACATAACAACAAACAATATTTACATTCTAAGTTTAGATCATATAATGGTATAGCACGAGTTTTAATAAGCGAATTAATTTAAGCGACACATGATACACCCCAAAACATGAATAAAAAGGGGAATTTGTAAGAATTCACTCACAGTGGTTGCGTTTCTTGGATTGATGATGAACGCGCACGAATTTGGATTTAATCGGCAAGGAAACTAACCTAAATAATAACATAATAGTTCGATAAATAAATGGATTTTATTTGAGATTAATAACTTTAATTCATAACCTTAATAGGATTTCTAGATTTATTTTTGTGAATTTAAGGACATTTTCTAACTTTAAAAAAATTATTTTTAAGTATTTTTAAATAATTTTCTGATTAAATAAATAAATAAAATAAATAAATAAATAATAAAAAAATGTTGACCGTTGACTTTGACTGTTTGACCGGTTCGGACTTTGTGTTTGTTTGCGCTGAGTGAGGTTCGAACTCGTGACCTCCCGTATACGTGCACGCAACTCTACCAATTGAGCTACGTGTCTAACCCGAAATATTTCTGTTTTTAATTATATTTATATACTACTTAGATTATTCAGAATTTTATTTAATTAAAAAGGTTTTTAAACTAGTCAAACCGGTGCACAATACAGGACTCGAACCCGGGACCTGTTGTTTAACGTTGCACACAGTCCACCGCTGGACTGTGTGTCTAACCTGGTTAGAATACTGGTTTTTCTTAAACTTAAATACTAACTGGAAGGTGTTCTGGGGCTTTTAAAAAAATTGAGATTTATCACAAGACCCGGTTAAGCGCACGATTCGAACTCGGTATCGATGGTATGAAATGCACACAGTCCACCGCTGGACTGTGTGTCTAACCCGAGATATAACCCGATTTATATTAAATATATACACAACCTAACTTCATCTTCTTCGTTAAAACAACCCAAAACTCCCAACCCGACTGTTTCGATTCATTAATCAATTCCTTTATTAAATTTTAAATAACTACACATGAGATTAATAAAAATGAAAGGGATTAGGTGAAAGATATACCGAACAGGGATTCCCTGTTTCTCCGGCGAGATTCCAACGATAGCAGATTATTCCGGCGACGTGTAACTTGCGACAGAGGATCTTCAGGAAGTTTGAAGTGAGTGTGGGTGACTTCTGTTGAAGCTCTAGAAGTCCTATTTATAGAGTAAGGCAAAAGAGATGAAATGGGTTCGGTTTTCCAGCGACTTGCAGAGAATTCCGGTGATGTATTTCTTGCGACAGAGATTCTACAAGGAGTTTAAGGTGAGTGTGGGTGATTTCGGTATGAGCTCTAGATGTCCTGTTTATAAAGTAAGGCAACAGTGGGATAGTTTCTTCGGTTTTTCGGCGATTTCCGGTGAACTTCGGTGAAACAGAGACTTGTTTTCACAATGTGGTGAGGGTTGGGCTATGAATTGAACGAGATTTACAATCTTTGGATTTGATAGCTAACATGCTCGACAATTTCGGTCAAAAGATTAAATCATCCTTCCGTTATGATTTTGATTGGTTCAAATGATTGATAACCGATTTTTGGGTTAAAGGCATGATTAAATCGTCGGTTTTTCTTGGGTTAATTCGCGATTACGAGTAATGCCGGCGGTTACAGATTTGCCGAAGCTTTGAGATTTTCAGTTTTAGCCGCGGATTCTAAATAAGGTTTAATGGTTTCAGATTTATAGCACATAAGTGTGTGTAGAGCAGTGGTGTATTAGCGTGTTTGGCTTGTGGGCGACCCGGGTTCGAAACCCGGCGTCTGCTTTTATTTTTTTTATTCATTATTTATTTGAAATTTTAAATTATGGTTTTTAAATTCTAATATATTTATTAATTGTGTATTGTTTAAAATTAATTTGAGCATTAAATACGCAACAAAATTTGTAACTGATTATTCGGTTTAATAAACGAAGCGGGTTTGGATAACCTGGTTTTTGACGGATGTTACATCTAGCCTTTTCACCTAAATTCTGCAAAGCAAGGATTAATTCACTATTGTCAGCAGAAAAACAATATTCAGATATATGAGGATATTCCTCCTCATCTTCCTTTTGTTCCACCGAATGAACGTTTTGGTTGTTATGCTTGGAGTATTGCTTGGATCGATTGTCCTATAGAAGGTCCTTGCTTCTCCAGTTTTGATGATCCGGATAACCTGTCTTGGATCCTTTTGTCATCCTTTAGTCGGATGAACCTCAGGGCCCTGTTCCTTACTTCATCTAAGTTCCTGCAAGGTGTCATAACAAGATCATCATAGAAGGGATAATCTTTTTGTAGTCCCATTTTAAACGCTTCCACAGTAGTGGCAATGTCTAAATTTGAGATTTCCAAGGACTCTCTACCAAATTTAGTAACATAATATCTAAGTGATTCATCACGAGATTGGGTAATCCTATATAAGTCAGTAGTTAATATTTCAAAGGTTCTACTACAAGAGAACTGATTATTGAATCAATTAACTAAGTGAGAAAATAAAGTTATGGAATATGGAGGAAGAGTTAGTAGCCATTTTAGTGCTGATCTAGTAAGTGTGGATCCAAAGCCCTTGTATAGACAAGTTTCTTTCAACCTTTCAGGAATGGGATCGATCTCCATCCTTTCTCTGTATTGAGCCACATGCTCTTCTGGATCAGTAGTACGGTCGTATAACTTCATATTAGGGGTTTGGAAATGCTTTGGTATCTCAACATTGCATAAGGGAGGTGCAAAGCGAGATACTCTGCGACTCCCATCTATAATCTCAGGAATGGGTTTAACCACTCTTGGGACACTGGATACCATGTCCTTGAGATTCTGCAACTCCCTGGCCATGGCTTGATTGATCCCTACATCCTGCATGTAAGTACAATTATATCAAAATATTTATTGAAATTATTACCTCCTGACTGGTTTAAAGTTGGTATCCCAGAAGTGTATCTAGGATAAGACATGTCCGGTGTAATAGTAGGACCAGAAGAAGTAATGGTCTGCATGGGGATAAAATCCCCTTCATGGATTCGGAACTTCTAAGTGATTGACTCCTTGAGTATCCTTGATCCTAAAAGATGTTTGATATTGGATACATTGGTGCTGAAGGTTTTGATGGATACTCCATGGATCCTTGAATCCGAGTTGAGGATCCTTGATGTTGAATGTAGGATCCTTGGGGCTGGTACATTACATGTGATCCTCACTGAAGGATAGAGGATCCTTGAGGTTGGAAGTAGGATCCTTGAGGTTGCATCACTGCTAGCGATCCATGCTGGAGGTTTGAGGATTCTTGAAACTGGACATTGGATCCTTTAAAATGCTTGATTGTTGATGATGGAGTAGCAAAATTCAACGACCTAGGCATCAGCGGGGACCGATCTTCTGCTGGCCTCTTCTACTTCTTGATTTCATCAATTTCACGAAGGATCCTCTGGTTGGTTATGTCCTGCTTTTCCATGTAGCCTTTCATCTGCAACATCAAAACAGAAATATCATTATTAGTAGTTGTAGAGGGAGAAACAACAGGAGCTTTTGATCATGTGAAGATGGATGATGTCTTCTTTTGAGCGTTTTCAGCATTCTTCTGGAATGCAGGAGGAATAGGAGGCAACAACGCACTGGTTTGTGATGAGGTAACCACCGGCATGGCACTTGATGTAGCTTTTCCTTAAGAGGCCATGAAGTTGATGGGAATGAGTGGAAATGAATGAGAAATTGTTAGAATTGAAGCACCACTTGCCCCAAGGTAGGCGCCAAACTTTTTGGTCAAAAATCGGTTTAAGGATAATGTAACCAAACTTTGATTGTGAGGTAGAGTGCTAATGTGTTGAACAAATGTGAAATGTAAACAATGATGAACACAAGGATTTATACGAGGAAAAAAGCCCTTGATCTTTAGAAGATCTCCGGCATAAAAAACCTCGGGTGATGGAAACTACTGATCACCAACTATATTGCATAAAAAGATTACAATTGAATTCTAGTGTGTGTATGAGAGCAGTTTCGAGAGCAACAAGTGTGCGAGTTGTGTACGTATTGTCTATTCTAATTTAAGCTCAAAACCCCTAATATAATTGGAAAGATCTATCTAACTAATTATCCGAAAAATGTGCAAGTCTCCCATGTTCTCCATAACGGTTACACTTGATATACACGTGCCTATTCAGAGCATATTCGGCGAGATTCCAGCAAAGACTAAGTCCACATCGTCCATTACCTTCATACAAACATTAGAAATACAGAGAACAATTGTTAGATAACATAAGTTAAAATAAGGATTCTTGATCCTCAGACTTCCTATGTCATCCGCTAAGGATAAGTGATCGAGGCCCGGTCTCAGGATACATGATCCAGACTTCATAAAACTTAGCCCCTAATAGTTACAAAAGTGGTTATCTCGTTATCGTGTTTTCAGTTTGTAGATAATTTGTTTATAGTATTTGGCTGTAGTCAAAGTGATTCTATTTATGATTAGTTCTAACAAAACTGATTCAGATGATGTGTCTATATTGAGATCTACTGAGTCGCTATAATATCAAATGGGAAATATAGCGTAGACCTAACTTATCAACAAAAAGGCAATCCCAAAGCCATGGTTCTTAAAATCGTAATGCAAAACCAAAATTAAATAATTCACACATCTCAGAGAAACAATTCATTGACAAAGTATTTGAAAATCCCTATGACTTCCCAATTTTAGTTTTTTGGATTAAATTTATGCTTTATTATAATTTAGAACTTCATTCAGGCATTTTATCAAGTAATTTGTGTGCAGCCTAATAATATCACATTCAACATATAAAATGCATACCCGACGTGCCCAAATGCAATGAACCAACCACATATAACCGAATTCACACAATGAAAGGTTACCTGAATAGATGTTGCAACTGCTTGGTGACGAACGTGGGCGACAATTTGTATCCAAAATCTTAGCTCAAAGATCTATTGCAATTCCAATTCGTCGATTCGATTGAACAATATCCCATTAGATTTGATTCAATAACATACCTATTTAGATTCGATTCAATATAACCAAGACAGTTAAGGTTGATATGAGGCCTCCAAGTGTCATTCAAAAGGCCAAACACTTGCAAAGCTTGAATCCAAGAAGAGACAACCTCCTCAAGCTCAACCAACAGTTTCAGCTACCTAAGGACAAACAACTGAAGTGAAAACTAAAACTCAAACAACTGGTCAAGGTTAAACAACTAGAGTGAAAACTCAAACAACTGGACCAGGCAAAACTACTGGTACTCCACCATCTCAGCCTAGATCCTTAAAGGCACAACCTGGTAGTAAAACTGCTGGTAAACAACCTGGTGTAAAACCACCAGTTGTCACAAAACTAACAATTCAAGACAAACCAATTGTTTTTACAAAACTACCACTTCCTGAGAAGCCAACTGTGCAGTTTTTAAGAAAAAGGAAGCTGGTTTGAAAGATGACCCGAAAGAAGAATGTACCCTACCCAGTTAAGAATTTCTACATCTTCCAAAACTGGGATGCACAAAACCTTTTGGCAGAGGTTGCAAGGGTGAAAAAATGCTGGTAGATCCAAGCATTAATGTCACACCTCCAAATTGGAAGCTTGGAAGTAAAAGAAAGCCAACTCCCGAAGAGGTAACAAAAACCTTCAAAATGAAACAGGAGCTTATGCATGTTAACTGGATTCCTAGGAGCTCAATTTCAAGGTGAAAGGCACAATAGTCTCAAAGGACTATATATATATATTATCTCGGTGCTAGAGAGAGAAATCCTGAAAAAATATCACCACCATTATTTTTGGAGAACACTGAGATCTACGTTGCTCAAAAGAAGAAGGAGACAATTATTGTTACATTCAAGCCCCAAGAGATTATCTCATACAATCCAAAAATCATGGTAAACTACATGAACAACCTTAAAGAGAACCATAGGATTCTGCCAAAGAAGATCCACAAGATCAATCTACTCATGTTTGAGCTTTAGATGAAGCATAGAATTTTGCCAGATGGATTGTAGATTTAGATGAAGCAGAGAAGACGTTGCTGGTAAGTTGCATGCCTGAAACTAGTCATGTTTTCATAAACCAAAATTAATCTACAGGCACTTACGCAGTTGCTTTGGAGGATTATGCCAAAGAAGATCCACAAGATCTACCCTATCAATCAGTGGCACACCAACGGGTAACAGTGTCTTCCAGGCCAGATCCACCTCCATCCACTAAGGTCTTAGACTTGCCTCTAATCTTCCCTAACCCAAGGATTATGAGATGGAAACAATGAAGGACTCTAATGATGTGGAGATCTTTAAAGAATTTGGCTCTAGAATCCAGGTGGATAGGTATAACGTCCAAAGTCTTAGCCTTTATGACAACAAGGTCATTGCTAATCTGGCAATGGAAAAAGATAAGAAGATGTTCAAGCTCTAAATCTGGAACTTGGCATCAAAGGCATGATCAAGGAAAGACTGTTAGGCATCAGCAAATTAGAGATAAAAGACAGGCAAAAATAAGTGTTATTTAGGCACCAACAGATCAAGGGGAGATTTTTGGGTCATGTAAGTTCTACTGATGATGAAAGCCAAAACCCATGGGAACAATTCTCCTTGCCTAATGGAATAAGCTCAAGTTCAATCATAAGGCCAAAAGTTTTCCTCCTTGAAGGCTTCCCGGCATCTGCCCAAACTGCTGGAACAGAATTGCTACATCAAACAATTGAGAAAACAAGTACAAAGTCTTGGATTGTAAAAGTGTTGGGTCAACAAGTCAATATTCAAGTCAACAAAGTCAAGATTGAAGACCAAAAAGCCAAGTTAACAAAGATTAGAAGTACTTATTTCCAAAAGTGCTAGAATCCTTCCAACAGTTTTGGAAATCCAGATGTTTTCTTTGTTTAAGCAGTACTTTCAAAGTAACGGTAGTAGTTTTACAAACTACTGGTAGTTACACCATTTAATGAGTTGTCAGGGACTTCACCAGCAGTTCTCTCCTCTATATATAGTTCAGTTTGTATTTGTAAATTGTAACTCGTAACTCTACGAGCTGGAAAATAGAACTTAGAGAGAGAGTGCACTTGGAGAGGGGGAAATTATGTGCTTAACTGATTGTACTAAAACATTTGAATTAATTGAAATCATTTAGCAATCATTCCCAAATCCAATTATGTATATTATTATGTGTTTATTATCACTGTTTGGTTCAATTACTAATTCATTTAAACTGTTTTTGTAAAAAAACACACACTATCACACATTCTCAGATCCAGCAATGTTACATGCTTCTTTTTCTTGTAAATCCACTACCTCCTTTTCCGATGAGCCCTCTTCCTCTATGCTATCCCCTGATCTACCATCGTGTCAGCCGTCGTTGAATTTACCTGAAGTTTAGATCAAACACATCTCCCGCAGCTTTGTCGTTCTCCTTTATGGGGTTTATCTCAACAGTAGGTCTGATGTTACCAGTATTCAGAAGTCTGACTAGGTCAAACGGGTCCTCTAAAGTTGACATGGATCGCTTCTTTGGTCGACTTTCTTCAACTGGGCTTGATTAGTTATTTTGGGCTTCATCTCTAACAAGGCTTAGGATAGTGGGCCTTTTTAAGGTGTTTTGGATTTCTCTAACCGATTAAAAAAATAAGTTTCATTTTCTCTTACTTCATGAATATTTATCTTGAGATCTTCCCCATTAACTGCTCCAACCATTATGTTTTGAGAATCCCCATAAAGATTTACCCTTTCATCTCCCAATACAACTTCCGATTGTCACACCCCAACCGATGGGGGAAACATCGGAGTGAGACGAAATAGATTGCTCAAGGCATCATAACACTATTCGCGACGATAATTAAATCAAAAATTAATTTCATTTCATAAATCAAAGAGTCAATTACAACATAATGAATTCAACAAAAATTACAACATAAAAAGCCTAACATTCTAGGTGCGTTTCTATGTCGTCCCTACTAGATTCGCCATGTTCAACCTCTTTAACCTGCAACATGTTAAAAGTATAGTTCAATACAAAAAATATCGACAAGTACACAAGTCTGATATAGCATAAGTACGAAAAGAATTAAACGAATCCATATGTTAAACTAGCATACTAGATTAATGTAAACATGGCATGCGATCTATAAGTCAACCCTCGCGTGTCACCGCAAAATAGAACTTAACATGACCTCAAGAATACGGGCGGTGCGTTACTCCTATAGCGCTATACATGTTAAGGGGGAGGCTCGTACGTAGTTAATGACAGATAGCATCACATAAGAATGTTCCGAGTATACAAATCGTGTACCATGTAACTATAGCATGTGTGATGGATTGTTTGTGTAATTCATAAAAGTATAAGTGTGATTGTGTGTATTTTGATAGACTACATGTTGCACCCAAAGGTGTAAAGTGTAAAAAGGGTCTTCGAGTGTACTCACGGTTTTTTAAGCTTCCACTTGGTATTTCTGTAAAGTGTTGGGGGAATTTGAGGATGGAGCACCGAGTTGTCCTACAAGAGGAAAACGTAGGTTGGTAGGTATTCGAATGATAACAGAGGATTAGGAATTTAAATACACTAAAGTATGTAAACGGAAAAAAAATCATCTAGACTTAATACTCGTTCTTGAAACTATAATACCCATTCGGGTTGATGTGTTTTCATGGATTAGGATACCCATTAGAATCGTAACGAGAAATTAAAACCTAGTACCATGACGGATAATCATTCGATAACATTTGTAAAAATCGGGTCTCCAAAACCCGCTTCGTTTTGTAATCAAGTACCAAGTTATAAAAGTTGCATTAATTATTTATGATTATTTTGAGTTAAAATGATACATAATTAATAAATAAACTAAACTATAAAAAATATATTTGATAAAAAGTTAAAATAAAATAAATAAAAAATATATGAAGCTGCCAGGACTCGAACCCGGGTCAGCCAAGACTCTTTAACAACTTAACATTCATTCCCTAAAACCACTCCGCCACAATGTGTTTTCTGTTAACTCTAGGAACACAAATGAAACTTATACACATACTCAGTTGAACCGATGGTGCCATCTGAAAAACGGTAATCGGCAAACCAATCGTCAAATCGTTGTTTAATTCACTTGTTCAGCTTATAACCGATGTATGACGGTTTCTAATCAAGTTAAAATTGATTGAACTTTAAGTCTCATCATTTTCGGTTTTTTGAAACCGAAAGTTCATCAAAGTTCTGATTTAACTCAAGCTTCAGACCATTCTCGCGATTCAGAGCTATCATATCAATACTCAATTTCAATTTCGTCGCATTTTTGAACCACAAGATCATCTGAATCAGTTCGCCGGAAAATTTCTGCAAGTCACCGGAAAACCGGGACTCACATTCTCACGGTATTTCCTCCGACTCTTTCTGTTTAAATCATGTGATTAATCAGTCTCTAACACAACTCCACCATCAGAATCGATTCTAGTCAACGTTTATCGAAAATCTTATCTTCGCCGGAAAACTTCTGAAACTGCCGGAATCACACTGTGAACTGGTATGATATCCTAACTTCTTTTAAACCTTGTTTAAGTGACTCAACTTCATAAATAATCGATCAACGCTGTTAATTGGTTTCAACAGCCGGAGTTCACTTTCAGTACCGACGAACCTCCGCCGGATTTCTGTGAACAACATCAATCGGTATATTCTTTTCCTTAAACTCTCTTCATTCTCTACTTTTAAATTACTGTTAATGTCTGAAAATTGTATAAGTCATAAATCAATCATAACAAGTCGGATTATGCTGGCTGTGTAAATCGACGAAGAAGATGAAGTCATAACATAACATAAGATTAATTAAAAACGGTATTTTAAACGGGTTAGACACACAGTCCAGCGGTGGACTGTGTGCAAATTACACACACACGTCCCGAGTTCGATTCCTGCTACACGCACGCCTTGTGTAATAACATGTCTTTTTGATCAAGAACTAAACCGGGTTAAAACATATAGTTTATTAAGTATAATAAAAACCGAGATAATAACCGGGTTAGACACACAGTCCAGCGGTGGACTGTGTGCAACATGAACTACACGTCGCGCGTTCGAAACTCGTCATGAGCACCGGTCCGATTGAATTAAAACGTTTTTGCAAATAAAGGGAATTTCGGTTAAATCGAATAAGTGTATAAATATAATTAAAAACGAGATTATATCGGGTTAGACACGTAGCTCAGTTGGTAGAGCTGCGTGCATGCGAACGGGAGGTCGCCGGTTCGAATCCCACCCGGCGCAGGTTTATTCGCTGACCGAACCGGTCAACGGTCAACGATCAACGGTCAACGCTTAAAAAAAATAATATTTTTTTTATATTTTTATTTATTTGATTTAATTTAAAAATTAATTAAAAATACTTAAAAATAACATTTTTAAAGATAGAAAATAGCCATAAACTCACAAAAATATATCTAAAAATTTCATTAAAATCCTTACTAAAAATCCATCCATTTATTATATTTTTCCATTATTATTTAGGTTAGTATTCCTCGTCGATCCGCTCATCTAAATCGTGCGCATCTCACCATCTCCAATCCAACGCACCCAATGTGAGTGAATCTTACAAATTCCCCGTTTTAATCACGTTTTTGGGGTGTATCATGTGTCTTTGTTTATATACATATTATAACTAAACCATTGTGCATACATCATATCATGAACATGTGTATCTAGTTTGTTGCTGTTAAGTAGTTATTATTGGATGCAATTTATTATTTCAGTACATGCAATTGCCGAGGCCGCCGCTCCCCATTTATGCGCGTTGAGCTTGTTCCCCATTTTATTATGCGGTTGAACCTGGCGTGCCCGCATACGATCGGCTCCGTTTGATTGAGCCTTGATCGCACAGTTCATTTTACATTTTCAGTACATGCAATACGATCGGCTTCGTTTGATTGAGCCTTGATCGCACAGTTCATTTTACATTTTCAGTACATGCAATACGATCGGCTCCGTTTGATTGAGCCTTGATCGCACAGTTCATTTATGTTAGTTATCGTATGATATTAGTATGTTCATGTATGCTGCCATGTGTTATTGTATGTTATAGTTGAGACTGCTATTTGCCATTACTTGATTACTTACATTTGCTCATCTATGATTATGCACAATATTTCATTGATAAACTAACCATAAAATCATTATCAAATGTTTATCTAATAAGGTTCACTCGCCAACTTATGTTGACCCAAAAACTCCCATTTTACACATGATACAGGTGAACCAGCAGCAGCTAGGAACACATAGGACCTGGATTAGAGGAATAAAACGATTTAGTATTGGGATTGTTATGTTTGGTTATTTCCTTTGTATTGAATGAACATGTTTGGATGGTTGAAAATGTAACTTTGACTTTATTAATTATGAAACATAATAGTAAATGTCATGTGCTTTGGTGATAACCCAATTATGCCCCGACTCTTATTTCCGCTGCGGGTCGGGGTGTGACAGGTTAGTGTATATATATATATATATATATCATATAGTACACGTATCATATCTATCATGGAAGTTCATAGAAGTCATGCATGGAGGTAGGAAGATAACCTTCCTTTAACCTCTTTCTTACAGTTCACTAATGCACAAGTCGTCACAAGGACGACAAGGATGGTCATGAATAAGTTAAACATAAAGTAAAAGAGAAAATAATCAAAATCATCAAGTGAGGTGGTGGATTGAAGATAGGATAGCCAAGGCTTCCAAGTAATCACACACTACCAACTCAAGTCTTGTTTCAAGAACAAGCTTGGAAGGATACAACACTTGTGGGTTGAAACCCTATTAAAACGAAAAGTTCTTACACTTGGGACCTCAAATATTTTGATGTTCCAAGTTGGTTTTCCATGGAAAATCTATGGAAACAATCCCAAATGTGATTCAAGTGTTAAGAAGGAAGAAAGATCAAAGAATGAAGGTAAGGGTGAGTTAGAACTCACTTTTGAAAGTCTTGAACTTTCAGATGGAGAGAGAGCTTTAGAGAGAAGAAGAGAAGTGTTTGAGGTGTGAAATGAGAGTGGGAGGAGGTGGTATTTATAGTTGAGGTTAGGGGTTGTTAGTTGGGTGCATTTAATGCAGAAACACACAAATTGGACCAATCCATGGGCTAGAAACCACTTTCTCTGGATTATCCCCCTGAACTTGGGTTTTTTTCATTTCATGCTATAACTTGATATTTTTGTATGTTTTTAAGTGTATAAAGTATATGTAAGTATATTTTAGGTATCAAGTATGAATGTATGAGTAGTTGCACGTATAACAAATATGTCAAGTATGAAGTTTTATTACGATCAAAGTCTCGAAGTACCAGATTGGGAAATGAAATACGAATGCGATATGAATACAAGTTTCCATAAATAGAAATATGATTGCACTTTCTAATTAAGGAAAGTAGAAAAAGCGAGGCGTTACACCGATGACCCTCCATCTTCCCCCGCTCTCTGGTGTTTCCGCCAGACTTTCCTCCACCTTCGCCGTAAAGCTAACAATCCCTAAACAGGTAGGTTCCTAGTCTCTGGCTTCTTCAGTAATCCAAGTACTAAATCTTTTATTCTTCCACTTCAATGTAACAGTGTCATTAATTTTTTCTCCATCCCCTACTAAAAGATCAACACAAATCATTGACAGGTCGCCATCATCAATGGAGAGATAAGCGCAATGGACCAACATCCTGAATTAGCTAGCAATCGTGTAAAAAACCCTATTAGTAGCAAGGTGCAAGGATACATAGTGAAGCTTTAACCATGACCCATTTCTACGGTAAAGCCTGGCCCTCCCACTTATCCAGAACTGTGAACCACTTCATCTAGATATCATGGTTGAGAAGGAACCCTGAAACTTCATCAACTACTTTGAACTTGAGCATCAACGAGAGCACCCCAACGTAATGTATTTCCATCATAGTTAATCCTTCGTCACTCAACATTTTATCCAGCCTTGTATGGGTAGGCAGGTCAATCGTTCTGCCGATCTAGCTCTTCCATGAAGAAAATGGAAAGCATTTACATCGTCCAAAATTTTTTATCACCTTCGTCGAATCCCATAACCTGTGACCGTGGAAACCCCTGTTGCATTGGTCTTCCCTTCCACCAGCTCGACATATGACACACCTCCCTTCTAAACATAGTTGTTGAAAACAAATTTAGGTTGATGTACCATAGTTTGACTTTCGAGTTTTTTTTCTAGGTTGTTCCTCTTCCTCCATGAGACCGACGTTTTCGGCCGCAAACTTTGCTATACAAACTCATAACTTATTCTTCCCAATCTTAATGCTATTTAGTCTTTGTTCCAAATCTTTGGCATTCTTCACATTCTTGAAGGAGACAAGACCCAATCTATTCCCTTATTTGTCCTTTTTCCTTGCTATGCAAGTTCCAACAACTTTGCCAAAATCCCCCAGAAAGTATGAAACCTCCCAAGGAGTACATCCAATGGGCATATTCGTGACATAGAACTTAGTCGTATTCCTCTCAGCTTGTTCCAGCTAGGTGGCCCATCCAGACATTTATCTTCTTTTCTCCCTCTTCTAGCCATGGTTTAACTTTTTTGTTTGTCGTGAATTTTACAATTTATTGAAACTCTTAATAAATAATAGTTAACTCTAATATTTGTATTTTAAAACAAAATAAAGGACTACTTATATGAGATAGTCAAATTATATAAGAGAGTTTAAATATATGAATGGATATTATCATGGAAAAATATGTAGTAGAGATATGGTATGTTTAATTAACTAGGAAACCTTCTACTCCACTCAAATACCCAAGTATCGTTGGAGATAACATTTTCGGTGAGCAGTTTCCTCTCACCAATTCTTCCCTTAATATGTGTTTAGGAAACCTCATACTCCACTAAAATACCCAATTCTCGTTAGAGATAACATTCTCGGTGAGCATTTGCCTGTGAATCCACTATTTGAGTCCCTAGCCAATTCCATTAGTGATGTGAAACTAGAATGCTAACATGATCCAACTAATCACAACAAGAATCAAATTCCTCTACCTCTTGATTTGCCGATGAGTCTTTGTTCCAACACCAAGTCCATACTATATTTAAACCTTGTTCTTTTTTTAAATCTCTCCATCACGGTATAACATTTGAATTTTCCAATTTGAACATAGCTAGAAATATCTACATTAACGAGACTACCCACCTAGTTATCAATCCAGAAACCTATACTCATACACTCATACCTAGGGGTGTAGAGTCCTGAGAGCTACTCGGGATCGGTTCAGTTAAAAGCTCGAACGAGCCAAGCCTGAAATACAGCTCGTTTAGTTATCGAGTCTAAGCTCGAGCCTGAAATTTAAAGCTCGTTTATGCTCGTGAGCCTAAACAACCCAATCAAAATTTTAGTTTATTATATATATACTATAATCATAATGATGATTATAATCTAATCCTAAAAAACCCAAGTCGGTTTCTACTTAGGCTCATATTATTTAAACTAATAACATTGGTGAGACGAGCTCGAGCTGAGCTTTGGCTCTTTTAAGCGATATCGGACGAGCCGAGATTTTAGCTTGTATGAGATTATTCTTAAAATAGTTTGAGCTGAATTGAACCGAGCTTGAGCTTTGGGTTTACTCGCGAGCTGACCTTGAGCTCCAATAAGTAGACTCGAACCGAGCTAAGCTCGAGCTTCATAAAAACATGATGAGCCGAGCTTGAGCCTAATCGTGCTCGGGCTTGGCCCAACTCGTTTACACCATACTCATACCATTTCCTATCACCAATAGTTATGTACTTATGGCCTTATGCTTATCATTTTTGGTTAACAATAAAAATACTCTCAAAAGTTATAAGGGTCTGCTTAGTATGGGGTAATGGAATGGACGAGGTAATGAAATTGACGAGGTAATGGAATGGATGAGGGAATGCACTGGATCATACAATTCCATATCTTTTTTGGTTACCATTTTGTTTGGCAGGCAAAAAAAGATGAAGGAATAAAATCGATGGTGAGTGGTGGTGGTGTGGTGGCGGCGGAGGCGATGGCAGGTTACGGGTGGTAGCGACAACGGCGAGCGTCGATGGTGTGTGGCGTGGCAGTTGGAGGCGGCGGCAGCGGTGGTGGCGACAACGACGAGTGGTGGTGGTGGCGGCAATGTTGATGGTTGGTAGTAGCGGAGGCGACGGTGGGTGGCAACGATGGCAGGTTAGTGGTGGCAACGATTGTGGTGGACTTCAGGGTGGCAGCGATGGTGGGTGGCGGTGGTAGTGGGTTGCGGGTGTCAGCGACGCAGGCATCGGTGGTCGGTGGTGATGGTGGCGAGTGTTGGCGACAAAGGTGGGTTTTGGTATTGGTAACGAAGGGTGCAAGATAAAGCCCAAATGCTCATATGGGCCTAAATATAGGCCAACGTCCATCGCATCCGTACAGATCCAATCCATCTGATCAGCAAGTTGATTTGACCTGCTTATCCGATCCAAAAAATCCCACAATAAAAAACCGTACAGTAAGCCATCGCTACCACCAACCGCCGGTGACGATGGTCGGAATCACATTCACCTACGCCGTCGTCAGAACTCCTCCTCTTCTGCTCACCAGTTCCGTCTCTTCCAACACCTTCACTCCTACCGCTACCTTCTCCAAAAGAAGACGTCAACAACATTTCTGTCAATGCACCGTCGACGCCAATTCCATCGCTAACGCCGTCACCACCACCACCACCACCGGTGACGATTTGTTCTCCGTCAACACTAATTCTCACGACTGCGGCTTCGATTATCTCGGTCAGAGCACCAAAGGCGACCTGAACCTCAAATATGGTAGCTACATATTTTGTTATTCAATGTTTAGTTAGGTTTAACATTGATGCAGTTTTAGAGATATTATTATTGTTTCTAAACACTACTTGTGTTTGATTTGAGTATATTATGTGATTAGAAGGTTGAATTATGGTTTGCTGATTGTTGAAGCAGAGATTAATGGTGAGGTAGATGTTGCACGTAAAGGTCCGATTGAGGAGGTTGCTAAGCTTCAAGCATTAGAAGCTGAGGGATTACTTAATGGCCTAGGAATACAGGTTTCTCTTGCTGATTTTATTATCTGTTTGCATATGTGACTATGTGTAATTGAAGTATTGAATATGATTTTAACATTATCTTCCAAGTTTATCCTGCTATTTCTTTTTGTGCCGACTGCCGAGTGACATTTATAAAGTTCAAATGTTTCTTATGCTAAATTAAACTATTCAAGTGCTTAGTTATCCTCAGTGATCACAATTATGGATTTATGGACAATCTGAAGTAACAAGAAGTCTAGCACAAAGCTTGAACATGATGTTTGAATAAGGCTTTGCGGCATGCTACTTATTGCTTGCTAAAACATACTCGATGCTCTATTTCATTGACATGTTTTCCTTTGCACTTTGTTGTCATATGGACACTCTGGGACACTTTAGAAATTTTTACTGTTTCCTGACTAGTGTTATATTACGAATATATTGCAGGATCCGTCTACTTCGAGGCATTCTCCACGTGGCATATTTTGTACCCGCACGTTGAATCTCCGGTCAATTAGTGCGATTGGATATGACATGGATTACACTTTAATGCATTATAATGTCATGGTAATTTTCATATTTGGTAATGTATATTGAGACCATATTACGTAGCTTTAATGTTCAAATGATTATCAAAGAAGTCAACTGCCTTATTACCAAGTAGTGCATTTTGTTCCGTATGTAACTTCTTTTTATGTACTTGAAGGCTTGGGAAGGGCGAGCATATGACTATTGTATGGAGAACCTAAAAAACATCGGCTTTCCTGTAGACGGTCTCGCTTTTGATCCTGAATTGGTAGTTCCCGATAACATTTTCGAGCTATACTAGTGATTATCTTATTCTTTATTTAAATTTTCTTTGTCTGTTGTTCTAATAGGTTATTAGAGGACTTGTCATAGATAAAGAGAATGGCAACTTGGTTAAGGCTGACCGATTTGGCTATGTGAAACGGGCTATGCATGGCACAAAACTGCTATCTACCCGAGCTGTCAGGTGCGGCCTTAAACCTTATTATTTTCTAGTTTATTATACTGCTGAAAAAATTATTATGATCGTGTAGAATATATTTCATATGCAGTTGTCATAATTGTATTTTCTACGTCTATGTTAGATGGATTAAGTTTATTTGTTCTACTTGTTAATTTTGTGTGCATGGAAAGTGAGATTTATGGGAGAGAACTGGTTGACCTGAGAAAAGAAAGTAGATGGGAGTTTCTCAATACATTATTCTCTGTTTCAGAAGCAGTGGCGTATATGCAGGTAGCCTAAATTTCAGTTATTTCTAAGTGGCAAAGACATAAAAATATAGTATTTTGGTAATCCATGGTTGTATTTCAGATGGTTGACAGATTGGATGATGGGATGATTTCACCAGATCTCGGCGCACTTGATTACAAAGGTCTTTACAAGGCAAGAAACGATACGTGTTTACGTTTCCGCTTTATATGTGTTAACTTTTTCCAATCTATGAATTTTTCTTTTGTTTCAGGCTGTTGGTAAGGCCCTCTTTAGGGCTCACGTGGAAGGTCAACTAAAGGTAAATGTATAATTAGTTTATGTGTTGTCGTGTTGATATGGGACCCAAAATCAACTTTTTTATGGTTATGTGCAGAGTGAGATTATGTCGAAGCCAGAACTGTTTGTAGAGCCTGATCCAGAGCTGCCTTTAGCGCTTCTAGACCAAAAGGAGGTATTTTCTGTTGATCCCTATTTTCAAATGTGAAATGCTTTTAACCAATTTACAATATATGCTCTAAAATGTGTTACGTTTTCGTTTCATCAGGCTGGTAAAAAGTTGTTGCTTATTACGAACTCGGATTACATCTATACAGACAAGATGATGCGGCATTCTTTTAATAGATTTCTTCCAAATGACATGAACTGGCGAGATTTGTTTGAAATGGTTAGTCAAACCTTCTGCAATCCAGTTTTTGACTTCTAAGTGTTTATTCGACATAAAATTGTACAACATATTTGAGTTTGTGAGACGTGTTTGTTCAATGTAGGTTATTGTCTCAGCTAGGAAGCCTGAGTTCTTTCAAATGTCACATCCTTTATATGAAGTTGTTACAAGTGAAGGCCTGATGCGACCATGTTTCAAAGCTCGTCCAGGTGAGTAAATTACGAAATAATCCCTGGACTGTTACAAACCTATACCTGTGATTAAACTTATTATCAATTTTTCTCCTTGTCATTCCATCAAATTCTACTCCCATCACCGGTAGTTTAATTCATTTAAAGCAATCATGTTGAGTTATGTTCTGGAAGTTCTGTATTTCTGTATTTTCTACTTTAACTGGCAATGATTTCAATTCAAATCAGCATCAGTTTCTTAGTTATAGAGAATGTATATCACTTTATTCATTTCGTGTTCTTTAGGGGGCTTGTATTCTGGAGGAAGCGCTCAAATGGTTGAAAATTCTTTAGGCATTCATGGAGATGAGATATTGTATGTTGGCGATCATATCTATACAGATGTAAGCGTCTCTAAAGTGCATCTTCGTTGGCGGACAGCATTAATTTGTCGAGAGTTGGAAGAAGAGGTGAGCTATATGAATTAATAATCACTAAAAATATGTTTTATTGTTTGCTAATTTGTTTATGGCGGTGCAGTATAATGCTCTAATTCATAGTCGAGAGCACCGGGCTTTGCTTGTAGAACTGATAAAGCAGAAGGAGGTTGTCGGTGATCTCTTTAATCAGCTTCGTCTGGCTCTGCAGAGGAGAAACATGGGTCGTCCTGCTCAAGTAATTATTTTGTTATTTTATTTCCAATTTTTTTATGGATACCATCATTAAATTACACGAGACAAGAAATATTCTACTACTTATGGGCTTATGTCATCCATGATTAAATTCTTTTTATCAGATTATTATGGTTCTATAGAATTTACCATTCATTTTCTAGACCATGGCTGCTACTCATATGGATGAGAAAGAACTCACTGAGAGTGTGCAAAAGCTACTTATTGTAATGCAACGGCTGGATGAAAAAATTGCACCAATGTTGGAACAGGACGGGGAACACTTCAATAAAAGGTTAGCCATTGTCAAAACCGCCAACATATTGTATTTATTATTATGTGAGCTTTATAACTTCACCGATGGATCATCTGCTGTTAGGTGGGGATATCTGTCACGTGCAGGTTTGTGGGACAAGAGTCACCTGATGCGACAAATAGAGAAGTATGTATTTCAGTTTTTTCTCTCAACTTAAGAACTTAAAGTTAACGGTTTTTCATTTCTTGTGATAATATTCACTTGTTTATCCTCCAAATCGCAGGTATGCTGATATTTATACGTCACGAGTGTCAAATTTCCTTCAGTATACACCGTTCATGTATTTCCGCTCACAGGAGCAGGTATTTGATCATATGGTTTTCCACCAAGCCTTCTTAAACTAAATTGATAAAATTAGAGTTGTCAGTTTTGGATTTTACTCTTAACATAAACATTCTCTTTACGTTGCAGACTCTGGCTCACGACTCATATTCATTTCACGAATCTCAAATCGATCCATGAGTCAATAAACGTGGCAGTGTTGTTAAAGCTACTTTTGTTCTCCCCTTTACCATCAAGATGCTGTTGGTTCATGTTGAATCCGTATGTCGGTATGGTCGAACCACAAACCTTAGGTACATTTAAGTCATGTTTGCAAATGCTCGGCTTCCAGGACCCTAAGCGCTCACGCTTTTTAGAATCGAGGTTGTACTATATTTTGGTAGTAGTAGACAAATGCATCTTCTAGCGAGTAGTTTGAAATCAATAATTATTGCCAAAATTGGCTATGTGTAGTAGTGGCTGTTGTAACTTGTAAGTTATTCTTCTTTGTATGATAACTTTGCACTTGTAAATTTGGGCTGCAAGTAGTCTTCATAGGAAAGAGACATTCATGAAGATGCGGGTGTTAATATATGCTTGTAAAAAGTGCTTTAACGGTGTCTGGTTTGTAAACTGTTATTGTGGCATGCTTAAGTTTTGGAATGCGTCAGAACATACAGTTTAGTTGGAACTTTGTAACTTCTTTGATCACTAACAATAATTGATGTTAGGATTCGACCGTTAAATTGATAAGAAATGACCGTTTTATCCTTTTTATTAATACGTTATTAATGACTTAATCCTCTATATCCACACCATACACAATGTCTTTCTCTCTACAAAGTTTATTTTGAAACAAAACCGCAACTCTTTATCTAAATTTCCATTTTCTAGTATTTTGTTGTCTGTTTTGTATTCTGTGTATCTAGCTCTCCACTGGGTTTGTTGTTTTAATTATTGGTTGTTCAAAAATAAAAATCAACTTCATAAGAAAGATCATAACAATTGCCTAGCTTTCTCTTTCTTCCTAAAATCTTTACTTATTTGAATCGATTTATCTTTTATCTTATGACTTCTATTTGAACTTATTTATCTTTTAACTTAGAGTAAATTGCACAAAACGTCCTTTAAGTTTTCTCAAACTTGCAGGTTCCAGCCTTAATGTTTAAAAGTTGCCAAAAACATCCTTTACGTTTATTTTTGTTGCATGTTTAATCCTTTATCACTAACCCAGTTACTAATCCATGTTAAATGGCCTCACATGCATAGCATGTGAGGGTAAAACCGTCTTTTCATCTCTCTCTCCACTTTCTTAATGAGTTAATTCTCAAATGAAACATACAGAATTACCAATACCTACAATGGAGAAGAACATGGACTTAAAACACTAAAACTTTTAAGTCGTGAAGTAAAGTATTAATTATATTGATAAAAAGATAATAATTACATCGAGATACTGCGCCGCTGTATCTTTAACCAATTCTCCAAATTTCATAGAATGTAAATTACATAAAATTGGAATTTGAAAGCCAAACAGAAAGTTCTTTGCTAGTCAAAATTACATAATAAAAAGCTAAACATGGTGCTTATGTGCTTAATGTTTTATTTACGAGTAACAAGCATGAAAAAAACAGTAAATGATTGATTGAAGAAACTGAATATATGCATATACACGTTCAATTTCAACAAATTATACCTCAGTTACACATAAATTAGGTCGAAAAAGAGTGTGCAGAAATAGTACTTGGAGTTAGCGACATCAGTGAAGAGAGCAACTGATAGAGTGGTTCCAGATAGCTCGTAAACTTTCATATCTGCAAACGAAATTGGAAGAAAGCTTCAATTTACAGAGAAGAAAATTGCTGGCTGCGATAAGAAAATAATTGGAGAATTTGGGAATTAGGGTTTAGCAAAGGGTCGGTTAGACTTTTCAAGAGATGGAAAAAAAGAGATGAAAAGACGGTTTTACCCTCACATGCTATGCATGTGAGGCCATTTAACATGGATTAGTAACTGGGTTAGTGATAAAGGATTAAACATGCAACAAAAATAAACGTAAAGGATGTTTTTGGCAACTTTTAAACATTAAGGCTGGAACCTGCAAGTTTGAGAAAACTTAAAGGACGTTTTGTGCAATTTACTCTTTAACTTATGATTTATCTTGGGCTTGGATTATTAAAGGTTTATTCATTAGGGATGTATTTGGGCTTTTGGGTTTATGTGGGCTTTCTAGTGCCTAATGGGCCTAGGGTTGTAATTATGGGTTTAATGATGTTTATAAATAGAGGGGCTAGGTCATAGAGAAAAGGTTAGAGAGTTGAAAGCAAAAACTTGTATCAGACATCTTTGGTGTATGCAAGTTAGAATCATTCAAATTATTCAAGTTGTTCTTCTTCCTAATCATAATTTCCGCTACTGATTAAGTTAGTGATACCTGTTTGATCCATTCACGGGACTAACAATTGGTATCAGAGTCTGCTGTTCTAATACAAGCTCCGGGTATTGCTGATTGAAGAAGGTTTTGAAGTGTGTTGTTGTTGTTTGGATCGTTTTTTGGTGTTTCGGCTCACTGTTCATCATCGGAAGGCTACTGTTCCGAAGAACTCGAAGAACTCTTGAAGAATTCGGATCTGGTACTGTTCCAGATTCCGAAGAACACGAAGAAGGTTCTCACAATTCGGAGTAACCACTGTTCTGGATTCCGAAGAACACGAAGGTGATCATCCATCTCGGATTGATCCCGGACTGTTGCTCGTTCCGGATTGTAATCCGAGTTACTGTTGCGGTTTTTGAATTCCTTGAATCTCGGAATTCAGTTGCAGAAAAGGCGGGTTCACTGTTACGGATAAGGATCACTGTTCCGGATCTTCATCAGATAAGACAGGCATTCGGATTCTTGATTCCGGATTCATATTAAGAGTTGGCTATTCCGGATCATACATCTCGGATTCTCCATTCCGGATTCATATTCAGAGTTGGCTATTCCGGATCATACATCTCGGATTCTCCATTTCGGATTTGTAACTCGGTCTTCTTATTCCGGATCCATCTTATTTCGGGTTTTCCATTTCGGATCTTAGTATAATATTACCTTGATCGCGGGGGTATGTCATGGTATGGGACACACGAGTATCTTAGTATAATATTACCTTAAGCGTATCATAATGCCTGAACTACAAGGGTTGAGTTTTAGATTTAAATGGACAAGTATATTGACAATCGCTTAGACTAATTGAACCTGCTCATACTGAAAAATGTTCCTTAGTTAGCTTTTGGAACGATTTGATCCCTTAGCAAGGTTGTGTTAAATGTTTATGTCTATCTTAAGTAGTTCCTCTTTGTGAAATGTTAAAAGGTGGTTGGATGCTTGGTTAGTCTACTTAATGAATTTTGGTGAGATGGTTTCTGTCAAGAGATATTGGACTGGCCCAGTGTGCTTTGGGATTTGGGCCAGCCTAATAAATTGGTTACAAGTCTTAAAAATTGGAAACTCAAGCTACTGTTCCGGATTGGGCTTCTTTGGGCCCAAAGGGTTACTGTTCCGGATTGGTCTTTTCCGGAAAGGCCCATTTGGACTTTTCCGGACAGGCCACTGTGTTACTGTTCCGGATTGGGCCTGTCACAAGCCCAATCTGGATTCAAAATCCCAGTCCAAGCCCATTTCGGAAATATATATGCATCTCTGATTTCACATTTCGGATTATCCAAATTCCAAAATCATATTTTCTTCTCTGATTCTCTCTCTTTTCGAATTGTGCATCTCGGATAAGACATTCCGGATTAGGTATTAACTGCATTAAACACATGTATTCCAAATGAAAATTATGAATATTTAATGTATTTCGGATTGTATCCCGGATTGATCTTCATGTTCTTAGGCATTTCGGATTACATTCCGGATAAGTATCCATCCGAAATGATGAACTCGGATTTCATTTCGGATTGGATGTTCATCCGGAATGACTATCCATCCGAGATACAATGAATAATCCGGATTGCATTTTGAACCTTTCATCCAGATTGCTTATTGAACCTTTCATCCGGATTGCATATTGAACTGTCAGTAATCTGGATTTGAGGTTTTGAACCTTTCATCCGGTTTGAACCTTTTCAACTGTTAGACCCTATAATTAATTTGAACTCATGTTAAGTTGAACCTTGAATTCTGTTTGACCTATCTAGTTAGTTTGTAACTGCCATATTGTTAAACTCTGTTAACTTCTGTTAGTTGGATTTAACTTGGTTGATGTTTTTGACAGATATGGTTGAAGAAGCATTTGACGCGGTGATGCTGGTTGAGGAGCAATTCCACAACCAAGCAGGGTATCTTTCAGACCCGCCAGCAGAATTCTTCCAGGAGTTTCAGGCGATGATTGTGGGGCTCAACGCTTGCAAGATCGCATATGCCCTCCGTGCTAACCCAGTGATTTATAGAGATCTAGTACATTCGTTTTGGAAAAGAGCACGTATTCAGCCGAGGGGTGAAGATGGTAGACCATTTATCCGTTCACAGATTCAGGGCAAAGAGATAGTGGTGAACGAAGCATGTGTGAGAGAGGTGCTGCAGCTTACCGATACTTTCCTTGATCCAACCATTTACGCCAACGAGAAGGTGCTTCCTGTGCTTATGGAGATGGGATATGAGGGTTCTTATCCACCATTGTTGAAGAAAATGTTTCCGGCTTATTGGCGGTTGCTCGTTCATATGTTCATGCAGTGTGTGTCGGAGAACAAGGGCAGTCTGGATCAGCTAAATCAAGCCCAGACATCTGCTATCGTTTCGCTAGTTATGGACTGGAAGTATAACTATTCTGGTTATATCTTTGACAACATGAAGAAAATTTTAGAGCAGTCCAAGAAGCGGATGTTCCTGTTGTACCCACGCTTTGTCCAGCTAATTCTAGATGCTCGTTACCCTGATTTGGCGAAGGATGCTACGGATGCCAACCTGCTTAATATGAAGCCGATGGGGCCTACTATTTTTGCCACAATGAATAAGAACCGCTCTACGTCCAAGACAGTGTTTGTAGGTCATTTTGCTTTGAAGAAATTCGGGAAGTTTTCTGAAGTTGTTGGTTTAGATGTTCCACCACCTCCTCCGCCTCCAGTTAACGCTATAGTGGCCGAAGAACACGATGTACCTGCCAAAGAAAATGAGATAGAGATCGAAGACTTAGTTACTGATGACGAAGATGATGTTGGGCAAGCTTTCCTTGACGATCTCGATGAGTTCAATGCCACTTTGACTCCCGCTTTACCAGAGTTCATCCGAGAACTTAGAAGCCTTGATTGCTCACTTAAAAGATATCCAGGAGAAATAGGGTGATCCTCCACTCGACATTCCATCTATTGTTGCACCAACTGCTCAGACTGATGAAGATGACGAAGATGAGGTACCATTGATCAAAAGGCGAAGAACTGGGCCGAGCATTCTATCCAGTGCACCTGGAGCTCCCGTTGTTTTCACTGTTGCTGAATCTGAATTGATCACGTCTACTGTTGCTGAGGTTACCGTGGCTGAATCTATTGCTCATACTTCGACAGTTGACACACCTGTTTCACCTGCACAGCAAACCGCTCCTATTATTGCACAGTCTACCGTGTGTCGATTCCTGCTGACATGATTTTACAAATGATGAAGTTTGGAGGCAGTTCATCAGGTGCTGGTGGTTCGGAAGCAGGTGGTAGTGGAGTTGGTTATTCTGATGATGTTGCTGAAGATTATGTACGAAGATCATAGAAAAGGGCATTCGAATTCAGAGGATTGGAAAGTGACGATGATGATGCAGAGGTTGATGTAGTGGATTTGAAGAAACGGGTGGTTGTGTTGGAACAAGAGGTTATTTTAAAGGATGCTCAGATTGCCTCTCTGCAGAATCGTTTAGACGCTCGAGATCAGACTATTGATCAGCTGCAGGGAGACATTACAATGCTTATGACTCTTGTGTTTGATTTAAGGGGCAATCTGGAAAACAAGTTTGGAAGGGAGTTTGGTGATCCTACTGATGACCCGATGAACGTTGAGACTAGACATCGTGCGGGACAACAACGAATGGCTGGAGAAACTGAAGAACAAAGATTGGCAGCTGCGCAGTTGGCAACTGATCGTCAAGCGGGTCTAGATGATTATATGAGCGATCCACGCAGGAAATTTACGACTAGTCAGAAACGTGCTGCTGATCAGAAGAAGAAGAAGCAACTGGTCTTAATGAAGAATGTTAATGTGAATCCACTGGATGAGAATTTTCAGCTTAAGGATCCAATCAATCAGTCCGAGAGATATGTGATGGAGTTGGGGCCAAGTTACTACAGTAAGGTGGGAAACAAGTCCAAGGTGCTCAGTTGGATATACGATCATGTTAAAAATATGTGGATTATCGTGCGCCAGGATGGAACCCGTGAATACTATTCTAAAGAGTCGCAGTTCGAGACGTGGGCTAAAGTTGCTTTGACTGATCTTTTGAGAGCTCCATACATTGATGATGACACTACAGAGCGTGGACCCGGGTGGAGATTCTTCAAGAAGCTTGAACGTGAGGTTAGGAGTGGCTTCAAGAATATGAAGACTGCTGAACCATATTTGAGAGCGGCTGAAGGAGTTCGCGATGCTCACACTGGCAAGAGGTTCATATCGGTGATGTGGCCGCCAACCGACAAAGAATTAGTTATCCCGGTTGCTCCTACCTTTCTTAGGGGAATTCTGAAGAACTTCAACTTTTGGTTATGCGATCCTAAAGTCGGAAGTGTTGCTATTGTGACTAAAGAGAAGGCGTTCAGGGTCAACGATATGGTGGATTTGGTTAGCTTTCACGACGAAGACTTGCAGGTTCTTGCGTCACATCAAATTCGAACTACTGAGCTGTATGAGGTTTGTGCTAAGGATTGGACTGCTGCGGTTGCTGGTATCATTGCAGGAAGACTAGGTGTGGATGCTCAACCGAAAGACCAATGAAATAAACCTAGGGGGAGAATGTTGGGCTTAGATTATTAAAGGTTTATTCATTAGGGATGTATTTGGGCTTTTGGGGTTTATGTGGGCTTCCTAGTACCTAATTGGCCTATGGTTGTAATTATGGGTTTAATGATGCTTATAAATAGAGGGGCTAGGTCATAGAGAAAATGTTAGATAGTTGAAAGCAAAAACTTGCATCAGACATCTTTGGTGTATGCAAGTTAGAATCATTCAAAGTTATTCAAGTTGTTCTTCTTCCTAATCATAATTTCCGCTACTGATTAGGTTAGTGATACCTGTTTGATCCGTTCACAGGACTTACAATTTAAATGATCATATCTTCAAGTCTTTGATACTATTGTCTTTCAATATCATCCGAGTCTTTAGTTCGAAGGTCTTCATTGTTGAGATGGCATACGAAACATTTGTCAACTATCATAGAGATATAAGAACACACCGGATGACTAGCAGGGCGGATCTACGTTAAAATAACATGTTCTCAGGAACCTTCTGTCGGTTTGTAACTTTTAACAAAAACCTACATAAAAAATACAGTAGGAACCCATAAATAAAATATGGGTGAATAGATAGAAAAAATTGACTAGTGTTCGACTGGTAAGACACGTTGTTTCTATGCTTCACATCCTGACTCCCAATTCCGTATTAGTTTGTTTTTTAAGGTTCTTTTGCAGTATTTTATAATTGCAAAACCCATATTGACGCTCAAGTGCCACGTACAACTATAATGTGTCTTCTCTCAGACATGGAAGGGCCACGTCAATTGGATTTTAGCTAGAAAAAAATTGTCACACCCCGACCCGCAGCGGAAATAAGAGTCGGGGCATAATTGGGTTATCACCAAAGCTCATGATGTTTACTAATATGTTTCATATTTATTAAATCCAAATTACATTTCAAGGTTCCAAGTCAAATTCATACAATACAAGGAAAGGAAAGATTAACTAAACAAATCCATAATCTAAACTGGTTTATTCTTCTAGGCCGCCCTAAATGTTTCTTGCTTCAACTTGATCACCTGTATCATGTGTAAAAATGGGAAATTTTGGGTCAACAAAAGTTGGCGAGTGAACCTTGTTTAAAACATTTGTTATTGATTAATTATTGTAATTTAATTTAGGAAAAATTATGCAATAATCATATATGAACAAATGTATGTAAACATAACAATCACAAACCACCTTGCTTAAGCATGAAATAAAAGTAACAATGTATGTGTTGGCAACGTCCCGTTCACGCTCATAGGTAATGGGGAACGGACGGCCTATGCTAATGTATGTGAGATCAAGGCTCAATCAAACGGAGCCGATCTTATGTTGGCACGCCTGGTTCACGCTCATAGGTAATGGGGAACAGCTCACGCTCATAGGTAATGGGGAGCGGCGGCCTATGAAATGTATGTACTGAAATGACAAATTAATCTAAACTTCAACCACACAGTCAATGGATACACCTTGAATACACATTGATCATAAACATGATGGATGCACAATGATTAATTTTAATAAATAAGTACGACACATGATACACCCCAAAATGTGAATAAAACGGGGAATTTGTAGAGATTCACTCACATTGGATGCGTTTGTTTGAAGATGATGGATGCGCACGAGTTTAGGGGATTGATCGACGAGAGATAACTAACCAAAAAAATAACGAAAGGTAGAGTAAGTGTGTGGATTTTATTAACTATTTTAATAAGATTTTTGGGTATAAATTTGCGAGTTTAAGGCTACTTTCTAACCTTGAAAACGTTATTTTTAAGTATTTTTAATTGATTTTTAATTTAAATAATTGATTAAAATAAATAAAATAAAAATTAAAAAAAAAGTTGACTTTGACCGTTGACCGAGACCGTTGACCGTTGACCGTTACTGTTGACCGGTTTAATTGTGTGAAATTGTGCGCTGAGTGAGGCTCGAACCCGAGACCTCCCGTACGCGTGCACGCAGCTCTACCAACTGAGCTACGTGTCTAACCCGAAATAATTCTGTTTTTAATTATACTTATATACTATTTACTTTAAACCGAAAATTATTTATTTTTAAAAAGCTTTTAAATGTAACGGACCGGTGCTGACCACAGGTCTCGAACCCGGGACCTGTGGGTTAGCGTACACACAGTCCAGACTGTGTGTGTCACTTGGTTATTAACTCGGTTTTTATTATACTTAACATATACTGTGCGTCGACCCGGTTCAGTTAAAAAGGCGGATTTTTATTTCAAGTGGGTAAAGCTGGGACAGGATTCGAACTCGCGTCTCGTGTATGTTTGTTGCACACAGTCCACCGCTGGACTGTGTGTCTAACCCGTTTATTAAACCGATTTTAATTGTTCTTATATTATACCACACTTCATCTTCTTCGTTTAAAACATAAACATTGATCAAGAGACTGTTATTTGCTAAGTTAACTCAATGAAGGTTATGAGTCATCGAAAATAAAATGAATGGAAAGAGATTGGAGGGTTGATTGTACCAACTGTTCGCTTTTCTTCAGACGTCCGGCAAGGTCGTCGGCTCCGTCTTGGTGAGCTGCGACTGATAGAGTCTATCAATAAATTAGAGGGGTTAGATGCGAAGTGGGACTACTGGGTAATGACTATCAGTGAAATAGAAGAATCATACCGATAATCAGCAGTTTCCCTGAATGTTCAGAAATTTCTCCGGCGAATCAGATAATCCGGCAACGTCGACTTCAAAGGATTCTGGGTGAGGGATTTATATTAGAATTTGTCTAATAAAGGAATGAGCCAGAAAAATCGAAGTAATTACCGTGCAGGTGGAAGTCTCGGTTTTCCGGCGACTTGCAGATGTTTTCCGGCGAGTAAAATTTCGTCGAGAGAAGGTGCGATTTGAGAGCGAAAAGGGTTCTGGTGAATTGTGGGTGAATTTATAGGGTAGCATCGAGATGAATGGGGTCTGAATTCGGTCTTAATTCGAAGTCAACCGTTCTCCGGCGATTTGGCTGATGTCGCGGTTTCAGACGTTGGCTATAGCTGTCGCTAGAGTTAATTGATTGATTAAATTGAGTGAAAACGTAGATTATCGGCGAAATCGTCGGGATTTCCGACGACTGCCATTTGGGCGCAATTTGACCGAGTTTTGAATTCCGAACATCATTATTTGATTTAATAAATCCATTAACTTAACAGAAAATCAAAGTGGCGGAGTGGTTTATGGTGTGTGAGTTAAGACTTTGAGGAAATAACCGGCTGACCCGGGTTCGACTCCCGGCAGCCGGTTTTCCTTTTTAATTAATTCCTTTTCATATTTTTACAATTTTAATTTATATCTTTTAGTTTGTTGATCAATTATGAATCGTTTAAAATTAAAATAAGTCGCAAATGAATAACAAAAATTTAAAACTGATTGTTCGGTCATTAAACGAAGCGGGTTTCGAAAACCCGTTTTTCGACAAATGTTACAGTATCCCCTACTTTTAGGAATTTCGTCCCGAAATTTAAGTAGTAGTAGATACAGGAAAAAGGTGTGGGTATTTTTCGCGCATTGAGTCTTCACGTTCCCAAGTAAACTCAGGTCCTCGTTTCGACTCCTAGCGTACCCAGACAATTGGGATGCGGCTTCTTCTTAAACGTTTTTCTCCGAAGTCCATAATTTCTACTGGTCTTTCAATAAAATGCATAGATTCATCAACTTGAATGTCTTCTAGAGGAATATGGAGATTTTCATCGGCGAGGCACTTCTTCAAGTTCGATACGTGGAATGTGGGATGAATTCTGTTGAGTTCCTCCGGTAAGTCAAGCTTGTAGGCTACAGGTCCTACCCTTTCGAGTATTTTGAAAGGACCTACGTAGCGTGGTGCTAGCTTGCCTTTTTGGCCGAAACGAACTACTCCCTTCCACGGCGATACCTTTAAAAGTACTTGATCGCCAACGTTAAACTCCAAGGGCTTTCGTCGCTTGTCAGCATAGCTCTTTTGACGACTTTGTGCCGCTAACAGGTTGTTTCGGATTTGATGAATCTTGTCAGTTGTTTCTTGTATTAATTCTGGACCGGTGATTTGAGCTTCTCCAATTTCGTGCCAACATATTGGTGATCGGCACTTACGACCATATAAAGCTTCGAAAGGTGCCATGCCGATACTAGAATGAAAGCTGTTGTTGTACGAAAATTCAACTAATGGTAAGTGAGAGTCCCAATTCCCCTTGAAGTCTATGACACATGCCCGAAGCATGTCTTCAAGAGTTTGAATGGTGCGTTCAGATTGACCATCAGTTTGGGGATGATAGGCAGTGCTGAGATCCAATCGCGTACCCAAAGCGGTTTGTACAGCTTGCCAGGTTCGTGAAGTGAAACGACCATCGCGATCTGATATAATGCTTAAAGGTACACCATGACGGCTTACGATTTCACTGATGTAGATGCGGGCTAGCTTCTCATTTTTGAAGTCCTCGCGAATTGGAATGAAGTGAGCTGATTTTGTAAGACGATCAATGATTACCCATATTGTGTCGTACCCACCAGGAGTGCGAGGTAACCCGGTAATGAAGTCCATGGTTATATTTTCCCACTTCCATACGGGTATTTCAGGTTGGACCAGAAGTCCTGAGGGTCTTTGGTGTTCAGCTTTCACTTTTGAACAGGTAAGGCACTTGGAAACAAAAACAGCAATATCCTTCTTCATGCCAGGCCACCAGTAGGTGTATCGAAGGTCTTGATACATCTTGTCGGCTCCTGGATGTACAGAGTATCGTGTCTTGTGAGCCTCTTTCATAAGGGTATCGCGAAGATTGTTGTGATCAGGAATCCATAGGCGATCGAGATAATACAGAATGCCGTCAGATTTTGTTTCGAGTTTAAGTTCTGCTCCACAAGATAACTCATTGCGTATGTCGTATTCTGTTATGGAAACATGTTGAGCTTCTCGGATCTGGTCTTTGATGTTGGTCATGATTTGCGAACATAGAAGACGAATGGAGTTCGCATAAACCTTTTCGACTGAGTGCATCAGCCACCACATTTGCCTTGCCAGGATGATACCGAATTTCGCAGTCATAATCATTAAGAAGTTCGACCCATCTTCGTTGCCTCATATTCAACTCCTTTTGGTTAAAGATATGTTGGAGGCTCTTGTGGTCAGTGTAAATCTCACACTTGGTACCATAGAGGTAATGTTCTCCATATCTTAAGAGCGAATACAACGGCGCCAAGTTCTAGGTCGTGAGTAGTGTAGTTCTTCTCATGAGTTTTGAGCTGCCTAGAAGCATAGGCTATCACTTTTCCCCTTTGCATTAAGACACAGCCTAATCCCTGTCCTGATGCGTCGCAATATACTACAAAGTCTTCGCAACCTTCGGGGAGTGTGAGGATAGGAGCGTCACAAAGCTTTTGCTTAAGAGTTTGGAAGGCTTCTTCTTGTTTAGGTCCCCATGCGAAGGGTTTTCCTTTATGTGTCAAAGCCGTGAGTGGTACAGCGATACGAGAGAAATTCGATATGAAACGACGGTAGTAACCAGCCAACCCAAGGAAAGATCGTACCTCGGTTGGGTTACGTGGCGCTTGCCATTCTTGTACAGCCTTGATCTTTGCGGGGTCGACATGAATTCCTTTGTCATTTACGACATGACCAAGGAACTGTACTTCTTTTAACCAAAATTCGCATTTGGAGAATTTAGCATAAAGCTTTTCGGTCTTCAAAAGTGAGAGAATGAGCCGAAGGTGTCGTTCATGATCAGTCTTAGACTTTGAGTAAATGAGAATATCGTCGATGAAGACTATAACAAAGCGATCAAGATAGGGTTTACAAACTCTGTTCATTAAGTCCATGAAGACGGCAGGAGCGTTGGTGAGACCAAATGGCATAACCATAAATTCATAGTGACCATATCGCGTTCGGAAGGCGGTCTTTGGAACGTCTTCTTCATGTACTCTGAGTTGGTGATAGCCGGAACGAAGGTCGATCTTTGAAAAACAAGAAGCACCCTGGTGTTGGTCTAGAAGATCATCGATGCGAGGTAACGGATAGCGATTTTTGACCGTTAATTTGTTGAGTTCCCTGTAATCAATACACATGCGAAAAGTCCCATCTTTCTTCTTTACAAACAGAACAGGTGCACCCCAAGGCGATGAGCTAGGACGTATGAATCCCTTGTCGGTCAGTTCTTGCAATTGACTGGCCAGCTCTTGCATCTCGGATGGGGCTAACCTATAAGGGGATTTCGCGACGGGTGTAGCGCCAGGTATAAGGTCGATACGGAATTCGACTTCTCTCTTGGGAGGAAGTCCGGCGATATCGTCGGGAAAAACTTGCGGGAATTCCTTCACTACGGGTATATCTTCGAGTCTCTTCTCTTTGCCTCCTTTCTTGACAACGTGGGTTAGAAACGCTACATAATTTTTGCGGAGATATCTTCGGGCTTGAAGACAGGACATCAGCTTGAGTCCTTTCGAAGGGGTTTCTCCAAAGATTCGTAAAGTTTGACCGTCTGCGAGAGGTATGCGAATGAACTTCTCACGACATACTACTTCAGCCTGATGTTGGCTGAGCCAGTCCATGCCGATTATAATGTCGAAACTTCCCAACTTCATAGGAATGAGGTCAACAGAGAAATCATGATCGTTTAGAGTAAAGGTGCAGTTCCGGATAATGGAGTTTAATGAGACCGGCTTTCCGTCAGCAACTTCTACCGTTATGGATTTCATAAGCTCGACACGAGTTTGATTGAGGAGGGGTTCGAATTCTAAGGACACAAAACTCTTATCCGCGCCAGTATCAAATAACACAGATGCATAACTACCATTAACGAGAAACGTACCGTTAACCACGTTGTTGTCGGCCCTAGCTTGGTTGGCGTTGATATTAAATGCTCTTCCTCTAGCAGGTGGAGGAGCTTGGTTAGCTTGGTTCACTGGATTCGCTTGAGCTTGAGCATGTATGATGTTTACCAAGCGTGGACACGTGTTTCTAAAATGGTTTGGGTCACCACAATTATAGCAAGCCCGCATGGGTTGCATCATGGGGTAGTTGGGTTGATAGTAGGTTTGGGTTGTATGTTGTGTAGGTGGTGGTTGTAGAGGTTGTTGGGTTTGACCCATCATTTGATGGTGGGTTTGAGTTGTGGGTTGGTTACGGTTCATTCGTTGCAGTGTGCGGCAGGCTTGAATGGTGTGCCCTGCACGGCCACAGCCGGTGCAGTATTGACAGGGGAAATCGGGGAAATGATGGTATTGGCAACGGGTGCACTTTGGGTAAGGGCCAGAGTATTGCCTTTTGTGTGGTGCGGGTGAAGGAGTAACTTGTGTGATGGGGCAACAGGGGTGGGGAAATTTGTTTGAGTGACGGCAAAATTTCTGGTATTTCGCTTTCTCTTGTTTGAAAATTTTGAGGATGAGGTGGGGTGGTTGGAAGTTGGGCCCTCAATGGGGCTTTCTTTTTCTCCTCTTTGAACTTACCGTTTCTGATGCGGTTTTCGGTGAGTTCGGTGGCTAATTCCATGGCGGCTTCGAGCGTTGCAGGCGAAGCGCTGAGGACTGAGTCCTGAATCTTCGTGGGAAGGCCTCGAATATAGTGTTCCACCAATCGGTACACGGGGGTGAACAAGTTTGGAACCATCTGGTTCAGCTCAAGAAATCTTTTGTTGTAGGAAGTGTGATCCCCTTCCTTTTGCTTCAGTGAGTGGAATTCATCCTCTAACTTCTTGAGTTCGCTTCTTGGGCAGAAGCGTTTTGTCATTACTTCCCTTAACTCTTCCCAAGTTAAGGCCATCGCGTCTTCCACTCCTCTCTTACCCTTCTCGGTGTTCCACCAGGTCAGGGCTACCCCGAATAATCTCCCCGTCGCATAACGTACCTTGCGATCCTCGGGACAATCGCAATTTAGGAAAGTGTTTTCCATCTCCTCAAACCAGTGGAGGAGAGCGGTGACACCTTCGGTCCCTTCGAACTTCAGGGGATCGCAAGACTTGAAGTGCTTGTAGGAGCACTTCTTGGAGGAGGGGTTGTCGATGTTTTGATCCTCTTGGTTTGGTGGATTGACAGGATTTGCAGTGAGAGCTTGCTGAACTTGAACTACAATATCAGGAAGTACTGTGGCCATTTGTTTTGCTATCTGAGCGGCCAAGCGTTCGTTTGACCTTCCTGACTTACGTCCTCCACGTAGCTGCCTACCCGACATCTACAGGAATATACATAGGAAGAAGGTGAGTTTATGGATTGTTAGGGGTCATGTGTCAAAAAAAAAATGAAATTAACATAAATATCAATAATGCAATCACATCCATTAGATGTCTTGGGTTAGCTCATGTTGGGCCTCAAATGTCCCCCATACCTTCACCTGTATAGTCATGTGGGCCCCCATGACTATTGGCTTGGTAGGATTCACATTAGTATTGGCGATTTACACTCACATGACCCGAATGAAAACCACAAAATATGTTTACAAGATGTATGGTCGGAATGTGTCCAGGTGTAGACACAATGACAACTCAAAGTGGGGTTAGTTCACACGACGTTTGGTATAGCATACTTTGGCCTAATAGGTACTTCGTACTCTCATCGTTAGTCCCTAGGTAGGAAAACTGGTCCTTTATTTTGGATTTATACGAATGCCAAGCCTAGACAGGACGTTCCGACTACCGGTACTGGTACCCTTCCAGTTACTACATGCCCGTCATGGAAACTCACTTTGATGAGATTTGAAAATACATAAATCATTGTAAAGCAATCATGAAAATGATGTGGTGTGTGCTTTCATGGATATGATATGTTATAAGAGTATGGTTCATGATAAGCAATATATGATAGTATATACTTATGAATATGCTTGCATAACATTGAATGTAACAATAAACATAAAGCATACAAACATCATGAATTTTGCATGTAACACAAGAATTTAAATTTTCTAAGCAACTATAGTATAGGCTCTAAGGGTCTAATAACCTATCCTATATCCCTATAGTCATGGCTCTGATACCAATCTGTCACACACCCGACCCGCAGCGGAAATAAGAGTCGGGGCATAATTGGGTTATCACCAAAGCTCATGATGTTTACTAATATGTTTCATATTTATTAAATCCAAATTACATTTCAAGGTTCCAAGTCAAATTCATACAATACAAGGAAAGGAAAGATTAACTAAACAAATCCATAATCTAAACTGGTTTATTCTTCTAGGCCGCCCTAAATGTTTCTTGCTTCAACTTGATCACCTGTATCATGTGTAAAAATGGGAAATTTTGGGTCAACAAAAGTTGGCGAGTGAACCTTGTTTAAAACATTTGTTATTGATTAATTATTGTAATTTAATTTAGGAAAAATTATGCAATAATCATATATGAACAAATGTATGTAAACATAACAATCACAAACCACCTTGCTTAAGCATGAAATAAAAGTAACAATGTATGTGTTGGCAACGTCCCGTTCACGCTCATAGGTAATGGGGAACGGACGGCCTATGCTAATGTATGTGAGATCAAGGCTCAATCAAACGGAGCCGATCTTATGTTGGCACGCCTGGTTCACGCTCATAGGTAATGGGGAACAGCTCACGCTCATAGGTAATGGGGAGCGGCGGCCTATGAAATGTATGTACTGAAATGACAACATTAATCTAAACTTCAACCACACAGTCAATGGATACACCTTGAATACACATTGATCATAAACATGATGGATGCACAATGATTAATTTTAATAAATAAGTACGACACATGATACACCCCAAAATGTGAATAAAACGGGGAATTTGTAGAGATTCACTCACATTGGATGCGTTTGTTTGAAGATGATGGATGCGCACGAGTTTAGGGGATTGATCGACGAGAGATAACTAACCAAAAAAATAACGAAAGGTAGAGTAAGTGTGTGGATTTTATTAACTATTTTAATAAGATTTTTGGGTATAAATTTGCGAGTTTAAGGCTACTTTCTAACCTTGAAACCGTTATTTTTAAGTATTTTTAATTGATTTTTAATTTAAATAATTGATTAAAATAAATAAAATAAAAATTAAAAAAAAGTTGACTTTGACCGTTGACCGAGACCGTTGACCGTTGACCGTTACTGTTGACCGGTTTAATTGTGTGAAATTGTGCGCTGAGTGAGGCTCGAACCCGAGACCTCCCGTACGCGTGCACGCAGCTCTACCAACTGAGCTACGTGTCTAACCCGAAATAATTCTGTTTTTAATTATACTTATATACTATTTACTTTAAACCGAAAATTATTTATTTTTAAAAAGCTTTTAAATGTAACGGACCGGTGCTGACCACAGGTCTCGAACCCGGGACCTGTGGGTTAGCGTACACACAGTCCAGACTGTGTGTGTCACTTGGTTATTAACTCGGTTTTTATTATACTTAACATATACTGTGCGTCGACCCGGTTCAGTTAAAAAGGCGGATTTTTATTTCAAGTGGGTAAAGCTGGGACAGGATTCGAACTCGCGTCTCGTGTATGTTTGTTGCACACAGTCCACCGCTGGACTGTGTGTCTAACCCGTTTATTAAACCGATTTTAATTGTTCTTATATTATTACCACACTTCATCTTCTTCGTTTAAAACATAAACATTGATCAAGAGACTGTTATTTGCTAAGTTAACTCAATGAAGGTTATGAGTCATCGAAAATAAAATGAATGGAAAGAGATTGGAGGGTTGATTGTACCAACTGTTCGCTTTTCTTCAGACGTCCGGCAAGGTCGTCGGCTCCGTCTTGGTGAGCTGCGACTGATAGAGTCTATCAATAAATTAGAGGGGTTAGATGCGAAGTGGGACTACTGGGTAATGACTATCAGTGAAATAGAAGAATCATACCGATAATCAGCAGTTTCCCTGAATGTTCAGAAATTTCTCCGGCGAATCAGATAATCCGGCAACGTCGACTGCAAAGGATTCTGGGTGAGGGATTTATATTAGAATTTGTCTAATAAAGGAATGAGCCAGAAAAATCGAAGTAATTACCGTGCAGGTGGAAGTCTCGGTTTTCCGGCGACTTGCAGATGTTTTCCGGCGAGTAAAATTTCGTCGAGAGAAGGTGCGATTTGAGAGCGAAAAGGTTTCTGGTGAATTGTGGGTGAATTTATAGGGTAGCATCGAGATGAATGGGGTCTGAATTCGGTCTTAATTCGAAGTCAACCGTTCTCCGGCGATTTGGCTGATGACGCGGTTTCAGACGTTGGCTATAGCTGTCGCTAGAGTTAATTGATTGATTAAATTGAGTGAAAACGTAGATTATCGGTGAAATCATCGGGATTTCCGACGACTGCCATTTGGGCGCAATTTGACCGAGTTTTGAATTCCGAACATCATTATTTGATTTAATAAATCCATTAACTTAACAGAAAATCAAAGTGGCGGAGTGGTTTATGGTGTGTGAGTTAAGACTTTGAGGAAATAACCGGCTGACCCGGGTTCGACTCCCGGCAGCCGGTTTTCCTTTTTAATTAATTCCTTTTCATATTTTTACAATTTTAATTTATATCTTTTAGTTTGTTGATCAATTATGAATCGTTTAAAATTAAAATAAGTCGCAAATGAATAACAAAAATTTAAAACTGATTGTTCGGTCATTAAACGAAGCGGGTTTCGAAAACCCGTTTTTCGACAAATGTTACAAAAATAGTCACTATATTCCATTTATCTAAACAAATAAGTAAAAACACTTTAGCTTGATTGTACACCGTTAAGTTTGTTTTGATCCAAATTAATGAAAAATGTATGGTTAAAATATCCTAGATAACTATATGTCAATAAATATTTTTTGAATTAAAACGATAGTACTTTATGGTAAATAATGAAGAAGCATCTGCTGAACCTAGCGATTTCCGGAGATATATAAGTTACAACCAGGGTGTATCTGCATAAAAGGTTGCCCTTTCACTTCACTCTTCGGGTTTAAACTCACTTCAGCTGATCTGCAACACTAGCAGCGCCGTTAGTCTCGCCACGGGGAAAATGGTGGTTTTCTCTGTGACCACACTCCGGCTTGAGAATAAGTATTTGGGGGTAGCAAGTAACTGCAAGTAGTGATAAACTTGTGTGTGTTGTAAAAGCATCTGGTTTACCTGGAGATCTGATGCTTATTTATAGCCGAAAAAGGTATGTTCAGGAGAAGTGCTGGTGGGCCTTGGGCCCGGCGCCCATACAGCCAAAGACATCCTTTTTGTCCCTCTGCGTCAGACATTAAATGCTCCCTGCAGGAGAATTAATGTCCTCTGTCCAAAGGTATGCTTTGTCGGATGTTGAGTGGTGCCACGTGTAAAGGCAGCTGTTTCCGGTGTCAGGCTTATTACCATGTGTGTCTTGTCCTTGCAAGGTTTTAGGATTCGCAGCTTAGGAAGATGTTATTTTGCGAAGGGTCTAGTAGCTTGCGCGCATAAGTCTAACTTGCCGTTGCACCAAGTACACAAGGCTCATTGTGTGACTTGTATAGTTTTAGTCTAACTTGTCATTGCGCTGAGTGCACAAGGCTCGTTGTGTGACTTGTATAGTTTTAGTCTAACTTGCCGCTGCGCTGAGTGCACAGTTGCCGCTGCGCTGAGTGCACAAGGCTCGTTGTGAGACTTGTATAGTTTTAGTCTAACTTGTCGTTGCGCTGAGTGCACAAGGCTCGTTGTGTGACTTGATTGTGTTGGTCTAAATTACCGTTGCGCTGAGTGACCAAGGTTCATTGTATGACCTATTGGTGTTGGTCTAATTCACCGTTGGGCTGAGTGCGCAAGGTTCATTGTATGACCTATTGGTGTTGGTCTAACTCACCGTTGGGCTGAGTGCGCAAGGTTCATTGTATGACCTATTGGTGTTGGTCTAATTTACCGTTGAGTTGAGTGCGCAAGGTTCATTGTATGACCTATTGGTTCCAAGGAAGTCGCACCATTGCATGTTGCATGCAGAGTTATCCTTGTGAGATGTAGTCAAGGGTATGGTCATTTGGGACCATATCTCCTCAAGTCCCCCAGTCCAGTGCTGCTCCTACGCGCATGTTGTAAGGTGGGAGGAGTGCTGGACTAGAAGAGTTGTTGCTTGCACCGTTAATGTGGTGAAGAAAATTTTGTTAAGTGTTGAGAGGAAACGTTTGTGTGAAGGAAACGTGTTGTCTCAATCTCTTGGAATTCGAAAATATGATCTTCTGACGCTGCAGGTGAGTTGGTGAGAAAAAATGGGAGTTGAAAAGACGTCTGACAGCTGTAGCGTGCACTCAGCCGCTTCGTCTGCCATTCATTAATTAATTGGCAGAGAGCGTGGTGGACACGCGCACGTTAACCGTCTTTACCCACTTGCTTGCCACACATCCGTTTGTGATTAGTTGCTATTACCACGTGTGAGGCACGTTTCTCTGAGCGCATTAAATGCGAGCACTATAAATAGGGGTGCCTGGTTAGGGTTTTCCTCATTCAAGTTTTCTTCTAACTTTTTCTCTGAATTCGTTTAGTTCTTGAGTCCTTCAAAGTTTTCTTCAAAAATTTTCTTCCTTTTCTTGGTTTTTAATGGCGTCCAGAGGGCCCGAGGCTGTCTTTGGTGCTGGTGTTCCGCCTCTTTTGCCGGCTTTTAAGCTGAGCTGGAAGGCTTTTAAATAGCTTGTCTCTGGCTTCCGGTTCCCTCCCACTTGGGATGCCCGGTTGCCGGCAGAGGGTGAGACAGCCGCCGATGCTCTGTCGGGCTACATCACCCTTTTTATGATTTTTTCGGTGGAGTGTAACTTCCGTTTGCCCACCGCCAAATTTTTCCTGGAAGTGCTGCAGCATTATGGGTTTCACCTGTCCCAATTCAATCCGCTAGGAATGGTGAGAATCAAGCACTTCGAGTTTCTTTCCCCCGTCGACCGCTTCCGTATATTTTATCAACTCCATTGTTCAATGGGGTTTTATTCTATTCAGCACCGTGCGCAGGCACAGAACATTTTGCTCTCTCCCCCGAGTCCTTCCATGATTGTAAGGCAAAATTATTTTTGTGAAGGCCGGTGTTATACCTGTGCCTTTGGCGTTCCGGGGGCCGGATGAGATTCCGGCGGAGACCCTACCAATACCAGTGTTGGACCCCTGGTATTGTGATTTGAAGGAGATCCCGGCAATTCAGTTGTCCGAGAAGATACTGGTGGCGGCGGGGATGAGCCTGCTGTGGGGACCCGACCGCCGGTCTCGACCAGTGTATGTGGAGGGCGATCGGAGTAAGCACTCTTATTCCCTTGTGTTTCCTTATCTTTGACTTGTTGATTGTTTAATCATGCATGTGTTTTGTTTGCAGGAGCCCTGTTGTTCTTGTCCGCCTGTCAGAGGAAAGATGGGCGGATGGAAAAGCTCCGTTTGGGGCCGGATGAGCCCACTTGGTATTCGCAGGTCCTGGGCAATTTTTCCCTAGTTAAGGATGCGGACCTTGAGGCCCCCGCGCCACCAACTGGTGAGTCTTGGTTGTTTAATTGTGCACCGTTGCAGGTGACTTATTTGTTGTTCTTGTTTACATGCAGGCGCTCTGGGAGATTTGGGCATTGGCCCAGAACCCAAAAAGAAGCGACGCGCAGGGTCGAGCGTGGTGGTAGAGGGAGAGGCAACTCAACCCGGGGCAAGCCCTCCCAAAGATAAGTGCATTGTGTCTGACAAGTGGGATGCTTATGTGGTCATGTCTGACTCATGGGAGGGTCTTGAACCTGTAGGTGCAAAGAAGGCTGCACCGAAGCAGGCGGTTATCCCTACCGCCATACCTGCTAGCCCGGAGGATGCTGAGGAGGTCACAGAAGTGCCTTTGAAGCGAAAAAGGCGTCCGAAGAGGACCTCTCCGCGCAACCTCCTAAAAAGGTTGCCGGAAACATTTTGGGAAGCGGGCGACATCTGGGCTCATTAAATTCTAGAATATCCCTTGGTAAGTCTTTGTACCTTTTGATATTTCCTTCCAGTTCTCATGTTGTGCATAGCTAACTTCTGTTGTTATACAATGGGGGATGAGACGGCTCTTGTGGCGACACATGTGCTGGGGACGCTGATTCCCCATGACCCAGGCCGGTGGTCAAGGTGGTAGCTCTGCTGCTGGGGCAGAAGAACCGGTCGGCGTGAGGGAGGGGCCTCACATGGAGGTGGAAGGTTCTAGGTATGGGTACTAATGTGGGTTCCCTGGTTTTGGAAACTCCAGGTGTTCCATTGACGCAACCACAGCTGGATATTGAAGAAGTGATTGTTGTTGAAGAATCGCGGGTGGATCTTGGGGTACCTTCCGTGGAAGTGGAAGAATTGGAGTTCGTTGGGCAAGAACCCGTTGTGGCTGTGGAAGAACACGCGCATCTGGGTAGCGCGGTTAATGTTGGTGAGGCGGAGCCGTTGGGAGCGGCGTCTACCGAAGATGTTAAGACCAGTTCTCCACAAGAGATGTGGAGGAACCGTTACCCGGGGGTGGCGCGGGGTCTGCGACCCTTGATTTGTCTCCCATCCGCCCGGATGAAACTCCGGGGGGTTATTATTATAGGTCGTTCTCCTCCGCTCAAGGTGAAGAGATCCACACTCCTGTGTGGAAATTAGAGAAAGGAGATGACTTTTCTCACTGGCCGGCGTGCCATGAGTTTTTTCAGGGAGCTTTCCCCCAGCGGAGGTACGTTTGCTTTCTGATCATGAAGAAGAAGAGACGTATCATACGTACCTTCAGGCAGCTGCCAGGTCCTGCCTCTATGACTTACAAGATTGTTCGTGAATGGCGGGGCCTGGTGAAGCAAAAGAAAGATCTTGAGGCTGCTCAAGAGACCCTTGGTAAAGAGCGAGCCCAAGTGGCTGCGCGTGAAGCTGCATTGTTGGTAAAGGAGTCTGCCTTCGCCGATAATCAGCGAATTGAAGGGTGGTCCGCGCAGGGGTGGAAGAATCGGGCCGAAGCTTCAGATGCCAAACTTGCTGAGGAGCGCAAGTTGTGAAAGGAGGCTTGTGAAAGGGATAACAGGGAGAAGAAATCCCTGAGGGATGAACTGGCCCAGTTGCGCGCTGAGTGGCGCGCAAGAAGAAAGAGAAGGAGGCGGCAGCTGCCGCGGCTGTACAAGCTAGTGTGCAACGCAAGCACAACGAGCAGAGAGAGGTACCCCCTTGTCTTTGTGTTCATTCTTTATTGATATTACTAAGTTATGATGCTAACCTTGTTGTGAACAAACAGGTCGAAGCTTGCGCTGCTTTAGCGAGCGCTTTGGAAAGATCTCCAAGCAGCCTCGGTGGAGAATGCTGAGCTTCTGCGTAGGCTGCGGTTGGCGGAAGCGAAGTGGAGACGGGAGAGATAGAATTGGAGGATTCTGAAAGCTCCCGCGCCATCTCCGAATCATTGGTGGAGTCGTTCACCAACAACATGCTGTGGCTTCAGCACATGGGATTGGCCATGTAAATGTTTCGCTTGTTTTTTCTGACCTTTATGTAATGGCTTTGATCTTCCCTTTGAATTTGCAGATTCCATTGTGAACTCTGCGGAGTTGGATGGTGTAGTAGCCAAGCTAGTGGTTGTTGCGCGCCATGATGGGCATGCGCAAGGCTATGCTGAGTGCGCACAACAAGTCACTCATGCCTTGGACATTTCATGGGATTCTAGCCACGCATCCACTCATGGAGTTGAATTAAGACATCTTCCAAGAATACACTGTGAAGGAGGGCTAGTGTAGGATCCTTAATGTAATATCTTTGTAGGATCATTGATTGCGCCGCGCGTTGCGCAGTTTTGTACATATTTTTATCTTCTAATGAAATGTTTCTTCTGTGTTACAATATTTGCATGAAATGGACCAACTTTGTGTGGGTATAGCGAATGAAACTTGTAAAGAACTCGCGCGTGGATATCAGCTCCTATGCGTTCTTCATAGGTAGCGACTTATGTTTTACGAGTCATTGTGCACCAAGGTGTTTTTGCGTATACCCAAAGTGGTTCCGCGCATTTGTAACGAAACATTAAGATGAAAATAAATCAAGTAACTCTTGTCTTGATTACATAATTAGGCGTAAGAGCCGAATTTTAAAGCGGACAAGAGAAATGAAGTTGCAAGTTTACATGTAGCACCGCCTTAGCTGTTGTGCATTCCATGTCCTAGGAATACTTGTTCCGTCTAGGCGCTTAAGGGTGTATGCGCCTTTCCCCAAGACTTCATGAATAGCATAAGGACCTTCCCATTTGGGTGCCAGTTTTCCACACGTTCGGCGTTAGATAGCCTCGTTGTCGCGTAGAACAAAGTCACCGGGTTGAAAGGTGCATATGCGGACTCGCGCGTTGTAATATTTTTCGAGCTTGGACTTGTATTTTGCTTCATTGATAGCAGCGTTTTCACGCCTTTCTTCTTGTAAGTCCAAGTCAAGTCTGCGCTCGTCCTGTTGTTTTGTCTTTGCGGAGCTAACATGCGTGGTGATGGGAGGCCTATCTTTGCAGGAATCACTGCCTCCGTCCCATACACAAGGCTGAAAGGAGTTTCGCCCGTGCTGGTTTTAGGCATGGTTTCGATGAGCCCATAGGATATTTGGCAACTCATCTACCCAGCCTCTGCGCAATGTTCCCAACCTTGTCTTGATCCCTTCGACTATGCTTTTGTTAATTCTTTCCACTTGGCCGTTCCCTTGGGGATGTGCGACCGAAGTGAAAACGTGTTCAATATGCATCTCTTTCATCCATTATTGTAGCTCTTCGGCTGCGAAATTGGGCGGTTGTCAGTGACTATGCGCAAGGGTAGTCCAAAGCGACATATGATGTGTTCCCATATAAACTTTCGCACTACGGTTGCCATGGTGGATGCGAGGGGTTTGGCTTCTACCCATTTGGTGAAACAATCGATGTAACGATTATGAATTTCACCGTTCCTGGAGCGTCTGGGAATGGTCCCACCATATCGATTGCCCATTTCTGAAAGGGCCACGCTGTTGTCATTGGGATCAAAGGATTATTGGGGCGCAGTGTCTTTGGAGCATGGCGCTGGCATGATGCGCATTTACGTAATGTTTCAACTGCATCAAGGTGCATGCCAAGCCAATAATATCCAGCGTTCATGATCTTGTCACGACCATGCGCGGGCCGGCATGAATTCCGCATAACCCTTCGTGTATTTCGCAGATCAAGTACTTGGCGTCTTGCGCGTCAACGCAGCGGAGGAGCGGCCCAAGGTATGACTTCCAGTATAAGATATCGTCTGCCATTTCATAGTTGAGTGCCTTGTTATGGACCTTCCTGGCTTCCGCTTTTTTCGGGGAGGCTCCTGTGTTGCAAGAACATGATGATGGGGGACATCCAAGACGGATTCCCCACTTCGTGATGTTGACTTGTCGCAAAGGAACAAAAGGGTTTTTGAGTACCTCAATGCGCACCTGCGCACAAGGTGCTTGAAGCCTGTAACATCTAGCTTGCTGAGAGTGTCGGCATGTTGTTCTCGCTTTGGTTAACGTGAGTTATCTTGAAATGTTGGAATTTGGTTATTTAGGCTTTCGCCTGTTCTAGATACAAGGCCATTACCTCACACTTTGCGTCGTACAGGTCGTTGACTGTCGGTGACTGGAGTGAGTTGACATGGGCCTCCAAATTCTGCGCACCCATTTTGATTGCTAACCGGAGACCTGCTAGGAACGCTTCGTATTCAGCCTCATTATTTGTGCTTTTAAAATCCAATCTGATGGCATTAGTGAATTCTTGATCATCGGGGCTTATTAGACGAAGATCCTGCCCCAGCGCCATCATCGTTGGATGCACCATCGGTGTGAAGTATCCATGCGCGGTCATCCGTAACCGACATTGGATTTTGTACCTCTTCACATTCTTGCGCTTTGTTCTGCGGGCTTCCGCGATGAAATCAGCCAATATCTGGCCCTTTATTGCTGGGCGTGGTTTATACACGATATTGTGTCCACCAAGCTCGATCGCCCACTTTGCTAGGCGGCCAAATATATATAGTTTCGACAAAATTTGGCCTAGATGGTAGTTCGAGAGAACTGTTATTTCGTGGCCTGAAAAATATCGGCGCAACCGCCCGGATGCATGGACTAAAGCTAGAGCTAGCTTTTCCATCATGGGATATCGAGTCTCTGGGTCGGTAAATATATTGCTGATGTAGTAGATCGGAGTCTGAACTCCTGCACGTTCTACTAGCAGAACTGCTCCCTGATCGATATCTGATGCAGAAAGGTAGAGTATCAGTGACTCGTTCTTCTGCGGCGCGGTGAACGTTGGTAGCTGAATCTAGCATTCCTTCATTTGGGTGAAGGCTTACTCCGCATCCGGAGTCCACTGAAACTTGTTCTTCTTCACACAATTCCGCAGAGTGCTTATGAATGAGAAGGATTTCATTGCGTGGTTGGCCAAGAACCTATTCAGCGCAGCTAGCCGCCCTGCCAACCGTTGTATTTCTTTGATAGTTGAGGGTGATGGCATACGCTGAATCGCTTCCACTTTATCGGGATTGACTTTGAAGCCATCGCGCGTAACGACGAATCCCAAGAATTTGCCTTCCTCCATTCCAAAAGAGTATTTGCTGGGGTTCAACTTCAGATTTGCCTTGCGCAAGGAGGCAAACGTTTTTTGGACGTTTGCCAACATTTTATCCTTATCCGAGCTCATGATGACTAGGTCATCAATGTATACTTCCACGGTTTCACCAATGTCATTCCCGAAGACATGGTCCATTAAGCGTTGATAGGTGGCTCCTGCGTTGCGCAATCCGAATGGCATCTTTGTGTAACAGTAAATGCCCTTATCTGTTCGGAAAGTGTCTTGTCTTCATCTTCTTTCTTCATTTGGATCTGGTGGTAGCCCTTGTAGCAATCAAGGAAGCATTTCGACCTGAATGAAGCAAGAGAGTCCACATTTTTGTCGATTTCTGGCAAGGCATAGCAGTCCTTGGGACATGCCTTGTTTAGATCTTTGAAATCGACGCACATGCGCCAACTGCCGTTGGAATTTTGGACCATGACTGGGTTGGCTACCCATGTCTCATAACGCACCTCCCAGATGATTCCAACTTGGAGAAGTTCTGTGACTTGCTCGTTCAGAGTGCGGGTCTTTTCGGGCCCAAAGCTGCGCTTTTTCTAAGCGATAGGCTGAACTGAAGGCAATGTGTGCAAAGCGATGCTCAGCTATTTCCCATGGCACCCCGTCATATCCGCCGGTGACCATGCAAAAATATCAGAATTACGGAACAACAACTGTTTCAACCGCGCTCTGACTGCGGGAGTCATTGCGGGTCCCAAAAGCACGGTTTGTTCCGGAGTACTTGTTGTTGAGTACCCACTTTTCTAGCTCACCGCTGGATGATGGCTTGGGTTGCTTCATTGGCGGTTTCTCATCCACAGACATGATTTCCTTCCTTAAGTACATGATGGCCACTCCGGTTTCCGTGGGAAAACCGCAAGCGGGTGAGGAATGGAAGTAATCATGCTGAAATCCCGTTGGGCGCGTCGTCCTAATAATACGTATGGCGCGAGATTGCGGGCATGACCATGAAATTGACCTAGACGGTGCTGAGTGTGACGCCCATTCAGAGAGAGTCATCGAGAAAGAATTTTGTCCCAAAGGAAAAACAGCCCATTGCAGAAACTAGTGAGTGGGAAGTCCACCGGCTCCAGGCGTGCTTTGTCCTCCGGGTCGAGTTTTGGAAGCACTGTTCATATATAATGTCCATGGAGCTCCCAAGGTCTATGAACATGTAGTCGATGCGGTAGTGACCGAAAATACCAGTTATTACCACCTACCTGTGGACCCCCGGGGACGGGGAAGATGACCTGCTGCTCACGCCAGTGAGACGTGTAGCTCTTCTGGGGGTATGCTTACGCGAAGGACCACCCTGAATCATTTGAACAGACTTCATTTTTTTGCTACTCGGGCCCTCGCCGCCTCGAGTAATTTGGCGCACCTCCTTGCGCACGTTTTGCAATAAGTTGGGTGAGCTTCCACTCTTAAGGGGTTTTTTCGATCTCCATGCGCAGGGTGATGCAATTATCAGTTGTGTGCCCCATGTCTTTGTGATAATCGCATAAGATGTTGGGGTCTTGACCTTTCTTATTGCGCATTGGCGGTGGTTGTTTGAACTGATGGTCCTCTGTGCTGAGGACCTCCGCCGGTGTCTTCGTCAGTAGGGTCCACTTACGGTTGCGATTATCTTGCTTTATTTCTCACTGGGTGGCGAGCTTAGTAATGGTCTCGCGGGCGTCGATTGGTGTGAGGGGAGGGTTCTGGTTGTGGTCCCTCCACCCTTTATTCTTTTTCCAAAACTCCTGCTCAAGTCTTGGGGACGGTGGTGAGGTAAAGGAGGGCTACTATTACTGAGGTTGCGCTCCGTTTGCGCGTAGACCTTCACCGTTGCCATAAGTTTCTCCCAGCTTTTAGGGAGACCTGTGGTTCCTGCAAGACTTTGATCATCTCGTCACAACGTATGGCGTATTTGAACTGTGCACGAATCAGGTCTTCGTGCACGTCCCCTATCTCCAACACCTCTTTGTTGTAGCGGGTGATGAAATCTTCGAGACTTTCATCATCGCACCACCAAATATTCATTACGTCAGAGGAATCTCTGACGTAACGCCGTTGCTAGCTGAAGTGCACCAGGAACTTATCTTTCAAGTCGTTCCAGGACGCGAGTTTTGCCCGTGGGCAGGTTATCAAACCACAGGCGTGCAGGACCTGTGAGGGTTTGAACGAAGATGTGACACCACATAGGTAGTGTCCATCCTCCAATCAAACTGCGCCAGTGAAGAGACGCAGATGGTCGTCTGGGTCTGTCAACCCGTTGTAGTTCCCGACATTGGGTGGAAGTTTTGCGCGCTCCAATGGTGCGAGCGCTATCTCCTTGGTAAATTTGGAGTGTTCTGCCTGCCGTGGGTGTCAGTGTATCAGTGTCCGACACGTGGGCGGACTGTTGCACATACGCTGGTGAAAAACGCTGGCGCTATCACCTTCGCCATAGGTTTTGTCGTCCTCACGTTCGGTGTACCGCTCCCCTTAGGGTTGCGGGGCTAATTGTGAATGGACAGATGCTCGCCTTAGAGAAATGAGACTCCGGTTTAGGCAGAGGTTGTGAGTACTCCGTTTCCTGGGGCTGGAGACTATATGGTACGCTCGCCCCAGCTGGAGAGTCGTAACTCAAAATTCTTGGTACAGGCGAAGCATGCACCTGTACGACGGGCTGCACTGGGACAGCAGGGCCGTCTGAGACTTTATGTACCAAGACATTGGGGTCTCACCTGGGGGTAAGACTGAAGTGATCAGTACAAAGGGAGTCTCCAGTTGGGGTACGGGAGTGACCGGGATGTTTACACGTCCAGAGCCGTGTTGGGTTCCGACCTCCTCGGAGGAATCCTCTCTTACTTGTCCGTCGACACGAGAGGCATGAACTGGGTTCTTGCCTTCGCTCGAGGACCTCCCGGGGTATTTGATGGAAAATCAGCCATATGGAAATGAGATTTTAAAACGTGAGAGTAAAAAGGAGTATTTGTAAAGGAGAGAAAATAGCGGATGACGCCAATGAAGAAGCACCGACTGAACCTAGGGATATCCGGAGATATATAAGTTATAACTAGGGTGTATCTGCATAAAAGGTTGCCCTTTCACTTCACTCTCCGGGTTTAAACTCACTTCAGCTGATCTGCAAAACTAGCAGCACTGTTAGTCTCGTCACGGGGAAAAGGGTGGTTTTCTCCGTGACCACACTCCAGCGTGAGAATAAGTGTTTGGGGGTAACAAGTAATTGTAAGTAGTGATAAGCTTGTGTGTGTTGTAAAAGCGTCTGGTTTACTGGAGATCCGATACTTATTTATAGCCGAAAAAGGTAAGTTCAGGAGAAGTGCTGGTGGGCCTTGGGCCTGGCCATGCAGCCAGAGACATCCTTTTTGTCCCTCTGCGTCAGACATTAAATGCTCCCTGCAGGAGAATTAATGTCATCTGTCAGGAGGTATGCTTTGTCGATGTTGAGTGTGTGCCACGTGTAAAGGCAGCTGTTTCTGGTGTCAGGCCTGTTGCCAGCCGAAAATGGAGAAAGTGGAACAGTCTTGGCAAAGACGTGGTTGGTGTATGGTCTGATGTCTGCATCACTGGTCATGGACACTGTCACACGCAACCTGCCGAGTAACCTTTGGTCACAGTTCTGCCACTTTGTACCCTTGGGTATGGTCAACACCTCTTAGTGCTTACCCCTTCTGCGAGGCTGTCAAGGTTTTTCCCACCATTGCATGGTGTCAGGGTATTACCTTTTGTCCCAAGACTATGAGGTGTTTTTCATGTGTGTCTTGTCCTTGCAAGGTTTTAGGATTCGCAGCTTAGGAAGATGTTATTTTTCACAGGGTCTAGTAGCTTGCGCGCATAAGTCTAACTTGCCGTTGCGTCAAGTACACAAGGCTCGTTGTGTGACTTGTATAGTTTTAGTATAACTTGCCGTTGCTCTGAGTGCACAAGGCTCGTTGTGTGGGCTCGTTATGTGACTTATATAGTTTTAGTCTAACTTGTCGCTGCGCTGAGTGCACAAGGCTTGTTATGTGACTTGATTGTGTTGGTCTAATTCACTGTTGCGATGAGTAAGCAAGGTTCATTGTATGACCTATTAGTGTTGGTCTAATTCATCGTTGGGCTGAGTGCGCAAGGTTCATTGCATGACCTATTGGTGTTGGTCTAATTCACCGTTGGGCTGAGTGCGCAAGGTTCATTGCATGACCTATTGGTGTTGGTCTAATTTACCGTTGAGCTGAGTGCGCAAGGTTCATTGTATGACCTATTGGTTCCAAGGAAGACGCACCATTGCATGTTGCATGCAGGGTTATCCTTATGAGATGTAGTTAAGGGTATGATCATTTGGGACCATACCTCCTCAAATAATTTAATATCAAAAGTATAAATTTAATAAATATTGGTGATGTTAATAAATAGTGTGTTGTGTTTTAACATGTTAAAACTTAGAAACTTTTTATGTTATTTCACAACTTGTAGTGTTGAAACTTACATTTTTGCTATTTAGGGATGCTAATTTTTAAACTTTGTGTTTTAATCTGTTTGAAATTATGATTAGTGATGTTAATTTGTATATAGTGATGAAATTCGTAGAGAACAACTGCATGTAGCTTTTTTATTCGTAAAAACAATCGTATTTTATATTACATATTTTTAAAATTTTAATTACGATGTTCTTTTCATTATTGTATCGTATTTTTATTATGTAATGGACCTTACCTGACTCGAACCGTCGAATCAACCCGAAAATTTATATGTTTAGTCATATGAGATTGGAATATCAAAAAAAATGAATTTAGTGGAAAAATTCATAGATACATCACTAATTCCTAGTAACTTGTCCCCCAACCCACAATAGGTATAGAAGCTTTTATTCTTCACTTTGACTAGATAGAAGGGATGCTGATAAAACTTACAAAGTCCTCCGGGCACACCAACAAATCACCAAGCAGTGAAGAATAAAATGGTTATCGTGTAAGGTTCTATTTGTTTTTTAAGAGGAAAATGTCTACAGTCTACAGACCACATTTGCAGACATCTATAGAAGAAGAGGCGAACCAAAACCTCTGCAGTCTATAAGAAGAATGTTGTTTGTTTTTTAACGTATGTAAACTTCTAAAATAAATTGATGGTGGTGTAACGGTGGTCGTGGGTGGTAGACGGTGGTGTGGTGGTGGTGGTGGTAAGAAGAGGCGAACCAAACCCCTGCAGTCTATAAGAAGAATGTTGTTTGTTTTTTAACGTATGTAAACTTCTAAAATAAATTGATGGTGTGTACGGACGGTGGTGGTGGGTGGTGGACGGTGGTGGTGGTGGGTGGTGGTGGTATTTAACCCTTTGCAGACCTTAGAAGATCTTAGAAGTGGCTGAGCGAGGTCTACATCAAGAAAAGCTCACACAGCCGTTAATTAATAACACATCTTCTAAAAAACAAACAGTCTGCAGATGACAATGTCTGCACGTGGTATGCGTGACGCAAACAAAAGAGCCTGTGTAGATCTTTTTTAGAAAAAACAAACACTACCTAAATTATTTAAGTACAATGTACGATATGTCTGGGTTGACCAATGAATAGACATTCACATACCTTAAGAAAGGTTGGTATTGCCTTGCACTTGGACATAATTTTTTGTTAGACAATGTTGGGTTTTATGTCGTTTTAAAACATTTAGGCAATGGAAGCATGAGATGGAATGACCGATCATAGATTTATGACAACTTCATAACTCGGTGACTTGATCTTAGATTAATGAGTATACTTAATGACTTGAGTGTGGAGTGACTTGTATGTGGCATATGATTATCTTTTATTAAACAATTCATACCACATGTTACCTAATTTGAAATTATCATTAACCCTATAATTTAACTAAGAAATCACCATTCTTTAAATTTATCTCTCATTTAAAAAAAAACAACATACACTGTTCTGTTTACAATCTTAACTACTAACTGTTTTGTCGTATTATACTATCTTCTAAAATCGATTTTTTATAAACTTCTACAGAACAGTTTGCACAAAAAAGTCCATTTAAAATCTGTTTGTAACTTATTTACTAAGTTTTCCCTATCGAAAACCCACAATACGTTTGCACCAAAAACTCCATCTAAAATCTATTTGTATCTTATTTACTAAGTTTTCTCTGTCCAAAACGCACAATACGTTTGCAACAAAAAATCCATCTAAAATCTATTTGTAACTTATTTACTAAGTTTTCTTCATGTAAAACTCACAATACTATATGCAAAATATACCCAAAAATATGATTAATAACATAATATTAAAAAGAGAACTTGACTAAACAAATGTGACTCTTACGGTATATTCTGATCTTTTGGTTGGTATATAGCCACTATCTACTCTTTGATTATCAATTACACACACCTTTGACCTTTTTCATTGTCTCTAAAGTCATTGGAACCCCGATCATCGAAGTCATTTGGTTACACCAACACCCAAGAAGACCCTCAATTTGTATATCCAAGGAAAATATAGTGGAAGAGATGTGATTACTTTAAGGGTTGAGGAGTCGATCTTTCAACTCCCCTCATCTTCCATAACCAACAACTAATCACAAATGCCAACTCACAAGTAAAAAGGGTTATTTAACAATTATTTAAGCTACTCTCTCCTCCTCTCCCTCCCTCCCTTTTAACAACTATTTAGATCAAATAATTAAGATATATAATATATAGTTTCAATCAAATTAACTATTTTAAATTTAAAACATAAATGATAATAAACATAGTTTAATTTATTGTAAATAACTAATAAGTCAAAAAATTAAATTATATGAGTTTATAATTCAAAACCTAATTTATTTTTAGTTTATATTAATTCAAATATTAAGACGAGCCATTTAGTTTATTTTATTTTAAATAATAATAGTTGGATTTTTCACATATTCATTATGGGTTTGGGCTTTTGCTCCACACCCAACCCAAAACATACAAGACCCGGCCTTAAGAAGGAAGAAAAAAACGAAACATTCGTGGGTGATAGTTGAAAAACCCTAAAATTATATGATAAAAGAAACGAAAGATTTGTGGGTCATAATTGAAAAACACAAAAGTAGAAATCCACAAAAGGGGGGGCAAGCAGCTGGTTCTTCTAGTTGAACCACTGTAACGTAATCAATCTCTTCTCAACTAATATTATAATATTAAGCCACTGAAAAGACTTCCACTTTGAAGAACCCTAACAGGTAATCTCATTCTCTTTTCTTCCTTTTCGTTAATTGATCGATCATGTAGTTTTTTTTTATGGTGTTTTGGAATAACCCTTTTCAAATATTGGTTTCTATATGCTCCCCTGAGTTGGGTTATTGATTTTCCCCCCTTTTGTTCTTAATTTGTGTTGTTTTGCCTTTAAAGTTATACACTTGGTCTTCTTTAAGCCTTTTTTGGTGGGTTTGATTGTATAGTTGTGTGCACTGTGCAGAGATTGATTTTATGAAGGGGATTGTAACTATGAATTGCATAGTTCTTAATTATGAATTGATTTCTTGCAGTACAAGCTGAATATTTGTAGTTTGGTATTTTTGGTATTCCTAAGATGTCAGAAAAGAAAATTATAGCTATATGCCAGTCGGGTGGCGTGTTCCAGACCGAAAACGATGGTTCCATGACATGTAGTGGTGGGGAGGCTTATGCTGTTGATCTAGATACGGAGACAAAGGTGATCGATTTTAAACAAGATTTAGCCGAGACGTTTCGATATAATGTTGATAACATGTTGATCAAATACTTCCTCCCTGGAAACAAGAAAACTCTTATCACCGTATCCAAAGACAAAGACCTTAAACGCATGGTTAACTTCTTTTCTAATGCCGATCAAGTGGATGTCTTTGTCATGCCACTTGATGGTGCCACTGCGGCTCCAAATATCTCCAACACGCCTGCTAGTAGGTATTTCAACCGTTCTTTCCTTTTTGGGAAATCATGGCAGTTGTTTTTATTCCCATTATCATATGTGTTCATCTGGTGTCAAATAATGAGTATTTGGTAATCAGTTTCATACCAGTTTTAACAAAATCGATTATTTAACAGAGGAGCAAAAGCATTTGTTTATCCCTCACTTTAAGATAGTTTAGATACTTCTTTATGATAGATTTTTCGTTGTTAATATCATGAAAAATAATGTTTCTCAAATCTTGAGATAATGATTTATCATAAATTATTTATAAAATAATGTTATAAACACTGAAAGGGCGTTATTGCATTTTTTTTATTTAGTACTATTTCCAAACACTCGAACAACTAATTATCTGTTTATTACAACTTTAAACCACAGAAGCACATCCAAACACTGTTTCTGATGATGTAATATTGTAGAATCAGCTTAAAGCTCATATCCAAACGCCACCTCAATTTGGATGCTTCTTGTACTCTAATAAAACCTTAATTGCAGGTCGAGCAGGACAACAGTATCCGAAGCAGTTGTTCCTGTATCAAGCCCCGTTGGAACAAGCCAGACGGATAACAACCCGATTACAAACGAAACTAATCCACTTGATATCGTTTTACAAAATGAAGCCGCACCAGTATCATTTGCATACGGTTCAAATTGGGAAAACGAAAAACAACATAATGAAGCTGCAATACAGTGGGAAAACACAATCACGGGCGTGGAACAAAGATTTTCTAGTTTTGCTGAGTTTCGTGAGGCTCTACATAAATTCTCTATTGCCCACGGTTTCCGTTACAAATATAAAAAAGTGATAGTCACCGTGTTAGTGTCAAATGCAAAGCCGAAGGTTGTCCATGGAGGATATATGTTTCTAGGTTACCGACGACCCATTTAATCCGCATTAAGAAAATGAACCCGGAACATACGTGTAATGGAGTTGCTGAAAAGCGGTTATCGGGCCACAAAGGGTTGGGTCGGAACATTATAAAGGAGAAGTTAAAGGCTCCCCAAATTACCGACCGAAAGATATTGTTGCTGACATTAAATGGGAATACGGCGTCCAATTAAATTACTCACAAGCATGGCGTGAAAAGGAATTGCGAAAGAACAACTTCAAGGTTCATACAAAGAAGCTTATTATCAGTTACCGTTTTTTGTCAGAAATAATGGAAACGAATCCCGGGAGTTTAGCTAACGTTTGATACAAAAGAGGATTCGTGTTTTCATCGGTTCTTTGTCTCGTTTCATGCTTCTATTTCCGGGTTTCAACACGGTTGTCGTCCGTTAATCTTCTTAGATGATATTCCGTTAGATGCAAAGTACCAAGGGACTTTATTGATAGCCACTGCGGCAGATGGTGATGATGGTGTTTTTCCATTGGCTTTTGCGGTAGTTGATGATGAAACGATGATACAACTGGTTTTGGTTCTTATCGAAATTGAAATCAGTCGCACTGATATCTCAACCGATCACCTTAGTTGCAAATTTCACAAAAGGGTTAAAAGACTCGATTGCTAACGTTTTTGGCGGAGAGTGTTTTCACGCTTATTGTTTAAGATACATAGCTGAAAAACTTAACGATGATTTAAAAGGTCGGTTTTCACACGAAGCCAGACGTCTCATGGTTCAAGATCTTTACGCTGCTGCGTACGCACCAAAGCTTGAAGGTTTTGAACAATACGCTCAAGATATTAAAGCTATTTCACCCGAAGCGTATGATTGGGTAGTGAATAGCGAGCCACAACACTGGGCAAATGTGTTCTTTGACGGAACGCGATATAATCACATGACATCTAATTTCGGACAGCTGTTTTACGATTGGGTATCGGATGCGGTTGAATTACCGATAACTCACATGATCGATGTCTTAAGAGGTAAACTAATGGAGTTAATTTATGCAAGACGGGTCGATTCTAACAGATGGACTACAACTTTGACACCATCAATGGAAGAAAAGCTTAAAACGAAGCTTCAAAAGCGCAATCGTTCAAGTGTTTCCGTCGCAGATGATGGTGATTCTGTTGAGATGGTTGACATTGGTCAATGGGATTGTAGCTGCAAAGGGTGGCAGCTGACTGGACTGCGATGCTGTCATGCCATTGCTGTTTTTGAGGGCATTGGTAGAAACGTGTACGATTATTGTTCTAGATATTTTATGGCGTAGAGTTATAGGAAAACATATGCGGAGTCGATATTTCCGATACCTGATGTGGAGGGTCCGTTAGATGGTGAGGACATTTCAGTAATTGTTACACCGCCTCCTGCTAAACGGGCCCCAGGGAAGCCAGGTAGGCGAGCTAAGTTGAAGCAGGCTGGATCGCTGGACCGTCATTAGACGACAAATGCAGTGTAGCAAATGCAGAGGTTTAGGTCACAACAAAAAGACTTGCAAGTACGCCTTTTTGATCTTTGTTTGAAATTTTTTATATATATACAAATATATTTAATTTGCAATTTATCTGAATAATTTGTGTTGAACAGAGAGGGGGTAGAGACACATGACGCATCGTCAAATCCGGAAGTGTTGAACCGAGAGGGGAAGAGACGCATGAAGCATCGTCAACGCCTGAAGTGTTGCCGACTCAGATGGATGAAGACATGCATAGATGACTCATCGGCGACTATACACGAAGTGTGAAGGTGGTTGCATGGAAATAATCAGAAAGATATTACTGACATCGAGTTGATGCAAGAGCCGAAATCTCAGTTTAGGTAGTCATAAGACGGACGAAACTTGTCTTGATGGTTCGATGTATAGTCTTGATCATAAGTTTGAGGGTAACCTTAATCAGCCAATCCAACTTTCTGTTTATTGTTGTCGGTTGATTTGCTTGCATGCTTGCTTGGTGGATATCATTTAACGTAATAGGTATTATTAAACATCGTTCTTTGTTTAGACTTCTAGAAGTCTCCTAAATATTAACTATAACTTGAAGGGGTTGCTAAAATCTTCAACTTCTAAGTGTTAAGTGGAATGACAATGTTTTCGTTGATTAACAAATGACCATCGTTCAAAAGAGGTACAGTTGCTTAAGAAAAAAGTTAATCCACCAAAACAGATTCTACTTTCATTATAACTTCTTAGTATGATTATAATATAATATTTTAACATTTTCAACGTCACGTTACCACTAAAATGCTTTAATTTTTTACATGTGATTCACAAAATATAAATCCCGCACACTAAAATCAGTAAACTGGATTCAAACCAATCACTAGCGTCGTACGTATCAAGTCACCACTTATGGTCCAAGGTACAAGGAAGTAAGGATTAAGGAACACACGTGGCACTCATCTGCTAAAACGTGTCACCACCCTAAATCTTCTCTCTGCCACGTGTATCTCCACCGCCCCCACTCTTTTTGCCGCCCCCATCCCTATATAAATCATCTTCTACACCCTATATTCAAACAACTTCCCATCTAATCACTCACATAATACGTATACACAATACACACTTGAACGATATTGCTTGTGGTACTACTACACACCTAACACATCGTGTTATCATGTCTTCTAAGTTTAAAACCGCTGTCGTGACCTTGGTGCTTACGGTGTTGTTGCTGGCCGTTATCTGCAGCGGCAAGGCCACGACTGATGAAATTAAGTACGAGGATGCAAAAACGAAGGCAGCTCGTGCTGGAGACGATGCGGTTGAGGCAGGGAAAGAAGGGAAAGAGTCGTCCGAATCTTGGACGGGGTGTCTGAAGGCCTTGGCCTCTGCCTTGAGGAGGCCAAGGATGCGGGGCGTCAGGCGTCCGACGCCACCATTGATTCGCCAAGTCCGCCAAAGACAAGATCACTGGTTAGTTTCTCTATTCGTATCGAAATTGTTTCACAAAAACATGACTAAATTGTAATTTTATGTAAAAAAAAATGGTTTAAAACCGGTATGTGAGCAGTTAATAATGAAATGATGATGTTAAACGGACAGGAACCGGAGAATACACTGCGGATAAAGCTGAAGAAATGAAGAACTATGCTGGTGAGAAAGCAGGAGAACTGAAGGACAAAGTCTCCCAGAAAGCGGAATCCGCAAAGGAGACAACGTACGAGAAGGCACAACGGGCGAAAGAAGGAGCAGAATCGATTAAAGATGCTGCCTACGACAAGGCGCAAATGGAGAAAGATGCTGCGGACTCAGTTAAAGACGCGGCCTATGACAAAGCCCGTGACGCCAAGGATGCTGCAGAGTCGGTGAAAGACGAGGCCTACGAAAAGGCCCGCAGTGCAAAGGATGCCGCAGGGTCCGCTGCGGGGTCTGTTAAGGACGCGACAGGGTCTGCTGCTGAGTACGTTAAGGACGCAACCTACAACAAAGTTCGTAGTGCGAAGGACGCGACAGGGTCTGCTGCTGAGTCCGTTAAGGACGCAACCTACGACAAAGCTCGCAGCGCGAAGGATGCTGCGGGGTCTGCTTCAGAGTCCATTAAAGATGCCACTTATGAGAAGGCTCATAGCGCGAAGGACGCTGCGGGGTCGGCGAAAGACGCGACCTACGAGAAAGCTAAAAGCGCGAAAGAAGGCGCGGAATCAATGGCGGGGCAGGAGGCGGAGAAGGCGAAGAAGGTGGCGGCGGAAAGTGGTGAGGAAAGCATGGAGTGGGGACAGAATGGGCGAAGGAGAAGGTGAAACGCGGGTATGAAGCGACGAAGCAGAAAGCGGGTGAGGGTTTAGAATCGGCGAAAGAGGCGTTGGGGAGCCGCATAGGCAGAAAGCCAAGGACTTGAAGGAGAATGTGATCCTAGGTGGGCGTTCTCAAAACGAAGAGCTTTAAAGGAAAGAATGGAGGTTAAGAGTGTCGTTATGTTTGTTGTATGTTAAACATTGAATTTTGAGATGGATGTAAACAGTGATAGTTTTGTGTTTGTATCATGGTTGTATATCTTATGTACTATGTGAAAGCATATTATGTTGGTCGATTTTTCTTGTGCAACATCTAGTTTTTACTTGGAACTTTTTAGTAGCAATCAACAAGAAGGTTTGTGCGAAACTATATATTTTTAACTTCTAATGAAACCATCAGCATCATGGAGACGTAGGTTTTGTGTTTTTAAGGTTTCGGAATTGGAGACGGAGTCATGTTTTACTGAACAGCAACTATTAAAATAGAAAGTGAAGGGCCAACAGAAATTAGTCCCAAAATTGCAAAGGAACGTCAACAACAAAATATCATGAAACATTAAACTCCCATGTATTGAACAACAGCTACTATTTTTTTTTCCAAAAAAGTACTTACAAATCTCTTTAACAATTAACCTTTATTAACGATTGAACTTTTATTATTCTTCGATTGAACTTCACTATTCTTCAAAAAAATACTTGCATCTATTAAAGAGGATTTTCAAAAAAATACTTGCATCTATTAAAGAGGATTTTAGGAATACAACAGGATTGAACCTTATTATTCTTTAAGGGGATTTTAGGAATACAATAGGATTAACCTTATTATTCTTCAATTGAACCTTACTATTCTTTAAAAAATACTTGCTTCGATTGAACCTTACTATTCTTCCAAAAATACTTGCATCTATTAAGGGGATTTTAGGGGTACAATAGGATTGAACATTTATTATTCTTTAATTGAACCTTAGTATTCTTTAAAAAATACTTGCATCTATTAGGGGGATTTTAGGGATTCAACCTTATTATTCTCTTATAAGGGAACCTTATTAACGATTGAACCTTAATATTTTTCGATTGAACCTTACTATTCTTCAAAAAATACCTACTGCTATTAGGGATTTTAGGGAATGAACCTTATTATTCTCTTTTAACGATTGAACCTTATTATTCTCCGATTGAACCTTACTATCCTCCAAAAATACTTACATCTATTAGAGATTGAACCTTAGTATTCTCCAAAAAATACTTGCATCTATTAGAGATTTATTATTATTATAAGAGATAATTTCTCTTGACCATTAGGCTATAGCCTAAACAGCTAAACATCAGCTATTAAACGGCTAATTTTTCCCCTAAAATATTTACACTCATAAGGATTAAACCTTATTCTACCCACAAAATAATTTTCTTGAACACTGGAAAGAAACTAAAGGGACAAAGAAACTAAAGGGCCATCTGTAAACTAGTCCCAAAATTGCAAAATAACGTCAACAATTCTAAAATAACATCATGATAATTGAACTCGCTCCACCTCCTATCTATACTATTTAACAAATGAATATGAATATTGATAAACGGAGTCCTACTATTGAGCCAACAAAAAATATGAAAATTAATAAATGGAGTCCTACTAAATACAAAAATATGAAACTCGCTGCACCTCCAATCATATAATTTAACAAATGGAGTCCTATTATTAAGCCAACACAAATATGAAACTCTATATAATTTAATAAGTGGAGTGCTACTATTAAGCCAACAAAATATGAATGTTAATATAGAGTCTTCCTATTAAGCCAACAAAAAAAAGAAACTCGCTCCACCAATCTATATATAATTTAATAAATGGAGTCCTACTATTAAGCCAACAAAAATATGAATGTTAATAAATGAAGTCCTAAGTCAAGAAAAATATAAATATTTGGGTGAATAGATTATTTTATATAAGCTAGTTTTTGGGATTTGCAACTTTTTGCAGAAAAATGGCCGCATATTCCCTATGGTTTGATTTGTTTTCACATTTAGTCTCTACATATCTAAAATTACATCTATAGTACTCAATTTTTGTACATATGTTCTCGAATAGTCTTTGAAACGGATGAGAGTTAGTTTTATCAGTTAAGTGTGTGAAATGACCTAAATACCCTTACTGCTAAATTAATAACTAAAAGGTTAAAAGAATATTATTAATATTTAAATTTTATGTAGGGCCCACCACCCACTTCATCTTCCCCGCTCTAAACCACCCATAACTATCTCCACCTTTCACCAACACCACCACCACCATCTACCCACCTCCATTTCATCATAACCACCATAAACATTAATGGATATTGATTTTGGATGTGCACATACCACGTACATACCATTTAATACTGATTTGCTATGCACTTTACATGTTGAAAGAAGAGTTATTTCCATTGATGATAGAAGTTATTACATTGCTTTGAAACTTGGAAAAACAGAGATGTAGGTAGAGGAAAGGTGTTGGCGGCAACATATAAACGTACACATCGTTCAAGAGCTTAAAAGAAAAACAAAGTCAAATATGGCAACCCATGCATCGACCGTGATATAGCTAAAATACTTTTTCCTTTTCCCTTGTGAGTTGCCTGTAAATACAAGCACCTGCTAACCTTTTTCATTCACGCTCATAATTTAATTCAGTTTAGTTCCTTAGTATTTACACATGTAATCGGAGAGAGATTAAAGATCAAAGATCAAGAATAAAAAATAGTTGTGTTTCAACTTAATTTTTTGTATTTTTGTATTCGTGAGGTTTTCACTTACTTTGTAAGAGTAATACATTTGTGAGGGGTTCACCTTTGTTGGTGATTGTTGTAAACACCTTCTTGACATGGTGTGGTGAGAGGATCCACTATCTTGACATAGTGAATGGATTAACAATTGTGAAGACATACTATCTTGATTGTATGTTGAAGAAAGTGATCACTACCTTGGATTAGTGAAACATTTTTAGGTGATCACTACGTTGCTTAATGAAATGCTTATACAGATGATATCTTATGTTTAAAGGAAACGTTTAGTAGAGCAAATCTCGGTTAGATATTTGGGGAGAGGACATAGAGTGGATTAGTTACCACTCACCTAGAAATATCAATGAAGATAATTTTCTTCATTTCTAATGAGACTATGTGTATTTTTGTCTCATATGTCTATCTTGCATACAACAAACACCAAGAATATCCTATAAGACTTTTATATGCAATTCATATTTGCAGAAAGCTAGAAAAGGGGGTGTGAATAGGTTTTTTAAATTATTCTTTGATTGAACACTAAATTAGAATTGTTTAAGCTTGTCTAAAACCTAAGAATAATATACAAGAAACATAAAGTGTTCAGGGCTAGAAAGATAAAACGATATATAGAGGTCTAGGTGAGTGGTAACTAATCCACTCTATGTCCTCTCTCCAAATATCTAACCGAGATTTGCTCTACTAAACGTTTCCTTTAAACATAAGATATCATCTGTATAAGCATTTCACTAAGCAACGTAGTGATCACCTAACAATGTTTCACTAATCCAAGGTAGTGATCACCTTCTTCAACATACAATCAAGATAGTATGTCTTCACAATTGTTAATCCATTCACTATGTCAAGATAGTGGATCCTCTCACCACACCATGTCAAGAAGGTGTTACAACAATCACCAACAAAGGTGAACCCCCTCACAAATGTATTACTCTTACAAAGCAAGTGAAAACCTCATGAATACAAAAATATGAAAAATTAAGCTCAAACACAACTATTTTTTATTCTTGATCTTTGATCTTTAATCTCTCTCCGATTACATGCGTAAATACTAAGGAACTAGAAAAAAATGAATCAAATTATGAGCGTGAATGAAAAAGGTTAGATATATATATCCCAATATTTGACTTATTTGGATGCATTTTCACGTAATTTGATATTTGATAGCTTCCTTTGCGAAGTTTTGGCTTCCCGATGATAAATGTGGGGAAAACATAAAAAAATCAATAAAATCACCAAGCTAAGCCACGCACGGTCAAGCATCGTGGATGCATGCCCGTAACCCTCCAAATTCAGCATTAGAAACTAACTTCGGGAGAAACAAATCGTGCTGACAAGCTGCACAGACGTGCCAACCAGAATCGTTGATACATGACCGTGTCTCCATGCATGCACGTCCTTGCCTACCAGTCCCGAAGAATCGTACAAGCGTGGAAAGAGACAAGACAATGGCACTACCACGCGTCCTTTATGAACGATCATGCATGGGCTGAAAAATGCCTATAAATTGAAGGCCTCCCACCACACTTCAAGAATCCACCTCTAGCCACCATTTCCCTTATACACCACTTCGCCTATACACCACTTGTAACACTCTAGGGGATGAATCATGAAGGTTTTGGCCCTTGTTCTATTCCAATCTACCACCTGTCAAGAGTAAAGATTGTCTACTTAGATCAAGAAGCATATCTAAGTGTCACAACCCCGACCCTATCCTAGGCAGGAGTCGTGAACAGATAAAGTGGTACCAGTGTTTATTAAAATTATCACAGCTGATTTTTTTTTATCAGGATCGGGTGTTAGAAAAATATCAGAGCTTTCGAAACACCATAGTTTTCATTTCATAAACTGTGGGATGAAACCCATATTTACATAAAGGCTTTTCATAGGGATAAAACCTTGTTTACAAAACATGTTTTATTCGTGTTTGCATATCCACTTGTTTAAGCTTGAGTGCTTCATAGCACTTTTCTTCTTTTCACAGTAAATCACCTAAAACGTGTTTTAAAAACATTCGATCAGCGAAAAATACTAGTGAGTTCATTCAGTTTATAAAAGACACAATATTGTAATCACAGTATTAAGAGTTTTTATATTTGTTTATATCTTTCAATTACCCACAGTACTTGTGACTCGCCCATTTCGGTGACTGTGGTCATATTATTATTGGCTAACCCTTTGTCTAATAGTAAAGCTATTCAAGTAATGTATACAAACCCCACATACCGGCTATAATTTCATAATACAAAGACTTAATCAGTGTAAATATAACTTGGAAAACATTTAGGGTTTTGAAAGCATTTAATAAAAGAGAATGACTCACATTGCAGATTTAAGACTTAAAGTCATAGCCTCCTGGTCTAATTCTTGGGTTCCTAATTAAACACACTATGCAACACGTATTAGTGTATTAACCCAATTCAAACTTTAACGTTAATCACGAGATTAAACATCCGTTGCTTTTGTCACACCCCGACCCGCAGCGGAAATAAGAGTCGGGGCATAATTGGGTTATCACCAAAGCACATGACATTTACTATTATGTTTCATAATTAAATGAAGTCAAAGTTACATTTCTCAAACCTTCAAACATGTTCATTCATTACAAAGGAAAATAACCAAACATAATAATCCAAACACTAAATCGTTTTATTTCTTCTAATCCAGGCCCTACGTGTTCCTAGCTGCTGCTGGTTCACCTGTATCATGTGTAAAAATGGGAGGTTTTTGGGTCAACATAAGTTGGCGAGTGAACCTTATAGATAAACATTTAATAATGATTTTCTGGTTAGTTTATCAATAAAATATTGTGCATAATCATAAAAGAGCATATGTATGAAATCAAGCAATGGCAACATCGGTTACAATAATAACATACATTAACAATTGATAACATACATGATCATACCAACATCATATGATAATTAACATAAATGAACTGTGAGATCAAGGCTCAATCAAACGGAGCCGATCGTATTGCATGAACTGGAAATGTAAATTGAACTGTGTGCTCAAGGCTCAATCAAACGGAGCCGAGCGTATTGCATGAACTTGAAATGTAAATTGAACTGTGCACTCAAGGCTCAATCAAACGGAGCCGAGCGTATTGCATGAACTTGAAATGTAAATAACCGATCAAGGCTCAATCAAACGGAGCCGATCGTGCGGGCATGCCCTGATCAACCGCATAATAAAATGGGGATCAAACTCAACCTCGAGGGATGGGGAGCTACGGCCTCAGCAATTGCATGTACTGAAATAATAACTTGCAAACAATTCTAACTACTGAACAGCAACAACTAACACACATGTCATGATATGATATATGCACAATAACTTAGTTATAATAAGTAAATGAATAAGACACATGATACACCCCAAAAATATGATTAAAACGGGGAATTTGAAGGGTTCACTCACATTGGGTGCGTTGGATTTGAATTGGTGAGATGCGCACGATTTAGATGAAACGAGTTAACGAGGAATCACTGACCTAAATAATAATAGGAAAAATATATTAAATGGATGGATTTTATTAAAGATTTTTAATGGAATTTTTTGGATATATTTTTGTGAGTTTATGGCTATTTTCCATCCTTAAAAATGTTATTTTTAATTGATTTTTAATTTAAATAAAACAAATAATTATTTAAAAAAAATAATATTTTTTTACTGTTTGACCGTTGACCGTTGACCGGTTCGGTCAGCGGTAATTCTTGCGCCGAGCGGGATTCGAACCTGTGACCTTCCGTTCACGCGCACGTAGCTCTACCAACTGAGCTACGTGACTAACCCGTTAGAAATCTAGTTTTAATTATATTAATACACTTATCCGAATTTACCGAAAATTCCTTTATTTTACAAAACGTTTTATTCTCATTGAACCGGTGTTGGTGTCGAGACTCGATCGCGTGACGTGCAGTTTGTGTTGCACACAGTCCACTGCTGGACTGTGTGTCTAACCCGGGTATATTCTTGAATTATATTATACTTAACAACTACTCAATCTAACCCGGTTAGTTTTATGAATAAAAAGGAATGTTATTACGCAGCGTGTGTGAAGCAAGGATCGAACTCGGGACTCGTATATAAACTTTGCACACAGTCCACCGCTGGACTGTGTGTCTAACCCGTTAACTATCCGAATTTTATTTATTCTTAACCCGTTGTTATGCTCGTCTTCTTCACTATAATTACCGGTTTTACACAGATCACTGGTTCAGGGTTCTACTACTTAAATAACATGATTACTAGTTTGAATGAACAAACCGAACAGTTTGGGGGAAAGGAATACCGGACAGGTCGTCTTCTTCAGGAAGTCCGGCGAGAACAGGCAACTCTGTTTTTGAAACTTCGGCTGAGAGGGTTAATCAATAGAATTTAAGAGTTAGATTTGAAATTGAACCAGAGTACATGGGTTATTAGCACGATTGAATGTGTTTACCGTCAGCTAGCGTGGTTCCGGCAAATTCCAGAATTTCTCCGGCGAAACCAGAAATCCAGCAAAATCTTCTGTGACTGACTTTGAGTGACGGAATAATGTTAGTAGTGTCCCAGCAATAGATTGAAACAGCAAGAGAAGAAATTCTTACTGGTTTATGTTGAATACGGTTTTCCGGCGAGAATTGCAGAAAATTCCGGCGACAGTTTTCTTGTGCTCAAATGACTTGAAAACGCGACGAAAATGGATTTGAGTGTATTTGAGACAGTTCTGAATCGTATAAATGATTGGAGACGGAATTATTTGAAACTTGAATGTCTTTCGGTTTCAAAACTCAACACTTGAAGTTCATTAAATCTAAACTTTAATTAGAAACCGATATGCGTCGGTTATAAGTTAATTAAACGAACGAAAACTGATTTGGCGATTTGGCTTACCGATTTCCGTTATTCAAATACCAGTAACCGTTCATCCGAGTTTGCGTATAAAATTCAATTGTTTTCATAATACTAACAGAAAACAATTGGTGGCGGAGTGGTTTGGAGCCGGAAAGATAAGTCATTGTAGCAGTTGACCCGGGTTCGAGTCCGGTCAGCTCCAAACATTTTTTATTTATTTTATTTTAACTTTTTATCAAATATAACTTTTATAGTTTAGCTTATATATTAATTATGTAACGTTTAAACTCAAAATACTCATAAATACTTAATGAAATTTCGTAACTTGATATTTGATTACAAAACGGAGCGGGTTTTGGAGACCCGATTTATACAAATGTTACAGTATCCCCTACTTTTAGGAATTTCGTCCCGAAATTCAAACAGTTGATGTAGTAGGGAAAAGATGAGGGTATTTTTCACGCATTGAGTCTTCACGTTCCCAAGTAAACTCAGGTCCCCGTTTCGACTCCCAGCGTACCCTAACAATAGGAATGCGACTTCGACGTAGACGCTTTTCTCCATAGTCCATAATCTCTACTGGCCTTTCAATAAAATGCATGGATTCATCAATCTGAATATCCTCTAGTGGAATATGAAGATTCTCATCAGCGAGGCACTTCTTCAAGTTCGACACGTGGAAAGTGGGATGAATTCTGTCGAGTTCTTCCGGTAGGTCAAGCTTGTAAGCTACAGGACCTACTCTTTCGAGTATTTTGAAAGGTCCTACGTAACGTGGTGCTAGCTTTCCCTTTTGCCCAAAACGAACTACTCCCTTCCATGGTGACACTTTTAAAAGCACATGATCACCAACGCTAAACTCCAAGGGCTTCCGTCGTTTATCTGCGTAACTCTTTTGACGACTTTGAGCCGCTAGAAGATTGTTTCTGATTTGATGAATTTTATCTGTTGTTTCTTGGATCAATTCCGGACCAGTAATTTGAGCTTCCCCAATTTCGTGCCAACAAACAGGAGATCGACACTTTCGACCATATAAAGCTTCAAAAGGTGCCATGCCGATACTAGAATGATAACTGTTGTTGTACGAAAATTCGACTAACGGTAGGTGGGCGTCCCAATTTCCCTTGAAGTCTATGACACATGCTCTAAGCATATCCTCAAGGGTTTGAATGGTGCGCTCAGACTGTCCATCAGTTTGGGGATGATAGGCGGTACTGAGATCTAGTCGAGTGCCCATTGCGGATTGTACTGCCTGCCATGTCCGTGAGGTGAAACGACCATCACGATCAGAAATAATACTTAATGGAACTCCATGACGGCTGACGATTTCGCTGATATAAATACGAGCAAGCTTTTCGTTCTTAAAATCTTCTCGAATAGGAATAAAGTGAGCTGATTTTGTGAGTCGGTCTATAATCACCCATATAGTGTCATACCCACTAGAAGTGCGAGGTAACCCGGTAATGAAATCCATGGTTATATTTTCCCACTTCCAGACAGGTATTTCTGGTTGGACCAGAAGTCCTGAGGGTCTTTGGTGTTCAGCCTTTACTTTAGAACAAGTGAGACACTTGGAGACAAAAACGGCAATATCTTTCTTCATTCCAGGCCACCAATAGGTGTACCGTAGGTCTTGATACATCTTATCGGCTCCTGGGTGTATAGAATATCGCGACTTATGGGCTTCATGCATGAGTGTTTCACGAAGATTGATATGGTTAGGAATCCATATACGATCTAGGTAATACAAAATACCATCAGATTTAGTTTCCAGCTTTAGCTCGGCTCCACAGGACATCTCCTTTTGTACATCTTCCTCTGTTATTGAAACGTGTTGAGCTTCTCGAATTTGATCCTTAATATTGGTTATAATTTGCGAACATAGAATATGAATGGAGTTCGCATACCCCTTTCGACTAAGTGCATCAGCCACCACATTTGCTTTACCAGGGTGGTATTTGATTTCACAGTCGTAATCATTTAGAAGTTCGACCCATCTCCGTTGCCTCATATTTAACTCTTTCTGATTGAAGATGTGTTGAAGACTCTTATGGTCAGTGTATATTTCACACTTCGTGCCATAAAGATAATGTCTCCATATCTTAAGAGCGAATACAACGGCTCCAAGTTCAAGGTCATGAGTGGTGTAGTTCTTTTCGTGAGTCTTGAGTTGCCTTGAGGCATAAGCTATGACTTTTCCTCTTTGCATGAGAACGCATCCCAATCCTTGCCCTGACGCGTCGCAATAGACTACAAAATCATCACAACCTTCAGGAAGAGTGAGGATTGGTGCATCACAAAGTCTTTGCTTGAGGGTTTGAAAAGCTTCTTCTTGCTTGGGCCCCCATACAAATGGTTTCCCTTTATGGGTTAAAGCCGTGAGTGGCACCGCAATGCGAGAGAAGTTTGAAATGAATCGACGATAGTAACCAGCAAGTCCAAGAAAAGACCTTACTTCAGTTGGCGTACGTGGAGCTTGCCATTCTTGAACTGCTTTGATCTTTGATGGGTCCACATGTATTCCTTTGTCATTGACTACATGCCCAAGAAATTGCACCTCTTTTAACCAGAATTCACATTTAGAGAACTTGGCATAAAGCTGTTCCTTTTCTAGTAGTGCAAGAACAAGTCGCAGATGACGCTCATGATCAGCTTTAGATTTTGAATAGATAAGAATATCGTCAATGAACACAATAACAAATCGATCAAGGTAAGGTTTGCAGACTCTATTCATTAGGTCCATGAAAACAGCTGGTGCGTTGGTTAATCCAAACGGCATAACCATGAATTCATAGTGACCATAACGAGTTCGAAAAGCAGTTTTAGGGACGTCTTCTTCATGCACCCTAAGCTGATGATAGCCCGATCGAAGGTCGATTTTCGAAAAACAACTGGCACCTTGTAGCTGGTCAAGAAGGTCATCTATACGAGGTAAAGGATATCGATTTTTGATAGTTAACTTGTTGAGCTCTCTGTAATCGATGCACATGCGAAAAGATCCATCCTTCTTCTTTACGAAAAGTACAGGTGCACCCCAAGGCGATGAGCTGGGGCGTATAAATCCCTTGTCAGTCAACTCTTGCAATTGACTGGCTAGCTCTTGCATTTCAGAGGGGGCTAACCTATATGGAGATTTTGCCACTGGTGTAGCACCAGGTATAAGATCGATACGAAACTCGACATCTCTGATTGGAGGAAGTCCTGAAATGTCGTCAGGAAAAACTTGTGGAAAATCTTTTACAACAGGAATATCTTCAAGTTTCTTTTCTGCGGTCCCCTTCTTGATGATATGGGCTAAAAACGCGACATAATTCTTGCGAAGGTATTTCTGAGCTTGAAGGCAAGACATTAAGTTGAGTCCTTTCGCCGAGGTTTCTCCAATAATTCGAAGAGTCTGACCGTTTGAAAGAGGAATACGAATAAATTTCTCACGACATACAACTTCCGCATTATGCTGACTAAGCCAATCCATTCCGACTATGATGTCGAAACTTCCCAGCTTCATAGGAATAAGATCGACTGAGAAATCGTGATCGTTTAGGTGAGCGTACAGTTGCGTAAAATAGAATCTAACGAAACTGGTTTTCCATCTGCAACTTCCACTGTTATGGATTCCACGAGCTTATCTCGATTTTTACTTAAGATAGGTTCAAACTCTAATGACACGAAACTTCTATCCGCACCAGTATCAAATAACATAGAGGCATATCTACCATTTATAAGAAACGTACCGTTGACCACATTGCCGTCAGCTCTGGCCTGGTTTGCGTTAATATTGAAAGCCCTTCCTCTAGCAGGTGGAGGAGCTTGGTTTGCTTGGTTCACAGGGTTGGCTTGGGCCTGAGCATGAATAATATTGACCAGCCTTGGACATGAGTTCCTGAAATGACTTGGATCTCCACAATTGAAACATGCCCGCATTGGTTGGCCCATAGGGTAGTTGGGTTGATAGTATGTTTGGGCTAAATGTTGAGTGGGTGGAAATGGTTGTTGTTGTTGGGCTTGACCCATAAATTGTTGGTGGGTTTGGGTTATAGGTTGGTGGCGATTTGTTCGTTGAGGTGCGCGGCATTGTTGTACAAGGTGTCCAGCGCGACCGCAGCTGGTACAGTACTGGCAAGGATAGTCAGGGAAGTGGTGATACTGACAACGGTTACATTTTGGTAGTGGTCCTGTGTATGGTCTTTTGTATGGCGCGGGTGGAGGAGTGGCTTGAGTGATGGGTGCAGCAGGAACAGGGGTGTTGGTGTGGGTGACTGCAAAGTTCCTGTTGTTACGCTTCCTCTTGTTAGCAAATTTGGAGGAAGGAGTGTGGTGGTTTGAGGTTTGTCCCTCAGCAGGGGTTTTCTTCTTTTCCTCCTTGAACTTCCCATTGCGAATTCGGTTTTCGGTCAGTTCTGTTGCCAACACCATGGCAGCTTCGAGTGTTACTGGTGAAACGCTGAGGACCGAATCCTGGATTTTCGAGGGAAGTCCTCGAATGTAATGTTCGATCAGACGGTAGGTTGGAGTGAATAAGTTTGGTACCATCTGGTTCAACTCCAAGAACCGTTTGTTGTAAGTAGAGTGATCACCATCTTTTTGTTTCAGGGCATGAAATTCATCTTCCAATTTCTTAATCTCACTCCTAGGACAGAATCGCCTAGTCATGATTTCCCTTAACTCCTCCCAAGTTAAGGACATCGCATCTTCCATTCCCCTCTTTCCCTTCTCAGTATTCCACCAAGTGAGAGCTACCCCAAGTAGTCTCCCGGTGGCATAACGAACTTTGCGATCCTCAGGACAATCGCAGTTTAAGAAAACGTTTTCCATCTCCTCGAACCAACGCTGGAGAGCAGTGACTCCCTCAGTCCCTTCGAATTTTGGGGGATCGCAAGACTTAAAATGTTTGTAGGTGCATTTGCCGGTAGGAGGGTCGTTGATGATCTGGTCCTGTTGTTGAGGAGGGTTAGTAGGATTTGCAGCAAGAGCTTGTTGTACTTGTACTACGATGTCAGGTAATATCGTGGCCATTTGGTTGGCGATATGAGTGGCCAATCGTTCCTGAGACTTTTCCGATTTCCTACTCCTTCGATGCGATCTATACGACATCTACCGGATCATAAAATGAGAAGATTGTGAGTTTATGGTATATTTTAGGTGTCATGTGTCTTAAAAAAAAATGAAAATAACATAAATATCAATAATGCAACTACATCCGAAGGATGTCTTGGGTTCGCTCATGTTGGGCCTCAAATGTCCCCCATACCTTCACCTATATAGTCATGTGGGCCCCCATGGCTATTGGTTTGGTAGGATTCATATTAGTATTGGCAATTTAACACTCGCATCCCCCGAATGCTAACCACAAAATATGTTCATGAGATGTTTGGTCGGAACGTGTCCAGGTGTAGACACAATGACAACTCAAAGTGGGATTAGCTCTCACGACGTTTGGTATAGCATGCTTTGGCCTAATAGGTATTTCGTACTCTCATCGTTGGTCCCCAGGTAGGCAAACTGGTCCTTTATTTTGGATTTATACGAATGCCAGCCTAGACAGGACGTTCCGACTACCGGTACTAGTACCCTTCCAGTTACTACATGCCCGTCATGAGAACTCACTTTGATGAGATTTGAAAACACGAAAATCGTTGTAAAATCAATCATGATGTGGTGTGTGCTTGCATGGATGTGATATGTTATGATCATACGATTTCATGATGAGCATTATTTGATAATACATACTTATGAACATGCTTGAACAATATCAAATGTAACATTTTAACATAAACATATAAACATCATGAAATTTGGCATATAACACACAAAATTCCTATAAGTTTCTAATCGACTATAGTATAGGCTCTAAGGGTCTAATAACCTATCCTATATCCCTATAGAACCTGGCTCTGATACCAATCTGTCACACCCCGACCCGCAGCGGAAATAAGAGTCGGGGCATAATTGGGTTATCACCAAAGCACATGACATTTACTATTATGTTTCATAATTAAATGAAGTCAAAGTTACATTTCTCAAACCTTCAAACATGTTCATTCATTACAAAGGAAAATAACCAAACATAATAATCCAAACACTAAATCGTTTTATTTCTTCTAATCCAGGCACTACGTGTTCCTAGCTGCTGCTGGTTCACCTGTATCATGTGTAAAAATGGGAGGTTTTTGGGTCAACATAAGTTGGCGAGTGAACCTTATAGATAAACATTTAATAATGATTTTCTGGTTAGTTTATCAATAAAATATTGTGCATAATCATAAAAGAGCATATGTATGAAATCAAGCAATGGCAACATCGGTTACAATAATAACATACATTAACAATTGATAACATACATGATCATACCAACATCATATGATAATTAACATAAATGAACTGTGAGATCAAGGCTCAATCAAACGGAGCCGATCGTATTGCATGAACTGGAAATGTAAATTGAACTGTGTGCTCAAGGCTCAATCAAACGGAGCCGAGCGTATTGCATGAACTTGAAATGTAAATTGAACTGTGCACTCAAGGCTCAATCAAACGGAGCCGAGCGTATTGCATGAACTTGAAATGTAAATAACCGATCAAGGCTCAATCAAACGGAGCCGATCGTGCGGGCACGCCCTGATCAACCGCATAATAAAATGGGGATCAAACTCAACCTCGAGGGATGGGGAGCTACGGCCTCAGCAATTGCATGTACTGAAATAATAACTTGCAAACAATTCTAACTACTGAACAGCAACAACTAACACACATGTCATGATATGATATATGCACAATAACTTAGTTATAATAAGTAAATGAATAAGACACATGATACACCCCAAAAATATGATTAAAACGGGGAATTTGAAGGGTTCACTCACATTGGGTGCGTTGGATTTGAATTGGTGAGATGCGCACGATTTAGATGAAACGAGTTAACGAGGAATCACTGACCTAAATAATAATAGGAAAAATATATTAAATGGATGGATTTTATTAAAGATTTTTAATGGAATTTTTTGGATATATTTTTGTGAGTTTATGGCTATTTTCCATCCTTAAAAATGTTATTTTTAATTGATTTTTAATTTAAATAAAACAAATAATTATTTAAAAAAAATAATATTTTTTTACTGTTTGACCGTTGACCGTTGACCGTTGACCGGTTCGGTCAGCGGTAATTCTTGCGCCGAGCGGGATTCGAACCTGTGACCTTCCGTTCACGCGCACGTAGCTCTACCAACTGAGCTACGTGACTAACCCGTTAGAAATCTAGTTTTAATTATATTAATACACTTATCCGAATTTACCGAAAATTCCTTTATTTTACAAAACGTTTTATTCTCATTGAACCGGTGTTGGTGTCGAGACTCGATCGCGTGACGTGCAGTTTGTGTTGCACACAGTCCACCGCTGGACTGTGTGTCTAACCCGGGTATATTCTTGAATTATATTATACTTAACAACTACTCAATCTAACCCGGTTAGTTTTATGAATAAAAAGGAATGTTATTACGCAGCGTGTGTGAAGCAAGGATCGAACTCGGGACTCGTATATAAACTTTGCACACAGTCCACCGCTGGACTGTGTGTCTAACCCGTTAACTATCCGAATTTTATTTATTCTTAACCCGTTGTTATGCTCGTCTTCTTCACTATAATTACCGGTTTTACACAGATCACTGGTTCAGGGTTCTACTACTTAAATAACATGATTACTAGTTTGAATGAACAAACCGAACAGTTTGGGGAAAGGAATACCGGACAGGTCGTCTTCTTCAGGAAGTCCGGCGAGAACAGGCAACTCTGTTTTTGAAACTTCGGCTGAGAGGGTTAATCAATAGAATTTAAGAGTTAGATTTGAAATTGAACCAGAGTACATGGGTTATTAGCACGATTGAATGTGTTTACCGTCAGCTAGCGTGGTTCCGGCAAATTCCAGAATTTCTCCGGCGAAACCAGAAATCCAGCAAAATCTTCTGTGACTGACTTTGAGTGACGGAATAATGTTAGTAGTGTCCCAGCAATAGATTGAAACAGCAAGAGAAGAAATTCTTACTGGTTTATGTTGAATACGGTTTTCCGGCGAGAATTGCAGAAAATTCCGGCGACAGTTTTCTTGTGCTCAAATGACTTGAAAACGCGACGAAAATGGATTTGAGTGTATTTGAGACAGTTCTGAATCGTATAAATGATTGGAGACGGAATTATTTGAAACTTGAATGTCTTTCGGTTTCAAAACTCAACACTTGAAGTTCATTAAATCTAAACTTTAATTAGAAACCGATATGCGTCGGTTATAAGTTAATTAAACGAACGAAAACTGATTTGGCGATTTGGCTTACCGATTTCCGTTATTCAAATACCAGTAACCGTTCATCCGAGTTTGCGTATAAAATTCAATTGTTTTCATAATACTAACAGAAAACAATTGGTGGCGGAGTGGTTTGGAGCCGGAAAGATAAGTCATTGGAGCAGTTGACCCGGGTTCGAGTCCGGTCAGCTCCAAACATTTTTTATTTATTTTATTTTAACTTTTTATCAAATATAACTTTTATAGTTTAGCTTATATATTAATTATGTAACGTTTAAACTCAAAATACTCATAAATACTTAATGAAATTTCGTAACTTGATATTTGATTACAAAACGGAGCGGGTTTTGGAGACCCGATTTATACAAATGTTACAGCTTTGGTTTCAGATCAATCGGACAGGGTGTCGTACCAGTGATTCTGATTAGTACGTTGGCTACGGGGCATAGTTTAGGGGTTCTAGGTATTCGAACAACAGAACGAGAGGGAAAGAGTTGTCGATTTTGAATCGAACAGGTACATTTGAACTCCTCCTAGAGCTACCTTTATATAGCCAATCCGGGATTCTCCCGCGTGTCGCGAGAGAATCAGGGGTCTCCCCTGCATAGTGCGACAGTTGCCTATTAGGGCTAGGTCAGCCTCGTCAACTACATAGGCTTGCCACGTGGTCTGGTACTCTCCCACGTGTCGCATGAGAATCAGGGATTCTCTCGCGTGGTGCTAGGTGTCACACCCCAACCGATGGCGGAAACATCGGGGCGGGACGAAAACAAGATTGCAAGAGACTTCATAACACTATTTCTGACAATATTTAAATAATTTGATTTCTTTGATACGAAAAGGACGATACATAGTTTCAAAAATGGAAATACAATAAGTTTTGAATGACAGAACAACATGAATTGAAATATATAAATTTAAGTATAGGTGTGTATCTAATCCACCCTAAATAAGTTTCTTCATCGGCAACAACTAGTTTCCTGCAACATGTATTAAAATAATAATCAACAAAAGTTGGCGAGCATACAAGTTTTTTTACATAGCATAATAGTGAAAAAGTTGCCTCATATCCAACATGGTAAATTGCATATTATGTTACAAACATACTAACATGTGATAACTATATGTTAATCCAAAGTTTAACACAATTGTGATTACCTTTGTCACCGAAATGACAAGGTGTAAAATAGTTTACTTAACAATACCACAAGAATACGGGCGTGCATCAATCCTATAGCGTATAATTGTTAAGGGATGCTAGCAAGGTTAATGAGCATATAGACACAAGTATACTTAGCATGCGATAACAAGAATAATACAAGTTTCATGTTTATAATGGATAGAGTGTGATTATAACAAGTTTTAAATATGAATAATGATTTATATAATTGTACATGTTGCACCCAAAGTGTGTAAACGGAAAAATGGGTTCGAGTATACTCACGGTTTGCGTTAAGCTTTCCGAAACCGTGAAACTTGGGTGATGGAATGGGTGGACCGGGAGCCGAAGTTACCCTATAAATGGGAACAAAGGCGAGTAAGTTTCCGGGTTAACATGACTAGTAAAGAAAGTAAATTTAACAATTACATTAGTTTATAGTCAAGTATTCCCCGAAGGGGTCATGGAGATTCAAGTAGGAGGTAGGATTATATGCATCCATTTAAACTTCGTCATAAGAATTCACCAAAGCACAACCCGAAGGTCAGTTGGTCATGGATGTACATAAAGGAAAATACAAAAAGTTTGTAGGCTTGTCTAAGCACATGTTGGGTAGGCTATGAAAATGAAGGCTATGCCAAACATGTTGAAACCAACGAAACCGAAGGTTTCTAAGCATCTTGGACCTTCAAAAAAGAGTGTTACATCACTGAGAAATCTTGGGAACATCCTCATTTGAAGTTCAAGATGATAGGAAGCAAGAACAAGAGAAGAAGATAGGTGAAAGGTGAGTTCTTGCACTCACTTTTGAACTTGGAAGAATTCTGCCCTAACTTGAGTTTTCAGCAGATTATGGAGCTTAGAATGAGAGTTTAGAAAGGTGTAAAGGAGAAATGAGGGTTAGGAGTCTTGTATTTATAGTGGGTGAGGTTAGGTGAGTGTTTAATGAGGTTTAGAAGCCCATTGGTGGAGAATGGAGGTGGAGGTTTGAGCCATATATACAAGATTTAAAATTTATATTTTAGGGTGGAGGTTGGAGCCAAAAATGCAGATTCAAAACGTGGGTTTTAGGGGGGGGGGTTGGCTTTTTGTCACAAATGGTCCCTCAAGTTTGATAAGTATACAATTAGGGCCCCAAAGTTAGGTTTTAGGGTGTTTTCGAGTGCTTTTCGTGTAGTTTCAAGCGTGTAACAAGCATGCAAGTATCGTAAAATTAAAAGTGATGTCAAGTATGTCCATGTATGTGAAATTATGTAAAACAAGTATCGGTAGTGGCGGTCGTAACACATAGTTGTCGGTTATCAAACGAAATGCAAGTATAGGCGATTTGCGATCTATAACACATAATTGCAAGTATAATTAACATGTCGAAGGTGTTTACAAGTATAATATGATGTATAATAAGTATCAGAATCATTATTTTTTGGTTAATCACAAGTATTGCACGTAAACGCATTGAAAGTCGGTTATTTGCACGTATCATCACATAGTTTCGAATTAGGGTTTATTGCATACGATTACAAATATAAATTGAACATAACAAGTATAAATGGAACATAATTGATATAAATATGACTTTCATTATGATCGGTTTCTCAGACTACAAGTTGAAAATACGATACAAGTACAAGTTTCCAAAATAGAAAGTTTCCAAGAATGGAAAGTACAACAAGACTTGATAAATATGGAAAGAGTGGAAACGCGGAGCGTTACACCAGGGAGGTCCAATTTATTTTTTTGCTTCACGCCGGGTTTCGTCGTGCGTGTCCGAGGTTTCGCATATGGTATTTAGGAGTTGTTACACTAAGACTTCACTTGGCTTTGGTAGATCAATTGTGATCACACCATGGTTACATCACCAAGTGTTAGTTACTTTATATTTATGGCAACATGTGATTATTCTTCTTGCATCACTTTGGTGTTAATGAACCTTGTTGTTAATTCATGATCTTTGATTTCTAGTTAACATTGCATATTTATACTTTAAATATCTTAAGCCATGATGATTATTCATGAATATGAGTGCTTAATCTTTATTAGTTTAAGTATTGGACTTGTGTATATTTTTAGACCATGGGTCATGATATGCATTCCGAGTTTGTATGGATTATATACAAAAACCCGATTATGGCACTAAAGACGGTGGATAGACTTTCCAGAACTTAAAGTTGTTTTGGTTAATGTGTTATTTCAAAGTCACAAGATTCATAGAAATCGTGAAATTGAGGCTTGTGACTATAGATTGGTAAATTATCCTTTCCATGATTATATTACCGAGGCTAACTTATACCATAAAATTGAGTCTCCATATATTCAAAGTTGTGCATCGGAACTTTACACTTAAAGTTAATCATGTTTTAAAGATATCTTTAACTATGGTTTTGTAGTGGTTAGCGTGTCCTATCATTATAGCTTTCTAATAAGTCGTGGAAAATGGTAAGCCGACATGTGAGCCTTTTCACGTTATGAAAATTATAATAGGGTTGAAATACCTCATTAGCTAGTTTACCAAAGTGATATTTATCTTAGATTAATTGCTTTTCGATCACTTGTCTTTATTCTAATTATGCTTTGTTAGTGTATTTTTATTATCATCAACCTCTATCTTTTGGTTTGACTAAACAACAACAACAATTGATTATGGTGAGTACATACTTACCATGTGCATTGGTTGATACATGGTACTTACCAGACTATACAATATTGCTAATAAGTGTACTTGCCTTATTGAGTATACGTCCACATACTAACTTATAAAATTAAAAAAAATGATTTGTGAAAGAATTACATTCTAATAAGACATACATACATACATGCATCATCATACATACATACATGCATGCATACATACATACATACATACATAACATACATACATACATACATACATACATACATACATACATACATACATACATACATACATACACACACACTCTCTCTCCCTCTCTCTCTTTCTCTCTTTCTTGCAAGCATCAGACATCCATATGATTGGTAAGATGAGCCTAGAAAGAGGTTATATAAAAAATTTAACCTAGTTAATTTGGAATCCCAAGATCAGTTTCAATTGAACAACCTCCTTGTATAAACCAATGTCACTATAGAGTTTATCTTATATATAAGTAAATTAATACCTTATTAGAGTTTAATTAAACAAATGCCCCACTCCATCAATAAATAACTAAGGCCGAATGTGTGTGTAACCGTAAATCTGCTATCTAACACTTGATCAATTCCTTTTGAATTGAGCTAACCACTAAGGCTGAAATCCTAGGATGACCACATCCAAGCTCATGAACGTTAGTGGAATTCGTCACGTGTAGCATCTCCAGTGAATATTGACCGATTCCAGCTTATGACTTGGTCCACATTGTCCACAACCTGCACATATTCATTAGAAACATAGAATACAATTGTTAGAAATCATAAGTAAAAATAAGGATCCTTGATCCTCAGAGTTCCCTACACCGTTCACTAAGGATAAGTGATCCAGGCCCGTCTCAGGACATGATCCAGATCTAATAAAATTTAACCCCTTAAAATTACCCCCAAACATGGCAGATAAGATGTGGATCGAATCTGTCATGTTTCCGTTAGATACGGACTAGCCGTTGCAACCACTAACTAGCTGTTGTGAGTCTGACATCATTGATGGGATAGACTATAACCATCATCACATTATATAGGGTAGAGATAAGGTCAAAATTCATTTAAAGATCAAGAGATCCTCTTTTAAATCCTTATTTCGGAAGTAACTCAGATATTCTCTCTCCCTTATTCTCTTCATCTTCTCAATTCCTTATCTCCATTTTTCCGATTCATGACTAAAATGGCTACAGATCCTCTCCGAATAAGAGCCAGGATACTGAAGATGTACCCCAAAGCCAAAACCTTATATCAAACCCTTCTTCGGAGCTCATTAAATTTACTGATCCAGAGATCGATAGTTTGCATTCATGTTTTCCACCAAAGACATTTTCCGACCATATGACTCGACAATGAAGAGTGATGCTAATCTCTCTGTTTGGGTGTGCTTCCCTACCTTACCCTTTCTTCTTGGCTACTCGTTCCCTTTCCCTGATTCTACCTAAAGGTTCTTCACCCTCACCGGCATGAGCTACAGCTAAGCCATGCTAATGTTTATGTACACTCTTGAAACACATCATTAATAGAGAGGGGATCGATTTCGGTCTATCAGAGCTTTCCTATCTCTATAGCCTTATTACTCACGGTTCCCATTGTTTCTTGCTCAAAGCTAAACCCCAAAAGCCTCTGCCTATCCTTAAATCCACTCAAAATGGTTCCGCCTGGAAGAAGCAATCTTTCTTTGTGCGAAGGGATTCCTCTCGGGAATATTATACCCGTGCTAATGTTTATGTACACTCTTGAACACATCAATAATAGAGAGGGGGTCGATTTCGGTCTATCAGAGCTTTCATATCTCTATAGCCTTGTTACTCACGGTTCCCATCGTTTCTTGCTCAAAGCTAAACCCCAACAGCCTCTGCCTATCCTTAAATCCACTTAAAATGGTTCTGCCTGGAAGAAGCAATTCTTCTTTGTGCGAAGGGATTCCTCTCGGGAATATTATACCCGAAAAGTGGATCATGAAGGGTAGGATATAGGATCCTTAGATAGCTGCTGTAGAAAATTTACTCCTTATTGCTAATTTGTCTTTTTCTTTGCATGCAGTGACCAATTTTACCTGCCTTGCCAATTCACCGGAACTGAAAAGAGAGTTGCTGCATTTTGGGCTCTTGATTCTACGATCAGAACATTCAAGCCAATAACAAAGGATTCAGAAGCTAACACTTCCACCTCCTACACAATGTCGAGTAAGTTTTTTGTACGTTTATAATAGATATAATTCTGTATTGAAATAGTTGTATAAAGTAAGAAGACTTATCTTTTTTGTTGATAATATAGGTGCTCAGAGATCCACCAGTAAGTCAGCCACCAAGTTCAGCCTAGACAATGTTCCCCAGCATCATCTCCCCTCGCTCCATCAAGAAGGAGCTGGCCAAAGGCCCAAGATTTCCGGAACCAAAAGCCATCACTACCAGGGCCAAGGCTGGGTCGAAAAGGAAGAAGCCCATGGAGGTTAAGGAGGATGATCTCCAGGCTGAAAGACTAATCCACGACTTCATCACCGAGGTAAGTATTCTTGATTCATTTCTATGATTGTTAACTTTAGTGAAGGATCCTTGATTCTAATTATGCATGTTATCCATTGCAGAGGTTCATCCGCTTGAAGGCACACAAGGATAGGAGCCTAGCCGAGCTTGAGGACAACGTAGCTAGTCTCCGATCCATCATTGTTACCAAGGATGTAACCATCTCTTAGCTAGAGAAGGATAAGTCAGGCTTGGAAGAACAACTGCTAACTGTCGAGGTTGGGATACATGAGGCTGTCTTGAATGCAACTGATGTCGCCAAGGTTTGTGCTGCTCAAACTATCCTTAAGGCCAGGATCAAGATTGTCAAAGAGGCAAATGATCCTGCCTTCGATCGGTCTTCATGGGATTTGGTTGGATGGGAGGTGAGACTCTTAGAGCTTGGTGATGATGAGGTTCCGGAGCTGGTGCAAATGCTAGAGGCTGGATCTAGTGGGGCTAAGGAGGTGAAGGAAGGTGGAGAAAGAGGTGATGGTGTAGGTGGTAAAGCAGTAGAAGGTGAAGCTACTAAAGCGGACAATGAAGGATGTTGTTGCCAGGCCTGATCCCACTTTTTTAGGATTTGTGGTTTTTATTTGATGATGTTTTTGGTTGAAAAAAATTTATGGTCTATAATTCTAAACAATAGTTTCTAGGGTAAGGATCCATGATCCTTAAGACAATAGGGGAGGTGGCAAAGGTGGATGGGTCCTTCTGTTTGTGGAGGATGAAGCCTTTGACGCCCCTCACTTTTATTTTCCTGCATCTCAAGAACGATTAGTATGGACACCCTTTATCAACCTAAGTGGACGGACCAAGTTTTGCTGGTAGAAACTTGGGTTGATAATTTTCGCAACCTTTTAACAGGGTTTCAATATAATCAACAACCTTTTAACTACATCTCGTGTTGTATTTCTATTTTTGAAATGTTGTTCTGATATGTTTATGCTTAACATTAGCTTTATTTTACAAACTTAGTGAATTTTGAATTGCTAAAAATATCCCAATTCCCTATAACAACTCTGGAAAATATGAGAAGTCATATGATCAAGGATCATATATCCTCAACTAAAGGGTCTAGGGTATAATCAATGTGATAAATAAACATAAGGACAAAACATACCGGAGAATCCAGGTTAGGATTCTATATCCTTAAGACTTACAATTGCATAAATAGACAAAAGAAATCAGTTAAGGTCTAAGGATCCAGGATCCTTACTCATAAACCTTTAAGGCTTCAAGAATCTGTGAAAAACAATTTGGGACTAAGCCAAATATTTCTGGGGATAAGCCCATTATAACTAGGGACAAGCCCATATAAACTAGGGACAAGCCCATATATAAACTGGGGACAAGCCCAAAATCCTTGGGGCTGGCCCATACTGGGGACAAGCCCAACGTAAGTGACATGAAAATGCCAAAACAGGCTAACGTGAAAACGTTAGAAACCTTAGGATAACGGATGTACGATACGTCTACCATTATACTTGGGATCCTACATATGGCCAACGACAATGAAATTGTCAGCCACTAAAGCGTGTACTGGTCCCATTACCTCGAACCATAGTTGGATAAACGTGCGCTACTGGTGGGGTGTCAAAACCCAATTCGTGTGAAAGGTGAAAACCTTTAAACCTTAGAAGGTATAAGATACCTTAAACGTGGGAGAGAGGTGGCCAACCCCTTGATCCTTTGTAAAAAAATTTAAAACTCTGCAAAAGCTCAAAACTTGATAAAAATGGATGTTAAATGCTCAACATCCTTTCCTTATAATGAATAATAAGTATAAAATGAAAGAATGTGAATGTATTATGTTACCGAAGTGAGGGTTATAATCCTTTGTGGATCCTTGATCCTGAGTTAGAATACTGGAGTTTTTAAGGATCCTTGATCCTTTTTACATAAAGTATCTCTTCAGATAAACAACATTCCAAGCTCTGGGTAGAAGATTGCCTTCCATGGTTCGTAGACTGTATGCTCCTTTCCAGCCTCTGCTTATATTAGATAAGGACATTCCCACTTAGGTGCTAATTTACCATCAGCTAGATTCATAGTGTTCTAGAATCTTTTCTCAGTACCAAATCGCTAACTTGAAATCTTCTGATCCTGACATTCTTATTGTATACTCCAGCCATCCTTTGTTGATAGCTAGCCATCCTTATTTTTGCTAAGTCTCTAAACCCTTATCCATAGTATCTAGGTCTTAGGTCAGATTCTCGACATTTATTTTAGGATCACGGATGCTTGTTCTGGCTGTAGGAACCACCATTTCTGTAGGGATCACAACTTCAGTTCCAAAGACTAAAGAGAAAGGAGTATACCCTGAAGCATTCTTTGGAGTCGTTCTATCTACCCACAAGACATACGTAGCTCTTCAGCCTACTTCCCTTTCTTAGATCCAAGCTTCTTCTTCAAGTTGTTGATGATGATCTTATTACTTGATTCTGCTTGACCATTAGTTTGTGGGTGGACTGGTGTTGATTTTATTATCCTAATCCCACAGCTATCACATAAGTTAGTAGTTCTACTCCCAATAAATTGGGATCCATTATCGCAAATAATTTCAGAAGGAATTCCAAATCTAGTAATAATGTTGCATTTAATGAAGGATATGACTTCTTTTTCCCTGACTTGAACAAAAGCTTTTGCTTCTATCCACTTGGAGAAGTAATCTATCATGGCTAGCATAAATACTTTTCCTTCTGGTGCCTTTGGAAGTTTGCTAACTATAATCATTCCCCATTTCATGAACGACCAAGAGGAAACTACTGGACATAAAGGCTCTATGGTTGATGTAGGATGTTGCTATGTCTTTCACAAGCATCACATCTTCTTGTGTATTCCAAAGCACCTTCTTCATTGTTAGCCAATAATAACCTGTTCTGAGGATCCTTGAGAATAATGCTCTGCCCCCAGTGTAGTTTTCACATTCTCTTCATGAAAATCCTTCAAGACCTCTTGAATTTCTGGATCCTAATGCATCGCAAATTGGGACCTACAAGAGACCTTTTATACAAAATGTTATTTAATATAATAAATTGAGATACCTTAACCCTGAAGGCTCTAGGATTCTCCCCTGTGGGAATTTCCCCATTCTGAATATACTTTACAATTGGAAGGATCCATCATCCTGAATTTGGCTGCACATCACTAGGTACGATTGCGGTATCCTCAACTATCTCCAATGCTTCATTGTCCTCGATTGTAGGGAAAAGAATATGACTGATAGGTATCCTGACGTCTTCTGGTATCTTTAAGGATGATCCTAGGTTTGCTAACGCATCTGCCCATCATTTTCTTCTCTAGGTACCTGTGTTATGCTAAAAGAATAGAAAGCATTTGCTAGTTTTTTTTTAACAATTTCTAAATATTTGATTAATTTCTCACCCTTCATAGCATATGAGCCATTATAATGGTTAGTAATTAGCAAAGAATCTATGTATACTTGAAGATACCTGATCCTCATCTGTTTAACTAATTGCAAACGTGCTATTAAGGCTTCATGCTCTGCTTCATTATTGGTAGTTTGGAATTCACATGCAATAGATTGGGGTATTAGTCCCATTGTGGCGATTTTAGTAGTATGCCTAGTCCAGTCGCTTTTACATTACATTTGAGGCTTCATCTGTGAAAAGTGTCCAAGGATCCTTGGTCTCCTTAAGTTGTTGAACCTCTAGTTCAGCTTCTCTTTGTAGATCACTATTGAAATCAGCCACAAAGTTAGCTAAAGCTTGAGACTTAATGGCAGTCCTGGGTTCTTACTTAATGTCATATGCACTAAGCTTGACTACCCATTTTGCCATTCTACCTGACATTTCAGGTTTCCTGAGAACGTTCTTAATTGGAAAGTTAGTTTTCACTATAATAGTATGGGTTTTGAAATAATGTCTAAGTTTAGTGAAAGCCATAATTAAAGCAAGAATTAATTTCTCTAAATGAGAATACCTAGCTTCAGCATCAAGAAGGCTCTTACTTACATGATATACCAGATGTTGTTGGCCTTCATGATAATTAACTAACACATCGCTTACCGCTTCACCTGAGACGGCTAAATACAAGGACAATGGTTCACCGTCCTCTGGTTTCATCAGGGCTGGAGCTGGGGATAAATAATCCTTGAGAGCCTTGAGTGCAGCTTCATGCTTTTTCAGTCCACTAAAATTTCTTATTCTTCCTTACGATATCATAAAATCCTTGCATTTTTTAAAGGATTTTGAAATGAATCTGTTTAGGGCTGCAATCCTTCCAGTCAATCTCTAGACATTCTGGCATTGGCAGGGTATTTTATATTCATAATCACCTTGATTTGTTCTGGACTTCCTTCAATCCCTCTCTTGGTCACTATGTATCCTAGGAATTTTCCAGCTTTGACACCAAATTGGCACTTTGAAGGATTTAGCTCCATGTTGTATTGGTCAAGGATATTGAATGCCACTTCAAGATCCTTGAGATGATCCTCTACTCTCTTAGACTTGACCACCCTATCGTCTATATACACTTCCATAGTGTCTCCAATCTGCTCTGTGAACATCATGTTGACAAGTCTTTGGTAGGTGGCACCTGCATTTCTTAGTCCAAAAGGCATTGCAATATAACAATATATGCCAGTAGGAGTCATGAATGTTGTATCCTCTTAGTCAGATGGTTCCATCTGAATTTGTTGGAATCTAGAGGAAGCGTCCATAAAGGTTAGCAATTCATGTCCTGCTGTTGCATCCACCATGGAGTCAGTGTGTGGTAATGGGAAAGGATCCTAGGACATGCCTTATTTAAATCTGTAAAGTCAACACATACCCTCCACTTTCCATTTTTATTTTGAACCACTACTACATTGGCTAACCATCTTGGATACTTAACTTCTCTAACCATACCTCCCTTCAAGAATTTGTCTACCTACTCTTGAATGATAAGGTTCCTCTCAGGTGCAACTTTTCTTCTTTTTGATGAATTGGCCTGAAAGATTTATCAATTCCAAGTTTATGTGTTATAATATCTTTAGATATACTAGTCATATCCTCGTGTTTCCAAGCAAATATAGACTTTCTTCTCTTTAGAAAGGATACCAGATCCTACTCTATACTGTCAAGAATCTCGGATCCTATGAGGACTTTGATTTCAGGATCCACAGGATCCAAAATTACATCTTTGATGTCTTGTTCTGCTCCCTCCAGGACACTCCTTGGAGGTTGTTGTGACTGCAATGCCGCTCTTGGTTGTGATGCTGGTTTCATAGAAGAGGTGTAACAGTTCTTTGCCTCTTGTTGATCACTCTCTATCTTCACTACCCCCAAAGGTGTCGGTAGCTTGACACATTGATGATAAGTAGAGGGAAAAGCTTTCATATCGTGTATCCAAGGTCTGCCAAGAATCACATTGCAACAGGACAAGCATTCAATGACACCAAATTTTGTAAAGAGTTTACCCCCTCAATGTAGATTGGGAGTTTGATGTCCCCCAACGTGTTCTTTGTCTCATCGTTGAATCCTACAAGGACAGAAGATCTCAGAACTATTTCTGTCTCCGGGATGTTCATTCTTTAGTGGACATCCAGTTGAATAATGTTCACGGAGCTCCCTCCATCAATAAGGATCATGCGAACAAACCAATTAGATATAAATAAAGTAATGACTAAACCTTCATGAGGAGGATCCTGTATATCAACACGGTCATCCTCATCAAAGGATATGATTTTCTGTTGAGTCAGGGTGGAGGTTCTGATAGGCATGTCTCCGTTTTCCAGCTTGGTTTCCTTAGCATGCCTCTTTGCTGCAGAGAATGAGGTTCCACATATATCAGAGCCTCCAGAAATGAAGTTAATGATCTAAGCGTCTGCAAGCAGTGCATGAGCTCATTTGGGTACTTTTTCAGGATCATGGATCCTTGATTTCTTCCTTTTGAGAAGCTCTTTCAAGTAACCTTTGCTGAGTAGGTAGCATTTCTCCTTTTTTTAGTGCAATGCATTCATCGGTAAGGTGGCTAAAGTCTTCGTGGTATGCACACCACTTTGATTTATCCTTGTTGGATGTAGACTTTTCATTCTTCTTGGGCCATCTAGCCTTTTTCACCTAGATTCTGCAAAGCAAGGATTAATTCACGATTGTTAGTAGAAAAACAATATTTAGATTTATGAGGATATTCCTCCTCATCTTCCTCTTGTTCAACCGAATGAACGTTTTGATTGTCATGCTTGGAGTATTGCTTGGATCGATTGTTCTTGTAGAAGGATCCTTGCTTCTCCTGTTTTGATGATCCGGATAACCTGTATTGGATCCTTTGGTTGGTTTTGTCCTGCTGTTCCATGTAGCCTTTCATCTGCAACATCGAAACAAAAATATCATTATTAGTAGTTGTAGAGGAAGAAACAGCAGGAGCTTTTGATCCTGTGAAGATGGATGATGTCATCTTCTAAGCATTCTCAGCATTCTTCTTCTTCTGGAATACAGGGGGAATAGGAGGCAACGATGCACTAGTTTGTGATGAGGTAACCGCTGGCATGGCACTTGAAGTAGCTTTTCCCTAAGAGGCCATGAAGTTGATGGAAATGACTAGAAATGAATAAAGATCTTAGCATTGAAACACCACTTGCCCCACGGTGGGCACCAAACTGTTTTGGTCAAAATCAGTTTAAGGATAAAGTAACCAAACTTTGATTATGAGGTAGAGTGCTAATGTATTGAACAATTGTGTGAACAAATGCGAAATGTAAGTAATGATGAACACAAGGATTTATACGAGGAAAAAGCCCTTAATATTCAAAAGATCTCCGGCACAAAAAACCTCGGATAGTGAAAACTATCACTATCAACTATATTGCACAACAAAGATTACAACTTTGGATGTTGATTAAGTGTGGTACAATGATTTTTTGCTAAGTGTGTTGTGAAAGCTCTGTTTTTGCAATGTATACGAATGTGTGTGTAACCGTAAATCTTCTATCTAACACTTGATTAATTCCTTTTGAATTGAGCTAACCACTAAGGCCGAAATTCTAGGATGACCATGTCCAAGCTCATTAACGTTAGTGGAATTCGTCACGTGTAGCATCTCCAGTAATATTGACCGAGAGTCCAGCTTATGACTTGGTCCACATTGTCCACAACCTGCACAACGATGCACTAGTTTGTGATGAGGTAACTGCCGACATGGCACTTGAAGTAGCTTTTCCCTAAGAGGCCATGAAGTTGATGAAAATGAATAGAAATGAATGGAGATTCTTAGCATTGAAACACCACTTGCCCCACGGTGGGCACCAAACTGTTTTGGTCAAAAATCGGTTTAAGGATAAAGTAACCAAACTTTGATTATGAGGTAGAGTGCTAATGTATTGAACAATTGTGTGAACAAATGCGAAATGTAAGTAATGATGAACACAAGGATTTATACGAGGAAAAAGCCCTTAATATTCAAAAGATCTCCGGCACAAAAAAACCTCGGATAGTGAAAACTATCACTATCAACTATATTGCACAACAAAGATTACAACTTTGAATGTTGATCAAGTGTGGTACAATGATTGTTTGCTAAGTGTGTTGTGAAAGCTCTGTTTTTGCAATGTATACGAATGTGTGTGTAACCGTAAATCTTCTATCTAACACTTGATTAATTCCTTTTGAATTGAGCTAACCACTAAGACCGAAATTCTAGGATGACCATGTCCAAGCTCATTAACGTTAGTGGAATTCGTCACGTGTAGCATCTCCAGTGAATATTGACCGAGAGTCCAGCTTATGACTTGGTCCACATTGTCCACAACCTGCACATATTCATTAGAAACATAGAGAACAATTATTAGAAATCATAAGTAAAAATAAGGATCCTTGATCCTCAAACTCCGGCACCGTTTACTAAGAATAAGTGATCCAAACCCGGTCTCAGGATATATGATCTAGATCTAATAAAATTTAACCACTAACACTTATTATTTTATTTATTTTATTATATAATGAGAATACGTATATTATATACAATACAATTATTTATATATTATATATTTTTATGTATTTTATTATTAATATATTAACAAATAACAAATTATAATATTTAATAAAATAATAAGTGTGTTTAAAATTATGACCCTAGGCAAGCTCAATATATGAAGCTTGGGTGCTAGTTCGTTTATTAAACAAGTTTTCATCTAGGCTCGGGCTCAGGTTTAAGCTTAACTTGATTCAAACTTTCAATAAGCCAATCTCAGGTACCTCATGTAAGGCCGCAAAAACCTCATTGTTGGATCTTAAGCATCAAAAAATAGTTCTTAAACTGATAAAATCAAAACATATTTCTTAAACTGACAAATGTCATAAAGATAGCAAATCGTCAAACGACAATTACATCAAGTCATTAAATTTAAACAGACAATCAAAAAGCTTAACAAGCCATCTAAGGTTGATAGGATGTCAGTATTTTGGGGTAGGGTAGCCTTCATTTCAAGTTACTTGAACGTCCTATCAAACATCATTACTTGTTTTACTTGACATGCATGTTAAGAGTCAACTACGTTGACTAAGTTAGGTTTAAATTAGAGAAAACATCAAGATGCCGTGTTAAGTAAATTATATTCGTAGTTTTTTTAAAAATCATACAAGACGTCAATTATGCATGTCAAATATCAAACATCAATTTAAACAAGTAGCTGTGAAGCGAGCTCCACCACCAATTGTTGGACACTTAGCAAAGCAGGTTTATGTTGACATAAGACTCCATAATATATACCTGATACGTCATCTCGCTCACCGGTTTCGTTAACAGTGCTAGCAAGGAATGCTAGTCATCAACATTTAACGTTTATTTCAAACATACTATCAATCGTTTAACATCAATCATATCACATAATAGTAATTTAAAGAAAACACATTTATGGTAGAATGCACGTTAGCCCACATGGTGAAAATGTTAAAATGGGCATCTTAACTCACATGGGAGTTAACTTTGTGTTATCATAACGTACAACTCTGACCCTTGAGTGCTAGTCAATTGATCAAGGATTTATATAAAGTCATATTAATATTTACTCATGAAATCTATGAAAATGCAAGACTTCCTTATGTAAGCCAAATGTAACTTCCCAAGTGAGCAATAATTCGCCCAGAAACATAGTTTTCGTCGGTCAACATTCGCTGACCGTAACAATTCTCCCATTAATATATTTCACCTAAACATGACATACTTTTCACTAAAATATAAGTTTCACTGGAAACGTACTTATTTTTGGGTACTAATATTCTTTATTTCTTACATTTCACTGGGAACATTCCATTCATTAGGAGGTGGCAAAATGTACCTTGATGAACCCTATCGTCCCACAATAGTGGCTGAGCTTGGATCTTGCCTTATTTGATGTCAAGATTCTAACTTTATCATTGAAATGCATATAATCTATCCATAAAATTATTCCATGTATCAAACATTAAGAACATGCAACTTTTTACGTGATTCTCACCTTAAAACCGAGAGGAATAGGGCCAAGCTCGAAACCTTCAAAATATGGCTAAAACAAGTTCCTTATAACTTCAAATCGAGAAACCAACTTGACAACTTGAATCTTCCTTGTAACCACACATCCGTTAGGTTTGTGTTCGGTTTGATGATTTCTCTCTCTAACTAGAAGGTGGAAGGTGAGAATAAGGAGGATATTGGACATGCCTCCTTTTTATTAGGTTTCATTATGCACAATTACTAAATTGCCTTTCATGGGCTCCTTTTCTTTTGATGTTCTTTCTTTCATTCCTCTAAGCCTAGGTCGTGTTTAATTTAAAACCAAAATTAGGGTGTTACACCTAGCAAGCGAATTGGCTCATTTATGCCTCTATGGAAGGCTTAATCGAAACATCTACCTATCCTAAACAAGGTTCAACCGTTGAACATTCACCGTGTCTTTGTGTACTCTCGATTGATCCCCATTTATTTTGGGCACAAATATTTTCTTTTATATCTAATATATGTAAGTAAATAACATGTAGTTTGTATTCTCCGTGATAAAGCTTTACAACAAGCTAAGATTGTAAGATGTGTCTAAAATGGAATCAACTTATTTGGTGAGCTTATTGTTAGTAAAACTGCTACTGAAAGGAAAGAAATTTTGAAACAGAAACAATGAACTGGGCTTGTGTTTGACACAATTCCCTTAAACAGATTTGGCGTCTGTTCCCAGGGTACGGCGGTTCAAAGCAGCAATAGCGCACTGCCAGACTTGAACACTTGCCTGAAAAAACAGGAGATGCTGCAGAGAAAAACAAGAGAGAAAGGAGAGAGTTGTGTGTTGGTGTGTCTCAACTAATCTGCATGATCTGTATTTATACTTGCAGAACCATAACTGAATTCGGGTCATCATTGTAGCGAATTAATGGTCTAATAATGGTCATTAGTTATCAGTTTCGAGACTGATAATAATCACCAAAAAAAACTGTTTAGAATTCGAAAACTGAGTTAATGATCATCAATAACGAATCAGTTTTCAAAACTCATTCAACGGAACCGGTTACTAGTGCAAAAACCGCCCCACGCAGGCCCGAGTTCTCAGAACTGCATTCGTGTCCGCAGGACGTGCGGGCGTACACGAGTTCGACTAAATTCGGTTCAACTTCTGCACCCCCGCCCCTGCACGCCCGCGTAGGAGTTTTGGTAAAACATGTCACAATGTTATGTTAGTTAGGTAAAACTTTACCTTATAAACTAACTTTCACTTTGTTCCCACATCTATGTGGGACAAGTTCGAGACTTCATTCACACACACTCAAATTTCCAACAAACCCCACATGAATTGAGGTCGATCTCAAACAACATTATTCCAATTAGATTTCAGTAGTTGAGTTTTGCATACGATAGGTAGGTGTAACCCTTTGAACCTTCTCTCATGAAATACACTTAGCCCACTAGCTCTAAGTAGACATTGATGTCTTTGAACTCGTCTACCGTTTATGTAGACGACAATACATTTCACACAAGACTCCCCCTGACAAAGTCAAGTCCTCATAGTTATGTTCGTTATGGTCATGAACATGATGCCTGGTTCAGCGAGAGCTATTAAGTATTGTGCCCCAACAATACCCTTCGAAGCGACCCCACTTCTCTCTCACATAGGTGATTCACTATGTATGGTTACCTTAGTCGAATCATTAAAAGCCATAGGCTCAGCCTCACACATGCCACTTTTAGGAATGGACTAGGAGATTTACTAACTTTATAGTAAACTCCCTTTTTATATGCGTACGGTTAACCCCCCACAGTGACATTACTAATTCATACAATTAGGTTTTCCTATTGAACTCAATTCTTAGGATCTCCAGTCTATTAAGTTAGGTTTCCATCATATGAACTTCATTTTTCAAGGCCTTCAGTTCCATCCCCATGGACAACTTCTGAACTAACTCTCTACTTAGGCCTTCTGTTAGCTGATCCGCGATATTTTCCTTTGACCTCAGGTAGTCAACAGTCATAATTCCTGTAGAGATTAGTTGTCGTATCGTATTATGTCTACGTCTGATATGTTTGTTCCTACCATTATACATTGTGCTATGAGCTCTGCCAAGTACCGATTGGCTATCACAATGTATAAAATGTCATTGCCGGCTTAGGCCATCTTGGTATATCCTCAACAAATTGACGTAGCCATTCTGCTTCTTCACCTGCTTTATCTAAAGCGATGAACTCTGATTCCATCGTGGATTTAGCGATAACCGTTTGTTTCGACGATTTCCATGATATAGCAGCACCTCCAAGTGTGAATATATACCCACTTGTTGCTCTGGAATCATTCATGTCAGATTTCCAATTTGCATCGTAGTGTCCTTCTATAACTTTAGGATATCTATTATAATGCAACCCTTATTCTCGAGTGTATCTTAAGTATCGAAGCAATCGAGTAATACCGTTCCAATGCATTGAATTTGGATTGCTTGTGTATCTACTTAGTTTGCTCACAGCATATGCTATGTCTGGTTAAGTACAACTCATAAGATACATCAAGCTACCAATAATTCTTGAGTACTCCAACTGGTTTACAGGTTCACCTCTATTTTTGGCTAGATGTTGACTCGTGTCAAGTGGAGTCCTAGCTGTGTTGGAGTCATTTGCATTAAACTTCTCAAGAATTTTATCCACATAGTGGGATTGACTTAAAACAAGTCCACTTTGGGTTCGTGTGATTTTCACTCCCAGAATCACATCCGCAAGACCCATGTCTTTCATGTCAAATTTTGCTTTTAGCATGTTCTTTGTAGATTTTATTGTTTTCTCATCACTTCCAGCAATGAGCATATCATCTACATATAGACACAAAATGACGTACCCATCAGATGTGTCCTTCACATATACACATTTGTCACATTCGTTGATTTTGAACCCAGCATTAAGCATAACATGATCAAATTTTTTTGGTGCCATTGTTTTGGAGCTTGTTTCAATCCCTATAAACGATTTTACAAGTTTACACACTTTCTTTTCTTGCCCAATGGCTGTGAAGCCTTCGGGTTGCTCCATGTAATTTCTTCCTCTAGATTTCCCCCCACTTCTCTCTCACATAGGTGACTCACTAGGTATGGATACCTTAGTCGAATCATTAAAAGCCATAGGCTCAGCCTCATACATGTCACTTTTAGGAATGGACTAGGAGGTTTATTAAGCTTTATAATAAACTCCCTTTATATGTGTGGGGTTAACCCTTCCCCCATAGTGACTTTACCAATTCATACAATTAGGTTTTCCTATTGAACTTAATTCTTGGGATCTCCAGTCTATTAAGTTAGATTTCCATCATATGAAATTCAATTTTCAAGGGCTTCAGTCCCATTCCCATGGACGACTTCTGAACTAACTCTCTACTTAGGCCTTTTGTTAGCGGATTTGCGATATTATCCTTTGACCTCACGTAGTCAACAGTGATAATTCCTGTAGAGATTAGTTGTCGTATCGTATTATGTCTACGTTTGATATGTCTGTTTCTACCATTATACATTGTGCTACGAGCTCTGCCGATTGGCTATCACAATGTATACAAATGGCCGTTGCTGGCTTAGGCCATCTTGGTATGTCCTCAACAAATTGACGCAACCATTCTGCTTCTTCACCTGCTTTATCTAAAGCGATGAACTCCGATTCCATCATGGATATAACGATTACCGTTTGTTTCGACGATTTCCACGATACAGCACCTCCAAGTGTAAATACATACCCACTTGTTGCTCTGGAATCATTCGTGTCAGATATCCAATTTGCATCGCAGTGTCCTTCTATGACCGCTGGATATCTATTATAATGCAACCCGTATTCTCGAGTGTATCTTAAGTATCGAAGCAATCGAGTAATACCGTTCCAATGCATTGAATTTGGGTTGCTTGTGTATCTACTTAGTTTTCTCACAGCATATATGTTTGGTCTAGTACAACTCATAAGATACATCAAGCTACCAATAATTCTTGAGTACTCCAACTGGTTTACAGGTTCACCTCTATTTTTTGGCTAGATGTTGACTCGTGTCAAGTGGAGTCCTAGCTGTGTTGGAGTCATTTGCATTAAACTTCTCAAGAATTTAGTCCACATAGTGGGATTGACTTAAAACAAGTCCACTTTGGGTTCGTGTGATTTTCACTCCCAGAATCACATCCGCAAGACCCATGTCTTTCATGTCAAATTTTGCTTTTAGCATGTTCTTTGTAGATTTTATTGTTTTCTCATCACTTCCAGCAATGAGCATATCATCTACATATAGACACAAAATGACGTACCCATCGGATGTGTCCTTCACATATACACATTTGTCACATTCGTTGATTTTGAACCCAGCATCAAGCATAACATGATCAAATTTTTTTGGTGCCATTGTTTTGGAGCTTGTTTCAATCCCTATAACGATTTTACAAGTTTACACACTTTCTTTTCTTGCCCAATGGCTGTGAAGCCTTCGGGTTGCTCCATGTAATTTCTTCCTCCAGATTTCCCCCCACTTCTCTCTCACATAGGTGACTCACTAGGTATGAATACCTTAGTCGAATCATTAAAAGCCATAGGCTCAGCCTCATACATGTCACTTTTAGGAATGGACTAGGAGGTTTATTAAGTTTTATAATAAACTCCCTTTATATGTGTGGGGTTAACCCTTCCCCCATAGTGACTTTACAAATTCATACAATTAGGTTTTCCTATTGAACTTAATTCTTGGGATCTCCAGTCTATTAAGTTAGATTTCCATCATATGAAATTCAATTTTCAAGGGCTTCAGTCCCATTCCCATGGACGACTTCTGAACTAACTCTCTACTTAGGCCTTTTGTTAGCAGATTTGCAATATTATCCTTTGACCTCACGTAGTCAACAGTGATAATTCCTGTAGAGATTAGTTGTCGTATCGTATTATGTCTACGTTTGATATGTCTGTTTCTACCATTTTACATTGTGCTACGAGCTCTGCCGATTGGCTATCACAATGTATACAAATGGCCGTTGCCGGCTTAGGCCATCTTGGTATGTCCTCAACAAATTGACGAAACCATACTGCTTCTTCACCTGCTTTATCTAAAGCGATGAACTCCGATTCCATCATGGATATAACGATTACCGTTTGTTTCGACGATTTCCACGATACAGCACCTCCAAGTGTTAATACATACCCACTTGTTGCTCTGGAATCATTCTTGTCAGATATCCAATTTGCATCGCAGTGTCCTTCTATGACCGCTGGATATCTATTATAATGCAACCCGTATTCTCGAGTGTATCTTAAGTATCGAAGCAATCGAGTAATACCGTTCCAATGCATTGAATTTGGGTTGCTTGTGTATCTACTTAGTTTTCTCACAGCATATATGTTTGGTCTAGTACAACTCATAAGATACATCAAGCTACCAATAATTCTTGAGTACTCCAACTGGTTTACAGGTTCACCTCTATTTTTGGCTAGATGTTGACTCGTGTCAAGTGGAGTCCTAGCTGTGTTGGAGTCATTTGCATTAAACTTCTCAAGAATTTAATCCACATAGTGGGATTGACTTAAAACAAGTCCACTTTGGGTTCGTGTGATTTTCACTCCCAGAATCACATCCGCATGACCCATGTCTTTCATGTCAAATTTTGCTTTTAGCATGTTCTTTGTAGATTTTATTGTTTTCTCATCACTTCCAGCAATGAGCATATCATCTACATATAGACACAAAATGACGTACCCATCAGATGTGTCCTTCACATATACACATTTGTCGCATTCGTTGATTTTGAACCCAGCATCAAGCATAACATGATCAAATTTTTTTGGTGCCATTGTTTTGGAGCTTGTTTCAATCCCTATAACGATTTTACAAGTTTACACACTTTCTTTTCTTGCCCAATGGCTGTGAAGCCTTCGGGTTGCTCCATGTAATTTCTTCCTCTAGATTTCCCCCCACTTCTCTCTCACATAGGTGACTCACTAGGTATGGATACCTTAGTCGAATCATTAAAAGCCATAGGCTCAGCCTCATACATGTCACTTTTAGGAATGGACTAGGAGGTTTATTAAGCTTTATAATAAACTCCCTTTATATGTGTGGGGTTAACCCTTCCCCCATAGTGACTTTACCAATTCATACAATTAGGTTTTCCTATTGAACTTAATTCTTGGGATCTCCAGTCTATTAAGTTAGATTTCCATCATATGAAATTCAATTTTCAAGGGCTTCAGTCCCATTCCCATGGACGACTTCTGAACTAACTCTCTACTTAGGCCTTTTGTTAGCGGATTTGCGATATTATCCTTTGACCTCACGTAGTCAACAGTGATAATTCCTGTAGAGATTAGTTGTCGTATCGTATTATGTCTACGTTTGATATGTCTGTTTCTACCATTATACATTGTGCTACGAGCTCTGCCGATTGGCTATCACAATGTATACAAATGGCCGTTGCCGGCTTAGGCCATCTTGGTATGTCCTCAACAAATTGACGCAACCATTCTGCTTCTTCACCTGCTTTATCTAAAGCGATGAACTCCGATTCCATCATGGATATAACGATTACCGTTTGTTTCGACGATTTCCACGATACAGCACCTCCAAGTGTAAATACATACCCACTTGTTGCTCTGGAATCATTCGTGTCAGATATCCAATTTGCATCGCAATGTCCTTCTATGACCGCTGGATATCTATTATAATGCAACCCGTATTCTCGAGTGTATCTTAAGTATCGAAGCAATCGAGTAATACCGTTCCAATGCATTGAATTTGGGTTGCTTGTGTATCTACTTAGTTTTCTCACAGCATATATGTTTGGTCTAGTACAACTCATAAGATACATCAAGCTACCAATAATTCTTGAGTACTCCAACTGGTTTACAGGTTCACCTCTATTTTTGGCTAGATGTTGACTCGTGTCAAGTGGAGTCCTAGCTGTGTTGGAGTCATTTACATTAAACTTCTCAAGAATTTAGTCCACATAGTGGGATTGACTTAAAACAAGTCCACTTTGGGTTCGTGTGATTTTCACTCCCAGAATCACATCCGCATGACCCATGTCTTTCATGTCAAATTTTGCTTTTAGCATGTTCTTTGTAGATTTTATTGTTTTCTCATCACTTCCAGCAATGAGCATATCATCTACATAAAGACACAAAATGACGTACCCATCAGATGAGTCCTTCACATATACACATTTGTCACATTCGTTGATTTTGAACCCAGCATCAAGCATAACATGATCAAATTTTTTTGGTTCCATTGTTTTGGAGCTTGTTTCAATCCCTATAACGATTTTACAAGTTTACACACTTTCTTTTCTTGCCCAATGGCTGTGAAGCCTTCGGGTTGCTCCATGTAATTTCTTCCTCTAGATTCCCCCCCCCCCCACTTCTCTCTCACATAGGTGACTCACTAGGTATGGATACCTTAGTCGAATCATTAAAAGCCATAGGCTCAGCCTCATACATGTCACTTTTAGGAATGGACTAGGAGGTTTATTAAGCTTTATAATAAACTCCCTTTATATGTGTGGGGTTAACCCTTCCCCCATAGTGACTTTACCAATTCATACAATTAGGTTTTCCTATTGAACTTAATTCTTGGGATCTCCAGTCTATTAAGTTAGATTTCCATCATATGAAATTCAATTTTCAAGGGCTTCAGTCCCATTCCCATGGAGACTTCTGAACTAACTCTCTACTTAGGCCTTTTGTTAGCGGATTTGCGATATTATCCTTTGACCTCACGTAGTCAACAGTGATAATTCCTGTAGAGATTAGTTGTCGTATCGTATTATGTCTACGTTTGATATGTCTGTTTCTACCATTATACATTGTGCTACGAGCTCTGCTGATTGGCTATCACAATGTATACAAATGGCCGTTGCCGGCTTAGGCCATCTTGGTATGTCCTCAACAAATTGACGCAACCATTCTGCTTCTTCACCTGCTTTATCTAAAGCGATGAACTCCAATTCCATCATGGATATAACGATTACCGTTTGTTTCGACGATTTCCACGATACAGCACCTCCAAGTGTAAATACATACCCACTTGTTGCTCTGGAATCATTCGTGTCAGATATCCAATTTGCATCGCAGTGTCCTTCTATGACCGCTGGATATCTATTATAATGCAACCCGTATTCTCGAGTGTATCTTAAGTATCGAAGCAATCGAGTAATACCGTTCCAATGCATTGAATTTGGGTTGCTTGTGTATCTACTTAGTTTTCTCACAGCATATATGTTTGGTCTAGTACAACTCATAAGATACATCAAGCTACCAATAATTCTTGAGTACTCCAACTGGTTTACAGGTTCACCTCTATTTTTGGCTAGATGTTGACTCGTGTCAAGTGGATTCCTAGCTGTGTTGGAGTCATTTACATTAAACTTCTCAAGAATTTAGTCCACACAGTGGGATTGACTTAAAACAAGTCCACTTTGGGTTCGTGTGATTTTCACTCCCAGAATCACATCCGCATGACCCATGTCTTTCATGTCAAATTTTGCTTTTAGCATGTTCTTTGTAGATTTTATTGTTTTCTCATCACTTCCAGCAATGAGCATATCATCTACATATAGACACAAAATGACGTACCCATCAGATGTGTCCTTCATATATACACATTTGTCACATTCGTTGATTTTGAACCCAGCATCAAGCATAACATGATCAAATTTTTTTGGTGCCATTGTTTTGGAGCTTGTTTCAATCCCTATAACGATTTTACAAGTTTACACACTTTCTTTTCTTGCCCAATGGCTGTGAAGCCTTCGGGTTGCTCCATGTAATTTCTTCCTCCAGATTTCCCCCCACTTCTCTCTCACATAGGTGACTCACTAGGTATGAATACCTTAGTCGAATCATTAAAAGCCATAGGCTCAGCCTCATACATGTCACTTTTAGGAATGGACTAGGAGGTTTATTAAGTTTTATAATAAACTCCCTTTATATGTGTGGGGTTAACCCTTCCCCCATAGTGACTTTACAAATTCATACAATTAGGTTTTCCTATTGAACTTAATTCTTGGGATCTCCAGTCTATTAAGTTAGATTTCCATCATATGAAATTCAATTTTCAAGGGCTTCAGTCCCATTCCCATGGACGACTTCTGAACTAACTCTCTACTTAGGCCTTTTGTTAGCAGATTTGCAATATTATCCTTTGACCTCACGTAGTCAACAGTGATAATTCCTGTAGAGATTAGTTGTCGTATCGTATTATGTCTACGTTTGATATGTCTGTTTCTACCATTTTACATTGTGCTACGAGCTCTGCCGATTGGCTATCACAATGTATACAAATGGCCGTTGCCGGCTTAGGCCATCTTGGTATGTCCTCAACAAATTGACGAAACCATACTGCTTCTTCACCTGCTTTATCTAAAGCGATGAACTCCGATTCCATCATGGATATAACGATTACCGTTTGTTTCGACGATTTCCACGATACAGCACCTCCAAGTGTTAATACATACCCACTTGTTGCTCTGGAATCATTCTTGTCAGATATCCAATTTGCATCGCAGTGTCCTTCTATGACCGCTGGATATCTATTATAATGCAACCCGTATTCTCGAGTGTATCTTAAGTATCGAAGCAATCGAGTAATACCGTTCCAATGCATTGAATTTGGGTTGCTTGTGTATCTACTTAGTTTTCTCACAGCATATATGTTTGGTCTAGTACAACTCATAAGATACATCAAGCTACCAATAATTCTTGAGTACTCCAACTGGTTTACAGGTTCACCTCTATTTTTGGCTAGATGTTGACTCGTGTCAAGTGGAGTCCTAGCTGTGTTGGAGTCATTTGCATTAAACTTCTCAAGAATTTAATCCACATAGTGGGATTGACTTAAAACAAGTCCACTTTGGGTTCGTGTGATTTTCACTCCCAGAATCACATCCGCATGACCCATGTCTTTCATGTCAAATTTTGCTTTTAGCATGTTCTTTGTAGATTTTATTGTTTTCTCATCACTTCCAGCAATGAGCATATCATCTACATATAGACACAAAATGACGTACCCATCAGATGTGTCCTTCACATATACACATTTGTCGCATTCGTTGATTTTGAACCCAGCATCAAGCATAACATGATCAAATTTTTTTGGTGCCATTGTTTTGGAGCTTGTTTCAATCCCTATAACGATTTTACAAGTTTACACACTTTCTTTTCTTGCCCAATGGCTGTGAAGCCTTCGGGTTGCTCCATGTAATTTCTTCCTCTAGATTTCCCCCCACTTCTCTCTCACATAGGTGACTCACTAGGTATGGATACCTTAGTCGAATCATTAAAAGCCATAGGCTCAGCCTCATACATGTCACTTTTAGGAATGGACTAGGAGGTTTATTAAGCTTTATAATAAACTCCCTTTATATGTGTGGGGTTAACCCTTCCCCCATAGTGACTTTACCAATTCATACAATTAGGTTTTCCTATTGAACTTAATTCTTGGGATCTCCAGTCTATTAAGTTAGATTTCCATCATATGAAATTCAATTTTCAAGGGCTTCAGTCCCATTCCCATGGACGACTTCTGAACTAACTCTCTACTTAGGCCTTTTGTTAGCGGATTTGCGATATTATCCTTTGACCTCACGTAGTCAACAGTGATAATTCCTGTAGAGATTAGTTGTCGTATCGTATTATGTCTACGTTTGATATGTCTGTTTCTACCATTATACATTGTGCTACGAGCTCTGCCGATTGGCTATCACAATGTATACAAATGGCCGTTGCCGGCTTAGGCCATCTTGGTATGTCCTCAACAAATTGACGCAACCATTCTGCTTCTTCACCTGCTTTATCTAAAGCGATGAACTCCGATTCCATCATGGATATAACGATTACCGTTTGTTTCGACGATTTCCACGATACAGCACCTCCAAGTGTAAATACATACCCACTTGTTGCTCTGGAATCATTCGTGTCAGATATCCAATTTGCATCGCAATGTCCTTCTATGACCGCTGGATATCTATTATAATGCAACCCGTATTCTCGAGTGTATCTTAAGTATCGAAGCAATCGAGTAATACCGTTCCAATGCATTGAATTTGGGTTGCTTGTGTATCTACTTAGTTTTCTCACAGCATATATGTTTGGTCTAGTACAACTCATAAGATACATCAAGCTACCAATAATTCTTGAGTACTCCAACTGGTTTACAGGTTCACCTCTATTTTTGGCTAGATGTTGACTCGTGTCAAGTGGAGTCCTAGCTGTGTTGGAGTCATTTACATTAAACTTCTCAAGAATTTAGTCCACATAGTGGGATTGACTTAAAACAAGTCCACTTTGGGTTCGTGTGATTTTCACTCCCAGAATCACATCCGCATGACCCATGTCTTTCATGTCAAATTTTGCTTTTAGCATGTTCTTTGTAGATTTTATTGTTTTCTCATCACTTCCAGCAATGAGCATATCATCTACATAAAGACACAAAATGACGTACCCATCAGATGAGTCCTTCACATATACACATTTGTCACATTCGTTGATTTTGAACCCAGCATCAAGCATAACATGATCAAATTTTTTTGGTTCCATTGTTTTGGAGCTTGTTTCAATCCCTATAACGATTTTACAAGTTTACACACTTTCTTTTCTTGCCCAATGGCTGTGAAGCCTTCGGGTTGCTCCATGTAATTTCTTCCTCTAGATTCCCCCCCCCCCCACTTCTCTCTCACATAGGTGACTCACTAGGTATGGATACCTTAGTCGAATCATTAAAAGCCATAGGCTCAGCCTCATACATGTCACTTTTAGGAATGGACTAGGAGGTTTATTAAGCTTTATAATAAACTCCCTTTATATGTGTGGGGTTAACCCTTCCCCCATAGTGACTTTACCAATTCATACAATTAGGTTTTCCTATTGAACTTAATTCTTGGGATCTCCAGTCTATTAAGTTAGATTTCCATCATATGAAATTCAATTTTCAAGGGCTTCAGTCCCATTCCCATGGACGACTTCTGAACTAACTCTCTACTTAGGCCTTTTGTTAGCGGATTTGCGATATTATCCTTTGACCTCACGTAGTCAACAGTGATAATTCCTGTAGAGATTAGTTGTCGTATCGTATTATGTCTACGTTTGATATGTCTGTTTCTACCATTATACATTGTGCTACGAGCTCTGCTGATTGGCTATCACAATGTATACAAATGGCCGTTGCCGGCTTAGGCCATCTTGGTATGTCCTCAACAAATTGACGCAACCATTCTGCTTCTTCACCTGCTTTATCTAAAGCGATGAACTCCAATTCCATCATGGATATAACGATTACCGTTTGTTTCGACGATTTCCACGATACAGCACCTCCAAGTGTAAATACATACCCACTTGTTGCTCTGGAATCATTCGTGTCAGATATCCAATTTGCATCGCAGTGTCCTTCTATGACCGCTGGATATCTATTATAATGCAACCCGTATTCTCGAGTGTATCTTAAGTATCGAAGCAATCGAGTAATACCGTTCCAATGCATTGAATTTGGGTTGCTTGTGTATCTACTTAGTTTTCTCACAGCATATATGTTTGGTCTAGTACAACTCATAAGATACATCAAGCTACCAATAATTCTTGAGTACTCCAACTGGTTTACAGGTTCACCTCTATTTTTGGCTAGATGTTGACTCGTGTCAAGTGGATTCCTAGCTGTGTTGGAGTCATTTACATTAAACTTCTCAAGAATTTAGTCCACACAGTGGGATTGACTTAAAACAAGTCCACTTTGGGTTCGTGTGATTTTCACTCCCAGAATCACATCCGCATGACCCATGTCTTTCATGTCAAATTTTGCTTTTAGCATGTTCTTTGTAGATTTTATTGTTTTCTCATCACTTCCAGCAATGAGCATATCATCTACATATAGACACAAAATGACGTACCCATCAGATGTGTCCTTCATATATACACATTTGTCACATTCGTTGATTTTGAACCCAGCATCAAGCATAACATGATCAAATTTTTTTGGTGCCATTGTTTTGGAGCTTGTTTCAATCCCTATAACGATTTTACAAGTTTACACACTTTCTTTTCTTGCCCAATGGCTGTGAAGCCTTCGGGTTGCTCCATGTAATTTCTTCCTCTAGATTCCCCCCCACTTCTCTCTCACATAGGTGACTCACTAGGTATGGATACCTTAGTCGAATCATTAAAAGCCATAGGCTCAGCCTCATACATGTCACTTTTAGGAATGGACTAGGAGGTTTATTAAGCTTTATAATAAACTCCCTTTATATGTGTGGGGTTAACCCTTCCCCCATAGTGACTTTACCAATTCATACAATTAGGTTTTCCTATTGAACTTAATTCTTGGGATCTCCAGTCTATTAAGTTAGATTTCCATCATATGAAATTCAATTTTCAAGGGCTTCAGTCCCATTCCCATGGACGACTTCTGAACTAACTCTCTACTTAGGCCTTTTGTTAGCGGATTTGCGATATTATCCTTTGACCTCACGTAGTCAACAGTGATAATTCCTGTAGAGATTAGTTGTCGTATCGTATTATGTCTACGTTTGATATGTCTGTTTCTACCATTATACATTGTGCTACGAGCTCTGCCGATTGGCTATCACAATGTATACAAATGGCCGTTGCCGGCTTAGGCCATCTTGGTATGTCCTCAACAAATTGACGCAACCATTCTGCTTCTTCACCTGCTTTATCTAAAGCGATGAACTCCGATTCCATCATGGATATAACGATTACCGTTTGTTTCGACGATTTCCACGATACAGCACCTCCAAGTGTAAATACATACCCACTTGTTGCTCTGGAATCATTCGTGTCAGATATCCAATTTGCATCGCAGTGTCCTTCTATGACCACTGGATATCTATTATATGCAACCCGTATTCTCGAGTGTATCTTAAGTATCGAAGCAATCGAGTAATACCGTCCAATGCATTGAATTTGGGTTGCTTGTGTATCTACTTAGTTTTCTCACAGCATATATGTTTGGTCTAGTACAACTCATAAGATACATCAAGCTACCAATAATTCTTGAGTACTCCAACTGGTTTACAGGTTCACCTCTATTTTTGGCTAGATGTTGACTCGTGTCAAGTGGAGTCCTAGCTGTGTTGGAGTCATTTTCATTAAACTTCTCAAGAATTTAGTCCACATAGTGGGATTGACTTAAAACAAGTCCACTTTGGGTTCGTGTGATTTTAACTCCCAGAATCACATCCGCAAGACCCATGTCTTTCATGTCAAATTTTGCTTTTAGCATGTTCTTTGTAGATTTTATTATTTTCTCATCACTTCCAACAATGAGCATATCATCTACATATAGACACAAAATGACGTACCCATCAGATGTGTCCTTCACATATACACATTTGTCACATTCATTGATTTTGAACCCAGCATCAAGCATAACATGATCAAATTTTTGGTGCCATTGTTTTGGAGCTTGTTTCAATCCATATAACGATTTTACAAGTTTACACACTTTCTTTTCTTGCCCAATGGCTGTGAAGCCTTCTGGTTGCTCCATGTAAATTTCTTCCTCTAGATTTCCATTCAGGAAGGCTGTTTTCACATCCATTTGGTGAACCTCCAAATTCCTAATGGTGGCAATGGCAAGCACCAACCTGATAGATGTTATTCGCGTGACTGGCGAATATGTATCAAAGTAATCTAAACCTTCTAGTTGTTTGTATCCTTTGATTACCAACCTTGCTTTGTACTTATCGATGGTTCCATCAGGCTTCATCTTCTTCTTGAAGATCCATCAATATCCTAATGGTTACTTCCTTGAGGAAGATCCACTAGCTCCAAGTATGGTTTTGTAAGATCGAGTCTATCTCACTTTTGATGGCCTCCCTCCACTGAGGTCCTTCTGAGGAATGTACCGCTTGTTGGCACGTTTGAGGTTCATCTTCTACCATGTAGGTAAGAAACTCAGGGCCAAAGGATTTTTCCGTCCTTTGCCTTTTACTTTTCCTAATTTCAACTTCCTCAGTCTTAGATTTTTCAATAGGTTCATTGTATTCAACTTCAGGAACCCTCGACCGGTCTAGAAGAACTCGGTTCACTTCTAGTTAAGTGTGGGAACACATGTTCAAACCATGATGCATCCTTGGATTCTATTATGGTGCCTTTGCATATTCCAGAGTTCTTAGAATCATGCACAAGAAAACGATAAGGACCATAGGGACGGGTGTATCCAATAAATACACAATCTACTGTTTTAGGTCCTATTAGTAGTCGCTTTGGTGGTGTGACACTACCTTAGCTAGACACCCCCACACTTTCAAGTATTTATATGGTGGTTTCTTTCCCTATGCACAATTTATATGGCGTTACATCCTTCTTCTTATTAGGTATCATGTTCAACACATAATTTACCGATAAGATTGCTTTCCCCCACATGTTTTGGTTTATACCAAAACTTATCATCATGGCATTCATCATTTCTTTCAAGGTACGATTTTTCCATTCCGCTATGCCATTCGATTGAGGGGAGTAAGGTGCCGTGAGTTCATGTATGATTCCATTTTTTGCACACACATCAATAAAAGGTGAAACATATTCACCTCCTCGATCGCTCCTTACAATTTTGATTTTACGATTTAGTTGATTTTCAACTTCGGAGTTTGAAAAAGATAACTTGTCAATGGCCTCATTCTTACTCTTATGTAAGTATACATAGTAATACCTTGTACTATCATCCATGAACATGAGGAAGTACTTGTTCCCACCACGAGTAGGAATTGCCTTTAGATCACACACATCAGTGTGGATCATCATATGATTCGTTCGACCTTTTTGAAGGACGATTTCGTTTGTTTTGCTTCTACGCAAGTTTCACATTTATTATTTGAGTCGATATCGAATGTTGGTATGCAATTAAGTTTAATTAAACGACGAATGGAATTAAAATTAACCTGGCCTAGTCTACCATGCCAAAGATTAGAAGACTCAATCAAGTAAGTAGAAGTAGTAGCGTTTTCATTCATTGCTTTCACAACCATTACATTTAGTTTAAACATTCCATTGAGTGCATAGCCCTTCCCAACATACATACCATTTTTGGTCAACACGACCTTATCCGACTCAATCACCATTTTGAACCCAAACTTGTTCAACTGCCACCCCGACACAAGGTTTTTTCGAATTTATGGAACATACAACACGTTGGACAAAGTGAGTTCTTTTCCAGAAGTCATATTCAAGACCACGTTCCCCTCGCCTTTGATTTTGGTCGTGGCTGAGTTTCCCATAAAAACCTTTTCGCCATTAGTCACCTCCTTGAAAGTGCTAAAAAGACTTTTATCGGAGCACACATGACGGGTAGCCCCCGTATCAACCCAACAATCCTTGTTATTTTGACCAACCAAATTAACTTCGGTGACCATGACAACAAGGTTATTGACTTCATGAACCATGTTCACTTGTCGAGCACTTTCCTTCTTTGGAAGCTTGCATTTGTTGGCCTTATGGCCTTGCTTTTGACAATTGTAGCAAGTTCCTTGGAACTTCTTTTTCCCAACACCTCCTTTCGGACAAAGGTTGGAGCGTTTCCCATGACCTTTCTTTCCACCCTTTCCACTGTTTTTTCCCTTTGAAGATTGGCCGTGTTCCACAAGATTGTCCTTTACAGTTTCAAGACCATCAATCGCTTATGTTTGAGATATTTCTTGAAATCGACCCAACTAGGTGGTAGCTTCTCAATCATTGCAGCAACTTGGAATGTCTCGCTGAGGACCATTCCTTTCGCATGAATATCATGAAGAATAACTTGGCTCATACAGTTTTAGCATCTATCATTTTAAAGTCCGAGAACTTAGCCACCACGAATTTCTTAGTGTCTGCATCTTATGTTTTGTATTTGCGATCCAACGACTCCCATAATTCTTTGGCAGTCTTGGCTTTGCACTACACATTGTATAGTGATCCACTAAACCGTTCAGAATGAAGTTGTGACACAAAAAATCCGAATGATTCCAAGCATGAATCACGCTCATAGATTGAGCATCATATCCCTCAACAACATGGGAACTGCATTCATGTCCGCAGGACGTGCGAGCGTACACGAGTTTGACTAAATTCGGTTAAACTTTTGCACCCCCCCTGCGCGTCCGCGTAGGAGTTTTGGTAAAATATGTCACAAGGTTATATTAGTTAGATAAAACTTTACCTTATGAACTAATTTTTATTTTGTTCCCACATCTATGTGGATAAAGTTCGAGACTTCATTCACACATACTCAAATTTCCAACACTTATGCCCTTGGATCTTACTCCCACTTAAATGCATGATGAAGGGTGCAAAATTCGGTCCATATGGCTGGAAGATCTGAACTTGCGCATGCCCACAATCTATATATGAATGCATTACTAGTGGTAATTAAGTTCTAGTGCTGACCACGAAGATTCACGCTACCCAGTTGTGTTTTTAGTTTTACATGTTGATCAGTTCTATTTAAACATAATGGAAAACATGAATAAAATACCTGCGACGGCTGACAGCCAGCAGAGAATCCAGTCAGAGACACAGCCATGGAGTTTGACATCTTTGTCAGTATGATTTGGTTCCTCCTTAGGGTGTAAGATTAAGATGGTGATAACCGAACTAGGGATGAATTCGGTTTTGGTTATGGAGAGAGAGATATGGTGATAATGATGATGATATTATGAGTAAAAGTGTCTAACCCTAAACCTCTCTAATCATCTCCTTATATATACACCCAGAAGGAAACCCTAATTAGTTAATAAGGGTAATATGGTCCATCAACAATTACCAACTAATATATAATAGGATTAATAATATTTTGATCTAATATAATATAAATGATTATAATGGCTACATGATTAAATATTATAAATATAATATATTTAATCTTACATTCTCCCACTTAGCCGAGTAATCATTTATCATGAGTATTAGATAAGCCTGATCAGGAGTTAACACTCATTTTAGCTTCAAACCAAGAACTGTAGCAGAGAAATACAGCCGTTGAATCATCATTCGACTCAGGACCCCCATAATCATACTACAGCCTCAATTTAAAACCTAACAGTTATGATCAAAATATGTAAATAAGCCCTTTGGCGTTTGACTTGTATTTATATCTGTCTATATGTCATTACACCAGTAGGACATATATGAGAGACATACAAAATCAAAATGATGAGGAAAATTAATAATTAATCATTCATGGTATGATATGCAGTTGTACATAGTTATCAATAAACCTGTCATTATTATAAGCACTTACATAATAGTTATGGGTGATAGACTTTCAATTATAAGATCCTTAAGCATATCATTGAATGCATTCGATACAAAGATTTAGTTTTCTCAATTCGTTCATAAACGAATAATTAATTTTGTATCGAAATTTAATGTAGCACCTCTCTAACTGTTACTGTCCAAGGAGACATGGTAGTTGACTTTATCACAATAGGTCTTCTATATATAATTTATATGGAGTTATTAAACTTATGAGTCCACTGATAAATTTTCAACAACATTTAGTGGACTATTGCTTTGTGATCAACAACATACTATGTCATTACATCTTAGGTTGTTGTTATCAGTACATTATGACTCCTCCATGAGATAGGTTTTGTCTGCTGTCATAAGGATATTCCCCTGAAATTACATTTTGTCATCTTTGAATATTACAAAGTTAGAGTAATCAACCGATTTGAGTTCTCACTTCATAAGATGCTTCACATTAATCTAGACATATCTAGTGTGTTGCAATGTGAGTAATATCTAAACGAGTATAGACTTAAACTAAATAAGGCTTCTAATTAATGAAGCGTAAGGAAATAATCTCATTTACCCTATTATCCTCTAAAGGAGAGCAATATTGTTTGTTACATATGTAAGGACCCATTTAAAGTTAAACTTATGGAACAAAAATAATGTCTCATTGGGTCTATCTCGGTATGTTATGATATCTATTACATAAGAGATATCTCTAAGATCTATTATATCAAAGTTTGTTTTAACAATGCTTTGACTTATGCAACATATACTTGTCAAAAGAATGTCATTTATATATAGACAAATTTAATTTAGTTGCTCCCACTCATCTTGAGGTAAGTACATTAATCCACTTGGTTCTTGATGAAAATAATTGTGTTAAGATTTCATCGCATTATGATGTTTGCATTAACCCATACATAGATTTTATCGGCTCATAGACAAACGGTTCTTTAACCTTAAGTTTAGAACTTTCAGGTTATTTTATAAACATGTAAATATGTCAGCCAGTTGTTAGGAAAGTTGTTTTAATGTTCAACTAATGTAACTCTAAATTGTTATAAGCTACCAGAACAGTGATGATCCTTAAAAAACTTTTGTAATATAGGTAAGAAGATTCTTTGATAATTTATCTCTTCATGAGTATAACCGTTGACAATCAATCATGCATCTTGGTGTCTTAATGCTTATATTACGATTTGGTTTGATTATGAACACTCTTAGGTAATTCAATCAAATCCCGTACGTTATTCGAACACTACCAGTTTTACTATAAAACAATTTTATTCCATTGAGAAGATTGATTGACGCTAATGGTTTAATTAGAAGAGATAGGATCACTAACTTTTCCAAAACCACTTCAACATTAGTTAGGGAGGTTATGTAATCATCAAAGTTAGTAGGTTTTTAAACCTAGATGACCTCCTGAGTTGATTATTGGGTTTATTAGAAGTTTCCATTTTGTGGATTAGCTCTTGGTTAGGTTGCTATCATTTTCAGGTTTCTAAGTGTGTAAGTTGGTGCAGTATGATGTACAAGAGGTGTAAACGGAGTTAAATTCTGAGTAAAATTTAATGACTCTCTTCCCCCGCCTCTTGTATTCCTTGCAAGTTATGATAAAGACTTTACTGCTCCCACTGACCTTTGAAGTCTTTAGGAACTCAACATGCTTAGGGCCAATATTTAACGGCCAACATATTCTAATAGAGAAACGAATTAATGACGTTAGTCGTTGTAGTTTCTCTTGTTGAGGATTATATTAGTTTAGGTAAGAAATCCAAGTGTGCCCACAATTAAGCAACAATGAAACTTTTGTAAGAGTAGCATTAGATTTTAAGGAGACAAGTTTTGATGAAACATTGCCGAAACGGAGCAGTGTCTTGTACAAGAGGGGTAAATTGAAGTAATGTGAAGTTTTCACTCCCCCACCTCTTGCAACTTTTGCAAGTTATAATTAAGAAACTTAATGCTCCCACTGATCTTTGATATCTCTAAAATTTCTACAAGAGAAATTTCAATGAGGTACGTAACGTGGTAACGTATCATATATATGTTAGACTTTACTTGATTTCCTTAATATCCAGAGGTCATAATAAGCTTAAGGACATATTTATGGATAGATTTCTTTAAGACTATGGGCCATATGAGACAAATTTAGATACAAGTGGATAGTCTTTAAATGATAAATGAATTGTGTCTGAATATTCCACTTTGAATAAGTTTCAGGAATGTCAATGAAACATAACTTATTCCTTAAGCCAAAATATTTATGGCTTTTAATATCATGATTTAAAATCACTTAAAATGAGATTAGATGGAAAAATCATCCTCATTAACCATGTCATGATTTCTCATGAATTTCGGTTACATTGAATGAAATTTATAGGTCTCACTTTTCTTTTGTCAAATTCTTATTTGTATGATAAGAAAAGTTGTGAAAGTGTAAGGTATCATCTAGTTTCATCTTATTAATGTTTCTATTCAGATATTGAGAACAAAGAATATGAGAGTTTAAGGTAAGTGTGACTTTATGTTGACTATGCAAACCTCACAACTGTCATAATATAACTTTAGTATTGATACTAAATTCTGATTAATTTCCAGGATATGTAATGTATCATAAAGCGTAATTAGAAGACAACTTTTCATGGTTCTTATAGCCTTAACATTTAGTTTTGTCACTAACTCTCATGTTAGTTATTTGTTGAATTCAAGGAAACATTTAGAACTAGAGTCAACCTATCAGGTGTTAATTGGAATATTAAAATTATCAGACTTAAAGATCATTAAAAGGCGACTACCTATTTTATCCAACTATTCTTTTGAATTATGGATAATGTCTTTGTTTATGCCTAATGGCATAATTACCAGTGAGTTTCTCCCTTGAAGAACCTTAGAGTTGGAATTACTACTTGTATTTTGTCTATGAACCTTAGAAGTATCCTCTTTTAGGTTTTAGTGGTAGTGATGTTAATTACTTCTTATTTTCCAGTTTTAGGCATTTCTTTTCCTGTACGTATGTTGCTGATCAACACACTCATTTTCCCTTGATACTTTTGAGTGTAATAGTTGATTTATAAGGCATCAAATTGTACTAGTGAAAAACTTAGTAGTAATGCACTGGAAAAAAATGTACTTATTTCCATGCGTAAGCCCTTTATTTTATGCGTCATGGTATTGTACATTATGATTTATTCACGGATACCATTTAACCTTTGTAGTTTAGAATTTGAAGTGAAGACATGCACCTTAGGAGTTCCTCTGATTATTCCATAAAATTAGATTAGTCTTAGGAAAAACATTAATTTGGAACAACTTTAGTGATAGCAGTTATGTTAAATGAGTTCTTGATTATCATAAGAGACATCATGTTCGACTTATCCTATTCATTATACTCTACTTTGCTTCTGTAGCACTTTTATCAGAAGAGAGCAATAGGATTATCGTGTCTTAAGGGATAATCAAGGATTTAATTCAAGAGATAATTTTATAGAAACCTTAAGTAAAGCAAAACATATTAGGTTTAGGAATTAAAGTGGAAGAGATACTGATTTATAGAAGAAAGTTACAGTGAGTAATGTTATGGGGTGTTAAAGATAAGGCAGACAAAAAATGATCATAAGATCAGTGAAGGATCATTAATGTGAGGATCATTATTTGAAGAAGTTGTGATATGTCTATTACTAACATCAAAATAATAGACTTAGTTAAAATTCTACTTAAATGAAGACAAATCAGCTTTGGGCAGAAGTGTAATCATCTAAGTATGTGTGCAAAGTAATTGTGACAAATCAGCTTTGGCCAGAAATGAGACAATCACTTTAATTTTGCACTTGTTATGTAACATCCGTAAAAAAACCGGATTATCCAAACCCGTTTCGTTTATTTAACCGAATAATCAGTTATAAATTTTGTCGCGTATTTAATGCTCAAATTAATTTTTATACAATACATAATTAATACACAATTTAGAATTTAAAAACTATAATTGATAAAAAGAGAAAATAAAATAAATAAAAAAAGAAAACCGGCTGCCGGGTTTCGAACCCGGGTTAGCCGGAAGACTCAACCAACAAAGACTTAACCACTCCACCACTTGAGTTGTTTGTTGTTATATCGAAACAATTAAAACATATAATGAAACTCGAAATCAAATTCGGTCATCAGCGCGCCCAAATCGCTCTCGCCGGAAATTCTGACGATTTCGCCAATTATCGACGGTTTCCTTTGACTTAACGAATGTATTAACATCAACATCGGTTATAACCGATGTCTAATCCCGCGACATCAGTCATAACCGCCGGAGAAAAGCTGACCACGAATCAAGACTAAAATCAGACCCAATTCATCGTGATTCTTCCCTATAAATACACACCCAAGTCTCTGGAAATCATTTCGCTCAAAATCGCACCATTTCTCGAATCAATTTCACTCGCCGGAGATTTTCTGCAATCGCTGGACTTTTGCCGGAAAACCGAGACTTACATCAAAACGGTAAATACCTCGACTCTTTCGGTTTCAATCCATTGTTAGACTATTACTAACTTCAATCCATCAACCAGAATCAATCCCAGACGACGTAGCCGGAATATCCTGCACTAGCCGGAAAACCTCTGGAATTTCCAAAATCACGTTGTGAATCAGTATAATCATTTAAACCTTCTGTTAATCCTTGTTTAGTAATCCAATTTCACAACTAATCGATCAAAACTGTTAATTGATTCAATCAGACGGAATATACAAATCAGAGCCGACGACCATTGCCGGAATTATGAGAAATACAGTCTGATCGGTACATTCGATTCCTTAACTCTTCTTATCCTTTACATTTCAACCAGTAATATGTTCGATGAACGATTTAATCAAGAACAAAAGAATATCGGTCGTCTGAGTCTTTGAACGAAGAAGACGAAGTCGACGATGTTTATAAGATTAATTAAAACAAGTTATTAAACCGGGTTAGACACATAGTCCAGCGGTGGACTGTGTGCAAACAATTAGCACACGTCTCGAGTTCGATCCCTGACACAACCTCACTCTCTGAAATAAAAATGTTCTTTTTAAACTGAACCGGATCAACTCGCTGTAAGATGTTAAGTTTAATAAAAATCAGTATAATAACCAGGTTAGACACACAGTCCAGCGGTGGACTGTGTGCAACGCTAAACAACGGGTCCCGGGTTCGAGACCTGTTGTTGCACCGGTCCGACATAATTAAAACCCTTTTTAAAATAAATGATTTCTGAATAAAATTAAATAGTGTATAAATATAATTAAAAACAGAAATATTTCGGGTTAGACACGTAGCTCAGTTGGTAGAGCTGCGTGCACGCGTACGGGAGGTCACGAGTTCGAGCCTCACCCAGCGCATATATACACAAAGTCCGAACCGGTCAACGGTCAAAGTCAACGGTCAATGGTCAACCCAAAAAGTCAACATATTTTTTATATTTTTATTTATTTGTTTTATTTAAAAATCAATTAAAAATACTTAAAAATAACATTTTTAAAGTTAGAAAGTGACCTTAATCTCACAAAAATAAATCTAAAAATCCAATTAAAATTGTTAATAAAAATCCTTTTATTTACCGAACCACTATGTTATTATTTAGGTTAGTTCCGCTCGTGGTTAAATCCAAATTCGTGCGCTTTCATCATCAATCCAAGAAACGCAACCACTGTGAGTGAATTCTTACAAATTCCCCTTTTTATTCATGTTTTAGGGTGTATCATGTGTCGCTTAAATTAATTCGCTTATTCAAACTCGTGCTATACCATAATATGATCTAAACTTAGAATGTAAATATTGTTTGTTGTTATGTATTACATATTGTCAAGTTGTATGCAAATTATTTGTTAGGCCCATCAGTTCCTCTTGGGAGACGAGTTGAACAACGCGTGCCTCAAAACTCATTCACTAGGCCCATCAGTTCGTTGAACAACGCGTGCCTCAAAACTCATTCATTAGGTTCATCAGTTCCTCGTGGGAGACGAGTTGAACAACGCGTGCCTCAAAACAATCAATTGTTGTATGTGTGTGCAATATTTAATATTATGTGGTTTGTAAATAAATTTACATCTACATTTACTCATATGTGATTATGCACTTTATTTTATAATCAATACAATAAACACGTTTAAATATTTTCATAGGATTCACTCGCCAACTTTTTGTTGATCCAAAAACCATTTTTTACACATGATACAGGTGAACAGGATGAAGCAAAGAACACATAGAAAATTGCCTTAGAAGAAAAATAATGAAGACTAGAAAGATGTATAGAACATGTTGTACTTGTATGATTTGATTGTATGATCTTCTTTAAAATTGTAATAATAAATATGAAACATTATAATAAATGTCATGAGCTTTGATGAAAACCCAATCATGCCCCGATCACCTATTTCCGCTGCGGGTCGGGGTGTGACATGTTAAGTACGCTAGACATGAATGAATTAAATCAGCTTTGGCCAGAAATAAGACATTCACGTTTATAATGCATAATTAACATAGCTTTTGTAATACTTGAACAATAAATAGATGCATCAAATCACCTTTGGGCATAAGTGATACATCAGAAGCTCATTCAAGTTAAGCTATTTGGTTTTGTAAAAGGATATTTGATTATGTTTAATTAAGTATTTACAAAACCATTTATGTAATAGCAAACCCCATGAGGGGTGCAGGGGAACAACGTATCCCCGCACGGGGTTAGGGGCAGAGCCCCAAGCTGAAAATTAGTTCACAATAATAGCCTAATGTAGTAATAAGATTTCGGATAAAATATTGGATTTCGGATGAAACTCGAATTAGTCTGAGATAGGTATCTCGGATGAGTTTCGAATTAGTCCGAGATAGGCATCTCGGATGAGACTCGAATTAGTCCAAGATGGTGATCTCAGATGAGACTCGAATTAGTCCGAGATAGGCATCTCGGATGAGTTTCGGATTAGTCCAAGATGGGCACCTTAGATGAGTTTCGAATTAGTCCGAGATGGGCATCTTGGATGAGACTCTGACTAGTCTGGGATGGGCATCTCGGATGGATCTCTGATGAGACAGACTTGAATTAGTTCGAGATGCTCATCTCGAATGGATCTCTAATGATACTCGAGTTAGTTCGAGATGGGCATCTCGAATGGATCTCTGATCCATCCGAAACTTGTTCTCCAAGATTTCGATTTCTCTAATCATGGCAGATAGTTGTGATAAGTTTTGAAATTTGAAAATTAAGGGATTGTGGGATAATTTGTTTCCTTTTTAATGTCAATTTAGTTTATCTAATTATTTCAAAAATTATATCCTTTTATAACAATAACAGATTTCGAAAAGTTTTAATTAGATAAAATAGAAAAAAACCAAGAAAGACACCCAATAATCCGAATTCGTTCCAAAATATAGGAATTTCTTCGAATTTCATAAGAACACGTGATGAACCCTAAAAAATTAAAACATCATCTTGAATCCGAAATCTAAAATTTTAAGTTTTGTAATACAAATGTCGGGACAATAATGTGATTAAACATCCCTTTAGAACATAAAATTCATGAATTTTAAAGGTTTTATCCGAATTCTTGTTCTTAAGTTTTATCAGTTTTTCATAAAGTTTGTTTTCCAGATTCATGGAAACAAACAGAACTGATTTATCAACATGTGCTCTGATACCACATGTTGATCAGTTCTGTTTAAACATAATGGAAAACATGAATGAAATACCTGTGACGGCTGACAGGCCAGCAGAGAATCCAGTCAGAGACGCAGCAATGGAGTTCGACATCTTTGTCAGTATGATCTGGTTCCTCCTTAGGGTGTAAGATTATGATGGTGATAACCGAACTAGGGATGAATTCTGTTTTGGTTATGGAGAGAGAGATAGGGCGATATGATGTTACACTACTACAAAAAGAGGCATTTGCTGTGAAATTTTGCCACTGGGAAAAAATGGTGGCAAATTTTGCTATAGATTAGCTACAAACACATTTTGCTACGGATTAGCTACGAACTTCTGTTGCAAAATGAATTTCGTAGCAAAACTCATAGCAAATCTGTAGTAAAATTGATTAGATGAATATAGAACACATAATGTAGCAAAACCGATAGCAAAACCATAAAAATAAGTATTTAGAAATAAACTAAAAAAGTAAAATAAAATTTATAGCAAAATCGATGGCAAAATTGTGAAAATATATATAATAAAAAAAACTTAGCAAAATTGGTAGCAAAGTCCATAGCTAAATCATAAAAATAAATATCTAAAATTGAACTAATTGAGGTTAATAAAACGGAAGCAAATCGATAAGTAAATAAGGTTTGTAGAGAAATTGGTAGCAAAAACTAGAAAAATTATTAAAAAGTAACGTTGCAAAATCTGTAGCAAATCCATAGAAAAATTCATTGCAAAAATAAGAAAAAAAAGTATTCAAAAAATAATTTACTAATATCCATAACAAAATACGTTGCAAAAACAAAAAAAAAATAACATTAATTAATAATAGTGGAAACAAAATACATAGCAAAACTAACAAAATAAATATTAAAAAAAAACACATAAGAAATTCCATAGGCAAAAATGGGCAAAAGAAATATTAAAAAATAATTAATAATATATACAATAGAAAAATCAAGAGCAAAAATATTAAATATTTAAAAATAGTTAAAAAAAAGTCAATTTTAGACGGACTGATGTAAACATAAATATATTTAATATAGCTATCTCATACAAATAATTACATGTACAAAATTAAGCATAAGGATGAGCAAATGGTGCTGGGTGCCGGTATGGAATATATTTGGCACCGGCTTTTGACGTTTTGGTACCGATATTTATTGGTTTTAACACTCAAATATGAATATCGTACCAGGTATTTTCGGTACCGGTACCCATTTTTTTGATTTTCAATACTAGTTGACACCAAACTCATCCCTAGTTAAACATATTAGATCATTCTTTTAATTGATTTCTATAACGTTTTCATATTATTTGCATTCATTTTATAGAAAAATATAATGTAGCAAAATCGGTAGCAAAACCATAAAAATAAGTATTTAGAAATTAACGAAAAAAGGTAAAATAAAATTTGTTTAAAAACAGTAGCAAAATTGTGAAAATAAATATTATAACAAAAACTTAGTAAAATTGTATCAAAATTCATAGCTATATCATGAAAATAAATATTTAAAAAGTAACTAATAAAGTTAGAAAAAAAAACTGGTAGCAAAATCATAAGTAAATAAAGTTCGTAGAGAAGTTGGTAGCAAAATATAGAAAAAAAATACCTAAAAACTAACGTAGTAAAATCTGTAGCAACATCCATAGCAAAATTTATTGCAGAAAATAAGAAAAAAAAGGTAAAAGAAATTAATTTACTAATATTGATAGCAACATCCTAGCAAATTACGTTACAAAAACAAAAAAAAATATTTTAAAATTTATTGATAATAGTAGTAGCAAAATCCATAACATAATTAACAAAATAAATCTTAAAAAAATACAATAAAACGCGTAAGAAAATCCATAAGCAAAAATTGACAAAAGAAGTGTTCAAAAAAATAACTAATAATACATATAATAGAAAAATCAAGAGCAAAAATATTAAATTCTTGAAAATAGTTTAACAAATTCAATTAATATAAAAAAATATAACATATAGAATCGGTAGTAAATTTTGTACCAAAACCATAAAAAAATAAGTATTTAGGAATTAAATAAAAAACATAAAATAAAATTCGTAGCAAAATTATGAAAATAAAATTAATAAAAAAACTTTATAAAATTGGTAGCAAAATCCATAAATACATCATGAAAATATATATTTAAAAAAAACCAAAGAAGGTAAAAAAATCGCTAGCAAGATTGAGAAAAGAAATATTGAAAAAATAAGTAAATAAAGTTTGTAGCAAAATTGGTAAGAAATTCTATAAAAAAAACATAAAAACTGACATAGTAAAATCTGTAGCAACATTCATAACAAAATTCGTTGAAAAACAAGAAAAAAGTATTTAAAAAATAATTTACTAATATCTCTATTGCAAAAACAAGAAAACAAATATTTTCAAGTTAATTAAAAATGTTGATAACAAAATCCATAACAAAACTAATAAAATGAATATTCAAAAACAATACAATAAAACCTGTATGAAAATCCATAGCAAAAATTCGAAAAAGACATCTTGTTTAGTAAATGAGACTGAGCTCGAGCTTTTCTTATCGAGCTCGAATCGTCTCGCAAGCCTAAATGAGCCTGCTGTTTATGTAAAAAATTAAAATATTTAAATAATTTACTATTTATAAAATTATGAAAAAATAACTAAATTATATAAATAAATATTAGTTATAACTAATATAAATCAATTACGAAATATAAAATTCGCCGAGTCTAGATTTCATAAGTTAAACAAGTTTGAGCCTAGTCGAGCTTAGGCTCAGCTTGTTTGCACCTTTACATGGCACCAATTTGGGCATGTATACTCCATTGGGCTAGAGATGCATAAATCGAGTATTAGGCCGTGTAGGTCCACTTGGAGGATCAAGATTAACCTACTTCTTGTTTATGCAACACAAATATAAGTGCGGAATCCTCGTAAGTATGCAAACCAAAACAAAGTAAGAACACATGATAACCAAAGATCCAATATCTTGATTAACTGAAGAGAACTGATACAAACATATACAAACAATGTTCATACACTCTCATGCAACACACTCTTGCTCTTGTGTCTCTCTCTAGTATAGCTCTAGTCTCTCTAGAAGGCAACTAGCTCTATCCGATTTTCTCTTGCTCCATACTGAGAAGTGCATGTCTGCTTATATAGTGTTCACACCTAGCAACAGTACGAAGTATGTTGCTCGTCATACGAAACACCAAAAGACACGAAGAACATCCTCCAAAGATACTCGTACGAACAAGCTGGTTCGTATGAGCATCAACTAGCTCGTACGAAACAACAGTATGCTTGTTTAGAGGGACTCATTCGTATGAATGGTAGGTGGCTCGTACGAGCATCGTACAAAGTATTCCCACTCACACATAGATGTCTTCTTTGGAGAACGTGTCACAGACATCACGGACACAAGACTCAACAGTATACACACATGTAACTGTTTTACACAGATAAACTAATCATCATACTAAACGAATATAGGAGGATATCTTGATTTGGTTGACACGACCAAACTATACAGACACAGTAAACAAAGACCGTACAATTACAGACGTAACTAAGAACAAGCAACAGACACAAAAGTGTATCAACAAACTCCCCCTTTGCTGTTGCTTGGTCTTCGGTCTTTGGTCTTCATACTGAATGGCTTGGAGTATCAACAAACTCCCCCTGAAGATATGCTATCCAACGTTGATAGAACATCAGGTCTTCAAAACTTTCCAAAACATCAAACATTTCCTGTTTCCTCTTGAGTACCACTGGAGGTAACTGGATCGCTCACGATCTGCTGCGCATTAGATTCTACCACTGGAATTGAAGCAGAAACTTTTGATTGTGAGGATGTGGCCGAAGCATCAGGATTGCCAGTGTCTTCACTAACCTGATCATGTTTTTGCTAGATCTCCTACGCTTTGCATCTATCATTCCATAACCCTCTTTCTGCTCATTTCAAATGCGTCTTTAATACCGTTAAAGCCTTCAACCAGTGTAGCATTACGAGAATGATACCATTCCCTCAAGTCATTATGCTTAGCAGCTAATGTTTCCGCAGATCGTTGTAAAGCCACACTACGTTCTTTCAGTCTATTTATCTCAATCCCCTGAGAGTTATCAGCTGCCTTCATCTGTTGTAGCTGAGTTGCTTTTTCAGCATCTGCATCCTTCAGTCGCTCATTTTCTTTTCTTAGTGTGCAATTTTAGAATCATGTTTTCTAACAGTCTCTTTCAAAGAGTTTATCTCCAATTGTTGTTTGACAATTGTGTTCTGATTTGAAGATATAAACTCTGAATGCTTGTTAATCTGGATTGCCGCAGCTTGCAACTAGAGAACAGAAAATCCACTTTCTCATCATTTTCCATTTCTGAGAACAAACGACTGCTTCGTTTTGTATTTTGTTGATGAGGTGTAGACTGGGATTGTTGAGCTGAAGAAGTAGTAGGTTACGATCAAACTGGAGTATCTTCAGCCGAAGGTGTTTCAGCTGCTGTGGTATTTGAAGGTTGTGGTTCAGAAGTTGTAGTGGGTTCCGTCATTGCAGGTTCAGTCTCCTCTGTTGTAAAGGTAGGCTGGACTTCTGCAACTGGTTCTCTTACACCATCATTACCAACATTATCACCGTCATCATCATTACCAATTCCCTTTTTATAACCAAACTTATCTTCGATCATCTTTTTCAAGATTGGTTCTTCATTATCTGAATCACTGTTATCATGGCGCCACTTGTCGTTTTCTGGTGCAGTATATTGATCATTTGCCAGAAAACCGATTAACTTACGAGGAGGTGTGCTTTCCTTGTATCGTTTTGCTGCCACACCCCTAAAGATTTTCAACGAATGTTCCATCATAACTTCAACTTTTAAAACATCGTTGTCATTCTTCGGAAGATTCGAATGTTGCTCATTCAAGATCATTTGGAGAAAACGAGGATACATCCAAAACTTGTTTCCACCATATCCGGTTCTTCTCAGGTTTTCCTTCATGTTTGCAAAAATATACTTTGAAACACTGAACGGTTTGTTCAATGCCAAAGCTATCATCATTCCAACCAAGTCGTTATTTACCATGTCATAACCACTTCGTCTGTTGCTCAAACACTGAATTAAAACATGTAGAAAGAACTTGTATCGGAGTGGCAACCATGATATGTTTAGTTGTCCCATGAGGAAATCTCCAACACATTTCATTCTGAGCAAACATCCACGTTGACACTTCAATGGTACTGAGAATGGAGCTTCAGGATTATCACCAAGCTGTAATATGAGTTAATGGTTTCAACAGTGACATCACGTTCAAGTCATTTACTTTCCCGCTGATAAGTTCCTGCCCATTCACTTCAACAACTTTCGCTGAATCCCAAAATTCCTTGATCAACGTCTTGTATACTGTAGTCTTGTACGTGAGAGCATAATGTATCCTTGAGTTGCGCAAAAACTTCATTATACCATTGTACTCAGTAAATTTGTCTTCCAGATCCAAGTAGGCCACCATGTTATGTCTAGGTTCCGACATAATTTCCACTTCTGACTTTTCAATCCTCTTTGTTGCTTGTTTTCTTTTATGTTCCTTTTGTTCCATTCTGTACACATACAACAACTAGGATAAGAACACAAATTTATTAGGGAATATACACAAAAGTTTTATTCCAAACTTTCTGTATGTATATATTCCCTGAACAAAGAACCACTGACTCATACGAATAACAGTTTATTCATACGAAGAACAACTCATTTTTACGAACTCTTGATTAAGTCAAACATTTATTCGTACGAATAGCTGGCTCGTACGAGCGATGTGTTATTCGTGTGAATGATGTTTCATTCGTACGAATCTAATTCGTACAAACAACTTCAAGAGAAGTTACTTTTTTTTCGGTTAAAATGATTCTTCGTACAAACAACTTCAAGAGAAGTTACTTTTTTCGGTTAAAATGATTCTTCGCTTAAATTTTGTTGTTCAAGTCAGTCAAAGTCACCTGGTCAGATAATGTTTAAGTTTTTCATCTTCAAAATATGCCAACATAGTTAAGTATACCTTAAACAAATCAAAAACAACTTTAGGAGAGGTGTAAAGATGACACGAGCAAGGTGAAAGTGAAGTTCTACCAAAGAACTTCATCACCTTTTATACCACATCATGATACTCGTGCGAAACAACCTTAGTTCGTACGAAGAGATCCAAATGTACAAGACCCAACTGTCATTCGTACGAAGCACAATGGCTCGTACGAATGATGTGATTCGTACGAGTCCAAGTTTTTCAAAACTGGACTTTCAGTTCTTCGAGGACCTTAGGTTTTTCGCTAACCTGTTTAGAACTTTGCACAGATCCACACTAATCAAAATTAAGTTATGAAAAATGCTTGTTAAACATATTTTGTTCTTGTGAGATGAGTTTACCCGTTATAAGAAAGTACATTTATGAAGTTATGATATCAAAGCGAAAGGTTTTTAGGGCGTATCTTGGTAGAAAACTCTTGAGCTTCAATTTTGGCTAATTAAAAAAGAACTTACTTAAACAACAAAGTAAACTAAACTAAAATAACTACTAACAAATAAAACTAAACTATATATAGATACTAGCTAATCTTTTTTAGAGTTTCAAGGAAAGAGAATCATACCAGCTTTTAATATTGTCAGAACGAGTTTTGTTTAAAACATCAAATTAAATAAATAAATAAGCATTCTACTATGATTATCGGTATTGTTGTCCATGTAAGCTCAGCTTATCAGATGTAATTATGATTAGGAGATATGATTAAGGTATGAATTATACTTACTAGCCGGTGTTCAACCACTTCACGACACATTCCCGTATCAAGATATGCACGAGAGAAAATCTTACCGGTGATATACTGCTTATCATCTGTTTTGACGTATATGATGTGAGATACTCACTTATTTTGATTGAAAACAAGCCCTATGTGATTAAATCACTTATTTATGAGGAACTTGATTTTCAAAGGCATGCAGGGCAGAGGAGTAAGTCCATGAACACGTTAGTACCATTGTACCGACAAAGAGACGAACTTAGCTCCCGCATAAAGCTGTGATATTATCACTTATTTGGTGATGAATTTTATCACTTATTTTTGGGTGGATGTGATATGTTTATCACTTATTGAAGGTCGTATGCAGTATTTACACGTATATATGGTATCATGAAGTTCTAGACTTGCGTCACCGTTATTTTTCGCAAAAGATTCAACCATGATACCCAGATGATAAGTCAGCATAAAGACCGCATATCTCAAATCCTCGGCATACTATCAAATGAAATTTCGGTACCAAGACCATATGCCAATGAATGGTTCCCACCTGGCTTGTAGTCCGTTATGTTTATATCAACCTGTACATTTTAATCTGATTGTGAGCCTACCGATACATCATTAGTAAAGCTACTTATCAATTTTCATTTTGTGTCTTTGACTGTTTATGACAGATCATTGGTGTATTTCATCATCTTCACTTATCTATCCAAGAAACTTATTTTTTGATTTTTGGTTTTTCTATCGTTTTTGTATTTTTCTAAAATTTTCTTCCCCTTAAATAAAGAAGGTAATAAAAACTTAAATTAAATAAAAGACATATTTTTGTATTTTTGCATTTTCTCATGTTTTTGTATTTTCTTGAAATATTCTCCCCCTAAAATATAAAACTAAGAGAAAATAGAAAATCTTTTTGTAATTTTAGATTTTGAAGAAAATATTTACGAAAAGCGATTAGCCAAGGATGAATTACTTGGGTTTCACCTTGATGCCATTGACCAAAAGTAGATAATCAAAAGAGATTTATCAAAAGCTTTTGTAGACAGGTCGGCACGTTGGTGATCGGTGTGGATTTTAACAATATTGATAAGTTTCTTTTCATAACAATCTCGTATGAAATGATACTTAATCTCAAGTGTTTGGTTTTTGAGTGCTGTACAGGATTACGAGTGATCTGTAAAGTAGCTTCGTTATCAACAAAAATAGGAGTAGTTAGAAATTCAAAACCATAGTCGCACATTTGTTGTTGGATCCATAGAACCTAAGACAGCAACTAGAAGCCGATATATACCCAGGCTCACAAGTTGACGTAGCTACACAAGTCTGCTTTTTGCACTGCCACGTGACTAGGCGATTTCCCAAGAACTGACATCCCGCTGATGTTGATTTTGCATCGATCTTGTAGCCACCATGATCAGATTCACTGAATGTTGTCAAATCAAAGTTATCATCCTTAGGGTACCAGAGACTAGTGTCCGGTCGGCCCTTCAGATAATGAAAGATTCTTTTCACAGCCATCTAATGAGAAACCTTCGGACTGGACTGGTAGCGAGCTAGAAGAAATGTTGGATACATTATATCGGGTCTTGAAGCAGTAAGATACATGAGTGATCCGATCATAGCACGATAAAGAGATTGTTCCACATGTTCACCCATTCCATCAGGAGTAATCCCATGATTTGAGCTAATGGAGTTCCCAAGGGCTTTGAGTCTTCTATTTGAAATCGTTTGAGAATATCCCGACGTACTTGGTTTGATGGATGAAAATCCCTTCCTTAGATTGTTGAACCTGCAAACCTAAAAAGAAAGTCATTTCTCCCATAGCGCTCATCTCGAACTTCTCCTGCTCAAATTCTTTGCACATTTCTCGTTGGTCGACCCAAAAATAATATCATCAACATACACCTGCACCAGCAATAAGTCCTCATTCTATTCCTTGATGAAGAGAGTACAGTCGATCAAACCACGTCGAAACCATTCTTCAGAAGATAGGAAGACAACGTTTCATACCAGGCCCGTGGAGATTGATGAAGACTATATAGTGCCTTGTTGAGAAGCCAAACCTTGTCAGGATGGATTGATCTTCAAAAGCCGGCGGTTGCTCAACGTATACTTCTTCTTCAACCACACCATGAAGAAATGCACTTTTCACATCCATTTGATGAACGGTTAACTTCTTGTAGGATGCATAAGCCAGGAAAATTCTTATGGCCTCAAGACGAGCTAACGGTGCATAAACTTCATTGTAATCAATTCCCACTACATGATTAAAGCCTTGGACAACCAATCTTGCTTTGTTTCTCACAACAACACCTCGGTCATCCTTCTTACATTTGTAAACCCATCTTGTACCAATCTTCTTATAGTTGTCTGGCCTGTCAACCAATTTCCACATGCCTAACTTCTGAAACTGCTGAAGTTCTTCTTGCATCGCTTCAACCCATGAGTCTTCTTTCATAGCCTCCTTCCAAGATTTTGGTTCAACTTGGCAGACACAGCAGGCAAAAGACCAATCATTCTGTTCCCCAGATTCCCTAATAACGGAATACAAACCAGCTGATTATTCCTGAGCTGATTACGAGTCTGCACACCACTCTGGACATCTCCTATGATATTCTGTTGAGGATGGGTATTATGAATTCGAGTTTCAGGAACATCAGGAACTCGAGAATTTATACCCAAATTGTTGATATTTAAATCAACAGCTAATTCGTTTGCTGGATTTGATGAAGACGTAGATGCATGACCTTCAGTAGTCCCTAGATTCTAAATATTTGATCGTGACATCTGAAATTCCAGGAACCGGAGCAGAGGTAGCTTCATTTGTATCATGGAACTCATCATCTTCTGACGAAATTGTAATCAGCAGCATCTTCGAATTCCTCATTCTGAACAAGATTGTTAACAGAAGTAGACACTTGAGGTTAACAATAATTGGTCGAACTAATGACGAGTCAACTGTAGTATCACTTTCCAGTAGCATTTGAACAGCTGCAGATGCATCATCAAAAGTTGGAGATTAAAGGAGTTAAACAGTCCATCATAGTCAAACATCCAAGGAGCACCCGAAGCTTCTTACTGATTCAGTGTATCTTTGAACCTTGACTTCACCCATTCTTCAATCTTCTTTGTTGACAAATTCCACACTCTGAAATTAGGAGTAGCATATCCAAGAAAGAAACCTTCGATAGCCTTCGGGCCAAATTTACCATGTGGATCAATCATAGTGCATGGAGCTCCAAAAGGTTCTAAGAAAGAAACATCTGGTTTCCTTTTATGTAACAACTCGAAACATGTTTTCCCGTGCCTCTTCACCGTAAGAACTCTATTCATCGTATAACATGCAGTAGCAACAGCTTCTCCCCAAAGTTGAACGGGAAGTTCTGATTCTACCAGCATAGTTCTTGCTATTTCAATCATAGTTCTATTTTTCCTCTCAGCGACACATTTTGCTGTGGAGTGTATCGAGAACTGTACTCATGTAGAATGCCTTTAGAAGAACATCCATAACTTGATTCTTGAATTTGGTGCCAGTTGTCGCTTCTGATTCTCCTTATCTTCAAATTGTATAAATTTTCAAGCAGCGTCAGGAGATTCTTGAGGATTTCAGGAACTTCACTCTTGTGTGCCAACATATTTACCCATGAAAATCTTGAGTAGTCATCAGTAACTACTAAACAATATGAATCACCAAAGGTAGTCTTGTGTTTCGTAGGTCCAAAAAAGGTCCATATGAAGACGTTCCAGAGGCATATTCACGTGTTAATCTTCTTCACAGGATGAGATTTTCTTGTTTGTTTTCCCTTTTGGTATGATACACAGACGTCTTGTAGATGAAAGTTTTTCACTGGTACACCATTCACAAGATTATTTTTCACTAAATAGTTCATTTCCTCAAGTGAATGTGTCCCATTCGTCTGTGCCAAGAGATTGATTCCTTTTCGGTGGCTTAACATGTGACTTGTGTAAAAGTGGTAATAGCTTGGCTCATCTCAAGAATATACAGGTCATTAATTCTTGGAGTCGATAGGAGAATCCATTCTTTGGGAATCTTGAAACCAGGTTTCAGCACATAACATCCGGCATCATCAAAATGAACCGTGAACTTCTTGTCGCAGATTTGAGAAACGCTAAGAAGATTGTGATCAATTTGTCGAACATAATTGATCTTATCAAAGCTAACAACACCATTGGATACCATTCCTTCTCCAGTGATGTATCCGCCTTTATCTCCAGCAAAAGCAACATAGCCTCCTTGAATGCTTTTCACATCATAAAGGAGCCTTAAGTCGCCTATCATGTGTCCTCGATGCTCCACTATCAACAATCCAATGACTATTCACAGTTCCTCCTAGAACACCCTGCACATTAAAAAAAACTGATCAATTTGAGATGGGACCCAAGCCTTAGTGGTCTTGGGTCGACCCTTATCATCAAGAAATGCGATTTCTATTTCTTGATGATTTGAAAATTGTGTGCCTCCTTTGAACCATCACCGGTCTTAGGTTTCCAAGATTTTTGAAATTTACCAGAATGACTATTATTTACATTTTTAACACCTTCTAGTTTTATTAAATTTGAAGAACTTGGTTTCCTTTCTAAAGGATCCGATTTTAATGCTTTTTCAATTATTTTTACTTGTTTACGTTTCTGTTTTTCTTCTTATTCTTTAACAATGCGTTTGTCTTGTTTTGGAGAAACAGATCGACGTTGACAAGTTGGTTCAGGAGGGGCTTTCTCAATAAATCTAGGCTTTGCTGGGTTTGTACAATTCTTGATTATGTGGCTGAATCTCCACATTTAAAACAAGTCTCTCCTCTCAACAAACTTAGGAGATCCTATTATGTGACTTGAGGTTGAACTTGTGGGTCTTGAGGTACTTGGTTTATTTTACACCATTTGTATGTTGAGTGTTATTGTTTTCACTGTTACGCTTTAAAATCTTGACTTTGTTTACAAAATCTATATTAGACATGCCTTCAAAAGTCTCGACTTTATCAGTACCAGTAGAACTCACAAATTTAACATTCTTAAACTTCTTTTTGTAGCGAGTGCCTTTTGCTTCAACCTTCGGTTGTGGTACCTTAGGCTTTTCAACTTGCTTTTCTCGGTGTTATTCTTTTGAACTTGATAATGGTTGTGACTTGATTAGGTTTTTCTTCTCCAAAAATTTGGTTGTTGAATTTTCAAAAACTTGATCAATATAGGTTGGATTTACATTTTTGATCGGAAAGTCTTTGTTAGAATAGATTTATTGTCTCCAACCAAAGTATACAATACATTATCAGTTTTATCAGTAGACACATTTGTCTTGAAAGATTTCATAGGACCATTCTCTTGATTTTCAACAATTTTCACACTGGGAGTAGCAGACATTTCTATCCCTTTTTCTTCATCAAGAGATTGATCCTGATCATTTTTCTCGGTCTCATCATCTGACAATCATCCTCCTCTGATGTAGAGGGGTTCTGATCAACAACTGATGATGAGTTTTCTGGCTTTCTTAATTCAACTGAGGAATTGTCTAGCTTGAACCCTAATCCAGCTGCAAATTCTTCAGGATTAAGAGTACCGAGGATTCAAAGTGTGGCATTTCCTCTTCAGCAGGCAGTTTGGTATAGTTGTGTTTCAACGGGGGTGGACACAACTTATACCCAATGCATTTAACATCTCCTTTTAGTTTTTGAACGTCAATGATATGATCAAGCACATACCCGGAGTTAGAATAACTTTCCAATTTTAGCTTGATCGCATCATGTTCGCATTTGGCGATGGCTAACTCTTTCTTTGTTTCCTCAAGGAGATTAATGTAGTTAATAATTCCTGTTTGTTTGTTCAAAACTGTTTTTGTTGATTCAGAAATGCTTTTCTTAATGGTTTCTATTACTGATTTGAATTCTTTTTCGTTTTGAGTTAAAGCCAAGTTAGCCTCTTTGCATTTTGACAGTTCAACAACTAGGTTTTGATTGTGACTGTTTATTGTTTCAAATTTTGTTTTTAATTCAGCTCAGTCACTGCAAATTTTAGGAGAGTCGGAATTTGCCTGACTTGTCGAACGGGAAACATTCGCCATGAAGGCAGTATGATGAGGAAAGGCGACACTATTTGTAAATAATTTTTCTGTTTGCTTCGATGCAGCTTCTGCCTTTATCATCAAACCAGCCTTTTTTACTTCTCAGCTTTTCTGCTTCTTTCAGCAACTTTCTAACCTCAGCATCACTTCCTTCCCTGATATCTGAATCAGATCCATAACCACCTAAACTTGAGCAATCCTCATCAGAACCACCATTATACCCTGAACTATCATCATCATCAGAACTATCAATGATGTAAACATGTTTTATTCGATTGATGATCTTAGCATAACATGCAGTTCCTCCTTTATTATCATTTCCAATTGCACTGACCAGTCGCATCCTTCATCTACCTGAACTACCAAAGCTCTGTTTGTGTTGTTTGAAGGTCCTGACTGGTTGGTATTGTTTGGGTTGTTAACAGCTGCTATTCTTTGATCATTGTTAACTTGAACTTGTTTTGTGATTGATTTCGAAAGGGGTTGTGATTTCCTTGTTTGCTGGGTCTCGTACATTCATGTTTGAAGTGATCTCTTTCTCCACAGTTGAAGCAAGTAACAACATTTTTATAAAACCATATTTTGTATCTTTCTTGCTCTCCAAACTGGTTCTTCCTGTTCTACTCATATAATCTTAGCTCTTCTTACCGCACTTGCAAATGCCCACTTGATATCCATCAGCTCCATCTCATCTCGGTCTATTTGTTGGTAGTCTTCATTAGTCAAGTTGATGTTTCCTATTTGACCAGCGACTAATTGTCACACCTCGGATTTCCAAACCCAAATCCATACACCGGTGGGCCCAGGTGGGGAGTATTGTGACGTCAGTTGATAACATCATAGTCAATTAAACATGGCACAAGCGAAAGTCTTGGAATAAAATTACTATTACAAACCGAATGTTCAAAATAAAATAATATACAGGCTCGTAATAGAGGATCCATAGGCGGATCATTAAAATGTACAAGAAAGAATATAAAACAGACTTTAGGGCAGATCTAAGGATTTCAAGATCCTCTTATTCACTACCGAGCAGCTTCCGGTCTATTTCGTATTGTACATGTAGTTTAGTCTTTGGACGATACGTCAGCTTTCCTGGTAAATACACCCAACTGACTCATTTTGAAAACATTTTAAAACAATTTTAAACCACTTAGAACTCATAGAGGAGTTATCCCCAACGTCTTGGGTAATTTTCATTTGAGCGTCTGTCAGGTGTATGCCTACACCCGCGGTAAGGTCGTGGCCATTAACGAATCTAATGAGCCGAGGATATCCAGGACACGGTAACACCCGATGTTTAAGTTATCAAAAAAACTGATTAAGACAGAATATGCGGATTTACTAGCCACAATCCGGCATTCGATTGATCCCATTTCTGACCAGCGGTAATAGTTTACCGTATCCCAAGCTCGTATAGGGAAAATAAGTCGAGAGTATTTACCTGAGCTAGTCTTCTTTTAAATTTTAATAACTCAGCCGTATACAAAAGTACCAACTGCAGATAGCATTTACCGGCAAGGCTCTAGTCTGGATTATGGCATAAGCTAACCAATTAATACTAAAGGTCTTTATTTAAGTCATAGACTTAGATCGAGTAGTGTACATGATCAAAACGTATTACGCTTGATTAAACGATGATTGGATAGAATGTAGTTTAAACCGACATGTACTTTGACTTGCATAATATGAGTAAACTATAAACAACTATGGATTTTGAAACTTAAATGACAAGGATGAACCCGTTTTGGTTAATTTTCGTAAAATAGTTACATATACTTAACAGTGCGCATATTAGCGATATCGGGTAAGCGAATAAGTCATGGAACAAGTTCTATACGCCATTATATTTTAAATAAGATAAGAAATCAGTAGGATATCAACTTGTATGCCCGTTATGGTTTTAAAACGAAATTATGCTCATAAGGGCATTTCGGTAATTATATACCGTATAATAGGAACTTGAACATATTTTAAGTTTATAATCATGAGTATTCTGGAAAAATATTTTATTTATGATATAATATCAGTAGGATACCAATTATATGTGTAATTTATCTTTATGACCAAACTATGCACCGAATGGGCATTTTGGTCATTTTACACATAGTTTATAAATTATTTGGGATTCTGAGTTTATAACATGTACTATTGTAAATATGTTTAAAATAAGTTTTAAAATCAGTAGGTAACAAGCCTTGGTCGATTATATGGTTTAACACCATACTATGCACCGAAACGGTGCTTATGTCGTAATATGACGTCTTTATGCGATGTTTATGAAAATGATGTTAAGGTCAGATTAAAAATGTTTTAATATGTTATTTAATATAAAATATCAGTAGGTAAATGATTTACCTTGAAAAGAGTGATTAAAATCATTTTATAAGCCACAAGGGCTAAAATCATCATTTATCGACATAGTTTAAGGACCTGTCTGAAAACTCAGTTTATAACTTGGTTTAACATCCCAAATAATCCTACTTGTAATATTACATCAGCAGAAAACTCATTTTCAAGTTCATTATCATTTAAAACTTTGTTTTATGCAAAAAGGGCATTTTAGTCAAAAATGGCATAATTATGGAACTTGCGCATAAATTTAGATTCTATTATGATCATGTAATATAACCTCAGAGGGTTATGCTACATTGTATTACGATCATAATAAAACTTTAGATCAGTAGGTATCTAATCTAAATCGGGTCAGAATCGAAAGTCAAAGTAGAAGTCAAACTTCGCGACTTTCGGTTGCGAACCGACCCTAGAACTGAAATTGACGAGCCGAACATGTTCATACATGTTCTAATAATTATTACCAACTTTTTAAGCGTCAAAACAGGTTAAATAGCATATATAAGATCAGTTTATGATTTTTCTGAAAATGGCCTGTTTGACTTTTTAATAACTTAACTTTGATCCGTCAATTAGTCTAGCAAACGTGATCTTCAGAAGGTGCCCTTTATAGGGACTAACACCTACCTTATTATGATCACTTAGCCATGTTCTTTCGAACAATGGCTGGACCATAATGGTCTTAACCGAAAGTCAAAGCGTTTTCTGAAAAACGCTTGACTTTTGGCTATAAAAGCCTATAAACGAAAATGCACAAAGAAGGAACACTTACCAGTGATTCCTAGGGTGCAAAAGAACTTTGTTGATGCTCCTTTTAGCTAGGAACTTCCAAGGAGGGAGAAGAGTGAATAAATGAGAAGGTGCAAGTTGGAATGGTGAACTTGATCACCTATTTATAGTTAGAGAACTCAAAGGAGGTGAAGTCAGGTGTTTAGGGGTGTAAGAGGAAGCTTACAAGTGTCCAAAACGTGGCATAGTAGTTTGGGAATCCATGGTTTCGATTTTAATGGTTTTGGAGTTTTGTTTGGGAGCCAAGCAAAACTTTCTACAGCAGAGGCCTTCTCGCGCCCCGCGAGAGACCCAGGCCTGGTCTCTCGCGGCCCGCGACCAGCCCTTGGCAAAGTTTCAAAGTTTGACACTTTAGCCCCTTAACTTTAAAAAAGCTTCTAAAAACCTTTTAAAACACCTTTTTGGCACTTTTAACCCTCCGTAGCCAATACTTGGCATATCCGGGATTATGCTCGGACATTGTCGAGCTCTCGGTTCGTTAAAAGGTCACTCAGAGGTATAAATTAACATGTTGACACTTTTAATCCCTCCATTATCCAACTTTTACATGTATACATAATTGAACCCTCACGTCCAACAAATGGCACTAATGAGAGTTAGGACTTCATAAAGAATCACTCAGAGGCTCAGTTTGAGCATGTTGATGCATTTAGTCCTTATTGGTCTTTAATAGACTATATTTAAAATATAACACGTGGCACTATACTATTGGAGACGTTTTTACAGGGTGTTACATCCTCACTCCCCTTAAAAGAAATCTCGACCTCGAGATTTTATTCAAAAAGATGGGGGTACTTTTGTCGTATAGTGGACTCAACCTCCATGTATACTCAGGACCTCTAAAAGCGTCCCACTTAACCTTTACTATAGGTATCATTTTCCTTCGGAGCTTCTTAACCTGTCGATTCTCGATCGAAATTGGTTTCTTAATGAACCTCAGGTTTCATCTATCTACACATCTTTGTGCGACATTGCTAGCGACTCATCGTCTAGACATTTCTTAAGGTTAGATATGTGGAATACATCATGGATTCCACTAAGCTCCTCTGGCAACCTGAGCTTATAAGCTACAGTGCCGACACATTCGATTATCTCGAATGGTCCAATATATCTTGGGCTCAACTTGCCTTCTTTCCAAAACGCATCACACCCTTCCAGGGTGATACTTTTAACATGACTTTATCCCCTACTTGGAACCTGAGAGGTTTACACCTCTTGTCAGCATAGCTCTTCTGCCTCCCTGGCAGCTTTGAGATGGTCACGGATTTGTACAATCTTCTCCGTGGTCTCCAGGACAATCTCTGGTCCTGATAGTTGGGCTTCCCCAATTTCTACCCAACACACGGGCGTTCGACACTTTCTCCTATATAAGGCCTCAAAAGGAGCATCCTTAATGCTAGTATGATAACTGTTATTGTAGGAGAATTCTACTTAGGGGTAAGTGGTCATCCCGAACTTCCACCAAAATCAATTACACATGCCCTAAGCATGTCTTGCAGTGTCTGGATAGTACGCTCACTTTAACCGTCAGTCTGCGGATGGTAAGCCGTACTAAAATTTTATCTTGTGCCTAATGATTGTTGGAAACTTTTCCAAAAGTGAGATGTGTATCTAGTATCTCTATCAGATACAATAGATACCGGCACACCGTGTAGGGACACAATCTTGTCCACGTACAACTTAGCCAATTTGTTCCGAATTATAAGTTTCCTTAATTGGCAAGAAATGTGGTGACTTGGTCAGCCTATCCACTATGACCTAAATAGTGTCATTTACACTTTTGGTCTTAGGTAACTTGGTAATCAAGTCCATAGTTACCATTTCCCATTTCCAAGTGGTAATTTCCAATTGTTGTAGAAGTCCTGACGGCTTCTGATGTTCAGCTTTACCTTGCGAACACGTCAGACACTTAGCTACATAAGTGGCTATGGATTTCTTCAACCCATCCACCAATAATTCTTTTTCAGATCTTGATACATCTTGTCACCTCCCGGGTGAACTGAGTATCTCGAACTTTGCGCTTCTTGGTGGATTAGATCTCTAAGTCCACCAAAGATTGGAACCCAGATTCTTCCATTGAATCTAAGGATTCCATCCTTTCCAGGCGCTAACTGATCCACATTTCCGCCTAATCCCTCATTAGAAATATTAGCCTCTAATAGGGCTTGCTTTTTCGCATCTAATAGCTTCTCATTTAAGCTATTTCTGAGCTCAATGCTCTTGGCGTTAATCCTTATAGGCTTAATCCGTTCCTTGCGACTTAAGGCATCAGCAACTACATTTTCCTTGCCTGGATGGTAGCGAATCTCGTAGTCATAATCGTTAAGTGTTTCCATCCATCGGCGTTGTCGCATGTTCAATTCTTTCTGATTGAACAGATGCTGGAGACTTTTATGGTCAGTGTATATAATACACTTTATGCCATACAAGTAATGTCTCCATAGTTTTAGTGCAAATACAACAGCACCCAATTCCAAATCATGGGTGGTGTAATTCCTTTCGTGCACCTTTAACTATCGTGATGCATAGGCAATCACTTTGCCTTTTTGCATTAGCACACAGCCGATGCCAGTGTGCGATGCATCACAGTAGACTACAAAATCTTCAACGCCCTCTGGTAGGGATAACACAGGAGCATTGCTCAATTTGTGTTTAAGAATCTAAAAAGATTCTTGTTGCTTTGGACCCCAATTATACTTAACATTCGTACGGGTCAAGGTAGTTAGAGGAGTGGCTATTCATGAAAAGTTCTCAATGAACCTCCTATAGTAACCAGCCAATCCTAGAAAACTAAGAATCTCCGATGGAGTTTTGGGTACTTCCCAATTCATGATGGCTTCAATTTTGGCGGGATCCACTTGGATACCACGCTCACTTACCATATGTCCAAGAAATTGGACTTCTCTAAGCCAAAACTCACACTTCGAGAATTTGGCATAAAGCTTCTCTTGCCTTAACAGTTCCAGAAATCACCGAGGTGATTCTCGTGATCAGCTTGATTACGAGAATAGATAAGTATGTCGTCAATGAAGACAATGACAAACTTACCAAATACGGTTTACAGACTCTATTCATGAGATCCATGAACACTGCTAGTGCATTTCTGAGCCCAAAAGGCATCACTAAGAATTCAAAGTGATCGTAACGGGTCCTGAAGGCTGTCTTAGGAACATCCTCACTCCTCACCTTCAGCTGGTGATATCCAGATCTCAAATCGATCTTAGAAAAGTAACTAGCCCCTTGAAGTTGGTCAAATAAATCCTCGATCCTGGGCAGAGGATATCTATTCTTGATTGTTAGCTTGTTTAGCTCTCGGTAATTGATGCACATTCGCATCAGAACCGTCTTTCTTTTTTACAACAAGGATAGGAGCTCCCCAAGGCGAGGAACTAGGCTGAATAAAGCCTTTCTCCAAGAGTTTGTCTAGCTTCGTCCTCAATTCCTTCATTTCTGTTAGTGCTAGCCTATATGGAGCTCTGGCAACAGGTGTTGAATCCTGGCAGGATATCGATTCTAAACTCCACTTGTCTGTCTGGAGGAAGACCTGGTAATTCTTCTGGAAAGACATCTGAATATTCCAAGATAACTGGTAGGGCTTTCATGTTTGGCTTAGCTCATTTATGGTGACTTGTGCCATGTAGATGACACGCCTCTTCTCAAACACTTGGATGCCTTAAATAATGACACCTTGTCTAGCAGTCCATAGTGTGAGTCTCCGGGGATGGTGATCATTTCACCAGATGGGGTCTTAATCTCGATGAGCTTCTTATCGTAGGCAATGCGGGCTTGGTTATGAGATAACCAATCCATGCCTAAGACAACATATAACACCGCCAATTTCATTGGCGGAAGAGAGATATGGATGGAATGATTCTTAATGGATATAGAGCATCCATCAAGAATCAAGATGCAGTTTCTTAACTCCCATCAGCAAGTTCTATCTCATAAGTTTTATCTAGAGTTCTTATGGCAGGCTTAATAGTTTACTAAATTTATGATCAACAAAAGTCTATCTGCACCCGAATCAAAAAAGAACTCTAGCATAAATATTGTTAATGAGGAATGTACCTGTTATGACATTGTCGTTATTAACAGCCTTTCTTGCAGTTATTTGAAAGGCACGAGCATTCCCCTTCTTGGCCTCTTCAGGCTTTGCATTATTATTCTTAAGAATCTTAGGGAAGTTAGTCTTAATATGCCCCTTTTCATTGCAGACGTATGGCATCCTTAAGATCCTTACATTCTAGGGTCTTATGCCCCTTTCTCTTACAGATGCCACAGGGTTTGTCCTGTGAACCAAAATTCCATTGTCCCCAGTGTCTGCGGTTGCAAGTTTTGCATGGTGGCATTACAGCCGTTTTGCCTTGGTTCCCTTTGAACCCAAATCTCCCTTTATTTTTCTTATTAAACTTATGGGAGTTGTCGTCTTCCCTCTTTCTTTTCCCGTCAGTTTCAGACCTAACTGACTTTGGCCTCACCAAATCCAAGGTGAGGGAGAGAGATAGGTCAACAGCAGACCTATAGGTAGTAAGCTGAGCAGCCTTTACCATGCCTTTTATCTCGGGCGCTAACCCATTAATAAAACGCGCAATGCGTTTGGGCTCAGGGGTAATCAAATAGGAAACTAACCTAGATAGAGAATTGAAATTGAAAACATATTTCCGGCAATCTAGGTTTTTCATGGAAAGAGACAAGAATTCGGTCTCTAATTTCTCCACCTCATGGGGTGGGCAGTATGTTTCCTTAACAAGGTCCACAAACTTGGACCAACCCAAATTATACAGGTGTACTTTACCTGTAGATCAATCATGGCCTTCCACCATATTAGGGCATCGCCTTTAAAGCACTATGATACATACTTGACCACATCCTTATCAGCACAGTTGCTGATATCTAATATTGTTTCCATCTAATCTAGCCACTTAAGGGCTTCTACATCCCCCTTCTCTCCATTGAAGTGTCAGGGCTTGCAGGAGACGAAATACTTATAGGTACATCCGTCTTTAACAGAACGGGACCTTTTAGCAAAATCTATTTTCTTTGGTTCACTCTTCGCATTTGAAGAGTGAACGGAGCTCTCCTTGTGAGCTTAAGATGGTAAATAGATAAGGGTCTAGAGCAAGTGGCACTCGACTCTGTAAGCCTTTCAATGGCCTTTCCCATGGCCTTTTCAACTGATGCGTCAATGCGAGCTTGAAAATTATCATTATCGATATCTTTATTTTCGGTTTTGTTAGAATTTACATTACGGTGGCTACTTTGTGCTTCATTTGAGTTAGCCATCCTTAAGCTTTGGTTCTATACACCAATAAAGCTTCATTTAGCCATGGTATGTCAACCATATTGGGCTTAAAACATTGGATATAACAATCCATTGCCTATTCTAGTGTGAATAACATCACACTCTTAGGCTTAACATAACTATATTTGGCCTAGATCTTAATAGGACCATCAAAGGCAAATTACAATTTGGACATAGTCCATATATTATTGGACAGTGGATCGCATTGTCACAACTGTCATAGTCATAATTGACAATAATTTTTAGCTCTTAAGCTTGTCATGTAGGACATAAAATTTTATGGCACATAGGCCTGTCACTAATGGACATAAAATATGGCACATAGGCCTGTCACTAATGGACATAAGATATGGCACATAGGCATGTCACTAATGGACATAAGATATGGCCCGTAGGAACTATATCACTAATCAATGTTTGAATTATAGCCCCAAGGGTAATACATCACTAATGGATGTTTTAATCATAGCCCCAAGGTCAATACATCACTAATGGATGTTTAATCATAGCCCCAAGGGCAATACATCACTAATGGATGTTTTATCATAGCCCCAAGGGCAATACATCACTAATGGATGTTTAATCATAGCCCCAGGGCAATACATCACTAATGGATGTTTAATCATAGCCCATGGGCAATACATCACTAATGGATATTTAATCATCGCACTTATGATATTAGCCGGGATCAATTTTGATCACATGGGCTATATAAGGTTAGGACATAGTCCATAACTTGAAGGCTAGTGTGATTCCTCAAGTCACACTGCCAAGAGTATGAACATTCTTGAATGTTAACATAAGAGTACCTTAATGGTTGATTAATAGTCCCGGTCGCACTGACCTTAACGACATGGAGGCTTGAACTTAAGACCACCACTTTGGATAGAAGGATAACTTCCCTTAACTATCCTGATAGAAGACCCCTTCGTACTTAACTATCATTTATAATTTGGCCAAATGTGTGGTCTGTGCCACTTGGCTAATCAAAACCATTAAGATTCTTTTTGGAATTATATCGCAGAGCACAAATTTCGAATAAAATCAAGACGCTCGTTTGAAGAGGATGAATACATATATATATAATTCCAAAATACTTCATTAAGTTTCAAATTAAAAATTACAATACTAGAAAAATGAAACAAACTGTCCATGCAAGGACTTTAAAGAAGTAAAAATGTCCACGCACAGACTAAAGAAATAACAATGTCCTCGCAGGGACTACATATTATTAGAAGAGACTTCACTCGTCATTCTTTCCTTTAACCAGTTTGGAGAGTTTCTTGAAGAATTTTTGTCTTCTTCTCCATTTTCTCCGCTTGCTGCTGCATTTCTTTCATCCGTTCCAAGGCCTCATTGATGGCCTCTAGTGGTGGCGAAGGTTGTGGTTGAGGTTGTGGCATAACCGGATACTGGTACCCATAAGTTGGATATCATGTCGGTGGTAAGCAGGTGGGAGAGGAGACAGGTAAAGTGCATTGTGTATAACTGCTTGCATGTAGGGGTCTTGCGACCATGCTTGATAGTCTACCGGTGTAGACGGGTTAAAAGGATCATATCTAGACGTATCTGGATATGTGGGGATTGGGTTACTATAACCCAATGGTGGTGGTTGAGTTGTAGGTGCGGGTGCTGGTGTTGGTTCCCCTATAGTGAGGTGTTAGAGGGCCCACTCATTTGTGGGTCCTCTTGAATTATGGGGTAGGAGTTGGGCAAAGGTGGCAGCGATCCCAACCTTTGTCCTGCACGTACTAACATACCTGCTCCATGCTTCCTCCTTGGTGGTTTAGGTGGTGGTTGAGGTTGGTCCACCGGTTCCATGTGGACGTCTTCGTGAACAGGAGGTAGTTGAGAGTGATGGGAAGGTGTGTGGGCAAAGGTGAATTGGTTCCAATATTGGTCCCACTCATTAGGACCTTGGTAGGGCGATCCGGCATAAGAGTTCAAATCGCTTGAAATTTCTATGGGATGCGCGTTCGATCCCGACGACGGCATCTCCGGGTCGGAGTCCTCGTCCATAGGGTTTGGCTGGTCCAACTGATTTTGACGGCTGAAGGTGTGTTAAAGTAATGGTTAGGGTTAAATTCTTCATGGTAAGAGTGATGAGAATGGGAATGATGAGAATGGTGTGAATGATAGGAGTGGTGAGAGTGGTAAGAATTTTGGGAATGTGGGGCAAGTGTCTATGAGAGACAGAGTGTCTCGCTGGTTGCCAAGGAGATGAATCTCCTGATTCTGGGTAGGCATCTGAGTTGTGAGGTTGAGGGGGAATGCCCCCGATGGTCCTCCCCTCATTGGACCTTTTCCTCTCCCACTTTGCCTCGTACACGTGGCAGCATTTTCCTATTAAAAATCAATTCAAAAGCAATACTAATAACTTAATAATGAAATGAGTAATCCTAGGTCAATGCCTAGACTCGGACGTCTAAGGAATGTGCTCGTGTAAGTTTGAGATTAACACAAGAAGGATAGTGTTTAATTCTCTGAAACGTTGACTCTACCAACCTGTCACACCCCGGATTTCCAAACCCAAATCCATACACCGGTGGGCCCGGGTAGGGAGTATTGTGACGTTCAGTAGATAACATCATAGTCAATTAAACACGCACAGCGGACATCTTGGAATAAAATTACTATTATAAACCGAATGTTCAAAATAAAATAATATACGGGCTCGTAATAGAGGATCCACAGGCGGATCATTAAAATGTACAAGAAAGAATATAAAACAGACTTTAGGGCAGATCTAAGGATTTGTAAGATCCTCTTATTCACTACCGAGCAACTTCCGGCCTATTTCGTATTGTACCTAGAGTTTAGTCTTTGGACGATACGTCAGCTTTCGCTGGTAAATACACCCAACTGACTCATTTTGAAAACATTTTAAAATGATTTTAAGTGCACAGGGCACAAAATATTTTATAACATGGGAAAGTTACTTTGTAACCTTGTTAACAGATTCACATGTTTGTCCATACATACAGGGTCCAGTACGAGACCGAGACATGATTAAATACACACCACTTAGAACTCACAGAGGAGTTATCCCCAACGTCTTGGGTAATTTGCATTTGAGCATCTATCAGGTGTATGCCTACACCCCGCCTAAGGTCATGGCCATTAACTAATCTAATGAACCGAGGATATCCAGACACTGGTAATTTAACCCCGATGTTTAAGTTATCAAACAAAATTGATTAAAACAGAATATGCGGATTTACTAGCCACAATCCGGCATTCGATTGATCCATTTCTGACCAAGCGGTAATTGTTTACCGTATCCCAAGCCCGTATAGGGAAAATAAGTCGAGAGTATTTACCTGAGCTAGTCTTCTTTTAAATTTTAATAACTCAGCCGTATACAAAAGTACCAACTGCAGATAGCATTTACCGGCAAGGCTCTAGTCTGGATTATGGCATAAGCTAACCAATTAATACTAACGGTCTTTATTTAAGTCATAGACTTAGACCGAGTAGTGTACATGATCAAAACGTATTACGCTTGATTAAACGATGATTGGATAGAATGTAGTTTAAACTCGACAAGTACTTTGACTTGCATAATATGGGTAAACTATAAACACTATGGTTTTTGAAACTTAAATGACAAGGATGAAACCTGTTTTGGTTAATTTTCGTAAAATAGTTACATATACTTAACCGTGCGCATATTAGCGATATCGGGTAAGCGAATAAGTCATGGACAAGTTCTATACTCCATTATATTTTAAATAAGTTAAGAAATCAGTAGATATCAACTTGTATGCCTGTTATGGTTTTAAAACGAAATTATGCCTCATAAGGGCATTTTGATAATTATATACCGTATAAAAGGAACTTGAACATATTTTAAGTTTATAATCATGAGTATTCTGGAAAAATATTTTATTTATGATATAATATCAGTAGGATACCAATTATATGTGTAATTTATCTTTTATGACCAAATTATGCACTGAATGGGCATTTTGGTCATTTTACACATAGTTTATAAATTATTTGGGATTCTGAGTTTATAACATGTACCTATTTAAATATGTTTAAAATAAGTTTTAAAATCAGTAGGTAACAAGCCTTGGTCGATTAATATGGTTTAACACCATACTATACACCGAAACGGTGCTTATGTCGTAATATGACGTCTTTATGCGATGTTTATGAAAACTGATGTTAAGGTCAGATTAAAAATGTTTTAAATATGTTATTTAATATAAAATATCAGTAGGTAAATGATTTACCTTGAAAAGAGTGATTAAAATCATTTTATAAGCCACAAGGGCTAAAATCATATTTATCGACATAGTTTAAGGACCTGTCTGAAAACTCAGTTTATAATTTGGTTTAACATCCCAAATAATCCTACTTGTAATATTACATCAGTAGAAAACTCATTTTCAAGTTCATTATCATTTAAAAACTTTTTTTATGCAAAAAGGGCATTTTAGTAAAAAATGGCATAATTATGGAACTTGTGCATAAACTTAGATTCTAATTATGATCATGTAATATAACCTCAGAGGGTTATGCTACATTGTATTACAATCATAATGAAACTTTAGATCAGTAGGTAACTAATCTAAATCGGGTCAGAATCGAAAGTCAAAGCAAAAGTCAAACTTCGCGACTTTCGGTTGTGAACCGACCCTAGAACTGAAATTGACGAGCCGAACATGTTCATACATGTTCTAATAATTATTACCAACTTGTGTCAAAACAGTTAAATAGCATATATAAGATCAGTTTATGATTTTTCTGAAAAATGGCCTATTTGACTTTTTAATAATTTAACTTTGACCCGTCAATTGGTCTAGCAAACGTGATCTTCAGAAGGTGCCCTTTATAGGGACTAACACCTACCTTATTATGATCACTTAGCCATGTTCGTTTCGAACAATGGCTGGACCATAATGGTCTTAACCGAAAGTCAAAGCGTTTTCCGAAAAACGCTTGACTTTTGGCCATAAAAGCCTATAAACGAAAATGCACAATGAAGGAACACTTACCAGTGATTCCTAGGGTGCAAAAGAACTATGTTGGATGCTCCTTTTAGCTAGGAACTTCCAGAGGAGGGAGAAGAGTGAATAAATGAGAAGGTGCAAGTTGGAATGGTGAACTTGATCACCTATTTATAGTTGGAGAACTCAAAGGAGGTGAAATCTGGTGTTTAGGGGTGTAAGAGGAAGCTTAAAGTGTCCCAAAACGTGGCATAGTAGTTTGGGAATCCATGGTTTCGATTTTAATGGTTTTGGAGTTTTGTTTGGGAGCCAAGCAAAACTTTCTACAGCAGAAGCCTTCTCGCGCCCCGCGAGAGACCCAGGCCTGGTCTCTCGCGGCCCGCGACCGCTCTTTGGCCAATTTCAAAGTTTGACACTTTAGCCCCTTAACTTTAAAAAGATTCTAAAACCTTTTAAAACACCTTTTTGGCACTTTAGCCCTCCGTAGCCAATACTTGGCATATCCGGGATTATGCCCGGACATTGTCGAGCTCTCGGTTCGTTAAAAGGTCACTCAGAGGTATAAATTAACATGTTGACACTTATAATCCCTCCATTATCCAACTTTTACATGTATATAGAATTGAACCCTCACGTCCAACAAATGGCACGAATGAGAGTTTGGACTTCGTAAAGAATCACTCAGAGGCTCAGTTTGAGCATGTTGACACCTTTAGTCCTTATTGGTCTTTAATATACTATATTTAAAATACAACACGTGTCACTATACTAATGGACATGATTTTACAGGGTGTTACACTAATCCACAATAAGCACTAACCATTGTGTTAAGAAGTTCCATATGTTCCTGAGCAGTTTCTACACTGACTTTGGAAAGATGTGACGTATCAAGTCTGACTGTGTTGGGGTTTGCAGGTTGAAAGTTGTTACCATAGAAAGCTTGTTGAGGAGCTTGCTGTGGAACTTGAGGTGCAAGATCTCGTGGTTATGGTAGAAAGGTTTTCGGATCAAAAACTTGTCCATAGGCTTGAATACTTGAGCTTGCCGACTGATTTGATTGAACAGGTTGTGGTAGAAAGGGATTCACGTTTGACACAAACGCGGTTTGAAGCTTTGGTTGCTGACTTGCACTAATACCTGTATTAATACCTCCAAAGTACATCTCAGGGTTTTGTCGAATAGTAATTATTTGTGCCTTTCGAAGTTCTTCTTCATTTTTGTTATCCAATTTCTGCACAAATTCATAAATACTGATGGAATCCAAAACACATGTATGTTTTAATAAGTCAATAAATTGACCCCATTTTGGCGGTAATGCAAAAGCGCATCACGATTTCTTGTGGAGATGCTAACACTTTGTACGAGTACATTTCATTGAGCAAATGGTAGAAACGTGTTGTCATATCATTCAATGTTTCATTTTCCATGAACATGAAACCTTCAAACTCCTTCTTTAGCAGATCATGCCGAATTTTTCTGGTTGCAGCATTACCCTCTCCTCTTGCTTCAGGGTATCCCACAGATTTTCGTGGTCGTACAGTACATAAACTGAATATACATATCTTTATGGAGTGCCTGTGTTAGGATAACAAACGCCTTTTTCTCTAGATCGTAAGCCTTTTTATCGCCTTCATCTAGATTGGCTAAGGAGGTTGGATTTGATCATGACTCTTCGAGTGATTCTTTATAGTGTGTAGTAAAACATGTCCATAATTTTGTGTTCTGTCGAGAACATATATGTGGAAACGACTTTTCCAGGACTGATAATCGTTCATATGGTTCAGTTTAGGTGGAAGTTATTACTCCTGGTTTCACTCTCACTCATAAGAAGAGTCTGAATGCTCTGGTTCTGGTTTGCAACACACGCCCATTGATTTGCAGTAATCATGGCTGTATATTGAGGCATCAATGATTTTACCCATGAGGTTGCGGAGCTTTGCGAAGAGTCTTTATTTGTGCTTGAACTACTACTCTAATCCCACGGATTAGTACTCATTATGTTTTTCTTGATTATGAAAAACTAAAAGGTTTAATTTTTGAAAATAACTGTCTCCTCTTAAAATTCGCAACTAAACTCATAAGGCTTGAAAAACTGAAACACGAAAAACAATCAATGAAGAAGGAGCTTCGTACGAATTAATGATTCGTACAAATGAGGATCCTTCGTGCGAACCTGCTGTTTCGTACGAAAGGCACTTCTTCGTGCGGACTAACTTGTCTTTCATGCGAACCAGGTTATTCGTGCGGATGACTGATCTTTCGCACGAACAGTCTAGTTCTTCGTGCGGATGGGTTATTCGCACAGATTTTTTTCGCAGAGGAATCTTTTTGCAAGGCTGGTTAGTGAAAACTTTCCATTTCTAGCACAGACTGGTTTCCATAAGTGGTCTGTTGTCTACACAAATTTGCTTAAAGAGACAAACATTCTATACCAGCTTTTTCAGTTTTAACAGTCCAAGTCCAGAATGTCAGATATTTGGTCAACCCTACAACAATATTCCGGTGAGTTCTCCTGCAAATGTGTTCAACTTGAGCTGATGAAAATTTTAAGAAAAACCAGATTTTAACATGTCTCTATGTGTTCTAACAAAGTTTTTATGAAAGTTTTCTGGATACAACAAGTTTTAACTAAGTTTTAGGTTGATTATCTTTTAAAAACTTAAGTTTCCTATTGAAAGTTCAAGAACACTTCAAGAAATCCTCAAAACTAGCTCAGACACAAACACTAAGCTTGGTTTTAAAACAAGGAAGAGAGCCAAAGCTCTGATACCACTTGTAGGTCCACTTGGAGGATCAAGATTAACCTACTTCCTTTTTTATACAACACAAATACGAGTGCGGAATCCTTGTAAGTATGTAAACCCAAACAAAGTAAGAACACACGATAACCAAAGATTCAATATCTTGATTAACTGAAGAGAACTGATACAAACATATACAAACAATGTTCATACACTCTTATGCAACACACTCTGTGCTCTTGTGTCTCTCTCTAGTATAGCTCTAGTCTCTCTAGAAGGCAACTAGCTCTATCCGATTTTCTCTTGCTACATACTGAGAAGTGCATGTCTGCTTATATAGTGTCCACACCTAGCAACAGTACGAAGTAGTTGCTGGTCATATGAAACACCAAAAGACACGAAGAACATCCTCCAAAGATACTCGTACGAACAAGCTGGTTCGTACGAGCATCAACTAGCTCGTACGAAACAAGCAGTATGCTTGTTTAGAGTGACTCATTCGTATGAATGGTAGGTGGCTCGTACGAGCAAAATTATTCCCACTCGCACATAGATGTCTTCTTTGGAGAACGTGTCACAGACATCACGTACACAAGACTCAACAGTATGCACACATGCAACTGTTTTACACATACAAACTAATCATCATACTAAACCTAAGATAGGAGGATATCTTGATTTGGTCAACACGACCAAACTATACAAACACAGTAAACAAAGACCGTACAATTACAGACGTAACTAAGAACAAGCGACAGATACAAAAGTGTATCAACAGGCCGGAACCAGAACCGTATAGAAACCGGGTAAGACCCAATTGGGTTTTCAAAGAAATCGGATAGGAACCGAACCCAGGTTCCACATGTATAAATGGGGTTTCAAAACCCATTTCCTTGTCAAATCTCTCTTTAAGGCGAATCCAAAAACCAGGACCATAATTATACCATGCACTCTCTTTGTATGTCCTAGTACCTAGTGTGTACAAAAGTTTGGCCTAAGCTACACTCCTCGTCGTCGGTCCAAATTGAAGACATTTTTCGTAAGCTTTTAAGCTTACATTTTTCGGGTCGTTTGTGTTTTGAGTTGGGTAATCAAGCAATACATCACATAGCTATTTAAACTCATTTAGGGGGGGGGGGGGGGTCTAGAATTGGTTCTAAATGAAAAACATTTGTATAAAACGACTATATAGTCGTTCCTAACTGCTAGAATCGATTCCAATGGTTTTTTCCATACTAACAGGTTCCTGCCCGGGTATTAACGGGTAGAGTCCAAACTGGTTCGGGTAGGAACTGATTTATGAAAACATTTGAAGAACCGGGTAGGAACGATTGGGTATAATCAGATTTGAACCGCTTTTGGTTCCTACTGGGTAGGGCCCGAAACGGGTTTCAGGTCGGTCCCGGAATTGATTTTTGTGTGCATCTTTACATCGGACTATAGATGTTAGTGCATTTTAGTATGTTCGTCGATGTTCGAATATGCTAGATTACATCATTGTTTTTTTATTTATCATTGTGTTTTTTTTTCTAAATTTACGTTGTTGTGTCTTTTTTGCGACTCATTGTGTCTTTTTTCCTTGACATTGTGTTATATTTTTCGGGATTGTGTTATATTTGTGATCTATTGTGTCTTTATACACTTTTTATTTTTAGGAGCTTTTATAGAATACTTTTACCCTATTAAATGTAACATATCAAAATATAATCTACCTAACAATCTACATCTTGTCCTGATTATGAGATGTTATAACATTTAGAACATTAGTTAGTCGTTGACATAATTCAACAAATTTAACACATTAAACCTTAATGTGACATAATAAGGACCATTGCCCCATTATTACATATTACTTCTCTAAATTTTTAATATACAAGCCATGTGACCTGTTAAATAAAAATTATACAAATAATAGGGTCACGAGTTTACTCGAGCTCCATAAATAAAATTTGAATTTGATATCATTTTAACAAGCTTATTTTTGAGTTTGTGCTCATTTATTAAAAGTAAAATTTGTAAATTCTTTTCAAAATACAAAAAAAAAAACAAAATCAATGATCAGAATCACGTCTAAAATATATACTTCCCTCCATAACCAAAATCTAATTTCCAAAATTCCCCCCAAAATCCAAATCACAGTTTGTTGGTTCACCCACGTTCCTCCTTTTCACCAAAATTTATTCATAAGCCCCATGATTTCAGTTGAAAGTCTCACAACACCTTTCAGAGAAGGCAAATCAAGTAGGGAGCTCGAAGAAGATGTTACTGGCGAGAATTTCAACCTCAAGATCTCTACGTGGTCTCGTTGTTTTAATATCTGCGCCACAACTAATATTTTATTTGCTAAACTAAGTTCTAAATGTTATTCATATTGAAGTTGCAGTGATTCAGATTTCTAATTATTTTATGTTTTTTTATATGTAATGTGAAGCTAATAAAGTGCTTCGTTTCCAGGAACACAAAAACTCTTTTGCTTTCATTTGGAACAAGATACAACTTGATTGTTGAATTGAAGGATTAATATTCGGTTAGAATCTTGCAATATAGGTAATTTTTTGTAGAGGTGGAAGAAATTAAACGTTTAGTTATAAACTGTCAAACAGGTCAACAAATAAACAAACTCTTTTAGCAGAAAAAAAAAAAAGGAACTAGTTTCAAACACGTTGATGTAGACATTTAGTTGATTGTTATGCATACAAAATTTACTTCATTTTATATATACTTGTTCATCATTCTTGTAATAATTAATGCTTTCATGAATTTTTTAATGCATTAATCTTTTTTAATATTTGACCAGGTTGAACTTGGATTTGTGCTCAGAGGTCTATTAGAGAGAACAACTAATAAATTACGTGTAAGTAATTAGTATTAGTTCATGTATAACTTTGGTCAGAGGTGTATCTGAGAATTAGTATAAGTTCATGTAAATGTATATTGATGTATGATAGGTCAATTTGTAAACTTGAGGTTTGACCCCATGGAATTTGTATCTATTTGAAGATTATAGTTTGAACTCTTCATGGTCCTTCAATGTTCGGGTGGGTAACTTATTATAATATTATATTACAAAATTAAGATTTTCTTTTATATATTTGGCATATTGCTTCACATATGTAATCAGTTTCATTAATTTGTAGAAGCAAACACACTGGAATTATCTTTGGTATTAGTAACGAATTTAAAACAAGATATAGTAGAGAAATGTGCTATGATAGAGAAAATTGAAGAAAATGCAAGTTTATACATTTGAACGACCGTGATATCAATCATCATCACAAAACCCGTCAGAAAATTTTCCGTCATGTTTAGATATGGTTTGTTAGAAAACTTTATAATTCATATATTTATTATATTTATTGTATTGCTTTTTAGATAATTTGGATATTTGTTGTAATACATGTGGATAATGAAATTTGATTTCATATTTATCTTTGGTATAATGTGTATCTATTTATTTAGATTTGATTACATTGTCGTCTATAAGAAACAATTTGAAAATAACATATATTTATGAAAGGTTATAGAGAAAAGCCTTAGCTAAATATGTAGCAAAAATTTACAAAAATCCTAGCAAAAACCTTCTAAAATCTATAGCTATTTTCATACCAAAAACCTTACAAAGTTCGTAGCAAAACTATAGCTAAATTTGAAACGGAATCGTAACAAAAACAGTAGCTTAACGTGTAGCAAACTTTGTAGCCAAACTCGTAGCAAAAACTCTATCGTAGCTAAACATAACCATAACTAAAAGTATCCGTAGCTAAAATTTTCCGTAGCTACAAGTATTCGCAGCTAAAAACAATCGTAGCTAAAAGTTTCCGTAGCTAAAAACCCATAGCAAAATTTCGTAGCAACCTTCTTCATAGCAAATTCGTGGCTAAAATAGCGACATCATTTTTTGTTGCTAAATTCGTCGCAAACATAATTTCCATAGCTAAAGTTCGTAGCAAATAAATTCGCTACGGGACTTGTAGTTACGAACCAAATCCATAGCAAATTCGTAGCAAAAAAGGTGTTTGCTACGGATTTGGCTGTAGCAAATGCAAATGCCTATCTCTATAGTAGTGTTATGAGTAAAAAGTGTCTAACACTAAACCTTTCTAATTATTTCCTTATATATATACACCCAGAAGAAAACCCTAATTAGTTAATAAGGGTAATATGGTCCATCAACAATTACCAACTAATATATAATAAAATTAATATTATTTTGATCTAATATAATATAAATGATTATAGTGGTTAGATAATTAAATATTATAAATATAATATATTTAATCTTACATTACACTGACTCACATTGTTACGTAGTAGCCTAAGTTTTCATAATTGTTGCCATTAGATAAAATATCGATTTCATTGAATACATGTAGATTTAACCCTTTTTGTTTTACCTAAAAATGAACTTGTTTAGTCATTTTAGTTGCATAAAAAATATGACTGGAAAAGTGGTGTGACAAGTTCAGGGAAATCAAGGGGAGCTCTCTACATATATGTTCAATTTCATGAAGTAATGAGACTGAGCCATCTTGTTCCTTAACAAATACCAACCCAATTCAGTTGTATCGCAAAAGATTAAACACACAAAATACGGATGCTATATCGGACTAGTGAGTTCATCTGTAGAAAAGACAGCTATTGTGTTGGTTGTTTTATCATATGCACGTAGAGATGTAAATATTGTTTTAAGAGAACTGTATTTATCATCGGTCTTAATGAAATCCGATTCTTCCTACTTAGTTATGTTAGATTCTTTTAACTATAGATACTGGTTCGGGTCCAGTTATTTGTTTTTTTATATCATTTTGTAATTTATTTTGTATTTTATTATATATTTTTCCTTGAAAATTAAAATAGCATCTTCATATATACTATAAAAAACAAACACGTCTTGAAATTTGAAACCCATGAAAGCCAGCCAACTAGGCTTGACTTAAGTTATGGGCCTGCACTTAAGTTGGGCCCACATCTTCAGCCTCTTCCCCATAAGCATTGGAGTATTGGACCATGTTTTGTCCATTGGCTTAGTTTATATAACCGGGATAGGGTGAGTGGTCCTACTGATAATGAATGATGTTGCCGAAAGTTGGACACAAAAATGATAATATATATCTAGATAGTTTACACTATATATGAAAATGAAAGCAGGAGCCTTCATCCCTCCTTTCAAGCAAGCCATTGCAACATAAATGTGGTTCTATAAGTGTCTTAAGGAGTTGGCACGGAAAAAGACCGACTGGTCATCAAAGTCTTCACTAACATTCGGATTCAATGTTCTACTATTTCTAGTCAAATACTAATCTGGGTCGGCTAAACATACCCATCCTTCTAAATTTTTCCCCATCTTGAAAACATCAAATTAAAGGTTTTTTAGTGTTAAAATAAGAGAATATACTTATGTGAACCCGCCAGTGTTTTTCCAAAACCTAATAGTTTAGCTAAATATGTTTGCGGATTCGACTTGAAAATAATCAGAACACGTTTATACAAAATTAAAACCATAAGTTTCATGTTAGCTTCGTGTCATATCAGACATCTACACGTCTATAATAGTAATAGTAATAATAAATAATAATAATAATAAGAGTAAATTGTCAAAATTGTCCTTGAATTTGGATACGTTTACCAGTTTCATCTAAAAAAACTTTTTTTGTATTATATTGCCCTTTACTTTTTGGTTAATTTGCCATTTTCATATAAACATCTAACTTTTTTTACCAAAATCGTCCCTGAGATCTGTGATTTTTTGCCATTTTCATCCAAATATCTGCAAGAAAAAATAACCCAAATTAGATGTTTGGATGAAAATGACAAAAAGTCCTAAAAGTAAAGAGTAATATGGTACAAAAAAAGTTGTTTTAAGTAAAGCTGGCAAACATGTCCAAACTTCAGAGACGATTTTGACAATTTACTATAATAATAATAATAATAATGATAATAATATAATAATAATGATAATAATAATGATAATAATAATAATATAATAATAATAATAATAATAATAATAATAATAATAATAATAATAATAATATAATAATAATAATAAAATAATAATAATGTACACTGTTAGCGGAAACTAAGCACATGTGAGGGTCTCATGGTGTTGAGGAGTTGAGTGGCTTAAAAAATCAAAACACAGATATACCGTGCTGGACTTTTCTGGGGTAGGTGATGTTGAAAGGCTAATGAAAATGAAAACACGAAAGGTGTTGGTGGCTGTGGTTCACAAAAATAATGTGTTTTATAATCCAACGTGGTTGGCTGGACATGGATCCAACCTCCAACCAAACGGAGCCCACATATTCGGTGGATGTAGACATGTGCAAACTCAAACACAGACCACAATTCTCTGCGTCAATTTAGGCATCACTAATTGCATTGCATGGTCCCTGTGGGCTCGAATAACATTGCCGGGTCGCGAGTCATGGGTCGGGTCGGATAAGGTCAGGTGGGGCCGGGCGTGGCCAGGCAAACAATATATTTTCATTTTATATAAAAACTAAAAAGTGATTTATATATATATTTATCGGGTAGTCTCTCATCTCACAAGTCCCCATTGCTTTACTGCCGTTGATATAAACCATTCCACACCATCTTTCCCAATGTCATGGTAATTACATGTGAATTTGAATAATTGTATATAGCTTGTGATTGTTGATTTAGGAATGAACAGAAAACCTGAATAATTGAACCTTCGTTAAAATAATAAAGAAATTGAACCAAATAAGCGAACAGACTTATAATATGATGTTTTTATAACCGATTTTTAAGTTCGTTATAATTATGTGTATAAATAAGCGAATTAACCAAACTTATCCATATTATTATAAGATTGAAAGCGTTAGTGTTCATCTTACTCTCTCTCTCTCTCTTTATATATATATATATATGGGAGGATCCTGTAAAAGAAAGGCCTTTTCGTGAGAATGGTGAGAAAACATAGAAATTGACATGTAGACATCATGTTTTATAATCAAGCATGATGTTTTGAGTTGTTTTGGAAAGAAAAACACCAAACATAACTATTTAAAACACACCTAAAATACAATGTTTAATACTTAAAATACATACTTAACGTTCTTGCATGGTGTTAAGTTTAAGCCTATAATTTATTGCATCGTGTCTTAAATTGTTATATTTGTTGTTTTTCTTGCCAAAACAACCCAAAACATTATGATTAAGTCCAAAACATGATGTCTACATGTCAATTCTTATGTCTTTTCATACTTCTCACGAGAAATGTCTTTTTTACAGGATCCTACTATATATATATATATATATATATATATATAGGGTGAGGTTAACAAATATATAAAAGTGTGAGAAGGGTAAGAAAGAATCTAAATCATTAGATATTTAATCTAATGGTTGAAAATATTGATGACAATCTTGTAAATAGTGTTGACTATTAAACTAATTAATTTTCTAGATTGAGGGTATAAAGGTAAATTTAACATTTTTAAATTAAGAAAACTAACATTAATGCACATGCAAGTTTTCCCCCTTTTTTTTAAACTCAATAACTTTTTATACGTAGCTTTTTTTTATAAAAAAAATTACACCATAATAACAAATGTTTTTTTATCTTTAATACGAGTACCATATTGATATACTTATGTAGAGAAAAAAATACGTCTCGCTTGGATGTTTTAGTCCATGTGTTTTTTTTATGTTCATACAATGGTGTTTTAATTGTATGGTGTTATTCTGTTATGTTTCTGTTCTTCATAAGATGTATGCTTTCAATATACATGTTGTGGTGTTTTTATGAGTTAGGGTGTTATTCCTGTTATATTTAATGTGAGGACAAAGGTCCTTACATTGTTGTGGTTTATGGTGTCTTCAGTAGGTTTCTGTTGCCTTCAAAGAGTTAGGGTGTTATTTCTGTTTTTATAAGACGTACGCCTTCGATATACATGTGGTGTTTTTATGAGTTAGGGTGTTGTTTCTGATTTGTTCTTTATAAGATGTATGTCTTCAAATACATGTGGTGTTTTTATAAGTTAGGGTGTTATTTCTGTTTTTATGAAATAACACCATAAATAACTGCCAGAATCAGTTGAATATATCAATTCTATTATTATATTTTATTAGTTAAATTATGCTTACACCCTTAAACTACCAAAATAAAAAGGGACGCGTGTCACCTCTAGAATCTTTCTGATCATTCTCACACTTTTATATTTTCTTACATGAATCTCTACATATATATATATATATATATATATGGATTCTAAAAGAAGAGCACCCAATTTAAGAATCTTGAAAAATCATATTTTCCTTAAGCAAAAAATGCAAAAATAAAAACGTAATTTTTTTTATTTTGAAAAAAATCAAAGCTTTTTCTATAAGGTCTTTTTTAGGGATTTGTACATATGTCTATATTGTTAATCTTTATACATATGTGTATATTGTCAATCTTTTAACTATATATACATGTATATTATGAAAAATAAAAAAAATAAACACAGTAAAAAGTTACAAATATTATTTTTTATTAGAATAGCTTATACAAATCTTTATATGCAAAAGTTTTCGAAAATAATTTTGAAAAAAAATAATTGTTAGCATTTTAAATTATTTTTTAAGATACATTTAACATGTTAAATATATTGTTCACTGGTTCTCCACACTATGATATATATATATATATATAATATATATATATATATATATATATATATATATATAGAGAGAGAGAGAGAGAGAGAGAGGGGGAGTAAGTGTAAAACACAATAGTGCTTATCGTGCGTTGCGTACGGGAGCAAGAGATTGAAATGCCCGTCATTCCTTATTTTTTATAACGTGCGTGGTTATGTATATAACATGCGTAATAAGGGTTTGGAAACCCATGAGTAATTTTATTGTGTATTTGGGTTTTGATATTTTTTATAATGTACGTAATTATGCAATATAACCTCGGGTCATGGTATTGACCCATTTAAGTACCTTGCATTATTAATTACCAATTAATACCATCACTAGCCAAACTCTATTTCTCTATGAGCACAAAACTCGACAAGCGATCATTAGTTATTATTGTCAAATGGTGATGACAACACCATTTGACCCATTTGGCCTAAATGACCATTTTATCATTATGAGATGGTATTTATTTACCATCTCACCATTTAATCCATTTCGGTTTACGCCTTATGAACATATTACTTAAGGTCGTTTCTTAATTCGTTCGACCCTTTATGGATTACGCCATAGAGTGCCCTTTTTCAAAAAATGTTTCTTTGTCAGCTCGTGACTGAATTACCATTTTACCCTTTTTATTCCTTATGGTTTACACCATAAGGTAACTTTTCAGAATTTCTTATTTATTTGTCATTACATGACTAATTACTGTTTTACCCCTTTCTACCATCAATTATGGTTTAATACCGTTTTCACTTGTTTCAACCCGTATCTATCCGTGTCGGAACCTTGTATTTCGAAATCGCATTCCGAATACCCATAATGCTTATTCTTATTCAAATACATAAGTAAAATTTACTATTTTAAGGATGTAAGCTTTACTTACATGATTCTCGAACCATAATCATTCAAAACCCACACCCGACATATACTTTCTACACAATAATCTTCATTTATAAAAGAAGAAGTGATTCCGGAAATCACTTACCTTATGTGTACGTATTCGTATCCGCTTCCTTGCCTCCTCTTGACCCGTTAGCCTTTCATGCTTGAGTTCATCTTGACAAGACTCCACATTTGTTCATGTCACCACAATTATATCATGGTTAGCATATGTATAATCATATATACTAACATTCATTACTTTACATTCATATATTTCTTGCCTTGCATTAATCAACTCTCACATATATAAGACATGTACTAATGATCGCCTTATTTCACATTCTCGCAACTTAATTATCACTCGTACGAGGGAGATGCTTGTCACTCGTACGAGTGAGATATTTATCACTCGTACGAGTCACATATATAACATACACATATTTTATATATACACCTGCTAATACTTTCACTTCTTGATTCCAACTAACGATTAATTCAAATACATGATGAACATTACACTATCCAATCACATGGTACAATCTCCTAATGCATGATCTTACCCAGAACATACATTAAACCCGAATTCTTGTATGAGTTCCATTTATTGCACATTCTTCAAGTTAGTTTACTACTAGTTACATCATTAACATATTTCATTCATATATGTCAAGCCATTTCATTCAATTTCACATCCTAGCTTCACTTAGGCATTTTATCATACACTTGGCGTACATATCACTTTTGTGAGTCCCGGTGACGGCGGTTCCAGACGGAAGTTTGGGCGTAAGATAGTACCGCTTCGGTAGAATGTTATAAAGAGGGAGTAGAAATAGAATCAGCGGAAGCTTCGGTAGTATACATCTTGTCTGTCTGGCGGAAAATCATGGAGAGAATCCGCCAGCGTTTCCCCTTGGGGAACTTCCAAAACTTCAAACAATGAATACACAACACATACATATAGGCATGAGCAGCTCGTGTGAAGCGAGCATGGTAGCTTCGTACAAAGTGTCCTTCGTACGAGTGAGATGTTATCACTCGTACGTGTCACATTGTCACTCGTACGAGTCACTAGTCAGTCGTACGAGCCAGTTCTTGATCGCACTTGGGTCGTGTGTTCGTATTTAATATATACAATATTCAATACACACACACATACTGAAATTTCTAATTTATATGAAACTTAAACTCAATTTCCCACTTTTAGTCCTTATAGTTATTCTTATGTCACCAATAACACTAATTTTCATTCTCTTGTTACTCAACTAACTATTTAGCTAAGTTAAATAGCTTGATTATTTTATTTTATGCCATAACACAAAGAAACATACTAGTCAATTAAAATTTGTGATTTTGGAGCGTTACAAATCTACCCCTCTTAAAGGAGGTTTCGTCCCCGAAACTTTTCTCATTCCTGCTAGACCAATTCTACTCTTACTTTTTTATCTATTCATGATGCTTACTATAACATGAATACATTCGGGATCTTGGCAAAAGTTTTATTTATGCATAAACATAATTTTTGCTTGATAAAGAAGGTGGGGACAATCATATTGCCTCCGTAATTTTTTGGCCTTGACCGATCTTGTCGGTTAGACATATCGATTACCGGCCACTTTATACCTTGTAGTTTAAGTACAATCATATCGCCATCGTAAGGCTTTTACGATTTATTCATGACCCCAATCCTATAGTTTGTGTTACAAAGTAATCGTATATAATATTACTTTCTTGTTTGAGATTACATCCCGTCACGTTTAAGTTTATATATTAGTTTTCGAAAATTTTCTTTTCGAATTTATCGTCTCGCATCTATTGGTGTCAAGACCTGTTTCTTTTTATATTAATCATTTTCCAATTTATACTATTTATGTTTGTTAAAAACATTGTTTTTAACTAAAAAACGAATTTTTTTATTTTAACGTTTTCCTTTTAATTTATGTCAATTACTCACATCGAGAAATAGGAAAAATTTCTAGCATTTCTTCTTTTACTGTTTTTATTTCATGCGAGGAATCGTAATCGGTTCCCTCGCTTGCTTCAAAAACCCATAAGCCCCTTTCACCTAGCCTCGTAGGCTATTTCTTTAGGCTTTCACCCATTTCTTTTCTTTTACTTAGCCTCCTACGATGAGGCCTTTAATGCGTCATTCCTCTTGATTCGTGTCTCATAGGTCATTTTGATCCCGTAGACCTTTACATTATTTATAATTTGGAGGTCGTGGTGATCTTTTAGATCATCTCTTTACCAGTGTCGTTCTTTAAATACTTTGGTGTCAATGCACCTCTTTTATATTTGAAAGGAAAATCATTTACATTGTCCTTTCTTTATCCGCCAATCATGGCACTTTTACTATGAAGGCTAATTTATTTTATTTCAATTATGGCCTTCAGACCATGTTTGATCCGAGTTGGTAACATTTTCATTTTATTTGACTCCGCGAGTCATTTATGAGTTACATTGACTTGTCGGATCTATTAGTCGTTTCATCTCTTATTAGGTGATGATCATTTGCGTCTAATCCTGGTGCAAAGTCAAATGGCATTGACCAGTCATCACCACCGAGTCACAACTACCATCTTTAGTGGCAACCACAACATTTTGTGTATGTTGCCTAAAACACTTATTCTCATATGCAAATCAGACACTGTCTGTTGGTATTAGCGCGCCCGTACGATCGTAGTCCATGACTAGATCGTTTTCTGTTCGGACAATTCTTCCGACTCTATGACTTCATATGTCATTTATGCGTCGGTTAGTCTCACGCTTACCGTTATCCGGTTTACGTTTCATTTATATTCCTTCACGACCCATTTCACGAGTTCATTGATATTTCACGCTCTCATTATTCGGTTTGCATCTTCAAGTATATTTAATCACGTCCCATTACCCGGGCTCATTATTCTTTTGTTTTTATCGCTCCCGTTACCCGGTTTGCGTTTACATTCAAATTCAATCATTATACTCCATTTGACTCGTTTGACTTGTTCGTGTGAAATTTATCACTTATGAACGATCAAACCTTAATATTTTCTTAACCTGTTTGAGTTGCTCGTGTGAAAACCATCACCTATGAGCAGTCAAACTTTATTATTATTTTTTTTCCGTTTGACTTGTTCGCGTGAAATCCATCACTTATGAATAGTCAATCCTTATTTTTCTTTTAACCCGTTTGACTTGTTCGCGTGAAATCCATCACTTATGAACTGTCAAACTTTATTACTCATTTAACCCGTTTGACTTGTTCGTGTGAAATCCATCACTTATGAACAGTCAAACCTTATTATTCATTTATCCGGAAGGATTTCTTTGTAACTCATCTCATTAGCCTCGTCTTTACTACATTGGATGTATATGTGCTCATTATAAGAAGTTCATGGTATCATGTGTTTACTACTTACTTGGCCAGAGTAAGCGATCAACACATGGTACGCGTGACTTTATTATAACTATCACATTACTTCCCATGTGAGTAAATCCTCGGTTCATGTATATATTTCAGATTTTATTTGGTAAAACCTTGTTTAATTGTTATTTAACAATTATTAGTTTTTCCCTTTTTCATCTCAAAACATATAGAATGTTTTCCTTTTTATAAAACTTTTATGCAACCACATTTATGCATGTGATCGTTACTTTTTCTCAATAGAATCTTATTGAAAATTTCTATTTGGATGGTCACCCCATCCAAGATTTAGATCTAAACTCTTTTGTATTTTTATTATTATTCATAATTGTGAATGATGCGTATTTCTCGCCCAATTTCTCTTCAGATAATCATCATGGATGGGTATCCCGTCCGGTTTTCCCATGCTTTAATCCCGTATACAACCATGGTTCATTACGTATTTGTTGCATACTACTTGTTATACAATAATTTAAAGGGTGCACCTGGGCGATATTTTCCTCCATTGGCTTTCATTGTCGTTCCACCTTTATTTAATATCATCATTTGGTTTAGGTCCTTAATGAGTATGTTCCACTTGTCATACTTCGGACCATTCTGTCATCATGTTGGCAGATCATTAGACTCCCGCCATCTTCAGATGCGAGTGTCCCTTAACCAAAATGTTTACATTGATTAGTAACATTGGAAATTAATAAGCGCCCTTACTATAGTACAAGGCTATCTACAATACTTGTTAACACAAGTAATTCACGAGCTATACCAGTCTTTTATCATTTTATTTGGGGTAACGTGCGTTCACACGATAACCCTATGTGTTATTTACAACACTTTAACCATGTTAGAACCGCTAAATTTATGGTAACTTACCGGATCGTGCGACCAAGCCTCGAACCGAACACATTTGATCATTAACCTTAAGCTCTGATTACCAACTTGTAAGACCCTATCTTAAAATATTTAAATTTCTATTAAAAATTTCGCATTTAAATGAGTAAATGCGAATACACGTCACTACAAGTTTTCGAGTTTATTAAAAGTTTATCAACATTAAATATTTTGACATGTCCTTACTAATTAGTTTCGTAACATTGAAACCAAATGCGAAAGCTTGATCTTTGATCGTATTCGGTTCTTTTTAGAGCTTGATCGTCATCCGGAGGTGCTTGCGATTACCCTAAACTGGAATTTTACAAAATATTAGTATTATAGCAAATAACTGAAAGCATAACATAACGACTTGCCAAAATATCAAAACAGAAATTTTAATTTCTGAGGTAGCGTCGGCGACGGCTAATAGCCATGTCGGCGGCACCCCTTTAAAACTCGCCTTACTGCCGTAGGCAGTCATTTAAGTCGTTGGAATATTTGTGTAGCGTCGGCGACGACCAGTTATGGCGTCAGCGACGCTGCCTTCTGCAACGATTTTGCTGCTTTGTTGTGATAGCTGTTCGTTCGACCCGTTTCAAGTCCCGCGCATTTGAACACGATCTGGGACTTACGGAGACGTTTTCGCCTAACATTATTTTCTTGTTTCATTCAACGGTTTCCGCCGTAAGTTAGGGCTGGCCATCGTAGCTTAAGGTGATCTATCACAAGAATTTCCATCTTGCCGTTTTTATTACGAAAACTTTCGTAACTTGTTCAATTTTTATCCATTTCACATGAAACTTGTTTCTAAATGTCCGTTAAATGTTTTCTTACATATTTAACCCGAAATCCTTAACCCGGATTTTTATTTCTTATGAAATACGCATCCATTTCCGGTTTATGCTCATATTTTCCAATTTTTCCCTTTAACCGCATTTAAACCAAAATAAGTAATTACGCATCCATTTTGGTATGCATTAAATCAAAAGTTTTACATGTTTGGCTTCCTTAGCGAAAACCTCGCTCTATTCAAACAAACTTTTATTTTATCTGTTTGACCCGTTTGGTTGTCTTAGCGTAACCCACACTTATTTCAACCAAACCTTCATTATTTTATCATTTTCACACAAGATATCGTTTATTTACACCACAACTATTCTTGTGGTGGATTTGTTATCATGAATTTATTTAATCCAGTTTTACCTCAGTTCGGCAAATTATGGAAAAAGACCTGAAAACACATTTTAACCATAATCATATTTAAATTCATTATGTTCCTAAGAACCTAACGTATGCAATTTCTATTATGAGAGTTAACTTGCTTTAGGTAATCCGGCGTTCATTCATGACTTGTTTAACTCTCATTTAACCTTAAGTCCTTAATGAGAGTTTGACTCATTACACATATCTTGCTCGGGTCATGACATTGACCCATTTAAGTACCTTGCACTATTAATTTCCAATTAATAGCATCACTAGCCAAACTCTATTTCCCTGTGAGCACAAAACTCGACAAGCGATCATTAGTTATTATTGTCAAATGGTGATGACAACACCATTTGACCAATTTGGCCTAAATGACCATTTTATCATTATGAGATGGTATTTATTTACCATCTCACCATTTAATCCATTTCGGTTTACGCCTTATGAACATACTACTTAAGGTCGTTTCTTAATCCGTTCGACCCATTATGGATTACGCCATAGAGTGCCCTTTTTCAAAGTTTAATGTTTCTTTGTCAGCTCGTGACAGAATTACCATTTTACCCTTTTTATTCCTTATGGTTTACACCATAAGATAACTTTTCAGAATTTCTTATTTATTTGTCATTACATTACTATATTACTGTTTTACCCCTTTCTACCATCAATTATGGTTTAATACCATTTTCACTTGTTCCAACCCGTATCTATCCGTGTCGGAACCTTGTATTTCGAAATCTTGTTCCGAATACCCATAATGCTTATTCTTATTCAAACAGATAAGTAAAATTTACTATTTTAAGGATGCAAGCTTTACTTACATGATTCCCGAACCATAATCATTCAAAACCCACACCGACACATACTTTCTACATAATAATCTTCATTTATAAAAGAAGAAGTGATTCCGGAAATCACTTACCTTATGTGTCCGTATTCGTATCCGCTTCCTTGCCTCCTCTTGACCTGTTAGCCTTTCATGCTTGAGTTCATCTTGACGTGACTCCACTTTTGTTCATGTCACCACAATTATATCATGGTTAGCATATTTATAATCATATATACAAACATTCACTACTTTACATTCATATATTTCTTGCCTTGCATTAGTCAACTATCGCATATATAAGACATGTACTAATGACCGCCTTATTTCACATTCTTGCAACTCAATTATCACTCGTACGAGTGAGATGCTTATCACTCATACGGGGGAGATGCTTGTCACTTGTACGAGTGAGATATTTATCACTCGTACGAGTCACATATATAACGTACACATATTTCATTTATACACTTGCTAATACTTTCGCTTCTTGGTTCCAACTAACGATCAACTAGAATACATGATGAACATCACACTATCCAATCACATGGTACAAGCTCCTAATGCATGATCTTACCCAGAACATACATTTAACCCGAATTCTTGTATGAGTTCCATTTATTGCACATTCTTCAAGTTAGTTTACTACTAATTACATCATTAACATATTTCATTCATATATGTCAAGCCATTTCATTCAATTTCACATCCTAACTTCACTTAGACATTTTCTCATACACTTGGCGTACATACCACTTTTGTGAGTCCCGGTGACGGCGGTTCCAGACGGAATTTTGTGTGTAAGATAGTAACCAATTTGGTAGAATGTTATAAAGAGGGAGTAGAAACAGAATCAGCGGAAGCTTCGGCAGTATACATCTTGTCTGGCTGGCGGAAATTCATGGAGAGAATCCGCCAGCGTTTCCCTTGGGGAACTTTCAAAACTTCAACAATGAAACACACAACATATATATAGGCATGAGCAGCTCATGCGCAGCGAGTAAGTTAGCTTCGTACGAGTGTCCTTCAGTACGAGTGAGATGTTATCACTCGTACGAGTCACATTGTCACTCGTACGAGTCACTTGTCACTTGTACGAGTCACTTGTCACTCGTACGAGCCAGTTCTGGATCGCACTTGGGTCGTATGTTGTATTTAATCTATACAATATTCAATACACACACATACTGAACTTTCTAGTTTATATGAACTTAAATCAATTTCCAACTTTTAGTCCTTCTAGTTATTCTTATGTCACCAATAACACTAATTTCATTCTCTTGTTACTCAACTAACTATTTAGCTAAGTTAAATAGCTTGATTATTTTATTTTATGCCATAACACAAAGAAACATACTAGTCAATTAAAATTTTTGATTTTGGGGCGTTACAGATTCCGGCAGATTCTGGCAAAAAACCTGTATATTCAGTGAAAACCTCTAAATTCCGCCAGTTTCCAACTAAACCATGTAAATTGCATCAATTAATCTTGTATACTTAAAACAATGAGTTGAGTAAGAGTTAAAACCTAGCTACTTAAATATTTACCTATAAAAATATGTATACATATACATAAAACCTAAAAATTACATATAAAAACCCGATCTGATTAATCCCGATTAATTCTGAGTATCCCGAGTAGTCGCTAATCCCCACCTCACCAGCCAACTAGCGACTAGCGAGTTCTCCAACCTTGGTTTCAATCTAACTCTGTGTTAAAGCTTGACAAACTTCTTAAATTTTTTTTATAATACTTCTGATAATTACGTGAAGCGTGTTGGATAATTATGTTCGTGCTTATTTATTTTTTGTTTCTTTCTTCGTAATCTTTCTGGTGATTGATGTATATTTTTATTCTAAAATGAATATATGTTCTTGTGTATTCATTTGTGTTCATAAACACTTTTTGTGTTTATTTATATTCATGAACATTTGTTTGAGTTTTTTTTTGCGTTTAGTAAGTGTTCGGTGAATAGTTCATGAATATGTTCATTTCCTTAATGAACGAACACGAACAACAACTCTCATTCGGTAAGCTTTTGTGAACAGTTCATGAATATACTTATTCCTTAATGAATAAACACGAATAAGGCCTTGTTTATGCTCGTTTGGTTCGTTTACAGCCCTTCGTTCGAGTATATTCGAGCACATATTTTCGTCATAGAAAAAGATTTAACTTGTCATATTTTTTCTTTTCAAAACTACTATTATAGTATTGCACATGTGCAATACTACTTTGCCTTAGGGTTTTGGTTTTAGTTTAGCTTAGGTTTGGGTTTCGGGTTTAGTTTTTAGTTTTTGGGGGTGGGGGTTGGCATGTTTAGATTTTTCGTAGTGTTCACATTTGTAATACTATTTTTCTTTTTGAGAATTTTTTTTTGTGTCTTAAAAAGGCTAGATTTATAGTAAAAAATGTTAATTTTTTTGGTGTGTTTTTTTATTTTTTTTTTAGAGTTTTCGAGTTCTCGTAATAAAAGGAGTTTTCGCACACCACACACACATATATATATAATCAGGAGAAAACGATTGAAAGTGTGAAAACGGTGCAAACAGATCCTAGTCGAACACGTGGCAGGGGGCGGTAAATGATGTGCGGGGTACGATTTTCATTGTTCAAGTCCGCTTAATAGATGACGTTATAATTCATTTTCAAACAAAAGTCTATCAGATATTGTATGTTGTTCTTTATTCTTGTTTCAATGGCGTTTTATTTTCAAAGCAATATTTTTGAAAAATATCGTTATGTCCTTTACCCTAGAATCAATATTCGACGTTTTCATTTTTTAGAACTTATCAATGGCGTTTTACACCGTGTTACGCATATCTGAATTATGGCGTTTTCATTAAAATGTTTTACGGTTACAGTAAATCTGTTATTTTTATTGTTTATCATTAACCAATGGTTTGTTCATTATGGCGTTTTCACCTTCTTCCCTCTCAGTAGCCGCTTCATTGTAGATCTGTCCAGTTGAATTAATCCCTTATATCTTATAAAGGTAAATATCTTGGCGTTAATGGCGTTCCTAAATTTATTATATTTTATTAATAATTCAAAACATTACAACTAAGACGAATTACTAAACTAATAGTCATCAGAGATGTACCCATCGCTTTGGTCATCACTTTCGTCAGACTCATCATCATTATCTATTTCATTGGCGTATAACACCATAATCTCGTTTAGCTTTTCTCGCATCCTATATTTAATATCATCACACAACCCTGATGTTGCATCGTCCGAAGGTGCTAAATCACAGAGTTGTTCAAGAAGATGTAGTCTATCTGTGTTCAGCACTTCGTCAATCGTCAATGAATAATCCACCCCATCTTGATAAGTCACGAATCTTCTGATTCTGACGATGTATGTCCATTAAAGGATAGTTGCCATTTTTCTTGCTCTCAGAGTTTTTTGTTTTTGAAATTTGGCGTGTTGGTTAAAGATGGTGTTTTTAGTATGATCAATTGAAGTAATGATGGAAGTGATAGTAATATCGTTTATATAATTATGTTTTTGGCTCGTAGTTTAGGAGGGAATATTTTGTAATAAATGTTAATAATTAACTTTCAGTTACTGTATGTTCACATCTATTTGTTAAATCTGCAACACGTTTTCTCATTAAATTTTGGCGTTTTGTATCAATGGCGTTTTAGATAACTATGTCGTTTCATCTGGAAGTGAGTGATGTGTATGGAATGTATGTTAACGTGGGAATTTTGAATGGCGTTTTGCTCAATATTGTGGCGTTTTGCATTAAAGCAGTAATAAGACCCTTTTACCCTTAATGATGCACGTCCACGTAATAAAGTTGATGTTGTTTACGAAAACGCCACCACGCCATTCTAATCCATAGATTGTTTTGATCCAACGGATGAGGGGAGTTCTCACCGTTTTCACACTTTTAGGCGTTTTCCCTAAATCTCACCCTATATATATACACGGTGGGAGTTTGCTACAAAGTCCATTTTTCCTAAAAAGTGTTAAAAGTCATAAACACCATAATGTCAACCATAAAACACACTCAAAACCCACAAGTAACATAGTGAAGATTACTAAAACACCATATTTGTGAGTTTTGTGTTGTGTTTCGGATGATAAGGCTTTGATTATCGAATGACTAACATTAATGTGTTTTATGTTGATTATCATGTTGTGTTTTATATTCATACTTGTACAATGGTGTGTTTGAAGTTTTAAAGGACTGTTAGGGTTTTGATATTGTGATTTAGTGATATTCACTATGTTATTTGTGGGTTTTGAGTGGGTTTTATGGTTGAAATTGTGGTGTTTTTTTGACTTTGTACACTTTGTAGAAAAATAGATTTTGTAGTAAAACCCCACCCTATAATATATACACACACATAGGGGAAAGTTCTTTTGAGAAGAAAATTTAATTAAAAACAAAAAGACCAAATGGGTAGAGTTGTAAAACATTAAATAGTTTTTTCACTCATCTCATATATTATCATTTTTGACTAATTAATTAGTCATAAAGACTATCATCCTCTACACTAATTTTTTTTTGCCTACACATATCAAAAGTTATCCTAAACATATCGAAATTTATCCTACATATGTTGAAGTTTATCCTACAAAACTCGTAATTTATCCTATATACCTTGTAATTTATCCTACACTCTAAACTATTTTATTTATTTTGAAAAAAAAAAATATATATATTTTGAAGATAAGTTACAATTTTAATGTAGTTAGCTATTAAAGAGAAAGACTACAAGTTAATGATATATGTAGATTACCAATGTACCCTTATATAACATTAGATACTTATATTAAATGAGTAAAATTAAAATTCTTATTGCTTGAAATTTCTTCTTTTTTCTTCTTACAAAAAATCTTCTTATTTGAAATCTCCACTATTATGATATTGCTTTATATGCATAACCAACGCATATACATGTAAAAAACAAATTTTAAAAGTACGAAATAATATGATCAAAAGATTATGCAATTAGATCTATTCACATAATATTTAGTGTTATGTTATGTATCTATGCTATGTTATAATGCATGAGAGGGGGTATTTTAAGATACCAAAAGATAAGAATTTCTTCCCTCTTAATTTATAAATACACCCTAAAATAAGAGTACATTGGTCTTTTAAACAATAATATTTTTTAGCCCTACGTCTTATTACACTTCAATCCCTAAGTTTTAACAAAAGTTTGGATAATTAGTTACACGTTTCTCCTCCACAACAATCGTATAATTCGTTTACGTATTCTTGTTGTATCTTATAAACTATAATGCTTTAAAAAATTCATAAGGAACTGTGACGACTTACTCATTTTTTGTCGATGTTTCGATAGTTGTCTTGGTCAGTATTGACGTGTGGGTTAACATGTACAAATATGTGATGCCTTAGTATACAAGTGATTAAAGTCCAACATCCTTGGTCATTATCACAGAATATTTAATAGTTACAGAATGTCAAATGATGAAATACCATCAATGCCACATAATGTTTAATAGCTAATATGTATAATTTTAATTAAAAGTACAAGTGGGTGGAAATTTAATAATACAACTAGGTGAAACTTTAATAATAAAAATGAAATATAAAAACTAAATAGAGTAGCCTAAATTAAATGATACCATAACAAATTATTAAAAGTATAAACTATATGATAATAAAACACAACCACAACCAAAATAAATTTAGTCACCCATAAACTTGTACATTGATTACACCTAGAACTGAACAAACATTAGAACAATCGTATTTTAAGATACACCCAGAGGATTCACAATATTCACGCCTTTCGAACCTAAACAAGTCTGCATAAGTTAACCTGCCCAACTTTGAGCTTTTTGTGACCCACCTGAATGTGTACAAAATCAAAATATCTCAACAGATTACACAAGATTAAACAGCCCTATACCTGGGGGATTAAACTATATCATTATAGAGAGGAAGATAAGGACAATGAATCTCTAAGCTTAGCATGTGGCGGAATAGCATACCAACCCTATGTTTGTGCTGACAGGACAAAAAATGAACACTAAATGTAAGCAAATGCAAGATTAAATTGTAATATGACCCTGTCCATGTAGTTGGTTTGTAATGTTTACCTTGTAGTTCGTTTATTTTTTCCTCAACCATTTTAACTTTTGTAGCCGTCAAGCCCTTAAAGACTTACCGATAACAAAACAATGAGAATGAGAATGAGAACGTGAAGAGCTGGTTTTTGGAATACATATGATGTGTTAATTGATTTTGTTTTCTTCAACACGATGTATGTTAACACACATCACATGTATGTTAACAACCGGCTTTCCCGGTAACATTAATGTTGGTGCATATTTGTGACAACACCTTAGATTTGGTCTTTGGGTATCTTGTAATTAGTAAAACGATAAATAGTCAGTGGGTTTAGTATTGTAGTAGTTTATTAGAAGTGATTGGGCTAAACCAGACACTTTATAGTGAGTGGTAGGTGAATTGGGCCTAGACCTATTTGCAGCCCATATGGTGAAACCCTAGCCCAGTTGCAAACTTGTCTCTATATAAAGGGAGTTTTGCATTAGGGTTAAGGTTGCTCAGTTGCTCAGTTAATCACTTCAGAGAGAGTTGAGAGAGAATTCTTATGGTCTAGATTGATTGTAATCATTATGGTAGAGAATTAATAAAGATCGGGTTTATAGTGATTGCTGTTCTTGTTCGTTTTCTGTGAAATCTGATCTAGGGGATTCCGAACTCTAGGTTGGATGGACGATTCTGTGAAGATCCATACAGATTAGGAGACCTACAATTGGTATCGAGCATTCAGATCTTGTTTTTCTTGGTTTAGAATCGTAACAGTAGGAAAAGTTGAAGTTTTGGACGTTTTGAAGGCTGGTTCAAAGTTTTGACGGCTGTTCTAGGTTTCTGTTGGTATTTCGGATAAACAACAAGCATCTCGGATAGAGTAAGTGCATCTCGGATCATTAGAGAAGCACCTCGAATCAGAAAGCTTGCATTTCGGATCATCAGAGTTGTATTTCGGATCATCAGAGAAGCATCTTGGATTAGAATAGTTGCATCTTAGATCAGAATAGTTGCATCTCGGATCAGAACAGTGCATCTCGGATTATAGGTGTTCATCTCGGATTGCATCTCGGATCATAACAGTGCATCTCGGATTTTTAGTATTGATCTCGGATCATCTCGAATACCATCTCGGATCATATCGAATCATCTCTAATACCATCTCGGATCACTGTTCCGAATCACCATCTCAGATCACTGTTCCGAGTTCCCATCTCGGATTGATAATCCGAGGAACTGTTTCGAATTTGGTACTGTTCCGAGTTGCACCCACAAAGGTGGAAAGTTAACCAGCTGACGTAACCAGAGTTAAACGTATTCGTACACAGAATTTGATCCATAGACAATCTTGACAAACCGGTTGCACATCGTGTGATTTTTAGGACAAAAAGAGGCACGAAAATCCCTAAAATCACTATCGGACATTATTGTAACACCCCAACCGATGGCGGAAACATCGGGATGAGATGAAAACGAGATTGCTCATTGCTCACAACATTATTAAGTGACAATAATTAATTAAACCATATTTCTTTCCGTAAGAATTGTCAAATACATCAATGTAACAAAACAAAGAACAACCTAACATTTGCAAAGTCATAACAAAATTGATACGTCGACATTAAACCTAACGTCTAATTTGTGTGTATCTAGTCCTTGCTATATTGTTTTCATAGCGTCATCTCCTTCAACCTGTAACATGTTTTAAAATAAAGTCAATGCAAAAGCAAAGGCGAGTACACAAGTTTAAGCATAGCATACGTATACGAATAAAGTTTTAACAATCCTCATGGCAACCAAATCAATACAAGAGCAATATCAAGGCATGCAATGCTAATAATCAAACTCGTAACGCAATCACGATGTTTTAACATGACCTCACGAATAACACGATGGAGGTGGATGCGTGAATTCCTATAGCGCTAAGCATGTCAAACAAAGGCTAAAAATAGTTAATGACTAAAGCATAGCACAACGTTTATCCCCAGACAAGCAACAAGTATACGATTCAAGTAGTCATGTGTATAGGATTGTTTATGCGTTTCATAAAGTTTAAGTGTTTGTGATTTTTGTATATGGAAACATGTTACACCCAAAAAGTGATATAAACAAATGTGGGTCGAGTGTACTCACAAAATTGCTAGGTCTTCTTTGGAAATTCCACGACGAGTTGATGAGTGGGAGAAAGGGACACCAATGCCACCTTAAATGACAACGAACATGGATGAATAATCGAATCAGAGTTGAAGATACCTGTACGTTTAGCACGGAATTTATGTAACGACTCTAAAGTTAAATTCGTCAAAAAGTGTTATCAAAATAATACAATAAATATACATATTTTTGGCGAAAAGTATAAAAGGTATATAGATATTCGCAGTTGGATAAATATATTCCTTCGTTAAGTTATTATGTTTTGTCGACGAGAATAATAGATGTGTACTTATATATTTTGGCGAAAAAGTATAATCGTTGAGCATATTTGGTCGAAAAGTTTAGTAAATAAATATATACTTTGTCGAAAGGATTAATTAATAAATATGCACTTTGTCGAAAGGTTTAATAAATAAATATACACCTTGTCGAAAGGTTTAATAAATAAATATACACTTGTCGAAAGATTTAATAAATAAATATTGGTACGTTTTGACGAAAAACGGGCAGAGTTTCCCCTATTTTAGGACGATCCCGACAATACCAACGTGCCGATTAAATGTTTTCAAAACACAACGTTGAATGATACAATATGAAATACGAATGCTTTTGTTAAGCGGCGAAGTTTTGAACAAAATGTAAATTATATACAAACAATAAAACTAATAATAAAAATTTGCGGCGTTAATAGTATACCGCGTCGTGTTTTGATTGAGTTGACTAAAGCATTGACTGAACTTGGCCCCGAACACCGAACCGAACATCGAATCTGACTGGTTTGACTGGCGTTGACTGTTTGACCAGGTTTGACTCGAACCGAAACATGTATGGACCAAGCTGACCCGAATCTGCTCGCTAACCTGCTTTGACCGAGACCCGAACCAACTGTGCGGAGCCGTGTTGAACCGTTCATGACCCGAGCCGAAGAAACCAAAATTGTTTCGAACTTGAACCGGGTCAAACCGTACACTGAACCGGGGCTGACCAAACCCAAACTAAATCTGACCCAAACCTTTTTCGACTCTAATCAAGACCCGAGATAACCCGAAACAAATCCCCAAGTTTGGACTTGAACTGAACCGAGGCTGATTCGACCCGAACCCGAGCCGAAGGTGAACCGGAACAACAGAATTTCTAACCAATACCAACACTACCGCCGCCGTCCGTCGAGCCGGACAACCGCAGCTACACCGCTGCTGTTGTTGCCGCTGAGACACGGCGACTGCCGCCGCCGCTGGTCCGATGCATCGTCGCAGCCGCGACGCTGCTCCGCCGCCACGCCACCGCACCGCCGTCGCTCTATCTATCGTTTGAATCACCCACCACCACCGTCGCCCGCTGGAGGTGACGGCTGCTGCCGCCATCGATCGAAACCCCCCGGAGCCGTCATAGTTGCGCCACCACCACCACCTACCTTCTCTCTATCTCGTCTCTCTCTCCTCACAGCTCTCTCTCTCTCTCTCTCTCTCTCTCTGTCTGTAAGTATATATGCGGGTGTGTGTGTGTCGGGTTTAAGAGATCGCAGGGGTGTGTGAGTGTGAGGGGTGTGCGGCGGCCGGAGAAGGAGACCACCGGAGGTCACCGGTCTATCGCCGGAGTCCGGCGACTAGTTCTAGGAGGAAGAGAGAGGGCAGAGGGTTTCAGGGTTGTGTGCTAGGGTTTGAGTAAGAATGAAGAAGATGAGTCTTTATATACTTCTAGGGTTTTAAGTGAGTTGGGCCTGAACCCGTTTGCAGCCCGATCACTTTTTTAAGTCCCCGTTTCATACCCGAACGTGACATAACAGGGTATAATATCATTTTTAGGTTTAAACACGCGATTTAAACGTCGGCGCTCGAAAATGATCGCGTTCAGTTGTCGTTTCGTTAAAACGCGTAGTTTTTCCGATTTTAAACCGTTTTTCGATCCGATTGAAGTTGCGACTCAGGAAATAGAAAACGAGCGTGAATTTTTATAAGAATAATAAATCTTGGAAATACGAGGCGTTACAATTATACATTATTGGATTCATATGGTCGAGACGATTCTAATGGTATAATTTGGTGATCACTCATTTCGGACAAATTTTTAACGTTTTGAACGAGCCGATTCGGTAAAAATGTCGAATATGTCAAACTTAAATGAATTGTTGAGAATGGAGCACGAGGCAGGCACGACTAACAAACCTCCAAAGGTGTTGAAGGTAGAGAATTACCTTACATGGAAGGATAGGTTTCCGTCGTTCATTGAATATCAGGACACGGATGTGGATCTGTATTCAAGATGGGTACGTTAACCCAACTCATGACTTTGAAGGCAGACAACATGTCACTGCTTATGTGAACATGTCAGAGGCTGAAAAGAGAATGTATGAGTCTGAGAAGAAGACCTTAGCTGCTATAAAGATGTCGTTACCTGATGGCATCAAACATACATTCAAGCAATATACCACTTCGAAGGAGATGTGGGATTCGAAGTGTGGGATGCTCTAGAGAAGAGGTACGAGGGCAATCCTGATGTGAAAAAGAACAAGGTTGATTTGCCAAAGAAGCAATTTGCTATCTTTAAAGGCATGAGAAATGAGTCCCTTGAAGATATTATCATCTAATGTCAGAAATGGACAATTATGACATAGAGGGATACACAACCGTTGAGATAAACGATAAGTTGCTCGATGCTTTACCTGCCAAGTGGGATATTTATACTCATATGATAAAGGGTGAAGCTGACTATGGAAACAAAGACTTGGAAGAGGTTGTTGGGAAACTGAGAGCTTATGAGCTCAACATGAAGAAGAAGGAAACTGGATATGATCAGGTTCAAGTTCCGGGAATTTATAAAGGGCTTACATCTTCATCTTCCAACAATGCTTCAAGTGATTCTGCAACTGCGTTTCTCTCATGTGAAAATGAGCAGGTTGTGACAAACACTGATGGTGAAGTCTGTTTTGTAGCTGCCTCAGGAGGATCATCAGGGCAAAGAGACAACAATCCAGCAACAATAACAGCAATACTAGGTCTATGCCTCTGAGTGTCAAGGCTACTGAAGATCATCTGGCCTTGCTGGCTTCATTCGTTGCTTCCTATGAGAACTACATTTAGGGAAGAATATCTGATCCTGCTACATTTGATGAAGATTATGATCAGATTGACCCTGATGACCTAGAAGAGATGGATTTACAATGGCAGATGGCCACGATCTCTAGAAGAGTGAAGAGATTCATGAATAGGACAGGATGGAAGTTCGTTGGAAAGAATGTGGGTTTTGACAAATCTAAAGTGAAGTGTTATGATTGTCAAAATTACAGACACTTTGCTAGAGAGTGTCAAAGACCTGAGTCTGAATCTCGTTCTAGCTCATCTTTTCAAGATTTTCCTAGTCATGGTTCAAGTAACAGGAATGTGTCAACTAACACTGGATCAAACGCCCTGATCTCTACTGCTAGAGAAGGTTCTTATGATTGGAGTGTTCATCTGGAGGGTGATGACAATGCCACACAGGCGTTCATGGCTGAGATAACCCCAGTTAATAATGAAGAAGTCAAGGCAGATGTTGAGGTAGAGCGAGAGATGGTAGCTGAAAAAGCTGATGTAGAACAGAATGCTGCAGATAAGAAGATGGCTGGTGATTTTGCTGCTTTTATGGCCGATCTAAGCAAATCAACATGATAGGTACATTCTAACTCTAGTAGCTTTGTTTGCTTAAAATGTCATGAACTGCAAAGTGAAGTTGACACGTTAACAAAACAAAACCAAAGTCTGGTAAATGAGCTCTCGAACGTAAAGGACTCAAACTTTTTCGTAAAAAGAAATGAGTCATTATATTTGAAGAAAATTAAGGGTTATGAAGAAGAAATCAACATTTTAACCTGTAAACTAAATGAAAAACTTCAAATTATTGACTTAGCTCATGATACAATGAGTGAGAAAACAAAAGAGATTTTGAAAATGCAAAGAGTTGTCAGAAGCACAACTGAAAATTTGTGAACTTGAAAAGAAATTGATACAATTCAGAGATTCATCTTTTGTTTTGAAACACATGATGAATGGCTTGAAGAAGAGTAATGACAAGACAAGTGTGGGCTTCAAAGGTTTCAATGAAGTTACACCACCTCTTGATCATGACTATTCTTTCTTGCCAGATGAAGAAGAGCTAACAGAGTTTGTGTCAGCTACACCTAGTAGTTCCACATCAGGGAATGTTGATGTGTCTGAGAATGCCAAGAAGGATAATAACAGAGAAGCGGTTTTGAAAACAAAGAATACACACTCTAAAAATCAAAAGCAAATTTTTGTTAAAAAGATTGATTTTGTCAATGGGAGTGATATGAAAGAAGAGACCACGTTATTACAATAGAGTCAAATGTGCAGTTTGCTAAAAATAAAAACAAAGAAAAATCAGAATTGAGCAAACTAAACAAGATCCTTCAAAGGAATCATCATCATCGTCACCTGATGAATCTAAACTAGAGACTTCAATTAAGAAGTCTTCGGCTAGAAGATCGTGCTTCAAATGTCACAACAAGGGACATGTAGCTAGCTGCTGTCCTAACAAAAAGAATGAAGCATAGGTGAGTGAGAGACAGAGAGAAAAATCACCAGAAAAAATTGGTGATGGTGAGAAGAAGGTTACTAACTCACCAAAGATATCTGCTACCAAGCAACAGAGTGTTGCTGTTGGTGTAGATAAGGCTAAAAAAGGAACTCACCAAGTCCTCATTTTCAAAGAAATCAACAAAGATTTCAGCCTGAATCTACATCAGGCGGATATGAAAGACCTAGAAGTAGTTCACCAAGAATGAATAACTTTAATGGTCAATCAAGTAATTTCAGAAGTCAGGTCAATATCAAACTCGATATCAAAATGTTGGTAGTCGAAATTTTTATAACAATGGCTTTAGAAATTATTATCATCAAAATTCATAGAACCAAAACCAAAATTTCCAAAGGTCACAAAGTCCAAACATGTTTAGGAAACCTCAGGACCAGAGACCTAGTGGAAATCAAAAACCATTTCCAATCAACAGGTCTGAGATCCAGACTCCTTTAGGAGTGATGGTTATTGGAAATGTTCCGGTTGTTGATGAATCTGGAAGACCCAAGACCATTAAGGCTTGGGTCCCCCAATCTAACTAATTTTTGTTGGGTTGTGCAGGAGCTGCTAAGGAGGATTATCAACTTGCGGTATGTTGATAGTGGCTGCTCCAGGCACATGACGGGGGATGCGAGGTTGTTGACTGAGTTTGAGAATATAGATGGAGGTTATGTGAATTTTGCAGGTGCTAAAGGAGGGCCCATTACAGGTCGAGAAAAAGTGACCAACGGGAAGATCGCTTTGGACAAAGTGAACTATGTCGAGCAGCTGAAGCACAATCTAATGAGCGTGTCTCAAGTCTGCAACAAGGGTCACTCGGTCCACTTTACTAAGTCTGAAGCTTTTGTGTTGAAACCTGGTTTGGTGATACGGATGGTTGGATAGTGATGGGAGCGCCAAGAAGAAATGACACTTATGTCATGGACATGGGTGCTAAGGACTCTTCCACTGTGGTGGCGTGTTTACTGTCAAAAGCATCTGAGGCTGAGTCAATGCTGTGGCACAGACGCATGGCCCACATCCACTACTGAAAAATGAATTATATTATTAAAAACGGTTTAGTGGAAGGGGTGCCAGTGCAGAGGTTTCACGTGGAAGATAAATGTCCTTCCATGCCAAAAGGGAAAACAACATAAGAAATCTCAAAGTCTAAAACGTAAATTCCATAGATGCCCCTTATGAATTACTTCATATGGATCTATTCAGTCCGGTGAACGTAAGGAGCATAAGTGGAAAGTACTATTGTTTAGTTGTCATAGATGATTACTCGCGATATTCATGGGTTTTCTTTTTAGGTACAAAAGATGAGACAGTGGAGATGCTGATAGATCTTTTTACAAAATTGGAAAATGTCTATGATGCACAGATCAAGAGAATAAGGAGTGAACACAACTTGTTATGTCCTAAACAAAGTTTTGACAGTTTAATGGTTTAACAAAACATGTCACAAACTATTGTTTAACTGAAAACCAAACTTGAAAGGCTTTGAACCATTTGGATTACCCTGCACCATTGTGCGAAATAAAGATAAACAAAAATTCGCTGAGGTAGCTGACGAGGGTTACTTTCTAGGCTATATGCCTGGAACACCGAATAAAAGGGTTTTTAATCTAAAAACTGGTAAAATTAAGGTTGTGTTTAACATGGAAATCACTAGTTATTCACCTCAACAATCAACAAATGGTCCTGTTATATTATCTGATTATGATAGTGTGTTAAATCATTTAATATTCCTGATTTTTCCAATGCAGATGAGTCTCAAGTGATTCAAACTGTGATCAGTGTAGATGAAGAGGGTAACTTCATGCCTAGATCGAGTATATCAATGACAGATGCTCCAGAAACTTCTTCCATGTAGCTCCACATGACTCCAGTGATAGTGAGTCTGAACCTATTCAGGGGGAGGATTTTACTAATCCGTTTGCTAATAAGGACATTCAGGGGGAGATTGGATCTAATCTGGGAGATAATTTAGTTGTTGACATCATTGCTACTACACGCGCAAACAGAGATCAAACAGTTGAGAACATCATAGGTGATGCTGCTGCAGGTGTTCAGACAAGAAGAGGTGTGATCGAAGGTTCCTGTTTATTTACTTCGATTCAGAAGACAGGGATGATACATGAGTATTTGTATAGCTGCTTTATAGCCCAAGAGGAGCCAAAGAATGTTCACATGGCTCTAAAAGATAATTGTTGGGTTGAAGCTATGCAAGAGGAACTAGCTCAGTTTAAGAAGTTGAAGGTTTGGGAGCTAGTGGACTTGCCTGAAGAGAGAGAATAAAATAGGCACCAAGTGGGTGTTTAAGTGCAAGAAAGACAACCGAGGGATTGTGATAAGGAATAAGGCTCGGTTGGTCGTGAAAGGGTTCAATCAGCAAGAGGGGATTGAAGACAATGAAGTGTTTGCACTAGTAGCAAGGTTGGAGGCAATTCGTTTGTTCCTAGCTTTTGCTTCATTCAAGGGCTTCAAACTTTACCAACTTGACGTGAAGAGTGCATTTCTTTACGGGAAAGTCCAAGAAGTGGTGTATGTCTCACAACCAGATGGGTTATTGATCCAGTTTATCCAGATCGAGTTTATCGACTTGATAAGGCATTATATGGATTGTATCAGGCACCTAGGGCATGGTATGAGACACTGTCAGCACATTTATTAAAGAATGGTTTTGAAAGAGGTTAGATTGATAGTACACTCTTCATTAAAAGGAAGAAGGAAGACTTTCTGCTGGTACAGGTATACATGGATGACATCATCTTTGGGTTATCTGATGAGAACATGTATCATGATTTCGGGGAGGTAATGAAGAGTAAGTTAGAAATGAGTGTGATGGGTGAACTGTCTTACTTTCTTGGGTTCCAAGTTGAACAGAAGAAGGATGGGATGTTTATACATCAAACGAAGTATGTGTATGACATTTTGTCTCATTTCAAAATGGAGATTGCGCTACTTTCAACACACCTATTTGTAAGAATCACAATCTTGGTCCATATCATGAGAGTGTGGAGGATGTTGATCCAACTCAATACAGGGCAATGATTGGTTCTCTGATGCACTTGACTGCTTCAAGACCAGACATCATGTTCGGAGTGTGTCTTTGTGCTAGATATCAAGTGAATCCAAAAGAGTCACATATGAAAGCGGTGAAGCGAATTCTTCGTTACTTGAAGGGGAAACCTAAACTTGGCTTATGGTATCCAACTGCAAGTGATTTGAAGTTTGTTGCTTTCACTGATTTGGACTTTGGAGGATGCAAATCAACTAGAAGTCTACCATAGGTGGTTGTCAGTTCTTAGGATGGAGGATCGTGTCATGGCAATGCAAGAAGCAGTCTTGTTGTCTACCTCTACCTGTGAAGCTGAATATATTGCTGCGGGTAGTTGTTGCTATTAGGTTCTCTAGATCTAGACAACAGATGCGTGATTACGGTTTGAATTTCACTCGTACTCCTATTGTGATAGACAATAATGCTACTATTTCAATCCCAACAATCCCGTAAAACACAGTCACACAAAACATATTGACATTGTCATCATTTTATACGAGATTGTGCTGAAAAGAAATTGATTGAACTGCATCGAGTCGACACACTAGATAACATGGCAGATCTTTACACAAAAGCTTTTGACAGGGCTCGTTTTGAACATTTAGTCAAACTCAACGGACGAGGAATCCTGAATAACCAGTTTTCCATAATTTTTTTTGTAAATAATTTACTGTTTTTTCAAAAAGCAAAACATAAAAATAGAAAATAAAAAAAATGAGTCTTCAACTGTGTGGAAAAGAAGAAAGATATTACATCAGCAAGTTAGACTGTCACACTGAAATTAACATTAAAATTGTTTAAGTGTGATAGCAGCTTCATCATATGATGTACCAGTAGGCAAAAGGCATGAAATAATCAACTTATCTTGGTGATATAAACATAACGAACTGTGTATGAGTGGGTAACATATCATGTCGTATGTTTTATAACCTTAAATCTTGCGTTGATAGATTGCCAAAATCTGAGGTTTTAGGTCTTTATATCGTCATTTCATCCGGGGTATCAAGGTTGTCTTTCTGCTGATCCAGATATATGTTGACCTAGGCACAGCCAGGATATCTTAAAAGAGCTAAAATGTCAAATCCCAAAAATTGAAGAAGCTCTCCTAGAGAGTCATTCAAATGTGCAAAGTTACATAAATTGTACCAGAATTTGGTATTTGCCCTTACCTTCGTTGGATATTGGTCTCTTTGTTGTACGGAAGTACTTACCTCATCAACAATTATCTAACGTTGTAAATCAAAAAGTATGAATCTCGGTATACTCACCTACTATGAGGAATATTTGTGCATACCTTGATCGTGGGGGTATGTCCTGAAGTGGGACACACTAGTATATCAGTATAAAATTACCTTAACATATCACTAGGTAATGGTACTTGAAATGTTCATGTATTTTGTTTTAAGTGGATAAAAAATACTGGTAATCGTCTTGAACTGCTTTTCATGGAAATTACATATAGAATTATATAATAGTGTGAAAACATGTTGATGTTGCTGATATGATCTTCTTCCCGATGATTCTCACAAAAACATAGTGTTTATTGTTTTGTATTTATTTGTTTGCAGAAAATATAAAAATCTAAAAAGATTTCATTTTCTTGTAAATTCTTAATGTACGGAATATGGTTGTTCATGAGGAGTTGTTACCGATAGGGGGAGACGATGTTAGAAGATGAGTATAAATTTTAAAATCTTGCAAGTTCAGTGTGCTTAAAATTTTAAGTGTGTGGTTTGAGTTGAGAATTGCTTAACCTGTGATACAGTTGTATCATCTCTTGAATAATAATAATATAATATAATAATAAAATAATAATAATAATAATAATAATAATTTGTTAACTTGTGTTTAAAAATTCTTATGGTTTCTCGAGATGTTTGTTTTATAGTATACAGATTGTCGCAGAGTGTTGCTAAGAAGTTTGGTGAAGAGGAGTTTGATTGGATAAATGGTAGAACCTCCTTTCTACATTTCAGACAAAGTTGAAGAGTTTGAAGATTGTATGCAAGTGCTAAACTAGAGTTTACTCAAACGTTAACGATTTAAAGATTTGGTGATTGGATGCATCAGCTTAGGGGAGTCTGTTGCTGACAGAAGATATTAAAACTAAAGCTATCCAAAGACCAAGATTTTCAAAGACGTTGAAGATTGCAAGATGACTGAAGACAAAATTGTTTTATGAAGCTATTTCAAGGGGGATTTGTTGGTGCATATTTGTGACAACAGCTTAGATTTGGTCTTTGGATATCTTGTAATTAGTAAAACGATAAATAGTTAGTGGATTTAGTATTGTAGTAGTTGATTAGAAGTGATTGGGCTAAACCAGACACTTTATAGTGAGTGGTAGGCGAATTGGGCCTAGACCCATTTACAACCCATATGGTGAAACCATAGCCCAGTTGCAAACTTGTCTCTATATAAAGAGAGTTTTGCATTAGGGTTAAGGTTGCTCAGTTAGTAATCACTTCAGAGAGAGTTGAGAGAGAATTCTTGTGGTCTAGATTGATTGTAATCATTGTGATAGATAATCAATAAAGATCGGGTTTATAGTGATTGCTGTTCTTGTTCGTTTTCTGTGAAATCTGATCTAGGGGATTCCGCACTCTAGGTTGGATAGACGATCTGTGAAGATCCATACGGATTAGGGGACCTACAATTAAATCTTACGCTAACTCAAATATTAACCTAAAAGAACATAAGAAACACCGAACTTTAATAAGAGTATACATACCTTAACATAGCTGAACACCGAGGTCTCTTCTTGAAAAGCCTGATCCAAATTGCGCATCACATAGTTGTTGTAATCTTTGATGATTCTCTGATTATATTGGATGTGCCTTATGTTCGTTTTGTCTCCTTAAACCACCTAATAGATTTGACCTAAGCAAAGATTATATAAAAATATTAAGTTAAACCATTAACTTGTCATTCATAGTCAGCTTATAAACATCTATATTGGATAATGAGTGAACTTACAAATTCATACACATCGTTTGTTGCTCCACTGGCATCAGTTATCATAACTGAAAGTTCAAGAAACCAAAAGCAATTAACAGCTCACATGTATGTTTGCAACCAGTTTGGGGTGAAATATCGCGTGCACATTTTTAATATACTATAAAATGTGCATGCAATTGATGAAAAAAAATATAGAACATAATAAAACCTTTAAAAAGAATATTAAACACGTAAAAATATAAAACATAATATTAAACACATTAAAACAAAATATTAAACTCAACAAAACAACTTCCTATTGGGGTGGCAAAATATGCTAAAAACCAAGCGGCAAAACAAAGTTTTTAAATTTAAAAATTACTACACTATTAATGTTTATCATATAAATACATAGTATGCACACCTATTTCAATTGCTACAAAAAAGTTAGGCATGGATCCGATTATGAGTTTTCAACCTTTTATGTTTAATACTTATCATTTCTTATTCATGTGCTACTTTATTTAACTTTTATGTTTAAAACCTATTTTTCTTTACCGTGTGTTACTTTATTGCATCAATGGTTTCTTGAAGTACTTAATAATTTAAATGCTAAGTTTATTAGTTGCTAGACATGTGTAACACTTATGAATAAAAAAACTATCAGAAACGTATGCCACAATACAAAGCGAAGCCCCTGCCGTATCGTGCGGGCACCTATATATATAGAGAGAGAGAGAGAGGAGACAGAGAGAGAGACGAAGACACACACGCATATGGAGATGATTGTGAGAAAAATCTTTCTTCGTGAGAAAATGCTATCAGACCATTGATATTTGTGTTTTTCTAGGGTTTAGTTTTTTAACTTTAGATTTTAGGGTTTGCTTTTTAGAGGTTAAGGTTTAGATTTAGGTTTAGTTTTTAGCTTTCAACTTTAACCTTTAGGGTTTAATTTTTTTAGGTTTAGAGTTTATTTCTTAGGTTGTTCACGTATTTTGATGAAATTTTAATTGTAATTTGAATTAATTCTATCAAAAAAATTTGTTTGATTGGTTATTAATGGAAATAGAATAAGAATATTTTCCTTGATATGATTTCACATCCTTAGTATTAGGCTGAAGGGTTCGGGGGTTATGGTTAGAATATGATTCGTCACGCAAGAACATGAATAGAACGTTACACCACTCCCCTCAATGATTCGTGGTTGGCATGGATCGAACCACGATTACCATGAGCCACCTTTTCCATTTTCCTAGATTTTGACACTTTAAAAAAATCATAATAATAAAAGGTATAGTGATTTGGGTCATGACCACGCTATTTGATGGAATTTAGCATTCCAATGGAATGAAAATCACCAAAACACCTCCCTTTCTATTCCCTTCAATGTTGCTACCTTCATCAAATTACATTAGATCATTTCTTTTGACCGTAGATTTTGTCATAGTTCATAAGATTAAATCACTATACTTTTTCTTTTGAAGGTTTGTCTAAAGATGTGAAGAACAATCGGTAAGGTTCAATTAAGAATTAACTTGATTCATTCTTTATTTCACATTAACATAAGAAAGAAACCACCAGTTGTAAACATGGAGAACCTTCAATTTTGTTGTTAACCAATCTAGAACCAATACTTTTTTAAGGCTAAATTGGTTCTAAAATAAAGACATATAATCTTTCTGTTAACCATCTAGAACTGTATATTTTTTAAAGACCATATTTGATTTACGGATGAATACTTCTTTGAAATGTATTGGTCCAATTGTATCTTTAGTTAACCTATATTAGAGCCAAACAAAATCGTCTAAATATATATAACTATAACTAATAGCCTCTCATGAGCAAAACTTTAGGACTAAGGGACATTATACATATAAAAAATTCTTAGTTTGACTTAGCAAAACACAAATTCACCTCATTAAAAAAAAAACCTAGAATTGTGCATAACAAGTTAGATGCTATTAACTAATAGAAATAACTAGTATAAATATTGATGATGTAGGTGTGCTCATCACAAAAAGACAAAGCATATAACCCCATTAGCCTATAACTCTAATAACTTAAATAATTAAATAGTTAAAAGACTTAAAAGTATCTATAAAATAGAATTTCAATGGTGACATTCAAATTTTCGTGCTCCAAATACAAGGACCAAGGGCAACTGTAGCACATGATTGAGTGTAGGAAATCTATTACCCGTCAATTAAAACTATAACTCGTCTAAAATGGTAAAGTCCAACTTAGAATCGTGAAAAAAAGATCCGGCATACCCCTTTGAGCCTGTGAGCTGGCCACAAGAGCCAGGTGGGTCAAGGGGCTCCACTATATAAGATTGATTTGGGCATCTCAGGTATTCATTCTCATACACACTCACTCCACTCCACTCTCTCACATCATTTCTCTCTACACTTTGGTTATACATTCCGATAACTACTAACGTATTCTCACGTTGGATTCCAAACGCATGAGAGCCCCTCCTGCGTTAAGACTAGAGTGTTTTGCAGAATTCTTTAAACCTTTGAACCAGGAGACGTTGATACCATCCCCTATCGTTATATCTTGTTTCAACAAATACCAACATGAAAGTTATAGATTTAAATTTGTGGCTCATCATCAATCGTCCTAACTTAACTTGTAATAACATCTTTCATATTAGGCACATAATTTTTATTTTAATAACAAAATATTGTGACTTCATTCATTAATTCTTTTCCCTCATCATCTATGTATTTCTTCATTTCATATTTCATATAATGTATGTATTATAAATCTTCTAATTAGTTTAACATTAAATAAGCAATTGACACAATCCACTTTCTTATTCAAACTTAATGCAATGCCTCAAGTTTTCCATCAGTATGCTCTTTAGACAAAGCAATAAGAATTTCCATCAATGATAACCACAAGTCCAAAAGTCGATGTAACGTTTTAAGATGGAACCCTAAGTCCCTAATGATTATTATCATTCCGGCTAAACCCAATTATAAGGTTTTGCCTTCTCTACACAATTTCACCCATTTTTATATGTTTCACAAAATCGTTATATTGATTTTCCCTAATAGAATGTTCCCTTTTTACACGAAGCTTAAAGAATATAGACAATCATCATAGCGTAGTTAGAAAACTAACTCAACACTGCAATGAATATAAAATACATGCTTATTTTCATTTTCAATTTTTATTTGAATCATGTTAGGTCACACTATGCATGGTGGAAGTTCCGTGGTAACCTTTACCTTTAGATTGTATTCAAAGCGGTTCTAAGGATTCAGGTGTCATGAGGGATTCAGAAAAAATACGCTCCTTACCCCTAGGCAAAAAAATTAAATAACGTAAATTATTATTTTTTAAACAAACATTAAAGTTATAGCAATAAACAATGATCCGTATCTATATATAACCAAGAAATTTTTAAAATTTTCATGCCTCGAAAAAAACGTGCCCCAACCGGACACTCACATTGTCTCTCCTTTCCATTTTTGTTGTTTGAATCCATTTAGAGCAAGTGTTACACATGCAGTACCACCAATAAACCATTCAATCACTTCACCACCATTATCCAATTAAATATCTCTAAAATTGCTATCATTTGCTCTACTATATGATAATCACAAGACTTCTTAACCTTAGTAGCACAAGCGATAACAATAACCTTTTTGGATTCTAGGTGATGTCAATTGTTGATTTTCGAGAACGTTTGAATTAAATATCTTATTGTATTTTTGGCTCAAATCGGAAAGAACAAAACAGATGTAAGTGTAACTACTTGATTTTTTTTTCTTTTTTTATATTTTACTCTTTAATGTATGTTTTTGCTTTTTATAAATTCGTTTATACGAATGCCTCAATAACTACATTGTATTTGATTAAACTCACACCAATCCTACAAACAAAGAAAGTGACAACACACTTCTCATCTAGTAGAGGAAGATTTGATTCTTTAAATAGTTTAATATATCTAGTTCAATTCAACTTTTGTACATAAATTTTGGTTTTTGGTATTGAAGATTTGACAACACACTTCTCCTCTAGTAGATGAATTGGATTTGGGTCCTCTAGCCCCAGAGGCTGTGGAATTTCTAAACAGGGTCCAACAGGTTGTGAATAGTAATCTTTCAACCTTTAAGGGCCGTTTCGTCTTTAGTAAGATTGGTTTTGCAATTCAAAAGGGGGTTGCGGCGCAGCTTGTTGCCCGTTTACCTGTCACTTGTTTGTAATTTGTTACTTTGGTATTTTAAATCTAGTTAGATGACTGTTACATTCTTTAAATACTTTATTTGGTTTACAATTTATTACTTTATACAATTATTTCCCATAACTTTTCCATCATTTTTGTATGAGTATTGCACTGGGGAAAAATACTTTGGTGAAGTACAAGTGACCATTTATGTTGGTCAGAATATTGTGCTTCGAAAGATCCTCTATTTGTATGGTAACAAACAAGGGGACCATTTCTTTATCAACCATAGTTGTAAATAACATTTGGAGTGATCATGAAGTGGCCAAAATAGGACGCATAATAATGCTGGAGTTCAATCCAAGCATTTAAAGATAAAATGCATAATGAACTATGTGTTGTGACTATAATTTATGCAAAATGAGATTAATTATTGTGTTTGGTTAATAGCGTTTTAAAAACGGTTCAATTCATTTCAAAACAAGGTTTGGTGTTTCAAAGGTATGATGAGGCTATAAGTTCGAATTATTTTGATAATTAAATTTTGAACTCGTAATTTGTATTGTGAGAATAATGATGAAATGAGTTAATGTATTTCAGTTTTATCAAAAATAACCATACCACTGAATCTGTTATTTAACTCTTTAGAACATGTTTTAAGATGGTCTAGCATATTGTTGTCACAATGATGTGTTTAACCACAATACAACGGCGGGTCTAAAAAGACAAGGGTCAAAAGGATTGTGCCCCCTATATGGTCAAGCGGCAATGCTCTTGCGGGGTTCAAGATAGCTATGAAAAGATCATCTAAACCTTTAAAAAATACGTCAAATGTTACAAGGTTACGGTAGTGTTATAAATTGTTTCAACACACAAGTTGATGAACTGGTGTAACATCTATTAAAGCATAAGCTTTACCATGATGTTTCTAACACTTTATAACAAACTAAATAATATATTACAACATTACATCCAACTTCTTGGACTTAGTAACTATTGTAATATATTTTGATGAACTAATATATAGGATCGCATCCAATATTACATGTCCAACCCATGCTATATTTTTAAGGGATATTGGATTTAAATAATCTCAACTTTATCAATTGGCTGATAACATTTCCAACTTTCGATTTGTACATTAGCACTCTCAACTTTTAACTTATTGGCCGATAACACTCCTTAACTAACAGAACCTTAATTTAATAATTAACTAAAAAAATTAATAAAATACAAAGATTAATAAAAATTGTGTTACATGGTTTAAATGATGTAAGTTAATAATCAATTAATCTAATAAAAGAAATGAATCAACCTCAATTTTTGGCATCTTATTTTTACACATGATGAGATAAAATAATTGTTTTGTCACTTTGTATTTTGAATATTATTTAATTAACGATTATTTTTGTAAAAATAAGATATGGTTGTGGATGAATGTGGAAAGGAAGATATAAGTTATCATTGAGTTGCATTATTGATTTGCAAGTGGATCTCTTGGCTCTTGCTTTATTTATTCTTTTTAAAGGCTTCTTTTTGTCTTATCCTAACTGAATATACTACCAGTGTCAATAAGGTTCTTTTTTTCTACTTTTTTTAATATTATAATACATGTAACTCATAAAGGCATTTCCCAACGACTTAATGGGTTAGTAGGATAGTAGAGATGACTGTCACCTGTCAGTGGATAACTGGTAGTGCTATAAAACTTTGAAAATGGAGTTTTATGATTAAATATATATGGGTATTAATAACGTTTCTATTACTTGCATACCTTAATAAATTAAATTTACATCCTAAATACAGGTTGTATAGGTCTATATGATCCATATAGACAAATAATAATTTTCAATACTAGTCAAAGGTTGACATTGTTGTCACATACAAACCGTATATAGACCTATAAGAACCATATTAAATATGAGATAGTCCATTTTGTCACTTTTATTACGTCAGCCTTAAACGGACCGTATAGGCCTATACGATCCGTATTGGACTCTGAAAATGAAATCAACTTTCTGCCTATATAAACGATGAAGGGAGACGAAGCATTCATTATTTCTTCTTCTCTTCTTTCTTTCGACAAACAATTTCACCATGTATTGGTTCGACCTCAATTACGTTTTCGGCGAGTCGTCGGGTAACAACACGAGCATGTTTATTACGGAAAACAATATGGTATAATATTTATTAACTTGTTTTGTTTGTTAGGTTTATGAAATATTTACCACGCAGTTGTTTTAGAAGGGCTCTATTGTCCCTGATTCTTACGAAAGGAGAGTAAAAGATGATCACGCGGAGGAGGTCGTGTCCGGCTTTCGATTTTATCACAAGGAACAGTTGATGCCCGACCTAAACGAGGTAAACATTTATTTACTTATTTTGTATTAGGCGTTAAATTTACCAATATCTTTTAACCGTTGGTTTCTTTTAGTTTACGGTGCCTAGCAGACCGTTGTTGCCAAACTTGAACGAGGTAAGCATTTATTTACTTACTTGAATTAGGCGTTAGACTAATCGTCATCTATTAACTGTTGGATTTTTTCAGGTTGTTGTGTCTAGCGATGATTACGGTTACGGGTGTCTAGGTTATGCCTCGTACGAATAAGAAAACTATGGCAACAACTTAGTGATGGTTACCTCATACAACAAGACGTTGGTGAGCCTTCTTATGCCCAAGAGTTATTGGTTGATAAGCAACACACACAACAATACGTTGGTGAGCCTTCTTATGCCCAAAAGTCATTAGGTGACGAGCAACCTGCTTACCTGGAAGTTTCGTACAAAACTGATCAGGTATGAATGATATATATATATATATTTTTAAAATATTACTATGAATGTTATATTTTTTTTAAAATGTATTATAAATGTTATATATTTTTGTTTAAAAATTATTGTAAATGTTATATATATTTTCCATTTATGACGTTTAGGATCTAATGTCCCGCGATGAGTTGGAAGTTTGGGTAAAACAAAGGGGTTTAGATCGCGGATACATTATTGTTACTAAACGGTCAAAGAAACACTGGATATGGCTCCAATGCTGCCGTAGAGGCGAGCATGAGAGTAATGCCACAGTTAGGAAAACCAATAACAAAAAATGTGGATGCCCTTTTATAGTGATAAGGCGTATCAACCAAAGTCTTTGAGCTTGGGGATAGATTATTTGCACAAGAATTATACCACGAAACATAACCACAACCCTATTGAACATTTGGAGGGTTAGCCGTATGCCAGGAGGCTCACTCGTAAGGAGTATAGATTGGTGCAGGAGCTGATAGAACAAGACATCAAACCCCAAAAATATGGAAACCATAACCGAACATAACCCTGAAAACACTTTCCGAATGACATCCACAACACTCGCCAAAAGATTAGGGCCCTAAAGTTCGATAAAAACGTCTCCCATGCAGAGACTAGAACAAATCCTCAAAAAGAAAAAAAAGATGACCTATTACATATAGAAGGATCCCTCCACCAATGTCGTTGAGAATATGTTTTTTTTGTCATGAAAAGTTCTTTAAAAGTGGCAGGCATTCCCGCATTTGCTTATGATCGACACGACCTACAAAACTAACATGTACAATCTTCCATCATTGCAAGTTGTGGGTATCACATCGACAAACCAGAACTTTTGTGTTGCACATGCATTTCTTTCAAACGAGCAGGAAGTAACGTACGTCTGGGTACTGGAGAGGATCAGGTCTATGTTGCGCAAGTGTATAGAGCCACATGTAATTCTTACGGACGGAGACCAAGACATGCTAAACGCGTGTCAAAAAATATTCTAGAACGCACACAGATATCTTTGTAGGTTATATATCTTACAGAATATCGTAAAGTACTACAAGAATTCCTTTACTCAATTAGAATGGGAGGTCTTTACTCGTTCATGGAAAACAGTGTGTGATTCTTTGAACGAGGAATTATACGACTATAATGTCATTAACCTTGATAGACACCTTGTTAGCGACTAGCGTGGGTGTAAGTTTTTTTTAACTAATACATTCGATTAAATAGATACATAAGTTGAATATATTTTATATTTTCAGATGTTTTTGTTTACCTATGGGATAACTCGTTAAAGACATCCTGATAGAAATTTGTATGTGCATGGACCAATCGAACGGTCAACTTTTACCGAACTACGACAAATAGAGCCGAAGGCGCACATGCTGATTTTAAAAGATAACTTACTTCACCTAAATGCAGTCTGGATACCTTGGTGAAAAAGGTGACACTTTGGTATTAAAACAATATTCACTAATAAGAAAGTTTGGAAGAAAGTAACACAAAGCAAATAACGACCACCTTGCGATTCCTTTGTTACTCTACCTACTTCGTAAAGTTTCCATTCATGCTCTTAACCTATGTCACATCCCGGATTTCCAACCCGAAATCCATGCACCGGTGGGCCCGGGTGGGGAGTATCGTGACGTCAGTTGATAATCATCATAGTCAATTAAACACGGCACAACGGAAGTCTTTGAGTAAAATTACTATTACAAACCGAATGTTCGAAAATATAAAGTAATATACAGGCTCGTAATAGAAGATCCACATGCGGATCATAAATTGTACATGGAAAGAATATAAAACAGACTTTGGGCAGATTTAGGATTTGCAAGATCCTCTATCACTACCGAGCACTTCCAGCCTATTTTCATATTGTACCTACAGATTAGTCTTTTGAAAATACGTCAGCTTTCGTTGGTAAATACACCCAACTGACTCGTTTGAAAACATTTCAAAAAAGTTTTAAGTGCGTATCAGCACAAAATCTTTTTATAACTTGGGTTAATTAACCGTCCAACCTTGTTAACAGATTTACATGTTTGTCATACATACGGGGCTCGGTACAAAAACCTAGACACAATTAACGTACACATCACTTTGGACTCCCGAAGGAGTCAATTCCTCCAAACCTTGTGGGAATGCATAATTGAGCGTCTATCGAGTGTATGCCTACACTGCGCTAAGGTCGTGGCCATTTCTATTGTAATGAGCCGAGGATATACAGGACACGGTAGTTAACCCCCGATGTTTAAATTATCAAACAAACTAATTAAAACAGAATATACGGATTTACTATCCCCGAATAGGTGTTCGATTGAATCCCATTTCCGACCAAGCGGTAATAATTTACCGTAACCCAAGCCCGTATAGGGGAAATAGGTCGTGTCACACCCGACCCGCAGCGGAATAAGAGTCGGGGCATAATTGGGTTATCACCAAAGCTCATGATGTTTACTATAATGTTTCATATTTATTAAATTCAAATTACAACTTCAATATTTCAAACAAGTCCATACAATTACAAGAAAAAAAATAACTAAATAAACAAAACCAAAGCCTAAACTGATTTATTCTTCTAGGCCGTTATATGTTTCTTGCTGCAACTGAATCACCTGTATCATGTATAAAAATGGAGGTTTTTGGGTCAACAAAAGTTGGCGAGTGAACCTTGTTAGAAAACATTTATTTTATTGATTTATTGTTGTATTTAATATGGAAAAATTGTGCAATAATCATATGTGAGCAAACGTAAATAAACATTCAATAACAAACAATAACAAACCACCTTGCATGAGTATATGACATGAATGATAATGTATATGTTGGCAACGTCACGTTCCGCTCATAGGTAATGGGGAACGGACGGCCTATAATGATGTATGTGCGATCAAGGCTCAATCAAACGGAGCCGATCGTATGTTGACAATGCCACTTCCGCTCATAGGTAATGGGGAACGGTTCCGCTCATAGGTAATGGGGAACAGACGAGCCTATGATGATGTATGTACGGAAATGATAAATTTAATCTAAACATTAACCACACAAACAATTGATACATATTGGATACACATTTGATCATGGATATGATGGATGCACAAGTGTTTAAATGTAATAAAATAAGACACATGATACACCCCAAAAAGTGATTAAAACGGGGAATTTGTAGAGATTCACTCACATTGGGTGCGTTCATTTGATGATGTTGAATGCCACGAGTTTAGAGGGTTGATCGACGAGAATAACTAACCTAAATAATAACGAAAAGGTACGGTAAATAAGTGATTTTATTAACAATTTTAATAGGATTTTTTTAGATTTATTTTTGTGAGTTTAAGGTCGTTTTCTAACTTTAAAAATATTATTTTTAAGTATTTTTAATTGATTTTTAAATTAAATAAATAATAAAAATATAAAAAAATGTTGACTTTTTTTGGGTTGACCGTTGACCGTTGACTTTGACTGTTGACCGGTTCGGACTTTGTGTTTGTTTGCGCTGAGTGAGGTTCGAACTTGTGACCTCCCGTACGCGTGCACGCAGCTCTACCAACTGAGCTACGTGTCTAACCCGAAATATTCTAAGTTTTAATTATATATATATACTAATTAAATGTTTTAATTTATTCGATTTATATTAAAAGAATTTAAATGGTTGAACCGGTTTGTAGCGAGCCGGATCGAACTCGGGTCCCTTGGTTTGTAAGCGCACAGCCCAACCACTTGGGCTGTGTGTTTTATCTGTTAAACTTATAGTTTTTATTAATCTTAAAAACATCCTGGGTCCTACTCTGATTCAATAACAAAAAAATTTGGTTTTAATTCGGAAAGCCGGTGCGTTTGTAAGATTCGAACTCGTGACGTGCGCTATGTGTTTGCACACAGTCCACCGCTGGACTGTGTGTCTAACCCGGTTTAATATCTTGTTTTAATTGAAACTTATACATTAGGTTCAACTTCATCTTCTTCGTTCAAAGACACAGACAAACGATGTTCGACAGTTCTTGTTTAATTCGATTAACGAAAATTATAAATGATTGAAATGTAATGGATAGAGAAGGTTTTGGAAATGAATGTACCGGAAAGATGATTTTCTCAGAACTCCGGCAAAGTCGTCGGCTCTGTTTTATGAATTCCGTCTGAGCGGACCAATTAACAGTTTTGATTAACTAATTGTGAAATTAAATGATAAACAAGAATTATCAGAGATTTAGATGTTTGTACCGATTCACAGCGCGATTTCGGAATTTTCAGAGATTTTCCGGCGGGTGCAGATTATCCGACAACGTCGTCTGGGACCGATTCTGATTGAAGGATTTGAGTTAGTAAAAGTCTAACAATGGATAGAAGATGAAAGAATTGAGAAATTTACCGATTCGATGAATGTCACGGTTTTCCGGCGAAAGTCCGGCTATATCAGAAAATGTTTCCGACGAACAGAAATTAGAGCGAAAGTGAAATTGAAGGTTCTGTGAGTGTTTCCGAGTTATGAGACGATAATATTGTTAGTGAAAATTGGAAGTAAATGATTTCGGTTATCAAACTCGAAAATCATATGAATCGAGTTCAATTGACGACTGAATTGATTAAAACGTGGGTTGTAATGGATTTATCAGTTATAACAGTAACTCACGATCACTCAATCGTCTGGATAGTTGAAAGCTGATTATCGTTTCAGTTTTGGCGCAAACAGATGAGTTCACGGGTAGAGTTAAGTTTTATTTGTTTCCTTGATTACACAAAAGCACCAAGGGCGGAGTGGTTAAGTGTTTGTTGATTGTGTCTTCCGGCTGACCCGGGTTCGAAACCCGGCAGCCTATTTTCTTTTTTATTTACCTTATTTTTACTTTTTAACAATTTTAGTTTCCATATTCTAAAATGTTTATTAATTATGTATTGTTTAAAATTAAAATGAGCATTAAATAAGCAACGAAAATTTGAAACTGACTATTCGATTAATAAACAAAGCGGGTTTTGAAAACCTGTTTTTCGACAGGATGTTACAGTATCCCCTACTTTTAGAAATTTCGTCCCGAAATTTAAGTAGTAGTGGTAACAGGAAAAAGATGCGGGTATTTTTCGCGCATTGAGTCTTCACGTCCCAAGTAAACTCAGGTCCTCGTTTCGACTACCAGCGTACCCTAACAATTGGAATACGACTCCATCTTAAACGTTTTTCTCCGAAGTCCATGATCTCTACTGGTCTTTCAATGAAGTGCATAGATTCTCGATCTGAATATCTTCTAGGGGAATATGGAGGTTTTCATCGGCGAGGCACTTCTTTAAATTTGATACGTGGAACGTGGGGTGAATTCTGTTGAGTTCTTCTGGTAAGTCAAGCTTGTATGCTACAGGTCCTACTCTTTCGAGTATCTTGAAAGGTCCTACGTAGCGTGGTGCTAGCTTGCCCTTCTGGCCAAAACGAACTACTCCCTTCCACGGTGATACTTTTAAAAGTACTTGATCACCAATGTTAAACTCCAAGGGCTTTCGTCGTTTGTCTGCATAACTCTGTTGACGACTTTGTGCCGCTAGAAGATTGTTTTCGAATTTGATGGATCTTGTCTGTTGTTTCTTGAATCAATTCTGGACCGGTGATTTGAGCTTCCCCAATTTCGTGCCAACATACTGGAGATCGGCACTTACGACCATATAAAGCTTCGAAAGGTGCCATGCCGATACTTGAATGATAGCTGTTGTTGTACGAAAATTCAACTAATGGTAGATGAGCGTCCCAATTTCCCTTGAAGTCTATGACACATGCTCGAAGCATGTCTTCAAGTGTTTGGATGGTGCGTTCAGATTGTCCATCAGTTTGAGGATGATAAGCAGTACTGAGGTCTAATCGTGTACCCAAAGCGGCTTGTACGGCTTGCCATGTTCGTGAAGTGAAACGACCATCGCGGTCTGAAATAATGCTTAAAGGTACACCATGACGGCTTACGATCTCGCTGATGTAGATACGAGCTGACTTCTCATTCTTGAAGTCCTCGCGAATCGGAATGAAGTGAGCTAATTTTGTAAGACGATCAATGATTACCCATATAGTGTCATACCCACTGGAGGTGCGAGGTAATCCGGTAATGAAGTCCATGGTTATGTTTTCCCACTTCCATACAGGTATTTCAGGTTGGACTAGAAGTCCTGAGGTCTTTGATGTTCAACTTTTACTTTGGAACATGTAAGGCACTTGGAAACAAAAACAACAATATTCTTTTTCATTCCAGGCCACCAGTAGGTGTATCGAAGGTCTTGATACATCTTGTCGGCTCCTGGGTGTATAGAGTATCGTGTTTTGTGCGCCTCATTCATAAGGAAATCACGAAGGTTATTGTGATCGGGAATCCATATGCGATCTAGATAGTACAGAATACCGTCGGATTTAGTTTCAATTTTAAGTTCAGCTCCACAAGACAGCTCCTTGCGTACGTCGTTTTCCGTTACTGAAACATGTTGGGCTTCTTGGATTTGATCTTTGATGTCGGTTATGATTTGCGAACATAGAAGACGAATGGAGTTCGCATAACCCTTTCGACTGAGCGCATCGGCCACCACGTTTGCCTTGCCAGGATGATACCGAATTTCACAGTCGTAGTCATTAAGAAGTTCGACCCATCTTCGTTGCCTCATATTCAACTCCTTTTGGTTAAAGATATGTTGGGGCTCTTGTGATCAGTGTATATTTCACACTTAGTACCGTAGAGGTAATGTCTCCATATCTTAAGAGCGAACACAACGGCTCCAAGTTCTAGGTCGTGGGTGGTGTAGTTCTTCTCATGAATTTTGAGTTGCCTAGAAGCATAGGCTATCACTTTTCCTCTTTGCATCAGTACACAGCCTAGTCCTTGCCCTGACGCGTCGCAATAAACCACGAAGTCATCACAACCTTCAGGAAGTGTGAGGATAGGTGCGTCACAGAGTTTTTGTTTAAGGGTTTGGAAGGCTTCTTCTTGTTTGGGTCCCCATATGAAGGGTTTTCCTTTATGTGTTAAAGCCGTGAGTGGTACAGCAATACGGAGAAATTTGAAATGAAGCGGCGATAGTAACCAGCCAAACCAAGAAATGATCTTACTTCGGTAGGGGTACGTGGCGCTTGCCATTCCTGTACTGCCTTGATTTTTGAGGGATCAACATGAATTCCCTTGTCATGAGACGTGTCCAAGGAATTGTACTTCCCTTAACCAAAATTCACATTTCGAAAACTAAGCGTACAGCTTTTCTGTCCTTAAGAGTGTAAGGATGAGTCGAAGGTGTCGTTCATGATCAGACTTAGACTTTGAGTAGATGAGGATATCGTCGATGAAACTATAACAAAACGGTCGAGATAAGGTTTACAGACTCTGTTCATTAGATCCATGAAGACAGCTGGGGCGTTGGTTAAACCAAATGGCATGACCATGAATTCATAATGACCATAACGAGTTCGGAAGGCGGTCTTTGGGACGTCTTCTTCATGTACTCTGAGTTGATGATAACTAGAACGAAGGTCGATTTTTTGAAAAACAGGTGGCGCCTTGAAGTTGGTCTAGAAGATCATCGATGCGAGGTAATGGGTAGCGGTTCTTGACCGTTAACTTGTTGAGTTCTCTGTAGTCGATACACATGCGAAACGTTCCATCTTTCTTCTTCACAAAAAGGACAGGTGCACCCCAAGGCGATGAGCTAGGACGTATAAATCCTTTGTCAGTCAGCTCTTGCAGTTGACTGGCTAGCTCTTGCATTTCGGATGGGGCTAACCTATAAGGAGATTTTGCAACTGGTGTAGCTCCAGGTATAAGATCAATGCGGAATTCGACTTCTCTCACGGGAGGAAGTCCTGAAATGTCGTCAGGAAAAACTTGCGGAAAATCTTTTACTACTGGGATGTCTTCGAGTTTCTTCTCCTTGATTCCCTTTTTGACGACATGAGTTAGGAATGCGACATAATTCTTGCGGAGATATTTTCGGGCTTGAAGACAGGACATTAATTTGAGTCCTTTCGAAGGGGTTTCTCCAAAGATTCGTAGAGTCTGACCGTTTGCAAGAGGAATGCGAATAAACTTTTCGCGGCATACAACTTCAGCATGATGTTGGCTGAGCCAGTCCATACCAATTATAATGTCGAAACTTCCCAACTTCATAGGTATGAGGTCAACTGGAAAATCGTGATCGTTTAGGGTAAGAGTACAATTGCGTATAATAGAGTTTAATGAGACCGGTTTTTCGTCAGCAACTTCTACCGTTATGGATTCCATGAGTTTATCACGAGTTTGGTTGAGGATGGGTTCAAATTCTAAGGACACAAAACTCTTATCCGCGCCAGTATCAAATAACATGGATGCATAACTACCATTGATGAGAAACGTACCGTTAACCACATTGTTGTCAGCCCTAGCTTGATTAGTGTTGATGTTGAAAGCTCTTCCTCTTGCAGGTGGAGGAGCTTGGTTAGCCTGGTTTACTGGATTAGCTTGAGCTTGGGCATGGATAATGTTCACCAAGCGTGGACAGGTGTTCCTGAAATGGTTCGGGTCTCCACAGTTGTAACAAGCCCGCATAGGTTGCACCATGGGATAGTTGAGTTGGTAGTAGGATTGGGCTACATGTTGGGCAGGTGGTAGGAGTAAAGGTTGTTGGGCTTGACCCACTATCTGATGGTGGGTTTGGGTTGAGGGTTGATTGCGGTTCGTTCGCTGAAGTGCGCGACAGGTTTGGATGGTGTGACCTGCGCGGCCACAGCCGGTGCAATGTTGGCAGGGATGATCAGGAAAGTGATGGTATTGGCAACGGTTGCATTTTGGGTATGGGCCGGAGTATGGCTTTTTATATGGTGCAGTTGAGGGGGCAACTTGGGTGATGGGTGCAGCAGGGATGGGGAAGTTTGTTTGAGTGACAGCAAAGTTTCTGGTGTTTCGTTTCCTCTTACTAGCAAACTTTGAGGAGGAGGTGGAATGGTTTGAAGTTTGGCCCTCAATGGGGGTTTTCTTTTTCTCGTCCTTAAATTTTCCGTTATGAATACGATTCTCGGTAAGCTCGGTAGCTAGTTCCATAGCAGCTTCAAGTGTTGCAGGCGAAGTGCTTAGAACTGAGTCTTGAATTTTCGAGGGGAGGCCTCGAATATAGTGTTCGACTAAGCGGTATACTGGGGTGAACAAGTTGGGGATCATTTGGTTCAACTCTAGAAACCTTTTGTTGTAGGAAGTATGATCTCCTTCCTTTTGCTTTAACGAGTGGAATTCATCCTCTAACTTTTTGATCTCGCTTCTTGGACAGAAACGTCTCGTCATGATTTCCCTTAACTCCTCCCATGTTAAGGCCATTGCATCTTCGATTCCTCTCTTACCTTTTACTGTATTCCACCAGGTAAGAGCTACTCCAAATAGTCTCCCGGTTGCGTAACGTACCTTGCGATCCTCGGGACAATCGCAATTGAGGAAGGTGTTTTCCATTTCCTCAAACCAGTGGAGGAGAGCAGTGACACCCTCGGTCCCTTCAAATTTCGGGGGATCGCAAGACTTGAAGTGTTTGTAAGAGCACTTTTTGGAGGGAGGGTTGTCGACGTTCTGGTCTTCTTGATGGGGAGGATTGATGGGATTTGCGGCGAGAGCTTGTTGGACTTGAATTACGATGTCAGGAAGCACCGCGGCCATTTGTTTTGCGATTTGGGTGGCCAAGCGTTCGTTTGACCTTCCTGACCTTCTACCCCACGTTGTTGCCTAGCCGACATCTACAGGAACATACATAAGAAGATTGTGAGTTTAAGGAGTCTTTTTGGGTGTCATGTGTCGTAAAAAAAAATAACATAAACATCAATGATGCACTACATCCATAGGATGTCTTGGGTTTGCTCATGTTTGGGCCTCCAATGTCCCCCATACCATCACCTGTATAGTCATGTGGGCCCCCATGACTATTGGCTTAGTAGGATTCACATTGGTGTTGGCGGTTTAACACTCGCATCACCCGAATGAAAATCATGAAATATGTTTGCGAGATGTATGGTCGGAGGGTGTCCAGGTGTAGACACAATGACAACTCAAAGTGGGGTTAACTCACACGACGTTTGGTATAGCATGCTTTGGCCTAATAAGTCCTTCGTACTCTCATCGTTAGTCCCCAGGAAGGCAAACTGGTCCTTTATTTTGGATTTATACGAATGCCAAGCCTAGACAGGACGTTCCGACTACCGGTACTTGTACCCTTCCAGTTACTACATGCCCGTCATGAGAACTCACTTTGATGTGATTTGAAAAAAAAAATACAAAAATCGTTGCAAAAATCATGGAAATTGCGTGGTGTGTGCTCTCATGGATATGATATGTTATGAGGATATGATTCATGATGAGCATTGTATAGTAATATGTACTTATGAACATGCTTGCATAACATTGAATGTAACAATAAACATAAAGCATATAAACATCATGAATTTTGTATGTAACACATAAACAATTTTAAAATTCTAATCAACTATAGTATAGGCTCTAAGGGTCTAACAACATATCCTATATCCCTATAGTCATGGCTCTGATACCAATCTGTCACACCCCGACCCGCAGCAGAATAAGAGTCGGGGCATAATTGGGTTATCACCAAAGCTCATGATGTTTACTATAATGTTTCATATTTATTAAATTCAAATTACAACTTTAATATTTCAAACAAGTCCATACAATTACAAGAAAAAAATAACTAAATAAACAAAACCAAAGCCTAAACTGATTTATTCTTCTAGGCCGTCCTATATGTTTCTTGCTGCAACTGGATCACCTGTATCATGTGTAAAAATGAGGGTTTTTTGGTCAACAAAAGTTGGCGAGTGAACCGTGTTAGAAAACATTTATTATTGATTTCTTATTGTATTTATATATGGAAAAATTGTGCAATAATCATATGTGAGCAAACGTAAATAAACATACAATAACAAACAATAACAAACCACCTTGCATGAGTATATGACATGAATGATAATGTATATGTTGGCAACGTCACGTTCCGCTCATAGGTAATGGGGAACGGACGGCCTATGATGATGTATGTGCGATCAAGGCTCAATCAAACGGAGCCGATCGTATGTTGACAACACCACGTTCCGCTCATAGGTAATGGGGAACGGTTCCGCTCATAGGTAATGGGAACAGACGAGCCTATGATGATGTATGTACTGAAATGATAAATTTAATCTAAACATTAACCACACAAACAATTGATACATATTGGATACACATTTGATCATGGATATGATGGATGCACAAGCGTTTAAATGTAATAAAAATAAGACACATGATACACCCCAAAAAGTGATTAAAACAGGGAATTTGTAGAGATTCACTCACATTGGGTGCGTTCGTTTGATGATGTTGAATGCGCACGAGTTTAGAGGGTTGATCGACGAGAAATAACTAACCTAAATAATAACGAAAAGGTACGATAAATAAGTGGATTTTATTAACAATTTTAATAGGATTTTTTTAGATTTATTTTTGTGAGTTTAACGTCATTTTCTAACTTTAAAAATATTATTTTTAAGTATTTTTAATTGATTTTTAAATTAAATAAATAAATAAAAATATAAAAAAATGTTGACTTTTTTTGGGTTGATCGTTGACCGTTGACTTTGGCTGTTGACCGGTTCGGGCTTTGTGTTTGTTTGCGCTGAGTGAGGTTTGAACTTGTGACCTCCCGTACGCGTGCACGCAGCTCTACCAACTGAGCTACGTGTCTAACCCGAAATATTCTAAGTTTTAATTATATATATATACTAGTTAAATGTTTTAATTTATTCGATTTATATTAAAAGAATTTAAATGGTTGAACGGTTTGCAGGGAGCCGGATCGAACTCGGGTCCCTTGGTTTGTAAGCGCACAGCCCAACCAGTTGGGCTGTGTGTTTTATCTGTTAAACTTATAGTTTTTATTAATCTTAAAAACATCCTGGGTCCTACTCTGATTCAGTAACAAAAAAAATTGGTTTTAATTCGGAAAGCCGGTGCGTTTGTAAGATTCGAACTCGTGACGTGCGCTATGTGTTTGCACACAGTCCACCGCTGGACTGTGTGTCTAACCCGGTTTAATATCTTGTTTTAATTAAACTTATACATTAGGTTCGACTTCATCTTCTTCGTTCAAAGACACAGACAACCGATGTTCGACAGTTCTTGTTTAATTCGATTAACGAAAATTATAAACATTGAAATGTAATGTATAGAGAAGGTTTTGGAAACGAATGTACCGGAAAGATAATTTTCTCAGAACTCCGGCAAAGTCGTCGGCTCTGTTTTATGAATTTCTGTCTGAGCGGACCAATTAACAGTTTTGATTAACTAATTGTGAAATTAAATGACTAAACAAGAATTATCAGAGAGTTTAGATGTTTGTACCGATTCACATCGCGATTTCGGAATTTTCAGAGATTTTCCGGTGGGTGCAGATTATCCGACAAACTCGTCTGGGACCGATTCTGATTGAAGGATTTGAGTTAGTAAAAGTCTAACAATGGATAGAAGATGAAAGAATTGAGAAACTTACCGATTCGATGAATGTCACGGTTTTCCGGTGAAAGTCCGGCGATATCAGAAAATGTTTCCGACGAATAGAAATTAGAGCGAAAGTGAAATTGAAGGTTCTGTGAGTGTTTCCGAGTTATGAGACGATAATATTGTTAGTGAAAATTGGAAGTAAATGATTTCGGTTATCAAACTCGAAATCTAGAATTGAGTTCAATTGAAGATGAATTGATTAAAACGTGGGTTGTAATGGATTTATCGGTTATAATCAGTAACTCACGATCACTCAATCGTCTGGATAGTTGAAAGCCGATTATCGGTTTCAGTTTTGGCGCAATCAGATGAGTTCACGGGTAGAGTTAAGTTTTATTTGTTTCCTTGATTACACAAAAGCACCAAGTGGCGGAGTGGTTAAGTGTTTGTTGATTGTGTCTTCCGGCTGACCCGGGTTCGAAACCCGGCAGCCTATTTTCTTTTTTATTTACCTTATTTTTACTTTTTAACAATTTTAGTTTCCATATTCTAAAATGTTTATTAATTATGTATTGTTTAAAATAAAATGAGCATTAAATAAGCAACGAAAATTTGAAACTGACTATTCGATTAATAAACGAAGCGGGTTTTGAAAACCCGTTTTTCGAAGGATGTTACAGGTCGAGAGTATTTACCTGAGCTAGTCTTCTTTTAATTTTAATAACTCAGCCGTATTCAATATGAGCTAAGTGCTGACAGAATTTACCGGCAAGTCTCTAGTCTGATTATGGCATAAACTAACCAATTAAATACTAACGGTCTTATTTAAGTCATTGACTTGGACCGACTAGCGTACTTGATCAAAACGTATGACGCTAGATTAAACGATGATTGGATAGAATGTAGTTTAATCCCAATAAGTACCTTGACTTGTATAATATGGGCAAACTATTAACATTCTGGATTTTGTGATTAAAATGATAAGGTTAAACCCGTTTCGGTTAAATTCCGTAAACTAATTACGTATAATTAACCGTATGCTTATAAGAGATAATGGGTAACCGGATAAGCCATGGACAAGTTCTATATGCCATTATATTTTAAATAAGTTAAAATATCAGTAGGATATCAACTTATATGCCCATTAAGGTTTTAAAACGAAACTATACCTCATAAGGGCATTTTGATAATTTTATACCGTATAAAAGGAACTTGAATATAATTTTAATGTTATGGTTATAAGTATTCTGGAAAAATACATTATTTATGTTATGAAATCAGTAGGATACCAATTATATGTGTATTTTATCTTTTATGACCAAACTATGCACCAAAAGGGCACTTTGGTCATTTTACACATAGTTTATAAATTATTTGGGATTCTGAGTTTATAACATGTACCTACTGTAAATATGTTTAAAATAAGTTTTAAAATCAGTAGGTATCAAGTCTTGGTCAATAATATGGTTTAAAACCATACTATGCGCCGAAACGGCCCTTATCTCGTAAAATGACATCTTTATGCGATATTTATAAAAACTGATGTTAAAGTCTGATTAAAATGTTTTAAATATGTTATTTAATATAACATATCAGTAGGTAGATGATTTACCTTGAAAAGATTTGATTAAAACCATTTTATGAGCCACAAGGGCTAAAACCGTCATTTATCGACATAGTTTAAGGACCTGTTTGAAAACTCAGTTTATAACTTAGCTTAACATCCCAAATAATCCTACTTATAATATTACTTCAGTAGGAAACCCATTTTCAAGTTCATTACCATTTAAAACCTTGTTTTATACAAAAATGGCATTTTGGTCAAAGATGACATAGTTATGGAACTTGCGCATAAACTTGGATTCTGACTATGATCATGTAATATAACCTTAGAGAGTTATGCTACATTATATTACAATCATAATACAACTTTAGATCAGTAGGTAATTAATCTAAATCGGGTCAGAATCGAAAGTCAAAGCAGAAGTCAAACTTCGCGACTTTCGGTTGCGAACCGACCCTAGAACTGAAATTGGCGAGCCGAACATGTTCTTACATGTTCTAATAATTATTACCAACTTTTTAAGTTTCAAAACAGGTTTCATATCATATATAAGATCAATTTATGATTTTTCTGAAAAATGCATGTTTGACTTTTTAATATCATAACTTTGACCCATCAATTGGTCTAGTAAACGTGATCTTCAGGAGGTGCCCTTTATAGGGACTAACACCTACCTTATTACGATCACTTAGCCATGTTCATTTGAACAATGGCTGGACCATAATGATCTTAACCCAAAGTCAAAGCGCTTTCCGTAAAACGCTTGACTTTTGGCTATAAAAGCCTATAAACGAAAATGCACAAAGAAGGAACACTTACCAGTGATTCCAAAGGTGCAAAAGAACTATGTTGGATGCTCCTTTTAGCTAGGAACTTCTAGAGGAGGGAGAAGAGTTATGATTTAGAAATGTGCAAGTTCAAATGGTGAACTTGATCACCTATTTATAGTTGGAGAGCTCAAAGGAGGTGAAGCCAGGTATTTAGGGGTGTAAGAAGAAGCTTACAAGTGTCCCAAAACGTGGCATAACTGATTACAAGTCCATGGTTTTGAATTAATGGTTTTGGAGCTTTGTTTGGAGGCCAAGCCAAAACTTTCAGCAGCAGATCTGTTCTCGCACCCCGCGAGAGACCCAGGCCTGGTTCTTGCGGCCCGACGACCGCCTCTTGGCCAGTTTCAAAGTTTGACACTTTTAGCCCCGTAACTTTAAGAAGCTTCTAAAACCCTTTTAAAAACCTTTTTGGCATTTTTTGCCCTCCATAGCCCAATACTTGGCATACTCGGGATTATGCCCGGACATTGTCGAGCTCTCGGTTTGTTAAAAGGTCACTCAGAGGTATGAATTAACATGTTGACACTTTTAATCCCTCCATTATCCAACTTTCACTTATTTACAAAATTGAACCCTCTCGTCCAACACTTGGCACGTATGAGAGTTAGGACTTCGTAAAGGATCACTCAGAGACTTATTATAAGCATGGTGATTCCGATGTCACTCAGAGGCTGGGCATGTTGACATATCAGTCACTCAGAGGCCTAATTTTCAAGCATGTTGACATATTAGTCACTCAGAGGCTAATGACTTAAGCATGTTGACATATCAGTCACTCAGATGCTGTTATTTATGCATGTTGACATCGGACGGTCACTCAGAGGCCCAGTTTGAGCATGTTGCCGCCTTTAGTCCTCATTGGTCTTTAACAAACTATATTTAAAAATACAACACGTGTCACCATATTATTGGACACGATTTTACAGGGTGTTACAACCTCACCCCCTTAAAAGAAATCTCGACCTACGAGATTTTATTAAAAAAGATGGGGGTACTCTTGTCGCATAGTGGACTCAACCTCCCATGTATATTCAGGACCTCTAAAAAGCGTCCCACTTAACCTTTACTATAGGTATCATTTTTCTTCGGAGCTTCTTAACCTGTCGATCCTTGATCGAAATTGGTTTCTCAATGAACCTCAGGTTTTCATCTATTTGCACATCTTCGTGCGATATTGCTAGCGACTCATTGGCTAGACATTTCTTAAGGTTAGATATGTGGAATCCGCTAAGCTCCTCTGGCAACCTGAGCTTATAAGCTACAGTTCCGACACGTTCGACTATCTCAAATGGTCCAATATATCTTGGGCTCAACTTTCCCTTCTTTCCAAAACGCATCACACCTTTCCAGGATGATACTTTCAACATGACTTTGTTCCCTACTTGGAACTGAAGAGGTTTACGCCTCTTGTCAGCATAGCTCTTCTGCCTAACTCTGGCAGCTTTGAGACGATTACGGATTTGCACAATCTTTTCCGTGGTCTCCAGGACAATCTCAGGTCCATGATAGTTGGGCTTCCCCAACTTCTGTCCAGCATACGGGCGTTCTACATTTTCTCCCATATAAGACCTCAAAAAGAGCAGCCTTAATGCTAGTATGATAGCTGTTATTGTAGGAGAATTCTATTAGAGGTAAGTGGTCATCCCAACTTCCACCTAAATCAATCACACATGCCCCAAGCATGTCTTCCAGTGTCTGGATAGTACGCTCACTTTGACCATCAGTCTATGGATGGTAAGCCGTACTAAAGTTTAATCGTGTGCCTAACGATTGTTGGAAACTTTTCCAAAAATGAGAGGTATATCTAGTATCTCTATCAGATACAATAGATACTGGCACACCGTGTAGGGACACAATCTTGTCCACATATAACTTAGCCAACTTGTCAGAATTATAAGTTTCTTTAATTGGCAAGAAATGTGCTGACTTAGTCAGTCTGTCTACAATGACCCAAATAGTGTCATTTCCACTTTTGGTCTTAGGTAACTTGGTAATCAAGTCCATAGTTACCATTTCCCATTTCCAAGTGGGAATTTCATGCTGCAGCAGAATTCCTGACGGTTTCTGATGTTCGGACCTTAACTTGCAAACACATCAGACATTTAGCTAGATAAGTGGCTATGGATTTCTTCAAACCCATCCACCAATAATTCTTCTTTAAGTCTTGATACATTTTGTCACCACCCGGGTGAACAAAGTATCTTGAGTTATGCGCTTCCTGGAGGATTAGATCCCTAAGTCCCCCATAGATCGGAACCCAAATTCTATCATTAAATCTTAGGATTCCATCCTTTCTAGGCGTTATCTGATCAACAGTTCCATCTAATCCCTCATTAGGAATATTAGCCTCTAACAGGGCTTGTTTTTGCGCATCTAATAGCTTCTCACTCAAGCTATTTCTAAGCTCAATGCTCTTGGCGTTAATCCTAATGGGTTTAATTCTTTCCTTGCGACTTAAGGCGTCAGCAACTATATTTGCCTTGCCTGGATGGTAGCGAATCTCGCAATCGTAATCATTAAGAGTTTCCATCCAACGGCGTTGTCACATGTTCAATTCTTTCTGATTGAACAGGTGTTGGAGACTCTTATGGTCAGTGTATATAATACACTTCGTACCATACAAGTAGTGTCTCCATAACTTTAGTGCAAATACTATGGCTCCCAATTCTAAATCGTGGGTGGTGTAATTTCTTTCATGCACTTTAGCTGTCGTGATGCATAGGCAATTACCTTGCCATTTTGCATTAGCACACAGCCCATACCGGTGTGCGAAGCATCAAAATAAACAACAAAATTCTCAATACCCTCAGGTAGAGATAACACAGGAGCGTTGCTCAACTTGTGCTTTAGAATCTCAAAAGATTCTTGTTGCTTTGGACTCCAATTATACTTAACATTCTTACAGGTCAAGGTAGTTAGAGGAGTGGCTATTCTTGAGAAGTTCTCAATGAACCTTCTATAATAACCGGCCAATCCTAGAAAACTATGAATCTCCGATGGGGTCTTGGGTACTTCCCAATTCAAAATGGCTTCTATTTTAGCGGGATCCACTTGGATACCACACTCACTTACCATATGTCCAAGGAATTGGACTTCTCTAAGCCAAAATTCACATTTAGAGAACTTTGCATAAAGTTTCTCTTGTCTTAATAATTCTAAGATGCACCGAAGATGTTTCTCGTGATCAGCTTGATTATGAGAATAGATAAGTATGTCGTCTATGAAGACAATGACAAACTTATCCACATACGGTTTGCAGACTCTATTCATGAGATCCATGAATGCTGCTGGTGCATTTGTGAGCCCAAAAGGCATCACTAAAAATTCGAAATGACCATAGCGGGTCCTGAAGGTTGTCTTAGGAACATCGTCACTCCTAACCTTCAGTTGTGATATCCTGATCTCAAATCAATCTTGGAGAAATAACTAGCCCCTTGAAGTTCGTCAAATAAATCGTCGATCCTGGGCAGAGGATGTCTATTCTTGATCCTCAACTTGTTCAGCTCTCGGTAATCAATGCACATCCGCATCGAACCGTCTTTCTTTTTAACAAAGAGAATAGGAGCTCCCCAAGGCGAGGAACTAGGCTAAATAAAGCCTTTCTCTAAGAGTTCGTCTAGCTGGGTCCTCAATTCCTTCATCTCTGCTGGTGCTAGCCTATATGGAGCTCTAGCTACGGGTGTTGATCCTGGTATAATATATATTCTAAACTCCACTTGTCTATCTGGAGGTAGGCCTGGTAGTTCCTCAGGGTAAACATCGGAATACTCTGAGATAACTGGTTGATCTTCAAGGTTCGGCTTTGGTTCATTGATGGTTACTTGTGCCATATAGATAACACTGCTTCTTCTCAAACACTTGGATGCCTTAATAATGACACTTGGTCTGGCAGTCCATAGTGTGAGTCTCCGGGGATGGTGATCATTTCACCAGTTGGGGTTCTAATTTCGATGAGCTTTTTTTATCGCAGGCAATGCGGGCTTGGTTATGAGATAACCAATCCATGCCTAAGACAACATCGAACCCTGCCAATTTCATTGGCAGAAGAGAGATAGGGATGGAATGATTCTTAATGGTTATAGAGCATTCATCAAGAATGGAAGATGTGGATTCTATCGTTCCATCAGGAAGTTCTATCTCATAAGTTTTATCTAGAGTTCTTACGGGCAGGTTTAATAGTTTACTAAACTTATGATTAACAAAAGATCTATCTCCACCCGAATCAAAAAGAACTCTAGCATAAATATCATTAATGGGGTAAGTACCTGTTATGACATTGTCTTCATTAACAGCTTCTCTTGCACTTATTTGAAAGGCACGGGCATTCCCTTTCTTGGCCTCTCCAGGCTTTGCATCATTACTTATGGGTTTCTTGGGGCAATTGTACGTTATATGCCCTCTTTCATTGCAGTTATAGCAAACTGCATCCTTAAGATCCTTGCAATCTAAGGTCCTATGCCCTCTTCTTTTGCAGATACCACAGGGTTTGGTTTGTGGATTTATACTACACCGTCCCCAATGCCTATATTTATAGTTCTTGCACAGGGGTTTGTCATTAGACACATGCTAGTTCTTCTTGAACCCAAAATTTCCTTTCTTTTTAAATCTTTGGGAGTTAATATTCTCCCGTTTCCTCTTTCCATCAGTTTCAGTCTTAACTGACCTTTGTCTTACTAAATCAAGGGTGAGGGAAAGAGATAGGTCTACAGCGGACCTATAGGTACTAGGCTGAGCAGCCTTTACCATGCCCTTTATTTCGGGCGCCAACCCATTTATAAAACGCGCAATGCGTTTGGATTCGGGGTAATTAAATAGGAAACTAACCTAGATAGGGAATTGAAATCGGAGACGTACTTCCGACAGTCTAGGTTTTTCATTGAAAGAGACAAAAAGTTAGTCTCTAATTTCTCCACCTTATGGGTTGGGCAGTAAGTTTCCTTAACAAGGTCCACAAACTTGGACCATCCTAAATTATACAGGTGTACTTTACCTGTAGATTGTATCATGGCTTTCCACCATATTAGGGCATCGCCCTTAAAGGACTGTGCTACATACTTAACCACATCCTTATCAGCACAGTTGCGGATATCTACAATCGTTTCCATCTCATCAAGCCACTTAGAGCTTCCACAGCTCCTTTTTCCCCACTAAAGTCTCGAGGCTTACATGAGACGAAATAATTATAGGTGCATCCGTCCTTAGCAGAACGGGATCTTTCTACAAAATCTAATTTCTTTGGTTCACTCTTCGCACTTGAAGAGTGAACGGAGCTCTCTTATGAGCTGAAGATGGTGGAATAGATAAGGGTCTAGAGCGAGTGGCACTCGACTCTCTTAGTCTTTCTATGGCCTTACCCATGGCCCTTTCCACAGCCGCATCAATGCGAGCTTGGAAATCATTATCATCTATGACTACATTTTCGGCGTCCTTAGAGTTTTCCGATGGCTACTTTATGCCTCATTAGAATTAGCCATTCTTCAAGTCTTGGGTTCTATATACCAATAAAATTTCATTTAGCCATGGTATAACAACCATATCGGCTTTCAACATTGGATATAACAATCCATTGTCTAAACTAGTGTGAATAACATCACAACTCTTAGGCTTAACAAAACTATATTTGGTCTAGGTCTTAATAGGACCATTATAGGCAATTTACAATTTGGACGTAGTCCATATATTATTGGACAGTGGATCGCAATGTCACAACTGTCATTGTCATAATTGACAATTATATAGCTCATAGGCTTGTCCCTAATGGACATAATAATTGGGCACATTGGCCTACATCATATCAGATGTATATGGCATATCAGCCTGTCCCGTTGGACATAAATTGGGCACATTGGCCTACATCATATCAGATGTACATGGCATATCAGCCTGTCCCATTGGACATAAATTGGGCACATTGGCCTACATCATATCAGATGTATATGGCATATCAGCCTGTCCCGTTGGACATAAATTGGGCACATTGGCCTACACCATATCAGATGTACATGGCATATCAGCCTGTCCCGTTGGACATAAATTAGGCACATTCGCCTGATGGCTAGTGTGGTTCCTCAAGTCACACTGCCAGGAGTATGTACATTTCTTAGTGTTAACATAAGAGCACCTTAATGATTGATTAATGGTCCCGGTCACCTTCGACCTTAACGACCTTGGAGGTTTGGACGTAGTCCCTTACCTCTGGATAAAAGGATAACTTCCCTTAACTATCCTGATAGAAGACCCCTTCGTACTTAACTATCATTCCTTGGCCAATGTGTGGTCTACGCCACTTGGCATAATCAAATCTATTAAGGTCTTTTGGAATTATATAGCAGAGCATAAATTTTGAATAAAATCGAGACGCTCGTTATCAAAAGGATGAATACACATATATATAATTCCAAAATACTTCATTAAATTTCAATAGAAGTTACAATACTAGAAAAATGAAAAAAATTGTCCATGCAAGGACTTAAAGGAAATAAACATGTCCTCACAGGGACTAAAAGAAATAACAATGTCCTCGCAAGGACTACATATAATTTAGAAGAGACTTTACTCGTCCTTCTTTCCCTTGACCAGCTTGGAAAGTTTCTTGAAAAATTTGTTCGTTTTCTTCTCCTTTCTTCTCCACCTGTTGCTGCATTTCTTTCATTCTTTCTAAGGCCTCATTAATGGCCTCAAGTGGTGGCGGAGGTTGCGGTTGAGGTAGTGGCATAACCAGATACTGGTACCCATAAGTTGGATATCCAGTCGTGATAGTGTGGAAAGGAGACGGGTAAAATGCATTGTGCATAACATCTTGCATATAGGAGTCTTGCGACCATGCTTGATAGTCTACCGGTATAGACGGATTAAAAGGATCATATCCAGACGTGTCTGGATATGTGAGGATTAGGTTAGAATAACCCGATGGTGGTGGTTGAACTGTAGGTGTGGGTGTTGGTGTTGGTTCAACCACATGTGAGGTGTTAGAGGGCCCACCCATTTGTGGGTCCTCTTGAATCGTGGGGTAGGGGTTTGGCAAAGGTTGCAGCGATCCCAACCTTTGCCTACACGTACGACATACGTGCTCCACGTTTCCTCCTTGGTGGTTCAGGTGGCGGTTGAGGTTGGTCCACTGGTTCCACGTGGACATCTTCTTGAACAGGAGGCGGTTGAGAGTGATGGGAAGGTGTGTGGGTGAAGGTGAATTGGTTCCAATATTGGTCCCACTCATTAGGACCTTGGTAGGGTAATCCGACATAGGAGTTCGAATCGCTTGATATTTCTATGGGATGTGCGTCCGTTCCCGACGGGGCAACTCTGGGTCGGAGTACTCGTCCATAGGGTTTGGTTGGTCCAATGATTTTGATCGGCTGGAGGCGTGTTGAAGTAATGGTTAGGGTTAAATTCTTCATGGTAAGAGTGTGAATGGGAATGGTGAGAATGGTGAGTATGGTGTGAATGATAGGAATGGTGAGAGTGGTAAGAATTTTGGAATGTGGGGGCGAGTGTCTATTAGAGACAGAAGGTCTTGCTGGTTGCCAAGGAGACGAATCTCCTGATTCTTGGTAAGCATCTGAGTTGGGAGATTGAGGGGGAATGCGCCCCGACGGTCCTCCTCTCATTGGACCTTTTCCTCTCCCACTTTGTCCTCGTACACGTGGCGGCATTTTCCTGTAAAAAATCAATTTAAAACAATACTAATAACTTAATAATGAAATAAGTAATCTTAGGTCAATGCCTAGACTCGGAAGTCTAAGGAATGTGCTCGTGAAAGTTTGAGATTAAACACAAAAGGCTAATGTTTAATTCTCTCAAACGTTGGCTCTGATACCAACCTGTCACACCCCGGATTTCCAACCCGAAATCCATGCACTGGTGGGCCCGGTGGGGAGTATCATGACGTCAGTTGATAATCATCATAGTCAATTAAACACGACACAGCGGAAGTCTTGAGGTAAAATTACTATTATAAACCGAATGTTCGAAAATACAAATAATATATAGGATCGTAATAGAAGATCCACAGGCGGATCATAAATTGTACATGGAAAGAATATAAAACATACTTTGGGCAGATTTAGGATTTGCAAGATCCTCTATCACTACCGAGCACTTCGAGCCTATTTTCGTATTGTACCTGCAGATTAGTCTTTTGAAAATACGTCAGCTTTCGCTGGTAAATACACCCAACCGACTCGTTTTGAAAACATTTCAAAAATGTTTTAAGTGCGTATCAGCACAAAATCTTTTTATAACATGGGTTAATTGACCATCCAACCTTGTTAACAGATTTACATGTTTATCATACATACGGGGCTCGGTACAAAAACCGAGACACAATTGACGTACACACCACTTTGGACTACCGAAGGAGTCAATACCTCCCAACCTTGTGGGAATGCATAATTGAGCGTCTATCGGGTGTATGCCCACACCCGCGCTAAGGTCGTGGCCATTTCTATTGTAATGAGCCGAGGATATCCCGGACATGGTAGTTAACCCCCGATTTTAAATTATCAAACAAAACTGATTAAAACAGAATATGCGGATTTACTATCCCCGAACCGGCGTTCGATTGAATCCCATTTCCGACCAAGCGGTAATAATTTACCGTAACCCAAGCCCGTATAGGGGAAATAGGTTGAGAGTATTTACCTGAGCTAGTCTTCTTTTAATTTAATAAACTCATCCGTATTCAATATGAGCTAAGTGCAGATAGCATTTACCGGCAAGTCTCTAGTCTGGATTATGGCATAAACTAACCAATTAAATACTATAGGCCTTATTTAAGTCATTGACTTGGACCGACTAGCGTACTTGATCAAAACGTATGACGCTAGATTAAAGATGATTGGATAGAATGTAGTTTAATCCCAATAAGTACCTTGACTTGTATAATATGGGCAAACTATTAACATTCTGGATTTTGTGATTAAAATGATAAGGTTAAACCCGTTTCGGTTAAATTCCGTATAATTAACCGTATGCTTATAAGCGATAATGGGTAACCGGATAAGACATGGACAAGTTCTATATGCCATTATATTTAAATAAGTTAAAATATCAGTAGGATATCAACTTATATATCCGTTAAGGTTTTAAAATGAAACTATGCCTCATAAGGGCATTTTGATAATTTTATCCGTATAAAAGAACTTGAATATAATTTTAATGTTATGGTTATAATTATTCTAGAAAAATACTTTATTTATGTTATGATATCAGTAGGATACCAATTATATGTGTATTTTATATTTTATGACCAAACTATGCACCAAAAGGGCACTTTGGTCATTTTACACATAGTTTATAAATTATTTGGATTCTGAGTTTGTAACATGTACCTACTGTAAATATGTTTAAAATAAGTTTTAAAATCAGTAGGTATCAAGTCTTGGTCAATAATATGGTTTAAACCATACTATGCGCCGAAACGGCGCTTATGTCGAAAATGACGTCTTTGTGCGATATTTATAAAAACTAATGTAAAGTCTGATTAAAATGTTTTAAATATCTTATTTAATATAACATATCAGTAGGTAGATGATTTACCGTGAAAAGATTTGATTAAAACCATTTTATGAGCCACAAGGGCTAAAACCGTCATTTATCGACATAGTTTAAGGACCTGTTTGAATACTCAGTTTATAACTTAGTTTAACATCCCAAATAATCCTACTTATAATATTACTTCAATAGGATACTCATTTTCAAGTTCATTACCATTTAAAACCTTGTTTTATACAAAAAGGGCATTTTGGTCAAAGATGGCATAATTATGGAACTTACGCATAAACTTGGATTCTGACTATGATCATGTAATATAACCTCAGAGGTTTATGCTATATTATATTACGATCATAATACAACTTTAGATCAGTAGGTAGTTAATCTAAATCGGGTCAAAATCGAAAGTCAAAGCAGAAGTCAAACTTCACGACTTTCGGTTGCGAACCGACCCTAGAACTGAAATTGGCGAGCCAAAAATGTTCTTACATGTTCTAATAATTATTACCAACTTGTTTAAGTTTCAAAACAGGTTTCATATCATATATAAGATCAATTTATGATTTTTCTAAAAAATGGCCTGTTTGACTTTGTAATATCATAACTTTGACTCGTCAATTGGTCCAGTAAACGTGATCTTCAGGAGGTGCCCTTTATAGGGACTAACACCTACCTTATTACGATCGCTTAGCCATGTTCATTTCGAACAATGGCTGGACCATAATGGTCTTAACCAAAAGTCAAAGCGTTTTCTGTAAAACGCTTGACTTTTGGCTATAAAAGCCTATAAACGAAAATGCACAAAGAAGGAACACTTACCAGTGATCCTAAGGTTCAAAAGAACTATGTTGGATGCTCCTTTTAGCTAGGAACTTCCAGAGGAGGGAGAAGAGTTATGATTTAGAAATGTGCAAGTTCAAATGGTGAACTTGATCACCGATTTATAGTTGGAGAGCTCAAAGGAGGTGAAGCCAGGTATTTAGGGATGTAAGAAGAAGCTTACAAGTGTCCCAAAACGTGGCATAGCTGATTACAAGTCCATGGTTTCGAATTAATGGTTTTGGAGCTTTGTTTGGAGGCCAAGCCAAAACTTTCTGCAGCAGACCTGTTCTCGTGCCCCGCGAGAGACCTAGGCCTGGTCTCTCGCGGCCCGCGACCGCCCCTTGGCCAGTTTCAAAGTTTGACACTTTTAGCCCCTTAACTTTAAAAAGCTTCTAAAACCCTTTTTAAATACCTTTTTGGCATTTTTAGTCGTCCATAGCCAATACTTGGCATACCCGAGATTATGCCCGGACATTGTCGAGCTCTCGGTTTGTTAAAAGGTCACTCAGAGGTATGAATTAACATGTTGACACTTTTAATCCCTCCATTATCCAACTTTCACTTATTTACAAAATTGAACCCTCTCGTCCAACACTTGGCACGCATGAGTGTTAGGACTTCGTAAAGGATCACTTAGAGACTTATTATAAGCATGTTGATTCCGATGTCACTCAGAGGCTGGGCATGTTGACATATCAGTCACTCAGAGGCCTAATTTCAAGCCTGTTGACATATCAGTCACTCAGAGGCTAATGATTTAAGCATGTTGACATATCAGTCACTCAGAGGCTAATGATTTAAGCATGTTGACATATCAGTCACTCAGAGGCTGTTATTTATGCATGTTGACATCGGACCGTCACTCAGAGGCCTAGTTTGAGCATGTCGACGCCTTTAGTCCTCATTGGTTTTAACAAAATATATTTAAAAATACAACACGTGTCACCATATTATTGGACATGATTTTACAGGGTGTTACAACCTACTAGAAAACGAGCTTAACCAAAGACTATCCACCTTGCGGTCATTTGGATCAACATGTGGTTGCCAGCTGTACACGGGTTGCGGGTGGGTATTTCTCTGTCGTTTAGCGAAATTGCAAAATACAGGTACTTATAAGGTTATTTTAAGATATATTATATTATTTTAATATGCATGTCTAATCGTTTAGGAGAATTAGTTGAGGAAATGACGGGCAGGAACAAAGAAATGTGGGAGTAAATTTTTAACAAGGATGTACCAGGAGACTACGACGTGCAGCTAAAGAGAATAAATTATACCGGAGCTGGGAGAGCACCTATGGAACATTGGATGGAAATGCCTCAGGTAGGACTCCTATTTGCCTATATGTTTGGTGTGATTGTTCACATATTAGACTTGAGAGGCAGTTCCACTTTATCCCTCTTTAATAATCCCGATCGCGGACGTGTCCCTAATCATGTAGTTACGCTGGTGTTTGTTAACAAGTGACTTTTCATCCATGTAAAACTGGAAGAGGATTATCCAATGCCATCATCGAACCATCTCTGGGTTAATAAACGAGGCGAAGAAGCAGCACTATGGATGCAAAACTACACGGAATATGTATAGTGGTATGAATCGATGACGAACCAGATATAGACAAGACAGTGCATTATCTAGGTTAATTTGTAATTTTAAAAGTATTTTGTTTGTATAATATATTTCAAGTGTTTTTTGTTTGTTTCATAGATACAATACGTTAAGTAACTGACAATATACACCAAAATACAATACCATACAGACATAATACATTATTGTTAGGTCCTAAAAGTGTGAGTCTGTCGCATCAAATATGCGCAACGGGCTATGGTTGCGAACTGGGATTAATTAGGTTAGTTTATATTAGGTTTTGGACCTTGTATAGGTCATTAGGGCATGCATTATGCCATGTGGTCCATGCAAACCCAAGGGGAGCCCATGAGGGGCATGGGGTTACCCTAGGTATATAAACTAGCCTATGTCATTTCTAGGGTTAAGCCTTTAGAGAAGACCTTTAAAGAGCCTCAATGATAGAGAAACCCTAGATTAGAGAGTGAGAGGTGAAGAACTTGTATCAGACGGTTTTGCTAATTTTAGTAATAGAATCGTATGCAAGTTTGAATTGATACGTGTATTATTTTACTCATCTCGGTCTCCTTATTTTTCGTTTTTTTAATCTCACCAAGTTTGGATTCCACATATCCTTGGTGATTGTTTGATATCGTTGTTAGATTCGGATTATTTGGGATTTACAATTGGTATCAGAGCCTGTTGAACCTGTTTTTCAGGCTCAGATCTGATATCACATTGATTTTGTTCGCTTTATGTAGAGAAACAAGCATTTCAGATCAAAATTCAAGCATTTCGGATAAACATTCAAGGATTTCAGATCTTCTGGTTGAATTTAGGAAAGAATTCTGATAAATCTGTTGAATTTCGGATTGATTTTGGACTAACCTGTTGAATTTAGGATAAATCTCTTGAATTTCGAATAGAATTCGGATCAATCTTCGAGGAATTCGAATCATCAACTTGAATTTCGGATCATATTCAAACATTTCGGATAAACTACACTGATTTCGGATCATACTGACAGCCATTTCGGATAACTTTTCGGATTACCATTTCAGATAGCATTTCAGATACATTGTTCCAAATTGCTATTGAGGTTTCCAGACAAAGATACTGTTCCGAATCAGGGGGTGGAGCTTTAATCAGCTGACGTATTCAGTAATAAACATTTTCGTGCACAGAAAATTATATGTAAGCAAACTTTAAAAACGGACTGTAAGGATTGGACCGTCTTATTTTTAGGACAAAAAAAAATCCTGGTATAAGGTCTTTGGCATTATATATCATTGGATTCGTAATTTCGAGCCGAGTCTAACGGTATAATTTAGTAAAAACAGTTTTTGGACATTTTTAACGTTTTTAACGGCATGCTTTCGGTTATACGAAGATGTCTACAGCCCAAGATCAGTAATCGAACATCGTTCTCAGCCCAATATTTAATCCAAACCCGTATGTTGATCCGAACATTGTCTTTAGCCCACCGATCCAAACTACCCAAACTGCCGATAACAGCAATGCACCCCAGGCTCAAAAGAAAAGATGAATGAGTTTATGGGAGCTACAATGTTGATCCTGTTGTGAACTATGTGATGCGTTTGCTTGAAAATAGGGGCGAAAAGAAGAAATAAGGAATCAACTGAATACCTTTTTGGGCGATGACCGAGACCCCTTTATATCTTGGTTTATGGGATTATTTACAATCAAACCTAGATCTTTACACACAATCAGCAGAATTTCATCCCGATGAAGTAGCCAAACAAAAACCTCAAGTCCAGCAAACGGCAGTCAATAGCCCAACATCCTAAGCCCAAACTCAGACTAACAAACCAGAATCGCTCATTGACATGATAAACTATCTTTTGTGTTCCGAACACTGTAGGAATAAGGTCGCACAACTCAGGGCACTCAACTCCAAACTGGTTAATGTTTATAATAGTGCCATGACTCAGTGCATCAGCCTTAGACAAAGCAACAAGTTGCTTACTGAAAAGGTTGAAGCACAGAAGAAGGATATCGCTCCGTTCCACTTGGACGTAAATCAACAACAATGTTGGGTCCAGGATTACAAACACAAACTGAATGTGAAAAACATGGAATTTGAGTCTGTGAGAGGTGAGCTAGAGCTCCTGACTTGCAAATATCAACAAAATGAAGTAAACATAAAGAAGTTTGATACATCCAGCAAGGTAGTTCAAGATGTGTGTAATGTGCAACTGGCTTACAAAGGGAACACGGGGAAGGGTTTGGGATACAATCAGGTTGCCCCACCATATACTCACAACTACATGAGAATGCCTGACACCGAGGAAGATCTTGATAACAAACAACATATGGTGTACAATAAACCTAGTGATTATACATTAGACACACGGGGTTCTGTTAAACCTATTAATGTTAAAATGCAGCAAAAATGTGTGAACAATCCTGATGCTTCTACTTCATGTGCCAAACAAATAAGTATTGCAGGTTGTGCTGATGACTCTTCTAATGATTCAGCTGAAGTGTCTGGTCTTTCATCCGATAAACTAGGACTCTTCGATTCTTTCAAAGCTGATGAATTGAGAACTGACGTGAACAAGGCTTCTAGTTTGCAAACTGAACAGTTTGAACCTTCTGTTAGTGCTGCAAAGGTTCATAGCAAATAAAAGAAGCCAAAACGAGCAGGTCAAGGATGAGGAAGGAGAATTCTAAATATCAAAGACAATCCCACTCTCTAAGGTCCTCAACGAGCAGTAATTGTTTTCAAAAGACTCATGGTTCACAAACAGTTTTTGTAAAGTCTGACAAGTAAAGCAAAAGTGAAGAATATGCTTTTAACTATTCTGACAAGAAGTTTTGCAAGGTGAATACAAATCTAAACAGGAAAGAAAGACAAAGAATGTTGCTCAGAGCAACAAGACTTCTACAAGCAGCAAATACAAGCACCCAAGCTCATCTTCATCTGCAAAAGAAGTGCATAAGAATCAAGCACAGAAAGGACCAGTTTGTCATTCAGTACATGCATAGCAAATCAAGCTGCTCAGAATGTCTTTCCTATGAAAAGACAAACTTGCTACAATTGTGGCATTGCGGGTCACATTGCTATAAACTGCACACATCGTCCCCATGTTCCGCATTATGCTCAAAATCAGTAGGTTACACTAAAGGATAACTATCATTCCAAGCCGATGAAGGTATCATCACCTAAGGCAATGAAGAATGTGAATCCTAAGGTTAAACCATCTGATGGGGATTGGATTGCTGCTAAAGCTAAAAGAAAACAAGCATTGAAACCTACACAAGTTTTGAAAAATAACAAGGTTGTAAAGCCAATTGCTTTGCCAAAGGTATCAAAGAAATTAGAAACGCCTAAACAAATTTTCAAAGTAAAACAAAAGGCAGCAACATCTCCAATCCTTGAAACAAAGGAGGCCTGTGTCTGAAAGAACTGTCTTATTTTGATGCTTCAGGAATACCCAGGACCACGATGGCCTGTGTACGATGTCTTACTAATATCCTTATTTTTCAGGGACAACCAAGTAGGAGCTATTGACAATCTCTAGAATATTGACAGCGGTTGTTCCAGAGACATAACAGATAACATCTCACTGTTGGAAAAAGTTCAAATTTTTTTTATAGATAATATGTTTCCTTCGGAGGATATAAGATCAGCGAAAAGGTACAATTTAAATTTTGTGCTTTAGTTTTCATATTGATTAGTCTTCAATCTGATAATGAAATGGTTAAGCAAAAACAACAAAAATATTTTTCATTTTCTTTTGTTTATAACTTTGTACATACATTTTCATTATTAGGTAAATTTTAGCATAAAGTGTGATGCACATATTTAGGGGGAAGAGGGAGATGTACATATATATGCATTGTTTGAGGGGAGAAAATGAGAAAAATACGAAAACTTTTGAAAAACAGAAAAAGACAAAAACATTTGAAAAACAAAAAAAAATCCAAAAAGAGTTTATTGCATAAAATGGGAAGTTAAATGAATATTCGTGCTAAAGGGATTTTACTGACACATGTAAGGTGTCGTAGCTGAAAATACGAGGATCTAATGTGATATGTTGATAGGCTTGACACTCAAAAAGATAAAAAGATACCAAGTGATATAAATAAAATGAACTATGTATCATATGGGTAACATACAATCGGCGTATAATTTTATGGTCTTAAATCTTGCGTTGAAAGATAGCTCATATATGAAGTTTCGGGTCTTCATACGGATGAGTCATCCGGGGATATCATGGCTATCCTTCTGTTGCATCTAGATTATATGCAAACCTAGGCACAGTCAGTATATCCTAAAAGAGCAAAAAATTGGCCAAAAACCTTAAAAGGAAGAAAATCTTATTTCGAGAGAATTCCGTGTGCTTTCAAAGCTAAATTTGTACCTAAAAGGTATTTGCCTAACCCTCGTCGAACACTTTATTTGTCACTCTGCTGTATGAATGCACTGACCTGTTCACCAATAGTCTGACGTTGTAAAAGATAAAGGATGATCTTTGTACACTCACTTGCTACGAGTAATCGTTGTGCTTACCTTGATCGCGGGGTAGGTCATGGTATGGGACACACGAGTATTATAGTATAATATTACCTTAAGCATATCACGAAGTTGAAAAATGAAACTTGAGCGTTAGGTTTAAGAGGACAAACATATTGGCAATCACTTATACCAGTCTGAATAAGTTCGTACTGAAAAGTGTTTCTTGGTCTGCCTTAGAATGATTTTGATCTCATTGCAATCGTAAGTGTATATTGTACATATTGAGTTAGTTTCTTCGTTTATTTGCAATTCTGTTTATGTTCTCATATAAAAATTATAAAAAAACTAGAAAATTCAAAAATAAAAAAATAGTGTCTTGTTTCAAAATCAAGAATCCAAAAATAGAGTGTTTTATTCGTTTTATTAAAATTTTAACCGTTCTTGAAGATTTGACTGATCATCAAAAGATGAAGAAATTTGAATTGTGAAGTCCGAGTATAAGTACTTGGTTGTACCAAGTGTTCATATGGTACCATCCTCTATTGCATAGAAATGTTTGCTTATGTATTTCTGAGCATGTGTAGAACTTGATTTAAATCAAGAAATAGGGGTTGATGAAGTTTAAAATGTTGTTCGTTGCTGACAAAGCATGAAGCATCACAACAACCAGATGTACCTAAGTCAGAAGAACCAGACACGAGTCATCGTATGACAATGATAGTACTCTTGAAGAAGTACCTGCGCACCTGCTTGAAAGTGAAAGATCGAAGAAGCAAAGAGCTGCTAAGAATCCTCCTCTCGTATTCTTTTAACAAGATTTTCAAGTAAAGCTAATCGAGATCCTAATATGAAGCTAAACGCAATAGAAGAAGAAAGAGACCCAGTGCTGAGAGTTCAGAAGTCAGGAACTTCCACAACTTCTGTTGCATAGCGACAACCGTAGACTCCTTTGAAGACGTTGCTGAATTCATGCTATGAAGAAAATTTAATGCATCAGTCTAGGGGAGATTGTTAGGTTCTAAAAGTGTGAGACCGACGCATCAAATATACGCAACGGGCTATGGTTGCGAACTAGGATTAATTGGGTTAGTTTATATTAGGTTTTGGACCTTGTATAGGTCATTTAGGCATGCCTTAGGCCATGTGGGCCAGGCAAGCCCAATGGGAGTCCATGAGGGGCATGGGCTTACCCTAGGTATATAAACTAGCTTATGTCATTTGTAGGGTTAAGCCTTTGAGAAGACTTTTAGAGAGCCTCCATGATAGAGAAACCCTAGACTAGAAAGTGAGAGGTGAAGAACTTGTATAAGACGGTTTTGCTAATTGTTAGTAATAGAATCGTATGCAAGTTTGAATCGATTCGTGTGTTATTCTACTCATCTGGATCTACTTATTTTTCGGTTTTCTTGAATCTCACCAAGTTTGGATTCCGCCCATCCTTGGTGATTGTTTGATATCGTTGTTAGATCCGGATTATTCGGACTTACAATTATAATACAAAATAATACAACAAGTAGATGCATAATACGCCATAATACGCAATAACAAGACGCGTACAGCCAATCTACACCCTAATACGACACTTACAGACAATAAACATCACAATACCAAACGTCACCAACACGACCCGTACGCACAATATACATCATAATACGACATTTTAAGACTAAATACGTCAAGAAATGAAATCATACGATGTGTATACGTACAAGACACACGTTAGAGTATAAGTGGATTCCAAACAAAATTACACATCATCATAGAATATATTGCCACACGTAACCGAACGTAACCGAAACGACATGTATAAATCATATACTTCATAAATGACATGTAATGACAAAATACGTCAAATACGAGATGTATACGCATCGAAACGGCAAAACCCTAAATTCAACTTTTGTTAATTTTATCCCTATATGGATCATATTGGCCAAAACTCCGTCATTTCGCATCATAATAAGGATTGTATAAGCCTTTACTTGGTATAGGGGGGTCGTTTTCTTAAAAGTCAGGGGTTATTTAATAAATTAGAGGCCTATACGTATCGTATTCGTCTATACGATCCATATTGATATGTGAATTCAATAACTCCGTGAGTTACAACCCAACACACACATAAGGTGCGATTTCTATGCATTGTATTGGCTTATAAATTCATAATTTCCATTGATTTTTGAGGCTATGCGTGCGTTTATGGCTTGCCTTTACGATCCGTATTGGCTCAAAACTTCAAAAAAAAAATTAATTTTCATAATATTGTTTTCAAATCGTAAAATTTGTTAAAATTGTTCTATTTAGTATAAAACTTATAAATTGAACTTTTTTGAAAATGTTTATAATTTTTCAAATTTGAAAATTTTGAAATATTGCGAAATTTGTGGAATTTTGAAAACTTGTACATAAAACATGTTATATTTTTAAAAAATAATATAAATAATGTTAATTTTAAAAATATATATATATAAAACATGTAGATCCACATGAGGGTATTTTTGTCATTTTATTTTATTCATTCAAATAAATAAACATTAAAAACTTAATAAATATCTCTCCTTCAAATAAACAGACTAACTCTTTCAACCTCCACCATCAGCCACCACCTACCCACCATCACCCCCACAACATGCCATTGCACCATCCACCCCACACAACCTAAAACCCCTGAAAGTTCTCTTACCACTAGATATATTACTAGCGACATAGGCTTAGGGTTTGAAGTCACAACGAATCCAATCAAATTAGGGTTCCGACGAGGTAAAACGAAGAAGACAATGATGACGGATATGTGCCACCAATGGGTGAAGGAAAGCCTCTAAGTAGAATTATTTCGAATTGTTTGTTTACATGGACATAGTCAAGGAAAGCCTCTAATTTCTTTTTCAATATTGAAACTTAGACATGTTCTTCTAGTCTTTTTTTATAAAGGCCAACAAAACGAATATATTGATTAAACAAAAACAAGCAAGGAGCTAACCATAAAACATATAACCTATCATACTTGTTCCATTATGTTTCACTCAATAATCATTGTTTATGGACAAGTTATGGCCATTATAGGCTAAACTCCTTATGTTACTTAGGTTGAAGATGAAGCTTGGTATGAATTAAATGTTTAATCTTTGGCAAAGAGGTGTGTTGTGTCTTTAATAATTCCTTCTACCCTTCTTCTTTCGTAATGTGCTTGTGATTGTATTGGTCTTTGATCTTGTGGGAGTTCTAGATAACCATAGGAGGTGAAGCTTCTTAGTACACTCATGGTGTGTAACGGCCATATACTGATAAGGGAAATCCGATCTTGAAGAAGTGGCTAAACCATTTGTGGAAACACATCTTGTGATCAACCCTCGTTTATCAAGAATATTGTTGTTGGCCTGCACGGTCTATATACCAGGCCACAACAATTAGCCAAAACTTGGTCTTGTGACTCATCTAACATGGTCTATATGTTAGACTTGGCGCGGAACAAGAGTTGGTGAACCCATGTTAAAATACTATATGTCTTTATATATATTTTATTATTATAACGCCGCCTATTAAATAAAGATCAATCACCCTAATTAATCACATGTGTCATTAGCACCCGTGAGGAGCACTTTGATATATCCTTGCTACCTTGAATTGAGAAAAAGTATCCCAAATAGAGGATCGCAAGCCATGAGAACCATGTAAAAAAGAAAAGTAGTTGGATGTAACTAACCCAAGATTAGAGGATTGTTCTTTAAAAAGAACCTTTATCTAAGATTGGGCAATGAATTATCTCTAATCAGTTCTAATTCTATTTTGACCTTAAAGTAACATCTTGTAAATCTAATAAAGTTCGTCGGTAACCATAGCTAGGAGTCAGGTTTGAATTAATTAGCCTCACCTCTTGCCAATAAATTAACTATAATTCGTCAAGGTGGATTCAGAGATCCAAAACAACACTCTTCGTGCTCTTGATATTCCCTACTAATCGTCTATAACTTTTATTTTATGGTTTAATACAAAAAAAACAAAAGATAATCAATTAAATTAGTTTGTAATTTAGAGTAAATATTAAAAATCGTACCCTTTGGGCTCGATACTTGATTCTTATCTTAAGCTCTACTACAAATGATAGGTACGCTTGCTTGTTGTGTATGTCTAGCCTAAGTAAAAATCATTTATTATAAATTTAAAGCTAGGTGCAAGTCTCTAAAAGTTATTAAGTTAACCCATCTAATACGTGCTAAGAGTTATTAAATTAACTAGACGACACGCATAAGTTATTCATATTTGAAGCTTCAAAATATGTATTAGAATTTGATTCGAATTCGCCTGAAATTCAAATAAACCGATTTGAACAAACTTATTTGAATTTAGGTTTATCCTACTTATCCAACCGCATAAAAAAGAAGGACGTTGATCTACTGAGACCTTGGTCTCTTGGTTCGTAAAATGGAACGGAGTAGTGAGCGTTCTGCTCTCGATTTTATTACTTTTCGCTCTAGTTTCAAGTCACATGTGTGTCTTTTCTCTCATAGTTCAAAATGAATTAGCAGCTCAATCTTTTAGACAAACAAATGAAAGACCAACATGCATATATATAGACATGTAATGGACAAAACTAGTTGCATTGATATGGATTTTTGTGATAAAATGAAACGGCTATTTCTCTTTGTTTGACAATTGAGATGATCTTTGTACTAGTATTGGGTAAATGTTTTTCGCTAGGGAAGTACGGGTGGAGATGCGTCTCATGGAGTGTTGTTTTGGCATGGGTTGGGGATAAGGATAGTGGGAGCTGGTCACAGTTGACTTGGTGGGGCTACACTTAGGCGTGGACATCTTTTCAAGTCGATGCCATATATACTTCTGAGAATGAGTTGAGGTTTGATGCATTGGGACTCAATGGAAGACAATGAAGACTCTTGGATTCGAGATTCTAGTATTCTTCATGTTATCCACTGTAGTGAAGTATTGATGAATCTGATTGAAGACTTTGGCATGGTACGGGTTTATGTATTGCTAGAAGAAGTGAACCAACTTCCAGTAGTAAAGTCTTGGCTAGCTGAATCTGGTAGAGCTAGGTGGATTCATTTGACAAGCATGAATCCTAGAGCCACGGGGATGTCAGCTCGAGTGTATTCGTAGGTTTAAACCTGGACGTGGATTTTTTAACAATGGGAGCGCGATGAATATTTCGACTTTGATACCAGAATTCCGAATGAAAATTCTCTCATGGGTGCTTGATTTTTGGAGAATGTTCTATCCTCTAGAAGTCTCTGGAGCCTGTAGTGCGAATCAGTAGGAGCTGGTTGAGATTGAGGATGTGTCATTGGCTGGTTTTGCCATGACGGGTCTGTGATAACTGTACTGGAGTTGTGAGCTTCAATGGGCCCTTCAGGCAACTGATGAGAAGGGCCACTACAACTAGGTAGATTGGTTGAAGTCTTAGCTTGTTGTTGGGAACTGGAGACTTTGAGAACTTCTATTGTTGAAGTTTTAGCTAGTTCCATCGAACTGGAGGCTTGGAGGATTTCTTTTATTTAAAGATTATTGGAATTACTGGATGACTAGGTTGATTGTTTATTTGAATTACGGGTGGGAGTATTCGCAAGGCCGTCAATGGGAGATTGTCGGGTTAGTGAAGTCTTTGGTTTATTGGGTCTTTTTGGGTTGACATTAGAAGACATGGCCAGACTAGGTTTAGTTTCCTGGTACCTATGTTGTTTAGCCTAATTAGAATCCTATATACATATCTAGACATACAGTCATGTAATTGTAATCTTTGTGTCTTGACCTTAATAAAATAACCTAATTGTGGCCTGCGGACATAGGTCCTCCACTGGGATTGAACCACGTAAAATTCTTGTGTTGTGTTTATTTTCTGTCTGCGTGCTTATATCGTTTGTGCATGTGTGTTGGTTCCGCTGGGTAACTTGATACCTAACAAGCAAAACCGCATCTGATCAGTAACACTTCATGGGGCCACTAGATTGTAAGTGGTTTGTAGGACTGTTTGCGATCAACGCCACACTGTTGCTTTATGAGGACATCAAATCAACAACATATTACAGAGCCACTAAAATTAGAATGAGTCGCTGAGACTCTTTGCAGCCAATAGAAGACTTAATATAGGTCAGTAGAACTTAACTAGTCAAATGCACCTCCCGTATCCGGTCGAAATTTAATAACATTATTCGAATGTTCGCCATTCAGACATAAATTATTAATGGATCATCTGACCCTCGGTCTGCAGGATTTGAACTGCGTCAGGTGCGGCTATACCGAGGAGTTGGTGGATCACTTGTTAGCTAGATGCATTATGGCCAGGTGCATTTGGTGGCACTTGTTTGTTTGGGTTGAAATCCCTATGCCACCAAACTTAAACACCTTAAACAAGATTTTTGAGGTGCTGAAGCTGCTCCGCGATGCAAAAAGTGGAAGAAAATTGTCTATATGGCAGCCATGGCGACCGTATGGAGAATCTGGAACGCCCGTAATGTCAAGGTTTCCGAGGGGAAGAGAATGACCACATCGAGCATTGTCGAGATGATAAAAGAAGACACCTATAAAATTCATTGTAAAACGGGTTCCAAAACCCGCTTCGTTTAAATAATTCAAGTATTGGATGTGAGTTTTCGTTACGCATTTATTAACCATTCAAATTCGATTTATTAATTTCTATAGTTAATAAATAAAGTAAAAAGGGTTAAAATAAATAAATATATAAAAACAATTAATAATGTTAATGAATAAACAGGGAAAATAATAAAAATAAATAAAAGGGGTGACCACGGGTCTCGAACCCGGGTCCCCATTGAATTAACACACACTCCACACCACTGAGCTACACACTTGTTCTAAATCTAAAATAATAAAACCTTATACCAAAACAATTACCAAACCTTCTAATTCAAATCGCCATAAACCACTGAAGCATAATATGTGCAATCAAACATATTGACTGTCTTCTTTTGATTAAACGAGTGTAACAGAATTCAATCATCAGTTTCAACTGAATTCCAGAATCGATTTATATGTAACGATAACAAATCATTGACCTTAAAATCAAGAGGTGAAACCGAAAATTGTAACTGCCTTCTTACACTATAAATATCGACCCTTACAACTCAACTAAACTCGCTCACTCTCTCAACATCATTCTGCACTCTCAGAAGAACCCCCTCTGTTCGAATCAAATCATTGCCGGAAAACCACTCATTCGCCAGAAAAATCCTAGGAGGATTTCAATTCCCATTTGATCTAATTATTCGATCCTCGTTCTTTTATTCATTTAATTTAATAACAATAAAGAGTTATGCTAGATTACTGATCTAACAGTCGGGTATGATTTATGGGTTTAAAATGTGAAGAAGATGAAGTTTGGATAGTGTATAAGTATAATTTAAAGCGGTAATAAAACCGGGTTAGACACACAGTCTAGTGGTGGACTGTGTGCAATGTTAACAAGCATACCCGGATTCGAACCTCACACGTTTCCAATCTCCAAAATAAAGCCAACCTTTTTTAAAACCTATTTAGATCAACACCTAGTAAGTATATAAGATTAATATAAATCCTAGTTTTTCCGAGTTAGTCACACAGCCCAGTTGGTAGGGCTGTGTGCAACGTACCGCGAGGGCGTGGGTTCGAGCCGGTTCTGTAACCGGTTTTGCAAATATACAAAGCTTTTTAAAATGAAAATAAAATATAGTTTAGTCTAATTAGTATATATATAATTAAAATCCAGATTATTTCGGGTTAGACACGTAGCTCAGTTGGTAGAGTTGCGTGCACGTCTACGGGAGGTCACGAGTTCGATCCTTACATGATGCCAATAATTCGCACAGTCCGGCCGGTTGACCCAACCGTGAAAAAGGGAATATTTTTTAATACTTATTTTCTTTATTTTTGCTCCAAAAATCCCTAAAAATACCTATAAAAATAAGACTTTTTAGGCTTTAAATTTGTAATAAATACTATAGAAATAGTCTTAAGAGTCTAACAAGAGACATAAAATAAATATTAATTTCAACAAAAATATATATTTACCGAATTATTACGTGATTATTTAGGTTAGTATTCTCGTAGGTTGGAAACTTTAATCGTGCGCATTTGTTATCAACTCAAGAAACACACCCACTGTAAGTGAATCCTTACAAATTCCCCTTTTTATTCATGTTTTGGGGTGTATCATGTGTCGTTTACGTATATTGTTTATTCAAAAACTTGTGCTACTACCATTATATGATCTAACGTGTTATGTAATGTTTGCTTATTGTTATATGTGGTTACATTTTCTCATTTCAGTTCATCATTCACATTAGGCCCATCAGTTCCTCGTTGGATACGACTAGAGCATCGCGTTGCCTAATTAGATCAGCTCCGTTTGATTGAGCCTTGATCTCACAGTTCATCATTTATCATGCTCATGTGTACATTGCTAGATGTTTATGTGGTTTATTGATAGTTTACATATACGTATGCTCATAGTTGGTTTATGCACATTTTTATTAGATTAACCAACATAACTATTTCTTTCAAATGATTAAACGAGATTAACTCGCCAACTTCCGTTGACCCAAATACACATGATACAGGTGGACAAGTTGAGGTAAAGAACACATAGGATTGGGCCTTAGAAGAAGAATAAACATTACATGAATGTATTGTTTAGAACAATTTTCGTGCTTGTATGTTTTTACGTGTTTGTTGGAATATCCCCTTTCAAATTGAATTAATAAATATGAAACTTTATAGTAAATGTCATGAGCTTTGATGAAAACCCAATCATGCCCCGACTACTATATCCGCTGCGGGTCTGGGTGTGACAACACCTATGCTTGGGTGTCTCACAGAACAAACCTCCCGGTTCCTCCATTGAATAACTGGGTAACCTTTGATGTAGCAAGCATGTTGTAAGGCTGATTAGGCCCTTGTTGTAGTGTTGTTTCTGTTTTTCATCTTTATTTTCCTTTTTTGCCCCAACCTTTTGCTATATAATATATATATATAAAGTTTTCGCCGTCAAAAAATAAAGTGTCAACAAAAGTCTTAACTTACTTTTGAATGCAAAGTGGAACAAAATCATGGTTCATAGCAAAACTGACATCAGGCTTTTGGTTTTAACCATTTACGCATTTCAAATTTCATATTATTAAACTCACTAGTATAACTATAGATATCTCATTTATCTTAACTCTATTTTAAACATATTTGATGTTATGAAACTCTACAAGATAATAATTTTTAATTTTATAAACTTACTTACATATAGAATTACTAGTTATTTACCCACGCGATGCGGCGGGAATGGCGATTTTAAATTGGATACTCGTTTACCGTTAATTTATCAGTCGTCTCGTGATATATTGTATAGTACTTAAGTTACTTTCTTCTTATTCGTGATATGTTGGCACTTGTTTTCTGTTAGTTTATCAATTCTTTGGTCATATACTTTTCCTAATTTTTTTTAGTTGTAGCTTCGGCGTTAGACAAACACTATTAATAACATCAGATATTAGACAAACACTGATGATCTTGCTAACCTCTGATGGAGTAATAACATCAGATGTTAGACAAACAATGATGATGTTGCTAACCTCTAATGGAGTAATAACACCAGATGTTAGGCAAACACTATTGGTGGTAGACAACCGTTGTTGGACAACCACTGCTGAGTATAACATCAGTGGGTTTGCTATAGAACTATTGTTGGTGTGTTAGCAGTGGTTTTTCATCAGTGGTTTGCATCAGTGGTTTCTGATCAGTGGATGCGACTGACGTGTTGCGGATTTAATAGATAAAGTTAAACAAACAGTAACATAATAATAGGACATGCCATCTTTATTAATGAACAAACGGTAACGTATAGAAAATTCCCGCCCAAACTACGCGCCAAAAACATCTTATATAAACAACATCAGGCCCTCTCATTGATTACACCAAAAGCAAACACCATAATTTACTAAATACCATATGGCAAACCTCATTTCTTGGAGATTCAGTATTATTCTCCATGAAGTTTCGCTGAATGGATTCTTAGGTGAGGGGGATAACTCAATAAGATTTTGCTGAATGAGATGGACAAGTCCTCAAGAAAAAGCTACTGATGACAGTGGTTGTCATTTTGTGTGCTTTGTCTCCAACATCACAACCAAATATTAGCATCCACAAGCACGACATCGATCTATGTCTCCAACATCCACAAAACCACTTCAACAGTCAACAACAAAAGATCGCACCAAAAACTAAAATGCCATATTTTGTTGAATGATCAGCTTCACCTAGAGCAGGGTGTTTCAGCTGTGTAGGGAAATCGACACCTATCCAAGGAATTCAAAGGTTCAGGGGACAAAAACTTCAAGAATAAAAAACTGATGCTAGTGAAGATTTGGATGAAAAATTGGATTAGCATTTTTTATTTTTTTTGCGTATCTTTTTTGGTGTCATTTTCTGTGGCTTGTTATCCAGTTTTCAGCTAATAAAATACATTATTTCTCTTATCACTTATAAAATGCAACAAACGCCAAATACCAAAACTATAATAAAGTCACTAGAGGGGTATGGTCCCAAAAACTGTGCGTCTGCCTAAGGTACCATACCCTCATAATGACAGTCACTGGAATAACCTTGCGCGCTACGCACAACGGTGCACCAAACTTGAAACAGGTTGCCTAACAAAACTTGCGCAACAGAAAGTTAAACCTGGAAGCGCAGTCCCCTTGACCCTACGCTGATAGAATAACCTTGCGCGCAACACGCAACGGTACGACATTCTTGAAACCAGCAGGTTGCCTAAAAACGTTACGCAACCTGCGCAACGGCAAGTTAAACTTGGAAGCGCAGGCCCTTGACCCTGCGCGGATAAAACAATAGGATACTCATTTACCGTTAGTTTATCAGTCATCTCGTGATATATTGTATAGTACTTAAGTCGGTTTTCTTATTCGTGATATGTTGGCACTTGTTTTTCTGTTAGTTTATCAATTCTTTGATGATATATTTTTCCTATTTTTTTAGTTATAGCTTCGGCGTTAGACGAACACTATTAATAACGTCAGATGTTAGACAAACACTATTAGTAACATCAGATGTTAGTATAATCGTCAACTATAAGTAAGTATCTTTTGTTATACTTTTTTTCTTTTTTCGGCTCTAGTAGATGCACTCGAGCCGGAAGCATGATTAAGATGCTTTGGTTGTCCATTATTCATTGTAAATTGATAAATTGTCAAATACCTTGTAAATTAAATAAAAGATAGTCATAATAGATGATGAAAAAAAGTTAAACTACCAATGAGCCAACATTTTAAAGAATCCTTGCCAAACCTCTAATGAGTTTGCTAACCTCTAATAGAGTAATAACATCAGATGTTACACAAACACTGTTGCTAACCTCTGATGGAGTAATAACATCAGATGTTAGGCAAACACTATTGGTGGTAGCCAACCACTACTGAGTATTACATCAGTGGTTAGTCTATTAGTGGTTTTGCTATACAACTACTTTTGGTGTGTTAGCAGTGGTTTGTCATAGACGGCTTTGTTATAAAACATGATTAAAATTAAACAACAACAAATTAAATTTAAACTAATACATAATTCAAAGTAAAACAACTACATGATTAATATTCAAACTAATCCGAGAAAAAAGAGTACATGGAAATAAGATTAAGTAACCCATAATAAAACATTAGATAAACCACAGAATATATCATTATCATCATTATTGCGGTGGATTCAGCCATCATCAAATTGTTCTAAGGTTCCCAAACCATTTCTTCATCCAACGGTGGTTCGTATTCCGCCCCAGTGTCAGTTTCATACTCTTCAGTCCAACTTGTCAGTTCTTATGTTTGACCGGGGTTTTCACATGAGGGCAGTTTGAAGGTGGACGATGTTGTGGCGGTACAGGAGTGTTTGCCACCGGACGGTGATGCCCCCCCCCCCAATTCGTAGTCCACCAAATTGTAGTTCAGCAAAGGTATAGTCATACACCCAATTCAACTCTTCATCCGTCAAAAACCATGGATCATCATGTTGAGGGTTTGTCATCGCGGGGGGTTTGTCACCGGCGGAATTAGATAAGGCGGAGGGTTTGTCACTGGCAGAGGGTTTGTAACCAGCGGAATTGGATAACAACCACCCATAGCTCTCACTTGATATGTGTTCAGAGTGGATTGTGAACTGAAAAATCAATTCTAAGGCAATATAAAAATAACTTTGTTATATATAAAGAAAAATTTTAAAATATATAAATTAACTTTACATATTTAAATTTATATATAAGTATTATTTCTAATTGCACCTGTATATAAAGATATTAATTGCAAACCAAACCAACAAATAAGCATTGTGATAGTTATGTTTATAGCAGTTAAAAGTTACAAAACAAACCAATAAAAGGGAGAAAGGTTACAACATCAGACAAGTAGAAAAGCAAAACAATGCAACACCCAGAAGTAGGAAAGCTTACAACAATGCACTCTAGACTGTAATGTGGAGTGACTGTAGAATCTTACAGATTTATAGAGCTCCAAGCATGCTTTACCACCCACCCAGTCACTGTTTGCTTTACAACTGTAAAAGCAAGACTGATAGGTTAAGTAGTAAAAAATCTAAAGGACAACAATACAAAATGAAAAGATTCTCTGACTTACGGGAGTTGATATTTGAAAAGGTTAGTATTTCACAGCTGTTAAACCAGACCTGGTACTCAGAAGAGTAACCGAGAATATGTTAGTTTAAGGTAGATTATAACTAATTGTAACTAAAAGGTTTGGTATTGAAAAGGGCTCTATTCATGACATGTGTACGAAAAGTTGACTATAACATCAGTGGTTTTGCATCAGTGGTTAGTGAGTCAGCGGTTGAATCAGTGGTTTTACATCAGTGGTTTGCATCATTGGTTTGCATCATGGTTATGACTATAACACAGTGGTTAGTGACTATAACCTTCTTCGCATATGACTCACAATCTCCCCCTCAGCCTAAGATCACTGATGTGTTCGTACAGAATATAAGGAAGATAGCTTAGATAGATAATCGATGTGATCAAATATAATAGTACAGGCACAGATGATGCCAAAACTAAACATTAAAAGAACTTTATTCGGATTACTTGTTGTACGCTAAACATTACAAGAACAGATGATGACAAAACTAAACTTTATTACTGATCCTTATTTCTCATCAATGATTCCCTTATTTGGCCTTTGAACTGAAGTTCAAAGTCCAGGTCAATCGTGTCTTCTACATCCCTTTCAAGCTCAAGATTCAACAAGTCTTGGAGATCAGCTACATCCAGACCGTATACATCCTGTATCTTTATCCTTTGAACTCTACCATCTGACCTGAGCAATATCAATTCATGGTTGTATTTGTTACACTTCCATTTTAGAATTTTTGAGTCAGATGGCTTTCTTGGGAGTAGTGTTATTTTTGATGAATTGGGTGAGGTTGGTCTGCGTACAAATGTGGATATTTTTGATGAGTTTGTTGGTGTGTTAGCAGTGATTTGTCATCAGCGGTTTGCATTGGTGGTTTCTGATCAGTGGAAAGGATTACAAACACTGATACTTATTTTCTTATAAGTTCAGGGAGCATTTATGTCAAGTTTGCAAGTGGATAGGATTACAAGGACTGATACTTATTTTCTTATAAGTTCAGGGGGCATATACGTCAAGTTTGCATTTATGTCAGTGGATAGGATTACAATGACTGTACTATCTTGTCTTAAGTAATGAAGGTTGATAAAGACGGGTGTAAGAAAAGTTAACTATATTGACAATGGTAAGAAAAGTTTTTGCTCTCATGTTGATCTTGGTCTTGTGCAAGGTTTTAGGACTTTGCGGCTAGAGGGTTGTTTTATCCGCACAGGGTCAAGGGACCTACGCTTTCAGGTCTAACTTGACGTTGCGCGGGTTGCGCAAGGTTTGTTGTGCGACCTGCAAGTATCAAGAATGGTGTACCATTACGTGTTGCGCCCAAGGTTATTATATCAGCGCAGGGTCAAGGGCCTGCGCTTCCAGGTTTAACTTGCCGTTGCGCAGTGTGCGCAAGGTTGTGCAACATGTTTGTTTCAAGAATGGCGCACCGTTGCGCATTGCGCGCAAGGTTATTCTTGTGATGTCATTATGAGGGTATGATTCCTTGCGCAGGCGCAGAGTTTTGGGGACCATACTTCTCCAGTTTGCATCAGTGGTTCGTGACTATAACATCAGTGGTTAGTGAGTCACTAGTTTGCATCAATGGGCATTTATGTGAAGTTTGCTTTAATTCATAACAGTTGAGAGATTGTTTTCATTGTCAGCATGAATGTGACACTTAACAAAAATAACAAACTAATAACATCTGCTAAGCTAACCATTGCTATACACTAAACATTACAATGCCTGATACAAAACACTGATGATACATCCTTTGTTGGTCTTCAGCAGAGCTTTCCCTTGACTGACCTTTAGCTTTGATCTTCAGCAGAGCTTTGCCTTGGCAGACCTTTAACTTTAGTCTTTAGCAGAGCTTTGCCTTGGCAGACCTTCAGCTTTAGACTTCAGCAGAGCTTTGTCTTCAACAGAGTTTAGCTATGGGTAGACCTTGGACATTTAGTCTTCAGCAGACCTTGACTTGGGCAGATGTTACATTATTGTTTGGTCAGAGGTTGTAGTATATTTTGGCTTTCTGTCTCTGTTCTTTTGTATGGTTCAATTCCATATATTTTATATCCAACACATATTTTTACTGAATTTAGTGTAGTTTGACAAATTACATATATAAATTTTCTTTGCCTTGTAAGGGGAAGATGGGTGCTTCTTTCCATAGGGCTTACAAGACACAGGTTATGTGCAGCAGTCCGCCATATTTAACATATAAATTTTTTTATATGTTAAATAAGGCGGGCTGCCGCCAATAACCTGTGTTTTGTAAGCTCAGGAGAGAACCACCTATCTTCCCCTAAATGTCACACCCCGACCCGCAGCGGAAAAGGTGATCGGGGCATGATTGGGTTTTCATCAAAGCTCTGACATTTATTATAACGTTTCATATTTATTATTACAATTTAAAGGAAATCATACAATCATAATTACAACATGTTCTACAAATCTTTCTAGACTTCATTATTTTCTTCTAAGGCATTTCCTATGTTTTCCTTGCGTCATCCTGTTCACCTGTATCATGTGTAAAAATAGTTTTTGGATCAACAAAAAGTTGGCGAGTGAATCCTATGAAAAACATTTGAACAAGTTTATTGAATTGATTATAAAATAAAGTGCATAACCACATATGAGTAAATATAGATGTAAACTTATTCACAAAACACTTAATATTAAATAATGCACACACATACAATAATAGATTGTTTTGAGGCACGCGTTGCTCAACTCGTCTCACACGAGGAACTGATGGGCCTAATGAATGAGTTTTAAGGCACGCGTTGTTCAACTCGTCTCCCACGAGGAACTGAGAGGCCTAACAAATAATTTGCATACAACTTGACAATATGTAATACATAACTACAAACAATATTTACATTCTAAGTTTTAATCATAATATGGTATGGCACGAGTTTGAATAAATGAATTAGTTTAAGTGACACATGATACACCCCAAAACGTGTAATTAAAAAAGGAGAGTTGTAAGATTCACTCACATTGGGTGCGTTCGGTTGATGATGTTGAATGCGCACGAGTTTAGAGAATTGATCGACGAGGAAAAACTAACCTAATTAATAACGAAAAAGTAATGTAAATAAATGGATTTTATTAACAATTTTAATAGTATTTTTGGATATATTTTTGTGAGGTTAAGGCTATTTTCTAACTTTAAAAATGTTATTTTTAAGTATTTTTAATTGATTTTTAATTTAAATAAATAATAAAAATAATAAAAAAATGTTGACTTTTGACCGTTGACCATAAGCGTTGACTGTTTGACCATAAGCGTTGACTGTTTGACCGGTTTTATTGTGTGTATGTATGCACCGGGCAGGACTCGAACCCGAGACCTCCCGTACGCGTGCACGCAGCTCTACCAACTGAGCTACGCGTCTAACCCGAAATATTTCTGTTTTTAATTATATTTATATACTGTTTTAATTTATTCAAAATTCATTTATTTTTAAAAAGGATTTTAATTATCAACCCGGTGCCGTCAACAGGTCTCGAACCCGGGACCTGTGATTTAATGTTACACACAGTCCACCGCTGGACTGTGTGTCTAACTTGGTTAATATACAGATTTTTATTATACTTAACATTTGATTGCGAAAGGATCCGGTTCAGTCAAAAAAGAACATTTTAATTACAGAGAGTGTGTGTGTATCAAGAATCGAACTCGCGGCGTGTGATATATGTGTGCACACAGTCCACCGCTGGACTGTGTGTCTAACCCGAGATAATATCCAAATTTTATTGAACTTATAATCAACCTAACTTCGTCTTCTTCGTTACAGAATCACAGCCTACGATTACTCTATTGTTTCTTGTTTAATTCAATTGACAAACATTCAAAAGACTAAAATGAAAATGGTAGAGACGATTTTGGAAGTAAACATACCGGAGAAACGATTTATCTCAGAATTCCGGCAAGTCGTCGGCTCTGTTTTTATGAACTTCGACTGAGCGAACAAATTAACAGTTTTGATTAGCTAACTGTGGAATTGAAGTACTAAACAAGGGTTATCAGAAGGTTTGAATGACTATACCGTTTTACAGCGGAAGATAAGAATTTTCAGAAGTTTTCCGGCGAAAGTGAATTATTCGATATCGACGTCTGAAACTGATTCCGATTGAAGGTTTTGAGTTAGCAATAGCTTAACAACTGATAGACGATGAAAGAATTAAGAGACTTACTGATTTGATGGAAGACACCGTTTTCCGGCGAAAGTCCGGCGAGTTCAAAAAGCTGCTCCGGCGAACGGAAATTTGTGCGAAAATGAAATTGAAGGTTTGCAGAATGTGTTTGAGTCGCGAGATGGGACAATGATTGGAGTAATTCAGGAATTTCAGACTTTTCAGTTATTAAAACCGATCCCACATGAATTCAAGTCCATTCAAGACTAAATTGATTGGAGGTGTCGGTGTATCGGTTAAAATCAGTAAACCGCGAACAATCAAACGTTTTTGGACGTTTGGTGACCGATTTCGGTTACAGTTAGCGTAACCAGATTGATTTATGATTGACTATAAAATTTAATTGTTTCCTAGAATTTACAGAAAACATCAAGTGGCGGACTGGTTATATGTGTGTGTGATAAGTCTTTGAGCTTAACCCGGCGACTCGGCTGACCCGGGTTCGAATCCCGGCAGCCTTTTTTTATTTTTATTTCACTATTTTTAATACATTTTCAAATATAAATTTTATATTCTAATATACTTATTAATTATGTATCGTTTAAAATAAATTTGAGCATTAAATATGCAATGAAATTTTTAACTGGTTGTTCGGTTAATAAACGAAGCGGGTTTGGTTAATCCGTTTTTTTACGGATGTTACAGTATCCCCTACTTTTTAGAAATTTCGTCCCGAAATTTAAGTAGTGACATATTTGTCTAAAAAGGATGGTGTTTAGTTTGACAGTTACATACTTAGAAGAGAGTAAGAGTTTAAATTTTTGTTTGAGGCGGTAACGTTCCTTGTAAGGGTTGAGTACCCTGCTACAAGAATCGCTTTTTGATGCCTAAGTTAATGAATATTGATAAACAGAGTTGATTGACTAAATATGATATCATGCGTAAGAGTTTTGATATGTTTGGAAAGATAAGGTTATATCCTAAAACAAAACTTCTACTACTACAACCTACATGGAACTTCTCATAACTGCCTGACAATGCTTCTGATTCTTTGACAAGAATACTTATATATAGGAAGTACCAGCGGCGTATCCACCATATTCTTATCAAATTTTCATTGGTTTTATCAGTAAGTTACGATTGGTTCTATGATGTGACTCTAGAACATAAATAAACACAACAACCAATGTCTGAGTCCTAATTCTGATAGCATACATGTTTGAATGGTGACAGTTCCTCTCTCTTTTGTTATGATGAAGATGTTAGTTTATGTAGAGATAGAACACAATCTAATTTCTTTGAATGATGAGATGATATGAATGCTAAATCAGTGAGTATAACACAAACTTCAACCAAGACAATACTAAATCCTACTTGGAACTTCTCATAACCGCCTGATAATGCCTCTGATCCTTTGACAAGAATACTTATATATAGGAAGTACCAGCGGCGTATCCACCATATTCTTGTCAAATTTTCATTGGTTTTATCAGTAAGTTATGATTGGTTCTATGATGTGACTCTAGAACATAAATAAACACAACAACCAATATCTGAGTCCCAATTCTGATAGCATACATGTTTGAATGGTGACAGTTCCTCTCTCGTTTGTTATGATGGAGAGGTTAGTTTATGTAGAAATAGAACACAATCCAATTTCTTTAAATGATGAGATGATATGAATGCTAAATCAGTGAGTGTAACACAAACTTCAACCAAGACAATACTAAATCCTACATGGAACTTCTCATAACCGCCTGATAATGCCTCTGATCCTTTGACAAGAATACTTATATATAGGAAGTACCAGCGGTGTATCCACCATATTCTCGTCAAATTTTCATTGGTTTTATCAGTAAGTTATGATTAGTCCTATGTGACTCTAAAACATAAACAAACACAACAACCAAAGCTTGAGTCTTAATTCTGATAGTATACATGTTTGAATGATGACAGTACCTCTCTCGTTTGTTATGATGGAGAGGTTAGTCTATGTAGAAATGGAACACAATCCAATTTCTTTAAATGATGAGATGATATGAATGCTAAATCAGTGAGTATAACACAAACTTCAACCAAGACAATACTAAATCCTACTTGGAACTTCTCATAACCGCCTGATAATGCCTCTGATCCTTTGGCAAGAATACTTATATATAGGAAGTACCAGCGGCGTATCCACCATATTCTCGTCAAATTTTCATTGGTTTTATCAGTAAGTTATGATTAGTCCTATGTGACTCTAAAACATAAACAAACACAACAACCAAAGCTTGAGTCTTAATTCTGATAGTATACATGTTTGAATGATGACAGTACCTCTCTCGTTTGTTATGATGGAGAGGTTAGTCTATGTAGAAATGAACACAATCCAATTTCTTTAAATGATGAGATGATATGAATGCTAAATCAGTGAGTATAACACAAACTTCAACCAAGACAATACTAAATCCTACTTGGAACTTCTCATAACCGCCTGATAATGCCTCTGATCCTTTGGCAAGAATACTTATATATAGGAAGTACCAGCGGCGTATCCACCATATTCTCGTCAAATTTTCATTGGTTTTATCAGTAAGTTATGATTAGTCCTATGTGACTCTAAAACATAAACAAACACAACAACCAAAGCTTGAGTCTTAATTCTGATAGTATACATGTTTGAATGATGACAGTACCTCTCTCGTTTGTTATGATGGAGAGGTTAGTCTATGTAGAAGTGAGACACAGCTCAACTTCTTTAAATGTTGAGATTGCAATACGTTGAGATGTATGATGATATGAATGTTAAATCAATGAGTATAAACCAAAACTGAAATAGTAATTCACATTAAGATTCTTGGATAATTTCCAATTTATAATTTAGATACGTGAAAGTTGAGATAACATAAAGAAAAAAAACATAAAAACTAAACAGTTGGAGTTGAATCTTGATTTTGGTGAAGGGGACTAGTTGGGTGGTTTCGTTTGGGCCGTCATTATCTTCAATAAGATTGGAGTTGATGTTGAAAACTCTTCCTCTTGCTGGTGGCCTAGTGGTTAGGTTTTCTTGATTTGCTTGGTTAACTGGGTTTGATTGAGCTTGAGCGTTTATGATGTTAACCAATCGAGGGCACGTGTTTCTAAATTGGGTAGGGTCGCCACAATTAAAACAAGCTCGAACATAAGGTAACATGGGGTATTGGGGTTGTTGATAGGTTTGGATCATGTTTTGAGTAGGGGGAGAGATTTGGTTTTGAGAGGTGCGGCAAGCCTTGCTCGAATGACTATAGCGTCCACAATTCGCACATAGTCGACAAGGTAAGGTAAATGGATGGTGATAAGAACAGGTATTGCATTGAGGGTGAGGTCCAAGGTATGGTTTCTTATTTGGGTAAGTTGAGTTGGGTGCTACTTGAGTGATTGGGATAGCTTGGAGGGGTATGGCTTGTGAAATTGGTTGGTTGTGTTGGGTGACAGCGAAAAGTTGCCCATCTCGTTTTCTCTTAGAAATGGGTTGAGAAGGGGATTCGGTTTGGGTGGAGTTTGAGGTTTCAGTCGATGCTTTATCCTTCTTCTTCTCCTTCTTGAAGTCTTTGTTCCGTATGCGGTTCTCGGTGAGCTCTATAGCTAACTCCATTGCTGCTTCCAAGGTTGCAGGTGTGGTACTTATTACAGAGTCTTGAATTTTTGAAGGAAGACCTCGAATGTAGTGCTCGATCAAACGGTAGAGAGGAGTGAACAAATTGGGAACCATTTGATTTAACTCGAGGAATCTCTTGTTGTACGTGGTGTGGTCGCCTTCCTTTTGTTTCAACGAATAGAACTCATCCTCTAATTTCTTGATTTCGCTCGTTGGGCAAAACCGTCTTGTCATGATTTCCTTCAACTCATCCCAAGTCAAAGTCATAGCATCTTCAACACCTCGTTTGGCCTTCTCTGTGTTCCACCAAGTAAGTGCTATTCCAAGTAAACGACCAGTAGCATATCGCACTTTGCGATCATCGGGGCAATCGCAATTTAGAAAAGTGTTCTCCATTTCTTCAAACCAATGGAGGAGAGCGGTGACACCTTCGGTCCCTTCGTATTTTGGAGGGTCGCAGGATTTGAAATGCTTGTAGGTGCATTTAGTGGTATTTGGGGAAGGGTTGATAACATTTTGATCTTCTTGGTTGACGGGATTAGCGGTAAGGGCTTGTTGGACTTGAACTACAATGTTGGGTATTACTCAGCCATTTGTTGAGCGATTTGGGCAACCATGCGCTCGCGGGCTTTTCCTGCTCTCATCTTCCTACGAGCGGAATTAGAAGACATCTACAGAGAATACATATCAAGAGTATGAGTTGGATGTTTTTGGGATCATGTGTCGTATTTAGGAATGAACATTCATAAAATAAATATAACATAATAAATCTACTACATCCATAGGATGTCATGGGCTTTGCTCGTAATTGGGCATTGCATGCCGCCATACTTCACCTTCGTAATCACGTGGGCCCCCATGATTACCGGGTTTTTCATATGGTTCGCATGTGTTTGCCTGGTTACGTACACTAAAACGGAGAAAATCGAGAAATATGTATGTAACGTATGATATTCGGAATGTATCCAGGTGTGGACACGGTGACACCTCAAAGTGGGGTTAGTTCGAACGACGTTTGGTGTGGCATGCTTTGGCCTAATAGGTCCTTCGTACTCTCATCGTTAGTCCCCAGGTAGGCAAACTGGTCCGTTATATTGGATTTACATGAATGCCAACCTAGACAGGACGTTCCGACTACCGGTACTTGTACCCTAACAGTTACTACATGCCCGTCGCAGAATCACTTTGATGAGATTTGAAAAAAATGAAAAATGCGACAAAATCTTGAATAACGGAAGTATGAAGATGAATTGAATATGTGAACATTGAAATATGTATGATGAATATGTATGTAAGTATGTATGTTTGACTGTAAGTATCATTCATTATGTATCACAAAATGTAATATTGGAAGTGTTTGCATGCATTTGTATATGTAATAAATATGAAAGAAATAAACATCATGAGTTTGCATTTAACCACATAAACAATTAAAATCTAATCAACTATAGTATAGGCTCTAAGGGTCTAGTAACCTATCCTATATCCCTATAGTCAAAAGCTCTGATACCAATCTGTCACACCCCGACCCGCAGCGGAAAAGGTGATTGGGGCATGATTGGGTTTTCATCAAAGCTCATACATTTATTATAACGTTTCATATTTATTATTACAATTTAAAGGAAATCATACAATCATAATTACAACATGTTCTACACAATCTTTCTAGACTTCATTATTTTCTTCTAAGGCATTTCCTATGTTTTCCTTGCGTCATCTGTTCACCTGTATCATGTGTAAAAATGGTTTTTGGATCAACAAAAAGTTGGCGAGTGAATCCTATGAAAAACATTTGAACAAGTTTATTGAATTGATTATAAAATAAAGTGCATAACCACATATGAGTAAATATAGATGTAAACTTATTCACAAAACACTTAATATTAAATAATGCACACACATACAATAATAGATTGTTTTGAGGCACGCGTTGCTCAACTCGTCTCCCACGAGGAACGGATGGGCCTAATGAATGAGTTTTGAGGCACGCGTTGTTCTACGAACTGATGGGCCTAATGAATGAGTTTTAAGGCACGCGTTGTTCAACTCGTCTCCCACGAGGAACTGACAGGCCTAACAAATAATTTGCATACAACTTGACAATATGTAATACATAACTACAAACAATATTTACATTCTAAGTTTTAATCATAATATGGTATGGCACGAGTTTGAATAAATGAATTGTTTTAAGTGACACATGATACACCCCAAAACGTGTAATTAAAAAGGGAGTTGTAAGATTCACTCACATTGGGTGCGTTCGGTTGATGATGTTGAATGCGCACGAGTTTAGAGAATTGATCGACGAGGAAAAACTAACCTAATTAATAACGAAAAATTAATGTAAATAAATGGATTTTATTAACAATTTTAATAGTATTTTTGGATATATTTTTGTGAGGTTAAGGCTATTTTCTAACTTTAAAAATGTTATTTTTAAGTATTTTTAATTGATTTTTAATTTAAATAAATAATAAAAATAATAAAAAAATGTTGACTTTTGACCGTTGACCATAAGCGTTGACTGTTGACCATAGGTGACTGTTTGACCGGTTTTATTGTGTGTATGTATGCACCGGGCAGGACTCAACCCGAGACCTCCGTACGCGTGCACGCAGCTCTACCAACTGAGCTACGCGTCTAACCCGAAATATTTCTGTTTTTAATTATATTTATATACTGTTTTAATTTATTCAAAATTCATTTATTTTTAAAAAGGATTTTAATTATCAACCCGGTGCCGTCAACAGGTCTCGAACCCGGGACCTGTGATTTAATGTTACACACAGTCCACCGCTGGACTGTGTGTCTAACTTGGTTAATATACAGATTTTTATTATACTTAACATTTGATTGCGAAAGGATCCGGTTCAGTCAAAAAAGAACATTTTAATTACAGAGAGTGTGTGTGTATCAAGAATCGAACTCGCGGCGTGTGATATATGTGTGCACACAGTCCACCGCTGGACTGTGTGTCTAACCCGAGATAATATCCAAATTTTATTGAAACTTATAATCAACCTAACTTCGTCTTCTTCGTTACAGAATCACAGCCTACGATTACTCTATTGTTTCTTGTTTAATTCAATTGACAAACATTCAAAAGACTAAAATGAAAATGGTAGAGACGATTTTGGAAGTAAACATACCGGAGAAACGATTTATCTCAGAATTCCGGCAAGTCGTCGGCTCTGTTTTTATGAACTTCGACTGAGCGAACAAATTAACAGTTTTGATTAGCTAACTGTGGAATTGAAGTACTAAACAAGGTTATCAGAAGGTTTGAATGACTATACCGTTTTACAGCGGAAGATAAGAATTTTCAGAAGTTTTCCGGCGAAAGTGAATTATTCGATATCGACGTCTGAAACTGATTCCGATTGAAGGTTTTGAGTTAGCAATAGCTTAACAACTGATAGACGATGAAAGAATTAAGAGACTTACTGATTTGATGGAAGACACCGTTTTCCGGCGAAAGTCCGGCGAGTTCAAAAAGCTGCTCCGGCGAACGGAAATTTGTGCGAAAATGAAATTGAAGGTTTGCAGAATGTGTTTGAGTCGCGAGATGGGACAATGATTGGAGTAATTCAGGAATTTCAGACTTTTCAGTTATTAAAACCGATCCCACATGAATTCAAGTCCATTCAAGACTAAATTGATTGGAGGTGTCGGTGTATCGGTTAAAATCAGTAAACCGCGAACAATCAAACGTTTTTGGACGTTTGGTGACCGATTTCGGTTACAGTTAGCGTAACCAGATTGATTTATGATTGACTATAAAATTTAATTGTTTCCTAGAATTTACAGAAAACATCAAGTGGCGGACTGGTTATATGTGTGTGTGATAAGTCTTTGAGCTTAACCCGGCGACTCGGCTGACCCGGGTTCGAATCCCGGCAGCCTTTTTTTATTTTTATTTCACTATTTTTAATACATTTTCAAATATAAATTTTATATTCTAATATACTTATTAATTATGTATCGTTTAAAATAAATTTGAGCATTAAATATGCAATGAAATTTTTAACTGGTTGTTCGGTTAATAAACGAAGCGGGTTTGGTTAATCCGTTTTTTTACGGATGTTACAGTATCCCCTACTTTTTAGAAATTTCGTCCCGAAATTTAAGTAGTGACATATTTGTCTAAAAAGGATGGTGTTTAGTTTGACAGTTACATACTTAGAAGAGAGTAAGAGTTTAAATTTTTGTTTGAGGCGGTAACGTTCCTTGTAAGGGTTGAGTACCCTGCTACAAGAATCGCTTTTTGATGCCTAAGTTAATGAATATTGATAAACAGAGTTGATTGACTAAATATGATATCATGCGTAAGAGTTTTGATATGTTTGGAAAGATAAGGTTATATCCTAAAACAAAACTTCTACTACTACAACCTACATGGAACTTCTCATAACCGCCTGACAATGCCTCTGATTCTTTGACAAGAATACTTATATATAGGAAGTACCAGCGGCGTATCCACCATATTCTTATCAAATTTTCATTGGTTTTATCAGTAAGTTACGATTGGTTCTATGATGTGACTCTAGAACATAAATAAACACAACAACCAATGTCTGAGTCCTAGTTCTGATAGCATACATGTTTGAATGGTGACAGTTCCTCTCTCTTTTGTTATGATGAAGATGTTAGTTTATGTAGAGATAGAACACAATCCAATTTCTGTGAATGATGAGATGATATGAATGCTAAATCAGTGAGTATAACACAAACTTCAACCAAGACAATACTAAATCCTACATGGAACTTCTCATAACCGCCTGATAATGCCTCTGATCCTTTGACAAGAATACTTATATATAGGAAGTACCAGCGGCGTATCCACCATATTCTTGTCAAATTTTCATTGGTTTTATCAGTAAGTTATGATTGGTTCTATGATGTGACTCTAGAACATAAATAAACACAACAACCAATATCTGAGTCCCAATTCTGATAGCATACATGTTTGAATGGTTACAGTTCCTCTCTCGTTTGTTATAATGGAGAGGTTAGTTTATGTAGAAATAGAACACAATCCAATTTCTTTAAATGATGAGATGATATGAATGCTAAATCAGTGAGTATAACACAAACTTCAACCAAGACAATACTAAATCCTACATGGAACTTCTCATAACCGCCTGATAATGCCTCTGATCCTTTGACAAGAATACTTATATATAGGAAGTACCAGCGGCGTATCCACCATATTCTCGTCAAATTTTCATTGGTTTTATCAGTAAGTTATGATTAGTCCTATGTGACTCTAAAACATAAACAAACACAACAACCAAGCTTGAGTCTTAATTCTGATAGATACATGTTTGAATGATGACAGTACCTCTCTCGTTTGTTATGATGGAGAGGTTAGTCTATGTAGAAGTGAGACACAGCTCAACTTCTTTAAATGATGAGATGATATGAATGCTAAATCAGTGAGTATAACACAAACTTCAACCAAGACAATACTAAATCCTACTTGGAACTTCTCATAACCGCCTGATAATGCCTCTGATCCTTTGGCAAGAATACTTGTATATAGGAAGTACCAGCGGCGTATCCACCATATTCTCGTCAAATTTCATTGGTTTTATCAGTAAGTTATGATTAGTCCTATGTGACTCTAAAACATAAACAAACACAACAACCAAGCTTGAGTCTTAATTCTGATAGATACATGTTTGAATGATGACAGTACCTCTCTCGTTTGTTATGATGGAGAGGTTAGTCTATGTAGAAGTGAGACACAGCTCAACTTCTTTAAATGTTGAGATTGCAATACGTTGAGATGTATGATGATATGAATGTTAAATCAATGAGTATAAACCAAAACTGAAATAGTAATTCGCATTAAGATTCTTGGATAATTTCCAATTTATAATTGAGATACGTGAAAGGTGAGATAACATAAAGAAAAAAACATAAAAACTAAAAAGTTGGAGTTGAATCTTGATTTTTGGTGAAGGGGACTAGTTGGGTGGTTTCGTTTGGGCCGTCATTATCTTCAATAAGATTGGAGTTGATGTTGAAAACTCTTCCTCTTGCTGGTGGCCTAGTGGTTGGGTTTTCTTGATTTGCTTGGTTAACTGGGTTTGATTGAGCTTGAGCGTTTATGATGTTAACCAATCGAGGGCACGTGTTTCTAAAGTGGGTAGGGTCGCCACAACTAAAACAAGCTCGAACAATAAGGTAACATGGGGTATTGGGGTTGTTGATAGGTTTGGATCATGTTTTAAGTAGGGGGAGAGATTTGGTTTTGAGAGGTGCGGCAAGCCTTGCTCGAATGACCATAGCGTCCACAATTCGCACATAGTCGACAAGGTAAGGTAAATGGATGGTGATAAGAACAGGTATTGCATTGAGGGTGAGGTACAAGGTATGGTTTCTTATTTGGGTAAGTTGAGTTGGGTGCTACTTGAGTGATTGGGATAGCTTGGAGGGGTATGGCTTGTGAAATTGGTTGGTTGTGTTGGGTGACAGCGAAAAGTTGCCCATCTCGTTTTCTCTTAGAAATGGGTTGAGAAGGGGATTCGGTTTGGGTGGAGTTTGAGATTTCAGTCGATGCTTTATCCTTCTTCTTCTCCTTCTTGAAGTCTTTGTTCCGTATGCGGTTCTCGGTGAGCTCTGTAGCTAACTCCATTGCTGCTTCCAAGGTTGCAGGTGTGGTACTTATTACAGAGTCTTGAATTTTTGAAGGAAGACCTCGAATGTAGTGCTCGATCAAACGGTAGAGAGGAGTGAACAAATTGGGAACCATTTGATTTAACTCGAGGAATCTCTTGTTGTACGTGGTGTGGTCGCCTTCCTTTTGTTTCAACGAATAGAACTCATCCTCTAATTTCTTGATTTCGCTCGTTGGGCAAAACCGTCTTGTCATGATTTCCTTCAACTCATCCCAAGTCAAAGTCATAGCATCTTCAACACCTCGTTTGGCCTTCTCTGTGTTCCACCAAGTAAGTGCTATTCCAAGTAAACGACCAGTAGCATATCGCACTTTGCGATCATCGGGGCAATCGCAATTTAGAAAAGTGTTCTCCATTTCTTCAAACCAATGGAGGAGAGCGGTGACACCTTCGGTCCCTTCGTATTTTGGAGGGTCGCAGGATTTGAAATGCTTGTAGGTGCATTTAGTGGTATTTGGGGAAGGGTTGATAACATTTTGATCTTCTTGGTTGACGGGATTAGCGGTAAGGGCTTGTTGGACTTGAACTACAATGTTGGGTATTACTACAGCCATTTGTTGAGCGATTTGGGCAACCATGCGCTCGCGGGCTTTTCCTGCTCTCATCTTCCTACGAGCGGAATTAGAAGACATCTACAGAGAATACATATCAAGAGTATGAGTTGGATGTTTTTGGGATCATGTGTCGTATTTAGGAATGAACATTCATAAAATAAATATAACATAATAAATCTTCTACATCCATAGGATGTCATGGGCTTTGCTCGTAATTGGGCATTGCATGCCGCCATACTTCACCTTCGTAATCACGTGGGCCCCCATGATTACCGGGTTTTTCATATGGTTCGCATGTGTTTGCCTGGTTACGTACACTAAAACCCGGAGAAAATCGAGAAATATGTATGTAACGTATGATATTCGGAATGTATCCAGGTGTGGACACGGTGACACCTCAAAGTGGGGTTAGTTCGAACGACGTTTGGTGTGGCATGCTTTGGCCTAATAGGTCCTTCGTACTCTCATCGTTAGTCCCCAGGTAGGCAAACTGGTCCGTTATATTGGATTTACATGAATGCCAACCTAGACAGGACGTTCCGACTACCGGTACTTGTACCCTAACAGTTACTACATGCCCGTCGCAGAACTCACTTTGATGAGATTTGAAAAAAATGAAAAATGCGACAAAATCTTGAATAACGGAAGTATGAAGATGAATTGAATATGTGAACATTGAAATATGTATGATGAATATGTATGTAAGTATGTATGTTTGACTGTAAGTATCATTCATTATGTATCACAAAATGTAATATTGGAAGTGTTTGCATGCATTTGTATATGTAATAAATATGAAAGAAATAAACATCATGAGTTTGCATTTAACCACATAAACAATTAAAATCTAATCAACTATAGTATAGGCTCTAAGGGTCTAGTAACCTATCCTATATCCCTATAGTCAAAAGCTCTGATACCAATCTGTCACACCCCGACCCGCAGCGGAAAAGGTGATTGGGGCATGATTGGGTTTTCATCAAAGCTCATAACATTTATTATAACGTTTCATATTTATTATTACAATTTAAAGGAAATCATACAATCATAATTACAACATGTTCTACACAATCTTTCTAGACTTCATTATTTTCTTCTAAGGCATTTCCTATGTTTTCCTTGCGTCATCTTGTTCACCTGTATCATGTGTAAAAATGGTTTTTGGATCAACAAAAAGTTGGCGAGTGAATCCTATGAAAAACATTTGAACAAGTTTATTGAATTGATTATAAAATAAAGTGCATAACCACATATGAGTAAATATAGATGTAAACTTATTCACAAAACACTTAATATTAAATAATGCACACACATACAATAATAGATTGTTTTGAGGCACGCGTTGCTCAACTCGTCTCCCACGAGGAACGGATGGGCCTAATGAATGAGTTTTGAGGCACGCGTTGTTCTACGAACTGATGGGCCTAATGAATGAGTTTTAAGGCACGCGTTGTTCAACTCGTCTCCCACGAGGAACTGAGAGGCCTAACAAATAATTTGCATACAACTTGACAATATGTAATACATAACTACAAACAATATTTACATTCTAAGTTTTAATCATAATATGGTATGGCACGAGTTTGAATAAATGAATTAGTTTAAGTGACACATGATACACCCCAAAACGTGTAATTAAAAAAGGAGAGTTGTAAGATTCACTCACATTGGGTGCGTTCGGTTGATGATGTTGAATGCGCACGAGTTTAGAGAATTGATCGACGAGGAAAAACTAACCTAATTAATAACGAAAAAGTAATGTAAATAAATGGATTTTATTAACAATTTTAATAGTATTTTTGGATATATTTTTGTGAGGTTAAGGCTATTTTCTAACTTTAAAAATGTTATTTTTAAGTATTTTTAATTGATTTTTAATTTAAATAAATAATAAAAATAATAAAAAAATGTTGACTTTTGACCGTTGACCATAAGCGTTGACTGTTTGACCATAAGCGTTGACTGTTTGACCGGTTTTATTGTGTGTATGTATGCACCGGGCAGGACTCGAACCCGAGACCTCCCGTACGCGTGCACGCAGCTCTACCAACTGAGCTACGCGTCTAACCCGAAATATTTCTGTTTTTAATTATATTTATATAACTGTTTTAATTTATTCAAAATTCATTTATTTTTAAAAAGGATTTTAATTATCAACCCGGTGCCGTCAACAGGTCTCGAACCCGGGACCTGTGATTTAATGTTACACACAGTCCACCGCTGGACTGTGTGTCTAACTTGGTTAATATACAGATTTTTATTATACTTAACATTTGATTGCGAAAGGATCCGGTTCAGTCAAAAAAGAACATTTTAATTACAGAGAGTGTGTGTGTATCAAGAATCGAACTCGCGGCGTGTGATATATGTGTGCACACAGTCCACCGCTGGACTGTGTGTCTAACCCGAGATAATATCCAAATTTTATTGAACTTATAATCAACCTAACTTCGTCTTCTTCGTTACAGAATCACAGCCTACGATTACTCTATTGTTTCTTGTTTAATTCAATTGACAAACATTCAAAAGACTAAAATGAAAATGGTAGAGACGATTTTGGAAGTAAACATACCGGAGAAACGATTTATCTCAGAATTCCGGCAAGTCGTCGGCTCTGTTTTTATGAACTTCGACTGAGCGAACAAATTAACAGTTTTGATTAGCTAACTGTGGAATTGAAGTACTAAACAAGGGTTATCAGAAGGTTTGAATGACTATACCGTTTTACAGCGGAAGATAAGAATTTTCAGAAGTTTTCCGGCGAAAGTGAATTATTCGATATCGACGTCTGAAACTGATTCCGATTGAAGGTTTTGAGTTAGCAATAGCTTAACAACTGATAGACGATGAAAGAATTAAGAGACTTACTGATTTGATGGAAGACACCGTTTTCCGGCGAAAGTCCGGCGAGTTCAAAAAGCTGCTCCGGCGAACGGAAATTTGTGCGAAAATGAAATTGAAGGTTTGCAGAATGTGTTTGAGTCGCGAGATGGGACAATGATTGGAGTAATTCAGGAATTTCAGACTTTTCAGTTATTAAAACCGATCCCACATGAATTCAAGTCCATTCAAGACTAAATTGATTGGAGGTGTCGGTGTATCGGTTAAAATCAGTAAACCGCGAACAATCAAACGTTTTTGGACGTTTGGTGACCGATTTCGGTTACAGTTAGCGTAACCAGATTGATTTATGATTGACTATAAAATTTAATTGTTTCCTAGAATTTACAGAAAACATCAAGTGGCGGACTGGTTATATGTGTGTGTGATAAGTCTTTGAGCTTAACCCGGCGACTCGGCTGACCCGGGTTCGAATCCCGGCAGCCTTTTTTTATTTTTATTTCACTATTTTTAATACATTTTCAAATATAAATTTTATATTCTAATATACTTATTAATTATGTATCGTTTAAAATAAATTTGAGCATTAAATATGCAATGAAATTTTTAACTGGTTGTTCGGTTAATAAACGAAGCGGGTTTGGTTAATCCGTTTTTTTTACGGATGTTACAGTATCCCCTACTTTTTAGAAATTTCGTCCCGAAATTTAAGTAGTGACATATTTGTCTAAAAAGGATGGTGTTTAGTTTGACAGTTACATACTTAGAAGAGAGTAAGAGTTTAAATTTTTGTTTGAGGCGGTAACGTTCCTTGTAAGGGTTGAGTACCCTGCTACAAGAATCGCTTTTTGATGCCTAAGTTAATGAATATTGATAAACAGAGTTGATTGACTAAATATGATATCATGCGTAAGAGTTTTGATATGTTTGGAAAGATAAGGTTATATCCTAAAACAAAACTTCTACTACTACAACCTACATGGAACTTCTCATAACCGCCTGACAATGCCTCTGATTCTTTGACAAGAATACTTATATATAGGAAGTACCAGCGGCGTATCCACCATATTCTTATCAAATTTTCATTGGTTTTATCAGTAAGTTACGATTGGTTCTATGATGTGACTCTAGAACATAAATAAACACAACAACCAATGTCTGAGTCCTAGTTCTGATAGCATACATGTTTGAATGGTGACAGTTCCTCTCTCTTTTGTTATGATGAAGATGTTAGTTTATGTAGAGATAGAACACAATCCAATTTCTGTGAATGATGAGATGATATGAATGCTAAATCAGTGAGTATAACACAAACTTCAACCAAGACAATACTAAATCCTACATGGAACTTCTCATAACCGCCTGATAATGCCTCTGATCCTTTGACAAGAATACTTATATATAGGAAGTACCAGCGGCGTATCCACCATATTCTTGTCAAATTTTCATTGGTTTTATCAGTAAGTTATGATTGGTTCTATGATGTGACTCTAGAACATAAATAAACACAACAACCAATATCTGAGTCCCAATTCTGATAGCATACATGTTTGAATGGTTACAGTTCCTCTCTCGTTTGTTATAATGGAGAGGTTAGTTTATGTAGAAATAGAACACAATCCAATTTCTTTAAATGATGAGGTGATATGAATGCTAAATCAGTGAGTATAACACAAACTTCAACCAAGACAATACTAAATCCTACATGGAACTTCTCATAACCGCCTGATAATGCCTCTGATCCTTTGACAAGAATACTTATATATAGGAAGTACCAGCGGCGTATCCACCATATTCTCGTCAAATTTTCATTGGTTTTATCAGTAAGTTATGATTAGTCCTATGTGACTCTAAAACATAAACAAACACAACAACCAAGCTTGAGTCTTAATTCTGATAGATACATGTTTGAATGATGACAGTACCTCTCTCGTTTGTTATGATGGAGAGGTTAGTCTATGTAGAAGTGAGACACAGCTCAACTTCTTTAAATGATGAGATGATATGAATGCTAAATCAGTGAGTATAACACAAACTTCAACCAAGACAATACTAAATCCTACTTGGAACTTCTCATAACCGCCTGATAATGCCTCTGATCCTTTGGCAAGAATACTTGTATATAGGAAGTACCAGCGGCGTATCCACCATATTCTCGTCAAATTTTCATTGGTTTTATCAGTAAGTTATGATTAGTCCTATGTGACTCTAAAACATAAACAAACACAACAACCAAGCTTGAGTCTTAATTCTGATAGATACATGTTTGAATGATGACAGTACCTCTCTCGTTTGTTATGATGGAGAGGTTAGTCTATGTAGAAGTGAGACACAGCTCAACTTCTTTAAATGTTGAGATTGCAATACGTTGAGATGTATGATGATATGAATGTTAAATCAATGAGTATAAACCAAAACTGAAATAGTAATTCGCATTAAGATTCTTGGATAATTTCCAATTTATAATTAGATACGTGAAAGGTGAGATAACATAAAGAAAAAAACATAAAAACTAAAAAGTTGGAGTTGAATCTTGATTTTTGGTGAAGGGGACTAGTTGGGTGGTTTCGTTTGGGCCGTCATTATCTTCAATAAGATTGGAGTTGATGTTGAAAACTCTTCCTCTTGCTGGTGGCCTAGTGGTTGGGTTTTCTTGATTTGCTTGGTTAACTGGGTTTGATTGAGCTTGAGCGTTTATGATGTTAACCAATCGAGGGCACGTGTTTCTAAAGTGGGTAGGGTCGCCACAACTAAAACAAGCTCGAACAATAAGGTAACATGGGGTATTGGGGTTGTTGATAGGTTTGGATCATGTTTTAAGTAGGGGGAGAGATTTGGTTTTGAGAGGTGCGGCAAGCCTTGCTCGAATGACCTATAGCGTCCACAATTCGCACATAGTCGACAAGGTAAGGTAAATGGATGGTGATAAGAACAGGTATTGCATTGAGGGTGAGGTACAAGGTATGGTTTCTTATTTGGGTAAGTTGAGTTGGGTGCTACTTGAGTGATTGGGATAGCTTGGAGGGGTATGGCTTGTGAAATTGGTTGGTTGTGTTGGGTGACAGCGAAAAGTTGCCCATCTCGTTTTCTCTTAGAAATGGGTTGAGAAGGGGATTCGGTTTGGGTGGAGTTTGAGGTTTCAGTCGATGCTTTATCCTTCTTCTTCTCCTTCTTGAAGTCTTTGTTCCGTATGCGGTTCTCGGTGAGCTCTGTAGCTAACTCCATTGCTGCTTCCAAGGTTGCAGGTGTGGTACTTATTACAGAGTCTTGAATTTTGAAGGAAGACCTCGAATGTAGTGCTCGATCAAACGGTAGAGAGGAGTGAACAAATTGGGAACCATTTGATTTAACTCGAGGAATCTCTTGTTGTACGTGGTGTGGTCGCCTTCCTTTTGTTTCAACGAATAGAACTCATCCTCTAATTTCTTGATTTCGCTCGTTGGGCAAAACCGTCTTGTCATGATTTCCTTCAACTCATCCCAAGTCAAAGTCATAGCATCTTCAACACCTCGTTTGGCCTTCTCTGTGTTCCACCAAGTAAGTGCTATTCCAAGTAAACGACCAGTAGCATATCGCACTTTGCGATCATCGGGGCAATCGCAATTTAGAAAAGTGTTCTCCATTTCTTCAAACCAATGGAGGAGAGCGGTGACACCTTCGGTCCTTCGTATTTTGGAGGGTCGCAGGATTTGAAATGCTTGTAGGTGCATTTAGTGGTATTTGGGGAAGGGTTGATAACATTTTGATCTTCTTGGTTGACGGGATTAGCGGTAAGGGCTTGTTGGACTTGAACTACAATGTTGGGTATTACTACAGCCATTTGTTGAGCGATTTGGGCAACCATGCGCTCGCGGGCTTTTCCTGCTCTCATCTTCCTACGAGCGGAATTAGAAGACATCTACAGAGAATACATATCAAGAGTATGAGTTGGATGTTTTTGGGATCATGTGTCGTATTTAGGAATGAACATTCATAAAATAAATATAACATAATAAATCTACTACATCCATAGGATGTCATGGGCTTTGCTCGTAATTGGGCATTGCATGCCGCCATACTTCACCTTCGTAATCACGTGGGCCCCCATGATTACCGGGTTTTTCATATGGTTCGCATGTGTTTGCCTGGTTACGTACACTAAAACCCGGAGAAAATCGAGAAATATGTATGTAACGTATGATATTCGGAATGTATCCAGGTGTGGACACGGTGACACCTCAAAGTGGGGTTAGTTCGAACGACGTTTGGTGTGGCATGCTTTGGCCTAATAGGTCCTTCGTACTCTCATCGTTAGTCCCCAGGTAGGCAAACTGGTCCGTTATATTGGATTTACATGAATGCCAACCTAGACAGGACGTTCCGACTACCGGTACTTGTACCCTAACAGTTACTACATGCCCGTCGCAGAACTCACTTTGATGAGATTTGAAAAAAATGAAAAATGCGACAAAATCTTGAATAACGGAAGTATGAAGATGAATTGAATATGTGAACATTGAAATATGTATGATGAATATGTATGTAAGTATGTATGTTTGACTGTAAGTATCATTCATTATGTATCACAAAATGTAATATTGGAAGTGTTTGCATGCATTTGTATATGTAATAAATATGAAAGAAATAAACATCATGAGTTTGCATTTAACCACATAAACAATTAAAATCTAATCAACTATAGTATAGGCTCTAAGGGTCTAGTAACCTATCCTATATCCCTATAGTCAAAAGCTCTGATACCAATCTGTCACACCCCGACCCGCAGCGGAAAAGGTGATTGGGGCATGATTGGGTTTTCATCAAAGCTCATAACATTTATTATAACGTTTCATATTTATTATTACAATTTAAAGGAAATCATACAATCATAATTACAACATGTTCTACACAATCTTTCTAGACTTCATTATTTTCTTCTAAGGCATTTCCTATGTTTTCCTTGCGTCATCTTGTTCACCTGTATCATGTGTAAAAATGGTTTTTGGATCAACAAAAAGTTGGCGAGTGAATCCTATGAAAAACATTTGAACAAGTTTATTGAATTGATTATAAAATAAAGTGCATAACCACATATGAGTAAATATAGATGTAAACTTATTCACAAAACACTTAATATTAAATAATGCACACACATACAATAATAGATTGTTTTGAGGCACGCGTTGCTCAACTCGTCTCCCACGAGGAACGGATGGGCCTAATGAATGAGTTTTGAGGCACGCGTTGTTCTACGAACTGATGGGCCTAATGAATGAGTTTTAAGGCACGCGTTGTTCAACTCGTCTCCCACGAGGAACTGAGAGGCCTAACAAATAATTTGCATACAACTTGACAATATGTAATACATAACTACAAACAATATTTACATTCTAAGTTTTAATCATAATATGGTATGGCACGAGTTTGAATAAATGAATTAGTTTAAGTGACACATGATACACCCCAAAACGTGTAATTAAAAAAGGAGAGTTGTAAGATTCACTCACATTGGGTGCGTTCGGTTGATGATGTTGAATGCGCACGAGTTTAGAGAATTGATCGACGAGGAAAAACTAACCTAATTAATAACGAAAAAGTAATGTAAATAAATGGATTTTATTAACAATTTTAATAGTATTTTTGGATATATTTTTGTGAGGTTAAGGCTATTTTCTAACTTTAAAAATGTTATTTTTAAGTATTTTTAATTGATTTTTAATTTAAATAAATAATAAAAATAATAAAAAAATGTTGACTTTTGACCGTTGACCATAAGCGTTGACTGTTTGACCATAAGCGTTGACTGTTTGACCGGTTTTATTGTGTGTATGTATGCACCGGGCAGGACTCGAACCCGAGACCTCCCGTACGCGTGCACGCAGCTCTACCAACTGAGCTACGCGTCTAACCCGAAATATTTCTGTTTTTAATTATATTTATATACTGTTTTAATTTATTCAAAATTCATTTATTTTTAAAAAGGATTTTAATTATCAACCCGGTGCCGTCAACAGGTCTCGAACCCGGGACCTGTGATTTAATGTTACACACAGTCCACCGCTGGACTGTGTGTCTAACTTGGTTAATATACAGATTTTTATTATACTTAACATTTGATTGCGAAAGGATCCGGTTCAGTCAAAAAAGAACATTTTAATTACAGAGAGTGTGTGTGTATCAAGAATCGAACTCGCGGCGTGTGATATATGTGTGCACACAGTCCACCGCTGGACTGTGTGTCTAACCCGAGATAATATCCAAATTTTATTGAACTTATAATCAACCTAACTTCGTCTTCTTCGTTACAGAATCACAGCCTACGATTACTCTATTGTTTCTTGTTTAATTCAATTGACAAACATTCAAAAGACTAAAATGAAAATGGTAGAGACGATTTTGGAAGTAAACATACCGGAGAAACGATTTATCTCAGAATTCCGGCAAGTCGTCGGCTCTGTTTTTATGAACTTCGACTGAGCGAACAAATTAACAGTTTTGATTAGCTAACTGTGGAATTGAAGTACTAAACAAGGGTTATCAGAAGGTTTGAATGACTATACCGTTTTACAGCGGAAGATAAGAATTTTCAGAAGTTTTCCGGCGAAAGTGAATTATTCGATATCGACGTCTGAAACTGATTCCGATTGAAGGTTTTGAGTTAGCAATAGCTTAACAACTGATAGACGATGAAAGAATTAAGAGACTTACTGATTTGATGGAAGACACCGTTTTCCGGCGAAAGTCCGGCGAGTTCAAAAAGCTGCTCCGGCGAACGGAAATTTGTGCGAAAATGAAATTGAAGGTTTGCAGAATGTGTTTGAGTCGCGAGATGGGACAATGATTGGAGTAATTCAGGAATTTCAGACTTTTCAGTTATTAAAACCGATCCCACATGAATTCAAGTCCATTCAAGACTAAATTGATTGGAGGTGTCGGTGTATCGGTTAAAATCAGTAAACCGCGAACAATCAAACGTTTTTGGACGTTTGGTGACCGATTTCGGTTACAGTTAGCGTAACCAGATTGATTTATGATTGACTATAAAATTTAATTGTTTCCTAGAATTTACAGAAAACATCAAGTGGCGGACTGGTTATATGTGTGTGTGATAAGTCTTTGAGCTTAACCCGGCGACTCGGCTGACCCGGGTTCGAATCCCGGCAGCCTTTTTTATTTTTATTTCACTATTTTTAATACATTTTCAAATATAAATTTTATATTCTAATATACTTATTAATTATGTATCGTTTAAAATAAATTTGAGCATTAAATATGCAATGAAATTTTTAACTGGTTGTTCGGTTAATAAACGAAGCGGGTTTGGTTAATCCGTTTTTTTGACGGATGTTACACTAAAAAGCAAAGAAAACATATTATGCAATATAAACCTTCTTTCAATTTCTCTTCATCAAAATCAGATGTGCTAGACTCAGTTGCTTATCTAATCTGACAAACAATAATGATCAATATTATTAGTATTTCTTGAGATATAGTTTACGAAATCAATTTAATGGAGTGCACCTATCGCTTACCGTATAAAACTTGTTGCGGCTGCGCTGCTGCGGCATTTTAATGCACTCGCTGCGGCGTTTCATCTACCTGTAAACAAAGAGTGGTCAAGATTTAGCTTTTATTTTACCATAAAGTTCATAGTTCTAACTTGAATAATAAATGGTAACCTTGAACATCTTGTGAAATCGTCAGGGAGAGAAAGGGACCAGAGGATTTTGAAAATGAAGAATGAATCTAGAAAACCCTTGATTTATATCCGTGGCAGGGGTGTATGGGGAACTGGGATGACGGGAATTGAAAAATTGAATGTCCACTTTGGCCGATCAAATATATTGTGCTTAAAGATGTTGTACTTCATGTGTCACACCCCGGATTTCCAACCCCGAAATCCATACACCGGTGGACCCGGGTGGGGAGTATCGTGACGTCAGTTGATAATCATCATAGTCAATTAAACACGGCACAACGGAAGTCTTGGAGTAAAATTACTATTACAAACCGAATGTTCGAAAATACAAAATAATATACAAGCTTGTAATAGAAGATCCACAGACGGATCATAAAATATACATGGAAAGAATACAAAACAAACTTTAGGCAGATTTAGGATTTGCAAGATCCTCTATCACTACCAGCAGATTCCGGCCTATTTCGTATTGTACCTGCAGTTTAGCCTTTGGATGATAGGGCAGCTTACGCTGGTAAATACACTCAACTGACCCATTTTGAAAACTTTAAAATGGTTTTAAGTGCAAACGGCACAAAATCTTTTATTAACTTGGGAAAGTTGACCTTGCAACCTTGTATCAGATTCACATGTTTGTCTATACATACAGGGCCAAGTACAGAAACCGAGACATGATTAAATACACACCATTCAGGACTCACAAAGGAGTCATCCCCAACGTCTTGGGAACATTGCATATGAGCATCAAAGGTGTATGCCTACACCCCGTGCTAAAGGTCGTGGCCAATAACTAATGTATTGAGCCCAGGATATCCAGGACATGGTAATTTAACCCCCGATGTTTAATTATCAAACAAAACTGATTAAAACGAAATATCGGGTTTACTAGCCACAAGTGGGCATTCGATTGACCCCATTTTGGACCAAGCGTTAATAATTTACCGTATCCCAAGCTCGTATAGGGAAAATAAGTCGAGAGTATTTACCTGAGCTAGTCTTCTTTCTTTTATTTTTAAATAACTCAGCCGTATACAAAAGTACCAAGTGCAGATAGCATTTACCAGGGAAGGCTCTAGTCTGGATTATGGCATAAACTAGCCAATTAAATACTAACAGTTTATAAACCGAATAGTGTACATGATCATTACGTATAACGCTTGATTAAACGATGATCGAATAGAATGTAGTTTAAACCTGACAAGTACCTTGACTTGTATAATTTGGGTAAACTATATACATTCTGGATTGTGAAACTTAAATGACAAGGTTAAACCCGTTTCGGTTAATTTCCGTAAAATAGTTACATATACGTAACTATGCGCTTATTAGCGACATCGGGTAACCTGATAAGTCATGGACAAGTTCTATATGCCATTATACCTTAAGTAAGTTAAAATATCAGATAGAATATTAACTTGTATGCCCGTTATAGTTTTAAAACGAAACTATGCCTCATAAGGGCATTTCGGTAATTATATACCGTATAAAAGGAATTTGAATATAATTTAATGTTATAGTTATAAGCATTCTGGAAAAATACTTTATTTGTGATATAATATAAGTAGGATATCATTTACATGTGTACTTTACCTTTTATGACCAAACTATGCACCGAAGGGGCATTTTGGTCATTTTACACATAGTTTATAAATTATTTGGGATTCTGAGTTTATAAGTTTTAAAGTCAGTAGGGAACAAGTTTTGGTCAATAATATGGTTTAAAACCATACTATGCGCCGAAACGGCGCTTATGTCGTAAAATGACGTCTTATGTGATGTTTACAAAAACTGACATTTGGATCAGATTAATATGTTTAAAATATGTTATTTAATATAACATATCAGTAGGTAAATGATTTACCTTGAAAAGATTGATTAAAAATCATTTTATGAGTCACAAGGACTAAAACCGTCATTTATCGACATAGTTTCAGTACCTGCTTGAAAACTCAGTTTATAACTTGGTTTAACATCCCAAATAATCCTACTTATAATATTACATCAGTAGAAACTCATTTTTAAGTTTATTATCATTTAAAACCTTGTTTTATGCAAAAAAGGCATTTTGGTCAAAGATGGCATAATTATAGAACTTGTGCATAAACTTAGATTCTGATTATGATCATGTAATATAACCTCAGAGGTTTATGCTACATTATATTATGATCATAATTCTACTTTAGATCAATAGGTAACTAATCTAAATCGGGTCAGAATTGAAAGTCAAAGCAGAAGTCAAACTTTACGACTTTCAGTTGCGAACCGACCCTAGAACTGAAATTGACGAGCCGAACATGTTTATACATGTTCTAATAATTATTACCAACTTGTTTAAGTGTCAAAACAGGTTTCATAACATATATAAGATCAATTTATGATTTTTCTAAAAAATGGCATGTTTGACTTTTTAATAACATAACTTTGACCCATCAATTGGTCTAGCAAACGTGATCTTCAGGAGGTGCCCTTTATAGGGACTAACACCCACCTTATTATGATCACTTAGCCATGTTCATTTCGAACAATGGCTGGACCATAATGGTCTTAACCGAAAGTCAAAGCGTTTGCCATAAAACGCTTGACTTTTGGCTATAGAAGCCTATAAACGAAAATGCAAGGGTAAGGAACACTTACAAGAGGTTCCTACAATGCAAGAAAACTAAGTTGGATACTCCTTTCAGCTAGGAACCTCCAGAGGAGGGAGAAGAGTTATGTTTTAGAAAGGTGCAAGTTGGAATGAACACTTGAACACCTATTTATAGTTGGAGAACTCAAAGGAGGTGACGCCAGGTGTTTAGGGCTATAAGAAGAAGCTTACAAGTGTCCCAAAATGTGACATAGCAGTTTAAAGAAGCCATGGTTTCGTTTAAATGGTTTTGGAGCTTTGCTTGGTCTCCAAACAAAACTTTGCGTCAGACCTGTTATCGCGGGGCGCGAAAGGCCCAGGCCAGGTCTCTCGCGGCCCGCGACCGCCCCAAGGCCAGTTTCAAAATTTGACACTTTTAACCCCTTAACTTATTAAAGCCTCTAAAAACCATTTTAAACACCTTTTTGGCACTTTTAGCCCTCCGTAGCCAATACTTGGCATACCCGAGATTATGCCCGGACATTGTCGAGCTCTCGGTTCATTAAAAGGTCACTCAGAGGTATAAATTAACATGTTGACACTTTTAATCCCTCTATCAACCAACTTTCACATATTTACAAAATTGAACTCTCTCGTCCAACAAATGGCACGTATGAGAGTTAGGACTTCACAAAGGATCACTCAGAGGCTTATTACAAGCATGTTGATTCCGATGTCACTCAAAGGCTATGCATGTTGACATATCAGTCACTCAGAGGCCAAGTTTTAAGCATGTTGACGTATCAGTCACTCAGAGGCTATTGATTTAAGCATGTTGACATATCAGTCACTCAGAGGCTGTTATTTATGTATGTTGACATCGGTTCGTCACTCAGAGGCTCAGTTTGAGCATGTTGACGCCTTTAGTCCTTATTGGTCTTTAACAGACTATATTCAAAATACAACACGTGTCACTACACTATTGGACACGATTTTACAGGGTGTTACATCATGCATTAAAGGAGTTTTAAGGGAAGTGGCAAATTACCTTAAGTTACCATTTGGATATGCTTATTAATATAGTATAGACTTATGTATAAAGATATGGGTTAAAATGAGAACCACCACGAGTTGTGAGAATTGTGAGAATTAATCATCCAAAAGATTTTTTCAATTTTTTTTTCAAAAATCATAAAAATCACTTGTTTTAGCAAGAAAAAAAAATAAAAAACTAACGCATACACACATTTACATGAGGTGTAAAAAATATTTATCTTCGTAACAAATTTACGTCAGTGCGTAAAAAAACTTACATCAGGCAAAACTATCGACTCGACAATTTTTTTTTGCTTTTTTTACAGATGTGTTTATAGTATTTACATGTACGTTTGTGCAAAAAAAATTTGACCAAACTCACGCGGGAAGTATGAGTTCTCATGCTTCTCACAACTCATGATGTGATAATTTGAACCGAACCCATATATAAATTAAGTTAAAAATATTATTTTCAATTAGCTATTTTAATAAACAATATGTAAATGTTCATGAACATTTTTTTTTCAAGAAATTTTTTTTATTTTGATTATTATTTTAAATTCAGAAAACTTGCCAAGTTACATCAAAACAGAAGGTAGCCGGGCAACAAGCTGCGCCGCCAATCCTTTCTGAATTGCAAACCCTAACCTTCCAAATACAAACCCTTGCCCCCTTGGGGTATTTGGAGAAGGTTGGTTTCAAAGGTGGCGATGAAGAAGGTCGGGAAAGAAATGACCCAGTACTTGGGTGACTATCAATTTGGGGTGGGGGTGCCAAATGGGGCAGAGGCGGTGCTTCACAGTGCAAACAGGTTTCTCAACTCATTTCATGCTGATGGTTCCTTAGCCTTGCTTACTGTAGATTTCTCCAATGTTTTCAACACGGTCGACCGCACAGCTTTTCTACACGAGGTTCATCAGCGTTGCCCGTCAATCTATCGTTGGGTCCAATTTCTTTACGCCCAGCCTGCTAGGTTGTATATTGGTAACGAGTGTATTGTGTCTACTACCGGAGTTCAACAAGGAGATCCCTTGGGGCCCCTTCTCTTTGCCCTTGCCTTACATCCCCTTATTCTCCGGGTTCAGGACTGCTGTAAACCCCCGTTTCATGCTTGGTACTTGGATGATGGGACGATTATCGGCAATGCCTCTGAGGTTGCTAAGGCATTAGACATCATCAACGAGGAGGGGCCATCTCTAGGGCTTTATCTCAACATTAAGAAAACAGAGGTTTTTTGGCCGACATGCGACGGGCGGAAAGTTCAAGATGGGCTTTTCCCTAGAGGGATCGGTAGACCAGAGAAGGGGATTAAGATCCTTGGTGGAGCTGTTAGTCGGGATCCTAGCTTTATTGAAGAGTTGGCAGGGCGGCGAGCCTCGGGGGCGGTTGACCTCATGAAACTCTTACCCTGCCTGAGAGATCCCCAATGTGAACTCCTTCTGCTAAGGTCGTGCATAGGGGTTGCTAAGTTACTTTTTGGGTTGCGGACTTTTCAACCGCATTTTATGGAGGATGCGGTATCTCGGTTTGATGATGGTAGTGGGTGGCGGACCCTTCTTTGGTGACCTCTAGCAGCGTCTGGCATCTTTGCCAATGCGTCTAGGTGGTTTGGGCCTCTTCTCAGCTCGAGATGTTGGAGACTTATGCCTTTGTGGCGTCTAGAGCTCAATCTTGGGAACTACAAGATCATATCCTTCGAAACTGTGAGGTCGTCGGGCTTGACCCGGACTATCAGCAGGCGCTTGAACGCTTAAATGTCTCTATCCCAGACTTGGATATTGGCGGTTTTTCTAATAAGGACACCGCCCCCTCGAAGCCACAAAAAAACTTTGGCGAATGCTCTGTTTAGCAAAATCGCTCAAAGCCTGGGAGAAGCTTTTAATTTGTCATCCCACCAGAAGGTGGTGTTTGAGTGCCTGAAAGGTCCCTATGCTAAGAAATATTTGACCGTTATACCAATTGAGTGGTTGGGACAATGTATGTCTGCAGTAGAATATAGAGCCATTCTCAAATACCGGTTGATGATCCCTATGTACCCGGAAGATGAAACTTGCCCGATATGTCGTAAAACTTGTATGGATAAATACGGGGAGCACGCAGTTCACTGTAAAGAGCTCCCTGGGTTCAAATATCGGCACGAGTGGGTGCGTGATGCTTTGTGGGACATCTTAAGAAGAGCTGGGATTTCGGCTAAGAAAGAGGCCCCTGTGAATTTCCTCACGGACCCTATGGAAGGGAGATCTACTCTATGACCAGCGGATCTGCTCGTCTTTGGCTGGGCTGGAGGGAAACATGCTTGTTTAGACCTCACGGGGGTTTCCCCTTTGGTTGATTTAAGCGAAAACGGGTTTGTAGCTGGACAAGCGGCAAGAAAGGCAGAATTAAAGAAAGTGGATAAGCACGCTAAAGCTTGCGCAAAGAACCAGCATGTCTTTGTCCCTTTTGCCTTTGATACTTTTGGCTCCCTAACGCCAGAAGCTATCCACTTCATGAACATTAGATTGGAAAATCTTTTGATTACTTTAATCATATTTGAACCTTGTATCATAGAACTTTTATGGTACTAAACCATATAAATGCATTTAATTATCTTCAAAAAGTAAAAAATAAGACATGTTATAAACGAATGATTAATTAAATTTTCATTTTTTTTTCTTTTGTTACGTGTGAAAAGACGCAAATAATAATATAGATGATTATGCATACTATTCAAAACCAAGCTTATGATAATAAACCACTTTTTTTTTCTTGTACAAACACAATTATTGCCACCTTTTTGTGCAAACATCAATTTTGTTTCTGTCCATTCCTTTCCTACGCCCTCGCTTTCAAACCTATAACTTGACCAGTACCAAAATTTGTTTTTCAAACAATGTGACTATTACATGACCATATAATTTTTTAAGACTAATGCGATGTAGCTGCCCCATTCACGGTTTCGGCTGATGCGATGTAGTTCCCAGAGCATGGAACACTTCCCCCTTTCGGCGTGAAAACAACGTGAAGTTGTGGTGTGTTGGTGCATAATGTATATTGCCTACGTCTAGGATGTATCTGTAATGCTTATAAAGTTTACACGTTAATGTTTAAATGTGAAAAAGTAATTTTTATATGTTTTAACACTATGTTTCGTACGAAATAATACATGTTTCGTACGAGTGACTCACTCGTACGAAACACATATTCGTACGAAATATATTTGTCTGTTTAGCACGCACTTCGGTGTGAGTCATGTCGACCTATAAATAGGGAAGTGTTGTGTTAGAGCTAGGAAGTAATTTGTCAATTGGTACGGCGAAGCTCTGCCAGTTTGTTTACTTACGTCTGTATTTGAACGTCATTAATACACCGGAAGCAGTTAAACAGTAAGTACTATCTTGTTTATCTTGTCTACCTCTCTAGCAATGAATTCCGCCTCTGCTAGTTGAGCGAGATCAGGTCGATTGCTCATTTCGGGAGCTCGATCCCCGTTCACAAGTGGTATCAGAGCTATGAGATCTGATCTACAGATAGACAACAAGTAGTTACAAGTTACTAAGTGTTCAGACTTGGATATATCTTCATCTTCATAATCTCTTCAGACCTATGCTGGATATTAGACAAATTTCGAACGAATTCATGGACAAACTGGACTAGAATTTTAGTAATTCAAGTTAATCTTCAATCTAATCAATCCATATCATAATTCGACTTAAAATTGATCTAAATCATGTTGAAATCAATAAAATATGTCAGTTTGAAGATTGAATCATTTCGTACGAGTTTCGCATGAAATACTGATTTAAGTTTTTGTACGAACCAGTTAAAAATTCATACGAACAAGTTAAAAATTCTTCGAACAAGTGTAAATTTTCACAAAATTTTAAATTTGCAGAATTTCAAACAAATTTGTACCAAAAACTTTCGGATTTTCAAACAAATTCGTACCAAAATTTCATGCGAAACAATTCACTCTTGCAAAAATCTTACTTGTACAAAATGGTTTGATTTGTATGAAATGATTTTTTTTGTGAGAAAAATCTCATTCGTATAAAAAACTTGTTTCGTACGAAACAACTTGTCCGCACAAAAATTTTATTAATCTGATCATTTTGTTTTCGAGAAGTGTGTTTTTAATTTTCACAGGAAAAATGTCTGAGGAATTTTACAATGCGTTCGCCACATCAGTCGTTACCATTGCAGCAGCCCAAAACATCAATCTAGAGAATGAAATGGAGACAATTCAAAACCTCCAAAGCTTATGAATCTAGAAGACTTTGATAGTTGGAGTGAAAGGTTTATGAACTGGGTTTAAGCTAACCACTTTACTTGCTGGTTTGCTATCGAGGCAAAATATATCGCACCAGTTGGTGAAAATGGGCTTGAAAGACCCTTGCTCAATTCTCTGATGTTGAACAGGAAAGGTTTATCAACGAAAAGAAAATGATGAATATTCTTCAGCAATCGATTAAAGAAGATATCTTGGCTTTACTGCAACATGATGATGATGCACAATCTTTGTGGAATGCTCTTCAACTCAAATTTCAAGGTAGTGCTCAACTCCGCAAAAGCAAAAGGGCGGTATTAAGCAAAGAGTTCGATGTATTCACACTGATCAACGGAGAAACGGTAAAGCATCTGATTGAGCGATATTGTCATCTAGTGGTTCATATGAAAAAGTGTTAAAAAATGAATCTGAAGTGTCTGAGCCTGAACAATCTGAGAAGTCAAAGTCTGATGATATATCAGAAAATAGTTTAAATGATGATCCCAATGTCATAGTTTATAAAATGAAAGGGTCTGATAAACTATTTTCGAATGAGGACTTTCCAATCAAGAATGTGAAAAAGGATTGTGTAGATAAAATGTTCAAGCTGATGGAGGTAAGTCATGATGATTTAGATAAACATGATACATCTTTCTATTCTAAATCAAAAACTGACAACGACTTTACTATCGTAAAAATGGAGATTATCCGAAAAACAAACGAGCAGGTTTGGGTTTCTAGAAGCAACATAAAACCAACATGTCTCAAAAATTGAATTTACAAAAAAAATCAATTTTGTTTTTGGGACAACAACCAAGAAAGAAAAGGAGGTCATAGGAACTCAATCAAATGATTATTTTCTTAAAGAAAAAGAGAAACAAAAACAGAAACAGGTTTTGAATACCTTTGTTCATAAGGACAGCAGGACATGCTTTAAATGCAAGAAAGTTGGACATATCGCACGATATTGTTCACAAGAAAGTTCAAAACCAGTTTCTTCTCCGGAAAAGTTCACCAACGATGAAAAACAAAAAGCACCCATGTTCATGCCGAAACAAATTCTTAAAAGAAATATTAAATCTCATCAAAATGTCAAACTAACTATTCAACCCCAATCCAAATTTGAAATTGGTGAAACATCACACAAAATTCAAAATTTTATGTTAAAAGGGCTAAACCACAAACACAGAATTAGGTTACTAAAATTTCAAAACCAAATCATCCAAGGTTGAACAAAAACCTTCTGTTCCAAACAAAATTGAGCTTAAAAAGATTGAAGAGAACAAAGTGGGTCCAAAATTTGATATTCCAAATCCACCCAAGACCAAACAGGCTTGGGTTTCTTTGTTTAAATAAGTTTTTGATAATCATGTGTGCAGGGGCTCCAACGTTCGATATTGTCAAAATGGATCATGGATAGTGGAGCGTCTCGCCACATGACAGGAATGCTTGCGCTGCTTAATGATGTTAAAGCTATTCGTGCAGGATATGTAGGATTTGCCGGAATGCAGGGAGGTAGAATTATCGGAGAACTTCTCTCGAATGGAGTTGTATCGTTTGATAAAGTCAACTATATCGCTGAACTTTAGAACAATCTGCTTAGTATCTCACAAATTTGTGACAAGAAGTTCATGACACATTTCAATGATAAAGAATGTCTAATCTTAAAACCCGGTTTCAGGATTCTAGAAGAATGGATTTTGATGCGAGCTCTGAGAGAAAATGATTTATATGTTCTTGACATGAGCATCGCTTCTACCACGTCAAAGAAAGTTCAATGCTTTGTTTCCAAAGCAACCGAGAAAGAGTCAATTTTATGGCATAGAAAAATGGGGCACATTCATCTTCGAAAGATGAATTTTCTTGTGCAAAACGACTTAGTGGAGGGTGTCAATTTGAAAAGTTTTCATCTATCAGATGACTGTCTTAGCTGCAAAAAGGGAAGCAGCATAAGAAATCCCACCCAAGAAAGTGTTGAATTCGATAAAGCTACCACTAGAAAGACTACATATGGATCTCTTTGGACCTGTCAATGTCAAAAGTATTTCTGGAGATGTATACTGTCTTGTCATTACAGATGATTATTCTCGATTTTCATGGGTATTCTTTCTGGAGAGTAAGGATGAAACGTTTGAAACTCTTATGATCCTCTTCAGAAAACTCGAAAATTTATATCATTTGCCCATTAAGAGAATTCGCAGTGATAATGAACGGAGTTTAAGAACAAGAAGATGCAATAGTTCTGCAATGAAAAGGGGATTCTTCATGAATTCAGCGCCCCCTATACTCCACAACAAAATGGAGTAGCTGAACGAAAGAATCGCACGCTGATAGAAACTGCTAGAACAATGTTAGCTGATTCGAAATTACCAATCAGTTTTTGGAGTGAAGCAGTAGCATCAGCATGCTATACCCTAAATCGTGTGTTGACAGTTAAGTCTCACAAAAAGACATGTTTCGAGTTACTAAATCAACGAAAGCCTAACTTAGCATTTTTGGAACCTTTTGGATCACCATGTACCGTCTTGGACCCGGCTGGTAAATTTGGAGCCAAATCTTTGGAGGGTTTCTTTGTTGGTTACGCTACTCCTCAAAAACGTGTTTTTTTGCCGAGTCTGAACAAGGTAGTTCTAGCGCAGCACGTAAATTATCAAAGATATACAACGCCTACGCAGAAACCTGGGGATCTATGGCTGTTTAACTATGATGGATTGTTGGAATCGTTTGATCTACCAGATGTGCCAACAGAAGAAGAACTTGTTATGTTATTTCAACAACATAAGTTATCTAATCAAGAACAAGTTCCTAGACCATTGGTGATTTCTACATCATTACCAGTCAACACATCTGATGTCAGTCAAAGCTCTTCTGTTCAAAATCCGGTTCTTGCTCCAAATGTCAATACTACTGAATCATCTGCCCAACCAAATGTAGATGCTGACTCTGATCGGGTACCAACTTTCAACAATGGAGGATCCAGTTCTGATGAAGGATATGAACAGATTGAAAGCTTTCTGAAATAACAGGCTGATCAGTCTAATGCTAGGAATAAAGCTTCTTCATCTGTACCGGTTGTTGATGAAATTCTAACATATTTGCAACCACAAGTAGATGTTCCAACAAAAGTGATACCAAGAACACTTTCATATCATCCATCAGAGAACATCATTGGCAGCTTACAAACTGGAGTGCAAACTCGCAATCAGATCAATAAAGATCTAAGCTATTTTTATACTCGTATTGCTCCACTTCAAGTTCGATTTTCTCATAGTTGTTTTGTTTCTCAGGTTGAACCGGGAAGTTGGAAAGACGCGTTAAAAGAAGAAAGTTGGGTGGATGCAATGCAAGAGGAGTTACTCCAATTCTAGAAACTTGGAGTCTGGACGCTTGTTGACCTGTCAGATCATCACAAAAAGATTAACACAAGATGGGTCTTCAAGTGCAAAAGAGACGATCGAGGACTTGTGGTGCGCAACAAAGCTCGACTTGTGGTTCAAGGTTTTCATCAGCAAGAAGGGATAGATTATATTGAAGTCTATGCCCAAGTTGCTCGTCTTGAAGCGATTCGCATATTCTTGGCCTTTGCATCGTGGAAAGGGTTCAAGGTGTACCAATTAGATGTTAGATCTGCTTTCCTTTACGAAAAAGTGAAAGAGGAGGTGTACGTCGGCCAACCACCGGGGTTCGTTGATCCAGTTCACAAAGATAAAGTCTACCTTCTGAATAAAGCCTTATATGGTCTTCATCAAGCCCCGAGAGCTTGGTATGAAATGTTATCGAGTCATCTTCTGGACAATGGATTTATCAGGGGAACAGTAGATTCTACCCTCTTCACAAAGGAAGTAGATGGCATCTAATCATCGTACAGATATATGTGGATGATATTATCTTTGGATCGATAAATGATAAGTTGTGTAAAGACTTTGAAGAAGTCATGAAGCGTAAATTTGAAATGAGCGCAATGGGGGAGATGAAGTTCTTTCTAGGACTTCAGGTTGATCAGTTGCCTGATGGTATTTTCATTCATCAGGCGAAATATGTTCATGACATATCGGAGAAATTCAATATGACAGGAGCTAAACCAACATCTAACCCCTTATCTCCAAATCACGGCATTTGTCCAGATCTTATTGGAGAAAGAGTTGATGAAACTTTATATCGCTCCATGATCGGATCCTTGATGTATATTACAGCTTCTCAACCAGATATCATGTATCCAACGAGCATGTGCTTTCGTTATCAGTCTAATCCAAAAGAGTCACACTTGCTTGTCGTTTGTCAAACGCATAATGAGATATTTGAAGGGTTTTCCAAGCACCGGCTTGTGGTACCCTAGACATGATGATTTTAATCTTGCAGGATACTCGGATTTTTATTTCGGATGCTGCAAACTGAATACAAAGTCTACAACGGCGAGCTGCCAGTTCTTCGGAACTCGTTTGGTAACGTGGCAGTGCAAGAAACAAACCGCAGTCGCTCTCTCTACTTGTGAGGCTGAATACGTTTTGGCATCCAGTTGTTGTGCTCAGATTCTCTGGATACAGCAACAGATGAGAGATTTCGGTTTGCAATTTCTTGATACACCTATATATGTAGATAATCAGGCCGCAATCGATATCACTAAAAACTCATGCCAACACTCACGTACTAAACATATCGAGATTCGCCACCCCTTTATCCGTGATTGCTACGAGAAAAAGTTGGTGCGAATTGAGAAAATCCACATTGATGACCAAAAAGTAGATTTTATACCAAAGCTTTTGATAAAACAAAGTTTAAAAATTTGTTAAAGCTAAATGGTCTAAAAAATATGATCTCGGGGATGTATTTGAGGTTGAATTTGAGGATGATGACGACTTAATGTGAATTTGTCATCAGTTAAATGTACATTCTTTCTTATAACTTTTTAAAAATTCCAAAAATATTTTTTTGATTTTAGGGGGAAAATGTTTTAGGAAAATACAAAAACATTAAAAAAGGCAAGAGTTTTGTGTAAAAAGAGTGATCATAGTAAATAAAAAATGATAGTCACAGTATGCTAAAGAATTGTGTTGTTTTTAAAAGTAATTAAGCAAGTCTTACTATGATATGCCAATAGACTTCACTCGTTCAGTAAATTGTATTCAAGATATAAACCTAAAACACAAAGCTGATTAACTTGTGGGTTAACATCTCTCGAATATATGGACTTAGTACTACGAAATTTCGTTTGAGAGAATGCCAGATTCTGCGATACTAGGTCTTTATATTTGATTGATATCTGGGTATTATTTGAGTTCTTTTGATTTTGCGAAAGCAATGGCCTAGAACTCATATAACACTTTCGCATTATTTCCCCAAAAACTGCATGTAAAAATGGTGATGTCTTAAGCAATTATGACATTTGCAGTACAAAAGATTCCTTGATGGAACACCACCTAAAGATGAGCCTTCATCTCTTTGTCTGTACGATAGTACTAACCTGAGCTCTCAAGGTCTCGCATTCACCCTATATACAGATATCAATTCGATATATTCACCTGTAAAATGACATTCTGAGAATCTCGATACGGGAGTATATTCTGAGATGGGAAACACAGTTATTTCATGTTTCTAAATAATACATTAACATATCTTGAAACAGTTGAGAAACGAGAAGAGGTTTAAATGGACAAATAAATTGGCTATCTAGGTAAATTTGTTTAAAAGCTTAAAGGGTGTTTCTAGATCAATGGTACTGATGAGTTATATATATGCTTGAAATGATCCTCTAAAAACACAAAATTCACAAAAAATGTTATTATTCTTTGAAAAAAAATATCTCAAAACTCAAAAAGATTTTTAGTTTTCTTAGCTTGATAGTTTTATTTTTGTTTACCCATGATAAAAACACTGACAGTTGGATTCATAAGCAACATCTTGTTGAGGAAAACTTGAAATCATGGGTTGGGAGCTAATTTTTAGCAAAAAACTTACTTAAATGTCAAGAAAGTTCATTAATTTGAAACTTTACTTGTTAAAATAAATCTGTTTGCTCAAACATGGTCAATCAAGGTCATTAACTTGGACTTGAAAGGCAAATTGAATAACCAGTGTCATTAATTTGGACTTGGTTAGTCAAGTGGATTATTGAAACAGATAAAATTACTGGAAAAAAATGAAAAATACAAAAATAAAATTGAAAAGTTTAAAGACTTTTAGTTTTGATTCGCACGAAACAGAAATTCATACGGAGATCTTCATTTCAGTACGAAACAAATTTTGTGCGATTCAAGATGTTTCGTACGAAACAAGTCTAGTATAAATAATCTTTTTTTCGCACAGAAATGAGTTTACTATTTTCTCTGCACTGTTGAGCGATTCAGAGAACTTTTGTGCAAATTGATACTAAAATCTTCATTTCTTGGATATTTGTACTTGTGATTTACATTGTTGAGGTTGATTGGCACACCTCTATCAATGGGAAAGGTAATTTCGACAAAATCATGATGTTATAATGCCAAAATTTGTACAAATCAGACTAAAACTTAGATCTAGGGAAATTGGACCGGTAAAACTTAAAATTGATCACAAAAATGTTAAAATCGGCTCTAATAACCTGAAAATCAACTATCAGTTTGTTAAAATCAACAAGTTTTAAGTTCGGATTATACTTGGACATTTTGGGACGATGATGAATTTTTGTACGAAGAAATTGTCTCGCATGAAATTTTTGTTATATCAGTTAGAGTTTGTTTCGTACGAAACAATCATTTCATATGGTGAAGTTTTAAAAGTTGTTCAAAGATGAATTGAATGAGTAATTCGTGCGAAATAGATGGTTCGTATGAAATAAAGTTTGAAAATAAAATGTTAAATTTGCAAAGTAATTTGTAAGAAGAAGTTGAGTCGTATGAATAACATTCGTTTCAAACTTAATTTGTGATAAGCATGTGTTTCGTACGAAACAGATGTTTGGTACGAATCATTGAAGGAAATTGTGAATGTTTAAAATTTTTCTAACGGTTGGTTGTTATTTTTATGTACAGGCCAAGAAATCTGCGTTTTCTCCAGTCCACAATATATGTTGTGTCACAGATGCCTCAATTCCGGAGATTGCGGCATATCGAGATATTTTAGATTTTCTCACATGGATTCGAGTGACTAAAGCTTTAACGGATAGACATACAGCATATCTTTCGCATGTGGAATAGTTTTGGAATGCCGCTGAGTACAGTATTGATGATAATGCCATTATTTCAGCTGTAAAGATTGATCATGTTGATATTCCAATAAAGATTACCGAGGAGTTAATTCGGAAGGTTTTGGAGTTTAAAGATAACAAAGACGATCCGACCGGTTTTTTCTGAATACATGGTAAAAGGATGCTTTTATCGAATGGGGTATACAGGATTTGTAAACGCTGCACCATTTAAGAAAGGGAACCTGAGCGCGCCTTTAAGATATCTTGCACATGTTATAACTCACGGATTAAGTCATCGGAAAGGTGGTTTCGATGATTTAGTTGATTACCAAATGTGTATGATTACTGAGTTAGTGTTGAATCTTCCATACAACTTTTCAAAGGTTATATTCACTCAGATGATACAGAATATTCAGAAGGAAAAGTTTTTGCAGTATCCAAGATTCATTCAGATGTTGTTAGACTTTTTGCATCCTGATCTGAAGAAATCTCCGAACGATGTCCTCAGGCTTGAACATATGGATGTTTCAACATTACGAAAGATGAATGTGCATCTAAAGTCTGCTCCTGTAGCTAAACCAATGTTTGGTGTGATTCTCGATAAAGATTATGTATCACCAGCACCAGGAAAGTGGAGAAAGGAGGAAAGTAGCGACGATGAAGAAGAGGTTAAAGCATTATCGTTGTTTGTTGCAAAAAGAGTCCATGGTTTGTGAAGGATGGAGAAAAAGGTGGAAAAGCTACATATAAAGGAAAAAAGAGAAAAACTACGTCTGCAGCTGGAAGTTCAGGGTTAAGAGATGAACCAGAAGTTGAGGAAACGGTTGAAGAGATGGCTGAAGAGATTGAACGTCAGGCTTTTGGAGCTGACAAAGTAGCTGAAGAAGTACTATCATCGAGTACCGATTCAGAAGATAGAAGAGCTGGTGGTAAGAAAAGAGCTGAAAAATTAGCAAAGAAACGACAAGCTTAATTGAAACGCAAAGCAGAGGAACGCAAAAGAAAAGCAACGGGCGAGGATGATACAACTTATATTCCATCTGAGTCTGTTACTGAATCTGCTTTTCGAACTCCCATCAAGAAAAAACAAAGACGAATGAGGCGTTCTGCAGCTCGAATATCTCCGAATGTTATTCTAATAGAAACTGGTGCTGAATCTATTATTGAAGAAAATGTAGAGGAACCATCAAAGAATATTCCGTCTCCACCACAACATGTGCAGCCAGAACCAGTCCAGCAACAATCTCAACCAGAGATACCTCCTCAACAGCAATCAGTTCCTGAACCAAAACCAGATCAACAACAGCCAGCACCACAACAACCTGAACCAGAGCCAGTTCAACAATCAATTCTTGAACCAGAGCCAGTTCAGCAACCACCGCCATAACAGTCTGCTCAACAACAATCACAACCATCTCGTGCGCAACAATCTCATCCAACACAACAACCTTTTGAGTCACAATCATTTTTTGATGAGATTGGTTTAGATGATTTACCAGGAGGAGATGAATTTCGGTTTAATGATCCAAGAGTTGACGACTTGCAAAAACAGGTTACGATGAATGTGGTACGTATAGCTGAGTTATAAGAGCAGATAAATGAGTTAACTGCTGAAAAGCTTGAAATGCTTAAAAGGATCGGAGGATTAATTGTTGACAAACAGCAATTAGAAGCAATGTTAGCAAGTATTGTTTCTGAAAACGAAAGATTGCGTTTACGAATGGCAGAATACGAGGAAGAACGTTTGAGGAACGATAGAAGAATGGATGTGTTTGAGAAGATTTTGGAAAAGAAGTTGGGTTTAAGTATTTCTGTAGCAATAGATGAAATAGAACAAGCAGAAGCGAGGGAGAGAGTTGTGGAAAGAGAACGTTTATCTAAACAACAATCCAACGCACAAGGCAAAGGAAAGGGAAAGATAGTGGAGGAGTCGGTGATTGACAAAACTGTGCCAGAAGCTGAATCTGAGCCAGTAACATGTTGGGATATTGTGGTGTATGAAGAACCGAAAAAAGTTTATCCTGATAGGAAAGCCAACTGATGTGGATATAGCTTCACTTGATATCACTCAGAGACATCGAGATTGGTTGATAAAGAAAAAGATGGCAAAAGAAAGTAAAGAAACTGTTGAAGAAACTGAAAAGGAAGCAGAAGTAGAGGATGTTGATGATGCTGATGTTGATGATAAGGGTTCTAGTAGTTCAGATGATGATAATGATGATGATAATATTGGAGGGTCTGGTATTCGTGTAATTTATTCGAATGTTAATGAATTAGTAGATCTTCCTGAGTACTTTGATGATTCTGCGAACCAAATTACTGAAGAAGAAAAGACGAACAAAGCTGATGAGTCAGTTAATGCTCAACAGCCAGGAATTTTCACAGGAAATGTTATACCTTCTGTTCCTGTCGTGCCAAAGCCGTTTGTGTTATATCTTGAGCATGACGTTGAAGAAGGGGAGTTTGTTCACAGCTATTCGAAAGAAGAAATAGCAGCAATGCTTGGCATTAGTGAAGAGAAGTTTGATTTTGATTTTGAAGACGAACTTAATGAGATAGATGTTTTTGAACCGAATGCTTAGGTTTTCGAAGACATAGAAGATGCAAACATGTATGATAACGTTGTCGTGGAAAGTGATTCTGATGGCGATGCTAATGATGCCAATCAGGGTACAGATGATTTCCCAACATTTACTAATCTATTTACAGCAGAAAGTTCCGAGTTGTTGCAAAAGAGAGTATCTGAAGCTGCAAAAGAAGGAACAATTCCTCAGAAAATGTCTAAAGCTGAAATTGTTGAACAAAAGAAGAAATGGTTTCGAGTGAATTCAACTGAGCGTAAGTTTAAAAGGCCCCTAGCATTCTTTACTAGAGATGCTAATATTTCTCTAGGGGATATTCTGAGTTGGGGATGGATTGAAAAGCTAAATGTGTATGCGATAAAGGGGGAATTTGGTATCCAATACTTTCGATATTTGAGCGACATTAAAACATTTCCGTATTGGGATATAAAGGAGCTTGTTCAAACAAAGATGATAAACTTAAAGATGAAGTTTCATGACCAAAGGCTCTGGAGATTGATTAAGTTTGAAGCTACACATGGATTTGTACATTGGAAACCTCATTATCCTCGTCGCATTATTAAAGTTGATCCAGTAATGAAGGTGAAAGATATTACTTTGATTGTGAAGAAACCGCGGGTGATGAAGAACATGCCTCTGATTAAAATGGAGCAAGATTTCTTCAAGATATTCAAATGGTGGCACTATGATTTGAGTTTAGGAGAAGCTGTTATTTGTGTACACCTAGATGATGACTCTTGGAAAATCACAGGAGAATTAACCGAAGCCATCATAGCGCACAAACGAATATATGGTCTATGGCGAGGCATTCGAGTATTAGACCCAATGTGGCTAGTAAACTGTTCAGAGAAAGACAAAGAATGTTTATTCTATAGTAAGATAAGTTTTGAAGAGAAAGATCAAGAACAAGCGCTTCAATTTTAATAGATCGTTAATGTGTGCTTTGCAAATGATATTCATTCTGGATCGGATTGGAAAACAACTTGGAGAAAGCTTGAGAAGAAAGAGTCAAAGAAAAAGGAAGAAAAAGAAGCTCGGATTGCAGAACGTACAAGAATAGCATCTTTAAGGAGCTTTCAGTTTTTGAAATGACCTCCTCCAACTGATCAAACGGCAATTGCTTTTGAGGAGCGTCGAAAGCCTGTAAAGAGATTCTTTGGGCGTTAGAGTCAAATCTAATTGAAGATTTTTGAAGATTATCCAAACTGCGGCAACATCCAAGGGGGAGTTTGTTGGTGCATAATGTCTATTGCCTACGTCTATGATGTATCTGTAATGTTTATAAAGTTTACACGTTAATGTTTAAATGTGAAAAAGTAAGTTTTATATGTTTTAACACTATGTTTCGTCCGAAATAATACATGTTTCGTACGAGTGACTCACTCGTACGAAACACATACTCGTACGAAATATAGTTGTCTGTTAGCATGCACTTCGCTACGAGTCATGTCGACCTATAAATAGGGAAGTGTTGTGTTAGAGCTAGGAAGTGATTTGTCAATTGGTACGGTGAAGCTCTGCCAGTTTGTTTACTTGCATCTGTATTTGAACGTCATTAATACATCGAAGCAGTTAAACAGTAAGTACTATCTTGTTTGTCTTGTCTACCTCTCTACCAATGAGTTTCGCCTCTGCTAGTTGAGCAGATCACGTCGATTGCTCATTTCGGGAGCTCGATCCCCGTTCACATGTGTGGTTGAAAGACGCGACTTCAAACGGTCGAATTTTTTACCGTTGTATGTAAACGACAAACTTTAAAAATTTCATCCATATAATCACAACTTATTTTAAGAAATTGATGCCCTAAATTCACCCTATTCATTATCATGGGAAGATTTAATCCCGACGATTTTCGATATGGTCTATATTGTGTTACTAGATTTACTTCAAGACGAAGCCCAAAGTTCAGTGAGTCGAACACCTAGACTCCCATGAATAGAAATCGTGTGACAAGACACAATAGGTTGGTACGTGACTACTTCGCATCTAATGCCATTTATAATGCAGATTTGTTTCGAAGATGCTTTCAAATGAGTCTATGATTATTCGATCGAATAGTAGCGATGTGAAACACGAGGTACCGTGGTTCAAGGTGTCGTATGTTGCTAGAGATAAAAGAGGATTTACACTTCGTCAATTGACTTACGGCACCACACCCGATTGTTTGAAAAATACTTGAGGATGTCAAAGAAGACCAGTCAGGATTGTGTTTACGAAATTAGTAAGATCGTTATTAAAATTTATGGGTGATAATATAAATGCAAGCTGGCCCCGAGCAACGTGCAACAATTGAGGCAAAGGCAATTAGAGGTCCATGGTTTTCTCGGCATGCTTGGTAGCCTTCATTGCATGCATTGGCCGTGAAAAGATTGTCCAATTGTGTGACGCGGGTAGTTTATGTGAGGTGATCATGACTCACCATCTGTGATGCTCGAGGTGTTGGCATCGTACAATTTATGGATATGGCATGCTTAATTTTGGAATGGATAAGTTCAGACAATGGCATAAACGTATTAAATCACCCACCATTATTCAACAATATGATAAACGGAATAGAACCTGACACCGTATTTGAGGTAAGATAATCACAATACATGTTTGGTTACTACCTAATTATGTTATATATCCTGAATATGTAACCCTTTCGTACCCACAAGATGAAAAAGGACAACACTTTAAAGCAACACAAGAAGTTGCTAAAAGAACATTGAGCAACCATTTGGTGTGACAATTGCAAACGAGCATGGAAACTAGAGAAAATACGGTGTGTCGTCTATGCCTTCATTATACTACATAACATGATTGTAGAGGACGAAGGCCACGCAAATTGTAAATCAGCGAAAACCAGCTTGGAGCAACTGTTGATTTAGGAGAAGTTGGTAATGAAGAAAAAGATTAAAATAATTGGCAAATAAGTAACCGCGAAAGGCAGTGGATTTGGTTGAACTTCTAGCGCCAACCACTAGTTTTGTAATTATTAGTATGTTTTTTTATTAATGTAATTTTAATTAGTAATGGAACTTTTTATAATATTATTATTATTTTTTAAAACATAAAAGTATTACAAAAAATAAAATGACATGGCAATAGAAAATAAAATGACACCCCCACTACCACCCCATGTAATGGAAGAAAGTATGATGTGGTGCCAGGTGCCGGATGGAAAGTGTAAACACACCTGACAGTCTAACAATATGTAATTAGATATATTAAAACAAGTTGTAAATAGTATTTGGGATCTAAACTTCACGGTCCATATGACACGATTGTAAAAAAAATAACAAGATGAAGCTTAGGGCACCCAATATCTTGGGTTTTACTTTGTTTAACTTCTAGATTTTGACCAATACAGAAACATCAATATATTTGGAAGAGTTTTCTTTTGCTAAAACTTAATCCAACTTTAAATACATGTGATTGTGTGTCTTTTATAAATTGTATACATGGACAGGAATGGCTTAACTGTAAAAAAAAAATAAGATGAAGCTTAAGGCGTCCAACATTTCGGGTTTTACTTCGTTTAATTTTCAGATTTTAACAAGTATACAAAAAATTCAATATATTTGGTAGGGTTTTCCTTTTACGAAAATTCAGTCCAACTCTAATACGTGTGATTGTCTTTTAGAAATTGCATGCATGTACGGGGATGACTCATTAAAAGGTAATAAGATGAAGCTTAGGGCACCCAACATTTCGTGTTTTACTTAGTTTAATTTTTAAATTCTTAGAAGTATAGAAAAAATAATAAAAGGGTTTTTTTTTTACTAAAACTGAGTCCAACTCTTGATATGTATGATTGTGTCTCTTTTAAAAATTGTCTACCATAATTGTGTGCCGTCATGTATCCATATATTAGCTTCCTATATATTATATATATGAAAAAAGATAATAGAATAAAATGTTCACGAAGAGTGCCCTGATTTATCTGTTTTAGGCCCCGATAAATTAAACCAACTCTAGTTATATATAAAACTTTATTTGTGGATGAAATTTAAAATTAGTTAGACCATTTGTAATGGGGTTTTTTGGCATTTTTCTCAAAAAAAAGCCTAATAATGATCTTTCACCGCCCCATGGCCGTTTTGCTTCAAAAGAAAATGGGTTGGGGCGTGCTAAATAAAACGCCGGATCAAGATTTATTTGGCCAATCATGCCTCTACACCTATTTCTTCATTAGTTTTAATTAAAAAACAAAAAAAATAATAATTGGGTAATAATTGGATGGGGCATTAGAGGACCCGGGGCGCAGTGTGATGGATCGGCCATAACGCGTGGAAGCACGTTAAACACCGCCGCCAGTGGTATCGAGCACAGCGTGTTAGCTATCACGGGTTGAAGTTTTCAATTTTGTACTGTTGGTGATGATGATGACCGTTGTATTTGAACGTTGGAGGAGATTTTATGCTATATATATACATACAATCTTCAAACTCAAATACAAAAAATACAATCCTTTTAACCTACAAAAATACAATCTTGCATACTTTTAAAAATAGAATCTCCTACGGATTTCGTTTCCGACGGACACCGATAGCGATACGTCTTCCGACAATGACACGCTTGAATTTTTCGAGAAGGTGTATAACGAACTTGAAGGTTCGAGTCGTCCAAAGAAGAAAATGGTGGATCGTGATCGTATACATGCCAACGAAGTGTTAATGAAGGATTATTTTGTGGAGAATCCGGTCTACAATGCTGAAACGTTTAGATATCGGTTTCGTTTAACAAAATATTTGTTTTCAAAGATTGTAGGAGACATCAAAGCAAGCGAAGAATGGTTTCAAGAACGTTACGACAGGAGGGGCAAATGAAGTTTCATGCTGATACAAAAATAATGTCCGCCATTCGCCAACTACCGACAGATAAACCTACCGATCAATTGGATGAATACTTAGCAATGTTATACAGAACTTTGCGTGAATGTTTGCAATTGTTTTGTAACGCGATCATTAAATTGTATACCAAAGAGTTTCTACGTAAATCGACCAGACACGACATCGCACGTATTTATGTCGCGCATGAGGCTAAATGGCATTTTCTAGGGATGCTCGGTAGCATCGATTGTACACATATCGAATGGAGAAATTGTCCAAGAGAGTTGCGAGGGGCATATGTTAGGGGTGACGTCAAAAGGCTGACAATCATACTTGAAGCGGTGGCGTCGAATGATTTATGGATTTGGCATTCGTATTTTGGTGTTCCTGGTTCAAACAACGACATGAATGTTTTGTACACATCGCCATTGTTTCAAACCATAACCAATGGTACCGCACCTTTCTGTCCTTTATGATTAACAGAAGATATTACAGAGAGGCTTTCATCTTGTGGATGGTATCTACCCATCATAGTCTGTTTTTGTGAAAGCTCATTCATTTCTTGTCAAGGTTAAAGAAAAGACGTTCAAGAAGTTGCAAGAATTGGCAAGAAAAGATGTTGAGAGGGCTTTTGGTGTTTTAAAGGGTAGATGGGGATACTAAACCGACCGGTTCATGCGATGAATAAAAAACAATCCATAGAATAGTATAGCATGTATCATATTGCACAATATGCTAATTATAGAAGATGGATATGCAATACTCCAGATTGGGTGCCGGATTCTCACACACAAGCTCCCATTCCCGAAATGTCCAACAAGACTTGCGCAATGAAGAACTTCACTTTCGGTTGAGATATGATTTAATTAAACTTGTAGGTTCTTTAGGTTTGGAATTTCCGGATTCGGACGAAGAACAGGTTTTGTTTATGTATCATTTTATTTTATATGTTTATTTTTAAGTTGTATGTCTAGAAATATTGTTTTTTATTTAAATGAAATTTATAATATATAATTTGATTTTTTATTGTTAATTTATAATTTAAAAATAAAAAAACCATTACCAGTGACAGACATTTCCACTAAAATCCATCACTAGTGATGGAATTTGACTCGATGACATGGCGTATGGTGATCAGATGTTGTGAGTGATGAAATTCCATCACTAGTGGAGCGCCCCTACCCCTTCCCCTATACCACTACAATTATTTTAAAAAAACACCCCATAATACCCATTGCTGATTGAACCGCCACACAACGAAAAACACCCAAAGGTAAAGTTATTATTTTCCCCACCCACGTGTTCTTATGAGAAAGAACCTCTAGACACTTTAATGGCTTTATGGTTTGGTTCATATTATAACGCTACAATCAAACTGAGAGGGACTGAAAGTGAAATAATAGAAATTATAAGGCGAGTTAAAAAACACTTAATAACCTCACCCACGTGAACGTGTAGATTGATTGGGGGTTGAGGGATTGGCAGGTAGGGGCTACCGTTGTATAATGCAACCACGTAAACGTGGAGATTGATTGGGGGTTGAGGGATTGGCAGGTAGGGGCTACCGTTGTATAATGCAACGACTTGTAGTGTCGGTATTTTACTATCAATGAAGAGTATTGTGCAATTCTTGAAAGGCAACGCATAAATCATTATTATTTTTATTAGAGTTAAGTGTTATTTATAACTTTTTATTTTGTTTATTTCTATTAGTTTAGATTAAATTTAAAAATTGTATTATTTTCTTTCTTGACATTATTGAAACGGCAATTACAATCTAAAAATCTAACCCTATTTAAAAAACCCAAGTTTTCACAACCCCGACCACACCCTGGGCGGGAGCCGTGAACCAATTACTGGTGGTATGGCAGCGGAATTTATCATCAGGATCGTAGTTAAGAAATATTTCAGAGTTTGTAAAAGCACCAAAGTTTAATATTAAACAAATGGGATAAAACCATATTTCATTCAAATATTTTTATAGGGATAAACCTTAGTTGACAAAACATAAATTTCTTCTTTTATTCAGGTAGTCATAGCCACTTTATTTAAGCCTTCAGTGCACCATAGCAGGCTTCTATTACTTTCACAGTAAGTTACCTGAAAAGCATTTAAAAACATTTTGTTAGCGAAAAAAACTGGCGAGTTCATTCATTTTTATAAAAAAAATGTTATAATTTACAGTATCAAGGGTAATTACATTGTTTTTATCTATCAAATACTCAATCAGTATTTGTCACTCGGTGGCAGTTCCGATGTGACGGTGGTCATATCACTCATTAGCTAACTTTCGTCCAATAGGAGGTGATTATCAAGTAGTGTATACAAAACCCCACATACCGGCAGTAATTTCAGAATACAAAAACTTAATCACTATAAATACAACTAGAAAACATTTAAGGTTTTGAAAGCATTTGATAAAAATAAAGAATGACTCACATTATAGTTTTAGAGCTTTAGCTTAAAGCTTCCTGGTGCTAACCCTAGATTTCTAATAAAAATACAATGCAACCCGTGTTAGTGTAACACCCCAACTTAAACTTTGAAGATACATCACGAGACAAAACCCCAACGTAGTTTACAAAATATAGCCTTATACAGACAGTACTTTGACATCCGTTGATGGGTTTCAGATCAATTGGACAGGGTACCGTACTAGTGATCAGGGTTAAAAACACTTACAATGGAGCAGAGTTTAGAGTATTGAGTATAGAGCAGAGAGAGAGAGAGAGCAAAAGAAAAGATGTAAGCAGTTTGGGATGCCTATCACTGCTTCTATTTATATTTGAAGTATCAAGTGTGTTTTCACTTTATTCTTTATTATCTCCTGGAAGCTATCCACATAAGTATACGAATCTCTTATGTGTTACCCGCCCACGAAGAATGACTATCGAAGAATTAAATCTCTTATGTGTTAAAATTTATTAATATATATATATATATATATATAATCAATTCAGCTGCTTCACTCATATATCGTTTATAACTCTAAAATATAACGTTTTATAAAACGATGAATATGTCATTAGATTGAGCATATTTTTATCTACATTTTGACCTAAGTTTCATTAAAAACGAAGTAAGCTCAATTATAATGATATATTTTATTATTAATTATTAAACGGTTCCTATAAAAGTAAATGTTCGTCTAGATATCTCATATTTCTAACGATCAACTTACTCGTAATCTGCCCGTTTAATAATAATATAAGCTTTATATATTTTATTTTAATATATATATATATATATATAAATGAAAATGTTGCACAATTAGTCAGTTTCTAAGGACGTAAATGGCACCAAACTTCTAGATTTTTTTATTTTTTGAACTTTTTGGTATTATTATTTACATACACAATCTCTTTCGCTCCCTATCTCTACATCACTACCACCATGGCCACCGCCGTCATCACTCACCACCAGACAACCACCACCTGTTATATATGTTTTGAAACATTAAAACATTAGGGCCGGCCTTGTGTATTCACCGTGTAAAACCCTTAATAGCTGTCTAAACAACCACCATTGCCATAGAAACAAATGAATCCATGCTTAAATCCCAATAGATCAGATAAATGGTTTTTAGGCGGCGAGTGGCAATGTTGGTGTTAGACCCAGCAGAGGGCAACATCATAGGGGTTCGATTAGTGAGTGGAGGAGGCGACATCACAAGGCTTCCGTGGTTGTGCATATCTTGGGTCGCGGTTATTATGATGGTGGGAGCAGCAGGTGATGGTGGGGTGGTTGTTGTAGCTATGTGTTGCGGTGATGATGGAGTGTTAGAGAGAGAGGGAGCGAGAGACTAAGAAAACTAGACATAGTGAGAGAGAGAGAGAGGAGAGAAAAGAGGGGTGGAGGAGGAGAGCAGAAGATGAAGGTGGCGGTGGTGGTTGTAGTGGTGGTAATGTAGAGAGATGGGGAGGAAGTGATGATGAGGATTGTAACGCTCCGTATTTTTGTACTTTCCTTATTTAGAAAGTGTAAATATACTTATTTTATTTCAATCCTTGTAATCCGAGATTCTGATTATAATGGAACTTTATTCAATAAATGTACATCTTTTACACATATGATTCATACTTTACAATCTTTGATACGTGACTTCATGCAAGAAACTCAAACTTGGAATACTCGAATGCCCAATTTTGTGTGCAACTATACTTATACATTATTCTCTTAGGCTTAAAATACTCGAAAACCAGCTAAAATACGTAAACACAGCCCAAAACCAACCTACCCGTGCGAGTTGAACCCACTTCGTACGAAGTGAACACACTTCGCAGGAAGCGGTTTTCCTATAAAAACAGACGCACTTCACCACTTCCAACCTTCCGTACACTCTCACTCTCAAATTTCTTGATATTCAGCAGAATCATCTCAGATTCTTCTAAGTGAGTTTAACTCACTAACACTTTGAAATTTCATAACTTTTCTTCTGCTTTTACTTCTTTTCTTTTGTACCAAGTGTTGTAAGCTAATCTAGTTCATCATTCTCATAGGATTAGATTAGTGTTCTAGCTAGTGAGAACGTTGGGAGCTTTGGCTACCCAAATTAAGTTCAACACCTCACTTGAAAATTTTTGCATTTACTTTCTGTATATTCATGACCAACCGGGTTATTGCATCCTTGTGCTTTGGTGAATCATATAACGAGATGGACATCTCCATGCTTGATATCTATGACCAACTTGAATATCTATATACTTAAACCATACATAAATTTCGTATCTTCTTAATAAACTACTCGGAATAGAATTTTAATCGCGTTCTGATTAAGTATTATGGTCCTACACTGTTGTGCCTCATTGCCAATACCATGTTCATGAAAATCAGTGTCAAAACGGGTGCAAAATGAGCTAAAACATTATAGAAATAGACCCTTCGCACGAAGTGATCAGTCACTTCGCACGAAGTGGACTGTCACTTCGCACAAAATGGTCACCTCGTACGAAGTGGCATTTTTCCGTATTTACCTTCTGTATTTTCTGCCTTCCAACCCGAATCCGAATCCAACTCTAAAACACTCACACAATTAGTTTCCCTGTGTAGGATAACTTCGGTGTCCTACCTCCATCCTACAGTTCGCGGTTACTAAAGAAGCTTTGCAAAACCGTGAGTATACTCGACCCCGTTTTACCTATTATCACTTTTGGGGTGCAATACATCTACTTTTTTAATTCACACAAACATGCTATGCTTAAATCACGAAACAATCATCAAACTATGCTCTATGTGCTATACTTGAAATCACACATGCTTATACTCGAAATTCTCATACTTAGTCATTAACTTTGATCAAGCCTCCCTTAACATGTATAGCACTATAGGAGTAATGCACCGCCCGTAAACTTGAGGTCATGTTAAGTTAAACACATACGGTCTTTTCATTGCTATGATTAGATTACGCTAGCGGGAAACTTTGGGTTGACTAGTATATTTGCATGCTTGTATATTACATGTTAGCCTCGAGAATAGACATTGATGCATAAGGATTCGTTTAATACTTTATACTATGTTATTTATTTAAACTTGTATGCTCGCCAATGCCTTGTGTGTTGAACTATACTTTAACATGTATTGCAAGTTGATATTGATGATGAGACACATGGAATCAAGTAGGACAACTTAGATACTCACCTAGAACGTATTAGAAAGTTGTTGTATTTGTATTTTGTTTTTTTTCATGATGTTGTATTTCAAATATGAAATTATATACTTGCTATTCAATCAATGAAATGAAATCTTGTTATTTAAATTACTTGTCATTTACGAAGTCTCAAGCAATCTCGTTCGTCCCGCCCCAATGTTTCCGCCATCGATTGGGGTGTGACAACAATGATGATGATGATGATGAAATGGTACGTTTCAAGAATGTTAAGGAGGAAAATGATACAATTTTAAAATTTGGCCTGAAATTGCAAAAATTAACAAACCACAGGACGTAAATGAAACTTAACTCTTTTCTTTATTTTATTATTATAAGAACATTCAAATATATATATTTTTCTTTTGTAACTTCTAAAACAAGATATTTTTTTAAAATTTCAAGTATGTCGTTACGAAATATTATTTTATCTAATATCGATACAAGCAAAGCATAGACGTACATCTCATCAAAACTTGGCTAGTTGTTTAGTTCATTTTTATAAAGTGATGTCGTTTACCTTTTTCATCATATAATAATATAATATAACATGTTATAAAAATCCTGAATATAGTGTTGCGAAATATTTATTTCTAATCACGTTTCGTTAAAGATTTTGTTAAAAATCAAGTCGGTTAGATAAATTTATAATCTCTAGCGTTACGAACCGAAACGACATCCCCAAATAATATCGGTACTAGTACTAGTATTTGTTGTTATAGTTTTATAGGCGTTCCACTATAAATTTTGTGGAAAAAATTAGTTATATTCACAACAGAGATTTTTTTTGAATCTTAAACTATGTTTAATGTCAGTATGGTACTGGTACCATAACGAACTAACCGATAATTGTCCAAACAACATTGGTTGGATATTAGGTAGACCCGTTAGTTTCTTAAAATATACAAGGTGGGATTTCAAACTTCATCTTTTTCTTACTGTTTAATTTTTATATATTTTAGACAAAACTACTTAAAAATCCTTTACGTTTATATGAACCTTTCATCGTTAATGGTCAAGATTATGTAAATCATCATTTATCTTTCATTTTGTATTGGGTTTCATCCTTGCCTAAAGTTTGTTTGTTTTTTGAGTTAAGTCTATTCATGTGAAGGGGAAAAGGGCATTTTTGTCCTTTTACCCTTTTACTTAAAAAGAAAAAAGAAAGGAATAGGCTTGAGGTCACGCTCACCCTTGCTTGAGTTGGATTTGTTAGCCATTTGTTCGGGTGGATTATTTTTTTGTTTTCTTGAACACCACCCACCCATATGTGGTGGTTCTCAAAGACAGTTTGGTAAAGCTCATAGATTTCAATTCCGCGATTCTGATGTGCGATGGTTTTGTGGAGAAGATGGAGGTAGGTGTTATCAGACTTTGGTAGTGGCTGGGGATACCAAAAACAATGGGGGTTGATCGGATGTCGAGGTCCGCTCAGAGATAGAGCTAAAGTGTGTGTTTTTAATTACCTTAAACTATATTGTTAGTGGCAATAATGTAACACCCTAAAAACAGGTTTGGTAATCAAACCACGTTAATATTAAGGAGCGGGTAAAAAACCGTTAGTGGTGAAAGTGAACCCGTAAACAAAATAACTAGGAACAAATTAACCTAGTTAATAACGTGTATATAAATAACAAGACAATGAGTTGTAGTCTCATTTGTAATCAAAACTAAACTAAAGGGACCAAAATTAGTAAAAAGGAAAATTTTGTTTTAAAAAGGAAAATTTTAAAACACAACACACACTTAGTATGTGTGTGTGTGTGAATCGACCAGGAGCAAAGAAGGAGGGAGAAACCCCTTCTTGACCTAATCTCCAAGATCATCAAAATTGGAAAGGAAATTGGACACCAAATCGATGCATGAACGCATATTATCGATCACCTTGATTAGGGGATCAAGAGGTATGTCTCAAAACTTTGATGTGGTGAAAGTTATAATTTGAGACGAGTAGAATACTTGTAATAAGGTTGTTGGATTATGATCTAAAGATGAAATTAAGTGTATATGCATGCTTGATTTCGTTAGACTTAAATAAATTATGCACCATTTGATGTAAGATTACTTGTAGGTTATTTACAAGTAGATGTTGAAGTGGGTTTTGGTTATATGATGAAATAGATGATACACAAGTGTTCATGATCATCATACTTGTATGTATGTGTAAGATATTTGAACAAATTGGAGGTTCGAATAAGTGTTCATACATGACTTAAAATAAGTTTTTGTAGGATATAATGAAATTGATGTTACGTCAATGTTAATGAGTATTTGAGATCATGTTGTCTACTAGTTTGTATGTAGAACTGGATTATATTAGGTATTCGGATGAATTTCTAGTAATATGATGAGATGAGTTGTTTTGTGATAATGAAACAATTCCAAGTTCTTGTGTAATTACTGATAGATTAGCATATGATTGTAGAAACTATGTTAATTTGATATTAGCAATTGCGTGAACTTGGTTTGGAAAACGTAGCTATAGATAGTGGTAGCCTAAGAATAGCGCTTACCGGGTAATTAACCAAATGCCTAAATGAGTTGTTAAACTTGTTTGTATGTTAGTATGAGTAAATAGGCAGTTGACTTCTAAAAGTCAAACTGACCTATATTAAGATCGAATGATAGATTTGATATAAAATCTGTAAGGTGGAATAGTCGTGTTAGATAATGACTAACCTAACCATCTTACGAATGATAAATGATAGTTTGATGCTTGACAAGCTAGGTGGAGGCTTTGGGAGAAGCGGGTCAAACGGAATAAGTACGCGGAAAATGGCATAATTGGAACTCAAGGTAAGTAAAGCTCACATCTTTAAAATAGTATATTTACTTATGTAGTTCAATAAGCATTTTGGGTAATCGGAACGAGATTTCGAAATATAAAGTTCTAACACGGTTAGATACGGGTTAGAACAAGTGAAAAAGGTATTAAATCATATTTGATGGTAAAAAGGGGTAAAATGGTAATATGGTCATGTAATGACAAATAAACAATGAATTCGAAAAAGTTACCCTATGGTATAAGGAATAAAAAGAGTAAAATGGCAATTCAGTCACGAGTTGACAATAGATATTAAATATTAAATTTTGAAATAGACACCCTATGGCGCATGCCATAACTGATCGAACGAATTGAGAAATGAATTTAAGTACCGAAACGGATAAATGGTGAGATGATAAGTAAATACCATCTCATAATGATAAAGTGGTCATTTAGACTAAATGGGTCAAATGGTGTGGTCAGCACCATTTGACAATATTAACTAAAGAACGCTTGTCGAGTTTTGTGTTCACAGGGAAATGGCGTTTGGTTCGCGTCGCTATTAATTAGTAATTAGTAGCTCAAGGTAATTAAACGGGTCAATGATATGACTCGAGCCAGGTATGTGTAATGGGTCAAACTCTCATTGAGGAATTTAAGGTCCGATGAGAGTTAAACGAGTCATGAATGAATATCGGATTACCTAAAGCAAGGTAAATCTCATAATCTAAATGGTAGACATCAGGTACATAGAAACCTAATGATTTTAAATAAGATTACGATTTAAATGTGCTCTTTTGGTCGAATCATGCAATTGAAAGTCCTTCGTCGTAAAAGAGGGGTCTAAGTTGACCAAAATGCCCTCGAGTGATCAAACAAGTAAACAACCTTGAGAGTAGTTTAAAAATGAGTTTTATAAGAAAGTTCACCCTTGCGGTAGTGTAATAGAAGATAGCATAAGCCGTTTTGGCTTAATGCCTCATATTGGGTCTCTTTCGTAAATTGTCAAACAGAATGGTAGAATTTGAAAATATAACATTTTCTATAACCAATCCACTACAAGTATAGTTGTGGTGGAAGATAAAAAGATATTTTAGTATGAAAATAAGAAACAAGGTAAGAGGAAATGAGATTTAAGTTTATATGCTTAAATCCCTTAGCGGGACAAAATGAACATACGCATAAACCGGGTAATGGTTGCGTAATTCTTAAAAGTGGTGAATCCGGGTTAAGGATTTCAGGATAAATATGTCGGCAAACATTTCACGGACATTTAGAAACAAGTTTCGAGTAAATCGGATGAAAATTTAATAAGTTACGGAAGTTGTCGTAACTAAAACGGCAAAGAAAAGAAAAGGCTACAGCAGCCCACCGTAAGCTATGGTGGTAGGCAGCTGTTGTGTTGAAACTGAAAGTCTTAACCGTAAGACAGTGAGCTAGGACCGTAAAGCTTGACCGTCCACCGTAGCTTACGGTGGAGACTAAAATTAAAGTTTTGTTTTTATTGTTTTAAGCCTTCGGGTTTATTCGGTTATGTTATATTATTTCATAAAATTATGAAATGTAGGTGATGTTTGGGAGCACCGGAGGAGGGCAAGCTATATGAAGAACCGAACACGATCAAAGACGAAGCTTCCACACTCGGTTTCGATTATAACAAAACTAATCGATGATAACATGCTAAATTGTTGAAAGATGTTGAAAAAGTTTTAATAAACTTGAAAATTTGAGTGACGTGTATTCGTAATTACATGTTTAAATACGAAACCTTTACTAGAAATTCAGTAAAATAAGGAATGGTCTTACAAATAACGGTGTCGAATCTACGAAGAGTTTGTGGTTGATGTTTAATCTCAGGTGACTAGGGTTATTTTATAAAATTGTTACAATTATGAAGCTTACCGGTTATTTTGTTAGAGATTGAATTGATTTTGGAATCGCAAAATGATCCCAGTTTGGATTAAAAAACATGAACAAAAACTTGAATCAACATATGACTTGGAACACAATGATTAACTAATTTGATAACAATGGTGATAACAACAAATCACACTCGGGGTTCAAGTTTTAGCAAGCGATTAGGTAATAACAATTGGTCAAACATATTTGTTTAAATAATTCTCAACAAAAAACATCAATACTCGTTATCATACATGATGCAAGAAAATCATTCACTGCATGAATTCCCGATAAGTATATGCAGTACAGATTAAGAATAATAACCAAACCCTAACATGCATCTAGATCTCTACCATTTTAATTTATCCAAATTTGGTCAAATACATGAACTTCACCTGTATTAAAGAGGGTCGTCGGCGACATGAGAAGTGGCGTCGCTGACACGTCCCAACGCGAGATATGGTTGTCTAACGTGATAAGAGATGGTCTGTAACATCCGTAAAAAATGAACTTAGAAAAACCAACTCGTTTTGAAAACCAGATCCGAACTTTAATAAATATAAAGGCGAATGCTTATAACTAATTATTTATATTTTGTTGTGTAATAATTTAATTAACGTAAATATTTTCGAGATTTAAAAATGTTAATTTTATAAAGATCTCGGCTGGACACTTGGTCTATAATAACTCGTTTTGTAAACCGGATCCTAAGGGAAATAAAAAAAATGAGAAGTATTTTATTAATGATATTACTCCGAGTTATATAACTTGTTAAAGTTCAATACGGATAATGAAAACCGAATATCAACTACTAATTCTTACATGTATAGAGTATTTGATATTTTTTTAATTATTTCTTTGAGTATTGTAATACTATAATATTTGTTATTCTAAAACAATACATACTTAGGAATCATAACTTTTGACTCTTACAAATCTTGTAAATGCTTTTGAACATTAATATTATCAATAATTAGATTATCAAGTTTTAACAAACATTCAACTAACCTAATAGGTCGTCTATGGTCGATAGGAAGGTAGTCTGAAGAGTAGGGTAGCCTTCAATCCATGTCGTAGACCTCCTATCAAGCATCATAACCTATTTAACCTGGCATGCATGTCAAACTCAGTTATGCTGAGGGAGTCCTAGTTTTAATAAAAACAAAGACTTAACAAATTATATAAAACGTTTACTCATTGCCATCAATCACATTTTAACATCAGACATGCACAACAACTTCAATCGTAAATAAACATCAATTTGCGAAGTAAAGTTCACCATCAACTGCCTCACACTAAGTCAAACATGCTTATACCGCTATAAGACTCCCTGAATGCACGCTCCCCATCAATAATGCTAGTAACAACTTCTACTCATCAATCATTTAAACTCATAAACTTAATCAATCAATACTAAACATATAACATAAATCAATCAATCACATAAAAGTAAGCAGATACTTTAGGGAGTAATACCACTTAAGGTAGCCGACTAATTTCCTTCAACTCATGAGACAATATTATACTAACCGGCTGATTTCCACACCTTTATCTCACTGGTTTCTCCCTCTAGCATTTGTGTGTGTGTTTGCAAGAATGAAAGGGCTAATTCATTTCCATCCCATATTAGGATTTTACTCATATATTTACCATTTTTCTCTTATGGGCCTTGCAATCCTTATTTATACCTAATGGTTAATTCCATCACACCTTGACCCTTTATTTTAAAATATGGGGTGTTACAAAATTCGGTTGGTTCTTAAGGGCATGTTCATGATTTGTACCAAATGCGACTTCAATTTTAGATAATGGAATCAGTGATTTGGTTGGGGATGCGGAGGTGAGAGGGGGATTTTAGTCCACTGTAGTTTCTCCATAAGAGGATTTTGATTCGAAGCAGCGATCATAAGAGTAAGTGTTATTGCTCTGGCAAGGCAACGCCTTCGGATTGTTGTCAGGAATGGTCCAAAATGTGGGAATAATGCTTAAGAGTGGCTAGTTTATTTCAAGATGGCGACTCATAAAGTTTGTATTCAAGCTTCCTCTGCATTGCCCTTCACATCATCACAATGCGTTATTTGAGTAATTTTACATTATATATTTTTAATTTCTTAATTGTATGCCTATGTAATTGTCGTTTGACGATGTTGGTTATTCAAAAAATGATGAAAAAATACATTTAATTAGCCAAATCTTTGCTTTTGTAGGTAGAAACAGAAGTTATTCATAATTCTCATTTTGCTAATTTAACATTTATTTGGCTTGATGTTGTTTAATTAGCTTAACTAGATGATGCTAAGTACAAATGGTATCATTCTAACATAATGAATCATCACTCATCTAGGAACAATGTAGGATTCAATCTGACTAGTTGAATTATCATCAATTAAATAACAAAGTTATATTAAATTAGACTAGAATTTGCAGTTCAAGTTATTAAATTCGACTAGGAGGGTTTATCGAAATGAAATTCGAAAAAGTTCTCAAATTTTCACTTCGCTTTGGGACTCCGAAATGTTTAAGCCGGCCTTACACCATAAACAACTATCTAGTAAAACGTAAAATTAGGAAAACAGACGAAGAATTATGAAAATCTCAAGTGTTGGCCCATTTTACTAGTTGCATACTGTATCAGAAATAAGGAAATCTCAAGCCAAGGCCAATTTTACTAGTCGCACACTGTATCCGAAATCTTAGAGACGACCCTATGAATCCACATCACTTTTGTAAGGGGAAGGGGGCATACACTAAACCACTCGATTATTGGTATGATATCATCTTAATGTAAATTAGTGAGTTCTGAAATATTGGAATTGTAAAAAAATGATATTTAGTGAATTCTATTACTATAAACAAGGAGAAATATTACATATATAAACAATCATAAAATCAAGTCAAGCAACATTGTACGATGATCATCAAATAAAAAAATAGAAATCAATAATACCAAACAATTTCAAAATATTTAACTGACATGTTTAAATTTCGTATTACTTATTAGTCGCTTGTTGCGTGCGGCATCACTACTCACGACTCACAAGTCACACCAATAAAAAGATATTATCTTATAAACCAAATAAATATGAGTGGACCGACTCACATAATTAGTTATTTCTTGACACACCGTCCAAAATACCATTTCCAAATTTTAGCAAATACATGTTACTTTATGCTAAACTTTATAACAATTTATTTTTTATTTTAGATGTGATTTGAATTCCTGGCTAATCTATTTAAAAATGCATTTATCAAAATTTCAGATATTATTAGACCAGAAATCTATTTATTTAAATAAAATATTTGTTTAACAACATAACAACTTTTATTTAAATTAAATAAAAGGGTGCTTGCACGATATGGCAAGAAATATAGGCATTGCTAGAGTAAGCATTGTTCAGTTGGTTCTATTTCTAATTTTTCTAATAAAACATAAATATAATTCATATATAAGCCAGAAAACTTGTCAAGTTACATCAAAACAGAAGGTAGCCGGGCAACAAGCTGCGTCGCCAATCCTTTCTGAATTGCAAACCCTAACCTTCCAAATACAAACCCTTGCCCCCTTGGAGTTGAACAATTGTTGTAGACGACCCCTTAAACCCTTGTCAAGAAGTGGATAGCTTCTGGCGCTAGGGAGCCAAAAGTATCAAAGGGACAAAGACATGCTGGTTCTTTGTGCAAGCTTTAGCGTGCTTATCCACTTTCTTTGATTCTGCCTTTCTTGCCGCTTGTCCAGCTACAAACCCGTTTTCCCTTAAACCAACCAAAGGGAAACTCCCGTGAGGTCTACACAAGCATGTTTCCCCCCAGCCCAGCCAAAGACGAGCAGATTCGCTGGTTAGCCTATTTTATTAAGTAATCAGTTTTCGGTTAATCGATTTTGTTTATTCAGTTAAATTAACTATTTTTGGTTAATAGCTATAGTTAAACTCGGGCTAATGTTTTTGCATAGAAATACATAAAATTGAGGTATAATATATGGAATGGATGTATAAATACAAGGAATGGAAGTATAAATACATAAAATGAAGGTATGAAAATATGAATGGTTCGGTTCGTTTCTGTTAATTTTAGTTAAATCGGGTTTGCAGTTAATCGGTTTTCAATTAATTTAGTTTTTGGTTGACGTCGGTTCAGTTTCATCTTTTTTTTGTTTGGTTTAGTTTCGGTTTGAAGTTATTACTCACTCTTAGACACTATTAATCTCGTAACATATCAAAATTTTCAACTAAAAACCTATTGTAATATTATACTCAGATTAAAATGAAAAAAATACTCGTTTTTATAGTGTATTTTTATTATTTAAGTTATGACCATTTAAAACTGAATGAGTAATTAGTTTTTTTATAAAAGAATAAAGTGCTAACCATTTATCTATAATTTTGTTAATGATAAAGAAATTAAAATATAATTAAGATAAGGAGATTAAAGTGTAATTAGTATTTAAAATATTAATTTATTCTCGTTTTAGATTGTACATTATGCACTAAAACATAAAAAAAAGTTATTAACTTTTAGGTATCTTAAAATGTCATGGTCTTATGCATTATATATAGAGGGGAATGATCCACAAAAAATGGGTTTTGCCTAGGTAACCTAAAAAGAATTATGATAATAACTTGTGGCACTCTTTATAAGTAGATAAGAAGGACATTTTATTACTAAAACATTTTGGTCTTTATAAGTAATAGTGTAAAGATAACATGTGACACTCATTTTGTTTTCTCAAAATATAACAAAACAAAAACAGTTAAAAAATCTAGCATAAAAAAATCAAGTAAAAAAATGTATAGCAAAAAAAATCTAGTACTACAAATTTAGCACAAAAAAATCTAATACAAAAAATCACGCAAAAAAATTCAGAAAAAAAAATTAAGACAAAAAAACCAGTATAAAAATTCAGTACAAAAATGTTATACAATATAGAAATACAACACATTTTTTTGGGTTTTTAGTTGTTATATTTTATATAGCAATATGGTACACAAATTAAAGATAAAAAGACGCTCGATTTTATGGTGAAATTTTGTGAAAAAATGATGTCGTATAAAAAATAGGGGTGGAATATGCATGTGGAGAGAAATAGTCAATAAATAGGATTTTTCAAAAATACTCTTACCTTTCTTTTTTCGTACGTTTTTATCTTAACCATTAATTTGTTTAAGATTCTTTTATCCTACTTAGGTAAAATATACTTTTATCCAATCTTACCCCACATACTGTATACTTATATTTTATTCATTTTTTATCACATAGTCGTCGTCATCATCATCATTGTTATTTATTTACTTACTGTTATTGAGTAATAGTAAAGTATATGATGGTACCTATGGTTTATTAAAATTTTAGTTAGGTTGTTAGTTTTTTAAAAGTACACATATGGTCATTTTAGTTTGCATTTTGAAATGTATTTAGTCTCTTGTTTTTTTTTTCTAAAAGTACATGGATAGTCTTGGTTTACACTTTTTAACGCATTTAGTCACTAGCGTAGACATGTTAAAATCTTTAGATTTCTTGGTTAAAAACTAGATGCGTTATAAAATGCAAACTATAAGGACCATCCGTATATTTTTTAAAAATATAAAATTTTGATAAGCCATAAACAAACCCAAAGGAGCAACCGTATATTTTTTAAAAACTAAGAACTAAATCTAAAATTTTGATAAAACACAAGGAGTTTACTCTTTAGTAAGGTGTAAAGGTAGATTAGGTAGTTTACTCTTTAGTAAAGTCTAAAAGTAGATTAGGGAATATGAGACTTTGTCTTAAAAAGTTAAACATAAAAAGGGGATTAGTTACTTAAGCCTTGCAGGTTGAGATGGAAAACGCATGTGATTAATATATTTTTTATGAACACGAGTGATTGATGAAATCAATGACGAAATATGGACGGTCTGGTTTTTTTATATATTTTTTTAAGAAAATTCACTTTGAAAAAAAAACTAATATGCAAAATTTAATTACACGGTTAGTATATCTGATTTTACCTATTTTATCATTTTATATATATATTTTTAGAAATTACTTCATTGATACCAAATTATATAAACGATTTCGCTATTAGTACAAGGCATGTGCAAATCGTGTAATTAATTCTACAAGTGAAACCATTTGTAAAAGTTGGTACTGATAGTGTACTTTCCAATAAATATGTAGGAAATAACAAAATGAATAAACTATTAGTATTGACCGTGTAATTATTTCCAAATCCAATTGACTAAATGTTTCGTTAGGGGTAGGGATCATGGAATAGATCAAGACGGGCATCTTTTGTTGGATAAAAAATGAAATGTCTTAGAGCTGGATTCATGGTGTTCTTTTTACTATTGCTTATTGTTTTCTCTTTTTATATTTTCTCTATGCCTAGCGTCTTGCTAGTGTTTTAATACAATTATTTTTCAAAAAGAAAAAAAGAAACTATTTGGAAGGGTTCTTTTTTTTGTTAAAAAGTTATTCAATACCTAAAGACCGAAAATAACTACATAGAACTTCTCGACCAAAATTATGTTTTCAACACTTCATGTCAAAATTTATGCAACCACGCGTAACGCGTTTATGGCACTTCTCATAAAAAATTGCTTGTCAAATTTTGAACTCAAATAATGAGATTTTTGTTTTGGGGTGAAGTCTCGTATGATGAACGATCCAAATGACACCACATGCTTATTAAATTCACATTTTATTGGCACTTCTTAGCAAAAATTGTGTCAAGTAATTCCCACGCCTTTGATAATATCAACACGTAAGATTTTCGTTTTTTGGCTGAAGTCTCGTATGCTAACATGATGCATTTGACTATTTGTATAGAGAAATATTTACTATTCCAAACAGTCAAATTATTATGTTTTAAAAAATTTGGTCAAATAGATCAAGTTTTCAGTTAAAACAAGCTGTTTACATGATAAAGATTATAAAAACAAAGCAATGACAGAAGAAAACTAACAATTCAATAATAATATTAATATTAAAGTCACTTTCATCCTTATTATAAACGTTTTGGGAATATATATATATATATTTGATTTTCAAAGAAATACATAGAAGCAACGCGTTCAACTGTTCAGCGAGAACATATCATGTAATAGTAGATATATTATAATTTATATATATATTAATATAATCACACGTGTTTCTAATATAATCAGATACAAGAAAATCAATCCAATAGGTGGTACCATGACTAATTCCAATACTAGATACCATGACTATCATTAATGTTGTTTTAGGTCCGAAGCGATTTGGCCCTTTTAGTTGGACCAACACTACCTATGTGAATATTAGAAGACCTTTCTTGTAATGAAAATCTATGATACAAGATGACTGGTTCATGTTTTAAATTTATAAAATGTTAATTGTCAGCATTAGAGACTACATACGAGTCCAGTGGGGCTCGGTTGCCTATTGGCAAAGACAGTAACATCTATGTTTGAAGGTCTTGCGTTCAAGTCCTACGAATGACAAAGTTTAAGGTAAATTCATCATACAATAAAAGAGAGAGAGAGTCGTATGATTAAACATTTGCAAAATATATTGTAAATATAGGTTTGTCAAACACTAGAACAATGATTATGAAAAAATTAATAGAAGTTTTGGTTACCAATTACTGTAGGATAGATGATGATGATTTGATATAACAAAAACTAATTATATTATAATATATTATAATATATATCAAATACTAACATAGGTTTGCATTAGGAAAGATTTTTTTAGCTTGACCACAAACGTTTTTGGCTTTTTATTTGGACCTTCGATGTGGCCTTTAAAGGCTGGTTCCACGTGTTCACCTACTACCTTTTTTAGTTATTGTTATTATAATTTTTAAAATATTTAAACCAAAACAACATATTAATAATCTAGACATATGATGAGCACATATGGTTCCTAACTTTGGATATTGAGTTGATAAAACTAAAACTAAAATAAATAATAACAATAATCTATATTATATAATAAAAAAATTATTTGATAAATACTTATTATCATATTAACTCATGTCTTATAGATAATTATTATTTTAATTTAATCTCTTTTAATAATATAATCCTCCTACTAAATATTATTTTGTTTAATATCTTATGGATAATTATTCTTTAGTTTAGTCTCTTCTAATAAATTATAGATAACTTTCCTACTAAATATTATTTTATTTAATCTCTTATATTTAACTTTAGATAACTATTAATTAGTTTAAATTCAATGTATACTTCTAATTCATAATATTATTTATTTGATTTTCTATGTTATATGACAGAAACCTACTTTTTATTTGTAATATATAAATTTACTCTTATTCTTTTTGATGATGAAATTATCTCTAATAAACTTTAAACTTTTACATAGTATAGTATATATAATGCTAGACATAAAATCGAAAACCATTTTGGGTGGTATCAATAACTTAAGACATAATATAATTATACGTATAATATGAACTTTTTAATAAAATAATACCAAACAAAATTACACATATAAAATCATTGATTTTACTAATAATAACACAGTCTTATTTTTTTTTGTATTAGTTTATTATAATTTTTTTTTAATATAATTTATATTTTACCACTATAATGGCTGCTTATTTGATTTTTGAATAGCATGTTTGACCACTTTATCTTCTTTTCAATAATCATCTCCGCACTCACCATATCTATCGCGTACGGAGTATATCCATTATTTTTTTAAATATAATTTTATTATTATTTGGTATATAAAATCATATTTATTCAAGCCGTGTATAAAACGAGAGTTTTTAAAGATTTAACTTTTTATTATTTGGAAAACAATATTACATTTATTCAACCCGTGTAATACATGTGGTTTTAAAGATATATTTTTTTATTGTTTGGTATATAAAATTATATTTATTCAACCTGTACAATATGGTTCCTATAGATATAACTTTTTATTATTTAATATATAAAATTACATTTATTCAACCCGTGTAATAAATGAGGTTTTTAAAAATATATTATTTAGTATATGAAATTCATTTATTTAACCCATATAATACACGGTGTTATAACCTAATCTAGATATATGATGAACACATATCTAGATTATACGCCCCAAACTTTCGATAAAAAACATTAAAATACTACAAGTATGTTGGCTAATAAAATAAACCATTTGTGAAGCTTAACCTCGTCACAATATAATCATATGAATCTAGGGTCTTTCACAATAATAACACCAATCGGCAAATTGTGTGATATCATATACATGTTGAACATATATAAGGCAATGACTACAATCCCAAGTTCCCAACTATTAAGCCCTATATGTTCCCTTAACTATAAAAAAAAACTCAAATTGTCAAAATATGTTCCCTTTAGCTATCAAAAAACTCAAATTGTCAAAGAAATCAAACTTTCATTTGAAAAGTTATAACACAATATATACACGAAATTATACATGTTTTTAATTAAGATATACTTGCATTTATGACATATTTACTAATAAAACCATTAAGATTGATACTTTTTTTTGAATGACAACCTACTCTATTACACTAGTAATTGTAAACTATTCACCTTGCCCAAGATTGTTACACGGATAATTCTAAGTTGTTCACCTTGCCAAAGAATGAACCTGATGTCTCTCTTCTAAGACGTACATACCACTACCAAGTTTCGATTGATACTTCATTATTTTATGTTAGAATCGCAGGTTTCGATTCCCACAAAAAGGTAAACGGATTGAAAGAGAGTAATCTTTGGAAATAAAAGTAAAAAGATATAAAAATTCCACAATACAAGTGTACCTAGGCATGTAGTATCTTCACATGCATAGGTAGAAGGTAAACCATAGGTAAATTTGCTCACGCCCATGTTTCTTCAATAAACATAAAAAGTGTGGAATGTGAAGTGATTTTCAAAAATATTGTTCGCATTGCAAGTTTACGTGGCATACCACATACGTAACCAATAGTTGTGTAAGGTTTTCCAGAGTAGTTATATGTGTGGAATATATTAGACTATTTTTTTTTATTATCATGTGAAACCATAGAATACGATATCCTTGTAAGTGTTTGTACAAAACTTTTAGGTATATATGAATATTGGATGTGATTCTATTATACCAAACCATTCTAGACCTAGCTTGGTAGATCTCTTCTTGCCTAACCATATATCAACAGTTGGAAGTTCTTTTTTTTTTTTTTTTGGGAAAACCACAATTTATACATTGTTTCATAGAAACATAAAGTTCATTTATGAATGGATATAGGAGATGGTTGGCACTAGGCTAAAAGAAAAGAACCTAATGAAACATTATAGATTTTATTTATTTTTCTTTTGTTTTTTTAAGTGCAAATGAGTGGAAACTTATATTCTTAATAGTATTTAGTTAGTTATATTTGCAAATTAAATAAATTAGATAATGTATTTAATTTAAATTTATCGGTTTTATGTATTTACTCAGTTTTAAATGATGATTAAAATTAAAAAAGTATATTATTTGTCATATATGCCTACCAAGTCATTGTCATAATAATATGGAGTATTGTTAATCAGTAACAAAAATCTTAATATGAATGTATCGAATAAAATCTTAAGCAAAGACATAATCACGCGATTTTAATAAGAGGGTTTACATGGCAAAAAACAAATGTACTTGTAAAAACTTAGTTCAACCTGATCGTTTTACATAAGTTTGATGGCATGAAGTTTAACAGATCATTTATATTTCAAGTTGATCATAAAAAAGTAAAATTCGTAAATCATAAAATCTTATGATAAAAGAAAATTAGAAGGTAAAATTCAATCTAGGATGAAAAATTGTACCTTATTTATATCAGGTTTTATCTTCCGGGTATAGTTATAAAAAATACATAATCCTTCTATGATCTTCCACGCTTACATTCATGCCTCCTTTCTCCACACCAGTCGATTTCTCAATGACGAAAGATTGAAATTCAAACTCTTCCTCCTTAAAAAGAACTCTTTAACAATACAAATAAAAAAAATTATTGAATTTTATTGATCCAAACTTTAATCAACTGGCCAGTAATAATCAAAACTTAAAAAATTTTATGTGTCAGTCTCAACTTTCAAACTATTTTCCTTCACCGAGCCTTTACTAATTAGGGTCTAACCCAATTAGTGTTTTGATAATGTAACAACTTATGTAGCACAAAACCTAGTTATTTGTTGACATGTAAGCTTAGGTGGCACCATCACCACCACCCACAACCACTGTCTACCACCATCACCACCCACAACCACCGTTTACCACCACCACACCACAACCACCACTACCATATCTACCACCGCTAACACAACTCTGGTGACCTGCAACTTATTCTGGTGACCCTCTTTACCCCTGAAACCACCAAACGAGACACCACCAGTCATCTCCGACCTCCTATGACCTTCTTCGCCGCTCAAAACTTCAAACTTTCCACCATCACCACAACTCTAGTGACTTGCAACTTATTCCAACAACCCTCTTTACCCCTGAAACCATCAAATGAGACACCGCCAGTCATCTATGACCTCCTTTGATCTTCTCCGCTACTCAAAACTTTAAATTTTCCACCATCGCCGCATCTCATGTTTTTCAGGTGAGGTTGGATGTAACATTCCGCATTTTCCAATTCTTTTTCATTTTCATGTAATTCATATTTTCATATCAATTCTTTGTAATTCGATGCTTAATCATAATGGAAATTGGATTTTATATTATTTTTACCAAATCATGTTTTCTAAGTCACCAAGTAACTTCAAGCAAAACAAAGTAAATAAACTACACCAAGTCTCTAATCATAACCATGAAGCACTCGTCTAGTTGAACTCACTTGGTTACTTGGTGAATTGGGTGATATAATTATGTCCTTCATATTGTATTCATGACCATCCGAGTCATCCATGTGATAATTTGTGCATTGGTAAACTCATAAGGTTAATGGATTTATTCAATCTATGCTTGACAATACATGACTTGACTAATACATAACTTATACATAATATAAATATATATATATATATACATATATATAATTTTACACATCTCTAAAACCAGCCATGATATCAACCAACTCTTGGGTTGAATATTATGTAATAAGGTGGAAATATCTTAGTTTCGGATTCCTCAGGTTGGACTTCTGATGGGTGACTTAGTACACATGAAAAATACAATTAATAATAGTGTTCAACTTAAGTGTCCAAAAGAATGTATGTTTTATGTACTTTAATACGCATATAATTCTCCTTTACTTTCCAATCTCCAACTCATCATACTCATACACCATTGTTTATCCTTGATATGGTAACTTGCTGATTCCATCCCCTCAAACCACTCACTCGCATTTGTGGAACAAATCTTCGCAAACAATGAGTATACTTGACCCATTTTCCGTTTTACATCACTATTTGGGTTGTAACATGTAAACACACTAAATTCACATATACACATACAAACAATCTTATGCAAACACCCTATCCGTACTTGCTTAAATTACTGAGTTGATAAAACTAAAACTAAAATAAATAATAACAATAATCTATATTATATATAAAAAAATTATTTGATAAATACTTATTATCATATTAGCTCATGTCTTATAGATAATTATTATTTTAATTTAATCTCTTTTAATAATATAATCCTCCTACTAAATATTATTTTGTTTAATATCTTATGGATAATTATGCTTTAGTTTAGTCTCTTCTAATAAATTTAGATAACTTTCCTACTAAATATTATTTTATTTAATCTCTTATATTTAACTTTAGATAACTATTAATTAGTTTAAATTCAATGTATACTTCTAATTTATAATATTATTTATTTGATTTTCTATGTTATATGACAGAAACCTACTTTTTATTTGTAATATATAAATTTACTCTTATTCTTTTTGATGATGAAATTATCTCTAATAAACTTTAAACTTTTACATAGTATAGTATATATAATGCTAGACATAAAATCGAAAACCATTTTGGATGGTATCAATAACTTAAGACATAATATAATTATACGTATAATATGAACTTTTTAATAAAATAATACCAAACAAAATTACACATATAAAATCATTGATTTTACTAATAATAACACAGTCTTATTTTTTTTGTATTAGTTTATTATAATTTTTTTTAAATATAATTTATATTTTACCACTATAATGGCTGCTTATTTGATTTTTGAATAGCATGTTTGACCACTTTATCTTCTTTTCAATAATCATCTCCGCACTCACCATATCTATCGCGTACGGAGTATATCCATTATTTTTTTAAATATAATTTTATTATTATTTGGTATATAAAATCATATTTATTCAAGCCGTGTAATAAACGAGAGTTTTTAAAGATTTAACTTTTTTATTATTTGGAAAACAATATTACATTTATTCAACCCGTGTAATACATGTGGTTTTAAAGATATATTTTTTTATTGTTTGGTATATAAAATTATATTTATTCAACCTGTACAATATGGTTCCTATAGATATAACTTTTTATTATTTAATATATAAAATTACATTTATTCAACCCGTGTAATAAATGAGGTTTTTAAAAATATATTATTTAGTATATGAAATTCATTTATTTAACCCATATAATACACGGTGTTATAACCTAATCTAGATATATGATGAACACATATCTAGATTATACGCCCCAAACTTTCGATAAAAAACATTAAAATACTACAAGTATGTTGGCTAATAAAATAAACCATTTGTGAAGCTTAACCTCGTCACAATATAATCATATGAATCTAGGGTCTTTCACAATAATAACACCAATCGGCAAATTGTGTGATATCATATACATGTTGAACATATATAAGGCAATGACTACAATCCCAAGTTCCCAACTATTAAGCCCTATATGTTCCCTTAACTATAAAAAAAACTCAAATTGTCAAAATATGTTCCCTTTAGCTATCAAAAAACTCAAATTGTCAAAGAAATCAAACTTTCATTTGAAAAGTTATAACACAATATATACACGAAATTATACATGTTTTTAATTAAGATATACTTGCATTTATGACATATTTACTAATAAAACCATTAAGATTGATACTTTTTTTTGAATGACAACCTACTCTATTACACTAGTAATTGTAAACTATTCACCTTGCCCAAGATTGTTACACGGATAATTCTAAGTTGTTCACCTTGCCAAAGAATGAACCTGATGTCTCTCTTCTAAGACGTACATACCACTACCAAGTTTCGATTGATACTTCATTATTTTATGTTAGAATCGCAGGTTTCGATTCCCACAAAAAGGTAAACGGATTGAAAGAGAGTAATCTTTGGAAATAAAAGTAAAAAGATATAAAAATTCCACAATACAAGTGTACCTAGGCATGTAGTATCTTCACATGCATAGGTAGAAGGTAAACCATAGGTAAATTTGCTCACGCCCATGTTTCTTCAATAAACATAAAAAGTGTGGAATGTGAAGTGATTTTCAAAAATATTGTTCGCATTGCAAGTTTACGTGGCATACCACATACGTAACCAATAGTTGTGTAAGGTTTTCCAGAGTAGTTATATGTGTGGAATATATTAGACTATTTTTTTTTATTATCATGTGAAACCATAGAATACGATATCCTTGTAAGTGTTTGTACAAAACTTTTAGGTATATATGAATATTGGATGTGATTCTATTATACCAAACCATTCTAGACCTAGCTTGGTAGATCTCTTCTTGCCTAACCATATATCAACAGTTGGAAGTTCTTTTTTTTTTTTTTTTTGGGAAAACCACAATTTATACATTGTTTCATAGAAACATAAAGTTCATTTATGAATGGATATAGGAGATGGTTGGCACTAGGCTAAAAGAAAAGAACCTAATGAAACATTATAGATTTTATTTATTTTTCTTTTGTTTTTTTAAGTGCAAATGAGGTGGAAACTTATATTCTTAATAGTATTTAGTTAGTTATATTTGCAAATTAAATAAATTAGATAATGTATTTAATTTAAATTTATCGGTTTTATGTATTTACTCAGTTTTAAATGATGATTAAAATTAAAAAAGTATATTATTTGTCATATATGCCTACCAAGTCATTGTCATAATAATATGGAGTATTGTTAATCAGTAACAAAAATCTTAATATGAATGTATCGAATAAAATCTTAAGCAAAGACATAATCACGCGATTTTAATAAGAGGGTTTACATGGCAAAAAACAAATGTACTTGTAAAAACTTAGTTCAACCTGATCGTTTTACATAAGTTTGATGGCATGAAGTTTAACAGATCATTTATATTTCAAGTTGATCATAAAAAAGTAAAATTCGTAAATCATAAAATCTTATGATAAAAGAAAATTAGAAGGTAAAATTCAATCTAGGATGAAAAATTGTACCTTATTTATATCAGGTTTTATCTTCCGGGTATAGTTATAAAAAATACATAATCCTTCTATGATCTTCCACGCTTACATTCATGCCTCCTTTCTCCACACCAGTCGATTTCTCAATGACGAAAGATTGAAATTCAAACTCTTCCTCCTTAAAAAGAACTCTTTAACAATACAAATAAAAAAAATTATTGAATTTTATTGATCCAAACTTTAATCAACTGGCCAGTAATAATCAAAACTTAAAAAATTTTATGTGTCAGTCTCAACTTTCAAACTATTTTCCTTCACCGAGCCTTTACTAATTAGGGTCTAACCCAATTAGTGTTTTGATAATGTAACAACTTATGTAGCACAAAACCTAGTTATTTGTTGACATGTAAGCTTAGGTGGCACCATCACCACCACCCACAACCACTGTCTACCACCATCACCACCCACAACCACCGTTTACCACCACCACACCACAACCACCACTACCATATCTACCACCGCTAACACAACTCTGGTGACCTGCAACTTATTCTGGTGACCCTCTTTACCCCTGAAACCACCAAACGAGACACCACCAGTCATCTCCGACCTCCTATGACCTTCTTCGCCGCTCAAAACTTCAAACTTTCCACCATCACCACAACTCTAGTGACTTGCAACTTATTCCAACAACCCTCTTTACCCCTGAAACCATCAAATGAGACACCGCCAGTCATCTATGACCTCCTTTGATCTTCTCCGCTACTCAAAACTTTAAATTTTCCACCATCGCCGCATCTCATGTTTTTCAGGTGAGGTTGGATGTAACATTCCGCATTTTCCAATTCTTTTTCATTTTCATGTAATTCATATTTTCATATCAATTCTTTGTAATTCGATGCTTAATCATAATGGAAATTGGATTTTATATTATTTTTACCAAATCATGTTTTCTAAGTCACCAAGTAACTTCAAGCAAAACAAAGTAAATAAACTACACCAAGTCTCTAATCATAACCATGAAGCACTCGTCTAGTTGAACTCACTTGGTTACTTGGTGAATTGGGTGATATAATTATGTCCTTCATATTGTATTCATGACCATCCGAGTCATCCATGTGATAATTTGTGCATTGGTAAACTCATAAGGTTAATGGATTTATTCAATCTATGCTTGACAATACATGACTTGACTAATACATAACTTATACATAATATAATATATATATATATATATATACATATATATAATTTACACATCTCTAAAACCAGCCATGATATCAACCAACTCTTGGGTTGAATATTATGTAATAAGGTGGAAATATCTTAGTTTCGGATTCCTCAGGTTGGACTTCTGATGGGTGACTTAGTACACATGAAAAATACAATTAATAATAGTGTTCAACTTAAGTGTCCAAAAGAATGTATGTTTTATGTACTTTAATACGCATATAATTCTCCTTTACTTTCCAATCTCCAACTCATCATACTCATACACCATTGTTTATCCTTGATATGGTAACTTGCTGATTCCATCCCCTCAAACCACTCACTCGCATTTGTGGAACAAATCTTCGCAAACAATGAGTATACTTGACCCATTTTCCGTTTTACATCACTATTTGGGTTGTAACATGTAAACACACTAAATTCACATATACACATACAAACAATCTTATGCAAACACCCTATCCGTACTTGCTTAAATTACTGAGTTGATAAAACTAAAACTAAAATAAATAATAACAATAATCTATATTATATAATAAAAAAATTATTTGATAAATACTTATTATCATATTAGCTCATGTCTTATAGATAATTATTATTTTAATTTAATCTCTTTTAATAATATAATCCTCCTACTAAATATTATTTTGTTTAATATCTTATGGATAATTATGCTTTAGTTTAGTCTCTTCTAATAAATTATAGATAACTTTCCTACTAAATATTATTTTATTTAATCTCTTATATTTAACTTTAGATAACTATTAATTAGTTTAAATTCAATGTATACTTCTAATTTATAATATTATTTATTTGATTTTCTATGTTATATGACAGAAACCTACTTTTTATTTGTAATATATAATTTACTCTTATTCTTTTTGGTGATGAAATTATCTCTAATAAACGTTAAACTTTTACATAGTATAGTATATATAATGCTAGACATAAAACGAAAACCATTTTGGATGGTATCAATAACTTAAGACATAATATAATTATACGTATAATATGAACTTTTTAATAAAATAATACCAAACAAAATTACACATATAAAATCATTGATTTTACTAATAATAACAAAGTCTTATTTTTTTTATATTAGTTTATTATAATTTTTTTTAAATATAATTTATATTTTATCACTATAATGGCTGCTTATTTGATTTTTGAATAGCATGTTTGACCACTTTATCTTCTTTTCAATAATCATCTCCGCACTCACCATATCTATCCCGTACGGAGTATATCCATTATTTTTTTAAATATAATTTTATTATTATTTGGTATATAAATTCATATTTATTCAAGCCGTGTAATAAACGAGAGTTTTTAAAGATTTAACTTTTTTATTATTTGGAAAACAATATTACATTTATTCAACCCGTGTAATACATGTGGTTTTAAAGATATATTTTTTTATTGTTTGGTATATAAAATTATATTTATTCAACCTGTACAATATGGTTCCTATAGATATAACTTTTTATTATTTAATATATAAAATTATATTTATTCAACCCGTGTAATAAATGAGGTTTTTAAAAATATATTATTTAGTATATGAAATTCATTTATTTAACCCATATAATACACGGTGTTATAACCTAATCTAGATATATGATGAACACATATCTAGATTATACGCCCCAAACTTTCGATAAAAAACATTAAAATACTACAAGTATGTTGGCTAATAAAATAAACCATTTGTGAAGCTTAACCTCGTCACAATATAATCATATGAATCTAGGGTCTTTCACAATAATAACACCAATCGGCAAATTGTGTGATATCATATACATGTTGAACATATATAAGGTAATGACTACAATCCCAAGTTCCCAACTATTAAGCCCTATATGTTCCCTTAACTATAAAAAAAACTCAAATTGTCAAAATATGTTCCCTTTAGCTATCAAAAAACTCAAATTGTCAAAGAAATCAAACTTTCATTTGAAAAGTTATAACACAATATATACACGAAATTATACATGTTTTTAATTAAGATATACTTGCATTTATGACATATTTACCAATAAAATCATTAAGATTGATACTTTTTTTTGAATGACAACCTACTCTATTACACTAGTAATTGTAAACTATTCACGTTGCCCAAGATTGTTACACGGATAATTCTAAGTTATTCACCTTGCCAAAGAATGAACCTGACGTCTCTCTTCTAAGACGTACATACCACTACCAAGTTTCGATTGATACTTCATTATTTTATGTTAGAATCGCAGGTTTCGATTCCCACAAAAAGGTAAACGGATTGAAAGAGAGTAATCTTTGGAAATAAAAGTAAAAAGATATAAAAATTCCACAATACAAGACTAGGTAAACCTGTGTACCTAGGCATGTAGTATCTTCACATGCATAGGTAGAAGGTAAACCATAGGTAAATTTGCTCACGCCCATGTTTCTTCAATAAACATAAAAAGTGTGGAATGTGAAGTGATTTTCAAAAATATTGTTTGCATTGCAAGTTTACGTGGCATACCACATAGGTAACCAATAGTTGTGTAAGGTTTTCCAGAGTAGTTATATGTGTGGAATATATTAGACTATTTTTTTTATTATCATGTGAAACCATAGAATACGATATCCTTGTAAGTGTTTGTACAAAACTTTTAGGTATATATGAATATTGGATGTGATTCTATTATACCAAACCATTCTAGACCTAGCTTGGTAGATCTCTTCTTGCCTAACCATATATCAACAGTTGGAAGTTCTTTTTTTTTTTTTTTTTGGGAAAACCACAATTTATACATTGTTTCATAGAAACATAAAGTTCATTTATGAATGGATATAGGAGATGGTTGGCACTAGGCTAAAAGAAAAGAACCTAATGAAACATTATAGATTTTATTTATTTTTCTTTTGTTTTTTTAAGTGCAAATGAGGTGGAAACTTATATTCTTAATAGTATTTAGTTAGTTATATTTGCAAATTAAATAAATTAGATAATGCATTTAATTTAAATTTATCGGTTTTATGTATTTACTCAGTTTTAAATGATGATTAAAATTAAAAAGTATATTATTTGTCATATATGCCTACCAAGTCATTGTCATAATAATATGGAGTATTGTTAATCAGTAACAAAAATCTTAATATGAATGTATCGAATAAAATCTTAAGCAAAGACATAATCACGCGATTTTAATAAGAGGGTTTACATGGCAAAAAACAAATGTACTTGTAAAAACTCAGTTCAACCTGATCGTTTTACATAAGTTTGATGGCATGAAGTTTAACAGATCATTTATATTTCAAGTTGATCATAAAAAAGTAAAATTCGTAAATCATAAAATCTTATGATAAAAGAAAATTAGAAGGTAAAATTCAATCTAGGATGAAAAATTGTACCTTATTTATATCAGGTTTTATCTTCCGGGTATAGTTATAAAAAATACATAATCCTTCTATGATCTTCCACGCTTACATTCATGCCTCCTTTCTCCACACCAGTCGATTTCTCAATGACGAAAGATTGAAATTCAAACTCTTCCTCCTTAAAAAGAACTCTTTAACAATACAAATAAAAAAAATTATTGAATTTTATTGATCCAAACTTTAATCAACTGGCCAGTAATAATCAAAACTTAAAAAATTTTATATGTCAGTCTCAACTTTCAAACTATTTTCCTTCACCGAGCCTTTACTAATTAGGGTCTAACCCAATTAGTGTTTTGATAATGTAACTACTTATGTAGCACAAAACCTAGTTATTTGTTGACATGTAAGCTTAGGTGGCACCATCACCACCACCCACAACCACTGTCTACCACCATCACCACCCACAACCACCGTTTACCACCACCACACCACAACCACCACTACCATATCTACCACCGCTAACACAACTCTGGTGACCTGCAACTTATTCTGGTGACCCTCTTTACCCCTGAAACCACCAAACGAGACACCACCAGTCATCTCCGACCTCCTATGACCTTCTTCGCCGCTCAAAACTTCAAACTTTCCACCATCACCACAACTCTAGTGACTTGCAACTTATTCCAACAACCCTCTTTACCCGTGAAACCATCAAATGAGACACCGCCAGTCATCTATGACCTCCTTTGATCTTCTCCGCTACTCAAAACTTTAAATTTTCCACCATCGCCGCATCTCATGTTTTTCAGGTGAGGTTGGATGTAACATTCCGCATTTTCCAATTCTTTTTCATTTTCATGTAATTCATATTTTCATATCAATTCTTTGTAATTCGATGCTTAATCATAATGGAAATTGGATTTTATATTATTTTTACCAAATCATGTTTTCTAAGTCACCAAGTAACTTCCAAGCAAAACAAAGTAAATAAACTACACCAAGTCTCTAATCATAACCATGAAGCACTCGTCTAGTTGAACTCACTTGGTTACTTGGTGAATTGGATGATATAATTATGTCCTTCATATTGTATTCATGACCATCCGAGTCATCCATGTGATAATTTGTGCATTGGTAAACTCATAAGGTTAATGGATTTATTCAATCTATGCTTGACAATACATGACTTGACTAATACATAACTTATACATAATATATATATATATATATATATATATATATATATATATATATATATATATATATATATATATATATATATATATATAATATACACATCTCTAAAACCAGCCATGATATCAACCAACTCTTGGGTTGAATATTATGTAATAAGGTGGAAATATCTTAGTTTCGGATTCCTCAGGTTGGACTTCTGATGGGTGACTTAGTACACATGAAAAATACAATTAATAATAGTGTTCAACTTAAGTGTCCAAAAGAATGTATGTTTTATGTACTTTAATACGCATATAATTCTCCTTTACTTTCCAATCTCCAACTCATCATACTCATACACCTTTGTTTATCCTTGATATGGTAACTTGCTGATTCCATCCCCTCAAACCACTCACTCGCATTTGTGGAACAAATCTTCGCAAACAATGAGTATACTTGACCCATTTTCCGTTTTACATCACTATTTGGGTTGTAACATGTAAACACACTAAATTCACATACACACATACAAACAATCTTATGCAAACACCCTATCCGTACTTGCTTAAATTGATATGCTTTTTGTGATTCCATGCTTGACATTTCTTGCATACTATTATATCATTAACCTTGCAAGCCTCCATTAACATGTATAGCATTATACGATTAGCACACTGCCCTTTTGTGGTCATTGTTAAGGTATACTTTACGGTCTTGTTACTTCGGTGACAAGATTACACTCATGGTCTTATTCACTTTGGTGATAAGATTACATTAGTGGAAACTTTGGATTGATGTTTAGTTACGCATGCTAGTATGTAACATGACTAGTATACTTTAACATGTGGATTTGAGAACCAATCTTTTATATGCTGTGTAGACAAAACTAGTATGCTCACTGACATTATTTGTGTTGACGGATACTTATTGCATGTTGTAGGAAATGTATGATGATGCCACAAGAAAACTACTCAGGGTGGATTAGAAACTCACCCAAATGTATTTATGTATTTCAATGTTTGGTTATGTTTGCTTTGAAGATGTTGTATTTCCTTTTGAAACAATGTATCGTTGGATTGATGAAATGAAATGGAAATCTTGTATTATTAAATATTGTCACAATTTAATGTTATGAAGCATTTGAGCAATCTATTACGTCTCACCTTGATGTTTCCGCCATCGGTTGAGATGTGACAGATTGGTATCAGAGCCATAACTATAGGAAATTAGGAAAATTGACATAATTTGACCTAGTCAATAGTTAAGAAACCCGCATAAGTGTTACTTGTGCCTTACTTGACCATTCCCTCACTATGCTTAAAAATACTTGATTCTCCAGAAATTTGCTTCTATCTTATCGTTTGGTCTTAAGACATTGCCTTCCCTAAGGCGAATTTATGCTACGACACAAAGACACTCATATATCACAAACGAAACGACCTCACCAAAATAGGAGTGATTTTCTCACTTTGGTGTCAATCCGCTAAATTATTATTTTTATGAAATTATACCATCAGGTTAGGAGTGAATTCCTTACCTTTAAATTTCACTTATCTCATTCTTGTGGACCCTTATGAACAAGTAGGATGAATTTCCTTACCTCGACAAATAACTACCAACCACGTCTTTGAACAACACCATCAAGTTAGGAATAATATCCACACGTTGATAACTAATTCCATTCCTTGATTTTCAATCTCTCCAAAGTCTCGGACTTCCTATTCGACAAGGGACAAATAGTAACCGGAAGGGTGAATACTGGTAACCGAAATTTCGGCGAGAGTATTCTACCTATTAGTCCAAAGCATGATTCCCAAACTCAAAAAAAGTTTTGACCACTTAGGATTAGATTTAGTTCCGTTTTGGAACATTCCCACTTTTAATAAAACAACCTCTTTTATACTTATCCATTTTATTTTTCAACATTTCCCCTTTCAACTTCGAATTTGTTATGTCATGCTACTCTCACAACCTAAAACACTAATATTCGTGAACCAACAAAAAATTAAACTCCTTCATTGTTGTTTAGTATATGTTCATTACATTGTATTGGCATGCTTCGTTTATGTGAAAAATACTTGAACCATACGTGCTTATGTGGCATATAAGCATGCTATAATTGTGCAAAATATTTTTAACCATTGATTAAGTCTAACCATTCCTTCTAACCGACCTTGTAGATGCCTTCCAACTCCTTTGCCAATCGTAACGCAAGGAAGAACTCCCGCCAAACTCCAAAAAAGGATGATGGCTTTTACGGGTAAGCAAATGGCCTTAGTCATACCCGACATCGTCAATAAGATCGGCGCTACCTCAAGCCCAATGGCTCAGTTGAGTCCAAACCCGAAACTACTAAACCCATCGCCTTCTCCTACAAGCACCTTAAGTCATGCGGTCCCGAATCTTTAACGGGCGACGACAGTGCCTCTAAAATGCTCGAATGGTTTGATAGTATCAAGCTCTCGTTCATCAATAGCGAGTGTCCCATTCATCTCCACACCCGAATTGCTACCAGTGTCTTTAAGTTAAGGGCGCTCGAGTGGTGGAAGAATGAGAGGAACGTTCATGGGAACGAAGTCGCCTTGCCTACCTTGGGACGAGGTGAAACAACTCATGTTAGCGGAGTTTTGTTCACCACATGAGGTGCAAGAGTTTCAGGAAGAATTTTGGACCCTCAAACAAGTGGGTGGCTACTACCTCGATTACACCACCAAAATTAAGCAACTTAGCATACTAGCCCCCCGTTTCGTCAACACACCCAAGCAAGTCACCGTTATATACATCAAGGGTCCCCCACCGGTCATTAAAGATCCCATGATAGCAGCCGAACCCCAAACCCCAGAGTGAGCTATCCGTTTAGCTGATGCTCTTTCTGACTACCGCGTGAAAGACGAAACCTTACCCCTCAATGGTGTCACAAAGGTTGTTGCCATCATAGAACACCATGATGAGCCGATAGAACCCAAAGCCTCCACCAAACCAACAACAAAACGGTAAGAAACATAAGTTTCAAAACCGTAACTACATCGTGGCAACCCCACCAAACCAAACCCCCGCTAATACAACCGACGATCCCACCAAGAAAGCTTACACCGGGTCTTTCCCCAAGTGTAACACGTGCCACTACTACCACCGAACCACCACCGCATGCCAACATTGAACTACTTGAAACCGGTATGGATATATAGCCTCCGTCTGTCGAAGTGGTCCCAAACCACAAGGCAACCAAACCCAACCTCAAAACCCAAAACCAAAACCAATGACTACCGGCTATCAATGGTCGTGCTTGTTACAAGTGTGGCAATCCTAACCATCTTAGCCCCTAATTCCCTCAAAACAAACAAGGTCACGCGCAGATGCCTTATGGATGCACCTTTAACATCAATGCAAACCAAGTGTAAAGCGATAATGATATCGTGAATGATACGTTTCTCATGAATGCAATTTACGCTTCATTACTCTATGATACTAGTGCGAATATAAGTTTTGTATCCATAAAATTTGAACCTTTGCTTAAATGTACACGCTCTAATTTGTCGAAGTCCTTTACCATCAAAGTCGCCAACTAGAAATCCATCACCATTGAATCTATTCTCCACGATTGTGTCCTTAATCTCAACAAACATGAATTCCCGACTGAACTCATACCCATGCAATTGGGTAGCTTTGACATCTTAGTAGGCATGGGCTGGCTTACCAAAGTCCATGCCGAAATCTTTTGCTTCGAAAAGTTTATCCGCATTCCGCTTCCATCCGGTGACATCTTGCAAGTCTATGGCAGGAAATGTCATGCCCCAACCGATGGCGGAAACATCGGAGTGAGACGAAATGGATTGATCGAGACATCATAACACTATTTGTGACAATATCATTTAAATTCAAATTCATCAAGTACAACATAAGAAATTTGGAAGTACAACATTAAAGAAATTCAAGTACAACATGATTAACAATAAGCAACATAACGTCTAGAAGTTTCTAGGTGCGTTTATAGGAAGTCCCTACTAAGTTTCATCAATGGCGTCATCCTTAACTTGCAACTTGTTAAAAGTATAGTTCAACACAAAAGTATTGGCGAGTATACAAGCTTTAAATTACATAGCATATGTATAAAAAGAGTTTGCTCGAATCCCACATGGCAATTGTATACGAGGTAAACTATCAAGCAATACTAAATGTCAAACCCAAGTGTCCACAAGAATTATAAGTGTCCCTCACCACAAAAATAACGAGACTATTTATGAATAAAAATAAGCTTAAAAATCCCCGACGGACGGCGTGCTACTCCTATAGAGTTATATATGTTAAGTTTGGGCTAGCTAAGTTAATGACAAGAAGCATGTATGTATGTAGCATGAATCTAAGCATAACAATAAGCATGTATAATAGATTGAGTGTATAAAGTATGTTGTGTGTATTTATGTATTTTGTAAGTTAACATGTTACAACCCAAATTGTGTAAAAAGGGAAAATGGGTCAAGTGTACTCACGGTTTTGCAAGCTTCCACTTGGTAATTCCGTGAAGAGTTGGTTGTTTAGAAATGGAACACCGAGTTCTCCTACACGAGGAAACATAGGTCTGTAAATATTCGGATGATAACGGAGGATTAGGAATTCAAATATACCAAAATATGTATACGAGAAAATAATCATCTAGACTTAATACTCGTTTTTGACACTATAATTCCCATTTGAGTTTATGTGTTTTCATGGGTTAAGACACCATTAGAATCACAACGAGAAGTTAAGGATCTATATGATGTAACTTAGTACCATGACGAATAATCGTTTGATTATCATCAAGGGTTCGGTTAGTATATATATTTTATATTCTATATATAGTATAAGTAATAAGTCCATCATGTTTATCATGGAAGTTCATTGTTCACCAATGCACAAGTTGTCACAAGGACAACATAGATGGTCATGAATAAGTTAAAATGGAAATGAAAGGTGCATATTATTCAAGGGACAAATCATCAAATGAGGTGGTGGATTGAAGGTAGGATAGCCAAGACTTCTAAGTAATCACACCTTTACAAAAACACAAGCTTTGTCAAGCTTGGATGGTTTCATCACTTGTGGGTTGATAACCCTATCAAAACAGAAAGTTTGGAGGGTGATTTACACCTCCTATTTGTATGAATCAATCTTGGCTAAGCTTACTAACCATATACTTGATTAGTAGCATAAGAACCACAAGTTTGTATAGGAACACACAAGTTTAACCAAAGTAGCAACCATAATCTTCCAAAACAGAAAGGTTGGACCTCAAAATGGTAATGTTTCACCTTGGTTTTCCATGGAAAACCTGTGGAAAAAATCCTAAAGGTGTTCCAAGCTTTGTAGAGGAAGATTTGATGAAGAAAAGATGAAGAAAAGTGAGTTTGGACTCACTTTTGCACTTAAAGTTTTCTGCCTTGTTCTTGAGTTTACAACTGATTTGGGAGTGTTTTAAGAGTGTAGAGGAGTTTGGAAAGTAAAAATGAGTGTTAGGAAGCTTGCTTATATAATGGTTTAGTAGGGTTTTGAGTTAAATGAGGCTTAGAGGTGACTGGGTGTGAACAAGGTGTAAAACATGGACCAACCCGTAAGCTAGAAACAACTTATTGCGGATTAAGGTATCTCGCGCCCCGCCAGAGGCTAATTTAGGCATATTTTGCAATTTGGTCCCTGAACTTGGTTTTTCCTTCATTTTAAGCTAAAACTTGGTGTTTTGGCATGTTTTTAAGTGTATAACATGTATGTAAGTATAATTTGAGTATCGAGAATTTTTGTATGAGTATTTGCACATATAACAAGTATCGGTTTGTATTTACGATCGAATGCATGTAAGACAAGTATGTCTAAAGTATGAATTTCATTACGATCAAAGTCTCGGATTACAAAACTGGAAATGAAATACGAATGTGATATGAATAAGAGTTTCCATTAATAGAAATATGATTGCACTTTCTAAATAAGGAAAGTACCAAATGCGAAGCGTTACAAGAAACCCTCAAAAGGGCTCAAGCTCATGTCATGCACTCAAACCCAAAAGTACTTATGTAAGGAGTACTTTGCTTTCTAGCCCACGTTGTGGAGGAGAAGGGCAAGAGAAAAAGTGTGAAGGCAATTTCGGTCATTTATGACTGCCCCAAAGTCTTTCCCGAAGGTCTTCCTCCCGCTCGTTCCTTTGATTTTCATATTGACCTCATACCTAGTGCTACACCCGTCGTGAAAATTCCTTATCGACTTGCACCTTTGGAAATGCAAGAGCTATCTAGTCAACTTCAAGAATTTCTTGATAAAGGCTTCATACGCCCTACGTCCTTACACCCTTCGTGATCTTTTTGATGAACGAAGCGCATAAAACATCGTATTCCATTCATCCCGGTATGGACAAAATATATCAAGACCTTTGACGTTCTTATTGGTGGTCGGGCATGAAAAAGGACAGAGCCCTTTTCGTGGCGAAGTGCCTCACGTGCTCCAAAATTAAAGTCGAACACCAACGTCCTTCGGGTCTACTTGTACACCCGAAATCCCGATGTGGAAATGGGTGAGTATTGCTATGGATTTCATTACCAAACTCTCACGAACATCATCCGAGCATGATAATATTTGGGTGATCATTAATTGATTGACCAAATCGTCTCATATCCTACTATCCGCGAAGACTATCGAGTTGAAAAATTGGCTCATATCTACACCGCGGGAATCATCAATCGTCATGGTACTCCTCTCGACATCATCTATGACCGTGATGGTAGTTCACCTCTTGTTTTTTGGAATCATTTCAAGCCACCTTTGGCACTCAAATCAATCTTAGTATGACCTTACATCCTCAATCAGACGGACAGACATAACGTACTATCCAAACTCTCGAAGATATGCTCTGCTCTTGTGTCATCGATTTCGGTGGATGTACATTTACTATTGGTTGAAGTTTCGCACAACAACAATTACCACACTATTTCGTTTGCCTATTTGTTGGCACAAGATCGGGGGAGCACAAATCACCGGTCCTTAGCTCATACAAGAGACAAAGGATAAAATTCTACGAATCCATGACAATCTACTCAAGACAAGAAGTCTACAAAAGAGTTACGCTAACAAGCGACGCAAACCTTTGGAATTCAACGTCGGTGATCTCATATTCCTCAAGGTATCTCTTTGGAAAGGATTAGTGCGTTTTGGTAAGAAAGGAAAACTCGTCCATCGTTATGTAGGTCCCTTCAAGATTCTCAAAGGATTGGAAGGGTGGCTTATCGACTCGGCGTACCTCAAGAGCTTAACAATATTCATCGAACTTTTCATGTGTCGAATCTCAAGAAGTGCCTAGCCGACGAAGGACTTCAAATTCCACTTGACGACATAAGGATTAATGAGTCTATGCACTTCATCAAGAAACTGGTGGAAATCATGGATCGTGAAGTAAAAAAAAACTCCTACGTAGTCGTACTCCTATAGTCAAGGTACGTTGGGAAGGAAAGTGTGGTGCCGAATTTAATTAGGAACGCAAGGAAAAAATGAAGACCAAGTACCTGCACCTTTTCTCAGAGTCTTCCTCTTGAATAAATTTGGGATGAAATTTCCGAAGTAGGGGAGACTGTAATATTCCATATTTTCCGATGCTTTTTCATTTTCATGTAACTCGTATTTTCATATCAATCCTTTGTAATTCAAGAATTGGCCATAGAAATCATATTTTATATTATTTTTGCCAAATTGTCCTTTCTAAGTCACCAAGTAACTTCCAAGCAAAACAAAGTGAACAAACTACACAAAGTCTCCAATCATAACCATGTTTGGAAGCACTCGTCTAGTTAAACTCACTTGGTTACATGGTAAATTAGATGATTTAATTATGTTCTTCATATTCTATTCATGACCATCCGAATCACCCATATGATGATTTCTACATTGCTGAACTCATAAGGTTAACTAATTTATCCAACCTATGCTTGACAATACATGACTTGACCAATACATGACTTATAACCAGGTTTTGTGCCACATAATCTTCCACATCAACAAATAACAAGGTTGTGGTTGTCGTGGGTGGTGGTGATGAAAGTGGTGATGGTGCCACATAAGCTACCACATCAACAAATAACAAGGTTTTGTGCCACATAAGCTTCCCCTTTAGTAAAACAAACTGGGTTAGACCCTAGTTAGTAAAAGATTAGTGGAGGAAAATAGCTTGAAACTTGGGACTGACAAGGAGAATTTTTTAATTTAGGATTATTACCGACCAGTTGATCAAAATTTGATTATGAAAGTCCAATAACCCAAAAAAATTAATTCAAATGAAAATTATCAAGATATCATAAATAAAGATTAAAGCTAGTGGTTGTTAAGATTGACTAACTGTTTAAAATCATTTTAATTATTTACTTTCACTTATAAACACGTTGTATCGTATCCTAAAACTTTTTAAAACAATATATTATATTGATAAAATAACAAAAAAGGTAAATGTACCATTATACATATGGTGTGGGGGGTTCATTGGAGAACATTAGAAAAGAGGTGAACCGATTCAAACAAACTCCGATTGGATTCATTCAAGCGGCATTGGAACTGACTCGTTGAACCTTAAACATGATCTCTTAAACCTAAAGCAATACAATAAGACTAAAACCTAAGCTAAATCGTAAAATCTAAACTATAAACCCTAAAGCTAAACCCTAAATACTAATGATTAACCCAAAAACTAAACCATAAAGCTAAACCCTAAAGCAAAACCCTAATATAAGAACCCAAAAGCCAAACATAATATATTTAGGGTTTACGGGTTAGGATTTAGATTAAGAGATCCTAATTATGGTTCGGTGAGCGGGTTCCAATGTTGCTGTATTGATTCCAATCGGAGTTCGTTTGAGTCGATTCCCCATGGTTCCCCACTTTTTTAGTGTTCCCTAATAAACCTCCCACTATAATATATATATATATATTATATATATATATATATATTATGTATGTATAATGTAAGTATTGGGAGAAAACCTTCTTAATTGAGGGAACTTAGGAAACTCTAACCTCTCGATATTTTTTTTAAGAAAATCACTCATGTAATATACATGTTTTTAAGAGTTTTGGGCAAAAATAAAAAAAAAACAAATAAGCGCCGAGAGGGTATTTCAAAAAATAAACAGGTTTTGCGCAACGCGTTTGTAACATATGCTACACATGATTGTAACATATGTACACGAAAACTTGTTTATATTTTTTTAAAAATCTAGTCGGCACTTTTTAATGTTTTTTTTCTCAAAACCCTTAAAAACATGTATATTATAACTGTGATTTTTTTCAAAAGAAAAAAATGTCAGGAGGTTAGAGTTTCCTAATTTTTCTTGATTAAAAGGGTTTCATATCTATCATTTCCCTATATATATATTATATATATATAACGAGATAAAGGAAAAACTGTCACACCCCGACCCGCAGCGGAATAAAAGACAGGGCATGATTGGGTTATCACCAAAGCTCATGATATTTACTAAGAAGTTTCATATTTATTAAATTCAAATTACAATTTAAATATCCAACCGACAAAATTCATACAAATACAATAAAAATCTAAATGTTTGTTCCAACGCAATAACTTGTTTATTCTTCTAGGCCATCCTAAGTGTTTCATTCCTCAACTTGATCACCTGTATCATGTGTAAAACAGAGGAGATTTTGGGTCAACAAAAGTTGACGAGTGAACCTTGATAAAACATTTTAAATAATTGCTTATTTTGTTTATTAAAGAAAATTGTGCATAAATCACATGTGAGCAAATATATATATGTAACAAAATAACAAACCACATTGAATGAATATATGACATGAATGATGATGTATCTGAGATCAAGGCTCAATCAAACGGAGCCGATCTAATGATGCATCTGATGCTCAACCTGTATCCCACGAGGAACTGATGAGCCTAATGAAATGAGTGCACTGAAATGATAAATTGAATCCACATATAAACCACACAACAAGTAATTCACATTTGATCATGAAATGATATAAGCACAAGTGTTTAAATAAAATAAAGGAATGATACGACACATGATACCACCCAAAACGTGATTAAAACGGGGAATTTATAGAGATTCACTCACCTTGGGTGCGTATTCTTGAATGGTAAGGAGACCGCACGAGTTGGGAATTTAATCAACGAGAAAGTACTAACCAAGAAATAATAACGCGATAACTCGGTAAATAAATTAAATTAATATTTAGGTTAAAATCCTTTGTTTAGGTTTTTAGGTTATTTTTATGGATTGTGTTGATATTCTAAACCCTTGAAAATGTATATTTTTAAACCTTTTATTTGATTTTTTTCTTTTAATAAAAACCTTAGAATTAAAATAATAAAAATAAAATAAATAATAATAAAAATAAAATAATAATAAAAAATCTTGTCAGTCTGACAAGCTGACTTGTCAGACCGGTTCGATCGTATTGCAGGTATGCGCGTGGTGAGGCTCGAACCCGTGACCTCTCGGTTGCGTGCACGCAGCTCTTCCAACTGAGCTACGTGTCTAACTCGAAAGAATCTGGATTTTAATTATACTTATACACTTTTTAGGTTTATCAGATTTTAATAAATCTTTAAAAAGGAATAAACTGATCCGACCGGTGTGTGGAATGGGATTCGATCCCGTGACCTTGAGTACGTTGTGCACCCAGCCCAACCAACTGGGCTGGGTGTTTAATCCGACAATACTATCATTTTAATTATATTCATACAGTAATTATGTTTATACAGAAATGATGGATTTAAAAAGGTTTGAAAGTGGTCGGGCCGGTGTATATAAGCGTGGATTCGAACCTGCGACATACGAGTGTGTTTGCACACAGTCCACCACTGGACTGTGTGTCTAACCTGTTTGAAACTTATAATTTAAATATATAAAACACGGGTTTCGCTTCGTCTCCTTCAATTAAAATTTTTTAACCCAACCTGCTCTCGCCGGTTTTTAAATCTGATTCACCATTTATTCGTTAAGTTAATTACATAGAATTCGAAATAAAAGAATGAGGGTCTACCGAATATACTGAGTCGGCGGTGACTTGTTTCCGGCAACCTGCTGTATTCCGGCGAAGGGAGGATTCCAGTGACTGCGGCGGTTTTCCGGTGGAATAGAGGGGAGGGGGTGTATGAGCAGGGAAGGACTTGGGGTATAGCGAGTTGGAGTGGGGAGTTGGAGTCGGTATTTATAGGTGAAAACAGGGGGTGATGGATTTTGGTTTTTGGAAACAATTTGAGTGATTGATTCACAAGTTTAATGCGGATGGATTTGGATTTGGAATTGATCGACGCGGTGATGCCAGCCGGACTCCAGAACAGCAAGATTGGCGGGTTCGCTGATTTTAATTTGCAGGAAACATCGCTCGGGTTCATTATATATATATAAGTTTATTCGAACTTCTTAACAAAAGGTGCGTGTGTCTCGGTGGTGCTTGTTGTGTGTGGTTACTCGGGAGACCCGGGTTCGATTCCCGGTTCACCTATTTTTCTTAATATATTTTTTTATTGCTTTTTAATTATCTAAATATTTATTATTTAATTGGTTATTTATTAAGATTATTTTTAAACACTAATTATCATTATTTATATAAGAAATATAAAAATAACCGAACGACAAGAATAAATACACTTTGATTGATAATTTGGGGTGGGCTTTCGAAACCCGATTTATGCAAATGTTACATTATCCCCTACTTTTAGAAATTTCGTCCCGAAATTTAAGTAGTAGTTGTAACCGGAAAAAGATGCGGGTATTTCTTGCGCATTGAGTCTTCACGTTTCCAAGTAAACTCAGGTCCTCGTTTTGACTCCCAACGTACCCTGACGATTGGAATACGACTTCGCCTTAAGCGCTTCTCACCGAAATCCATGATTTCTACTGGTCTTTCGACGAAGTGCATCGTTTTATCGACTTGAATGTCTTTTAGAGGAATATGGAGGTTTTCGTCAGCGATGCACTTTTTCAAGTTTGATACGTGGAACGTGGGATGAATTTTGTTGAGCTCTTCTGGTAGGTCAAGCTTGTATGCTACAGGACCTACTCTTTCGAGTATCTTGAAAGGTCCTACATAGCATGGTGCTAGCTTGCCCTTTTGGCCAAAACGAACCACTCCCTTCCACGGTGATACTTTCAAAAGTACTTGATCACCAACGCCAAATTCCAAAGGCTTTCGTCGTTTGTCAGCATAACTCTTTTGACGACTTTGAGCTGCTAGAAGATTTTTTCAAATTTGAAGGATCTTGTCGGTTGTTTCTTGAATCAATTCAGGTCCGGTGATTTGCGCTTCACCAATTTCGTGCCAACATACTGGAGATCGGCATTTACGACCATATAAAGCTTCGAAAGTAGCCATGCCGATACTTGAATGATAGCTATTGTTGTACGAAAACTCGACTAACGGTAGGTGAGTGTCCCAGTTCCCTTTGAAGTCTATGACACATGCTCGAAGCATGTCTTCAAGGGTTTGGATGGTGCGTTCAGATTGACCATCAGTTTGAGGGTGAAAGGAGGTACTAAGGTCTAACCGTGTACCCAAAGCGGTTTGTACGGCTCGCCATGTTCATGAAGTGAAACGACCATCGCGGTCTGAAATTATGCTTAACGGTACACCATGACGGCTTACGACCTCGCTGATGTAGATACGAGCTAACTTCTCGTTCTTGAAGTCCTCGCGAATCGGAATGAAGTGAGATGATTTTGTAAGACGATCGATTATTACCCATATGGTGTCATACCCACTGGAGGTGCGAGGTAACCCGGTAATGAAGTCCATGGTTATGTTTTCCCACTTCCATACAGGTATTTCGGGTTGGACTAGAAGTCCTGAAGGTCTTTGATGTTCAGCTTTCACTTTGGAACATGTAAGGCACTTGGAAACAAAAAATAGCGATATCCTTTTTCATGCCAGGCCACCAGTAGGTGTATCGTAGGTCTTGATACATCTTATCGGCTCCTGGGTGTACAAAGTATCGGGTTTTGTGTGCCTCTTTCATGAGGAAATCACGAAGGTTGTCGCGATCGGGAATCCATATGCGGTTTAAATAATATAGAATACCATCGGATTTGGTTTCAATTTTGAGATCAGCTCCACATGACAGCTCATCGCGTACATCATTTTCCGTTACAGAGATATGTTGGGCTGCCCGGATTCGATCCTTGATATCGGTTATGATTTGTGAACATAGAAGACGAATAGAGTTCGCATATCCCTTTCGACTGAGGCATCGGCCACCACGTTTGCCTTGCCAAGATGGTACCGAATCTCGTAGTCGTAATCGTTGAGAAGTTCGACCCATCTTCGTTGCCTCATATTCAACTCTTTTTGGTTGAAGATATGTTGGAGACTCTTGTGGTCAGTGTATATTTCATACTTGGTACCGTAAAGATAATGTCTCCATATCTTGAGAGCGAACACAACGGCTCCAAGTTCCAGGTCGTGGGTGGTGTAATTCTTCTCATGAACTTTGAGTTGCCTAGAGGCATAGGCAATCACTTTTCCTCTTTGCATCAACACACAGCCTAATCCTTGCCCTGATGCGTCGCAATAAACCACAAAGTCATCAAACCCTCAGGGAGTGTAAGGATAGGTGCGTCACAAAGCCTTTGCATTAAAGTTTGGAAGGCCTCCTCTTGCTTAGGTCCCCAAATGAAGGGTTTTCCTTTGTGAGTCAGGGCCTGAGCGGGACGGCGATACGGGAAAAATTGGCAATGAAGCATCGGTAGTAACCAGCCAAGCCAAGAAATGACCTAACTTCGATAGGGGTACGTGGCGCTTGCCATTCCTGTACTGCCTTGATTTTTGAAGGTTCAACATGAATCCCTTTGTCATTGACGACATGACCAAGGAATTGTACTTCTCCTAACCAGAATTCGCATTTTGAGAACTTAGCGTAAAGCCTTTCAGTCCTTAAGAGTGTAAGAATTAGTCGAAGGTGTCGCTCATAATCGGATTTTGACTTGGAGTAGATAAGAATGTCGTCGATAAAGACTATGACGAAACGGTCGAGGTAAGGTTTGCATACCCTATTCATTAAATCCATGAAGACAGCGGGGGCGTTGGTTAAACCGTAGGGCATAACCATGAACTCGTAATGACCATAGCGAGTTCGGAAGGCGGTTTTTGGGATATCTTCTTCGCGCACTCTAAGCTGATGATAACCAGAACGAAGGTCGATTTTGGAAAAACAGGTGGCGCCTTGAAGTTGGTCTAGAAGGTCATCAATACGAGGCAGTGGATAGCGATTCTTAACCGTTAACTTGTTGAGTTCTCTATAATCAATGCACATGCGAAACGTTCCATCTTTCTTCTTCACAAAAAGAACAGGCGCACCCCAAGGCGATGAGCTAGGACGTATGAATCCTTTGTCAGTCAACTCTTGCAGTTGACTGGCCAGCTCTTGCATCTCGGATGGGGCTAACCTATAAGGAGATTTTGCAACCGGTGTAGCGCCAGGCACAAGATCGATTCGAAATTCGACTTCTCTCACAGGAGGAAGTCCTGAAACATCGTCGGGAAAAACTTGTGGGAATTCTTTCACAATTGGAATATCTTCGAACTTTGTCTCCTTGCCTCCCTTCTTGACGACGTGAGCTAGAAATGAGACGTAGTTCTTGCGAAGATAACTTCGGGCTTGAAGGCAGGACATCAATTTGAGTCCTTTCGAAGGGGTTTCCCCAAAGATACGTAGTGTCTGACCGTCAGTGAGAGGAATACGAATGAATTTTTCGTGGCACACCACTTCAGCGTGATGCTGGCTGAGCCAGTCCATGCCGATGATAACATCGAAACTTCCCAATTTCATAGGAATTAGATCAATTAGGAAATCACGATCATTTAGGGTGAGAGTACAATCGCGTATAATAGAATTTAATGAAGTGGGTTTTCCGTCAGCAACTTCCACAGTCAGAGATTCAACGAGATTAACCCGAGGTTGGTCGAGGATAGATTCGAATTCTAAGGACACAAAGCTCTTATCCGCACCAGTATCGAATAATATGGATGCATAACTACCATTGATGAGAAACGTACCGTTGACCACATTGTTGTCAGCCCTGGCTTGGTTGGCATTGATATTGAAAGCTCTTCCTCTAGCAGGTGGAGGAGCTTGGTTGGCTTGGTTTACTGGGTTTGCTTGAGCTTGGGCATGGATGATGTTCACCAGGCGCGGGCAAGTGTTCCTGAAGTGGTTTGGGTCCCCACAATTGAAACAGGCTCGCATGGGTTGCATCACGGGGTAGTTGGGTTGGTAGTATGGTTGGGCTGCGAGTTTCGCAGGCGGTTAGAAGTAAGGGTTGATGGGCTTGGCCCACCATTTGATTTTGGGTTTGGGTTGGAGGTTGACTGCGGTTCAATCGCTGAAGGGTACGGCAGGTTTGGATGGTGTGACCCGCACGGCCGCAACTTGTGCAATGTTGGAAGGGGTTTTCAGGAGGGTGATGGTATTGACAACGGTTACACTTTGGGTGTGGGCCAGTGTATGGCCTTTTGAATGGTGCGGCTGGAGGGGCAACTTGGGTGATTGGAGCAGCAGTGATGGGAGGGTTGGTTTGGGTGACAGCAAAGTTCTTGCCATTTCGTTTCCTCTTACCAGCATACTTCGAGGATGATCCTGGGTGGTTAGGAATTGGGGTCTCGATGGGTTTTTTCCTATTCTCATCTTTGAATTTGCCGTTTCGAATGCGATTTTCAGTGAGTTCCGTAGCTAACTCCATTGCGGCTTCAAGGGTTGCAGGCGAAGTGCTTAAAACCGAATCTTGGATTTTCGAGGGGAGGCCTCGAATGTAGTGTTCGACTAGGCGGTATATTGGGGTGAACAGATTGGGGATCATCTGGTTCAACTCGAGAAATCTCTTATTGTATGAAGTGTGGTCTCCTTCCTTTTGTTTTAATGCGTGAAACTCGTCTTCTAGCTTTTTGATTTCGCTTCTTGGACAGAAGCGTCTCGTCATGATTTCCCTTAACTCTTCCCATGTTAAGGCCATGGCATCTTCAACGCCTCTCTTACCCTTTTCCGTGTTCCACCAGGTAAGGGCTACCCCAAACAATCTTCCAGCCGCGTAACGTACCTTACGGTCCTCGGGATAGTCGCAATTGAGAAAGGTGTTTTCCATCTCCTCAAGCCAGTGAAGGAGAGCGGTGACACCTGCAGTCCCTTCATACTTTGGGGGATCGTAGGACTTGAAGTGTTTGTAGGTGCATTTGGGGGTTTTGGGAGGAGGGTTGGCGACGCTTTGGTCTTCTTGGTTGGGAGGGTTGATGGGATTAGCGGTGAGGGCTTGCTGAACTTGTAACACGATGTCAGGAAGCACTACGGCCATTTGTAGCAATTTGCGTGGCCAAGCGCTCATTTGACTTTCCTGACCTTCTACCTCCACGTAATTGTCTAGCCGACATCTACAGGAACATATGTAGGAAGATTGTGAGTTCAAGAATTTTCCTAGGTGTCATGTGTCGTAAAAAGAATGAAAACAACATAACTGAAAATAATTTAACTACATCCATATGATGTCTTGGGTTTGCTCATGTTTGGGCCTACAAATGTCCCCCATACCATTGCCTGTGTAGTCATTGGGCCCCCATGACTATTGGGCTTGGTAGGATTCACATTGGTGTCGGCGGGTTAACACTCGCACCACCCGAATGAAAATCGTAAAAACATGATTGCGAGATGTATGGTCGGAGGGTGTCCAGGTGTAGACACAATGACAACTCAAAGTGGGGTTAGCTCACACGACGTTTGGTATAGCATGCTTTGGCCTAATAGGTCCTTCGTACTCTCATCGTTAGTCTCCAGGTAGGCAAACTGGTACTTTATTTAGGATTTATACGAATGCCAAGCCTAGACAGGACGTTCCGACTACCGGTACTCGTACCCTTCCACTTACTACATGCCCGTCGTGAAAACTCACTTTGATGTGATTTGAAAATTACGAAAACATTGCAAAAATCATGGAAATCGTGAGGTGTGTGCTTTCATAGGTATGACATGTTATGAGGATATGAACTATGATGAGCATTGCATATTAACATGTACTTGTGAGAGTGCTTGCATACTATTGGGTGTGAAAATAAACATGAAACATATAAACATCATGAATTTTGCATGTAACACATAAACAATTAAAATTTAATCAACTATAGTATAGGCTCTAAGGGTCTAATAACCTATCCTATATCCCTATAGTCACAAGCTCTGATACCAATCTGTCACACCCCGACCCGCAGCGGAATAAAAGATAGGGCATGATTGGGTTATCACCAAAGCTCATGATATTTACTAAGAAGTTTCATATTTATTAAATTCAAATTACAATTTAAATATCCAACCGACAAAATTCATACAAATACAATAAAAATCTAAATGTTTGTTCCAACGCAATAACTTGTTTATTCTGCTAGGCCATCCTAAGTGTTTCATTCCTTAACTTGATCACCTGTATCATGTGTAAAACAGAGGAGATTTTGGGTCAACAAAAGTTGGCGAGTGAACCTTGATAAAACATTTTAAATAATTGCTTATTTTGTTTATTAAAGAAAATTGTGCATAAATCACATGTGAGCAAATATATATATGTAACAAAAAACAAACCACATTGAATGAATATATGGCATGGATGATGATGTATCTGAGATCAAGGCTCAATCAAACGAGAGCCGATCTAATGAGGCACCTGATGCTCAACCCGTATCCCACGAGGAACTGATGGGCCTAATGAAATGAGTGCACTGAAATGATAAATTGAATCCACATAAACCACACAACAAGTAATTCACATTTGATCATGAAATGATACAAGCACAAGTGTTTAAATAATATAAAGGAATGATACGACACATGATACACCCCAAAACGTGATTAAAACGGGGAATTTGTAGAGATTCACTCACCTTAGTGCGTATTGTTGAATGGTAAGGAGAGCGCACGAGTTGGGAATTAAATCAACGAGAAAGTAATAACCTAGAAATAATAACGCGATAACTCGGTAAATAAATTAAATTAATATTTAGGTTAAAATCCTTTGTTTAGGTTTTTAGGTTATTTTTGTGGATTGTGTTGATATTCTAAACCCTTGAAAATGTATATTTTTAAACCTTTTATTTGATTTTTTTCTTTTAATAAAAACCTTATAATTAAAATAATAAAAATAAAATAAATAATAAAAAAATTAAGAAATAAAAAAAATCTTGTCAGTCTGACAAGCTGACTTGTCAGACCGGTTCGATCGTATTGCAGGTATGCGCGTGGTGAGCTCGAACCCGTGACCTCTCGGTTGCGTGCACGCAGCTCTTCCAACTGAGCTACGTGTCTAACCCGAAAGAATCTGGATTTTAATTATACTTATACACTTTTTAGGTTTATCAGATTTTAATAAATCTTTAAAAAGGAATAAACTGATCCGACCGCTGTGTGGAATGGGATTCGATCCCGTGACCTTGAGTACGTTGTGCACCCAGCCCAACCAACTGGGCTGGGTGTTTAATCCGACAATACTATCATTTTAATTATATTCATACAGTAATTATGTTTATACAGAAATATGGATTTAAAAAGGTTTGAAAGTGGTCGGGCCAGGTGTATATAAGCGTGGATTCGAACCTGCGACATACGAGTGTGTTTGCACACAGTCCACCACTGGACTGTGTGTCTAACCTGTTTGAAACTTATAATTTAAATATATAAAACACGGGTTTCGCTTCGTCTCCTTCAATTAAAATTTTTTTAACCCAACCTGCTCTCGCCGGTTTTTAAATCTGATTCACCATTTATTCGTTAAGTTAATTACATAGAATTCGAAATAAAAGAATGAGGGTCTACCGAATATACTGAGTCGGCGGTGACTTGTTTCCGGCAACCTGCTGTATTCCGGCGAAGGGAGGATTCCAGTGACTGCGGCGGTTTTCCGGTGGAACAGGGGGGAGGGGGTGTGTGAGCAGGGAAGGACTTGGGGTTTAGCGAGTTGGAGTCGGTATTTATAGGTGAAAACAGGGGGTGATGGATTTTGGTTTTTGGAAACAATTCGAGTGATTTATTCACAAGTTTAATGCGGATGGATTTGGATTTGGAATTGATCGACGCGGTGATGCCAGCCGGACTCCAGAATAGCAAGATTGGCGGGTTCGCTGATTTGAATTTGCAGGAAACATCGCTACGGTTCATGTATATATATATAAGTTTATTCGAACTTCTTAACAAAAGATGCGTGTGTCTCGCTGGTGCTTGTTGTTTGTGGTTACTCGGGCGACCCGGGTTTGATTCCCGGTTCACCTATTTTTCTTAATATATTTTTTTATTGCTTTTTAATTATCTAAATATTTATTATTTAATTGGTTATTTATTAAGATTATTTTTAAACACTAATTATCATTATTTATATAAGAAATATAAAAATAACCGAACGACAAGAATAAATACACTTTGATTGATAATTTGGGCGGGCTTTCGAAACCCGATTTATGCAAATGTTACAAAAACGGTGCAAAGTTTGCAAACGGTGAGAAAGGATGTAGGAGCAACTCGTGGCGCGCGCTACAAATTATTTGAAGGGGCATTTTTCTCTTTTTACCTTGTCTATTAATTTTCTCCCTTTTTTTATCTTTACACTGCCCTCATGTAGGGTGTGGAACATTTTTTGGCGTTTAGTTAACATTTTACTAAACAAATATGATGGCGTTTTTTTATTTGTTTTTAGAAAGGATTCAAAGTAAATATCATGGCGTCTTATGATCATCATAATTCATTTATAAAATTAGACAAACATTATAATGAAAACGAAACAAAAGATTCCGTTGTTTATGAAGGATTCCATGTAAATATGATGGCGTTCATAGCGTCTTACGATGATCATAATTAATTCATAAAATAAAACAAATATTACAATGAAAACGAAATAAAACATATCAAATTAATACTCTTCATCGGATGGGATTACATCTGAGATGTATCCATCGCTTTGCTTGTCATTTTCATTAGACTCATCATCATTAACTACGTTGGCGTTTAACGCCATCAACCGATTCAGCCTGCCCCACATTCTAGATTTAAACATAATCACAATCCTGTTTGTGATAGTGTTTGAAGGTGTTAAATGACATAGTTGGTCAAGGAAGTGAACATTCGCTGCATTCAGCATTTGGTCCATTGTGAATGTACTCTCCTCTCCGTTGCTATATACAACTATTACGATCCTTAATGTTTCATTCAAACTCCAACTGGTAACAGTTTATTGCACATAACCATCATCATCCTCTTGAAATCTTCTCTTTAATCTTCTTATTACTGTTTCAGTTCTTTCACGGTTATTGGTTATTGGAACACCCAGGGCAAGAATATCCCTTTTAACTACCTCATCCATGCCAAGTATGGCGTTGATGGTTTTGACCTTCACCCTTCTTCTGTCTAAGAACTTTAGAACGAATCGTCTATCCAATCGTTCAAACCACCATGAGATAATGTGTCCCATTTTTGTTCGTTATTTTTGTTTGCCGTTTTATGGTTTTCTTGGAGTGGTTCAGTAATTATAGCGATAGACCTTTGTATTCGTAGCTTTTCTACTTATATAATGGTGTTCTCTTGGCGCCAAACATAACATAATGGATTGATTATATTTTTTGGATAAAAATCAAATACAAATACCCTTATCATACAAAATGTACGAACAGGGTGAAAAGGTAAAAAAAACGCGGTGGCGTTTTCATAATTATTTACTCGTAAAGTAATTATCAAAATTACCCTACAAATGATCTTGTAGGGTAATTTTGATCTTGTACGGTAATTTTGTCAAATGATCTTATAGGGTAATTTTGATCTTGTAGAGTAATTTTGTAGAGTATCATAATTGCTCTACAAATAGTCTTGTATGGTAATTTTGATCTTGTAAGGTAATTTTGTAGAGTATCATAATTACTCTACAAATGATCTTGTAAATTAATTTTAACTGTATGTTGTTTGATAAACTTGTAAAGTAATTTTGATACACTTGTAGAGTAATTTTGATAATTACCCTACGTGCAAATACTTACAAAAATGTCACCGTGTTTTTTTTGCTTTTTCATGCCTTTCGTACATTTTGTACGATAAGACTCTTTGTACCTGAACTTTCCCTATTTTTTGGTGCCAAAAGAATAAAATGTATTTCATTATAGTGAAAGTACTGTATGATGTGACGATTCATTCCCTGAACAGAGACTGAAAAGGGGTGAGGAGGTAGATAGATATGATGTATCTAGTATTTTGTCGTTTTTATAATATAGCATTAAAATGTTCTTTTGTATGTTTTTTTGGCGTTTTTATATAACATACATATAACCTAAATTGTGTTATATTGTACGGCATTATGAAACATGGATAAAATATACAGATGATTTATTATATAACATGCTAATGTAAACGAAAACAATAGTTTGTGAAATATATGGCATTTTACTGTTGGTGATAACATAAGCATACAAGGGTAATTAAAAATAACATGTAAGTATGGCGTTTTAACCAACTAATCTACTTAGCCATCCTTTTTTCAATCCTTTGTAATCATGATTTGTACAGTTCCGTTATTGTTTCTTTCCTAAGTTTAAGAATATGTTTAATGATTTTATTAATCCATTTCTTCTTTCATTTATCTCATGCAATAAGATTTTGCTGTGTATTTGATTCTGAGGTCATTTAGCTATTTGGTTTGTAGGTCATTTGGGGCGTTTTCTATTGCTAAACCTCTATGCCCAACCAGACATCTTCCCCATATATGTTTCCATATGCCTCATCGTAAATAGCCAACAGTCAACGCTGTTTGACATTGTTCTCCAATCCATCTTCTGCCTCACAATTTTGGCCCTTTTCATCCTCCGACACATGGGTAGTTTTTCAGATATCAAGTAGTTTGCAAAAACATATCACTGTCCAGTTTGACATTTCTTGCAAACTCAGTATGGCGTTTTAAATAAAAGTTGTAACATAGTATGAAGTTTTCAAGGGAGTTACCATTTTTCCAACGACGCCAAAATATTTGTCTTCAATACCGAGATTATCTTCAGTAGCACTGTTGTCTAAGACATCAACTTTATATGACTGCAGATTGAAGGAGATAACGTAGAAATGTTTTGCCCGTAGTATTGGGATGAAGACCATATCATAATGGTTTATCTTTCTATCTTTCAGATTACCTTTGAAACGAGCGTCTGTCAAAACAATTTCCATGTTTTGATTGAACTCATGGTTTTGGTCATCTTCAGATTTTGATATGTCGGGGTATTGTGTAATTTTTTATGTGAACATTTTATTAAAATAAAACTTTGTGATAATTTGATGACATTAAGTTATTCAGATAATCACTTACAATCATTATTTGAGTGCACAATAATCTTGAGGGTGATTTAAGGGCGTAAAATCTTTCTTCATAGTTTAGTATGTACCCATAAGATTGGACACGACTGTTGTGTGCATATAATCTAGGCCTCATGCTCTCAAATATAATCCTTGGGAGATCCTGCTGATCTGTAATCCTAAACACTATATCCCTGAAAAATATCATATGATGTTTAAGTTTTAGCATTACATTTCTAAGAATGTAACGTTAATTGCGTTTTATTATCAGACTATGGCGTTTTATTATCATTATTTAACTTGGATGTTATTTAGATTATAAATGGCGTTTTTACAAACATGCAACCACAAAACAATGGCGTTTTTAACAGTTAATGACTCTGTAGGTTTTCATAGCATTTTTTATTCTTGCAACTCCAACCTATGGCGTTATATGAGTTATGAAATGTACATAGCATGGATAACCACATCTAGTAAATATGTAGGTTGAAATATTGTTCTCATGTGTCTCCCTTGTTGCATTTATAACCACCAGCCTTTTGAGATAAGAGGCCAAGCATTCCCTTGATGGTTGTGACTTTCTTTTCCCATCTTTAGCCACAATCTCCTCCACGTCATCATCTTTATCATCATTTTCATCATCATCACCCTTTTCATGTCCACATCATTCTTCTGCTTTCAGAATTGTTGTATGTTGAATCATCTTTCCTATGTCTGGTGTGCTTACTTCCCCATCCTTTTCCCAATCCCCTGCCTTTTCTGGCGTTTTGCTAGATGATGTTTAGTTGGTATCAATAGCTCAAAAGAAGGTACATCTGATTTTTGTGGCCCAATAGCTATGGCGTTTTCACTCTCTGGTTTTTTGGATGTCACTCCTTCTTCAAGCCTTTGCATGAGAGTCTTCCTACCTTCTTCACTTTGAACAGATACTGGGTTTTCACTGTGTTGCTTATATGGCGTTCCATCAAACACTGCACCCTGCTGGTCAACACCCTCGGTCACAATCTCCCTTTCATTTTTTTTTCCAATTGAGACAGGAAAGCATCAGTAAAGTATGTCTCGGTGACAGGCTGTTGTATATCTTTTGGCGTTTTATCAAAGGCTACAACAGTGGCGTTTTCAAGTTCAAAGATGAGATTTTAATTGTATTTTGTTTCTGTTTAGAGAATAACAGGGTCTTGATTCTTGTTTTAGTCATCCATTGGCGTTTTATCAAATACAGGGACCTTGGGTATATCAGGAGCAGGTTCGAGGTGTTTTTTCAAAGCTGTAACTATTTCTTCCACCATCTTTGGGCAATCAATATCTCTTTTCAATTCAACCATCTGCTCTAGATCTTGTCTTTACATTCCCAAAATCTCACTTACATTCCTAAACACTGTTCTTTCACCATTATACCTTACAATTTCATACTCCAGCCTCTTGCAATTACAATCCCAACTTTTTATATCAGTTTCATCAACATCTTCATCAGTGGCATTTTCTTCTGACCATATATATTCTTCTTCAACACCACCTGCAGTCTCATCTCCACTCTCACATGCATGACCAGTTTCAGCCTTAAGTGTAGCCTCATGCATTCCCACCTTCAACAGACATGGCGTTTTGGTCAATGCCACATGCAGCCTCAGTTGTAGTCATGGCGTTTTGGCCACCTTCATCTTCATTTTCACATTTTCCTGCTATTGGGTTATCTACCATGGTGTTTTCATTGTTACTAGACTCAACCACATCATTATCTTTCTCTTCCCTTTCATTTGTCCCTTCTTTGGCGTTCTAATCCATATCTTTTGAAATGATTTTTAACAAATCCAAACATTTTGAATATTTGATATGCACTCGTTTGGATGTTGAACCTTTGATTGATCTACTAAAACCTTCATCTTCTTGTAAGATTCCTCTAACTCTTTGTAGGCAAAATCTAACTTTTCAGCCATTGCTGTCAAATGAGAAAAAGATAATTAAGCATGGCGTTTGTTTTTTACTTGTCTGTGTGTGTGAAATTTTTTGATGGATAACATACCTCTTCAGCTTCATACATGGTTTTTTTTTCCACACCAATGTTGTCATGTTTTCACCAGCATCTTGTTCATCATGTTGTGTTAAGACTGTTTATAGAGCATGATTCCTTGATGATGATACTTCAAGCACCCTATTTTGGCTCTCTAAATCATCTGCAACAACCCTTTGAATATAAGCTTCTTCTTGCTCATCATCCTCTTCATCACAAATGGTCGTGGCGTTTTAGACTATAGTATTGAGTTCTATATGACTATGGCAAACATCATGATCAAAATTAGCATCATCATCAACCTCATCATCAACATTATCAACTTCATCTTCCTATTCATTATCAGCATCATCTTCATCTTCATTATCAACATAATCATCTTCATTCTCCACATCATTATCATCATTATTATCAGCATCACTACCATCATTATCATCTTCATTAACCACCGCTTCAAATTTAGTCTTCTTGGTATTTGGCGCTTTTGAACAACTGTTTCAATATGTGGCTTCCTAATCTTCCTAACAGATGTTTTAATTATAGCCTTCACATCATGGTGTTTTTGGTTAGTTCCATATATACTTTTCATCAACACGTTCTCGAACATTTCCAGAATTCTCACAGTGACCCACTCAGTTGGGTAACCTTTTTTTCTTTCTAACCTTTTTCTATCGCAAAGATCATTCACCAAAGTAAGCTGTAATAAAAGATATTAATTTTCAAGTTTTTATTTAGCAAACAATGTTGTATAAAAAATTTTCGTATTGTAAGTACGATCAAGGGCCCTGTGAAATGTTTTATTGGCGTCCTTGGATTTTTTACTTGTTGTAAACACTCAATTAGATAATCACACCATTTCATTTGGTTGATTTGAATGTTTGGTTTAACATTGTGCAAAAATTGTTGCTTTACAACAATGTTATCACTTGCATGCCCAATGATAGTGAAGAATGCAACAAGGAAATTTAGATAGAATTTCTCTAGTAATCATTCATCGCAGGTAAAATGTCATCAAAGTATGCCTTCATACCTAGTCTTTAATCCAGGTTGTCCTTATAAACTGTCCTCTCCATTCAGCCACTACTTTGTCGTTCTTTGATAATCTTTTGGCCATCATGGCGATGTTTCCATTTGGTATACCTGTTAAAGAGAATATCAACTCCGCATTGATATGTATCATATGGTTGCCGACAATTAAATTGTTTGTTTCTGCATTGTTATTTGTCCACAAGCCAGTACCTAAGCATTGTTGGTATACTATCTATCTTCATGTTTAGGGCATCACCAAATCCCATGTGTTGTATTGTTTGTGTTTGATTTGCATTAAAATTGACAAACTAACCAGTCAAGTTTGTATGTTTCACCCTTAAAAAAACTCTAGTCTCACTGAACTGATAATAAGGTTCTTCTTGAACCTAAACATTTTGGCTCAAAGCCTTTCTTTCTTGGTGTTTTGGCCCATTCGTGTGCATATTATCTTGATTTTCAAACGATCTTCGCCTAAAAACAAGATAAAATTCATTGGCGTTTTCACAAACAGCTTTACATTGACTTTATATGGAGATTTTAAAGTTTACATATACAAATAACAAAGTTACTGCTTATGGCGTTTTCACCGTTCACTGAAAGTATACATGTAAAAGGTAAATTTATTTAAGTTCATTGTTCCATAACACATCCTATATGGCGCTCAAAATTTATACAATACATATAGCAGTAGTTGGCATTTTTAGGTCAAATATATTTCAAAGTTAACCTTATATGGCGTTTACAAACACACAAGATAGTTAACATGTACAAGTTTCATAATAACCATATGTTGGCGTTTTAAATGACACAAAATGTAACGATTGCAACTTTGTTTTGATGTTGCCTTCTTCATTTGTCCGTCAGTTCTTTGGCATTTACAATGAGGTGACTTTCTAGTTTCCTTTCCTCTATAAACACACAAATATTGTTGAAATTAAAACGTCAATAACATCAAATAACTAGTATAATCTACAACCCAGTTAACTGACTTTGTTTTCCACTTTTGGATCGTGATTGATCTTCAGACGCCATAATATAAGTCTTTGCGTTAATCTAGGGTTTTCGTGTTTTCCGTAGAAGTTGGGGAGATTTTTGTGGGAAGTTTACATGTTCTGGTGTTATTTGTAAGGTTGTGTATATGCACAAATACCTTTTTACCCTTAATGAAGTCCACGCACGTTTGAAAGTTATAGATATTTACAAAAACGTCACCGTGTCAATTTAGTCCTTAGATTATATTGATCCAACAGCTGTGAAACATTTTCCTGTTTTCACACTTTGGGGCGTTTTCCCCAGATCTTGCCCAATATATATATATATATATATATATATATATATATAGAAAATCAATTTAAATGAGAAAACTATTTTAAATGAGAAAACAAAAAAAACTACTTAAAGACACACCAATTTTTTCCCCTAAAATTTGCTATTTTTAATTTATGAATTATTTTTAAAAAAATAAGTACTACACATGTGCATTAATGAGAAAAAAACCTAAACCCTTAACTCACCCTGACACCGCTACCCTCTAAAAACCTAAACCTCCACCCCTCAAAAAAACCTTAAACGTAAACCCCACAAAAACTAAACACCCCCTTCCACCAAAACCCTAAACCCCCTCCCACCCGACCTAGAAACCTAACCCTAAACATGAAATCTCCAAACATTAACCCTAAAAGCTAAACTACACCTAAACCTTAAACCAAAAGACTAAATTGCATATGCAACATATGCATATAATGCACATTTGCAGTACTAATTTTTTTTTAAATTTATTTTTATACATTAAAAAATGTGATTTTTTTATAAAATATTGTAAAAAAAGTTGGTGTGAATTTCAGGCTTTTTTATAGTCTTTTTTTTGTTTTCTCATCTATATCTAGTTTTCTATTATCCTCTTCATTATTATATATATATATATATATATATGTGTGTGGGGTGTGTGTGTGTATGTATATATATGTGTGTATATATAAACTAAACGTAATTTTAATAACATTATACGTGTGCTTCGATTACTTGTACATTACTAATAAAATATTCACAACTTGGTTCTAAGTACAGTTTATATCTTGACGTAGATAAAAAAAACATGTCACAACAACATACTCGAAATTGTATAAAACATTGTATTTTAAAAGTTATAAGAAAAACATAATATGTTTAAAAGTAATTATGATAATAAAATATTATAATAATAGATTTAAAAATATCAAAACCCCAACAAACATAGACTTTTAATGTTTTGTTAATGTTAATTTGCATAAGTTATGATTTAAATTACGATTATTAGATTACAACCTTTTCGATATGTAAAATCGAACCGACCACAACATATTCTCCTAGTCATAAGTACATGAAAATATTTAACATGACATCATTGACTTGATAATCAATCTAACCATGTTAAGCAAATCATTTAAAAGTCAAGTCTTGGAGATCATACTTACCATTGTTTATCTAATGAAAAAGCAAAAATATTACATAATAAAATATTCCAAGTTTAACATTTCCATTAAATTAAAATAACAATAATTCCTAACTGAAAACAGAAACTTTGTTGGCGTGTAGGTAATACTATTGGTTATCCTTCTTCTACACCATAGGAAATGTACATACTTGACCAATATACCATTATTTCGTTGTCATCTTCCATCTTATATTATATCATTATATTATTTTATTTTATTAAAATATTCAAGAAATCACATAATATCTGTCTATGTAATTTATAAACTCACCAAGCACTCCTTCTACAAAACATTTCATTTTTTCCTTTCTTTCTTTCTTTCTTTTGAGAGCACAAAAACTTTGTCTCTCTGTTTATATTCCTTTATTATTAGTATTATTTTTTCTTAATTAATAATAAAAAACTGTCAGTAGTTGTGATCTTGGAGTCTTGAATCAATCAAATCAAATGGTATTAGTCGCAAGAAGAAAGAGCACCGGAGACGACGGAATGCAACTGCAATTGGGTAAATATGAGATCGGAAGAACACTCGGTGAAGGCAATTTCGGCAAAGTTAAGTACGCTAAAGACATCCAAACCGGTCATCCTTTTGCCGTCAAGATCCTCGAAAAAACCCGGATCAAGAACCTTAATTTCTCAGATCAGGTTGGGTTTTTTTTTTAAAAAAAAAACAAAAATTTGATCTTTTTCATCTGGGTGTGTTGTAAAGTTGCTTGATTGCATGTGGGTTATGTTAAAATGGTGATTTTAGGGGTTTGGGAATTGGGTTTGTGATAAAGTTTTGATCTTTATCTTCAATCAGTTTCATGTTTTCATCTGGGTGTGTTGTAAAGTTGCTTGATTGCATGTGGGTGATGTTAATATTGTGATTTTAGGGATTTTGGGAAATGGGTTTGTGATAAAGTTTGTCTTGATGCAGATAAAGAGGGAGATTGCTACATTAAAGATCTTGAAACATCCTAATGTTGTTAGATTACATGAGGTATTTTTGTAAACATATGTTTGATAATATCTTTTTTTAATTAAATTTATTTAGTTTGATTATATCTTTTTTTGTAAACATATGTTTGATTGTTTAATACTGAGTCAAAGAACATGGATGAAGATAGGAAGGAAGCAAATTGGGGACGGTGGTGGGTCAGGAACTCAAGAAAGTTAAATTGGATAATATGTTTCGTGTAATGGATGATTGGAATAGAATAAAGTTAAATAAAATAATATAAATAAACAAGAGGACACCCTTTTTTATTATAATCATGATAATAATTTAGGTCTTTAAGATGTATTGTAGAGGTTAATCTAATGTCTTATCTTGCTTTGACAGTTAAGATATAGCAAGTTGGATGTAACTTTGCCACGTCGTTTCTAGTGACGAAACCAGGAATTTTTAACCGGGGGTCATGATATATATTTATTTAAAAAATTGACTAAGATATTATATATGTATATATATACATAGAGAGAGAGAAAATAAACAAAACTAATAAACATAAATGAAAAAGTTAAATCAAATGGAAACTTGGTTTTAACTAAATCATAACTACTTGAAAATAAACATAAACCGAAACGATAAATCAAATTGAAACAAGTTTTTAAGTAAATTAAATAACTAAAATGATAAAATGAAAGTAAAAACTTCGAAAGGAAAGGAATAAAAACTCCCTTTTCAAACTTCAGAAAACATAAAGAAAATAAAAAGAGTAATAAAATATTAATTTATTTTTGAGGTACGGTGTAGATTAGAGTTGCACAGCACCCAATATTCCTTTTCTTTTCGTGTTTACTTCTTCTTCTTCGCGCAGCTCCTTACAGACCGGAAAAATTTCAGATCCAACCTTCATTTTTTCTGGTTTATTTTATATGATTTAATGACAAGTTAAAGGGTCAAGACCCAAGAAAACACCAAGAAACTCCTCAATGTTGGATCTCCGGTGAAGAAAAGCCAGTCGGCCGGAGGGTCAATGGACCCCCCGGAGCCTCCTCTGGTTCCGCCAATGGTCGTTTCATATTAACAAAAGGGCATATGATATGATTGACTTTTTTAATTTTTGTTAATTTTTTTAAGACAATATGACTTTTATTCATGTTTGTAATTCATAAACATGAACTTGTGGTTCAGGTATTGGCAAGCAAAACCAAGATTTATATGATTCTTGAATATGTCAATGGAGGTGAATTATTCGATACGATTGTAAGCAAGATGATACCTTATTATTATTTATTATTATTATTATTATTATTATATTATTAATATTAGCTTAGCTTATTGTACAAATTTGAAGGGTATTAAGTAAACAAATGTTGAATTTCTTTCTGATAGGCATCGAAAGGTAAGCTATCCGAATCGGATGGCAGAAAGTTGTTTCAACAACTGATTGATGGGGTCACTTATTGTCATGATAAAGGAGTCTATCATCGCGACCTTAAGGTCAATAGTTTCTCCTATCCTCCCCTATCATACCATCAAGATCCTACAACAGTCATTAAATGTGGCATTTGTGACCAATCTAATAATGCATCGGTCGGTGTTTGATAAGTCATATTATTGACAGGCTGGCTCGGTAAAATAAAAAAAAAAGTTGGATTAATATTGTATAATCACATTTTAACACAGTAATTTTTTTCTGAGGTAAAATATTCATACAAAAGAATTTCCGGGGTTCACCTTCACTTACCCGTTTTAACCCATTAAACATCCAGTCTGCCTGCCAATTTTGCCACCTGTCATGATCATGGTGTGTACATATATAGATGGGACTGACACAATACTGGTTTGAGTAACTGCAGCTAGAAAATGTTCTTGTTGATGCTAAAGGAAGCATCAAGATATCAGATTTTGGCCTTAGTGCACTACCCAGCATTTAAGGGTATGTAGAAAATATGGTGTGTGCATTTAAGGGCATTTATGTTTCTTATAAAGCAGATACTAATAACATGTTTATGATTTATTAGGATGACGGGCTACTGCATACAACGTGTGGGAGTCCTAACTATGTTGCTCCTGAGATTCTTTCCAACAGAGGGTATGACGGCGCAACATCGGATACTTGGTCATGTGGGGTCATCTTATATGTTATCCTTACAGGGTATCTACCATTTGATGACAGAAATCTAGCAGTTCTCTATCAAAAGGTGTGTATGTGTGTCTGTGAATAGAAGTTGAAAGCTTTTCTCGAACTCTCGATATCGTGGAGTTTCTTTCTAACATAATTTCATTTCGGGCATTTCTAGATTTTTAAAGGGGATGTGCAGATGCCCAAATGGTTACCTTTGGGGGCAAAGAATTTGATAAAGAGAATTCTTGATCCTAACCCTAAAACAAGGATAACAATGGCAGATATCAAAGCAGACGAATGGTTCAAACAGGATTATGTTCCTGCAATTATTAACGATGAAGATGTGCCTATTGATGATGAAGTTTTATCAATACACGAAGCGGTACGAAATCAGACGTTACTTCATCTTTTATTCCCCCTTCTTGAAAATGTCGATTTCTGAGTCCTTGTTTCGGTTTTGGTCGTTGCAGCCAACGGATTCAGAAAAAGATCCAGAATCACCTATTCATATTAACGCTTTTCAACTCATTGGGATGTCTTCAAGCTTGGATCTTTCTGGGTTCTTCGAGAAAGAGGTAAGAGAATTATTTTGAATTTGGTTTGCACAACTTTAACCTGATATCGAACAAATCTCACGCTTCGTTTATTTCAGGATGTATCTGAGAGAAAGGTGAGATTTACATCCACATATTCTCCAAGAAAATTGCTCAAAAAGATCGAGGATACGGTATCACAAATGGGATTTGGAGTTCAAAAGAAAAACGGAAAGGTCAGTAATGACCTGTTCTAACTCTTGCCAAACAAAAATAACAAACTCGATTCAAGTGTTTTGAGTTTGCTGAAAAGTTGTTTGTTGTGTTTAGTTGAAGGTGGTACAAGATCACAAAGCCAGGAGGAAGTCATGTAATTTATCCGTTACAGCAGAAGTAAATACTCAAAACTCAACACCATCCCTCACCTGAAAATCGACATAAATCCCTTATGAACATTTCTTGTTTCTTCTTGTTGCAGGTTTTTGAAATCAACCCATCATTGTATGTAGTTGAATTAAGAAAAAACAACGGCGAATGTAGTGAATATAGACAGGTACTCTCTTGTCCGTCGCAGATACACATAATAAAATTATCTTATTCGTCCCATGATCCATTAATATGGATTATGACCCGGCCCATGGATCAACCCGTCTAATTTTTTTTTATCTCCGCAGCTATGTGACAAGGTGTTGAAGAATTTCGGGGTGTCAAGAAGTCAAGAACATTTGGCAGCAAAGTTGCTAGAAGCTTCATAGGGTTTTCGGATCCCGGTTTCATATGAATATATGTATATAGGAGATCAATCTTCAATCTATATTGAAGAGAGGAAAATATTAGCGTTTTATTTGGTTTTTTATATGAATGTGATTATCAATTCGATGTAAGTGTAAGTATAGAAAACCTGCTAAAAATCTGGAACTAGTTCATACATAGTGGAAGATTTGTTGGTTTATGGTATAGGAACATTTAGATGGATAGAGTTTGTAATGTAAACATATGAAATTAGTTTGTGTATATTGATGCATATTGTTTTTTTGTCAATCTTATTAAGCAAATGAAACTAGTGCGTGTGTTTTGGTGTAGACATAGGTTGATACATATCTAATCCAAATCTAGCTCAATGTTTGGGGATTTTCTAACTATGATCAACACCTAAACCAACCTCATTTGGTTATCTATTTGGACATTTCATGTCACTGAAAAGTCATTGGAGTTTTGAGTTCTTTGTTGTCATTTTCATCCAAAACATTCAGTTTATTTGTCTTTTTCCTCCCTTTTAAATAAGGGTAAAATGATCAGATTTTTTTAATTTATTATAATAAAATATTAAAAGACCATATTGCCCTTCATTAAAAAATAGAAAAAAAACAAAAAAAAACTGGATGTTAACCAAAAAATCTGACCAGATTTTGATTTTGGATGAAAATGGCAACAAAATTAAAACCACAGATACCCAGTTTCAAAAGATTTGAGTTTTGGACTAAAGTGACAAAAGTGATCAAACCTCAATGACCATTTTGGCAGTTTACTCTTGTTAGAAAATACAAAAGGTGATACTTAAGGAGAAAGTGATTGGGAGATCGGATGGTAGTTGTGCTGAGCGCAGTGGTTGCCAATGATCAGAGATTACCAATGATCAGGTAATGCAGGCGGTGAGGCGACGAATAATAAAGTGACGAGAAAAGAGGGGTTAGGGTTTTAAATTTTTGTTTCTTTTAGTATCAGGGTAAAAGGGGCATTTCACATAGAACTAATAGAGATAATGTAACAACCTAGTTCTTGGCATACTCTATGGTCTAGGATCATATAACATAAATAGGGCATATACAATTATAAAGGTATACGGCAATATACATGTACAAAAAGCAATTCATTGTTCGACACTTTTCGGCTATCTATATGTAGTATACAGTGTATAAAATGGTATAGTTAATCGGTATTGTGATATTATTGGGAAACAATGGGATAGTTAAACGGATGGGAGAAGAAGCCTGATTGCTCTAGTTGATTCAAGCCCATATACAAGGGTATCCGAATGGTATACAACCGTATAGAGTTGGCCAAGATTATATATGCGGCGTATAAAAGGATGTTATGTTATATATAAGGTATTGAAAGTGATGTATATAGTCATTTAACAATTTCAGAATTTACATATAGGGATATATGGATGTATAAATGGATTAGAGCTATATAGATTGTGTATGGGTGATACACTTACGAGGAATAAAATATTGTTGTTACAGGGATCAACGAATTTAAGAAAGGACTCGTACCTTAGAACGTTATTAAGGTACAAGTAAAATGTATACGTTTAAATATGGTGTGATGTGAACGAGTTGATTTACTTGATAATAGTCAAATTAAGGATTTCTTATGGATATGTTCATGACTTAATAACTAGACAAGGTGTATGGTCTCATTTGAGACTATGAATCACATGGGTTATGTCATCATTCAGGTTAAAAAGGATAACATGTGCAGTTATGTCATCATACGAGCTAAAGGATCACATAAGCAGTTTATGATCATACGGGTTAAAATGATCACATGGGCAGTTATATGATCAAACGGGTTAAAAAAAATCACATGGACACTTATGTTATCATATGAACTCATAAGGATCACATGGGTGGGTCTTGGGGTGTAAAAATACATATGGGTTATTACCAAAAACTAGACGTTGCTCGTGATCATGTCTCGAGGTGAAGTTTCGAACATGCTTTTCGTAAATATTGGGGTTAGTTTGTTCTTTGTCAAACTTGTTAAATAAATACGTTGGTTATCAGTCGACGTGACGCATTTGTTAGCTTCTGAAACCACTAGCATTGGAGATGGTGTAAGGACCACTTTTGATTATTATTTAAGGACTTACGTGGTAGACCTTCATGTTATAGATATCTACCTTCACATTAACTTACAAACAAAATAATGGAATCATTTCTTTAATGTGGTTATTTTTAAAATAGTATTTGAATAATAATAAAAATAATAATAATAATAATAATAATAATAATAATAATAATAATAATAATAATAATAATAATAATACTAATAATAATAATAATAATAATATGCTCTATAAATTATAACACATAATGAAGCTTACTGTTGTCGATTCTCTTACTATAATTAACATCTAGATCCACACCTCATTTGTGGTTCTTTATTTGAAACTTTCATGTCAATCAAAGTTATGGATTATTTGTCGAAAACACTATGTGTTGTTGAGTTTAGTAAAGGAAAGAAAAGAAAAGAATAGAAAGAAGAGAAATGAAATTTAGTAGAGATGAGAAAAGAAGTGAAAGAGAGATATAATTTAATTTTGTGTTTTTGAGGTCGAAGAACAGAAAAATAAGTAAAGATTTTATGTATTCACGAGTTGATATGAACGGGGAGTAAGGTATAATTTTACAATTATACCCTTCTTGAGTTTTACAATAGATTAATTGGAAGAGCAAAATGGTAAATGGTAAAACATTATACTTGTCTTCCTTTCACTCTCTTCCATTTTGAAAGGAAAGTTACGAAGAAAGATCTTTTTTCCACTTCTATCCACTTCCTTCCGTTAATAAAACTTCGGACAAAAATATTTTTACTTTATTTCCACTTGTTTGTGTTAGTAAACTCAGAAACACAAGAGGTGGCAATTAAAGAGAAAGGGGTTCGGAGAGGGCTTGGTGAGTATATATACCCGAATCAACCCTTTTAAAGGATGATATTTCCCTCTTTTGTATGAACATTACAATCCGAAGGGTGCTGGATGGTTGTCATGCACAGCGGAATAACAAACACTTGCTACGATGTCTCATGGGATTACCACTAGTTTGAAGTCGTCCGACTTTGTGTGAGATTATTTGTGATCAGGCATCCATGTATTAGGACATCAGTGATTTCAACTTGGTGGCAAAGAAGAAATCAATAGGTGAAAGAGAACCAAGGATTGTACTTACTTTTTTTTTACAATAAAAGTAATATGGGTATTTCACATTAAAATAACTAGCAATCTAGCATTTTAGTATTTGTTTCAGACTTTCAGTTACCAAATGCGTTATGGTTTCACTTGCAAACTAGTGAGGACCAATCCTTATTTTCCATAGATAAAGAAGAAAACCCATAAAATATGTAATACCATATCGCCTATTCGTGCAATTAACGCTTAGTTTATTTATTTTAGTTAAAAATGATAAATAAATATAAAAGAACTGAGACCACATTCATATAATATCTAGCAAGTAAATTGATTATTTTAAAAACTTATACGTACGTCATGTCTTAATTTTGAGGACCAGTAATCTTATAACTTATAACTATAGGTATGATATTTTAGCTTCAAATAAAATTAATCCATAACTTTCAATAGTTATTAAAGAACATTAAATGCAGAACTAATTTTCTTTTTATAATATTATATATTCACAAGAGTATATTAAATTAAAATCAATGATAAGGTGTGGCTTATAAACAATTAACACATAGGTTGTTACTTTCCATACATTTCACCAGTCACTCCTCACTAGACGTTAACGTTTACTAGAAGCAAGTATGTAGGGTATGTTTGGAAACAGTAGCTGTTTGTTGATAGCTGAAAGCTGGTGGCTGGAGGTTAGAAGCTGGTGGCTGAAGGCTGGAAGCTGGTAGCTGTAGTTGTAGCTTTTTAGATATATTTAGGTGTTTGGCAGAGTAGTTGGAGCTTTTAATAAAATGTATAAAATGACCAAAATGGACATTAAAAAATTGGTACATTAAAAAGTTCATTATTTTTAGATGTTAAAATAGTCATTTTTTTTTCTAAAAGCTTGTAGCTCCTTCTAAACGCTACTAGTAGGAGCGTTTAACCAAAAGCTTTAAGTTTCTAACCTAAAAGCTTCAAGCTCCTTCAACCAAACAAGGCTTTTTATTAAGTTAAACCTTTTTCTTAAAAGCTTAAAGCTTGAAGCTCCTAAAAGCTTCTAAAAGCTCCATACCAAACATACCCGTAATGTGAGTCGAACACTCGAATACGCTCGAATCAATGCTCTCCGTTTCAGCCCAAACTGGGCCCATCCCAACAACAGGCTTACCACTCTTTTTAGGTTGTTTATATTTTTATAAAAACTACATTTATGTGAAAGCATACATAGGATTAGATAAAATGAAAACTTATACGGGTTGTAAGAAATTAGAGAACTCTGTCTTCCGAAAGGTTTTTTCAATTTTTTTATCATCAAAAATCCTAAAAAAGATCAACTTTTCCAAAAAAAAAAAGAGTATTTTTTTTTCATTTACAACAGCCGTAAATGCTGTAAAAAGTGCTGTCATGCTTATGTCATCACCTTTTTACATCTGCTGTAAGGGGCCAAAAACCCACTTCAAAAAAAATTTTATTTGTTTTACGGCAGTCTTTCTAAACATTTTAATCTAGATGTGTGAAAAAATGGTGGCAAAACTCGCACGGAAAGACCGAGTTCTCTAAGTTCTCACAACTCGGAGTGGTTTCCTTGATCCTGATATACACTAGTGTTCACTGTAGAATCTCACCATATATATAGGGTGGGGTTCTAGAGTGAACACTGGTGTATTTGTGAACTGAGTGAACAAATCCTAGCTACTGATTTACATCATCAACTTGTAAAATATACTAGTGTATTTTCATCATCAAATCTTTATTAAACCCTGGCCATTAATTTACACTTGTGTATTAAAAATCAAAGGCTATGATTAGTTCACACGGTTCATTATTAAGGGGTTGTTCACAAATGAACCTAACCCTATACATATTATATATATATATATATATATATATATATATATATATTGGTAGAGTTATTGTAAAAATGGTGTGTTTTGTGAGAAGTGTAAGAAAAAATCTACACCATTTGATCTATAATCTAATGGTTGAGATTATAATGGCAAAATTGTAAATAATGTTTACCATTAAATTAATTAATTTTATAGATTAAGGGTATAAAGGTAAATTTTACATTTTAAATTTAGAAACCCACATGCAATGCACATGCAAGTTCCCCCCTTCTTTTTTAGACGTCAATAACTTTTTATACGTAACTCTTTTTTTCTAAAATTACATCATAATAACGAATGTTTTTTATCTTTAATATGAGTACCATATGGTTATACTTATGTAGAGAAAAAAATTACGTCTCGATTGGATGTTTTAGTCCATGGTGTTTTTTCTATGTTCATACAATGGTGTTTTAATTGTATTGTGATTCAAGGCGTTGTATTTTACAGTAAAACGCCATGAACATAAATAAGACACCATAGCATTGCAAATAATGAATTATAATTAAGTCATGGTGTTTTAACATCTAGAGCATGTAACATTGTATTGTGATTACAATCATGGTGTTTTAAATCTAGAATAGCAATAGAATCATTCTAAATGTTAAAACATCATGACTGTATTATGATTCAATTCATGGTGTTTTTGGAATTTGTATGGTGTTTTATATCTACAAAAATAACAAAAATCACTACACATGTTAGAACACCACGGCGTATTACGATTAAAGTTGTGGTGTTTTTTGGAATTCGTATGGTGTTTTATACGAACTGATGATTAATTCCTAAAATTTCTGATGAATTCCTAAAATAACTGATGAATTCGGTTACAAGATTAGATCTTTAATTAGGATTATGGGTTAAATACCATCTTACCCTTAAACTAATAAAATAGATAGGGGCATGTGATATCACTAGAGTCTTTCTTATCCTTCTCACACTTTTAGTCTTTTTACAGGATCCTAAAACATCAAAAAATATATATATATATATATATATAGAGAGAGAGAGAGAGAGAGTGTGTGTGTGTGTGTGGGGTTCCTGTGCAAAGTGTGTTTTTCCTACAAAGTGTAGAAGTGATCTGGCCATTGGATGGGTGTGTTTAATAGCTGAGATCAAGTTGGTGTCATTTTTGTAATATTTTGTTGTCATTAATTAATTGTTATAATAGGTTAGGGGTAGTCTGTTCGTTATCGTGTTTAAATCAATCGAATAACCGCCAAAAATAACACACCTCCTACCATCTCACCCATTTCCTTCTCTCTATCTAAAACTCACTATCGATAACCATTTTGCATACCAAAATTAGCTAGAACATGGATCAAGATTACATATTCTGCATGAAATACAAGCTTAAGAGATGATCATAGTACTGTGTTTTTTTGCACTTGATGTTGGATACTAGATTTGTTCATGGCAGTGTGTTTTAGTGATAAAACATAATGTGACAAACAAGTGACTAACTTGGTAAATGTATTCTTTTACATTGATATTGTTTTAAGGATTGATGTGTTAAAGCTACATTGTGATTAGATCCTGCATATACATGTATTCAGTGTGTTTTATTAAAGACAATGTGTTTTTTTAAAGTTTGATCATCGTACTGTGTTTTACTGCACTTATGTTGGATACTAGGTGTGTTCATAGTATTGTGTTTTAAGGATAAAACACAATGTGATGAACAAGTGACTAACTTGGTAAATGTGTTGTTCTTTTACATTGGGATATTGTTTTAAGGATTGATGTGTTAAAGCTACATTGTGATTAGATCTTGCTATACATGTATTCAGTATGTTTTGTTAAATACATCATGTTTTTTAAAGTTTGATCATAGTGTTGTGTTTTACTACACTTAATGTTGAATACTAGGTGTGTTAATAGTACTATGTTCTAGTGATAAAACACAATGATGAACCAGTTACTAACTGATAAAACACAACATGACGAACCAGTTTTTTTTCCTGAACCACTTTAAAGAGAAGAAGAAGAATTGCGACATGAATGATAAACAATGAATCGATCCTAATATAATTAACTGTCAATTCAATTTCAATGTGATATTTGGTTTCCTTAAATTTCTCATATGCTAGTTATAATAAATACATACTATAACTAGAATAAATATCAAATTACATTCTTGCTATTTTCATTAAAATAACTATTTGTCACATGTCATTATTTGGTGGTTTTTGTTTGGAGCCAACTCCTACTATATATATATAAGGATGAGTTAAAACGAGAACCATCTTTAGTTGTGAGAACTAGGTCATTCAAAAGGTTTTTCCAATTTTTTTCTCAAAAGTCATAAAAATCACTTATTTCAGCAAAAAAAAATCCCGCATACCCACATTTACATGATGCGTAAAAAAATTTACATCAGTCAAAACTACCGACTCGTCAATTTTTTTACTCTTCTTTATAGATGTGTTTATAATATTTTAACCTACGTTTGTGCAAAAAAAATTTAGTCCAACTCGCGCGGGATGAAAAAGTTCTCACGGTTCTCAAAACTGTGATGGTTCTCATTTGAACCGAGCCATATATATATATATATTATAGGGAAATGATAGATAGAAAACCCTTTTAATTTAGAAAACCCAGTAAACTCTAAGCTCCTGATATTTTTTTTTGAAAAAAAAATACACATGTAATATACATGTTTTAAGGGTTTTGAGGAAAAAAAAATCAAAAAAACGCCGACTAGATCTTTTTTAGAAAAAATAAACAAGTTTTTGTGTAACATATGTTACATTCATGTTTAACATATGTTACAGTCGCGTTGCGCAAAACTTGTTTATTTTTGAAAAAAATATCCACTCGGTGCTTTTTAGTTTTTTTTGCTCAAAACTCTTAAAAACGTGTATATTACATGTGCGACTTTTTTCAAAATCAAAAAATGTCGGAGGTTAGAATTTCCTAGGTTTTCTCAATTAAAAGGGTTTTCTGCCAATACTTATATATATATATATATATATATATGTTTTTTCTCATGAAAAGTTAAATTAGTTGTTTATATTTTTATAAAAACTACGTTTATATGAATACATATATAGTTTTCTTCATGTAAAATTAAAGTTATATATGTACGAGAAATAAAACGAATCCATCTATATGTTAATTTGTAAACAAGTGAGCAATAAATATATTAGTATATTTAATTTAAATTACCACATAAGTAAAAGACACCAAAAGTAACTTTTTTTTAGTAATTTTGTGTGGTGTCTATTATTATTTAACTAACCATATAATTGTTATAATAAAATAGAGGGTTCTTTTTAAGTATATATAGAGCATCTGAAGGGGGTTGTTTTTAAAGTGTATACAAAGAGCATCTGACGGTCTTTAGCTCCATGGCGTCGTTAATTTTCAAAGTAAAAGTCGTTGGATATGGACCGTCCATGTAAGGAAAGAAGGTGGGGGAGAGGTTCGTATGAGAATTTTGTGTTCGTGAGTAGTTTAGTCGAAAAAGTTATAAGGCGGAGGTTCATGGCCACTGATATCGTTACTTATACTTTAATAAATGTTTTTTTTTCTTTCACCTCATACATGGTCTAGCCAAAGGTGGGTCCACTTATTGAGAAATGAGAGGAAGATCATATGAACTTTAGCTAGATCTTACATTCTTGCGCAAATAGTACTTTAAGGTTTGCTCTAGTCACACATGTGTGGTTCAGTTTAAAAGTTGCGTATTTGAGTTGGTTATATGGTTTTCATTTTATAACGAGTTTTGGTTTTAACACTATTCTATGAAATTTTATGTTTGGTTTGTATAAAATGATTAAATTACCCTTTGATGAACTATTTTTGTAATTAACTCAAAGATATGAACTACATGGACTATCTATGTAACTTACTAAAATAACAAAATATATAAAAACTAAAAGTAACAAAATATATAAAAACAAGAAATCCTCAAGAACCCCACACCTCCCCCGTTGGAATGTCGATGATCCTGATTAAAACTAACTGATTTTATGAGAGTAGTCTGATTGATTTTACTAGCGGGGTCGTCTCTTTATTCTTTTTAACACCCATCGATTCCAACTATTTTAAGGTTAGATTTCGCATAAGTTCAATTGAAATGTCTCAAAAGCACAATTTCACAAAAGCTAAACCCTTAATTTTCAAAACACTTTTGTGATATAACTTTTGGTTATTGCAACTGCCTAGTGTTGTATCAAAGTGGGCAAGTAATATGTTAATGTTGTGGTTGTGCGCCGCTTGTGGTATGCACATATAATGGATATATGCGTGGTCACTTGGGGGGCAAAAGTGAAAGTTCACTAATTTTAACGTTATTTACTAATTTTGTGAAAATAACGTTAAAAGAGGGGATCGTTAATCATGCATCATGTGGTGGCATTGATAGGCGAAAGACAAGCGGGTACATGCACTAATCGGCATTTGTCTCAATTGCTTAGTGTTATGTGCTTTATGTCCAAGGCTTGATGCAAAACTACTATCGAGCTAGGGGTCTCACCAGAAGTAGCCTCTCTATTCCTACGGGGTAGAGGTAAGGTTGTCTATTTCTTACCCTCCTTAGACCATACCTTAACTTTGCTATTGGTGAGATTTACTGAGTATGATGATGATGATGTGGTTGTGAATGCGAAGGAAGCCTGGTGGGTAAGGCGTCTTATAACGATAAGGTGGTCGTGATCTGGTGGTGAACTAATTTGAGGTTCTTTTTGAATTTTTATGTTTCAAGTAAAATCACCTAAACAATCCATGAAGTTTAGACTTTTTAGTTAATTACACAAATAACTCTCAAAATGTATTACACAAACAAACCATGTAGTTTAGATTTTTTGGTTAATTACACAAATAATCTCTCAAGAATGTATTACATAAACAAACCATGTAGTTTAGAGTTTTTAGTTAATAACACAAATACTCTCTCAAGAATGTATTCTGATATTTTACATAAACTTGACAACTTTTTTCAAAAGAAAATATTGTTAAAATCTAAATTTACAACAACGTGAAAACGCTTAAGCTAAACATAAAACTTTTTAAGCTTAGACTGTAAATATATAAAGAATATAACTCATTAGCAATTTAACATGAGTAAATGGTGGAGCCTTTGACACAATAATGTTAAGGTCCTGGTACACACAAGCCCACCACCTATGAGCCCATGCAATGAATGATGATACGTTATAGATACGCACCTCATTTCTAGTCGCAAAAGTCTAAAAGAATCTCTCCCTCTCATAATAATGATATTAATTTCACTCTTGTTATAGTATTAACTAGTCAATTGCTCGCTTTTTACGGTGGATTTTCCGTCAACATCGATTAAGTTGTTTATGGTATCAGTTCAATATGTTACAATACTGATAGACAAAGATAATCATGTAACAATCATAATGACATACTCAGAAAGTTTATAAAACATTGTATTTTAAAAGTTATAAGCAAAAAACAAAATATATTTGTAATTAATTATAATCATGATTGCAGAATTCGCTATAGCCTTCCTAGTTGGAGTTGAGAGTACACGCCTACACGGGGAGTATTCGACATAGACGAAGAGTACTATGACCTTGACAACCTACATTGTAACGATTACTTAGGTAGTACTCGATTCAGTTGTTTACGGTATCAGTTCAGTATGTTGCAATACTGATAGACAAAGATAACCATGTAACAATCATAATGACATGCTCAGAATTTTATAAACAATGTATTTTAAAAGTTATAAGCAAAAAAGCAAAATATATTTGTAATTAATTATAATTATGATTGCAGAAGTCGGTAGACCCTTTCTAGTTGGAGTTGAGAGTACACGCCTATACGGGGAATATTCAACCTAGACGAAGAGTACTCTGGCCTTGACAACCTACCTTGTAATGATTACTCAGTAAGTACTCAACTTTCAAGACCTTATTTTACAATAGTGATTATAATAATAAAATTAATCAAATATATAAAAAACTCACACCTACATATACGAACAAAGTAATGAATATATAATTTCACTCTTTCACATCTTGGTACTCTCAATTATTTCTAAATAACGAGAAACAATTTCTCTATTTTTACACATTGTTATACTCCTCTTAAAATTTAAAATTCTAAAAGTATTTTAAGTGATTGTAGTCTAATAATATCAAGTAGTAGTGGTTTTCCTCTTTTAAGGAGGCTTTGTTATACTTCTTTTAAATTTTATTTATTTTTGAAGTGTAGTAGTCTAGTGATATCAATAAGAATTGGTTTTTTTTTAAGATAGTGAAGATTTTAGTCTTATGATAACCACTAATATAGATTTAATGATAGATTTAATAGGTGTCTGAGTTAATGATTAATAGAAAGGTATTATGTTTTCAATATTTACATATACATATGTAATCAGAATTTTAACTCCGAAACAAAACAGGTTTAGGTGTGAATTTCCCGACTAAAATAAATTTGAAAGAATTTGACGTTTAAAAATACTAATAAACAAGAAGAATTTTAGTGCATTGATCTTAGATTTGTAAGGTTGGGCTTAGTTTTAAGGAAAGGAAAATAGTAGAATCACATAAAGGGGATCCTCTATTTGTTGACTATATTTCTCCATATGCAAAGCACATATCAATTTCTCTCATCAGTTTAACCATAACCTTTTTATACGACATTTTTAAGAAAAAAAGTTTCATCATAATAAGGGAACGGTTTATCTTTTAAGTATGATATTACTATATAAAATAAAATAAAAATTTTCATTTTTACTGGTTTTTCTTTGCATTGTGTTAAAGGTTCTGGCCATTGTGTATTTTAACTGGGTTTTGGGCATTACATTTTTTACTTGGGTTTCTATACATTGTGTTATTATCAAAATTATAACACAATGTTAGGGGCTGTTTGTTTAGCTCAATGGGGCTTTTAATGGTTCAGACCTTTTACTAGTTCAACACTTAATGGTTCAGACTGTTTGTCTCACGAGCAGATATTTGAATGGTTTAGACATTTGCCTCTGAACGGTTAAGCATTATATAGTGTCTGAATGGTTAAGACCTCTAATCTGAATTGGTCAGACATTTGCCTCCTAACAGCTAAGCATTATACTAGCTTTTAATGGTTTAGATCTCTTACCGGTTCAACACTTAATGGTTTAGACATCTTACTGGTTCAACACTTAACCATTCAGAAGCTGCCAAACAACCCCTTTTTTTAGATTCTGTCAATTGCGTTTTTATCAGAACCTATAACACAATGTATAATACAATGAAGATTATTGCGTTTTTCAACTGGGTTGGTTTTCTATACATTGTGTTACAGGGGGTTGCTTATAGCACAAAGCGTTGAAAATAAGAAGGGTTGATTTGTAACCTAGATTGTTACAAGGGATACCAGCAAGTGCAAATGGCGCAAGAGAAAAAAAGACAAAACGACATTTCGTACAGAAACGGGAATTTCTACTACACGAAAATGCCTTTTGAACTACGCAACACATGGGCTACCTATTAGAGGCTCATGGATAAAACGTTTGGAGACGACATTAGCAAGCATGTCGAGATTTATATCGATGACCTTGTCACCATGAGCATGGAAGAAAAAACCATGCTGAAAGATATCGAGAAAAACCTTCGATACTCTGTGCAACATGAGCATGAAGCTCAACACGAACAAATGTTCCTTCGACATGGAAGAAGGCAAGTTTTTGGGTTTTATTGTCACGAAGGATGGTTTCAAAGTCAATCCCTGAAGACACAATCCATTGAGCGCATGCCATCACCTTCTACAATGAAAGAAATGCAAACATTAGCGGGACGCTTCGCCGCATTGAGCAGGTTTTTAGCAAATCATGTAGCCAAGTCTTTCCCTTTCACTAGCACGCTCAGAAATTGTGTGAACAAAACTCAATTCCAGTGAACACCTAAGGCCGAATGCGTGTTCAGAGAAATGAAAAAGTGTTTGATCTACCTCCTTATTCTCACTGCTCCGTGTGAAAAGGAGCCCTGACCCTATACTTGTCCGCCTCGGACAGAGTTGTAGGCACAATACTCCTTGTCGATCGGGATGGAGTTCAAACACCAATAAACTATGTCAGCAAGACGTTATCTGATCTAGAAACCAGATATTCCATCATGAAGAAATTAGTGTTGGCAATGGTACATGCATCGAGACGTATTCGCCGTTAATTTACAGGCCACATCATGAATGTGCTGACCAATTACAAGATAGGTCCAATACTTGTAAAATCGGAGATTTCGGGCAGATTGGCAAAGTGCGCCATCGAGTTAGGTAGACACAACATATTCTATAAGCCAAGACCTGCCATCAAAGGCCAAATGTTAGCTGACTTCAAAATAGAAGTACAAGAAGAGAAAAAGAAGCAATGCGAAGCGAAACAAGAGTTTACGCCAACATACCATTTACAGATGTTTTGGTCCTTTACACTCACGGAGCCTCAAATCAAGACGTCGCATGCACAGGTCCGAGGTTAGTTAACCCAGAGAAGCAATAATTCACTTATGCAATTCGAATAAACTTCAAAAGAACCAATAATGAATCTCGAAGCGTTTGGCGATCAAAATGGGTTTCAGAACCTCTAAGCGAACGTCGATTCACTACTAGTGGCTGGTCAAGTTAACAGGTTATACGACGTGAAAGGGATATGATGTCTCTATACTTGGAGCAAGCCAAAGAACTCATCTAGAAATTCCGTTCTTTCAAGGTCACCATATCAATCGAAGTGAAAACAAGCCTACAAATGCGCTAAGCAAAATAGCATCGACAAGTTTCCAACATCTAGCTAAGGACATACACATGGAAGTTCTCAAAATCCATCAGTCCCTCTGTGCCAAGTGAATGCCATTGAAATGGGGTCACCCTCTTAGATGATGCCGATCATTGCCTACTTGCAAGCAGGCATACTCCCAGAAAATCAAGGTGGAAGCAAGGAAAATTCAGTATAAAGCCTTCCATTACCCAGTGTTGGATGGAATTCTATACAGAAGATTTTTCATGAGACCCTTGCTAAGATGTGTTAACCCCCAATATGCAAACTATCTCACCCGAGAAGTTCATGAAGGCAGCTGCGACATCCACACAAGCCCACGCATGGTGGTAGCCTAGCTCATGAATGTAGGTTATTACTTACCGGGTATGCATCTGGACAAAGTCAAGATTTTGCGCAAGTGTGATTCTTGCCAAAGGCATGCACCAAAAACCTGCGACCAAAGAATGCTCTAGTCCCAGTAACCACCGCATGGCCATTCAATCAATGGGCCATTGATTTAGTGAGACCTTTCCCCGATGCGCCAAGTGCAGTGAAGTTCATCGTAGTCGCCATAAACTACTTCACGGAATGAGTTGAAGCATATGTGCTTGCATCCACGACGGCTAGGATAATCAGGAAATTCATTTGGGAATTTATCATTTGTTGGTTCGGGTTACCATTGCACATCGTCACTGATAATGGCACCAATTTCGCTTCTGAAGACCTTTAAGATTGGATGAAAGAACTCTATATAGAGCACGTTTTCTCATCTGTAGCACATCCGAAAGGAAACGACCAGGTGGAAAGTGTTAACAAAAGTACAATTGAAGGCATCAAGGCTAGGATGGGAACTACTAGTAGAAGATGGGTAGACAAACTCACAAGTATCCTTTGGGTGCATTGTACCATGCCCAAGACCGACAATGGCAAAACCCCCCCTTCAGCCTTGTTTACGACTCTGAAGCAGTCATCCCGGCTGAAATAGTGTCACACCCCTATTTATGGGGGGCCGATCGGTGGGTTTATGCTTGACGATCGATAATAGTTTCACATATATGCAACGAAAGATAGAATGATAAATTAGTAATTATAGAAGCTTAAAATTTATTAAATAAAAGTTATAATAAAGTGTTCGATACAATTCCCACAAACTAGGATCGGAAATAAATCAAGCTGAGAACATCATAGGCCTTTACGAAGTGGAGTTGCAAATTCAATGCCTTTTCTTTGACCGAACCATTTCCAGCCTATAATCAAGGTTCGTTACCTGTGGTTTAATATTTTTGAATATACGTCACTTTTCACTTGTAAATATAAGTAAGCGACTCAATTTATAATCATTTGATATCTATATATAGGGGAGAATTCATTGAGGAACACTAAAAAGTGAGGAACCGTGGAACACTCTTAAAAATTCAACTTAACATGTTAAAAATCAACTTTTTCTAATTTTTTTCGGCGCTTTTCCTTATAAATACATGTAGAAACATTTTTAATAAAAAAAATAAAAAATATAAAAAAATGTTTAAAAATAGTTTAAAAATATATCTTATAAAATTAACTCAACATGTTAAAAATCAATTTTTTAATTTTTTTTCAGCGCTTTACCTTATAAAAATGGGTAGAGACTATTCCAAAAAAATAATCATTTTTGTAAAAAAAAATTAAGCCTTTTTAAATGTTTTTTTTGTATTTTTAGTTTTTAATTTTTTTATTAAAAATTCTTCTACATGTATTTATAAGGAAAACCGTCGAATTTTTATTTTAAAAATTGATTTTTGTAATGTTAAATTAAATTTTTAAGGGCATTCCCTGGTTCCCCACTTTTTTAGTGTTCGCCAATGAACCTCACTATATATATGTGTATATATATATATATATATATATATATAATATAGGGTTAGTTCATTAGTGAACAACATCCTTGTTTGTGAACAGAGTAAACTCATCTCAACCATCCATTTTCCATCTTGATCAAAAGGGTATAGATATCACTCTGCTAAAATACTAAATTAGAGAATATCAGTTATCAGAATCAAATTAACTATTTTTGCTACAATCAAGTATGAGATATTCTTTTTATGATCTTTAGCTCTTCAATTGTTATATATGTCTATATACCTACAACTCTCCATATATTATCATTAAATAAATTAGGTCCACTTTAATCAATTGTTTAATGAAAAACAATTGATACGGCAGGTGCCTAGTATGCCTAGTATAACGGAAAACAAAAATTTCAATGTTTTTAAGTTTTAAAATCCTTATATTCACAAATTCAACTACTATTGTAATTCTTTTTGTTTGTGGTTTTGTTTTTACAATGAGGCGTATCATGTTTTATTAATTCATTTTCTATGGCTATTAGTAATATTAATTTTCACTGTGCCTATTAATTACATGTGTTTTGTTCAACGTTTTCGTATAACTTCATATTATACATATATGTACCACACTAATATATCAAATGGTATACGAAGAAGATAATCGTTGAGAATAAGCACTGCTATTATACACAGGTGTATATTTTGTTTTGAAAGTTGTGTTATATATATATATACACACACATATGTATATAGTAAACTAATTTTTACGTAAACACATATGTACCAAAAATGACATATTTGTACACATATGTACAAAAATGATACATTTGTACACGTATGTACATTGAATTCAATGTATATAGCTATATATATATATATATATATATTAAATTTAGATAAATTATTTGTACACTATCTACCTGAGAACAAAAATAACACATTTGTTTAAGAAAAATGAAACCTATAAATAGAAGAGAGGAGACAATTGGTTGGGTTGAAAGCTATAGAAACGAAAATTGCAAGATTAATGGGATTGCTAAATTCAAATTAGGAATTATTGCTGTCAGGTTTCCTAAAATGAATGAATGTATTTTTTATATTTACCCTCGTATCTTTTAATATAAAGAGAAGTTATAAAATATAATTATAATCTTCCCATTAATAGAAAACTCTATATTGCACAAACGTAGATGAAATTATTATAAACACATCTATAAAAAAAGTAAAAAAAATTGTCGAATCGTTAGTTTTGACTGATGCAAGTTTTTTTACGCGCTGACGTAAATTTTGCATGAAGATAAATATTTTTTACGCCTCATGTAAATGGGTATGCGACATTTTATTTTAAATTTTTTGCTGAAACAAGTGATCTTTTTTATAACTTTTGAGAAAAAATTTCGAAAAACCTTTTGGATAACCTAGTTCTCACGGTTCTCACAGCTCAAGTTAGTTCTCACTTTAACACATCCCTATATATGTATATATATTATATAAGAGAGAGAGAGAAAGAGAAAGATTAAGGATCCTGTAAAAAGTGGTAAGTGTGTGACAAGTGTAAGAAGGAACAAGGTGATGACATGTGTTCTTGATCAAAATTTGAGATTAAGGGTAGTAGGGTAATTTCAATCAAAATTTAATTAAAGAAGGAGATCACGTGTTAACTGTTTTAGAAGAGATTTTAGGACACAAATTTGTTTTTACGGTTTATACATCTGATTGTTCATATCCTCTTTAGTCATCTTTCAATCGCAACATACGTTGTGGTGTTTTATGGACAACCAAATTATGACGAACGAATCGAGTTCATAATGGATTACTCAATGAAACAAGACGATACAATTATGGTGTTTTAATGTTTTTGGAATGATTGTATTTTGCTATTCAAGTCATGGTGTTTTAACACCATCTGGGAATGATTGTATTATTATTCTAAATGTTAAAATACCATAACTTGAATCACAATACAATTTTTCAAACTATTGTTATTTTTATAGGTATAAAACACCATAATGATTGCAAAACACTACGACTTGAATCGTAATATTTGCTATCCAAGTCATGGTGTTTTAACACCATCTAGGAATGATTGTATTGCTATTTTAGATGTTAAAACACCTTGACTTGAATCCGAAAATACATTCATTATAAATGTTAAAACACCATGATTTGAATCACAATACATGTTTCCAAATGTTTTAAAACACCATCTATTGAATCAGATGAACTTCTTGGAACCTTCGTTAAAACACAATGAAGAAGAGGGTTGATCGATTATTTTATAAAACATTCCGAATATTAAATATCGATTCATTGTCTCCGATGAATAAGGAAAATTGTGGATTTTTAGGAGTTTTAATGATAACAGTTTTTGGTTTGTGAGGTTGTTTCTTTATTTAAACAATTTAAAAAGACACTATTACCCTTAATCTAGCCAAATTAGTCAAAATAAAAAAAAAAACATAATTTACATTTTAAGCCCCTTTTGATCTTAACCATTAACTACAAGATCTATAGGTTTGAAATACTTCGTATACTTCTCACAAAACCCCCTCTTTTTTACATTCACCCCACCCTATATATATATGTATATATATATATATATATAATGATAAGCCGTTGGTAATTATTTAATATTTCTTTGGATAGATTTCTTGTCACCAATTTTACATGCTTGTCAATACAGTCTGGTACCAGAAATATATGGTGGTATGTGATTATGGTACACACCATCTTTAATATAACGTCTTTCGGGTGTATGCCTACTACCCTGCGCATATTTTATATGACCATTCCTAATTGATGAGTCAGGACGTCCGGACACGGTACCATCAATCCCCAAGTGTTTAATGTTATTCAAGCAATACGAATTAACCAGGTTCTTACATTTATGAAAGCATTTGCCCATTTATATAATACGTGCTCCAAGTGGCTGATGCCATATCCCATGTTTTCAAATAAAATAGGCTAAAAGTATTTATCTTGCTTAGCAAATAAACTGTTAATTAAATTCTTTGATTCAAAGTTGTAATTCAAGTTGTAAATCCTAGGCACCATTATCTGGAGGGCTCTATAGTCTAGAATAAAACAAAATTTATATATCCGTTAGAATGTTCACGAGTCATTTAGTAAGTTCCATGACTTCACTCGTTACTTAGAATATTGTTTGGTTTTGCTAGATTAAGCATTGATTAGTTAGAATGTGGTTTATACGCTTCCGAGTGCGAAGCCTTGTTGGATATGAGTTATTTAACTAAACATTCTGATTTGAAGTAATTTCGAAAGGTTTAAACCAGATTCGACTAGTATATATATTTTTTATATATTTAAACCAGATTCGAATAGGTCTGTGACGAGTCCGTTATGTCAAAATATATTTTAAAACATTGTAGGATCAGTTTCTAAATCAAATTATATGCCTCTTGGGTTTTAAAACCATTTTTATGCCGTAAGGACATTTTTGACATTTTTGAAAGTATACATGGTTGACTTGTCAAATAACCCTTCAAATGATATGACCAAAAGGTATAACCTCAGAGGGTTATTCCCTATAATATTAAAGTAGACCAAACGAGTTAGAATTGAAGGTCAAAACACAAGTCAAACTGCTTGACTTTCGATATAAAATGAGTGCTAAACAGAAATTGACGAGTTGGGCATGTCAAAATAAGAAAGTTTATAAAACTGTTATAATGTCAAAACATGTGGTTTAGATACTTAGAAGTTAATTTAGCGCAAAACATCTATTTTTGAGTTTTGACTTTTATATATAACATGCTTGACTCATCATTTCGCCTACTTAACGTGATTGTTGAAGGGCATGATCGTAAGGGATTCATACCTTCATTACTACGATCACGTTGGAAAGTTTGATTTAAACTTTGACTTGACCAAAGTGGTCATAACTGAAAGTCAAACTGTTTGACTTTTAGTTGAATATTAGCTAAATCAATGAAATTGATTAAAATGAAATTGATACTTGGGAGCAACTCCTAATCTCTAGAGAAGCCCCAAGAGAGTGTTTTAGAGTGAAAGCGAAGGTGAATGTGTGATCAAAACGGTTACAATGACTGTAACACACTGACCGCGTATAAAATAACCTGCGGCGGAATCGTGGGGGAGTCATGTTACAAATTGTTTCAAACACATGGTGTTTAAAGTGTTGTTTTATTGAATTACATTGTCTTTTGGGCATAAACAAAACACACACAATTGTTCTTTATTTTAAGGCAAAACTAAGGCCCGAGTCCTTTCTATGTGTAACATACTTGTGCAATCATCAAACATTCGTACCTGAAACATATGTGAAAATTTTGGTCAACAATGAATGTTGGTGAATAGCATAGGTTTTGTGGTCAAGTTCATTGCTATAATTTGTATAACAATACCTCGTCCGACTACGAGAGTCGATGAGTGAAAACTTTGTAACCAAACTTGTATAAAATACGTTTGATATTGCAATATGTTTTACCAACTATGCAAGTTGGTATTTAAAGTCAATTTTTGTAGCCATGAAACTTGACAAAAAATGTTTCTTTATGAATCGTGTAAGTAACCAAATGTTTTCTTGTAACTTGTATGGTTTATATATATACTTGAAAACCCATCTCATGTTTTGTATAAACCAATCATCATGTTTGAACCAATCATCATGTTTGTTTCAACCAATCGTCATGTTTGAAACCAATCGTCTTGTATGTTTAAAACCAATCGTCATGTTTAAAATCAATCGTCATTTTTTTGTAAACTAGTAGTTTTGTTTTACATAAACAAGTGTGGTCATATGGTGAATACATTCAAGCCTCTGTTGACTCGTCGGACAAACCACCAAAGGGTTGGTCAAATGCATAGTTTTTGTCATTCCCAAACTTCCCCACAAACCCGGGAACTTTGGAAACGGAATGTCAATCCTATGGTACCATAACTAGCGCTCTCCAAAAAGCTCACGGCTCGAAGCTCGCTCGAATTTATTTAGGAAAAAGCTCGCTCGATGTGGCTCGGTTTGAAAGTGAGCCTTAGAAAGGGTCGAGTCGGCTCGTAACGATCCGGATTGGCTCGCATACTAGCTCGGCTCGGCTTAGCTTGGATTATTTTACTTTTGACATATTTTATTTTATATACATTATAATATATCAAAAAAACTAATTATTATTTACATGTGATTACGTGTGTAATTTGATATCTATACCACATTTAAGGTTAATTACTATGCTAATGAACTGATATTGTATTTCGTTGAAATTAAGAACGTATTTTGTGTTGTTAAACTTGATTTTGTCTTGTAATGTATTAGGTTGAGCTTATTTTGGATATGTTCTTTCGAATTATTGAATAATATTTTTGATTACGGAATTTGAGAGCCATGTATTAATTTTTCTTTTCAAATTGAGTCAAACCAAGCCAAGCCAACTCGGTTTAAAATCAACCCGAGTCCGAGCTTATATTTCTAGCTTGATTTTAAATACGAGCCGAGCCAGCTTGGTTTATAATCGAGTTGAGCCCCAATTTTACCCTAGCTCGGCTCAGTTCGGCTCGTGAACAGCCCTAATCATAACATACTACCGGTCGGCTTGGCCAAAGTTGATGAATGTACCCTTGTTATAAATGACGCTCCACCAAGTTTCACACAAATTGAAAGCATATTGTAAATATAAACCATATATGTAGTTTTGAAAACTCGAAAAACCTTAGGCACATATGAATCACTCTAAAACATTTAGAAAACGTGAAAGAGGGGACTATGTACTCACGGGTTGCGTAGATGTCTTGTTCAATCGTGTATGCAAAGGTCAAGTGTTTCCTAATATTTCAGATTGTTACATAGTTAGTGTGTATCGTGGCTTAAACCAAAGAACGGATAGAATATGGTTTTAAAATCAAACGAGCAAAGGATCTCGTGTAACATGATTTATTAAACCTTACATTCTGATTGGAAAGTGTATAAATGTGTTTTGATCCGCTATGACTTGTTAAAAATGGTTTACGCCATTTTAACAGGCCGTATGCGTAAGGTCTGCATGCTCAAATGAGTTCTATGACAAGTCCGATATGTCAAAACATGTTTACTAATGCTGTATGATTAGTTCATATGTCAAAAATATTGCTCACATAAGTTTAAAACCATTTGATATTCACCAAATGCAACATATACATTATATCAAATACGGTATAAAATCAACCTTTTTTGTACTAATGTTGGAAAAAGTGCGTTGCTTTGTATACTTTTGATTTTAAGTATTAAAAGAGCTTAGATCTACAAAAGGAACAAATTAACGAAAAAACAAATAAATACAAAAGAAGGAAATATGATACACTATACTAACCCTCTAAGCTTTACCCCAAGACCAAAAACAACAAGTCAGAAAACAGGCACGGGGTCGTGCCCCACTCCAGATTCCATGAAGAAAAAGACAAACATAAGCAGACAAGAGACACGGGGCTGTGTCCCATGGACACGAGCCGTGATCACCTCCCATATATGCAAATCTTGGATAGTACAACAAGTACAAGGGCCACGGGGCCGTGCCGTTGACACACGGGGTCGTGTGAGCATCCGGACTGACACAGATCATTAAATGAAGACAGAGAACAAGGAGGCACGGGGCTGTGTGAACTGTCTATTTCCAATTATAAATAGAGGTGCTTGTTTCAATTGCAATCTAATGTATAAGAATTTATACATCTTTTAAACGTCTAATATGCCCCATTTATGCGGAACTCGTTGTATTTTTATTGATTTTGATACTCATTTGAGTTGTTTGTGAAAATACAGGTCCGGGCTTCGGCCCATTGTTGAAACGGAGGCTTTTGGAGCAAAATGGAGCAAAAATGAAACATTTTAGCAAACTGCCAGATATGGCATGACCGTGCCAATTCCTGGCACGACCATGCCAAGCCAACTAGCATCGGCACTCTCATCAGCACTATCGACCGACAACGCAAACTAGGAAAATATATGACTGGCACGACCGTGCCTTATCCAAGTCGGTCTCTAAACAGCTCAAATCCGAGATCGCAGTAGTTATCGTCGACAATCCATCGATAAGCACGGTCATGCCATGGTTTGTCATGGCCGTGCCACCCCGGGAAACTTTGAGCGGGATTATTCTAGAAATGGTAGCAAACAAGATCGACAGCCGAAAAGCAACTCTGACACTTACCAAGCACGACCATGCCAAAAGGTGGCATGGTCGTGCCAAACACCCAACAGCTTTAATATGAGTTTCAAACTCATTTGGAGGGGAGTTGGAACATTTTGGTGAAGTTTTCTCTCAAGAATCTGGATTTGGAAGCTTGTTGGAGCCAAGAAGGAGCTTTGAAGATGATTTAATCATTAGAAGATTCACTCATTTGCCATTTAATCTTGTTTTTAAACTTGGTTAGTTTACTATTTACATTATGAACAATTTGAGTTTTCTTGTACTTGATTTGGTAGTTATGAGTCTTATGGGCTAAACATTTGTGTTGCTTAAACTTTGTTGAAGCTAATGAATATGTGATAGCATGGAAGTAGATGTGGTGATTGTTTTTGTTAATCTTCATAGTGATGTTTAATCTTGTTCTTGGAGTTCATGTTCATGTTTAAAGTCTTTGTTCTTGAATGTTTAGTCATAAGTAGTTGCATGTTGTGTTGGAAAGCCCATGTAGAGATTATGATTGTTGAATCTTGTTAACTTGTTAGTATGATTCATAGCATGAAACTAGGAATGGTAATTGCTAACATGAATTGAATGATGATTTGAACATGTGTATGGATTCTTGCTTTTAGATTTGGAAAGATCAAAAGAATGTTTATATGAATTCTATAGTTTGTGTTTGTGTTAGTGTTATGATTTAGGCCAAGATTGTTGTCTAGCATGACCATGCTTGTGGTTCATATCAATAACATGATGAAAGCATTGCTTACCTAAAACCAAGTTAGGGTGATTAGTATGTTGTTCATAGTAGTTTTCCCCAACTTGGAGAGTTAGGAGTTTTGACAAACAAATAACTCATCATTAAAGATTAACATCAATTTAGAAAGTGGTCTTAAAAGAATATAGGTTATCAGAATGTTATTTCATTTTAGTTTTCCTAAGATTTATAAAACTAGGAAACCTTGATTGGGGACTTAGTTGAATTAGAGCTTCCATCACCACTAGTTTTTCCCATTTGTTGTCACATGTTTATTAGAGGATACTTAGTTTAGGCAACCTCTTTTAGATATTGTTCTTTCTTAGATTAGTTAGTAGTTTGTTATATTTTCATGATAAATTAGAAACAAAATCAACCCATCAATTGAAAAGGCTTTAAAGTAGCAAAATTTTAGTATCAAGACACCGCATCCGCGGATTGATATCTGATTCTTACTGATAAACTATATTACCACCCGACGGGTACACTTGCCCTTTTGTGTGTGTAGTTTAGTTCTTGGGTCAAAATCATTTTAAAACTAAATTTGTGTGAAGGAAAATTAAATTATGAAAATATATATAATTCACGCACATCAAGTTTTAGCCATTGCAAAAAGTGTACAAAGTTTTTGTCTACTTGTTTTATTTTCCCTTGCATGATTATTTGAAAAAGAAAAAAAATGATGATTATCTGCTAGATGTTTTATTTTATTGATATATATATATATATATATATATATATATATAGTGCATTGTGCTCCTCCTTATTCCCTATAGGTCGTGCATGTCCTCAACCCCGTTGCTGAAATCTTTGAGCCTTCATCGGAGCCAAAGCGCAATCTTCATCGGAGACTGCGAGAGCGGTTCCGCGTGGTGGCCGCTACGATCGAGGTAGACGCAGCTGGCGGTGACACATTCTACGAGGTTCAGGTTCATATGGCGGACGAAGGGAGACAAGGATCTTAAACGAAATAGGAAAACCTCAGTTGAGGGTTTACCTGTGAGCATCAATGCACCAAAGATTAATAATAATAGTTTTGAGATCAAATATAGCACTATATCGATGTTGCAGAATGCAGTGCAGTTTTATGGTAAGGATCACGAGGATCCTAGTGTCCACATCGCGGGTTTTCTGGAGGATTGTACTAATGTTGGAAAAAGTGTGTTTCTTTGTATACTTTTGATTTTAAGAATTAAAAGAGCTTAAATCTACAAAAGAAAAAATTAACGGCAAAAACCAAAAAATTAACGACAACCAGCCGTTGGTTATGACCTAATTCTGTTGTTCTTCTTATTAGTACTGTAGTCTACGCTAGTCAACCGTAGGTTACGGTACGTTGCTGCTGAAACTTTATTTTTCCCTGTTTTGTTTTAACACGAAAATTTCCATATCTTTTTGCATACTTATCCGTTTAACTTCAAGTTTGTTTCTACTTGATCGTAATTGATTTCTCACATTTTAGATTTAAACCCGTCATTCAATGTAGTGAATTCTTACACTTTATGTTATCGACGTAAAATTAATTCACGTAGTTATTTTGACCTGCTAATCAATTCGACCATATTTCCTTCATTCTTATGATGAGGATCAGTTCCTTGCAGAAATTCAACCCTCATCTAAGTTTGCTAAATCACATCTACGCATCCGTCACTTGGTTAGTTTTTTGCTATATTTTTGATCCGTTTGGCTATTTAACCAAACAAGAAACCTATTTTCAACCATATCATAAATTTTCGGTTTACGATCTGCGTTCCCGTTACCCGACTTACGTGTTCACATAGTTTTGGTTCTTCAAGTGAATTCCATCACTTATGAACTAACCCGACTTATTGTCATGCACTATTTACTCATTTGGTTCATTCGTGTTAAGTCCATTACTTATGAATGAACCAAATTTTACAAGTATTACTTCATTTATTATCATATGATCAATCAAGTTTATTAATGAAATCATACGAAGTGTAAAATCATGTACCTTAAAGTTTTCCTTTCAAACGTGTGTCGCATCGGCTTGACTTCCCGACGCTTCACTTGCGTTGCCTAAAGTGTACAAGCCAATTATCATTATAACCTCTCGGCCTATAACTAAGGCATCTAGATTTCCAAACACACTACTTCATGTTGCTATCAAGATTTTTGTTTGTTAATTAATGTTGGCAATTAATTTAGGCGTTTCGTAAAACACCTTGTGTGCATAATTTTTATACTACTTTCATCAAATCTACTATTTAGCTTCTAGCCATATATACACATCTATTTAGGCCTCTATATCTAGTATGTTTGATTAACATCTAGAACTTAGCATATTACATCAAATGTCACAATTTCACTATCGCAATTCGTATGTTCATCATTTTCATTAATACCCATTTACGCATTCAAGCATATAAACCCTAACACATGAATTATGCTAGAATCCTCCTAATTCTAGCAAGCATTATGAGTTTAGGCACATATTCATCATGAATTCTACCATGTAATCTGTAATGCATTGAAGGATTGAGATTTACGGTTCTTCTCTCTTAATCATACTTCACCAAACTATAAAATTTAACATACCTCATAATTCCTTTGACTAGGATATCACTAAAATCGATTAATGCATGAACTGAAACTCAATTTTCCCTTCAATTTTGGTGAATTGAGGTTTTGGGGGTTTTTCTTGGTCCTGATCGTTCAACAAACACACACACAATGTGTGTTTTAGTTTTTATTATTTTCTTTTTAAAACCTTATTTTTCATATTAACCATTTTAGTCCCTCAACTTTGCTTTTATTTAAAAAGAGCTTAATTTCTTTGTTTAACTATTTCATTATGTAGTTTTTTAACTAGGTTAGTTAACCTTGTTTATTCATATTTCAAAATATACATAACATACATCATACATACATACATACATGTATGTACATATTTATGTATATTGTAATTTAATGTTTTTTTTTGTTTTTTGAGTGTTACAAGTCCATCCCCCTTAAAGAGGTTTCTTTCAAAACTTGAATACGTACCAAATAAGGAAGGGTATAGTCTCTTCATTTCTTCTTCGGACTCCCACGTAATGTTTGATCCCTTTCGGTGCTCCCATTTGACCTTTACTTGGTCAATTTCTTTGTTCCTTAATCCTTTGACCTTTCGGTCAAGAATTTCAATAGGCTTAGCTATATAATTGAGTTTATTGTCCACCTCTATGTCATCATAGGGGACGAAGGTCGTTTCATCGGCCAAACATTTTCGAAGATGAGAAACGTGGAATGTGTTGTGTATCCCGCTCTCAACTCTTCCGGTAATTCCAATCGATAAGCTACCTTACCCACCCGGTCTATAATTTTGAAAGGTCCAAATAAACCTCGGACTCAATTTTCCTTTTTTCCTAAATCGGATGATCCCCTTCCAAGGAGATATTTTAAGCATTACTCAATCACAATTTGAAATTCAATAGGTCTTCGTCTTTTATCTGCATAAGACTTTTGTCGATCTTGGGCCACTTTTAAATAAGCTCGTACCATGTCAATCTTTTCGTTTGTGGCTTTAACCACATCTTATGGGCAAGTTCTCTCGGTCCTACTTCACCCCAACATACCATGGTTCGGCATTTTCGGCCATAAAGCATATCATGTGGTGCCATACCAATGCTCGAATGATAGCTGTTGTTGTAAGAAAACTCGACTAGCGGTAGGTAAGCATCCCAACTACTGCCAAAGTCAATAATACATGCCCGAAGCATATCTTCCAACGTTTGAATTGTCCGCTCGCTTTGCTCGTCTGTTTGAGGGTGATATGTTGTACTAACTAACAGCATGGTACCCATTTGTTCTTGAAATTCTCACCATAATTTTGAAGTGAATCAAGTATCTCTGTCAGACACGATTGATACCGGCGCTCCATGACGCGCGACAATCTCGTTTGTATATACCTCCGACATCTTTTCGGAAGTATAAGTTTCATGAATAGGAATAAAATGAGCACTCTTGGTCAATCTATCTACAACCACCCGAATGACGTCAGAACCTTGAGTCGTTCTCGGCAGTTTGGTCAACAGGTCCATAGTGATATGTTCCTATTTCCAAACTGGTATGTCTAATGGTTGTAGTTTTCCATATGGCTTCTCATGTTCTGCCTTTACTTGTAAATAACTTAGGCAATTTTTCGACATACTTCGCCACATCTCTTTTCATCCCGGGCCACCAATAATTTTGTTTCAAGTCTCGGGACATCTTGGTCGCTCCCGGGTGAAATGAATAACGCGATTTATGGGCTTCATCAAGTAAGAGGTCCTTAACACCACACGTGTTTGGAACCCATATTCTACCGAATCGGATTTCAACCCGTTATCTCCATTCAATATATTTTTCACTTGGCCCTTCACTCGTTCTTTTCTCCAATTTTCTTCTTTTACCGCTTCAATTTGAGCTTCTCGGATTCGTTCAAGCAAACCCAAAGTTACCATCAATTACATCGACCGTACTCGGGTAGGAATGTATCCTTCCTTTCGGCTAAGGGCATCAGGACTACGTTGGCTTTTACCGGGTGATAATGTATTTCACAATCATAATCTTTCACTGTCTCTAACAACGTCTTTGCCTCATATTTAACTCCTTTTGATCGAAGAAATATTTCAAACTCTTATGATCGGTGAAAATAATGCACTTCGTCCCGTATAAGTAGTGCCTCCAAATCTTCAAGGCAAATACCACCGCCGCCCATTCGAGGTCGTGAGTCGTATACTTCTTTTCGTGGATCTTCAGTTGTCTAGAGGCATAAGCAATCACCTTACCTCTTCGCATAAGCACACACCCAAGACCTAGGTGTGATGCGTCTGAGTATACTACTAAATCGTCGGTGCCATCCGGCAAAGTCAACACTGGTGCACTGGTCAACTTTTCTTTGAGCAAATGAAATGCCCTTTCTTGTTGGTCGCTCCAAACAAACTTTTCATCCTTACGAGTTAGTTTGGTTAATGGTGAGACAATCTTGGAGAAGTCTTGAATGAATCTCCTGTAATAGCCCGCAAGTCCTAAAAACTCCTAATCTCGAAGGGTTTTTCGGAGGGTTCCATTTCGACACTACTTCTATCTTGGATGGATTGACTAATACTCCATCGGCACTAATGATGTCCCCTAAGAATTGCACTTCTCGGAGCCAAAAGGCGCAATTTTGAAAACTTAGCATAAAGTTTTTCCCGTCTCAATGTTTTTAATACTTCTTGCAAATGGTGGGCGTGATCTGCCTCGCTTTTCGTATAAACTAGGATGTCATCGACGAACACTATCACCGACTTATCAAGCATTGACTTACAAACCCGGTTCATGAGATCCATAAAATTCGTGGGTGCATTCGTTAGTCCGAAGGTCATCACAAGAAATTCGTAGTGTCCGTATGGTGTACAGAATGTTGTTTTCGGCACATCTTCTTTCTTTATTTGAAAACCAACTCGCACCTTGTAGTTGATCAAATAAATCATCGATTCTCGGAAGAGGGTATCAATTCTTTACCGTAAGTTTGTTTAGCTTGTGGTTATCCATACACATACGCATGCTCCCTTCCTTCTTCTTCTTCACGAATAATACCGGTGCTCCCCAAGGGAGACACTTGGCCGAATAAATCCCTTATCTAGTAATTCTTGTAATTGGGACATTAGTTCTTGAAGTTCCGATGGTGCTACTCTATACGGTGCCTTAGCCACCGGATTCGCACCCGGAACTAATTCAATCCCGAACTCTACCTCACGCTCAGGTGGTATCCCCGGTAAATCTTCCAGGAATACGTCTTCAAAATGTCGTACGATGGGTACGTTTTCAACTTTGGGCGGCTCTTTTTCTGCATCACGCACATAACTCAAATAAGCCTTGCACCCATGTTGAATGAGTCTTTGGGCTTTCATTATTGAGCATACCATAGGGTTACAACTCTTTTTTCCATAAATAATGGTATGCCTTCTGGTCGGAGATGTTAGTTGTATCTCCTTGCGGAAATATATTACTTTGGCGTGGTAACGAGACAGCCAATCCATCCCAATCACTACTTGAAACTCCCCCCATCGACATGGGTATCAAGTCTACTAAGTAATCTTCTCCATCAACGTTCATTTTGCAATCCCGACATATATCACAAACAATAAATTTTTTATTATTACCTACTTCTACTTCCATTGGCATAGGTAATTTCGTTAATGAAAATGAAGGATGTTGAATAAATCTATGTGAAACAAAAGATTTATTCACACCCGTATCAAACAAAATGCGTGTAGGAATATTATTTACGGTAAATGTACCTGAAACCACTCGGGTTCAATCTCGGCCTCGCCCAGTTATTTGGAAGGATCTTGTCTTCGCTCTTAGAACTTCCGTCTTTGTGTCAGGTATCACTTTCTTTTCTGCCAATTCTGGGCATTCAGATTTCTTGTGACCAGGTTGGTAACATTTGTAGTATACCGACACCTTGTAGCGCAAATTGAAGCAGCGTGTCCCGTCTTTCCGCATATGACACACGATTTGTTCTTAAAATAGCATTCACCCCAATGGGCACAATCACACGTCTTGCAGTTAGGTGATCTACCCTTTGCATTCGTTTTCTTTGAGGACTCGGTTGTCTTAGGCTTCTTGGTGGGGCTTGGGTTTGCATCTAACCCCCTCCTTTCACCCCTTTCAACTTGTTTTCTCAACTCAACTTCACGCTCTCGTGTAGCATTGATAATCTCTGTGAGATTCTTATAATTTGAGGGAGTCATAAACTCCCTATATTCTGCACTCAACATATTGTGGTAGTGATATACCTTTTGTTCCTTAGTTTTCACCAACTCATCTCTATCCTTCAACTTATCCAGGAATATCCCCGTGATCTCGTCGATCATTTCACCCTTATGCCTTAGATGCATAAATTCTTCCTTGATCTTATTGATCACAACCCTGGGGCTGTGGCGTTTGAGGAAAGGTTCTTTAAATTCTTCCCAGGTCATGGCTCGCGTAGCCTCAACCCTTTGTTCATTCTTGAGATTATTCCACCAATCCTTAGCTTGGCCTCTCAGTTGGCTAGTTCCTAGACTATGAAATCATTTGTGTCGCAGTGAGTTCGTTCAAAGATACCCTTCATGTCACTTATCCATCTTTGATAAGCGATTGGTCAACTTCTCCATTATAAATTGGGGGTTTGCATGCCATAAACTTATCATAAGGACCAGCTTTCTTCTCTTTGTGCTTGTCTCTTTCTTGATTGAGACTCTCTTTCAGTTTGTTGATCCTCTCTTCAACAGTTGTGAGTATCGTGGTCTTTAGCCTTTCCATGAGTCATAGTAGGCTGGCTTCAAGAGCTTTTCTGATTTCCTCGGAAATCTTTTCTCGTATCTTTCAGTCATGAGGGATACCGTGTCATCACCAGTTCCTCACGACATCTCTTAACTGAAATGTCCATAACAATTTGATAAATAACTTGTTTAACTATTTCCATATCGTCATATGGAGATTTGTTCTCAGCACTTGATAATGTACGTGATGTATCTTTCCTCTTTGGTTTGGCCAAGTATACAACTTGGCTTGACCGTTCATGCTTAGTCCTTTTTTCCGGGTTCGAGTGTATAAACACACTCCTCCCATATACTTTACTCCATTTCTTTTCTAAAATATTTTATTAAGATTTATTTCATAACCATTCTTATCGAATGTCTTGATCAAGCTTTGAATCGAACACATTCTTTAACCTTAAGCTCTGATTACCAACTTGTAATACCCAACTTATTATACATAAAATACTAAATAAAAGTTCGCTTTTTATAATATTTTATAAAACGAACACATAAGGTCATACCAAAATTGAAATTTACCAAAACTTCACAAGTACTTAGAAACAAACAATATTTGGTTTAGAAAAGATTAAGATAACATGCGGCAGCTAAAGTTTTCATTTGTGTTCGGTCTTTCAAGTAGCTTGATCTGCATCCATTCCATCATATTGATCACCTATATGTATCAATGTTATCATAAACATCATTTATATAACGCATAATATACGATTCAGTCATCTAAATAACTCAAAACAATAACAAAAATATTTTAAAAGAAACCCGCCGTAAGCTACGGTAAGTATATCGTAGCTTACGGTGCATAACTAGAAAACCAAACAGATAGGCCCAGCCGTAGCCTACCACAACCAGCCGTCGGTTATGGCCTAATTTTGTTGTTCTTCTTATTATTACCATATCCTATGCTAGTCAACCGTAGGTTACGGTACGTTGCTGCTGAAATTTTATTTTTCCCTGTTTTGTTTTAACACGAAAATTTCCATATCTTTTCGCATACTTATCCGTTTAACTTCAAGTTTGTTTCTACTTGATCGTAAATTGATTTATCATATTTTAGATTTAAACCCGCGATTCAAGGTAGTGAATTCTTACACTTTATGCTACCGACGTAAAATTAATTCGCGTAGTTATTTTGACCTTCTAATCAATTCGACCATATTTCCTTCATTCTTATGATGAGGATCAGTTCCTTGCGGAAATTCAACCCTCATCTAAGTTTGCTAACTCACATTTACGCATCCGTCACTTGGCTTACTTTTTTGCTATATTTTTTTATTCGTTTGGCTATTTTAACCAGACAAGAAACCTATTTTCAACCATATCATAAATTTACGGTTTACGATCTGCGTTCCCTTTACGCGGCTTACACGTTCACATACTTTTGATTCTTCAAGTGAATTCCATCACTTATGAACTAACCCGACTTATTGTCATGCACTATTTATTTATTTGGTTCATTCTTGTGAAGTCCATCAACAAAAACAAAAGTCTCGTTCAAAGGCAATGTAAAAGTTCCCAATCAGATCTTGGTGAACCCTTTGATTCAATCCTGTTGAAGGCAATTGGTAAGTATCCCTTCTTCCAGTTGATCGAGTTATGTTATTGTTCAAGTTCAAAGGTTTGACTGAAGTGGGTTTGAAGGATAGTTTGAGTGCTACTTGAAACGCGTTTGAGGGCCTCTTGATGTCCTGTTAAAAGGGTCACGTAGTCCGTGATTACCAATCGAATCAGGTTAAAAGACATTTTTCGGTAAAGGCGAAACATGTGTCGCTTAGGCTTTTCAGTTGTGACTATCAGAAGAAAGAATGTTAGTACCGGTACTGATGTTGTAACCAATGAAGATAATGGTAGTATGTCTACCAATGGAGGTCATGTGTTTACCAAAGATGGTGTTGTTGATCGAGACAGAATGGGTCAAGATTGAGAGGGAGACTTATGTAAGTTGATGTTGAAAGGGAGTGTTAAATTATAACATCAACTAGGGAGGTACAGACAATCTCAAGAGGCGGTATAGAGGAGATCTAAAGTCGAAGGACTAAACGAGTAAAATAGGAATTAAATGTATTTAATTATTATTTGAATTATCTTAGTAGATTCGATTAGCGTCTAATTGTTTGAAGATACGTATGAGTAAGAATAGGAGTCCTAGTAGAATTAGATTGTTTTTAGTTTTTATATTCCTTAAGTCTTGTAGTTGTATTCATTCACAAAAAATAGTAGAAGTAATTTGTGAATCTCGTTTGTATTCATCTCTCTAATCTCGTACTTAGATTCAACACAATGATTTTGTAGGACAATTTTGTAAATGATTTTGTAGGGTATTTTTGATCTAGTAGGGTAATTTTGAAGAGTATCATAATTACTCTAAAAATGATCTTGTATAGTAATTTTGATCTTGTAGAGTAATTACAAGTTAAATAATTACGAAAATGTCATCGTGTTGTTTTACTTTTTCATGCCATTCGTACGTCTGTACGATAAGATACTTTGTATGGGATCTTTACTCTACTAAGTGTAACTTATAATTAGTAGTTGCCTGGTAGATACCCGATGGGTTTTGGGTTGAGTATACCCAACGATAACTTTTTTAGATTAACGGGTTTACCCGAAACCTGCGGGTATACCCGATCGGTATTTACCCGCTAGAATCCGACAAATTTTAGGATGAGTTTGAGACAAGCTTATCTAACTGGGTTTGAGGTTAGGATTACCTGAACTCGTTCTAAATCCGACTCATTACCATCCCTAATTGGGTAATGGGTAATCTAGGTACAAACACATGTTGCTGCCTTTTTATTTTTAAACAATAAGGGTGATAAGGGCTTGCACATATAACTTACAATTTAGTGATTGTAGCCAAACGTAATATGGACTATCTTTATACGGGTGATAAGGGCTTTCTATTTTAGTTAAAAGTAATAAAATAAATCAAAAAATCTAGAAACATTGGCCATAAAGGTGAATAAAATGCTTGACGTAAACTTATTTTTATACGCACCACTAGTCTACCTTTCAAAAAATATGTATGATATTTCTAGTTTCAGATATCTATCTATAAATTAAATGTACAACTTCCAATCACTACTGAGGTACATTTAATGTAGACCTTATCTAATTCCATATTGATTCATATATCACAAGATATAATGAAATAAAAAATAATGATAAGCTGTTGACTTATAACATTTAGGTTGCCGTTGCCAGTTTACATTCTTACTTACTAGACGTTAACGTTTATTTTACATTAAGACCAAAAATGTAAGCCCAACGGGTTCGAATCAATACCTCTCCGTTCCAAGCCCAGATCCGAGCCATTCGGCCCATTCCAGCAACAGGGTTGTGTACTTGTGTCTATATATATATATATATAGATATATATATATGGATCGGTTCAAATAAGAACCACTGTGAGTTGCGAGAACCGTGAGAAGTTTTTGTTTTCGCACTAGTTGGGCCAAAATATTTTTGCACAAACGTAGATGAAAGTATTATAAACACATCTGTAAAAAAAATTGTCCGAGTCGATAGTTTTGACTGATGCAAGTTTTTTTTACGCGCTGACGTAAATTTTGCATGAAGATAAATATTTTTTTACGGCACAAGTAAATGGGGATATGCGGCATTAAATTTTTTTTGCTGAAACAAGTGATCTTTTTATGGCTTTTGAGAAAAAAATTTCGGAAAAACCTTTTGAATGGCCTAGCTTCACGGTTCTCACAACTCAAAGTGGTTCTCATTTTAACACATCCCTATATATACATATGTATTGCCATTGAGGCTTAGGCCTAATGGTAAAGGGAAAACCCTCTAAGTGATTAGATATGAGGAGGTCATGTTCAATACCCAGGGAGTGTAACATTTAGCTGTCAAAAAAAATTATTTTAAAATTTTTTTTATTTTTTTAGAAAAAAAATGTAATATAAAATTAAAGTTGTATATACTTGTAGATTAGAGATATGGTACAAAGGTTTTTTTAGAAGTGTTGGAAGCTATCACATAGGGATGTGTGTTTAAGGATGGAGCGATTGAGAATGGTAGTTTCGATTAAGAGGAAAAAATATGCATATGTTTCCACATGCTAAGAAACAAGTGAACTACAAGCATGGTTGTTCATTTTTATCCGAACCCCAACCCGAATTCAAAGCTACACAAATTAGAGAATACGAAAAAAACCTGAACCAAAAAAATCTAAATTCGACCAACCCGAACCTTCTATGGGTCGGTTATTGGATCACTTTTTCCCTGAAAAAAAACCCGAAAAGTCCAAAACACAAAACCCAAAAACAAACCCGAACATTTATTTATTCTTTCTTATAGACGTGTTTGGTTTTGAGTCTCTAGTGCTTGAAATTTGGGACTTTTGAACAATATCATATCATGTTGTCAATTGATGTTTTTACTTTGATGGTATTCTTTAGTAAGGATATGAATTTTGTTAATGTTTTGGATAAAAAAACATTTATTTTCATTTAAATCTAAATCCGAACAATCCGACCCGAACAACTCGATCCAAAAAACTTGAAAACCGAAAGAAAAACCCGAAGAACACCCTTAACTATAAGGGTAGGATCAACTCTAAGTAGGCAAAAAAGATGTTTTAATCTTTTATTTTCAAATCAATGGCTAAAATAAAAGTGTAGAAAAGAGAGAGGTGTAAGGGTACTTTTGGCATAGCAACTTATGTTGATTTTTTTTTAAATTTCTCCAATTTTTAAAGGTTCATAATTTTTTATACGACAATAGTTTTTTTTTTAATTTACACTATAACATCGAGCATTTTTTATCTTTAATTTGAGTAGCATATTACTATATAAAAATGACAACTAAAAAACCCCAAAAATTGTGTTGTATTTTTATGTTGTATAACAATTTTGTGCTACAATTTTTTGTAATGAATTCTTCGCGGTGAATCTTTTGTGCTAGATTTTTTTATGTTAGAATTTTTGTCTTGTATTTTAAGAAAACAAAATGGTAATATTTTATGTTTTAGGACAAAATGTCTTTTACTCCCAATTATAAGAAGTGACACATGTCCCATCTCTATAATCTTTCTTATACTATTAGACAAAACCCACTTTTTAAGAGATCTTCTCCATGCTAGATACATATTTATTGAGTAAATTACACGGTTTGTCTTTAACTTTATACCATTTTGCACCGTGGTCCTTGTCACTAGAAATTACACCGGGTGTCCTATATTTAAAACTTTTGTACACCACAAATCCTTTACACTAACCTCCATCCATTTTCTTGGTTAAGACAAGTCATGTGCACCTCACGTGAGGGGCAAAACTGTCGTTTTATCATTTTTATTTAAATTACATGTATTGTCCTTAAAAATATCTCATATATATATACCTGTTGTGTGCGCGCGCACAGTGTTATTCATCGAATTAGGGTATTTATTTAATTGTGTTTATTCCTTGTTCTTTTGTATGAAAGATGTCTATGAAATTGTATTTAATTGTTGCAACTACAAGTGTTGTATAATGTATGGATTTTTTTTGGAATTGGAAAACCTACTATCAATAGCCATAAGATGTAAAAACATGTTGTATGCAATTTATTTGGTAATAATTTGCTTTCGTGTTTGGTGGATGCAATTTATTTATTAAAAACTTATTGTCAATAGCCCACATAATGTGATCAAAAACTGTATAAAACAAAGTTTAAAAACTACTCAAAACCATCCAAAAGTTAAACAACCAAATGAAATTTCCAAACGGTCCAATTACATACCATATTGTTCAAACAACCGGATTAGACCATATTGTTTCAACAACCGGGTTTTTAGGGTTTAAATTCAAATGTTGTGTGTGAGAAGGCGAGAAGACAATTGAATGGGCTGCATATATTAACCTGTGGTGTTTTTTAAAGGACAATACATGTATTAACTATAAAAGAAAAAGATAAAATGACATATTTGCCCCCACATGCGGGGCACATGACTTTTTTGACCAAGAAAATGGATAGAGGCTAGTGTAAAGGACATGTGGTATCCAAAAGTTTTAAATAAAAGACACATGATATGAATTTCTAAAGGCAAAGGACATACGGTGCTAGTTGATGTAAAGTTAACGGACAAACCATGTAATTTCTTTAATTTCATTTTTCTTCTAGTTAACTAAGTAAAAGACGATAAACAATAACTAATTTTCTTCACGTTTAATAATTTTGTATCATATCTCTATTATTATTTAACTAGCCATATAAATTGTTATAATAAAAAATTTACAACCTTTAACAAAACTAATATATAATAATGTTTTAGGCGTTAACTCTATGAATATAATAAATTTTGAAGAATTTAACGTTTAAAATTGTCGATAAGTTGATAAGGATTTTAGATATCGAAACACGGAGGGTACGCAAACTTTTACAAATAAGATTAACTAGTATCCATGCCTCGCGCTACACAGCGGGGACATGATGTGGCGTTCGCATGGTTGCATAATCATTTTAAAAAGCTTTATTGTTACAGAAATAAGAGGTTAGCATCTAATTCATGTGGAAATGGGCTAGTTTATGACCGCGACTGCTGCTGTTGAAAAAGAAAACTTAGAACTCATCAGAGTCGCTGTAACGTTATAGTTACATTATGTTTGTATGAATATTGGCCAGATGACACTACATTCCGTTGCCACTTACATCAAAAGACTACTATTGACATAAAAAATCGACAACGTACCACTGATGCAAAACACTGTCTGGAGTGAGTCATGTAGTCCAAAATCCCATTATTTGCAAAAGAGAACCATTTGTGATCTACATTCCTTCGCAAATTACGATGGCTGAAGAAACCCCAGGGTCGTGTGTAGGATCATGATGTCCTGGACATAAAAAGAATATTTACTCATTGTAAAACCAACAACTATGCATTGATTAAACTCATTATAAAACCAACAACTATGCATAGATTAATATTAAAAGTATTGAGTTATCCTGCTTATGCTTATGGTCATGGTCATGGTCATGGTAATGGTGGTGGTTCTCATCTTCCTTTGAAGCTTCATCTTCAATAGCTACAAAAACATTAAATTTGTTCAATAAAATGTATCATAGTTATTGAAAATACAAAATGGGAAATTAGAGGAAATAACTTTGTCAAATCAAAGCCTCATCATGAACCATACTGTTTGTTATACACCACTTTTGAAAACGTTAACCAAAAACAAATTATAAACATCTTGAATTGACAAAATACGAATATATACAGTTTTGGCACAACAAATATTTTACTTTTCTCAGTCAATGAACTAGGTGAAAATGGGGTCTGAAGAAAAAAACATATAAAATAAATTTACCCATTAGCAAATTAACAAACAGAGCCTTAAAATATCCTAGGTATCTAATCACCATGCATTAAAAAAAACCAACCATTCATGCATGCAGTTCATTCAAGATCCAACAACTCAAAACACACAGATCAATTTGCAAATAGGAAGCAGCAAAAAAAAAAAAAAAAAAAACCAAAGACAATAAAAAAGAAGAAACCCTAGCGATGAATTAAAAGGAATGCGGAAAATAAAACTAACCTAAATAATAAATTAGGCCTGGCAATAAAACCCATTTGGGTATTTTGGGTTTATTTCAGTCATTTAAAACAATTCGTAGGTCAGAATAGGTATTATGCTTGGTAAATAGGTAACTCTAAAAACAACATCACAGTCAGATTCTTCATCCTATTCGAGTACTCGTAGACGTTGACTTCACAAAAAAAACAAAAAATCAAAACAATTAAACATAATCAGAAAAAAAATCAGAAAAATAAAAAAAGCAAAAAAGCAAATTTTTTTAAAAACTGTAAATAATAAAAAATGTTAAAAAAATAAAAAAAGAAAAATAAAAAATAAAAAAAATAAAAAGGTAAATCCCAAAAAAAATATAAAAAATCAGAAAAAAAGTCAGAAAAATAAAAAAATAAAAAACTAGATTTAAAAAAATGAAAAAATGTAAAAAATAAAAAAACTAAAGGAAAAGTAAAATAATAAAAAAATCCCAAAAAAATTAGAAAAATTGAAAATTCAGAAAAATAAAAAAACCAGAAAGATAAAAAGAATAAACAAATTTTAGAAACAATGTTCAAATTTTATTTTTTGTTTATGAAATTTTTTGTTTTTATTTTTTATTTTTTTTTCAATTTTATTTTTTAATTTTTTCTTAAATTTTTGTTTTTTTTGACATTTTTAATTTTTTAACTTGTTTGAGTTTTTTGATTTATTTTAAATTTTTTTAGATTTTCTTATTTTTTCTTATTTTTTACATTTTCTAAATTTTTTATTTTTTTTTCTGAATTTTTTGATTTTGTAGGATTTTTACTTTTTTTTTAATTTTTTGGGTTTTTAAATTTTTTACTTTTTCTGAATTTTTCTAATTTTTTTTTACATTTTTTTTACTTTTTACGTTTTTTAAAAAAATTAGTTCTTTTTATTTTTCTTATTCTTTTATATTTATGAATTTTTTATTTTTTTGGGATTTTTACTTTTTTTAAAATTTTTTACTTTTTTATGATTTTTTCTTCTTTTTTTTTTTAAAAAAAAGTGCCAAGATAGTCTCTGTGGTTTGCTCTGATTTCACTTTTAGTACCTACATTTTCAGAATTACAGTTATAGTCCCCAACTTTGACAAATCTGGTCTCGGATAGTTCCTGAAAGTGTTATTATAGGATATGAGATCCCAATTCATAAATACCCAAGTGAATGGCTGAGCTTTGTTCACTCGGTTATCTATAACGTGGGTAGGTAATAATTACCAATTGCGCCACACACAACTCTTGGGCTTAGGGTCACATGACACGATGTGTTTGTTTTAGTTATTTGTGTTTCCTTTAGTTCTTAGCTTCTTGTATTTTCCTTTGTGTTTTTTTCTTGGTATTTAAATAAACGTTGTGGGTATGTTCTCTATATAACTCTTATGAGACCTTACTCGTCCTCCTGAGCTATCAGGAGGTTTAAAGGGCTTGTTGCATACGCTAAATGCAACCGTGATTCCTGCGAAAGTAAGTTAGATTTGTTGTTTTTGTAAAATATCTTTTCTACATAAAAATCAAAGTTGAATAGAAATATTGGCTTGGTAAATTCTTTATTAGAAATGGTAGAACTAGGTAACTAACAAGTTTTGATGGTTGTGAGAAACTTGCTTCTACACGAGGGTTGAGATTTGTAGGTACATTATGTTCGCAAGACGACCATTTTTATTGAAGAACGAGGAGCACGCGAGAAATGAACGATAATCGGGTGCATATGTTTCTTTTTAGCTTTGATTCTTAGTTAGTTAATAAGTGGATTGTATTGTATATATTTTTTGACCGGGGTGAAAGTTGGGGAGGTTAGTCGTGTCACATCCCTTGTGCGTTTAAAGGTTCTCATTCCTACACATTGAGGACAATGTTGATCTTAAGTTTGGGGATGGGGGAAAAGTTTTTGATTTTGACTCTTTTCATTTAAACACTACACATTGAGGACAATATTGACCTCAAATGTGGGATGGGGGGAAATTTCAAAATTTTTAAAAAATGTCTTTGTTTGAGCAATTTAAAAAGCATAAGTAACCAAGTCAATGGGGATGGCACAACCCATTTGGTCTTTTGTTATGGTCAAGTTCGAATTAATAACATAACGAGTATTTAGCGGGTGGTTATTTGGGAATAATCTGTGTAAGAAACTAATATATTATGTATATCACATACCATACCATTTGTACGTGAGGTTTTGAGCCACTTTTACACATTATAGATATCCATATTTCTTTATTTGAGTGTGCCATTAGTCGCATATTGTAGAACTTGCAACTTTTGATGCGTTTGAGACCATAGATCGAATACGAGCACAACAATGATTAAGGCATTAGGTAACCCTTTTCTGTTTACACCATTTGTCTATCTTTACCCGAAATCAATCCCTTACTCGCTAACTTTGAGCCTAAACCTTTCGTTTGACCAACTCATTTAGCCCTTGACCGTTGAGCCTTTTATGTTTAACCCATGTGATAAGAATTCGATTTTAGGTTTAGTTTGTTTGTAAAGTTATGGTTTGCGAAAAAAATAAAAAATTCAGAAAACATAATGAAAAATAGCAGAAATCATTGAGAAAAAAAGCACAAAATATGTATTGATAGTTTGTTGAATAAAAGACGAAGAATTGTTTTGCCTTCTAATTTGATGATTCGTAGTAAGTCATGTTTAGAATAGTTGTTTTTGTAATAAAACAATCGAGTTTTCATCACCTTAGCCACTTTAAAATATCCTTTTCCACACCCTTAATCTAGCCCCATTACAACCCGTAAAGACCTTTTGGCTTGCTTAGTATTTTTATTCGGTGGTGGAGAATGATTGAGTTGCAAGCCTATGTGGATACGTGTTCTAATCGTTGTGAGAGTGTACTTGAAATATGCTAATAACTCATAATTAGCTAAATATGTAAACCGAGTGGAGAGAACATTGTGAGGGATGTGTATTATGTTTTAGTTTCAAGGGCGGGTTAATCTTGGGTAACCATCTTTTGTGATTAATCGCTTTACTGCTAATTATTCTAAAAATTAATGGGAACCAGGCATGACATTAGACCTTAGCTTAAGTCTCGAGAATGGGAAATGTGTTTCTCTTTCAACCCACGTGAAAGTGAAAAACAGATTTGCTTGAGGGCAATCAAAAGACAAGTGTGGGGATGTGATGCGTGGTCGAAAATCGGTGTTCGAGTATGTTTAAGTTGATGTTTTATATAACTTTTAGTTTTAAATAGTCTACTTTTGATTACAATTGTGTTTCACAGGTCTAACGGAGTTTAAGGAGCTATTCGGGAGCTATACGGAGCATTGGGACAGAAAACGATCAACCGAGAACAAGAAATGGAAAAACAGAAAACAACAAATGTGCGCCGATGCCATCCTGGGTGGGTGTCGACGACGCCTCCCTGATGTCCTGTCGGCCAAATTCAAGCGTATGCAGTAGTTTAAAGCATCGGAAGAAAACAGAGAAACCAACATCATCACCGACGCCCTCGTCTGGTGCGCTTTGCGAATTTTGCTTGTTTGTGAAAAAAAAAGAAAAAAAATATGTAAAGCTCATGGTATTACCCTCAGATGATGACTTTGTGGATATACCATCTGAATTAAACATAAGAAAAAATATATCTAAGCTCATAAACATCATCCATTATTCCATCAAAATTTGATTTTAAATATTTTTGGGTTTTACATAAAGTGATAGGAAAATCCTTTTATCTTATAAACTTGAGACGGGGTTAGGTCGAGTTGTGGCTTCCTTAGTGTGAGACACATAGATGATTGAATCATTTGAACTTAAATAATTATGATTATGGTCCTGGAAATTGGTGATTGGGTTTAAGAGGACAAATATGCTGTAATCGTTGTCAATGTGTAATTATATATAGTAAACTAATGTTTTGAAACCAAATTAACTTGACTTTGATTCCATTGCATAGATTCTTTTTCAGAGATGAAAAGTTCAAGCATGGTGAAATTTGATGTATTGTAAAACACCGTCATTTATCCATGTATTTTATATATTATTAAATAGTTTTTCATGCATTTGAATCAAAGTTTGATACTGATTGCATTAATATTCAATATATATACAAAATAACCCTTACTATTTTTAAAACACACGAGATACAAGGAGATGGCTGTAATACATGAAAATTATTAGAGGACAGCAAGACGACAGCAAGACGGAACTTGGACGGATCAAAGCAAGAAGGAAAGCACATTAGTTAATTATTCACGGTGCAATTCGAACAAGGAAAAAAGAACTAAGCACAAAAGTTAATAGGTGAAGCAAGCAACAACATACATCAAAAGTTAAAATTCATGGCTGGATCGTGAAAGAATAAACAAGCACTCAAGCAAGCCCGTTAATTAATTTAAGCTACTTGTCAGCTACTAGATAAGTAGCTGAACTATTTTCAGTAGAGTTGGCAATAGATATCTGTATAAGACACATTAGACTTGTTTACTGAAAAAGTACACAACTTGATTTTTTACTTTTTTTTAAATAAATATAATTATGAGGTTAAGATCCATCATTTCTTTTTCTTTGTGCATAAAAATATAACTGTGTTATAGACATCAGATATAAAGTAGTTAAACAGTTGTATTTATGTTTAATACTTGTGTTATACGCGTCGTCAGAGATCTGTTAAACCCGATAAGACACGATTTGCCAGTCTTAATTTTTAGCTAGCAAACAACTTGCTAAACTAATTTACATTCTTTTATGATGAACAATGAACCATGATCTTGTTTTTGCGTTGTTTCGTGTTTGATTATGAGAGGCTAAATCATTAAAGTTGCTTAAGTTTGGATGATCTATTGATGTGTGTCTGGATTTTATTTTGACTATTTGATTTTGATAATTGCTTTGGAGTAAATTGGTTATGAGTTGTTGCTGAAATTGATTGTGTGTGCACTTGTTCATCTGAGATTATTGATGAGTTTGATGCTTTTGGTAGGAATAAGTCACCACTAGTTGTGTTAAACTCGCTTTTAGGTTGTTTATTCGTGATTCTCAATCTAATTGTTTGAAATTGGTAACAATTCATGTCACTAATCAATTTAAAAATCAGCTACACATTAGTGTGAACCCATCTTCTCTTATTCGAAAGATAATTAGAAGTTGCTAGGTAATTTTGTGCATTGTTTGGTAGTCTTGAGCACTTGATAACTCGGGATTTGTCTACTTATTCGTTGTGTCAATCATTCCTAGGATTTAGGTGTATCATCTTGTAGCTTATTTCACATCTAGAAGGGTGGTTAAGGGTAATCTTTTGCAGTCCAATTGTTGTGGGATTTGGGGCCATTAATGAGGCTTATTTCCTTATAGCACTCTATTGCATGTTTTGGTTGTTCTTCATTGTTTGGTTTTTAGGTTCTTGAGATTGTGGATCACCTTCTTTCTTACCTAATTGTTATATGATTTTTTCTCTTTCACAAGGGAGTCTTCTGTTGGAAACCGAAACCTAAGTCATGTGTGCGATAGTTGCCTTCGTGTGTCATTATTGATTCCCAACTAAGTGGTTTGTTCATCTCTCCTGGTTGAGTTCACAATTCTTAGTTGCCTTCGTGTTTGTTAGTTTCTTAATTTATTTAATTTTGTTAAAATCTTAGTTAGTTGATTCTAAAAAATAAAATCCAAATTCTTAAAATCAACTTAGGGCTAGAATCGCGGTTCGGTTAATTATTAGGGGTGTTATCTTAGAGTCCATGGTTCGATACTCGGTCTTGCTAGTCACACTACTTTCATGTCCGGTTCACTTGCTATTGTGTGTTATTAGTAAGTCCCACTTTTAAAATTTGTTTAAAAACTTAGTTGCCAAAATCACACATCAGTGACAAAGCCATTGTAAAAGCCAGTTACATTGACATTGGATGAAGCACTATCATCAAACAAGGTGTATGGTTTGACAATTTAGTTTAAAATCTACATAATAAACATATGTCATATATCTTTTGTCTGGCATTAAACAGATTTCATATATCTTTTGTCTTACATATAGACTTTACCATCACTTAAACCTTTCACCTAGGGATGGTAATCGAACGCGAATCGATTTAGTCATATATCCATTTACCCGACCGATTACCGATAAAGTATACCCGTTTACCCGATTGTATACCGATATAATTTCTTTGATATTTTAAATATGTATATATAAGATACATCCATTTTTATACATATAGATATTTAATTTTATATACATTGTAGAATTTGTTATTTTTTAAAAGTGATAATATTAAATGTAACTGATAGTAATTACCCAATAGATATCCAATGAGTTTTGGGTCAGTATAGGCAATGGGTAATATTTTTAAATAATGGGCTTACCCGAAATCCGTCGGTTACCGGATACCCGATGGTTATTTACCTGCTAGAAACCTTACGGAATTTAGAACGGGTTTTAAACAAGCTTATCTAACCGGGTTTGGGGCTGGGATTACCTAAACCCGTCCCAAACCCGACCCATTGCCATCCCTACTTTCAACTGACAAGAGTTGGATAAAAGAACAAATTTATAACCCTTATCACAATTTACCTAAACTTAGAAGATTATACTTAAGCCCTTTTAACATAAGCTACCTTCTCAATTGTAATCTCTCCATTTGTGATGCTACCATATCCATAGTTTTAGTTTTATCTGATACATCATTTCCAAGATTAACTCACTTACCCAACTTTTCTGTGTAATTGCTGAGTAGGCTCCAGTCATATGCTTGGAACTTCCCGAGTCATGAACCATATCTATGGCACATGCTGGTGGTTATGTAGGTAAGATAGAGATCTTTAGGTACCCAAAGTTATTTTGGGTCCTTGGACAACATCATTATTTTTATATTTTACAAAGATTGTTCCTAATATTTGGTCAACATTTTTGTATAAGATCTGGAGCTATTTTTGTTTTCGCTTTATTTGATTAAGGTAGAGCATTTCTTTTTATTAGTTGATTTGTATATAACATTTTCTTGAATTATGTTAAATGTTTCTTTGCATGTACATTTCTTTAAAGAAAAATGTTATATGCTGAATAACTTTTTTTTTATTTTTTTTCCAGAACTTGTCTTTTGATTTAAATGTTTTATATTTTCTTGTTCTCTTTTTAATGATTGTTTTGAAATCATTTTTCCCTGGAGATTGCAGATAGTTTTTCATATGAGCTTGATATGTCTAACCAGAAGCTTTGATACTTTAGACGAGCTCTCTTTTGATCAGTAGGTCTAGTTTCTTACCATGACACTTATCTGATCTTTCTGGTATGTCTGGGGAAGTGACAAGACTTCGAGATGAACATCCAGTTGGTTCACAATATTTCTATTAAATACTGATACATGATCAACGTTGTTTGAGTTATTTTTTGCAATTTTTGGCATTTCATGACTTTTGTAACCTAATCCGAATTCTAAGGGATTTCCTTGTTTTTCTAATAAAACTTACAAAATTATTTACTTCTTTATAGCTTCACACGTTAACAATTTTAGCCTGCATCTCTCTGTGTAGGGAGATTGTTTCCTTTACATAAAAATCAATTTTGGCTTTAAGCAAAAACTTTGAATCTTCAACACTTTTGTTCTTTTTAACAATTTAATCGTTTTCTAGTTTCATATTTTCTAATTGTTTGGTGAGATTTCTGTTACTAAGCTCAAGTTGATTTTTGTCGGATTCAAACTTGATCTTGTCAAATTTAAATTTGTTGTTGATTATGTGGAAGTCAAATGTTAGCTTTGTAATTTGATTAAGCAAAGTTTTGTTAGTAAGCTTTACCTCTTGATCTGAGTCAGAAGATTCTGATGAGGTGTATTCCTTTGCCATGAGACTGAAATTGGGTATGTCTTCTTCTTTTGAAGAAGAATCAAGCCAATTTTCTTCTTCATCCATGAGGGATTTCTTCTTGTTCTCCCTTCTTTTGGCTTCTTCCATACTTATGGAATAATACTAAATAACTTTGACCTTATTTTTATAGTCTGAGGGAAAATGCCCTTTTGTTTGGCACCAAAAACATGTCACATTTGTTTTATCTATTTATTTCTTATTATCGCTTGAGTTTTGAGTTGTTTTTATTTGAGCTTGATTAACATTTTCTTTTATCAAAACTTTTAAAATTTTAAATTGTTTTGTTAAAAGTTCCAGAGATTGTGCAAGAGACTCAATATCTGGCTTAGTCACTTAACTCATTATGGTTTGTCAAATTAGATGATTTGGATACCAATCTTATAGGTGTGGACTCAGATCTCATGTTCTTATCTTTAACAAATCATACATAAGAGTAGTGAGACGGCCCTTAGATTTTGAGTCTTTAAAGATCTCATTCTCCAGGGCTTGAAGAATACTGAACAAACTCCTTAATTGTATTGTTTCAAGGTCTATGGTGGCTCTTAAAGGACCCGTTAAGTGTCGCCATTCTTTTGGTAGACCCTGAATAAACTTCACATTTCTTTGGTCATTAATTGTACTAATCTTAAGTTTTCTAATACCATTTAGATTGAGTTAAACATGTTATATGTCTCTGTGAGAGTCTCACCTGGCATATGCTTATAGGATTCATATACGTATATGACCTTTGATCACATGTTCTTATGCATCTGCTCTCCTCCATAAAAAGGATTTCGCCTTATTGTCCCATATTTCTTTGGCAGTTTCACAAGAATTTACCTGAGAGAATATATCATTTAGCAAAGCCATAATCAATAACGATTTGGCTTTTAATTTAATTTTTTCCATCACTACAAGGTCCTTTTCATTCCAGTGTCATTTATCTTTGGGTTCCGACTTGCTGGAACATATCGGGTGGTGCTGGTCGACTAAATACATGGTACTTCAACCATTGGAATATAAGGGCCATTTTAAATAGACCTGACATAGTCTTTGGCAAGGTTGTTAAGCAAATTTATTATCCTTATTTTCCATTAAAGTACTCATCTCTCTCTAGGATAGGTGGTTCCGTTAAACCAACAGTTAAGCTACTATTCCAAGATTGTGGGTTTGCCATATTAATAAAACAGTTAAAAATCACTATTTTAATCAACATTGTTTTTGAGAAAAAAATAGGAGATCGTTTTAGTAAAACAGAGTACTGAAATGATCTATGAATAGCAACTTTATTCAGCTCTGATACCTCTTGTTGGTCTCAGATTCATCAAACGGTGAATAAAGCAATTAATGATTTCAATAGAAATTTCAATAGAAATAAGTTTAACTGATGTTTTATGCGGAAGTTGGAAGCAATACCCAACAATCTTGGAGATAAAGAATTTTTATGTTGTTATGTAATTTATCAAAATATTTTACAAGTATGAATAATAAATGTGTTTACTAGTTAAAATGTATAAAAATTCTACCCAGATGGAACAATTAAGTTTCGGTTTGATGATTGTAGGTCCCAAATACAGGATCTAATCAATATCACACTAACAAGCTTTGAGAAATAAGACGAAGATGGAAAGATTCAACTTGCATACAAATTGGAATCTAATACAAGTGAAGAATAATTAAAGAGCCCCCAAACCCTAATACATCATTAACTATATATATTAGAGGATTGTGCTCCTAAACCCTAAACTCTTAGGCCCAATGCCTTCCCCAAGCCCATTACAATAAACAACCCAATTCCTAATTAATACTAATGCATAAACCTATTAATGCGTTTACAATCTCCCCTAGGTTTACTACATTAGAACTTGCTTACGCTTCAGGATCATCAATCATGTGCAAATAATTTGTTTTGAATCACTGTAGCCACTACACTTGTCCAAGATTTCGCACATTCTTCATATTTGTCACTTGCTTGAATTTGATGTGCACCCAACATCAGAATGTCTTCCTCGCGAAAACTAATTAAATCCAAAGTATCAGCCAACCGGAATGCCTTTTCTTTTGTAACAATAACAGCTTCAGCCATTCTTGGATCATATGCCCAATAGAAGAGATTCTTCAGCACACCTTTCAGAAACTTTGGAGCAGCTAGAATGACCTTGTCCTTGATAGTCGGTGGCAAGATAACGTGTTGAAGCCGTTTGTGAGTATGAGGGTCTCGAACGCCTGAGCTTTCTTCAGATATGATTAAGCATTTTCATTGTTGGAAAGTTATGGGATACTTCATGTTCAAGCTTTGAGTGAAATGCCCAACCAGGACCCCGTTGATTCGAATCTGAGTCATTGTAGTGAGCTCTCAACAGACTTTTCAGATCAATCTTAGTCCAAGATTCAAATTGTGTCTGTTTGAATAGTATTCTCTGTGTCTGCTCTCCCTCGTGATTATCCATAAGTTCCTGTCGTGATCATATCTCCAACATTTCACTTCTGATTTGTTTCCAACTTTATCATAGTGGCTTGATCCTATCTCCATGACATATTGGTCTGATACTTTGGAAGGATCCTTTGACTGAAAATTTTCATCGAGGGGATTCACATCTTGATTCTTCATTATAAGCATTTTCTTGCTGCTGGTACTCCTTTTTGCGGCTGCTTTCTCTTCTTTGATCTTTAAGCTGAAAGATATGCATTCAAACCCGCTTCATTCTCTGCATCAGCTGCAGCCTTTTCGGCTTGTGTTCGTTCATGATGTGCAACGTTAATAGGATCATCATCTTTATCCGCAAAATCACTTCCAAATTTTTTCTGCAACTTTGCCTTCATCTCGTAAATCTCTGTCATCAGCAGGCTCACATCTCCTTGAAGTTGCTCGATAGCTTGGTCCCTGATAGATATCTGATTCTGTAAGGATGCTATTTGAGTGTTTTCAATTCATTTTCTTGTTCTAGCAGCACTACTCTTCATTGTAGTTTGCCAACATCCACAACTTCATCCTCATCGCTATCAGATTGCTCAATAAATTTCATCTTTTCCACGGCCATTCTCATTGCGGCCTCTTCATACTCAGATAAACCATCGCCGAACTACCTGCCTCACCACGAGCACCACTAGAACTTTCTGGCTGTAAAATTGGATCAGGATAGTGCTTGAGGCTTGGGGAGATCAAGGGCATCAGATGCAAACACATTCTCTGTTTCATCATCTTCAAACAATGTTTCATTTGAAGGAATGATACTAGGAGAAGGGATCCCAGAATCACTCTTTAGAGATGCAAGTAAAGCTTGAAGATTCTCAGCAAATCAAATTCATTTTTCTCACAGTCTCCTCAGCTGTCTCTAATTCAGCCTGTGTTGCTGCTTCTTCTTTTTCTTCTTCTTAAACAAGATTTTCAACGACAGGTTCTGGTTGTCTTGGTCCTCCTACAATTTGAATATCATGCTCTTCAGCTATGAACGATGTCACTGATTTAGGAGCAGATACAATTTCCTTGAAATTCCCATGTTTAATAAGCTCATATCGACCCATAAACTTGACCTTAGCAAAGTCCCGCTGTTTGCATGCTGCTTCGAAACAAATCGGTCCTAGTAGCTTTAAGTTTAGGTGGTTTGTGCCTTTTATAAGCTCAGGATGCTTCATGTCAATAATCATCTGCACAGATCTTAGATATAGCAGGAACACCTTCTTCTTTGTACTCTCCAACATTCTTTTCATGTTGTCAAATATAAAAACCGAAAACTTGTAGTCCCAGTCCTTCACTAATGCAACAAGTGCAGTTGTCTGAGTCTGATTCAGTTGGTCCTGGCTGCTTTTGTTCTCTGAAATACATTGTAAAAATATGTGAGCAAGGCACCTCCAGCTGGTGGGAATAGCTTCTTCAACACTGTTGGATATGCTCCTTGATGGCTCATTCGACGAAGAGCTTTCATCACACTATCCTTGTCGAGTGCAATAGGATGACGTTCGTTGTCTCCAAATTGTAATGCGTCTAGTACGTCTGTCTCTAAAACCTTAATTTCTCTTTCTCCAATCTTGGTTTCTATGTAAGCACGTCCACCCTTGACTTTAGCATTGATCCAGAAGTCCGAATCATGTTTTCATCGATTACTGGATTTGACTTTAGAGCATGAGTGAGTCGGCAGTGGCTCAGACTAATAACCAGAGAATCAAATCTCTCCCTATATTCTGGCGGAGGATCAGACAAATAGAAGGCTTGATTGTGAAAAGCGTCGACTTCCAGCTTGCGTTTATCCATCATTTTCCGTGCCATTTTCTACACTTGAAACAGAGATGTCATCATTCGTAGCAAACATTAATTTCCTCTAAACTGTTATGACAGATCAACTTGGTTAACAAGTTAGCAGTTCAGAGGTGAAGGTCAGAGGGTCAAAAGATAACTGAAGTTCAAAGGTTCACAGGTCAGATGAACTCGAATGATAAGGGTTCAAGTCAATGACCCCTTGTCATTCGAGATGGTTCATATAAGTGCATCCGGAATGCACCCGAGATGCACCCGGAATGCACTGAGATGCACCCAAGATGCACCGAGATGCATCCGAGATACACCCAAGATGCATCCGAGATGAAGAAGAACTACCTCAGAGTTAGAGATGAGAGAGATCCGGATAAACAAGAATTTGAAATGATCCAAAATGACTAGAGATGGGCTTTATATAGACTCGAAACATAGCCCAGCCCATCTTTGAACAATTGATTCGAGATGACTAGGCCAGGTCCATCTCTAACCAGTCCATCTCGAAATAGTAATCAAAACAGGTGAATGTATACGAGATGAGTGGGCCCACTCTAAACAGAAATATTTAAATCTTTTCAGGCCCCTATCAGTTTTAACCAGCCCTGAACAGTAACACCTTCTGTTAAAATCTGCGATCCAACCAACCAAGCAACCAGTCTTACAGGATGAAAGAATATTAATAAGAATAGTAACCATTAAGAGACAAGGGGAGAGTTGCCATGAGATCAAACCAGTTCTGAACTGATTAAGGAACATTTTTCGGCATGAACTTGGTCAAACCGAACCGTGTGATTGCAGATATATTTGTCCTTTTAAACTCATCGCATCATTCTTCAATTTTCAACCTTGTAACTTCGTCAAGTGAGTTTACAATAACATCCATGTGTCCCACATCAAGGCATACCCATGTGATCAAGGTATGCACAACAGTTCATCGTAACAAGTGAATATACCGAGGTCATCCTTTCTTCTTACAATGTCCGATTTGTTGGTGAACAGGTCAGTACAATGTACTGTAGAGAGACCAAACAATATCAGACAAGGGTTACAGGCACAATACCTTATACAGTATGTGTTACTTTTAGGTTTTTCTTGTAAGAGATTTCCCCCTTTAAGGTTTTGGCCCTTCCATTAAGGCTCTTTTAAGAATATCTGTTTGTGCCTAGGTCTGCATGTATCTGGATGCAACAGAAGGGTAGTCCTGATATCCCGGATAACTTATCGGCATAAAGACTTGAAACTTCAGACATTGGCTATCTATCAACACCGGATTTAAGACCATGAAATCATATGCTGATGATACATTACCCGCGAGATGCATAGCTTGTCAGAGAGTTAGTCACTCGGTATCTTTTTGACTCTTGAGCGATAAGCCTATCAACACATCACAAAAATCCTCGCTTTTACAGCATCAATACCTTACATGTGTTAACCAAGTACATTAGATTTGAGTAGCAAAGCAAATATTTCTCCCCCTAAATTTGTGCAGAAGTAGAAAACTTTACACACAAATTTAGTTATTTTCCGATATATAAAAAAATTTTATTTTTATTTTTTTAAGAAGTTGCTTAGTTGGTAAAACGCATCATTTTCAAAAGGTCCACAAGCACTTTGAATCTCGAATTGCTGAGAGGTTTTGTAAAAAGATCTGTTGTATTAGCATCTGTATGGATCTGTTCAAGTTTAATTATTCCTCAGTCGAAGCAATCTCGAATTAAATGAACTTTGATATCAATGTGCTTGGTTTTGGAATGAAAAACAGGGTTATTGACAATCTGGATAGCGACATCATTATCACAATAGATAGTAGTGTTAAGATAAGTCAAACCGTAATCCTCAAGCTGATGTTGCATCCAAATAACCTGGGAACAGCATGCAGATGCTGCAACATATTCTGATTCTACACTAGATAAAGACACTGTTCGTTGCTTTTTGCAGTGCCAGGAAATAAGCCTGTCTCCCAAGTATTGGCATCCAGCTGATGTGGACTTCATATCCCTGTTTGTCCCTCCAAAGTTACTGTCTAGAAAAAGCAAACAGATCAAAATTCGAATCTCTAGGATACCAGAGGCCCAATTTTGGAGCACCCTTGAGGTATCTAAAGATTCGTTTAACGGCTGAAAGATGAGAAAGTTTAGGATTAGCTTGATATATGGCACATTGGCAGACCGCAAACATGATGTCCGGTCGGCTTGCAGTTAAGTACATCAATGAACCAATCATAGATCGGTACATTGTTGGATTGACCGGATCACCTTCAGCATCCTCATTCAGCAATGGCCGTTCAGCAATGGGCGAGTCGATGGGTTTTGAGTTTGACATATCGAATTTTGCAAGAACGTCCTGAACATATTTTCCTTGTTGGATCAAGATTCCTTGATTGTTCTGACGAACTTGCAATCCCAAAAACATAGTTATTTCACCTCAAATTATTCATCACGTCCTCAAATTCTTTGTACAACTCTTCATTGGTAGACCCGAAAATGATGTCGTCAACATTGATCTGAACAAGGATAAGATCCTTGCCAACGCATTTAATGAACAACGCTTGATCTATCATTCCCCGTACGTAACCATGAGCAAGCAGATGATTTGTTAGAGTTGCATACCATGCACGAGGTGCTTGGTCCAAACCATACAAAGCTTTATCTAACTTATACGCATATCCTTACTTCTTTGGATCTGTAAAACTATGGGGTTGAAAAACATAAATCTCCTCCTTGACCTTCCCCTACAAAAATGTCGTCTTGACATCCATTTGATAAACGTGAAACCCATGTAGGATGCATATGCCAAGAAGATGTGTATGGCTTCTAGATGGGCTACGGGTGCATATACGTCGTTATAGTCAAGGCCTTCGATCTGTCTGAATCCCTGCACCACTAGCTGAGCTTTGTTCTGCACGATCACTCCAGTATTGTCTAGTTTATTTCTATACACCCAATGAGTACCAAGAGCTCGTTTTCCCTCTGGTAACTTCATTAATTTCCACGCTCCCAACTTTTCAAATTGATTGAGCTCTTCATGCATTGCATTGATACATCTAGGTTCCTGCAAAGCAACATCAATGTTCTTAGGCTCAATTTGTGATATGAAACGTGAATACAAACATGTGTTAATGGTTCCTGATCTACTGCGTGTTTGAACGCCGGCAGATACAGGACCAATAACATTTGCAATTGGATGATTTTTCTCAATGCGCTGGGGAATTGCCACATCTGGTGCATGCAAATTAGATTCTAAGTTAGAAGCACTTCCTGATACTATCCCATATTGCTCCCCTCATTTGAAGCAGTAGTATGGGTTACAGGAGGATCAACTGTGCAATCTAACGGAATCGGCTCTGGAAATGGTGAAGCTCCTTGAACTGTATTTTGCTATGCAGAGGATTCAATATTGCTGACAGCAGTAGGTTCGAGAACCTCGTCTCGCATTTGTGAAGAAGGATGCACGTCCATAGGAACTTCATGAAATCCTGGAGGATCCATGGTAAGTTTCTTGAGAGAATCTTGAAGCGGGACAACATCATCTTCAGCTATGATAGGAATGGGTATCACGGTTTTTGAGACATCTGCATCAATAATTAAATCAGGTAGAACATTAAAAGACTGAAACAAGGAAGAATAGTCATATAACCAATCAGGTCCAAGTCTAGCATCTTTCGGATTTTCTTCCAGCCAATCCACATAATATGTCTCCATGATCTGTTTTTGATTTTGTTGTAGACACGATATGAAGTGTTCTTTGCATAGCCGACGAAATAGCATGGATCTCCTCTTGCGTCAAAATTTCCCTTAGTATCCATGTTAAGTAGAACACAAGGACTTTCCAAAAGTACGAAAATATTGTACCGAGGGTTTCTGTCCTTCAACTATTTCATAAGGTGTCTTCATTTGACGTTTGTTGAAGAGAGCATGATTTTGTACATAGCAGGCTGTGTTCACTGCTTCTGTCAAAATATAGTGGAAGACCGAAATCAATCAGCATAGTACGAGCTGCTTCAATGAGAGTTCTGTCTCGTCTTTCTGCGACTCCATTTTGTTAAGGAGTTCGAGTTGCACTGTATTGATGATCAATCCCTTTTGATGCACAAAAATTGTTCAGCTCGACGTTCTTGAACTCCGTTCCATTGTCGCAACGCATAATCTTCACTCGCTCATTCGCTTGGTTCTCCATGAGAGTGATAAATTTCTTTATTAGACTTGCAGTTTCACTCTTTTGTTCCAAGAAAAATACCCAAGTGAAACAAGAATAGTCATCAATGATAACCAGGCAATATACTCAGCACATTGACATGACCAAAAAGATCCATGTGAAGCAGTTCCAGAACTTTGGATGTCTTGTGCACAAGCTTGGGCTTATGAAGCTTACGGTGTTGCTTTCCACGAGCACAGGACTCACATTTTTAATTTGCATGAAATCCTTGATGGTAAATTTCTGACCATACCTCCCTTTGCCAACCGATTAAGATTCTTCATATTAAGATGCCCAAGTCGTCGATGCTACGGCATTGCATCATGTTTAGCAAGTTCAGAGAATAAGCAAGTAACTTGATCAGTGGGGGCTTTATTCATGTCGATCACGTAAGTGTTGCCCCGTCGTTCTGCTTCAATCAAGTACAAATCCTCTGGTATGACAATTCTAGGCTTCAGGACCACGCATCCACCTTTTGTAAACAAAACCTCTAAACCATTGTCGCACATCTGAGAGATGCTAAGAAGACTGTGTTTGAGTTTAGGAACATAATTGACATCAGAGAAGCTGAGAACCCCGTTTCGGACTGTGCCTTTCATAGTAATTGTTCCCGTCCCCCTTCAAAAGTGACAAATCCACCATCGAAGATTTTAATATCATTCAACTGGGAGATGTCCCCGGTCATGTGTCTAGAACAGCCACTGTCGATAAACCAAATTCTAACAACAGCCCTACAAAGCTGTTCCTGCACATAGAACAAGATTAGTGGGAGGCGGGAACCCAGACGTTTTTCAATCCGGGTTGGTTAGAAGATTTTGATGCTTGAGAAGATGAGGAAATGAGATTTGACAAGTGAGAACACTCTGACTGAGAACTAGCAATCTTTTTGGTTTCCAAATCTTTAACTCTTTATTGTTTGAGAATACATGTGATGATGACGCGTTTAATTTCTTGTATGGATTTACGAAACAATTTGAGTTTGAACAATTTTTATTGTTTTTCTTTGCTAGATTCCAGTCTCCATCAAAAGGCTTTTGATGACTTTGACGTCGATGATACGAAGCCGTCTGATGGATGTAAATTTTGGACGAATAAGACCCAAAAGGACGATGAACACAGTTTCTAGCTATGTGCCCTGGAATTCCATAATTGAAGCAAGTTTGCCTTTTTGAGAAAAAGACTCTTAATTCGGCTTGTGTTATTCTGGGGAGCTGATTCGGTCTCTTCTTTCCACTAGGTGCTGATTTCTTGTGTGCATTTTTACTCTTAGGAGAAACCTGCTCACAACTATCAGCACAAGAGTGAGTATCGACAGCTTTACCCTTCAACCTTGATTCAGTTGGTTTTTGAGTTGGGTTTTTCCTTTGATTAACAACACTTGGGGAAACTTTCTCCTGAATTTTCATTGTGTGCTGTCTTCTGGTTTTTCTAGATCGTCTTTTCTTTGTAGGAGTGGATTCTGTAGTCTTAGCTTCATTTGAAACCTTTTCTTCTGAAACCAAAGTCTCAGAAATAACTGGTTCAGTTTCTTTGGAAGTGGTTTCATTTGGAACTGAGCTTTCAGAATCAAAGGATTCTTGGTCATCGGATGATGAGCAAGTTTTGTCAATATTTTGATTGTCGTATCTGTCTTGCCCATTATCTGATGAGTTAGAATCTTCGGTCTGATTTCCATTAATATCAGATGTCTCCTGTTCGCAAGCATTTACATTCAAATAGTCCATCACAACGATATCTTCAGTTTCACTAGATCTAGAGATATCTGAGGTATCCATTGAGGTTTCAGAAGAACCAAAATAGTTTTCTGAATCACTCAAAACTGAAACCTCAGACTCCTTTCGACTGCCAGTTAAATCATGGACTGAATCAAAAACCATATCATTTGAAGTTTCAGTTTCAACAACATCGGAAAAACCCTGAGTCTCAAAAACTAAAGACTGAACAAAATTCCAAACATAGTCATCATGTTTATCACATAAAGAAACATATGTGTCATCAGCAACAATTGGATGAGATTCATTATCCACTTTTGACTGCTCCTCATCTATCACTGACTCTGCACATTCACTAAAGCAGTTAACTCCCTTTTCAGAATCAGAAGAAAAAATTGTTTTCACAGTTCTTCAAATGGAGTTGTTGTTGACTCCTTTTCGCCTTTCAAATTTTCAACTGACTCATTCGAGCACTCTTTATTATTAATTTTTACAAAACTTATAGGCTTTTGAAAATCAGTTGATTGTGCATTCTTATTCTTGAAAGGTTTCCAAGGAACGTAGTCACTTGGTTTGCCATACGCCATTTTATCATAATTTTCCAATTATTGCTCAGTGAGCGACATTCTTGCATAATTATGATTATATGGCGGAGGGATTTGTGAATAACTCAACCCTTTTCCCTTGTTCTCTTTGTATGCCATTTGTATATTGCACAGATTGCAAACAGTGTCACTGGAAGTATCATATTTCTTAATATTCAATTCATTTTGTTGAAACTTTCCAGTGAGAAGTCCCTGCTCAACTCTTACCAAGTCGCATTCCAAAGTTTTTGAATCTAGGTTGGTTTTATAATCATGAACCCAACATTTCTGTTGGTTTACGTCTCGGTGGAGTTGAGCTGTGTCCTTCTTTATAGCATCAATCTTTTCATAGAGAATTCTATTGTTCTCACGAAGACCAATGTACTTTGACATGGCACTGTTGTAATCATTAATTAGATTGAGATTATGAGCTCTCATTTGTGCCATTTTATGTTTACAATCTGCTGAGCATAGTAGAGAATTTACCGTTTCGGAGAGAGATTTGGGCTCCTCAGTTTGTGCCATAAAGCATTTGAGATGATCTTCAACAACTTTGGCAATCATCAAAGATTCCACTTGAGTTGCAGCATCAATCCAGCTGAAACCATGCTGCTCTTGTACCATTAGGGCCTTTCTTGCTCCTGATCCTCCTTGACTTGAGGAGGTTGATGATGATGTCTGAGCTGAAGACACTGGAACCATGGACCTTTCTGAATTCCTAGCAGCAGCAACAGTTGCTTCATATCCCACGGGTGTCTTCCTGCAGTCTCTGGCGAAGTGTCCGGGTTCATGACATCTGTAGCATCTCAGCTTATCCTTGACTGAACAAGTGCGAATGTTTGACATTGGACGGTGCCCGTATCTTTTTTGAAATCTTTATGCTCGAAAAGTAGCCATGGCTAGATTCCACAACGCATCCAGTTCTTCAATGTCTTCTTCAACCACTTGATTCAGATCGCTAGCAAACACTAAAGGAGGTAGAGATCTCCTGCTAGAAAGGCATTCATACGGTTGAGCATTGAAGTTGCCAAAGCTAACTTCTCTTCGTTTTGTTTGGTCAGAAATGCAAGATTTTCAGTGGGGTGTAGATTGAACATTTTGAGGAGCTGAGAGATTAATGAGACTATAGACAACATTTGCATGCTGAGGTAATTACTGAGCAGTAACAGTATTCGGAACAGCGGAGTTGGTTGGAAGAGACATGCCATAAACATAGTTAGTCTTCTGGGCTGAAGCTGTGCTTGAGTCAAAGGACTGAAAACAACATTTGGATTGCTGTTTGTCATGGGGCTAAAGATAAGATTAGGATGACTTTGAGACATCAAGGCAGTGTTAGAGCCAGTCACCCCTGCAGCCATCATAGAGTTCTTGTGGTTCAATTCTCTTTGCTGATTGTCTATTTCACATGATTTGATGGTGGCGATTAGTTCCGTAAGAGCAACTTCATTCAAATTTTTGGTACGTTTGATCATTGAAACATCGGCATCCCAAGACTTTGGCAGAATATTCAACAGTTGACGATTCATCCCACTTTTAGTGATCGAAATTCTAGCACTAACCATCTGTGAAATAAGTTTGACGAATCTCCTGATTTGATTTTCTACGGTCTCTCCGGAAATGTGATTAAAAGATCTGAACTGCTGGTTCAGCATATTCACCCTGCTAGCTTTCATATCAGTGTTTCCTTCGTACATATTTTTTAGCACATCCCAGATTTCTTTTGCACTTGTGCAGTTTCTGACAACAATTGAGATGTCAGGACCAAGTGCCATGGTAAGAATTGCCATGGCCTTATCGTCTTCATCCTTGATTTTTCGATCTTCATCAGACCACAAACTTTCTGGTTTCAGAATTCGAGTGTCTGGGTCATCTGTAGTTGCATACATGATTGTGCGGAGACCATCACGAATGCACCTCCACATTTCGGGTTCCTTTGCTTTGCAATTCTGCTCAAAGCGCCAAGTCCATTCAAAGTAATCATCTCCATACAACAATCTTGGGATTTTGGTACACGTTCCAATACTCTGGTCCAGTTCCTGATGCAATGCTAGTGTTTGAGACTGAATGGCCGTTAAGGTAGCGTTGGTAAGATCTGCAGCCGTCAGAATGCTGTGTGGATTCATTGTCAAAGATGGTGAAAAGATATCAAACAGAGAAGTGAACAGTAATTAGAAAACAGTGACTCTGAACAGTAACTCTGAATAGTACCTCTGAACAGTAGCAACTGACTCGAAATGGTAATAATTGATCCGAGATGGTAATTGTTGGTCCGAGATGCTACAGTTGATCCGAGATGTCAATATTATCCCGAAACAGTGATCTTTCTGAGAAAATGATCATCCCAGATGATTCTGAGATGAATGTTCAGCAATCCGAGATGCAAGTTTAGATGATTCGAATTAATCCGAGATGGTCTAAGTTAGTTCGAGATCTTCAAGCAGACTATTCGAGACAATCCGAGATGGTTTGAGATGTTCAAGTAGATTATTCGAGATAATCCGAGATGGTTTGAGATGTTCAAGCAAACTATTCAAGACGATCCGAGATGGTTCGAGATCTTCAAGTAGACAGTCCGAGATGATCCGAGATCTTCAACCAAAAACCAAAATAGAAGCAAATACGATCAGAAACCCGTGTGATATCAGATATGAGCTTGGAAACAGGTTCAAACAGGCTCTGATACCAATTGTAGGTCCCAAAAACCAGATCTAGTCGATATCACACTAACAAGCTTTGAGATATAAGATGAAGATGGAAAGATTCAACTTGCATACAAATTGGAATTTGTCTAATACAAGTGAAGAATAATCAAAGAGCCCCCAAACCCTAATACATCATTAACTATATATACTAGAGGGTTGGTGCTCCTAAACCCTAAACTCTTAGGCCAGTGCCTTTCCCCAAGCCCATTAAATAAACAACCCAATTCCTAATTAATACTAATGCATAAACCTATTAATGCCATTACATGATGGATTGAGATGAATGATTTAACTGTTTGAATGCTCTCTTTATATCAGTTGCCTTTCTTCTTCGGTTGTATTGCTATTTATAGGGAAAAGTTCATGCTTGGGGATTAATAAAGAATAGTTTATAAATCTTAGTGGGTCAACTTGAACTTTATCCCTGTGATATTTTTGTACAATTTGTCAACATGTGCTTACTTCATCAGCTTATAAAATGAATATACATGGAGTCTTCCATTGCCAGCAAGGCTCCACATGTATTGATAGTGTTCTCTCCTTGAATCACGTGTTTTGGGTAGTTGGCTTTAACCTTTGCGCTACAATGATAGCTGCTAATAATTACTTGATTCATCTAAAGTTTTCTTCAGTCGTCTGAAGTCTTCTTGAGTCGAATGAATTCTTTCGTCAGTCATCTAGTCTTATGTTCAGTAGTTCAGTCGTCTGGTGTCTTTACAAGTACTTTTCATCTAAAGTTCTGTACATCAATTGCATTCTTTTGGAAAACTCTAGCTGTTGTTGCAAATACTTCATGTCATACCCCGCCGAAGGCGGAAACATGAGGCATGATGTGACACCTCAAAAAAAATTAATTGAATAATATGGCAACACGTGTCTGGAACTCTCAAATATTCCAGATATGTTAGACGAGAGGGACCAATATCATAAAAATGGAAGATGACACAAGTTGAGGGGTCAAATATGAGAAAATACCAAAATTCATATTCTGAGGGTCCCTTACGGCACCGCAAGGGGGTATCCTTTATGATTCCACAAGGGAATAAACTGTGGGCGCGTTGGACAGCCTTACGGAACACAAGTCTTCACCCTTGCGGTCAGCAAGCAGGGGCGGAACCACAGGGGGGTCACTTACCCTCGGCGAGCAAAATTTTTAATTTATCGGAGTACTTATGATTTTTTGTATAGTTAACCGCCTAGATTGTCTTGCGTGATCCATTAAAATTAGAAGAAAAATAAAGATCTTCAAATATTTTCCGGCCAGCGAATGAGATCCTGCAGCGGCGAGTGGTGGTCTGATGGTGGCAAGCGATGGTCCAGTAGACTGTAAGTATTTGAGAAGTTGAGTGAAGAAGATAGATAACAGGGTTTTTAAAGTCTAAGACATGTGATATTTAGTATATTTTAAATGGGCTTTAAGGTCAATCTGTGTCACACCCCAACCGATCGGGGCAGACGTAAATAGATTGCTCGAGACAACATAACGCTAAAGTATGACAAGTATTTAAAGGAACAATATTTCATTTCATTGCTAAGAATTCAAGTACATTGCTTGGAAACAAATACAACATCAATTTCAAGTACAAGTACAACAAAAGTACAACATTTCAATTAAGAAACACGTCCTACATAAATCTAAATTAAGATGAATATCTATGTCCATCCTACTAGATTCAAGGGATCGTCATCGTCTTCAACCTGCAATACATGTTAAAGTATAGTTCAACACACAAGGCTTGGCGAGTATACAAGTTTGACTAATAGCATAATATAAACGTTTAACAAATCCTCATGCATAAATGTCAACTCGAAACTAACATGGCAAAACTATCATGCAATTATACGAGTCAACCCAAAGTATATGCTAGTATAGTCTAATCATAGCAATGACTAGACCAGTTTTGTTTACTTAACATGATCTCACGAATATGAGTGGTGCGTTAATCCTATAGCGTATACATGTTAAGGGAAGCTTGATCGAAGTTAATGACATGGTATAAGCATATTAAGTATAAGCATGTATGAATTCAAGTTTGTCACGTAAGCATGGATAAGGATTGTTTTTGATTAAGTATAAGCATGTTTATGTGTTTTTGATAGTTTACATGTACTGCACCCAAAAGTGATAAAAGTAAATAGTTCGAGTATACTCACGGTTTTGCAAGGATTCCTAGATATCCGGAGTTATCGAGTTGGAGTGTTGAGTGATGCACACTAAAGTTACCCTACAAGGGGTAAAGAGAGTTGTGTGAATAGACTGTGTTTAACGAATGATTCAGACGAGGATTCAGAAGATAGGAATGAAAATAAAGAAAACACCACTTCGTGCGAAGTGGGCTGGCCACTCCATGCGAAGTGACTGTTCACTTCGTGTGAAGTGACGTTCTAGAATGTTTTAGCTTGTTTAACGCCCATTTCGACATTGTTTTCTGTGAATGAGGAGTTTAGGAACGAGGTAGCACAGTGATGTATAAGAATTTATTCATCTTTTAAACGTCAAATATTCCCCATTTACAGAGAACTCGTTATGTTTTCATTGATCTTGATACTCATTTGAGTTGTTTGTGAAAATACAGGTCCGGGCTTTGGCCCGATGATGAAACGAAGGCTTTTGGAGCAATTTGGAGCAAAAATGGAACATTTCAGCCAAACTGCCAGATATGGCACGACCGTGCCAACCATTGGCACGACCGTGCCAAGCCTTCGGACACCGGCACTATCATCAGCATTGTCACCAATATGTGTAAACCAGACCAGTCTAACAACTGGCATCGGTCGTGCCAACCCTAGCACGACCGTGCTCGTGTCATCCCTGCTTCTGATCAGCTCATTTCCGGAGATCGAATCAGTCATTGCCGAGTACGTTGTCGATAAGCACGACCGTGCCACCCTTTGGCATGATCGTGCCACCTCGGGGAAATTTTAGCGGGATCTTTTCGGATTTGGTAGAAAACGTGGTCAACAACTCAGAAAGGTGTTTGGCATTTACCAAGCAGACCGTGCCAAAAGGTGGCACGGTATGCCAACTATCCAGCAGCATATATATACGTGGTTTCAGCTCATTTGGAAGGGAGTTGGAGCATTTTGGTGAACTTTTCTCTCAAGATTCTAGTCTTGGAAGCTTGAAGAGTGAAGAAGGAGCCTTGAGGAAGGTTGTATCACTTGATCATAAGCTCAATTTACCAATTATCTTGTCTTAAACTTTAGTTATCCACTTGTTATTCTTGAACAATTTACATTATCTTGCATTTGATTTAGTTGTCATGAGCCTTGAAGGCTAAACTTTTGTGTTGCTTAAACAATGTTGAAGCTAATGAATATTTGATAACATGGAAATAGATGTGATGATTGTTGTTTGTTAATTTTCATAATGATACTTGATCTTGTTCTTGGAGTTCATATGCATGTTTAAAGTCTTTGTTCTTGAATGTTTGGTCATAAGTATTTACATGTTGTGTGGAAAGCCCATGTAGAGATTATAATTGTTGAATCTTGTTAACTTGTTGATATGATTATAGCATGAAACTAGGAATGGTAATTGCTAACATGATTAGAATAGTGATTTGAATATGTGTATGAATTCTTGCATTTAGATTTGAAAAAATCATATGAATGTTTTATTGGATTCTATAGTTTATGTTTATGTGGGTTAATGATTTAGGCCAAGATTGTTATCTAGCATGACCATGCTTGTGATTCATATCAAGAACACGTTGAAGGTGCCATTTACTTGAAACCAAGTTAGGGTGATTAGTGTGTTGTTCATATTAGTTTTCCTTAACTTGTAGAGTTAGAAGTTTTGACAAACAAATAACTCATTACTAAAAATTAACATCAACTTAGCAAGTGAAATTAAAAGAATGGATCTTAGGTGATTAAAAGGTTGTTCATTATAATTTTTCCCAAGATTTATAAAACTAGGAACCCTTGAATGGAAGCTTAGTTGGCTTGAGAACTTGCATCATCACTAGTTTTCCTCAATATTGTCATATGTTAATTAGTGGATACTTAGTTTAAACAGCCTTTCTTAATTATGTTCTTTCTTGAATTAGTTAGTTAATTGTTATTTTTGCATGATAGTTTTAAACCAAGAAATCAACTCATCTATCGAAAAAGGCTTAAAAGTAACAAGGGTTTAGTACTAAGACACAAAGTCTACGGATTGATATCCGGTTCTTACCAACTGACTATACTGCCACCTGACGGGTACACTTGCCCTTTGTGTGTGTAGTTAGTTTTTAAGTAAAAACCAATTTTAAAACTCAAATTGTGTGAAAGGAATTATAGAAATAAAATTATATTTAATTCACGCACATCAAGTTTTTGGCGTCGTTGCCAGGGACTCGGTCTTCTTGAGAATGATTTAAGTTATTTATTAAGCTAGTGTGAAAATTGTATAAAGTTTTTGTCTAGTTGTTTTATTTGTCTTTGTATGATTAATTGAAAAATAAAATATGTAATTTATTATTAGTTTTTTTTATTCTCATGTATATATAGTGCATTGTGTTCCTTCTTTTTCATTACAGGTCTTGCATGTCCTCAACCCCAGTTGCTGAAGTCGTTGAGCCTTCATCAGAACCGGAGCGCAATCTTCATCGAAGACACGAAGCGGTCCCGTGTGGTGGCCGCTACAATCGAGGTAGACGCATTGGGAGACGACACATTCCACGAGGTTTCACGTTGAAATGGCAGACGAAGAGGAAACGAGGGTCTTAACCGACATAGGAAAACCTTCACTTGAGGGCTTACCTGCGAGCATCAATGCACCCACAATTAATAATAATAATTTTGAGATCAAACTGGTACCATATCGATGTTGCAGAATGCGGTTCAGTTTTATGGCAAGGATCACGATGATCCTAGTGTCCGTATTGCGGTTTTCTGAGGTTTGTGCCACATTCACGATTCGTGATGCATCATCGGATGCAATACGCCTTCGGCTCTTTCGTTTTCTTTACGTAGATGGAGCTAAGGAGTGGCTTCTTTCACTTCCAGCTGGGTCTATCACTACATTGAATCAATTATCTGAGAAGTTCCTTTAGAAGTATTTCCCTCCATAGAAAACTGTTCGGTTGAGAACCAAGATTCTTAACTTTCGTCAGGACAATGATGAGCCCTTTTATGAGGGTGGGAGCGGTTTAAAGAGCTCATGAGAAAGGTCCCACTCCACGGGTTGCCCAAGTGGCAGCAATGTCAGATCTTCATCCATGGTTTGGATGGTCAAGGACAGATGATGGTCGATACATATTCAAGCGGAGACATTGGCACGAAAAATGCCAACGAGGCATTTGAGATTTTAGAGAAATGCGCCTTGAAGAATCGGACACAGTAGCCATCGAGGGGGAAGAGTTCTCGACTGGGAGTTCATCACGTGAACTATTTCACCCCATTACAGCATGTATGGATGCCTTATCTTTAAAGTTTGATCGAGTGATGGAGATCCACTCGAGTGGTTCCTCGAGTGGGGGAGCATATCATGTAGGCGATTTTTCGACGGGAGAGGTATCACACGAGCATGTAGATTTTATGGGAAACCAGTACCGTCCTCAGCATAATCCCAACAGTAACATTTACAATCCAGGGTGGAAGAATCACCCAAATTTCAGTGGAAGTCAGAAGCATCGAATCAGTATCCACCCGGATTTGCTCCACGTCCCATAGCTCCTGGAGGGTACGGTGCACCTCGGCCTCAGCAGATGCCTTCCACTAAAGAACCTAGTGTGCAGGATATGTTTAGTCAACTCTTAGCTGGTCAAAATTCTCAAAGAGTCAAAAATGAAAAGCATTTCAAGGAGTATGACGGTCGATTCACGAGGCACGAGAGTGAGTTGAGAAGCCAAAAGGCTTCCATGTAGACCATTGAAAACCAAGTTGGTCAGATTGCCAAGATGTTGTCCGAGAGACAACAGGGGGGCCTTCCAAGCAATACAAATCCAAATCCAAAGGCCACTGCGAAGACCATCACGTTGAGAAGCGGCAGGTCGCTGAGCCCGTCACTTCGGTTATTCCAATAAAACCGATTGTTGACGAGATTGTTCAGGAGGTTGAGACTGAGTCTCCGGGAGAGGTGCAACTGAGGCGAGACCCAGCAAGTACAACACGTCCCAAGGAGCCAATGAAAGAGTATGTCCCTCCCGTTCCATATCCGGGGAGGTTGATGAAGCAGAGAATGGAAGAACACTATGGTAAATTCCTTGAGCTTTTTAAGCAACTTCACATAAATTTTCCATTTGTCGAGGCACTTGCTCAAATGCGTATGCCAAGTTTCTAAAAGATATCTTATCTAACAAAAAGAAACTTGAGGAGCTTTCACATGTGAACTTGAATAAGGAATGTTCAGCAGTTCTTCAGAACAAACTACCATAGAAAATGAATGATCCCGGGAGTTTTACTATCCCATGCTTCATGCCAGTCAGCAATGCATTAGCTGATCTTGGAGCTAGCATAAACCTCATGCCATATGCGGTTTTTGCTAAACTGGATTTGGGAGAGCCCAAGCCTACCGTATAAGCATTCAGCTAGCCGACCGTTCAGTGAAGTATCCTCGAGGTATAGTTGAGAATATGCTAGTAAAAATCGACAAGGTTGTCTTTCCCGTCAATTTGTTATTTTGGACATGGATGAGGACAAAACTGCACCTCTCATCTTAGGTCGACCATTCCTTGCCACTGCTCGAGCATTAATCAATGTCTGCACCGGCAGACTTACTCTTATGGTAGACGATGAGGAGGTGATCTTTGACATTGGGAAATCCATGCAGCATCCACAGAGTCATGATGATACACTCTACTTTATCGAGACTATTGACACGTATGTGAGTGACCATCTTTGTAGCACGTTTGAGGAGGATGTTGTGGACACACAGTTACTTGGAGGGGAGACTTTTGGTTCATCTGCTATGAACCAGTCAGTCGAAGAGATGACCTGTCTGATAGGTCATGTGGCTCCCCCACGTCATGAGGTTTTTGAGGTTGTGGATCACGTTGTTGAGCCTAAAGCACGCCCTTCGGTTGAGGATCCCCTTTAGTTGAGCTTAAGGAACTTCCAGATCACTTGGAGTATGCTTTCTTGGAGGGCACAACTCATTTGCCCGTCATCATTTTTGCTGGATTATCGGAAGAAGAGAAGGGTCGATTGCTTGAAGTGTTGAAGCAGCATAAAAAGGCGATCGCTTGGAAGATCATGGATATAAAAGGGATCAATCCATCCTTTTGTACCCATAAGATCTTGATGGAGGATGACTTTAAGCCTGTAGTGCAGCATCAGAGGCGTTTAAATCCGAATATGCAGGACGTTGTGAAGAAAGAGGTCATCAAATTACTTGACGCAGGTCTGATATATCCGATCTCTGATTCACCTTGGGTTAGTCCCATGCAGGTAGTCTCGAAGAAAGAAGGGATGACAGTGGTGACTAATGAGAGAAACCAGTTGATTCCCTCTCGTACTATCACTGGGTGGAGAGTTTGCATCGACTATCAGAAACTCAATGATGCCCGAGGAAAGATCATTTTCTGCTCCCTTTCATTGATCATGTCACACCCTGGATTTCCAACCCCGAAATCCAAACACCAGTGGGCCCGGGTGGGGAGTATCGTGACAACAGTTGATAACATCATAGTCAATTAACATGGCACATTGGAAGTCTTGGAGTAAAATTACTATTACAAACCGAATGTTCGAAAATACAAAATAATATACAAGCTTGTAATAGAAGATCCACAGGCGGATCATAAATTGTACAAGGAAAGAAAATAAAACAGACTTTGGGCAGATTTAGGATTTCAAGATCCTCTATCACTACCGAGCACTTCCGGCCTATTTTCATATTGTACCTGCAGATTAGTCTTTTGAAAATACGTCAGCTTTAGCTGGTAAATACACCCAACTGACTCATTTTGAAAACATTTCAAAAATGTTTTAGGTGCGTATCAGCACAATAATCTTTTTATAACTTGGGTTAATTGACCGTCCAACCTTGTTAACAGGTTTACATGTTTGTCATACATAGGGGCTCGGCATGAAAACCGAGACACAATTAACGTACACACTACTTTGGACTCAAGAAGGAGTCAATTCCTCCCAACCTTGTGGGAATGCATAATTGAGCGTCTATCGGGTGTATGCCTACACCCGCGCTAAGGTCGTGGCCATTTCGATTGTAATGAGCCGAGGATATCCAGGACACGGTAGTTAACCCCGATGTTAATTTATCAAACAAAACTGACTAAAGCAGAATATGCGGATCTCTATTCCGAATCGGCGTTCGATTAATCCCATTTCCGACCAAGCATTAATAATTTACCGTAACCCAAGCCCACATAGGGGAAATAAGTCAAGAGTATTTACCTGAGCTAGTCTTCTTTTAATTTTATTAACTCAGCCGTATTCAAAATGAGCTAAGTGCAGATAGCATTTACCAGCAAGTATCTAGTCTGGATTATGGCATAAACTAACCAATTAATTACTAACGGTCTTATTTAAGTCATAGACTTAGACCGACTAGCGTACTTGATCAAAACGTATCTCGCTAGATTAAACGATGATCGATAGAATGCAGTTTAATCCCAACAAGTACCTTGACTTGTTTAATATGGGTAAACTATTAACATTATGGATTTTGAGACTTAAATGACAAGGTTAAACCCGTTTCGGTTAATTTCCGTAAAATAGTTACATATACGTAACTATGCGCTCAATAGCGATATCGGGTAATCGTATGGGTCTGGACAAGTTCTAAATGCCATTGTACTATAATAAGTTAAGATATCAATAGGATATCAACTTGTATGCCCGTTAAGGTTTTAAAACGAAATTATGCCTTATAGGAGCATTTTGGTAATTTTATACATAGTTTATAAATTATTTGGGATTCTGAGTTTATAACATGCACCTACTATAAATATGTTTAAAATAAGTTTTAAAATCAGTAGGTATCAAGTTTTAGTCAATAATATGGTTTAAAACCATATTATGCGCCGAAACGGTGCTTATGTCGTAAAATGACGTTTTTAAATGATGTTTACGAAAATTGACACTTGGATCAGATAAAATGTTTAAAATATGTTATAATATAATATATCAGCAGATAAATGATTTACCTTGAAAAAATTTGATTAAAACTATTTTATAAGCCACAGGGGCTAAAACCGTCATTTATCGACTTAGTTTGAGAACTTGCTTGAAAACTCAGTTTATAACTTGTTTTAACATCCCAAATAATCCTACTTATAATATTACATCAGTAGGAAACTCATTTTCAAGTTTATTATCATTAAAACCTTGTTTTGTTCAAAAAGGGCATTTTGGTCAAAATAGCATAATTATGGAACTTGTGCATAAACTTGGATTCTGATTATGATCATGTATTATAACCTCAGAAGGTATGCTACATAACATTATGATCATAATGCAACTTTATATCAGTATCTAACTAATCTAAATCGGGTCAGAATCAAAAGTCAAAGCAGAAGTCAAACTTTGCGACTTCGGTTGCGAACCGACCCCTAGAACTGAAATTGACGAGCCGAACATGTTCATACATGTTCTAATAATTAGTACCAACTTGTTTAAGTGTCAAAACTAGTTTCATAACATATATAATATCAATTTATGATTTTTCCGAAATATGGCCTGTTTGACTTTTTAATAACTTAACTTTGACCCATCAATTGGTCTAGCAAACGTGATCTTCAGGAGGTGCCCTTTATAGGAAGTAACACCTACCTTACTATGATCACTTAGCCATGTTCATTTCGAACAATGGCTGCACCATAATGGTCTTAACCGAAAGTCAAAGCGTTTTACGTAAAACGCTTGACTTTTGGTGTAAAAGCCTATAAACGAAAATGCACAAGGAAGGAACACTTACCAGTGATTTCTAGATGAAAAAGAACTATGTTGGATTGCTCCTTTTAGTTAGGAACTTCTAGAGGAGGGGAAGAGATGAAATGAGAAGGTGCAAGTTGGAATAGTGAACTAATGCACCTATTTATAGTTGGAAAGCTCAAAGGAGGTGAAGCCAGGTGTTTAGGGGTGTAAGAAGAAGCTTATAAGTGTCCCAAAACTGGCATAGCAGTTTAGGGAAGCCATGGTTTCGATTTAATGGTTTTGGAGTTTTGCTTGGAGACCAAACAAAACTTTCTGCTGCAGGTCTCTTCCTGCGAGGCGCGAGAGACACAGGCCGGGTCTCTCGCGGCCCGCGACCGCCCTTAATTCAGTTTCAAAATTTGACACTTTGACCCCTTAACTTTAAAAAGCTTATAGAAACCATTTTAAACACCTTTTTAGCACTTTTAGCCCTCCGTAGCCAATGTTTGGCATACCCGGGATTATGCCCGGACATTGTCGAATTCTCGGTTCGTTAAAAGGATCCGTTAGAGGTATAAATTAACATGTTGACACTTTTAATCCCTCCATTATCCAACTTTCACATATTCACAAAATTGAACTCTCTCGTCCAACAAACGGCACGTATGAGAGTTAGGACTTCACAAATGGATCACTCAGAGGCTTATTACAAGCATGTTGATTCCGATGTCACCAGAGGCTGGGCATGTTGACATATCAGTCACTCAGAGACTAATGATTTAAGCATGTTGACATCGGTTCGTCACTAGAGGCTCAACTTGAGCATGTTGACACCTTTAGACCTTATTGGTCTTTAATAGACTATATTAAAAATACAACACGTGTCACTATATTAGTGGACACGATTTTACAGGGTTTACATCCTCACCCCCTTAAAGAAATCTCGACCTCGAGTTTTTATTCAAAAAGATGGGGGTATTTTTGTCGCATAGTGGACTCAACCTCCCATGCATACTCAGGACCTCTAAAAGCGTCCCACTTAACCTTTACTATAGGCATTATCTTTCTTCGGAGCTTCTTAACTTGTTGATCCTCGATCGAAATTGGTTTCTCAATGAACCTTAGGTTTTCATCAATTTGCACCTCATTGTGCGACATTGCTAGCGACTCATCGGCTAGACATTTCTTAAGATTAGATATGTGGAATACATCATGAATTCCACTAAGCTCCTTTGGCAACCTGAGCTTATAAGCTACAGTGCCGACACATTCGACTATCTCGAATGGTCCAATATATCTTGGGCTTAACTTGCCTTCTTTCTAAAACGCATCACACCTTTCCAAGGTGATACTGTTGTTCCCTACTTGGAACTTAAGAGGTTTACCTCTTGTCAGCATAGCTCTTCTACCTATCCCTGGCAGCTTTGAGACGATCACGGATTTGCACAATCTTTTCGTGGTCTCCAGGACCATCTCAGGTCCTGATAGTTGAGCCTCCCCGATTTCTGCCCAGCACATTTTCTCCCATATAAGGCCTCAAATAGAGCAGTCTTAATGCTAGTATGATAGCTATTATTGTAGGAGAAATTCTATTAGGGGCAAGTGGTCATCCCAACTTCCGCCTAAATCAATCACACATGCTCTGAGCATGTCCTACAGGGTCTGAATAGTACGCTCACTTTGACCATCAGTCTGCGGATGGTAAGCCGTACTAAAATTTAATCGTGTACCTAATGATTGTTGGAAACTTTTCCAAAAGTGAGATGTGTATCTAGTATCTCTATCAGATACAATAGATACTGGCACATCCGTGTAGGGACACTATCTTGTCCACATACAACTTAGCCAATTTATCTGAATTATACGTCTCTTTTATTGGCAAGAAGTGTGCTGACTTGGTCAGCCTATCCACTATAACCCAAATAGTGTCATTACCACTTTTGGTCTTAGGTAACTTGGTAATTAAATCCATAGTTACCATTTCCCATTTCCAAGTGGGAATTTCTAATTGTTGTAGTAGTCCTGACGGTTTCTGATGTTCAGCCTTAACTTGCAAACACGTCAGACACTTAGCTACATAAGTGGCTATGGATTTCTTCAAACCCATCCACCAATAATTCTTCTTCAAATCTTGATACATCTTGTCACCACCCGGGTGAACAGAGTATCTTGAATTATGCGCTTCCTAAAGGATTAGATGCCAAAGTCCTCCAAAGTTCGGAACCCAAATTCTATTATTAATTCTCAGGATTCCATCTTTTCCAGGCGCTAACTGATCAACAGTTCCGCTAATCCCTCATTAGGGAATTAGCCTCTAAAAAGGCTTGCTTCTGCCATCTAATTGCTTCTCACTCAAGCTGTTTCTGAGCTCAATGCTCTTAGGTTTATCCTAATAGGTTTAACCTTTCCTTGCGACTTAAGGCATCGGCAACTACATTTGCCTTGCCTGGATGGTAGCGAATCTCGCAAGCATAATCATTAGTGTTTCCATCCATCAGCGTTGTCGCATGTTCAATTCTTTCTGATTGAACAGATGCTGGAGACTTTTATGGTCTGTGTATATAACACACTTTGTGCCATACAAGTAATGTCTCCACAGTTTTAGTGCAAATACAACGGCACCCAGTTCCAAATCATGGGTGGTGTAATTCCTTTCATGCACCTTTAACTGTCGTGATGCATAGGCAATTACCTTACCATTTTGCATTAGCACACAACCCATGCCAGTGTGCAAAGCATCACAGTAGACAACAAAGTTCTCAATACCCTCGGGTAGAGATAACACAGGAGCGTTGCTCAGCTTTTGTTTAAGAATCTCAAAAGATTTTGTTGCTTTGGACCCCAATTATACTTAATATTCTTAGGGTCAAGGAAGTTAAAGGAGTGGCTATCCTTGAAAAGTTCTCAATGAACCTCCTATAGTAACCAACAAATCCTAAGAAACTACGAACTTCCGTTGGGGTCTTGGGCACTTCCCAATTCACTATAGCTCAATTTTGGCGGGATCTACTTGGATACCATGCTCACTTACCATATGTCCAAGAAATTGGACTTCTCTAAGTCAAAATTCGCATTTAGAGAACTTTGCATAAAGTTTCTCCTGTCTTAATAATTCTAAGGATGCGCCGAAGATGTTTCTCGTGATCAGTTTGATTACGAGAATAGATAAGTATGTCGTCTATGAAGACAATGACAAACTTATCCAAATACGTATTCATGAGATCCATAAATGCTGCTGGTGCATTTGTGAGCCCAAAAGGCATTACCAAAAAATTCAAAATGACCATAGCGGTCCTGAGGCTGTCTTAGGAACATCTTCGCTCCTAACCTTCAGTTGATGATATCCTGATCTCAAATCTATCTTAGAAAAATAACTAGCCCCTTGAAGCTGATCGAATAAATCATCGATCCTGGGCAGAGGATATCTATTCTTAGTCGTTAGCTTGTTCAGCTCCCGATAGTCAATGCACATTCGCATCGAACCGTCTTTCTTCTTTACAAATAGATAGGAGCTCCCCAAGGTGAGAACTAGGCTGAATAAAGCTTTTTTCTAAAAGTTCATCTAATTGCGTCCTTAATTCCTTCATTTCAGTCGGTGCTAGCCGATACGGAGCTCTAGCAACAGGTGCTGCCCCTGGTAGGATATCAATCCTAAACTCCACTTGCCTATCTGAGGTAGGCTGGTAATTCTTCAGGGAAAACATCGGAATATCCGAGATAACTGGTTGATCTTCAAGGTTCGACTTTGGTTCATTAATGGTAACTTGTGCCATATAGATGACACAACCTCTTCTCAAACACTTGGATGCCTTGAATAATGACACCTTGTCTGGCAATCCATAGTGTGAGTCTCTAGGAATGGTGATCATTTCACCAAATGGGGTTTTAATTTCGATGAGCTTTTTATCACAGGCAATGCGGGCTTGGTTATGAGATAACCAATCCATGCCTAAGACAACATCGAACCTCGCCAATTTCATTGGCAAAAGAGAGATAGGGATGGAATGATTCTTAATGGATATAGAGCATCCATCAAGAATGGAAGAAGCAGTTTCTAGGGTTCCATCGGCGAGTTCTATCTCATAAATTTTATCTAGAGTTCTTATGGGTAAATTTAATAGTTTACTAAACTCATTATCAACAAATGATTTATCTGCACTCGAATCAAAAAGAACTCTAGCATAAATATCATTAATGGGGAAAGTACCTGTTATGACGTTGTTGTCATTAACAGCCTCCCTGGCATTCATTTGAAAGGCACGGGCATTTTCCTTCTTGGCCTCTCCAGGCTTTGCCTCATTAGTTTTGGGTTTCTTGGGGCAATTGTACATATATGCCCTTTTTCGTTGCAGTTAAAGCAAACTGCATCCTTACATCTAAGGTCTTATGCCCTTTTCTCTTGGTTTGGTTTGTGGACTTATATTACACTGTCCCCAGTGCCTATATTTACAATTTTTGCACAGAGGTTTGTCACTAGACACGTGCTGGTTCTTCTTGAACCTGAATTTTCCTTTCTTCTTAAATCCTTGGGAGTTATTATCCTCCCGTTTCCTCTTTCCATCAGTTTTAGTCTTAATCGACTTTTGTCTTACCAGATCTAGGGTGAGGGAAAGAGATAGGTCTATAGCAGACCTATAGGTATTAGGCTGTGCAGCCTTTACCATGCCCTTTATCTCGGCGCCAACCCATTTATGAAATGTGCAATGCGTTTTGGATTCGGGGGTGATCAAGTAGGATACTAACCTAGATAGGGAGTTGAAATCGGAGACGTACTTCCGACAGTCTAAGTTTTCATTGTTAGAGACAAGAAGTCTGTCTCTAGCTTTTCCACCTCATGGGTTGGGCAGTAAGTTTCCTTAACCAATTCAACAAACTTGGACCATCCCAAGTTGTACAGGTGTACCTTACCTGTTGATTGAATCATGGCCTTCCACCATGTTAAGGCATCGCCCTTGAAGGATTGTGATACGTATTTGACCACATCCTTATCAGCACAGTTGCTGATATCTACTATTGTCTCCATCTTGTCTAACCACTTTAGAGCTTCTACAGCTCCTTTCTCCCCGTTAAAGTCTCGAGGCTTACAGGAGACAAAATACTTATAAGTGCATTCGTCCTTAAAGAACGGGACTTTTCAATAAGATCCATTTTCTTTGGTTCACTCTTCGCATTTGAAGAGTGAATAAAGCTCTCCCTATGAGCTGAAGATGGTGGAATAGATAAGGGTCTAGAGCGAGTGGCACTCGGCTCTCTTAGCTTTTCTATGGCCTTTCCCATGGCCCTTTCGACAGCCGCATCTATGCGAGCTTGAAAATTTTCATCATCTATATTTCTGTTTTTAGCTTTATTAGATTCAACATTCTTGTGGCTACTTTGTGCTTCATTTGAGTTAGCCATCTTTAAGTCTTGGTTTCTATATACCAATAAAACTTTGTCTTAGCCATGGTATACCAACCATATCGGCTTTAATCATTGGATATACAATCCCTTGCCTTTACTAGTGTGAATAACATCACAACTCTTAGGCTTAACATATCTATATTTGGCCTAGGTCTTAATAGGACCATCATAGGCAAATTACAATTTGGACGAAGTCCATATATTATTGGACAGTGGATCGTAATGTCACAACTGTCATTGTCATACATACAATTATACATAGGTCATAAGCCTGTCCCTTAGTGGACATATTAATTGGGCACATTGGCCGGTCACATTGGACATAATATATATATATGGCGTATTAGCCTGGCACATTGTCCTGTCACTTAAGACATAATACATATGGCATATCAGCCTGTCACATTGGACAATAATTGGGCACCTTGGCCTACGTCATATCAGATGTATATGGCATATCAGCCTGTCCCGTTGGACAATTAATTGGCACATTGGCCTACATCATATCAGATGTATATGGCATATCAGCCTGTCCCGTCGGACAATTAATTGGGCACTTTGGCCTACATCATATCAGATGTATATGGCATATCAGTCCCGTCTCGTCGGACAATTAATTGGGCACTTTGGCCTACATCATATCAGATGTATATGGCATATCAGCCTGTCCCGTCAGACAATTAATTGGGCACTTTGGCCTACATCATATCAGATGTATATGGCATATCAGCCTGTCCCGTTGGACAATTAATTGGGCACATTGGCCTACATCATATCAGATGTATATGGCATATCAGCCTATCCCTTCGGATAATTAGGCACTTTGGTCTATATCATAAAAGATATACAATGGCGTATCAGCTTATCCCTTCGGATAATTGGGCACATTGGCCTATATATACAGGTATACAATGGTGTATCAGCCTATCTCTTCGAATAATTGGGCACATTGGCCTATATCATATCAGATGTCTATGGCATATCAGCCTATCCCTTCGGATAATTAGGCACATTGGCCTACATCTTAACAGATATACAATGGCGTATCAGCCTGTCCCTTCGGATAATTGGACACATTGGCCTGACGGCTAGTGTGGTTCCTCAAGCCACACTTACCAGGAGTAGAACATTTCTCAATGTTACATAAGAGTACCTTAATAATTGATTAATGGTCCCGCTCACCTTCGAACTTAACGACCTTGGAGGTTTGGACCTAGTCCTTACTCCTGGATAGAAGGATAACTTCCCTTAACTATCCTGATAGAAGACCCTTCGTACTTAACTATCATTTCTTGGCCAATGTGTGGTCTGTGCCACTTGGCATAATCAATATATTAAGGTCTTTTGGAATTATATAGCAGAGCATAAATAAATCGAGGCGCTCTTTTCAAGAGGATGAATTACATATATATAATTCCAAAAGTACTTCATTAAATTTCCATAAGAAATTACAATATTAGAAAGATGAAATAAACTTGTCCACGCAAGGACTTTAAAAGAAATAAACATGTCCACGCAGGGACTAAAGAAACAACAATGTCCTTGCAGGGACTACATATAATAGAAAAGACTTCACTCGTCTTTCTTTCCCTTGACTAGCTTGGAGAGTTTCTTGAAGAACTAATTTGTCTTCTTCTCCGTTTTCTCCGCCTTTGCTGCATTTCTTTCATCCTTTCTAAGGTCTCATTAATGGCCTCTAGTGGTGGTGGAGGTTGTGGTTGTGGCATAACCAGATACTGGTACCCGTAAGTTGGATATCCTGTCGGTGATAAGTAGGTGGGAAAGGAGACGGGTAAAGTGCGTTGTGCATAATCGCCTCATGTATGGGTCTTGCGATCACGCTTGATAGTCTACCGGTGTAGACTGGTTAAAAGGATCGTATCCAGATGTGTCTGGATATGTGGGAATTGGGTTAGTATAACCCGTTGGTGGTGGTTGAACACAGGTGTTTGTGTTGGTGTTGGTTCCACTATACGTGGAATATTAGAGGGTCCACCCATTTGTGGGTCCTCTTGAAATGGTGGGGTAAGAACTGGGCAAAGGTGGCAGCGATCTCGACCTTTGTCCGGCACGTACCGACATACGTGCTCCATGCTTTCTTCTTGGTGGTTCAGGTGGTGGTTGAGGTTGGTCCATGGGTTCCATGTGGACATCTTCTTGAACAGGTGGTGGTTGATAATGGTGAGAAGGAGTGTGCGAAAAAGTAAATTGATTCCAATATTGGTCCCACTCATTAGGATCTTGGTAGGGCGATCCGGCGTACGAGTTTGAATCGCTCGAAATTTCGATGGGATGCACATTGATCCCGACGGTGGCATCTCTGAGTCGGAGTCCTCGTCCATTGGATGTGGTTCGTCCAACTGATTTTGATCGGCTGGAGGCGTGTTTAGAAATGGTTGGGGTTAAACTCTTCATGGTAGGAGTGATGAGAATGAGAATGGTGAGAATGATAAGAATGGTGTGAGTGGTAAGAATTTTGGGAATTGAGGGCGAAGTGTCTATTAGAGACGGAACGTCTCGCTGGTTGCCATGGAGACGAATCTCCTGATTCTTGATAATTACTGAATTAAGATTAAGGGGGAATACGCCCTGATGGTCCTCCTCTCATTGGACCTTTTCCTCGTCCACTTTGTCTCTCACACGTGGCGGGATTTTCCTATTAAAATCAATTCAAAACATACTATAACTTAATATGAAATGACTAATCCTAGGTCAATGCCTAGACTCGAAGTCTAAGGAATGTGCTTGTGTAAGTTTGAGACTAAACACAAAAGGCTATTGTTTATTTCTCTCAAACGTTGGCTCTGATACCAACCCTGTCACACCCCGGATTTCCAACCCCGAAATCAAACACCAGTGGGCCGGGTGGGAGTTTTCGTGACAACAGTTGATAACATCATAGTCAATTAACATGGCACATCGGAAGTCTTGGAGTAAAATTACTATTACAAACCAAATGTTCGAAAATACAAAATAATATACCCAAGCTTGTAATAGAAGATCCACAGGCGGATCATAAATGTACAAGGAAAGAAAATAAAATAGACTTTGGGCAGATTTAGGATTTGCAAGATCCCTCTATCACTACCGAGCACTTCCCGGCCTATTTTCGTATTGTACCTGCAGATTAGTATTTTGAAAATACGTCAGCTTTCGCTGGTAAATACACCCAACTGACTCATTTTGAAAACATTTAAAAATGTTTTAGGTGCGTATCAGCACAATAATCTTTTTATAACTTGGGTTAATTGACCGTCCAACCTTGTTAACAGGTTTACATGTTTGTCATACATACGGGGCTCGGCATGAAAACCGAGACACAATTAACGTACACACTACTTTGGACTCAAGAAGGAGTCAATTCCTCCCAACCTTGTGGGAATGCATAATTGAGCGTCTATCGGGTGTATGCCTACACCCGCGCTAAGGTCGTGGCCATTTCGATTGTAATGAGCCGAGGATATCCAGGACACGGTAGTTAACCCCGATGTTAATTTATCAAACAAAACTGACTAAAGCAGAATATGCGGATCTCTATTCCGAATCGGCGTTCGATTAATCCCATTTCCGACCAAGCGTTAATAATTTACCGTAACCCAAGCCCACATAGGGGAAATAAGTCGAGAGTATTTACCTGAGCTAGTCTTCTTTTAATTTTATTAACTCAGCCGTATTCAAAATGAGCTAAGTGCAGATAGCATTTACCGGCAAGTCTCTAGTCTGGATTATGGCATAAACTAACCAATTAATTACTAACGGTCTTATTTAAGTCATAGACTTAGACCGACTAGCGTACTTGATCAAAACGTATCTCGCTAGATTAAACGATGATCAGATAGAATGCAGTTTAATCCCAACAAGTACCTTGACTTGTTTAATATTGGTAACTATTAACATTCTGGAATTTGAGACTTAAATGACAAGGTTAAACCTGTTTCGGTTAATTTCCGTAAAATAGTTACATATACGTAACTATGCGCTCAATAGCGATATCGGGTAACCGTATGGGTCATGGACAAGTTCTAAATGCCATTATACTATAATAAGTTAAGATATCAATAGGATATCAACTTGTATGCCCGTTAAGGTTTTAAAACGAAATTATGCCTTATAGGAGCATTTTGGTAATTTTATACATAGTTTATATTTGGGATTCTGAGTTTATAAATGTACCTACTATAAATATGTTTAAAATAAGTTTTAAATCAGTAGGTATCAACTTTTAGTCAAAAATATGGTTTAAAACCATATTATGCGCCGAAACGGTGCTTATGTCGTAAAATGACGTTTTTAAATGATGTTTACGAAAATTGACACTTGGATCAGATTAAAATGTTTAAAATATTTTATATAATATAATATATCAGCAGATAAATGATTTACCTTGAAAAGATTTGATTAAAACTATTTTATAAGCCACAGGGGCTAAAACCGTCATTTATCGACATAGTTTCAGAACTTGCTTGAAAACTCAGTTTATAACTTGTTTTAACATCCCAAATAATCCTACTTATAATATTACATCAGTAGGAAACTCATTTTCAAGTTTATTATCATTAAAACCTTGTTTTGTTCAAAAAGGGCATTTTGGTCAAAAATAGCATAATTATGGAACTTGTGCATAAACTTGGATTCTGATTATGATCATGTATTATAACCTCAGAAGGTTATGCTACATAACATTATGATCATAATGCAACTTTAGATCAGTATCTAACTATCTAAATCGGGTCAGAATCGAAAGTCAATGCAGAAGTCAAACTTTGCGACTTTCGGTGCGAACCGACCCTAGAACTGAAATTGACGAGCCGAACATGTTCATACATGTTCTAATAATTAGTACCAACTTGTTTAAGTGTCAAAACTAGTTTCATAACATATATAATATCAATTTATGATTTTTCCAAAATATGGCCTGTTTGACTTTTTAATAACTTAACTTTGACCCGTCAATTGGTCTAGCAAACGTGATCTTCAGGAGGTGCCCTTTATAGGGACTAACACCTACCTTACTATGATCACTTAGCCATGTTAATTTCGAACAATGGCTGGACCATAATGGTCTTAACCGAAAGTCAAAGCGTTTTACGTAAAACACTTGACTTTTGGCTATAAAAGCCGATAAACGAAAATGCACAAGTAAGGAACACTTACCAGTGATTCCTAGATGCAAAAGAACTATGTTGGATTGCTCCTTTTAGATAGGAACTTCCAGAGGAGGGAGAAGAGATGAAATGAGAAGGTGCAAGCTGGAATGGTGAACTAATGCACCTATTTATAGTTGGAGAGCTCAAAGGAGGTGAAGCCAGGTGTTTAGGGGTGTAAGAAGAAGCTTACAAGTGTCCCAAAACGTGGCATAGCAGTTTAGGGAAGCCATGGTTTCGATTTAATGGTTTTGGAGTTTTGCTTGGAGACCAAACAAAACTTTCTACTGCAGGTCTTTTCTCGCGAGGCGCGAGAGACACAGGCCGGGTCTCTCGCGGCCTGCAACCGCCCTTAATTCAGTTTCAAAATTTGACACTTTGACCCCTTAACTTTAAAAAGCTTATAGAAACCATTTTAAACACCTTTTGGCACTTTTAGCCCTCCGTAGCCAATGTTTGGCATACCTCGGATTATGCCTGGATATTGTCGAGTTCTCGGTTCATTAAAAGGTCACTCAGAGGTATAAATTAACATGTTGACACTTTTAATCCCTCCATTATCCAACTTTCACATATTCACAAAATTGAACTATCTCGTCCAACAAACGGCACGTATGAGAGTTAGGACTTCACAAAGGATCACTCAGAGGCTTATTACAAGCATGTTGATTCCGATGTCACTCAGAGGCTGGGCATGTTGACATATCAATCACTCAGAGGCTAATGATTTAAGCATGCTGACATCGGTTCATCACTCAGAGGCTCAACTTGAGCATGTTGACGCCTTTAGCCCTTATTGGTCTTTAATAGACTATATTAAAAATACAACACGTGTCACTATATTAGTGGACACGATTTTACAGGGTGTTACAGATCAGATGTTGGAAAGGTTGTGGGGAGGATGTTCTACTGTTTCCTTGATGGTTTCTCTGGCTACTTTCAGATTCCCATCTCTCATGAGGATCAGGAGAAGACGACATTAACATGTCCCTATGGCACATTTGCCTCCCGGCGAATGCCCTTTGGACTATGCAATGCCCCAGCCACATTTCAAAGATGCATGGTGGCTATTTTTCATGACATGATCGAGGACTCCATGGAGGTCTTCATGGATGATTTTTCTATATTCGGGAGTTCCTTCGATCATTGTCTCGAGAATCTGAAGAGGATGTTGGCCAGGTGTGAAGAAGCCAACCTTATTCTGAACTGGGAAAAATGCCACTTTATGGTGAAGGAAGGCATTGTTCTTGGGCACAATATTTCACAGGCGGGGCTTGTGGTTGATCGAGCCAAAGTTGAGACTATTTCTAAGCTCCCATCGCCCACATCCGTGAAATCTATTAGGAGCTTTCTTGGTCATGCAGGTTTTTACCGGCGATTCATAAAGGACTTTTCCAAAATCGCCCGTCCAATGACCCAGCTCCTCGAGAAGGATGCCTAGTTTGTTTTCTCCGATGAATGCCTGAAAGCATTCGAGCTGTTGAGGGAGAAATTAGTGAATGCCCCAATCATGGTAGCTCCCGACTGGGAATTACCATTTGAGTTGATGTGCGAAGTGAGTGATTTCGCAATTGGGGCCGTTTTGGATCAGAGGAGAGATAAGCATTTTCACCAGATCTACTATGCGAGTAAGACCTTGAACGACGTTCAGGAGCATTATACCACGACTAGAAAAAGAGCTCCTAGCCGTGGTCTTTGCCTTCGACAAGTTTCAATCTTATCTCATCCTCTCCAAGACTATTGTGTACACGGATCATGCTGCACTTCGGTATGTTTTTGACAAGCAAGATGCTAAACCTAGATTGATACGATGGATTCTTTTATTGCAGGAATTTGACATTGAAATCCATGACAAAAAGGGGACCGAAAACTTGACAGCTGATCATTTGTCCTGACTTGAGCATTACGAGGGAAAATAAGTTCGTGGGCCCAACATCAATGACAATTTCCCCCACAAGTTTCTTATGCGGATCGAGATAAACGAAGATTCCCCATGGTTCACCGACATCGCAAATTACCTAGCCAACGGCATCCTGATTAAAGAGATGACCTACCAGCAGAAGCGGATTTTTTTGCAGATGTTAAGTACTATCTTTGGGATGACCCGTATTTGTGCAGGGTGGGCACGGACAGATGATCCGGCACTGCGTGCATGGTGACGAGGCAAGGGATATTCTCCGCCACTGTCACGAGGGACCTATGAGAGGCCATCATGGGGCGAACAACACAGCAAAGAAGGTGTTCGATGTTGGATTCTTCTGGCCTTCTATCTTCAGAGACGCCCATGAGTTTGTGAGATCCTGTGATGCCGCAGAACAACATTCAAGTCTGTGAGATTTTTGATGTGTAGGGCTTAGACTTTATGGGACCCTTTTCGACATCTTTCAGAAACCGCTACATCTTAGTCGCAGTCAATTATGTGTCAAAGTGGGCAAAGGCACAAGCTTTACCCACCAATGATGCTAGGGTGGTGGTTAGGTTTCTGAAGAAACTGTTTGCTCGCTTTGGTGCTCCTAAAGCGGTGATTAGTGATCGAGGGACACATTTTTGCAACACTCAGCTGGAGAAGGCTCTGTCCCGGTATGGTGTGCAACATCGTTTTTCTACACCATACCATCCACAAACAAGTGGACAAGTCAAGGTTACGAATCGATGCATCAAGCGTATCTTGGAGAAAACGGTTAGTGCAAGCTGCAAGGACTAGTCTGAGCGACTGAATGTGGCACTGTGGGCCTTTCGGACGACCTACAAACCCCTATAGGCACTACACCATTTAAGCTGGTCTAGGGGAAGTCTTGTCATTTCCCTGTGGAGCTCGAGCATAAGGCGTATTGGGCTTTGAAAACAGTTAACCTTGATATGGCAGCTGCAGGTGAAAACAGGTTTATGCATATCCACGAGATCGAGGAGCTCAGGAATGATGCGTATGAAAGCTCCAAGCTATACAAGGAACGGACTAAGACGTTCCATGATTCCCGCTTGAAGGACAAGAAAGAATTCCGAGTGGGTGATCGTGTATTGTTATACAACTCACGTCTTAAGTTGTTTCCTGGCAAGCTTAAATATCGATGGTCCGGTCCTTACACTGTGCTATCATTGTTCCCTTATGGAACAGTGGAGATAGGCCATGAGGATGGCCGATTGTTTAAAGTCAATGGACACAGGCTGAAGGCATATGTTGGTGGTCCCGTGGATAAGAGTGAGGAAGTTGTTACCCTCCACCCCAAGAACAAATGAATTCCGGGTGGTGAGTCTTGCTGAAGACTCGTAAATAAAGTTATCATGTTTTTGGGGTTGATAGTTGTTTATCCTTTTGTTTGTTTAGTTATTTTTAGGTTGCGGTTCGTTCTGGACGCGGGGGATGTTGGAATGCGTCGCCGATCTTCAGGTATGTTAGTTCGGCTCTTTTTCTTGATAGGAGGTGTTTCATGAGTGGTCTGAATTCAAGTTATTTTTACCGTGGTTTTATTATTGTGAATAAATAAACTTAATTGGGGAAATAACTAACTATAAAAAAACCAAAAATCCAAAAATTCAGCACTATCAACAGGGTTTTTTGGTACTGCCAGACTTGCTAGTGCCAGTCCACTTGCAGAATTCATAAAGGCCCTTCTTTTTCCTTTAAAACCTTCATATTCCACTGGAATCCTCACAAACCACTCACGAATCCTCCACACTTCCTTCCTTCCTTCAAGAGATCCTCCACACTTCCTTCCTTCCTTCAAGAGATCTGTTATTCTTTCATCCCAAGTATCAATCCAGGTACGAAACTTTCTCTTTTCTTTTTAGTTTTTGGGTAATTTTGGGGTTTGTTCTTCAAGGTTAGTTTTTTCTAAGTTTTTAGGGTTTGATCTAAATCATCCGATTCAAGCCTGTTTTTTTGTGTTTTTTATGTTGTCGTGAACCGCACTTGACCGATCTACAAAACCCCCAAGTGAAAGTGTTAAAAAATCAGGGTTTTGGGTGAGTTTTGGGGGCTGTTGCAGGTTTCGGTTTCGTCACGCACGATCGTGCCAAACCCTGGCACGACCATGCTCTTCATAAAATGTGGCTGAACTGCTTAAAAAATCCGAGAAATTCATCACGCACGATCGTGCCAACATATGGCACGATCGTGCTCTTCTAAACTTGTGATGATTTGAAGATCCTGCCCAGAAATTCAACTCGCACGATCGTGCCTTAGATTGGCATGATCGTGCCCTTCATAAAAGTTTCTAGATTTCAAAATTTTCACACAGAATTGGTTTGACATGAGAGTGCTCAAGTGTGGCATGATCGTGCTTAATGAAGAACAAACCCTGAAAACTTCATGAAAATCTGCTGAAATCAAGCACGCACGATCGTGCCTTAGGTTGGCACGATCGTGCGGATCTGTCCAGAACCCAATTTTTGTCTGGTTTTACGTGTTTTAATTGCTGATCTTGTCTTTCACTCTTGCAGATGAATCACCCATTCCTCAGGTTCATCGACAATGCCAAGGAAGGGCATTGCATTGCTAAAGTGGAGCATTTGTGGGCTAGGAGGCATTTAATTGAGCCGATGCGGATCCTTCAAACTGTTGATCTCGACCTACTTGGTCAAACCGAACGGTTCGAGGATCTGATGACTCCACCGTGGACCCGCTTCTTCGCAGTGGCTGAACCACAATACGTAGAGCTTGTCATCGAATTCTTTGCTTTGTTCCGATTTATCTTTCTGTGCCCAGATGTCTATGAGAAAAGGGTTGGGGTTAGTTACCGTCTGGGACGGAAGTGGCACCACCAATCTATCAGCAGGTTCGGACAGATACTTGGATTGTATGTTGATGACGAGATTGACTCTGAGCTCTTTCACGGTAGTCTGCAAGAGTGGGAAGCTGACGTGGATAAAGCCGCTTTTTGGGCCGAAACCACTGTACCGGGTCGGGAATGGGACCTAAGACAGGCTAAAGCTACATGGATTCTTGACCCGTTGCACCGCATTATCGAGCGTGCCATCTTTCATGTCATCGGGGGTCGGGGTGATAGTACTGGAAACATTTCCACCCGCGACCTCTTCCACCTCTATTGCATCATCTCTGGATCCAATTGTAACGTAGCAGTCAGAGTTGCCGAGTCGATACAAAGGGGTATTGGTTCGACCCCCACTTCGAGAATCTGTGGTGGTGCATTTGCCACCAAGTTAGCTAAGTACTATAGGGTACGGTTAGATAATCTAACCGTCGCTTGTGATTATGGACTTCTCGATGTGGATTAATTGACCGCTATGCACATGATTCGAAAAGTAAACGGTATCCCAAAGCTAGTGGATCGCTTGGGCAGGGTTTGGGATCCGCTTCCTGAGGAGGATAGTGATCAAGAGGGAGGTAATGTTGGTGGTGGTGGCGACGACGTCCATATGCAGGATGCTCCAGTTTTCGGGCAAGGTGAGGTTGCTGGGGGAGTAGACCCTCACATTCAGATAGGTGACTTAGGCCACGGCTTTGGAAGCTCAAACAAGGAGCACACGTATGGTGGTTATGGTGGTGGGTTTGAGCAGGGTGCATACAGCCTGGCCCGTATGAGCTGTCGTTGGTTGATCTTAGGAGACGCATGGACAGTTTGGCTTTGGACTAGCAGACTGTGCGGCATGATGTGGACTTTATCTGCGCAGAGCAACATCGACAGTGGAACTTTTTAGAGGATATGTATGAGCAGAGCAAGCGCAGCTTTGATTGGCTATTCGGTTCACAAAAACACATAGCGAGCGAGCTCGGTTACCCCTACACACAGCCGCCGCCGCACTTCACGCGGAGATCCCGGTTTGACCGCCGGGATGACGCCGGTCCCTCGGGATCTGGCGGCAGACCCTGATCTTGCCACATATGTTGTACTTTTATTTTCATTTTGTGTTTGAGGAGTGTGCCATTTTGCATAGTCCGTACACTCCTCCATCTTGTTGCTTTAAATTCGTAGTTCTAATTTAGTGGTTTTCATTAATAAACAAAGACAAGGGAATCTGGGTTGGGTAATTTCTTGTGAGTTTGATTGTGTTTGCTAGTATGCAGTATTGGTTTGATGATGTGCTAGTGGCTGGATGGCATGGAAATTCATTGGAAATGCTACTTATTGCCTTCTTTTGCTCCATTTGCCTTTCCAATTCAGGGGAGTTTTCATGTTCCCGCTTCCTCCACTTTTACTATATTGCAATTCATTATGCTTGTTTTTTGTTGTACATCGAGGGCGATGTACAATTCAAGTGTGGGGAGGTGGCTTAAAGCTTGTTTCTGGTTGTCTGATATATATATATATATATATATATATATATATATATATATATATATATATATATATATATATATATATATATATATATATAATAATACAAACTCTCTTGCATAATCGAATCAACATAACTTTTATATAAACACTTAAGTTTTTGATAAATATACAAGGGTAACGCAAAAAGGAATTGCTCGAACAAAGGTTACCATCTAGTAACAAAATTTTTCGTAATGAGAAATCAAGCAACCTACCTACTTGTTGGCCTTGCATATTTACCCAATACGCCCGTTTCCGTGAGTTATTTTTGAGCCTTATAGCTTCAGAGCTATTTTTGCTCATGTTTTTGCGGGCAAATATTGAGTGCGCCGGATGACTTTTGCGGTTTAGAACTTGTGTTAGGTATACATTTCGAGAACACAAAGCAAGCACATAGCAAAAAAATTGTAACATCCATCGAAAAACGGGTTTCCAAAACCCGCTTCGTTTATTAACCGAATATCCAGTTATAATTTTCGTTGCATATTTATTGCTCAAATTAATTTTAAACGATACATAATTAATAAATATATTAGAATTTAAAAACCATAATTTAAAATTTCTAATAAATAATGAATAAAAAAAATATTTGCAGACGCCGGGTTTCGAACCTGGGTCACTCTCAAGTCCAAACACACTCTACACCACTACACCACACACACAACTTAATTCAAATCTGAAACAATTAAATTTTATACACAAACTGACACTGAATCGGAAATTCAAAACACAAAATACTGAAACCGCCCCTAAATCAAAGAACGAATCAAGGAGTTTCCGTTTCGATCCTCCAAATCACCAGAAATAACTGACAATCATCAGTCAATCACGACCAAATTTAACCAAACCGTTTCTACAATTTCAGTCGTAACCGCCAATGATTTAACAGAGATCAAACCTCACCATAGCAGCCTATAAATACAGGGCTAAACTCCTCGATCCAACTCGCTCACTACTCTCAAAATCACTCTGAAAACCTCGCCGCAAGTCACCGGAATTTGTCTGTATTTCGCCAGAATTAGTCACCGGAAAACCGAAGAATCCATTTCCATTATTGCCTTACTCTAAAATAAGACTTCTAGAGCTCAGACAGAAGTCAACCACACTCACCTCAAACTTCCTGTAGATCCTCTGTCGCAAGTTACACTTCGCCGGAATTTCTTTCAGTCATCGGAACTCCATCAGAAATCACACCTGTTCGGTACAACATCCTTAAATCCTTTTCTGTTTAAATTATATTCGTTATCAGAAATAATCAATCAACTAATTCAATAAGAATTGATTAAACAGTCGGGTTGATTCTCTGGTTTCATAAAACGAAGAAGATGAACAGCGAGTCGTTTATAAATATAATTAAAATCAGTAATTTAAATGGGTTAGACACACAGTCCAGCGGTGGACTGTGTGCATTTTACATACATGATACCGGGTTCGAGTATGTTTGTGTTCCGATCCACTGAAATTAAGTCCATTGTTTTTAGAACGAGTCATATCGCTTCACAGAAAGTGTTTAAATAAAATAAAGATCAAGAAAACTAACAGGTTAGACACACAGCCCAACTGGTTGGGCTGTGTGCACACGAATCGTAGGTCCCGAGTTCGAATCCTGCTTCTATAACCGGTTCTGGCAATTATCAAAGTTTTTTAAATAGAAACAGAAATGAATTAATCTAATTTGTATATATAATTAAAAACGAGATTATTTCGGGTTAGACACGTAGCTCAGTTGGTAGAGTTGCGTGCACGTATACGGGAGGTCACGAGTTCGAACCTCACTCAGCGCATAGAATAAACACGGTCCGACCGCTCAACGGTCAACGGTCAACGGTCAGAGTCAAAACGTCAACATTTTTTATTTTTATTTATTTTTTTATTTAAGCAGAAAATTATTTAAAAATACTTAAAATAATATTTTAAGTTAGAAAATGTCCTTAAACTCACAAAAATAAATCTAAAACTCCTATTAAGATTATGAATTAAAAATATTAATCTCAAATAAAATCCATTTATTTACCGAACCATTTCGTTATTATTTTAGGTTAGTTTTTCTCGTCGATCAAATCAAAAAATTCGTGCGCATTCATCGTCATCAAGGAACGCACCCACTGTGAGTGAATCCTTACAAATTCCCCTTTTTATTCATGTTTTGGGGTGTATCATGTGTCGCTTAAATTATTTCGTTTATTCAAACTTGTGCTATTACCATTATATGACCTAAACTTATGATGTAAATATTGATTGTTGTGATACGTGTTTACATTCTTATCAAGTTGTGTGCAAATCATGCATTAGGCCCATCAGTTCCTCGTGGGAGACGAGTTGAGCATCAGGTGCCTCATTTGATCGGCTCCGTTTGATTGAGCCTTGATCTCATTGTTCATTCATTTGGTGTGTGTGCTTGTGCATCTATTGATATTATGTGTTTTGTGATTAAATTTACATTTACGTTTATTTGGTTATGCACAATTTTATTCAAATAACCAACATAAGTAATCCTTTCAAATATTTAATAAGATTCACTCGCCAACTTATGTTGACCCAAAAACCCTATTTTTACACATGATACATGTGATCCGGTTGAGAAAAGAAACACATAGGAGGGCCTAGAAGAATAAACAAGTTAATGCCTTGGAATGAACGTTTAGTTTTGTTTTCCTTTGTAATTGTACTCTAGTTTGTAATTTGAATGAAAATTGTATTTGAACATGTTGTGTTTGTATGTTTATTGTAACTTCTTCCTTAAAGAGAAATAATAAATATGAAACTTTATAGTAAATGTCATGAGCTTTGATGAAAACCCAATCATGCCCCGACTACCATTTCCGCTGCGGGTCATGGTGTGACAGATTGGTATCAGAGCCTTTGACTATAGGGATATAGGATAGGTTATTAGACCCTTAGAGCCTATACTATAGTTGATTAGATTTTAATTGCTTATGTGGTTACATGCAAACTCATGATGTTTATTTGTTTCGTATTTATTACACACACAAATGCATGCAAACACTTCCACTATTATTTTGTGTGATACTTAATGAGTTATACTTATTGTCAAACATAACAAGCTTACATATACATTCATCACGCCTATTTCATTGTTCACATATTCAAATCATCCTCATATTCCTTTATTCAAGATTTTGTCGCATTTTTCGTTTTTCAATCTCATCAAAGTGAGTTCTACGACGGGCATGTAGTAACTGTAAGGGTACAAGTACCGGTAGTCGGAACATCCTGTCTAGGTTGGCATTCGTATAAATCCAATATAACGGACCAGTTTGCCTACATATTTCTCGATTTTTTTCGGGTTTTAGTGTACGTTACCAGGCTAACAGATGCGAACCATATGAAAGACCCGGTAATCATGGGGGCCCACATGATTACAAAGGTGAAGTATGGCGGCATGCAAGGCCCAATTACGAGCAAAGCCAAAGACATCCTATGGATGTAGTAAATTTATTATTCTTCATTTATTTTATGAATGTTCATTCCTAAATACGACACATGACCCCTAAAACGTCAAACTCATACTTTTGATACGTATTTCTTGTAGATGTCTTCTAGCCTCTCTCGTAGAAAAATGAAATCAGGAAAATCCCGCGAGCGTATGGCTGCCCAAATCGCTCAACAAATGGCTGCCGTAATACCCAACATCGCAATTCAGGTACAACAGGCCCTTACCGCTAATCCCGTCAACCCAATTAACCAAGAAGATCAAAACATTGTCAATCCTCTCCCAAAAGCCACTAAATGCACCTTCAAGCATTTCAAATCCTGCAATCCTCCAAAATACGAAGGGACTGAAAGTGTCACCGCTCTCCTCCATTGGTTTGAGGAGATGGAAAACACTTTTCTCAATTGCGACTGTCCCGATGATCTCAAGGTGCGATATGCTATCGGTCGTTTGTTTAGAGTAGCACTTACATGGTGGAATACAGAGAAGGCCAAGCGAGGTACTGAGAATGCTATGACTTTGACTTGGGAAGAGTTGAAGGAAATCATGACAAGACGTTTCTGTCCAAGAAGCGAAATCAAGAAATTGGAAGATGAGTTCTATTCTTTGAAACAAAAGGAGGGCGACCACACCACATACAACAAGAGATTCCTTGAGTTAAATCAGATGGTCCCCAACTTGTTCACTCCCCTCTACCGTTTGATCGAGCACTACATTCGAGGTCTCCCTTCAAAAATTCAAGACCCTGTAATAAGTACCACACCTGCAACTTTGGAAGCAGCAATGGAGTTAGCAACAGAGCTCATCGAAAACCGCATACGGAATAAAGACTTCACGGAGGAGAAGAAGAAGGATAAAGCATCAACCAAAACCTCAAACTCCACCCAAACCGAATCCTCTTCTCAAACCACCCCTAAGAGAAAATGAGACGGGCAAAATTTCGCTATTACCCAAGGAAATCAACCAGCTTCACAAGCCATACCCCTCCAAGCTATTCCAATCACTCAAGTAGCACCCAACTCTACTTACCCAAATAAGAAACCTTACATTGGACCTCACCCTCAATGCAACACCTGTTTTTATCACCATCCATCTACCGTACCTTGTCGACTGTGTGCAAATTGTGGGCGTTATGGTCATTGGAGCAAAACTTGTCATGCCCCTCAAAACCAAGCTTCACCCCCTACTCAAAACATGATTCAAACATATCAACAACCACAATACCCCATGTTTCCATATGTTCGAGCTTGTTTTAATTGTGGCGATCCGACCCACTTTAGAAACACGTGCCCCCGATTGGTTAACATCATAAACGCCCAGGCTCAAGCAAACCCAGTTAACCAAGCAAATCAAGCAAACCCAGCTCCACCACCAGCAAGAGGAAGAGTTTACAACATCAACGCCAATCCTGTTGAAGATAATAACGGCCCAAACGAATCACCCAACTAGTTTTCCTCACCAAGAATCAAGACTAAACTCCAATCATCTAGTTTTAATGTTTTCTTTATGTTATCTCAATCTTTCCGTATCCCAGTTGTAAATTGGGAATTTATGTATCCAAAAAAATTTTAATGCGAATTGATATTACAGTTTTGTTTTATACTCATTGATTTAACATTCATATCATCATACATCTCGACGTATCTCAATCTCATCATTTAAAGAAGTTGGGTTGTGTCTCACTTTTACATAGACTAACACCTTCATCATAACAAACGAGAGAGGTACTGTCATCATTTAGTCATGTATCCTTTCAGAATTGAGACTCAAGCTTTGGTTGTTGTGTTTGTTTATGTTTTAGAGTCACATAGGACTGATCATAATTTACTGATAAAGCCAATGAAAATTTGACAAGAATATGGTGGATACGCCGCTGGTACTTCCTATATATAAGTATTCTTGGCAAAGGATCAAAAGCATTACCAGGAGGTTATGAGAAGTTCCGTGTAGGTTTAAATATCGTCATAATTGAAGTTTTTGTTTTATGATACATACCTTATCATTTCAAACGTATCAATTCCCTCAAAACTCTTATGCAAAAAAAATCATGCCTAGTCAATCAACTCAGTTTATCCATGTTCCGCATTCTTATACTTTAGGCATCAAAAAGCGTTTCCTGTAGCAGGGCATTCAACCCTTACAAGGAACGTTAAATAAGATTTAAACTCTCACCGTCTTCTAATTATGTAATCATCAAAATTAAAACATCCCCCCTTCAAGTCAAATATACCACTACTACTTCAATTTCGGGACGAAATTTCTAAAAGTAGGGGATACTGTAACATCCGTCGAAAAACGGGTTTCAAAAAACCGCTTCATTTATTAACCGAATATCCAGTTATAATTTTCGTTGCATATTTATTGCTCAAATTAATTTTAAACGATACATAATTAATAAATATATTAGAATTTAAAAACCATAATTTAAAATTTCTAATAAATGATGAATAAAAAAATATTTGCAGACGCCGGGTTTCGAACCCGGGTCACTCTCAAGACCAAACACACTCTACACCACTACACCACACACACAACTTAATTCAAATCTGAAACAATTAAATTTTATACACAAACTGACACTGAATCGGAAATTCAAAACACAAAATACTGAAACCGCCCCTAAATCAAAGAACGAATCAAGGAGTTTCCGTTTCGATCCAACAAATCACCAGAAATAACTGACAATCATCAATCAATCACGACCAAATTTAACCAAACCGTTTCTACAATTTCAGTCGTAACCGCCAATGATTTAACCGAGATCAAACCTCACCATAGCAGCCTATAAATACAGGGCTAAACTCCTCGATCCAACTCGCTCACTACTCTCAAACTCACTCTGAAAACCTCGCCGTAAGTCGTTGGAATTTGTCTGTATTTCGCCGGAATTGGTCACCGGAAAACCGAAGAATCCATTTCCATTATTGCCTTACTCTAAAATAAGACTACTAGAGCTCAGACAGAAGTCACCCACACTCACCTCAAACTTCCTGTAGATCCTCTGTCGCAAGTTACACTTCGCCGGAATTTCTTTCAGTCACCGGAACTCCATCGGAAATCACACCTGTTCGGTACAACATCCTTAAATCCTTTTCTGTTTAAATTATATTCGTTATCAGTAATAATCAATCAACTAATTCAATAAGAATTGATTAAACAGTCGGGTTGATTCTCTGGTTTCATAAAACGAAGAAGATGAACAGCGAGTCGTTTATAAATATAATTAAAATCAGTAATTTAAATGGGTTAGACACACAGTCCAGCGGTGGACTGTGTGCATTTTACATACATGATACCGGGTTCGAGTCTGTTTGTGTTCCGATCCACTGAAATTAAATCCATTGTTTTTAGAACGAGTCATATCGCTTCACAGAAAGTGTTTAAATAAAATAAAGATCAAGAAAACTAACAGGTTAGACACACAGCCCAACTGGTTGGGCTGTGTGCACACGAACGTAGGTCCCGAGTTCGAATCCTGCTTCTATAACCGGTTCTGGAAATTATCAAAGCTTTTTAAATAGAAACAGAAATGAATTAATCTAATTTGTATATATAATTAAAAACGAGATTATTTCGGGTTAGACACGTAGCTCAGTTGGTAGAGCTGCGTGCACGTATATGGGAGGTCACGAGTTCGAACTCACTCAGCGCGTGGAATAAACATGGTCCGACCGCTCAACGGTCAACAGTCAACGGTTAGAGTCAAAAAGTCAACATTTTTTATTTTATTTATTTTTTTATTTAAGTAGAAAATTATTTAAAAATACTTAAAAATAATATTTTTAAAGTTAGAAAATGTCCTTAAACTCACAAAAATAAATCTAAAACTCCTATTAAGATTATGAATTAAAAATATTAATCTCAAATAAAATCCATTTATTTACCGAACCATTTCGTTATTATTTTAGGTTAGTTTTCCTCGTCGATCAAATCAAAAAATTCGTGCGCATTCATCGTCATCAAGGAACGCACCCACTGTGAGTGAATCCTTACAAATTCCCCTTTTTATTCATGTTTTGGGGTGTATCATGTGTCGCTTAAATTATTTCGTTTATTCAAACTTGTGCTATTACCATTATATGACCTAAACTTATGATGTAAATATTGATTGTTGTGGTACGTGTTTACATTCTTGTCAAGTTGTGTGCAAATCATGCATTAGGCCCATCAGTTCCTCGTGGGAGACGAGTTGAGCATCAGGTGCCTCATTTGATCGGCTCCGTTTGATTGAGCCTTGATCTCATTGTTCATTCATTTGGGTGTGTGCTTGTGCATCTATTGATATTATGTGTTTTGTGATTAAATTTACATTTAGTTTATTCATATTTGGTTATGCACAATTTTATTCAAATAACCAACATAAGTAATCCTTTCAAATATTTAATAAGATTCACTCGCCAACTTATGTTGACCCAAAAAACCCTATTTTTACACATGATACAGGTGATCCGGTTGAGAAAAGAAACACATAGGATGGCCTAGAAGAATAAACAAGTTAATGCCTTGGAATGAACGTTTAGTTTTGTTTTCCTTTGTAATTGTACTCTAGTTTGTAATTTGAATGAAAAATGTATTTGGACATATTGTGTTTGTATGTTTATTGTAACTTCTTCCTTAAAGAGAAATAATAAATATGAAACTTTATAGTAAATGTCATGAGCTTTGATGAAAACCCAATCATGCCCCGACTACCATTTCCGCTGCGGGTCAGGGTGTGACAAAAATGATTGAGGGATTAGGAAACCTTTTTGTTTTTTTTAACCTTTCTTATTTATTCCTACACCCAAATCACCCCTAGTTAAACCAATTTGAGCCTTTCCCTTTCGTTTCTTTTAAACCATTAAATATCGCCACTTAGCCAAATTAGCCTTTTATTTTTTAACCTAATTTTTTGGTTTGAAGCCCGATTCGGTCAAGACTAACTTGTTAGCCTTCTTGTATAGTTTATCGTTTTAGTAGTTACAACCTCATAGCTAAGAGTTTTTATCTGAGTAGACGTACTTAGTTCCCTCTAAAGCATGTGGTGAAAAAAATCAATCAAAATTGAAAGAGCCTTGTCAAATGGCTTTGTTAGAGCAATTTTGGGGAGATGAATATCTAAGTCGGTTGACTAGCTCTCGGTTAGTTATTAATAAGTTAAGTTGTACAGTTTTGTGTTTCTTTGATTCAAGTTAGTCGAACCGTCGGTCTTTAACCGTTTTTAACCACTTTTATAAATCCATTTCCACACCCCTAACCCTAGCCAAGTTACAACCCATGCAAGACCTCTTGATTTGTGTTATGTGTTAGCCGAGTGTTTAGATTTGATCCTTACACAAGCTTATGATATCGCATTGTCTTGGCATCGAGTGTTCTAAACATACTCCATGAATTGTATGTTCTCTTATATTTTAGCTGAGTGTGTGTGAACATTGTGAGGATGTAAGGTAAGCTTGTGGGGATGTCAAAGATGAATCATTGCTCATAATCATATTCTACATACTTTTTGGCTTTCCTTTTATGTCGAGTAATCCGTTTTGTTTTAGCCCGAGTTATTTATTTGTGCTTATATAATGCTAGTTGAGATGATTACCGAGAGAGAGTTTTTGTTTATTTTAGTTTGTTTGAAGACAACCAAAGTTCAAGTGTGGGGATGTTTGATGTATAAGAATTTATACATCTTTTAAACATCAAATATTCCCCATTTACGCGAGAACTCGTTGTGTTTTCATTGATCTTGATACTCATTTGAGTTGTTTGTGAAAATACAGGTCCGGGCTTCGGCCCGGTGATGAAACGAAGGCTTTTGGAGCAAAAATGGAACATTTCAGCCAAACTGCCAAATATGGCACGACCGTGCCAACCATTGGCACGACCGTACCAAGCCTTTGGACACCGGCACTATCATCAGCATTGTCATCAATATACGCAAACCAGACCAGTCTAACAACTGGCACGGTCGTGCCAACCCCTAGCACGACCGTGCTCGTGTCATCCCAGCTTCTGATCAGCTCATTTCCGAGATCGAATCAGCCATTGCCGAGTACGTAGCCGATAAGCACGACCGTGCCACCCTTGGAATGATCGTGCCACCTCGGGGAAATTTTAGCGGGATCTTTTCGGATTTGTAGCAAACGTGGTCAACAACTCAGAAAGGTGTCTGGAATTTACCAAGCACGACCGTGCCAAAAGGTGGCACGGTCGTGCCAACTCTCCAGCAACATATATACGTGGTTTTAGCTCATTTGGAAGGGAGTTGGAGCATTTTGGTGAACTTTTCTCTCATGATTCTAGTCTTGGAAGCTTGAAGAGTGAAGAAGGAGCCTTGAGGAAGGTTGTATCACTTGATCATCAACTCAATTTACCAATTATCTTGTCTTAAACTTTAGTTATCCACTTGTTATTCATGAACAATTTACATTATCTTGCATTTGATTTAGTTGTCATGAGCCTTGAAGGCTAAACTTTTGTGTTGTTTAAACAATGTTGAAGTTAATGAATATTTGATAACATGGAAATAGATGTGATGATTGTTGTTTGTTAATTTTCATAATGATACTTGATCTTGTTCTTGGAGTTCATATGCATTTTAAAGTCTTTGTTCTTGAATGTTTGGTCATAAGTATTTACATGTTGTGTTGGAAAGCCCATGTAGAGATTATGATTGTTGAATCTTGTTAACTTGTTGATATGATTCATAGCATGAAACTAGGAATGGTAATTGCTAACATGATTAGAATAGTGATTTGAATATGTGTATGAATTCTTGCATTTAGATTTGAAAAAATCATATGAATGTTTATATGGATTCTATAGTTTGTGTTTATGTTGGGTTAATGATTTAGGCCAAGATTGTTATCTAGCATGACCATGCTTGTGATTCATATCAAGAACATTTTGAAGGTGCCATTTAATTGAAACCAAGTTAGGGTGATTAGTGTGTTGTTCATATTAGTTTTCCTTAACTTGTAGAGTTAGAAGTTTTGACAAACAAATAACTCATTATTAAAAATTAACATCAACTTAGCAAGTGAAATTAAAAGAATGGATCTTAGGTGATTAAAATGTTGTTAGTTATAATTTTTCCCAAGATTTATAAAACTAGGAACCCTTGAAGGAGCTTAGTTGACTTGAGAACTTGCATCATCACTAGTTTTCCTCAAATATTGTCATATGTTTATTAGTGGATACTTAGTTTAAGCAGCCTTTCTTAATTATCGTTCTTTCTTGAATTAGTTAGTTAATTGTTATTTTTGCATGATAGTTTTAAACCAAGAAGTCAACTCATCTATCGAAAAAGGCTTAAAAGTAACAAGGGTTTAGTACTAAGACACCGAGTCCACAGATTGATATCCGGTTCTTACCAACTGACTATACTACCACCTGACGGGTACACTTGCCCTTCGTGTGTGTAGTTAGTTTTTAAGTAAAAACTAATTTTAAAACTCAAATTGTGTGAAAGGAATTATAGAAATAAAATTATATTTAATTCACGCACATCACACAGCCTGAGATCGCAACACTAAATCATTATTTGATAGTGTCGTGATTCTAACCAGTTTTCAAGGAAGAGTACGTGTTATATATATATATACACACACACACACACACTTAGTCCATCAGATATGTCACAAATGCTAAACAAGGAGGTAGGAATACCTTGTTATATGATTCACCAAAGCTCAAAGTTCATCAACATAGTTGATAAACCCGGTTGGTCATGAATGTACAGAAAGTAAAGATACAAAATGTTCAAGTAAGGTGTGGAACTTAATTCGGGTAGCCAAGGCTCCCAACATTCTCACACTTGCTGAAAAGTAGTCCAATCCTAGTGAGGATGATGAACTAAGTCAGCGATCACACTTGGTACAAAGGAAAAAAATAAAAAGATGAAGAAGTTATAGAAAGTAAGGAAAGTAGTGAACTAAAACTCTCTTAGAAGCTGAGAATAATCTGCCACGAATCCGGAAATCTGAGAGTGAGAGTGAGAGTGTATGGAAAGTTTGAAGTTGTGAGAGTGCGTCTTATTTATAGGCGAGCAGGTGCAATTCGTACGAGCTGGGCACCACTTTGCATGAGGTGGCTTCACTTCGTGCGAAGTGACTTCACTCGTGCGAAGTCATGTGCACTTCGTGCGAAGCTGGCCTATTTGGGCTGTTTTCGTATGTTTTAGCCGGTTTTTAGGTATTTTATGCATAAAGTTGTAACGTATAAGTATTGCATGCATAAGAAGTATAAATTTGCACGTAAATATGTATTTGAACGATTGTTTGCATGATAAGTATATTTTGCATGTAAGTATGTATTCGAATGACTAATTGCAAGTATAACAAAAATAAGTATTTCATTATGATCAACGTCTCGGATTACAGAGTTGGAAGAAACATGAATAAGACACGAATACAAGTTTCCATAAATAGAAATACAATTACACTTTCTAAATAAGAAAAATATAAGAATGCAAGACGTTACTTTTTTATAAAAAAATGAGTTTAGCCCAAGATAAAACCTAATTTTTTCATAATATGTTTTGTACTCTCAAAAAAGTTACAGAACTCTACTTCATAATATGTTATAACACTCCCTTGAACAATTATAAGTGTTCTATCTCATTCTCTTTTCATTCCTAGGCTAGTTATTAGCTGAAAGTCAAGCAAATTGACTTTTGCTTTGATTTTCGATTCTGACCATTTCGGTCAAGTCAAAGTTCGAATTGAACTTGGCTACATGATCGTACTAATGAAGGTGTTAATCCCTTGTGATGGCACTTCTGAAGATCACGTTAAGTAGGTGAAATGACAAGTCAATATTTTATTAAATAAAAATCAAAATGCAGATTTTTGCAAACAATGCTAAATAAGTTTTTAAGTACTAAAACCTTAATTTTTGACATTATAATAGTTCATAAAACATATTAGGACATGTTTGATCATGTCCAACTCATCATTTCCTGCTTAGAGCTAGTTTTGCAACCGAAAGTCAAACAAGTTGACTTATGTTTGACTTTCGATTCTGACTCGTTTGGTCAAGTTTAGAACTTGATTGAGGGTTGTTATATGATCATATTTAGTAGGGAATAACCCTCTGAGGTTATAACATAATAAAATATGTTTTCGCATAATGGACTTGTCTTAGACCTATTCAACCTCTCGATACCGCATATGCGCTTACGGCTAGATTAAATAGTATAAAATATATAAACTAGCCGAATCGGGTTAAAACCTTTCCAATTCAGTTCTAATCAGAATGTTTGGTTATTTGACCCATATTATACGAGTCCTTGCACTCGGAATGGTATAAACCACATTCTATCCAGTCTACGCTTAATCTAGTGAACCATACGTATTTATTTAAGTTAACTGGTCAAAGTCAAATGACTTATATGAGACCCGTTAAGATTCAAACGAATCATAGTTCCGTTCATTACAGACTAGGAGCCTCTAGTAAATTGCACGCATTTTAGTTGCTTTGATTAACAATCGTCCTTAAAAACTTTGATTTGTAAAGACTAACACGTGTAAATACTCGCTAATTTTCCTTTATAAGGGCTTAGGATACGGCATTAGCCGCATGGTCGGGTATTAAGTAAAGGACAAATAATGTCAATGAAATTTAATTAACACGTTTTAGTCTCTTTTGCTTGATAACTTAAACATTGTGGGTTAATACGACCGTGTCCTAGATATCCCTACTCATTTAATTGCAAATGGCCACGACCTAAGTGCGGGGTGTAGGCATACACCTCACAGACGATAATGCTATATTTATATGATATTGAAAATGTGGTGTGTCGATTAATCATGTACCGGCGTTTAGTTCTGGTCCTCAACTGTATTGACAATCATGTAAAACTTGTAACAAGAGATATTATTTTATACCAAGTTATTTAAAATGATATATCAAATGGTATCAAATAAACTTTTTGAAAAGATTTTCAAAAGAGTCGGTTAATTGTGTTTACCAGTTAAAACTAACGTATTTTCAAAAGACTAAGCGCAAGTTATTTAGCAAGTACGGAATAGGCTGAGCTGCTCGGTTTTTGATATATTGAAATTTGCAACTCCATGAAAAGACCCTATTAGTCTCAAGTCTTATTTTATAACATTCGATCTGCCTGTGGATCTTTTAGTACGAACAGTCTATATAATATTTTGTACTTTATTTTCCTGTTTCTACTTCTGTAATATTTAATTTAAAATTCCATCTTCCGTTGTGCATTGTGATTAGTGATATCAATCGTCACGCATATACCCCAAGTCTGGGCGCACCGGGAAATCAGGCTATGATACATGACACGAAAGTTTTCAAGCATCCGACAATCAAACATCTATTATTATTTAAACATCAAATGATACTGAAAGTTTAAGACTTACAAACCATATAGACTTGTTTAGGTTTACATAACCAAAATAAACTATATGTCCAAAATAACCAACAAAGACATGGTTTAAAAAATAAGGATTTAGCATATATATCTTATATATGATGAGAAATACTAGACATAATCCCCAAAACGGAATCCCCATGATGTATACAAGAGTCCCAAATGTTTTGAACCGTAGTTCACTTACCTGAAACACATACTTAAAATGTCAACATAATGTTGGTAAATTCACAGGTTTAAATGACACAAATAAAACCGAAATCATTACATAAAAAATAGTATGCATAGTCTAATGAAAGCCCGATGATCAAATCATTGCCTTGCAAGGATAATGACGTATGTATCAACATAAGCCCGTAACCAAACCATAAGAATGTTTCCTGGCCACATCGCCACCCAAGGAGATGTAAAACAAATAGACACAATTGCATCCAAGGTTATGACTAACCAATGGGTGGGGCTTGTTAAACCCAATAGATCTATTCGACTGTTATATGGTCATACCACGGCTAGCAGTTACTGAACTGAATACCATCACGAGGTCTTCCCAAGGTCAAACCATTAAACTTATGCGTATATAATAGATCGACGGATTTCATCCCCAGCTACCATTCCCCGTGACCAAGCATGAATTTCCCTTGAATTTAAACAAGCATTTAAAAGCAAAAAGGGTCATGAAGACTCACCTAAGCGCTTTGTGAACTGCTAGCAAATACAATATATCCGAACAATAAACCCCGACCTATACGTGCCCTAAATCATATAAGACACTAGGACTAAACATGTGTCCACCCGACAAGTTATTCACCATACTTGTTTAGACAAACCGATATTAACCTTTTATAAAAAGTGTTAAATGTTACGGTGTCACACCCCGACCTGCAGCGGAATAAGAGTCGGGGCATAATTGGGTTATCACCAAAGCTCATGATATTTACTAATATGTTTCATATTTATTAAAGTCAAAGTTACATTTCCAAATATCCGAACATGTCCATACAATACAAAGAAAATAAACCAAACAAAACAATTCCAAACTCTAAATCATTTTATTCTTCTAGTCCAATCCTAAGTGTTTCTTGCTGCAGCTGGTTCACCTGTATCATGTGTAAAAATGGGGGTTTTTGGGTCAACATAAGTTGGCGAGTGAACCTTGTTAGATAAACATTTATTATTGATTTACTTATTAGTTTATCAATGAAAATTTGTGCATAATCATAAATGAGCAAAATGTAAATAATCAAGCAGTAGCAATTGCAATCACATCTATAACATACAATAACATATGATAGCATACATTAACATACCAACATCATACGATAAATAACATGAATGAAAACTGTGCGATCAAGGCTCAATCAAACGGAGCCGATCGTATTGCATGTACTGAAAATGATAAATGTCTGTGCGATCAAGGCTCAATCAAACGGAGCCGATCGTATGTTGGCACGCCAGGTTCACGCTCATAATGTAAAGGGGAACTTGCTCAACGCTCATAATGTAATGGGGAGCGGCGGCCTATGAAATTGCATGTACTGAAATAATAAATTGAATCTAACAATAACCACACAAACAGCTGTAACAAGCTGAATACACAAGTTTATGATATGATGTATGCACAATGGTTTAAATATAATATATAGTAAGACACATGATACACCCCAAAACGTAATTAAAACGGGGAATTTGTAAAGATTCACTCACATTGGGTGCGTTTGAATGGAGATGATGAGATGCGCACGAGTCGGGAGAGTTGAACAACGAGAATTACTAACCTAAATAATGACGGAAAAATATAGTAAATGAGTGGATTTTATTAAGGATTTTAATGGAATTTTTAGATATTTTTTTTGTGAATTTAAGGCTATTTTCTATCTTTAAAAATATTATTTTTAAGTATTTTTAATTGATTTTTAAATTAAATTAAATAAATAAAAATATAAAAAATTGTTTATTTTTGCGTTGACCGTTGACCGTTGACTTGTTGACCGGTTCGGTCAGTGTGGATGTATGCGCTGGGTGAGACTCGAACCCGAGACCTCCCGTACGCGTGCACGCAGCTCTACCAACTGAGCTACGTGTCTAACCGGAATAATCTTGTTTTTAATTATATTTATATACTAATTCGATTTATTCAAAATTCATTTGTTTTAAAAAGAAGATTTTAAATCATCGAACCGGTGCCGTTAACCAGACTCGAACGCGTGACGTGCGACTTAGTGTTGCACACAGTCCACCGCTGGACTGTGTGTCTAACCTGGTTAATATTTCGGTTTTTATTATACTTAACAACTAACGGAGTTAACCCGGTTTCAGCTTTAAACAAAAAGGCATTTTATTACATAGAGGGTGCGTGTATCAGGGATCGAACTCGTGACGTGTGCGTATTATTTGCACACAGTCCACCGCTGGACTGTGTGTCTAACCCGTTTAAGATACCAATTTTAATTATACTTATAGTGTTATCACAGTTCATCTTCTTCGTTGGATTTTACCGACAGCATATTACACCATTAAATCTTGTTAATTCGATTGTTAAGCATTACACAGACTGATAAGAGATAGCAGGGATGATAATTAGAAGAAAACATACCGGTGAACGATTGATTACAGAGTTCCGGCAAGGCGTCGGTCTCTGTTTTTAAGAACTTCAACTGAGCAAATCAATTAATCGTTTTGATTAGCTAATCATGAAATTGAAGTGCTAAACAAACGTTATCAGTGTGTTTGAAGGTCCTTACTGTTTCACAGACGAAGATAACGATTTCCAGAAATTTTCCGGCGAACTGGAATTATCTGATAACGGTGCCTGAATTCGATCTCAAGTGGAAGGTTTGAGTTAGAAATAGCTTAACAACTGTTAGACTACGATGGTATTGAAGAACTTACCGATTTGAGGACAAATACGGTTTTCCGGCGAACTTGCAGAATTTTCCGGCGAGTTGATTTAAGCTTTCTGATGGACCGAATGTGTGACGAAAGTGAAATGGAAAGTTTGTATGATGTTTCTGAGTCGCGAGAGGGGTCTTGATTGAAGTAATTCGGACATTGATTGTTTTCGGTTATAAAAGCCGATCATGATAAAAATTGAAGTTCATTCAAATCCGAATTGATTAAAATCGTCGGTCCATCGGTTATAAACCTGAAATCGCGAGTATTCAAACGTTTAGAAGGTTGAATAGCCGATTTCAGTTTTTCAGTTGGCGTAACCGGTTTATCTAGGTTTGTATATAAGAATCATTTGTTTCCTAGAGTTGACAGAAAACAAACAAGTGGCAGAGTGGTGATGTGTGTGTGTTAAGTCTTTGGATTACAATTGCCGGCTGACCCGGGTTCGAGCCCCGGCAGCAACGTTTTATTTTTATTTATTTTGTTTTCACTTTTTATCAAATATAATTTTTATAGTTTAGTTTGTTTATTAATTATGTAACATTAAAAATCAAAATAACCATAAATACACAACGTGACATTTATAACTTGATATTCGATTACAAAACGGAGCGGGTTTGGAAACCCGTTTTTGACAAATGTTACAGTATCCCCTACTTTTAGGAATTTCGTCCCGAAATTTAAGTAGTTGAAGTAGTAGGAAAAAGATGTGGGTATTTATCGCGCATTGAGTCTTCACGTTCCCAAGTAAACTCAGGTCCCCGTTTCGACTCCCAGCGTACCCTAACAATTGGAATGCGACTCCTTCATAGACGTTTCTCTCCGAAGTCCATGATCTCTACTGGTCTTTCAATAAAATGCATATTCATCAATCTGAATATCTTCCAGAGGAATGTGGAGGTTTTCATCAGCGAGGCACTTCTTCAAGTTTGATACGTGGAATGTGGGATGAATCCTGTTGAGTTCTTCTGGTAGGTCAAGCTTGTATGCTACAGGTCCTACTCTTTCGAGTATCTTGAAAGGTCCTACGTAGCGTAGTGCTAGCTTGCCTTTTTGACCAAAACGAACTACTCCCTTCCACGGTGATACTTTTAGAAGTACATGATCACCAATGTTAAACTCTAAAGGCTTCCGTCGTTTATCTGCATAACTCTTTTGACGACTTTGAGCCGCTAGAAGATTGTTTCGGATTTGATGGATCTTGTCTGTGGTTTCTTGGATCAATTCTGGACCAGTGATTTGAGCTTCCCCAATTTCGTGCCAACATACTGGAGATCGGCACTTACGACCATATAAGGCTTCAAAAGGTGCCATGCCGATACTTGAATGATAGCTGTTGTTGTATGAAAATTCTACTAATGGTAGATGAGCGTCCCAATTTCCCTTGAAGTCTATAACACATGCTCGAAGCATATCTTCAAGAGTTTGAATGGTGCGTTCAGATTGACCATCAGTTCGAGGATGATAGGCGTTACTGAGATCTAATCGCGTACCCATAGCGGCTTGTACTGCTTGCCATGTTCGTGAAGTGAAACGACCATCACGATCAGAAATAATGCTTAACGGTACCCCATGTCGGCTTACGATTTCGCTGATATAAATATGAGCAAGCTTTTCGTTCTTGAAATCTTTGCGGATAGGAATAAAGTGAGCTGTTTTTGTAAGTCGGTCAATTATTACCCATATAGTGTCATACCCACCAGAAGTGCGAGGTAACCCGGTAATGAAGTCCATGGTTATATTTTCCCACTTCCATACAGGTATTTCAGGTTGGACCAGAAGTCCTGAGGGTCTTTGGTGTTCAGCTTTCACCTTGGAACATGTAAGGCACTTGGAAACAAAAACAGCAATATCCTTTTTCATTCCAGGCCACCAATAGGTATATCGTAGGTCTTGATACATCTTATCGGCTCCTGGGTGTATAGAGTATCGCGTTTTGTGAGCTTCCTTTATAAGAATTTCACGAAGATTGTTGTGGTTAGGAATCCAGATACGATCTAGGTAGTACAGAATACCGTCAGATTTAGTTTCAATTTTAAGTTCAGCTCCACAGGACATCTCCTTTCGTACATCATCTTCCGTTACTGAAACATGTTGGGCTTCTCGAATTTGATCTTTAATGTCGGTTATAATTTGCGAACACAGAAGACGAATGGAGTTCGCATAACCCTTTCGACTAAGTGCATCAGCCACCACATTTGCTTTGCCAGGGTGGTACCGAATTTCACAGTCGTAGTCATTTCGAAGTTCGACCCATCTTCGTTGCCTCATGTTTAACTCCTTTTGATTGAAGATATGTTGAAGACTCTTGTGGTCAGTGTATATTTCACACTTAGTACCATAGAGATAATGTCTCCATATCTTAAGAGCGAACACAACGGCTCCAAGTTCTAGGTCATGGGTGGTGTAGTTCTTCTCATGCGTCTTGAGTTGTCTCGAAGCATAAGCGATAACTTTTCCTCTTTGCATTAGAACGCAACCTAATCCTTGCCCTGACGTGTCGCAATAGACCACAAAATCATCACAACCTTCAGGAAGAGTGAGGATTGGTGCATCACAGAGTTTTTGTTTAAGAGTTTGGAAGGCTTCTTCTTGCTTGGGTCCCCATATGAAAGGTTTTCCCTTATGAGTTAAAGCCGTGAGTGGTACAGCGATGCGAGAGAAGTTTGAAATGAATCGACGATAATAACCAGCCAAACCAAGAAAAGATCTTACTTCAGTTGGTGTACGTGGAGCTTGCCATTCTTGTACCGCTTTGATCTTTGGGGGTCGACATGTATTCCCTTGTCATTGACTACATGTCCGAGGAATTGCACCTCTTTTAACCAGAATTCGCATTTGGAGAATTTGGCGTAAAGCTTTTCGTTCTCTAGAAGTGTAAGGATGAGTCGAAGATGACGCTCATGAGCCGACTTAGACTTTGAATAAATACGAATGTCGTCGATGAAGACTATAACAAATCGATCAAGATAAGGTTTGCAGACTCTGTTCATTAGGTCCATGAAGACAGCTGGTGCGTTGGTTAAACCAAATGGCATGACCATGAATTCATAATGGCCATAACGAGTTCGGAAAGCAGTCTTTGGGACGTCTTCTTCATGTACTCTAAGTTGATGATAGCCAGATCGAAGGTCGATTTTTGAAAAGCAGTTGACACCTTGAAGTTGGTCAAGAAGATCATCAATGCGAGGTAAAGGATAGCGATTCTTGATTGTTAATTTGTTGAGCTCTCTGTAGTCGATGCACATACGGAACGATCCATCTTTCTTCTTTACAAAAAGGACAGGTGCACCCCAAGGCGATGAGCTAGGACGTATGAATCCCTTGTCAGTCAACTCTTGTAATTGACTGGCTAGCTCTTGCATTTCAGAGGGGGCTAACCTATAAGGAGACTTTGCAACTGGTGTAGCACCAGGTATGAGATCAATACGGAATTCGACTTCTCTAACTGGAGGAAGTCCTGAAATGTCGTCAGGAAAAACTCGCGGGAAATCTTTTACTACTGGAATGTCTTCAAGTTTCTTCTCCATGGTTCCCTTTTTGATGATATGAGCTAAAAACGCGACATAATTCTTGCGAAGATATTTTTGAGCTTGAAGACAAGACATTAAGCTGAGCCCTTTCGACGAGGTTCCTCCAAAGATTCGAAGAGTCTGACCGTTTGAAAGAGGAATACGTATAAACTTTTCGCGACATATAACTTCTGCCTGATGTTGACTAAGCCAGTCCATACCGATTATGATATCAAAACTTCCCAGCTTCATAGGAATAAGGTCGACTGAGAAATCGTGGTCGTTTAGGGTGAGTGTACAGTTGCGTATAATAGAGTTTAATGAAACTGGTTTCCCATCAGCAACTTCTACCGTTATGGATTCCATGAGCTTATCCCGATTTTGGTTTAAGATAGGTTCAAATTCTAAGGACACAAAACTTCTATCCGCACCAGTATCAAATAACATAGATGCATATCTACCATTTATAAGGAACGTACCGTTAACCACATTGCCGTCAGCTCTAGCCTGATTAGCGTTGATATTGAAAGCTCTTCCTCTTGCAGGTGGAGGAGCTTGGTTCGCTTGATTCACCGGGTTGGCTTGGGCCTGAGCATGAATGATGTTTACCAACCTTGGACAAGTGTTTCTGAAATGGCTTGGGTCTCCGCAATTGTAGCAAGCCCGCATAGGTTGACCCATAGGATAATTGGGTTGGTAATATGTTTGGGCTAAATGTTGGGCGGGTGGTAATAGTAGGGGTTGTTGGGCTTGACCCATTATTTGTTGGTGGGTTTGGGTTGAAGGCTGGTGGCGGTTCGTTCGCTGAGGCATGCGGCAGGTTTGAACAGTATGACCTGCGCGACCACAGCCGGTGCAATGTTGGCAAGGATAATCAGGAGAATGGTGATATTGGCAACGGTTGCATTTTGGTAGTGGGCCAGAGTATGGTCTTTTGTATGGTGCAGGTGAAGGAGCGACTTGGGTAATGGGCGCAGCAGGAATAGGGGAGTTGGTTTGTGTAACAGCGAAATTTCTGGTGTTGCGCTTCCTCTTGTTAACAAACTTAGAGGAGGAGACGGAATGGTTTGAAGTTTGACCCTCAACAGGGGCTTTCTTTTTCTCCTCTTTAAACTTCCCATTGCGAATTCGATTCTCGGTCAGTTCAGTCGCTAGCTCCATAGCAGCTTCAAGTGTTACCGGTGAAATGCTGAGAACTGAAGAGGGAAGTCCTCGAATATAATGCTCGATCAGACGATAAGTTGGGGTGAACAAATTTGGAACCATTTGGTTCAACTCAAGAACCTCTTGTTGTAGGTGGTATGATCTCCCTCCTTCTGCTTTAAAGCATGAAATTCATCCTCCAACTTTTTAATTTCACTCCTAGGACAGAAACGCCTAGTCATGATTTCCCTTAATTCCTCCCAAGTTAAGGCCATTGCATCATCAATTCCCCTCTTCCCTTTTTCAGTATTCCACCAAGTAAGAGCTACCCCAAATAGTCTCCCGGTGGCGTATCGAACCTTGCGATCCTCAGGACAATCGCAGTTGAGGAAGGTGTTTTCCATTTCCTCAAACCAATGTAGGAGAGCAGTGACACCTTCGGTCCCTTCAAATTTAGGAGGATCACAAGACTTGAAATGTTTGTATGAGCACTTGCTGGTAGGAGGGTTGTCGATGATCTGGTCATGTTGTTGGGGAGGGTTAGTAGGATTTGTACCGAGGGCTTGTTGTACTTGGACCACAATGTCAGGCAGTATCGTGGCCATTTGTTTCGCGATTTGTGTGGCCAAGCGTTCCTGAGACCTTCCTGATCTTTTACCCCTTCGTTGTTGTCTGGACGACATCTACAGGAGCATACATAAGAAGATTGTGAGTTTATGGAGTCTTTTTAGGTGTCATGTGTCTTTAAGAAAAATGAAAATAACATAAATATCAATAATGCAACTACATCCATAGGATGTCTTGGGTTTGCTCATGTTGGGCCTCAAATGTCCCCCATACCTTCACCTATATAGTCATGTGGGCCCCCATGGCTATTGGCTTGGTAGGATTCACATTAGTATTGGCGATTTAACACTTGCATCACCCGAATGCAAACCACAAAATATGTTTACGAGATGTATGGTCGGAATGTGTCCAGGTGTAGACACAATGACAACTCAAAGTGGGGTTAGCTCACACGACGTTTGGTATAGCATGCTTTGGCCTAATAGGTACTTCGTACTCTCATCGTTAGTCCCCAGGTAGGCAAACTGGTCCTTTATTTTGGATTTATACGAATGCCAGCCTAGACAGGACGTTCCGACTACCGGTACTGGTACCCTTCCAGTTACTACATGCCCGTCATGAGAACTCACTTTGATGAGATTTGAAAACACAAAAATCATTGTAAAAGCAATCATGATGTGGTGTGTGCTTTCATGGATGTGATATGTTATGAGAATATGATTCATGATAGGCATTATATGATAATATATACTTATGAACATGCTTGCATAACATTGAATGTAACATTTAACATAAAACATATAAACATCATGAAATTTGGCATGTAACACACAAAAAAATCTTATAAGTTTCTAATCAACTATAGTATAGGCTCTAAGGGTCTAATAACCTATCCTATATCCCTATAGTCATGGCTCTGATACCAATCTGTCACACCCCGACCCCCAGCGGAATAAGAGTCGGGGCATAATTGGGTTATCACCAAAGCTCATGATATTTACTAATATGTTTCATATTTATTAAAGTCAAAGTTACATTTCCAAATATCCAAACATGTCCATACAATACAAAGAAAATAAACCAAACAAAACAATTCCAAACTCTAAATCATTTTATTCTTCTAGTCCAATCCTAAGTGTTTCTTGCTGCAGCTGGTTCACCTGTATCATGTGTAAAAATGGGGGTTTTTGGGTCAACATAAGTTGGCGAGTGAACCTTGTTAGATAAACATTTATTATTGATTTACTTATTAGTTTATCAATGAAAAATTGTGCATAATCATAAATGAGCAAAATGTAAATAATCAAGCAGTAGCAATTGCAATCACATCTATAAGATACAATAACATATGATAGCATACATTAACATACCAACATCATACGATAAATAACATGAATGAAAACTGTGCGATCAAGGCTCAATCAAACGGAGCCGATCGTATTGCATGTACTGAAAATGATAAATGTCTGTGCGATCAAGGCTCAATCAAACGGAGCCGATCCTATGTTGGGACGCCAGGTTCACGCTCATAATGTAAAGGGGAACTTGCTCAACGATCAGAGAGTTGAACGTGATTAAAACAGGGAATTTGTAAAGATTCACTCACATTGGGTGCGTTTGAATGGAGATGATGAGATGCGCACGAGTCGGGAGAGTTGAACAACGAGAATTACTAACCTAAATAATGACGGAAAAATATAGTAAATAAGTGGATTTTATTAAGGATTTTAATGGAATTTTTAGATATTTTTTTGTGAGTTTAAGGCTATTTTCTATCTTTAAAAATATTATTTTTAAGTATTTTTAATTGATTTTTAAATTAAATTAAATAAATAAAAATATAAAAAAAATTGTTTATTTTTACGTTGACCGTTGACTTGTTGACCGGTTCGGTCAGTGTGCATGTATGCGCTGGGTGAGACTCGAACCCGAGACCTCCCGTACGCGTGCACGCAGCTCTACCAACTGAGCTATGTGTCTAACCCGGAATAATCTTGTTTTTAATTATATTTATATACTAATTCGATTTATTCAAAATTCATTTGTTTTAAAAAGAAGATTTAAATCATCGAACCGGTGCCGTTAACCAGACTCGAACGCGTGACGTGCGACTTAGTGTTGCACACAGTCCACCGCTGGACTGTGTGTCTAACCTGGTTAATATTTCGGTTTTTATTATACTTAACAACTAACGGAGTTAACCCGGTTTCAACTTTAAACAAAAAGGCATTTTATTACATAGAGGGTGCGTGTATCAGGGATCGAACTCGTGACGTGTGCGTATTATTTGCACACAGTCCACCGCTGGACTGTGCGTCTAACCCGTTTAAGATACCAATTTTAATTATACTTATAGTGTTATCACAGTTCATCTTCTTCGTTGGATTTTACCGACAGCATATTACACCATTAAATCTTGTTAATTCGATTGTTAAGCATTACACAGACTGATAAGAGATAGCAGGGATGATAATTAGAAGAAAACATACCGGTGAACGATTGATTACAGAGTTCCGGCAAGGCGTCGGTCTCTGTTTTTAAGAACTTCAACTGAGCAAATCAATTAATCGTTTTGATTAGCTAATCATGAAATTGAAGTGCTAAACAAACGTTATCAGTGTGTTTGAAGGTCCTTACTGTTTCACAGACAAAGATAACGATTTCCAGAAATTTTCCGGCGAACTGGAATTATCTGATAACGGTGCCTGAATTCGATCTCAAGTGGAAGGTTTGAGTTAGAAATAGCTTAACAACTGTTAAACTACGATGGTATTGAAGAACTTACCGATTTGAGGACAAATACGGTTTTCCGGCGAACTTGCAGAATTTTCCGGCGAGTTGATTTAAGCTTTCTGATGGACCGAATGTGTGAAGAAAGTGAAATGGCAAGTTTGTATGATGTTTCTGAGTCGCGAGAGGGGTCTTGATTGAAGTAATTCGGACATTGATTGTTTTCGGTTATAAAAGCCGATCATGATAAAAATTGAAGTTCATTCAAATCCGAATTGATTAAAATCGTCGGTGCATCGGTTATAAACCTGAAATCGCGAGTATTCAAACGTTTAGACGGTTGAATAGCCGATTTCAGTTTTTCAGTTGGCGTAACCGGTTTATCTAGGTTTGTATATAAGAATCATTTGTTTCCTAGAGTTGACAGAAAACAAACAAGTGGCAGAGTGGTGATGTGTGTGTGTGTGTTAAGTCTTTGGATTACAATTGCCGGCTGACCCGGGTTCGAGCCCCGGCAGCAACGTTTTATTTTTATTTATTTTGTTTTCACTTTTTATCAAATATAATTTTTATAGTTTAGTTTGTTTATTAATTATGTAACATTAAAAATCAAAATAACCATAAATACACAACGTGACATTTATAACTTGATATTCGATTACAAAACGGAGCGGGTTTGGAAACCCGTTTTTGACAAATGTTACATACGGCACGTTGGTGGGTGATTATCCAAATGTATATAATAACACACATTACCACATAATACTGGGACCAAGTCCTAAAACCTCAAGTACAATCCCGTGTCGACAAACGAACAACATTGTACAATAAATATACAACAAGCACGTAACAATCAATGTTCATTCACACGCACACACATATATTACGAACATTCAACTTTACCACATAGACACGTTCAACACATAACCCCATATGTATACGATTCCATACCGAGTACGTAGCACGTTATTCATACATACCATGTACATCATGTCCACATTAATCAAATCCCACTAACATGCCAATATATATAGAAACAGGTTCTGGTGAAAACGCCCTCAAGTGTGAAAATGGTGAGAACGATTCTCAACCATAAGATCTTTGTGATTTTGTGGTTGAGATTGATATGGTGGCGTTTTTGTAAATATTAGGAACCTTAGAACTACCAGGAGTGGTAAAATAGGAATATCAAAACAAGAGTACACATGCTAATCACATGTCATTTCCCCTGTCATATTTAAATGTCTATAACTTTTATATACATGATTACTGTTTTTTAATTACACCATAAAATCCAGCATTTTTTTAATCTTTCTAACGAGTATACTATTGATATACATTTTGAAAAAATAACTGGTTTTTTTTGGCGTTTTCAACTTTGTGTTTTCATGGCGTTTTCAACTGGGTTTTTATGGTGTTTTTCTGAACTGTGTGTTTTTATGGCGTTTTCAAATAGTCTATTTATAGCATTTTTCTAAACTAGGTGTTTTTATGGTATTTTCAACTGGGTTTTTATTATATTTTTATGAAATCGGTGTTTTATGACGTTTTTAACTGAGAATTTCATGGCGTTTTTCTTTTCTTAACCAGGTGTTTTTATGGCATTTTTATTTGGACACCCGGTTCATGTAATTTATTATTTAAAAAATATAGCAACAGTGTAATCGTTGGAAAGATAATAAAATACTCGATTTAATGGTGTAATTTAAAAAAAATCACGTATAAAAAAGTTATGAGAGTTTAAAAAAAGATGATGGAATATGCATGTGACTTGTATGTGCATGGTCTTTGGCATGTGCATGAGTTTTTTTGACAATATTACCCTTAGTGTAAGTTAGCATCAACGCCATATGTCAACACCAAAATCGTTCTTACCGTTTCACAGTTTTAGGCGTTTTCTCCATACCCTACACATATTAAAAAAAGTGGGGGACCGGGGTACACTCTTAAAAAGTCGGGAACCAGGGTACACTCTTAAAAATTCAACTTAATATGTTAAAAATCAATATTTAAATTTTATTTGGCTTTTTTCCTTATAAATACATGTAGAAGCATTTTTAATAAAAAATAAAAAACTAAGAATATAAAAAATGTTTAAAAATAGTTAAAATAAAATATCTTATAAAATTAACATGTTAAAACTCAGTTTTTTTAACAAAAAATTCTAACGCTTTTCCTTATAGAAATAGGTAGAAATTATTCTAATAAAAATCATTTTGTATATATATATATAAGCCTTTTTAACTGCTTTTAAACATTTTTTTATATTTTTAGTTTTTATTTTTTATTAAAAATGCTTTTACATGTATTTATAAGAAAAACATCAGAATTTTTAAAAAAAAATAATTTTTAATATGTTAAGTTGAATTTTTAAAATTATTCCCGGTTCTCCATTTTTTATTATTCCCCAATGAACTCTCCCCTATATAAATATTCCCCTTACACAAGACTTAACCATTTTTGCTAAACATGACACCATTTAACTCATGAATCCACCTGAATCATGTATAATTAACGCTTAGCCAAATAAACACATTTCATCATTGACATGATATTATGTTTGTACCAAACAATAACTTTTCACAAATCATCAATTTTTACATAAACACACTAGACGATTTACCAACCATTTTTCGGAAAATATCTTCCAAAAGTTTATATATCACGATTGAAAATATATATTTTCTATTTTAAAATACTTGTAAGTAAAAAATATATTTTTCTTTCGTAAAGATGTCAAGACTTGAAAACTCGATTTGTGCATAAATGGTAGTTCTTATACTAAAAATGCTTATACATTTTGGAAAACCCGAATTTCAGTAAAAAACGACATTTTTAGTAAAATTTCACCGAGTCTTGTTTTTAAAACCTCCAAATTAACACAAAACCCTTGATGATCTAATCACAAATTACCATACTTGGTGATCCTTATGTTGATATTCCCCTTTTAACATACCAAGATCACCATTTATACATATGTTAAGACATATGTCATCACAATACACTAGCATACAAAACCATGTATGAACATATACTTAACAACTTCAAGACATCAACATGCCAATTCCATCATAAAACATATTTAAAGTATACTTTAACATACCCAAAATTACCACTTTTCACATATTAAGTAATTTTTAACTTAAAAAATACTTAACATGTTAAATCATGCATAAAACCAAGTCTATCATTTTCCAAACCTTAACATACAACATCTACCATTAAACATACTAAACTTATGTTTTAACGTATTAATTTATCACCAAAACATCTCATCAACAATTTTCGACCAAAATCACCCATTCACAACTTTCAATTTTTAGTGAAACATAACTATCTCCATACAAGATTTATCATCCAAAAACCATCATCATACAAGTACTATATAACAAACACCCACACAAAGTTAACCTCCTTACTTCTAATACCTCAATACTTCGTTAAACCTAAGAGATTCGTAGTGTTTATAGTGAATGGAAGCAAGGTTTTGGGTGGTTCTTCTTGAAGCCGAAAATATAGAGGAAATGGAAGTGTTTTTGAAGTGTGCAAACGAATGTGTAGAAGATGTAAAAGTCCTTTAGTTTGAAATATCCAACAACATAATCAATTTGTACAACATAACTAAAACTATGAACCATGCTTTAACCCTTACCATTCATCACTACAAGTCAAGAAGGGTAGGGGCTATGGGGGGGGTGTGCCAAAAAGTCAAACCACATATTTATTTTGTTTCTACAAGTCAAGAAGGGTAGGGGCTATGGCTGGAAGCATTGGAGGGGGGTGTGCCAAAAAGTCAAACCACATATTTATTTTGTTTCTTGATTAGTGTAATAATGTTTAATGTTGTGTTGATAGCATTTTATGTTAATCACCCCAAATTCTAGAAATTTATGGCCATTATATCACTAGATAATAATTAAATACATAACCACACATAGTTTGGTGAAAAATTATTAGTATCGATGATTAAATTTTGTCAGAATTAACATATACACATTAAACCGGGAAATACGATACTTATCATGCTTTTATCTATTTTCATGCCAAACACAAAATAATGCCACCGATTTAATGTTCCAGGCATATTGGAACAAGTTCTGTTTGATAACGTTTACCGGATAATCACCAACGCTCGTTTTATAAACTTTTATCATTACGTGATAAGACGATTACTAAATGCAAACTATGCATTTACCCGAACAGACTATGGCTGGTGTGCAAAAGTCAAACCACATATTTATTTTGTTTCTACAAGTCAAGAAGGGTAGGGGCTATGGCTGGAAGCATTGGAGGGGGGTGTGCCAAAAAGTCAAACCACATATTTGTTTTGTTTCTTGATTAGTGTAATAATGTTTAATGTTGTGTTGATTGCATTTTATGTTAATCACCCCAAATTCTAGCAATTTAGGGCCATTATATCACTAGATAATAATTAAACACATAACCACACATAGTTTGGTGAAAAATTATTAGTATCGATGATTAAATTTTGTCAGAATTAACATATACACATTAAACCGGGAAATACGATACTTATCATGCTTTTATCTATTTTCATGCAAACACAAAATAATGCCACCGATTTAATGTTCCAGGCATATTGGAACAAGTTCTGTTTGATAACGTTTACCGGATAATCACCAACGCTCGTTTTATAAACTTTTATCATTACGTGATAAGACGATTACTAAATGCAAACTATGCATTTACCCGAACAGAACTATGGCTGGTGTGCCAAAAGTCAAACCACATATTTATTTTGTTTCTACAAGTCAAGAAGGGTAGGGGCTATGGCTGGAAGCATTGGAGGGGGGTGTGCAAAAAGTCAAACCACATATTTGTTTTGTTTCTTGATTAGTGTAATAATGTTTAATGTTGTGTTGATTGCATTTTATGTTAATCACCCACAAATTCTAGCAATTTAGGGCCATTATATCACTAGATAATAATTAAACACATAACCACACATAGTTTGGTGAAAAATTATTAGTATCGATGATTAAATTTTGTCAGAATTAACATATACACATTAAACCGGGAAATACGATACTTATCATGCTTTTATCTATTTTCATGCCAAACACAAAATAATGCCACCGATTTAATGTTCCAGGCATATTGGAACAAGTTCTGTTTGATAACGTTTACCGGATAATCACCAACGCTCGTTTTATAAACTTTTATCATTACGTGATAAGACGATTACTAAATGCAAACCTATGCATTTACCCGAACAGAACTATGGCTGGTGTGCAAAAGTCAAACCACATATTTATTTTGTTTCTACAAGTCAAGAAGGGTAGGGGCTATGGCTGGAAGCATTGGAGGGGGGGTGTGCCAAAAAGTCAAACCACATATTTGTTTTGTTTCTTGATTAGTGTAATAATGTTTAATGTTGTGTTGATTGCATTTTATGTTAATCACCCCAAATTCTAGCAATTTAGGGCCTTATATCACTAGATAATAATTAAACACATAACCACACATAGTTTGGTGAAAAATTATTAGTATCGATGATTAAATTTTGTCAGAATTAACATATACACATTAAACCGGGAAATACGATACTTATCATGCTTTTATCTATTTTCATGCCAAACACAAAATAATGCCACCGATTTAATGTTCCAGGCATATTGGAACAAGTTCTGTTTGATAATGTTTACCGGATAATCACCAACGCTCGTTTTATAAACTTTTATCATTACGTGATAAGACGATTACTAAATGCAAACCTATGCATTTACCCGAACATTGCTATACTTTATTGACTCAATTAACACATAATTAAGTCTAAATGTACGTAACTAACAATTAAACAGTGATTAGTTGTACGAATTAACCTAAATTTTAGCCGGATGTCACACTTCAGACTCTTCATCACTGAATCCAGCTAACTCGCTCCGTTATCAGCTACATGTAGCTACTAACGTTCTTCTTGGAGTTTCATTTTAACACTTAACATTAAAACATACTAAAAAGAATCCCTTTTATTAATTTCTTTCACATTTAATGCTTGAGACATGTCTTATTATGTGAGGAGCATGCTCTTGTAGTTCTTGTATAACTCAGACAATCAGATGATAATAAGACTTTTTTTCGTCAAGAGTTTCCCTTTTGATGAGCTTTTGATTTATAATTGGTGCTACGAGTTTTGGGCTTGGGACATGGGTTACATCTTTAGTAACCTTTAGAGAAATATTGTATTTAACATGAACAAGTCCCTAGCTTTTGGATACTAAAATTTACTTATCGTAATTCAAGTCACATAGTTTTTGTACTTTTTAGCATATTGAATTTATTTATCAGAAAAATGAGCTGATGTGGTTTAAAAAACTGATTACTGGTTAATTTTGACCTACTAAAATTATATGACAGGCCAATTTATCTATATTAAAATTATACAACGAATCAATTTGAATCTACTAAAGTTACACAACAAGTCAACCTAAGTCACAAGTACAAAACTAGTTATCCTTAATTGAGTTCAAATAGGCGACAATGCCCACAATCATTGTGGGTCACCACTACCGTTTGCCGCTTCCTCCCACCACACCCCACTTATGCCGCCACTTCCTTTACCACCCCTCGCCCACCTTTGCCGCCAACTCCACCTATTATCTCAACTACCACTAGCATACACACCACCATCGCTGACTCCATCATCGTTTCCACCACTGTCATCTATTAGCACTAGCCTCCATAGAAATCAGATATACCTGTTGAACCTATTTTGATACGTTTGGTGAGCCCAATATGGTTATAAACAAATTAATATCTTTTTAATACAATATATTTTGACCTAGACCTAATTTAGTTAAAACTCATCTTAATCCGAACACAATTTGAGTAGGACATGTCTTGACCCATACATCAACAACATACACCGTATAAAATCACCCATTTTCAAAGGAAATTAAAAAAATACAACCTTTACTTCTCATCATTTATTTTTTCACATTTTTTAAACGATAAACACAACCCCCTCTAAAATCTACTCTTAAAACCACTCATACCCACTTGTAAAACCCAAACCCGTATTATTTTAAGAGAGTTAAACCCATGACATCACTAAACCAAACAACCATCTACTCTAAACAACATACACAAGGACTACACATGCCCAAACTCACTTTCAAAGGGCTTGCTCACTCCCACACTTCGTTTCAAAACCCTACCACCCTCAGCCGAAACCCCTCTTTCCATTCCATGGTGTCTCCATAACCGATCTCTGCAACTTCCATGACCATCTTTCCCACTCTTCCAAACTAACTCAATCCAACCATACATCCAACAATGGCCGCCGTATCACGAGGTCTCATCTCCTACCTCCGTAACCTCTCAATAAACCCTAATCGCACCATTTCAGCATCCATATCTGCTCACTTTCTGAGAACCTTCAGTTCAGATGCATTGATCGATGAAGGAGAAAGTGGTCGAATCGTTAAAGCTGAACCGAGAGTTATGACGCCTAATTCGAAACGAACCGGAGTTATTGCTGTGAAATGTGGAATGACAGCACTTTGGAATAAGTGGGGAGCTAGGGTTCCGATTACGGTGCTTTGGTGTGATGAGAATATTGTTTCTCAAGTTAAGACGCCTGAGAAAGAAGGGATTACTGCTTTACAGGTCTCATTGGTTCTCGGTTTTATGAAAGTTTATATATTTTTTTGTGCCCTAGGATTAGCATTTGATTGTTGCTAGAAATGATATGTGTTTAGTTGTGATACTTTGAATTGAAGACTACTGTTATTTTAATTACTTGCTTGTTTTATAGGTTTATTGTTGTGGGATTATCTATCGTATAGCTTCGCAATACTGATGTATGATCCATTAACAATTTCATCATTATGTAGTGAAAGGATCAAGAGAAAACTCTTCTTTAGTGAGAGAAACTCGCGGTAACTCGATCTAGTGATTGATATCTGTGTTGGTTAATTTTTAGAGTTTTGGGTTTAATTTTTAGAGGTTAATGGTAGTTTTTAGGGTTTAGCTTTAACATTTAGTTTTTAGCTTTTAGTCATTAGCTTTTAGGGTTTATTTTTTAAGGATTAGGGATTAAAGTTTAGAGTTTAGGGTTTAGTAATGATTAGATAAAGTTTTCTCATGACCCCTCCACATATTTTCGGAACTTAACGCTTGTATATCGTACTGGTATATGATCTAATGAGAGTTTTATTATTATGTAGTATTCTTGTAAGGCCTACTCAAATGTTATAGGATGGAAACTATAAGAAAGCTTTGTTGTTTACTGATGAAAACTTGGTCTAAAAAGGGTGTCGGCGGCTCCAGGCACTCGGGGCATATGGAAACTACCTCTCGACCCCTGAACTGCAGCCATCATCAGAAGATGGGTTGAGGATGCTTCAATAAGCCTCCTTTATAAAGCGTCTGGTTGAGGCATATGCTTTTTTGGTGCGTGGAGCCCATTGATTTCTTGTATGAGACGTGGCAAGATTCATGGTTTTTTACATTAATTTAGTCACATTATGCATATACTGGGGTCGTGCAAACAGCGAGTTCGTGACCCTGCCATTTGTTGAGTCCAGGATTAGTCAGCTCGTACACGTGTGCACTTCGCATCTTCTAACTCTTATTAGAGCTTATTAGGAGACTATGGCACCGGAGAAGTTTAATTAAAGTGTAAATGTAGGGATGAATGAATTGCAGTTAACATGCATAGAGCCAGCCACTAAGATCGTTTGTGTATATAAGAAAAATACAATATCTTATTGTTCTATATGAGAAAATGAGAAATTGATAAATTTGAGTAATTTGTTATGTGTAATACTCATGAATAAGAAAATGTTAATTGTAACAAAAGTAGGAATAAAAGTAGATTTTGAACATGTTAATTTTGTTTTCGGTAACTAGATTGGTTGTGGGCATAAAAAGGAGAAACACTTAACAAAACCAGAAGTGGGACACTTTAGAGCACAGGGTGTTCCTTTGAAGAGGAAGTTGAGAGAGTTTCCTGTGACCGAGGACGCGTTACTTCCACTCGGCACTCAGATTAGCGTTCGTCATTTTGTTCCTGGCCAGTATGTTGATGTTACGGGAATCACAAAAGGAAAAGGTTTTCAGGTGATAACTCATCTCACTCGTGTTTATAATTTTAATATCTTCATTTGTGAAATCTTATACGATAATCATTCCAACCCAGGGTGTGATGAAAAGACACAGTTTTAAAGGAGGGCCCGCATCTCATGGAGCATCTTTGTCCCATCGAAGTCCTGGTTCTACAGGTCAAAGAGATGCTCCTGGTAAGGTACGTGTGCTCATTTTCCATTTCCGTTAATTCATTCTTTTGTTTCATATAATCTAATGCGTCTTTTGGTGGATGGGGTCGATAAAAATCGTGTCTGAATCAGGTATTTAAAGGTAAAAAGATGCCTGGTCGTATGGGTGGGATGCAGAGAACGGTAAAAAACGTGTGGGTATACAAGATAGAACCTGCAAGGAACTTGTTGTGGGTCAGAGGCCAAGTATGATTCTGGATTTCCATCTATATTTTGTGTATGTTTTTTGAAGTTGTGTTCATATCCTACTAATAAAGGATTCCAATTAACCTCACGGGTCAACTTTCTCCTTTAATTTATTACTCCTTTAATTTATTATTAATATAATAATTAATACATCAGATCAATATATTATATTATATCTAACTAATATTATTGATATATAATCTTTATCTTTATTTATTTTCCGCTTATCTCGTTTATTTAGTTTTTCTTTTCTTAACTATTTCTTTTATTTTTTCCGCTTATTAATAACTATTTAATATTGAGTAAAGTACACGGCAGTCCCTATGGCTTTACAAAATTTTGGATCTAGTTCTTAGCTTTCCAAAAGTACGTGGATGGTTCATGTGGTTTGTAATTTGTAACGTATTTAGTTCTCAACTTTTGCCAATAGTACATGGATGCTCCCTGTGGTTTGTACTTACGCATTTAGTTTCTAACTTGAACCTCAGATTTGTTGGTTGGGGACTAAATGTGTTACTACGTGCAACCACGTGGACCATCTGTGTACTTTTGAAAAGCTAGGGACCGAATCCAAAAATTTGAAAAACCACAGGGCCTGACCGTGCTTTACTCTTTAATATTTCATAGATCCAACACGAATAAATAAAAAACAAAGTAAAATTTTATAATAAGTATATAGTTCATCAAAGTTCATTTTCTTCAAAAACATATCTTGACAACTGTGCGTGTTAACCGATTACATTAAATTTATTATCAAACCGAGTAATACACATGTTTATTCAACCGAGTAATACACATGTTTATTCAACCCGTGCAATACACGAGTTTTCAAAGATGCAACATTTTATATTACTTAATGTATAATGTATAAAATTATATTCATTCAACCATGTAATACACGGGGTTCTAACATAGTATGGTTATATTTGTATATAGGTACCGGGGAACGAGGGGGATTTTGTATTCATAAAAGATGCATGGTACAAGAAACCTGATATATCAACGCTTCCATTCCCGACTTACTTTTCAACAGAAGATGAGGATGTGAGCAGTTTGGAACCGCTGGTTGCGGATCTTGGGGATACGGATCCATTCATGGCTGCAGATTAATCAATGCAATCTTTTTATTTTTTGTTTTATCTTTGCTCAAGGCTTTTTAGAGGTAGGTTGGTTGATTCTTGAATGTTGATGAATGTAAAAGCTGGGAAGTAGCAGCTTGGATTTTCTTTTGATAATAGAAAAGAAATGTTGAGGTATGTTGTGGCTGGTGAAAACTATAGAACCTATTTTTGAATAAAATTTTGAAGTTTTGCCACTGGTTGTAATTTCTGTGTTGCAGAAGGAACATGTGTTGTTGGCCTGTTGGGTGATTAGTTATTATGTGTTTTATTTTAGAAGAAAGAATTAAGAATAGATACAATATGATCACACTTTTAGATGTATGATTGTAATGCTCTATAGGTTTTATAGGGTTTTGTTGTGGTCTTGTGTTTATGTTTCATAAGTTGGTGTCAACTGTGTCGGGTTGCTTATTTAAACGGGTTATAAATGGATTGTAGTTAAGTTGTAAATGGGTTAACCCAAAAAGCGTCCTGTATGACAATCAAGTTATAGACCAACCATATGATTCTCAACACCATGAACCCAAGATGCATTTTTTAACTGATGACATGTTTTTCTTGCTCCTATTACATCCAAACTCTAATTGTCTACATCGAAATATACACGACTACTATACGAACACGTTCCTGGATCAACACGAAAAATACTTTATCAAGGCAACGGTTCTTGTGAATTTCCCAAACGCGACAAATGAAGATATGCATCTGTTCCTGCAACACAACACAACACAAAACACGCACATTATCTTGAAGTCCCAACAATCTAACAATTTTCAATGTCAAAATTGATTTGATTTATCTACGTACCATAGCCTTCCATGGAGATGATTTGTAGATCCCCTCCAAAATACCGAGCATACAAGCGGCTGATGGGTAGCCCGTATCCATAACCCGCCATTGTTACCACATCTGCTGATCCAACATCTAACCTCTCGTAAACTGGATCATTAGCAGTACTGTAAAGATATGTAAAAATCCGAGGAATAACATTTCTTGCTATTCCACCACCTTCGTCTGAAACCTAGTCGAAAAACATACATAAAAACAATCAAACTATGAACGTAAATGAAAAGAACTTGTAATTTATAATAAACGAAACGAACATACCTTGATTGTAACATCTTCTTCCCCATCAGCCACCCTTATGCATATAGGCGGTGCTGGTTTATCTGACTCCATATACCGCTCTTGGACTGCACGCAACGAATTTTTAACCAACTCAAACAACATCATATGCAAGTGCGTCGGGACATACGGGAATGTGAAACTAGGATCACCATAGATATTAACATTTGGTGCACTGCCATACTCTCGTAAACAAACAGAGCGTGCATCTTCACTCGCATCTTTAGCTATCTGAATTGGAGACATTTTTGCGTGTATGTAACCAATACAGTTTGGTGGCTGGTTGGGATCATGAACCGCCACGTGTTGACCTGAGTTCGACCAAGATTTGAGCCACAAAACCAAGTTTGACATCCATGTTCTCTGCAGTTGATTACATAGATAGGGGTGGCAATTTCCAACACGACATGAAAATAATTAAGTTTTGGGTTGGCATATATAACCTATTTAAAAAATGGGTCATGTTTCATACAAAATCAACTTGAGGGAATAGTGCTAGGAGCTGCCTGGCACTTCCCCATTGGTCCATTTAATTTACGATTTTATTCCCAGTTTAAAATTACGATTTCGCCTTTTAAGTTTAAAAATATGTAAATCAACACAGGTAGCTGCCTGGCACTTCCCCATTGGTCCATTTAATTTACGATTTTATCCCCAGTTTAAAATTACGATTTTGCCCTTTCAGTTTAAAAATATGTAAATCAACTTGAGGGAATAGTGCCAGGCAGGCATGAGATGACCTGTTTAATTAAACGGGTCGTGTCTGTTTAACCTATTTAACCTGTTTGGTCAGGTCGACCCACTAAACCTTTTAATAAAACAAGTCAACCCAATAGCCCGTTTATGACCCATTAACCCATTATTTAACAACCCACCAACCTCATTTACACGTTTGCAACTAATTTGCCAACCAACCCGCCTACCCGTTTGAAACATTAAGTGGGTGGTGTTCAAGTTACATTATTTTAAGTGTATTTGGGTTGCACAATTCAACCCCCCAACCCACAGCCCATCAACCCAACATGATTAACCCCCCTAGATATAGATAAACAAGGTTTGACACTAACCGATTAGCATTCGAATTCCGATCCTCGACATATAAAACCGATCTAAAAACCGATGAATTTCATCAAGATCTTCGTAATCCAGCTTCGGATCAAGACTTTTCTTCAACTGTTGAACTCCTAGAGCCATAACAGGGACAACATTGTTATGCCTCACCTTAATCATCTTAATCATCCGCGTAAACTCCCTCTCATCGTTTGCACTCTTGATCTCCGGAAACGATCTCAGCTCACGAAATGAATCCAGATACCAATCCCTCACCTTACAACCAAAACCACACGCAATTAAACACAATCAAAACCCATAAAACAGAATTTGCAGACACAGTGAACAACAACCCCCCAAGAAACAAATACTTGTTCTTGAACCCTCAATTCACTGTTCTAACATAAAGATGCATGTGTTTCAAGAACATAATGTCATGATCATTGAATATACCCAAATCCCAATTCTACCACAAACCCATGATAAAGAAAACAACATTTACAAAACCCACAACGGAAAAAGTAAAGAAAAAAACAAAATCAGTACGAAATTGAGGTCAATTATATTGAATAATCCCAATTATACCACAAACCCATGATAAAAAAATAACAACTTTTACAAAACCCACATCATAAAAACCAAAATCATAACCAAACTGAAGCCAATTACGAAAACCAAACATACTTTAACAACATCAGGCTTTTCAGACAACCCATAAGGAAGCGATTCGAGTTCAATTGCACGTCTAGCGATCCGAACAGGAAGTTCTCTGTGAAGAAACTGAGCGGCTAAGATCATATTACGCTGCGATTGTACGGACCAAAAATCCAACATGCTGCGTAAACTGACACCCATTTGTTTCATGGAGCCCCATTTGTGCACCTCATCGATTAGGGTCTTGGAGAAGCTGTCGGAGAGCTTCTTGGTGGCCATAATTGTGCAGATTGATTATGGGTTGTGGTTAATGTTGTTGGTTTGTGATCAATTCAGCGGAGAAATTGAGGAATTTGGATTGTGTAGGCATGTGAGTTTGAGGGTATTAAAGAAAGGTTTCATTTTCTTGTGTCAATTGGAGGAATTGATACAGGAATTTGTGGTGTTTCATTCATCCCTTAAAGTTATGAAACGTATATGGGAATGTAACAGAAATGAGGATGAGGGGAAAATGGGTTTGGTTGGTGGAGCATGCGTGGTTTAAGATAACGTTTTGTCATGTCATAGTCAGGCACATAATACCTTTTAACTAACTTATTAGGCTAGTCGGCTTGGGACACGGCCCTGGCCCGTCTAGCCTTGGCGCCAGTCTTCAACACCCTAGGCCCATCGTCGTCTTTAACGTCTTGGTCAAGACGTTTGTGCCGGTCCTCCACCTCACCCATTAAATGCCGTTAAATGGTTAGTTTTTTTTATTTTTTTAAATCAATATTCTTATTAAATGCAACGGCTAGTTTTATAAGAAAAAAATATTTACCTTTAAATACACATCTTTCAGCTATTTTTTTAAACAATTCAATCCAAACTCTCTCTCAAGTTTATAAAATTCTTCACTTTTGTTTGTAAATTAGTTATGTTTTTTAAGTTATGTAATGTTTGTTTTTTAATTTTAATGATTTTATTTTATAACTTATTAAATATTATAAAAAACATGATAAATTTAAAAAAATAATAATAAGTGGGGGAGGCACATCCTCCATTTCCTTTGGTCCATCTTTGACGACCTAAGTTTTATTAAGTCTGGATCATTTATCCTGAGACTTGGTCTGGATCACTTATCCTTAGCATATAGTGCAGGAAGTCGGAGGATTAAGGATTCTTATATTTATTTATGTTATCTAATTGTTCTCCATATTTTCTAATGATTATATGCAGGTTGTGGACGACGTGGACCAAGTCTTAGTTGGAATCTCGGTCAATATTCGCTGAAGATGCTGTACGTGATGAATTCCACTAACGTTCATGAGCTTGGACAGGTCTACCATGAAAATCGGACTTAGTTGTTAGCTTATTTCAAAAGGGGTCATACATTCATACTCACGTACACACACATTCGTTTACATTATATACCAGAGCTCTCATCAAACAATCATTGTACCACACTTGATCAACATCCAAAGTTGTAATCTTTATTGTGCAATATAGTTGATAGTGCTAGTTTTCACTATCCGAGGTTTTTTATGTCGGAGATCTTCTAAAGATCAAGGGTTTTTTTCCTCGTATCAATAATCGTGTTGATTGACCTCTATATTTTTTATTTTTTGATCATTGTTCAACGTTGAAGCAAACTACCTCACAAAATCAGATTTGGTTACATTATCTTTTACTTGATTTTTGACCAAAACAATTTGGCACCCACCGTGGGGCAAGTGGTGCTTCAGTTCTAAGAATTTTCGTTTTTTACATTCATTTCCATCAACTTCATGGCCTCTCATGGGAAAGCTACTTCAAGTGCCATGCCGGTGGTTACCTCATCTCAAACCACTATGCATTCGCCTCGCATTCCCCCATCATTCCAGACAATGCTGAGAATGATCAGAAGAAGACATCATATGTCTTCATAGGATCAAAAACCCATATTGTTTCTTCCTCTACAACTACTAACAGTGATATTTCTGTTTTGATATTGTAGATGAAAGGCTACATAGAGCAGCAAGACAAAACCAACCAAAGAATCATTCGTGAAATTGATGAAATCAAGAAGCAGAAGAGGCCGACAGAAGACTAGTCTCCACTGATGCCTAGGTTGTTAGATTTTGCTACTCCATCATCAACAATCCAACATTCTAGGGGATCCATTGTCCAGTTTCAAGGATCCTCCAACCTTCAGAATGGATCACTAGCAGTGACCCAGCCTCAAGGATCCTCTATCTTTCGACAAGGATCACTAGAGACAACTCAGTCTTAAGGATCCTTCTACCAACCTGGAGGATCACAGGGAATATACCAGCCTCAAGGATCCTACTTTCTATATCAAGGATCCTCAACTCGAATTCAAGGATCCATGGATTATCCTTCGAGGCATTCAACACCAGTGGATCCTAGATCCAACATCTTTTAGGATCAAGGATCCTCGAGGAGTCAACCACTTAGAAGTTCTGAAGTCCATGATGGGGATTTCATCCCGATGCAAACTATCGCTTCCTCAAGCACTACTATGACAACACACATCTCTTATCCTCAATATACTTCTGCAATACCACCTTTAAGCCAAACGGGAGGTAACAATTTTAATAACACCTTTATGGATTCTAACTATGGTTTCATGCAGGATTTAGGGATCTGTCAGGCCATGGCAAGGGAGCTACAAAAACTCAAGGATATGATACCCAACGTTCTAGGAATAGTTAAACCTATTCCTGAAATTTTGGATGGAAGTCACAAGGTGTCTTTCTTTGCACCACCCACATGCCAGGCAGAGATTCCAAAACGCTTCCAGACACCCAACATGAAGTTGTACGATGGAACAACTGATCCAGAGGAACACGTGACTCAATACGGGGAGAGAATGGAAAAAAACCCCATTCCTGAAAGGTTAAAAAAGCCTACTTGTGTAAGGGATTCGGATCGACACTCACTGGATTAACACTCAAATGGCTGCTAAGTTTTCCTCCCTATTCCATTACTTCATTCTCGCACTTAGTTAACCTATTTAATAATCAGCTTTCATGTAGTAGAACTTTTGAAAGGCTAACTAGTGAATTGTATAGGATAACCCAGGCTCGTGATGAATCCTTAAGGATTATGTCACCAACTTTGGTAGAGAATCCTTATAAAACCCAAATCTAGATGTTGCAACTGTGGTTGAGGCATTTAAAATGGGATTACAAAAGGATTCTCTATTTTACGATGACCTTGTCATGACCCCTTGCAGGAACTTAGACGAAATGAGAAATAGGAGCCTGAGATTCATCTGTTTAGAGGATGATAAGAGAATACAAGACAGGTTCACTGGTTCCAACAAACAGGAGTACAATGACAAAAAGCAAGGATCTTTCTACAAGAATAACATATCCAAGCCGAACTCTAAGCCAGATAACCAAAACGTTCATGCAGTTGAACAAGATGACAATGAGAAGGAATATCCTCGAATATCCGAATATTGCTTTTCCATTAATCATAATGAATTGATGCTTGCCTTGTAGAACTTAGGTGAAAAAGCTAGGTGGCAGAAGAAGAACGAGAAGTCTAACTCCTTCAAGGATAAATCCAAGTGGTGTGCATACCACTAAGACTTTGGGCATTGGACGGATGAGTGCATAACTCTAAGGAGAGAAATTGGATATCTCCTTAGTAAGGGGCACTTGAAGGAGCTGCTGGGCAGGAAGAAGTCAAGGATCCAGGATCCTGAAAATGTTCCCGAAAAAGCTGCTCCACCTTCGGCCGATGCACAAATTATAAACTTTAAATCCGGAGGATCAGATATCTGTGGAACCTCGTTCTCGGCGGTAAAGAAGCATGCCAAAGAAACTAAGTTGGAGAATGGAGACAGGCCCATCAGGACCTCCACTCTAACTTAGTAGAAAGTTATATCCTTTGATGAGGATGACCATGTTGATATCCAGGATCCTCATCATGATGGCCTAGTTATTACTTTGTTTATAGCTAATCACTTTGTTCACAGGATCCTGATAGACGGTGGAAGCTTTGTGAACATCATACAGCTTGATGTCCTGAAGAAGATGAACATCCTAGAATCAGAAATAATTCGAAGATCATCTGTGCTTGTAGGATTTAGCGCTGAAACAAAAAACACGCTGGGGGATATCAAACTCCCAATCTACATTGAGGGGGTAAACTCTGTACAAAAATTTTGTGTTATTGACTTCTTGTCTTGTTGCAATGTTATCCTTGGCAGGACGTGTATCCACAAATTAAAAGTTGTCCCGTCAACCTACTACCAATGTGTAAAACTACCGACACCTTGGGTTAGTGAAGATAGAAAGCGATCAACAAGAGGCCAAGAATTGTTACACCTCTTCAATGAAACCAACATCAAAACCAAGGGCGACATAGCAATCACAGCAACCTCAAAGGAGTGTCCTAGAGGCGACAAATCAAGACATCAAAGATGTAATACTGGATCCTCAGGATCCTGAAATCAAGGTCCTCATAGGATCCGGGATCCTTGACAATATAGAACATGATCTAGTATCCTTCCTGAAAAGAAGAAAGTCCACCTTCGCTTGGAAACACGAGGAGATGGCAAGTATATCTAAAGATGTTATAACACATAAATTGGGAATTGATAAATCTTTCAGGCCAATTCATCAAAAGAAAAGAAAATTTTCACCTGAAAGGAACCGTATCATCCAAGAGGAGTAGACAAACTCTTAAAGGCAGGTATGATGAGAGAGGTCAAGTATCCAAGATGGTTGGCCAATTTGGTGGTTGTTCAAAGAAAAACGGAAAGTGGAGGGTATGTGTTAACTTTATAAACTTAAATAAGGCATGTCATAAGGATCCTTTCCCACTACCACACATTGACTCCATGGTGGATGCAACAACATGACATGAGTTGCTAACCTTTATGGATGCTTCCTCTAGATTCCAACAACTTCAGATGGAACCATCTGACCAAGAGGATACAACATTCATGAGTCTTACTGGCATATACTGTTATATTGCAATGCCTTTTGGACTGAGAAAAGCAGGTGCCACCTACCGAAGACTGGTCAATATGATGTTCAAAGAGCAAATTGGGGACACTATGGAAGTGTATATAGATGACATGGTGGTCAAGTCCAAGAGAGTTAAGGATCATCTCAAGGATCTCAAAGTAGCATTCAACATCCTTGACCAATACAACATGAAGTTGAATCCTTCAAAGTGTCATTTTGGTATCAAAGTTGGGAAGTTCCTAGGATACATGGTGACCAAAAGGGGATTGAAGCTAGCCCAGAGCAGATTAAGGCGATTGTGAATATAAAATCCCCTGCCAATGCCAAGGATGTCCAAAGGCTGACTAGAAGGATCGCAGCCCTGAATAGATTCATTTCAAAGTCTTTAGAAAAGTCCAAGGATTTCTATGATATTCTGAGGAAGAACAAGAAATTTGAGTGGACTAAGAAGCATGAAGCTGCACTCAAGGCTCTTAAGGATTATCTATCCTCAGCACCAGCCCTGATGAAACCAGAGGATGGTGAGCCATTATCCTTGTACTTAGCTGTTTCAGGTAAAGTAGTAAGTGCAGTATTAGTTTAGGATCACGAAGACCAACAACATACAATATATTATGTAAGTAAAAGCCTTCTTAATGCCGAAGAGGTACTTTCATTTAGAGAAATTAATTATTGCATTAATAATGGCTTCCACTAAACTTAGACATTATTTTGAAACACATACTATTATTGTGAAAACTAATTTTCCTATCAAGAATGTTCTCTGGAAACCTGAAATATCAGGAAGAATGACGAAATCTACAGTCAAACTTAGTGCATATGATATAAAATATGAACCAAGGACGGACATCAAGTCTCAAGCTTTGGGTGACTTTGTGGCTGATTTCAGTAGTGATCTACAAAAGGAAGCTGAATTGGAGGTTCAGTAGCTTGAAAAGACCAAGGATCGTTGGACACTCTTCACCGACGGAGCCTCAAATGTCAAAGGAACGTGCTAGGAATACTACTAAAATCGCCATAGGGGGACATAATACCCCAGTCCATTTCTTGTGAGTTTCAGACAACTAACAATAAAGCAGAATATGAGGCCTTAATAGCAGGTTTGCAATTAGCTAAACAAATGAGGATTAGGTATCTTCAAGTATACATAGACTCATTGCTAATTACTAACCATTATAATGGCTCATATGTTGTAAAGGGTTAATCAAATATTTAGAAATTGTTAAAAAACTAGCAAATGCTTTCGATTCCTTTAGTATAACACAGGTACCTAGAGAAAAAAATGTTGGGGTAGACGCATTGGTAAATTTAGGATCATCCCTAAAGATACTAGAAGACGTGAGGATACCTATTATCCATATTCTTTTTCCTGCAATTTAGGAAAATGAAACAATGGAAATAGTTGAGGATACTCCAATTATACCCAACGATGTGCAGTCGAAGTCAGGATCATGGATCCTTCCAATTATGAACTACATCTAGAATGGGGAAATTCCCACATGAGAGAATCCAGAACCTTCAGGGTTAAGATATCTCAATTCACTATATTAAATAACACTTTATATAAAAGATCTCTTGCAGGTCCCTATTTGGGATGCATCGAGGATCAAGAAATTCAAGAAGTCTTGAAGGATTTTCATGAAAGAGACTGCGGAAACCATACTAGGGGTAGAGCACTATTCTCAAGGATCCTTAGAATAGACTACTACTTGCCCATAATGAAGAAGGATGCAATAGATATGCAAAAAATGTGATGCTTGCCAAAGACATCGCAACATCCTACATCAACCAACAAAGCCTTTATATCCAATAATTTTCTCTTGGCCATTTATGAAATTGGGAATGGATATCGTTGGCAAACTTTCAAAAGCACCAGAAGGGAAAGTATTTATGCTAGCCATGATCGATTACTTCTCCAAATGGATAGAAGCAGAAGCTTTTGTTCAAGTCAGAGAGAAGGAAGTTATATCCTTTATTAAAAGAAACATTATTGCTAGATTTGGAATTCCTTTTGAAATTATATGTGATAATGGATGGGAATAGAACTTTTAACTTTTGTGACAATTGGGGAATCAACATGATAACATCCACACCTGTTCATCCACAAGCTAATGGTCAAGCAGAGTCAAACAACAAAATCATCATCAACAACTTGAAGAAGAAGCTTGGGTCTAAGAAAAGAAAGTAGCCTGAAGAGTTGCCAAATGTCCTTTGGGTAGATAGGACAACTCTAAAGAATGGCACAGACCAGACTCCTTTCTCTCTAGTCTTTGGAACTGAGGCAGTGATCCCAACAGATATGGTGGTTCCTATGGCCAGAATAAGCATCCTCAAACAAATAGTGAAAACCTGATTCAATATCTGGACACTGTGGATGGGCTCAGAGATTTAGCAAGAATAAGAATGGCCAGTTATCAACAAAGGATGACTGGAGCATACAATAAGAATGTCATGATTAGACGATTTTAAATTGGAGACTTGGTACTAAGAAAGGCATTTCAGAATACCACAAACCCAGCTGATGGCAAGTTGGCACCTAAGTGGGAAGGTCCCTATCTAATATAAGCAGAGGTAGGAAAGGGGGCATACAGTCTACTAACCATGGAACAGTCTATTTGGCTTAATCCCAAGTTAATTGGAACAGGTTTTGCAGCCTTGGAGTTTCAATGTTACTTCAAAAGGATCCTGGATCCTAAAAGAATATCTAACGGTGACTAGTTCATTTGCGTAATGGTAGTTCCTAAGGATGTAAAATCCTAACTTGGGTTTTCTAGTATGTTTAATTCTCATATTTGTTTATCTTATTGACTTCACCCTGAAACTTACAATCAAGGGTATGTGACTTATCTACTTTTATATGATCAAATTTTATACAAGGATTGGTAAATTTTTAATAACTTAGATTTTTCTAAATTCTTATAAGGAAAAATTGATTATTTTTCACAAACATTCTATTTTAAACAAAGAATCATAAACATATCAAACCAAAACTTGGAACACAGATATAGCCGAAAGGTTAGATTTTATTTAAAACCCTGTTAAAGGTTGCCAAAATGATCAACCTAAGTTTCTACCAGCAAAACGTGGCCCGTCCACTTGGGTTCATGCAGAGTGTCCATTACTAATTGTTCATGAAATGCAGGAAAATAATAGCAAGGGGTGTAAAGGCTTCATCCTCCATGAAAAGAAGGACCCATCCACCTTTGCCACCCTATATTGTCTGAAGGATCAGTGACCCTTAAACCTAAAAGAACTATTGTTTAAAGTTACAGACCATAATTGTTCGGAATCAAAACACCATCAAACGAAAACCATAAATCCTAAAAAAGTGGGCCGAGGCCTCATCTAATTTATCCTTCATTGCCCACTTTAGAAGCATCACCTCCAGCTGCACCAGCACCTCCTGCTTCACCTCCAGCAACCTTGATCACCTCATTAGTCCCGCTTTATCCAGCCTCCAACATCTTGATCGGCTCTAGCTCCTCTTCATCACCAAGCTCAAGGAGTCTCTGCTCCCATACAGCCAAATCCCACGAAGACCGGTCGAAGGTAGGATCCATTGCCTCTCTGACAATTTTGATCCTAGCCTTGAGGATAGCTCAAGCAGCACAAACCTTGGCGTCATCGGTTGCTGTCAGGCCAGCCTCATGTATCCCGACTTCAGCATTTAGTAGCTGCTCTTCCAAGCTTGTCTTCTCCTTCTCTAACTAGGAGATGGACTTATCCTTCGCGATGACGATGGATCGAAGACTAGCCACATTATCCTTTGCCTCGGCCAAGCTCTTATCCTTATGGGCCTTCAAGCACACGAACCTCTGCAGTGGGTAACATGTATAACTAAAATCAAGGATCCTTCACTAAAAGTAACAATAATATAAAAGGATCAAGGATCCTTACCTCGGTGATGAAGTCATGGATTAGCTTCTCCGCCTCAAATTCATCTTCCTTGACCTCCATGGGCTTCTTCCGTTTATACCCAGCTTTGGCCCTGGTGGTGATGGCCTTTATATCCGGAAATCTTGAGCCTTTAGCCATCTCCTTCTTGATGGAGCGAGGATAGATGATGTTGTCAACGTCATCTAGGCCAAACTTGGTGGTCGACTTGCTGGTGAATCTCTTAGCGCCTACATCATCAATGGAAAAGATAAGTCTTCTTATTTTGCACAATATTTTCTATACAAATATATATATATATATATATATATATATATAATGCACAGATACTTACTCGACATTGTATAGGAGGTGGAAGTGTTGCCCACTGGATCCTTTGTTCTTGGCTTGATCTTCTGATTGATGAGTCAAGGGTCCAAAATGCAGCAACTCTCTCTTCGGTTCCCGATGAATTGGCAAGACAGGCAAAAGTAGTCACTACATTATAAAAGGAGAAAAGATAAACAAGTTAGTAACTGGATGTAGTTTTCAACAGTGGCTACCTAAGGATCCTATATCCTAACTTTCATGATCCACTTTTTGGGTAAACTATCCCCAAGAGTAGTAGAATCCCTTCGCACGAAGAAGAATTGATTCTTTCAGGTGGAACCATTTTGAATGGATTTGAAGATGGGAGGGGTTGTTGGGGTTTGGCTTTTAGCAAGAAACGATGGGAACCATGGGTAACAAGACTATAGAGAGATGAAAGTTCTGAAAGGTTGAACTCAATTCCTTCACTACTGATGATTTGCTCAATGGTGTACAGAACTCTCCAGAGCATAGGCATAGCCTGACTATAGCTTATGCCGGTGAGGGTGAAAATTTTTTGGGTAAATTCACGGAAGGAATAGCAATATCCAAGGAGAAAGGGTAAAGCAGGGAAACACACCCAGGTGGGTGAGACAGCATCGCTTTTCATGGAAGAATCAAACGGACGAAAGATGGCTTTCGGTGGAAAGCGGGAGGATACGTGCTCAATCTCAGGGTCAGTAAATTTACAAAGCTCAGAGGAAGAATTTTGTAGAAGGTTCTGGCTTTGAGGTATGCAATCCTTTTCCGGGCTATGACCGGGTAAAGATCTAGTGACCATTTTCGCCATAATAAAGAAGAAAAATGGATGAAGAAATTTTAGAGGAAAGATGAAGGGAGAAGAAGAATACCTGATTCGGTCTTGGAATGAGGATTTAAAAGGGATCTTTTGATCTTTAAATGGTTTCTCAATCCTATCTCTACCATATATAGCATGAGGATTGTTGCAGGTTATCCCATCAGTGACGTCAAGAGTTGTAACGGCTAGTCCGCCTATAACGGAAATACAGCTAATCTGATTAACATCTTATTCGCCATATTTGGGGGTAATTGTTAGGGCCTAAGTTTTATTAAGTCTGGATCATTTATCCTAAGACTTGGCCTAGATCATTTATCCTTAGCAGATAGTGCAAGAAGTATAAGGATCAAGGATCATTATATTTACTTGTTATCTGACAATTGTTCTCCATGTTTTCTAATGATTATATGCAGGTTGTGGACGACGTGGACCAAGTATTAGCTAGAATCTCGGTCAATATTCACTGAAGATGCTGCATGTGATGAATTCCACTAACGTTCATGAGCTTGGACGTGGTCTACCATGAAAATCAGTCTTAGTTGTTAACTTATTTCAAAAGGGGTTAATCAAGTGTTTTAGGCGTACATTCATATTCACATACACACACATTCGTTTACATTGCATACCAGAGCTCTCAAAACACACTTAATATACAATAATTGTATCACACTTGATCAACATCCAAAGTTGTAATATTTATTGTGCAATATAGTTGATAGTGATAGTTTTCACTATCCGAGGTTTTTTATGCCGAAGATCTTCTAAAGATTAAGGACTTTTTTCTCGTTTCAATCATCCTGTTCATTGTCCTCTACATTTCATTTTTTGATCATTCAATTGTTCAATGTTCAAGCACACTACCTCACAAAATCAGATTTGGTTACATTATCATTTGCTTGATTTTTGACCAAAACACCATCATTGGAGGGGCATCCTCCTTGGATGGTGAAATGGCGATCACGTGGAGTAGCATCCTCCAAGGACTTGCCTCCTCCACACTGAGTAGCCTTATCTTTTTAACTTTAAATTTCTTTTAGACCATATGGTGTCAAGGGTGGTACCGTATGTTGATTGAATTGAGCGAAACCATACAACGAATCAAATGAATTGCTTGGATTAAATTGAATTATTTGATCAGTATTATCAAATGTTCAAACGGATTAAACTCGCTTTTTACAATAACAGAATCGTGTTTCTTTGAGAATATGGAAATACCGAATAAACCTGATGAAGAACAATCCGTTCGTGTGTATTTTGGTTTTGGGATAAAATTATTGTGGTCCCATGATTTGCGGACAAGTCCACCCACAAGATAACCAACATCTAATATTATATATATATATATATATATATATATATATATATATATATATAATATTAGATCCATCGAAATATTATGCATATTAGGGATTGATGTTATAAATCAAATGGGATCACCCAGTGTTCCAAATTGGCTAATGCCAAAGTCCAAATCATGAAATAAAATGTTGATTTAATTTTCAAACTAGCCCAATGAATAATTAACCAGAGTAAATTATAGTTTTGGTTCGTGTGGTTTAGTGATTATTGTCATTATTTATAAAATTCAAATGTCTTACAATTTTGGTATTAATGTTTCTATTTTATTGTGATTTTGATCTACCATACTAACTCCATCCAATTTATTGTTAAATCCTTTTCACATGATAGACATAAACAAAGATATTTTAATAAATAACCATTCTAAATGAGAAAAACCCGAATATATTTAATATTTCATCTCTACCTATTGAAGAAACCGACATATGAAATTCTAACGACATTGAATATTGAAAAGGGTTGGATTTTTTTTTTCTGTATGTATAAATAAAATTAATTGATTATCTTTTCTCTAAGTTGATTACAAACATCTGATGTTATATCACAAGTCATCTTTTTTCACTAAAGATTTCTTATATCATTTATGTTTTGTTTTTAAATTGAATTCAAACAAATAGTTAAATGATTATTATTATTATTACTTACATAATACATTATGCTATAATAGTGTTGAATTGATTTTTAATATTATACAATCATTATAAAAACGCATATACAAATATCATGAATGTATCTTTATAACTCTTATGACTCGTTTAGCTGACACGACTTTTAAAAATTGATATAATATGGAATTAGTTGTATTATAAAGTGAGTTGATTGGATTTTGGAGTAACTTTGTAAAACTAATTTGTTAGAATTTTATTTTAATGCAAAAACATAAAAACTGAATTATACAAGTATATATCACTGGTTTTATGGATAAAGTTATAATACACGGAATAATAATAGAAAACATAACAAAAGCTAATTTTGTCATAACATTTTTACAAATCAAACATAATAATATTCAAGAATACTTTTGCACATGCCTGTTATGTGACAAGGATTTAACAATAATTTGGATAGACTTAGGAGTTGTTTGTTTACCTTTTAATGAGTCTCTTAATGGTTCAGCACTTAATGATTCAGACTGTCTGTTTCGAGAGCAGATGTATGAATGGTTCAGACATTTGCCTTTCAATGGTTAAGTATTATACAGAGTCTGAATGGTTAATACTTCTAATTTGAATTAGTTAGACATTTGCCTCTGAACGGTTAAACGTTATACTGGCTCTTAATGGTTCAGACCTCTTACTGGTTCAGCTCTTAACGGTTCAGACCTCTTACTGGTTCAACACTTAACCATTCAGAAGTTGCCAAACACCCCCTTAGTGTGGTGGACCAAAACCGCAATAAAGTAGAAACATTGGTATTAAATTGCAAGACATTTAGATTTTGTAGATAATATCAATAGCCACTAAACCATAGGGACCAAAATCGCAATTTACTCTTAACCAAGATTAACAGCCCATTAACATTAATTAGATTAAAATTAATAGGCCCATAAACTATTACACATACTAACTCGTTAAAACTATCGAGCCGCCAATCCTGCATCACCTAACTCGATTAAATAATAACGAGAATAACCGTTCAACAAGTTAATCCAAACGTTGATAATCACTAAAATTACCAACACCCGTATCCCCTGAAAAGTGGATACCATATATCGTACCACATATATAGGTTTAGTACCGATACGGTAGTGGTTTTTCGGTATTTTACCGCATTGGTATTTTCTATTGTTTTACCTAATCTCCGTAACGTATGGATACAAATCATTGTAGTACAAATAAGTTTAAATTATCATACTAGAAGATGTCAGGAATGAATACACTTTGGCCATACTTTTTATTGATGATAAAGATGCCATGAACAACTTAGAAGAAAAACCGTGAAGATGGGATATTGGTTTGAAAATCAGATCTAAACAGAAAGTACAATATAATGAAAAATTAATAATGAATGAGTATAAGATAATATGACACATATGCATAATTTGTTTTACTCAATCATGCAACTACCATTTTGTATCCGCCTATTGTTCATTTCACAAACTATTCAAACACTTATATGTTTTGTTTACAAAAACAATAAATAACTAAACTGATTGTAAACAAATATTTAACGGGTTTATAAGAAAAAATACATCACCTAAGTTAACACATTTACCATTATTTGAAATACAAATTGAAGGATAAATTAATTAAATGGTGGAAAAAAAGGCTTTGAAATTCCTTACTAAAATTCGGTACTGATACCGATTTTTATTGAAAAATACCGATACCTATTCCGTTATTTACCGATACCGAAATTCAAAAAATCTAATACCGGTACTGTTTATGATCGGTACAGTACGGTATCGGTAGGGTACATGTACGGTACCGGGTTTCGGTAAAAAATCTCATCCCTAGTGAAGAGGCTTAAAAATTGGGTGTTATACGACATGTGGACGACACGTAATCACGTGTCAGAAAAGTGGCATAGTGCAAAATGTAGGTGTGGGACGGGGCGTGAAGAGTGTCGTTATTCGACACATAACACACACGTTTTGTTATTATTTTATATTTATAAACTATAAAAAAATCTATATAATTTTAAAAGAAATCATTAATACTAATATAATAACTAACATTGCTAAAAATTACATAATTAAAAAAATACATAATTTTAAAAAACCCGAAAGTTAAAAAAATAACCGAAACTAATAAAAATGAAACTAAGTACGATATTTATCAATTATTTCTTACTTCGCTTTCTCGTACATCACTCGTTCTTCTGGTCCAAGGTGATAGACCTTCATAGCGAGGAATTTCATATACGACTTCCTTTCATTCGTAAATCTTCGATGCCGGCCAAAGCGAGGTTTCTTTCATCACTCGTAGTGTATGATTTTTGCACCATCTTTTTTTATTTATCTCTTCCAAGCGGGCGTTCGGCTTCAAGATCAGCGTCGCTTAAGTTGGTCCCAAATTCGGTACAAGCATTCGGGGGCGATTAGTAGAGGAACAACTTTTGGACGACGATTGTCTCGCTAAAGGTACTCATGCCCATTTTGGGGAGTTTATCGCAATATCGCAACAACGAATGAATTTAAAGGTGACCCATTTCTTTTCATCCGAATACAAGGCTATCGTACGCGTCAACCAGTCGACGTCCGTTTCGCCACTCTTTGGGTTGTTCCTTAGGTTGTTTAGTGACCGTTGAAGGCGGTCATGACGGTATTTATTTCATGTCACTTTGACGAAAGACTATCATTTTTCCGATAGTAATCTCGCCCCAGGGTTTTGCGATAAAGCTCGTTTATCCGTTTCAAAAATCGTCACTATGTTGGTTGGTACCTGTTGAAATATATATATATATATTATATTATAAGATGTATTTTTTAAAATAAATATAAAATAAAGTATACCTAGAACCAACTTCTCTAAAAATGAAAACCAAGCTGTCGTCGACACCAACTTTTCCTCGTTTGTCCACGGAGTCACTCGATGATCCTCTTTTGCTTTTCCCTTCTCGGCCTGGTTTTTTTATGGTTTAGTTTTTTTTTTGCGTAGAGGATTTGGGTGGTGTAGGTTGAGTTTCCGGTACGGATTCGGTGGTAGGGGCGTTTGGGATAGAGGAGTGAGCGGTTGTTGCATTTGTGGTGGAAACATAAAAGGTAGGTTCGCAAGAAGTTCGTCGCACACCAATATGTTCAGATCAAGATATTGGCGTTGGTTCGGTTGAGACGCTTGAGACGAAGTGGTGTTTTGTACTTAGCCACACTATAGGGGTTGTTCGGATCAAAGTTGTGGTTGTGTGGAAGCATGACTTTTTTATAAGAAGTAGAAAGATTTTATAAAGTATAGAGTTGGTTAGAAGAGAAAAAGGTGAAAATGGTGGAAAATGTTCAATTTTTATATAGGGGAGTATATATATTTTTTAAATGAAAATCTCTTTTAAAAAAACTTTGTGTCGTTGGGGTCCAACGGCTATTAGCCACGCCTATAGACAAACGCCACGTCGACCTAATCATTGCCTCAACTCCGGTGGAAAACGGTCCACCCCACACAACGGCGCCTACAACGCCATTCTTGGGGTGTTGTGTGCGGCGTGAAAACGTATAAACGCAACCTAACTACGCCCATACCGTGCGGTCTTTAATGAGCGTCATAATGAGGCACATAATAGGTTTTAACCGACTTATCCTTTTAACCTTAAATTTCTCTCAAATGAGCGTTAAAGGGGTAACGCCACCGACCATTAGGGGCCCCTTTAACGAGACCAGCACGGTGTTGAGAGACATTAACGGCTTATATGGAACGGTGTTAGCTCATAACGCATGATCTTATTAATAAATAAAGATAAAAACTTTATTCTAACCTCGAAAACTTTTACAATAAATTTTTTTTATTTTATAGAAATATGTAAAAATGATATCTTTTTATAGTAATCCGGTTTGATATTTTTGTTTGTATATTTGTTACTATTTTTTTTTTTGTAAAATGAGCTTTTATACTTTTTTTATTATATTTCTTGTATATGATACCAATTTTACTATTACTTAGATCATCATTAATGCAATGTGCTAAATGCACTAAAAAACATACCAATTTAGCTATCATATTTGATTTTATATATGCATTAAAACATTTATTTTCACTCTAACCCTACAGACCTTTTTACCAATACCTATATTTCTACATCATCATTATCTTTTACATTTTATTTTTAATACTCAAATTCTTTTTATAATTAATCTATTTTCGGTTTTCATATTATGAAAATATAAATAATACAACTAAATGTAATTAAAATAGTTAAATTGAATTAAAATTAAACCTAAATAATTAAAACTAGTAACAAAAATTGCATAAACTAAAACATGTGATTAAAACTAAAAAGTTAATTTGTTTTGACTGTGTAAGCGTGTAAGAATAAAAAAATTCTTTTCTTTTTTTTTAACAGCATGTGGTACCCACCTTTTTGTCCAAATACACGCACGTACAGAAGAACAGCTCTTTAAATGCAGTTTCTCACTAACGCTGATTTTTTTTTGTTACTCATTCTATATGTTACCTAAGTGCATCGCTAAATGCGATGCATCTGATTTGATCTTATGACTTATGTGACAAAACGGTTGTCGATGACATTTGATTGCAATACATAAACACATGTTACATGGGTATCAATCAATCACTTGTCAATAAATTCATACTTGTGTCTAATTAATGGCTGGTGGAGGGTCATAACATTTAGTAGATAGTTGAGTTTTCAAGTATACGCCTCTTTTATTTTTGTACTTTTGCCTTCAAAAATAAATTATTTATGTGTTTGAAGTTGGCTACACAAAGGTGTTTATGTTAATTGTTGGTTAACTTGGTTTATGGTTAATAATGTTATATAGTGCTCAATTCACCATAAAGATTGAGGAAAAAGACGGATAAATTGAGGTGGGTTTGGAAGTTTCTGATTGTGTAGGGATTTACCCCATGTGGTATTACAGCTAACAAAGTATTGAAAAATTAGAATAATGTGAATGGAAATCAATTTAGTAATAATTAATGAGACTTTTCATGGTGACAAACTTTTGAGTAGAGTTTTTTGTATCACTTTATTAGTTTTTATTAGAGTTTTTATATCTCTAATTAAATCACTAATTAAGTGAAACTTTTCACTACCCATAACTCTTGTAAAAATGGTAGACTATGTGCCTCATTAGTTTGATGAGAAAACTACAAGGAAAAGATAACATGGATGAAGAATTCTTGGAGAAGTTGTGAAGACTTGAACATCTATAGTTGAGAACTATAGAGAGATAAGTTTTCTCTACTCGATTCCATCACTTTCGTATCATTATTTTTCCACAAGTTCAAACACTATAATTTTATCCGGTTTAACCTCGGGCGCGTGGCCATTTCCGGCAGTACAGACTGCTCCGGCTGTTGTACCCTGGGAGACAGACGCGTCATCTTTAGTAGAGACGCGAAATCTGTTTTAAGGGAAACGTGTTTAACACGTGCCTCAGCCACAACCGTCAACATCGTTTGTTCTTTCTTGTAGCAAGGGATATTACAAGAAGGCCTTGTTCGAGCACAAAGTTGATTACTCTATCTTTTGAAGATCTTGTTAAGGAGGCTACAAGAATACGTTACTAAAGATCAAGTTGAAGACTTTATCTTTTGAAGATATCGATTTATTTAAATATGTTGTATTTTATATTTAACTTTGTATGGATTTGTACACGGTACGGGTACTACAATTTCTCAAAATTATGTAAAGAGAATATCTTTACAATTTTTATCTTTATTTATATAATTTTTTGTGACTCATGTCCTACACAAATTGTTGTTAACGTGATTGCGTGTGAAGAATGGGAATCGAACAGAAAGGATTGTCATGGGTACATATATCTAATTTGGCTTTTTAGTTTGTGATTTTATATTTGTTTTTGTACATTTAAAGTTTTGAAATAATGGTTGTTATCAAAAGGTGTTGTCTGTATCCACATATGGAGATTATGTAAAATTATAAAATTTCTTTTCTTATTAGTTGTTATATGTAGTTGGTGACAATGTTTTAAGAGGTTGTTTCTTGTTACAATCATAAATTTGTTGTTATCCACTATGTTAGTGTATATGAGTTTAGTGTTGATTTAAAGGTATGACAAGTAATCAATACCATCTAGTGTTGCTAATGAGACAAGAACCACGAGAGCATGAGTAAAATGGACATTACAGGGGCGTAAAGTGGCTTGATAACGCCTCAACATTATTCCGTAGGCTTTATAGAGGCATAAAGAGGGAGGAGTATTTCTAATATAGAGGAAAACAAAATTGAAAAATAATGATGGAAGATGGGGCATTAACCATTACACATTTTTAAGAACGTTATAATGCTGATGTGGCGAAAAATACGCCTTAGAGGACATTAACCATTATGAATCACCTAAAGTAGATATCCAAGAATCCAAATATGATTCTTGTAATATTTATTTCAATGAATTTTTTTACTATCACTGGATGTGAATGATACATGGTTAGTGGTCAAGTAGGTTGTGACAATACGTGTGAACACTTCTTACATAAAAACACATGTGTAAAACACCCAAAAATAACTACTTATAACATTTTCGTAACATTTTGGTTTAAAAACACATGCGTAAAACACCCAAAAATAAGTGAGGATTTTCTTAGTATTTTGGTTTAAAGTAAACCCAAACTATACAATACTATTTCGTAATTTAAATTAATATTTTTAAAATTATATTAAATAATACTTATAAAAATATATACATAATTACTAGTACTTTTTTTGCAAGTTAACCAAACATAAAATGTGATAACATTTGATTACCTTTTGTATTTCATTACGTTTTCCGTTTGATTGAAACCGAATAAACTCTAGGACTAGTTTTATTTACCGGATGTTGAGTTCATAGAAGCAAAAGTGTCCTACTTTACATAGATTCTTGTTATCAATATGTGGTGTTGAAAAATGTTTTGTTTTAATTGTAAGAGATAACGTTGAAAATTCAAAAGTTTTGTCCCTTAGTTTCAATCATTGTATATTGTATAATAGAATTGATACGTAAAAATGAAATAAAATAATGAATATGATATGACATGGATGGATTTGTATTGCTATTTATCAATTCATCAATCATTCGAACATGTATTTATGTATGCAATTCACAAACGAGGATCATTTGTAAATTGGCCACATGTCCTTTGACTGTCATCTGTTGCTTACTCTTCATTCATATCACAAATTACAAGCTGGAACCTCCGCCACATATGCAAAAGTCAAAAAGATGTGACAACTTATATGACTTTTATTAGAACTATTTGATTTCGGCCTAAAAAAAAACTTAAAATCAATTAACTTTAAACAAGTTCAAGCTTGAAAATAATTTTGTTTAATGAGCAAGCTCGAGTCTGAGTTTGAGCTTCATTATCAAGCTCGAGTTAACTCATTAATCTAGACGAGTTCATTATGTATATAAATTCTTAATTAAAGTATTAAATATATATTTAAATGAGAATAATAATTACTATTTATAAAATTATGAAAAATAGTTAAATAGTTACATATCTTATTGTAATTAATCAATATCAATTAATAAATAATAAGAAGAGTCGAGCCCTTGTCGAGCTCGAGGTTGAAAAACCACTTATGAGCCGAGCCCAAGTTTTAGAAACAAACTTTAAGCCGAGCTCGAGCTTTGAGAAGTTAAATGAGCTTGAGCTCGGCTCATTTGCACCTCTGATCACGCGGGTTGAATAAATACGAGTTTTCTTTTTCCAAAAAAAGTTTTATCAGAAACTTACTTACTAAAATGAGTTATTTTAAAACTATTTACGAAGATGATTTTTTTTAAATATAAAAATCCCCAATCATCCACCACTGTCTTTTTATTCTTTGAATAACCATTGTTATCGCCACCAAATCATTTTACTTGTCGATTTCCCTATTAAAAGAGGTTGGGTTTGCCGGAGCTTCCATAACATAAATGAGCTCGAGCTCGAGTCAAGCAGCTTGGCTCGTTTATACCCCTAGTAGTAATGCATATATAATTGAATCATAAACATACATGTTAACAAAAGTACCTTATTCTCTTAGTTGACGTCTAACGTGTGTGAATAGTAACACAAATTTATGACAATGCAAATACTACTTTTAATAGAGTTAAAATGCCTATAAAACTAAACCACACACATTAACAGGTAAGCACACCTATTGTATTATAGTATAGCTAGGGTAAGATACTACATATCAATATGTGGACATGACGACTCTTGATACTAAGTTATCCATTAATATGCAATCTATGAAAGATGATGTCAAGGGTGAAAATAAAGATAAATAATATTAAAGATGGAATTACCAAATAATAGAGAATAATCAGAATGAGAAAATGTAACCATCTAGAATAGAGTCATCGAAGGAGATTGACTCTAAATGAACGATCATGTTTATGTCGAGAACTAGCTCAAAAACAACATGTGAAGTGCTAAAATGGACTAGAGCCCGACAAGGTTCTTCCCAATTAAAAGCAGGCGAGAAGCTATAGACACACCACAAAACCTATTTTAATAAAGCAAGTTAATGTGACAGATTCATATGATATAGAGTTTGTAGTGTGAGTTCAAGATTGAACAACGAACACTGCGGCTTACGGACTAACTATGATCAAGCATTTAGAAAACTCTAACTAGTTTCCATAACCTTTTATTTAGATCCTTTCCGTAGGTAGCTCACACATTTTACCAATTATGTTACCAAGTTTTCTAATACCGGTTTTAAGCCCTAGATTAACGAACGTCAATATAACCCAAAGATAGAATAAATCGAATCTAACTAGCATTCCTCATTGAAAGGTCGATTCAACCACACAACTCAACATCATAATCAATATCTAACATGCAATCATACACATCATGAACGGGCATCACACAACTTTACTAAAAGCCCATTACATAAAAAAATCAAACATTCAAATGTCAAATCATCCTAAGAATAATCACATCCAGATATCTACTAACAGTTTAGCCAAAAATGATAGAGAAAACAAACCAAACATAAACATATTTTGATAAACTCTTAAGCTAATAAAGATATAACCCGTGTAGATCAGATCTTCAATCAGTGATGTTTCCTTGCGTTTTAGCCCCTCGTTTTGCCTTAGATAAGCCAACCCATTCGTGCACATCAACCTCTTGTTCGTTCCCCTCTCTTTTCCAGCCGTCACGGTTTAGGTTTCCGCAACTAGGATACGATCCGTACCCCTTTTGTGAGTATGGGTCATACCCATCAATAACGGGCCGCCATTAGAATTTTGACCTTTTTCGTTGTCGGTTAATGGTGTGATCCATACTAGTTAATGGGTACCAGTCGTACCTGTTTCGGTCAAAAATTACCAAGGTAATTTAGTGATCAAACTTATGAGGAAAGCCCTTAATCCCTAGGGATCTCCGGTATAAAACCTTAGGAGGTGACAATCATCACCTGCCTTTGGTACTTTTATTAATGTAGAATGCAATACAACTCGAGAACCGAATGCGACTAATCTAAGAATGACAAAATGAGTTTACAAGCTGAGAGTGTGTAGAGTGTTGTGTGATATTGATATTGTTATCTGCCTATAATCGCATCAGCCTTGTTATATATAAAAATAGAAATAACCAATTGTTTCGCTAAATCTGGGAATATGGCATATTCCCTCTTGGCTGTTGTAGACGAGTTCAACACATGATAAATAATCGTATTAGCAAATCTTTAGTTGAGACTTGGTCACTGATAACCTGCAAATATCAAATAAAACATTGCAGGATATATTAGTCTATATCATAGGTAAACTAGGGACACTAAACACACATGTGATCCGAGATTCCGGACCAAATTTTTAACCCATACCAATTGTCCCCAAAAATAGGACAGATGTAAAGAGCCGTTACAGCGGTACAATTTTTCAAAGTTGTGATCAAGTGGTACCAGACGTGATTAAACGTGGTGCTAGTTACGAGGGGCTAAAACGGTGTTGTTTGGCTGATAGATAACTATTGCCTATATTTACTCATAGTTAGTTTCTATTATTTATTGATTCTCTTCCCTTTCTTCGAAGATCATCAGGTAAGCTCCATCATTTCTCTCAAGTTCTTTTTTAAACTTTTCACTATTTTTTCATGAATCAATCTTAGAATGGGTAAGAAAATGACCCGATCAACCTCATGAATTGCTGAGGATCCTACTGGGGATTTCATCCCACAAAATTTGTTAGACCACCCTGAATAGAGAAGGGCACCTTCTGCAACCATGAGATCTCTTTACTTCAAGCCAACAAAAGCTTCTTAACCAAACTATAATTCGCCCTTTTGATCAAGACAGCTGTTCTTACCCAGCCTCCAATATGGGTTAGCTTCTTGGCTTATCCCTTTACTCTTGGCTTAACCTACCCATTTCCTTTGCTCATCACAGAGTATTTCCTAGTCATCGGTCTGAGTTATGCTCAGACAATGATGGTGATCTCGAGAATCCTGTTTATGCTAGATAAGTTAGTCAACTCCCATGGTCTGGATATCGAGATCCCTGGTCTTGCAAGTTTAGATAACCTAATAACCCATGGTTCTAGATGCTTTGTCTTCCAACTTCTTTCCGGTTAAACCTACTTGGTCCTCACAGCTACACAGAATGATAACGGCTGGAAAAGGAAGTTTTTCTGTGTCAAAAGGGATTCCATTCCTAATTGCAAAAGACTACCCTTGAAGTGGATCGAGAAAGATAGGGTTTATATATAGGATCCTTGATATCCCTAATTTCTATGAGATATACTGATGTTTATTTTGTTTGCATCCGCCTAGGTTAACAAATCTTTCTCCTCCTACTGCTGAGATGTATGAGAAGGTAACTGCTATTTTGGGATACCATAGGTAGAGTGAACATTTCGCACTAAAGCCCCTACCTCAGTTACTACAAGTCAAGACTTAGGATCCAACATGTCTGGTAAGAAAAAAGTTGAAATCCTACAAGTTAGTTTCATAATGTACAACATATTAACTTGTTAATTTGTTGTAAGACTTCACAAATCTATCCCCAACTTTGCTCCGAAAGACATTGATAGTATGTTGTCCAAAGATACCATTGTCAAGAAGGAAAAGCCTACTGCCAAAATCCTAAAGCGTCATGTTCCTATCTCCCGGTCCAAACCTTCTTCTACAAAAAAAAGAGGAAGACCAGCAAGCCTTCTGATGTTGCTATTTATGAAGGCCTTGGCTTTATCAATGTCAACTCCAAGCTTCATGGCCTCATAAATCTGGTAAGTATCCTTGGGTATCCTTGATCCTGAATTTTTGTTATATGTGCCTAATATACCTGTTTATTGTAGGGTCTAGAGCAAATGGTCAAGGCTTATGAGACCTTGCTCAAGGAGGCTGACAAGGCCAAGTAGAAGGTGCTGGATCTCTAGAAGATTGTTGTTGTCAAGAGCAAGGTAATAAAGAAGGAGGCTTAGGTGCTTTCCCAAGTAAAGAAGGAGTTGTAACTGCTTAAACCAGATTTTTATGAAGGGGTCAAAAGGTTTACTACACTTATTTTGACTGGACTTCCTAGGATATTAAAGGCTGAAACAAAGGGTGATCGAGCTTGGCGGCAAAGCGGTTTCGGAGGCTGGACATGGCAAGGTTGAGGGTAGCAAGGCCGAAGAGGAGGCTGACAAGGTTGAGGTGATGGTGAGCAGGTGGAACAAGGCAATGAAGATGATAGAGACAAGGTCTAAGCCCTATGATTTGATGGTATTTGGTGGTCTTATATGGTTATGGTTTAAAAATAGTTTACTTTTTTATGTTTTACGGTAGTGATTTTTGAAGAATTTACTTTCCTGTTTAAACAATATGTGATGGTTTTAGTGGAAGGATCCTTGTTCAGGTCAAAGCTCAAACCATCTCTTACCTTTTGCTTTAGATCGTTTAAATGGATGGATCTCGATTGCGATGAAGTATAAACTATCTAACCTTTAGTTAAATGCAATAGTAGTTTATGACTTATCATTTCTTTGCCATGGTTGCCCTTCTATTTTCCTTGTACATTATGCTTTTTTAAAACAAGTTTTAGTATCCTAACAGGATACTTGATCCTTTAGGGATTCCTGATAGAAAAGTAGGTCTTTAAACCAAGGTTTAAACTTTTGTTATTTCAAAAACTATATTTTGAAAAAGTAGGCAAATATCAAAATAGGTTATAAAAATATAATAACCTAGCAATTATCTTTAGGAGGCTTACCACAATTTAAAAGCAATTAAAAACATGTTCAGGATATAAACATGTATTTCGAAAAAGAACATTTCAAGTAGTTAAACATACCAAGTAATAATAGATAACTTATGTTGAAATAACCTATAGATAATCTTCGTTGTCCCGTGAACATTGTTGAGAATCATATAAGTATTATGAGTCTTTCTTAATACTACGTCGCCCACTTGGAATCTTCTGGTTCTGATATTCTTGTTATAGGATCTTGCTATTCTCTATTGATATGATGCGATCCTGACCTTAGCGAGATTTGTAATTTCATCCACAGCGTCAAGGTCTTGTGAAAGAGCTTCATGGTTTGTTTTGAAAATCTATAGACTTGATCTTGCAGTAGGGATAACCATCTTCATGGGGATCACTGCTTCTGTTCGAATACCAAGGAGAATGGAGTTTGTACAGTAGCATTTTTGGTCGTTGTCCTATCTACCCATAGGACAAATGGTAGCTCTTTTGCCAATTTTCCTTTCTTTGAATCTAGTCTCTTCATCAAGTTATTCATTGTTAGGGGTTAATTTTATGACTTGAGATTCTGGACTCTCTAGATACTTTGGTAGCTCAACAGAATTAGGGATCCTGACTTCCGGTGCTACTAATCCTTGTTTTTGTCATCCCTTGTTATTATGCGCAGGTAAGGTTGAAGCTAACGGCCCTTTGGATAGGTCTTCCCAAGAAGTCACAGAAGAGGTTAGAAGAAACATGTCTAATACGTGGAGAAGACCCACAACAGTCATTTTGAACACTGACTAAGTCATCTAAAGATCCCGAATTTATTGGAGACGTAGTTAGTATTTAATTTTATGTTTGGACTATATATTGATCAGCTTATACTACCTTGAAACTTGAACACTCACACAACATTCTTTAACACTTAGCAATACGTGGAGAAGACCCACAACAGTCATTTTGAACACTGACTAAGTCATCTAAAGATCCCGAATTTATTGGAGACGTAGTTAGTATTTAATTTTATGTTTGGACTATATATTGATCAGCTTATACTACCTTGAAACTTGAACACTCACACAACATTCTATAACACTTAGCAATCGATCAGCTGTGGGTCTCGGTGACGGCGGTTCTAGACGGAAGCTTGGGTGAATGATAGTACCGATGTGGTAGTATGACATAAGAAGGGAGTAGAGACAGAATCAGCGGAAGCATTCATTCATTCAAACCGAAAGAGTATACATCTTGTCTGGCTGGCGGAATTCCTGGAGAGAATCCGCCAGCGTTTCCCCTCAGGGAACTTCCAAAACTTAATAAACAATGAACACACAACCCATATATACAGACATGAGCAGCTCGTGCGAATGGTTGCTCGTACGAGTGACAAGATGTCACTCGTACGAACCACATAAGCTCACTCGTACGAGTGAGATGTTTATCACTCGTACGAGGCACATTGTCATTCGTACGAGTGACATTTTCACTCGTACGAGCCAGTTCTCATTAGTACTTGGGTCGTGTGTTCGTATCTATCTATACAATATTCAATACACTCTTTCTAGCCTATTCGCATAGTGATGGACATAAAGTGAATCAACATCAGCTGCTTCACATTGTAATCATTTCATCCATTTTTAATAAGATTAGAGCTAGGCAGTCGTCAACTCCCTGGGTTTTTGTTTTGGCCATCATCTTCCAAGATACCGTAACAAATCTCGTGTGTTTGATTGCTATTTACTGTTTCCATCATTATACTTACTATTTCGATCAGTTTCATCAATCTTACAATTCATAATTTTGTTTTACAAACCGGTATCCCAAAGTCTATTTCAGGGATCCTGAGACTCTAACTCTCAATTTCGAAGAGCACACTACCTCACATTCTTAGTTTGATTACTAAATTGAACATGTTATTTTTTTACCAAAACAATTTGGTGCCCACCGCGGGCATATGGTGCTTTTCATCATCAAATCTATGTTGAAAATTCAGTTGAATCATTTTCTTTCGAAGTTATTCTTGTAAATGGCATCTCAATCCAAATCGAAATTTTCTTTTGTTACTTCTTCAACCTTTGGAATGAGCAACCCTGTTCCTCCAACATATCAGAGAAAAACCCTTCTACTGGACTCACCTCTTCTGGATTCGGGATAGCCGCTAGAGGACCAGTCCTTGCTTCCAACGATGAGATCCTATCGATGTTTACTCAGGTGAAACAACAAATGAAACATCAACAAGAGGCTAACTAGTTATTAAGGGAACTTGAAAAGCTAAAGGAGTCTAGGAAGTTTGGTGGAGACAACAACACTGTTGCAACCAATGAATTGAAACTTTGACACTGCAGGATCCTTAAGAAACCACTAGGGAGATTTCCTACCCATGCAACCAGGACAACAGCAGTCAGAATCTCGACAAGAAAGGATCTTGGGATCACCCCCGGGATCATTCTCTCAGAATCCTAATAATGGTAACACAGTCAATAATCATTCTTTGAATACTAACGAATTCATGCAGGATACAAGTATTAGCCCAAAAATGGCCAAACAATTAAAAAAAAATGTGTGAGATGATCTCCAGTGTACCAGGTGTGGCCCAACCCATACAAGAGGTATCGCCAAATAGTCATAGGATCTCCAGGTTCGCACCTCCTATATGCGATGCAGAGATCCACAAGTGGTTACAGACTCCCAATATGAAACTCTATGATGGAACCACTTATCCCGAGGAGCATGTAGCCTAGTATAAGGAACGAATGGAGATTAACCCCATCCCAGCAGATTTGAAAGAAGCATATATGTGCAAAGGATTCAGTTCAACTTTAATAGGATCAGCCTTAACTGGTTTTCTTGCAGCAAGACTTTTCAGAGGTTAACTAGTGATCTATATAAGGTGACCCAAGGTGTTGACGAGTCCCTCAGGGATATGTTAGCAAATTTGGTCAGGAATCTTTGGAAATCCCGAATCTTGATATTGCTATCGAAGTTCAAGCCTTCAAAATGGGATTATAGAAGAGATCCCCATTCTATGAAGATCATGTAATGAACCCTTGTAGGAACTTGGACAAAGTTAGCAATCGAGCTTTAAGGTTCATAAGGCTTGAAGATGACAGGAAGATCCAACAAAGGATCAACACACCTATCAACTATAATAATCCCAACAGAAAATGGGAATGTTGATAGAAATCCTACAGGTCTTAGTTGTATTCAAGAAACGACAATCAAAGAGTTAATGGGTGGAAGACGAGGATCATGAGGAGGATTATCCCAAACTAGCTGATTATTTTTTCTATTGATGTTTCAGGATTATTATGCGTCATGTAGAATCTTGGAGACAAGGCTCGGTGGCCTAGAAAGAACGATAAAGCATTCAGTTGGAAGGAAAAGTCCATGTGGTGTGCCTACCATTAGGATTTTGGATATCTAACTGAGGATTGTTTTGCCTTTAAAAAAGAGATAATCCATTTACTCAGCAAGGGATACCTAAAAGAAATTTTAGGTTGGAAGAAGGAAAAGAGCCAGGATCCCGAGAAATTTCCGAAACGGCCAGAATTCCCACCTCCTAATGCGAAGGTAATTAACTTTATCTCTAGTGGTTCTGAAATTTGTGGTACTTCTTATTCTACAGCAAAAAAAGGCCTATAAAGGAAGCCAAGGCAGAGATAGAGGATTGACCTACACGAACATCAACATTGACAAAATAGAAGATCATCTCTTTCGATGAAGACGATAGGGATAATGAGCAGCATCCTCATCATGACGGTTTGGTATCACTTTGTATGTTGCCAACCATTTTGTGTGTAGGAACCTGATAGACGATGGAAGTTCAGTTAACATCATCTAACTAGAGACGCTCAAGAGAATGAATATCACTGAGTTAGAGATCATAGCAAAATCCTCAGTATTGGTATGATTTAGCGGAGAAGTCAAGAACATAGTGGGAGAGATCAAGCTACCAGTCTTCATCGAGAGAGTAAATTCTATTATCTTTTGCATTATTGACTCCATATCGTGTTATATATTATTTTAGGCAGACCATGGATTCATGATATGAAGGTCATGCCTTCCACGTACCATCAATATGTGAAGCTTCCAACCCGTTGGGGAGTGGTGAAGATAAAAAGCGACCAACAAGAAGCCAAAGACTATTACACCTTGTCAATGAAAGCTTCAGCCAAGACGAGACAAGCATAACAACTAAAGATGAAAGCCTGACATGTCCTAGAGGATAGGGAACAAGATGTTAAAGAAATATTTTTGAACCCTGAGGATCCTAACGTTAAGGTGCTTCTAGGGATAAGGATTCTTAAAGATATCGAACAAGAAATCGCTAATTATTGAAAGAAAGAATTTAAACTTTTGCCTAGAAAAATGAAGACATGACATGTATCTCTAAAGATATTATAACTCATAAAGTAGGTATTGATAATATATTCAGGCCAATGCACCAAAACATTAGAAACTTTGATCTAGAAAGAAATATAATCATCAAGGAAGAGGTTAAAAGATTGTTGAAGGCCAAAATGATAAGGGAAGTCAAATTCCTGAGATGGTTAGCCAACGTGGTGGTAGTCTAGAAGAAGAATGTAAAGTGGATAGTTTGTATAGACTTCACAGACCTAAATAAAGCATGTCTCAAGGGACCCTTCCCATTTCCACATATAGTTTGAATGGTAGATGCCACAATCGGTCATGAAATGTTAACTTTCATGGATGCTTTATCTTGATATCAACAAATCCAGATGGAACCATCAGATCAGGAGGATACCGCCTTCATGGCCCCCACAGGTGCATATTGTTATACTGCTATGCCTTTTGGTTTAAAGAATACAAGTACTATATATCAGAGGTTAGTAAACTTGATGTTCAAAGATAAGCTAGGGGACACCAAGGAGGTATATATAGATGACATGGTTGTGAAGTCAAAGAAAGCTGAAGATCATCTTAGGATCTCGAGGATGCCTTTGTTATCCTCGACCAATACAACATGAAGCTCAATCCTTCGAAATGTCACTTCGGAGCGGGGGTAGGAAAATTTTTGGGATACATGGTAACCAAGATAGGCATAGAAGCAAGCCCGGATAAAATCAAAACAGTTTTAGGCCTGGGATCCCCAACCAATATGGAGGACGTCCAGAGACTGACAGGGAGGATAGCAGACTTAAGTAGGTTCATCTCAAGATCATCAAAAAGGTGCAAGGAGTTCTATGACATCCTCAGGAAGAATAACAAATTTGAATGGAACGAGAAACATAAAGAGGCACTCCTAGAATTGAAGAAATATTTGTCTTTAGCACCGTTACTCATGAGGCTAAAAAGGAGAATCGTTATCCCTGTACCTAGTAGTATCCCAAAACACTGTGAGTGCAATATTGGTCAAGGATCACGAGGGCTAGCAGCATCCAGTATATTATGTAAGTAAGATGTTACTTGATGTTGAGGCCAGGTATTCTTATCTTGAAAAACATAGTTTAGCATTAATTACGGCATCCACTAAGCTAAGAGACTACTTTGAAACACATACCATATGTGTTAAAACTAATTATCCTATAAAATTTGTCTTTAGAAAACAAGAAGTGTCAGGTAGAATGGCTAATTGGTTTGTGAAATATAGTGGATATGATCTAGTGTATGAACCTAGGACAATTATAAAATCACAAGCTTTAGCTGACATTGTGCTTGATTTCAGTAAGGATATCCAATTAAAAGCTGACTTGGATGTTAGTGTATATTATGTCCGTCACTATGCGAATAGGCTAGATAGAGCGTGTGTTGAATATTGTGTAGTTTAGATATGAACACATGACTCAAGTGTGAACGTGAGAGGTGGTTAGGTGTCACTTCGTATGAAGTGGTCACTTCATACGAAGGTAACTCACTTTGTACGAAGGTAATTCACTTCGTACGAAGTTAAATATGCTCACTTCGCACGAGGTTAAAAGTCTATAATAGCATCGTGTGTTCATAGTTTTGTAAGTTTTGGAGTTCCTAGAGGGGAAACGCTGGCAAACAATTTATCCAGAATTTCGCCAGCTTGACAAGATGTATACTCTTCCGGTATGAAAATATTATTAGACTTCCGCTGCTACCACTCCTTTCTTAATAACATTCTACCGAATTAGTTCTATTTTCTACCCAAACTTCCATCTAGAACCGCCGGATCCTGGACTCTCAGTTGGTATCAGAGCTACGGTACCGATTCAATTGATGTAACAGTTGATTGAATCACCTACGCTCATGAATTTTGGACTTATGAGGGGTTTTAGACGTAAAACATCAAATAAACGGACAATCCACTAAAAAAAAGTAAAATGAAACCATATGATTGTTTAGAAATAAAATTCAACCAGATCTGTGGAAGTATTATCATGAAATTCATAGAAATAAAGATTTTGGATCGAAAAACGTGATCAATATGGAATTATCTTCGCACTAAGGTACCACTTTTCACGAAGATAGTTACCTTCGCAGAAGATAGGCCACTTCGCATGAAGATAGATTAACTTCGCACGAAGGTAGTTACCCTCATATGAAGGTAACCAAAATGCCTAAAAAAGACATTTTTTGATCATGGCGATGAGACGAGTGTCCAGAAAAATTTGGTGATTGAAATTTTTTTCGAGTTTTTAACGACAAATATGGGTTCTTCGTAAGATAAACGTTACCATCCTTCACAGTTCCTTTACCTCTTCGTTTCAACAAATCAATAGTTTCTTCAGCAAACATTCCTGAAAAGGTTGGGAAGTCATCTGTACCTTCTCCAGTATATTGACTGTCTCATCATTAGAATCATCCTCCACGACAACCCTATCATAATTATATGCATCAGCCACATACTTGTATACATAATCTTCTGGTTTAGAAGCATTGATGTTGTTCAGCTCGTATTCAAAATCAAACTCAAAAAATTCTCATCAACCCTTAACATCTTAGCAATCTCTTCTTTCGAGTAGTTATGAATGAACTCCCCCTCTTCAACACCATGCTCTAAATAGAAAACTCTGGGTTGTGGCAAATCAGGAACAACCATTATTGGAGAAACAACTGTGAGGATTCCTAATTGCTCAGCATTGTGAACAGTATCTTTTATCTCCCCCTATCATTGAGCATCGTCTTCTTGATTGACTTCATCATTATAGAATGCATCGTAATCGAACGAATCATTGATCTTTACTTCGTGAACTAACAGACCGGTACCACCCTGTGTGTTGTCGTCATCATCACCCTTATCATCATCATCTTTCTTATCATCTCTACCAACAACATCATCTTCCTCGTGTTCATCTATCTCTTTGTCAATCTTTTCTTCCATTTTCTTTCTCTCTAAATATTTTTGCTTTTGAGAGATTCCAGTCACATCAACAACTTCTCCAACAAGCACAAAGTTAACCAACAGTTTTGGTTCTGGTTCTGATTAGACTATTGGCTCAGTGGGCGTAACAATAGGAATATCCTCTATCTTTTGCTTTCCTTTTCCCACAGCTGCAGCCTCAGCCTCAGCTTTTCATGCTCGTTCAGTATCACTGGCCTTTATCTCTTCAATCTCAATCGTATCATACTCAACATCAAAGTTTATACCAAACTTTTTCTCTAACACTTAACGTAAAATCCGCATTGATGAAAAACACACTTTTGTGGACCAAAGTGACATATTTTCCGCATAGTGGAGTTTTTCAGTGAAAAGTTTAGAGACGTCAGAATTTGCAAAAAAATGAGGGGGATAAAAATTTCAGAGAATATATTGAAATTCCAGCACTTTTGAAATTCGTGACTATGTAACAGTATTCAGGTGGTTCCAACTTCAGATCGTCTAGGGATGCATTTGATCTGGATTCATTAGTTCGTGATCATAGGAAGTTCAAAGTATTCGGATCGTGATACAGATTGATGTCTTGTGGTTTGAGTCCCGGGTCTTCGTCAAGTGGGTTAACAGGATTAGCATCAGCAGATGCAACTTGTACTGTCGGCATGTATAAGATATTGCATCTAAGGTGTCAGGATGTTTAGTCTTCAAGCAGAGGAATTGTTTTTTGGACTAACTGCTGGAAATGACGATGTTTATTGATTAAGTTGCTGCCGAACTAGTGGAGAAGACTATATATCTATTATTATGACTGAAGATGCAGAATGTGATTCTGATTGTGGAAGAATGTTTCTCAGATCGGAATGTGTTACCGGATGATTTGATATCGATGAAGATTTGCTTGCTGATTGAAGAGATTACCATTTTGCAAATCAATCATTCAGGAGTGTGCTTAAACATGATTACGGAAAACAGGATTTCATATTTTCGTGAGTATTCACAAACTTGAAGTTTACCGGTGTGGTAATTCGAAGTTTCTATCAATTGCCGGTTGGGTTTTTGAAATTTAAGAGATTATGTGGGCTCTCGTACTAAAGCTTTAAATCAAGAACCAAACCCGGATGTGGTTAAAGTTGAAATGGAGATGCTGCATTGATTAGTTTTGAGTTGGTGATTATTCGTGAAGATTACAGTTAAGCAAGTCAGAGGAGGTCAGGAACCGTGCAAACAAGGACCTGAAGATTTATTCAAGGGGGAATTATTTCAGGGGGAATTTATTGAAGAAATTGCAAACCCGAATCATCAATCAAGGGGGAATTTGTTGACGCGTTCTATGAGATCGACAAATACCTGATTGATGTTATAGAATATTCAAACACGGCTCTCATATTTCAAGATTAAGATCAAGCTTCGACAATGACGTCTGAGGGGGAAATTGTTGGTGCATATTATGTCTGTCACTGTGCCGGTTGGCTAGATAGAGCGTGTGTTGAATATTGTATAGTTTAGATACAAACACATGACTCAAGTTCGAATGTGAGAGGGGTTAGGTGTCACTTTGTAACTCACTTCGTACGAAGGTAACTCACTTCATACGAAGTTAAATATGCTCACTTCGCACGAGGGTAAAAGTCTATAAACAACGTCGTGTGTTCATAGTTTTGTAAGTTTTGGATTTCCCAGAGGGGAAATGTTGACTAGGTGTATACTCTTTCGGTATGAATGAATCATTAGACTCCCATTGCTTTTACTCCTTTCTTAATAACATTCTACCGAATTAGTTCTACTTTCTACCCAAACTTCCGTCTAGAACCGCCGGGTCCTGGACTCTCATTGGAAGTCCAACAACTAGATGAAACTAAAGAATATTGGATTTTACATACTGATGGTGCATCTAATGTAAGAGCAAACATGATTAGGAATAATACTGAAATCACCACAAGGGGTATAATACCCCAATCCATTAGTTTTGAATTTCAAACTACTAATAATGAAGAACAATATGAGGCATTGATTGCAAGATTACAATTGGGTAAGAATGTGAAAATTAGGTATCTTCAGGTATATGTGGACTCTTTATTACTTACTAGTCGTTTTAATGGCTCTTATGCAGCAAAAGGTTAAAGGTCAGCTCAATTGAGATAACTAAATCTTTATCTACGCAATTCGAAATGCTTAATATTGCACAGGTACCTAGAGAAGATAATGTTGAAGCCGACACCTTAGCAAATCTTTCATCGGCTCTCAAAATACAAAGGGTATTAAAATACATATTATACACATTATGGCTCTAGCAATCAAGGGAACAAAGTGTAAAGAGAATGAAGTAGCAAACACTGAAAACTCAAATATTCAGGATCCTGAAACAGATAGGGATCCTAAAATAGGATTCTGAAACAGCCGCAGGGATCCTGGATTTTTACCCATCAAAAATATATACAGGAAGGGAAAATCCCTAAAGATGAGTAACATTCAAGAGCCTTCCGCATGAAGTTTCTCGTTTTATAATTTTGCACGACATTTTGTATAGAAAATCTCTTGCAGGTCCATACTTGAGATGTTTAGAAGAACCAGAGATTCAAGAGATCCTAAAAGATATACATGAAGGAAACTATGGCAATCATACTAAGGGAAGAGCACTATTCTCAGGGATCCTGAGAACAGGATACTACTGGCCTACTTTGAAGAAAGATGTTATGTTATATCCCAAAAATGCGATTCTTGTCAAAGACATAACAATATCCTCACCAACCTGTTGAGCCTATGTAGCCGATTGTCTTACCATTGCCATTTATGAAATGGGGAATAATAGTTGGTAAGCTTCCCAAGGCACCAGTATGAAAGGTTTATGTTGGCAATGACCGACTATTTCTTTAAATGGATAGAAGCAGAAGCATTTGTCCAGGTAAGAGAGAAAGAGGTGGTATCCTTCATAAAGTGCAATATCCTGACTAGGTTTGGGATCCCAGCGGAAATAATATATCATAACGAACAACAAACTTTTGTGCCAGTTGGGGAACACAACTACATCCTCAAACCAATAGACAAACAGAGACAGGCCACAAGATAATCATCAACCTCCTCAAGAAGATATTGGGTGCTAAGAAAGGGAAATGGGCAGAAGAACTACCATATCTTTCATTTGGATAGATGAAACAACATAGACTGCTATAGGCTAAACCCCATTCTCATTAGTCTTTGTTACATAGGCCATGATCCATACATAAATGATTATCCCTACTGCTTTATCCAACCATCAAACCGCATAAAATAATGATCAAGCCTTAGTTAAGGATCTTGATATTATGGATGAGATCAGGAATTTTTCCAAGGTTAGAATTGTAGCATACCAACAAATGATAGAAAAAATCCCACAACAAAAATGTTCGAATCCGAAGATTTCAAGTGGAGGGAGATGGTGCTAAGAAAAGCTTTCTAGAATACCACCAATCCCAGCGATGGAAAGTTGTACCAAAATGCGAAGGACCGTATCTTATAGTCTCAGAAGCAGGAAAAGGTACTTACAAGCTAGCCACAATGGAAGGTGAAGTTCTTTCAAGATCACGGAATCCCATTCATTAGAAAGGCTTATTTTATGTATGTTCAAATTCAGGATCCTAGGTTGGTATGTTAAGTATCCTCGGTTCATGTGATCTCTTGTATGTTTCCTACTCAATTTCAAATTTTACTTTCATTATTTCTATTGTTATACCAACATCACTGACTTAAGCATCGGAGGGGTGTTAGACAAGCTAACACCCACCTTCACACAGGTTTTAGTGTTTTGCAGATAGAGTTCCTCAAGGATCCTCAATCAAAGTTAGAGACTTGCCATCTCTTCTACGTTTAAGGTATTTACAAAATCCCTTCAAAGGTTTAAAGTTCTTTTGGCCTTCCTAACGAGATGGGTTGAGACACCCCGCTTGGGTGTACGATATCCAGATATAGTTCTAGGTAGCGGGGCCATTCCATGTAAGAGTGGCTGGCAATTCCGTTATTGTTGGCTATATATTGGACCTTAAGTTTGTTCTCATTGGAATAACACGGACATGTTATACACCAGGCTTGTCCCAAATATTTAGCACCTACAAGCTTAACCTAAGTTTGGCTTATCCCAAGTATTTAGCACTTATATACTAACCAAAGTTTTGCTTGTCCTAAGTATTTAGCATTTATATACTAACCAAAGTCCATGATATTCGACAAAGAAAGGAAATCCCTAGGGATACTAAATATCCTTTACTTTTTGCAAATGGGGACATCTTTAAGGATCCTAAGGTATGTCTAATTAATCTATCAAATGACATGCAGGGACAATACAAGACATAAAAAAGATCAGGTTTTATTCTAAATTTCTCTAAAAATACATCTCATTATTCTGAGTAAGTGTTTCCTAATGATTTGAGATTGTTGAATATGATTAAGTCATGGTTTGAACTTCGAACTTTTCTTTACTCTTATAAAAAAGATGGTTTTATTAAGATTATAAGAACCTATCGAAAATTATTTAGAATTTGTTTGAGAATTCCTATTGGATTCCAGAATGAATTTTTAATTTACAAAATGTAAGACCCAATCTTAATTAACTAAATATTTTACAAAAGTTATGTATTAATATAAAATGCCGATACACATCCGTACTTAAATTTCGAGTTTCATAAACTCCATAATGCAAACACATAAATTATACTCAAAATTTGAAGTTATTTTTAACTTCATAGGTATTTAAAAACATTACGACATCTAAATGATGTTCGGTTTGTTAACAACTAAACCAAATACGGAAGCTTGATCGTTGAATGTGTTCGGTTCTTCGTTGAGCTTGATCATCATCCGTTATTTCAAAATCATTACCTATATTTCATAAATCATGAAATACGTTAGTCATAAGGAGTATATAACATAACAAATTAAACCTGATGGCCCAAAATAACAAACAGCAAATTTGGCTAGATAGCCCGTCGTAAGTTACGACATGTATGTTGTAGCTTACGGCACACCATTGCTGGTCGAAACAACCATTCCCAGCCGTAAATTACGGCTGGGAGCCGTAGGTTACGGCTCAGCCTAGCTGCAAATTTTTCCAAGTTCCCGTTTTTGCGTAAAACCCTGTAACTTCGCAAATACTCATCGTTTCGCTTCAAACTTGTTTCTAAACAAGCGTAAAACAATTGCCTACATATTAAACCCACAATCCTTAACCCGGAATCATAACTTTAATGAATTAAGCAACCGTTACCCGGTTTATACGCAAATTTTATTTTGACTGGTTATGATATTTAAGCGCTTAAGCTTAAATTATCCACATCCCTTCATATCTCTTATTTCGTCTTTATGATCTTTATTCATCTATCATCATAACTTCAAATGTGATGGATTATGATAGAAAAATTCATTATATTCCCTTTCTACCCTCGGTTTGTTAATTTTATGAAAATAACCTATAATGTAGCATTAAGCCAAAACGGTTCAAGCCTTCCAATTTATGCTACCGGAAGGATTGTCCAAATTATTAAATTCATATTTAAACCACCCTTAATGGTCGTTTACCCGAATTTTCATTCGAGGGTATTTTTGTCAATTTTAGTCTTTTTATTCACGAAGGACTTTCAAAAGCTTGTTTTGACCAAGTGGGCACTTTTAACACATGTTCTACTTAAAATCATTGTGTTCCTAAGAACATAAATTCTCCTATTTAAATTATTGGATATACCTCCTTTTAGGTAGTCCAATTTCCACCCATGACTCGTTTAACTCTCATCGGACCCTAAGTCCTCATTGAGAGTTTGACAAATTACACATACCTGGCTTGGATCATAGCATTGACCGTTTTAATACCTTGCACTTTTAACTGCTAATTAAAAGAAACGTAAGCCATACCTTTTCTTCCTGTCAACACAAAACTTGACAAGCGACCATTAGTCATTATTGTCAAATGATGATAATATCACCGTTTGACCCGTTTGGCCTAAATGACCTTTTCATTATTGTGAGATGATATTTATTTGCCATCTCACTCATTTAGTCGTTTCAGCTTACACCATATGATCTTATTACTTAAAAGTTGTTTCTTAATTCGTTCGACCCATTATGGCTTACGCATAGGGTGTCTTTTTCAAAACTCATTGTTTATTCGTCAACTCGTGACCTGATTACTATTTTACCCTTTTACCCATTCTGGTTTACACCATAAGGTAACTTTCAAAACTCCTTGTTTATTCATCATCAAATATGGTTTCTTACTATTTTCACTTGTTCTGATCCGTATCATTCCGCGTCGGAACATCACATTTGAAATACTAATTTACCTTGTTCTTAACCAATACAATAAGTAGGTGTTCTACTGGAAGGAGTAAGCTTTATTTACCTTGCATCCGATTATGATTTTCCACGTATTTAATCCGTTTAACCTGCTTCTTCTCAAGCTTCCACCTAGATTGTCAAGCATCAAACTATCATTTATCATTGGCAAGATGGTTAGATTAGTCATCATTTATCACGACTATCCCGCCTTACGCATTTTATATCAATGTTACCATTTGTTCTTATTATAGGTCAGATGACTTTTAAAAATCAACTGCCTATTAACACATGCAAATGCACAAATAAGTTGAACAAATCATTTAGACAATTCGTCAAATACCTGGTAGGCGTTATTTTTAGGCTACCACTTTAACTAAATTCCCAACCAAATTCATATCATTTCTTTCACTTTTACAAGTTCGAGCGATTATTAACATCAAGTTAACTTAGCTTCCAATTATAAATGCTAATTTATCCATTCATTATGTTAAAACTAAGGATTTTCATCTTTATGTAAAACTCATTTCATCATACTACTAGACATTAGTCCGAATACCTACTATACAACATGATTTCAAGTACCATTTAACATTGACATACATCAATTTCATCATATAATACAAAATCCATTTCACGTCATGTATGATCACTTACTCGAATCTTTAATTTGTTCAAGAATCTTACACATACATACAAGTATGATGATCATAAACACTCATATATCATCAATTTCAATATATTCAAAAACCCACTTCACATAGCAGTATATATTTAAAACTTTCACTTAGGGTTTGTTCCTAAGCAATTATACATCTCTTAACTTACTTAATTTCTAAAATTCATACATGGATTGAATTCCATGAAATCTACCTACATTCATAATATCACCAAATTAAGATTTTTGACATACCTTATGATCCCTTAGTTTAGGTGATCATTAATATGCGTTCATGCACGGATTTGGTGTCCAATCTCCCTTTCAATTTGATGATTTTAGATGAACAAGGGTTTTGCTTCCCTTGTTCTCCTCCTAGTTGTTACACGCACACACACACACACACACACACTTAGTGTGAGTTGTGTTTTGTTTTAATCTTGATTATTTAATTTTTAGCTTTTCCCCTTTTGGTCCTCATGTTTGAGATTTTAATTATAGATGAATACCATCCAACATTAATCACTAACAATACTAATAATCAACTAGGTTAATTATTCCTAGTTATTTTGTTTACGGGTTAACTTTTACCACTAACGGTATTTTACCTGCTCCATCCCCAAATTAACTTGGTTTTAATTTTAAAGTTCATTTTTGGGGTGTTACATAAAAAGGCTTTTCTGGTTAGGGATCACATTCACAAAACGTAATATCACATGTGCATGAACCATGATGTATATTCGACATGCAACATATATATTAACCATGAAAGTGCAGGAAAATAAAAGAAGGTGATTCCAACTTCATCCCAAACCGGGACCCATCCACTTGAACCACCATTGTTCAACCATCAAAAACATGGAATGACTTAGGCTTCACCCAAAAATTGGGCCCATCCACCCAAGCTGTTCCTAATGTTTGTCTAACCCCACATTTGGGGATCCCAAAATAAACAAAAAGGTTAATTGTTTTGAGGCATAACTACCACAACCAAAAAAGCTTCATAAAAAATAGTGCTTCGGCATACTCATCACATCCTTCATTGTCCTATACTTCTTCCTAGCTCTGAAGATCCCAAGCCTTCACATCAAACCCATCAGCTAAATCCTCCTCTACCATCTGGATCATGGATTGAAGAACGCTCAGAGCAGCAGATCTTTTGGCATTATCAACAATTTGTTGCACCTCTTTGGCATGCACTGCCTTAAGATTCTCGTGCTCTTGCTACCGGGAAACGAATTCCAAGCGTTGTTTCACCATGTGGCTCAACCTAGCAGCAGCAAGCTTTATCATATCTTCAATCTTTTTAGCAAGTTCTTCAACCTTTTTCTCAGAAGCTTCGAGATTGGCAATCAATTTAGCTAGGCCCTGTCAAATTCTAGAATATTAAAATATGTTAAGGATCCTGAAAAATGTCTGGGATCTTGAAAATTTTACTTACCAAATTTTGCAGGGATTTAAGCTTCTTGGTGATCTTAGCTGACTCCATGTTGTCAAAGGCCTCAAAATGTACCACCTCGGTGGCCTTTCTCTCCTTGCTCGCAGAGGCCTTGGAGCGAAGGTTGGGGATCATGGGTTTGACAGAGATAGGCGTGGGCTCCTTCTTCTTGACCACAACGGATCCGGAGATGAACTTTTTTAGGTTAGAAAGGTCGAACTATGTGCTAACTGTTGGGATTCCTACAAAAAGACAAGACTAGTTAGGATCTTTGTAAAGTAAAAATTAAGTTATGAAGTGTTCTTGCAAGAAGACATGTTGGATTCTAAGAAGTGGGAGTTAAAGCTGGCTTCGCTGATGGTGGACTCATGATCGAACTTCTTCTCTGCGATAGGTATCTCTAACAAAGCTTTGATCTTTTTCTAAGTATCACTTCTAGGAGGTGCCTGATCAGAGAAATTGGGAGTTGTACAAATCAATAAAGTACTTAGAAAGAGTTATAAAGATCAAACCAAACAAAGATCCTAACAATATCTTACCCTTCTTCACCATTCAAGCGGAAAAAAGGTGGCTGTCAGGTTTAGTGTCCCTTCTTACAAAGAAGAATTTCTTCCTCTAATCCCCATCACTTTAAGGGCTTTCGGGATTAAGTGAGTTTGATTGGGTTTCAGTTGGAGTAGAAAATAGGAGGAACCATGGGTTCTAACCATATACACACAAGCAAGTTCAGGAATGCTAATGTTTAGAGAGTGGCTATGGTTCAGGTTCTCTAAGGTCAACGGATCCTCTAGAGCATCGCCATAACTTAGGAATAGGAAAGGGGCTTTCAGGATCAGGTGAGTTTGATTGGGTTTCAGTTGGAGCAGAAAATAGGAGGAACCATGGGTTCTAAGCTTATACACACAAACAAGTTTAGGAATGCCAATGTTTAGAGAGTGGCTATGGTTCAGGTTCTCTAAGGTGAACATGATCCTCCATAACATCGGCATAACTTAGGAATAGGAAAGCTTGGTGATTTCAAAGAACTCCGTAATGAGAAGTGGAAACGGGTAGGTCAGGCCTAAGGTGAAGGGATAAAAAAGGAAACAAACCCATTTTTTAAAGACAAAATCAACTTTGAGCTCCAAATCGAAAGCCCTAATTTTGGTGTTTTATGGGAAAACACCAGAAGATTTCAGGTTTTCAATGTCCGAATCATCAAAAGAACAACGTTCTTACTCATAGGTTTCCAAGATCCCTTGATAGGTGAACTCGAAGGAAGCAGAACGTGTCATCTTTTTCCCCATAAATGAAATGCAAGTAAAGTAATAAAATTAGGGAAAAGAGAGAAAACTAACTTGCGAGTTCTGAAGTCGGAAGGATTAAATGAAGAGAGGAAAAGGATGATGGTTATAATGGCGAGAAGATAACGGTCTAATCATATGGGTTACCAGGTCATGTTTTATCAATTACCTCATCTCTTTATCACCGTTAGGAATTTGACTTTAAAAAAACTTTACATCTATAAGTAACAATTGTAAAATTTGGGGACAATTGTTAGGGGTTAATATACGGCTCGGATTCTGGACTCTTTAGATACTTTGGTATCCTTACAGAATTAAGGATCCTGAGTTTTGGTCATACTAATCCTTGTTTTTGTTCTCCCTTGTTATTATGCACGGGTAAGGCTGAAGCTAATGGCCCTTTAGATTGGTCTTCCCAAAAAGTTGCAAAAGAGGTTAAAAACGTGTCAAATACGTGAAGAAGACCCACAATGGTCATTTTAAAGACTGACTAAGTCATCTGAAGATCCTGGATTTATCAGAGACGTGGATAGATTTTAACTTTACATTTGTACTATAAATAGAACAACTTATATGACCTAGGAACTCACTTGAACACTCACACAAAATTCTATAATGCTTAGCAATTGTCAGCTACTCCACATTGTAAACATTTCATCCATTTTTAATAAGATCAGAGCTAGGAAGTTGTTAGCTCCAGGGGTTTTTGTGTGGCGATCATCTTTCGAGATATAAAGGGATTTTCACAATTGACATGCGTCAAATGCAACATATAAATTGTATCTAATACGGTATAAAATCAACCTATTTTAGTAATAATGTTGGAAAAGTGTGTTTCTTTGTATACTTTTGATTTTCAAGATAAAAAGAACTTAAATGTACAAAAGGAACGAATTAACAAAAAAATCCAGCATAACTATGAAAGATGGGAAGACAACACCCTATACCAACCCTCCGAGCTTCACCCCAAGATCGAAACAACAAATCGAAAGTTTGGTACGTGACCATGCCTAGTCAACTGTCACACCCCGAATTTCCAACCAAACACCGGAGGGCCCGGGTGGGGAATATCGTGACGTAAGTTGATATCATTATAGTCAATTAACACAACACAGAGCAAGTCTTAGAGTTTAAATTACTATTACAAACGAAAAATGTTCAAAGTGCGAAAATAATATACAGATGGTTTGTAACTAAAGATCCATAGGCGGATCGTAAAATATACAAAAGATGAACATCAGATTTTAGGACAGATCTACGGATTTGCAAGATCCTCTTATATCAATACCAAGCAGCTTCCAGCCTATTTCGTATTGTGCCTGCAACTTAGTCTTTTGAAAATACGTCAGCTTTCGCTGGTAAATACAATTAACTGACTCGTTTTGAAAACATTTCCAAAATTTATCTAAGTGCACAAGGCATGAAAAATATTTTATAACTTGGGAAAGTTATGCTTATAACCTTGTTCACAGAGTCATATGTTTGTCAATACATATGGGGTCTAGTATAGAAACTGAGACATGATTAACTGACACACCACTTATGATCCCACGAAGGAGTTATCTCCAACTTGTCGGTAAAAATATTTTAGCATTCGCATATGTCGGGTGTACGCCTACACCCCTTGCTTTGGTTGTGGCCATTAGTAACTTAAATGAGCCGAAGATATCCAGGACACGGTCGTTAACCCCCAATGTTTAAGTTATCAAACAAAACTGATCAAAACAGAATATGCGGATTTACTAGCCACAATCTGCATTCGATTGATGCCATTTCCAACCAAGCAGTAATAATTTACCGTAACCCAAGCCCGTATAAGGAAAATAAGTCAAGACTATTTACCTGAGATAGCACTTGATTTAAATGCAAGTTTATATTAACTCGGTCATTTAGTCAATTAGATAAGTGCAGATAGCATTTACTGGAAGGCTTTAGTCTGGAATAATGGCATAAGCTAACCAATTAGAATGCTAACGGTCCTATTTAAGTCATAGACTTAGACCGACTAGCTTAAAGGATAAAAACAGTACAATACGCTAGATTAAGTGATGACCAGATAGAATGTAGTTTAAACCCAACAAGTAGTTAAGACTTTTATGTCATGGGTAAACAATTAACATTCTGGAATTTGAGATTAAAATGATAAGTTTAAACCCGTTTTGGTTAATTTTCGTAAACTAGTTATATATACTTAACCGTACGCATATAAGCGATATCGGATAACCGGATGAGTCATAAAAAAGTTCTATATTTCATTATACCTTCTATAAGTTGTAATATCAGTATGAAATCAACTTATATGCCCATTGAGGTTTTAAAACGAAACTACACCTTATAAGGCGTTTTGACCTTTATGTGTCGTATAAAAGGAACTTGCATGTATTCTGATGTTATGCTCATAAACATTCTGGAAAATAATTAAATTGTGATATATTATCAGTAAGAAGTCACACATAATTGTGATTTATGGTTTAAGACCAAACTATGCACCGAAAGGGCATTTTGGTCTTTTAAAAGCATAGTTTACAATATTATAGTAAATTAGTTTATGATTAGAATATTAATAACATAATATGTTAATTACATTAACATATCAGTAGGTAATTCATTTGCAAGTTCGTTGTTGATTAAAACCTTGTTTTATGTAAAAAGGGCATTTTAGTCAAAATTGACATTTTAGCGAAACTTATGCATTAACTCAAATTATGATTATGATCAAGTAATATAACCTCAGAGGGTTATGATACACTGTATTACGATCATAATGCGACTATAAGTCAGAAGTTAACTAATCTAAGTCGTGTCAGAATCGAAAGTCAAAGCAGAAGTCAAACTTCACGACTTTCAGTTGCGAACCGACCCTAGGACTGGAATTGACGAACCGAACATGTCCCCACATGTTCTAATAATTATTACCAACTTGTTTAAGTGTCAAAAACATGTTTATAACATATATAAAATCTACCTGTTTGACTTTTTAAAACATAAACTTTGACCCGTCAAATTGACCTAGTAAATGTGATCCTTAGGAGGTGCCCTTTTAAGGGATTAATACCTTCCTAATTACGATCACTTAGCCATTTTCATTTCGAACAACGTCTGGACCATAATGGTCTTAACCAAAAGTCAAGGCATTTGTCGAAAATGCTTGACTTTTGGCTATTAAAAGCCTATAAAAAGAAAAGAGCAGAGATAGAACACTTACAAGTGATCGAAGGGAAACTTAGAACTCAAAGGGAAGCTCCTAAATGGTCAGGAACTTTCAAGAGTGTAATAGAGAGGAGAAAGAGTGAATGAGCAAAGAATGAGGTGAACTAGTGGGTTATTTATAGTGCAAGAAGGTGTAAGAAGATGGAGCCAAGTGTTAGGGGTGTTGTAGGATCTTTACAAGTGTCTAGCAAGGTGTCAAGAGCTGCAAAGGTGTGGTAATTTGCAGGCTAGGTGGCAACTTGACATAAAATTGGGGTTTTGACACATTTAATCCCTCAAAAATAGTTTTGTTACATGTCATGAATTCTCCCTTCACTGATTTTCTATGACATAATTTCACAACTAGTTCTTTTTGTTCAACACGAGATGTATTGAAGAAGAGTACGAATAACTGAACACTAAGGGGTGTCACACTAGGTGTTTTTACGACTTATAAGTGTTTACTAGCTTAAACGTGAAAGATACGAACACTTATGGTTTCATGGGTTAAATTACCCAAACTAGTAAGGTTAAAGGTTCGGTGAAGAAGCAGAATGCTCAAGGATGGTAAATTAAGAGATATCCCGTCACCCAGAAGTTGTTTAGGTCGAGAAACAACTTGTTTAAACAAGTAACACGAAAATAATGAAGTCTAGGGGCCTTAGGGTCATTTACTGAAAGTTAAAATGAAGAAAAATAGAGGCTTCTAAGCCTCGCCGTAGGCTACGGTCGACAGACGGTAGCTTACGTTCAATGTAAAATCCATACAACAGCTTTATACCGTAGTTTACGATCCTTGACCGTAAGTTACGGTTAAGCTTATGAAAATTTTATGATTTTGCATATGTTTGAGTGGCTAACTCATTTGAGGTATGATCCGAGGGAATGTACACGTGGCAGTATATTACCGGACGTGAATTTTACGAGGTGTTACATCCTCACCCCCTTAAAAGAAATCTCGAGATTTTATTAAAAAAGTGAGGGTACTTTTGTCGCATAGTGGATTCAACCTCCCATGTATACTCAGGGCCTCGAAGGGCATCCCACTTAACCTTTACAATAGGTATAAATTTCCTTTGGAGCTTTTTAACCTGTCGATCCTCGATCGAAATTGGTTTCTCAATGAACCTCAAGCTTTTATTAATTTGCACATCTTGATGTGACATTGCTAGCGACTCATCGATTTGTATTATCTTATCCATGGTCTCTAGGACAATTTCAGGTCTAGACAGTTGGGCTTCCCCAACTTCAGCCCAGCAAATAGGCGTTCTACGTTTTCTTCCATACAATGCTTTGATGCTTGTATGATAACTATTATTATAGGAGAATTTTATTAGGGGTAAGTGGTCATCCCAACTTCCACCTAAATCAATCACACACGTTCTAAGCATGTCTTCCAAAGTTTGGATAGTACGCTCACTCTGTCCATCAGTCTGCGAATGGTAAGCTGTACTAAAGTTTAATCTTGTGCCTAAAGATTGTTGGAAACTTTTCCAAAAGTGAGATGTATATCTAGTATCTCCATCAGATACAATAGATACCGGCACACCATGTAGGGACACAATCTTGTCCACATATAGCTTGGCCAACTTATCAGAATTATAAGTTTCTTTAATTGGCAAGAAATGTGCTGACTTAGTCAGCCTGTCCACAATAACCCAAATCGTGTCATTACCACGTTTGGTCTTAGGTAACTTGTTAATCAAATCCATAGTTACCATTTCCCATTTCTAAGTGGGAATCTCAAGCTTTTGTAGAAGTCCTGACGGTTTCTGATGTTCGGCTTTAACTTGCGAAACGTCAGACACTTAGCTACATAAGTGGCTATGGATTTCTTCAAACCCATCCGCCAATAATTCTTTTTCAAATCTCATACATCTTGTCACCACCTGGGTGAACTGAGTATCTCGAATTATGTGCTTCTTGGAGGATTAGATCTCTAAGTCCTCCAAAGATTGAAACCCAGATTCTGCCATTAAATCTAAAGATTCTGTCCTTTCTAGACACTAACTGATCAACAGTTCCGCCTAATCCTTCATTAGAAATATTAGCTTTTAACAGGGCTTGCTTTTGTGCATCTAATAGCTTCTCATTCAAGCTATTTCTGAGCTCAATGCTCATGGCGTTAATCCTAATAGGCTTAACCCTTTCCTTACGACTTAAGGCGTTAGTAACGACATATGCCTTGCCGGGATGATAGCGAATTTCACAATCATAATCATTAAGTGTTTCCACCCAGCGGCGTTGTCGCATGTTCAAATCCTTTTGATTGAACAGATGTTGGAGACTCTTATGATCAGTCTATATAATACAATTTGTGCCATAGAAGTAGTGTCTCCACAACTTAAGTGCATATACAACAGCACCCAATTCCAAATCATGGGTGGTGTAGTTCCTTTCGTGCACCTTTAATTTAGTGATGCATTAAGCAATCACTTTACCTTTTTGCATTAGCACACTACCCATGCCAGTGTGTGAGGCATCCAAATAAACGACAAAATCCTCAATACTCTCAGGTAGAGATAACACAGGAGCATTGCTCAACTTGTTTTTAAGAATTTCAAAAGATTCTTGTTGTTTTGGACCCCAGTCAAACTTGACATTCTTACGGATCAAGGTAGTTAAAGGAGTGGCTATCCTTGAAAAGTTCTCAATGAACCTCCTATAATAACCAGCCAATCCTAAGAAACTACGAATCTCTGATGGAGTTTTGGGTACTTCCCAATTCAATATGGATTCAATCTTGGCGGGATCCACTTGGATACCACGCTCACTTACAACATGTCCAAGAAACTGGACTTCTCTAAGCCAAAACTCGCACTTAGAGAACTTAGCATAAAGTTTCTCTTGTCTTAGCAATTCTAGGATGCACCGGAGATGTTTCTCGTGATCAACTTGATTACGAGAGTAGATAAGTATGTCGTCTATGAAGACAATGACAAACTTATCTAGATACGGCTTGCAGACTCTGTTCATGAGATCCATGAATGTTGCAGGTGCATTTGTGAGCCCAAAAGGCATCACCAGAAATTCATAGTGGCCATAACGGGTCCTGAAGGCAGTCTTGGGAACATCCTCACTTCTAACCTTCAGTTGATGGTATCCTGGTCTCAAATCGATCTTAGAGAAGTAACTAGCCCCTTGAAGTTGATCGAAAAAGTCATCGATCCTGGGCAGAGGATAACGATTCTTGATTGTTATCTTGTTTAGTTCACGGTAATCAATGCACATCCGCATTGAACCATCCTTTTTCTTAATAAAAAGGATAGGAGCTCCCCAAGGTAAGGAACCAGGCTGAATGAAGCCTTTCTCTAAAAGTTTGTCTAATTGTATCCTCAATTCCTTCATTTCAGTCGGTGCTAACCGATACGGAGCTCTTGCAACAGGTGCCACTCCAGGTAGGATGTCAATCCTAAACTCTACTTGCCTATCTGGAGGTAGACTCGTAATTCTTCTGGGAAACATCAGAATATTCCGAGATGACTGAGAGGTTTCAATCTTTGGCTTTGGCTCGATAATAGTTACTTATGCCATGTAAATGACACAACTTTTTCCCAGACACTTGGATGCCTTAAATAATGACACTTTGTCTGGCGATCCATAGTGTGAATCTCCAAGAATGGTGAGCATTTCACAAGATGGGGTTTTAACTTCGATGAGTTTCTTATCACATGCAATGCGGGCTTGGTTATGAGAAATAGGAATTGAATGATACTTAATGGATATAAAACATCCATCAATAATGGAAGATGCTGCTTCTATGGTTCCGTCAGCAAGTTTTACCTCATAAGTTATGTCTAGGGTTCTTATGGGTAAATTTAATAGTTTGCTAAACTTATGGTCTACAAATGATTTATCTTCACCCGAATCAAAAAGAACTCTAGCATATACGTTATTAATGACGAATGTACCTGTTATGATGTTGTTGTCATAAACAGCCTCTCTAGCATTCATCTGAAAGGCCCGAGCATTTCCTTTCTTGACCTCTCCAGGCTTTGCATTGTTACTCTTCGGATTCTTAGGGCGGTTAGTCTTAATATGCCCTTTTTCATTACAGTTGTAGCAGACGGCATCCTTAAGATCCTTGCATTCTAGGGTCTTATGCCCCTTTTTCTTATAGATACCACAAGGCTTAGCCTGTGGTTCAGAATTGCACTGTCCCCAGTGCCTGCGGTTGCAAGTTTTGCACGTCAGTTTCTCACTCGACCTATCTTGGTTCCTTTTGAACCCGAATCTCCCCTTATGCTTCTTGTTAAATCTTTGGAGTTACCATCCTCTCTCTTCCTCTTCCGGTTAGTCTCAGTTTTGATTGACTTTTTTCTCACCAAATCCAAGGTGAGAGAGAGAGAGATAGGTCAATAGCAGACCTATAAGTAGTAGGTTGAGCAGCCTTCACCATGCCTTTAATCTCTGGTGCTAACCCATTTATGAAACGCGCAATGTGTTTGGGTTCAGGTGAAATCAAATAAGATACTAATCTGGTAGGGAATTAAAGTCGGTAATATACTTCCGACAGTACAGGTTTTTCATTGTAAGAGTCAGAAAATCTGACTCTATCTTCTCTACCTCATGAGGTGGACAGTATCTTTCCTTAACAAGGTCTGCAAACTTGGTCCATCCCAAGTTATACAGGTATACCTTACCTTTTGACTGGACCATAGCCTTCCACCATATTAGGGCATTGGGATACAAACTCCACCGCATCCTTATCAGCACAACCGCTGATATCTACTATGGTTTCCATTTCGTCGAGCCATCTTAAGGCTTCTATAGCACCTTTTTCTCCATTAAAATCTCGGGGCTTGCAGGAGAGAAAGTATTTATAGGTCCATCCGTCTTTAGAAGAATGGGACATCATAAAACTCTAGTTTCTTTGGTTCACTCTTCACATTTGATGAGTGAACAGAGCTCTCCTTTTGAGCTGATGATGGTGGAATAGATAAAGGTTTGGAGCGAGTAGCACTCGTTTCCTTAAATTTTTCCATGGCCCTTTCCATGGCCTTTCCAACAGCTACATCAATGCGAGCTTGGAAATCATCATTATTGATGGCTATATTTCAGCGTTGTCAGTATTATTATCACGGCGACTACTTTGTGTCTCATCTGAATTAGCCATCTCTGGTGTTTTGGTACTAAATACCAAATTAAACTTACATTAGCCATGGTATTAATAGCCATATAGGCTGTAAAGTTTGGATACATATAAATCTTGTGCCTTTTTGAACCAGTGTGTATAGAATCACAATTGTCAGGCTTAACATTTAAACGAATGTTCTTTGAGATATTTAGTTATATTTGGCCTAGGTCTCAAATGGACCATAAAAAGGCTTTCTAAATTTGGACGTAGTCCATATACTATTAGACAGTGGATCATAAAGTCACAACTACCATGGTCATATTTGACACTATAATATGGCCCGTAGGCAAAACAATATAATAAATCAAATAACATCTCTTAAGGTGTTAAGATAGGTAATCATCGTACTGATGATATTAGTCATGATCTCATTGATCATATAGACTATGAGGCTTGAGCATAGCTCACTACCTCAGACAGGGAACCATAAGGTTACAACTGCCATTGTCTTTATTGATAACATAGAATTGGCCGAAGGCAGATCATCACTAATGGATGTTAAATTATGGCTCGTAGGCACTTCATCACTAATGAATTTTTAATTATGGCCCGTAGGCACTACATCACTAACGGATGTTTAATTATGGCCCGTATGCACTTCATCACTATGGATGTTTAATTGTGGCTCGTAGGCACTTCATCACTAATGGTTGTTTAATTATGGCCCGTAGGCACTACATCACTAATGGATGTTTAATATTATGGCCCGTAGGCACTACATCACTAATGGATGTTTAATTATGGCTCGTAGGCACTACATCACTAATGGATGTTTAATTATGGCCTGTATGCACTACATAACTAATGGATGTTTAATTATGGCCCGTAGGCACTACATCGCTAATGGATGTTTAATTATTATCATCGCATTGATGATACTAGTCGGGATCAAATTTGATCACATATTCGATACAAGGTTAGGATCTAGTCCATTACCTACACGGCTAGTGTGGTTCCTCAAATCACACTACCAGGAGTATTAACATTACTTGAATGTTAACAGAGAATTATCTTAATGGTCGATTAATAGTCACGGCCGCATTGACCATAACGACTTGGAGGCTTGAACATTGTCCACCACCTATGGATAGAATGATTAATCTTCCTTAACTATCATGATAGAAGGCTCTTCAATCTTAACTATCTTTTATAGTTTGGCCAATTAATATCGACATTGCCATTTGGCTAATCAAAACCATTAAGAAGATCTTTGAAATTATATAGCAGATCATAAATTTCGAGTTAAAATCGAGACGATCGCTTGAAGAGGATGTAATGATTACACACACACACAACACACACACACATATATATATATATAATTCCAAATATTTCATTAAATGACAATTGGAAATTACAATACTTGAAACAAATAAAACTAATTGTCCATGAAAGGACTAAAAGAAAAAAACATGTCCACATAGGGACTTAAAGAAATAACAATGTCTAAGGAGTGACTAAAGAAAAGATTATAGAACTTAAACTTAAAAAAAATAAAGTAGAAGAAACTATATTTGTCCTTCTTTCCCTTGGCTAACTTGGAAAGTTTCTTGAAAAACTTATTCGTCTTTTTCTCCGTCTTCTCCGCCTGTTGTTGTATTTCCTTCATCCACACCAAGGCTTCATTAACGGCCTCAAGAGGTGGCGGAGGTTGTGGTTGAGGCACAATAGGATACTGGTACCCATAACTTGGGTATCTAGTACGTGCATAAACAGGTGGAAAGGGAGATGGGTAAAGTGCATTATGCATGACCGCTTGCATATAAGGGTCATGTGATAGCGCCTGATAATCTAAGTTTATCGGCGTACTTGGTTTAAAAGGATCATACTCAGATGTATCTGGGTATGTAGGGATAGGGTTATTAAAACCCAATGGTGGTGGTTGAACCACAAGTGGTGGTGTTAATTCCACCACAGATGAAGTATTTGAGGGTCCACCCATTTGTGGGTCCTCAGGAATGGTAGGGTAAGTTTTGGGCAATGGTGGTAGCGAACCCAACCGTAGTCACGCACGTACCGATATACGTGCTCCACTTTTCCTCCTTGGTGGCTCAGGTGGTGGCTGAGGTTGCTCCACCGGTTCTTTGAACGTCTTCCTGTTTAGGAGGCGGTGTTGGAGAGTGGTACGAAGGAGTGTTAACAAAAGTGAATTGACTCCAATATTGGTCCCATTCATTAGGACCTTGATAAGGCGATCCTACATAAGAGTTAGAACCGCTAGAGATTTCAACGGGGTGCCCATGCGATCCAACGAATTCTGATCAGCTGGTGGTGGGTTAAAATAAAGATCAGGGTTAAACTCTTCATGATAAGAGTGTGAGTGAGAATGGTGAGAGTGGTGAGAATGATGGGAGTGATGAGAATGGTGTGAATGGTAAGAGTTTTTGGAGTGTGGGGGCGAGTATTTATGGGAGACAGAGTGTCTTGCTAGTTGCAAGGAGATGAATCTCCCGAATCTTGGTAGGAATTTGAGTTGTGAGGTTGTGAAGGGATGCGCCCCGATGGTCATCCCCTCATTGGACCTTTTCCTCTTTCACTTTGTCCTCTGAATCTTGGCGGCATTTTCCTATTAAAATCAAGTCAAAATAATAATAATAACTTGATATGAAATGAGAAATCCTAGGTCAAAGCCTAGACTCGGAAGTCTAAGGAATGTGCTATTGTGTAATGTTTAAGATTAAACACAAAAGGCTAGTGTTTAATTCTCTCAAACGTTGGCTCTGATACCAACCTGTCACACCCCGAATTTCCAACCAAACACCGGAGGGCCCAGGTGGGGAATATCGTGACGTAAGTTGATATCATTATAGTCAATTAACACATCACAACGGAAGTCTTATAGTTTAAATTACTAGTACAAACAAAAAATGTTCAAAGTGCGAAAATAATATACAGACGGTTTGTAACTAAAGATCCATAGGTGGATCGTAAAATATACAAAAGATGAACATCAGACTTTAGGGCAGATCTAAGGATTTGCAAGATCCTCTTATATCAATACCAAGCAGCTTCCAGCCTATTTCGTATTGTGCCTGTAACTTAGTCTTTTGAAAATACGTCAGCTTTCGCTGGTAAATACAATTAACTGACTCGTTTTGAAAACATTTCCAAAATTGATTTAAGTGCACAAGGCACGAAAAATCTTTTATAACTTGGGAAAGTTAACCTTGTTCACAGATTCACATGTTTGTCAATACATATGGGGCCTAGTACAGAGACCGAGACATAATTAACTGACACACCACTTATGAACCCACGAAGGAGTTATCCCCAACTTGTCGGTAAAAATATTTTAGCATTCGCATATGTCGTCAATTGACCCGTTTGACTTTTTAAAACAATAAACTTTGACCCGTCAATTGACCTAGTAAACATGATCCTTCGGAGGTGCCCTTTTAAGGGATTAATACCTTCCTAATTACGATCACTTAGCCATATTCATTTTGAACAATGGCTGGACCATAATGGTCTTAACCGAAAGTCAAGGCATTTGTCGAAAATGCTTGACTTTTGCTATTAAAAGCCTATAAAAAGAAAAGAGCAGAGATGGAACACTTACAAGTGATCTAAGGGAAACTTAGAACTCAAAGGAAAGCTCCTAAATGGTCAGGAACTTCCAAGAGTGTAATAGAGAGGAGAAAGAGTGAATGAGCAAAGAATGAGGTGAACTAGTGGGCTATTTATAGTGCAAGAAGGTATAAGAAGATGGAGCCAAGTGTTAGGGGTGTTGTAGGATCTTTACAAGTGTCTAGAAAGGTGTTAAGAGCTGCAAAGGTGTGGCAATTTGCAGGCTAAGTGGCAACTTGAAATAAAATTAGGGTTTTGACACATTTGGTCCCTCAAAAATAGTTTTGTTACATGTCATGAATTCTCCCTTGACTGATTTTCTATGACATAATGACACAACTAGTTCTTTTTGTTCAGCACGAGATGTATTGAAGAAGAGTACGAATAACTGAACGTTGAGGGGTGTCACACTAGGTGTTTTTACGACTTATAAGTGTTTACTAGCTTAAACGTGAAAGATATGAGTACTTATGGTTTCATGGGTTAAATTACCCAAACTTGTAAGGTTAAAGGTTCGGGGAAGAAGCGGAATGCTCAAGTTGGTAAATCAAGAGATATCCCGTCACTCGGAAGTTGTTCGGGTCGAGAAACAACTTGTTTAAACAAGTAACAGGAAAATAATAAAGTCTAGGGGCCTTAGGGTTATTTACTGAAAGTTAAAATGAAGAAAAATAGAGGCTTCTAAGCTCACCGTAAGCTACGGTCGGTCAATGTAAAATCCATATAGCAAATTTAGACCGTAGCTTACGGTCCTTGACCATAAGTTACGGTTAAGCTTATGAAAATTTTATGATTTTTCATATGTTTGAGTGGCTAACTCATTTGAGGTATGATTCAAGGGCATGTACCCGTAGCGGTATATACCGGATGTGAATTTTACGAGGTGTTACATCAGCATGGGGTTGTGCCCTTCAAGATTCCTGATCAGAAGACATAAACAGAAACAGACAGGAGACACGGGGTCGTGTCCCCTTAGGCATGGGCCGTGGTCAACTTTCAGATTTGCATATCTAGGATAGTACACCAAATACAATGGCCACGGGGTCGTGTCGTTGACACATGGGGCCGTGTAATAGACTGATCTGATATACGAATTAAATGAAGACAAAGAAAAAGGAATGCACGGGGTTGTGCCCCGTGGGCACGGGCTGTGTGAATAGTCTGTTTCCAGCTATAAATAGGGTGTTTGGTTTCATTCCAACTCATCCCTTGGCAAACCATTCTCTCACACCTGCCACCACTCCACCATCATCTTCCACCATAATCTTTAGAGTTTAGAGTGTGAGTAGTCTCGGGATCCAAAATTGATCGTAACAACCTTTGTCAAACTATGGCCATGCTTGGTTAATGTCTTACATCACTTGGTGAAGACAAAATCTTTTATGTATTACTTTTGATTTTCAATCTTTGGTTAACTTTTTAATTGGGTTTGTATTAATAACTTTAATAACTAGTTTCTTTGTTTGAAAGTGAATTTTATTCTATCATTCATTCATGTTTCATTGATTCACTCATTCGTGTCTTTACGGTCTATATAAAGCGCGTTACTGCCTGGAAGGTGGTAAGAAGGTTGGTTTGGGTAAGACTCTTGCCTCGTTCAGTGTATAGATCCTGCGAGGACTTGGTTCAAGCTTATTAGGACTTCCTTTGAGGTTGATAGCATCAAATCAGGGGAAGTAAGAATGGCTTGAACCCCTTATTTATAAACTACTATTAAAACTTTAAACCGGTCTTGCGGGACTGTCTCCTTGCTTAGTCAGACCAATATGGCCGAGGGTAACGTTGCCTCCAAAAGAGGGACAACCACATTTTGCATTAATAACTTATTTAATTATCTTTCAATATTCCAGCCTTGTGGTACTGTATCCCTGCTAACTCAGACCAATATGGCTGAGGGTATTGTCGCCTCCAAAAGAGGGGCATACCGCTTTAATCAAGATAATATATTAAAAAACCCAAAGTTCGAAAATCATCAAAGGATACATAAAGAAGGAGTCGGAACCAAGCGATTCTATCGTGTTTATTTGTCTCTTCCATTTTCTTTTGTTTATTTGAATTTACTTGTCAAAACCTTTTCTCAAAGTTTGGGTCGATTAGACATTGACGATTATCTAATATACAAATCTCTTGTGTCCTTGGACGATCTCGGTATCTTACCATCACCATACTACACCAACGATAGGTACACTTGCCCTAGCATGTTGTAGAGAATAATATCGGATACCGTGCATTTTTTTATTTAATACTTGAATAAATGAGTGAAAAGTACCAAAAATATACCCAAAAATTATACTCACACTCCATCACGTCAAGTTTTTTGGTGCCATTGCTGGGATACAAGGATTTTAAGAAAGCTTAAAATCAATGGCCTAATCATTCTTTAATTTTTTGTTCAAATTTTCTGTTCGTTTTTCCAAAAATTCAGTTACAGTAGTTTCACACGGGGCCGTGCTGCATTAACACGGGGTCGTATCCAATCTGCAGTAGCTAAAAACAAAACAAAACTTTTTTCACAGAAGGCTCACACGGGGCAGTGCATATTCGAAACGGGGTAGTGTAAAAAATGCCCAGTACCGAATAAATTATAGTCCTGGACATGGGGCCGTGTTTTCTTGTGAGGGGCCGTGTAAACCTTCTGTCATAAATTTTTTTGTTTCCGAGAACTATGATCTTCGGGGTACTACTAAACAATGGATTATTACATGGGAGATTATGGTTACTCATAATCATCATCGTACCTTTTTTATCCATCAACCTCATATGTAACATATGAGGAACCATGTTTTGAGCTCCAAAATTATGCTTTGATCGGGACAATCCCGCGTTTGAAACATACAAGCCACCACCTAAATTGTACCTAGAGCAGAAAGCTTCATACAAAGTCTCAAGAACCTAGAATTCTTGATCAAGCAATCTCGTGCAAAAGAAGAGGCCATTTGTACCAAAGAGGTAATCATAGAAGAGGTCAAACCTTAAGAGCCAATACCGAAGCACCTACTTGAAGAAAAACCGACACATGAAGATGAAAAATCTGAACCAAGCAATTCGGAAGGTAAGTTCTCAATGGTAAATTTCGAGGAAGAACAAAAAGACCTCCAAGAAATACATATCCTACAATCTTCCAATGAAAATCATAGCTTGGTCCCATCTCATGCTAAGTTTCTAAAAGAGGTAACCACTAATCTTAGCATCCAAGAAATGGCAAGTATTAACTAAACTAAAGACCAAACTTTGCTAATATAAGATGAACAAATTGAATTAAACATAAAACCGGTAATATGTTTCATTCAAAACATCTATATTAGTAACATCTCAATCGACAAAGATCTTTGTGTTAATATAATACCAAGCTACATTTTTGAAAGATTAGGTATTTGTGAATTTCTTCCAATGAAAATTTCTATCATTTTGGCTAATCGAAAAATTAAACATGCTTCGGGAACGGTTGAAGACGTTCTCATTCAAACAAATCAAACAATTGTGCCAACCGACTTCGTCATCTTAGATGATGCTCCACTGGTGCTGGGACAACCTTTTCTCAAAACCCATCAAGCTTTGCTCAAACAAAAACATAAAAATCTTCCCACTTAACTTGGGGCCGACAAGAAAAGTTTTAATATAAATAAATCAATGAAATAACCAATCGGCATTGACGACCCTTGTTGGAAGATGAAGTTGAGCCACCCGATACGGATTAACAAAATGACCAATTCATTGAAGAGGAAATCCCAACCAATCAATCTGCCTCGTCCATCGACCGCGATGACGAACCAAAAACTAAGCCATCTATTGAAGAACCGCCTTCTTTAGAACTTGAAGAACATCCAAAAGGCTTAAAATATGCATTCCTAGACAACCAAGGTAAACTCCCCATGATCATTTCATCGTATCTCACTTGTAAAGAAAAAGAAAATTTGATTAATTTGCTAAAAAAACATAATACGGCAATTGCGTGGAAGTTAATGGATATAAAAGGAATAAATCCTTCCATGTGCACATAAAATTTTAATGGAAGATGATTACAAAGCGGTAATTCAACTACAAATAAGAGTTAATCCTAATGTCCAAGAAGTTGTAAAAAAGGAAGTAATAAAAATCTTAAACGCCGGACTCATTTATCCAATTTCCGATAGTCCTTGGGTTAGCCCTGTCCAAGTTGTACCAAAGAAAGGAGGAATGACGGTCATAACCAACGAATATAACGAACTCATACCAACATGAACCATAACCGAATGGAGAGTTTGCATCGACTATAGAAAACTCAATGAAGCTACAAGAAAAGACCAGTTTCATTTACCCTTCATTGATCAAATGTTAGAACGATTATCTGGTCATAAATTTTATTGTTTTCTAGATGGTTTCTCGGGATATTTTTAAATCCCCATCTCCTCTGAGGACCAAGAGAAAACCACTTTCACTTGTCCCTATGGAACCTTTGCATATCGATGCATGTCATTTGGTCTGTGAAACGCACCTGCAACATTCCCACGTTGCATGGTAGCCATTTTTCACGACATAATAGAAAAACCATGGAAGTCTTCATGGACGATTTTCCTATCTTTGCCGACTCATTTGACCAATGCCTTGACAACCTTGAACGAATGTTGGCAAGGTGTGAAAAGACTAACCTCGCCTTTAATTGGGAAAAATGCCATTTCATGGTCACTGAGGAGATAGTACTCGGTCACAAAATTTCTGATGTAGGAATGGAAGTCGATCGTGCAAAAATTGACACCATTTCTCGACTTCCTCTTCCTTCATCTGTTCGAGCCATTCGGAGTTTCCTAGGACATGCCAGATGCAATAGGCGGTTATCAAAGACTTCTCTAAAATCTCTCGACCTCTAACTAAGTTACTTGAAAAAGATGCCCCATTCATCTTTGACAAGAATTGCATGACAACATTCCTTGCCCTTAAAGAGATGCTAGTCAAAGCACCAATCGTAATCGCACCAGATTGGAAATTACCATTTGAAATCATGTGCGATTCAAGCGATTATGCAGTTGGAGCAGTATTAGGAAAACGAAAAGAAAAACATTTTCATCCCATATATTACGCTAGCAAAACTCTTAACGACGCTCTAGAAAATTACACAACCACTGAAAAAGAACAGGTAGCTGTAGTATTTGCATTTGATAAATTCCGTTCCTATCTCGTGCTCTCAAAAACCATAGTCTACACAGATGACGCTGCCATTCGATACCTCTTCAAAAAGCAAGACCCAAAGCCACGTCTCATAAGATGGATTCTTATCCTTTAAGAATTCGACATAGAAAGAAAAGATAAACGAGGTGCAGAAAACATTGTTGCTAACCACCTGTCTCATCTTGAAGACCCTGCCTTGGAAGGAACTCGAGAAGAACTCATTAACGAAAAATTCCCCACATAATCCTTAGAAATGGTGAAATTTAAAGAAGAATCTTGGTACGCAGATTTTGCTAACTACTTAGCTAGTAGCACTATCATCAAAGGGTTATCCTATCATCAACTAAATAAATTTTTCACAGATGTAAAACACTATTTCTCGGAAGACCCGTATCTTTTGAGAATTTATGCAGATCAACTCGTTCGACGATGTGTCCATGGTTGTGAAGCCAAGCAAATTCTTCACCATTGTCACGAAGGACCATGTGGAGGATATCATGGAATAGCCAGCACCGCAAGAAAGGTGTATGATGCAGGATTTTATTGGCCCACAATACATAAGGACGCTTATGTATTAGTCAAAGCGTGTGATGCATGCCAGCGGGCAGGCAACATATCAAGAAGAAATGAAATGCCACAAAATAGCATCTTATTTGTGAAATCGTTGACGTATGGGGATTATACTTTATGGGATTCCCACCTTCTAGAGGAAACAAATATATTTTAGTGGTTATCGACTACGTTTCTAAATGGGCCGAATCTAAAGCTTTTCCAACCAATGATGGAAGAGTAGTAGTAAAATTCCTGAAAAAGCTATTCTCACGTTTCAGAACTCCAAAAGCCCTAATCAGTGATAGAGGCACTCACTTTTGTAATCTTAGAATGAAAAAAAAAACTCTAACATGATATGGGGTTTATCATCGCCTCTCAACAACATATCACCCTCAAACCAATGGTCAAGCTGAAGTAACAAATCTAGGTCTAAAAAATCCTAAAAAAATGTCGGTCCAAATCGGAAAGAATGGTCAGACAAATTAGACGACGCTTTATGGGCATTTCGAACTTATAAAACACCAATAGGGACCACATCATATAAGCTATGTCTATGGAAAAAAAATTGTCACATTCCAGTAGAAATTGAACACAGCATAATGGGAATTAAAAAATGTAAAGTTAGACAAAGAAATTTCAGGAAAAAAATGCCTACAACAGTTAAATGAGTTAGATGAATTAAGAATTCAAGCATATTCCCACTCTGAAATCTATAAGGAACGCCAAAAAAGAATACATGATAAATATATAAGCGGACCTAAAGAATATAGATAAGGGACCAAGTGCTTTTCCTTAACTCAAGGCTACGTCTCTTTCCGGGAAAACTTAGTCCTGGTGGTCCGGGCCTTTTACCATCACAAAAGTTTACCCCCATGGTGCAATAGATATTAAGCCTCCAAATGGAGAACCATTTAAAGTAAACGGAGAAAGGCTTAAATTCTATGAAGGATTCCTTGAGGAAGAAGAAACAGAAATGGCCTTGGAAGAGGTGGATAAGTAGCAACACAAACACTGACAACTTGTATATATTTGTTTTGTTTTAAATAATCCATCTTGTAGATATATTTCGGAAGAATATAACACGTGGAAAAGTCTACCAACCAGGTAAAACACAAACCCACGAACCAAGTGGACAGAGAAACAATGGCACATAAAAAAAAGAAGAGACACGAGGTCGTGCCTCAAGGCACGGGGCCGTGCCCATCTGCAGACGGGATAAAACCCTTCTTGCAGACCTTTCTTTTCATAAACTGCCACGCCCCGTTTCTCTGCACTCGCCTGATCTCTGCACTCTTTCATGATTCTCTTCCATAATCTCCCAACAAGGTATGTTACTAACATCTAGATTTGTTCAATTTACGCTTTGCATGCTACATAACATCCAGATATAGAGCAAAATCTAGGGTTCTTGAACTAGACCCGTGTTGGTCCAAAGAATCCAAATTTTTTTCATAAATCTTGTTAGTAGTAGATCTTGGTAAGTAAATCATCAAACTATTGTTGAAAAATAAGGCATTTGCAACCACTTTATCAAACCCTTGTTCATAACCGAAAAAACCTGAAATCGAAGGGTATAACGGGTTGGTAAGTGAAAATTGATACTTGGGGTTTGTTTTCTGTGGTACACACCGCACACAAGGGACCAAAAATTTTGGTTTTTCAAAGCCGACACGAAAAGTTGGAAATTTGGGTCAAAACAGTAGCCGACCACGAGGCCGTGCCTCCGTGGCACAAGGTCGTGTCAGTAGACACAGGCAGGCCCAAACATCTGTTTATCATATTTTTGATGTTTTAACCAAGCTTAACTATTTAAATGCTTGTTTTATGTAGGAAATGGCACCACACAAATGGCTCAGGTTCACAACAGAACATTTAACTGTGCGGAGTGGATGGAAATTCTCAAGACTCGTACGGAAGAGCCACCAAGGCAAGTATGCTATGACACCTTGGACACGGTTGGCTAGAGAGACCATTATGACAGCCTCATCACGGGACCTCTTTGGTTATTTCTTGAGGCGCCACTACAGTTTGGTTACGAATTTAATCTTTAATTCCTAAGCACTTTAACCCTCAAGAAAGATATCGAGGATATGTACGATAGTGAAGCTGTGACATTCTGATGTGGTGGTAAGTGGTACGTGATTTTGGTTACGAAGTTTGGTATGGATGTGGGGCTCTATATCGAGGATGATTTTTGTGAGCCTGTCTTCTACGACAACATCTTTGAGTTTCCCGCAAACTCATGCAACATATTTTGGGCAACCATTGGAGATGGGGTTTACAATCCAAGCAATACCAAAAGCACCAAAATTTGAAACCCGCTCATTTGCTACATTCATCGGGTCATGAGGGATATGGCCACCAAAGGATATGGCCACCAATGCTAAAAGCTATGGCTCCCACACCCATATTCTTCGGCGATTCGATAGCCCGGGTCTATAGGGCCTACGTTGGACGCATCCCATGAAGCTTCTCAAACAGGGTAAGCGTCACCCGGGGCGACATCGCACTTTGCCACAGTCTAAACCTCATCGATGAATACGGCAATGGTCTCCTGCGCTTCAAAGATAAAAAGGGGAGGATTTGGAACCCAAACGACCCTGACCAGATCTTCGCAATCGAAGACGACCCGAACCGTCTACGACAGTACTCCGGCTACGCCCTGGACTCATCCTCTCAAGGTGGTGGTGATTTCCCTAACATGCACAACCTTTATAATCTTATGAAAGAATCACTCCAAATCTCCCGCAATGCCCTCACCACGGGCCAAGGCATCAGCACCCGTGTTGGTAGGATCGAGAGGAACATAGCCTCTATGCGCACCGACATTTCCTATATGCGGGAGCACATGGTGTACCGTGGCGAGGACCAAGAGGAAGAGGAGATAGATTCAGACTAGGAGGTGATGGCAAGGTGATGTCAAGAAGGCGACTATCAGGTTAACCTCCCTTCTTTCGTGAAACTATGATGGTTTGCGGGCTGTGACCCATTTTGAACAATTTAATTTCCAAACAATTTACTTTCTATTTTTATTTTTCTGTTTTTGGTTGTGTTGGATGATGAAACAAACAAACGATCGTAACGTAGGATTTCCATTTTTCGTGTTTGTTTGTTGTTGTTGTGGTGTATATAAGCTTACAGGTACCTCGGGATGCTTGGAACCACCAAGCATACGACTCCCCGAACCCGAAGCAGAAAAACACGGCACCCTACCATCTTTTCTAAATTCTAACAGTAGCCTTACACGGAGTCGTGTCTACCTGACACGCCCTCGTGTCCCTCTTACACTGTAACAAATATTTTTTGGACTTGCCACACGGGGTCGTGCTTCCTTAACACGCCCCCGTGCCCACCTTCTGTAAGTTTTCAAAATTTTTCTGATACTGGCACTTTTACCATGAGGTCGTGGCTTTCTCACACGCCCCTTTTCCCAGCTATTGGTTTTTGGAAAATTTGTTATTTTTAACCCACATTTATACATTTAATCAATTTAAACCAACTTTTTGACACATTGAGGACAACGTGTAATTTAAGTGTAAGGGTTTGAATTTGTTTGTCCTAAAAACAAGTCTTACACAAAACTCTACTTGGAAACGCTAAAACACCCCAAACCTTTTTCAAAAACAATTTTTTTAGTTTGTTTTGTCTTTTTTATAGTTTAAGTTAGAAACCAAAATCTAAAAATTTTCAAGTTTTATAAAAGTTTTCAACCGATAGCGTCGTGATAAAAAGAACCATACAAGAAAAATTTATAAAAATGGCATGACAATTCTTTGTAAAATTTGATTGTATATATAATTTCACACTTATACCCATTTTCCCATAAATGTGAGTTTTGAGCCTTTACTGAGCAGTCAAATCTACATCTTTACTAAATGCTCATTCTCGTTTCTTGTGTGACTAGTCGTATGGTTCTTACGAATCTAGAACTTGACAAGACAATACATTTCCGGTCCTTACCAACTAATCCAAGTAAGTATACGAGGGAGGCATTAGGATATTATTTTTCATCTTCTACCTTATTTTCTGTTTTATCTCCCCACCAAAAACAAAAACAAAAACAAAAAAAGCCCCCTAGTTAAACCCCTTTAAGCCTAAACATTTCATTTCAAAAACCAGCAAAAACGCCATTTTGCACAAACTATCCATCAGCCAAAACCAAAATTTTCTTTTCACACTCCTTTATTTTAGTAAAATGCGGATCTTTTGAAAATAATCTGAAAGAGGTGACTTAGCTTTATTCTATTAAAAAATCTATAGTTGCTTGACATAAATAAGCAAAACTATTGCTTATAAATATATAGTTTATAACTAAGTCACAAAATAAATAAATTTTCAAAAGAAAATCGACATTTTACATTTTAGCCACTTTTCAATAAAACCACCCTAACCCTAGCCAATAACCTGCGCTTTTAAAAGTAATCTTGAAATTTATAAAGATTTTTTTAAAAAGGAGGAGGTTTGATTTCTTGTCAAGCATTTGGTAGGAATAAGCCCTACACCGGTATCAAGCGTCTCACTTATACATTTTCGGCCGAGTGTTGAGTGATCACTTGTGAGGTCTGTGAATTTGTATATAGCTAAATAGAATTTTATAAAGGAATGTTATGCCCAAAAATATTTATTTTTTTCTTAAAAAGTGTTCTAAATAAATCATGTCGAATAGGATTGCAAATAATATAAAAACAAGAATAAAAAGAACTTGAATTCCGACACTCTACAAACAAGACCCTAAAACTTCACTTATACCAACTCTATTTGGGTGTGTAAGCATATATTACGGAGTTTTTCTTGAGGGCAAGCAAATATTCAAGTGTGGGGACATTTGATATGCGTCAAATGCAACATATAAATTGTATCAAATACAGTATAAATTAACCCTTTTTAGTACTATTGTTGGAAAAAGTGTATTTCTTTGTATACTTTTATTTTCAGGATAAAAATAGCTTAAATGTACAAAAAGAATGAATTAAAATCAAAATCCAACGTAAGTATGAAAGATGGGAAGACAACACCCTATACTAACCTTCCGAGCTTCACCCCAAGATCAAAAACACGAATCAGAAGCTTGGTACGAGGTCATGCCCCTTCAAGATTCCAGATAAGAAAAAGACAAACATAAAAAGACAAGAGACACGAGGTTGTGTCCCCTTGGGCACGGGCCGTGGTCAACTTCCAGATTTGCATATCTAGGATAGTACAAAAAGTACAATGGCCACGGGGTCGTGCCGTTGACACCCGAGGCTGTGTAGCAGACTGATCTGACATAAGAATTAAATGAAGAAAGAGAAGAAGGAAGACACGAGGCCGTGTGAACAATCTATTTCCAGCTATAAATAGGGGTGTTTGGTTTCATTCCAACTCATCCTTTGGAAAACCATTTCTCTCACACTTGCCACCACTCAATCATCATCTTCCACCATAATCTTTAGAGTTTAGAGTGTGTACTAGTCTCGGGATCCAAGATTGATCGTAAGAGCTTTTGTCAAACTATGGCCATGCTTGAATAATCTCTTACATCACTTGGTGAAGAAAAAATCTTTTATGTATTACTTTTGAGTTTCGATCTTTGGTTAACTTTTGATTGGGTTTGTATTAATGATTAGTTTCTTTATATTGAAAGTGAGTTTCATTCTAGCATTCCTTCATGTTTTGTTAATCCACTCATTCGTGTCATTACGGTCTATATAAAGCGCGTTAACTGCCTAGAGGGGGGTTAGAAGGTTAGTTTGGGTAAGACTCTTGCCTCGTTTAATGTATAGATCCTACGAAGACTTGGTTCAAGCTAATTAGGACTTCCTTTGAGGCAGATAGCATCAAATCGGGGGAAGTAAGAACGACTTGAACCCCTTATTTATAAACTACTATTGAAACTTTAAACCGGCCTTGCGGGACTGTATCCCTCTGACTCAGACCAATATGGTTGAGGGTAGTGCTGCCTCTAAAAGAGGGACATGCCAAATTTTGCATTAATAACTTACTTAATTATCTTTCAATATTCCGGCCTTGCGGGACTTATCCCTGCTGACTCGACCAATATGGTTGAGGGTACCGCCACCTCCAAAAGAGGGGCATGCCACTTTAATCAAGATAATCTCTTAAAAAACACAAAGTGCGGAAATCATCAAAGGATACATAAAGAATGAGTCGGAACCAAGCGATTCTATCTTGTTTATTTGTCTTTTCCATTTTCTTTTGTTTATTTTAAGTTACTTTTCAAAACCTTTTCTCAAAGTTTGGGTTGATTAGACGTTGAAGATAATCTGGTATTAAAAGCTCTTATGTCCTTGGACAAACTCGGTATCTTACCATCACTATACTACGTAAACGATGGGTGCACTTTCCCTAGCGTGATGTAGAGAGTGATAGTCGCATACCGTGCTTTTATAAATTCAAAGCTTGAATAAACGAGTGGAAAGTACCTAAATATACCCAAAAATTATACTCACACTCCATAACGTCACAAATCTTGTGTGTTTGATTACTATTTACTGTTTTCTACCATTAGACATTCTATTTTGATCAGTTTCATGAAGTTTACAACTCATAATTTTGTTTTATAAACCGGTATCCTGAAGTCTACTTTAGGGATCCTGAGACTCTAACTCTCAATTTTGAAGATCACACTACCTCATATTCTTAGATTGGTTACTAAATGAACTTGTTAATTTTTTACCAAAACATTCACTCTGATCTTGTTGGAGGATTCTGCCTATCCCTTGGCTTAGGGATGTACATGGGTAGAAGTGATCATTGTTATCCCCCATTTGGCATAGAAGTTTATCGTCCTTTTGCTAATGAACTTGGATCAATTGTCACATACTATCTCTACTAGGATCCCGAATCTTGTCAAGATATTACGCTTAATGAATGACACCACTTCTTTATCTCTAACTTGAACAAAAACTTCTGCTTCAATCCATTTGGAAAAATAATCGTTCATTGCTAACATGAATACTTTTCCTCTTAGAGCCTTAGGTAGTTTACTAGCTATATCCATTCCCTATTTCATGAATGGCCAAGGGGAAATAATCGGATACATTGGTTTTGTTGGTTGGTGAGAAACGTTGTTATGTCTTTGACAAGAATCAACTTCTGAGAACAACTCAGAGGATCATTTCTCATAGTAGGCCAATATTATCCTATCCACAAGATCTTTGAGAATAATGCTCTACCCCCATGTGATTTCCACATTCTCTTTCATGAATATCCTTTATGACTTCTTGCATCTCAAGATCTTCCGAACATCCCAAATAGACTTGCAACCGATTTTCTATAAAGTATATCATGTAATATAATAAAATGATATACCCTCATGTGAAAAGCTCTGGGATTCTTTTCGTCCTTTGGGATTTCTACATCTTGTAAAAATTTTAATAGGTAGGATCCAGGAGCCTTTGTCTGGGTCGGGATCTTGGATTCAAGGTCTTCTGTATTTGCGACTTCATTTCTCTTGTATTCTATGGCATCAATTGTTGGGCTCATGATATGTATGATTGGGATTCTGACCCTAATGGTATCCTGAGAGTCGATCCAAGGTTTGCTAAGGCATTGGCCTCAGCATTATCTTCTCTAGTCCAGGATATCGAATGCTTCCTTGAGATCCCTGATATGATCCTTGGCCTTCTTCGACTTAACCATCATATCATCAATGTAGACCTCCATGGTGTCCCCCACTTTGTCTTTAAACATCATGTTCACTAGCCTCTGGTAGGTAGTACCTACTTCTTTTAAACCAACGGGCTTAGCAATATAACAATAAATACTTATTGGAGTCATGAATGTTGTTCTTCTTGGTTCGAAATTTCAATTTGGTTTTGTTGGAATCATGATAAATCGTCCAAAAAAGTCAGAATTTCATGACTTTCTGTGGCATCGACCATCGAATCACTGTGTGGCAATGGAAAAGGATCCTGGGGACAACCTTTGTTTAGATCAGTGTAGTCAACACAAACTCTCCTACAAAGTAAAAGTTCAAAATTTTGGGCTGCAATGGAGTGGTTGTATCCTCCACCGGTCACTTCGAATCTGACTTCATCTTCTCAATCTCCCTCATCAGCATTTGATTAGTTTCCTGTTGTTGATCCATCTCCTGCTTCATCTGAGAGAGCATGATGATGACTTCATCATTTGAGATAACAACTGGCCCTTTAGAGGGTATCCCAGATCTAAAAGAAGTATGACAAGCGAATGTAGTCTTTTTGATCCGTTGTCATTCTTTTTCTAGAATGTTGGAGGAGGAGGAGGAAAAGGGTTGCTTACTCTAGAAGAAGAAAATGGGATCTAAGAGGAGGTTCATTTAAATTTGGATGCCATTTAAAAAAAACTTTGAAACGTAAAGATTGAATGCAAATTTCAACAAGTATTTGTGAATAATAAGCACCACTTGCCCCACGGTGGCGCCAAATTATTTTGATAAAAAAATTAACAAGGTAGTTTAGTCATCAAACTAGAATATGAGGTAGTGTACTTTCGGGATATTTTCAATGAAAATGAAGAACAAAGCAGAAAAATGACACAGGATATTATAAGGAAACCCTTAACCCCTGGGGATCTCCGACAAAAAACCTCGGAGGTGGCATGTAGGGAATCCAGGTTATCCGTTTTAATTAATAACATCCAATTTTGTATTAAAATAATAATAAGAATATCACTTTCTTATTAATCAGATGCGAAAGCATGAATAAACACAAACACAGATAAACTTATCCCACTAGTAATCCAGTTATAGTCTACTAAGAAAATTATATATAAAACACAACATAGTGGGTTTAGGATTGTACCTTGACGAAAAACAAAAACTCGCACAATGGATGCAATGAACGGCTCCACTAGTAAGCAAGATCACAATCTCCAAAACACCTACGCGATTCCACACGCAAAACGAATCGGATTCGAATCACCAAACGCGAGATGGCAGGCAGTGGCAGCACGAGGCCGGAGGACGACAGCTTGGTAGTTGTCGACCAGCAAGTCATGATGGCCCGCGGTCGTCGCAAGGGTGGAGAGAGGGGAAGGAGCTAAGGTTCTGGTCTCTCTTGTTCAATTTCTGTTGATTGTGATGTGATGCAATCAGGGTTTCATGTTAAGGTTCTATTTATAGAACCCCTAATTTCACTCTAGCCCATCAACAATAAACTTCCACTCCAAGTAATTCCTTAACTAATTATTTATTATTAGTCAACCCTTTAACCTTGTTTTATTATCCAATAATAATAACCAACTCTCTTTAATTATTATCTAATAATAACTAATCCTCGTTTATGTCGAATAATTGTTACTCACCGCAAAACCAAACCACTAGTAAAAAATGCTTTGACTGTATTTTATTCTTAATAAAATACCTCTTTTAATTTATTATCTAATAATAAATTGTATCTCTTATTTACAACTTTAAACACACCGATTATTTCCACCAAATTAATTGTTTCGTAAACAATTAATGTCTCAAGCATTTCACCAAATACTTGTGCTCTATAATTATATGCTATTGTTATCAATAACATTTAACAATTAAATATTATTATTTGTTTGTCATCCAAAGTGTAACTCTTTGGATCATACCTTAATGGTAACGTTAAATAATCCATAATTGGACATCTAATTCCAAAAGTCTTATCAAGTATATAGTTGTGATAACCTTATCGATCTATCCATTCTATCTTGGACATTTTTGGTGTCAATACACTGAAGTCTTATCAAGTATATAGTGTGATAACCTTATCGATCTATCCAGTCTTATCAAGTATACTCTCCCACTTGAACATTTTTTATTATGTCTTTAACGTAGACAGAGTTGGATGCATAGCTGCATCGTACTGCCCCTAGCAAGGTGTCACGTATTACATTGGTCAACTATAAGAACTTATCAAGTATATAGTTGTGATAATCTTATTGATCTATCTATTCTATATAGAACACTTATTAAACATGAGGCATGAATCTTATTTCAATTTCATATATTGTTCAACTATTCTTGTACTTGTCTTTGATTCGAAATGGTCGACAATTTACCTCTAGTTTGAGTATTGTCATACTTTCACACCAGTTTGAGTCTACGAGGGTGCCAGAATGTTCAACTTCGTAAAACATTAAGAAGCACAAATTCCTTTGGCATCATAAAACTCCGACCTTTCTTCAGTTCATTCCCAATCAAATATTTTCGATGTAGCATTAGATACGATCAAAGAACAAACTTACACCAATGTTGGTTCCAGTATGATTCTCAGATCTAAGGATACAAAGATCATACCATTTCAAAACTTCTTATGACATTGATCCGTGAAGACAGTTTTGAAGCGAGTTACACCCGATATCATTCTCTAATGAATATCCACGGATATTGGTTCTCAACTACTTGAGCCTTCATCTCATGTACAACCAATCCTTCATAGTAGTCTTGCCTTGGATTAATTCCCATGAATCCAAATGACTATGTACATTTAGAGTACCATACACAAGGATGCTTAAACGTACAAATATTTAAACATATGAAAATTGCTTATATGGCATTTAACTGTTAAATCCAAATAAATTCATAATGTTACCATACCATTAAAAAAACATCAAATACCAAACTATAGATTAAAAACACTTTAGCAACAGTAGGCATAACTTCTCCATGTGCATGTTGTTTCTTCATAAGGACACAATCAATGGCTTTGCTAAATTTAATCTACATAATTTTGTCTTATCAAGATATTATCGTAAACATCTCCATATTTGGAAGTGTTGGCTCCAAGCCTCTTGTGGCACTAAATCTCTATTGTCACTTAACGTCTTGATTGGCCACCATACATTTGGTGTCTTTCCCGATGTCATAAATAAACCTTTCTTTCCCACTATTTTGTCTTAAATGAACATTTCATATTCAACATTGTCTATTTCATTTATTGAACAACACTTTCAATAATGTCTCTGTCTTACACAAATCTTTTCTATATTGACTTACTTTAAGGAATCAGTTTTACAATAAAATTTTGAGGTGATTCCTAAGATCAGAAACTTTTTCCAGACTTATCAAAACAATAATCCATCAATTATTATTTGAAATTGCATCGACAATATCATATATCAAAGAAACATTTTCTTAAGTTCAATTCAATGTTCGTTTTGTAATCTTCCACCAAAGGTTCCACCATACACTACGAATCTCTATCTGTAGATTTATTAATGGTACAGTATATATCATGTACTTGTATGTTAGAACATGAGTTAGAAACAAAATAGAACTATTCAATCTTCTCTAGCTTCTTTGAGTGAGTATCCTGACTTCTTAAATCAGATTTGTTCCACATACTAAGATAATGATCCTCTTTAGGCATCGTTCATTAAAGTCATCAAATGGACTTTTACTGTAGATATACACTTTGTCAATGATAGTACACCACTTGTCATTTATCATCCATCATCTAATACCCTCAGTATGAAAACATATTTTCTTAATGATCAGCTTAACATCCTAAAATATCTTGCAGCTCCCAATTGCCTCTGCAGTTTCTATAAAAGTATTGTTTCGAAGGCAAATTTACTTGCTTTCAACCAAACAAAGATACCTTGTCTTGAAATGTCTGTATAAAACCACATATGAATTCATCTTATAGATTCATGTTCATCTAATTCTCAAAAGTGAGATTATCCAAATCTTGACTTGGTTATTCATGTGGTTCACATTTTAATATCCATACCCATAACCATATCAGAGATTCTCAACCTTCACTTAAGTTTATCAAAGTCTCTACTTGATAACTTCGTTACTTGATATCTTACATCACAATTGTGTTCAAATAAACCTCTCAGGTTAATTCTCAACAATTTCTCATGAATCAGGTCTAATCATCACTTTAGAATCACATTCATAATAAGATTGATTTGACTATTCATTTTAAGAGTTCTAGACAAAATACTTTGACGCCTTGGAGATCCAATCTTCAAGGAGATTAGTTCAGAATCTCAAGTCTTTATGGTAAAACAATCAATGTATATCTTCTATTCAGTGTTCTAGATCCATGTATACCTAGTTTGGAGCTCGATAATAATTTCCTTTAATAATTAAGAGAGAACATTTCTGGTATTAGATTGCACCTTTCATCATTAATTAAAATCTCATACAGTGTACTTCAGTTTTCCTTTTCAAATCTACTATAATGATGTTTGTTTAGATATTTGATTAAGGTATTTACCCTTTGATCCAATAAAACTACCTTGGTTAATCTGCTAAGCTTTTCTATATTAATTTGATAAATTTTTCTCACTTTGAAGGTCCATTTGGAGGATCAAGATAACCTACTTCCTTGTTGTTTAACACACACACGAGTGCGGAATCCAAGTGGATATGCAAACCAAAGCAAGAGCAAAACCAATATAACAAAAGATATCTCTTCAAATATTCACTATATTGATTTGTAGAGAGACCCAGTACATACACTATTGAATAAACTGCTTACCTCTCTATGCACTCTCTCTGTGCTCTCCTTCTGTGCTCTCCTGCTGAAACTGTGAGGTACATGTCTGTTTATATAGGTCACTCGCATGAACAAGCAATTGGTTAGTCTTGAATGGTCACTCATACGAACAAGCAACTAGTTCGCACGAGCAAGCAACTAGTTGGACTTGAATGGTCACTCATACGAACAAGCAACTGGCTCGCACGAGCAAGCAACTAGTTAGACTTGAATGGTCACTCGTACGAACAAGCAGTCGGCTTGCACGAACAAACAACTGGTTAGTCTTGAATGTTCACTCATACGAACAAGCAGTTGGCTCGCACAAGGATAATTCACTCGTATGAAGGAAAACTCACTCGCACGAAGAAGTGATTCTTCAGGGAACTCTGCTAACAGACATACTGCACAGACAGCAAGATCAGAAACATAAAACTTAACAGTATGCACACATGCAACTGTTTTACAACACAAACAAACTAAATGTCATACTAAATGAAGATTAGAGGATATCTTGATTCGGTCTACATGACCAAAACTTTACAGACGCAACAAACAAAGACCGTACAATTACTACGTAACCAAGAACAAGCGATAGACACAAAAGTGTATCAACAAACTCCTCCTTGATTGTTGATTGGTCTTCAGTCTTCATTCTAATGGCCTGCTTTGGATCATGAGCTTCCGGCGAGAATACCGAACTGAGTCGAGTCGAATCGAACAGAACTGAGTCGAACCAAACCGAACTGAGCCGCATCCACACAAATATGCATCAACAAACTCCCCCTTCGATGCTCGTGATGGTTCGTTCTTCAAACTGTCGGATCTTCAGATGTCTTCACGTGTCACAGTCAAGAGGTGCATCAACAAACTCCTCCTTGAATATCTCTATTGGTGTTGATAAGTGGTCATCTCTGAATTGATCTTCTTGATCCACGGCTGCATTCATGTTGTGTCTTTACTCCCATAAATTTTTCTTCAAACTCGTTCTCTTTGCCTTTAGCATGCTTGGATGCCGCATCTGCATACGCAACAAAGCTAAACACGTAATGAGAACAACCGCTAGGGATTTAATCAACCTTAGAGGATTTTCATTTGAAAATTTCACGAAGGATTGATTTTAAGCAACATTAGCAAATGACACACATGAGACCAAATGTCATTCAACTACCAACTGACAATACTTTAAGAGTTTTAAGATTGTTCAATTTTAATCCATTAACCTTCAAAGCTTGTCATACTCGACCATTTATGAAGATGCAATTGTTTTTCGGCTTACAATCAGGATTTTAGGTAGGATAGACTCGAGTTCCAAATCGGTCAATCAAAATAAACTAGAAGCAAAATCATTTTGGCTTTTATAAAATTTATATTAAAACTCACCTAAAATCTTTTTAATATTTTTCAATTTTTAAATTTAAAGACAGAAAGGAACAAAAATATTTACAAACATTCTTTGTGCGAGTTTCGAGGGTAAGAGAATCATATTAGTATACGGTCATGTCAAAACACACTTGTTGTTCGATTAGTTAGCATTTAGATAAGTATCCTATAACAATTATCGGTATTGTTATCCACATAAGCTCAACTTATCAGATGTACTCGCGGTTAGGGGATACGATTAATGTATGATTTATACTTACCGACTGGTGTTCATCCACTTCACGACACATTCTCGTATCAAGACATGCACGAGAGAAAATCTTATCGGTGAGTTTACTTCTTATCATCTGTTTTGACGTATAGATTGTGAGATACTCACTTATTTTTCATGAAAACAAGCCCTATGTGATTAAATCACTTATTTATGAGAAACTTGATTTTCAGATGCATGTAGGGCACAGGAGTAAGTCCGTGAACAGGTTAATACCAAGTATCGACAAAGAGACGAACTTAACTCCCGCATAAAACTGTGATATATTATCACTTGTTGATTGGGTGAATGTGATATGATTATCACTTATTGATGATCGTGTGCAATATTTACACGTATGTATGGTATCATGGAAGTTCTAGACTTGCGTCCCCATTATTTTTCGGTAAAAGATTCAACCATGATACCCAGATGATAAACAAGCATAAAGACCGCATATCTCAGAACCTCGGCATACTATCAAACGAAATTTCGGTACCAAGACCATATGCCAATGAATGGTTCCCACCTGGTCTTCAGTCGATTATGTTTATATCGCCCTGTGCACATTTTAAAATGATTGTGAGCCTACCGATACTATAGAGCTACTTATCATTTTTCATTTTAAGTTCAAAGAGGTTTTGACAGACCACTAATTTACTATCATTTTCTCTTTTTCTCGCCAAGAAACTCATTTTTGTTTTCTTTTAATTTTGTCCTTTTTGATGTTTTGAAATGTTTTTGTATTTTTCTGATTGGAATTTACTCCCCCTACAATGCAAAAGGTAAATTTAAACCTTTAAATACATCTTTTTGGATTTTCTTCAAGAAAAATATTCACAAAAATGATTTCACGATGTGGATTAACTCATGTTTTACCTATTTGCCGTTCACCAAAAGTAATTTAATAAAAAATGATTTATCAAAATTTTGGAAAATGAGTTGGCATGTTGGTAATCGGTGTGGAACAAAACAACATTGATGAGTTTCATATTAAAATAATCACGTGTGAGATGATATTCTAGATCAATGTGTTTGGTCTGGAGTGCTGTACGAGATTTTAGAAATCTGTAAAGCAGCTTAAATATCGACAGAGATAGGAGAGATTAGAAAATTTAAAACTGTAATCCTGCAATGGCAACGTGCATTGCCAGGAATATATGTGCTCTCCTAATTGGATATCCACCCGGTGTGGATTTCAAGGTCGATTTTGCAGCTACTTCATATAACTTAGAAATCTCTTCACAGCAACAAGATCATAAACCTCCGAGTCCGACTGGTAAGAAGCAAGAGAGCATGTGGGGAAGCTTGTACACATCATCTTTGGACGGTCCATACATGATATTGTCCACATGTTTTTGCACCAGCAAAGTCTTCGTCTTTCTCCTTAAGAAGTAGTGTGCGGTTGTTTAATCCACGCCAAGGCATCCGCACACCCGGTTGTTGTTCAACCAAACACATTTTCTTCAATCACACCCGTGGAGAAATGTACACTGCACGATCATCTTGTAAGCTTTGAACTTCTTGTGAAAGAATATAAGACATGAAACTTCGATAATCTTCTGGCATGCTGTAGGCGCTTACAGTTCGATTGAACCTATCATGTGGATCCGATCCAAACCTTAAACAAACAAATTGTTGGTCGTTTTTCATCTTGTCAAAGTTATCAATTTTATTCACCAAACTTTCTTCACTCATCGGACATTATCTTCTCTTTCTCTCCAACAAAGGCAACAACTCCTGGATATAACAATGTTTTGGAGCCGCATGTCGCCGATCTTGTGCCTGGATGCTCCACTATCAACAATTCTATGATTATCAATAGTTCCTCCTGGAACATCCTACACACTCATTAAGATTAGTTGGAGATGGGGACCCAAGCCTTCATTGACTTGAGTCGTCTGACATTATCGAGAATTGGAACTTCATTTTCCCGATTATTCGGAATGGATTGTGCTCCCCCTGAAACAATTGCCGGTTTTGGTTTCCAAATCTGTTTTTGTTTCTCAATTTTAACAGTTAGTTTTACCGATTGTGTTTGGACAACCTCCAGTTTTAAAGCCTTTTCAATAGCTTTTTGTTGTTTCTTTCTCTGTTTCATTTCTCGTTGTTTAACCAGACGAGGGTCCTGTTTTGACGAAACATATTTGGTATGGTAATGTTTACCACGGGGCGCATCAATTTTCGCTTTTCCCTTTGTGAAATAGGGACAGTTTTTGACAATGTGCCCATACTTACCACACTCAAAGCATGATCTCCGCTCAACAAACCTTGGAGGATTATAAATGTGACAGCTTGATGATGAACTTCGTGATCTTGAGGTACTAGGTCCTACATCACAACAATTTGTGTGTTGTGTGTAGTTGTTCTGACTGTTTCTCTTCAAAATTTTATTTTGTTTAACAAAATCCGTGTTGGATTTGTTTTCAAAAAAATCAATTTTATCAGTCCCTCGGGATTTCATGAAGTTCACATTTTGAATTTTCTTCTTGTTTTGGATATGTTTGCTTTTTTCCATTTCCTTGGTTAGTGTGATTTTGCTTTCGTTGATTATTTGAGGTTTCAATTTTTGATTTCCGTATTTCTTTCTAACTTCAGAGTTTAGGAGATGAGCACACTGAGTTACTACAACTCTTGGGCTCGAATTACCCAAAAACTTACTAGTAGAATCCTCGAAAACTTTATCAATCAAAGATTGATTGACATTTTTGATGGGAAAATCTTTGTTTGAGTAAACTTTGTCGGAACCAATCAACATATTAAGCATGTTCACGCTTTCACAGGTTTCAACATGAGCTTCAGCAATCTTAACATGGGCAGTCACCCACGGTTTCGCTGGAGGATCACAGAGAATGTGATTTTCGAGAGGTATATATTCCTCGTTTGTTACCATATTTGACTGCTTAGGTTGTCCTCATCCGACTCGTCATCCGAACTATCATAATCCTTAATAATGGGAGGATTTTGATCATTCATAGGCTTTGAGTCATTGATGTCATCCGATTGACCTTGACTTGAAGATGTGCCCTAAGTGAAACCTTAACCAGCTGTAAATTCAGCGAACGTGGGTTCAAACTGTGGCATATCTTTGTCATTTGGCATTTTGGTGTAATTGTGCCTAACCGGAGGAGGACAAGCCTGATAACCAATGCATTTCACATCACCTTTCTTCTTTTGAACATCGATGATGTGATCCAAACATATCTTGAGTTGGAGTAACTGTCCAACTTAAGTTTGATTGCATCATGTTCACACTTTGCAAAGGCTAACTCCTTTTTTCATTTCTTCAAGCATGTTAATATAATTGTTAATGGTTGTTTGTTCTCTCAAAACATTCTTTGTTAATTCAAAAACATCTTTCTTTAAGGTTTCAATTGTTGTTTTAAATTCCTTTTCATTTTTCTTAAGAGTTGTGTTTGCCTCAGTGCACTTTGTCAGATCTACAATCAAACTCTAATGATGCTTCTTCGTGTGATCAAATTTACGTTCAAGTTCTAAGTATTTTCATTTTAAAACTATGCATTCAAACACTTAGAAATAATATGTTTATCGAAACTTACCTGGCTGGATTGGCAATCAAACAGGCCATGAATGCTGCATGAAGAGTGGAAGATCCGATTGATGAGAGATGCTTAGAAACTCATCAGATGACCCTTTAGTTTCATGCTCCAAATCTGCTTTGCCGCTATTCGTCGATTAAGTAAAAGTAATCACGTCATCTACTTCAGTATTAACATCTCCAGATCGATCTTCACTCGAAGTCGATTCTGCTTTATCTGAACTGCTGCTATCCTATCGAACTGTCATCATTTCTGGACGATTCTCCATCATTATCATGTTTTGCAATTTCCGCAAAGTATGCAGTTCCTCCTCCATCACTGTTTCCCAGTTGAACAGACCGATCACAGATTTCATCTACTTGAACAATCAAAGCTCGGTTGGAATTGTTTGCGGGAACCATTGCTCTTTCGTTTTTAGTAACTTGATTTCTGTTGAAAGGATATTGATTCCCTTGCTGTGGAGGCTTCGTGCATTCTCTTTTAAAATGCCCCTTTTCTCTACAGTTGAAACAAGTAACCTTCCTTTTGTCAAAACCGTATGGAGTATCCTTGTTGCTCACCAGATTAGTTCTTCCTGTTTTCTCCATAAAATCTTTTGCCCTTCTTAATGCACTTGCAAATGCCCATTTGATATCAATCAACTCCATCTCCTCCTTATCGATTTGTGCATAGTCTTCACTGGTTAGATTGATGTTACCAATTTGTCCGGCTACTAATCCGCAGTAAGAACTCACCAAAGTGTTTAAAAGCTCCATGTGTTCCCGGGCAACTTCCACACTCACCTTAGAAAGGTTTGATGTATCGAGTCTGACAGTGTTAGGGTCTGAGAGTTGAAAATTTTTACCATAGAAAGCTTGTTGTGGAACTTGTGGTGTAACATTTTGTGGTTGAGGAAGAAATGCTTTTGGATCAAATGTTTGTTCATAGACTTAAGCATTTGTTGGTCTAGCAACTTGTGGTTGAGGAAGAAAAGCTTTTGGATCAAAAGCTTGTCCATAGACTTGAGCACTTGACCAACAGACTGATCTGGTTGAACTTGTGGCAGAAAAGGATTTGTATTTGACACAAATGCTATTTGAAGCTTCGGTTATTGATCTGTACTTACACCTGTGTTAATGCCTCCAGAATACATCTCTGGGTTTTGCGGAACTGGAAATCATTTTGCTTTACGAATTTCTTTTTCATTTTTGTTTTCAAGTTTCTGAACAAATTCGTAAATGTTGATTACGTCCAAAACACCGGTATGTTTTATCAATTCAATAAATTGACTCCACTTAGGTGGTAAAGCATCAACAAAACGCATAACAATCTCCTGTTGTGATGCGATTACCTTGTATGAGTACATCTCACTAAGCAAATGACAGAAACGAGTTGTCATATCACTCAGTGTTTCACTCTCCATAAACAGATCCCCTTCAAACTCTTTCTTTAAAAGATCATGTCGAATCTTTCTCAATGCTGCATTTCCTTCTCCTCTTGATTTTAAAGTGTCCCACAAAGTGTTCGTAGTGGTACAATACATAAATCAATGATAAATATCCTTGTGGAGTGCTTGTTTAAGAATGGGAAAGGCCTTCTTTTCTAGATCATAAGCCTTCTTATCATTGTCGTCCAATTAGGCTAAAGAGGTTGAATTTGATACAACTTCTTCGAGAGATTCTTTGTATGGAGTAGTAAAACATGTCCACAACTCGGTATTCTAACCAAGAACATACGTATGAAAACGACTTTTCCATGAAGGATAATCGTTCATATGTTCAACTTTGGTGGACGGTTGTTACTTCCAGGTTCACTCTCGCTAATGAGAAGAGTTTGAATGCTTTGATTTTGATTCGTAACATACGCCCATTGATTAGCAGTAATCATGGCCATTTGTGGTGGCATTAAAGATTTTACCCATGAGGTTGTAGAGCTAGATTGTGGTGAATCTTGGCTTGTACTTGAACTACACCCCCAATACCAAGGATTTGAACCCATTTTGCTTGTTTGTTTGTGAAAATCAGCTTAAAAATTCAAAATTCCAAGGATTAACTTGAAATAAAAGTCTTTTGTTAAAGCTCACAATTTTAAAAACCACGAAGCATCAGTTCTCATGAAAACTGATCATGAAAACTACTACACGAACAACCCCAGGTGTCAGGAAAAACCAGTGATTCGTACGAAGAACCAGTGGTTCGTATGAATAACCACTGACTCGTACGAAGAAGCACTGATTCATACGAATGACCACACTACTTCGTTTGAGTGACTACACTACTTCGTACGAAGAAGCACTCAAGGAAAACCACACTGCTTCGTACAGATGAAGCACTGATTCATACGAATGACCACACTGCTTCGTACGAAGAAGCACTGATTCGTAAGAATATATGTCGAACTAAACTTTGAAGAAAATTTCAAGAAAAATTGTATCCTAACATGTCTCCATGTACTTTAACAAGGTTTTATAAAAAATTTCTAAAAACAACAAATTTTACCTAAGTTTTAAGCCATTTTTCTTGTAAACACTTAAGTTCCTTGTTTGAAGTTCAAGAACACTTCCATGAAGCTCACAATTTGCTCATACACAACATTATGCTTGGTTTTAAACAAGGAAGAGAGCCAAAGCTCTGATACCACTTGAAGGTCCACATGGAGGATCAAGATAACCTACTTCTTTGTTGTTTAACACACACGAGTGCAGAATCCAAGTGTATATGCAAACCAAAGCAAGAGCACAACCAATATAACAAAAGATATATCTTCAAATATTCACTATATTGATTGTAGAGAGACCCAGTACATACACTATTGAATAAACTGCTTGTCTCTCTATGCACTCTCTTGTGCTCTCCTTCTATGCTTCCTGCTGAAACTGTGAGGTACATGTCTGTTCATATAGGTCACTCGCATGAAAAAGAAACTGGTTAGTCTTGAATGGTCACTCGTACGAACAAGAAACTGGCTCACACGAACAAGCAACTAGTTAGACTTGAATGGTCACTCGTACGAACAAGCAACTGGCTCGCACGAGCAAGCAACCATTAGACTTGAATGGTCACTCGTACGAACAAGCAGTTGGCTCGCACGAACAAGCAACTGGTTAGTCTTGAATGGTCACTCGTACGAACAAGCAGTTGGCTCGTATAAAGGATAATTCACTCGTACAAAGGACAACTCACTCGCACGAAGAAGTGATTCTTCGGGGAACTCTTCTAACAGACATATTGCACAGACATCAAGATCAAAAACACAAAACTTAACAGTATGCACACATGCAACTGTTTTACAACACAAACAAACTAAACGTCATACTAATCAAGATAGGAGGATATCTTGATTCGGTCGACACGATGAAAACTTTACAGACGCAACCCACAAAGACCATACAATTACTGACGTAACTAAGAACAAGCGACGGACACAAAAGTGTATCAACAAACTCCCCCTTGACTGTTGCTTGGTCTTCGTTCTTCATTTCTAATTGTTTGCTTTAGATCATGAGCTTCCGACGTGAATACTGGACTATAACACCTCCTAAAATCATGTCCAATAATATAGTGACACATGTCGTATTTTTAGTCTTCTAAAGACTAATAAGGACTAAAAGTGTCAACATGCTCAAACTAAGTCTCTGAGTGACCTTCTGATGTCAACATGCATAAACAGAGCGTCTGAGTGACCATTAGTGTCAACATGCTTAAAACTTAGCCTCTGAGTGACCATTTGTGTTAACATGCTTAAAACTTAGCCTCTAAGTGACCATTAGTGTCAACATGCTTAAACTTGGCCTCTGAGTGACCATTTGTGTCAACATGCCCAGCCTCTAAGTGACATCAGAGTTAACATGCTTATACTGAGCCTCTGAGTGATCCTTTATGAAATCCTAACTCTCATACATGCCACTTGTTGGAGGAGAGGGATTAATTCTGTAAATATGTGAAAGTTGGATAATGGAGGGGTTAAAAGTGTCAACATGTTAATTTATACCTCTAAGTGACCTTTTAACGAACCGAGAGCTCGACAATGTCTGATCATACTCCCGGGTACGCCAAATATTGGTTACGGGGGGCTAAATATGCAACAAAGGTGTTTAGGAGGTTTAATAAGTTGAGGGGCTAAATGTGACAAACTTTGAAAGCTTTCATGGGCGCTCGCGGGCGCGAGAAACCCTGTCCAAGTCTCTCGCGGCCCGCCAGAGGCCTGTGTCTACAGAAAATTGCCTTGGCCTCCACACATGTTGCCAAAAACCATTTGATTCGAAACCATGGACTTCCAAACTGCTATGCCATGTTTTAGAACACTTGTAAGCTCCCTCTAACACCCCTTAACACCTGGCATCACCTCCTTCAAGCTCTCCAACTATAAATAGGTTCCAAGGTTCACCATTTGAACTTGCACCTTTCTCATTCTCATTCTATCTCCCTCCTCTGGAAGTTCCTAACTGAAAGGAGCATCCAACTTAGTTCTATTTCATCCTAGGAATCACTTGTAAGTGTTCCTTTCTCTTGCATTTTCGTTTATAGGCTTTTATAGCCAAAAGTCAAGCGTTTTACAGAAAACGCCTTGACTTTTCGGTTAAGACCATTATGGTCCAGCCACTTCGTAACAAACATGGCTAAGTGATCGTAATAAGGTAGGTGAATCCCTATAAAAGGCACCTCCTGAAGATCACGTTTGCTAGACCATTTGACGGGTCAAATTTTTAATATTAAAAAGTCAAACAGGCCATTTTTCATAAATATTATAATCTGAGCTTATATGTGTTATAAAAAATGTTTTGACACTTAAACAAGTTGGTAATAAATATTAGAACATGTGGGAACATGTTCGGCTCGTCAATTTCAGTTCTAGGGTCGGTTCGCAACCGAAAGTCACAAAGTTTGGCTTCTGCTTTGACTTTCGATTCTGACCCAATTTAGATTAGTTATCTACTGAAATAAGGTTCCATAATGATCATAATATAATGTAGCATAACCCCCTGAGGTTATATTACATGATCATAATCAGAATATGAGTTATGCACAAGTTCCATTATTATGCCATTTTGACAAAAACGCCATGTTTATATAAAATGAGGTTTAAACGATAATGAACTTGAAAATGAATTACCTACTGATGTAGTATCATAAGTAGGATTATTTGGGATGTCAAATCAGATTATAAATTGAGTTTATGAACAAGTCCTTGTATTATGTTGACAAATGACTATAAAGCCCTTGTGGCGCGTAAAATGGTTTTAATCATACTTTTTCATACCAAAACTTTTACCTACTGATATGCTATGTTAAATAACATATCTAGGACATATAAACCTGATCTTAATATCAGATTTTACTAAACTTCGCACAAATCGTCATTTTACGACATAAGCGCCGTTTCGGCGCATAGTATGGTTTTAAACCATATTTGTCAATCAAGACTTGTTACCTACTGATTTTAAAAATTATTTAAAATATTTTTACAGTAAGTACATGATATAAACTTAGAATCCCTAATAAACTATCATACTATGTGTAAAAGGACCAAAATGCCCCTTCGTCATAAATGATAAATTACATATATTATCATGTTCCTATTGATATTATATCATAAACTAATTATTTTTCCAGAATACTTATGATCACAACACCAAAATATATTCAAGTTCCTTTTATACGATATATAATTACCGAAACGCCTTTATGAGGGATTTTAAAACTTATTTAAAATATTTTTACAGTAGGTACATGATATAAACTCAGAATCCCCAATAAACTATCATACTATGTGTAAAATAACCAAAATACCCCTTCGGTGCATAGTCTGGTCATAAATGATCATATTATCATGTTCCTACTGATATTATATCATAAATTAATTATTTTTCCAGAATACTTATGATCACAACACCAAAATATATTCAAGTTCCTTTTATACGGTATATAATTACCGAAACGCCCTTATGAGGCATAGTTCGTTTTAAAATCTTAACGGGCATATAAGTTGATATTACAACTTGTTTAAAGTATATTGGCATATAGAACTCGTCCATGACTTATCCGGTTACCCGATATCGCTGATATGCATACCGTTAAGTATATGTAACTAGTTTACGGAAATTAACCGAAACGGGTTTAACCTTATCATTTAAGTCTCAAAATCTAGAATGTTTATGGTTTACCCATATTATACAAGTCAAAGTACTTGTTTGGTTTAAACTACATTCTATCCGGTCATCGCTTAATCTAGCGTATTTTACCGTTATTGATCATGTACGCTAGTCGGTCTAAGTCTATGACTTATATAAGACCGTTGGCGTTTAATTGGTTAGCTTATGCTATAATCCAGACTAGAACCTTTCGGTAAATGCTATCTGCACTTAGTTCATTTTGGATACGGCTTAGATATTAAATCTTGCATAATAAAATCAAGACTAGCTCAGGTAAATACTCTCGACGTATTTCCCCTATACGGGCTTGGGTTACGGTAAACTATTACCGCTTGGTCGGAAATGGGATCAATCGAATGCCGGGTTGTGGCTAGTAAATCCGTATATTCTGTTTTAATCAGTTTTTTTTATAACTTAAACATCGTGGGTTAACTACCATGTCCTGGATATCCTCGGCTCATTACATTAGATAATGGCCACGACCTAAGCGTGGGGTATAGGCATACACCTGACACACGCTCATGCTAAAAACTTTACCCACAAAGTTGGGGATAACTCCTTCTTGAGTTCTTAAGTGGTGAGTACGTTAATCATGTCTCGGTCTCCGTACTGGGCCTGTATGTATGGACAAACATGTGAATCTGTTAACAAGGTTACAAAGTAACTTTCCCAACTTATAAAAGATTTTGTGCGATGTGCACTTAAAATCATTTTCAAATGTTTTCAAAATGAGTCAGTTGGGTGTATTTAACAGCGAAAGCTAACGTATTTTCAAAGACTAAGCTTGCAGGTACAATACGAAATAGGCTGGAAGCTGCTTGGTAGTGATATAAGAGGATCTTGCAAATCCTTAGATCTTCCCTAAAGTCTGTTATACATTTTGTACATTTTACGATCCGCCTGTGGATCTTCTATTACAAGCCGTCTGTAATTATTTTTGTACTTTGAACATTTGGTTTATAATAGAAATTTAACTCCAAGACTTACGATGTGCTGTGTTTAATTGACTATGACGATATCAACTTATGTCACGATATTTCCCACCCGGACCCACCGGTGTTTGGATTGGCTATAGAATCCGGGGTGTGACATGAACTGAGTCGAACCGAACCGAACTGAGTTGCATTCACACAAATATGCATCAACACACTTGTCTTGAAAGACTCGCTGCATCTCAATACACTTGTTCTTTCCCTTTACAAGTTAACTCCTAATCATCCCTTAGTTGATTTATTACTTAAAACATGATTCACATATCCTTAGAGATTCCATATATTAGAAAACAAGTTTTAGATAAAACTGGAATCCTCTTTATGTGATTTTTTTATGTATTTAAATCAACAATATATGTTAATATATGTTCTGGAAATGTAACTTATATAGACAATGTAAAATACGTTAATTAGAGGATATTTGTCACATAGAATATAGCTAGAATTGCTTCTGTACTATAATGGACATATTCATCAAACCACACATATTCATCAAATATTCTAATGCTTGAATGAAATTTGTCCAAAACCTAAAAGCTTATAAATGAAACAATGTTTTAAAACTAGTCAAAATATTGTTCATAATTCAAAAGCATAATAAATTACTTAAAGTGGTCCCATTGTAATCTCTCAGACTGCATCACTCTAGCTCCTGAATGTATTCTTTTTTCCTACAAAACATATATGTGAAAAATACATTTTGGCGTCAATACACTAAAGATTTGATGAAAAAGAAATAACCACAATAAAGTATATACCTTAAATACTAGCTCAAAAGAATCAACCCTCACTAGCTTGGCAATCTTCTTTGTGCAATTCCAACGCCCTTCTTTGCCATAATAGTAACAAATGTCATCATTGTAGCTTAAGGCCTTTTTCTTGCCTTGACTAGAAGTTTCTTATCTTGATGTATTCCTAGGCTTTAGCTTTCTCTTAGTAGATACCAGTATATCTTGGAAGCTAGGTTATAGTCCCTCCATAGAAATGTTTATTGTAGCCTTTAACGAACTCGTTTTTAGGCGACAATGACAATAAGGTCAAATTTATAGCCATGTCTATGTGCATCGAGTATCGAAGCTTCTCAATCTTGTCGATGTACCTCTCCATCCTATCAAAATGTTCTTTGACATAATGCTCAAATTTCATTAGATGTTTAATTTCTTTAAGTATTAGGAGGCGAAAATTTCATTTAGCTTGACACCTCTCTTGCAATGCTATGATCATATAATAAGCATAACTATACATGATTTTCTTTCAGGAAACTCATCAGATAGACTTGATAGGATCAAATGTTGGACCTTTGAGAGTCCCTATCATACTGTATCCATTCATCTTTTGGGTAATTATTGGGAACCATATGAAGGGGACGATCCAAGACATACAACCTCTTTTCAGTTTCAAGAACTTTTCCAAATTCATGAACCATTCAGGGAAGTTATTGTCATTGAGTTTGTTTCAATACATGAAGGAACGGTCAGCGTTATAGGCAAAATAGTTGTGAAACATCTACAAGATATTCAGTACTTTCATGCTTAATATCCTAATTCATTTTATGACCCAATTGCAAAAATTGTTATTAGGATGCGAGATCTCATTTCATAAATACAAAGTGAATGGATAAGCTATATCCGCTTATATCTATTGCGTGGGTCGGTATCGATTACCAATTGCATCACACACAATTCTCAGCTTTGGGGTTGCATGACACGACGTGTCAATACATGGTACGTCTAACCCCAACTATGCCCACTTGGAACTGTTCAAGTGATATTGGTCCTATTATGGAAACGTGTGGAACCGGCCTATGTGACATAAGAATCGCAATTCAACCTCTCCCCCAAAACCGTAGGCCCATTGTAGGGTAATCACTAACAAAGGGGGTTCGGATAAATTGGTTCGAGTATTTCCACTTTAGGATGGCATAACAATATCAATTTAGTATGGGATTTAGCTTTTATATTTTAATTACCAAATAGGGTTAAAATATAGTGGACAACTTGTAACATGAGTTAAGTCGTGTAACTTTAGTAAATATCCAATTTTACTTTCTGTTCGTGATTAAATTGAAACTACTTTCAACTCTTGACATAATTAAATTTTAAATACATTATTTAAAACTATACCGGTTCTTAATCGCAAACTTGATTTTAAATTGGTAAATTATTAATTTATGGTTTTGCCAAATTAATAACTTTAATTAAAAACCAAAAGTTTTATCTTATAATAAAACACATTTTATCATATACCTTTCCAAGTTAAACTAAAACACCTTTTAATTTATCTAGCCATTTCTTGATTGTGAAAACAGCTTTGTTGGTTAAAGATTATCTACTCTAAACAATCTATCATAACCACACAAAACAATAAATATAGAATCGAGCCATTAGTGGTAATTTGTTGACTTTCGTTCGAGCCAGTGAATGATAAACTGAACCGATCTAAAAAAGGACAAACAACCACAATTCTTGCATTGCTCCCATGTAGTCCATGATGACCATCTTCACGGTCTTGTTCGTTTCCATCTTTGGTCTTCAATATCTTGTCTCGTCAGGTGTTACAGTTTTATAATAAAACACTTATACATAATGTTAGAACTGAGTTTCATACTTGCAAACAGATATTAATTAAATACAATATAGTCCACAAGTAGAAAGTCATTATCAATGATTGTTTTTCAATTTTAACTCAATGATTACAATATGTTTTACAAACGATTGACTCTACAGACTCCCCCTCAGCTGATCACATAACAAATGTGTTCATACAAGAGAAAGGGTGAAGTGTGTGATAATAGATCACTAACATGTGTGATCTATTTATACTAAGTATAAAAGACGTGTTCAGTGATTGGCTAATATCACCTTTATAGTGACATCTAACATTTCTAACAGAAAAGATTCCACAGATGTTGTAAACATTTGTGCAAATCCTAACATTTATTCTAACTAGTCTAAACACTATTACAATATAAATACTATTACATTGGGAAACTACTGTCTAGACTATCCTTTGTTGCTGTGATCCAAACATCTGTTTGGCTAGACAGATGTTTGGTCTTCTTCATCAAACATTTGGTTTCAATAGACTTTAGGCTTCAACAGATGTAGTTTCTTCTTGAACAGCAGTTCTAAGGCTTTGAACAGATGTTCGCTTAGTCTTCGACAGATGTTCTGATTAGGTGTTCAAGATTCACTATCTTTGGGGAGAGACGGGTTCAATCTTTTGTTTATTTCTTAATCAGTTGTTCTTGTTTTGGCTTTTGAATATCATCTGTTCTTTTGTAGGTCCAACACATATAATAAAAACCTAACGATTACAAAGGGTTCCAAATAACTATAAAATATAAATATTGAAACCAACCAAAATACAAACAAACCTAAACAACCACAAGTCTCTAATGTAATCACAATCAGATCCAAACGATAAAGGCATGATCTTTTTGTCAAACAAAAGTTTTGACAAATAAAACTAAAGATCAATTTAAACAACAATATCTGAATAAGTAATCCTCGTTTTTGTTGAATAATTATTCACCACCGCTAAATCAACCCACTAGTAAAAAATGGTTTGACTTGATTTTATTTTAATAAAATAATTCTTTTAATTTATTATCTTATGATAATTTGTCTCTCACATTTAACTCTTTAAACAATACCAGTTATTTCCACCAAATTAATCGTTTCACAAACAATTAACGTCTAAGGTATTTTCACCAAATATGTGTTCTCTATAATCATCCATTATTGTGATCTATAACATTTAACAATTAAATATTTTTTTTCGTCATCAAAAGTGTAACTCTTTGAATTGTACCTTAATAGCAATTTTAAATAATCGATAATTGGACACCTAATTCTAACTCGTTAACAATATTCATTTTCCTGGTTTTCTATCAATGTAAGACACGTGTCGATATACTTAACTTTATCTTTTTGGTTTTCTTTTTTAGTTGTTACATTGACTGTCGGTACTGTACTGACGCTGTCATGAATTGAATAGATAATGACTGAATTACCATCGAACATACGGAAATTTTCAGTGGTTCACATACATATGGGGTGAGAGGCACATTCTTAAATGAAATTTATATAGTGTACAATCTTAAATGAAATTTATTTTTCTTGTGAAAGTGTACCAAAATAGAGAATAATTACGTAATTATATATAAAAATAATAAATAAAAGTTATGTATTTAAGAACGCAACCCCATTAGATATATTACATTACATTATATATGTTATATTATATTATATATTATATATTATATTGTTTATGAAGAATGATTAATAATAATTTTTTTATAATAATATATAGCTTTTATTATTATTTTATTTAATATTATGTATATTTAATATATTGTTTACGAATAACGATAAATAGTAACTTTATTTTTATAATAATATATAGCTTTTTATTATTTTTAATTTAATATATTATAATAGTTTATTATTATATTTATTTTTAATAATATATTTTTATTTTTTTTTCTTTTTGAAATCATATAATATTTTTTTACCATTTTAAAAAAAAAATTAGAACATATATTAATTTATCAATTAATTTGATAATTCTTTAACAATTTATGTTTATAACTTTTTCCTAAAACTTAAGTATATAGTTGTGCTTGATTTTCACTTGACATTTTGTTATAAGTTTTGTTAAAACAAATTGTATTCAAAATAAAATATGTATTTGGTATAATAAAACAGTACGATGATAAGTGGTTTGCCTTTCTAAACAAAATGTTTTATTTTCAAACCACGTTTGATTTAGTTGTGCTTGATTTTTCACTCGACATTCCATTATAAGTTTTGTTAAAAACAAATTGTACTCAAAATAAAGTATTTATTTAGTATAATAAACAGTAAGATGATAAACTAAACCATTCTAATGGTTTGGCTTTCTAAACAACACGTTTTATTTTCAAACCACGTTTATTTTACATTATCAGTTGCTCGGTTTCGATGCAACGCATGACGCAAAAAAAAAAGTATACATAATTGGCAACCTTATACACAAGTACTTAACCATAAAGCTATAATCATGTGAAGATTACATATAGTAAAGTATTAGTACTGTAACGAAGTGAACAAATAACGATCAAACATCCGGTTTTGTATTATTGGATTGGGCATCGGTCTTTGTTTATGGTTTTTATCAATGTAAAACACGTGTCGGTATCCTTTTGGGCATGTCACAACTTTACTTTTTGGGTTACATGATACAATATTTGTTAATCAGAACGACAATTGATGCCAACCTCATGGGCGACCCCCAACTATTTAGGACGGTTATTCAGGTTTGAGAATAGTTTTAAAAATTTTGAGGGTATAAGACAAGTATGCAATTAGGTGATACCTAACTCGATCATTATAAATTATATACCCGTTTACCCGAATTACATACGTAAGAAACTTATTTTTTTTATTTTCCCTCTACCTGAATCCAGAAGTGGTTCATTCTGGTAGTTTCAGTATGTCAAAAACAAACGTTTCTTTGAAAATATGTATTTTATAATGTTATTATACGTTTTATATTATTGAGTTTTAACTATCTTTTAAAGTATACATCATAATGAAATTTACGTATTTTACGTATTTCAAACATTCTATAGTACTAATAATAGTTATTATATTTTCACTTATCGTACTTGTTAAAAAGCTAAGATCATGTAAAAACTTGAATGGTGAGGAAAAATGTATCTGAAAATCCCAATGAGTATTTTTAACAAACTAACGAATATGCTCATATTTGTTGATAAGCCCGATAAACGACGGGTTACTACCCGGCCTGTATATACCCGATGAATATTGGTGTGGGTATCAGACACAATTTTGTAACTAGGTATGGGATTGAGTTTACCAATATATGTCCACATTGTCATCCTTATGTGTCATTAAATTATGGTAAATGAACTTTTTATATTACACATAACTTTTTTGAACCGATGTTGCCCGATAAATATCGATACTGATACCAATATTCATTTCAATGCAATTAATTTCAATGTTTTGTTTTTACTTTTTTTTACTACCCGTACCGAAATGATATCGTACCACCACGTAACTTTGAAACTCGCAACTTTATATTTGTATGTGAAACAAAAAAGTGTGCCATGTAGGTGATTTAGGCGCGCCGAGGGGAGGTAAATGTAAAATGTAATAGTGGGTTTGAGATGGCTTTAAATGATGGGGTTATATAATATTTATTATTAAAAAAATGCACAATTTACACCCTCATACCTGTGGTGGTCTTCGTGATGACGCCGTCTTTTGCACCAGTGTGTGGTGCCCCCTAGGCGATGTGGCTTGATTTGAAGTTTCTCCTACAACACACAAATTAAACATTATGTTATATTTTGTGCATATATCGAATTCCTCATGCATCATCGAAGGGAATTCCACTAGCAAATATATTATATACGAATATATGTCATATTATTTTTATTCTAATTTTATTCGCTAACCCAGTAAGGTTTTAACATTCTAATTGGTATCATATTGCACAACAAACATTTTTTGTTAAACTGAAGGATATCCTTCAGTCCTTGAAATTAGTGGAGTTTAATAGAATTGAAATTTGTTGCATCACCCGGTGGAATCCCGCTATCTATTATATTAAACTGGAATGTTTGTCATATAATTTTTATTCTAATTCTATTGGCTAAGCCCATAAAGTTTTTAACATGCTAAATGGTATCATATCACACAACAACATGTTTCTTGTTAAAGTGAAGGATATACTTCAGTCCTTGAAATTAGTGGACTTTAATACAATTAAACTCTATTGCATTCATGTTTTAAAAATGGTATTTTAATCATAATGGATTAGACTCAGAAATAATTTAACTTGTTGAGCTGAGTTGTACTGAGTGATTCAACCGTGTAGACTAATTAACTCTATAAATCCATAAAATATAATTTCAATTCAAAAAATAATCCAAAACTACATCATCCCGTAATAAAAAAAATATTCTAAAAGTTAATCCATTCCAAAAGTTCAATTAGCAAGCACTATAACAAATAAAAACATGAATGATTGAACAAAAGTAAAAAGAAAAAGGTAAATCTGAATGATCGGTTGAACAACAATGATTTTCTAACTTTTAGTGGGGAAGAGGTTTGATTGATGTGGATAGTCAATTGTGGGCGCTAAGCTTTACACTTTAACTAAGAAGGTAAATAGTAACATTTTTTTAGGCATCTAAAAATTAAAAGTTCAAAATTGTGACCTTTAGCCTGGTATGAACCAGTACCAGTATACCGGTTTAAACCGATATAACCCAATTTACCGACGGTACAACTTCTTTGCCATTTCCTTAGTTTACCGGTATGATTCAGCCAAACATCCACATCCGGTTTAACCGGTTCAACCGGCCGATTTAAACCGGTTTTTAAAACATTGGTTGCATTACCCAGGGGAAACCCATTAGCTATTATATTAACATAGAATATAGAATATAGAATGTATTTCTTATAATTTTTATTCTAATTTTATTGGCTAATTCAATAAGCTTTTAACATGCTAAGTGGTATCATATTACCGAGAATCATATTTCTTGTTAAAGTGAAGGATATACTTCCGCATTGAAATTAGTGGATTTTAATAGAGTTGATATTCTGAATTTTTCTCGCGTGTTTTGTTTATTTAGCTTGTTAGAACTGCAATCCAAATTCAACTGATAACACATGCTGATATAAAATGAAAGAAATTAGGATGGGAACAAATGTAAATTCATTGGAGTAAAAGAATTCAACACTATTTCAAAAGCATGAAGGAATAAAACAAAAGAAATGTAACCTCTCATTCCCTCACCAATCGTAACACCTCACCCGTAATTCGGGAACGGGTGATTACGTACAATTAATACGCATATAGCAAAAGCAAATTGAATTTTCATTAAAACTTATAACAGTCTGAGTACAAACATTAGTTATTTACAAAGATTTAACAACTAAGAATTTTTGATCTTCTAGGCTTCACAACCATCAAGTAGTTCTTATAGTTTTCTCACTGATTGCCTAAGATAAGTATAGTCAAAACGACCTTAGCTATATCTCAGTGGGCTCATGCTACGCAACTTAAAAAAATAACCACATTGACAGTTATGCATACAAGATATGAGTTGTGACTACCATACTAGCTATCCATAACCACTGTATAATTGACACACGGACCCCTTAGTAGTATCATCACATTCATCATGTAGGTATGAAATCCGTTATTGAGTGCTCCATACAGAGCCCTGGCGTGTGTCGAGCGTGGTATAATTTTTAGTATATTTTTAGTACTTTTTACTCGTTATCAAGCTTTAAATTTATAGAATACTATATAATACAATCACTCTTTACAACACGTTAGGGCAACTGCACCCACCGTTGGCGTAGTATAGTGATGGTATACCAAGGTCATCCAAGGACACAAGAGCTTTTAATACCGGAATTTCGTCAACGTCTAATCTAACAAAAAATTTGAGAAAAGATGCTAGTAAGTTTTAAAAGATAAAAGAAAGTAAAAAATAAATGTTAGAAAAACAATAAACAAGATAGAATCACTTGGTTTTTACTTCTCTTTTACTTATTTTTTGATGATTTCCGCAAGTTGGGATTTTTAAGAGATTATCTTAGTTATTGTGGTATGTCCCTCTTTTGGAGGCAATGCTACCCTCAACGATATTGGTCTAAGTCAGCAGGGATATAGTCCTGCAAGGCCGATTATTGAAAGAAAATTAAGCAAGTTATTAATCCAAAATGTGGCATGTCCCTCTTTTGAAGGCAACACTACCATTGGCCATATGGGTCTGAGTCAGCAGGGATATAGTCTCGCAAGGTCGGGTTAAACTTTTAATAGTATTTTATTTATAAAGGATTCAAATCGTTCTCACTTCCTCCGATTTGATGTTATCTATCTCAAGAGAAGTCCTAATAAGCTTGAATCAAATCCTTGCAAGATATACACTGAACGAGGCAAGAACTTTACACAAATCACCCTTCTAACCCCGATAACTAAGTTTCCTCAGACCTTAGCCTTTCAACTTTCCTATCAAGATTACTCTGCTGATAATTAAGTTTCCTCAAAGGTTTCTTCAATTCCTTCAGTTTTGAAACCACAACAAACATATATGACCATAAAAAGTTTTCCCACAAACCTCTTTAACAGTAGGAATAAACTCATCTTTTAAAGAAAGATAATTCTAAAATTTGAAAGGCTTTGGATCGTCCGTTTTCAAAGATGGAAATGTAAGCAAAGTTGGTAAGTAGTAGAAGTGTAATAAGGCAAGAATTTTGCACAACCAGTAGGAAAAGAACCAAGACTAGCTTGATTACCCATGATCCTATCGAGTTTCTCCATAATACCATCTCTCATACCAGGTTTTTGATTCCATGTATAGTGAAAACTAGTTTTAGAAATATCCATAATGTTCATTTCAACAACACACTCTCTGAATTCTTCCATTCCATAGTTCACACCCCTATGATCAATATTCTTTTCATTAGGCTGAATGATTGCATTAAAATCACCCGTTGTCATCCAAGGCACGTTCTGAGCCCCCAAATTGTATTTAATCAAATTTTCCCACAATAGCCTACGACGTTGAGCTGTAGTGTGTCCATAAAAAAGGAGCACAAAAACTCTCCCCACCCTGCATATTTTTAACTTCATAATGGACCACGTGGTCATTATACACCAAGACAAAAACATCCACGATTCTCTTATTCCAACCCACAACAATTCTAGCCCAATTATAACATTATCAGCATTACTAAACCACCTCCATCTATCATTGATCTTATTAGCCATCTCCAACACTTTACTAGCACCCAAATGAGTTTCCACCATACCACACACACTAACTTTATTATCTCTTAATAATTTCCGAACCTGAACTTGATGCTCTTCACACCCCAACCCCCTAACATTCCAAACCAAGACTTGTAACTTCATTAGAAACTATAACCCGGAGGAGAAACATCCAAAACTTGGGTATCCTCGTCAAACCCCTCAAACTTACCAAAACTTAGGTAAACATATATCATTATGTTCATGACTCGATCTCGGGAATTCGGTAACAAAGTCTATTGTTACTTTCTCTTATTTGCATTTTATGGTTTCAGGTTGTTGTAGGTAGCCAGATGACTTCTGATGCTTTACATTAACATTTATGCTATTTTTCTACTTGCCTTGCAATAGATCTTTTTATTTTCTACCACCAATAATCGCTTCATAACTCCTTATACATTTAATCTCTACCAGGGTGTATTGTGTATTTCAACTTCCTTCAATATCATATCTTGTAATCCGCCAAAACTTGGAACCATATTTGATTGTCGAATCTTAAGATACCATCATTTCCAGGTCTTAATAGTTTTGTTTTCCATCTATCATTTCCTTTTTAAATGTGGTTTTACATCAAGGTTTATTGTTATGCATATTTAATTTGGTCTAATTGGTTTATGTTAACATTAAATCTAGTTGCACAGATTCTTATTGGTTGGGTTCTTTCTTTCTATTAAGTAAATCCACGACCAAGTTTCCTTACAAACTCAATTCATAAGATCCATGAATACTACAGGTGTGTTGGTCTATCTAAATGGCATCACTAAGAACGTATGATTATAAATCATTCTAAAATTCGATTTAGGTACGTCTTCAGGTGTCACTCTTACTTGGTGATAACCGAATGATAAGTCTATGTTAGAAAAAATAACTCTTTCCTTGTAGCTGATCAAAATCATTGATCCTCGATACCATGCATTCGTTCTTTAGAGTGACATTATTCAATTCTCTATAATCAATGCACATATGCATCATTTCATCTTTCTTTTGAACAAATAGAATCAAAGCTACGGGTTACAATGATGATGTTTGGTCTCTACATATATATAACTAGTTTCCTGTCGTTTGGAAATTTAAGTTGTACTATTTTATTATTACTCATGACTTCTGCTTGATAGATAGCTAAACCGGTCTATTCCTATGACTACATCTATTTTTCAAAGTTCCACCACAGACATCAAGTCTGTTAGAATCGGGTGACAGTTCAAGCTTATCTTATATTGAGTCAACTATCACCTTTTAACTCCCATCAACCATTTTTGTTATAAATATGTGATCTAAACCCTTGGATTCTTGATTAAGATAATTGCTAATAAGCTTTTTATTCACATTTGTTCCATGGTTTCAAGAAATTCTTAGGGCTCTAGCTTTGACAAGCATTCGGATTTAATAATGGTAGACTCCATGTGAATCGATTCAACATTTGTCTTCTTCTACCACCATGTAGAGAACTAGTCATCCTTAAACTTCGTCATATATTCTCTGTGTGTCTTGATCGATAGATCCATTTTGAAGAATTATATCTCTAGTCTGAGTACAAACATTATTTATTTACAAAGAATTAGCAACTAAGAACTTAGTGGTCTTCTATAATCCACAACCATCAAGTAGTTCCTATAGTTGTCTCACTAATTAATAGAGATAAGTATACTCAAAACGACGTTGTCTATATATTGGAGACCTCATGTTATACAGTTTACGAAATAATCACATTGACAGTTGTGCATGCACAATATGGGTTATGACTACCGTACTGGCTACCCCATAACCATTGTATAACTGACACTGGCCCCCTTAATAGTGTGACCACAACTATCATGTAGGTATGGAATTCATACTGAGCGCGGGGTCACTCCATACAGAGCCCCTTGCCATATTTAAGCTTTTAGTAATATATCGATTAAGAATACTGACATGACTGGAGTGTGTTAAAATTTTTGATATATTTTTAGCACTTTTAACTCGTTTATCAAGATTTAAATTTATAAAACACGATATAATACAATCACTATCTACAACATGTTAGGGCAAGTGCATCCATCGTGGGCGGAGTATAGAGATGGTAAGATACTGAGGTCGTCCAAGGACACAAGAGCTTTTAATACCGTAATATCATCAACATCTAATTGAACCAAAATTTTGAGTAAAGATGTTACTAAGTTTAAGAAAAAAGAAATAAAAATAAAAATGTCCGAAGAAAAGCAATAAACAAGATAAAATCACTTTGTTCCGACTCCTCTTTTATGTATCCTTTGATGATTTCCACATTTGGGCTTTTTAAAAGATTATCTTAGTTATTGTGGCATGTCCCTATTTTGGAGGCAACGCTACCCTCAGCCATATTGGTCTGAGTCAGCAGGGATACAGTCCCGCAAGATTGGATTATTGAAAGATAATTAGGTAAGTTATTAATGCAAAATGTGGCATGTCTCTCTTTTGAAGCCAACGCTACCATCGGCCATATTGGTCTGAGTCAGCAGGGATACAGTCCCACAAGGCCGGTTTAAAGTTTTAATGGTAGTTTATTTATAAGGGATTCAAGCCGTTCTTACTTCCCTGATTTGATGTTATCTACCTCAAAAGAAGTCCTAATAAGCTTGAATCAAATCCTCACAGGATCTATACACTGAACGAGGCAAGAACTTTACCCAAACCACCCTTCTAACCCTCTTCCAGACAGTTAAAACGCTTTATATAGACCGTAAAGACACAAATGAGTGAATCAACAATACATGAAGAAATGATAGAGTGAAGTTCACTTTCAATATAAAAAAAGTAGTTATTAAAGTCATTAATACATACCCAAATAGAAAGTAGCAAAAGCTTGGAAATTAAAAGTAATACATAAAAGATTTGTCTTCACCAAGTGATGTAAGATATTAGCCAAGCATGGCCTTTGATTGACAAGAAATCTTACGATCAATCTTGGATCCCGAGACTACTACACACACACTCTAAAGGTGAATGATGGAGGAATGTGGTGATGATGGTGTTGTATTGGTGGTTGAATGGTGGCAAGTGGGAGAGAAGCGGTTTGTCAAGGGATGAGTTGGAAATGAACTAAGCACCTCCTTTTATAGCTGGAAACAGACCCTTCACACAGCCCCTTGCCCAGGGGGCACGACCCCATGTCCTTCCTTCTTTGTCTTCATTTATTGATCTATGTCAGTCCGTATGCACACACGGTCTCGTGTGTCAGTAGGCACGACCCCATAGTCAGTACTGTATTGTACTTCGCAACATTCTGCATATATGGGAGTTGACCATGGCATTGTGTCTCTTGTCTGCTCTGTTTGTCTTGTTCTGTATGGACTCTTGAGTGGGACACGGCCCCATGCCTTGGTGGCACGGCCCTGTGCTTTTTCTTCTGGTTTGTTGTTTTGGTCTTGGGATGTAGCTTGAAGGGCAGGCCTGGTGTGTCAGCTCTTCTTTCTTGTATTTATGTTGGTTTTGCCGTTAATTTGTTCGTTTTGTACGTTTAAGCTCATTTAGTCCTGAAAATCAAAAGTATACAAAGAAACATACATTTTCCAACGTTAGTACATAAAGGGGTTGATTTTATGCCTTGTTTAATATAATTTATGTGTTGTATTTTGTGCATATCACATACAAGTATACTTCATGCCCCCACGGATATACGTATATTGCAGCATTCTCATTATTACTGTTTAGACACAACGAATATAATATCATAGTTTTATAAACAAACATGATAACTCACCTATTTAAGAGTTTCTTAATAGATGCTAGTACGATCGAGTGATATCTTAGGGTCCTAACACAATTATATAGTCTCAGGTTAGGTAATGATCACTTAACTAGTCATTATCATGATTGGATATTTGTTAACGTTGCCTTGTTTACGCATGATTAATCAGTCTATGCCTAACTAAGGCTAGGCTATCTAATACCCGCCCCTAACAATAACCATAATACGTAAAATACTAATACTAATATTACTACTATTAATAATAATAATACTAATAAAAATAACAATTAACTACATATAAACTTAAATTAGAAGATACCTTAAAGCTATCTACAATAAATTGATTTAGAGTCTCCTTACTTGTGCTTCGAAAACAAATACTAGCAACACTCAAAAAGCCCAAAAAGATATTCTAGGCTCGGGATTCTCTATAATAGAGTGTTCCAAGTAAAAGAAACAGGTAATCTAAATGTGACACTGAAAGTTCCTATTTATACGGTTGAATAGACAGTGCATTTATCTATTTCATAGATGTGGCACAATGTGTGGGACAATGTGTGCGACATGATAGCTTGCTTACTTCCTAAACATAATTCAATTATATATATATATATATTATATATTATATTAATTTAGCTCATTAACTTGTATTTCTTTTATAACTTTTAAAAAAGTAAATTATCATTTTAGTATCTGAGGTTTGGTTCAAAATATCATTTTAGTCAAAATAGTTTTTTTCTCTCCTATGTCCCTAATGTTTCTATTTTTTGTCATTTTCCTCCATTTTATTAACTTCATAAAGGAAACCTCGATAAAATTATGGCTAATCTCGTTACTTCACTAACTAGTTTGCCACTTGCCATTTTCACACAAAACCCTTTTTTACCCCTTTTATATATAGATAATAAATTATACACATATATATACTGTTATTTCTTTAGAAAAACAAATAAAATTAATTTAAAAGAAATATATATATAATATTGTGTGTAAAAGTAGAACCCCACCCATACCCCTTCTCTCTTCGCCTGCCACCACCACACCCACCACTCCAACATCTCCAACCACTAAACCATCAACATTCGTCGTTCGTCTTCTTCATCTCCATCATCATCTTCACCATCTCAAATGCTAATTCCATCCGCAAATCCACTGGACACCAAAACCTACTCACCCGGTTCACTTCACTGGAAACCTAAAACCCACACACAACTTGTTAGATGTTCTTCAATCTAAAAACCGAGTTCCTCCTCAATTCAATCACTAACAGACCCTGTGATTCGTTCAAAACCACCGAAATTGAAAAGGCCAATTTTTGAAATTTGAGATGAAGGAGGCGTGTCATTCAAAACCACCTTCCTCCTCAATTGAAGAACGTCGGAGAAAGATAATGATCCTCAAATGAAATGCCAACAAAATTGTCGTCGGCGACAGCGACGGAGCAGGGGGAGCGTAACGAGACCACTGTGTTGTGTTCTCCAATGGGTTTGATGGTTGTTGTGTTGCTATAACTACAAGTGTGTGTATAATAGTGTTTTCTAGTTGTTTTTTATAAAGAGAGAGAGAAAAAGATTGAGAGAGCAGGGATAAGTGTGTTTTGCATTTATATTGTTAAAAGAAAAACATGCCCGGGTAGTCCATATGGTTTGCTTCGTTTTCACTTATAGTCCCTACATTTTTAAACTTACAACTATAATCCCTAACTTTTGCATATTCATTTTCGGATAGTTCCTGAAGCGGATGGATGTTAGTTTTTGTGTTAATGGGTGTAAAATGACCAATTTACTCTTAATGTAAAATAAAATAAATAAATTAATTAAATACATAATTATATATGTATTTGTGTGTGGGACCCACTAATTATCATTTCATATACATATTTCAAAACGAAAAGCATGTCTGACCAATATATTGAGTTTCCCGAAGCGAGCATCAATAAAATTCGCCAAGGAAGTAATGCTGGCAGGATCAGTAATATCTAATTGATGGAAAATGACGTCCGGTAAACTGGAAAAGTGTAGCTTGGAGACGACCTCTACACCTTTCTTTCCGTCTCTTGAAGTCAACACCACCATCACTTGATCGGCCAACTGCCTGCATACTTTTAAACCAACGCCTTTTTTCCACCGGTAACAACAACAATCCTAAACAAAAAAAGGTTAAAAGGTTTCAAGTTTCACATATTTAGAGAAGAAGAGGATTTGTGAGCACATTTTTAATGCGATTTTCTTGATTTCAACGGCTGTTCGTCAGAGTAATTCTAACTTATTTGACTTCTTGAATTCAACGGTGGTGGTTGTAGGAGTGGTGATGGTGGTGTGGCTGAGTGGTGATGGAGGCGGTGAAAGTGGTTGTGGTGGTGGTCTTTTAAAGAAGAGAGAGTAGAGAGGGATGTGTCTGGATAAGGAGAGAGAGTATATATAGAGAGAGAAAGGGTAGGGGTGGGGTTTTTTTATAGTTAGTAGGTCTCGTGTGGTGTTATATATATATATATTATGTATGTAATTAATTTATTTTGTTTTACATTAAGGGTAAATTGATTATTTCAAATCTACTTAACACCAAAAACTAACATCCATCGCTTCAGGGACTATCCGAAAACGAATATGCAAAACTTAAGGACTAATTTTAATTTTAGAAGTGGGGGGACTATATGTGAAAACAGAGCAAACCACATGGACTATCCAGTCATTTTTCTCTAATTAAAAAATATAAAAGGTTTTGGATGAAATCGGAAAAAATAAAAATATAAATGTGGATTGACCAAAATACCCTTGAGTTAACTGACTTTTTAGATGAAATTAGGGGGTTGGACGAAAATGACAAAATAAAGTAAAACGTAGGGGTCTCATGGGATAAAAAAATATTTGGACTCAAGTGATATTTCTAGCCAAACCATGGGGACTAAGATGACAATTTATTCCTTTTAAAATATATTGTTTATAAAATTACGTATATACTATTAAGAAGAGCTTATTTTTCTCTATGTTTGACCTAAGTTTCACTAAAAACGAATTAGGGTCATATATATAAATTATAATTGTTATCAAACAATATCTTATAATACTAAATAATCGTCTTACTATCTCATATTTCAAATGACCATACTCATTTAACAATATATGCAATATATATGTTTTTTATCTATAAAATACGATGTTACACCAACCACCATGGCCACACCTACCACAACCACAACAATTATCATTGCCACAATCACCCACCACCACAACATTATATTCTTCACCACCAAGGTTGCCACCAACACCATCGCTGCAACTGACTATTGGCCCTGTTGCTGTAATTCCCAAATCAGATTTCGATCACAGTAGTTGATTGTTATCACCCAAACAACTATAGATTTGTTGTTTGAATGTGTAAAATTTAAGAAAACCAAAAGATAAAGATGAAGATTCTTATATGGTTCAAACAACAAGTGTTGTATATGGAATCACAAATGATATAATCACTGAATGCACCTGGATATTTCGGATTAAGCACAAAAACAACAATCACAACACAAGAGCAATCACCAAAATCAGTCCAAGAACCTTGGACTAGGGTTTCATTGATAATCATATTTATACAAACTGACTACCCAACGTATTTAATAAATACGCAAGGATACTAATTACGCTGCCCTGTTACAAATATCACAAAATACATTTTTGCCCCTTCTAGTTTTATTAACTATTACAAACCAGCTCAAAACTATTAAACTCAAGTATCAACGGTCTCAAAACGCCCTAGCAGTTGCCCCACTCAAAGAACGCTTTGATTCGATTCTTCCAACTATTGAAGTCTTCAGATCCTTCAGCTTGGGAGGTCTCGTAGTTGTTCCTGTCTCCAATTCGGCTTGGGCTATTGGGTTAAGTTGATTGAGAGACATCTTGGTTGATCAGAGAACAAATACGTGGAACTAAGAGTTAAGATAACAAATACGCTGCAAGAAAAACAAGTACGCTGGAGATGCTTGGCGACTTTACCCTGGACAATAGCTAAATCCACTGAAACATGCAAAACAAAGTGAGTTTGGCTAAATCCACCGATCACCGTGATAAAATCGCTGAGTATTTTTATCACTGACTTCAAAGTCGCCTTCGATTAAATACGCTGGCACTATATCGCTTGAAATCAACAAATCCGCTGGTGTTAAGCTGGCGTATTTGTTAATTACGCGATCTTCAAAATTAAAAACTTTGTATTCAAGTTTATCTACGCTGCCTTCAAAGATAAATACCCCAGCAGGGTTTAAGTACGAACAAAAACCCTCTAATCACCCAAAAACGACTTAAAATCCATGTTTCTTTGTACCAAAATGACCCAAATGTTTACCAAAACAATGATTACCAACAACCCAATGATTAAACACACCAGATCAAGCCATTTTAAGTCCAAAATTTTGAAAAACTTTGAAAACTTTTGAAAAACCTTCAAAATTATGAAGAATCTTAACAAAAACTCAAACAATCAAGAGCACAAAGGCTCTGATACCAAATTGTAATTCCCAAATCAGATTCGGATCACAGTGGTTGATTGTTATCACACAAACAACTATAGATTCGTTGTTTGAATGTGTAAAAGTTAAGAAAACCAAAAGATGAAGATGAAGATTCTTATATGGATCAAACAACAAGTGTTGTATATGGAATCCCAAAGGATATAATCACTGAATGCACCTTGGATATTTCGGATTAAGCACAAGAACAACAATCACAACACAAGAGCAATCACTAAAATCAGTCCAAGAACCTTGGACTAGGGTTTCATTGATAATCATATTTATACAAACTGACTACCCAGCGTATTTGGGATACTAATTACGCCGCCCTGTTACAAATATTAAAAATACATTTTTGCCTCTTCTAGTTTTACTAACTATTACAAGCCAGCTCTAAACTATTAAACTCAAGTATCAACGGTCTCAAAACGCCCTAACAATATCCCCCTAGACCGTTGCGTACTTGAGAGTCTTCAATCTTGGTCTTGACCTTCAGGGCTTGCGGCTGACTCTCGATCTTTTGTTTCTGACAGTGGCGCAGCTTGATATGCAGATTGTTCAGTTGTTGATTCAGTAGATGGATTGATAAAAGCTTCACTTGTGGTGTTTGGATTCTCCATAGTAGCCTCATATCTGGATGAAGCCGGAGTTTGAGATTTTGATGCGGCTTGAGAAGGCGATGGAACTTTCTGCTTAGCTGAAGATTTGTGCTTTCTTTTCTTTTTCTTCGCTTCTCTTTTTCTTTCTGTTTCTCGATTCTGGTCACGATGTCCATCATTTCTATCTTTCTCTCTCTCGCACGTTCTACCGCCCTTTGAAACAACATTCCTTCCTCTTTGTACTCATTTCCGGCGCCAACGTGAATCTTGTGGCCATAAAGAATGTTTAGGCCGGATAGGAAGAACATAAAGACATCCATCAGGTCTAGAATACAATATCTTCCTTAGAATCCGATCTGATCACTGCTTCTCCTGTTCTTCCATCGTAGAACCATTTCTTGAAATTTGTGAGCATAACGGGTTGTTCTGGTGGGATTTTGACTCTAGTTTCAACTTTAGCAGGATCGATGACCCACGTTTGTTGTTTTTGATACTCTTCTGCGAGGATGTTGTGACTTGAATATTGTAAAATCCGATTACATTCTCTTAAGATCAATCTTTCAAAATCAGCTCCAATACTGCTATTTGTAGGGTTTATCATGTCTAATCTGCCCAGCTCACGTATATCCCATCGAGGAAGACTTTTCATGTCAGCTCCTGATTTGAAGTGTTGAATGACTCCACCCGTCTCTTCACAATAAACATCCCTTTCAGATTACAGTAATTCCAGCTGATTATCTTGTCAGTAACTTCGGTCTTTTCAACTGTGACCACTTGATAGAAATCTTGAAGCTTTTCACTCTCTTTTCTGAACCACTCAGGATGTATTGGAGTCACTTCATCACCATCTTCAGTTTCATACAGGGTATCTTCCTCCAATCCCCATTCAATAAAACGAGCCAGCATCTCATCTCTATCCACCCCTTCTTCCTCACTATCATCTTCTTCGGTAACATTCACCGCAGATTCTAAACGCTTTTTCTTTTTCTCTGCATCCTCAGCCTTTTGCCTGTCTTCCTCAATCTTAAACTCTTCATAGTCGAAGATATCTGTAGCTGAGAACATTGGTTGTATATCTGCTTTGGCACATAGTTCTCGTATCATTATGTACATCTTCTCCAAACCATCTTGCTGAAATCGGACAAATCTTGTTTGTTCCCTGACATAAGCATGAAGCTCCTTGTTTTTCTTTCTCTGCTCTCTCAGCTTTTCACGAATCAATTTGTGTTGCTCACTTGATGCTTCAGAAGACATATTTCTTGAGCTGGACCCGTCTCGATATCTTTTGCTAGTTTATCATATAGTTCCTGAAATGGGCGAGGTCTTCGCAGAACTTGCTGAGGCATCTGCTTTGATTGAGCACCTTTTGACGATCCTTCCCCCATTTTCTTTCGTTCTGAGGAGGTGATCTGTTAGGAGCCTCTGGATCTACAATTAGTTGATCAACAAATTCATCTAATTGTTCTTGTTCAGTCGTGACGTCACTGGCGTTTTAGATTCCGTCATCTGTCGCCTCTTTCTTTTTGCTTCTCTTTTTTCTCTTTCCTCTACTTCATGAATGGCATGAAGATTTTCAATGTGCTTCCGACGTTCTCTAGTGCCTCCAGCCCGAAAGCTGCTCTCCATTAAACGTTCTTGAGTAGGGGTATCTTTTCTTTTCTTTGATGAGTCCCCTTCTTTTACAGGTTGCTTTCCTTTGTTCTTTCTGATCAGTTGTTCTGTTTCTTCCTCTTCTTCGTCTGCTTCATCTCCAACATCTGCCTGTCTTTTTCTTTTAACACCCTCTCTATACTTTTCATATGCCGCTTTCACAAGAGGAAACCTCTCTTCCCTATACATCCATTGATGAAGCAACACCCACTCTTCAATTTTCAGTTCCGTAATTTGGCAGCCAGTCGGCAACTGAAACTTGTACGTGTCGTTGTCGTGTGGGAGATTCAGATGCTGGTCATTAATGAGAAGCTGAACAAATGGGGATACATAGCCCATGTGGAGGACTTTGCGTTATCAAGCATACAGTAGAAGATAAGACCCGAGATGTTGAATGGTTGTTTGGTGCAGAGATTGAGCATAGCAGCTGACCATTCCAGGTTCAAACCATCGTATCCTCCCTTTTTGTGAGCTAAGCTCATTGCAAACACGAAGAATAAATCTCCAGGCCTTTTTGCTTAATCTCGTTTTTCTCTCTGAAATCTCCGACATATCTCATCCCATTAAAACCGTCTAGAATGTCATCCTTCTTTACTTTGAGCGGGTCTTTGCGATCATCCCCAAGGCTGAGTACTCTACGCACGTTGTCCTCCGTTACTATGACTTTCTTGTTTCGTACTGTAGCCAGGATTCTCTTGACTTCGTCAACTGTTGACACCTTGGCTATTTTCCAGAATTCTTCAATGTGAATGTTGTATATGATAGGATCAGCATGAACAGCATAGCTTATCCTACTTAAGTTTATCCATTCAGCCACGTCTTCAAAATCATTCGTGGCGGCTCTAACTTACACGACTGATTGTGCTTCCTTGTTTTATCCCAAATCCTTCACCATTTCTGGAAGCATAGAAACAAACCAAGTTAGATCTGAGTTACGAAGCACAACAGTCAGATATATATATAATATATACCCGAATATACGCAGATAATAAAAGATTTAAAAATATCGAATTAAGAAAAATAATTTCGCCAATATTTACGCCGGATATATATTATATACGCTGGACAAGCGAATTATATACACAAGACACAGTGGCAAATGCGCAGGTAGTGGCTTATTTGCGCTGAATATATGTCGCGTATTTAAGTTTTGACTCGAGAAAGCATCCAGCGAAGATGCTTATCTACGCTGGTTGACCGGTGTATTTGTCAAATACGCCGGTTGCTTGAACTCGCGTTCAAGACTTAAATCCGCGATCACTTGACTTCCTTTTAAATACGCCACATTCATCATAAATCTGCTACATTCAAGTTAAATACGTTGGCATCATAAATTTCTTGATAAACCCATAAAACAAACTTTGAACTCAGATTCGATCTTTTTACAGTAGATTATACTGATTTTGTACTTGATTCCAAAAGACTCAACAACAATCAATTAATATACGAATGCCAAAATCATACCGAGATCAATCTCAACAAAAACCGCTCAAATGATTATATGAAGTTTGAATTTAGAAGTGGGTTTCTTCCGATTATTGATGAAGAGGAAGATGAGTATGTTTTGAAAACTTTACATAAAAAAATCTGATATATATATATATATACACACACAAGATGGCCTTCCAGCGTATTTAATAAATACGCTGGAACAATAATTACGCCTCGTGGGTATCTTTTTGAGATATCTTCAAGGCTAAGAAATTCAAAAACAAATACGCTCGAAAATCTTAAACTTTCTGAAAAATGTGCCCCCTTTTGTTAAAACATAGTGCAAAAGTTGAGAATAAGATTAAGAAAAACACAAAATTGCAATTTGAATTCGGATATCATGTTTAGAGACACGAAGCTTCCTTTTTCATATAATTCTTACTGATTTGGATCCCATGACATTCCTCCAGAAGATCATACTCGCAACACTTTGTTAGTTAGTGATGAAATAGAAAATATTGAATAATCGAGGCACAAGAAAAACTGTCAGTATGTTTGTCCCTTTAAATCCATGAACCTTTCTTTCAACATGCTTTCAGTGAGCGTTTATCATGTTGTAGTAATACTGACAAGAATTGCGATGGCCCCTACTCAAGCTAGACTGTTAGAATGTTGTGCCCGTGAGTCCCACATCAGGACATACCCCCGCGATCAAGGTATGCACAAAGATTCCTCATAGCGGGTGAGTATATTAACTTCATTCGTTTTAGAAATTTCAACGATAGACAATTGGTGATCAGGTCAGTACTTTTGTACAACAGAGAGACCAATGTCTAACGAGGGCTAAGACAAATACCTTAGACGGTACAATTTAAGCACTTGAATGATTCTCAAAAGTGCACTTTATTTGTATAGGGTTTTGCCACATTGGCTCTTTTGAAAAGATATCATACTGTGTCTAGGTCAGCATATATCTTGATACAGCAGAAGAGCAACTATGATATCCCTGAATGATTCGTCAATATAAAGACCCGAAATCTCGGACTTTAGCAATCTATCAATGCAAGATTTAAGACCATTAAGCCATATGCCGCAACATGTTACCCGCAAGTTGCACAACATTGTGGGTATTCAGAATTCTTGTGTAAGTATTAACTTTTGTCGCCTACTCGCAGTTTACTCGAAGGTATTGCTGAATCTACTGACACGTTGTTTCTTGGTACCTCAATCGAGTTTTATTTTAAAATCAAACAAAGTGTCAACAGTTTTCTGTCATTTCTTAAGCAGGTGTCAAACAAAGATATAAACCTTAAAGATTATACTAATTTTCTGAAAAACTTCCCCCCTTAAAATTTGATTTTCGAGAGTCCAGAGCTTGAAAAGGAAATTTTAAAGATGCAGAAAATCTTTTTGTTGGGCACATTTTATAAGATTATTCAAGATGTTTATTAGGAAAAGTTTTTTTTAATCATTTCCACTCAAGGAAATTAACCATTTCCAACCAGGTTACCAACTGGTTGAAGCGGGTTTTGTCGAAGGCTTTCGTGAAAATATCAGCTTTTTGTTGCATGGTATCCACCGGCACCACTTGAATGTATCCTTTCTCATACGCATCTCTGATCACATGAATGCGAATTTCGATGTGTTTTGTTCTGGAGTGGTGGATAAGATTCTTCACAATTCCTAGACACGCTTCTTGTCGATGAATAGCGAAGTCTTCATGATGTTGATTCCGTAATCCAGCAACTGATTTTGTATCCAAAGAACTTATGAGCAGCAACTGTAAGTTACCGTATATTCGGCTTGAGCAGTAGATGTGGAAACTGTTGTATGCTTCTTGCTTTTCCATGATATGAGACGATTTCCTAAGAATTGACATCCTCTGGAGACGGACTTTCTGTCAACCTTGCAACCTGCATGATCATTGTCAGAATAAGCAATTAAATCAAAACTACTATCTTTAGGATACCACAGTCCGAGTTTGGATGTTCCTTTCAGATAGCGAAAGATTCATTTGACAGCAGCTTCATGAGATTCTTTTGGATCCGTCTGAAATCGAGCACAGAGGCAAACAGCCCACATAATGTCAGGCCTACTAGCGGTCAGATACATCAACGAGCCTATCATCGAGCGATAGAAGGACTTGTTCACAGGTTTTCCTTGAAGATCAGATGTGAGTTTTGTCTGAGCTAGGTGTGCTGGCGGTTTTGCAGTCGTTCATGCTGTATTTAGAGAGAATATCCCTGATGTACTTTTCTTGATGAATGAGAATACCGTCTTTTCTCTGCTTCACCTCTAATCCCAAGAAAAACGTGAGTTCTCCCATCATGCTCATCTTGAACTTTGCCTTCATGACCTTCTCGAACTCCTTGCATAGTGCCTCATCAGTTGATCCAAAAATAATATCGTCTACATAGATATGCACCAGCATCACATTATCTCCGATCCTTTTTGTGAAGAGAGTCATATCTATTTTACCTCTTGAGTAACCACATTTCAAAAGATATGTCGACAAAGTCTCATACCAGGCTCGAGGAGCTTGATGAAGACCATAGAGAGCTTTGTCAAGCTTATAGTATTGTGCAGGAAAGTGAGGATCTTCAAAACCTGGAGGTTGGCAAACGAAGACTTCTTCATTCACCTTCCCATATAGAAACACGCTCTTTACATCCATCTGAAACACCTTGAAGTTTTTGAATGAAGCATAGGCTAAGAATATTCTAATAGCTTCCAAACATGCTACCGAAGCAAAAACTTCCTCATAATCAATACCTTCTTCCTGTCGGAAACCTTGAACTACCAATCTTGCCTTATTCTTGATGACTACACCACGATCATCCATTTTGTTACGAAACACCCACTTGGTGCCAATGGGATACTTTCCATCTAGTAGATCAACTAGTTTCCAAACTTTGAGCTTAGGAAACTGAGATAACTCATCTTGCATTGCTTGCACCCAGCTAGAATCTTGAATGGCTTCTGCAATATCTCTTGGTACGGAATGCGAAAGAAAATCTGCATACAATCCAGTGTTGATGGTATGTGTTTGACCACGAGTTCGAACTCCATCTTCCACGAAACCAATGACATTCTCAATTGGATGATTTCGATTTGTCTTGTATCTTGTGTTGGTGTGAGTCTCAACTTGTTGAGGTAGATTGGAGAAGTGTTCGTCGACGTAGATAATTTGAGGTTCGTCTTCTTTAGGTGGTTCATCCACAATCGGATGTGAAGAAGAAGCGTCACATGCAGATGCATTCTTAGCCGAAGTGTCACCATTAACTTCGATAATAGGAAGGATTGGATCGGCAGAGACTGGGGTGAAACGAGTTGTAAAAGGAGTAAAGCCAATGTCTGAAGGATCAAACAATGGCTCTACTAGGGTTGATTCAGCAGGTTCGGTTTCAATGAGTGGCTCATCAATGTCGAAGGTGTTGAATACAACGTCTACATCATAAAACCAGTTTGGAGAGCTTCCAGTGTTAGTGGAGTTTCCTTCTTGAAAGTCGACGTAGTATGATTCAGTCACCATCTTAGTTCGTTTGTTGTAAACTCGATATCCCCTTTTGAGAGGATGAGTAGCCCATGAAGTAACACACATCACCGACTGCTTCAAACTTGATAAGATTGTCTTCAGTGTTGAGGAGTGTATAAAAGCATCCAAACGGTCTAAAGAAATCTATCAGAGGCTTCCTTTTGAAAAGAAGTTCATAGGCTGTTTTTCCATGAGGTTTAACGATGAGAACTCGATTCAAAACATAGCATGCTGTGTCGACTGCTTCTGCCCAGAAAATGATAGGAAGCTTGGAGTCCACAAGCATAGTTCGAGCAGCTTCAATAAGTGTTCTATTCTTCCGTTCTGCTACTCCATTATGCTGAGGAGTTCTGGCTGCACTGTACTAAAGGCGTATTCCATTTTCTTCATAGAAGGAGACAAACGTTTGATTTTTTTAATTTTGATCCGTTGTCGCTTCTGACAGATTTGACCTTCAGCTTGATCATATTTTCAATCATGGGAATGAAGCTCTTGAGAGTGGATGCAGTTTCGCTTTTGGCTTCAAGAAAATATACCCATGAAAACGTGAGAAATAATCTGTAATCACCAAGCAATAGGATCTTTTAGCTAAACTTTTAACACTTATAGGACCGAAAAGATCCATGTGCGGTAATTGCAATGAGCAGATATCGTATTCACTGCTTTGGATTTATGCGGCTTTTTGTGTTGCTTGCCTTGGGCGCATGCGATACATTTTTCTGAAAAAGGAAATTCTTTTATAGGTAATTCTCTTACTAAATTTAATTTCGAAAGCTTATTCATTTATTTGAAGTTCACATGCCCCAACTGCCTATGCCAAAGCAGTGATTCCGATTCTGACGCTTTTGAGATAAGACATGTCATTTGCTCATTAGATTTAGCATTTTTCATATTGAGAACTTAGGTGTTGTTTTGACGGGGAGCTCTGAGCATGATCATATTGGTAGGGACAGAGTATTCGGGCTTGAGGAATAAGCATTCCATGTCGTTGAACAGCACTGAAGTTCCTTTGTCATAGACTTGTGATATGCTCATGAGATTGTAACATAATTCTGGAACATAATTTACATTCTCTAATGTAAGTGCTTTATAAACGACGTCACTCATTCCAACAATTTTCCCTCCCTTTTCATCTCCAGCAAAAGATACGAAATCACCATCGATGACCCGAAAGTGCTTCAAAAGATCCTTTAAATCGGTCATATACCTTGAGCATCCACTATCAACATGCCAAATATATTCCACGAGCATCCAAAGCCATTTTTGTAGTTTATTCTGTTATACAACAACAAAGATATGTACACGTTAGTTAGATTTCGGAACCCAGACTTGCTTCAGGTTTATCTATCATGATTTTGAACAGCAAAATTTTCTTTTATTTTCCAAAAACAAGTTGTATTTACTATGCATTTACTGATTTCTTGAGATTATCAAATTGATTAGTGAAGCTTTATACAAAATCCTGTTTGGTTTAGAAAATTTCTTGATCTTGCAATGTTTTGCAGTATGTCCTAAATGACCATAGCGAAAACATTGCTTGCAATTTGATCTTTTTTTTGGTTGCCGCGTGTGAAGATGATGTATGTGATGAGAGTCTGGAGCTGCTTGAAGCGTTATTTGATGACGTAGCGTGGCTTGAATTTTTAACTTTCTTCACTTTCTTGTCAAGACAATTTTCATCCTCAATGTCGTCTTCACTGATCTCACTATTTGATGACAGATTGATTCTTGATTTTCACTTGACGTTTCTTCATCACTTTCTGAAGATGTCGTACTTGAATCATCACTATGCTGACTTGGGTAGATTCTTTATCAGTCTCTGATGTACCTGTACATGATGGAACAAACTCGAGAATTTCCTCTTTAAGGAACTTTCCAAATCTGTTTTTCTCAATTGGGACAAATATAAGAGATTCAAGCATAACATTTTCATCATTAAAAACAGAATTTAAATCATGACTTTCAACCGCAGCATGCACTTGGTTGTGAGTCTTAAATGTAGGCACATGGCCATTACAGTCATCCTGAATGTTAAATTTAGGCATAAAGCCATTACAGTCATCCATCATAGTCAAACTATTACAGTCATCCTGAATAGAAGTACTGTTTGTCTTGTTACAGTTCCAGGCAAACCAGTTAACTGTTGAATAACTGTCGCCTGAGTAACCAATTCCTATTTTCGAACCTCCACAGTCATCATCCTCATCGCACACATCTTCTTTACGCTTACATAGATCTGCATTACTTTCAAAAATGTTAGTATGGTTTTTATTTTTGTAAAAGACATTTTGATCTAATAGATCATGTTTATCGAGTAAGTCATTTTTAGGATGAGGAGATGGCATAGGTACATAGTTTTTGCTGTGCAGAGGAGGAAAGATTTTTCTTTCGTTTCCGAGCTTATCCTTGTATCCAATTCCATCATTTACGAATCTCGATCGTTGGCAATTTACAATATTAACTAGTGCCTTTTGACTAATTTTCCATTTATCAATAATGATTGGCAATTTGTTATTTTCATTTTGAGATTTTTCTAATTTTTCGGTTAAATCATTTATGATAAAATCTTTTCTAAAAACGAATTCTTTTAAAGTTTGCATAGCCAAAGTTGAGTTCAACTTTCTTTGATATGCAGCTTCGTTTTCTTTCAATTCTTGATTAAATTTCAAAACTTTTTCTTTTTCTCTAATTAGGTCACGGTTGAGTGATTTGTAATGAGCCACGACATTCAAACATGGCTGGGAGCACAGTTTTGCTTTAAATTCATACGGTATGCTGTTTACCAAATCCATATCCTCTGTGTCTTTTGCAGACTCTGCTTTCATGGCGGCTGTAGAGGTTTCAACTTTCTCACTCTTGCTGTGGCTGGTTGCTCCTTGGGCTGTCTCTTTAGGATCAGTCTTCTCAGCCTCCTGCTTGCTCTTCTCTGAAGTCGGTTCAGTAGGATTGATAATGCTTTTTAAACCTTTGTCATCCTTGGGAATGCTAGCAGTTTGCTTCTCCATGGAATTAGATGAAGATGTGACATATGTGGTAGAGATTTTTGCCATGAGAGCTTTGTTGACTTCTCCTTTTGTCTCAGCTATCTCTTCTGCCCAGTCATAGTCTTCCACAACTAAATCTTTTGGGTTATTATCACCAACACAATCATTCCCTCGATAGAAATTGGCCTTCTTGTCGAAACGAGTTCAGTATTTTCATTCTTCAGCAGTGGGCACTCCCTCTTGAAGTGACCCAGATTCTTGCAGTTGTAGCATCTCAACTTGGACTTGTCAAAGCCAGCTTCCCCAGAGCTAGCCTTTTTCCTGTTTTGTCTTGAAACTTCTTTAATCGAAGGGTGATCATCGCCATTTGCCACTTCAGATCCATTTCCTCCATATCATCCGGATCTACCTGATACAGGTCTTCAGCAGTAAGAAAATCTCTTTTTAGATCACCTGGCATGAGAGCTTCATAGCTGCTCAGGAAGGTGTTAAACAAAGCAACATGTTCGGTGGATATCTTGAGTGCTTGAGCATCACCTGCCACAGTAGTCTTCTCGATAGATGATGAGGCCTTTGCAGAGCTTGCGGAAGCGTTAGGGTAAGATGCAGTAGCAATTTGAGGATTTGAACCACAGGAGGTTATGGGGGCAAGAAAATCCATATTTTTGGGAGCTGAAGTTGTAGTAGCGGATTGAGTAAATTTCTGAGAGTATCCCGCTTGGTTCATTTCTCTCTAGAGTACATCCATTTCGAATGCTTTCAGGGTGTTGATCAGTTTTGAAAGTGTGACAGGAGTAGTGCTGGTCAAGAAGGTTATTTTGATTATCATACATTGCAGGCTCCATTCTTTTGGGAGAGAGTCCAGAAGCTTCTTGATAGAGGCATAATTTGCAACCGGATTGCCTACTTTCTTCAATTTTGTCAGCACTCCCAGAAATCGATTGATATGATCTGACAAGCTTTCACCACGAACACTCCCGAACATGTCGTACTCTGTCTGAACCATATCTCTCTTGTTATCCATCAGTTCCTCGTTCCCTTCACAGTTCATGAGCTGAAGTTTATTCTTCAAACATCGTCCTTGGACAGAGCCATTGTTAGAGCAGCATGAGCCCTACGATCACGTTGGATGAGAGTTCTGTCTTCTTCGGTGAATGTTGAAGGATCTTCGTGATTGTTCGAACATCATCGCAAATTATCATAGGAACGTGTGGACCCACTGTGACAGACATCCATTGAGTATAGTCAGTATACTCAAAGAATGCTTTGATTCGATTCTTCCAACTACTGAAGTCTTCAGATCCTTTTAGCTTGGGAGGTCTCGTAGCTGTTCCTGTCTCCAATTCGGCTTGGGCTATTGGGTTAAGTTGATTGAGAGACATCTTGGTTGATCAGAGAACAAATACGCTGGAACTAAGAGTTAAGATAACAAATACGCTGCAAGAAAAACAAGTACGCTGGAGATGCTTGGCGACTTTACCCTGCGACAATAGCTAAATCCACCGAAACATGCAAAACAAACGTGAGTTTGGCTAAATTCGCCGATCACCATGATAAAATCGCTGAGGATTTTTATCATTGACTTCGAAGTCGCCTTCGATTAAATACACTGGCACTATATTGCTTGAAATCAACAAATCCGCTGGTGTTAAGCCGGCGTATTTGTTAATTACGCGATCTTCAAAATTAAAAACGTTGTATTCAAGTTTATCTACGCTGCCTTCAAAGATAAATACGCCCAGCAGGGTTTAAGTACGAACAAAAACCCTCTAATCACCCCAAAACGACTTAAAATCCATGTTTCTTTGTACCAAAATGACCCAAATGTTTACCAAAACACTGATTAACAACAACCCAATGATTAAACACACCAGATCAAGCCATTTTAAGTCCAAAATTTTGAAAAACTTTGAAAACTTTTGAAAAACCTTCAAAATTTGAAGAATCTTAACAAAAACTCAAACAATCAAGAGCACAAAGGCTCTGATATCAAATTGTAATTCCCAAATCAGATTCGGATCACAGTGGTTGATTGTTATCACACAAACAACTATAGATTCGTTGTTTGAATGTGTAAAAGTTAAGAAAACCAAAAGATGAAGATGAAGATTCTTATATGGATCAAACAACAAGTGTTGTATATGGAATCCCAAAGGATATAATCACTGAATGCACCTGGATATTTCGGATTAAGCACAAGAACAACAATCACAACACAAGAGCAATCACTAAAATCAGTCCAAGAACCTTGGACTAGGGTTTCATTGATAATCATATTTATACAAACTGACTACCCAGCGTATTTGGGATACTAATTACGCCGCCCTGTTACAAATATTATAAAATACATTTTTGCCTCTTCTAGTTTTACTAACTATTACAAGCCAGCTCTAAACTATTAAACTCAAGTATCAACGGTCTCAAAACGTCCTAACAGTTGCCCCACCACATTCCAACTTCTTTACCGTTTTTAACAAATCATGCATGATTAACTTGTCAAGAAATGCATAACAAATTAAATCATGCTGAAAATATTCATTTCCTTCGAATACCAATCACTTTGACAATTTCGAGTTTAATATCTGTTTCCTTCAAATTTTAATTACTTTTTAGAAAACTATGTAAACCATATACCCCTCAATGTTAATCAGAATGTTCTAACCCCTCTTAGACATACTTACACATGTAGCTAGTTTGTGCACTCATGTGGGACAGAAATATGTGCATCAACACTTACATCCTTAAAAAAATGTCCTATAACCGATACTCCTTGAGTTCTAACTGCAGACACCATAATCTTAACTCGCCGATACGATTGTTGTCACACCATCGATACAATAACATGCCTATCGGACCATAAAGATACCAACATGCTCGGGCAACATAGTACAAAAACATAAGTTAAAAATTGAGTAACATAAAGGACCATTGATGTAAAAAACAAAGAGTGTCACATCATCAATCAAAAATACCAAAAATATGTCAATGTGTTGCGACTTTACAGATGGTCACAGCGATTCCAGGCTAACACAACTCTCTCTCTCTCTCTCTCTCTCTCACCTTTCTTTCCCCCAATTTGTTTGTGAAGCCCTAGAAAGAAAGACATACCCCCTGTATAATATATCTCATTCTTGTTCATCAAACATCCCCCCTTTTCGCCAATTTACTTCAGATTTCAGACAAACCCAGAACAAAGCTTCTATCTTTATTCAATTTTGTTGGTGGGCTGAAGTGGGTTTGGTGTAGAACTCACCAATGTTACGTTTTCAAGATTCTGAAAATTGAAGTTTACCCTTTGTTGTTAGCTTTTGAAGTTTTGTAATTTTTTACATCAACTGGACTAGGGTTTCAGAATGGCCAATCCGGGTTTGCAAATGAACCCTCAGATGGAACAGATCTATGGAGAAATTCGTGACAATTTTCGTGCCCTAGCGTATGTTTTTATATTAAGTAGATTTTTTTTTTGTGACATTTGATTGATTTTTTTGATGTTTGGGCTTTAATCTTGATCTGAGTTTTAATTTTAAATTGTTTAAGTAGAGCTCTAAAGCACCCCTTTAAGTATTTTAATGGCTCATCTGGTAGAGAATTAGCAGGGTGTAAGATGCTTTTAGTAAGTTGTTTTTCTTTTTTGTAAGAGACTGAAGTTTATTGCCATTTGTAGTGAGTAGTGAACAATGTTTAGAAACCGAAAGTTGGTGTTTTCGGCGTAAGTGCAAGTTTCAGCTGTTTGGGTGATTAATGATACCTTGTTTCACTTATGGGCTTTATTTCTACTTGCTAATATCTTTAGCCATTGTGATTGTTTATACTATATTACGACGATAACGGCTTAAAGTTTTAGTTATAGAATCAGATATGTTCTAGAAGCTTGTTGAAGAAGGTATACTTGTAGAAGATTAGTGGAACACTTTGTTTTAAGTTGGATTTGAAACTTACAAGTTTCAATCGGAGTTATGGGATTAGACTATTACAGACAATAAGGAGAACCATAAGCAGTAAACTTGAGTATATAAAAAATAAAAGTATTTAATTTTAAAGAGTTATGATGTCATAATCTTTTTCTGCAATTAGTTTTTAAATGAATTGAGACGAATGGGCAATTGCTTTGAAGTTTAAAAAAAAGTCAGTTGGTGAATATTAGTTTAGAATGATTAGTTGATCTTTGATTAACATCTTGAAATGTTTGATTCAATGATTAGTTGGTGATCAAAGTGGTGGTGGATGGTGATGCTAAACTTTTAAGAGGTAGTACGATTCTGTTGTGTTCTCAATTTTGGAAAGAAAGGAAAAGAAAATGCAATATATAATGTTTTTTCCGTTCTCTTGGGGTTGAAAGAAAGGAATAGAAATTTACTTATTTTAAAATATATTTTTTTGAATTAAGGTAGTTTAGCTCGGTAAGTTTGTTCATTATTAAATATTATTATTTTCTTTTCAAATATTTTCATATCTAGAAGGAAAATTTTGTTAAGGAAGTTCCTAAAAGGGTACCCTTTGGTTCCTTTTTTCTATAAAAAACTTCTGAGAACATCTTTAATACCTACTTGGTCGTTAGTGTGGTTTTATAGAAGATGGCTTTATTTTTGGTAAGTTCAGCTAATATATATAACTTTAAAAATGATCTAAAATAACCAGCTTGCATTTCCGAGTACAAAGCTTGTTTGATCGACATTTTGGTTATATACAATGCACGTTAAAGCAAAATAAAGTAAGAATAGGCTCGGTACAAGAGATTATAGAACTGACAATCGGGATGTCTGATGAAAGTAGTTTTCAACTTTAAGAATGTACAGCCCACTGAGATCTTTTCATGGGCCGTTCATAGGCTCTATAGCCTTTTTTGGATAAAAAGTTACTTGTGTTACATATTTGGGTGTTTTCCCACACGCTTCCGTGATCCCCTCTTTTATGAATTAGTAACCGACTCATTCTATTCAACATTACAAGTGAGCTCTAGATAGTATATTTGAGGTATACCTTAAATTCTTATTTTATGTGCACTTGCATGTTTGAATGTTTGATTGCGTTAGTTGAATCATAGTATACATGAATTTTTTGCATTGCAGCTTTAATTTCATTGACTTCGAGGTTGTTGATTAGCATGAGTTGTGTGTGATTTTGATCCCAAGAGTAATCTGGCTATACGAGTAAATGCTGGTGCCATTAACAGTAGTAAAAAAACAAAAGTGGCACAATTTATTTTTATATGGTCAAGCTGCCAATCTTAATCTTGTTTTATTGCTTATTGATGGAAAATGAATCATGTTTACTTTAGACTTTACTCAATATCATACGCATCTTTACTTGAATATAATTCTAAAATAAAGGAAGTACACCGTTCTGATGATAGTTATTGTTTTTTTGTGGTCTAGAAATGGGTTTCAGAAGCTGGACAAGATTAAAGACTCCACCCGACAAAGTAAACAGTTGGAGGATCTTACTGGAAGGATGAGAGAATGCAAAAGGTAATAAACGGCTTCTGTTTCTTGTTTCTTTATCTACATGTAAAACCTTGCCTTTTTTTCCATTTAGGTTGATTAAAGAGTTTGATCGTGAAATCAAAGAGGAGGAAAGCAAAAATCCTCCAGATGTTAGCAAGAAACTTAATGATGAGAAGCAATCAATGGTAAAAAAAAATTAGAACGTTACATTTTTTTGTGGTTTTGGCTACATTTTTGGATTACAGTCACGTGTTGACCCTCAGATTCACTTATTATTGTTCACTGTGTTTGCAGATCAAAGAGCTGAATTCGTATGTGGCATTGAGAAAGACGTAAGCCCATTTACGACGGTTTGGATAATATTTACAGTTTATCACCCTATATGTTCTTGTTGTATATTTACCGTTTATATATTTTTGTTTTTCTTTAAAATGCAGATATCAAAGCACTCTTGGAAACAAAAGGGTTGAACTTTTTGACATGGGGGCAGGTGCTAGCGAACCTATGGCCGATGACAATACTCGGGTTGCATCTGGTTAGATCAGACTCATCGTTTACTCTTGACTGATGTCATGTTGTCTTAAGAACTCTTAACAAGATATTCTTGTGATTACACGTGGCACTTAACTCTACGACCCGTTATAAATGTGCACTAGTTAGACATGCGCATGCTCAAATTTTAAGCGTCTTTATTGATTCGGGTGGATGTCTGTGTAGAAATGTCAAATCAAGAGCTTATTCAAGCTGGCAACAAGACAATGGACGAGACTGATCAGGCCATTGAACGGTCTAAACAGGTGATACTTAACTACATCTGTTTTAATTAGTCAGTTGATGTCGTCATTGCTTCCTACTTGTATCATTATATGACATATATATGTACAGGTGGTTCATCAAACAGTTGAAGTAGGAACCCAGACTGCAGCTAAGTTGAAAGGCCAAGTAAGCAAATGCTCGATCAGTTGATCTCACCTATTTTATAGTTTTTATGCTAATTTAAATATTTGTTTTGTATTTTGCTTTCTTCAGACCGATCAAATGGGTCGTATTGTCAACGAACTAGACACCATTCAGTTCTCTATCAAAAAAGCATCTCAGCTCGTGAAGGAAATAGGACGCCAGGTCTCGAGTCTCTTCATTGAATGATATGTTGTATCTTAGTCCTGTGTGGTTCTAAAACATTTTTTACAGGTGGCGACGGACAAATGCATCATGGCTTTTCTTTTTCTTATCGTTGTTGGTGTTATTGCTATTATCGTCGTGAAGGTACATTACGCTCCATATAAAACCCGGCTTGTTATTTTGTCAACTATTAAAACTGCTTTTTTTTTTTAACATGTGTTGATGATGATCAGATTGTGCATCCCCACAACAAAGACATTAGAGACATACCAGGGTTGGCGCCTCCAGCTCCGGCTGCAAGGAGACTGTTGTATGCTATGTCCGGAGAGCAATTTTGAAGACACATTGGGGAAGCTGATGAAATTGTTTTTGAGTTATGATGAATCATGCTATGTTATGCTATCTAAATGTATCCTTTCTTTATCTGAGATGTGCATATCTTACCTTAAAAAGTTTTTTTTTTCATGTAAATGGTTGGTTTGTTTGGCTATATTTTCCATCATTGAACATTGTATCGCTTGATTTGTGTCAAAATACTATGAGTAATGTTGAATGCAATATGTTACTTTTATGCTATACCTAAAACGACGTTTGTAACATGATCCACATACAACCAAAAAAACTGTCTCAGCTTATAGATGTATGTTATTTTTATAACATGTGATTTGAGCAACAGGTTGATTTGGATCAGTAAAATTATATCATGGGTCAAAACAAGCTCCGCTCAGTACCAGGACAATTTCCACTGAAAAAAAAACTCATTCGAATACAAGCTCGTTTTAGTCGAATTCGTTGTACGTTCTTTAAAACGAAATGTTTTGACTTGATAATTGACTCAACTTTACCTGTTTGTTTTAGCAGGCTTACTGTTAATCATCAAAATCATTGCTATTATGATGTTTTAAGGGTAACCAACGAACAAACAATACATAAAGATAAAAACTAGTGGAATGAATAATTGTTCTCTTCCACAAATTTTGAAACTAAGGCACATGAACATCCCTACAAGTATGGAAAGTGATACTATAATGAACTATTTGGTATATGACGAATGATTATGCATCTCGGCTGCTAAGCTGTGATCGCCCGATATGAGAAAGCCTTGACGACGCCATAAGTGGTACCTCTTCATCTACTACATTCATATCCGACATTGAGCTAACCTTGCCGCTTGTATCAACATCATCAGTGTTGTTGTCGGGTGAATACAAATTAGATGATTTTTTCTCAATCCTCCAATCCTGACCGTTCATGTTTATAAAACATTTAGTCGATTAATAGAAGACGGGTTTTAAAAACGAGCTAAAGCTTTGGCGACCTAACCTTAGTCATTCGTTCAGGGAGGCTATCGGGAGGAAGTTGAGATGCTTTAACGTCTTTCACCTTTATGTAGTTGTACATTACTACACCGCAAAGTGCTGCATACGAAAAACGAATATAGATCATTAACGATCATCTCAAAGTTTGGAACTTTTTTTATGAAATTAAAGTCAAACACACTCCATACCAATGGCATAGCCGATAATATTCAGCCCAGTAATGGCGGATTCAGGAAATATAACAGTTGAAAGAGCTATAAGTATCCAATCTTTCAGCACACCAGCAACCCGAATGGTAACCGCACCAGTTCTACCAATGACTAGAAATATCGAAAAGTTCAATGCTAACGCACATACAGCATTCGAGAAAAAAATCCAGAAATTGAACTGAATCTGCGAAACTTCCATTCTGGTTTGCTCCAAGAAATACCAAGGCACAAACAGAAACGCAAAACTGCAAAAAAACGTATCAGACGCATTAAAACTTTATAAATCGAAAACAGTTTATAAGTTATAACCAATGCTATACAAGAGTACCTGCATGGAGCTATGTAGTATAAGCTTGTAATTGGATTCAGCGTTAAGCCCTTCTTTTGCAGGAGGACTTGAGTTAATACAAGCCTTAAAGCTTCTGCAAAGATGCCGGTGCATTGATAAAGTGTGCCGACCACATTAAAATGGATTTCACCGTACGATGAGATCACGACCCCGATGCTAACTAGCAACATGTTCAAGAATACATCCCACCTAAGCTTGTCGGTGCCACATAGGACAGCCATGATAAGTGTTGCCACCGGCACTGTATCATAGTAAATTTCACTGGTTAGTTATTGTCTGATAATATAATATGTTGGAATAAGATCAGTTTTACATACTTAGGGCTTTCAGCATCTGAATGAAGGCAACTGATATATGCAAGTAAGCAGTGTTGCCAAACCTTCACGATAACAAACGTAAGAAAGTAAACATTAAATAACATCCCCATATTCAAAAGATATGTTTATATGGATCGATGTAATGCAAATGGTTGATGAAGGCAACTTTACCATAGACTCGATGCGAAGAAGGCACTGATGGGAATTACACAAGTTGCGTATCTAGAATGGCCATGAAAAAAAAAGAAATTTAGTGGCGGGATAAGAAGAATATAAGTAACAAAATTGAAATTTTGAAGTTAGATGCCTTACATTTCAAATGTCATTTTGACGGGTGCGACAACCTGCAGCACGATAGGGAATGAAGACAAGTCATAAACTTATATAACAATAACAGATTTGAAGTTTGAATTAGGTGAAATAACATAATTAATCCAGTATCCTGACTCCCAAAATACATTCTATTAAACTTAAGACTTTCAAGAACTTTAAAAGATATATACCACAAGCAAAACATGCTTCTATATCACACATATGTAACAACATGAGAAGCACAATTAACTGAAAATTAGAGAGCATTTAAAAGTTGATGAAGAACCATACCTTGAAAACACGAACAAGAAGGAATGCTACAGCTCCAGAAAAGCCCATGTGTATCATAGTAAGTGTGATAGGAAAGGGAAAATTGAAGTACTTTGGAGAGAGAACCCACTGCAATAAAATAAAAAATTAATGACGATCGCACGGGGTTTTGCTGCGCTGGGCCACCCATGGGCGCTTTTATAGCCATTGACTAGATAGCTAGTGACATAAATAATGAGACATAAGGTGCATACTAGTCACCTTGTTGTACAGAATAACTCCAGATGACAGCAAAATGTAGATTAATAGGTACAGGTAAGTCAAGAAAAGTGACTTGTTAATCACTTTCATGGCGGCTATCAGTTCCCAGATCTCGAATATACAATGAGATTCTCTCCCCAAACTGATGATATATATTTGGTTTCTCCAGAGCAGAAAGTTAATCCACTAATCTAAAGCGAGGAAGGAACTTCAACTTCTGAACCACATAAAACCACAAATATAACCCCCTGCAAACAATACAGCAGAAGACACTTGAATTAAAAAAAATGTAAACAGGCCTTGCATAGCTAGTCTTGTATCTACAAATCACAAAGACTACTTTGTGATATGATATGAAATTAAGCAGAGCAGCTTAAAGATATCAGCTCCGTATCATCCACTTCAGTTTTAATGGTCGAGCTAGACTGGTAATCTAAGCGGATGTCTAGTAAAATCAGAAGCGATGAAACTAAAACTGCAGGTATAGCCAATATAGCACTAGTAACCAGAAGATAGAAAATTCTCTAAACAGACACCTTAAGTAAGCATAATTTAAGATTGATATCAATGCTTTATGCAGGGCAATATCTTAAGTCACCCAACAAATGAAACAAGGGTATAATTATAGGCAGCTCGCTATCTCTTTATCATCCATTTCCTTTAAAATGGTGACTCATGATTCTCCCCAGGTTAGCATCAGTGCAGTCTACTAATAACTGAAGTGGGTATGCAACATGATTATAATTTGTGAAAGTCTGTATTGCCTGCCACATTGGTCTCTTTTTTAGATATATGCTTTCCCTTGGAAATGATCCAGAGGTTCAGAAACTTTATAACATAAGATAAATACACATTTTAATGATCCGTAAGGTGATATTTGTAAACGTCTTACTTTGATCTTTTTTACTTCAGTTTATCATTTTAGTTGCTGTCTTGATATCTACTAAGGTTCAGCAAAACTATACAACTTCAATTCAGCATACCAATGGTCCAAGGCTTAAACTATCGCAGACTACAAGTCTACAATAACAATGCACATGAATGAAACAGCCAAATTATCTGTTCCTTTACAGTGTTCTGTAAATGTGCAATAGGGCCTTATTCCTCAAAACACAAATTACTCCACTAGTCCAATATGATGTCAAACTTAAACACATCTGAAATCTAACAGAATTACAGTAAACTAAACTCCTTATATAGTTCACTTACTCCTTCTGTTTCAAACATTGCAGGTATACTTAGATCTACAATAACTGATAACTCAATCTCAATGTCAGCATAACCTACACTAGTAGAGCAACAATACAATACAATACAATTCAAATTAATACTCTTTATCTCTGCAATTAGAAACCAAATCCGAGTCCATAGGGTATCCGATTGCAAAACCTAACTATAAAACCACAAATTCAACGTCTAAAAACCCTACATTAAGCTAAACAACACAAGCATTGTTCTAAAACGCTAATGAAAACCTAATCTATTGAATCGAATCGGATATACATACAGATCTGGTGATCTACATCTACAAATCAATGTAAAAACTATAATAAACAGTAGAAAGTAAGTGCACCTGCGAAGATCGATTGTTCCGAAGCTCTTTGGCGAAGTGTTGGTAGCAGATCGCTACTGTGTTACAGCAAGTGAATACAGAGTGATGAGAGATATATAAAGAGAGAGAGAGAGATATATAGGGAGAGAAAGAGATGTAGAGAGAGAAAGAGGGGGGTTAGTACATGGTTGTAGGTATAGAAAGAAAGAAAGAAACACAAGACAAGTTTCTGAAATCTCTCTTTCCTCTAATGACCAAATATTCATGGGTTCCCCACCTATCCATTTCAACCCCTTATTATGTTATCTCTACTTGTTCATTGTGCATCACTTGTTGTACTTTATTTGTTTATCGCACACGTTAAGTGAACCCGATGTTTGAGTGACATCGAATATTTTCAAATGAAGGCATTGTTTTTACTTTTTAGGTTTTTAATATGAATAGATACAAGTCACTATTGTTATTATACTGCGTACTCTTATCTTTCTCACAAAACTTGGAGGAGGGTCTGCCGTTAAAGAATAACTTCTCTCACATAAGGGGTGGTGTCTGTTCAGTAGAGAGTCGGTATATTTAGTCGTACCCGTACCTTTATCTTAAAATGTAATTATTATTAGAGGTTGTGTCAAGTTTGATGATTTGATCCGTCATTGGGCATGTCAGCACCAACTTGGTGACACGCTAACAAATTTTTAGTCATGACTGCTTACAACTATGACAATAGTTCTATTTAATATTCGAAGATATTTATCATCCAACCTAAAAATAATTTGCATATATAGTCCTTTTGGCATGCTTGTATTACATATTTGATTAATAAGTATGAGAAATTACAAAGCTCTCACTCTCCACTTGAATGTGACATGTTTGTTCCTTGGGATGGTTGAACTTTAAATATCTATTGTTAAAAGGTTTTAACATAAGCAAGGGAGGAGAATGGATTCAACATACATTACTTCTGTCACACGCTCAATTTCCACTTGCGAAGTTTTACCGCGAGGCGTGTGAACAAACCAGAATCTGAGACACTAGTAACATTGAACGACTCTATATGATTCGTTTATACGTTTTCCAAAATCATTTGTTTAACCATTCATAGTTATTTTCAAATTGTCTTAGTTTGGTTTCAAAGTTTAGCGGAAGCATTAGTTTTAAAGTTGAGCGGAAGCATTAAAGTAAAGTAAAGTCACGGGCGCCAACACAAACGCCAAAACTAAATAAAAACCCAAACAATATTCGTAAATGAGACTCGATAAAAAGATGTCTTGATCAATGCAAGTGAGTGCACCTAGAGTTCCTAGCGTCCTGAGAAACATGTAAAGAAACAAGTGTCAACATTAAAGAAGAGTGAGTTCGCAGGTTTTTATAAGTTCATTAGTTCGGTTAAAAGTTTGTTTCCCCCGTTATCCCTAATCCCGGGATAACGATATAGTTCCATTATTCCTAACCCGGGATAATAATGATGTTGGTTCCATTATTCCTAACCCGGAATAATATTGTTGTTGGTTCCATTATTCCTAACCCGGAATAATATTGTTGGTTCGTAATTAAGTTAAATGTTAACATGTAGGTAGCGAGCCTAAAGTTATGTCACATAAGTGTTCGCGATCGAAGCTGACTGTTGTGCCTCAGTGTTGCCAGGCCTATCACTGACCATGGCGAAAGTTAGGCCAAATTATTCACCCGTTGACCATACCCGGTCGGCTAGCGCGACTAGCTCGGGTGGGGCTTGTCGGGCCCAGTAGTACTACTTATAATTTCCCCGCTATCTAACCCAATGCTAACGATCCGAGAGTTTGTCGAGGACTTCCGTGATATAGCTGCTTAGTGACCATAACGTACATTAACATTAACTTAGTTACCGAATAGTTTAACGACGTTAATTTCGTATAACGTAAAGAGATAGAGTTGTAGAGTGTATACATGTTTCTCCCCCTGTTGTTTAAAACTAGATAAAATTAGGGGCCGTGAACTCACCTTTAATTGCTCGGTTAGTGTGACACAGAAGTAGTAAATGATGGTACCGCTAATCGCGTCCTAACAAGTCAATCGATTTAAAGTTAGTGTGTGAACACACTGATACAAACCCTACACATAACTAACACACAATGCGGCACACACAATAGCAAATTCGAAAATACAATCATGCATGCAAAGTATTATCATACCAAAATAGTGATCAAACCAACTTATCATGAACACAAATCAACTCATACAACACTTTGGTACACACATTCGCAAGTTATCAAGTTTCAGCTTGTATGCTCATAACTAAGCTGTTTTCGAGGATTTTTATAAAAATAGTTCCAACGTTCCAAAAATTCCAATTTTTTTATAGAAGGTGTCAACTAAACTGTAGAATTTTTATGTAAATTTTTCAAGTCCTAACACTTTACTAATTATTCATAGATATTTTATATACTAGGCTGCAGTCAGATTCGTCGCTTTCTGACTGCAGTCCACGGGAGAATTTATTTAAAAATCATCGTTCATCCAATTAACAAAATTCCAGTGGGAGTTTCCCGGAAATTTCCATCTCCAGTTTCTGTACAAATTCGTGACCCAACCCTCTACAGATTTTGAGATCCGACTCGATAAACAACTAACAAATTTTCAGAATTTACACAGCTTCAGTTACTGCACTTAAACGACCACTTAAAAATATCAAACGACCTCAGAAAAATATGAATCCAGCGCCATTAGAAGCGTTTTTAAAAAATTTACGTTTTAGGCTTCAGAAAATCCGCTTTTCGATAAATAATAACCAAGTTACAGCCAATTGAAGTTGGCTGTAAACACCATTCAGCATCCTGTTTTCGACTTTTATCGCAATAGAACACACTTAAACAATCGAGACGTTAAATATAAATGATCAAGAACAGATTTATTAGTCACATATCATCATGTATATCATGCTTATGCAAACCCTAATCATACAATATGATTTTTATCACAAAACGCAGCCTATGATTCTTGTATCCAACTAAACATCATAATCGCAAAACTTGCACAAGTAATCGAACTAAACATCATACACTTTCATAACAATGATTCTACCATTACATACAAGCATGATCAATAGTTCATAAACCCTAATGTGATTTGCGAAACAATAGAAACCCTAACCTTGCAACGATGAAGATTAACGATCCGGGAACGAGATTGGAATCACTTTGGTTCTTGGAGAAGGTCGCGATCGAGAGAAAGGGTGGGAGGGGCTGCCGTCGGCTATTCTTGGAGCTAGGGTTTCTTTTTTTTTTTGTTAACACAACTCTCATGCATGCTTGTATATATATAGTGCAAGGAAAGAAAGAAAAGGAGAAAGGGTGGGGTGGGCTTGCGGCCGCACAAGGGGGGTTTGGGTGGGTAACTTGGGCCTCAAGTTTAGGCTAGTTACTTGGGCCACAAGGAAGTGAGGTCGACACGTTTCGCGGCTCGGTTCGGTTTCGGCTATTTATTATATATATATATTTTTTATAAACTAATAATCACGAAATCAAAACATGATATAATAACTCACAAAACTTATAAACGTCTAATAACACATAGCACGTAATTCGTTCGATAAGTTCACAAAGTTAGCGTAGTTATTTCGAGCGTGTATTTAATTCTCCGAATCAAATTAGCGTAGGAATGAAATAACCGTGAAGTAGTGCGTTTTAAGATACCTGAAAAACCGGAATGTCACAACTTCACACAAAAATCAACTCAACCCAACCCCCTACCCATCAATCTACCGCTTCAGAAAAATCATGTTCAATGACTAAACGCACTCACAAAAGGGAGCTACTATGGTTTTTTTTCATTGTTGCTCCTTGAATGTAAATATGTAAATGACTAAATGGGTCGGCCCATTTAAAAACTTTACTTAATCCTACTAAATATAGTTTCATGCAAGCTTGAAACATGAAACCAAACCATGGTAACAACTTATTTTTCAGTTTCTAATCTCTAAAAAGTTAACTTTGGTTTATCCTAATTGTTCTTTGTGCATCGCTTGTTGTACTTTGTTTATTTGGCCTATTTCGAGTGACGTCATATATTTTCGGATGATGACATTATTTAGTTTGTTTTAGTTTTTTTAACATAAGTTTTGTGGGGCGTTGTTTATGTGATTAATGTTATTATATGATTTTAAGGTGGGGTTTTTAAACGTGCTATCTCTTTCACAAAAAAACGTAGGAGAGGGTTCACCGTTAAAAAATAACCTCCTCTCACTAGGGTTGGTTTATGTTTATTGGAGAGGGGTTGATGTTTAGTCATACGCATGCGTTTATTCTAAGTTGTAATTATCATTAGAGTATTTGTCAAGTTTGTTATGAGTTGATCCGTCATTAGGCATGTAAAGACCAACATGGTGACACGCTAAACTAATTTTTATATGTCACGGCGTATAATTATGACAATAACTCTAATAAATATTTGGAGAAATATATCATACAACTTATTAATAATTACATATATAGTCCTTTTGGCATACTTGTATTAATATTTAGTTGATAACAATATGAGAAATCACACATGTGGCTCTCACTGTCCACTTGAACGTGACATGTTTGTTCCATGGAGTGAATGAATAAAAAAATTTATCGTTAAGGTTTCAAAATAGGAAAGGGAGAAGGGATTCGGACATCACTTCCACAAAAATCAACCCCCCCTCTCCAACCTGCAATCAATCCCTCACCTAAAAAATCAAGCTTAATGACTAAACACACTACAAAAATGATTACCAGGGTGGGCCATTTTGGTTCGGTTAGTCATTATGAAGTTAATAGCTTTTAAATCGAACTTTAAAAATTTTCTTAATCCTGATAAGATAGTTTTCATGCAAGCTTGAAACATGAAACCAAACCGTTTAAGTAACATTCTTTTCTCGGTTTTTTATTTTCTGAAGGAATTAGCTTTGATTTAACCTAAATACCCAAGTCATAATATTTCTTTTGTTAAACATCTCTAAAAAAGTCATAAGTTTTAGGGAAAAATTTGATTTTAATTAATCAAAAATTACAATTCATTGGCCGATATTAATGCACAAGGGCAATTGGATCAACGATACTTCTAACTTTCATTTCGTTATCAACGAAAATCCCCTGTAAAGAAGAGAAATTAGCCATCCACAAGTGCTTGTGAAGATTGAGACACCATCTATAACCACAATTTCAAAAGGATGACAGTAGTACCATCTTGTGATTGGATTAAGTTGCATGATAGCTAAAAGAATAGGTGGAATGCCAACATGCATCCGCTATCTTTAATAGTTTTTCCTTTGGTTTTAAAATTATATATAAATACCATATATATGCATATGAGTACCTCTTGTGATTGGTTAAGTTGACAATTTCAAAAGGATGTACATAGTACCCATCTTGTGATTGGTTAATGTTGAATGATGACAAATAGGACGTACATTAACATTAACTTAGTTACCGAATAGTTTAACGACGTTAATTTCGTATAACGTAAAGAGATAGAGTTGTAGAGTGTATACATGTTTCTCCCCCTGTTGTTTAAAACTAGATAAAATTAGGGGCCGTGAACTCACCTTTAATTGCTCGGTTAGTGTGACACAGAAGTAGTAAATGATGGGACCGCTAATCGCGTCCTAACAAGTCAATCGATTTAAAGTTAGTGTGTGAACACACTGATACAAACCCTACACATAACTAACACACAATGCGGCACACACAATAGCAAATTCGAAAATACAATCATGCATGCAAAGTATTATCATACCAAAATAGTGATCAAACCAACTTATCATGAACACAAATCAACTCATACAACACTTTGGTACACACATTCGCAAGTTATCAAGTTTCAGCTTGTATGCTCATAACTAAGCTGTTTTCGAGGATTTTTATAAAATAGTTCCAACGTTCCAAAAATTCCAATTTTTTTATAGAAGGTGTCAACTAAACTGTAGAATTTTATGTAAATTTTTCAAGTCCTAACACTTTACTAATTATTCATAGATATTTATATACTAGGCTGCAGTCAGATTCGTCGCTTTCTGACTGCAGTCCACGGGAGAATTTATTTAAAAATCATCGTTCATCCAATTAACAAAATTCCAGTGGGAGTTTCCCGGAAATTTCCATCTCCAGTTTCTGTACAAATTTCGTGACCCAACCCTCTACAGATTTTGAGATCCGACTCGATAAACAACTAACAAATTTTCAGAATTTACACAGCTTCAGTTACTGCACTTAAACGACCACTTAAAAATATCAAACGACCTCAGAAAAATATGAATCCAGCGCCATTAGAAGCGTTTTTAAAAAATGTACGTTTTAGGCTTCAGAAAATCCGCTTTTCGATAAATAATAACCAAGTTACAGCCAATTGAAGTTGGCTGTAAACACCATTCAGCATCCTGTTTTCGACTTTTATCGCAATAGAACACACTTAAACAATCGAGACGTTAAATATAAATGATCAAGAACAGATTTATTAGTCACATATCATCATGTATATCATGCTTATGCAAACCCTAATCATACAATATGATTTTTATCACAAAACGCAGCCTATGATTCTTGTATCCAACTAAACATCATAATCGCAAAACTTGCACAAGTAATCGAACTAAACATCATACACTTTCATAACAATGATTCTACCATTACATACAAGCATGATCAATAGTTCATAAACCCTAATGTGATTTGCGAAACAATAGAAACCCTAACCTTGCAACGATGAAGATTAACGATCCGGGAACGAGATTGGAATCACTTTGGTTCTTGGAGAAGGTCGCGATCGAGAGAAAGGGTGGGGAGGGGCTGCCGTCGGCTATTCTTGGAGCTAGGGTTTCTTTTTTTTTTTGTTAACACAACTCTCATGCATGCTTGTATATATATAGTGCAAGGAAAGAAAGAAAAGGAGAAAGGGTGGGGTGGGCTTGCGGCCGCACAAGGGGGGTTTGGTGGGTAACTTGGGCCTCAAGTTTAGGCTAGTTACTTGGGCCACAAGGAAGTGAGGTCGACACGTTTCGCGGCTCGGTTCGGTTCGGCTATTTATTATATATATATATTTTTTTATAAACTAATAATCACGAAATCAAAACATGATATAATAACTCACAAAACTTATAAACGTCTAATAACACATAGCACGTAATTCGTTCGATAAGTTCACAAAGTTAGCGTAGTTATTTCGAGCGTGTAATTTAATTCTCCGAATCAAATTAGCGTAGGAATGAATAACCGTGAAGTAGTGCGTTTAAGATACCTGAAAAACCGGAATGTCACAACTTCCACAAAAATCAACTCAACCCAACCCCCTACCCATCAATCTACCGCTTCAGAAAAATCATGTTCAATGACTAAACGCACTCACAAAAGGGAGCTACTATGGTTTTTTTCATTGTTGCTCCTTGAATGTAAATATGTAAATGACTAAATGGGTCGGCCCATTTAAAACATTTACTTAATCCTACTAAATATAGTTTCATGCAAGCTTGAAACATGAAACCAAACCATGGTAACAACTTATTTTTCAGTTTCTAATCTCTAAAAAGTTAACTTTGGTTTATCCTAATTGTTCTTTGTGCATCGCTTGTTGTACTTTGTTTATTTGGCCTATTTCGAGTGACGTCATATATTTTCGGATGATGACATTATTTTAGTTTGTTTTAGTTTTTTTAACATAAGTATGTGGGTCGTTGTTTATGTGATTAATGTTATTATATGATTTTAAGGTGTTGTTAAACGTGCTATCTCTTTCACAAAAAAACGTAGGAGAGGGTTCACCGTTAAAAAATAACCTCCTCTCACTAGGGTTGGTTTATGTTTATTGGAGAGGGTGTATGTTTAGTCATACGCATGCGTTTATTCTAAGTTGTAATTATCATTAGAGTATTTGTCAAGTTGTATGAGTTGATCCGTCATTAGGCATGTAAAGACCAACATGGTGACACGCTAACTAATTTTTATATGTCACGGCGTATAATTATGACAATAACTCTAATAAATATTTGGAGAAATATATCATACAACTTATTAATAATTACATATATAGTCCTTTTGGCATACTTGTATTAATATTTAGTTGATAAATATGAGAAATCACACATGTGGCTCTCACTGTCCACTTGAACGTGACATGTTTGTTCCATGGAGTGAATGAACTTAAAAAATTTATCGTTAAGGTTTCAAAATAGGAAAGGGAGAAGGGATTCAGGGTACATCACTTCCACAAAAATCAACCCCCCCCTCCAACCTGCAATCAATCCATCACCTAAAAAAATCAAGCTTAATGACTAAACACACTACAAAAATGATACCAGGGTGGGCCATTTGGTTCGGTTAGTCATTATGAAGTTAATAGCTTTTAAAACGAACTTAAAAATTTACTTAATCCTGATAAGATAGTTTCATGCAAGCTTGAAACATGAAACCAAACCGTAGTAACATTCTTTTTCTCGGTTTCTATTTTCTGAAGAATTAGCTTTGATTTAACCTAAATACCAAGTCATAATATTTCTTTGTTAACATCTCTAAAATGTCATAAGTTTTAGGGAAATTAGATTTTAATAATCAAAATTACAATTCATTGGCCGATATTAATGCACAAGGGCAATTGGATCAACGATACTTCTAACTTTCATTTTCGTTATCAACGAAAATCCCACTGTAATGAAGAAGAAATTAGCCTTCCACAGAGTGCTTGTGAAGATTGAGACACCATTCTATAACCTACAATTTCAAAAAGGATGAGCAGTAGTACCTTCTTGTGATTGGTTAAGTTGGATGATGGAGCAAATAGGTGGATGCCACATGCATCCGCTATCTTTTTTTAGTTTTTCTTGGTTTAAATTTATATATACATACATATATATGCATATGAGTACCTTCTTGTGATTGGTTAAGTTGACAATTTCAAAAAGGATGTACAGTAGTACCTTCTTGTGATTGGTTAAGTTGAATGATGGAGCAAATAGGTGGATGCCACATGCATCCGCTATCTTTTTCTAGTTTTTCTTGGTTTAAATTTATATATACATACATATATATGCATATGAGTACCTTCTTGTGATTGGTTAAGTTGGATGATGGAGCAAATAGGTGGATGCCACATGCATCCGCTATCTTTTTTTAGTTTTTCTTGGTTTAAATTTATATATACATATATATATGCATATGAGTACCTTCTTGTGATTGGTTAAGTTGACAATTTCAAAAAGGATGTACAGTAGTACCTTCTTGTGATTGGTTAAGTTGGATGATGGAGCAAATAGGTGGATGCCACATGCATCCGCTATCTTTTTCTAGTTTTTCTTGGTTTAAATTTATATATACATACATATATATGCATATGAGTACCTTCTTGTGATTGGTTAAGTTTGATGATGGAGCAAATAGGTGGATGCCACATGCATCCGCTATCTTTTTTAGTTTTTCTTGGTTTAAATATATATATATATATATATGTATATATATATAGTGTGGGTTCAAATGAGAAGAAAAATTTTGTAAGAATAAAAAGAATAACTTTTAGACCAATAGAAATTCTCTGTTTACTTTATTTTATGTGTGCATTTAATGTTATGAAAAAAAGTATATATGTAAATTTATAATTGTAATTAATTAGCTAATTAATTAAACTTTTAATTCATTTTTTTAATATACTCTTTCAAGATAAAATAATTTATGGTGAAGGACAATTTTTAACATGTGTAGGATAAATTTTAGTATGTGTAAAATAAATTTTGAAATGTGTAGGGTAAATTCCGGTAAGTATAAGACATATGTAGGATAAATTTTGAAACGTGTAGGATAAAATGTTTTTGCTTTATTAATTAAAGATAACATAATTAATGAAGGAGTTATTAACTATTTAATAGTTTACCATTATGTTTTTTCTTTTTTTTTTTCTTCTCATATTAAATTTCTTCTCAAATGAACCTTCCCATATATATCCAACTGCTTAATCTCAAGATAGTGGAAGATGTTTTTATTGGTTTTGCTTCTGTCTCTCAAAATTTTGAACAATGACGCACAAGTTCTTTATTAAAATATTAAACTAAAGGTTTGATCATATAAATTTCATAATATTTATACTTATATTTTATATTCATTTAGTCTAATCGATTCATTTTATATTTATTTACACTTTTACTTTAAACTATACAATTCACGAAACCTATCGAGTTATGGCCCTTGTCAACTCACGTGATTAAATAAATAAAATAAAACGTACTGATCTCCCCTTTAGCATAATTTTATACTTTTATTATACCTAATTAAACAGTTTTATGTAGTCCTTGAATTGTTTTTCCTTTTTATAGTATTTGTTTTTTTTGGATTTCGATTCTTATGTATACATGTTATGTGTATTTGTTTAACCCTGTATTTTTTTGGTAATTTTATTTTTCTCTAACAACTTAATATAATGTATCCCAAATATAACATATTTGTAGGAACAGAGCAAACGATGGACCATCTTTGTTTATTATAACATTGTATATGTGATAGTTTGGTACAAAAATACGCTCATCGTCTTTCTTACAAGACAGCCCGCCGCATAGCGTGGGTGTTTCACCTAGTTAATTTACAAATACTTACACATTATACACCACATAATTAGGGAGAGTAAAGTTATTTATACGTCATAGTGAGATCGTCATTGACAACAAAAGTAAAAGTTAGAACCGTCAATTGTTAAAGTATCTGTATAGATTATTATAAGCTATTAAATTCATAAGACATGTCTCGTCTAAGTTGATCAACATTTTTTTTATTGTGACGGGTAGCACATGCTATGATATCTGATTCACATGCAATATCAAATAGCCATCAAAAGAATCCTATAAGACGAAACAAAATGTTTTACATAAACAAGGTTTTTCTGAACGACGAATGTTAGAATAACACTACTACTCTATAATGGAAAGAGCCTCTATATGCTAAAAATTAATCCTAATTTACTCTATGCTAAAAATTGAACTATGATCTTATCCCTAGGAGGCAAGAGCCTCTATCAAGTACCACCCGGTCAAAGCTAGAATGACAAAATTTGAAATAAGTTACCCAACTATAAAAACATTTATAAAACTAAAGAGAAACTGCACTGCAGCTGATATTTGGTGAAGTTTGTAATAAGTTGCACATCTATGATATATTAGTAAAACCTTTTGGACTCACATGTGAAAAACAAAATCTTTGGATTAAACTGTCAAAATAATTCAAACTACAGAAACTAAAATGAATTTATCTTTATATAAAATTTATCCTAAACATAAAAGGGACCCATAATTACTGAAATCCGGATAAGTTAATTAGACTTTAAAAGAAATACAAATATAATCATCCTTCCTTGTCTTATTAATAAAATAAAATAAAATAATACGTGGGTTAGGAAATTAATACATATATAATACATGGTAAAGATTATCCGAGAAGATTTACTATTCATCAACAATCATGTGATGGCCTATGTGAAAGTGTTACCTGGATTCCACTTTATTTACTTTTTTGTTATTTACACTATCACATTTTTTAATAAGAATATTTCCTTCTATTTATTACACAAATAATTCTTTGGTTATATTTAGGGTTGAATACTCAAATAATCTAAAATAATTGGTTATATGTAGGGTTGAACATGTGATCTCTTTTTTAAGAGACAATTCTTTATCAAATGAGTTAGCTCCACATTTACTACGCTATCACATGTATACGTTAAAAACAAACAGATATGAAACGTAAACAGGGGTGCAACATAAGGAAGCGTTTGTGGTTTCTTGCGAGGACTCCCGAGCTCGAATCCTCAAGCCCTCAGACCAGGTCAACTCCTTTGTTTTTCATTTTTTTTTTGTGTTTCTCTGTGTTTTCTTTAGCATTTAGTTTAGATCATTTACGTTTACATTTCTATTTAAATTTCGTTTAAAATTGACATGTCCTTACCAACAAGTGGTGGGTGTAACCTACTAATTTAAAAATTATGCTAGTCTTCGTTCTTATTTTTATAACAAAATATTTTGTTTTATAAATTGGATAAAGAGATTAAAACTAAAATTATTTTTTTTATCACAAACGAGAAAAGGGCCCACATTTCAATTTATTCCATCCACTTGGTTGTTTTTGTAAAATCTAAAGTTTTGGGTTTGATACCTAATTTCTAAATTAAATATTTAAATAATCTCAGTTGTTTACTTCAATTATCAAAACTCAAAATATAGGCACACCATTTTCTCATTTTCGTAGCCTTGTCCCCCCCTTTTCAACTGCTTTTAACTGATTTTATATGTGATTGTGTACGTTGTTTCACATGTTGGATTTACGCAAGTTGGTGAATGAGTGGATGTTTGTGTTTGATCAATGGTTGCCATACATGATTTAGGGGACTTTTCGATTAGAGATGACAGCAAGATATTAGAATGGATATTGGCAATTATAGTCATATACATAGTTGTAAAATTGTTCCTCTACCAATCTGAAATCTAATTCCCTTTAGCAATCAAGTATGAGATATAGTCATTAGTTTGTTATGAATCACCTTTAAAGTATTTTTCTCGCTATTTTAAATTTTAAATGAGTTATTACCAAATAAGAAAAACCATGAATTTAATGGATTATAGATTATTCTATTACCTAATGACAAAGAAAATTAAGACAGAATTATATATTATGGTGTGTGTACATCACATGTTGGATTTGGGCAAGTTGGTGAATGCGTGATGTTTGTGTGTGGTCACTGATTGCCATACATGATTTAGGGAGATGGCAATATGATATTAGGACGGGTATTGGAAATTCCAATCACATACCTAGTTGTAAAACCGTTCTTGTAACTGTTTGGAATCTGATTCCCTTTAACCATCAAGTATTAGATATAGTCATTAGAGCATCTACAACAACAAACGTGGTCCATACTCTAGACTGTCTTGCCATATCATTCCAAATCACTATCACTCCAAACCCCCACTTTTTCCTCCAACAATAACCACAACAAACCCCCACTTAATAATTATTTGAATCAGTTTTTTATTTGATACAAAGTCACACACACAATCAGACCCACCTCTCTCCCCTCCCCGTTCGCTCAAGCTGACTGCCTCTGCCAAACCGCACTTCGTCATCAAGCTCCAGCGCATGTCGTCCGATCATCTCCTCATCCCTCACATTTTTTATTTGCACAAGTTGGTGAATGAGTGGATTAACATGTTCTATTACCCAATTACAAAAAAGCCAAAATTATATTTGTGTATTTTACATTTTGGATTTGTACAAGTTGGTGAATGAGTGGATGTTTATGGTGAATGGTTGCCATACATGATTTAGGGGATTTGTCAATTAGAGATGACAATAGGATATTAGGATAGGTATTGCCAATTTCAGTCACATACATAGTTGTAAAATTTTCTATACCTGTTTGGAATTTACTTCCATTTTAAGAATCACCCTTTAAAGTACTTTTCTTATTATTTTTTATTACTTAATATAAAACCTATAAAGTTAATGAAGTAGCATATTGTTCTATTACCCAATTGTTTTGTTAAAAATTACCTAAACAATTTAGTGATTAAATTCGTTATGCGAGGTAGTGTGCTATTCTTTAAATTATAAACAAAATTGTTGTAAATATGATTGTTGATTTGATAAATGAAAATGCTAAGTATTTATGTCAAAAAAATTGTTTAAGTTGCTAAATTACTAATGAGAATATCGGAATATGGCTAGGATATTGAAATCAAAATAGAAAATAAACAAAAAAAGACGATTTTAGCAAGGAAAGTCCTTGATCAATATGGATCGTCGGCACAAATCCTTGGGAGATGACTACAAAATTCTTCTACCACAGTTAGTATTATTAACACAATATGAAAAATACAACTCGAGAACCCGGTTGTACAAGAGAATTCTAAAGTGAGTAATTGTGAAATTGCAAGTGTAATCGATGTAAAATGAAACGAGGTAGTATGCGAGAGTGAAAATGTTCACTGTGTACCCTTAAAACGATCATCCAACCTCATTATATATAGAATAAGACCTAACAAACTATCCGATATCATGGGGATGTTCAAAATATTCCTTTGTGAACGATAGAGACTTGATCGACGGCTTCAACAGTCACATTTCTCAACTAAATGACCGAGTCTCATGCTTGACTTGGTTTCTTATAATCGTCATGCGATTAATAAATAACATGTGCAAAAATAAGTTAGTCATAAATGAGGAGATGTTCAGGATATCAAACCTGTCAAATATCCCGGATGATCAGTCATTGTCCTGAATATTGGTTGAAATATTCACCCATAACACCAATGACAAATAAAATTAAGACGGAATTCTATGTGATTATTTGTGTATTTCACATGTTGGATTTGTGCAAGTTGGTGAATGAGTGAATGTTTGTGTGCAATGGTTGCCATACATGATTTAGGGGCACTTGTCTATTAGCGATGACAATAGAAAATTAGGATGAATATTGGTATTTTCAGTCACATACCTAGTTGTAAAACTGTTCATATACCCTTTGGAATCCGATTGCCTTTTATCACCAGGTATGAAATATATTAGCTTGTTAAGAATCATCCTTTAAAATGTTTTCTTGCTATTTTAATTTTCTATAATTTTATGGCCGAAAAAAAAACTATAAAGTTAATGGACTAGCATATTTAGTATATTGTTCTATTTACCACATGACAACGAAAATTAAGACAAAATTACATGTGATTATGTGTGTATTTCACATGTTGGATTTGTGCAATTTGTTATTGAGTAGATATTTGTGTGTGGTCAATGGTTTTCATACATGATTTAGGTCACTTGTCAATTAGAAATGACACTTGGATATTAGGATGTGTATACTAATTTCAATCATATACCTAGTTGTAAAATGGTTTCTATACATGTTGGGAATCTGATTCCCTTTAACCAGCAAGTGTGAGATATAGTCATTATTTTGTTAAAAATCATCCTTTAAAATACTTTTCTTGCAATTTTGAAGTTTATATAATCTTATTACATGATAAAAAAAAACTATATAGACAGTGGATCAGCATATCGTTCTATTACCTAATGACAGAAAATTAACCCAAAATTGTTTACATGATTCGGGTAACCATTTTATATATGTGTTTCCAGTGATCAGGTTGAGTATCACCTAGTATCATATCCGTCAAATATCTATATAATTTTTAAAACTAATCTAATATCAGGTCTCATATCCGAATACCCATCCCAAATATATCATTATTATCCGTTTGTTTCGGGTTTTGCTTGACATATCTGGTGTCAATATCGTGTGTTTGATGGTAGTCACACAAGTTCCCCCCTTTGTTTACATAGCTAGTCAAATGCATATGTTGAGGCCCAATAAACTTCCTATCTTCAATTTCCTAAATCCACATCCAATGGGCCAGCAAGTCAAATGTATATGTTGAGGCCCATTCCTATCTTCAATTTCCCAAATCCACATCCAATGTTTCATCTACAAGAATTACAACCAATAATATCCTTCCAATCACCGAAGTGGCTCCGTCCAAACTTGGACCTACATCTTAAAGAAACTAAATCATTCACTTGCCTGTTAATATTTTCTGTTTTATTTAAGAAAGATGCTAAATGAATTAAACTAAATGTGTTGCAAAACGGGCATATTTAAATAACTGAGTCGATATAGGTTGGGATCGAACACACAAATAACGTATTAAATGGGTTGAGTCAACAAGAGTTGGTCACAGTGAGTTCGCACACTATATTTGGTTTTATGGTGACTCCAAATATAGTGTGCGAACCCACTGTGATCGCAGCGAACAACATGTGGTGTCGATGTTGGTACCGAAGGTGATGACGGAAGTAATAATTGTGGTGTTTGCAGCAGTGGTGCCAACAAGGATCGATAGGTTGTGGTAAAGCAATGAAATATTTTTACTCGTAACAAATTCTTTGATTATACTTTATTGTTCTTTCCGGTATGATGTGTAATACATACAATCTAATCAACCCAACAAATAATATTTGATGGTTTAGGTCCATGTTGTTTAGTATATCGAGAAACAACGATGAAAGCGTAAATTCTTGCTTATACATAAAATCCTTTATGACAAAATTAAAAAATAACAATAACAACAATAGTGTTATTATTATTAATAAGTAAATAAATAAATGATTGTGTTTGATGTCAAATTGAAATTATATAAATGATTAACAATTGATTATATACAATATACATAATAGAATTAGGCGACCATGACATCTTGCCGTCTAAGTTGAATGTTTCAACAAAACAACGTCGTTTAGCCCGTGCTCATGGACACCGACCCTACAACGATTATGTGTTAGATATATACAAATTGAAGTATAATATGGATTATTATTTGAAACGGACGGCTATTATTTACATTTAAAAAATCATAAAGAGGCTAAAAAATATATTTTGGGGGCCAATTAAGATTTTGAGGATTAATTAATCAAACCATCTGGTTAGTCTTTATTCCCGACACCTAATCCAATTTCTATTTATTATTTAAACAAACTATCATCGTCGTCATCATTTGGGTACTTGTAGGATACATGCACGACTTTTTATTTATATTATTAATTAATTACAATACTTGTTTTATAAAATTATTTGACAAAATTATGTTTACAGGCAGATCCGTTAATATAATAACTCATTGTGTTTAGCCACTTCAACTTGAATCGCTCTTTTCTTGATCTCTATATTTGAACAACAATTTTAATGTTAAAGGTGACGTATATAAAAGTACATGGATTATACATTTAATTTGACAAAGATGGGATTTAAAGTTATCAATTCGACTTGAGTAAGACGGTAAATGATATTATAGTTATGAAAAAATATAATTACAGTTATAAAAAACTAGTGTGATTCTCCCGCGTTTTGCAGCAGGAATTTGATTGCAATCGATTTGTTTCGTTATGGTACCGACACTCGCTATAATAATTAAAAAAGAGAAACTAAATACTCAAAAGGATACAGACACATGTTTTATATCGATCGATATCATTAAATTGAATATTTGTACTGATATCTGTTCATTACAGTACTTGGATACGGTATAGCAACCAAAGTATAAGAGTATCCGTTCAGAGATAAAAAACAAGTATTTAGAATTCATTAAAATAAATTAATCTTTATGATATTTTCACATCACAAATTATGACCAAATATCATATAATAAAATTCATCATCTATGACAAGGGGTCAAATTTAAAAACATAATACCAGTGTGTCCAAAATGAAAAGCTAGAAAGTTCTTAAAGTTAGTTTATTATATATATAATAATAATAATAATATAATAATATTAATAATAATAATAATAATAATAATAATAATAATAATATATAAATAATAATATAATACGGTAAATGAGATTATAGTTGTGAAAAAAATATAATTATAATTATAAAAAATATAATAATAAAGAGATTTGGAGGTATCATATGTTTACAACCATATGGTTCCCTAACTCTCAAAATGGCTTTCGGTATTCATATATACTATTAATTAATAATTGGTGGTTAACACTGTGTTCTTTAATTATTTAAACTTGTGAGTAATTATAAAAATCGAAAACCAAATCCCTATTTTTTAAAGAAAAATTTATATGATAATAACCTCGCTTTAGAATACCGAACCCAAACCCCTTGAAACTGTTGTGCTTTGTGTTGTTGCCTTGTCGGACATCAATTATTTCCTATATACTGAAAAAAAAAACAGAAACACAGAAAAAGAAAAATGTTATGAAACATGGTTTCTATTTTTATGTTTAATAATGTAATGTAATGTAGATAAAATTATTATTTTCTCGATAAAACAAGCAAAATAATAAAATAAACTAAAGTTTTTATTACTCTATTTGATTTTTGTCTCGTGTACCTCTCCATCGATGTGTAACAATCTACTACAACTTCTCACACACTTTTATCTTGAAGATGATGTTTTCTTGATCATCTCTATAGAGGTGACAATGACGATATTTTTATCAACATTGAAAAGACAGATTATTAAAAAATTGCTTGCAAGTAGTGATGGATCTAGAAATCTTTTTCAGTTGGTTTACAATTTTTGAATTCATTAATTGCATACGATCTAATATAGAAAGTTCGAGTTTGTTCGACAATTCGTGTCGAATATAATTCATTATTAATAAAAATATGATACAATAATAAGGAAAAATATCATCATTAGAAATTAAAAAAACACATAATATAAAAAGCTGTCTTTGCAAATTAACAAAAAAAATACATGTAGTTTTTTAATATGAGTTTTCATCCTTTGAAACCATTGAAGATTATTCAAATCTATTTTTTGATGGTTTACTACTTGAAGATAATCGATCAGAGTGTTGCGGTCCAGTTAAAGATACATTTATAAATTATAATTACCTCAAACAAACACTAAGTGGCAGTTAGGGTGTCGAACCACGAAGAGTTTATGATCCATGTCAAAACTCAATTGATTATTGATTGTATTTAATTATGAAGCTTTCTAATTTTTTTGTATGTTGATTGAAAAGATATAAGAATGAACCGAAAATTTGTTACTTATTAAGAAACAATTCTTTAACTACTATTGATTGGTTGTAAACAATAATTTTGAAACAAGGTTCACACCTGATTCGAAATTGCAAGACTTAGGGTTCCTACATGTTTTAGAATTTATCCAAATCACAAGTTGGTTGTTAACGGGTTAGGTTTTGAGGCTTAGGTGCCGATAGCTATCAACGTCACAAGACGGACAAAAATGCACTTTGTTACACAAGAACATGCAAACCCTACTCTATACCAAAGCACAATTGTATGAAATCATTTCACGAAGTCTAAGGTGCGAGAATATTTCGATAATCCGTGAATTCAAAACAAATACAATACAATTGGTAAAATATTCAAACGTTAAAACGTAGTCAACATAGATTAAAAACTATGATTAAAACCCTAGAAATCTTACAAAGTCTACGCCGGGGTGAAACCCTAGGAGATTAGCCGCTCATGGTGTGCGAGGCTTGGAAACCGGATCTTGGTTGCGAAGAACTAGCCATACAAAATTTGAAATCTTGATGAACTTGGATGATGTTTATGCTTGGCAATGATAATCTAATGATTTGGGGATGATATCATAAAATATGGTATAAATGATGATTTGGGGATGATATCATAAATATGGTACGAATGATAATGGTTATATTGATGGATGGTGACAATGATTCCATGATGATGATTAACCTTGGATTGATGGTGATGATTCTTGCTCAATGACCTGATTTCTCCTTTAAGGAATGTTATGATAATTGATTGGTAATGTTTGGCTCCAAATGTAACTCCCCCAAGACCTGAGAAAACCAAAAACATATAAAAAATCCCAGATTTTTACGTTGGTTTGACTTTTCTATGTCTTTGACCTCGATGGGGCATCGGCGATGCAGCTCCGGTGCATCGTCAACGTGGAAGCTGTAGCTGACGCTTAATGTTGCCGCCTACGCAGTGATCAACTCTAGGAAAGTGTGGGCGACACCGCTGAAGGGTGTTGTCGACGTAGTGACGATCTCGGACCCCTTTTTCGTTTCTCGCACCCGATTGGCCCTAGCTTCGATTTGATGCTCCGTTTAGCTCCCGAATGCTCCTTAAACTCATCTAGACCTGCAAAACGCAAACCATATCAAAGTTCGGAACTTAAATTCTTATAAAAACATAAACTTTAATACGGAAAAACACCAGACTTTTGACCACGTATCACATCCTTACACTTAATTTTTGCTTGTTCTCAAGCAAACATATTTTTCACGTTCACATTGGTCGAACAAAAGGACGCACATACCATTCTTTATAATTTTAAGTCAAGGTCTAATGTCATACTTGGTTCACGGTTCTCACAATAAACGATGCTCAACAACTAAATGGATGTTGCAATTTAAACATAAGATGGTTACCTAAGAACCTACCCTTAAAGCAAGTAATTACTATGCAGATACCTCACAATTTTCTCTCCAATTGGTTTATCAGTTGATTAGAAATAATGCACTAGTATTTTTAGTGGTCACTCTAACCGATTATAACACACATACGCATAGGCTTGCAACTGTACTCCACCAATTTACACAAAAACGAGGCACAACTTAAAAGGTCTTCAAAGGGTTGTAACGGGGCTAGGCGAAGGGTATGGAATGGAGTATTTTAAAAAGTGGCCAATGACAATGAAAACTCAATTTATATTACATTAAACTATCGAAACAAACTAAACTAAAAACATCAAACTACAAGGCAAAAATTCGCCTTTTATTCAAAAAACAACTAGCACTTCCTTTTGGATCTTTCACGACTATTTTCAACTATTCTTTTTCATTGCATTTTATAAAATAAAAAAAGGTTTATCCTAATGCCTTAATCATTCTCGTGCTCAGTCTATGGTCTTAAACGTATCAAAAGATTGCTAATTCTACAATATGCATCATAATGACACACTCAAATAAAGAAACGCGTGCGTGCGCGTGCACACACACAGACACACATATATATTTAATGTGTATAAGTGGTTTAATATCTCACATGGAAAAACGGTATGGCATGTGATATGCACAATGTAAACTAGCCTCTCAAGCGGACTATTCCCAATTAACCACCCACAAGTTCTTATAAAACTTTTTTGAACACCCATCATGCTAATATTTGGAACCTGACCATAATAAAAGACCAAATGGTTTGTACAATCCCTTGTTGACTTTGCTAATTATGCTTTTTAGAACACTTTAAAAGAGGACATTTTTTGAAATAAATTTTGAAAATTTCCTCCATCACCATACTTGAGTTAAACATTGTCTTCAATGTCTAGTATTTTAAATAAGAGGTTTAAAATCTTTAAATTTTTCTCTCCATACTCATACTTGAAGTCAACATTGTACTCAATGTGTAGTGTTTAGGATAGGGGCTATCAAAGCAAAAGGGATGTGGCAAACCTTTCTCCCAAAATTCACCTTGGTCAAAACTATACAATTACACTCCACTTATTTACTAACTAATAATCAAAGGCAAATACTAGAAGCATATACACTTGGTTTTGTTCATTTTTCATGCTATCCTCGTTCTTCAATGCAAATGGTCGTTCAAAACGAACACGGAAGTATCTACAAGTCTTAAAACTCGTTTAGAAGCAAGCTTATCACAAGAACTAAAACTAGTTAGTTGATCCATCTTTTTTACCATTTTTATGAAAAACTTTACCAAGTAGTTTGTTAGTCAACTTTGAAGGAAGAAAATTTATAACAACAACAAACCTAACTCACTTTTGTAGGAATCAATGCGGCATTTAGCATATGCACGTAAGCCCTTTAAATATCCCGATAGCTCGGGAGGACGATGTAGGATCTCGTGAGGACTATCTATTGAACACACACACAAAATTCAATTATCTAAAAACTCAAAGCAAATTAAAAGAAAACACACTAAAAGAACTAAAATAAAAAAATAAAAATAAAAATAAAAATAAAGGAAAATAAAATTACAAAAGCAAAACTAAATGAAAAAATACAACAACAACAAAATTCATAACTCACCGCCTGTCGTTGATAGCGCCCATTTGGGTCTTGTGGTGGGTACGGGTGGTACAAAAATCCCATAAGAGCTGCTATCATCTCTTGGTAATTGTCAAGCGAGCCCTCCATGGGTTGCAGCGAGAGTTGAATCAGAATGAAACTTGAGGCCACGCCTTGAGGCTGATGAACTGATGCCTGAACTGACTAGGGTTGATCCCGAATGGTCCCATAACTCGTCCATTGGACGAACTATTGGTCAGAGTGACCTGCAATAAAGTCTTGGTGCACCACTCCTGATCATGAAGTATAACGTCATTATTGCTGCGTGGTTGTATGTGCGCTCCACCGCCTGCCATCCAAGGAATCCCTTGCTTGCCGATGCGCATCTTGCTTACCTTTCCATACTCTCTCATGCTCAACTTCTCCTCTTCCTGAATTCTGGCCTCACCAACTACTACGGACATGTTGTCGTAGATATACCGATCACCCACAGACAAAGACTGCTAACCACCCGGACACCTTTGAAACACAAACATGGTGACCTCATTAGATATTTCTCTTCCCCGGGGTGCACGTCTCCCCCATGCGCATTTAAGGCCTCCACCTCACCTTCCATTTGTACCCCCTCCTCATCTTCTAGTGGAGCATAATCATCTCTCAGTTTGAAGTATTTTCCCGTTTTAGTGTCTCGCACAACATGTAGGTACTCCATTTTCTTATAGAAAATTTTCGAACCTTTCATCTTCTTGAAATCAAACTTTTCCACTAGCTTATCGATCCAAAGGGGACCTCGGGGCAAACAGTTCTTTGAACGACAATCTCACCACTCATCCGAACATATCTTATCGTCTTTCTTTTGTGACTCTCCCGGGAGTCCCAAATGTTCATCATCACTATGTGACGGAATAAGAACTTGGGACCAAACAATAGGGCGTGAATCACCCTACAATCCCATATCCAGACCTTCCTGTGGTCCATCACATTATGTAATGAAATGTTTTGGAGAATTTTTCCTTCCAAAGACATTTCGATCCGTTAAAGCTCATCTCCTACTCGATCAGGAATGAATGCAAATTCACCGTGTCCGACCGTAAAACATATATCTCAAAATATTTATCCATATCTGGATAATGGTATGCATCAGCCCGCAAAGAGTCAAATGTTACAATTAGGTTCAACGTGTCGAATGACATGGTCATCCTTTCGCCACCCGTTTCACCAACTAACTTCCACGAGGTCGGGTGACTACTCTTTCCCTCAAATTTTGATGTTGCCAACCACTCTGTTAATGCCTTCAAATATATTTTTGGACCATAACTCGAAAACCAATCTAAGGCTCTTAACCATCTGAGCCTCTCAAATTTTTGAGTGATTTGGAGCTTCCGTAATTCCCCCGTATTCACCGACCTTTCCATCACACAAACACATAGTATCCCATGTTTTAACCCTGCTATCTTCCATTTACATAATAGGATTTCATCTGATCTTCATTTGAATTTAGATAATATCTTATTCTTGTCATTAAACCACCTTTGACCAATCAGATCCTCGTTATGTGCCGCCTAAAACCAATCTTGATGGGTTGACTGTGGATCTTTTTCATCAACCTGATCCTTTTGCATCCACCTACCCGCCTTCCATGTTCAGATTATCTTCATTTAAGTTCGGCATCACTTGCTTGTTACGCCCCCTCTTGAGGAGGAGGTTCCTTGAGCAGAAGTTTTTCGGCGCTTATGACTGGCCATTCTACAAAATATAAAACAAATATATTTAAATCCCAAACTAATCATCAACCAAACTCATAACTTAGGCATAAATTCGGATGTTGAAAATATAGGTGTTATTGAAATTAAGAAAAATATTTTTCACTTTAAAGTGCCAAATTCTTTTCCAACACACATACTTTGTACAAAATTATCATGTTCATAACAATTTCAACAAATTTCAATATCCAATCTATTCCTAATCATAAAAAAGTGTGTGAAGATGAATCCCCACACTTGTTTGATGCTCAATCTCTACAAATCAAGTTCCAAACTCAACTTAAGCTTCTAATTCATCAATTTTGTCTATATTCAACCTATATTAAAACAAACAAGTTTGAATTCACGGAAGAAACACACAAATTGTGTAAAAACAATGCTTAAAACAAGTAAATATGATACTCATGAGGGTATGAACACTTGGAAATTCAACAAGAATGAAATTCAAGCAAACATGAAGAACACCCACTTAAACCCAAAAATTAAAGCCTTGATTACTCCCGAACGGTTGAGAATTAGCAAAAACTATGTTGGGGGTTTTGTTTGTCGTGAAAAACTAAGTCGAATAGGCTCAAGAACTGTTCAATTTGGTTGAGTTTTGAGAGATTTATGAGTGTGTGAATAACTAGGGTTTAAGAGGATTTGTGAGGAGCAGCCAAGTAGCACACAAGCTGTGAAAGCTGCAACCAATGCTGTAGCTCAGGGGGAGTCTAGAAGTGGCGCAGGAGGTGATAAAGGTAAGGGTCCAGTCGAAGCTAAAGCTAGTTTGTCCAGCTCATCTGATGACTCAGAAGAGGAAGATACGTCTAGTTGAACATTTCTTGACAAATGAAGATCTTGACAAAGTTGATGTGGTGAAGGGATTGTGGAAGATTGGAAGTCCGATGACGATGTTGTGGCAGGTATTGACCATGTTATGATTATAAAGGGTGATGATGTTGTGTATACTATGAACATAGGTGCACTTGGAGCTGCCGATTTCGATTTTGAGGAGTTCAGGGAACATGTCTTCAATGATAAACTGGTTGAAGAGTTATCAGATCCTGAAGAGGTTCCAGAAGAAGCTTGAAAAGTGTTACACAAATGGCTAAAAAAATCCTCCACCTGATCAGATCCAGAAGAAACGTTACGTTAATACAAGAGGTAAATACTCAGGGCAGATTCGCAGTTGGGATTTCGATCCTCAAAACAAGATGGTGATGATTAAATGAACTAATGGTGTGTAGTACTCCAACCACGAACACAAACATAAACAGGCTGAAGAGGATTCTTGAAGAAGAAAGTCGTACCCGTAGGTGGAAGATGTTTAAACCAGCTGTGGGAAGATGAGTAAAGAGAAGATACAAGTTCTCAGGAAAGGTCATATACAAAATGGTGTACAAGCCTGCCAGATTTTTTAGATGGATTCCGATGAGGCAGTTCAACTTGGATAGCTTGGAAGGGATAAAATACTGTTATTTAGATGGAAAGACCGGGGAAGCCGTGATTACGAAAAAGAAGGTTACCGAGGAAATAATCAGGTTTTGGATCCTGTTTGGTTGGTCAACTTCAAGCTTGAAGACTTAAAGAAACTAGAGAGACACTCACTACAATACTTGAAAGAAGATCAACAACTTGCTCTTCAATATATCAGAGTTATCTAATTATGCGTAAAGAATCAAATTGGCGCTGGGAGTGTGTATTCAGGGCAAGGATGAAACTATTACAAGTTATGTTTTGCAGATCCGTACATATCAAGGGGGAGTTTGTAAATGCACTTATTGATGATAAGTGCTGGATTTACCTATTGAAGATGTCAAAGGGTTAAATTGTAAACTTGTAATTGTGTTATCTTTTATATTCCGAGTTTGTAAACATGGTTATGTAATTCCGAGTTTAAGTATTAAACTCGGAAGGTCCTTATGTGGTTGTATGTTCCGAATTTATATGTTAAAATTATATAGGTTTTCTTGTTCATGTAGTCCGATTTTAGTGTGGTAAACTCATATAGACTATTTGAAGATGTGTTAGTTTGAGTTTGTTTTTGTTTAATCCGGAACTCATATGTTCTGGATTTTTTATTATATAAATAGTGGAAATGAATGCAATGACGAGAGACATTTTTTGGGAAACATTTTGGTGCAAGCAAACTTTCTAGAGAAAGAGAAAACCCTACAAACTGTGTGTCTGTGTGTGTGCGACAGCTGATCAATATGAGAAAACTAGGTGTATTCTCAGATTGTATTCATCTATGTTCTTCTACTCCTTTTGTCTCGTGACCTATGCATCGGTATGTTACGCGTGGTGGATTCCGACATCATGTGTGTCGAGCAAAAGATCCGTATTCGATAGATAGAGGCTAGTAGGCGACCTTATAGTTGCATCGGCGATGCATGATCACTGCATCGTCGATGCTAAATGGGACTTTGACGCGTGATGTTGCTGCCTACGGAGTCATCCATGCACAACCGAAGTCGTCGACGCCCGCTTTTTATGAAAAGTATGTGAAAACTTAAACACTTTTTACAAAAAGGACCATGCTAGAAAAAAATGCTAAAAATTATTAAAAATATTTTTGTTTGTTTTTATAAGTTAACCGAAAAAAATGAGAATTCATTTTAACAAATCCCACCACCCTCGAATAACTGTGTGTTGTCCTGAATACACATCGAACCTATAACATACCTGGAATCTTCATGACTCAGATGTAGCTCCCTATATATACACGATCAAAGGTTAGTACGAACGAAACAACAAAAAATAAAACAAAAGAAAGCAAACTAAATATACACTATACAATGTCTTTGGCCCTTTAATCGGCCTCATAAGTCGAAAAGCTTACTGACTCCTTTTGTTTATCCACCTTCTCGTTACCGTCGTGAAACAGTTTCAACTAATGACCGTTTATCGTTTGAGTTGACCCATCTTTTGGGTCCTCGATATAACATCTCCAAGCTTACCGACCCGTGTAATCATGTACGGGCCCACCCATTTGTCCCTCAACTTCCCAGGGAAGAGCTTTAACCTAGAGTTGTAGAGCCACACCTTTTGGCCAATGACAAACTCTTTTTTCCTAAGCTTTACATCATGCGCTTCATCTTGTGCTTATACTTTGACGCACATTTGTAAGCTACCCTGTGAAGCTCTTCCAACTCACACAACTTGGATTTCTATTCTTTGCTTGCATCATCGTATTTGACATTAACCTCTTTACTAGCCCAAAAGGCATGATGAACAAGTTCAACTGGTAAAGGAAATTTTTACCATAAACCTAAACAGTAAGGTGTAGTGCCCGATAGGAGTTTTATCTGCCATTTGGTAGGCCCTCAATGCACCGTTCAACTTAGTTGCCCAATCCTTATTGTCCGACATCATGGTCTTTTGCAAAATCTCTTTGATTTTCTAATCGACACCTCCACTTGACAACTTGTTTGTGGGTGGTAGGGAGTAGCAATTCTATGGTCAACACCTTACCGCTTCAATAATTTGACAAACTTGAAGTTTTTAGAATAGGATTCTCCATCATTAATGATGACCCAAAGAACCCCAGACCTTGCAATTATGTTGGTTTTGACAAAGTTACAAACAATGTTATGGTCGTTCATTTTGGTGGCGATAACTTGCCTACTTGAAGTCCACGACCAGCAAAATGTACAAGCTGCCAAAGAATTTGGGAATGGGCCCATGAATCCCCACACATCAAAAACATCTTCTATGAGGATCGGTTGCATGGTATCTCATCCTTTTTCGCAATACTTCCTAATTTTTGACATTCCACACAGTTTTTTTAGCAAATTCAAAGGCATCCTTAAACACAGTTGGCCAATATAGACCACTCGTTGACATTTTATGCCTTGTTTTGTGACCATTGAAATGTCCCTCACATGCAAATGAATGCACATGCTTCAATACCCTATAGATTTCCTCATCCGCAGTGCATCTTCTCACTACTTGATCAACACACACTTTGAACAAGTGCGACTCCTCCCATCTGTAAAACTTAATTTGTGAGAGAAAGTGTACTCTCCTCCTCCTTTCCTAATGTGCCGGTAATTCATCTGTCACTAAATAACTAACAATATTTAGCAAACCAAGGTAAAGTAGTCACAATAATAATATGCTCATTGGGAAATGTTCCCTTAATCTATACAGCTTGTGAGCCATCTTTTATTATCAACCGGGACAAGTGGTCAGCCACTACATTCTCATTACCCTTTTTGTCTCGGATCACTAAGTTGAACTCTTGTAATAAGAGTACCCATTAGATCAACTGTGGTTTAGCATCCTTCTTCCCCATGAGGTACCTGATAACACTGTGGTCAGAATAAATAATAACTTTGCTACCCCATATATAGAACATAATTTATCAAACCATAAACCACCACAAGTAACTCTTTTTTGGTTGTTGTGTAATTAAGTTGTGTATTCGAAAGAGTTTTACTTGCATAGTAAATGGCTACTAGTTTCTTATCCACCCGTTGACGTAATATGGCCCCAACTACGTAATCACTTACATCACACATAAATTCAAATGATAAAGATCAATTCGGTGATCGGAAGATTGGGGCTTCCACAATTTCTGTTTCGAAATGTTAAAGGCTTTTATGCAAATTTCGTCAAACATAAATGGCACATCTTTAAGTAACAAGTTACTTAGTGGTTTAGTTATGTTACTAAATCCTTTTATAAACCTCCTATAGAATCCTACATAACCTAAAAATGACCGAATACCTTTAACACTCATGGGATAAGGTAACATAGAAATAACTTTCACTTTTGCATGATCTACCTCTATCCCATGACTTGACACCACATGCCCCAACATAATCCTCTCTTGAACCATAAAATGACTCTTTTCCCAACTCAAGACCAAATTGGTTTCGACACAACGTTTCAAAACTTTTTCCAATTGGTTAGACAAGTTTCAAAAGATGACACAAAAATAGACTAGTCATCCATGAAGATTTCCAAAGACTCCCTTACCATATCTGAGAAGATACTCACCATGTACCTTTGAAAAGTGGTAGGAGTGTTATATAATCTGAATGGCATTCATCTAAATGTAAATGTGCCATAAAGATACGTAAACGTGGTCTTTGTTTGATCCCCAGGATGGATAACGATTTAATTGTATCCTGAATAACCATCAAGGAAACAATAACATTTATGACCCCTAACTTTTCTACTATTTGGCCAAGGAAAGGTAAATGGGAGTGATCTTTAGAAGTTGTGGAATTCAACTTCCTATAATCAATGCAAATCCGCTACCCGGTTACCGGCTGAGTGGCTACCTCCTCACCTGAGTCTTTTTCATGACTTGAATACCTGCCTTCTTTGGGATGGTTTATGTCAGGTTAACCCATTGGCTATTAGAAATAGGGTAGATGATACCCGCCTCTAGCAACTTCAAAACCTCTTTCTTCACAACTTCCTGCATGTTTGGACTTAATCTCCTTTGAGCATCACGCATGGGAGTCACCTACTCATCCGTGATGATCTTGAGAATCATGACCAACGAACTTTTTTCCTTCAAGTCCGCAATGGTCCATCTAATATCGGCTCTATTGGTGACCAAAACCTTCATCAATATCTCCTCTTGCTCCCAGGTTAGATTTGAAGCAATGATGTCCGGGAGCGTGTTGCCTTCACCAATAAAAGCATATTTAAGAAGCTTTGGCAACACCTTCAACCTGGTATCAATCTTCTCTGGAAGACTCTCCACCTGATTAGTCCAAGGTGGTCTTCCCTTTTTAACCCCTAGCACCTCTAATTTCTTCCCTTCCTCATCCATGCTTTTGACTGTTTCGACCTGTTACCTTTTAAACATAAAGCACTCCTCTATTGTGTTCTCGTCATCTACAACAGTGTCGCAAGAGGTATACATGCGTCAACGATGACCGCCATATAACGCTCATCATTGACTAGAGGGTCAGTCATGCCTGAAAATACATTAAATCTCAACCAAGGGTTATTAAAAGTCATGTCAATCGTGCCTGTTCTGCAATTGATTCAGGCATTTGAGGTTTCCAAAAATGGTCGACTTAAGATAACCGTTGGTTGTTTGGTTTGGTCCAATGAAACATAACAAGCACCAAAAAGTCCACCAGATGGTAAAAATCCTGAACTTTTACTATCACATTAATGACTATCCCACGAGGAAGCTTGGGTGCCAAGTCAGCTAGCACCACGGTGGTGTTAGTTTCTTGAAGAGGACCAAATTCATATTGGTTATATAAACTACCCGACAAAATATTCACACTAGCACCAAGATACAAAAGTGTAACACCTCGGAAATTTAAACGAATCATATGGTAACACGTGTCCGGAAACTCTCCAAATATTCTGGATTTGTTAGAGGAAAGGGACAAAATTCATGAATATGGACGTGAATTAAAGTTGAGGGATCAATATTGGAAAAGTACAAAAATTCAAGTTCTGATGGTCTGTAAGGGGTTTGAAATTCTGTGTGCGATGCCAGGTCCATATGGACTGCAAGACATGACCTTTAGGGTCTGTAAAGGGTCTGCAGACAACAGACTGCAGTTGGCAGCTTCAGCTTTACTTCTACACCACCTTGCTCGCGATTTGCCACCCTTCTCGTATTTCCTACACCTAGTATGCAACTAATCAATACCTCAAAGCTCCAGGAACACTTGGCTTCACCTTGTGATCCTTGCTCAAGTATAAATAGAGGTGTTCTTTGATCCTTTATACTTGCACCATTCATTTTCTTTCTCTCTATCACACTTGGAGCTGTTTCTCCTTATAGAGGCCTCCTCCTTGAAGTTATAAACTTCTCCTGAACACAAGTAGGAGTTCTTCCTCAATCTTTTTCCATTATTAGGCAAGTTATTAGTCAAAAGTCATGCAAATTGACTTTTGCTTTGACTTTCGATTCTAACCATTTTGGTCAAGTCAAAGTTCAAATTGAACTTGGCAATGTGATCGTATTAATTAAGGTATTAATCCATTGTGACCTTTTCAAAAATGCCCTTATGGCATAAAAATGATTTTAAAACATATGAGACATATAATCTGACTTTGAAACTGATCTTATAACATTATAGAATATGTTTTGACATAACATTATAAACTAGTCTAATAGGGTCAAAACCTTTCAAAATCATTTCAAATAAAAATGTTTGGTTAATAGGCCCATATTACACGAGGCCTAGCACTTGGACGGGTATAAACCACATTCTATCCGATCAATGCCTAATCTAGCGAATCGAGCGTATCCTTAAGTTAATCGGTCAAAGCCTCTAGTAAATTGCGCCTAAGCTGAATTCTTTTGAATACGACTGTGCTAAAAATATTAATATTATAAAAGACTTGCATAGGTTAATACTCTGAGCCTATTTTATTTTATAAAGGCATGGGATATGGCACTAGCCACTTGGTCGGGTGTTGCAAAAGGGTGAATGATGCCATAGAAATGCATATAACACGTTTTAATCCTTATGGCTTGATCACCTAAACAGTTGGGTGTTAATACGACCGTGTCCGGGCATCCCGAATAATTTAATAGCAAATGGTCACGACTTAAAGCACGGGGTGTAGGCATAAACCCGATAGGCGCAAAATGAATGATTTATACATATAAATAAAAATGTGGTGTGTCTATAAATCATGTACCACATTTGATTTCTGGTCCCTGCCTGTATTGGTAAGCATATAAAACTGGTAACAAGAGATATAGTTTGTCCTAGGTTATTTAAAAATGAAATACCAAATGGTATTACATAATTTTTTAAAAGATTTTCAAAAGATTAGGTTATTAGTATTTACCAGTGAAAACTGACGTATTTTCAAAAGACTAAGCGTAGGCTAAGAGCAAATATAGAATAGGCTGGAGCAGGCTTGGTCTTAGAATTAGAATTTGCAACTCCATAATAAAAGACCCACATAGTCTCAAGTAGCTTTTATTTAGATTCCGCCTATGGATATTTTATACGAACAACTTGTATCAACTTTAATTATTATATTCAAGCTTTGACGTTTATTACTATACTTTATTCCATTTTTCACTGCCATTTGTGATACTGTTATCAATCGTCAAGCATAAACCCCTAGTCTAGGCCTACCGGGAAATCAGGGTATGACATGTTAGTATCAGAGCCACAATTTAAGCGAATTAGACACTAGCCTTTTGTGTCTAAGCTAAATATCACAATTGTAGATTCCATAGGAAATTTTGTGTCTAAGTCTTCCAGTAAGGCTAGGCTAGAAATCCTACAGTTATTAATGATTTTGAATATATGTGTTTGACAAGAAAAATGTCGTAAAGACGAACGTGAATGGGAAATGGATCCATGAGAGACCGAGGACCTTCACAACCACAACCATCACATTCCCAACACTCACAACATTCCCATGAATCACATTCATCCCAACCACCTCCCCCATCTTAGTCAAAACCAACTCAATGAAGATTCAGACCTGGAATAATGGCACCATCCAAAACTAACCAACATCCCATAGAATTATCCAACACACAGCATCTTACGCAGGTTCACCGTATCAAGGTCCTGATGAATGGGACCAATACTTTAAGCAATTTACGTTTTACCATACACCCGAACATCCACCACCTGCAGACTCACCTCCTCCAACTCCACGTCCTCCACAAGATGACATGCTAGTGCTGTCGCACCAATTTGAAGAGCAACAACAACAACAACCATACCAAAGGAAGATCTGTACCGACGCTCGAATGTCGGTACATGCAAGGGAATGGTCTAGTTCTCTTCCACCATTTACATCTTCATATCCACCTATATCAGAGGACCCACAAATGGGTGGACCCTCCCACACTACTCCAGCTATGGACCCAACAACAGTGTGTTATGACAACCCCATTCCTACCTACCCAAACCCAACTGGGTATGATAACCCTTACGCCATAGCTGCAACGGATTATGCTTAAAGCTAGTTAGAGGAAGATGATATGATTGAAGACTTTATTTTTTATATTGTAATTTTAAATTTCCAAAAGTCCTTTAAGGACATTATATTGTAATTTATGATTCCAAAATTCCTTTAAGGACATTATGTTGTATTTTATTATTATTCCGAAAAGTCCATGTTGGACAATATGTTGTAATCTTTTGAGTTGATGGAAAATTTGAATTTTAACTATTATATCGCAAATTCGAGCATTCGTCTCAATATTTAATTGATTTTCCCTAAAGAAATAAATCTTTTGGTTGGCCCGTAGCCCAAATCTAATATTAAATCGCAAGACAAAATTTTGGCGATGATAATAATGGGCATGACAATGTGGGGCACACTGGCCGAGAGGGCGGAGGAGATAACCTCTAAGCCCTAATAGCTGATGAAGTCAACAAATCCATGACTGAATTCTTGACTAAATATGAAAGGCCGGAGTCAAGAAAACCCAAATCTACTTCCATCCTTCAATCTTCCACCCATAAAACCCAAAGCTCACATTTCTCCTCTACAAAGAGTGAGAGGAGTGGGTCCAAACATGTTGCAAAATGGAGCCATTAAATTCTAAAGAAGGGTGTTCATATAAAGGGCCGGAGTCAAGAAAACCCAAATCTACTTCCATCCTTCAATCTTCCACCCATAAAACCCAAAGCTTACATTTCTCCTCTACAAAGAGTGAGAGGAGTGGGTCCAAACATGTTGCCAAAATGGAACCATTAAATTCTAAAGAAGGGTGTTCATATAAGTACTTTGTCTCGTGCAAACCTCGTGACTTCATGGGGGAAAAGGAGCTATAAATGCTATGAAATGGTTAGACGAGATGGAAACTGTGATAGACATAAGCGGTTGTGCTAAAAAAGATATAATCAAATACGTGTCTCAATTCTTAAAAAATGATGCTTTGCTATGGTGGAAAGCCATGATACAATCTACTGGAAAGATTTCCCTAAACCATATGGGTTGGGAAAAATTCATAGATCTGATCAAGGAGACATATTGTCGACCTCATAAAGTTGAGAAAGTGGAGTCAGACTTTCTAACTTTAACAATAAAGAATCTGGATTGTAAAAAGTATGTATCTGACTACAACTCCATGTCAAGGCTAGTACCTTATCTTATCTCACCTGAGTCTAAATGCATTGCGCATTTTACTGGGGGCTTAGCATCTGAAATAAAAGGGATGGTAAAATCATCCAAACCTGCTACTTTCAGAGCAACGGTAGAATTAACCCTTTTAGTAACTGAAGGTGAAGTGAGATTAAGGGCCATCAAAGTTGAGGTTGACAGAAAGAGGAAGCGTGAGGATAATTGCTTCCGAGATTCGAAGAAAAGGAATTTCAACTCAAATAGGAATCAACCCAGGTTTGGTGATAATAGGAACGAGTGCAAGACTTGTGGAAAGAGATATTTGGGGCAATGCCGGTTTGAGCAACAAAAACCATGTGGTATTTGCAAGAAAGCTAGCCATAAAACGTACAAGTGCAAAGAAATCAAGAGTACGATATGCTACGAATATGGCCAAGGCTGGGGAAGCTAAGAAATCAAATGCTAGAGCTTTCTAGCTAGCCGCAAAAGAGGTTTTGAAGGATACAAATGTTATGACGGGTACATTCCTTGTTAATAACATTTTTACAAGAGTTTTATTCAATTATGGAGCTGATAATAGTTTTCTAGATCATAAGTTTAGTAAACTATAATCTATCCTTAAAACACTAGATCTTTCATATGAGGTTGAAATGGCTGATGGTACCATAGAGGTAGCCTCTAAGATTCTAGAGGGATGCATTATATCCATGAAGAATCAATCCATTCCTGATAAATCTTTTGCCAATGAGTCTTGCAAGTTTCGATATAGTTTTTGGAAGGGACTAGTTATCCCGTAACCAAGCCCGTTTTGCCTGTGACAAAAAGTTAATCGAAGTTAAATTCCCGTCTAGTGAGACACTCATAATTCTTATAGACCAAAACTGTGGGTTGCCTAAGAATGCATCTCTGCTTAAGGCATCCAAGTGTTTGAAAGAGGATGTGCCAGTTACATGGCACAAGTGACTGTGGATGCACCAAACCTAAGATAGAAGATATACCGGTCATCTCTAAATATTCCAATGAATTCCTAGAAGACCTACCTGGTTTATCCCCCCAAAAAGGCAATTCGAGTTCCAAATCAACATATTGCCTGGGTCAGCTCCTATAGCTAGGGCTCCATATCACCTGGCTTTAACGGAAATGAAAGAATTGAAGACGCAACTTGAGGAGCTACTATAGAAAGGTTTCATACAACCAAGTTCATCCCCTTGGGGAGTTCTTATCTTATTCGTCAAGAAGAAAGACGGTTTAATGCGAATGTGCGTTGATTACCATGAGCTAAACAAAATTACAATCAAGAATCGTTATCCCTTGCCAAGAATTGATGACTTATTCCATCAATTGCAAGGAGCAAGTTTCTTTTCAAAGATTGATCTTCGGTCTGGTTATCACAAACTGAAAGTCAGAAGTGAAGATGTTCCAAAGATTGCTTTCGTAACAAGGTACGGGTATTATGAGTTCTTGGTTATGCCATTTGTACTCACGAATGCACTAGAAGCTTTCATGGATCTCATGAACAGACTATGCAAACCTTATCTGGATAAGTTTGTTATTGTCTTCATAGACGATCATGCAGAAAAGATGATCATGAGAAACACCTTAGATGCATTCTAGAGTTACTAAAGCAAGAGAAGCTTTATGCAAAGCTCACTAAGTGTGAGTTTTGGCTAAGAGAAATCCAATTCTTGGGACATGTGATCAGTAAACGCCGAATTCAAGTAGATCCAGCAAAGATTGAAGCAATTATGAACTGGGAAGCACCCATGACACCTTCTAAAATCGTAGTTTTCTAGGATTGGCTGGTTATTATGGAAGGTTCATAGAGAACTTTTCTAGAATAGCCACTCTCCTAACTGCGTTGACTCGCAAGAATGCCAAGTTTGAATGGGGGCCAAAACAGAAGGACTCCTTTTAGATTTTAAAATAGAAAATAAGCAATGCCCCTATACTATCATTACCTGATAGATGTGAAGATTTCATGGTCTATTGTGATGCTTCGCACATAGGATTAGGTTGCGTATTAATGCAAAGAGGCAAGGTAATTACCTATGCACCATGACAACTCAAGGTACATGAAAAGAACTACACAACTCGTGACTTAGAATTGGGTGCAGTAGTATTCACATTAAAACTATGGAGATACTATATACCTGGCACAAAGTGTATTATATACACGGACCATAAAGCCTCCAACACATATTAATCAAAAGGATTTGAATATGCATCAACGCTGATGGATGGAAACATTAAATGATCACGAATGTGAGATTCATTATCATCATGGCAAGGCTAATGTTGTTGCTAATGCTTTGAGACGTAAAGAAATAATCAAACCAATAAGGGTTCATGCTAAGAGGATCGAGCTATGAGCCAATTAAGAAACAATTAGATGCTGAGAAACAAGCCTTAATAGAAGCAAATGCTCCTGATGAAGGATTGGTGGAACTGTTGAACAATTAACACCTGGAAGGGATGGAATTTTGAGATTTAATGATAGAATTGGGTTCCCATTTTTGGAGGACTAAGAGATCTGATTCTCGAAAAATCACATAACTCAAAATATTTGGTACATCCTGGAGGAGAGGACATGTACCAGGATTTGAAAAAGAACTATTGGTGAACGGGCATCAAGAAGTCCATAGCCACCCACGTAGCGAAATGTTTGACGTGTTCACAAGTAAAAGTCGAACATAAGAAACCGTCTGGTTTGCTACAACAACTTGAAATACCCACATGGAAATGGGAAATGGTGACAATGGACTTGATTACCAAGTTACCAAAGACAAAATGTGGCAATGACATGATACGAGTTATAGTTGACAGACTAACTAAGTCAGCCCATTTTCTGCCAATTAATGAAAGTTTTAGTTCTGACAAATTGGCCAAATTATATGTAGACAACATTGTATCTCTTCACGGAGTTCCAGTATCCATAGTATCCGATAGAGATACTAGATACACATCACATTTTTGGAAAAGATTTCAACAAGCTCCAGGCACGCGCCTAGATTTCAGTATGGCTTACCATCCACAAACAGATGGTCAAAGTGAGCGTACAATTCAAACATTAGAGGACATGTTGAGAGCATGTGTTATTGATTTAGGTGGTAGTTGGGATGATCACCTACCACTGACTGAATTCTCTTGCAATAACAGTTATCATACAAGTATAAAGGACACAAATTTGAAGCCTTATATCGAGAAAATATAGAACACTTGTTGGGCTGAGGTTGGAGAAACCCAACTATCTGGGCCTGAGACAGTCCTGATACTACAGATAAGATTATACAAATCTGTGACAGGCTCAAAGCTGCCCATGATAGGCAGAAAAGCTATACTGAGAAGAGAAGGAAACCTCTTAAATTCCAAATCAGAGATTAAGTATTATTAAAAGTGTCACCTTGGAAAGGTGTAATAAGACTTGGAAAAAAGGGCAAGTTAAGCCAAAGATATATTAAACCATTCAAGATAATCGAATGTGTTGGTTCTATAGCTTATAAGCTTAAGCTACCTGAGGAACTAAGTGGGATCCATGATGTATCCCATATTTCAAATCTAAGATACTCACATTAGCACCAAGATACAAAAGTGTAACACCTCGAAAATTATAACGAATCATATGGCAACACGTGTCTAGAAACTCTCCGAATATTCCAGATTTATTGGAGGGGAGGGACAAAGTTCATAAACATGGATGTGAATTAAAGTTGAGGGACTAATATTGGAAAAATACAAAAATTCAAGTTCTGGCGGTCCCTTGCAGACTGCAAGCCTTAGCCCTTACGATCTGTAAGGGGTTTGAAATTCTATGTGCGCGCCAGGTCCTAACGGACCGCAAGGCCTGACAGTTATGGTCCATAAGGGTTTGCAGATAGCAAATTGCAGCTACAACCTTGCTTCTATGCCTCTTTCCTCGCGATTTTGCCACCACTTATCCTCCTTCCCATACCTTGTATGCCACTAATCAACACCTCAAAGCTCCAGGGACACTTGGCTTCACCTTGTGAACCTTGCTCAACTATAAATAGATGTGTTCTTTGATCCTTTATCCTTGCACCTTTCATTTTCTTTCTCTCTATCACACTTGAAGTTGTTTCTCCTTATAGGCCTTCTCCCTGAAGTTATGAACTTTCTTGATCCCAAGTAAGTGTTCTTTCTCAGCCTTTTTTCCAATATTAGGCTAGTTATCAGCCGAAAGTCAAGCAAATTGACTTTTCTTTGACTTTCGGTTCTGATCATTTTGGTTAAGTCAAAGTTCAAATTGAACTTTACAGATCGTGATAATGAAGGTGTTATACCCTGCTGATTACGCCCTATGATAATCACTTTAAGTAGGCAAAACGACGAGTCAAACATGTATAAAATAAAAGTTAAAAATGCAAATTTTTGCAAATTACGATAAAAGGAACTTCTAAGTATTAGAACTCTAAATTTGACATCATAACAATTTATATAACATATTAGGACATGTTTTATCATGTCTAACTCGTCATTTTCAGTTTAGTGCTTATTTCCTAGTCGAAAGTCAAACAGTTTGACTTCTACTTTGACTTTCGATTCTAACTTGTTCAGTCAAACTTAACACTCGATTAAGGCTTGTTATGTGACCATAATATTATAGGGAATAACCCTATAAGGTTATACTTCTTGTCATGTAGTTTTATGGGTTAATTGACGAGTCAACATAATATACTTTAAAAATACAAAAAATGCCCTTATAGCATAAAAATGATTTCAAAACCAATGAGACATATAATCGGACTTTGAAACTGATCTTATAACATTACAAAGTATGTTTTGACATAACATTATAAACTAGTCGAATCGGGTCAAACCTTTCAAAATCATTTTAAATCAGAATGTTTGGTTAATAGACCCATATTACATGAGGCCTAGCACTCGGATGGAGATAAACCACATTCTACCCGGTCAATGCCTAATCTAGCAAACCAAATGTATTCTTAAGTTCACCGGTCAAAGTCAAAGACTTATAAATGAGACGTTAACATTTTAACGAATAATATTTTCGTTCATTCAAGACTAGAAGCCTCTAATAAATTGTGCCTAAGCTGAATTGTTTTGAATATGGTTGTGCTAAATATATTGACATTATAAAAGACTAGCACATATAAATACTCTGAGCCTATTTTATTTTATTTTATAAAGGCTTGGGATATGGCACTAGCTACTTGGTCGGGTATTGCAAAAGGGTGATTGATATCATAGAAATGCATATAACCCGTTTTAATCCGTATTGCTGGATCACTTAAACACTTGGGGGTTAATACGACCGTGTCTAAGCGTCTCGACTCATTTAATTGCATATGGACACGACTCAAAGCGCGGGGTGTAGGCATACACCCGACAGATGCAAAGTGAATGATATATACATATAAATAAAATGTGATGTGTCTTTTAATCATGTTCCATCATTTGATTTCTGGTCCCCGATGGTATTGACAAGCATGTAAAATTGGTAACAAGAGATATAGTTTGTCCCAAGTTATTAAAAATTGAAATACCAAATGGTATTAAATAAATTTTGAAAGGATTTTCAAAAGAGTCGGTTATTGGTATTTACAAGTGAAAACTAATGTGTTTTCAAAAGACTAAGCACAAGTTAAGAGCAAATACAGAATAGGTGTTCCAAGTTCTTGAAAATAAAAGGTGCTCCAAGTTCTTGAAACTAAAATTATGGAATAGGCTGGAGCAGGCTTGCTCTTAGAATTGGAATTTGCAACGCCATAAAAGACCCACATAGTCTCAAGTAGCTTTTATTTCGATTCCGCATGTCGATATTTTGTACGAACAACTTGTATAAGCTTTAGTTATTATATCCAAGATTTTACGTCTGATTACATTACTTTATTACATATTCTGCCACCATTTGTGAACTGTTATCAATCGTCATGTATAAACCGCAAGTCCGGGCGCACCAGGAAATCAGGGTGTGACAAGAAGTGTCTGGGTCATTTTGAATTCTCCAACTTGAATAGAGATATTGGGCTCCCCCGGATCTTATAGCTTTGGTGGGAGTGCACCCGAAAAAAATGGAGCTCACATTTTTTGTTAAATCAAGTTTTTTAGGAAACTTGTGAGTTCTCTTTTGGGTACACAAGTCTTAAGTTATTTAGTATATGATGGGACTTGTTTGATTGCATCTCAACGTGGTAAATTAATTTTCACTTGTTTAAAAACCTCCCACATTTCTTCTTGTTATGGGCCCCTTTGCTTTACCATCTTTTTCGACGGTTCCAAAAGAGCTTCAGGACAAGGGGTTGTATTACCCTCTAAAATCCTTTTCCTTAGCCTTTGGATTTCGTTTATTTTCAATCGGTTTGATTGTAACATTTTAAGAAATTTTTTATTTTGACCCGTTTGAATATTTTCACCTTCACCGTGACTTTCATTACTCATCTCTTCCATCACCCCTTCAACAAATTGGGGGAATTGGGGTAATCGTGACTCAACACAGTTATCTACTACCTAGGACTACGCAAAGTAATTTTATTAATTGGTAACTCACGTGTTACCCTTGATGCTTCAGGTTCAAAGTCACATCACTTGGAAGTCTTCCACCACTTCCTCTTATTTGAGCTATCTCCTTCGCAAGTTGACCAACTTGCTTAGCCAATGCCTTATGCGACTTGTCTCACATTTCATTCACCTACTTAATTTCGTTGATGTCACTATTAGACTCTTTCACCACACTGATAAGCGCATCCATCATAGCACTCAAATCATCTTCACCACTTTGATTGCTTGAAGAGCCTTTTCCATTCCCACTTTGGTTGTAACCGCATTGGTAATGGTTGTCACAATTTTGATACCCATGGTTACCCCCTTGGTTATAGTTGTTCCTTTAATAACACATTTGATTACCACTTTAATGGTGTTTATAAGATTGCCCACCTTGATTACCCATTTGAAAGTTTAGTTACATTTGGTTCAAGGAGTTAGCATACCTAAAAGTACGATGGTTCCTCAAAACGGGGTGATAAGTGTTAGAGTTCATGTCGTATTGTTTTCTCTCTCCATACACTTGGCTCACCTCTTTGGTAGTTTGAGCCTCGTTCACTTGGCAATTTCTGGCCCGATGACCAATGACACCACATTTTCTCTCCAAAGTGGAAACCGATCCTTAAATATAGAATAGAGATCAGGAAGAGATTTAGAGATGGGATACTTGGTTGATCCATCGGCCGCCTTATCGGCTTTGGAACTTTTGCTCATCCATTCCAAGAAATTACAATCCTCTTCCTCGGGTTTATTTAACAAAGTCCCATTGCTTGTGGAATTTATATACTTCCTTTCCTCTTTCATTATCCATTTGACAAAATATTCAATAACTCCCATATCTCAATTTGGTGATGTGGGAACTTTTGGATCAACTCCTTGATTCAGGTAAAAGCCTCATGAAATGGCTCCCCCAATTGTTGCCTAAATGCCCAAACTTCATCCGCCGCCTCGTTGGTTTTGGCCATTGAATAATACTCATCTAGGAAAACTTGTTGCATTTCCTCCCACTTGCGAATATTGTTAGCCGACAATGTTAGGAACCATTGCTTCGCCTTGTCCTTCAATGAAAATCGGAACAACCTCAATCGTACCTCATCTTGTGTAAAGGTGTGGTCACTAATTGTTCCACATAAAGTAGAAAACTCGGCTAAATGCATATATGGCTCTTTGGTTTCCATACCATGAAATTGAGATAGAATGTTGCTGTAATTCAGTTTACAATCAAAAGAACGCCTTCAGGTGGCCGATGGTACAAATAGTGAGACATTGTTAGATATAGCCAGTGTACACCGACCATTCACCCCTTGAGCTCTATGGTTTTGGTGTTGATGTTGAGGTTGGCCTCGGTATTGGTGTCATGGTGGACTGTTGACTTCTTGATTGACCAGTGGTCTTAGTTGCGATCTTTGATTCACCACTCCTACAACCAGAGTACACCGATTTTGATTGACATTATTATTCTAGTTCCTCGGTTGGTTTTGCTTTGGTTGACGATTTGGTGCGTGACCATCATGACCAATGTATCCATAACTCCAATTGCCATTTTCAAAACCGTAGTTATCATTTGATACCCTTCTTCACTCTCGTTCCATTCACTCTCGTTGTAGAACCCCTCGCTCTCTTGATTTCCCTCATACCCTAACGGAGAGGTTCTTCTGGATGCCCTCATATGCATGCACTACCTGTAAACTGCACAAATAATACAACCCACGTAACAAGAAAAAAAGAATAAAGTAAAAAATAACCAAATACTTAAACGATTTTATCATGAAATAATGAAACAAATCTAGACATGAAGTGCACGAACTCCCCGGAAACAAAGCCAAAATTTGATCGGAGTATCGCGATCTGGTCAAAGATACATTTACAAATCCTAATTACCTCAAACAAATAGTAAGTGCCAATCAGGGTGTCGACCCATGAAGAGTTTGTGGTCTGTGTCAAAACTCGATTGATTATTGATTGTATTTATGAAGCTTGCTATTTTTTTGTGTGTATGTTGATTGAAAAAATATCAGAATGAACCCCCAATTTGTTATTTGTTACTAATTATGAAACAATTCTTTAACTACTATTTTAAAACTTAACGGATTGGTTGTAAACAATAATTTTGAAACAAGGTTCACACCCGGTTTGAATTGCAAGACCTAGGGTTCCTACACATTTTAGAATTAATCCAACTCACAAATTGGTTGTTAACGAGTTTAGTGTTTTAAGGCTTAGGTGCCGATACTATCAACGTCACAAGACAGAAAAATGCACTTCGCTACATAAGAACATGTAAACCCTACTCTATACCAAAGCACAATTGTATGAAATCATTTCACCAACTCAAAGGTGCAAGAATATTTCGATAATTAGTGAATTCAAAACAAATACAATACATTCGGTATTCTATTCAAACATTCAAACGCAATCCACATAGATTAAAAACTAGTAACAATGTTTAAAACCCTAGAAATCTTATAGAGGCTACACCGGGTTAAACCCTAGGAGATTAGCTGCTCATGGGGTGCGAGGCTTGGAAACCGAATCTTGGTTTGGAAGAACAAGCCATGCAAAATTTGAAATCTTGATGAGCTTGGATGATGTTTATGCTTGGCAATGATAATCTAATGATTTGGGGACGATATCATAGAATATGGTAGGGATGATAATGGTTAGATTGATGGATGGTGACGGTGATTCGATGATGATGATTAACCCTGCATTCATGGTGATGATTCATGCTCGATTATCTAATTGGTTGGAACTGAACCCTACAAAAGAACAGTTGATAGAAAGACAAAATATACTACAACCTTGATCCTAATAATAATAAAACATCTGCTAGAGTTAAGCTCTGCTGAAGACAAAATGTCAAAGGTCTGCCATAACAAAACACTGTTGAAGACTAAAGCTAAAGGTCTACCAAGGCAAAACTCTGTTGAAGACTAAAGCTAAAGGTCTGCCAAGGAAAAACTCTTCTGAAGGCCAACAGAGGATTTCTCATTAGTGTCTTCTATCAGTCTTTGTAATGTTTAGTTATAGCAGTGGTTAGCTTAGCAGATGTTGTTAGTTTGTTAGTATTGTTAGATGTCGCTTTCCCGCGACATCATCATAAGATGCTCAGTGGTTAGAATTTTAGTATTAATAGAATAGTTGTCTGTACTATTCTATTCGATCATTTTTCATCATTTATCAATCTAATATTCTTCTTTACATTATGTACGAACAAATCAGTGATCTTAGGCTGGGGGGAGATTGTGAGTTATATGCAAGTGATTACAATCACAAAAACATGATAATGAAAACAATGTCTCAATTGTTATGAACCAAAGTTCATCATTCCGCTGCATTTACATCTGATTTATCGTCTTTCATTTGTCATCTTTAGAACTTTCATAACAGTTTCAAACTCATATCCTAAAACTCCCCCAAGGCATGTTATGATAATTGATTGGTAATGATTGGGTCCAAATGTAACTCCCCCAGACCTATCAAATAAAAAAAACATATAAAAAATCTCAGATTTTAGCACCGGTTTGAGTTTTCTACATCTTTGACCTCGACGGGGTATTGGCGTCGTTGCTTTGGTGCGTCGTCGACGCGAAAGTTGTAGCCGAGGCTTGATGTTGCTGCCTGATTAACGCCAGAATGGTGTCAGCGATGCCGCTAAAAGACACCGTCAACGCTGTGACGAACTCGGACCCCGTTTTCTTCGTTTCTCGCACCCGGTTGGCCCTAGCTTTGATCTGATGTTCCATTTAGCTCCCAAAATGCTCCTTAAACTCATCTAGACTTACAAAACGCAAACCATATCAAAGTAGATCATTCAGAACTCAAATTCGCATAAAAACACAAACTTTAATAGGAAACACACCGGACTTTCGACCGCGTTTCAATGATGATTCAAGTTTGGATGGTTCTCTTTAAAAAAACAAACTATAAATATTCATAGTACCTCAAAATCAAATTTAATTTCAACAAATTTAACATCTATTTCAAGATTTAATAAATTTGACATCTATATCAAGTTTTAAACAAATTTAACATCACTAATTCTCTATTTCAAGCTCATAAACATTAAACATATAGCTTAGTCTTCCAATTCAAACATAAAACACATAACACTTATTGATTTAAGTGATTTAACGATTTAAAAATCCTAATTTACAAACTTACAATGATTAAAATAGTGTTGGAGTTGGATTGCCTTCGAGTTTCAGCAGGGGCAACAGTGGTCTACGGGGTTAGATTGCTGGAATGGCGGGGACTCGGTGGGGTTGGATTGGTGGGCGACGGTGGTGGGGACATGGGATGGGATTGGTTGCGACTTGTTTTGCTTCTGTTCTACCTTTGAGATATGATTGGGGGGATACTGATATGGGTCGATATGTTAGGATCTTCAAAACCCTAATTTGAATTGTGGTTTGCATATAAAAGAAATGCCAAGGGTAGGACTCAAAATTGTGACCTGTTATTTAACATTCCATTCCTTTAATAATAAAACCCTATTTCTTATTTTTAATGTAGGGGTTTACTCTAAATTTCTTTAATGGGTTCACTCCATTTTTAAGGTAGGGGTACTGTAAATTTCTTTAATGGGTTCACTCCATCATTTTATATAGCCATTCTACTAAAGATCTGACACCGAATGAATTTCAGTGCACTCGATCCCTTGTTTTAAATCCGCCCTTGGTTACAAGCACTTACACGCCATTATATTGGAAAATTTACAAAAGTTAAAATCACATCACTTTTTTTCCAAGATAATTTACTTATATCATATTTTTTATTTAAGTTGATTGTGATTGTAAATCTTATTTCTCTGAATACTTTTATATCATCATTCCTAAAAATTAACATCATTATCGCCTCTAAACCCTATTAAATATATTTGAGTAAAAAAGTGATACAAAACAATGTCTTAATTAAATTAGGGTACACTTACGTGTACTACACGGATTAAATAATGAAAAGTGTTTGTTTGTAAGTACAATATCAAAAGTACATGTGCCTGTAATCATCCTAGGAGTTTGCAATATTTTTCTTATTGTAATCAATACCCAGCTGTTTCTAAAGTGCTTAATAGCTTTCATCATAATTTTTAATCTTAATATTGTTATCCATGGAGGTAATGAAATAATTTTTGTCAAATGTATAAAAATCCTGCTGCATATTTGCATAAAAAATATGCCACACTATCATTACTCTCATAAATCCAATATATAAAAGTTTCATAAAAATATGTTTTTAAGGTTTTAGAATCATTTATTAAAAGTATGATTATAGAGCAGTATACCCGTTTTGCAATTTATCTTTTCATACTTACTATAGAAGTTAATGGATATAATTTCTATATGTAGTCATTGGGAGATACATCTTTACATTAACAATAATACGATTACAATGTGAGGATTAGATACAAACTTATTTTCGGCTAACTAACGTAAGAAATAACATGGGTATTTTTTTAATCGATTAAGACTAATACGATGACGGTTTCATAATTACTTGCAAGTTAATAATAGCTAAGGCGGGCAAAAGAGGAAATTCACCTATTGCGATAACTTATTTTCAATTATATTAGTACTCCAAGAACTTTTTTAAAGCTGAACAATCACTTTTATTAGATTAGTTAATATATATATATATATATTGTGTGTGGTAAAATGAGAACCATCTTAAGTTGTGAGAACCATGAGAACTAGGTCTTTCAAAAGGTTTTTTTCAAAATTTTTTTTTCTCAAAAAGCATAAAAAATCACTTGTTTCAGCAAAAAAAAAATAAAAAACAAAAAAAATGCCACATGCACAAATTTACATGAGATGTAAAAACAATTTTCACCGTCGTTACAAAATTTACATCAACGTGTAAACAAATTTTAGATTAGGCCTAACTACTGACAGGACACTTTGGTTTTAGTTGTTTTTCAGATGTGTTTATAATATTTCATCTACGTTTGTGCAAAAAATTGTGGCCCAACTCACGTGAGAAGTAGAAGTTCTCATAGTTCTCATAATTCGTGGTGGTTCTTAATTGAACCGAAGCCTATATATATAATAGTAGAGTTCTAGAGTGAACACTAGGTTAAGAGTGAACTGAATGAACTAATCTAAGCCATTGGATTATATGATATAGAGATTTTTAAACAATGGCAAGATTGTAATTATAATGTTGTAACTTCCTTTTAAATAATTGACAGAAGAGTATTTGCGTCTTTTGTAAATTGCATTTATTAAACAATATAATCAAAATTCCTAAAATCTTACTAGTTTCCGTGTATACCATGGATATACAGATCACGACAGCGAAAAAATGAAAATATGATTGATAGAACAATAGATAGATACACATTGTTAGTGTATACACATGTACATCCGATAGTATCAGTTTATACAAGATACACAAATGTTATTTTATACACATGTGTACAATCTCGCTAACTATCAATTTATACAAGATACACCGCTGTTAATTTATACACATGTGTACAGTCTTGCTAACTATCAGTTTATACAAGATACACAGTTGTTAGTTTATACAGATGTGTACAGACTTTTGATACATCTGTGTATTTTGTAGTCCACAACCTAGTTCCATTAGGAGTTTCATATACGGTTTGAATCCGGGAGGGACAGTTGGTGTCCAGTACCTAGTTCCTTTAGGAGTTTCGCATACGTTATTAGCAACTGATTCTACACGAGTTTAAAATAACGGAGAAGTAATTAATAGAAGAGAGAGAGAGAGCTAATTTCAATCTTACCCTTTTAATCTTAAAAATAATCAATGGTCAAGATTAGTTCACTCAGTTCATTTTCAAGAAGTTGTTCACAAATGATTCTAATCCAATATAATATAATAATTATATATATATATATATATATATATATATATATTATATATATATATATATATATATTTATGTTGTGTATGTATGATAAACTCAAGTCGAATAATATGTCAACACGTGTCCAATCAACTCTCAAATATTCCGATAAGTTGGACCAGAGGGACCAAATACGTTAAAATGTGGAAGATTGGAAATTGAGGGATTAAACATAATAAAATGTCAAATTTATGGCTTCTGAAGGTCCCTTACGGACCAAAGCTATGCCTTATTGTCTATAAGGATGTTTGAAAAAGCAGGGGCGCCAAAGGTCCCTTACGGACCATAACCAACCCCTTACGGTCCATAAGGGGTGCAGCTGGCAGATTCTGTTTGCTGGCAACAGCAGCTGCAGAAAGTGCCACTTATCTCGCTATTTTTGCCGTTTTCTCCTACTTTGGACATGTGTGATGACACTAATCCTTCCCTTAACACTCCTGGTCACACTTGGCAAGAGTTGAGGGCTTGAATGCAACTATAAATAGCCTTGTTCATGCCTCATTTCAACTTGCACATTTCAATTATCTTTTTCTCTATCTCGTAGAGTGTTTCTGATCTATAGAAGCCTCTAACTTGAAGCTCAGTCTTCCTTGAACACTTGTAACTCAGTCTTGTTTCATTTATAGGCTAGTTATTAGCCGAAAGTCAAGCAAATTGACATTTGCTTTGACTTTTGGTTAAGACCATTTCGGTCAAGCTAGAGTTCGAATCGAACTACGTGATCGTAATAAGGAAGGTATTAATCCCCTATAAGGGTACCTTATAAAGATCACGTTAAGTTGGTGAAATGACGGGTCAAAGTTTTATTGAATAAAAGTAAAAAAACGCAAATTTTCGTAATTAACATTAAATGAACTTCTAAGTATCGAAACCTCAATTGTTGACATTATATCAGTTTATATAACATAATAGGGCATGTTAAATCATTTCCAACTCATCATTTCCTGCTTAGAGCTCAGTTCGCAACCGAAAGTCAAACAATTTGACTTCTGCTTTGACTTTCGATTCTGACCCGCTTAAGTTAGTTTAGAGACTGAATTAGGGTTGTTATATGATCATGTTATTGTATGGAATAACCCTCTGAGGCTATACCATTTGATCATATCATCTGTCGAGTTTTATGCAAAGTCCATATATTATGCCTAAATTATGCCTAAAATGCCCTTTTGCGCATATAGTGATTTTGATACCAAATGAACTTGTAATATGAGTATGAAACTGATGTTATGATAAATTAAAGTATGTTTGGCATTATGGACTTACCATAGACCCACTCGACCACTCGACGCCGCATATGCGCACGGTTCACTTATATAGCATAGTTTATATAAGTTAGTCGAATCTGGTCAAAATCGTTGCAAAATCAGTTCTAATCAGAATGTTTGCTTATTTAACCCATAGTATACCATGAATTATACTCGTGAGGGCTTAAACCATATTCTACCCGGTCTTCGCTTAATCTAGCGAACCGTATCTTTATTTAAAGTTAACATTATAATGGATCACAGTTCCGTCCATTCCAGACTAGGAGTCTCCAGTAAATTGCGCATGTATTAGGGTTCAATAGATCCAACAATCTCCCCTAGAATAGATGACGCCAAAACTCTTCTTTATTGCTGATCTTTGTTCCTCATCAACATTTCCTTTATTTGCCCTTTGAATTGTAGTTCACAGTTCAACGAAATCATGTCTTCAAAATCCCTTTGTAATTCAAGGTTCAACAAGTCTTGGAGGTCATCTGCATTCAGACCATATGCATTCTCCATTTCCAGCCTTTGAATCTCACCATCTGATCTGAGCAACGTCAATTCATGGGTGTATGAGGATGACTTCCATTTTAGAATTTTTGAATCAGTTGGTTTTCTTGGGACAACACTTAATTTTGATGAGTTGGGTGATTGAGGTCTGCTGACAAGATTTGAAATTGTTTCTCTAAGTTTATCACTTGCAGGATCAGTGTGAAAAAGCAGTTGATTATTGATTCCCTCTTTTCTATGTTCTTCATACACTAATCATCAGTCACAGACATCAGCTTTTGCCTTTTTACTTGATTTAAGGAAGTCATGCATAAGCTAGATGCCGTGAACTACTTTTTAGGAGTATGGGTCTGTTGAGGGGTAACCACTGCTAGATATCTGGCTTTCTTGGAACTGTAGGATCCTTTTCTCTTAACAGTTTCTGTATTTTGTAGGTTTCAACAACCTTGTATTCTGACCATCCGGAAACAACTGTAGAAGTACCATACTTAGCAGCTACAAGCTCTTCTTTCATTCTCTTTAGCTTCAAGCCTTGTTTTGATCAATTTGTTTGCATTTCTTCCAAACAGGTGGAATTGGTTTGTGCAAAGGATCTTTGAGCATTTCTTGGATTCTATCAATTTCTTCCTTGAGATCATCTGATCACAAGTCTTTGAATTGTGCTCTTGATGCTTTGTATGGTTTATGCTTCATGATGTGATCAAGGTAATCCTGTTTCAGTTCTTCATCAAGCTCAACATTTGTTGGCTTCTCAGACATGGACTTGCAAAGGTCTTTGGCAAAATCTTCTATCTTTTTCACCTTGCCAAGATTTAATGATAAGATCCCTTGCAGAGTCTGTCATCCTTCCCTTTACACAACTCCTTAGCAATGTTCTGAGCCTGTTTTGCCTATAGCTTTAGATATTCATCCACATTTTTAGGCTTTCGATAACCAAAGAGGGATGGAAAGGATCTTTGTGATGGATCCTTTATATTATAGAAAGATTCAATTTCTCTTTTCACAGCATGAATCTCTAGAGGATATTGATAAGCTAGTGGAATGGCAGGTGATGGTTGATAGGGTGGAAGTGAAGTGGAATTTGATGGAAGTGATGAGATTGGTATGGCTGGAATGGGGGCAGATGATAAAGGAATTGGTGATGGAATTTCCTCATCACCTTCTTGCACTACAAAAGTTTTCCTTTTGCGTGTGAATTTGATTTTTGGTGATGGTGGTCTTGTTGGTATTCTTGGTGGTGTGGATAATGGTTGGGTTAAGGTTGGAAAAGTGATCATGGCAGAGGTTTGGTTAACATCTATTGGAACATCTTGTACCAGCATCTGCTAGCACATCAGCTGTACTAACATTTGTTGGGTTAGTTTTTGGTGATGGTTTCTTTGGTGGTGATTTGGTTTTGGTCTTGACAGGGGATACACTTTTTGTTGCCTCAGCAGTGGTTTTAGAAGAGGTAGGAATTGGCTGTCTAACTTTTCTAGTTGACTTTCTTTTTCTTGAAGTGCCAATATCTTCCTTTTCCATTTGCTTGACTTGTTCTTCTTCAATCAATTTAGAAGCCTTGCTTTCCAGTGTATCTTATCTCTTCTGCTTTTCCTCAGCAATCTCTTCTGCCTTTTTATTTAGGGTCTCATCAATCCCTTTTCCAAATACGCATCTGATGCTTTAACAGAGGGTTGATCTGGCTGTTGTTGCACCTTTGGTTTTGCATGCGAAGAAGCCTGCAACTTTCTCAAACGATCTTTCTCCCCTTTTTTAGCATCATCCTCAACTTCTTCTTGAAGGACTATTGCCGGGGCAGAGCTAGTTGTCTTGACCAAATGTTCTATAATGGCCTTGATGTCTGCTTGAATAACTTTATATCTGACCTCTACCATATTTTTGGTAAGTTCCATATGAGTGTTGTGGTTGATATTAGCTAAATTCCTTTGAGCTTGAATGATAGGTTGTACAAATTTCCAAAGCTCATTGGCAATTTGCTGTGTAGAAGGTTCGCTTTGAGAATTTTGTAACATCTGCTTCATCATATTTTTCATTTCATCAATTGATGACTCCATAGATGTCATTCTCTCATCAATTCCTTATACCTTAATTCATCACATAATTTAATAAGATCATCTGAATCCCTACTAGAGGTAGTTGTATTTGGATCATTAAGAAGAGAAAACTCCATGTTATCAGAACCAAATGCCCATTGGTCTTGGTACTGGGGACTTCCAACTGGAACAGAGGTTACAATTGTAGCCTCAACAGTTGTTGCCTTTAAGGAAGACTTATGGATGTAACCACTGTCCAACTGAAACACTGTTGTGTTATTAATTGTAGTGGCTGCTTCACTTAAACTACCACCAAGAGTTACTTGTAACTTATGGGGTGTAGCCTACTCAGCTGTTTCTAGGTTAGCAATTTGATTTTTCTCAGACTCAGTCACAGGTGTGGGTGTACTCTCTTGGACTGGTGATTGAGAGGAACTGATTGTGTCTGAGTTTTATCAATTGCATGAAATAGCGGTATAAATGTAGGTGGAATTTAGGGAGATGGTTGTGGGGTAGAAAGAGAATTTGTCCCTGGGAGAGGGGCTGTGAAATAAATTTACAGTTGAAAGATCTGTTTCATAGTGTGGTGTCCCTGTGCTTACAACCTGATCCTTTTGTGAGGATGCAGGAGGAGTTTGGATGGGTTGAGATCTTTCCAACTGTTGTGAGGAAGTAGCAACAGTGGTTTCTTGTGGTGTTTGTGTTACCACTAGGTTATCCTTTGGGATCTCATCTTCCAGAGGTGCCTTGTTATTTTTTTTTTTGCTTTGGTGGGCTTTTTAGATTTGGAAGGTTTCTTTTTGGATTTGGCTGGTGTGGGTTTCACAACACCGATTGTGGTGTCATGATCACCATGAGCAGTAGGCTCAGCAATAAAGGTTTGAACAGTAGATGTGGACACATCCAAAATAGGTCATCCCCCTTTGCTTGTGTTTTGGAAACTCTTGACTCTTGATTTAGCATTCTAGTAAAAGTTTCATTAGTCAGACTCTTTATTCTAAAAACTACACCTTGTTGGAAATCTTTTTCAGGTACTTGCTTTTGAAGGTAATAGCATAAGAGTCTAGGATACAAAAGAAAAGCTTTATTTGTTTTTATTTTATTGATATCTGCTACCAATTCCAAAAATAATGCATCGGATAGATTAAAATATGATTTTGTCAAAATAGCATATCCTAGATTTTGGATGTTTTGTGGAATTTCATAAAAAGCAGTGGTTTTTGCAGAAGGACAATAAGCAGGGTATGGATAAACTATCTCATTGTAGCAGCAAAATTTGGTTTAAAAATTGTAACATCTGTTAGTTGACCTTCATACCTACGTTCTATGAACTCAGTGTGGCGTTCATGCTTTTCAAAAGAAACCTTACCTGCTTGATCATCCAAGGCAAATGTTGTGGATATTGAAGATTGGGATATTTGAACAAGACTTTCTTCGTTCTTTCAAGTGATAGCATGTGGCTTTTTGTTTTGAGTTTCAATTTTAGTGTTTTCCCAAAATTGTCGAAGAGTATCCACATAAATAGGAGCATCAGCAACATGATGGTTTTGTATTTGGATGATGTGAGGACATCAATTATTGAGTGAAAGGAAGTATTTTTGTCGTTTTTCTCGAAAGTAGTAAGGTAGTTATGTGGAAGTTTGATTTGCAGAGCCATGATCGAAGAAGAAAAATGAGGAATAGTGGAGAAGATGATATTTTTTTTTTAATTTTAAATTCGAGATGGCAGTGAAAAACTCTGATGTGAATGCTGATGTGGCAGCGGTTTCAAAAGATCTGATGGCTAACATCTGTCCACGTGGCAACCTCTGTTGGATAATGGATGACAGTTGTTGTGGAGCCTCTACTGGGAATCAACAGAGGTTGGGAATAGTGTATAGGAACATTGGTGATTTTACTCTATCAGATGATAGATATCAGAGGTTAGGACAAACGGTAAATGTGAACAGAGGATACCTTTCAGCAATGCATAGCATGATAACCAATCAGAGGTTTTAAAACAGACTTTAAGGATGTATTGAAAAATTTCAATTTTGGAACTATTTTAAGGATGAAGTTTTGATTTTCTAAAAACATTTTAATGCTTTTTATTCATGGAAAACAAAATTTGCTTTAATCCATGTTAAGCATGCCAATCCTAGAGATCAAGCTTTCAAAAGTAGATGTGTCTAAAGCTTTTGTTAGAACATCTGCCAGTTGATCCTTAGTTGGAACATGATGCAGAGAAACCAAACATTTTTCATAGCAATCCCTCACCAAATGATGTCTGATGTCAATATGCTTGGTTTTGGAATGTGAAACTTGATTTTTATAGATGTTTTCAGCTGCTTGACTATCTAACATGAGAGGAGTCTTTAGAGCAGTTACACCAAAATCCAGTAATTGGTTTTGAAGCCACATAAGGTAAGCAGTGCAACTAGCAGCATCAATATACTCAGCCTCTGCTGTGGATGTTGAAACTGCAACTTGCTTTTTGCTTTGCCAAGAAACTAAGCAGTTGCCTGGAAACTGACATCATCCTGATGTGGACTTCCTTGTGGCATGGCAACCAGCAAAATCACTATCTGAATAACCTGAAAGCTCAATATTTCTATTACCACAATACCAGATACCAAGTGTGGGAACACCTTTTATGTATCTGAATATCCTTTTCACAGCTATAAGGTTGGAATTTCTAGGTGCATACTGGGATCTAGCACAGACATATGTTGCAAACATGATGTCTGGCCTTGATGCAGTTAGGTACAATAAAGACCAAATCATGCTTCTGTAAAGTGTTTGATCAACCAAGTCATCTTTATCATCTATAGTGACTAATTTTAAAGTAGCCATGTGTGTGCTACATGGTTTACAATGATTCATATCAAATTTTGTTAACAATTCTTTGACATATTCGCTCTGATGAATGAATGTACTATTTTGCATCTGCTTAACTTGGAGACCAAGAAAGCACTGAAGCTCACCCATGGCACTCATCACAAACTCTATTGTCATGAGTTCTCAAAACTCTTCAAACATGACATTGCATATGGATCCAAATATGATGTCATCCACATAGATTTGGACAAGCATCAAATCATTTTCTCTCCATTTTAAAAACAACGTTTTATCAATTTTACATCTTGTGAAGCCTATGGATAAGAGAAAGGTGGAAAGAGTTTCATACCAGGCTCTAGGTGCTTGTTTCAAGCCATACAAATCTTTGTTTAGCTTGGAAACATGATCTGGATAAAAAGCATCTTCAAAACCAAGGGGTTGGCATGCATATACCTCTTCCTTGATCTTACCATACAAAAATGCACACTTGATATCCATTTGATACACCTTGATCTTGTGGTTGGCAGCAAAGGCTAAGAACAATCTGATGGCTTCCAGTCTTGCAACAGGAGCAAAATTTTCATCATAATTAATGCCTTCTTCTTGTTTATAGCCTTGAACAACAAGCCTAGCTTTGTTTTTGACAACAATGCTCCTTTCATCTGTTTTGTTCTTGAAGATCCATTTTGTACCAATTGGACATACATCCTGAGGCAATGGTATAAGTTCCCATACTTGTTATCTTTTGAACTGTAGGAGCTCTTCTTACATAGCCTCTACCCAACTATCATCTCTTAGTGCCTCTTCCTACTTGACAGGTTGTCTGAGAGATAGAAAACAAGCAAAAAGACAAATGTTTTGGGATTGACTCCTTGTGAGTACCCCTTCATTGATTTTGCCAATAACTTGGTCTGGTGGGTGGTTTTTAAGGTAGATCAGATCTCCCTTGTATGGAATTATGACATTGAGAGGTGAAGGCTGTAGATGGGAATCACATGAGTTAACATTTGTTGGCAATTTTGAAGAGCCAACATCTGTTTGGAAAGAGGTGGAGGTATAGGTGGAATAGGGGTAAAAGTGGGTTGACTTCTGTTCAAAGAAAATGGACTTTTGTCAATAGGAGTTTGACTGGATGAGCTGGCAGAGGTTTGAGGATCAACAACAATTAATGTAGCAGTGGCAGAGTTTTGACAGTTGTTTTGAACATCTGTTCCTCTGGAAGTGACTTTGTATTGTGGAACCACTATGTAATATCCATAACCTTGATGGGGAGATTGTGGTGTACCTGCAGTGTTAGTCTTGACAGACACATCTTCAAATGTAAGTTTATCTAGATCAAATAATTTAGCAGGATTTGCTAGGATTTTTAATGAAGAAAGTTCATTGAACTTTACATTCAAGGTCTCTTCCACACACCTAGTCATTGTGTTAAACACTTTATAGGCCTTGGCAGTGGTTGAGTATCCTAGAAAATAACCACAATCTACTTTGGCTGCAAATTTTAAAATGGAATCTTTTAAGTTTAAAATGAAACATGGGCAGCCAAAGATTTTGAAATAAGAAATCAGATGTTTGATCTTGTACAGAGTTTCCTAAGCAGTCTTTTGATGCCTGGGGTTAATTAAAACTCTGTTTTGCACATAGCAAGCAGTGTTTATAGCCTCTGCCCAAAAAGACAGTGGTAAACCTGAGTCTGCAAGCATAGTTCTAGCAGCTTCAATTAGAGTTTCTGTTCTTTCTTTCAACCACCCCATTTTGTTATGGTGTCCTTGGGATGCTGTATTACCTCACAATCCCTTTTGACACACGGAAACCATCCAACTCCTCATTTCTAAACTCTGTTCCATTGTCACTCCTGAAGATTTTTACTGGCAAGTCAAATTGCTTTTCAACTGTTCTTACAAAGTCCTACAAAATACATGCAGTTTCATCTTTGGAGTGCAAAACATAAGTCCATGTAAACCTTGAAAAATCATCAATTATAACAAGACAATACCTCTTTTTTTAAGACTCATGATTTTAACTGGGCCAAACAAGTCAATGTGTAACAATTGTAAACACTGACTTGTTTTGGACTCTTCAATTGATTTGTATGAAATTTTATGTTGTTTATCTTTTAAACAGGAAACACAATGTTCATCACATGTGAATTTTTTTGATGGAAGACCTCTTACAAGACCTTGTTTAGAGAGTGTGGTGATAGTTTTGAGATTTGTGTGACCAAATCTTCTATGCCATAGTTATTCTCTTTGTTAGAGGCAACTTAGAACAGACAGGAATTAGTCATTGATTATCCTTCAACATATCAACCACATACACATTGTCACTCCTGTAAGCAACGCGTTATGCTTTGCTCTCAGCAATGATGGTTTCAATATTTTAAACCACTTTGGCCCAACAATCTTACAATGCTTCTTAGTGAAGAATGACCCATAACCTTTGTTACTCATTTGAGACCCACTAAGAAGATTGAACTTAACATTGTTAATAAGATTGACATTTTCAAACTTGAGTTTCCCTGCTTGAACTGCCCCTAACCCCAACACCTTACCTTAAGCCATGTGCTAGAAAATCTTTGAGAAGGGCTCTACATCTTGTCATGTGCCCGGAACCTGCACTATCTACATACCATAAACTATTAAGGCAAATAGAAGCTCCCTGCATATCAGTAACATGTTAGTTTTTGTCACACCCCGACCCGCAGCGGAAATGATGATCGGGGCATGATTGGGTTTTCATCAAAGCTCATGACATTTACTATAAAGTTTCATATTTATTATTTCTTTTTAAAGAAGAACATTACAATAAACATACAAGTACAACATGTTCAAATACATATTTCCTGACTTCATTATTTTTCTTCTAAGGCAATTTCCTATGTTTTCCTTGCTTCAACCTGTCCACCTGTATCATGTGTAAAAATAGGGTTTTGGGTCAACAAAAAGTTGGCGAGTGAATCTTAATTAATCATTTTAAAGGATTAGTTATGTTGGTTATTTGAATAAAATTGTGCATAACCAAATATGAATAAACGTAAATGTAAATTTAATCACAAAACACATAATATCAATAAATGCACAAACACACACACCAAATGAGGAGCAATGAGATCAAGGCTCAATCAAACGGAGCCGATCGAATGAGGCACCTGATGCTCAACTCGTCTCCCACGAGGAACTGATGGGCGTAATGAATGATTTGCACACAACTTGACAAAAATATAAACCACATCACAACCAACAACATAATCACATAATCTCAATTAATGCACAAGCACACACCAAATGATGAACAATGAGGCACCTGATGCTCAACCCGTCTCCAACGAGGAACTGATGGGCCTAATGAATGATTTGCACGCAACTTGACAAAATGTAAACACGCATCACAACAACCAATATTTACATCTCGAGTTTAGATCATATAATGGTAATAGCACGAGTTTAAATAAATGGAATAATTAAAGCGACACATGATACACCCCAAAACATGAATAAAAAAGGGGAATTTGTAAGGATTCACTCACATTGGGTGCGTTCTTTGATGACGTTGGATGCGCACGAATTTTAGGATTTGATCTACGAGGAAAACTAACCTAAAATAATAACGAAATGATTCGGTAAATTAATACTTTTAATTCGTACTCTTAATGTGATTTTTAGATTTATTTTTGTGAGTTTAAGGACATTTTCTTTTTAAAATATTATTTTTAAGTATTTTTAAATAATTTTCTGATTAAATAAATAAAAAAAATGTTGACTTTTTGACTCTGTTGACTGTTGACATTGACCGTTGACCGGTCGGACTGTTGTTTAATTATGCGCTGAGTGAGGTTCGAACTCGGGACCTCTCGTATACGTGCACGCAGCTCTACCAACTGAGCTACGTGTTTAACCCGAAATATTTCTGATTTTAATTATATTTATATACTATTCAGATTATTCCGAAATTATTCAATTTTTAAAAAGGATTTAAACTGTCGAACCGGTGTGAGAGTCTGGAATCGAACCTGTGACGTATGCTTTATAATTGCACACAGTCCACTGCTGGACTGTGTGTCTAACCCGGTTAAAGTACTGGTTTTAATTATGCTTAACATCTTACAGCATGTTAGCGTATTTGGTTTAAATAAAAAGGGAAGCGGTTATTATTAATATGAATCTGACCGGACTCGAAATCGGGACGTGTGCTTTGTAATTGCACACAGTCCACCGCTGGACTGTGTGTCTAACCTGGTTAAAACCTCAAGATTAATTATACTTATACACATGTTTTTTTTCTTCGTCTTCTTCACTTTTCGAATTACCGAACAGTGAAACCGATCGTTTGTTTAATTGACCAACAACGCTTATTATTGATTGAATTGGAGTAGAAGAAGGAAATTAAGGAATAAGATGTACCAATCACAGATTGTCTTCTTCAGATTTCCGGCAAGATTCTTCGGTTCTGTTTTACGGATTCCGGTTTTTTAGCAGTTTTTTGATCATTGGTTTGAACAATTAAAGTATAAATCAAAAGATAGTAGAGAAGTTTAGACAGTTATACCGTCTGACGAGTGCATACGGTTTTCTGATCAACGATTCCGGCGATGTTCCGGCGAAATTGGAAATCTCCGGCGACGAGCTTTTGAGGAAATGCAACCTCGGAAAGAAAGTGCAGTTGAGAGCGAAAAGTTTACGAGATGTTTGGGTGAGTATTTATAGGGATGAATGGCTGGATTGGGTTTGAATCGAGGTCAAGGTTCGCGGTCAAGGTTTTCCGGCGGTTACGTCTGATATTGGGGGTTAGACATCGGTTATAACCGATGCCGAAATTAGTTCACGCGTTTCAGTCAAAGGAAACGGTCGTGATTCGCGAAATCTTCGGTTTTTCCGGCGACTGCGGATTTGGGCGCGCTTATTACCGATTTTGAGTTTCGGGTTTACTTAAATGTTATTTGTTTCTGTATTTGTTACAAATGAAATGTGTGGCGGAGTGGTGTGGTGTGTGTTTGTGTTTGTGGTTGACCCGGGTTCGAAACCCGGCGTCTCCATATATTTTTTAATTCACGACTTTTTGGTATTTAATAATTTTGGTTTAAAATTCATTAAATATATTAATTATGTATTGTTTAAAATCTGTCCGAGCAATAAATATGCAACGAAAAATTATAACTGAGTATTTGATTTATAAACGAAGCGGATTTTAAAAACCCGTTTTTCGACGGATGTTACAGTATCCCCTACTTTTAGAAATTTCGTCACGAAATTTAAGTAGTAGTGGTATATTTGACTTGAATGGAGGATGTTTTAATTTTGACGATTACATAACTAGAAGAGGTGGTTTAATTATGAGGCGGTAACGTTCCTAGTAAGGGTTGAATACCCTGCTACAGGAATCGCTTTTTGATGCCTAAAGTATAAGAATGCGGAACATGGATAAACTGAGTTGATTTGACTAGGCATGATTTTATGCATAAGAGTTTTGAGGGAATTGATACGTTTGAAATGATAAGGTATGTATCATAAAACAAAAACTTCAACTATGATGATATTTAAACCTACACGGAACTGCTCATAACCTCCTGGTAATGCTTTTGTTCCTTTGCCAAGAATACTTATATATAGGAAGTACCAGCGGCGTATCCACCATATTCTTGTCAAATTTTCATTGGCTTTATCAGTAAATTATGATCAGTTCTATGTGACTCTAAAACATAAACAAACACAACAACCAAAGCTTGAGTCTCAATTCTGAAAGGATACATGACTGAATGATGACAGTACCTCTCTCGTTTGTTATGATGAAGGGTTAGTCTATGTAAAAGTGAGACACAAACCAACTTCTTTAAATGATGTGATCGAGGTACGTCGAGATGTTTGATGATATGAATGTTAAATCAATGAGTATAAAACAAAACTGTAATATCAATTCGCATTAAAATTCTTGGATACATAAATTCCCAATTTATAACTGGGAGACGTAAAGATTGAGATAACATAAAGAAAACATTAAAACTAAACGGTTGGAGTTGAGTCTTGACTCTTGGGAGGGAAAGCTAGTTGGGTGATTCGTTTGGGCCGTTATTATCTCCAACAGGATTGGTGTTGATGTTGTAAGCTCTTCCTCTGGCTGGTGGTGGAGCTGGGTTTGCTTGATTTGCTTGGTTAACTGGGTTTGCTTGAGCTTGGGCGTTTATGATGTTAACCAATCGAGGGCACGTGTTTCTAAAGTGGGTAGGGTCGCCACAATTAAAACAAGCTCGAACATATGGGAACATGGGGTATTGGGGTTGTTGATATGTTTGGATCATGTTTTGAGTAGGGGGTGAGGCTTGGTTTTGAGAGGCGCGAAAGTTTTGCTTCAATGACCATAACGTCCACAATTTGCACACAGTCGACAAGGTACGGTAGATGGATGGTGATAAAAACAGGTGTTGCATTGAGGTGAGGTCCAATGTAAGGTTTCTTATTTGGTAAATAGAGTTAGGTGCTATTTGAGTGATTGGGATAACTTGGAGGGGTATGGCTTGTGAAGCTGGTTGATTGTTTTGGGTAATAGCGAAATTTTACCCGTCTCGTTTTCTCTTAGGAGTGGTTTGAGAAGAGGATTCGGTTTGGGTGGAGTTTGAGGTTTTGGTTGATGCTTTATCCTTCTTCTTCTCCTCCGTGAAGTCTTTATTCCGTATGCGGTTTTCGGTGAGCTCTGTAGCTAACTCCATTGCTGCTTCCAAAGTTGCAGGTGTGGTACTTATTACAGGGTCCTGAATTTTTTAAGGAAGACCTCGAATGTAGTGCTCGATCAAACGGTAGAGGGGAGTGAACAAGTTGGGGACCATCTGATTTAACTCAAGGAATCTCTTGTTGTATGTGGTGTGGTCGCCCTCCTTTTGTTTCAAAGAATAGAACTCATCTTCCAATTTCTTGATTTCGTTTCTTGGACAGAAACGTCTTGTCATGATTTCCTTCAACTCTTCCCAAATCAAGGTCATAGCATTCTCAGTACCTCGCTTGGCCTTCTCTGTATTCCACCATGTAAGTGCTACTCCAAACAAACGACCGGTACTACATCGCACCTTGCGATCATCGGGACAGTCGCAATTGAGAAAAGTGTTTTCCATCTCCTCAAACGAATGGAGGAGAGCGGTGACACCTTCAGTCCCTTCGTATTTTGGAGGATCGCAGGATTTGAAATGCTTGAAGGTGCTTTAGTGGTATTTGGGGAGGGTTGACAACATTTTGATCTTCTTGATTGATTGGGTTGACGGAATTAGCGGTAAGGGCTTGTTGAACCTGAACTACGATGTTGGGTATTACGGCAGCCATTTGTTGAACGATTTGGGCAGCCATGCGATCACGGGTTTTTCCTGATCTCATTTTTCTACGAGAGAGACTAGAAGACATCTACAGGAAATACGTATCAAGAGTATGAGTTTGACGTTTTAGGTGTCATGTGTCGTATTTAGAAATGAACATTTATAAAACAAATGAAGAATAATAAATTTACTACATCCATAGGATGTCTTGGGCTTTGCTCGTAATTGGGCCTTGCATGCCGCCATATTTCACCTTCGTAATCATGTGGGCCCCCATGATTACCGGGTCTTTCATATGGTTCGCATGTGTTAGCCTGGTAACGTACACTAAAACCTGGAGAAAATCGAGAAATATGAATGTAACGTATGAAATTCGGAGTGCATCCAGGTGTGGACACGGTGACAACTCAAAGTGGGGTTAGTTCGAACGACGTTTGGTGTGGCATGCTTTGGCCTAATACGTCCTTCGTACTCTCATCGTTAGTCCCCAGGTAGGCAAACTGGCCCGTTATATTGGATTATACGAATGCCAACCTAGACAGGACGTTCCGACTACCGGTACTTGTACCCTTACAGTTACTACATGCCCGTCGTAGAACTCACTTTGATGAGATTTGAAAATGAAAAATGTGACAAAATCTTGAATAAAGGAAATATGAGGATGATTTGAATATGTGAATATTGAAATATGCGTGATGAATGTATATGTAAGCATGTTAAGTTTTGACAATAAGTATAACTCATTAAGTATCACACAAAATGATTGGGAAGTGTTTGCATGCATTTGTGTGTGTAATAAATACGAAACAAATAAACATCATGAGTTTCATGTAACCACATAAACAATTAAAATCTAATCAACTATAGTATAGGCTCTAAGGGTCTAATAACCTATCCTATATCCCTATAGTCAAAAGCTCTGATACCAATCTGTCACACCCCGACCCGCAGCGAAAATGGTGATCGGGGCATGATTGGGTTTTCATCAAAGCTCATGACATTTACTATAAAGTTTCATATTTATTATTTCTTTTTAAAGAAGAACATTACAATAAACATACAAGTACAACATGTCCAAATACATATTTCCTGACTTCATTATTTTTCTTCTAAGGCAATTTCCTATGTGTTCCTTGCTTCAACCTGTCCACCTGTATCATGTGTAAAATAGGGTTTTGGGTCAACAAAAAGTTGGCGAGTGAATCTTAATTAATCATTTTAAAGGATTAGTTATGTTGGTTATTTGAATAAAATTGTGCATAACCAAATATGAATAAACGTAAATGTAAATTTAATCACAAAACACATAATATCAATAAATGCACAAACACACACACACCAAATGATGAACAATGAGATCAAGGCTCAATCAAACGGAGCCGATCGAATGAGGCACCTGATGCTCAACTCGTCTCCCACGAGGAACTGATGGGCGTAATGAATGATTTGCACACAACTTGACAAAAATATAAACACACATCATAACCAACAAAATAATCACATAATATCAATTAATGCACAAGCACACACCAAATGATGAACAATGAGGCACCTGATGCTCAACCCGTCTCCAACGAGGAACTGATGGGCCTAATGAATGATTTGCACGCAACTTGACAAAATGTAAACACGCATCACAACAACCAATATTTACATCTCGAGTTTAGATCATATAATGGTAATAGCACGAGTTTAAATAAATGGAATAATTAAAGCGACACATGATACACCCCAAAACATGAATAAAAAAGGGGAATTTGTAAGATTCACTCACATTGGGTGCGTTCTTTGATGACGTTGGATGCGCACGAATTTTAGGATTTGATCTACGAGGAAAACTAACATAAAATAATAACGAAATGATTCGGTAAATTAATACTTTTAATTCGCACTCTTAATGTGATTTTTAGATTTATTTTTGCGAGTTTAAGGACATTTTCTAACTTTAAAATATTATTTTTAAGTATTTTTAAATATTTTTCTGATTAAATAAATAAAAAAATAAATAAAAAAAATGTTGACTTTTTGACTCTGTTGACTGTTGACCGTTGACCGGTCGGACTGTTGTTTAATTATGCGCTGAGTGAGGTTCGAACTCGGGACCTCTCGTATACGTGCACGTAGCTCTACCAACTGAGCTACGTGTCTAACCCGAAATATTTCTGATTTTAATTATATTTATATACTATTCAGATTATTCCGAAATTATTCAAATTTTAAAAAGGATTTAAACTGTCGAACCGGTGTGAGAGTCTGGAATCGAACCCGTGACGTATGCTTTATAGTTGCACACAGTCCACCGCTGGACTGTGTGTCTAACCCGGTTAAAGTACTGGTTTTAATTATACTTAACATCTTACAGCATGTTAGCGTATTTGGTTTAAAGAAAAAGGGAAGCAGTTATTATTAATATGAATCTGTCCGGACTCGAAATCGGGACGTGTGCTTTTAATTGCACACAGTCCACCGCTGGACTGTGTGTCTAACATGATTAAAACATCAAGATTAATTATACTTATACACATGTTTTTTTTTCTTCGTCTTCTTCACTTTTCGAATTACCGAACAGTGAAACCGATCGTTTGTTTAATTGACCAACAACGCTTATGATTGATTGAATTGGAGTAGAAGAAGGAAATTAAGGAATAAGATGTACCAATCACAGAGTGTCTTCTTCAGATTTTCCGGCAAGATTCTTCGGTTCTGTTTTGCGGATTCCGGTTTTTTAGCAGTTTTTTGATCATTGGTTTGAACAATTAAAGTATAAATCAAAAGATAGTAGAAAGTTTAGACAGTTATACCGTCTGACGAGCGCATACGGTTTTCTGATCAACGATTCCGGCGATGTTCCGGCGAAATTGGAAATCTCCGGCGACGAGCTTTTGAGGAAATGCAACCTCGGAAAGAAAGTGCAGTTGAGAGCGAAAAGTTTACGAGATGTTTGGGTGAGTATTTATAGGGATGAACGGCTGGATTGGGTTTGAATCGAGGTCAAGGTTTTCCGGCGGTTACGTCTGACATTGGGGGTTAGACATCGGTTATAACCGATGCCGAAATTAGTTCACGCGTTTCAGTCAAAGGAAACGGTCGTGATTCTGAAATCTTCGGTTTTTCCGGCGACTGCGGATTTGGGCGCGCTGATTACCGATTTTGAGTTTCGGGTTTACTTAAATGTTATTTGTTTCTGTATTTGTTACAAATGAAATGTGTGGCGGAGTGGTGTGGTGTGTGTTTGTGTTTCTTGGTGACCCGGGTTCGAAACCCGACGTCTCCATATATTTTTTAATTCACGACTTTTTTGGTATTTAATAATTTTGGTTTAAAATTCATTAAATATATTAATTATGTATTGTTTAAAATCTGTCCAAGCAATAAATATACAACGAAAAATTATAACTGAGTATTTGATTTATAAATGAAGCGGATTTTGAAAACCGTTTTTCGACGGATGTTACAGTATCCCCTACTTTTAGAAATTTCCTCCCGAAATTTAAGAGTAGTGGTATATTTGACTTGAAGGGAGGATGTTTTATTTTTGACGATTACATAACTAGAAGAGGGTGAGAGTTTAAATCTTATTTGAGGCGGTAACGTTCCTGGTAAAGGTTGAATACCCTGCTACAGGAATTGCTTTTTGATGCCTAAAGTATAAGAATGCGGAACATGGATAAACTGAGTTGATTTGACTAGGCATGATTTTATGCATAAGAGTTTTGAGGGAATTGATACGTTTGAAATGATAAGGTATGTATCATAAAACAAAAACTTCAACCATGACGATATTTAAACCTACACGGAAATGCTCATAACCTCCTGGTAATGCTTTTGATCCTTTGCCAAGAATACTTATATATAGGAAGTACCAGCGGCGTATCCACCATATTCTTGTCAAATTTTCATTGGCTTTATCAGTAAATTATGATCAGTTCTATGTGACTCTAAAACATAAACAAACACAACAACCAAAGCTTGAGTCTCAATTCTGAAAGGATACATGACTGAATGATACAGTACCTCTCTCGTTTGTTATGATGAAGGGGTTAGTCTATGTAAAAGTGAGACACAACCCAACTTCTTTAAATGATGTGATCGAGGTACGTCGAGATGTTTGATGATATGAATGTTAAATCAATGCGTATAAAACAAAACTGTAATATCAATTCGCATTAAAATTCTTGGATACATAAATTCCCAATTTATAACTGGGAGACGTAAAGATTGAGATAACATAAAGAAAACATTAAAACTAAACGGTTGGAGTTGAGTCTTGACTCTTGGTGAGGGAAAGCTAGTTGGTTGATTCGTTTGGGCCGTTATTATCTCCAACAGGATTGGTGTTGATGTTGTAAGCTCTTCCTCTGGCTGGTGGTGGAGCTGGGTTTGCTTGATTTGCTTGGTTAACTGGGTTTGCTTGAGCTTGGGCGTTTATGATGTTAACCAATCGAGGGCACGTGTTTCTAAAGTGGGTAGGTTCGCCACAATTAAAACAAGCTCGAACATATGGGAACATGGGGTATTGGGGTTGTTGATATGTTTGGATCATGTTTTGAGTAGGGGGTGAGTCTTGGTTTTGAGAGGCACGACAAGTTTTGCTCTAATGACCATAACGTCCACAATTTGCACACAGTCGACAAGGTACGGTAGATGGATGGTGATAAAAACAGGTGTTGCATTGAGGGTGAGGTCCAATGTAAGGTTTCTTATTTGGGTAAATAGAGATAGGTGCTACTTGAGTGATTGGGATAGCTTGGAGAGGTATGGCTTGTGAAGCTGGTTGATTGTTTTGGGTTATAGCGAAATTTTGCCCGTCTCGTTTTCTCTTAGGAGTGGTTTGAGAAGAGGATTCGGTTTGGGTGGAGTTTGAGGTTTTGGTTGATGCTTTATCCTTCTTCTTCTCCTCCGTGAAGTCTTTATTCCGTATGCGGTTTTCGGTGAGCTCTGTAGCTAACTCCATTGTGCTTCCAAAGTTGCAGGTGTGGTACTTATTACAGGGTCCTGAATTTTTGAAGGAAGACCTCGAATGTAGTGCTCGATCAAACGGTAGAGGGGAGTGAACAAGTTGGGGACCATATGATTTAACTCAAGGAATCTCTTGTTGTATGTGGTGTGGTCGCCCTCCTTTTGTTTCAAAGAATAGAACTCATCTTCCAATTTCTTGATTTCGCTTCTTGGACAGAAACGTCTTGTCATGATTTCCTTCAACTCTTCCCAAGTCAAAGTCATAGCATTCTCAGTACCTCGCTTGGCCTTCTCTGTATTCCACCATGTAAGTGCTACTCCAAACAAACGACCGATAACATATCGCACCTTGCGATCATCGGGACAGTCGCAATTGAGAAAAGTGTTTTCCATCTCCTCAAACGAATGGAGGAGAGCGGTGACACCTTCAGTCCCTTCGTATTTTGGAGGATCGCAGGATTTGAAATGCTTGAAGGTGCATTTAGTGGTATTTGGGGGAGGGTTGACAACATTTTGATCTTCTTGATTGATTGGGTTGACGGAATTAGCGGTAAGGGCTTGTTGAACCTGAACTACGATGTTGGGTATTACGGCAGCCATTTGTTGAGCGATTTGGAAGCCATGCGCTCGCAGGGTTTTTCCTGATCTCATTTTTCTACGAGAGAGACTAGAAGACATCTACAGAAATACGTATCAAGAGTATGAGTTTGACGTTTTAGGTGTCATGTGTCGTATTTAGAAATGAACATTCATAAAACAAATGAAGAATAATAAATTTACTACATCCATAGATGTCTTGGGCTTTGCTCGTAATTGGGCCTTGCATGCCGCCATATTTCACCTTCGTAATCATGTGGGCCCCCATGATTACCGGGTCTTTCATATGGTTCGCATGTGTTAGCCTGGTAACGTACACTAAAACCCAGAGAAAATCGAGAAATATGAATGTAACGTATGAAATTCGGAGTGCATCCAGGTGTGGACACGGTGACACCTCAAAGTGGGGTTAGTTCGAACGACGTTTGGTGTGGCATGCTTTGGCCTAATACGTCCTTCATACTCTCATCGTTAGTCCCCAGGTAGGCAAACTGGTCCGTTATATTGGATTTATACGAATGCCAACCTAGACAGGACGTTCCGACTACCGGTATTGTACCCTTACAGTTACTACATGCCCGTCGTAGAACTCACTTTGATGAGATTTGAAAATTGAAAAATGCGACAAAATCTTGAATAAAGGAAATATGAGGATGATTTGAATATGTGAATATTGAAATATGCGTGATGAATGTATATGTAAGCATGTTAAGTTTTGACAATAAGTATAACTCATTAAGTATCACACAAAATGATTGGGAAGTGTTTGCATGCATTTGTGTGTGTAATAAATACGAAACTAATAAACATCATGAGTTTGCATGTAACCACATAAACAATTAAAATCTAATCAACTATAGTATAGGCTCTAAGGGTCTAATAACCTATCCTATATCCCTATAGTCAAAAGCTCTGATACCAATCTGTCACACCCCGACCCGCAGCGGAAATGGTGATCGGGGCATGATTGGGTTTTCATCAAAGCTCATGACATTTACTATAAAGTTTCATATTTATTATTTCTTTTTAAAGAAAAACATTACAATAAACATACAAGTACAACATGTTCAAATACATATTTCCTGACTTCATTATTTTTCTAAGGCAATTTCCTATGTGTTCCTTGCTTCAACCTGTCCACCTGTATCATGTGTAAAAACAGGGTTTTGGGTCAACAAAAAGTTGGCGAGTGAATCTTAATTAATCATTTTAAAGGATTAGTTATGTTGGTTATTTGAATAAAATTGTGCATAACCAAATATGAATAAACGTAAATGTAAATTTAATCACAAAACACATAATATCAATAAATGCACAAACACACACACCAAATGATGAACAATGAGATCAAGGCTCAATCAAACGGAGCCGATCGAATGAGGCACCTGATGCTCAACTCGTCTCCCACGAGGAACTGATGGGCGTAATGAATGATTTGCACACAACTTGACAAAAATATAAACACACATCACAACCAACAACATAATCACATAATCTCAATTAATGCACAAGCACACACCAAATGATGAACAATGAGGCACCTGATGCTCAACCCGTCTCCAACGAGGAACTGATGGGCCTAATGAATGATTTGCACGCAACTTGACAAAATGTAAACACGCATCACAACAACCAATATTTACATCTCGAGTTTAGATCATATAATGGTAATAGCACGAGTTTAAATAAATGGAATAATTAAAGCGACACATGATACACCCCAAAACATGAATAAAAAAGGGGAATTTGTAAGGATTCACTCACATTGGGTGCGTTCTTTGATGACGTTGGATGCGCATGAATTTTAGGATTTGATCTACGAGGAAAACTAACCTAAAATAATAACGAAATGATTCGGTAAATTAATACTTTTAATTCGTACTCTTAATGTGATTTTTAGATTTATTTTTGTGAGTTTAAGGACATTTTCTAACTTTAAAATATTATTTTTAAGTATTTTTAAATAATTTTCTGATTATAAATAAAATAAATAATTAAAAAAATGTTGACTTTTTGACTCTGTTGACTGTTGACCGTTGACCGGTCGGACTATTGTTTAATTATGCGCTGAGTGAGGTTCGAACTCGGGACCTCTCGTATACGTGCACGCAGCTCTACCAACTGAGCTACGTGTCTAACCCGAAATATTTCTGATTTTAATTATATTTATATACTATTCAGATTATTCCGAAATTATTCAATTTTTAAAAAGGATTTAAACTGTCGAACCGATGTGAGAGTCTGGAATCGAACCCGTGACGTATGCTTTATAATTACACACAGTCCACCGCTGGACTGTGTGTCTAACCCGATTAAAGTACTGGTTTTAATTATACTTAACATCTTACAGCATGTTAGCGTATTTGGTTTAAAGAAAAAGGGAAGCGGTTATTATTAATATGAATCTGACCGGACTCGAAATCGGGACGTGTGCTTTGTAATTGCACACAGTCCACCGCTGGACTGTGTGTCTAACCTGGTTAAAACATCAAGATAATTATACTTATACACATGTTTTTTTTTTCTTCGTCTTCTTCACTTTTCGAATTACCGAACAGTGAAACCGATCGTTTGTTTAATTGACCAGCAACGCTTATGATTGATTGAATTGGAGTAGAAGAAGGAAATTAAGGAATAAGATGTACCAATCACAGAGTGTCTTCTTCAGATTTTCCGGCAAGATTCTTCGGTTCTGTTTTGCGGATTCCGGTTTTTTAGCAGTTTTTTGATCATTGGTTTGAACAATTAAAGTATAATAAAAGATAGTAGAGAAGTTTAGACAGTTATACCGTCTGACGAGCGCATACGGTTTTCTGATCAACGATTCCGGCGATGTTCCGGCGAAATTGGAAATCTCCGGCGACGAGCTTTTGAGGAAATGCAACCTCGGAAAGAAAGTGCAGTTGAGAGCGAAAAGTTTACGAGATGTTTGGGTGAGTATTTATAGGGATGAACGGCTGGATTGGGTTTGAATCGAGGTCAAGGTTTTCCGGCGGTTACGTCTGACATTGGGGGTTAGACATCGGTTATAACCGATGCCGAAATTAGTTCACGCGTTTCAGTCAAAGGAAACGGTCGTGATTCACGAAATCTTCGGTTTTTCCGGCGACTGCGGATTTGGGCGCGCTGATTACCGATTTTGAGTTTCGGGTTTACTTAAATGTTATTTGTTTCTGTATTTATTACAAATGAAATGTGTGGCGGAGTGGTGTGGTGTGTGTTTGTGTTCGTGGTTTACCCGGGTTCGAAACCCGGCGTCTCCATATATTTTTTAATTCACGACTTTTTTGGTATTTAATAATTTTGGTTTAAAATTCATTAAATATATTAATTATGTATTGTTTAAAATCTGTCCGAGCAATAAATATGCAACGAAAAATTATAACTGAGTATTTGATTTATAAACGAAGCGGATTTTGAAAACCCGTTTTTCGACGGATGTTACAGTTTTGGTGAGTGTCCAAAGCCAAAATGACTTTAGATGGGGTCACAAACATTCCAGCCTCAAGTCCAGGAGAATGGTTAGACTTTTGAATAGATTTTTGAAACATCTGTTGTGAACCATTTCCTTTCAAATTATTATACCATGAGGATGCTTGTTTACTCTTGGTTTTGAGGGTCTTTTGTAGACCTCATAGCTAAGTGGTACAATCTTATCAGCTGATTGGCCATATCCTCTTGGAAATTTATTAGCTGCTGGTGTATCTGTTACCTGAATCTCTCTGTGAATAGAGGTTATATTCAATTGTTTGGTAATAGATGTTTGGACTCGGGCATACGTTTGTTTGGTTGATGTGCTTAAAGTTATACATACTTATAGCATGATTTTATCCCCGTTTTACAATCGTTTATCGGAATATTCACGTGAGTTGATACTTATTTTCCTCATTTGTGAAATTCCAGGTTTAGGTGATGTTTGGTGAGAATTGTTAAAGATTTATGAAGAAAAGTGAAGTTTAAGACTTTATGTTGCTTGTTGCGGGTGATGGTAAAAGGGTAAGGCCATGCCTTGCATAAAAAAGGTCCTGCCCCCAGGAAAATTGTTATTACAAGCAAGACCCTGCCTCACACAAAGCAAGGCCATGCCAGTAACCCTAATTCCTAATAGGCGCTATATCCTTGCATCCACAAAAGAAAGGCGTGCACCCCCTTTTCTTCTTCAGAACTCAAGCAGACAGAAAAATAGCTTTAAACATATTCTCACGTTACCAACTCCTAGCTACTACTCTCGAATAGTTGTCTTGAACACCAGAGAACCAATGGGAGTGATAGATCGAGTCAACATCCAGTTTCACATGGAAGCAAAGCCTTGTCTACAATCAAGTAGGCCCTATTCCTCATTCTAAACTCCAAAATTTGGTGTTTCCATCCATTTTCAAGCATCACAAAGGCTTCCAAGATCAAGAAGATCATCATTCATCAACATCCAATTTGTTGTAGTATAGTGGTAAGTATAGTGGCAAGTATTCCCGCCTGTCACACGGGTGATCCAGGTTCGATCCCCTGCAATGGCGCCAAAAACTTGGAAAGGTAACCTTAGAAAGTGTCACCTTGGAAAGATTGTACAAATCCGTGATAGGCTAAAAGTGTCACCTTGGAAAGGTGTCATGAGATTTGGGAAGAAAGGCAAGTTAAGCCCTCGATATATTGAACCATTCGAGATAACCGAATGTGTCGGTACCTTAGCTTATAGGTTAAAGCTACCTGAGGAACTCAGTGGAATCCATGATGTGTTCCACATTTCAAATTTAATGAAATGTCAAGTTGATGCGTCGCTAGCAATGCCGCACCATGATGTGCAAATTGACGAAAACCTGAGGTTCATTGAGAACTCAATTTCGATCGAGGATCGACATGTTAAAAAGCTACAAATTAAAATGACCCCTATTGTGAAAGTCAATGGGATTCCTGTCGTGGCCCAGAATATGCATGGGAGGTTGAAGCAAATATGACACAAAAGTACCCCTACCTATTTGAATAAATCTCGAGGACGAGATTTCTTTTAAGGGGGTGAAGATGTAACACCTCGGAAGTTCAAGACGAACAACACATGTCCAATCAACTCTCAAATATTCCTAGTAAGTTGGACGAGAGGGACCAAATACGTTAAAATGTGGAAAATTGGAAATTGAGGGATCAAACGTTATAAAATGTCAAATTTATGGCTTCTGAAGGTCCCTTATGGACCGCAAGCTATGCCTTACGGGTCCGTAAGGATGTTTGAAAAACCAGGGGCGCCAAAGGTTCCTTACGGACCGTAACCAACCCCTTATGGTCCGTAAGGGGTGCAGCTGGCAGATTCTGTTTGCTGGCAACAACAACTGCAGAAAGTGCCACTTATCTCGCTATTTTTGCCACTTTTCTCCTTCTTTGGACATGTGTGATGACACTAATCCTTCCCTTAACACTCCTGGTCACACTTGGCAAGATTTGAGGGCTTGAATGCAACTATAAATAGCCTTGTTCATGCCTCATTTCAACTTGCACCTTTCAATTATCTTTTTCTCTATCTCCTAGAGTGTTTCTGATCTATAGAAGCCTCTAACTTGAAGCTTAGTCTTCCTTGAACACTTGTAACTCAGTCTTGTTTCATTTATAGGCTAGTTATTAGCCGAAAGTCAAGCAAATTGACTTTTGCTTTGACTTTTGGTTAAGACCATTTCGGTCAAGCTAGAGTTCGAATCAAATATGCTACGTGATCGTAATAAGGAAGGTATTAATCGCTTATAAGGGCGCATTCTGAAGATCACGTTAAGTTGGTGAAATGACGGGTCAAAGTTTTATTAAATAAAAGTCAAAAACGCTGATTTTCCTAATTAACGTTAAATGAACTTGGAAATATCGAACTTTAATTTTTGACATTATCAGTTTATATAACATAATAGGACATGTTAATCATGTCCAACTCATTATTTCCTACTTAGAGCTCGGTTCGCAACCGAAAATCAAACAGTTTGACTTCTGCTTTGACTTTCAATTCCGACCCGTTTAATATAGTTTAGAGAATGAATTAAGGTCGTTATATGATCATGTTATTGTATGGAATAACCCTCTAAGGCTACACCATTTGATCATATCATTTTTCGGGTTTTATGCAAAGTCCATATATTATGCCTAAATTATGTCTGAATTGTCCTTTTTGCGCATAAAGTGATTTTGATGCCAAATGAACTTGTAGTCTGAGTATGAGACTAATGTTATGATAAAATAAAGTATGTTTGGCATTATGGACTTACCATAGACCTATTCGACCACCCGATGCCGCGTATGTGCGTACGGTTGACTTATATAGCATAGTTTATATAAGTTAGTCAAATCGGGTCAAAAACCTTTCAAATAAGTTCTAATCAGAATGTTTATTTAACCCGTATTATACTAGGCATTATACTCGTGAGGGCTTAAACCACATTCTACCTAGTCTCCGATTAATCTAGCGAACCGTATCTTTTATTTTAAAGTTACCAGTCTGAGTCCTATGACTTGAATGAGACCCGTTAACATTCTAACGGATCATAGTTCCGTCCATTCTAGACTAGGAGCCTCCAGTATATTGTGCCTGTATTAGTTGTTTTGATTAACGGTTGTGCTTAAACATCCTTGATTTGTAAAGATAAGCTCAGGTTAATACATTTTGACTATTTTTCTTATACGGGCTTGGGATACGACATTAGCCGCTTGGTCAGGTATTAAATCATGGGCGAATGATGGTTAAATTTTAAATTTCCCGCTATAATCCATTTTGCTTGATAACATAAACATTGGGGGTAAATACGACCGTGTCATGGATATCCTTAGCTCACTTAATTTCAAGTTGCCACGATCTAAGCGCGGGGTGTAGGCATACACCTAACAGACGCTAATGATGTTATATTTTTATTGAAAAGTAGGGCATCGGTTAATCATGTATCGGAGTTTAGTTCCGGGCCCCGTATGTATTGACAAGCATTTAATACTAGTAACAAGAGATATCACTTTGTCACAAGTTATTTATAAACTGATATACCAAATGGTATAAAATGATTTTGAAAAGATTTTCAACATGTGTTGGTTAATTGTATTTACCAGCGAAAGCTGACGTATTTTCAAAAGACTAAGCGCAGGTTAGTAAGTACGGAATAGGCTAGAGCTGCTCGGTTATTGCCTATTAGAATTTGCTACAGCACGCAAGGCCTAGTAGTCTAAAGTTACATTTTGTTATTTCCGATCCGCTTGTGGATCTTTAATACACTTACCGTCAGTATATCTATTTTGAACATTACGAACACTTGTATTTTGTAATATTATTTTATAACCCGAAGATTTCCGTCATGCTATACGTGAATATCTATATTAATCGTCACGCATAAACCCCAATTCCGGGACCACCGGAAAATTAGGGTGTGACATACACAAACCATAAAATCAAGCATTTTACTTTCTTTACTATGGGTATAATAATTTTAAGATAAAATTGTATATATCAAGCTTTATGTTATACCTAAACTATACTTCATATCATTACCTATGAAATTGGCCAAACCCAATCTTTATGTTAGTGTTTTGTTACATACTAGAACTTGTATGGCTAACGTTGTCCAAAAATTTAGTTAAGTTACCTCACACGCTTTGCATGTGAGGGTATTATGGTCTTTTCATAAGCATTTTATAACATAAAGGTTGATTTGTGCAAAAATATTATTATATATATAATAGAATATTTTATTGGCAAAAACATTATTTTTTGTTAATAATTATATGTATACATATATAAAAATTTAGATTTAAATTTATTTAACAAAATCCTAATTTAATATTTTTAAAAGGTAAATTATAATCAGAATTTTAATTTTATTTATAAAAAAAATCTGATTTTAATATTTTTATAAAGTAAATAATAATGACAAGATCAATTACCTTTTTATATGAAGTATAAAAATTCTGATTTTAATATTTTATTGAAATTTTGACAAATTAGTTTTTAATATTCAGATTTTAATATTTTTAAATTTATCTAAAAAATTCTGATTTTAGTCTTTTTTAGTGTCTACGTCATACACAAATAGTTTTTTTTTGTCAAAAAATGAGGAAAACCCCTATAAAATAATTTGATTGCTATTATTATTGTTATTATTAAAATAAAAGGGTTATCAAATTATATATGTTGATGGAGTGTTAACCTAGTATTCGAAGGTTTCTTGAGAGCCTAAACTAAGCCGAAAAAATGGTTAGCTGACAATTGTCCAATCATGTTTATATTCTTTTTGTTAAGCAAGCACAAATATAGTATTATATTAATCAGTTTAAAAACTTAATATTCAGTTGATTTTCATTACTAAATAGTAAAAAAAAAGTTAAAACAAACAAGCACAACTTATCATATTACCCTGTCGAAAAATAATTATTTAAAATCAAAGTTTAAAAAACACTCTAACTAAAAAAATATATAAAAAAACTCGAGAATTAAAAAAAAGGTTTAAAAACACTAATTAAAAAACCTTATCATACTACCCTTTGTGTATGACGTAGACACTAAAAAAAGAAAAAGAAAAAGAATAAATAAGATTTTTAAAATAAATTTAAAAAATATTAAAATCAAAATATTAAAAAGTAATTTATTAGAAATTTAATAAAATATTAAAATCAGAATTTATATACTTTATATAAAAAAGAAAAAGCAATTTATCATATCATTATTATTTACTTTATAATATATTAAATCAGATTTTATAAAATAAATTTAAATCTAAAATTTATATATGTGTGTGTATATATATATATATTCAAATGATTAACAAATAATAATATTTTTTCATAAATCAACCTTTATATTATAAAAAACTCATGAAAAGACCATATATCCTCACATGCAAAGTGTGTGAGGTAACTTAACTGATTTTTGGAATATGTTAGCTGTAAGGTTATAGAATGTAACAAAACATTAACATAAATGTTGGGTTTAACAGATTTCATTGTGAAAATATGAAGTGCAGTTTAGGAATATTTGTACAATTTTATCTAATTTTAAAAGGTATAACACATTGTGCCATTAACTATGTGCTTTTACCATTTACATTTTTGTTATATCATATTAAAATTATGCAAATATATCTCTAATGAATTTACACATAGTGGATGGGTTGCAAGCAGAAATGGGATTTTGATTACGAAGCAACGCTGCGTTATCCAATTTTACACGGCGTGATTATTTGTGACGAAAACTTACATATGTAAATGGACGCAATAAATGGACGCAAATATCCATTTGTTTTCTATCTTTCTTAGGAAGAATCCTTGGACCGACCCATATGTATGTGTATGTATACCGGTAACAAGGCGGGCTCTTGGGCCGGCTAACCAGTGTTGTTGCTCGAAGCCTAACCCAAAAAGTTTTTATAAGTTTTTATACATAGTAAATTATATATATAACACACGCATTCATTTATTATGCATAAAAATGTTAGTGATGGAGTGGAAAAAATCATCACAAGATAATGTTGAGATCTAAAGTTCAAGGCTTGGATCCACCACCAATATCTTATTTTTTTAAATTTATTTCCCCTTACTATAATTTTGGGCCAAATTTTTTATTTTGTCCGAGGTCTAAATTATTTTGAAAGTTCTTAGAGACCACTCTGACCGGTAATCAGTTCATTTTGATATATTATTTGTAATAGTTATGCGTGACAAATTAAAAAGGGGTGTAGTATGTTTGATTAGGGATGAGAAGTAGAAACATTACTCATTTTACATATTCAATTTAATTCGTTTGGATTAAACACAAATGTTAGTAGAGGTCTATCGATATTCAATTGTGTAAAATAGTGTTTTTATCTATAAAGTTGAGAGTTCAAGTTATGGGGGGTTTGATATAATGAGTAGACTGATTGTTAACCGTAACTTTTTACAACTTTCAGAAATGATCCATACCAAATATGAAATGACAAGGAATAATATAAAATACAACTATTATCACCAAACTTCATTACACCTGTGTCTTTAAAGAATTTGTATTCCCAAATGTAAAGCTAAAGAAAAAGTGTATTTTTCAAGTGGGTTGTTAACACGTAGTTTATACTTTATACCATATTCTTGTTTTAAAGCCTGATAATATTTAATAATAAAAAACATTCTTTTATATATTTGTAATTGTAAATATATATATATATATATATATATATATATATATAAGATGAATAGTTAGACAAAACAAAATCACATGTAAGAAACATATTCTATGTTTCTTACATGTGATTTTGTTTTGTCTAACTATTCATCTATAAATGTATTAATCTATTATTCTATGTTATTATATACTGATGAGTTGGCCAATGCGATGCGATGGGTATCACTAAGTCTCTTTTAGAGAGTGTAGTCTAACCCAACTTGCCTTAAACACTGATTACATTTGAGTATTATTATTATTATTGTGTAAGTATTTAGAAATTATATAATTAATTATTTAAATAAGATAGCAGATTGGCCTGCACGATGCGATTTGTGTCACCAAGGCTCTTTTGAAGATCACAATCTAACCCGACTTGTCTTAAACACTTATTATATTTGGGTACTACCACTACCACTATTATCAAGACACTTTTGGATAGCGTAATCTAACCCGAACTGTCTTAAACACTGATTATATTTAAGTATTTTTATTATTATTATTTAGTAATTATGTTTGGGTGGTGTTATTATTATTATTATTATTAATATTATTAATGTTTGATAATTATATACTTAGATATTTAACTAAGATAATACTTAAATGGGTATTATTATTATTATTATTATTATTATATTATTATTATTATTATTATTATAAGTATCTAGTAATTATATAGTTTAGTATTTAATATAAATAGAAAAATATATTTCGTAATACTTAATATAAATAGTATTTAGTTATTAGAGTATAAAGCGTACATGTACATTAAAAACTTCTTTTAAAGTATTATAAATAAGAAAATAGTTTTTTTAGAATGACGATTTTCTTTTAATATGTTATCATACTTTCTAAAACGGAGAATCTTTTGTTGCCTAACTTCGGCCCACACTAGTTTTAAAGTTTGGCTTGGATGTTCCCTCGATAAAAAATACCACCGACTGTCACTTGACAGTCGTTGTGGCACCACGAAAGCTGAACACTCTCTGGTGTAACACACGGTGAGATAAAAACCCGGGTGGGCTCAGGATAGAATCTAACACCTTTGCAAGGAGGCTAGGTTTTATACATCATTGCCTAATCTACCAAATGACACAAGTTAAAATTAAACTTGGGTCTCCATTGGAGAACCCAAGCGTCCCTACCACTAGATGACAAGTAGTGGATTTATAAAATAACAGTTAATTAAATAATCTCATGTGTATTAAATAATGCATTAAGCAGGAACTATTATAAAACATCTGTCATTACATCATAGGAAATGGTTTATATAGTTTAATATAATATAACATAGATTGTTTTGCCTATTTAAGAATATATAAAAAGATATATCCTTCTATTCTTATATATACTAAAATTGATTTCCCATGTTGCCGGGTCGGTATTTTTTATGTGATTTGAGTGTACTGATTTTTTATTATTTTTTTGTAATTGCTTATCAATCAAAATGTAGACCAAATTGGAAAGTGTCTATAAGAATAAGCACAAAAGTGTAACACGTCAAAAACGAACTTGGAAATTAAACCAAGTTAATTGGGGATGAGCGGGTAAAACACAGTCAGTGGTAAAAGTTAACCCGTAAACATTAAAATTTAAATAAACAAACATAATGTTAACTAAAAGTCAATAGGTGCTTATAAGAAACAGTATATTGAAACCCCGAGTGAACGGGCTTAAATTGAATCGGGTTGGAACACCCCCATACTTAGTAATTTGACTAGGAACATTTAAACCTAGTTATGAGAATGGGTTATTACTAGTAGTGTTATATGAAAATTTATACCAAACTAAATATCTAACTAAACCTAAGGGCTAAAGTTGGAAAATTGAAAGTATGAAGATTAAAAGGGGCAACAAAAAAAAAGAACACACTATGTGTTCTAGTCGATGCTTAGGAGAAGGAAAAAAGGGCAGCAACCCTTATTGATTCAATTCCATGAAATTGAAGGCTAATTCCTTCAAGAAATGCTTGCATGAGGATGTAATAGTGATCATAAGGTATGTCTAAAAACCTAGATTGGTGAAAGTCATAACTTGAGACAAGTAGAATAATTGCAATTAGATTGTTGGGGTGTGATCCAAAGATGAAATTGAGTGTATATGTATGCTTAATTTAATTAAACATAATGAAATTATGAAATATTTAATGTAATATTACTTGTGAGTGGTTAATAAGTAGATTATGAAGTGGGTTTGATTATATGATGAAGTTGATGATATACTTGTATTTAGAATCATCATGTATGATAGTAATAAGAAGAAACTTGAACACATTATGAATTTGAGTACATGTTTATACTTACCATGAAATGGATTGTATGATATGATGAATTGATGTTATATTCATATTATTAGATGCTTGGAATCATCATTTGTATAGTGATTGATAGATTAGCATACAACGATTAAAACCTATGTTAACTTGATGTTAGCAATTGCATGAACTTAGTTGAGAAATGTAGTTAAAATGGTGTGTAACATTTGTCGAAAAACGGGTTTTCGAAAGCCCGCTTCGTTTAATAACCAAACAATCAGTTTTAAATTTTTGTTGTCATTTATGGCTTATTTTAATTTTAAACGATTCATAATTAATCAACGAATTAGAAGATATAAATTATAATGGTAAAAATATAAAAATAAATTAATTAAAAAGGAAAACCGGCTGCCGGGAGTCGAACCCGGGTCAGCCCGGGTATTCCCCAAAGACTTAACTTTCACGCCATCAACCGCTCCGCCACTTTGATTTTCTGATAATATAATGAATCAATTAATTCAAATAATAAAGCGCGGAAGTCAAATTCAGTCAAATTGCGCCCAAATAGCAGTCGTCGGAAATCCGACGACTTCGCCGATAATTTACGTTTCCGTCCAAAATAACCGAAGAATTAACTCTAACGACGGTTATAACCGACGTCTGAACCCGCGACATCAGTCGTAACCGCCGGAGAACGGCTGACTTCGAATTGAGACCGAATTCAGACCCCATACATCTCGATACTACCCTATAAATTCACCCACAATTCACCAGAAACCTTTTCGCTCTCAAATCGCACATTTTCTCGACGAAAATTTACTCGCCGGAAAACATCTGCAAGTCACCGGAAAACCGAGACTTCCACCTACACGGTAATTACTTCGATTTTTCTGGCTCATTCCTTTATTAGACAAAATTCTAATATCAATCCCTCACCCAGAATCCTTTCCAGTCGACTTGCCGGATTATCTGTTTTCGCCGGAGAAATTCTGAGCTTTCAAGGAAACTGCTGTTAACCGGTATGATTCTTCTAATTTACTGATAGTCGTTACCCAGTAGTTCCATTTCACATCTAATCCTCCAAATTGTTGGTAGATCCTATTAGCCGCAGCTCACCAAGACGGAGCCGACGACCTTGCCGGACATCTGAAGAAAAACGAACAGTTGGTACAATCAACCCTCCAATCTCATTCCGTTCATTTTCTTTACGATGGCTCATAACATTCATTGAGCTAATTTAACAAATAACAGTCAATTGGTCGATGTCTGTGTTTTGAACGAAGAAGATGAAGTGTTGTATAATATAAGAATAATTAAAATCGGTTTAATGAACGGGTTAGACACACAGTCCAGCGGTGGACTGTGTGCAACAAACACACATGCAACGCGAGTTCGAATCCTATCCCAGCTTTACTCACTTGAAATAAAGATCTGCCTTTTTAACTGAACCGGGTTGACTCACAGTCTATGTTAAGTATAATAAAAACCGAATTAATAACCAAGTGAGACACACAGTCCAGCGGTGGACTGTGTGTACGCTAACCCACAGGTCCCGGGTTCGAGACCTGTGGTCAGCACCGGTCCGATACGTTTAAAAGCTTTTTAAAAATAAATGATTTTCGGATTAAATTAAATAGTATATAAGTATAATTAAAAACAGAATTATTTCGGGTTAGACACGTAGCTCAGTTGGTAGAGCTGCGTGCACGCGTACGGGAGGTCACCGGTTCGAACCTCGCTCAGTGCAACAATATAACCGACCGAACCGGTCAACGGTCAACGGTCTCGGTCAACGGTCAAAGTCAACATTTTTTTTTATTTATTTTAATTAATTATTTAATTTAAAAATCAATTAAAAATACTTAAAAATAACGTTTTCAAAGTTAGAAAGTAGCCTTAAACTCACAAAGTTATACCCAAAAATCTTATTAAAATAGTTAATAAAATCCACATACTTACCGTACCTTTCGTTATTTATTGGTTAGTTATCTCTCGTCGATCAATCCCCTAAACTCGTGCGCATTCAACAATCTTCAAACAAACGCACCCAATGTGAGTGAATCTCTACCAATTCCCCGTTTTAAATCACATTTTGGGGTGTATCATGTGTCGTATTTATTTATTATAATTAAACATTTGTGCATCCATCATGTTCATGATCAAATGTGTATTCAATGTGTATCCATTGTTTGTGTGGTTGAAGTTTAGATTAATTTTATCATTTCAGTACATACATTTCATAGGCCGCCGCTCCCCATTACCTATGAGCGTGAGCTGTTCCCCATTACCTATGAGCGTGAACCAGGCGTTGCCAACATAAGATCGGCTCCGTTTGATTGAGCCTTGATCTCACATACATTAGCATAGGCCGTCCGTTCCCCATTACCTATGAGCGTGAACGGGCGTTGCCAACATATACATTGTCATTCTTATTCATGTTTAAGCAAGGTGGTTTGTGATCGTTATGTTTACATACAATTTGTTCATATATGATTATTGCACAGTTTTTCCTAAATAAGTTACAATAATGAATTGATACAAATGTTTTTAACAAGGTTCACTCGCCAACTTTTGTTGACCCAAAATTTCCCATTTTTCCACATGATACAGGTGATCAAGTTGAAGCAAGAAACATATAGGGCGGCTTAGAAGAATAAACCAGTTTAGATTATGGATTTATTTTAGTTAATTTTTCCTTTCCTTGTATTGTATGAATTTGACTTGGAACATTGAAATGTAATTTGGATTTAATAAATATGAAACATATTAGTAAACATCATGAGCTTTGGTGATAACCCAATTATGCCCCGACTCTTATTCCGCTGCGGTCGGGGTGTGACATGGTGGCCTAAAAATACCGCCTACCGGGTAATTGATGAAATGCCTAAATGAGTTCGTTGAACTTAATTGTTCATTTGAATATGTTAATACGCAGTTGACTTTTAAAAGTCAAACTGACCTATAATATGATCAAATGGTAATTTTGATATAAAGTCCGTAAGGTGGGATAGTCTTGATAAATGAATACTAATCTAACCATCTTGTGAATGATAAATGGTAGTTTGACGCTTGACAAGCTAGGTGGAAGCTTGGGATGGAGCGGGTCAAACGGATCGAATACGCGTAGAAAACATAATCGGATTGCAAGGTAAGTAAAGCTTACACCTTTCAAGTAGAACAACTACTTATGTATTGGTTAAAAACAAGGTGAACTAGTATTTGAAAGAGTCTTTGAAATATGACGTTCCGACACGAATCGAAATGGGTTGGAACAAATAATAATGGTAGGAAACCATATTTGATGGTAAAAGGGTAAAATGGTAATTAAGTCACGTGTTGACAAATAAACAATGAGTTTTGAAAAGTTACCTTATGGTGTAAGCCATAATGGGTAAAAGGAGTAAAATGGTAATTAAGTCACGTGTTGACAAATAAACAATGAGTTTTGAAAAGTTACCTTATGGTGTAAGCCATAATGGGTAAAAGAAGTAAAATGGTAAATTGGTCATGTGTTGCTGGATAAACAATGAGTTATGAAAAGACACCATATGGCGTAAGCCATAATGGGTCAAACTAATAAAGACGCGACTTTAAGTAATATGATCACATGGTATAAACCGAGTCGGACTAAATGGGTGAAATGGTAAGTAAATACCATCTCACAATACATATTTTTTGGTCATTCCGATGCAATAAGGATAAGTTAAGAGGTGGGTAAAATGGTCATTTAGGTCCAAACGGGTCAAATGGTGATGTTTCACCATTTGACAATAATGACTAATAGTTGCTTGCCGATTTTTGTGCTCACAAGAAGAATAGCATATGACTTACATTGTTTTTAATTAACAACTAATAATGAAGATATTAAAACGGGTCAACGCTATGACCCGAGCCAGGTATGTATAATGGGTCAATATCTAAATTGAGGACTTGGGGTAACGAGTCATGGATGAACTTTGGATTACCTAAAGTGAGGTATATCTAACAATTTAAATTGGAGATATAACGCTCTTAGGAACACAATGATTTTTAAATGGAACATGAGTTAAAAGTGCCCACTTAGTCAAAAAAAGCTTTTGATGTCCTTCATAGTTTAAAAGGACTGGAATTGATAAAAACGTCCTCGCATGACAAACCAGATAAATGACCCTTAGGGGAAGTTTAAATATGAGTTCTATAATTTGGTCGATCATTCTGGTAGTATAAAATGGAAGGCTTAAACCATTTAGCTTAATGCTACATAATGAGTCATTTTCGTAAAAGTATCAATATCGAGGATATAATATGAATATAATGGTTTTTCCTATCATAATCCATCACAACTGAAGTTGTGATGATAGATGAATGAAGGTCATAAAGTGGGAATAACAGATATAAAGAAATGTGGATGAATTAAGCTTAAGTGCTTAAATCCAATATGGGTCAAAATAAAAATGCGCTTAAACTGGGTAACGGTCGCGTAATTCATAAAAGTTACAAATCCAGATTAAGGATTTTGGGTTAATTACGTATACAAACATTTTACGATCATTTAGAAGCATATTTGAAGTGAATCAGATGAATATCCGAGAAGTTACGGAGTTTTACGTAAACAAAGGCAAACTTGGAAAAGAAAAAAAAATCTGCAGGCTGTTTGGATAAGATCCTGCATACATATGATACGGCATAGAGCCGTAACTTACGACGGGTGTTGAACAAAATTTTGTTGTTTTGTTGTTTTTGGCATTCTGGCCTAACTAGATGCGTTATAAACTCCTTATAACTAACGTATTTCATGAATTATGAAATATAGGTAATGGTTGGAAACGTTGGATGACGATCAAGCCTAACGAAGAATCGAACATGAACAAAGTTCAAGCTTCCGTATTTATGTTTAGTCATTTACGAAACTAAACAACGATAACATGCTTAAATGTTTTAATGTTTATGAAACTCGAAAATCTGTACGGACGTGTATATGCATTATATATATATATATATAAATGCAAAACTTTTGTAAACTTTTTAGTTATTTAAGAATGGGTCTTACAAAAAGCTTATTATATTTGACATGACTCACTTTCGAAAGAAATGAGATCGAAACATAAACCAACTTGAATTTATACCGAAACGTACATAAAAACAAGCACATAAAACTTAAGAGGGTCAAAATATAAGTACGTCGAAACGTAAACCAACTTGAATTTATACCAACATTTACATGAATGTCAAAACATAGACCAACTGAAAACGTTAATTAAAATAAGCACGAAAACATATTATATTTGACATGACTCATGAAACGTAAAATAACTAGAATTTATACCATCTATTGAAAACGTAATACATTTAACATCACTCGTTTCCCAACAAAATTTACGTCAAAACACATATCAACTGAATACATCCATAAAAACAAGGACGGAACTTATTATATTTGACATGACTCATATTTAGAAAAAAAGAAATTACGTCAAAACTTAAACTAACTTGAATTTATACAGAATATACATAAAATATGCATGTAAAACTCTAGAGGGTTAAATTGACATTTTACAGAGTTTTTAAAAAGTTAGAGAATATAAGTATCAATACTGAAAATTGAGAAACTGAGGTTAAAAAAATTCACAACTATTCCAATCCTATGAAAAAAAAACTTTTGTGATCAAAATCAAAAACTCAATATAGCTAACAATTTATCTTTTATATATAGAATAAAATAATTTTAAGTATCTATTTAGAGATTTATCCTTTCTTTATAATGTTATAATTTTCTTTGCCTATTATATATACACACTTATAAATTATCCTTCTATTATTATGATTTCACAAAAGAATTTTGTTAGTTGATAAATAACTTTTAAAACTTTGTTAATATTTTATTAATCTTATTTGGAAATGTCGATGGCGTTTCCAAATAAGTCCCTCCTTCTGCTTGCTTTTGTCACTTCCCATCCAAAGCATTATAATTTATAAGTGGTACTTCATGTTTAAAAGAATGTAAATGTAAATACTGAAGACTGGGTGGATTTGTAGGCATTTTCAGGGCATTTCCAAATAAGTCTCATTTTGCTTGCTTTTGTCACTTCCTATCCAAAGTATTATAACTGGTATTTCATGTTTAAAAGAATGTAAATACTGAATAATAAGGTGCATTCGTAGTCATTGGCAGACTTATTTGGTTTGTGGCTTACTATAACTACCTAACTGGACTTGGCCACTTGAATTGGCTATGATTGATCATTGTTTATTCTTCTTAGGTTAGCGAAGTGAATGATTAGTATGCGATTTTTGTACTGATAATTACACTATCTTAGAAAATATTCAACTAAAATGCTAAGTTTGTAATTTGTCTAAACAGCAACTATCTTTGACATAAATTTGGTTTTGAGATCTTGTATGTTTTGACCCGTCAAATGTCGCCACCGTTACGCTGTGGAAAAAAATAGTAGTTTATATGCAAATCCGAAAAAATAAGTAACAACCATATGCTGCATTTAGTATTTCATAGTTTACGAGTCATGAAGGTTGGCCTTTTCAAATATATCAATATGTAGAAAAGTTGTAATATTGATAGAATGGTCAAAAGTAAATTATCAACTTAATTATTATAAATACTCCTTTACAAACTCGTGTATTACACTACACCAGTTGAATATAAAAAATGTAATCATATATTTGTATGTAATATTAATGAAATAACTTATTACATAAATGTGAAAAAAAAGAAAAGTTACACTTTGGCAATTCAAATATATTTTCCTAAATTTCACTTTTTTTCTGAGTAACTATATTATCTTATTATATATGATTGTACAACATAACACTAGAAAAATAATGATTATAAGACTGTAACTGTTTTTTAAAATAAATTTTAAGCTACGTAAGTTGTGAGGTCGTGACAAATGAATTATAATCAACTTTTACTATTATATATTAATGATAAAATAAATACTTTGGTATAGACAGTATTTTAGAAATAAGGATAATAAGATAAGTAACGGATATCATCCTTGCATTGAAAAACCATACTATAAATAAATATGTGTTTTACAAAAATAAAACTAAAATTTTCAGAACTATAACTTTTAATAGTTGGCATGTAAATATTCAAATCAAAATTTTATATAATGTATCTGTTTAGCATGATATAAGTTACTTAATAACTGAAAATAAGTTTAATTTTTAATTGTTAATGTTATAAAGGAGTTTGACCAATTTTTAGGGTAAAATCTTATTTCTAATAAAGGATTCTAATTAATGATACATGTCGACGACTTTTATTGTCAGATCTGACGTTGAACACTAAGAGCAAAAGATTAAAAATTTGTGAAATGATTAATATGCATACCTACTTGTCTTATTGTGCTTTTTAAACAAACAGTTTTCATTATCCAACTGGTTTAATACAGGAGACTATAATTTGCATATTAAATATAAATATACAATGAACAACTCGGTATGCCTGTATAGTAATTTTAATCTATTATCTATTAGGCTAGTGGGTAGGGGACGTCTCCGGTCCGTCAAGGATCGTCCACACCGCCCCTCGTATCCCCGTCCCCGTCTCCAACGTCTCTCAAAGGACGACGTCGACATCCCAAAAATCAAAAGAGTGCCGTTTGACAACGGCTTTATTCATTCAAAAACATATTAATCCTTTCATAAATATACCACTATCTTAATCATTTTCAACATACTCTCAACCTTATTCTCTTATTCTTTTATATAATCTCTACATTTTTATAAAAAAAGTATTCAACTTTTGCCATAGATCCATACTACCCGAATCCAAACCTGAATCGTAACCCGAATCCAAACCTTTTTGCGGTATCGCGCTACACTCCAATGCTCGATCCGGAGTGGTCGGCATCCCAATTTTCTTTTACGGGTTTCCAACAAACCCCCAACGCTTTCACCCAAATGCAAACAAATGATAAAGCAAAACACGTTTAACACCCAATTTCAACCGCAACGTCAATCAACACCACCTCCACCGATCGGTCGTCAGAGCCGGAGAAGACAAGGTTGAAGAATTTGTTCCAGAAACGCAACCCCAAACTTACAAACGAAAAAATAAGCAGCCGATGCGCGGAAGCGATAACAAAACTTCGAAACCGAAAGCATAAGCTTGGTCAAAAATTGAGGAGGAAGCATTAGGCAAGGCGTGGGTTGCGACCTCAAAATGGCCAATTGTTGGTAAGTATTTTTATACTTTTATTACATTATTAAAAAAGTGTGGGCATATATATATATATATATATATATGATATCTTTTTGTTAAATGTTTATTAAAATGTAGGCAACTACCAAGCAGAGATGGTTTTTGGAAGGAAATAGTAAAAAAAATCATTCGATTATGGAGCAAGGTCTGTGTCAGGAGATCGATTCCGTCTCTTCTAAGTTGCAGAAGATGAATACCACGGTCCAACACTTTTGGAGGATTTATAACAATTTGTATACTAATCCTCAAAGTGAGTGGAACGACGAGGACATTTTGAAAGAGGCGATGCGTAGATACGAAGATCGCTGTAACACCTCGTAAAATTCATGTTCGGTAATATACCGACACGTGTACATGCCGGATAATACCTCAAATAAGTTAGCCACTCAACTCCTTAAACATGTCCAAAAATCTAAAAAATAATAATTTTAAACCTGACCTTAGCTTACGGTCCCGGACCATAAGCTACGGTCCAGGCTTTCTGGTTTGAGTTTATAACTAACCGTAAGCTATGGTCTGGTGACCGTAGCCTACGGCGGGCCTCTAGAACATCACTTTTACATCATTTTAACTTTCAAATAATAACCCTAAGGCCCCTAGACTTTATTATTACATTTTCCTTGCATAACCAAGTCATTTTTCGACCCGAACGACTCCCGGTTAAGGTGATATCTTTTGAATCACCATTCTTGAGTATCACACATCTTCACTGAACCTTTAACCTTACTAGCTTGTGTAATTTAACCCATGAAACCACAAGTACTCGTATCTTTCACGTTTAAACTAGTAAATACTTATAAGTCGTAAAAACACCTAGTGTAACACCCGTTAACGTTCGGTTATTCGTACTCTTCTTCAATACATCTTGTGTTGAACGAAAAGACTAAGTTATGTCATTATGTCATTGAATATAAGTCAAGGGACAATTCATGACAATCCATAAAACTATTTTGTCAAGATGCCACCTCTCCTACAAAATGCCACACTCTTGCAACTCTTGACATCTTGCTAGACACTTGTGATGATCCTACAACACCTCTAACACCTGGGTTCATTTTCACACACCTTCTTGCACTATAAATAGCCACTTAGTTCACCTTATTTCCTTGCTCATTCACTCTTTCTCCTCTCTATTACACTCTTGGAAATTCCTGAGCATTTAGGAGCTTCCCTTTGAGTTCTAAGTTTCCCTTTGATCACTTGTAAGTGTTCCATCTCTACTCTTTTCTTTTTATAGGCTTTTAATAGCCAAAAGTCAAGCATTTTCGACAAATGCCTTGACTTTCGATTAAGACCATTATGGTCCAGCCATTGTTCGAAATGAATATGGCTTGGTGATCGTAATTAGGAAGGTATTAACCCCGTAAAAGGGCACCTCCTAAGGATCACGTTTACTAGGTCAATTGACGGGTCAAAGTTATTGTTTTAAAAAGTCAAACTGGTCAAATTTCATAAATATTAAAATATGAGTTTATATATGTTATAAACATGTTTTTGATACTTAAAAAGTTGGTAATAATTATTAGAACATGTGGGAACATGTTCGATCCGTCAATTTCAGTCCTAGGGTCGGTTCGCAACCAAAAGTCGTGAAGTTTGACTTCAGCTTTAACTTTCGATTCTGACCCGACTTAGATTAGTTAATTTCTGACTTATGGTCGCATTATCATCGTAATACAATGTAGCATAACTCTCTGAGATTATATTACTTGATCATAATCATAATATGAGTTTTCTGATCATAAACTGATTTTAGCATAATATCGTAAACTATACTTTTTAAATGACCAAAATGCCCTTTTGATGCATAGTTTGGTCTTAAGTATTTTTCCAGAATGTTTATGATCACAAGTTAAGTATTCTTCCAGAATGTTTATGATCATAACATCATAATACATGCAAGTTCCTTTTATACGACATATAATGGTCCAAACGCCTTATAAGGCGTAGTTTCGTTTTAAAACCTCAACGGGCATATAAGTTGATATCCTACTGATATTATAACTTATTTAAAGTATAATGGCATATAGAACTTGTTCATGACTCATCCGGTTACCCGATATCGTTTATATGCATACGTTAAGTATATGTAACTACTTTACGAAAATTAACCGAGACGGGTTTAACCTTATCATTTTAATCTCAAATTTCAGAATGTTAATTGTTTACCCATGTTATACAAGTCTTAAGTACTTGTTGGGTTTAAACTACATTCGGTCATCGCTTAATCTAGCGTATCATACCGTTTTTGATCCTTTAAGCTAGTCGATCTAAGTCTAAGACTTAAATAAGACCGTTAGCATTTTAATTGGTTAGCTTAGGCCATAGTTCAGACTAGAGCTTTCCAGTAAATTCTATCTGCACTTATTTCATTTTGAATACGGCTGAGATATTAAATCTTGCATTTTTAAATCAAGACTAGCTCAGCTAAATACTCTTGACTTATTGACCCTATACGGGCTTGGGTTACGATATTGGGCCCCTAACTAAAAGTTTACACATTAGTGTTGCATGTTGGGCTAAGGGGGAGAATGGGCTTCCTAGAGCCTTATGGGCCTGGGTTGTAATTAATGGGTTTAGTGACTAGCATAAATACATGTGTTAGGGTTAATATTTTGGTTACTAGTCGGTTTAGTTTTTCTGAAATCTTGTATCAGACACCTTTTGGTGTATGCAAGTTGGCTAATTGAAGATCGTATTGTTCTTTTCATTCTAATCTTTATTTCCGTGATCGATTAGAGGTTGTAATACTGTGTTAGATCTGATTCGGTACTTACAATTGGTATTAGAGCCTGTTGTTCGATACAGGCTCTCGGTATCACAGATCGAAGAACTATTCAAAGTTAGAAGACGTGTTGCTGTTCATCCTGGATTGTTACTGTTGAAGACTACTGCTTGTTTTCATCTCGAATTGCTACTGTTTCGAAGAACACGAAGAAGGTTTGAGCATCTCAGATAAAAATTGTTGAGGATTCCGAAGAACACGAAGAAGATTCAAGCATTTCGGATACATAACTGTTGAAGATCCCGAAGAACACGAGGAAGATCATCCATCTCGGATTGATCCTGGACTACTGTTCATCAACTTTCTCAACAACCTTATCCATATTACTCGCATTCCGGATAAGGATCATTGTTTGAAATAATCTGTGTTTATCCGTTGCAGGAATTTCGGGATACTGTTGATTCCGGATAAAGATTCTCATTCCGGATAAGACTATCATTCCGGATAAGACTTTCATTCCGGATATGTTTCTCTATTCGGATTATCTCATCTCGGATTGGCATTCATCTCGGATATCGTGCAACTCGGATCATCATTTATTCCGGATTTGATCTTTATTCCGGATTTATCGTTCATCTCGGATTGGTACTCGTTTTGATAGCATTACGGATTACAATTTCGGCATCTTCTCGATTTGTCTTGGACTCTCATTTCGGACTCATTTCAGATTTGTCTTGGACTCTCATGTCGGACTCATTTTAGAGTTGTCTTGGATTCTCATCTTTGAATTGTCTTGGATACTCATCTCGGACTTGTTACAGACTTGTTTTGGACCACTATTCATAATAAGAATTTAAAATTAACTTTAATTTACTTGGTAATTTTAATAAAGTTAATAATGAACAGTTATATGACAGCTCATGACCTAACAAATGCCACCTTTGCAGCATTGCAATCACAGACGCTGGCTCTTCATCAAGAGCTAGACCAAGTCATTGGCACTTCTACAAAGGTGCCTCGTCTGCTATACGGAGATGAATATTATGAGTGGAAATTCAGGTTTGAGTAGTACTGCAAGGCCAAAGAGCCTGGGGTTTGGAGATTTATCATGAATGGTCCTCGAACCATAGTTTACAACACTCCTGAAGATCCAAACACAAAGATCCCTAAACCCAGTCACTTGTGGACTCCCGAAGATGTGAAAATAATCGAAGAGGATGAGAAAGTCTCAGCTGTTCTGACGATGGCACTCGGACCCCACATTTCCATAGCTGTCAGAAATTGCAAGATAGCTAAAGAAGTGTGGAGCGAATTACAAAATCTCTATGAAGGAAATGCTGACATGAAGGCAAGCCGAGTTAATCAGCTAAATAAACAGTTCAGCTCATTTAATCACATATATTGGGAAACCATTGAGAACCAAATTCGAAGATATGTGAAGCTTGTCTCTCAAATGATTTCAGCTGAAATCTCTCTTACAAACAGTGCTATGAAAAGACAGTTGTTGAATTCTTTCCAAAGAGTTGGGATGCTGATGTTGGTATGATCAAGAAGATAAAAAATCTGAACGATGTCACTCTCACAGAAATGATTGCAACTTTCAAATCATGTGAGATAGATAATAAGCAGAGAGACATCAATTATCAAAGTAGTCTGATGGCAGCTGGTATTACAGGGCAAAACACGGCGTTAATATCTCAAAATCTTGTTTACAGCCCTCTACAAGGAAGCTCGCACACACCAGGTAGCTCAAACTTGGTGTACATTCCTCTCGCCTTGGCACAGAAGACCAAGTATGTCTATGGTCTTCAGTCTCAGACTCCTACTATGATTTATATGGCATAGGTTCAAACACAATATTATGCACAATATCCTAACATGGTGTACAGTCCTGCCATTCTTGCAACAGTTCAACAAAGCGGCATACCTCAAACTGTTGCTCCCACACCGGCTCCTGCTCCAGCTGTGTCCAACTCTACTTTTCTCACAAAAGAGAATGAGGGAAATTGGCCATAGCTGGCTCCATGATTAACAGTTTAAATTCTTTCTTAGCAAGTGACTTAACTTCTCCATCTGTTCTCCTAACTGAAGTAGATCAGATAATGGAGGAGGATTTGGACGAGATTGTCGTGTCCTGAATCTTGCAATGGCTGCTTTTCACGTCAACAAATTTTAAAAGAAGTACGGGAGGCAACCATTATCAAATCTGAAGACTAGGCTAACAAAAGATAAGCTCAGGTGTTATAGATGTCATGAGCCAGGACATTTTGCACGGGAATGCAAGAAGCCACCATCTGGATATGTTTCATCCAGGTTAGCAAACATACAAAGCAGTGACAGACAGCTCGTGCCGGTCTCTCCTTCAAGGTCTACTTCAAGTCCCTCCAGCAGCTCTGGCCAGAATCAACAACTTTGGTGGCACAACAGCATGAAGGATTCAACTGGGCAGATGCTACAACTCAGATGGAGACTCTGAATCTTTCCAAGAACAGCAATCACTGCATGATGGCGTAGACAACTAAGACACCTGATCTTTCAGAAGCGGTAAATCACATTCTTGTTCAGAAAGTTGTCGTTTTAAATTATCACAAATGTGCGCCCATATTTCCAATCTTGTAGCTGAATATCAACAAGATGCATCGCAGAACATCGCCCGTAAACATAAGAACAAGCTTCTTATGGAAAAGGTCGAAGCACAGAAACAGAAAAGCTAGCTAAAGCTTGACTTGAACCAACAGCAATGTTGGGTATATGACTATAAGCTAAAATTAGCTGAAAAGGACGTAGAACTTCAAGCAGCCTTAGCCAAGCTAAATTCGTTGACAGGAAAGTTCAAGAAAATGAAATAAATATTACAAAATTTGAAACTTCCAGCAAGCTGGTCAAAGATTTGTGTGATCTGCAGCTTGAATATCAGAAAAACTATACAAAAGGCCATGGGTATAATAGGGCTCCTCCACCATATAATCATAACTACACAAGAATGCCTGATTCTAAGGTAGAACTAGAAAATGAAGAAAATATGATATATGGTAAACCCTCAGATTATCTTTCAAAACCGTGGAAGCCCTATTACCCAAAGTTCTCTAAGCCAACTGAACTCAAGAAGGATGTTGTTTTCTTTACTTCCACACCATTTTCGCAAGAATCTGGTGACAATCCCTCTTGTAGTTCAGATGGTTTAGAGAAAATGACGCCTAAAGAAGAGGCAGGACACCACTTAAAGAATCAAACACGAAAATCCTCATGAAACTGACTCAGTGAACGCTACTAACGCTTCTCTAAACCATTAGTTGAGGATATTAGTAGATGGTGATAAAGAAGAATGTCTGACTCCAAATTCGGACAATTCAGCTGTTGATTAGATTTTATAAACCTGCTTTTGACATTTTTAATGTTTTCTTGCTTAACAATCTAAATTCTCAGACAATGTTGGTTGTGTTGATAACTTAGACGTTTTTAATTCTGGTTTTTTTATCTAATGCTGATGTTATTGAATCCTGATAATATGTGATAACTTTTGTGATGAACACATAACTTTTTCTACAGAACAACGTCAAAGATGATTCGGTTTCCTCAGTTCCTACTAAAGAGACTGGAAGTTCTTCTCATGAAGTACTGTATGTTGATGCTATTCCTAGGGTTCACAATGAGGAAATCAACCAACCAACTGAATCTGTGATGAGTGACGCTGGCATAGTACTAGAAGAATCGGGCGAATCAGATTCTTCGAACGAAGAAAGATGGGCTGATACTAAAATGATAGAAAATGAGCAATCTCCCCCTGCTGAATTCAGATAAAACTTTTGAAACTGAATCTGAATCTGAATCTCAAACTTTTCAAAAATAGAGATTTCTCTTGCTACTAATGATCAAAGCTCATCTTCTTGCAGTTCAGAAAAGGATGTCCCTGCTGAATCACCCGTCTCCTCTGAAGAATCCGCCATGTAAAATGGTTTGAAAACTAATAAAAAGAAATGGAGAACATGTAGATCCAAAAAGAAGAAAACCAAACAGGCGCCTCAGTCTAATGAAACGGTGGCTGCTGATTCAGTTCCTCATTCTGAGAAATTGACTAAGCAGCCCCAAACTGAATCTGTTAAGTGACAGGTGGTCTTTTGGACAACCGTAAGTGAATTAAAACGATAAATATTCCACGCTTTAAACGTTTATTTGTTACGATTTGATGTCTACGGTGTGTTTGGTTTTGTAGGTACCGAAGAGCGTAATGAGGGATTTAAACATGCTTTAGCGGGTATTTAAAGAGCCTAATCGAAGAGGGGACTTAAGAGATTGCACGAAGGGCAAAAAATGGAAAAATGAAGCTGACCACCGTAAGCTACGGTGGCCACCGTAGCTTACGATGGAGTCCACTCTTAAAGACCACCGTAAGACAGAAGTTGGATGCAGTAATGGAATTTTGCCCACCGTAAGCTACGGTGGGCACCGTAGCTTACGGTGGTGAGCTACGGGAAATGTGTAACTGCCCAATTTAAGCTGAGTTATGGTGGCCTTTCACATTATCAATTATTGGAACGATTTGCAGAGCAATTGGGAGGCGATTTTAGGTGTTTTTCATTGATTCTAACAAGTTCTAAACAATATTTGAGTGTGTTTGATTCGTATGGACAAGACAATTGAAGTTTGTTTGATTGTGAGAACATGAGTGGCTAAACATTTTGGTGATCGTCTTGGGTGAAGTTTGTTGAACAATTGTGTTTGAATTCTTGATTTCTAGAATAATTACTATGTTATGGTTTTTATGGTGTTGATTGATTGTTTGTAAATTATTGGTTGATATTGTGCTTATTGCTTGTTCCGTACGTTCTTGGTGTCGTTGACAATCAAGATATCACGGGAAGGTTTACGGGTTGGGTATTAATCAATTGGTCATCGGGTAACAACCTCGCATTTTAATCCGAGTACTTTGTTCCCTTTTATCACAAATAGTTAATCAAACACGAGTCATGTCTATGTGACTCTTTCTAATAGAATTGAACACATGCGTTTTGAGCCGGAGCCCAAGATGACCATTCCCTTATTAATCTGTTAAAAACCAATTTTTGAATCGCTAGTAATTAAGTTTAAAGTTCATCAATCCAAATCTGAAATTAAATTATTGCAAATTAGGTAATTTAGTATAGTAGTACATCCTTTTGATAACATTAATTCCACAAATCCTCGTGTTCGATACTCACTTACCGCTATCTAGTAGCAGTTTGGAATTAAATTTGCGTTTGACAACGACCTCACACCAAATTTTGGCGCCGTTGCCGGGGATTTGTGCCCAACGTGTTTTATTGTGTGTTAGTATAGTTTGCTATTTTTCTAGGTTTACGCTGGTTGTGTTAGTGTGCAGGTTCTCACAGGTGTATGCATACTAGAGGATCCAACAAGCTATCGCCATTGGTGTTTGATCCGGAAATTGAACGGACTTTACGGCGCAACAGGGTTTTGCTAAGGGAGAATAAAATTAATGGTTCCCCAACAACACCATCAACACCTATTTCACCACTCCACACCATAGAAAATTTACCTACCACTACAACTCAAAATTCACATCTACACCTCCACCAAATTCCACCACTCACCCAACTTCGACACATGAAGTTGACCCATCTAACGCCGCATCACTAGTACCACCATTCCCATCTTTCATTCCCACATCCGGACAATCCTCATCCACCCAATACCCTTTACCAAATCAACCTTTACCTAGTTCCACCATTATCCATACTTCACCTACATTTCAACCATCAAACCAACCGGGTTCTCATAATCCTTCTCACAGTTTGTGCAAACATCGGGTGTAGGAGGAGACGGGTATGATGACGGTTATGAAGAGGAATTCGGAGGTTATGAAGATGAAGGTTACTATTATGGGGGTGATGGAGGTCACTTGGGACCGCAAGGGGGAATGGGTTATCCGCCAAGGAAACCTACGGGGGTGCAACAAGTTCATCCTCAAGTGCCACCATTTCAACAACCAATGCCTCTACAAAAAATTCAAGTTCAACAACAACAACAACCACAATTCCAAAGACCGATGCATCAACCTCCACCTCAACAACACTTTGTACCTCAAGGGTTAAGACAAGGTCCGGTGGGCCGACCAAGAGTACCATTGGGTGCCCCGCGTCGACATCATCGAGAAGTAGTGCGGGGGGTTGAGGCGCATTTTCGTCCGGTTATTACCAATAATCCCTCTCCGGTAGTAATACCTCAACGCCCGGATGGGAGGACATTTGAGGTAAGGACGACTGCCTTGCAAAGCTTGCCGAAGTATAAGGGTCTAGCAACGGAGGAACCTTACTGCCACCTGGAAACTTATGATTCCATTTGTAATACTATTGGGGGGCAAGGGTTTTCATCGGATGACGTTAAGTTGGTGTTATTTCAATTCTCGTTGGAGGAGAAAGCGAAAAGGTGGTTTCATACTTTACCGTCCGCATCTATATATACTTGGGCTGATATGCAACAATGATTCCTCGAGGAATTCTTTTCAGCCCAAAAGACAAATGAAGCGAGGCGGAGTATAAGGAGTTTTCAACAACAGCCAAGTGAAATGTTCCATGAGACGTTTGAGAGATTTAACATGATGTTGAGAAACTGCCCTCACCATGGTATAGCATTGTGGGAATTGTTAAATGCATTTCATGAAGCTTTGAGTTCGGAGGATGTAAGGGATTTAATGTCTATCACAAATGGTACATTTGGAACAAACTACGAGCAGATGATTGGGCATTTTAGAACAAATGGTAGTTACATCAAAAGAAAAGCACAATCATCGAGGCGATATAGACATGTAATTACAAGGCCACAAGTGTATGCGGTGGAGGATGGAGAAGTGCAAGCATCGAACCAGGTATATAATGTTTGTACTAATTGTAATGAACTTGGTCATGCAGCGGAGGTGTGCTTGGTGGGAGTGAATGCAAATCAAGTAGAGGAGGTGAATGCAATTGGAGGGGGTGGTCGTAACTTTAACATGAATTCAAACACGTACCACCCCGGATTACGGAATCATCCAAATTTCCGCTATGGGAACCCGGCTAATCAGGCTAACCCTAATTTTCAAGGAGCTCAAAGGAGTTTTGCTCCTCGCCCACAATATAACCAAGGGAACTTTAGGGGCGGAAATAATCAAGGGTATCAATGTTAAAGTCAACAAGGGGGTGACCAAGGTGGAAACATGGGTCAAAATTCATCGAGCGGTAATGAAGTGATGGACATGCCGCATGATGCAACAAGACATGCAACAGAGGAATCAACTTGATGAAGCTCGTTTGCAAAAGGATGAAGTCCGGGACAAAAGTATCCAAGCACTCACCACACAAATGGGTCAACTTGCATCGGAGGTAGCGGATCTTAGAAAGGTAAGGGTTAACTTCCGAGTGACACAAAGGTAAATCCATCTCATAGCACTTCACGTAATATCAATATTAACCATGTAAGTGTCTTACGAAGCGGTAAAGAATTTAAAGCAAATTTAGAACCGGTTTTGGTTGAGGGGATGGTTGAGGATGTTACGGGTTATGAGAGTGATGGGATGATGTCCCATCACCAAACGTGTCTAAGGAGCCTCTTTTGAAAATGTAACTAATAAACCGGGTTTGGGTGAATTGTTAAATAAACCAAAGGAGGAAGGGGGACCAAGTCAAGTCCCGTTTCCTTCCGCTTTAGTCGACCCCGGAAAGAAAAAAATTATTTCAACAAGGGGTCCTCAAAAGGAAGAACTCTTAGACGTTTTTAAACAAGTGAAAGTGAACTTCCATTACTTGATGCTATTAAACAAGTACCCGCTTATGCAAAATTCTTAAAAGGGATTATGCACTCAAAAACGACAACAAAAAAAGAAGTTGCCTAAGCAGGTAGATTTGACCGGACAAGTAAGTGTGGTGCTAAAAGGAATTATTCCTCCAAAGCTCCAAGATCCGGGAATGCCTCTAATTAATATTCTAGTTGGAAACTTTCCAATGTCAAAAGCGTTGCTAGATCTTGGAGTCGGGGTAAGTATTTTACCGGGTGGGTTATATGACCAATATGATTTTGGTCCATTGGCTCGGGTTGAGACAACGGTAGTGTTAGCCAATTTGTCTCACAAACTACCCCAAGGGATGGTCCAAGATTAATTGTAAAAGTTGACGAGTTCTACTACCCGGTAGACATTTTGGTGCTTGACTACTCGTCCGCCGACCCAAAACAACAACAAAATGTTATTTTGGGCCGGCCATTCTTAAGCACCGCTCACGCTGTAATTGATTGTCGACTTGGTACGGTTGACATGACATTCGGCAACAGAAAAATGCATTAAAATTTTTTACTAACATATCTAACTCTGTTGGTGTTGACGAGTGTTTCATGGCAGATTTGGTGGTTGGGTGAAACCCACATGAATATACGGAAGATGATACTTGTGTTTGTGTTGTGTTTAAACAGGTACATGCTAATGACTTGCGGGTGGTGGAGGAGAAGCAAGATGTGATGGCATTGAGAGAGGGGCGACCACCATGGACTCATCTGTTTGAGAGTCTACCAGCGGAAATTGATTCGGGAACAAAACCATCTTTGGAAGAAGCCCCTATGTTGAACTTGAAGGAGTTACCGAGCCATCTGAAATATGCATTCTAGGGGATGGAGGTAGATAAAGCAAAAATTCGGGTAATTTCATCGCTACCTCCTCCTAAAAATGTTAAAAGGGTATGGTCATTCTTGGGACATGCGGGTTTTATAGAAGGTTTATTAAGGGATTTAGTGTAATGACCAAACCCTTATGTAATTTACTATTGAAAGATGTTCCGTTTGATTTTACTGTTGAATGTTTGCAAGCCTTTAATGTTTTGAAGGAACAGTTGGTGAAGGCCCCTATCTTGCAGCCACTGGATTGGTCAGAACCATTTGAAATCATGTGCGACGCCAGCGATACAACTATTGGTGCGGTTTTGGGGCAAATGGGTGATAAAAACCAGTGGCGCTCTATTATGCAAGCAAAACTCTATCCGAGCGCAACTGAATTACCCACACGAGAAAGAATTATTAGCGGTGGTGTATGCCTTGGATAAGTTCCGGTCATATATTTGGGGGAGCAAAGTAGTGGTTTATTCTGATCATAGCGCGGTACGGTATTTAATGGAAAAGTAGGATGCTAAACCTCGGTTGATTCGATGGATACTTTTATTACAAGAATTCGACTTGGAGATTAGAGACAAAAAGGGAAGTGAAAATGTGGTGGCCGACCACTTGTCTCGGATTTTTGTTGAAGAGGTTGATGATCCAAGTGAGATTAATGAACGATTCCGGATGAACAGTTGCTCGCTGTCTCGACTTCTACGGCTCCGTGGTATGCACATTACGTAAATTATCTGGCCACGGGTGCTATTCCCGAACATTGGACAAAGAGAAGACGACAACAGTTCATGGTACAAGTTAAACAATATATTTGAGATGAACCAGACTTGTTCAAAATTGGGCCTGATCAGGTAATTAGAAGGTGTGTTCCGAAATCGGAAGTGTTGAAATCTTAACCCATGCTCACTCCTCCACTTGTGGGGGACATTTTAGCGGTCATAAGACGGGGTACCGGGTGCTCACGTGCGGGTTCTATTGGCCCACAATTTTTAAAGACGCATGTGAGTTTGTCCGTAATTGTCTGAATTTCCAGAAGTTGGGGAGTATTTCAAAGAGGGACGAAATGCCGATTCAACCTATCTTGGTAGTAGAAATCTTTGATGTGTGGGGGATAGACTTCATGGGGCCGTTTCCAAGTTAAATGGGTTTTTATATATATTGGTGGCTGTGTACTATGTTTCAAAGTGGATTGAAGCCATACCGACGCGAACTAACGATCATTCGGTTTTATGTAAGTTTGTGCAATCGAATATTTTTGCTCGTTTCAGAATTCCACATGTCATAATCAATGACGGAGGTTCGCATTTCAAGAATTTTAATTTTGGCAAATTATTGAAGAGATATAATGTGAATCACCATGTTGCCACACCGTATCATCCACAAACCAGTGGACAGGTCGAAGTGTCTAACCGTTTGATCAAAGAAATTCTAATGAAGACGGTGCGAACAGACAGAAAAGATTGGGCAAGTAGATTGGATGATGCATTGTGAGCATACCGCACGACTTACAAGACTCCTATTGGTACGACCCCCTATCGGATGGTGTTTGGGAAGGGGTGCCATTTACCAATGGAGTTGGCACATAGAGCACATTGGGCCATTAAGACGGTAAACGCTGATTATGATGAAGCGGGAAAGATTCGGAAACTTCAATTGAGTGAGATCGAAGAGATTCGAGATGAAGCATATGAATGCGCAGCTGCGTACAAGGATAAACTCAAGAAGGTTCACGATGCAAAGATTCGGAAGCGAACTTTTGAAACGGGTCAGAAAGTATTGTTGTTTAATTCGCGGTTGAAGATGTTCGCGGGCAAGCTTAAGAGCAAGTGGATGGGCCCATATGTTATTACACATGTGGGAAGGTTTGGAGATGTTGATATCTTGGATGAGAGGACCAACAAGAAGCAAACGGTGAAAGGGCATCGGCTCAAACCGTACTTAGAGGGGAATGATATCAAGCATCTTGAACTGGACAAAGTGGGCTACATCTTACGACCCTTGGACGGGAATTAATGCAAAAGGCCCAGGTTTGGTATTGTAAAATACTTTGTTGTTGTTTAGGAGTTTAGTTGTTTTGTATCTTTATCCGTACTTGTTGATTTGTGTTTGAAACAAGTGTGGGGAAATTTTTCGGAATTTCTCGTACACGATGTTGAGGACAACACGGATTATTAAAGGGGGGTGATATTAAAATAGGTTTAGTTTTGTTCCTTGTTATTATTAAAAAAAATTGAAAACCCCCAGTACCCACCGTAGCTTACGGTCCCTGCCGTAAGCTACGACGGAGTAAAAATTCATTATGGCACTTATAAACTGTCTTATGGCCCTGTTTGAAACCCAGGCCACCGTAAGCTACTGTGAACACCGTAGCTTACGGTGGTCCCTGGGCGTAAATGGGGTCCGCAAAACATGGTTTTAACACGGGATTTCAACTCCTTCCACTCATTCTCTGCACAATTTTCAGCCACCATTCCTTTCTTTCTTCTTCTCCATTAAACTTTAAGAACACCCACTTTCATCCACCTAATCTTTCAATTCCTAACCAAATCAAGCGATTTTTGGGTCTATTTTGACTAAAATTTCGCAAGGAGTTCGATTGTGTGCTTGCATTTGGTTGAATCCATTGTTTTGGGGATCAAGTTGGGCACTTTTTGATCAGAAAATTTCTAGGGTTTTGTGGGTTTTTGATAATCTTGAATTTTTTAGGTTTCTTCATCTTCTACAAGGTCAAGGTATGAAATTTCTTACATCTTTGTCATTGCATTGTAGGATTTGGAGATTTTTGAGATGAACTAGGTTATCATGACCCACACTTGCTTATATTTGATAATTCTGAGATGAATTTGAATGAGTTTTGAATGATTATGGTCATGGAAGTTATCTAGGTGATAAAGTTATGATTTTTGCATAAATTTCACTAATTTAGGGGAATTTGTTCAAATTGATGCATATGATGAACTTCAAGTTTTGTCTAATTTTCATGACCATATCAATAAGCAAGTGTGGGGATAGTGTGGGTGTTTGAAAAGGTGAATAATATGTGTTCTTCATGTTTATGTCTTGCAAGATTACAATGGGTCGAAAGGGTAAAGAAAAGGTGGGTTCATCTAGTAACCCGGCTCCAAGGAAAAGACGGCTCGTGGTGCAAGGCGACAGTGAAGAGGTTATAGAGGAAGATGTGCCCGATCGAGGGCCAAAGCCACGATGGACATCCGGTCCATTACATGATCAACCGCAAGAGTGGCAGGCCGAACTATTTAATGATCAGATTAACCGATTGGCGTAGAGGAAGAAGGCATTCATTTGTGAGAAAGAAGTTAGGGAGGTTGATTTTGGTCCGTTTGGGATCACGGATAAATTCAGGGCTTTAGGATGGGAAGCAACTTTAAAGTGCTATGACTATGAAGGCACCAACCTTTATGATACAAAAATTCAAGAGTGGATGGCCACTCTTAGGTGCCCTCCATACAAGGGTGGAGCTTCAAGAATGAGGTTAATTGGCACTGTAAATCGCATAGATTTGGAGATGTCTTTTGATTCATTGCGAAGGGTTGCGAAATTTGATAGCAAACCAGTTAATCAATATATGCTTCCAAGATTGGAAGATCTTTATTTTTAACCCGAAAAGCATCCGAGGTGGAATACCATGTTAGATTACCTGTTTTTATCGGGCACTACTCATGGGAAATTATATCGGAAGAATCTCAAGATTGAGGGGAAGCTCATGCTCGCCATTTGCATGCAGAACATCATCCCGAGACGGGGTGATAAGACCGATGTTCGAAGGCCAGAAGTACCTGTACTCTACGCTTTGCTAACTAGGGGTCCCATGTTTCCATTCCGTCTTTTGGTGATGAACAATATTTGGATAAGTCGAATCAGCGACCAGCGGGAAATCATTCCGCTTTGTCGTCTTATTACTGCATTATTGAAGATGTATGGGGCGATTGATGCGGATGATAAGGGATCTTACAAGAAGTTTAAGCCATTTGACATCCGCCAGCTGGGAGTTGGGTGGAAGTATTCAGAGTCTGAGAGATATCATAAGCTGAAGAGTGAAGGTCAATGATGGAGGGTTTTAAAGGTTGATGCGCGGCCGCTTCGGCCGGCGGAAGAGGATGACCCCGAAAGTGATGAAGAAGGCCCGAGTGGCGATGATGATTATATTGATGAACTGCAGGTTGCCCCATCGAATGTGGAACAAGGGGGGTCGAGTAGTATTCCGACCGGGGGGTTCTTTGATTTTTCTAGATTTCCTTATGAGCTGAATTGGGCTCATGAAGGTACCACGCAGGAAGTTATTGAAAATCAAAGGCCCTCGGTTTTTGATAGCTGGAGTGGGGCCGAACGGACGTTTTTTGATCACCAAACATATATGGGCGCAAGCATGGAACGTGCACTAAGGCACAGTTTTGATAGACAAGAATCTTGGAATCGTACACATGCCTACGCCTTTGAGCAGGAGATTAACAACCGGTATTTGGATGATCAGCAACGAAGGATGCATGAAGATTGGCATGCAGGACGTATCGTGGTTGTGGACCCACCTCCAGTTGACTACACCACCCTACCACCTTATGATGGTAGTGTGTCTTACCAAACACGCCAATGCATCATTCTCAGTGGGTGGACCCGCGGTATGGGCAGCAGCAACAGAGTTCGGAGCAACAACAAGGAGACGGAGGAAGTGGCACATTTGCATTTAATGAATTTTCAGAGATGATGACCTCCATATTCGGACCTCCTCAGCCGCGCTACTACTGATCAGGTTCTGTTTTTCCTTTGTACAGTTTGTAGTTTGATTTTATTGCTTTGTGTTTATGGTTGGGAAGGTCGGGGTGTAACATGGTTGATAGTTTTGTTAGGTTGGTGTTTGTGGTTGAGTTTTTGATATAAAAAAAAGAAACATTGGGATTTGAGAGTTTTACCGAAAGGTGATTTTGAAGAAAATAAGTGATCATTCCTCTAAACCCATACATTGGGGACAATGTATCCCAAGTGTGGGGATGGGGGAAAATTTTTAGGAGTTTTGAAAAATTTTTGTGAACCGAACGAAACAGTTGTTAAAGTTTGAAAGTATTACCATATTATGCATGACACATCATTATCCCAATTCTATTCTTTCTTGGTGAGGATTGAGCCACACCTATATGTCATTGAGAATTTATTGTTTTATTTGGTTGAGTGTGTAACATCCGTCAAAAACCGGATTTACCAAACCCGCTTCGTCTATTAACCGAACAATCAGTTAAAAATTTTGTTGCGTATTTAATGCCCAAATTAATTTAAAATGATACATAATTAATAAGTATATTAGAATTTAAAATTTATTTTTGAAAATGTATTAAAAATAGTGAATTAAAAATAATATGCTGAAGCCGGGATTCGAACCCGGGTCAGCCGGGTCAGCACAGCTTTAACACACACACATCCAACCGCTCCGCCACTCGTGATCTTTGTTTACATATTGAAACAATTAATACATAAATTAAATCTGGGAATCAAAACCCAGTTACACAATGCGCCCAAATCCGCTCACGTCGGAAATCCCGACAACTTCGTCAATTTTTGCCGTTTCTTTTTGTCATAACGTTTACATTAACAGTAGGATCGGTTATAACCGAAGAATCCATCAATTACATTCATTACCTTAAATCTCTATGCAAAACCGAAAAATAAAATTCAAATTCGGGATTTATCTTTGTTCATCAGTTAAACTCACGAATCTATCCAACTACACTCTCCATTTTTGCTCAGAAAATTTCGCCGCAAGTCACCGGAATTCTCTGTAAATTAACCGGAAATTTTCACCGGAAAACCGAGTTCAATCCATCCTTTCTTCTTACCCAAAAATAAGATCATAGAACTCATACTGACATCATTCCCACTCACCTTAAACCTCTGAAGAATCTCTGTCGCAAGAAATTTCACTCGCCGGAATTCTCTGCAAGTCGCCGGAAAATCGGGACTTTCATCTACGCGGTAAATACCTCGACTTTTCTGTTTCATTCTATTATTAGACAAATTCTAACATCACTCCATCACTCAGAATCAACCCCAGACGACATTACCGGACTATCTGTTTTCACCGGAAAACTTCTGGATTTTTCGGAAACTCGCTGTTAACCGGTATGATCATTCAAACATACTGATAATCATTACTCATTAGTTCAATTTCACATTTAATCCATCCAAACTGATTATCGAATCCAAACAGAAGGAGTTCCCAAAACAGAGCTGACGGTCTTTACCGGACTTCTGAAGAAAGACGATCTGTTCGGTACTTTCTTTCCCCAAACTCTTCGGTTCAATACTTTTCAATTGTTCATCTTGTTCATTAACCGAATTAATCAAGTAACAGTTGCTTTGAACGATGTCTGTGTTTTGAACGAAGAAGATGAAGTTCAGTTATGTTATAAGATTAATTAAAATCAGCTTTATTAACGGGTTAGACACACAGTCCAGCGGTGGACTGTGTGCAAACAAATACGTACACGTCCCGAGTTCGATTCTTGACACCCGCACCTTCGCAGTAATAAAATGTCCTTTTTTTTTTAAACTGAACCGGGTTAACTCCGTTAGATGTTAAGTATAATAAAAATCTGTATATTAACCAAGTTAGACACACAGTCCAGCGGTGGACTGTGTGTAACATTAAGTCACAGGTCCCGGGTTCGAGACCTGTTGACGACACCGGTCCGATGATTTAAAACACTTTTGAAAATAAAAGAATTTTGAATAAACTGAGTTAGTATATAAATATAATTAAAAACAGAATTATTTCGGGTTAGACACGTAGCTCAGTTGGTAGAGCTGCGTGCACGCGAACGGGAGGTCTCGGGTTCGAGCCTCACCCGGTGCATACACTTACACAATAAAACCGGTCAACAAGTCAACGGTCCATGGTCAACAAGTCAACGGTCAAAAAGTCAACATTTTTTTTATTATTTTTATTTATTTATTTTATTTAAAAATCAATTAAAAATACTTAAAAATAACATTTTTAAAGTTTGAAAATAGCCTAAAACTCACAAAAATATATCCAATAATCCTATTAAAGTTGTTAATAAAATCCATTTATTTACCTTACTTTTCATTATTAATTAGGTTAGTTTTTCCTCGTCGATCAATCCTCTAAACTCGTGCGCATTCAATATCATCAAACGAACGCACCCACTGTGAGTGAATCTCTACAAATTCCCGTTTAAATCACGTTTTTGGGGTGTATCATGTGTCTTACTATTTATTATATTTAAATCATTGTGCATACATAATATCATGAATAAATGTGTATTCAGCTTGTATAAACTGTTTGTGTGGTTATTGTTTAGATTTAATTTATTATTTTCAGTACATGCAATTTCATAGGCCGCCGCTCCCCATTACATTATGAGCGTTGAGCATGTTCCCCATTACATTATGAGCGTGAACCTGGCATGGCAACATACGATCAGCTCCATTTGATTGAGGCTTGATCGCACAGACATTTATCATTTTCAGTACATGCAATACGATCGGCTCCGTTTGATTGAGCCTTGATCGCACAGTTTCATTCATGTTATATATTCATGCAAGTTGATATGTTATTGTATGCTATTGTTTGTTAATGTATGTTATTGTTTGTTGTTGTTTGATATCGTATGCTAATGATTTGTTATTGTATGCTAATTGTTGTTATTGTATGTTTATTTACGTTTGTTCATATATGAATATTGCACAATTTTTCCATATTAAATACAACAAGAAATAAATAATAAATGTTCTCTAACAAGGTTCACTCGCCAACTTTTTGTTGATCCAAAAACCATTTTTACATATGATACAGGTGAACAGGATGAAGCATGGAAAACATAGGAAATTGCCTTAGAAGAAAAATAATGAAGTTTAGAAGGATGAATAGAACATGTTGTATTTGTTTGATATGATTGTATGATCTCTTTTAAATTGAAAATAAATATGAAACATTATAATAAATGTCATGAGCTTTGATGAAAACCCAATCATGCCCCGGTCACCTTTTCCGCTGCGGGTCGGGGTGTGACAGATTGGTATCAGAGCTTTTGACTATAGGGATATAGGATAGGTTATTAGACCCTTAGAGCCTATACTATAGTTGATTAGATTTTAGTTGTTTATGTGGTTACATGCAAACTTATGATATTTATTTGTTTCATATTTATTACATACACAAATGCATGCAAATATTTCCAATATTACATTTTGTGATATCTAGTGAATTATACTTACAGTCAAACATATATACTTACATACATATTCATCATACATGTTACAATATTCACATATTCAAATCATCTTCACACTTCTGTTTTTCAAGATTTTGTCGCATTTTTCATTTTTCAACTCTCATCAAAGTGAGTTCTGCGACGGGCATGTAGTAACTGTAAGGGTACAAGTACCGGTAGTCGGAACGTCCTGTCTAGGTTGGCATTCGTATAAATCCAATATAACGGACCAGTTTGCCTACCTGGGGACTAACGATGAGAGTACGAAGGACCTATTAGGCCAAAGCATGCCACACCAAACGTCGTTCGAACTAACCCACTTTGAGGTGTCACCGTGTCCACACCTGGATACATTCCTGATATCATACGTTACATACATATTTCTCGATTTTCTCCGGGTTTTAGTGTACGTAACCAGGCTAACACATGCGAACCATATGAAAAACCCGGTAATCATGGGGGCCCACGTGATTACGAAGGTGAAGTATGGCGGCATGCAAGGTCCAATTACGAGCAAAGCCCAAGACATCCTATGGATGTAGTTGATTTATTATGCTATGTTTATTTTATGAATGTTCATTCCTAAATATATGACACATGATCCCAAGAGCATCCAACTCATACTCTTGATATGTATTCCTCGTAGATGTCTTCTAGTCTCGCTCATAGGAAGATGAGAGCAGGAAAAGCCCGCGAGCGCATGGCTGCCCAAATCGCTCAACAAATGGCTGCCGTAATACCCAACATTGTAATTCAAGTCCAACAAGCTCTTAACGCTAATCCTGTCAATCAAGAAGTTCAAAATATTGTCAACCCTCCCCCAAATACCACTAAATGCACCTACAAGCATTTCAAATCCTACGACCCTACAAAATACGAAGGGACTGAAGGTGTCACCGCTCTCCTCCATTGGTTTGAAGAAATGGAGAACATTTTCCTATATTGCGATTGCCCCGATGATCGTAAGGTGCGATATGCTACTGGTCGTTTATTTGGAATAGCACTTACTTGGTGGAATACAGAGAAGGCTAAACGAGGTGTTGAAGATGCTATGACTTTGACTCGGGAAGAGTTGAAAGAAATCATGACAAGACGGTTTTGCCCAAGGAGCGAAATCAAGAAATTAGAGGATGAGTTCTATTCGTTGAAACAAAAGGAAGGCGACCACACTACATACAACAAGAGATTCCTCGAGTTAAATCAAATGGTTCCCAACTTGTTCACTCCCCACTACCGTTTGATCGAGCACTACATACGAGGTCTTCCTTAAAAAATTCAAGACTCTGTAATAAGTACCACACCTGCAACCTTGGAAGCAGCAATGGAGTTAGCTACAGAGCTCACCGAGAACCGTATACGGAATAAAGACTTCAAGGAGGAGAAGAAGAAAGATAAAGCATCAACTGAAATTTCAAACTCCACCCAAACCGAATCCCCTTCTCAACCCATTTCCAAGAGGAAACGAGATGAGCAACTTTTCGCTGTCACCCAACGCAATCAACCAGTCTTACAAGCCGTACCCCTCCAAGCTATCCCAATCACTCAAGTAGCACCCAACCCAACCTACCCAAATAAGAAACCTTACCTTGGACCTCACCCTCAATGTAACACCTGTTTTTATCACCATTCATCTACCTTACTTTGTCGACTATGTGCGAATTGTGGACCCTATGGTCATTTGAGCAAGGTTTGCCGCAACCCTCAAAACCAAACCTCACCCCTTACTCAAAACATGATCCAAACATATCAACAACCCCAATACCCCATGTTCCCATATGTTCGAGCTTGTTTCATTTGTGGCGACCCTACCCACTTTAGAAACACGTGCCCTCAATTGGTTAACATCATAAACGCCCAAACTCAAGCAAACCCAGTTAACCAAGCAAATCAAGGAAACCTAATCACTAGGCCACCAGCAAGAGGAAGAGTTTTCAACATCAACGCCAATCCTGTTGAAGATAATGACGGCCCAAACGAAAACACCCAACTAGTCCCTTTCACTAAAAATCAAGATTCAACTCCAACCGCTTAGTTTTTAGTTTTTCTTTATGATTATCTCAATTTTCACGTATCTCAATTTTAAATTGGAAATTTATCCAAGGATCTTAATGCGAATTACTATTTCAGTTTTGTTTTTATACTCATTGATTTAACATTCATATCATCATACCTCAGACATATCACAGTGTCATCATTTAAAGAAGTTGAGCTGTGTTTCACTTCTACATAGACTAACCTCTCCATCATAACAAACGAGAGAGGTATTGTCATCATTCAAAGACTCAAGCTTTGGTTGTTGTGTTTGTTTATGTTTTAGAGTCACATAGGACTAATCATAACTTACTGATAAAATCAATGAAAATTTGACGAGAATATGGTGGATACGCTGCTGGTACTTCCTATATATAAGTATTCTTGCCAAAGGATCAGAGGCATTATCAGGCGGTTATGAGAAGTTCCATGTAGGATTTAGTAATGTCTTGGTTGAAGTTTGTTATATACTCACTGATTTAGCATTCACGTTATCTCATCATTTAAAGAAATTGGATTGTGTTCCATTTTCTACATAGACTAACCTCTCCATCATAACAAACGAGAGAGGTACTGTCATCATTCAAAGAATCAAGCTTTGGTTCTTGTGTTTGTTTATGATTAGAGTCACATAGGACTAATCATAACTTACTGATAAAATCAATGAAAATTTGACGAGAATATGGTGGGTACGCCGCTGGTACTTCCTATATATAAGTATTCTTGTCAAAGGATCAGAGGCATCGTCAGACGGTTATGAGAAGTTCCATGTAGGATTTAGTAATGTCTTGGTTGAAGTTTGTTATATACTCACTGATTTAGCATTCATGTCATCTCATCATTTAAAGAAATTGGATTGAGTCACCATTCAAATAGGTATACTATCAGAATTAGGACTCAGACATTGGTTATTGTGTTTATTTATGTTCTAGAGTCTCATCATAGAACCAATCATAACTTACTGATAAAACCAATGAAAATTTGACAAGAATATGGTGGATACGCCACTGGTACTTCCTATATATAAGTATTCTTGTCAAAGGATCAGAGGCATTGTCAGGCGGTTATGAGAAGTTCCATGTAGGTTTTAGTAGTAGAAGTTTTGTTTTACGATATAACCTTATCTTTCCAACCATATCAAAACTCTTGTGCATGAAATCATATTTAGTCAATCAACTCTGTTTATCAATATTCATTATCTTAGGCATCAAAAAACGATTCCTGTAGCAGGGTACTCAACCCTTACAAGGAACGTTACCGCCTCAAACAAAATTTGAACTCTTACTCCTTTCTAAGTATGTAACTGTCAAATTACACACCATCCTTTTTAGACAAATATGTCACTACTTAAATTTCGGGACGAAATTTCTAAAAAGTAGGGGATACTGTAACATCCGTCAAAAAACCGGATTTACCAAACCCGCTTCGTCTATTAACCGAACAATTAGTTAAAAATTTTGTTGCGTATTTAATGCCCAAATTAATTTAAAACGATACATAATTAATAAGTATATTAGAATTTAAAATTTATTTGGAAAATGTATTAAAAATAGTGAATTAAAAATAATATGCTGAAGCCGGGATTCGAACCCGGGTCAGCCGGGTCAACCGGGTCCGCACAGCTTTAACACACACACATCCAACCGCTCCGCCACTCGTGATCTTTGTTTACATATTGAAACAATTAATACATAAATTAAATCTGGGAATCAAAACCCAGTTACACAACGCGCCCAAATCCGCTCACGTCGGAAATCCCGACAATTTCATCAATTTTTGCCGTTTCTTTTTGTCATAACGTTTACATTAACAGTAGGTTCGGTTATAACCGAAGAATCCAGCAATTTCATTCATTACCTTAAATCTCTATTCAAAACTGAAAAATAAAATTCAAATTCGGGATTTATCTTTGTTCATCAGTTAAACTCACGAATCTATCCAACTACACTCTCCATTTTTGCTCAGAAAATTTCGCCGCAAGTCGCCGGAATTCTCTGTAAATTAACCGGAAATTTTCGCCGGAAAACCGAGTTCAATCCATCCTTTCTTCTTACCCAAAAATAAGATCATAGAACTCATACTGACATCACTCCCACTCACCTTAAACCTCTGAAGAATCTCTGTCACAAGAAATTTCACTCGCCGGAATTCTCTACAAGTCGCCGGAAAACCAGGACTTTCATCTACGCGGTAAATACCTCGACTTTTCTGTTTCATTCTATTATTAGACAAATTATAACATCACTCCATCACTCAGAATCAACCCTAGACGACATTGCCGGACTTTCTGTTTTCATCGAAAACTTCTGGATTTTTCGGAAACTCGCTGTTAACCGGTATGATCATTCAAACATACTGATAATCATTACTCATTAGTTCAATTTCACATTTAATCCATCCAAACTGATTATCGAATCCAAACAGAAGGAGTTCCCAAAACAGAGCCGACGGTCTTTACCGGACTTCTGAAGAAAGACGATCTGTTCGGTACTTTCTTTCCCCAAACTCTTCGGTTCAATACTTTTCAATTGTTCATCTTGTTCATTAACCGAATTAATCAAGTAACAGTTGCTTTGACCGATGTCTGTGTTTTGAACGAAGAAGATGAAGTTCAGTTATGTTATAAGATTAATTAAAATCAGTTTTACTAACGGGTTAGACACACAGTCCAGCGGTGGACTGTGTGCAAACAAATACGTACACGTCCCGAGTTCGATTCTTGACACCCGTACCTTCGCAGTAATAAAATGTCCTTTTTTTTAAACTGAACCGGGTTAACTCCGTTAGATGTTAAGTATAATAAAAATCTGTATATTAACCAAGTTAGACACACAGTCCAGCGGTGGACTGTGTGTAACATTAAGTCACAGGTCCCGGGTTCGAGACCTGTTGACGACACCGGTCCGATGATTTAAAACATTTTTGAAAATAAAAGAATTTTGAATAAACTGAGTTAGTATATAAATATAATTAAAAACATAATTATTTCGGGTTAGACACGTAGCTCAGTTGGTAGAGCTGCGTGCACGCGAACGGGAGGTCTCGGGTTCGAGCCTCACCCGGTGCATACACTTACACAATAAAACCGGTCAACAAGTCAACGGTCCACGGTCAACAAGTCAACGGTCAAAAAGTCAACATTTTTTTTATTATTTTTATTTATTTATTTTATTTAAAAATCAATTAAAAATACTTAAAAATAACATTTTTAAAGTTTGAAAATAGCCTAAACCTCACAAAAATATATCCAAAAATCCTATTAAAGTTGTTAATAAAATCCATTTATTTACCTTACTTTTCATTATTAATTAGGTTAGTTTTTCCTCGTCGATCAATCCTCTAAACTCGTGCGCATTCAACATCATCAACCGAACGCACCCACTGTGAGTGAATCTCTACAAATTCCCCGTTTAAATCACGATTTTGGGTGTATCATGTGTCTTACTATTTATTATATTTAAATCATTGTGCATACATCATATCATTAATAAATGTGTCTTCAGCTTGTATAAACTGTTTGTGTGGTTATTGTTTAGATTTAATTTATTATTTTCAGTACATGCAATTTCATAGGCCGCCGCTCCCCATTACATTATGAGCGTTGAGCATGTTCCCATTACATTATGAGCGTGAACCTGGCGTGCCAACATACGATCGGCTCCGTTTGATTGAGCCTTGATCGCACAGACATTTATCATTTTCAGTACATGCAATACGATCGGCTCCGTTTGATTGAGCCTTGATCGCACAATTTCATTCATGTTATATATTCATGCAAGTTGATATGTTATTGTATGCTATTGTTTTGTTAATGTCTGTTATTGTTTGTTGTTGTTTGATATCGTATGCTAGTGATTTGTTATTGTATGCTAATTGTTGTTATTGTATGTTTATTTACGTTTGTTCATATATGAATATTGCACAATTTTTCCATATTAAATACAACAAGAAATAAATAATAAATGTTCTCTAACAAGGTTCACTCGCCAACTTTTTGTTGATCCAAAAACCATTTTTACATATGATACAGGTGAACAGGATGAAGAATGGAAAACATAGGAAATTGCCTTAGAAGAAAAATAATGAAGTTTAGAAGGATGAATAGAACATGTTGTATTGTTTGATATGATTGTATGATCTCTTTTAAATTGAAATAATAAATAAGAAAAATTATAATAAATGTCATGAGCTTTGATGAAAACCCAATCATGCCCCGGTCACCTTTTCCGCTGCGGGTCGGGGTGTGACAGAGTGGCGGTGTGTATAGTGTGTTAATAGAACTTGGATAATATATGCTTGTCGAAACCTGAGTTTACATGTTGGTGAATATGATGAGGGCATTTACGCAGCCTCGTCTAGATGTGTGTTGAGTGTGGGTTTGAGGGGTTGGACCTCATAAGTTATGAATATGAGCTTGGTAGTGAGCGGGACGGGGGGTTGGACATTAGTAGCCAAATTTGAGCTTGTAGCCTTTCAATTGTCACCCGAACCTGTGTCCTAAAAATTATACCTTTTAATCGACCCAGTTTAGTTAGTTGTTCTTGTTATGTTAGTATGTTCTCTTTCATTATGGTGTCAAAAAAATGAAGAAAAAAAAAAGAAAAAAAAAACAAAGAAGAAGGAAGATTAGTTGTACATTTTGAGTGTGTTATTTATATTGATGTAATAATAAATCGGGTCGATTAAATAAGCTACATAAATATTCCCACCAATTCCTACCTATACACATAGCTCGTTACAACCCGAAAGTCCTTCTGATTCACGAGCATTTTAGACGAATTGTAGGTAAAGACTCGATTGTTATCCAAGCTTATTGTCGCACATTTGCACACTTGTATTGAGTGATTTATAACCATCTTGCTAGTGCTACTTTGTCGCCGAGAGAAGAATTTAGTGAGGGATGTGTTATGTGTTATGATGGTAAAAGTTGATAACGGGCAACTTGTTTGTGTTTGGTTTATTTGATGATCACTTGCTTGCTTAAAACTTTTGTGAAATGGTTGCTTGGGGCAATCAACGTTTAAGTGTGGGGATGTGACGGGTGGTCTTTTGGACAATCCGTAAGTGAATTAAAACGATAAATATTCCACGCTTTAAATGTTTATTTGTTACGATTTGATGTCTATGGTGTGTTTGGCTTTGCAGGTACCAAAGAGCGTAATGAGGGAGTTTAAACGTGCTTTAGCGGGTATTTACAAGAGCCTAATCGAAGAGGGGACTTAAGAGATTGCACGAAGGGCAAAAATGAAAAAGTGAAGCTGACCACCATAAGCTACGGTGGCCACCGTAGCTTACGATGGAGTCCACTCTTAAAGACCACCGTAAGACAGAAGTTGGATGCCGTAATGGAATTTTGCCCACCGTAAGCTATGGTGGGCACCGTAGCTTACGGTGGTGAGCTACGGGAAATGTGTAACTGCCCAATTTAAGCTGAGTTATGGTGGCCTTTCACATTATCAATGATTGGAATGATTTGCAGAGCAATTGGGAGGCAATTTTAGGTGTTTTTCATTGATTCTAACAAGTTCTAAACAATATTTGAGTGTGTTTGATTCGTATGAACAAGACAATTGAAGTTTGTTTGATTGTGAACATGAGTGGCTAAACATTTCGGTGATCGTCTTGGGTGAAGGTTTGTTGAACAATTGTGTTTGAATTCTTGATTTCTAGAATAATTACTATGTTATGGTTTTTATGGTGTTGATTGATTTTTTGTAAATTATTGGTTGATATTGTGCTTATTGCTTGTTCCGTACGTTCTTGGTGTCGTTGACAATCAAGATATCACGGGAAGGTTTACGGGTTGGGTATTAATCAATTGGTCATCGGGTAACAACCTCGCATTTTAATCCGAGTACTTTGTTCCCTTTTATCACAAATAGTTAATCAAACACGAGTCATGTCTATGTGACTCTTTCTAATAGAATTGAACACATGCGTTTTGAGCCGGAGCCCAAGATGATCATTCCCTTATTAATCTGTTAAAAACCAATTTTTGAATCGCTAGTGATTAAGTTTAAAGTCCATCAATCGAAATCTGAAATTAAATTATTGCAAATTAGGTAATTTAGTATAGTAGTACACCCTTTTAATAACATTAATTCCACAAATCCTCGTGTTCGATACTCACTTACCGCTATCTAGTAGCAGTTTGGAATTAAATTGAGTGTGACAACGACCTCACATCATTAAGCCACCAACTGAACATGAATCAGTTAAATTTGTTCCTAAATCTAGCAACTCCGAATTATCTAATTCAAATCATAAAACTTACAAGTGTGCTGATGGTTGTGAGCATGCTATAGCCATGACTAAGACCTTGCACTAGCCGTCAGTACCAGCAAGCAAGAAACTGACAGACAAGTTGCCTAGAATTTCCCAGGCTGAACGGACTATTTTCTTCCAGAAACGGCAGACCTGTTTCAACTGCGGATTTCCCGGGCATATTGCACGAAATTGTCAAAATGCATTTATGCCATTCAACGCCCTATTCTCGAAAAATCAGAAAGCTATGCCTAATCGCCTACATCAGGCTCAATTTGCTACGGCTAAGCCCTCTGATCAAGACTAGAACATGGCCAAGAGACAACATCGGAAATTATAAGACCTTCAGGTTCTCGGAATCCTTTTAGCACTCCAAAAGTTGTGCAAAAGTCTGACTCGCTAGCCTGGAGGCCTAAGATCTTGACCAAGACCTAGTCTTCTATCCCAAAAACGGACAAATCAAAAGCATCATCGACCTCATCCTCAACTAATTTAATTTTTGTGAGATTACTTATATTGATGCAAATGGAACACCCAGATCATCAATGGCCTGGGTTGCAGCTTCTAACTAAACCTGTTGAAATGTGCAGGAACAACTTTGGAGGACTCTCGTCAGACTTTGGTATGTCGAAAATGGTTGTTCCAGGCACATGCCAAGAGACATCTCGCAGCTGAATGACATTCAGTTTTTCGATGGCGGATTTGTCTCCTTCGCATGTGGTGAAACAGAAAAGGTAACTATGAGAGGACTGGTGTGCAATGGAGCTCCCAGTTTCAAGAACGTGAACTACGTTCCAGAGTTGAAGCATAGTCTCTTGAGTGTGTCTCAGCTCTGTGATAATCATTTGGATGTTCTCTTATGTGTTGACACCTGGCCTCATTATTCCGGATGAATGGATTCTTCTCAAAGCTGCACGTAAAGGAAATGCATATGTCATTGACATGAACAAAGCCCCAACCGACAAGCTTACCTACCTGTTCTCGGCGACCGCTGAGCACGATGCAATGTTATGGCACAATCGACTAGGACATATCAACATGAAGAACTTAAATAGACTTGCAAAAGGTGGTTTAGGGATTTACCTCTTCGGGATTTTATGCAAATTGAAACGTGTGAATCATGTGCTCGTGGGAAACAACATCGAAGGCCACACAAGTCGAAACCCGCACCCTCCACGAAAAAAGTATTAGAATTGCTTCATATGGATCTTTTTGGTCCAACAGATATTCCGAGCATTGGCAGGAAGGCATACGCTCTGGTTATTATTGATGACTACTCTCGATTTACTTGGGTATTCTTTCTGGCACAAAAGAGTGAAACCGCTGAGTTAGTCAAACAGTTCATCACCCTTATGAAAACCAGGCAGACACCAACGTGAAGGCAATTCGTTGTGATAATGGAACAGAGTTTAAGAACGCCACCATGAATTCTTTCTGCTCCTCCAAGGGTATTGATCGACAGTTCAGTGCAGTCAGAACTCCTCAACAGAATGGGGTTGCAGAACGCAGAAACCATACACTCATTGAAGCTGCACATACTATGTTGGTCGAATCGGAACTACCTCTCATTTTCTGGAAAGAAGCAGTCAATGCCGCTTGTTATATTTAGAATCATGCCCTGATCAACAAAAGGCACATGAAAACACTGTATGAAGTGGTTGAAGGTCACAAACCTTCGGTTAAGCATTTCCGCAAGTTCGGATGCCCTTGCGTTCTTCTACTCATGGATGCTAAGGGAAAATATGAATCATGCAGGGATCCATGCATCTTCGTTGGCTACTCTAAGAACACTTCCTATCTGTCTATAATAAGATCAAGAAAATGGTAGTTGAAACCTACAATGTGGGTTGGTTGGAGGAGAATCCCAAGGACGCACGCATTGGTCCTGACTGGCTCTATGATTATTCCTCTTTGTTTAAATCTGTTGACGTCTCTTCTAATATGAATGCGGGTGCAGGCACGACTTCTGACCTCCCACCGATGCCTCTCTCAACTAACGATGATGAAGATGCTGAACAACTGCAAGAGTCTTTCAAACAGCTGAGCGTGGATCCACTTGGATTCAATGAAGCTGTATCTACATGTCCACTAGTGTCGCAGAATAAGGAAACTATTTTTCAATAGATTCCTCAGATGGATTCCCTGAAGTTGAGGCTCCAAACACAGGAACTCCTGTGGCAAATGACGGAGCTATTACTCCTGATGTCTTAGGCTCATCTCTGTTTCCTAAGCCTACACCACCAGACTGTTCTGTTGATTCATCAGTCAACATTCCCACTGGTGCATCTAATGAGGGGGAGCCATCTGGAGTCACATCACAGAGCTTTACAAACTTGCAGTCAGATCTCCATGTTCCTGTTACGCCTTTACCACAACGTCTACAGCGCGATCATCCAATTGAAAATGTTATTGGTCCTGTTACTGCTGCAGTTCAGACTCGCAGTCAATAAGGAGATATCAATACATGTCTTTACTCTTGTTTTATCTCACAAATTGAACCTAAAAGCATTGATGTCGCCATGCAGGAACCAGGCTGGGTTGACGCTATGCATGGAGAACTCAACCAGTTTGAGAAACTTGGAGTATGGCAAGTGGTGAAGCTTCCTCAGGGAAAACGTGCTCTTGGAACTCTTTGGGTCTTTCGCAACAAACAGGATGATACTGGTGTGATTGTAAGGATTAAAGCTCGACTAGTTGTTCAGGGTTTTCGCCAGATTGAGGGGTTGGATTACGATGAAGTTTATGAACCGGTGGCTAGGTTGAAAGCCATTCGCATTTTCTTGGCATATGCATCATACATGGATTTTACCGTTTATCAGATGGATGTCAAGACTGCGTTTCTTTATGGTACGGTGAAAGAGGAGATATACATGGCACAACCACCGGGTTTCACTGATCTTGACAAGCCAGACTATGTATACAAACTGGACAAAGCTTTGTATGGATTGCATCAAGTGCCTCGTGCGTGGTATGCAACCCTAACAGAGCATCTGCTTGCTCATGGATACACTCGGGAACCATTGATCAAACTTTGTTCATCAAACGTGTTGACAAGGACATCATTCTTGTTCAAATTTACGTTGATGATATTATTTTTGGTTCTACGAACGATGGGTTGTGTCGGGAATTTGAAGAGGTCATGAAAAAGAAATTCGAGATGAGTTCATTGGGTGAGATGACTACATTTTTGGGACTTCAAGTTCATCCTAGCCCACAAGGAATCTTGATTCATTAAGGAAAATATGTCAATGACGTTCTTGCCAAATTCAAGCTTACAGATTCAAAGCCTATGGCCTCACCTATCACTGAACAACCTCTGTTGAATGAAGACACTGAAGGAACGCCTGTCAATCCAACCATGTACCGGTCTATGATTGGTTCACTCATGTATCTCATAGCAAGTCAGCCAGACATCATGTTTGCCGTTTGCCAGTGTGCTCGATATCAGGCTACTCCTAAACTTTCTAATTTACATGCTATTAAAAGAATCTATAGATACCTCAAAGGGGCACCGTCACTGGGCCTCTGGTATCCTAAAAATTCTGAATTTGAACTGTATGCTTTCTTTGACAGTAATCTTGGAGGTAGAGACAGGGACATGTGATCAACTTCAGCTGGATGCCAATTCTTGGGAGATAGATTGATCTCTTGGCAATGCAAGAAGCAGCAGGCGGTCTCGCTTTCTACAATGGAAGCAGAATACGGCGCAGCATCAGCGTGCTGCTCCTAGGTTTTATGGATGCAACATCAGCTTATGGATTACGGTTTGACTTGTCTAAACACAACAATTTATTGTGATAACGATGCCGCTATCCAAATTGTCAAGAACCCTGTTTATCACTCCAAAACCAAGCACATAAACATCAAAGTTCATTTCATTCGAGATTGCTATGAAAAGGGTCTCGTAAAACTTGAACAAATCCACACCGATGCAATGATTTGTTCATGAAACCGTTAGCAACATGCGTTTTCAAGTGTTTGTGGATATTCTCAAAATGATCCGGTATTCTAACTAAGCTTCCTTTATCTTTACCATTTAGTTTTTTTTCATTTTCCTTTCGTTTTGATTGCCTCGTAAATTTGTTCATATATATGCACAAATTTAGGGGGAGAAAAATTAGAAAATACAAAAACATTTGAAAAATTAGAAAAACACAAAAACATTAAAAAATTCAGAAACTGACAAAAATAGTTTCAATCAGTTTTGCAATGATTGGGAAATGAAATGATTTCTTATGGTAAAGGTTTTGGCTAACACATGTAAGGTGTTGTAGCTAGAACGACTTGGTTCGAAAGCGAGATGTTGATAGGCTTAGAGCTCAAACGGACAGTATAAGCGAAATGATATAAACATAAAGAACTATATATCTGGTGGGTCACACACCATCGGCATATGATTTTATGGTCTTAAATCTTGAGTTGATAGTTGACCAATATTTAAGGTGTTAGGTGTTTATATTGTTGTGTCATTCGGGGATATCTTGGCTATCCTTCTGTTGCATCCAGATTATATGCAGACCTAGGCACAGTCAGTATATCCTTAAAAGTGCCAAAATAGAAGGGCCAAAACCTTAAAAGAAAGGAAATCTCATCATGAGAAAATTCCATGAATTCAAACATACCATATAAGGTATCCGCCTAACCCTCATCAGATACTATTGGTCACTCTGCTGTACAAAAGTACTGACCTCACCAATAGTCTGACGTTGTAAAAGATAAAGGATGATCTTAGTATACTCACCTGCTACGAGGAATTGTTATGCTTACCATGATCGTGGGGGTATGTCATGGAGTGGGACACACGGGTATCGTAGTATAATATTACCTTAATTGTATCATAAAGCATAATGCAGAAAGTTGAGCTCGAGGTTTAAATGGACAAATATATTGGCAATTGCTTAGACCAGTCTGACCAAGCTCACACTGAAAAGCGTTCCTTAGTCTGCTTAAAAACGATTTAATCGCATAGCAAGACTGTGTATATGATTTTGTTTTAAATGTTTTACTTTGTTTTGTATACTTGGTAAAGATTGGTTGGTTGCTTGGTTAGTTAAATTGTTGATTTTTGAGTTAGATGATTTTTGTCAAGGGGTATTGGACTGGCCTGCTGAGTTTTGGAATTGGGCCAATCAAATAGAATTTTTGAATGTCTTGAAATTTAACAACTTTGGGTTTATTGTGGTACTATTCTAGATTGGGCCTTTAAACCCATTTCGGATAGGCCCACTGACCAAATTGAATTCTTCTCTGATTGTTTGGACCGGTCACTATTCCGGATTAGGCCCAAATAAGTTTGACCAAGCCTAATCCAGATTGTGTCTGAATTAGATCTCGGATGATTAGATTCGGATTGACTTGGGCTCAAAAGTTTCAGGCCCAAGCCCTTTTCGGATTAGTATATCAATGTATCATAGTTTCATTTCGAATTATTCATTAAAAATTTTCCTTTCGAAATCCTCTGACCATTATCCGGATTAATAGTGTTTACATTCATTTGAATTACATCCAAATTATATCCGAATTAGGTATAATGTGCTTCTTAATTATAAATATTAAATGATAATCTTCAAATCTTCATGTTATCAAGCATCTCGGGTGGATTTTCGGATAAACTTCAATCAGTGGGTGTTCCGGATTTCATTGCGGATGAACATTCAACCGGAATGGTTGAACTCGGATTCCATTTCGGATGATGTTCATCTGGAATAGTGAAAGGTCGGCATTCCTGTTGAACCTTTTTAATTATGGATCCCAGTGTTTGAACCTTTCCGGATTGTCTTTGACCTTTCCGGATTGTGTTTAACCTTTCAAATTATTTTTGAACCGTCTGAATTGAATGTTGACCCTTAAGATGAACGTTTAAGATGAACTCCTTTCTTGACCTGTCAAATTCATTAATGACTTCTTTTGACTTGTCAGTCAGTTTTGTGAGTGTAATTTAATCGTTTTATTTTTCTAACAGAAATGGCTGAAGAGGCATTTGATGCAGTCATGTTGGTGGAAGAGCAGTTTCACAATCAAGCGGGTTATCTATCAGATCCACCAACAGAGTTTTTTCAAGAGTTCAGATCGATGATGATGGGTCTGAATGATTGCAGCATCTCCAATGCACTTCGAGCAAATCCAGTTATATATCGAGACCTTGTACATACATTTTGGAAGCGAGCTAGATTTCATCTGAGGGGTGCTGATGGGAAGCCATACATTAGCTCATCGATTCAGGGAAAGGAGATTGTTGTTAATGAAGCTTGTATCCGAGAGGTGTTGAAGTTTACTGATGCTGTAGGTGATCCAACGTTATATACTAAGGAGAAGGTGATGCCGGTATTAGCAGAGATGAGCTATATGAGGGAACTTGTCCACCTTTGTTGAAGAAAATGTTCCCAACATATTGTAGATTATTGGTGCATATTTTTATGTAGTGTATATCAGAAATAAAGGAGGATTGGATCAACCGAATCAAACACAGACTTCTGCGATAGTGTCTCTGGTGATGGACTAGAAATATAACTTTTCTAGTTATATTTTCGAAAATATGAAGAAGATTTTGGAGCAGTCAAAGAAGAAAATGTTTTTGCTGTATCCTCGATTTATACAGCTGATTCTGGATGGACATTACTCTGATTTGGCTAAAGATGCCTCTGATGCAAACTTGGTAAATATGAAGCCTATGGGTCCAACTATTTTTGGGACGATGAAGAAAAATAGATCAACATCAAAGACGGTTTTTGCTGGACGCATACCATTGTAGAAGTTTGGAAAGTTTTGCGAGGTAATCGGTTAGGATATTCCAGCACCTCAGCCGGTGAATGCAATGGTGGCTGAAGAACATGATGTACCAGCACTGGAGAAAGAAATTGAGATTGAAGATTTAGTTTCTGAGGCAGGTACTGATGATGAAGACGCTTTGTTGGAATCTATAACAGATTTTGATGTCCATTCGACTCCAGAGTTACTAGAGCTTATTACGGAGAATTTAGAAGCTCTCATTACACATTTAAAGGAAATCCAGGAGCAACAAGGGAGTCCTCCTCTTGTGTTACCTCGTGTTGATATCCCAGTTGGTAGGGTCGATTATGATGAAGATATTGAAGAAGAAGAGGTGCCGTTAGTGAAAAGGCGACGGACAGAGGTTATCAAAGAACCCATTTATACTGAAGCTCAGATGCAATCCGAAGCTCATGTTGGTGATGCTGCTGAAGAACCTATTACCGTTACATCCTCAGTTGCTGTTTATTTGACTGATACTTCTATTGTTGAGACTACTATTGCTGAAGAAACGACAGCTCCTCTCATTGTTTCTCATTCTACTGTCGTGTCTGTTCCAGCAGATTCTGTGTTAGAAATGATGGATTTTGGTGGTAGTTCAACTGGTGCTGGAGGATCAGGGGCTGGTGGTAGTGATTCTAGTGGTATTCAAGGTGAAGATATGGAGGTTTCGAGGCGGTCAGAGAAAAGAGCGTTTAAATTCAGCGGGTTAGATAGTGATGAAGAAGATGTGGATGTAGTTGACCTGAAAAAGAGAGTGATAGTGCTTGAGCAAGAGGTCGTTCTTAAAGAGACATATAGCTTCGTTGTAGACTCGATTGGATGCACGAGATCAGACAATCGACCAACTTCAAGGTGATGTTTCGTTGTTAATGACTATGGTTTTCGATCTGAAGGCGAAGTTGGAAAATAAATTTGGACGTGAATTCTCTGATCCGACTGATGACCCTATTAATGTTGAACACCGTCATCGAGCTGCTGAACAGATAGAAGCTGATAGATTAGCTGCCGAACAGCTTGCTGCTGAGCGTCAGGCTGGATTAGACGATTATCTGAGCGATCCGAAGAGAAAGTTCACTGTGAGTCAAAAATGATAAACTGCTCAAAGGAAGAAACAGATGGTTTTAATGAAGAATGTTGATGTGAATCCGCTAGACGAGAACTTTCAGTTAAAGGATCCCACCAACCAGTCTGAGAGATTTGTTATGGAGCTTGGATCGAGTTATTATAGTAAGGTTGGGAACAAGTCACGAGTGCTGAGTTGGACATATGATCTTGTAAAGAAAATGTGGCTGATTGTCAGACAAGATGTTACACGAGAATACTACTCAAAGGAGTCTCAATTTGAGACCTGGACGAAGGTTGCACTAACTGATCTTCTGAGGGTTCCATACACTGACACTGATACTACGGAACGTGGACCAGGGTGGAGATTCTTTAAGAAGTAGGAGCAAGAAGTAAAGAGTGGATTCAAAACAATGAAAACCGCTGAATCAAATTTGTGTGCAGCTAAGGGTGTTCGTGATGCAAGAACATGTAGAAGGTTTAAATCAGTGATGTGGCCTCCAACTGATAAAGAACTTGTGATACCAGTCGCTCCAACATTTCCAAAGGGTATTTTGAAGAATTTCAATTCTAGGATGTATGATCCGAAGGTTATGAGTGTGGCGAAGCATTTCGAGTGAATGATGTGGTTGATCTGGTGAGCTTTCACGATGAAGACTTGCAAGTCCTAGCAGCAAATCAAATTCAAACTACAGAGTTATATGAAGCATGTGCTAAAGATTGGACGGCAGCAGTTGCTGGGATTATAGCTGCAAGAATGGGAGTCGATGCGCTACCAAAGGATTAAACGCCTAATGTTGTAAACCTAGGGGGAGATTGTTGGGCCTCTAACTAAAAGGTTTACACATTAGTGTTGCATATTGGGCTAAGGGGGAGAATGGGCTTCCCAGAACCTTATGGGCCTAGGGTTGTGATTAATGGGTTTAGTGACTAGTATAAATACATGTGTTAGGGTTAATATTTTGGTTGCTAGTCAGTTTAGTTTTTCTGAAATCTTGTATCAGACATCTTTTGGTGTATGCAAGTTGGCTAATTTAAGATCGTATTGTTCTTTTCATTCTAATCTTTATTTTCGCGATCGATTAGAGGTTGTAATACCGTGTTAGATCCGATTCGGGACTTACAAAATTATTACCGCTTGGTCGGAAATGGGATCAATCTAATTCCGGATTGTGGCTAGAAAATCCGCATATTCCTTTTTATCAGTTTTGTTTGATAACTTAAACATAGGGGGTTGACGACCATGTCCTGGATATCCTTGGATCATTACATTAGTTAATGTCCACGACCAAAGCACGGGGTGTAGGCATACGCTCGACAGATGCGAATGCTAAAATGTTTTTACCCACAAGTTGGGGATAACTCCTTCGTGGGTTCATAAGTGGTGGGTCAGTTAATCATGTCTCGGTCTCTGTACTGGGCCCCATATGTATTGACAAACATGTGAATCTATTACCAAGGTTATAAACATAACTTTCCCAAGTTATAAAAGATTTTTCGTGCCCTGTGCACTTAAATCCATTCTTAAAATGTTATCAAAATGAGTCAGTTGGGTGTATTTACTAGCGAAAGCTGACGTATTTTCAAAAGACTAAGCTTGCACGTACAATACAAAATAGGCTGGAAGCTGCTCGGCAGTGATATAAGAGGATCTTGCAAATCCTTAGATCTGCCCAAAGTCTGTTATACACTTTTTGTACATTTTACGATCCACCTGTGGATTTTCTATTACAAGCTGTCTGTATATTATTTTTCGTACTTTGAACTTTTGGTTTGTAATAGTAATTTAAACTCCAAGACTTCCGTTGTGCTGTGTTTAATTGACTATGATGTTATCAACTTACGTCACGATATTCCCCACCCAGGCCCACCAGTGTTTGGTTGAAATACGAGGTGTGACAGATTGGTATCAGAGCCAACATATGTGTCACACCCTCAATTTCCACTTACGGAGTTCTACCGCGAGACGTGTGAACAAACCAGAATCTAAGACACTAGTACGTCGAACGACTCTATATGATCTGATAATACGTTTTCCAAAATCATTTGTTGTAAATTTTAGATTACCAATATTTAGCATGAGTATCAGTTTTAAATTTTAGCGGAAGCATAAATAAGTAATGATGCGGGCGCCAACACAAACGCCAAAACAAATGAAAAATCCCCAAACAGTATTAATAAATGAGACTCTATAATGATGTCTTGTTCAATGCGTGTGCGTGCACCTAGAGCTCCTAGCGTCCTGAGAAACATGTAAAGAAACAAGTGTCAACATTAAAGATGAGTGAGTTCACAGGTTTTCATAAAATCGTTTGTTCGGTTATAGTTTGTTACTCCGTTATCCCCACCCGGGATAACTAATCAGTTCCATTATTCCAATCCCGGAATAATAAGTTGTTGCTTCCAATATTCCCAAACCGGAATATTAAGTTGTTGTTTCCATTATCCCCAACCCGGGATAATAAGTTGATGTTCCAATATTCCAAACCCGGAATATTAAGTTGTTCCGTAATTAAGTTCAATATTAATGTATATAGGTAGCTAGCCTAAAGTCATGTCACTAAGTGTTCGCGATCGAAGCTGACATTTGTGCCTCCGTTTTGCCAGGCCTATCACATGACCATGGCGATGTTAGGCCAATTATACACCCGTTGACCATACCCGGTCGGCTAGCGCGACTAGCTCGGATGGGGCTCGTCAGACCCAGTAGTACTACTCATAATTCCCCCGCTATTTAACCCAAATACTAACGATCCGAGGAGATTGTCGAGGACTTAAGTGATAAAGCTGCTTAGTGCCCACAACATTACATTAACATTAACTTAGTTACCGTTTAGTTATGTGACGTTAAATTCGTATAACGTAAAGAGTTTGAGTTTGAGAGTGTATACATGTTTCTCCCCCTGTTGTTTAAAACCGGATAAAGTTAGGGGCCGTGAACTCACCTTTATTAGCTCGGTTAGTGTGGCAAAGATGTTATAAGAGATGGGACCGCTAGTTGCGTCCTAACAAACCAATTAATTCCACGTCAGTGTGTAATCACACCAATACAAATTCCACACGCAACTTACTCACAAAGTGATACACACAAACAACATACCTAACACTCAAACATGCATGCAAGTATTCTCATATAATCATAGTGATCAAACAGCTTATCATGAACACATTCCAAATCCATGCAACACTTTAATGCATAAAATCACAAGTTAACAACTTTCTGCTTAACACTCAATTATTCAGCTGTTTTCTAGGATTTTTATAAAATAGTTCCAGCATTCTAAAAATTCCCATCTTTTTACAGTAGGTGAGATTTATACCATAGAAATTTATATAATTTTTCCAAGTCCTAAATCTTTACTAATTAGCCATAAATATTAATTCATTAAGCTGCAGTCAGATTTACCGCTTTCTGACTGCAGTCTACGGAAGAATTTATTTAAAAATCACTGATTGTCCGATTAACAAAATTCCAATTGGAGTTACCCGGAAATTTCTATACCTAGTTGCTGTACAAAAAATCATGACTCGACTCTCTACTGATTTTAAAAATCTAGCTTGATAAACAACCAGCAAAATTCCAGAATTTTAACAGCTTTACCCACTGAACTTGTTTAGCCCTTTAAAAATATCAAACGACTTCAGAAAATTATGAATCCAGCGCCATTGGATTCCTTATTCAAATCTCTACGTTCTAGACATCAGAAAATCCGTTTTTCGACACTAACGACCAAGTTACAGCCAGATGAAGCCGGCTGTAACTATTATTCAGCAGACTGTTTCAGCATTATTGTTACAATTATTTCGCACAATTCGATCATACGGTTAACCTAGGTGATTATAAGCCGATTTCTACTCATAGATTAAGACTAATAACCTATCCATGCAAACCCTAGTTCTTACTTCTAGTTATTACAAACAAAACACAGCCCATATCTATGTTCAGCTTTCAAACTCCTTCCAGCTTTCAATCTAGTATTTATAATCCGAAACAATGCAATCATCCAATGTAAACATCATTAACAAATCGGCTAGCCTAACTTCTCGTTCTTACAAACAAAACATACTTGCACTTATGACATCCGTAAACAATTATACACAAGATCATAATCAAAACAGCCGATTATTTATTCAACATATAAGACCCGAAACAATTAATCAATTAATCAATTAAGCATACATATCGTCCGAGACATGATCTTGTAATCAAGGATAACTCTAACCTTGAATAACCAGGCAGACAAACCGAGGTTTGGACAAGGAGTGTCCGGCTGTTCCAGCAGAGTCGCGACCGAAAGGATGTTGATACAGTGGGCTGTTTGATCGGCTAGAGGTGAACAAGAACTGACTTTGCGATTTGAATGAAGGTGAAGATGAAGATTGTTGCTGCTGCTGATGCGACCGAGAAGGGGCTTGTTGTGACCGTGAAGAAGGTGGGGAGCGGCTGTTTTGCGACTGATGTGATGAAGAAAAACTGATCTTGATCAGTTAGGAGGAGCAAGGGAGTTGCCGACGGCAGGTTTCTTTTAGGGTTTTGGAGTTGTGAAAGAAGTCATGCAAGAGATGATATATATAAGCGCAAAAGAGATAGGGTTGCGGTTTGGTTTAGTACACGGCCGCATGGGACTTGGGTGGTTTCGGTTTGGGTTTGGCCTTGGCCGAAACTTGTTTGGACTTGTTCTCGGTTTGGGTTTGGGCTTGATCTCGCGGCCAAAGGTTAGGGTGAGTTGGTTTGGTTTGGGGTTTTGGCCGAGTGGTTCTAGGTTTGGCATGCAACGGTTTTCCGTTTAGGTTGTTCTCGGCCGAGTAGTTGGAACTCTAGGTCTAGGTTTGATCCTTGTTTTCTTCTAGCCGAAGACTTAGGTTCAAGGTTTAACTTTGTGAACTCCTAGAGTCACCATGAACCAAGGTTTAGAACGTGTCGCGGTTCGGTTAAGTTCGTGCACGTATTAAATCTAAATATTCAATCACTAAAACAATCACACAACACACAACACACAACACGTATTCATTTAATTCGTACACGTTCGTACACATAGCACGTAATTAGATTGACACGTATTACGTTTAAGTTATCTGAAAAACCCGGGATATCACAATATGAGTGAATTTAAACACTAGCCTTCTTGTGTTTAATCTCAAACTTACACAAAAGTACATTCCTTAGACTTCCAAGTCTACGCTTTGAACTAGGATTATTCATGTCACTATTAAGTTATTATTATTGTTTTTGGTTTGATTTTTAACAGAAAAATGCTGCCAAGAGTATGAGGAAGAGGTAAAGGACCAATGAGGGGAGGATCATCTGACCATATCCCTTCACAACCCCATCACTCGAATCCTTATGAGGATTCGGGGAATTCCTGGCCACTAGCGCACATTCACCTACCCACACACAAAACTCATACCACTCATATCATTCTCACCAATCACACCACTCTCATCACTCATACCATGATGAGTTTAACCCTAACCATTATTTCAACACACCCCCAGCTGATCAGAATCAGTTGGATCAACCAACCCAATGGACGAGGACTCCGATGCAGAAATGTCGTCGTCGGGATCGCACACACATCCTATCGAAATACTAGCGATTCAACTCTTACGCGTATCGCTATATCAAGGTCCTAATGAATGGGACCAATATTGGAACCAATTCACTTTTGCTAACACTCCTTCCCATCACTCCCCAACACCTCCTGTACAAGAAGATGTTCTTATGGAATCGGTGGAACAACCTCAGCCACCACCTGAGCTACCAAGGAGGAAACGTGGAACGCGTATGTCGGTACATGTGGGTCAACAGTTGGTTCGCTGCCACCGTTCCCCAAAACCCTACCCTACCATTCACAAGGACCCACAAATGGTGGACCCTCCAATACATCATCTGTGGTGAACCGACACCACCACCTTCGGGTTTTAATAACCCTATTCCTACATATCCGGATACATCTATATATGATCCTTTTAACCCATCTACGCCGATAAATTACCAGGAAACTATCGCATGACCCTTATATGCAAGCGGTCATGCATAACGCACTTTACCTGTCTCCTTTCCCACCTGCTTATCCACCTACTAGATACCCAAGTTATGGGTACCAGTATTCTGTTGTACCTCAACCACAATCACAACCTCCGCCACCTCTTGAGGCCATTAATGAGGCCTTGGAGCGAATGAAGGAAATGCAACAACGAGCGGAGAAGACGGAGAAGAAGAAGAATAAGTTCTTCAAGAAGCTATCCAAGTTGGTTAAGGGAAAGAAGGACCAGTGTAGTCTTTTCTATTATTATGTTTAGTCCCTACGTGGACATTGTTATTTCTTGAGTCATGCATGGACAAGTTATTTCTTTTAGTCCTTGCATGGACAATTAGTTTTATTTATATTTCAAGTATTGTAATTTCTATTGTCATTTAATGAAATATTTGGAATTATATATATATGTACTCATCACTCTCAAGCGATCGTCTTGATTTTACTCGAAATTAATGATCCGCTATATAATTCCAAAAGATCTTAATGGTCTTGATTAGCCAAATGGCAAAGTCCATATTAATTGGCCAAATTATAAATGATAGTTAAGGATGAATAGCCTTCTATCATGATAGTTAAGGAAGAATTATCCTTCTATCCAGAGGTGGTGGACTATGTTCAAGCCTCCAAGTCATTAAGGTCAATGCGACCATGACTATTAATTGGCCATTAAGATAATCCTATGTTAACATTCAATTAATGTTGATACTCTTGGTAGTGTGGCTTGAGGAACCACACTAGTCGTCAAGGTAATGGACTACGTCCTAACCTTATATAGCCTATGTGATCAAATTTGATCCCGGCTAATATCATCAATGCGATGATAATAATTAAACATCCATTAGTGATGTAGTGCCTACGGCCATAATTGACATCCATTAGTGATGTAGTGCCTACGGGCCATAATTGAACATCCATTAGTGATGTAGTGCCTACAGGACCTGATTAAACATCCATTAGTGATGTAGTGCGTAAGGGCCATAATTGATATCCATTAGTGATGTAGTGCCTACGGGCCATAATTGAACATCCATTAGTGATGTAGTGCCTACGGGCCATAATTAAACATCCATTAGTGATGTAGTACCTAAGGGAAATAATTGAACATCCATTAGTGTTGTAGTGTCTACGGACCGTGATTTTACATCCATTATGATGATTTGCCTTTGAGCAATATTATGTTGTCAAATAAGACAACGACAGTTGTAACCTTATGGTTCTCTGTCCAAGGTGGTGAGCTATCGCTCAAGGCTGATAGTCTATATGATCAATGAGATCGTGACTAATATCATCAATGCGATGATTATCTATCTAACATCTTAGGAGATGTTAAGTGATCTATTATTTTGCCTACGGTCCAAGTTATAATTGTCAATACGATAATGTCAGTTGTGGTTAATATGACCCTCTGCCGAAAGTTATGTCCATAAGGCCGACGTGTCGTATTACGTCCTTAAGTGACAAGCCAATGTGTGTATTTTAATATCCTTGGATAAGGCCTATGAGCCATATTTTAAATGTCCTACGAGACAAACCTATGAGCTATTTATAATTATCATATGACAATGGCAGTTGTGACATTAAGGTCCACTGTCTAAATATATATGGACTACGTCCAAATTTAGAAAGCCTTTTATGGTCCCTTTGAGACCGAGACCAAATATAACTAAATATCTTAAAAAACATTCATTTAAAATGTTAAGCCTACAAATTGTGATTCTATGCACACTGGTTCATATAGGCAATGGATTTATATATCCAAACTTTACAGCCAATATGGTTATTAATACCATGGCTAATGTAAATTTAATTTGGTATTTAGTACCCAAACATCAGAGATGGCTAACTCAGATGAGGCGAAAAGTAGTCGTCGTGATAATAGTACTGACAAAGCTGAAAATATAGCCATCAATAATGATGATTTCCAAGCTCGCATTGATGAACTGTTGGAAAGGCCATGGAAAATGCCAAGGAAAGATTTAAGAAGTCTAGCGCTACTCGCTCCAAACCTTTTCTATTCCACCATCTTCAGCTCGAAAGGAGAGCTCTGTTCACTCATCGAATGCGAAGAGTGAACCATAGAAACTAGAATTTAATGAAAGGTCCCGTTCTTTCAAAGACGGATGTACCTATAAATACTTCGTCTCCTGTAAGGCCCGAGATTTCAATGGAGAAAGGAGAGCAGTAGAAGCCTTGAGATGGCTTGATGAAATGGAGACAATAGTGGACATTAGTGGTTGCGGTGATAAGGATATGGTAAAGTATGTATCCCAATCCTTTAAGGGTGATGCCCTAATTTGGAAGGCAATGGTCCAGTCAACAGGTAAAGTACACCTGTATAACTTGGGGTGGTCCAAGTTTGTTGACCTTGTCTAGGAGACGTACTGCCCACCTCATGAGGTGGAGAAGATAGAGTCAGACTTTCTGACTCTCACAATGAAAAATCTAGACTGTCGGAAGTATGTTTTTTACTTCAACTCCCTATCCAGACTAGTCTCCTATCTAATTACTCCTGAACCCAAACGCATTGCGCGTTTCATTAATGGATTAGCACCCGAGATTAAGGGCATGGTAAAGGCTGCTCAGCCTAGTACCCATAGGTCTACTGTTGACCTACTCTCTCTCTCTCTCACCTTAGATTTGGTGAGACAAAAGTCAGTTAGAACTGAGACTAACAGAAAAAGGAAACGGGAGGATGATAACTCCCAAAAGTTCAAAAATAGAGGAAATTTTGGGTTCAAGAAGAACCAGCACACATCTAATGATAGACCATTGTGCAAGACATGTAACCGCGGGCATTGGGGACAATGCAATGCTGACCCACAGGCTAAACCCTATGGAATTTGCAAAAGAAAAGGGCATAAGACCCTAAAGTGTAACTTACCCATAAGGACTCTTGTCACACCCCGGATTTCCAACCCTGAAATCCAAACACCAGTGGGCCAGGGTGGGGAGTATCGTGACGTAAGTTGATAACATCATTGTCAATTAAATATAGCACAACAAAAGTCTTGGAGTAAAATTACCATTACAGACCGAAATGTTCGAAATCTAAAATAATATACAAGCTTGTAATAGAAGATCCACAGGCGGATCGTAAAATGTACAAGAAAGAATACAAAACAGACTTTAGGCAGATCTAAGGATATGCAAGATCCTCTTATTCTCTACCGAGCAGCTTCTGGCCAATTTCGTATTATACCTGCAGATCAGCCTTTGGAAGATACGTCAGCTTACGCTGGTAAATACACCCAACTGACTCATTTTGGAAACATTAAAAAAATGGTTCTAAGTGCAAACGACACAAAAATCTTTTATTAACTTGGGAAAGTTGACCTTGCAATGGACCAAACGATAATAATTTACCGAATCCCAAGCCCGTATAGGGAAAATAAGTCGAGAATATTTATCTGAGCTAGTCTTCTTCTTTTATTTTTAAATAACTCAGCCGTATGCAAAGTACCAAGTGCAGATAGCATTTACCGAGAAGGCTCTAGTCTGGATTATGGCATAAGCTAGCCAATTAAATACTAACGGTCTTATAAACCGAATAGTGTACATGATCATTACGTATAACGCTTGATTAAACGATGATCGGATAGAATGTAGTTTAAACCTGACAAGTACTTGACTTGTATAATATGGCTAAAACCGTCATTTATCGACATAGTTTAAAGACTTGTTTAAAAACTAAGTTTATAACTTGGTTTAACATCCCATATAATCCTACTTATAATATTACATCAGTAGAAATTCATTTTCAAGTTCATTACCATTTAAAACCTTGTTTTATGCAAAAAGGCCATTTTCGTCAAAGATGGCATGATTATGGAACTTGCGCATAAACTTGGATTATGATTATGATCATGTAATATAACCTCAGAGGGTTATGCTACATTATATTATGATTATAATGCAACTTTAGATCAGTAAGTAGCTAATCTAAATCGGGTCAGAATCAAAAGTCAAAGCAGAAGTCAAACTTTGCGACTTTCGGTTGCGAACCGACCCTAGAACTGAAATTGACGAGCCGAACATGTTTATACATGTTCTAATAATTATTACCAACTTGTTTAAGTGTCAAAACAGGTTTCATAACATATATAAGATCAATTTATGATTTTTCCGAAAAATGGCCTGTTTGAATTTTTAATATCATACTTTGACCCGTCAATTGGTCTAGCAAATGTGATCTTCAGGAGGTGCCCTTTATATGGACTAACACCTACCTTATTATGATCACTTAGCCATGTTCATTTCGAACAATGGCTGGACCATAATGGTCTTAACCGAAAGTCAAAGCGTTTGCCGTAAAACAGTTGACTTTTGGCTATAGAAGCCTATAAACGAAAATGCAAGAGCAAGGAACACTTACAAGAGGTTCCTACAATGCAAGAGAACTAAGGTGGATGCTCCTTTCAGTTAGGAACTTCCAGAGGAGGGAGAAGAGTGATTTAATGAGAAAGGTGCAAGTTGGAATGAACACTTGAACACCTATTTATAGTTGGAGAGCTCAAAGGACGTGAAGCCAGGTGTTTAGGGGTGTAAGAAGAAGCTTACAAGTGTCCCAAAACGTGGCATAGTACTTTAGAGAAGCCATGGTTTCGGATTAAATGGTTTTGGAGTTTTGCTTGGAGACCAAATAAACTTTCTGCCGCAGAGCCTGTCTCGCGGGCCGCGAGAGACACAGGCCGGGTCTCTCGCGCCCGCGACCGCCCCTAATTTAGTTTCAAAATGTAACACTTTGACCCCTGAACTATATAAAGCTTATAAAAACCATTTTAAACACCTTTTTGGCACTTTTAGTCCTCCATAGCCAAAACTTGGCATACTCGGGATTATGCCGGACATTGTCGAGCTCTCGGTTCGTTAAAGGTCACTCAGAGGTATAAATTAACATGTTGACACTTTTAATCCCTCCATTATCCAACTTTCACATATTTACAAAATTGAACCCTCTCGTCCAACAAATGGCACGTATGAGAGTTAGGACTTCACAAAGGATCACTCACAGGCTTATTGCAAGCATGTTGATTCCGATGTCACTCAGAGGCTAATGATTTAAGCATGTTGACATATCAGTCACTCAGAGGCTATTATTTATGCATGTTGACATCGGTTCGTCACTCAGAGGCTCAACTTGAGCATGTTGACGCCTTTAGTCCTTATTGGTCTTTAATAGACTATATTAAAATACAAAACGTGTCACTATACTATTGGACACGATTTTTACAGGGTGTTACATCGTCACCCCCTTAAAAGAATTCTCGACCTCGAGATTTTATTCAAAAAGATGGGGGTATTTTTGTCGCATAGTGGACTCAACCTCCCATGTATACTCAGGACCTCTAAAAGCGTCCCACTTAACCTTTACTATCGGTATCATCTTTCTTCGGAGTTTCTTAACCTGTCGATCCTCGATCGAAATTGGTTTCTCAATGTACCTCAGGTATTCATCAATTTGAACCTTATTGTACGACATTGCTAGCGACTCAGCGGGTAGATATTTCTTAAGATTAGATATGTGGAATACATCATGGATTCCATTAAGCTCCTCTGCAACCTGAGCTTATAAGTTACAGTGCCGACACATTCGATTATCTCGAAGGGTCCTATATATCTAGGGCTTAACTTGCCCTTCTTTCCAAAATGCATCACACCTTTCCAGGGTGATACTTTTAGCATGACCTTGTCCCCTACTTGGAACTTAAGAGGTTTACCCTCTTGTCAACTTAGCTCTTCTGCCTATCCCTGGCAGCTTTGAGACGATCACGGATTTGCATAATCTTTTCCGTGGTCTCCAGGACAATCTCAGGTCCTGACAGTTGGCCTCCCCAACTTCGGCCCAACATACGGGTGTTGTACATCTTCTCCCATACAAGTCCTCAAAAGGAGCAACATTGATGCTTGTATGATAACTGTTATTGTAGGAGAATTCTATTAAGGGTAAGTGGTCACCCTAACTTCCACCTAAATCAATCACACATGCCCTAACCATGTCTTCCAGTGTTTGGATGGTACGCTCACTCTGACCATCAGTCTGCGGATGGTAAGCCGTACTAAAATTTAATCGTGTGCCTAATGATTGTTGGAAACTTTTTCAAAAGTGAGATGTGTATCTAGTATCTCTATCGGATACAATAGATACTGGCAAACCGTGTAGGGACACTAATTTGTCCACATACAACTTAGCCAATTTATCTGAATTATCATCTCTTTAATTGGCAAGAAGTGAGCTGACTTAGTCAGCCTATCCACTATGACCCAAATAGTGTCATTACCACTTTTGGTTGTAGCTAACTTGGTAATCAAATTCATAGTTACCATTTCCCATTTCCAAGTGGGAATTTCAAGTTATTGTAGAAGTCCTGACGGTTTCTAATGTTCGGCATAACTTGCGAACACGTCAGACACTTAGCTACATATGTGGCTATGGATTTCTTCAAACCATCCACCAATAATTTTTCTTCAAATCTTGATACATCTTGTCACCACCCGGGTGAACAGAGTATCTTGAATTATGTGCTTCCTGGAGGATTAGATCTCTAAGTCCTCCAAAGATCGGAACCCAAATTCTATCATTAAATCTTAGGATTTCATCATTTCCAAGCGTTAACTGATCCACAGTTCCGCCTAATCCCTCATTAGGGATATTAGCCTCTAACAAGGCTTGCTTTTGCGTATCTAATAGCTTCTCACTTAAGCTATTTCTGAGCTCAATGCTCTTAACATTAATCCTTATAGGTTTCACCTTTTCCTTGTTACTTAAGGCATCGACAACTACATTTGCCTTGCCTGGATGGTAGCGAATCTCACAATCATAATCGTTAAGTGTTTCCATCCACCGACGTTGCTGCATGTTCAATTTTTTGATTGAACAGGTGTTGGAGACTTTTATGGTCTGTGTATATAACACACTTTGTGCCATACAAGTAATACCTCCACAGTTTTAGTGCAAATACAACAACACCCAGTTCCAAATCATGGGTGGTGTAATTCCTTTCATGACCTTTAGTTGTCGTGATGCATAGGCAATTACCTTACCATTTTGCATTAGCACACGACCCATACAGTGTCGACATCACAATAGACTAACAAAGTTCTCAATACCCTCGGGTAGAGATAACACAGGAGCGTTGCTCAGCTTGTATTTAAGAATCTCAAAAGATTCTTGTTGCTATGGACCCCAATTATACTTAATATTCTTACGGGTCAAGGAAGTTAAAGGAGTGGCTATTCTTGAAAAGTTCTCAATGAACCTCCTATAATAACCAGCCAATCCCAAGAAACTACGAACCTCCGTTGGGGTCTTGGGCACTTCCCAATTCATTATGGCCTTAATTTTGGTGGGATCCACTTGGATACCACGCTCACTTACCATGTGTCCAAGAAATTGGACTTTTCTAAGCCAAAATTCGTATTTAGAGAACTTTGCATAAAGTTTCTCCTGCCTTAATAATTTTAAGATGCACCGAAGATGTTTCTCCTGATCAGCTTGATTACGAGAATAGATAAGTATGTCTCTATGAAGACAATGACAAACTTATCCAAATACGGTTTTTAGACCTTATTCATGAGATCCATGAACGCTGCTGGTGCATTTGTGAGCCCAAAAGGCCTCACCAAAAATTCAAAATGACCATAGCGGGTCCTGAAGGGTGTTTTAGGAACATCTTCACTTCTAACCTTCAGTTGTGATATCCTGATCTTAAATCTATCTTAGAAAAATAACTAGCCCCTTGAAGTTGGTCGAATAAATCATCGATCCTGGGCAGAGGATATCTATTCTTAATGGTTAGCTTGTTTAGCTCCCGATAGTCGATGCATATTCGCATCGACCGTCTTTCTTCTTCACAAAAGGATAGGAGCTCCCCAAGGAGAGGAACTAGGCTGAATAAAGCTTTCTTTAAGAGTTCGTCTAGTTGAACTCTTAGCTCATTCATTTCGGTTGGAGCTAGCCTATATGGGGCTCTTGCTACGGGTGCTGCTCCTGGTATGATATCTACTCTGAACTCCACTTGCCTATCTGGGGGTAGGCCTGGTAATTCTTCAGGGAAAACATCGGGATACTCCGAGATAACTGGTAAGTCTTCAATGCTTGGTTTAGGCTCATTGATGGTTACTTGTGCCATGTAGAACGACACAGCCTCTTCTCAAACACTTGGATGCCTTAAATAACGACACTTTGTCTGGCAATCCATAGTGTGAGTCGCCAAAGATGTTGATCATTTCACCAGATGGGGTCTTAATCTCGATGAGCTTTTTATCGCAGGTAATGCGGGCTTGGTTATGAGATAACCAATCCATGCCTAAGACAACATCAAACCTCGCCAATTTCATTGGTAAAAGAGAGATAGGGATGGAATGGTTCTTAATGGATATGGAACATCCATCAAGAATAGAAGAAGAAGTTTCTAGGTTCCATCGGCAAGTTCTATTTCATAAGTCTTATCTAGAGTTCTTACGGACAGATTTAATAGTTTACTAAACTTATGATCAACAAATGATTTATCTGCACCCGAATCAAATAACACTCTAGAAAAAATATCATTAATGGGGAAAGTAGCTGTTATGACATTATTGTCATTAACAGCTTCCTTAGCAGTTAGCCGAAAGGCGCGTGCATTCCCCTTCTTGGCCTCTCCAGGCTTCGGATTATTATTCCTTGAATTCTTAGGGCAGCTAGTTGCGATGTGCCCTTTTTCATTGCAGATATAACATACAGCATCCTTAAGATCCTTACAATCTAGGGTCTTATGCCCCCTTCTTTTACATATGCCACAAGGTCTAGCTTGTGGGTCAGGATTACACTGTCCCTAGTGTCTTCGGTTGCAAGTCTTACAGAATGGCATCACCGCCGACTTGCTTTGGTTCCCTTTGAACCCGAACCTCCCTTTATTTTTCTTATTAAATCTATGGGAGTTGTCTTCCTCTCTCTTCCTTTTTCAGTCAGTTTCAGGCTTGACTGACTTTTGCCTCACTATATCAAGGGCGAGGGAGAGAGATAGGTCAACAGCAGACCTATAGGTACTAGGCGGAGTAGCCTTTACCATGCCCTTAATCTCGGGTGCTAATCCATTTATAAAACGCGCAATGTGTTTAGATTCAGGGGTAATTAAATAGGAAACTAACCTAGATAGGGAATTGAAATCGGAAACATATTTCCGAAAATCTAGGTTTTTCATGGAAAGAGACAAGAAGTTTGTCTCTATTTTCTCCACCTCATGGGTTGGGCAGTAAGTATCCTTTACAAGGTCCACAAACTTGGACCATCCCAGATTATACAGGTATACCTTACCTATTAACTGAATCATGGCCTTCCACCATGTTAGGGCATCGCCCTTAAAGGACTGTGATACATACTTGACCACATCCTTTTCAGCACAGCCGCTGATGTCTACTATAGTCTCCATCTCATCCAGCCACTTTAAGGCTTCTACGGCTCCTTTTTCCCCATTAATGTCTCGGGGTTACAGAGACAAAAATATTATAGGTACACCCGTCTTTAGCAGAACGGGACCTATCAGCAAAGTCTGCTATCCTTGGTTCACCCTTCGCATTTGAAGAGTGAACAGAGCTCTCTTTATGAGCTGAAGATGGTGGAATAGATAGGGGTCTAGAGCGAGTGGCACTCGGCTCTCTTAGCCTTTCTATGGCCTTACTCATGGCCCCTTTCCACAGGCGCATCAATGCGAGCGTAGAAATCATTATCATTATTTATGGCTATATTTTCGGCGTCTTTGACGTTCCAATGGCTACTTTCTGCCTCATTAGAATTAGCCATTCTTCAAAGCTTTGGTTCTATATACCAAATAAAATTTCTCTTAGCCATGGTATAATAACCATATCGGCTTTTTAAACATTGGATATAAGAAAATCCATTGCCTATGCTAGTGTGAATAACATCACAACTCTTAGCTTAATATAACTATATTTGGCCTAGGTCTTAATAGGACCATCATAGGCAAATTACAATTTGGACGGAGTCCATTTATTATTAGACAGGCGATCACGTGTCACAACTGTCATAACAATTATATAGCACATAGGCTTGTCACCAAGGACATCTTAATATATGGCACATAGGCCTGCCACTAATGGACATAGGATATGGCACTTAGGCCTGTCACTAATGGACATATAATAGGGCACATAGGCACAATATTGCTAATGGATGTTTAATTATCATCGCACTAATGATGGTAGCCAGGATCAAATAGATCACATGGGCTTTATAGAATAGATCATAACCCGAAAGGGTAATACATCACTAATGGATGTTTAATCACCGCACTGGTGATACTAGCCGGGATCATATATATCACAAAGGCTATATAACTGGGATCAAATAGATCACAAGGGATATATAAAATACATCTCTAATGGATGTTCAATCACCGCACTGGTGATACTAGCCGGGATCACACAGATCACAAGGGCTTTTTAGCCGGGATTAAATAGATCACAAAGGCTATGTAATCGGGATCAAATAGATCTCAAGGGTTATATAAAATATATCTCTAATGGATGTTCAATCACCGCACTGGTGATATTAGCCGGGATCAAACAGATCACAAGGGATTTTTAGCCGGATCACACAGATCACAAAGGCTATATAACCGGGATGAAATAGATCACAAGGGTTATATAAAATACATCTCTAATGGATGTTCAATCACCGCACTGGTGATACTAGTCGGGATCACACAGATCACAAGGGCTTTTTAGCCGGGATTAAATAGATCACAAAGGCTATATAACCGGGATCAAATAAATCTCAAGGGTTATATAAAATACATCTCTAATGGATGTTCAATCACCGTACTGGTGATACTAGCCGGGATCACACAGATCACAAAGGTTATATAACCGGGATCAAATAGATCACAAGGGTTATATAAAATACATCTCTAATCGATGTTTAATCACCGCAATGGTGATTTAGCCGGGATCAAACAGATCACGAAGGCTATTTAGCCGGGATCAAATAGATCACAAGGGCTATATATAAGGTTAAGACATAGTCCATTACCTTGAAGGTTAGTGTGATTCCTCAAGTCACACAACCAAGAGTATGCACATTATTTGAATGTTAACATAAGAGGATCTTAATGATTGATTATAAGTCCCGGTCGCATTGACCTTAATGACTTGGAGGCTTGAACTTAGTTCACCACCTCTAGATAAAAGGATAACCTCCCTTAACTATTATATATTTGGCCAATATGTGGTCTGTGCCACTTGGCAATAATCAAAACCATTAAGATCTTTTGGAATTATATCAGTAGCAAAATTTTGAATAAAATCGAGACGCTCGTTTTCAAGAGGATGAATATATATATATATATATATATATAATTCCAAAGTACTTCATTAAATTTACATAAGAAATTATAATACTTGAAACAAATAAATGAAACTGATTGTCCATGCAAGGACTAAAAGAAACAAAATGTCCACGTAGGGACTAAAGAAATAACAATGTCCACGCAGGGACTACATATAATAGAAAAGACTTCACTTGTCTTTCTTTCCCTTGACTAGCTTGGAGAGTTTCTTGAAGAACTTATTTGTCTTCTTCTCTGTTTTCTCCGCCTGCTGCTGCAGCTCTTTCATTCTTTCTAAGCCATCATAATGGCCTCTAGTGGCGGTGGAGGTAGTGGTTGAGGTTGTGGCATAACCGGATACTGGTACCTATAAGTTAGATATCCAGTCGGTTGATAAGTAGGTGGGAAAGGAGACGGGTAAAGTGAATTGTGCATAACCGTCTGCATGTACGGGTCTTGCGACCACGCTTGATATTCTACCAGCGTAGACGGATTATATAGATCATATCCAGACGTGTCTGGGTTCGTGGGAATTGGGTTAGTATAACCGTTGGTGGTGGTTGAACAGCAGGTGTTGGTGTTGGTTTCCACTATAGGTAGAACATTAGAGGGTCCACCCATTTGTGGGTCCTCTTGAATGGTGGGGTAAGAATTGGGCAAAGGTGGCAGCGATCCCGACCTTTGTCCAGCACGTACTGACATACGTGCTCCCGCTTCCTCCTTGGTGGCTCAGGTGGTTGTTGAGGTTGGTCCACGGGTTTCATGTGGACATCTTCTTGAACTGGGAGTGGTTGAGAGTGATGGGAAGGTGTGTGGGCAAAGGTGAATTGATTCCAGTATTGGTCCCACTCGTTAGGACCTTGGTAGGGCGATCTGGGATATGAGTTTGAATCGCTCAAAGTTTCAATGGGATGCACATTTGATCCCGATGGTGGCATCTCCGGGTCGGAGTCCTCGTCATAGGATGTGGCTGGTCCAACTGATTTTGATTAGCTGGAGGTGTGTTTAAGTAATGGTTGGGGTTAAATTCTTCGTGGTAGGAGTGGTGAGAATGGGAATGGTGAGAATGATAGGAGTGGTGTGAGTGGTAAGAATTTTGGGAATGTGAGGGCGAGTGTCTATTAGAGACGGAACGTCTCGCTGGTTGCCATGGAGACGAATCTCCTGATTCTTGATATGCATCTGAGTTATGAGGTTGAGGAATACGCCCGATGGTCCTCCCCTCATTGGACCTTTTCCTCATCATTTTGTCCTCGTACACGTGGCGACATTTTCCTGTTAGATATCAATTTAAAAACAATACTAATAACTTAATAATGAAATGAGTAATCCTAGGTCAATGCCTAGACTCAGAAGTCTAAGGAATGTGTTCGTGTAAGTTTGAGAATAAACACAAAAGGCTAGTGTTTAATTCTCTCAAATGTTAGCTCTGATACCAACCCTGTCACACCCCGGATTTCCAACCTTGAAATCCAAACACCGGTGGGCCCGGGTGGGGAGTATCGTGACGTAAGTTGATAACATTATTGTCAATTAAACATAGCACATCGGAAGTCTTGGAGTAAAATTACTATTACAAACCGAAATGTTTGAAATCTAAAATAATATACAAGCTTGTAATAGAAGATCCACAGGTGGATCGTAAAATGTACAAGAAAGCATACAAAACAGGCTTTAGGCAGATCTAAGGATTTGAAAGATCCTCTTATTCTTTACCGAGCAGCTTCCGGCCTATTTCGTATTATACCTGCGGATTAGCCTTTGGAAGATACGTCAGCTTACGCTGGTAAATACACCCAACTGACTCATTTTGGAAACATTAAAAAATGTTTCTAACTGCAAACGACACCAAAATCTTTTATTAACTTGGGAAAGTTGACCTTGAATGGACCAAGATAATAATATACCGTATCCCAAGCCCGTATAGGGAAAATAAGCTGAGAGAATTTACCTGAGCTAGTCTTCTTCTTTTATTTTTAAATAACTCAGCCGTATACAAAAGTACCAAGTGCAGATAACATTTACCAAGAAGGCTCTAGTCTGGATTATGGCATAAGCTAGCCAATTAAATACTAACGGTCTTATAAACCAAATAGTGTACATGATCATTACGTATAACGCTTGATTAAACGATGACCGGATAGAATGTAGTTTAAACCCGATAAGTACTTGACTTGTATAATATGGTAAACTATAAGCATTATGGATTTTGAGGCTAAATGACAAGGTTAAACCCGTTACGGTTAAATTCCGTAAAATAGTTACATATACGTAACTGTGCGTATAATAGCGATATCGGGTAACCGGATAAGTCGTGGACAAGTTTCTATATGCCATTATACTGTAAATAAGTTAAAATATCAGTAGGATATCAATTTATATGTCCATTAAGGTTTTAAAACGAAACTATGCCTCATAAGGGCATTTTGGTAATTTCATACCATATAAAAAGAACTTTAATATAATTTAATGTTATAATTATAAGTATTCTGGAAAAATACTTTATTTATGACATAATATTAGTAGGATGTCAATTATATGTGTAAATTATCTTTTATGACCAAACTATGCACCGAAGGGGCATTTTGGTCATTTACACATAGTTTATAAATTATTTGGATTCTGAGTTTATAATAAGTACCTACTGTAAATATGTTTAAAATAAGTTTTAAAATTAGTAGGTAACAAGTCTTGGTCCATTAATATGGTTTGAAACCATACTATGCTCGAAACGACGCTTATGTCGTAATATGACGTCTTTAAGCGATGTTTATGAAAACTGACATTTGGATCAGATTAAAATGTTTAAAATATGTTGTTTAATATAACATATCAGTAGGTAACTGATTTACCTTGAAAATATTTGATTAAAGCTATTTTATAAGCCACAGGGGCTAAAACCGTCATTTATCGACATAGTTTAAAGACTTTTTTAAAAACTCAGTTTATAACTTGGTTTAACATCCCAATAATCATAATTATAATATTACATCAATAGAAATTCATTTTCAAGTTCATTACCATTTAAAACCTTGTTTTATGCAAAAAGGCCATTTTGGTCAAAGATGGCATGATTATGGAACTTGCACATAAACTTGGATTATGATTATGATCATGTAATATAACCTTAGAGGCTTATACTACATTATATTATGATCATAATTCAACTTTAGATCAGTAAGTAGCTAATCTAAATCGGGTCAGAATCAAAAGTCAAAGCAGAAGTCAAACTTTGCGACTTTCGGTTGCGAACCGACCCTAGAACTGAAATTGACGAGCCGAACATGTTTATACATGTTCTAATAATTATTACCAACTTGTTTAAGTGTCAAAACAGGTTTCATAACATATATAATATCAATTTAGGATTTTTCCGAAAAATGGCATGTTTGACTTTTTAATATCATAACTTTGACCCGTCAATTGGTCTAGCAAACGAGATCTTCAGGAGGTGCCCTTTATAGGGACTAACACCTACCTTATTATGATCACTTACCCATGTTCATTTTGAACAATGGCTAGACCATAATGGTCTTAACTGAAAGTCAAAGCGTTGCCGTAAAACAGTTGACTTTTGGCTATAGAAGCCTATAAACGAAAATGCAAGAGTAAGGAACACTTACAAGAGGTTCCTACAATGCAAGAGAACTAAGTTGGATGTCCTTTCAGTTAGGAATTTCCAGAGGAGGGATAAGAGTGATTTAATGAGAAAGGTGCAAGTTGGAATGAACACTTGAACACCTATTTATAGTTTGAGAGCTCAAAGGAGGTGAAGCCAGGTGTTTAGGGGTGTAAGAAGAAGCTTACAAGTGTCCTAAAACGTGGCATAGCAGTTTAGAGAAGCCATGGTTTCGGATTAAATGGTTTCGGAGTTTTGCTTGGAGACCAAATAAACTTTCTACAGCAGAGCCTTTCTCACGGGGCGCGAGAGACACAGGCCGGGTCTCTCGCGGCCCGCGACCGCCCCTAATTCAGTTTCAAAATTTAACACTTTGACCCCTGAACTATATAAAGCTTATAAAAACCATTTTAAACACTTTTTGGCACTTTTAGTCCTCCGTAGCCAAAACTTGCATACCCGGGATCATGCCGGACATTGTCGAGCTCTCGGTTCATTAAAAGGTCACTTAGAGGTATAAATTAACATGTTGACACTTTTAATCCCTCCATTATCCAACTTTCACATATTTACAAAATTGAACCCCCTCGTCCAACAAATGGCACGTATGAGAGTTAGGACTTCACGAAGGATCACTCAGAGGCTTATTGCAAGCATGTTGATTCCGATGTCACTCAGAGGCTAATGATTTAAGCATGTTGACATATCAGTCACTCAGAGGCTATTATTTATGCATGTTGACATCGGTTCGTCACTCAGAGGCTCAACTTGAGCATGTTGACGCCTTTAGTCCTTATTGGTCTTTAATAGACTATATTAAAATACAACACGTGTCACTATACTATTGGACAGATTTTTACAGGGTGTTACAACTCTAGACATAACTTACGAAGTAGAACTTGCTGACAGAACCTTAGAAACAACGTCTTCTATTCTGGATGGATGTTTTCTATCCATTAAGAGTCATTCTATTCCCATTTCTCTTCTGCCAATGAAATTGGCGAGCTTCGAAGTATCTTAGGCATGGATTGGTTATCTCAGAACCAAGCCCGCATTACCTGTTATAAGAAACTCAGTGGAGTTTAGGATTGACATCTTACCAGGAGCAGCACCTGTTGCTAGAGCTCCGTATCGGTTAGCACCGATGGAAATGAAGGAATTTAGAATATAATTAGATGAACTTTTAGAGAAAGGCTTTATTCAGCCTAGTTCCTCACCTTGGGGAGCTACTATCCTTTTCGTTAAGAAAAAGGACGGTTCAATGCGGATGTGCATTGATTACCATGAACTAAACAAGACAACGATCAAGAATCGTTATCCTCTTCCCAAGATTGACGACTTGTTCGATCAACTTCAAGGGCTAGTTACTTCTCTAAGATCGATTTGAGATTAGGATATCATCAGCTGAAGGTTATAAAAGAGGATGTTCCCAAGACTGCCATCAGGACCCGTTATGGTCATTATGAATTCTTGGTGATGCCTTTCGGACTCACAAATGCACCTGCAGCATTCATGGATCTCATGAATAGAGTCTGCAAGCCGTATCTAGATAATTTGTCATTGTCTTCATAGACGACATGCTTATCTACTCTCGTAATCAAGATGATCACGAGAAACATCTTCGGTGCATCCTAGAATTGCTAAGACAAGAGAAGCTTTATGCTAAGTTCTCTAAGTCCGAGTTTTGGCTTAGAGAAGTCCAGTTTCTTGGACATGTTGTAAGTGAGTGTGATATCCAAGTGGATCCCACCAAGATTGAAGCCATAATGAATTGGGAAGTACCCAAAACTCCATCGAAGATTCGTAGTTTCTTAGGATTGGCTGGTTATTATAGGAGGTTCATTGAGAACTTCGAGGATAGCCACTCCTTTAACTACCTTGACCCGTAAGAATGTCAAGTTTGACTGGGGTCCAAAACAACAAGAATCTTTTTAAATTCTAAAACACAAGTTGAGCAACGCTCTTGTGTTATCTCTACCTGAGGGTGTTGAGGATTTTGTCATTTATTGTGACGCCTCGCACACTGGAATGGGTTGTGTGCTAATGCAAAAAAGGCAAAGTAATTGCTTATGCATCACGACAATTAAAGATGCACGAAAGGAATTACACCACCCATGATTTGGAATTGGGTGCTGTTGTGTTTGCACTTAAGTTGTGGAGACATTACTTATATGGCACGAAGTGTATTATATAACCATAAGAGTCTTCAACATCTGTTCAATCAAAAGGATTTGAACATGCGACAGCGCCGCTGGATGGAAAAGCTTAATGATTATGATTGCGAAATTCGTTATCATCCCGGCAAGGCAAATGTCGTTGCTGACGCCTTTAGTCGCAAGGAAAGAATTAAACCTATTGGGATTAACGCCAAGAGCATCGAGCTCAGAAATAGCTTGAATGAGAAGTTATTAGATGCACAAAAACAAGCTCTATTAGAGGCAAATATTTCTAATGAAGAATTAGGCGGAACTGTTGATCAGTTAGTGCCTGGAAAAGATGGAATCCTTAGATTTAATGGCAGTATCTAGGTTCCAATCTTTGGAGGACTTAGGAATCTAATTCTCTAGGAAGCGCATAATTCAAGATACTCAGTTCACCCAGGTGGTAACAAGATGTATCAAGATTTAAAGAAGAATTATTGGTGGATGGGTTTAAAGAAATCCATAGCCACCTATATAGCTAAGTGTCTGACGTGTTCGCAAGTTAAAGTCGAACATCAGAAACCGTCAGGACTTCTACAACAGCTTGAAATTCCCACATGGAAATGGGAAATGCTAACTATGGATTTGATTACCAAGTTACCTAAGACCAAACGTGGTAATGACACGATTTGGGTCATTTTGGATAGCTGACTAAGTCAACACATTTCTTGCCAATTATAAAACTTTTAATTTTGATAAGTTGGCAATGCTATATATGGACAAAATTGTGTCCCTACATGGTGTGCCGGTATCTATTGCATCTGATAGAGATACTAGATATACATCTCACTTTTGTAAAAGTTTCCAACAATCATTAGGCACACGATTAAACTTTCGTATGGCTTACCATCCACAGACTGATGGACAGAGTGAGCGTACTATTCAAACCTTGGAAGATATGCTTAGAGCATGTGTGATTGATTTAGGTGGAAGTTGGGATGACCACTTACCCCTAATAGAATTCTCCTATAATAATAGTTATCATACAAGCATGGGCTGCTCCTTTTAAAGCCTTCTATGGGAGAAAATATAGAACGCCTATTTGTTGGGCTGAAGATGGGGAAGCCCAACTATCTGGACCTGAATTATCCTAGAGACCACGGATAAGATAATACAAATCCGTATTGTCTCAAAGCTGTTCGTGATAGGCAGAAAAGTTACGCAGACAAGAGGCGAAAACCTCTTAAGTTCCACATAGGGAACAAAGTATTATTGAAGGTATCACAATGGAGAGGTGTGATGCGCTTCGGAAAGAAGGGCAAGTTGAGCGCGAGATATATTGGACCATTCGAGGTAATCTAATGTGTGGGTTCTGTAGCTTATAAGCTCAAGCTTCCTGATGAGCTCAGTGGAATCCATGATGTGTTCCACATGTCTAATTTAAAGAAATGTCTAGCCGATGAGTCGCTAGCAATGTCACATCAAGATGTGCAAATTGATAAAAACCTGAGGTTCATTGAGAAACCAATTTTGATCGAGGATCGATAGGTTAAAAAGATCCGATGGAAATTTATACCTATTGTAAAGGTTAAGTGGGATGCCCTTCGCGGCCCCGAGTATACATGGGAGGTTGAGTCCACTATGCGATAAACGTACCCCCATCTTTTTGAATAAAATCTCGAGGTCGAGATTTCTTTTAAGGGGGTGAGGATGTAACACATCGTAAAATTCTTTTTCAGTAATATACCGACACCTGTACATGCCCTCGGATAATACCCCAAATAAGTTAGCCACTCAACTCCTCAAACATGTCCAAAAATCTAAAAAAAATTTTAAACCTGACCATAGCTTACGGTCCCGGACCATAAGCTACGGTCCAGGCTTTCTGGTTTGAGTTTATAACTAACCGTAAGCTATGGTCTGGCGACCGTAGCCTACGGCGGGCCTCTAGAACATCACTTTTACATCATTTTAACTTTCAAATAATAACCCTAAGGCCCCTAGACTTTATTATTACATTTTCCTTACATAACCAAGTCATTTTTGAATCCGAACGACTCCTGGTTAAGGTGATATCTTTTGAATCACCATTCTTGAGTATCACACATCTTCACCGAACCTTTAACCTTACTAGCTTGGGTAATTTAACTCATGAAACCATAAGTACTCGTATCTTTCACGTTTAAACTAGTAAATACTTATAAGTCGTAAAAACACCTAGTGTGACACCCGTTAACGTTCGGTTATTCGTACTCTTCTTCAATACATCTTGTGTTGAACGAAAAGACTAAGTTGTGTCATTATGTCAATGAATATAAGTCAAGGGACAATTCATGACAATCCACAAAACTATTTTTGAGGGACTAAAGTATCAAAAACCCCAAAATTTTGTCAAGATGCCACCTCTCCTATAAAATGCCACACTCTTGCAGCTCTTGACATCTTGCTAGACACTTGTGATGATCCTACAACACCTCTAACACCTGGCTTCATTTTCACACACCTTCTTGCACTATAATTAGCCACTTAGTTCACCTCATTTCCTTGCTCATTCACTCTTTCTCCTCTCTATTACACTCTTGGAAGTTCCTGAGCATTTAGGAGCTTCTCTTTGAGTTCTAAGTTTCCCTTGGATCACTTGTAAGTGTTTCATCTCTGCTCTTTTCTTTTTATAGGCTTTTAATAGCCAAAAGTCAAGAATTTTCGACCAATGCCTTGACTTTCGGTTAAGACCATTATGGTCCAGCCATTGTTCGAAATGAGCATGGCTACGTGATCATAATTAGGAAGGTATTAACCCCTTAAATGGGCACCTCCTAAGGATCACGTTTACTAGGTCAATTGACGGGTCAAAGTTATTATTTTAAAAAGTCAAACTGGCTAAATTTCATAAATTTTATAGTCTTAGTTTATATATGTTATAAACATGTTTTTGACACTTAAACAAGTTGGTAATAATTATTAGAACATGTGGGAACAGTTCGATCCATCAATTTCAGTCCTAGGGTTGGCTCGCAACCGAAAGTCGCGAAGTTTGACTTCTGCTTTGACTTTTGATTCTGACCCGACTTAGATTAGTTAACTTCTGACTTATGGTCGCATTATCATCATAATAAAATGTAGCATAACTCTCTGAGGTTATATTACTTGATCATAATCATAACCTGAGTTTATGCACAAGTTCCGCTAAAATGTCAATTTTGACAAAAATGCCCTTTTTAGCATAAAAAAGGTTTTAATCAACAATGAACTTGCAAATGAATTACCTACTGATATGTTAATTAATTAAATTTATGATGTTAATTCTGATCTAAACTGATTTTAGTATAATATCGTAAACTATACTTTTTAAATGACCAAAATGCCTTTCGGTCATAGTTTGGTCTTAAACCATAAACCACACTTATGTGTGACTTTTATTGATAAATATCACAAATTAAGTATTTTATCAGAAGTTTATACTCATAACATCAGAATACATGCAATTTCCTTTTATACGACATATAATGGTCCAAAACGCCTTATAAGACGTAGTTTAGTTTTAAAACCTCAACGGGCATATAAGTTGTTATCCTACTGATGTTACAACTTATTTAAAGTATAATGACATATAGAACTTGTTCATGACTCATCCGGTTACCCGATATCGCTTATATGCATACGGTTAAGTATATGTAACTAGTTTAGAAAATTAACCGAAACGGGCTTAACCTTATCATTTTAATCTCAAATTCTAGAATGTTAATTTTTTACCCATATTATACAAGTCTTAAGTACTTTTTGGGTTTAAAATACATTCTATCCGGTCATCGCTTAATCTAGCGTATCGTACCGTTTTTGATCCTTTAAGCTAGTCGGTCTAAGTTTAAGACATATATAAGACCGTTAGCATTTTGATTGGTTAGCTTATGCCATAATCCAGAATAGAACCTTCCAGTAATTGCTATCTGCGCTTATTTCATTTTGAATACGACTGAGATATTAAATCTTGCATTTTTAAATCAAGACTAGCTCAGGTAAATACTCTTGACTTATTTACCCTTTTACGGGCTTGGGTTACGGTTTACCGCTTGGTCTGAAATGGAATCAATTGAATGCCGGATTGTGGCTAGTAAATTCGCATATTCCGTTTTGATAAGTTTTGTTTGATAACTTAAACATTGGGGGTTAACGACCATGTCCTGGATATCCTCGGCTAATTACATTAGTTAATGGCCACGACAAAGCACGGGGTGTAGGCATACACTCGACGATGCGAATGCTAAAATATTTTCTCCCACAAGTTGGGGATAACTCCTTCGTGGGTTCATAAGTGGTGTGTCAGTTAATCATGTCTCAGTCTCTGTACTGGGCCCCATATGTATTGAGAAACTTGTGAATCTGTTAACAAGGTTATAAACATAACTTTCCCAAGTTATAAAAGATTTTTCGTGCCCTGTGCACTTAAATCAATTTTTGAAATGTTTTCAAAACGAGTCAGTTGGGTGTTTGAATAATTTTACCAGCAAAAACTAACGTATTTTCAAAAGACTAAGATGCAGGTACAATACGAAATAGGCTGGAAGCTGCTTGGTAGTGATATAAGAGGATCTTGCAAATCCTTAGACTAAGATGCAGGTACAAAAAAGCCTCATTAGGTGGCAGTTTGAAAATGGACAATTTGATGGCCCATTTCAAAGCATACACCAAGGTCACAGCTGAAAAGGTAAAAGTGAAAAAAATGCGAAGTCGACAAAAGGCTAAGGTTGAAGGAAGAGGCAGTAGAAAGAGAGGATGGAAGATCATGACAACCGGTATCAACACGTATCCGAAGGAAAACCGCGATATTATAAGAAAAATGAAGGAAAGATTAAAAAAGTTGGAGTTCGTAGGTTTTTTTAAAATATAAGCAATCTAATATTTTTTTTAAGTTAGGATATTTTTAAAATTAGTTTATATTTTTAATTATCAAGTAATGTAATGTTTTTAAAGTTATCTAATGATTTTTATAAGTTATGTAAGTTTTAGTTATTAAGTTATTTAATTTTGAAAAAAGGGGAGATTCATCCTCCACACCCTTGCACCATCCCTTGAGGACCAACCCCCTTCAAGGATGACAAGGCAGATGATGTGGAGGCTCATCGCTTGAGGATGGGGCATCACCACGCGCACTAGCCTTATAAAGTATATAGTAATATTTAAATCCTTTAGTTTTAACACACATCTTTTAGCGTTTAAATCTTCAACAACCCGTTTAAATTATAGGTTGTTGAATAATTTTTTAGGGTGAAAATTTATTGATAAGTATATAATACAATATTAAAATTGAAGAAAAGATTTATTAAGATTAATTGAATGATTTATTAGAATAAGTAGAGGGGTATGGTCCCAAAAACCCTGCGCCTGTGTAAGGAACCATACCCTAAACAACAACACACTACAAGAATAACCTTGCGCGCAATGCGCAACGGTACACCACTCTTGGAACCAACAGTTGCCTAAGAAACCTTGCACGCAACGCGCAATGGTATTGTAACCTTGACACTAATAGGTCGCAAAACGAACCTTGCGCACACTGTGCAACGACAAGTTAGACCTAGAAATACAGGTCACACAACGAGCCTTGCGCATACTGCGCAACGGCAAGTTAACCTAGAAATGTAAGGTTACACATGACCTGGAAACTTAAGTCGCACAACGAACCTTGCGTACTTTGGTGCAACGGCAATTAGACTTAGAAGCGTAGGCCCTTGACCCTGCGCGGATCAAACAACCCTCTAGCGCGAAGTCCTAAAACCTTGCACAAGGCCAAGACCAACATGGTACGTCTTGAGAACAAAGGGACAACCCCTACAACTCGACGTTGGCCAAAAAGCACTGAAAGCCACGCGAAAGGGAAAATCACAAAGGGGGTTGACTACATACAAGGGTACAAAGTGGCAGAGCTGTGACCCATGGTCACTTGACAGGTTGTGTCAGACTGCGTCGCATGAACTATAATATAGAGGCCAGACTGTACACCAACCAAACTCACACCAGTGACTGTCACATATTCTCCACTTTGGCTGATGACAGGTTTGACACCAGGGACAACTGCCATGACACGTGGCTCCATTCAACATCCTACAAAGCACACGTCCTGCCAGAGATCATTAATGATCTATGCAGAGGGATAGAACGGATATCCCTGGTCGTCTGGGCGGCCCAAGGCCTACAGCCCATCTCTTAAACACACCTATCTTTGGTTATAAAGTAAGGGTCATACCTCAAGGTAAAACCATCTATTGACATACGAGTTTACTTATTGCATGCTACTTTGAGCTTACTTGCTTATTACTTGCAATCACAAATACTTATTCTCACGCTGAAGTGTGGTCATGCAGAAAACCCTCCCCCTTTTTCTCGTGACGAGGCTAACGGCGTTGCTAGTTTTGCAGATTAGCTTGAAGTGAGATCACCCAGAAGAACGAACGAGAGACAACCTTTCATGAGAAAGATTAGGCTGTAACTAAGATATCTCCGATACCTCTCGGTTTAGTCGGTGTTTTTCCTCCGCTTTTTTACTCACTTTTACATCTGTTTCTCGTTTCGTTTTTCTCAAACCTCACATTCAAATGGCTGATTTTCCATCAAACACACCATGAGGTCCTTAGGCTGAAGGCAAGAACCCAGTTCATGCCTCTCGACCCGACGGACAAGTGGAAGAAGGTTCTTCCGGGAATGTCGGTACTCACCACAACTGCGGTCGTGTGAAAATCCCGGTAACTTCCAGAGTTCAAATGGAGACTCCCTTCATACCAATCAAGTCGGTCTTACCCTCGGGCGAGACTCTGATGTCTTGGTACATCAAGTCTCAAACAGCGCTGAATGTTTTCTACGCGCAACTCTGTGCGCAAATGAACACTCCCTCTGGGTCGATGCAACCACCAACTACTCACGTGCATGCTTCGCCTGCACCACGAGTACTCAGCTATGACTCGTCGGCTGGAGCAAGTGTTCTAACACAACTCCGTACACGAGAGACGGATACTCTCAGTCGTTGCTTAAACATGAGTCTCACACTCATAGGAGAGCGTCAATCCACTCACGGCTAGGCCCGCGTCCTCTAGAGGGGCGAGACACCCAGCTTGAGGAGGATCGAACATATGGCGAGGGTGATAGCGCCAGTGTATTTCACCGGTTACCAAAAGATCATGTTGCTTATAAGTCTGCGCCACGGGCTGTTTACAACCTAAAGCAGCCGAACACTCAAAGTTCATCAAGAAGATTGCGCTCGCACCACTGGAGCGCACGAAACTTCCCTCCAACATGGGAAAGTACAATGGGTTGACATACCCAGATGATCACATGTGCCTCTTCACCGGTTCTGGAGTAATCAGAGGCTGGACACTGCCCATGTGATGTGACTTGTTTGTTCAAACTCTAACAGGCGCTGCGCGCCTGTGGTTTGACAACTTACCCACGGGTAAGCTTGCATCATGGAACAATCTCAAAGACAAGTTCCTGATGCATTTCAGCCAGCAACGGCGATACGTCAGAGATTCATCTGACGTCATGAACATCTGGCGGTATGATGACGAAAGTCTCGAAGACTTCATCACCCGCTACAATAAAGAGGTGTTGGAGATTGGGGATATGCACGAAGACCTGATTCGTGCACAGTTCAAGTATGTTGTCCGCTGCGACGAGGTGATCAAAGTCTTGTCGGGAACTACTGGCCTCCCAAAACGCTTGGCGAAATTAATGGCGGCAGCAAAGGTCTATGCGCAGACGGAACGCAACCTAAATAACAGCAGACCTCCCCTACCGCAATACCACCCCTAAGACATGAGCAAAAGTTTGGGAAAAAGAATAAGAGTTGGAGGGAGCACATCCAGAACCCTCCTTACTCACCGGTCGACGCACGCACGACCATAAATAAAATTGCTACCCAGAGAGAAATCAAGCAGGATTATCGCGATCGTTAGTGGACACCAGTGACGAAAACACCGGCGGAGGTGCTCAGCATCGAAGATCACCAATTCAAACACCCATCGCCGATGCGCAACAAAAACGGTCAAGACCCCAACCTTTTTTGCGATTATCACAAAGATACGTGGCATACAACAGACAACTGTATCACCTTGAGCATGGAGATCGAGAAGGCGCTGAAAAGTGGGAAGCTCACCCACTTACTTCAAAACATGCACAAGGAGGTGCGCAAGATTACTCGAGGCGGAGAAGTCCTGAGTAACAAGAAGATGAAGGCATCTGTTCATATGATCCAAGGTGGCCCTTCACGTAAGCGCGACCATCAGAAGAGTTGCATGCCTCACTAGTGCGAGCAACAGCTCATCTTCCCCGTAGTCCCCGGGGGCCCGCAAGAGGACCGTCAAGTCGTGATAACTGGAATCTTTGGCTATTATCGCACTGATTACATGTTCATAGACCCGGGAAGCTCTATGGACATCATATATGAACAGTGCTTCAAACAACTGGAGCCAGAAGACAAGGTGTGCTTGGAGCCGGTGGATTTCCCACTCGCTGGTTTCTGCAATGAAGACGTCTTTCCACTGGGCCAAATCTCTTTTCCGGTAACTCTTTCCGATGGGAGACACTCGCGCACAGTCTCGGTCAACTTCATGGTCATGCCCGCGACTTCGCGCCATGACGTGTTGCTGGGTCGGCGCGCCCAAAGAGAGTTCAGCATGATCATTCCACTCCTCATGCTGCCTGCGGTTTTCCAACAGAAACTGGGGTGGCCACCATGTACGCGAGGAAGGAGATCACGTTCATCGAAGAGGAACCACCATGAAGCTACCAAAGTCATCATCCAATGGTGAGCCAGAGAAGTGGGTACTAAACAAGAAGTACCCGGAATAAACAGTGCTGTTAGGACCTGCCATGATCCCCGCAGTCAAGGCGTGATTAAAACTATTTTTGTTCCGCAATGTAGATATTTTCGCTTGGTCGCCGGCGGATATGATAGGGGTACCAAGGGAAATTGCTGAGCACACGCTGCACACATTCCCTACAGTTCAGTCTATCGTTCAAAAGAAGCACAATTACGGTCCTGAAAAGACCTGCGCACTAAACGAGCAAGTTTCAGAGCTCCTCTAAGCCGACATCATCAGAGAAGTACGCTATCAGACATGGGTAGCCAACCCAATCATAGTCTAGAAGCACAATGGTAATTGGTGCATGTGCGTCGGTTTCATGGATCTAAACAAAGAATGTCCCAATGACTGCTACTCCTTACCCGAAATCAACAAAAAGGTAGACTTCCTTGCTTCATTCAGGTGGAAATGCTTCCTTGACTGCTACAAAGGCTACCACCAGATACAAATGAAGAAAGAGGACAAGGATAAAACCACATTCCACACTGACAAGGGAATCTTTTGCTACACAAAGATGCCCTTCGGATTGCGCAAAGCATGAGCCACCTATCAGCGTTTAATGGACCATGTCTTCGGGGACGACATTTGCAAAACCGTAGACGTGTACATTGATGACCTTGTCATCATGAGCTCGGATGAGGAGAAGATGCTGACAAACGTTTGGAAAACGTTTGCATCCTTGCACAAGACAAACCTGAAGCTGAACCCCAGCAAGTTCTCGTTTGGAATGGAAAAAGGCAAGTTCTTCGGATTCATCGTCACGTGCGATGGTTTTAAAGTCAATCCCGAGAAAGTGGAAGCGATTCGGCATATGCCTTCCCCCTCGACCATCAAAGAAATGCAACGGTTGGTGGAGCGATTGGCTGCGTTGAACAGGTTCTTATCCAACCACGCGATGAAGTCCTTCCTATTCATCAGCACTTTAAGGAATTGTGTCAAGCAGAACAAGTTTCAGTGGACTCCGGATGAGGAGAAAGCTTTCACACAAATGAAGGAGTGGTTGATTCAACTGCCTACGCTCACGGCACCGCAAAAGAACGAGCCACTGATTCTTTACCTTTCTGCATCAGATATCGCTCTGGGCGCAATATTGTTAGTAGAGCGTGTAGGAGTTCAAACTCCAATCTACTTCATCAGCAAAATGCTAACTGACCCAGAGACAAGATATCCTATGATGGAAAAGCTTACTCTAGCTTTAGTCCATGCATCCCGCAGGTTGCGTCGGTATTTTTCCAGCCATGTGATAACAGTTCTCACGAACTATCACTTAGGCTAAATTTTGTCTAAACCGGACATATCTGGCCGTCTGGCAAAGTGGGCGATTGAGCTTGGTGGACACAACATCATGTACAAACCATGCCCAGCAATAAAAGGCCAGATATTAGCAAATTTTGTTACAGAAGTACCAAGCAATAAAGCGCAAGAGTGTGAAGCTGTAAAGAACCCAACGCCAGTTACAGACGACCGCGCATGGATACTTCACACAGACGGCGCATCCATTGATGATGGCGTAGGGGTAGGTCTCCGCCTAATAAGCCCCGACAACCAAGAATTCACCTACGCCATCAGGTTGGATTTCAAAAGCACGAATATTGAAGACGAGTTCGAAGCGTTTTTGGCAGGCCTTCGGTTAGCCATCAAAATGGGGGCAAGGAATTTGGAAGCACACGTCGATTCCCTTTTGGTCGTCGAACAGATCAATGGTCTATATGAAGCAAAGGGCGAAACGATGATCTTGTATCTTGATCAGGCGCAAGCCTTAATAACCAAATTCCAAAGCTTCAAAATAACCTATGTTAACCCGAAGCGAGAATAAACATGCCGACGCGCTCAGAAAATTAGCCGCTACAAGATTCAAGCACCTTGCGCGTGAAGTGCGCATTGAGGTGCTCAAGAACCCTTCTGTTCCTTTGCGTCAAGTAAACATCATCGAAATGGGGGCTCTTTCATGGATGTCTCCCTAATCATGTTCTTGCAATATGGGACCCTCCCCGAAAATAAAGGGGGAAGCAAGGAAGGTCCAGAACAAGGCACTCAACTAGAAATGGCGGAAGGATCCTATACTGAAAGTCATACCTTGGACCGCTCCTCCGCTGCATTGACCCGCAAGACTCGCACTTCTCCTAACCTCATAAGAGTACTTTCTTACAACGGGAAACTCATCTCAAAGAACAAAATCTGTTTAACCAGCACTTCTCCTAACTTAACTTTGTGATTAGTGTGGATATGTGCAAAGTTTTAAATGGGACCCGCGAAAAACCTAAGATTCTCGAAGAACTGAAAGTCCAGTTTGTGAAAAACCTGGACTCGTACGAAATAGAGATCATTCGTACGAACCATTATGCTTCGTACGAATGACCTTTGGGTTTTGTAGAAATCAGTTCTTCGTACGAAGCTAAGTTATTTCGCATGAGTATTTTGATGTGGTATATAAGGTGTTGAAGTTCTTTGGTAGAACTTTACTTTCAATTTGCTCACGTCATATTTACACCTCCCTTCAAGTTGTTTTTGATTTTTTAAGGTATACTTAAAATGTTTGGCATACTTTGACGTTGAACAACTTAAACATTATCTGACCATGTGACTTTGACTAACTTGAATAACAAAATTTAAGCGAAGAATCATTTTAACCGAAAAACAAGTAACTTCCTTTGAAGTTGCTTGTACGAACTAGATTCTTACAAATGAAACATCATTCGCATGGATAACTCATCGTTCGTACGAGTTAGCTATTGTACGAATGAATCAGTTTCTTGTTTTAATCAAAAGTTCGTAAAATGGGTTGTTCTCATACAATAAATTGTTATTCGTATGGGTTCAGTAGTTCTTTATTCAGGGAGTATATACATACAAAAGGTTTTGAATAAATTTTTTTGTGTATATTCCCTAATAAATTTGTCTTCTTATCCTGGTTGTTATATGTGTACATAATGGAACAAAAGGAACATAAAAGAAAACCCGCAACAAAGAGAACTGACAAGTCAGAAGTGGAAATTATGCGGAACCTAGATATAACATGGTGGCCTACATGGATCAGGAAGATAAATTTGCTGAGTACAATGGTGTAATGAAGTTTTTGCGTGACTCAAGGATACATTATGCTATCACGCACAAGACTACAGTATACAAGACGTTGATCAAGGAATTTTGGGATTCAACTAAAGTTGTTGAAGTGAATGGGAAGGAACTTATCCACGGAAAGTAAATGACTTGAATGTAGATGTGACTGTTGAAACCCTTAACTCAGTATTACAACTTGGTAATTATCCTGAAGCTCCATTCTCAGTGTCGTTGAAGTGTCAACGTGGATATTTGGTTAGAATGAAATGTGTTGGAGATTTCCTCGTGGGACAACTAAACAAACATGGTTGCCACTCTGATACAAATTCTTTCTACATGTTTTAATTCAGTGTTTGAGCAACAAACGAAGTGGTTATGACATGGTAAATAACGACTTGATTAGAATGATGGTAGCTTTGTCATTGAACAAACCGTTTAGTGTTTCAAAGTATATTTTTGCAAACATGAAGGAAAACCTGAGAAGAACCGGATATGGTGTAAACAAGTTTTGGATGTATCCTCGTTTTATCCAAATGATTCTGAATGTGCAACATCCGAATCTTCCAAAGAACAACAACGATGTTTTAAAAGTTGAGGTTATGATGGAACATTCGTTGAAGATCTTTAGAGGTGTAGCAGCAAAACGTTACAAGGAAAGCACACCTCCTCGTAGATTGATCGGTTTTCTGGAAAATGATACATATGTTGCACCAGAAAACGACAAGTGGCCCATGATGACAGTGATTCAGATAATGAGGAACCAACCTTGAAAAGATGATCGAAGATAAGTTTGGTCATAAAAAAGGAAAGGGTAATAATGATGACGGTTATAGTGTTGGTAATGATGGTGCAAGTGAGCCAATTGCAGATGTCCAGCCTACTATTACAGCAGAGGAGTCTGAACCTGTAATGATGGAATCTACTACAATTCCTGAACCACAACCTTCAAATACCACAACAGCTGAAACACCTTCAGCTGCAGATACTCCAGTACAACCGCAACCTACTACTTATTCAGCTCAACAATCCCAATCTACATCTCATCAAAAAACAAAAAGAAACAGTCGTTTGTTCTCTAAAATGGAAAAGGATGAGAAAGTGGAATTTATGTTCTCTCAGTTGCAAGCTATGGCAATCCAGATTAACAAGCATTCAGAATTTATATCTTCAAATCGGAACACAGTTGTTAAACAACAGTTGGAGATAAATTATTTGAAAGAGACTGTTAGAAAATAGGATTCTGAAATTGCGCAGTTAAGAAAAGAAAATGAGTGACTGAAGGCTGCAGATGCTGAAAGAGCAACTCAGCTCAACAGATGAGAGCAGCTGATAACTCTCGGGGAATTGAGATAAATAGGCTGAAAGAACATAGTGCGGTTGTACAACGATCTGCGGAAATATTAGCTGCTAAGCATAACGACTTGAGAGAATGGTATCATTCTCGAAATGCTACACTGGTTGAAGGCTTTAATGGTATTAAAGACGTGTTTGAAATGAGCAGAAAGAGGGTGAACATTCTGTGGAATGATAGATGCAAATCGCAGGAGATCAAGCGAAAACATGATCAGGTTAGTGAAGACACTGGCAATCCTGATGCTGCGGCCTCATCCTCACAATCAAAAGTTCTGCTTCAACTCCAGTGGTAGAGTCTAATGCACAGCAGATCGTGACCGATCTAGTTACCTCCAGTGATACTCAAGAGGAAATAGGAAAGGTATAATGTTTTTGGAAAGTTTTGAAGACCTGATGTTCTATCAAAATTGAATAGCAGATCTTTAGGGGAGTTTGTTGATACTCCAGGCCATTTATATGAAGACCAAAGACCGAAGACCGAAGACCAAGAATAGCCAAGGGGGAGTATGTTGATACACTTTTGTGTCTGTCGCTTGTTCTTAGTTAAGTCTGTAATTGTACAGTCTTTGTTTACAGTGTCTGTATAGTTTGGTCGTGTCGACCAAATCAAGATATCCTCCTATCTTGGTTTAGTATGACATTTAGTTTGTCTGTGTTAAACAGTTGCATGTGTACATACTGTTGAGTCTTGTGTACGTCATGTCTGTGGAACGTTCTCCAAGAAATACACTTTGTGCGAGTGGACATGCTTCGTACAAGCAAGATGTTGCTCGTACAAGCCATCTACCATTCGTACGAACAATTCCCTCTAAACAAGTATCATACTTGTTTGTACGAGCTAGTTGATGCTCATTGGGACCAGCTTGTTTGTACGAGTATCATTGGAGTAGTTCTTCGTGTCTTTTGGTGTTTCATATGTCCAGGAGCATTACACACAACTGTTGCTGAGAATGGACACTATATAAGCATACATGCACTCCTCAGTGTAAGGTTACCTGAGTTAGTCGAGTTGAGCGAGTAACCAGCTAGAGAGAGAGACATAAGAGCACAGAGAGTGTTGCACGAGTCTGTATGAGCATTGTTTGTATATGTTTGTACTAGTTCTCTTTAGTTAATCAAGATATTGAATCTTTGGTTATCATGTGTTCTTACTTTGCTTTGGTTTGCATTCTTACAGGATTCCGCAATCGTATTTGTGTTGTATGAAAAAGGAAGCAGGTTTATGTTGATCCTCCAAGTGGACCTACAATGAACGCCGCTACTATTGGCCTTGCATGCACTTAGATACAGTTGAAACGTTGCGAAAGTGCGCATCATGCCAGCGCCATGCACCGAAGACATTGTGCCCCAAGAATCCATTGATCCCAGTGACAACAACATGGCCCTTCCAACAATTGGAAATCGATTTGGTGGACCTTTCCCAGATGCCCCAGGCGTGGTGAAGTTCATAATCGTAGCCGTTGATTACTTCACCAAGTGGGTAGAAGCAAAACCCCTTACATCCACCACAGCAACTGTAGTGCGCAAATTTAATTGGGAGCATATCATTTGCCGTTTCGGGCTACCCCTGTGCATAGTCAGTGATAACGGCCCCAACTTTGTAGCTGAAGAACTACAACGGTGGATGGAAGAGATGCATATCGAACATGTCTTCACTTCGGTCACGCATCCCCAAGGGAACGACCAAGTGGAAAGCATAAACAAGAGCATCATCGAAGGGATCAAGACAAGACTAGGAACGGCACGGAGAGGCAGGGTAGATGATTTACCAAGTATCCTTTGGGCTCATTGAACAATGCCAAAAACTAGCACAGGCGAAACTCCCTTCAGCCTAGTGTATGGGATGGAGGCAGTGATCCGCGGAAATAGGCCTCTCATCACCGCGCATGCTGGCTGTGCAAAGCCAGAATAATGAAGACGAGCGCAGACTCGACTTGGATCTCCTAGAAGAAAGGCGTGAAAGCGCCGCTATCAACGAAGCAAAGTACAAGTCTAAGCTCGAGAAATACTACAACGCGCGAGTCCGCATATGTACCTTCCTACCTGGCGAATTTGTTCTACGCGACAACGAAGCGTCTAACGCTGAAAGTCCTAGAAAACTCGCACCTAAGTGGGAAGGCCCTTACATTATCCATAAAGTCCTAGGAAAGGGTGCTTACACCCTCAAACATTTGGATGGCACAAACATTCCTAGGACCTGGAATGCACAACAGCTACGGCGGTGCTACATGTAAATTAGCAAACCTATTATCTTATTGTCTACTCTTTACATGGCTCTTATGCCTTATTGTTAATAAAGACAATGGATACATGAATTTTCTTATAAAGATGTTTTGTTACAAATGCGTGAAACCACTTTGGGTCTACGAGAAAACACCATGGTACACAATGATTCATGACAAAAATTCACTACCTACTGCATGCGCATGGGAGGGGATGTTCATACAAGAGTTCCTTATCAGTTTTATTCGCTCAACCTAAACAAAGTAGTCATGTTCATGAAAATATTGTAACTTGAAAGAAAAACATTCCATTGAAAAGATAAAGATGTGTACAAGCATGCGCAGCACGCGGTTATATTCAAGATGTTACATCCAAGATATTACAATCAGAATCCTACACTATTCTTCACTCCTGCGGCCTCGGCTTCATCTAGAAATATATCTTTCAGGTGATCGACGTAGTCATCATGTTGGAGCGCCTCGCTCACTAAATCCATAACAGGGAGCTGAAGACGGTCATACTCCCGCTTGGCATGGGAGAAGGCAGTTTCGATATCGACTCCATGAGTGGTAGCTTAGCTAGTATCCCATTGTATGTCCAGCGCATGAGTGACATGGTGTGTACACTCAGCTAGCCCTGCGCGTAGCCATCATGGCACGCAGTGACCATCAGCTTGGCAACTGCGTTGTCCAACTCCGCCCAATTAAGGATGGAGTTTGCGATCTACAATACAAGAACAGTAGGATTAGAATCAAGACAAAGCGATCAAATAACAATGGAGAACTTACATTGACAACTCCATGCTGTTGCATCTATAGCATGTTGTTGGCCAGCGACTCTACCAGACACTCGAAGATGGCGCAGGCGGCTTTAGAATCTTCAAGTTTTTTCTCGCCCGCACCCACCTTGGCTTCCGCCGATCGCAGCCTCTCCTTATCCCCAGGTGCCTGCGTTGTAATTTAGCCTTTTCCACCAAGGCCACCTGGAGATCCTTCTTCGCGCCCTCTAGAACGGCGTAAGCCTCAACCTGCTTATATGCACAACAAGGTTACTCTGACAACCTATTAGTTATACAAAAAAAATAAAGAAGGGAAAATATTTCACCTCCTTCTACTCATTGCGCTCGCGGTGCACCCTGACCTCCACGGCCGCAGCAGAAGCTGCCTCCCTCTCCTTCTTCATTCGCTCAACCTCTCCACGCATCCGGGCCACCTCATCCCTTAAAGCTTTTTTCTCGTTATTATCTCTTTCACAAGCTTCCCTCCACAGCTTGCGCTCCTCCGCAAGCGTGGCAGCGGAGCTTTCGGCCCTCTTCTTCTACCCCGACACGGACCACTCCTCGGTCCGTTGAGATTCGGCAAATTTACTTTGTCCGCCTCTAGCTCTGATTTTTGCGCAGCCACTTGGGCTCGCTCCTGGACCAGATCTGCTTTGGCAGCTTCAAATTTTTCTTGCTCTTTGTGCATGCTCCGCCATTCCCGGATAATCTTGGGTGTGATCGAGGCGGAGCTAGCTGCTGCTTGGAAGAACGCGTAGTATGTTTGTTCATGACCTTGTTCATTGCGCGCGGGCATCTCCGCTGGGAGGAAAGCCCCCTTAAATCACTCACGGCACGCCGGCCAGTGAGAGAAGTCATCTCCCTTCTTCAACTTCCACATAGGGGCGTGGATCTCTTCAGCACGACTTCATGATATAACCTGTAATAATAATCACCCGGGTTTTGTCCGGCGGATTGGGGACCCTTCGGCGGAAGGGCTTCTACCAGATCCTCCGACCTTACCCCCGGGTGTCGGCTCGGCTGCATGAACCCATGGGGAGCATTTTCCTCAACCACCTCCTCATCACCGGCAATCATAACCATAGGTTTCGTCTCCACCCCCTCAGCCTCAACACCTTCACCAACAACTTCCTCCACAACCTTCTCAGGCACGACAGCCTCAACCTCCACTTGCACCTCCGCCGCCTCGGCAGTTGGCTCCCCACCCTGTGCGCTTGACGCCTGCGCTGTTTCAACCACAGGTAGGGGCATTGGAGTATCAATGGGCGCGACCGGAGTGGTGGCGCAACAAAACTGTTTCACTTCCCCGTGCAAGAAGACAAACAGTTAGACAAATACAACAGGAAAGAAGGCGGTATAAAAAACAAGTCAACAGATGTCTACCTAGGGAAAGTTTGGCGGCAAGTGCGTCTAAGCTCCCACGCTTCCTTATAACGCTCTTTGCAGCCTTTTTGGAGGGCAGCGCGAAGATATCACTCTTGGAGCCCCTCTTGCTTGAGGGGCTCCGGGCTGGACTCGACCTCCACCGGGTCGTCCGGGTTAGCAGCCGGAATCACCACAGGCTCCGGCTTTGGCTTTTCAGACCTACTGGCGCAAGACCCTCCAAGGAATCAGAGACTACTACATAGTCTTTCCAATTGTCTAGCACATTACACATACCTTTGGGGGGGTCTGCCCTAGGCTGAGCTACCTTCTTCTCCGCCACCGTGCTAGGCCCCGCGTGCCTTTTCCTTTTAGGATCTGGGCTAATACCCAAGTTCTTTAAAGTGCCTACACAATGGCGCAACACAATAAGTGATCTGCAAAGATGTAAACACTTTAAAATATGAAGGCTTACCACTCTCAGGCGAAGGGGCCAACAAATCTTCATTCTTGGGAAGATAAGGGTTCCCCAAGATTTGTGCGTACCATGTGGGCTCCTCCGACCCAAGGGCGATGTTCTCTATGTGCCCTGCTCCCTTTGGAAAGCCACCACATACAACGCCACCCCTGCAAAGAAAACATATACAGTTAGTCTACGCACAAGGCAAAATTAAGAAATAATAGACGAAGACAAAGGTACTTACTCCTCTCCCCCTCCATAATAAGGGCTTCTCCCGGCGTTTGGGCTTCCATACTAAACTCATACCCGCCGCCACCAACGCCCTCTCCGGCAGTTGGACCGTTAGGATATCCTTCAAGTCCTTATACCAAGGATCTCCTTCAAGTCCTTATACCAGGACTCCATTACCGGTACAGGAACGGTCTCAACGACGATATCCTCAACCCCCGGAAGTTCATCCGGAGGGGTATAACACCGGCCTTTATGTAAAAAAATTGTTTTCCAATCATGGAAAGACTTGGGGGGAGAGAGCAAAATTTTCTTCGCCTGAATACGATGCTGAAAAGAATAAAACCCCATGGAGCAATGCAGTTGATAAAAAATCCTAAACCGGTCAACGGTTGGGTAATACCCATCGACCGGCACAGAAACTCAAAATGCTTGATCCTCAACATCCCCATCAGATTTATTGGGAGATGTGGATCGGTAGAAGTTCAAAGTCTCAAGAAAAACATTTGGTGGCTGGTAACCGGAAGTTACCGTCAGTAAAAAAATCAAAGAATAAAGTAATGTAGCCGGCCGGAGCATCGGCGACAGTCTCTCCGTCAGCCGGATACTGGGCATCCCAGTCCTTAGGGAACCGGTAGCCAGAAATCAAGCGTTGGAAACTGGCCTGGTTCGCCAACAACGAGGTCGAAGCCTCCGCTATGGACACGGTTTCGGGACCCCTGGTCGCCATGGAAATCACAGAAGCAAAGAAGATTTGAAGAAAAGAAAGAAAGAACACAAGAACTCAGAGAAGAATTCAGATAATTTTTAAAGAAAATGTTTGAAGGCGTGAATGGAACCCTAGACGGTTTCCCCTTATTTATACCCATCGCATTTAATGCGATGTGGATCTGTGAAGCACTTGCCGAATTAACAACCAATCCGCGCAGGACGAGTGGCAGACAAGTGGCAACTGACGGTTGTCACGTGCATGTGGACAACATTTTCTTTGCCACTTCATTAATGAAAGAGAGGCTGCACTGTTGACAGCATGCCACAGCTGTCAAACGTCACCTCCAGAGCACCCTTTTTCTCACCGACCCGCTTGTAACATCAGCATGACAGAGATTCAGATTTCAAAGACCTCATCATGAGTAAGGGTTTCCCTCACACAGGTTTTCTCCAACCCATCTTGAATTTTTACCATTGAAATAAGCGCCCATCTCCTAAACACACCTATCTTCGGTTATAAAATAAGGGTCATACCTCAAGGTAAAACCATCTATTGACATACGAGTTTACTTATTGCATGCTACTTTGAGCTTACTTGCTTATTACTTGCACTCATAAATACTTATTCTCACGCCAGAGTGTGGTCACGGAGAAAACCCTCCCCCTTTTTCTCGTGACGAGGCTAACGACGTTGCTAGTTTTGCAGATTAGCTTGAAGTGAGATCACCCAGAAGAACGAACGAGAGACAACCCAGAAATATTAGGCTGTAACTAAGATATCTCCGGATACCTCTCAGTTCAGCCGGTATTTCTTCAATAAGGATAAAGATAGGTGAAATCCATGTATTAATTATTTTGGAGGTTGAAGGAGAGAATAAAACGTAACATTAACTGAAATAATCTTAGACTATTGAATAATTTTTTAATATGAAAATATATAAATATATAATATATAATATAATTTTAAAAATATTCAAAATTAGAAAAAGTTTTTAAGGTATTTAAAATTATTATTAGAATAAAGATAAAGATAAGTATAATCCATATATAATATATATGTGTATAAGGTCACTAGCATTTGCCATCAAACATTCTAAGCATTCTAATCCTTCAACTATGTAAAAGTATCACTTTTACATCATAAATTCATTTAAGAAATATTATTTTCACCCCTCTGAACTTTTGATGAAGTAAAAAAAATATACTACTTTTTCACGTGCATTTTTTTATATATGTATCGGTATAAATTCATTTTTCGATGTAAATATTTTCGAAAACAAGTTGAGTCAAATAATATGTTTTCATGCTTATTTTTATGTGAATTTTGATACTTTTTTATGAAACGTAACTTTTGATATACATTTTTAGTTGGTCTATAGTTGACGTAAGTTTTGTTCGGAGTCAAGTTAGATCAAATATGATATGTTTTCATTCGACGGTATAAATTTGAGTTACTATATGTTTTGACGCTACTAAGTCTTGATGCAAAGATAAGGGTGGTGTAGTGAAACCCCACTAAACGAACCTATTCGTTTATTATGTATGTTATAAATTCGATTTACTTTATTTTTTAATCCAGCCGCGATGCTTATACAAGTTACATTGATTTCGATCGAATACGCTGAAACACATGTTTTCAGATGTTTATTGCATGATATAACACTTAGACTAATCCACTAGATGTTTGCAACGAGTCCACAACACAATACACCTGTGCCATATTACTAGCTACAATAAAAACAAAATACAAAGAACTTAAATATTATCTAGCTCCACTATTATGATTTTATGTTTTGTTAGAAATTTTTGTAGTGTGAATGGATATTAATTTAGTGAAATTATAATTTGGTAAAATATAATTACTAATTAAATGTAACATTTGTAAAAATCGGGTTTTCAAAACCCGCTCCGTTTTGTAATCGAATATCAAGTTATAAAAGTTATGTCGAATATTTATGATTATTTTGATTTAAAACAATACATAATTAATAAATAAACTAAACTATAAAAATTATATTTGATGAAAAGTTAAAATAAAATAAATAAATAAATTATAAACGCTGCCGGGACTCGAACCCGGGTCAGCCAAGACACCCTTCAACAACTTAACACTCACTCCCAAGACCACTCCGCCACATTGTGTTTTCTGCTAACTCTAGGAATACAAATGAAATTTATACACAAACCCAGTTAAAACCGATTGCGCTATCTGAGAAACGGTAATCGGCAAACCAATCGTCAATTCGTTGTTTATTTCACACATTCAGTTTATAACCGATGCACGACGGTTTCTAATCAAATTGGAATTGATTAAACTTAAAGACTCATCATTGTCGGTTTTTAAAACCGGAAAATCATCAAGTTCAGAATAACACAAGCTTCAGACCACTCTCGCGACTCAGAGATATCATACCAATACTCCATTTCATTTTCGTCGCATTTTCGGACCACCAGAACACCTAAAACAGCTCGCCGGAATTTTCTGCAAAAGTCGCCGGAAAACCGTATTCAACTCAAACCGGTAAAATACTTCTACTTTACGGTTTCAATCCATTGTTAGAACCTTACTAACATTAACCCATCGCTCATAATCAACCACAGACGACATTGCTGGACTTTCTGTTTTCGCCGGAAAACTTCTGGAATTGTCGGAAACTCGTTGATTACCGGTATGCTCATTCCAACGTACTGATAATCAATACTCATTAGTTCAATTTCACATCTAGTCCCTTAAACCTGTTAATTGATTCTCACAGCCGAAGGTTCCAAAAACAGAGCCGACAAGTTTCGCCGGATTCTCTGAAGAAGACGATCTGTTCGGTATCTTCTTTCCCCAAACTTTTCGGTTCAATGCATTCAAACTAGACATCATGTTCATTAACTAAATTAATCATGTATCGGTTGTTTGATTGATGTCTGCATTTGTAATGAAGAAGACGAGTTCAGTGATGATATAAGGTTAATTAAAATCGGAATTATAAACGAGTTAGACACCAAGTCCAGCGGTGGACTATGTGCAAACAAAAACCATACACGTCCCGAGTTCGATCCCTGCTCCACGCACACCTTGTGTAATAAAATGCCTTTTTTATCAAAAACTAAACCGGGTTAACTCAGATAGTTGTTAAGTATAACAAAAACCGAGATAATAACCGGGTTAGACACACAGTCCAGCGGTGGACTGTGTGCAACATGAACCATACGTTGCGCGTTCGAAACCCGTCACTTACAACGGTCCGATGAATTAAAATGTTTTTTGAAATTAAAGAGAATTCCGGGTGAACTGAATAAGTGTATAAGTATAAATAAAAACAAGATTATATCGGGTTAGACACGTAGCTTAGTTGGTAGAGCTGCGTGCACGCGAACGGGAGGTCTCGGGTTCGAGCCCCACCCGGCGCAGATTAATTCGCTGACCTAACCGGTCAACGGTCAACGCTAAATAAACAATTTTTTTTATATATTTTAATTTATTTAATTTAATTTAAAAATCAATTAAAAATACTTAAAAATAACATTTTTAAAGATAGAAAATGGCCTTGAACTCACAAAAATATATCTAAAAATTTCATTAAAACCCTTAATAAAATCCACTCGTTTAATATATTTTTCCGTTATTATTTAGGTTAGTATTTCTCGCTGTCCGCCCATCTAATTCGTGCGCATCTCACCATCTCCAATCCAACGCACCCAATGTGAGTGAATCTTACAAATCCCCCGTTTTAATCACGTTTTGGGGTGTATCATGTGTCTTGATATATATATATTATACTTAAACCATTGTGCATACATCATATCATGAACTAGTGTATTCAGTTTGTTTCCTGTTGTGTTGTTATTGTTGGATGCAAGTTTATTATTTTCAGTACATGCAATTTCATAGGCCGCCGCTCCCCATTACATTATGAGCGTTGAGCATGTTCCCCATTTCATTATGAGGTTGAACCTGGCGTGCCCACATACGATCGGCTCCGTTTGATTGAGCCTTGATCGCACAGACATTTTCATTTTCAGTACATGCAATACGATCGCCTCCGTTTGATTGAGCCTTGATCGCACAGTTTCATTTATGTTATTTACAGTATGATGTTGGTATGTTCATGTATGCTGCCATGTGTTATTGTATGTTATAGTTGTGACTGCTATTTGCCATTACTTGATTATTTACATTTGCTCATCTATAATTATGCACAATTTTTCATTGATAAACTAACCATAAATTCTTTAATAAATGTTTATCTAATAAGGTTCACTCGCCAACTTATGTTGACCCAAAAACCCCATTTTACACATGATACAGGTGCAGCAGCAGCAGCTAGGAACACATAGGACTTGGACTAGAAGAATAAAACGATTTTGTGTTGGGATTGTTATGCTTGGCTTATTTTCCTTGTATTGAATGAACATGTTTGGATTTTTGAAATGTAACTTTGACTTTATTAAATATGAAACATATTAGTAAATGTCATGAGCTTTGGTGATAACCCAATTATGCCCCGACTCTTATTCCGCTGCGGGTCGGGGTGTGACAGATTGGTATCAGAGCCATGACTATAGGGATATAGGATAGGTTATTAGACCCTTAGAGCCTATACTATAGTCGATTAGAAACTTATAAGAATTTTGTGTGTTATATGCCAAATTTCATGATGTTTATATGTTTTATGTTAAATGTTACATTTGATATTGTGCAAGCATGTTCAAAAGTATGTATTATCATATAATGCTATCATGAAATCGTATGCTCATAACATATCACATCCATGAAAGCACACACCACATCATGATTGTTTTTACAATGATTTTCGTGTTTTCAAATCTCATCAAAGTGAGTTCTCATGACGGGCATGTAGTAACTGGAAGGGTACCAGTACCGGTAGTCGGAACATCCTGTCTAGGCTGGCATTCGTATAAATCCAAAATAAAGGACCAGTTTGACTACGTGGGGACTAACGATGAGAGTACGAAGTACCTATTAGGCCAAAGCATGCTATACCAAACGTCGTGTGAGCTAATCCCACTTTGAGTTGTCATTGTGTCTACACCTGGACACGTTCCGACCAAACATCTCATGAACATATTTTGTGGTTTGCATTCGGGGGATGCGAGTGTTAAATTGCCGATACTAATGTGAATCCTACCAAGCCAATAGCCATGGGGGCCCACATGACTATGTAGGTGAAGGTATGGGGACATTTGAGGCCCAACATGAGCGAACCTAAGACATCCTATGGATGTAGTTGCATTATTGATATTTATGTTATTTTCATTTTCTTAAAGACACATGACACCTAAAAAGACACCATAAACTCACAATCTTCTCATTTTATGATCATGTAGATGTCGTCTAGACAGCAACGAAGGGGTAAAAGATCGGGAAGGTCTCAGGAACGTTTGGCCACTCAGATCGCGAAACAAATGGCCACGATACTTCCTGACATTGTGGTCCAAGTACAACAAGCCCTTGCTACAAATCCTACTAACCCTCCACAACAACAGGACCAGAACATCGACAACCCTCCTATCAACAAGTGCTCTTACAAACATTTTAAGTCATGTGATCCTCCTAAATTTGAAGGGACCGAGGGTGTCACTGCTCTCCTACATTGGTTCGAGGAGATGGAAAACACCTTCCTAAACTGCGATTGTCCTGAGGATCGCAAGGTTCGATACGCCACCGGGAGACTACTTGGAGTAGCTCTCAGTTGGTGGAATACTGAGAAAGGGAAGAGGGGAACTGAAGATGCGATGGCCTTAACTTGGGAGGAGTTAAGGGAAATCATGACTAGGCGTTTCTGTCCTAGAAGTGAAATTAAGAAGTTGGAGGATGAATTTCATGCTCTAAAGCAAAAGGAGGGTGATCACTTTACCTACAACAAGAGGTTCTTGGAGTTGAACCAAATGGTTCCAAATTTATTCACTCCAACCTATCGTCTGATCGAGCATTATATTCGAGGACTTCCCTCGAAAATCCAAGATTCAGTTCTCAGCATTTCACCAGTAACACTTGAAGCTGCTATGGAGTTAGCAACTGAACTGACCGAAAACCGAATTCGCAACGGGAAGTTCAAAGAAGAGAAGAAGAAAGCCCCTGTTGAGGGACAAACTTCAAACCACCCCATTCCTTCCTCTAAGTTTGCTAACAAGAGGAAGCGTAACACCAGAAATTTTGCAGTTACCCAAACCAACACCCCTATTCCTGCTACACCCATTACTCAAGTCATTCCTTCACCCGCACCATACAGAAGACCCTACACAGGCCCGTTACCAAAATGTAACCGTTGCCAATATCACCATTCCCCTGATCATCCTTGCCAATACTGCACCGGCTGCGGTCGCGCAGGACATACTGTTCAAAACTGCCGCATGCCTCAACGAACAAACCGCCACCAACCTTTAACCCAAACCCACCACCAGTTAATGGGTCAAGCCCAACAACCCCTACCATTTCCACCCACCCAACATTTAGCCCAAACATACTACCAACCCAATTATCCTATGGGCCAACCTATGCGGGCTTGCTTCAATTGCGGCAACCCGAGTCATTTCAGAAACACATGCCCAAGGCTAGTTAATATTATTCATGCTCAGGCCCAAGCCAACCCAGTGAATCAAGCGAACCAAGCTCCTCCACCTGCAAGAGGAAGAGCTTTCAATATTAACGCTAACCAGGCCAGAGCTGACGGCAATGTGGTCAACGGTACGTTCCTTATAAATGGTAGATATGCATCTATATTATTTGATACTGGTGCGGATAGAAGTTTGTGTCTTTAGAGTTTGAACCTATATTAAGCAAAAATCGGGATAAGCTCACGGAATCCATAACGGTAGAAGTTGCGGACGGGAAACCAGTTTCATTAGACTCTATTTTACGCAACTGTACACTCACATTAAACGACCACGATTTCTCAGTCGACCTTATTCCTATGAAGCTGGGAAGTTTTGACATCATAATCGGTATGGATTGGCTCAGCCAACATCAGGCGGAAGTTGTATGTCGTGAAAATTTTATTCGTATTCCTCTTTCAAACGGTCAGACTCTTCGAATCATTGGAGAAACCTCGTCGAAAGGGCTCAGCTTAATGTCTTGTCTTCAAGCTCAAAATATCTTCGCAAGAATTATGTCGCGTTTTTAGCTCATATCATCAAGAAGGGAACCATCAAGAAGAAACTTGAAGACATTCCTGTAGTAAAAGACTTCCCACAAGTTTTTCCTGACGACATTTCAGGACTTCCTCCAGTTAGAGACGTCGAATTCCGTATTGATCTTATACCTGGTGCTACACCAGTTGCAAAGTCTCCATATAGGCTAGCCCCCTCTGAAATGCAAGAGCTAGCCAGTCAATTGCAAGAGTTGACTGACAAGGGATTCATACGTCCTAGCTCATCGCCTTGGGGTGCACCTGTCCTCTTTGTAAAGAAGAAAGATGGATCTTTCCGTATGTGCATCGACTACAGAGAGCTCAACAAGTTAACCATCAAAATCGCTATCCCTTACCTCGCATTGATGATCTTCATGACCAACTGCAATGTGCCAGCTGCTTTTCAAAAATCGATCTTCGATCTGACTATCATCAACTTAGAGTGCACGAAGAAGACGTCCTAAGACTGCTTTTCGAACTCGTTATGGCCACTATGAATTCATGGTTATGCCGTTTGGACCTAATGAACCTAATGAACAGAGTCTGCAAACCTTATCTTGATCGATTTGTTATAGTCTTCATCGACGATATTCTTATTTATTCAAAATCTAAAGCTGATCATGAGCGTCATCTTCGACTCGTTCTTTCACTTCTAGAAAAGGAAAAGCTTTATGCCAAGTTCTCCAAATGTGAATTCTGGTTAAAAGAGGTGCAATTCCTCGGGCATGTAGTCAATGACAAAGGAATACATGTTGACCCTTCAAAGATCAAAGCAGTTCAAGAATGGCAAGCTCCACGTACACCAACTGAAGTAAGATCTTTTCTTGGACTAGCTGGCTATTATCGTCGGTTCATTTCAAACTTCTCTCGCATTGCTGTGCCACTCACGGCTTTAACTCATAAGGGAAAACCTTTAGTATGGGGACCCAAGCAAGAAGAAGCTTTTCAAACTCTTAAACGAAAACTTTGTGATGCACCAATCCTCACTCTTCCTGAAGGTTGTGATGATTTTGTAGTCTATTGCGACGCGTCAGGGCAAGGATTGGGTTGCGTTCTCATGCAAAGAGGAAAAGTCATAGCTTATGCTTCGAGACAACTCAAGACGCATGAAAAGAACTACACCACTCATGACCTAGAACTTGGAGCCGTTATATTCGCTCTTAAGATATGGAGACATTATCTCTATGGTACTAAGTGTGAAATATACACTGACCACAAGAGTCTTCAACATATCTTCAATCAAAAAGAGTTAAACATGAGGCAACGAAGATGGGTCGAACTTCTGAATGATTACGACTGTGAAATTAGATACCACCCTGGTAAAGCAAATGTGGTGGTTGATGCACTTAGTCGAAAGGGTTATGCGAACTCCATTCATCTTCTATGTTCGCAAATTATAACCGACATTAAAGATCAAATTCGAGAAGCCCAACACGTTTCAATAACAGAAGAAGATGTACGAAAGGAGATGTCCTGTGGAGCCGAGCTAAAACTTGAAACTAAATAAGACGGTATTCTGTATTACATAGATCGTATCTGGATTCCTAACCACAACAATCTTCGTGAAACTCTTATGAATGAAGCTCACAAAACGCGATATTCTATACACCCAGGAGCCGATAAGATGTATCAAGACCTACGATACACCTATTGGTGGCCTGGAATGAAGAAGGATATTGCCGTTTTTGTTTCCAAGTGTCTCACATGTTCCAAGGTGAAGGCTGAACACCAAAGACCCTCAGGACTTCTAGTCCAACCGGCAATACCTGTATGGAAGTGGGAAAATATAACCATGGATTTCATTACCGAGTTACCTCGCACTTCTGGTGGGTATGACACTATATGGGTGATTATAGACCGACTTACAAAATCAGCTCACTTTATTCCTATCCGCGAAGATTTCAAGAACGAAAAGCTTGCACGTATTTATATCAACGAAATCGTAAGCCGACATGGGGTACCGTTGAGTATTATTTCTGATCGTGATGGTCGTTTCACCTCACGAACATGGCAAGCAGTTCAATCCGCTATGGGCACACGATTAGATCTCAGTACCGCCTATCATCCTCAAACTGATGGACAGTCTGAGCGCACCATTCAAACTCTTGAAGATATGCTTAGAGCATGTGTCATAGACTTCAAGGGAAATTGGGACGCCCACCTACCATTAGTTGAATTTTCGTACAACAACAGCTATCATTCGAGCATCGGCATGGCACCTTTTGAAGCCTTATATGGTCGTAAATGCCGATCTCCTGTATGTTGGCACGAAATTGGGGAAGCACAAATTACTGGTCCAGAATTGATCCAAGAAACCACAGATAAGATTCATCAAATTCGAAACAATCTTTTAGCGGCTCAAAGTCGTCAAAAGAGTTATGCAGATAAACGACGGAAGCCCTTAGAGTTTAACATTGGTGATCATGTGCTTTTAAAAGTATCACCGTGTAAGGGAGTAGTTCGTTTTGGTCAAAAGGGGAAGCTAGCACCTCGTTACGTGGGACCTTTCAAGATACTCGAAAGAGTAGGTCCTGTAGCATACAAGCTTGACCTACCAGAAGAACTCAACAGGATTCATCCCACATTCCACGTGTCAAACTTAAAGAAGTGCCTCGCTGATGAGTATCTCCATATTCCGCTGGAAGATATCCAGATTGATGAATCTATGCATTTTATTGAAAGACCAGTGGAGATCATGGACTACCGGGAGAAACGTCTTCGACGAAGTCGCATTCCTATTGTTAGGGTCCGCTGGAGTCGAAACGGGGACCTGAGTTTACTTGGGAACGTGAAGACTCAATGCGTGAAAAATACCCGCATCTTTTTCCTACTACTTCAACTACTAAAATTTTGGGACGAAATTCCTAAAAGTAGGGGATACTGTAACATTTGTAAAAATCGGGTTTTCAAAACCCGCTCCGTTTTGTAATCGAATATCAAGTTATAAAAGTTATGTCGAATATTTATGATTATTTTGAATTAAAACAATACATAATTAATAAAATAAACTAAACTATAAAAATTATATTTGATAAAGTTAAAATAAAATAAATAAAAAAATTATAACGCTGCCGGGACTCGAACCTGGGTCAGCCAAGACACCCTTCAACAACTTAACACTCACTCCCAAGACCACTCCGCCACATTGTGTTTTCTGCTAACTCTAGGAACACAAATGAAATTTATACACAAACCTAGTTAAAACCGATTGCGCTATCTGAGAAACGGTAATCGGCAAACCAATCGTCAATTCGTTGTTTATTTCACACATTCAGTTTATAACCGATGCACGACGGTTTCTAATCAAATTGGAATTGATTAAACTTAAAGACTCATCATTGTCGGTTTTTAAAACCGGAAAATCATCAAGTTCAGAATAACACAAGCTTCAGACCACTCTCGCGACTCAGAGATATCATACCAATACTCCATTTCATTTTCGTCGCATTTTCGGACCACCAGAACACCTAAAACAGCTCGCCGGAATTTTCTGCAAAAGTCGCCGGAAAACCGTATTCAACTCAAACCGGTAAAATACTTCTACTTTACGGTTTCAATCCATTGTTAGAACCTTACTAACATTAACCCATCGCTCATAATCAACCACAGACGACATTGCTGGACTTTCTGTTTTCGCCGGAAAACTTCTGGAATTGTCGGAAACTCGTTGATTACCGGTATGCTCATTCCAACGTACTGATAATCAATACTCATTAGTTCAATTTCACATCTAGTCCCTTAAACCTGTTAATTGATTCTCACAGCCGAAGGTTCCAAAAACAGAGCCGACAAGTTTCGCCGGATTCTCTGAAGAAGACGATCTGTTCGGTATCTTCTTTCCCCAAACTTTTCGGTTCAATGCATTCAAACTAGACATCATGTTCATTAACTAAATTAATCATGTATCGGTTGTTTGATTGATGTCTGCATTTGTAATGAAGAAGACGAGTTCAGTGATGATATAAGGTTAATTAAAATCGGAATTATAAACGAGTTAGACACACAGTCCAGCGGTGGACTATGTGCAAACAAAAACCATACACGTCCCGAGTTCGATCCCTGCTCCACGCACACCTTGTGTAATAAAATGCCTTTTTTATCAAAAACTAAACCGGGTTAACTCAGATAGTTGTTAAGTATAACAAAAACCGAGATAATAACCGGGTTAGACACACAGTCCAGCGGTGGACTGTGTGCAACATGAACCATACGTTGCGCGTTCGAAACCCGTCACTTACAACGGTCCGATGAATTAAAATGTTTTTTGAAATTAAAGAGAATTCCGGGTGAACTGAATAAGTGTATAAGTATAAATAAAAACAAGATTATATCGGGTTAGACACGTAGCTTAGTTGGTAGAGCTGCGTGCACGCGAACGGGAGGTCTCGGGTTCGAGCCCCACCCGGCGCAGATTAATTCGCTGACCTAACCGGTCAACGGTCAACGCTAAATAAACAATTTTTTTTATATATTTTAATTTATTTAATTTAATTTAAAAATCAATTAAAAATACTTAAAAATAACATTTTTAAAGATAGAAAATGGCCTTGAACTCACAAAAATATATCTAAAAATTTCATTAAAACCCTTAATAAAATCCACTCGTTTAATAATTTTTTCCGTTATTATTTAGGTTAGTATTTCTCGCTGTCCGCCCATCTAATTCGTGCGCATCTCACCATCTCCAATCCAACGCACCCAATGTGAGTGAATCTTACAAATCCCCCGTTTTAATCACGTTTTGGGGTGTATCATGTGTCTTGATATATATATATTATACTTAAACCATTGTGCATACATCATATCATGAACTAGTGTATTCAGTTTGTTTCCTGTTGTGTTGTTATTGTTGGATGCAAGTTTATTATTTTCAGTACATGCAATTTCATAGGCCGCCGCTCCCCATTACATTATGAGCGTTGAGCATGTTCCCCATTTCATTATGAGGTTGAACCTGGCGTGCCCACATACGATCGGCTCCGTTTGATTGAGCCTTGATCGCACAGACATTTTCATTTTCAGTACATGCAAATACGATCGCCTCCGTTTGATTGAGCCTTGATCGCACAGTTTCATTTATGTTATTTACAGTATGATGTTGGTATGTTCATGTATGCTGCCATGTGTTATTGTATGTTATAGTTGTGACTGCTATTTGCCATTACTTGATTATTTACATTTGCTCATCTATAATTATGCACAATTTTTCATTGATAAACTAACCATAAATTCTTTAATAAATGTTTATCTAATAAGGTTCACATCGCCAACTTATGTTGACCCAAAAACCCCATTTTACACATGATACAGGTGCAGCAGCAGCAGCTAGGAACACATAGGACTTGGACTAGAAGAATAAAACGATTTTGTGTTGGGATTGTTATGCTTGGCTTATTTTCCTTGTATTGAATGAACATGTTTGGATTTTTGAAATGTAACTTTGACTTTATTAAATATGAAACATATTAGTAAATGTCATGAGCTTTGGTGATAACCCAATTATGCCCCGACTCTTATTCCGCTGCGGGTCGGGGTGTGACAGATTGGTATCAGAGCCATGACTATAGGGATATAGGATAGGTTATTAGACCCTTAGAGCCTATACTATAGTCGATTAGAAACTTATAAGAATTTTGTGTGTTATATGCCAAATTTCATGATGTTTATATGTTTTATGTTAAATGTTACATTTGATATTGTGCAAGCATGTTCAAAAGTATGTATTATCATATAATGCTATCATGAAATCGTATGCTCATAACATATCACATCCATGAAAGCACACACCACATCATGATTGTTTTTACAATGATTTTCGTGTTTTCAAATCTCATCAAAGTGAGTTCTCATGACGGGCATGTAGTAACTGGAAGGGTACCAGTACCGGTAGTCGGAACATCCTGTCTAGGCTGGCATTCGTATAAATCCAAAATAAAGGACCAGTTTGACTACGTGGGGACTAACGATGAGAGTACGAAGTACCTATTAGGCCAAAGCATGCTATACCAAACGTCGTGTGAGCTAATCCCACTTTGAGTTGTCATTGTGTCTACACCTGGACACGTTCCGACCAAACATCTCATGAACATATTTTGTGGTTTGCATTCGGGGGATGCGAGTGTTAAATTGCCGATACTAATGTGAATCCTACCAAGCCAATAGCCATGGGGGCCCACATGACTATGTAGGTGAAGGTATGGGGACATTTGAGGCCCAACATGAGCGAACCTAAGACATCCTATGGATGTAGTTGCATTATTGATATTTATGTTATTTCATTTTCTTAAAGACACATGACACCTAAAAAGACACCATAAACTCACAATCTTCTCATTTTATGATCATGTAGATGTCGTCTAGACAGCAACGAAGGGGTAAAAGATCGGGAAGGTCTCAGGAACGTTTGGCCACTCAGATCGCGAAACAAATGGCCACGATACTTCCTGACATTGTGGTCCAAGTACAACAAGCCCTTGCTACAAATCCTACTAACCCTCCACAACAACAGGACCAGAACAATCGACAACCCTCCTATCAACAAGTGCTCTTACAAACATTTTAAGTCATGTGATCCTCCTAAATTTGAAGGGACCGAGGGTGTCACTGCTCTCCTACATTGGTTCGAGGAGATGGAAAACACCTTCCTAAACTGCGATTGTCCTGAGGATCGCAAGGTTCGATACGCCACCGGGAGACTACTTGGAGTAGCTCTCAGTTGGTGGAATACTGAGAAAGGGAAGAGGGGAACTGAAGATGCGATGGCCTTAACTTGGGAGGAGTTAAGGGAAATCATGACTAGGCGTTTCTGTCCTAGAAGTGAAATTAAGAAGTTGGAGGATGAATTTCATGCTCTAAAGCAAAAGGAGGGTGATCACTTTACCTACAACAAGAGGTTCTTGGAGTTGAACCAAATGGTTCCAAATTTATTCACTCCAACCTATCGTCTGATCGAGCATTATATTCGAGGACTTCCCTCGAAAATCCAAGATTCAGTTCTCAGCATTTCACCAGTAACACTTGAAGCTGCTATGGAGTTAGCAACTGAACTGACCGAAAACCGAATTCGCAACGGGAAGTTCAAAGAAGAGAAGAAGAAAGCCCCTGTTGAGGGACAAACTTCAAACCACCCCATTCCTTCCTCTAAGTTTGCTAACAAGAGGAAGCGTAACACCAGAAATTTTGCAGTTACCCAAACCAACACCCCTATTCCTGCTACACCCATTACTCAAGTCATTCCTTCACCCGCACCATACAGAAGACCCTACACAGGCCCGTTACCAAAATGTAACCGTTGCCAATATCACCATTCCCCTGATCATCCTTGCCAATACTGCACCGGCTGCGGTCGCGCAGGACATACTGTTCAAAACTGCCGCATGCCTCAACGAACAAACCGCCACCAACCTTTAACCCAAACCCACCACCAGTTAATGGGTCAAGCCCAACAACCCCTACCATTTCCACCCACCCAACATTTAGCCCAAACATACTACCAACCCAATTATCCTATGGGCCAACCTATGCGGGCTTGCTTCAATTGCGGCAACCCGAGTCATTTCAGAAACACATGCCCAAGGCTAGTTAATATTATTCATGCTCAGGCCCAAGCCAACCCAGTGAATCAAGCGAACCAAGCTCCTCCACCTGCAAGAGGAAGAGCTTTCAATATTAACGCTAACCAGGCCAGAGCTGACGGCAATGTGGTCAACGGTACGTTCCTTATAAATGGTAGATATGCATCTATATTATTTGATACTGGTGCGGATAGAAGTTTGTGTCTTTAGAGTTTGAACCTATATTAAGCAAAAATCGGGATAAGCTCACGGAATCCATAACGGTAGAAGTTGCGGACGGGAAACCAGTTTCATTAGACTCTATTTTACGCAACTGTACACTCACATTAAACGACCACGATTTCTCAGTCGACCTTATTCCTATGAAGCTGGGAAGTTTTGACATCATAATCGGTATGGATTGGCTCAGCCAACATCAGGCGGAAGTTGTATGTCGTGAAAATTTTATTCGTATTCCTCTTTCAAACGGTCAGACTCTTCGAATCATTGGAGAAACCTCGTCGAAAGGGCTCAGCTTAATGTCTTGTCTTCAAGCTCAAAAATATCTTCGCAAGAATTATGTCGCGTTTTTAGCTCATATCATCAAGAAGGGAACCATCAAGAAGAAACTTGAAGACATTCCTGTAGTAAAAGACTTCCCACAAGTTTTTCCTGACGACATTTCAGGACTTCCTCCAGTTAGAGACGTCGAATTCCGTATTGATCTTATACCTGGTGCTACACCAGTTGCAAAGTCTCCATATAGGCTAGCCCCCTCTGAAATGCAAGAGCTAGCCAGTCAATTGCAAGAGTTGACTGACAAGGGATTCATACGTCCTAGCTCATCGCCTTGGGGTGCACCTGTCCTCTTTGTAAAGAAGAAAGATGGATCTTTCCGTATGTGCATCGACTACAGAGAGCTCAACAAGTTAACCATCAAAATCGCTATCCCTTACCTCGCATTGATGATCTTCATGACCAACTGCAATGTGCCAGCTGCTTTTCAAAAATCGATCTTCGATCTGACTATCATCAACTTAGAGTGCACGAAGAAGACGTCCCTAAGACTGCTTTTCGAACTCGTTATGGCCACTATGAATTCATGGTTATGCCGTTTGGACCTAATGAACCTAATGAACAGAGTCTGCAAACCTTATCTTGATCGATTTGTTATAGTCTTCATCGACGATATTCTTATTTATTCAAAATCTAAAGCTGATCATGAGCGTCATCTTCGACTCGTTCTTTCACTTCTAGAAAAGGAAAAGCTTTATGCCAAGTTCTCCCAAATGTGAATTCTGGTTAAAAGAGGTGCAATTCCTCGGGCATGTAGTCAATGACAAAGGAATACATGTTGACCCTTCAAAGATCAAAGCAGTTCAAGAATGGCAAGCTCCACGTACACACAACTGAAGTAAGATCTTTTCTTGGACTAGCTGGCTATTATCGTCGGTTCATTTCAAACTTCTCTCGCATTGCTGTGCCACTCACGGCTTTAACTCATAAGGGAAAACCTTTAGTATGGGGACCCAAGCAAGAAGAAGCTTTTCAAACTCTTAAACGAAAACTTTGTGATGCACCAATCCTCACTCTTCCTGAAGGTTGTGATGATTTTGTAGTCTATTGCGACGCGTCAGGGCAAGGATTGGGTTGCGTTCTCATGCAAAGAGGAAAAGTCATAGCTTATGCTTCGAGACAACTCAAGACGCATGAAAAGAACTACACCACTCATGACCTAGAACTTGGAGCCGTTATATTCGCTCTTAAGATATGGAGACATTATCTCTATGGTACTAAGTGTGAAATATACACTGACCACAAGAGTCTTCAACATATCTTCAATCAAAAAGAGTTAAACATGAGGCAACGAAGATGGGTCGAACTTCTGAATGATTACGACTGTGAAATTAGATACCACCCTGGTAAAGCAAATGTGGTGGTTGATGCACTTAGTCGAAAGGGTTATGCGAACTCCATTCATCTTCTATGTTCGCAAATTATAACCGACATTAAAGATCAAATTCGAGAAGCCCAACACGTTTCAATAACAGAAGAAGATGTACGAAAGGAGATGTCCTGTGGAGCCGAGCTAAAACTTGAAACTAAATAAGACGGTATTCTGTATTACATAGATCGTATCTGGATTCCTAACCACAACAATCTTCGTGAAACTCTTATGAATGAAGCTCACAAAACGCGATATTCTATACACCCAGGAGCCGATAAGATGTATCAAGACCTACGATACACCTATTGGTGGCCTGGAATGAAGAAGGATATTGCCGTTTTTGTTTCCAAGTGTCTCACATGTTCCAAGGTGAAGGCTGAACACCAAAGACCCTCAGGACTTCTAGTCCAACCGGCAATACCTGTATGGAAGTGGGAAAATATAACCATGGATTTCATTACCGAGTTACCTCGCACTTCTGGTGGGTATGACACTATATGGGTGATTATAGACCGACTTACAAAATCAGCTCACTTTATTCCTATCCGCGAAGATTTCAAGAACGAAAAGCTTGCACGTATTTATATCAACGAAATCGTAAGCCGACATGGGGTACCGTTGAGTATTATTTCTGATCGTGATGGTCGTTTCACCTCACGAACATGGCAAGCAGTTCAATCCGCTATGGGCACACGATTAGATCTCAGTACCGCCTATCATCCTCAAACTGATGGACAGTCTGAGCGCACCATTCAAACTCTTGAAGATATGCTTAGAGCATGTGTCATAGACTTCAAGGGAAATTGGGACGCCCACCTACCATTAGTTGAATTTTCGTACAACAACAGCTATCATTCGAGCATCGGCATGGCACCTTTTGAAGCCTTATATGGTCGTAAATGCCGATCTCCTGTATGTTGGCACGAAATTGGGGAAGCACAAATTACTGGTCCAGAATTGATCCAAGAAACCACAGATAAGATTCATCAAATTCGAAACAATCTTTTAGCGGCTCAAAGTCGTCAAAAGAGTTATGCAGATAAACGACGGAAGCCCTTAGAGTTTAACATTGGTGATCATGTGCTTTTAAAAGTATCACCGTGTAAGGGAGTAGTTCGTTTTGGTCAAAAGGGGAAGCTAGCACCTCGTTACGTGGGACCTTTCAAGATACTCGAAAGAGTAGGTCCTGTAGCATACAAGCTTGACCTACCAGAAGAACTCAACAGGATTCATCCCACATTCCACGTGTCAAACTTAAAGAAGTGCCTCGCTGATGAGTATCTCCATATTCCGCTGGAAGATATCCAGATTGATGAATCTATGCATTTTATTGAAAGACCAGTGGAGATCATGGACTACCGGGAGAAACGTCTTCGACGAAGTCGCATTCCTATTGTTAGGGTCCGCTGGAGTCGAAACGGGGACCTGAGTTTACTTGGGAACGTGAAGACTCAATGCGTGAAAAATACCCGCATCTTTTTCCTACTACTTCAACTACTAAAATTTTGGGACGAAATTCCTAAAAGTAGGGGATACTGTAACATTTGTAAAAATCGGGTTTTCAAAACCCGCTCCGTTTTGTAATCGAATATCAAGTTATAAAAGTTATGTCGAATATTTATGATTATTTTGAATTAAAACAATACATAATTAATAAATAAACTAAACTATAAAAATTATATTTGATGAAAGTTAAAATAAAATAAATAAAAAAATTATAACGCTGCCGGGACTCGAACCTGGGTCAGCCAAGACACCCTTCAACAACTTAACACTCACTCCCAAGACCACTCCGCCACATTGTGTTTTCTGCTAACTCTAGGAACACAAATGAAATTTATACACAAACCTAGTTAAAACCGATTGCGCTATCTGAGAAACGGTAATCGGCAAACCAATCGTCAATTCGTTGTTTATTTCACACATTCAGTTTATAACCGATGCACGACGGTTTCTAATCAAATTGGAATTGATTAAACTTAAAGACTCATCATTGTCGGTTTTTAAAACCGGAAAATCATCAAGTTCAGAATAACACAAGCTTCAGACCACTCTCGCGACTCAGAGATATCATACCAATACTCCATTTCATTTTCGTCGCATTTTCGGACCACCAGAACACCTAAAACAGCTCGCCGGAATTTTCTGCAAAAGTCGCCGGAAAACCGTATTCAACTCAAACCGGTAAAATACTTCTACTTTACGGTTTCAATCCATTGTTAGAACCTTACTAACATTAACCCATCGCTCATAATCAACCACAGACGACATTGCTGGACTTTCTGTTTTCGCCGGAAAACTTCTGGAATTGTCGGAAACTCGTTGATTACCGGTATGCTCATTCCAACGTACTGATAATCAATACTCATTAGTTCAATTTCACATCTAATCCCTTAAACCTGTTAATTGATTCTCACAGCCGAAGGTTCCAAAAACAGAGCCGACAAGTTTCGCCGGATTCTCTGAAGAAGACGATCTGTTCGGTATCTTCTTTCCCCAAACTTTTCGGTTCAATGCATTCAAACTGGACATCATGTTCATTAACTAAATTAATCACGTATCGGTTGTTTGATTGATGTCTGCATTTGTAATGAAGAAGACGAGTTCAGTGATGATATAAGGTTAATTAAAATCGGAATTATAAACGGGTTAGACACACAGTCCAGCGGTGGACTGTGTGCAAACAAAAACCATACACGTCCCGAGTTCGATCCCTGCTCCACGCACACCTTGTGTAATAAAATGCCTTTTTTATCAAAAACTAAACCGGGTTAACTCATATAGTTGTTAAGTATAATAAAAACCGAGATAATAACCGGGTTAGACACACAGTCCAGCGGTGGACTGTGTGCAACATGAACCATACGTCGCGCGTTCGAAACCCGTCACTTACACCGGTCCGATGAATTAAAATGTTTTTTGAAATTAAAGAGAATTCCGGGTGAACTGAATAAGTGTATAAGTATAAATAAAAACAAGATTATATCGGGTTAGACACGTAGCTCAGTTGATAGAGCTGCGTGCACGCGAACGGGAGGTCTCGGGTTCAAGCCTCACCCGGCGCAGATTAATTCGCTGACCGAACCGGTCAACGGTCAACGGTCAACGCTAAATAAACAATTTTTTTTATATATTTTAATTTATTTAATTTAATTTAAAAATCAATTAAAAATATTTAAAAATAACATTTTTAAAGATAGAAAATGGCCTTGAACTCACAAAAATATATCTAAAAAATTCATTAAAACCCTTAATAAAATCCACTCGTTTAATATATTTTTCCGTTATTATTTAGGTTAGTATTTCTCGCTGTCCGCCCATCTAATTCGTGCGCATCTCACAATCTCCAATCCAACGCAACCAATGTGAGTGAATCTTACAAATCCCTTGTTTTAATTACGTTTTGGGGTAAATTATGTGTCTTGATATATATATATATATTATACTTAAACCATTGTGCATACATCATATCATGAACTAGTGTATTCAGTTTGTTTCGTGTTGTGTTGTTATTGTTGGATGCAAGTTTATTATTTTCAGTACATACAATTTCATAGGCCGCCGCTCCCCATTACATTATGAGCGTTGAGCATGTTCCCCATTTCATTATGAGGTTGAACCTGGCGTGCCCACATACGATCGGCTCCGTTTGATTGAGCCTTGATCGCACAGACATTTTCATTTTCAGTACATGCAATACGATCGGCTCCGTTTGATTGAGCCTTGATCGCACAGTTTCATTTTCAGTACATGCAATACGATCGGCTCCGTTTGATTGAGCCTTGATCGCACAGTTTCATTTTCAGTATTGATCGCACAGTTTCATTTATGTTATTTACAGTATGATGTTGGTATGTTCATGTATGCTGCCATGTGTTATTGTATGTTATAGTTGTGACTGCTATTTGCCATTACTTGATTATTTACATTTGCTCATCTATGATTATGCACAATTTTCATTGATAAACTAACCATAAATTCTTTAATAAATGTTTATCTAATAAGGTTCACTCGCCAACTTATGTTGACCCAAAAACCCCCATTTTACACATGATACAGGTGAAGCAGCAGCAGCTAGGAACACATAGGACTTGGACTAGAAGAATAAAACGATTTAGTGTTGGGATTGTTATGCTTGGTTTATTTTCCTTGTATTGAATGAACATGTTTGGATTTTTGAAATGTAACTTTGACTTTATTAAATATGAAACATATTAGTAAATGTCATGAGCTTTGGTGATAACCCAATTATGCCCCGACTCTTGTTCCGCTGCTGGTCGAGGTGTGACATTAAACTCTTCATATGGTGAATTAAATATTAAACTCTTGAGTAGAGTTTTTATGTCAATTTATTTGTTATTATTAGAGTTTATGTCTCTAACAAAAATAACTAATTAAGTGAAACTTTTCACTTATTCTCAACTCTTTTAAAAATAGTAGGCTATGTGCCTCATTTTGAGATAGAGAAATGCTAGAAAAATACAAGTAATATAAGAAAACACATAAATTCATGGAGAGTTCTTGGAAAAGAAGAAATACTTGAATACCCGTGTGTTGGGTACTTAGAGAGATAAGTTTTCTCTACTCAATTTCATCCCCTTCATATAATTATTTTTCCACAAGTTCTAACACTATAATTTTATCCGGTGTAACCTCGGGCGCGTGGCCATTTCCGGCAGTACAGACTGCTCCGGCTGTTGTACCCTGGGAGACAGATGTGTTATCTTTAGTAGATGCGCGAAATCTGTTTTAAGGGAAGTGTGTTGAACACGTGCCTCAGCCACAACCGTCAACATTTGTTTTGTTTATTTTGTAGAAATTATTGTATAAGAAGTTGTGGTTCAAGATCTCGTTGAAGCCCACACAACGGACCATACAAGAAGACGCGGTTAAGTCTCTCGTTGAAGACAACGATTTGAATCGATTTATTTAAATATGTCGTATTTCATGTTTAATTTTGTATGATTTGTACACGGTACGGGTACTCTAATTTCTCAAAATTATGTAAAGAGAGTATGTTTATAATTTTATATTTATTTATATAATTTTTATTATAAAATTGTGACCCATATTCTAGATGTTTCAACAGAAAGCTATATATAAAAATTTAAAATGTGTGACGATACTATAAATTATAATTATGTATATATATATATATCTTATATATATATATATATAACAACAACTAAAAATACTGTAGCTTCTGTCTTATTAGCTACAGTAATTTTCTTTTGAATTAAATTTAAAAACTTAATTGCAAGAGTTTATTAAGTAATATTTAAAAAACACTAAAGAAAACAAAAACCAAAATTCAAATGTCAGCTGGAATAATTGACCAACACTCCCACAATTAAGTTTTTAAAATTTATCTGAAAACAAAACTTTGAACTGTAGCTAAAAAGAGAGAAAACTATAATGTTTTTAAGTCGCTCTTTTATATATATTTATCATTATAATTAACTTTGAAAATATTTTGTTTTTTATAACTTTTATAAAATTTCGAGTACACTGTTACAACGTGCTTATTTTTATCTACATCTCGATGTCAATTTTATTCAAAACCGTGTTATAAAATATTTGTTTTTTTCCTACGTTCTAATGTACAAAACATAGTTTCTTTCTTTTTTCAACTAATTTACATTACAATTCCTGAACTTTACTAAATTTGACATTTACACCTTTAATTTTTCTATTGTTAGGACATGCTTATATATATCAACGTTTCGACGTATCTTTTTTCCGCGGGGTTAATACTAAATTACAAATCGTTGTAATCATCGTAGTTGAGCGTTAAAGGTTTTAACACACCCGGTGATCAGTATGAACAATATTTTCCCTTCTTTTTCCTTTAAGTTTAAATTTCATCAATTATTTCGTTTTTATGGTTTGCGATCAACATAAATCACATGTCCATATTTTTTGGGCATATTACGACTTTAGTTCTTAGTATCTCTTTCGGTTGATCTAGTACTTTCAGGTACCGTACCGATCACAACAAACTAAATAGACACAGACTGCTGCAATGCACGAGTGTGAAAACTAGTTATTTATTAAGCATATTAAATTAAATTACATTATAATATAATATAATATAATATAATATAATATAATATAATATAATATAATATAATATAATATAATATAATATAATATAATATAATATAATATAATATAATATAATATAATATAATATAATATAATATAATATAATTTAATTTAATTTAATTTAATTTAATTTATTGAGGTTGAAGAAAAATATTTCACATACCATTAACGAAAATTCTTTATTAAAATGAAGAAGATATAATTAGCTATAGATGAGGGTTAGTTTTTTTTTTATTTATCATTGTGATTTAAAAAAAACATTTGAAATTAGTGTGTTACACTAATACTTCAGGATTATCTGTGCTTCACATATTTCTTTTTTACAGGAAATTTTTAGTCATATAATATTACTTTGATAATAATTATTCTTATAAATTTGTGAAAGAAAAAAATTGTCGGTTTATCATACTAAATAAACAAGACATGTGTTTCGTGTGACTTTTTCAATTAACTTCGAGTCTTACAAATCATTGCTTACACATTGTATCATTCATAGACTACTATTACTATTTGAATCATTGCTTACACATTGTATCATTCATAGACTACTATTACTATTTGAATCATTGCTTACACATTGTATCATTTATAGACTGCTATTACATATTGTATCACTCATAAACTACTATTACTATTTGAATCTCATGTTTAAATATCATTAATCCATCCTTTTCTTGGGCGTTGCTTAAAACATTTTTGCCCACCACATATTACTATATCTTTAGAGTCTAATAATTTTAAAAACCCAATAATTTATCGTTACTCTTTACCTCTTTGTTAAAGTTCTATCTTGTACAAGTACTCATATTGACTCACCGGTCAGTTTCTAGGTTTCGTTGTAAATTTAGTTAGTTATTCTTAACTACCTAAAAAGAGTAAATTACAACCGGTTTGCTTTACGTTTGCATCAAATTACAATTGCTGTACTTTAACTAAAGAAATTACAGGCTTCATCCAGTTTTTAACATGTTATGTCCTTAGACCTAACCTAGTTAAGGTTTTTTGGTTAAGTTTTACTATGTGCCTCTCACATGAGGGCAACATGGTCTTTTCATCTCAATTTTATTAAAAACGAAATAAATAAATCTGTTTTATCCCCTCCATTTTTTCAGTTGATCGCTCCTTTTTTTAGTTAATCCAAACAAAAATATAATTCATGCTTTGGAATTGGAGTTATAAAATCAAAGTAAAATATTTTAATAATGAGTAGTCTTATCTCTTTATTACCTATTGACAAAGTAAATATTCAAATAATGAGTAGTTTTATCAAAGTCAAATATTTAAACCATGTTGTCCTCATGTGAGAGGCACATAATAAGACTTAATCAAAAAATTTAACTATGTTAGGGTTAAATGACATAACATGCTAAAAACTAGTAAGATAAATGACAGAGCCTATAATTTCTTTAATTAAAGGACACCGATTGTAATTTGATACAAACGTAAAGGACAACCGTTATAATTTACTCACCTAAAAAATAGTTTAGATTCAAGAGATCAAAATTTCTAAACATGTGATCATAGTGGAAATAACCAACACGAGAGCGGTAGAAGTGCCAAATGATTAAATAGAGATTTGGAACATAACCATAAGGAGTATTTAAGTTAGCTTGTTGCAAAGAAAACAAGTTTTAGAGACTTCAAGCGTGTTATAGGAGTTACATGAGTAAACGAGTCAAATTATTCGTAAACCCACTGAAAATCACCTTGTTTAAGGTTTTACTAAAGTTGAGACTAAAAAGGTCTGGTTCGAGCTTGAGCCTAAAAATAACCGTGTTTAATACACGAGCCTAAACTTTATAAACCAAGCTCAACTACGCTCGCAAGCCTAAGCGAAGCTATTATTTCTATAAAAATTTATAAAAATGATAATTACTTTAAACAAAGACACAGTAGGAAAATGCACATGTCATGACGTAATATAGTTTAGGTAAGAACCAAATATCAAATCCACATGGTAGGTTTTCAGTAGTAAACTTTTGATATTGCTCATCCGTCTTTTGTTTCACTAGTTGACTGGGATAAGGTATGTATGGCTTGTAAGCTCTCTTTGGTCCTCCGATTGGTGGAGTCCTTACAAGTTGACTCTCATGAATTTTCATTAAAAGATTTTTGGGAAAGTTGTAAGGATTGACTGGCTTTGATGGGTGTGAGGTTGCAAGACCAACCATTGGTGCTAATTGGGGCTTGAGACGAAGTTCTTGATGGTAACCCATGTAGGAATGCAGGATTGGCATATACCTTGTTGTCCCAATAGTGATAACACTACCATTTGACTTTGTGTTCACCTCGGTGTTACTTAGGAGGCAGCCTAGTTGCCTCTCAAATAAGATCTTAACGGTCTGCCAGTTGCATTGGAAATGGATTCCGGTTACTGGTTGTGGCTAACAAGCTTAAAGTGGGTTATAATAGCTAAGTGTGAGATTAGGCCTAAAAAGGAAGGATTTGGCCCTAAGCCCTTGCTATTTATAGCATAAGATGAAACCCTAGCCCCCATAATCACCATCTTCACCAAAATTCTAGAGAGAAAAATGGGTGAACTTGTGATTTCAGCTTAAAGATTTGAAGCTTAGAAATGTGAGCCCTTGAAAACCTGGTCATTGCAATAACATATTGGTCAAGCATCAAGTAAGTGTCGGCCTTAAATCTTAGATTTTGTTGTTTTTGGGGTTTCCTGTGTAAAACAAGGGTTTTAGCTTAAAGATTGGAATTTTTACGTGTTTTTGGAACTAAAATCCATGGATCTAGCTTCATGGGAGTTACAAAAATGTTTTGGACGTAAAAGATTATGATTTTGGTTGAAAACGAATCTCGTTAGATGAAGGAGAAATGGTTTGGAAACACTGGACATGAATGCCCGACAAAACTCCTGGAGACAGTCCCAGGGGGATGTTGGAGAAGTTAGCGCCAATCTTGAGGTTTGCTAATGATGGTGACATGTGATATCGATGACACTTAGGATTGTCAGTGACCCTCATGTTGGCGAATTCATAGGTGACACTCTGGCAACGTTGTATCAAGTCCTAACGCAAATTAGGCAAGTGTAGATCGGCAACACTGTGTCCAGCGATACTCTTGCCAGCGACACTCTGGCCAGCGACACTCTGGTGACTGTATCATTTAATGACGAGTGTGTGTGTTAACACAAACTAGTGAGTTCTAAACCCCTTTCTAAGCTTACTTTTGGGGCTGATGTGCATACTTGATGAATGTATGTTAAGTAAGGAAATGTTTATGAAAACCCTAAATGTAAGTAAGGTTGTCGAAAGACAAGCATCTTAGAGTATGATTTATATTACGTTTGAATAGGAAGATTTATGAAATAAAAAAACTTTTTGATTGAAACAAAAGTATGGTTAACTTTGAGAAGTATGTTAACAAAGAAGGATTTGAATGGATCATTGAGAAGTATGTTAACAGAACAATATACAATGTGAATATTTTAACAAAAAGTTTTTAAATAAACTTACGAAAAGAAATGTGAATGTTTTAAAACAATACCTTAATAGTAACACTTTTTTTTTGAAAGAATTCATTAAAAAGTCTTAAACATGTATGAATTTGTCTCTTTGAGGACAAGGACGATCAGGTGTCGTCTTTGTGGCCTGCTGATATGCGCAAAATACAACATATAAATTATATCAAACAAGGTATAAAATCAACCATTTTTATGTACTAATGTTGGAAAAAGTGTGTTTCTTTGTATATTTTTGATTTTTAGGGTTAAAAGAGCTTAAATGTACAAAAGGAACAAACTAACAGCAAAAACCAACATATATATAAAAGAAGAGAAGTTGATACACCATACCTACCCTCCAAGCTTCACCCCAAGATCAAAACAACAAATTAGAAAACAAACAAGCACGGGGCCGTGCCACCAAGGCATGGGGCTATGTCCCACTCCAGAGTCCATACAGAACAAGATAAACAGAGCAGACAAGAGACACGGGGCTGTGGTCAACTCCCAGATATGCAGAATCTCTCAAAGTACAATAAAGTATAGACCACGGGGTCGTGCCCTCTGACACATGGGGTTGTGTGTGCATATGGACTGAGACAAATCATTAAATGAAGACATAGAAGAAATGACATAGGGCCGTGTAAAGGGTTTGTTTGCAGCTATAAAGGAGGTGCTTGGTTCACTTGCAACTCATCCTTTGGCAGCCCTCTCTCTCATTTACCACCACTTTACCACCACTCCAACACCATCATCCACCACATCATCAATCTTAGAGTGTGTGTAGTAGTCTCAGGATCCAAGATTGATCGTAAGAGTTTTTATCAAACAAAGTCCATGCTTGTCTAATCTCTTACATCACTTGGTGAAGACAAATCTTTTATGTATTACTTTTGATTTCCAAGTTTTGGCTAACTTTTTATTTGGGTATGTTTTAGTGACTTTAATAACTAGTTTTTATGTTGAAAGTTATTCTATCATCTATTTATGTTTTGTTGATTCACTCATTCGTGTCTTTACGTTCTATATAAAACATGTTAACTGCCTGGAAGGGGGTTAGAAGGCTGGTTTGGATAAAGTTCTTGTCTCGTTCAGTGTATAGATCCTGCGACGACTTGATTCAAGCTTATTAGGACTTCTCTTAAGGCAAATAACATCAAATCGGGGAAAGTAAGAACGACTTGAATCCCTTATAAGTAAACTACAGTTAAAAATTTAAGCTGGACTTGCGGGAGTGTATCCCTGCTGACTCAAACCAATATGGCCGAGGGTAGCGTTGCCTCCAAAAGAGGGACATGCCACATTTTGCATTAATAACTTACTTAATTATCTTTCAATATTCCGGCCTTGCGGGACTGTATCCCTGCTGACTCAGACCAATATGGCTGAGGGTAGCATTGCCTCCAAAAGCGGGACATGCCACTAATATAATCTTTTAAAAAGCCCAAAGTGCGAAAATCATCAAAGGATACGTAAAAGAGGAGTTGAAACCAAGTGATTTTATCTTGTTTATTATTTCTTTTAATATTCTAATTTCTTTTTAAATTTTATTTACTAACCATCTTTTCTTAAAATTTGGTTAGATTAAACATTGACAATATTCTAGTATTAAAAGCTCTTGTGTCCTTGGACGACCTCGATATCTTACCATCACTATACTACGCTAACGATGGGTGCACTTGCCCTAACGTGTTGTAGAGAGTGATTATGTTATATCATGTTTTATAAATTTAAAACTTGAGAAACGAGTAAAAGTGCTAAAAATATATGAAAATTATACTCATGCTCACCAAAGTCACTTGCTTAAAGGATGGGATTGTTACAATCTATTTGGATAGTTACCATGGTGACGACTATGGTAGGGTGACGACAGTCACATGATGGTTCCTTCAGGACCAAAGAGTGAGGTTAATACATATTTTTAGTATGTAACAACTTGTACGTAAGATGAAGGGTTTTCTTTGCTTGTTAATGTTAGAGATTAAGGCTATTGTTTATTCTTACATGTATGTTTTCATTTAAAGAACAATTTATAGAAACGTTTTATCTACGTTTGAAAAACTAGAACTTGCTTAACATAATTGAATATTGTATGCACATCATATTAGTGTAGGTTTGTGGATGGCTGATCAGACACTTGTTTGGACGTTAGTGAACTCAGTGGAAAACGGTCATCTATGTTAGAAGTTTTTATTTATCTGCATTCAAATTGTTATGTCAAATACTGTAATTCGAATGTTTTTACTTTCCGCTATGCAACACCTTGTAAAATCGTGTCCAATTATATAGTGACACGTGTCATATATATACATATATATATATATATATATATGTATACATACATATGTATATGTATATGTATGTATATATATATGTATACATACATATACATATACATATGTATGTATACATATGTATATGTTATATATATGTGTATATGTATATACATATACATATATATATACATATACATATATATGTATATGTATATATATATGTATATGTATATACATATATATATGTATATGTATATATATATAAGTCTATTAAGGACTAATAAGGACTAAAGGTGTTAACATGCTCAAACTAAGTCTCTGAGTGACCCTCTGGTGTGAACAAGCATAAACTGAGCCTCTAAGTGACCATTAGTGTCAACATGCTTAAACTTAGCCTCATTAGTGTCAACATGCTTAGCCTCTGAGTGGCCATCAGAGTCAACATGCTTATACTGAGCCTCTGAGTGATCCTTTACGAAGTCCTAACTCTCATATGAGTCACTTGTTGGACGAGAGGGACTAATTATGTAAATATGTAAAAGTTGGACAACGGAGGGGTTAAAAGTGTCAATATGTTAATTTATACCTCTGAGTGACCTTTTAACGGACCAAGAGCTTGACAATGTCCGGGCATACTCCCGGGTACACCAAATGTTGGCTACGGAGGGTAAATATGCTTATAAAGGTGTTTTAGAGGTTTAATAAGTTGAGGGGCTAAATGTGGCAAGTTTTGAAAGTTCCCAGGAGGCGCTCGCGGGCCGCGAGAGGCATGGGCCTGTTCTCTTGCGGGGCGCGAGAGGACTGTGTCTGCAGAAAATTTGCTTGGCCTCCACACATGTTGCCAAAAACCATTTGATTCGAAACTAAGGACTCTCAAACAGCTATGCCACATTTTAGGCTACTTGTAAGCTTCCTCTAACACTCCCTAACACCTGGCATCACCTCCTTCAAGCTCCCCAGCTATAAATAGGTGCATTGGTTCACCACTTGAACTTGCACCTTTCTCATTCATCACTCTATCTCCCTCCTCTAAAAGATCCTAACTAAAAGGGCAATCCAACTTAGTTCTATTTCATCCTAGGAATCACTTGTAAGTGTTTCTTTCTCTTACATTTTTGTTTATAGGCTTTTAAAGCCAAAAGTCAAGCATTTTACGGAAAAAGGCCTTGACTTTCGGTTCAGACCATTACGGTCTAGCCGTTGTGTGTAATGAACATGGCTAAGTGATTGTAATAAGGTAGGTGTTAATCCATATATAGGCCACCTCCTAAAGATCACGTTTGCTAGACCAATTGACGGGTCAAGTTTTATTATTAAAAAGTCAAATAGGTCAGTTTTCGGAAATATTATAATATGAGATTCTATATGTTATGAAACATATTTTGACACTTAAACAAGCTTGTAATAATTATTAGAACACGTGAGAACATGTTCGACTCGTCAATTTCAGTTCTAGGGTCGGTTCGCAACCGAAAGTCGCAAAGTTTGACTTCTGCTTTGACTTTCGATTATGACACGATTTAGATTAGTTAGCTGCTGATCTAAGGTTGCATTATGATCGTAATATGATGTAGAAAAACCCTCTGAGGTTATATGGCATAATCATAATCAGAATCTGAGTTGATGCACAAGTTTCACTATTATGCCATTTTGACTACTATGCCCTTTTTCATAAAAGAAGGTTTTAAACGATAAAGAACTTGAAAATGAATTACCTACTGATGTAATATCATAATTGTATGCTGAGTTTACATACAAGGCCTTGCGTTATGTCGATAAATGACGATTAAGCCATTACGACGCATAAAATGGTTTTAATTATACTTTTTATACCAAACCTTTTTATCTACTGATGTGTTATATTAAATAAAATATCTAAAACATATAAACCTGGTTAGCATCAGTTTTCATTAACTTCGCTCAAATCGTCATTTTTCGACGTAAACGCTGTTTCGGTGCATAGTATGGTTTAAAACCATATTTATCAACCAAGACTTGTTACCTACTGATTTGTAAAATTTATTTAAAATATTTTTATAGTAGGTACATAATATAAACTCATAATCCCAAATAAAATGTTAAAACTATGTGTAAACTGACCAAAATGTCCCTACGGTGCATAGTTTGGTCATAAATGATAAATTACACATATAATCAATATCTTACTGATATTATATCTTAAACTAATTATTTTTCCAGAACTTATGATTATCACATTATAATACATTCAAGTTCCTTTTATGTGGTATATAATTACCAAAACGCCCTTATGAGGCATAATTTCATTTTAAAACCTTAACGAGCATGTAAGTTGATATCATACTGATATTACAACTTATTTAAAATATAATGGCATATAGAACTTGTCCATGACTTATCCGGTTACCCGATATCGCTTATATGCGCACGATTAAGTATATGTAACTAGTTTTCGGAAATTAACCGAAACGGGTTTAACCTTATCATTTTAAGTCTCAAAATCCAGAATGCTTATGGTTTGCCCATATTATACAAGTCATAGTGCTTGTTGGGTTTAAACTACATTCTATCTGGTCATCGCTTAATCTAGCGTAATATATCGTTTTGATCCTGTACACTAGTCGGTCTAAGTCTATGACTTAAATTAAAGCCGTTAGCATTTAATTGGTTAGCTTATGCCATAATCCAGAATAGAGCCTTCCGGTGAATGCTATTCCATTTTAATCAGTTTTGTTTGATAACTTAAACATCGGGGTTAACAATCGTGTCCTAGATATCCTCGGCTCATTACATTAGTTAATGGCCTCGACTAAAGCGGGGGTGTAGGCATACGCCTGACAGATGCTCATGCTAAATTATATTTTACCTCGTGGGTTCATAAGTGGTGTGTACGTTAATCATGTCTCGGTCTCTGTATAGGGCCCCATATATATGGGCAAACATGTGAATCTGTTAACAATACAAGGCTGACTTTCCCAAGTTATAAAAGATTTTTCGTGCCTTGTGCACTTAAATCCATTTTTAAAATGTTTTCAAAATGAGTCAGTTTGGTGTATTTACCAGCGAAAGCTGACATATTTTCAAATGACTAAACTTGCAGGTACAATACGAAATAGGCTGGAAGCTGCTCGGTAGTGATAGAAGAGGATCTTGCAAATCCTTAGATCTGCCCAAATTCTGTTATACACTTTTTGTATATTTTACGATCCGCATGTGGATCTTCTATTACAAGCCGTCTGTATATTATTTTTTGTACTTTGAACTTTTGGTTTGTAATAGTAATTTAAACTCCAAGACTTCCGCTGTGCTGTGTTTAATTGACTATGATGATATCAACTTACGTCACGATATTCCCCACCCAGGCCCACCGGTGTTTGGTTGTAAATTTCGGGGTGTGACACGCTATGAATGAGTGGTTGAGTTTTAAGTTTCAAAACTACATGTTCATTAGTAAATCCAATACGTGGGGTCTCCAGGAATCGGGGCCTTATAAGTTTCAAATGTTTGGAGTGATGCCTCTTGGTTTCTGAGGTCTACATCATGAAAACTAAATCTTTCTACGAATTGTTGTGGCAAGCATCAGACAAGAGGACTTGCACTTCTGAAGAAGATATAAGTTTTTATCACCATCTCCTCCAAGTTAGAACCACAACATGGCTCGGTGTTGGTTCCTTGTAATGTCCTTGTAACTGGGTTGAAAGTTTTGCGAGGTTGTCTTTGTTGTTAAAATTGCTGTTGTAGCCCAAAACCAGGAGGTTGGCTAATGTTACCATTCTCCTTCTACCTGAAATTTGGTTGGTTTCGCCACCCAAGGTTGTAGTGTTGTTGTACAAGTTGTTTTGTCGGTAATTGGTGTTAATGAAATCAACATGCTCGGCTTCCATGGTGGGGCTCTTTCTTATGATGGAAAAAATTCAGATGCGATGACGTTGAATTATGCTTTGTTCATTTGATTAATTCTAGTAGAAAAAACGTCAACTTAAGAAGCAACTGCAATGACAGAGTCAATATGAAATACACTTTTCCTGGATGCTCAGCTTCCTCTAGGATTGGACTATCGATAACTATTCATAGTATTTCTTCAATGTGATCGTAAGCCTTTTGTTGTCTTTTGTTTCCAAAATTACCACCAGTAGTGGATTTTCGACACCGTTCATAAACATCTAGGACTCTTAATATCATTTAACCACATCCATAATGGCACCACATAATGGTAACATTGATGAATCTCCATCTCTATATAAGAGTGTCGTAGAAAGAAGAAAGGGAAAGGAGTTCTGTCCTCACCTATCAAAAGACAGACATGGGGTAGCCTACAATGAACTACTAGCAATGGTGTATCTACCTCTTTCCAACATTAGCACAAGCGTATAACAATGAATTGAATTTTGTAAATGGGTTCACGAGTATTTCATGCAAGCACAACTTTATGGAGTGGTGAGAACACCTTACAACCTATGCTCACACATGTATATCATAAAAAAACCGCATGTATGTTACTTCAATGACAACTTCATACGTCTAAGTAGACAAAAGCGAAATGGTCAGTCTGGTACCCAATTGCTAATGAACTATGTAAAGAGTTTATGCAACTCATAGAACACACTTCTCATACGAACATGTGTGGAAGATACAAAAAGATAAGCTGAAGTGGATACAACAAACATACATCCATGAAAGCGAACAACCGAAGAGAACAAATACAACCACTTTAGGTGACTACACTACTTTGTTGTAGGGCGCTAGAACATGTTTTAACCTAAATGAGAATACTCATGTAATGGTTAACGATTATGAAGCTTATGTTTATGAATAGCCATGTTCTATGAGCACGAAGTCAACTAAGGTCGGATCATCAAAAGGTAAAGTCATAGTATATGTTCAACAAAAATAGGTACCATTGATCAATACAATGTTAAAAGGCATAGTTTATGCTATTGAGAGAGAAAAAAATAAAATGAATGACAAATAAATCCTCTAAATGAATTCAAGTTATATGGACCCTAGAATGCTAGCATACCATAAAATATTTTACCAAAAGTATGGAAGAATTTAATGCTTAGGACATTTTTAACTTTTGTAATGTTTAATTTATATCACGTTGTTTGTTATGCTTTGGTTTATGTAACATTTTAATATTTTCTTCAAATAAATTTTATTATATTAAATAATTCAAACAGTTTATTATATTTAGTAATTTAGTTATGAGAACAGACTTTAATAAGTGAGGATGATACGAAAATGCAACAGTGTTAGTGAAGGATGAACCGTAGGGGAGAAAATGAGTGTTTTAAAGAGTGGATGGAAATAGATGGATATATTGTATGATAGTTGATTGAGTGAGTGCATAATTGAGTTCTCATACTTGAGATGCTTTTAGCATTTAGATCTCGGTCTTCATATCCCGAGTTCAACAACTTTTATGTGTTAGCTTGAGCAAATTTAGGTCTTGATCATATATGTTAATGGTAGCTTGCGGATTATGATGTCACCTTGAGTGAAGTTGCATAATATATTAGCTTAAGTAGATCAGAATCTTTTTCCAACTCGTGAATGTTCCCTACAAAGGTGATATCTTCCAGTAAGTTCAATTGGAAACTACACCTACTTTTTGTTGAAGTTTAAACCCAAGGCTGAGTATAAGGTCTGATACATATTTACACACTGAATGACCCATGTTTAGTGCTTTGGTTAAGTAATTGATATTCTTGTGCTAGAAGGTCCTAAACTTGTGTGTGTAGGGTTTTAGAGTGAACACTAGGTTGAGAGTGAATTGTGTGAACTAATCTTAGCCATTGGATTATATCATCTAGAGATTTTTAAACAATGGCAAGATTTTAATTATAATGTTGTAATTTCCCTTTAAATTAATTGACAGAAGGGTATTTGCGTCTTTTGTAAATTGCATTTATTAAATAATCTAATCAAAATTCCTAAAATCTTGCTAGCTTCCGTTATACAAGATACACAGTTGTTAGTGTACACATGTGTACAATCTCGATAGTATCAGTTTATACAAGATACACATATGTTAGTTTATACACATGGTACAGTCTCGCTAACTATCAATCTATACATGATGCACTGCTGTTAGTTTATACACATGTGTACAGTTTCGCTAACTATCAGTTTATACAAGATACACAGTTCTTAGTTTATACAGATGTGTACAGAATTTTGATACATCTGTGTATTTTATAGTCCACGACCTAGTTCCGTTAGGAGTTTCATATACGTTTTGAATCCGGGAGGGCCAGTTGGTATCCAGTACCTAATTCCGTTAGGAGTTTCATATACGTTATTAGCAATTGATTCTACACGAGTTTAAAATAATGGAGAAGTAATTAAAAATGTGAGAGAGAGAGAGAATTAATAGATGAGAAAATTAACGGATTTTAATTAAGAGAGAGAGAGAGCTAACATCAATCTTACCCTTTTAATCTAAAAATAATCAATGGTCAAGATTAGTTCACTCACTTCATTTTCAAGAAGTTGTTCACAAATGATACTAATCCTATATATATATATATATATATATTATATATATATATATATATATAAGATTTTTTTTTTGCGTTATTTTAAAGTTGCTTTTTTTTACATAAAAGTGTTTTATTCTATTTTCAATTTTGTAAGTACTGAAATTATGATTTACATGTATTAAAAAAAACACACCATATGGAATTGAGTTTGAAGATGAAGTCTTAAGAGTTTTTGACCAATCAAGTAGTGTAATTTGTAACAATGACTCATGAGCCATAAACTTTGAATCTCACATTTAAAATAGAGTAAAAACCCTAAGAAATCAACTCCCAATCAACAATTAAACCAAATAACACATGATTAATATGGATTGAATAACTCTCAGTCTTATTAATCAGAAAATATTACTAAAAAACTAGTTATAGCTCATAAATCATAACTTGGTTTCTCTCTTGATAATGTCAAATCTTAACTTCGTGTATATCGAATAACCCTAACTTGCTAGCCAAGACATCATAATGTAACATCCTAAACTTTTCCGTTTAACTAACTAAACAAATGGTTTTAGTGGGGTTTTATTGAACGAGTTACTATTGAGTCTTGGACATGATGATCTTAAATTGATGGACTCAAGGAACCTGATTGTCTTTTTTAAAAAGGTAATAATGTAATTTTGGGAGCAAGGAGTAACATTTCAAATTGAAGGAACATGGATGAAAATTAGTGTTATAAACGCCTAGGGGAAACCCTACATCGCTTTAAATATCTATCCAGGGTTATGGTAGTGAGAGGAAGAGAAAAGGAGGCGATGAGGGTTGTGGCTATGATCTCCTAATTGATTTTCGAGTAAGGTTTCGTGAATTAAACTTCCATTCAATCGTTGTTTGCTCAGTTCGATGGAATGGATTGTGGGTTGATAATTAGGGTCTAATTTTTCGGTTTTAAATTGATGCTATGGTGGATTAGAGACGTTGTTCAAGTAATTGAATAGAAACGAAGAAATTTGGAAAGTTTCAAGAATTCTGGTGACAGTATTCCGGTCACCGGCAATGGAGGCGGCGACAGTACATGGTGATAGTGTTCGGTGACGTGGTCGCGTGGATATAATATAGACTCGACACTGAGTTCATTTTATAAGGTTTCAAGCCACACGAATAAAAACGCTTAAAACTAGGATTCTGATGGATTATTATGTTTTCTAACGATGGTGGCGGCAGATCCCGACTCCAGCGACGGTCAAGGGTGGTAGTTCTTGAACAATGCGGTCACATGGATATATTATGGATCCAAAACTAAGGTCAATATACATTGTGGTTGTTTATATTTTGTTGTTGTGTTTGTGTATTGTGACACTTGATACTTTGACACTTTGACCAAGTCGTGCATTGTACGCACATCCTAAGAACCGACCATGGGCACATGTGTGTCCAAATGTTGCCACATAAATGCACTAGTAGCTATTATCTGTTTTATGTTTATGTCTAGTTATTTTAATATACATGCGTCATCTAGCACATGTCATATTGGAGCATTTTCACATCTAATGGAGAATCTGTTAGGCAGTTGTGGATTCTGATCACACGCATGGCGATCTAAGGTAAATATGAGAGTACTAGTTTTTATTTATCTCTCTCTCTCATATATATATATATAGGAAAAGGATCCGTCAGGAATCACCCTTTATTACAGTAACCGCGAGAACCAATCTGAACACAACCAAAAATACCTAAAAAATAAAATTAAAAAAACACATACTTTTTTTAAAATATATTTTTTTTTAAAATCGCTATATTTCATCACTATAAAAAAAAATAAAAAAAATTCGAGTAACAATTATCCATGCCCATGTGCATATGTATCATTTCTTTGACGAATTCTGTAAGACATTACTAATATTAGGCGATTGCACTTCCATTTGCACTACCATCCATAATACACTATTTGTTACATTAACAATATTAGAAATGCACATGTGCATCTGTATGTATGAATATGATATAACGTGTTTTAGTACACTACTTTGATTACTCTTTCCCTTTCATCTATCATACCATCCATAATACACTACCATTATCTTCTACAATCAATAATACAATACCATTACCTCCTATCATCCATAATACAATACCATTACCAATATTTCACTTTATTACATGTACTTCAACACCTTTTATACCGTCCAAACAACATATTACATAAAGTGACAAATATAACAAAACCATCAACCAGATATAACTAACCAAAAAACATGTATATGGGCCTACTTCATCATTCAAAATCACAAACTTTTTGAACGTTATACATAATGATGCGCATGTGCATTTTTAATATTGGTAATTTAAAAAGTAGTGTATACTGATGATAGTGTAAATGAAAGTGCATTTGTCTACTACTAGTAATGTATTACGGAATTTGTCAAAGAAATGATACACATGCACATGTGCATCTCACTCAATTTTTTTGTAACGATCTATATATATATATAAAGAGAGGGTAGGGATCCTAAGAAAAGTCCACGCTATTTGAGGAACTTGAGAAACATTATGGACCGCACATTTTCCTAAATTTTCATAAAATACACATAAGTATATAACCAATTTTAAACTATACATATGTGTATATTACGAAAAGCTTACGGAAAATGTGTGGTCCAGAATGCTTCCTAAGTTTCTAAATTAGCGTAATTCTTCTCAATGATCCTAAACCTATATATATATATATATATATATATATATATATATATATATATGTTATCTGAAATTTATTTGTCTAAGTGTAGGGTAACTGCTTGAATACATTGGGAACAATGTACAACTGTGTGGGTAGAGGCACATCATAGCCATTTTAGTTACTCGTCTATCTGTTGTTTCCTAAGCACCACATAAATCAACCAACTGGTAATTTGCACAACATTTTTTTTTTTGTATTTTGAACCTATTCGAGCAATATTATTCCATATGCTTATTTGTTTGAAATAGAGAGTGATGTTCACTCAAACCATTGCATAATTAGAACTTCTATAGCTTATACATTTTGAGACCACAAACTAGCATTTGCATGAAAATGATTAAGACAATTAGGGCTTTCTTCCCCAAAAATAAAACATGCCCTTAGAAAACCAATTTGAGCCTTAAATTTTCATTTCTATCCCTACCTAAACTATTGTGAAACTTATCAGACAATAATTAAACCGCTTGAAGAATTCTAGTCCAATAAAAAGATCTGTCACGATACATCAAGAAGTTTTCGTACAATGGAGCCTTAGCCTTTCTACTCTCACTCTCTCTCATAATATATATATATATATATATATATATATATATATATATATATATATATATATATATATATATATATAAATTTGGCAGCCACAAAATTCAGCAAAGAAGCTTGGTGGTCCTTAAACATTCGCAAAAAAAGAATATTAAATAAAATTGGCCTTTTACTAAGAAGACCTAAAAGAACTTGAGCCTTGCCACCTGTCACTTCTCTTCTCTGTCTTTCTCTCCTTCGAAACACCTCACGATGCATCCATTCAATTTCCATTTGTGTTTTTGCATTCATTTCGCAAAGCCTGATCTGCCACTTAATTATTATAGTTTGGGAACCCTTTTGAGTTATGGCAGAAATTTTCAGAGATCATGACGCTAGAGAACATTTTTTTGGTAATGTTATTTTTGGGAAATTTATACGTGAACGGGCGTGTCAGTTTTACGGAATAGGACAATTTAGCCCGAGTTTGTAGTAGTTGGGTTGAGGATAGTGAGACTAAAGGATTAATCATGATAATCCATAGGATGCATGTGTGGTTTCGTTGGATGCTTTACGAAAGTATGAGTGTGATAGATGGAGCAAATGCTGGAGCTAAGTCTAAGGTGAGTTTTAATGTCCTTCTTACATATTTTGGGGCTAATATACATGCTTTTTTACATGTGCTTATGTGTTAATCAAATAACAATTTTTGAGATCAAAATGTTTAGTAAACGTTTTCTCATGGTTGGATCATTTTTATGATGTTTAGGTTAATAAGACTTGGTTAGCCTTACGTAGGCAAGTGACGATCGTAAGGCGTAATTAAGTGTTACTGAGATAGCGAGGTTGTTGTGGTACGGGGTGTCGTATGGTTCGGTGTTGATTTTATAACTTGTGTCCGGTAGAGCCTTAGCTCGCAAGTCGACTAGTTTTGTTTTCTAACCTTGATACTGATGGGTTAGAAACATTGGGCATCTATTTTTACCTTAGAGTAGGGGCATTGGAGTTGAGTAGATGAGGTAATACATTAGTTGCAAGGTATACGTGGGTCTTAGATGTAATGAGATGAAGACGAGGTTGACAACGAGGTTTGGAGGTTAGTTGATGGGAGTTGTTGTGTTCTAGACAACTTATGTGTATTTCTAGGTTTTTGTGATTGATGTAGCATCAAGTGGTGTTTTAAGTGATGGTTGCACTTTTGAGACGATGATATAGCCATTGCGGTAACTTACGGTTGCAATATGAGTAATCTGATCCAAAGAAGGTGTATACATATGAGACGAGTTATGGCCACTTGGTGATTTGACCAAATTGTGTGCTAGGTTCCCTCTTTATGTGAATTTATGTGTTAGCGTTAGTAAATCGCTTGGTGGTGTCGTATTAATTCTGATATGATGTTTATTTAGTGTTATTGTGGTTCGTACTAAGGAGTCCCCCTGGTTGACTTTGAGATGCGCATAGAAGTGTTGTCACACCCCAATCGGTGGCGGAAATATCAGGGCAGGATGAAAGAGATTGGTCGAGACTTCATACAGCTAAAATGTGACAATAATTTATATAATAAAATTTCATTTCATTGAAATGGCAAATACATAGTACAAATTTCAAGAAACAACATCATGGATAACAAATTTCAAATACAACAACTTTAGTGTTACGATTCTAGATGTGTATCTAAGTCGTCCTATTCGTTTCCATGCGTAGTTATCATCAACCTCACCCCACAATACATGTTAAAGTATGGTTAAATACACAAGGCACTGGCGAGCATACAAGTTTGAATAATAGCATAGTATAAACTTTTAAACAAATCTTCATGCGTACTTGTCTATTCCTGAGGCTGACATACATTAAACTATCATGCATAAGTATACTAGTCAACCCAAAGTTTACCGCAAGCGTAATCTAATCATAGCAATGAAAAGACCGTATATGTTTAACTTAACATGACCTCATGAATACGGGCGGTGCCTTACTCCTATAGCACTATACATGTTAAAGGAGGCTTGATCAAAGTTAATGACTGAGTATAAGCATATCGAGTATAAGCATGTGTGTAGGTCCACCTGCGGATGATGTTAAACCTATTCCTTGTTCATGTAACACACACACGAGTGCGGAATCCAATTGTGCATGCAACCAAAGCAAGAGCACAATCAATATGACAAAGATTTATCTTCAAACGTTCACTATATTGATATGAAGAGAGACTTAGTACATAGACTCTCGAATACACTGCTTTATCTCTCTAGTGCTCACACACGTCTGGTCTTGTCTCGCACAGCTAACCATTGTTCTCCACTCAAAGGTTCTCTCTCAAGGCTCACCAGACCAAAACTGACTGAGAGGTGCATGTCTGCTCATATAGTGTCCATGCTGGTCATCCGTACGAAACTGGTTTCATACGAAGCAACCAATTTCATACGAAGCAACCGATTTCGTACGAAGCAACCAATTTCGTACGAAGCAACCGGTTTCGTACGAAGCAACCAATTTCGTACGAAGCAACCAATTTCGCATGAAGCAACTGGTTTCGTACGAAGCAACTAATTTCATACGAAGCAATGACGTACACAAGACTCAATCGTATGCACACATGCACCCGTTTAACACAGACTAACTAAGATGCCGTACGAAACCAAGATAGAAGGATATCTTGATTTGGTCGACATGACCAAACTTATACAGACACAACAAACAAAGACCGAACAATTACATACGTAACTAAGAACAAGCGACAGACACAAAAGTGCATCAACAAACTCCCCCTTGGATGTTGCTTGTTCTTTGATCTTTTACTTCGAATTGCCTGCTTCAGACTATGAGCTTCTGGCGTGAAAACCGATCTGACTTGTACTGGACTGAACTGAGTCAAACTCCCCCTTGGATGTTGCTCGTGATGGTTCGTTCTTCATACTGTCGGATCTTCAGATGTCTTCACATGTCATAATTAGGAAGTGCATCAGCAAACTCCCCCTTGAGTGTATCTGGTGGTGTTGAAAAGTGGTCAGTTATGAAGATTGATCTTCTTGATTCACAGCTTGCAGTCATGTTGTGTCTTTTCTCCCGTAACTGGATTTCTTCAGACTCGTTCTCTTTGACTTTTAGCTTGCTTGGATATTCCATCTGTACATACCACAAAGCTAAACACGTAATGAGAGCAACTGTAGGGATGTAATCAACCTTATAGAATTTTTATTTGAAAATTTCACGAAGGATTGATCTTTAACAGAATTAGCAAAAGACACATATGAGACCAATTCTCTTTCAACTACCAACTGACAATACTTTACAAGTTTTTAAGCTCGTTTAATTTTAAATTGTTAAACTTTAAAGCTTGTCAACTTCGACCATTTATGAAGATGTAGTTGTTTTCTGGCTTACAATCAAGATTTCAGGTAGAATAGACTTTGAGTTCCAACATCGGTCAACCAAAAATAAACTAGAAGTAAAATCTTTTTGATATTTTGCAAATTTTAAAGGTAAGGACGGAAAGCATTAAATAAATAAATATTTACAGACATTCTTTTTGCGAATTTCGAGGGTAAGAGAATCATATTAGTATACGGTTCTGTCAAAACACACTTGTTGTTTGATTAGATAGTATTAAGACCTATAACAATTATCGGTATTGTTGTCCACATAAGCTCAACTTATCAGATGTAATCGTGGTTAGGGGATACGATTAATGTATGATTTATACATACCGACCGGTGTTCGTCTACTTCACGACACATTCCCGTATCAAGATATGCACGAGAGAAAATCTTACCGGTGAGTATACTGCTTTATCATCTGTTTTGACATATATATGATGTGAGATACTCACTTATTTGATTGAAAACAAGACCTATGTGATTAAATCACTTATGGATGAGGAACTTGATTTTCATATGCATGCAGGGCACAGGAGTAAGTCCGTGATACCATCGTACCGACAGAGAGACGAACTTAGCTCCCGCATAAAGCTTGTGATATTTTATCACTTATTTTGGGATGTGATATTTTTATCACTTATTGATGGTCGTATGCAATATGTACACGTATGTATGATATCATGTAATATCTAGACTTGCGTCACCGTTATTTTTCAGATAGAAGATTCAACCATGATACCCAGATGATAAGTCAGCATAAAGACCGTATATCTCAGAACTCGGCACTCTATCAAACGAAATTTCGGTACCAAGACCATATGCCAATGAATGGTTCCCACCTGGTCTTCAATCGATTATGTTTATCACCCTGTGCACACTTTAAAATGATTGTGAGCCTACCGATACATCAAACATAGAGCTACTTATCATTTTTCATTTTAAGTTCAAAGAGGTTTTGACAAACCACTAATTTGCTATCATTTTCTCTTTTTCTTGCAGGAAACTCATTTTTGTCTTTCTTTTGTTTTTGTATTTTTCGGATTGGAAAATTACTCCCCCTACAATGCAAAAAGTAGATTTAGACAGTTAAATATACCTTTTTGGATTGTCTTTGAAGAAAATATTTAGAAAAACAATTTTCCGATGTGGATTAACTCAGGTTTTACCTCGATGCCATTTACCAAATTAATTTAATAAAAATGGTTTATCAAGATTTGGAAAAATGAGTTGACATGTTGGTAATTGGTGTGAAGCAACAACATTGATGAGTTTCATATTGAAACAATCACGTGTGAGGTGATATTCTGGATCAATGTGTTTGGTCTGGAGAGCAAAGGTCTTCGTCTTTCTCCTTGAGAAGTAGTGTGCGGTTGTTCAAACCATGCCAGGGCATCCGCACACCTAGTAGGTTTGTTCAAACAAACACATTTTCTTCAATCACACCCTTGGAGAACTGTATACTGCACGATCATCTTGTAAGCTTTTTCTTTCTTGTGGAAGATATAAAATATGAATCTCTGATAATCTTCCGTCGTGCTGCAGGGGCATACATTTCTATAGAATCTACCTTGTGGATCTAATACAAGCCTTAAACAAACAAATTGTTAGTTGTTTTTAATCTTGTCGAAGTTTCCAATTTTATCCTTTCATTTCTCCAACAAAGGCAACAACTCCTGGATATAACAATATTTTGGAGTCGTATGTCACCTATCTTGTGCCTGGATGCTCCCCTATCAACAATCCTAAAATTATCAATAGTTCCTCATGGAACATCCTACACACTCATCAAAGATTAGTTGGAGGTGGGGACCCCAGTCATTGCTGACTTGGGTCGTCCGACATCATCGACAATTGATACCTTGTTTTTCCGATCATTCGGAATGGATTGTGCTCCCCCTGAAACAATTTCCGGTTTTGGTTTCCAAATCTGTTTTTGTTTGTAAACTTTAACGTCTGATTTTATTTGGACAACCTTTGGTTTCAAAACCTTTTCAACCATCTTCTGTTGTTTCTTTCTCTGTTTTATTTTTCTTTGTTTAACAAGACGAGGATCCTGTTTTGGTGAAACAGATTTTGTATGGTAACGTTTACCATGGGGTGCAACAATCTTTGCTTTTCCTTTTGTAAGATATGGACAATTTTTGATGATGTGTCCATACTTACCACACTCAAAACATGATCTCCGCTCACCAAACCTTGGAGTATGATGAGATTGACATCTTGATGATGAACTTTGTGATCTTGAGGTACTTGGTCCTTCATCACAACAATGTGTGTGTTGTGTGTGGTGTGTTCTGACTGTTTTGCTTTAAAATTTTTCTTTGTTTAACAAAATCCGTGTTGGACTTGTTTACAAAAGATTCAATTTTATCAGTCCCACTGGATTTCATGAAGTTCACCTTTGGAATTTTCTTCTTGTTTTGGCTCAGTTTGCCTTTTGCTTGATTAACATGATTTTTCCTTTGTTGATTGTTTAGAGATTTCCACTTTTGATTTATGTTTTTCTTTCTATCTTCAGTTTTTGGGATAGGGTCACTCTTAGTTATTACAACTTTCGGGCTTGAATTTCCCAAAAACTTACTAGTAGAATCTTCAAAAACTTTATCAATCAAGGATTGGTTGACATTTTTTTATGGGAAATTCTTTGTTTGAGAAAAATTTGTTAGAACCAATCAACGTATAAAGCAAATTCATGCTTTCACAGGTCTCAATATGAGCTTTAACATTCTTGACATTGGCAGTCACACATGGTTTCGTTGAAGGATCACATAGAATGTGATTTTCGAGAGGTATATTTTCCTCTTTTGTTACCGTGTTTGACTGTTTAGGTTTAACCTTAGCCGACTCGTCATCCGAACTATCATAATCCTCAATGATGGGAGAATTTTGATTATTCTTAGACTTTGAGTCATTGACGTTTCAACTGGTCGGCTTTGACTAGAAGATGTGCCCTTTGTGAATCCTAGACCAGGTTTAAACTCGTCTAGGTCTAATGGAACAGTGGGTTCAAAATGTGGCATATCCTCATCATCTGGCATTTTGGAGTAATTGTGCCTAACCAGAGGACGACAAGCCTGATAACCTATACATCACCTTTCTTCTTTTGAACTTCGATGATGTGATCCAAAACATATCTTGAGTTAGAATAACTGTCCAACTTGAGTTTGATTGCTTCATGTTCACATTTTGCACTGGCTAGCTCCTTTTTTGTTTCTTCAAGCATGTTAATGTAATTGTTAATGGATGTTTGTTTTCTTAAAACATTTTTTGACGATTCAGAAACATCTTTCTTTAAAGTTTCAATTGTTGTTTTAAATTCTTTTTCCTTTTTCTTAAGAGTTATGTTTGCCTCGGTGCATTTTGTTAGATCCACAATCAAGCTCTGATGATGTTTCTTCATGTGATCAAATTTACCTTCCTGTTCTAAGTATTTACCTTTTAAGAATATACAATTAAAACACTTAGACATAGTAGGTTTATTGAGACTTACCTGATGGGATTGACAATCCAAGCGTGTCATGAAAGCTGCACGAAGTGTTGAAGATCCAATTGATGAGAGATGCTTGGAAAATTCATCAGATGGTTCTTTAGTTTCATGCTCTGAATCTTCTTCACTGCTATCTGTTGATTCAGTCTCCGTGACTACCTCTTTTCAGATTGTTCTCCATTAGAAGTCGATTCTGCTTCATCTAAACTGCTGCTGTCTCCTGAACTGTTGCTATTTCTGGATGATTCTCCATCGTTACTGTTCTTTGCAATTTCGGCATATAATGCAGTTCCTCCACCACCAATGTTTCCCAATTGAATTGACCAATCACAGTGTTCATCAGCTTGAACCACTAATGCTCGGTTGGAATTGTTTGCGGGAACCATTGCTCTTTCGTTGTTAGCAGCTTGATTTCTGGTAAACGGATATTGATTCCCTTGCTGTGGAGGCTTCGTGCATTCTCTTTTAAAACGCCCCTTTTCCCTGCAGTTGAAACAAGTAACCTTTCTTTTGTCAAAACCATATGGAGTATCCTTATTACTTTCTAAATCAGTTCTTCCGGTTCTCTCCATAAAATCTTTTGCTCTATGGACTGCACTTGCGAACACCCATTTGATATCAATTAACTCCATCTCTTCCTTATCAATTTGTGCATAGTCTTCACTGGGTAAGTTGACATTACCAATTTTTCCAGCTACTAATCCACAGTAAGAACTCACCAATGTGTTCAGAAGCTCCATATGTTCCTGTGCAACTTCCACACTTATCTTGGAAAAGTTTTGATGTATCTAAAGTTCGTTCATATGTATGAGCACTTGTACCAACAGACTGATCAGATTTTACTGGACATTCCCAAAAAGGAACTGTATTTGACACGAAAGCTGTTTGAAGTTTGGATTGTTGAACTGCACTTGTACTTGGTTTAACGCCACCAAAATATATTTCTGGATTTTGTTGAACTGGAAATCGTTTAGCTTTGCGAATTTCTTCTTCATCTTTATTTTCAAGTTTCTGAATAAATTCGTAAATGCTGATCACATCCATCACACCTGTATGTTTTAACAATTCTATAAATTGATTCCACTTAGGTGGTAAGGAGTCAGCAAAACGCGTAACAATCTCCTGTTGTGACACAAGAACCTTGTATGAGTGCATCTCACTCATCAAATGATAGAAAAGAGTTGTCATATCATTTAATGTTTCATTTTCCATAAAATGAAATCCTTCAAATTTCTTTTTTAAAAGATCATGTCTAACTTTCCTTGTTGCTGTGTTTCCTTCTCCTCTTATTTTTAAAGCGTCCCACAAACTTTTCGTAGATGTACAACACATGAATTGATGATAAATGTCTATGTGAAGTGCTTGCGTAAGAATAGCAAAGGCCTTCTTTTCAAAATCATAGGCCCTTTTATCATTCTCATCTAATTCAGCTAATGATGCAGAATTTGATACGACGTCTTCGAGAGATTCTCTGTATGGAGAAACAAAACATGTCCACAATTTTGTATTCTGACCAAGAATATATGTATGAAAACGATTGTTCCATGAAGAATAATCGTTCCTGTGATTTAGTTTTGGTGGACGGTTATTGCTCCCAGTTTCACTTTCGCTAAGAAGGAGGTTTTGAACGCTTTGGTTCTGATTTGTAACAAAAGTCCATTGACCAGTAGTAAACACGTTTGGAGGTATCATCGATTTGGCCCATAAGGTAGTTTCCTGACTTGTAGTACACTCTCAATCCCAAGGATTTGTACTCATTTTGTATTTTCTTGATTTATGAAAAATTTAAAGGTTTAAGGTTTGAAAATAACAATTAGCTTTTAAAAGTTCACAATTTTGAAAATATTTGAAAAGCACACAGCTTTGAAAATCTGAAGTACGAAAAATAAATAATAATGAAGATTATTCGTACTACGGATGAGTTCGTTCGTACGAAAACTTCGTACGTATGAGTTCCTTCGTACGAAATTTCGTACTGATGAGTTCCTTCGGATGAAATTTTCGTACGGATGAGTTCCTTCGTACGAAAAATTTAGTACGGAAGAGTTCCTTTGTACGAAAAATTCGTACGGATGAGTTTTCTGGTGAATTTCTTCTTCAACTGTGTTCTTCAGAAAAATTCTACCATAAAAATTTTCTGCATGCAACAGATTTTAACCTAGTTTTAAGTTAGTTTACTATCCAAAACTTAAGTTTTTTGCTGAAGATTCAAGAACACTTCAGAAATCTTCAAACTAGCTCAGACACGACTAAGCTTGGTTTTGAACAAGGAAAGAGCCAAAGCTCTGATACCACTTGTAGGTCCACCTGCGGATGATAAACCTATTCCTTGTTCATGTAACACACACACGAGTGCGGAATCCAAGTGTGCATGCAACCAAAGCACGAGCACAATCAATATGATAAAGATTTGTCTTCAAATGTTCACTATAGTGATATGAAGAGAGACTTAGTACATAGACTCTTGAATACATTGCTTTATCTCTCTAGTGCTCACACACGTCTGGTCTTGTCTTGCACAGCTAACCTCTGGTCTCCACTCAAAGGTTCTCTCTCAAGGCTCACCAGACCAACACTGACTGAGAGGTGCATGCCTGCTTATATAGTGTCCATGCTGGTCATCCGTACGAAACTGGTTTCGTACGAAGCAACCAATTTCGTACGAAGCAACCAATTTCGTACGAAGCAACCAATTTCGTACGAAGCAACCAATTTCGTACGAAGCAACCAATTTCGTACGAAGCAACCAATTTCGTACGAAGCAACCAATTTCATATTAAGCAACTGGTTTCATACGAAGCAACCAATTTCATACGAAGCAATGACGTACACAAGACTCAACGGTATGCACACATGCACCCGTTTAACACAGACTAACTAAGATGTCCTACGAAACCAAGATAGAAGGATATCTTGATTTGGTCGACATGACCAAACTTATACAGACACAACAAACAAAGACCGAACAATTACATACGTAACTAAGAACAATCGAAAGACACAAAAGGCATCAACGATGTGTCATTTCAAGTTTAGCATAAGAGCGTGTATAAAGATTGTTCGTGCATTGAGTATGAGCATGTTTGAGTAATTTTGCATATTGTACATGTATTGCACCCAAAGGTGATAAAGTGTAAAATGGGATCGAGTATGCTCACAATTTTGCAAGCTTCTTTAGCAAGTTTGTGGATGGACGAGTGATTAGGTGATGCAACACGGAGTTGCCCTACACGGAGTAAACAAGTGGATATGAGTATACTGAGTTGGATGATAGGTCCAGATTCTGAAGTAGAAAGTACGGAAAGCAAACGGGGAAATTACCACTTCTTACGAAGTGGACTGGTTACCTCGTGCGAGCTGACTTGCAACTCGTACGAGTTGACTGGTACCTCGTACAAGTTGACTTGCACCTCGTACGAGTTAACTGTTCACCTCATGAGATGACAGTCTTGAAACGTATTAGCCTATTTTGTACCCATTTCGACACTGATTTTTGTGAACGGGGATCATGATAACGAGGCAGAATAGTCCGGGCTATAACACTAGATCAGAATGTGATTAATGTTCGTCCAAACTAGTTAGTTAAGAAAATACGAAAAATAAGTATTATTTATGTATAGCTTAGTCACGTTTTTCATAGAAGTCAAGCATGGAGATGTTAAATCTCTTTATACGATTCCCCAAAGCATAAGGTTGTAATACAACCCGGTTCGTCATGAATTAACCAAAAGTAAGATTGTTCAAGTGAGGTGTGGAACTTAATTCGGGTAGCCAAAGCTCCCAACGTTCTCACTAGCTAGAACACTAATCCAATCCTATAAGAATGATGAATTAGTCAGCTTACAACACTTGGTACAAAGAAGAAGATAAGTTATAAAGTGTTAGTGAGTTAGACTCACTTCGAAGAAGATGGTTCTATCGAGAATCAAGGAATTCAGGAGTGAAAGTGAGAGTGAACGGAAGGTTGGATGTGATGAAGTGCGTCTTTATTTATAGGAAAAATGTCTGCCAACTCCGCTTCATGCGAATTGTGCCACTTCGCACGAAGTCAGGCTCCACTTCGTACGAAGTGTACCCACTTCGTGCGAGGTGGTTCAAACTCGTACGAAGGGGTCAGTCTAGGCTGGTTTCACGTGTTTTAGTCAGTTTTTAAGTATTTCGATCATGCATGAATGATGTATCAGTGTAATCACACGTAAAACTGAGTATTTGAATATTCAAAGTATGAACCCCTTGCATATAATCATGTATTCAAGTTTCTAACGTATAGTTTAAGTATGTAGTATGTGTAAGTATCAAATAAGTTTCCATTATGATCATAATCTCAGAGTACAAGGCTTGAAAATGAAAGATACGAATATGATTACAAGTTTTCAAAAATAGAATTTCAGTAATACTTTCTAGATAAGGAAAGTATAGGAATACGAGGGGTTACAAGTGTAGTTATACTTAATGACGTATGTATGTAATATATCCCAAGGAGGGGATTGCACATAAGAGATAGGAGTTGTTGAGTCCTAGATATTGGTCGGTTTTAATGAAAAGCCTAGTGTTGGTTTGTGTTAGTTGTGGATTGTTTGTATATGTTTAGAGTAACATGTCCCAAATAGGAGGATTACATGTTGGTGTCACGAGTCTTGAGTTGTGGGTTGTTTTGGGTGACCGACTTGGAGTCATTGATGTATGATCAACAGTTTGGTGGAATCAAACTATTGATTGTGAAGAACAAACACAAAGAAAATTGTGAACTTGCATACGAATTGATATGGTGTGCAACTGATGGCGAAAACATCAGAGTGAGACGAAATAGATTGCTCAAGACATCATAACACTATCTGCGGCAATATTAAATTCAAACCCATTCATTTCATTGATTGAATTGTCAAATACAACATAAACTCAAATTCAACATAAATTCAAATACGACAAGTTTAACAAAATTATAACATAACACCTAGCATTCTAGATGCGTTTCTATGTCGCCCTACTATGATTTCGTCACATTCAACATCCTTAACCTGCAACATGTTAAAAGTATAGTTCAACACACAAGACATTGGCGAGTACACAAGTTTAATATAGCATAAGTATGAAAAGGATTTAAACGAATCCACATGGAAAAAATAGTTAACTAGATTAATGTATCAAGGCATGCAATTTTACAAGTCAACCCTCTGAGTACCGCAAGAATTAAAGACTTAACATGACCACAATACTACGGGCGGTGCGTTACTCCTGTAGCGGTATACATGTTAAGGGGAGGCTCGTACGAAGTTAATGACAAGCGAATCACATAAGAATTTTCCAAGAATACAAATCATGTATCACGTCTTTAAGCATGTGTAATGGATTATTTGTGTTTGCATAAAGTATAAGTGTGTTTACGTGTATTTTGATAGGTTAAACACATTGCACCCAAAAGTGTAAAGTAAAAGGGGCTTTCGAGTGTACTCACGGTTTTGCAAAGCTTCCTTTAGTAAATCCGTGAAGAGTTGGAGAGTTTGAAGGATGGAACACCGAGTTATCCTACATGAGGAAACATAGGTGTCTAAGTATTAGGATGATAACGGAGGATTAGGAATTTAAATATACCAAAGTATGTATACGAGAAAATAATCATCTAGACTTAATATTCGTTTTTGACACTATAAATCCCATTTGGGTCGATGTGCTTTCATGGGTTAAAATACCCATTAGAATCGTAACGAGAAGTTAAGTACCCAGATGATGTAGCTTAGTACCCTGAGGAATAATCATTTGATTTTCATCAAGGGTTCGGTTAGTATATATATATATATATATATATATATATATATATATATATATATATAATAGTATAAGTAATAAGTCCATCATGTTTATCATGGAAGTTCATAGAAGTCATGCATGGAGATAGGAGGATAAACTTTCTTTAACCTCTTTCGTATGTTCACCAATGCACAAGTTGTCACAACGACAACAAGGATGGTCATGAATCAGTTAAATGGAAATGAAAGGTGCATAATATTCAAGGGAAAAATCATCAAGTGAGGTGGTGGATTGAAAGTAGGATAGCCAAGGCTTCCAAGTAGTCACACCTTTACCAAAACACAAGCTTCGTCAAGCTTGGATGATTGCATCACTTGTAGGTCGATAACCCTATCAAAACAGAAAGTTTGGAGGGTGATTTACACCTCCTAGTTGTATGAATCGATCTTGGCTAAGCTTACTAACCATAGACTTGATTAGTAGCATAAGAAGCACAAGGTTGTATAAGAAAACACATGTTTAACTAAAGTAGCAACCATAATCTTCCAAAACAAAACGTTTGGACCTCAAAATGGTGATGTTCCACCTTGGTTTTCCATGGAAAACCCGTGGAAACAATCCTAGAGGTGTTCCAAGCTTTGTAGAGGAAGATTTGATGAAGAAAAGATGAAGAAAAGTGAGTTTGGACTCACTTTTGCACTTAAAGTTTTCTGCCTTGTTCTTGAATTTACAACTGATTTGGGAGTGTTTTGAGAGTGTAGAGGAGTTTGGAAAGTTTAAATGAGTGTTAGGAAGCTTGCTTATATAGTGGTTTAGTAGGGTTTTGAGTTAAATGAGGTTTAGAGGTGATTGGGTGTGAAAAACGTGTGAAAATTGGGCCAACCCGTAAGCTAGAAACAACTTACTGTAGATTAAGGTCTCTCACACCATGCGAGAGGCTAACTTCGGTAGATTTTGCAATTTGGCCCCTAAACTTGGTTTTTCCTTCATTTTAAGCTAAAACTTGGTGTTTTGGTATGTTTTAAGTGTATAACTTGTATGTAAGTATATTTTGAGCATCGAGTATGTATGTATGAGTATTTGCACGTATAACAAGTATCGGTTTGTATGTAAACATGTATTTAATGATCGTATGCATGTAAGACAAGTATGTATAAGTATGAATTTTATTACGATCAAAGTCTCGGATTGCAAGGTTGGGAGTGAAATACGAATGCGATACGAATACAAGTTTCCATAAACAGAAATACGATTACACTTTCTAATTAAGGAAAATACGAAAAAGCGTGGCATTACATATATTACCATGAGAGAATTCTTCAAATACAAGCAAAACAAAACAAAACTGCTAACCACATATTGGAGGAGGAAACTCCATTATATGCTTATCTTAGGCCTCCCCTCTATTGGACTCCTATGGTCGACCTGGGCCCACATGGCGTTTGGATCGGCCCACCATTAGCTAGATATCCCAAAACAACTACTTGTTAACCCATTCGACTTAATACAAAGGATACATCTATATCTATGACCTTACAATCTGCCCCTCGATTTATGCTTTTCATGTATTTCTGAGAAGTTATTGCCCCATAATTCGTGTCTCTACTGGTCTTGGTTCCCCTCCCTACCCAAAGCTATTTAGCAATAATACTTGCAGCTGCACCTGCAAAATCTTTTTCAATTGCTTCATACTTTGGATCACACCCATATCTAACTTCTAGCCAGTACACCAATGTCCTCTTTTCTAAACCTCATCAGATCACTGGTAAAGCAACCCTAAATTCTTGATCTTTACACACAATCAACGCCTCACCAACTTTAGGATTATAACACCATAATTAAAATCTTCAAGGGTACCATCTAGCAAATGCTGAGGTAGTGAGATAGTCTTTGCTTTAGCTGTCGGAGGCCAATCACACTTTTAACTTGTTCTCCAGTATCATTATCAATAACCTTTGGATGTCATCTCTAACAATACTCAGCTGCTTTAAGATTAGAAATCCATTCAACACTTCATATTCCAAGCGATTCAAGAAAGCCCATCCTCTTTCATCAATATCATGATCAAAGAGTGGTGCATCATATAGTTCACGGAATTCAACTCTAGTCCACAACTCGAAGTTTGACATCTTCTTATAAAGTTCAGCTTCACCATCTTTTCAACGTACAAGCTACATTCCCTTATCTCTCAGATATTGCCAACAACGAATACTAGATTTGTTTCCACGCTTATAAAAATAACCCCTTGCAACATTAGCTAAATATCTTTTTGGTACATTTGCAAGATGTTATTCTCTATTTCTCATTGAAATCAACTATCTTTGTTTCTTGGTTAGCTGAGTTCTAGATGGTGGAACTTCTCCTGATAAATACTTATTTAGACCTTCTTCATGACTAGCAAAACTATCTTACCTCGAAGAACCTGAACCACCAGCATCTCTATCATCATGTCTTGTAGAGTTGGAGTCACCTGCTCCACCTGTACCTTGATCATCTTGATGATCTTGTTGTCTTTATCAGCAAATTCACTTCCAAACCTTTGTTCTAACTTCCATTTCAGATCGAGCACAATAGCAGCTAATGCACTAACATTTGATTCCAAATCTTTGATTTTCTTATCTTTTTCTTCATTGCTTTTCTCAAGACTAATGATATGAACATCTTCATGGATGAAATCTTGCTCTAGCAAAAACACCCGTCATTGCAAAACTTCCACATTAACTTCTCCAAGTTCTTCACTTGAAATACGTGCTCTTTCATTTTCAATCATAACCCCTAAACCCTTTAATTACACATAAGCATCTTGTGAAGCATGAAAAACATTAAAATCAAATTCAAACGCATCTTCCACTGACCCTTCTAGTGCATTATGTGTAGCACCACTTGAACTTCCAGGTGCTTCACTAAGATTCACATTAAACAAACCAGCTATAGTAGAACCTTCAATAGGTATGACATTTTTATCATAACCTTCTTGTAACACATCAGCCAAAGTAGCACCAGCAACTACTTGATTAAGATTTCTTTGTGCTTCTAGCGCTATAACGGTTGTTGTATTTTCCATAGGTAGACTGGTATCCAGCACACCAGGTCTTGGATCTAATCTTCTCGTCTTTCTAGGAACTGAACCTGTCTCTGGTATTATTTCTTTTCAACCTGCTCTTGTGGTATAGTAAAAGTTGTAGGAAGAGGGTTCCCACTCTTCTCCCGATGAACCTTTTCCAACAAAGCAACAAGTTGTTCATTAGTAACAATCAACGATACCTATACATGAGTCTCACAAACTGGTTGACTCTTTTGATACTAGGCTCCTTCATTATCAGAAACATCAACATTTTTAGCTTCTAACTTATGATCACGTTGTTCAACAATATGTAAATCATGTTCATCAGCAACAACAACATTTGGTTGTACCTCTACCACATCATCATAATCTAAATCAGGTGTTGGATCATGATACACATATCCTTCAATAGCTTCTGGAAATTTGCCAAATTTTTCCAGCTTGTTCAAGTATCTTAACCTTTTCTATGCACCTCTTCTAGACTGCATCATTGCACCAAATGCAACATCACTCAAAACCTTATGGTCAAATGGTGACAGTGTTCTTTCAAGATGATTAGAGTATTTGTCATCCAAGATCATTGTAGAAAATCTTGGATATATCAAGAACTTCTCCTTCTTCTTTCTAGATAGATTTCCCTGCATCTATTTAAACACAAAGTTTGATTAATTGTAGTTCCAATCCATGATTAGAGCAACCATTCTGAAGCTAGATTCTTCTGTAGTGTGTCTTTACAACCTTTGTTTCCTTCAATACACATGCGAAACACATGAGCAAGAAATCTCCAATATGGATACAAAAACTTCTTGTGCAATGGTGGGTAAGTCCATTCATAATCACATCTTCTAAGAACAACATGACATCATCCTTTTCGCACATAGGTTTTGGTTAAAACTATCTTCTTCTTACAAATTCAGCTTTGATACATCCTTTCCTTTATCTCCCTTTTTATTAAACGTAGCTGTCTTCTGAAGTCTTTGTTGATACACTTTTGTGTCTGTCGCTTGTTCTTAGTTACAATTGTAATTGTACGGTCTTTGCTCAAGTGTCTGTATAAGTTTTGTCATGTCGAACAGATCAAGATATCCTTCTATCTTGATCTAGTATGACATCTTAGCTTGTCTGTGTTAAACGGGTGCATGTGTGCATAACGTTGTGTCTTGTGTACGTCATTGCTCCGTACGAACCAGTTGCTTCGTACGAAAACCGGTTGCTTTGTATGAAAACTGGTTGCTTTGTACGAAAACTGGTTGCTTTGTACGAAAACTGGTTGCTTTGTACGAAAACTGGTTGCTTTGTATGAAACTGTTGCTTTGTATGAAAACTGGTTGCTTCGTACGAAAACTGGTTGCTTCGTACGAAAACTGGTTGCTTCGTATGAAACTGGTTGCTTGTACGAAACCATTTTTGTACGGATGACCAGCATGGACACTATATAAGCAGACATGCACCTCTCAGTCAGTGTTAGTCAAGAAAGCCTTTGAGTCTTTCTGCTGACGAACTGATCTTTTGGTGGGATCTCTCAATCATCATTTCTGGTGAAGACGAAGACATAAGAACACAACAAGTTTGTTTGAGTCATGCGAGCATTGTGTGTATATGTTTGTACTTGTTCTCAATCATTAATCAAGATAGTGAATCTTTGGTTTACCCCGTGTTCTTTAATTTCCTTTGGTTGCATGCACACTTGATTCCGCACTTGTGTGTGTGTTATATGAACAAGGAACAGGTTTAACACCATCATCAGGTGGACCTACAAGTGGTATCAGAGCTTTGGCTCTTTCCTTGTTCAAAACCGGGCTTAGTGTGTCTGAGCTAGTTTGAAGATTTCTGAAGTGTTCTTGAGCCTCCAACAGAAAACTTAAGTTTTGGATAGTAAACTAACTTAAAACTTGGTTAAAATCGGTTGCATGTAGAAAATTTTTATGGTAAAATTTTTCTGAAGAACACACTTGAAGAAGAAATTCACCAGAAAACTCATCCGTACGAAATTTTCGTACAAAGGAACTCATCCGTACGAAATTTTCGTACAAAGGAACTCATCCGTACAAAGTTGATTCGTATGAAAGAACTCATCCGTACGAAATTGATTCGTATGAAAGAACTCATCCGCACGAAATTGATTCGTACGAATAATCTTCGTTATTGTTTTTTTCGTACATAAGATTTTCAAAGCTGTGTGCTTTTCAAATATTTTCAAAATTGTGAACTTTTAAAAGGTAATTGTTATTTTCAAACCTTAAACCTTAAAATTTTTCATAAATCAAGAAAATATAATGAGTTCTAACCCGTGGGATTGGAGTTGTTCAAGCTCAAATCAGGAGTCTTCGCAAAGCTCCGCAACATCATGGGTAAAGCCTTTGATGCCTCAACATACAACTATGATCTCTGCAAATCAGTGGGCGTGTGTTGCAAATCAGAATCAAAGCATCCAAACTCTATTAATGAGCGAAAGTGAAACAGGGAGTAATAACCGACCACCAAAGTTAAATCACATGAACGATTATCCTTCATGGAAAGGTCGTTTTCATACGTATGTTCTCATTCAAAACACGGAATTGTGGACGTGTTTCACTACCCCCTACAAGGAATCACTTGAAGAAGCTGGATCAAATCCAACCTCATTGGCCAATCTAGTCGAAAGTGACAAGAAAGCATACGATCTAGAGAAAAAGGCGTTTGCTATCCTCACACAAGCTCTGCATAAAGACATTTTTCATCAGTTTGTGTATTGTACTACAACGAAAAATTTGTGGGACACTTTGGAAGCAAGAGGTGAAGGTAACGCTGCTACCAGGAAGATTCGGCATGATCTGCTCAAGAAAGAGTTTGAAGGTTTCATGTTCATGGAGAACGAAACCTTGAATTCTTTCAGCGAAATGTACTCGTATAAAGTGTTAGCAGACCACAAGAAATTGTGATGCGATTTGCTGATGCTTTACCACCAAAATGGGGTCAATTTATTGATCTATTAAAACATATAGGTGTTTTGGACTCAATAAGTATTTATGAATTTGTGCAGAAACTGGAGAACAAGAATGAAGAAGAGCTCCGGAAGGCACAACGAGTCAATGTTCCCCAAAAGCCTGAAATGTATTTTGGAGGTATAAATGCAGGTACAAGCTCAAGCCAGCAACCGAAGCTGCAAATCGCGTTTGTGTCAAATGTGAACCCTTTCATACCCTAACCTGTCCAATCAAGTCATTCTACAAGTTCGAGTAATCAAGCCTATGGACAAGCTTTTGATCCGAAAGCCTTCCTTCCACAGCCAAGGGAAGCAACAGTCAATCTGCAAATCCAAACACTGTCAAACTTGAAATGTCAAATCTCTCCAAAATCAACGTAGAAGTTGCACAGGAATATGCGGAACTTCTAAATACCATGGTCAGTGCTTATTGTGGTTTACTTGCAGGTCAAATAGGGAACATCAATTTGACGAATGAAGACTATGAACAAATTGACCGAGATGAAATGGAGCTGATGGACATTGATCTATAAGAATTAATACATCTTTAAAACGTCAAATAGACCCCATTTACGCGAGAACTTGTCGTATTTTCATTGTTTTAGATACTCTTTGTGAAAATGCAGGTCCGGGCTTCGGCCTAGTAAAGAAACAAAGGCTTTGGAGCAAATTGGAGCAAAAACGGAGTTTTCCAGCAAACTGCAACCACTGGCACGACCGTGCCAGGCCAACCCTGATCGGCACTCTCATCAGCACGCTCAGATTCTAGGCGAACCAAGAAGATTTGACGACTGGCACGACCGTGCCAAGCCAAACCACTCTGAAGATCAGCTTATTCCCGGATCATTTCAGCCATTTTCAAATACTTTACCGGGAAGCACGCCCATGCCAATGGTTGGCACGACCGTGCCAACTCAGAAACGTTTGAGCGGGATTTTTCCCAAAATGGATAGCAAACAAGTCAACACTCGAAAAAGGCACCTGACACTTACCAAGCACGACCGTGCCAAATGGTGGCACGGTCGTGCCAAATGCCCAGTAGCTTAAACACGTGAATTCAGCTCATTTGAAGGGGGAGTTGGAGCATTTGGGTGGATTTCTCTTCAAAAAACTGATCTTGGAAGCTCGGAGATTGAAGAAAGGAGCCTTTAGGAGGTTGTATCACTTGATAATCCAACTCATTTAGCTAATTATCTTGTCTTAAACATTAGTATTTCACTTGTTATTCATGCACAATCCATATTACTTTATGTTTGTCTTAGTTATCATGAGACTTGTAGGCTAAACATTTGGTGTTGTCTAAACTAGTTGAAGCTTATGAATATGTGATAATCATGGAAGTTGATGTGGTGATTTTTTTGTTAATCTTCAGTAGTGCTTGAATCTTGTTCTTGGAGTTCTTATACATGCTTAAAGTCCCTGTTCTTGAATGTTTGGTCATAAGTATTTACATGTTGTGTTGGAAAGCCCATGTAAAGATTATGATTATTGAATCGTAGTAACTTGTTAGCATGATTCATAACATGAAACTAGGAATGGTAATTGTTAACATGACTTGAATGATGAGTTGAACATGTGTAGGAATTCTTGCATTTAGATTTGGAAAAATCATAATAATGTTTACTTGGATTTGTAGTTGTGTTTGTGTTAGATTGATGATTTTTGGCCAAGATTGTTATCTAGCATGACCATGCTAGTGGTTTTTTGTCAAGAACATGATGATAGTGCTACTTACTTGAAAGCAAGTTAAGGTGGTTGTTATGTTGTTCATGGTAATTTTCCCAAACTTGTAGAGTTAGGAGTTTGACAAACAAATAACTCTTGTTTAAAGGTTAACATTAACTAAGCAAGTGAGCTTCAAATAATAATTTTTAGGTGATTAGAGTGATTATTTCATTTTAGTTTTCCTAAGGTTTATTATACTAGGAAACCTTGATTGGAGACTTAGTTAACTTAGAGCTTGCATCACCATTGATCCTCCACTTAGTTGTCACATGTTTGTTTGTGGATACTTAGTTTAGGTAACCCTTTCTTAGATATTGTCATTCTCTAGTTTAGTAGTAGTTTATTATTTTGCATGATAAATTAGGAACAAAACCAACTCTTAAAATGGAAAGGTTTAAAAGTAACGAAAATTTAGTACTGAGACAACGAGTCCACGGATTGATATCTGGTTCTTACCAGCAAACTATACTACCACCTGACGGGTACACTTGCCCTATGTGTGTGTAGTTGGTTTTAAGTAAAAACTATTTTAAAACCTAATCTGTGTGAACGAAAATTATAATAATAAAAATATATTTAATTCACGCACATCAAGTTTTTGGCGCCATAGCCGTGGACTCGGTCTTCTCAAGAATGGTTGGAGTTACTTGTTAAATCATTGTGAAAAGTGTACAAAATTTTGTCTTGTTGTTTTTATTTGTCTCACATGATTAATTGAAAAAAAAATTATGTTAAATAATTAATTAATCCTTTTTATCTTTGTGTATACATAGGGCATTGTGTTCCTTCTTTTTCCTTACAGGTCGTGCATGTCCTCAACCCCAGTTGCTGAAGTTGTTGAGCCTTCATCGGAACCGGAGCGCAATTTTCATCAAAGATTGCGGGAGCGGGCCCGCAGGGTGGCCGCCACAATTGAGGCAGACGTGTTGGGATTCGACACACTTCACGAGGCTTACGTAGAAATGGCAGACGAAAGGAAACGAGGGTCTTAAACGACATAGGAAAACCTTCACTTGAGGGTTTACCTGCGAGCATCAATGCACCCACAATAAATAATAATAATTTCAAGATCAAATCTGGTACCATTTCGATGCTGCAGAATGTGGTTCAGTTTTATGGCAAGGATCACGAGGATCCTAGTGTCCATATGCGGGGTTTCTGGAGGTTTGTGCCACATTCACCATTCGTGATGCATCATCGGATGCAATACGTCTTCGGATCTTTTCATTCTCTTTACGTGATGGAGCTAAAGAGTGGCTTCTTTCACTTCCAGCTGGATCTATCACTACGTGGAATCAATTAGCTGAGAAGTTCCTTCAGAAATATTTTCCCCCAGAGAAAACTGTTCGGTTAAGAACCAAGATTCTTAACTTCCGTCAGGACGATGATGAGCCCCTCTATGAGGCGTGGGAGCGGTTTAAAGAGCTCATGAGAAAGGTCCCACACCACGGGTTGCCCAAGTGGCAACAATGTCAGATCTTCTACCATGGTTTGGATGGTCAAGGGCAGATGATGGTCGATACATATTCAGGCAGAGACATAGGCACGAAAAATGCCAACGAGGCATTTGATATCTTAGAGAAATGCGCCTTAAAGAATCGGACACAACAGCCATCGCGAGGGAAGAGTTCTAGACAGGGAGTTCATCACGTGAATGACTTCACCGCCATCACAGCATGAATGGATGCCTTATCTTCAAAGTTCGATCGAGTGATGGAGATCCACTCGAGTGGTTCCTCGAGTGGGGGAGCATATCATGTAGGCGAATTTCCGGCTGGAGAGGCGTCGCACGAGCATGTAGATTTTATGGGAAACCAGTACCATCCTCAGCATAATCCCTACAGCAATACTTACAATCCGGGGTGGAAGAATCACCAAATTTCAGTTGGAAGTCTGAGGCGTCAACTCAGCATCCACCCGGGTTCGCTCCACGCCCCCCAGCTCTTGGAGGATACGGTGCACCTCGGCCTCAGCAGATGCCTTCCACTAATGAACCTAGTGTTCACGAAATGTTTAGTCAACTCTTAGCTGGTCAAAATTCTCAAAGAATCGAAAATGAAAAGCACTTCAAGGAGTATGACGGTCGTTTCACGAGGCACGAGAGTGAGTTGAGAAGCCAAAAGGCTTCCATGCAGACCATAGAGAACCAAGTTGGCCAGATTGCCAAGATGTTGTCTGAGAGACAACAGAGGGGCCTTCCAAGCAATACGGAGCCTAATCCGAATGCTACTGCGAAGGCCATCACGTTGAGAAGCGGCAAGACCGCTGAGCCCATCACTTCGGTTGCTTCACCAAAGCCGATTGATGATGAGGTTGATGAGGAGATTGAGACTGAGTCTCCGGGAGAGGTGCAACCGAGGCGAGACCCAGCAAGTACAGCACGTCCCAAGGAGCCAGTGAGAGAGTATGTCCCTCCCGTTCCATATCCGGGGAGGTTGAAGAAGCAAAGAATGGAAGAACATTACGGTAAATTCCTTGAGCTTTTCAAGCAACTTCATATAAACCTACCATTTGTCGAGGCACTTGCTCAAATGCCTAAGTACGCCAAGTTTCTGAAAGATATTCTATCTAACAAAAAGAAACTTGAGGAGCTTTCGCATGTGACCTTGAACAAGGAGTGTTCAGTAGTTCTTCAGAACAAGATACCAAAGAAAATGAGTGATCCCGGGAGTTTTACTATCCCATGCTTGATTGGTAGTTTGTCGGTCAGCAATGCACTAGCTGATCTTGGAGCCAGCATAAACCTCATGCCTTATGTGGTTTTTGCTAAGCTGGACTTGGGAGAGCCAAAACCCACTCGTATGAGCATTCAGCTAGCCGATCGTTCAGTGAAGTACCCTCGAGGTATAGTTGAGAATATGCTAGTGAAGATCGACAAGTTTGTATTTCCTGTTGATTTTGTGATCCTGGACATGGATGAGAACAAACTGTTCCTCTCATCTTAGGTAGGCCATTCCTTGCCACTGCTCGAGCGTTGATCGATGTCTGCACCGGCAGACTTACTCTTAGGGTAGACGATGAAGAAGTGCCCTTTGATATAGGGAAATCCATGCAGCATCCACATAGTCATGATGATACACTCTACTTTATCGAGACTATTGACACATATGTGAGTGATCATCTTCGTAGCACGTTTGAGGAGGAAGTTGTGGACACACAACTTATTGGAGGAGAAACTTTTGGTTCGCCAGCTATGGTCCAGTCTGCTGAAGATATGCCATGTCTGATAGGTCATGTGGCTCCCCCACGTACTATGGTTTTTGAAGTGGTGGATCGCGTTGCTGAGCCTAAAGCACACCCTTCGGTTGAGGATCCACCTTCACTTGAGCTTAAGGAACTTCCAGATCACTTGGAGTATGCTTTCTTAGAGGGTGCGACTCAACTACCCGTCATCATCTCTGCTAGGTTATCAGAAGAAGAGAAGGGTAGATTGCTTGAGGTTTTGAAGCAACATAAAAAGGCGATAGCTTGGAAGATCATGGATATAAAAGAGATCAATCCATCTTTTTGTACCCACAAGATCTTGATGGAGGAGGACTTCAAACCCGTAGTGCAGCATCAGAGGCGTTTAAATCCGAACATGCAGGATGTTGTGAAGAAAGAGGTCATCAAATTGCTTGATGCAGGTCTGATATACCCGATTTCTGATTCGCCTTGGGTTAGTCCTGTGCAGGTGGTTCCAAAGAAAGGAGGGATGACAGTGGTGACTAATGAGAAGAACGAGTTGATTCCCACGCATACTGTCACCGGGTGGAGAGTTTGCATTGATTATCCCAAACTCAATGATGCCACAAGGAAAGATCATTTTCCTCTTCCTTTCATTGATCAGATGTTAGAGAGGCTTTCAGGGAGGATGTTTTACTGCTTCCTTGATGGTTTCTCGGGTTATTTTCAGATTCCATCTCTCCTGAGGATCAGGAGAAGACGACATTCACATGTCCCTATGGCACATTTGCCTATCGGCGGATGCCCTTTGGACTGTGTAATGCCCCGGCCACATTTCAGAGATGTATGGTGGCCATTTTTCACGACATGATCGAGGACTCCATGGAGGTTTTCATGGATGATTTTTCTGTGTTTGGGAGTTCTTTTCGATCAGTGTCTCGGGAATCTGAAGAGGATGTTGGCTAGGTGTGAAGAAGCCAACTTGGTGTTGAACTGGGAGAAATGCCACTTCATGGTGAAGGAGGGCATTTGCTTGGGCACAAGATTTCACAAGCGGGCTCGAGGTTGATCGAGCCAAGGTTGAGACTATTTCTAACCTTCCGCCTCCCACATCAGTGAAATCTATTAGGAGTTTTCTAGGTCATGCAGGTTTTTACCGGCAATTCATAAAGGACTTTTCCAAAATCGCCCGTCCCATACTCAGCTCCTTGAGAAGGATGCCTAGTTTGTTTCTCCGACGAATGCCTTAAGGCATTCGAGTTGTTGAAGGAGAAGTTGGTGAATGCCCCGATCATGGTAGCTCCCGACTGGGAACTACCCTTTGAGTTGATGTGTGATGCAAGTGATTTCGCAGTCGGGGCAGTCTTGGGTCAAAGGAGAGATAAGCACTTCCACCCGATTTACTATGCGAGCAAGACTTTGAACGACGCTCAGGAGCACTACACCACGACAGAGAAAGAGCTCCTAGCTGTGGTCTTTGCATTTGATAAGTTTCGGTCTTATCTCGTCCTTTCCAAGACCATTGTTTACACGGATCATGCAGCTCTTCGGTATCTTTTTAGCAAGCAGGATGCTAAACGAGGTTGATACGATGGATTCTTTTGCTGCAGGAGTTTTGAAATCCGTTATAAGAGAGGGGCTGAAAATCTTGCACCCGATCATTTGTCTCGACTTGAGCATTCCGAGAGGAAGGAATTGTGGCTAACATCAATGACATTTCCCCGAGTTTATGGGACACGAGTGATGATTCCCCATGGTTTGCTGACTGTGCGAACTATTTAGCTAATGGCATCCTGATTAAGGGACCCATCGCAAAGCGAATTTCTTGCGATGTTAAGTACATTTGGGATGACCCTTACTTGTTTAGGGTAGGAGCGGATCAGATGATCCAGCGTTGCGTGTATGGTGACGAGGCGAGAGATATTTTGCGCCACTGTCACGAGGGACCTACGGGAGGCCACCACGGAGCGAAATAACACTGTGAAGAAAGTATTCGACTCTGGATTCTTTTGGCCAACTATCTTTCGTGATGCCCATGAGTGGGTAAGGTCTTGTGATGCTTGTCAAAGGGCAAGCAACATTTCAGCACGCCATGAGATGCCGCAAAACGACATCCAAGTATGTGAATCTTCGATGTATGGGGGCTAGACTTCATGGGTCCCTTTCCGACTTCTTTTGGTAACCGCTATATTCTAGTTGCTGTTGACTACGTGTCCAAGTGGGCTGAACACAGGATTTACCCACAAATGATGCTAGAGTAGTGGTGAAATTTTTGAAGAAGTTGTTTGCTTGATTTGGTGCCCCTAAGGCATTGATTAGTGACCATGGGACGCATTTCTGCAATGCACAGCTTGAGAAAGTCATTGTCCCGATATGGTGTGCAGCATCGGTTTTCTACACCATACCACCCACAGACGAGTGGGCAGGTCGAGGTCACTAATCGGGTTATCAAGCGATTTTGGAGAAGACGGTTAACTCTAGCCGTAAGGATTGGTCCGAGAAGTTGGATGATGCACTGTGGGCTTTCCAGACAGCCTACAAGACTCCTATAGGCACCACACCGTTTAAATTGGTCTATGGAAAGTCTTGTCATCTTCCTGTGGAGCTCAGCACAAAGCCTATTGGGCTTTGAAGACAGTTAATCTTGATATGGCTGCTACGAGCGAGAAGAAGTTTGTGCAGATCCACGAGATTGAGGAGCTAAGGAATGAGGCATATAGAGCTCCAAGCTATACAAGGAACGTACCAAGACGTTGCACGATAGCCGCTTGAAGGACAAGAAAGAATTCCGAGTGGGTGATTGTGTGTTGTTATACAACTCTCGTCTGAGGTTATTTCCTGGTAAGCTCAAGTCTCGATGGTCAGGTCCCTACACTGTACGGTCAGTGTTTCCTTACGGGACAGTGGAGATAGGTCACGAGGATGGCCGGTTGTTTAAGGTTAACGGGCATAGGTTAAAGGCTATGTTGGAGGGCCCTTGATCAGAGTGAGGAGGTTGTTACCCTCCACCCTAGGAATAAATGAATACGGGGTGGTGAGTCTAGCTGAAGACTCGTAAATAAACTTAGCCCGTTTTTGTATATATATTGTGTCGGTTGTTTGTTTTTCTTTTTTTCAGGTTGCGGTTCGTTCTGGTCGCGAGGGATGTTAGTGCTTGTTGCCGGCTCTCAGGCATGTTAGTTCGGCTATTTTCTTGGTAGGAGATGCTTCGTGAGTGTCCCGGGTTCAAGGAGTCCGTTTAATTCTCATTTTTATTTCCACCCTTTAGTTTCTAAATTAATTTTTGTACAAACTATGTTTTTCAAAAAAAAAACCCAAAATCGAGCACTATCAACGAAATTCTGGCACTACTAGGCTGCTAGTGTCAGCCCTTTGCAGAACCAATAATAGCACCCACCAATAATACACTCAACCACTTCCTTTAAACTCTTCTTCTTCACCTCACTTGAACCCATCAAGAACACTCACGAATCCCTTACATCTCCTAGCTTCCTCCAAGATTATTAGTTTCTTTCATCCCAACAATCATTCCAGGTACGAATCCTTCTTCTTCTTTGTTAAGTTCTTGAGTCTTAGGGTTTGTTCTTCATAGTTAGTTTCTTTTTAGTTTGAGGGCTTGGTCTAAATCGCCGATTCAAGCCCGTTTTTAGTGTTTTTGTGTTGTTTTTAACCACAAGGGACCGATTTACAAAACCCTAAACAGAGAGATGAAAAAACCGGGGTTTTGGGTGCGTTTTGAGCGATTTCACGATTCTGGGTTCCGTCACGCACGAGGGTGCCGAAATCTGGTACGACGTGCTCTTCATAAGTTGATGATGGATCTTCATAAATCTGGAAAACCTGCCCAGAATTTCATCATGCACGATCGTGCCAGAGCCTGGCACGACCGTGCTCTTCATAAAATTTTGCCAGATCGCTCAAATCGCCCAGAAATCTGTCACAGTTTAGTCAGGCACGAGGGTGCCAAAATCTGGCACGACCGTGACACTTGAAGAATAAATCCAGAACTTCATAATTTTCCAGAAACTTCATAAAATTAGCTGTTGTTCATCCACGCACGCCGTGCCAAACCAGGCACGACCGTGCCAACTGTCCAAAGGTCCGTTTTTGTTTTAATTTTGTTGCTGATTAATTCTGGTTGTCTTGCAGATGGTTCACCAGTTCATGCGGTTTAGCAACAATGCCAAGGAAGGGCATTGTATTGTGAAGGTTGAAAGACTGTGGGCTCGTAGGCACTTAATCGAGCCTATGAGGACGCTGCAAACGGTCGATCTCGACCTACTCGGTCAGACTGAAAGATTTGAGGAGCTCATGACCCCTCCTTGGTCTCGCCTTTTCGCAATGGCGGAGCCCCAATATGTCGAGTTAGTTATCGAGTTTTCTGCCTCGTTCAGGTTTATCTTCCCTTGCCCTGATGTTTATGAGAAAAGAGTTGGTGTTAGATACCGTCTGGGATGGAAGTGGCATCATCAATCGATCAGCAGATTTGGTCAAATACTTGGATTATATGAGGAGGATGAGATCTAATCCGAGTTATTTCACGGCAGTCTGCAAGAATGGGAGGCTGATACGGATAAAGCAACATTCTGGGATCAGATCACTGTACTGGGCCGGCCTGGGATCCAGGCCGAGCCAAAGCCACATGGATTCTTGACCCGTTGCACCGCATCATAGAGCGAGCCATCTTCCACGTAATCGGCGGTCGGGGTGATAGCACTGGAAACATCACCACCCGCGACCTTTTCCACCTCTATTGCATCATATCGGGGTCCAACTACAATGTCGTAGTTAGTGTTGCAGAGTCCATCCAAAGGGGTATTGGGTCGACCCCCACATCGAGGATCTGTTGTGGTGCATTCGCCACCAAGTTAGCTAGGCACTACAAGGTGCGGTTGGATGATCGTACCGTAACTTGTGATTATGGATTATTTGATGTGGCACAGCTGACTGCCATGCATATGATTCGCAAGGTTAATGGCATCCCGAAGTTAGTGGATCGATTGGGTAGGATTTGGGACCCACTCCCTGAGGGAGAAAGTGATCCAGAAGAGGGCGATGTTGGTGGAGCCGAGGACGTCCACATGCAGGATGCTCCAGGATTCGGGCCAGGTGAGGCTGCTGGGGGAGCAGACCCTTATCTTCAGATGGGTGAAATAGGCCAGGGTTTTGGAAGCCCAAGCTGGGAGCACTTGTTTGGTGGTTTTGGTGGTGGTTACGAGCAGGGTGCGTATAGTCCGCATGAACCGTCTACAATGGATCTTTGGAGAAGAATGGAGGGGCTAGCATTGGAGCAGCAAGCTGTACGACATGATGTGGACTTGATCCGCGCTGAGCAGCATCATCAGGGTAATTTTATGGAAGATATGTACGAGCAAAGTAGGCGTAGCTTCGACTGGTTATTCGGGTCTCAGCAACATCTAGCAAGCTCGCTCGGTCATCCGTACACACAGCCGCCGCCACACTTCACTAGGAGATCCCGGTTTGATCACCGGGACGATACCGGTCCTTCAGGATCTGGGGCCGACCTTGATCTTACAGCTCCTGTCGTACTTTCATTTGCTATTTCGTGTTTGAGGGGTGTGCCATTTTGCACCGTCCGTACACCCCTCCGTTGTGATCTTTTATTTTTTTTATTATGATTAGTGGTTTAAATAAACAAGGCAAGGGTACATGGCTTAGGTAATCTTTTTGTGTATTTGTCTTGGTTGAGAGGTTGGTTTGTTGGTTGTTGGCGGTTCGTTGCGGTTGCTCCTTACTTGTCACTTCGCTCCATTCATGCCGTTTCATTTCAGGGGAGTTTTCGTGTTTCCATTTTCCTCCGCTTTCAATATATATGTTTTCATATATTTGTTTTTGTGTACATCCAGGGCGATGTACATTTCAAGTGTGGGGAGGTGGTTTAGCGCTTGAGCTTTGTTATCATGTTTAAAAAAAGAAAAAAATAATAAAAAAATATTAAAAAAATATACATATAAAATAAAATAAAGCTCTCTTGAATGAATTTTTGTGGCTTAATAATCAACCAAACATAAGTTTTTATAAAAGCACTAATTTTTTGACAAATATACAAAGGGTGAACGCAAAAGGGGCTCGCTCGCATGAGGATTACTACAAAAAAAAAATTTGTATACACTTGAGCATGAGAAATCAAGCGATTGACCTACTTGTTTGCCTTGCATATTTACCCAATACGCCGTTTCCGTGAGTTATTTTTGAGCCCTTGTAGCTTTAGAATTGTTTTTGCTCATGTTTTTGCGGGCAAAGATTGAGTGAGCCGGATGACTTTTGTGATTTAGAACTTGTGTTAGGTATACATTTCGAGGCCGCAAGGCGAATATATAGCATGAAAATGATTGAGGCACTAGGAACCTTTTGTTTTTAACCAATTTTTATGTATTCCCTTACCCAAATCATTCCTTAGTTAAACCAATTTGAGTCTTCCCCTTTCATTTCTTTTAAACCACTAGATAATAGCCCACTTAGCCAAATTAGCCTTTTATATTTTAACCCATTTTTGTTTGAAAGCCGGTTTGGTTAGCGGTTAACTTATTACTCTTGTATAGTATCTTAGTTTATAGTTGCAACATCATGGGGTAGAGTTTTTATCTAAGTAGACGTACTTAGTTTTCCTCTCAAGCATGTGCAAAAGAAAAAGAAAAAACTGAGAAAACAATTATAGTTAAAAAAAAAAGCCTTACCAAGTGGCTTCATTAGAGCAATTTTGGAGTGGACAAGCTAAATCCGTTGATTAGCTCTCGGTTAGATAATATTAGATTGTATAGTTCTTATTTTCTTTTGTTTCAAGTTAGTCGAACCGCCGGGTTACAAACGTTTTAGCCACTTTAAATATCCACTTCCATACCCTTGACCCTATCCAAGTTACAACCCGAATAAGACCTCATGATTCATGTTATGTTTTCGTCGAGTGATTAAATTTGATCCTTTGACAAGCTTATGATATCACATAGTAATCGTCGTGGCATCGAGTGTTTAACACATACTCCATAAATCGTATGTGCACCCATATATTAGCCGAGTGTGTGTGAACATTGTGAGGATGTGAGGTAGACTTGTAAGTGATTTCCAAGATGGACCATTGCTCATAAACTTATTTTATATACCTTTTTGTTTTTTTCCATCATGTCGAGTAGTCCTTGATTGTTATAGCCCGAGTAATTTGTTTGTGCGTATAAAATGCTAGTTCAGGTTATTGCCATTTAGAGAGTTTTAGTTTGTTTTAGTTTGCTTGAGGACAAGCAAAGTTCAAGTGTGGGGACGTTTGATGTATAAGAATTTATACATCTTTAAAACGTCAAATAGACCCGTTTACGCGAGAACTTGTGGTATTTTCATTGATTTAGATACTCATTTGAGTTATTTGTGAAAATGCAGGTCCAGGCTTTGGGCCGGTAAAGAAACAAAGGCTTTTGGAGCAAATTGGAGCAAAAACGGAGTTTTCCAGCAAACTGCCAGATATGGCACGACCGGAACATGCACGACCGTCAGGCCAACCCTGATCGGCACTCTCATCAGCACGCTCAGATCTAGGCGAACAGGAAGATTTGACGACTGCACGACCGTGCCAAATCTTGCACGACGTGCCAAATCTTTGGCACGACCGTGCCAAGCCAAACCACTCTGAAGATCAGCTTATTCCCGGATCATTTCAGCCATTTTCAAATACTTTACCGGGAAGCACACCATGCCAATGGTTGGCATGACGTGCCAACTCAGAAACATTTGAGCGGGATTTTTCCCAAAATGGCTAGCAAACAAGTCAACACTCGAAAAAGGCACCTGACACTTACCAAGCACGACCGTGCCAAATGGTGGCACGGTCGTGCCAAATGCCCAGTAGCTTAAATACGTGAATTCAGCTCATTTGAAGGGGAGTTGGGGCATTTGGGTGGATTTCTCTTCAAGAAGCTGATCTTGGAAGGTTGGAGATTGAAGAAAGGAGCCTTTAGGAGGTTGTATCACTTGATAATCCAACTCATTTAGCTAATTATCTTGTCTTAAACATAAGTATTTTCACTTGTTATTCATGCACAATCCATATTACTTTATGTTTGTCTTAGTTATCATGAGCCTTGTAGGCTAAACATTTGGTGTTATCTAAACTAGTTGAAGCTTATGAATATGTGATAATCATGAAAGTTGATGTGGTGATTGTTTTTGTTAATCTTTATAGTAGTGCTTGAATCTTATTCTTGGAGTTCTTATACATGCTTAAAGTCCTTGTTCTTGAATGTTTGGTCATAAGTATTTACATGTTGTGTTGGAAAGCCCATGTAAAGATTATGATTATTGAATCGTAATAACTTGTTAGCATGATTCATAACATGAAACTAGGAATGGTAATTGTTAACATGACTTGAATGATGAGTTGAACATGTGTAGGAATTCTTGCATTTAGATTTGGAAAAATCATAATAATGTTTATTTGGATTCTATAGTTGTGTTTGTGTTAGATTGATGATTTTTGGCCAAGATTGTTATCTAGCATGACCATGCTTGTGGTTTTTTGTCAAGAACATGATGATAGTGCTACTTACTTGAAAGCAAGTTAAGGTGGTTGTTATGTTGTTCATGGTAATTTTCCCAAACTTGTAGAGTTAGGAGTTTTGACAAACAAATAACTCTTGTTTAAAGGTTAACATTAACTAAGCAAGTGAGCTTCAAATAATAATTTTTAGGTGATTAGAGTGATTATTTCATTTTAGTTTTCCTACGGTTTATTAAACTAGGAAACCTTGATTGGAGACTTAGTTAACTTAGAGCTTGCATCACCATTGATCCTCCACTTAGTTGTCACATGTTTGTTTGTGGATACTTAGTTTAGGCAACCATTTCTTAGATATTGTCATTCTCTAGTTTAGTAGTAGTTTATTATTTTGCATGATAAATTAGGAACAAAACCAACTCATCAATTGGAAAGGTTTAAAAGTAACGAAAATTTAGTACTGAGACACCGAGTCCACGGATTGATATCCGGTTCTTACCAGCGAACTATACTACCACCTGACGGGTACACTTGCCTATGTGTGTGTAGTTGGTTTTAAGTAAAAACTATTTTAAAACCTAATCTGTGTGAACGAAAATTATAACAATAAAAATATATTTAATTTACGCACATCAGACATCAAGTGGGCATTTGCAAGCGCTATGAGAAGAGCAAAGGATTATTTGAGAAGAATGGGGAGAACCAGTTTGGAAAGCAAGAAGGATACAAAATACGGCTTTGACAAAACCGTCATTACTTGCTTCAACTGTGGAGAAAAAGGTCACTTCAAGCGGGAATGCACAAGACCCAGCAAGGAAGGAAATCACAACCCCTTTCGAAATCAGTCTCAACCATCCAACACAACACAGTACAACAGCGAAAGAAGAATGGTAGCTGTGGGCAACTCTAACAACACCAATAAATCAGGACCTTCAAATACGCATAGAGCTTTGGTAGTTCAATCTGATGAAGGATGCGATTGGTCAGTACAGTTGGAACTGAGAACAACGGAAGAGCTGCATGCTATGCAAAGATCGTGGATCAAATCAAGCATGATCATAGCATCAACACTCCAAATAATGATAATATATATGGGGATGCTGGTAGTTCTGATGAAGAATGTTCAAGTTCAGATGGTTATGGATCTGATTCTAGTGAGAAGAAAGGTAGTGATGCTGGTTGAAAAGTTGCCGAGTGAAGCTGAGTTGTTAAAGAGTGAAAAGGTAGGTGTGACGAGGAATGCAGAAGCTACGGTAAAAGAGATAGAGGCACTCTCTACAGATGGTGCAGCTTGTCCTCATCACACTGCCTTTATGGCAAATGTTGAAGGTTCTTCAAAACAGGTAAATTCTGACCCTCCTACTATTTGCAATGACTGTGTTGAGTTGAAAATAAAATATTAAACCGTCAACAGTAATAATTAGAATTTAGTTGTTGAATTATCAAAATACAAAGATGCGAATTTGGCACTAACTAGAAATGAAAAAGAATTCAAATATGTAATAGAAACCCTTAAGAAAAGTGTTTCTGGATTGACAAAAACAGTTTTGAATAAACAGACAGGAATTAATAACTACATTAATCTCCTAGAAGAAACGAAGAAAGACTTAGCCATCGCCAAATGCGAAGAAAAAGTTATTCTAACTCCCAATATGTGCTTGATCATATCATTGATGTTCAAAAACTAAAGGGAGATGTTCAATGCATAGGGTATAAGTCGTGTCCACTCCCAATGAAACACAAGTATACCAAAACGCCTGATGAAGAGGAGATGCATCGTTTTGAACCCTCTGTACCTTTGAATCCTGAGGAATTCGCAGTAGGGTTAGGGTTCAAATTAGACAAATCTCTCGAGAACCAAGCAAGCCAGAAAATTCATCGTCTGATGTTGTTCAAAATTCTTCTAAGAAGAGGAAGATGATACATCAGATGATGAATCAAGAAATGATGATTAGGATCAGCCTCTTGACGAAAGGAAAAAAGTAGAATTTTCTGCTACTCCTAGTACTCAATCTGTTGAAGATCAAGAGACCGATTCTAAGAAATCTGTGAAGACAAGTGTGTCTACACAAGAAGTAGATAATATGTTGTATACTTTGGTTGGAGATGAGAAAATCTATTCAAACAAAGATTTTCCAATTAAAAACGTAAACCCAATCTCTATAGATCAGGTACTTGAAAAAAAAACCAAGGTTTTAGAGAAGAAATGGCCAACCAAATCACAATCATTATCCGCTTCAAAAGAAAAACAATGGAAGCGAGTTGAAAAGCCTACAGTTTCTCAACCAAATGTTGAAGCAAAAGGCTCTCGTTACAAGAAAAAGGCTAAAACTGTTAAATTTGTGAGTTCTAAAGGTACCGATAAAGTCGAAACTTTTCAAGGAAAATCTAATGTTGATTTTGTAAAGAAAGTTAAGATTTTGAAAAGAAATAGTCAAAACAATTACACCCAACACAGTGATGGATGTAATGAAAATGAACCTAGTACCTCAAAACCCATAAGTTCAAAGTCAAGCCGAGAAACACGATCTCCTAGTTTTGTTGAAAGGAGAACTTGTTTCAAATGTGGAGAGTTTGGCCACATTATAAAGGATTGTCAAAATCCAGGCAAATCAAGATGTATAGAGAAAACCCCTCATGAACCAACTTGCAAACGTAAATATGTTTCTCCAACACAAGATAAACGAATTATTAAAGATCAAAAAGAGAAACAAAAACGTAAACAAGTAAAAGCAATTGAGAAAGCTTTAAAATCGGATTCTTCGAAAAAGGATCAAAGATCTTCAAAGTCAATAAAACCAGACACTGTTAAAACTGAAAATAATAGTAAATCTGGTAATAAACAAGGATCTTGGAAACAAAAGACCGATAATAGTTCAAAAATAGGTTCTCAGTTTGTTAATCATCAAGAAATTGAGATTACATTTCTCGATGATAAGGGACGACCCAAGTCCACTAAGGCTTGGGTCCCCATCTTAAACTAATCTTGTTTGTGCAATGTGCAGGGTGTTCCAGGAGGAACTGTAAACAGTCATTGGATTGTTGACAGTGGAGCATCAAGGCACATGACGGGCGACTTGCGGCTCCTATATGATGTGAAAAGCATTAGGGGTGGTTATGTTGCTTTTGCTAGTGACAAAGGTGGATACATCACTGGAGAGGGAATGGTCTCCAATGGTGTTGTGAGCTTCGTCAAGATCAATTATGTGCGGCAAATTGATCACAATCTTCTTAGTGTTTCTCAAATCTGCGACAAGAAGTTCATGGTACATTTTGATGATGCCGGATGCTATGTGTTGAAGCCTGGATTCAAGATCCCCAAGGAATGGATTCTCCTGTCGGCTCTAAGAATTAACGATTTGTATATTCTTGATATGACCCAAGCTATTACAACTCTCAATGTTTTCAAAGCCCGAAAGAATCAATCTCTTGGCACAGACGTATGGGACACATTCACCTGAGGAAAATGAACTATTTGGTGAAGAACAATCTAGTGAATGGTGTACCAGTGAAGAATTTTCATCTTCAAGACGTTTGTGTATCATGCCAAAAAGGAAAGCAAGCAAGAAATCCCATCCCGTGAAGAAGATAAACACTGTGAATATGCCATTGGAACGTCTTCATATGGACCTCTTTGGACCTATGAAACACAAGACAACCTTTGGTGATTCTTATTGTCTGGTAGTTACTGATGACTATTCCAGATTTTCATGGGTAACACATGCTGGCGTACAAGAGTGAAGTTCTTACTATCCTCAAGAATCTCTTGACTCTGCTAGAAAATTTGTATAATCTGAAGGTAAGGAGAATCAGAAGCGACAATGGCACTGAATTCAAGAATCAAGTTATGGATGAGTACTGTCCCTCAAAGGTATTTGCATGATACAGTTCTCACTACACTCCACAACAAAATGGCGTCGCTGAGAGGAAGAATCGAACTCTTATTGAAACTGCAAGAACCATGTTAGTAGAACAGAACTTCCTGTTCAATTTTGGGGAGAAGCTGTTGCTACTGCATGCTATACTATGAATAGAGTTCTGACGGTGAAAAGACATGGGAAGACATGCTTTGAGTTGTTACATAAAAGGAAACCGGATGTTTCTTCTTAGAACCTTTTGGAGCTCCATGCACTATGATCGACCCACATGGAAAGTTTGGTCCGAAGGCTATCGAAGGTTCTTTCTTGGATATGCTACTCCAAATTTCAGAGTGTGGAATTTGTCTTCGAAGAAGATTGAAGAATGGGGTGAAGTCAAGGTTCAGAGATATACTGAAGCAGTTAGAGCTCCAGGTGCTCCTTGGATGTTCGACTACGATGGGCTGTTTGACTCCTTTAATCTGCCAACTTTTGATGATGCAGAGCTGCTGCTACGATGCTTTTGGAAAGTGATACAGCAGTAGACTCATCACTAGTTCGACCAATTATTCTTAACCCTCAAGTATCGACTTCGGTTAACAATCTTGTTCAAAATGAGGAATTCGAAGATGCTGCGGATTATAACGTTTCATGAGAAGACGATGAGTTTCATGATGCTAATGAAGCTGCCTCTAGTGCGGTTCCTGGAATTTTGGATGATACGTCAAATATTCAACCACAAGGAACAACTGAAGGTCATGCATCTACATCCTCATCAAGTCTAGCTCTCGATTTAACTGTTGATCTGAATATCAACAATTTGGGTATCAACTCTCGGGTCCCTGATGTACCAGAGACTCGAATTCATAATACCCATCCTCTGCAGAATATTATTGGAGATGTCGAGAGTGGTGTGCAGACTCGTAATCAGCTTCGAAACAACCAGAATGCTGGATTGTATTCGGAAATCAGGGAATCAGGGGAGCAGAATGATTGGTCTTTTGCCTGCTATGTGTGCCAAGTAGAACCAAAATCTTGGAAGGAGGCAATGAAAGAAACTCCTGGGTTGAAGCCATTCAGGAAGAACTTCAACAATTTCAGAAGTTAGGCGTCTGGAAATTTGTTGGACCGGCCTGACAACTATAAGAAGATTGGGACACGATGGGTTACAAATGTAAGAAGGATGACCGAGGTGTTGTTGTGAGACACAAAGCGCGATTGGTTATTCAAGGTTTTAATCAGGTGAAGGCATTGATTACAATGAAGTTTATGCACCGGTTGCACGACTTGAGGCCATAAGAATCTTTTTGGCTTATGCGTCCTACAAGAGGTTCACCGTTTTTCAGATGGATGTGAAGAGTGCATTTCTTCATGGTGTGGTAGAAGAGGAAGTATATGTTGAGCAACCGCCAGGTTTTGAAGATCCACTCCATCCTGCAAGGTTTGGCTTCTCAACAAGGCGTTATAAGGTCTCCATCAAGCTCCGAGGGCTTGGTATGAAACGTTGTCTACCTATCTGTTGAAGAATGGTTTCGACGAGGCTTGATCGACTGTACTCTCTTCATCAAGGAACGGGACGATGATTTGCTGCTCGTACAGGTGTATGTTGATGATATTATATTTGGGTTACTAACACTCGAATGTGCAAAGAATTCAAACAGGTTATGCAGGAGAAGTTCGAGATGAGCGCTATGGGAGAAATGAATTTCTTTTTAGGTTTGCAGGTTCAGCAATCAAAGGAAGGAATTTTTATCCATCAAACCAAGTACGTCGGAGATATTCTCAAGCGATTTCAGATGGATGACTCAAAGCCTTTGGGAACTCCATTAGCTCAAAATCATGGGATTACTCCAGACGAATGGGTGAACATGTGGAACCATCTCTCTACCGTGCAATGATCGGATCGCTCATGTATCTTACTGCTTCAAGACCCGACATAATGTACCCAACATGCCTTCTGGCACACTATCAGTCTAGTCCAAAAGTTTCTCATTTGATGGCTGTGAAAAGGATCTTTCGTTATTTAAAGGTTCGCCCGGACACTTGTCTATGGTACCCTAAGGATGATAACTTTGATCTGACATCATTCAGTGATTCTGATCATGGCGGCTGCAAAATCGATGCAAAGTCAACAACAACGGGATGTCAGTTCTTGGGAAATCACTTAGTCACATGGCAATGCAAGAAGCAACTTTGTAGCTACATCAACATGTGAGGCTGAGTATATTTCAGCTTCTAGTTGCTGCTCTTAGGTTCTATGGATTCAACAGCAAATGCACGGACTACGGTTTTGAATTTCTAACTACTCCTATTTTTGTTGATAACGAAGCTGCTTTACAGATCACTGGGAATCCTGTACAACACTCAAAAACAAAACACATTGAGATTAAGTATCATTTCATACGAGATTGTTATGAAAAGAAACTTATCAATGTTGTTAAAATCCACACTGATCACCAACGTGCTAACCTTTTTACTAAAGCCTTTGATAAATCACGTTTTGATTATCTACTTTTGGTCAATGGCATCAAGGTCCCGAGTAACTCAACCATGGCTAATCATTTTTCTACGTATTTTTCTAAAAATCTAAAACTACAAAAAGATTTTCAGTTTATATTTTAGGGGGAGTAAGTTTAAGAAAATACAAAAATATGTCTTTTATTTACCTTTTTATTTAAGGGGGAGAAAATCAGAAAAATACAAAAACAATAGAAAAATAAAAAATGAGTTTCTTGGATAAGTTGAAGATGATGAAATACACCGGTAAATCTGTCAAAAATGGTTAAAAGCATAGAAAGAAGATTGATAAGTAGCTTTACTAATGCTGTATCGGTAGGCGCACAATCAGACAAAAATGTGCAGGCTGATATAAACCTAACAGTAGAACACCAGGTGGGAACCATTAATTGGCATATAGTCTTGGTACCGAAATTTCGTTTGATAGAGTGCCGAGGTTCTGAGATATACGGTCTTTATGCTTGCTTATCATCTGGGTATCATGGTTGAATCTTTTGCCGAAAAATAATGGTGGTGCAAGTCTAGAACTTCCATGATACCATACATACGTGTACATGCTGCATACGACCATCAAAATAAGTGATAAAAATATCACATCCCCAAAATAAGTGATAAAATATCACAGCTTTATGCGGGAGCTAAGTTCGTCTTTTTGCGGTACGATGGTACTAACCTGTTCACGGACTTACTCAGGTGCCTTGCATGCATATGAAAATAAAGTTCCTCTCAATAAGTGATTAAATCACAAAGGGCTTGTTTTCAATCAAAAATAAGTGAGTATCTCACATCATTCATATACGACAAAACAGATGATAAAGCAGTATACTCACCGGTAATATTTTCTCTCATGCATATCTTGATACGGGAATGTGTCGTGATGTGGTTGAACACCGGCTAGTAAGTATAATTCAAACCTTATCATATCTCCTAATCATGATTACATCTGATAAGTCTGAGCTTACGTGGACAACAATACTGATAATCATAGTTGAATACTTATCTGTTTAATTTTGAATTTTAAACCAAATATCATTTTTGACAAAGATTAAAATGCTGGTATGATTCCTTTACCTTGAAACTCGAAAAAGATTGTTCAATAGATATATAGTTTATCTGTACATTTTGATTTTAAGTCTAGTTTACTTAGTTGCTTATAAAATTACTTTTTGAAAGTTAGCCAATGTTGATACTCGAAAGTTTTATACCAAGATACGCAGAGAACCATTTGTTTGATATCGCAACTTCATAAAGTAATATCTTGCAACAAGTAATCCATCAAAGAAAACTTAAAATCTGAAATTCATACGAGTATGTGTATCTCGTGTGAATAAATCTAATCATGTGATTGACTTGGTTTCTTGTTTTTCTCAAATCTGCTGCTGGAATTCATACGAGTGTGTGTATCTCGTTCAGGGAATACAATCATACGAAGAAATTATGATAAGTTTTTCGTGTGTATTCCCTGATAAATTTGTGTTCTAATTATATTTTTTTTTTAGTACAGATTGATACAAAAAGAACATGAACAAAGACCAGCAACGAAGAAATCTGACAAGTCAGAAGAGGAAACAAGAAAGATTTGAAGTTTCTTAGAAGTTCGAAGACCTGATGCTCTAATCTTGGATAGTTAGATCTCTCAGGGGGAGTTTGTTGATACTCCAAACCATTCAATGTGAAGACCAACATATGAAGACCGAAGACCAAAGACTAAGCAACATCCAAGGGGGAGTTTGTTGATACACTTTTGTGTCTGTCGCTTATTCTTAGTTACATTTTTAATTGTACGGTCTTTCCTCAAGTGTCTGTATAATTTTGGTCATGTCGAACAGATCAAGATATCCTTCTGGCTTGATCGAGTACGACATCTTAGCTTGTCTGTGTTAAACGGGTGCATGTGTGCATACGGTTGAGCTTGTGTACGTCATTGCTCCGTACGAACCAGTTTGCTTCGTACGAAAACTGGTTGCTTTGTACGAAAACTGGTTACTTGTACGAAAACTGGTTTATTTGTACGAAAACTGGTTGCTTTGTACAAAAACTGGTTGCTTTGTACGAAAACTGGTTGCTTCGTATGAAAACTGGTTGCTTCGTACGAAAATTGGTTGCTTCGTACGAAAACTGGTGGCTTCATACGAAATTGGTTGCTTCGTACGAAACCATTTTCGTACGGATGACCAGCATGGACACTATATAAGCAGCATGCACCTCTCAGTCAGTGTTAGTCAAGAAAGCCTTTGAGTCTTTCTGCTGACGAACTGATCTTTTGGTGGGATCTCTCAGTCAGCATTTCTGGTGAAGACAAAGACACAAGAACACAGCAAGTTTGTTTGAGTCATACGAGCATTGTGTGTATATGTTTGTACTTGTTCTCAATCATTAATCAAGATAGTGAATCTTTGGTTACCCCGTGTTCTTTACTTTGCTTTGGTTGCATGCACACTTGGATTCCGCACTTGTGTGTGTGTGTTATATGAACAAGGAACAGGTCTAACACCATTCTCAGGTGGACCTACAGTCTTCTATCCAATCCTTGCAAACAATCGAATTTTGAGTAATAGCATATGTTATTCTGCATGTATTCAATCCCACAATCATAGACTAAGATAACTTGTGTTTTTTGGGCGGATCCCCTATTTATGAAACTCAGATGTGATCATCTCCAGCAGAGAGATTCTATTGGATCACTTTCTGTTCAGGTTGTTCAGCCATTTTCTACACATAATCGAAGTATGTTAGCACGAGACAAACATATGGTCAATTTACATCAATGTTTAGATTTGACCTTAAACTTGGTCAAATTTAATCAAATAATATCAAATTATTTATTTGTTAAAATGAATTACCAAATATTAATATTAATATTTAATTTACTAAATAGTCAAGTTTGTTAAAAGTTCTTGGTAACTGAAGTTCTCTCAAAACAGTCAACAAGTCAAATCCAAAAACAATTCAACTACTAATTAGGGTTCTTGTATTTTTCATGTTCTCGATATCGCATAAATACTCGAGAACCCATCCTTTTCACCCGGATCCACATAAAATCAATCCTAGGTACTCTAAAACCCAGTCAACAAGTCAAAAACCTCGAGATCAAAAGGATTCATGTATTATATGCAAATTCTCCTAAACCCATAAGAACTTGACCCGGAACCAATAAATTTGTTCAAGAGTTCTCTTAAAATTAAGGTTCTCCACCTTTTATATTCTCTAAAATTAATTATAGCCCAACCTAGACCCACTCAATTATTTCCTTCCGTTCTCACAAAAGTTAAATCATGGATTTCAAACAAGACCCGCAATAAATGTGTTATCCCTTTTCGGAATCATATCCCTTAAATCTATTCCTTTAATTTCGCATCTTCTTTAAGAGCTCTAGGATTTAAAATTAAGAACCTTAACATTATCATTATCGACATACACAAATCATAACCCCAACTCACAATCGTATCTAATTCAAGACAATTATCCCAACATAAACAATGAAACTATTTAGAGCATACGAAATTATGAATACGACACATCAACACTCCAAACATATATAAGATTAATAAAGCTTTCATACCTTGTCACGATTTGCAAGTAGATGAAAGAGAAGAGAAGGCAGACGTAAATTTTACGAGAACCAACAATTGGATTTCCCCTTTTCTTTTATTGTTAAATACCCCTTTTCGCTTGAATTGACCTTGATCCAGATACAATGTTTCAAGCCCATAGTTCTTTTCGTATAATTATAAACGCAACTCAGATTTTCATTTGAATTATTTCTGTGGGGCCCACCAAGTTTATGCTGGGCCCAAGTGTATATGAAGCCCAAAATTTTAAAAGAATGGATCTTATAGAGAATGGTATTACATAAAAATCTAATGATTTCTCAAAAGATGTAGGTTTAGACGTTTTAGACACTAGAGGGTCTCTTTTGATATGCTCATTCGCCTTTTTCCTGACGCATATGGTTTGTTTTAGATATCTGATTTATCCAATAAGCACATTGGCCTTTAAGAAACATGCTAGGTCTCCGTTTTCATGTGATAGAAGCTAGTGAGTTAAACCTATTCCTAGGTCTTTGCTTTCGCAAAACAGAAGGAACACTAAAGTTTTTTAGATTCAGTTTCAGTCTCTAAAATTCAGTGTGTATCAGGACATCACACAAGTAGTCAAATAGAGATTACACTTCTTCTAAGGATGTTACCCACTAAAGCCAATGCTTATTTTAGTTAAATTACTTAACAGTCAGTTTCAACAAAGCAGACTCTATCAACATATCACACTAAGAGTCAAAAAACATTCAACTATAGTACTTTACGTGTATCAGCCAGCCCTTTAGCATGAACATTCATTTCATTTCTTGTATAATGCAATATCATAAAAACAATATTTTTTTAAAAAAACAAATAAACGTTATATTTTTGGATCTATGTAATTTTCTGATTTTTATTATCTTTAAGAATATTTCTCGTGTTAAATTTCTGCGTAAATAAAAAAACTTATCAAAAAATATGTACAAATTAACCAAAATAAAACTAAAATGTTCTTGTGTTCTTCAAAGTCAGTTATCAATCGTCAAATCGAATAATTTTCAAAAGGTCCACAAGCGTATTGAATCGAAGATGATTGACAACTTTTGTGAACAGATCTGATGCATTGTCATCAATATAAATCTGTTCCATTTGAATAATTGTTTATCAAAACAATCTCGAATGAAATGAACATGATGTCAAATGCTTGGTCTTAGAACGTTGAACATGATTTTTAACAATCTGAATGGCAGCATCATTATCACAGAAAATGGGAATTTCAGAGAAAGTCAAACCATAATCCTGTAATTGTTGTTGTACCTAGATAACTTATGAGCAGCAAGCAAATGCTACGACATATTCAGCTTCAGCTGTGAAGGTGGAAACAATATGTTGTTTCTTGCATTGCCATGAAATTAGTCTATCTCTAGAAATTGGCATCAAGCAGATGTTGATTTCTTGTCAATATCACAACCTCCATAATTGCTATCAGAAAAGGCATACAAATCAAATAGGGGATCCTTAGGATACCAGATACCAATACATGGTGTCCCTCTGAGATACCTACAGATACTTTTAACAACTGTTAAATGAGAGAGTTTAGAGTGAGCCTGATAACGTGCACATTGGCAAACCGCAAACATGATGTCTAGATGGTTTGCTGTTAGATATATCAACGACCCTATCATAGACCGATAGCGCTTTGATTAATAGGAATTCCTTCAGCATCAGAGGTAAGTATTGATCTCTCTGCCATAGGTGTTGTAGATGCTTTTGAATCTTCAAACTTAAACTTTGCCAAAATGTCGTCAACATACTTTCCTTGGTGAATTGTGATCCCATTGAGCTTTTTCTTAAGTTGTAACCCCAAACTTCTTTCTCAAAAAGCTCATCTTGAACTTCTTTCTTATCATCCCCTCAAACTCCTTACATAATGCATCATTAGTGGAACCAAAAATGATGTCGTCCATTTAGATCTGAACTAGTACGAAATCCTCTCCAACCTTTTTAAAAAAGAAATCTGATCAATAGTACCCCTGGTGTACCCGGGAGCCAACATGTGCTCTATAAGTGTGATAACCATGCACAAGGTGATTAATGTAAGCAACCCAGAGCTTTGTCCAACTTGTAGACGTGATTTTCAAACTCTGGATCAATGAACCCTAGTGGTTGTTTAACATAGATTCACTGCTTGATTTTTCCGTATAGAAAGGCATCTTGACATCCACTTGATAGACTATAAACCCATGTATCGTCTTCTTATAATTAGCCATGTCGTTTTCTTGTCCCGATAAACCTAATGCGTACCTAGTGCCCCTTTTCCTTTAGGTAACTTCACTAATTTCCATACCTATAATTTCATAAACCAATTCAGCTCCTCATGCATATCATCAATATTACTATGTTCTTGAAGGGCCATGCGAATATAGTTGTGCTCATCTATTAAACGAAACAGATTGTCATTTCATTGATATCACTCATAAGTTGGAAGCACAAATCACTTGTTTTGCTCCTTGTTAGAACCCCTACTTGAATTGGACCATTAACATTTCCAATGGATGATCTTCGTTTGTTCCATGTGGAATTGCCAGGTCTGGAACTTCAGTTGTAGAAGGCATGTTTGATAGATTCTCCACCACCACTTCATTGGATTCAATTGCATCTTCTATGACATTTAGATCAACAGTGTCGCCTCCTGGAAAGTGAGACAGTCCAAATTATCAAGAATATTTGTTCCCTCATTTACCATAGCAGATGGACCCTCAGTTGATTGATTCAGATCCTTAGAGGTGGTTGTTTCAGGCACAACTCTAGAAATCGGCTCCTGAATTGCTGTAGAAGGTTGTGGAACTATCAAATTTACTAGAGGGTTGATAGTCCACTTAGAAGTATGATCGGTTGCCATCTCCAATTCGTCTTCAGAATCTAGACTAACATTATGTGTACCTGATATCATCTCAAGAAAAACATTAAATGGAAAAAACAAAGTTTCATAATCAAAGAACCATTCAGGACCATTTCGTCCATCTGTTTCATTCAGTTCTAGCCAACGAACATCATATGACTCCATAATCTGATGCGTGACCTTGTTATTAACCTTATACACGGTCTTTGCAGCATAACCCACAAAGTAACATTCATCTCCATTTCGTCTTCAGAATCTCGGCTAACACTATGTGTACCTGAAATCATCTCAGGAAAAACATTAAATGGCAAAAATAAAGTTTCATAATCAAAGAACCATTCGGGACCATTTCATGCATCTGTCTCATTCAATTCTAGCGAATGAACATTATATAAATCCACAATCTGCTTTGTGACGTTGTAATAAACCTTGTACACGGTCTTTGCAGCATAACCCACAAAGTACATTCATCAGCTTTGGCGTAAAAAATGGGAATAGAGTCCATCTCAAGTAGTGTTCAAGGACAACCAAAAACTCTAAAGTGTCCTACTATGGGTTTTTCTCCTTAATGAGTTCATATGGTGTCTTCGTATGTCGTTTTTAATCAAAATACGGTTTTGAACATAACATACATTATTTACAGCTTCAATCTTGAAGATTGTAGGCAACTTGGAATCACATAACTTTGTTCATGCAGCTTCGATTAGTGTTTGATTTCTTTGTTCAACAACTCCATATTGTGGAGGAGTTCTCGCTGCACTATATTGTCTTTGGATTCCACTTTCTGCACAAAAATGATTTAAAATGGTATTCCTGAATTCGATATCATTATCACATTGAATTCCTTTAACCCTCTTACTCATCTGATTCTACATCAAAATCACAAAGTGCTAATCATCTTAGGAATTTCACTTTTGTTAGACAAAAAGAAAACCCATGTAAAATGTGAGTAGTCATCTGTAATAACTAGGCAATAAGATTTCTTAGTAACACTATGTGCATTCACCATACTAAAAATATCCATGTGAAGCAATTGTAATATTGAATAGATAGTATTCCAAAATTTGGGTTTGTGTGGTTTTTTATCCTGTCTTCCTGTAGCACAAGAGACCATTGCTCGGTTAAGAAAATACCCTTGACTAGAAAATCACTAACTAATTCCAACTTAGCCAGTTGAGTTACATTTTTAACATTAACGTGACTAAGACAACGATGCCACAACTTGGCATTGCTTCTCGATACTTTTGAAACAAACAAGCGATGTCATTTGAGGGTTGTTAATTCATGTCGATTACGTATGGATTTCCCTTTCTTTCTAATCATAAAACCACCCAACTATCAGGTACAACGAAACATGGTTTTAAGATTAGACATTCCTTTTTATTGAAGAATGTGGAAACCCCTTTATCACAAACTTGTGACACACTTAACAAATTATGCGCCAATTCAGGAACATAATTAACAACTTTAAAGCTTAAAACACCATTGCGTATCATACCTTTCTTTGTAATCCTACTTTCTTCACCTCTCATAAAAGAAAATCCCCCATTGTATATTTGAATATCATGTAGTCGTGATAAGTCTGTTGTCATGTGCCTGGAACAACCGCCATCAACTTACCAAAGTCTGATGATATTCCGCCACAATTGTTCATGTACAAGTGGTGAGATCGGTTAGTCTTTGGAACCCAATCCAAATGCATCGACTCCTTTTACTTCTTGCCAACTCATATCCTGGTTATTTTCTAAAGTTGATGGATTTGATTTAGCATCTTGTATTTTAGGTTTCCATTCTTACTTCTGTTTCATCGATGTTTTCTTTTGAATTACCTAAATCTTTGGTTCTTTTGATGGAGGCCTATGTGACTCATTGGAATCATGATATTTCTTTTTAGTTTCATTCCAATCTTCATCAAAGGACTTAACCTTTGAACATTCACTCTTCATTGCCTTCTGTCTTTCAACCTTCATTGGCTTGGAGTAATAATTGTTCCTAGATGTAGCTTTCTAACATTGTGCATAGTAAGGCACATAGGGACGATGAACACAATTCCTATCAATGTGGCCCGCCACACCACAATTATAACATGGTTGCTTCTTAATGTAGAAAGCAGCTTGAAGCCTTTAGCCATGTTGGGATCTTGAAGAATTAGACGAGTGAGTTTGTCGTCGTTGTGATGACTTCTCATGCCTTTTTCTTTGATCAGCATGCTTTGGCACTTGAAGCTGTTTTTCGAACATTCATTATTGATAAAAGCATCATCCTTAGGAATATATGAAGTTTCGGCACACTAATACTATAACATAAAGCAATAAAATCATTTAACCCCCTTAAAACCAGGGCCATCACAAAAATAGTTAGAGTTAAGACAATTATCAGAAATTGAAATAGAAATAGGAATTGCTTTTGGTTTTAAAAAAAATAAATTTAAACTTGGTTCATCGTCCTCACAGGTCTAGTCTTCAACTACTATTTTATCTGTACATGAATAAGAGGCATTAAAATTGTTCGCACAATTAAAATTCAATTGAATTTCTTTCAAACTCCCCTTCCCCACTATTGATTCGGTCTCAACCTTTTCTCCAAATCAGGAATAGTCTAAATAAGCTTCATCTTCCTCAAAAGTAAGCATACATGTATAATTATCATTATAAGGTGAAGGAACCTGTGCATACCAACCCTGGGTTTTTTTAATTCCTTTTAATTATTTATCGATTATATTTTTGGCTAGTATGATAGATTTTTCAAACTTATTGAAAGTTAATTTCGCATTTTCATACTTGTCATGTTCCTTTCTGAGCTCATTTGTTAACTCCACACACCTCCATTGTTTCTTTTTGTTCATTTATTGAAGATCCAAGTCCATTACAAGCCATTTATAAGTTAGTTTGGTGAATTGATGATCAATCTAAGGTACTTTGAAGAAGGTGTAAGCATTTTATCACAAGAATCATCATCAAAACCCACCTTATTCTTGAAGAGGTATAAACCCATTTAAAATTCTCATTTTTGATTCTTCATGATGATGGTGATGGATTTATTTCTCAATATACTTGGATTCTTCACAAACTTAGATTCTAAACAAGAAAATAGTTTTTAATCAAACCAAAAAATGGAGTGTAAGTGAGTGTGTGTGATAGTATGTGTTCTGATTAAATGATAAGACATGTTTATGTTAAAGCATGAAATGTGTTTGCATGGATGATCATGAAAGCTTTTGATAAAGATTATGATGATTTAAGTGTGATAACATGACAAGTGTATACATGTATGCATTTGTGTGTCGAGTGTGTGTGTGTGTGTGTGTGTGTGTGTGTATATATATAGGATTAGGTTCAACAGTGAACACAAGTGTATTTGTGAACTGAGCGAACTAATTCTTGCCTTACACGTGTGTAAATCAATGGACAGGATTTGATAATGAAATACACTAGTGTATTTTACGATTTGATGATAAAATCATGGCCTTACATGTGTGTAAATCAATGGCCAGGATTAGTTCTCTTAGTTCGCAAATACACTGTTGTTCACTCTCAAACCTAGTCTTATATATATATATATGTGTGTGTGTGTGTGTGTGTGGGTTTTTGTCTAAGTGTTCATAAATGCATACGATCTTAAAATGCAATGATTGAAATTACATAAACATATGATTGAGATATAAAATGTGTTTTGGATTATTTGAAACACTAGTATATACATGTTGGAAGCAATTACTTGAAGTAACATGTAGTAGACTTATGTGACATGCATTAGAAACTTGTACATAAGATTTTGTGATATATATATATATATATATATAATATATATATATATTAGTATGTTGGGTTTTTGTCTAAGTGTTCATAAATGTATATGATCTTAAATGCAATGATTGAAATTGAGATATAAAATGTGTTTTGGATTATTTGAAACACTAGTATATACATGTTGGAAGCAATTACTTGAAGTAACATGTAGTAGACTTATGTGACATGCATTAAAAACTTGTACATAAGGTTTTGTGATGTTTTGATGAGTTATGTATAGATGATTTAGAACATGTTCTAAGCAATAAATTATGATGGAAAATGACGTGTTATGATGATACAAAAACATGTCATAAGTTTGATGATCTTGTGTTAGAAATTGAACCTTACAAAAGGGACAGATGATAGAAAGCCAAAATATTCTACAACCTCTAATAAAGACTCAAAGGTCTGCCAAGGGAAAACTCTAGGATTGGTCTGCCCTAGCAAAACTCTGACGAAGACTCAAAGGTCTGCCAAGCCAAAGCTCTGCTGAAGACTAAAGCTAAGGTCTGCCAAGGCAAAGCTCTACAAAAGCCTCAAAGGTCTGCCAAGGCAAATCTCTGCTGAAGACTAAAGCTAAGGTCTGCCAAGGCAAAGCACTGTTGAAGCCCAACAGAGGATTTCTCTTTAGTGCTTACTATCACACGCTGTATTATATAGTTTATAGCAGTGTTTAGCTTAGTCGATGTTGTAATTTGTTTTACTTTGTTACATGTGACTTTCAATGTAACGTTAGCATAAGATGCTCAGTGGTTTGCTCTGTACTATAAATAGAACAGTGCGTGTACTGTTCTATTCATCACTTCACCTTGGCTTTTTATGTACGAGCAAATCAGAGTGATCTTAGGCTGAGGGGGAGTTTGCAATCGTTCATGCATACGTAAATTCATAAATGTATAAAAGCATGTTTGTGAAAGCAATCTTCCTATTGCTGTGAATTCAAAGTTTATTATTTCCGCTGCACTATTCATACTTGTTTATCCACTTCCATTGATTTCATCTTAAACATTCACAACAATATCAAACTCAGATCCTAACAATTGGTATCAGAGCTTGGTCAATCGAATTTGATTTAACAATCAATTTGATTCGAACAGATCAGCTCTCACTGCTAATTCGTTTGCTCGTTGGATTGAAAATAGAATAAAAGTTTATTTACGTTCAATGTAGTTTAAACAAAAACCTATTTTACAAACAATCAAAAATGTCTTAAAATTCACAAGATTCTCACAACACCGGCAACATGTTTAAACCAGTTTCTCGTCAGATCAGAGTTTAATATCTAGCAGAGACGGATGGGTCATGTTCTTGCTCATCAAAACACCGATTGCTGGAAGCCGGTAATCTTTGGACCATGTTCCAATGATACGAGTACTGAGGACCCTAAAGTCCAAGTACTGAAGAATCCTGGAAATTACTCCGAGAAGGATTTCCAAAAGATCGACCTAGATGCAAAGGCATTTAGCATCGTGGCCTCTACATTGCCAAACTATATCTATGATGGCGTGTTGCACTGCAACAGTGTAAAGGAGCTATGGGATGCTTTAAAAGAGCAATTCGGTGGGACTGGGGAAGTAATTAAAAACAATAGAGAGGTTTTGAATCAACAATATGAAACGTTTTGTCATGTGAAAGGAGAGTCATTAACCTAACAGCTTGAAAGATTTAGCTGGCTCATTAGTGAGCTTAAATTGGTTAATGTTGAGTTTACAAATTCGACTTTAAATAGTCATTTTGTTAGATCATTACCAGACAAGTGGGACACTATAGCCTTTGTAACTAGAAATTCGGTTGGGTTCAAATAGATGAGTCTAACTCAGCTTCATGGTAGGCTCCTCACTTATGAGAGAGAGTTGAACTAGAAAAAGAAGCTACAAGAGTTTAGCAAAGTGGCTGATGACTATGCATCGGTAGTACAACACTTTTTGGCCAAGAAGATGCCTCTGGCAGCTGTAAGGATCAGAGTTATGATCATTTCATTGACATCACCTCTGGTGGTAGTTTCAGCTCTGATTCTTACACACCCAATTATGCTTTTACTGCTAATGGGGAAAGCCAAACTTCAGATAACTTATCCTTTGAGTTGAATGACCTTCAAAATTTTGACCCTAAAGCTAAAAACTAAACTGTTTGAAAAAGAATCAGAAATCAGCAGCTTAAAACATGAAGCTAGCATAACCAAGGACCAACTCCAAACTACGATAGAAAAATATCAGGTTTGCATAAAGGAGTTGGAATTCACCCAAATCACTTGTGAAAAATGGGTGGAATCCTGTAAAGGTTATGAGATTATGTTAGAAAACCAGGTCAAGAGTAACATAAAATTTGGCATTGGTTTCAAAGAAAATGACCAAATTTCAGAAAATGTTACTGGAAATGATTTTGGTGTGGTTGAAATTGTTCCAACAAACTTGGTTAGTCAAAAAATTGAAGTCACTGATAAAAATGGAAATAAAATTGTTTTAGAAAGACATGAAGGATCCTCAACTTTTGGGGAGATTGAGAAGTACCAATTTAAACTCACATGGTCTAGTGAATGTGACATTCTTGAAAATTTCAAGTCAATGGATTTTTCAACCATTGAAGGTATCAAAGCACCAAAGGCAAGAATCATTCCCATAACACATTTACTAGCATATGTTACAACATCTTCTGACTAAAAGTCTGAAAAAGGGAAAAAGAAAGAAAATATCCAAAACCTGTTTTGTGATTTCTATGAAAAGAAGAACTATGTCACCAAAAAACTATTTTCTTCTAAAAGCTTATGAGATTAACAAAACAGGTGTGATCTTTGATTCTCCAAACTGCACAATTTATAATAAAACAAATCATAAAACTCAAGAGTGTGTTTATCTCAGAAACTTTGATGTGAAAAAGAATGAGTATAAATCCAAAAAACTAGAGAGTTCAAAGACTAGTACTTCAAAAGGAAAGTCTAAACTGACCTTTGTGCCTGTTAAATCATCTATTACCAAAGCACTGCACAAAACCTCTACTCCTAGAGGGGTGCAAGAAATAGATGCACCATCTGCCAACAGTACCCAAGAGGATATGGCCAACCAATTTACCAAAAGTACCTCTTAGTTAAGAAGGTTACAAAAGGCTCTCAAAATCAAGAGTAAATAGGCATCCTCATGGTTACTATCATCTGGTAGGAGATGGGTCTCAAAAGATGTTACAAAGATCTGTTCAAACCACTGACCATTCTTATAAATTTGAGACTGACATGTCTGTGACCCCTTCCAAAGCCAATTTGGCTTTGGAAACCCACTTAAACTAATTAATTACCACTGTGTAGGGAGCTTCTACTTGCCTTGATAGTTTATGGTATGTAGATAATGGAGGCTCTAGGCACATGAAAGGATGTAGAGCCCTTCTCAAAGACTTCATTGCTCAAGGAGGGGTGATATATCCTTTGGTAATAATTCAAAAGGGAAGGTGCTTGGGTCAGGAACTGTTCAGGCTGGAAACTCAAATTTGAAAATGTAAATCTTATTGACAATTCGAAATTAATCTTCTTAGTGTTTCACAGATGAGTGATAAGGGCTATGGGTCATTCTTTACTAAGAAAACTTGTCAGATTGTTGGGCAGAAGTGGTTTAAAAGATTGATCAAATCATAGCTGACAGCAAAGCACAAATTGTTGCTCATAGGAGTGGCAATGTGTATTTGGTTGATATGTTGAAGGATAATCCAATGGCTGGTGTCTGTCTGTTCTCAGCTGCCTCTAACAAAGAGACAGAACTATAGTACATAAGACTTGGGCACACAAATCTGACAACTATCACCACACTATCTAAACAAGGCCTTGTAAGAGGTCTACTACAAAAACTTTTCACAAGAGATAAACATTGTATTTCCTGTTTAAAAGGCAAACAACATAAAAATTCATACAAGCCCATTGATGAGTCCAAAACAAGTCAATGCTTACAATTGTTGCATATGGGCTTGTTTGGCCGTTTAAAAATGATGAGTCTTAAACGAAAAAGGTATTCCCTTGTTATTGTTGATGATTTTTTTAGGTTTACTTAGACTTACTTCTTGCACTCCAAGGATGAGATTGCAGGCATTTTGCACGGATTTTGAAACAAATTGAAAAGCAATTTGACCTGCCAGTAAAAGTCTTTAGGAGTGACAATGGCACAGGGTTCAGAAATAAAGAGTTTGATGATTTCTGTGTGTGAAAAGGAACTATAAGACAGTACAACATTCCAAGAACACCAGAACAAAATGGGGTAGTTGAAAGGAAAAAACAGAAGTTTGATTGAAGCTGCTAGAACAATGCTTGCAAACTCAGGTTTACCCTTAACCTTCTGGGCAGAGGTTGTGAAACTGCTTGCTATGTGCATAACAGAATCTTGATAAACCCCAGGCATCAAACAACTTCTTATGAAACTTTGTATAAAATCAAACCACTGATCTCATACTTCAAAATTTTTGGCTGCCCATGTTTTATTTTGAACTTAAAAGATTCAAATTTCAAAATTTGCAGCCAAAATAGATTGTGGTTATTTACTGGTCAACCCAACCACTGCTAAAGCCTATAGAGTCTTTAATTCAAGGACTAGTGTGTGTGGAAGAGACCTTGAATGTAAAGTTCAATGCACTTTCTTCATTAAAAACCATAGCAAACCCTGCAGAATTGTTTGATCTAAATAATTTTACATTTGATGATGTGTCTATCAAGACTAACCCTGCAAGTACACCACAATCTTCACCACAAGACTATGGCTATAACATTATGATTCCACAATATAAAATCACTTCCACAATCAGAGGAACAGATGTTAGTAACAACTGTGAAAACTCTGCCACTGTTGATCCTCAATCCTCTGCCAACTCATCAAATATAACCTCTGTTGATAAAAGTCCAATCACTGTGGATAAAAGTCAACATGTTTTCACACCTCTCCTTCCAATACCTCCACCTCCATTTCAAACAGATGTTGGCTCTTTAAAATTGCCAACAGATGTTAGCTCAGATGATTCCCATCTGCAGCCTTCACTTCAAAATGCCATTATTCCATATAAGGGAGATCTAATCTACCTTTAAAGTCATCCATCTGATCAAATAACTAGTAACATCAATGAAGGGGTGCTCACTAGAAGTCAATCCCAAAACATTTGTCTTTTTGCTAGTTTCCTATCTCTCACACAACCTGTCAAGTACCAAGAGGAACTAAAAGACAATAGTTGGGTAGAAGCCATGAAAGAAGAGCTAATTCGGTTTAAAAGACAACAAGTATGGGAACTTGTACCATTGCCAAAGGATGTATGTCCAATTGGCATAAAATGGGTCTTTAAAAACAAAACTGATGAAAGGGGTATTGTTATCAAGAATAAAGCTAGGCTTGTGGTTCAAGGTTAGAGACAAAAAGAAGGCATTGACTATGATGAAACATTTGCAGCTGTAGCAAGATTTGAAGCCATCAGACTCCTCTTAGCCTTTGTTGCCAATGTCACACCCCGGATTTCCAATCCGAAATCCATACACAGGTGGGCCCGGTGGGGAGTATCGTGACGTAAGTTAATAACATCATTGTCAATTAAACATAGCACAGCGGAAGTCTTGGATTTAAATTACTATTACAAACCGAATGTTTGAAATATAAAATAATATACAGGCTCATAATAGAAGATTCACAGGCGTATCGTAAAATGTACAAGAAAGAATATAAAACAGACTTTAGGGCAGATCTAAGGATTTGCAAGATCCTCTTATTCTCTACCGAGCAGCTTCCGGCCTATTTCGTATTGTACATGCAACTTAGCCGTTGGACGATACGTCAGCTTACGCTGGTAAATACACCCAACTGACTCATTTTGAAAACTAAAAAAAATGGTTTTAAGTGCAAAACGGCACAAAATCCTTTTATTAACTTGGTAAAGTTGAAATTACAACCTTGTATCAGATTCACATGTTTTTCAATACATACAGGTCCCAGGAAAGAAACCAAGACATGATTAAATACACACCACTTATGAACTCACGAAGGAGTTATCCCCAACGTCTTGGGTAATTGGCATATGAGCATCTGAAAGGTGTATGCCTACACCTCGTGCTAAGGTCGTGGCCAATAACTAATGTATTGAGCCGAGGATATCCAAGACACGGTAATTTAACCCCTGATGTTTAAGTTATCAAACAAAACTGATTAAAATGAAATATGGGGTTTACCAACCACAAATGGGCATTCGATTGACCCCATTTTGGACCAAGCGATAATAATTTACCGTATCCCAAGCCCGTATAGGGAAAATAAGCCGAGAGTATTTACCTGAGCTAGTCTTCTTTTAGTTTCAATAACTCAGCTGTATACAAAAGTACTTAATTGCAGATAGCATTTACCGGAAGGCTCTAGTCTGGATTATGGCATAAGCTAACCAATTAAAATGCTATCGGTCTTAATTTAAGTCATAGACTTAGACCAACTAGCGTAATGGATCAAAAACGGTACGATGCGCTAGATTAAGCGATGACCGGATAGAATGTAGTTTAAACCCAACAAGTACTTATGACTTGTATAATATGGGTAAACAATTAAAATTCAGGAATTTGAGATTAATATGATAAGGTTAAACCCGTTTCGGTTAATTTCGTAAACTAGTTACATATGCTTAACCGTATGCAATATAAGCGATATCGGGTAACCGGATGAGTCATGAACAAGTTCTAAATCTCATTATATTTTAAATAAGTTGTAATATCAGTAGGATATCAACTTATATGCCCGAAAAGGTTTTGAAACGAAACTATGCCTTATAAGGGCTTTTTGATAATTATATGTCGTATAAAAAGAACTTGCGTGTATTCTGATGTTATGATCATAAACATTCTGGAAAAATACTTAATTTGTGATATAATATCAGTAAGATAGCACACATAAGTGTGGTTTATGATTTAAGACCAAACCATGCACCAAAAGGAATTTTGGTCATTTAAAAGTATAGTTTACGATATTATACTAAAATCAGTTTATGATCAGAATATTAACATAATAATATGTTAATTACATTAAGATATCTGTAGGTAATTCATTTGCAAGTTCATTGTTGATTAAAACCATGTTTTATGTAAAAAGGGCATTTTAGCAAATTTTGGCATTTTACGGAACTTGTGCGTAAACTCAGATTATGATTATGATCATGTAATATAACCTCATAGGGTTATGCTACATTGCATTACAATCATAATGTGACCTTAATACAGAAGTTAACTAATCTAAGTCAGGTCAGAATCGAAAGTCAAAGCAGAAGTCAAACTTTGCGACTTTCGATTGCGAACCAACCCTAGGACTGAAATTGACGGATCGAACATGTTCCCACATGTTCTAATAATTAATTCCCACTTGTTTAAGTGTCAAAAACATGTTTATAACATACATAAACTCAGATTATGATTTTTATGAAATCTGACCGGTTTGACTTTTTAAAACAATAACTTTGACCCGTCAATTGGCCTAGTAAACGTGATCTTTAGGAGGTGCCCCTTTAAGGGGTTAATACTCTTCTAATTACGATCACTTAGCCATGTTCATTTTGAACAATGGCTGGGCCATAATGGTCTTAACCGAAAGTCAAGGAATTTATCGAAAATGCTTGACTTTTGGCTATTAAAAGCCTATAAAAAGAAAAGAGCAGAGATGGAGCACTTACAAGTGATCCAAGGGAAACTTAGAACTCAAAGGGAAGCTCCCAAATGGTCAGGAACTTCCAAGAGTGTAATAGAGAGGAGAAGAAGTGAATGAGCAAAGAATGAGTGAGTTTAGGTTGGTATTTATAGTGTAAGGAGATGGAGCCATGTGTTAGGTGTGTTGTAGGATCATTACATGTGTCCAATTAGGTGTCAAGAGCTGGTGAAGTGTGGCATTGTGCAGGCTAGGTGGCTTCCTCACAAAGATTTAGGGTTTTTAACACATTTAGTCCCTCAAATATAGTTTTATTAAATGTCATGAATTGTCCCTTGACTTATATTTCATGACATAATGGCACAACTAGTTCTTTTTGTTCAATACAAGATGCATTGAAGAAGGTATGAATAACCAAATGTTAATGGGTGTCACACTAGGTGTCTTTATGATTTAAAAGTGTTTACCAGCTTAAACGTGAAGATACGAATACTTATGGTTTTAAAGGCTAATTTACCTAAATTAATAAAGTTAAAGGTTTGGTACAAGAGTGGAATGCTCGAGGATGGTAAATAAAAAATATATCGTCTCAACCGAGAGACGTTCAGGCCTAAAAATGGCTTGATTAAATAAGTAATATGAAAATAACAAAGTCTAGGGGCCTTTTGGTCATTTAAATAAAGTTAAAACAAGGAAAAACTAAGGCTCTAGGAGCCCGCCGTAGGCTACGGTCGCCAGACCGTAGCTTACGGTCAATGATAAATTTTTCCAGCAGCTTCAAACCGTAGGCTACGGTTAGTTTTGTGAATTCTTGAGATTTTTGAACATGTTTGGGTGACTAGCTCATTGGGATATGATCCGAGGGTATGTACACGTGTTGGTATTACCGAACACGAATTTCACAAGGTGTTACATAATCCCTCCATTGTCCAACATTAGCGGATTTTCAGAATTAATCCCTCTCATCGAACTAGTGGCTCATATGAGAGTGAGGACTACGTAAAGGATCACTCAGAGGCTCAGTATAAGCATGTTGACTCCGATGTCACTCGGAGGCTAGGCATGTTGACACAACGGTCACTCAGAGGCCGAGCTTAAGCATAACGACACTAATGGTCGTTCAGAGGCTATGTTTTTATGCATGAAGACACTAATGGTCGTTCAAAGGCTAGGTTTATGCATGTTGACATCAAAAAGTCATTCAGAGGCTCAGTTTGAGCATGTTGTGACTTTTAGTCCATATTATTCTTTAATAGACTATATTTAAAATACAACACGTGTCACTATATTATTGGAAACGATTTTACAGGGTGTTACAGCCAACCACAACATAAGGTGTTTCAAATGGATATCAAAAGTGCATTCTTATATGGTAAGATCGAAGAAGAGGTATATGTTTGTCAACATCCTGGTTTTGAAGATGCATTTTATCCTGATCATGTCTACAAGCTTAATAAAGCTTTGTATGGCTTGAAATAAGCACCAGGAGACTGGTATGAAACGCTTTCCACTTTTCTCTTATCCATAGGTTTTACAAGAGGTAGAATTGATAAAACCTTGTTTTTAAAATGGAGAGGAAATATTTGATGCATGTCCAAATTTATGTGGATGACATCATTTTTGGTTCCACATGCACTGCCATGTGTGAAGAGTTCAGACAACTCATGGCAACAGAGTTTGAAATAAGTGTTACAAGTGAGCTCCAATGCTCTGTTGGTCTTCAAGTAAAGCAATTGCAAAATGGTACTTTCATTCATCAAAGTAAGTATGTCAAAGAACTACTTACAAAATTTGATATGAATGATTGTAAACTATGTAGCACACCCATGGCAGCCACAAAGCTTGTCACTGTGGATGACAAAGATGACTTGGTTGATCAAACTCTATATAGAAGCATGATAGGTTCTTTATTATACCTAACTGTATGTCAAAGAACTACTTATAAAATGAATGATTGTAAACCATGTAGCACATCCATGGCAACCACAAAGCTTGTCACTATTTATAACAAAGATGACTCGGTTGATCAAACTCTATATAGATGCATGATAGGTTCTTTATTGTACCTAACTGCATCAAGTCCAAACATCATGTTTACAACATGTGTTTGTGCCGGATCCCAGTCAACACTTTGGAAGTCCAATCTCATTGCTATAAAAAGGATATTCAGATACATAAAAGGTGCTCCCACACTTGGTATCTGGTATCCAGCTACTGGAAATGTTGAGCTTTCAGGTTTTTCGGGAAATGATTTTGCTGGATGCCACACCACAAGGAAGTCAACTTTAGGAGGCTGTCAATTCCTAGGAAATTGCTTAGTGTCTTGGCAAAGCAAAAAGCAAGCTGCAGTATCAACATCCACAGCAAAGGCTGAGTATATTGTTGCTGCAAGCTGCACTGCTCAACTCCTATAGCTTCAAAATCAATTACTGAATTTTGGTGTAACTGCTCTAAAGACTCCTCTCATGTTGGATAGTCAAGCAGCTGAAAACATTATAAAAAATTCAGTCTCTCATTCTACCACAAAACACATTGACATCAGACATCACTTTGTGAGAGATTGCTATGAAAAATGTTTGATTTCTCTACATCATGTTCCCACTAAAGATCAACTGGTAGATGTTCTAACCAAAGCATTAGATACATCTACCTTTGAAAGTCTGATGTCTAGGATTGGTATGCTAAACATGGAATAAAAACAAAATTTTGTTTTCCATGTGTAAATAGCATCAAAATGTTTTCAGAAAGTCAAAAATCCATCATTAAAAATAGCTAAAATTGAAAATTTTTCAATAAATCTCTAAAATTTGCTCATAACCACTGCTTCTCCAAACCTCTGCTTGGCATGAAAATCTATCCGTTGCTAAAAGTGTATCCTCCGTTCTACATCCACTGTTGGTGAAACCACTGTTTCCCAATCCACTGATAATCTATCCTCTGATAGTGTAAAACCACCACTGTCCATTTCCACCACATTTGGTCTAAATGACATAAATGACCCCACTTCCTTCTCAAAGAAGGACTTACACGATGAATTCATTGAGCGTGGTTATGAAGGTCAAATGACAGGTATTACCATCTATAAACCTGAATTTCCTACTAACATGAAATTCTTTTTCCATACTTTACTGTTGTGTTGTCAGCCAAGACAACTATTTTAATGAAATACCTTTAAACATTCAGTATCTGGGTTATGCTATTTTTAACAAAATCAAAATTTAATTTTTCCCAGGTATTGTTTTCTGACTTGGTTGCAAACTATAACAACATGTCCAAAAATAAAGGTTTTCTTATACACCCTAGGCTGTTGAGTTATTATCTTCAAAAACAAGTTTCTGAAACTAATTTTTGACAAGGTGTCAATTGTGAAATTGGCAGCCTTAAACATGAAACTTTTACAAGACCCTCTAACCAAAAGCCAAGGGTTTTGAAAACACAAGCACTAGGGCATGAGCCAATTTTAGACATTCACACATCCACTGCTCAAACCTCTGTTACTGAGCCCACTACTCCTGGTGAACATGGCACTATATCAGTGTTGTGCAACCCCTACCAGAATCTACCAAAAGAAAACTTTCCAAATCCAAAAAGTCCTCCAAAAAGAAAACCAAAAAGGTAACTTTGGAAGATGAGATCCCAGAGGATATACCTGTGATAATACCAAAGTCACTTGAAACCACTGCTGCTACTTCCTCACAGCAGATGGAACAAAGATCTCCACCTAGCCAAACTCCTCTTGATTCCTCACAAAAGGAACAAGTTGTATCCATAGGGACACCATATTATGAAGCTCTTGATTCACTTAAATCAATCTTCCACAGCCCCTCTCCCAAGGCAATGTCTCTTTCTACACCACAACCCACTCTCACTTCTCCAATACCACCCACATTTATACCTTTGCTTGATGCAATAGAGAAAACTCAGACAGACATCGGTCCCTCTCATTCACCCATTAAAGAGAGACAACTTCTACAATTTGACTGAGTCTAAAGAAAACTCTATCTGCTAGCCCACAAGCATTTGAGGAGGCTACACCCCTTGAGTTACAAGTAAATCTTGGTGGTATTTCAAGTAAAGAAACCACTACAACTGATGACACAATGGTTTTTCAGTTGGACAATGGTTACATTAGTAAGACTTCCTTGAAGGCAACAACTGTTGAGGCTACAACAATAACCTCTGTCTAGTTGGAAGACCCCAATACCAAGACAAAGGGGCATTTGGTTCTGAAAACATTGAGATTCCTCATGTTGATGATCCAAGTACAACTACCTCTGGTAGGAAATTAGATGATCCTATTAACTTAGGTGATAAACTAAAATACCAAGAATTGATGAGAGAATCACTACCTTGGAATCATCCACTAATGAAATCAAATCCATGATGAAACAAGTGCTACAAAATTCTCAACCTCAACCATCACCACTCAAAATGCTGATGAGCTATGGAAAATTGTGCAACTAATTATCCTAGCTCAGAGACAATTGGCGGATATTCAACATGAGACACATATGAAGCTGATTAGGAACATGGCTGAGGCTAGATACAAAGACACTCAAGCTGACATTAATGCCATCAAAGACCATTTAGTGAAAACAACTGGCTCTACCCTAGCTACAATTTATGTTGAAGAAACAGAAGATGATGCCAAAAAGGGGGAGAATGATTCACTGAGAAAGTGGCAGCATGATTCAAGTGCTATACCAAAGGTGCAACAATAGCCAAAAACCACTACTACAACATTTGATGCAACTTTAGGAAAAGGGATTGATGAGACCCTAAACAAAGAAGCTGAAAAGATTGCTGATGACAAGCAGAAAAGACAAGATACAATGGAAGCTAAAGCCTTAATCTGGTTGAAGAAGAAAAGCCGAACAGATGGAAAAAGAAGATGTTGGTACTTCAAGAAAAAGGAAGTCTATAAGAAAAGTTAGACAACCAACTGTCACTACTTCTAAAACCAATGTTGAGGCAAATCGAGTTGTATCCTTTGTCCAAACACCACAAAACAACCCAACAGATGTTAGGGCAGATGTTGTGACAGTCGATGCTGGAACAACAGATGTTCCCCAAACCATTGCTCCTATCACATTTCCCACTTTAACACAACCTACTTCTACTCCACCAGGAATTCCTTCACATCTACCATCACTAAAGATCAAATTCCAACGCAAAAGAAAAACTTTTGTTGTTGATGAAGGTGATGAAGAGATTCCATCACCAATCTCTTTGTCATCACAACCTACTTCCACTCCACCCTTATCATCTCGACATACAGACACTTCACCTCCACCCATGCATCTATCATCATCATTCCTTCCACTGGGTGCTCTATACCCCCTTGAACTGTATTAAGTAAAAGAGGAGATAGAGTCTTTTTACAACATAGAGGATCCTAAACAAAGAAACTTTCCATCTCTTCTTGGGTATCAAAAGCCTAGAAACCTTGATGAATATCTGAAACTAAAGTCTAGACAAGCAGAAACTATTGCAAAAGAGATGTCAAAGGGTAAGGATGACAGGGCTCTAGAAAAGAACTATACAATTTCAATTGAGCAAAGTGAGAAACATTGAAGGTTTTGCTAAGGATTTGAGTAAGACCATGTCTGAAAAGCCTACAAATGATGATCCTGATTTGAAAAAAGACTACCTTGATCATATCATGAAGCACAAGCCTTACAAAGCAACAAGAGCTCAATTCAAAGATTGGTCTACAAATGAGCTTAAAGAAGAAATTGACAGAATACAAGCCATGCTCAAGGACCCTTTGATAAAGCCTACTCTACCTATTTAGAAAAAGGCTAGACTTGAAAATCAAGACCATGCCTTGAAAATCAGGTTGAGCTTGTTGCTGCTCAATATGGAACAACAAGGCAAATTGCAAGGTTGTCTTAGTTAAAAGTTATTGATACCTATAGAAGATTGGAAGAACTTAGAAAGAAGATCCCTCGGTTCCAAGAAAGCCAGACTACTCACAAACAACCACTGCCTCTCATCAGACCAAAATCTCCAAAACTCTTACTTTAGCCACTGCCTTATCCACAGTTGCTTTAACTCATGTAAAACGGCAAAAGACAATGGTTGAAGAAGATGAGCAGAGGTTTTAAGAACAAAGAAAAGAGGGAATTAAATGTCAACTTCTTTATCATACTGATGTTGCAAGTAATAAACTCATAGAATCTATATCAAGATTTGTTAGCAGACCCTCTTCACCAAACTCACCACAAATAACTCTTTTCCCAAGGAAACCATCTGACTCGAAAATTCTAAAATGGAAGTCATCCGTAGACACCCATGAGTTGACTTGGCTCAGCTCAGATGGTAGAGCTCAAAAGATAAGAATGGAGGATGCATATGGTCTGGATGTAGGTGACCTCCAAGATCTAATGAATATTGAGCTTGAAAGGATATTGAAGACATGATCTCCCTGGACTTTGAACTTAAATTCAAAGAACAAATAAGAATTAGTGATGAGGAATAAAGATCAAGAATAAAGACAAGCTTTGGCATCATTTGTTCTAGGGGGAGATTGTTGGAAATTGAACCTTACAAAAAGAACAGATGACAGAAAGCCAAAATATTCTACAACCTCTGATCCTTATAATAAATGAACATCTGCTCAAGCCAAGCTCTCTTGAGACAAAGGCCAAAGGTCAAAGGTCTGCCCTAGCAAAGCTCTGATGAAGACTCAAAGGTCTGCAAAGGCAAAGCTCTGCTGAAGACTAAAGCTAAGGTCTGCCAAGGCAAAGCTCTACTGAAGCCTCAAAGGTCTGCCAAGGCAAAGCTCTCCTGAAGACTAAAGCTAAGGTCTGCCAAGGCAAAGCTATGTTGAAGCCCAATAGAGCATGTCTCATCAGTGCTTACTATCACATGTTGTATTATATAGTTTATAGCAGTGTTTAGCTTAGCAGATGTTTTAGTTTATTTTAGTTTGTTACATGTCACTTTCAATGTGACGTCAACATAAGATGCTCAGCAGTTTGCTCTAGACTATAAATAGAACAGTGTGTGTATTGTTCTGTTCATCACTGCCCCTTGACATTTTGTGTACGAGCAAATCAGAGTGATCTTAGGCTGGGGGTGGGGGGGGTTGTTATCATTCGTGCATATGTAAATTCATAAATTTATAAAAGCATGTTTGTGAAAGCAATCTCCTATTGTTGTGAATTCAAAGTTTATAATTTCTGTTGTACTATTCATACATGTTTATCCACTTCCATTGATTTCATCTTAAACATTCAAAACAATATCAAACTCAGATCCTTACATGTTTCATGTTGTACATGATGTTTGAAAAATAGTAAAATGGGTGAAAATGCATCACTTATATGGTTTACATGAAATATACACTAATGTGATTAAGATCATCATTTAATACAGTAGATAACTTGGCTTTTATTAAAATATGAAGTTGTGATGATTTGGGATGGTTGATATGCTTAATATTAAACATGTTTTATCGATCGAATTCCCATATTTTGATGAGATTGTATGTAATATTCATGTGTTTTCGATACTGATTTGATTAATTTGTGGATTTGTAGGACATGGTAAAAATTCAAGCAATTAAACAATGAAAACGACGAATATTGGACGTGTTGAAAGTTTTATGGAAAAACGTGTCGAGAAATTCAAGAAAAAGGAAAAAATTGGATTTTATAGACCCCTTGTGGACTGTAAGGGGCTACCCATACGGTCCGTAAGGGACCCCACGTCTTGAAAATATAAAACAAGCCTTGCGAACCGCAAGGCATAAGCCATACGGTCCGCAAGGGTGCAAATTTGTCAAAAAATGAATTTAAAACCCTATAGCCTTAGGGTTTATATCCAGCAACTTCAACCTTTCACATCAGCTTTTAGGTGATTTTTGGAGCAAGATTGAAGGCTAAGAAGCTTTGGATTGAAGATTGGAGCATCTCGGGTTAGGTTTATGCTACTCGTTCTTAAACATTAGAATCATGTTTTCTTTCGTTTTCATGTCTAAGTTTGTTATGATTTTGAATATTGTGACTAGCTAAACTTTTCTAATTGCTTAGGTGTGATGAACTAGACATGCTGTGATGATTATTTGATTCGGTTTTGATTAAAAGTGTTTATTTACGCGTTTATGCTTTGTTTCTGAATCTGATTTTAGTACACTTGTGCTTATTATTATTATTATTATTATTATTATTATTATTATTATTATTATTATTATTATTATTATTATTATTATTATTATTATTATTATTATTATCATTATTATTATTATTATTATTATTATTGTGGTTGTCATTGGTTTTGTTAATTTAGGCACATAGAATATACCCTAGATTCATAAACTAATCTTGTCCGGTTATTGTTAGGTTTTCGGTCTAGATCTAGTGTTTAGAGATAAAACAAGTTTGTAACATCCGTCAAAAACGGATTTTACCAAACCCGCTCCGTTTATTAACCGAACGATCAGTTAAAATTTCGTTGCGAATTTAATGCCCAAAATAATTTTAAACGATACATAATCAATTATTATATGGGAATATATAATTAGTTTTTGAAAAACTGTTAAAAATATGAAAATAAAAATAATATGTTCCTGCCGGGTTTCGAACCCGGGTCAGTCGCCGGGTCAAACAACAACTTAACACTCAACACTTGAACCACTGCGCCACTTGTATCTTTTGTTAATTATTAAGATCATTTAATTCATAACATGTCTTTCCGAATTCAAAACCGGCGCCCAAATTTTCAGTCGTCGGAAATCCCGACTAACTCGCCAAGAATCGACGGTTACTTCAGTTATAACGTAAATATTAAACACTACATCGGTTATAACCGATGTCTGACTTCGCGACACAAGTTATAACCGCCGGAGAAATTATAACCGACGAATCAAGTCGGAAATCGGACCAAATTCATCGACGACCTGCACTATAAATACCCCCTCGAACCTCTGCAAACTTTTTCGCTCAAAACCGCACCCTTTCTCGGCGAAAACTCACTCGCCGAAAAATTTCTTTATCTCGCCGGAAAAACCGAGACCTTCACTTTTAAGCCTTACTAAACCCCCTGAGCTTATACCGAAGTCACCCACGTCCTTTGTAAGCTTTCTGAAGACTCGCTGCTGCAAGACACACGACGCCGGAACCTGATACTGTCGCCGGAGTTCTGCCGGAAAACAGAGGAATCCAGTCGGTATACCTAACGCTTAAATCGTTCATTCTTTTTCTTTAATCTCACCTGTAATTAACTAAAAAACGCTAAAGAAACCGATTAAAACATTGAACCAGTCGGACGTCCGATTCTGGTTAAAATCGACGAAGAAGACGAAGTCCTGTAATGTTTAAGTTTATTATAAATCAAGTTATAACTCGGGTTAGACACACAGTCCAGCGGTGGACTGTGTGCACAATAAACACTAACGTCTCGAGTTCGAATCTTGTCCCACACACGCTGCCTTAATAAAAATGTCATTTTTTTTGTTAACTGAACCGGATTCATTTCATATATATGTTAAGTATTAATAACTGGAATAATAACCAAGTTAGACACACAGTCCAGTGGTGGACTGTGTGTATGTTTAATCACAGGACACGAGTTCGAGTCCGGTTCACTGCACCGACTAGGACAATTATTTACCTTTTTAAATAGGTCAGAAATGAAAATGTTCAGTTTGTATTTAAGTATAATAAAAATAGGTTTATATAACATGTGAAACACACAGTCCAGCGGTGGACTGTGTGTTAACGCAACCCACAGGTCCCGGGTTCGAGACCTGTGGAGCGCACCGGTCCGATTCAGTTAAATAGTTTTTTTTAAAATAATTGATTTTCGGTTTAATCTAATTAGTATATAAGTATAATTAAAAACAGATATATTTCGGGTTAGACACGTAGCTCAGTTGGTAGATCTGCGTGCACGCGTACGGGAGGTCTCGGGTTCGAGCCTCACTCAGCGCACATATACTCGCATTCGAACCGGTCAAAGTCAACAGTCAACGGTCAATGGTCAACGGTCAAAAAAGTCAAAAAAAATTTATTATTTTTATTTATTTATTTTAATTAAAAATCAATTAAAAATACTTAAAAATAACATTTTTAAGGTTAGAAAATAGCCTTAAACTCACAAAAATACACCCAACAATCCTACTAAAATGGACTAATAAAATCCGTTTACTTACCGAACCACAATGCTATTTATCTAGGTTAATTTCACTCGTGGTTAAAATCACTTCGCGTGCATTCAACATCATCAACCGAACGCACCCACTGTGAGTGAATCTTACAACTCCCCCTTTTTAATTACACGTTTTGGGGTGTATCATGTGTCACAAAATAATTAACTCGTATATTTAAAACTTGTGCCATACCATATCGTGATCTAAACTTAGATTGTTTATATTGTTGTGATTACGTATTTCCTTTTGTCAAATTATATGAAATTCATTCATTAAGCCCATCAGTTCCTCGTGGGAGACGAGTGAGCAACGCGTGCCTCAAAACCAATCCATTATTGTTCATGTGTGTATCATTGAGTTTATATTGTTTGTAGTTATGTCTCTCATATTATCATGTTTATGCAATTCATTCATTAGGCCCATCAGTTCCTCGTGAGAGACGAGTTGAGCAACGTGTGCCTCTAAACGTCCCATTATTGTTTATGTGTGCTTTATTTAATATCTAATGATTGTTGAGTAAGTTTACATCTATTTTTACTCATGTGTGGTTGTGCACTCATTTCATAATCAATTAAATAAACTTGTTCAAATGTTTTCCATAGGATTCACTCGCCAACTTTTTGTTGATCCAAAAACCTTTTTACACATGATACAGGTGAACAGGATGAAGCAAGGAAAACATAGGAAATGCCTTAGAAGAAAACAAAGAAGCTTAGATTGATGTTAGGTCATGATGTAATTATAGTTGTAAATTTCCTATTAAATTGTATTTGATGAATATGAAACGTATAATAAATGTCATGATCTTTGATGATAACCTAATCATGCCCCGGTCACCTTTTCCGCTGCGGGTCGGGGTGTGACAAAGTTAACAACCATAAAAAGCAATTAGTTAAAGTGCATGATTCCTTCCCAATGATTCAAAAGATAATTATGGGTTCCTAGGTTATTAGCTAAACATTGTGTGATAGTTGGGTGACCGATAGCTCGGGCTCGACTGTTTATTCATGTTTAGGGTTTCAGTTGCTAAGTCTAATCAGCTTCATGATTTAAGGATATTGACACCATAGTTGTCATATATATATATATATATATATGATAATTGTGGGATTTGGTATCGATAGGTCAAGCTGGACCATTTTAGCACTTAAACACTTTGTCCCACTTTCGAGCATAATTTCTCATCCTTAGCGGGAGGTTTATCAGGAAGATTAGGGTCTTTAGTCAATAACCAGAATCAGAAGTTCAGTGCATGTGTCAAAGGAGTCGAAACCTAGGTAGTTCCTTATCATCATATCTAACCTTATATCCACTTTCCCGAGTTTGTCTACTTACCGAGTTTAGTCTGCTTTGTTCAGTCAGTTGTCTACTTGTCGAGTTTAGATTTTCTTTTGCCTTTAGGTGTCTTTGCTTGCAATTTGTGCCTTTAGATTTAGGTTGTTTTTAAATTTCTTTTAGCTTAGTGATTTTCCTTCTTATAAGCCAATACTCACTCACAGGGACCGCCTACATTTGTTGCTTCTTTAGAGCGTGAGCGAGATCTTCTTGAGTGCCTTCGCGTCATCCGAACTAGTAAGGTACACATTTCCCTTCTCACTTTCGATATTGATGCACATGATCAACCAACTAAGAGCGTTGTCGCTGATTACGCCAAACCGAACGCGGCTGGTGCTTGGTCCAACATTACTTGACCTGTTGTCGTTGCCAATATTTGCAAATCCCTCCGAAGATCATCTTCTCCATGGTAAGTAACACCATTCATTTTCATGGGCTGCCTTCTAAGGACCCAAATGTTCATCTCTCTCGTTTTGCCCAAATCTGTGATACCTTCCAAGTTTATCATGTTACAAAGACGCAAGCAAATTGCATCTCTTCCCATTCTCTCTTGTTGACCTTGCCCATAGTTGGCTGAGTCCCTCCCTGTGGGATCCATCACCACTTGGGTGGGGATGCAAGAAAAATTTATGAGTAAGTACTTCCCTCATCTAAAATAGCTCGTCTGAGGAGCATGATTTAGTCATACCATTAGAAAGAGGGGGAGTCTTTCTACAAGACTTGGGAGCGGTTCAAGGAGTTTTTAAATAAATGTCTACATCACACCTATGAGGATTGGGCATTGGTAGAGAAGCTTTATAAAGGAGTGACACCAGCCATGAGAAACATGTTGAACACCACTACGGGTGGGAATCCAATGACCACCAAGATGCCTGATGAATGTAACGAGCTATTTGAGGAGTTGGCAATGATCAACTACGATATCAAGATTCCAGAGATCCAGTTTCATCTACTACATAAAGGGGGTGCACAAGGTTGATTTAAACACCACTCTAGTCGCCTAGGTTGAGGCATTGACCAAGAAATTCAATGAGTTGTGGAGGAAGAAGGAACAAGCATGTGAGATCTGTAAGGGAAGTCATGAAACCGTTGACTGTCCCATTGCTCCTGATGAATTCTAGGAGCAAGTTGAGTTTGTGGGCAATCTCAAACGTAACAAATTCAATAATAACTATAATTCAGGCTGGAGGAATCACCCAAACTTTAGCTGGAAGAACAGCAACCCACTTGTCTTTTAGCCGTGACAAAATTTGTTCTAGGATGCAGGTGTAGAGTGGAGTGGTGGGGAGAAGAGTCCAACACCCGAGGAGATGCTGAGACAGAACCAAGAGACAAAGAGGCAAAACTAGGAGACGCAGATTAAGCAGACATAATTGCTGACTCAGTTTAAAACTCAAGAGGAGACTTGACACCAAGAGACTCAGCCGAAGTTCATGGAGCACGAGGCTTTCATGAAAAATCAGAGCACAGCATTGTAAAATCTTGAGAGAATTGTGGGAGCATTGTTGAATCAGTTGAACCAGAGGCCTTAGGGTGATCTTCCTAGTAACACCATCCTTAATCTGAATGCTATTGTGAAGGTTTTGACCACTAGGAGTGGAAGAGGATATGTTGAGGTTGAATCGGTAGTTGATGAGGAGCCGGTCGACGAGGAGACGCCATCTGAAAAGGTGCAATCAAGGCTAGCCCAGCAAGTACGACACAGTCCAGCGGGTCTTCCGGGATAAAAGGAGAAGGAGTTGCCGAGGGTGTATAAGCCAACACTCCCTTACCCTAGTAAGTTGGTGAAGGGTAAGGATGCGGAGTAGTATGGTTGAATCATATAGATGTTGAAGAAGCTCCACTGAACATTCTGTTAGTTGAGGCTTAGACCAAAATCCCGAAGTACGCGAAATTCCTGAAGGATCTTCTTATGAATATGAAGAATTTGGGGGAGCTCTCTACTGTCACGCCGAAGAGGACTGTTCTGCTTACTTGCAGAATAAGCTCCCGAAGAAGATAACCGATCTAGGAAGCTTCACCATCGCGTACCCGCTCGGAAATCTGACTGTCAGCAATGTGCTGGCTAACCTAGGTGCTAGCATAAATCTTATACCCTATTCCATCTTTCCTAAGCATAATCTACGAGAGTCGTCACCTATGCGCATGAGTATTCAGCTGGTTGATTGTTCGGTTAAGTTCCGAGGGGCATTGTGGAGAACATGCTGGTTAAAGTCAACAAATTTTTTTCCCAGGTGACTTTGTCATTCTCGACATGGACAAGGACTCTAAGGTTCCATTAATCTTAGTCGTCCATTCCTTGCCACTTCACATGCAATCATTAACGTTTGTACGGCAAGTTGACCCTTCGTGTCGATGACGATGAGGTCACGTTTATATTTAGCGTTCTATGAGGCATACTCAACAGCATGATGACACTCTTTATTTTGTTGAAACTCTCATGTCACATGTAGGTAGCCTTCTCAGTTAGATATACGGGAGAGATACATCTGACACGCAACTGTTAAGCGTGGAAGATGAAGGGAATGGGGTCACTATTTTTGATCTTTAGCAGGACCCACACCTACAGGCTATCAAGCCTTCCCCTAGGTTTGAGTGTTCTGAGGTCTCCGAGGTGATTGAGAGAGAGATTCCAGAAGAGAAACCATCAGTTGAGGTTTCCCGCCCCTGGAGCTTAAGGAGTTACCGTCTCATCTAGTGTACAAATTTTCGGGCGAGGAATCTCAGTTGCCCATCATCATATGTTCGAGATTGATGGAGGAAGAGAAGAAAAAGTTTTATGGTTGTCTTGAGGGCGCATAGGAATACATTTCATGGAAGCTCATAGATATCAAGGGTATTAACCCTTCTTTTTGCACGTATAAAATCTTGATGGAAGAGGAGTTTAAGCTGATGGTTTAGCCTCAAAGAAGGCTAAACCTAAATATGGAGGAAGTAGTGAAGAAGGAAATAATTAAGTTGTTGGATGTAGGGTTTATGTACCCGATATCTGATTCTACATGGGTGAGTCCCGTCCATGTGATCCCGAAGAAAGTGTGAATGACAGCGGTGGTTAAGAAGAAGAATGAGTTTATACCCGCCAGGACCGTCACCAGCGGGAGTATTTGTATAGAGTATCGAAGACTCAATGGGCCACCAGAAAGGATCACTTTCCTTTACCGTTCATCGATCAAATGCTCAAGAGACTGTTAGGACTGAAATTTTATTGCTTTCTTGATGGGTTTTCGCTTATTTCCAAATCCCCATTGTAGTGGAGAATCAGGAAAAGACTACTTTTACATGCCCTTATGGCACATTTGCAGGCCGTTTGGGTTGCCCTTATGGCACATTTGCAGGCCATTCGGGTTTTGTAATGCTCTGGACACTTTTCAGCGTTGTATGGTGGTCATGTTTCATGAGATGTTCGAGGACTCCATGTAGGTCTTTATGGATGATTTTTCTGTGTTTGAGGTTCCTTTGATCTTTGTTTGCGCAATCTAGATTGTGTGCTTAGTTGTTGTGAGGACACGAACCTAATGCTTAATTGGGAGAAGTGTTATTTCATGGTTTCTGAGGGAATAGTGCTAGGGCACAAAATTTTATAGGCGGGGCTTGAGGTTGAAAAGCCAAAACTGATACCATTTCCAAGCTCCCACTTCTAACTTCAATGAAATCTATTAGGAGTTTTCTTGGTCATGAGGGATTCTACCGTTGTTTCATCCTTGATTTTTATAACATTGCTCGCCCGATGTCCCAGCTTCTAGAGAAAGATAGGTCGTTTATGTTTTCTAACAGTGTGTTTGCCTTTGAATTCCTTAAGGAGAGGTTAGTGAGTGCTCTTATTCTGATTGCTCCTGATTGGAGCCTCCCGTTCGAGATTATGTGCGATGCAAGCGATTTCACAGTTGGGGTCATTTTAGGCAGCGTAGAGAGAAACATTTCCATCCTATTTACTAAGCGAGCAAAACCCTAACCGATTTTGTTGTGTTTTATTATTTACTAGTCGAATACTAGGGTTGGTCAAATAAAGAGCCTATAAAGTTGTCAACTTCAAACCAATCCATCAATATGTTGTGACAAGATTGAGGGAAATATAGTAACTTTAATAGGAGCCTCTTTCCATTTTTATTAAAAGATAAATATGAAATACTATAATTTTTCTACACTAATAGAATTGACTATATTAAATAAGCAATACTTATTCAAGAGAGTTCATTTATTACTATCTAGTCTACTAATATATCTATAAATAAAATTAGTCAAAATATTAATGGAAGGTCACATAGAGGAAGCGTATCTTTCGTTCTTATCTAAACTATACTAAACTTGATGGGTTCACTGCATGTTGTATGTATTTAGATTCAAAATATCATCTAAAAAATCACTACATAAACTCACACATCAGTCATGCCAATTGATTTGGTAGTTGACGTTTGTTAAAAATGATGTTAGTATATTACAAATATTGAGTTTTAATTTTAAAATAACGTAATTTGAAGTATATTTGATACTTTAAACGAAACTGTTTAGAATATTAGATTGTTCAAAGGTATGTGGTTCGGATCAGAGATGCTCTTAACTAGTAGATGGGATCACTCCTAACTATGGTGAAGGCATTCGTTTCATTTTGAACTAGATAATAGTTTGATTTTTTAAATAATCAGTGTTGTTTTTAATTTGAAATATGTTGTTGTTTTGAGAAATTACATAGTTTTTGAATAATACACAATGATGTGGCCCGACTTTAGGGTGCCTATTATAACATAATTTAACATTGGCATGTGCAAATAGTAAAAATAATATTATGAGGATGTACATACTACTTTTAAAGTAAAAATACCTAAAATTCTAAATACACAGTGAAAAGGCAAGCATACGCATCTTTTGTATAGTATACCTAAGGTAAGTTACAGAGTAGTAATAGTGGTAAAGATGGTATACTAAGAATGCAAATGAAGATCGTAAAATGAAATAAGGATTAAGAGAAAATAACCCTCCAGAATTGAATAATCACAGAATGGATGACATAAACGAATGATATTGTCTATGGAACTTCTCAAGAACTAACTTTACAATAGCAAGCAAAGTGCTAAGATAGATTAATACATACTAAGGTTAATCCTATCAAACCTTTGATTTAAGCTATAGACATACCTCAAACCCTAGTTGTTAAGGCTAGAATTAATGTGGATTCTTACGATTTTATGTTTCTAGATTGGGTTCGAGACCCACCTACGATCACAAACGACATAACGAAAAAATTAAGATTAATCAGATAGAAAACTCTAAATAGTTTCCAAATTTTTTTATCAGATCCTTCTCGTAGATAGCCTACACGTTTTACTAACTATATTGTTTAGTTGTCTATTACCGATTAAGTTTTCAAAACCTAAGTTAATGGACATCAATATAACAGATGGAAGAATCAATCTAACATGCATAACCTCATAGAAAGATCAATAAAACCAGACAACAAAACGTCACAATCAACACGCAACAAATAGTGACACACATTATAAGATTACATCCACGAAAAAGTTTATTATAATCGTACTACATAGAAAAATCAAACATCAAAACATAAAATCATTCCAATCATGTCATCTGGACAGTTATAAATGTGTTTAGCTAAGAATTGTGAACAAAAACATAACTGTTATCAAGATCATCATCAAATACAAGTTTAAAGATAAAAAATCATATAAAGAACAAAACCAGGTGGTTAGATTTCAATTCTCACCCATTTAGATCTTCAATCTTCTTGTTTTTTGCTTGTTCTTCTTTTAAACACCCTCAAAATGCCTTTTCATTCTTCTTCAACCGCCAAAAGTCTTTCTCTAGGGATTTCTAGTGTCCAAGTTTATATAGGCGGGAATTTTAGGGTTTCGACAATGGTACGGGTCATATGCTCTTTAATAGGGTAAGGGTTATACCTATTTTAATCTGATCCCACTTAGGTTTTGACTTCTCTTCTAGCAGCGACCGTATATTTTTTTTATAGTTGTACGAGTCATACTCTCTTCGGTATTGTATCGGCGGTACCTTACCCTTCTTCTTGTCCTTCTTCGCGTTTCATTCTGAAATGCTTTTTTTGTCTAATTCTTCTCCTTTCAATCAAAACTTGCAAATCATCAGTCATTTTGTTATACGTTTTATCATGTGCTAAATATGGTTTATAGAAACTACCTAATTATAAACCTAACCTAGACACTCTAAGTTCTAAAATTATAAACTAAGACTTTCTAAACCTAGACTACACAACCAGCAAGTGTACCGGTAAATGAAGTAAAGCCTAAGAAGTCTAAGTATCGAACCCAAAGGACACTAGTGTTGGGCTAAATTAATTGTGACTTGACTAAGACTTAAATGGTATTTTGAGGGGTTTACTAAAATAATAAAATATCTAACTAAAACTGAACAACTAAGGAATCTGGACTATTTGAAAATACTCGGGAGGAAGGAACACTACCTAGGTTTGGAATCTTATTTGTGAATTATGGTTTTCTATTGGTAATGGTAACTAAGATGGAACTAGGATCTACGAAACCAAACTAATAAGAAAGTCTAAAAGATACTCGACCTTTCTCGAGGTATCGTGTAAAAGAACCCTAAAAGTTGTTAAACTCACCGTTTAGTCAATAGCCTCACAACGAATCCAACAATAATAAAGTACCTAAAAGAGATTCTACCTCACAGTGCGACAATCTCAATGCACCCTAAAGTGTAAAGCGGTAATCTAAGAACAATTCATCAGACATAAGTACGCAACTATCATAAGAAAATTAAGGAAGACCTGCTCACACGTAATTAACACCTAAACTGTCTAGTGAAAAACACAAAGCTAACTAATCCTCACCTCACAGCTTTTGGACTAGGGAGAACACTTAAAACTCTGAATCCTCAATCAGGTTCCTAAAGAAATTGTCGACAATTAACCATAAATTAATCGCAAACACACAGTAGGCGACCTAACTAGTATTCATACATGATAGACCATCACAAAACACAAGTAGAACTATGTAAAAGTCTAAATTAGTAATAAGCATGCATAAACATCTGAAGTCATGAAAAAGATACTTTATTAAAGCATTCAACCATCAATTCATTACCAAAATCATTCAAAAACCAATCCTCCACAAATATACATCTCAAAAACTAGGTAGTAATAATGTTTAGCCAAGAATCATCATCCAAAACTGTAACAAGTTCATCAACATAAAACAAACATGTCTAAACGAATCTAAAACACAAAGTTAAAGATAACTAACGAACCAATTATTTGCTTGAGTGAAAATCATGAACCCACAATGTCAAATCGATCCCGACGCCTTCTTTCCACTCAAAATTACCTCAAAATTTGTCTGGGTTAAGTTCCGTTTTTATTAGGGTTAATGAGGTTCTTATAAGGGGTTAAAACACATGTTTTTCTTCTGATATGACACTCCCCTCGCATCACGCATGACGCGACGCAATTCGTATTTCATTTCCAAACGGTTCTTGGTCCTTGTCACCTTCATCATAAGCTTACTTGTATCCTCATGAATGGTTAGTAAATCGTGTTTCATGTGAATATTACATCACCTTTCGTTGCTTGACCAAGACTTATGATGTTACTTTGTAGACTCGGTATGCAGTAAACATCGATCATAGACGTTGCTCCTTTGTTTTCCCTTCGAGTAATATAGATCCCATTTCCCATTTGTCAACACAAGACTTGTCTTTAATTTCACCTTTCCATGACCCGTTCAGTAAGTTCAAAGAAGTAAGCTTGATTACTTGTCATGTGATCTGATGCTTCGTTCAAGATACGAGGTGTCTTTCTCCAATGGCTCAGTCTCTAAATGCTTTGGAATAACTCCTTCTTTATTTAAAATTTTTTTTCTTGATCACAAATCATAATCAACAAAGTTGGATTTAGATTATCAATTTCAACTAAGTTAGCTTCTTCCTGTTTCTTCACACGCTCTTGACACATTCATGCGAAGTGACCTAATTTATCACAACGGAACACTAAACTTGTGATTTATCATTCCTTCCCCTTTGGTCATCAGTGGCTCTTGGTTGACCCATTTACTTTAACCCACGATCTTGACCATCTCAATTTTGACTTCCATCTTGGTCCTCATCATCTCGGTCTTGACCTCTATCTAGGTCCCTTCCTTTTCCCTTTATACACATTGTGGTTCCAATTATTACGTGAAGACTCGGCCTTAGTAAACATCAAATTTCCTTGGTTGTTCTCTTGAGTCTCCTCGTCATTTATCCGTTCTTCATATACTTCTAAGCAACCAACAACATCATCATATGTAACCGGTTTAAGATTAACTACTTGTTCAATCGAAGCAACCTGCACATATGGGATTCCGGCTCATGACACGACGCGATACAGTTTCTTAAAAACGTTTTCTTCATAACTTCTTCGTTTTAACTCTGTTTCCTTCGCCGTTTTTGTCTATGTCTTCGTAATTCAGTTTTAATCATCTCATGTTCATAAATATCTATTTTCATTCGGGAGAATCTTTCACTAATCCCAGTCATTCTCCTGTGTGCTCATTTCTCTAACGATTAGCTCGTTTTTTTTCTCCATCAGCACACAAACATCTGTAAAACACATATACAATACAAGCCAAAAACATACAAAAACAAATTAACTAAAATAATGTACAAAATACAAGAAATGATGTGTGTTCCACGCCACATCATTTCACTATACGGATTATTTGAAACATTCCTTGGCTACAAATATAAGCAACTTCTTCAATATTCTCATACGAGCATACTTCCACTTTATGTTCTCCACCTTATATTATGCACTTGTCTAATGATCCAAACCTCTTGTTTAGTAAAGAATTGCCCCATTTCACGTGAGTTCTTCCACTTAGGCTTTTAAGACTGTAAATGAATCTATTTGATACATGCCAGCTTTCTTTAATGTTTGTGTGGTCAAGATGATGGATAATTGTTAGTAGCCATTTTTTCCATTAATGAGTAAGCATTGGCGAGGGTCAAATATGCGAATACTCCTCTCATAGTGGTGTATATGGTTTACCTAGATTCCGTAAACAGACTTACCTAGAATGTTTGACTGATTCACCATAACTACACTCAATACTTTAGACACATTATGATTATCTCTTTATTTCTTTCCCATGCTTCTGTGAGTGATTCCACCTCCATCCTTTTGAAATTTTGAATCTTGTTACGCAGCTTAGTTATCTTAGATGGTGAAAAGTTTTTTAACGAAGAATTTCCTAAGTAAGATGTCCTAGGTGGTCATAGAACCTCTTGTAGTGATGCAAGCCAAGTTCAAGCTTTTTCACAAAGTGAGAATGGAGATAAGCAAATATTGATCACGTCGGGTGACACTTTGTTAATCATGAAAGTGTCACCAAGTTGAAGGAACGACTCTATATGAGCTTGGGATCCTCATCTTCTAGTCTAGAAACTAACAACTAGTTTAAATTAGTTGAATGATTGGAGGTGGAATTTGGAATGTTTCTGCATGTGTGTGTGGTCAAATGACACCTAGAATAAGGGTCGTGGATGGTCAAATGGGTGTGAAATGGATCTCTCTGGGTTTCCCGCTTCTTCTTGTAATTAAGGTTCTTCCAATGTGTCAACTTCCAACGTCGGTGTGGATACAAGTATAGCCTTTATAGGTGTTGTCTTCTCCTTATTCTTAGAGTTCTTTCGATGTGCTCGTTCAGGCTCAGAAAGTGGCCTTACCAATTTTTCATAACGTGATTTACGCACAAATAGGATTCTAAAGGTACTAACAACACACAAAAGGCCAAAAATTAAAGCAGATAAAATGGTGATTACTAACTAAAATATTTTTCAAAAGTGTCATGTCCCAAAAAACGACGCCAAAACTTGACATGTAAAATAGTAACAATAAAATTATCAGGACGTACAATCTAGTTTTAAAGAAAAAAGACCTAAAAACACTAACTACACACATGAAAAGGCAAAGCGTACCTATCATTTGTATAATATAGCTAAGGTAAGTTACCGAGACCGGTCTACGAACATAGCAACTTACAAATAAATCAAGATCTATCAGATAGAAAACACTATATATTCTAGATTCTTTTAGTCAAATCCTTACCATAGGTAGCCTACACATTTTACCACTGATTAATGTTTCAGGCTCTACGTTAATGGATATCAATATAACCAAAAGATGGAAGAAATAGAATCTAACATGCATAACCTCATAAGAAGATCAATCCAACCACACAACAAAAAGTCATATTCAATACGCAACATGTATTCATACATTATAAGTTTAAATTAAAGAAAACGTATTAAAATCATAATACATAGATAAACCAAACATCAAACGCTTCCTTGAATCATTTTATTCGGCCAGTTATAAAGGTATTTAGCTGAACATGATGAACAAAAACATAAACCAAAATCAAGATTATCATCAAATACAAGTTCAAAGATAAGAAATCAATAAAGAACGAATCCGGTGGTCAGATTTTTCTTTCCACATGTTTAGATCTTCAATCTGCTCGTCTTTTTGCTTGTTCTTCCTTTAAAAAACCCTCAAAATGCATTTTCCATCCTCTTTAGCCATAAAAAGTCTCTCTAGGGTTTCCCATTGTCCAGGTTTATTTAGGCGCATTATAAAGGTTTGGAGGACGGTACGGGTCGTACGCTCTTTGACAGGGCATCGCATCGTACCTTTTAAATCTAGCCCCACTTAGGTATTGACTTTTCTTCTAGCGGTGGCCTTTTTTTTCTTATAGTTGTATAGGTCGTACCCTCTTCGATAGTGTGCGGGCCATACTGTGACCTTTCTTCTTGTCTTTCTTCGTATTAGTGGTACGAGAAGTATTAGGATGGGTGACCTCTGGGAAGTCTCCACTTGGGCAACCAAAAACAAATCCGTGAGCTTTTCATGTGGAAAATAGGCAATATTTGCAGTTCAAGAGGGGGAATGTTACACATAATTACGAGATTTAACCAATTTAACCAACTTGCCAAATTTGGCCCACAAAGTTCACCAACTAGTGTCTTGTTTTAACCCATTTAATTACCGGGTTGGGCCCGTTGCTTGGGTCAAACAACAATTGAGCCAACAATCACCCCCCCCCCCCAATTGTTGAATCTGAAATAGGGGATTTTCATCTCCAAGCTTGTGATCTTCGTCTTGATTCTGTTAAGGTTTTTGATATATTTTTGTATTCTTCAGGCTCCACTTGGCTTCTACAATACATGCTTCTTGAGATCATTACACCTTCTTCCTTGGTTTGAATCCCTTATGTTGACCTTTTCTTTAAATTCTTGAACATTTTTCTTTGAACTATGTATTTTGGCTTTAACTATTGAACTTGGATCTTTGAGTAGATTTTGAATAGGACTTGGCTTATTATCTTTTAGTCCAACTCAGTGTAAATCCCCCATCTCAAAATTCTTTATTCCAATCATGCAAGCTTTTGTACTAGGACTTGCTATCTTGAGGCTGATTTTGTACAAACGGTTCTTAGTCCTTGTCACCTTCATCATAAGCTTACTTGTATCCTCATCAATGGTTAGTAAATCGTGTTTCATGTGAATATTACATCACCTTTCGTTGCTTGACCAAGACTTATGATGTTACTTTGTAGACTCGGTTGCAGTAAACATCGATCAGAGACTTGCTCCTTTGTTTTCCCTTCGAATAATATAGATCCCATTTCCCATTTGTCAACACAACACCCGTATTTGAATTTCACCTTTCCATGACCCGTTCAGTAAGTTCAAAGAAGTAAGCTTGATTACTTGTCATGTGATCTGATGCTTCGTTGTCAAGATACGAGGTGTCTTTCTCCAATGGCTCAGTCTCGAAATGATTTGGAATAACCCCTTCTTTATTTAAAATTTTTTTCTTGATCAAAAATCATAATCAACAAATTGGATTTAGATTATCAATTTCAACTAAGTTAGCTTCTTCATGTTTCTTCACACGCTCCTGACACATTCATGCGAAGTGACCAAATTTATCACAACAGGTAACAATGAACTTGTGATTTATCATTCCTTACCCTTTGGTCATCAGTGGCTCTTGGTTGACCCATTTACTTTAACCCACGATCTTGACCATCTCAATTTTGACTTCCATCTTGGTCCTCATCATCTCGGTCTTAACCTCTATCTAGGTCCCTTCCTTTTCCCTTTATACACATTGCGGTTCCAATTATTACGTAAGACTCAGCCTTAGTAAACATCAAATTACCTTGGTTGTTCTCTTGAGTCTCCCGTCATTTATTTGTTCTTCATATACTTCTAAGCAACCAACAACATCATCATATGTAATCGGTTTAAGATTAACTACTTGTTCAATAGAAGCAACCATGTGAATGGACTTCTTTGTGTAACGCCTCCCTTTTTGTATTTTCCTTAATTAGAAAGTGTAATCGTATTTCTATTAATGGAAACTTGTATTCGTATTTCATTTCCAACCTTGCAATCCGAGACTTTGATGTAATAAAATTCATACTTAATACATACTTGTCTTACATGATTCGATCGTTAAATACATGTTTACTTACAAAACGGTACTTGTTATACGTACAAATACTGATACATACACTCTCAATACTCAAATTATACTTACACACATGTTATACACTTAAAAACATGTCAAAACACCAAGTTTTAACTTAAAATGAAAGAAAAACCAAGTTCAGGGACTAAATTGCAAAATCTGCCTAAATTAGTCTCTGGCGGGGCGCGAGAGACAAGGCTCTGCCTCTCGCGGGGCGCGAGAGACCTCAATCCCATAACGTTGCTTCCAGCTCGCGGGTTGGCCTATTTTCTCCACCTTTTCACACCCAATCACCTCTAAACCTCATTTAACACCAAACCTAACTCACCCACTATATATACAACCTCCCTAACCCTCATTTGCACTTTCCAAACACTTCTAAATCATCAAAACACTCTCAAATTCTTTGGAATTTCAAGAACAAGGCAATTTCTTTCAAGTGCAAAAGTGAGTTCAAACTCACTTTTCACCATTTTTTTTCGTCATCAAATCTTTCTTTACAAAGCTTGGAACACCTCTAGGATTGTTTCCACATGTTTTCCATAGAAAACCAAGGTGGAACATCACCATTTTAATTTTCAAACTTTCTATTTTGGAAGCACTTTTGTTAAACTTTTACAAACTATATTTTTCTTAACTTAATCTTGTTCCTACTTGTACTTAAACCTATCTAAGGTTATGAGACTTGTTAGGAATAGATTCTTATGAATTTAAGAGGTCAAACACTCTAAACTTTCTGTTTTTGCAAGGGTTTATGCAACCACAAATGATGAAACATCCGAGCTTGCCATAAAGTTGATGGCAAGACTTTTGTTTTGGTATAGGTGTGAATACTTGGAAGCCTTGGCTACCCTAATTTCATTCCACCACCTCACTTGATGTTTTTACTTTGCTATCTCAAGTAGTTTTGCTAGACTTAAAGTAACTTAACCCCCTCTACCTCCGACACTTAGTTAACTATTTCCATGTCGGGAATGACTCACCCGGTTAAAGCTTACTTGGCTACTTGATATAGTAAGAAGTTGTACATTTCCTTTTCATTCATGACCATCCGAATCATCCTTGTGATGATTTGTGTATTGGTGAATCATACAATGAGGTTAATCCTCCATGCTTGACTTACATGACAATCTATGATACTTTTTATTTCTAATACTAGGTTTATCTATTGATATATAATCTATGTAGGTAAAAATGGTTTACTAAGAAATCAAACTAAGAATGCAAATGAATATCGTAAAAAGAAATCAAGGATTAAGAGAATATAACCATCAAGAGTTGTATCATCATAGAATGAATGACATAAGCAAATGATACTGTTTATGGAATTATCTCAAGAACTAACATGATAACAGTGTACAAAGTGATAAGATGGTTTAATACAGACTAAGGTTAATCCTACCAAACCAGGGATTTAAGCCATAGACACATCTCAAAACCTAGTTGGGTAAACTATAATTACAACGGATTCTTATGATTTAGGGTTTCTTAATTGGGTTCGAGACCGATCTACGAACATATACATAAATCAAGATCTATCAGATAGAAAACACTAAACAAATTCTAGATTCTTTTAGTCAAATCCTTCCCATAGGTAGCCTACACATTTTACCACTGATTAATGTTTCAGGCTCTAGGTTAATGGATATCAATATAACCAAAATGGAAGAAATAGAATCTAACATGCATAACCTCATAGAAAGATCAATGCAACCACACAACAAAAAGTCATAATCAATACGCAACATGTAATCATACACTATAAGTTTAAATTAAAGAAAACTTATTAACAATCATAATACATAGACAAACCAAACATCAACGCTTCCTTAAATATCTCATTCGGCCAATTATAATGGTATTTAGCTGAACATGATGAACAAAAACATAAACCATATCAAGATTATCATCAAATACAAGTTCAAAGATAAGAAATCAATAAAGAACGAATCCGAGTGGTCAGATTTTGCTTTCCACATGTTTAGATCTTCAATATGCTCGTCTTTTTTGCGTGTTCTTCTTTTAAACAACCCTCAAAATGCATTTTCAATCATCTTTAGCCATAAAAAGTCTCTCTCTAGGGTTTCCCTTTGTCCAGGTTTATTTAGGCGGCATTATAAAGGTTTGGAGGACGATACGGGTCGTACGCTCTTTGATAGGGCATGGCTCGTACCCTTTTAAATCTAGCCCCACTTAGGTTTTGACTTTTCTTCTAGCGGTGGCCTATTTTTTCTTATAGTTGTATGGGTCGTACCCTCTTCGATAGCGTGCGGGCATACTGTGAGCTTTCTTCTTGTCTTTCTTCGTATTGTGGTATGAGAAGTATTAGGATGGGTGACCTCTGGGAAGTCTCCACTGAGCAACCAAAAACAAATCCGTGAGCTTTTCATGCGGAAAACAGGCAATATTTGCAGTTCAAGAGGTGAAATGTTACACATAATTAGGAGATTTAACCAATTTAACCAATTTGCCAAATTCCCCCCCCCCCCCCAAGTTCACCAACTTGTGTCTTGTTTTAACCCATTTGCTTACCGGGTTGGGCCCGTTGCTTGGGTCAACAACAATTGAGCCAACAATCACCCCCCCCCCCCCCCCCAATTGTTGAATATGAAATAGGCGGATTTTCATCTCCAAGCTTGTGATCTTCGTCTTGATTCTGTTAAGGTTTTTGATATAATTTTGTGTTCTTCAGGCTCCACTTGGCTTCTACAATACATGCTTCTTGTGATCATTACACCTTTTCCTTGGGTTTGAATCCCTTATGTTGACCTTTTCTTTGAATTCTTGAACATTTTTCTTTGAACTATGTATTTTGGCTTTAACTATTGAACTTGGATCTTTGCGTAGATTTTGATAGTACTTGGCTTATCATCTTTTAGTCCAACTCATTGTAAATCCCCCATCTCAAAATTCTTTATTCCAATCATGCTAGCTTTTGTACCAGGACTTGCTATCTTGAGGCTGATCTTGTACAAACGGTTGTTGGTCCTTGTCACCTTCATCATAAGCTTACTTGTATCCTCATGAATGGTTAGTAAACAGTGTTTCATGTGAATATTACATCACCTTTCGTTGCTTGACCAAGACTTATGATATTACTTTGTAGACTCGGTATGCAGTAAACATCGATCATAGACGGTTGCTCCTTTGTTTTCCCTTCGAGTAATATAGATCCCATTTCCCATTTGCCAACACAAGACCCGTCTTTGAATTTCACCTTTCCATGACTCGTTCAGTAAGTTCAAAGAAGTAAGCTTTATTACTTGTCATGTGATCTGATGCTTCGTTGTCAAGATACGAGGTGTCTTTCTCTAATGGCTTAGTCTCAAAATGCTTTGGAAAAACCAGGTTCAGGGAAACATACCAAAACACCAAGTTTTAGCTTAAAATGAAGGAAAAACCAAGTTCAGGGACTAAATTACAAAATCTGCCTAAATTAGTCTCTGGGCAGCAGGCGCGAGAGACCTCAATCCGCAGAAAGTTGCTTCCAGCTGCGGTTGGCCTATTTTCTCCACCTTTTCACACCCAAACACCTCTAAACCTCATTTAACACCAAACCTAACTCACCCACTATATATACAACCTCCCTAACCCTCATTTGTACTTTCCAAACACTTCTAAATCAAAAAAAACTCTCAAATTCTTCGGAATTTAGTGAAAAATGAGTTCAAACTCACTTTTTCTCCATTTTTTTTCTTCATCAAATCTTCCTCTACAAAGCTTGGAACACCTCTAGGATTGTTTCCATAGGTTTTCTATGGAAAACCAAGGTGGAACATCACCATTTTAATGTCCAAACTTTCTATTTTGGAGCACTTTTGTTAAACTTTTACAAACTATGTTTTTTCTTAACTTAAACCTATCTAAGGTTATGAGACTTGTTAGGAATAGATTCTTATGAATTTAAGGGTACAAACATCTCTAAACTTTCTGTTTTTGCAAGGGTTTATGCAACCACAAATGATGAAAACATCCGAGCTTCCATAAAGTTGATGGCAAGACTTTTGTTTTGGTATAGGTGTGAATACTTGGAAGCCTTGGCTACCCTAATTTCATTCCACCACCTCACTTGATGTTTTTACCTTGCTATCTCAAGTAGTTTGCTAGACTTAAAGTAACTTAACCCCGTCTAGCCTCCGACACTTAGTTAACTCTTTCCATGTCGAGAATGACTCACCCGTTAACGCTTACTTCGCTACTTGATGTAGTAAGAAGTTGTACATTTCATTTTCATTCATGACCATCCGAATCATCCTTGTGATAACTTGTGTATTGGTGAATCATACAATGAGGTTAATCATCCATGCTTGACTTACATGACAATCTATGATACTCTTGATGGACTTAGCTTAGAATTATTATACAAACTATATAATATATATATACACACACATAACCGAATCCTTGATAATAATCGACATGGTTACTTGTCATGGTAATAGGTTATATTATCTAAGACTTGAACCTCTTGTTAGATTCTAATGGCACTTAACCCATGAAATCACAACAACCCATACAGGATATATAGTGTCAAAAACGGTGTTTAAGTCTAGATAATTACTTTTTGAATCATACTTTTATATACTTTAATTCAGAATCCGAATCCTCCATTATTATCCAAATACTCACACACCTACGTTTCCTCATGTAGGATAACTTGGTGTTCCATCCTTCAAACTCTCGAACTCATCAGGATTATCAAAAGGAAGCTTTGCAAAACCGTCAGTACACTCGACCCCATTTTACGCTTTACACTTTTGGGTTCAATATGTTTAACATATCAAAATACATAATCATAACTATTCTTTATGCAAACATAAACAATCCATTATGCATGCTTAAATACGTGATTCTTGATTTGTATTCTTAGAACATTGTTATGTGATTCGCTTGTCATTAACTTCGTACGAGCCTCCCCTTATCGTGTATAGCGCTATAGGAGTAACGAACCGCTCGTAGTCTTGTGGTCATATTGAGTCTTTAATTCTTGCGGTAATCAGAGGATTGACTTGTATAATTGCATCCCATGATACATTAATCTAGTTAACTATTTTGCCATGTGGATTCGTTTAAATCTTTTCACGTACTTATGTTATATTAAACTTGTGTACTCGCCAATGCTTTTGTGTTGAACTATACTTTTAACATGTTACAAGTTGATGATGTTGACATTGACGAAATCTAGTAGAGACGACTTAGAAATGTATCTAGAAATACTAGATTTTCGTATTGTATTGTTCTTGAATTTTGTTGCACTTTAAAATTTCCGAATGTTCTATTTTGATTCCAATGATCTACTAGACAAGTTTTATCTATGAATGAAATCGGTTTTGAATTAAATATTGTCACAATAGTGTTATGAAGTCTCGAGCAATCTCGTTCTTTCCCTCTGATGTTTCCGCCATCGATTAGGGTGTGACACTTTGGTAGGCCGTTTAGAAACTTTTTCACGAGTTTGGGTTCATCAGTTGTAGAACTAAGAGAAGTTGCTTTTGACACAATTCTATAAAACTTCCATGGGAATTAATCAACTGAGCTTGGTTCTTTCATTTTCAATTTTCAAGTTCGAACATCAAAGTATGTAATCTAGCATATGTAACCCGATCATCCCTGAGATGCATGTCTTTAAAGCATCCCACATCTCCTTGGTCGTATTCATATTCCCGACCTATAAAATGTGATATTCAGGTATTGTCTGAAACAACAACGCAATCGCCATGTTGTTCTTATTTGAATCCCAACCTGTTTGGGTCCAATTTGATCCCATGCTCCGTAAACATTAAAATTTTCCTTCATCCGTATACTCCATATCGTTTAGTTCATTTGATTTAACATGGGACAAACGAGACTAGCCAAATTGTTTTCTTTAACCATTAAAATTGGTCAATCACCATCCACAATCCAGCCTCATCTTTTGTAAGTTAGCGATGTAGAACCCCCTTGATCCAGTTCGTAGAATAAACACAAACCGATCAGCCTGTAACAACTTTGAGAACCAAACTGTTTGTGCGCAAAAAAGAGCTTTAGTTGCTTAAAAAATAATCTGTTTCTTTTTCCTTTTTTCGTAACTTGTGTGTAGCCCTTGAATTCTATAAAAAAAAATAAACACTTCTAACTTTTTGAGATGTTCTTCCTCTTTCCGTAATTGGTTGCTCTCGAAGAAAACCAAATTGTTTTCTTTTAAAATATAGCCATCGAAAACAACAATCCAAAAGAAATTATTTTTGTTGGCTTGGCACCAAAAGGAAAACCCTAGTTCCACAAAAACTCTATCGCAATCCATGATTCCCGAGTTCACCTCTAGTATGGTTTTACCGATGTAGTCATGTGAGTGATAGCCCTGTTGTTTTTGTCAAAAATCAACTTTCAAATCAGTTGTCGACTGTCAAAGAAGAATTGTTGTTTTCGTCGATCTCGAATTAACACATCTCGAATTAAATCATCGTCGGCCTCTAACCTTCTTAGCCGTCAATCAAAATTGAATACATGTTTGATTTTCGATGATTGAACATGGCTCTGGTATCCATTCAATTTCCAATCAACAATCAAACCGAATAACAAACAATGAATTGGATTGCATAACTCTCAATCTTATTAATTATAAAATATTACTCAAAAAATTGATTACAACTCTTAAACCATTACTCAATTTCTCTCTTGATAATGTTAAACCCTAACTTGCTAACCAATAAATAACCATAGCTAATTATAACATAATTAGGAAATTTAAGCAATTCAACCAACTTGTCAAATTTGAACCCTAAGTTGACCAACTTATGACTTGTTTAAACCCATTTAATTATCAGGTTGGGCTCCTTGTGTGAGCCGAACAACAATTGAGCCAACAAGACGACACTTAACCATTAACATCCACTATCATTAATTGGAGAGTGGTGTGCTTAATGGACATCCTGGTGGTAAGGTGTTTTCTCTTTAAACAATTTAAAGATTTAAATCCTGCAAAGTATAGATATAAATAGTTAGTATAAGTAAAGGGTTAGGATCAAATACATAGTCTCCTAAAAATAGGAAGTCGTAGACCTCCGATTGACCTCATTCAAGTAGGTATTGGAACCGTCTCATGGAACTCTACTATATGAGATTTTAGATTTTCGCTTTTGGATTTTTAGCTTGTAGATTTTAGAATTTTTGTTTTAATCATTGTGTTCTTTCTATATTTGCGTCATTGTGTCTTTTGTGCGACTTATTTTTCTTTTTTCCTCGAAGTTGTGTTATATTTCTCATATTGTGTTATATTTTTCTCGATATTGTGTAATTTTTTGCGATCCATTATATATAAGTACCCTTTCCATTTTTAACAGATTTTGTAAGATAACTTTACTGAGAAATAAGGTGTTCCATATAAAAAAATCAATTAGAGAGTGATACATAAGGTGTTCCATATAACTATGATACTTGTAGAATTAGGTCAACTAATAAGAAATCAAATTACAAAAACAAAAATGTGTGTCATCCTAAAAACGCTATGGACCGGTCCCGAAACCCAGCCTATAAACCTCAAAAGGCCGATCTTCACCACCCAAAACGTTCACCTAGATCCTTTGAAATCACTATCAGAAACTTATAACGATTTGACGACTTAACTTTCAAGAAACAACATGTTAGTGCTTTTAACTCATACAAAAACGAAATTTTCAAAAATTATCCTTTATCACTCTCTTTGTGTATACATACATCTCTCAGAGTATCTCGTATACCTTGTATTAGAGTATAAATTATTGCGTAAAGGAATATTGGATTTTAATTATTTCAATTATTCGTTGTTGGCCATCAGCAGTCTCTACTTCAAAGAAAACCCTACTGGCAGTCCTAATATTAACATATTACCATCCAGTGGACCTAACTAACGGAACCCTAACGCTGGTTAAGTCTCCGGTTTCCAGAAAAACGTTTTTTGCTGGAAAACTCTACTTTTTAGTCCCAAACCTCTTTGTAACCTTATTACAGACCTTTAGGAACCGTTTTCTATTAAAAGCCCCCAATTATTGAGGTCACTGGAAAACTCAACTTTTGGCCGGAAAACTCAACATTTTCGTCCAGCACGTCTTTGTAACCTTATATCGGACTTTTAGGAACCTTTTTTGGCCAAAAACATTTTTTTCCGGTGACCGGAGACTACGGCGTTAGGAATTTGTTAGTCATGATCCATTAGAAACCAATATGTTAATAGTTGGGACTTCCAGTGATTCCTTTTTAAGTTGAAATTGTTGACCGCCAACAACAAATAGTTAGGATTATTAAAATCCATTAATCCAAATTCCTTTAATTTGTTATATCATAATTAGAAATCTGTTAGAATTATAACTTTGAATTCACATAATCTTTTTTATTCAAAAGATAAGTATGTTACTACTTAATATTAAATATCTAGTTGTTGCATAATACTAGAAAGAAATTCACATGTTAATTCACTTTATCTCAAATCAAACTCATATAGCTTCCAACTCAAATCTAACTTGTATGCAATGCCCAACCTATCCAAAAATTTAAAAAGGCCTAATAAATAAACCATTAAAGCACAAACCGAAAAGCTTCAAAAAAATGAATAACAAAGCTTTAATTGGTTGCCTACCATATTTAAGTCATTAAACACCTAACAACACTAGTCATTTCATCCCCATTTACATATATAAAACGATATATTATCTTGATTAGACTGTCCGGAGTCTTTTTCACGGACATAATTTAGAAAGTCATGAAAATATATATATACAAATTACAAGTTTATGATTAAAGAGAAAATTTATCATTTTAAAAAGTTTAATTTGACCTTCTTTTGACGCACATTCTTTTTTTTGGTTACATGTTTTATAAATAGGGATGAACATTATGACACTACTAGAAAAATAATTATCACCAAGTACCATTATGTTTTGTTTGATAGGATTGGCAAGGATAGTTAGATTAATTATAATGTTATTATTAGTGTGTTGTCATTCCTGGTAGACATTTAATTAGATAGATTGATAGCGTTTAAATAGATAGATTAGTTGACATTCTCTTCTAAATGTATTATATTATTATTATTAATTATTATTATTATTATTATAATAATAAACCAACTTTTTAAATACAATTCACTTTCAAGCTTTTTGTTTTGGACACAGTTGTATTATGTTTTGTAATTTGACCCCTTGTCATAGATCATGAATTCTGCACCTTGCCATGTGAGTGTTTTGAGTGAACTAATAATATCTTTGGTTTTTAGTAGACGTGATGTCAGAATTTGTGATGTGAAAATATCATGAAGATTAATTTATTTGAATGAATTCTAAATACTTTCTTTTTATCTTTGAACCGATACCCTTGTACTTTGGTTGCTATACCGTGTCTAAGTACCATAATGAGCTGATACCAGTACAAATATTCATTTCAATGATTTCGATCGATTTAAAACATGTGTTGGTAAGTATTTAGTTTCTCTTTTTTAATTATTATAGCGAGTGACGGTATCATAACGAACCAAACCGATGGCAATCAAATTCCTGCTGCAAAACACGGGGAGAGTCAAATTAAAAAGACGATAGAAATTGTTGGATGCTTTGGTAAACCATTGTTTCTAATCACTTCCCAAGATATATGCAGACGTCAAGCCTAAAACAAGTATCAATATGAAAAATATACAAATGGATTTCAACGAGAATGCCATAGGTGCGATTCACTCAGTGATATGCAATAAAACATACGACAATTACAGACACGCTCTAGTTATTATTTAATTGATAGTGTAATTTCATATACTTAAGCTATATGGTATAAAGCTTCTAGGGGTTTTATTACGTCACCTCAACATCATGTTAACGTCACGTCATATAGAGGCCTTTAAAGTCTCTCCCTTTAACTTGCATGCAATGGTTTAACACCCCTCCCCCCCCCCCCCCCCCCTCTTCTTTAACTTGCATGCAATGGTTTATGAAAAAAAAATTGTACAGAGTTGAAGAAGATATTATAATTATAGAAAAGGGGTAAGGTATTTATCGGTAAACTATAAATTTTAAACTTAAATATTTTTTTACATGACCGTTGATCAACGGTTATGTTGACCAAATGCCTCGGTCCACCCAAAATTTATCCGTTAGCATGTTGGCGACAAGGAGATAGCACCCCGTTGTTAATGAGCGGATGGTGGTTTAATGGAGCCATGGAACACTAAAATCGATGAGCTGACAGGATGGCGCTAAACCACAACCTGTGGCCGTAGAGAACAAAATTCAAAACAACAGATATACCTTGTTTGTGTAATCTTAAAATTGTATTAGTAAAAATCTGAACTTTAAATTAAATAAATTTTTATGTTTAAAACTATTCTTTACATATTAAAATCATATTATTGTCAGCATTATTAGTTTTTAGGTGTCAATTTAGATGTAATAAAATTCTAAATACTTTATTGATTCAATAATATCATTATTGAATTTACTATTATTTATTAGATTAGATTAAAAAAATTACTAAATATTTTATGAATTTAATAATATTGTCATTGAATTTACTATTATTTAGTAGAAATTTATTGTTGTTGAACTTACTATTATTTATTAAACAGTTAATTGTAATTTAATATTCTATTTTAACTCAATCAAATATTTGTCAAAATATCCTCTCATTTGTGGCCTAGTGGTAGGAGACTTGGGTTTTATAATGGATACTCAAGTTCAATTTCCACTTGAATCATAATAGGGTGGATATAACCCTGGGCTTGTGCTCAATGGTTGGGCAATGATGGTGACAAACCCACCAAGGGGGGTTCGATCCTGAGCCGCACCTCGGTTTTCATCCGGCTGTTACTTCACCAAGGCAACTCGTGTGGAGGCAGTACGGTTTCCGGAGGAACGTCGTAACCAAGTCTGACCAACCCAGCGCGGGACCGGTTAAGACAACGTAGTTTTAGCAGATCTTAGCTAGGGCCACCGTTTAGACGGTGTGACATTCGGTCACTTAAAAAGAAATTCAATGTTCAAAATAAAATATTTGTCAAATATATTATCATTACAGTAATATTTATAACTTCATTATTATCTTTATTTCATACTTTATTACATCACAAGTCCATCGTCATGGGAGGCCTGCACCCCGTCGCCAACAAAATCCAAATTTCCAGATAAAAATACCGAGATGGAGCGGTGCAGAGGACAAGGAGGTGGCGTTGAGACTTTCATCAAGCCATCCTTATTTATCCATACACACACAACATATCCAACATATTTCTCACTACAAACTTATTTTTCACTTTGAATTTTATGATTCTTTAAAAAAATAAAGGCTCAAGTTCAACATCTTCATTTTCATCGTCACTTCACTTAAAAAGCTTCTTTTATTCTCATCATCGGATGACGAGGGACCCGCGCTAATAATATCCGCAATTCCGAAAGTGGTTCAAACTATATTTGAAAACGAAGGGACCTCACAACCGAAAAGGAGGAAATATATAGTACGCGGTCAGCTCACTGCACATGACTTATTGATAGGTGATTATTTCTAAGAATATCAAACGATTTAGAAAGTAAATATGATTTTTTCCAACAAAAGACGATGCACGTGGAAATATGGGATTTAGCATGTTGCAAAAAATCACGACCGCGATTAGACAATTGGCTTACGGCACGAGTTCCGACATAATGGATGATTATATAAAAATGGTGGAATGAGTAGCGAGGGTGTAAAGTCATTAATAGGTTCATGTATTAGTATTAATTAGGGAATGGGCTTGGGAAAGGCCTTGGGCCTAAGAGTTTAGGGTTTTGGAGCACTAACCCTCTAGTATATATAGATAATGATGTATTAAGATTGGGTGGCTCCTTGATTGTTCTTCACTTGTATTAGACAAATTCCTAATTTGTATGCAAGTTGAACCTTTCCATCTTCATCTTATTTCTTTCATTTGATTCTTAAGCTTGGTTGTGTGATTCCGCCACCTTTCAAGCTAAGTGTGATATCGAAAGATCCGGTTTCGGGACTTACAATTGGTATCAAAGCCTGTTTGATCCTGTTTCTAGGCTCAGATCTGATATCACATGTATCTCGGATCGTATCTGCTACTGTTTTGGAGTTGGGTTAGTTTTTGTTTCATCTCGGACCATCTTGGATTATCTTCTTGAAGATCTCGGATCCAAGAATCACATCTCCGATTGAGTATCTTGAAGACTTGAATTATTTCGAATCAAAGGCTTGCATCTCGAACCATCTCGAACTGCATCTCGGATTGAATATCTTGAAGACTTGAATTATTTCGAATCAAAGGCTTGCTTATCTTGAAGACTTGAATGATGAACATGCATCTCGAATTCATCTCGGATCATTAGTGTTCAAGTTTGTCTCCATCTTCAAACATCAGAACCATCTCGGATCATCAGAATCATCTCGGATCATCAGAACCATCTCGGATCATCATCATCCTCTTAGAAAAGTTACTATTCCAAGATACTGTTACCATCTCGGATCTACTGTTACCATCTCGGATATTGTTGCCATCTCGAATTAGTTACTGCTACTGTTACCATCTTGGATCCACTGTTTCGAGTTAGTTACCATAAGCTTCTCAGATTGATCTGTCTTTTCACTCTTTAGTATTTTGACGACTGCGTATCTCACCAACGCTACCTTAATGGCCATTCAGTCTCAAACCCTGGCGTTACATCAGGAACTGGACCAGAGTATTAGAACGTCTACCAAAATTCCAAGATTGTTGTATGGAGATGATTATTTTGAATGGACTTGGCACTTTGAGTAGTATTGCAAAGCCAAGGAACCAGGAATGTGGAGGTGTATTCGTGATGGTCCCCGCACTATCATGTACGCAACTACAGATGATCCAGACACACGAATTCCAAAACCAGAAAGTTTGTGGTCCAACGAAGTTCGAAAAATCAATGACGAAGATGATAAGGTTGTGGCAAATCTTACTATGGCACTCGGTCCTAACATCTCGATTGTTGTCAGAAACTTCACAAGTGCGAAAGAAATCTAGGATGTGCTAAAAAATATGTACGAAGGAAACACTGACATGAAGGCTAGCAGGGTGAACATGTTGAACCAGCAGTTCAGTTCATTTAATTACATCTACGGGGAGACGATGGAGAATCAAATCAGGAGATTCATCAAACTTTTTTCACAGACGGTCAGTGCTGGAATTCCGATCACTAATAGTGGGATGAATCGCCAACCATTGAATTCACTGCCAAAGTCTTGGGATGCCGATGTTTCGATGATCAAACCTACCAAAAAATTGAATGAAGTTGCTCTTACTGAACTAATCGCCGCTATCAAATCATGTGAAATAGACAATCAGCAAAAAGAACTGAACCACAAGAACTCCATGATGGCTGCAGGGGTGACTGGCTCTAACACTGCACTAATGTCTCAAATTCATCCACACCTTATCTTTAGCCCCATGATGAACACTAATCCAAACGTTGTTTTCAGTCCACTAACTCAATCACAGCTTCAAGATCAGAAGACAAACTATGTTTATGGCACGTCTCTTCCAAACAACTCAGCTGTTCTGACTACTGTTACTACTCAGCTTTTACCATAGCATGCAAACGTTGTCTACAATCTTGTTAATCTCTCAGCTTCTCAAAATGCTCAATCTACACCCTCTGCTGAAAATCTCGCATTTCTGACCAAACAAAACGAAGAGAAGTTGGCTCTAGTAGCATCCATGCTCAACAGTTTGAATGCTTTTCTTGCAGGTCATCTCCTGCCTCCTTTAGTCTTTGCTACCGAGATGAATCAAGTGGTTGAAGAAGATATTGAAGAACTGGATGCTTCGTGGAATCTGGCCATGGCCGCATTTTGAGCAGAAAAGTTTCAAAAAAGATACGGGCGCCGTCCAATGTCAATCATTCGCACTGGGTCAGTCAAAGATAAGCTGAGATGCTACAGATGCCATGAACCCAGACACTTCGCTAGAGACTGCAGGAAGACACCCGTGGGATATGAAGCAATTGTTGTTGTTGCCGCTAGGAATTCTGAAAGGTCCATGGTTCCAGTTACCGCAACTCAGATGTCAACATCAACCTCAACAAGCCAAGGAGGCTCAGTAGGAGGAAAAACACTAATGGTGCAAGAGCAGCATGGTTTTAGCTAGGTTGATGCTGCAGCTCAAGTGGAATCTCTGAAGATTGCAGAAGTTGTTGAAAATCATCTCAAATGTTTGATGGCACAAACTGAGGAGCCTAAATTCTCTCCGAAACGGTAAACTCTCTCTTATGCTCAGAAGATTGTAAAAATAAAATGGCACAAATGAGAGCACACAATCTCAATCTCATTAGCAATTACAACAGTGCCATGTCAAAGTACATAGCTCAACTCCACCGGGACGTCAACCAACAAAAATGTTGGGTCCATGATTATAAAACCAAACTACATTCAAAAACCTTGGAGTGCGACTTGGTAAGAGTTGAACTAGGACTTCTCACTGGAAAGTTTCAACAAAATGAGTTGAATATTAAAACAAATATGATACTTCCAGTGACACCGTTCGTAATCTTTGCAATATACAAATGGCATACAAAGAAAACAAGGGAAAAGGGTTGGGTTATTCGTAGGTCCCTCCGCCATATAATCGTAATTATTCGTAGGTCCCTCCGCCTAGTGACTACGTTCCTTGGGAACCTTTCAAGCATAAGAATACCCAACCAACTGATTTTCAAAAGCCTATAAGTTTTGTAAAAATCATAAATCAAGAGTGCTTGAATGAATCTGTTGAAAATTTTAAAGTTGAAAAGGAGTCAACAAAAAACTCCATTCGAAGAACTATTGAAAACGACTTCTACCTTTGATTCTAAAAAAAGGGCTAACTGCTTTTGTGTATATACAGAGTCTGTGATAGATGAGGAGCGGTCAAAAGTGGATGATGAACCTAATCCAGTTGTTGTCGATGACTCAGATGTTTCTTTATGTGATAAACATGATGACTATGTTTGGAATTTTGTTCATCTATGGTTTTTGAGACTTAGGGTTTTTTTGGTGTTCTTGAAACTAAAACTTTAAATGATATAGTTTTTTATTCAGACTATGATTTAACTAAACATCCAAAGGAGTCTGAGGATTCAGTTTTGAGTGATTCGAAAAACTGTTCTAGTTTTTCTAAAACCTCATCGAATACCTTATATATTTCCAAATTGAGACTGAAAATATTATTGTGTTGGACTGTGTGAATGAAATTGCTTGTTAATAGGAGATGTCTGATATTTCTGAGAATCAGACTGAAGATTCTAACTCATCGGATAATGAGCAAGATGGTTACGACAGTCAAAATATTGACAAAACTTGCTCATCATCAGGTAACCAAGAACCCATTGATTCTATAAGCTCAGCATCAAATGAAACCGTTTCCAAAGAAACTAAAACAGTTGTTTCAGAATACTCAGTTTCTGAAGAAAGGGTTTCAAATGAAACTAAGCCCACAGAATCCACTCCTGCAAAAAAAAAGATCTAGAAGAACCAGAACACAGCTCAAAATGAAATTCCGGAGGAAGTTTCCTCAAGTGCTGTAAATCAAAAGAAAAACCCAACTCAAAAACAAACTGAATCAAGGTTGAAGGGTAAAACTATCGGTACTCACTTTTGTGCTGAGAATTGTGAACCCAAGAGTAAATATGAATACAAGAAATCAGCACATAGTGGAAAGAAAGTTCCCCAGAATAACACAAGCGAAATTAAGAGTCTCTTTCTCGAAAAGACGGACTTGCTTCAATTGTGGAATTCCGGGGCACATAGCTAGATACTGTATTCATCATCCCTACGGGTCCTATCCATCCAAAATCTCCATTCATCAGACGGCTTCGTGCCATCGACATCATGGTCATCAAAAGCCTTCTGATGGAAACTGGAATCTAGCAAAGAAAAACAATCAAAAACGTTCAAACACAAATGGTTTCGTAAATCAATACAAGAAATTAAACGCAACATCATCTCATGTCTTTCAAACAACAAAGAGTTAAGATTTGGAAACCTAAAAAGATTGCTAGATCTCAGTCAGAGCGTTCTCACTTGCCAAATTCTATATCCTCATATTCTCAAGCCTCAAAATGTACTAACCATTATGTGACCCTCTGTGAGGCTTTGCAAAAAAGGAGTAATTATCAACCCAGATTGAAAATGATATGGGTTGCCGTCTCCCACTAATCTTGTTTTGTGTGCCGGAACAACTTTCGAGGGTTGTTGTTAGACTTTGGTTTATCGACAATGGCTGTTCCAGACACATGACATGGGACATCTCCCAGTTGAACGATATCAAAATATTCGACGGTGGATTTGTTCCTTTGCAAGGGGAGAAACAGGAAGAATTACTATGAAAGGCACTATCCGAAATGGGGTTCTCAGCTTCTCTGATGTCAACTATGTTCCTGAGCTCAAACACAGTCTTCTCAGCGTCTCTCAGATGTGCGACAACGGTTTAGAGGTTTTGTTACAAAAGGTGGATGCGTGGTTCTGAAGCCCGGAATTGTCATACCAGAGGAATGGTACTTGATTGAAGTTGAACATCGGGGAAACGCCTACGTGATTGACATGAACAAAGCCCCCACTGATCAAGTTACTTGCTTATTCTCTGAAATTGCTGAACATGATGCAATGTCGTGGCATCAACGACTTGGCCATCTTAACATGAAGAATCTTAATCGATTGGCAAAGGGAGGTCTAGTCAGAAACTTACCAATCAAGGATTTTATGCAGATTGAAAAATGTGAATCTTGTGCCGTGGGAAGCAGCACCGTAAACCTCATAAGCCCAAGCTTGTGCACACAACATCCAAAGTTCTAGAACTGCTTCACATGGATCTTTTTGGTCCTGTCAATGTGCTGAGCCTTAGAAGAAAAGCTTATTGCCTGGTCATCACTGATGACTACTCTCATTTCACTTGGGTATTTTTCTTGGAACAAAAGAGTGAAATTGCAGGTCTGATAAAGAAATTTGTCACTCTCATGGATAACCAAGCAAATGAGTGAGTGAAGATTATGCGCTACGAAAATGGGACGGAGTTCAAGAACGTTGAGCTGAACTATTTTTGTGCTTTAAAAGGAATTGATTGTCAATACAGTGCAGTTCGAACTCCTCAACAAAATGGAGTTGCAGAGAGACGAAATTGAACTCTCATTGAAGCCGCCCATACTATGCTAATAGATTCCGGTCTTCCACTAATATTTTGGGCAAAAGCAGTGAACACAGCCTGCTTTGTACAAAATCATGCACTCATCAAAACGTCACATGAAGACACCTTATGAAATAGTATAAGGACAGAATGGTACAACTTTCGCACTTTTCGATGTCCTTGTGTTTTCCTTATCATGGATTCTAAGGGAAAATTTGACACAAGAGGAGATCCATGTTATTTCATCGGGTTATGCAAAGAACACCTCATATCGAGTTTACAACAAAATCAAGAAGCAGATCATGGAGACGTATTATGTGGATTGGCTGGAAGAAAATCCGAAAGATGCACGACTTGGACCTGATTGGTTATATGATTATTCTTCCTTGTTTAAGTCTTTTAATATTCTACCTGATGTGATTGTTGCTGCAGATGTCTCAAAAACGGTGATACCCATTCCTATCATAGCTGAAGATGATGTTGTCCCGATTCAAGATTCTTTCAAGAAGCATACCATAGATCCTCCAGGATTTCATGAAGTTGCTACAGACATGCATCCTTCTTCACAAATTCAAGAGTAGGTTCTCGAACCTACTGCTATCTGCAACATCAAATCCTCTGCACAGTAAACTTTTGTTGGCCCTTCAAATTCTACTGTTCAAAGAGCTTCATTGTTTCTGGAGCCGATTCCGTTAGATTGCACAGTAGATCCTCCTGTAATCAATACTACTGCTGCATCAAATGAGGGGGAGCAATCTAGGATTGTGTTAGGAAGTTCTTCTAACTTAGACTCTAATCTACAGGCACTAGATGTGGTAATCCCTCAGTGTATTCAAGAAAAACCATCCAATTACAAATGTTATTGGTCTTGTATCTGCTGGTGTTAAACACGAAGTAGATCAGTAACCATTAACACATGTTTATATTCATGTTTCATATCACAGATTGAGCCTAAGAACATTGATGTTGCTTTGCAGGAACCTGGATGGGTCGATGCAATGCATGAAGAGCTCAATCAGTTTGAAAAACTGGGAGTGTGGAAATTTGTGAAGTTTTCGGAGGGAAAACGAGCTCTTGGTACTTGTTGGGTATATAGAAACAAACAAGACGATACTGGATTGATCGTGCGAAACAAAGCCCGGGTATTGGTTTAGGGATTCAGTCAAATTGAAGGTCTTGACTATGATGAGGTATACACACCCGTAGCTCGTCTAGAAGCCATACGCATCTTCTTGGCATATGCATCCTATATGGGTTTCACAGTTTATCAAATGGATGTCAAGACGGCATTTTTGTAGGGAATGTCAAGGAGTAGATTTATGTCGCTAAACCCCCTTGTTTTATAGATCCTAAGAAGCAAGGATATGCATATAAGTTAGATAAAGCTTTGTATGGTTTGCATCAAGCACCTCGTGCATGTTATGCAACTTTAACAGAGCATTTGCTAGCTCATGGTTATGCACGGGGAGTGATAGATCAAATGTTGTTCATTAAACGCGTTGGCGAGGACCTTATCCTTGTTCAGATCTATGTTGACGACATCATTTTCGGGTCTACCAATGAAGAGCTATGCAAAGAATTTGAGGACGTGATGAAGAAGAAGTTCGAAATGAGCTCACTAGGTGAGATGGCTATGTTTCTGGGCTTACAAGTTCATCAAAGTAGTCAAGGAATCTTGATCCATCAAGGACAGTATGTTCAGAACGTTCTCGCAAAATTTGACATGTCAAACTCGAAGCCCATTGACTCACCCATTGCTGAATGGCCGCTGAATGAGGATGCTGAAGGAGATCTGGTCAATCAAACAATGTACCGATCCATGAATGGTTCATTGATGTACTTAACTGCGAGTCGTCCGCATTATGTTTGCGGTCTGCCAATGTGCCAGATATCAAGCTAATCCAAAACTTTCTCATCTTTCAGCCGTTAAATGAATCTTTAGATACCTTAAGGGAGCTCCAAAATTGGGCCTCTGGTATCCTAGAGATTCGACTTTTGATCTGTTTGCTTTTTCTGATAATAACCTTGGAGGGACAGACAGGGATATGAAGTCCACATCAGCTGGATGCCAATACCTGGGAGACAGGCTTATTTCATGGCAGTGCAAAAAGCAACAAACAGTGTCTTTATCAACTGAAGAAGCAGAATATGTTGCAGCATCTGCATGTTGTTCCTAGGTTATTTGGATGCAACATCAGCTCAAGGATTATGGTTTGACTTATCTTAACACTACTATCTATTGTGATAATGATGCCGTTATCCAAATTGTCAAAAACCATGTTTTTCATCCAAAACCAAGCAATTTGATATCAAAGTTCATTTTATTCGAGATTGTTTGGACAGAGGTTAATTAAACTTGAACAGATCCACACTGATGCTAATACAACGGATCTTTTTACAAAACCTGTCAGCAATTCGAGATTCAAGGTGCTTGTAGACGTATTAAAAATGATGCGTTATACCGATTAAGCAACTTTATAAAAAAACCTTAATAACTAAATTTGTACATAAAGTATTCTACTTATACCGAAATATTTACTTTGTTCAATCTAATGAACTTGGTTAACACATGTAAGGTATCAATGCTATAAAAGCGAGGATCTTCTGTGTTGTGTTGATAGGCTTATCGCTCAAAAGTAAAAAAGATACCAAGTGATAAACTTTGACAAGCTATGCATCTCGTGGGTAACATATCACCGGCATATGATTTCATGGTCTTAAATCCGGTATTGATAGATACCCAACGTCTGAAGTTTCAAGTCTTTATGTTGATAAGTCATCCGGGATATCAGGACTGCCCTTCTGTTGCATCCAGATACATGTAGACCTAGGCACGGTCAGGATATCCTTAAAAGAGCCTAAATGGAAGGGCCAAAACCTTAAAATGGGAAATTCTCTCATGAGAAAATCTCATGTGCTTGCAAAAGTCAAACACACTATATAAGGTATTTTGCCTGTAACCCTCGTCTGATATTGTCTGGTCTCTTTGCAGTACATTGTATAGACCTGCTCACCAACAAGTCGTATGTTGTAAAAAGAAAGGATGATCTCGGTATATTCACTTGTTACGATGAACTGTTGTGCTTACCTTGATCGCAGGGGTATGCCTTGATATGGGACACACGGATGTTATCGCATACTCACTTGATGAAGTCACAAGGTTGAAAGTTGAAGATTGATGCGATAGGTTTAGAAGGACAAATATATCGGCAATCGCACGTTTTTGCTTGACCAAGCTCATCCCGAAAATATTCACTAAGGTTTGAGCCCATAGTAACTCTCCCCTTATCCCTTTATATTTTTATTTTATTATTATGTCCTCTTCTCATAAAACTAGTTGCTTGGTTGGTTGGATCGCAGATTTTGACAATAGGTGTTACTGTTCATGTCTGGTAAAATTGTGGGGCCTGTAAAGATCAAAATATTTCAAAAATACTGTTTTGAATGGGCCCACTCATCTTGAATAAACCCACTTTGTTTCTGAACATTGTTTCGAGATGGACCAGGCCCAACTATCTCGAACTACTATTTCAAGATGGGCCTGGCTCTATTTCGAGTCTTTATAAGCCCATCTCGAGTCATCTTGACTCATTTCGAACACTTGTTTATCACGGATCTCTCTCATCTCTGTCTCATATGTAGATCTCTTCATCTTGGATACATCTTGGATGCTCTTATATGAACCTTATGTATCTCAAATAACAAGGGGTCATTGAGTTGAACCCTTGTAATCCGAGTTTATCTGACCTGTTTAAACCTGTGTGAACCCTTGAACCTTTGGTTCAATTTTCTTTTGAACCTCTGACCCTCTCATCTGAACTGTTAACTTATCAACTAAGTTAATCTGTCAAACAGTCAAGAGGGTTAATAAAAATTAACCTTTGCAATAAATGTTGACATTTTTTTTCAAGCGAAGAAAATGATGGAAAACGCAAGTTGGAAGTTGAGGCCTTTCACAATCAAGCTTTCTATTAATCTGAGCCTCCACCGAAAAATTGTGAAAGATTCGATTCTCTGATAAATGGACTGAGCAACTGCCGACTTACTCATGCTTTAAAGACAAACCCAGTCATTGATGAAGACATGATTCAGGACTTCTGGTCTAACGCTAAAGTCAAAGGAGGTAGTTCTTACATTGTAACAAAGATTGGAGAAAGAGAGATTAAGTTTCGGAAGCAGATGTAAGAGAAGCTCTACAATTTGGAGATAACGAACGCCATCCAACAACATTCGACAGAGATAGTGTGGTGAAAGCTCTACATCGCATGAGCTATGAAGGAGCATATCCGATCGTGTTGAAGAAACTATTCCCACTGTAGTGGAGGTGCCTTGCTCACATCTTTTTACAGTGTATTTCCGAGAATAAAGGCGGCCAGGATCAGCTAAGTCAGTCACAGACCTTGTTGCATTGGTAAATGACTGGGACTACAACTTTTCAGTTTTTATATTCGACACATGAAGAGTATGTTAGAAAGCACAAAGAAGAAGTTGTTCTTGTTATATCCAAGGTTCGTGCAAATGATCGTTGATAAGAAGTATCCCGAGTTGATAAAGGGCACAAACCACCTGAATCTAAAGCTGCTAGGACCGAGCTGTTTTGAAGCGGCATGCAAACAGCGTGATTCTACAAAGGTCAAGTTGTTGGAAGATATGAGCTGGTTAAACATGGAAGTTTAAAGAAGTTGTATCTGCACCAAAACCTGTGACAGCATTCATAGCTAAAGAACACAATATTAGATTGTCAGTGGACCAAGTCAGACAGAACCAGTCGTTGAAGATCTTGTTTCTGATGAAGAGAAATAAAAAGCGACAGCACAGGCTGAAATAGAGATAGCTGAGGAGACTGTTAGAGAAATGAATCTAATTTTTACTGAGAACCTTGAAATCCTACTTGCATCACTTAAGGGTGATTCTGGGATCCCTCCTCCTGGTATCGTTCCTTTCGATGAAATGCGGTCTGAAGAAGCTGAAACGGAGAACATTTTAGCAGCTGAAGCCCCTGATAACCCCAAGCCTTCAAGTCCAAGTACTATTCCTGATCTGATATCACAGCTAGAAAGTTCAACTGGAGTTCGTGATGAGGCAGGCGGTTCTGGCGGTGGTTTGTCTAAATATGAAGAGGCCGCAATGAGAATGGTAGCTGAAAAAATGAAATTTATTGAGCAGTCTGATAGTGATGAAGATGAAATAGTGGATATTGGCAAGCTTCAGCGAAGAGTAGTGTTGCTGGAACAAGAAAACAAATTGAAAAACGCTCAGATAACATCCTTACAAAATCAAATATCAATCAGAGATCAAGCTATTGAGCAACTTCAGGGAGATGTGAGCTTGTTAATGACAGGAATCTACGAAATGAAAGCTAAGCTGTAGAAGAAATTTGGTAGTGAATTTGCAGATAAGGATGATGACCCCGAGAACGTCGCACATCCTGAGTGCACCGAAATGGAAAAGGCTGCAACCGATGCAGAATATGAAGAAGGATTGAATGCCTATCTTACAGTTGAAAAATCAAAGAAGAGAAAGCAGCCTCAGAAAAGGAATACAAACAGCAAGAAAATGCTTATCATGAAGAATCAAGACGTAAATCCCCTCGATGAAAACTTTCAACCAAAAGATCCATCCAAAGTATCAGACTGGTATGTCATGGAGCTAGGATCAAGCCATTACGACAAGGTTAGGAACAAGTCAGAGGTAAAGTGTTGGAGATACGATCATGACAGGAACCTATGGATAGTCACGAGGGAGAGCGGCCATAGAGAATGTTACTCCAAGCAGACACAATTTATGTCATGGACGAAGATTAATCTAAAAAGTCTGCTGAGGGCTCACTACTCTGATGTAGATCCAAATCAACGCGGTCCTGGATGGGCATTTCATTCAAAACTTGAACATGAAGTATCTCACAACTTCCCAACTATGAAGACGCTGAGTCAAATATGAAGAAAAGCCTTAGTATTCGAGATCCTTACACTCATAAACGTGTTCAAAACGTTCTCTGGCCACCAACTGACAAAGACAAGGTCATTCCGGCTGCTCCAAAATTCCCAAAAGGCGTGCTAAAGAACCTCTGCTACTGGGCTTATGATCCGAGAATGGCTGAAGCAGTTATTGTTACAAAAGAGAAGGCATTCCGATTGGTTGATACTTTGGATTTGATTAGCTTTCATGATGAGGACATTTTGATGCTAGGCGCACATCAAATTCAAGCTAGTGATAAATATGAAGAATGTGTGAAATCTTGGACAAGTGTGATGGCAACAGTGATTCAGAACAAACTATTTGCACATGATTAATCCTCAGTTCAAGACACCAAAGATTGGTAAACCTGAAGCCTAAGGCTAACTCTAATGCAGTAAACCTAGGGGGAGACTGTAAAGGCATTAATAGGTTTATGCATTAGTATTAATTAGGAAATGGGCTTGGGAAAGGCCTTGGGCCTCAGAGTTTAGTGTTTTGGAGCACTAACCCTCTAGTATATATAGATAATGATGTATTAGGGTTAGGTGGCTCCTTGATTGTTCTTCACTTATATTAGACAAATTCCTAATTTGTATGCAAGTTGAACCTTTCCATCTTATTTCTTTCATTTGATTCTTAAGCTTGTTTGTGTGATTCCGCCACCTTTCAAGCTAAGTGTGATATCGAAAGATCCGGTTTTCGGGACTTACAGAGGGAAAGTCTTAATTATGTTTGTGAGTACAACATTGATCTATAATATTTGAGAAAGACTACGTTTGGTGACGTGCAACAAATTTTGGAAGCACGTGATGATCGACATGTTCTCTCTAGGATGATCGATAGTTTAGATTGTATGGAATGAGAGTGAGAAAGTTATCCAACTGTGTGGCGTGACCAACACATTAGTGGATATTGTAAAAAAGCCGGCAATGATGCGTGAGCGGTTGCATCATAAGATCTTCGGATTTGGCATGCATTTTTTTGTATGGCTACTTCGAATAACAATTTAAATATTCTTAATCAATCACCCATTTCAACGACTATATAAATGGTGTTAGACCGAATGCTTCTTCTTTTTTTGTAAACGGTACGGAATACAAATCCGGTTATAATCTAACGGATTGTAACATCCCGAATATTTTATTAAATTATGAAGCAACACATGTCCAAACTCTCGATATAATTCCGATTTGTGGAAGGAGACGGACCAAAAATGTCAAAACAGGGGGTTGAAACAAAGTCGAAGGACTAAAGTTGCAAAAATGGTAAAATTTCATCTTTGGGGTCCTTTACAGATCGTAAGGGGTTTCAAAACCTTCGCGCGCCAAAGGTTCTTACGGACCGCAAGGCTGAACCCTTACGGTCTGTAAGGCCTTTGCGGGCAATTTGCTGCAGCTTGCAGTTTTTACCACCAAGCACCGAATTGTGGCACTTTTCTCTACCTTTTCTCCATGTGTTATAACACTAATCAGTATCTAAGAGTTCTTGGAAAACATGTCATGATTTGGGAACTCTTTATTCACTATAATTAGGTGATCACTATGACCATTTTAGTCACACCTTCACATTCTACTCTAAAACACTTTCTTGGAGCTTCTCTAGATATTAAGAGTTGTTCTCTAGTGTTCTCAGTAGTCAACAAATCTAGTACGTCCTTCTTCTTTTGTAAATTTCAATTATATAGCTAGTATTTAAGTGAAAGTCAAACAGTTTGACTTTTAGTTTGACTTTCATTCTGACCAATTCGGTCAAGTCAAAGTTCGAATCGAACTTTCCTACATGATCGTAATAACGAAGGTATGAATCCCCTACGATCATACCTTCCGACAATCACGTTAAGTATGCGAAATGACGAGTCAAACATGCTATATATAAAAGTTAAAACTCAAAAATATGCATTTTGCGATAATTGAACTTTTAAGTATCTAAACCACATGTTTTGACATTACAACAGTTTATCTAACCTTATAAAAACCTATTTGACATGTTCAACTCGTCATACTAAGTTTACTTTGTACGAATTATATCGAAAATCAAGCAGATTGACTTTTGCTTTGATTTCGATTCTGACCCATTTGGTCTACTTTGAAACCCAATCAAGGCATGTTTTGTAACCATAATATTATAGAGAATAACCCTCAGAGGTATACCTTCTGGTCATATCATTTAAAGGGTCTATTGACGAGTTAACTATGTATACTTTTAAAAAAATGTCAAAAAAATGGTTTTAAACCTGAGGCATATAATCTGACCTCAAGACTGATTATGTATCATTTATAAAATGTGTTTTGATTATCAGACTCATCATAGACCCATCTCGACCACGCGAAACTGCTTGTACGCGCAAGACTAGTTATACTAACATAATTCGTATAAACTAATCATAACGCGTCAGTTGTTTTCTAAATCATTCCAAATCAGAATGTTTGGTTAAATTACTCGTACCCAACGAGGCTTCCAGTAGGAAATGTATAAACCACATTCTATCCCGTCAAGGCTTAATCTAGCGAAATCGAACAAAAATTCTAAATAACGGGTCAAGTCAAAAGACTTACCAATGACTCGTGGAAATTCCAACGGCTAATAAATCTGTTTTATTCCGGACTACAGAGCCCTCTAGATAACCGTGCCTATGATATGCAACTTGATTTTATGGCTTTTCTTCAAAGAAGTAAACTTACGAATTTACTGCTAGACAAAGGTAAATACTCTTAGCTATTTTATTTAAAACTTGGGATATGGCATTAGCCACTTAGAGCGGTTTTATACAAATGGGCAAATGCTTTCATAAATGTAAGAACACGGTTAACCCGTATTGCTTGAATAACATTAAACACTTAGGCGTTAATGCTACCATGTCAGGACGTCCCGACTCATCAATAGGAATGGCCATATAAAATATGTGCACGATAGTAGGCATACACCTGGAAGAAGTTATATTAAAGATGGTGTGTACCATAATCAAAGTACCAGCATAGATTTCTGGTTCCTGTCTGTGTTAACAAGCATGTAAAACCGTTGACAAGAAATCTATCCCAAGAAATATTAAATAATTACCCATGAGTTATCATAATATATATATATATATACATATATATATATATATGTCAAATGATTTTTAGAATGTATTTACTAGTGAAAACTGACGTATTTTCGAAAGATTAAACCGCATGTAACGAACCTTGAATATAGGCTAGAAGTCATTCGGTCAAGAAAAATCTTTGGAATTTGCGACTTCACTACTTAAAGGCCTATGATTTCCTAAGCTCATTTTATTTCGATCCTACCTTATGGGAATTGTATCGAACAACTTATTATAAAATTTATTTATTAAATTTCAAGCCTTTATATTTATTACTCTATAACTCTATCTCCTGCTGCAATTGTGAAACTGTTATCAATCGTCATGCATAAATCCACCGATTGGGCCCACTGAAAATCGGGTGTGACACGGATAGAATTTAACCGGAATATGCGGTGTTTGTAGAATCTTTTACTAGGCGTGCAATGTTAGATGAAAGAGAACAAAATTTTATGGTGCTCAAAAGGCGGCATGAAAAGACATTGAATGAGTCTTTGGTGTTTTGCAGAAAAGATAGCGCAATTTGAGCATGCCGTGTAGGATTATAAAAAATGGATTTACAAATGTGATGTACGCGTTTATTATTTTACATAACATGATTTTGGAGGATGAAGGACGTGCAATTTACAAGTACTATGAGGAAGAGGGGCAACCAAATACTAAAGACATCAGTGATGAAGTGAGGGAAGCGAATGCACGGGAAATTTATGACAATCATATACATCACAAACTTTGAGCGGATTTGGTTAAACACATTTGGAGTGCTCCACGAAACGACAATGACAAAATTTGTAGTTTTTTATTAATGTTTTTCTTTAATATATGTAATGCTTTTTTTAAGTTTATGTAATTTTTTAATTAATATTAATTTTCTATCTAAGAATAATTTTTTTAAATTCAAAGGATTTGTATTATTTTTTAAACATAAATTAGATTAAAAAAATGTATGCCACGTGTTAATCCACGCCATCGTTCCACGTCTCATCCCACCAGACGCTTTTTTGAGGCTTGAAGAGGATATCTGGCACTGCTAATATGGCTGCCACGTGACATTTCATGCCCTCTCTTCATACCTCTCCACACCGACTAATCAAAACTGCACCTTTGTCTAAGTTTGAAGTTAAAAATCGAAAGAATAAATAGGCTAAACCATATCTGACTTCTGTAAAAACAGGGTTTTTTTCAAACCATTTTGCACACTCGGTTTCTATCAATTTTCGATTGGCTTGTAAAAATTGAGAATTCAAAAGAGTAAGATTGGAAAATAGAAATGAGCATGATTTACAAGTTCGGTATCGTATCGTATCGAACTAATATCGATTGAACATCAGTTCGGCATTCATTTTGTTGTTTCGGTTTTGGTACTAGTTGGTTTTGGTTTTTTTAGTATTTTGCATTACGGATATGGAACTTGTACCGTGCCACCATAATTTTTGTATTTTTTTAACATTTTCGTTTTTTCATATTTTCAATAATAGTACTGGTCTGATAGCGATACGATACTGAGCCTATCCATTTTTTAACCAGTCTTTTCAATTGTATCTCGTTAAATTGTGCCAATTTGGAAAAAGTTGACGATGATATACGTTTTCTTCATTCCCCCCGGCGGTCATGGTGGTAGGTTCGTATTCTCTGCTTGACAGCGGAGACGATTATTCAACGACAAGCGTATTTGTTACTTGTTAGCTGGTGAAAGGAGGGGGTTATTAGCCATGTTCGTTGTTAAAAAGTGTAAGCTATGATGTTTTTAATAATATGCATAATTAGTTCATAGAAAAAAGAAATAAATTATATTATCATATACTTGCAAGCAAAAACTATATGTACTTCTGTATGAAGTCCCAAGCCTTTGTTTTGCCGTAATCATATATTTAAGACGTGAACCTCTTGGGTGGTGACGGGGTAGCAAATTAATGTGTATCATTGCTTATTTTCCACGACATCTCGACAGTTGCTTTCCATCTCTAATGGGCCATGTTTAATAGCATTATCACATTTTATTTATGGAGTTTTACATTCAACCTCACTAAAAAGTTGGGTCGGAAATAAAAATTAGGCTTATTCTATTGCTAAGCCCCTAAAATTTTATCCTCACATCATTTTTACTTTATTTTTCTTTATATATATTTATTTATATAGAGAGACATAGAGTAGAGAGGTATGAGAATATTAACACTCTAAAAATTATCTGCTAGTTCATCATAAAAAAATCTCTATCGTTTATAACTAAGAGACCCAACAAATTCCGTTGATCACGCATTAACAGACCCCTTGGTTCTGCCCATGCTCAATTTCTTTTGTGTTTCTCATAGATTTTGAAAGTTGGCATGTATATTAATATATATATATTATATATATATTATATATAGGGAGAGGATCATGAGAAAACTAAAAAGCTAACTAAAAAGACCTAAAAAGCATACCAATTTATTTTTACAATTTTTTATCAAAATCGCTACTTTTTATGTATAAAAAACTTTTTTTCAAAAAAAAACCTTTTACTGTACATGTGCATTATATATGTACTTCACATGTGCATTATATGCTTAGATTTAGCTTTTGAGTTTAGTTTAGCTTTTAGGATTAAGTTTTTTGGTGGTTTAGAATTAGGATTAGGTTTTTTGGTGTGGGGGGAGGGGGGTTTAGGTTTTTTGGGGGTTTACATTTAGGGTTTAGTTTTAAGTTTTTTTTGTGGGGGTGGGTGGGGGATTTTAGGTTTTTTGGGGTGTCGATGGGGAATGGGTTAGATGGTTTAGGTTTTTTCAGATTAATGCACATGTGCTGTACAAACTTTTCTTTAAAAAAAGTTTTCTTTTATATATTATATATAGCGAGTTTTATTAAAAAAAATTCAAAAAAATGGTTATTCTCATTTAAACTAATTTTCTCATGATGCATCCCCTATATATATATATAGGGATGGGTCAAAATGAGAATTACCTTGAGTTGTGAGAACTAGACTATCCTAAAGGTTTTTCCGAATTATATTTTCTCAAAAGTCATAAAAAATATCACTTGTTTCAGCCAAGAATTTTTTTTTAAATGTTGCATATCCACATTTACATGAAGCGTAAAAAATATTTATATTCATGCAAAATTTACGCTAGCGTGTAAAAAAAAGTTGCATCAGTCAAAACTACCGACTCGACAATTTTACTTTTTTTTCAGATGTGTTTATAATATTTTCATCTACGTTCGTTCAAAAAAAAATTTGGCCCAACTCCGTGGAATAAAAAGTTCTCATGGTTCTCGCAACTCGTTTTAGGTCCACTTGGAGGATCAAGATAACATACTTCCTTATTGTTTAACACACACACGAGTGCGGAATTCAAGTGAATATGCAAACCAAAACAAAGTACAGTAAACACAAAGTAATCAAAGATTCACTATCTTTTGATTAACTGAAAAGAGCTAGTACAAACGCATACACCAATGTTCATACAGACTCAAGGTATTCTCTATGTCCTCTCTCTTACATGGACTGTGAAGTGCATGTCTATATATAGGCCCAACACCCAGTAACATCACGAAGAATGTTACTGGTCCTACGAAGGACTACAAAGACCACGAAGAACATTTGTGGAAGAGTTGCTCGTACGAACAACCTATGGCTCGTAAGAATAAGTAACTCGCTCATACGAACAAGTAACTCTCTCTTGATGTTCAGTCGTACGAAATGCAATGGCTCGTACGAACAGGTAACTTGTTCGTACGAAGCACAATTCACTCGTACGAATATGGGGTTCTTCGGAGAACCCTGCTAACAGACATACTGCACAGTCAGCAAGATCAAAAACACAAAACTTAACAGTATGCACACATGCAACTGTTTTACAACACAGACAAACTAAACGTCGTACTGAATCAAGATAGGAGGATATCTTGATTTAGTTAACACGACCAAACTTTACAGACACAACAAACAAAGACCGTACAATTACTGATGTAACTAAGAACAAGTGACAGACACAAAAGTGTATCAACAAACTCCCCCTTGACTGTTGCTTGGTCTTCGGTCTTCATTTCTAATGTCCTGCTACACCCACACATATTGAACACCTTCAACCATCCTTTATTGAAGAAAAATATCCTCAATACTCTCCAAAACATCAAACCATTCCTGTTTCCTTTTGAATATCTCCCAAGGAAACTGGATCGGCCATAACCTGCTGTGCACTAGACTCTACCACTAGAGTTGCAGCAGAACTTTCTGGTTGCGCGGATGAAGCTGAAGCATCAGGATTACCAAGGTCTTCACTATCGTGTGCTTTGCATCTTTCATTCCACAGAATGTTCACCCGGTTTTTGCTCATTTCAAATCCGTCTTTACTACTATTAAAGCCTTTAATCAGTGTAGTATTACGAGAATGATACCATTCTCTCATGTCGTCATGTTCAGCAATTAATGTTTCGGCATATCGTTGTACAGCCGCACTACGTTCTTTCAGCCTATTCATTTCAATCCCACGAGCATTATCAGCCGCTCGCATTTGTTGTAGCTGAGCTGCCCTTTCAGCATCCGCAGCCTTCAATCGCTCATTCTCTTCTCTTAACTGCGCAATCTCGGTAGCTTGCTTTCCAACAGTTTCCTTCAAAGAATTTATCTCCAACTGTTGCTTAATAACTGCATTCTGATTTAATAACATAAACTCCGACTGCCTGTTAATCAGAGTTGCCGCAGCTTGCAGCTGAGAGAACAGAAAATCCACTTTGTCATCCTGTTCCATTTCAGAGAATAAACGGTTGCGTCGTTCTGTACCTTGTTGATGAATTGCGGACTGAGATTATGGAGCTGAAGAAATAGTGGGTTGTTGTGTCACACCCCGACCCGCAGCGGAATAAGAGTCGGGGCATAATTGGGTTATCACCAAAGCTCATGATGTTTACTAATATGTTTCATATTTATTAATGCAAAATTACATCCTCAATATTCCAAACAAGTTCATTCAATTACAAAGAAAAATAAGCAACTAAACAATCCAAAGTCTAAACCGGTTTATTCTTCTAAGCCATCCTATATGTTTCTTGCTGCATCTGGATCACCAGTATCATGTGTAAAAATGGGGTTTTTGGGTCAATATAAGTTGGCGAGTGAACCTTGTTAGAAAACATTTATTATTGATTTCTTGTTATATTTATATGGAAAATTGTGCAATAATCATATGTGAGCAAACGTAAATAAACATACAGTAACGATAACAATAACAAACAATAACATACAATAACAAAACACCTTGCATGAATATATAACATGAATGATACTGTATATGTTGGCAACGTCACGTTCACGCTCATAGGTAATGGGGAACGGACGGCCTATGATAAATGTATGTGCGATCAAGGCTCAATCAAACGGAGCCGATCGTATGTTGGCAACGCCTCGTTCACGCTCATAGGTAATGGGGAACAGCTCAACGCTCATAGGTAATGGGGAGCTGCGGCCTATAATAATGTATGTACTGAAAATGATAAATTTAATCTAAACATTAACCACACAAACACTTGATACATATTGAATACACATTTGATCATGGATATGATGGATGCACAATTGTTTAAATGTAATAAATAATAAGACACATGATACACCCCAAAACCGTGATTAAAACGGGGGAATTTGTAGAGATTCACTCACATTGGGCGCGTTCGGTTGAAGATGTTGAATGCGCACGAGTTTAGAGGGTTGATCGACGAGAATTAACTAACCTAAATAATAACGAAAGGTATGGTAAATGAGTGGATTTTATTAATAATTTTAATAGGATTTTAGATATATTTTTGTGAGTTTAAGGCTATTTTCTAACTTTAAAAACATTATTTTTAAGTATTTTTTAATTGATTTAAAATTAAATAAAAAAAACAAAAATATATAAAAAAAATGTTGACTTTTTGGGTTTGACCGTTGACCATTGACTTTGACTTGTTGACCGGTTCGGTCGTTTATATTGTTTGCACTGAGTGAGGTTCGAACTCGTGACCTCCCGTACGCGTGCACGCAGATCTACCAACTGAGCTACGTGATTAACCCGAAATATTTCTGTTTTTAATTATATTTATATACTAATTAATTTATTCCAAAATTCATTTCTTAAAAAGGATTTAAATTCTATCGAACCAGCGTGCGTATCAGGTCTCGAACCCGGGACCTGTTGATTAACGTTGACAGTCCACCGCTGGACTGTGTGTCTAACCTGGTTAAAACACTTGTTTTTATTTCTCTTATATACTAACTGGAAATTTTCATATTTGGGTTTTATAAAAAGTCTGAATATCGTGACGAATCGGAATAAGGGCGGACTCGAACCCGGTATCGCTGTGTTTCAATTGCACACAGTCCACCGCTGGACTGTGTGTCTAACCCGAGTTATAATCCAATTTATGTTAAATTTACATACAGACTCACTTCATCTTCTTCGTTATAATAACCCAGACAACGATTACTCTACTGAACTTGTTCAATTCAATTAACAGGCGTATGAATGATTAAAATGTAACGGATAGGAAAGGTTTTGGGAATGAACATACCGGAATGATGACTTTTCTCAGAACTCCGGCAATGTCGTCGGCTCTGATTTTATGAACTTCGTCTGAGCGGACCAATTAACAGCTTTTGCTTAACTAATTGTGGAATTGAAGGACTAAACAAGAGTTATCAGAAAGTTTGAATGATTATACCGTTTCACAGCGCAATGTAGGAATTTTCAGAAAACTTCCGGCGAGTGTTGATTATCCGATATCGTCGTCTGGGATTGATTCTGATTGAAAGGTTTGAGTTAGCAAAAGCCTAACAACTGATAGAAGATGAAAGAATTGAGAAATTTACCGTTTTGATGAAAGACACGGTTTTCCGGCGAAAGTCCGGCGAGTTCAAAAAAACGTTTCCGACGAACTGACAATAGAGAAAAAGTGAAATTGAGAGTTCTGTGGATGATTTTTAGTCGCGAGATACTGATATTGTTGGAGTAATTCAGGAAGTGAATGTTTTCGGTTATTAAACCCGAACATCACATGAATTTAAGTTCAATAAAGGCTGATTTGATTAAGAATGTCGGTTTATCGGTTATAAGCAAGAGTCCGCGATCACTCAAAAGTCCCTGGACGTTTGGAAGCCGATATCGGTTTCAGTTTGGCGCAAACAGGTTGATTCACGGTTGAAGTTATGTTTTAATTGTTTCCTAGAATTCACAAAGACATCAAGTGGCGGAGTGGTTATGTGATTGAGGTTTAAGGGTTCCGGCTGACCCGGGTTCGAAACCCGGCAGCCCTTTTTCATTTTTAATTGTTTTAATTTTATTTTTTAACAATTTTAATTTCCATAATCTAAAATGTTTATTAGTTATGTATTGTTTAAAATTAAAATAGGCATTAAATGAGCAACAAAAATATAAAACTGATTATTCGGTTAATAAACGAAGCGGGTTTTGAAAACCCATTTTTCGACAAATGTTACAGTATCCCCTACTTTTAGAAATTTCGTCCCGAAATTTAAGTAGTGGTAACAGGAAAAAGATGCGGGTATTTTTCGCGCATTGAGTCTTCACGTTCCCAAGTAAACTCAGGTCCCCGTTTCGACTCCCAGCGTACCCTTACAATTGGAATACGACTCCGTCTTAAACGTTTTTCTCCGAAGTCCATGATCTCTACTGGTCTTTCAATGAAATGCATAGATTCATCGATCTGAATATCTTCCAGGGGAATATGGAGGTTTTCATCGGCGAGACACTTCTTTAAGTTTGATACGTGGAATGTGGGGTGAATTCTGTTGAGTGCTTCTGGTAGATCAAGCTTGTATGCTACAGGTCCAACTCTTTCGAGTATCTTGAAAGGTCCTACGTTAGCGCGGTGCTAGCTTGCCTTTTTGACCAAAACGAACTACTCCCTTCCACGGTGATACTTTTAAAAGTACATGATCACCAATGTTAAACTCCAAAGGCTTCCGTCGTTTATCTGCATAACTCTTTTGACGACTTTGAGCCGCTGGAAGATTGTTTCGAATTTGATGGATCTTGTCTGTGGTTTCTTGAATCAATTCTGGACCGGTGATTTGAGCTTCCCCAATTTCGTGCCAACATACTGGAGACCGGCACTTACGACCATATAAAGCTTCAAAAGGTGCCATGCCGATACTTGAATGATAGCTGTTGTTGTACGAAAATTCAACTAATGGTAAATGAGCGTCCCAATTTCCCTTGAAGTCTATGACACATGCTCGAAGCATATCTTCAAGAGTTTGAATGGTGCGTTCAGATTGTCCATCAATTTGAGGATGATAAGCGGTACTGAGGTCTAATCGTTTACCCAAAGCAGCTTGTACGGCTTGCCATGTTCGTGAAGTGAAACGACCATCACGATCTGAAATAATGCTTAACGGTACACCATGACGGCTTACGAGTTCACTGATGTAAATACGAGATAACTTCTCGTTCTTGAAATCTTCGCAAATCGGAATAAAGTGAGCTGATTTTGTAAGACGATCAATGATTACCCATATAGTGTCATACCCACCAGAAGTGCGAGGTAACCCGGCAATGAAGTCCATGGTTATGTTTTCCCACTTCCATACAGGTATTTCAGGTTGGACCAGAAGTCCTGAGGGTCTTTGATGTTCAGCTTTTACTTTGGAACATGTAAGGCACTTGGAAACAAAAACAGCAATATCCTTTTTCATTCCAGGCCACCAGTAGGTGTATCGAAGGTCTTGATACATCTTGTCGGCTCCTGGGTGTATAGAGTATCGTGTTTTATGTGCCTCATTCATAAGGAATTCACGAAGGTTGTTGTGGTCAGGCATCCATATGCGATCTAGATAGTACAGAATACCGTCGGATTTAGTTTCAATTTTAAGTTCAGCTCCACAGGACAGCTCTTTTCGTACGTCGTCTTCCGTTACTGAAACATGTTGGGCTCTCGAATTTGATCTTTGATGTCGGTTATGATTTGCGAACATAGAAGACGAATGGAGTTCGCATAACCCTTTCGACTGAGTGTATCGGCCACCACGTTTGCCTTGCCAGGATGATACCGAATTTCACAGTCGTAGTCATTAAGAAGTTCAACCCATCTTCGTTGCCTCATGTTTAACTCCTTTTGGTTGAAGATATGTTGAAGACTCTTGTGGTCAGTGTATATTTCACACTTAGTACCGTAGAGATAATGTCTCCATATCTTAAGAGCGAACACAACGGCTCCAAGTTCTAGGTCGTGGGTGGTGTAGTTCTTCTCATGAGTTTTGAGTTGTCTAGAAGCATAAGCTATCACCTTTCCTCTTTGCATTAGAACACAGCCTAGTCCTTGCCCTGACGCGTCGCAATAAACCACGAAGTCATCACAACCTTCAGGAAGAGTGAGGATAGGTGCGTCACAGAGTTTTTGTTTAAGGGTTTGGAAGGCTTCTTCTTGTTTGGGTCCCCATATGAAGGGTTTTCCTTTATGAGTTAAAGCCGTGAGTGGTACAGCAATACGAGAGAAATTTGCAATGAAACGGCGATAATAACCAGCCAAACCAAGAAATGATCTTACTTCGGTAGGTGTACGTGGTGCTTGCCATTCTTGTACTGCTTTGATCTTTGAGGGGTCGACATGTATTCCCTTGTCACTGACGACATGTCCAAGGAATTGTACCTCTTTTAACCAGAATTCGCATTTGGAGAATTTGGCGTAGAGCTTCTCATTTCCTAAGAGTGTAAGGATGAGTCGAAGGTGTCGTTCATGATCAGACTTAGACTTTGAGTAAATGAGGATGTCGTCGATGAAGACTATAACAAAGCGATCGAGATAAGGTTTGCAGACTCTGTTCATTAGATCCATGAAGACAGCTGGAGCGTTGGTTAGACCAAATGGCATGACCATGAATTCATAATGACATAACGAGTTCGGAAGGCGGTCTTTAGGACGTCTTCTTCATGTACTCTGAGTTGATGATAACCAGAACGAAGGTCGATTTTCGAAAAAACAGCTGGCGCCTTGAAGTTGGTCAAGAAGATCATCAATGCGAGGTAATGGGTAGCGGTTCTTAACCGTTAACTTGTTGAGTTCTCTGTAGTCGATGCACATGCGAAACATTCCATCTTTCTTCTTCACAAAAAGGACAGGTGCACCCCAAGGTGAGGAGCTAGGACGTATGAATCCTTTGTCAGTCAACTCTTGCAATTGACTGGCTAGCTCTTGCATTTCGGATGGGGCTAACCTATAAGGAGATTTTGCAACTGGTGTAGCTCCAGGTATAAGATCAATGTGGAATTCGACTTCTCTCACGGGAGGAAGTCCTAAAATGTCGTCAGGAAAAACTTGCAGAAAATCTTTTACTACTGGGATGTCTTCAAGTTTCTTCTCCTTGGTTCCCTTTTTGATGACATGAGTTAGAAATGCGACATAATTCTTGCGGAGATAATTTCGGGCTTGAAGACAGGACATTAATTTGAGCCCTTTCGAAGGGGTTTCTCCAAAGATTCGTAGAGTCTGACCGTTTGTAAGAGGAATGCGTATAAACTTTTCGCGGCATACAACTTCAGCATGATGTTGGCTGAGCCAGTCCATACCAATTATAATGTCGAAACTTCCCAACTTCATAGGTATGAGGTCAATTGGAAAATCATGATCGTTTAGAGTGAGAGTACAATTGCGTAAAATAGAGTTTAAGGAGACCGGTTTTCCGTCAGCGACTTCTACCGTTATGGATTCCATGAGTTTATCACGAGTTTGGTTTAGGGTGGGTTCAAATTCTAAGGACACAAAACTTTTATCCGCGCCAGTATCAAATAACATGGATGCATAACTACCATTTATGAGAAACGTACCGTTAACCACATTGTTGTCAGCCTTAGCTTAATTGGCGTTGATGTTAAAAGCTCTTCCTCTTGCAGGTGGAGGAGCTTGATTAGCCTGGTTTACTGGATTAGCTTGTGCTTGGGCATGGATAATATTCACTAGGCGTGGACAGGTGTTTCTGAAATGGTTCGGGTCTCCACAGTTGTAACAAGCCCGCATAGGTTGCACCATGGGATAGTTGGGTTGGTAGTAGGATTGGGCTACATGTTGGGTAGGTGGTAGTAGTAGAGGTTGTTGGGCTTGACCCACTATCTGATGGTGGGTTTGGGTTGAGGGCTGATGGCGGTTCGTTCGCTGAGGTACGCGACAGGTTTGAATTGTGTGACCTGCGCGACCACAGCCGGTGCAATGTTGGCACGGGATGATCAGGAAAATGATGGTATTGGCAACGGTTGCACTTTGGGTATGGGCCGGAGTATGGCCTTTTATATGGTGCAGGTGAGGGGGCAACTTGGGTAATGGGTGCAGCAGGGATGGAGAAATTTGTTTGTGTGACAGCAAAGTTTCTGGTGTTTCGTTTCCTCTTGTTAGCAAACTTTGAGGAGGAGGTGGAATGGTTTGAAGTTTGGCCCTCAACGGGGGCTTTCTTTTTCTCGTCTTTAAATTTTCCGTTGCGAATACGATTCTCGGTAAGCTCGATAGCTAGTTCCATAGCAGCTTCGAGTGTTGCAGGCGAAGTGCTGAGAACTGAGTCTTGAATTTTCGAGGGGAGGCCTCGAATATAGTGTTCGACTAAGCGGTAAACTGGGGTGAACAAGTTAGGGACCATTTGGTTCAACTCTAAAAACCGTTTGTTGTAGGAAGTGTGATCTCCCTCCTTTTGCTTCAACGAATGAAATTCATCCTCTAACTTTTTGATCTCGCTTCTTGGACAGAAGCGTCTCGTCATGATTTCCCTTAACTCCTCCCACGTTAAGGCCATTGCATCTTCGACTCCCTCTTCCCCTTTCAGTATTCCACCAGGTAAGAGCTACCCCAAATAGCCTACCGGTTGCGTAACGTACCTTGCTATCCTCGGGACAATCGCAGTTGAGGAAGGTGTTTTCCATTTCCTCAAACCAGTGGAGGAGAGCAGGGGACACCTTCGGTCCTTCAAATTTCGGGGGATCGCAAGACTTGAAATGTTTATATGAGCACTTTTGGAAGGAGGGTTGCCGATGTTCTTGTCTTCTTGCTGGGGAGGATTGATGGGATTTGCTGCAAGAGCTTGTTGGACTTAAAATACGATGTCAGGAAGCACCGCGGCCATTTGTTTTGCGATTTGGGTGGCCAAGCGTTCGTTTGACCTTCCTGACCTTCTATCCCCCACGTTGTTGCCTAGCCGACATTTTCAGGAATATACATAAGAAGATTGTGAGTTTATGGAGTCTTTTTTAGGTTGTCATGTGTCTTTAAAAAAATAAAATAACATAAACATCAATAATGCAACTACATCCATAGGATGTCTTGGGTTTGCTCATGTTTGGGCCTTAAATGTCCCCCATACCTTCACCTGTATAGTCATGTGGGCCCCCATGACTATTGGCTTGGTAGGATTCACATTGGTATTGGCGGTTTTAACACTCGCATCACCCGAATGAAAACCATGAAATATGCTTGCGAGATGTATGGTCGGAGGGTGTCCAGGTGTAGACACAATGACAACTCAAAGTGGGTTAGCTCACACGACGTTTGGTATAGCATGCTTTGGCCTAATAGGTCCTTCGTACTCTCATCGTTAGTCCCCAGGTAGGCAAACTGGTCCTTTATTTTGGATTTATACGAATGCCAAGCCTAGACAGGACGTTCCGACTACCGGTACTTGTACCCTTCCAGTTACTACATGCCGTCATGAGAACTCACTTTGATGTGATTTGAAAATACAAAATTTGTTGCAAAAGTCATGGAAATTGTGTGGTGTGTGCTCTCATGGAAATGATATGTTATGAGAATATGATTCTGATAGGCATTGTATAATAATATGTACTTATGAACATGCTTGCATAACATTGAATGTAACAATAAACATAAAGCATATAAACATCATGAATTTTGCATGTAACACACAAAAACTACAATTTAAAATTATCTAATATCCCTATAGTCATGGCTCTGATACCAATCTGTCACACCCCGACCCGCAGCGGAATAAGAGTCGGGGCATAATTGGGTTATCACCAAAGCTCATGATGTTTACTAATATGTTTCATATTTATTAAATTCAAAATTACATCCTCAATATTCCAAACAAGTTCATTCAATTACAAAGAAAAATAACAACTAAACAATCCAAAGTCTAAACCGGTTTATTCTTCTAAGCCATCCTATATGTTTCTTGCTGCATCTGGATCACCTGTATCATGTGTAAAAATGGGGGTTTTGGGTCAACATAAGTTGGGGAGTGAACCTTGTTAGAAAACATTTATTATTGATTTCTTGTTATATTTATTATGGAAAATTGTGCAATAATCATATGTGAGCAAACGTAAATAAACATACAGTAACGATATAACAATAACATACAATAACAAAACACCTTGCATGAATATATAACATGAATGATACTGTATATGTTGGCAACGTCACGTTCACGCTCATAGGTAATGGGGAACGGACGGCCTATGATAAATGTATGTGCGATCAAGGCTCAATCAAACGGAGCCGATCGTATGTTGGCAACGCCTCGTTCACGCTCATAGGTAATGGGGAACAGCTAACCTCATAGGTAATGGGAGCGGCGGCCTATGATAATGTATGTACTGAAAATGATAAATTTAATCTAAATATTAACCACACAAACACTTGATACATATTGAATACACATTTGATCATGGATATGATGGTGCACAATTGTTTAAATGTAATAAATAATAAGACACATGATACACCCCAAAAACGTGATTAAAACGGGGAATTTGTAGAGATTCACTCACATTGGGTGCGTTCGGTTGAAGATGTTGAATGCGCACGAGTTTAGATGGTTGATCGACGAGGATTAACTAACCTAAATAATAACGAAAGGTATGGTAAATGAATGGATTTTATTAATAATTTTAATAGGATTTTTCGATATATTTTTGTGAGTTTAAGGCTATTTTCTAACTTTAAAAACATTATTTTTAAGTATTTTTTAATTGATTTTAAATTAAATAAATAAACAAAAATATAAAAAAAAATGTTGACTTTTTGGGTTTGACCGTTGACCATTGACTTTGACTTGTTGACCGGTTCGGTCGTGTATATTGTTTGCACTGAGTGAGGTTCGAACTCGTGACCTCCCGTACGCGTGCACGCAGCTCTACCAACTGAGCTACGTGTCTAACCCGAAATATTTCTGTTTTTAATTGTATTTATATACTAATTAATTTATTCCAAAATTCATTTCTTAAAAAGGATTTAAATTCTATCGAACCGGCGTGCGTATCAGGTCTCGAACCCGGGACCTGTTGATTAACGTTGCACACAGTCCACCGCTGGACTGTGTGTCTAACCTGGTTAAAACACTTGTTTTTATTTCTCTTATATACTAACTGGAAATTTTCATATTTGGGTTTTATAAAAAGTCTGAATATCGTGACGAACCGGAATAAGGGCGGACTCGAACCCGGTATCGCTGTGTTTCAATTGCACACAGTCCACCGCTGGACTGTGTGTCTAACCCGAGTTACAATCCAATTTATATTAAATTTATATACATACTCACTTCATCTTCTTCGTTATAATAACCCAGACAACGATTACTCTACTAAACTTGTTCAATTCAATTAACAGGCGTATGAATGATTAAAATGTAACGGATAGGAAAGGTTTTGGGAATGAACATACCGGAATGATGACTTTTCTCAGAACTCCGGCAATGTCGTCGGCTCTGATTTTATGAACTCCGTCTGAGCGGACCAATTAACAGTTTTTTATTAACTAATTGTGGAATTGAAGGACTAAACAAGAGTTATCAGAAAGTTTGAATGATTATACCGTTTCACAGCGCAATGTAGGAATTTTCAGAAAACTTCCGGCGAGTGTTGATTATCCTATATCGTCGTCTGGGATTGATTCTGATTGAAAGGTTTGAGTTAGCAAAAGCCTAACAATTGATAGAAGATGAAAGAATTGAGAAATTTACCGTTTTGATGAAAGACACGGTTTTCCGGCGAAAGTCCGGAGAGTTCAAAAAAACGTTTCCGACGAACTGACAATAGAGCAAAAGTGAAATTGAGAGTTCTGTGGATGATTTTTAGTCGCGAGATACTGATATGGTTGGAGTAATTCAGGAAGTGAATGTTTTCGGTTATTAAACCCGAACATCACATGAATTCAAGTTCAATAAAGGCTGAATTGATTAAGAATGTCGGTTTATCGGTTATAAGCAAGAATCCGCGATCACTCAAAAGTCCCTGGACGTTTGGAAGCCGATATCGGTTTCAGTTTGGCGCAAACAGGTTGATTCACGGTTGAAGTTATGTTTTAATTGTTTCCTAGAATTCACAAAGACATCAAGTGGCGGAGTGGTTATGTGATTGAGGTTTAAGGGTTCCGGCTGACCCGGGTTCGAAATCCGGCAGCCCTTTTTCATTTTTAATTGTTTTAATTTTGTTTTTTAACAATTTTAATTTCCATAATCCAAATTGTTTATTAGTTATGTATTGTTTAAAATTAAAATAGGCATTAAATGAGCAACAAAAATATAAAACTGATTATTCGGTTAATAAACGAAGCGGGTTTTGAAAACCCATTTTTCGACAAATGTTACATGTTGTTGAACTGGAGTAGTCATAACTGAAGGTGTTTCAGCTGCTGTGGTAGCTGTAGGTTGTGGTTCAGAGGTTGTAGTGGGTTCCGACATTAGAGTTTCAGCCTCCTCCGTGTAGATTGAGCTTCTGCAATTGGTTCAAGTATTGTATCTTGTTGTATGGTTGTAGGTTGTGCGATTTCAGGTTGAGCTGATGACGTTCCCATAGACTTTTTTGCTTTGTTTCTTTCTACGAACTCCAATTTTCTTTTTGTGAGCTCGTTCAGTCTCAGCATCGGATGGAACATAGTCAGCATCTGGATTTGTTGGAATCTTTCTAATCTGCCTAACCCCACGCTCATCAACATAGCGTTCATACCCGGGTTCAAGTGGATTGTCATCAGAATCCGATTCTTTATCCGGTTGTTTACCCTTATCACCACCTGTAGTACCTACACTACTCGCACCACCATCACCACCATCACCATCATCATTACTATCATCATCACTATCATCATCATCACCTTTATCCTTTCCCTTTTGACGACCAAACTTAGCTTCGATCATCTTCTTCAAAGTTGGTTCTTCATTATCTGACAGACTATCATCATGGCGCCACTTATCGTTTTCTGGTGCAACATATTCATCAATTGCCAGAAAACCAAACAACTTACGATGAGGTATACTTTCTTTGTAACGTCTTGCTGCTACTCCTCTAAATATCTTCAACGAATGTTCCATCATAACATCAACTTTTAGAACATCGTTGTCGTTCTTTATAAGATTCAGATGTTGTATATTCAAGATCATCTGGAGAAAGCGAGGATACATCCAAAACTTGTTTCCAACCAAATCCGGTCTTTCAGGTTTTCTTCATGTTGCGAAATATACTTTGAAACACTGAACGGTTTGTTCAATGTCGAAGCTACCATCATCCCAACTAAGTCGTTATTAGCCATGTCATAACCACTTCGTCTGTTGCTTGAACACCGAATTAAAACATGTAGAAAGAACTTGTATCGGAGCGGCAACCATGCTTCGTTTAGTTGTCCGACAAGAAAATCTTCAACACATTTCATTCGAAGCAAACATCCACGTTGACACTTCAACGGAACTGAGCATGGAGCTTCCGGATCATCACCAAGTTGCAATGCGGAATTAATTACTTCAACGGAAATATCTACGTCTAAGCCATTTACTCTTCCATGGATAAGTTCCTATTCATTCACTTCAACAACTTTAGCTGAATCCCAAAATTCCTTGATCAATGTCTTGTATACTGTAGTTTTATGCATGATAGCATAATGTATCCTTGAGTCGTGCAAAAACTTTATTATACCGTTGTACTTAGTAAATTTATCTTCCGGGTCTAAGTAGGCAACCATGTGTCTCGGCTCTAACATAATTTCCACTTCTGACTTGTCAGTTTTCTTCGTTGCGGGCTTTCTTTTCTGTTCTTTTGGTGCCATCCTGTATACAACAAGGTAACTAGAATAAGAAGAAACATAAATACACTGGGGAGCATACTCAAAAGTGTTCACTGTGAACTTTTTGTAAGTATGCAGCTACTTCATGAAGAACTACCGACTCATACGAATAACAATTGATTCGTACGAAGAAGAACTGACTCGCACGAACAACAACTGACTCGTACGAACAACAACTTACTTGCTCAAACAAGAAATTGGCTCGTACGAAGAACAAGTTATTCGTACAAGGGATAATAACTCGTACGAAGAAGAGTCGACTTGTTTGCACAAACAACTTCAAGTGTAGATTATTTATGAAGAACTTGTTTTTCGTCAACAAAGGTTTTTCTCCTGAAGTTTGTTGTTCATGTCAGTCAATGACAAACAATTAGTTAATGTTCAATTTGTTCATCTTCAAGGTATACCAACATTGTCAAACATACCTTAAAGATATCACAAATAGATTGACTAAAATAAGAGAAAAGTTGTACATATGATTTCTTCTTAGTGAGGAAGATGATGAATAGTGAAAGAATGAAGTGAAAAGGTGAACGTAAAGTTACAGTGAAGAACTATTTCACCTTTTATACTTCATACCTTTCCCCGCAGAAGAACCCTAGTCCGCACGAAGAACTGTCTTGTACAAAGAACAAGTGACTCATTCGTACGAACAATAACCACTCGCACGAGGGTCATTGACACATTCGCATGAAGAGCTATCATTCGCATGACGAGCCTCTGATTCGTACGAGCAAATAACTTATTCGTATGAATCCAGGTTCTTCTTGACTGAAACATCGGTTCTTCGTGGACCTTAGGTTTTTCGTTAACCTGTTTAGATCCTTGTACATATCCACACAGATCAAAAGTTAGGAAAATTTTCACATTAAACAGATTTTGCTCTATGTTATGAGTTTACCCCGTTGCAAAAAGGTACTTTATCAAGTTATGAAAGCAAAACAATTGATTTTTTGGGCGTATCTTTGTAGAAAATATTTGAGCTTCAACTTTGGCTAATAAAAAATAATTTAAAAACAGAGTAAACTAAAACAAATACTAACAGAAAAGAACAAATTGTACATTAACTAGCAATCTATTTCTGAGTTTCAATGTAAGAGAATCATACCAGCTTTGAATCTTGCCAAGAACGGTTTTTTGTTTAGAACATAAAATTAAATAAATATTCTACCATAATTAACGATATTGTTGTCCACATAAGCTCATTTTATCAGATGTCGTCATGATTAGGAGATATGATTAACGTATGAATTATACTTACTAGCCAGTGTTCAACCACTTCACGACACATTCCCGTATCAAGACATGCACGAGAGAAAATCTTACCGGTGAGTATACTGTTTGTCATCTGTTTTGACGTATAGATTATGAGATACTCACTTATTTTGATTGAAAACAAGCCCTATGTGATTAAATTACTTATTGATGAGGAACTTGATTTTCAGATGTATGCAGGGCACAGGAGTAAGTCCGCGAACAGGTTAGTACCAACGTACCGACAAAGAGACGAACTTAACTCCCGCATAAAGATGTGATATGTTATCACTTATTTATTGGGTGAATGTGATATTTTTGTCACTTATTGATGGTCGTATGTAGTATTTACACATATGTATGGTATCATGGAAGTTCTAGACTTGCGTCCCCGTTATTTTTCGGTAAAAGATTCAACCATGATACCCAGATGATAAGCAAGTATAAAGACCGCATATCTCAGAAACTCAGCATACTATCAAACGAAATTTCGGTACCAAGACCATATACCAATGAATGGTTCCCACCTAGCTTTCAGCCCTTATGTTTATATCAACCTACACAATTTAATCTGATTGTGAGCCTACCGATACATCATTAGTAGAGCTACTTATCAATTTTCGTTTTATGTTTTTACCGTATTTGACAGATCACCAGTGTATCATCATCTTCTCTTATCTTTCCAAGAAACTCATTTTTTATTTTTGGATTTTCTATTGTTTTTGTATTTTTCTGAATTTTCTCCCGCTTAAATGCAGAAGTAAATAAATAAGGACATAACTAAATAAAAGACATATTTTTGTATTTTAGCATTTTCATATGTTTTTGTATTTTCTTGAAATTTTCTCCCCCTAAAATGTAAAAAGAAAAAATGGAAAATCTTTTTGTATTTTTAGTTTTGAAGAAATATTTACAAAAACGATTAGCCAAGGATGATTTACTCGGGTTTCACCTTGATGCCATTGACCAAAAGAAGATAATCAGAATGTGATTTATCAAAAGATTTTGTAAACAGGTCGACACGTTGGTGATCGGTGTAGATTTTAACAACATTGATAAGTTTCTTTCCATAACAATCTCATATGAAATGATACTTAATCTCATGGTGTTTGGTTTTTGAGTGTTGTACAGGATTACGAGTGATCTGTAAAGCAGCTTCATTGTCAACATAAATAGGAGTAGTTAGAAATTCAAAACCGTAGTCGCGCATTTGCTATTGGATCCATAAAACCTGAAAGCAGTAACTAGAAGCCGAAATATACTCAGCCTCACATGTTGAAGTAGCTACACAAGTATGCTTTTTGCATTGCCATGTGACTAGGCGATTTCCCAAGAACTGACATCCTGATGATGTTGACTTTGCATCGATCTTGCAGCCGCCATGATCAGAATGACTGAATGCTGTCAAATCAAACCTATCATCCTTAGGGTACTAGAGGCCAGTGTCCGGGCGGACCTTCAAATAACGAAAGATTCTTTTCACAACCATCAAATGAGAAACTTTTGGACTTGACTGGTAGCGAGCTAGAAGACATGTTGGATACATTATATCGGGTCTTGAAGCTGTAAGATACATAATAGATCCGATCATAGCATGATAAAGAGATGGTTCCACATGTTCACCCATTCCATCAGGAGTAATCCCATGATTTTGAGCTAATGGAGTTCCCAACGACTTCGAGTCTTCCATTTGAAATTGTTTGAGAATATCCCCAGCATACTTGGTTTGATAAATGAAGATCCCTTCCTTAGATTTATGAACCTACAAACCTAAAAACAAAGTCATTTCTCCGATGGCGCTCATCTCGAACTTCTCTTGCATCACCCGCTCAAATTCTTTGCACATTATATCATTTGTAGACCCAAAAATAATATCATCAACATACACTTGTACCGGCAATAAATCCTCATTCTTTTCTTTGATGAAGAGATTACAGTCGATCAACCCACGTCGAAAACCATTCTTGAGCAGATAGGAAAACAATGTTTCATACCAAGCTCGTGGAGCTTGATGAAGACCATATAACACCTTATTAAGAAGCCACACCTTGTCAGGATGGATTGGATCTTCAAAACCAGGCGGTTGCTCAACATATACTTCTTCTTCAACCACACCATGAATAAATGAACTTTTCACATCCATTTGATAAACTGTAAATTTCTTGTAGGACGCATAAGCGAAGAAAATTCTTATGGCCTCAAGACATGCTACCGGTGCATAAACATCATTATAATCAATGCCTTCTACCTGATTAAAGCCCTGGACAACCAATCTTGCTTTGTTTCTCACAACAACTCCTCGGTCATCCTTCTTGCACTTGTAAACCCATCTAGTACCAATCTTCTTGTAGTTTTCGGGCCTGTCAACCAATTTCCACACGCCCAACTTCTGAAACTACTGAAGTTCCTCTTGCATTGCTTCAACCCACGAGTCTTCTTTCATTGCCTCCTTCCAAGATTTTGGTTCAACTTGGCAAACATAGCAGGCAAAAGACCGATGATTCTGTTCCCCAGATTCTCTAATTGTTATATACAAACCAGCATACTGGTTGTTCTTTAGCTGATTACGTGTCTACACTCCACTCTAGACATCTCCTATAATATTCTGTTGAGGATGAGTATCATGGATTCGAGTTTCAGGAACATCGGGAACTCGAGAATTTATACCCAAATTGTTAATATTCAGTCAACAGCTAAGTCGATGGCTGGAATCGATGAACATGAAGATGCATGACCTTCAGTTGTCCCTTGATTTTGTGCATTTGAAGTCACTTCAGAAATACTAGGACAGGAGCAGAAGTAGCTTCATTTGCATCATGCAACTCGTCATCTTCTGACGAAACGTATCATCAGCAGCATCTTCAAAGTCCTCATTCTGAACAATATTATTAACCGAAGTAGACACTTGAGGGTTAATAATAATTGGTCGTACTAAAGTTAAATCCACGGCAGTATCACTTTCAAGTAACATTTGAGCTGCTGCAGACGCATCATCAAAACTTGGCAGGCAGTCCATCGTAGTCAAACATCCAAGGAGCACCCGGAGCTCTTACTGATTCAGTGTATCTTTGAACCTTAACTTCACCCATTCCTGAATCTTTTTCGTTGAAAAATTCCACACTCTGAAACTTGGAGTAGCATATCCAAGAAAGAAACCTTCGATAGCCTTTGGACCGAATTTACCATGTGGATCAATCATAGTGCATGGAGCTCCAAAAGGTTCTAAGAAAGACACATCCGGTTTCCTTTTATGTAACAATTCAAAACTTGTTTTCCCATGCCTTTTCACCGTAAGAACTCTATTCATTGTATAGCAGGCAGTAGCCACAGCCTCCCCCCAAAACTAAACAGGAAGTTCTGACTCTACTAACATAGTTCTTGCAGTCTCAATAAGAGTTCTATGTTTCCTCTCAGCAACACCATTTTGTTGTGGAGTATAACGAGAATTGTATTCATGTAAAATGCCCTTAGAAGAACAGAACTCATCCATAACATGGTTCTTGAATTCGGTGCCATTGTCGCTTCTGATTCTCCTTATCTTCAAATTGTACAAATTTTCAAGTAGCGTGAGGAGATTCTTGAGGATTTCAGGAACTTCACTCTTGTGTGCCATAACATTCACCCATGAAAATCTTGAATAGTCAGCAGTAACAACTAAACAATATGCATCCCCAAAGGTAGTCTTGTTTTTCATAGGTCCAAAAGGTCCATATGAAGACGTTCCAGAGGCATATTAACAGTGTTAATTTTCTTCATAGGATGAGACTTATTTGCTTGTTTTCCCTTTTGGCAAGATACATAGACGTCTTGTAAATGAAAATTCTTAACTGGTACACCATTCACAAGATTATTTTTCACCAAATAGTTCATTTTCCTCAAGTGAATGTGTCCCATTTGTCTATGGCAAGAGATTGACTTCTTTTCAGTGGCTTTTGAGACAAAACATGTAACTTGTGCATACGTAGTAATAGCTTGGCTCATGTCAAGAATATACAAGTCATTTATTCTTGGAGCCGACAAGAGAATCCATTCTTTGGGAATCTTGAAACCAGGTTTTTGCACATAACAACCAGCATCATCAAAATGAATCGTGAACTTCTTGTCGCAGATTTGAGAAACACTCAGAAGATTGTGAATAATTTGACAAACATAATTGATCTTGTCAAAACTAACAACACCATTGGAAATCATTCCTTCTCCAGTGATGTAACCGCCTTTATCTCCAGCAAAAGCAACATAGCCTCCCCGAATGCTTTTCACATCATAAAGGAGCCTTAAGTCGCCAGTCATGTGCCGTGATGCTCCACTGTCAACAATCCAATGACTATTCACAGTTCCTCCTGGAACACCCTGCACAGTGCATTACCCGATTAGTTTGAGATGGGGACCCAAGCCTTAATGGTCTTGGGTCGACCCTTATCATCAAGAAATGTTATTTCTATCTCTTGATGATTTGGAAACTTTGTGCCTCCCCCTGAACATTCCAAGATTGTTGGTGTTTACCAGATTGACTATTATTTACAGGTTTAGACACTTCTGGTTTTAACGTACTTGATGAACTTGGTTCTTCTCTACAACATCCGGTTTTAATGCCTTTTTAATTATTTTAACTTGTTTATGTCTTTGTTTTTCTTCTTGTTCTTTAACAATACGTTTGTCTTGTTTAGGTGATACAGATCGACGTTGCAATTCTTTTCAGGAGGGGTATTTTCAACAAACTTGGGTTTTGCTGAGTTGATGCAATTTTTGATTATGTGGCCAAACTCCCCACACTTAAAACATGTTCTCCTTTCAACAAATTTAGGAGGTGCCGTTTGATGACTCGATGTTGAACTTGTAGGACTAGAGGTACTTGGTCCATCTTCACGCCCATGTGTGTGTTGAGTGTAATTGTTTTTATTGTTACGTTTTAAAATCTTGACTTGATTTACAAAATCAATATTTGACATATTTTCAAAAGTCTTGATTTTATCAGTACCAGTTGAGACTACAAAGTTAACATTCTTCCCCTTTTTCTTGTTGTGAACTCTTTTAGCTTCAGCCTTTGGTTGTGACACCTTAGGTTTTTCAGCTTGCTTTTCTTGTTGTCTACTTTTAGAAGCAATTAATGGTTGTGATTGATTGGATTCTTCTTTCCCAAAAATTTGGTTGTTGAATTTTCAAAAACTTGATCAATTGAAGTTGGATTGACATTTTTTATCGGAAAATCATTGTTGAGTAAATTTTCTCATCATCAGTCAAGGTATACAATACATTATCGTATTTAAATGTAGAAGCAATCGTCTTGACAGATTTGATAGGATCAATCTCTTACTTTGTTTCAGATTGCACAACGGGAGTAGTAGGATCACATAAAATATGATTCTCAATTGGAATTTCTACCCCTTTCTTTTTATAAAGAGATTGGTCCTGATTAATCTCGTTTGACTCATCATCTATAAATCATCCTCTTTTGTTGGACTTTGATCAATAACAGATGATGAGTTCTCCATCTTTATGGATTCATCTGAGGAATTGTCCAGTTTAAAACCTAACTCTGCTGCAAACTCTTCAAGATTAAGAGGTACATATGGTTCAAAACAAGAGATTTCTCCTATCAGGCAATTTGGTATAATTGTGTTTCAATGGTGGTGGACATGATTTCTACCCAATACATTTCACACCTCCTTTAAGTTTTTGAACGTCAATGATGTGATCAATCACATATCGGGAGTTAGAGTAACTCTCCAATTTAAGCTTAATTGCATCATGCTCGCATTTGGGAATCGCCAACTCCTTTTTTTGTTTCTTCAAGGATGTTAATGTAGTTATTAATACCAGTTTGCTTGTTCAAAACTGTTTTTGTTAACTCAGACACGCTTTTCTTAAGAGTCTCAATTACAGATTTGAATTCTTTTTCATTTCGAGTGAAAGCCATGTTTGCCTCTTTGCATTTTGACAATTCAACTACTAAGCTTTGATTGTGACTGTTAATTTTTTACAAATTTAGTTTTTAAGTTAGCACAATCATTGCATATCCTAGGAGAGTCGGATTTTACTTGACTTGTTGAACTTGCAACATTAGCCATAAAAGCAGTATGATGAGAAAAGGATGCATTGTTGGCAAAGAGTTTCTCCATTTCCTTTGATGCAATTTCCGCTTTCTTTATCAACCTAGACTTTTCAGCTTCTCTGCTTCTTTTAGCAGCTCATCGACCTCAGCATCAATCTTTTCCCTGACATCTGAATCTGATCCATAACCACCCACACTTGAGCTTTCCTCGTCAGAACTCCCATTATACCCAGAACTATCATCATTATCAGAAGAGTCAATACTGCGAACATGTTTGATCTGATTGATTATCTTAGCATAACACGTAGTTCCTCCTTGATTCTCGTTTCCCAACTGAACTGACCAATCACATCCTTCATCTGCTTGAACTACCAATGCTCTGCTTGTGTTGTTTGAAGGCCCAGACTGGTTGGAGTTGAATGGGTTGTTAACAGCTACTATACTTCGCTCATTGTTAACTGGAGTTGTGTTGGATGAACGTGATTTATTTCGGAAAGGGTTGTGATTTCCTTGCTTGCTAGGTCGAGTACATTCACGTTTGAAATGACCTTTTTCACCATAGTTGAAGCAAGTAACATGATCTTTATCAAATCCATACTTTGTGTCTTTCTTGCTTTCTAAACTTGTTCTTCAAGTTCTACTCATGTAGTCTTTTGCTCTTCTAACCTCACTAGCAAATGCCCACTTATTATCCATTAACTCCATTTCATCCCTGTCTATTTGCTGATAGTACTCATTAGTCAAATTGATGTTTCCAATTTGACCAGCGACTAGTCACGGTATGCACTAACCATAATGTTCAGAAGTTCCATGTGTTCCTGAGCAACTTCTACACTGACCTTGGAAAGATGTGAAGTATCAAGTCTGGTGGTATTAGGATTTGAAGGTTGAAGAATTGTTACCATAGAAAGCTTGTTGAGAAGCTTGTTGTGGAACTTGAGTGTAACAACTTGTGGTTGTGGAAGAAAGGCTTTAGGATCAAATGTTGACCATAGGTTTGAGCACTTGAGCCAGCAGATTGATCTGTTTGAACTGGTTGTGGTAGAAACGGGTTAACATTGGACACAAACACTGTTTGGAGTTTTGGCTGCTGAGTTATACTAACCCTGTGTTAATACCTCCAAAATACATTTAGGGTTTTGTGGAACAGGAACTCTTTTTGCTTTTTGTATTTCTTCTTCTTTTTTGTTCTCAAGCTTCTGAACGAACTCATAAATACTGATCATATCCAAAACACATGTGTGCTTTAGCAAGTCGGTGAAGGTGGTGTGTGATCTATTAACAAAACACTCCTCTGCGTAATAAATTGTGGTTTTATTAGGGCTACTATGTGTTGGGATAAACCGTTATTTTCATGTTTTTTATCGGTCGCTAGGTTTGAAAGTCGGCTCGCTAACACCCACATTTTAATACACTATAATGGAATATAAACATTTTTCCAACATTTGAATAACAATATATAATATAACCATTTCAACTTAGATAATATAATAATAATAATAATAATAATAATAATAATAATAATAATAATAATAATAATAATAATAATAATAATAATAATAATAATAAAATGGTAAAATTACTTTTTTTTGAAAGGTAACACAAACTTTATTTCACAAACAGGATCCATAGCAAGAAGCTACTGATTCGATTAATGGTTTACAAAACTTTTATACACGTGGTGGTGCAAGTTGTTCTCATGTAACTTGCTGAAACAATGTGCAACCATAACTGAATTTAATTACACAAACCAATCACATTGAAACTTTAATTCGCACACTTGGTGTTTTTGGATGTGTCACTTGAAAGTATACACTAAACACACATTAGTAAAGCTAAATGAATAAATAAAGGAACAAAAATAAATTGGAAAACATTACAAGAGTTTAAAATTTCCTGCAAAGGGACACCATACACATATGGTGGATCCACGTAAGGCTTAGTAACCAAGTCAGCCCAAACCACCGTTTGGTCAATGTATGGCAGATGAAAACTAAGAAGGAACCATATGCATGTGGTGAACAACCGTATGTCTACAATTCATGTGACAATTTATTGGTGCATTTGGTACATAAACATACTCACATACAACTTTATACCATAAATTAGAAAGTCAAATGGTGAGTATAACGTAAACAATTAGAACTCCGCACACAGTCAACATACTTGGACCCAAAAAATTTTAGAAGGATCAACTCGGTGGCAAAGGATTTCATCCATGGTCATAACCCTTAGAGACATAGGGCTCTCAATTTTTTAAATTTAGGAAATCACTACCTCTTTGGTTTATTTTTTAGCTGCATGAGTTGTCTTATATCGCTATTTAGCAAGAAGTTTCTAAACAAATCAACATCCCAAATCCACATTGTGAATTATGGCCCTAACCCAAGATTTAGAATTGTTAAAACTTCACATTTTAAGTGTAGCTAGCATCAAAGTTTTGATGTACAACCTTCTACAAAATTCTTAGTACTCACATTTGTCATAATGGCTAGCATCATTACCTCGCTTGCTAATTATCACTTAACACCAACGATGATTGCCCATGGAATATAGCCTATTGGCATTTTGGGTGTGAGATAAGACTTAGGGACTATTGAGGTCTTGGGTTCAATTCCCACAAGGAAGTTTTCCCATATTTATTGGGTTTCTTCCTGAATTGATGTATATGCATTATAGCCTAGTGAAGATGGATATGATCAGTGGATTTTGCTGGTGGCATGATGATACTCTAGTGGTCCGTCAGTGATTAAAATTTTGACGTTCAAAAAAAACCCCACCAACAATGATTCAATGTCGTATACGTAATATTGTTAGCGCGTAAGATTGCACACTCTTGGTATTGTGACAGAAATTTTGTTAACATGACTAATTCACACCATGCTCCTCAACTTCATCCATGGGTATTCCCTATGACCTATGTCATGTAATTGCACATTAAATGGGTCTTCATTTAAATCTGAATTAACATGATTTCATCAAATTTCATTCGAATGAGTTCTATAACCTTGTACACCAAATTTTCAGTTGTAAATCACAAGACCAAATATTTTAGACCACTTTAAACCAAGGTTAATCAACTTGGACAACAAAGTCAACAATTTACAATTTAGGTCAACTAATGGCAATGCTCACTTTGTTCGTCAAATTTCACAATCAGCAAAACTAACATTATAATTTTTAACCAAGAACTTTAGTGGTGACTATAATCCATTATAAAAATAACAGTGTTTAAACCACAATTTTCTTAAAAATCTCATAGGGTAAAAAATGTTTGATTCCACCTACTAAAACTAACATGCAATAATATGAAAATTAATCCATTATATCTTGTTATAAACTTTACTAACAACATAGTTTTGCTCAAAATCCAAGTTACATGGTTTGAACTCAAAAACCCTCAACAAATGCGTCAAGAATAAAACTAAAAGGATGGAAATACATAGTTACAACCATAGCCTGAACCGTACTTCACTAATATCAGTTAAATATTTTATAAATAAACTTAGTTTAATGACAGTATAACACAAAACACTTGTATGTTATAAGTTACTCACCAAAGATTGTCGATGTAGTAGTATTAGTAATTTAGTAATAATAGTAATGGTCATTTTAACTACAAGACGGTAATTTTGTTGAATGAATATGATGCAAGAAATAAGAATATGATCAAAAGCAAATCCCTTGAAAATCTCGCAAGAAAATAATCCCTTCTATGAATAATGATGTACAGAGAGAACAATATATATTGGATATATTGCAAGTAACAAAAGTGGTGATTCAAAATTTGAAAATTGTCGTAGAAATACCGCAACTTAGCAGCTTGGGATCATATTATATTTATTATATGAAAACCATTATTCAGCAATCCCATGGCACGCTATCAAACGTGAAGGCCATTCAGTTGCAAGTTGTAACCCTTTTTAAAATATTACAATACTTTTTTCACCGATATTAAAATTGACTTGAGATAAATTTAGTTTTTTATTTAACAAGAGTTTATGGATTCATATCTTTTAAAAATAATAACAATAACGATGAAACAGACACATACATATATATAGACGCTATCAAACGTGAAGGCCATTCAGTTGCAAGTTGTAACCCTTTTTAAAATATTACATACTTTTCACCGATATTAAAATTGACTTGAGATAAATTTAGTTTTTTATTTAACAAGAGTTTATGGATTCATATCTTTTAAAAATAATAACATAACGATGAAACAGACACATACATATATATAGAGAGTGAGTTCAATAGAGAATTATAAAAAAAAAAACACGAAGAACTATGTAAACACGGAACCACATGTAAAATTGAAATATGTAAAAACTCACTGGAGTTTATTTTTACATGTAAAAAAATATTTTTTTTTAATTTTTTACAAGGCTTCTGTATATAAAAACATACATATGTCGTTTTAGAAAATATAAAAGATAAAAAAAAACAGTTAAATATAAGTTAAAATTATTTTATTACACTGTTTATGTGTAAAAACTTCCAAAAAGTACATAAAAATGATATTTTATGAGTTTTTATATGTAAAAATAGTGATTCCTTGATTCCTCGATGCGCGCGTGCGGTCTCTCTCTCTATATATAAGTTAGAGTTATTGTAAAAAGGGTGTGTTTTGTGAGAAGTGTAGCAAGGAAACTACACATTTTGATTTATAATCTTATGGTTTAGAACATAATGGTATAATTGTAAACAGTGTTTACCATCAAAAAGTATAAACAACGTTTACCATCAAAATAATTATAAACAGCGTTTACCATCAAAATAATTAATTTTCTACATCAAGTGTATAACGGTAAATTTAACATTTTTAAATTAAAAAACCCACGTGCAATTCACATGCAAGTTCCCCATGCTTTTTTAAACGTCAATAATTTTTTATACATGACTTTAAAAAAATAAATCATAATAACGAGTGTTTTTTATCTTTAATATGAGTACCATAATACTATATTTATATAGAGAAAAAAAATTATGTTTCTATCGGATATATTAGTCCATGATGTTTTGTCTATGTTGTTTTAATTGTATAGTGATTCAACGCTACCATGAACGTATATAAGATACCATAACCTTGCAAATACCGTTGAATTTAGCAAACTACTTACAACAAAGCATTATGAACGCATATAAGACACCATAACATTGCAAATAACATTGAATTTAGCAAACTACCATTTTTTATACATAAACACCATGAAACTAAAATAAACACCATAGAAAACAAGACACCATACAAGTATACAAAGACACCATTCCATTAGCAATAAAAAAATATAATTAAATGCAACGAGCTAACTTTTTTCCTTCTACAAGACACCATAATCTGTTTGAATTCCTAAAATAAAACACTATAGAAAACAAGATTGAATGTAAATGGTATTTGCAATGTTACGCTGTCTTATATACGTTCATGATGTTTTACTGTAAATACAATGCATTGATTCACTATACAATTAAAACAACATAGACAAAACACCATGAACTAAAACATTCGATCAAAAAGCAATTTTTTTATGGTACTCATATTAAAATTAAAAAAACACTCATTATTATGGTGTAATTTTTTTAAAGTTACGTTTAAAAAAGACAGAGGGAACTTGCATGTGCATTGCATATGGGTTTTTGAATTTTATCTTTAACTAGTCTTTTTTATTAAATTTGTAAGTCCCGTTAATCCGGATCTGTCAACGATATCACACAATCACCAAGGATGGGCGGAATCCAAACTTGGTGATCTTCAAGAAAACCGAAATGATGAAGAACAACACGAATCAACTTTAACACCTTGCACACGATTCTATTACTTGAACAAGCAAAACCGTCTGGTACAAGATGAAGGCTCTCTCTAGAGAAATCCCAAAGTCTTTCTAAGTTTCAACCCTAGGAATGACATAATATTCTATTTATACCTAGGGTTTGCCCATGCCACTCATGGGCTTCCCTTGGGCTTTCCTGGCCCACATGGTCTATGACATGCCCATGTGACCTATTTAAGGTCCAAAACTAATACAAACTAACCCAGTTAACCACCATATACTGTTGCCTATATTTGATGTTTCAGTCTCACACTTATAGGACCTAACAATCTCCCCCTAGACTGATGCATCAAATTGTCTTGATAGCATAAATTCAGCAACGTCTTCAACAGATACTATGGTTGTCGCTATGCTGTAAGTGTCGTGGAAATCAGTCTCATACTTCTTGGACCTCATACTTCAACGAACTCTCAGCACTGGGTATTTTTCTTCAGCTATTGTGGTTAGCTTCATATCAGGATTTTGATCAGCTTTCCTTGAAACATCTTTGTCAAAAAGAATGTGAGAGGAGGAACCTCAGCAGCTCTTTTCTTCTTCAATCTTTCTCTTTCAAGCAAGCAGGTTCACAGGTACTTCTTCAAATGTACAATCACTGTCAGACGATGACTGGACTCTAGTTCTTCAGACTCAGGTACACTTTGCTATTGTGATGCTTCATGCTTTGTCGGCAACTAACAGCATCTCAATTTTCAGCAACCCTGTTTCTTGATCTAAATCAAGATCTGCACATTCTCAGAAATTTATAAACAAACATTATTATGCAACAGGGAGAGTACCACATGAACACTTGGTACATCCAAGTACTTGTACTCGGATCGAAATTCAAATTTCTTTCATCCTTTGATGATTAGTCAAATCTGCAAGAACGGTTAATAATTTTTAATCAAACAAATAAAGCACTTTATTTTGGATTTTTGAATGGTTAATAATTTTTTAATCAAACAAATAAAGCACTTTATTTTGGATTTTTGAATTTTCTGTATTTTTTTAATTTTTAATTTATAAGAATATAAACAGAAACACAAATAAACAAAGAAACTAACTCAATAGTTACAACTATACAATTGCAATGGGATCAAAATCGTTTTCAGGCGGACCAAGGAACACTTTTCAGTGTGAACTTGTTCAGACTGGTCTAAGTGATTGCCAATATGTTTATCCACTTAAACTTTAACGCTCAACTTTCATTTTTCAACTTCGTGATATGCTTAAGGTAGTATTATACTATAATATCCATGCATCCCATACCATGACATACCCCCGCGATCAAGGTAAGCACAACGATTCATCGTAGCATGTGAGTATACTGAGATCATCTTTTATTTTTACAACGTCAGATTATTGGTGAACAGGTCAGTACTTTCGTACAGCCGAGAGACCAATAGTGACTAACAAGGGTTAGGAAAATACCTTATATGGTATGTTTGAATTCATGGAATTTTCTCATGATGAGATTTTCTTCCTTTTAAGGTTTTGGCCTATCTATTTTGGCTCTTTTAGAAAGATATCCTGACTGTGCCTAGGTCTACATATAACCTGGATGCAACAGAAGGGCAGCCAAGAGATCCCCGGATGACTCAACAATATAAAGACCCGAAACCTCAGACGTTGGCTATCTATCAACACAGGATTTAAGACCACGAAATCATACGCCGATGGTATGTTACCCACAAGATACATAGTTCGTTATGTTTATTGTAACATCCGTCAAAAACCGGATTTACCAAACCCGCTCCATTTATTAACCGAACAATCAGTTAAAAATTTCGTTGCACATTTAATGCCTAAATTAATTTTAAACGATACATAATTAATAAGTATATTGGAAAATATAATTTATATTTGAAAAAGTATTGAAAATAAGAAAATAAAAATAAAATGCTGCTGCCGGGTTTCGAACCCGGGTCAGCCAGCAACTTCAGCAAAGACTTAACACTCAACCCTTTAACCACTGCGCCACTCATGTTTCTTGTTAAATATTGGAAACAATTAATACATAAAATAAATCTCGAATTCAAATGACGCACCCAATTGCAGTCGTCGGAAATCCCAGCGATCTCGCGAGAATGGACGGTTTCTTCAAGTCTTAACGTAAACATTAAACCTACATCGGTTATAACCGACGTCTGAACCCGCGACGCAAGTCATAACCGCCGGAAAACGTAATGACTTTGAATCAAGTCTGAAATCCGACTCTATACATCTCGATTCCTCCCTATAAATTCACCCACAATCCACTGGTAGCCTTTTCGCTCAAAACCGCACCCTTTCTCGACGAAAATTCACTCGCCGGAAAATACCTGCAACTCGCCGGAAAACCAAACCTTTCACCTCTGTGCCTTACTGAACCCCCAGAGCTTATACCGAAGTCACCCACATTTATCTCAAGCTCGTTGAAGACTCTCTGCCGCAAGACATACGTCGCCGAAAGTTTCTGCTGTCACCGGAGTTTCGCCGGAGAAACGGAGGAGCCGAGTTCGGTATACCTTACGCTTAATCTTTCATTCTTTTTACTTATCTCACCTGTAATTAATCATAACACATTAAAGAAACTTAATAAAATCGACGAACCAGTCGGACTCCGATTCTGGTTTAGTCTAACGAAGAAGACGAAGTGTCCGTAGTGTATAAGTTTAATTTAAATCAAGATATAACTCGGGTTAGACACACAGTCCAGCGGTGGACTGTGTGCAATAAAACACGCAAACGTCTCGAGTTCGATACATGTCCCACGCATACTCGCCTTAATAAAAATGTTCTTTTTTTAACCGAACCGGAGTCACTGCGTAAGATGTTAAGTTTAATAAAAACCGGAATAATAACCAAGACAGACACACAATCCAGTGGTGGACTGTGTGCGCGTTTAAAACACAGGTCACGAGTTCGAGTCCGGACTACTGCACCGGTCCGGACAATTATCCAACTTTTTATATAAGGCAGAAATGAAACTATTTAGTTTGTATATAAGTATAATAAAAATCAGATTATTTAACAAGTTAGACACACAGTCCAGCGGTGGACTGTGTGTTAACTCAACCCACAGGTCCCGGGTTCGAGACCTGTGGAGCGCACCGAGTCGTTAGATAAAATCGTTTTTAAAAACAAATGATTTTCGGATTAATTCAGTGTGTATATAAATATAACTAAAAACAGAAATATTTCGGGTTAGACACGTAGCTCAGTTGGTAGAGCTGCGTGCACGCGTACGGGAGGTCTCGGGTTCGAGCCTCACCCAGCGCATACATACACACATACGAACCGGTCAACAGTCAAAGTCAATGGTCAATGGTCAATGGTCAACGGTCAACGGTCAAAAAGTCAACATTTTTTTATTATTTTTATTTATTTATTTTATTTAAAAAATCAATTAAAAATACTTAAAAATAACATTTTTAAGATTAGAAAATAGCCTTAAACTCACAAAAAATACACCCAACAATCCTACTAAAATGGATTAATAAAATCCGTTTACGTACCGAACCACTCTGCCATTATCTAGGTTAATTTCACTCGTGGTTAAAACCACTTCGTGCGCATTCAACATCATCAACCGAACGCACCCAATGTGAGTGAATCTTACAACTCCCCTTTTTAATTACACGTTTTGGGGTGTGTCATGTGTCACTAAAATTAACTCGTTTATTTAAACTTGTGCCATACCATATTGTGATCTAAACTTAGATTGTATACATTCCTTGTAGTTATGTATTTCATTTTGTCAATTTATATGCAATTCATTCATTAGGCCTATCAGTTCCTCGTGAGAGACGAGTTGAGCAACGCGTGCCTCAAAACAAATCCATTATTGTTCGTGTGTGTATTATTTAGTTTATATTGTTTGTAGATACGTATTTCATATTGTCAAGTTTATGCAATTCATTCATTAGGCCCATCAGTTCCTCGTGAGAGACGAGTTGAGCAACGCGTGCCTCAAAACGATCCATTATTGTTCATGTGTGTATTATTTAATATTAAATTGATTGGTGAATAACTTTACATCTATTTTTACTCATGTGTGGTTGTGCACTTTATTTTATAATCAATTAAATAAACTTGTTCAAATGTTTTCCATAGAATTCACTCGCCAACTTTTTGTTGATCCAAAAACCCTTTTTTACACATGATACAGGTGAACAGGATGAAGCAAGGAAAACATAGGAAATGCCTTAGAAGAAAACAATGAAGCCTAGATTGATGTTAGGACATGATGTAATAATGATTGTATAATTCCCTTTAAAATTGTATTAATGAATATGAAACGTTATAATAAATGTCATGAGCTTTGATGATAACCCAATCATGCCCCGATCACCTTTTCCGCTACGGGTCGGGGTGTGACATTTATATCACTTAGTATCTTTTAATCACTTTGAGCGTTAAGCCTACCGACATATCACATTAGATCCTAGTCTTTTCAGCTACGACACCTTACATGTGTCAGTCATGCCCTTTATCACGAATATTCATTTCATTTCCCATTTGATGCAAAAAGAGCTTTTGTATTTTTCTGTTTTTCAAATGTTTTTGTATTTTTTTTAATTTTCCCCCTCAAACAATACATATATACATATATCGCCCTCTTGCCCCCTAAATTTGTGCATCATACTTTATGCACAAATTTACCTAATAAAGAAAACATATGCACAAAATTTTAAACAAAAGGAAAAGGACAATATTTTTGTTGTTTTTGCTTAACCGTTCTGTCACTAGATTAAAGACTAAACAATTTCAAATTAAAGCACGAAATTTAAATTGTACCTTTTCGCTGATCTTTTCTTACCTCATCTCCTCCAAAGGAAACATAACACTCGAGAAAAGAATATGAACTTTTGCGACAGTGAGATGTTATCCAATATGTCCGTTGAACAACCGCTATCAACATTCCAAAGATTGTCAACAGCCCCTCCTTGGTTATTCCTGAAAAATAAGGAGATTAGTAAGACAGTGGGACCCGGGCCATCGTGGTCCTGGGTTTCCCAGAAGCATCAAAATAAGACACTTCTTTTAGACACAAGTCCCCTTTTGTTTCGAGGATTGGTGATGTCGCTGCCACTTTGGATTTGGGTTTCCAAATCTCTTTCGTTTTAACAAACGCGGTTGTTGCCTTTGATTGAGCAACTTTGGTTGTTTCAGGTTTAGTCGTTTTAGAAAAAGATTTTTGTTTCTGAACAGCCTTGTGTTTGCTTTTGGCAACATTCCAATCCCCATCAGATGGTTTAAACCTTGGGATTTACATTCTTCAGTGCCTTAGGTGATGATACCTTCATCGGTTTCGAATGCTTTTTACCCTTAGGTGTAACCTTCTGATTTTGAACATGATACAGAACATGGGGACTCTGTGTGCAGTTTCGAACGATGTGACCAGGAATGCCGCAAATGAAGCACGTTTGTCTCTTCACATGTAAAGCATTCTGATCAGCTTGATTTGCTCTTGCAGGCCTTGAAGTATGAACTGATCCCTTCTGTGCTTTATTTCCTTGCACGTTTCTTGCAGACAAAGATGAATTTGGATGTTTGTACTTGTCGTTTGCAAGGGCCTTCTTCTGTTGTGGAGATTTCTTTTGATTCTTCTTGTTTTGTTTAGACTGCAAGTCTTGTTCAGAAATCTCCCCAACCTTTCCAAAAGCTTTGTTGTCACGGTCAAAGGCATATTTTTCACATTTGCCATTCACAACCGGCTTAACAAAAGCATTTTTCACAACACTAGCCTTTTGAGGGCTATTGCTGCCCACTGATGATTTTGGAGAGCTTGATTGTCCTTGACGTTTGGACTTCTACTTTCTTCGTCTCTGATTTGCTCGTTTCTGCTCTTTTAGCTTACTCTGAACCTTTTCATCAGAAGCAGAAGGTTCAGATTGTTCAGTTTGCGCACATGGAGCCTTGTTCACTTCAGCTCTCTCTTCATCAGCTGAATCATTTGAAGAGTCAATAGAACCAGATGGTTCCCGTGCGCTTGACGAGTAATCACTGGGTTTTCCGTACACCATATGTTGTGCTTTCTCAATATCTTCGTCGGTTTCAGACATTGTAGTGTAGTTGTGATTATACAGTGGGGCAACCGGATCAACATTGTAGTCTCCGATAAACTCATTCAACTTTTCCTTCACTTCATCCCGCAGGCTCGGGTTTTGATTTTGTGCTGGACTGAGAGCTATGTTCGAGTGCTGAGCTTGGGCTGCAAACATCTTCGGATAATCGAAACCGGACCAGTAAACACGATAAAAAATGTCCGAAAACTGTTTTTACCAAAATGTACCCTTAGACTCGTCTCGACGATACGAATCCAGTGATATATGATGTCCGATAGTGATTTTAGGGATTTTCGTGCCTCTTCTTTTTTTTCTTTTTTGCCCTCAAACAATACATATATACACAACGATATCAACTTGTAAGTCCCGTTAATCCGGATCTGTCAACGATATCACACAATCACCAAGGATTGGTGGAATCCAAACTTGGTGATCTTCAAGAAAACCGAAATGATGAAGAACAACACGAATCAACTTTAACACCTTGCACATGATTCTATTATTTTGAACAAGCAAAACCGTCTGGTACAAGATGAAGGCTCTCTCTAGAAAAATCCCAAAGTCTTTCTAAGTTTCAATCCTAGGAATGACATAATATTCTATTTATACATAGGGTTTGCCCATGCCACTCATGGGCTTCCCTTAGGCTTGCCTGCCCACATGGCCTATGGCATGCTCATGTGACCTATTCAAGGTCCAAAACTAATACAAACTAACCCAGTTAACCATCATAGACTGTTGCGTATATTTGATGCTTCAGTCTCACACTTATAGGACCTAACAAAATTACTTAATTGCCCTTATCTTAAAAAAATAAATAATGACATGTGTCTTCATATGCTTTCTAATTATTCTCACAAATTTCATCTTTTTACAAGATCCTAAACCTATGTATATATAAGCTATTGTTATACTCACACCCCTAAAATCTTATTCCCATATCATTTTCACATTATCTCATATATAATATATATATATATATATTATATATATATATATATAGATTTAATACAATGGGTATTCTATATAAATAAAAACCCATTAAACTAATATGTACATATGTTTTTAACATTTAAACTTTTTTATACACATATGTTTAGTTAGTTGTAGATAACATTTCTACACAAGACTTAGATATGAGTAGGTTAGGTTGTAAAAAATAAATGAACTTTGTTCATATATATATATTTTGAATTTATGGTAATAAATATTACATTTCAACAATTGTTATTCCATTAGATATTAAAAATAAATTATTTATCTTGTTATCTCTTTTCTCACATATAACAGTCTTTCAAACTGTACCATCCAGTGTGTGTATATAATTATATATGTACGGGAAGGATCTACTAAAAATAAGTTTTGTCTAGGTAGTTTGATAAGGATTATAGAGATTATAGAGTCCAACCCGAGTTTTCTATTACAGTGCATTTACTCAGAGAGTCTGTGACTCTTGTGGAGGGTGCAACTCCTGTCAAGTGGCATGGGGCTGGAAATTTTCTCGGGGAAAGCCAAGCCAAACTTTGATGCCATGCGTGGGCCCGGTTAAGACAACATAGTCCTGGCCAGAGTTGGGTGGCGGGCCTGCGGTTTGCAGGTGTGAATTATACCGTCTGTTGTAGAAGTTCACCTTTCAAAAAAAAATTTGTGACACTCTTTATAAGTAGGATAAAATGATATTTTGGTCATACAACACAAACTCTCACATCTTTTGTTTTCCAAATAAACACACAAAAAATCTCTTTAAAAAATAGCACAAAAAATCAATTACAAAAAAAAAGTAGATAAAAAAATTAGCAAAAAAAATCAAGCATAAAAAATCCAGTAAAAAAATTCAACACAAAAACTCGAGTACAAAAATGTAGCAAAAAAATCTAGTACAAAAAATCAAACACAAAAATATTATACAACATAGATATCTAAGACAAATTTTTAGGCTTTTTCAAAATTCATATAGCAATATGGTGCTCAAATTAAAGATAAAAAATGCTCAATTTTATGGTGCATTTTTTTTAGAAAAAATAAAGTAATGTCAAATGAAAAGGTTATGAACGTTTAAAAAATAAAGGAGGAATAAAGATTTGTCTTGTATGTGAAGAGAGAAAGTTATCCAATATGTATTACAAAAATACCCTTACACCTATCTTTTTTTTTCGTTATACTTTCATCTTAACCATGATTTGAAAAATGAATGGTCTAGATTCCTTATTATCCTAGTTAGGCAAAATCAATTTATTGTTTGACAAAAAACATACTCAAACCTCCAACTCACCTTGTTACGTGTATTCCGATTTGGGTGTGTTAGATTGTTAGTTTTATCTTAACGGATTCACATTCTACGATTGGTGTTGAATTAATAAATCAAACACAAGTCATATATTTGAACACACTTAAAGTCATACAACCCTAATATTACCATATATAACGTAAGTAAAGCGAACTAATGAGTTAAAATAAGTGGGCTAAAAGGGTTGGTGGGTTGACTTTATAATTTTGTATTTTAACCTTAACGGACTGATTGGTTGACATATTTTACTTAAAAAGACTAAACAAATTAACTCAAACACACACGTTCAGTAAACGAGTTAAACATGTCAACTAAAACAACAAATTTCATTAAACGAGAATCCCATCACGTGCCATTTCTGACGCTCATCCCATCCAACCCGATGAACCCGAACCCTGTCCCGAAGATGACCCCTATACACTTGGTCAAGGGCGTAGCTTTATTGGGGTTGGGGGGTGTCTGACCCCACCGATTTTTCGCTCGTATTGTTACTTTTACTGAAAATTTCCAAGAATTTTTTAGCGTAATATATTGGATTTTTAAGAATTCGACCCTACCAATTTAGATTTTGAAAGTCCAACCCCCAGGAGTTCTTGTTTAGGCTTCATCAGTGCACTTGGTTAAAAACTAATCCGTAAAATCCTTTATGCTCTTACGTGTCCAGAATAAAAGAATATATGTGCAAACGAATAATTCGAAATAGGAAGCATCAAGTATAACTTCATTTTCAAACAAGACGGTAGACACTAGGTCCTCAGGATCTTATTTTTAAAGAAAATAAATAAAACGTATGTACTTTGGAAACATGAGAATCTTTTACATACAAAATTTTAGAAAAATGATAATGTTTAATAGCAGTTTATTATATACCCTCTAATAAGACATGATTTTAAGAAACCGTTAAATTAAAATAGAACAAATTGAAGGTTTGAAATTTGGTTAGAACTAGAAAATTATCCGTCCCAATCTATTATTAATTTAAAGAGACAGTTAAAAATATTTCAAGGCTATAACGTTGATTTATATCATATTATTTGTGTTTTAACTTCTATGTAAGACGGTGGTTAATTTTGTTATTTCACTATCTTTTCAGCTTTTTTTCATCAACACCGCAAAGCGAGAAAACGACAAAGTATTTCTAATTTATAACGTATAATCATAACGAGTTATACATCAAAATAATTTATAATGTGAAGATGTTGATCGTTAAACCAAATAAAAGGAAGACGCAAAAATGTTGAACCACACACGCGCGTTACGACGTGTTAACTCGCAAAAATTAAACCGAAACGTAAAACATAGAAAGAATAAATAAGTCGACTTAGGAACCCTTGCATTGCGACATGGGTCGTAAAATAGCCAAAATAATAACATATAAACGTCGAACTACACATGCGCGTTGTAGCATGCTAACTCGCAAAATTTAGACCGAAACGTAAAACGACAAATTTGTAAAAGACGAAAAGTATAAGGGACCAAATATGAAAGTGGAAAAGTTTAGGGTAAAAAAAATGGTTTTTGACAAAGTTGTAAAAGAGAAAAGGTGTATGGATGAAGTGTGTAAAAAATTGAATAGTAATATTGTCTCACAATCAAAAGTAGATAAATAACATATAGTTAATATTGCTAAACCTTAAACACATTATGTAATGAGAAAGGTTAAAAACATTAAAATATTCTATTGCATACATTGTAAATGTATTCTCTTATGTGCTATTGGCCTCTATTAGTGTCTGCATCATCAGCCATGCAGGTCAGATGTCAAATCAGTTTCTTGGAGTTACACTCTGTTAGTGACCACATCAACCATGCAAGCCAGCTGTCAATCCATTCCTTGGACTTCCACTTGACGTTGGAAAATGTGAATCTTGTAGTGCTACTGAAACGGGAAAAAGACATCGTGCACCATAGCTATATTGAGTTGCAACCATCCATATATATGTGATGATTCTGTATATTTATAGAGTGGTTGTGAGTGAGGGAGAGAGAAAATTTAATGTTCTTCAGTAATATGGAGAAAAGAGTGTTCACCCTCTATATTTTTTAATATTTTGAAAGTGGTTGTGAGTGGAGGAGGAAAATAATGATAAAGCAAGGACTTAAACTAACGAACTTTAGAAATAAGGACTCAATGTGTCAGTTGGGTTAAACAACAGGGACTCAAACTCACGTTTAAATTTATTTGTATGTTTAGATATGTGTAATGGGAATATACCACATCACATATCAAATGAGATGAAACCTATACTGAGTTCAATATATTTTAGTTGTTAGAAGCCTACAAACAACATAAAAAACAAATGTAACACATCAATGTCGGTGCAATTATAGTCAAAAACAACTCAATAAATGGTAAAAACACAAAATAGACATTTGTTTGGATGTTGAAAAGTAGAATGTATAACTTCAACAATCTAAGTACACCTTTAAGAGAAAGCATGGCTACCTTTTCATTATTAGTCAATGATGTTATAACCTTTTCACTTGACTCTACATTGTAGGTAACTAATGTTATTGCGTTTTCCCTGGATCAATATGTAACATCCCAAATTTAGGGATGTTCATATATTGACACATCTTGATTTATGTAGCATTTTATGATGCTGAACCAATCAATAATAAAATAAGCAATTCTAGTTGAGAATTTAATGACTTAATTTAAATAGCTTAACCTTGTTTACCAAGTTAAGCTTCATTTAGTATTTAAAATATAGTAGAGTTATAAAACTTAACAAGGATTGTAAGGATAAAGAGGTTGAAAATGGAGGGGCTTATCTTACCAAATTGTGAAAGATTCTCTATTAACCTGAGGAGTAGAGAATTCCAGGAAAAAAAATACATATTTTTTTGTGGGTACCATGGGTCAAGAAGAAAATCAATAGGAAGCTTCAATACATCGATTTTAGGTTATTGGTTAAAAAAATATAGAACTTATGAACATCCTTTGTTATTAGAAGCCTAGTAAGTAATATCTATACAAAAACCCTAGATTTTCATGTGTTCTTAAGTTGAAAGTGTAATCATGATAAAAGTTAAGGTTTTTGATGATAGGTGATCTATTTCATAATTACATATAACTCTATCATAGTTATTTACTTAGAAACTCCATTCTTGATTAATATGCATGTTAGGGTTTCTTGTTTAATTAACAAGATATGACTATAATCTGAATTTTATGATTTTGTTGATGTTAGTAAGTTGTAATTACCTCTTTAATGCTTAGCTATGGTTGTACTTGATCTATGAAGATTATGGTTCTTGATTTAAATTGGGGATTTTGGAAATTGGATGGTTTTGGAATGACTGTTTGCAAATTCGTAATGTTTTGCCAACCATTGATACATAATTAATGTATTTGATGTTTTAACCCTTTCTAAGAGTTCAAAAAAAGTTTTAACCATGAAAGAGGGCTGCATTTTATGGTTTGGGTCGAAGTTAGAAGCACCACAAACATGATTTTCGTAGCTTTGTAATCAAATTTTGGGCAGACTTCGAAAATCGTATAAAATCAACCAAATATCCGTTTGGGGTGTTCTTTATATGATTGGAAAGCCCTAGGAGTATATTTTCTAAATGTGTTTAGAATGAGATGAAATAAGAATTATAGATATACGATAACTACGGTACAAAACAACTCAGCAATTGGTTTAAAGTTGAATTATTAGTTGATTTATGAATCAGTTCTGTTTCTTTCGAAAATCATATAAAATCATAGAAAATTCCAATTGGGGAGATTGATGTTCTAAAAATAGTCTAACAAAAATAAACTAAATTAATCTAATCTAGACGCAAGTAATACTCTAGACACTTAAGACTCAACTAAACTACTAACTGGCAAGTGAACTGATCGACTCTAGTAAAGCTAAAGTAAGTCCGGATATCAAACCCACGAGACTCGATTAAACTACGCTAAAGACTGCTATCTAGACTAAGACTGACACGGACATAACTAATTGTTTATTTGTTGGGGGGAGGGGTTTACTAAAAATCAATAAAATCAATTAAACTAATTAATTAAAGAAACTTGACACGAACTTAACCGAAGATTTTTTCTCAGTGGTGATGAAGACTACCTAGGTTGGAATCCCCTTTACTCTCATAAAGCTTTCTAATGGATAAGTTATGTAACTTGGAACCGGGATCTTTAGATTCTAACTCTAAAGAAACCGAACAGGACCCCCGACCATTCTCAGGAAGACACCTATGGACCTCTTTAAGGTTTGATACGAATACCGGTTAAATAGACTTCCTTTCAGTTATCTATGTTCTAGAAAGTGCTTTAATGTGACTACTACCTCTCGGTTGGAAATCTAAGGCAACTAAGGATCTCGATTTGGTTCAATAGATAAAATTGTGATAAAGTAACTAAAACTAGTCTTCTCTCAAAAACCTAATCCTAGTGATTATCTAATTAGACCTATCAACAACTTAGTACCTCTCAGTATCACAATTAGCAGAATATTAAAACCTAATTAACTCTTAATTACTGTTCTATGGTTTATTGGCCAATTCACAATAAGATTACCCGAACCCGCTAAGACCCGAATATCAACAAAAACTCTTTATATGAAAGACATTCAACAGAATTCGTGTGAAACTATTAAACAATCATGAATCAAGTAATAATACGCATATGCACCAAATTAATACTCAAAGTTTGTTACTTTACTAGAAAACCCAAATCAACATAATAAATCCAATAAAAATCAAAACTTTAGTAAAGGTTCATCTTCACCTAGGTAGTTTAAGCAAGTTAGCCAAGAAACATAGTTGTAAACGACAAAACACAAGTTTCAAAACCCGAATTCATCATGCTAAAGAAGAAAAGTAAGAAACAATGAAAACCGGGTTGAAGAAACCGGAAAAGTCTTTGCTCTTTCAACTCTAGCTATCACACGATGATTCCAGCACTTCATCGCCTTCAAAACTCTGCTAAAATCGCCTCTTGTTGCTGCTTTGGTTGCACAAATTCGTGAATAGGGTTATGGGATGTATAATGATGTATGCATAGTTTTGTATTATGTAAATCCATGCCCAGCAATGATTCATTCTGGAAAAAGCACCCTCTCGCGGCCCGCGAGAGGTATATATGTCACCGGTCGCGGCCCGCGACCGTGTAAATAATCCATCATCTCTATTGGCCTCTCGCGACCCGCGAGAGGCATATCATTGCTCCTTGCGGCACTTGAGAAGGAGTCTGGCGCAGTTTTTCGCCTTGTTTTAACTCCCGAACCTTCCCACATGTTTCAGGACTTGATTTCTGCTCATTTTCTCTCGTTTCTCGCACTTTTCAACTGTTTCTATCACCCAAGACCTGCAAAACGCTATTGGATCAAAAGTATCACATTCTACTAGAAACCAAAACTAATAACGACTAAAACCATACAGACTATACACAATAAATGATGTATTTTGCAATACATCAAATATCCCCACACTTACTCTTTTTTCGTCCCCGAAAAAGAATTTTGCAAACGAAATCAGAGAAGGATAAATATTCGGGTCAAACTCTAGATTAACTATTAAAATCGAAACTTGTGTTAGCCACGATTGCAAGTATACTTGTCCCTTTATACCCAAACCCGGTTCCAAACCCTTATCATGTAATTTTAGTTCAAGTTCGGCCAATCTACCTAAGGTCTCACACTAGAAACCCAGTACACCTAATCCCGCCTCAAGCTTATAGAACAAAAGGAACAGTCACTGGACTAATTCCTAACCGTTTTATACCAAAAATAAGAGAATTTAAAATCGAATAATTTTCCTTTTTTTTTTTTGAACACTTGATTTCTGCATACCTAACCTAGAGGTTGTCTCAACCAGAGTCACCATCCCCGAAAGCGACAACGTGGCTTCGGCATTTAAGCAATTTATTCAACTTATCTTAGAGGAAATCTAAGTCAGAGTCACCATCCCCAAACGAAGATTACATAGGCCTCGTCTACTTTTTCAATCAAGCTCACTTATTCTATATTTTTTTTATTTAATACGATTGAAAATTCTAAAGATTTTAGCTTATAACGACATTCCGTATACTATTTTTGGCGGTTCCGGCTTCCCACTTTTCTTAGATGAGTACCCACTAGTAGACTGACATTTAAGATATATTTAGATCAAAGGAACCTAGAACCGAATCGAGCCTACTCGCACATCACAAACTAGACACAAGCCCAATCTATATTAACTCATATTATCATTATTTGAACCCGAACAAAAACCCGACTTTTCTATCATTTTCCGTTTTTATTTGCAAACTTCTTCTTCAAAGGACATTTTCTGATTTTTCAATTTTTTGAATTTTTTTATCATTAACTCAACTACCTAAATTGTCACTACGACTATGTATATCCCATCCCCACACTTAAAGTTTGCATTGTCCCAATGCAAGACGAGAATACGACTCAAACTAAACTAACCTACCAAAACTTAAAAAAAAACTAAATAAACTTGTACAAAAAGTTTACAAGTGAAACAACGTAGCTGATATGCGAGACTGTCAATGTGCGGTCATTCCACATATGCCCTCCAATCCGAACACGTTCAGCAAACAATTCCTAACTCTCACACGCGAACGGAAGCGGCAAAACCAACACCAAACCTATCAACAAAACAAATATATCCAAAACATAACATAATAGATAGATAATAAGTGTCTAGCACAAACCAACCACAAACATCATCAACCATCAATCAACCTGACCCAACCTACCAAGTTCAAGTATTCAAAATAAACATACAGACCATAAGAAGATGAAAATAGCATAAAAAAACAAAAGATATAGATCATAGAAATGTTGCTGCCTCCACAAGCTAATCATCCTTTTCTTCCTCCTCAGACTGCTGAAAAAACCTGATATGGCTGCACATCCTCCGTACCACTGGGTCCTAGCTGTCCCTGCTACTGAAAATAAGACGGAACTCCCATATGCAAGTTCTCCATCACATATCTCATCCCATCCTCCAAACGCCTCTGACCCTGCTCATGAACCCTCCTACTCTACTCACACCTCCTAAGAATTCTATCGGCCCCTATCCTAAAAAGAAACGGGTCATCCATATGAATTCTCCTAGCACCCCGAAAGAACTTCTTCTTTTGTTGGGTGCGCATGCCCTTCAACATTATTCCATTGGCAAGGTAATTTGCCAAATCAGTAAACCACGGCATACCTTCCTTCTCTGCCCCAACTAACTCAACCGATTCGTGAGGGATCTATCACCTATCGCCTCCTCACGAATCTCCTCTCTTGTCGGATCCTCTAATTGTGAGAGATGATCGGCCGCTACATTCTCCGCCCCCTTCTTATCCTTACTTTCTATATCGAATTCGGAGAGTAAGAGAATACATCGTATAAGACGAGGCTTAGCATCCTTCTTTTGGAACAGATAACGCAAAGCCGCATGGTCGGTGAAAACAATGGTTTAGAGAGAACAAGGTATGAACGGAACTTATCGAATGCGAATACGACGGCTAGAAGCTCCTTCACTGTAGTGGTGTAGTTCACGTGGGCATCGTTGAGGTTTTTGCTCGCATAATAGATTGGATGAAAATGATTTTCTCGCCTTTGCCCCAAAACCACACCGACCGCGTAATCACTCACGTCACACAATAAAAGGTATGCTCTAATCGAGCGATATAAGAATGGGGGCACTAACAAGTTTCTCCTTCAAGAACTCAAAAGCTTTGAGACATTCCTCGTCAAAGACGAATCGAACATCCTTCTCAAGGAGTCGGGTCATGGGGCGTGTGATTTTAGAAAAATCCCTAATGAAGCGCCTATAGAAGCCCGCATGCCCCAAGAAACTACAGATGGATTTAACACTCGTTGGTGGAGGAAGTCTACTAATAGTATCTATCTTAGCTTGATCTACCTCTATACCTACTCGAGAAATCTTATGACCTAACACAATCCCGTCCGTCACCATGAAGTGACACTTCTCCCAATTTAGCATCAATCTCGTCTGTCCACACCTCCTCATCATCCTCGCAAGATTAGTAAAGCACTGTTCGAAAGAATTTACATAAACCGAAAAATCGTCCATAAACACTTCCATTGAAATCTCAATCATATCTTAGAAGATGGCAACCATACACCTTGGAAAGTTGCTAGGGCGTTACATAATCCAAATGGCATGCGTTGATACGCGTATGTGCCATATGGACATGTAAAGATCGTCTTCTCTTGATCCTCCGGTGCGATGGGGATCTGGTAGCAACCTGAAAACCCGTCGAGGAAACAATAGAATTGTTTCCCCGCGAGACACTTTAGCATTTGGTCGATGAAAGGAAGTGGGAAATGGTCTTTCCGAGTGGCGTCGTTTAATCTTTGATAATCGATACACACTCGCCAACCGATGACCATACAGATGGGATGAGTTTGTTTTTTCATTCATAACAACGGTCATCCCCTCTTCTTGTGGACAACTTGAGTTGAACTCACTTAAGAAGAGTCAGATATTGGGTATATCAAATTGGCCTCCAACAACTTCAAAACCTCTTTCTTAACTACTTCTTGCATGTTTGGATTGAGGCATCTTTGAGGTTGCACCACCGCTTGTAGACATCCTCCATGAGAATCCGGTGAGTGCAAAAAGTGGGGCTTATCCCCTTTATGTCCGACAACCTCCATGCAATGGCCTCTTTATGTGTTCTCAACACATCAAGCAACCTCACTTTTTCCTCCTTCATCAACTTCGAAGAAATAATGACTAGCAAACTCGAACTCTCTCCTAGAAAATCATACTCTAGGTGTGAAGGAATGACATTAAGCTTTAAAGAGGCTGAAGTATCTACGGGTCGACTCTCACTCTCTTTACGAATCTCACAAAGCTCTAACGTTTAGGGAACCCAATTCAGATCTACCTCCTCCTCTTCCTCATCGAACTCCTCCTCAACTACTCCCTCACTCACTAGATAGGCTCCACTAATGTAATCTATACAACGATCAACGCCCGTGATGAATGAATCTAGAAAGTAAACGGAATGACATGGACCACTATCATTATCTCTACCACTCGGGTGTTGCATAGACCTATCAATCTCGAATATAACATTCTCGTCACCCGCACGAAGTGTGATCTTATCATCAAAGACATCAATGATTGCCTTTGCGGTTCGTAGGAACGGACGACCTAAAATGATGGGTACTCTCTCGTCGGCCTCCATATCTAGAATAATGAAATCTACGGGGAAAATAAACCTATCAACCTTCACTAAAAGATTCTCTATGACTCCACGAGGATAATTGACCGAACGGTCGGCCAAAGACAATGACATACGCGTGGGAGTGAGCTCTCCTAAACCTAGCTTCTCATAACGAGAAAATGGCATCAAGTTGATGCTAGCACCTAAAACGGCTAAGGCGTGGGCGGGGGCAATGGCACCTCCAAAGAGACATGGAATGGTGAAGGTGCCCAGATCGGTGAGGTTTTTCGGCAACTTATTAAGAACAACAGTCGGTCAATGGAATGTTTGAGAGCTCTCCTAGCTTATCCTTTCGTTTAAGAAGATCCTTCAAAAACTTAGCGTATTTAGGCATGTACTAGATAGCCTCAATGAAGGGAAGATTGATTTTGAGCTGGGTGAACATGTCTAGGAAATTTTCGTATTCTTTAGAATACTTTTGTTGCTTAAGGCGGGCGAAATAGGGTACGCACAAAAGATCTATGTATGGGGATGGCCTAGCCTCTATCAGCCTTTTTTCTACCCTACTCTCAACTTGGGGCTCACAGTAAGGTGCGGTACTTTCTGGGTCTAGCTTATTTTGCACCCTTGGCGGATCCTCCCTCTATCTCCTCATCTACCTCTTCCTCATCCTCTACCTCGACTCTCTCTCTAACTACCTTTCCTAAACTCCTACCGCTTTGGGTAGTGATCGCTTTTGCATGTTGGTTCACCAGGTTGGTTTGAGTGTTACCCAAGAACTGACCATGTGGTTGTTCTTGCAATTTCTTAGCGACACTACCAACGGACCTCTAAAGATCTAAGAGTGCATATTGTTGATTCTTTAATAGAAGATCATGTTCTGCTAGCGTTTTCTGAGTGACCTGGTCCTTAACTACTAATTGAGATAGAAGTTCCTCAATCCTGTCCAAACTACCACCTGAACCCCACTCCTAGTTTGACTCTCTTGGGTTAAACCCCTACTACTGAACTGACCCCCGAACCTGAACTCCCAAACTAACCTGAACCTCCACTAGTGTATAGACTTGGCCCCCTGTTTTGATATTGACCTGATGGAAAATCCGAGGGGTTACCAGAAGAGCAGAAACTATTATTATTACGCCAGTTAGAGTTATAATTAGAATTATTATTATTAAACGGGTTGGTGGGACCTCGGGTTTGACCTACTATGAACTCAACTTGCTCAAGGATGAGCATGGGACACTCACTAGCATCGTGACCTCCCCTACATACCTCACATCTATCGACCTTTTTCTTAATCTCCTCTAGTTCTTTATTAAAATCTTTCTTAAGCATTTTTAGAGCAGCGGCTACAAATTGAATCCAAGCCAACTTGGTGTACCCCTCATACGGCCGAGGAGGTACTAGTCACAGGAATGGAAGTCCTGTTGGTAGTACGATGATCTATGTCAGAATGCGCGAAACACACAAACAGATCGTTGCATTCGGCCATTGTTTTCTTACCATGAGGTGGCCTCCTGTGGAAGTATCGAACCGGGCATGATTTTCAGGAGTGAGACCATTGTAGAACTTTTCTACAAGTGCCCAATCCGACAGCCCATGTTGAGAGCAGTGAGAGATCAGGGTTTGGAATCTTTCCCAAGCAAGGTGGTACGGCTCATCAGGTTCCATCCGGAATGAATGGATTTGATCGCGAATACAGGATGCTTTGACGGGTGGAAAGTACTTAGCAAGAAAAGCATCTCGTAAACCTGCCCAAGTGGTGAAAGTACCTGCTAGCTGCGAATCAAACTATACGGCTGCGCGGCCAGCAAGTGAAAACGGGAAGACCTAGAGACAACGAGCATCAAGATTAACACCCTTGATAGAGAAGGTGCTACAAAGGCGTGTAATGTGGTTGATATGGGTGGGAGCATCCTCATCATCACGACTGTGAAACTGGCACGAATTAGTCATAGCAGTCATGATGTAGGATGGGATTTGCCAATACTTATCATTAGCGATGTTAGGAAGGGTGATGGGTGAATTCGCACCGGTGAAACCGGTGGTGGCTTGTTGGTAAACAGTTCGATCGGCCATTTGGACAACGGGTGGTGGGCTTTGGGGACGAGAAGGTGGTGGGGAATTGTGGGGCAATGACTTCGGTGTGAAATCAAAAGGTGGTTTAGATGGAAGTGTAGAGTCAGAAAGGGCGGTAAATGAGGATGAAGAAGTACTAACCTTGGTGGAAGAAGAATACGAGAAGGAAGACTTGTCCGTAGGCTGTTACACCTCGACCCGCAGCGGAAAAGGTGACCGGGGCATGATTGGGTTTTCATCAAAGCTCATGACATTTATTACAAGGTTTCATATTTATTATTTCAATTTAAAAGAGATCATACAATCATATCAAACAAATACAACATGTTCTATTCATCCTTCTAAACTTCATTATTTTTCTTCTAAGGCAATTTCCTATGTTTTCCTTGCTTCATCCTGTTCACCTGTATCATATGTAAAAATAGTTTTTGGATCAACAAAAAGTTGGCGAGTTAACCTTGTTAGAAAACATTTATTATTTATTTCTGGTTGTATTTAATATGGAAAAATTGTGCAATATTCAGATATGAACAAACGTAAATAAACATACCATAACAACAATTAGCATACGATATCAAACAACAACAAACAATAACATACATTAACAAACCAACAGCATGCAATCACAAACCATTAGTATACGATATTAAACAACAACAAACAATAACATACATTAACAAACCAATAGCATACAATAACATATCAACTTCCATAAATATATAACATAAATGAAACTGTGCGATCAAGGCTCAATCAAACGGAGCCGATCGTATTGCATGTACTGAAAATGAAAAATGTCTTTGCGATCAAGGCTCAATCAAACGGAGCCGATCGTATTGCATGTACTGAAAATGAAAAATGTCTGTGCGATCAAGGCTCAATCAAACGGAGCCGATTGTATGTTGGCACGCCAGGTTCACGCTCATAATGTACTGGGGAACATGCTCAACGCTCATAATGTAATGGGGAGCGGCGGCCTATGAAATTTGCATGTACTGAAAACAATAAATTAAATCTATACAATAATCACACAAACAGTTTACACAGGCTGGATACACATTTATTCATGATATGATGTATGCACAATGATTTAAATATAATAAATAGTAAGACACATGATACACCCCAAAAACGTGATTTAAACGGGGAATTTGTAGAGATTCACTCACAGTGGGTGCGTTCGGTGAATGATGATGAATGCGCACGAGCTTAGAGGATTGATCGACGAGGAATAACTAACCTAATTAATAATGAAAAAGTAAGGTAAATAAATGGATTTTATTAACAACTTTAATAGGATTTTTGGATATATTTTTGTGAGTTTTAGGCTATTTTCTAACCTTAAAAATGTTATTTTTAAGTATTTTTAATTGATTTTTAAATAAAATAAATAAATAAAAATAATAAAAAAATGTTGACTTTTTGACCGTTGACTTGTTGACCGTTGACCGTTGACTTGTTGACCGGTTTTATTGTGTAAGTGTATGCGCCGGGTGAGGCTCGAACCCGAGACCTCCCGTTCGCGTGCACGCAGCTCTACCAACTGAGCTACGTGTCTAACCTGAAATAATTCTGTTTTTAATTATATTTATATACTAATTAAATTAATCCGAAAATCATTTATTTTAAAAAGATTTTAATGTAGCGACTCGGTGCACTCCACAGGTCTCGAACCCGGGACCTGTGGTTTAGTTTGGCACACAGTCCACCACTGGACTGTGTGTCTAACTTGGTAAAGATTCTAGTTTTTATTATACTTAACATATTACTGAATTAACCCGGTTCAGTTTCTAAAAAAAGGCATTTTATTTCGGTGAAGGTGCGTGTGTCAAGAATCGAACTCGGGACGTTATGCATATTGTTTGCACACAGTCCACCACTGGACTGTGTGTCTAACCCGTTCATAAAACTGTTTTTAATTAATCTTATATCATATCTGAACTCGTCTTCTTCGTTCAAAACACAGACATCGGTCAAAGCAACTGATACTTGATTAATTCGGTTAATGAACAAGATGAACAATTGGAAAGTATTGAATCGAAGAGTTTGGGGAAAGAAAATACCGAACAGATCGTCTTCTTCAGAAAATCCGGCGAAGCTCGTCGGCTCTGTTCTGGTGACCTTCGGCTGTTAGAGTCAATTAGCAGTTTGGAGGGATTAGATGTGAAATTGAACTAATGAGTAAAGATTATCAGTAGATTACATGATCATACCGGTTATCCGCGTGATTCTGAAACTTTCAGAAACTTTCCGGCGAAAACAGAAAAATCCGGCAATGTCGTCTGGGTTGATGCTGAGCGATGAAATGGTGTTAGAATTCGTCTTATAATGGAATGAAACAGAAACATCGAGGTAATTACCGTGTAGATGAAAGTCCCAGTTTTCCGGCGACTTGCAGAGAATTCCGGCGAGTGAATTTTCTTGCGACAGAGATTCTTCAGAGGTTTAAGGTGAGTGGGAGTGATGTCAGTATGAGTCCTATGATCTTATTTTTGGGTAAAAAGAAAGGATGGATTGAATTCGGTTTTCCGGCGAAACTTTCCGGTAATTTTTCAGAGAATTCCGGTGACTTCCGGCGAAGTTTTCTGAGCGAAATGATGAGTGTGTTTGATAGAATTCGCGAGCTCACTGAATGAAGAAAGTATAACTCCCGGATTTGAATTGTATTTTTCGGTTTTGAATTGAAATGAATGAAATTGATGGATTCCTTCGGTTATAACCGATCTTAGTGTTAATGCATACGTTATGACTAAAAAGAAACAGCCAAATTTGACGAAATTGTCGGGATTTCCGACGTGAACGGATTTGGGCGCGTTTGAGTAACTGGGTTTTGATTTCCAGATTGATTTATGTATTAATTGTTTCAATATGTTAACAAACAACACAAGTGGCGGAGCGGTTGAGCGAGTGTGAGTTAAGTCTTTGTGTAACCTTTGGCTGACCCGGGTTCGAAACCCGGCAGCAGTATTTTATTTTTTTTTCATTATTTTTAACAGATTTTCAATAATAAATTTTATATTCTAATATACTTATTAATTATGTATCGTTTAAAATTAATTTGGGCATTAAATATGCAACGAAATTTTTTAACTGGTTGTTCGGTTAATAAACGAAGCGGGTTTGGTAAATCCGGTTTTTAGCGGATGTTACATAGGCGGCTTCGGTGGAGGTCCTTGCGAACGCGTATGGGGTATCCACTACAAAACAAGAAATAAACAAGTAAGAAGACTCTAAAAATTGACTCAACAAAGTAGAAAAGAAACTAACACTATATAGACTCCTACAACTCAAATAAGACAAGTAGCTCGTAATGATGTCAAATAAGTCAAACAAAGTAATTAACGCAATCGCCAAAGAGTCCCTGGCAACGGCGCTAAAAACTCTAGACACTCTAAGACTCAACAAAACTACTAACTGGCAAGTGAACCGATCAACTCTAGTAAAGCTAAAGTATGTCGGATATCAAACCTACGAGACTCAATTAAACTATGCTAAAGACTCTATCTAGACAAAGACTGGCACGGACATAACTAGTAGTTTATTTGATGGGGGTGGTTTACTAAAAATCCTAAGAAATCAATTAAACTAATTAATTAAAGAAACTTGACACGAACTTAACCGAAGATTTTTTCTCAGTGGTGATAAAGACTACCTAGGTTGGAATCCCCTTTACTCTCATAAAGCTTCTAATGGATAATTATGTGACTTGGAACTGGGATCTTTAGATTCTAACTCTAAGAGAAATCAAACAGAACCCCCACCCTTCTCAGGAAGACACCTATGGACCTCTTTAAGGTTTGATACGAATACCGGTTAAATAGACTTCCTTTCAGTTATCTAGTTCTAGAAAGTGCCTTAATGTGACTACTACCTCTCGGTTGGAAATCTAAGGCAACGAAGGATCTCGATTTGGTTCAATAGACAAAATTGTGATAAAGTAACTAAAACTAGTCTTCTCACATAAACCAAATCCTAGTGATTATCTAATTAAACCTTCAACAACTTAGTACCTCTTAGTACCACAATTAGCAGAATATTAAAACCTAATTAACTCTTGATTAGTGTTTCTATGGTTTATTGGCGAATTCACCATAAGATTACCCGAACCTGCTAAGACCCGAATATCAACACAAACTCTTAATATGAAAGACATTTAACAGATTCATGTGAAACGGATAAACAATCATGAATCAAGTAATAATACGCATATACACCAAATTAATACTCAAAGTTCGTTACTTTACTAGAAAACCCAAATCAACATAATAAATCCACTAAAAATCAAAACTTTAGCAAAGGTTCATCTTCACCTAGGTAGTTTAAGCAAGTTAGCCAAGAAACATAGTTGTGAACAACAAAACACAAGTTTCAAAACTAAAATTCATCATGCTAAAGAAGAAAAGTAAGTAACAATGAAAACCGGGTTGAAGAAACCGGAAAAGTCTTTGCTCTTTCAACTCTAGCTATCACACGATGATTCCAGCACTTCCTCGCCTTCAAAGCTCTGCTAAAATCGCCTCTGGTTGCTGCTTTGGTTGCACAAATTCGTGAATAGGGTTATGGGATGTATAACGATGTATGCATAGTTTTGTATTATGTAAATCCATGCCCAGCAATGATTCATTCTGGAAAAAGCACCCTCTCGGGCCCGCGAGTGGTATATATGTCACCGGTCAGGCCCGCGACCGTGTAAATAATCCATCAGCTCTATTGGCCTCTCGCGACCGCGAGAGGCATATCATTGATCGCTCGCGGCCCACGAGAAGGAGTCTGGCGCATTTTATCGCCTTGTTTTAACTCCCGAGCCTTCCCACATGTTTCAGGACTTGATTTCTGCTCATTTTCTCTCGTTTCTCGCACTTTTCAACTGTTTCTATCACCCAAGATCTGCAAAACGTGAATGGTTCAAAAGTACGCACATTCTACCAGAAACCAAAACTAATAACGACTAAAACCGTACAGACTATACACAATAAATGATGTATTTTGCAATACACAGTGATTATTTTTGGGGTGCAAAGATATAAGAATGTTTTACATAGAAGATGTCGAACCAACCTAAAACTGTACAAGGGTCTAATAGGCCGAATACAACAGTTGCGCAGAATAGTGGTGCACTAAAATAAAGTTTTTGTAATACGAATAATAAGAAGGAGCTTGACCACGTTGGAATAAAGATAAAATGGTTAGTTGTAGCTTTTATGTGATCATAACTTAGTATATTAGAAGTGTTTAAAGACTTGCTTCAAGAGATTGCAACAGTTATACTAATGGGTGTAAAAAGGGCAAATTGTATGGTTGAACTAAGTAATAGATTTAATGGTGAAAATGTTCAAGAACACATATAACGAGTTAGATAAATAAGACTTATGTATTAAAAAGGGTGAATGTCTGTATTGTTCTAATCGATTTGCAAGCTGACTTGTTGTTTAGCAGTATGATGTAGATGGGAAAAACGGGTCAAAGGATGGCATGGACAACAACACCTCTATGGGAAAAGGTGAGTGACGCTTCACTCAAGTGGTATGTTTTATAAAATATATAAATACCTATGTGAAAATATTTACATGGTGTGCGGTAAGAATTGTAAAGGAGAGTTAATGTTAGTACGAAGTTGTATGATAACAGTAATTATTGACGGTGATTAAATATCTGAGTTTATTAGTATGATTAAATCATAAACAAGGTGATGGGAGTAAGATGCATATATTGGGAGTAATAAGTAGTGTAGACTTGCCCCAAGATTGTTAATATTGAGTATTGAATATATGGTATGTGATGTTTATATACATATTTAGTTTGTCTAATATATGAAGTAAAGGAATTGGAACTAATGGGGACAAGATTATTGGAAACAGGGTTGATGAATTACACCAAGGGGTGGTAAATATCGAGTATGGAAAATTTTTTTAATATTAAAAGGGGATTGAGATAATGATTATTTGAATGCAGGTTTGTGAGTCGCGTATTTAGCAAGTTCGCGGGGAAAGTTGTTATGCAAGCTTAAACAAAAAGAAGTTTGAATCCCGTATTTGGAAGTTAAGGAGCCTTGTTGTCACGCTTATAAATTGCGTAACTAAATACAAATGTTTTATTAACAAATCCAAACGTTGTTATGACTAACTTATGGTGTTGTACTTCTTAGGTGAATTACGAGTGAAGAGTAAATGGGTTTAGTGATTCTAATATGGGAAATGGACTTCAAGAACAGATGGGACACTGAGCAGCTAGGAATAAATGAAATGAGATCCGAGTTAATAAGTTGGAACTGAATGACAAAAGAACGATAGGAGTGACCTATGAGTTACTCAAGTTGAATGTGGTTAACAATTTGGCTGATCTAAGGCATGAGTGATCAAGTCTTGGGAGCGGGTCAATAAGAGGAGGATTGGCTTATGATTTGCTCAACAATTATATGTTTTGGTTGTTGAACCTAGCGAGTCTAGTCTTTTGTACTCTAGTTTATTTTGTTTTAGCATATTGCTAGTTCGTCAATGTTTTAAAAAATTATGTTGGTTATGAACACAGGGTTTGGTTTTCGTAAGGGTTGATCGTTAAACGAACGTGTCACGCATAAATTTTATAAAAATCCTTGCATGTCGTGTATGTAGGTTTGTATCAATTGGTGATTCAAGTATGTGAAAGTATGCTATATTGAGTATACTTTTAAAAAACTCCGGGCTATTCCGCAAAATATCAAATATTGTTTTTATTAATTATGGGTGTTACAAGTTTGTATCAGAGCCGTAAGTTGAGATAATTGAATATGTCGTGGTATTCAAACTCAACCTTAGTGCTCTTAATGGGAGATGAATCTTGACTCGAGACTTGATCACTAAGCCAAAGACATGAGGTTAATAAATTGCTATGGTTATTTGTTAATTTTGTTTATATATCAACTAATGGAAAAATCGTTATGGTCGTAAGGTGGTGAAAGGGAATTATGAACATGTGTTAATAAACATAAGTTGAGTTGATATATCACATGGATATATATTACCATGTACGGTGACTAGAAATGTTAGATGAAATTCTTTGCTTTTGACATGTTGTGGTAATAATAAGAAGATGTGTGGATGGTATGTGGGCGAATACGCATGGCCCACGTATTAGTCAATATAGGATACTAGGATGTTCTTTGCATAGCCATGAATGTGTTAGGATTACTGAAAAGTAACTTGAATGTTCTACTGATTATGTTGGTATTGTAATGACAGGAATAATGGGGACAACAAGATGTGGATGAGCAGCCATTGGTTGGAACTGTTACTAGTGTGTGACTTTTGGCTGCCGGTAAGTGATGGTATGACTACGGGATAAATTGAGAGACAAATATCTCTTATATAATAAAAGGACGCAAGTCTTAGGAGGCTTGAATTGGCAAGCCTTAAAGATGGGAGTGGGTGATCTCCTCACATTTGGTGAATTGGAAGATGCTATGGACGGAATGTCTAACAATAAAGGCAACTCAAGCGGGGCTTCGGGAAGCCAAACTGGGACAGAGCTCATCAAAAAGGTAATTTCTAAGGTATTTAATTACATTTGTTTACGACTAACATGTTGTAATGAACTAAGAAGAAAAACTCTAAAATTAAGAAGAATAATGAAAGACCTTTTTAGATCATGAGGATATTGACCTTAAGTAATATCGTGTGAAAGGCATGTAAAACCAAAGTATAAAAATGACCCACGGGGTCGTAGAAGTGGAGGTACTGCACATTATTATTAGTCATAGTCGTGGCTGTGGGTCTGAAATGAAAGTAAACTTGACATTGTTGAATGTCATAGAAAGAAGTTAAGAAAAGATAACGCCTTCAGGAATTATGGAAAGAAGAATAGTAAAGATGTTACCTCCATGTAACATGGAAGTAGTTAAGTAAAGGTGATACCTTCGGGTATCGCAGAAAGTAAAAGTAAAGCAAAGTTGATATTTTCGGATATCATGTAATGAAAGTAAAGCTGATATCTTCCGATATCATGTAATGAAAGTGATGAAAAGTTGATATCTATGGATATCATGGAATGAAAGGTGATTGTTCATGGACATCACGAATGTAAGGTGATAGTCTATGGACTTCGCGGATAATAGTTGAGTGTAAGGACTCTAAGGGAAGTAAAAGTGAAGTGTAAGGACTTCACATGTAATAGTGAGGTTTAACTATCGCATAGTCTAAGGGTAATAATTGGATTACAAGTGCTAATGGTTATAGGACATATCTACTTATTAATTACACAGAAGTGTGGTGTGCGTACTTGTAAGTACGCACGAAGAGCCCCCTACTTACTTATTAAGTACGCATGTCTAGAAAAGTTTTTGTAAATTGTAATTTGGGAATATGAATGTATGTAAGTATGTATGAACCCATATAGGGATATTATGATAATCAATATAAATATATATATATATATATATATATTATTATTTATGCTTATGATAAAGACGTTAAGCTCGAATGTAATTGAATTATGCAAATAAAGGGAGGAATTAGAATAATAAATGTAATAATAGTGCTGGCGATGATAACCCAAAGTGTACGAACTTCAAGGGTGTAATAATGAAGTGTCCAAACTTCATGGGTAATAACATTGAAGAATAAAGTAGTCTATATGGGAAATGATCATGAGGATAAGTACCTCATGAGTGATTAGATTGAAGCTTTAAGCTTCACGAGTGTCAGGTAAGATTTAATTCCCATAAATTGTAATGTGTAAAACAAATGTTAAGTAATTGGGTAAAAGTTGAAAAGTACCTTCACGAAATGTGAATGTAAAATGATTAGTAATCATTTTCAAAACGTATAAATACTTAGAGGTGGACTAAAATTTGAAAGAAAAGTTAATTAATGATAAAGGAATTAAGTGGTTTTACCTTGATTGAAATAATGTAGACACTATAGGTTGAGTAACCTCGTATAAAGGAATGGGTTCATGTTAGAACTCGTGCTTAATGTGGGACATGTATTTTTATTATTTAAATAAAGATGTATGTTACAGATGGAATGATAAAGTGATAAAAAACAGAGGTGACAAGCCTCGCAAAGTAGACTAAAACATCACAAGAATGTTAGTGTGTCAAGGATTATAACAATGGATAAGAAGATGGAGGTTCAGGTGCTTAGGGTCAAATGATGGCCAAAGAAGATGGAGTTAATATAGGGTCGTTCAATCCCAATAGAAACAAATAACACGAAATTGGAATCCTTAATCGGCGTATTTGTGAGAATTCTACAGGCACTTGAAGTGTTAGAGGTGTGGATAAATAATGATAATTTATATATTGCTATGGACTAATTGTGTTAAGTTATTGCAGTATTGTAGCAAGAAACCTGTCAAATATGTGTGTGGTGGTGGCCAAGAAGTACTTATAACTAAAAGTTGAAGGAGTTGCAAGTTGCATGGTGGTGTGCAACGAGACTCAAACGAGCATGGATAAATGCTCTACTTGATCGTGTACGTAAGTAAATTCCAAATGTGAAATCCATTTAATGGATACTTTATTTTTGATAATAGCTGGATAATAGAATAACTCCTTGCTTAAGCTTAAGGGAGCAAACAAGTAGGATGGTGATTGATTATTACCATAAGACCATAACGTAGGGTAATGTATTATCCTTTATCATGCGTAGTTGCTATGTAAATAAAGAAGCAAGTACGATTCAAGACTCATTAAAACCAAAATACATGCAGTAGTATAATGTCATTAAAAGAATAGACTTATGTTGTTGAGTAATATTGAAGTCCTAAAGAGACACATAAATGGCTTAGTTATGAGATTACATGATCAAAATATGGATTAACATTGAGGATTGTGTGATAATATATAAGAATTTAGACATGTTAATGATTGAAATGGATATATGGTGACCCATTTAATGAGTACACAATGAAGCTTGTTACACGATTGATAATGATTACAATTGGTGAAAGCAAATATATGGTGAGAACATGTCCTATATGCAAATGTCTAGTACTTAACAAGTTAGACCGGTTACACAAGAGTTGAATCATCAAGAATAATGGATGATACTTAACAAAAAACATGATAAGAGAATTCTCACCAATAACGAGGTACGTGGTTCAGCACTTAAGTTGTTGAGGTAATGTTAACAAGTATTATAGAGGAATTGATTGGAAAAAAATCATTCAAAAGCTTTGTGCTCTATAACTCAATGACTGTATATGAAAGTTTTGGGTGAATCATTGAGTTATAACTTATGTTTTTAATATAATCTGGTTTCGAGGGCGAAACCATTTTTAAGGGGGTAGATTTGTAACATCCCAAATTTGGGGATGTTCATACATTGACATATCTTGATTTATGTAGCATTTTATGTATCTTGAACCAACCAATAATAAAATGAGCAATTCTATTTGAGAATTTAATGACTTAATTTAAATAGCTTAACCTTGTTTAGCAAGTTAAGCTTCATTTAGTATTTAAAATATGGTAGAGTTATAAAACTTAACAATGATTGTAAGGATAAAGAGGTTTGAAAATGGAGGGGCTTATCTTGCCAAATTGTGAAAGATTCTTATTAACCTCCGTTGCGCATAATAGTGGTGCACTAAAATAAAGTTTTTGTAAAACTAAATAAAGAAGGATGTTTGAACACGTTGGAACTAAAGATAAATGGTTAGTTGTAGTTTTTTATTTGTATCTAACTTAGTATATTAGAAGTGTTTAAAGTACTTGCTTCAAGAGCATTGCAAGCACTTGCACTAATGGGTGATAAAGTGTCAAATGGTATGGTTGACCTAAGTAATACATTAATGGTGAAAATCGTCAAGAACACATATAACGAGTTGGATAAATAATAGTTAGGTATTAAAACGAGGGTTAATGGTCGTTATGTGTTCTAACGATTTGCAAGCTGACTTGTTGTTTAGCAGGTATGACGTAGATGGGAAACAACGGGTGAAAAGGATGGTGATGGGGCCCAAGTGTAGAGGAGCGGGCCATGTTATATTTGGAGGCCCAAGATCGCGTGACAAATGGGGCTTCACTAAAATGGCTTTAACTTGGGCTACGGGGGTCCGTTTTGGGCGTGCGACCAGTCAAAATGATCGTGAGGAAAATCCCATTTTGCTGCAAACGGCCTTTGGCGGTTTGGGTGGATTTCGGCCCAAAAAAGACTTATTTCTATGAGTATTGTTCATTTTTATGTTTTTTTGGGCTTTTTGCCAACTTTTGTTTTGTTTTAGTTTTTGGCCCGAGTGTATTTTGGGGCCCGTTTTGAATTTATAACTCTATTAATATGTTGGTTATGAGGGGATAATGATCAGATTTCAGTTTTGGAAAAAACAGTTTTTCACTTCAAATTCCGTGCCCTTTGGGTTGAATTTTGGGTTGGGACAAGTTCATCACGGGTATTCGTAGAATCAACGTGATTGATCTTACTTATCGTTTCTACTCTACATCAGATGGCATGGACAACAACACCTCTATGGGAAAAGGTGAGTGACGCTTCACTCAAGTAGTATGTTTTATAAAATATATAAATACCTTTGTGAAAATATTTACATGGTGTGTGGTAAGAATTGTAAAGGAGAGTTAATGTTAGTACGAAGTTGTGTGATAACAGTAATTATTGTAGGTGAGATAAATATCCGAGTTTATTAGTATGATTAAATCATAAACAAGGTGATGGGAGTAAGATGCATATATAGACTTGCCACAACATCGTTAATATTGAGTACTGAGTATAAGGTATGTGATGTTTATATATATTTAGTCTTGTCTAGTATATGAAGTAAAGGAATTGGAACTAATGGGGACAAGATTATTGGAAACAGGGTTGATGGATAAAACCTAGGGGTGGTAAGTATCGAGTATGGAATTTTTTTAATATTAAAAGGGGATTGAGATAATGATTATTTGAATGCAGGTTTGTGAGTCGCGTACTTAGTAAGTGCGCGGGGAAAGTTGTTATGCAAGCTTAAACATAAAGTAGTTTGAATCCCGTATTTAGGAGATAAGGAGCCTTGTTGTCACGCTTATAAATTGCGTAACTAAATACAAATGTTTTATTAACAAATCCAAACGTTGTTATGTCTAACTTATGGTGTTGTACTTCTTAGGTGAATTACAACTGAAGAGTAAATGGTTTTAGTGATTCTAACATGGGAAATGGACTTCAAGAACAGATTGGACACTGAGCAGCTAGGAATAAATGAAATAAGATCCGAGTTAATAAGCTGGAACCGAATGACAAAAGAACGATAGGAGTGACCTATAAGTTACTCAAGTTGAATGTGGTTAACAATTTGGCTGATCTAAGGCATGAGTGATCAAGTCTTGGGAGCGGTCATAGAGAGGATTGGGTTATGATTTGCTCAACAATTATATGTTTTGGTTGTTGAACCTAGCGAGTCTAGTCTTTTGTACTCTAGTATATTTTGTTTTAGCATATTGCTAGTTCGTCAATGTTTTAGAAAGTTATGTTGGTTATGAACACAGGTTTTGGTTTTCGTAAGGGTTGTTCATTAAACGAACGTGTCATGCAGAAATTTTATAAAAATCCTTGCACGTCATGTATGTAGGTTTGTATCAACTGGTGATTCAAGTATATGAAAGTGATGTTATATTGAGTATAGTTTAAAAAAAATCCTGGCCTATTTTCTGCAAAATATCAAAATATTGTTTTTATTAATTATGGGTGTTACACAATACATCTTCAAAAGCTACTTTAAATGATGATGCATCCGGCAGACCATAATCTTAGTAGTGAGTAAAGATAAATAGAGCTCCAATATATTTCTTGGAGTTACACTTGAAGTCGGAAAATATGAATCTTGAGTACATTGAGTTGCCGATTCCAATATATGATCCATCACATATTAGCGAGTTGTCGATACCAACACTATATCTACTCACTTTCCCGGCTTTATATCCAAAACCTGCTAATAGAAATAATAAAGCCATACATTAATCTATAATACTCGTACAATTACATTAGATAAGTGTACAGATGGTAATAGTCATTCCCCAACCGATGGCGGAAACATCAGGCCGGAACGAAATAGATTGCTCAAGACTTCATAACGCTAAGTATTTAATAATCAAAATTTCACTTCATTACTAAAATAAAGTACACTGTTTCGAAGAAAAATACAACAATTAACAAAAGGACAAATACAACAACAAGTACAAAAATTAAGACATGTTTCTAGTTCATCCCACTAAGTTCCATTCATCATCATCATCATCAGTTTCCTTCAATACGCATTAAAGTACATGTCAACACATAAGTATTGGCGAGCATACAAGTTTGAGTCCTAGCATATGTTTAAAAGTTTAAACGAATCCACATGGCATAATGGTTATCTAGAACAAACGTACGATACTAGCATGCAACTATAAATGTCAACCCAAAGATTCCCGCTAGCGCAATCTTATCGTAGCAATGATAAGACCGTTTTGTTTAACTTAACATGACCTCAAGAAAAATGGCGGTGTGTTACTCCTATAGTGCTATACATGTTAAGGGAGGCTTGTACCAAGTTAATGACAAGTATAAAACATAAAAGTAGTCTAGCATATACCAATTCAAGCATAACGTATTAAGCATGTATGTTGGATTGTTTGTTTGTGTTTTAAGCATAAAGTATGTGATTGTGTGAGTTTGATAATAATACATATTGCACCCAAATGTGTTAAAACAAAAGGGTCATCTACACTCACGGTTTTGTAAAGCTTCCAATTAAACCAAGAGTTGATGAGTTGTTGAGATGGAGCACCAGAGTTACTTTACATTTGGGGAAACGAAGGCTCTTGAGTATATGGGGTTTGTGCGAGTTGGATTCGGATTTAAGTATAAAATTATATGTATACGAAAGTATATCTCGTCTAAATACTCGTTTGGACACTAAGTTTTCGTGTGTTTCATGGGTCCTAATTTGCACATTAGAATCACAAACAAGGAGTTTAGAAAGAAGATATTATAACCTAAGTTCATGACATCTAACCATAATTCGGTTAGTATCAAGAATCCGGTAATATATGTTATTTTATATAGTATAGTATAGTTCATCATGTATAATCATATAAATCATGTAAGTCAAGCATGGAGGTAAGATTAACCTCTTTGTATGATTCACCAAAGCATAAGTTTATCAACGTAGTTGATAAACCGATTAGTCATTAATGAAAAATAAAAAAATAACTAACATATTTCGTCAAGTAGCCAAGTAAGGATAATGTGAGTCCCAAAGCAGATTCGGATCATAGTGGTTTGATTGTTATCACCCAAACAACTATAGATTAGTTGTTTGAGTGTGTAAAAGTTAAGAAAAACCGATAGATGAAGATGAAGATTCTTGTATGGATCAACAACAAGTGTTTATATAGAATCCCAAAAGATATAATCACTTAATGCACCTGGATGTTCAGATTAAGCACAAGAACAACAATCACAACACAAAGAAATCACCAAAACTTGTCCAAGAACCTTGGACTAGGGTTTCATTAATCAATGTATATATACACACTGTCTACCCAACTTATTTATTAAATACGTTGGGAACATAAATACGTCCCTACAGGACAGTTTCCTGTAGTGACACTTTCAGCCCCTGAACTTTCTAAAATACATTAAACCATTACAAAACCATCCAAAACCCTACAAAAACTAAGTACCAACGATCTCAAAAGATCCAACAATATCCCCCCTAGATCGTTGCGTACTCATTTGATTTTTCATTCTTGATCTTCGGTTTCTGGATTGAGGAGCTTGTTCTACAGTCTGTTCAGGTGTTGCTTCATTTGGGTTAACAATTGCTTCACTTGTGGTGGGTGGATCCTCCGTTGTGGCCTCATATGTGGATGAGACCGGAGGTTAAGATTTCGATGCGACTTGAGTGAGCGACGGAGCTTTCTGCTGAGCTGATGATTTCTGCTTTCTTTTCTTTCTCCTAGCCTGCTCCTTTCTCCTTTTGTTTTTCAATTCAGGTCACGATTTCCATCATTTCGATCTTTCTTTCTATAGCTCGTTCTACCACTCTTTGGAACAACATACCTTCTTCTTTATACTCATTTCCGGCACCGACATGAATTTTGTGTCACACCCTGGTCGTAGCGGAAGCATAAACGTGTGACTATGAAGTAATCATTGCATCCAATCATGTAAACAGTTGTAAATCAACAACGATGCCATGCTTATATTAACTTGCAACCAATGTTTACAAGTTTCCAAAAGTGAAATCATGAGTTTCCAAATAGTTTCACATTGTCATCAAAAATGTGGTTTGAAACACATTACAACATAGTAAAAGATTGTTTTCATCGTAAAAACATGTAAAGGTTTTGACCCCTATATACCCATACGAGGTAGGGATATAAGAGGCAAATCCTTCGAAAGGTGGCATTCGTTGTCATGTCATTCCCATTTCCCGAAGTTTTCACCAGCTCAAGTCTTGCGTCCTGAAATACACGTAATTTTAAAAAGTCAACATAAAGTTGGAGAGTTTATGTAGTTATTGTTTTCGTATGACATGTCTTGTTTGTAATCCAGGAATGCAATCTTAGTATGTTATTAGCATTCATAGAGTTTAAGGATCTATCAGTGTGTAGCTAGCACCCTGATATATGTGCCATAAGTAAGTAACCAAACCGAGACAACTCTTGACATCATTTGGGATCACAAAAGCAGTCCGAAGGGTATACCAACCAGGAGTGGAGCATGCCTCAAACTCTATAGATCTATACCTTTTGCACCTTGGTCACTAAGTGATTAATGGTTACTCTTGTCATCATCCTACTTACACACACTGATCGTGTTATCAACTAACCCCATAGCTAACATACCGTTTTTTATGACATGTATTTCCCCTTGATAATTTTAAAACAAAACTTTAAAATAATTGAAAGGAGGGACATGAACTCACAGCTTTGTGTTCCGTACGTCGTACTTATCAAAGTTCGGTGTCCGCACACATGTGTAACCTACATGTGTATTAACTTAATTAGACACCTAGGTCTCGTTGGACCTCGTACTTGTTGTTCATCTTGAATTCTTGTTGTGTATATATTTATCACATTAGAACAACTTTAAATGTTATCATAGTGTTGGTAGTTCGTTTGTTCGATTAATATTTTTATACATATATTTCACAAATATATATATATATATATATATATATATATATATATATATTGTCATTCTTAGATCGTGTGTGAACGGGTCTCGTCCTTCACATGTCCCCGTGCCTTGCACGCGTGTCATTGGGCCTAGCCCATGTCATCTATGTCATTGGGCCTAGCACATGTAATTTATGTCATTGGGCCTAGCCCATATTTTCATGTCATTAGGCCTAGCCCATGTAATTTATGTCATTGGGCCTAGCCCCTGTTTTCATGTCATTGGGCCTAGCCTATGTAATTATGTCATTGGCCTAGCCATGTAATTTATGTCATTGGGCCTAGCCCATGTAATTTATTCATTGGGCCTAGCCCATGTTTTCATACCATTGGCCTAGCCCATGTTTTCATGTCATTGGGCCTAGCCCATGTAATTTATGTCATTGGGCCTAGCCCATGTAATTTATTTTCAAGAGTCCATAATATATATGTATATAGTTCTTCAAAAATATTTGAAGTATAGTGAACCTCGCTCACATGTATAAATATGTTCGTTTCACTTTGTATGCACTTGTTCTATGGTATATGCAAATACTGCATTGTATATGCAGATTGTTCCGTTGCATACATTTGTTTTGAGGTATATGCAAATACTGCATTGTATATGCAAAATGTTCTGTTGCATACATTTGTTTTAAGGTATATGCAAATACTGCATTGTATATGCAAATTGTTCCATTGCATACATTTGTTTTAAGGTATATGCAAATACTGCATTGTATATGCAAATTGTTCCGTTGAATACATTTGTTTTAAGGTATATGCAAATACTGCATTGTATATGCAAATTGTTCCGTTGTATGCATTTGTGTTAAGGTATATGCAAATACTGCATTGTGTATGCAAATTGTTCCATTATATGCATTTGTGTTAAGGTATATGCAAATACTACATTGTATATACAAATTGTTCGTTGTATGCATTTTTATATTTGTTCATCTCCAAGTATTTGAGGGTTCTCATGTATGGTGCTATTGGTATTTAGTTAGTATTTTCCTAACATTCTAATACATACACATAAATACACACAAGTATTTGCACATGGTTCTTGGTGACAAAATATGTATATATTTATTTCCACAAGTATTTATATTCATATATATACTTGTTAAACACTTGGGTGTTTAGGGTTTAACCCGTGTCATTAGAACTTCCTTAGTGACGATTTAAGTCACTAATCGCGTTTAGTCTTGCTAATCACCCCATTAATCATACCTTAACCGCGATTAGATTTTAGAAAATTTCCCGTAGTTTCCCCTAAACTATGGCGTTTTTCACGTTTTTAAAACGTATTTAAACCCTGTTTAAACTCGTAATCAAGATCAACAAATAATTTAAAGCTTCCATATTATTTGTTTACAATTTATGTACATCATCATCCATAGCATTTTGGTAGTCAAAATCTTACTAAAAATGCAATGTGATTTCAACATTTATTAGCATTTTTAAACCATCATATTTGTTACATCATTAGACCAAGTCATTAATTTTAAACCCCTTTGATTACTACACCTTTTAAGATGCTTACATCTTAAATCATAGCGTTTATTCTTTATAAAGTTACTCATATGTGATAAAATTACTTTAGATTGTAGTAATCTTTATGGATGATGAAGTTGATGATCCTGTCTTAGATTTAAACATTAACATTTTAAATCATCATTTTCCTATTAATCTATACAAGATCATCTAACTTATACACTTTCTTTAACATAAAGAACACCATCATGCTAACTAGTTAACATATAAACACATTATCAACACAAAATAACTATATTTAGTGTTATTATTAAGGTTAGGGTTAGGGTTTTTAGGTTATATTTCTTCATTTTCAAGATGATCAACTTGTACTTCTTCAAACTAGACATGATAATAAGCTAGAATATGAAGAGATTTACCTTACAATGGGTGCACAAGTTTACTGATGATCTAGGATGAAAATGAAGCTCCAAGAAAGCCCTAATGGTCCTCCACCTTTGCTATCATCTTGGATGGTCTTGAAATGACTTCAAAGTAAGTGAAATGAGGTGGTTAATGGTGGTATTGTGGTGGCTTAATGGTGGTGGTGGTAGCCGTGTGGTATGAGGGAGAAGAAAGATATGGTTTCAAATTTTCTTGAAGTGTAAATGATGAAGATTTTTGTAGATTATGACATATATCTAGCCATCCTTCATGTGTCATAACATAATCACCACCACACCCCAAATCTTACATTTTCAACAAGGATCAAGTGGGTGTGGGACCCACTTGAATCCGCCCACATGTAGGGGGTAAAATGTAAATTTTTTTAACACATGTATATTTTTAGATATTTTAGTAATTAGGGTAAGTGTTGTCATTAGGGATTGATCTTGTATCCTTAGCATATAATCAGGGTTTAGAATGTTAATCTACGATAATTAATCCACTTGATCATTTAATATAAGTTTCGGATGACGAAAACATCGGTAGTTCGCTCATCGTACAATATTCGCTAATAAACGAACTTTATTATTAAGTACCAAAAGCTTTTGTTTTTGCCCGCCTCAATTGTCAGGGAGTTTATTTAGTGCACTTCCAATCTAAAAATATACATAAACTAGTTCGCTAGACGAATATATGCTGAGTTAGGATGGCCAAAATGCCTTTCGTTCGATTGTTCGCTAGATATCGGCACTTATATACCCTGTCGTCGAACTTTTCCGGAATTGTGTTTCCATGACCTCAAGATAATTCAAAGGACTCCAGTCCCAAATGAGGCTTAACTAGTTCTCTAGACGGATGCATGAGGCTATCCGCCATTAAAATATTCGTCGGTTCGACAACCGGTCGCTTTCCGGTCAAGTTGTGCACTTTTTGCCAGTATGACCGGAAACGATGTCTTTTATGTATTCCTGCTATTCTCATATTGTTTAGGGTGTTCAACATTGTTTTGTTAAAATTTTTGAATCCGGAAAATACCAAATTGATGTTGCGGACAAACTGAAACAGTCGCCTTTTTGGTCGAAACGGACAATTTTGCAATTTATGCATTATACTGGAAAGTTATGTATTTTTGAAATAGGTGTTCCCACATTAGTGTTTTCATATATATATGGACTCAATTATGGCATTAGCATGCCGTTATTTGTTGTTCTGTTTCATTTTAGCGGTTTTTGCTGCATGAATAGTGCGCTCAACACTTTCTACCAACACTTTTAGGGCATTGTTTGGTTTGTTTTGCGTCGTAACGAAAACCGGTATATGTTATGATCCGATTTACTTGTCCTAATACTTATAATACGATGTACGACTCAGTTATGTAATCAAATTACGATATAATGCATGAGATCATGTGCTCAAAATAGTGATTAGATTGTACGGAATTACCGTTATTTGCCATTTGTCACATTTTGTGTCCATAAAGAATATTTAGATCGGATAGGCAGAAAATAAGACATCCATTGGGTCCAGAATACGAATATCTTCGTTAGAATCAGATTTGATCACTGCTTCTCCTTTTCCCATCATAGAACCATTTCTTGAAGTTTGTGAGCATCACAGGTTGTTCTGGAGGGATTTTGACTCTAGTTTCAACTTTAGCAGGATCAGTAACCAAAGTGACCACTCCCTTTCAGTAATGGGATCTTTCGTTGTCTTTGATACCCTTCTATGAGGGTGTGTGGCTTGAACATGGTAAACCCTCGATTGCATTCTCTTGAGATCAATCTTTCAAAATTAGCCCCAACACTGTTGTTGGTCGAGTTTATCATGTCTAACCTTCCAAGTTCACAGATATCCCACCAAGGAAGGCTTTCCATGTTGCTCCAGATTTAAGTGTTGAAGACTCCACCCCGTCTTTTCACGATGAACATCCCTTTCAGATTACACTACTTCCAGCTAATTATCTTGTCAGTAACTTCTGTCTTTTCCACTGTGACAACTTGATAAAAGTCTGGAAGTTTTTCTCTTTCTTTTCTGAACCATTCTGAATGTATTGGGTTCAATTCATCACCGTCCTCAGTTTCATACAAAATATCTTCCTCCAACCCCCATTCAACGAAACGTGCCGGCATCTCATCTATATCCACCTCCTCTTCCTCACTTTCATCTTCTTCGGTAACATTCATCGCAGATTCCAAGCGTCTCTTCTTTTTCTTGGCTTCCTCAGCCTTACGCTTGTCTTCATCAACGTTAAACTTCTCGTAATCAAAGATATCTATAGCTGAGAACATTGGTTGTATATCTGCTTTGGCACATAGTTCTCTTATCATTCTGTACATCTTCTCTATACCATCTTACTGAAATCTGACAAATCTTGTTGTTCCTTGACATATGCATGAAGCTCCTTGTTTTTCTTTCACTGCTCTCTCAGCTTTTCACGGATCACATTAGTGTTGCTCACTGATGCTTCAGAAAGCATTTTCTTGAGCAGGACATGTCCTGATGTCTTTTGACAATTTATCATAAAGTTGCTGAATTGGACGTGGTCTTCGTGGAACTTGCTGAGGTAGTTGCTTTGTTTGTGCACTTTTTGAAGACCTTTCCCCTGTTTTCTTCCGTTTCTGGGGAGGTAACCTGCTAGGGGCTTCTGGATTCTATCAATATAATTGTTCTTGTTCAGTAGTGACCGTCATTGGCGTTTCAGATTCCATCATCTCTCGTCTCTTTCTTTTCGCTTCTCTCTTTTCTCTTTCTTCTGCCTCATGTATGGCACGTAGGATTTTCGGTATGCTCAGTGTATTCTCCAGTGCCACCAGCCCAAAGCTACTTTCCATCAGGCATTCTTGAGACGGAGTGTCTTTCTTTTTCTTAGACGAATCCCCCTCCTTTGCAATTTGTTTACCTTTATTGTTTCTTATCAGCTGCTCAGTTTCCTCCTCTTTTTCATCGGCTTCCTCTTCCACGCTGTCTGTCTTTTCCTTTTAACACGTTCTCTATATTTTTCGTACGCAGCTTTTACTAGAGGAAATCTCTCCTCTCTATACATCCACTAGTATAGCATCACCCACTCTTGAGTTTTCAGTTCCATGATTTGTCGGCCAGTCGGCAACTGAAATTTGTATGTGCCATTGTCGTGTGGAAGATTTGGATGTTGATCATTAATGAGAAGCTGAACAACACGAGGATACATGGCCCATGTAGAGGAGTTTGCGTTGTCGACCATGCAGTAGAAGATCAGACCCGAGATGTTGAATGGTTGCCTGGTGCATAGATTGAGCATAGCAGCTGACCATTCTAGGTTCAAACCATCATAGCAAACACATGAATAATAATCTCCAATCCTTTGTGAGACCTTTCCGCTTAATCTCATTCTTTTCTCTTGAAGTCTACGACATATCTCATTCCTTTGAAACCATCCCAGAATATCATCTTTCTTTACTCTGAATGGGTCTTTGTGATCATCTCCAAGACTGAGCACTCTTCGCACATTGTCTTCCGTTACAGTGACTTTCTTATTTCACACGGTAGCGTGATCCTTTTGACTTCATTGACGGTTGAAACTTTGGCTATTTTCCAAATTATTCAATGTGAATGTTTTATATAATAGGATCAGCTTGGACATATTGCTTGAGTTTATCCATTCTGCCATGTCTTCAAAACATTTTGGTGGTGGTTGTATCTTGCACACTTGATTGTGCTTCGTGTTTTGTTCCAGATAATTTCCTTCACCGTTTCTGAAAATATGGAAACAAGCCAAGGTAGATCTAAGTTACGAAACACAGCCGTCAGACAGTTAAGATATATACAAGACTATATAGAATTATTTATAAAATCTTAATAAATATTTAAAAAAATAATTAAAAAATCTTTATAAAAAGGTAATAATTTCGCTCGTATATCCGCTGATAACTACTCCAGATTCATCAACTATTTACGCCGAACATGTGATTTATATACACGAGACAAGATTATATATTAGCTGGTTGTAGCTTATTTACGCTGATAATATGTCACGTATTTAAGTCTTGTTTCGAGAAAGCAGCCAGCGTAGATGCTTATCTACGTGGTTGACCGGCGTATTTGCCAAATACGCTGGTTGCTTGAACTCGCGTTCAAGACTTAAATGCGCAATCACTTGTCTTCTTTGTAAATACGCCATCATTCATCATAAATACGCTGCATTCATCTTAAATACGATGGCTTCAAAAGTTTCTTGATAAACCCATAAACCCACTTTGAACACTGATTTAATCAAATTCATTGATTGTATCGGTTTTGAACATGGTTTCCGATGATTAAATAATAACAATCAATATACAAACAAAGAAATCATACCGAAATCGAATCACAGAGTAATCGGCCTTAGAGTTTTGATGATGTTTGAATTTGAAAGTTTTGAAAGATGGGTTTTGTGAAAAAGAAGATGTTTAAAACTCATGAATATATCTGATATATATATATATACACACAAAATTATCTTCCAGCGTATTTATTAAATACGCTGGAAAGGTAATTACGCCGCGTAAGTTGATTTTTGAGGTTTCTTCAAAGTTAAGAAGTTCAAAACCAAATACGCTCGAAAAACCTAAACTTTCTCGAAAAACGTGTCCATTTTAGCTAAAATAGTGCAAAAACCTAAAATGAGTTTAAGAAGAACGCAAATTTGCAATTAGAACCCCGAAAATCATTTTTAGAGCCACGAAGCTTCCTTTTTCACATATTTCCTTTTTATTCAAAATCTGTGACTTTCCTGCAAAAGATCATACTAGCAACACTTATCAGTTTGAAAAATAGTAGAAAATATTGAATAATCAAGGCACAAGAAAAAGTGTCAGTATGTTTGTCCCCTTAAATTCATGCACCCTTCTTTGAACTTGCTTTCAGTGAGCGTTTTATCATGTTGTGGTAATATTGATAAGAATTGCAATCCCCCCCCCCCTCAAGCAAGACTGTTAGAATGTTGGGCCCGTGAGTCCCACATCAGGACATACCCCGTGATCAAGGTATGCACAAAGATTCCTCATAGCAGGTGAGTATATTGACTTCATTCGTTTTGAATTTCAACGACAGACAATTGATCATCAGTCAGTACTTTCGTAAAACAGAGAGACCAATGTATAACGAGGGCTAAGGCAAATACCATAGAAGGTACGATTTAAGCACTTGAATGATTCTCAATGAGTGCTTCATCTGTGTAGAGTTTTAGCCACATTGGCTCTTCTATAAAGATATCATAATTGTGTCTAGGTCACATATATCTGGATGCAGCAGAAGAGCAATTATGATATCCCCGAATGATTAGTCAATATAAAGACCCAAAATCTTGGACTTGGCAATCTATCAACGTAAGATTTAAGATCATTAAGCCATATGCCGCAACGTGTTACCCGCAAGTTGCACAACATTGTGGGTATCCAAATTCTTGTGTAAGCTAACTTTTGTCGCCTACTCGCAGTTTACTCGATGGTATTGTTGAATCTACTGGCACGTTGTTGCTTGGCACCTCGATCGATTTTCCTTGTTTAAAATCTTGATTTTTACTGTTTTAAGAACAAAAAGGGTGTCAGAAGTTTTCTATCATTCTATAAGCAGGTGTCAATCGAAAGATCAAATCGTCAAAAATATGCTTCTTTTCTGGAAATCTTCCCCCTAAAATTTTATTTTCGAAAGTCCAGTGCTTGAAAATGAAATTTTAATGTTGCAGAAAATCTTTTTGTTGGGCACAGTTTTAAGAGACATATTTATTATGAAAAGGCAGCATATTATTTTTTTATTTTTTAAACAATTATGAACATGTAATTTATTTCCACTCAAGGAAATTGATCATCTCCAATCAGGTTACCAACTAGTTGAAATGGGTTTTGTCGAAGGCTTTCGTGAAAATATCAGCTTTTTGTTGCATAGTATCCACAGGAAACACTTGAATGTATCCTTTCTCATACGCATCTTTGATCGCATGCATGCGAATTTCGATGTGCTTTGTTCTGGATTGGTGGATAGGATTCTTCACAATTCCTAGACACGTTTTGTAGTCGATGAATATCGAGTCTTCATGATGTTGATTCCGTAATCCAGCAACTGATTTTGTATCCAAAGAAATTGTGAGCAGCAACTGTAAGCTGCCATATATTCAGGCTTGAGCAGTAGAGTGGAAACTGCCGTCTGCTTCTTGCTTTGCCACGATATGAGACGATTTCCTAAGAATTGACAGCCTCCTGAAACTGACTTTCTGCCAACCTTGCAACCTGGATGATCACTATCAGAATAAGCAATAAATAAATTACTATCTTTAGGATACCACAGTCCGAGCTTGGGTGTTCCTTTCAGATAGCGAAAAATTCGTTTGACAGCAGCTTCATGAGATTCTTTTGGATTTATCTGAAATCGTGCACAGATGCAAACAGCACACATAATGTCAGGCCTACTTGCGGTGAGATACATCAACCCAGCCAATCATCGAGCGAAGAAAGACTTGTTCACTGGTTTTCCTTGAAGATCAGATGTGAGTTCTGCCTGAGCTGCAAATGGTGTGCTGGTGGTTTTGTAGTCATTTATGCATATACTTACGAGAAAATCCCTGATGTATTTTTCCTGATGAATGAGGATACCGTCTTCTCTCTGCTTCACCTCCAATCCCAAGAAAACTGTGAGTTCTCCCATCATGCTCATTTCGAACTTTGCCTTCATAACCTTCTTGAACTCCTTGCATAGGGCCTCATCGGTCGACCCAAAAATAATATCATCTACATACATTCTGCACCGGCATCACATTATCTCTGATTCTTTTCGTGAAGAGAGTTATATCGATTTTACCTCTTGTGTACCCACATTCTAAAAGATATGTCGACAAAGTCTCATACCAGGCTCGAGGAGCATGATGAAGACCATAGAGAGCTTGTCAAGCTTATAGTATCATGTAGGAAAGTGTGGATCTTCAAATTAGAGGCTGGCAAACATAGACTTCTTCCTTCACCTTCCCATATAGAAACACACTCTTTACATCCATCTAAAACACTTGAAGTTTTTGTACGAAGCATATGCTAAGAATATTCTAATAGCTTCCAAACGTGCTACCGAAACAAAAACTTCCTCATAATTTTACAAAAATAAAAGTCTTAATATGTCATATTGTACACATTTTTTATACAAGTAGTCCATGATATGATTAAAATGCTGGTAAATACATTTTTAGGAAAATTATAACATTCATGCTTTAGCTAAAGTCATGACTTTAACCAAAGCATGATCAACTGTTCCATACAACATTTGGAGTATCCTCACACATCAAGATTCATACACCCTCCAAGATCTCCTAACACACTCTAAATTTTTATATTATACATAGTGGTATACTAAGTGTATTTAAGGAGGGGTAAACTTTCGCATGGGACAAAGTCTGGAGTAGCCACACGTGTAGAGTAAGTATAAATGTAGATTGGATGTGTAAGAGTTTTCTTTAAATAAAATTCTTATTTTGATGAGAAAAAATGGAGTCATAAAGTATTACTACATTCAACATATGGTGAATGTATCTACAAAGCCATGTCTCAAGGGCAAGCATCACACACATTACTTGGTTTTAGGGTATGTGTAACGCACACTATCCTTAAGAATGGTTTTTAGCGAAGTTATTGTCCAAAAAACCCACCTATGTGAAGGGGCCAAGGATAAATTTAAGACATGCAATATACACCCTCAAAGACTTCTTGATCCCATATTTATGAATCTATAGTTATTAACTTAATCGACATAGTTTACATATAAGTCTCATGGCCTCAAGTCTAACCTAAAGTATTTCTTTCCCTTGCATATCATGAAGCATTTAACCTATTCCACATTAAGATGGAAAACACCCCAGACTGGGAATTTTATTTGTGACACCAATTGGACCACTTAAAACAACCCTTAGATGACAAACAAGGTCCATAAGTCCGTGATAGTTGGTAAAGGACAAATGTAAGTGACATACGCAACAATAACATGGCATGCCATATAACTAAGGGTTAACTAACAACCTTCCATCTCCTCTTATGAGAAGAAAAATTGGTACTAAGGCCATACCACAATCTTGATGTAAGTCAAATATCGTTAAAGCACATTTTGAATCAATCACAACCCCCCCCCCAGAGCTAAACAATCTCTCTTGTGAGATATGCCAAGAGTAAGTCTTTGAAGCTCCAGCCAAATCCACAACACAAAATCTTCTATAAATAACTTAGTTGACGTATTCAACAGTATACACAAAAAGTGAATCCTTCACACCATTTACAAGTGCCATGGATGATTACAAAATTCATAACAATATCAAGTTACCAAAGAACTTGCAAAAATATGTCAGTGTGTCTAATCTTGAAACCAATTCACTGTTTGCAGACCACATGGTTAATGCATTTGCCGCTAATTGCAACCTATATTTCATCTTATTTGTCTAGCAATATGCTACCAAGACCTCCCTTGGAGATTCAAGCATTTACAAGTGTGGAAACAAGTATTTTAAGTATTGAGTAGCATTACTCTAGACGTCTAACCAAAACGGGTTTACTATACTTGAGACTCTTTAATGAAAGAACATTTACAACCCCATAGTTAATAATTAGGCCCCACACCCTTTTCATTTTCAAACCCACATCTTGCTCAAATCTGACCACCATTGCCCACATAGAAATTGCTCGATTACTTTATGTCAAAGTGCTTTCAGTTGACTAAAAGTAACCATTTACATTCACCAATCAATCTGTATTTTTTTAGTACTTTAAAACTCCCTAAATTTGATCCATCCTAATCACAATAGGCAAAGATCTTAGATTACATTTTATATCAAGTTACTAAAGAACTTGCAAAAGTATCGCATGTCTAATCTTGAAACTAATTCACCATTTGTACGACCAGATGATTAATGAATATGTCACCAGTTGCAACCTATATGTTAGGAAAACAAGGTTTAAGAAAAGATTATAGAATGATTAAAATCCTAAATGATGCCTTGTGTTGATAATGTCTTGAATTTGTAACTAATGGTAATGGTTGTCAATTAATGATGTGCATATATATATGCATGTCCCTTAACACTTAATGATTCACAAAGCATTAAGATCACCATACACAAGACTCATTATGTGCAAACATCAACAAGAATCAAATGATGAATCAAGACTACAGTGATCAAGATTTGAGAAATAAAAATACAACTTATCAAGTGCAATAAATCACTAAGTGCAACATATTGTTAAATGTAAAGATGAAAGACCAAAGCAATATGTGATGAAGACTTAATGAATACAAAGTTCAAGAATGAATGATCATCTAAAAAAATTAAGTTACATACATTATGAAATTGAATGGGGATTAGAGAGAAAATTGATTAAACCTTAATTACAAGATAAAAAAATTAAATTTTTATAATCTTTACTAGATAACTCTAAATTGAACTAAACAAGTTGATAATTAATTGGTGGGACTTTGAGATTTGAAAATGGAATAGTATAAGTTGGTTTCTCTCCATTTGTGGGATGTAATCATGGGAGAGATAAAGTGTTACTATAAATAAAAAACAACTATGCTTTACCAAACCACCACCATTCTTTGAAAATAAACATCTTTGTTGAAAGATGTCAAAGGGTTGATTTGAGAATTGAAAAATCAGAGGTATGGGTGTGAAAAAGGTGTTGGGGGAGGGGGGAGGAAGGTCATAGTCATTATACAGCGTGTCAACGTTCTAGATTCAAAAGAAGCTAAAAGACAAAATATGGGCATTCCACGGTCGATCCATCGACTGTGGGATCAACCATGGATTATTCAAAGTTATTCTTTATTTTTGTGTATTACCTATAAATACAAGTTTTTCCAAACCTTTTTCACTTACCCATTTGCTCATAATACTTTCAAATACACATATAATTAATATAGTGATTCCTTTTTTAGTCCATGAGTTATGAGTTTTGGTGCGGTTAACTACTTGAGTCCAAAACCAAAATTTTAACTATCTGAGCACCTGATTATGAATTTGTAACTATTTGGGTCCAAATTTGTAACGCCAATAACCAAGTCTGTTAACTTTTTTTCGAAAAGACTAAAACGGCTCTATATAATAATAAATAATATTTAAATATAATTTATATTCTCTTTCTCCTCTACACAAACACACATTTGATACTCTCTCTCTCTCTACACATACACACGAACACAACATACGTGGATCTGATAATGGTGATGTATTTTTGCCTATGAAGGGTTATCGCAGGTGATTGGTTGTAGGGTGATGGTGGTGGAGTGAAGTACAAGGTTGTTACGGGGTGATGGTTTCTACAACGCTGAGGCACGATGGTGGTTGTGGTGGGAGGTGGGTGGTTGTGGTGGTTCCAGGGGGTTGAAAATGATGGTGCTATAATGGGGTGGTGAGGTAAGGGTGGTGAGGTGGGGGTGGTGCAGTGGTGGTAGGTGGGTGTTTGTGGTGGTGGCAATAGGTGATTAAAGATGGTGGTGATACAGTTGAGGTGGTGTGGTGGTGTTGGTGAGATCGGGGTGGTGTGGTGGTGTGGTGGTGGAGGTGTAGTGGTGGTAGGTGGGTGGTTATGGTAGTGGTAGGGGGTTGAAGATGGTGGTGGTACAATAGGGGTGGTGAGGTGGGTGCGATGGTGGAAGTGCGGTGGTAGTGGTGAAGATGAAGGAGAGTAGAGAATGAAAATATAGAGAGAGAAAAAGGTTTGTGTGTGTGAGTGAATGTGTGTGTATACAATAAAAATGGGTAAAAGTATTTTGTAAGTATCTGCGTATTAAAGGGTTATACCTAGGTTAAAATTACTGAAATACTCTCTTGTACTTAAGTAATTTATTGGATGGAGTTACAAATTTGGATTCAAATAGTTATATATTTAAAAAATCATGTGTTGAAATAATTAAAAATTTTGGTTTTGGACTCAAGTACTTTAAACCACAAAAACTTAGGAACTAAAGAAGGAATGTACTATAATTAATATCTCTCTGGTTCCTTTGAAATTTACACCCAATCAATGAGAGATTGAGGATCAAAGATTAAGAGCAAAAAGAAGAAGTTGTGGTTCAATTAATATATTCAAATCTTGTATTCGTGAGTTTATCACTAACATTGAGTGACGCATTTGTACGGGGTCTCATCATTGGTTGGTGATCGTTGTAAAAAACTACTGGGAAGATAGTGTTAGGACATTGTTTACAATTGTGATAGGGTGGTGTTGAAGACGCATAAAGTTAGTTACTTGGTGGAGCTAGTGAATAAGGTGATCACTGTCTTGGACTAGTGAAAAAATGTAATGACTCACTATAGTGATAATAGGTTGAAGAAGGTGATCACTACCTTCGATTAGTGAAAGAGTTTTAACGGGTGGTTTCATTCGTCTAAGCGAGGGTTTTTAATGGATAAATGCTCTATTTAGAGATGGTTTTTTTTAAATGGTTGCTTTCCTTCCACTTGAACCTCTCTAAATCGGTTTTGTCATTCTATCCCTTACCTTTGCATTCACTATTTATTTATATGTTGGGTTTCAAACAAGTTTAAACCAATCAAATTTATGGTTAATTGAAGAAAGATTTACGAAAACCTATTCGCACTCTAGTTTTCTACACTAAATATAATCTTATTTCTTCATTGATATGCTACTATATTTCCCTTGGTGGTTCAAGCATTTACAATCGTGGAAAGTGTTAGGACGTTTTGAGACCGTTGATATTTGAGTTATATAGTTTGTAGCTTGATTGTAATAGTTAGTAAAACTATAAGGGCTAAAGTTTATTTTTGGTACTTTACCTGTAGCCGCGTATTTAAAGTCCCAGCGTATTAAAAATACGCTGGGTAGTCAATGTGTATATATTGGTGATCAATGAAAAAACCCAAGTCCAAGGTTCTTGGACAAATTTTGGTGATTTCTTTTGTGTTGTGGTTGTTGTTCTTGTGCTAAATCCGAACATCCAGGTGCATTTAGTGATTATATCTTTTGGGATTCCATATACAACACTTGTTGTTTGATCCATACAACAATCTTCATCTTTTGGTTTTTCTTAACTTTTACACATTCAAACAACTAATCTATAGTTGTTTAGGTGATAACAATTAAACCACCGTGATCCAAATCTGTTTTGGACTCACAATTTGGTATCAGAGCCTTTGTGCTCTAGATTGTTTAAGTTTTGTTAAGATTCTTCAAGTTTTGAAGGTTTTTCAAAAGTTTTCAAAGTTTCAAGGTTTTTCAAATTTTTGGACTTAAAATGGCTTGAACTGGTGTGTTTAATATTGGGTTGTTGTAGATCAGTGTTGGGTAAACATTTGGGTCATTTTGGTACAAAGAAACATGGATTTTGAGCATTTTTTGGTGATTAGAGGGTTTTTGTTCGTACTTAAACCCTGTTGGGCATATTTAATTTTAAAGTTAGCGTAGATAAATTGAATATAGCGTTTTTAACTTAAAGATCGCGTAATTCACAAATACGCCGGCAATATACAAGTGCATTTGTTGATTCTAAGCGAAATAGTGTCAGCTTAACTAATCGAGGCGACTTCGAAGTCATTGATAAAAATCCTCAACGATTTTTTCACGGTGATCGGCGTATTTAGCCAAACTCGTGTTTTTTTTGTGTGTTTCCAGCGGATTTAGCTATTGTCGCAGGTTCTTAAAGCCAAGCACCATCAACGGAATTACTATACTCAGCGTATTTGCTCTCTGATCTCACAAATTCTAGCGTAATTAATCCAAGATCAAGATTTTGAACTTGAAATCAACCAAAATGTCACTCAATCAACTTAGTCCGATAGCCCAAGCCAAATTGGAGACATGAACTACTACTGGACCTCCTAAGTTGAAAGGATCTGAAGACTTCAGTAGTTGGAAGAATCGAATCAAAGCTTTCTTTGAGTATACGGACTATACTTGATGGATGTCTGTCACTGTAGAACCGCATGTTCCTATGGTAATTCGCGACGATGTTCGAACAATCAACGAAATCCTTCAACCTTCACTAAGGAGGACAGGACTCTCATCCAACGCGATCGTAGGGCTCACGCTACTCTAAAAATGGCTCTATCCAAAGATGACAAAAACCTATTTGAGGAATACACTTCAGCTCACGAACTATGTTTGGCCCTTATTGATCACTGTGTAGCGAACTAAGAGTTGATGGATAACAAGAGAGATATATTCAGAAAGAATACGATATGTTCGGAGTGTTCGAGCTGAAAGCTTGTCAGATCATATTAGTCGATTCTTGAACGTGCTAACAAAAATGAAGAAAGTTGGCAATCCCATTGCCAACTATGCCTCTATCAAGAAACTTTTGGACTATCTTCCAAAAGAATGGAGCTTATAATACGTGATGATCAAAAGAACCTTCTTGACCAGCACTATTCCTGTCACTCTTTCAGAACTGATCAATACACTGAAGGCCTTTGAAATGGATGTGCTCAAGAGAGAAATGAATCAAGTAGGATACTCTCAGAAATCTACTCAATCTACTGATGCTACTTTCTGTTCCCAAAAACATGGCATTCCTTGCCCCCATAACCTCCTATGGTACAAGTTCTCAAAGTGCTAACGCATCTTACCTTAACGCTTCCGCAAGCTCTGCAAAGGCTCTATAATCTAACGAGAAGACCATTGTGGTCGGTGATGCTCAAGCGCTCAAGATATCCACTAAACATGTTGCATTGTTTAACACCTTCCTGAGTAGCTTGAAGCTCTCATCTCAGGTGAGCTGAAAAGAGATTTTCTCACTGCTGAAGACATGTATCAGGTAGATCCAGATGATATGGAGGAAATGGACTTGAAGTGACAAATGGCTATGATTACCCTCCGACTCAAGAAGTTTCAAGACAAAACGGGAAAAAGATTGGCACTGGGAAAAGCCGGTTTTGACAAGTCCAAGCTAAGATGCTAAAACTGCAAGAATCTGGGTCACTTCAAGAAGAGTGCCCGCTATTGAAAAACAAAAATGTTGAAGTTGTTCCGACAAGAAGGCCAATAGCTATCGAGGGAATGAGAATGTTGATGATAACACCCCAAAGGCATTGGTGGTGGAAGATTATGACTGGGCAGAAGAAATTGCTGAGGCAAAGGAAGAAGTCAACAAAGCTCTCATGGCTAAAATCTCTACCGCATCTGTCTCGTCTTCATCAAACTGCATTGAGAAGCAAGCTGCAAGAATTCCTAAGGGCAACAAAGGTTTGAAAAGCATAATCGCTCCTATTGAACCGTCTACAGAAAAGGAAAAGAAGGAAGCTGAGAAGACTGAATCAAAGAAGACTGTCCAATGAGCAACTAGCAACGTCATGAATGAGAAAGCTGGAACTTCTGCAGCCGCCATGAAAGCTGAATTTGCAAAAGACAAAGAGGATAAGGATTTGGTAAACAGCATACCGTATGAATTTAAAGCAAAACTATGTTCCCAACCATGTTTGAACGTCGTGGCACATTAAAAATCACTCAACTATGACCTGATTAGAGAAAAAGAAAAGGTTTTGAAATTTAACAAAGAACTAAAGAAAACAAAGCTGCATATCAGAGAAAGTTGAACTCAACTTTGGCTGAGATGTAGACATTGAAAGAATTCATTTTTAGAAAAGATTTTATCATTAATGATCTAACTGAAAGATTAGAAAAATCTCAAAATGAAAATAAAAACTGCAAATCACAATTGATAAATGGAAAGTTAGTCAGAAGGCACTGGTTGATATTGAAAATTGGCAATGACCGACATTCGTGAAGGATGGGACTGGATACAAGGATAAGCTCGGAAACGAAAGAAAAATCTTTCCTCCTCCGCACAGCAAAAACTATGTACCTATGCCATCACCTCATCCTAATAATGACTTAATTGATAAACTGATATGTTTGCTCAAAATATCTTTTACAAAAATGAAAATAATACTAACATTTCTGAAAGTAATGCAGATATGTTTGAGCGTAAAGAAGATGTGTGCGATAAGGATGATGACTCTGGAGGATCGAAAATAGGAATAGGATACGCAAGCGATAGTTATTCCACTGTTAACTGGTTTTCCTGGAACTGTAACAAAAAAAACAGTACTTCTATTCGGGATAACTGTAATAGTTTGACTAGGATGGATGGCTGTAATGGTTGTCTACCTAAATTTAATATCAGGATGACAGTAATGGCCAGGTGCCTACATTTAAGACCACAACCACATGAATGCAGTAGTTGAAAGTCATGACCAAAATTATGCTTTTACTGATGAGAATGTTGTGCATGAATCTCATGTTTTTGTTCCAGAATTAAAGAAAAAACAGATTTGGAAAGTTCCTTACAGAGGAAATTCCCGAGTTTGTTTCATCATGTACGGGTACATCAGAGTGTGATGAAGAATCAACGCAAGTCTTCAATAGTGAAGACTTGAGCACAACAATTTTAGAAAGTGGTGAAGAAACGTCAAGCGAAGATCAGGAATATAACGATTCAAGTGAAAATCAAGAATCAACTTCATCATCATATAGCGAGATCGATGAAGACTGCATTAAGGATGAAAATCGTCTTGACAAGAAAGTGAAGAAAGTCAAAAGTTAAAGCTATGCTGCATCATCAGATAACGCTTCAAGCAGTTCTAAACTCTCATCACACACATCATCTTCACACGCGGCATCCACCAAAAAGAAAAGAGCAAATTGCAAGAAATGCTTTTGTTGTGGTCATTTATGACATACTGCGAAACATTGCAAAAGCAAGAAATTTTCTAAACCTAAACAAGATCTTGTCAAAAGTTTCACCAAGCAATTTGATAACTTTAGAAAATCAGTCAAATGCATAGTTAATTCACAATGTTTTTGGAAAAGAAAGAAAATATTCTTGTTCAAAATCACAATAGATTAAACTTGAAACAAGTGTGGGTTCCGAAAACTAACTAACTTGTACATATTTTTGTTTATTGTTGTATAACAAAATAAATTGCAAAAATGACTTCGAATGCTCATGGAATGCATTTGGCATGTGGACAGTGGAAGCTCAAGGCATATGACCGGATTGAAGAAACTCCTGAAGAACTTTTGAATCATCGATGGCGATTTCGTATCTTTTGCTGGAGATGAAAAGGGAGGGAAAATTGTTGGAATGGGAGACGTCGTATCTGAAGCTCTTACATTGGAGAACGTCAATTACGTACCAGAATTGTGTTACAATCTCATGAGCCTATCACAAGTCTGCGACAAAGAAATTTCAGTGCTGTTCAACGACGTGGAATGCCTATTTCTGAAGCTCGAATACTCCGTTCCTGCTGAAATGATTATGCTCGCAGCTCCTCATCAAAACAACACCTATGTTCTTAATATGAAAAATGCAAAATCCAATGAGCATATGACGTGTCTAATCTCAAAAGCTTCAAAATCGGAATCACTCCTTTGGCATAGGCGGTTGGGGCATGTGAACTTCAAAAATATGAATAAACTTTCCAAGTTAAATTTAGTGAGAGGTTTACCTATAAAAGAATTTCCATTTTCAGAAAAATGTATCGCATGCGCCCAAGGCAAGCAACACAAAAAGCCGCACAAATCTAAAGTAGGGAATACGATATCGCTCCATTTCAATTATTGCATATGGATCTTTTCGGTCCTATTGGTGTTAAAAGTCTAGCTAAAAGATCCTATTGCTTGGTAATTACAGATGACTTCTTCTGATTTTCATGGGTGTATTTTCTTGAAGCCAAAAGCGAGACCGCCTCCACTCTCAAGAACTTCATTCCCATGATTGAAAATGTGATCAAGCTGAAGGTCAAATCAGTCAGAAGTGACAATGGATCGGAATTCAAAAATCAGACGTTTATCTCCTTCTGCGAAGAAAAGGGAATACGCCTTCAGTACAATTCAGCCAGAACTCCTCAGCAAAACGACGTAGCACAACAGAAGAATAGAACACTCATTGAAGCTGCTCGAACTATGTTCGTAGATTCTAAGCTTCCTGTAATCTTCTGGTCAGAAGCAGTCAACACAGCATGCTATGTTTTGAATCAAGTTCTCATCATTAAACCTCATGGAAAACAATCTACGAACTTTTTTTCAAAAGGAAGCCTCTGATAGATTTCTTTAGACCGTTTGGATCTTCCTGTACACTCCTCAACACTAAAGACAATCTTATCAAGTTTGAAGCAGTCGGTGATGTGTGCTACTTCATGGGTTACTCATCTACTCTAAAGGCGTATCGTGTCTACAACTAACGAATCAAGATGGTGCTTGAATCATACTACGTCGACTTTGATGAACCACTCACTGAAACTGGACTTGCAGAAACAACCCTAATAGAACAACTGTTTGATCCTTCAGACATTGGTTTCACACCATTCACAACTAGATTCACTCCAGTTTCACCCGATCCAATACACTTCGGCTGAGAATGCATCTGCATATGATACTTCTTCTTCACAGTCGAATGTGGATGAACCTCCTGAAGAAGATGAGCCTCCAATTATCTACATCGACGAACACTTCACCAATCTACCTCAACAAATTGAGACTCACACCAGAGCAGGTTACAAGACAAATCAAAATCATCCAATTGAGAATGTCATTAGTCCTGTGGAAGATGGAGTTCAAACTCATGGACAAACATATACCATCAACAAAGGATTATATGCTACTTTTCTTTCACAATACATGCCAAGTGACATTGAAGAAGCTATTCAAGATTCTAGCTAGGTGCAGGCTATGCAGGAAGAGTTATCTCAGTTTCATAAGCTCAAAGTTTGGGAACTCGTTGATCTGCCAGATGGAAAGTATCCCATTGGCACCAAGTGGGTATTCCATAAAAAATGGATGATCGTGGTGTAGTCATCAAGAACAAGGCAAGATTGGTAGTTCAAGGCTTTCGACAGGAGGAAGGGATTGATTATGAGGAAGTTTTTTGCTCCAGTAGCATGTTTGGAAGCAATTAGAATATTTTTAGCACATGCTTCGTACAAAAACTTCAAGGTGTTTCAAATGGATGTAAAGAGTGCGTTTCTATATGGGAAGGTGAAAAAAGAAGTGTATGTTTGCCAGCCTCCGGGATTTGAAGATCCACATTTTCCTAAACAACACTGTAAGCTTGACAAAGCTCTCTATGGTCTTCATCAAGCTCCTTGAGCCTGGTATGAGGCTTTGTCGACATATCTTTTGGAATGTGGATACATAAGAGGTAAAATCGACATGACTCTCTTCACGAAAAGGAACAAATATAATGTGATGCTGGTTCAGATTTATGTAGACGATATTATTTTTGGGTCAACTGATGAGGCTCTATGCAAGGAGTTCAGGAAGGTTATGAAGGCAAAGTTCGAAATGAGCATGAACGGAGAACTCACATTTTTCTTGGGTTTGGAGGTGAAGCAAAGAGAAGATGGTATCCTCATTCATCAAGCAAAGTACATCAGGGATATTCTAGCAAAGTACAGCATGAACGACTGCAAAACTGCCAACACACCGTTTGCAGCTCAAACGGAACTCACACCTGGTCTTCAAGGAAAACTGGTGAACAAGTCCTTCTATCACTTGATGATAGGCTCGGTGATGTATCTAACCGCAAGTAGGCCTGACATTATGTGGGTTGTTCGCATCTATGCACGATTTCAGACAAATCCAAAAGAATCTCATGAAGCTGCTGTCAAACGAATTTTTCGCTATCTGAAAGGAACACCCAAGCTCGGACTGTGGTATCCTAAAGATAGTAATTTTGATTTAATTGCTTATTCTGACAGTGATCATGCAGGTTGTAAGGTTGACAGAAAGTCAGTTTCAGGAGGTTGTCAATTCTTAGGAAATCATCTCATATCGTGGCAAAGCAAGAAGCAGACAACAGTTTCCACGTCTACTACTCAAGCTGAATATACGACAGCTTACAGGTGCTACTCACAATTTCTTTGGATACAAAATCAGTTGCTGGATTACGGAATGAGGCGTGTCTAGGAATTGTGAATAATCCAATCCACCACTCCAGATCAAAGCACATCGAAATTCGCATTCATGAAACAAGAGATGCATACGAGAAAGGATACATTTAAGTGGTGCCTATGGATACTATGCAACAGAAAGCAGATATTTTCACGAAAGCCTTTAACAAAACCCATTTCAACCAGTTGGTAACCTGGTTGGAAATGATCAATTTCCTTAAGTGGAAATAATTTGTGTCTTCATAACCGTTTAAAAAAAACTGCCTTTTCATAATAAATAAATATCTTAAAACTGTGCCCAACAAAAAGATTTTCTGCAACAGTAAAATTTCATTTTCAAGCACTGGACTGTCACACCCCGACCCGCAGTGGAAAAGGTGACCGGGGCATGATTGGGTTTTCATCAAAGCTCATGACATTTATTATCAGGTTTCATATTTATTATTTCAATTTAAAAGAGATCATACAATCATATCAAACAAATACAACATGTTCTATTCATCCTTCTAAACTTCATTATTTTTCTTCTAAGGCAATTTCCTATGTTTTCCATGCTTCATCCTGTTCACCTGTATCATATTTAAAAATGATTTTTGGATCAACAAAAAGTTGGCGAGTGAACCTTGTTAGAAAACATTTATTATTTATTTCTGGTTGTATTTAATATGGAAAAATCGTGCAATATTCATATATGAACAAATGTAAATAAACATACAATAACAACAATTAGCATACAATAACAAACCACAAGAAACAATAACATACATTAACAAACAATTAGCATACAATATCAAACCACAACAAACAATAACATACATTAACAAACCAACAGCATACAATAACATATCAACTTGCATGAATATATAACATGAATGAAACTGTGCGATCAAGGCTCAATCAAACGGAGCCGATCGTATTGCATGTACTGAAAATGATAAATGTCTGTGCGATCAAGGCTCAATCAAACGGAGCCGATCGTATTGCATGTACTGAAAATGATAAATGTCTGTGCGATCAAGGCTCAATCAAACGGAGCCGATCGTATGTTGGCACGCCAGGTTCACGCTCATAATGTAATGGGGAACATGCTCAACGCTCATAATGTAATGGGGAGCGGCGGCCTATGAAATTGCATGTACTGAAATAATAAATTAAATCTAAACAATAACCACACAAACAGTTTATACAAGCTGATACACATTTATTCATGATATGATGTATGCACCATGATTTAAATATAATAAATAGTAAGACACATGATACACCCCAAAACGTGATTTAAACAGGGAATTTGTAGAGATTCACTCACATTGGGTGCGTTCGGTGAATGATGATGAATGCGCACGAGTTTAGAGGATTGATCGTCGAGGAATAACTAACCTAATTAATAATGAAAAGTAAGGTAAATAAATGGATTTTATTAACAACTTTAATAGGATTTTTGGATATATTTTTGTGAGTTTTAGGCTATTTTCTAACTTTAAAAATGTTATTTTTAAGTATTTTTAATTGATTTTTAAATAAAATAAATAAATAAAAATAATTAAAAAAATGTTGACTTTTTGACCGTTGACTTGTTGACCGTTGACCGGTTTTATTGAGTAAGTGTATCCGCCGGGTGAGGCTCGAACCCGAGACCTCCCGTTCGCGTGCACGCAGCTCTACCAACTGAGCTACGTGTCTAACCCGAAATAATTCTGTTTTTAATTATATTTATATACTAACTCAGTTTATTCAAAATTCTTTTATTTTCAAAAATGTTTTAAATCATCGGACCGGTGTCGTCAACAGGTTTCGAACCCGGGACCTGAGACTTAATGTTACACACAGTCCACCACTGGACTGTGTGTCTAACTTGGTTTAAATACAGATTTTTATTATACTTAACATCTAACGGAGTTAACCCGGTTCAGTTTACAAAAAAAGGCATTTTATTACAGCGAATGAGGTTGGGACAGGAATCGAACTCGCGTCGTATGTGTATTTGTTCGCACACAGTCCACCGCTGGACTGTGTGTCTAACCCGTTTATAATACCGATTTTAAATAATCTTATAACATAACTACTTCGTCTTCTTCGTTCAAAACTCAGACAACGGTTATCTAACTGTTACTTGATTAATTCAGTTAATGAACAAGATGAACAATTGAAAAGTATTGAACCGAAGAGTTTGGGGAAAGAAAGTACCGAACAGATCGTCTTCTTCAGAAAATCCGACGAAGCTCGTCGGCTCTGTTTTGGAACCTTCGGTTGTTAGAATCAATTAACAGTTTGGAGGGATTAGATGTGAAATTGAACTAATGAGTAATGATTATCAGTATGTTTGAATGATCATACCGGTTAACAACGAGTTTTCGACAAATCCAGAAGTTTTCCGGTGAAAACAGAAAGTCCAGCAATGTCGTCTGTGGTTGATTCTGAGCGATGGGTTAATGTTAGTAAGGTTCTAACAATTGATTGAAACAATAAAGTCGAGGTATTTTACCGTTTTGAGTTGAGTCTCGGTTTTCCGGCGACTTGCAGAGAATTCCGGCGATGATCAGAAAGCAATTCCGACGACCAGAAAATAGAATAAACACAAAATTAGAAGCTCTGGGAATGAAATTGAATCGCGAGATGAGTGTTTTGTTGAAGTAATTTCAGAATGAAAGTTTTCGGTTATAAAAACCAAACATCACCTGAATTCAAGTTCATTAACGACTGAATTGATTTAAGATGTCGGTTTTATCGGTTATGATCAAGATTCCGCGAGCACTCAAACGTCTTGGTCGGTTTGAAAGCCGATATCGGTTTCAGTTGGTGAAACAGGTTGACTCTCAGTTGAACATATGATTTAATTGCTCCCCAGAACTTCACAAAAAGATCAAGTGGCGGAGCGGTTGTAGAGATGTGTGTTAATGCTTTGTAGGCTCTCGGCTGACCGGGTTCGAGTCCCGGCTTCAGCATATTGTTTTTAATTCACTATTTTTAATACATTTTCAAAAATAGATTTTATATTCTAATATACTTATTAATTATGTATCGTTTAAAATTAATTTGGGCATTAAATACGCAACGAAATTTTTAACTGGTTGCTCGGTTAATAAACGAAGCGGGTTTGGTAAATCCGGTTTTTGGCGGATGTTACAGTATCCCCTACTTTTGGAAATTTCGTCCCGAAATTTAAGTAGTGGCATATTTGTCTAGAAAGGATGGTGTTTTAATTTGACAATTACATACTTAGAAAAGAGTAAGAGTTTAAATTTTGTTTGAGGCGGTAACGTTCCTTGTAAGGGTTGAATACCCTGCTACAGGAATCGCTTTTTGTTGCCTAAAGTGTATGAATACGGAACATGGATACACAGAGTTGATTGACTAAGTATGATGTTATGCATATGAGTTTGGGTACGTTTGAAAGATTAGGTTATATCCTAAAACATAACTTTTACTACTAAACCTACATGGAACTTCTCATTACCGCCTGACAATGCCTCTGATCCTTTGACAAGAATACTTATATATAGGAAGTACCAGCGGCGTATCCACCATATTCTTGTCAAATTTTCATTGGTTTTATCAGTAAGTTATGATTGGTTCTATGATGTGACCCTAGAACATAAATAAACACAACAACCAATATCTGAGTCCTAATTCTGATGGCATACATGTTTGATTGATGACACAATCCAATTCCTTTAAAAGATAATATGAATGCTAAATCAGTGAGTATAACACAAACTTCAATCAAGACAATACCAAATCCTACATGGAACTTCTCATAACCGCATGATAATGCCTCTGATCCTTTGACAAGAATACTTATATATAGGAAGTACCAGCGGCGTATCCACCATATTCTCGTCAAATTTTCATTGGTTTTATCGGTAAGTTATGATTAGTCCTATGTGACTCTAAAACATAAACAAACACAACAACAAAAACTTGAGTCCTTGAATCTTGACAATACCTCTCTCGTTTGTTATGATGGAGAGGTTAGTCTATGTAGAAAATGGAACACAATCCAATTTCTTTAAATGATGAGTTGATATGAATGTTAAATCAGTGAGTGTAAAACAAATTTCAACCAAACATTACTAAATCCTACATGGAACTTCTCATAACTGCCTGATAATGCCTCTGATCCTTTGACAAGAATACTTATATATAGGAAGTACCAGCGGCGTATCCACCATATTCTCGTCAAATTTTCATTGGTTTTATCAGTAAGCTATGATTAGTCCTATGTGACTCTAAAACATAAATAAACACAACTAACAATGCCTGAGTCATAATCCTGATAGTATACATGTCTGAATGATGACAGTCCCTCTCTCGTTTGTTGTGATGGAGAGGTTAGTCTAAGTAGAGGTGAGACATAGCCCAACTTCTTTAAATAATAAGATTGAAATACGTTGAGATGTATGATGGTATGAATGTTGAATCAATGAGTATAAAACAAAACTGAAATAATAATTTGCATTAAAATCCTTGGATAAATTTCCAATTTAAAATTAAGACACGTGAGAATTGAGATAACATAAAGAAAACATAAAACTAAGCGGTTGGAGTAGAATCTTGATTGTTGGTGAAGGGGACTAGTTGGGTGGTTTCGTTTGGGCCGTCACTATCTTCAACAGGATTGGTGTTGATGTTGAAAACTCTTCCTCTTGCTGGTGGCCTAGTGGTTGGGTTTTCTTGATTTGCTTGGTTAACTGGGTTTGCTTGAGCTTGGGCGTTTATGATGTTAACCAATTGAGGGCACATGTTTCTAAAGTGGGTAGGGTCGCCACAATTGAAACAAGCTCGAACATATGGGGACATGGGGTATTGGGGTTGTTGATATGTTTGGATCATGTTTTGAGTAGGGGGTGAGGTTTGGTTTTGAGGGGTGCGGCAAACCTTGCTCATATGACCATAGCGTCCACAATTTACACATAGTCGACAAAGTAAGGTAGATGGATGGTGATAAAAACAGGTGTTACATCGAGGGTGAGGTCTAAGGTAAGGTTTCTTATTTGGGTAGGTTGAGTTGGGTGCTACTTGAGTGATTGGGATAGCTTGGAGGGGTACGGCTTGTAAGGCTGGTTGGTTGCGTTGGGTGACAGCGAAAAGTTGCTCGTCTCATTTTCTCTTAGAAATGGGTTGAGAAAGGGATTCGGTTTGGGTGTAGTTGGAGGTTTCAGTCGATGGTTTATCCTTCTTCTTCTCCTCCTTGAAGTCTTTGTTTCGGATTCGGTTCTCGGTGAGCTCTGTAGCTAACTCCATTGCTGCTTCCAAGGTTGCAGGTGTGGTACTTATTACAGAGTCTTGAATCTTTGACGGAAGACCTCGAATGTAGTGCTCGATCAAACGATAAAGAGGAGTGAACAAGTTGGGAACCATTTGATTTAACTCGGGAATCTTTTGTTCTATGTGGTGTGGTCGCCTTCCTTTTGCTTCAACGAATAGAACTCATCTTCTAATTTCTTGATTTCGCTCCTTGGGCAAAACCGTCTGGTCATGATTTCCTTCAATTCATCCCAAGTTAAAGTCATAGCATCTTCAACACCTCGTTTGGCCTTCTCTGTATTCCACCAGGTAAGTGCTATTCCATATAAACGACCAGTAGCATATCGCACTTTGCGATCATCGGGGCAATCGCAATTTAGAAAAGTGTTCTCCATTTCTTCAAATCAATGGAGGAGAGCGGTGACACCTTCAGTCCCTTCGTATTTTGGAGGGTCGCATGATTTGAAATACTTGTAGGTGCTTTTAGTGGTATTTGGGGGAGGGTTAACAACATTTTGAACCTCTTGATTGACGGGATTAGCGGTAAGAGCTTGTTGGACTTGAATTACAATGTTGGGTATTACGGCAGCCATTTGTTGAGCGATTAGGGCAGCCATGCGCTCGCGAGCTTTTCCTACTCTCATCTTCCTACGAGCGGAATTAGAAGACATCTACAAGGAATACATATGAAGAGTATGAGTTGGATGTTTTTGGGATCATGTGTCGTATTTAGGAATGAACATTCTTAAAATAAACATAGTAAAATAAATCTACTACATCCATAGGATGTCTTGGGCTTTGCTCGTAATTGGGCCTTGCATGCCGCCATACTTCACCTTCGTAATCATGTGGGCCCCCATGATTACCGGGTTTTTCATATGGTTCGCATGTGTTTGCCTGGTTACGTACACTAAAACCCGGAGAAAATCGAGAAATATGTAACGTATGATATTCGGAATGTGTCCAGGTGTGGACACGGTGACACCTCAAAGTGGGGTTAGTTCGAACGACGTTTGGTGTGGCATGCTTTGGCCTAATAGGTCCTTCGTACTCTCATCGTTAGTCCCCAGGTAGGCAAACTGGTCCGTTATATTGGATTTATACGAATGCCAACCTAGACAGGACGTTCCGACTACCGGTACTTGTACCCTTACAGTTACTACATGCCCGTCGCAGAACTCACTTTGATGAGATTTGAAAAATGAAAAATGCGACAAAATCTTTGAATAACGAAAGTATGAAGATGATTTGAATATATGAACATTGAAACATGTATGATGAATATGTATGTAAGTATGTATGTTTGACTGTAAGTATAATTCACTATGTATCACAAAATGTAATATTGGAAATGTTTGCATGCATTTGTGTAAGTAATAAATATGAAACAAATAAATATCATAAGTTTCCATGTAACCGCATAAACAATTAAAATCTAGTCAACTATAGTATAGGCTCTAAGGGTCTAATAACCTATCCTATATCTCTATAGTCAAAAGCTCTGATACCAATCTGTCACACCCCGACCCGCAGCGGAAAAGGTGATCGGGGCATGATTGGGTTTTTATCAAAGCTCATGACATTTATTATAAGGTTTCATATTTATTATTTCAATTTAAAAGAGATCATACAATCATATCAAACAAATACAACATGTTCTATTCATCCGTCTAAACTTCATTATTTTTCTTCTAAGGCAATTTCCTATGTTTTCCATGCTTCATCCTGTTCACCTGTATCATATGTAAAAATGGTTTTTGGTCAACAAAAAGTTGGCGAGTGAACCTTGTTAGAAAACATTTATTATTTATTTCTGGTTGTATTTAATATGGAAAAATCGTGCAATATTCATATATGAACAAATGTAAATAAACATACAATAACAACAATTAGCATACAATAACAAACCACAAGAAACAATAACATACATTAACAAACAATTAGCATACAATATCAAACCACAACAAACAATAACATACATTAACAAACCAACAGCATACAATGACATATCAACTTGCATGAATATATAACATGAATGAAACTGTGCGATCAAGGCTCAATCAAACGGAGCCGATCGTATTGCATGTACTGAAAATGATAAATGTTTGTGCGATCAAGGCTCAATCAAACGGAGCCGATCGTATGTTGGCACGCCAGGTTCACGCTCATAATGTAATGGGGAACATGCTCAACGCTCATAATGTAATGGGGAGCGGCGGCCAATGAAATTGCATGTACAGAAAATAATAAATTAAATCTAAACGATAACCACACAAACAGTTTATACAAGCAGATACACATTTATTCATGATATGATGTATGCACCATGATTTAAATATAATAAATAGTAAAACACATGATACACACCAAAAACGTGATTTAAACGGGGAATTTGTAGAGATTCACTCACATTGGGTGCGTTCGGTGAATGATGATGAATGCGCACGAGTTTAGAGGATTGATCGTCGAGGAATAACTAACCTAATTAATAATGAAAAGTAAGGTAAATAAATGGATTTTATTAACAACTTTAATAGGATTTTTGGATATATTTTTGTGAGTTTTAGGCTATTTTCTAACTTTAAAAATGTTATTTTTAAGTATTTTTAATTGATTTTTAAATAAAATAAATAAATAAAAATAATAAAAAAAATGTTGACTTTTTGACCGTTGACTTGTTGACCGTTGACCGGTTTTATTGAGTAAGTGTATGCGCCGGGTGAGGCTCGAACCCGAGACCTCCCGTTCGCGTGCACGCAGCTCTACCAACTGAGCTACGTGTCTAACCCGAAATAATTCTGTTTTTAATTATATTTATATACTAACTCAGTTTATTCAAAATTCTTTTATTTTCAAAAATGTTTTAAATCATCGGACCGGTGTCGTCAACAGGTTTCGAACCCGGGACCTGAGAGTTAATGTTACACACAGTCCACCGCTGGACTGTGTGTCTAACTTGGTTTAAATACAGATTTTTATTATACTTAACATCTAACGGAGTTAACCCGGTTCAGTTTACAAAAAAAGTCATTTTATTACAGCAAATGAGGTTGGGACAGGAATCGAACTCGCGTCGTATGTGTATTTGTTCGCACACAGTCCACCGCTGGACTGTGTGTCTAACCCGTTTATAATACCGATTTTTAATAATCTTATAACATAACTACTTCGTCTTCTTCGTTCAAAACTCAGACAACGGTTATCTAACTGTTACTTGATTAATTCAGTTAATGAACAAGATGAACAATTGAAAAGTATTGAACCGAAGAGTTTGGGGAAAGAAAGTACCGAACAGATCGTCTTCTTCAGAAAATCCGGCGAAGCTCGTCGGCTCTGTTTTGGAACCTTCGGCTGTTAGAATCAATTAACAGTTTGGAGGGATTAGATATGAAATTGAACTAATGAGTAATGATTATCAGTATGTTTGAATGGTCATACCGGTTAACAGCGAGTTTTCGACAAATCCAGAAGTTTTCTGGTGAAAACAGAAAGTCCAGCAATGTCGTCTGTGGTTGATTCTGAGCGATGGGTTAATATTAGTAAGGTTATAACAATTGATTGAAACAATAAAGTCGAGGTATTTTACTGTTTTGAGTTGAGTCTCGGTTTTCCGGCGACTTGCAGAGAATTCCGGCGATGATCAGAAAGCAATTCCGACGAACAGAAAATAGAATAAACACAAAATTAGAAGCTCTGGGAATGAAATTGAATCGCGAGATGAGTGTTTTGTTGAAGTAATTTCAGAATGAAAGTTTTCGGTTATAAAAACCAAACATCACCTGAATTCAAGTTCATTAACGACTGAATTGATTTAAGATGTCGGTTTTATCGGTTATGATCAAGATTCCGCGAGCACTCAAACGTCTTGGTCGGTTTGAAAGCCGATATCGGTTTCAGTTGGCGAAACAGGTTGACTCTCAGTTGAACATATGATTTAATTGCTCCCCAGAACTTCACAAAAAGATCAAGTGGCGGAGCGGTTGTAGAGATGTGTGTTAATGCTTTGTAGGCTCTCGGCTGACCCGGGTTCGAGTCCCGGCTTCAGCATATTGTTTTTAATTCACTATTTTTAATACATTTTCAAAAATAGATTTTATATTCTAATATACTTATTAATTATGTATCGTTTAAAATTAATTTGGGCATTAAATACGCAACGAAATTTTTAACTGGTTGCTCGGTTAATAAACGAAGCGGGTTTGGTAAATACGGTTTTTGGCGGATGTTACATGGACTCTCGAAAATCAATTTTAGGGGGGAAGTTTTCCAGAAAATGAGCATATTTTTAAATGTTTTAAGCTTCCGATTGACACCTGCTTAAGAAATGATAGAAAACTGCTGACACTTTGTTTGTTCTTAAACAGAAAAATAATGGTAAATCAACATGTTAAGCAAGGAAAATCAGGGTGCCAAGCAACGACGTGTCAGTAGCTTCAGCAACACCATCGAGTAAACTACGATTAGGCGACAAAAATTAATACTTACACAAGAATTCTGGATACCCACAATGTTGTGCAACTTGCGGGTAACACGTTGCGGCATATGGCTTAATGGTCTTAAATCTTGCGTTGATAGATTGCCAAAGTCTGAGATTTCGGGTCTTTATATTGACTAATCATTCGGGGATATCATAATTGATCTTCTGCTGCATCCAGATATATGTTGACCTAGACACAATTATGATATCTTTCCAAAAGAGCCAATATGGCCAAAACGTTACACAGATGAAGCTCTCATTAAGAGTCATTCAAGTGCATAAATCGTACCGTCTATGGTATTCGCCTTAGCCCTCGTTAGACATTGGTCTCTTTGTTGTACGAAAGTACTGACCTGATGATCAATTGTCTATCGTTGAAATTCAAAATGAATGAAGTCAATATACTCTCCGCTATGAGGAATCTTTGTGCATACCTTGATCGCGGGGTTATGTCCTGATGTGGGATTCACGGGTACAACATTCTATCTGTCTAGCTTGAGTGGGGGCCATTGCAATTTTTGTCAATATTACCTCAACATGATAAAACTCTCACCAAAAGCAAGTAGAAAGAAGGGTGCATGGATTTAAGGGGACAAACATACTTACAGTTTTTCTTGTGCCTTGATTATTCAGAATCTTCTAATTACAAACTGACAAGTGTTGCCAGCATGATCTTCTGTAGGAAAGTCACGGGGTTTGAATCAAAAGAAAAATGTGACAAAGGAAGCTTCATGGCTCTAAAAAATGATTTTCGGGGTCCAAATTGCAAATTTGTGTTTTTCTTAAACTTATTTTTGGCTTTTGCACTATTATTAGCTAAAAGGGCACAGTTTTCAAAAAAGGTTAAAATTTTCGAATGTATTTGGTTTGGACTTCTTAACTTTGAAGAAATCTTAAAAAGTAACTGAAGCTGCGTAATTAATCAGCCAGCGTATTTAATAAATACGCTAGCAAATACTTGTGTGTGTGTGTGTGTATATATATCAGATCTGGACATGCTTCATTTTCAATCATCTTCTTCTTCATAAACTCTGAAAACCACTTTCAAACACCCATTTTAAAACTTATTGAAAACATTAAAGCCGATTTCTTTGCGTCTGATATCGGTATGTGTTTCATGTTTTCGAGTAGATTATTGAATGGCCATGTTTACAGAATACGTGTACTAGGCATAGACAATCAATGAGTTTTGTTTCAATCAGTCTTCAAAGGTTTTAAAAAGGGTTTATCAATAAATATTTGAATTCAACGTAGTTAACATGAATATGGTGTATTTATGTTTGAAGGCAGCGTAATACTCATTGATCAATGGATCACGCATTTAAGTCTTGACCGCGAGTTCAAGCAAACAGCGTATTTGACAAATACGCCGGTTAGACCAGTGTAGATAAACATCTACGCTGACTGTTATCTTGAAACAAGATTTAAATCCGTGACCTTCGATCAGCGTAAATAAGTTTCAACTGTCGTATATATGATTTTGCTTGGTGTATATGTGTCACATATCTGGTGTATATAACTCATGTTACCGGCGCATTTAGCAGTGGATATACCAGCGTAAATATTTATAGCAGCTGCGTATATTTTTCTTTATTATTTTATTTTTTTATTCATTTTTTTATTTTATTAAATCTTTTTAGTGTTGTGCATATATCCTAACTGATTAAAAAGTATGTTTCGAAACATGGATCTAACTTGGCTCGTTTTCATGTCTCAGAATGGCTCAACAAATGATCTTGGATGGTACGAGGAAACACAATCAGCCCATTACACTAGTTCCACCAGAGCCTGATTTTGAAGATGTAATGGATTGGCTGTCAAGAAGCAAAATAAGTTATGTTGTTCAAGCAAATCTGAAGATCTACTGCATTCACATAGAAGACTTTAGGAGAACCGTAAGAGTGAGAACATTAAATCAAATCAAGCATATCACAGCAACAATACGTAACAAAGAGATAAAGGTGACAGAAGAGCGAATATGAAAAGTCCTCAGCCTCGGAGACAACTCTAGTGACCCAATAAAGCTGAGTAAAGAGGCAGTGCTGGAAGGATTCCGTGGAATGAACTATGTAGGTGATTTTTGAGGAAAGAACAAGATAAAGAAGACTGGTCTTACAAAAGATTGGAGATTCATCTTACACACATTTTGCATGAGCATCTGTCACAGAAAAGGTGGGTACGACGGTCTAAATCTAGAATAGTCTGCGACAATGCAGAATCTATGTACCAACTAGCCATTTAACATCTCAGGCCTAATCTTCTACTGCATGGTCGACAACGTAAACAAAGGTGCATGGCCATGTATCCAAGATTCGTACAACTGCTCATTGACGATCAGCACAAGAACTTGCCGCATGATGGAAATTTATACCAGTTTCAGCTTCCCAAAGGAAGATAAATTATGGAGCTAAAAACAAAAGAACGGGTAATGCTACATAACTGGATGTATAGAGAAGAAAGGCTTCCAACAATTCATGTTGCATACAACAAATACCGGGAAGGGGTAAGGCAGGCTCGAGAAAGACAAGAAAAACATGCTGCTGAAAAGGAAGAAGCAGAAGTTGAGGAGGAAACACCACTAATACGTAAACAAAAAGACAAAGGGAAGAAAGTGGTTGAAGGAGAACCCTCAAAGAAGAAAAGCAAGAAGACTCCTCAAACCCAGAACAAATTATGGGTGACAGCATTCGTGCTGGGTCAACAAGAGTGGAGATCGAATGAATGCAAGCTATTCATGTTGTCGCAGAGGCAGAAAAACGAGAACGAAGGATGAAAAGGAGAGAGATGACTGAGTCAGAGACACCCATTATGGTGACATCAGAACAGGAACAGTTAGATCATTTTGTAGAAGGGCTACTAACTGATCCCTCAGAGCCCACTCCAAGCAAATCCCCCGCATAAAAGAAACAAAAAACAGGAGAGGGATCTTTCAAGGATGTTCCACCCAAGCCCTCCTCAACTGTTCAAGCTCCTCCTCAAAGAGTTCCTTCAAGACCTCGACCGTTTCAAGACCTGTATGATAGCTTATCCAAAGAAATTGGATTGTTTCCTGCAAAGGAATTTTGCTTGTTAAAGAATCAGGTCAATGATACCAATGTGCTTAAAGAGAAGCTGAAAGAGCAGAGAAAGAAGAATAAAGAACTGCACTCCTACGTCTCCAAGCAATCTGAATTTATAAAGTTTCAACAAGATGGATTGGAGAAATTGCACAAGATGGTGCAGGATCTATACGCTTCAGCAAATCAAAAACCGAAATACACAAGTGAAGATATCTTCAATTTTGACAGTTTCAAAGAAAGAGAAGAGAAACGCAAGGCTGAAATAGCAGAAAAGAAAACGAAATGACTCGATTCTGCTGTTGATGTAGGTTTTGATGGAGATAGTGAAGAGGAAGAGGTTGACAGGATCGAAATGCCATAAAAATTCCTTGAGTGGGGTTTGGAGGATGCGGTGATGTATGAAACCGACGGAGGAGATTATTTTGAGCCTCAACATCTTGAGTGGTTCAAGAAGGTAAGGGCAAAATGCCAAACTTCTATAAGGTAATAATTGTTGAGAAAACAAAGGTCACCGACCGAATCATCAGCTGGAAATATTGCAATCTGACTGAGTGGACTGTTGTGAAACGAAGAGGAGGTGTGATCCAGTACTTTCAAAATGAAAATGTCAAGCAGAGTCTACCGACATGGGATATTCGAGAGTTGATCAAGCATGATATGAGAAATCCTACCAACAGTAGCATTGGTGGCAACCTTGGAAGATTGATTCTTAGCAAATGCGTACGTGGATTCACGGTTTTCAAACCTCAGCGCCCAAGAAGATGCGTATCAAAAACAACCAAAGACCCAATCACAGGAAAAGGAAAAGTGACATGGGTAATCAAACCAGCTAAAGTGGTGACAAGCGTGAAACCCTCAAGAACAACTTGTGACTCCCACCAATTTTAAGAAATGGTTCTACGATGGTAAAACAGGTGAAGCAGTTATCAGATCCAACTCTAACGAAGATATCCGCATTCTGGATCCTATGGACGTATTCATGTTCTGCCTATCTGATCTGAGCATTCTTTATGGAAACAAGATACACGTTGGTGCAAGAAATGAATACCTGGAGGAAGGGATGCTGTTTTAGAGGGTTGTCGAGCGAGCAAGGGCACGAAAGATAGAAATGATGGAGATTATACTCAGAATCAACACACAAAAAGAAAAAGATGAATCTAGAAAGAAGAAAGTTGCTGAGCCACAATCTTTCTATCCACAACCCAAAGATCCATCCTCTAGTTCAGATGTTCAAGTTATTCCACCACCTCCGACTTCATCCACATATGAAGTCACTATGGAGGTCCAACTAACAACCAGTGAAGCTATTCTTAACCAATCTGCACCACCAAGAAATGATCAAGATGTTGCCGCAAGCCCTGAAGCTCAAAACAAAAAATGAAGACTCTCAAGTATGCAATGGTCTATGGGGATATTGTTAGGACGTTTTGAGACCGTTGATACTTAAGTTATATAGTTTGTAGCTTGATTGTAATAGTTAGTAAAACTAGAAGGGCTAAAAGTGTAATTTTTGGTACCTGTACCTATAGCGGCGTATTTAAAGTCCCAGCGTAATAGTTAGTAAAACTAGAATGGCTAAAAGTGTAATTTTTTGTACTTGTACCTGTAGCGGCGTATTTAAAGTCCCAGCGTATTTAATAAATACGCTTGGTAGTCAGTGTGTATATATTGGTAATCAATGAAAAACCTTAGCCCAAGATTCTTGGACAAGTTTTGGTGATTTCTTTTGTGTTTTGATTGTTCTTGTGCTAAATCCGAACATCCAGATGCATTCAGTGATTATATCTTTTGGGATTCTATATAGAACACTTGTTGTTTGATCCATATAAGAATCTTCATCTTCATCTTTTGGTTTTTCTTAACTTTTACACATTCAAACAACTAATCTATAGTTGTTTGGGTTATAACAATCAAACCACTGTGATCCGAATTTGTTTTGGGACTCACAGAAAGAAGTCTTTTAAGGATTAAGTAGCACTACTCCAAACGTCTAACCAAAAACATGTTTGCTTTACTTGAGAATCTTTAATGAAATAACATTAAAACCCCATAGCTATAGTTGAGTTCCACGCCCTTTTTCATTCTCGAACCTGTATCTTGCTCAAACCCAACCACCATCACCCACATATAAATTGTCCGATTACTTTATGCCAAAGTGCTCTCGATTCACTAAAAATAATCATTTACATTTACCAATCAATCCTGTTTTTTATATTTTAAAACTCCCTAAACCTGATTCATCCTAATCGCATTAGGCATGTATCTTAGAATATGTTTCGTAGAGGGCTTTATAAGGGCTTTAAGGGGAGGGTGACGCCAAGTAAGCAACCATCATTCACCTTCTTCGAATAGGGCCCCCTTCAAGTTACCCCACGTTCACCTTTTCACTATCTCACATGCATCTTCATCATCTCAAGATGCCCCACGGTCACGACTCAAGTTGAGCCCGCATCCTTTCGAGCATCTTTCCATGGTGATGTGCACACCTTGCACTTCGCTTTTGTAGCACCTTCCACACCCTCCTCTTTGAAGCCTACTACGCATAGCCTTATTTGATAATCCAATATATTTGATGTGCTAAATATGGTCTATAAAACTAACTAATTTAAACCTAACCTAGACACTCTAAGTTCTAAATTTGTAAAGTAAGGCTCTCTAAACCTAGACCACACAACCGGCAAGTGTACATGTCAACGTAGTACAACCTAAGAAATCCGAGTATCGAACCCAAAGGACACTAGTGTTTCGCTAAATTAACTATGACTCAACTAAGACTTAAATGGTATTTTGATAGGAAATCTAATTAAAACTTAACAATTAAGGAATCTGGACTATTTGGAAATTCTCAGGAGGAAGGAACACTACCTAGGTTTGGAATCCTATTTGTGAATCATGGTTTTCTATCGGTAATGGTAACTAATATGGAACCAGGATCTATGATACTAAACTAATAGGAAATTCTAAAGGATTCTCGACCCTTCTCGAGGTGTCACCTAAAAGAATCCTAAAAGTTATAAACTCACCGGTTAGTCGAATAGCCTCACATCGAATCCAATAATACTAAAGTACCCAAAAGACGGTCTACCTCACAGTGGGATAATATTAATGCACACTAAAGTTTAAAGGGGTAATCTTAGAACAATTTATTAGACTTAAGTAGGAAACTATCATAAGACAAATAAGGAAGACCCCCTCACACGCAATAAACACCTAAACTTTCTAGTGAAAAGACAAGCCTAACTAATCCTCACCTTACAGCTTTTGGACTAGGTAGAACACTTAAAACCTCTAAATCCTCAAACATAGTTCCTATGGAAATTTTCGACAAATAACCATAAACTAATTGTAAGCACACAGTAGGCGACCTAACTAGCATTCATACATTACAGACCATCACAAAAACACAAGTGGAACTATAAAAAAGTCTAAATTAGTAATAAGCATGCATCAACATCTTTATTCATGAACAAGATACTTTCCTGAAGTATTAAACCATCAATTCGTTACCAAAACCAATCATCAACAAATATTCATGTTAAAAACTAAGTAGTAATAATGTTTAGCCAAGAATCAAAATCCAAAATAGTAACAAGTTCATCAACATAAAGCAAAGATGTCCAAATGGATCAAAGACATAAATTTAAAGATAAATAATGAACCAACTATTTGCATGCATCAACATCTTTATTCATGAACAAGATACTTTACTAAAGTATTAAACTATCAATTCGTTACCAAAACCAATCATCAACAAATATTCATCTTAAAAACTAAGTAGTAACAATGTTTAGCCATGAATCATCATCCAAAATAGTAACAAGTTCATCAACATAAAGCACACATGTCCAAATGGATCAAAGACATAAATTTAAAGATAAATAACGAACCAACTATTTTCTAGAGTGACAATCCTAAACCCACAATGTCAAAATTGATCCCGGTACCTTCTTTTCACCCAAAATCACCTATGGAGCCTTTAAAATTAGTCTGGTATAAGTTATGTTGTATTAGGGTTAATGGGGTGCTTAAATAGGGTTAAAACATATGTTTTCTGTTTTTCGCGCTGATTTGACACTCCTTTCGCATCGCTTGATATGTATAATAAAATTAGGTCGTGCATCGCGACGTGATACAATTTCTAAAAACGGTTTCTTTATAACTATTTGTTTCAACTCCGTTTTCGCCTATGTCTTCGTAATTCAATTCTCTATTATATCATATTCTTAAATATCAATTTCTATTCCATGTGAATCTTTCACTAAGCCCAACATTCTCCTATGTGGTCGTTTCTTTAGCGTTTTAGCTCATTTTTTGCTTCATCTGCACACGAACACTTGTAAAACCACATACAACTAAGTACAAGCTAAAAACGTTCAAAAACGAATACAAGTTAACTAATATAATGTACAGAATAGATGAAAAGGATGTGTGTTTCACCCCGTATCAGTATTTTTTTAAGATACCTACAAGAAATAGATGGCACTTTCCGTCCCTGTGTGCCAAAATTGAAAAATCAAGTCCCTATGGTTGTCGATTTGGATCAATAACACCCCTGCTGTTAAATGCGCGTTTAAATTTATGTAAAAAAGACTAAAATACCCCCCTCACAAGTTTATTTACCTTATTAGTCCCTACTGTTATAATTCATATATTCCCTGCAAATTCAAAACTCTTTTTTAATCTAGTAATTAACCACCAAAATCAAGTAATTAAACACCAAAATCATGTTACTTACAGCTACAACAACAGATGAACATAAGTAAGCACGATTGAACTATAGTTAACTTATAGAATTTGAACTTCATTTGACTTTTATAAGTTGATTGGGGTTGACTTTTTTGGTGGAACTGGTGTTGACTTTTAGAATTATAGATGCTATTGACCTTTACAATTTGAAATTGAGGTGGAGGGTTATGATCAACATCAAACACAATTGTGCAATAGTCAAAGTCAAAATATGAGTAATAGTCAAAGTCAAACAGACTTATGCAATTGACTACATTTGTGCACTTGGGTTGTGGTTTTGACATGTTCATGTTCTATAATTTTGTGATCGTACATATGTACAGTTGATAGCATACATCAATACAATTATGACGGGCTTGATTATCATAGGTTTGACCAGTTGATATGGTCAAACAATCAACTTAGGACATTCAATTCATTCCATGCTCTAAAAGCCAAATGCTAACGTGAGTGGATGCTTGATTATCACATGTTTGACTATGCATCATTATATCAGTCTTGAACCATGATCAAACTTCCTAAATCCTATATTGCAGACTAATGCCTAAATCCGTGACTGTATAGGCATCCTAAATCTGAAATCCATGACAATAACTAACTAATGTACCATGATGAGTCTTACACTATGAATGTGCAACACACATGATCCTTACACTAACGTGCATGATGTCCCATACCATCATCCTTATAATATGACTTCTGCATTAGATTTGATCCTACAATAGACTTGTGCACTTAATATGATCCTACAAATGTGCAATGATACTACATATGATCCTACAAATGACTTATGCATTTGACGTGTTCCTACATGTGATCTATTATTGAAAGGTAACATCATAAACATGATTCGGTATCATGATCATGTAACTAACTATCACATAGTCAACTAACACATTCACGTTGATCCTGCATGTGCTCATGTAACTATGATCCTAATGACACTGATCCTTTTAACCACTTAGTTAACTACCACTCAGTTGTCATATTAAAACATAAGCAAACATCAAACAAAGTAACATCCTAATCATTAATGTGGAAAACTAAGAAGCATCATTCACAGTTACGTATCAACATTCATACATGATAGTTAAATACCTAAAACATGGGAAACCTTGATCATTAACGTTAAAAACCAAAAAATGATCAGACCAAAAGAACCCATTTAAAGTGTTCTACTTAAGTTAATAATTATGCATCATTATATGTATAACAACCACCACCATGTTCAAACTCAACGGTAAAAACAGAGCTCCACCCTGAAGCTCCTTCTGATCCTCCAAACGACCTTGTATTTCCGGATATGACGGCGGCTGACCTGCACCCTTAATCCAACTATATTTCCATGTAAAACACACCACATTTCAGAATTTCTACATGAAACGCATCACGAGATCAAGGTTTTTGAGTAAAATTAACATAAAGTGGTACTTGTTACTTGAAATGTATACAACATTTTAGCGTATTGCCTCATCTTGTTGATGATCAGAGCTTTTAACTTGACGCTAGAGGGGATGACCGAAGGACTAGCTTGTCGTCGAGAAGGGTTTTGAGGAGAGGGGGAGTGCAATGATACACACAAGGAAAATTGGGGATTAAAAAGGTGTGAAAGGGTCAGGTTTGAGTGAAATGACCAAACTTCCCTTCACACTGTTATCTATTTGGATGGAGCATTAACAAGCATTAGGGCAGGATGTTATTGATCCAAATCGACAACCACAGGCAGTTGATTGTTCACCACAGGGACCGAAAGTGCCAGCGGGTGTTAACCACAGGGAATGAAATTGTAGTTTACTCTAAAATAAAATATAGTTTGATTATAAAATTCCATGTTTCTTTAATATATATGTGTGTTTTTTAGTTTTTTTGTTTTTGTTTTTTGGATCAAACATTAAAATTATAAACTACAAACCCTAGTAATGCATTTGCGCTGCTTTCGTTCCCTATCCTCACATTCACATAGATTTCCTTCCATGATTGGGGCTTCCACCTTCATTGTCTAAGTCATTTCTTCTAGAGTTCCAGCCTCGGGTATCCTGTTTCACGATTAGTGTTCTCCTTCCAACCTTCGTCATCCTCTTAACTCATTTCCTAAAGTGTTAATAGATTTCCGTTTCTGTTTGTTCAATTATGTTTAGTTGTGTTCGTTTATGTTCATGAACTGTTCGTTTAGATTTTTGAAGAAAGAACATGAACAAAAATAAAAAAATGTGTTCAATCTAATGTTCGCATTCGTTTAAAGTTAAACGAATGAGCATGAACATGTCCCGGTTCGTGTTCGTTCAGTTCATTTACCGGCTTCCATTTAATTTTCTTTGATTTAATTTTTCTTTAATAACTTGGGTTCCTTTACTTAAAAAAACTGAATACGCATTTGTGTTTACTTTTTAATTCTCGACGTTCCGATATAAATTTTATTGAAAACGGAGTTGTATTCAAAATAGAGTATTTTTTAGTATCGTAAGCTATAGCGATTGTCGGTACCATACCTACATACATGACGAACTTAAACGATACCAACATGTATTATCAGAATTGGAACCGGTATTTGTTTTTGTTTTTTTTCATTTTTGATTGATATAAAATATGTGTTAATATCCTTTTGGCATATAACAACATTATTTTTTTCCCATTGTTATACCGAGTGCTAATATTAGATAACAAACCAAACCGAACCAAACTATTATCGACTAAATTTTACCACATAAGAAAATCTCAGATAGTTTATAATATATATAGAGAGAGAGAGAGAGTAGTTGCATTCTTTGTAGCAAACCAATTCATGTTCTTTGGTTGGTACAATACAAGATTGCTTAATTCCAATCCCAGTGTTGTGTGTGGGGGTATATATGTTAGCTTGGAGGATCAAGAGAGGATATTTAGGTACTACCACCTATTAATTGACTTGGTTGGTATAAAACAGGATTGGTTGATTCCGATTCTTTTAATTCCCTTGCCACCCACCCCGCCACACCCCAGCCCTCAAACTTAAACAAGGGTATCAATGTAAATTCACACAACTAGAAGGGTATTTATGTCAAACCGCACATCTGATGTAATGGTGTCCAGTCTGTTTCCTTGACTATTGCACCCCACTAAATTCACCTCCTCCAATAAAATTCATTTTTAAATAGTTCAATAAATATTTATTATTATTATACATCCAAATTCAAATTTTCACAAAACTCAAGATCATTTAAAGTATAGTGTTAAAACTCAGTAAACATTAAATAACTCTCTGAATCAATAGAACTATAAATTATTAATAACTCTCTGAATCAATAGAACTATAAATTATTATTTTTTTCAAATAACTAGTTTTACTATTTATAAAAGAAAATAAGAAATCTTTAACTTTTTTAATAAAAAAATTAGTTTTAAGGGAAAAAATGTGAATGTCATTAATATGTCTAGCCTATTCAATTGACCTTAATTAATTTCCCTTTTTTAATTAATTAATTTACTGATTAATCTTCTCCAAACCATAATTGTTTCTACAACTTTTTCAATTTTTCAACTTTAAATCTATTGCTTTTTGACAAACCAATTTATATACTTTTTTTAGCAGTAATTGAAATTGAAAACACACAAATGTCGGTTATGGCTGGCTTCATATACACAAATCTTGAAAACTAAAACTCTTGAAAACAAAAAAATATATAAAGAAAAAGTTGAAGAATTTGCTACTTTCATGCTTGTGTTTTACTATTTCTTGTTCCCTTCCAGATATATCACCTACTACTGATGACTCCATGCCTTCTTATCATCTTCCCCACCACCCACATTCACATAATTCCATGTGAGTAGTTTGTTTTCTCTGCAACTATTTCAAAAAAGCCCTCTTTTTTCTTCTTAAAATTTCAATCTTTTTTCAATTTAAGGGGGCTATTGAGGTTCTTGATTTGATATTCAGATACCCTTTTGGGAAAAACACTCTTACACATTTGGGTTTTGTGATTCTTGACATGGGTTTGAATCAAGTTTGCATCTTTTGTTGGAGATCTAGGGTTTAGAGATTAAGCACATATTGGTGATTGTTTGTTTTGAATTTGGTTTTTTCTCCAAGCATCTTCACATTCAGGTAAATCTGCAATTAATGTTCATACTGTTTTTTTATCCTTTGAGATTCTTTATTTTATTCTGCATTTAAAGTTTGAGTTTTTATTATCTTTGATGGTTTTTGTACCTTTGGAGATCTGAATTTCTGTTTATTTTTTATATTTGTTATTTTATCCAGAACTTGAAGTTTTATTGGTGGGTTTGCTTTGATAGATTTAAAGTCAAGCTGATATTGATCTTCATAAACTGATTTTATGTACATTGTTTTAGATCTACTCAAATCTGAATTTACACTTGTGTTCTTTCATCCTTTCTTAAGAGCAGTCTGCCAAAAAATAATGAAGCCTTGAACTTTACCATCACTATGAATAATCTTGATTTTAAAATCCTGCATTCTGATTTTCTCAAATCATGATTTTTTTAAATCTTTTTGATGAAACACATTGGTCATTTCTTTAAGATTATATGTAAAGTTTCGACATTATTTTGTTTTCAAAATAGTTGAGGTAGTTTTTCTAGATCAGATTTAATATTAAATGCATATGTATCTGTTTTTCCTTCTTATTAGGATTGTAACTTCTATGTGTGCATGACGTCATGGTTATGTATCAATCTTTTTGTAATTGCTCAAAGTTTTTGTATTAATCCATAAAATTTGGAACTAAAAATGACTGCCAATCAAGAATTTGGTTTTCTTTTCAAGTTTTAAGGAATATGAAATCAAAATGTTTGTCACATGAGGCCTACTAAGTTTCTTTTGACCAAATTCACAGAAAAAGCATCTTTTTCCTCACATTTTATTCTATTTATAAATTTTCAGGGCATCTACACATTTTTACAAATGGGTCTCAAAAAAGATATGGCAGAGGAAATTCCAGCTTTAAATCTTGAAGTATGGCATCTTATAGCAATATTTGTGGCATTATCAATTGTTGTTGTTCTGTCACTGCTTTGGTGTTACACTGTCACAAAAAATAAATCCAAGAGAAAAAATGACAGACTTCCTACCCAAAAACCGACTGTCGTCTCGGCTGAGATCAAAGATATAAGAGTTGACCAAAATTCAGCTAATGTGTTTGTTGGTCAAGATGCAAATCCTCACACCTTATGGGACAAATTCAGCGATAAAGATAAAGATTCAGACAAGCTTTTAACACGCCCGAGCGTTGATAAAAGTAAATATGGTGATAATAGTAGTCAATCGGGGTCTTTTAATCATTTAGAGAAAGAAGATTTGGGCCCTGACTCGGGATCACATCCTATGACTGGCACCTCCCCTTGTCCGGTTTACCGGAGTTTTCTCATCTTGGTTGGGGTCATTGGTTTACTTTACGGGATCTTGAGACTGCAACAAACCGATTTTCTAAAGATAATGTTGTTGGTGAGGGCGGGTATGGGGTTGTGTATCGTGGTCAACTTGTTAATGGTTCACCCGTCGCTATCAAGAAAATTCTCAACAACGTGTAAGCTTTATTTATTTTTCTTATATTTGTAATTTTTTGTACTCGAATGTTGATAAGGGGTTAATCGTCTTGTTGGTTTAATTGTAGAGGACAAGCTGAGAAGGAATTTCGAGTTGAAGTTGAAGCAATTGGTCATGTTCGCCATAAAAATTTAGTTAGACTCCTTGGCTATTGTATTGAAGGAACACACAGGTATATATTTCTTTGTCTTTTTTGTTTATCTTGAATTTATTGCTAGTTATTGAGTGTATGTATGCATAGCAGCGTATGTATCTTTGTAAAGAAATTGTGCAATTGAAACTAATTTAAACTTGATTCATAACTTTTGAGACAGCTTGTACTTAGTTTTTAATTATTATTCTTTTATCAAAATTAGGTTGTTAGTATACGAGTATGTCAACAATGGTAATTTAGAGCAATGGCTTCACGGAGCTATGCGCCAACATGGATATCTTACTTGGGAGGCTCGCATGAAAGTTATCCTTGGTACCGCAAAGGCGTAAGTTTCAATCGTCTTCTGTAAAACGATATACATTTTTTTTTCTAAATAATCGTCTTATTTTATTGACATTGGCTCATGATGTAATTTTTTTTTTTGCAGTCTCTCGTATTTGCACGAGGCCATTGAGCCAAAAGTGGTGCATCGAGATATCAAGTCCAGCAATATATTACTAGATGACGAATTCAATGCCAAACTATCTGATTTTGGACTTGCTAAGTTATTAGGCGCTGGAAAAAGTCATATCACAACCAGAGTTATGGGCACGTTCGGGTAACTAATGCATAAAAATCATTTAAATTGTTTCTTGTATCATTTTGGTCTTTTAATACATAATGCTCATACTTCAATGTTTAATGTTGTATAGATATGTAGCTCCAGAATATGCAAATAGTGGTCTTCTGAACGAGAAGAGCGATGTGTATAGTTTTGGAGTTCTACTATTGGAAGCAATTACAGGAAGAGATCGGTAGATTATAGTCGTCCAGCGGATGAGGTATGTATCTAATGTTGCATTAGTCCATACAAAACTGTTTAAAAGCATTTTGGTGTGGATGTTTTTTTTTATGTTTTTGTTGGGATTTTTAGGTGAATCTGGTCGATTGGCTCAAAATGATGGTTGGAAATAGACGATCAGAAGAGGTTGTTGACCCTAACATTGGTACTAGACCATCTAGAACTGCACTTAAACGTGCACTTTTGACCGCTTTGAGATGTGTTGACCCTGATTCTGAAAAGAGACTTACGATGGGTGAAGTTGTGCGTATGCTCGAGTCTGAAGAGTATCCAGTAACTCGAGAGGTTTGTTTTTCTAAATTCTATTTATTCTTATTCGAACTAAATATGTATGATTAAATAACGTGTTACAAGTCGTTATGAAGGTTATATTTTTACAGCTATAAGGGATTCTTGTTTTGGTGGCTAAACGGGTGGGCCAGGAGGGGGCAAAGAGGGTACTTTTTAAAATCGCTTGACCCCAAATCACCTTTTCATCTATTCCTTCTAAATTGTATATTTGTTAATAAATAATAGGTTAATGGGGTGACAAAGGTTACATCTTTACTACAATAAGCGATTCTTGTCTTTTGGTACAAAAACCGGTTTAAATGCAGGGTCGAAGACGTCGTAGGAGTCAAGCTAATGCAACAGAACCCGAGTCTCAGACCGAAAACTCCGATGCAGAAAAGGGCACCAAGTAAAAGTGAAGTCTATTACGACCAACTTCCACACAGTACAGAAATGAATTCAGTGAAACAACCAAGATGATGGGAAGCTAATACCAAACACACATCTTATTATTTTTTATTATTTATTATGATTGTTTACATGTAGATGATGATGTTGGAGAGATTGATTTGTGCATGATGAAAGTCATCTATAAAGATTACTGGTGTGTACAGTTTCTTTGTATGGGTGTGAGCAACACTAGATTGGCATGACCATAGTTTTTGTAGTAAGATTTTGGATGCATTTTCCTTCTTCCAAGAAAGATTAATGGATTCATTTATACATATTGCTACTTTTTTGTTTTGTCATGTTATTTTTCTTGCAGTTGCTTTGAAGCAATCTGGCCCAAAAGTCAACACTTTAGGAATAACAGTAGAAGCTAAGCAATTGCTTTGATCAATACTTTGACTTTAAGTTTTGGATGCGTTGACTTTTTTACTCTTCAGACTTTAATTTCTAGATCTTGATTGCTTTGGGTTCATGGGTTATAGAAAAAATATGAATTTGTAGACAATATAAAGTATGATCATTTGTAGATATTGAGTAAGAAATGATCAACTAAAGCGCATAGCATTCATTTAAGTATTCTCTTCAATGACACCATAAATTTTGTAACTTCGATTTACAATTTGTATAAATGAAACAACCACCTATCCAAGAGCATGCTCCCAAACATGTCTTTTCTTATTCTACAAACAATTGTAGTTATATAATTAAGTTTATATTTTATTAAACAAGTTCGCGTTAACCTGTACATTGTAACGGGATATTGATATCAACAAATGTCCAATAATATCTAACTCAACGATGAAACATCTGTAATTTCAACATCTCCGTAATAGATCTAACATATACATTGTTGTCAACACATCAATCAGCACACTATTTCTTTGAATCTCATACACAGCCTAAATAAACAATTTGATACATAGTCCAAAATAGAGATTACTGACAGTTAAAGAAACAATCAATGGAAAAAAGAGTAAACTGTCAAAATGGTCCTTAGCGTTTGATCACTTTAGTCTAAAACTTAAGCCTTTTAAATCTGGGTCTATGTGGTTTCAATTTTGTTGTCACTTTCATCCAAAATCAAAACATGATTAGATTTTTCAGTTAATATCCAGTTTTTTTGTCTTCTTCCACCCTTTTAATGAAGGACTAAAAATGGTCAGATTTTTTTATTTGTTATAATAAAACGTTAAAAGACCATTTTGCCCTTCAGTAAAAGGGAGGAAAAAGACAAAAAAAACTGGCTGTTAACTGAAAAATCTGACCAGGTTTTGATTTTGGTTGAAAATGACAACAAAATTGAAACCTGAGACCCAGATTTAAAAAGTTTAAATTTTGGGCTAAAGTGAAAAAAGTAATAAACCTCGAAGACTATTTTGACAGCTTAGTCAAACCATTTAAAAAAAAGGAGATTGAGGTTTCTAAAAGTGATCATCAAAAATTTGGCTTTAGACATTACTTTGTTTGTTCCCTTTTATGTGTTTGCAATTCCTAATTTTTGCAAATTGTTACATAAACAACTGCAACAATACAAATTCATTTTTTTTCATCATCCACCAATGATAGCTAGATTATGAGATGAAATCACGTGGAATTTACCACTAAAGAACTATATATATTTGCTTAACCAACCTTAAAATTCACATCGAGTTGAAGAATTATCATTCAAGAGAATATAATTATATATTTTTGTTTTACTCAATACGTCATTGTATATGCAGAATTCTTATATTGAACAAAAATAAAATCCCTATTTCTTATCCTATAAAATTTCAACATTTTTATGGCAACCATAAAACATATGGGACCCCAAGAACCTTAAAAAAAATAATAAAATAAAAAAACACCGCTACCACTGCTGGAACCACCATCATCTGCCTCCTTTACCACCGTTACCACCGCTGGACATCGTCAACCACGGATCCCTATCATCGGACACACCCTGCAATCCATCCTCCCTCCACACCCAATGAAAAAAAAGTACATTTCTTAATAATTCACAACCCAATTACAAATTAATTACGAAAAATTCCTAAATTGGTTAAACTCCATCGGATTTCGTTTACAAAATTCCTGAAAAGCTGAAAATCTATGTTTTTACTTTATTTCTTTGACTGATTATGAATTAAATTGACAGAATGGATTGATTAAAATTGAAAGGGAATTGGAAAGATTCATTTATAGGGATCTAAAGGGGGTGAGAGAAGGAAATTGGGAGAATTCTGCAGAGGGTACACCTGTAGTAGATCGACTTCCTCCCCTTTATAAGGCTATAGGGTGTGGTCATGACCTCCGTGACCCTCCACGTGAACGTCATATTACCCCATTCTCATCCGCCAGTCAAAACCACCACCCTATATGATGGAGTGATGACCCAAATCACTAGTCATTTTTTAATTTATTTAATAAAATCATATAACATTCAAATCTTGGAATATAGAAAAGTGGACCGTGGTTCAATCCACACGAACTATGGTGGCAATCAACGCCCCACACAATCTTCTGCCTAAGATAGTTGTACACTTATATTTAAGCTAGTTTGTTGCAATTGAGAAAATACCCTCTATTTATACGAGTCTATTACCAAAATTAACGAAGAGGATTTGTATGTACGGTTATTGGTTATCTCTGAATTCTATACTATCTTTGATGTTTCTATAGTATTCTAAGGACTCCATAACTTTATGACTAGTTCTTAATAGTCCATCAATTTAATTTATAACATGTGTAAGACTAACATTTATTAATCAAGTCATACGTCAAAATCTTGGTTGCGGAAATTTAAGTGTGTTTGAAAAAACATATTGAAGTTTACTTGTAACTTTTTTCCACGGGTGATGACAACACAAGTGATATTTTATATTTTAATAAAGTCGTTTCCCACACATTGATTTATTTTCTTCCAAACCATAGTATTTTATCTAGTAGATGATTACCAACAAGATGTTTATTGTAATTTTGGCTTGTCATGCCGATTAGTAGTGACATCAAATTAGAGTACTTACTTTTCATCCACCCATGCACCACCATAAACACATAAATTATGACAAACAAACAAACAAACAACCATCAAATCATATCGTAAAAATGTCAATCTGATTTTACATGATACAAGTTTAGATTATTGAACTGTATATGGAACTTCGCTGAGAATCCTATATATGGCGATGAGATGTTTAGAAGAAGGGTTCATGTGAAAGTCTCCAACACTATTGTGAAGGTGTAATTTGGTTGTATGGAAATTAATATTTGCATAGACTGATCTCCAATGACATTCAATTTTTTATGAAACACATGAAAGCTTTGATGGATTTTCTGGAATGGCAGGCGATGATTGTGTACAATAAGCTTGGAGGAATTGCCCAACGAAACAACGATGTCAATACATGAGAGGTGACCACGGTACCTACATTATTGCTCGAAGTGGCAACCTTCCAAGATTTATTGTTTCGGTATGCCTTCTTTGGCGTCTCTTGTTCCAACAACAACCTCAACATTCTCAATCAATCGCCATTATTCAGCGAGATTGTACATGGATCTACACCGAAGTGTATTAGAGATGAATGAAGTACAATACAAACATAAGGTATAATCTTGTTGATGGGATGTAGTTAGGCTAGAAAACTTTTGTGGAATCGTTTGCAAATTCACAAGACGATAAACAAATAAGGTTCAAGGTAGCACAAAAAGCGGCAAGAAAGGATATAGAACGAGCTTTTGGTGTCCTAAAAGCTCAGTAGGCTATGGTTCGATTCCTTGCATGAGTAACGCATCCCTGTACGCTTGCATTATATCACACAATATGATCTTAAAAGATGAAGGTGCAATGACATACCTTGACATGAAATCGATCCCCCAACTAACGAGGAAGTAAATGATTATATTCTTATGGAATTGCATTGTCAAGAGACCCATCACGCCATTCGATTGAATCTCATTAAGCATATTGCTAACACTCACATGGGGGGGGGGGGGGGGGGGGGTAAATGAATAAGCTTTATTTTAATTTGTATGTTTTAATTTAGTCTTGAATTTTATTTAAGTAATAGGAGTGTTTACAATTTTTATTTATTTAAAAAATGGTTTAAGGATGACATGGAAATAATGTGTAGAGAAAAGTGCCGGGATAGTACTTTAGTCCTTGCATTTTCAAAATTAGTCTTTAATTTTGACTAATTCAATCTTAAATGGTCCTTACTTAGATAAGAGTTAATTTTCTCAGTTAATGGTGTAAAATGAACTTAATGCCCTTACGTTATAAAAATATTAAAAGATAAAGTTAACTCACCCCACCCCTTCTCTCTCTTTCCTTTCTTTCCTGTTCATTATCTGCAACAACAACTAGAACCACCATCCCCTTCTTCTTCAACTAGAACCAAGCATCAATTCTCTCCATCTCAATCAAGAGAAACAAGATAGAGAGAGTGGCCGCGTGAGAGAGAAAGATGGAGCAGGAAGTGGCTCCGACGACCGGCCAACGCCGGTGCAAGCAAAATCAGCCGGTTTCACCACCACACCCACACTGCAATGACGACGGCGATTGTTGGCTGGGTTTCAGATGAAGGCGACACTGAAAACGAGAGTGCATGTCGTGAGTGTTGGATCGTTATTGCGACAACAGGTGGGTGACATTTTGCTAGGGATGCGAAGGTGTACGATGGTGACCGGTTGTAGTGATGGTGAACAGTGGAACCGGTGGCTGTAGGGAACGGTGGTTGTGGGTGTTCGAAATAGGCGGGGCGGATCTGGTGAGTGTTGTTTGGCGAAGTTTAAGGTGGAAGGTGGTGGCTTTTGTTGGTGGTCGACTGAGTGTTAGACTGGTGATCTATGATGCACGGGTACGGAAACGGCAAAACTAAAAAATTCAAGAAGCGGGGACGGGACGGGTACGGGAATAAAAACACAATAAAAAATAAATATATATCAAAGATAATGTAACACAAAACCTCAAAATAGTTATATATTGATTTAAAGCTCAAAAATCTCATTTCTTCCTAATCTAATGTAAGGTAGTGAAAATAAGAGGGGGGAGGTTAAATGTTAAAATACAAAAACTAATTTTACACTTTTTATGTAAGTTTTACAAGTTTTAATGACTAAAAGTAACCTAATGAAAGATAGAGGGGCTAAATGTTAAAACCCATAAACTTATTTAACCCTAGAAAGGCTCAAACGCAACAAAAAAGCAGCCGCTCTTCTTCTTCACAGTTTCCAGCAAGTCTCCAGCAAGTTTCCGGCAGAAATTGCAGGTTTCCGGCCAGAAGTCGTCGTCGGAATCCGCTATTTTCACGCTATTCAGTCGATAACTATGATCGGAAACTTGCAGGAAACGTTTCCTGCGCGTCCCCATACACCGTCCCCTTCTCCTGCACGCTTCCTGGCCGTTTCCTACCCGTCGGGGACGTTTCCCGGCCGTCCCCGTGCCGTTTCCGTCCCCTAGCAGTCCCCGGGACGGGAGACGGCACCTTCCAGGCGTTTCCGTGCTTCCGAGCTGGTGATTCCAGAGGTGGTGGATTTCGAGTTTGTTCAGGTTGTTTGGGGTGGAGTTTTTCAAAGTTACGGTGGTGAAAGGTGGTGACTTTTGTTGGTGGTCGACTGAATTTTTCAAGGTCATGGTGGTGAAAGGTGGATGGTAATGATGGTGAAAAGTGGGGAAGATGAAGAGGGTAAGGGGAGGTGGGTCACATAAAATCTAACTATTAATTATATTCTTTAATTTTAAGTTATTAATGCAACACTAATGGTATTTTTGTCATTTTATATCTATTTAACTGAAAAAACTAATTTCTATTCACATTAGGGATTATCTAAGAACGAATTTATCAAAGTTGAGAATTATAGCTATAATTTTAAAAATGTAAAGACTAAAAGAACATGATAAAAAAATCTGATATGCAACATAGAGATTTTCAGGATAAGAATGATTAAAAAGATGTATTTCCTCACCCTAAAGATTATAACTAAACTTGATCAGTGCATCAAATAAATGTTTAATATCACAATTTTTAATTTCTCAATCCCTTGAACCAATATTTGGTATTAAATACGGTACTCTCGAAATCTTTGTCTGATAATTTTAAGAGAAATAAAAATGACTATGCTGTTGTGAAAATGTGTACCGGAAAATATGAAGATTTGTGTTACATAGTTGAAGAACCATCACAAGACTTTTCATTAAAGAGTATGTAAATACCGTAACTGATACCGAACGAATTAGGCATATCACAACTATATTTTTTGTATTTTCTCTTCCATATGACGAATGCCGGTGTCATAATAAACCGAACTCGCGCCACGTAAGGAGGAGAAATCCGATTAATTCTATATTTTATAACTAAACTAATCAATAAAGCTATATGAAATAAAAGATTTAAAGATATATTTAAAACTAAATAAATAAATAATAAATAAAATGGACCTACAATATAAAAAAATACAGAAAAAGTCAAACTTTCACATAAAAGTTCAAAAGTTGAACCTCAGGTAAAAGAAAAAATAAAGTTTTGATATGAAAGATAGGACTACTTATTTGACCAATGAAAATGAGTAATAAACAAAATAAAAAATCAATACTACAAAAAGGTCCCCCTTCATTTTCCTTAAGCTTGATAATACTTAAATCACTGACTTCAGATGGTTAGCGAAATGGTTTTATAATTTACACATATATAAAACTGTTTTCTATGAAAGTTATGACTAGATGGTTTTATAATAAACAATGTAATTAAATTAACAAAATCCCAAGTCATCAGTTAAAAAACTCAAATCAACCAGATCATCTCACAGGGAAATAAAATAAACTTGTTTCTGCAGTACATAACAGTTCCTTTGCACCTAAATAAATCCCTTCACTATTTACCACAGGAAAATCTTGAAACCTCAAACAAAAGAATGTGCACCAGCTGTGGAATATTCTTCCACCTTACAAACATAAATATCTGCTAATTTTATCTGTCATCAGCAGGAATGACATGATTATGATCAAGCAGTAGCAGTAGTGGACGCAGCCCGGCTCTAGGTGGGGATTCACAAGTGTGGTGCTTCGGTTTGAGGACCAGCACGCGCGTTCAACAATGGCTGCAGCGCTTTAACCACAATGCTCATGTTTGGCCTGAAATCGGCTTCATATTGCACACACAAGGCTGCAACCGCCGCCATCTGTCACAATCCATATGTTATTTTCCGACAAGCATTTCTAAATACTTTTAGTAAAATAATTGAATTATAAAGTAACATAAAATTACCTTGGCAACTGCCTTAGGGGGGTATTCCCCATTGAGTCTAGTGTCAACACACTGTTTCACCTTATCTTCACTCAGTTTAGGTGTTGCCTGACATAATAATGTGTTATTTACAGATAAATAATTTAGAACTTTTTTTCATATAAAGGAACTAAAAAAGGACAAAGTGAAGCATACCCATGTGACCAGACTCTGTTGACCACGAGGCAAAGTGTGGTCAACGGGCTTTCGGCCAGTCAAGAGTTCTAGGAGAACCACTCCAAAGCTGTAAACATCACTCTTGGAACTCAACTGTCCAGTCATCGCGTATCTGTCATAAAGTCGAAAATATTTTTTTTTAAAAAGCACATATTAACCAACCCTCAAGAATCTAGCGAAAATGGATTTTGAAGAAAGAAGAAAGAAGAAAAAAAGATTACTTATAACTTCAAGGAATAAAAAAAAGAACTTACTCAGGTGCGTGATAACCAAAAGTGCCAAGAACACGGGTGGAATGAAGGCGTGCTGCCATGTCAGGTGCTTGATTCGATAAATCAAAATCAGCAATCTTAGCCACATCATCATCAAACAGCAGAACATTACTCGACTTTATATCGCGATGAATGATATGAGGCTGCGCCTTTTCATGCAAGTATTCAAGTCCTTTTGCAGCACCGACAGCAATTTTAACTCGTTGAGACCATGATAAAACTGGACCTGGTTGTGCACCTTTAACACCTTTTCTTCCTGCATTCATACAATTAAATGTGTTACTTTTAAAAAATCACCTACAACCACATGATCACAAGCTTATGAGCAAAAAAACACAGATGAATACAATTATACAGTTATATCAAAGCATTAGTTGTGCATAGGGTAGAAACGAGCCAAGCCGCTCGTGAGCTGCTCGATATTGGATCGGTAAAATTTCGAACCGAGCTGAGCTTAAACGAACTCGATCCCAAGCCAAAGCTTTACTTATCAAGCTCGAGCTGGTTCACGAGCTTAAACGGGCCTATTATTTATATAACTTTTATTTAATATACATTAAATATTTATATAATAAAATATTATTGTATATATAATTATGATAACAACTAAACAATAGATAATATTTTATGTATAAAAATTCTAATTATATATACATACATAAAAATAATTATAAACGTATATAAATTAGTTGATTAATAAATAATAATTGAGCCGAGCCCGCGCTTGAACATGAAAACTACTCACGAGCCAAGCTCAGGCTTTAAAAATAGAGATCGCAACGTGCCAAGAGCCGAGTTCAAGCCTATGTGAGCTCGGGCTCAGCTCGCTTACACCCTTAAATTACGTGTGAATAATATAGAACACTTACCATGCAGAATATCATGAAGAGATCCATTTGAAGCATACTCATAGGCCAACACTCTTAGACCGCTATCAATGCAATACCCGAGTAATCCCACAACATTATCGTTTTTAAGCCTCGATACCATAGAAACCTGTAATAACATGCTCCAAATCAATAGGAAGCAAATATATAAAACAATATTAACTAAATTTGGACAATCGGTCATCCTAATCATAGAAATTTAGGTCCATAACGTTGTTTTTACGAAGGGTATTTAAGACTTACCTGGGCTAAAAATTCTTGATCTGGTTGCTTGCTGGAGTCTAACTTCTTGATAGCAGCTGCCTGCCCGCTTCTCAAGACACCATGGTACACTCTTCCATATGATCCCTCTCCGATTAACGACTTTGTACCAAAATTATCAGTTATTTCTTTCAGTTCATCCACTTGTAGAGCAGGGACAGCAATAGGCTGGACGGCCACAGCCTGTGTGTCCTTTGGTGCAGTCTCAGTGGCGCGATAACCTGCATTGTTTCCTGAACCAACAACTTTAAGTAAGTCCCATAAATCGAAAGGTTCTATTTATGAAACAATAAACGAGTGTTTGATCTTGTGGAACAAAAGTTTTGCGCTTGGTATTTTCAAACAAAGATGATTAATTAAGTATTATAAAACTAAACATGGCGATCATGTGACTTAAAAGTTATACAAGCTAATGTATTCAATAAACAATCACCTGCTGCATTGTTCGGCATGTAGGTTCCGTTATCGTACGACTTGTGCATATCATCTTCTCCACAACAGCCGAAGCAACTCATGTTTAGTTTGCTCTGCTTGACAAATCTGTATAGGTTATAAGTTTACCTTAGACAAAAGCTTTACAAATCATGTCTGCATTATTATATAATTAAAAATCATGTCTTCATTATTATTATTATTTAAATACAAAAGCGCAATTTGTGTCTACGAATATTGAAATAAGGTCATTATATAGGCTTACACAGAAAGAACCGAAACTAACTACCGGCACCACTAACCCGCTACTAACGCTAACAATTCAACCAAAACAATAACGAAATAGCCGACTAACTACCCATGTTGATATCCTCGCACCCAAAACGCATCAGTGATATTTGCAGTTGGACACTCCCTATCTCTCCTGTGAACGGGAAACATACGACAAGTGAATTGCCTAAGTGTCACATTCAGGTTCACACCCAAAAAACATCAGACTTCTTGATCTAGACAATAACTAGCTCTACAATTTATTACCTCAATTCAACAGTGTTAAAAACATCTCTTTGACTCCTTGATGACTATAAAAAAACAAATAAAGATTAAAGACTAACGAAACTGCGAAATTCCAAATATATTACACAATTAAAGAGAACAACTTCAACTCAGCAAACAATAACACAAATAATAAAATAAAGTAAAAAATCAGTAAATGATTTCTAGAGAATATAAAATTCAAGGGTATGAAACTCTAAAACCATCTTTCCCCCAAAAAGATTTTTGAGTATCAATTCTACATCAAGATTCACAAAAAATCACCATAAAAACATGATCTTTAACACATAGTTGACCAAATAACTTCAAAATTCAACTGATCTACTTACAAACAACTATGGATCAACACCCACCTTTACCAAGAACAGATCTCAATCTCAGAAATCAATTATGAAACAGTCAGCAAAACAAAAAGTTTCACAGTTGAAAGATCTAATCAGTAAAGAAACTCAAAGGGGTTTCATCAGAATAAACAAAACACAAAAAAAACTCACCAAAGATCTTGTTTTTGCAGGTGGGTTGAATCAAGAAAAGGGGTTGCTTGAAGGATGAAGAAAAGAGAAATGGAAACACAGTGTCTTAGATATCTTTAATTGGTGGGGAGGAGGGCTAAGATGTACCGGACAGGGCGTAGGTTAGAAAAAAGGCATACAAATGGAGGAAAAAGGGGAGAATATCAAGTTAAAATTGAGTTTATTTTCATTTGTTTTTATAGTCTACTTTCTTGGAATTGTCAACCTTTGAAATGGTATTGAATGGAGTCTATAAAATGGATGTATTTGTACCAAGTCTTGCAATTTATTATACATATAGAGTAAACTTCTCCTATAAATAAGTTTAACGTACTAAAACGTAGGAAAAGACATAAAAAGACAAAAGAACGTAGTTATATTTTCATAATTATTTGCTCGTAGTATAGTTATCAAATTACTCTACAAATGATCTTGTGGGGTAATTTGATTTGTATGATAATTATTAAAATTATTCTATAAGTGTATCAAAATTACTTTGCATCAAAATTACTCTACAATTGTATTAAAATTACTTTGCAAGTTTATCAAACAACATACAATTCAAAATTACTCTACAAAATCATTTAAAAAGTAATTATAATACTCTACAAAATTACCTTACAAGTTCAAAATCACTATAAAAGATCATTTGTAGACTAATTATGATACTCCACAAAATTACTATACAAGATCAAAATTATCCTACAAGAACATTTTACAAAATTACTCTACAAGATCATGTGTAGAGTAATTTTGATAATTACCCTACGAGCAAACAATTACGAAAAAAGCCACCGCGTTTTTTCAGCAAAATCTTCAGGGCGTACGTTTTATACGTTAAAGTTATTTGTATTTGATCTTTTGTCTAGACATATAATAAAATATATATGATTTAGAGAAACTAAATTTTAATTTTAATAATTAAAATTATGTCCCATTGGTTAATAATAACTCATATTCACAATTTAACTAATGAGACTTCTGTTACTTTCGTTAGCAAGGGTTAGCTCGCTCAAACAAAGAAGTGATTGTATCTATTTTAATAAATAACCGACTTAAGTGAAAGTTAAGGGTAAAGTGAGTTATTTCTCCGTTGAAATTGCACTAGACAGTAAAATAAGGTTATAAGGACATTAATCAAATTGAAAATATGAAATATTTTCGGATAATAAATTTATCTAATGTCACTTTTAATCGGATAAGTTATATAATCTTTCTAACTTTTTTAGATAAACTAAAATAGTAAAGTAAATGTTAATAATATTAAAATGGTTTATTTGTAACCAATTACCAAATACAATAAAGGATACATGTAATTACCCAAGTTGCCTGGAAAATCAATATTTTTATCCGTCAACGGTATTATTTGATTAATCTTTGTTCTCCATTTCTGTAATATCTTAATGTTTGTAAAGTGTCAATTGACCAACACCATAATATCGTATGATTTTTTATTTATTTAACAAGGTGAAAAGAATTAGATATTTATAAATAAAAAGAAGATGATTACATGATGTTTTTTTTTTTCTTTTGAACAATGTACGGTTAAAATGTCAATAATCGGGTTGTAGTTAGTATCACCAAGTTAGTATTAAAATCTCTCCTTGTGTGAATTTAAACCTAGAACCTCTAAAAGAAGCAAAACTTGTTAATATAGAACTAAAGACATATTATAGAAATGGCAGATGAATAATTAGTCAAACTTAAATAAAAGTTGAACATGTATAAAATGTTCATATCATATACTTAAATTTCATATAATGATAGTCTAATATTTTTTGTAATACATCAAATCCATGATAAAAATATCTTATTTTCCTTATTGAAAATATTATCATAAAATTTCTAAAACACCCGCATAAACATTTTATAAAACTTTTAACGGAGCAATAATATATATAATATCAAATTTATAATATACTTTTTTTGATGACTAGCATTTTATAAATCTAAACCAACGGATTGCTCGATAAGAACATTTACAATGGATAGACCATCTCTAGAGAGCTAGACATATAAAAGAAAAACACATAGGGGGGAGGGTGCTTGGTTCCATGGTGAAGCTGTGAAAACAGTTACGCTTTTTTCAAGATCAATGTCACACTCCGATCCGCAGCGGAAAAAGGTGATCGGGGCACGATTGGGTTTTCATCAAAGCTCATGACATTTATTATAATGTTTCATATTTATTATTACAATTTAAAGGAGATCATACAAGTACAACATGTTCTATACATCTTTCTAGACTTCATTATTTTTCTTCTAAGGCAATTTCCTATGTGTTCCTTGCTTCATCCTGTCCACCTGTATCATGTGTAAAAATGGTTTTTGGGTCAACAAAAAGTTGGCGCGTGAATCCTATGAAAACATTTAAACGTGTTTATTGTATTGATTATAAAATAAAGTGCATAACCACATATGAGTAAATATAGATGTAAATTTATTCACAAAACACATAATATTAAATATTTCACACACATACAACAAATGATTGTTTTGAAGCACGCGTTGTTCAACTCGTCTCCCACGAGGAACTGATGGGCCTAATGAATGAGTTTTGAGGCACGCGTTGTTCAACGAACTGATGGGCCTAATGAATGTTTTTGAGGCACGCGTTGTTCAACTCGTCTCCCACGAGGAACTGATGGGCCTAACAAATAATTTGCATACAACTTGACATTATGTAATATACCACAACAAACAATATTTACATTCTAAGTTTAGATCAGATAATGGTATAGCACGAATTTGAATAAGCGAATTAATTTAAGCGACACATGATACACCCCAAAACATGAATAAAAAGGGGAATTTGTAAGAATTCACTCACAGTGGTTGCGTTTCTTGGATTGATGATGAATGCGCACGAATTTGGATTTAACCACGAGAGGAACTAACCTAAATAATAACATAGTGGTTCGGTAAATAAATGGATTTTATTTGAGATTAATAATTTTAATTCATAACCTTAATAGGATTTCTAGATTTATTTTTGTGAGTTTAAGGACACTTTCTAACTTTAAAAATATTATTTTTAAGTATTTTTAATTGATTTTTAAATTAAATAAATAAATAAAAAATTATAAAAATGTTGACTTTTTGACTTTGACCGTTGACCGAGCGTTGACCGTTGACCAGACCGTTGACGGTCGGACCGTGTTTATTATATGCGCTGAGTGAGGTTCGAACTCGTGACCTCCCGTACGCGTGCACGCAGCTCTACCAACTGAGATACGTGTCTAACCCGAAATATTTCCGTTTTTAATTATATTTATATACTACTTAGATTATTCAGAATTTTATTTAATTAAAAAGGTTTTTAAACTAGTCGAACCGGTGCGCATGATGAGTTTCGAACCCGTGACCTGTGGTTTAAGTTTGCACACAGTCCACCGCTGGACTGTGTGTCTAACCTGGTTAAAATACTTGTTTTTATTAATCTTATATACTAACTGAAAGGTTCCGTATTTGGGTTTTATAAAAAGGTTTTAATATTGTGACGAATCGGAACAAGGACAAACTCGAACTCGGTATCTCTATGTTTCAAATGCACACAGTCCACCGCTGGACTGTGTGTCTAACCCGAGATATAACCCGATTTATATTAAATATATACACAACCTAAACTTCATCTTCTTCGTTAAAACAACCCAGAACTCCCAATCCCGACTGTTAGCCCACATAATTTCGATTCCCATTTTTAAACAAATGCATATAAACAGTATTGAAGAAAGTTAAATGTTTGTACCGATTGGGCGAGGTGTTAGACCTTTCGGTTTAACTCTGACAGTAATAACCGGTTGACTTCCGACGATAGCAGATTATTCTGGCGAAGTGTAACTTGTGACAGAGGATCTACAGAGAGTTTGAGGTGAGTGTGGTGCTTTCTGTCTGAGCTCTAGAGGTCTTATTTTAGAGTAAGGCAGAAGGGATGAAATAGATTCGGTTTTCGGCGACTTGCAGAGATATCTGGCGACGTGTAACTTGCGACAGAGGATCTTCAGGAAGTTTGAGGTGAGTTTGGGTGATTTCGGTATGAGCTCTAGATGTCCTGTTTATAAAGTAAAGCAACAGTGGGATAGATTCTTCGGTTTTCCGGCGATAACTTCCGGTCAACTTGCAGAGGATTCCGGCGACTTGCGGCGAGGTTTTCAGAGCGAGTTTGAGAGAATAAGTTTGATAGACTCGCGAGCTCAAATGGTGAATACATCGATGTAAAGTATAACTCGAATTTAATTACATTTCGGATTCGAATTCCAAAATCATACGGTTTGATCAGTTTTGATTCGAATTGAGTTAATGGATTGGTTATAACCGATGCCCAGTTGTCTGTTATGCCCAAGATGATCGCGAAAATTCAATGATTGATTGAAGATTGATTGGCGGTTTCAGTTTTGGTTAAAAACGGATTGTTCGCGGGTGAGACTTTAAGTTTTATTTGCTTAGTTTCTTCACAACATGTGCGTGTGGCGGAGTGGTGAAAACTATGTGTGTATAAGTTAGTGGGTGACCCGGGTTCGAAACCCGGCGCCTCCACATTTTTTTAATTTGTTATTTTTTTGTTATTTAATAATTATGTTTTAAAATTCTAATTTGTTTATTAATTATGTATCGTATAAAATTAATTTGAGCATTAAATACGCGACAAAATTTATAACTGATTATTTGGTTTAATAAACGAAGCGGGTTTGGATAACCCGGTTTTTTACGGATGTTACAGTATCCCCTACTTTTAGAAATTTCGTCCCGAAATTTAAGTAGTGGCATGTTTGACTCAAAAGGATGGTGTTTTAATTTGACAATTACATACTTAGAAGGGGGTAAGAGTTTAAATTTTGTTTGAGGCGGTAGCGTTCCTAGTAAGGGTTGAATACCCTGTTACAGGAATCGCTTTTTGTTGCCTAAGATAAGGAACATGGATAAACAGAGTTGATTGACTAGGTATGATCTCATGCACAAGAGTTCTGAGAGAATCGATACGTTTGGAAAGATAAGGTTATATCCTTAAACAAAACTTCTACCACTAAAACCTACATGGAACCTCTCATAACTGCCTGACAATGCCTCTGATCCTTTGCAAGAATACTTATATATAGGAAGTACCAGCGGCGTATCCACCATATTCTTGTCAAATTTTCATTGGCTTTATCAGTAAATTATGATTAGTTCTATGTGACTCTAAACACAATAACCAAAACTTGAGTCTTAATTCTGAAAGTATACATGTTTGAATGATGACAGTACCTCTCTCGTTTGTTATGATGAAGAGGTTAGTCTATGTAGAAGTGAGACACAGCCCAACTTCTTTGAATGATGAGATTGAAATACGTTGAGATGTATGATGATATGAATGCTAAATCAGTGAGTATAAAACAAACTTCAACCATGACATTACTAAATCCTACATGGAACTTCTCATAACGCCTGACAATGCTTCTGATCCTTTGGCAAGAATACTTATATATAGGAAGTACCAGCGGCGTATCCACCATATTCTTGTCAAATTTTCATTGGTTTTATCAGTAAGTTATGATTAGTTCTATGTGACTCTAAAACATAAACAAACACAACAACCAAAGCTTGAGTCTAAATTCTGAATGTATACATGTTTGAATGATGACAGTACCTCTCTCGTTTGTTATGATGAAGAGGTTAGTCTATGTAGAAGTGAGACACAACCCAACTTCTTTAAATGATGAGACTGAGATACGTCGTGAGGTATGATGATATGAATGTTAAATCAATGAGTATAAAACAAACTGAAATAGTAATTCGCATTAAGGTTCTTGGATAAATTTCCAATTTATAATTGAAGATACGTGAAGATTGAGATAACATAAAGAAAACATAAAAACTAAGTGGTTGGAGTTGAATCTTGATTTTTTTGGTTAAGAAACTAGTTGGGTGGTTCGTTTGGGCCGTCATTATCTTCAACAGGATTGGCGTTGATGTTGTAAACTCTTCCTCTTGATGGTGGCCTAGTGGTTAGGTTTTCTCGATTTGCTTGGTTAACTGGGTTTGCTTGAGCTTGGGCGTTTATGATGTTAACCAATCGAGGGCACGTGTTTCTAAAGTGGGTAGGGTCGCCACAATTAAAACAAGCTCGAACATATGGGAACATGGGGTATTGGGGTTGTTGATATGTTTGAATCATGTTTTGAGTAGGGGGTGAGGTTTGGTTTTGAGGGGTGCGGCAAACCTTACTCAAATGACCATAGCGTCCACAATTCGCACATAGTCGACAAGGTAAGGTAGATGGATGGTGATAAAAACAGGTGTTGCATTGAGGGTGAGGTCCAAGGTAAGGTTTCTTATTTGGGTAAGTTGAGTTGGGTGCTACTTGAGTGATTGGGATAGCTTGGAGGGGTATGGCTTGTGAAGTTGGTTGATTGTTTTGGGTGACAACGAAGATTTGCCCATCTCGTTTTCTCTTAGAAATGGGTTGAGAAGGGGATTCGGTTTGGGTGGAGTTTGAGGTTCAGTTGATGCTTTATCCTTCTTCTTCTCCTCCTTGAAGTCTTTATTACGTATGCGGTTTTCGGTGAGCTCTGTAGCTAACTCCATTGCTGCTTCCAAAGTTGCAGGTGTGGTACTTATTACAGAGTCTTGGATTTTTGAAGGAAGACCTCGAATGTAGTGCTCGATCAAACGGTAGAGGGGAGTGAACAAGTTGGGGACCATTTGATTTAACTCAAGGAATCTCTTGTTGTACGTGGTGTGGTCGCCTTCCTTTTGTTTCAAAGAATATAACTCATCCTCTATTTTCTTGATTTCGCTTCTTGGACAGAAACGTCTTGTCATGATCTCTTTCAGCTCTTCCCAAGTCAAAGTCATCGCATCCTCAGTACCTCGCTTGGCCTTCTCTGTATTCCACCATGTAAGTGCTATTCCAAGTAAACGACCGGTAGCATATCACACCTTGCGATCATCGGGGCAATCGCAATTTAGAAAAGTGTTTTCCATTTCCTCAAACCAATGGAGGAGAGCGGTGACACCTTCAGTCCCTTCGTATTTTGGAGGGTCGCAGTATTTGAAATGCTTGAAGGTGCATTTAGTAGTATTTGGGGGAGGGTTGATAACATTTTGATCTTCTTGATTAACGGGATTAGCAGTAAGGGCTTGTTGAACTTGAACTACAATGTTGGGTATTACGGCAGCCATTTGTTGAGCGATTTGGGCAGCCATGCGCTCGCGGGCTTTTCCTGATCTCATCTTCCTACGAGCGAGACTAGAAGACATCTACAAGGAATACGTATCAAGAGTATGAGTTGGACGTTTTAGGGGTCATGTGTTGTATTTAGGAATGAACATTCATAAAATAAATATAGAATAATAAATCTACTACATCCATAGGATGTCTTGGGCTTTGCTCGTAATTGGGCCTTGCATGCCGCCATACTTCACCTTCGTAATCATGTGGGCCCCCATGATTACCGGGTTTTTCATGTGGTTCCCATTTGTTAGCCTGGTAACGTACACTAAAACCCGAGAAAATCGAGAAATATGTATGTAACGTATGAAGTTCGGAGTGCATCCAGGTGTGGACACGGTGACAACTCAAAGTGGGGTTAGTTCGAACGACGTTTGGTGTGGCATGCTTTGGCCTAATAGGTCCTTCGTACTCTCATCGTTAGTCCCCAGGTAGGCAAACTGGTCCGTTATATTGGATTTATACGAATGCCAACCTAGACAGGACGTTCCAACTACCGGTACTTGTACCCTTGCAGTTACTACATGCCCGTCGCAGAACTCACTTTGATGAGATTTGAAAAATGAAAAATGCGACAAAATCTTGAATAACGGAAGTATGAAGATGATTTGAATATGTGATCATTGAAATATGTATGATGAATGTGTATGTAAGTATGTATGTTTGACTGTAAGTATAATTCATTATGTATCACAAAATGTAATATTGGAAGTGTTTGCATGCATTTGAGTGTGTAATAACTACGAAACAAATAAACATCATGAGTTTGCATGTAACCACATAAACAATTAAAATCTAATCAACTATAGTATAGGCTCTAAGGGTCTAATAACCTATCCTATATCCCTATAGTCAAAAGCTCTGATACCAATCTGTCACACCCCGACCCGCGGCGGAAAAAGGTGATCGGGGCACGATTGGGTTTTCATCAAAGCTCATGACATTTATGATAATGTTTCATATTTATTATTTCAATTTAAAGGAGATCATACAATCAAATCATACAAGTACAACATGTTCTATACATCTTTCTAGACTTCATTATTTTTCTTCTAAGGCAATTTCCTATGTGTTCCTTGCTTCATCCTGTCCACCTGTATCATGTGTAAAAATGGTTTTTGGGTCAACAAAAAGTTGGCGAGTGAATACTATGAAAACATTTAAACGTGTTTATTGTATTGATTATAAAATAAAGTGCATAACCACATATGAGTAAATATAGATGTAAATTTATTCACAAAACACATAATATTAAATATTTCACACACATACAACAAATGATTGTTTTGAGGCACGCGTTGTTCAACTCGTCTCCCACGAGGAACTGATGGGCCTAATGAATGAGTTTTGAGGCACGCGTTGTTCAACGAACTGATGGGCCTAATGAATGTTTTTGAGGCACGCGTTGTTCAACTCGTCTCCCACGAGGAACTGATGGGCCTAACAAATAATTTGCATACAACTTGACATTATGTAATATACCACAACAAACAATATTTACATTCTAAGTTTAGATCAGATAATGGTATAGCACGAATTTGAATAAGCGAATTAATTTAAGCGACACATGATACACCCAAAACATGAATAAAAAGGGGAATTTGTAAGAATTCACTCACAGTGGTTGCGTTTCTTGGATTGATGATGAATGCGCACGAATTTGGATTTAACCACGAGAGGAACTAACCTAAATAATAACATAGTGGTTCGGTAAATAAATGGATTTTATTTGAGATTAATAATTTTAATTCATAACCTTAATAGGATTTCTAGATTTATTTTTGTGAGTTTAAGGACACTTTCTAACTTTAAAAATATTATTTTTAAGCATTTTTAATTGATTTTTAAATTAAATAAATAAATAAAAAATTATAAAAATGTTGACTTTTTGACTTTGACCGTTGACCGAGCGTTGACCGTTGACCAGACCGTTGACCGGTCGGACCGTGTTTATTATATGCGCTGAGTGAGGTTCGAACTCGTGACCTCCCGTACGCGTGCACGCAGCTCTACCAACTGAGATACGTGTCTAACCCGAAATATTTCCGTTTTTAATTATATTTATATACTACTTAGATTATTCAGAATTTTATTTAATTAAAAAGGTTTTTAAACTAGTCGAACCGGTGCGCATGATGAGTTTCGAACCCGTGACCTGTGGTTTAAGTTTACACACAGTCCACCGCTGGACTGTGTGTCTAACCTGGTTAAAATACTTGTTTTTATTAATCTTATATACTAACTGAAAGGTTCCGTATTTGGGTTTTATAAAAAGGTTTTAATATTTTGACGAATCAGAACAAGGACAAACTCGAACTCGGTATCTCTATGTTTCAAATGCACACAGTCCACCGCTGGACTGTGTGTCTAACCTGAGATATAACCCGATTTATATTAAATATATACACAACCTAAACTTCATCTTCTTCGTTAAAACAACCCAGAACTCCCAATCCCGACTGTTAGCCCACATAATTTCGATTCCCAGTTTTAAACAAATGCATATAAACAGTATTGAAGAAAGTTAAATGTTTGTACCGATTGGGCGAGGTGTTAGACCTTTCGGTTTAACTCTGACAGTAATAACCGGTTGACTTCCGACGATAGCAGATTATTCTGGCGAAGTGTAACTTGTGACAGAGGATCTACAGAGAGTTTGAGGTGAGTGTGGTGCTTTCTGTCTGAGCTCTAGAGGTCTTATTTTAGAGTAAGGCAGAAGGGATGAAATGGATTCGGTTTTCCGGCGACTTGCAGAGATATCTGGCGACGTGTAACTTGCGACAGAGGATCTTCAGGAAGTTTGAGGTGAGTTTGGGTGATTTCGGTATGAGCTCTAGATGTCCTGTTTATAAAGTAAAGCAACAGTGGGATAGATTCTTCGGTTTTCCGGCGATAACTTCCGGTCAACTTGCAGAGGATTCCGGCGACTTTCGGCGAGGTTTTCAGAGCGAGTTTGAGAGAGTAAGTTTGATAGACTCGCGAGCTCAAATGGTGAATACATCGATGTAAAGTATAACTCGAATTTAATTACATTTCGGATTCGAATTCCAAAATCATACGGTTTGATCAGTTTTGATTCGAATTGAGTTAATGGATTGGTTATAACCGATGCCAGTTGTCTGTTATGCCCAAGATGATCGCGAAAATTCAATGATTGATTGAAGATTGATTGGCGATTTCAGTTTTGGTTGAAATCGGATTGTTCGCGGGTGAGACTTTAAGTTTTATTTGCTTAGTTTCTTCACAACATGTGCGTGTGGCGGAGTGGTGAAAACTATGTGTGTATAAGTTAGTGGGTGACCCGGGTTCGAAACCCGGCGTCTCCACATTTTTTTAATTTGTTATTTTTTTTGTTATTTAATAATTATGTTTTAAAATTCTAATTTGTTTATTAATTATGTATCGTATAAAATTAATTTGAGCATGAAATACGCGACAAAATTTATAACTGATTATTTGGTTTAATAAACGAAGCGGGTTTGGATAACCCGGTTTTTGACGGATGTTACAATCAATGATAATAGTATTTTGGTTTTCTCGAAGACTAGTCTTTTGTGTTTTTAAGACCAATTCATTTCAAGCTAGCCAAATAAACCACAATATGGCAAATGAGATCGCATACCATAACTTCTTACCCTCTTTTAGGCTTGATACCTTAGTCGTCCGATTCATTGTATGATGAATAGAGCTTGCCCTTACAATATACTTTGAACACGTTATATGACAAAAGTTACACTACCCATCACCCGCATTACTGAATGCCAACCGAATTAAAATCTGATTAATGAAGTATATCAAACTATTGACAACGGTAAATAACAACATTAAAGTTCTAACTTAGATATACTTTGTAACCCTATGGAAGGGAGATCTACTCTGCGACCAGCGGATCTGCTCGTCTTTGGCTGGGCTGGGGGGAACCATGCTTGTGTAGACCTCACGGGGGTTTCCCCTTTGGTTGGTTTAAGGGAAAACGGGTTTGTAGCTGGGCAAGCGGCAAGAAAGGCAGAATCAAAGAAAGTGGATAAGCACGCTAAAGCTTGCGCAAAGAACCAGCATGTCTTTGTCCCTTTTGCTTTTGATACTTTTGGCTCCCTAGCGCCAGAAGCTATCCACTTCTTGGAGAGGGTTCAACGGGTCGTCTACAGCAATTGTTCAACCCCAAGGGGGCAAGGGTTTGTATTTGGAAGGTTAGGGTTTACAATTCAGAAAGGATTGGCGGCGTAGCTTGTTGCCCGAGTACCTTCTGTTTTGATGTAACTTTGCAAGTTTTCTAGCTTATATATGAACACACAATTTGTATAAATAATATACATTATTATCAAAAACTATTTTAGGTTGTATTCGTCATTGCAAATAATAAGCAAGACACAATTATTAAAGTGAAAGGGCTAAAAGAAAAGGTTTAGCACATTTAAATACAAAATATTCGGTGTGGCATTCTGTTTATTTCTCGTGTTTCACAATAAATCCGGTCGATGAAGTTGTCATAGAATTTATTGATAAAAATAATTAACTACAATAGTGAGTTTAACGGTCTAATTTATCATAAAAGACTAAAATACACGTGTCGCATCCTTTATACTTCATACGCTGCATATGGCAAAATCACTCAATATAGGAATCAGCCATGCTCTGTCCACACACATATTGACATGTTTAATATAGAACTGGTTTGAAAATACAGAGGTATAAGAACCGCAATTACATGTTTTATTTGCATAGTTTATATAGAAATATGTATATGTTTGTGCACACACAATCTGATCTAATTTGACCACTATTGAAGGATGATACTGCCTATTCAATTTTGGGGGAGCTTGAAAACCGAAAGGCAACACGGTTTTAATTAAATATTAACAAATAATTAGTATACCAATAACAGCTAACATTCACAATTCAAAATTATATGACCCTCTTTATGCTTCATTATACTGGATAAGTGTTTGGGATTAAGTTTGAAAATAACTTATTAGATTTTTAAAAAAACCAATAAGGTAATAAGCCATTTTCAAAAGCCAGAATTTAGAGTTTTTCAAATGACTTGTCAACTTATTGGTTCCAATAAATTAATAAGCTATTTCCAAACTCAATCTATACACAAATACAAAACATAAATTATCCTATATCTGGCATATAAAGTCTTGAATTAGATATTCGTACAAAAATTTAGGAAATACATAAAAATTATTGACGTAGTATATAAATAAAATGAAGATTTTTTTTTGAAAAATTTAGCATACCCTTCTTTTATTATTATTATTATTATTATTATTATTATTATTATTATTATTATTATTATTATCATTATTATTATATTATTATTATTATTATTATTATTATTATTATTATTATATATTATTATTCATTATTATTATAATATAATAATAATATTATTATTATTATTATTATTATTATTATTATTATTATTATTATTATTATTATTATTATTATTATTATTATTATTATTGCGATACTACCATCGTATTTTCTTTTCTCTTGTAATTAAGTGAACATGGTGTTTTAACTTTTAACATGTATTTTTATATTTGGTAAGACTTAACGGTTTCAAGGCATTTACGGTTATTAAAAATAACTAGTATTTAACCCTTCGTTTTTTGGGGGGGAATTGGGGGGGGGGGGGGTGCGGCGTGCAACGCAAACGCTAAGCAAAATATATAGGTTAACATTCATCACACCACGATATATAAAACAATATTTAAAAGAAACATTTGTAATTAAAATTACATACGCGCAACGCAAACGCTAAGCAAAATAAGTAGGTTAACAATCATCACACCACGATAATATAAAACAATATTTAAAAAAACGTTTATACTTAAATTACATCAAAGCCTGTTTTTTTTCTTCACAATCGTTGCTTCCTCATAGCACTTACGGATAGCTTGGCATGTTTCTTCTGAATCTATTTGAGCTTCAACACGAAGCGACGGTCATATAATGAATAAAACAATATTTAAAACAAAACATTTGGATTTAAATATCAAAGCCTAGCTAGTTTTTTTTTCACAATCGTTGCTTCCTCGTAGCGCTTATGGATAACGTCAATGGACACCTGTAGCTCGGTCTGTTTCTTCCGAATGGCACCAACCCTTTTAGTTAATTGCTTGAGCTTCAACACGATGTGACGATCATATTCAACAACGTGCTCAAAGATTTTTGTAGCCTTGCAAACACCTCAAAATCCCGGTAGAGGTAAACATCCTTAAAAATTAAAAATTACTCGAACCCAAAAAGATATACAACAACAATAACAATCTTACCCAGTGAATTCCGCCCATAGCCATAAAAGCTATTGGTAATGTATAAGGAGAGTGGGATGAGGCACACCTTACCTCTAGAGACATATCCTAATTTAAGAATCATAACATACAGAAGCACATAACGACTTCTAAATAATAATAAATAAATAAACAAATAAGTAAGAAAAAACATTTTGTAATAAAAAAAATTAGTGATACCATGCAAAAGTTATATATATATAGGGTGGGGTTCGGCTACAAAGTTCAATTTTCCTATAAAGTGCATAAAACACCACAATTTCAGCCATAAAACATACTTAAAACCCACAAATAACAGAGTGAAGATCACTAAAATACAATATCCAAACCCTAACAGTCCATAAAAACTTCAAACACACTATCATAGAACTATGAATATAAAACACAACATGATAATCAACATAAAACACACTAATGTTAGTTATTCGATAATCAAAGCCTTATCATCCAAAACACAATACAAAACTCACAATATAGTGTTTTAGTGATCTTCACTTTGTTATTTATAGGGTTTGAGTGTCTTTTATGGTTGAAATTGTAGTGTTATAAGACTTTGTACACTTTGTAGGAAAAAAATGACTGTGTAGTCAACTCCCACCCTATATATTATATATATATATATATATATTTATATATATATATATATATGTTCGGCTACAAAGTCTATTTTTCTACAAAGTGTAAAACACCACAATTTTAGTCATAAAACACACTCAAAACCCACAAATGACAGAGTGAAGATCACTAAAACACAATATCCAAACCCTAAAAGTCCATAAAAACTTTAAACACATCATCATAGAGCTATGAGTATAAAACACAACATGATAATCAACATAAAACATACCAATGTTAGTAATCCAATAATCAAAGCCTATTCATCCAAAACACAACACAAAACCACAAATATGGCGTTTTAGTAATCTTCACTTGGTTATTTGTGGGCTTTGAGTGTGTTTTATGGTTGACATTATGATCTTTTTACACTTTGTAGGAAAATGAACTTTGTAGCCAACTCCCACCCTATATATATAGAGGATGGTTATCTTGAGAACGCTAAATATTGCGAGAACTGTGAGAACGAATGAGAAAACCAATCAAATTCATGTTCTAATACAAATCATCATTTTAATTAAAATACAACATCAAAAAAAAAAAAGAAATTACAACATCAAATAATTCATTTCTCCTCTCAAAGTCACTCTTATTAGATTTTTTACACATGTGAAAATTTTCTTTATTTCTGAATTCACGTAAATTTAAATGTGTAAATTAAATTTATAGAATTGTATTCGAATAATAATGACAAGTGTAAAAATAAATTTTGAATTTCACTTGTTTTTTACCAAGTTCTAGTGGGTTTTTCATTCGTTCTCACGGTTCTCGCGATATTTAGCGTTTTCATTTAAACCCTCCCCATATATATATATATATATATATAAATATATATATAATGCAACAGTTATCATAAATTAATTATAAGGATTCAATCAATAGACTCATAGACATTGACGCAATGTTGCAACTCGAACCGAATTCCAAGCTACCATAGCAACGAAAGCCATAACCGCGACGTGTTTATCATTGCCTTTCACCTTCCAAATCTGAATTCAAATAAGAAAGCATAGAAAAGCAAACCGAACATCACTCGTAAGGCTCAGACATTTAGCGACAACAGGCTTCTTTCTTCAAGTCGACTGAGTTGTCGCAACTTAAAAAATACAACTCCTCATAGCCTTTATAAAGTTCTAATAATCATTAATTATCTTGGATGCCCAAAACAAAGGTTTAGATTCCACAATGTATACAAATTAGAACAACTTTAGTCACAGGCAAACCTAAACAGGAACACATACAACAAATCAATCCCCTAACTTATATATGTGTTAATTTGTAACCAAATGTTAACCAAACAACATGTATAACATCCAGTCCCCACAAATCTATCAAATCAATATATATTATTATATATATATATCCCTTAACCCCACAACTTGTAACAAAACAAACAAAAATTGTTACCCGATATCCAACATATACAACACAACTTTGCAACAATAGCTTACATATTAACACCCACACACACATACATACATATATATTACATACATATATATATATACATATACATATATATATATATAATATATATATATATATATATGGAAGCCAAAGTGTCTAACAAAGCAACATAAATCAAAGGACTGCGGCTCAGATTTTAGCCATGGCTACAATGACCATTGCCACACCCAATGACGAAACTACATCACATCATAGCCGATATAGACATGCATCAAAGGGTTCTAGTTCAGATTTCAGCCACGGCTACAACCAAGGTTACCATGCTAACTGACGAAACAACATCATAGTCAATGTAAACATGCTATGAAAAAATAAAAATAAAAACTAGATAAGCATATCATCATCTTAACAACATCACAAAATTCGCAAACCAAAACAGCAAGCATAGCCCCAATGTACACATGCAATGTTAAAAATACCAGATATGCATATCGTCATCTTAACAACATCAACAAAAACCACAAAGAAAAATAGGTTGTAAAGCCCCAAATCACAATCGTCATCACCATCATGAAAACCATGTGAACAAACCATATCACCGTCGTAAAAACCACAAACCATTACAGTTCACACAATGTCAACATCATGATCAAACCAAACGAAAAGCAAACAAACAATGTAACAAACTTCCCATCGTATATGGTCAAACGAAAGTTACAAAATCGAACAAATGTCATTGCAGCGGCTAAGTACCGGTGCAAAAGAAGAAATCGGTGACAAATAGAACAAACTTACAGCAACTTTCAGCAAATCGTATAGGAGGCCAGAAAAGGATGACAGAATCGCCAGGAAATACAAGCAACAGCGGGGGAGGACCTAGGCAAAAAAAGAGAGGCGGTGACAAATGGAACCGACATAAAGGTTTGGTGGGTTTTATACAACCAAAAAGTACAATAGCATCAAGAAAACAGTACAACAACTCGCATCATAAAACACAAAACATACAACATTTACAAAATAAACGCATATGTAATGCTTATGATTCATTTAGAGCTAGCTACATGGATCATTCCTTTTAACCATGAGATTACAATTTTGGGTCTCATTGTTTTAGAAATGAACCTTTTAGTCTTAAATGTTTACTCAACCATTTCATGGAATCGCAGATGGACGTGATAAGTTGCAAAAAGTTGAGTTTCGATTGGTCTTCATAAGGGACGGGTGATATCATTTCATACTCATGATTGTGTTGGTATAATTTGAAACTTTTATTATATAAAATTGTCACTCATATCTTAAAAATTCATTTAATGATCAGTTTCAAGCATTGAAAATACTCAAATACTCAACGATTACCTTTATGAAGAGATTCTTATGCTCGCTAATGTCACCCTTTATTTCTGGTTATGCAACATATTGATACGAATGATTCTAGTGAGTAGAATGATTCGCATAAACGTTGCAATTAAGGCCGTTATCATTATTAAGAAATTAAAAATTAGTCAAAAAATATTATAATAAACATACTTTAAATTTTTTTAAAGTAAACTGTCATTTTCGTCCTTATGGTTTGCCCACTTTTGTCATTTTTATCCAAAAACCTTTTCCCTAGCCATCCCTGTGGTTTCTGATTCTTGCGATTTTCATCCACCCACTTAACAACATCCAACTTATATCATTAAAGTAAGGGCAAATCAATCTTTTATCGAGCTTCTTTATTTTAATCCATCTAAAACCAATTGCACATTACGATTGCCCTCACTGTTTAAACCCTAAATTTGAAACCATAGCTAGCAAGTGATCCATCATCCCTACTCCCTAATCATCAATTGTAGACTCCATCATCTCTAATCGTTTCGGTTTTCCCTTAATGAAGGATTCGAATTTAAAATCAATGGCCAAGTTGTGCGTAGTTCAAAACCTTAACGAAGATTAGTATCCACATGACGAATATGGTAGTTTTCTTATTATTTTCAACTTTTAAGTTTATTTCATCAACAAGGTACCGGAGGCCAAGTACTCCCGAGTAATCGCTACAAGGTAGGATGCCGAGTCAACTTTCTTCAACTCCGCCTAATTACTCGGAATTGATCAAACGTGGTCAACCTCGGCCAGAATCGTATCTAGTAGGTCAACTTGGGCTGAGTTTGATTAAAAAAATAAAACATGAATCCTATGTCTATTATATATAAGAATAAATACCATTTTTAAAGGATTAAATATCAATTTTTGAAATACTTTACTATTTGAACATGTATTTTTTTTATTTATACTGATATTCATATATACATATTAGTAAACTTATGATATTTGACATATATATAATTTCTCAAAAACTAATTTCTCTATATTTTAACATGTCTGAGTACTTTTTGAGTACTCTTCTACCTAGACCGGGTACTCTCAACTTCTAGTCGATCGATCAGGAAGTACATAATGACTTTTACAACAATGATTTCATGTACCTAAGTAATCAAGTGCTGATGGCAAATTTTGACCGAAGGTGTGGCCACATATTTCAATTTTGACCAGGTCTGCCACATTATGTGGCCAAGTTGAGGTCACATGTTGCAATTTTGATCCGTTACTAGTATTAAAGCTAGGGATAAAAGTCCAAGAAATGGAGACCTTCTAACAGCTGACATATAGTTTGACTTTTTCATGGGGCTGTGCAAAAGAAAATCCATAAAATCAAGACTGCGACTACCTTCACTTAACATACAAATAGGTTGATTTGGGTAATTGGTACCAAAGGTCCCAAAGTATTTAAAACTTATCAAACTAATAAATCACTTTATAAAAAATAACTATATTGTTTTTATCAAATAAAAAAAAACGTATCTTGACAACCAGCATGTGTTTATCCAAGTTGCTTTTGATACTTATGGTTTCCTAGCGTTAGAGGCTGTGGACCTACTTAGTCAAATTCAAAGGGTCATGCATAGTAATGTTATGACCCCGAGATCTATGGGCGTATTTTTAAAAGACTTAGTTTTGCTATTAAAAAAAGGATAGCTACACAATTTATTGTCCGTTTACCATCTATCTTGATATAAAAAAAGTTAGTATTTTTCGTTTGATTTAGGGATACTTGTACGAAAAAAAATCAATCACAATTTAGACTTTAATTGATAACTAATATCTTTTGATTTTAATTTAATGATATAGTTTTTATAATACACTAATAATATTAAATTAAGGTAAAATATACTAGGAAGTTTATTTGGATAGGAATATTAGAAAGTAATCCTGACCATCTATTAAGTAATCAAGGGCTAAGATTAAACGAGTGAGATTAAACAAAAAGAAAGAGGTGCGTGGGTTAATTTGAGGGTATTCTAATTCATTCAAGTCAATAGTTTCTCTCTCCTCTAATCCCCCGTTTTTAAAACGTTAATAACTTTTTCATACGACATTATTTTTTTATAAAAATTGCACCATAAAAACGAGCATTTTTTATCTTTAAAACGAGCACACTATTGCTATTTTGAAAGAAAAAAAAGTTTTCGATAACCCAGATGCGTAAAACGCAATGGACAAAAACCACAAAAAAATGTTTTTTTTCTAAAACGCAATGGGCTAAAAAACACAAAAATATTTTTTTTCTAAAACGCAATGAAAAAAAACCACAAAGAAATGTTTTTTTTTTCAAAAATGCAATGGATTAAAAACACCAAAAAATGTTCTTTCTAAAACGTAATGGCCCAAAAAACACAAAAGAACGTGTTTTCTAAAACACAATGGATTATAAACAGAAAATAATAAATTGTTATTTCTAAAACGCAATGGACAAAAACACAAAAGAATGTTTTTTTTTCTAAAACGCAGTGGATTATAAACAAAAATAACATGTTATTTCTAAAACGTAATGAAAAAAAAAACAAGAAATAAGTTATTTCATTATGTTTTATCAAAGTTTTTAGTTTTCCCGATCACAAACATCGACTGAAATACACCGACTGAAATTGAAATTACATCATAGCCATAATTCATAAAACGCAATAAAAAGGATAGATTAAATATCTATGATTATATATCTGTCATATGCATTGTTACAAATCAAAGAGAATGAAAACAAAATAACAAAGATATACATGAAACAAAACAAATGATCACAATCATCACAAAATGACAACATAAATGATATAATAATATTTTTTAGTGTTCCATTACTTCCATAAAACGCTACGTGAAATCAGAAATGATATAATATTATTTTATCCATACAACGCAAGGAAATGCTGAATTTCATCCAAACCTTCATCTTTCTTTTTTTAATTGGCTCCATCTTACAGCAACGGCAATCGTAGGGAGCACATATTTGGCACCAAAGTTTGATCATAAATCAACAGTGGCAGGCGCAGCCACCACAACATCCGGCACCAAAGTTTTGATCGGAACTTCCGCGTTCTCCTTCGTACACGTACGGCAACCATCAGGGGAGTGCACGACGTGTTCGACATCACTGCAACAGGTTACGATAGTGCAGATTATTCCGTAAAACGCAATACATCATCGGATTTGACAGAGTGGTGAGGTTGGGGTGACGATTGTCGTGGTGGTGGGCAATGGAGTGGCGGTGGTGGGTAGTGTGGGGTGAGATGAATTGTGAAAGACAAAGACGAAGTTCTGAGTTTTGTTTTAAAACTGGGTTTTTTTATCTAGGGTTTCATGAGATTTGTTTGTGTTTTATTAAAATGTCCATTCTTATGTATTTTTTTATTTTTGACATATGTCACTCTATTATTGCTTTCTATTCTTCTCATACAAGCAAACTTTATAGCTTCTATTAAATTATGTTATAAGTACAAAAAGTGTTAAGAGGTCATCTCAACCAGACTTGATCCATTTTACCCGGTTGCCACCTCTAGTTGTAGGTCTAGGTGAGTGGATGTTATGATGGTAACCTGTTTCAAGTGTTTAAACCAATCTAAACTTGCTTGAATCACACTAAATTAGGACTCAACCAACCTTAACAAGCCTAAACCAGCATGAACCACTTTATGGTTCCTTCTATTGGCTTGACTCTCCATTAAAGCTATCTTCTTTACCAAATTTATAGAATAGTATTAAATTATTAGTTTTTAGTACCTATTATATACATATATTTTTTAGAGTAAATAATATGAGCAAAAACGTATTAAACCGACTTTTGGTTTGTTAGAAATATATTTAAAATAGACTTCATTTAGTTTATTTTTATTTTCAGGATAAAACAAACCCAAATTGATCAAAGGAAGCTATTTCAAGCAAAAATCAAAAGATTTGCTAAAACAAACGTACCAGACATGCCCCTCATGAATGCCCCGTGTCTTAATTACAAAGGCAACATCACCTTCTAAAGACCATCTTTGAAAACCAGAAAGAAAAGATGCAGGCATGACCCGTGCCTCCTTCACTAAAGACAAAACGAATATCCTAGAAGATTTTGAAGATCCGGTGGGGCCCACAAATTTAACAACGGGTCGTGCCCTAAAGGCACGCCCCGTGCTTCGCTCCCAGCTATGCGTCGCTCACAAATAATCAAACACGGGCCGTGCCATCTATGCATGCCCCATGCCTCGCCCTCTAGCACCCTAAAAATAGAGCTTCTTGGCAAACATTTTCACTTGCTCAATTCTTTCCTCTTCTACACAACACACTTCTCTTCTACACACTTTCTCTAATCATTGTTGTCATTAAGTAAAAGTTAAAAACAATTAGTGTAATCAATCTTTTAATGATTAATCCAATCCCTTCAAGTTTGATGAAAACTATATTAATTTTAGTTCTTGGCTAAGGTTCTTGTAGGTGTTTGGCGAAACAAACCCATGATGGGGAGTTATGTAAAACCAACTATGGATTAGCAAAGGGTGTGTGTGTGTGTTAATGACATAAAGTAAGATATACTTACTGAAAGTTAGTGAAACATTCGTGTCGTCGCTAGCGTGGGGCATGTAATCTTTCTTCTTAATCCTTAAAAACTAACAAGCAATCTTGTGTTATTGCTTGCGTGGAACATTCATGTTTTCCATGTCTATGTAGAGTCACATGTTGATACCTCGAAAGGGGTTAAAGGTTTTGGTATGGGACTTTGGGTTGGTAAGCTCTTGCCAAAGCATGGAGATAACACCGAAGTTCAGAGGACTTTGTTGTTGGAACTAATTAGACTGTAGCATACCGTTCAAGAGAAACAAACAATAAACATCACTGTCGGCGACACTCATGTGTTACTCTAGTCTGGGTGTCCCCAGTCCATCATGATATTTTAAGAGCAGTGATCATCAGGCGACACTCGGGGAACCATCAAGTTCCAAGTGATGGCAACTCACATGGCATCACTCGGAGAGTGACGCCAATAGACCTATGTTGTCGCCTATAAATAGTTGTAGTTTTATTGTCACTAGGTTAGGCTTGGGAATCTTTGTTTACACCATATGTGTGTGTTGAAGCTGAATAGAAAAGTCGGTTTTACATTTTATATTTTTCTCCACTGCAATTCTTGCCTCGGTTTAGTGTTTATCTTATTCTACCTTGTTCTTAAACCATTTTTATAACTTCCTATCAATTTCGGGTCAAACTAATTAACACTTTCCGATCTGATTATTGTTGAGAAATATCATTAGTAACGTTATTTCTGAGTTTTTCAAACTTACAATTTGGTATCAGAGCCTAGATGCTCTTGATTGTTTAAAATTTTTGGGTTTTTAAAGTTTATAAAATTTCAAAATTCGGACCTTAAACAGTGAAATTATTTGGTGTTTTTGTTGAAAAACTGTTATAAAAACGATTTCTAAGTGTTTGGTTGTTATTTTTTTTATCAATTGGTTATGTTTGTGAACTGATTTGTGTAGTTCTTGAAAAAAGGGGTGTTCTATATTTGAATTGGGTGACATTGGACTTGAATTTGGAGACACTCAGGTTGAATTTGGCGAAACTCTTATATGATCAAGAAGATGATAACCTGGCAATCAGTTTTGGCAACACTATAGAATTTCCCTAAAGTTAACTTTAGTTTTTCTTAGGCATCACTCGAGTTTTTTAAGCGACACTACTAACTCACATTGGCAAACCTGTGATCTCGGAATCATTTCCGGTGACACATAAGTCTCAAGATGCTTTTAGTGGCGCTTAGTTATAATTCTAGGCGACAATCTGCTCGTGTTAAGTGATTTTGGCGACACTCTAAAAACCTCCTAACATTAATCAGTTGTTTGTTTTGTGTGTGATCAAATGGAAACTAATCAGTTAATCTCTAATGAACTTGAACTCGGTTCCACCTCCAGAATTCCTAAGCTTAAATCGAGGGATGATTTCGTGAACTAGAAAGGAAAAATGAGAGCGTTCTGTTACTTTTTCGATGCTTCACTCTGGACATCTATCATTGTTGGACCTCATCAACCTATGACAGGAACTCCAAATCAACTTGTGATCAACCTTGATCCAGCAACATACTCAAATGAAGATAAAATTCTGCTTGCTCGAGATAACAAAGCTATGGTGCAATTTGCATGGCCATTTCTGATGAGCTGAATAACATGTGTGAAGGATGTCACCATGCTCATGATCTGTGAGCTGCCTTGTATGAACACTTTGAAGGAAATGAAGAACTGAATGAGGGAAGACGTGATCTGGTGTAGAAGAAATATGACACATTTGGTAGTGTAAAGGAGTAAGTCTATCTACTCACATTGATCACTTTGTTAGGGTGGTAAATCGTTTGAAGAATGTTGGAGTTACTCTTACTCATAGTGAGCAAATTAAGAAACTTTTTCATTCATTACCTTAGGAATGGAGCTTACAGTGCATGATCATCAAGAAAGAGTACATCAATGCTCGGTCATCTCTCAGTGATTTGATAAATACTCTAAAAGCTTTTGAGATGGTGTTGGTGCATATTCTGTGACAACAACTTAATAGTTTAATAGTTTAGTCTTTGGATATTTTGTATAGGGCTTAGCATTTGTATTTAGCTTGTTTAGAGTTGTAATGGGCTTGGAGAATGGCCTAGCCCAGTTAGAATCCCAGTTCACAGACATGTGGTATATAAACATGTTTTGTGATTAGGGTTTGTTGAGGACTAGGGAGAGGCAAGATCACAGAGATAGGCTGTGAGGTTGTGTGAGGTATTGAATTGATTGTAATCTGCGAGTTGGATAATCCATAGAATACCGGTTTAATTATAATCCTGTTTCTACTCGTTTTCTGTGTAAATCTGATCTAGAGGATTCCGCACTCTAGGTTGGATAGACGACTCTATGAAAGATCCATAGGATTAGGGGACCTACAATTGGTATCAGAGCCTTAGGCTCTTGATTGGCTCGGTTCAGAATCGTGTGCAGCAGAAAAGTGAGATTTTTGGACGTTTGATGGATGTTCTAGGGTTTTTGTTACTGTTTTTGGATAAACAGTTAATATTTCAAATCATCAGCAAGGCATTTCAGATAAATAGGAAGAATTTCGGATTTATAGTTTGAATTTCGGATCTTAAGTGTACATTTCGAATCAAAAGTGAAAGATTTCGGATAAACAATGAGGATTTTGAATCATCAGCAAGGCATTTCAGATAAACAGGAAGGAATTTCTGATTTCTAGTTTGAATTTCGGATGTTAAGTGTGCATTTCGGATCAAAGGTGAAAGATTTCGGATAAACAGTGAGGATTTCGTATCAACACTGAAGGATTTCAGATAACAGGGTGCATTTCGGATCATCTGTGTTGATTTCGGATACTGTTTCAGATAAAGGACTGTTTCGGATCATTTCGGACTATTTTAAACCATTTCGGATAGACTGTTTCGGACACTGTTCCAAATTGCTATTTCAAACACCATTTTGGATTACTGTTCCGAATTCCTATCTTGGATAGTCATTTCGAATCACTGTTTCGAATTAAGCACTATTTCGAATTGAATTCAGAAAGATGAACTTTAACCAGTTGACGCATTCGGTTTTAAACGTATTTAGGTGTAGAATTTGATTCGTAAACAATCTTAGCAAACAAGGCATGAAAATCCCGAAATAGGTTTTGGACAGTATAATCATTGGATTCGTATCAACGAGACGAGTCTAATGATATAGTTTGGTAAAAACAGTTTCCGAACAAATTTTTAAACGTTTTAATGGTACGGTTACAGTAAAACTCGAAAAGGACCGGTAGAGAAGTTGGACTTGGATTTTAACACAGGTATACCAAAATTCATTTAATCTTTTAAGGTGCATGATGGCCAGAATGGACAATGTCATTTAGACTGTTAATAATTGACCAAAGTTGATAAACGTTAAACAATATGCTGATTTGAAGAAGAAGTTTGAGGTGGTTGTTAAAAGCGAAGATTCTAAGATGTGGAGCTGTATGATTGCTGGCTACATTACTCCTACACGTCGTATTGATGAGAGAGTTATAGTGATTTCACATGAGAAGTTAACAGACTCTGAGAAACGTATGTATGCTGCTGAGAAGAAAGCCTTAGTAGCGATAAAGATGTCCTTGCCATTTGAAATGAAACACATTTGTAATAGGTATGGGTCTTCTAGAGAGCTGTGGGAAGGTTTAGAAAAACGTTATCAGAGTTCTTCAAGACAAAGTACATGTGATCAAGCATGTGTAGCTGAGACTGCAGCTATCAAGATTGGATAAGTAGCTGCTGAGGTGAAAGAGAAAAAGGAAGCTGAGAAGGAGAAAATAGAGGTCAAGGACACAAGAATTATAGTGTGCATGGATGATACAGATGAGCTTACAGCAGAGGTACAGATACAATTATAATCTGTAAGCCATACTTGTCATAATTGCACTAAATACAAGGTAAAATTGACAGACTATCAGAGCAAAATAAAATTCTGTTAGCTGAATTAGGAAAATTTAAAGAGTTAAATGTTTTTTTGATTAAAAGAGAATCAAATTGTTTGAATAAACTCAAATCAAATGAACAGGAAATCAACAATTTAACAAGCAAAGTTAATGAGCTGTTATAGATCATTGATTTGGCTTGTGAAACTGTGAAGGATAAGACTAACAAGTTTTCAGAAAAATGCATAGAACTGGCTGATGCACAAGCCAAATTTTTGAACTTCATGGAAAGTTAGACAAATTTGGAAAATCTTTGTTAGCCAGGACTCACATTCAAAAAAATTTGAAAAAGAGTAATGATAAGATGGGAGTGGGGTTTGTTAAAGCTTCACCCTCTGAGGATCAAGACTACTCCTTTTTACCAAATAAGAATGAGCTAACAGATTTTGTGCCTACTACACCAGCTGTAGTGGATCCGATAACAGCTGACATACCTAATAGTCAAGTATCTTTGAAAGAATCAGTTGGGTCTAACAGTATATCTCATAAATTGGATGAGGATACTAAAGACAAAACGATCAAAACATTTAAAGTGGGATCTAACAAAAAGAAAGTTTTTAAGAAAAGATCTTGTTTTAAGTGTCACAACAAAGGACATGTGGCTAGTTGTTGTCCTTTTAAAAAGGGTAAGAAAGTGAATGTTGAAGCTGAGGTTGAGGTTAAGGATGGGAATCAGATTGGTTCAAATAACAATGTTAAACCAAGTTGTCAGACAAATCAACTGAGATTTCAATCTAAACCTTCAACATCGAGAAGATTTGATAGTCTAAGAAACCTTTCTCCTAAATCAAGTCATTATAACGGTCAATCAAATCTATTTCAAAGTAAAAAATTTGCATATGAAAACCGATACAAGACTTCTGGTAATCGAAATTTTCAAAGAAGAAACGAATATCGGTGTTTTAGTAATTCAAATGTTCAAAAAAATCCAAAATTTTTCCAAAGTTCAGTTTATGATAATAAGAGAAGAAGGTTTCGAGATAATAAATTCCAAAGGTTGGAAAATCCGAGAGTTTATTGGAACTCTCGCGATTAAAGACCTAGTGGAAATTATAAATTTTGTTCAACAACAGGGAAGATATCCAAGACACCAGTAGGGGGTGATGGATATTGGACAGAATTAAGTTATATTGATATTTATGGTTAATCCAAAACCAGTAGGGTTTGGGTTCTCAAGTTTATCTAAGTTGTTGAGTGAGTGCATGATGACCAAGAAGGACTGTTGATGTGTTCAACAGTGGTTATTCCTGTAAAGCATCTGAGGTGAATAGTAGGTTACACATGGTAACGAATTATTTACTTCTGTTATTGATAATGTTTATTTAAAAAGAAAAACTTTTTATCAGGTTGAAGTGGGAGTCTGTTTGTGTTTAAATTTCTGTTTTTGAAACTTACTTTATAAAAACAAAAATTTAAGGGGAGACCCTAAGCCAAAAAGAGTTTAGTTAGTGCATGAGTTTAGGGGAAGTAAGTTAAAAATTAAAAAAAAAATTTCAAAAACATTGAAAAATGATTTTTTTTAAAAGGAAGAGATTTCATGGTGTGAAAAAGAAGAGATGATAGTACATCAGCAAGTTACACTGTCACACTGAATTTGAACTTAACTTAAATAAGTGTGATAGCAGCTTCATCATATGATGTACCAGTAGGCAAGAAACATGAAACAATCAAGTTACCATGGTGATATAAATTTAACGATCTGTGTATGAGTGGGTAACATAGTAGTGGCGTATGGTTTTATAACCTTAAATCTTGCATAGATAGATTGCCAAAATCTGAGTTTTGGGTTTTTATACTGTTATTTCATCCAGGGATATCAGGGTTTCCCTTCTGCTACATCCAGATATATGCTGACCTAAGCACAACCAGGATATCTTAAAAGAGCTTAAATGCCAAAAACCCAGAAATTGAAGAAGCTCTCCTAGAGAGTCATTCAAATGTGCAAAATGCATAAATCGTACCAAAATATGTGGTATTTGTCTTAACCCTCGTTAGATATTGGATGAATTCGGTATACTCACCTACTACGAAGGAATCTTTGTGCATACCTTGATCGTGAGGGTATATCCTGAAGTGGGACACACTAGCACCTTAGTATAATATTACCTTAACGTATAACCAGGTAAATTACTTGAAATGTTCATGTGTTTTGTTTAGGTGGATAAACAATACTGGTAATCGTCTTGGACTGCTTTTCACAAAAATTGAAAGAAAAAAATAAACTGAAAGTGTGAAACCGTTTGAGTTAGCTGATATGATCTTCTTGCACATGATTCTCACAAAAAGATGTATTGTACATATTTTTTGTTTGTTTGTTTAGTTTTTTTGAAAATATCAAAAATACTAAAAAGATTTTCTTTTTCTAAAGTCTCCCATTTTGAACTGATAGCTTGTTGTTTTTGCATGATAAGATAAAATATTGTTTATCTTTAATGTGAAAAAGACTAATGGTTTTTTGAGATACTTGCTTGTGTTTCTAAATAGATTGAGGCGGTTACCAAAATGAAGTGCAGAACTCAAGTGAAGTGAAGATTGAGAGTGGAGTGCATAATGTGTAAAGATGCATAGTAGGATCCTTCTACTACATTGCAGCGAGATATAGGAGAGCTGGAATTCATCTGCTTAACCAAAGATTGCTAGTTCACTGATCTACAACAAATGAAAGTTTTGGAGATTGGAAGCATCAGCTAAGGGGGAGTCTATTGATGTTAGAATCTGCGTGTAGTTGAGGCTATCCAAAGACCAAAAGATTGCAAGATGTTTGAAGACAAACTTAATTTATGAAGCTATTGTCAAGGGGGAATTTATTGGTGCATATTCTGTGACAACATCTTAATATTCTAATAGTTTAGTCTTTGGATATTTTGTATTGGGCTTAGCATTTGTGTTTAGCTTGTTTAGAGTTGTAATGGGCTTGGAGAATGACCTAGCCCAGTTAGAAGCCCAGTTCACAGACGTGTGGTATATAAACATGTTTTGGGACTAGGGTTTGTTGAGGACTAGAGAGAGGCAAGATCACAGAGATAGGCTGTGAGGTTGTGTGAGGTATTGAATTGATTGTAAACCGTGAGTTGGATAATCAATAGAATACCAGTTTAATTATAATCCCATTTCTACTTGTTTTCTGTGTAAATCTGATCTAGAGGATTCCACACTCTAGGTTGGATAGACGATTCTGTGAAAGTTCCATCGGATTAGGGGACCTACAGATGGATAAGCAGAAGAGGGAAAGAATCAATCAACCTACTCAAAACTTCTAGTCAATGTTGCACTTGTAGTTGCTCCATAAAGCTCAACAAAGACTGTTAGTAATATAATTGTGGGAAATGTACCTACTGGAGTTCTATCACTAAGCTCTCCCAAGCTCTCAATCAATTTATGCTGATCACATGACTCTTTTTGGAATGTTTGTCCATTGTTTTGAAGCTCTTCTTGCAGGAGACCTAAAGAGCAGAAATTTGACAAGAGAATATCTAATGCAAGTTGATCCAAATGATTTTGAAGAAATGGATCTCAACTATCAAATGGCTATGCTGACTGTAAGAGCTAGTCGTTTCATGGAGAAGACTTGCAGAAATCGTGTTGCATCAAAGTCTGTTGGATATGATAAATCAAAGCTCAGATGCTATAACTGCAAGTAGGTGGGCCATTTCAAGAAGGGTTGCCCTCATCTGATCAATCAAAATATTCGTCAAACACGTATCATAGCTATCACAGACGAACCCAACAATGAAACTGTTGAACAAGAGAATGCCAAGAAGGCATTGGTGGTTCAAGAGTTTGAATGGACTAACGAGATAAAGGAGGCTGAAGACCAGAAGTGTAAAGCCCCGATGGCTGAGATCACTCTGATTGATGAAAAAGAAGACAAGTCAAGCGTTGGTGTTGGTTTGGCCTGGTGAAAGAATGGATTTGGTCTAGTGATCAAGCTGAAGAACAAAAGTAGAAGGTGGAAGAGAAGAAAGATTAGAAGGTATTGGAGAAAGTTCTGATAGCTGAAGAGGAACCATGTACCTGTTCAACCAAAGGAAAAGCAATAGCTGAAGGAATGTCTTTGAAGGTAATAGATAAACTTTGTAGTAATGATTGCATGAAACAGGTTAAAAGCATGTATGATTACAATGTCAGTCTCATTAGAAAGTTTTGACAGCTGAAGAGGAACCATGTACCTATTCAGCCAAAGGAAAAGCAATAGCAGAAGGAATGTCTTTGAAGGTAATAGATAAACTTTGTAGTAATGATTGCGTGAAACAGGTTAAAAGTATGTATGATTACAATGTCAGTCTCATTAGAAATAATGAGTCTACATTAAAAATCAAACTAGACGACAGTCTAGAAGAAATCAAGGCACTCAAAAGATTGGACTTTTGAAAAGATGCCTTGATTAATGACATAACAGAAAAACTAACAATGTCTAAAAATGAAACTGCCAAATTACAAATCATAACAGACAAATGGAAGGTTAGCAAAAACGTTTTTCAACAAATTGAAAGTATTCCACGACCTAGCCATGTGAAACATGGCATTAGTTATAAAGATAGATTTGGTAACGGTCGTATGCGTTATAGTCCCCCCCTAATGAACAATTATAATCCTATACCTACTCCACACCCTATGAATGACCTTATTAACGTTGATGATTCACATCTAGATTATGCAGGTTTAATTTATGAGGAGTCTAGTCCAAGGATTGAGAATGTGGAAGATGTGGTGAAGAAAGCAATATTGGTTTAGGTTTTAATAGTACTTGTAATAATCTGAAAAACAATGATTTGAACTCTAGCCGGACTAATTTGATCCAGTCCAACACCGTCTTTAATGAGCACCTAAGTGTATCTTTTAATGCTTTGAACTTGAATGCTTATGTATTTGTTCCATCATTAGAAAACAATAGGTTTGGCAGCTACCTAAATGAAGAAATTCCTGAGTTCAAAATAAGAAGAGATGAAGAATCAAAAGATTTAGAGACATTATCAAAATGCTGACACAATTCAAGAAAAGGAAGGGAAGGAATCAATAGATACAAGTATCTCCACATGTTCATATGATTCACGCAATGAAGACTTAGATAACAAAAGCATAATAGAGTTCAAGATAGAGAAAGCTCTCAAGAAGCAAAATCAGCTTAAGCAAAAGACTACTCAACAATCACAATCTCAATTCTCAAATTCTGAGACTTCTACACATAAACGAACTAATCACTCTAGACATATAAATTGTTATAAATGTGGAGGTAAAGGACTTGTAATTATAAATTGTAAAGAAGGAAACAAAATCAAACGATCTCCTACGATCAAAGACATGGACAATCATGACTTCAATAGTAATCAATCTGAAAACAGTTTTACAAAGTTAAAATGTTAAAAGGTCTATGAAACAAATTTTTAAAAGAACTTGTTTATGGGTAGAAAAGCAAAGTTTTAAAGTTGAAAATCATGATAAACCCAGGTTTGTTCCTACTTGGTACTAATTTCTAATTAGTTTTTTTATGACATAGTGCATCTAGAAGGACTGTTGGTATGTAGATAGTGGATGCTCTCATCACATGATCGGGCTGAAGGAGTTCTTGTCTGATTTCAAGAACATAAATGGAGGATTGTTGGCTTAGCAGGAGATGAAAAGGGAAGTAAGATCGCAGGTCATGAAAATGTTGTGCATGGAGATCTTACACTTGAAGAAGTAAATCTAGTACTAGAGTCGTGCATCAATATTCTCTCTGTCTCACAAGTTTGTGATAAAAGGACAATCGTCCTCTTCAATGAAACCAAATGTCTTTTCATTCGTCCAAAGCTCGAGGTTCCTGAAGATTTTATTTTGATGAAAGCCCCCAGAGAAAACAATAATTACATCGTGGAGCTCGATGAATCATTAAAAGAAATTCATTAACTTGCCTTATTTCGAAGACATATAACATAGAAATTTTACTATGGCATAGACGTCTTGGGCATGCGAATTTTAAGAACATCAATCTTCTGGTTAAGAAAAGTCTTGTTCTGGTCTTCCATATAAAGACTTCAACTTCACTGAGAAGTGCATGGCCTGTGCAAAACGGAAGCAACATAAGAAGCCTCATAAGTCCAAGCTTGAAAACTCTATTGATACTCCTCTTCAAATGATTCATATGGATCTTTTCAGTCCTGTGAATGTTAAGAGTATTGCCAAAAGTTTTTATTGTCTGGTCATTACAGATGATTTTTTCGCAGTAGTCTTGGATTTTCTTTCTTGTTGTCAAAAGCAAAACATCGGACTTAGTCAAAGGGTTCATCACTAGGATTGAGAATGTATTAAAGAAGAATGTTATCACCATCCGATGTGACAATGGCTCCGAATTCAAAATGCAGAACTTAAATCATTCTGTGAAGACAAAGGCATACAAAGACAATTCAGTTCAGCAAGAACACCTCAACAAAACGGTGTTGCAAAGCGCAAGAACAGAATGTTGATTGAAACAGCAAGGACCATGCTTATTCATTTTAAACTTCCCATCATTTTCTTGGCCAAAGCTATCAACACAGCATGTTATGTTATCAATCGAGCTCTTGTAGTCAAAGCAAAAAAGGAAGACGGCTTATGAGCTCATTTTCAAGAAAAATCATTGATAAACTATTTCAAGCCTTTTGGTTGCTCATGCATTCTATTGAATACTTTTATATTCTTAACAAGTTTGTAGCTGTAGGTGATGAATGCTTCTTTATTAGTTACTCATCGACTTAAATGGTGTACAAAGTCTACAACAAACGAACCAAAGTCATAGTAGAATCTTACTATGTTGACTAACAAGAAAGTAATCATACCAACACTGGAGCTGGCCCTGATTGGTTCTATGATGCTGATATTATCTTTAACATGTCTCTTCCTCCTATTGAAAATCAATCAAATGAACCCACCATGATTGAAGAAACTATTGACTTGTTAGATGATGAAGATGTATCTAGACCATCACGTCTCAGCTCCTCATTTTCAGATGTTGTAATTTCACCAAGTCAGCAATCGGTAGGTGATGCTCAAATAGAAGTTGTGACTCCAAATGATTGTCAAAATGATGGAGTCGCAACTTCCAATGTAAATGATCCCTTTGGCTCGCAATGTAATGGGTCAAGTGATTCTTCTCTTATCAATACAAATTCTATTCCTGATCAGCATCTTGTGAACATGCGTGTGAACGTTGAACACCACTCTGGACCAAACTATGTCTCACTTTGAAATCATCCACAAGAAAACATCATCGGATCAATCTCTGATGTGACAAAACTAGGAGCAAAACAGGATTTTAAATTTTTGTCTGCATGCAGCCTTTCTTTCTCAGGAAGTTCCAACTACAACTGAACATGCTCTGCTTGATTCAAACTGGATTGATGCCATGCAAGAATAACTCAATCAATTCAGAAAACTAAAAGTTCGGGAGTTGGTCGAACTTCCTGAAGGAAATTATCTTATTCGAACAAAGTAGGTATACAAAAACAAGATGGATGATCGTGGAGTGGTTGCTCGAAATAAAGCACAACTTGTTGTTCAAGGATTTAGGCAAGAGGAAGGCATTGATTATGATGAGGTTTTCGCTCCAGTCGCTCGACTTGAAGCCCTTTGAATCTTCTTAGGACATGCAGCCTACAAGAATTTTAAAGTCTATTAAATGGTTGTTTGATGTGCGTCAAATGCAACATATAAATTATATCAAATACGGTATAAAATCAACCATTTTTAATACTAGTGTTGGAAAAATGCGTTTCTTTGTATACTTTTGATTGTCAGGATTAAAAGAGCTTAAAGGTACAAAAGGAACCAATTAACAACAAAATGCAGCATAAGTATAGAAGACGGGAAGACAACACATTGTACCAACCCTACAAGCTTCAACCCAAGACAAAAATAACGAATCAGAAGTCCAGCACGGGGCCGTGCCTGTCGGTATGGTGTCGTGCCCCTTCAAGATTCAAGATAAAAAGAAGACAAACTGATGTAGACAAGAGACATCAGTCCGTGTCCCTTAGGACACAACCCGTGGTCAACTTCCATATTTACATATTTGGGATAGTACAACAAGTACCATGGCCACGGGGCTGCAAGGTAGACACACGGGGCCGTGTAGCAGATTGATCTGACATGCTTATATGAAGACAGAGAAGAAGGAAGACACGGGGTCGAGCTCTGCGGGCACGAGGCCGTGTGAAGGGTCTGTTCTTATTTGAGTTTAACAAAATTTATATTTTATTTACGAAATACATAATCATACGATCGAGCAAAATGATATTCACGACATTCTTGGAACAAAATCCAAGTTATATATGCCTTAATACCCTTCATATGGTTAAATAACAAGTTAGAAGGGTTAAAAATGCAAACAAGCGATAATACAAGTCCGAGGGCCAAAACTGCCAAAAAGTGAAAATTTTTGGATCAAAGTGCCTTCGGACCATAAGACATAATGCCTTGCAGTCTGTAAGACAAGCCTAGATGAAGAATAATGCTTGTTCTTCAAGTTTTGCCACCTATCTTCAAAACTTGACACCTAACACGAATTTTGCCATATTCATTCTGGTTTTAACACTTGTTATGACACTAATCAACATCATTTGTGCAACACCTCCTTGATCCTCCATTAGTATAATTAGGCACTTGTTCTTGAGTTACAATCACACCATTCTTTTCTTTCACTCTCTTGGAGCTTGCTTCTACATTGAGGCCTCCACTCTTGAGTTCTAATCATCCTCTTGAAGCACTTGTAAGTGTTTCTGCTAGTGTATTTCTTTTATTAGCTAGTTATGAGCCAAAAGTTAAGCAAATTGACTTTTGCTTTGACTTTTGATTTGATCATTTCGGTCAAGCCAAATTTCAAAATAAACTTTGCTACGTGATCGTAATATTAAAGGGGTGTTAATCCTTTGCGATTACACCCTTTGATCATCACGTTTAGTATGCGAAATAACGAATCAAACGTGTTTTAAATAAAGTAAAAAACGCATAAAATGCATTTTACGACGAATAAGTTTTTAAGTGTTAAAACCAAAATTTTTGGACCAAATCAGTTTGTATAGCATTATAAAACATGTTTTAACAAGTCTAGCTCGTCATTTCTAGTTTAGCGCTTATTCCTTAGTCGAAAATCAAACAGTTTGACTTCTGCTTTAACTTTCAAATCTGAGCCGTTTGGTCAACCTTAGGATTCGACCAAGCCCAATTATATGACCACTAATAATATAGGGAATAACCCTCTAAGGTTAACCTTGTGGTCTTATCGTTTGATGGATTAAATGACGAGTCAACTATGCATACTTTTAAATGTCAAAAATACACTTCTTGCGTAAAATAGTTTTAAATCTATATGAGCAAAATTTTTTGACATTTAAATTGATCGCAAAACATTATTAAACATGTTTTGACATGTTGGACTCATCATAGGACTCATTCGACCATTCGGACCCGTGTTTGTGCATACGGCTAGTTAGTTAGTGTAAACTAGCCGTAACGGGTCAAAACACCTCGAAACACTTCCAAATAAGAATGTTAGGTTTAACCAACCACTTTATATTAGATCCCTTGCTCATATGGTTAAACCTTATTCACTCTTCTGTCAAATCCCTATTATGCACATTTAATGAACTTTCGACGGAAACTTCTTGTTTGGACAGATTCTGTGTTGTTACTTTAACCAAACATAACTTGGGTCAAAACTTAACCAAACAAAGTAAAATATTACATTTTGATTAAGTTCATTGTAATACGATTTCAACGATGTATGATACATCAACAAACACCTTTGTTTGAATCCCCAAATGTCTGAAACCAAATCGAAGGTCAAAATTGGATAGTTTGTAAAGATCAATGGTTTTGACCTTTTTCTAGGTTCCAAATGAAAGTTGTAGAAAATACTTTGATTTGGTAAACTAGAAATTTTTATAATTTTTCGAGAACGTATGTTATTTTTAACATATTTTACAAAAGTAACACAGATGGCTGTCAAATTCCAATCTTCTAAAACATCTAAACTTCTTCAAAGTTATGATGTTTCCAAAACCCTCATTCTTCCACAAAAATTATCACAACAAAACCATTGACGAACAAATCCTTATTTCTTGGAAACACTTGAGCTTTACTAAGCACGATTAAGCACATCATCACAACACCCAAGTGAGTACATAGTCCCACTTTTACGGTTTCTAAATGCTTTGGGGTGATTCATAAGTGCATAATATTTTTTCCAAGTTTTCAAAACTACGTATATGGTTTACATATACATTATGCTTTCAAATTGTGGTTACATATACATAGTACGTTGTCCATTGTATAAAACATGATGGGAGTTGAACTCCATAATTATACATTCATTAATTTTGGTCAAGTCGGCCGGTAGTATGTTATATAGGATTGACATCCCATTCGAGCTTCCTAGGCCTGTTTGAAAGTTTTCTCTGGGAATGACAGAAACTGTGAATCCCAAATTGATAAACCCTTTTTAGGGATTATCTGACAGTCAACAAAGGCTTGAATGTATTCACCAACAACCACACTCGTTTCTACAAAATGACACATTTTTACAAAACAAGACATTTAGTTTATGCATTACAATTGGTTGGTTTATACAAGACACTACAATTGGTTGGTTTATACAAGTCACAAATGGTTTTTAATTAAATGTACACAGTTTTCTTCTAAATCGATTACTTACATGATTTTACAAAAAAAAAAAACACTTTTGTCAAGATTTATGGCTACAAGGATTTCTGTAATATATCAACTTTTTATAGTTAGTTAAACATATTTCAATATAAATTCGAAGCCATGAGTTTACGCAAAAAACCTATGTTACTCACCAACTTTATTGTTGACATTATTTTCACATATGTTTTAGGTGCAAATATGTGATGATTATGAAAGCATGCTACATGTAGGATGAACTCGGGCCTTAGTTTTGCTTTAAAGTAAAGAACAGTTGTTTATATTGTTACGTTTCAAAAGACAATATAATTAATAAAACATTAACTCAAGTACCATGTGTATGAAATAATTTGAAAGTAACTTCTCGACGATTCCGTCGCGGATTGTTATATGCGGTTGGAGTGTTACAATCTAAAAAAGTAAATTCCATCTCATAGAATAAGATAATTATTCAAAATCATGTGGATTCCCATCTTGCTTAGTTTTGCATAAACTGATTAAGTTCAAAAAGAGACTGACAAATGTTTAAGTTGTCCTAGATCAAAAGACACACAATGTTGTGCATATATCCATACTAAGAAATGGCACCAAAAAGTGAGCATTACAAAAGGATGCACCAATGTGTGTTATTGACGTGAGTGGAGCGTGGTATAATTTTTAATATATTTTTAGCACTTTTACTCGTTTATCAAGTTTTAAATTTATAAAATACGATATAACACAATCACTCTCTACAACACGTAAGGGCAAGTGCGCCCATCGTTGGCATAGTATAGTGATGGTAGGATACCGAGGTCGTCCAAGGACAAAAGAGCTTTTAATACCGGAATATCGTCAACGTCTAATCTAAACAAATTTTTGAGGAAAAAAATGTCGGTAAATAAAATTAAAAAGAACATAAAATGTTAAAAGACACGATAGACAAGATAGAATCACTTGGTTCCAACTTCTCTTTTACGTATCCTTTGATGATTTTCATGCTTTGGGCTTTTTAAGAGACTATCTTAGTTCTAGTGGCATATCCCTCTTTTGGACGCAACGCTATCTCAACCATATTGGTCTGAGTCAGTAGGGATGCAGTCCCGCAAGGCCGGATTATTGAATGATAATTATATTAGTTATTAATGCAAAATATGGCATGGTCCTTTTTTGGAGGCAACGCTAACCCGACCGCATTGGTCTGAGTCAGCAGGGATATAGTCATGCAAGGCCGATTTCAAGTTTTGATAGTAGTTTATTTATAGGGGATTCATGCCGTTCTTACTTCCCCTGATTTGATGCTATCTACCTCAAGAGAAGTTCTAATAAGCTTGAATGAAGTCTTCGTACGATATATACACTGAGCGAGGCAAGAACTTTACCCAAACAACCATTCTAACCCCCTTCCAGGCAATTAACGTGCTTTATATAGACCGTAAAGACACGAATGAGTGAATCAACAAAACATGAATAGATGACAGAATAAAGTTCACTTTCAATATAAGAAACTAATTATTAAAGTCATTAATACATAATCAAATAAAAAGTTAGCCAAAACTTAGAAATGAAAAGTAATACACAAAAGATTTGTTTTCACCAAGTGATGTAAGAGATTAGCCAAGCATGACCTTTGTTTAACAAGAACTCTTGTGATCAATCTTGGATTCCGAGACTACTAACACACTCTAAGATGGATAATAGAGGAATGTGGTGAATGATGGTGTTGTAGTAGTGGTGGAATGGTGGTAGGTGCGAGAGAAGTGGTTTGTCAAGGGATGAGTTGCAAGTGAACCAAACACCTCCTTTTATAGCTGCAAACAGACCCTTTATACGACCCCGTGTCCTTTCTTCTTTGTCTTTATTTAATGATATGTGTTAGTTCGTATGCACACACGACCCCGTGTGTTAGAGGGCACGACCTCGTGGTCTGTACAGTGTGTACTTTGAGAGATTCTGCATATCTGGAGTTGACCATGGCCCCGTGTCTTTTGTCTGCTATGTTTGTCTTGTTCTGAATGGACTCTGAAGTGGGGCAGGGCCCCATGCTTCGGTGGTACGACCCCCTGCTTGTCTTCTGATTTGTTGTTTTGGTCTTGGGGTGAAGCTTGGAGGGTAGGCATGGTGTGTCAACTCCTCTTTCTTGTATTTATGTTGGTTTTTTGCCGTTAATTTGTTCATTTTGTACATTTAAGCTCTTTTAATCATGAAAATCAAAAGTATAAAAGAAACACACTTTTTCCAACGTTAGTACATAAAATGGTTGATTTTATACCTTTTTTGATATAATTTATATGCTACATATTGCACAAATCAGTTATTCTTCTTAAAGAGCCGAAGAGACTTGTAATGTCAGTGCATGCTATAAGAATTCAAGATATCATATAGTAAGTTTGCTCTTAGCCGTCATTAAGATCATCCTCTTTGTTTGTAAAAACACAGACATAAGACTATCATCTTATGATTGACAGTGGATTATCCTCGATGCTTATGGAAACACAGATATGAGCCTCTTATCCTATGTTTGTTGATTTACAGTACATATCTAATGTAAAACCCGTAATTTCAACTCTTATAAATTTTGATTTAAGACATAATATAAATAATAATAATATTATTAATAGTAACTAATAATAACTTACAACGAGCGAACACATTATTAATTAACGATTTATGTTGCGATATTCTAAATTCATGTATATACATATAAATTATATTTAAATACGTGAAAAATGTTATAGAGAACAGTTGTTATTTCTCAAAGGTCAAAGTGGTGTAACAAAAATTAAATTAAAAAAAAAACGAAACACGGAACATTTAAACGGTTCCTTATACCTGCGGGTTTGTATACCCAATGTCCTCCTATCCCACCCCACCCCAAACCCTTGTCCGAACCTTAACCCCATATTTCATAATATTTGTTTTCTTGTTTCCTTCTTGCCATAATTTCCCTTTAATTGTGGAGATGTACCATTGTCTTTTTAAAATGCTATGAGCCATACCTCCCCATCATACCCCTTTACACCAAATAAGTCAAAGAAAATAAAAACAACTCTAATGCTTGGATTCACACTCAATTGGACATAACCCACCATCCTTTATATCCATCATGTCATCTTTCAAGAAACCATACATCTTGCATTTTCTATTAAAAAAACACTTTGAAAATGTTCCAAGAAGCTTACATCAAGGATTCCGGTTAAGGATCAACCTCTTATTCTCTTTTCACATCAATCCTTGCTTGCTTCTTGTAAGTATATTCTTAAAAAATTCTGTTATTATTATTATTATTATTATTATTATTATTATTATTATTATTATTATTATTATTATTATTTATTATTATTATTATTCTTGCGTAAGATCACCCAAAATGATGTTCCAAGGATAAAAGTTCTTAGTTTATAAACGCATGATTTTGGTTTGATATTTTCATGTAAATAATAGTTATGAACTTAACAAAAATCTTGGTTTCATTATGTTATAAATTCTATAGTTGTTGCTTGTTACATATTTATATGGATGTTTTTGTCATAATTTCACTTAAAACTCTACTAAAAGTTAACTAGTTTGGTTTTAGTAACTTATGAGGCTCTGGCTATATGTTTATATTTTTGTTAAATATAAGTTTACATAACTATAGATATGGTTCTCTGGATAAATATGAGTTTTTTTTATTCATATACGGACTTCTTGTTAACTATAAATTTCTTAATTAATTTGCGAATAATGGGGTTCATGCTTAGATATTTTTAGATACAAGTTTATTTCGCATGCACAAGGATTTTTCCCTATTACTGAAACACACATACATATATATATATATATATATATATATATATATATATAATATAGGGTGAGGTTATTGTGAGAAAATTTAAAAGTGTGAGAAGGATAAGAAATAATCTACACCATTAGATATTTAATCTAATGGTTAGATCATAGTAGCAATTCTGTAAATAATGTTGACTATTAAACTAACTAATTTTCTAGATTAAGGGTATAAAGGTAAATTTAATATTTTTAAATTAAAAAACCAACATTAATACACATGCAAAGGTTCCCCCTTCTTTTTTAAATATCAATAACTTTTTATACGTAACTCTGTTTTTAAAAAAATTACACCTAAATAACGAGTGTTTTGTTATCTTTAATATAATACCATATTGATATACTTATGTAGAGTTATTTCTGTTTTTATATATTTAGGGTGTTATTCTGTTTTGATTCTGATTAAAGTGTTGACGGGTGTTATATTAGGGTGTTATTTTGATTATATTCAATGTTAGAGTTTCTTTATAAGATGTGTGCCTTCAATATAACTGCTGTGGTGTTTTTATGAGTTATGGTGTTATTTTTGTTATATTTCTATTCTTTATAAGATGTATGCCTTCAATATACATGATGTGGTGTTTTTATGAGTTGGTGTCTTTATGAGTTATATTTTTGTTCTTTATAAGATGTATGCCTTCAATATACATGTGTGGTGTTTTTATGAGTTAGGATGTTATTTTATAATTTGAAAATCCCTACAATAACTGCAAAAATCGGTATGATTTTATTAGTTAAATTACACTTATACCCCTAAACTACCAAAATAAAAAGGGACACATGTCACATCCAAATTTTTTTATCCTTCTCACACTTTTAAATTTTCTCACATGAACCTTCTAACTAATATATTATATATATATATATATACATATTTTAAGTAGCAATTATGTAAAAAATAATTAAGTTAGTTTTTACATAAACAAGTGTTGTACTTTACAACAAAATGTATGTAAGTTGTGGATATTTTTTTTGAAGAAATATGATCTAGTCGGTTTCACATATGCAAAAGTTATGATATATATATATATATATATATATATATATATAATAGTAATAAATTGGGAGATCTTCCTGTAAAAATAATCAAGTATAGTTTTACGTATTTATATGGGCCATTTCATTTGTTATATAAATTTTGTATTCATTGTAAGTATTGAAAGAATATATATAAATGGATATATTTTACGTAAAAATTACTACGGTAACTAAAACCTGAAAAAAATTGATATATTTTTTTTCTCGGGTAGTTTCATACACGTATACTTAGCATTACACCACTTTTAGTTTTTCAACTTGAAAATATGACTGTTTATATGAGATTATTTTATTAAAAACGAATATATAAATATATTTATTTGACAAGATAATCGTGCTAGTGCTCAGGCCACAACGAATTCTAGTTTTATATTCCCCATGCACAGTTTTCAAAGTTGATTACTACCGTTAACGTAAACATGAATTGTATAACGTAAACATGTCACGAACAGTTCACCTTGTTTCAAAAGTTTCATCCTTCGTAAATAAACATGGATATCATCCGGCTAGTTGAGTGACTTAATTAATATGACCAACTCAAATGTTATAATCTCTAGATAGATCTCATAGTGCTCTTGTATTCTGGGACATGATTAGGTTGATTCACGCATACACGTATCTTGCTAGTTGCCACTTGCTTTGCTACATTGTTTCGTTACAAGGTGAGTTCATAACCCCTATTTTTTTACAATTTTACATTTTTATAAATGTTTTTTTAGGGGAGGGGGGCATGAAAGTTTTGCAAAAGCATACAAGGTTTTCGACAAACGAAAATTTACATATTTCAAAATCATGTTACAAACAAGTTTCAACTAACACAAATGATTTATGAAAGGTTTACGCCAAAACATACCGGTTATACAAAAAACATACGCGTTTTACGAAACATGCATGAGTTACAGACTAGTGACGCGATTACCCTAGTTACAATTAAGGACTGAATTGTCATACATACAAACAATGAGACTCGGATGTGCTACATACAAACAATGGGGCTGGGTTGTCCTACATACAAGCATCGGGACATGATTGTCCAACATACAAACATAAGGACTGGATTTTCCTCTACTCAACAATAAGACCCATAGGGTCCTTACAAAACGACACAACTTTACAATGAAGTCCTCACTCCATTACGAAACTATAAACAACTTCTAGTTTAGCGTCTTGAGTATACAATATGGCAAGGCACTTTAGCTCGAGGTTGGTTATAGGCTTATGCGAGCATGTTGTCTTGTCTTACATGGACAATGACGATTATACAAGTTTTACAAGTACAATGTTTTCAAATGACATGCCAAGGAAAATGGATTATTAAGTTTTCTTAGCATTATTTAAACCGGTTATCAAAGAGATTTATCACAAGTCTTTTAAAACAAACCATGAACTCACCAACTTTATGTTGACTTTTGAGCATGTTCTTTCTCAGGTTTCACATATGAACAATGGCACAGTTGGAATACGAGAACCCTTCAGGGATTGAGTACCTTAGCAAGCGTTCAACTTTCTAGAAGTCTTAGCACTATACTTCTGCTATGCAATAAAGATACCAGTCGGATCACCCCGGGTTTTGCGGGTGTGACATCTAAAAATGTTATAGGTTCCGAAAAGTTCAACGCCTAGCGAGTTTGGGGTCCACAAGCATTTTTTAAAAATGCACCTAAAACATGGTAAACTATCTTTGAGTGGATATGAAAGTTAGAGCATGGCCTTAAAAGGACAAATATATATGCAACCAATAAAAAGTTCAAGTTATCCAATGGAGAATTGAAGTGTCCAAGGTCGGTCTATCGAAGTGATCTCGAAGAAGGTTTGAAGTATTTTGGCTAAACACTCCCTCATTATATCTATGATTTATGTAATTATCTTCAAAAAGGCCCTGCTTAAATTCCGAGTTTACAAGCACAAACCACGGTTCCAGTCTTAAAGGCAAAAATATTTTATTATATTTTTTCACAATTATTTGACTTGCTTATAACTCTCGAATGTCACCTAGTAACATCAGGCGACACTATATACATGTGTGATCTACGTTGCTTATCCCGCTGATATGTCAAAGGAGAACAACCGATGTCACTCTGGAATGAAAGTGCCAAGTGACGCCATTTTGACTTTATAAATATACCACTTCATTTCACATTTTCACTTTTCAAAACACCGCCACTTCTCTCTCTCATCTAAAAAAGACGAACATAGCTTGCAACTTGGTTCTTGGTATCCTTTGATCTCAGGTTGGTAGGGTTTTGATCAGAATTTGATTATGCATAGTTTAAACTTTAATCGGTCCATGATTATTATAGATTTTGGGCTTAATGAGTGTTTTAAAGGGGTGAAAAATTAGGGTTTTACGATGATGATGACATCATCTGTTGTATAAATTGATGAATCTGGTGACACACCAGTGTCGCACCAGTGACGCCAAATCCTATGTGAATGCTTAGGTAACTCAAGTTGTGTAATAGTGTTAACAAGCGACACTCCATCAGTATTTTCCCAATGACAGTTAATCAATATTGTCTAGTTTGTTATAACTTGTCACTTTATAACAAGTATCCTTAGTGTCGGCATCATTGTGTCATTTAAAACAAATTCACTAATTTGATTTGTTATGTGTAGGTGTCATGAATTTGAATCCACAAGTAAGACACGATCGGGCGATAGTCCTCCATGATAATGACCTAGACTTTGTGGACATCGTCGGATGGATTTCGCATTCAAGGATTCACTTTGTTCTAACCAAATGTCCAATGATCATTAGGAAACATATTGATGACTTTTGGAGAACTGCCAAATACATTCCTAATCCTCCCGGAATCTTTGCAACAGTTGCTTCAAAAACTATAACGATCACATAGTCAGACATAAACAAACATCTTAACCTCAAGGATACCGTGAGTCATCCCACTGATTTCAAAGAAGATGATGTAAAACCCTGATTAAGAGAAATAGGATACGAAGGTCTGTTTGCCAAGACTAAAATGAAGAAATTGAGCGTTATTGGGCAATGGAGTTTTAAAACTACCTGCTTTATGTCATTTTTATCTCATCGTCTGAGTGGTTATGATGGTCTTAGCTTCGCATTGGCAGGATGCATGCTAGCCCTGTGCGAAGACAAACCCATGAACATCTTTGGAATTATCTTTAACAAGATAATGCACAACGCTAACTTTATGGATAATAGACGTGTTTTGTATCCACGGTTTCTTCAGATAATCTTAAATGCTACATTCAAAGACCTTCCTTCTAAAGGAGAAACTTTTATTCTGACTCGAATAACCTCATGAGTTTTCATTGATTGCATGAAACCAGGGCTTGGATGCGATAGTCATCTCTAACCATTATACAAGAACATGTATTAAGCTCAGCATTGGGCAGTAGCTAGAGGAGTTTTACAGGATCATTAAGGCTGTTGAAGATGGAGGAGATATTGATGAAGAAATTAGTACAAAAAGAGAAAACGGGGCAAAACGTATTAGTGATCAAGGTTTTGGAGAATCTTCCAGACCTAAGAAGAAGTAAGCTAAGAAGGCACTCTTGAAATTCCACAAATCTCTCTGGATGACAAAGAAGTCCAAGAAATAGTTCGTAGGTTATTATCAAGGATTAAAGGCATGCCTTTTGCAAGTAATCCAATGAAAACAAAACCTAAAGAACCTATTCATACTAGTGAAAACCAGAATTGCCAAACATTAAAGTTGCTCCTTCAAGACCTAAACCTGTACAACGTAAAGTCTCTGCAAAACAAACATCATCTGTTCGAGAACCCAACTCATCACAACCGGCAGTCAGAAGACGTCCATGTTCTCTAAGTCCGGTTTTCAAAGCCAAACAAGCTAAGGCTAATGAGGCAATAAAGCGGATTAGAGAAGAGAATCACAAGATTAGAGTAATCATAGTGATTGAAGCAGGTAACAACACTACAAAGCATTTGATGGAGCTCAATAACACTGTGATTAGTTTAATTAATGGGAAGATCACAAAGAGAATGAAGTTGTGGAGCTCATAGAAGCAGCTGTTGAACTTGAAAAGCTGGCAGATGCTTAAGATAAGGCAATCAAGAAACTGAAGAAGAGACTCAAAGTTGTAAAGAACTCAAGCATAAAAATCTATGGAGCTTAATTCTTTCTTCACAAAGCAGTCTCTGCATCAAATCAACACCTGAATCTGGGTGATCTGATAAATTTTGAAGAAATGTTTGTAAAGTGTGAAGACATCCCTTAACTTCAGGCTATTCTCAAGCCTAGAGAAACAGAAGTTGAGACAGGAGAGGGAGGTGAGCCAAGCACTTCAAAAGGAGAAGGGAGTCGAAAAAGAAAGTGTCTAGAGAAAATTTCTGAGGATAATGATGAAGAAGAGGATGATGTAGATACTGATGTTGACATGCCAGCAACTGATGATGATGATGATAATGATAGAGGTGGTGATATGGGTTCAGCCACTAAAAGCAAAACTGTTCGAGAAACAGGACCTTTGGGCAACAAGGGTAGTGATGATAAGCAACAAGCAAACTTCGGTGATAGCAGTTCGGATGTTGATGAAGAAGCCGCCAATGAAAATGACCCAGAAACATTTTTTGAAGTGGGTGAGCAAGCTGAAACAGTGTACGTTGATACAACAAGAGAATATCACATTGCTGAGAAGTCCAAGTACACTTCAAAGATGACATCTTGGTTCAAACTAGCAAAAGCCACTCCAATTACCTTTCATCAAAACATGGCAATTGAAAAGAACAAAAAATCAACTAGTATTCAAGCATGGTTCTATGACTCTTTAAAAGGAATGTATGTGGTCAAAAGATATGGAGGTGAAATTCAATACTTTGCAAGAGTAAACGATCTACAGTCTCTCCTTGTCTGGGATATGAAGAAACTTGTAAGCTTAATATGGTGAATCAAGTGGTCAAAAGATATGGAGGTGAAATTCAATACTTTGCAAGAGTAAACGATCTACAGTCTCTCCTTGTTTGGGATATTAAGAAACTTGTAAGCTTAATATGGTGAATCAAAGCAATGTTAACGGCGTCTACATGGAATAAAAGTTGATTCAGCAAGCAATAGAGGCCAAACGGACACATCCAAGCCTTTAAAAGTAAGAAAGAGGGACTCGAAATCAAACAAAGGAAAGGTCTTTTGGTACATTAAGTCTCTGAGGATGATAAGGAAGACATCCATCTTTATGATCCAATGGACCTTTTCAGGTTCTAGACTTCGGATCTCATGCAACTGTTTGGACGACTAATCAATGTTGGAGCTAGGAACTACCTTAGAGAAGAAGATCTGCTATTCAACCGAGTTGTCAATCGAGGTCGTCAATTGAAGTTAGATATGCTTAATCTGATAGAATCAATCAAAGGCAAGAAGAAGTTGATCGAAGATGTTATTGATACAGGAACTATTTTCCCTTCACCAACTCCTCAAGCAGAGACATCTCTTCCGTCACCAACACCACAAACTGAGACATCTTTCATTGTTCACACCTCATCTCATCAAGAGAGTGATCACAACATGGTCCACCTGCCTCGATGATCAAAGGATTCTAGATGATGAGTTTGGATCTGAAGAACCAAGATATACTGTTGATACAACTGCAGATCAACCATCTTAAACTTCTGAGGGATGGCTCAATCAAATGTTTGATGACACCACCGACATAATCCCCGAGAAGGTTGAATCTTCAAAGGATGGCGGCGTTAAAGAAACCAAAACAAAAAAAGAAACGAATGTTCATCCAGAAACCTCCATCGAGACACTCAAAGTATTGGATGTAACTCGTTTAGCTTCAGATCCTGTGATTACATCCTCATCGACTCATCCACCCAAACATGCTCAACACGCAAGAAACGGTATGCAACAGTCTTGGGGAAGATTGTTGGAACTAATTAGACTGTAGCATACCGTTCAAGAGAAACAAACATTAAACATCACTGTTTGCGACACTCGTGTGTTACTCTAGTTCGAGTGTCACTAGTCCATCATGATATTTAAGAGTAGTGATCATCAGGCGACACTCGGGGAACCATCAAGTTCTAAGTGACGGCAACTCGCATGGCTTCACTCGAAGAGTGACACCAATAGACCAATGTTGTCCTGTAGTTTTATTGCCAGTAGGTTAGGCTTGGGAATCTTTGTTTACACATATGTGTGTGTTGAAGTTGAAATAGAAAAGTCAGTTTTACATTTTATATCTTTCTCGACTACAATTCTTGCCTCGATTTAGTGTTTATCTTATCCTACTTTGTTCTTAAACCCCTTTTGAGCTTTCTATCAATTTCGGGTCAAATGGTCAAACTAATTGACGTTTTAGATCTATTATTGTTGATAAACATAATTAGTATCAATATTTCTGGGTTTCTCAAACTTACATTGGTTTATATAAAAACCACTATCCTTGGGGAATTGACGCTTTACCAAGGGATACATAGTAGCAAGTAGTATAAACCCCTTAAGAGATTTTCTTACTTAATACTAAACCACAATGGTATATAGTTTCCTTGCTGATTAGGCAATATCATTGTGGTTTGATCCGACCTTGCAGGGTGTTTCCTTGCTAATCCAAACCAATATGGTCGAGTGTATGAGGGCTCCTAAAGGTCGGATCAAACCACAACGATATTGCCAAATCAGCAGGGAAGCTATATAACATTTATATAAGCCACCCATCACAATGGACCCCTTTGGTGAGGCATCAATTCCTCGAGAGTAGTGATGATATATAAACCAAGTCTTCGGCGCTTTGGTATTACCTCCATGATTTGGCAAGAGCTTACGAACCCAAAGTCCCAAACCCAAACCAAAACCAAAACCTTTAACCCCTTTCGAGGCATCAACATGTTTGACTCTACATAGACATAGAAAACATGAATGTTCTGCGCTAGCGGCAAAACAAGATTATTGGTTAATTTTTAAAGATTTATAAGAAAGATTACATGTACCCACTAGCAACAACACGAATGTTTCACTCACTTTCAGCACGTATATCTTACTTAAAGTCATTAACACACACACACACCCCCCCCTCTTGCTTGTTTTAGTTAACTTCCATCAATGGGTTTGTTTCCCAAAACACCCATAAGAACCTCAACCAAGAATGGCCATCAAAATAGTTTTCATCAAATTTGAAAGGATTGTGTTAATCATTAATAGTTTAATTACACTTAATGATTGTTCTTAATCTTAATGATTACAATGATTAGAGAAAGTGAGTAGCAAAAGAGTGTGTTGTGGAGAAGAGGAAAATATTGAGCAAGTAAAAATGGAGGCCAAAGGGATCTATTTATAGTTCTGGGAACGAGACACTACCGGGCCTGGCTGTTTTAACCGGATCAAATGCTGGGAGCCAGGCCGGGGCGTGTCACCAAGACATGGCTTGTGGTCAAATTAGCAGGACCCACTGGATCTTCGAAATTTTCCAAGGATAGAATTTGTCTTTTTGTGGTTAAGGCACGACCCGTGTCTGGTTTTTTTTCTTGGCTGGATTTCAAAGAGGATTTTCAATTGACGTTGTTGTCCTTTAGGCTTGAGGCATGGGTCGTGCCCTGAGGAGATGAGGCGTGCTTGGGTAACTTTTTAGCAGATTTACAGTTTTTTGCCCAAAATTACTTCGTTTGTTCATTTTGTCTTGAAAATAAAAAAATAAACAAAATTAAATCTATTTAAATATATTTCTAACAAAACCAATATAAATTTGGCTTATTTTATATAAAATAATGCATATTTATACGTGTATCACCTGCACTTGTAAGAACTTCAACTCACATAACTTTTGTAAGGGCGACTAATCATACTACTAGACCACTAGGTCATGGGTAAATAGATTTTAGTTATAAATGTTTATATTCCATTCGGGGATAGTAGAATTAATAGACTTATTAGTTTGGCTTGGTTCTTTGACAATATCGTTACCGCTTTTTATTAGGGTTTATAATACACGATTTAGTTGCATTTGCTAATGATTTTTAAAAGTTTTTATTTTCAAAACCGTACATAATGTATGAGTCTTAACTTAAACTATCAGTTAATTTAGGAAATGCCACACCCCTAAACAACTACTTTTGTTGGATGGATGCTAGGGTATCTTTATCCTTAAGCGGGGTCGTATCAGACATGAATGAGATACCTAGGAGTATTCATTCCTGACAATGATTAACTAGGTTAACTATTAACTAACTTCGTTTTCCATGACATAAGAAAATGGTGAACACGAGGAGTGCGAATGTGTGTAGGAGGCGAGTGTCATGACATCATGAAACGATGAAACTGTAAAACACCAAATGTAGACAAGTGTAAGTATTGTAGATGTGTTTTGAACTCTCAAACAAAAATTCACATAAAATATTTGTGGTTGTAACCCAGAACAAAATGTGTGATAACAAGGTATAAATAATGCTAACATATAAAAAATCCTAATTATTATGCCGAATCAACAAACAAAGAATAATTCAAGATTTAAGCCACAAAAGTCCGACGTATAGAAGACCACTTATAATTCAAGAAATATTTGATAAGATTTTTATGTCATTTTAGCCTTTGTTAAAGTTATCTACACCATAATGAAAACGTGGAACTGATTCAAAAAGACGATGCTTTAGCCTTTAGTTATAGAGCATTTTCTTAACTAATAAAGGAGCTATTGTTTTCTTATCCAACAACAAAAAGATATGTTAAATAAAAAGTAACCTCTTTTGTAAAATGAAACATCCATAAAAACATTTTAAGCATGTACAAATTATTGAAAATATTATTTTCATAAAATATACAATAATATAAAGTAGGATTACAAATTATCATCTAAACCATGTTATAAAAGTAGCTCCTGATAAACTACACGACAAAATCATAATCCACATAAGCTCAATGATAAGAAATCTCCTATCTCAACATTGGCCTAAAACATGGGTTCATAAGAAAGCATATACCACATAATTAGCAATGCTATACGAAAGTATATACACATCAATATGGTTAAGAATGCTAAATAAATACACAAGGTTTGAATCCCAATTTTTTTGTTGAAAAAAAGGTTTGCAAAACTATGTAAGAAACTCTTAGAAAGGCACTCAACTACAAAGTGGATTTTGTCTAAAAATGTAAAAAGTAATGTGGACCTTTAGATCAGAAAACTTTATGAACTGTTAGGGGTTGAATATGGTATTTAGTAATCTTTAATATACTATCTGTGGGTTTTGCTTTGTTTTTTATGATAAGACTCTGATTATCGAATATATGAAAATATGGTGTTTTATCTGACATTATGGTGATTTACCTGACATTAAGGTGTTTAACCTGACATTATGGTGTTTTATGTTGATTCTCATGTGGTGTTTTTTATTCATAGTTTTATATGGTGTGCTTGAAGTTTTTATGGTCTGTTAGGGTTCGAATGGTGGTTTAGTAATCTTCACTCTGTTATCTATGGGTATCATGTGGTGTTTTTTATTCATAGTTGTATATGGTGTGCTTGAAGTTTATGGTCTGTTAGGGTTCGAATGGTGTTTTAGTAATCTTCACTCTGTTATCTATGGGTTTTGGGTGTTTTATAATGATGTTTTACCACACTCTTATTGACTTTTTACACTTTTTAGAAGTTTTGGACTTTGTAGTCAACTCCTAACTATCTTTTATATGATTAATCTTGTATGGACTTCTATATTATCCTAGAGACTGGGAACTTGAATCTATGGTTGAACGATTATATAAAGTCTAGAAATACACATATGATGTAATGTACTTATGACATTCTCATGTATGGGATGGATTCTTCCCCAAATTGGTGATGTACTGGATATCCTAGTACATGGTATGAGTTCTTCCCCAATTGGTCAAAATTGATAATATTAAAAAAGCTTTCATTGTAAATCTCTATTTTGTGATGAAGATACAATGGATATAGAAGACAAAATCTATACTTGAAGTCAAAATAATAAGGAAAATAGAAATTTGTGTGGCTAAGAATGAGCAACCAATTGAGCAGATCAATATTGTTATGATTTGACCAATAAAGTGTTTTAGTCCCTTCAAGATGGAGGATGTAGGTTGCTAATGCCCATCTTGTCATGAAGATATCTTAGTTGTTGAGCTCCAAGACCTTTTGTAGAGAGATCAACAACTTCATTTTAGTGCCAATATGCATGGGTCAAATTTCTTAGGTTTCTACTCTCTCACAAACATAATAACAATCCATTTCAACATGCTTGGCTCGTTTTTGGAAAACGGGGTTATTTGCTATGTGACGCGCAACTTGGTTGTCACAATAGAGAACAACATATCCAACCAAGCTAATGTCGTGTTTTTTAAGATGCCATCGTATCCATAGGATTTTTCCAACGCTTGTAGTCATGGCTCTATATTCGGCCTCTGCCGAAGAACAAGAAAAAACTGACTACTACATTGTTTTCCATGATCAAGAAAGGGCAGTTTAGTGTGTAAGATGTATTAATTATAAGGCAAATCTCACTTACTCTTCTTTGATTCTATTCTCTATTTATAGAATGTTTCACATGAATAAACAATAGTGTATTCCTGTAGTTGACCTTTGGAAAACAAGTTTTTGACATATTCATTGGATCTGTTCTTGATGCCTATTCCTCCTTAAGTTGTCCTTTGTCACTTTCCTTCTTTAAGTTTGACCTGTTGACTTGTGCTGCATTAGATCCGATCAGAATGATCAAATTCTTCATCAATTTCGTCAATACTTACAAGAATGAATAATGAGTTCTAACAATTTCCCCCTAAGTGTTGTAAGTAAAATATTTAAACAAACAAAAAATTCATGACAAAAACAGTTTCCAAAGTTCAAATACATCAAAAGAAATAAAGACCATTGTTTTCAAAGTCACCAACATAAAACAGAAATAAACATAAGTGTTTTAGAGTTCCTCACAGGTAGAATAATTTATCCTTGGGTTTTAGCATCTTTTCTTTAGGAATTGGTTTGTTGCATTTTTTTATAGAGCCTTATGCATTTCCCTGTACTCAAACCATCCATCAATGACCTATTCAATGTATTTCATGAGATCAAGTTTTGCTGCTTCCTTAGGCTTCAGTTTTTCTTGTTTCTTTCAAATACATTCTTTGATGTAGGTTAGGGTCTACTTTGAATACTTAAATATCTCACTGAGTTTAACATGTCTTTTTCCTCATCTTGGTTCCTGTATATAACAGACAGTTCAGGAGATTCAAGTACCATACAAGTTCTTGCAACTTTCTTGAGAACTTCAGGAATATCTTCTCTAGGTGGAGTTGTAGGTCCATGCAAGGATCCGATTAGCTCGGGTCTGATCTAGTTAACCTAGTCTTAAACGTGCGAAATCCGTTTTAGATTAGGTGACATGTTTAATAAGATTATATTCCCTCAAGTTATCTATTTTCATTAGTATGTTCAACGTTTACAAGATGCTGAAAACACTCGAACAGAGCTCCGCCGTCCAGTCTACAAAAACGAATAGCTACCATCAAGATCATACATCTATTTATAGACATCCTAGCTTCGTGCGATCTTGAAGTTCTCTCTTCATACGAAGTGAATATCCTAGTTGGTACAAAGTGAACAATACAACATGAAATCTAACATTTCATTCCTATTACAGACTCAATGTTATTTGATGACGTAGGCAACAAACATATGCATCAACAATCTCCCCCTTGGATGTGGCCACAGTCGTCAAATAGTCTTTAAGCTTCAAAGTCTTTGACCATTTCTAAATTTCCTCAACTCTTGAATAACTTTAACATTCTTGAACATCATATAACATCAACAATCTACTCTTCTCTTTGATCTTTAATAATAAACATTGAATATCAACATGCTCCCATTTCCTTTAGCTTTTCTTTATCATTATTCAACATTTTGTCTTGCTCCCCCTTTCTATTAGCTTCCTGTTCAAACACATTATCATTCAAATAAACATTTCAGATTCAAACTTTTAAAAGTTTTCAAATCAAACATTTATCAGATTTTCAAAATTTCAAATTTTAAACATCTTATCAATTTAACAACCCTCTCAGTTAACCAAGTCCAAGTTAATGACTTTGATTATCTGATTTGTCTACCAAGTTCAAATGAATGACCTTGGTTGATCACTTTATGAATAAATGATGTTTTTTTTATTCTATCATATTTAAGTTTCAAGTTAATGAACTTTTAATCATTTCAAAATAGACTTTCAATTTCCAGATTTAGTTCAACAGCTTTAGACTTTCAAAATCAGTTTTCATCATTGGCAGTCGAAATAAGATGAATATAAAATCATTTTGAGTTTAAGAAATGAAATCTTTATGTTCAAACACATTTATAGATATTTTTGTGAGTTTGTGTAAGAGGATCATATCCGTATTTGAGACATATCACTAGTACCGTTGATCTTTGAAAACTTTAAGTTCTAAACAAATTTACTTAGATTTTCAGTATACTAATCCACTTAAACCTCTACACATTTCTCAATTGTTCCGAGATATGATAATTAGATGTCTTAGAACTTGACTTAACAATGTTTCCCACCTAAGAATATACTCTCGTATCAAGATTCCTTGGATTTCATCTTACAGGTGAATGTATCTGGGTTGTGCGAGACCTTGAGAGCTCAGGTTAGTACCACCGTACAGACAAAGAGATGAAGACCCTTGACTTAAAAGTGGTGTTCCATATTTGGAAACCTTTGTACTACAATTGTTAGATCTTTCGATACTTTCAATATGCTGCAGTTTAAAGTTTTGAAAGCAAAAGTATTCTACAAGTTCTAAGCCATTGCTGATGAAAAATCAAAATAACTTGTATAATACCCCAGATATCAATTATCTATAAAGACCTAGTATCTTAGAATCTGGTAATCTCTCAAATGAAATTTCGGTATACTAAGACCATATATCCGAGAGATGTTAACCCACTAATTAAGAAGTTTTTCTTTATGTCTATTTCTTAGAAACAATTTACTGAATGTGCGAAGCCTACTTGCACATCATCAGTGAGACCTGTTTAAAAACTTTTTAAACACTAAATTTATTTAGCATACCGTGATAGTCCACTGATGTACTATCATTTCTCTTTGATACACAAAAACTCTTTTTGTCTTTTTTTATGTTTTTGTACTTTTTGCATTTATATGTTTTTGTATATTCTCAAATTTTTTCTCCCCCTAAAACCAAATACATATTTTTGTACTTTTGTTTTAAAAACAAAGAATCATTAACCGACCGATGAGAATCACTTAAATTCGCCTTCTATTACTGCTTCACATTTATTTTTAAACTTTCTCCCCTCATGATCACAAAAGATTGACAGTTTTGATTTTAAAACATAAAAAAAATGTCTTTTCAACCAGTTTTGTCTGTTCAACAGTGAGGGTTCTATGAATTTTTTTAATCTTTTTCTAAAGAATAAACATTTTAATAAATCCATCACTGCCATTTCTGAAAATATTTGCATGTTTTCCGGGCAAGCTCTTCTTCATGTGGAAAGGAACTTCACTCTTCATGATGTACTTTGATCTCAAAAAATTCTACACACAAACACAAACAATAAGTTGAATAGAGATACCCCAAGTCTTTCCAGTCTGGGGTGGACTTTCTTCGACTTTAATTTTCTCTACCCAAACAGATTTATTTACAACTTTTTCAGTTTAGGAGAATCCTCTAAACTTTCAATTTTCACCGTCTTTTTAACTTTTTCAAAGTTTTCTTTATCTCTCATCACCCATGTTTGATTTTTCTTCAAAGCTTTCTTGAAATACAATGTAGAATCTTTTTGTTCATTACTTTTTGAAGATGTGCCAGTTTCAAAATAACTTAGTATCAACTGGTTTCACTTTGTTAGTAGATTCTTTGACTTGTATCCAAACCTTGAGGTGGTACAAATTACGGTGATTTATGCTTTAAATCTTTGATACTTTTCTTAACACCAAAAATAGGTTTCGCTTGTGGAACTCGTCTAGCAATGTGTCCAACCTTGTTACATCAAAAGCATGTCCTACTGTCGTTTCCAACATAGATTTCTCTACATGTTTACGATGTTGTTTTTCAGCATAAAGTTTTATGTTTGATTGTTCTTTACCCAAACTTTCTTTTGCTCTTTCTGAGCTTGTTCCAAACACAAAGTTTATACTCTTTGAAAAAATTGGTTTTCGAAACTTCTTGTTATTTTTCTTAACATATCCCAAACCTTTTCTATTATTTTCAGGATAATTCTTTCATTTTTCATTATTATAATGAAAACGTTTAGGTTTGGAATAAGAAAATTCATTTAGATTCTCAAGCTTAGACAAATTAACTTCAATCAATTTGAAAACTTTGTCAATCTTATCAAGATTCACATTCTAAATCGGAAATTCGTCATCAGAATACAGCTTGTCAAATTCGTTCATTTTGTACATGACAATATTATGATCATCATTCAAGCCATGTTCTGATTTGTAATCTAATTCTTGTGAAAAAATTCTTCATTTTCAGAACGAGAACCTAGCTCTTTTTTCTTTAAACTAGATTCACTTTCACTTCCAAAACATTTTCGACCACATTTTTAACTATTTCAGATTCACAATCATAAGTTACATCAATGTTATCAGGCAGCTCGTCTTTTTGTTAAGTTTTGAGTTTAAAATTGAGCGCCTTTTACATCCCGTTAGGTTTCTTTTTGGAATAACTATTCTACATCGGGGTGGAACACGATGATAACCCAGGTCTATGTTTTGATTACCAGACTCAGTTTCTTCCTTTTCAATTTTTTCTGGTTGTTTATGAAGAATATGGTCTATCACATGCGAAGATATGGAATAACTGATTAGCAACTTGTTAACCCGTTCCGTCTCAATTCTCATAGCTTCTAGCTCCTGTTTTAGTTTGGAAATCGTGTCAAGATGAATATTTATAGCCATCTGTTTGTCCATGACCGTTGCCTTGAGTATTGAAAGCGTACCATTATCTTCTTCGCTTGCGACACGATATTCATTGATAATTTAGCTCAGCTTGTCATAAGCTTCTTTTGTTTCTTTGTATTCACTTGACAGACTATCAGTATAATGTTTAAGCTCTCTATACTTCTAAACATTTTATGCACAGTCTTTCTATCTCAATCTTCTCAATTTTCTTCTCAACCTGTACTCTCTCAACTTTGAATTTCTGATCAACTTAAAATTTTCATCTTCTTCATTAAACCGATCCATCAATACTTTCTCATCAATCATGTCTTCTTCGCATTGTGTGTTCTGGTTATCTCTTTGTTCACCGAATAATCCTTCAAAAGACTGATAAACATAAGGAGTCATAAATGCTTGACAAACGTTTTGTAAAAGTTGTCTTTCAGAAAAATAACAGTGATCAGATTCTTCTAGAACTTCATTGTAAACAATCTCTGGTTCCGGTTATTTAATAATTTCTGCCAACATGCGTGATCTTCGGTTTTCGAAAGATAGTTATCCCAATTAAAACCTTCATCTTCTTGTGTAGCGACTAGAGCTTTATCTTTTGATCTTGACGAATCCTCATCTAGTTGGAAAAGTCTTGATTGATTCTGAGGTTAAGAAGTTCTATGATATATTGCTTGAGTATAATAATCATCAAACGGCTTTTGATGATTTCTAGGAACTTCTCTATTCAGACATTCTCTTTTGAAGTGATCCATTTCCCTACACTTGAAGCAAGACACTTTGGATTGATCAAATCCCAGTTTTGTGTCAGGACTAGCGAGACCTTTCCTCTTAGTAATTTCTAAAAATCTTTGAGCTCTACGAAGTACACTAGCCAAACACCATCTTATATCCATCAGCTCTAGCTCCTTCGGATGAATCTAATAATAACCCTCTTTTATCATTTCTGGATTTCCGATTCTTCCTGCAACCAGACTCTCATATGATTCCAACACTGAGGCAAGTAATGGCAATGCTGTTAGCCGTGTATTCTGTGAAATCTTGAGCGTTCTAAAGATTTATAACAATGTGATTGGAGTTGCTTTGACTATGCTCGCTATTATAACTGTTTGAGCTTTGAGATGACTAGGGGCTCTGTATTAGAGTATTTGGCTCAAAGCTGGAATAAGATGTGAAACCACCACTTTTGGAAGTAATTGTTGAATAACCGGATGAACTTTCTGCGATATATGCGGTTTGAACCTTTGGGCCTTGAATGTTGACTTTTGGACTTCCTTTGTAGTAAAGATTAACATCTTGTTGAGTATTTACATTTCTGTTTTTAGCCATTTTTTGCATTTCCAGTTCATGTCCTTCGAGTTTTTCGATGAATTTACTCAGAGACTCAATGTACTATATTCTGAATTGTTTTTCAAAAATGTTAGATAAGTCGACTATTCTCCTTGAGCCAATGTGTCGGCCAACTTGTCAACTAGTTCTTCATTCTCTTTTCGTATACCCAAACGTTTCATTTCCACTACAAGATGACAACATCTTTCAATAACTTGTTTCAACGTCTCTACCCTAAAGTTGTAAAAATGTCAAACTCAGCGCTGCTTTACTTTTCATTATTTGTGTGCTACCCTAAACTTTAACTTTTAGCGCTTTCCAGTTGACTGAGCATCACCATCATGTAGTAATAATGTGAATATGTCTTCTTTGATGGCCTGTTGCAAAATGTTCATCATCTTCTTTTCTCTCACGAATTTATCTTTCTCTCCTTGAGTAAACTGAGTTATAGTCTTTTCAAGTCCATTATCACCAGTATGTGCAATATACTTTTCCTCAATGGCGTACCAGCAATCAAAATGATTTGCTTATACCCAGTTCATCAACGTTCCTACCAACCTCCATAATCTTCTAGATTCATCAACTTTGGCAGTTTTTGCATTGTCCCCATTAGATTATCTAGGTTTAGACTTTGAGTAAGTTCCGTGGAAGCTGATGTTGATGTTATAGCGAAGGAATTGAAAAACTCGTTCTCCATTTTGCCGCAAAGATTTGTTGAAGACTTGCTTGATGCGAAGTAGGCTCTGTGCAAAGTAACCCTAGAAAGAAGTAAGCACAAAAAACAATTAAAGTCCTCCTCGTGCGAAGTAAAAAGGCCAATTTTAGATCTATCTTCGTGCGAAGATAACGTCTAAAATTTGCAAGAGTTTCACTTCGTACAAAGATAAAATTATCTTCATGCGAAGGTAACTTTTCAAGTTTTAACAACAAATTTTCACTTCGTGCGAAGTTGATTTTAAGATCGTGCGAAGGTAACGTTCAAAATTTCACGTCTTTTGACATTTTTATCATGATTCCAGTAGATTTAAGGTCTGATTCTTTCAAGGGTTTGTTATTAATCAATTTTAAGTAGTCCTGGAAAAATCAGTTCATTTTGTCCGTTCAATCTCTGGGAAATGATTAAAAGACGAAAAATGAGTAGAAGAGAAGTAGAATCTTGATCACACATCTATTTATAGACATCCTAGCTTCATGCGATCTTGAAGTTATCTCTTCGTATGAAGTGAAGTTCTCTTCGTACGAAGAGACTAATTACCTTCGTACAAAGTAACCATCCTAGTTCGTACAAAGTGAACAATAAACATGAAATCTAACATTTCATTCCTATTACAGACTCAATGTTATTCGATGACGTAGGCAACAGACATATGCATCAATAGGAGTGATGATCAACTTCTTTGAAATCACATAATCAAAGCTCAGACATAGATCAAAGTCACTCAGAACATATCTTTTAAACACTTTGGTCATAACCCTGGTCATTTGATATTCGTGATAATGATCCTTCATGACTCAGAAGTGTCGTGTTGCCGAAGACATTATCATCATACACTTTCCTAGTTTCCTGGAGCTTCTTTTTCTGGACAAGCTCTATTTCAAATGTTAATAGCTTTCCATGAAGCTGAGTCAAGGTCATATCCTTAAAATTAGGAGTTGTTCTCATCACAATTGCTATTGTATCCCACTTTTTAGGCAGTGATCTCAAAAATCTATTACTTAAAGTTGATTTGAAAATTCTTTGTTTACCAACATAAGTTCACTTATCAGACAAGAAAATCTTTCAAATTTTTTGAAGGGTTTCTCCCTTAACATGTGTGCAAGTCTCATATTGCAGGTTAAGAATTTCTCGAGTTTTCTCGATTAGATCTTCCATTCCACTAAACCATTCCTTTAATGATATCACACAACCCTTTAGCATTGTTTGAATGTAACAGGCCGGCGTAGATTTCATTTGGCAAAGCCAAGGCCATAATGCTAAAGGCTTTTGCATCTAGCTCAAATTTTTGAAAATCTTTCTCTGAGTAATTTTTCTGCTTCTTTGGCTCTTGAACATTCGGATTTTGGACAGTGTTACCATTGGAATGTGAGGTCCGAATATAACGGACTTCCAACATCCTGTGTTTTGTTGAGCAAGCACGTGAGCGATCTGACGTTGCTAGATATTATACTCAGATCTGACAAGCATAGAAGGCTTGTTATTGATGCCGGTATTTAGAGGATCATGATTGTTTTGTGCATTCATTTTGATCTTTTGTAAGCATTTTGAAAGTTATACTATAAACTCTATATTCAGATACAACGAACAGATTGGATCTCTTTGTGAGCTGATCTTTGAATGTTAAACTGATTGTGAAATCAAGCTTTATGTGACCAAGCTCTGATACCAATTGTTGGATCTGAGTTTGTTATACTTATAAGTTCAAAAAATTAAGAACAAACAATTTGTAAATTGTAATGCAAATAAGATAAGCAAACAAGCAAAAAGTTCTATCAAAACTATTTTCTATTGAATTCTAAATGATTTCAGTTACAGTATAATGATTTTACAAACTTCCACTCAGATTGATCACTAACTTTGTTGTTCACACAAAAGGAACGTGTGTGATAAAATAGATCTCTAACATATGAGATCTATTTATACAAGTATGCAAGCTCTGTTTGCAATCAGCTGACGTCACCCTGATAGTGCCATCTAACATTGCTAACAAAAAAGATTCCACAGATGTTAGCAAACATTTGTAGGAATCTAACATCTAATCTATTGCATTAAACACCCGTTCTAAGCCAAGTATTGTTACATTGAGTAAACCTCTATTCTTCAAACTGATGTTGGCTTGTATCAAACATCTGTTTGGCCACAACAGATGTTTGGTGTTCATAATCAGTGTTTTGCTTCAACAGAGTTTTGGCCTTGAATCAGTGGTTTCTCCTTCTTCAGCAGTGGTTCCAAGGCTTCAAACAGATCTTTGAATTTTTCAACAGATGTTCTGATTAGTGTTCAAGATTCACTATCTTTGGGAGGAGAATGCTTCATCAACTGTTTATTTCTTGATCAGGAGGTCATGTTTTGGCTTTTGAATATCATCTGTTCTTTTGAAGGTCTACATAAATGATTGAAGATTAAAGACCGTCAAAAGACAAGACTGCAACAATATCCAAGGAGAGTTTGTTATTACACTTTATGTCTAATGCATGTGTCTTTTGTACGTGTCAGTATGTATAGGGCAACATGTTAAGTTATTTTAAAGTTTGATTTTGAAATGTTAGGACCCATATGCGAGCATGAGTCCTATACATGTATGAGTACACAAACGCATGAGCCATGCGTACGCATGACCAAGGCCTATAAATAGGTGGTCTCATGCGCATGAAGTCATAACTTTGATTTCCAAGCTTTTGAACAAGGAGCCTAATTGTAATGAATTGCTACCAAGATCAATACAGATTGTTATATGTCGTGTTTGAGCATTTCATAACATTTGTGATTGGATTCCGCACTATTACAAATGTTGTAGATATTCATTTTCACGTTTTCAAGTCTTATTACATCAAGTGCAACAGGATCCGTTTCTACAAAAAGTTTGGATATTTAGGTTAAATCTTTGTAAAAATCATATCTTTATTGTTGAATGAGGCAATATATGTCTTGATCTTAGTTTTTTTTTTGCAATTTCTTGATCATATGTGTTGATAAATACCATGACTTCGTGTCTCGAACCAAAAAAATGCATTTTTAGACTATTTTTCAATATCTTTGTGATGTTGGATTGGTTTGATGAGTTGGTTTACCAATTTACAATCTAGGATTGCATGTTAGTTAGATCTTGAGTATTTTCCACCTTTGAGACCGAGAGGAGAAAGGGTGAAGGTTTACTTGGTATTTTTGGGTTTACGATTAGAGGCTGCTCAAGAGAGAATCTTTTTTCCCATTTTACCCCTAGATTCTAGTTTTCCCATTCATTGGACAATTGGATTTAGATTTCTCCCCTATACCTTTTTAGGTGGATTGTTACTAGTGAGACCGAGAGTAGAGCTAGTTTTGAGGACTTAAATTTATTAGATTGACGAGACCGAGAGGTGACCCATTTTCTATCACGTTGTGATTGTTTCTCTATTAGGGTATTTTGGTGAGACTGAGAGGTGATCCAGGGTACCTTTAGTAATCGATATTAAATCGGTAGCCCCTTGATCCATCCTTCCCAAACTTGGTCAGCATCTTCAATAGAATTCCCTATTCAAGCAATCGCCTTTCCCGTCTTGATTCTTTTACTGAGCGCATCAGTTTGTGGATCTTCTCATCTCTTTATTTTTTTCGTTCTCAGCTATTTCCCTTTATTTTTGTTTACTGCTTTGATTAGTTGTTTAGCTGAAAGTCCAGGATCCGGCGGCTTCAGACAGAAGTTTAGGTAGAATAGAACTAATTTGGTTGAAGAATAGTCATAAGTCGAATGATTCCACTCATACCGAAAGCGTATACATAATTTACAAGCTAGATAAACTAAATTTCTCCAGCATTTCCCCTATAGGATCTCCAAAACTTATTAACTAACGAACACAGGACATTGTATATATGTATATATATATACACGAGGTTGGTGCGGATGTGCTAGTTCGTGAGGTGGTAGTTACCTCCACACCAGAGTATTACCTTCTCACGAAGGTGTTCCCTTCGTACGAGGTACATCCATATGAGATTACATCCGTACTAACCTCTTTCATCCTATCCAAAGTCACATGTTCGTATCTCAACTATACAATATTCAACACACGCTCTATCTAGCCTATTCGCACAGTGGCGGACATACATAATATGCACCAAGAAATTCCCCCTTGGTAGTCACTGTCGAATCTTGATATTGAAATATGAGAGCTGTGTTTGAATATTTTGCAACTTCAATCAAGAATCTTGATATCTTCTGATAATTCCCCCTTGATTGATGATTCGGCTTGAATTATCTTCATTATACACAAATTCCCCCGAAGTGAATCTTCAGGCCCTTGTTTGCACGGTTCCCGACCTCCTCTGATTTGCCTAGTTGCAATCTTCATGAATAATCACTAATAAACTAATCAATGCAGCTTCTCCGTTTCAATGTTAACCACAACCGTGTTCGGTTTTTCATTTAACACTTTAGCAATTGAGCTGAATCTCTTAATCTTAAAAAACAGGCAATTGATAGAAACTTCGAATCACTACACCGGTGAACTTCAATTCAATGAACACTCGCGAAAATCTGAAATTTCGTTTTTTGTATTCACCTTTAAGCACACTCCTAAATGATTGGTCAGTGTAAACGGAAACAATCAACAAATTTTCATCGGATAACAAATCATCTGGTAACACATTTAGATCTCAAAAACATTCTTTCATGATCAGAATCACATTCTTCCTCTTTAATCACGATAATAGATATATGGTATTCTCTGTTTGACCCGGCAACAACTTAATCAACAAACATCATCAGTCCCTGGCGGTTAGTCCGAAAAACAATTCCTCTACTCGAAGATTAATCATTCTTACACTTTAGACTATCACAGAATTATCAGTTCTGAGATATCTATCGACAATACTGACACATTTCCTAACGCTAATCCTGCTATCCGGATTGACGAAGACTCGGGACTCAAACCCTAATACATTAATCTAATCATGATCTAAAAAATCTGAACTTCCTATGATCACGAATTAACGAGTCCAGATCTTATGCTTCCCGAACAACCGAATAGTGTTACATGTCACGAATTTCAAAAATGCTAGAATTTTAATATATTCTATGAAATTTTTATTCCCCCTCATTTTTTGCAAATTCTAACCTCTCTAAAACTTATTACTAAATTTCCTCCTCAAACTTGGCAAATTCAGTCCACTCTTGTTGGTGCATATTATGTGCATCATTGTGCGAATATGTTAGATAGAGCGTGTGTTGATTATTGTATAGATTAGATACGAACACTTGACTTAAGTACGGACAATAACGGTGTATAAGTGTCACTTCGTATGAAGTTGATTCAGTTCGTACGAAGTTAAACTCTCAGCTCACATGAGGTAGAAAGTCTATATATAGTGTCGTGTGTTCGTTAGTTAAGTTTTGGAGTTCCAAAGGGGAAATGCTAAATTTCTCCAGCTTGTTAAGGTGTGTACTCTTTTAGTATGAATGAATCATTCGACTTCTGCTTCTACTCTATTCTTAATAACATTCTACCGAATTAGTGATATCTCGTCCAAACTTTCGTCTAAACCGTCGTTTCGTGGACTTTCAAGTGGTATCAGAGCTATGGTACCGATCTCAATTAATCTAACGTTGATTGATTCATCTACGCTCATGAATTATGGATGTTTTAGGGGTTTTAGACGTAAATCATCAAATAAACGGACAATCCACAGACAAAAATTAAAATTGAAACCATAGGATTGTTTAGAAATGAATTTCGACCATGTCAATGAAAGAATAATCGTGAAATCCGCAGACATAAAGATTTTAGATAAAAGGCATCTTTTTTATCATGGCAACGAGATGAGTGTCCAGAAAAAATTTGGTGATTGACATTTTTTCGAGATTTAACGTCAAATACGGGCTTTTCGGGGACACCGTCGAGGGCTTCAGAGAACAGATTTGATGACACGATCATAGAGTGTTGAAGATAATGGGGTAGTCATGATACTTGTGTAGAATGATTATCATTTGCTAAAGTGAATATGAATGGGCCTCAACGTAAAACCGCATTGATGAAAAACTGACTTTTGTGGACCAAATGACATATTTTCCGCATTGGTAGAGTTTTTCAGTGATTTGAGAGGTCTGAATTTGCCAAGTTTGAGGCGAAATTTAGTGATATGTTTTAAAGAGGTCAGAATTTGTGTTAGAACATTTTGAGATCGTTGGTACTTGTTTATCCATAGTTTGAGCTGGCTTGTAATAGTTAGATAAACTAAAAGGGTCAAAAGTGCAATTGTATGAAAGTTGTAATGTTGGCGGCGTATTTAACTATCCAGCGTAATTATTAATTACGTTGGGTAGTCAGGTTGTATAAATATGGTACTCAATGAATATATTGTCCAAGTTTCTTGGACAGATTTTGGTGATTCTCTTGTGTTGTGATTTTTGCTATTGTGCTTACATCTGAATATCCAGGTGCTGTTATTGATTACATGTTATTGGGATTTGATATACAACAATTGTTGTTTGATCCATTCAAGATTCTTCATCTTCTTTGCTTGGTTTTTCTTAATACTTGCACATTCAAACAACTAATCCATAGTTGTTTGGGTGATAACAATCAACCACTGTGATACGAATCTGTTTTGGGACTCACAATTTGGTATCATAGCCTTTGTGCTCTTGATTGTTTGAGTTTTTGTTAAGATTTTTCAAGTTTTGAAGGTTTTACAAAAGTTTTCAAAGTTTTATGGTTTTTCAAAATTTTGGGCTTAAAATGGCTTGATCTGGTGCGTTTAATCTTTGGGTTATTGTTAATTAGTGGTTTGGTAAACTTTTTGGTCATTTAGCTGCAAAGAAACATGAATTTTGAGTCGGTTTGGGTGATTAGAGGGTTTTTGTTCGTACTAAAACCCTTCTGGGCGTAATTATTCTTGGAGCTAGCGTAGATATCTTTAAAGGCAGCGTATTTGTCTTTGAACATCGCGTAATTAACAATTACGCTGGGTTGAATCCAGTGAACTTGTTAAGTTTGAGCGTAATAGTACCAGCAAAATTAATCGAAGGCGACTTCGAAGTCAGTGATACAAATCCTCAGCGATTTTATCACGGTGTTTAGCGAATTTATCTAAACCTTTGCTTTTTTTTTAATATCCAGCGGATTTAGCTTTTGATTTTCAAGTGCAGCGTATTTGATCCAAGTGTAGCGAATTTGATCTCTGGTCCCGCGCAGTTATCTCACTTGCAGCGTATTTGTTCTCTTTGCAGCGAAATTGTCTTCTGATTCATCAATTTCCAGCGTATTTAATCACCAATCATCCATTATGTCTCTCAATCAACTCAATCCGATTGCTCAAGCCGAACTAGAAACTGGAACCGCTACAAGACCGCCAAAGTTGAAAGGGTTGGAAGACTTCAGCAGTTGGAAAAACAGGATCAAGGCCTTCTTTGAGTATACCGATTATACTCAATGGATGCCAGTCACTGTGGGTCTGCATGCTCCTATGATAATACGTGACGACATCCGTACTATCAACGTTCACAGATGAAGATAGGACACTCATTCAACGTGACCAGAGGGCTCACGCTGCTCTTACTATGGCTCTGTCGAAGGATGATAACAACCTGTTTGAAGAATACACCTCCGCACATGAACTGTGGTTGGCTCTAATCGATCATTATGAAGGTAATGAAGAGCTCATGGACAAAAAACATGACATTGTTCAAAAAGGGTATGATATGTTTGGAAGTATTCGTGGCGAAAGCTTGTCCGACCACATAAGTCGATTTCTGGGGGTGCTGACCAAGATGAAGAAAGTGGGAAACCCTGTTGCAAATTATGCATCAATCAAGAAGCTGCTAGATTTTCTTCCTAAAGAATGGAGCCTTCAATGCATGATGATTAAGAGAACTTTCCTAACCAGCACAACTCCGGTCACACTCTCAGATTGATTAACACTTTAAAAGCTTTTGAAATGGACATAGTCAAGAGAGAGATAAACCAAACTGGGTATTCTCAGAAGATGTCTCAGCAAGCTGCTGCAACCTCGGTCCCCAAAAATATGGCATTTCTTGCTCCCGTCACCTCATGGGGATTAAGTTGTCAAAGTGCTGTCGAATCTTATCCGAATGCTTCTGCAAGCTCTGTGAAGGCCTCGTCATCCTCCGAGAAGACTACCGTGGCCAACGACGCTCAAGCACTTAAAATATCCACAGAACATGTCGCTCTGTTTAATACTTTCTTAAGCAGCTATGAGGCACTCATGTCGGGAGAGTTGAAGAGAGATTTCCTCACAGCTGAGGATATGTATCAAGTAGATCTGACGACATGGAGGAGATGCATCTGAAGTGGCAGATGGCAATGATCACTCTTCGTTTGAATAATTACAAGATAAAACCGGAAAAGGCTAGCACTTGGAAAAGCTGGATTTGACAAGTCCAAGCTAAGATGCTACAATTGCAAAAACTTGGGCTAGTTCAAAAGAGAGTGTCCGTTGCTGAAGAACGAGAATGCCGAAATCAACCAGACAAGGAGGCCGATTGCTATTGAAGGGAATGATAATGCTGCTGACAATAATCATAAGGCTTTAGTGGTGGAAGATTATGATTGGTCGGAGGAGATAGCTGAGGCGAAAGGATTAGTAAACAAAGCCCTCATGGCAAACATCTCCACTGTCTCTACAACGTATGTACCAAATGGTGTTGAAAAGAAAACCTCCAAGTTTCCAAAAGATGACACTGGTTTGAAAAGCATCATCACTCCTGCCTCAAAGAAGAGACAACAGAAAGCTGAAATGAATGAGTCAAAGACTGCAGCTCAAGAAGTCATCAGTACCAGCAAGAATGAGGCGGTTGGAACTCCTACCACCGCCATGAAGTCAGAAGCTGAGGATAAGGATTTGGTAAACAGCATTCCATATGAATTTAAAGCAAAGTTGTGCTCAAAACCATGTTTGAACGTCGTGGTACACTACAAATCACTCAACCGTGACATAATCAAAGAAAGAGAAAAAGTTTTGAAAATAAATCAAGAACTAAAAGAAAATGAAGCTGCATATTAGCGAAAGTTAAACTCAACCATAGCTGAAATGCAGACTTTAAAAGAATTTGTCTTCAGAAAAGATTTTATCATAAATGATTTGACCGAAAAACTAGAAAAATCTCAAAATGAAAATAATAAGTTTCAAATCATTATTGATAAATGGAATTGAGTCAAAAAGCACTGGTTGATATTGTAAACTGCCAACGACCGACATTCATAAAGGATGGAATTGGATACAAGGATAAATTCGAAACGAAAGAAAATTATTTCCTCCTCACACAGCAAAAATTATGTCCCTATGCCATCTCCTCATCCTAAAAAGACTTAATTGATAAAAATGATCTTTTGGATCAAAGTATTTTTTATAAGTCCGAAAACAACACGAACTTTTCTGAAAGCAATGCAGATCTGTGCGAGAGTAAGGAAGATGTGTGCGATGGGGAAGATGATTGTGGAGGGTCGAGAATAGGAATAGGGTATTCAGGCGACATTATTCAACAGTTAACTGGTTCGCCTGGAATTGCGATAAGATGAACAAATTTCTATTCAAGATAACTGTAATAGTTTATCTAGGATGGATGACTATAACGGCTTCATGCCGAAATTAAATATTCGGGATGACTGTAATGGCCATGTGCCTACACTTAAGACTCACAACCAAGGGCATGCTAAGGTTGAGGGTCATGACTTAAACTTCGTTCTTAATGATGAAAATGTTATGCTTGAATCTTCTGTATTTGTGCCAGAATTAAAGAAAAACATATTTGGAAAGTTCCTCTCAGAGGAAATTCCTGAGTTTGTTCCATCAGTTGCAGGTACTTTAGAGATTGATAAAGACTTTACTAAAGAAAGCAGCAGAGATGATTCGAGCACAACAACTTCAGAGAGCGATGGAGAAATGTCAAATGAAAGTCAAGTTTCAACAACCTCGTCATCAGACAGTGAGAAAAGATCGAACTGCAAACAATGCTTTCGCTGCGGTCATTTAGGACATACTGAGAATAGTGAAGACAAACCTGAAGATAAACATCATCCTGACAATAAGAAAGTCAAAGATTCAAGCCATGTTACATCATCAGACTCCTCAAGCAGCTCCAGAATCTCATCACATACATCATCTTCGCACTCAGCACCCAGGAAGAAAAGATCGAACTACAAACAATGTTTTCGCTGTGGTCATTTAGGACATATTGTGAAATATTGCAAAAGCAAGAAATTTTCTAAACCTAGTCAATATCTCGTTAAAAGTTTTACTGACCAATTTGACAATCTAAAGAAATCAGTAAAATGCATTGTTGACTCAACTTGTTTTTGGAAAAGAAAAGAAAATTCTATTGCTCAAAATCATGACAGATCTAAGGTAAGCTAGCTAATTTGTACATATTTTTTTGTTGTTGTTGTTGTATAACAGAATAAGATTAAGAAATGGCTTCGGATGCTCATGGAATATATCTTTCATGTTGACAGCGGCTGCTCCAGGCATATGACCGGGTTAAAGGATCTGCTTACAAACTTTCGAGTTATTGATGGTGATTTTGTGTCCTTTGCCAGAGACGAAAAGGGAGGAAAGATCGTCGGAATGGGTGACGTCGTGTCAAAAGCACTTACTTTGGAGAATGTGAACAATGTTCCAGAATTGTGTTACAATCTCATGAGTGTTTCACAAGTCTGTGACAAAGGAATTGCGGTGTTGTTCAATGACACGGAGTGCTTATTCCTCAAACCCGAATACTCCGTCCCTGAAGAAATGATCATGCTTAGAGCTCCCCGTCAAAATAATACCTACGTGCTGAATATGAAAAATGCCAAATCAAATGAGCAAATGACATGTCTCATTTCAAAGGCATCTGAATCGGAATAATTGCTGTGGCACAGGCGTTTGGGGCATGTGAACTTTAAGAACATAAATAAACTTTCTAAATTAAATCTAGTAAGAGGTTTACCTATGAAAGATTTTCCCTTTTTCAGAAAAGTACATCGCATGTGCCCAAGGAAAGCAACATAAAAAGCCTCATAAGTCCAAAGCAGTGAATATGATATCTGCCCCACTGTAATTACTTCACATGGATCTTTTCGGCCCCATTAGTGTTAAAAGTTTAGCTAAAAGATCTTATTATTTGGTGATTACAGATGATTTCTCACAGTTTTCATGGGTATTCTTTCTTGAAGCCAAAAGCGAAACAGCATACATTCTGAAGAGCTTCATTCCCATGATTGAAAACGTGATCAAGCTGAAGGTTAAATCCATCAGAAGTGACAATGGAACTGAATTTAAAAATCATTTGTCACCTTCTGTGAAGCAAAGGGAATTCGCCTCCAATACAGTGCTGCCGAACTCCTCAGTAAACTGGGGTAGCAGAACACAAAAACAGAACTCTCATCGAAGCTGCAAGAACTATGCTTGTCGACTCTAAGCTTCCCATAATCTTTTGGGCTGAAGCGGTCAATACAGCATGCTACGTTTTGAATCGTGTTCTGATTGTCGAACCTCACGGAAAGACAGCTTACGAACTACTTTTCAAAAGGAAGCCTCTGATAGATTTCTTCAGACCGTTCGGATGCTCATGCACACTTCTCAACACTGAAGACAATCTAATCAAGTTTAAAGCAGTCGGTGACGTGTGCTACTTCATGGGCTACTCATCTTCTCAAAAGGCATATCGAGTCTACAACATGCGAACCAAGATGGTCATTGAATCATATTACGTCGACTTTCAAAAAAGAAACTCCACTAACACTTGAAGCGCTCCAAACTGGTTTTATGACGTGGATATTATATTCAACACTTTCAACATCGATGAACCCGTCACTATGTCCTGAACCTGTAGAATCCACTCCATTGGAGCCATTGTTTGATCCTTCAGACATTGGTTTAACTCCTTTTACAACCCGTTTCACCCCTGCCTCTCCTCACTCCTCCTGTTATCGAAGTAAATGGTGACACTGCTGAGAATGCATCTACAAATGATGATTCTTCCTCACAGCAGGCTGTGGTTGAACCTTCTAAAGAAGACGAAACTCCAATTATCTACGTCGATGAACACTTCAACAATCTGCCTCAACAAGTGGAAACTCACACCAACGCAGGGTACAAGACCAATCGAAACCATCCAATTGAAAATGTCATCAGTTCTGTTGAAGATGGAGTTCGAACACGCGGACAAACGCATACCATCAACACAGGACTGTATGTAACTTTTCTCTCGCAGTCTGTCCCAAGAGATATCGAAGAAGCAATTCAAGACTCCAGTTGGGTACAAGCAATGCAGAAGAATTAGCCCAATTTCGGAAACTTAAAGTCTGGGAACTCGTTGATTTACTAGATGAAAGTATCCAATTGGTACCAAGTGGGTTTTCGAAACAAGATGGACGACCGTGGTGTAGTTATCAAAAATAAGGCAAGATCAGTGGTTCAAGGTTTTCGACAGGAAGAGGGGACTAACTATGAGGAAGTTTTTGCACCAGTTGCACGCTTAGAAGCTATCAGAATCTTCTTAGCCTATGCTTCGTTCAAAAACTTTAAGGTGTTTCAAATGGATGTAAAGAGTGCTTTTCTGTATGGGAAAGTGAAAGCAAGAAGTCTATGTCTGTCAACCTCCAGGTTTTGAAGATCCTCACTTCCCCACGAAATACTACAAGCTTGACAAAGCTCTCTATGGTCTTCACGAAGCTCCTCGAGCATGGTACGAACTTTGTCAACATATCTTCTGGAATGTGGATACTCAAGAGGGAAAATTGATATGACTCTTTTCACAAAGCGGATCGGAGATGATGTGATGTTGGTGCAGATCTACGTAGACGATATCATCTTTGGGCTGAATGATGAAGCTCTTTGCAGGGAATTTGAGAAGGTCATGAAGCGAAATTCGAGATGAGCATGATGGGAGAACTCACGTTTTTCTTAGGATTAGAAGTGAAGCAGAGAAAGGATGGCATCCTCATTCATCGGCTAAGTACATCAGAGATATTCTCTCCAAGTACAACATGAATGATTGCAAATCTGCCAGCACCCCTTTTGCTGCTCAGACGGAACTCACTTCAGATCTTCAAGGAAGGCCAGTGAACAAATCTTTCTATCGCTCAATGATTGGCTCATTAATGTATCTGACCGCTAGTAGGCCTGACATAATGTGGGTGGTCTGTCTCTGTGCCCGTTTAAGACGAATCCCAAGGAATCACATGATGCTGCCGTCAAGAGAATATTTCGCTATCTCAAAGGAACTCTAAAGCTTGGTTTGTGGTATCCTAAAGATAGTAATTTTGATCTAATTGCTTACTCTGACAGTGATCATGCAGGTTGCAAAGTAGACAAAAAATCTGTCTCCGGAGGCTGCCAATTCTTAGGAAATCGTCTCATTTCGTGGCAGAGCAAGAAGCAGACGACAGTCTCTACATCTACCGCTCAAGCTGAATACACGACGGCTTACAGTTACTGTTCACAAGTCCTTTGGATAGAGAATCAGTTGTTGGATTATGGGATCAACATCATGAAGACTCCAATATTCATCGACAATGAAGCGTGTCTGGGAATTGTGAAGAATCCGATCCACCACTCTAGAACGAAACACATCGAAATACACATTCATGCGATTAGAGATGCGTACGAGAAAGGATACATCCAAGTGGTGCCAGTGGATTCAGTGCAACAAAAGCCTGATATATTTACGAAAGCCTTCGATAAAGCTCGCTTCAACCAGTTGGTAACCTGGTTGGAAATGGTGAACTTCCTTGAATGGAATTGACCTTTGGTGATTAAAAAATGGTTTTCATGATAAACAATAATCTCATAAAATGTGCTCAAAAAAAAGATTTTCTGCAAGGTTAAAATTTCGTTTCAAGCAATGGATTCTCAAAAATAAAATTTTAAGGGGGGAAGTTTTCAGAAAATATTGTTGAGACAGAATTCTTTATTTGGCACCTTCACGAGAAATGATAGAAAAACTGCTAACACCTTGTTTTGATCTTAAAAACAGACGAAGTTTGAGGCCTCAAGCAACGACGTGTCAGTAGATTCAGCAATACCTTGAAGTAAACTGCGAAAAGGAGACAAACTCTAATGATCACACAAGAATTCTGAAAACCCACAATGTTGTGCAACTTGCAGGTAACACATTGTGGCGTATGGATTAATGGTCTCAAATCTTGCGTTGATAGATTACCAAAATCCGAGATTTTGGGTCTTTATATTGACTAATCATTCGGGGATATCATAGTTGCTCTTCTGCTGCATCCAGATATATTCTGACCTAGACACAATTATGATATCTTGTCAAAAGAGCCAATGCGGCCAAAACCTTACACAAACGAAGCTCTCATTGAGAATCATTCAAGTGCTTAAATCGTACCGTATTTGGTATCTGTCTTAGTCCTCGTTAGACTTTGGTCTCTTTGTTGTACGGAAGTACTGACCTGAACACCAATTGTCTTTGAAATTTCAAATACGAATGAAGTCAATATACTCACCTGCTATGAGGAATCTTTGAGCATACCTTGATCGCGGGGGTATGTCCTGATGTGGGACTCACGGGCACAACATTCTGACTGTCTCATCATGAGTGAGGGAACATCGAATTTCTTGTCAGTATTACCGCAACATGATAAAAGGCTCTCCGATCGCATGTTGAAAGATAGGTGCATGGATTTAAAAGGACAAACATACTAACAGTTTTTCTTGTGTCTTGATTATTCAAAATATCTAATATCCTATTTTCAATGAATGAAGTGTTACTAGTATGATCTTTTGCAGGAAAGTCACAGGATTCAAGTCAGTAAGCGTAAATTTTGTGTGAAAAAGGAGGCTTCCTAGCCCCCCAAAAACAAATATCAGGATCCAAATTGCAAATTTTCATTTTTCTTAAGCTCATTTTTAAATTTTTGCACTAATTTTAAAAACAAAAGGGGCACATTTTTCGAGAAAATTTGAGGTTTTCGAGCGTATTTGATTTAAAAGATTCTTAGACAAGAAGAAACCACAATAAAATATCTGGGCGGCGTAATTATTGCTCCATTGTAATTAATAATTACGCTGGAATGTAAATCAGTATATAACTTCATTTTTCACCGTTTGTATATATTTTCAAATCATCTTCTTCTTCATCAGCAAAACCCATATCTTCTTTTCCAATCCGCTCTTAGTAAATCTGAACAGAATCGATATCGGTATGTTTTTGATATTCTAATGTCCATCGTTCATTGTTTGAATGTGTATCAATCATCGATTTCGGTTTCTGCTTTGTTAATAGAGGTTTTGACTGGGTTACTTCCGGTTTTTAAAGGGTTTATCAAGAAATTTATGAATGTGGCGTATTTATCTTTGAATACGGCTTTGAAGATAGCGTATTAAATTAGAACTTTGGTTAGCGGATTTAAGTCTTGAACGCGAGTTCAAGTAACCGGCGTAGTAGACAAATATGCCGGTTATGCCAGCGAAGATAGCTATCTACGCTGGTTATACTTAAATACGCTAATTTATCTTCATTGAAAATATGTTTTATCAGGCGTATTTACTTCTTGTCGACAGCGTAATTGTTCTAGACATCAGAATGGTGGATTTAAGTCTTGAACGAGAGTTCAAGCAACCGGCGTATTAGAGAAATAGCCGGTCAAGATAGCGTAATTAATCATTCACGCCGGTTTTGCTTAAATTCGCCATTCAAACAGTCTGCGTATATATCTTTGATGTTCAGCGTAGATATCAGCGGTTTTAAAATTTCTTTTAGTTTTGTTTTATGTGTAAATATTATGTATATATATTATATATATTTTCTTTTAATTCTCTTTAGCATTTACATCTATATATATATATATATATTTCTATATATAAATCTGACTTGGCTCGTTTTCACATTTCAGGAATGGCTCAACCGTTAGTTTGGGACGGTACTAGAAAGCACAATCAGCCGATCACTCTAGTTCCTCCGGAGCCCGATTTTGAAGACATGATGGACTGGCTGTCGCGGAGTAAAATCAGCTATGCAGTCCAAGCAAATCCCACTATTTACTCAATTCACATAGAAGAATTCTGGAGAACGGCAAGGGCAAGAACGCTGAACAACGTCAAACACATCACAGCTACAGTGCGAAACAAGGAAATTAAAGTGACTGAGGAACGAATTCGAAAGGTTCTGAGCCTCAAGACAATGCCAGTGATCCATTGAAGTTAAAGAAAGGGGAAATTCTAGAGGGATTTCGTGGGATGAACTACATTGGAGACTTTCGTCACAAAAACGAGATAAAGAAGTCAGGGCTTACGAAAGACTTGAGGTTCATTTTGCACACGTTCTGTATGAGTATCTGTCATCGAAAGGGCGGTTATGATGGGTTGAGTTTAGAGTGGCCCGCGGCAATGCTGAATCTGTGAATGAATCAGCCGTTCAACATTTCTGGATTGATTTTCTAATGCATGATCGACAACGTCAATAAAGGTGCATGGGCAAGGTATTTTAGATTTATATAATTGCTTATTGATGATCAACATCGAAACCTGCCACATGATGGAAACACGTATCAGTTTCAACTACCCAAAGGAAGGCAGATTACTGAGTTAAAAACCTAAGAGTGGGTGATGTTACACAACTGGATGTATCGTGAAGAAAGACTTCCAGTAGTTCTAGTTGCTTACAACAAGTATCGAGAAAAGACAAGAAAAGGTAGAGAAGGCGGAAGTCATCCAGTTGATGTTGATGAAGAGGATGAAGTAGAAGAAGAAACTCCACTGGTACGTAAGCGTAAGGAAACAGGAAAGAAAGTGGTCGAAGAGGAACCGTCAAGGAAGAAGAGCAAGAAAGATGCACCAAACCCAGAGCGAATCATGGCTGATAGCATTCGCGCTAGATCGAATAGGGAAGAGATTGAAAGAATGCAAGCCATTCATGCGGTGGTGGAGGCTGAGAAACAGGAGAGGAGAATGAAGAGAAGGGAAATGACTGAATCTGAAACCCCTATGGTTGTTACAAGAGAGCAAGAACAATTGGATAGATTTGTGGAGGCACTTTTTGCTGATCCACTGGAGCCCTCTCCAAGCGAGGCTGTTGAGCCAAAGAAGAGAAAAACAGGGGAAGGATCATCAGCAAGCGTTCCACCCAAACCTCCAGTATCGGCTCAACCTCCTCGTCAGCAAGTTCTCTCTCGACCCAGACCTTTTCAAGAGCTGTACAACCGTCTATCTAAAGAAATCGGGTCATTTTCTGCTAAGGAGTTCTGTTTGTTGAAGAACAAAGTCAATGACACTGATGTTCTCAAGAGAAAGTTGAAAGAACAAAGATTGAAGAACAAAGAACTGCACGCATACGTTGCTAAGCAAACAGAATTTATTAGATTTCAACAAGAAGGGATGGAGAAGCTTCATGAAATGGTACAAGAGTTGTATGTGTCAGCAAACAGAAAGCCAAAGTACTCGAACGACGACATCTTCAACTTTGACTTATTTAGGGAAAGAGAACAGAAAAAGAAAGCTGAGAGAGCTGAAAAGAAGAAGAAACGTCTTAAAACAGCAGTTGACGTTAGTCTTGATAATGACGGTGATGAAGAGGAAGTTGACAAAGACGAAATGCCTTCTAAGTTTCTAGAATGGGGATTGGAAGAAAATGTGTTGTATGAAACGGACGGAGGAGATGAGTTTGAACCACAGCATCCAGAGTGGTTTAAAAGGGAAAGAGCGAAGATGCCAGATTTTTATCAAGTGATCATAGTTGAGAAAACTGAGATCATGGATAAAATCATCAGTTGGAAATACTGCAATCTACCGGTTGGTTCGTGGTAAAACGAAGAGGTGGAGTGATTCAATACTTTTGAAATTCCCACGACATGCAAAGCTTACCTACATGGGACATACGAGAGCTCAGCAAGCATGATCTGATTAATCCGACAAATAGCAGCATTGGCGGAGATTTAGAAAGATTGACAAAGAGAATGCATGCGAGGATTTTCAGTGTTCAAGCCTCAGCGCCCTAGAAGACGTGTGTCTAAAACCACCAAAGACCCATTCACCGGAAAGGGAAAGATAACACGGGTTATAAATCCAGAAAGGTGGTTACAAGGGTGAAGCTTCCTCCAGAACAACCTGTGACGCTCACCAATTTCAAGAAATGGTTTTATGAAGGCAAGACAGGTGAGGCAGTCATTAGGTCTAACTCAAATGAAGACATTCGCATTCTGGACCTTATGGACGTCTTTATGTTCGGTCTCTCCGACCTGAATATCTTGTACGAACATAAGATAAACGTCGGAGCCGGAAATGAATATCTTGAGGAAGGAATGCTCTTTCAGAGGGCAGCCGAGCGCGCGAGAGCGCGAAAGATTAAAGTGATGGAAATCTTACTCAGAATGGAAGCTAAAAAGGGAAAAAGAATAGTCCAGAAAGAAGAAAGCAGCTGAGCAAGAATCATCCTCTCCACCGACCAAAGATCCATCTCCAGATTCAGATGTTCAGATCATTCAACCACCTCCGACTTCATCCACATATGAAGTCACAATGGAGTCCCATCCAACCAATAGTGAAGCTTTTGTCAAACAACCAACCAATGTAGCAACTATCCAACAAACAGAAGAATCAGCCGCAGACCCGGAAGCTCTGAAACAAGATTGAAGAAACTCAAGCACGCAACAGTCTAGGGGGGGATATTGTTAGAACATTTTGAGACCGTTGGTACTTGTTTATCCATAGTTTGAGTTGGCTTGTAATAGTTAGATAAACTAAAAGTGTCAAAAGTGCAATTGTATGAAAGTTGTAATGTTGGCGGCGTATTTAACTATCCAGCTTAATAATTAATAACGCTGGGTAGTCAGGTTGTATAAATATGGTACTCAATGAATGTATTGTCCAAGTTTCTTGGACAGATTTTGGTGATTCTCTTGTGTTGTGATTTTTGCTATTGTGCTTACATCCGAATATCCAGGTGTTGTTATTGATTACATGTTATTGGGATTTCATATATAACACTTGTTGTTTGATCCATTCAAGATTCTTCATCTTCTTTGCTTGGTTTTTCTTAATACTTGCACATTCAAACAACTAATCCATAGTTTTTTGGGTGATAACAATCAACCACTGTCATCTGAATCTGTTTTGGGACTCAAAATTTGCAAAAATGAGTGGGAATAAAATTTCATATAATACATTGAAATTCTGGCATTTTTGAAATTCGTGACTGGCAACAGTACTCGGGTGGTTCCAACTTCAGATTGTTCGAGGATGTATTTGATCTCGATTCGTTAGTTCGTGATCACAGGAAGTTTAGAGTCTTCTGATCATGATACAAATTGATTTCTTGTGGTTTGAATCCCAGGTCTTCGTCAAGCAGGTTAGCAGGATTAGTGTCAGGCGTCAATACTTAAAAGATATCACAGCTTTGTGATAGTTTAAAGTGTCAAAATAGTTAATCTTCAAGCAGAGTAATTGTTTCGGACTAACCGCTGGGAAATGATGTTGTTTCTTGATTAAGTTGCTGCCGAAACTAGCGGAGAAGACAAACATCTGTTATTATGACTAGAGATTACCGAATGTTAATTTGATTATTGAAAAATGTTTCTCAGATTTGAATGTGTTACCAAATGATTTATTATCCAACGAAGATTTGCTGATTGAAGAGATTACCGTTTGCTGATCAATTATTTAGGAGTGTGCTTAAACGTGATTACGGAAAACGGGATTTCAGATTTTCACGGGTATTCACAGACTTGAAGTTTATCAGTGTGATGTTCGAAGTTTTTGTCAATTGCTAGTTGGGTTTTTGAAGATCAGAGGATCGAGCATAGGAGTGTGCTAAAACCGAACACGAATGTGGTTAATGTAGAAACAAATATGTTACATCAATCAATTTCTATGTTGGTGATGAGTCGTGAAGATTACAGTTAAGCAAATCAGAGAAGGTCGGGAACCGTGCAAACAAAGACCTTAAGATTTATTCTAGGGGGAATTATTGGGAATTTATTAAAGAAATTGCAAACCCGAATCATCAATCAAGGGGGAGTTTGTTGACACGTTTACTGACATTCGACAAATGCCTGATTGACATCGCACAATATACAAACATGGCTCTCATATTTCAAGATCCAGCTTTGATAGTGACGTCCAAGGGGTAAATTGTTGGTGCATGTTATGTTTGTCACTGTGCGAATGGGCTAGATAGAGCGTGTGTTGAATATTGTACAGATTAGATACGAACGCATGACTTAAGTGCAAACGAGAATGGTGTATAAGTGTCACTTCGTACGAAGTAGTCATTTCGTATGGTATTAGTTTGTTCACTTCGTACAAAATTGATTCAGCTTATACGAAGTTACACTCTAGTTCGCACGAGGTAAAAAGTCTATATATAGTGTCGTGTGTTGGTCAGAAGTTAAATTTTGGAGTTCCAAGAAGGGAAATGCTAAAATTTCTCTAGCTTGTCAAGATGTATACTTTTTCGGTATGAATGAATCATTCGATTTCTGCTTCTACCCTGTTCTTAATATCATTCTACCAAATTAGTGATATCTGGTCCAAACTTTCGTCTAAACCGTCGTTTCCTAGACTTTCAATTCTTTTCACTGAAAACTCTACTATGCGGAAAATGTGTCATTTTGGTCCACAAAAGTCAGTTTTTCAACCACAGGTATCCGTGAACTACCCCATTATCTTCACTACTCTGTGATCGCATCATCAAATCTATTCTCTGAAGCTCCTGATATGCATCAAATGCAACATATAAATTGTATCAAATACGGTATAAAATCAACTTTTTTAGTACTAATGTTGGAAAAAGTGCGTTTCTTTGTATACTTTTGATTTTCAGGATAAAAGAGCTTAAATGTACAAAAGGAACAAATTAATGACAAATCCAGCAAAAGTATAGAAGACGGGAAGACAACACACTATACAAGCCCTCCGAGCTTCACCCCAAGACTAAAAACAACGAATCAGAAGTCTGGCACGAGGTCGTGCCTAGTAGGCATGGGGTCGTGCCCCTTCAAGATTCTAGATCAGAAGAAGACAACAGAAGAGACAAAGACACGGGGCCGTGTCCCTTGGGCACGAGCCATGGTCAACTTCCAAATTTGCGTATCTAGGATAGTACAGCAAGTACAATGGACACGGGGTCGTGCCGTTGACAAACGAGGCGTGTAGTAGACTGAGCTGACATGCGTATTAAATGAAGACAGTGAAGAAGGAAGACACGGGGTCGTGCCCTGCCGGCACGGGGCCGTGTGAGGCTACTATTTCCAGCTATAAATAGGGGTGCTTTGTTTTATTTCAACTCATCCCTTGGCAAACCATTTCTCTCATACCTGCCACCACTCCCCTATCATCTTCCACCACAATCATTAGAGTTTAGAGTGTAAAGTAGTCTCGGGATCCAAGATTGATCGTAAGAGTCTTTGTCAAACTATGGCCACGCTTGGCTAATCTCTTACATCACTTGTGAAGACAAAATATTTTATGCATCACTTTTGATTTCTAATCTTTGGTTAATTTTTTAATTGGGTTTGTATTAGTGACTTTAATAACTAGTTTCTGTATATTCAAAGTGAGTTTTATTCTATCATTCCTTAATGTTTTGTTGATTTACTCATTCGTGTTTTTACGGTCTATATAAAGCGCGTTATCTGCCTGGAAGGGGGTGAGAAGGTTAGTTTGGGTAAAACTCTTGCCTCGTTCAGTGTATAGATCCTGCGATGAGTTGGTTTAAGCTTATTAGGACTTTCTTGAGGCAGATAACATCAAATCAGGGGGCTTGAACCCCTTATTTATAAACTACTATTAAAACTTTAAACCGGCCTTACGTGACTGTATCTCTACTGATTCATACTAATATGGTTGAGGGTAGCGTTGCCTCTAAAAGAGGGACATGTCACATTTTGCATTAATAACTTGCTTAATTATCTTTCAATATTCCGGCCTTGTGGAACTGTATCCCTGCTGACTTAGACAAATATGGCTGAGGGTAGCGTTGCCTCCAAAAGAGGGACATGCCACTTTAATCAAGATAATCTCTGAAAAAACCCAAAGTGCGGAAATCATCAAAGGATACATAAGGGATGAGCCGGAACCAAGTCATTCTATCTTGTTTATTTGTCTCTTTTATTTTCTTTTTCTTATTTTAATTTACTTGTCAAAACCTTTTCTCAAAGTTTGGGTCGATTAGATGCTGACGGTAATCTACTATTAAAAGCTCTTGTGTCCTTGGACGATCTCGGTATCTTACCATCACTATAATACACTAACAATGGGTGCACTTGCCCTAACATGTTGTAGAGACTGATAGTGTTATATCGTGTTTTATAAATATAAAGCTTGCATAAATGAGTGAAAAGTACTTAGAATATATCTAAAAACTATACACACGCTCGCACACGTCACTCCCAACGGTATCCTCGAACACCAGTATTTGTCGTTAAAATCTTGAAAAAATTTTCAATCACCAAATTTTCTAGACACTGCACTCTCACCACGATCAAAAAATGCCTTTGGGTAACTACCTTCGTGCGGAAGTAAATCCTCTGTTCGAACAAATATGATTCAATTTTTTGATACAAAATCTTTATTTCTTCAAATTTCATGATGATTCTTTCACAGACTTAGTCGAAATTCATTTCTAAACAATCGTATGGTTTTAATTTAAATATTGTTCATGGATTTTCCATTTATTTGACGATTCACGTCTAGAAACCCTCAAAATCCATAATTCATGAGTGTAGGTGATTCAATCAACTGTTAGATCGATTGAACCGGTACCCTAGCTCTGATACCAATTGAAAGTCCAGGATCCGGCGGCTTTAGACAAAAGTTTGGGTAGAATAGAACTAATTCGGTAGAAGAATAGTCATAAGTCGAATGATTCCATTCAGACCGAAAGAGTATACATCATTTACAAGCTCCAGCGTTTCCCCTTTGGGATCTCCAAAACTTAAAAACTAATGAACACACGACACTATATATATATACACGAGGTTGGTGCAGATGTGCTAATGTGTTACCTTCTCATGAAGGTTACCTCCGCATGAAGGTGTTACCTCTATACGAAGGTGTTACTTTTGTACGAGGTTACATCCGTATGAGATTACATCCGTACGAACCTCTCTCGTCTTATCCAAAGTCACGTGTCTGTATCTCAACTATACAATATTCAACACACGCTCTATCTAGCCTATTCGCACAGTGGCAGACATACATAATATGCACCAACAAAGTTGATACCATGCTATTTTATCCAGACTAAGACTTGATGGAGGTTTAGTATCAAGGGCTGCGCATTAGTGTCCGTGGATTGATACTCGGTTTTAACAACTTTACTACATCACGACCGGTACACTTGCCTTGTTGTGTGGTTTAGTTTGGTGATTCCATTTTTAAAACCCAGATTGTATGAGATACAAATTTTTAAATGTACACCACAACACACCATACCTAGGCTTTAGAACCAAGCACGTGGTGCTTTCTTAATACCATACAACGTTTTCTTGAGGTGAGAAACACAGTTAGGTAAACTTGAATCAACGTACCCTAGTCATTGTTCCATACACACTGTCTCACTCGAGAACCAATGGAAAAATGCATTCTTAACATCAGTTGGTCAAGTGTCCACTAGTTAATGACCACCAAAGAAAGAATAACTCGAACCCATGAGGCTTTAACCATTGGACTAAATGTGAGCGAGTAATCCATACCAGGGATCTGCAAGAATTTTTAGCAATAAGATGCGCTTTAAAGCATCCAACTGAACCATCAAAGTTGTAATTTGTATGATAAACCCATTTGGAACGAATATATTTGCATCTTTCGGTCTAGGGACTAGAATCCAAGTGTCATTACGATGAAGTGCAACCATTTCTTTATGAGTTTCAATCATCCATTTAGGATGTTTATGATCCGACTAAAGTCTTTTGGATTATGATCCACATAGAGAGCTGAATATAAAGGATGAGTATCAACATTAGCAAGTCAGCTCGGTTTTTGGTTTAAATATGCAAGCCTTAAATGAGTTTGCATAGGATGAACCAATGATGATTCAACAGTAGAAGGTTGAACCACAAGTGGAGTATCGACCACTATGAACCATCCAAAACAGAGTGGGCCATATTATTGGTGATGGGAATTGTCATAGTGTACCAGATAAAAACTTTATTTATTAAATCTAATTTTATAATAATTAATATCTTATAGACAAAACAGAAGTGTGAACTTATATACATAAATCCAGTTTGATTCCTTCCAATGATCCATATACGATTCGATTAAACAATTATAACCAACCATAGGGTGTTAAGTAATAGCACCTCAATAAAATACCAAGAACTCACATGATGGATTGACAGACAGTTCCGCTAGTAAACCAAACACGAAATGAATCCGACACTCGAGATCCACACAACAACTCTGATCCAATCAGACATGAACCAACAAGGAAGCATGCGACAGCTGTGACCCTAGGCCAATCATCGAGAGGAGGGAGAGGGAAGGTACGACTTCTTGGGTAGTGGTGGTTGTGATTATTTCTTTTTATTAGGGTGTTAGGTTTAAGCATGTATTTATACTAAATATAATTACACACTAAACCCCAAACTCGTAACTTATCCACCAAGTTGAAAACTGTAATTAACTCTTAATTACCAACTAGTCTCAAGTCTCTATTTATTATAAATCCTCCCCTTTTGTTTAACTCTTAAGTAAATTAATTATTCTGAATAATTAATCTCCGTGATAAAAATCTGTGAATAGTGTTATATATTTAATAATTAAATATATATTATTCGTGTATGTTCTCCAAAGTGTAACTCTTTGGATGGTTCCATGATAGCAAACGTTTAAATATTTGAGTATTAGGCATGTCAATTTCAACAGTCTCCCACTTGGCAATTCTCAATTAAATGCCCTTTAACATAGACAATAGTGGATGTCTAGCTACATCATGTTGCCCCTATCAAGGTATGGTGATTTACTTTCGTTAACTATTCTTTGTATGTATGTAATACCTTACTTAATCAAACCAATAGCCATGGTAACCTTATCTAACTTGACATGAGACATATATCATATTTCATTCTCGTTATTTGTTCAATTATTCTTTTCTCATTCTCCGAATCAAAATGGTCTAACAAACTTTGCCAAGTTTGAGCGTAGCCATGTGTTTACACTACTTTGAATCAATGAGGGTACCAGAATGTAAAACTCCAAAGGAGAACAAAATCCCTATGACAACATACAATTCCCACTTATTCTCAAATATATTCCTAACCAAATACCCTTATTATTTTCGTTTCACGATACACCGTTAGGTAAGATAAAAGAACAACCTTTAATCAAATGCTAGTTCTAATATGTCTCTTAGGTCTAAGGACATTTAGATCAAACCAATTCAAAATATCTTATGACTATGATCCATGAAGTTTGTTTTGAGATGAGTTATGTATGATATCATTCTCCAATGCATATCAATGAATATTGGTCCTCAATAGCTTGAGACTTCATCTCATGAACAATCAATCCTTCATAATAGTCTTACATTAGATTCATTTCCATGAATACAAATGACTACGAACATTTAGAATACTTTATTCAAAGATACTTATACGTACCAAAATGAACATAACAATATGTTATGCATTTAACCACTAAATCCAAATAAACAATTGTAGCTATTAAATGTCTGAAGCACCAAATACATACTATCAAATCCATTCCATAGCATATCTTAACCCAATTTTCTCTACATCCCTTCATGCTTAGCTAGAGGCATTGGCTTAGTGAATGAGTCTGCTAGATTCAGTATTCTGTGAACTTTGTTTATCCCACGATGTCACCTCATTCCAATATGTCTCTAAATATATGGAACTTCGTAAGTATGTGCTTCGTGCTGTGGAGCGACAATGATTTCTTTGCTCACGCTATGGCACTAGTATTATCACGCAATATCTCTATGCTTCCGAATGCTGGGTACCACAGTGAGATCAACAATTAACTTCTGCATCCAAGTAGCCTCCTTTGTAGCATTAGATGCAACAATATACTCTGATTTCGTGGTGGACTAGGAAACTACACTTTGTTTGGAACTCCTCCAAGTTATTGCTCCACCATTCAGAACAAACACATATCTAGTTTGAGATCGAGAATCATCTTGGTCATTTGGAAGCCAACATTTGGATAATACCTTACTGATAACTCTTCTTCCACTCCTCCATACACCAAGAACATTTCCTTGGTCCTTCTCAGATACTTGAGAATGTTTTTCACAGCAGTCTAATGACTCTTCCCTATCGTATGTTGATACCTACTAGTTATGCTCAGAGCATATGACACATCATGTCTAGTACACAACATTGCATCCATTATGGAGCCAATAGCTAAAGACTACGGAATAGCTTCCATGTCCTTCATTTCCTCATTCGATTGAGGGCACTGAGTTTTATTCAGTATTGTTCTGTGAATCATTGGAATATATCCCTTCTTGGAATCAATCATTTAGAAATGTTGAAGATTTTTGTCAATGTATGTACTTTGACATAAACCAACAAGTCGCTTTGATCTATCTCTATAGATTTTCATTCCCATAATTAAGTGGCTTCATCAAGATACTTCATCATGAAACATTTTCTAAGCCAAGACTTTACATCTTTCAATAAATATTATTTCCATTGATTAGTATGTCATTACATACAATATTAAGAAAGTTACAAAACTCTCACTTACCTTCATGTAAACACATGGCTCATCTTCATTCTTGACAAAACCAAATCCTTTGACTTTCTGATCAAAACGAAGATTCCAGATTCTAGATACTTGCTTTAATCCATAAATGAATTTATTTAGCTTGAAAACTTTATGAGGATTATTTGGATCCTTAAAACCCTCTGGTTGCACCATATAAATATCTTATGTTAGATATCCATTTGAGAATGCAGTTTTGACAGCCATTTGCCATATCTCATAGTCATAATATGCAATAATGGCAAGTAAGATCACTTAAGCATGACAACAAGCAAGAAGGTTTCCTCATAATCAATTCCTTAAGTTTGAGTAAATCTCTTTGCCACGAGCCTTGCTTTATAAGTTTTCACTTTCCCATCCATGTTTATTTTCTTCTTGAAAACCCACTTGTTTTATATCGTCCGACATTCAAGAGGAAGATCAACTAAGCCCAAACTTGGTTCTCATATATGGATTGCAACTCAGTGTTCATAGTTCAATCCACTTCTTAGATTCTGAATCTTTAATTGCAGCTTGATATGTTTTAGGCTCACTTGATCAATTATCAAGATGTCATGGAAACAAATATATCTATCAGGTTCATGTTGATCCCTAATACTTCTTCAAACGCTCGGTGTTTTAGCTGACACTTATATCCTTCCGGATTCAACAAGTCTTTGTTGCTTGACCGTCTCAGTTTGTGGTTCGGTTACTTGTGATGTGAGGATTTCATCTAAATCCCCAATGTTTCCTCCAATCCCACATGCCGTGAGTTGTTCCTCTAAGAACTCACCTCCACATATCAGTCACTCAGAGGCTGTTATTTATGCATGTTGACATCGGATCGTCACTCAGAGGCTCAGATTTGATCATGTTGACGCCTTTAGTCCTTATTGGTCTTTAACAAACTATATTTAAAAATACAACACGTGTCATTATACTATTGGACACGATTTTACAGGGTGTTACATCCTCACCCCCTTAAAAGAAATCTCGACCTCGAGATTTTATTCAAAAAGATGGGGGTACTTTTTTCGCATAGTGGACTCAACCTCCCATGTATACTCGGGACCTCTAAAAGCGTCCCACTTAACTTTTACTATAGGTATCATTTTTCTTCGGAGCTTCTTAACCTGTCGATCCTCGATCGAAATTGGTTTCTCAACGAACCTCAGGTTTTCATCTATCTACACATCTTTGTGCGACATTGCTAGCGACTCATCGGCTAGACATTTCTTAAGATTAGATATGTGGAATACATCATGGATTCCACTAAGCTCCTCTGGCAATCTAAGCTTATAAGCCACAGTGCCGACACATTCGATTATCTCGAAGGGTCCTATATATCTTGGGCTCAACTTGCCCTTCTTTCCAAAACGCATCACACCTTTCCAGGGTGATACTTTCAGCATGACGTTGTCCCATATTTGGAACTGAAGAGGTTTACGCCTCTTGTCAGCATAGCTCTTCTGCCTATCCCTGCCAGCTTTGAGACGATCACGGATTTGCACAATCTTTTCTGTGGTCTCCAGGACAATCTCTGGTCCTGATAGTTGGGCTTCCCAAACTTTTGCCCAGCATATGGGCGTTCTACACTTTCTCCCATATAAGGCCTCAAAGGAGCAGCCTTGATGCTTGTATGATAGCTATTATTGTAGGAGAATTCTATTAGGGGTAAGTGGTCATCCCAACTTTCACCCGAATCAATCACACATGCTCTAAGCATGACTTCCATTGTCTGGATAGTACACTCACTTTGACCATCAGTTTGTGGATGGTAAGCCGTACTAAAGTTTAATCGTGTGCCTAAGGATTGTTGAAAACTTTTCCAAAAGTGAGATGTGTATCTAGTATCTCTATCAGATACAATAGATACTGGCACACCGTGTAGACACACTATCTTGTCCACATATAACTTAGCCAATTTATCTGAATTATACGTTTCTTTTATTGGCAAGAAGTGTGCTGACTTGGTCAGCCTATCCACTATGACCCAAATGGTGTCATTACCACTTTTGGTCATAGGTAACTTGATAATCAAATCCATAGTTACCATTTCCCATTTCCAAATGGGAATCTCTAATTGTTGTAGTAGTCTTGACGGTTTCTGATGTTCGGCCTTAACTTGCGAACACGTCAGACACTTAGCTACATAAGTGGTTATGGATTTCTTTAAACCCATCCACCAATAATTCTTCTTCAAATCTTGATACATCTTGTCACCACCTGGGTGAACTAAGTATCTTGAACTATGTGCTTCTCGGAGGATTAGATCTCTAAGTACTCCAAAGATCGGAACCCAATTTCTATCATTTAATCTTAGGATTCCATCCTTTCCAGGTGCTAATTGATCAACAATTCCGCCAAATCCTTCATTAGGAATATTAGCCTCTAATAAGGCTTGTGTTTGCGCGCTTCTCACTTAAGCTATTTCTGAGCTCAATGCTCTTAGCGTTAATCCTAATAGGTTTAACTCTTTCCTTGCGACTTAAGGCATCGGCAACTACATTTGCCTTGCCTGGATGGTAGCGAATCTCACAATCATAATCATTAAGTGTTTCCATCCATCGGCGTTGTCGCATGTTCAATTCCTTCTGATTGAACAGGTGTTGGAGACTCTTATGGTCAGTGTATATAATTATTACTAACTTGTTTAAGTGTCAAAACAGGTTTCATAACATATATAAGATTATTTATGATTTTTCCAAAAATGGCCTGTTTGACTTTTTAATAACTTAACTTTGACCCATCAATTGGTCTAGCAAACGTGATCTTCAGGAGGTGCCCTTTATAGGGACTAACACCTACCTTATTACAATCACTTAGCCATGTTCATTTCGAACAATGGCTGGACCATAATGGTCTTAACCGAAAGTCAAAGCGTTTTCCGTAAAACGCTTGACTTTTGGCTATAAAAGCCTATAAACGAAAATGCAAGAGCAAGGAACACTTACAAGAGGTTCCTACAATTCAAGAGAACTAAGTTGGATGCTCCTTTCAGCTAGGAACTTTCAGAGGAGGGAGAAGAGTTATGATTTAGAAAGGTGCAAGTTGGAATGAGACACTTGAACACCTATATATAGTTGGAGAGCTCAAAGGAGGTGAAGCCAGGTGTTTAGGGGTGTAAGAAGAAGCTTACAAGTGTCCCAAAACGTGGCATAGCAGTTTAGAGAAGCCATGGTTTTGAATTAATGGTTTTGGAGTTTTGCTTGGTCTCCAAATAAAACTTTCTGCAACAGACATGTTCTCGCGCCCCGCGAGAAACCCAGGCCTGGTCTCTCGCGGCCCGCGACCGCCCCACGGCCAGTTTCAATATTTGACACTTTTAACCCCTTAACTTATTAAAGCTTCTAAAAACCTTTTTAAATACCTTTTTGGCACTTTTAGCCCTCCGTAGCCAATACTTGGCATACCCGGGATTATGCCTGGACATTGTCGAGCTCTCGGTTCGTTAAAAGGTCACTCAGAGGTATAAATTAACATGTTGACACTTTTAATCCCTCCATCATCCAACTTTCACATATTTACAAAATTGAACGCTCTCGTCCACAAAAGGCACGTATGAGAGTTTAGGACTTCACAAAGGATCACTCAGAGGCTTATGATAAGCATGATGATTCCGATGTCACTTAGAGGCTGGGCATGTTGACATATCAGTCACTCAGAGGCCAAATTTCAAGCATGTTGACATATCAGTCACTCAGAGGCTAATGATTTAAGCATGTTGACATATCAGTCACTTAGACACTGTTATTTATGCATGTTGACATCGGATCGTCACTCAGAGGCTCAGATTTGAGCATGTTGACGCCTTTAGTCCTTATTGGTCTTTAACAGACTATATTTAAAAATATAACACGTGTCACTATACTATTGGACACGATTTTACAGGGTGTTACAACTCACCTACTACGAGGAATTTTTGTGCATACCTTGATCGTGGGGGTATGTCCTAAAGTGGGACACACTAGTATATCAGTATAAATTATCTTAACATATCGCTAGGTAATGGTACTTGAAATGTTCATGTATTTTGTTTACGTGGATAAACAATACAGTAATTGTCTTGAACTACTTTTTATGAATATTGCATATAGAATTATCAAATAGTGTGCAAACAGTTTGATGTTGCTGATATGATCTTCTTAGCAGTGATTCTCACAAAAACAGAGTGTTTATTATTTCGTTATTTATTTGCTTTCAGAAAATATAAAAATCCAAAAATATTTCATTTTCTTGTAAATTCTTAATGTACGGAATATGGTTGTTCATGGAGGAGTTCTTACCAATAGGGGGGAGACGATGTTCGAAGCTGAGTTCAATATTTTTAGATCTTGTAGGTGCATGGTGTTTAAAATTTTGCGTATGTGGTTTGAGTTGAGAAGTGCTTAATCTGTGATATAGTTTTACTATCTCTTGAATAATAATTTGTTTAACTTGTGTTGAAAAATTCTTATGGTTTCTCAAGATGTTTGTTTTATAGTATACAGATTGTAGCCGTATGTTGCTGAGAAGTTTGGTGAAGAGGACTTTGCTTGGATGCATGGTAGAACCTCCTTTCTATATTGCAGACAAAGTTGAAGAGTTTTGAAGATTGCTATGCAAGTACTAAACTGGAGTTTATTCCAACGTTAACGATTTAGTAGATTTGGTGATTGGATACATCAGCTTAGGGAGAGTCTGTTATTGATAGAAGCTATTAAAGCTGAAGCTATCCAAAGACCAACGTTTTCCAAAGACGCTGAAGATTGCACGAAGACTGAAGACTAAGTTATTTTATGAAGCTATTGTCAAGGGGGAGTTTGTTGGTGCATATTTGTGACAACAGCTTAGATTTGGTCTTTGGATATCTTGTAATTAGTAAAACGATAAAATGTTAGTTTTGTAATAGTTAATTAGAAGTAATTGGGCGAAACCAGACACCATATAGCATATGGTAGGCGAATTGGGCCTAGACCCAATAGCAGTCCATATGGTGAAACCCTAGCCCAGTTGCATAACCTGTCTCTATATAAACGAAGCTTTGCGTTAGGGTTAAGGTTGATCATTTAGTTGCTCAGTTAGATCAGTTGTTCAGAAAGAGTTGAGAGAGAGCCTTGAATTGATTGTAAACACTTGTGTTAGATAATCAATAGAAGACGGATTGAAAGTATTTGTTCGTGTTCTGGTTCTTGTTCTTGTTCGGTTTTCTGTGAAATCTGATCTAGGGGATTCCGCACTCTAGATTAGATAGACGATTCTGTTACGATCCATACGGATTAAGGGGACCTACGAAGATCCACGTAATAGCTCAGATCCAATCAGACGCAAAACCAGCAAAGCGGCGGCAGCCAGCGGTGGCGATGTGTTGCGGCAGATACCCTAAGGCGAGGAGATGGAGTAAGGAGGGGCGACGACTAGTGTGGTGGTAGTTGTGGTTATTTCTTTTTCATTAGGGTTTTAGGTTTAAGCATGTATTTATACTAAATATAATTACACACTAGATCCCAAATTCTTAAGTTGTCCACCAAGTTGAAAACTGTAATTAACTTCTAATTACCAACTACTCCCCAATCTCTATTTATTATCCAATAATAAATCCTTCCTTGGTGTTTAACTCTTAAACTGTAAATTAATTATTTCAAATAATTTTTCTCCGTGATATTAATCCACGAATCGTGTTATATATTGAATCATTAAATATATATTATTCATGTATGTCCTTTAAACTGTAACTATTTGGATCGTACCACGATAGCAATGTTAAATAATTGAGTATTGGACATATCAATTCTAACAATTGGGCCTCATATAAATGTGACAAATTAATTGTTCCATAGAAGGTGGATCGGTAGTGACATGTGATGGACCAATCATCTGTTTAGTGGCATCAGACTAGGCTGAACTGGAGTAGCAACATTTTGTGTTCTAGTGGCACTAAAGGAATATGGAGCCGAGTTTGTGGGTTGAAAATTAGGCCCAACAATGGAGTAGTTTGGAAAACACAATGCTCAATAAATGTTATTGGAGAAAAGTTAGCTATATCATCAAGAAAAGATGTAAGCATTAACTAAGATAAATTAACAATCGACAAAGTGCCCAAAAAGGAAAGAAATTTTCAACAAAACAAGCGTGACAGGTAACATAGAAGTCACCCAATCCAAACAACGATAACCATAATTTTGAAATGTATACCTAATAAAAATGCACGAGAGACTATGGCTAGCAAACTTGTGAGCCGAATAACCACGCAAATAGGGGAAGACTTGACACCCATAAGTCTTGAAGTTTTGGTAGTTAGGTTTTGATGAGAATAAGAGTTCAAATGGCGAGTTGTCATCCAAAAGTTTGGTTGGTAAAAGGTTGATGATGTAAGTTGCCGAATTAAAGGCATCAACCTAATAAGGTACCAAAACATGAGCATTAAACATCATATAGTAGCTGCACCAAAATCTACATACTAATCTAGAGCATTTGAATTCACATGGCATTGGCATGAAAAAGTTGTGCAAGATTTGCATCTAGAAACACAGCCTAGAGGCATAAGAGGCCAAAATAGGACAAGTATTAGCATATCGTCCATCCTTTCTACATAACTGACAATGAGGAGGCCTACAAGCTCGTCCTCAACCATCTTTGTAACTCTCATGGTTGTATACGAAAGTATAACCTCAACCATCGGATGCACAAAAGGACCAAGAGAATTAAGCCGAGAAGGCTACTTGGGCCTTGGAGAGTGGGGTTGCTTCCTTGTAATGAACAAATAAATAATTCATGGGATTCTACTTGAGCAACTAAGTGTTAAAACATGGGGGTTGGTTTAACAACCCTAATAGCCGTTGAAAAAGTTTCAAAGGAAAGACCAAGACCGCACAAAAACCAATGATTTTTATCCATGACTTCAATGGGTTGCCCAATAGCCGACAACTGATCGTAAATACTTTTAAATTTTCTAGCAAAATCAGATATAGTAGAGTTACCTTTTGTGTTTGACGCAATTGGTCACGTAAAGTTTGAACACACTCAACCAACAAGTTATTTTAAGCATCTTCCAATGTGGTTCAAATATCACAAGTAGAGTCAGGCCCAAGAATTTCGGCTACAACTTCTCCGGTTAATGAGAAGAGAAGGAGAAGAATTACACGTTGATCGGTTTCCTAATAATTGTAGGAGATGGACATATAGAAGACCATCGATACGTGGGGGTAATTTCTGATAAGAAAAACGAGGAACCATTTGATTCTTCCATACTAGGTTGTTTGAGGACGAAAGTTTAATTATAATCATGTGTAACAAAGTGGCCATTGGACCATCAAGAAATAATGAAAAGGAGGCCATGATTTTAATAGTGGTTCATTGGAAAAAAAAATCGAACACAAAGAATGGAGGAGATGCTAGGGTTACGGCTTAGAGGGAGGGGGAGATGCCGGCTCGATACCATGTGAATTTTGGAAAACCTAACCCTAAAATAGGGTGATGCCAATAATATATATGTGAGTAATGTTACAAATGAATACACTAAGATATAGAAAATTACAATTCTGTATAACAACATTTCCAAACGTGAATATTGATAATTCTTTATTGGATGGCTTTAGTTTGTAGGTACGTAATGTTATTGATTTTTTTTCCTTATTAATTTATGTTTTTGATCCTGAATTTTAATAGAGTAATCATACGACCTCTTAACTCCAATAATTCTTTATTTACGATGATTTACGTTTATACTTCTGAACTCTAACAAATTTATCATACGAAAGTTTAATAGTAATTATTTTCTATAAACGATTATGGTTCGACTACTGAACTTTAATAGAGATATCATACAATAGTTTAAGTTTAATAACGTATTTTTTTTCTTTTTCTTAATAATATTTGTTCCTATATCTTCTTTATAAATTTAATTATTTTTTTATTCTTTTAATTATTTATTTACTTGTTATAATTGAAGTTAACTTTTAACTCTACACATGTTATTTAACTGTGATGCTTCATCATTTAGATTAAAGCATACATTGTCTAACTTAACCCTTCAATATACTAGGAAACAAATTTAATATTTTTAAAGCTAACTTTTAACTCTAGACATATTTGCTTAAACGTGTTGATTGCTTAAATTTCCATCATTTAGATTAAAGCCTACATATAATCTATAATAACCCATCAATATCATGTAACAAATGCATCCTCGCGAGCACTCTCATACGATCCCGCTGCAAAACGCAGGCTCCAATACTATATAGGTACAAACCATATTATCTAACTACATTGTTTCTCACATACACGTAACCTCTTCATGTATCAAAACAATTAATCACCACTTTTCTTTTATTAGAACTCATACACCTATCTAATTTACTCCTACTTCTGTTCCATAGTAACAAACTCAAATTCTTGACTACTAGGTGAGGTGATATCATCTAATACACCAAAATACCACTAGACTAAATGCCCGCTGGTAATTGATCACCGCCTAGTTTTCGCAGCTTCAAAAACAAAACCAATATTTTGAAAGGTTGTTTTAACTAATCAGATTGCCTTTTTTAACATGAGTCAGGACTTAGTTGTAATATCACGTAAAACACGTTTGTTGTATGAAGAAACAATTAAATTTATAATCAAGCAAAGTGACTTAATGATAGGGAGGCTTGGGTTTTTCAATGGAGACTCAAGTTCAATCCTCATTTGTGTCACTTTGGTGGATTAGGCAATGATGGATTGAGCCTAGCCTCCTTACAGAGGTGTCAGGTTTTATCATGAGCCCACCCGGGTTTTCAACCCACCGTGTGTTACTGCGTTACGCAAGAGAGTGTTCAGCTCTTGTGGTGGTACAACGTCTGTCAAGTGCATGACAGACGGTGGTATGGTTTCCTGGGGAACGTCCAACCTAAACTCTGAAGCCAGCGTGAACCCTATAAAACAACATAGAATTAATGGAATGGAACAATGACGCTCTCCAATTTAGAAAGTGAGGTAGCCTAATACAACAAAGTTTTCGTTCAAATAAAAAAAACATGACCTATATAAAATTAGTAAAGTATGAAATTCATGACTGAAACATATATAAAATTAGTAAAGTATGAAATTCATGACTTAAACATATATACCGAACTTAGCCATGGATTGAGATTCTCTGACCGAAAAGATGGAATGGTTATTGAATAATGAATATTGAAGGACATGCCTGTGTTCCCATGTACTTCCTCAATAATAATTATCAAGTTGTCTAGTTGGTCCATGTGTAGAAATCTTTTCGTTTTTCTTTTGTGTAATGATTGATAGAATAAGTTTAAGGCGTTGTATATATTATACAAATAAGATATTTATAAAAGATTTTCTGCCGTTTCTTTTGTCGTGTATGAATAATTAATTAATACGGCGAAGGCTGGTGTAACTGATACGGACAGAAACGAATACTAGAAAGTATTAAACAATTTCAGTTTTTTTAATTTTGATTTAAAGGCAGTAAACTAGGTTTCGTCACAGTTGTCGTTTTGAACTTCTTTTCTTATTTCGTTTGAAACCCGTGGTCAAAGCTAAGGATATGTTTTCCTGGGTATCGGTATCGAATTTCCCGAATCGAAAGATTTTAAGTACTAATTTGGTACCGAATTTTGACGCTACCGTTTTTACCTTCATATACCGGTAACGTAGCCGGCAATTGTTTCAGTACCAGTACCTATTAGGTATCGGTTGGCACCGAGCCCATCCCTACCTCTGAAACTAAAAAAGGAAATCATAAAAAGTTGAAGAAAATCAACACAAAAAGTTGCATGATACCATTGTTGTTCATACGGTACCCGTGATTAGGGATGAGCAAATGGTACCGGGTAGCAGTACCGAATTTCCTAAACTAAAGATTTTCAAAATCATTTCGGTACTGACTTTTGGCGTTTTCTGTACCACGCTAGTGCCGGTTTTACCTTCACGTACCAATAGAGAACCAGACTGTATCAGTATTTTCAATACCAATACCGATTGTACCAAACTTATCCAACTTAAAACATAAAGAAAATATAATAGTTATTATAATATTAAAATAATAAAATTATAACAAAACTATATACATTATTATAGTATTTAAAAAAGCATTTATCAAATATAATATAATATAATATAATATAATATAATATAATATAATATAATATAATATAATATAATATAATATAATATAATATAATAATATAATATAATTTAATTTAATTTAGAACACTTAGCATCCATATCACAATCTCTATCCACCATACATCTTAAGAATTTAAAAGCTGTTCCTTTTTTACACACCTTCGTCAAAGTCTTTAAAATAAAGATAAATGTATAGAGAATCTATACTAGTTCTCTAGATATTGAAACTTACTATTTATTTTCAAAGATAAGTTTGTGAGTGTATAAAATTGAGGAGAACAATAAATGTTTGTTAGTAAGATATAAATAGAGATAGAAATTTGATGTAAGATGTTTTTTTAAATAAACAAAGTTGCTAAAAAAATATATTTTAGTTAAATTATAGTGATAAAGATAAAAAACGTATTGTAAATGCTCTAAGATTGGACTCTCTATGTTATATTCTATCCTTAACATTTAGAGAAAAATATATAGAATGAAAAAATGATATCTAAATCGTTCCTAAAAACGAGTTTACTAGACTCACTAACCAGCATGTGACACAATCGCACCAGAACATCACAGGATACAACCGACTCGCAGTTCTAAATCCAAGCCAATGGGTAGGGTTCGAACTACTATCTCTCCCACAATCGCATTATACTCGGACACTGGTTGGAATCAAGAGAGGATCTTAGTTAGGGTTAGGGGAGCCCTGATCCTCGTTTTTTTTAAGTGTAAATTTTAAAGAAAATTTTATATGTATTGAGTCACGCTTTTTATTTAAAATAGGTTGAATTTCCTAATCATCATTGTGGTTGGGCACCCAAAAGGTTTACCTGAGTGGGTTTCAAACATGGGTTTTCATTGGAGAATCCGAGACGCCAACCGCTCATTCTGAATTAGAGAAAAAAATATAGAGATGCTACGGTGCATATCTAAATGCAAAGACTCATTATTTTCTCCATATGTATCTCAATAAATGTTTGTGAGTTCAAGAAAGAGAAAAATAATATCAAAAGAATACAGAATTATTATTATTTTATTTAATAGAAATAGATACGACTAATAGAGAAAAGAGTGTGGGGAGTATTTAATATGTAAACAAAACCCGATCCTAAATCTTATCTTAGAAAATGGACATGAAATCGTATACTCAATAAAACTTATAAGAGTTCATATATATATATATATATATATATATATATATATATATATATATATATATATATAGGGTTAGGATCATGTGAGAAGCAATATGCTAATTGAGAAGCATTCTGCACCACACAATTTCTCTAAGCTTTTCGTAATACACACATATGTATAGTTCAAAATCGCGTATATACATGTGTATAATTCAAAATTTGACAATATACATATATGTATATGTATATAGTCAATTTTAAACTATACATATGTGTATATTATGAAAAGCTTAGGGAAATGTGTGGTCCAGAATGTTTCTTAAGTTTTCTCAAATAGGGTGGACTTCTCTTAGGATCACTATGTGTGTGGTGGGGGGGGGGGGGGGGGGGGTAAGGATGCTAAAAGAAGAACACCATATTTGAGAAACGTGAGAAGTATTCTTGATCAAACATTTCTCCAAGCCATAAAAAAAGTTTTTTTTCTTTTATTTCTAATCACCTTATTTTTAAGAGTTTTTTTTGCATATATACATATATGTATATTATCAATTTTGAATTATACACATATGTATATAGAGAATTTTTAAGCTATACATATGTGTATATGATGAAAAATATATATCCTTAACCTAAGAAGTGTAGAAAACGAGTCAAACACATGTTGATTGAGCTTATTCCAGCAGCATTGAGATCGACTCATTGAACAATAACCAAAAATCTCTAAAACCTAAACATTAAAGCTAAACCATAAACCTTAAGGCTAAACCCTATACTAAAACCTAAAACTAAACCTAAAGCTAAACCCTAAACACTAATACCAACACTAAGACTAACCCCTAATGCTAAACCCTAAATATTAATGCTAAACCCTAAAGCTAAAACTAAATCATTCACCTCAATCATAGATTTATAACAATTATTTTTCAGTTTTAAACATGTATATACATATATGTATAGTTAAAGATTAATATACACATATGTATAGTTATAAGATTGACAATATACACATATGTATAGTTAAAGATTGACAATATACACATGTGTACAACCCCCTAAAAACGAAGATCAAAAAAAGAAAACCTCATAGAAAAAGCTTCAATTTTTCCAAAAAAAAAAAATTGCGTTTTTTTTTTACTTTTTTTGCTTAGGGAAAATGTGTGATAAAGGATGTTTCTCAAGTTTCTCAATTGGTCTACTATTTCTCACACGATCGTAACCTATATATATGTTTAGGATTCTGTAAAAAAATAAATTTGTAAAAAGGATAAAAAAAGAACATGATTAGGACACATGTCATAGTTTAATTTATTAAGATAAGGGCTATTAAGTAAGTTAATAAAAAACCTAATTAAAGATAAAATTCAAAAAGCCACATGCAATGCATAAGCAAGTCTCCCCGTCTTTTTTAAACGTCAATGACTTTTTATACGTAACTTCTAAAAAAAATTACACCATAATAACGAGTTTTTTTATCTTTAATATGAGTTACATATTGCCATAGTTAAATAGAGAAAAAAAGTTGTATTTCAATCGGATGTTTTAGTCCATGGTGTTTTGTCTATGTTGTTTTCATTGTATAGTGATTTAAAACGTTGTTTTTTACAGTAAAATACCATAAACATTATAAGACACCATAACATTGCAAATACCATTTACATTCAATTTTGTTTTATATGGTGTTTTATTCAGGAATTCAAAACAGATTATGGTGTCTTGTAAAATAAAACACCATAGAAAACAAGATTGAAAGATTGAATGTAAATGATATTTTCAATGTTATAGTGTCTTATATATGTTCATTGTGTTTTACTCTAAAACACAACGCCTTGAATAACTATACAACTAAAACAACATATATAAAACACCATGGATTAAGACATTTGATTGAAACATAATTTTTATCTCTATATAAGTATAGCAATATGGTACTCATATTAAAGATAAAAAACACTCATTATTCTGGTGTGATTTTTTTATAAAAAAGTTACGTATAAAAAGTTATTGATGTTTAAAAAAGACGTGAGAAACTTGCATGTTCATTACGTGTGGGTTTTTGAATTTAAAAATATTAAATTTACCTTTATACCCTTAACATAGAAAATTAATTATTTTAATGGTAACACTATTTACAATTTTGCCATTAACGTTTAAAAAAGACGGGGTAACTTGCATGTGCATTGCATGTAGGGTTTTGAATTTAAAAAAACTAAATTTACCTTTATACCCTTAATATAGAAAATTAATTATTTTAATGGTAACACTATTTACAATGTTGCCATTATAATCTCAACTATTAGAATATAGATCGAAGGGTGGAGCTTCCTTCCTACATGTCCCACAAACCAGGGGCGGGCATACCTTAGATGCAAGGGTAGCCTCCGCTACCCCTTGGCGCTCCGACGGTAGTGTAAATTTTAGAAAAAATTAACTTTTTTTTACGTTTTTTCGATTTCGTTATCCCTTTTACAATAACCCTACCATATATATATATATATATATATATAATATAGTGTGTGTGTGTGTGAGGTTCATTGGGTAACACTAAAAAAGTGGGGAACCGAAGAACACTTTTAAAAATTTAACTTAACATGTTAAAAATAATTTTTTTTTAATTTTTTTCGGTGCTTCTCCTTATAAATACTTGTAGAAGCATTTTAATAAAAAAATCAAATAAAATTATAAAAAAACAATTAAAAAAGGCTAAAGCTTTCTTTTACAAATTTTTTTATTCGAATAGTTTCTACCCATATTTATACAGAAAAGCGTTGAAAAATTTATTAAAAAATTGAATTTTAACATGTTAAGTTAATTTTATAATACATATATATATATATATATATATATATATATATATATATATATATATATATATATATATTTAACTGTTTTTAAACATATTTTTATATTTTTAGTTTTTGATTTTTTATTAAAAATGTTTCTATATGTATTTATAAGAAAAAACATCAAAAAATTAAGAAAAAAATAATTTTTAACATGTTAAGTATAACTTTTAAGAGTATTTCCCGGTTTCTCACTTTTTTAATGCTTCCCAATAAACCCTCCTATGTATGTATATATGTGTGTGTGTGTATATATATATATATATATTTGGTTTTGATGTGGGTAAATGGGTTTATGTAATTAGTTGCGTATCACCAAAAACCATATAAACTCATATTTTTTTTTCAAAAGCAATCCAATACCTCAATATCCATTACCCTTTCGGAAAGTTTTGGTGTATGAATCTACCTATCGGGTTCAAATTCTTTTACCATCCTACTTGTAATATAGATACTAAGATAATGTTTAAGGGTGTTATCTGACAGCATTAACCTTCGTATCAATTACTTGATGATGACATTGATAATTTAAAAAAAAAAGTAAAGAAACTTAAGACTAGGCAAGAAATACTAGTAGTGTATAGTGTGTCGACAATGTTAAACACCAATAGTGGCCATTGGTATTGATTGCATAATGATATAAGTCTAATAATCTCATTCTTAATCTCATTATAAAACAATGTCTTATACGTGTCATATACCTACTAATTACTCAATGTCAAGTTTCGTGTATCCCCTTAGTTTATTAGACATTACCCACTGGGATTCCCATCTACATTTTTTTTCTTATTTCATATAAGTTTGTAACTTAAGGAACTTAGAAATATAAAAACCAAAAGTCAATGAATTAGTCAATTACTTAATTACCTATAGAGAAAGGAAAATAAAAAATGAAAGGAAGATGTTTTTGGGTATGGTTTAGGTAAAGTGATAAACGAGCACATACGCTTAGGGATGGCAAACAAACTGAAATCTAATGAGAAACATGTAACATTTGGGATAGATAATGAGAAAAATATTTACCTGACACATGCACAATGTGTATCGAGCAAGATATGGAATACAGTTTTCCAATCAGATTTAAAACAATATTATCAATACATATCCTATTGCCATCTCTAAATGTAAAATGTAAAATGTCTTATATGATATTCTTGGTCATCCCATGCATACAAAAGAGGAGTTATCTTTCCCAAAGGCCACGTGAGAAAAAAAAAGGAAAAAAAACAACTCTTTTAAACCTTCTGTGTGATAAAAGAAGGATTCGTTAGTTTTTAGCGTACTTGACTTGCATACATACTTTTCACAACATAAAAGAAGTGTTCTTTGCATACTACTACAACATACGTCTTGAGAGTTAAGATTGAGGTGAGGCTCCTGGGTGTTTTCTTAGCTATTTAGTTCGTGAATACTTAGATATCTCTAAAATGTGGAGACACTTTCAAACTGAATTATTTTTTTTTGTACTTGCAAAAATATCAATCAATACTTCCAAAGATAAATAAGAACGAGTGTGTCTAATATGTACGTATTTCTATACCCTTAGCGTGCAATGCGTGGAATGTAATGGAATTAGAATTGGAATGTGCACATGATTTGGAATTTAGGTGTGTTTGTTTCACAAAAAGGAATGAAATTTGGATGAAATGTAGATTTTCTTCTTCTTTTTGTTGTTCAATTCCAATTCCATAAAGATTTCATTTTGTTACACCCCGGATTTCCAACCCCGAAATCCAAACACCGGTGGGCCCGGTGGGGATATCGTGACAATAGTTGATAACGTCATAGTCAATTAAACGTGGCACAGCGGAAGTCTTGGAGTAAAATTACTATTACAAACCGAATGTTCGAAAATACAAAATAATATACAAGGTTGTAATAGAAGATCCACAGGCGGATCATAGAATGTACAAGAAAAAAATACAAAACAGACTTTAGGCAGATCTAAGGATTTACAAGAATCCTCTTATTCTCTACCGAGCAGCTTCCGGCTTAATTTCGTGTGTACCTGCATATTAGTCTTTGGAGGATACGTCAGCTTACGCTGGTAAATACACCCAACTGACTCATTTTGAAAATATTCAAAACGATTTCAAGTGCAAACGGCACAAAATCTTTTATTATCTTAGGAAGGTTAACCATGCAAGACCATGCAATAATAATTTACCACATCCCAAGCCCTTATAGGGGAAATAAGTTGAGAGTATTTACTTGAGATTGTTTTCTTCTTTTATTTTTAAATAACTCAGCCGTATACAAAATACCGAGTGCAGATAGCTTTTATCGAGAAGGCTCTAGTCTGGATTATGGCATAAACTAGCCAATTAAATACTAACGGCTGTATAAACCGAATAGTGTACATGATCATTACGTATAACGCCTGATTAAACGATGATCAGATAGAATGTAGTTTAAACCCGACAAGTACTTACTTGGTTAATATGGGTAAACTATAAACATTCTGGATTTTTGAACTTAAAATGATAAGGTTAAACCGTTACGGTTGAATTCCGTAAAATAGTCACATATACGTAACTGTGTGCATAATAGCGATATCGGGTAACCGGATAATTTATGGACAAGTTCTATATGCCATTGTACTTTTAAATAAGTTAAGATATCAGTAGGATATCAACTTGTATGCTGTTGGGGTTTTAAAACGAAATTATGCCTTATAGGGGCATTTCGGTAATTTTGTATCGTATAAAAAGAACTTAAATAAAAATTTAAGTTTATGATCATGAGTATTCTGAAAATAATTTATTTATGATATAATATCAGTAGGATATCAAATATATGTGTATTTGACCTTTTATGACCAAACTATGCACCGAAGGAGTATTTAAATTAAATTATTTGGGATTCTGAGTTATAATAAGTACCTACTGTAAATATGTTTAAAATAAGTTTTAAATTCAGTAGGTAAAAAGTCTTAGTCCACTAATATGGTTTAAAACCATACTATGCGCCGAAACGGCGCTTATGTCGTAAAGTGACATCTTTTAAGTGATGTTTATGAAAACTGATGTTTGGATCAGATTAAAATGTTTAAAACATGTTAATTAATATAACATATCGGTAAGTAAGTGATTTATCTCGAAAAGATTTGATTAAAATTATTTTATAAGCCATAGGGGCTAAAACCGTCATTTATCGACATAATTTAAAGACTTGTTTAAAAACTCAGTAAACAACTTGGTTTAATATACCAAATAATCCTACTTATGATATTACATTAATAGAAATTCAATTTCAAGTTCATTACCATTTGAAACCTTGTTTTATGCAAAAAGGACATTTTGGTCAAAGATGGCATAATTATAGAACTTACGCATAAACTTGGATTCTGATTATGATCATGTAATATAACCTCAGAGGGTTATGCTATATTATATTATGATCATAATGCAACTTTAGATCAGTGGGTAACTAATCTAAATCGGGTCAGAATCGAAAGTCAAAGCAGAAGTCAAACCTTGCGACTTTCGGTTGCGAACCAAGCCTAGAACTGAAATTGACAAGCCGAACATGTTCATACGTGTTCTAATAATTATTAACAACTTGTTTAAGTGTCAAAACAGGTTTCATAACATATATAAGATCAATTTATGATTTTTCCGAAAAATGGCCTGTTTGACTTTTTAATATCATAACTTTGACCCGTCAATTGGTCTAGCAAACGTGATCTTCAGGAGGTGCCCTTTATAGGGACTAACACCTACCTTACTATGATCACTTAGCCATGTTCATTTTGAACAATGGCTGGACCATAATGGTCTTAACCGAAAGTCAAAGCGTTTTACGTAAAACGCTTGACTTTAGGCTATAGAAGCCTATAAACGAAAATGCACAAGGAAGGAACACTTACCAGTGATTCCTAGATGCAAAAGAACTATGTTGGACTGTTCCTTTTAGTTAGGAACTTCTAGAGGAGGGAGAAGAGTGAATAAGAAAGATGCGAGTTGAAATGGTGAACTTAAGCACCTATTTATAGTTGGAGAGCTCAAAGGAGGTGAAGCCAGGTGTCTAGGGGTGTAAGAAGAAGCTTACAGTGTCCCAAAATGTGGCATAGCTGATTAGGAAGGTCATGGTTTCGATTTAATGGTTTTGGAGCTTTGCTTGGGCTCCAAAACAAACTTTCTGTTGCAGGTCTGTTCTCACGGGGCGCGAGAGACACAGGCCGGGTCTCTCGCGGCCCGCGACCACCCCTATTTCAGTTTTAAAATTTGACACTTTGGCCCCTAAACTATATAAAGCTTACAAAAACGATTTTAAATACTATTTTGGCACTTTTAGCTCTCCGTAGCCAATACTTGGCATACCCAGGATTATGCCCGGGCATTATTGAGCTCTCGGTTCGTTAAAAGGTCACTCAGAGGTATAAATTAACATGTTGACACTTTTAATCCCTCCAATATCCAACTTTCACATATTTACAGAATTGAACGCTCTGTACGTATGAGAGTTAGGACTTCACAAAGGATCACTCAGAGGCTTATCACAAGCATGTTGATTCCGATGTTACCCAGAGGCTAGGCATGTTGACGTAGTAGTCACTCAGAGGCCAAGTTTCAAGCATGCTGACATATAAGTCACTCAGAGGCTAATGATTTAAGCATGTTGACGTATCAGTCACTCAGAGGCTATTATTTATGCATGTTGACATCGGTTCGTTACTTAGAGGCTCAATCTTGAGCATGTTGACGCCTTTAGTCCTTATTGGTCTTTAACAGATAATTATATAAAATACAACACGTGTCACTATACTATTGGACATGATTTTACAGGATGTTACACATTTCATTCCATGAAACAAACACTACCTTAGAGTTACCAAATACGAATTATAAAGTCAAGGAGAAACCGCCAAGCGGCTACAACTGCATAATGGTAGTTAACTATTGGTTTTCCACATGCTTAACCATATCCAGGGGGTTACCCCTCCAACCCCACCAAGGGTTGCTACCTTGGGACCCAACTACCAGCTGAACCTTTTCTGCGGGTGTGAAACCATAGTTAACTACCATTAGGCAGTTGTAGCCGCTTGGCAGTTTCTCCTAGACTTTATAATTCGTATTTGGTAACTCTAAGGTAGTGTTTGTTTCATTCTCAAACAAGTGTACACGCCACACTTTTCAACTTATTTGATCTTTGACTATGATCTCTTATTGGTCATTAAGTTAATCCAATTACATTAAATAGTTAGATGAAACTAAAATCACCAACATCTTATAGGCTTGGCGAGGGCATCGATAGATGGAAGCACCTTGATCTTTCATCCGCTTTTTCAACTTGTCCTTCCTACCACTTTCGTTCCTTTATTTAAAACATCTTAGAGCATGCACATCCCATTCTCCTTATCTATCTACATAATTTAACTAAAAACACATGTTTCTCTAAAATTTATTAATGTTCAACAAACATCACACATCCTATTCTATATCTGTATCTTTATCTTACTTACAAACATTTATTTTATTAATTTTTTCTCTTTATTATACACTCACATTAATTATATAGAGATAAGTAAGGACACTCCAAATATACTTAGTTATTGTTCATTCTCTAAAACCTATCTTTAAAATAGGGAATATAATGTTAAGTAGTTATAGCTATATTCTTTTTTATAGAAAAATGTGAGTTTAGAGAGTGAGATGTCATAACCTGACCCGCAGCGGAAATGGAAGTCGGGGCATAATTAGGTTATCATCAAAGCTCATGACATTTACTATGATTAAGTTTCATATTTATTATTTGAAATTTAAAAGAAATATCCAAACAACAAGAAAACATTCAAACATCAGCAATATTGTTCTAGACATGTGGTATTTTATTCATCTTCTAAGGCCAATCCTAAGTGTTTCTCTCTTAAGCATGTCCACCTGTATCATGTTGTCACACCCCGACCCGCAGCGGAATAAGAGTCGGGGCATAATTGGGTTATCACCAAAGCTCATGATATTTACTAATATGTTTCATATTTATTGAAGTCAAAATTACATTCCAAATAATCCAAACATGTCCATACAATACAAAGAAAATAACCAAACAAAATAATTCCAAGCTCTAAATCATTTTATTCCTCTAGTCCAATCCTATGTGTTTCTGGCTGCAGCTGGTTCACCTGTATCATGTGTAAAAATAGGGGTTTTTGGGTCAGCATAAGTTGGCGAGTGAACCTTGTTAGATAAACATTTATTATTGATTTACTTGTTAGTTTATCAAAGAAAATTGTGCATAATCATAAATGAGCAAATGTAAATAATCAAGCAGTAGCAATAGCAATCACAACAATAACATACAATAACATATGATAGCATACATTAACATACCAACATCATACGATAAATAACATGAATGAAACTGTGCGATCAAGGCTCAATCAAACGGAGCCGATCGTATTGCATGTACTGAAAATGATAAATGTCTGTGCGATCAAGGCTCAATCAAACGGAGCCGATCGTATGTTGGCACGCCAGGTTCACGCTCATAATGTAATGGGGAACATGCTCAACGCTCATAATGTAATGGGGAGCGGCGGCCTATGAAATTGCATGTACTGAAATAATAAATTGAATCTAACAATAACCACACAAACAGTTGAAACAAGCTGAATACACGAGTTCATGATATGATGTATGCACAATGATTTAAATATTATATATAGCAAGACACATGATACACCCCAAAACGTGATTAAAACGGGGAATTTGTAAAGATTCACTCACATTGGGTGCGTTTGATTGGAGATGGTGAGATGCGCACGAGTTGGAAGAGCGGAACAACGAGAATTAACTAACCTAAATAATAACGGAAAATATAGTAAATGAGTGGATTTTATTAAGGATTTTAATAGAATTTTTAGATATATTTTTACGAGTTTAAGGCTATTTCATATCTTTAAAAACATTATTTTTAAGTATTTTTAATTGATTTTTAAATTAATTTAAATAATTAAAAATATAAAATATGTTGACTTTTTGGGTTGACCGTTGACTTTTTGACTTTGACTATTTGACCAGTTTATTGTGTGACTGAAATGCGCTGGGTGAGGCTCGAACCCGAGACCTCCCGTACTCGTGCACGCAGCTCTACCAACTGAGCTACGTGTCTAACCCGAAATAATTATGTTTTTAATTATACTTATATATTAATTCAATTTATCCAAAATTCTTTTATTTTCAAAAACATTTTAATTCGTCGAACCGGTGCCGCTAACAGGTCTCGAACCCGGGACCTGTGCTTTAACGTTACACACAGTCCACCGCTGGAATGTGTGTCTAACTTGGTTAATATACAAATTTTATTATACTTAACAACTAACGGAGTTAACCCGGTTCAGCTTTACACAAAAAGGCATTTTATTACATAGAGGGTGCGTATATCAGGGTTCGAACTCGTGACGTGTGCGTATTATTTGCACACAGTCCACCGCTGGACTGTGTGTCTAACCCGTTTAAAATACCAATTTTAATTATACTTATAATGTTATCACAGTTCATCTTCTTCGTTGGATTTTACCGACAGCAGATTACACCATTAAATCTTGTTAATTCGATTGTGAAACATTGCACAGACTAATATGAGATAGCAGAGATGATAATTAGAGGAAAACATACCGGTGAACGATTTATTACAGAGTTCCGGCAAGGCGTCGGTCTCTGTTTTTAAGAACTTCAACTGAGCAAATCAATTAATCGTTTTGATTAGCGAATCATGAAATTGAAGTGCTAAACAAACGTTAACAGTGTGTTTGAAGGTCCTTACCGTTTCACAGACGAAGATAAAGATTTCCAGAAATTTTCCGGCGAACTGGAATTATTTGATAACAGTGTCTAAATTCGATTTCAATTGAAAGGTTTGAGTTAGAAATAGCTTAACAATTGTTAGACTACGACGGTATTGAAAGACTTACCGTTTTGATGAAGAATACGGTTTTCCGGCGAACTTGCAGAATTTTCCGGCGAGCAAAATAAACTTCTCCGATGGACTGTAAAGTGTGCGGAAATGTAATTGGAGGTTTGTGGAATGTTTCTGAGTCGCGAATAGCTCTTTGATTACAGTAATTCGGATTATTGAGTAGCTTCAGTTATAAAACCCATCATCATCCGAATTCAAGTCAATTCAAGTCTGAATTGATTAGAATTGTCGGTGCATCGGTTATAAACCTGAAATCGCGATTATTCAAACGTTTAGACGGTTGAATAGCCGATTTCAGTTTTTCAGTTGGCGCAACCGGTTTATCTAGGTTTGTATATAAGACTTATTTGTATCCTAGAGTTGACAGAAAACAAACAAGTGGCGGAGTGGTTATCCGTGTGAGTGTTAAATCTTTGATGTTACAACTCGGCTGACCCGGGTTCGAGTCCCGGCAGCCCCAATTTATTTTTAATCACTTTATTTATACTATTTTTATCAATTATAACTTTTATGGTTTAGTTTGTTTGTTAATTATGTATCATTAAAAATTAAAATAAGCATAAATAGGCAACGAACATTTATAACTGAATATTCGATTACAAACGGAGCGGGTTTGGTAAAACCCGTTTTCGACAAATGTTACAGTATCCCCTACTTTTAGGAATTTCGTCCCGAAATTTAAGTAGTAGAAGTAGTAGGAAAGAGATGCGAGTATTTTTCACGCATTGAGTCTTCACGTTCCCAAGTAAACTCAGGTCCCCGTTTCGACTCCCAGCGTACCCTAACAATTGGAATGCGACTCCGTCGTAGACGTTTCTCCCCGAAGTCCATGATTTCTATTGGTCTTTCAATAAAATGCACAGATTCATCAATCTGAATATCTTCCAAAGGAATGTGGAGGTTTTCATCAGCCAGGCACTTCTTCAAGTTAGATACGTGGAATGTGGGATGAATCCTGTTGAGTTCTTCTGGTAGATCAAGCTTGTATGCTACAGGTCCTACTCTTTCGAGTATCTTGAAAGGTCCTACGTAGCGTGGTGCTAGCTTGCCTTTTTGACCAAAACAAACTACTCCCTTCCACGGTGATACTTTTAGAAGTACATGATCACCAATGTTAAACTCTAAAGGCTTCCGTCGTTTGTCTGCATAACTCTTTTGACGACTTTGGGCCGCTAGAAGATTGTTTCGAATTTGATGGATCTTGTCTGTGGTTTCTTGAATCAATTCCGGACCAGTGATTTGAGCTTCCCCAATTTCGTGCCAACATACTGGAGATCGGCACTTACGACCATATAAGGCTTCAAAAGGTGCCATGCCGATGCTTGAATGATAGCTGTTGTTGTATGAAAATTCGACTAATGGTAGATGAGCGTCCCAATTTCCCTTGAAGTCTATAACACATGCTCGAAGCATATCTTCAAGAGTTTGAATGGTGCGTTCAGATTGACCATCAGTTTGAGGATGATAGGCGGTACTGAGATCTAATCGCGTACCCATAGCGGCTTGTACTGCTTGCCATGTTCGTGAAGTGAAACGACCATCACGATCAGAAATAATGCTTAACGGTACCCCATGTCGGCTTACGATTTCACTGATATAAATACGAGCAAGCTTTTCGTTCTTGAAATCTTCACGGATAGGAATAAAGTGAGCTGATTTTGTAAGTCGGTCAATTATTACCCATATAGTGTCATACCCACCAGAAGTGCGAGGTAACCCGGTAATGAAGTCCATGGTTATATTTTCCCACTTCCATACAGGTATTTCAGGTTGGACCAGAAGTCCTGAGGGTCTTTGGTGTTCAGCTTTCACCTTGGAACATGTAAGGCACTTAGAAACAAAAACAGCAATATCCTTTTTCATTCCAGGCCACCAATAGGTATATCGTAGGTCTTGATACATCTTATCGGCTCCTGGGTGTATAGAGTATCGCGTTTTGTGAGCTTCCTTCATAAGAATTTCACGAAGATTGTTGTGGTTAGGAATCCATATACGATCTAGATAGTACAAAATACCGTCAGATTTAGTTTCAATTTTAAGTTCAGCTCCACAGGACATCTCCTTTCGTACATCATCTTCCGTTACTGAAACATGTTGGGCTTCTCGAATTTGATCTTTAATGTCAGTTATGATTTGCGAACATAGAAGACGAATGGAGTTCGCATAACCCTTCCGACTAAGTGCATCGGCCACCACATTTGCTTTGCCAGGGTTGTATCGAATTTCACAGTCGTAGTCATTTAGAAGTTCGACCCATCTTCGTTGCCTCATGTTTAACTCCTTTTGATTGAAGATATGTTGAAGACTCTTGTGGTCAGTGTATATTTCACACTTAGTACCATAGAGATAATGTCTCCATATCTTAAGAGCGAACACAACGGCTCCAAGTTCTAGGTCATGGGTGGTGTAGTTCTTCTCATGTGTCTTGAGTTGTCTCGAGGCATAAGCTATAACTTTTCCTCTTTGCATTAGAACGCAGCCTAATCCTTGCCCTGACGCGTCGCAATAGACCACGAAATCATCACAACCTTCAGGAAGAGTGAGGATTGGTGCATCACAGAGTTTTTGTTTAAGGGTTTGGAAGGCTTCTTCTTGCTTGGGTCCCCATATGAAAGGTTTTCCCTTATGAGTTAAAGCCGTGAGTGGTACAGCAATGCGTGAGAAGTTTGAAATGAATCGACGATAATAACCAGCCAAACCAAGAAAAGATCTTACTTCAGTTGGTGTACGTGGCGCTTGCCATTCTTGTACCGCTTTGATCTTTGAGGGGTCGACATGTATTCCCTTGTCATTGACTACATGTCCAAGGAATTGTACCTCTTTTAACCAGAATTCGCATTTGGAGAATTTGGCGTACAGCTTTTCATTCTCTAGAAGTGTAAGGATGAGTTGAAGATGACGCTCATGATCAGTTTTAGATTTTGAATAAATAAGAATGTCGTCGATGAAGACTATAACAAATAGATCAAGATAAGGTTTGCAGACTCTGTTCATTAGGTCCATGAAGACTGCTGGAGCGTTGGTTAAACCAAATGGCATGACCATGAATTCATAATGGCCATAACGAGTTCGAAATGCGGTCTTTGGGACGTCCTCTTCATGTACTCTAAGTTGATGATAACCAGATCGAAGGTCGATTTTGGAAAAGTAGCTGGCACCTTGAAGTTGGTCAAGAAGATCATCAATGCGAGGTAAAGGATAGCGATTCTTGATTGTTAATTTGTTGAGCTCTCTGTAGTCGATACACATATGAAATGATCCATCTTTCTTCTTTACAAAAAGGACAGGTGCACCCCAAGGCGATGAACTAGGACGTATGAATCCCTTGTCAGTCAACTCTTGTAATTGACTGGCTAGCTCTTGCATTTCAGAGGGGGCTAACCTATAAGGAGACTTTGCAACTGGTTTAGCACCAGGTATAAGATCAATACGGAATTCGACTTCTCTAACTGGAGGAAGTCCTGAAATGTCATCAGGAAAAACTTGCGGGAAATCTTTTACTACTGGAATGTCTTCAAGTTTCTTCTCCATGGTTCCCTTTTTGATGATATGAGCTAAAAACGCGACATAAGTTTTGCGAAGATATTTTTGGGCTTGAAGACAAGACATTAAGCTGAGCCCCTTCGACGAGGTTTCTCCAAAGATTCGAAGAGTCTGACCGTTTGAAAGAGGAATATGTATAAATTTTTCGCGACATACAACTTCTGACTGATGTTGACTGAGCCAGTCCATACCAATTATGATATCAAAACTTCCCAGCTTCATAGGAATAAGGTCGACTGAGAAATCGTGGTCGTTTAAGGTGAGTGTACAGTTGCGTATAATAGAGTTTAATGAAACTGGTTTCCCGTCAGCAACTTCTACCGTTATGGATTCCATGAGCTTATCCCGATTTTGGTTTAAGATAGGTTCAAATTCTAATGACACAAAACTTCTATCCGCACCAGTATCAAATAACATAGATGCATATCTACCATTTATAAGGAACGTACCGTTAACCACATTGCCGTCAGCTCTAGCCTGATTAGCGTTGATATTGAAAGCTCTTCCTCTTGCGGGTGGAGGAGCTTGGTTCGCTTGATTCACCGGGTTGGCTTGGGCCTGAGCATGAATAATGTTTACCAACCTTGGACAAGTGTTTCTGAAATGGCTTGGGTCTCCGCAATTGTAGCAAGCCCGCATAGGTTGACCCATAGGATAATTGGGTTGGTAATATGTTTGGGCTAAATGTTGGGTGGGTGGTAATAGTAGGGGTTGTTGGGCTTGACCCATTATTTGCTGGTGGGTTTGGGTTGAAGGTTGGTGGCGGTTCATTCGCTGAGGCATGCGGCAGGTTTGAACAGTATGACCTGCGCGACCACAGTCGGTGCAATGTTGGCAAGGATAATCAGGAGAATGGTGATATTGGCAACGGTTGCATTTTGGTAACGGGCCAGAGTATGGTCTTTTGTATAGTGCAGGTGAAGGAGCGACTTGGGTAATGGGTGCAGCAGGAATAGGGGAGTTGGTTTGTGTAACAGCGAAGTTTCTGGTGTTGCGCTTCCTCTTGTTAACAAACTTAGAGGAGGAGACGGAATGGTTTGAAGTTTGACCCTCAACAGGGGCTTTCTTTTTCTCTTCTTTAAACTTCCCGTTGCGAATTCGATTCTCGGTCAGTTTAGTCGCTAGCTCCATAGCAGCTTCAAGTGTTACCGGTGAAATGCTGAGAACTGAATCTTGAATTTTCGAGGGAAGTCCTCGAATATAATGCTCGATCAACCGATAAGTTGGGGTAAACAAATTAGGAACCATTTGGTTCAATTCTAAGAACCTCTAGGTGGTGTGATCTCCCTCATTCTGCTTTAAAGAATGAAATTCGTCTTCCAACTTTTTAATTTCACTCCTAGGACAGAAAAGCCTAGTCATGATTTCCCTTAACTCCTCCCAAGTTAAGACCATTGCATCATCAATTCCCCTCTTCCCTTTTTCAGTATTCCACCAAGTGAGAGCTACCCCAAATAGTCTCCCGGTGGCGTATCGAACCTTGCGATCCTCAGGACAATCGCAGTTGAGGAAGATGTTTTCCATTTCCTCAAACCAATGGAGGAGAGCAGTGACACCTTCGGTCCCTTCAAATTTAGGAGGATCACAAGATTTGAAATGTTTGTATGAGCACTTGCTGGTAGGAGGGTTGCCGATGTTCTGGTCATTCTGTTGGGGAGGACTAGTGGGATTTGTGGCGAGAGCTTGTTGTACTTGGACCACAATGTCAGGCAGTATCGTGGCCATTTGTTTCGCGATTTGTGTGGCCAAGCGTTCCTGAGACCTTCCTGATCTTTTACCCCCTCGTTGTTGTCTGGACGACATCTACAGGAACATACATAAGAAGATTGTGAGTTTATGGAGTCTTTTTAGGTGTCATGTGTCTTTAAGAAAAATGAAAATAACATAAATATCAATAATGCAACTACATCCATAGGATGTCTTGGGTTTGCTCATGTTAGGCCTCAAATGTCCCCCATACCTTCACCTGTATAGTCATGTGGGCCCCCATGACTATTGGCTTGGTAGGATTCACATTAGTATTGGCGATTTAACACTCGCATCACCCGAATGCAAACCACAAAATATGTTCACGAGATGTATGGTCGGAATGTGTCCAGGTATAGACACAATGACAACTCAAAGTGGGGTTAGCTCACACGACATTTGGTATAGCATGCTTTGGTATAATAGGTACTTCGTACTCTCATCGTTAGTCCCCAGGTAGGCAAACTGGTCCTTTATTTTGGATTTATACGAATGCCAGCCTAGACAGGACGTTCTGACTACCGGTACTGGTACCCTTCCAGTTACTACATGCCCGTCATGAGAACTCACTTTGATGAGATTTGAAAACACAAAAATCATTGTAAAAGCAATCATGATGTGGTGTGTGCTTTCATGGATGTGATATGATATGTGAATATGATTCATGATAGGCATTATATGATAATATATACTTATGAACATGCTTGCATAACATTGAGTGTAACACTTAACATAAAACATATAAACATCATGAAATTTGGCATGTAACACACAAAAATCTTATAAGTTTCTAATCAACTATAATATAGGCTCTAAGGGTCTAATAACCTATCCTATATCCCTATAGTCATGGCTCTGATACCAATCTGTCACACCCCGACCCGCAGCGGAATAAGAGTCGGGGCATAATTGGGTTATCACCAAAGCTCATGATATTTACTAATATGTTTCATATTTATTAAAGTCAAAATTACATTCCAAATAATCCAAACATGTCCATACAATACAAAGAAAATAACCAAACAAAATAATTCCAAGCTCTAAATCATTTTATTCTTCTAGTCCAATCCTATGTGTTTCTGGCTGCAGCTGGTTCACCTGTATCATGTGTAAAAATGGGGGTTTTTGGGTCAACATAAGTTGGCGAGTGAACCTTGTTAGATAAACATTTATTATTGATTTACTTGTTAGTTTATCAATGAAAAATTGTGCATAATCATAAATGAGCAAATGTAAATAATCAAGCAGTAGCAATAGCAATCACAACTATAACATACAATAACATATGATAGCATACATTAACATACCAACATCATATGATAAATAACATGAATGAAACTGTGCGATCAAGGCTCAATCAAACGGAGCCGATCGTATTGCATGTACTGAAAATAATAAATGTCTGTGCGATCAAGGCTCAATCAAACGGAGCCGATCGTATGTTGGCACGCCAGGTTCACGCTCATAATGTAATGGGGAACATGCTCAACGCTCATAATGTAATGGGGAGCGGCGGCCTATGAAATTGCATGTACTGAAATAATAAATTGAATCTAACAATAACCACACAAACAGTTGAAACAAGCTGAATACACGAGTTCATGATATGATGTATGCACAATGATTTAAATATTATATATAGCAAGACACATGATACACCCCAAAACGTGATTAAAACGGGGAATTTGTAAAGATTCACTCACATTGGGTGCGTTTGATTGGAGATGGTGAGATGCGCACGAGTTGGAAGAGCGGAACAACGAGAATTAACTAACCTAAATAATAACGGAAAATATAGTAAATGAGTGGATTTTATTAAGGATTTTAATAGAATTTTTAGATATATTTTTACGAGTTTAAGGCTATTTCATATCTTTAAAAACATTATTTTTAAGTATTTTTAATTGATTTTTAAATTAATTTAAATAATTAAAAAATATAAAATATGTTGACTTTTTGGGTTGACCGTTGACTTTTTGACTTTGACTATTTGACCAGTTTATTGTGTGACTGAAATGCGCTGGGTGAGAAGCTCTTTGATTACAGTAATTCGGATTATTGAGTAGCTTCGGTTATAAAACCCATCATCATCTGAATTCAAGTCAATTCAAGTCTGAATTGATTAGAATTGTCGGTGCATCGGTTATAAACCTGAAATCGCGATTATTCAAACGTTTAGACGGTTGAATAGCCGATTTCAGTTTTTCAGTTGGCGCAACCGGTTTATCTAGGTTTGTATATAAGACTTATTTGTTTCCTAGAGTTGACAGAAAACAAACAAGTGGCGGAGTGGTTATCCGTGTGAGTGTTAAATCTTTGATGTTACAACTCGGCTGACCCGGGTTCGAGTCCCGGCAGCCCCAATTTATTTTTAATCACTTTATTTATACTTTTTATCAATTATAACTTTTATGGTTTAGTTTGTTTATTAATTATGTATCATTAAAAATTAAAATAAGCATAAATAGGCAACGGACATTTATAACTGAATATTCGATTACAAACCAAGCAGGTTTGGTAAAACCCGTTTTCGACAAATGTTACAATGTGCAAAAACAAAGGTTTGGGTCAACAAAAGTTGACGAGTGAATCTAAATTATACATTTAAACAATTCAATTATATCGATTAATTTAAAAGATTGTGCAAAAACCATATGAGCACATACATAAACAAACCACAAACCACATAATATCAACAATGTACACTTGCATGACAAATGATGAACTGTGAGATCAAGGCTCAATCAAACGGAGCCGATCTAATGAGGCACGCGATGCTCAACTCGTTTCCAACGAGGAATTGATGGGCCTTGTATGAATGATTTGTACTGAATTGACATAATATAACCACATAAAACAACCACGACAAAAATATACACATAAGATCACATGATGGTGTTAGGACAAGAGTTTGAATAAATAAAATATGTATACGACACATGATACACCCCAAAACATGATTAAAAAAGGGGAATTTGTAAGGATTCACTCACAGTGGGTACGTTTCCTTGGATTGATGATGAACTCGCACGAATTTAAGATTTAACCGACGAAGGAAACTAACCTAAATAATAACGCAATAATTCGATAAATAAATAAAAGTTAATATTTTAATTAATTCTTTTTATTAGATTTTTAGGTTATTTTTGTAGTATTTAATAAAGTTTTTAAACCTAAAAAGTCTTATTTTTAAGTGTTTTTAAATGATTTTTAATTAAAATATTAAAGAAAATAATAAATAAAAAAATATGGTCTTGTCAGACCTGGCCGGTTCGACCGGTTCTTATGCGCATGAGTTTGGCAGCGTGTGAGGTTCGAACTCGTGACCTCCCGTATACGTGCACGCAGCTCTACCAACTGAGCTACGTGTCTAACCCGAAAGATATCTAATTTTAATTATCTTTATATACTAATTAAAATATTTTAGAAATTAATTATTTTAAAAAGGTTTTAAAATCTATTGAACCGGTGCGTATAACCCGTATCGAACCTGCGACCTTCACTTGCTTTGCACCCATTTAATATAGATACTATAATATACTTATAGACTTACTGAGCCTTGATTTACTTAAGTTTTTAGAAAAAGAATTTTATTGCAGAAAAACCGGTTATGTACAAGATTCGAACCTGGGCATGTTGGCATATAATGCACACAGTCCACTACTAGACTGTGTGTCTAACCCGGTTAAACATAAAATTTTAATTAGATTTACACATATTTAAGACTTCATCTTTTTCCTTAAAAACAAATCCCAGAATTATAATTCTTGACTGGGATATGTTTAACAATTGTTTCTGTTACGTGGTTAAAGTTAGATCATGGTAAAACGAATTATAAAAAGAAAAGCAAAGGATTTTACCAACAACGAAAAGCTCTCGGTTTTCCGACGGAGTTTTTCCGACGAGCAATTATTTTCCGACGGAGATGTTTCGAGCAGCGTATGTGAGTTGGTGAATTCGTTTGTGTGAGTTTGGAATTGAACCTAAATCACTATATATAGAGACAAGATAATCAAGGTTGTTCGGTTATGATTTTGTGAATTAACTCACATGATTGCAATCGGTTACTCGAGCATTTAACCGGATTTTACTGTTTCTTTCGATAATTGGAATTTGTTACAACCGTTTTTGAGAATCAATCCTTGTCTTGATTTAATTTCAGCGGTTATCAATTCGAATGCTTGCAGGTTCTTCCGATTTCAAAAAGTGTATAACTTTTATTCGTTTTATTCCTAGACACATGTGATGTGTGTGGTCTAGTGGTGTTTTAGTGTGTGCGGATTTGTGAGGATCCGGGTTCGACTCCGTTTTCCCTTTTTTGTTCCTTTCTTTTTATTTATTTTATTTTTAAGGTCAAATTACTTAATTTATATTCTATAGATTATAATTTATTTATGATTATAACTAACAAAATAAATATCATAGCTAAATAATGACTAACGAACTTGGAATAAATACTAGAAATTTCAAATAGGAGTGAGTTTTAAAACCCGTTTACAATGAATATTACATGAGATGTGAATGCTCTGTGTTTTATTTTCTAGTTTCTTAACTTCTTACAAATATAAATGTATCTGTAATGTGAGTTTTCAAATGGTATAAAAACATTGTATAAATCAGACAATGGTGCTAGAGACACTTTTGTAAGTATATTAAAATGAACAAATGGTATATTATAGTTAAACCGAAAAAATATTGTTTTTTAATCAAGAAAAATGGTGTATTTTATCAACCACATGATTTGTGTATATTTTGATTTTGCAACTTTCAAACTAGTGTTATGGAAAAAAAAATATTTATTATCTTAGTGTTTTTTTAAAACTATTTATTAAAATAGTGTTTTTTTTATTTTTTATTTGCCTCTTCTTTTAATCAACATAAAAAAAACTTATTATTTTCTTTTCTATTCAATCAATCTATTGTTAGCGTTTTTTACTCTTTTATAAAAGTAAAAAACGAAAAAGATTAAAATTGTTTCTTTATTTTTCCTTGTTGACTCTTTTTATTTACATATTAATGTTGCCATTTAAAAATTTAAACCTCTACAAAATATTAATTCTTTGTTTTCTTGAGTATATTCCTCGTTCAGTGAACATAGTATTATAATTATATTATATTAGGAAGTCAAGAAAACAGTTAACAAATGTGGTAATAAGTCTCATTACCAAAGCCATTAAGTAATCATCTTTTTTTATCATATTACTAAGTTAATATTAAAATATAAATTTGTTGTTCATAAATTCATAATATTAGTTTTACTTTATGGTTTTCTTGACTTCCAAGAAGTAATACAATTTGTAGTATAAGTTTCACTGCTTTTTTAGGATCAACCATTTTGGTTTTGAAATTGATTTCTATTGTTATCTCAACCCTAGAAAGTTGGTATAAGTTTCACTACAGTTATAATGTTTGATTAGTTTTTCTTCTTTTTTTTTGTATGTTTCTTATTTCATTGTTTAAATTTACTGTGAATGATTTTATTAGTTTAGTTAAAAAAAATTATAACCAGATGGAAAAGGGTATGATTATTTAATATAAAAAAATTAATTAGTTCTTTATGTTGATTAAAAGAAAATTAAATACAAAATAAATTAAACATTAATGAGTTTATTAAAAAAACATATTAGGTTGATCAAAAAAAGTTATAAATAAAAAAAATACGGACACCGAATTGATTAAATATAAAAATTATAAGTTTATTATGTTGGTTAAAAGAAAAGGCAAATACAAAATAAATGAAAATACTATTTTGGTAAATAGTTTTAAAGAAACAATAAAATGGTAAATACTTTTTCCATCAATACTAGTCTGAGAAAAACTTCTAACTTTGATAACAAATGACTCAGGTTGAATTAAAAACTCAGATGGAATTGTGAAAGACGTGCATCAAATTTTGTATAATGTAAAATTGCAAATGTTCTTGATGAATCTATGAGAAAGAGGTGTATATGACATTTACTATTATGGATTGTGCAAATTGTAGACTAAGTAGTTGAATATTTATATAATAATTTCATTTGCATGGAAGATGTTGATGGCAAAATCAATAGTGTGACGTGGGTGCTGACTCGGAATCACTTTGTCGTGCTTCCAGTCACAGAAAAACCTACAAAACGAGCATCATTAGTCTTTGTCATAGAAAATCTGAGAGGGTGTGTCTGTTACTAACCTCCGACGTGAGAGTAAGAGCGTTATAAATGAAATGAATCCATTCTAACCAATTTAGTAGTGAAGAATGTTTAAGATCATTCAATGTGTTGCGTGTGTTTAAAGGAATGAAGCAGTTACCTTCTTCCTTTTCCCTTGTCCAGAGTTACTATTTTGTCTGTGGACAAAAGGAATCATCGTGTTACCCGGGTAAAGACCAGAGGTTGTCACCTCAGAGGAAGCATGGGCGATAGGTCATTAAATGATCCCCATCTTTCCAGCTTTCTATCCCAAACTATCTCATCAGACCCACTGATTTGATCTGACTAGACGTTATCACCTCTGATTTGATCTAACCTTGGAGTGTATTTTCTCCTGTGATCCCATGAATGCAAAGGGCCAGAAAACCAATTAATTGACTGGTCGCATGTGGGTCTTGACCCTTGTATGTGCATTTAAGAGGGGCAACCTGGGCTTGAGCCCAATTGTTAAATTCTTGGTATTGGCCTCAATCTAGGTGGCTCTTTATCAAGTCATCCTAGTTCGGGTCCAATTATCATGGATGGCCTTAGACTTATTCATCACAACAATGAAGACAACTAGTGTTAAATAACAATTAATTAAACTCTATAAGAATGTAATACTAGTAAAAGAATCAAGTTAACATCATATGACATTCTCTCTTTATTTATTTTAATGTCATATGGCATTCTCTTATTATTTATCATCATCATCATCATATAATTTATTAATCTATACACAATAACAAATAAATACATATTGTTATTATATCATACTAATATATCCAATTTATTAATCTATACATAACTACAGATTAATACCTAATACATAAAAATATTTATCTTATATTATTATAGTCTTTTATTTATTTATTTTTATTTTCATTTGTGACATAAAATTTTTATTTTTTAGTCATTGCAGATCAAACCAAAATTAGGTTATATACTTGAAGATCTAGATTATCTAATCTAACTTAATAATTTGTTTGTGGATAATTACACATTGGTATCTCTTAATTTAGAAATATTATTATTTTATTAATAACATATTATATTAATATCCAATTCTTATTATTAATATATAAGACATGTGACGTCCGATAAAAAATACTTTATTGCGAATATAACTCTGTATTCAACGAATTTATACCGCCAAGTTGATAACCCTGAAAAAACAAATATGGTATATAGTTTAAAATTTAAATTATATTTTATATGATTTAGATTATATTTTAATTTAATTTGTAATTTAATATCAATAATGATTATTAAGTTAAATCTGTAACGCTTCGCATTTGTATCTTTCCATTTTTAGCAGGCCTGCTTCGTGTTTCTTTTTTTTGGAAAGTCCAAACCTTGTAATCGTGTTTCTATTTTCAAATTCAATGTATTCTAAGGCTTTGATTGTAATCAAGATTAATCAATTATGCTAAATTCGCAAACTATATTCGTGTTAAACTTATGAACGTACGATACTTTATGCCTTCATAAATCAATTCGAAACAACGTGTAAATGTGTGATGAATGTTTGTCAATCTTATACTAAACTCAAGCAAGACAATTAGTGATGTTATTCAAGAAAATTCAAGCTTCCATTATCATAAAATCATGTCTTATTATGTTCAAAAAAATAATTGTTCAATAGTTGTTCTTTTTAGGGTTTTTAAGCAATGTTTTACATAGTATTAGACTATTTCAAGACCCATACATGTAACACATATTATAAACAGCACCTAAAGTCTATCAATTCAGCAATTAAATACCTAAAAGATCAAAAAAAAATATATAAGCAGCCCCCATTGCGGCCGCAACCCATTAGGTAATTCCCACTCTTTTTTTAATTCAAAACTCCCTCCCATTGCATTTAATTCAGCCCAAGACTAAACCCTAATCTTCCCTCTATATAAACACAAGTTTCCCCACCCATTTCTCACTTTTACAAGCCTCCATACTCTTCAAACAAGTCCCTAACTTCTGAAAATCATTGCTGAAACTCAACAGCTTACAAGTGAGTTTCGACTCACTTTTCTTCTTCTTTTTACCTTGTTTTTCTTTCTAAAACTCTTGGATAACCTCTAGGAATGTTCTCACAAGTTTGCTTGGGCAAACTAAGGTGAAACCACACCATTTTGAGGTCCAAAAGTGCACAAAACTTTCTGCCCAAATTTTTATCTTTCAAACTTCAAAATTTTCAATGTTTTCACCTTGTTTCTTCCTCAACAATGTTTGCTAAAGCCCTATGGATGTTACCATAGGTTTTCCATGGAAAACCAAGGTGGAATCACATCATTTTTGGGGCCAAACTTTCTGGTTTGGATGATAACTTATAAAACTTTTTCGAACATGTTTTAAACATAACAAATCTATGATATATATATGCCACTAACCAAACTTATGGTTAGTGTGTTAAGCTAGACTTGTTCACATACAATCAGGAGGCATATCTTGCCTCTAAACTTGTGGTTTTTATTAGGGTTTCAAACCCACAAGTTGTAACATCCATCAAAAATGGATTTACCAAATCCGCTCCGTTTATCAACCGAACAGTCAGTCAAAAATTTCGTTGCGAATTAAATGCCCAAAATATTTTTAAACGATACGTAATCAATTATTATACAAGAATATATAATTAGTTTTTGAAAAACTGTCAAAAATCGCAAAATAAAAATAAAAGTACTCTGCCGGGTTTCGAACCCGGGTCTGTACCGAATCAGTTCAAGCCTTATCGCACATCACACAAACCACTACGCCACTTGTTCTGTTTGATAAATAATAGAATCATTTAATTCATAAAGGGACGTTACGAATTCAAAACCGGCGCCCAAACAGTTCAGTCGTCGGAATCCCGGAAATCTCGCGAGTCTTAACTACAATTTACGTTATAACGTAAACCATTAACCATACATCGGTTATAACCGATGTTTGAAGTCCGCAACCAAACCATAACCGCCGGAGTTTTATGATTTATGATTACAGTCGGAAATCAGACCAAATACATCTCGGTTTCTCCCTATAAAATCACCCACAACCGACTGCAAACCTTTTCGCTCAAAAACACACCTTTTCTCGGCGTAATTCCACTCGCCGGAATTTCCCTGCTCATCGCCGGAAAACCGGTTTCTCCATCCCTGAGCCTCACTGAGCCTCTGAGCTTATACCGGAGATACCCACACCCTTTGTAAGCTTCCTGGAGACTCGCTGCTACAAGGAACACGTCGCCGGAGGTGAATTCTGTCGCCGGAGTTTCTGCCGGAAAACAGAGAGTCCAGTCGGTATACCTTTCCGCCAATTTCTTTTTCTTTTCACATTTATCTCACCGTAATGATCTGAAACACACTAATAAACCGATAAAAACCTTGAACCGGTCGATTTCCGAACTCTGGTTCTACCTTGATGAAGAAGACGATGTATTTCCGTATGTTATAAGTATAATATAAATCAAGATATTAATCGGGTTAGACACACAGTCCAGCGGTGGACTGTGTGCACATATAACGCAAAGGTCACGAGTTCGAATCCCGTTTCACACACGCTTGCCTTAATAAAAACCATTTTTTTTTGTTTACTGAACCGGAGTTGCCTTAGATATATGTTAAGTATATTAATAATAGGAATAATAACCAAGTTAAACACACAGTCCAGCGGTGGACTGTGTGTATGTTTAATCGCACGTCACAAGTTCGAGTCCGGTCTCCTACATCGACCCGGACAATTATTAACTTTTTAAATAGAGTCAGAAATGAAAGCAGATAATTTGTATTTAAGTATAATAAAAGTGGAAATATATAACATGTTAAACACACAGTCCAGCGGTAGACTGTGTGTTAGATTAAACCACAGGTCCCGGGTTCGAGACCTGTGGAGTGCATGTCCGATTCGCTTAAACTGTTTTTAAATAAAAATGATTTTCGGTTTAAACTAATTAATATATATATTATAATTAAAATCAGATTTATAACGGGTTAGACACGTAGCTCAGTTGGTAGAGCTGCGTGCACGCGTACGGGAGGTCTCGGGTTCGAGCCTCACTCAGCGCACTTGTATACATGATCGAACCGGTCAACGGTCAGGTCAACGGTCAACGGGCTGGTCAACGGTCAGAAAAAAATCAATTTTTTATTATTTTTATTTAATTATTTTAATTAAAAATCAATTAAAAATACTTAAAAATAACATTTTTAAGGTTAGAAAATAGCCTCAAACTCACAAAAATACACCCAACAATCCTACTAAAATAGATTAATAAAATCCGTTTACTTACCAAACCATAATGCGATTTATCTAGGTTAAATCTCACTCGTGGTTAAAACCACTTCGCGTGCATTCAACGTCATCAACCGAACGCACCCACGGTGAGTGAATCTTACAACTCCCCCTTTTAAATTACACGTTTTGGGGTGTGTCATGTGTTATGAAAATAATCAATTTATTTATTTAAACTCGTGCCATACCACATCATGACTTAAACTTAGATTGTTTTTATTGTTGTGATTTACTTATTTCCTTTTGTCATATTATATGAAACTCATACATTAAGCCCATCAGTTCCTCGTGGAAGACGAGTTGAACAACGCGTGCTACAAATCAAATTCATTATTATTTATGTGTATATCATTGAGTTTGTATTGTTTGTAGTTGTGTCATTCATTTTATCATGGTTATACAATTCATTCATTAGGCCCCTCAGTTCTCGTGAGAGACGAGTTGAGCATCGCGTGCCTCTAAATGTTCCATTATTGTTCATGTGTGTTTCACTTAATATCTTATGATTGTTGATTAAGTTTACATCTATCTTTACTCATGTTTGGTTGTGCACATATTTCATAATCAATTTAAATATATCCGTTCAAATGTTTTCCATAGGATTCACTCGCCAACATTATGTTGATCCAAAAACCCTTTTACACATGATACAGGTGAACAGGTTGAAGCAAGGAAAACATAGGATATGCCTTAGAAGAGAACAAAGAAGTTTAGATTGTTAGTTAGATCATGTTTTAACATTTATTGTAAATTTCCATTTAATTTGTATTAATGAATATGAAACGCTTAATAAATGTCATGAGCTTTGATGATAACCCAATCATGCCCCGATCACCTTTTCCGCTGCGGGTCGGGGTGTGACAGATTGGTATCAGAGCCATGACTATAGGGATATAGGATAGGTTATTAGACCCTTAGAGCCTATACTATAGTCTGCCTAAATTTTAAATTGATTAGGTGGTTACATACAAACTTGTGATATTTATTTGTTTCATATTTGTTTACATTTACAGTCAAACATACATGCATATATACATATTCATTATACATATATCGATGTTCATGTATTCAATTTATTTTCATACTCTCATTATCCAAAGATTTTGTGCAATTTTCAAATCTCATCAAAGTAAGTTCTGCGACGGGCATGTAGTAACTGGAAGGGTACAAGTACCGGTAGTCGGAACGTCCTGTCTAGGCTGGCATTCGTATAAATCCAATATAACGGACCAGTTTGCCTACCTGGGGACCAACGATGAGAGTACGAAGGACCTATTAGGCCAAAGCATGCCACACCAAACGTCGTTCGAACTAACCTACTTTGAGGTGTCACCGTGTCTACACCTGGACACATTCCGAATATCACACGTTGTATACATATTTCTCGATTTTCTCCGGGTTTTTGTGTACGCAACCTGGCAGAAACCGTGCGAACCATATGAAAAACCGGTATTCATGGGGGCCCACATGATTACACAGGTAAAGTAAGGCGACATGTAGGGCCTAACAGCGAGCAAAACCCAAGACATCCAATGGATGTAGTAATTTATTTATCTATAACTATTTTATGAATGTTCATTCCTAATGCGACCCATGAACCCAAAAGCATCCAACTCATACTCTTGTCATGTATTCCTTGTAGATGTCTTCTAACTTCGCCCGTAGGAAGGCGAGAGCAAGAAAAGCCCGCGAACGCATGGCTGCCTTAATCGCTCAACAAATGGCTGCCGTAATACCCAACATTGTAATCCAAGTTCAGCAAGCACTTACCGTTAATCCTGTCAATCAAGCAAATCAAAACATTTTCAACTCTTCCCCAAATACCACTAAATGCACCTACAAGCACTTCAAATCATGCGACCCTCCGAAATACAAAGGGACTGAAGGCGTCATCGCTCTCCTCCATTGGTTTGAAGAAATGGAGAACACATTTCTAAATTGCGATTGCCCTGACGATCGCAAAGTGCGATATGCTACCGGTCGATTATATGGGATAGCACTTACTTGGTGGAACACAGAGAAGGCCAAACGAGGTGTGGAAGATGCTATGTCCTTAACTTGGAACGAATTGAAGGAAATCATGACCAGACGATTTTGCCCAAGGAGCGAAACCAAGAAGTTAGAAGATGAATTTTACTCATTGAAGCAAGTGGAAGGAGACCACATCACCTACAACAAAAGATTCCTCGAGTTACATCAAATGGTTCCCAACATGTTCACTCCCCTCTACCGTTTGATCGAGCACTACATTCGTGGTCTTCCGTCAAAGATTCAAGACCCTGTGATAAGTACCAAGCCTGCAACTTTGGAAGCAGCAATGGAGCTAGCAACAGAGCTCACCGAGAACCGAATCCGAAACAAAGACTTCAAGGAGGAGAAGAAGAAGGATAAAGAATCGACTGAAACCTCCGACTCCACTCAAACCGAATCCCCTTCTCAACCCAATCCTAAGAGAAGAAGAGTCGGGCGATTTTTCGCTGCTACCCAACGGAATCAACCAGTTTTACACGCTATACCCATCCGAGCTATCCCAATCACCCAAGTGGCACCCAACTCAGCTTACCCAGATAAGAAACCATATCTTGGACCTCACCCTCGATGCAACAACTGTTTTTATCACCATCCCCATACCCTACCTTGTCGTCTATGTGCAACTTGTGGACGCTATGGTCATTTGAGCAATGTTTGTCGCACCTTTCAAAACCAAACCTTTTCCCCTACTCAAAACATGACCCAAACTTATTATCAACCCCAATACCCGTGTTCCCATATACTCGAGCTTGTTTCAATTGTGGCGACCCTACCCACTTTAGAAACACATGCCCTCAATTGGTTAATGTTATCAACACTCAAGCCCAATCAAACCCAGTTAACCAAGTAAACCAAGAAAACCCAAACACTATGCCATCAGCAAGAGGAAGAGTCTTCAATATCAACGCCAATCCTGTCGAAGATAATGACGGCCCAAACGAAGATACTCAACTAGTCCTCTTCGCCGGAGATCCAGATTCAACTCCTATCGTTTAGTTTTATGTTTTTCTTTATCACATGTGTAGACTGTTAGAGTAATTATGGTATATTATATATTATATATTGTTTTCAGTATGCTTTTGCCGAGGCCGCAGCTCCCCATCCATCGAGGTTGAGTTTGATCCCCATTTTATTATGCGGTTGATCAGGGCGTGCCCGCACGATCGGCTCCGTTTGTTTGAGCCTTGATCGGTTATCTCATTTTACATTTCAATACATGCAATACGTTCGGCTCCGTTTGATTGAGCCTTGAGCGCACATTTCAATTTACATTTCCAGTTCATGCAATACGTTCGGCTCCGTTTGATTGAGCCTTGAGCGCACAGACAATTTCATTATCAGTATCTTGTGGTTGTGGTGTTTGTAGTAGAGTCGCATCGAACTAACCATAACTTGCGGATAAAGTCAATGAAAATTTGACAAGGATATGGTGGATACGCCGCTAGTACTTCCTATATATAAGTATTCTGTCAAATGATCGGAGGCATTATCAGGCGGTTATGAGAGGTTCCATGCATAGGATGATTGTGTGATGGTTGTTTAGATTAAGTTGTTCAATTTCAGTACATTCAATATGTTCGGCTCCGTTTGATTGAGCCTTGAGCGCACATACAATTTCATTCAATACGTTCGGCTCCGTTTGATTGAGCCTTGAGCGCACAGACAATTTCATTATCAGTACCTTGTGGTTGTGGTGTTTGTAGTAGAGTCGCATCGAACTAACCATAACTTGCGGATAAAACTAATGAAAATTTGACAAGGATATGGTGGATACGCGGATGGTACTTCCTATATATAAGTATTCTTGTCAAATGATCGGAGGCATTATCAGGCGGTTATGAGAGGTTCCATGCATAGGCTGTTTGTGTGGTTAAGTTATTCATTTTCAGTACATGCAATACGCTCGGCTCCGTCTGATTGAGCCTTGAGCACACAATTTCAATTTCAGTACATTCAATACGTTCGGCTCCGTTTGATTGAGCCTTGAGCGCACATCCATTTCATTTTCAGTACATGCAATACGATCGGCTCCGTTCGATTGAGCCTTGATCGCACAGATATATTTCATTTCAGTATTTTATGTTTGTTGTATTGGTTGTAGAGTTTATAGGACTAATCATAATTCACTGATAAAACCAATGAAAATTTGACAAGAATATGGTGGATACGCCGCTGGTACTTCCTATATATAAGTATTCTTGCCAAAGGATCAGAGGCATTATCGGACGGTTATGAGAAGTTCTATGTAGGATTTATTAGTTTCTTGGTAACCAATCATAACTTGTGGATAAAACTAATGAAAATTTGGCAAGAATATGGTGGATACGCCGCTGGTACTTCCTATATATAAGTATTCTTGCCAAAGGATCAGAGGCATTATCAGGCGGTTATGAGAAGTTCCATGTAGGATTTAGTATTGCCTTGGTTGGAATTTGTGTTACATTTATATCATCATGTTATTTAAAGAGATTGGATTGTGATCCATTTCTACATAAACTAACCTCTCCATCATAACAAACGAGAGAGGAACTTCCATCATTCAAACATATATGCTATCAGAATGTGGATTCAAATATTTGCTGTTGTGTTTATTCATGTTCAAATATTTGCTGATGTGTTTATTCATGTTCAAATATTTGCTGATGTGTTTATTCATGTTCGAATATTAGCTGTTGTGTTACTTATGTTCAAATATCAGTTGTTGTGTTTTTATTTATGTTCCATAAAGGTTGTAGTGTTAGAAGTTTTGCCTTAGGATATAACCATACTTTCCCAAACGTATCTAAATTCTTATGCATGATATCATTTTTTTGCAAATCATTTCTGCTTATCAATACTTATACAGTAGGCAACAAAAAGCGATTCCTGAATAGGGTACTTAACCCTTACAAGGAACGTTACCGCCTCGAACAAAAACTTAAACCCTCATTTTTCTGAGCATACAACTGTCAAACAAAACATCACCATCCTTTTTAGTCAAAATATATCATTATTTAAATTTCGGGACGAAATTTCTAAAAAGCAGGGGATACTGTAACATCCATCAAAAATGGATTTACCAAATCCGCTCCGTTTATCAACCGAACAGTCAGTCAAAAATTTCGTTGCGAATTAAATGCCCAAAATATTTTTAAACGATACGTAATCAATTATTATACAAGAATATATAATTAGTTTTTGAAAAACTGTCAAAAATCGCAAAATAAAAATAAAAGTACTCTGCCGGGTTTCGAACCCGGGTCTGTACCGAATCAGTTCAAGCCTTATCGCACATCACACAAACCACTACGCCACTTGTTCTGTTTGATAAATAATAGAATCATTTAATTCATAAAGGGACGTTACGAATTCAAAACCGGCGCCCAAACAGTTCAGTCGTCGGAATCCCGGAAATCTCGCGAGTCTTAACTACAATTTACGTTATAACGTAAACCATTAACCATACATCGGTTATAACCGATGTTTGAAGTCCGCAACCAAACCATAACCGCCGGAGTTTTATGATTTATGATTACAGTCGGAAATCAGACCAAATACATCTCGGTTTTCTCCCTATAAAATCACCCACAACCGACTGCAAACCTTTTCGCTCAAAAACACACCTTTTCTCGGCGTAATTCCACTCGCCGGAATTTCCCTGCTCATCGCCGGAAAACCGGTTTCTCCATCCCTGAGCCTCACTGAGCCTCTGAGCTTATACCGGAGATACCCACACCCTTTGTAAGCTTCCTGGAGACTCGCTGCTACAAGGAACACGTCGCCGGAGGTGAATTCTGTCGCCGGAGTTTCTGCCGGAAAACAGAGAGTCCAGTCGGTATACCTTTCCGCCAATTTCTTTTTCTTTTCACATTTATCTCACCGTAATGATCTGAAACACACTAATAAACCGATAAAAACCTTGAACCGGTCGATTTCCGAACTCTGGTTCTACCTTGATGAAGAAGACGATGTATTTCCGTATGTTATAAGTATAATATAAATCAAGATATTAATCGGGTTAGACACACAGTCCAGCGGTGGACTGTGTGCACATATAACGCAAAGGTCACGAGTTCGAATCCCGTTTCACACACGCTTGCCTTAATAAAAACCATTTTTTTTTGTTTACTGAACCGGAGTTGCCTTAGATATATGTTAAGTATATTAATAATAGGAATAATAACCAAGTTAAACACACAGTCCAGCGGTGGACTGTGTGTATGTTTAATCGCACGTCACAAGTTCGAGTCCGGTCTCCTACATCGACCCGGACAATTATTAACTTTTTAAATAGAGTCAGAAATGAAAGCAGATAATTTGTATTTAAGTATAATAAAAGTGGAAATATATAACATGTTAAACACACAGTCCAGCGGTAGACTGTGTGTTAGATTAAACCACAGGTCCCGGGTTCGAGACCTGTGGAGTGCATGTCCGATTCGCTTAAACTGTTTTTAAATAAAAATGATTTTCGGTTTAAACTAATTAATATATATATATATAATTAAAATCAGATTTATAACGGGTTAGACACGTAGCTCAGTTGGTAGAGCTGCGTGCACGCGTACGGGAGGTCTCGGGTTCGAGCCTCACTCAGCGCACTTGTATACATGATCGAACCGGTCAACGGTCAGGTCAACGGTCAACGGGCTGGTCAACGGTCAGAAAAAAATCAATTTTTTATTATTTTTATTTAATTATTTTAATTAAAAATCAATTAAAAATACTTAAAAATAACATTTTTAAGGTTAGAAAATAGCCTCAAACTCACAAAAATACACCCAACAATCCTACTAAAATAGATTAATAAAATCCGTTTACTTACCAAACCATAATGCGATTTATCTAGGTTAAATCTCACTCGTGGTTAAAACCACTTCGCGTGCATTCAACGTCATCAACCGAACGCACCCACGGTGAGTGAATCTTACAATCCCCCTTTTAAATTACACGTTTTGGGGTGTGTCATGTGTTATGAAAATAATCAATTTATTTATTTAAACTCGTGCCATACCACATCATGACTTAAACTTAGATTGTTTTTATTGTTGTGATTTACTTATTTCCTTTTGTCATATTATATGAAACTCATACATTAAGCCCATCAGTTCCTCGTGGAAGACGAGTTGAACAACGCGTGCTACAAATCAAATTCATTATTATTTATGTGTATATCATTGAGTTTGTATTGTTTGTAGTTGTGTCATTCATTTTATCATGGTTATACAATTCATTCATTAGGCCCCTCAGTTCTCGTGAGAGACGAGTTGAGCATCGCGTGCCTCTAAATGTTCCATTATTGTTCATGTGTGTTTCACTTAATATCTTATGATTGTTGATTAAGTTTACATCTATCTTTACTCATGTTTGGTTGTGCACATATTTCATAATCAATTTAAATATATCCGTTCAAATGTTTTCCATAGGATTCACTCGCCAACATTATGTTGATCCAAAAACCCTTTTACACATGATACAGGTGAACAGGTTGAAGCAAGGAAAACATAGGATATGCCTTAGAAGAGAACAAAGAAGTTTAGATTGTTAGTTAGATCATGTTTTAACATTTATTGTAAATTTCCATTTAATTTGTATTAATGAATATGAAACGCTTAATAAATGTCATGAGCTTTGATGATAACCCAATCATGCCCCGATCACCTTTTCCGCTGCGGGTCGGGGTGTGACAGATTGGTATCAGAGCCATGACTATAGGGATATAGGATAGGTTATTAGACCCTTAGAGCCTATACTATAGTCTGCCTAAATTTTAAATTGATTAGGTGGTTACATACAAACTTGTGATATTTATTTGTTTCATATTTGTTTACATTTACAGTCAAACATACATGCATATATACATATTCATTATACATATATCGATGTTCATGTATTCAATTTATTTTCATACTCTCATTATCCAAAGATTTTGTGCAATTTTCAAATCTCATCAAAGTAAGTTCTGCGACGGGCATGTAGTAACTGGAAGGGTACAAGTACCGGTAGTCGGAACGTCTGTCTAGGCTGGCATTCGTTATAAATCCAATATAACGGACCAGTTTGCCTACCTGGGGACCAACGATGAGAGTACGAAGGACCTATTAGGCCAAAGCATGCCACACCAAACGTCGTTCGAACTAACCTACTTTGAGGTGTCACCGTGTCTACACCTGGACACATTCCGAATATCACACGTTGTATACATATTTCTCGATTTTCTCCGGGTTTTTGTGTACGCAACCTGGCAGAAAACCGTGCGAACCATATGAAAAACCGGTATTCATGGGGGCCCACATGATTACACAGGTAAAGTAAGGCGACATGTAGGGCCTAACAGCGAGCAAAACCCAAGACATCCAATGGATGTAGTAATTTATTTATCTATAACTATTTTATGAATGTTCATTCCTAATGCGACCCATGAACCCAAAAGCATCCAACTCATACTCTTGTCATGTATTCCTTGTAGATGTCTTCTAACTTCGCCCGTAGGAAGGCGAGAGCAAGAAAAGCCCGCGAACGCATGGCTGCCTTAATCGCTCAACAAATGGCTGCCGTAATACCCAACATTGTAATCCAAGTTCAGCAAGCACTTACCGTTAATCCTGTCAATCAAGCAAATCAAAACATTTTCAACTCTTCCCCAAATACCACTAAATGCACCTACAAGCACTTCAAATCATGCGACCCTCCGAAATACAAAGGGACTGAAGGCGTCATCGCTCTCCTCCATTGGTTTGAAGAAATGGAGAACACATTTCTAAATTGCGATTGCCCTGACGATCGCAAAGTGCGATATGCTACCGGTCGATTATATGGGATAGCACTTACTTGGTGGAACACAGAGAAGGCCAAACGAGGTGTGGAAGATGCTATGTCCTTAACTTGGAACGAATTGAAGGAAATCATGACCAGACGATTTTGCCCAAGGAGCGAAACCAAGAAGTTAGAAGATGAATTTTACTCATTGAAGCAAGTGGAAGGAGACCACATCACCTACAACAAAAGATTCCTCGAGTTACATCAAATGGTTCCCAACATGTTCACTCCCCTCTACCGTTTGATCGAGCACTACATTCGTGGTCTTCCGTCAAAGATTCAAGACCCTGTGATAAGTACCAAGCCTGCAACTTTGGAAGCAGCAATGGAGCTAGCAACAGAGCTCACCGAGAACCGAATCCGAAACAAAGACTTCAAGGAGGAGAAGAAGAAGGATAAAGAATCGACTGAAACCTCCGACTCCACTCAAACCGAATCCCCTTCTCAACCCAATCCTAAGAGAAGAAGAGTCGGGCGATTTTTCGCTGCTACCCAACGGAATCAACCAGTTTTACACGCTATACCCATCCGAGCTATCCCAATCACCCAAGTGGCACCCAACTCAGCTTACCCAGATAAGAAACCATATCTTGGACCTCACCCTCGATGCAACAACTGTTTTTATCACCATCCCCATACCCTACCTTGTCGTCTATGTGCAACTTGTGGACGCTATGGTCATTTGAGCAATGTTTGTCGCACCTTTCAAAACCAAACCTTTTCCCCTACTCAAAACATGACCCAAACTTATTATCAACCCCAATACCCGTGTTCCCATATACTCGAGCTTGTTTCAATTGTGGCGACCCTACCCACTTTAGAAACACATGCCCTCAATTGGTTAATGTTATCAACACTCAAGCCCAATCAAACCCAGTTAACCAAGTAAACCAAGAAAACCCAAACACTATGCCATCAGCAAGAGGAAGAGTCTTCAATATCAACGCCAATCCTGTCGAAGATAATGACGGCCCAAACGAAGATACTCAACTAGTCCTCTTCGCCGGAGATCCAGATTCAACTCCTATCGTTTAGTTTTATGTTTTTCTTTATCACATGTGTAGACTGTTAGAGTAATTATGGTATATTATATATTATATATTGTTTTCAGTATGCTTTTGCCGAGGCCGCAGCTCCCCATCCATCGAGGTTGAGTTTGATCCCCATTTTATTATGCGGTTGATCAGGGCGTGCCCGCACGATCGGCTCCGTTTGTTTGAGCCTTGATCGGTTATCTCATTTTACATTTCAATACATGCAATACGTTCGGCTCCGTTTGATTGAGCCTTGAGCGCACATTTCAATTTACATTTCCAGTTCATGCAATACGTTCGGCTCCGTTTGATTGAGCCTTGAGCGCACAGACAATTTCATTATCAGTATCTTGTGGTTGTGGTGTTTGTAGTAGAGTCGCATCGAACTAACCATAACTTGCGGATAAAGTCAATGAAAATTTGACAAGGATATGGTGGATACGCCGCTAGTACTTCCTATATATAAGTATTCTTGTCAAATGATCGGAGGCATTATCAGGCGGTTATGAGAGGTTCCATGCATAGGATGATTGTGTGATGGTTGTTTAGATTAAGTTGTTCAATTTCAGTACATTCAATATGTTCGGCTCCGTTTGATTGAGCCTTGAGCGCACATACAATTTCATTCAATACGTTCGGCTCCGTTTGATTGAGCCTTGAGCGCACAGACAATTTCATTATCAGTACCTTGTGGTTGTGGTGTTTGTAGTAGAGTCGCATCGAACTAACCATAACTTGCGGATAAAACTAATGAAAATTTGACAAGGATATGGTGGATACGCGGATGGTACTTCCTATATATAAGTATTCTTGTCAAATGATCGGAGGCATTATCAGGCGGTTATGAGAGGTTCCATGCATAGGCTGTTTGTGTGGTTAAGTTATTCATTTTCAGTACATGCAATACGCTCGGCTCCGTCTGATTGAGCCTTGAGCACACAATTTCAATTTCAGTACATTCAATACGTTCGGCTCCGTTTGATTGAGCCTTGAGCGCACATCCATTTCATTTTCAGTACATGCAATACGATCGGCTCCGTTCGATTGAGCCTTGATCGCACAGATATATTTCATTTCAGTATTTTATGTTTGTTGTATTGGTTGTAGAGTTTATAGGACTAATCATAATTCACTGATAAAACCAATGAAAATTTGACAAGAATATGGTGGATACGCCGCTGGTACTTCCTATATATAAGTATTCTTGCCAAAGGATCAGAGGCATTATCGGACGGTTATGAGAAGTTCTATGTAGGATTTATTAGTTTCTTGGTAACCAATCATAACTTGTGGATAAAACTAATGAAAATTTGGCAAGAATATGGTGGATACGCCGCTGGTACTTCCTATATATAAGTATTCTTGCCAAAGGATCAGAGGCATTATCAGGCGGTTATGAGAAGTTCCATGTAGGATTTAGTATTGCCTTGGTTGGAATTTGTGTTACATTTATATCATCATGTTATTTAAAGAGATTGGGATTGTGATCCATTTCTACATAAACTAACCTCTCCATCATAACAAACGAGAGAGGAACTTCCATCATTCAAACATATATGCTATCAGAATGTGGATTCAAATATTTGCTGTTGTGTTTATTCATGTTCAAATATTTGCTGATGTGTTTATTCATGTTCAAATATTTGCTGATGTGTTTATTCATGTTCGAATATTAGCTGTTGTGTTACTTATGTTCAAATATCAGTTGTTGTGTTTTTATTTATGTTCCATAAAGGTTGTAGTGTTAGAAGTTTTGCCTTAGGATATAACCATACTTTCCCAAACGTATCTAAATTCTTATGCATGATATCATTTTTTTGCAAATCATTTCTGCTTATCAATACTTATACAGTAGGCAACAAAAAGCGATTCCTGAATAGGGTACTTAACCCTTACAAGGAACGTTACCGCCTCGAACAAAAACTTAAACCCTCATTTTTCTGAGCATACAACTGTCAAACAAAACATCACCATCCTTTTTAGTCAAAATATATCATTATTTAAATTTCGGGACGAAATTTCTAAAAAGCAGGGGATACTGTAACATCCGTCAAAAACGGATTTACCAAACCCGCTCCGTTTATCAACCGAACAGTCTGTCAAAAATTTCGTTGCGAATTAAATGCCCAAAATATTTTTAAACGATACGTAATCAATTATTATACAAGAATATATAATTAGTTTTTGAAAAACTGTCAAAAATCGCAAAATAAAAATAAAAGTACTCTGCCGGGTTTCGAACCCGGGTCTGTACCGAATCAGTTCAAGCCTTATCGCACATCACACAAACCACTACGCCACTTGTTCTGTTTGATAAATAATAGAATCATTTAATTCATAAAGGGACGTTACGAATTCAAAACCGGCGCCCAAACAGTTCAGTCGTCGGAATCCCGGAAATCTCGCGAGTCTTAACTACAATTTACGTTATAACGTAAACCATTAACCATACATCGGTTATAACCGATGTTTGAAGTCCGCGACCAAACCATACCCGCCGGAGTTTTATGATTTATGATTACAGTCGGAAATCAGACCAAATACATCTCGGTTTCTCCCTATAAAATCACCCACAACCGACTGCAAACCTTTTCGCTCAAAAACACACCTTTTCTCGGCGTAATTCCACTCGCCGGAATTTCCCTGCTCATCGCCGGAAAACCGGTTTCTCCATCCCCGAGCCTCACTGAGCCTCTGAGCTTATACCGGAGATACCCACACCCTTTGTAAGCTTCCTGGAGACTCGCTGCTCACAAGGAACACGTCGCCGGAGGTGAATTCTGTCGCCGGAGTTTCTGCCGGAAAACAGAGAGTCCAGTCGGTATACCTTTCCGCCCAATTTCTTTTTCTTTTCACATTTATCTCACCGTAATGATCTGAAACACACTAATAAACCGATAAAAACCTTGAACCGGTCGATTTCCGAACTCTGGTTCTACCTTGATGAAGAAGACGATGTATTTCCGTATGTTATAAGTATAATATAAATCAAGATATTAATCGGGTTAGACACACAGTCCAGCGGTGGACTGTGTGCACATATAACGCAAAGGTCACGAGTTCGAATCCCGTTTCACACACGCTGCCTTAATAAAAACCATTTTTTTTTTTGTTTACTGAACCGGAGTCGCCTTAGATATATGTTAAGTATATTAATAATCGGAATAATAACCAAGTTAAACACACAGTCCAGCGGTGGACTGTGTGTATGTTTAATCGCACGTCACAAGTTCGAGTCCGGTCTCCTACATCGACCGGACAATTATTAACTTTTTAATAGAGTCAGAAATGAAAGCAGATAATTTGTATTTAAGTATAATAAAAGTGGAAATATATAACATGTTAAACACACAGTCCAACGGTGGACTGTGTGTTAGATTAAACCACAGGTCCCGGGTTCGAGACCTGTGGAGTGCATGTCCGATTCGCTTAAACTGTTTTTAAATAAAAATGATTTTCGGTTTAAACTAATTAATATATATATAATTAAAATCAGATTTATAACGGGTTAGACACGTAGCTCAGTTGGTAGAGCTGCGTGCACGCGTACGGGAGGTCTCGGGTTCGAGCCTCACTCAGCGCACTTGTATACATGATCGAACCGGTCAACGGTCAGGTCAACGGTCAACGGGCTGGTCAACGGTCAGAAAAAATCAATTTTTTTATTATTTTTATTTAATTATTTTAATTAAAAATCAATTAAAAATACTTAAAAATAACATTTTTAAGGTTAGAAAATAGCCTCAAACTCACAAAAATACACCCAACAATCCTACTAAAATAGATTAATAAAATCCGTTTACTTACCAAACCATAATGCGATTTATCTAGGTTAAATCTCACTCGTGGTTAAAACCACTTCGCGTGCATTCAACGTCATCAACCGAACGCACCCACGGTGAGTGAATCTTACAACTCCCCCTTTTAAAATACACGTTTTGGGGTGTGTCATGTGTTATGAAAATAATCAATTTATTTATTTAAACTCGTGCCATACCACATCATGACTTAAACTTAGATTGTTTTTATTGTTGTGATTTACTTATTTCCTTTTGTCATATTATATGAAACTCATACATTAAGCCCATCAGTTCCTCGTGGAAGACGAGTTGAACAACGCGTGCTACAAATCAAATTCATTATTGTTTATGTGTATATCATTGAGTTTGTATTGTTTGTAGTTGTGTCATTCATTTTATCATGGTTATACAATTCATTCATTAGGCCCCTCAGTTCCTCGTGAGAGACTAGTTGAGCATCTCGTGCCTCTAAATGTTCCATTATTGTTCATGTGTGTTTCACTTAATATCTTATGATTGTTGATTAAGTTTACATCTATCTTTACTCATGTTTGGTTGTGCACATATTTCATAATCAATTTAAATATATCCGTTCAAATGTTTTCCATAGGATTCACTCGCCAACATTATGTTGATCCAAAAACCCTTTTACACATGATACAGGTGAACAGGTTGAAGCAAGGAAAACATAGGATATGCCTTAGAAGAGAACAAAGAAGTTTAGATTGTTAGTTAGATCATGTTTTAACATTTATTATAAATTTCCATTTAATTGTATTAATGAATATGAAACGCTTAATAAATGTCATGAGCTTTGATGATAACCCAATCATGCCCGATCACCTTTTCCGCTGCGGGTCGGGGTGTGACACAAGTGTTGAGCCATCCGAGCTTTCAAGCTTGTGATGGTGTAGGTGTGATTACATGAAGGCCTTGGCCATTCAACTATTCAATCCACCCCTCACTTGATGATTTCTATAATTCTTGACCATCCGGATTGTCCTTGTGTCAATCTTGTGTAATGGTGAATCTTATGAAAGTGGTTTAGGATGGTTATCCTCCTACCTCCATGCATGACTTACATGAATTCCATGAAATACATGAACTATATGATTAATTAGTAGTAATATAACTATATGTAAATACTTAATATAACCGAACCTTAGACCATAACCAATGGTTAGTCGTCTTAACAAGTAGGTTATTTTATCTTAGACATAACAATCGTTACGATTCTATTGGGCATGACCCATAAAATCACAAACACCCTTCGGGGCTTATTAGTGTAAAAAACGAGCGTTAATGTCAATACTTTCGTATGTATACTTTCTTGCACATTTTATATTCCTAAACTAATTAAACTCCCCATTAATCTAATACTCATACACCTACGTTTGCCTTGTATAGGATAAACTTGGTGTTCCATCCCCTAAATCAACCTAACTCTCTCATGGATAATACTTTGCAAAACCGTGAGTACACTCGACCCTTTTTATGCTTTCCACTATTTGGGTGCAACATGATTAATTTACTAAAACTACACTAAATCACACTTTATTCTATACACAAACAATCCATCAACATGCTTTAGTCCTATGCTACTTGAATTGTTACTTGGTATATTTTTATGTGATCTAAATGTCATTAACTTTGATCGAGCCTCCCTTAACATATATAGCGCTATAGGAGTAACGCACCGCCTGTATTCTTGTGGTCATTGTTAAGTTGAAAACTATTTTGCGGTACACTAGCGGATTGACTTGTAGATTCACATGCCTTGTTTACCTTTATCTTGTATTCTAGCTAATCATGTGATCGGATTTTATACTTATGCTATGATATTAAACTTGTGTACTCGTCAATACTTTGTTATTGAACTATACTTTTTAATATGTTGCAGGTTGATGAAGTTGTATGATGGAACTTAGTAGGAATGGCATAGAAACACGCGTAGAATACTAAGTTAAATATTATGTTATTGTTGAACTTATTTTGTTGATGTTACTCTTATTTGGATTCTGTTGTAATATGACAATTGATGTTTTGAATGAAATGAAATTTGGTTGATTTAAATATTGTCACAAATAGTGTTATGATACAATGAGAAATCTAGTCGTCTCACTCCGATGTTTCCGCCATCGGTTGGGGTGTGACAAAATCTCATTATTGTAGAAGATATTTACATAGCTACTTAAGTTCACATTTGACCGGGGATATAAATAAATGGGATGTGTTTTATTTGGATTAGAAAAACGATAAATTAAATAAGTGAAAAGACACAAATACCTCTCATTTAACTGACTTTTTGATGAAGTTAATGGGGTAGATGAAAATGACAAAAAAAAAAATTGGAAACATCAGGGAGGGACAGATGAGAAAATTGTTATTGTTATTATTATTGTTATTGTTCTGTATTTGTAATTATTATATTATTATAATTATGAATTATTATCACCTAAGTCATCATGATATAGTCTCTAGTCTTGTGTCTTACACGGGTTTCTATAAGATATTGTCTTTATTTAACCCATGTAATACGCAGGTCTATGATCTAGTATTGTAACAAAATACTATTAACATGGTTAAATATTAGCTCTAGATAAAGATGCGTATTTATTATTTTGAGAACCACTTGATCCTGTACACATGAGTAGTCTTTTAAATATAAATGATGTACAAATCATTTTGAATTTGACGGGGTTACTTTCGATAGTTTCCTAAACAATTGAATGCTTTGACTTTAGTTGAAGAATTAGAAAGGAGTATTGGTTTTTAATAATCTTAATTATTAGTCGCTGGCCGCTAACGATCTTAACTTCTATAACACCCTAAACTGCACATATGTTAATAATTTTATATTATTATGACTTAGAATGAAATATGATAACTAACTTTCCGAACTAAGTAAAATATTAACAAAGTATATGTATTTAGTATGGACTTGGTGGCTAAGAATGGTTAACATGGTTATAAAAGTTACCATTATGAACGTAAGGAAATTAACATGTAACAAATTAATAAGTAGCAAACTTGAGGGGTCAAATGGGAAAAATGAAAAAGATGGAATTATAAAACAAAAACTAAAATCAAAACACAAACATATTGCAGCGTGTGTGTGTGTGTGTGTCGACCTGGGCAAAAAAAGACAAGGGTAAAAATGTCACACCCTCAATTTACCACTTGCGGAGTTTTACCGCGAGGCGTGTGATCAAACCAGAATCTGAGACACTAGTAATATCGAACGACTCTATATGATTTATTTGAACGTTTTCCAAAAACATTTGTTTAACCATTCATAGTTATTTTTAAGTCGTCTTAGTTTAGTTTCAAAGTTTAGCGGAAGCATTAGTTTCAAAGTTGGGCGGAAGCATTACAGTAAAGTAAAGTAAAGTAACGGGCGCCAACATAAACGCCAAAACCAAAAATCCCAAACAATATTCGTAAATGAGACTCGATAAAAATATGTCTTGGTCAATGCAAGTGAGTGCACATAGCGCTCCTAGCGTCCTGAGAAACATGTAAAGAAACAAGTGTCAACATTAAAGAAGAGTGAGTTCACAGGTTTTTATAAGTTCACAAGTTCGGTTAAAAGTTTTGTTTCCCCCGTTATCCCTAACCCGGGATAACGATATAGTTCCATTATTCCTAACCCGAAACAATAATGTTGGTTCCATTATTCCTAACCCGGAATAATAATGTTGGTTCTAATTAAGTTCAATGTTAACATGTAGGTAGCGAGCCTAAAGTTACGTCACATAATGTTCGCGATCGAAGCTGACTGTTGTGCCTCCGTGTTGCCAGGCCTATCACTGACCATGGCGAAAGTTAGGCCAAATTAATCACCCGTTGACCATACCCGGTCGGCTAGCGCGACTAGCTCGGGTGGGGCTTGTCGGGCCCAGTAGTACTACTTATAATTTCCCCGCTATCTAACCCAATACTAACGATCCGAGAGTTTGTCAGGACTTCCCGTGATATAGCTGCTTAGTGACCATAACGTACATTAACATTAACTTAGTTACCGAGTAGTTTAACGACGTTAATTTCGCATAACGTAAAAAGATAGAGTTATAGAATGTATACATGTTTCTCCCCTTGTTGTTTAAAACCGGATAAAATAGGGGCCTAAACTCACCTTTAATTGCTCGGTTAGAGTAACACAAAAGTAGCAAATGATGGGACTGCTAATCGCGTCCTAACATGTCAACCGATTTAAAGTTAGTGTGTGAACACACTGATACAAAACCCTACGCATAACTAACACATAGTGCGGCACACGCTAATAACCAATTCGGACACAATCATGCATGCAAAGTATCATCATACCAAAATGATCAAACCAACTTGTCATAAACACAGATTAACTCATACAACACTTTGGTACACACAAACGCAAATTATCATGTTTCAGCTTGTACGCTCATAACTGGGCTGTTTTCGAGATTTTTATAAAATAGTTTCCAACGTTCCAAAAATTCCAATTTTTTTACAGGAGGTGTCAACTAAACTGTAGAATTTTATGTAAACTTTTCAAGTCCTAACGCTTTACCAATTATTTATAAACATTTATATACTAGGTGCAGTCAGATTCGTCGCTTTCTGACTGCAGTCCACGGGAAAATTATTTAAAAATCATCGTTCGTCCAATTAACAAATTTCTAGTGGGAGTTTCCGGAAATTCCTGTCTCCAGTTACTGTACAAATTTCGTGACCCAACCCTCTACAGACTATGAGATCCGACTCGATAAACAACTAGCAAATTTTGCAGAATTTAGCAGCTTCAGCTACTGCACTAAATGACCACTTAAAAATAGCAAACGACCTCAGAAAAATATGAATCCGCGCCATTAGGAGAGTTTTCAAAAATACACGTTTAGGTTCAGAAAATCCACTTTTCGATAAGTAATGATCAGTTACAGCCAACTGAAGTTGGCTGTAAATGCCATTCAGCAACCTGTTTTCGACTTTTATCGCATAAGAACATGCTTAAACGACCAAGACGCTTAATAATAACGATCAAGAACAGGTTTATTTGTCAAATATCATCATGTATATCAATATTCATGCAAACCCAATCATATAACATGATCTTTATTCGCTAAAACGCAGCCTATGATTTTTGTATTTATCATAACATCACAATCGCAAAAACTCGCACAATTATCCGAACAAATCATAAATCATAACACTTTTCAAACCAATGATCCTACCTTCATGATCAATATTACACAAACCCTAATGTGAAATCGCAAAACAATTAAACCCTAACCTTGAAACGATGATGATTAGCGAACTGGGACAAGATTGGAATAATCGGGGTTGGAGAGTTGCGACCGTGAGAGAGGGGGGGTGCTGTCGGCTTCTCTTAGGGACTAGGGTTTTGTGTTTTTTTTTTTTTTGAAACACAACTCATGCATGCCCACATTTATATAAGGAGAAAAGGGGGTAGGGGGCTCGCGCGACCGCAAGGGGGGGGGGTTTGGGTAAGTAGCTTGGGCCTCAAGTTTAGGTTAGTTTCTTGGGCCGCAAGGAGGTGAGGTCGACACGTTTTGCGGCTCGGTTCGGTTTGGCTATTTATTTATTAATTTTTTTATATAACTAATAATCGCGAAATCAAAGCGTGATATAATAATCCACCAAATCTACAAACGTCTAATAACACATAGCAGTATTCACCCAATGAATTCAAAAGTTAGCGTAGTTATTCGAGCGTGTAATTTAATTCTCCGAATTAAATTAGCGTAGGAATGGAATAACCGTGAATTAGCGCGTTTAAGATACCTGAAAAGCCGAGGATGTCACATTATCCCCATGTTGAAAGAATTTTCGTCCCGAAAATTGAGTAAACGCGGTTTAGAATGCAACGCACAAAGATTCAGTTTGTTAGCAATGGTACAAGAAATTCCCAGGCTGTCACATAAAACCCTCAAATATTACAATTCAGCAAAACTGAAAGAGGAATTGAAGCTAAAATTGATGCATGAATACAAATTCTTCATCATCTAAGTGTAATTAACATGAGGTAAGTTGAATTTCATGATTTGGGTGATTTTGTAGAAAGTGGGTTGCAATCAATCCATGAGTTCATGTGAAATTAGTATGGTTATGAGTTGGAATCACCTTATAGAACAAGAATTAGGCTTGAAGTTGGTTAATTGATGATTTAAAAGTGAAAACCCATTTGTAGTAGTAGTATGATGATCATGTAGATGCAAATAGGTGGATGTTGATGAATGAACTTGTATGTAATGGAGTATTGTTAGATAAATCGATGTGGGATGAAGATATGTGAAATTGATTGACTATAATCATCCATGTTATGAAACAGGAAGAATGTGCATAGACTACTTGTACATTTGCTTTGATTTAGGTATGCACACCAAGTGTTTGATGAAATGCTTAGAATAAATTTTTTTATGTGAATTCAAATATTCTAAATGATTATGATGCTAAACGGTTAATATCAAGAATGTAAGAATTAATAATGTGTTATGTTAAGAAAAGTATGAGATGATAACATGATATTAAAGCATGTTAATTGGGAAATTTAGGTGTGAAAGAAGAAGGCTCGAGTAACAAGAAAGCACGAGGCGTTCAAGATCGAGGTACACTATTTGTATGATTAAGGTTTTAATATAGCATTGTTATTGTTATATATATATTGTGCTAATCATAGCCCGTTAGAGAATGATCATGTAGTAAACCCATTACGAACAGGTCGAACAAATTAAATTGTCATGTAGAGAATGATCATGTAAAAGATCCATTACGAATGGTCAAACGAACTAGAATGTCATGTTAAATAACGATCATGCAATGGGACCCATAGGAACGGGTCGAATAAAGTAGAATGTTGTGTCAAAGAATGACCATGTAATAGACGCAATACGAATGGGTCGAACGAACTAGAATGTTATGTTAAAGAATGAACTTGTAATAGACCCAATACGAACGGGTCGAATAAACTAGAATGTTATGTTAAAGAATGAACTTGTGATAGACCCCTTATGAACAACGGGTTGAACGAACTAGAATGAGTATGTAAAAGAATGGTCATATGTTGACCTGTTATGAACAGGTCATATGAACTAGAATGAGGATGTAAAAAGAATGGTGTATGAAGACCCACTATGAACGGGTCAAACGAAATAATGTTAGTATTAGTCTAAAAAGGGAATAGGAATGAAAGCGATAAATAGTATGGTTATCACGTTTATTGGAATTTAGTATGTTGTGTTGTATGAACTTTAATATAATTCTTTTTGCTTGTGTTTTAGGTAAAGCTGCACTTTAGGTGTGTCTGCGGCGCTTGGGATTGAACACACAAACACTACTCGTCCTCATTACACTTCCGAACTAAATTATGCAAACGGGCCAAACGTTGTGGTTATTTATTAAGGTGTAGATGTTAAACTTAAACCAAAACATGTGTTTCGTAACCTTTTTGTAAATGTTGGAATGGTTTAGTAACTAGTTGAATTAGCTAACTTAGATTATGTAATCAATTTTCTTAGTAATATTTAAAAGTTCAAATTTGATCGTAAATTTTTATTGTTTAAGTCTTGGTATTTGACCGACCGAAATATGGGTGTTTCAAGTTGGTATCAGAGCAAGGTTTGAGGGATTCAAGTACAAGGATCAAAATGCTTGAACTCAAATGAAAGCTCATGCATAGTGTGTGTTCGCTCCAAGGTCAAAGCAAGTAAGTACATATAAATTTTAAGGATTTCATATAACGGATAATCATATGGAATGTTAAGGAATATTATGGGATGTTCAAGATGTCATGGGTCAGTTTGGGTTGGAATGGGGCTCATAAACAAGTTTTAAGAGCTGAAATGAAGGAAAACAGCGTCGGCAACACAAAAGAGGCGTCACCAATGGCCCCTGTGGCGTCCCCGGCGCCCCTGTATCCCGTCGCGTTAAACTACTGTTTACGCCATTTTTGAGGACACGAAGATGCATGGGGCGTCGCTGACGCGGCCCTAGGCCGTCGCTGACGCCACCTCAGGCTTGGATCGCTAATTTTGTTCATTTTTCATACCACAAGTCCCGTACCTCCTAAAACCCCGAAAAATGATAAAACTTATAAGAAGTCGTGTGACTTAAATTTTGTTACGTTAATTGTCACGGAAACAAAATGTTTCGAAAAGAAGATTGAGAATGTATGGAATGATAAGTCATTCGACCATATGATGACACATAACTGTTACTTGTTCGTTTTTGGCCATACGGTAAAAAGAATGCATAAGTATGAAATACGACTATAATTGTTAAAGTATATGCGATAAACTAATGAATGTGGAATGCTAATGAAAGAAAGATGTGATTGGGTAGATGGCAGATGATAGGGATTTGAATGATAATGAATTGGCACGATAAGAAGTAATGAATGAGAAAATTTGGAAGAAGTGGGGAAAGCCGTACAAGTTAACCTTCCTCAATTGGCTCAAGAAGTAAAAGCTGTGTGTTAGAAGTGGTTGAAGCTATGATGGTGAGCAAGATGGAAGAATTGAAGGTTATGATTGGTGAATCCTAAAGAAATAAGGGAACTCGGAGGTGCACGTATAGAGACTTCATGGCCTGTAACAATGGGGAGATTGATCCAATGTATATCAACGATGGATAGCAAACATGGCGGCAATTTTTGTGAGAAGTCGGTGCGAGAAGGAGGATCAAGTTATGTTTGCAACAGGCTAACTCTAACTCCAAGCTAAGGATTTGGTGGACGCCCATTGCAAAGAGTTGGGTGAAGACAAACTTCAGACTCTGACGTGGCAAGAATTCAAAGTGTCGTTTCTAAAGTACCATTGCCCACAGTCTGCGGTTGACATAATCAAGAAGACTTCCTATGTGTTCGACAAAAGGGGGAATCGATTGATGAGATAACAAATACCTTTCTTGACAAGTTATAGTTTTGTCAAGACTTTGTGAAGACGGAGCAGATGAAGATTAATGACTACCACGACATGCTCAAAGCTGAATATAAGGAGTTCATCACTCCCTCAAAATGTGAAACTTTGAATGAGCTCATAAATTGGGCCCGTGATAGGGAGATTGAACTAAAGAGACAAGAGCAACGAGGAGAAAAGAGAGCACCAGAAAGGACCACTAATCCGAGCCGTCAAAGAAGCCGAGTTTTCAAGACCATGGCAAGAAAGAAAGAACGAAGAGTAGTATGCCCAAATGCAAGACTTGCGGAAAGCTCCACATGGGGGAGTGTTTAATGGGTAAGAAGGGTGCTACAACTGTTGTCAAGAAGGACACTCATACTATAAGTGTCCTAATCCCTCGAGAACTTCTTTCTATTGCTTTCAACCGGGTCATGTCAAGGTCGAATGCCCAAAGCTTTAGAAGAAGATGGGTAAAGAAGGAAGGAAGGGAGAAGCCTTAAGGCTCGGGGTAGGATGTTTCAGATATCATCTGAAAAACCATCATTACCCTCCATGTAAGCGTCATGTAACCTCACTCTCATCCACCATCCTATATGATGCGGTCATGACCCAAACCACCATCCCCATTTTTAAATTTTATTTTGTGTAAAACATATTTAACTAATTAAGGAAAGGGAGGTGCATGGTTGCCATGGTTTAATCCATGGGAACCATGGTGGTTCCATTAGGGGGGTGGTGTTGTAGCAAATCATCCACAATCCTATGTGGCAATTCATGACTCATCTCATGCCCCCATACCTCTTAGGTTGATGGTGTGAATCACTTGACTTGACTCGGAGATTGATTTCCTTATTATATTTAACTTGATGATTAGAATATTTATTTACATCGAGCATGTAGGACATCGGTCACAATTTAATAAATTACATAAATAAACATACTAAAGATACTCTCTTTATACATCTTGGGAAATTATAGTACACGTACCATGAACAAATCTAAACGAATATATATATATATATATATATATATATATATAATAACATGTAAACAAATCGATTCAAATCGTAGTCTTCAACAAAAGTATGAATCACATATGCTTGTACGATCCTTTGCGTAGTCTTCAATAAGATCTTTGTGTAATTCCTTGTTGCAAGAAAGAACAAACGGTGTTGACGATTGTGGTTGAGGCACGTGTTCAACATGCTTAAAGACAACACATCTGTCTCCCATGGTACAACAGCCGAAGCAATCTGACTGTCGAAAATGGTCACGCGCCCGAGGTTACACCGGATAAAATTATAGTGTTAGAACTTGTGGAAAAATAATGATATGAAGGTGATGGAATCGAGTAGAGAAAACTTTATATCTCTAAGTACCCAACACATGGACCTTCAAGTATCTTCAAGAATTCTTCTCATGCACACACATGAGTCACAAAAGTATACTATTTAAACAAGATCCATGGGTGGATGAAGAGTCATCTTTAACTAGAAACTTAAATAAAGACATAAAGACTCTAATCAAGTGACATAAAAAACTCTACTAAAGAGTTTATTCTTTAATTCACCACAGGAAGAGTTCAATTTAATAATTTCACCAAATAAATCTCTATTCACCTTTCCAAATTTCCAACAATCCCCCACATGAATGGAGATCGATTAAAACATACAAAATTTCTAATGAAACCTCGACGGTTAAGTATTGCAAGATAGGTAGGTATTAGTTTTGAAACTTCCTTTGTAAAGCATACTTAGTCTCCTAGAGGTGTGTAGATGCGATGTCCTTGAACAAACCCCCATTTTTATAGACAACAATACTTCACACAATACTCTCCTTAACCGGGTCATCCCCTCATAATCGTGTCTAATAATGGTCGTGGAACACTTTCCTGATTTTGCGAGAGCTCTAGGAATTGTGCCCCCCCCCCCAATTCCATTCAAAGCAATCCAATTTCTATCTAACATAGGTGATTTTCCTTAAATCATTAAAAGCATTGTGGTTACCATGATTTACCCAAATGATCTACCAAATATCATGCTTAGCCTAACATTTTTTCCCTGAATGTTATAGGAATGGACTATGTCGTCTGTAAACACCCTTTTATACTTTAGAGGGTATATATGACCATATGCATTAGCTTATACATATTAGCCATGCCCCCACAATGACCACCATTAGGCATATGAATTAGTTATCCTATTGAACTTAGATCTTGGGATGTCCAGTCAACTAAACTTGGTCTCTAATAAACTTGATCTCTAATAAACTCTTAGGTTGTTGGATCCATGACATTATCTTTGAGTTTGTTAAGTCACTACAGATAACTTTGCGCATTTGAGATCAGTTGTCATGTTGTGTTCTTAACTTGTAAGTTAATTTTGCCTCTTGTTAACTTCTAAGACTATAACCTCAGTGGCCACTTGAATCTGGTTATATATATGTCTTTGTAAGATACATGTATCATTTAAGGCAAACGTATCTCCATTATCCACTACGACCTTTATGTCCTACACTTAGTCGTGTTTTTGCAATGTTAAATTGGATTACAAAATACTTATTGCCAAACTTTTATGATACAAATGCAAGACACCTCACATTTGAGTGCTATTGGATAATATCTATATGGGGTAATGAAAACCATTTCTATATACCCTTAGAGGGTTATTTCTTAAATGTATCCCCCCCCCCCCATTTCTTTCCATTTGATCAACATTTTCGTAATTTTATTTATGACGACATTTATACACCTATGATTGAACAAGATACCACATTGAATCAATGAATTCAACTCATATTGGATTAGTTCACATAATATTTCGAGTTAACCGAAGCAACACATGCTATTGTCATAAGTTTGTCACCAACTTAGAATGATTCTAATTTACCATCTAGAATAAGCCTAGATGATGAGTTCTCCTCGTTAGCTTTTCAAATAAGCTCATTAAAAGTTACAGGTCTTTTCCTTAAAATGAATGAAATTTCCCTCAACTTTTTCTATGCACAAATTCTTTTTTTTCATACACGGTTAGAGTTAATTAGTATCCGTTAAGAACCATAATTAACCAAGTACTAGTCTAGCATGCTTTAGACTACAATACTTTAGCATGTGAATAGAAGACGCATCATTTTGATTCTTCATAGCTCCAAGGATATCATAATATCACTTTGCAACATTCATATTTTGTTAAGACATAATAATGAGACTTATTCATAATCATAAAACATCAGTATTTAGGAATGGCTCACAAATTATTGTATATAACACATAGTTAACTTTTATCATTCAATTAGAAATAACTTGTTTACCTTTGATCTCCAACGCTTCACCACTGACTCATAAGAACTTAAATGTAAGTCTTAATCTAAGTCACTTTGGTTAACACATTCACCACCAACAAGATGAATGTTCCTCGTCTACAATCACTATGATGTATGAGATAGTCAACTAGATCAACACTCAACAACATGGCATTCATAATTTTGCCATAAGTGATTTACATACATATATTGTTGTTCATGAGGAAATATTTATATTTAGGATGCTCTCCCAAAACGAAGGTAAAATCTCTATATAGTTCTACCAATAATCAAGTGGTAAACGCATCTACATATAGATCAATCAGAACACATCCCACAAGATTTGTCCAACATATACAGTAACATATAGTACTTTTACTTTCATATGTTAAAATTCACAATTGTGAATTTTCCAATGACTTCTAACAAAGTATGTCAACATGTATCTTATTTGTGTATCTCATCTAAATACACTCATTATGTTTTTTCATTACTCTATGAAGATGTGGTTATGCATTTGATGTCTCATCTTTGACATTAAGTCAATGCAATAACTCTCAAGTTATTTGTGTCCAAATCTTTTCATGTACTATCCGTTTAAAACCATATTCTTTTAAACAATGTAGAGTTGATGTTATAATTATTTTCCATAAAAATAATCCATATGTCACAAACATTAGTGATTTATATCTTTTTAAAAATTGCATGTGTTATCCGAAGATATTGAACACAAAACAACAAAATACATTCAAAATCAAATCATAAGTGCCATACACTTTTGAAAAATTTAAATGGGAGCATGGATGATATGTATACATCAAATCTCAAAGTCTATTATTCTTAAAGACTTTATCATCTGGCCGAAATATTTGCAACGATATTGTCCCATGGCATGTCTTGAGATACTCCCTTAATAAAACCCCATGCGTTCGTAAGTACAGGATGCCCATTTCATATTGAAACTCTAAACTTGGCAATTCTACTCAAAACAACACTAAGTTATTACAAAGACTACATTTAAGTAGTACTGAACAATTAAGCTTGTTCACAATAACACCAAGTTTTTTTCCACTGGATAATATCCACGAGAGTGTTACTTTGTTCAACATATGCTACTTTTAGCAAGAGTAGCGAATCATTCAAATTATCAAAACTATGAGAAACTTTGTTTTAAAAATCATTCTGAAACATTTCCTTAGTTTTGCAATATACTGTATTAATAATATCAATTAGGGTTTATAAAACATAGATCAAAACATAGAACATCAAACGCCTTTGTATTGTTTAGTCTTACTACGCATGTACTAACGTTTTTTAACACTCATGTTAGAAGAAAAAAATGTTATATTAGACACTTAATTAAATTGAACATTTATATAAAAACGTTTTCGAAAGATATAGTTTATAAATAAACCATCTCTAATCGTTTTTAATGCAAACATAGGCAATTAAATGTTTATATAAAACATTTCCGTTCATTATGGCTTATAAAATGAACAGTCTCTAAACTTGTATCCGTGATACACGTTCTCTAACACACGTGTTAGAAAATTAAAGTCATTTTATATATACATAACATGATCATTTGGATTCAGAATTTACAAACTAAAATCGGTGATAAATCCCACACAACAAAACAACCACTTTATGGTGACTTAATTGTTGAAGTCAATCAAACATCAACTTTAATTCATGACTTTTTATTTCTAAACCATACTAAGCGTTATATAATGTGTTTGTATTCATTAAATCAATGCTACAAGAAATTACTTATATAAAATGTTTACATAAAACATTTCAAAGCATTTGTGTTCCAACTATTTTTAACAAATAATTTTTAAAATGAAAGAATTCTAACACGCAAGTTAGAAATATTAACATTTCCACAAAAAGTTAATTTCGACTCGTTACAAACACATATATGGTTCATATAAAGAAGTAATTTCTTTTACCAACATTATAAAATAAACGATTAAAAATTGCTTCCCAACTAACTTTTTTTATGAATCATTTCTAACAAGCATCTTAGAAGACAAATGATTACAAAAATCATTTTTAAAGTTACCGGTTTTATAATTGTTTCTAATACTTTTGTTAGAAGTAACAAATTACCCAAATCATTATAAAGCTTGTCAATAAATAGGTTCTGACGTACTCGTTAGAAATAAATGATTACAAAAATCATTATCATACTTATCAATAAATAAATTCTAACATACTCGTTAGAAATAAATGATTACGAAAATTATTATCATATTTATTGATAAATGGGTTCTAACAAGCTCGTTAAAAATAAACGATTACAGAAACCGTTATAAAACTTATCAATTATATAAATAGTCCGATTCTGACACGCTCATTTAAAAATAAATGATTACAAAAATCATTATAACAGAATTAATTTATGACACGTTAGCCTACATCACTAACAGAAGTATTTTATGGCACGTTGGCTTACATCATTATAGATGTAGTTTATGGCACGTTGGCCTACATCATAACAGATGTAATTTATGGCACGTTGGCCTACATCATAACAGATGTAATTTATGGCACGTTGGCCTATATCACTAACAGATGTAATTTATGGCACGTTTGCCTACATCATAACAGATGTAATTTATGGCACTTTGGCCTACATCACTAACAGATGTAATTTATGGCACGTTGGCCTACATCATAACAGATGTAATTTATGGCACGTTGGCCTGGGGCACTTTGGCTTGTCACTTTGGACATATGACACGTGGGCCTATTAATTGTCATTATATTAATGACTTTAGCTGGGATCACATTGATCACAAAGGCTATATAATAGGTCTTAGGACGTAGTCCTTTTAACTAGACGGCTAGTGTGGTTCCTCAAGTCACACTACCAAGACTATGAACATTCCTTAATGTTAACATAAGAGTACCTTAATGATTGATTAATGGTCCCGGTCACGTTGGACCTTAACGACCTTGGAGGCTTGAACCTAGTCCACCACCTCTGGATAGAAGGATAACTTCACTTAACTATCCTGATAGAAGACCTTTTATTCTTGACTATCATTTCTTGGCCCATGTGTGGCCTGTGCCACTTCGCATAATCAAATCCATTAAGGTCTTTTGGAATTATATAGTAGAGCATAAATTTCGAGTAAAATCGAGACACTTGCTTGAAGAGGATGAATACATACATATATAATTCCAAAAATTACTTCATTAAATTCCCACGGAAATTACAATACTAGAAACAAATAAATAAAATGTCCATGCAAGGACTACAGAAATAAAAATGTCCACACAGGGACTAAAGAAATAACAATGTCCTCGCAGGGACTAACATATATTAGAAGAGACTTCACTCGTCCTTCTTTACCTTAACCAACTTGGAGAGTTTCTTGAAGAACTTATTTGTCTTCTTATCTGTTTTCTCCGCTTGTTGTTGCATTTCTTTCATTCGTTCTAAGGCCTTGTTAATGGCCTCAAGTGGTGGCGGAGGTTGTGATTGTGGTTGTGGCATAACAGGATACTGGTATTCATATCTTGGATATCCAGTAGGTGGATATAATAGGTGGGAAAGGAGATGGGTAAAGTGCGTTATGCATGACCGCTTGCATGTAAGGGTCATACGACAATCCTTGGTAATCAACAAGTGTAGATAGGTTAAAGGATCATATCCAGACGTATCCGGATATGTTGTGATAGGGTTATTATAACCTGATGGTGGTGGTTGAACCACTAGTGGTGGTGTTGGGCTCCACCACAGGTGACACATTGGAGGGTCCACCCATTTGTGGGTCTTCGTGAATAGTAGGGTAGGGTTTGGGCAAAGGTGGCAGCGATCCCGACCGTTAGCCTGCACGTACCAACATACGTGCTCCTCTTTTCCTCCTTAGCGGTTCAGGTGGCGATTGGGGTTGTTCCACCGGTTCCATGTGCACATCTTCTTGCACGGGAGGTTGTTGGGAATGATGGGAAGGAGTATTAGCGAAAGTAAATTGGTTCCAATATTGATCCGACTCATTAGGACCTTGGTAAGGCGATCCGGCATAAGAGTTCGAATCGCTTGAGAGTTCTATGGGATGCGTGGGTGATCCTAACGGCGGCATTTCTGGATCGGAGTCTTCATCCATGGGATTGGGTTGGTCTAACTGGTTTTGGTCGGCTGGGGGTGTATTAAAGTATTGGTTGGGGTTTAATTTATCATGATAAGAATGATGGGAATGGCGGGAGTGATGTGAATGATGTGAATGATAGGAATGGTACAAGTTTTGAGTATGAGAAGGTGAATGTTGTGATAACGGCCATGAATCGCCCAAGTCCTCATAGGGGTTCGGGTGATGGGGATGTGAGGGAATATGTCCTGAAGGTCCTCCCCTCATTAGTCCTCTTCCTTGTGCTTTTGGCGGCATTTTCCTATTAAAAATCAGATCAAAACAATACTAATAACTTAATAATGAAATGAGTAATCCTAGGTCAATGCCTAGACTCGGAAGTCTAAGGAATGTGCTTGTGTAACTTTGAGATTAAACATAGGTCGTACCTTTCTTGTGTTTAATTCTCTCAAACGTTGGCTCTGATACCAACCTGTCACACCCCAACTTTCCACAGCCAATCCAAACACCGGTGAGCCCGGGTGGGGAATATCGTGACATAATTTGATAACATCATAGACAATTAAACACAACACATCAGAAGTCTTGGATTTAAATTACTATTACAAACCAAATGTTCAAAATACATAAATAATATACGGACGGATCGTAATAGAAGATCCACAAGCGGATCATAAATTGTACAAAAGAAAGAATGTAAAACAGACTTTGGGCAGATCTAGGATTTGCAAGATCCTCTTATCACTACCGAGCACTTCCAGCCTATTTTCGTATTGTACCTGTAAGCTTAGTCTTTTGAAAATACGTCAACTTTCGCTGGTAAATACACCCAACTGACTCATTTTGAAAACATTTAAAAATATGTTTTTAGTGCGTATCAGCACAAAATCTTTTATAACTTGGGAAAGTTGACGTTGCAACCTTGTTAACAGATTCACATGCTTCTCTATACATACAGGGCCTAGTGCGAAAACCGAGACATGATTAACTACACACCACTTACAAACTCACGAATGAGTTATCCCCAACGACGTGGGCAGTTGCATTAGAGCGTCTTTCGGGTGTATGCCTACACCCCGTGCTAAGGTCGTGCCCATTATCTAATGTAATGAGCCGAGGATATCCAGGACAGATAGTGAACCCCGATGTTTAAGTTATCAAACAAAACTGATTAAAATAGAATATGCGCATTTACTAGCCACAATCCGGCATTCGATTGGTCACATTTCCGACCAAGTGGTAAATGTTTACCGTAACCCAAGCCCGTATAGAGGAAATAACTCGAGAGTATTTACCTGAGCAAGTCTTCGTTTAAACGCAAGATTTTTAATAACTCAGCTGTACACAAAAGCACTAAGTGTAGATAGCATTTACCGGAATGTCTCTAGTCTGGATTATGGAATAAGCTAACCAATTAAATACTAACGGTCTTTCTTAAGTCATAGACTTAGACCGATTAGCGTACATGATCAAAATGTATAACACTAGATTAAACGATGATTGGATAGAATGTAGTTTAATACCAACAAGTACTGTGACTTGTGTTATATGGATAAACAATAAACCTTCTGGATTTTGAGATTTAAATGACAAGGTTAGACCCGTTTCGATTAATTTTCGTAAACTAGTTACATATGCTTAACAGTACGCATATCAGCGATATCGGGTAACCAGATAAGTCATGGACAAGTTCTATATGCCATTATATTTTAAATAAGTTGTAACATCAGTAGGATATCAACTTATATGCCCGTTAAGGTTTTAAAATAAACTATTCCTCATATGGGCATTTTGGTAATTTCGTACCTTATAAAAGGAACTTGAATATAATTTATGTTATAACCATAAGTATTCTGGAAAAATAACTTATTTATGATACAATATCAGTAGGATATTAATTATATGTGTAATTTATCTTTTATGACCAAACTATGCACCGAAGGGACATTTTGGTCATTTTACACATAGTTTATAAATTATTTGGGATTCTGAGTTTATATCTTGTACCTACTGTAAAAATAATTTAAATAAGTTTTGAAATCAGTAGGAAGCAAATGTTGGTTGATAAATATGGTTTGAAACCATACTATGCGCCGTAACGGCGCTTATGTCGTAAAATGACGATTTATGAGATGTTTTATGAAAATTGATGTTAAAGTCAAGTTAGCATGTCCTAGATATGTTATTTCGTATAACATATTAGTAGGTAAAATATTTACTTTGGAAAGATGTGATTAAAATCATTTTATAAGCCACAAGGGATTTATCGTCATTTATCGACATAATACGAGGACTTTTTCATAAACTCAGTTTATAATCTGGTTTGACATCCCAATAATCCTACTTCTAATATTACATCAGTAGGAAACTCATTTCCATGTTCATTATCATTTAAGCCTCTTTTATGCAAAAAGGGCATTTTAGTCAAAATGGCATAATTACGGAACTTGCGCATAAACTCAGATTCTGATTATGATCATGTAATATAACCTCAGAGGGTTATGCTACATTGTATTACGATCATAATGCAACTTTAGACCAGTAGCTAACTAATCTAAATCGGTTCAGAGTAGAAAGTCAAAGCAGAAGTCAAACTTCGTGACTTTCAGTTGCGAACCGACCCTAGAACTGAAAATGACGAGCCGAACATGTCTTTACATGTTCTAATAATTATTACCAACTTGTTTGAGTGTCAAAACATATTTCATAACATATATAAGCTCATTTTATAACATTTCCAAAAATGGCCTGTTTGACTTTTTAATACAATAACTTTGACCCGTCAATTGATCTAGCAGACGTGATCTTCAGGAGGTGCCCTTTATAAGTACTAACACCAACCTTATTACGATCACTTAGCCATGTTTGTTACGAACAATGGCTTGACCATAATGGTCTTAACCGAAAGTCAAGGCGTTTTCCGTAAAACGCTTGACTTTTGGCTATAAAAGCCTATAAACGAAAATGCAAGAGGAAGGAACACTTACAAGTGGTTCCTAGGATGCAATAGAACTAAGTTGGATGCTCCTTTTAGTTAGAAACTTCCAGAGGAGGGAGATAGAGTTGTGAATGAGAAAGGTGCAGGTTCAAATGGTGAACCTTGGCACCTATTTATAGTTGGAGAGATTGAAGAAGGTGATGCCAGGTGCTAAGGGGTGTAAGAGGAAGCTTACAACGTGACATAGCTGTTTGGAAGGCCATGGTTTTGATTTAATGGTTTTTTGGCAACATGTGTGGAGGCCAAGGCAAAATTCTACAGACACAGCCCTCTGGCGGGCCGCGAGAGGCACAGGCCTGGAGACTCTTATGGTCGGTGTATATAATACACTTTGTGCCATATAAGTAATATCTCCACAGCTTAAGTGGTAATACAACGGCACCCAATTCCAAATCATGGGTGGTGTAATTTCTTTCATGCATCTTTAACTGTCGTGATGCATAAGCAATCACCTTGCCTTTTTGCATTAGCACACAGCCCATGCAAGTGTGCAAAGCATCACAATAAACTACAAAATCCTCAATACCCTCAGGTAGAGATAACACAGGAGCATTGCTCAACTTTTGTTTTAGAATCTCAAAGGATTCTTGTTGTTTCGGACCCCAAACAAACTTGAAATTCTTACGGGTCAAGGTAGTTAAAGGAGTGGCTATCCTTGAAAAGTTCTCAATGAACCTCCTACAATAACCAGCCAATCCTAAGAAGCTACGAATCTCCGATGGAGTTTTGGGCGCTTCCCAATTCATTATGGCTTCTATTTTGGCGGGATCCACTTGGATACCACGCTCACTTACAACATGTCCAAGAAATTGGACTTCTCTAAGCAAAAATTCACATTTAGAAAATTTAGCATAAAGCTTTTCCTACCTTAGTAGTTCTAGGATGCACCAAAGGTTTTCTCGTGATCAATTTGATTACGAGAATAGATAAGTATGTCGTCTATAAAGAAAATGACAAACTTATCCAAATATGGTTTGCAGACTCTATTCATGAGATCCATGAATGCTGCAGGTGCATTTGTGAGCCTAAAAGGCATCACTAGAAATTTAAAATGACCATATCGGGTCCTAAAGGCAGTTTTAGGAACATCCTCGTTCTTAACCTTCAATTGATGATATCCTAATCTCAAATCAATCTTAGAAAAGTAACTAGCCCCTTGAAGTTGGTCGAATAAATCATCAATCTTGGGCAAGGGATATCGGTTCTTAATCGTTATCTTGTTTAATTCTTGGTAATCAATGTACATCCGCATTGAACCGTCTTTCTTTTTAACAAAAAGGATTGGAGCTCCCCAAGGTGATGAACTAGGCTGAATAAATAATTGGAACCGTCTTTCTCTAAAAGTTCATCTAATTGAACTCTTAATTCCTTCATTTTTGTTGGTGTAACCGATATGGAGCTCTAGCTACAGGTGCTGATCCAGGTAGGATATCAATTCTAAACTCCACTTGCCTATCTGGAGGTAGGCCAGGTATTTCTTCGGGAAAACATCGGAATACTCTGACATAACTGGAAGATCTTCAATACTTGGGTTAGGCTCATTGATAGTTACTTGTGCCATATAAATGACACAACCTCTCCCTAAACACTTGGAAGCCTTAAATAACGACACCTTGTCCGGCAATCCATAGTGTGAATCTCCAGGGATGGTGATCTTTTCACCAGATGGGGTTTTAATCTCGATGAGTTTCTTATCGCAGGCAATGCGGGCTTGTTTATGGGACAACCAATCCATGCCTAAAACTACATCTAACCCTACCAATTTCATTGGCAAAAGAGAAATGGGAATAGAATGATTCTTAATGGATATAGAACATCCATCAAGAATGGAAGATGTTGTCTCTAACGTTCCATCAGTGAGTTCTACCTCATAAGTTATATCTAGAGTCCTTATGGGCAAGTTTAAAAGTTTACTAAACTTATGATCAACAAAAGATTTATCTGCACCCAAATCGAAAAGAACTCTAGCATATACATCATTGATGAGGAATGTACTTGTTATGACGTTATTGTCATTAACGGCCTCCCTGGCATTCATCTGGAAGGCACGAACATTCCCTTTCTTAGCCTCTCCAGGCTTTGCATCATTACCTTTGGGGTTCTTGGGACAGTTGAACTTAATATGCCCCTTTTCAGTACAGTTTGTAGCAGACAACATTCTTAAGATCCTTGCACTCTAAGGTTTTATGCCCCCTTTTCTTACAGATACCACAGGGTCTAGTTTGTGGATCAATACTACACTGTCCCCAATGCTTACAGTTGCAATTTTTACATGTCGGCATTACACCCGACTTATCTTGGTTCCTCCAGAACCCAAATCTCACTCTATTTTTCTTATTAAATCTTTGGGAGTTATCATCCTCTCTCTTCATTTTCCCGTCAGTTTCAACTTTAACTGACTTTTATCTCACCAAATCTAAGGTGAGAGAGAGAGATAGGTCAACAGCAGACCTATAGGTTCTTGGCCGAGCAGCCTTTACCATGCTTTTTATCTCAGGCGCTAACCCATTAATAAAACGCGCAATGCGTTTGGTTTCAGGGGTGGTTAAATATGAAACTAACCTAGACAGGGAATTGAAGTCAGAAACATACTTCCGACAGTCTAGGTTCTTCATTTAAAGATTCAGAAAGCTCTAATTTCTCCACCTCATGAGGTGGGCAGTATGTTTCCTTGACTAAATCGACAAACTTAGGCCATCCTAAGTTGTACAGGTGTACTTTACCTATAGATTGGATCATGGTTTTCCACCAAATCGGGGCATCGCCCTTAAAGGACAGTGATACATAATTGACCACATCCTTATCAGCACAATCGCTTATATCTATGATCGTTTCCATCTCATCAAGCCATTTCAAGCCTTCTACTGCTCCTTTTTCCCCATTAAAATCCCGGGGTTTACAGGAAACGAAACATTTGTAGGTACATCCGTCTTTTGAAGAATGGGAACTATCAGCAAATTCTATTTTCTTTGGTTCACTCTTTGCATTCGAAGAGTGAACTGAGCTCTCCTTATGAGCCGAGGATGGTGGGATTGATAATGGTCTGGAGCGAGTAGCACTCAACTCCCTAAGTTTTTCTATAGCCTTTTCCATGGCCTTTTCCACAGCTGCATCTATGCGAGCTTGGAAGTCATCATTATTAACGGCTATATTTTCAGCTTTGTTAGAGCTAATCTCTCGGTGGCTACTCTGTGCCTCGTCCGAGTTTACCATTTTGCAGCTTTGGTTCTAAACATCAAATAAAACTTCTCTTAGCCATGGTATAACAACCATATTGGCTTAAAACATTGGATATAACAATCCATCGTCCATTTAAGCGAGTGTCAATAACATCACAACCCTTAGGCTTATCATATCTATATTTGGCCTAGGTCTTAATAAGACCATCAAAGGCAAATTACAATCTGGACATAGTCCATATATTATTAGACAGTGGATTGTAATGTCACAACTGTCATTGTCATTTTGACAATTATATATGGCTCATAGGTTTGCCACTAGTGGACATAATAATATGGCATGTTGGCCTGTCACGCTGGACATATCATATGGCACATTGGCCTACATCACTAACAGATGTAATTTATGGCACGTTGGCCTAAGTCATAACAGATGTAATTTATGGCACGTTGGCACATCATAACAGATGTAATTTATGGCATGTTGGCATACATCACTAACAGATGTAATTTATGGCACGTTGGCCTACATCACTAACATATTTAATTTATGGCACATTGGCCTACATCATAACAGATGTAATTTATGGCACGTTGGCCTACATCTTAACAGATGTAATTTATGGCACTTTGGCCTATGGCACTTTGGCCTGTCACTTTGGACATATGGCACGTTGGCCTGTTAACTATCATTATATTAATGATTTTAGCCGGGATCACATTAATCACAAAGGCAATATAATAGGTCTGAGGACGTAGTCCTTTTACCTAGACGGCTAGTGTGGTTCCTCAAGTCACACTACCAAGACTATGAACATTCCTTAATGTTAACATAATAGTACCTTAATGATTGATTAATGGTCCCGGTCACGTTGGACCTTAACGACCTTGGAGGCTTGAACCTAGTCCACCACCTCTGGATAGAAGGATAACTTCACTTAACTATCCTGATAGAAGACCTTATATTCTTAACTATTATTTCTTGGCCAATGTGTGGCCTGTGCCACTTGGCATAATCAAATCCATTAAGGTCTTTGGAATTATATAGCAGAGCATAAATTTCGAGTAAAATCGAGACGCTCGCTTGAAGAGGATGAATAATACATATATAATTCCAAAAATTACTTCATTAAATTCCCACAGAAATTACAATACTAGAAACAAATAAAATAAATTGTCCATGCAAGGACTACAGAAATAAAAATGTCCACACAGGGACTAAAGAAATAACAATGTTCTCGCGGGACTAACATATATTAGAAGAGACTTCACTCGTCTTTCTTTCCATTAACCAACTTGGAGAGTTTCTTGAAAACTTGTTCGTCTTCTTATATGTTTTCTCCGCTTATTGTTGCATTTCCTTCATTCGTTCTAAGGCCTCGTTAATGGCCTCAAGTGGCGGCGGAGGTTGTGATTGTGGTTGTGGTTGTGGCATAACAGGATACTGGTATCCATAACTTGGATATCTAGTAGGTGGATAAATAGGTGGGAAAGGAGACAGGTAAAGTGTGTTATGCATGACCGCTTGCATGTAAGGGTCATACGAAATGCTTAGTAATCAACAGGTGTAGATGGGTTAAAAGGATCATATCCAGACGTATCCGGATATGTTGGGATAGGTTATTATAACCCGATGGTGGTGGTTGAACCACTAGTGGTGGTGTTGGTTCCACCACAGGTGACACATTGGAGGGTCCACCCATTTGTGGGTCTTCGTGAATAGTAGGGTAGGGTTTCGGCAAAGGTGGCAGCGGTCCTGACCGTTAGCCTGCAAGTACCAACATATGTGCTCCTCTTTTCCTCCTTAGCGGTTCAGGTGGCGATTGGGATTTGTTCCACCGGTTCCATGTGCACATCTTCTTGCACGGGAGGTGGTTGGGAATGATGGGAAGGAGTATTAGCGAAAGTAAATTGGTTCCAATATTGATCCGACTCATTAGGACCTTGGTAAGGCGATCCGGCATAAGAGTTCGAATCGCTTGAGATTTCTATGGGATGCGTGTATGATCCTTACGGCGGCATTTCTGGATCGGAGTCTTCATCCATGTGATTGGGTTGGTCTAACTAGTTTTGGTCGGCTGGGGTGTATTAAAGTATTAGCTGGGGTTAAATTCATCATGATAAGAATGATGGAATGGTGGGAGTGATGTGAATGATAGGAATGGTACGAGTTTTGAGTATGAGAAGGTGAATGTTGTGATAACGGCCATGAATCCCCCAAGTCCTCATAGGGGTTCGGGTGATGGGGATGTGATGGAATATGTCCTGAAGGTCCTCCCCTCATTGGTCCTCTTCCTGTACTCTTGGCGGCATCCTGTTAAAAATCAAATGAAAACAATACTAATAACTTAATAATGAAATGAGTAATCCTAGGTCAATGCCTAGACTCGGAAGTCTAAGGAATGTGCTTGTGTAAGTTTGAGATTAAACATAGGTCGTACCCTTCTTGTGTTTAATTCTCTCAAACGTTGGCTCTGATACCAACCTGTCACACCCCGACTTTCCACAGCCAATCCAAACACCGGTGAGCCCGGGTGGGGAATATCGTGACTAATTTGATAACATCATAGACAATTAAACACAACACATCAGAAGTCTTGGATTTAAATTACTATTACAAACCAAATGTTCAAAATACATAAATAATATACGGACGGATCGTAATAGAAGATCCACAAGCGGATCATAAATTGTACAAAAGAAAGAATGTAAAACAGACTTTGGGCAGATCTAGATTTGCAAGATCCTCTTATCACTACCGAGCACTTCCAGCCTATTTTCGTATTGTACCTGTAAGCTTAGTCTTTTGAAAATACATCAACTTTCGCTGGTAAATACACCCAACTGACTCATTTTGAAAACATTTAAAAATATGTTTTTAGTGCGTATCATCACAAAATCTTTTATAACTTGGGAAAGTTGACGTTGCAACCTTGTTAACAGATTCACATGTTTGTCTATACATACAGGGCCCAGTGGGAAAACCGAGACATGATTAACTACCACCACTTACAAACTCACAAAGGAGTTATCCCCAACGACGTGGGTAGTTGCATTTGAGTGTCTGTCGGGTGTATGCCTACACCCCACGCTAAGGTCGTGGGCATTATCTAATGTAATGAGCCGAGGATATCCAGGACACGGTAGTTAACCACCGATGTTTAAGTTATCAAACAAAACTGATTAAAACAAAATATGCGCATTTACAAGTCAAAATCCGGCATTCAATTGATCCCATTTCCGAGCAAGCGGTAATAGTTTACCGTAACCCAAGCCCGTATAGGGGAAATAAGTCGAGAGTATTTACCTAAGCTAGTCTTCATTTAAACGCAAGATTTTTAATAACTCAGCCATACACAAAAGCCCTAAGTGTAGATAGCATTTACCGGAATGTCTCTAGTCTGGATTATGGAATAAGCTAACCAATTAAATACTAACGGTCTTTTTTTAAGTCATAGACTTAGACCGATTAGCGTACATGATCAAAACGTATAACGCTAGATTAAACGATGATCGGATAGAATGTAGTTTAATCCCAACAAGTACTTTGACTTGTGTTATATGGATAAACAATAAACATTCTGGATTTTGAGATTTAAATGACAAGGTTAGACCCGTTTCGATTAATTTTCGTAAACTAGTTACATATGCTTAACAGTACGCATATCAGCGATATTGGGTAACCAGATAAGTCATGGACAAGTTCTATATGTCATTATATTTTAAATAAGTTGTAACATCAGTAGGATATCAACTTATATGCCTGTTAAGGTTTTAAATAAACTATTCCTCATATGGGCATTTTGGTAATTTCGTACCTTATAAAAGGAACTTGAATATAATTAATGTTATAACCATAAGTATTTTGGAAAAATAACTTATTTATGATATAATATTAGTAGGATATTAATTATATGTGTAATTTATCTTTTATGACCAAACTATGCACCAAAGTGGCATTTTGGTCATTTTACACATAGTTTATAAATTATTTGGGATTCTGAGTTTATATCTTGTACCTACTGTAAAAATAATTTATATAAGTTTTGAAATCAGTAGGTAACAAGTGTTGGTTGATAAATATGGTTTGAAACCATACTATGCGCCGAAATGGCGCTTATGTCGTAAAATGACGATTTATGAGATGTTTTATGAAAACTGATGTTAAAGTACAGTTAGCATGTCTTAGATATGTTATTTAGTATAACATATCAGTAGGTAAAAGATTTACTTTGGAAAGATGTGATTAAAATCAGTTTATAAGCCACAAGGGATTTATCGTTATTTATCGACATAATACGAGGACTTGTTTATAAACTCAGTTTATAATCTGGTTTGACATCCCAAATAATCCTACTTATAATATTACATCAGTAGGAAACTTATTTCCAAGTTCATTATCATTTAAACCTCTTTTATGCAAAAAGGGCATTTTAGTCAAAATGGCATAATTACGGAACTTGCGCATAAACTCAGATTCTGATTATGATCATGTAATATAACCTCAGAGGGTTATGCTACATTATATTACGATCATAATGCAACTTTAGACCAGTAGCTAACTAATCTAAATCGGTTCAGAATCAAAAGTCAAAGCAGAAGTCAAACTTCACGACTTTCGGTTGCGAACCGACCCTAGAACTGAAAATGACGAGCCGAACATGTCTTTACATGTTCTAATAATTATTACCAACTTGTTTGAGTGTCAAAACATATTTCATAACATATATAAGCTCATTTTATAACATTTCCGAAAAATGGCCTGTTTGACTTTTTAATACAATAACTTTGACCCGTCAATTGATCTAGCAAACGTGATCTTCAGGAGGTGCCCTTTGTAGCGACTAACACATACCTTATTATAATCACTTAGCCATGTTTGTTACGAACAATGGCTGGAGCATAATGGTCCGAAAGTCAAGGCGTTTTCTGTAAAACGCTTGACTTTTGGCTATAAAAGCCTATAAACGAAAATGCAAGAGCAAGGAACACTTACAAGTGGTTCGTAGTATGCAATAAAACTTAGTTGGATGCTACTTTCAGTTAGGAACTTCCAGAGGAGGGAGATATAGTTGTGAATGAGAAATGTGCAAGTTCAAATGGTGAACCTTGACACCTATTTATAGTCGGAGAGCTTGAAGGAGGTGATGCCAGGTGTTAAGGGGTGTAAGAGGAAGCTTACAAGTGTCCTAAAACATGGCATAGCATTTTGGAAAGCCATGGTTTCGAATTAATGGTTTTTTGGCAACATGTGTGGAGGCCAAGGCAAAATTCTGCAGACATAGCCCTCTGGCGGGCCACGAGAGGCACAGGCCTGGCCTCTCGCGCCCCGCGAGCGCCCTAGGCCACTTTCAAGTTTTGACACTTTTAGCCCCTTAACCTATAAAACCTTCTAAAACACCTTTTTAACATATTTAACGCTCCGTAACCAATATTTGGCGTACCTGGGAGTATGCCCGGACATTGTCGAGCTTTCGGTTCGTTAAAAGGTCGCTCAGAGGTATAAATTAACATGTTGACACTTTTAACCCCTCCATTATCCAACTTTCACATATTTATGGATTTAAATTCCTCTCGTCCAACAAATGGGACATATGAGAGTTATGACTTCGTAAAGGATCACTCAGAGGCCTACTATAAGCATGTTGACTCTGATGTCACTCAGAGGCTGGGTGTTGACATATCAGTCACTCAGAGGCCAATTTTAAGCATGTTGACATATCAGTCACTCAGAAGCTAATGATTAAGCATGTTGACATATCAATCACTCAGAGGCTATTATTTTAAGCATGTTGACATATCAGTCACTCAGAGGCTTACGTTTATACATGTTGACATCAGCCAATCACTCAGAGGTTCAGTTTGAGCATGTTGACACCTTTAGTCCCTATTAGTCTTTAATATACTAAATTAAAAATACAACACGTGTCACTATACTATTGGACACGATTTTTACGTGGTGTTACATGTACTATACACATAATTTCCCTAATATATAAGATTGTCGTAACAATCTCAAAAATAATTTTCATATTTTAGTGAACCCAAAATCCTTAGTAAAAGGTTTAGCAACAATCTCACGTTAAATCTGCTTAAGATTGTAGGACATGAGTCACAATATTGATAAAGACACTCCACTACATTGGAATCTATATAATATAGAGAAAAAATATAGAAAGTAAAGTAAACTTCTATATATGAAAGCTCGTATTTAACTCTATATATATTTTTTGTCAATGTGTAAGAAAGCGAAAAAAAACAATATAAGTATTCACATTGGAGCCTTCATATCCATTTATATAATTTAACTAAAAAACAAATCTTTCTCTACATTTTGTTTATTTTTTAAAAACCTCCCACGTCCAATACTCTTCTCTATTTACTCATAAATACTTATTTTATTATTTTTTCTGTTTGCTACACACTCACATTAAAAATATAAAGATTTAAATATGAGCCTCTATATATAGAACTGTATTTTAGTTTCAATATAATTTTCTATATTATAAATATTCAAATGTACGGGTGTTTTTTTTTTGTTTCCTCCATTTTTTCTATATCTTATGTAGAATATACTATAATAGAGGTTTTATTGTGAATGGTCTAAGTATCTATGAGTTAAATAGAAATAGAGTGTTTGATAAAGAATTTTTAAAATTTCAAAAAAAAAATTATCTTTTTAATTAAATTATGTAGAAGCAGATGAATATTGAAATCTGAATACTTTTAAATTTTCATTATAAATATTACAAGTGTTTATGAAATGCTTTTCAAATTAAATGTCACCAATACATATCAACTTAGACTCTTATCCCTCATAGTCTCATACATTAGCTGTGACCATTATTTTTTATCTACACATAACATTCACTAAAATTATATTCTAACCAACAAGTGTATCTAATATATTTAATACACGAGTTGTGATGAAGTGAATCTAAACAATGTTGAGTTAACAAGGCTTATTATAAAGAAATTATGTTTTTTAAAGTAAGTATAAAAAGAAATAAAAAATATTCTTGCCATCTAAAAAACCACAACACTTTTCTCTTTTCCAATTAACCTTTTTTGGTTTTATTCCAGTTTTAGAAGAATAAAAAAGGTCAAATTAAGTTGATAATTTATTTACTTGGAGAATCTTGGTAATAAAATTAAAAAAAATATATATAAAAAATTTGTGAATATCTCTCTGCCACCTAATTGGTCAAACTTGGAAAAGTTTCGTTCACATGCCATGCCCATGCCTTTATATTTTATGATTTGGTCAAAGCCCATCTATCACATGGAGTGTTGGGCTACTAATTTGGACAAAGCCCAAGGTATTTAATAACAATGAATAGTTACTATATTGAAAGTAGAGATGGGCATAAAAACCGGTTCCGAACCCGAACCGGTAGAACCGAACTGGAACCGGTTCCAGTTCCTACCCGACATTAAGTAGAACCGGTTCCGGGTTCAAAATACCCGTTGGTTCCAACCCGGTTCCACAATTTTACCATTTGAATCGGGTAGTAACCGGTTCCTACCCGTACCCGGTTCCTACCCGTACCCGGTTTCACTAGTACCCGGTTCCATCAGTACCCGAAAATGCAGTTCTAGAAGGAACCGGTTATACCGTTAAAATGTTACCTTTGGAACCGGTTATAGCCGAAAAAGTGGAGACTAACGATAGAAAGAAACACAAAAATAACAAACACAATAGAAAGAAACATTACACAAACTTTATTAAAACACCAAACCAAACGGGTTACATCAAACATTTGAAGAACCGGTGCCGGAACCTTCTCCCGTCTCATTTTTCTTTGCCTTCGTCACTGGGCAATGCCGCTCAGTGTGTTTCTTAAGGGTTGAGTTGGCTGCGGCCTTCATAAATTTTCCGCAAGCTTTGCATCTAGCCATCTCGTGGCTGTCGGACATTAAACAGAGATCAAAATTCTTCCATATAGCTGGGTTTCTTTTCGTCTCTAAGACAGTAACAACTTGTTCGTTGCTTGCCATAGGTATTTTGCAAGATTTTTGAGAAGATGATTGAGTTTGTAAGGTGATGATGGTGAGTTTGTAAGTTGAAATGGTAAGTAGGGAGGGGTTTATATAAAAAAACCGATTTCGACGAACAGGAACCGGTTCCCAACGGTAACTTTTTTTAATCAGGAACCGGTTCTACGGTAACATTTTTATCAGGAACCGGTTATAACGGTAACATTTTTATCAGGAACCGGTTCTGAACAGTAAAAGTCAGATTTTTCGACTGTCAGGAACCGGTTCTGAACAGTAAAAGTCAGGATTTACTGTTAGGAACCGGTTCTAAACAGTAAAAGTCAGATTTTCGACTGTCAGGAACCGGTTCTAAACAGTACAAAATCAGATTTTCGACTGTCAGGAACCGGTTCCACACAGGAACCGGTTCCACACCATACCCGGTTCCATAATACCCGTACCCGGTTCTACACGGTTCCATATTCTTGGGTGTGAACCCGGGTAGGAACTGGACCCGGTTCCACACCATACCCGGTTCCAATGACATCCGAGCAGAACCGGTTCCGGGTTGGAACCGGTTCCGGGTAATAATAAAACCCGATTATGCCCATCTCTAATTGAAAGGGCTTACAAGTTACAATAACTTAAAAAATAAAAATTGTATCTTCTTATAAAAACAAATTCACAAGAGAAAAGATAGCAATATTTCAACCAAATTGCACTAATAAATAACAAAAGTAGCCTAAATGAGATAACTACCCAGCTGACTTATATTAAAAAAAACATTTAACTTAACCGTGCTTTAAAAGGTGGAAAGAAAAAAACATTCGTTTGTGAGACCGTTGCTGGTAAAAATGTCATCAATATGATGGAGCTCATGTCGGAGAGGGAAGATCGCAAGAAATTTTTGCTAGAAAGATTTGGGTTAAAAGAATAAATGTGTTGCTGGCTAATATGACTCAAAGTTGTCATCTATCCCTACTAAACAAATTACAAAGCATTTATAAAATGTTCTAATATAGTGTTAACAAATATATATGTGTGTATATATATATATATATATATAAGAATATATTAATTATTATATATATAATTTATGAACTTCTTAGCTACAGTGATTTTTTTTTTTTTCATCTTTCTTTTTTCTTTTCTATTTTTTTGTTTATCTTTTTCTTTTTTAAGTTTTAATAGAACCTGGTGTTGTACACATAATAAAACGAACGGTCTAATACTGAACGAACAATGTTAGTATTGTTCTCTTTCGGTAAGTGTCAGTATCTTACTGAACCAAACCAATATTAAACAAAATCCTACATTAACATTATTTTTACTATTCTGTCTACATTTCTAGTAAAAATTAGGTTGTTCCGCCGCAGAACGTGAATATAACCCACTGGTTGCCATAAAATTGTCGTTCACCTTACTATTTTAGTATGTTTTGAGGATTGTGAAGTCTAGAATATTTTAAATGATTAAGGTTATCATATTAGCCCCCGGTTAAAACTATTACAAAACTCCAAGAAAACTTTAAATAACTGGTCAAAGGCACTAAGCCATTAACATCATCTATATAAAAATAGTAATAAATAATCTTTTATTAAACTTTGTATTTGTCCCTCGCAGATAGTTATTTAGTTCTGATAGTAATTTTACGTGGGTCGTAGTGTTTGGAACACTATCCTGTTATTACATAGGGCGTGTTTTAATACATGTTTACAAAATATATTTTGTATTAGTAAAATTATGTATTCGATAAACATGTAGCAATCTATTATTCAAAGTTGCGTTTTCTCCATATGATAATACAAATATTTAAGATTTTATTGAGTTTTGTAATTCTTATTATTTGTTTTTAGATAATTGTTATCAAAACGCAACCCCAAATACCCGATAGTAATATGTACGTGGTGTTTCAGAATGTAGGGAGTAATTACTAATTAACATAAAAAAATATCGCTCTAGCTAATATTTCTCGCTACATCTATAATATGTAAAAACTTAATAAATATATAAAATATTTTTGATAATTATTATGGAAACCTTCATTATTACTCATTTACTTTACATGGATCAATAATAAAATAATATTATAAGATAATGTCTGAAAATAAAGTTTTCTTTTAATATATTTAACTAAAAGATATAATGTTTGATTTGATGTATATAGAATTTGCAAGCCAACATTACCATGCTACAAAATATGCAAAGATTGAAATTCCTCACAAAATATAACATTCTCTTTTAGATGATAAGAATGTGTTATGTCTTGAATGAATTAATGGTAATAAAATGTACATGCATTTGAACTAAGATAACCGTCTTTAATCTTCATGTTACAACTTGCAAGTACGACAACATGGGGGTATTGGTTGCTTGTTGCTTGCTTGCCTTTTCATCTAATTTAATTAAATATATTTAATAATAAGGTTAAAATAATAGTTACAACATCAGTGGCGGATCTAGGGGTAACATTTTAAAAGAAAGGGGTAACGGAATCGAAAAAACGTCAAATTTTTCTAAAATTTACACTACCGCCGGAGTGCCAAGGGGTAGCGGAAAGCTACCCCTAATTATGAGGTACATCCGCCCCTAACATGATATATATTCTGTGCATGGCGAAGCTTGATGTTTTCAACTGGAGTCGAAAACGTATATAGCCAAAAATTTCTATAGAACCGGGGGTCGAAAACTATATACCCAAAATTTCAATACGAAAACTACATATGTAACATTGTTGAGCGAAAAGCTCAAAGAGTCGCCCCCTTCTTAAGCTGGGCCCCTGATTGTGTGGTTGAGTAATTGAAATGGAAAAAAAAAACTTTGTGCTATAATGTTACTTTGGTGTAATTTAAAAAAAAAACTTTGTGCTATAATATTAGTTTGGTATAGCTTCATAGCCTTTTATACCAACCCTTTCATGAAAAAACATTTTTATGATCTTTGCCTTTTCTTAACTATAGAGTAATATATTAAGAGACTGTTGCACCACTTCTGGAGTAGCTGACACCTTTTCTCCGGTTTCACCCAGAGTATTAGAGTTATACACTTTCTTATATTTTAAAACTTCAAAAGTGCTCCTTTAACCGAAAAAAGTGATAACTTCATTATTTCATTTGAGCAAATTCGTAATATGTTAGGTAATCCTAATTCCCTTCGATGTTGGTAACACATTCTCACAAGTTACAACATATATTGGAGAGTGCATGTCGTTGTTTGAGACTGATATGAGGTTGTTAAATTGTACTTATATTAAAATACCCTTTTATTGAAAACTTTTTTAAAGTTTGATTCGAGTGTGTTAAATAGTTAAAATCTTTTTCTTGACATATCCAATTATATTTTCCAAACAAATTGGTGTTGTTATTAAACTAGTGGGATTTCTCAAGCTTCGCAGTGAGCTTTCGGTCAGTATCGGTTTGTTTCCTTACAGTATCAGCACGATTCTACACTCAGTCTGGCAACCGAAAGAAATATACTCAAGGGTATATCGACACATGTTTTACATCCATCGAAAATAAAAAGAAAATCGGTACCAATACCGATGTTGATTGGCTGCATTATATTCGACATTCAACCAAACATCATGTAGGAAAGGGCATTCACACGTTAGCGGAAAGTGAAAGTTACCATGACGAGGGACTTGCATAAAGAATATATGAGAGCCTCAAAAATTGTTTTTTAGAATGGCAAACTCACACGTCACCAAAACCTACTTTTAAGTCAAGATATTTATATTTCACCTAAGATTTGAACCATCATCGTTTAGTGAGGGACACATCTTTAACATGTTCATACCACACTGCCAAAGATGAAAGAGCTACACAACTCAAGAAAGGAAAGGTAAATTCTGACAATTTGTATCCTTCATTTAGATTTAAATATTCATTTAGAAAACAATTTAAGACTATATGGTGTAAGATAAAGTCTCTAGGGGCTTTATAACTTTATCAAGCCACATCATGTGTCATCACTAATTGTATAGGGTTGTACATGGGACTCCATTGTTAACTTGCTTACAATGGTATAAGACCCATAAAACCCATGTCATCATTACCCATTTTTTTATTTATTTTTTAATTAAAATTAAACAATAAATAAACTAAACATGTAAATATTAAAATTTAAACAATGCATCCTAGAAATAAGCCAAATAAAAAATGCCATACTCTTCTTTGTCTTCATCGTAATCGCCAGAACGGGTACTCCAAAGATATTCAACCAAATCCGCGTGTTTCCGTGTGACATATCTTCATTCGGACAACTTCCATATGGGCGTAGTTTAGTAGTTGGTTCGTCGATTGATAGGTGTCTTTGAAGTCGGCACATAAGGCTCTGCCCGTTTCTTCCAAGATCATAAAGATAATACACGTATACATTACATTTCTCTTTTTTTTCCTTATCACAAATATACTAGGGTTGGGAAACGATAGTCCATTGTTTCTTTAACAATCTAAATGCACTTTCTACATCTTTTTCTTGTCGACTCATGTTTCTTCTTGTAATACAACCATTTGATGTTATCCAGACATGATAGAGTTTTCACCAACGCAACCCACTCCAGATAAATACCATTGAAAAGATAATACCTATATTTGTACTCGACATCATTTGCATAAAATAATGAACTTGGTCCCCGTCTACAACATCATCGAACATATTTGATGGTTGTAAAACTTAGATATCATTGTTTGCACCGGCCATACCAAAGAACGCATGCCAAATCCATCAATCCTGAGATGCGACTACTTGTAGTATTAGGGTTGGACCATCATTATCACCACGATGGTGTTTCCCTTTCCAAGCAGTTGGGCAACAATCCCACGGCTAATGCGTACAATCTAGGCTACCTATCATCCCGGGAAATCCGTGTATTCGTTGGTGGGCTTCATATAAAATCGGGGTGTCGAAAACTATCGGATTCCTCAAGTATCACCTTCCGTAAAGGTTGATAACACATAATAATATATAAGTATTATACATTACAACAAAACAACTACTACTACTGCTACTATGCTGCTACTGCCTCTGCCTACTACCTACTACCTCTACCTGCTACTGCTGCTACTACTACTACTAATAATAATAATAATAATAATAATAATATTAATAATAATAATAATAATAATGACAACGACATTTACAATAATAATAACAATTATAACAATTGTAGTTAAAAAAACATTTATAACAACAATAATAAATAAAAATATTACCTTCATATAAATTTTTAAAAATCTTTACATACTCTTTCTAAAATTCGTAAATACTCATCCCATGCATAGTTGACGAATTGCGGCGGTCCATTTTTGCAAAGCAAATAATCCAAGTTTATGTCTTGCATCTTCTCTTTGTTTAAAAAAATTGTATACTCGTGTTCTAAATCACCTGAAATTAAAAAAAAAAGTCGACGACTCATGCAAAAATGGCATCAAAATTGTGAGTCATCATACAAAGGGTTTTGAGCAAAATAGTTATCTACCAAACGTTGATTAGCACCCAACTGATCTCGTTCAAGGGGTCCTTGTCTTGTACGTGGCTCGGGTGATTCCGCTTTGTCTCTTAAAAAGTTGAATCGTCTCTTTAGCGGCTTGGATAATCAAGTTGTTGAGCACTTCCACGTTTTCACGAGATGATCGAATGACAAGCTTGAAGACATTTTAGAAAACAATAGAGAGAATTGAAAGTGTTTGAGGGTTTAGAATGTTTTGTGAGTTGTGATTTGGTTGAAAGATTTGTGTACATAAATAAAGGAAATGATTTTTTTATTCATTTTATGACCATTACCATCGGTTATCATTCTCAAATTCACACGACATTCAAGCTTTGGCGCTTGCCAACTTCCGGTGAATGGGCTATAGCGCCCCTGGATGGCGAAACCAGGCTGCTGTGTGGAACATCATGTTGAATTAACATGAAACGCTACCCCACATCGTATAACCTAACAATCTATCATTAAATTAACTTGTAATATTTAAAATAGTGTAAAAGGGAGGCAACCGGAATTCTTAAACCATATAGAGAAGGTTTAAGACCCAACGACCTTTCATAGGGTGATTTACGCGATAAAACAAAAGTGGGAGTCTTGTTAGTAAAATTGGTTGTAATTAGAATACGTACAAACCACATAAATAAAGATACCCCTGAGACATACAGGGCCTAGCTACATTTAAAAGTTTCCTTTCAACTATTATAATATTGGGAACTATAGTGGAAGTTTGATGAGGAACACCATTTATTTTATATTTTATAGTATTTTAACAATCAAAGCTGTTGAGGTTTTCTATTGGCTTTGGTTAGCCCCTCCACTTTTAGAGTTGTCAATTTTAGTCTCTTCTTCGTTTTTATTAACCCTCCATTTTGTTTAATCGTATACGTTGAAACGTGCGTTTTCATATGGTTAACGCATCACATAACGATTGGAGTAATCCATTATATGATGTTTGTGATGTACACGCATCATAACATGCGCGGGTCTTATTACTAGTATATTTTAAGATGAAATGTCTGGTAGCTTTTATGTCCACACCCTCATCTTTTAAACTTTGTCACCACCACCCCTCTACTATGAATTTCCACAACTACACCCTCATCTTTCAAACTTTGCCAGCACCACACCTCTACTTTGCTTTTCCACCGTCACCCCCTTAGCTTTTATATATTTATGCCACCACCCATCTACTTTTACATACCCACCACCACCCTCTCATCTTTAACACATTTTTGCCACCACCCTCTACTTTTACACTTTACCTTTTTTAGCCTTCCACCTTAACGCTTTTCCGCCACCACACCCCACCCTTAACTTTTACACATTTCCCACTACCCCTCTACTTTTATACTTTCCGTTTTCACCTCTTGCACAGTTACTCCATTTTTACACTCGCTCAACTTCAAAAAATTGCAACTTTGACCCATAGACTACTACTCCTACTTTTGCAAATGCCCAATGCATTGTGTGTTTATGAAATGTTTTAGACATTATGTTTTACATTTTGTGTTACCTTTGTGTTTTACACTTTTTTGTAATTGTTTTTTACGCATTGTGTTTCACAGTTTTTTTTAATTTTCTTTACACATGTTTTATGAATCTTATCTTGTCTTACTACAAGTTTTCACCCGCCAACGCACGGAGCGCAAAATGCTAGTTTTCATTTAATAAGAGATTCTAATTTTTATAATTAATAGTTTTTTTCAATTATATAATCTATATACTTTTACTCTTTGAGTTTTATATATAAAAAAATCAATATAATCAAACACTTATCTTTAGATTTTAAAGCATACTATCCCACATCGCCTTAGGCTTGTGACTTTGAAGGATCCCACAAATTCAAGTGAATCAAGTCACATAGTCCTGTAGTCTATCATCATTTATGCTATCATGTGTTCTTGAGTTTCATAACGAAAGAAAAAAAGGATTTGTTGAGATGAAAAAACAAAAGTTGTGTTTCAAAGTTCTTTTAAGAAAAGAAATAGAGTGAAATAAAAGGAAAACTTATATTATTTTTCTTTATTTTAAATCCTTCAAAATTAGAGAGATTTGAAAGGAAGAGATTATTAATATATAGTATCTTAACTTTTCTTTTCATTTCCTTCAAATTCAGAAACACAATAGTTGATTAAATATTTTTTTTCTACTTTATTTCTTTTCTCTCCTTAATAACATAGGAACACAACTTTATTTTTGTTACCAAAGTTGACATTATACTTGGTAACAACCAACAAATCAAATGTAACTATTATTATTCTTATTTTTGTGATTTTAGTATTAGTTCCATTTGAATGACCTACAATGGATTCAAGTTAGATACAATCTAACACAAATATATAACAAAAAATTTTTAAGACACAAACCTAAACTATCAACATTTATACATCCAACCCTTTCACTATCAACATTTATACATCCAACCCTTTCACTTGTATTCTAAGAGCATTCACAACATTGGACATGATCCAAAATCTAAACGTGTCACATCAACATGCTACATCATTCTAAACCCTAACCATTCTCAATTCACTTTTTTCTCCGATAATAAACCATTCCAAACATTCACCTTATTACCTGCTGACGTGCTTAGAAAGTAACAATAAGATTGAAACACACACACAAGTTTTAAAGTAAAAACTAAAAAAATACTATCTATGCACGTTCTAGACAAGCATACCTATCAGAATATAATCTAGTAAGGTAATACCCAAGTATCAATCATAGGATACGAAATCTATTAATAACAATTTTTTAACATCTAACCTATGTTATTTTTATATAATGAAAATAGTAACCAAAATAATGAGAATTAAGTTTATGAATCAAATATAAGAAAGATAACTAGTTAGGAGGTGAATCCTCTTAATACTTTTGCAAAGTCTTTTGAGTATGGATTTTTGAAAAACTCATCATAGTAAACAATATTAATAAGGTGTGTGGTTTTTAAAAAAAACATTACCTACCAGCATGACCATATGTCCCCGAATAACCAAGTTACAAACATACCTAACAATCCGGTTTAAGTAACTAAGTAATTTACCATATCCTTTGTGATTTAGAGCTTCTTATATTGTTTTAGAAATATAGATGAATGAATCGAATGAATGACTTAAGCCAACAATAATTAATTTCCAAACTCTTTTGATCGGATTCTTCTCATAGGTGACCCATATGAATTACCAACCCTTGAACACATTGCCTACTAAGTAATAAACCCTATACTAACGATTGATGCATAGCCTAAAGATAGATAAAACAGATCTAACATGCATAACCTCATATAAAGACTTAGATTACCCACATAAACTCATCCAAAGATTAATACACAACATATATATTAACACAATCACAAATTCATTAGCAAAACATTACTAAACCCGCAACTTTCAGAAATAAAATCATGCAACATCACATAGTATCAAGATTCATCCTAACTGGCCTATAAGGTGATTAGCTACTCACATAAATAACTAAAACATAAGAATTCATTGAATACATAGTCAGATCTAATAAAATGGAAATAAGAAGGTTCTAACTCAGTAAGAATCGATATCAGGATCTCCTGTATGCAATTCCTTCTTAAATCCTCCTCTCGTGAATCTTCTCTTGAATCTCTTCTCTTGTAAAAGCACCTTTTCGCTTTTCATGACTTCTAAGTTCGCAACTTGGGGTTTTCTTGACATCGCTTTCTATTTATACGATCCAAGTGTAATCTGGATCGAGTATGACCCGTACTCTTCTCTCGGGTACTGCCCATAACTTTACATGTCATCACTGGCCCACTATGGTTCAGACTTGTAAGGCGGTGTAGCCCTAATCAAAGCCTGACGACTCGTAGTTCTTCATAACATACGACACATACCGTCTTCAAAATGGCTAATCTTCTAAGCTCTTCAGTTAAGCTATTAATCCAACATGGAAATCCAACATTTCAGCTAGGAACATGCAAAACACTAAGAAACGATTATTTAATCTATTTGAAGTGAAATTTTCACTAAACATCTATAAAGTAGGGGTTTAATTAGACTTTAAAAGCATGTAGTCTTTCAGACACATCAAATATCCCCACACTTGAATATTGCTTGTCCCTAAGCAATCATTTAAATAACAATTCAACTTTACCATTTGCATAAAAAAAACTCTCAACAAAGACCAATGTTATTTTCAAATCACAAATTCCAGCCAAATTCCCAATACTAACAAAGGCAAGAGATTGACATTCTCCACAAGTCCTTTAGATGCTACATTTTAAAAACAAAAAAAAAATATAGCTTTGATCAGTCCACTCTTATTGAATGCCTACACCGCACATACCTCTCATAATATACACTCATCTCGACTATTTTCAGAAGTTAGCAAAGAATGTGCCAGTACCTACTAATCAACTTCACAACTTAGTTATAACTATTATCCTTATAAACTTGTATAGAAATCAACAACCTATATCAACATAATTCTAAAGAGATCATAAGGAATTTTTATTGGTGTTTTGGGAATAAACAAATGAAATAGGGTAACAAAGGCTAATCAACACTATTATTCAACTTTTTCATTCACAACTCTTCACCTTGTCAATTCTTCAACTTTTCTTCTTCTTCTTTTTAACATCTTTTCATCACATTGGGATCTTTGATCCCCGCACTAACTTTTTCATACTATTTTTCTCTTTTACTTTTTCAATTGCCATCATTTCTTCACATTTAGTTGAATCACACTATCAAGGGTAATCAAACAAAAACAGTCTAACAAACAGTATACTTTGGTGAAAATAATAGGTAAACAAATGAAACAGGTTTAGGTTTAATAGGGCTTCTAATAGTATATCATAAGGTAGGAGAATCAAACAAAAATAGGTAAACAAGGGCTTAAAATTACTATATTAAAAATGTCAATATCAAAATGATGTCGATTAGTGCAATGCTTCGTATTTTCTATACTTTCCCTATTTAGAAGGTTGTAATCGTATTTCTATTTTTGGAATTTGTAATCGTATTTACTCGTTATTCACTTTCAAGCTTGTAATCCAGACTTCGATCATAATGAAATTCATCTTTTATACTTAAACTTGTTATACTTATACTTGTACTTATACACAATCAATCTTTGGATACATGTTTTGTGCAAAGTGAGGCTTATTACACACTTGATTCTCAATTATACGTAAACTGTGCATACTTTATACTCATACGACATCTTATTACACGTTAAATATCTAGACTATGGGCTAAATTACAAGTAAGTGGCATAACATGATAAATATTACGAAGTTTGGGGGCCAAATTATGAAACAACAAACTTTCGGAGGAAAAAAAGGCTTCTCACGGCCCGCCAGCCAATCTTCTCGAGGTGGCGAGAATGCTGAATCCGCATCGAGTGTTTGATGCTCATGGGTTGGCCACTTTTCACTCACCTCTTCTTCACCCAATCACCATACAACTTTATTTAACCTCAAACCCTAATCCACCATTACAAAACCAAACCTCCTAGACCCCTCACTTATCTCAACACTCTCATAATCTTCTCTAATTGTTGAAAGTCATAGTTTGGGCAGATTATACTCAAGCACAAAAGTGAGCTTGTACCTCACTTTTCTTCAACTTTTTTCACTTCTTCTTCTTCTTGAAAGCTTGGAACACCTCTAGGAGTGTTTTCACAAGTTTACCATGGTAAACTAAGGTAGAACATCACCATTTTGAGGTCCAAACTTTCTATTTTGGAAGAACTTTTACTTACATCTTTATGAACTTGTATAAACCTATACAATCTTACACCTATCTTGCTTCTAGTGAAGCCTATGACTAAGGAGCTTGTGTGTGGTGGATTGTCATGAGTTTAGAGGTGCAAACACCCTCTAAACTTTCTGTTTTGATAAGGTTCCAAGCAACCTCAAGTGTGTAACCATCCAAGCTCACCATTGTTCATATGGTGAGTCTTGTATTTGTCTAAATGTGTGAACCAAGCTTGGGCTCTCCAAACTTATCCACTACCTCACCTGCTTACTTGTTTATGCTCATCTAAGTAGCTTCCAAGACCCAAAGTAAGTTAACAACGCCTTACCTCCAACATTTGCCATGTTGGGTATGACATGCCCAAGTTATTCTTATTTGGCTACTTAGTATCTCAGTAGGTTAGATATTTTTATTCTTTATTATCATTCATGACCAACCGGTTTATCAACTATATTGATAAACTTGTGCTTTGGTGAATCACACAAAGAGGTTTAATGGATGGAAATCATCTACCTCTATGCTTGATTTACATGATAATACATGATGGACAATCTTAACTTATATTACTAATATATAATATATACATATAAACCTAACTTTTGATACTAACCGAATTGTGGTTAGATGTCAAGAGCTTAGGTTAGATTATCTTAGTTTCTAGACTTCTCGTTTGTGATTCTAATGGGCAACTAGGACATGAAAACATAGTGTCCAAACAAGTATCTAGAACAATCTTATTTTCGGTACACTTATACTCCTTTGTATTAACTCCGAATCCAAACTTCCTACGAATTCCATATACTCATACACCTTTGTTCCCCTAATGTAGGGTAACTTTAGTGCTCCACCCTCAACGACTCATCAACTCATGTTATTTTGGAAAGCTTTGCAAACCGTGAGTATACTCGATCCCATTTACCGTTTTACACACTTTGGGTGAAAATGTACACTTTATACAATTCACTAATCACGACTAAACTTGGTTACAAACATACTCCATTCGTTAAAAACATGATACTTGTATTATTCTTGATATCACATGCTATATTTTATATTTGTGTTCTATATGCTCATTAACTTTGCAAGCCTACCTTAACAATTATAGCATTATAGGATTAACGCACCGCCCGTATTCTTGTGGTATTGTTAAGTAAACTATTTTAGAACCTTGTCGTTTTGGTCACAATGGTATGCCCGATTGCGGTACACTTTGGTTTCACTTATGGTTAACACATGCTAGTATGATAACGAACACTGTATGCAATTTACAATGTTGGATATGAGACAACTTTTATTCACAATTATGCTATGTATTCAAACTTGTATTTCACCAACTTTTGTTGATCTTTATTTTAATACATTATGTAGGAAACTAGATGATGACGAATGAAGAAACAATATTTAGGGTGGACTAGATACACACCTAGACTTTAATTTATGTATTTTGCCATGCTGTTACATTTACTTGCAACATGTTGTACTTTCGTTTCGAACAATGTAATTTCCCATTTTAGTATGAAATGAATCTGAGTTATCTAAATATTGTCACAATTAGTCGTTAGGAAGTCTCTTGAAATCTCGTTTTCGTCTCACTCCGAGTTTAGTAATAAAATTCATTCGGTTTCTTGGATTACCATAACTTTCATTTATATCTAACATCGTGGTATTTTTTTCACAAAAAGAAGTAACGTTTTCCAACATCGCATCAAACTTGTTTTGTCTTTGAGCATTCAATGCTAGTTTTGGTAGGAGTGCGGTTGGACTGCTAGAGGGCGGAGAAGGATAGAGTCGAAGGAGTGGAGGATGTTAGTGGTTGGTGTTGGTCGATGTGTTCTTTTTTGCCCGATCAAAAATCAAGTCAACAAGTTTTTAGGCTTTAATCTTTCATTTTAATTGGGTTTTAATTAGTGTTGGGCTTTTAATAAACTTTGAGAGGGTGAGTGTGTTGGGCTTTTGGCTTTTAAATATTGAGAGGTAGCATAATATAATTTCAAGGGCAGTGTAATACATAAACGTTACAAAAATACACTTCATCAAAAAATTTAGGGTAGTGGGGGCTACCCCTGCCCTAATGATACGTATGCCACTAGTTATCGTGTGGTGCGTTATGCGGTGGTTGGTTCATTCCATTACAGTACCTACAAAATAACAGCATTCGGTATAGCAATTAACACGTGTTTCACATCGATTGAAAAAAGTAAAAAATGAATATCACCGATATTGATGGGACGATATGGGTTTCGGTTCGTCACAATACTTGTACGAAACTGACACTTGATATAACCTACAATAGTAGAAAAATAATCTATTACGAATACAACTCTATTTTCAACATAATATATAAGCATGCCACAAATGTAATTATTCATAGTTATAATACAATAAATAATTACAATATCGGTACGATAACGACACTCGGTAGTCGGTATAGCAATCAACATGTGTTTTACATCGGTCAAAAAAAAGAAAAAGAATACCATTGATGTTCGGTTCGGCATGGTATCGGTATAGATGTCACACCCGAACTAGCAGCGAAAACCAAAAGGGATGCAACAGACACATGTGGAAAGCACAGTGTTTATAAAGATACTAATTTAAAAATTCAACTGCACATCATGTTACATAGTTGTTTACACACTACGAGTATGTTATAAATACAAGTTCCAGCTAACAACTTTATTCTTATATCTTGTATGATTCTATGTACGTAATTATCTAAAAAGGAACGGTCAGTTACAAATAGTTTGTGAGTTTCATAGGTTTTGTTGGCCGTTATGCACAAGTACAAAAATATACTTTTGCACATGTGATGTAATTATATCAAGTTTACAAGGGAAGCCTTGACGTGTACCCAAATCACCGTGGCCAACACCAACCACAACAAACGATATAGTACCCCATGTAGCTATGACTAACAAAACATAGCCTGTACAGTGAATATGTGCAACCACGTTTTCTCGAGTTGTACATAGTAGTGACGAAGTAGCCTGTGGTTTAGGCTCGTCAGGCCAAATAGTACTATCCACAATATTCATGGGCCAAATATTTAATCACTTGTGTACGTAGGGATTTTTGGTGTGATAGAGAACAAACTCAGATAATTCACATCAAAACAATGTTCATGTGCGTATGCGTACGAAACATGCTTCCCCTCCCCCCCAAAAAAACGTTTAATAAAAAACGTACAAAAAGGAGACATGAAACTCACCTCATAAACTGCGCTCATGATATGCAATTAACAGTATAGTGCTTTGATCAAAATGCTAATTGGTCCTAGTATTAGTATTATACAGTTAATTACCGAAACAACTTTCGAATCGGTAATTCTTATATACTAAGCTCGGAAGTGAATATTCATATGAGAATCGGCTAATAGCCACAAAGTATGGCGTTGGTTAATATCTTAGTTTCAAAATTAGATTTGGCTTCCTTTCATCGTTATCCGCGCCAATTACGGTTGTTCGTTATAAGAGTTAGGATAATGGCATGATCACATACAATGTAAAAACTCATTGACTAATATCAAATGATTTGATTTATAAATAAAGTTTGGGCGTTAGAACAACCATATTCGCCCAAACGACAGTTTCAATTCTTGCAGTTTGGGAATTCGCCAAACAAGTGTACAAATCAGACTTCCCAATATCGCTAATTAGTCATTAAAACGCTTAAAAGTTCTGCACATTTGTTAAATTTGACGGTTTATGTTAAAAATAGTGTTTTTAACGCGTAATTATCATAACTACACGTTTGAAGTTTTATTAAATTAAAAAAATATATAAATAATCCTACTAATATAAGAATTTTAGTAAAATTGTTTTTGGAAAATATTAATTTATTTAATAAATTTAATAATTTAGTTTTAAAAATCTGATTAACCGTTAATTTGACGATTTATACCATTCGTCTTCAATTAATTCAAAAATTTTCGTTGAATGGTCAAAATAAGCTCAAATAATTCCTATAAAATTTTTGAAGCCAACCGAGCTTCCCAAACAGGGTTTCGCAATTTTTAAAACCATATCTAGGGCTAACCAACCAATGAACCCATAATTTTTTGTGGATTGTTCTCATTCCAACTAAATACTCTCTGCAAAATTTGCGGATTTATTGAATTCGTTTGCTAATTTTCCCGAATTAATGCTATTAAATACCAATAAATTCACCAAAACTTCTCAAATTTTGCATACAATACCCACGCCACAGTTCATGCTAAAACAAAGTCTAGTGCCCTTATATTTCGTTTTCGGGTGTTATACCTTCCGTTTCTTGCGAGTTTGCACAATTTCTACACTTCCGGATCCTTTGTAAGGCTAGGTACCACACCTATAGACCATGTTCAAGACAAACATGCATATAACATCACATTTCAAGCCTTAGAAATTATATTTTTTGGTTAGGGTTCTAAATACGCTTTTATTGCTGAATGTTTGTGTTTTTTATCCATAATCCGAAGTTTTTCACCATTAAACATCATGAACCATCTAATTAGACATAATAATCGTTTAAACAACCCTTTGGCCAAAAGATTAGGTGTTTATGGATCAAAACACTTTCCTTTTTGTTAAAAGACTTTTAACTTAAAAAAGGCCTCAAAATCACTTAGAAAAGGCTTACATATCTTTGTTTCTTGCTTGGAAAGGGTTAAGTTATGTTTGAGCAGAAAATGGTTTGCATAAGGTTTGTGGCATATAAGGAAAGAAAAAGGAAGGTGTGTGTGTGGTGCTTGTTTGGCCAATCGGCACAAGGGAGGGGGACAAATGTCCCCTTTGACCTTTGACTTTCACATCTCATCTTTTTGGATAGTTTTAAGCAGATTTTTAGGTTTGTGGATAAATATCGGGTAACGCTCCCTTGGTTCGATAAATGGTCACGAAACAAGCGGTTTTCGTGTTGTTTTTGTGTTTAAAAAAATTGTCATACGTTAATAAAAATCTGAACGCTTTCACGTTTATACTTAAATATCTTAGATTAACGTTTTACAAGTCTTTTTAGGCTTGGCGAATGATGCAATGCATGTTTGGATGATACACTACGTGTTAAAATTAAAGGTGTTCCTTTAACCAGAAACTACTTTGTTCAACATGTATGCTAGGAGTTAAGGCCTCGGTGTCCTATGTTATTGACTAAAGATCATGTTTACGCTAATTTGTATCCCTAAAATCGTTTACAGCACGTACGGTTTTGTTTCGCTAGTCGTGTAAACATAGCATTTCGATTTAAGATTTACCTTGATTTTCACGAATATCACAATATAACCGATACTAAATATAGCTTACAATAGAAAAAAAAAATCCATTGCGAATACAACTTTGCTTTCAACGACGTTTATAAGCAGGCCAAAAATGAGAATTTTGATTGTTTTTAGACTATGATTGACTTTTAAACATATGATTGACTTTTAAACCAACTTTCCTATGGCTTTTAAATCACCATAACGTTTTCATATATTAATATTTTTATAAAAAAATCACACCATAAAAACAAACATTTTATTCTATTTAATTTGAATATAGTATCGCTATAGCATTTTATGTTATATTTTTAATTAATATGTTAAATGATTACTAGTGTATGTATTTCCAGTTACATTATAAAAGCACCCTTCTAGTAACCTTTAATATATAACCATGAGTAAATGGAATAAAATTATAGAAATGAACTATTAAGTCACAAGATGAAAAAGAATTAAAAAATGCAATAAATGAACTTCCGAAACAATTTCGTGAGAACCCGAAAGTTATCTTAAGGTCTTGTGGTATACTTTAACTCTTCTTAACTCCACCTAGGTACCATATCACTTACTTTTCTCCATTTCACTTCACCTCATATCAAAGAAATGGTTTAATCCCCTTAACTCCACCTTTGGATGTAAGAAAGGAAAACAAATTAAGACAATCACTTAACTTCCCGTTAACATGTTAACAAGCAATCTCTTCAACACCCCTTACCACAGGAAGAGAGTGATGTGCAATGTAGGTTAACATGCTATGTCACATTTAACACCCTAAATATTAAGGTACACCCAAAGGCCTAAGAAAATAATGTCCAAACACAAGATCATAATTAAGTCTTAACACTTCTTAATCTGCTATTCATGCAGATAAAATTTTACTTTGAAGATAATGCCTTGAATTCTTTTATATCTACTTAATAAGTATAAGTAAATCATTTTATTATAATATCTATCATTTAATATTTTAGTGGAGGATAATTTGAATAGAAAATCTAATTGAGAAGAAAATAAACAAAAGGTACAATTTTAAAATATTAAAAAAGTTTTTCTCTTATCTCATTTATTATTAGCTTTGACTTACTAATTGATCATAAAGACTATCATCCTCCACACTAATTGTTTTCTACACATATCAAAATTTATCCTACACATTCGGAATCTATTACACATATTGTCACACCCCGGATTTCCACAACCAATCCAAACACCGGTTGGCCCGGGTGGGGAATATCGTGACGTAAATTGATATCATCATAGTCAATTAAACACAGCACATCGGAAGTCTTGGATTTAAATTACTATTACAAACCAAATGTTCGAAATACAAAATAATATACAGGATCGTAATAGAAGATCCACAGTCGGATCATAAATTGTACAAAAGAAAGAATGTAAAACAGACTTGGGTAGATCTAGGATTTGCAAGATCCTCTTGTTACTTCCGAGCACTTCCAACCTATTTTCGTATTGTACCTGCAAGCTTAGTCTTTTTAAAATACGTCAGCTTTCGCTGGTAAATACGCCCAACTGACTCATTTTGAAAACATTTGAAAATATGTTTTAAGTGCGTATCAGCACAAAATCTTTTATAACTTAGGAAAGTTGACCGTCTAACCTTGTTAACAAATTCACATGTTTGTCCATACATACAGGGCCCGGCACAGAGACCGAGACATGATTAACGTACACACCACTTTGGACTCACGAAGGAGTCATTTCTTCCCAACCTTGTGGGTAATGCATTTGAGCGTCTATCGGGTGTATGCCTACACCCGCGCTAAGGTCGTGGCCATTATCTATTGTAATGATCCGAGGATACGCAGGACATGGTAGTTAACCCCCGATGTTTAAGTTATCAAACAAAACTGATTAAACAGGATATGCAGATTTACTAGCCACAATCCGGCATTCGATTGATCTCATTTCCGACCAAGCGGTAATAATTTACCGTAACCCAAGCCCGTATAGGGGAAATAACTCGAGAGTATTTACCTTATCTATTCTTAGTTTAACGCAAGATTTATTAACTCAGCCGTACACAAAAGTACTAAGTGCAATAGCATTTACCGGCGAGTCTCTAGTCTGGATTATGGCATAAGCTAACTAATTAAATACTAACGGTCTTATTTAAGTCGTAGACTTAGACCGACTAGCGTACTTGATCAAAACGTATAACGCTAGATTAAACGATGATTGGATAGAATGTAGTTTAATCCCAACAAGTACCTTGACTTGTGTAATATGGACAAACTATAAACATTCTGGATTTTGAGACTTAAATGACAAGGTTAGACCCGTTTTGGTTAATTTTCGTAAACTAGTTACATATGCTTAACCGTACGCATATCAGCGACACCAGGTAACCGGATAAGTCATCGACAAGTTCTATATGCCATTATATTTTAATAATAATACCAGTAGGATATCAACTTATGTGCCTGTAAAGGTTTTAAAATGAAACTATGCCTCATAAGGGCGTTTCGGTAATTTCATACCGTATAAAAGGAGCTTGAATATAATTTAATGTTATACCTATAAGTATTCTAGAAAAATAACTTATTTATGATATAATATCAGTAGGATATTAATTATATGTGTAATTTATCTTTTATAACCAAACTATGCACCGAAGGGGTATTTTGGTCATTTTACACATAGTTTATAAATTATTTGGGATTCTGAGTTTATATCATGTACCTACGGTAATTTAAAATAAGTTTAAAATCAGTAGGTAACAAGTCTTGGTTAATAAATATGGTTTAAAACCATACTATGCGCTAAAACGACGCTTATGTCGTAAAATGACGATTTGTGTGATGTTAATGAAACTTGATGTTAAGGTCAGGTTAACATGTCTTAGATATGTTATTTAATATAACATATCAGTAGGTAAAAGATTTACCTTAAAGAGATATAATTAAAACCGTTTTATAAGCCACAAGGATCTTATCGTCATTCATCGACATAATACAAGGACTTGTTTATAAACTCAGTTTATAATCTAGTTTGACATCTCAAATAAACCTACTTATAATATTACATCAATAGGAAACTCATTTTCAAGTTCATTATCATTAAAACCTCTTTTTATGCAAAAGGGTATTTTAGTCAAAATGACATAATTACGGAACTTGTGCATAAACTCAGATTTTGGATTATGATCATATAATATAACCTTAGAGGGTTATGCTACATTATATTACGATCATAATGCAACTTTAGATCAGTAGCTAACTAATCTATATCGGTTCAGAATCGAAAGTCAAAGCAGAAGTCAAACTTCGCGACTTTCGATTGCGAACCGACCCTAGAACTGAAATTGACGAACCGAACATGTTCTTACATGTCTAATAATTATTACCAACTTGTTTAAGTGTCAAAATAGGTTTCATAACATATATAAGATCAAATTATAACATTTCCGAAAAATGGCATGTTTGACTTTTTAATATAATAACTTTGACCCCTCAATTGGTCTAGCAAACGTGATCTTCAGGAGGTGCCCTTTATAGGGACTAACACATACCTTATTATAATCACTTAGCCATGTTCGTTATGAACAATGGCTGGACCATAATGGTCTTAAACGAAAGTCAAGGCGTTTTCCGTAAAACGCTTGACTTTTGGTTATAAAAGCCTATAAACGAAAATGCAAGAGCAAGGAACACTTACAAGTGGTTCCTTGTATGCAATAGAACTTAGTTGGATGCTACTTTCAGTTAGGAACTTCCAGAGGAGGGAGATAGAGTTGTGAATGAGAAAGGTGCAAGTTCAAATGGTGAACCTTGGCACCTATTTATAGTCGGAGAGCTTGAAGGAGGTGATGCCAGGTGTTAAGGGGTGTAAGAGGAAGCTTACAAGTGTCCTAAAACGTGGCATAGCATTTTGGAAAGCCATGGTTTCGAATCAAATGTTTTTGGCAATTTGTGTGGAGGCCAAGGCAATTTTCTGCAGACACAGGCCTCTCGCGCCCGCGAGAGGCACAAGCCTTGCCTCTCGCGCCCCGCGAGCGCCTTATGGCCAGTTTCAAAGTTTAACACTTTTAGCCCCTTAACTTATAAAACCTTCTAAAACACCTTTTTAGCACATTTAGCCCCCCGTAACCACTAATTTGGCATACCCGAGAGTATGCCCGGACATTGTCGAGCTTTCGGTTTGTTAAAAGGTCACTTAGAGGTATAAATTAACATGTTGACACTTTTAACACCTCCATTATCCAACTTTCACATTTTTATAGAATTAACCTCTCTCGTCCAACAAGTGGCACGCATGAGAGTTAGGACTTTGTAAAGGATCATTTAGAGGCTCATTATATGCATGTTGACATATCAGTCACTTAGAGGCCAAGTTTAAGCATGTTGACATATCAGTCACTCAAAGGCTAGGCATGTTGACATATCAGTCACTCAGAGGCTAAATTTTAGCATGTTGACACCTTTAGTCCCTATTAGTCTTTAATAGACTAAATTAAAATACAACACGTGTCACTATACTATTGGACACGATTTTACGAGGTGTTACATCCTCACCCCCTTAAAAGAAATCTCGTGCTCGAGATTTTATTCGAAAAGATGGTGGTACTTTTGTCGCATAGTGGACTCAACCTCCCATGTATACTCGTGACCTCTAAAGGCGTCCCACTTAACCTTTACTATAGGTATTAATTTCCTTCAGAGCTTCTTAATCTGTCGATCCTCGATCGAAATTGGTTTCTCAATAAACCTCAGGTTTTCATCTATTTGCACATCTTTGTGCGACATTGCTAGCGACTCATCGGCTAGACATTTCTTAAGGTTAGATATGTGGAATACATCATGAATTTCACTAAGCTCTTCTGGCAGCTTAAGCTTATAAGCTACAGTGCCGACACATTCGACTATCTCGAATGGTCCTATATATCTTGGGCTCAACTTGCCCTTCTTTCAAAATCTCATTACACCTTTCCAAGGTGATACTTTCAGCATGACTTTGTCCCCTACTTGGAACTTGAGAGGTTTACGCCTCTTGTCAGCATAGCTCTTCTGCCTATCACGGGCAACTTTAAGACGATCACAGATTTGCACAATCTTATTCGTGGTCTCTAGAACAATCTCAGGTCCTGATAGTTGCACTTCCCCCACTTCTTCCCAACACACGGGTGTGCGACACTTTCTCCCATATAAGGCCTTATAAGGAGCAGCCTTGATGCTTGTATGATAACTATTATTATAGGAGAATTCTATCAGGGGTAAATGGTTATCCCAACTTCCACCTAAATCAATCACACATGCTCTAATCATGTCTTCCAAAGTTTGAATAGTACGCTCACTTTGTCCATCCGTCTGCGGGTGGTAAGCCGTACTAAAGTTTAATCTTGTGCCTAAAGATTGTTGGAAACTTTTCCAAAAGTGAGAGGTATATCTAGTATCTCTGTCAGATACAATAGATACTGGCACACCGTGTAGGGACACAATATTGTCCACATATAACTTAGCCAATTTGTCTGGATTATACATTTCCTTAATTGGCAAGAAATGCGCTGACTTAGTCAGCCTATATACAATGACCCAAATCGTGTCATTACCATGTATGGTCTTAGGTAACTTGGTGATCAAGTCCATAGTTACAATTTCTCATTTCCATGTGGGAATTTCCAATTGTTGTATAAGTCCTGACGGCTTCTGATGTTCGGCCTTAACTTGCGAACACGTCAGACACTTAGCTACATAAGTGGCTATGGCTTTCTTCAAACCCATCCACCAATAATTCTTTTTCAGATCCTGATACATCTTGTCACCTCCTGGGTGAACTGAGTTTCTCGTGTTATGTTCTTCCTGGAGGATTAGATCTCTAAGTCCTCCAAAGATTGGAACCCAAATTCTTCCATTGAATCTAAGGATTCCATCCTTTCTAGACGCTAACTGATCAACAGTTCCACCCAATCCCTCAATATTAGCCTCTAATAGGGCTTGCTTTTGCGCATCTAATAGCTTCTGATTCAAGTTATTTCTGAGCTCAATTCTCTTTGCGTTAATCCTAATGGGTTTAATCCTTTCTTTGCGACTTAAGCTATCAGCAACGACATTTGCCTTGCCGGGATGGTAGCGAATTTCGCAATCATAATCATTAAGTGTTTCCATCCAACGACGTTGTCGCACGTTCAACTCTTTATGATTGCACAGATGTTGGAGGCTCTTATGGTCAGTGTATATAATACACGTTGTGCCATACAAGTACTGTCTCCATAGCTTTAGTGCAAATACAACGGCACCCAATTCCAAATCATGGGTGGTGTAATTTCTCTCGTGCACCTTTAATTGTCGTGATGCATAAGCAATTACTTTGCCTTTTTGCATTAGCAAACAGCCCATGCCAGTGTGCGAAGCATCACAATAAACTACAAAATCCTCAATACCCTCAGGTAGAGATAACACAGGAGCATTGCTCAACTTGTGTTTTAGAATCTCAAAGGATTCTTGTTGTTTCGGACCCCAAACAAACTTAATATTCTTATGGGTTAAGCTAGTCAAAGGAGTGGCTATCCTTGAAAAGTTCTCAATGAACCTCCTATAGTAACCAACCAATCATAGGAAACTACAAATCTCCGATGGGGTTTTAGGTACTTCCCAATTTCACTATGGCTTCTATCTTGGCGGGATCCACTTAGATACCACGCTCATTTACAACATGTCCAAGAAATTGGACTTCTCTAAACCAAAATTCACATTTAGAAGATTTAGCATAAAGCTTTTCCTGCCTTAGTAGTTCTAGAATACACCGAAGGTGTTTCTCGTGATCAATTTGATTATGAGAATAGATAAGTATGTCGTCTATGAAGACAATGACAAACTTGTCCAAATAAAGTTTGCAGACCCTATTCATGAGATCCATGAATGCGGCAGGTGCATTTGTGAGCCCAAAAGGCATCATAGAAATTCAAAATGACCATATCAGGTCCTAAAGGCAGTCTTAGGAACATCCTCGTTCCTAACCTTCAACTGATGATATCCTGATCTTTAATCGATCTTAGAGAAATAACTAGCCCCTTGAAGTTGGTCGAATAAATCATCGATCCTGGGCAGAGGATATCAGTTCTTAATCGTTATCTTGTTCAATTCTCGGTAATCAATGCACATCCGCATTGAACCGTCTTTCTTTTTAACGAAAAGAATAGGAGCTCCCCAAGGTGAGGAACTAGGCTGGATAAAGCCTTTCTCTAAAATTTCATCTAATTGAACTCTTAACTCCTTCATCTCCATCGGTGCTAACCGATATGGAGATCTGGCAACAGGTGCTGATCCTGACAGGATATCAATTTTAAACTCTACTTGTCTGTCTGGAGTCAATCCTGGTAATTCTTTAGGGAAACCATCAGAATACTCCGAGATAACCGGAAGGTCTTCAATACTTGGCTTAGGCTCATTGATAGTTACTTGTGCCAGGTAAATGACACAACCTTTCCCAAACACTTGGATGCCTTAAATAATGACAGCTTAGTCTGGCAATCCGTAGTGTGAATCTCCAGGGATGGTGATCGTTTCATTAGATGGGGTTTTAATCTCGATGAGTTTCTTATCGCAGGCAATGTGGGCTTGGTTATGGGATAACCAATCCATGCCTAAGACTACATCGAACCCTGCCAAATATTCATTGGCAAAGGAGAAATGGGGATAAAATGATTCTTAATGGATATAGAGCATCCATCAAGAATGGAAGATGTTGTCTCTAACGTTCCATCAGCGAGTTCTACTTCATAAGGTTATATCTAGAGTTCTTATGGGCAAGTTTAATAGCTTACTAAACTTATGATCAACAAAAGATTTATCTGCACCCAAATCGAAAAGAACTCTAGCATATACATCATTTATGAGGAATGTACCTGTTATGACGTTATTGTCATTAACGGCCTCCCTTGCATTCATCTGGAAGGAACGAGCATTCCCTTTCTTAGCCTATCCAGGCTTTGCGTCATTACTTTTCGGTTCTTGGGGCAATTGAATGTAATATGCCCTTTTTCATTACAGTTGTAGCAAACTCCTTAAGATCTTTGCACTCTAGGGTCTTATGTCCCTTTCTCTTGTAGATACCACAGGGTTAAGTCTGTGGATTTATACTACACTGTCCCCAATGTTTATATTTACAGTTCTTGCACAGAGGTTTATCATTATACGTGTGCTGGTTCTTCTTGAACCCGAAATTTCCTTTCTTTTTGAACCTTTGGGAGTTATTATCCTCCCGTTTCCTCTTTCCGCCAGTTTCAGTTTTGACTGACCTTTGCCTCACTAAATCTAGGTGAGGGAGAGAAATAGGTCTACGGCTGACCTATAGATACTAGGCTGAGCAGCCTTTACCATGCCCTTTATCTCGGGCGATAACCATTAATGAAACGCGTAATGCGTTTGGATACAGGGGTGATTAAATATGAAACTAACCTAGACAGGGAATTGAAGTCAGAGCATATTTCCGACATTCTAGGTTCTTCATTGAAAGAGTCAGAAAGTATGTCTCTAATTTCTCCACCTCATGAGGTGGACAATAAGTTTTCTAGACTAAATCAACAAACTTAGGCCATCCTAAGTTGTACAGGTGTACTTTACATGTAGATTGGATCATGGCCTTCCACCAAATCAAGGCATCGCCCTTGAAGGACTGTGATACATACTTGACCACATCCTTATCGCACAACCGCTGATATCTACAATCGTTTCCATCTCATCGAGCCATTTTAAGGCTTCTATTGCTCCTTTTTCCCCATTAAAATCCGGGGCTTGCAGGAGACGAAATATTTGTAGGTACATTCGTCTTTAGAAGAACGGGACCTATCAGTAAATTCTATTTTCTTTGGTTCACTCTTCGCATTTGAAGAGTGAACTGAGCTCTCCTTATGAGCTGAGGATGGCGTGATTGATAATGGTCTGGAGCAAGTAGCACTCGACTCTCTAAGGTTTTTCTATAGCCTTTTCCATGGCCTTTACCACAGCTGCATCTATGCGAACTTGGAAGTCATCATTGTTAATGGCTATGTTTTCAGCCTTGTTAGAGCTAATCTCTCGGTGGCTACTCTGTGCTTCGTCCAAGTTTACCATTTTGAAGCTTTGGCTCTAAACATCAAACAAAATTTTCTCTTAGCCATGGTATAACAACCATATTGGCTTAATTATTGGATATAACAATACGTCGCCCATTAAGCTAATGTGAATAACATCACAACTCTTAAGCTTATCATATCTATATTAGGCCTAGGTCTTAATAAGACCATCGAAGGCAAATTACAATCTGGACATAGTCCATATATTATTAGACAGTGGATCGTAATGTCACAACTGTCATTGTCATTTAGAGAATTATATATAGTTCATAGGCTTGCCGCTAATGGACATAAAAATTGGGCACATTGGCCTGTCACCTTGGACATAAAATTGTGCACATTGTCCTATCTCATAGGACATAAAATTGGGCACATTGTCCTGTCACATTGGACATAAATTGGGCACATTGTCCTGTCACCTTGGACATAAAATTGGGCACATTGGCATGTCTGCTGTCATCGCATTGTTGACATTATCCGGGATCACATTGATCACATAGGCTATATAGTAGGTCTTAGGACGTAGTCCTTTTCCTAGACGACTAGTGTGGTTCTCAAGTCACACTACCAAGAGTATGAACATTCCTTAATGTTAACATAAGAGTACCTTAGTGATTGATTAATGGTCATGGTCACCTTGGACCTTAACGACCATGGAGGCTTGAACCTAGTCTACCACCTCTGGATAGAAGGATAACTTCACTTAACTATCCTGATAGAAGGCCCCTTGTCTTAACTATCATTTCTTGGCCAATGTGTGGTCTACGCCACTTGGCGTAATCAAATCCATTAAGGACTTTTGGAATTATATAGCAGAGCATAAATTTTGAATAAAATCAAGACGCTCGTTTGAAGAGGATGAATATATATATATATATATATATATATATATATAATTCCAAAAAATACTTCATTAAATTCCAATAGAAATTACAATACTAGAAATAATGAAATAAAGTGCCCATGCAATGACTAAAGAAATAAAAATGTCCACGCAGGGACTAAAGAAATAACAATGTCCTCGCAGGGACTTGCATATATTAGAAGAGACTTCACTCCTCCTTCTTTCCCTTAACCAGTTTGGAGAGTTTCTTGAAGAACTTGTTTGTCTTCTTCTCTGTTTTCTCCGCTTGTTGTTGCATTAATTTCATTCGTTCTAAGGCCTCGTTGATGGCCTCAAGTGGCGGAGGTTGTGGTTGTGGTTGTGGCATAATAGGATACTGGTATCCATAACTTGGATATCCAGTAGGTGGATAAGCAGGTGGGAAAGGAGACGGGTAAAGTCCGTTATATATGACCGCTTACATGTAAGGGTCATGCGACAATGCTTGGTAATCAACCGGTGTAGTTGGGTTAAGAGGATCATATCCAGACATATCCAAATATGTTGGGATAGGGTTATTACAACCCGATGGTGGTGGTTGAACCACTGGTGGTGGTGTTGGTTCCATCACAGGTGAAACATTGGAGGGTCCACCCATTTGTGGGTCCTCGTGAATGGTTGGGTAAGGTTTAGGCAAAGGTGGCAGCGATCCCAACCGTTGGCCCGCACATACCGACATACGTGCTCCTCTTTTCCTCCTTGGTGGCTTGGGTGGCGATTGGAGTTGTTCTACCGGTTCCATGTGCACATCTTCTTACACGGGAGGTGGTTGGGAATGATGGGAAGGAGTGTTAGCGAAATTAAATGGTTCCAATATTGGTGCCACTTATTAGGACCTTGGTATGGCGATCTGGCATAAGAGTTCGAATCGCTTGAGATTTCTATGGGATGCGTGTGTGATCCCGACGGCGGCATTTCTGATACTAACCTGTCACACCCCGGATTTCCACAGCCAATCCAAACACCGGTGGGCCCGGGTGGGGAATATCGTGACGTAAATTGATATAATCATAGTCAATTAAACACAGCACAGTGGAAGTCTTGGATTTAAATTACTATTACAAACCAAATGTTCGAAATACAAAATAATATACAGGCTCGTAATAGAAGATCCACAGTCGGATCATAAATTGTACAAAAGAAAGAATGTAAAACAGACTTTGGGCAGATCTAGGATTTGCAAGATCCTCTTATTACTACGCGCACTTCCAACCTATTTTCGTATTGTACCTGCAAGCTTAGTCTTTTTAAAATGCGTCAGCTTTCGCTGGTAAATACACCCAACTGACTTATTTTGAAAACATTTGAAAATATGTTTTAAGTGCGTATCAGCACAAAATCTTTTATAACTTGGGAAAGTTGACCGTCCAACCTTGTTAACAAATTCACATGTTTGTCCATACATACAGGGCCCGGTACAGAGACCGAGACATGATTAACGTACACACCACTTTGGACTCACGAAGGAGTCATTTCTTCCAACCTTGTGGGTAATGCATTTGAGCGTCTATTGGGTGTATGCCTACACCCGCGCTAAGGTTGTTGCCATTATCTAGTGTAATGAGCCGAGGATGTCCAGGACAGGGTAGTTAACCCCCGATGTTTAATTATCAAACCAAACTGATTAAAACAGAATAGCGAATTTACTAGAAACAATCCGGCATTTGATTGATCCCATTTCCGAATAAGCGGTAATAGTTTACCGTAACCCAAGCCCGTATAGGAGAAATAAGTCGAGAGTATTTACCTAAGCTATTATTCGTTTAACGCAAGATTTATTAACTCAGCCGTACACAAAAGTACTAAGTACAGATAGCATTTACCGGCAAGTCTCTAGTCTGGATTATGACATAAGCTAACCAATTAATTACTAACGGTCTTATTTAAGTCGTAGACTTAGACCGACTAGCGTATTTGATCAAAACGTATAACGCTAGATTAAACGATGATTGGATAGAATGTAGTTTAATCCCAACAAGTACCTTGAATTGTGTAATATGGATAAACTATAAATATTCTGGATTTTCAGACTTAAATGACAAGGTTACACCCGTTTCTGTTAATTTTCGTAAACTAGTTACATATACTTAACCGTACGCATATCAGCGATATCAGGTAACTGGATAAGTCATGGACAAGCTCTATATGCCATTATATTTTAAATAAGTTGTAATACCAGTAGGATATCAACTTATGTGCCTGTTAAGGTTTTAAAATGAAACTATGCCTCATAAGGGCGTTTCGGTAATTTCATACCGTATAAAAGGAGCTTGAATATAATTTAATGTTATAACTATAATTATTCTATAAAAATAACTTATTTATGATATAATATCAGTAGGATATTAATTATATGTGTAATTTATCTTTTATGACCAAACTATGCACCTGAGGGGTATTTTGGTCATTTTACACATAGTTTATAAATTATTTGGGATTCTGAGTTTATATCATGTACCTACAGTAATTTAAAATAAGTTTAAAATTAGTAGGTAACAAGTTTGGTTAATAAATATGGTTTAAAACCATACTATGCGCTAAAACGACGCTTATGTCGTAAAATGACGATTTGTGTGATGTTGAATGAAACTTGATGTTAAGGTCAGGTTAACATGTCTTAGATATGTTATTTAATATAACATATCAGTAGGTAAAAGATTTACCTTAAAAGATATAATTAAAACCGTTTTATAAGCCACAAGGATCTTATCGTCATTTATCGACATAATACAAGGACTTGTTTATAAACTCAGTTTATAATCTAGTTTGACATCCCAAATAAACCTACTTATAATATTACATCAATAGGAAACTCATTTTCAAGTTCATTATCATTAAAACCTCTTTTTATGCAAAAGGGTATTTTAGTCAAAATGACATAATTACGGAACTTGTGCATAAACTCAGATTTTGGATTATGATCATATAATATAACCTTAGAGGGTTATGCTACATTATATTACGATCATAATGCAACTTTAGATCAGTAGCTAACTAATCTATATCGGTTAGAATCAAAGTCAAAGCAGAAGTCATCGCGACTTTCGATTGCGAACCGACCCTAGAACTGAAATTGACGAACCGAACATGTTCTTACATGTTCTAATAATTATTACCAACTTGTTTAAGTGTCAAAATAGGTTTCATAACATATATAAGATCAAATTATAACATTTCCGAAAAATGGCATGTTTGACTTTTTAATATAATAACTTTGACCCGTCAACTGGTCTAGCAAACGTGATCTTCAGGAGGTGCCCTTTATAGGGACTAACACATACCTTATTATAATCACTTAGCCATGTTCGTTATGAACAATGGCTGGACCATAATGGTCTTAAACGAAAGTCAAGGCGTTTTCCGTAAAACGCTTGACTTTTGGTTATAAAAGCCTATAAACGAAAATGCAAGAGCAAGGAACACTTACAAGTGGTTCCTTGTATGCAATAGAACTTAGTTGGATGCTACTTTCAGTTAGGAACTTCCAGAGAAGGGAGATAGAGTTGTGAATGAGAAAGGTGCAAGTTCAAATGGTGAACCTTGGCACCTATTTATAGTCGGAGAGCTTGAAGGAGGTGATGCCAGGTGTTAAGGGGTGTAAGAGGAAGCTTACAAGTGTCCTAAAACGTGGTATAGCATTTTGGAAAGCCATGGTTTCGAATCAAATGTTTTTGGCAATTTGTGTGGAGGCCAAGGCAATTTTCTGCAGACACAGCCTCTCGCGCCCGCGAGAGGCACAGCTTGCCTCTCGCGCCCGCGAGCGCCTTATGGCCAGTTTCAAAGTTTAACACTTTTAGTCCCCTAATTTATAAAACCTTCTAAAACACCTTTTTAGCACATTTAGCCCCCCGTAACCAATATTTGGCATACCCGAGAGTATGCCCGGACATTGTCGAGCTCTCGGTTCGTTAAAAAGTCACTCAGAGGTACAAATTAACATGTGACACTTTTAACACCTCCATTATCCAACTTTCACATTTTTACAGAATTAACCTCTCTCGTCCAACAAGTGGCACGCATGAGATTTAGGACTTTGTAAAGGATCATTCAGAGGCTCATTATATGCATGTTGACATATCAGTCACTCAGAGGCCAAGTTTAAGCATGTTGACATATCAGTCACTCAAAGGCCAAGTTTAAGCATGTTGACATATCAGTCACTCAGAGACTAGGCATGTTAACATATCAGTCACTCAGAGGCCAAATTGAGCATGTTGACACCTTTAGTCCCTTATTAGTCTTTAATAGACTAAATTAAAATACAACACGTGTCACTATACTATTGGACACGATTTTACGAGGTGTTACACATATTGAAATTTATCCTACACAAATCAAAATTTACCCTACATAACTCATGATTTATCCTATAAAAGCGCAGGATCCTGTGTGTCTAGATGGAAATTTGGATAAAAACAAATTCGGTATAAATTTCGGCTGCATAAAGTTTAACTCATCCGTTTGTATTAGCTTCTAAATATACCGAAAGAGCATACCTCATTGACAATCTAGAGAGACCACACAGGTTCTATCCTCTCAAATCCAAAACTAATGAAATCCAAACGCATGACATTTCTTATATAGACATGCTTCCTGCGCATCACTACTCGCGCATACTCCTTCGTGCGCATGAGTCTTGCGTGCCTAGGAGTCAAGTGCAGGTTCATGTCATGCGCTATCCTATTCTCTTAAACGCACTCATCTATACAATGTTCAACACGCGCTTTATCTAGCTTATTCGATAAGTAACGACACACAAAACTAACTAAACACCTCGTAATTTAATCTACACTCTATTTTTTTTTTTTTTTTTGAAAATTTCTATATATTTTGAAAATAAGTTACAAATATTGTACTTAGCTATTAAAGATAAAGACTGCAAATTAATGATCTATAAATAATTACAATAACAATAAATACAAATATTAAATGAAGCAAAAGGAATTATTTTTATTTTGTTAGTTGAAATTTCTTTATATATAATATATATATTATGAATATTGTGCATTTTAACAGAAGAAAAATGTTGTATCTTTTCATAAAATAAACAAAACTACTCTCTGTTTGTGGACAACAATATTAACTTTTTTTCACATATATATTTTAATCATAATATCAAATCATTTAATTAAGATTCCAATAATTTTTTATTTTCAAAAAACAAAATTTAAGAATTTAATTATACATGCCTCATTAATATATATTATTCATTCAATTATTAAAAAACATAAAAAATAAGGGTTGCTATGATTGCTAAAAATTATGAGAAAGTTGATCATTCAATTGAATATTCTTGTGAGTGTTACACTTATGAGAAAGTTGATGTAGATTCTCTAATCGACTATTCGGCATTTCCTCAGTCGATTAGAGAATCTACATCAACTTTCTCATAAGTGTAGCACTCACAGTCGATTAGAGAATCTACATCAACTTTCTCATAAGTGTAGCACTCACAAGAATATTCAATTGAATGATCAACTTTCTCATAATTTTTAGCAATCATAGCAACCCTTATTTAGTCGATTAGAGAATCTACATCAACTTTCTCATAAGTGTAGCACTCACAAGAATATACAATTGAATGATCAACTTTCACATAATTTTTAGCAATCATAGCAACCCTTATATTTTATGTTTTTTGATAATTGATTGAATAATATATATTGATGAGGCATGTATAATTAAATTCTTAAAATTTGATTTTTGAAAATAAAAAATTATTGGAATCTTAATTAAATGATTTGATATTATGATTAAAATATATATGTGAAAAAAAGTTAATGTTGTTGTCCACAAACAGAGAGTAGTTTTGTTTATTTTATGAAAAGATACAACATTTTCCTTCTGTTAAAATGCACAATATTCATAATCAGAAAGCTTTGTAAAATGCATAATACTCACCTCCCTGATGTACTGCGCATACAATCTCCCACCCGATTCAGCTAGCCGCCAGCCAAATCCACCATTAAATTCCCCCATTCGACTTCAAATCCTATGGTTGTTACAAAATTACCAATTTGGGAAAAATAAATTTAATCAATCAACAATCCAGTAAAATAGTGGAACAATTAATCTCATTACGGGTGAACAAAAATACATGGTTAAATATTCATAACTATACATAAGGCTTCAGCTGCTATTTACAGATCCGACCAAACAAGATGAAACAGAAGAAATCAAGAACACCCAAGAAGTTAGGAAAAATTTAGAGACCCAGATAACAATTATGCAATAATTAGGTGGATTTTGTAGGGTTGATGTTGGGTTTTTATAATTTCTTAAAGATGGAATCAGCAAATGTGCTTGTTTCTCTCTCTAAAGCAAGCGCAAAAACAAGGTAAGTAGGAAGCCGTCTTTTATTTGGGAATTCAGTAGGTTGTCTCCCTCTGATTTGAGGGGATTATGTTCAAGTTTATTGTGAGGAGATAAGAGAATTTGATGTTACATACATACAGAAGAACAGATGAGAGAAGATTACTATCGTTTAGTTTGAATGATCACTCATTGTTTACTTAGATGAGGGACGATGATGATAGTGGTGGTGGAGCAGGTGATGCTGTTGATGATAGTGGTGGTGGAAGGTGATGGTGTGGTGAGTGTTTGGTTTTTTAGAGAGAGAAGGGGAGATAGAGAGAAGAGATGATAGAAGAAAGAGAGCAATGTAATTTCATAGATAGTTTACCTGAGCTTAAAGATGTAATTTCACACAGAGACGTAGATGAAGGGAGGGACTTAGACTCTTAAATTGTGATAACACAAGTACAAAGGTGCAAAAATTGAGGGATTCAAGTTTCTCCCGCCACACTGACACAGATTACACTTTACCGTAATAAAATTGCACTTTACCGTAATAAAATTAAGAGTGATTTTGACTTTTATTACTTAATGGTAAGAAAACCTTGTAAAAGTTGTCCTTATAGTTTACTAATATTACACCCAAGTGTTTCACTATTATTTTGGTATTTTTGGTCCTTCTCTTCTCTAGGGGAATAACAAATGTGTTCACGGTTCATTAGAAACACTTAATTGTCCAATACCGGTTATTGGTTTAGTTTTACGGTCAAGTTTTAAAAATAACCCTGTCAGCCAGTTTAAAAAATTTATTCAGTAACGAATTGTTTAGTTTTCTCTTATATACCCATAATTTGCTGGAAAAAAACAAACCAAGCCATAGGATTTTAGGTTATATAACTTTATTTATATTTTACCATGATTTGGAACTATCATAAGTAAAACCCTATTATGTGTTAGGGTCGACTCAGTGGGACTTGGGGAGCTGCTGGTAGAAGCCGGACCCGAATGGGAAAGGAAGGGGAGACTTGGGCTTTGTATTAGGGATTAAAATTTTAGATTGGGTAGGTCTTCACTCAGTGGCGGATCTATAAAATCTTCGTAGGGGTAACGTTTTATAAAAAAGGGTAACGAAATCGAAAAAAACGTCAAAAAAGTAAATTTTTTTCCAAAATTTACACTACCGCCGTGGCGCCAAGGGGTAGCGGAGTTTTTGTCAGGTTTTAATACATATCTATACTATTGCTCAATTTTTTGATTCTTATATGAATAACCCGTTTGGTTCTTACAAATCTAGAACTTGCCAAAGCAATACATTCCTAATCCTTACCGACACTAATCCAAGTAAGTAAATGATGGAGGTATTAGGACTTAACCCATTTTTCACCTTTATTTTTCTTTTCATATCCCCCTAGTTAAACCTCTTTGAGTCTTAACCCTTTCGTTTCTAAACCGCAAAAATATAAACTTTTGCAAAAACAATCACCTACATCCACAAAAACTTCTTTTTATTTACACCATTTATTTTAGTAAAAAGTTCGGTTATAAATAACAAGTTTGGCTTAGTTTCAACTTTGGCTAAAAAACATTTGTTAAAGTTTTTTCTCAGTTACAAAAATTGTTCAAAAAAACCGACAATCTTTATGCTTTTCACCATTTTAGCCAAAAAGACCTACCCCTAGCCAAAACCTACCATTCTAAAATACCTCTTGATATTTACAAGGATTAACGTCAAAAGGGAGGAGGTTTGATTGTTTGTCAAGCCTATGGTAGGTGTAAGCTCCACACCGGGTCCGAGCGCTTTCATTTAAACATCTTCGGCCGAGTGTTGAGTGACTACCTGTAAGGTGTATAAATTTATATATAACTAAATAGAATTTTAGACAGACATGCTAAGCCCAAAACAAATAATTTTCTTAAAATTGTTTTAAATAAATCATGACGAATAAGATTGTAAATAAAATAAAAACAAAATAAATTTAGAACTTGAATTCCCAACACTCTAAAGATAAATCCAAAACTTCTTTTCTACCAATTTCATTTGGGAGTGTAAGCCACATTATTGAGTTTTACTTGAGGACAAGCAAAGACTCAAGAGTGGGGTATTTATGTGTGCAAAATGTAACATATAAATTAAATCAAACAAGGTATAAAATCAACCATTTTTCGTTACTAATGTTGGAAAAAGCATGTTTCTTTGTTTTCTTTTAAATTATAGGATCAAAAGAGCTTAAAAGAATAAAATGAGCAAATTAACAACCGAAACCAACACAAATACAAAGAAAAATGATTGACACGACCTGCCGAACCCCCATCCACATCCAAAAACAACAAAATAACAAGGACAGAAGCTTAGGCACAGGGACGTGCCCACTAGGCATGGGTCGTGCCTAGTCAAGATTCTCTGCAGATAAAGACAACAACAACAGACAAACCAACACGAGGTCGTTCTAACCCAACACGGGCCATGGTTATAAGATTCTTAGAATCTATGATAGAACAGCAAGTACACTAACCACGGGTCCGTGCAATGACACTAAGGAGTGTGTTAGTACAAGACCTTACATCTGCAATTAATGAAGGGAGAGAAAAAGATAACCAGGGGTCATGCCAGATGGGCACGGGGTCGTGGTCGCCCTTTGTTTCAACCTATAAATAGAGGTGCTTGGTTCAAGAGAAAGGCATCCCTTGGGTAAACCACTTCTCTCACATTTGCCATCAGTCCACCACCACTACAACACCAACACCTACCACCATCATCCACATTTCATCTTTTAAAGTGTGTAGTAGTCTCGGGTCCAAGATTGATTGTAAGAGTTCTTGTCAAACAAAGGCCATGCTTGGCTAAATCTCTTACATCACTTGGTGGTGAAGACAAATCTTTTATGTATTACTTTTGATTTCCAATCTTGGGCAACCTTTTAATTGGGTGTGTATTAGTGACTTTAGTAACTATTTTTTTATATTGAAAGTGAACTTTGGTTAAACAATTCTTCATATTTCGTTGATTCACTTATTCGTGTCTTTACAGTCTAAATAAAGCGCGTTAACTACCTGGAAGGGGGTTAGAAGGGTGTTTGTAACATCCGTCAAAAACCGGATTTACCAAACCGCTTCGTTTATTAACCGAACAACCAGTTTAAAAAATTTCGTTGCATATTTAATGCTCAAATTAATTTTAAACGATACATAATTAATAAGTATATAAGAATATAAAATTTATAATTGAAAATCTATTAAAAATAATGAAATAAAAATAAAATACTGATGCCGGGTTTCGAACCCGGGTCAGCCGAGAACTCAAAGTCTTAACTCATATCCATCCAACCACTCCGCCACTTGTGTTGTTTGTTAACATATTGAAACAATTAATAGATAAAATAAATCTGGAAATCAAACCCAGTCAACAGCGCGCCCAAATCCGCTGACGCCAGAAAACCCGACGATTTCGCCAATTATCGTCGGTTACTTTGACTTAACGTAAGAATTAACGACGCCATCGGTTATAACCGACATCCAGTTCCCAGACATCCGTCGTAACCGCCGGAGAACGGCTGACCAACGAATCAAGACGGTAATCAGACCCAATTCAACTTGATTCTTCCCTATAAATGCACACCCTAGCCTCTTGTAAACTTTTCGCTCAAAATCGCACCGATTCTTCAATCAATTTCACTCGCCGGAATTCTCTGCAAGTCGCCGGAAAACCGAGACTTTCATCAACACGGTAAATACCTCGACTTTTTCTGTTTCATTCCATTATTAGACAAATTCTAACATCAATCCCTCACCCAAAATCTATTCCGGACGACGTTGCCGGATATCCCATTTTCGCCGGAAAACTTCTGGAATTTCCAGAATCACACTGTTAATCGGTATGATCATCTAAACATCCTGATAATCGTTGCTCAGTAATTCAATTTCATATCTAATCAATCAAATTGATTATTGAATCTGAACAGAGGGAGTTCACAAAACAGAGCCGACGATCTTTGCCGGATTTCTGAAGAAGACAATCTGTTCGGTACATTCTTTCCCCAAACCCTTCTGTTCAATACCTTTCAATTTCTCATAGTATTCGTTAACCGAATTAAACAAGAAACGGTTGGTTTAACATTTGTCTGTGTTTTGAACGAAGAAGACGAAGTCGCTTAGGTTATAAGATTAATTAAAATCAATATTATGAACGGGTTAGACACACAGTCCAGCAGTGGACTGTGTGCAAATAAATACGCGTACGTCCCGAGTTCGATCATTGGCACACGCACATTCGCTGTAATAAAAATGTTTCTTTTTTTTAAACTGAACCGGGTCCATACGGAGTAAGATGTTAAGTATAATAAAAACCAGAATATTTACCGAGTTAGACACACAGTCCAGCGGTGGACTGTGTGCCAAACTAAACCACAGGTCCCGGGTTCGAGACCTGTGGGGATCACCGAGTCGATACGATTAAACCCTTTTTAAAATAAATGATTTTTGGATTGACGTAAATAGTGTATAAATATAATTAAAAACAGAAATATTTCGGGTTAGACACGTAGCTCAGTTGGTAGAGCTGCGTGCACGCATACGGGAGGTCTCTGGTTCGAGCCTTGACCGGCGCATACATACACACGATCGAACCGGTCAAACAGTCAACAGTCACAGTCAAACAGTCAACGGTCATGGTCAACGGTCAAAAGTCAACATTTTTTTATTATTTTTATTTATTTATTTAAATTAAATATCAATTAAAAATGCTTAAAAATAACGTTTTTAAAGTTAGAAAATAGCCTTAAACTCACAAAAATATATCCAAAAATCCTACTAAAATTGATTAATAAAATCCGCTTATTTACCGAACCGTTATGTTATTATCTAGGTTAGTTTCTCTCGTGGTTAAATCCAAATTCATGCGCATTCATCATCAATCCAAGAAACGCAACCACTGTGAGTGAATCTTACAACTCCCCTTTTTATTACACGTTTTGGGGTGTATCATGTGTCGCTTAAACTAATTCGTTTATTCAAACTCGTGCTATACCATATTATGATCTAAACTTAGAATGTAAATATTGTTTGTAGTTATGTATTACGTATTGTCAAGTTGTATGCAAACTATTTGTTAGGCCCATCAGTTCGTCGTGGGAGACGAGTTGAACAACGCGTGCCTTAAAACTCATTCATTAGGCCCATCAGTTCGTAGAACAACGCGTGCCTCAAATCTCATTCATTAGGCCCATCAGTTCCTCGTGGGAGACGAGTTGAACAACGCGTGCCTCAAAACAATCTATTATTGTATGTGTGTGCATTATTTAATATTAAGTGTTTTGTGAATAAGTTTACATCTACATTTACTCATATGTGGTTATGCGCTTTATTTTATCAATTCAATAAACTTGTTTAAATGTTTTTTTCATAGGATTCACTCGCCAACTTTTTGTTGATCCAAAAACCATTTTTACACATGATACAGGTGAACAGGATGAAGCATGGAAAACATAGGAAAAGTGCCTTAGAAGAAAATAATGAAGTCTAGAAAGATGTATAGAACATGTTGTAATTATGATTGTATGATCTCTTTTAGATTGTAATAATAAATATGGAACATTATAATAAATGTCATGAGCTTTGATGAAAACCCAATCATGCCCCGATCACCTTTTCCGTTGCGGGTCGGGTGTGACAGTGTTTGGGTAAAGTTCTTACCTCGTTCAGTGTATAGATCCTGTGATGACTTGGTTCAAGCTTTTTAGGACTGCCTTTGAGGCAGATAGCATCAACTCGGGGGAAGTAAGAACGGCATGAACCCCTTATAAATAAACTACAATTAGAACTTTATCCAGCTTAGCGGGACTGTATCCCTACTGACTCAGGTCAATATGGCCAAGGGTAACGTCACCTTCACAAGAGGGGCCTACCACTTTTCGCATTAATAACTTATTTAATTATCTTTCAATATTCTGGCCTTGCGGTACTGTATCCCTGCTGACTCAGACCAATATGGTCGAGGCTAACGTTGCCTTCACCAGAGGGGCCTACCACTATAACTAAGATAATCTCTTAAAAAGCCCAAAGTGCGGAAATCATCAAAGGATACGTAAAAGAGGAGTCGGAACCAAGTGATTTTTTCTTGTCTATTTGTTTTTATTTATTTCTTTACATTCTTACATTTAGTTTTTATCTTTTAAAACTTTCAAAACTTTTATCAAAATTTGGTTACATTAGACGTTAATGATAAGCCGGTATAAAAAGCTCTTGTGTCCTTGGACGACCTTGGTATCTCACCATCACTATACTACGTCCATGATGGGTGCACTTGGCCAAAATTGTGTAGAGTGATAGTATTGTATGGTGTTTTATAAATTTAAAACTTGATCCACGAGTAAAAAGTGCTTAAATTATAACAAAAAATATAACCACGCTCAACCACGTCAGTCACTGCCCCTGGGCTCCACCCACACGCCCCCGTGTTTTACCCCCTTAAAAAAAGACAAAAGATGACTTATGACACGAAGTTGTGCCTAATCAAACACACCCCCGTGTTACCCCAATAGTAGAACAAGACAAAATAGGCCACCACGCACAGGTCGTGCCTACCCGGCACGCCCCAATGTCAAGACTCATTAGATCAAGACAAAATAGGCCACCACGCATGGGTCGTGCTTCCTTGTCACGCCCCCGTGTCATATCTTCAGAAGATTTGGATATCTTGGATTTTTGGACCCACAAAGTTGAGTTAGGTCGTGCCACCTCACACAGCCCGTTTTTATGTACGCACCAGATTAGAAAAGCCAAAAGGAGCTCCACAAACTACTCACACGGGCCGTGTCACTTTAACATGTGGTCGTGCCCCCTTTAGATCCAGCTTATAAATATAGTGCTTGGGTTTCTATTCCCCTTATCCTTTAGTACCCACTTTCTCTCACTCGCCACCACTTGTCATCACTATCCACCACCACTTCCATCTTATATAGAGTTTGGTTTGCCTTAGGATCTAAGATTATAAGAACTTATATTTATAACAATTCAATCTTGTTGATTAGAATGTTTATTCATTCAAGCTTGATGATGCTCATCATTATGGCCATTCTTGGTTAAAGTTCTTGCATCATTTGATGAAGACAAACCTTTGATATCTTGTTAATTTCTTAGTTTTGGACTTTGCATTTGGTGTGTGTTAAAGACTTTAATTATGATTTTGTTATATTGAAAGTGAGCTTTTATCCATCCATTACTTTGTGTTCATTAATTCAGACATTCGTGTCTTTATGTCTTTATAAATACACGTTAGCTACTTGGAAGGTTGTTAGAAGTGTGGTTTAAGTTAAGTTCTTTCCTTGCACGGAGAGGTTGTATACTTGACGTGCAAGGACTTGGTTTTTCACGTTCCTACTACCCTCGAGGAGATAACACCAAATCGAGGGTCTAATCCCTTGATATGCACAAAATACAACATATAAATTATATCAAACAAGGCATAAAATCAACCCTTTTATGTATTAATGTCGAAAATAATGTGTTTCTTTGTATACTTTTGATTCTCGGGACTAAATGAGCTTAAACGAAAACAAAGAACAAATTAACGGCGAAAACCAACACAAATACAAGAAAGAGGAATTGACACACCATGCCTACCCCCAAGCTACAACCCAAGACCAAAACAACAATCCAGAAGACAAGCACGGGGTCGTGCCATCAAGGCATGGGGTCGTGCCCCACTACAGAATGTGTTCAGAGTCCATGCAAATCAAGACTAACAAATTAGATAAGAGACACGGGGTCGTGTCCCATGGACACGGGGCCGTGGTCAATTCCTAGATATGCTAATCTCCTAATGGACCCCACAAAATTGACCACGGCGTTGTGCCTACTATCACACCGGCCCGTGTGTGCATACCGATTAATCGCCTGGCCTGGCAAACATGATATTAATTGATAACGCTATTAGGTTTTACTAACCTCACACTGTGCTAGGGAGGACGAGCGTGAACTAATATAAATGCATGATTTAATTCAGTATACGTTGATGTTCATATATGTGATTCCAAAAATATGCTTTTTGGAAGGATTAAAACATTCATGAGTAGGATGTTTAAAGATCTAGAAAAACATGTTTTTGATGATCATATTTTATTTAGAAAACGTATATTTTCATATAAAATAATAATCTTGGTGATTGGGTAATTTTACACATGGATTTTATATCTAAAATAAAGGTTAAAAAGGTGTATTTTAGCTTCAAAAGGAAGGTTTACAAAACTCCAGTTTTGAACATAAGAAAACTTTATTTTATACAGGTTATAACTTATAATTTAAGTGTGTAATCATCTTATGTGAAATATGTGCATTGGTGTTAACTTATTTCGCTTAAAAGGTCGACTATTTAATGTTTTCGGCTATTATGGACGTTTTAAGCTCTTTTAAAACAGAAAATTTTATCATATTTTTAAATATAAACGATATATATTTAAAAGTATATATTATGATCATGATGGTTATGTATCATGGTATGTGAATCTTATCACGTATAATATCGATAAAACGCTAAAAATTGCTATATTTATGTGATTTTTAACTAAAGTTACGTATTAGTATATTATGATTGAAACATGTCTTCATATGATTATTTAGATATATTTTGATGTACAAAGTACTTACATGTTAAATATATGAGATTTGGTTAGTAAAAAGTTAGTTGTTTCATTATACGCAAGAACACGGTAATATTTGAAAATAGACGTCAAAAACGTCATATTCATAAGCTTTATCAAAATTTTTATATTTTCAGTAACTTAAAGGTTTAATAATTAATATATAGAAGATTATAAATAGTTCATGATACTAAATAAAAATGAAATCCTTATGGATATCAATTAAATCATATGAAAGACTTTTTCATGAAATATAAGTCTTCAACATATTTTTTATCACTATATAGTAAATTACATGAAGTTTTTATATTTAGCATGTTTATATATGTCAACTTGAATTTCATGATAATTGATTATCATTTTGTGAAATGAATATATGTGCTAAGTTATGTGATAGACAAATTATTTGGTATATATATATATATATATATATATATATATATATATATATTTCATTTGAGTTAAATGTTTTTGGAAAAAAAAAAACAATTGTTTGAGTCTATAAGTTTGGTGAACTTAAGTAAAGAAGTAGTAGTACGACCATTAAAGTGTCCCTTGTGTTTAGGACATTATTAAATCAGTCATACGGATGGACTTTGGTTATTTGCTAGCTTTTAATGCTCTCTAAGGTGATTTTCGTAGCCCGTTTTGTTGTTTTCAACTGGGGGGGGGGGTGGGTGGGGACATGCTTACATTACATTACACTACAGTACTATACTATTATAACAACCCTCAAAAAGGTTCCACAACCATTCGTAATCAAAACCCCAAACGCGCATGACGAGAACCAGCACTAAAATAAAAAAGAAAATTTTTATTACCTGTTGCGGACCGCGACAGACTCATAAGAATCCCTCGTGGGGCACGAGAAGCATGAAAGCCGCCAGAAACACATGTAGGCCACGTGTCAAGCCTACCCATTGAGTCATGCCACCCATGCCCAAGCTAGACTCCCTCGCGGGCCGTGACAGGGAAGCCCTGACCTGTCCCGGGGCGCGAGAAGCTCTAAAATCAGCTATAAAAGGAACGTGCAACGTACATTTCAACTCGCTCACTTCTTTTCTTTCTCTCTCTCTTGATATTCTGGTGTAATACTGCTATTACACCCGAAGTTCTAAAACATGTTTTGTAATCAAGGATTTATCACTTTGAAAATCCTTTATGTAAATACAGGTTTTATCCGACAGTTTATGAAATGAAAACTACGCTGTTTTGGAAACTCTGATAATTTTTCCTGACACCGGTGCTGATGAAAATCCCGTTGCGATAAAAATTTAATAGTACCACTTGAATCTGGTCATGGCTTCGGCCCAAGGTGGGGTCAGGAGTTGCGAAAGAAGGTGGTATCAGAGCCACTGTTTTAAGCTAATTAAGTATTGTGAAAATACTTAAAATAGTAGGTCAGGGAATAAATGAAATAACTTATGTGATCACTGTGATGCTAACAAAATAATTCAGATGAGCGTATGAGCGTAGAGATTTGGCCGAAGCTTTTAAACACATATCTTTAATAATTCAGATATGGATGAAGGTCAGGCCAGTACACAAACCGGATACGAAGCTGATAAAGACGAACCAATGATATTTCAGGCTCAGCTGATAAATAGAGCACCTCTAAAAAAGAGAAGATTAGATTGGAAAGTAAAAAGGGACAAAAAGAAGAAGAAAAACCCAACCGCAACAATAATTAAACAAACTAGAAAACCAGTTGGGAACCCAACTATACGAGAAAGTTCAAACCTAGCTTCCGTGCCACTAACATGGAAAGAACCAGACCAACGCCTGAAAAATTATGAAATGTTCAGGCCAATAACAAATGAAATCAACCTGAATATGCCACCTCACTCAGCAATACCTAGAACCCAGAACCTATGAATCCTGGACCCATTATGCCACAACAACCATTTCAAAACCCAGTTGAAGAGTGGTGGACAAACGACTAGGCTTTTCAAGACCTAATGACCGATCCTTTTCAATTCTACCCAAACTACCAACCTGCACCCCCAATCCGCTAAGGAATCCTTAGAACATGGTAGAACTCCGCCACTATGGAGAGGAGCTGATGGATACTGACAACCGGATCCGGACTATGGGAGAGAATCTCGTCTGGAAATATGACGAGATAGAACATCACTTCTGAAGACAAAACTAACCTTAATATATATAGATATATATATATATATATATATATATATATTATATATATATATATATATGTATGTATAATGTATCTTCTGTGTTTTGTACAGGGAAAAAACTAAAATTAAATTAAATTATATATATATATATATATATATATATATATATATATATATATATATATTATAGTGTGGTAGTGTGTGTAAGATATATGAAGCATAATATATAAGAAGAGTAAAAGTCGCAAGTTTTTAACAATATGCTCTGACTAATTGTGTTTACAATATTTTGATTTTTTGTTATTTATTCTATGATATTAATATTTGAAATATTTTTGCAATTCAGATGTCGAATGAAGTTAATCAATCGGTTCAGAACCATCATGAAAACTCTTTGGATAAAAGTGTCATAGAGAATATAGTATCTCATGGAATAGCTGAGGCAATACCTCTAATATTGAAGTTGTTAGAAACCATGTGCCTGTAAAAAAATAATAAATCTGTAAGTAGCAAACATAATCATAACAATGCTTGTAGCCAAAGTGTAAAAGGAGATAATCTTTATTAAAGCTCCACTTCCTAAAAGAAGGAAGGTGATAACTTCCGGATGTACTTATAAAGATTTTCTAGCTTGTAAGCCAACTAAATTCGCAGTAGTAAAGGAACCATGGCTGCCCTTCGATGGTTGAAAAAGACTGAAGTTGTTCTTAAGATCAGTAAATGTGCTGAAGAAGATAAGGTAATGTGTGCTTCTAATCTCTTTAGGGATGAAGCATTAGAATGGTGGAATACGATTCTTCAGGCAAAAGGTAGTGACATGGCTTATGCCATGAATCGGAAGGAATTTAAGGAAATAACAGAAAGGAATTTTGTCCCCCTCATGAAAAGATGCTAATAAGTTCCTAAATCATAAAATGGTTGATAAGAATTGTCGCGAGTATACGACAAAATTCTATGATTATGCAAGAATTGTACCAACTCTGGTTTCGCCAGAACCCATACTAATTTCTTGTTATATTTGGGGATTAATTAGTGAAATCCGTGATATAGTCAAAGCTGCTAGACCTCAGACTATTGAGGAAACAGTCGAGCTGGCCAATACTTTGACTGGCGGATTAATTCGCACAAGGGACGAAAACAAGAAGAAAGAATTAGCCCAGAAAATTTCACAAGAGTTTCGCTCTAGTAGTACCTACAGAAAGAGAGAGGTTGGGCAGTCTTCTGCACCTTTCTATAAATTCTGTAAAAGAAAGCATTCAGGAAGATGCGCTAAGTACTGCAATTTCTGCAAATTGACCAGACATACAGAGAAAAAATGTAAAAGAAAAACTAATATATGTTTCAATTGCGGAGAAACGGGTCACATTCGCCCGTATTGCCCAAAGCTGACAAAAGAACCTAACAACAAGGCAAAGCAATAGACGAAGCTAAAAAGAACGCATGAGCATTCATATTTACTACGTCGGAGGCAGTGATGATTCCTGACGTGATCGCTGGTACATTTCTTGTCCATGGCATATATGCTAAAGTATTATTTGAATCTAGTGCAAATCAAAGTTTTATAAATACTGCATTCTGTCAAGCACTTAATCAATTGTTGACTGAGCTTAGTCAAACTTGTACGGTAGAAACAGTAGAAGAAACTCCACCAACATACGCGAAGTACTTCAAGGAGGGAAGATAAAATTATTAGGACATAAGTTTACGGCAAACCTGCTACCAATGAATCTAGCTGGATTCGATGTAGTTTTAGGAATGGATTGTTAGCGGACAATCATGCTCGAATCCTATGTGATCAAAGTTCTGTTGAGATTCGTACACTAACAGGAGAGATGATCATAATCGAAGGAAATAAGCCAATCAAGTCAACAAAATTCATCTCTGTGATGAAAGATGCTAGTTATGCATGGAAGCAAGGCATAGTATATATGGTCTCTGTGATCATTAACACCAGAGGCAAGGAACTGCAAGAAATTCCGGTTATATCAAATTACCCTGACATTCACCCAAAAGACCTACCTGGACTGCCAACTGAACGAGAGGTAGAATTCAGAATTCATCTAATACCTAGAACTTCATCGATTGCTAAAGCACTGTATCGATTAGCACCAACAGAGATGCTGGAATTAAAGAAGCAATTTGATGAATTGCTAGAGAAAGGTTTCATACAACCAAGTTCATCCCCCTGAGAAGCACCTGTGTTGTTTGTAAAAAAAAAAGATGGTTCGATGCGTATGTATATCTATTATAGAGAATTGAATAAGGTCACAATTAAGAATCGGTACCCGTTTCCAAGAATTGATGATCTATTTGATCAACTCCCAGGAGCTCGATATATTTCCAAAATCAATTAAGCTCAGGATACCATCAACTAAAAGTATAGGAAGAGGACATTCCTAAAACTGCTTTCAGAACTAGGTATGGTCATTACGAGTTTACAGTTATGCCATTTGGCCTAACAAATGCTACAGCAGCATTTATGGACATGATGAATAGAATATGTAAACCATATCTGGATAAATTTGTAATTATCTTCAAAGACGATATACTTATTTATTCCAAGAGTGAAGAAGAGCATGCTAAGCATCTACATGTACTTTTAACACTGCTGAAAAAAGAGAAGCTTTATGCTAAATTCTCAAAATGTGAATTCTGGTTGCAAGAAGTGCAATTTTTATGACATTTGATCAATCATGAAGGAATTCATGTGGATCCCACAAAGATCGAGGTAATTTCCAAATGGAAAGTCCCTAAGTCACCAACAGAAGTCAGAAGTTTCCTAGGATTGGTAGGGTACTATCGCGTCATTCAAGATTTTTCATGGATAGCCATTCCATTAACCAAGTTAACGTGTAAATCGGTTAAGTTTGAATGGGGACACAAGCAGGAAGAAGCTTTTACAACCTTGAAGCAAAGATTAACGAATGCGTCGATACTTGCATTACCAGAAGGAACTGAAGATTTTGTAGTCTTTGTGATGCTTCTAAATTAGGATTAGGATGTGTTTTGATACAATGTGAAACGCGTCTAGACAACTGAAGAAACATGAAGAAAACTACACAACTCATGATTTAGAACTAGAAGTGATAATTTTTGCCCTGAAAATTTGGAGACATTATTTGTATGGTAGTAAGTTTACCATTTTTACAGATCATAAAATTTTAAGATATATTTTTGGGCAAGAAGAGTTAAACATGAGGCAAAGACGATGGATGGAGTTTTTAAGAGTTTACAGCTGTAATATTTAATATCACGAAGGTAAAGGTAATGTAGTAGCTGACGCTTTAAGTCGTAAATATCATGAAAAGCCGAGATGAGTACGTGCTCTCCAATTAAAGCTGCAAATAGATTTAATGGAACAATTGAAGAATACCCAAGAAGCAGCAATCAAGGATGATGTTGAAAGATTAAAAGAAATGATGAAAGAGTTAGAAAAAGGAACATATGGAATTTGGAAATTCCATAAGAAAATGATTTGGGTACCTATCCAAGGAAAACTACGACATAGAATTTTAGATGAAGCTCATAAGTCTAAGTATACGATGCATCCTGGTAGTGATAAGATGCATCAAGATTTGAGATAGAATTTTTGGTAGATATGAATGAAAAAGGATATAGCTAGTTATGTCTCTAAGTGTTTAACTTGTTCGCAAGTTAAAGCTGACATCAGAAACCTTCATGTTTACTTCAACAGTTAGAAATGCCAGTATGGAAATGGGAATTGATAACAATGGACTTTGTTACCAAATTACCTAAAACAAAAAGGTAACGACGCAATTTGGGTGATTGTGGATCGATTAGCCAAATCAGCCCATTTTCTACCAATGAAAGAAACCTTTAGTATGGAAAAATTAGCTAAGCTATATGTAGAAGAAATAATTTCATTACATGGAATTCCGTTTTCCATTGTGTCTGATAGAGATAGTCGCTTCACTTATCATTTTTGGACAAGTTTCCAAAAAGGTATGGGAACACGACTAAAGTTAAGTACAGCTTATCATCCTCAAACTGATGGACAAAATGAGAGGATAATCCAAACACTAGAAGACATGTTAAGAGCTTGTGTAATAGATTTTGGAGGAAATTAGGATGATCATTTACCATTAATAGTAATTCTCATATAACAATAGTTATCACACCAGCATCAATGCTGCTTCATTTGAATCACTTTACGGACGAAAGTGTTGAACTCTAGTATGTTGGGCAGAAATAGGAGAAAAACAATTATCAGGTCCTGAGATTGTACAAGAAACAACAGACAAGATAATTCAAGTCAAGGAAAGACTGAAAACAACACAAGATCGTCAAAAGAGTTATGCAGATAATAGACGTAAGCCATTAGAGTTTCAAGTTGGAGACAAAGTACTATTAAAAGTCTCTCCAAGGAAAGAAGTAGTTCAATTTGGTAAGAAAGGAAATTAAGTCCAAGGTATGTTGCCATTTAAAGTTATCAAGCAAATTTGTCCGGTAGCCTATCAGCTCATTACTAGAAGAAATGGCTGGTATACATGATGTATTTCATGTATGCAACTTACAAAAATGTTTACCTAACGAATCTCTAATAGTACCTCTTCAAGATATAGAGGTAAGTGAAAAATTAAAATTTGTTGAGAACTTCAAATCAAAGATAGGAAAATTAAGAATCTCAAGCATAAGAGATTAGTTCTGGTCAAGGTAAAATGGAATTTGAAAAGAGGACCAAAATATACATGGGAACTAGAATCAAAATGAAGCGAAAGTATCCCTACTTATTTCAATGAATCTTGAGGACGAGATTTAAAACAGGTGGTGAGGATGTAACAACCCTCAAAAAGTCCCACAACCATTCATTATCGAAACCCCAAATGCGCACAATGAGAACCATCACTAAAAATCAAAAAGAAAAATTTTATTACCTCTCGCGGGTCGTGACAAACTCATAAGAATCCGCCGCGGGGCACGAGAAGCATGAAAGCCACCAAAGACACGTGTAGGCCACGTGTCACCCACGTTCAAGCCTACCCATTAAGTCATGCCACCTGTGCCCTAGCTAGACTCCCTCATGGGCCACAACAGGGAAGCCCTGACCTGTCGTGGGGCGCGAGAAGCCCTAAAATCAGCTACAGAAGGAAAGTGCACTGCACGTTTCAACTCGCTCACTTCTTTTCTTTCTCTCTCAATATTCTGATATACTACTATTATACCCAAAGTTCTAAACCTTTGCCCGTAATCAACGTGCTAACTCAAATCACTGGTACGATACCCTGTTCGATCGATGTATAAACAATTCAATGGATGTTTACATGCGGCCTGAATAAGGCTATAATTTGTCATCTGCGTTGAGGTTTTGATCTCGTGATTATTGTTAAAGTTGAAATGGGTTAATACACTAATACGTGTTGTATTGTGTGTTTAATTAGGAAACCAAGGCTTAGACCAGAAGGCTATTAACTTAAATCTGCAATATGAGTCATTCTCTTTTATCAAATGCTTTCAAAACCCTAAATGCTTTCCAGTTGTATTTATAGTGATTAAGTTTTTATATTCTTAAATTGCTGCCAGTGTGTAGGGTTTTGTATACACTACTTGATAAGCTTCGCTATTGGACAATTGAGGGGCAATAGTGATATGATCATAGTCACAGGAACTGCCACCGAGTGACAAATAGTGATTTGAGTAATTGAAAAATGAAACAAATACAAAAACCCTTAATGTTGTAATTATAACAATATGTTTTAGTACAAAAATTGAATGAATTCAACAGTATTTTTCGCTGACCAAATGTTTTTAAAACGCGTTTCAGGTGATTTACTGTGAAAATAAGGAAAAGTGCTATGAGGCGCTTAAGCTTAAATAAGTGGCTATGTAAACCTGAATAAAACATGTTTTGTAATCAAGGGTTTATCACTTTGAAAATCCTTTATGTAAATATGGGTTTCATCCCATAGTTTATGAAATGAAAACTATGGTGTTTTGAAAACTCTGATAATTTGTCTTGGCACCCGGTCCTATTGAAAATTCCGCTCGATAAAATTTAATAAACACCGGTACCATTTGTATCTGATCACGGCTTCCGCCCAGGGTGGGGTCGGGCTTGTGAGAACTATGTTTTACTCGTGACTCTTCACGACCCCATTTTAGATAAGTTTTTATTTATGATTTTGGGGGAAGACACGTTGTTTAGAAGGTAGATATGTTAATTTTGACAACTATACGAGAATGCGTTATACGTAAGTATTAAGTATGGAAAAGTCATGTGCCCGTAGTGGTACCTCCATGGAACTCTTCCAGCCACCATAATCATTATCCTTGTACAGAGCGAGAGAAGTATTGATAAATCTTTCAGATTTGACAACCTAGGACGTAGACCAATCACTCTGGTCAAAATAAACCGGGAAATACTTTTGAATTAGGTAGAGGGAGCTAAATTCACGTATTGATTATGGGTTTTTGATGTTAACATATGCCATTATCCTTGCAAGCTTTCATGTCTAAATGTTTTTATGGGAACCTATGCGTGATTTGCCTTTGATTATAAAAGGAAGTTTCACGTAATGAACTTGCCTAAGTGTCTTAATAGGAAAATTTAGTATAAAAACTTGTCTATCTTATAAAGAAAAACTTATTAAGATAATTGTGGCTAGGATTTTGCACAAATATTGTCAAGGATTGTTTTCCAAATTTTCCCAATATTTTGGGGAATGCCTTTAAAGGATTCCAAGGAAAAGATTTATAAACTTGTCTAAAATATTCTAAGGAGTGTCTCATGCGAATTCCAAGGGAAGGGTTCCAAGTTAAAGAAGACTTTAGTAGAAAACTGTCTATTTGTTAAAGGAATTTTTAATAGAAATTACTTTTGTAGTTATCAAGGAATTTGGGAATTGCCTTTTAGTTAAACTTGCGAACTCACCAACCCTATGTTGTCACTTTTAAGCATGTTTTTCGGGTATTAGAGCATGTCATGGAACCGATTTAAGCAGGCACATTCATTACATGGATACCGATTTGAAAGATTTTCTATTTAGTACCTGCGCTTTATAGCTAAATGCAAGAATCTTGTTCCAAAACATAGTCCTTGGGATTTATAAAACTTATAATAAATGGTATCTAATTTTTCATCTAAAATAATGTTTACTTAACCTTATGCTTTGTATCCAATGACGTTACCCCACGTGTACGCTTTTCGCCGTGATTTTTCAGATGTGGATAGTGCCTGCATTCGTCTAATGTTATACAGCTCACCTAATCCTAACATGAGATTTTAGTACTTACACGAGATTCCATAAAGTCATAGGGACGAAACTACACATCAGTAATACCTATCATCCATAGACACACATGATCAGTCCAAAAGGACCATTCAAACACTTGAAGACATGCTTCGTGCTTGTATCCTAGACTTCAGTTGAAGTTGGTATAGTCATTTACCTTTGGCAAAGTTTTCTTACAACAATAACTACCACTCGATAAAGTTTATGCCACCATACGAGATGCTTTATGGAAGGATGTGTAAAACTTTTGTCTGTTAGGGGGAGATCAAACAGAAGATTTTGGGAAGCTTGGAAGTCATAAGAACTGCCTCAGACAATGTTGATCAGATCAAAATCCGTATAAAAGTTACCCAGTACCGATAGAAATCGTATGCGGATAAGAGGTGATGACCTGTCGAGTTCAAAGTTGCGGATAGAGTATTGCTAAAGGTATCACCATAGAAATAAACTATCCATTTTAGTAAGCAAGGAAAGTTAAGTCATTGGTTTATTGTATTGGACCATCCAAACAATAGCAAAGTTTGGGGAAGTCTCCTACAGACTTGCTTACTAGAGGAACTAAGTGGAATTTATCCTACTCTTCACGTGTTGCGTTAAAGGAAATGTCTTCCCAATGAAAGGCGTATGTACCACTCATGGACATTGAAGTGGATGAAAGACTCAAATACATTGAAAGCCGGTAAGGAATATTGATCAGACTTAGAAGCAACTATGTAACAAAGTAATCCACCAGGGAAAGGTATCACTAAAGGCTACGCTTGAGCACGGTATGCATTTAACTTAAAGTGTGCACTTGAGCATGATATGTGTTTCACCCAAAGTGTGCACTAAAGCGTAGTATACGCTTGATCTATGCACTTACAATATGGTTGACCTTATTCTCACATGTGAACCTTGCTAATTTAGCTTGGTTGTCTAGGGTTTGAAGGTCATTAGCAGAGTATGCAACATATTTAGCAATACCGACAAATATGTTTTAGACCCCTCGTTCTTAGTGTTTTGGGACGGTGTGCATACTCTTTACATTATTAAAAGTGAAGTAAATATGTTTTCTTTTTAAAAAAGATAGACTATGGCATATATTGCTAAAAGTATTACATACAACTTTAAAGTATTAAAGTGTTATAGTAAGTAAAGTGTTAGGTAAGGTTTGGTATACATGAATGGGTGGCGGAATGGAATGGACCATTACGAGGGAATGAAAAAATGGTGTTTGGTTGGTCAATGGAATGAAATCACCTATTACATAAGGAATCTCATTCCATCTAAATGCTTTAAATTCATTCCATACACCCCATGTTTATTTTCATTCCATTTGCTCTTTCACCCTTCATCACCACCATCACCTCCCACCACCCACCACCGTCACCTGCCGCCGCCACCACTCGCCAACATCTACTGCTGTACCACCTACCGCCAAGCCCCCCCCCCCCCCCAAACTACACCACCACCTACCACTGCCACCCACCACCGATTTTATTCTTTGTCTTTTTCAGCCTACTAAACAACATAAAGTAATGATTCATTTCATTCTCACATGATAACCACATAAGACAATGGAATGATAATAATTCATTTCATTTCTTTGTTCTTCCCATTACCTCATCCATTCCATTACTCCATATCAAACAAACCATTATAGTATACATGATACACAATATAGATGGTTACCTACCTGGTCCTCTTGTATTATAGGCAGTAATCTATGAGGCCATGTACATGCGGTGACCTACAGGGCCTTATTATAGTGGCAGTGTATTTGTTGCTTGTCAATGTTTGTACAATGATGTATAGTATATATTGCATGCATAGTTCATACTAACGTACTAAAGATTGTTATAGAATGTTATGTTTGTTATGACTGATAAAGTTATGTTAGGTGCTGCGTTAAATGTCTAATCGTGTTTAATAGTTAATAGAGATTATAGTTACCTAATACTAGAACTCATTCATCATAGCCAATTTTTAGTATGCACATCGGGTTAAATAACATGATAGAGGTTGGTTCGTGGCAAAGGCTCCCTTGGTGACAGGTGGCCAATCAAGACGGTACATCAAAACAGAGATTTTGTGTCACATGAGGCTTGGAGCCAGTACTTCCAAATATGGAGATATTTTGGATGACATCTTGATAAGACAAAATATAATAGATTGATTTTAGCGAGCCATCAATTGTGTCCTTGTAGGGATACAATATGTTTGTAAAGAATTTATGGCTAATGTTGCTAAAAGGAGTTTTGATCTATAGTTTAATATTGAATATTTGTCGACCGGTAAGGAAAATTATGATTTTATTTGGATTTAACGGTTAAATATCATATAAACAGTATTCCTATGTTCGATTATTCGTACATTTAAGCATCCATGAGTATGGTATTCCAAATGTCCATAGTCAGACAAATTCATGGGAATCAGTTTGTATTAAGACTATTGTGAATGCTTGATTGTTCATGGGATGAAAGCTCAAGGTGTTGAGGATCAAGATTCACATATATTCATTGGGGAATCATATGGGACGTAATTCGCTTCAAAACTGTCTTCAAGGAGCAGCGTCATAAGAAGTTTTGAAATGATATGATGTATGTATCGTAAGACCTAAGAATCATACTAGAACTAACATTAGTGTAAGTTTGTTCTTTGATCTTATCTAATGCTAATCGTGAAAGGATAGTAATAAGGATATTTGATTGGGGATGAATTGAAGCTAAGTGGGAGTTATGTGATGTCAAGGATTTTGTGTTTCTTAGATTTTAAGAAGTTGAATCGTAAACTCAAACATATATGAATGATTAAATAATAGTTGAACAATATATGAGATCGAAATTTGATCCATGTCTCATGTTCGATAAATGTTCTATATAGGAAGGATAAAATTGATAAGGTTACCATGGTTATATACTTGATTAAGTAAAGAGTTACTTGATCACAAAGGAATAATTGACGAATATAATACATCATACCTTGTTAGGGACAATGCAATGCAGCTTGGCATCCATAATCTGAGTAAGCTATAACTGGATCGCTAGCAGGAATAGTTTTATATGTTTAGTGTTTATGACACTTTCGCATCTGATTAATAATAAAGTGTTGTTATTATTATTATCTTAATATAAAATTTGATTTTATAAATAAAATGGATACTTAGGATTCCCAACAATGAGTGTTTCCCCATTTGGTCAATACCGAGGAACAAGAATCAAGTGTTATGTTCAAGGGCTATAGAGGATCCGCACTTACATGACAATTGTTACTGTTGTGACCTTTGAATATGTGGTGGAACTAAGCTATGTTGTTTACAATGAAGTAGACATTTAGGATATTGTTGCTGAAGAACCAAAGAAGAAGTGGTCTAGTCTTACTAAACATCCCAAGAGTGGCAATCTAGGGAAACATTTCAAGACGGTTAAGGTGGAACCTATTGATGGCTGTAAGAAGTGTGGTAGGAATTACACGGATGGGTGTGGGGGTTGGTTCTAACCTGTGCTACCGCTCTGAAAAGTCTAGGCACTTTGCATGTAACTGTTCAAGTTCATCACGTGCCACAACTATAAAGAAAGTGAGCATACCGACAAAGTCGCAGAGAAAAAGGTTTCTTGTGTAATTTCAACGTAAGTCAATTCATGAATTTTGGGATGTAAAATGAGCATCCGTTATTTCACGCTCTCATCAAAAATCTATGAGATGGCACAGAAGTGGTATCCTAAATTCATTAGATCCCCACAGGTCAATTCCAGCACTATATTAAAAAACATAACGCAAGACCATAGTCCATATCACAGTTGGGTCTTTTCTCACTGTTGACAATAACTTAACAATCAATGATTGTAAAAGCAACTAACATTGTTGTCCACGGTCGAACAACATGGCACTTCGAGGAATTCTTTTTTCAAAACAATAAAAGATTAAACAACAACAAATTAATCACTAAACATACATTAGCAAGCTTAAATGAATATAATACTAAATATAACCAAACATTAACATATTTATACAAAGTAAACCTTTTGTATTGACTTAAGATTTTATAAAACTCTATATTTTATAAATATACTATATTTTATAACAAATTATTTTTTTAGAAAAGTAAAGTTATTGTTTTAGCTTAAGATATAATAAAAAAACGCTATATTTTATAACAAACTGTTTTTTAGAAACTACGAGTCAAAAAAACTTGCACCAAATTTCTGAAAGAAGTTTCTAATTAAATAAAGTTATAATAAGTTGAACTGAACTAATAAGAAAGTAATAAACTCAAGTGAAAAATGGGCAAAGTCATATCTTTCTTGTAAGCATATATGCTTAGCAAACCAAGCATTGATCATTCTTTCTTAATTATATGTTTTTAAATCATGTTTTACTTACTATAAAGGATTTGTATTAGAGAGATAATGTAACAATCATGAATCTTCAACTTTGTATTTATTTTCAATTTTACTCTCATTGTATTTGTACATCCATTTTATTCAATAAAATCATTTGGACACCTTTTTCATCAAACTCTATTCACACTTATTTAAATTCCATGACCTTGTAGCCTTTTTTAATTTATTTTATATAACTCATGTGACAATTTAAAATTGTAATAACGTATGGATTTTAAGCAACTAGTACGAACATTCCATTTATAGATTTTTATAAAAAAAGATTTATTCAATAAGAAATTATTTAAATAACATTCCTATTTTAATAAAAAACATTAATTACTAATGTCTTTTATTCATTAATACTAATTTATAATGTTTAAAACTTATAAAAAGTCTTAATTATAAACATTTAAACTCTAAAAAAATTAACAAAATTCAAAATTTTATAGATTATAATGTTTAAATTTGTAAGTTATGAAGAGAAATAAGTATCATTAATGTCATAGAGTTTATAAGTTTTATAAAGTATAAAGTTTTGTAAAGATTTATAAAATTACAAAAGTTCTAGTTTATTCTAAATCATAACTAACTAAGGGGTTAATTACGACATTAATGAAAGATTTTTGTTGTGTATAAAAGTTTCTGTTGACTTGTAATTAATACAAAACTTTAGGAAAATTTGGCCACTTTCAAATTTTCATATGTTCTGAATTTCTTGGAACCTCACTGGACTTGACGAAACTTTGGGCACTTTCAAATTCCCGTCGTTCTTCGTAAACTGTAAGAATTGTTATATGCTTTCTGTTCATTTTTGGTTCCAATCAAAAGCCCTAACAATATTCGGACTATCAGTAGCCTGATCGAGATCAATTTTGAGACATGGAAATTAGGGTTCTTAGTCTTATTTGGGAGGTTAATAGGGATTTATTGAAATAGTGAGTATGGCTCGCTGGTTTGTTTGTGCTTGTTAAAACGTGTGACCCGGAGAGGATCCGAGTTGTTTAACATAATTATTTGTTTTATAAGTGTAAATTTCTTTTATATATATATATATATTTGAGGATTCTATAAAAAAGATGAAATTCGTGAGGAGAATAAGAAAGAAAATGATATACACATGTATTATTTAATTTATTAGGATAATGGCAATTAAGTAATTTAATAAAAAACCTAATTAAAGATAAAATCAAAAACCCACATGCAATGCATATGCCACTTCCACCGTCTTTTTTAAACATCAGTAACTTTTTATACGTAACTTTTTTTAAAAAAAAGTACACCCGAGTGTTTTTTTATCTTTAATATGTGTACCATATTGCTATACTTATATGGAAAAAAATTACGTTTCGATCGTATGTTTTAGTCCATGGTGTATTCTCTATATGTTTTAATTGTATAGTGATTCAAGGCATTGTGTTTTTACAGTAAAACACCGTAACATTGCAAATACCATTTATGTTCAATCTTTCAATCTTATTTTCTATGGTGTTTTATTTTAAAATTTCAAAACAGATTATGGTGTCTTGTAAAAAGGAAAAATTAGCTCGTTGAATTTAATGATATTTTTTATTGCTAATGGAATGGTTCTTTGTATACTTTATGGTGTCTTATTTTCTATGGTGTTTTATTTTAGTTTCATAGTGTTTCTGTATAAGAAAATGGTAGTTTCTGAATTCAATGATATTTGCAATGCTATGGTTTTTGAATTTAAAAAAGTTAAATTTACTTTTATTCCCTTAATCTAGAAAATTATTTATTTTAAGGGTAAACATTATTTACAATTTTGCCATTATAATCTTAACCATTATATTATAGATCAAAGGGTGTAGATTATTTCTTACACTTCTCACAAAACACACCGTTTTACAATAACCCTACACATATATATATATATATATATATATATATATATATATATATATATTGATAATTCTTAAATAACAAGTCTATAGAATTAAAAAAATTGTTTTATTATATATTTAATAATAAGAAATTAGAAACCAAATTGCAATATTGAAAAAAATAGATTAAATATTACCAAGAATTTGTTAAGACAAATCAATTATCATAAACCGATTTCAAAAACAATATAAGCTAAAATATGTTTTAATTATTTAAACTAAAAACAGAAAATAATAGTTGAATGTATAAAAATTAATTTAATTAATTATTTTTTAATTATATCATGTAATTATCTAACTTATCTATATTATAAAATTTATAAAACTTAATCTTTTATATCTTTTTTCAAAAACTTATATAACTAAATTCTATCTAAATAGTTTAATTAGGAAAATTTATTAACTTTACCTATTTATCTTATTTTTTATTTTAGAAAAATAAACTATTAATAATTAATAAAGTAATTGATTATTTTCCCTATTTAAATTAATCAAAGGATTGTCTATCCAAATAATTATATTTGGAATCATGTTATAATCAAACAAACAATCCTTTGTAATTTCTTCCAACAACTAAATTGATTATATCATTAATTATTTTATATTTTATATTATATACATATACATATACATATATATTATTACAATATTACAAACTTTCGATGAATAGTAACTAGAAATTTTTAAATATTTGTTTTTGTTTTTGGTTTTAGTAATATTTTATCAATTATTTATTTGATGTTTTTAGTAATAAATAATAATTGGTAATTGTTAGGCATTTATTTTTTTTTATTTTGTAGTGATCTATTATTTAGCAATTTGATAATAGTGTCACACCCCGACCCGCAGCGGAATAAAAGTCGGGTATGATTTGGTTATCACCAAAGCTCATGATATTTACTAAAAAGTTTCATATTTATTAAATTCAAATTAAAATTTAAATATCCAACAAAAATTTCATACAAACACAATAAAAATCTAAATGTTTGTTCCAACGAATAACTTGTTTATTCTTCTAGGTCATCCTAAGTGTTTCTTTCCTCAACTTGATCACCTGTATCATGTGTAAAAACAGAGGAAATTTTGGGTCAACAAAAGTTGGCGAGTGAACCTTGATAAAACATTTAAATAATTGCTTATTATGTTTATTAAAGAAACTTGTGCATAAATCACATGTGAGCAAATATATATATATATAGCCAATCACAAACCACATTGAATGAATATATGACATGAATGATAATGTATCTGAGATCAAGGCTCAATCAAAGGAGCCGATCTAATGAGGCACCTGATGCTCAACCCGTATCCCAGAGAAACTGATGGGCCTAATGAAATGAGTGCACTGAAATGATAAAATGAATCCACATATAAACCACACTACAAGCAGTACACATTTGATCACGAAATGATATAAGCAAAGTGTTTAAATAAAATAAAGAAATGATACGACACATGATACACCCAAAACGTGATTAAAACGGAATTTATAGAGATTCACTCACAGTGGGTGCGTATTCTTGATTGAAGATGAGAGCGCACGAGTTGAGGATTTAACCGATGCAGGAGTACTAACCTAGAAACAATAATGCGATAACTCGATAATTAATTAAATTAATATTTTAGGTTATAGTCCTTTGTTAGGTTTTTAGATTATTTTTATGAATTGGGTTGATATTTTAAACCCTTTGAAATGGACATTTTTAAACCTTTAAGTTGATTTAATATATAGACTTTGAATAAAATATTTAGAAAAAAATAAAATAAAAAATTTAAAAAAATTTCTTGTAGACTGACAAGTCTGACAGCGATCCGATGGCACTGTTAGCATGCGTGTGGTGAGGCTCGAACCCGTGACCTCTCGGTTGCGTGCACGCAGCTCTTCCAACTAGCTACGTGTCTAACCCGAAAGAATCCGGTTTTTAATTAATCTTATAATCTTGTTAGCTTCATTCAGAATTTAGTAATTAATTTAATTTTTGAAAAAATGTTTCAACCGGGGTGACAACAGGGACTCGAACCAGCGACTCTGGGATTGGTTTGCACCCGGCCCAACCAGTTGGGCTGGGTGCTTAACCCGTATGATATAGAAGTTGTATTATATTTAACAACTCAATGGATTTAGTATGATTTGGTTTAAAAAGAAGAACAGTTTAAAGAAAACGGTGCCAGTCAAGTATCGAACTCGGAACGGGTGCGTTTAGTGTGCACACAGTTCACCGCTGGACTGTGTGTCTAACCGAGTTTATAACTCGAATTTTATTATATACATACACATTCTGCAACTCATCTTCTTCATTTGAATAAACCCAAAACATTTACCCGCCCGAATAACCATTTATTCAGGAGTGTGATTTCTCACTCTTATTCGATAATGAATCTAAACATGAATTAAAACAGTTAGGTGGAGGATTGTTACCAACGATGGCATTTCCTTCGGTTCTCCGGCAAGGAGCGGCGGTTTCCGGTGAAACAGAGGGGGAGGGTTTGCATAGAGGGAGTTTGAGATTAGAAGAAAAGGTTGAGCGAGCCTGAGAGTGAGGTTAACGCCGGTATATATAGATTTCATAAAGTGCTCGATTTTCGGTTTTTTTTTAATAAAGTGATTGATTTTGGTTTTTAGAAACCAATTTGATTGATTCGCACAATTTCAATAGATTGGTGTTTGATTGGAGAGGTTAAACGCGGATTGCTAGCTGGACTTATTCGGATGCCAGCACAGGGACATGATCGGCGGGTTTTCTTGATTTGAGTTTGCAGGAAAATCTCTCGGGTTCACACACACATATATATATATATATATATATATTATATATATATAAGATTATTCGAACATCTTAACAAAAGGTGTGCGTGTCTCGGTGGTGCTTGTGTGTGTGTTTTACCCGGGCGACCCGGGTTCGATTCCCGGTTCACCTATTTTCTTTAATTATTTTTATTACGCCTTTTAATTATCTATTAAGAATACATATTTATTATTTAATTGATTATTATTATATTATTTATTAAGATTATTTTAAACATTAATTATTATATGTATAAGAACTATTTAAACAATAATAAAAATAACCGAACGACAAGAATAAATACACTTTGATTGATAATTTGGGGCGGGCTTTCGAAACCCGATTTATACAAATGTTACAAATAGTAACTGATTTTTTTAGTTTATTTTTTAAATATTTTATCTATTATTTTCATTTTATTTTTTTAGTAATAATTAGTAATTGATAATTCTTTGGCATTTGTTTTTTTATTAGTAGTATTTTATTTAGCAATCAATTTTATTTTTAATAATAACTTACGTTCGTTAACTTTTATATCAAATTGATTTTTTTGTAATAACTTACATTCGTTAACTTTTATACAAAGTTTTAAATCTGCATATATGTTTATTAATTTTTGTTAACATTTCAAGTTATTTGTCGGTGTGTCGTGATGGTATGTTATGCGGGCATTAGATAAGTATCGCTTTGGTTCGTTAAAGTATCAGTACGATTCATGCACTCAGTATAGAAATCAACACGTGTTTTACATCAACTGAAAACAATAAAAATGGACATCGGTATCAATATCGATGTTGTTTGAACGATATTGGTTCAAATTGTCACGATACTGGTACCGATATTCAGTTAACATCACAGACAAAGTTGTATACATGAAAAATTATTGAAACTGCAAACCATAAAAATGAGTATATGTATCGATACCAATGTTTGGTACAACACGCCATGAATACGATGTTAGTTTATGGAAAGAAAAAAACAATAAAAATAAAGACCGATAATGAACAAAAATTGTTCGTTCGGTTTCAACTAGGTTCACTAAGGTGGCGACATGATATTGGTTATTAACCAAGAAAACATAAAATTATTACATACCGGTACCGATTTTGTCCAGTTCGGTATGATATGATAGTGATACGATCTTAGTATATCAAAAGAAAAAACAATTAAAGTAAATACCGGTACTTACACAAATGTTGTTCAATCGATTTCGGTTTTGTTTGGTACGATAGCGACACAATAGCCGTTTCCAATAAAGTTTATATGGCAATCTTGAAATAAACATAGAACGCAAACCAACTGAACAACATCCGTACCGCCCGGTACTGGCATCGATATTTGTTTTTGTTGTTTTCAATTGATGTAAGATTTTCTCTTTCGATTAGTATAGTGAATGTCAGTACCGTAATGTATCTAACAGATACCAACTGAATTTCCACCACGAAGCGTGGAAGAAAATTACTAGTTATATATATATATATAATATTTTCATCATAAATCAATTATTTTAAATAAATAATTGATAACCTTTTCACTATAGATTACCTAATAAAACCTTATGACTTAATTGATAACCTTTTCAATATAGATTACCTAATAAAACCTTAAGACTTAAAACCCTAGTTATCCCTAAACTAGATCTAGATCCTCGCTGCCTATTGTCCGAAAATACTTTAGTCTTTATCTAAGTCTAGTCTTATTAAACAATATCATTTAAATAATCTAGGATAATTCTTTGGAATTCTCCTCACAACATCTACGACAACTTTTGTGTGAACACTTGCTAGCCTACAAGGTGAGTTACATAGTCCCATTTTTACATTTTTAACTTTTTGGGGTGTTACATGTGTTAAAATACAGATATCAGTTTTTCCATTACCAATACCAAATAAAATTCAATTACTTTTATGGCTTGTATGAAATCTAGTTGCTATTTGTGTGAACATGTTTGGTTTACTATTTCCAATACCAAATACATTCATTAGTTGTGATCAAGTCGAATGTAGTATATTATAGCACTATGTGATTGACAACCCATTCTCATTCCTTGTTTTTGTGTGTTTAAGGAGTTTCCTTTGGGAATGATAGAGAACCGACCATACCGTTTGTTTGTTTTAGGAACCTTCAGGTTTCATGCAAATCAACTAAGGTTTGAATGTACACTAGTTTGCCATATCTTTCCATACAAATTGCTTAGATTCTATAATATGCCATATGAATTGTATCACCATTTTGGCAATTCATATACTATTAACTTATGTTTCTCACCAACTTCTCGAAGTTGACACTTAATTTTACACATATTTTAGGTAATGATGTTTGAAGCTATTTTTTTACAAGATTTTGCCACGCTTAGGATGCACTTGAACCTAGTTTTAATTTAATACGAATTATGCTTTGTTTGTTTTTATGAACAAGTTGTTTCTTTTTGCTTGGCTGGATACTTGATTTGAGTTTATTATATTTCAACTGTAACTAGTTATCATGTGCTATTGAACAATCTATATTCATGACAGCCTCGACATTTCCGACGTCGGTTGAAGTGTTACAGAAAAAAAGTGGATTGAAGTATCGATGGTCGATATAATGTTCAACCGTGTCATCGACCATTGGTATCCTGGTTGATATTTCATTCTCTATCCACTTGGATATCTAAATATCTCCATCCAAACACTTTGCCTCACATCTTTTATAGAGAGAAGTTTGTGGTGATCACTATCATCATAGTAAGACGTGAAAACATTGTAACATTCGGCTTCTCGTACCACCAATATTGTGTGTTTTACCTATATGGAGCTCTATGAATTTGTTTTTGGTTGTCAGGGTGTAGACTTCCTAGGAGTTCACCTACCCTACCTGGCGCTACCCTCACCTGAGCACGTTTTACTTTGGAATTTTCATCCTCACATTGCCATTGTGCCCAAATGCGTAGTGATATTTGAGGCAGAATAATGTCTTATGAACCAACATCTATAATGTGCACGACTGATGTAGGAGTTGCCTAGTGTGTTACAAGCCCCCCCCCCCCCCCATAAATTCATCACCGTTGATGAGGTTTGCCCAACAACCCAATTAGGGATGTGGAATTTACCCCACCATCCCGAAGGGTACATAAGTGACTCTAATATTATTTGTAACACCCGACCTCTTGTACCACATATACTATTGCTTTGCCCACATGAAGCTCACAAATATATTTATGGTTGCCCGAGTGAAGACTTCCTAAGAGATCACCGTTTGACACTACTCCTAACTAAGCATGCTTAACTGTGAAGTTTTCATCTTCCCGCATATATTTTGCACAAAATACATTGATGATATTTGAGGTGAATATCTTTTATGAACCCAACTCTTATTCTCAAAACCCAATTTTAACAATTATAGAAACTAACAAAATTCCATGGTTCCTTTCACACGTTACATCCTCAAAATGGATCATGCAAAACTTTATACAGCTTAACTTGTATCTTTGGGTACGTCTTATGTGTTAAGGTCCATGAATTTAAAACCATTTTTTCCCATGCTTTTTTTAATTAAACTTCTCCCTCCTTTGTTTTTCTTGATATCTCTTGTTTCTCCTTAAGTTCAGTGTTTTATTTCAAATTTTCACTCCTCCATGTCATATATTGTTGGTTATTTAATAAAGAAGCCTAAATTGGAGGTTATTTAATAAAGAAGCTTGAGTTATAGCTTTACGAACTTAACTAGGCTAGTAGACTCGGGAGTCTAAACAAACTTACGATTTATACAGTTATAATAGTTTTTATTTTATGTCATTAGTATATAATTGCATAATAAATACTATTGTTATATTAAAACTGTTATAAAAATAATTAAGCAATATACAACTTGTTATACATAAGATGATAGCTATAAATATACTTATAAATTATTTTATCTTATACATAAATATGTAGTTAAACATTTATATAAATAGCAATTAGTACGAGCTCGAATACAATTAAATATTAGACATAAAGTTTGAATGAAGCAGACTTAACCCGCCTTAAGCCCGTTACTATATAATAAACGAGCAAATAGAAGTTTAGGTAAGCTAAAAAGTGAGCTCGACTAATACGGGTAATGTGGTAAGTCTATGATACGTATTGTTATTTTCTGATATGTTATTTCATTTGTCAAAAGTATTTTTTGATTTTTTTCTACAATTGTCGGTCAAATCAAACAACTAATATCATATCAAGAAGATATGATTAAAATATAATATATTATGTTCTAAAATATATGTTTAAATCATTAATTAATTATTAGTAGGGTAAATTAATTATATGGTACTAAGAATAGGAGACAAATTGACTACATTAAATGCAACGCACATGCAGTCCTGGTCCCTTAAATAGGGTAGGCATTTACATTTTTCTCTGGTACAGTACAATTACACATTTCTCCTTGGTTGAAGTTCCCGGTTTATGTTTTACTCCACAAAAGTTATATAATAATTATTTTGTATCTCTTTTTTAAGTGGCAAACGGGAAAGGTTTTAAAATCTTATTTTTATATCGTATCGGATTTGGTTTAGAAACCGGGTATATTGAATGGTTTAACCTGATGTAATCGGACGATTTAACTGGTTTTAGTGGACGGTTCAACCGTCCAGTTTGAACCGGTTTTTAAAAGATTGTTTTTATTAATGCCACAAGTCACCATGATTGTATATGTAATAAACTAGAAAATTTTCCACGCGTTGCTATGGCATCGAAACATAAAGTAGCTCAAATTTATATCTTTTAATCAAAACGTAATATATTTGACTTGATTGGTCTCCGAGCGAAATTTATGTCAAAAAATTAATCAACTAAAAAACGTACATAAATATAAAAACGAAAAAGTTTAATATTTGACCCAACTTATTTGCGAAAGAATCTTCCTGCAAGAGATCCGCCGGGAAAAGTCTTCCTAAATTTATACCATCCGTTTTTTTATATGGGACTACGGGTTGAACCACATCGAAACGTTAACCAACTTGAAAATAAGTGAGTTGCGGCGACAACCAAACTATCAACGTATAGAAAATTTTGTGTACCTTTCTCATTTGTTCATTCTTTTCGTAGTATTTTGTAACTTATATTATTATATAATATCACTTACCAGATTGGTGGAGTGCAAGAGTTAATCATTAACACATGGTATCAAACCATTAGATTAACACACAAATGTAAAGTAATTCAAATTTATGTCGTCTAATGAAAACATACCAAGTATACACATACATTTAAGTAAGTAAAAAAAACTTATAATATCTAAGCCTGCTCATTTCAAAAAAAAAGTTACGTCAAAACGTAAATCAACTTGACTTTATACCGATACTTACATAAAATAAGCACGTAAAACTCTATTATAAAGTCTTTAGAAAGTTGAGGGATTATAAGTGTCAATCCTGAGAGTTGAAAAATAAAGTTAAAGACAAAAAAGAAAAAAGACCAATGAATGGAAGTAGTGTAGACAAATCTTCATATTGTAGGTATATATAAATTGAAACTGGTCGTAGTCAAACGAGTTACCAGTATAACTTATTAAAACACGAACGTAATGTTATCAAAGATGTCTTGTATTTAGTTTTTAGTGATATCGTTTACCCTTTTCGTTATTATAAGAATGAAGTATTTCATAGAAATCCGAATATAACGTTTTGGCGCCATATTTTAATTAACAAATATGTCAATGGCTTTTTCTTTATAACTTTTTTTACATAAGGTTTTTTTCTTTATAACTTTTTTAGATAAGGTTTTTATTATATGACACTTTCTGAAAAGAGTTTTAATGCAAGAAAAAAATTATCTATTAATTTTTTGTTAGTGATTCTTATGTAATTGTAGGTTTTTTACTTTTGACATACAGATACGTATATTATATAAATTTGCAAATGGCCTGATAACATAAAATAATAAATTTTTCTCTTAAAATGACTTGTACTTTTGTCAAAAGTCGTTCTAACCTGGCCAAAATAACCAATTTATAAAATGACCAGTTTTGACCTAGACCATCTGACCGAAACCTGTTTTGAACCGGACTCATTCTGACCCGGAACAAATAACTATTTTATAAATTTACCAGTTCTGACCCGAACTAGTTCTGTCCCGGCATCTCACCCGACCCAACCCACACGTTTCGCCATGTAATAGTTCAAATCAACCCATCTTGCAAACGCATTCCACTTGTCGCTGCCATTTACCCAAATAAATGATTTACTGAACAAAACAAATAGAGGACGGAGTTGGTGTTATAATCTTAATGTAAGGGTTTTTAGTCTAAGCTTTTTAGTTCATGAGCTAGAAATGGGTTTATAATTTTTTTTAATGGAATGACATTATAACCTGGAAATCTTTGCTGAAAATGAAGTAACAAAATGGTAATCTTAAGGTTAGATTGTGCTAAGAACACACAAATCTCCACCATAGAAGATAAACTAAGAGTATGCACGTTGGGGGTTAGGGTTCTTTCACTTGCAATGGTTATAATTTGATTTCTTTGACATAAAGTTGATTATATAATAATTTATATATATATTATAAATATATATAATATATATATATATATATATATATATATATATTTAGTTGTAATCAATGGCAAAACCAGAAATTATGTTTTTGGAGTGCGAATGAAGGGTTAACCAAAATTTCAAAGAGCGAGATCACGATTTTAATCTATAAAATACACAACTTTTAAGGGGACGCCCACCCATCCAACCCTTCACTTGGGCCCGTCCTGGTTGTAATTACCTCCTCGATGTGTAATATTGGTTGTCCATGGTCAATGAAATATCAGGTCAAAGTATATGAGTGATGCCAATTTGGGAGAAATTGACATAAAATGTCAGCTTAAATCATCTCTAGTATGTAATGTATGTTGAAATGTTTTAATGATAATGTTAAAAATCAAGCATGTTAGGTGTTGAAATAAATATATTGGGTTAACTTGGCAATACAACTGGAAATGAGATGTCAAAATAAAAAGACCGATTTACCAAAAAGTGTAGAAAAGGTTGTGAATCATGAAATTAATAGTTGAAATCTTAATGGATGAATTAAATGAGATAGATGGTCAAGATAGGAAGGACCACTATTGTTGACATTTATCAACTTCTTCTCATTTGTTAAACCTCAATAACTTTTTAATACATTATATATTCTTTGTAAGAAATTAACATCATAAACTCAAATATTTTTATCTTTAATTTAAGTATAATACAGATACATATGTCATTTAGAAAAAGCAAAAGTGGTGATGATTTACGTTTGCAAAACTTATGTTGTTTTACCATTTTAGTGAAAGTGTGTTTGTTTACCAATTATATGTATATTATTTTACCTTTATAGTTGTGTTATATTTTATAGTTGTTTGGTTTGTCATTATAGTAAAATTTGTGGTGTATTTGGTAAAACAATACATTTATGCCATATAATTGTGTTGTATTTTATGTGAGTAAATGGATGTAAATACACATCACCTATAAAACTAGCAACGTACGTATGGCATGTTTTTACACATTTTTTATCTTTCTTAGCCAAAACACACCTTCTCGTGGAACCAAGTCATATATTTGTATAAACCAATATTATATTCAAATTAACGATATTTGATATTATGCTATATATTTTTTTGAATAGTGAAGTGTTTAAAAGTTACTTGATTAAAAAAATAGTGAAATTTGATAGAATAGTGAATTGTTAACTTTTATAAATATATTTTTTCTTAAATAGTGAAGTGTCAACTTTTATTAGGTTTTCACATTTTTTTAATGTTAGTTACTTTTTATAAGTCGTTACTTTTTTTATAAACATTACATCATAAAATCCAACATATTTATCTTTAATTTAAGTATATATTGTTATATTAAAAAAAGCAATAATGTTTGACCTGGGGTGCATATAACAGTGTGTCGAGATTTTACAACACTGTGTCATGACTTTACAACAAAATCTCTACATAATTACAGCGATCCCCAAACTTTCTAGCTTTGATTCTTGTTTATATTGAGTTTTTATGTCAGTTAGTTACAAAATGGTGATTTCAACTTATACAATGATGCATCCAAATTTCTTGTCCGATTTGTTGTTAATGACTTTTGATTACGCAAGTACCATTCTCGCATTACAACACCTTGTCCAATTTACATATAGTATATACACATGTTGTGTTGAGAATCCTATCTCAACATTTTATTAAAAAAATTACAATGATTGTGCCCTATGCCTGTATGTATGTTTTTAAAGGTTTATTTTTCAATACCAAATCTAAAATCGTCTATTTGATGGGAAATGTTTAACTCATAAAAGAACAGATGATTGGAAAAGCCAACATATGGTAATCTAATAAGAATAATACAAGTCATTAAGATCAACTCTTCCCAAAGATAATGAATCTTGAACACTAACAAAAATCTGTTTGAAAAATTCAAAGAACTGTTGAAGAGACTAAAGCTTTGCGGACAAAGTACAAAGGTCTGTTGAAGACCAAAAGCTCTCTTGAAGATAAAATGCTTATTAAGAAGACTAAACATCTGTTGAGGCCTATACAGATGTTAGGATTCGTCAGATGTTTCTAACATCTGAGAATATTCTCTGTTGGAAATGTCAGAGGTCGCTATCAGGGTGATGTCAACCCTGATTGCTAATAGATGTTTATACTTACTATAAACAAATCTCACATGTTAGATATCTATTTATCATTTTAATCATATTCTTTTGTACGAACATATATTAGTGATTAGGCTAAGGCGGAGTGATAGTCATTACATGTATCTGTAATCTTTTGATTATTAAATACATTATGACAACTTTCCATATTTATGATCGTGCTTAATTCCAATGCATTCATCTTATTCCCATTTTATAACAACAACACTTCACTATTTCATCAAAAACACTCACAAATACATACTCAAATCCTAACATAAAGAATAAAAGAATTAAAAGGTCGTGTGTGCTGACGATATAAGCAACATCTCATAAGATTCTAGTAACTAATTTAAGACCAGCATAATCGATTAATGGATATGGAGCTCGTATCTATCTATCTATGTAATATATTTAATATAAAATTTAGCACGTATTATCATCATATTCTACCTTTCTAATTTTTCCACCCAAATTTCTTCCTGATCCTCAATAAAGAAATATTTTATATATTAGGTAAGGGTAAATTAATCCTACTATAATATTATTAATTTTTTTATGTGTGACATAATAAATTCACTATTAATTATGAAAAAGTTTTATCTTTTATAAACCGTTAACTTATATCATAATTTTAAAATAACAAATCGTTAATTAAATTCACATAACAATTATTGATGAGAATAACAAATCCAATTTACGGCATACTTGTATAATTATTTCATTTACTTTAAATAAAGTTATATTTAAAGATACACAATAATAAAATAATATTATATATATGTATATATTGTTATATGTAAAATGTAATACGTAATTTCAGTCATATGAGAATATATATATACATTACAAATTTTTCAGTGTTCAACCAATATAATTTACGAGCTATGTGTTGCTTATTAACATAGGCTGGTTTTTATGACAAATCAAGTTTGCTGTAAGAACTATCATATGGTGTTAAAACATGTCTCTTATATGATTTTTTTACGTATTATATAATTACATTGTTTTTATTATATAATAACGTGAAATACAATTGTCTGTAACCTAGTAGTTTAATATAAGATTATGAGTTTTACTTGTTTTAACCTATATATCTAAAGATCGGCTTATTTGTTAATAACTTTTCAAGATCTCGACTCCTTTATTATTATTAAATATTTAGTTATGTTACATCATGCATGTATAAACATAAATGTAACTATATTTATATATAAAATATTTATTTAAATATATTTTCCTAATTGTATATAATATTTATATAGATAACAAGCTTGTTTAAATTCACGAGTCTAATCTTGCTCGGTATGTGAAGCCCATGAGCGACTATGTTAATCAATACTCCTAGTACCAAGTATTTTATGAGAGTTGTTGAAATTAAAACTTTATCTGTTTAGAAAGAGTCTTAGTGTTTTAAAATGCAAGTAGTAGTGGTGGTGGTGGTAACGGTGTGGTAGTGGTAGTGGTGGTGGTTGTGGTCGTCGTGGTGGTGGTAGTAGTAGTATGGATATTTCAACTAAATCACTAATTCATAACAAATATTAAGAGTACAAAAATTTAATTAAAATACTAAAAAAGTCAACAAGTTTTGTAGTTTTCAAGTGATCTATTTTGAAGGATGGTTAGTATGGGGTCAAGTAGGGCACCAAAGATGTTTGTTTGATCCAAAACCCTTTGTGATATGATAACGCACCCTCCTAGAACTGGGACACGATAATGAATATAGATCTTATCACTAAGATCCGAAACAAATAATGGACGCTAATCCAATCCAAACAAAGAATTGAAGGTGTAAAATGGCATCACAACCATATCTTAAGTAAGGCAAACGGAGTATCTCCGAATGAGCGCAGTGACCATTCAAAAGAATGAGAAAGAAAATGTCATCAATACCACATAGTTAAAAAATGTGTCATCATGCTACTAGTCAAGACTTTAATATTGATTGTTTTCCCTTGACTATTCGACTACTAACTATAATATATACTTTATATTTTGCAAGGTTTACGGCATAACCAAGAGTAAAGAAAATGGTTCAATGGGTTTGTGGGCTAGGTTTAGCTGCAATAGGTAGTACAACCTGTCATGTCATCCACATATATGTGCACTTTTTTGTTTACACCTACGAGTGAAATTTTGTGATTTACCTATACGGGACACAAATATCTAATATTTTTTTTGGAGTAACATCCTAATCCACATGACTAGTGTTTGTTTTTTTTTTTCATAGCATATGAGTGGACATATCCTTTGATTTAATAATCTAACCTTTTCAAGTTACCAATCACACTACACTCCCTTGTGCAATCATAAAAGATATCTAATAAAAAGGTGAAGGCATATATTTTCACCGAAAAGATAATGGTTGTGATAATATTAGTAATTAGTTAGGGTTGGAGAAATAAAAGCGATCTTAAATAACAAAGAAACGTTTAAGTATTTCGTTTCCATTCATGTAACATTTTTGTTGAGACTATCATATTCTATAATTCTGTTTTTAGTATTCTTTTTCTCATTTATTACAAAACTAAAATGTCCAAATCAGAAAAAACTAGGTTGAAAAAAAGGTCACCAATAATGATAAATATTAAGGTTTGATTCATATTACTTTTGTTTTCCTTTTTTTGTGATTCTATTTTGTTTTCACATTACTTGGTCACTGTATATTAATGAATTTATACTTTATAACAAAAAAATAATAATTAAATATAGAGAGTTTATCCAAATAAATAAATTATTAAATACTTAAGAACTAAATAAATCTTCTGATTTAACAAACAAAAGGAGGAAGAAACTATCCATCATCCCATTGAATAAGATGTAACAGATATCTTATTCATGTGCTAAAGCTATTTCATTTGGTTTTTAATTATTTAATTGTTTAACTTAATCCATTCCTTCTAAATAGATAATTTTAGATGATTATTTAATTATTCTTTTAACTTTAATATATGTATTTAACCTATTTAAGCACTTCGCAAAAGCTAATAGGAAGTAGACGTATATAGCATTAGAAACTTAATATAATATATCACATTATTTATAAAATTATAAAAATAGTCTATTTGATAAAAAATATATTTTCGTCATTGGCGCCAACAGTCTCAACTTAAAACATAACCACTGGCAGTCCCAACTATTAACATATTAGCCTCTAATGGACCCTGACTAACAGAAATCTAACATCGTTAGTCTTCGATCGACGGAAAAATGTTTTTGGCCAGAAAACTCAACATTTTAGCCTCAAACCTCTTTGTAACCTTATTATGGACATGTAGGAACATTTTTCTAGTAAAAGCCCAATTATTGAAGTCGTCGGAAAACTCTTCTTTTTCGCCAGAAAACTTCTTTTTGGCCGGAAAACTCAACTTTTTGGCCGGACGACTTAACATTTTCGTCTCAAACCTCTTTGAAACCTTAGATCAGACATTTAGAAACCTTTTTCTGGCAAAAAACGCTTTTCCGGCTACCGGAGACTAACGACGTTAGGTTTCTGATAGTTAGGGTCCATTGATGGCCAATATGTCAATAGTTGGGACTGCCAATGGTTATTTTTGAAGTTGGGGCTGCTGACGGCCAACGGTGAATAGTTGGGATTATTAAAATCCAATATTCTTTTGATAAATTAGTGTTAAACGTGCCATGTCAACATATTAAACCGTTTAGCATATTTTTTTCAAACGCGATGAACCTTTTAAGACACATTTTAGCCATGCCAAATATAGACCAATTTATAACTCGAGCTCGTTAACTTCGTATCGCGTCATGCTTAGCAAGTCATATAAATTGACAACTCAACAAAACTGATGTAAACCCATGGCTTTATAGCCTAGTGGCATCTTGGGGGTGTGATAAGGTTTTAGGACCAATAGGTTCTGGGTTCGATTCCCAAAGGGGGAGGGGGGTTATCCTATTTATTGAGTTTTCTCATGAATTGGTGTATAAGCATTATGTCTAGTGGAGATGGATATGATCGGGTGATTTTATTGGTGGCACGATAATACTCCAGTAGTCCGTCAGCAATCCAAATTTACTATTCAAAAAGAAAAAAAACAGACGTAATTCATGAGAAGAAAAGAGCCGAGAGAGATTACTTAATAACTTGTAATTAAAACCTTCTTTCAAACGAGTAGAAATAAAAGAAAAAGAAAAACAATAGCTAAAGATTCTTGAACATTGTTTACACATGTTGTAACCATCACATTGTTCCAAATTAATAACACCATTTAGCCATATGCACTGTTCATTTCACTAGGACATTGCACTATGTGATATGCCTTGAAACCATATTGGAATGGTCTCCATCTACGTTGTCCTACAACCAGTTTTCTTTGGACACATATGTCCTCCAACTTGATCCTCTTCCCCACTTTTTTTTTTTTCATTTCCCCCCTCCTATTTCCACTTTTTCTCCACCGTTTCCCATAATTCTCGCCGGCGATCTCTCTCCGATCTTCAATCTTAGCCCCCATATCACTAAACCCTTCGATATCTTCTCCTATTTTTCTGTACAAATCGCATAAAAAGATGCACACCAAGTGTTAAATGAAAGCTCTTATCTTTTTGTCGATTTCTGGTAAGTTGGATGTTTTCAAGGGTTTTCCTTTGTGGGTTTTGTTGTAGGATTCTTGGATTTGATGTCGTACTGGTTTTTGATCTCTAGGGATGTAGGAAAGTGTTTTAGGTAACTGAATTTGAATTTCAATAGTAGAAGGTGTAAGGCTTGAATCAAGTGAATCTTGATTGCAAGTTTGTAACTTAGTTTAAGATTTGATGATTTAGGGGTTGTTTGAGGGAAATTGAGAATCTTTTTCAAGTGGGGTTGAAAATTTCCTCAAAAAGATTCCTTTTTAGGTTATGGTTTAACCGATCAGATCGTATATATGCTTCTATGGAGTTGATGTTAAGGTAGTGAAATCTGGAAAATTGAGTGTTTTAAGAGGTCTTGATTGTGTGGACTTTAATCAATGGAGGCTAGATTTGGGGGGAATCCTCATCATTATTATGGTCCAGTGGTGCCGGAATTGAAGGCGGGTGGAAAGAGAAATCTGGAATGGGATTTGAATGACTGGAAGTGGGATGGCGATCTGTTCACCGCCAGCCAGATAAGTGCGATTCCGGCGGATTGCCGGAGTAGACAACTGTTTCCGGTGACAACTGGTGTTGAGGCGGTTACTGTCGTGTCAAATAGTTCTTCGTCTTGCTCTGATGAAGGGAAAAAAGAATAGAAAAAAGAAGACGCGTTGTGGTTCTTGATGAAGAAGATGAAGTTGGGGGTCTTAACTTGAATCTTGGAGGGCAAGTTTACCCGATACCCAAAGATGAGTTAGAAAGATGGGAGGGTAAAAACGGGAAGAAATCTAAAGTGGGTGGGGGTACGTCTAGCCGGGCCGTTTGCCAGGTGGACGATTGTCAAATGGATCTCACGGGTGCAAAAGATTATCATAGAAGACACAAGGTTTGTAGTTTGCATTCAAAGGCCACCAAAGCGTTGGTAGGGAATGTGATGCAAAGGTTTTGTCAACAGTGCAGCAGGTAAGTTGTGAAAAGACTTTTAAATAATTGTGTGGTAAAATATATGATTTAAATTTGTGGTTGTATTATATGTGGGCAGGTTTCATAGTCTTGAAGAGTTTGATGAAGGAAAAAGAAGCTGTCGAAGGCGTTTAGCCGGACATAATCGAAGGAGAAGAAAGACACATCCAGAAAACCCGACAAATGGGGTATCACTAAACGACGAACGCAGCTGCATTATTTGCTTGTTAGTCTTTTGAGGATACTCTCCAATGTACAATGTAAGCGTTTACTTTATTGAATTTAACAAAATGAACCAATCATGAGTGAGTTATTGACATTAAAGATGAGTTCTTTTTGTATAATTGAATGTCCTTTCTGTGAATTGCAGCTAATAATACCTCAGGTTCAGAGCAGAGCAAAGATCAAGATCTGCTTGCTCATCTTTTGAGAAACCTTGCAAGTCTTGCTGGTACGGTTAACGATAAAAACTCGTCCAGATCCCAATGTTTGCAGGATGCTGGAACATCCTTTGCAACTCCCGAGAAGGTATATCTTTATTATGGTGGTAACTGAATTTGCAAATTGGAATCGATTGTGTCAGAAATCAGAATAATCAGTTTCAAATGATTAGACAACAGATCCTGTCTAGTCATATGGTCGGTTTTGGATAATCAGTTACATATCAGCTGCAACAAAAAGCTGAGTTTCTAAGAGTAAAATACAATTAGTTATTTACCTCTTCTTTTAGCCGATTGAGTCGTATTTTTACTTAACAAACCGTGTCTTCTTTTTCGGCCATATTACTATTAATTTCTAAAATAATCAGAACTTTTCCAAAACACTATCTGGTTGTCTGATTCTTGTTATTCAATATCACATGATGATTTTCAAAAAGTGCATCAAACATCCATTAACAAGTTTCATTTTGTAGGTCCCATTTATATGGTGACACAATATGTTTTTTATTCTTGTGATTCAATATCACATGATTTCCGAAACGCACATCAAACACCCATTAAGCACTTTTTGTATTGTTGGTCCCATTTGTACGGTGACCAAGTATTTTAAACAAATAGAATTATTTCTCAATATCTAACGTGTGAAAACAAACCGTCACTTATAGGAGCCTCCGCAGCCTATGAGTCAAACCGTGAATCTTTCGGGGTCTGAAATGTTGCATAGAGGAAGTTTACAAACGCCAGCTCCTAGCGAAATCACATTTCCGTCAAATAACAAAACTCCCAATGAAGGTGGAAAGACGAAATTAAACAATATTGACTTGAACATGGTTTATGATGGTTCTCAAGATTGTAGCGTTGAGAACCCTGAAAATACCGACAATTTGCCTTTCTGGTTACGCCACCAGCCTAACAAGTCAAGTCCTCCTCATACAAGTGGGAACTCGGCTTCAACGGCAACACAGTCACCATCTAGTTCTAGTGGGGAAGCACAGGTATCACTTTATCTTCTTTTGGTGAAAGCCAGAGGTGGCAAGATGGGCGCATTGGGTGACGGGTCAAGATTGGCTTGGTTTGAAACGGGCCATCTTTTTAATATGGGTCAAAACGGGTCGGGTTGGGACTGGGTTGACCCCCAAACACTTTTTTTGTTGTTCGTCTTAAAGTTATATTATAAATAACTAATATGTTCATTGTCTTTTTGATAACAACATTATTACATTCATAATCTAATCTTGAGTTATTTTTTTTTCTGATTTTCATAGTGCATTTCATGAAGATTTATGTAGTTATCAAATTTTCTTGTCATATCAAAATTTGATGTTTACATACTAGTAAAGGGTAGCTAGAATTGTAATATAGAAGATTAAAACTGCCCTCACATTTTATCTAAAAATGGATATTTTCTCTCTTTTCAGAGTCGTACAGACCGAATTGTATTCAAACTATTTGGAAAAGATCCTAGTGAGTTGCCTCTTGCCCTTCGAAACCAGGTACCCCCCCCCCCCCTCTTTCCTTTGCAGCTTACGGGTTTCGCTTTATCGTTGGATCAAGTTCACTGAATTGCTTAAATTTCAGATCCTTGACTGGTTAGTACACAGTCCTACCGATATTGAAGGTTACATTCGCCCCGGATGCATCATATTAGCTGTATATCTTCGAATGGAGAATTCCTCCTGGGATGAGGTAAACCTTCTATCATTTCATCCATCAAGAATTCGAGATTTTAATCAAATCAACCAAAAAATCCCTGACTTTTTACTAGGGACGGCAGTTCTTGATCCGAACCCGACACGAATAAAACAGGTTTGGGTCAACTAACCTGACCCGTTTTTAACGGGTCGGGTTCGGGTTTACCCACCCGTTTATCTATTTAGAAATAAATATTTATATTTTTGTTTTTTCCATATTACATGGGTAGTCAAAATAATGTTAGGTTTGACACACTATATTATTTACTTGTCACACTCATATCACCATTAACTATGTTATCGATAACCCGCTTAAAACCCAACAACTCACTTATAAATCGTCAACATGTATGACTTGTTTAAAAATACGGGTTAAACTGGTCGTGTTCGGGTTGACCCGGATTTATGTTTGTGCCGTTAGGGTCGAAATCTTTGACACAAATAATAATATGGGTTGGGTTCGGGTTGCACATTCTAACCCATCAACCCGAATCAATTGACAACCCTACTGTTTACCCTGCAAGTGTATTTTGGGACAAAATGAGGCGTATCCGTGAACTTACGTTTGAATTTCGTGCAGCTTTGCTATGATTTGAGCATCCATATGAGGAAGCTTTTGGATGCATCAAGTAATTCTTTCTGGAGAACAGGATGGGTTTATACTAGGGTTCTTGATCATGTGGCATTTGCTTGCGATGGTCGGTTTTTGTTACTTGTACATGTTTTTAGTTTTTTTAAGGTACCTATCATCTAAACTTGTCTAATTTGTTGTGTTACAGGCCAGGTTATTTTGAACACATCTTTGCCTCATTATAAAGGCCACAGAAACTCAAGCATCTTGAACATCTCGCCTATAGCGGTTTCTGCGTCTGAGACAGCTCGATTTTCTATCAAGGGATTTAACATTCCATGGTCAACCTCAAGGTATATTTTGTATTTATTTATTTTGTCTGTATGGTTTTCACCATCTAGGCAATGAAGATAGCAGCAGTTTGCTAGACAAGTAAGTTTGAGAAATGTAATGTCAACAATATATATACGTGTGTATGTATGTATGTATATTTGTAACAAACAATCGATGAACAGGTACTTTTAGTAGAGGTGGTAATTGGCAAGAATGGAAAAAAACAGGCTTTTTTTTTCTCAATAAACAGTTGTTGTAACCATTTGAATACAAGTTGGGTGAAACTATTGACCTGTTTGACTGATTTCGGTTTTATAACCATTTGACTGGTGGAAAGTAAAATACACTATATTGATTCATATTTGAAGTTAAGGGATTGAAATTGCCACCTCTTAAGTTTTATGATAAGGATTCGGTATTCATGGGAGGGAGTGAGCATTTCTAATGTTATTTATATTTTCTGAAAATTTCTATTTTAGGATGATGTGTGTGCTGGAAGGGAGTTATCTTGTTCAGACAAATTGTTCCGAGTTAATGGAGGCAACCGATTCGTATATCAAGCATGAAGACATCCGGTCCTTTAACTTCTCTTGCTCTATTCCGAATATTTCTGGCAGAGGATTCATTGAGGTCGCCACGTGTTAAATATTTTGTGATCATCTTTTTTTATTATTTTTCTAATTAACATTTGAATCCTAAATCTTGTTTATTTGATCAGATTGAGGATGATAGCCTCAGCAGCAACTTCTTTCCGTTTATAGTTGCAGAACAAGATGTTTGTTCGGAAATCTGTATGCTCGAGAACGATTTAGCCATAGCATCCAATGACACAGAAAAAGAGAAAAAAGAAGAAGCAAGAACACATGCATTGGAGTTTGTAAACGAAATGGGCTGGCTTCTTCACAGAAGTCAACTGAAAGTCAGATTGACTTCTATGGATCCCAATTCGGATCTTTTTTCGTTTAAACGGTTCAAGTGGCTCATAGAGTTCTCCATCGACCATGATTGGCGCGCTGTGGTCAAGAAACTTTTGGCCATTATCTTTAGTGGGACCGTAGACTCGGCAGATCATGCTTCGGTTGAAGTTGCGTTGGTGGAAGCGGGGTTACTCCACCGAGCTGTGAGGCGAAACTCTAGCTCCATGGTTGAATTGCTGTTGAATAACGGTCAAGAAAATGGAACCGCGCCTGATTTGTTTAGACCAGATGCTGCAGGGCCTGGTGGGTTGACTCCTCTTCATCTCGCATCTGGGAAAGATGGTTCCGAGAGCGTGTTGGATGCATTAACTAATGATCCTCAACTGGTACTTCTTTTGTTCTCAAAATACTTAAAAGTTCAAAACTTTTTATCATACATATGAACTTGATCTAAAAATCTAGCATGGGTTTCTGTTTTCTTGAAGAAAGGTGTTGACTTTTAGGAATCTTTAACCGTTTCAGGTGGGACTTGACGCATGGAGAAACTCTCGTGACAGTAGCGGTTTGACCCCTTATGACTATGCATCGCTAAGAGGCCACTATAACTACATTCATCTAGTTCAAAGAAAGATCAACAGAAAGAAGGGTCATGTGGTCGTTGACATGCCGCCTCACAAAGTGAGTGGATTTGAGACCGAAAAAGCTGTGATGGTAAGGCCAGTGGTTGTGCAGAAATCCTGCAACCAATGTGAGCGGAAGCTGGCGTATTATGGTGGTGGGCGGTCATCACTGGCGATTTATAAGCCGGCAATGCTGTCGATGGTGGCAATCGCTGCGGTTTGCGTGTGTGTGGCTTTGCTATTCAAGAGTTCACCTCAAGTTATGTATGTGTTCCAGCCCTTCATCTGGGAAAGACTCAAGTATGGAGCAAGCTAAGCTAAAGTGAGGTTTAGGGTGTCTTTTAAATTTTTTTTTCTTTTTTTTGGATATAATTTATTAAAGAGATGGTTATGATCTATCTATATATTATATTCTGACTGGATGGATATATCTTAATGGTTATTGTATAATGTATATGTGTCGGTATTGGTGATATTGATTATCTAATAACTGTTATATTTCTCTCACGCGATGTGGGAAAAACTTGTATATTGCAAAATAAAAAAAATGTAGTATATCGAGTAACCAAAACATAAAGCGATAACATGCCAAAAAGAAAAAGATATTGAAACGTGTTTTGCTTATATCGAAATCGAGTAACCAAAACATAAAGTGATAACATGTCAAAAGAAATCGAGTAACCAAAACATAAAGTGATAACATCTCAAAAAGATATTGAAATGTGTTTTTTTATATCAAAACCAATAACTATAAAAAATGAGTACAAGTACCAATATCAGACCTGGCAAAATAAATTCATTCATTCTATTTTGGGTTGATATGGTTATTTAAATCTTAAGATGGACCAAACAAAATTAGTCACTAGATTAGTATGGGTTATGAAGTAGTAGATAAAAAAAGAGTATGTCAAAATGAGTATAAGATAAAACCCAAAAAGGTCAGAATGAGTATAAAATAAAATCACTATACTAACTACTACTCGTAGATATCTCTTATCGACTGTGACTTCACCAATCGCCGTCGTATTACTCTCCCATACTTCTTCGTTTAAAAATAATGAAAAAATTTCTAAAAAATAAAAATCTAAAAAACAAAAAAATCTAATAAAATAAAAAAAAACTGTAAAAACAATTAAAAAAACAAAAAATAGAAAAAAAAAATAAAAAATCTATTAAATCTAAAAATTCTAACAAAAATCATAAAATAAAAATAATTAAAAATCAAAAAGATAAAAATAAAAAAATAAAAGTTGTACAAAATAAAAAATCTAATAAAAAAATTGTAAAAACATAAAAATTAATCTAAACAACCAAAAAATCTAATAAATCTAAAAAATAAAAAATTGTAAAAAAAAAAAATCTAAAAAATTAAAAAGTCGTAAAAACAAAAATCTAAAAATAAAAAACTAAAAATCTAAAAAATCTAAAAAATAATTTAAAAAATAAAAAAAGATAACAAAATATAAAAATTCGTAAAAATAAAAATTGTAAAAAATCTAAAATTTATTTTTTAAAATTTTTTAGAATTTTTTTATTTTTATATTTTTTGGGGTTTGTTAGAAACTTTTTTGAATTTTTTAGAACTTTTTGACTTTTTAGAAATTTTTTAATTTTTTTCATTTTTTTGATTTTTTAGTTGTTTTTTATTTTCTTTGAATATATTTTTATTTTTTTGTATTTTTACCCTTTTTTTTGTTTTTAATTTTTTTAGATTTTTAGATTTTTTTTTGACTTTTTAGAGATTTTTTATTTTTTATATTTTTTTGAATTTTTAAGATTTTTAGAATTTTTAAGATCTTTTAGAATTTTTTCCTTTTTTGCAATTTTTTTTTTTTCAAATTTATACTTTGTATTATTTTTCATATTTTTTATTTTAGGTTTTTTAATTTTTTATTAATTTTTCATTCTATCTGTACCAAACCTATATTAACCTAAACTCATCCTAACCAAAACCCATATTGACCTATTACCCATTTGACCATTTTTTTAAAATACCCATTCTGAGTTATACTCATGCTAACCCAAATACATCTTGACCCATTACCCAAATCCATCCAACTTGCCGACTTTGCCACCACTAACCGATATTGATGTTTGGTTAGTACTAGTTTGGTATGGTGCGTTACCAGTAACTGACTCATATCAAAACTGAAAACCACAAAAATTGATACAATGGTTTGATCACTATTAGTTTGGTACCGTAATGGTACAAGATAAAAATGCTGATCGCTAGTTTCACAATACCAAAAAAAAATACTTCATTTTAAGTATTGTTTTCATTTACTATAATGCTGACAAAAAAAATTAAACAGTACTTATTATTATTTTTTTTAAATGTCAGCAATCAAAACTTTTTTGCCACCGAAGATTGCAATCGGAGGTGTTAATTCTCATGAATTCTAAATACCAATTGGCTTTGATAAATATTATCCATTCAATCAAAAGTTGCTAAGTTTTTCTTTTACATATTATAAACAATACACGATTCTAACCTATTTAGGTTTTTAACATATTTTTTTATAAAATGCACTGGAAAAAAAATTCATAGTTGTGTTTTTTTTTTCTCAGCATTCCGATATAAATCTTATTGAAAAAGGAGTTGTATTCAGATAAAATGTCTTTTGGTATCGTATGCTATACGCAGTACTGGCACTATAACGAGGCAAACCAATACCGATCGAACAAATATCAGGACATGTGGCATTACTTGTTCTTATGGTTATCGATCGATGTAATACATGTACCGATATACTTTTGCTTTATCACGACTTTATATTTCACTGAGTACCGGCACCGTAACGAGCCACCGACCGAACAACATTATGAATCCTATCGTCTGTGGGATTTGAACCCAAAATTTTCCTCACCTAAGGTGTTTAAAGGTTTTGTCTTTTTTAATGGACCACCGTTCCATTGGTGTTTGATTAACAATTAACTTTTGGTTTACTTATATTCTTTTCTTAACTCTAAAATAACTTGTAAACTTTTAAAAAAATGCACTCATTTATTCACATATCATGGCCTCATATAATATAACCCAAAAAACCTTAAAAACATGATATTCCCAAAATGATATTAACACGTGTTTTAGATTAATCGTAAACCATAAACGAATAAAAAAATAGGTTTCGACAATACTAATAATGATATTAGTGGCCTTGTTGGATGGGATAAGGCTTTGGAGGGTTCTATTCCCACAGGGGGTTCCATAATTATTGGTTTTCCTTCTAAATTGGTGTATAGGCATTATTATGCTTAGTGGAGATGGATCTGATTGGATGGTTCTGCTAGTGACACGATGCTACTCCAACGATACGTCAGTAATCCAAATTTACCATTAAAAAAAAAGAAAAAGAAAAAAAGAGACTGTTAATCAAACACGTGTTTTTCTTCTACCAAAATAAACAAAGAAAGCAGGGCCTCATGTTAAACTTTATCTGTTTTTATTGCAAAAGATGATTTCATCAGGACCCAACTTTATGTGTCGGCATTGGTGTCATTTAATCCAATATTAAGCATTCATATCAAACTTTTTGAATTTTATAACATATACGTTTTAATTGGCAGCATCAATAAACTAAAACAAATAAAAGCTTCTAGTGACACCATTTTCTTAACTAATGGCCACCTAACACAATCCATATGAAAATAAAATACAACTCCAACCAACCAACTGTTATAACTTCTAACAACAGTTTAACAATAACTTTTTACTGGTTTAACAACCGATCTTACTAAATATGCGAGTTTAAGTGTTTAAAGATAAATTGTATGAAAAAGGTATCAAGAGAGAATTCTGTAAAAGGTATCAAGAGAGAATTTTGTATTGCTTTCGGTTGATTTTTTTTATTACATAGGAATAAACCAAGCAAGATAAATAAATCATAAGCTGGAAAGGGAATAATTATAAATTAGGAATGATAGGGAGGAAATCACGTAGTGGTGGCATCCAAATGATTATGTTTTGGATCAACAACAAATTGGCTGACGGTGTTGACGGGAAAGTGCCAATCATTATCAACAACAAATAGGCCCTATAAGACGTCAATAATGATTGGCATCAATCTTAGGTTCTTTGGCGTTCATACTGAGCTTTAGATTTTGTTCGATAGGGAAAGTGCTTGGTCAACATCCTTCCATTCCACTGTCCTCCAAGATGTCAAGAGTGTATGTAAGGACCTAGTACCGTACAATTCATTCGATTAACGTGTTCGACGTGCGGAATCTGTCAAACACGATGTGGTGAATCAATCAAGAATAAACACAACATCTAAATATCAATCCAAGCTCATATTCAATGTGTCAAACCTTTCTATTACATTGATGTGTGTGTGTAAACCCTAGAATCTCTCCAAAACTCTTACTAAACAAGCTAAGACTCTCTATAGCCCCATGGACATTACAATGAATATTACAATATTGCCCTTAATGTCACTAAAAACCGATTGATCTATTGTTACAATGTGCACTACTTACAGACTCCCCCTTAACAATAGCATCAATTACTCGTTTCTTTGATGACTTTATATCTTTAGAATTCTTTAGCTTCATCCTCACTAACAGACTCTCCCTAAGCTGATGCATCCACACTCTAATCTGATCAAACGAACTTGACATCATTAATTATCATAACCATTTCTAACACTTGTTTTGTTGGGTGCTTTAGAAGATGTAGGAGGAGGTTTCCTAGCTCGACATCTTCTGAACACCTGAGGATCACGCCTTTAGCGATGTGTTAAACTTGAATCTAGCCTAGGAGATTTCAAATATGACAGCTGATCTGGCATCATATCATCAAATCTTTAGATCCGCATGAGAAAACTTCAGCACGTTTGTGGTTGATGAAAGGTGTTGAAGTATCCCGTGATCTTCTTGAATTCTGCACTCCGGTGAGGATCTTGAATTCTGCACTTCATGCGTTTATTAGCACCAATATGTTCACAATCACAAACAATATCTTTATTATCCCGTTAGACCAATTCACATTTTTGGATAAACCCGTTTTATCTCAGATATGCCTCCGTGCATACAAAAAATTCATTTTATTAGTGTTATATGCAAGAATAACAAATACAATTTGAAAAGATTTGTCATCAAATTGAGATTCTTTCGTTTTCTTCCTTATCAGAGAGGGGCCCCTTGTTGAGCGGGCTTCTTTTGAAAAAGGGGAGTTTGTTAATAGGAACAAGAAGGTGTTTATAGTGATGCGGAAGACCCCGCATCAAGATTCTCTTTAAATCTTTTTGGATTTTACGAAGTTTTATGCTAAACACACCTAAAATCTTTTTGGATTTTCACTATCAAATATAGATAATAAAACACATATTTTGCGAGTATCATGTGCAAGAAGATCATATCAGTTTGATTGAGACTAGCCAGCTGCACCGTTTTTCCTTTTATAGAAACATTTAAGTTTAAACAATTCACGTGGATTGTCGGTATTGTTTGTCCATTTAAACTCAACTAATACTAACATAATGCTTACTAATACGATTAAGGTACGTTAAATGCACAAAGTTCCTATGGGGCCCCACAATCTCAACATACCCCCTCATCATGTAGTACACTGACTCGAGTAATGCCTTTAAACATTATCAACTATGATTTGTGTAAAAATAATGTTGAACGCTTCAACATTAACGGTCGATACTCACATATACGCAGAGATCATCCAATGTTTAAGTAAAATAAAGAAAATAAAACGAATTAAGCGTGTTTAGGTTTTAACCACTAGTTCGATACTCACATATCTGTAGAGGTGATCCAAGACTTAAATAAAACACCAAGAAAACTAACGCAGAACGTTTAAGCACTGACATCCAGTTTGATACTCACGTATGCGGAGAAGATGTCCAATGCCTAAACGAAATAAAGAAATAAAACAAGTTTAAATCTTTTGAAATGAAAACACAATCACAATGACTTTTTCATAAAAAAGTAAAAGTTCACATACTAACTGGTTTTTATGCTATTCAACATTCAACGATTACTAGTCAGACATACAGTCAAGAAGGACAAAACAAAGTACTATGCAAAATTTAATCATGTTTCCCACTAGAACAAGGTTTTTCTTTAAGTTTGTATCATTTTCATAAAACTACTAGTCTTAGTGAGCCTACTGACCCGTCATAAGTGAGACGGTTTAAAAATTTTAAATGTTACGTATCTTTAGCATGCACTAACAGTCCACTAATATATTATCATTTCCTCTTTTTTGCTCCACGAACTCATTTTTGACTTTTTCTAACAAAGATCAATTTTTAATTTTTTTTCGAATCTTAATTACTCTCCCTAAACTCACGCAAAGATTGGACATCTTTTTGGTTTAGAGAAATTTCTCCTCCTAATTTTTTTTAAAGAACTAACTTAAAAAAAAACAGAAATTTACATAATAACAATCTCCCACATTAAACTTAATAAAACATTTTAGTGAAATCGAGAAACAGAACGTTTGTTTGGATGTGATATGACATTATAATGTGCGAAGCAAATAAATTCTCAAAAAGTAAATTGATTTGTTACCAATGCAAACATGTCCTTATCATCATCCTCAAATGCTTTCAGGAACAACCACTATCGAACTTATCAACAGGCTTACTCGGTTGTCTTGCACTCATTTAACAAACTATTCATAAAGTGTAACCCAGGTCATCGTGGTCCTAGATTGTCCATTTACATATAAATAAGTAACATTGTCCTATGACATGGTCTTTGCGTCATTAATTATCATTTCAACTTTCGGTTTGACTCGCCAAACCTCTTTTGGTTCAAAAAACTTATTTTTGAAAGACGTGATTGTTGGAACAACTTTCTGTTTAAAACCGGAAGCAAAAGACTTAGATTGGTTTGCTCGATTATCTTTTGTAGATTTTGAAAATTTTCTAACAAACTGAATCTTCTTCACATATTGTGATTTGGATGGAATCTCCCTCATCTGATCATTCCTTCTCCAATCAACGCTTTCACTTGATTCCTTATTTTGTCGTTGGATATTCTTTTTCTCCACTTGATACTTTCTTGCTATATGCCCCTTGTTTCCACATCGAAGACAAGCTTTATCCTTGAAACTAGGCTTAACTAACATACAACAAGAACCATTATCTTCAACAGATCGTTTAAATAACTTTTCATTTGATTCTTCAATTTTTGACCTTTCCTCATTCAACATTCAACCTTTAACAATTTTTTTTGAAATTTCTTTAGATTTTTTTAGCATTAATTACCCTTGGTTCAAAAACTGATTTAGACACCTTGGGTTTCTCACTAACCTGCACAAAAACCTTTCCAGTTTTCCCACTTTTCACATTCTCTAAATCATACATTCCTTTCACTTCTTCAAAAAGTTTCATAATTTTCTCGCATAAAAGAATTTCAATATTAGATGTACCGACAACATTTCAATGACTTGACTCGCATTCATCACTTTTCCCTAAATGTTCCAACTCATTCGACACAAAAATCGGATTCGGAATCAAAATCAAATTCAGATACCATAGTCAAAGGTGTTTTTGGCGTAAAATGTGTAACTACTGGATTATCTTCTAGTAAAGACACATAGTCATTGTTGAATGGTGGTGGAACACGACGATATCCCACATCATGCATTGACTCTTTAGAATTTGTAAGTCTTTGGATTTGAAAGAAGTGGTCCATCATAACTGATGAATTTTTAAACTTTTGAAGTTATGTATTAAAACCAAGAATTATGTTTCTTTTTCTAGTAAATTATTAGTTTTTGTTAAAACTTCTTGACGTGATTTATCAAATTCATTATTTAAACTGTCAATTTTATAAACTGCATTGAGCCATTTTTCTTTTAAATTCCAAAATATCTTTTTGATAAGCTACTACTTTGACTCTAAACTGTTTATCGGTTTAAGTCAAAGCAGTATATGCCTCTCTCAGCTTTTCATGATCACTAATCAAGTTACCATTATGCATATCATACCTGTCGATTTTAGCTTCAAATTCAACACATTCGGGGAATCTTTAATCTAATTGCTTATAATTTACCTGTGACATCTCAGAAGATGAATTCTTTGCTTGATCTACCTGTGATGTCTTAGAAGATGCATTCTATGCTTGATCCTCAAACATTTCTTTCATACAATCCCATAAATCCTTGGAGATTCTATGGCTCTGAAAGTATGTATAATTTCATGAGCTACTGCTATTGTGATTTCCGAAAAAACATTTTCTTCTGCCTCCAAATATTCTTTTTCTTCCTCAATCATATCTCTATAAAGTGTTTTGGTAACTCATCCACCTTGTGTTGTAGTTGGTACACCATAGCTTTATAAAACACAAATCCACATTTTCTCATTAATAAATTCAAGTACCATTTGAAACTCTCTTTCTATTCCGGATACTGAGAAGTAGACAAAACATCGGTGGCTTGTTTGAAAAACTAGCCATGTTTGAAAATTTTAAATTTTCCAAATTCACAAACAAATTCACACTTAGCAAATCTTTACATGAATACAAAATTCACGGTCTTTTTTCAAGCAAATCACAATGAAACACAATTCTTTAACTTTAACTGGTGGCCCACATATTTCTTAAAAATTGTAACCTAGACCAATTTTTAAGAACACTCCAAAAACGTATCCTAGAGAGAATAATTTTTAAGAACACTCCAAAAACGTATCTTAAAACATATCCTTATAAACAAGCCAACTAAACTAGCCCAAATGATTTAATATGATGATCCATAAACAATTCTATCAAAGTTGTAATTTGAACTAATCACCTTGACTAACTTCGGCCCACGAAAATTTGTTTGATCCAACCAACCTTACGACCCCACACTAAACTTGTATAGCCAACCTTAACAAAAGCAATGAACTTATTTGGCAACCCAAATACTCAATCTAATTACAGTCATTTAATCCATTGTCATTATAGGTCCACCATGTATGTTGATTAGAATACGATCCAAATTTAATGAGATATTATATACATATCTTGGATTTCAAATCTCAAACCAATCTGAATTTAAGCTCTTATATGCAGCTTTGACTTTTCAATCCCCTACTCCCAAGGCTAAAACAACCTTCTTTTTTTAGTAACCTTCACACGCAAACCAATATATTTTCTGGCAGCTGTCATTTCCCAAGACAAAATAGCTATTCACACAAAAGCTTTTTAGATCACTTTTGCAAATATCGAGATCCTTATGAATTGTCGCAATCCATCACAAACAATTCTAAGCCCTAAAATCCTTTTATTTGTTGCTTCTTTCGGGTGAAAAACCGAATTTCAAAGGTTTCCAGCCTTATGGGATAAAATGTATCATACATCGAACAAAAGATACTCCTAAATTTGGTGAAATCGGAGAAGAAGGTTTCTTCCTTGGATATGTTCCGAATCACCAAATAAGCTAGTATGCAACATTAAGAAATTGATAGTGCAGGTTGTCTTTGACCTAACTCCATTAAGTTTTGATCCACCACCATCTGAGTTCGATCCCAAAAGCGGTTACCAATATGATAAACTGTTTGAATCATTCAATCTTCCTGTTTTAACAGATGAAAATTCAGAAGTGGTGTATACACACCTGATTAATCAAGATGAAGCGGATGCTGGAGGGCGAACTAGCTACCAACAAATGTGTCTCTGAACGCCAATTCAAGGGGAGGATCAGTCGCTAGTACTTTGAATAACTACAATGCAGTTCGAGTTCCCAATGAAGTAGTGGATTCTGATGACTCTGAGGAAGAGGAGGATATCTTTCAAGATGCAAGCAATGGTACGTCCATTGTAAACAATGATGGGACTTCGGATGCAAATGCTGAGGGGAAGATTCGACATCTCCAGTGACCCCAAGGACGAGAATGAATGTTCATCATCCAGTTGATAACATTATCGGTGATCCTCGTTCGGATGTCCAAACGAGAAGCCGAACTTTTTCGCATATGCAATGTTTGTTTACTGAAATCAAACAAGGAGACTACTAAAACCGATGCTTGCATGAGTGCTTCATTTCTCAAGTAGAGCCGAAGAATTACCATATATATTTGAAAGATAATTCATGGTATGAAGCTATGTAGGAAGAATTAGTTCAGTTCGACAAATTGAAGGCGTGGAATTTAGTTGATATTCCAAAAGATCATCATGCAATCAAGATAAAGTGGGTCTTCAAGTGTAAGAAAGATGATAAAGGAGTCATTGTTCATAATAAGGCTCGCCTAGTGGTTCAAGATTTTGATCAGGAAGAGGGAATATATTGCACAGAGATGTATGCTCATGTGGCTCAGCTTGGAGCAATCCGGTTGTTTCTTGCCTTAGCGTCTCACAAACAAATCAAAGTTTATCAGTTGGGTGTCAAGAGCGCATTTTGTACGGGAAGCTACAAAAGACTGTGTACATTTCCGAACCGCCAGGGTTTGATGATCCTCACTTTCTAAACAAGGTCTATAAACTGGAAAGGCATTGTATGGGTTACATCAAGCTCCACATGCTTGGTATGCGATACTTTCCACACACTTATTGGAGAATGGATTTGTTCATGGCGCAATCGACTCCACACTATTCATATTGAAGAAAGGGGGAGACTTTCTGATAAAAATCTATATCGATGGCATTATCTTCGGTTCTTCAAATGAATAGTTATATCTGGAGTTGGAGGCATTGATGAAATCAAAATTTAAAATGATGTATGGGAGAACTTTGTTTCTTTCTTGGATTGGAAGTTAATCAAGAGAAGGATGGCATCGTCGTTCATCAAACGAAGTAAGTTCATGACATCCTTAAGAGGTTTAAGATGGAGGATAGCTTACCATGTGATACAACGTTACTGACCAATCACAAACTTGAAGCTAAAAAAGAGAAATATGCCAAAGTGGAACCGACAATGTACAGGGCAATGATTGGTTCTTTAATGTACTTGACAGCATTGCGACCGGATATCAATTTTGCAGTATGTTTGTGCGCAAGATATCAGTCAAAACCGAGAGTCCCATCTTAAAGCCGTCAAGAGAATCTTTAGATACCTCAAAGGAAAACCAAAACTAGGTTCTTGGTATCCTGCTCAAGGTAGTTTGGATCTCATTGCATATTCGGATGCAGATTTCGAAGGATGTCCGATGAACAAAAAGTCAACCTCACGAGGTGCTCAATTGTTAGGAAACAAACTAGTGTCATGGCAGTGCAAGAAGCAAGTAGTTGTTTCGCTTTCCACATGTGAAACTGACCATGTGGCAGCATCCAGTTGTTTCAGGTTACAGCAACAGCTTCGCGACTATGGTCAGATTTTACTCACACTCCACTTATGACTAATAATAGGTTAACTATTTCAAGTACCAAAATCCGATAAAACACACAAGAACCAAACGCATAGATGTTAGACATTATTTACTAACTCTATCCGTTCATGTAACATCACTGATAATACTATGTCCTTGTATTCGTAATAAGGCTTTTTGAGTTGCATACTCATTACTCAGTATTTACGTATATAAATTTCTTTCTTTCCGATTTTACCCTTTAGCCATAATTCACCAATTACAGTTAACATTTTCCTTATTTTGACCCGTTTGGTTATTTTAGCGAAATCCATCGCTTATTCAACCAAACCTTTATCTATTTCTTTATTTTGACCCGTTTGGCTATTTTAGCGAAATCCATGGCTTATTCAACCAAACCTTTATCTATTTCTTTATTATGACCCGTTTGGTTATTTTAGCGAAATCCATGGCTTATTCAACCAAACTTTTATCTATTCTTTATTTTGACCCGTTTGGTTATTTTAGCAAAATCCATCGCTTATTCAACCAAACCTTTATCTATTCTTTATTTTGACCCATTTGGTTATTTTAGCGAAATCCATCGTTTATTCAACCAAACCTTTATCTATTTCTATATTTTGACCCGTTTGGTTATTTTAGCGAAATCCATCGCTTATTCAACCAAACTTTTATCTATTTCTTTATTTTGACCCGTTTGGTTATTTTAGCGAAATCCATCGCTTATTCAACCAAACTTTTTATCTATTTCTTTATTTTTACCCGTTTGGTTATTTTAGCGAAATCCATTGTTATTCAACCAAACTTTTATCTATTTCTTTATTTTGACTTCACTCTTTCGGTTCGATTGTGAGAAACCCCTCACTTATAAACAAACCGAATTTTGTTTGGGTTCACTTTATAATCTAATATACATCACTACAAGGATTGTAAATAAAATTTTCTACAAGCAATAGACCACGTACCTTAAAGCTTTCATTTTAAGCGTGTAACCGTCTTGTTTTGACCTTCCTTAGCTCCACTCAACTCGCCTAAATAGTGCAACCCAATTATTATTAGGAACCCATAATTCATTTCTTTGACATGTAAACTTGCCAATAATAAATCACAAGTCCTCTTCATATGATTTCATTCATTATCAATATCAAATCTTTCATTAAGGTATTTTCTCAAGCGTCTCATGGGCATGAACATAAAACTTTTCGTTTTCATAATTTTATGAACTTCATAAACCCAAATCTCATATTATTATGAATTCACCATCATAGGACTAAATCTTTAGTGCAACTTATCTATTTAGGGTTTCATGTCCAGCTAATGAATTCAACAATTTAGCTTTTTTATGTTAGACATCAACATCCACTTATTCATTCTATCATATATATGCCCTAACATATGAGTTATGCTAGAACATCCCCAGGTTTAGTAAATCATTGAGAGTTCAAACACTTATTTGTCACGAATTCTATCATGAGATCTATAATTTATTCCAGAACTTAGTTCATGGTTCTTCTCTGTCAATTATACTTTACCAAACTAAGAATTTCGACATACCTTATGATCTCCTTGATTAGGTGATCACTAATTTTGACTCATGCATTGATTTAGGGCTTGATTTCACTTTCAATTTGAAGGATTGTGAGTTTTAGGGTTGAAGGTGTTCTTCTCCTTCTTCTCTGCTTATTTTTTTGGTCGACCTATTAGGCACACACTTGTGTGTGTTTTAATTTTAAATGTTTATTTATATTAACTAGTTTCCCCCAAATGCCTAATTCGGTCCTCCAAGTTTAGTTTGTTATACGTGGGCATTAACTAAATGTTTTCATTAGTTATTTACAAATAACTAATTAGTTTTTGAATCCTTTAAATAGCTATGGATGTGATATATTTTTCTTTTACATCCAATATAACTATATATTACATATACTTTAGGGACATTTACAAGCCCATTTCCTCTTAAAGGGGCTCTCCACTAATTGAGTTAAATGTCCCTGATTATTTATGCAAATTTAATATTTTTGGGGTGTTACAAATCTATCCCCCTTAAAAGGGTTTCGTCCCCGAAACACGTATACATACCGAAAAGAGAAGGGTAAAGTCGTGTCATTTCTTCTTCAGGCTCCCAAGTGGTATCCGCACCCTTTCGATGCTCCCACTTGAATTTACTTGATTTATTTCTTTGTTCCTTAATGCCTTGACCTTTCGGTCAAGGATTGCTATCGGTGTAGCCATGTAATTGAGTTCGTTGTCTATTTCTATATCGTCATATTGAACGTGAGCTGTCTCGTCAGCTAGGCATTTTCGCAGGTGCGAAACATGGAACGTGTTGTGTATTCCGCTTAGTTCCTTTGGCAGTTCTAATAAGTATGCTACTTTACCCACTCGATCAATAATTTTAAAAGGCCCGATAAACCTTGGACTCAATTTACCTCTTTTTCTAAATCGAATAATCCCTTTCCATGGAGACACCTTAAGCATTACTTTATCACCAATTTGGAATTCAATAGGTCTTCGTCTTTTATCTGCATAAGATTTCTGTCGGTCTTGTGCTGCTCTTAAATGGTCCTGAATTGCATCAATTTTCTCGTTTGTGGCTCTAATTATATCTTTGTGAGCAAGTTCAAGAGGGCCTATTTCCCCCAACATACGGTGTTCGACACTTTCTACCATATAGCATTTCATATAGGGCCATACCAATCTGGAATGGTACTGTTGTTGTACGAGAATTCTGTCAATGGTAAATATGTATCCCAACTACCACCAAAATCAATTATACATGCTCGAAGCATGTCCTCTAATGTTTGAATTGTTCGTTCGCTCTGCCCATCGGTTTGGGGGTGATAGGCAGTACTAATGAACAGTTTTGTGCCCATATGTTTTTGAAAATCGTCCAAAACCTCGAAGTAAACCGGTTGTCCCTGTCGGACACAATCGATATCGGAACTCCATGGCGTGCTATGATTTCATTTACATATACCTCCGACATCTTTTCGGAAGTGTAAGTCTCTCGAATTGGAACAAAATGGCACTTTTTGTTAATCTATCAACACCACCCAAATGGCATCAAATCCTCGAGCCGTTTTTGGTAGTTTAGTTAATAAATCCATGGTTATGTGCTCCCATTTCCACACTGGTATTTCTAATGGTTGGAGTTTTCCATAAGGCTTTTGATGCTCCGCCTTTACTTGCAAACAAGTTAAATATTTCTCAACATATTTTACTATATCTCTCTTCATTCCGGGCCACCAATAGTTTTGTTTTAAGTCTCTGTACATTTTGGTTGCTCCCGGGTGAATTGAATAACGTGATTTATGAGCCTCGTCGAGTAATAGATCTTTTATCCCACACGTGTTTGGATCCAGATTCTATGCATCGATATTTCAGACCGTTCTCCCCGTCTTATGTATCTTTTACTAACCCGTTTATCCTCTCTTTTTCCCAGTTTGTTTCCTTTATTGCTTCTTCTTGCGCCACTCAGATTTGTTCCAACAACCTCGAAGTTACCGTAGTCGCATGGATCGCACTCGGATGGGTGACGCATTCTTCTCTCCGGCTAAGGGCATCTGCCACTACATTGGCCTTTCCTGGGTGATAATGAATTTCACAGTCGTAGTCCTTCACCGTCTCTAACCAAAGCCTCTGTCTCATATTTAATTCCTTTTGATCGAAGAAGTAGTTTAAGCTTTTATGATCGGTGAAAATAATGCATTTTACACCATATAAGTAGTTTCTCCAAATTTTTAAGGCAAACACTACCGCCGCCAATTCCAGGTCATGCGTCGGATATTTCTTTTCGTGGATTTTTAATTGTCTCGAGGCATAGGCAATCACCTTATCTCGTTGCATAAGTACGCACCCAAGGCCTAGGTGCGATGCATCCGAATACACTACTAAGTCGTCAGTACCATCCGGTAAAGTCAGTACCGGAGCACTTGGTCAACTTTTCTTTAAGCGTTTGGAACACTTTTTCTTGTTCGTCGCTCCAGACAAACTTTTCGTCTTTGCGGGTTAACTTAGTCAATGGTGAGGCAATTTTTGAGAAGTCTTGAATGAATCTTCTATAATAACCCGCCAGTCCTCAAAAGCTTCTTATCTCTGAGGAATTTTTTGGAGAGCTCCAGTTAGAAACGGCTTCAATCTTGGACGGATCTACCAATATTCCTTCAGCGCTAATGACGTGTCCAAGGAATTGCACCTCTCAAAGCCAAAAGGCACATTTTGAAAACTTTGCGTAGAGCTTTTCTCTTTAAGTGTTTCCAATACTTCACGCAAATGGCGCGTGTGATCCGCCTCGCTTTTTGAATAAACAAGAATATCATCGATGAACACTATTACTGATTTGTCTAACATTGGCTTACAAATCCGGTTCATAAGATCCACGAAGGCCGCGGGTGCATTGGTTAACCCGAAGGACATTACAAGGAATTCATAATGTCCATATCGTGTATAGAAGGCTGTCTTGGGTATGTCCTCCTCTTTCACCCTCAATTGATGGTATCCCGACCTCAAATCGATTTTCAAAAACTAACTCGCTCCTTGCAATTGATCAAATAAATCGTCTATCCTTGGAAGCGGGTATCGATTCTTTACTGTAAGTTTGTTTAACTCCCGATAATTGATATAAATTCGCATACTTCCATCTTTCTTCTTCACAAATAACACTGGTGCTCCCTAAGGTGAGACACTAGGTCGAATAAATCCCTTGTCAAGCAGATCTTGTACTTGTGATAATAATTCTTGAAGTTCTGATGGTGCTAATCTATATGGTGCTTTGGCCACCGGTTTTGCACCTGGAATTAGTTCAATTTTAAATTCCACCTCACGTTCGGGCGGTATTCCTGGTAAGTCCTCTGCAAGTACTTTTCGAATTCTTGTATGACTGGAACATCTCTAATTTTTGGTGGCTCCTTTCCCGAATCAAATATATAAGTTAGATAAGCCTTACATCCATGTTGAATAAGTCTATGGGCTTTCGCTATTGAGCACATGACGGGGTTGCCACTCTTTTCTCCATAGATATTGACGTGCCTTCCACTTGGAGATACTACTTGTATATCTTTACGAGAACATATTACATTGGCGTGGTAACGGGACAGCCAATCCATTCCAAGCACTACTTGGAATTCTCCCATTGACATAGGTATTAAATCAACTAAGTAATCCTCATCCTCGATGCTGAATTTGCAATTTGACATATGTTATAAACAATAAAAGTTTTATCATTTCCTAACTTCTACCTCTAAGGGCATTGGTAATTTTGTTAATTGAAATGATGGGTGTTTAACAAACTCATGTGAAACAAAAGATTTGTTCCACCCGTATCAAACAAAACATGAGCAGGAATTAAATTTACGGTAAAAGTACTTGTGACCACATCGGGTTCAACTTTTGCTTCAGCCACAGTTATTTGGAAAATCTTGCCTTTGACTTTGGGATTTTTGTCTTCTTGTCAGTCATAACTTTCTTTCCTATCAAATCCGGGCATTCTGATTTCTTATGGCCCGGCTGATAGCATTTGTAGCATACAGATATCTTGTTAGGACAATTTGAGGCTAAGTGTCCAGTCTTTCCACATATCTACACAGCTTCCTTTTAAAATAACAATCACCCTTGTAAGCACGGTTACAGATTTTGCAATTTGGTGTTCCCCCTTTTACGTTCATCTTCTTTAAAATCTCATTCTTCTTCGGTTTCTTTGTCGGGCTTGGATTCGTATCCAACGCCCTTCTCTCTCCTCTTTCCACTTGTTTCTTTAGCTCAATTTCACTTCTCGAGCGGCATTCACTATCTCGGTGAGATGTTCACATTTCGAGGGAGTCATGAACTCCCTATATTCAGCGTCAACATGTTATAATAATAATAAATATTCTGTTCTTCCGTTTGCACCAACTCCTCACAAAATCTGAGTTTGTCAAGGAACACTCCGTAATCTTATCAATCGACTCACCTTTTTGTCTTAATTGGATGAATTCTTCTTTGATTTTGTTGATCACAGCTTTTGGGCTATGATATTTAAGGAAAGGCACCTTAAACTCTTCCCATGTCATGGTTCTCGTGGTTTCGACCCCTTTTTCTTTTCTAAAATTGTCCCACAATTTTTTGCTTGACCCCTCAGTTGACCGGTTCCGTAAGCTACAAAATCTGTTGGGTCACAATGGGTCCGTTCAAAAACTCCTTCAATATCGCTTATCCAGCGTTGACAGATAATCGGATCAACTTCCCCATTGTAAATCAGGGGTTTACACGCCATAAATTTGTTGTAGGGACATGCTTTTCCTTCCTTAACCTTGCCCGATCTTGATTAAGGCTTTCCTTTATTTCATTAATTTCGTTCTTCTATTGTTGTTAGCATCGTTGTTTGAAATATTTCCATAAATTCAGGTAAGGCCGCTTCCAGTGCTTTTCCGACTTCTTCGAAAATTTTTGTTTGTATCTCCTCCGTCATTAAAGATACCATATCCTCACCCGTTCCGTCATACATCTCTTACTGAAATGTACATAACAATTTGGTAAATACTTTGCTTAATTCTTTCCATATTGTTATATGGAATTTACATTTAGTATTACTTATAATGCATTACTCTTTTTCGGTTGATTAAGTATATAACTCATCTCAACCATTTATCCTTTGTGTATTTCCCGGATTCGAGTGTATTAAAAAACTACTCCATACACATTAATTCATCTTCTTTTCCATTATTTTCTATTGGATTTCATTTCATATTTAGTCCTTACTAGATGTTTTGATCAAGCCTTGCACCGAACATATTTCGTTCGTTAACCTTAAGCTCTGATTACCAACTTGTAACACCCATATTTTTCTTAATATATATATTCTTTTTTTAAAGATATAAACATTAGTAATCCAAAGGTAGACAATTTAACAATATATATTTGTATGTTATAATACTGATAAAACATAACCAGACAAAACAAAAACGGAAGCTTGAAAGTTTGACATGTTCGGTACTTTACGCATGGCTTGATCTTCAATGAAACTTGACTTGTGATCCCTTTACAAGCTGAAATATATAACTTATTAGTTCATAATAAATTTGAATGAATATAACTTAATAATTTAAACAAATAATAAAATTTTAAGTTTGCAAATTATTGAGTAGCACCGGCGACGCCACGTAAAAACTTGCGTCGAGTCATAACCACCGTAGACAGTGGCATAAGGCGTCGGATTTTTTGTGTTGCGTCGGCGACGGCCATACCTGGCGTCGCCGATGACACCTTCTGCAGAATTTTTGTTGCAGTTTGTTTGATCACTCGTTCGACCCATTTCGCGTATCGTGTGTCATCATATGACTTCGAACTTACAAAGATTAGTGCACAAGGTGTTATACATCGTTTCGTTACCGTAGCGTCGTCCTTGTGACTGTTATAACAAAACAACCTTGTATGTATAGATGTTTATGAATTTCGTAAGTTGGCATTTTAACCAAAATTTTGACCAACAAATTTACTAACTCTATCCGTTCATGTAACATCACTGATAATATTGTGTCCTTGTATTCGTAATAAGGACTTTTTGAGTTGCATACTCATTACTCAGTATTTACGTATATAAATTTCTTTCTTTCCGATTTTACACCTTAGCCATAAGTCATCAATTATAGTTAACCCTTTCCTTATTTTGACCTGTTTGGTTATTTTAGTGAAATCCAACGCTTATTCAACCAAACCTTTATCTATTTCTTTATTTTGACCCGTTTGGTTATTTTAGCGAAATCCATCGCTTATTCAACCAAACCTTTATCTATTTCTTTATTTTGACCAGTTTAGTTATTTTAGCGAAATCTCGCTTATTCAACCAAACCTTTATCTATTTCTTTATTTTGACCGTTTGGTTATTTTAGTGAAATCCATGGCTTATTCAACCAAACCTTTATCTATTTCTTTATTTACCCGTTTGGTTATTTTAGCGAAATCCATCGCTTATTCATTCAAACTTTTATCTATTTCTTTATTTTGACCCGTTTGGTTATTTAGCGAAATCCATAACTTATTCAACTAAACTTTTATCTATTTCTTTATTTTGACTTCACTCTTTCGGTTCGATTGTGAGAAACCCCTCACTTATAAACAAACCAAATTTTGTTTGGGTTCGCTTTATTATCTAATATACATCATACAAGGATCGTAGTTAAAAATTTCTACAAACAATAGACCACGTACCTTAAAGCTTTTCTTTTAAGCGTGTACCCGTCTTGTTTTGACCTTCCTTAGCTCCACTCGAGTCACCTAAATAGTGCAACCCAATTATTATTAAGAACCCGTAATTCATTTCTTTGACATGTAAACTTGCCAATAATAAATCACAAGTCCTCTTCATATGATTTCATTCATTATCAATATCAAATCTTTCATTAAGGCATTTTCTCAAGCGTCTCATGGGCTGATGAACGTAAAACTTTTCGTTTTTCATAACTTTATGAACTTTATAAACCCAAATCTCATATTATTATGAATTCACCATCATAGGACTAAATCTTTAGTGCAACTTATCTATTTAGGGTTTCATGTCCAGCTAATGAATTCAACAATTTAGCTTTTTTATGTTAGACATCAACATCCACTTATTCATTCTATCATATATATGCCCTAACATATGAGTTATGCTAGAACATCCCCAGGTTTAGTAAACATTGAGAGTTCAAACACTTATTTGTCATGAATTCTATCATGAGATCTATAATTTATTCCAGAACTTAGATTCATGGTTCTTCTCTGTCAATCATACTTTACCAAACTAAGAATTTCGACATAGCTTATGATCTCCTTGATTAGGTGATCACTAATTTTGACTCATGCACTGATTCAGGGCTTGATTTCACTTTCAATTTGAATGATTGTGAGTTTTAGGGTTGAAGGTGTTCTTCTCCTTCTTCTCTGCTTATTTTTTTGGTCGACCTATTAGGCACACACTTGTGTTGTTTTAATTTTAATTGTTTATTTATATTAACTAGTTTCCCCCAAATGCCTAATTCGGTCCTCCAAGTTTGGTTTGTTATATGTGGGCATTAACTAAATGTTTTCATTAGTTATTTACAAATAACTAATTAGTTTTTGAATCCTTTAAATAGCTATCGATGTGATATATTTTTCTTTTACATCCAATATAACTATATAGTACATATACTTTAGGGACATTTACAAGCCCATTTCCTCTTAAAGGGGCTCTCCACTAACTGAGTTAAATGTCCCTGATTATTTATGCAAATTTAATATTTTTGGGGTGTTACATATACACTTTAAGTAAAACTAATTTTTGTTGATATAAAGATAATTAGCTTTCGTATTTTGTGGTTAACATCACACGGATATATAGCCTTGGTACCATAATTTCGTTTGAGAGGTTGCCAGATTCTAATATATGAGGTCTTTATGCCGCTTGATATATGGGGTATTATATTATGTTATATTTGTAATTCATTCAAGTGAGCTCAGTTCAGAGCGTATTTTACATAGAGTGTACTCACTTCTTCCCTCAACAGGATAGCATCGCCATTAGGGATCATAAGATGTTGTACAAAGGGATTTTTCTTTTGTTTACAAGGATGTCAGTTCTATAAGTTGCGTGTTCGGTAGCCCCCAAATCCACACCCAGTCATCCTCATCATTCATTCTACCTTCCAAGTTAGCAACTGGGTTTGTTCCTTCATCACTTAGAGCGCCTCCTTCTCCAAAGTGTTTCAAGAAAGTGTTGTATTCATCAAGTGTGAGACCTGGGATGGGACTCAACCTGGTCTCGACACAAGCCACCCGTGGTTTTCCTTTGTCTCCTCCTTTGCATGTACCTGGCCACCCGATCAACTTAAAACAACCGTTATGATTGTGACCATCTCTATCGCAGAAGGTGCAATGTTGCACTGCATCTTCATGTTTTGTGGTTTTCTGGCAGCCTCCATAGATGGCCTTTTATCTCCTGTGATTGTTCTTTGTCGTTCATCTTCAGTGACAAGATGGTAAGCTGTTCCTAGGGCTGGTGTAGGTGTCGTGGGAAGGATTTGTGTTTTATCACAGCAAACTCATTATCAAGCCCCATGAGGAATTCTTAAAGTTTCTCTTTCTCCTGATGTTCAACGCGTCATTTGCTAACCCTACACATGCAACCATTACATGTGCATTGTGTTGTAGGAAAAACCGATTGGATTTCATCCCATAAAGCTCCAAGCTTTTTGAAGTAAGCAAAAACGGTATTACCTTCTTACTATGTTATAGCAATTTGATTCTTCAATTCGTACACCCTAGGTGCACCCCTTCCCAAACCTTTCACAAAGATCAGACCAAATCTGCGATGTTGTACTTGCGTATTCCCGCTGCTTCTTATCTCATTTTCTATGGTTGTAGCAAGCCATCCTTTCATTATAGCGTCAGAACTCATCCATGCCATGATTATAGCTAAAACGTTACCTCTACGAAGATTTTCTGGATCCGTCACTGTCAACTGATTTCCAACAGTGTTCCATGAAACCATCATCCTTTCGTTACCCCTTTTCTATCAACTGATTTCTTGATTACAAAGGAATAAACCAAGCAATATAAATACCATGTAATTTGGAATGGGAATTATTATAAAATAGGAATGATAGGGAGGAAATTACGTAGGGATCAAAGCAAGGATTTGACTGTAACACTTATACGTTAGTGCCAGAGAGTTAAAAGGTTAATGCTTTTTATCCGAATAAAATTAAAAAAAATATAGTTGTGTTATACTTTAGTGTTGAGGTTAAAAGGTTAATGCTTTTGATCTGAATAAAATTAAAATAAAATATAGTTGTTTTCAGGCCATGATGTAGTACAACAATCAAGGGGAAATGGGGCATTCATAAGGCTTTAGACTATTCGAAGTGGAAGGGCTTGAAGGCGGGCATAGCACGATATGAGTCTACTATGTAAGCATTTGGGGCTTGCCCTAGCCCTAGCCCTAAAACCCATTGGGTGTAAGGGGCTTGAAGGGAGACGTTTTAAAAAAAGAAATAAATAAATAAATAATTAAAATAAAAACAAACCAATCAAAATAAAACCAAACAACAACCAACCACATCGCGACACCTCGCCTCCATCTTTGCCCCAACGCCAGTGGGATCCCTCAAGCCGCCCGCCCCACACCACCTTCAATCCTGTGTGGAGGGGGCTCCCCGCCACTTTCAAGCCCCCACTCCGAGTAGTCTTAGGGTGTGGAATCGTGGAGATGCTTGGGGAGTCCTACGTGGCTTCGATGATGGTTTCGTGGAACACTGTTGGAAAATTTAGCTAAATTGTGGGTTTTACTAATGCAATGATGAAGATAAATCCATTGGTTGATATAAAAAATGTTATTTCACTAATCATGTCATGATATATTTTAACTTGTTTTACAATAATCTGGATGGTTATTCACTTCTTTTCAATCAATTAAATGGTTAATATGAGCTCTGAATATTAAGGATGTTTAATGAGATCTCAAAAGTCTCAACATATTACAATTTAGTATTTCATCCAACTATTGATTAACGGGCATGGAAGTTATGATTTGTTTCATTTTATAATGAACATGAAGGTTATTTATGTAGAGAAAAAATCTATGAGTTTTACTAAAAATCACACCAACTAAGAAACCTAAGTATATTTTTTCATTCCACGCCAAACTAGAGAGGAGCACTCTCTAAACTTCATCTCCATCTTTCCTAAATTCAAATACGCTAATGTGTCAGGTGTAACCTAGGCGTATGGTCTTCTCCGACACTACATACTGCTTTAACTGTTGTATCCTTGGAGACAGACAGATACGTGGTCTGAGTGACACACAAAATCTGTTTTAAGAGACCCGTGTTGTACATGAATCCTCAGCCACAATTCCATAACTGTCAACATTAGTTTGTCCATTCTTGCATCCAAGAAGAATCGTACAAGGAGACGCGGTTCAAGTTCTGGCTAAAGATGAAGTGGAAATCGTACAAAAAGACGCGACTCAAGTTCTTATGGAAAACAACGATCTAAATGACTTTATTTACATAAAATTTTATTGATGTTTATTTTTCATATGAATTTGTATCAGTTCATGTACTACACTTTTCTAAATATATAAAGAGAGTATCTTTATTATTATCTTAATATAATTTCAATAGAATTGTGAAACCTCTCTTACAAACACCAACCCCACCCTTGTGAGTCAGCATCCTTGTGTAGATTCGCACGACCCTCAAGACGTTGTGACCGTTGAAAAGAGTCGTTCTGTAAAAAAAGTAATAATTTCTAACTCCATTTATTACTCACATTTCATTTTTACACATTCTCTACTATTTCTCTCTATAAATTCTCTCCAACCTTCTAAATATATACAAACAATTTGTTATTATTAGTATTTTTTTTAAAATAATGGTTTTTCCATCCTTTTCCCTCTTCTGAGGAAATCATAACGTTTTATGTGAACACGGTAACGGAGGTGACGCAAATTGTTCTGGAGGAAGAAAAAAGACGAACATACGTTACAACCAAAAACAAGGGGTGCGACTTTATTTATCGGGAGGGTATATTAATTTTTCCCTTGTTTTTAATCTCTAATTCATATTTTATTTTAAATATTGTTCATTTTTATTTATCGTAGCTAATATTTGTTCATTTTTATTTGTAGTGGCTAACTATTTCATTTTAATATTTATTCATTTTATTTTAATTCTTTAATGTATATGTTCACGAATGATTGTTGGCCGACTACTTTGCTGAAAACCTTGCCTACACTGGCGGATGGTTTAGGTGTCGGTTTCGAATGTGACGCCCAATGTGGCAAATTTGGACCCATTTTTTTAAATTACAATGGGATGCCAAAGGTAAAAAAAGGTTTTACTACCTTACAAAATGTACATTGGGGATTCAGCTAATGGCATACAACACTTCTAGTGATGCATAGGATGAGTATTTGAAGATGTCTGAAAGAACATCAAGATAGTTTGTATAAATTTTCCAAGTATGTGGTCAAGCTATATAGAAAGAAGTATTGGCATAAACCAATATGGAATGACAAAGAAAAACATATGGAGCCCACGAAGAAAGACAGGGATTCCAAAGAAGGCTACAACATATCGATATACGCATTGGCCATGTCGTAATTGCCCTAATGGCGAGGTCAATTCACGCTGGTGATTAAGGACATCCCTCAATAATACTAGAAGTTGTGGCTTCACCAGATCCATGGGGTTTCCATGTTTTCTTTGGCATTGCTAGTTCTTATAACGACTTAAACGTTCTTCATTAGTTAGAGGTTTTCAACGGCATAATACAGAGCAACAGCCCTTGAATCTTCGTTTATGGTTTCGAGGGTGGAATACAAGCATGAGTGGTATCTTGCTGAGAGTATATACCCTGACTATGCAGAAGTGTTAAAACTATACTTAATCCCGAAGAATGATATAAAAAAGAGTTAGCTGCCATTTCACCCCTATGGTTTGATCACTTATGCCATTTAGGCCAATTTTTTAAAATTGCACCAGTTTCCTTCTTGACGTTCTTGAAACGTGCCATTTTAGACCAAAAACTAATTCTAGTTAAAAAACACAGTTAGCTCAGGGGTAAAATTGTCATTTTGCGTATTTTTAATTTTCATTTTCTTAAACTTCTATATTGTTGTTATTATTACTAATAATAATATAATAATAATAATAAAAAGGAAACAGATTGTTGTAAATATCTATGACCAGAGATAGTAGTTGACCGTAGTAGCAGGTTGACAGGAGATGGTGCTGGAGGCTTAACAGGGTTACTCACCGTCGTGATCTCACTGTCGTAACCGTTGTCAGGCTTTTTTCTGCTCCGGTGTACCGGTTTTTAAACTGTTATCCGGCGGTTTTCCGACTTTACTGACCGGAAGCGCAAACGATTCACCTGTAACTCTTAGCATTTCTGTACTTTCCTTATTTAGAAAGTGTACTCATATTTCTATTTTTGAAAACTTGTAATCCTATCATATTCGTATTCCTTTCCAATCTTGTGAAACCGAGACTTTGATCATAATGGAATTCATTTTATACTTATACATGTTACATACTTGTGTCATACGTTACAATCTTGAATACGTGTTTATACGCAAAAACCGCACTTGAAATGCTTGAAATTATCGATTATATTTTCTTTATACTCATACGTTACTTTGATACACTTCAAATACCTAAAAACATGCTTAATTATGAGTTTCTAGCATAAAATATAAAATTATTAAACTCTAGGGGTCAAACTACAAATTCTAGAAAGTTTAGTAAATTCTAGAGGTAGTGCATGACCATGCACACTGCGATCCGCATGAACGCGCACCTGATGTGCACCACCCTGCGATCCACGATCCGCACGACATTGCACATGATCCGCACGGACCATGCAAAATGACCAGGTCTGGCAGAATCTTTTAAAATACGCGAATTTTGGCTCCATTTCTCTTTTTCCAACTCCAACCACCACCAACTTCATTAATTACCTAAACCCTAATTCCCTCATTATAAATAGGAGCCTCCATACACTCCTAAACACTTTCATCATAATCACTCTCAAATCTTCTTGTTTACTCTCTAATTTCCAAAACTTGGCAGAAAGTTGCAACCATTCTAAGTGAGTTTTAGCTCACTTTTCTTCTTATTTCCTTACATTTTCTTCTCTTTTTATACTTGGATAACCTCTAGAAAGGTTTTCACAAGCTTGCAGTGGAAAATTAAGGTGAAACCTCACCACATTTGAGGTTCAAAGTAGGATTAAAATTATTCTTTCATTGATACTTTTGTATCTTGCTTTTCTTGATTAAAACTTGGTTGAATCTTGTGCCTACTTGTTCTTAAACCTATCTAAGGTTATGAGACTTGTTAGGAGTTGATCTCATGAGTTTAAGAGGTGCAAATACCCTCTAAACTTTCTGTTTTAATAGGGTTTAGACAACTCACAAGTGTTGAGACAAACCAAGGCTACCATAGTTCTTATCGCAAGGCTTATGTTATGGTGTAAAGGTGTGAATACTTGGAAGCCTTGGCTATCCTAACCACATTCCACCACTTCAGTTGATGCTTTCTATGTTGTATATTAGTTAGTTGTATTTTTCTCTTTCATTCATGACCATCTGAATCATCCTTGTGATGATTTGTGTATTAGTGAATCATACAATGAGGATTAATCCTCCATGCTTGACTTACATGACAATCTATGATACTCTTGATGGACTTAGCTTAGGATTATTATATAACTATACTGAAGAAACACTGGAATGAACCGAGAGTATACGAAGATATCTTAGTTACAACCTAGTTTTTCTGCATAAAAAGTTGTCTCTCGTTCGCTCTTCTCGGTGATCTCACTTCAAGGTGTTACACTGAGTACACAAGGCTCGTTCTATGACCTTTATGCATTAAGGATGCCTTACCATTGCACATTGCACGCAAGGTTGTTAACAACCTGTTGGTTTCAAGAAAGGCGCACCATTGCACATTGCGCACAAGGTTATTCTTGTAGTATGTTATTATTGGGGTATGTTCCTTTGCACAAGCGCAAAGTTTTTAGGGCCATACCCCACCAAGTCCCCTAGTCCAGTGCTGCTCCTATGCGCATGTTGGCATGTAGGTGGAGTGCTGGACTATAAGAATTGTTTTATGCGCACTTATTTCAACAGCAAAAATTCAAGAAGGGTTGGAGGAAACCTTTGTGTGAAGGAAACTCTTCGTAATGATGTCTTTGAATTTGAATCTCTGTTATGCTGACGTTGTAGGTGGGTTGGTGAGAAAAAGGGTGCCCTGGAGGTGACATTTGACAGCCGTTGCTTGCTGTCAATAGCGCAGCCACACTTTCATTAATGAATTGGCAAGGGAAATGGCAGCCACGCGCGCGTGAGAACCGTGAGTTACCACTTGCCTGCCACGCATCCTGCGAGGATTGGTGGTTATATCTCCGCGTGCGTCACAGTTCCCTAACGCATTAAATGTGATTAGTATTAATAGGGGTTTACCGTCTAGGGTTTCATTCACGCCTTCAAGTTTTCTTTCAAAATCTCTGAAATCTTCTCTGAATTCTTGAGTCTTCTTGTCTTCAAAACTTTTCATCTTCCAAAACTTTTCTTTTCTGATTCTCATGGCGACTAGAGGCCCTCAGACTGTTTCTTCTGCAAAGGCTTCGAGCTCTTTGCCGGCCTTCAAGTGAACCATGCCAGTTTCCTCCGCATGGTTTCAACTACCGGTTCTCTAAGGACTGGGACGTCCGGAGTCTGGCAGAGGGCGATACTGCTGCCGATGCTCCGGCCGGTTACATCACATTATTTTTTTTTTTTGCTGATAGTAACTTCCGGTTACAAAATTTTTTCTTCAAATTTTGGATTTTTACAAATTCCACATCTCCCAGTTGAATCCGATGGGGATGGTGAGAATTATACATTTTGAGTTTTTGTGCCGGTCGGTGGGTGCTACCCAATCGTCTACCGTTTTCGCATTTTTTATCAACTCCATTGTTCAATGGGATTTTATTCTTTTCAGCACTGTATACAAGCCAAGAAAATTTTGCTCACCCCTCCCAAGTCTTTCCATGAATGGAAAGCTAAATTTTTTTACATAAAGGCCGGGGTGATACCCCTCCGGATGCACTTTCGGGGGGTAGAGGACATCCTCATAGAGACTGCCCCTACAATAGTGGTGGATTCCTGGTATAAGGATTTGAAGGAGATCTTGTCACACCCCAATCGATGGCGGAAACATCGGAGTGAGACGAACGAGATTGCTCGAAACATCATAACACTAAATGTGACAATATTTAATTAAACAACTAAATTTTTTTACATAAAGGCTGGGGTGATACCCCTCCGGATGCACTTTCAGGGGGTAGAGGACATCCCCGTAGAGAGTGTCCCTACACCAGTGGTGGATTCCTGGTATAAGGATTTGAAGGAGATCTTGTCACACCCCAACGATGGAGGAAACATCGGAGTGAGACGAACGAGATTGCTCGAGACATCATAACACTAATTGTGACAATATTTAATTAAACAACTAATTTCATTTCATTTCATTTATAAAAACGTCAAGTACAACATAATTCAAATACAAATTAACATCAAATGAGACAAGTTCAACGAAACATAATAAATAACTTAGCATTCTAAGCATGGTTCTATGCCAATCTTACTATGTTGCGTCATATAAACATCGTTAACCTGCAACATGTTAAAAAGTATAGTTAAATAACAAAGTATTGGCGATTACACAAGTTTGAATCATAGCATATGTAATAAAAACGTTTAAACAAATCCACATGATAAGCTAATATACGAGATCAATGTAAACAAGGCATGTGAACTACAAGTCAATCCTCAAGTGTCACCGCACAATAGATTCAAACTTAACATGACCACAAGAATACGGGCGATGCGTTACTCCTATAGCGCTATACATGTTAAGGGGAGGCTCGTACGAAGTTAATGACAATTAGTATCACATAAGAATGTTCCAAACTAGGAGCCTCCATACACTCCTAAACACTTTCCAAACACTCAAATCACTCTCAAATCTTCTTGTTTACTCTCTAATTTCCAAGACTTGGCAGAAAGTTGCAACCATTCTAAGTGAGCTTTTAGCTCACTTTTCTTCTTATTTCCTTACATTTTCTTCTTTTTTATACTTGGATAACTCTAGAAAGGTTTTCACAACTTGTCGTGGAAAACTAAGGTGAAACCTCACCACATTTGAGGTTCAAACTAGGATTAAAATTCTTCTTTCATTTATACTTTTTGTTCTTGCTTTTCTTGATTAAAACTTGGTTGAATCTTGTGCCTACTTGTTCTTAAACCTGTCTAAGGTTATGAGACTTGTTAGGAGTTGATTCTCATGAGACCAACCAAGGCTACCATAGTTCTTATCGCAAGGCTTGTGTTATGGTGTAAAGGTGTGAATACTTGGAAGCCTTGCTATCCTAACCACATTCCACCACTTCAGTTGATGCTTTCTATGTTGTATATTACTTAGTTGTATTTTTCTCTTTCATACATGACCATCTGAATCATCCTTGTGATTATTTGCGTATTAGTGAATCATACAATGAGGATTAATCCTCCATGATTGAGTTACATGACAACCTATGATACCTTGATGTACTTAGCTTAGGATTATTTTATAACTATACTGAAGAAACACTGGAATGAACGAGAGTATACGAAGATATCTTAGTTACAGCCTAGTTTTCTGCATAAAAGGTTGTATCTCGTTCGCTCTTCTGGGTGATCTCACTTCGAGCTATTGCACTGAGTACACAAGGCTCGTTTTGTGACCTTTATGCATTAAGGATGCCTTACCATTGCACATTGCGCGCAAGGTTGTTAACAACCTGTTGGTTTCAAGAAAGGCGCAACATTGCACGTTGCGCACAAGGTTATTCTTGTAGTATGTTGTTGTTCGGGGTATGTTCCTTTGCGCAGGCACAGAGTTTTTAGGGCCATACCCCTCCAATATCCCCAGTCCAGTGCTGCTCCTATGCGCATGTTGGCATGTAGGTGGAGTGCTGGACTATAAGATTTTTTTTATGCGCGCTTATTTCAACAGCAAAAATTCAAGAAGGGTTGGAGGAAACCTTTGTGTGAGGAAACTCTTCGTAATGATGTCTTTGAATTTGAATCTCTATCATGCTGACGTTGTATGTGGGTTGGTGAGAAAAAGGGTGCCCTGGAGGTGACATTTGACAGTCGTTGCTTGCTGTCAACAGTGCAGCCACACTTTCATTAATGAATTGGCAGGGGAAGTGGCAGCCACGCGCGGTGAGGATTGTGAGTTACCACTTGCCTGCGACGCATCCTGCTGCAGATTGGTGTGTTATATCTCCGCGTGCGTCACAGCATTAAATGCGATTAGTATAAATAGGGGTTTACCGTCTAGGGTTTCATTCACGCCTTCAAGTTTTCTTTCAAAATCTCTGAAATCTTCTCTGAGTTCTTGAGTCTTCTTGTCTTCAAAACTTTTCATCTTCAAAAACTTTTCTTTTCTGATTCTCATGGCGACTAGAGGCCCTCAGACTGTTTCTTCTGCAAAGGCTTCGAGCTCTTTGCGGCCATCAAGTGGAACCAGGCCAGTTTCCTCCGCATGGTTTCGACTACCGGTTCTCTAAGGACTGGGACGCCGGAGTCTGGCAGAGGGCGATACTGTTGCCGATGCTCGGCCGGTCTCCACTTTTTTTTGCTGACAGTAACTTCCGGTTACAAAATTTTTTCTTCAAATTTTGGATTTTTACAAATTCCACATCTCCCAGTTGAATCCGATGGGGATGGTGAGAATTAAACATTTTGAGTTTTTGTGCCAGTCGGTGGGTGCTACCCAATCGTCGACCGTTTTGTATTTTTTATCAACTCCATTGTTCAATGGGATTTTATTCTTTTCAGCACTGTATACAAGCCAAGAAAATTTTGCTCACCCCTCCCAAGTCTTTCCATGAATGGAAAGCTAAATTTTTTTACATAAAGGCTGGGGTGATACCCCTCCGGATGCACTTTCAGGGGGTAGAGGACATCCCGTAGAGAGTGTCCCTACACCAGTGGTGGATTCCTGGTATAAGGATTTGAAGGAGATCTTGTCACACCCCAACGATGGCGGAAACATCGAGTGAGACGAACGAGATTGCTCGAGACATCATAACACTAAATGTGACAATATTTAATTAAACAACTAATTTCATTTCATTTCATTATAAAAACGTCAAGTACAACCTCATATTCAAATTACAATTAAATGAATGAGACAATTCACGAACATAATAAATAACTTACATTCAAGCATGGTTCTTGCCATCTTATATGTTGGTCATATAAACATCTTACACCTGCAACATGGTAAAAAGTATAGTTAATACAAAGATTGGCGATTACACAGTTGAATCATAGCATATGTAAATATAACTTAAACAAATCCAATTTACTATTTCATTTCAGTATACGAGATCAATGTAAACAAGGCATGTGAACTACAAGTCAATCCTCAAGTGTCACCGCACAATAGATTCAAACTTAACATGACCACAAGAATACGGGCGATGCGTTACTCCTATAGCGCTATACATGTTAAGGGGAGGCTCGTACGAAGTTAATGACAATTAGTATCACATAAGAATGTTCCATAACTAGGAGCCTCCATACACTCCTAAACACTTTCCAAACACTCAAATCACTCTCAAATCTTCTTGTTTACTCTCTAATTTCCAAGACTTGGCAGAAAGTTGCAACCATTCTAAGTGAGTTTTAGCTCACTTTTCTTCTTATTTCCTTACATTTTCTTCTTTTTTTATACTTGGATAACTCTAGAAAGGTTTTCACAAACTTGTCGTGGAAAACTAAGGGAAACCTCACCACATTTGAGGTTCAAACTAGGATTAAAATTCTTCTTCATTTATACTTTTGTGTCTTGCTTTTCTTGATTAAAACTTGGTTGAATCTTGTGCCTACTTGTTCTTAAACCTATCTAAGGTTATGAGACTTGTTAGGAGTTGATTCTCATGAGACCAACCAAGGCTACCATAGTTCTTATCGCAAGGCTTGTGTTATGGTGTAAAGGTGTGAATACTTGGAAGCCTTGGCTATCCTAACCACATTCCACCACTTCAGTTGATGCTTTCTATGTTGTATATTAGTTAGTTGTATTTTTCTCTTTCATTCATGACCATCTGAATCATCCTTGTGATTATTTGTGTATTAGTGAATCATACAATGAGGATTAATCCTCCATGCTTGATTACATGACAACCTATGATACTCTTGATGTACTTAGCTTAGGATTATTTATAACTATACTGAAGAAACACTGGAATGAACGAGAGTATACGAAGATATCTTAGTTACAGCCTAGTTTTCTGCATAAAAGGTTGTCTCTCGTTCGCTCTTCTGGGTGATCTCACTTCGAGCTGTTGCACTGAGTACACAAGGCTCGTTCTGTGACCTTTATGCATTAAGGATGCCTTACCATTGCACATTGCGCGCAAGGTTGTTAACAACCTGTTGGTTTCAAGAAAGGCGCACCCTTGCACGTTGCGCGCAAGGTTATTCTTGTAGTATGTTGTTGTTGGGGTATGTTCCTTTGCGCAGGCACAGAGTTTTTAGGGCCATACCCTCCAATTCCCCAGTCCATGCTGCTCCTATGCGCATGTGCATGTAGGTGGAGTGCTGGACTATAAGAATTTTTTTATGCGCGCTTATTTCAACAGCAAAAATTCAAGAAGGGTTGGAGGAAACCTTTGTGTGAGGAAACTCTTCGTAATGATGTCTTTGAATTTGAATCTCTGTCATGCTGACGTTGTAGTGGGTTGGTGAGAAAAAGGGTGCCCTAGAGGTGACATTTGACAGCGTTGCTTGCTGTCAACAGTGCAGCCACACTTTCATTAATGAATTGGCAGGGGAAGTGGCAGCCACGCGCGCGTGATGGAACCGTGAGTTACCACTTGCCTGCACGCATCCTGCAGAGATTGGTTGTTATATCTCCGCGTGCGTCACAGTTCCTAAGCATTAAATGCGATTAGTATAAATAGGGGTTTATCGTCTAGGGTTTCATTCACGCCTTCAAGTTTTCTTTCAAAATCTCTGAAATCTTCTCTGAGTTCTTGAGTCTTCTTGTCTTCAAACCTTTTCATCTTCAAAAACTTTTCTTTTCTGATTCTCATGGCGACTAGAGGCCCTCAGACTGTTTCTTCTGCAAAGGCTTCGAGCTCTTTGCCGGCCATCAAGTGGAACCAGGCCAGTTTCCTCCGCATGGTTTCGACTACAGGTTCTCTAAGGACTGGGACGCCCGGAGTCTGGCAGAGGGCGATACTGCTGCCGATGCTCCGGCCGGTTACATCACACTATTTTTTGATTTTTTTGCTGACAGTAACTTCCGGTTACAAAATTTTTCTTCAAATTTTGGATTTTTACAAATTCCACATCTCCCAGTTGAATTCGATGGGGATGGTGAGAATTAAACATTTTGAGTTTTTGTGCCGTCGGTGGGTGCTACACAATCATCGACCGTTTTCGCATTTTTTATCAACTCCATTGTTCAATGGGATTTTATTCTTTTCAGCACTGTATACAAGCCAAGAAAATTTTGCTCACCCCTCCCAAGTCTTTCCACGAATGGAAAGCTAAATTTTTTACATAAAGACCGGGGTGATACCCCTCGGATGCCCTTTCAGGGGGTAGAGGACATCCCCGTAGAGACTGCCCCTACACCAATGGTGGATTCCTAATATAAGGATTTGAAGGAGATCTTGTCACACCCCAACCGTTGGCGGAAACATCGGAGTGAGACGAAAGAGATTGCTAGAGACATCAGAACACTAATTGTGACAATATTTAATTAAACAACTAATTTCATTTCATTTCATTTATAAAAACGTCAAGTACAACATAATTCAAATACAAATTAACATCAAATTAGACAAGTTCAACAAAACATAATAAATAACTTAGCATTCTAAGCATGTTTCTATGCCAATCCTACTATGTTGCGTCATATAAACATCGTCAACCTGCAACATATTAAAAAGTATAGTTAAATAACAAAGTATCGGCGATTACGCCAGTTTGAATCATAGCATATGTAATAAAAACGTTTAAACAAATCCACATGATAAGCTAATATACGAGATCAATGTAGACAAGGCATGTGAACTACAAGTCAATCCTCAAGTGTCACCGCACAATAGATTCAAACTTAACATGACCACAAGAATACGGGCGGTGCGTTACTCCTATAGTGCTATACATGTTAAGGGGAGGCTCGTACGAAGTTAATGACAATTAGCATCACATAAGAACGTTCCATAACTAGGAGCCTCCATACACTCCTAAACACTTTCCAAACACTCAAATCTTCTTGTTTACTCTCTAATTTCCAAGACTTGGCAGAAAGTTTCAACCATTCTTTGTGAGTTTAGCTCACTTTTCTTCTTATTTCCTTACATTTTCTTCTTTTTTTATACTTGGATAACCTCTAGAAAGGTTTTCACAAGCTTGCCGTGGAAAACTAAGGAGAAACCTCACCACATTTGAGGTTCAAACTAGGATTAAAATTCTACTTTCATTTATACTTTTGTATCTTGCTTTTCTTGATTAAAATTTGGTTGAATCTTGTGCCTACTTGTTCTTAAACCTATCTAAGGTTATGCGTCTTGTTAGGAGTTGATTCTCATGAGACCAACCAAGGCTACCGTAGTTCTTATCGCAAGGCTTGTGTTATGGTGTAAAGGTGTGAATACTTGGAAGCCTTGGCTATCCTAACCACATTCCACCACTTCAGTTGATGCTTTCTATGTTGTATATTAGCTAGTTGTATTTTTCTCTTTCATTCATGACCATCTGAATCATCCTTGTGATTATTTGTGTATTAGTGGATCATACAATGAGGATTAATCCTCAATGCTTGACTTACATGACAACCTATGATACTCTTGATGGACTTAGCTTAGGAATATTATATAACTATACTGAAGAAACCCTGGAATGAACGAGAGTATACGAAGATATCTTAGGTACAGTCTTGTTTTCTGCATAAAAGGTTGTCTCTCGTTCGCTCTTCTGGGTGATCTCACTTCGAGCTGTTGCACTGAGTACACAAGGCTCGTTCTGTGACCTTTATGCATTAAGGATGCCTTACCATTGCACATTGCGCGCAAGGTTGTTAACTAACTGTTGGTTTCAAGAAAGGCGCACCATTGCACGTTGCGCGCAAGGTTATTCTTGTAGTATGTTGTTGTTGGGGGTATGTTCCTTTGTGCAGGCGCAGAGTTTTTAGGGCAATACCCCTCCAAGTCCCCCAGTCCAGTGCTGCTCCTATGCGCATGTTGGCATGTAGGTGGAGTGCTGGACTATAAGAATTGTTTTATGCGCGCTTATTTCAACAGCAAAAATTCAAGAAGGGTTGGAGGAAATCTTTGTGCGAAGGAAACTCTTCGTAATGATGTCTTTGAATTTGAATCTCTGTCATGCTGACGTTGTTGGTGGGTTGGTGAGAAAAAGGGTGCCCTGGAGGTGACATTTGACAGCCGTTGCTTGCTGTCAACAGTGCAGCCACAACTTTCATTAATGAATTGGCAGGGGAAGTGGCAGCCACGCGCGCGTGAGAACCGTGAGTTACCACTTTCCTGCCACGCATCCTGAGCAGATTGGTTGTTATATCTCCGCGTGCGTCACAGTTCCCTAAGCATTAAATGTGATTAGTATAAATAGGGGTTTACCGTCTAGGGTTTCATTCACGCCTTCAAGTTTTCTTTCCAAATCTCTGAAATCTTCTTGTCTTCAAAACCTTTTCATCTTCAAAACTTTTCTTGTCTGATTCCCATCGCGACTAGAGGCCCTCAGACTGTTTCTTCTGCAAAGGCTTCGAGCTCTTTGCCGGCCATCAAGTGGAACCAGGCCAGTTTCCTCCACATGGTTTCGATTTACCGGTTCTCTAAGGACTGTGATGCCCGGAGTCTGGCAGAGGGCGATACTGTTGCCGATGCTCGGCCGGTTACATCACACTATTTTTTGATTTTTTTTGCTGACAGTAACTTCCGGTTACAAAATTTTTTCTTCAAATTTTGGATTTTTACAAATTCACATCTCCTAGATGAATCCGATGGGGATGGTGAGAATTAAACATTTTGAGTTTTTGTGCCGGTCGGTGGGTGCTACCCAATCGTCGACCGTTTTCGTATTTTTTATCAACTCCATTGTTCAATGGGATTTTATTCTTTTCAGCACTGTATACAAGCCAAGAAAATTTTGCTCACCCCTCCCAAGTCCTTCCATGAATGGAAAGCTAAATTTTTTTACATAAAGGCTGGGTGATACCCCTCCGGATGCACTTTGGGGGGTAGAGGACATCCCCGTAGAGAGTGTCCCTACACCAGTGGTGGATTCCTGGTATAAGGATTTGAAGGAGATCTTGTCACACCCCAACGATGGCGGAAACATCGGAGTGAGACGAACGAGATTGCTCGAGACATCATAACACTAATTGTGACAATATTTAATTAAACAACTAATTTCATTTCATTTCATTTATAAAAACGTCAAGTACAACATAATTCAAATACAAATTAACATGAAATGAGACAAGTTCAACGAAACATAATAAATAACTTAGCATTCTAAGCATGTTCTATGCCAATCTTACTATGTTGCGTCATATAAACATCGTTAACCTGCAACATTTAAAAAGTATAGTTAAATAAAAAGTATTGGCGATTACACAAGTTTGAATCATAGCATATGTAATAAAAACGTTTAAACAAATCAACATGATAAGCTAGTATACGAGATCAATGTAAACAAGGCATGTGAACTACAAGTCAATCCTCAAGGGTCACCGCACAATAGATTCAAACTTAACATGACCACAAGAATACGGGTGGTGCGTTACTCCTATAGCGCTATACATGTTAAGGGGAGGATCGTACAAAGTTAATGACAATTAGTATCACATAAGAATGATCCATAACTAGGAGCCTCCATACACCCTAAACACTTTCCAAACACTCAAATCACTCTCAAATCTTCTTGTTTACTCTCTAATTTCCAAGACTTGGCAGAAAGTTGCAACCATTCTAAGTGAGTTTTTGCTCACTTTTCTTCTTATTTCCTTACATTTTCTTGTTTTTTTATACTTGGATAACCTCTAGAAAGGTTTTTACAAGCTTGCCGTGGAAAACTAAGGTGAAACCTCACCACATTTGAGGTTCAAACTAGGATTAAAATTCTACTTTCATTTATACTTTTGTATCTTGCTTTTCTTGATTTAAACTTGGTTAAATCTTGTGCTTACTTGTTCTTAAACCTATCTAAGGTTATGAGACTTGTTAGGAGTTGATTCTCATGAGACCAACCATGGCTACCATAGTTCTTATCGCAAGGCTTGTATTATGGTGTAAAGTTGTGAATACTTGGAAGCCTTGACTATCCTAACCACATTCCACCACTTCAGTTGATGCTTTCTATGTTGTATATTAGTTAGTTGTATTTTTCTCTTTCATTCATGACCATCTGAATCATCCTTGTGATGATTTGTGTATTAGTGAATCATACAATGAGGATTAATCCTCCATGCTTGACTTACATGACAATCTATGATACTCTTGATGGACTTAGCTTAGGATTATTATATAACTATACTTAAGTAACACTGGAATGAACCGAGAGTATACGAAGATATCTTAGTTACACCCTAGTTTTTCTGCATAAAAGGTTGTCTCGTTCGCTCTTCTGGGTGATCTCACTTCGAGCTGTTGCACTGAGTACACAAGGCTCGTTCTGTGACCTTTATGCATTAAGGATGCCTTACCATTGCACATTGCGCGCAAGGTTGTTAACTAACTGTTGGTTTCAAGAAAGGCGCACCAATGCACGTTGCGCGCAAGGTTATTCTTGTAGTATGTTGTTGTTGGGGGTATGTTCCTTTGTGCAGGCGCAGAGTTTTTAGGGCAATACCCCTCCAAGTCCCCCAGTCCAGTGCTGCTCCTATGCGCATGTTGGCATGTAGGTGGAGTGCTGGACTATAAGAATTGTTTTATGCGCGCTTATTTCAACTGCAAAAATTCAAGAAGGGTTGGAGGAAACCTTTGTGTGAAGGAAACTCTTCGTAATGATGTCTTTGAATTTGAATCTCTGTCATGCTGACGTTGTAGGTGGGTTGGTGAGAAAAAGGGTGCCCTGGAGGTGACATTTGACAGCCGTTTCTTGCTGTCAATAGTGCAGCCTCACTTTCATTAATGAATTGGCAGGGGAAGTGGCAGCCACGCTCGCGTGAGAACCGTGAGTTACCACTTGCCTGCCACGCATCCTGCGCAGATGGTGGTTATATCTCCGCGTGCGTCACAGTTCCCTAACGCATTAAATGCGGTTAGTATAAATAGTGGTTTACCGTCTAGGGTTTCATTCACGCCTTCAAGTTTTCTTTCAAAATCTTTGAAATCTTCTCTGAGTTCTTGAGTCTTCTTGTCTTCAAAACTTTTCATCTTCTAAAACTTTTCTTTTCTGATTCTCATGGCGACTAGAGGCCCTGAGACTGTTTCATCTGCAAAGGCTTCAAGCTCTTTGCCGGACATCAAGTGGAACCAGGCCAGTTTCCTCCACATGGTTTCGACTACCGGTTCTCTAAGGACTGGGATGCCCAGAGTCTGGCAGAGGGCGATAACTATAGCATGTATGATGGATTTTTTTGTGATTGCATAGAATAAAAGTGTGATTGCGTGTATTTTGATAGACTAACATATTGCACCCAAAAATGTAAAGTGTAAAAAGGGTGTCGAGTGTACTCACGGTTTTTCAAAGTTAATTCCGTGAAAGTGTTTGGGTTGATTAGGGGACGAACACCGAGTTATCCCATATAAGGAAACGTAGGTGTGTGAGTATTGGAATGACGATGGAGTTCGTTAATCTAGGAATTTATAGTATGTATAGTCGAAAGTATTTATCTAGACGTTAACGCTCGTTTTTGACGCTATAAGCCCCGTAGGGTGTTTGTGGTTTTATGGGTCATACCAAATAGAATCGTAACAATAGTTAAGTCTTAGATAATATAACCTAATATTAGGACAAGTAACCAAACGGCCATTGTCAAAGGTTCGGTTATATTTATTATTTACATATGTAGTTTACATATATTATTACAAGTTTGTCATATAAATCATAGATATCATGGAAGTCATAGAAGTCATGCATGGAGGTAGGGGGATAACCGTCCTTAACCAGTTTGCTAAGATTCACCAATACATAAATTGCCACAAGGACAATACGGATGGTCATGAACAAAGTACTTCACTAAACTACGTTTCGACCGAATAAGCAAGCTAGTTGTGTGCATCCCGAACATGGCAACGTTTGGGGATGTGTCATAGCCTTGTTACTCAAGTGAAGGTGAAACATAGCTTAATAGATAGAAATCATCAAGTGAGGGCTGGATTGAATGTTGGATAGCCAAGGCCTCCATGTAATCACACCTTCACCAAAACATAAGCTTATAAGCTTGGATGGTTTCAACACTTGTGGGTTAAGACCCTTAGTAAACACAACAAAGTTAGAGGCGTGTTATACCTCTTGATTTTGTATGAAACAAGTCTAGCTAGCTCACTAACCATAAACTTGATTAGAGGCACAAGTAGCATAGAGTTGTTTAAGAGAAACCAAGTTTAAGAAAAGTTTATAAGTTTAACTTCCAAAACAGAAAGTTTTACCATAAAAATGGTATTGTTCCACCTTGGTTTTCCATGGAAAACCTATGGTAACATACCAAGAGGCTTAGCAAACTTTGTTGAGGAAGAAAACATGAAGAAAACTTGAAGTTTTTAAAGTTTTGAAAAGATAAAAATGGGTAGAAAGTTTAGCATACTTTTGGCCTCGAAATGGTGAGGTTTCACCTTCGTTTGCCCAAGCAACTTGTGAAAACCTTCCTAGAGGTTATCCAAGTGTGTTAGAAAAAGAAACAAGGTTTAAACAAAGAAGGAAGTGAGTTGAAACTCACTTGCAAACTGAAGTATCTCAGCAAAAAGTTCTGGGAGTTTTTGAGAGGATTTGTGAATGTTGGAGGCTTGTAAAAGTGAGAAAAGGTTGGGGAAAGGTGGAGGTTTATAGAGGGAAGATTAGGGTTGGGTCAGGTTAGCATTTATGATGATTAGGTGAGTATTTAACTTGAAACAAGAAGGTTTAACCCCCTTGGCAGCTTGCGGCCGCAAGCTGCTAGGGTTTCTTTCTTTCTTTTCTTTAATAAATGTAATTAAGTTTGTTTGTTTATTCAAATGATGCACTTTATTTATAAACCAAGTGTGATGTGTTGGAAGGTTTAAAACATGAATAAAGGTGTTATATAATCTTAAAAAATGGTAAATTTTTAACATAAACGTGACGAATTTTTATGATGTCCATCGTGTAAGTGTTTTGCGTTTAAATCATGAAAAGTATTGCTTGATTTGAATTGTGTAAGCTTTAAGAATGCACAACGAGAATTCACGAGTTAGATTGAATTGACAATTTTTGTAACGAATAAGCGTACGTTTATAAGTATAAGCATGCATAAATGTTGCGAATTTCATATAATTGATTAATTTGATCACAATCAAAGCCTTGGATTTACAATGATTCGGAAAGGAAATACGATTACAAGGTTTGGACTTTCCAAATATAGAACACGAAGCAAACTTACTAAAAACGAAAAGTTACAAAAGCGAAGCGTTACAGATCCCTGCGGTGCAACTGCCGGAGCGGGCATTGGTGGCGGCTGGGATGAGCCTTGTGTGGAAGCCCAACCGCCAGGAGAGGCCCGTTTACATGGAGGGTGATAAGAGTGAGTACCATTGTCTTCTTGTTGCATTTCATTGATTTCTTGTGTTAGACTGATTATATGTTTTTCCTTTGCAGGGTGCCACTTTTCTTGGTTGCGTTCCAATGGAAGGAGGGGCATATTGAAAATCTTGCCCTTGGCCCGGAGGAGCCCACCTGGCACGCCCAGATCTTGGGGAATTTTGAACTCCCCAAGAATGAAGATTTGTTGGCCCTCGCGCCTTCGACTGTAAGCCTTCATATTACTATGTTGATATCTTTGCAGATTACTTATTTTGTTGCGCCGTTGTGTAGGCGCTTTGAAAGACTTGGGCATTGGTCATGATTCTAAAAAAAAGAGGCGCGCGGGGCCCGGCGCGGCGGCTGAGAAGGGGGTTACTCAACCCAGGGTAGACCCACCAAAACGTAAGTGCACCGTGTCCGATCATTGGAATGACTATGTAGTAGTCTCTGACTCATTGGAGGGTCTTGCGCCTTTAGGTGTGAGGAAACTCGCGCTGAAGCCGGTGGAGATTCCAGTCGTTAATCCGGACGATCCGGTAGAGGTCGAATCCAGCCCGGAGCCTCTCAAGCGGAAGAGGCGTCCGAAGAGCGACATCACCGCGTAGCCCTCCAAAAAGGTTGCGCGGAGGGTTATAGGGAGACGGGGAGCCTGGACGCGCTCGCCGCCAAGATCTCCCTAGTTAACAACTTCGAACTTGTGTTAATCGCACTCTTTTTGTAGTTTGTCTGAGTGTTTGTCATCTCGCAGGGGGAGGCGAGCCAGTTTTTGTGGCTCCTACCACTCCGACCGTGCCCAAGGATACTCCAATGCCCCCACCTGTGGGTGAAAGCGCGCAAGCGTCCAGCAGACAGGGTGGGGAATCAACTATTGGGGTGGAGGAACCTGAGGTGGTGGTGGAATATCCCGAGGTTATTTTTGAGGAAACGGAACCGGTGGTTACGGTTGCCGGTGAAGGGGTTGAGGAGATGGAACTGATGATGGTTGCGGTGAGGGTGAGCAAGCTGATGTCCCACAGGGGGTGCATGTAGAAGAGCTTGCACCCGGGGAGAGGCCGGCGGATCTGGTAAGCCCTTCCACAGAAGTATCTCCAATACGCCCGGATGAAACCCCAGGTGATTATTATTACAGGGTGTATCATGAAGCCTACGCATCAGAGATCCACACCCCTGTGTGGAAGCTAAAGAAGGGAGAGATTTCCTCACTGGCTGGCGTGCCGTGAGTGGTTCAAAGGAACCTTCCCCCCAGCAGAGGTGCGTGCGCGCTTAACAGAATCACCAACAAACCTACCGCGCGTACCTTCAGGCAAAGCTGCTCCGCCTCGATCACAAACAAGATAGTAAGGGAATTGCGGAGCATGCAAAAAGAGCAAGACAAATTCAAAGCTGCCCAAGCGGGACCTGGTTAAAGAGAGAGCCCAAGTGGCTGCGCAAAATCTAAGTTGGAGGCGGATGAGGCTAAATTTGCTGAAACCCAACGGGTAGAGGATTGGTGTAACACCTCATAAAATTGTGTCCAATAGTATAGTGACACGTGTTGTATTTTTATTTTTAGTCTATTAAAGACTAATAAGGACTAAAGGTGTCAACATGCTCAAACTGAGCCTCTGAGTGACTGTCTGATGTCAACATGCATAAACGTAAGCCTCTGAGTGACTGATACGTCAACATGCTTAAAACAACAGCCTCTGAGTGACTGATATGTCAACATGCTTAATCATTAGCCTCTGAGTGACTGATATGTCAACATGCTTAAACTTGGCCTCTGAGTGATTGATATGTCAACATGCCCAGCCTCTGAGTGACATCGGAGTCAACATGCTTATAGTGGGCCTCTGAGTGATACTTTACGAAGTCCTAACTCTCATACGTGCCACTTGTTGGACGAGAGAGGTTAATTCGGTAAATATGTGAAAGTTGGATAATGGAGGGATTAAAAATGTTAACATGTTAATTTATACCTTTGAGTTGAACTGTTATGCCACGTTTTAGGACACTTGTAAGCTTCCTCTTACACCCCTTAACACCTGCATCACATCCTTCAAGCTCTCCAACTACAAATAGGTGCCAAGGTTCACCATTTGAACTTGCACCTTTCTCATTCACAACTCTACTCTCTCCTTTGGAAGTTCCTAACTGAAAGACCATCCAACTTAGATCTATTGCATTTTAGGAACCTCTTGTAAGTGTTCCTTGCTCTTGCATTTTCGTTTATAAGCTTTTATAGCCAAAAGTCAATCGTTTTACGGAAAACACCTTTACTTTCGGTTAAGACCATTATGGTCCAGCCATTGTTCGTAACGAACATGGCTAAGTGATCATAATAAGGTAGGTGTTAGTACCTATAAAGGGCACCTCCTGAAGATCACGTTTGCTAGACCAATTGACGGTCAAGTAATGATATTAAAAAGTCAAACAAGCCATTTTTCGAAAAAATCATAAATTGATCTATATATGTTATGAAACCTGTTTTGACACTTAAACAAGTTGGTAATAATTATTAGAACATGTAAGAACATGTTGGCCCGTCAATTTCAGTTTTAGGGTCTGTTCGCAACCGAAAGTTGCGAAGTTTGACTTCTGCTTTGACTTTCGATTCTGACCCGATTTAGATTAGTTAGATACTGATATAAAGTTGCATTATGATCATAATATAATGTAGCATAACCCATTGAGGTTATATTACATGATCATAATCAGAATCTGAGTTATGCACAAGTTCCGTAATTATGTCGTTTTGACTAAAATGCCTTTTTGCATAAAAAGAGGTTTTAATGATAATGAACACGAAAAGGAGTTTCCTACTGATGTAATATTATAATAGGATTATTTGAGATGTTAAATCAGATTATAAACTGAGTTTATGAGCAAGTTCTTAAATTATGTCGATAAGTGACGATAAGGCCCTTGTGGCTTATAAAATGGCTTTAATCACATCTTTTCAAAATAAATCTTTTACCTAACTGTTATGCTATATTTAACATACCTAAGACATGTTAACTTGACCTTAAGCCAGTTTTCATTAAATATCACACAAATCGTCATTTTACGACATAAGCGACGTTTCGGCGCATAGTATGGTTTTAAACCATATTTACTAACCAAGACTTGTTACCTACTGATTCTAAAACTTATTTTAAATATTTTACAGTAGGTACATGATACAAACTCAGAATCCCAAATAATTTATAAACTATGTGTAAAATGACCAAAATGCCCCTTCGGTGCATAATTTGCTCATAAAAGATAAATTAACATATAATTAATATCCTACTGATTCTATATCATAAATAAGTTATTTTCTAGAATACTTATAGTTATAACATTAAATTATATTCAAGTTCCTTTTATACGGTATGAAATTACCAAACACCCTTTTGAGGCATAATTTCAATTTAAAACATAACGGGCATAAAATTTAATATCCCTCTGATATTACAACTTATTTAAAGTGTAATGGCATATAGAACTTGTCCATGACTTATCTGGTTACCCGATATCGCTAATATGCGTACAGTTAAACATATGCAACTAGTTTACGAAAATTAACCAAAACGGGTCTAACGTTGTCATTTAAGTCTCAAAATCCAGAATGTTTATAGTTTATCTATATTATACAAGTCAAGGTACTTGTTGGGATTAAACTAAATTCTATCCAATCGTCGTTTAATTTAGCGTTATACGTTTTGATCAATCACGCTAGTCGGTCTAAGTCAATGACTTAAATTAGACGTTAGTATTTAATTGGTTAGCTTATGCCGTATTCCAGACTCGAGACTTGCCGGTAAATGCTATCTGCACTTAGTATTTTGTGTAAGCTGAGTTAATAAATCTTTCATTTAAACGAAGAATAGCTTAGGTAAATACTCTCGACTTATTTCCCCTATACGGGCTTGGGTTACGTAAATTATTACCGCTTGGTCGGAAATGGGATCAATCGAATGCCGAATTGTGGCTAGTAAATCCGCATATTCTGTTTTAATCAGTTTTGTTTGATAACTTAAATATCGGGGGTTAACTATTGTGTTGTGGATATCCTCGACTCATTACAATAGATAATGGTCACCACCTTAGCGCGGGTGTAGGCATACACCCGTAGACGCTCAAATGCATTACCACAAGTTGGGAAGAAATGACTCCTTCATGAGTCCAAAGTGGTGTGTACGTTAATCATATATCGGTCTTCGTACCGGGCCTTGTAAATCTGTTTACAAGGTTGGACGGTCAACTTTCCCAAGTTATAAAAGACTTTGTGCTGATACGCACTTAAAACATATTTTTAATGTTTTCAAAATGAGTCAGTTGGGTGTATTTACCAGCGAAAGATGACGTATTTTCAAAAGACTAAGCTCGCAGGTACAATACGAAAATAGGCTGGAAGTGCTCGGTAGTGATAAGAGGATCTTGCAAATCCTAGATCTACCCAAAGTCTGTTTTATATTCTTTCTTTGTACAATTTATGATCTGCTTGTGGATCTTGTATTATGAGCCTGTATATTATTTTGTATTTCGAACATTTTGTTTTGTAATAGTAATTTAAATCCAAGACTTCTGTTGTGCTGTGTTTAATTTCTATGATGTTATCAACTTACGTCACGATATTCCTCACCGGGCCTAACGGTGTTTGATTGGCTATGGAAAGCCAGGGTGTGACAGGTTGGTATCAGGGCCAACGTTTGAGAGAATTAAACACTAGCCTTTTGTGTTTAATCTCAAACTTACACAAGCACATTCCTTAGACTTCCGAGTCTAGGCATTGACCTAGGATTACTCATTTCATTATTAAGTTATTAGTATTGTTTTCGAATTGATTTTAACAGGAAAATGCCGCCACGTGTACGAGGAAGAGGAAAGGGACCAATGAGGGGAGGACCTTCAAGAAATATCCCTTCACATCCCCATCACCCGAACCCTTATGAAGATTTGGGGGATTCATGGCCACTACCACAACATTCGCCTACCCACACTCAAAGTTCATACCACTCGTACCATTCACACCACTCCCACCATTCCTACCATGATGAGTTTAATCCCAACCAATACTTTAACACACCCCCAGCTGATCAGAATCTGCTAGATCAGCCAAATGCGCCGTCAGGTTCAAATGTGCATCCCATTGAAATCTCAAGAGATTCGAACTCTTATGTCGGATTGCCTTATCAAGGTCCTAATGAGTGGGACCAATATTAGTACCAGTTTACCTTCGCTAACACTCCTTCCCATCACTCTCAACCACCTCCCGTGCAAGAAGATGTGCACATGGAACCGGTAGAACAACCCCAATCGCCCCCAGAACCCAAGGAGGAAAAGAGGAGCACGTATGTCAGTATGTTCGGGCCAACGTCAGGATCACTGCCACCTTTGCCCAAACCTTACCCTACTATTCACGAGGACCCACAAATGGGTGGACCCTCTAATGCATCACTTGTGGTGGAACCAACACCACCACCAATGGTTCAACCACCACCATCGGGTTATAATAACCCTATCCCAACATATCCGGATACGTTCGGATATGATCCTTTTAACCCAACTACACTTGTTGATTATCAAGCATTGTCGCAAGACCCTTACATGCAAGCGGTCATGCATAACGCGCTTTACCCGTTTCCTTTCGCACCTGCTTACCACCTACTGGATATCCAAGTTATGGATACCAATATCCTATTATGCCACCCAAAACCACAACCTCCGCCACTACTAGAGGCCATTAATGAGGCCTTAGAAAGAATGAAAGAAATGCAACAACAAACGGAGAAAACGGAGAAGAAGACGAATAAGTTCTTCAAGAAACTCTCCAAGCTGGTCAAGGGAAAGAAGGACGAGTGAAGTCTCTTCTAATATATGTTAGTCCTGCGATGACATTGTTATTTCTTTAGTCCCTGTGTGGACATTTTTGTTTTTGTAGTCCTTGCATGGACAGTTTATTTCATTGTTTCTAGTATTGTAATTTCTATTTGGAATTTAATGAAGTATTTTTGGAATTATATATATATATGTATTCATCCTCTTCAAGTGAGTGTCTCGATTTTATTCAAATTTATGCTCTGCTATATAATTCCAAAAGACCTTAATGGATTTGATTATGCCAAGTGCGTAGACACACATTGGCCAAGAAATGATAGTTAAGACAAGGAGCCTTCTATCAGGATAGTTAAGGGAAGTTATCATTCTATCCAGAGGTGGGGAACTAGGTTCAAGCCTCCAAGGTCGTTAAGGTCGAAGGTGACCGAGACCATTAATCAATCATTAAGGTACTCTTATGTTAACATTAAGGAATGTTCATACTCTTGGTAGTGTGACTTGAGGAACCACACTAGCCGTCGAGGTGAAAAGGACTAAGTCCTAAGACCTATTATATAGTCTATATGATCAATGTGATCCCGTCTAATGTCATTAATGCGATGACAAATGACAGGTCAATGTCCCCAATTTTATGTCCACGGTGACATGCCAATGTTCCCAATTTTATGTCAAGGTGACAGGCCAATGTGCGGCCCAATTTTATGTTCAAGGTGACAGGCCAATGTGCCCAATTTTATGTCCAAGGTGCCAGGCCAATGTGCCATAATTTACATCTGTTATGATGTAGGCCAACGTGCCATAATTTACATCTGTTATGATGTAGGCCAACGCGCCATAATTTACCTCTGTTATGATGTAGGCCAACGTGCCATAATTTACATCTGTTATGATGTAGGCCAATGTGCCATAAGTTACATCTGTTATGATGTAGGCCAACGTGCCAAAAATTTCATCTGTTATGATGTAGGCCAATGTGCCATAAATTTACATATGTTATGATGTAGACCAATGTGTCCAATTTGTTTATGTCCATTAGTGACAAGCTTATGAGCTGTATGTAATTGTCAATTATGACAATGACAGTTGTGACCTTACGATCCACTGTCTAATAATATATGGACTATGTCTAGATTGTAATTTGCCTTTGATAGTCCTATTAAGACCTAGGCCAAATATAGATATGATAAGCCTAAGAGCTGTGATATTATTCACACTAGCTTAAATAAGTAATGGATTGTTATATCCAATGTTTAAAGCCAATATGGTTGTTATACCATGGGTAAGAGAAATTTTGTTTGATGTTTAGAACCATAGTTGCAATATGGTAAACTCGGACGAGGCACAGAGTAGCCACTGAGAGATTAGCTCTAATAAAGCTGAAAATATAGCAGTTAATAACGATGACTTCTAAGCTCGCATAGATGCAGCTGTGGGAAAGGCCAGAGAAAAACTTAGGGAGACGAGTGCTACTCGCTCCAGACCATTATCAATCGCACCATCATCAGCTCATAAAGAGAGCTCAGTTCACTCTTCAAATGCGAAGAGTGAACCAAAGAAAATAGAATTTGCTGCTAGGTCCCTTTCTTTAAAGACGGATGTACCTACAAATATTTCATCTCCTGCAAACCCCGAGACTTTAATGGGGAGAAAATAGCAGTAGAAGCCTTAAAGTGGCTTGACGAAATGGAAACAATTGTGGATATCAGCGGTTGTGCTGATAAGGATGTGGTCAAATATGTATCACAATCCTTCAAGGGCGATGCCCTGATATGGTGGAAGGCAATGGTTCAATCTACAGGTAAGATACACCTGTACAACTTAGGATGGTCTAAGTTTGTCGATCTAGTCAAGGAGACTTATTGTCCACCGCATGAGGTGGAGAAATTAGAGACAGACTTTCAGACTCTTTCAATGAATAACCTAGGACTCTCGGAAGTATGTTTCTGACTTCAATTCCCTGTCTAGGTTAGTTTCATATCTAATCACCCCTGAATCCAAACGCATTGCGCGTTTTATTAATGGGTTAGCGCCCGAGATAAAGGGCATGGTAAAGGCTGCTCACCTAGTACCTATAGGTCCGCTGTAGACCTATCTCTCTCCCTCACCTTAGAATTAGTGAGGCAAAGGTCAGTTAGGACAGAAACTGATGGAAAGAGGAAACGGGAGGATAATAACTCCAAAGGTTCAAAAAGAAAGGAAATTTCAGGTTCAAGAAGAACTAGCACACGTCTAATGACAAATTACTGTGCAAGAACTGTAAACATAGACATTGGGTACAGTGTTGTATAAATCCACAGACTAAACCCTGTGGTATCTGCAAAAGAAAAGGGCATAAGACCCTAGAGTGCAAGGATCCTAAGGATGCAGTTTGCTACAACTGTAATGAAAAAGGGGATATTACGTTCAATTGCCCCAAGAACCCCAAAAACAATGATGCAAAGCCTGGAGAGGCTAAGAAAGGAAATGCTTGTTACTTCCAGATGAATGCCAGGGAGGCCGTTAATGACAATAACGTCATAACAGGTACATTCCTCATCAATGATGTATATTCTAGGGTTGTTTTCGATTTGGGTGCAGATAAATTTTTGTTGATCATAAGTTTAATAAACTATTAAACTTGCCCATAAGAACTCTAGATATAACTTATGAGGTAGAACTTGCTTATCACATCCCGACCCGCAGCGGATATAGTAGCCAGGGCATGATTGGGTTTTCATCGAACTCTTGACATTTACTATATTAAAGTTTCATATTATTAACTCAATTTAAAAGAGAATATTCCAAGCACATAAAGAAAACATACAAACACAAAGTGAATGTTCTAAACAAACAATATTTTATTCTTCTTCTAAAGCCAAATCCTAGGTGTTCCTTTCCTCAGCCCGTCCACCTGTATCATGTGTAAAATAAAGATTTGGGTCAACAAAAGTTGGCGAGTGAATCTCATTTAATCATTTGAAAGAAATAGTTATATGATTAATTTAATAAAATATGCATAAACCAAATATGAGCATACTTATGTATAACTATCCACAAACCACATAATATCTACCATGAACACATGAGCATGATGAATGATGAACTGTGAGATCAAGGCTCAATCAAACGAAGCCGATCTAATTACGCACGCGATGCTCTACTCGTATCCAATGAGGAACTGATGGGCCTAATGTAAATGATGCATTGAATTGAGAAGATGCAACCACATATAACAACAACCAAGCATTACATAAAACGTTAGATCATATAATGGTAGCAGCACAAGTGTTTGAATAAACAAAATAAGTACCCAACAGATGATGCACCCCCAAAACATGAAATAAATGGGGAATTTGTAAGGATTCACTCACAGTGGGTGCGTTTCTTGGATTGACGACGAATGCGCACGATTTAAGATTTCAACCGACGGGAGAAACTAACCTAAATAATCACGTAATAATTCTGTAAGTATATAACTTCTATTTGAAATTCATATTTTTAATTAATGCCTTTTATTAGATTTTTAAATCTATTTTTATAGCATTTATTACAAATTTAAAACCTAAAAATCTTATTTTTATAGGTATTTTAGGGATTTTTGAATAAATATTTAAGGAAATTAGGTATTAAAAAAAATATCCTTTTTCAGGGTTGACCGGGTCGAACCGGGTTGACTTTGATATTATAGGCATCGTGTGAGGTTCAAACTCGTGACCTCCCGTATACGTGCACGCAGCCCTACCAACTGAGCTACGTGTTTAACCCGAAATAAACTTGATTTTAATTATATATATATATATATACTAACTAGCCTAACTATATTTGTTTTTATTTAAAAAGGATTTCTAATTGCCCAAAAACCGGTTGTAGAACCCGGCTCGAACCCGAGACCTGTTGTTCTGTGCACACAGCCCAACCAGTTGGGCTGTGTGTCTAACCCGTAATGTCCCCCAATTATATTAGTTATATATACTCACTAAGGGGTGATCTGATTAGGTTTAAAAAATTTTGGTTTTATTCCAGAAGTTGGATACGTGTGAGATTCGAACCGAAACGTGTGCTTTATTTTTGCACACAGTCCACCGCTGGACTGTGTGTCTAACCTATAGAAACACTCATTTTAATTATACTTATACATTGTATAACTTCATCTTCTTTCTCTTTTAAAACCCAGTAATCGAACCCGACTGTTAACCTAGTTATATAGTTTTGATTAACTGTTTTAAGACAACAAAACACTAAACAAAAGATATCAAAGAGATTAAGATGATTATACCGATTTGGAGAAGTGTTACACTTTTCCGGTTGAAATTCCAGCGATGAAACAGAGAATTCCAGCGATGATAATCGAAACAGAGAGGTTCTTCAAAGATTTTTGGAGTGAAGATTGAGAGAGTGGGCGAGTTTAGTTGAAGGGTAAGGATCGATATGTACAGTGTAACAAGTTGGTTAAGGATTTTGGTTTCGAATCTTTAAGATCAATGATTGATTTCAGGTTCATACCAATTGATTCCGAATTTGAATTGTAACTGATGTTTGAAATCAGTTACGTATGTCTAATCCAAAGGAAACCTTCAATCATATTTGATTGCTTGGATATTGTTTTTGACAGTTACTGATTTTTGCTAAATTTTGAATTGCAGGATTGAGGTTTGTTTGTGAATAAAATTAAATTGTTTTGGGTTTAAAACAAATGGTGTGTGTAGCTCAGTGGTGTTTTGTGTGTGTGAGTTCATTGGGGACCCGGGTTCGAAACCCGGTTACCCCTTTATATTTATTATATTTTTTTGTTATTACCAACTTATTTATTAGCTTTATTTTTATCTATTTAATATTTTAATTCTTTTAATTTATTTACAAATTAATAACTCGGATTAAATGATGAATAAATACATAACGAGACTTCAAATAAAATACTTGAATTATTTAACGAAGCGGGTTTTGAAACCTGTTTTACAACGAATGTTACATTGCTGATGGAATGTTAGAGATAGCATCTTCCGTTTTGATGGATGCTCTATATCCATTAAGAATCATTCTATCCCATCACTCTTTTGCCAATGAAATTGGCAGGGTTCGATGTAGTTTTAGGCATGGATTAGTTATCCCATAACCAAGCCCGCAGTGCCTGCGATAGGAAACTCATCGAAATTAAAACCCCATCTGGTGAAATGATCACCATCCCTGGAGATTTGCACTACGATTGCCAGACAAGGTGTCGTTATTTAAGGTATCCAAGTGTTTGGGGAAAGTTTGTGTCATTTATATGGAACAAGTAACTATCAATGAGCCTAAGCCAAGTATTGAAGACCTTCCGGTTATCTCGGAGTATTCCGATGTTTTCCCCGAAGAATTACCTGGCCTACCTCCAGATAAGTAAGTGAAGTTTAGAATTGATATCCTACCTGGATCAGCACTGGTAGCCAGAGCTCCATATCGTTTAGCACCGACGGAGATGAAGGAATTGAGATTACAGTTAGATGAACTTTTAGAGAAAGGCTTTATTCAGCCGAGTTCCTCGCCTTGGAGAGCTCCTATTTTATTTGTAAAGAAGAAAGATGGTTCAGTGCGAATGTGCATTGATTACCAGAGCTGAAAAAGTTAACAATTAAGAACCGATATCCTCTGCCCAGGATCGACGATTATTCGACCAACTTCAAGGGGCTAGTTACTTTTCTAAGATTGATTTGAGATCAGGATATCATCAGTTGAAGGTTAGGAACGAGGATGTTCCTAAGACTGCCTTCAGGACCCGATATGGTCATTTTGAATTTCTAGTAATGCCTTTTGGGCTCACAAGTGCACCTGCAGCATTCATGGATCTCATGAATAGAGTCTGCAAACCGTATTTGGATAAGTTTGTCATTGTCTTTATAGACGACATACTTATCTATTCTCGTAATCAAGCCGACCACGAGAAACACCTTCGGTGCATTCTATAATTAATAAGGCAAGAGAAGCTTTATGCTAAATTTTCTAAGTGTGAATTTGGCTTAGAGAAGTCCAATTTCTTGGACATGTTATAAGTGAGTGTGGTATCCAAGTGGATCCCGCCAAAATAGAAGCCATAATGAATTGGGTACCCAAAACCCCATCAGAGATTTGTAGTTTCCTAGGATTGGCTGGATACTACAGGAGGTTCATTGAGAAATTTTCAAGATAGCCACTCCTTTGACTACCTTAACCCGTAAGAATGTCAAATTTGTTTGGGGTCCGAAGCAACAAGAATCCTTTGAGATTTTAAAACACAAGTTACGTAATGCTCCTGTGTTATCTCTTCCTGAGGGTATTGAGGATTTTGTAGTCTATTGTGATGCTTCGCACACTGGCATGGGCTGTGTGCTAATTCAAAAAGGCAAGGTAATTGCTTATGCATCACGACAGTTAAAGGTGCACGAAAGGAATTACAACACCCATGATTTTGAATTGGGTGCCATTGTATTTGCAGTAAAGCTATGGAGACATTACTTATATGGTCACCAAATGTACCATATACACTGACCATAAGAGTTTCTAGCATATGTTCAATCAGAAAGATTAAACATGCGACAACGTCGTTGGATGGAAACACTTAAAGATTATGATTGTGAAATTCGCTACCATCCCGGCAAGGCAAATGTCATTGCTGACACCTTAAGTCGCAAGGAAAGAATTAAGCCCATTAGGATTAATGCGAAGAGAATGAGCTCAGAAATAGCTTAAATGAGAAGCTATTAGATGCGCAAAAGCAAGCCCTATTAGAGGCTAACATTCCTAATGAGGGATTAGGCGGAACTGTTGATCAGTTGACGCCTGGAAAGGATGGAATCCTTAGATTGAATGGAAGGATCTGGGTTCCAATCTTTGGAGGACTTAGAGATCTAATCCTCCAAGAAGCGCATAATACGAGAACTCAGTTCACCAGGTAGTGACAAGATGTATCAAGATCTGAAGAAAAATTATTGGTGGATGGGTTTGAAGAAATCCATAGCCACTTATGTAGCTAAGTGTCTGACGTGTTCGCAAGTTAAGGCCAAAAATTAGAAGCCGTCAGGACTTCTACAACAATTAGAAATCCCCACTTGGAAATGGAAAATGGTAACTATGGACTTGATTACCAAGTTAACTAAGACCAAACGTGGTAATGACACGATTTGGGTCATCGTGGATAGGCTGACTAAGTCAGCGCATTTCTTGCCAATTAAAGAAACATAATTCAGACAAATTGGATAAACTATATGTGGACAAGATTGTATCCCTACATGGTGTGCGATATCTATTGTATCTGATAGAGATACTAGATATACCTCTCATTTTTTGAAAAGTTTCCAACAATCTTTAGGCACAAGATTAAATTTTAGTACAGCTTACCATCCGCAGACTTATGGTCAAAGTGAGCGTACTATTCAGATGTTGCAAGACATGCTTAGGGCATGTGTGATTGATTTAGGTGGAAGTTGAGATGACCACTTACCCCTAATAGAATTCTCCTACAATAATAGTTATCATACGAGCATCAAGGCTGCTCCTTATGAGGCCTTGTATGGAGAAAGTGTCGAACGCCCGTGTGCTAGGCAGAAGTTGGGGAAGCCCAACTATCAAGACTGAATTGTCCTAGAGACCACGGATAAGATTGTGCAAATCCACTATCGTCTCAAGGCTACCCGTGATAGGCAGAAGAGCTAAGCTGACAAGAGGCGTAAACCTCTTAAGTTCCAAGTAGGGGAGAAAGTCATGCTGAAAGTTTCACCTTGGAAATGTGTAATGAGATTTAGAAAGAAGGGCAAGCTGAGCACAAGATATATAGGGTCATTCGAGATAATCGAATGTGTCGGCACAGTAGCTTATAAGCTTAAACTGCCAGAGGAGCTTAGTGGAATCCATGATGTATTCCACATATCTAACCTTAAGAAATGTCTAGCCGATGAGTCACTAGCAATGTCGCGACAAAGATGTGCAAATAGATGAAAACCTGAGGTTTGTTGAGAAACCAATTTTGATCAAGGATCGATAGATTAAGAAGCTCCAAAGGAAATTAATACCTATGGTAAAGGTTAAGTGGGACGCCTTTAGAGGTCCCGAGTATACATGGGAGGTTAAGTCCACTATGCGACAAAAGTACCCCCATATTTTTGAATAAAATCTTGAGGTCAAGATTTCTTTTAAGGGGGTGAGGATGTAACACCTCATAAAGTCGTGTCCAATAGTATAGTGACACGTGTTGTATTTTTATTTTTGGTCTATTAAAGACTAATAAGGACTAAAGGTGTCAACATGCTCAAACTGAGCCTCTGAGTGACTGATGTCAACATGCATAAACGTAAGCCTCTGAGTGACTGATACGTCAGCATGCTTAAAACAACAGCCTCTAAGTGACTGATATGTCAACATGCTTAATCTTAGCCTCGGAGTGACTAATATGTCAACATGCTTAAACTTGGCCTCTGAGTGACTGATATGTCAACATGCCCAGCCTCTGAGTGACATCGGAGTCAACATGTTTATAGTGGGCCTCTGAGGGATTCTTTACGAAGTCCTAACTCTCATACATGCCACTTGTTGGACGAGAGAGGTTAATTCGGTAAATATGTGATAGTTGGAGTATAGAGGGATTAAAAGTGTCAACATGTTAATTTATACCTTTGAGTGACCTTTTAATGAACCGAGAGCTCGACAATGTCCGGGCATAATCCCAGGTACGCCAAGTATTGGCTACAGAGGGCTAAAAATGCTAAAAAGGCGTTTTAGGAAGGTTTAATAGGGTTTAATAAGTGAGGGACTAAAAGTGTCAAACTTTGAAACTGGCCATGAGACGCTCGCGGGGCGCGAGAGGCAAGGCTTGTGCCTTTCGCGGGGCGCGAGAGGCCTGTGTCTGCAGAAAATTTGCTTGGCCTCCACACAAATTGCCAAAAACCATTTGATTTTAAACCATTGTCTTCCAAACTATTATGCCACGTTTTAGGACACTTGTAAGCTTCCTCTTACACCCCTTAACACCTGGCATCACCTCCTTCAAGCTCTCCAACTATAAATAGGAGCCAAGGTTCACCATTTGAACTTGCACCTTTCTCATTCACAACTCTATCTCCCTCCTTTTGAAGTTCCTAAATGAAAGGGCATCCACGTTAGCTCTATTGCATTTTAGGAACATCTTTAAGTATTCCTTGCTCTTGCATTTTTGTTTATAGGCTTTATAGCCAAAAGTCAAGTGTTTTACGGAAAACGCCTTGACTTTCGGTTAAGACCATTATGGTCCAGCCATTGTTCGTAATAAACATGGCTAAGTGACTGTAATAAGGTAGATGTTAGTCCCTATAAAGGGCACCTCCTGAAGATCACATTTGCTAGACCAATTGACGGGTCAAAGTAATGATATTAAAAAGTCAAACAGGCATTTTTCGGAAAAAAATATAAATTGATCTTATATATGTTATGAAACCTGTTTTGACACTTAAACAAGTTGGTAATAATTATTAGAACATGTAAGAACATATTTGGCTCGTCAATTTCAGTTCTAGGGTCTGTTCGCAACCGAAAGTCGCGAAGTTTGACTTCTGCTTTGACTTTCGATTCTGACCCGATTTAGATAAGGTAGATACTGATATAAAGTTTCATTATGATCATAATATAATGTAGCATAACCCCTTGAGGTTATATTACCTGATCATAATCAGAATCTGAGTTTATGCACAAGTTCCGTAATTATGCCATTTTGACTAAAATGTCCTTTTTGATTAAAAAGAGGTTTTAATGATAATGAACTTGAAAAGGAGTTTTCCTACTGATGTAATATTATAAGTAGGATTATTTGGGATATTAAATCAGATTATAAACTGAGTTTATGAGCAAGTCCTTGTATTATGTCGATAAATGACGATAAAGCCCTTGTGGCTGATAAAACGGCTTTAATCACATCTTTTCAAAATAAATATTTTACTACTGATATGTTATATTAAATAACATACCTAAGACATGTTAACTTGACCTTAACACCAGTTTTCATTAAATATCACACAAATCGTCATTTTACGACATAAGCGTCGTTTGAGCGCATAGTATGGTTTTAAACCATATTTACTAACCAAGCCTTGTTACCTACTGATTCTAAAACTTATTTTAAATATTTTTACAGTAGGTACATGATACAAACTCAGAATCCCAATAATTTATAAACTATGTGTAAAATGACCAACATGCCCTTCGGTGCATAATTTGGTCATAAAAGATAAATTACACATATAATTAATATCCTACTGATATTATATCATAAATAAGTTATTTTTCCAGAATACTTATAGTTATAACCTTAATCTATATTCAAGTTCCTTTTATACTGAAATTACCGAAAAACCCTTGTCCATGACTTATCCAGTTACCCAATATCGCTAATATTCGTACGGTTAAGCATATGTAACTATTTTACGAAAATTAATCGAAACGGGTCTAACCTTGTCATTTAAGTCTCAAAATCCAGAATGTTTATAGTTTATCCATATTATACAAGTCAAGGTACTTGTTGGGATTAAAATACATTCTATCCAATCATCGTTTAATCTAGCGTTATACGTTTTGATCAAGCACGCTAGTCGGTCTAAGTCAATGACTTCAATTAGACCGTTAGTATTTAATTAGTGATTTGCTGGTAAATGCTATCTGCACTTAGTACTTTTGTGTACGGCTGAGTTAATAAATCTTGCGTTTAAACGAAGAATAGCTCAGGTAAATACTCTCGACTTATTTCCCCTATACGGGCTTGGGTTGGTAAATTATTACCGCTTGGTCGGAAATGGGATCAATCGAATGCCGGATTGTGACTAGTAAATCCACATATTCTTTTTTAATCAGTTTTATTTGATAACTTAAACATCGGGGGTTAACTATCGTGTCCTGGATATCCTCGGCTCATTACAATAGATAATGGCCATGACCTTAGCACGGGTGTAGGCATACACCGATAGACGCTCAAAATGCATTTCCCACAAGGTTGGGAAGAAATGACTCCTTCATGAGTCCAAAGTGGTGTGTATGTTAATCATGTCTTGGTCTCCATACCGGGCTGTATGTATGGACAAACATGTAAATCTGTTAACAAGGTTGGACGGTCAACTTTCTCAAGTTATAAAATATTTTGTGCTGATACACACTTAAAACATATTTTGAATGTTTTTAAAATGAGTCAGTTGGGTGTATTTACCAGGGAAAGCTGACGTATTTTCAAAAGACTAAGCTTGCAGGTACAATACGAAAATAGGCTGGAAGTGCTCAGTAGTGATAAGAGGATCTTGCAAATCCTAGATCTGCCCAAAGTCTATTTTATATTTTTTCTTTGTACAATTTATGATCCTCTGTGGATCTTCTATTACGAGCATGTATATTATTTTGTATTTCGAACATTTGGTTTGTAATAGTAATTTCAATCCAAGACTTCCGTTGTGTTGTTTTAATTATCTATGATGTTATCAACTAACGTCACGATATTCCCCAGCCAGGCCCACCGGTGTTTGATTGGCTGTGGAAAGCCGGGGTGTGACAAGTGGGCAGCGCGGGGTGGAAAAAGAGGGCTGAAAGCTCTGCTGCCACACTTGCTAAGGAGCGCAAGTTGTGGAGGGAGGCTTGTGAAAAAGATAACAACGAGAAAAAATCTTTAAGGAATGAATTAGCCCGGTTGCCCAGAGAAGTAGAGCGCGAGAGGAAAGAGAAGGAGCAGCTTCTGCTGCGGCCGTGGAGGCCACGGTGGACCCTGAGCGTAGTGAGCAGAAGGAGGTAAAAACTAGTCTCTTATTATTTTTCCTTTATTTGTATAATCTATAGGATGTCATACTAACCTTAATGTATGTGACCAGGTTGCTGCTTGCGCCGCTTTGGAGGGTGCCAAGAAGGATCTCCAGGGCCCAAATAAGGATCTCCAGGTGGCCTTGGTGGAAAATGGTGAATTACAATGCAGGCACCTGGAGGATAAGGAGCGGCGGCGATTGGCAGGAGGCCAAGGTAGATGCGGGCGAGAAAAGATTTGAGAATCCTGAAGCCGCACGCGCCATCTCCGAGTCGTTGGTGGAGTCACTGACCAACAACATGCTGTGGATGCAACAGCATGGAGTTTCAATGTAAGTACTCCATTTGTTTTTTGGTCACTTTGTGTTGATTCTAACCCTGTTCTTGTATTGCAGATCACAAACTCCATTCTAAATTCCGCGGAGCTAGACGGCGCAGTGCCAAGCTGATGGTCACTGCGCGCCACAACGGGTATGCGCAGGGCTATGATGAGTGTGCGCATCATGTCACTCATGCACTGGACGTTCAATAGGACAACAGCCGTGCTGCCACTCATGGTGTTGATACTGAAGTTGCCTTATCCTAGGCTAAGCGGGAGTATGACGTCTATAACTCCCAGCTATAGAATTGGTGGGCGAGGCGCTTCAACACGACGACTTTGTTGATCGCCTTAAAGATATATTCCCGGAAGAAGCCGAGGCTATGGGGGATGAAGAGTAGTATAGGATCCTTAGTTATAATATCTTCAATGTATGTTGAATGCAACTCCGCACTGCGCATGTTTGTACATATTCCTTGTATGTATTTTTTTATCTTTAATGGAATGTTTCTTTCAAGTTACAATATTTGCGTGAAAAGGACCAACTTTGTTTAGGTACAGCGAATGAAACTGGTAATGAACTCGTGTATGAACATCCCCTCCCACGCGCATGCAGTAGGTAGTGAATTTTTGTTCATGAGTCATTGTGTACCAAGGTGTTTTCGCGTAGACCCAAAGTGGTTTCGCGCAATTGTAACAAAACATTTAGGTAAAGAAATTCATGTATCCCTTGTCTTTATTAATCAATAAGGCGTAAGAGCCATGTACAAAGTAGACAATTAGATAATAGATTTGCTAATTTACATGTAGCACCGTCTTAGCTGCTACGCATTCCATTTCCTAGGGACGTTTGTGTCGTCCATACGTTTAAGGGTGTATACGCCCTTTCCTAGGACTTCATTGATAATGTAAGGACCTTCCCACTTAGGTGCGAGTTTTCCAGGACTTTCAGCGTTAGACGCTTCATTGTTGCGTAGAACAAAGTCTCCGGTATGAAGGTACATATGCGGACTCGCGCGTTGTAATATTTCTCGAGCTTGGATTTATATTTTGCTTCGTTGAAAGTGGCGTTTTCATGCCTTTCTTCAAGGTGATCCAATGAGACTGCGCTCGTCTTCATTTTTGTGGCTTTGCGCAGCCAGCATGCGTGGTGATGGGAGGCCTGTCTCTGCGGGAATCACTCCATCTCCCATACACTAGGCTGAAAGGATTTTCGTTGTGCTGGTTTTTGGCATGGTTCGATGAGCCCATAGGATGCTTGGTAACTCATCTACCCAGCCTCTTCGCGTCGTACTCAATGTTGTCTTGATCCCTTCGACAATGCTCTTATTTATACTCTCCACTTAGTCATTCCCTTGGGGATGCGCGACCGAAGGGGAGACATGCTCGATATACATTTCCTTCATCGTTGTTGTAGTTCTTCAGCTGCCAAGTTGGGGCCGTTATCACTAACTATGCCAGGGGTAACCCAAAACGGCATATGATGTGTTCCCAAATAAATTTCCGAACTACAGGTGTTGTGGTGGATGCGAGGGGTTTTGCTTCTACCCACTTGGTGAAGTAATCGACTGCGACGATTATAAACTTCACCGCGCCTGGGGCATCTGGGAAGGGTCCCGCCATATCGATTGCACATTGCTGGAAGGGCCATGCTGTTGTCACTGGGATCAAAGGATTCTTGGGGCATAGCGTCTTCGGGCATGGCGCTGGCATGATGCGCACTTTCGTAGTGTTTCGACTACATCTAGGTGCATGCCAGGCCAGTAGTAACCAGCTTCATGATCTTTGCTACGACCATGCGCGGACCAGCGCGAATTCGGCATAACCCTTCATGTATTTCGCGTATCAAGTATTTTACGTCTTGCGGGGTCAACGCAAGCGGAGGAGCGGTCCAAGGTATGACTTCCGGTATAGATACCGCCTGCCATTTCGTAGTTGAGTGCCTTGTTCTGAACCTTCCTTGCTTCCGCTTTGTTTTCGGGGAGGGTCCCATGCTGCAAGAACATGATTATGGGAGACATCCAGGAAGGATTCCCCACTTCGATGATGTTTACTTGACGCAAAGGAACAGAAGGGTTTTTGAGTACCTCAATGCGCACTTCACGCGGAGGTGCTTGAAGCTTGTAGAAGAATTTGTTGAGTGCGTCAGTATGTTTATTATCGCTTCGGTTGACAGGGTTATTTTGAAGTGTTGGAATTTGGTTATTAAGGCTTGCGCCTGTTCAAGATACAAAGCCATCGTTTTACCTTTTGCGTCGTATAAGTCATTGACCTGTCCTGCGACTAAAAGGGAATCGATGTTTGCTTCCAAATTCTGTGCCCCATTTTGATGGCTAACCGAAGGCCTGCCAGAAACGCTTCATACTCAGCTTCATTATTGGTGCTCTTGAATTCCAACCTGATAGCATAGGTGAATTCTTGATTGTCGGGGCTTATTAGGCGGAGACCTACCCATGTACCATCATCGTTGGATACACCATCTGTGTAAAGTATCCACGCGCGGTCGTCTGTAACCGGCGTTGGATTCTGTACGGCTTCACACTCTTGTGCTTTATTCACTATTACTTCTGTAACAAAATCTGTCAGTATCTGACCTTTTATTGTTGGGCGTGGTTTGTACACGATGTTGTGTCCACTAAGCTCAATCGCCCATTTTGCTAGACGGCCAGATATGTGTGGCTTGGACAAAATTTGGCCTAAGTGATAGTTTGTGAGAACTGAAATCACATGGCCAGAAAAATACCGACGCAACCTGCGGGATGCGTGGACCAAAGCTAGAGCAAGCTTTTCCATCATAGGATACCGTGTCTCTGGGTCAGTTAGCATTTTGCTGACGTAGTATATCGGAGTTTGGACTCCTGTGCGCTCTACTAGTAGGACTCGCCAGAGCGATATCTGATGTGGAAAGGTAAACTATTAGTGGCTCGTTCTTTTAGCGGTCCCATGAGCGTAGGTAGCTGAATCAATCACTCCTTTATTTGTGTGAAGGATTTTGCATCCGAAGTCCACTGAAACTTGTTTTGCTTTACACAGTTTCGCAAAGTGTTGATGAATGGGAAGGACTTCATTGCGTGGTTGGCCAAGAACCTGTTCAGCGCAGCTAGTCGCCCCGCCAACCTTGCATTTCTTTGATGTTGAGGGAGAAGCATACGCTGAATCGCTTCCACTTTCTCAGGATTGACTTTGATACTATCGCGTGTGACGATGAATCCCAAGAATTTGCCTTCTTCCATTCCGAACGAGCACTTGCTGGGTTCAGCTTCAGGTTTGCCTTCACAAGGATGCAAACATTTTCTGAAAGTTTGTCAGCATCTTCTCCTCATCCGAGCTCATGATGACGAGGTCATCAATGTACACTTATACAATTCCGCCAATGTCGTCCCCGAAGACATGGTCCATTAAGCGCTGATAGGTGGCTCCTGCGTTGCGCAATCCGAAGGGCATCTTTGTGTAACAAAAGATCCCCTTATCAGTGCGAAAGCAGGGCTTGTCTTCATCCTCTTTCTTCATTTGTATTTGGTGGTAGCCTTTGTAGCATCAAGGAAGCATTTCCACCTGAATGAAGCGAGGGAGTCCACTTTTTGTCGATTTCGGGTAAAAGAGCAGTCTTGGGACATGCCTTGTTAAGATCTTTAAAATCGACGCACATGCGCCAACTGCCGTTGTGTTTTTGGACCATGACTAGGTTGGCTACCCATGTCTGATAGCGTACTTCTCGGATGATTCCGGCTTAGAGAAGTTCTGAAACTTGCTCGTTCAATGCACGGGTCTTTTCAGGACTAAAATTGTGCTTTTTCTGAACTATAGGCTGAACTGAAGGGAATGTGTGCAGCGCGTGCTCAACGATTTCCCTCGGTACCCCTATCATATATGCCGGCGACCAGGCGAAAATATCTACATTGTGGAACAAAAGTTGTTTCAACCACGCCTTGACTACGGGGGTCATGAGGGCCCTAGCAGTACTGTTTGTTCCGGGTACTTGTTATTTTGTACCCACTTCTCTGGTTCCCGTTGGACGATGACTTGTTATCTTTGTCGGCGGTTCCTCTTCGACAGACATGATTTCCTTCCTTGCGTACATGATGGCTACCCCAGTTTCGTTGGAAACCCGCAGGCAGCATGAGGAGTGGAAGTGATCATGGCTGAAACTCTCGTTGTGTGCGCCGGCCCAACAATACGTCATGGCGCGAAGTAGCGGGCATGACCATGAAATTGACCGAGACCGTGCAAGAGTGTCGCCCGTCGGAAAGAGTTACCGGAAAAGTGATTTGGCCCAGTGGAAAGACAGCCTCGTTCTGCAGAAACCAGTGAGTGGGAAGTCCACCGGCTCCAAACGCGCCTTGTCTTTTGGGTCGAGTTGTTGGAAGCACTGTTCATAGATGATGTCCATAGAGCTCTCGGGGTCTATGAACATATAATCGGTGCGATAATGGCCAAAAATCCAGTTATCACGACCGGACGGTCCTCTTGTGGGCCCCCACGGACTACGGGGAAGACGACCTGTTGCTCGCGCCAGTCAGGCGTGCAACTCTTCTGATGGCCGCGCTTGCACGACAGGCCACCCTGGATCATCTTAAACAGACTTCATCTTCAAGTTACTCGGGCCCTCGCCGCCTCGAGTAATTTGGCGCACCTCCTTGCCCATTTTTGAAGTAAGTGGGTGAGCTTCCCACTTTTTAGCGCCTTCTCAATCTCCGTGCGTAAGGAGATGCAGGGGCAGTTGTCTGCCCCGTATCTTTGTGATAATCGCAGAAAAGGTTAGGGTCTTGACCTTTCTTATTGCACATCGGCGGCGATTGCTTGAATTAATGGTCTTCGGTGCTGAGTACCTCCACTGGTGTTTTTCGTCAGTGGTGTCCATTGACGATCGCGATTATTCTGTTTTATTGCTCTCTGGGTAGCAATTTTATTGATGGTCGCACGTGCGTCGACTGGTGAGTAGGGAGGGTTTTGGCTGTGCTCCCTCCAACTCTTATTTTTCTTCCCAAAACTTTTGCTCATGTCTTGGGGACGGTGATGGGATAGAGGAGGTCTGCTGTTCTTAAGGTTGCGCTCTGTCTGCATATAGACCTTTGCTGCCGCCATAAGCTTCTCCCAGCTTTTTGGGAGACCGGTAGTTCCCGACAAGACTTTGATCATCTCGTCGCAGCTGACAGCATACTTGAACTATGCACGAACCAAGTCTTCGTGTACATCCCCTATCTCCAACACCTCTTTATTGTAGCGGGTAATGAAGTCTTCGAGACTTACGTCATCACGCCGCCACATGTTCATTACGTCAAAGGAATCCTGACGTAACGCCACTGTTGGCTGAAGTGCGTCAGGATCTTGTCTTTAAGGCCGTTCCATGACGCGAGCTTGCCAGTGGGCAAGTTGTCAAACCATAGGCGTGCAGCGCCTGTGAGAGTTTGGACGAACAAGTGACCCACATGGCAGCGTCCAGCCTCCGACCAGTCCTGCGCCAGTGAACAGGCGCAGGTCATCATCTGGGTCTGTCAACCCATTGTATTTTCCCATGTTGGAGGCAAGTTTTGCATGCTATAGCGGTGTGAGTGCAATATCCTTGATAATTTTGAGTGTTTAGATGCTTCAGCCGGCCTGTAGATCAAATTGTAGTTGTACTCAGCCTGCGGGTTGTAAACAACACGTGGCGCAGATCGGTAAGCAGCATGATCTTTTGGTAGCCGATGGAACACACTGGCGTTACACCCTCTCCATATGTCTTGTCCTCCTCACGTTGGGTGTACCGCCCCTCGAGAGAACGCGGGCCCAACCGTGGGTGGATGGACGCTCGCTTATGAGTGTGAGACTCAGGTTTAGGCAGCGATTGAGAGTACTTCGTCTCTCGGGTACAGAGTTCAGATGGGATGCTCGCTCTACCCGGCGAGTGGTAGCTAAGTACACTTGGTGCAGGCGAAGCATGCACCTAAGCAGTTAACTGCACCGGGGCAGCAGAAGCATTTGTTTGTGAGCAGAGTTACGCGTAAACGGCATTCAGAGCCTTTTGTGACTTGATATACCAAGACATCGGAGTCTCACCCGGGGGTAAGACCGATGTGATTGGTATGAAAGGAGTCTTCGTTTGAACTCCAGGGGTTATCGGGACGTTCACACGACTAGAGTCATGATGAGCCCACGCATTCTCGGAAGAAGCTTCTTTCCCTTGTCCGTCAAGCCGAGAGGCATGAACTGGGTTCTTGCCTTCAGCTCGAGGACCTCGCGGTGTGTTTGATGGAAAATCAGCCATTTGCAAGTGAGGTTGAGAAAAAAGAAACGAGAAAACGTATGTGAGAGTAAAAGAGTGGATGGAGCCAATGAAAAACATTGGACTGAACCGAGAGTATCCAAAGATATCTTAGTTACAGCCTAGTTTTTCTGCATAAAAGGTTGTCTCTCGTTCGCTCTTCTGGGTGATCTCACTTCGAGTTGATCTGCAAAACTAGCAACGTCGTTAGCCTCGTCACGAGAAAAGGGAGGGTTTTCTCCGTGACCTCACTCCAGCGTGAGAATAAGTATTTGTGTATTGCAAGGTAATAGCAAGTAGTAATTGGCGAGTGAGCAGGAAAGCATGTAGATCCATTTACCTTGTGGTTCGATACTCATTTTATAACCGAAAATAAGTGGGTTTAGGAGATGGGCTGCTGGGCCTTGGGCCCGACCCAGATGACCAGGATTATCCATTCTGTCCCTTTGCACGATCATTAAATGATCCCTGGCAGGAGGTATGCTTTGTCGGATGTTGAATGGTGCCACGTGTCAAGGCAGTTGTCCCTGGTGTCGGACATGTCCTCAGCCGAAAGTGGAGCATGTGTGACAGTCACTGGCGTGAGAATAGTTGGTGTACAGTCTGGCCTCTGCGTTTACTGTTCATGTGACGCAGTCTGACACAACCTGCCGAGCAACCATTGGGTCACGGCGCTGCCACTCTGTACCTTGTATATAGTCAACACCTCTTTGCGCTTTTCCCTTCTGCGAGGCTTTCGGTGCTTTCTGGCCAGCGCAGAGTTGTAGGGATTAATTCCTTTTGTTCCCAAGAGTATATGTTGCTCTCATGTTTGCCTTGTCCTCTGTAAGGTTTAGGACTTCGCGGCTAGAGGGTTGTTTGATCCGCGCAGGTTCAAGTATCCTGCGCGTCTAAGTCTAACTCGTCGTTGTGCTAAGTACACAAGGTTCGTTGTGTGACTTATGATTGTTGGTCTAACTTCCGTTGCGCTGAGTGCGCAAGGTTCGTTGTGTGACCTTTATGAGTTTGTCTAACTTGCCGTTGCGCTGAGTGCGCAAGGCTCGTTTTGTGACCTTTATGCATTAAGGATGTCTTACCATTGCACATTGCGCTCAAGGTTGTTAGACAACCTGTTGGTTTCAAGAAAGGTGCACCATTGCACGTTGCGCGCAAGGTTATTCTTGTAGTATGTTGTTGTTGGGGGTATGATCCTTTGCGCAGGCGCAGAGTTTTTAGGACCATACCCCTCCATATATATTATATCAACATGGCCGGACTCATGATGATTATCTGTTTATGGTTAATTGTCATGAACTTAGGCTACTTTATCTATGATTCTAAGTCTCTTATTTTTTATTCTAATGGGCAAACTAGGACCCATGAAATCACTTATAACTTAGTGTCAAAACGTATACTTTGACAAGATATACTTTTATGTCTACATACTTTTTGTACTTTAAATTTCAAATCCAAATCCTTCGTCAAAATTCCAAATACTCACAACCTTCATTTATCCCATGTAGGGTAACCTCGGTGTTTCCAAACCTCCAACTCTTCACTGAATTGACCAAGGGAAAGCTTGCAAAACCGTGAGGACACTCGAACGCCATTTTTAAGCTTTACACTGTTGGATGCAATATGTTTAACTTATCAAATTACACATTCACACTTATACTTTATGCAAACATAAACAATCATTCATGCATGCTTATATACGTGATACTTGATTTGTACTCTTGGAACATTCTTATGTGATTCACTTGTCATTAACTTCGTACGAGCCTCCCCTTGACATGTATAGCGCTATAAAAGTAACGCACCGCCCGTAGTCTTGTTGGGTCATGTTAAGTCTTTAAATTCATGCGGTAATTAGAGGATTGACTTGTAAAATTGCATGCCATGATACATTAATCTAGTTAACTATTTTTGCCATGCGGATTCTTTTACACTTTTACATACTTATGCTATATTAAACTTGTGTAGGTTGATGATGTTGATATCGATGAAATCTAGTAGGGACGACCTAGAAAAACACCAAACTTTAAATTCATGTTTATAGATTAGTCGTACATTACTTGTAGTATTTTGTTTCCAATTTATGTACTTGAACCGTTAGCAATGAAATGAAATATTATTTACTAAATAATTGTCACATTTAGTGTTATGAAGTCTCGAGCAATCTAATTACGATTCCGTCATCGATTGGGGAGTGAATCACCATGAAACGAAACTGATAAACTCTGTGCGGAAGTTTTCATCAACATCTTCGTCGCTTGTTGACATTTCAATGGACTGGTCTCGCCGGTTAGTTGCCGGAGACGGTGACGAAAATCTCTTCGTAGGAGTGGAAACGGAATTTGCATAAGATAAGTATTGTGAAGTAACATTTTCAGGTTTCAGCCGGAGTTGTAGAGAACCGCCATTATTATTGTTATCGGTCACTAGTGGCAGACGTTTAGGCTTCGGCGGAGCCGGTGCCAGAGATAACACCTTAGATTTAGGTGGTGTTGTGGTAGAAGAAAGATTAGCAACCATTAATATTAATAGAAATGAAATTTGAAAGTTGAATGTGAACTTTGAACGTGAAACAACAGGAGGCGGTTACAATAAGGTGGATGTTGATGAAATTGGCCGGTGATTGGAATGAGGATATGACCGCAGGAGAATGTCGGAATGAAGGGGAGATTAAGGGATGCTGTTGAATTGTGTGCGATAAGTATATAAAATATTATATGATTAATATATAATAATAATAATATAATAATAATAATAATAATAATAATAATATTATTTTTATATTATTATTATTATTATTATTATTATTATTATTATTATTATTATTATTATTATTATTATATTATTATTATTATTTGACTCTTGAGGTTTGACAGGAAAAAATGAAAAATAAAAATATACGTAAAATGACAAATTTACCCCTAAACTAATGTGCTTTTTAACTGAGTTAGTTTTATGAACTGAAATGGCACGTTTCGAGAACGTCAGGGAGGAAACTTGTGCAATTTTGAAAATTGGCCTGAAATGGCAAAGTGATCAAACAATAGAGACGAAAATGGCAATTAACTCTATAAAAAAAGAAATTTGTAAAACGCCAAGAATCATTAAGAAAAGATGTTGAATGGTTATTTGGTATTCTAAAGCAACGATGACATATTGTACAACACCCAGCACGTGCATTCACACTAGAAAAAATGAGATACGTTAATGTATGCTTGTATCTTATTGTATAACATACTTATTGAGATGAAGTTACTCAATATACGATACGAATAAACATTCATGAGAATGTTGAACCGGTTAATGTGACGCAACAAGAGTCAAATATGTGGGTGTGGATATTGACGTTAATTGAGCACAAGTCAAATAGGTGACATAGCACATAAACCATATTACCTCAACCTTCGTGCCAATTTGATTGAGCATATTTGAAATTCCTCTCATGTCAATAATTTTATTAGGTAGTTATAAACTTATTTATATAATTATTTTTTTATTATGTTAGATTGTTTTTCTTTAAACTATGTTATTTTTAATATTAATAAAAAATATAATTTTATTTTTTGTTTAAAATTAAATGAAGAAGAAAAAAAAAGAGGAGAAGGGAAACCAAGCCTCTAAATAGGGAGGGAGGGGAAGAGTAATTAGGATGGTGATGTGACATTAAGTTGACAAATAAGATGACGTGGAGAAAGGGGGCCACGCCTCTAAATGGGGATGCTTTTAATCCAATTTCAATCACTCATAACAAACTTCAATACATATTAATAATTCGCAGTGCTGTAACTTCTCGCAACAGCTCAAGTAGAACTTTCAACTGGGTTAACCAATCTCACTCAATTATCTGTATGGTTGACCACACAGTGTAGAAGGGTTTGAAAAGAGTGCGACTTGGCAACCTAATCAGCATGATGGCGTGGAGAAAAAAGCATGGAGTTGGAAAGTGGCGCGAAAAAGATTAAAAAAGCTTAAAAAATAAATATCAACCAATCAAAACAAACCTAAACTACACCCACCAATCAAGAGCCTACACCTCACCCACACATTTGCCACAACGCCGGTAGAAATGCTTAAGCCCCACCCTCAACGCCATACACAAGGTATGTTCCCGGCGTGAAAGGACTTCCACACTATTTTTCCACATCCACACCGTATGATCTTTATGATTAAAAGGTGTGTGTGTTAAGGTTAATGTTAAATTATGATAGGAATAAAAATATAGTTATGTCACATGCAGCAATCAAGGGGAGAGGCATTCATAATTGTCGAGTATACTGTAATAAAAGCGACAGAAGATAGATTTCCATTATATATTATTAAATATTATTGGGAAATGGCAATGCCTCCATATAGTTATACAGTCGATACATTGCCCATACCACTTCCACCTTCTCTCTTTAAAGATATTAAACAAAACACTAAATTAGCTCATATCACATTACCATCATTATAACAAGCCAAACATGTAGGCAAGCATATATGATTTATGGTCACTAGCACAAACAGAGCAAGCTTCTTATGCCTTCTCCCACTTGAGTTCCTTCACCACCTCCCAGGTGAAATCAGGGTCTGTTCTGCCAAAATGCCCATATGCAGCTGTCTTCAAAAACCTCTTGTTCCCACCTCTCTTGAGATCAAGATTGATCGATATCATTCCGGGCCTGAAATCAAAGTTCTCCTTAACAATCTTCAAGATCTCCTTGTCGGGGATCTTTCCGGTTCCATACGTGTCAACGAAGACAGACAACGGTTCAGGGACACCAATGGCATAAGACACTTGCACAATCGCTCTCCTCGCTAGCCCACAAGCTACAATGCTCTTTGCGGCTTGTCTCACAATGTAGGCACCACTTCTGTCCACCTTGGTGGGGTCTTTCCCTGAGAAAGCACCACCACCGTGTGCACCCCAACCACCATAAGTATCGATAATGATCTTACGTCCGGTAAGCCCAGCGTCACCGTGAGGTCCACCAATGACGAAACGACCAGATGGGTTCAAGTGGAAGATGGTCTTCTCGTCAAGGTAATTGGCTGGAACAACCGGCTTGATCACATGCTCTTTAAGATCAGCGGCAATCTCATCATTGGTTACAGTCTCGTCATGTTGAGTGGAGATGAGAATAGTGTGTACACGCAGAGAGACCATGGCTCCATTGTCGTTATGGTACTCGACTGTAACTTGAGTCTTTCCATCAGGCCTGAGCCATCCACAAGTACCATTCTTGCGGACCTCGGTTAAACGGGCTCCAAGCTTGGTCGCAAGGACATGGCTGAGCGGCATAAGTTCTGGGGTCTCATCAGTAGCATAACCAAACATGTGACCTTGGTCTCCAGCACCGATTTCCTCGGGCTTCTTGGTCAAATGACCGTGAACACCCTGAGCAATATCCGGGCTCTGTTGCTCGATGTTAACCAAGACCTTGCAGTTGTCTGCATCCAACCCCACATCATCAGAAACAAACCCGATCTCACGGCAAGTATCACGCACGATCTTTTCATAATCAACATTAGCTTTGGTGGTGATTTCACCGAAGACCATGACCATGTTGGTTTTGGTGCAAGTTTCACAAGCAACCTTGCTGTCAGGGTCCTGGGCTAAGCAGGCGTCAAGAACTGCATCAGATATCTGATCACAGAGCTTGTCAGGGTGTCCCTCGTTAACAGATTCAGATGTGAACAAGAAGGTCTCCATTATTTCAAAGCTGAAAATTCAACAAGATCACAAATTAGTTTCCCCACTAAGTATGACATGTAATTCACTGTTAACAAAGCCTAAACCTTAATCAAAAGGTAAAAAAAACATAAATAAATATAAAAATTGTAAGAAACCTATTAGTTCTCCCACTAAGTAAGCATGCAGTTTACTGTTAACAAAACCTAAAGTGTTAATAAAAAGTTCAAAAACTAAAAGAAAATTTGTAAGAAACTGATTAGTTTCCCCACTAAGTATGGTATGGCATGCAATTAAACAAAACCTAAACCTTTAGTCAGAATCAGAAGCTCATATAAAATATTAACCCTAAAAAGGTGGAACAAATCATAATCATAAGCAATATTATAATAACACCAGCATATCTCCTAGATCCGTGGATCAAACAAACAGTACCTAAAGCAAAATCATAACACAAAATGAACAGATCTGCTACAAAAGCATCAACTTACAGTTAAAACTCGAAAACCAAATCAAAATCCAACTCCAGATCTGACTAATTAGCTAACCAAACCTTCAAAACCTAATCAATTTCAACCTAAACGAAACAATTTAGCTAATTCAAACTCTTATAAGCAAACATCAACAGCAAAACTTCATTATAATAATAGCATTTCATAAAGCAGCAACTGAAAAACTACTAATCTAACTGCATCAACATAGAACATAGTAACAAAGCTCCGCCGTATCGGTGGCGGTGAATAATAGTCCAGCAAAACATCATCATAACAACATTTTTCTAACCGAAAAAACCGCTAATCTAGCAGCATCAAGTACGCAAATTAGCCTAGGCTTCGTTTTACCACCACCGTCCGTAACCGTAACCGTAACCGTACCCGTACCCGTAACAGTAGCGGTGGATAGAAGTCAGTCAGGATTATGTAGTCTAACAAAATCATCAACATAACAACAACATTCCTAACTGAAAAAGCACTAAGCTAACAGCATCAACAGCAATATCATCAATATACAAGTTCCCCTAGGGTTTTACATTAACCGCCACCGTACGGACAGAGTTCCGCCGTAACGGTGGCGTTGGATAGAAAAGAGGAAGGAGGATTATGTAGTTATAGCTACCTTTAGAAGAGTAGGGTATGAAGGAAAATGAATAGGTTTGTTGTTCTTCTTCTTCCTCTTGTTGCTCTTCTGAAAGCAAAGGAGCTAAGGGGGCAAGGAATAAAGGGGGAGGAGAAGGGGTTTATATAGGAGGTGGAGGTGTGTTAAGGTGGAACGTACGTGCCAGATTCATTCTGTGTGTTGGTAGAATCTTAGCTCAGCTATTTTTTTTGTTGAATCTTGGCCGTTGTTTTTTTTTTATGAGTGGGTGGATGATTACGATATCTTTTTTTTATTATTTAATTTTCTTTTTGTGTGTGTGCTTTGGATGTGGACGATTTATGAGTTTTGTTCTAACTAACTATAAAAGCGGTGATTTAGGGTTTAATTGGTTACTTAATTTAAAAAAAAAAATACAAGAAAAGACGATTATCTGTTGTATAATTTGGAAATATTACTGAATTACGTTATTAAAGTACTATTTAAGATATTTCTATTTTATGTTGTCCGAAAGAGATGAAATATATATAGAACTATGGTTATCTTCCGTTCGCGTTGCGGGACAGTAAGCCAAATATTTTTTGAGTTTCATAATATCTACGCATGTATTTTGGTTACTTGTACAACTATTTATAATACGATCTCAAAAAAAATAATCGAGTCAACCAATTAAACCAAAACACTATCATAGTTAGGCTAAAATAAAATTAAACGATGGCAAACATGCAATTTTAAGCTGGGGCAAAATAGTAATTTGTTAGGATCAATGAGCGAGTGCTAGACAGCTACTTGACACACTACTATAGTTTTGAAAAAGAAAACTATTTTTTTTTAACTTAGGTCAAAATCATAACTTTTATATGGGGGCAAAATAATAATTTTAAACTGAGGGCAAATTCGTAATTTTTAGTTAGGGCAGAAACCATAATTTTGAACTCAGGGGGAAATCGTAATTTTTGAAATTCGTATTTTTTAGCGCAGGGCGAAACAATAATTTTATTTTGAACTGGTGGCAAAAACGTAATTTTGAACTCAGGGCGAAATCGTAATTTTTGAAATGGGGCAAAATCATATTTTTGAACTAAGGGCAAATTCGTAATTTTTAGCTAGAGGCAAAAATATAATTTTATTTTGAATTGAGGGCAATGGGCAAATTCGTAACTTTTAGCTGGGAGCAAAACCATAATTTTGTTTTGAACTAAGGGCAAAATTATTATTTTGAGCCGGGGGTAAAAGCAGATGTTGTTTTGAACTTGGGGCAAAAACGAATTTTGAACTTGGGGCAAAAACGTAATTTTGAACTCAGGGCGAAATCGTAATTTTTGAAATGGGCAAAATCATATTTTTGAACTAAGAGAAAATTTGTAATTTTTAGCTGGAGCAAAACCATAATTTTGTTTTGAACTAGGAGCAAAATTATTATTTTGAGCCGGGGGCAAAAGCATGATTTTGTTTTGAACTTAGGGCAAAAACCTAATTTTAAACTCAGGGCGAAAACGTAATTTTGAAATGGAGCAAAATCTTTTTTTGTGAACCGAGGGCAAATTCGTAATTTTAAGCCAGGGCAGAAACATAATTTTACTTTGAACTTGAGACAAAAACATATTTTAAATCGGAAGGGCAAATTCGTAATTTTAAACTGGGGGTAAAATCGTAAATTAAATAGACCAATAAGAAAGTGCCAGGCACTATTCCCTCGACTTGATTTTCCTAATTTTTAACTATAGATAAAATCATAAATTAAATGGATTAACAGAGAACAGTTGCCTCACATTATTCCTTCAACTTGATTTTAAGAGACTGTCCTCTCAACATGATTTTGTATGTATAGTAAATAGATTTACTTATGTGTTTTATATATATAATATGAATAATATAGTGTTTTAGAATCTATTTTATAATTTTTAATTAAAGTTGAAGTGGAATTATTAGTTATCTGTTTGACGCTTAATGGTTAATATTGTTAAAGAGTTGACGTCAAACCGTACGTTACGGCGGATGTTGAATATAAATATCTATATTTGCGTTGGAGTAGATATTGAATATGTATTGTTCATACCATTTACAAAGAAACAAAGTACCGGTTGTTTCTAATCGTTGTTTCAGACACAATGAACTGACCCAATTCCTTTTGTTACTAAAAAAGGTGGAGTGAAGATGGAAGATGCAAATTTCATCATATCGACTTAATCGCAAGTTACGTGTTAACACATAATTTAGTACAGATCATTGAAAGATTTACACAATTATTCCTTATAATTACACTTAAAAACCATACTCAACCAAGAAATGACGGATCTATAACGCCAAACTATCCGCAAATTACATGTTTAGGCATCAACATGGTGTATGTTACGACCCATGTAAGTGACACCAGCCCAACCGTGCAATCTCGACCCAGGCGTGTTATCACCATCCCCACTTGTTTCTTGTCTAACAGAAAAGAAGAATCTGCCAATATCCTATTCATATTATGCAAGCATATCTCAAATAGGAAACGCAATATTTGTGAAGAACAATACGCATGCATACATTAGGAAATCAATATTTGTGGAGAGGAATTATGGGATATACGTGTGGCTCTTTGAAAGTAGTTTATTTTCTTATTTTAGTTTTAACGAAACCTTGCATTTCTGTTTTTAGTTTTAACGAAACCTTGCATTTCCATATTTGCATATTCAAGTTGATATATTTGAATTCCTCATATTTGCATAAATTAATACCACGAACAAAAGTTATCTCATATTATGCTCTTGCTCTGTGTTAATTCTTGAGAGATCCGTTTCATCTCGAACAGAACCATATCAGTTTATGAAATTGATTCAAATAAAAAAAATTAAACAAAAGATTCATGCCAATTCAACGTTGGAACATATAAACCAAATACATAGTGAAGATTAAACATTAGGATGCGAAATTGTTGATAATAAGTTATTTGTGGAAACAAAGTTATAAAAATAAATCGTTGATAATAAGTTATTTGTGGAAACAAAAAATAAATCAAAGATTAAGAAAATTCGTCCATAAATATATCTAAAAATGAATATTAAACAGAAGATTAGTTTTAAAAGATTAAGAAAATTCATCCATAAATATATCTAAAAATGAATATTAAACAGAAGATTAGTAAAGAAATTTAAGTTTACAAAGGTGTGATTTGATTAATTCAAAGAAACCTTTCTTGGAAAAATAAATCTGGAAACGGTTACAGAAATCTATAAACTGGATTGGTGAAAATGAATACGGTGTGTCGAATTATTAGTAGATTACAATTACAGTTTGGGGGTATGCTGTAAATGAGATGTGGAAAACACTAATGTTGGATAGGGTTATTAAAATCAAATGGATTTGTGATAAGAAAGGGAATTGGTGGCGGTTGGGTGGGGGGAAATCCCACTGAAAGAGAATAAACGTTTTATATACTTCGAACCGGCGTTATGAACATGTGTGAATGCCACCACAACAGTAAGTAATACTAATTTGTGCTTTTATAAACGCCCATAATATAATTTTCTAACCAACGCGACTTTTAAACGAAAGGATATGACTGAAATTGGTAATTGTTTAGATATATTATATGGTTGTGACTTTTTATATAGATATACGAAGGGTTGTGACTTTTTGTAAGGGTAGTATGTATATAGATAAGTAGTTTGAAAGGTTATGACTTTTTAAAGAGGTGTGATCTAAACTTTGTGTCTTAGATTACCATTTGCAGTTATATGATATAATATAACAGTTTGAAGGGTTGTGACTTTTTAAAAAGTTGTAATCTAAACTATAGTATTTAAATTACTTTTTGTTGTATTATATATAATAAGTAAAATGAACTAAAAGATGTGACTTTTAAACAAATGAAATATAACCCAAGTTGCTAATGTATAAGGGTATAATTAATAGCAAAAAAGTACAAAAGTATAGATTCTGTACTGTAGTATATAGCATCTGATCTACCTTTTTTCCACTTTTCTCTAAATTAAGGTTACTTTAAAAAAAAGTATTTAATGCACAGTGACTAGATTGTTTGTAGTTAAAGCACTCGTAATTATATGGATCTTCATTGTTTATAAATTTAGGATATAAAATACAATGACTAGATTGTTAGTGATCTAAACTATAGTATTTAAATTACTTTTTGTTGTATTATATATAATAAGTAAAATGAACTAAAAGATGTGACTTTTAAACAAATGAAATATAACCCAAGTTGCTAATATATAAGGGTATAATTAATAGCAAAAAAGTACAAAAGTATAGATTCTGTACTGTAGTATATAGCATCTGATCTACCTTTTTTCTACTTTTCTCTAAATTAAGGTTACTTTAAAAAAAAGTATTTAATGCACAGTGACTAGATTGTTAGTAGTTAAAGCACTCGTAATTATATGGATCTTCATTGTTTATAAATTTAGGATATAAAATACAATGACTAGATTGTTAGTGATCTAAACTATACTATTTAAATTACTTTTTGTTGTATTATATATAATAAGTAAAATGAACTAAAAGATGTGACTTTTAAACAAATGAAATATAACCCAAGTTGCTAATATATAAGGGTATAATTAATAGCAAAAAAGTACAAAAGTATAGATTCTGTACTGTAGCATATAGCATCTGATCTACCTTTTTTCTACTTTTCTCTAAATTAAGGTTACTTTAAAAAAAAGTATTTAATGCACAGTGACTAGATTGTTAGTAGTTAAAGCACTCGTAATTATATGGATCTTCATTGTTTATAAATTTAGGATATAAAATACAATGACTAGATTGTTAGTGATCTAAACTATAGTATTTAAATTACTTTTTGTTGTATTATATATAATAAGTAAGATGAACTAAAAGATGTGACTTTTAAACAAATGAAATATAACCCAAGTTGCTAATATATAAGGGTATAATTAATAGCAAAAAAGTACAAAAGTATAGATTCTGTACTGTAGTAATAGCATCTGATCTACCTTTTTTCTACTTTTCTCTAAATTAAGGTTACTTTAAAAAAAAGTATTTAATGCACAGTGACTAGATTGTTAGTAGTTAAAGCACTCGTAATTATATGGATCTTCATTGTTTATAAATTTAGGATATAAAATACAATGACTAGATTGTTAGTGATCTAAACTATAGTATTTAAATTACTTTTTGTTGTATTATATATAATAAGTAAAATGAACTAAAAGATGTGACTTTTAAACAAATGAAATATAACCCAAGTTGCTAATATATAAGGGTATAATTAATAGCAAAAAAATACAAAAGTATAGATTCTGTACTGTAGCATATAGCATCTGATCTACCTTTTTTCTACTTTTCTCTAAATTAAGGTTACTTTAAAAAAAGGTATTTAATGCACAGTGACTAGATTGTTAGTAGTTAAAGCACTCGTAATTATATGGATCTTCATTGTTTATAAATTTAGGATATAAAATACTAACAAATAAAATACATAAATTGCTAAAAAACTAGTATATTAATATATTCATTTTGACTTGTTTACCAACATTGTCTTTGACCTTGCACAAGAGGCCCATTGCATGCCTTCTCACTCTTTTGGAATAACAGCTACATCCATGAATCTTGAACACGCTAGGCTTCTACTCAAGATTGTATTATTTATATTTATTAATTAATTATTTTGTAATTCACTATATATATATAGGGGTCGGTTTAAATTAGAACCATCACGAGTTATGAGAACTCCTACTTCCCGCGCGAGTTGGGCCAAAAATTTTTTGCACAAACGTAGATGAAAATATTATAAACACATCTATTAAAAAAATTGTCGAGTCGTTAGTTTTGTCTTATCTAAGTTTTTTTACACGCTGGTGTAAAATTGTTACGAAGATAAAAATATTTTTACAACTCGTTTAAATGTGTGTATGCGGCATTTTTTTTATTTTTTACTTTTTGCTAAAACAAATGACTTTTTTTTAGTTTTTTGAGAAATTTTTTTGGAAAAATCTTTTGGATAGCCTAGTTCTCACAACTCAATGTGGTTCTCATTTTAACCCATCCCTATATATATGTGTGTGTGTGTGTGTGATTCGGTTTAATGAGGAACCACTATCAGTTGTAAGAACCATGAGAACTCCTATCATCCAATAAGATTTTAACACATCACTTATATTCAAATTAAATTAAAAGGGCGACGAAGTCTTTTACTCTCGATGTCACATCATTTCTCTCTCTTCTTTCTAAAAGTCACATCCATTTTCTTTTTTTCTATCTCTCTCTTTTTCTTTTATAATAGAATATTTCTCTCTATTCGCATATTTATCTTTCTTTTCCTTTACATTTACAAAATGCAAATAGAGATCTAAAAAAATGTTTGATTCATCATATTCAATATATACAAAAAGCAAATCAAGATCCAAAAGAAAATGCGCAGAAGTTAGACTCAAATCGAGGTGGTCGTGGTGTTCGAAGGCTACGGAACCACCGTGGAAGACGGATAGGGGGTCGGGTCGCCGGTGATGGTGGCGGATCGGAGAACGGATCCCCGGCAAGATGACTGATCAGGGTGATGTCGACGGCGGTGACGGTGTTGAAGGTAGTGGGAGGGGGTGATGTAGGCGGCGGCGGTTGTGGTTCTGTGAAGGATATGGTGGTGGCACGGCGATGGTGACGACGTTGGTGGTTTTGTCGATTTCAAGTGTAAAAGTTTTTTTTTTTGTTAAAATGTTTGCGTATGTAAAAATGTTCTTGTGAATGTTAGTCAAACACAACGCGTGTAAAAAAAGATTCGATAGTGTACTTAAAAAAAACATTCGACGACGTGCGTTAAAAAACATTTCGACAAGCTGGGGTTTTGTCGATTTCTTATGCGTGTAAATAAATCAGGGGATAAACTTTGACAAAGTGCGTAAAAAAATGTTTGACAACGTGCGTAAAAAAGGTCTTTACGCAATACACCACTATGTAAAAAAGTAAACAAAACATTTACATTCGACAAGACAACGCGCGGAAAAAAACATTTGACAATGTGTGTTAAAAAACGTAACGCGAAAATAGTTTTTTTTTTATTTTGTTGTGTAAAAAAATTACGATTGGTGTCAGGTTTTAGAAGGGAGGCACCTTTCGCACCGAAGTAAAACATCAAACGTGAAAAAACGCCGACGTAAAACATCAAATGTGAAAATTGTAATAAGAGAAATATTGAAATAAAAAGGATGGTTTTATTTTGGTCGAACGTAAAATGTAAAACGTAAGCATTCGCGCCAACGTAAACTATCAAACGTAAAAAAATAGAGAAGCTAGAGATGTTAAAAGTTGGTCAATATTTTCAATTGTTTTTACATTTGTTTAAAAATGTAATATAGAAATATTTTTTTACATTTAAAAAAATAGACAATAAAACAATAAAAAGATTTGATGGTTTGAATATAGAGTCAAAAGCAATTAAAAAAACTCATGTTTTTTTTTGTCAATAACTAATAGCACTTTAACCAAATTACCAAATAATCATTTTCTCAATAAATTAATATTTTTCACAAAAGACAAACATATAACACATGCTTATTAAAATTCAATCTCAACCATACATTGTAGAAAGATCTAAAATGGAAAATGGTTTCTATGGTTTTTCGATTGGATGTTTTAGTCCATGGTGTTTTTCTATGTTCATACAACGGTGTTTTAATTGTATTGTGAATCAAGGCATTGTGTTTTACAGTAAAACATCATGAACGTAAAATAAGACACCATAGCATTGCAAATAATGACCTACTACCAGAAATAACACTATGACACTATATAACATTATAAATCCATCATAGACCTCCTACCAGAAATATATAACAACACTATAATCCATCATAGACTTGTTATAGAATACATAACACTATAACATTATATAACACTATACATCCATCATAGACTTGCTACCAGAAATATGTAACACTATATAACACTATACAGCTATCATAGACCTGCTACCAGAAATATATAACACCATATATACATCCATCATAGATCTGTTACAGAATGCATAACATTATATAACACTATATATCCATGGCAAACCTGTTACAAAATCGTATTCCTATAATAATGGGTAGCTGTTATGGAAGGTTATCAATTAATTGAATCAATGAGAAAATTATTTGTTTACCCTTTTGAATTAATTTAGATTGAGGACACATGTCATCTTCACAATATTTCTCACACTTCTCAACTTTGGGCCTTTTTTTATAGGATCCTCTATATATATATATATATATATATATATATATATATAGGTAGAGGTTCATATGAGAAAATTTAAAAGTGTGAGAAGGATAAGAAAGATTATGGAGTTAACATGTGTCCCTTTTTATTTTGGTAGTTTAAGGGTATAAGTGTAATTTAACTAATAAAATCTAATTATGGAATGAATATATGCAACTAATTTTTGGCAGTTATTGTAGGGATTTTCGAATTTGAAATAACACCCTAACTCATAAAAACACTACAACATGTATATTGAAGGCATACATCTTATAAAGAACAGAAATATAACTCATAAAAACACCACAACATGTATATTGAAAGCATACATCTTATAAAGAACAGAAATATAACAAAAATAACACCATAACTCATAAAAACACCACAACAGTTATATTGAAGGCACACATCTTATAAAGAACATCCTAACATTGAATATAACAGAAATAACACCCTAATATAACACCAGTCAACACTTTAATCAGAATCAAAACAGAAATAACACCCTAAATATATAAAAACAGAAATAACTCTACATAAGTATATCAATATGGTACTCATATTAAAGATGAAAAAACACTCGTTATTATGGTGTAATTTAAAAAAAAAAAGAGTTACGTATAAAAAGTTATTGATGTTTAAAAAAGGAGGAACTTTGCATGTGTATTAATGTTAGTTTCTTAGTTTAGATATATTAAATTTACCTTTATACCCTTAATTTAGAAAATTAGTTAGTTTAATAGTAAACATTATTTACAGAATTGTCACTATGATCTCAACCATTAGATTAAATATCTAATGGTTTAGATTCTTTCTTAACCTTCTCACACTTTTAAAAATTCTCAAACAACCTCACCCTATATATATATATATATATATATATATATATATATATATATGGGAGGGTTATTTTGAGAACGCGAAATATTGTGAGAACCGTGAGAACGAATGAGAAAACCAATCAAAACCATTTTTTAATACAATCATCATTTTAATTAAAATACAACATAAAAAAAAGAAACTACAACATCAAATAATTCATTTCTCCTTTCAAAATTACTCTTACTAGATTTTTTACACATGTGTAAATGACAAACTTACACATGTGTAAATGGCAAACTTACACATGTATAAATTTTCTTCATTTCCGAATTCACGTAAATTTAAATGTGTAAATTAAATTTCTAGAATTGTATTCAAATAATAATGACAAGTGTAAAAAGAAATTTTGAATTTCATTTGTTTTTTACCAAGTTCTAGTGATTTTTTCATTCGTTCTCACGGTTCTCGCGATATTTAGCGTTCTCATTTAAACTATCCCCTATATATATATAGTGTTTGGTTCATTTGTGAACAACCCCCTTGATTGTAAACACTAGTGAACCAATTTTATCTCTTGATTTTCAATACACAAGTGTAAATCAATGGTTAGGTTTTGTTTACTCAGTTCACAAATACACTAGTGTTCACTCTAGAACGCCACCGGATATATATGATAAAAACTATTACATTTATATAATAGTAGACTCGTTTTGAATCACAAGCCTAGTCAAATCAAGTATATGAAACTAAAATCAAACTTTTAATAAACTAAAACATTATATATATATATATATATATATATATATATATATATATATATATAGTGTTAGGTTCATTTGTGAACAACCCCCTTGATTGTAAACACTAGTGAACTAATTTTAGCTCTTGATTTTCAATACACAAGTGTAAATCAATGGTTAGGTTTTGTTTACTCAGTTTACAAATACACTACTGTTCACTCTAGAACGCCACCCGATATATATAATAAAAACTATTACATTTATATAATAATAGACTCGTTTTGAATCACAAGCCTAGTCAAATCCAGTATATGAAACTAAAATCGAACTTTTAATAAACTAAAACATTATATATATAGTTATTGTTGTTATTTGATTAGAGTTTTATTTGTATTTAAGGTATTTCCTGTTTTATCTTCTCCAAAAGAGAAGAAATATAGTATATTTACTAAAATGTTTTACTTATAATATGAATAATTTAAGCTATTACATAAAATAAAAACTATTACATTTATATAACAATAGACTCGTTTTGAATCAGAAGCCTAGTCAAATCTAGTATAAGAAGTTAAAATCGAGCTTTTAATAAACTAAAAGCTTAAATTATTCATATTATATAAGTAAAACATTTTAGTATATATATTATGTTTCTTCTCTTTTGGAGAAGATAAAACAGGAAATACCTTAAATATAAATAAAACTCTAATTAAATAACAACAATAACCAGGCTCGTATTTTATATGAAGCTAAAATCGAGCTTTTAATGAACTAATCTCGGATGACTCGACTCATTTACAAGCCTATTTTTAACATTCTAAAAGGAAGGTATCATAAAAAACCAACCCAATTGTATAAAATCTATTACATAGCCTTTAAAAGCAATACTTGCTGTTATGAATATCCCCTTGGTTACTCGATCATGGTAAAAGGAATCTAACAACACATTTTTAAATAACCATCTTCGGTTCCAATTAGAAAAAGTCGCGAAAACGGAAGAATTGTTATAGTAGATAACACAGACATATTCCTCGATTCACGATCTGCCATGTAGAGATATTGCGGTGTGATCCGATGTTGCCCATCCTGTGTCACATGAAATGTTCCATTAATACCATACATGAGCCAGACATTCTGGGAAACGGTTACAGTGAATAACAATAACTCAAGTAGATCATATAATGAAGACAACATAAGAAACTCCATTATAGAAACACAAGCTCATGATCAGCATATTAAAAGCTTCTAACAATGAACTTTCATCGAGTTTATTTGACAAGGGTACACATACCGAAAGATCTAATAAGAAGAATAAAAGTTACAGTCCAAGATAGCCTTGACAAATTTAGCCCATTTACTTCTATATTTTACATGCCAATTATGTATAAAAATATTTTTCTTTGGGACAAAATGTGTTTTAGGTCAACCCATTCCAGACAAAAAGTCATTGGAGGAAGGTGTATAAGAAACCGATTGTATGGCTTTATGCACTTCTGATGCAAGTCACATGTGAAAAAATACAAGAAAAGACAGAAAAAGCCAAAAACACTTGCCTGTTGAGATAAGGAAGAAAGTCCGATCTTACTTCTAGATATCGAAATAACATCCTGTCCCCACACAGAAAAACCAGATACACCATCACTGTGACCTCTGAATAAGATCAATGATGATGCCAAATTCCTGTAAAAATCAAAAAAAGATATATATTATTTTCTTAATTTTTTAAAGGAATCAAGGGAATTATTAGTAATGATTATTATCCAAAAGATTACTTTCTAAGGTCCCAAACTCGCAAAGTCTTGTCAAGCGCGCTAGAAACAAGCAAGTGGTCCTCGGGAGCAGCTAACTGCAGACATTGGTCAATTCAAATCCAGATTGATTATTGAATTCAAACATCCCTTTTTGAAAACGTATTATTTGACTCAAACTGCATTGACTTGAAAGTTGAAAACCATACCTTTGTCACATATCCATCATGAGCTTGCCACGAGGTAATTAAATCGCCACTCCTCATGTCAAGCAACCTACAGTGACCCGAACTTAGTCCAGCCGCAATCCACGATGGTGAGGTGGCAGCTCCATTAGCTTGCATCTTGGTCGAACCACATGAGCATATGGATGAGATTAAAGAAGGAAAACTGGATTCGAAGAGTCGCTTCTCCACAAATGAAGTTTTTGACCTTCTTCGGTGTCAATGAATCTGAAGTTTTTGACCTCCACAAATTAAGGTGATAATTATGATTACAAAGACAATAAGATTACAGTATCGATCTGGACGTAGTGATTTACCTGAGGGAACCATTTCCGGTACCTGCTACGAGCCTATTTACTGTTTCCAGGTGATGCATACAAGTATACATACTTCCATCATACGCGCTACTCAAAATCCCACTACCGAGTGAGCTAAAATCAAGCATATTGGCTTGATCAGAATGGATCTTGGATGCCGACGTCATGGAGTTACCATATTGTGCAGAATTTTCAGCAATTACAGATATCTTTTTTCCCGATTGACTATTCCATAAATGAATGGTACCATCACAAGAAGCTGTTCGTTCATAGGATCCTATGACACATATGTCATTCACAACCTGACAAGGATAAACACTAAGATTAACCGTTAACGTTAATTCAGCAGAAACTGGTATGACAAGTTGAAAAAATACAAACCTCTTCATGGCCATCATATGCAGATGAAGAAACGATTCTCGATAAATCCCATTTCTGGACAGATCCCTTAAATCCCGGACCAACTCCAGCTGTAAAAATAGTGCATTCATCTTGGCAAACCGCAAAAGATCTAAGAGCTCCGTAGTGGGCCCGGACAGAGTGAATTACAGAAGCACTGATTTTCCATGGAATCTCGTTACTTGAAGCCCCGACCCGGCCCATAAAATCAGGCCCGTCCCAGCTAGTTGCAGGACTAGGGAACCAATGCCACGGTTCCTGCTCTCTAGACGTTGAGGATGATGTCACGTGATGGTGTCGCTTATGTGGCGTTGAATTTTTGACGCCTTTATCTACTTGTGATTTTGGTACTGACCATCCGAACCCGTGAAGGAAAACTTTAGCAGAATTATACTCAGAAGTTGGGTTCTTGTTGTAACTTGTTTTTCTTGCGTTTATGTTGTCCATACCCCCACGAGAAGATTCTTTTGTTTTCTCCCACTAAGAATTACAGTCTTAATAAGCAACACTAGTTTGTTCTCATAAAATAGTTATGCTTGAAAATATTGGAGTAAAATGCCATTTTCGTCCCTGAGGTTTGGGCAATTTTGTGATTTTCGTCCAAAGGTTTGTTTTTCCGCATTTGGATCCAAAAAAGGTTTGAAATCTTGCCATTTTCATCCGGCTCGTTAACTCCATCCATTTTTCTTCGTTAATTTAGGGGTATTTCCATCTTTTTTGTTAACTTTAAGGGCAATTCGGGTTTTTTGAGGGGTATTCGGTTTTTCTACATAAAGTGAAAAGGACTGAATCGCCCTTTAAGTTAACAAAAAAGACAGAAATATCCCTGACTTAACGGAGAAAATTGGATGGAATTAACGAGCAAATGAAAATGGCAAGATTTCAAACCTTTTGGATCCAGATGCAGAAAAACAAACCTTTGGACGAAGTCGCAAAACTGCCCAAACCTCAGGGACGAGAATGGCATTTTATTCAAAATATTAAATATCCCACCTTCCAATTATGATTCCATAATAGATACTGTTCGAGAATTAACCATGTGGTACAACATTGACGAAGTGTCTCAATTCCAAGAAGAGATGCAAAAGGTGGATATAATAGCAACCTGTAAATTTAGAATATCCATTATCATGTAAACATTATGAACATGATCATGAAGAAGTGAAGAATTCACGTATAAATAAGGAAAAAGAACTTACACAAGATCCATCCGGTTTTCTATTTGTTCGTTCTCAACTTTATTTTTAGAAACTTTCTGGCTTGGACCAGCACGAGTTTCTTCAGAGAAGGCGAGTTTTTCAAAGAGTTCTTTGAGTTTAGGCATGACGTATAATGTTGTTAATTCCGGTCCAATCTGCTGGGAAACTGCAACAAGACTTGTAGCAGCAACCTGCCAAACAAATCGCCATGTTAACATTTAACCGTTCATTCACCAAAAAGAACCACAAGATTTTCGCAAAAGTTATAACAAAGAAACATTAAAACACCTGAAGTGATGGCATTCCCAATTTGGATGCCATGAGAAGCTGAATATAGAGGCAACCTCCATCCTGGTAATTTCAGTTAGTTATAAATGCACTCATTATACGAGTATATATTATTAAGTTTCAGACCTCTATTAGCTCTTTAACGACCACCTCATTTGATAATAATTCCACTATCCCATCTAATGTCATTAGACAATCCATAAGAGCCAACGAACTCCAACTCTGCATAGGTTCAGGCCTACTCACATTGGAGGCATCAATGCAAGACCGTACAACGTTTTTCAGTAATGGAAGAATCTGTTTCACTATAAAAGTCTCTCCCAAAAGACCACCTGATTATTAAAAGTGGTTAGCTTAAAGTTGGTTATGTTTTTATGCAACAAACCTAGTTAAGAATTCAAAAAATGGGATTACCGATTCTAACAATGACATCGATTCCATCACTGCGAAGCCCCTTCCCGAAACATTGAATCAGAGGTAATATTGTCTGGGAAAAGGAATGATGAATTAGTCATATATCATAATGTGCTCGTATATCAAATCAGACAATTGAGAAGTTAACAGAACCTGATGAACTGAGCGGTACACCGAGCTCATCGGTTGAGCCAATTAAAAGCACAGACGCAGCTCCAGATGAACTCTTATGAGGAGAAACATACAGATTTGATAGAACCATAGAATGTACATTCTCTAAATATACTTGTTTACCGACTTTGCTCCACAGCTTGCGTACAAACGAGTCTTGAAGAAGAGAAACCTTCATATGTGAATAACCAGTCGTCTGCAAAAGTCTCACTTTAACAAGTCAATATAAAGAACACATTTAAGCCACAATTTTGAAAGAACAAAGTATGTGACGGGCCTGCAGAATTTTCTGGATCACGGGCAAGATAAGTCTCTTCACAGCTTGTAGATTCAGACACTTCAAGAACTCTTTGAGTATTATATATGCACATTCTGCTTCAGTGTCGGATAGAGGTGTGAGTAAAAGCGGCAAACAGTGGGGTGCACTCATTTCAGTTGCAAAATTTCCCATTAATTTCAAAGCTCCAGATTTCGCATTACTTGAAACATAATGGATCCGAGATTCGTCTTTCGATAAAAGCTGAAGCGGCGCTAGAAACAGGTATGATGACCTCACTGTTGCAGGAAAGAGGGAGATTCCAAGAGAGACTTGATAGAAGGTCTCCTGGTTGTTGAAAAATAAAAGATTAACTTAAACGTTGAAAAAATAGAGTAAATTACTATTTTGGCCCTAAGGTTTAGTCAATTTAACTCTTTCGACCCAAAAAGGAATCTTTTGACATATCAGACCCTGAGGTTGCATTTTGTAATGATTTTGGCCCCTAACACTAACTCTGTTACTTTTTTCTGTGAGTTAATTACACAGATGGACCCTGTGGTTTATACCTAGTTTCGCCTTTGGGTGTTAACTTTTTTTGTAACATAGAGGCTTGTGATTATCAGTTTGTAATGAGTTTGGGTATTAACACTAACTTCTGTTAGTTTTTCTGTTAAATTTGAGTAGAATGACTATAAACACCCTTTTATAACTACAGGGACCATTATCGTCCTCTTGTTAATTTCAAACCAGTGACCATTTCGTATTACTCTAAAACTAAAAATGTAAACCCACCCCAGCCCTACAGGGACCATTTGTTAATGAGGATTAGTGCATTCAGCCTCCTGTTCTCCTTGTAATTCACCCTGCAACTCTGGTTCCAAGACATTACATTTAGGGCAGCCATAAGTTTATTTGAATTCACTGCTCAACAATTCCATTTACAAATTACGGTAAGCATGCATCCCACATCAGAATCAACGGTAGAGATTATCGTTGACGGTGATGATGATGGTTAAGAACTCTGTTGTCCGGTTTATTACTCCAGTGAGTAAGTGATAGAGATGATAACGGAGACTATGGTAGTTGGATATGACGACACCGACGGTAGTTAACGGTAATGTTGAAGGTTCCGACGATGGGTACCGTTGATGTTGATGGTCCTTCAGACACGATCTGAGGCGGCATTGGACTAACTCCATTGAGTACCCGGTAATGATAATTCCGACGGTGATGAGGATCTATGGTGGATGTGTTACGATGGGATGATTGAATACTATATAAATTACCCTCAAACCTTCCATATACGTGACCTTGTTTTAAGAGTTTTCTACTACAACAACTATTTTTATTCTCTGATTTATATTTACTTCATACGAAGTCAAGCATACAGGATATAATGAAATTACCTATGGATTTTTGTTTTGTTTCTGCAGGTCAAAACCTGGCTTGAGAGTGAGAAAGATGTCAGGTTAGGATATTGGAAAGCTGCTGAAATTGAAATCTTAAAAAAGACTGATAAAATGACAACAATGGTCCCTGTAGTTACAAAAGGGCATTTTAGTCATTCTACTTAAATTTAACAAGAAAAATAACAGAAGCTAGTGTTAATACCCAAACTCGTTACAAACTGATAATCACAAGCCTCTAACACGTTAAAAAAAGTTAGTACCCAAAAGCGAAACTAGGTATAAACCACAAGGTCATCTATGTAATTAAATCTTTCTGTTAAGTGTAAGAGTATTTTGGTGCTTTTACACCTCAGGGGTTGTTGTTTTTGCTAATAATAATCATAGAAAAAATATAAACAAAATAACAATAAAAAAAGTTTAAAAATAAAGATAAACACATTTTTTAATATATAGAAATAAAAACAAACTCATTTTACACAGAAGGAAGAATGAGATTTTGGTTTGGTTTTTGTTAATTTGAGTAATCATATAAATAGCCCCTAAATACTTAAATAAAACTTCCTAATTTGCATAAACAACCCCTGAGGTGTAAAAGTACTAACATACCCTTAACACTTAATAGAAAAAAGTACCAGAGTTAGTGTTAGGGACCATAACCATTACAAAATACAACTTCAGGGTCTGATATGTCAAAGACTCAAAAGATTCATTTTTGGGTCGAAAGGTTAAAGTGACTAAATCTCAGGGGCCAAAATAGTAATTTACTCTAGAAAAATATTTAGAAACAAAAAACTAATAAAAAAGACTACCTCTTCCAATCCTTCTGAATGCATACTTCGACAAGAATATTAACTTGAGGTGGCAATTCATGCATCAATTTCGGCAGAACGCCACTGTGTAAGTACTGTGCTAACGACGCAGGATTAAAAAGCGGTCTCCGCAAATAAAGTTCCGCTAGTATGCAACCGATTGAAAACACATCGTTTGCGATTTGTGCAGAAAAATTTGTCGACGAAGACAGTTTCTGTCTCCATAGAAGAAAATCTTGATACCCTGAAGTACTACAATCGTCTGCTTCGATATTCTGAAGAAGAAAATTTATATCAACTACTAGCGGCAAGTTTGCGTCTTTGCCATATTCAAACGTTTCGGATGTAACGTCTTCCTGATGTAATGATTCTTCTAAACGGTGCTATATAAAGGACTCAGGTGGGAAGCATGTTCAATGAACGTAGCTGCCTTTTCAAGTGCTTTTAAATTAGACGTTTCATGAAGCAAATGTGTCTCACCGGTAACTGAATCAGGGTTATGCTGACTAGACTTCTTTATAATGCCCCAACGAGCAGGATGGGGTAGACTAAAGAGCTGGCGCCGTCCTGCTGATCTGGCGTTTGTGGGTTCTGAAGGGGGCAACATGATGTTTTTTGCAGCAACGGCTGCTTCCCCGGACATTTTGTAACCGAATATGATATCTATCCAATGATGAATCTGACATGATACGCGATAACTTTCCAAAGCGCCTCTATGCAATTTAATAAACTCTTCAGGGTTACTTGCCCATGAAGGTACTGCTATATCCGACATCCCGGAATGCTGTGACTGGAATATTGTTGGATCGTAATAAAATTCGGGGATGCATTCATCTGGGGTCCACTGGTAAAGTCTATGCATTGTGGAAGGATACTCGTTTGGTTCGTAAACCGACCGGACAGCGGAACGAAGAACACTTAATGGTAATCTTCTTGCTTTGTAACTACAAACAGCCAGTTCCGACAAACATTCATCTGAAATATGATGTGGGATTTCTGACGTTAAATACGTAAAATCCAACTGCTCGTCGCCTTTTGCCAACCGCCATTTACTTTACTCAAATTTCGCCACCCGGTTTCGTTATTTTCATCCGGTTTTGCGCTAAAATCGATAACCCATGGCATAACAGTGTGAAAAGTGTGGTCTCCCCATCTCCTACCAGCGATTTTGTTTAAAAATAATAGATAGTCAAAGTTAGTCAACTCTCCACTCCACCAACGAATAAACACACTGTGCCAATCGGTAGGATGAGATAGCTTCAAATCAGCATATATTTCATTTGAGTGACAACCCTCGGTACAACAAGCAATTTTTGTATCCGATTTGGAGTTTGATTGTAGCGTTAGCGTATCACCGATATTCAGCCAACACCAGAACGAATCAGTGAGAAATACATTCGACAGAGATAAGTTACCATGAGCGATTCCTAACCCATGCATGTATCGCAAGGGAGAGAGTATTTGATACATTAAAAACTTAATATGCCAATTTGACTTTAACGCATCAGGGCTGTAATGAAGAATGTTTTCCAATGTATAAGGAGTTTTCGGTAATATTACATTGATATGGGTGGGTGATTTCATCATGCCCAAGATCGGTACTATGTTTGGATGTCTTATGCAACCAGGAAAGCTAGTTTCGGTAAATGACGGTACCCCAATTAAGTTAAGAAAGTTTATGGTATCTCGTCCTGTTGCTTTTCCTTGTATCAGAAGATTAAGCGAATGCAACACATGATCTTCTGTAACTCCAGATAAGAAACTCGAAGCCAGCTCGTTAAAAGCGGGAAATGATACAGGCCCAATTTGAGAAAGCGGGGCCAATGATGTAAGTGTCCTCAAACAAGAAAACCGTTTAGAAAAGTAACAGGTTGATCTGTTGCACCCCAATCCAGGTAATGATGTCTTTCCACCATCACTAACCAAGATTTGATGGTCGTTTGGTTTAATTTCTGATGGAGTCAGTTCAACATCTTCTGGAAAATGCTCGTTGCTGTATAAACAAACATAGGCACAGTTAACACCATCATAGTAGTCAATAGCGAGCGTAGCGATCGCTATAGCGCGCTAAGTAGCCTATAGGTCTAGGCTCGCTATTAAGGTTGTTGCGATAGATAGCGATAATAACGACAGTTTATTTTTATTTTTTATTTTTTGTTTTATTTAATATAAATAGAAATTAAATATAGCTATAAAATAGCTGGATTTCAGCTTTGGTTAAATACACATGTAAAATAGCATATATAGCATATATTGATATAATATACATATAAAATTTTTTTAATTTTTTTCTAGTGTATCGCTATTTATAAAACAGCCGCCCGCTATTTATTGCTATTCGCTATATAGCATATAGGTACCTTATCGCTATTTGTCGTTGTTCGCCATTAACAACTATGAACACCATAATGAAGTTAACGTTGTAAGATCGAAATCCAGTATTCACACTAAATACGCTATAATTCACTTAACTTTTCTTAGAACATCAACCTGGTTTGAGTTATCGTAACCATGAGAACCGGTCACCGGAAAACTCACGGGATCCATCAGTACTCCAGGCGCTTAACAGCGAAGGTTTTTTTAAGTTAAACGCGAAGTATACAATTCCATTTTTGGGGGTTTTAGACATGTTTTAGGCTTGTTTAGGGATAGTTTATATCAAACTCAACAATATAATTCAAGTAAAAAAAAAACATAGAAATTGAATAGATGATCATACATACATGTACTTGGTGAAACAACTAGCTTCATCAATAGGCAAATACATTAATATAAATTGAGGTGAAGTCTCTCCATCAGAATTCAAAACCTGCATCAAAACCCTAGAATTTTACAGCACAAATTCATTAACATAAAATCAAAACATTTATAAATTCACAAACACATAATGTTACCTGAACGACGGCGTCGGAGGCGAAGGGGAGGGCGGTGGCGGCGAGGGCGTAATTGAAAGAGAGTTTGTCGGAGAAATCGGTTCGGATTTGACGGTGAAGACAGTCGAAGCAGAATTGAGCTTCCATTGGTGATTATTATTGTTGTGAGGTTGTTGTTGTTCTTCATTGGGGATTTTGATTTGGGGGAAGCATGGTGAAGTGATTTCAATGGATGTTTACAGGGAGAACATCAAATTTAACGACCGGAAGCAGAGATGATTGTGTGTATGATGGGATTTCTAGATGCAAACTCCATGAAAGCTTAGTTAAAGTTGGAAAAAAGATGAACAAGGATTTAATTAGTTGGAAAATAGTTACATCTAGTAAATTTTCCGGCTTCTTCTTGCACTAGTTTTGAAAGGTGAAGTAACGTGAATTATACTATCTAATAACATATATAAATTATGTCAAAAAGTAGACCAACTAAAAACGTACATAAAAATAAGCATGAAAACGATTATATTTGACCCGACTTATTTGCGAAAGAAATTTATGTCGAAACGTTAAGCAACTTGAATTTATACCAACACGTACATAAAAATAAGCACGTAAGAAATTATGTTTTTTAAGTTAATGAATGGTACGGTGTGTTGTGGCAACAAAACGTAAAGTAACTCAAAATGTATACGGTCTAATGAAACGTATTATATTTGAGCTGACTCGTTTCAGAACAAATTTATGTGAAGAGCTAGACAAACTGAAAAGGTACAAATCACCAAGCCCGAGCTCATACAAGAGACGGCGGACAAGATCCTACAAATTCGTGACAGCCTCATGAAGGCTAGAAGTCGACAAAAGTGTGATATCCTACATCGGTTGTGAAGGGGAACAAAGGCTTCATTATAAAAGGTTGGATACCTTCACCATCATGACGCGTTTTAAAAATCGTGAGGGGCAGGCGCTGAGGGCATGTTGGCTGTCAAAGCGGACAATATCATGACGCGGTTACGCTGGGCTGTTACAGATGGTATCAGAGCTAGAGCCGGACCGGTGGTGCAAGGTCCTGCGAGGACGCTGGACCCTCTAAGGGGGGTGGATTGTGATATCCCACATCGGTTGTGAAGGGGAACAAAGGCTTCATTATAAGGGCTGGATACCTTCACCATCATGACGCGTTTTAAAAACCGTGAGGGGCGGGCGTTGAGGGCGTGTTGGCTGCCAAAGCGGACAATATCATGGTGCGGTTACGTTGGGCTGTTACACAAAAGAGCTACGCTGACAAGCGATGTAAGCCCTTGGAATTTAAAGTTGGTGATCATATACTCCTCAAGGTATCCCCTTTGAAGGGAGTTGTTCACTTTGGTAAGAAAGGCAAACTTGCCCCTCGTTTTGTAGGTCCCTTCAAGATTCTCGAAAGGGTTGGCATGGTGGCGTACTGACTAGACTTACCTCAAGAGCTCAACAATGTTCATCCCACGTTTCATGTGTCAACCCTCAAGAAGCTCTTAGCCGAAGAAGGATTCCAAGTACCACTAGACGACTTACGAATCAACGAGTCTTTACATTTCGTCGAGAAGCCGGTCGAAATCATGAACCGTTGGGAGGGAAAACGTGGCGCCAAATTCACTTGGAAACTCGAAAATGATATGCATACCAAGTACTCGCACCCATTCGTTAAGTCTTCCTCTTGAATAAATTTCGGGATGAAATTTCCTAAAATATGGGAGACTGTAACGCTTCGCATTTATGTACTTTCCTTATTTAGAAAGTTGTACTCGTATTGCTATTTTTAGAAATGTGTATTCGTATTTCTTCCAATCTTGTAATCCGAGACTTTGATCATAATGGGAATTCACTTTTATACTCATACGTTTTATATTTCATACTTGTATTGTATATGCATGTCACACCCCAACTGATGGCGGAAACATCAGAGTGAGACGAAATAGATTGCTCAAGGCATCATAACACTATTTGCGACAATATTTAAATCAAAATTTTGTTTCATTTCATAAATGAAATTGTCAATTACATCATAACAACTTCAACAAAAATTACAACATAAAAAGCCTAACATTCTAGGTGCGTTTTCATGTCGTCCCTACTAGATTCGTCATATTCAACATCTTTAACCTGCAACATGTTAAAAGTATAGTTCAATACACAAACTATTGGCGAGTACACAAGTTTAAGTACATAGCATAAGTATAAAAGAGTTTACTCAAATTCACATGGCAATTTATACAAGGTAAGCTAGCATGCAATACTAATTGTCAAACCCAAGTGTCCTAAGAATTAAGTGTCCCTCGTCACACAAAGTAACGAGACTAAAGTATGAATAAGAATAAGAATCAGCTTAAGCTTAACAATACCCGACGAGCGTTGTGCTTCCTATAGCGTTATATATGTTAAGTTGGGTTAGATAAGTTAATGAAAAGAAGCATGTGTGACTCTAGCATGAACCTAAGCATAACAATAAGCATGTATAACGAATCGAGTGTTAAAGCATGTAGTGTGTATTCATGTATTTTTGTAAGTTAATATGTTACAACCCAAATTGGGTAAAAGGAAAATGGGTCAAGTGTACTCACGGTTTTGTAAGCTTCCACTTGAGTATTCCGTGAAGGGTTTGAAGAGTTGGAGGATCACCGAGTTATCCTACATGAGGAAAACGTAGGTTGGTAAGTATTCGAATGATAACGGAGGATTAGGAATTTAAATGTGCTAAAGTATGTATACGAGAAAATAATCTCCTAGACTTAATACTCATTTTTGACACTATAATACCCATTCGGGTTGATGTGTATTCATGGTTAAGATACCCATTAGAATCGTAATGAGAAGTTAAGTACTTAGGTGATGTAACCTAGTATCATGACGGACAATCATTCGATTATCGTCAAGAGTTCGGTTAGTGTGTATATATATATACATATATTATATAGTATACGTAATAAGTAGATCATATTTATAATGGAAGTTCATAGAAGTCATGCATGGAGGTAGGATGATAACCTTCCTTTAACCTCTTTCGTATGGTTCACCAATGCACAAGTTGTCACAAGGACAACAAGGTTGGTCATCAATAAGTTAAAATGAGAATAAAAGTTGTAAAATAATCAAAATCATCAAGGGAGGTGGTAGATTGAAGGTAGGGTAGCCAAGGCTTCCAAGTAATCACACCCTACCAACTCAAGTCTTGTTTCAAGAACAAGCTTGGAAGGATACAACACTTGTGGGTTAAAGCCCTATTAAAACGAAAAGTTCTTACACTTGTGACCTCAAATATGGTGATGTTCCATGTTGGTTTTCCATGAAAAACCTATGGAAACACTCCTAGAGGTGTTCCAAGTATTAAGAAGGAAGAAAGAGTAAAGAAGGGAGGTAAAAGTGAGTTAGAACTCACTTGAAAGTCTTGAACTTTCTGAATTGAGAGAGAGATGAATGTTTGAGGTGTGAAATGAGTGTGAGAGGAGGTGGATATTTATAGTTGAGGTTTGGGGTGAGTTAGGTGATCATTAAATGCAAGAAACACAACTAACAAACACACATTTGCCCAATCCATGAGCTGGAAATAACTATATGCGGATCAAGCCCTCTGGCGGGCCGCGAGAGGAAAAGGGGAAGACGGTCGCAGGGCGCGAGAGGCTCGGGCCAGAAACTTAATTGATTTTTGTCACTTTTAGTCACTGAACTTGGTTTTTCCTTCATTTCATGCTAGAACTTGGTGTTTTGTTATGATTTTAAGTGTAAAACATATATGTAAGTATATTCTTAGTATTGAGTATGTATGTATGAGTATTTGCACGAATAACAAGTATCGGTTTGTATGTAAACACGTATTTAATGATTGAATGCATGTAAGACAAGTATATATCAAGTATGAATTTTATTACGATCAAAGTCTCGAATTACAAGATTGGGAATAGAAGTACGAATGCGATAATACAAGTTTCCGTAAATAGAAATATGATTACACTTTCTAATTAAGGAAAGTACGAAAAAATGAGGCGTTACAATGCAATCAATCTTTAAATACGTGTTTATATACAAAACTGAGACTTAAAATACTTTAAATATATCAATCATACGTGCATCATACTCGTACTATACTTAAATACGCTTGGAATACCTAATAACATGCTTAATTACGAGTTTCTAGCATAAATAATAGAATTATCAAACTTATGGGTCAAACTGCAAATACTAAAAGTTTGTTAATTCTGCAGGTAGTGCACGGCCATGCAACTGATGCGCACGACCATGCATACTGCGAACCGCTGACCGCGCACCTGATGTGCACCATGCTGCATTCCGTGATCTGCATGACCGTGCACCTGATCCACACGGCTAACTCGTGAATTTTGACTCCTTTTCCTTTCCTTTCAACCCCCAACCACCCCATTTAACACCAAACCCTAATCCCAACTACAAATACAACCCCTTACCACCTCCTAAACACTTTCCACACTCCAAACACTCTCTCTAACACTCTCAAATCTCTACATTTCTCAACTTTGGGTATATTCATCCAAGTTCAGAACTGTGAGTTTTGAGCTTGTTTCTTCACTTTTTCTTCAAGTTTTTCTTCTCTCCTTCTTTGGAACACCTCTAGGAATGTTACTACAAGTTTACCATTTGAAACTAACATTATAATATTTGATGTCCAAAGTAGGATAATTTACTTTTTTTAACAACTTTCAAAACAAGGTTCATACTTACTTGTTTATTAGATTTCTATACACCAAACCAAGTTGCCAACAAATCCATTGTTGGGAGACTTGAGCTGAGGTATGAAATCAGAAACTTAAATGTTCATAACCTCATTTACTTTATGTTCCAAAGGTTCCAAGTAACCTACAAGTGTTGAAACCAACCAAGCCCACAACCTTAAATGTTATGAGACTTTTGTTTTGGTAATGTGTGAACAATGGAGCGTTGGTATCCAACTATGATTCCACCTCCTCACTTAACTAGTTAACCTATTTCTACATAATCTAAGTCATCAAGTAAACTTACTTGTAACAAAGTGTCCAAACTACACCAAGTCTCCAAACATTTGCCTTGATAGGAATGCACTAGTCTAATTTGAGTTTTACTTGGTTATTTGATGATTTAGATGATTAGTTAATTGTACATTCTTTATTTATTTCATGACCAACCGAAATCATCTAAGTCGATGATTTTGTGCCTTGGTGAATCCATACAATGAGGTTAAATGGATGGAACTCATCCTACTCCACACATGACAATCTATGACTTTGACTAATATAATATAATATTATATATTTTCTTAGAAACCGAACCATAACACCAACCAAACTCATGGTTGAATGTTATGCATTAGGGTATTTTCATCTTAGTCAAAGTTCCTCAAACTATAGATTCTAATGGGTTAATCGGTACCCATGAAAAAAACAACCATAATAGTGTCCATAATGAGTGCTTTTTGACAAGATGCAATTTCTTGTAATATACATACTTTCATACTATCTTGAAACCCTAATCTAACTCAACACTGAACTCCATAACTCATATGCCTCGTTCATCCTTTTAGGATAACCTCGGCGCTTCCTAAACTCTAAAGACTCTTCGCTCACGTTTTTGGAAGCTTTTGCAAACCGTGAGTATACATGACCCTCCTTTCGTTTCACATTTTTGGTGCAATATATATTACCATATTAAAACTCACACAAACACACATATGCAAAAACATTATTCGTACAAACAGATCCAATATACATGCTTTATACGTTTATACTTTAGGAATACATGCATGCTAAAAGCCATTCTTGCATTATACTTTGTCATGAACTTCGTACAAGCCTACCTTAACATGTATAGCGCTATAGGAGTAGCACACGCCCGTTGAGGGGTCTATGTTAAGTCATACAATCATACAAATGGTCTTGTCGTTGCAACGACAAGATTACACTAGTGGAATCTTTGGGTTGACACGTATGTGATGCATGCTACTTCATGTTATGTTTATGCCTTAGTATACATTTTTGCCATGTGGATCTCGTTAAGTTCTTTTAGACATATGCTAGTACACTAAACTTGAATGCTCACCAATGCATTTTTGTGTTGACATGTTACTTTAATATATATTGCAGGTTTGTGATAATGTTTGATGCGTTGAAAGAATCTAGTAGGATGACTAGAAACGCACCTAGTTTAATTCGATGTTTTATTGTTAAGTTGTTAGATTTTTCTATTTATCGTAATTTGCTTCCATGAATTGTACTAGAACCTTTTTGAAATGAAATGAAAAGTTACTTATTAATTTATTGTCATAATAGTGGTTGTGATGTCTCTTGCAATCTCATTTCGTCTCACTCGAATGTTTTCGCCATCGGTTGGGGTGTGACACTTGATCATAATGGAAATCATATTTATTTTAATTTGCCTAATTGTACTTGCATAATCCGTAAACATTCACGAATACGCATTTTAATTCAGAACCGAGCCATACATCGAGATTATATTTTTCTTTTGAACGTTATTCATAGTGTTTCCTTATTATACATGCTTACATACACCTTAATTACCTAAAAACATGCTTAACATTGAGTTTGTGGCATAGAAAAACAAACAAACCAAACCCAAGGACTAAAATGATTTTTTTTTCATTTTCTAAGGGTCCTTGCGGAGTATATGATCATACCCTTGCGGTCCGCAAGGGGTCCCTAGACACTAGGCTCGCAACCAACTCGTTTTTTTATATTTCTCTCCTTATAACTCCCAAACACCTTATCATCCTTATAAATACCAACCACTAACACCTCCTAAACACTTTCACCACCTCCAAATCTCTCTCTAACACTCTTTAATCTTCCACTTTTGCAACTTTAGGCAGAAAGTTGAAGAACCAAAACAGTGAGTTTTGGGCTTTCTTCTTGCATTTTCTTACTTGTTTTCTTATTCCCACACTTGGAAAACCTGTAGGGGTATTACCACTTGTTTACCAAGGTAAACAAAGATGGTAAACCACCATTTTGGAGGTACAAGTTGGGATTTTTTAGTAAAACCTTTTTTATACTTGTTTACGTTTACTTGTTTTTGGAACATCTTCATACCATACCAAACCAAGTTACCAACAAACTTCTATGTTGAAGGACTTGTGTTAAGGTTAAATTCCAGAAACTTGAGGTCCATATGCCTCCATTTCATGTTCTTGTAAGTCATTAGTACCACAACAAAAGTGAGAAACTACAACAATTCAATCACTAATGTTGGAAGTATTCGTGTAAGGCATGAATGGTGTTGTTGAGGACCTTGGTTCTACAACTAAACTTCAACCATCCCTTACTTGGTTATTTAGCAAAATAGTTAGTTACTTATGCATTTTCTTTACTTTCATTTTAGACCATTCGAATCATCAACTACGCTGATGATTTTATGCAATGGTGAAATTGATGCGGTTACTGGATTACCTTACCTCTAATGCTTAACAAATACTTGACTATACACGTAATACTTCATATATAATATTTCCTCCAAACCAAACCATAATATCAACCAATCCATGGTTGAATGTTATGTCATAAGGTGGAGAATATATTAGTCCTAGATTCCTTATTTTGGACTTCTAATGGGTGTTTAGCACTCATGAATAATACACACTAATAATAGTGTCCAAATAAGTGTCTAGGCAAGATATGTTTTGTGTATTTTCATACTCGTAAATTTCATTTACTTTCCAATCTCCAAATCCATATACTCATACACATTTGTTTACCTTTTTAGGGTGACTTCAGTGTTCCATCCCTCAAACCCGCTCACTCGCATTTTGTGGAAATTCTTCGTCAACCATGAGTTCATACTAGACCTCTTTTATGCTTTAAACACTATTTGGGTTGCAACATGCATCCATACTAAACACACTTACACACAAATACAATCAAACTAATAATAAACTCAATCCTTAAACATGCTTATTTGTTATGCTAATTGTGATTACATGCTAGATTATACTTGTGCTTAGACATTTATCATTAACCTTGCAAGCCTCCTTTAACATGTATAGCGCTACAGGATTAGCACACCACCCGTTCTGTAGGTCATTGTTAAGTTATTCTTTACGGCCTTACTACTTCGAAAATAAGGTTACGCTAGTGCCAAACTTTGGATTTATATTTAGTCTATTGCATGCTAGTATGTTACATGATTTAGTATGCTATAAACATGTGGATTTGAGACTCATTCTATCTAGGCTATGTAAACAAACTAGTATTGTAACACCCTGTAAAATCGTGTCCAATAGTATAGTGACACGTGTTATATATTAAATATAATCTATTAAAGACCAATAAGGACTAAAGGCGTCAACATGCTCAAACTGAGCCTCTGAGTGACGGTCCGATGTCAACATGCATAAATAATAGCCTCTGAGTGACTGATATGTCAACATGCTTAAATCATTAGCCTCTGAGTGACTGATATGTCAACATACTTGAAATTTAGCCTCTGAGTGATTGATATGTCAACATGCCCAGCCTCTGAGTGACATCGGAGTCAACATGCTTATTATAAGCCTTTGAGTGATCCTTTACGAAGTCCTAACTCTCATGCGTACCAATTGTTGGACAAGAGGGTTCAATTTTGTAAATATATGAAAGTTGGATAATGGAGGGACTAAAGTGTCAACATGTTAATTTATACCTCTGGGTGACCTTTTAACGAATCGAGAGCTCGACAATGACCAGGCATAATCCTGGGTATGCCAAGTATTGGCTACGGAGGGCTAAAAGTGCCAAAAAGGTGTTTTAAAAGGTTTTAGAAGCTTATTAAAGTTAAGGGGCTAAAGTGCCAATTTTTGAAACTGGCCAAGGGGCGGTCGCGGGCCACGAGAGACCTGGCCTGGGTCTCTCGCAGGGCGCGAGAAGCCCTCTGCTGCAGAAAGTTTTGCTTGGTCTCCAAACAAAACTCCAAAAACCATGTATTCGAAACTATGGACTTGTAATCAGCTATGCCACGTTTTGGGACACTTGTAAACTCCCTCTTACACCCCTAAACACCTGCCATCACCTCCTTTGAGTTCTCCAACTATAAATAGGTGATCAAGTTCACCATTTGAACTTGCACCTTTCTTATTCATACTCTTCTCCCTTCTTTGGAAGTTCCTAGCTAAAAGGAGCATCCAACATAGTTCTTTTGCACCATAGGAATCCTTGGTAAGTGTTCCTTCATTGTGCATTTTCGTTTATAGGTTTTTAGCCAAAAGGCAAGCGTTTTTCAGAAAATGCTTTGACTTTCGGTTAAGACCATTATGGTCTAGCCATTGTTCGAAAACTCCAAAAACCATGTATTCGAAACTATGGACTTGTAATCAGCTATGCCACGTTGGGACACTTGTAAACTCCCTCTTACACCCCTAAACACCTGCCATCACCTCCTTTGAGTTCTCCAACTATAAATAGGTGATCAAGTTCACCATTTGAACTTGCACCTTTCTTATTCATACTCTTCTCCCTTCTTTGGAAGTTCCTAGCTAAAAGGAGCATCCAACATAGTTCTTTTGCACCATAGAAATCCTTGGTAAGTGTTCCTTCATTGTGCATTTTCGTTTATAGGTTTTTAGCCAAAAGTCAAGCGTTTTTCAGAAAATGCTTTGACTTTCGGTTAAGACCATTATGGTCTAGCCATTGTTCGAAATGAACATGGCTAAGTGATCATAATAAGGTAGGTGTTAATCCCTATAAAGGGCACCTCCTGAAGATCACGTTTGCTAGACCAATTGATGGATCAAAGTTATGATATTAAAAAGTCAAACATGCCATTTTTCAGAAAAATCATAAATTGATCTTATATATGTTATGAAACCTGTTTTGACACTTGAACAAGTTGGTAACAATTATTAGAACATGTAAGAATATGTTCGACTCGTCAATTTCAGTTCTAGGGTCGATTCGCAACCGAAAGTCGCGAAGTTTGACTTCTTCTTTGACTTTCGATTCTGACCCAATTTAGATTGTTACCTACTGATCATGATCGTAATATAGTGTAGCATAACCCTCTGAGCTTATATTACATGATCATAATCAGAATCCAAGTTTATGCGTAAGTTCCATAATTATGCCATCTTTGACCAAAATGTCCTTTTTGCATAAAACAAGGTTTTTAAATGGTAATGAACTTGAAAATGAGTTTTCTATTGATGTAATATTATAAGTAGGATTATTTGGGACATTAAACCAAGTTATAAACTGAGTTTTCAAACAGGTCCTTAAACTATGTTGATAAATGATGATTTTAGCCCTTGTGTCTTATAAAATGGTTTTAATCAAATCTTTTCAAGGTAAATCATTTACCTACTGATATGTTATATTAAATAACATATTTAAAACATTTTAATCTGACCTCAACATCAGTTTTCGTAAACATCGCATAAATACGTCATTTTACGACATAAGCGCCGTTTCGACGCATAGTATGGTTTCAAACCATATTAATTGACCAAGACTTGTTACCTACTGATTTTAAAACTTATTTTAAACATATTTACAGTAGATACATTTTATAAACTCAGAATCCCAAATAATTTATAAACTTTGTGTAAACTGACCAAAATGCCCATTCGGTGCATAGTCTGGTCATAAAAGATAATTTACACATATAATTGACATCCTACTGATATTATATCATAAATAAATTATTTTTCCAGAATACTTATAATTATAACATTAAATTATTCTCAAGTTTCTTTTATACGGTATATAATTACCGAAATGCCCTTATAAAGCATAATTTCGTTTTAAAACCTTAACGGGCATACAAGTTGATATCCTACTGATATCTTAACTTATTTAAAATATAATGGCATAGAGAACTTGTCCATGACTTATCCGGTTACCCATTATCGATTATAAGTGTACGGTTGATTATACGTAACTAGTTTACGGAATTTAACCGAAACGGGTTTAACCTTGTCATTTAAATTTCAAAATCCAGAATTTTAATTGTTTACCCATATTATGCAAGTCAAAGTACTTGTCGGGTTTAAACTACATTCTATCCAATCATTGTTTAATCAAGCGTTACACGTTTTGATCATGTACACTACTCGGTCTAAGTCTATGACTTAAATAAAGACCGTTAGTATTAATTGGTTAGCTTATGCCATAATCCAGACTAGAGCCTTGCGGTAAATGCTATCTGCACTTAAGTACTTTTGTATACGGCTGAGTTATTGAAATTAAAAGAAGACTAGCTCAGGTAAATACTCTCGACTTATTTTCCCTATACGGGCTTGGGATACGGTAAACTATTACCGCTTGGTCAGAAATGGGATCAATCGAATGCCGGATTGTGGCTAGTAAATCCGCATATTCTGTTTTAATCAGTTTTGTTTGATAACTTAAACATCGGGGGTTAAATTACAGTGTCCTGGATATCCTCGGCTCATTAGATTAGTTAATGGCCACAACCTTAGCGCGGGGTGTAGGCATACACCTGACAGACGCTCAAATGTAAATTACCCAAGACGTTGGGGATAACTTCTCTGTGAGTTCTAAGTGGTGTGTATTTAGTCATGTCTCGGTCTCTGTACTGGGCCCTGTATGTATGGACAAACATGTGAATCTGTTAACAAGGTTACAAAGTAACTTTCCCAAGTTATAAAGATTTTGTGCCCTGTGCACTTAAAATCATTTTAAAATATTTTCAAAATGAGTCAGTTGGGTGTATTTACCAACGAAAGCTGACGTATCGTCCAAAGACTAAATTGTAGGTATAATACGAAATAAGCCGGAAGCTGCTCGGTAGTGATTAAGAGGATCTTGCAAATCCTTAGATTTGCCCTAAAGTCTGTTTTATATTCTTTCTTTGTACATTTTATAATCCGCTTGTGGATCTTCTATTACGAGACTATATATTATTTTGTATTTCCGAACATTTGGTTTGTAATAGTAATTTTATTCCAAGACTTCCGTTGTGCTGTGTTTAATTGACTATGATGTTATCAACTCACCTCACAATACTCCCCACCCGGGCCCACCAGTGAATGGATTTGGGTTGGAAATCCGGGGTGTGACAAGTATACTCACCGACATTATTTATGTTGACGGATATTTTATACATGTTGCAGGCAAGGTTTGATGATGCTATCACAAGCTTAGGGTGGATTTTAGATACTCACCTAATTTATTTATTCATTTTGATGTTTGTAGTTATAAAATTCCCGATTTTTGTATTTCTTTTTTGAACAATGTAATGTGTTGTTTGATTATATGATAATGAAATTTTGAATCTTAATATATATTGCAAATTAGTGTTATGAAGTCTTTAAGCAATCTATTACGTCTCACCTTGATGTTTTCGGCATCAGTTGGGGTATGAAAAATGGTCTCTGATGAGCCATAAGTTATCTTTATCGACACAACAAACAAACATCAGAAAGACTAACAACAACTATAAAACCACAAAACTTCTCCAATGAATATTACCGTTACACTTTCACAGATCCTTAAAACGAACAACCAAACAATAGATTGTTTAAGCAATAGACGGTCGCAGTTTAAGTTACCAAACTAGGCCTAATGCCACATCACATACTGTTTTGATCCACTAAGGCTAAGCAACTTGTACATCAACCAACAACAATAGAACCCAAATTATCATAATCAACATCAAAACAACCATAAAAACAAAGCTAATAAGCAATAGACGGCAACAACATAAGTTACCAAGCCAAGTCCAAAGCAACATAATAGCTATTGGTCTCCGATGAGCCATAGGTCATCTTCACCGACCCCACAAACAAACGTCACAAAGATAAACAAAACCTATAAAACTACAAAAGATATCCGATGAACATTAACATACACCTTCACAAACCCTTAAAAACTCAAAAGGTCTCATCCAAATATCCAAAAACATTTTCAAACCAAAATAAAGGTTAAACAACAGTATCAGATGTTCGATAATGACTAATGAGACCCCGATTACCATAAAGCACATGCACCAACAAATCCTTCATGTAGACGCAAAACCCAAACCAAAAAATTCCAAAATCAAACAACGACTCGTCTTCAACGACGGAAAGAACACCCCCAAAAAAGGGCATGAAACAACAAATCATTCAAACCAACACAAACCCCCAATATTAAACAACAAAACCTCCTTAGTGTAATCAGTCATTTTTAACTACAGCAAAACACGTAAAAATCCGAAACGAAGACAACAACAAGAATCTACCTGTAAACAACGCAAAGGCAAACGATCGAAATAAATCCAGCCATCACAGGCAGTGGACATAAAAGAGGCGGTGGGATTTGGTCGGTCGTAGAAAGAGAAACTGGAAACTTCAAAGTGAAGTCAAACCAGATAAAAACATACACTTAAATACCCACCAAAGAAAAAACTTCCAAAGCCAAAGTACAAACATCAAATGCACATGAAACCAATAAGGCGTGAGGTAAACCGAGAACAACACAAGTATGTTGCAAATTGACAATATAATAAATTTTAATCTACCAGCTTTTAAACTTTGTGTTGATGGTGTTTTTAAAGATCGAGATACAATTATATTAGATGCATGTTGATTTACACGCATATGTCACGTCATTAGGGGAAGGGAAGCTACTTCTTCATTAGAGTGGAATTGTCTTTGGTATGGAAAGTGAAAGTTACGAGTGTTGTAAGTCAAATTAATAGTATGGATTCTTATCGGTCGATAGATTATAGTTTAGATTATTATTAGGGGATACTTCACATAATACTAACCAATTTTCTTAAGTGTCTTATTAGGTTTCCTTGAATTATTATTTATTAAGTGAAACAAATATGCATCCTAGTTAGTACCTTAGTTCTTATTTCTTTGTTTTTCTATAAGTTAACGAAGTATGAGACAATTTTGATGGAAAAAAATCACTAAATATCAACCAAGTTTTACTTTCATTTAAAATAAATTTTGAGAAAAGTAATAACTAAAAATCACTAAATAATAATAAAGATTCATAAATGTTTCATCTAAATCACTTAATTTTATAAAAATCATTAAGAAGTTATTTCACTTGAACAACTAATGAATGTTAAATGACTTTATAAGAAAATAAAAAAAACTTCAAATTGTTGTGAAACAACGGTCTATTAGCAACTAATATATATGTATAAACATGAGAGCTAGACTATGAAATCATGTAGAGAATAGAACATGGAGAATTCTTATTCATTGATCTAACATCATATACAAATGCCATTATATATTGGCACTCACATTAGTACAATAGTAAATAAGAGAAAGGGGTTATACATGTGGAAAGTCACTACATAATGGATGCATTCACAGATAGGGGTTATACATGTGGAAAGTCACTACATAATGGATACATTCATAACACTCCCCCTTGACTATCCACATGATGGAATACTATTATTTAATACGCTTAATGATGTTGCCTCATTAAAAACCTTGCTAGGAAAACCCAATGGGACAAAACCTCAGCTAAGGGAAAAAGAGTGCAACGTGTATTGTCTCCCCCTCAATATAATATGTATCATTTCAAGTGAAAAGTGCCAATCTTCTATGAAAGTTGTTGAAAAACTTTTGTAGTGAGTGATTTGCCGCTTGATGTGCAATCTATTAATGAACTTGATGTATGATCTTCATGTAAAACTTTAATTACCTCCTCTTGTAAGTAGATACCATAAGATCCATGAATGTGTTTTGTTATAATCCCTGCATTTACAAAACTAACCAAACTTGTTGATGGGTTAGTAAATATGAACCCAGACCTTTCGTACCTTAAGGGTATAGAAAATAAATGTTTTACTCATTACACGATCTCCTTGTCGTACACGAGTTAAATCTTGCCAATGAATTTAATGGTATATGTTCGTGTATAGCTAGCAAGATATATTAATACAATTTGTATTGCATTATGGTACTTCATGACCAAGGATCTTTGCTTCTTTGATAAAGTCATTTTTATCTATATTAAATATTTGAACATCATTACATGTACTTACACCAAAAGCTTTGTCCATATGAAAATGTCCAACATTTCTAGATGTATTATGATTGATGGATTATAATATAAACGTATGTCCTATGTATCGAGCCATAAATTTGCAATATTGTATTTCATTTGCAAATTCTTGCTTAAATGTTTGAGCTCTTTTTTTCTCTTCAGGAGATTCAATGACATCATCAACATATATTGCAATACTTGTAAACCTCATATCGTTCTTTTAATGAAAACAAATGGACCAATTTCACCATATGTATTTCTCGTTTTCGAGCTCACTGGTGAGTCAATTATATCATATTTGACTCGACTATTTTAGTCCACATATTTTGTCAACTTCATATAGTATGTTCTTGAGGTTTTGACATCAATGCTTCTAGCATTATCACTCCATGAGGGAATTCGTTCCATTTTATCCATATATGCATGTGCTTTCACTCTTCAGGAGTTTTGCTATATAAATTTGCCCATTTAACACATAAATATCTATATCATGTAAAAGTGTCATGAACACTTGCTTTTATCTCCAAAATCCATATTGTACCATGCGTGTACACTATTTATTGAGATATCACAATCATTGGGTACAAGTTTTCAATGTATGTTTATTGGTACACAAGAATTGCATCGTTAAGATGTTTTGATTCACCTTTAAAGAGCTCAATTGCTTTAAGAAACTCATCAGGAGTTCAATCGTATTCAAAAATGAATCTGTATACAACGATCATATTGTTCTCGAGAACTTACTTCACATGAAATACATAATTTAAATCCTTCAAGGACTTGCATGTAAACTTTAGTATCTAAATGATACATAACATTTATAAGACGCATATCAATTCTCTCTTTATATTACGAGACTAATTAAATACTGGAAAGCTATTGCATCCACCACTGGAGAATACGTCTCCTCATAATTAATCATAGGTCTTTGTGAAATCCTGGTGCCATCAATTGTTGATCCACATAAAAGACATAATTATATTAAATATATTTTACAACTTTTTTTATGGACTACTGGCCCGTAAGCTTTCCATTTCAATAGAGAATTCAACTCTGCCTCATTTGTGTCGTTCCATTTTGGCCAATCAATTCTTTGTATTTATTCATAGGCAGATTTTAAATCTTGATCCTCATCATTTCATCTTTTCAAGCGCTGTATATACAAAAGTATAACGACGTCGATTTTGTTTCGATTCCATACACTTCTAGACATGATATAATTTACTAAGAGCTCTTTATAAGTACCTGAAGTTCTTTCAGAACCATCATGTCTAATGTCTTTTCAAGAAACCCTTTTTTTTACTATAACCTCGACTTGACCATCTTCTTCATTACTTGCTCCAATTTTTCGAGGAATTTTTTATTTTCTTGGAATCGACTAGTCTACCACGCTTCAGGCGTGCAATAGACTCATTTATATATGGTTTGCCCTACTAGGACAATTAACTTAATTGGAGCATTAGCAGTTGACTACGTGACTTACTTAGTCACTGTATTTAGGTCAGTTAACATGTGTGGTGATTGATTCTTTAATCTATGTAACGAATTATCTTTTGAACTTCTTGTTCACACAATTTCGTTTGAGGATCAATGATAATTCATGCATACCCATTCCTTTTTCAATTGCCATTAATCTCCCCCTAATGTTGAAAATGTTAATTTACTTAGAGTAAGATTTAACGAGCTATAAATAAATCTCTCGTTAATTGCTCTAAGTATGTAATCATAAATAGTATTTTCATCCAACATATATTCCCAAACATTATTTGAGTTTCAATCTTTATGCGTTGTGGTGGATCAATTCCAATGTATACTGCACAATAAAAAGTTTGATGGGAAATATTTGGTTACTGACCAAAACCAACTATAACGGGGAGAAACTATTACAACATGTTGGCTTGATGTGAAATAATATTACTGCATGTAAAATCACATGTGCTCAAGTATGAACTTTTGCTCTCTTGATTATTGGCTTTGCAATCAATTTGTAGACATTTGATCATCGTCTTCAACAAAAGCAATTTGTGTCTTAAGCATTTAGAAAGTTCAATACTTATTCCAATAATCATTAGTAACATGGATACTAAATTCAATGTTATAACCATCATAAATATGATAATATGGAATAATATGCTTGCTATCTCATTAGCTAAGCTACATACAACTTCAAGTTGTAAATTTGATGACCATTTAGACGATGCATCAATTTAAAAACACTAAATGGTATCATGTTTGGATATACACATCCTTCATTCATTCCATAATATTTTAGGGATTTATACCATTAACTGGCAAATAAATAATTTCCCTTAAGAGCAAACATAATATGCTATCAATTAGAAGAATCTTCAAGTTCTTCATTATATTTCACATCATCATTGACTCGGTGTGGTCTAACCGGTCATACCAATAAAGTAAATAATCATGACCCATAAACTTATGGTTTATGATATTGTATATGTATTACTTGCACGTACGTAATACAAAACATAAGATATGAAAGAATGTATTATAACTTCAAAGTTCAAACCATCGTGTTATGTAATCACTAGTTTACCACTTTTGGTGGTCGATCTCATCATGACTATCATTATAATACTGATGTTCGATCTCATTATTAGCTTGACTATCTTATAATTTCTTATAGTTTGATCTCTTATTAACATGATGATTGTTGCACTTCTAATGGTCAATCTCATTATTAATATGATCATCATTACAATTTTCTCAATGATGTCAATGATTACAATGATCAATATATATTCACTTCATGAATCAGAGTAAAACCATACAATTTTTATGGTTTTCCATTATTTTCTCGAACATATAGATATACAGTCGTTTCAAACCGTTTATACCCTTTAAATGATATTGTTACTTCAGGAGTATATTTGAGGTTTGACAAACAAAATTTGTTTTATCCGATTTCCCTTATAAATAAACTTCTCTTCGTATAACGTCAATTGAGAAGTAATTATATGTCTGAGTCATATAATATTTCTTTTATATTTAATAATGAAATACAAGGAGTATGACATTTTGGGTGTCAAATCGAAGCATATTTCTACTTTTTCATGAGAATGACAATAAACCACAACTTTGGTTTAGTCGTTCTATTCGGTATTATCGATGCAAAGAAGTGATAGCATATAGAATACAAGGTATAGATAGCAACAAATCATACAATACATGACCTTATAGCATGTCATCATATAAAAACAACTTATGATGGGCCTTATAAAATAAGAAACCTTTTTATCACTAATAAGCAAACGCATATAATTTATGTAATAACTTATTATGGTATAACAAACATAATATCTTATATATTTTGAACACTTACTTTAACTCTTAAACATATATCTCTTTCAAGTTCTCAGATCATTTATTACTTGTATTTGAAAATTTTATTTGAAAACTGTAATACTGATGAATTACATAACATACTCATTTTTTTTCTTCTCAAATATTGATATTTAAACAACTGATGACATCATATAAGCAATCTATACATTATACATATGAAGCAATAGCAATAGTCACTATTTTATACCAGCAATAGCAATAGTTAATATGCAAATAAATTGTTAAACATTATGACATGGCATAATGAATGCATGAGAGATACCGACATCGCTAGAAAATGTTTCTCTAAAAACAACTAATGATATCTAGCAATATTATTCTATTATATGAATTTCTTATATGCAAAATTTGTTATAGCATTAACCTTAGTATAAATACCAAATGATATTTGTATAATCATGTTATAACAACAACAACAACAACAACAACAATAATAATAATAATATATTGCATTATAAGTTGTATAGTTTATTTAAAACTAAATCAATTGATGTTTATAAACATAATCATTTATATCTAATTATGTAAAAGTCTTTTGGCATGCTATGTATTAACAATGACGAATGAAAACAATTAATTACAGAATTCATATCCATTTAAATTATAAACTATACAAAATGAAAATCTAGTACATACATCATGTATATATTACCACCAATACAAGCATATATACCTGATACAATTGCATTGTTTAGTCTATAGTATTGAGTTCCATACTTTGTAATATTGAATATTGAATTTAATTATTTTTCATGGATTCTAAAAGCACATATAATATTCTCTAGATTGCAAATTAACTTCCTTAAATCAAAATAATTCAACAATTTTATTTATAACTTAACAAGGTTAATAAAGAAGCATAAATATATGATTATGGTGGCTCAAAGAATATGTAGATGAGCATCACTAGATTCTAAGAGTCCTAAACAACATATATTAAATTAACTAATTAAATGATAATCCAGCCAATTTAGAAGAATAGAAGGGATCATTTGTAAAAGAGAAAAATAAAATAAATATTCGTAATATCGTCGTCGTCAACGAAAACTATAGTTATTCAATTATTAATGAGTATTAGAAAAAAGATGAATTAGTCAATTGTAACGTCATAATTTATGATGTAACATCTAATCCTTATGAATACCAACATGCTAATATATATAATAACTTCTAAAAGCAAATGGAAAATATATAGATAAGAGTTCAATCATGAGACTACATTCTAGAATTTATAGTAATGATCAGTTTAAGTTTATATATGTATATTAATAAGTGTCACAAGTAAGATTGATGTATCATCATCAAATATAATATGAATAATCATACGAAGAATCATACCTTTATTAGTAGAGATAGCAGCATAATTATTGGGTTGCTTTCTCAACGTGCGAGATTGAGTTAGGTTGGAAAATAATGCCCATCAAAGGCAAGGAAAAAGGAATACCAAGGGTGGCAAAACACATAGAGCTCGTTCGTGATGATACGTGTTGTGAAACAACGGTCTATTAGCAACTAATATATATGTATAAACATGAGAGCTAGACTATGAAATCATGTAGAGAATAGAACATGGAGAATTCTTATTCATTGATCTAATATCATATCCAAATGCCATTATATATAGGCACTCACATTAGTACAATAGTAAATAAGAGAAAATGATTATACATGTGGAAAGTTACTACATAATGGATGCATGTGAAAAGTTACTACATAATAAATACATTCTTTAACACAAATGAATTTTATGAAACTAATAATACTTATGAACGTGATTACTATTGTGTAAAATTTTCCTTATTAAACTATTTTTTTCTGAAATTATCATTGTTTTTCTTATATTGTAAACATGATTTTAAATAATTTCTTACTCATAAACTTTTGAAAATCTCTTTTCAATTACTTTTTTGTTTTATTTTATCAAAATTATTATAATAAAAAATTCATGTGAATTATAGATAATTACATATTTCATCTCACATAAAAAATTGATATAGTATTTAGTAAACATGAATGAAAGACAAATTGAAATGAAGATATGAAAATAAAGTGTTTGATTGGTTAATAAAATTAAATCACTTATTATACAAGGATTTCCATTCTCTTTAAACACTCACCACTGCCACGATCACCATCCACCATCACCACCACCACCACCACTCACCACTTGGGAAAGATAGCCGATGGTGCCGATCACGACATCGGGCATCAACGTGGTGTTCTTGATGTGAGCGGAAAATCATTTTTTTTGATCGTTAATCCGATGTTGCGGGTTTGGATTCTGACCAAGTTAATAGTAAAGATGAAAGACCCAACAAAGATGGAAGATAACGAGAGAAATCGATCGATTGATATTTCTTCTCCAAATCGCCGACGTGGTCTTGTTCGTGAATAGATTTGGAAGCTTGGAGACCAATAGCGGCAGACAGTCATGATTGTTAACGACGTCGACCAATTCTGAAGGATTGGAGATTTAGGGTTCAGACGGGATCTACTCGACGATGTAGGTAAGATTCCACTAGTGTTTTCAACATTTGCAGCGAGTTTAAGTCTTCTTTCTGGTTGCACTATATGGTTTGTGATTGTGGTTTGTAGGTGCTACTAAAAAACTCAAGTTTTGAAAACAAGATGGTGATTTTGCCTGGAAAATTAAATGGTGAAGATGAAGATGAGACCACTACGATGATGGTGGTTTCCGGCGGTAGTTATCGTTTGTTTGATAAAATGGGGGGGGGGGGGGGGGGGGGGGGGTGTCGGGTTTGGTATATTACATATTATTTTTCTTATTTTAATGTATAAGGATAATTTGGTATTTCAAAAAGAAATAATAAAAAAGAGTGGATGGAGTTAATGGACTTAATAGTAATTGATATGAAAATTAAATCTTAAACTAAGAAAAGTAAAACAAAATGTTTGGACTGAAATGCATATTTGTGTCAAACCTAAAATGAGAGGTTACTAAAAAAATATAATACAAAACTTGGAGAGATAAAATGAAAATAGGAAATATATTATCTATCATCATCATTTATCATGACACGAATAATATCAAAACCAATTGTTAAAAGGTTTTTTATCTAGCGGTACGAAGATGTTAGATAAGACTTTGTATTTATAAAAAGTGTGTAATTCTTGGGATGGATAAATAATTAAATATGTGTACTTTAGGGAGATTAGAGTGGATGAAGAGACGCCAAGTCAATCTGAAGAGGTTAACTTGAGGGTTTGGTCTCATTTACAAAGGTTAATACTCTTTCCTTGTCAGTTGGATGCTTTAAATCTGGTCCTGTAAAACAAACATAACACCGTAAAGCTCGTTATTTTTCTTACATCATGTTAGTTTGTAGGGTAAACGAGATGGGTAGACGAGAGGTAGTTATTTTTCTTACCTCATGTTAGTTTGTATTTTTCTTATACGAGAGGGAGAGTTATATTTTACTTACATCATTACATCATATTTGTTTTTTTATAGGAGAGGGAGCTATATTTTTCTTGATCATATTTGTTTTTTTTATGAAAATAATAATGAATGAATTGAAAAATAATGGTTGGTACTATGTATTTTGGAACAGCATATAGCATATGCATTTTTGTAAGAATCATTTTCTTATTTTTTATTGTTCTTTATTTATTTATGTTTCTATCTTTTATTTTCAAATTTATTATCTAACTTATAAAAAATACTACAAATAATGTCACATGACATTCTCTTTTTCAACCTTATAAATTTTTTTATATTTGCTTAATAAATTTCTTTTAACATTAATATTAATAACTAATATATAGATATCATTTACTTTTATTTTTATCTTTACTAAGATTAATAAATAACTTCAATTTTGCAATTTAGACCCCTTGTTTCTTTTTTACTTTTAACCCAAAGTTTTTCATCTTTTACAATTTAATCTCAACTGTTTTTTATTTCCAATTTTGGTCCACCATGCTTTTCATCTATCCCAAGTTTTTCGTTTCGGTCTAAATTTTGTGAGTTAACGCACCGCAACTTGCGTGTGAGGTTCAACATTTTTTCGTATATTTTTCCCCGTTTGTCTGGCTCGTCACAACGCATCCATTTTTCTCCGTTTGAAAAGTTCGTCCAACGCGTGGGTCCTGGATTGACTTAGTTATTTTTTCTATATTTTACGTTTCGGTATAATTTCTCGATAACGAGCGCGCGTGATTCAAAGACTTTACGTCTGCTTTTCGCTCGGCGTTATTTATTTTTTGTTTTTATTTTTTTACAAGCTTTTTTGGTCGCTGACAAGTGACAATGATATGGCATTGATACTACTTAACATAGTTTTACGTCAACCGCTGCAATGTAGGGGCTTAATACTAGCATATAAATATATTAATATTAATATTTAAAGTTTAAATCAAATTGAAATAATTTAGTTTTGGAGGATTATGAGAAAATAGACGACACCGCGTAGAAAAGGTGGATGTGGTATACAGGGAAGTCTGGGAAATCAGTTTTTTTTTAAATTTTTGAACGAATAATAAAAGCACAGCTATTTGGGTAAACCTAATGAAAAATGTTACCCATGTCTGAGAACACAAACAATGCCAAGAACCTGGTTCACCATAATTTCAGAGAAAACTTTCGCTAAAAAGTCCACTGTAATAAAACCCTGACTCAACATAAATACTTTTATATTAGAGTTAAATGCTTGGTTGGTCCCTGTGGTTTGCAAATCTTGCAGACTTGGTCCCAGTGGTTCACTAATTACACACTTGGTCCCAGTAGTTTCAAATTTTGCACTCGGGTGGTCCTTACCACTAACCTTTGTTAGATTTCTCAGTTAAGTATATGCAAAATTACTATTATACCCCTCGTCTTCTTCATCCTTTCTCTGCTACCACCTGCAACTACTCTGCTACCACCACCCTCACCCTCGCCGCCTTTCACCGCCATACCACTCAGCCATACCCTCGCCGCCTTTCACCGCCATCTTCCTTCCAAGACCCAAAGTTACCGGCTGTAAATGCCGACATCCGTGGAATTCCGATCACCCCTTCCGGTTAGCCACCTCCGCTCATCTCCAACCCCCTTCATTAAACAATTACTGATTTTACAGATCTGGACGATTTCCAATTATAATTTTGTTAGACCGATTTGAGGTTGAATCGTTTATCACCACCATCGATCGCCTGTGAATTTGTTCTCACCACCACACATTGCCGTTAATCTGTTACAACAAATCTTCCTCTTCATCTTTTGCACTAAGCCCCTCCATTTATGCCCTCACAACTCCTTCATCTTCTTCGTTACCCGGAAACCTGCAACTCCTTCATGTTGAGCTTGATTCGAGTAGATCTGAACTGAAGAAGATGAACTGAAAATGATACATATTGTTCATTCGTACGGATCATTTCGGTTGATTTTTGATCAGTTTTGGAGAAATTTTGGATCCGTTTTGGTGTGTTGATTGATGATTTCAAACTGTTTCAGTGAAATTTCAAAGAGTTTTGGTTCGAGTTTTTGAGTTTCGATCTTTGTTACATTGATTTTGCAGAAAAAGGAAACACAGCCGAAAAACCTGCAACTTGCCGGAGCGCCGGAGCACCGGAGAAGACGACTGAAGCCGCCGAGAAACCTGCAACTTGCCGGAGTGCCGGAGAAGACGACTGAAGCCGCCGAGAATACCGCCTCAACACCCATTCGGTTTCGGTTGTACCTCCTTCTTCTAACCTTTCCGGTGATTGTTGCAGTGGTGGTGGTCAGTTGACGGTGGAGGTGGTGGTGGGTTTAAGGTGGATGTGGAGGTTGCAGGTTTGTGAAGGAGGGTAATATAGTAATTTTGCATATACTTAACTGAGAAATCTAACAAAGGTTAATGGTAAGGACCACCCGAGTGCAAAATTTGAAACTACTGGGATCAAGTGTGTAATTAGTGAACCACTGGGATCAAGTCTGCAAGATTTGCAAACCACAGGGACCAACCAAGTATTTAACTCTTTATATTATTTGAGACTCGAATCATAACTTCAATTTGAAAAGTTTATGGAGCCCAGCCGGCAAAAGAACGAATTGTGATCCTCCACCTCATGTTGAAAGTGAACCATGGTTAAACACGGGTACCACCATGCAATGCGTTGGGGTTCTGTTACCTGCGCATCTATTCCTCTTTTTTTCTTAAAAATAAGTAATTTTATTGGCTGGAGATGGATGTCGTGCTAAGATCTAATGATGTATCGGTCTGCGTTACTCACCAGGTTCATTCTATTTATGATCTATAATTCTTTAATATGAAAACAATAAAGACTACAAATACGATGCATAATGTACATGGATTTTCAGTTTCGTTTATGCATTTTATATCTTTTTTAATAACATGACTAATACTATAATTATTTTACTATTAATTGAATTAATTAAATAATAATTTAACAAGTGACGTCTTTTGTGCATTTATAATACTTGTATGAATAAAGTTTCTTATTTTCTAATATATTGGTTTCGTGTGATATCACACGCGGATGCTAGATATAATCTACTAATCGGAATAAAGATTTCCTTTTTTTTTTGAACAGCGAATTTTGCAACTTTAGGTTGCATCCCGCATTGAGAGACTCACCACCCTACTTCGACTAGTTATGTTGTTTTAATCGAGCCTATACTGGCTTTGTAGTTTTGGCTCGGTGTTCACATGGAAAACCACACAGATACTTACGCGGGTGGTTAAAAGGGAGTGACCCCACCTATGTGTAAAACCTGCTGGTTCCAAGACTTGAACAGGCGACCAAAGAAGCCTTATCATTGCATAAGTGTCCGCTGGACCAAGGGCCAGAAGACATATACAGGTTTACTTAATCCATGCCTCTGGCCTATTCGATGCTCCTCACTTCTTTTTCTTCTTCATTGCATGTGACAACCCACATGATATTATGAATGGGATTTTTTTCCGAATACCGATACCAACTGTTTTCAACGATTTCAATTTTAGTGTCCTTCAATTTTGATATTTTCAACAATACCGACCGACCATAATCGGCATGGTACTAATGTAGAGATTAGCTCATATATAACGACTTCGTTTCTTGGCTCACGTCACCTCACCCTTTAAAGTAGAAGCATTCCCCCTTTTCGAACTATGCTTTCCCCTATTGTTGCCTCTCCCATCTCTGTCACATTTTTGGCAAGGTATAGGCTATTTCGACCACCCTAAACTAACACCGAAAAACAAAACCAACACCGGTGGCAGACCCATTTTTTTCCAATGGGTTTGGAAAAATTTAGCGTCAGTTCTATCGCTAAATATAACTAAAAATCAGTCTGGTTCATGTCATGTCACATAATAAAGATAAAAGCAAATTCAAATTCATAATAAAAGTTTGCCAATTTGCCAATTGTTATAACAAATGGTTATAATATTAATATCATATCTCTAGTTGTTTTCGGTGGGTTTTCGTTTTTAAGACCTGGTCATTACTTCATGTAGAGAAACAATCTTAAGTGACTCTTTTTTAATATAACAAATACAATTATTGCTTATTTTTTTAAAGTCGACGATGAGAAACGGTTAATCATACATTGCTTTTTAAAATTTTTATTAGGTTACTTTTTAGTTGTTAAATGACTGGGGTTAAATGTTTATTGGAGTTAGAAGTTAAATGATTGTTTGGTTCAAATGTTAACTAGTTTAATTTAAAATGGATTTAGTTGTTTATAGAAAACGGACTTAGTTTTTTATACAAGGACAATTGCATATTTTCTTTTAAAAAAGTTTTTTAATTGCATATTTACTCGGCTTCAAATTGCATATTTCCCCTGAATTGACAAAATTGATCTATAAACCTAAAAAATACTTATTACTGCAGGTTCCAGGTTCACCTTCATGCATGTTGGTTGAATGATGATGTATGGTAGGTGTTTGATGTAATGGTTGTAAGAGACTCGAGTGGAAGCTACAACTGTGTGGTATGTGGTTATGTGAAAACAATTAAAGTCAGTGATATGGATGGAGGATGCATAAGTTTTGCTTCGTATTTACATGTGTTGCTATTCAATGACTAGGCAAAACAACATTTGCACGAGCTGTGATGTTTCAGAGTAATTCAACTTCATGATCTAATTTGAATAATAATTAGTAAAAATGCTAGAAATGAGTGAAAGTTAATTCGATAGCTAGATGTCAAAAAAAGGGATTTATAAAAATATAAATAAAAAATTGGGTAAATATGTCTTTTTTAAAGTTTTAGTAACTCTAAGGGTAAAATAGTCATTATATAAATTATATTATAATTATTATAATAAACTAAAGTGGGTAAATTTGCAATATTTGCTAATAAGAAAGGGAAAATATGCAATTTTAATTTATGGTTGGGTAAATATGCAATTAAGAAGATTTTTAAGGGGAAATATGCAATCTTCCCTTTTATATATGTTAATTAGTTTATGATGAGCTTATATAATTATATTTGTATAATTTTATAATATTATACAGATTTTTCTTAAGGGTCAGCATCAAAATTTCATGGGGGCCGTTGTCAAAATTTATTTGGGTTGCTCGGGAGAGGAATTAGGTAAGAAGCAAGGATCGAGTGGACATCGTAAGCTAAGCAGCAAAGAGCAAGAAGAGGTTTAGGAATAAGTAAGAAAACAACAAATCCTTACTCCAAGAGAGGGAGAGATAGTTTATGATCGAAGACTACGAACTTTAAGAATGGTGTGCAAGATGAATTCATTGATGGAATGTCAAGGTCAAATCGTGAAAGCAAAGTGAGTCTTAAGTCTATGCGACTAATGGTAGCTCCACCATTTCATGCACTTCTCTTCGGCTCGTTAAGAGCAGGATCTAGGGTAAGCCTATTAGTACCTGTCTTTATGGGCAATTTTCAAACCCTCTTTAAAATATTAATAACTCTAGGGTTAAGCCCTCGTCTATACTTTAGGCAAATTAGGCCTATTGATGGGGCTTGGGGTTTTTACGAAGGATCTCATTACAGAAGCCGAAGTCTTACAAGTAGTAGTGAGTCCTCTTCGCATGATGTTGTCCAAAATTACATAGACACGATACAATGTCTCACTCTCATAGGTGATCCTTGAGTTCATTTACTTTTGGTTTCATATGGTATCCATATATAAAAAAAAACTTTCATGGGTTGTGGTTGCTTCCGCCCCAACGCACATGGATTCGCCTATGACCGATACACATGTTCACCATCTCCATCTTGTAGGCATTTCCCCACCACTTCTTGACCACCTTAAGCATCCCTACACCACATAAAACCAACTGATCGGAATGTCGCGCCCCGATCGAAGATAAAATTTATAGTCCCAAATTACCCTTAACAATGTGTTAGTGGTAGTAAGGGGTCGAACCACGAATAGTTTGTGGTTTGCGTATGGACAACATTGATTTTAACGAACTTTCACGATTTATGAAGCTTGCTACGGTTAATTTGAATATTTGTTGGTTGAAAAGGTGTCACACCTTGGCTTTCCACAGGTAATCCCGACACCGGTGGGCCTGGGTGGGGAATATCGTGACGTAAGTTGATAACATCATAGACAATTAAACACAACACAGCGGAAGTCTTGGATTTAAAATACTATTACAAACCAAATGTTCAAAGTACCAAAATAATATACATACGGCTCGTAATAGAAGATCCATAAGCGGATCATAAATTGTACAAAGGAAAGAATGTAAAACAGACTTTGTGCAGATCTAGGATTTTGCAATATCCTCTTATCACTACCGAGCACTTCCAGGCTATTTTTGTATTGTACATGCAAACTTAGTCTTTTGAAAATATGTCAGCTTTCGCTGGTAAATACACCTAACTGACTCATTTTGAGAACATTTAAATAAAATGTTTTGCGTGCATATAAGCACAAAATCTTTTATAACTTGGGAAAGTTGATGTTCAACCTTGTTAACAGATTCACATGTTTGTCCATACATACAGGGCCCAGACAAAAACCGAGACATGATTAACGTACACACCACTTATGAACTCACGAAGAAATTATCCCCAGCTAGTGTGGGTAAATGCATTTGAGCGTCTGTCAGGTGTATGCCTACACCCCGCGCTAAGGTTGTGGCCACTATCTAATGTAATAAGCCGAGAATATCTAGGACACGGTAGTTAACCCCCGATGTTTAAGTTATCAAACAAAACTGATAAAACGGAATTTGCGGATTTACTAGCCACAATCTGGCATTCGATTGATCCATTTCCGACCAAGCGTAATAATTTACCGTATCCCAAGCCCGTAAAGGAAAATAAGTCGAGAGCATTTACCTAGCTAGTCTTGATTTAAAAATGCAATATTTAATATCTCAGTCGTATCCAAAATGAACTAAGTGCAGATATCATTTACCGGAAGACTCTAGTCTGGATTATGGCATAAGCTAACCAATTAAATACTAAGTTCTTATTTAAGTCATAGACTTAGACCGAGTAGTGTACTGGATAAGTACGTGTAACGTTCAGATTAAACGATGATCAGATAGAATGCAGTTTAATCCCAACAAGTACTTTGACTTGTGTAATATGGATAAACTATAAACATTCTGGATTTTGAGACTTAAATGACAAGGTTAAACCCGTTTGGTTAATTTCCGTAAACTAGTTACATATACTTAACCGTACGCATATCAACGATATTGGGTAACCGGATAAGTCATGGAAAAGTTCTATATGCCATTACACTTTAAATAAGTTGTAATATTAGTAGGATATCAACTTATATGCCCGTTAAGGTTTTAAAATGAAACTATGCCTCATAAGGGCATTTCGGTAGTTATATACCGTATAAAAAACTAATTAATATGTTATAACCATAAGTATTCTGGAAAAATAACTTATTTATGATATAGTATCAGTAGGATATTAACTATATGTGTAATTTATCTTTTATGACCAAACTATGCACCGAAATGGGCATTTTGGTCATTTTACGCATAGTTTTATAAATTATTTGGGATTCCGAGTTTGTATTATGTACCTACTATAAAAATTTTAATAAGTTTTAAAATCAGTAGGTAATAAGTCTTGGTTGGTAAATATGGTTTAAAACCATACTATGCGCCGAAACGACGCTTATGTCGTAAAATGACGATTTATGCGATGATTAATGAAAACTGATGTTAAGGTCAGGTTAACATGTCTTAGATATGTTATTTAAATATAACATATCAGTAGGTAAAAGATTTACTTTGAAAAGATGTGATTAAAACTATTTTATAAGCCACAAGGACTTTATCATCATTTATCGACATAATACAAGGACTTGTTCATAAACTCAGTTTATAATCTGGTTTGACATGCCAAATAATCCTACTTATAATATTAGATCAGTAGGAAACTCATTTTCAAGTTCATCATCATTTAAACCTCTTTTTATGCAAAAAGGGCATTTTAGTCAAAATGGCATAATTACGGAACTTGTGTATAAACTCAGATTCTGATTATAATCATGTAATATAATCTCATGGGGTTATGCTACATTATATTAGGATCATAATGCAACTTTAGATCAGTAGCTAACTAATCTAATCGGGTCAGAATCGAAAGTCAAAGCAGAAGTCAAACTTTGCGACTTTCGGTTGCGAACCGACCCTAGAACTGAAATTGACGAGCCGATTTCTTACATGTTCTAATAATTATTACCAACTTGTTTAAGTGTCAAAACAGGTTTCAACACATATAATGCTCAAATTATATCATTTCCGAAAAATGACATGTTTGACTTTTTAATATTTAAACTTTGACCCGTCAATTGGTCTAGCAAACGTGATCTTCAGAAGGTGCCCTCTATAGGGACTAACTCCTACCTTATTACGATTACTTAGCCATGTTCGTTTATGAACAATGGCTGGACCATAATGGTCTTAACTGGAAGTCAAGGTCTTTTCCGTAAAACGCTTGACTTTTGGCTATAAAAGACTATAAACGAAAATGCAAGAGGAAGGAACCTAGAATGCAATAGAACTAAGTTGGATGCTCCTTTTAGCTAGGAACTTCCATAGAAGGGAGTTAGAGTTGTGAATGAGAAAGGTGCAAGTTCAAATTGTGAACCTTGGCACCTATTTATAGTGGAGAGCTTGAAGGAGGTGATGCCAGGTGCTAAGGGGTGTAAGAGGAAGCTTACAAGTATCCTAAAACGTGGCATAGCTGTTTGGGAATCCATAGTTTCGAATACATTGGTTTTTGGCAATTGTGTGGAGGCCAAGGCAATTTTTTGCAGACACAGGCCGGCGCGAGAGGCTAATGCCTTGCCTCTCGCGCCTCGCGAGCGCCCCGTGTCAGTTTTCAAAGTTTGACACTTTTAGCCCCTCAACTTATAAAACCTCCTAAAACACCTTTTTAGCATATTTAGCCCTCCGTAGTCAATACTTGGCGTACCTGGGTTTATGCCCGGACATTCTCAAGCTCTCGGTTTGTTAAAAGGTCACTCAGAGGTATAAATTAACATGTTGACACTTTTAACCCTCCATTGTCCAACTTTTATATAATTATGGATTTGATCTCTCTCATCCAACAAATGGGACATATGAGAGTTAGGACTTTTTAAAGGATCACTCAGAGGCTCATTATAAGCATGTTGACTCCGATGTCACTCAGAGGCTGGGCATGTTGACACAACGGTCACTCAGAGGCCAAGTTTTAGCATGTTGACACCAATGGTCACTCAGAGGCTATGTATAACATGTTGACACATGGTCACTCAGAGCTATGTTATAAGCATGTTGACACTAACGGTCACTCAGAAGCTTGGTTTATGCATGTTGACATCAGAAGATCACTTAGAGACTTAGTTTGAGCATGTTGATGCTTTTAGTCCCTGTTAGTCTTTAATAGACTTAAAATAAAATTACAACACGTGTCGCTATATTATTGGACACGATTTTACAGGGTGTTACATCCTCACCCCCTTAAAAGAAATCTCGACCTCGAGCTTTTATTCAAAAAGATGGGGGGTACTTTTGTCGCATAGGGGACTCAACCTCCCATGTAAACTCGGGACCTCGAAGGGCATCCCATTTAACCTTTACTATAGGTATCAATTTCCTTCGGAGCTTCTTAAGCTGTCGATCCTCGATCGAAATTGGTTTCTCAACGAACCTCAGGTTTTTATCAATCTGCACATCTTTGTGTGACATTGCTAGCGACACATCAACTAGACATTTCTTAAGGTTACTGATGTGGAACACATCATGAATTCCACTTAGCTCCTCGGGTAGTCTAAGCTTATAAGCCACAGAACCGACACATTCGATTAGCTTGAATGGTCCAATATATCTCGAGCTATACTTGCCCTTCTTTCCGAAGCGCATCACACCCTTCAAGGGTGATACCTTCAATAATACTCTGTCCCCTATTTGGAACTTAAAAGGTTTTCGCCTCTTGTCTGCATAACTTTTCTGCCTATCACGGGTACTTTGAGATGGTCACGGATTTGTATAATCTTATCTGTGGTCTCCAGGACAATCTCCGGTCCTGATAGTTGGGCTTCCCCAACTTCTGCCCAGCATACAGGCGTTTGGCATTTTCTCCCATACAAGGCCTCGTAAGGAGCAGCCTTGATGCTTGTATGATAACTATTATTTAGGAGAATTCTATTAGGGGTAAGTGGTCATCCCAACTTCCACCTAAATCAATCACACATGCCCTAAGCATGTCTTCCAATGTCTGGATAGTACGCTCACTTTGACCATCAGTCTGTGGATGGTAAGCCTACTAAAATTTAATCTTGTGCCTAAAGATTGTTGGAAACTTTTCCAAAAATGAGATGTATATTTAGTATCTCTATCAGATACAATAGATACTGGCACACGATGTAGGGATACAATTTTGTCCACGTATAACTTAGCTAATTTGTTAGAATTATACGTTTCTTTGATTGGCAAGAAATGTGTTGACTTAGTCAGCCTATCCATCAATGACCCAAATCGTGCCATTACCACGTTTGGTCTTAGGTAACTTGGTAATCAAGTCCATGGTTACCATTTCCCATTTCCAAGTGGGAATTTCTAGCTGTTATAGAAGTTCTGACGGTTTCTGATGTTCGGCCTTAACTTGCGAACACGTCAGACACTTAGCTACATAGGTGGCTATGGATTTCTTCAAACCCATCCATCAATAATTCTTTTCAGATCCTGATACATCTTGTCACTGCCTGGGGGACTGAGTATCTTGTATTATGCGCTTCTTGGAGGATTAGATCTCTAAGTCCTCCAAAAATTGGAACCAGATTCTATCATTAAATCTAAGGATTCCATCCTTTCCAGGCGTTAACTGATCAACAGTTCCGCCTAATCCTTCTTTAGGAGCATTAGCCTCTAATAGAGCTTGCTTTTGCGCATCTCATAGCTTCTCACTTAAGCTATTTCTGAGCCAATGCTCTTGGCTTTAATCCTTATAGGCTTAACCCGTTCCTTGCGACTTAAGGCATCAGAACTACATTTGCGTTGCCCGGATGGTAGCAAATTTCGCAATCATAATCATTAAGTGTTTCCATCCAATGACGCTGTCGCATGTTCAATTCCTTCTGATTGAACATATGTTGGAGGCTCTTATGGTCAGTGTATATTATTGGCCATATAAGTAATGTCTCCATAACTTAAGTGCAAATACAATGGCACCCAATTCTAAGTCATGGGTGGTTTAATTCCTTTCGTGCACCTTTAATTGTCGTGATGCATAGGCAATCACTTTGCCTTTTTTGCATTAGCACACAACCCATGCAAGTGTGCGATGCATCACAGTAAACAACAAAGTCTTTAACACCCTTAGGTAGGGATAACACAGGAGCATTGCTCAACCTGTATTTTAAAACCTGAAAAGATTCTTGTTGTTTTGGACCCCAGTTAAATTTGACATTCTTATGGGTCAGGGTAGTTAAAGAAGTGGCTATCCTTGAAAAGTTTTTCAATGAACCTCCTATAGTAACCAGCCAATCCTAAGAAGCTACGAATTTCGATGGGGTTGTACTTCCCAATTCATCATGGCTTCTATTTTGGCGTGATCCACTCCATACTCACTTACGAATGTGTCCAAGAAATTGGACTTCTCTAAGCCAAAACTACACTTAGAGAACTTAGCATAAAGCTTCTCTTGCCTTAGCAGTTCTAAGATGCACCGAATATGTTTCTCGTGATCAACTTGATTACGAGAGTAGATAAGTAATACCTCAAGAAATTCGTAACTCCTCACCAAATGGTCAAAAAACCAAGTTAATACCCTTCCAAACTTGAATTTCAGCGACAGGGAATGGGAGGGGCGTTGCCGACGGCCATATGGGGCGTCGGCGACGACTTCTGCTTTGTGTACTTTTTCTCCGACGCTCTAATCCCTTGTCCCACGACCAATTTTCTCAGACCGGAATTTTTAGGAGGGGGCGTCGCCGACGGCATCTCTAAATTGTGATTTCCTGTTTTTCGTTTTACACTCCCGCTTGACCCGTTCTCCGCCCCGATGCTCCGAAAAGCTCCCGAATAGCTCCTTAAACTCCGTAAACCTGCAAAATACAAGTCCAATCAAAAGTAGGCTATTCGACACTAAAAGTTACGTAAAACATTAACTTAAGCTTAAAAAGAACATCAATTTCGACCACGCATCACATCCCCACAATTGTCTTTTGCTTGTCCTCAAGCAAATCTGTTTTTCACGTTCACAGTGGGTCGAATGAAGAACATATTTCTCATTCTTGAGACATAAGCTAAGGTCTAATGTCATACCCAGTTCATAACTTTCACCATTTTCGAAATATTTAACATTAACATGATTAACACATACAAATGGTTATCCAAGATTAACCCGCCCTTTAAACTCATAAATCATACACATCCCTCACAATGTTCTCTCCAATCGGTTTAAAAATTGGCTAATGAATAATGCATTAGCAGTTTGACATAATCACTCAAACCAATTAGAACATGTACCCGCATAGGCTTGCAACTCAATCATTCTCCACCACCGAACACAAATACTAAACACAAGTCAAAAGGTCTTGGATGGGTTGTAGCGGGGCTAGGCTAAAGGTATGGAATATGATATTTTTTTTAAAGTGGCTAAGGTGATGAAAACTCGATTTATATTACAAAAACGACTATTCTAACGTAACCAACTACGAATCAATAAATTAAGAGGCAAAAACTTTCGCCTTTTATTCAACAAACTATCAATACATATATTTTTCTTTTCTTTTCTTAATTATAATTTTTTTTACAACTACTCTACAACCAAGTTTTCATCACACGGGTTAAAAAAATAGAAGGCTCAATGGTCAAGGGCTAAATGGGTTGGTCAAACGAACGGTTTAGGCTTAAGATTGGCGAAATAAGGAGTTGATTTCGGGTAAGGATATGTAACTGGTGTAAAATGAAAAAGGTTTACCTAATGCCTTAATCATTCTTGTGTTCATATTCGGTCTATGGTCTCAAACGTATCCAAAGTTGCAAGTTCTACAATACGTGACTAATGGTCCACTCAACAAAAGAAATATATGCAAATATGATATGTAAAAGTGGCTCAAAGTCTCACGTATATAAAGGGCATGGTATTCGATATGTATAAGATGCAAGTTTCTTAGGCGGATTATTCCCAAATAACCACCCGCTAAATACCCATTATGCTATAAATTCGAACTTGACTATGACAAAAGACCATATGGGTTGTGTCATCCCTCATTGACTAAGTTACTTGTGCTTTTTAGACCGCTTCAAAGCAAAAACACTTTGAAAAGTTTTTGAAATTTTCCGCCATCCCCACACTTGAGGTCAACATTGTCCTCAATGTGTAGTATTTAAATGAATGAGTCAAAATTGAAAAATCCCCACACTTGAGGTCAACATTGTCCTCAATGTGTAGGAACAAAACTTTTTAAAACGCATAAGGGATGTGACACGGCTAACCCTCCCACAATTTTACCCCAACAATAAGATACAAAATTACATTCCACTTATTAAAAAAATTAAGAATCAAAGTTAAAGGAACCGTATGCACCTGGTTTTTTTTGCTCATTCCTCGTGTTCTCTTCATTGTTTAACAAAAACGATCGTCTCGCGAACATGATGTACCTATAAATCTCAACCCTTGTGTAGAAGCATGCTTCTCACAACCATTAAATTACCTAGTTCTACCATTTTTATAAAAGAAATACCAAGTCATTCGTTATTTCATTTTGATTTTTTGTGGAAAAAAAATTTACAACAATAATAAACTTAACTCACTTTCGTAGGAATCACGGTTGCATTTAGCGCATGCAACAAGCCCTTTTAAACCTTCCGATAACTTGGGAGGACGAGTAGATCTCGTGAGGGTTCTCTAGGGAACACACCCACAAAGTTCATTTAACTACTAACAATAAATGAAAAACAAGAAGAAAAATTACACAAAACTATACAACAACAAAAGAGAACATACCGGTTATCATCGCTGGTATCGCTCATTAGGGTCGATCGGTGGATACGGCTAGTATGGGCATCTCATGAGAGCCGAAATCATGTCATGGAAATCATCTAGTGGCCCTCTTTCGCCTTCAGCCGGCGCTTGAAACTGCGGTGGGATAACACTGGAACCAACTGCTTTGGGCCAATGCGGAGATGGATCAGAAGGCCCGGATGGAACAGGAAGGTTTTCGTAGGAAGTCTAAGGCGTGTGTTCTTGATATGGACGTCCCGCTTCCCAATCTCTATGGTGGCGCTCTTGGTCTTGCAAGTGTTTGGCGTTATTAACCGCCATCTGTTGAGCCACCGCCATAGCATTCCATCGGCGGTCTTCCAACGTGTTGTGCTCAACACGCAACCTATCCTGCTCCTCTTCCCAAGCTTGCCTTCTAGACAATTCTTGTGCTTGATACAAGTCTTGCCTTTCCATGTAGGCTTGCTGGGCAGCCCACTACTCCTGCTGTCTCTCCCAATATTCCTGCTCATTAGCCGATGAGCAGCCTCTTCAGCCCAATGTTATTACTGTTGGCCTCCCAATTTTGTCCCCACTGCTGCCTCCTTTTCTCGTATTCCCGGTTCTCCCCAATACAAGCGGTGACGTTATCATAAACGTCATGTTGCCTCCGATTGTAATTTGGATACCCGGGCTTACGCCGGTTTAGAATAAAGCTGGCCACTCCCGATGAAATCTCTCGATGTGGCGAGTATATCTTTGTCGGGGTCCCCTCGGACCCTAGGGCTCATCTTCATCTTCCTCGTCAATCATCTCCTCCTCTCTCGCAGCTTCCTGGGCTGCACTCGGATCAGTGAATTGGAATCTATGCCCTTGGTCATCAGTGACTGTGTATTGATGACCATATACTTGTACCTGTATCTTCCAATGCTGCTTCATCGACGCAAAACATATCTGATCCATAGGCTTCGAGACCCAAAACGATTCGGGTGGCAACCTATTCTGTTGCACAATCATGGCGCTGATGAGTCATACATAAGGTATCATCTTTCGAGTGTACGACTCACGGGTGTCCCAAGTATTGATCATCACCAGATGTCGCCATGATAACTTTGGTACTCCAAAAAGTAATGAATGGAGTACCTGGCAATCAGAAGCTTTCACTTCCCCCGATCCTCGAATCGAACCATAATATTTTCAAGAGAGAAGGATTGAAGAATCTTCCCTTCAGCAAATAATTAACTCCGTAATGCCGCCCCACCATCAAAAAAAGGCAACACCGATCCAACCATGCCATCGGGATCAGCTGAGTTCACCTTGTTGTAAGAAATTGATCTAAGTTGTAGTAGTGGTAGTACTCGTCGATCCCTGACGAATCAAACCGTGCGATACAATTCATGGTTTCAAAGACATGATCATTTGCCCTCTGCCCGTATCTCCCACCAATTGCCACGTGTTTGGTGCGTCATCCCTATTGACAAACCGAAGTGAAGCCAACACTCACAGATAGCGGCCAAATAAACCCGTGGTGTGATGTCTTCACACCAATCCAGAACTCTCTCCCACCCAATCCTTTCGAACATCTAGACGATCCCAATCGTCCTAAACTCTTCGACATTCAAAGTGCGCTCGGGCACAACCCTTTCCGGGATAGACGTAGTCACCCCGTGTACCATTTTCCACTTCCAAAGTTTGATTTCCAATCGTTTATTGTTAAACCTTGATAGTGGCCTTTTCTTATTCCACGTTTCACCCACGTTGTTATCCCATATTCTCTCCCAAACCTAATCCTGTCTAAACACTCATCGGCATTTTCCTCGACCCCCTTAATTGTTCCCATTTTCTTGCTCTATGACCCGGCTCCGAAGATGAGCCTTGACTCAAAATATTAATTCTTTTTCGGCTTGCCATATCTTTAGTGTTGTATAATCGAAAGAACTTGGAAAAGATGCAATACAAAACTCGAAGAACACTTTTCCTCAAAAACCCGAATTTTCAAATTCACCAATCTTGCAAACGAGCAAGAATTGAAAGAAACCGTGTTGGGAGGTTTTGTTCTACTCGAAAAAAATACACAAAATAGGCTAAAAATCGTGTGATTTGGTGGAGGATTGAAGAAGATATGAAAGATTGAAGTTTAGGGTTCTTGAAGGAAGAAGGAGAAGATGAATGGAATTGGATGATGATGATGTGCAGAGATTTTTGGGGTTTTAATGAGATATTGTTGGATAGGGTTCACCCGGGTCGAATTTGTGGCTAAAAAGGTGTTCGGTCAAGTTTGGATAGGTCTAGAATGGGTTTGGTCCGACATTATGCGTCAAAAGTGAATCAGCGTCGGCTGACAAACCAAGGACCGTCGCTGACGCCTCCTAATTTTGCCCAAAACCTCTGACGGCTTAACTTCCTGATCTACGACACATTTTACCCGATGGAACCAACCAAGAGCCATCGGCGACGGCCTGATGCCCCGTTGCCGACGGTCCACCGTTTTCAAGTTTTTTTTTTCACGAAAATACACGACACACACGTTTACCATACCCCCCCGAATAATCGTGTATTGTCCTCAATACACAAACAAGATAAAAGCATACCTTATGTCTTCATGACCCGTTTGCGATATCCGAACTTCACATGTTAAGGAGAGTAGTACGAAACGAACAAAATAAAATACAAAACAATAACGCAAACAATAAAAATTATACAAAACTCTACAACAATTGTTCTTGGCCCTTTAATTGACCTCATAAGTTGGTACGCTTACCAAGAAGCTTACCAATTCCTTGTTTGCATCCTTGTTTTCCTTGTTACCATCGAGAAACGGTTTAAGGCGATGATCGTTAACCGTTTGTTTTGACCCATCCTTCGGGTCCTCAATGGTAACATCCCCTAGCTTACCGACCCTCTAATCACATACGGGCCGATCCATTTACTCTTAAGCTTATCGGGAAAGAACTTTAGCCGTGAATTGTATAGCCAAACCTTTTGGCCCACCATAAATTCCTTTGGCTTCACTTTGGCATCGTGTTCTCTTTTCATGCCATCTTTGTATTTGAGGCACACTCATTATGCTTCCCCCCGAAGCTCTTCCAGCTCACACAGCTTCAACTTGCGTTCTTTACCTGCATCATCATACTTAAGATTAACTTCTTTGATAGCCAAAAATGCATAATGTACAAGTTCAACCGGCAAGTGACAATTTTTGCAAAATCTCCTTGATTTGCCTATTAGACACTTCCAGTTGACCACTTGTTTGCGGGTGATAGGGGTAGCAATTCTATGATCAACACCATATCGTTTTAGTAATTTCCCAAAATTAAAGTTCTTAAAATGAGATCCCCCATCACTAATAATTACCCGAGGTATCCCAAATCGAAAAATAATATTAGTTTGCAAAAAATTACAAACAACGGTATGGTCATTTGTTTTGGTGGCGATTGCTTCAACCCATTTAGACACATAATCCACCGCCACCAAAATGTATAAATTCCCATAGAATTCGGGAATGGGCCCATGAAATTGATTCCCCATACATCAAAAATATCAACAATGAGAATTGGTTGCATGGGCATCTCATCCCGCTTAGAAATACCCTCTAATTTTTGACACTCAACACAGTTTTTCACCAAATTAAAAGCGTCTTTAAAAATAGTCCGCCAATAAAGGCCGCTATTGAGCACTTTATGCCCCGTTTTGTGAACACTGAAATGGCCCCCATAAGCGAAAGAATGCAAGTGCATCAAGACACTCGGGATCTCCTCATCCGGTATGCATCTCCTCACAACTTGATCCGGACATGTCTTGAATAAATCGGTTCTTCCCACGTGTACTACTTGATTTGAGAGAGGAAGTGCAATCTCCTCTTCCTATCCCAATGAGCCGGTAATTCACCTGTCAACAAATAATTAATAATATTAGCAAACCAAGGTAAAACTGATATTTTTAAAATATGCTCATCTGGGAAGGTCTCATTAATCTCCACACGAGAAGAACCCTCTTCCACCGACAACCGGGATAAGTGGTCCGCCACCACATTTTCACTACCCTTCTTATCCCGTATCTCCAAGTCAAACTCGTGTAGCAAGAGAACTCATCGGATCAACCGTGGCTTTGCATCTTTCTTCTCCATGAGTACCTGACAGCAGAATGGTTAAAATATACAATCATTTTACTACCCCAAATGTAAGCCCGGAATTTATCCAATGCATATACCACCGCAAGTAGCTCTTTCTCCGTTATTGTATAATTCAGTTGAGCTTCTGAAAGAGTCTTACTTGCGTAGTATATGGCAACAGGTTTCTTTCTACCCTTTGACCCAAAATGGCCCCCACCGTATAATCACTTGCATCACCCATGATTTCGAACGGCAAGGACCAATTCGATGATTGCAAGATTCGGGCATCAACCAATTTCTTTTTTGCAGCACATTAAAAGCATTTTAACAATCTTTGTTAAAGTCAAATGGTTGGTCTTTTAATAATAAATTACATAAAGGTTTTGTTATATCACTAAACCCCTTTATTAACCGTCTGTAAAACCCCGCATGACCCAAAAATGATCTAGTGCCCTTAACGCTCGTGGGATATGGCAAAGTAGAAATGACTTGCACTTTCGCCCTATTAACCTCTATCCCACGACTTGACACCACGTGTCCCAACACAATTCCCTCTTGAACCATAAAATGGCTCTTTTCCCAACTCAAAACCAAATTTCTCAACACATCTTTTTAAAACTTTTTCAAGTTGGTTAAGGCAAACATCAAACGATGACCCAAAAATTGAAAAGTCACCCATGAAGATTTCTAAAGACTCCCCCACCATATCTGAAAAGATACTCATCATACACCTTTGGAAGGTGGCGGGGGCATTACATAACCCAAACGGCATTCGCCTAAATGCAAAAGTACCGTTGGGCAAGTAAATGTGGTCTTAGCTTGATCTTCCGGATGGATAACAATTTGATTATAACCCGAATACCCATCCAGGAAACAATAATATTTTTGACCCGCTAACTTTTCAACAATTTGGTCAACGAAAGGTTAAGGGAAATGGTCTTTAGAAGTTGCGAATTCAACTTCCTATGATCAATACAAATACGCCACCCGGTTACCGGCCGAGTGGCGACCTCTTCACCTGCGTCATTTGTGATGACTTGAATGCCCACCTTTTTGGGAACAGTCTTTGTAGGGCTCACCCATTGGCTATCAGAGATGGGGTATATGATACCCACATCTAGCCACTTAAGTACCTCCATCTTGACAACTTCTCTCATGTTAGGATTCAATCTCCTTTGTGTGTCCCGAGAAGGAGTACTACCATCTTCAGTGATGATTTTGTGCATCACTACGGAAGGATAATTCCCTTCAAATCAGCAATGGTCCATCCAATAGCGGCTCTATTGGCGACCAATACCTCCATCAGTTTCTTCTCTTGCTCCCCGGTCAGATTTGCTACAATGATGACCGGTAGCGTGTTGCCCTCACCCACATAAGCATACTTCAGATGCTTTGGCAACACCTTCAACTCAACAGTAGGAGGCTCTATGATGGCTTTAACTTAGTATCAATTTTCTCGGGAAGGCTTTCCACTTGGTGTGTCCAAGGTGGTCTTCCTTCCTTCACCGCCATCACCTCCATCTTCTTCTCTTCCTCATCCATGCTTCGATTCATTTCCGGTTGTAACCTGTCAAACATGAAACATTCCTCTATTGTGTTTTCCTCCTCAACACCTATGTCACAGATAGGTATACACTCGTCAATGACGTCCGCCATATAGCATTCGTCATTAACTAGAGGATCTGTTAATCCGGAAAAACATTCAACCGCAACCGATGGTTACCAAAAGTCATGTCGACCATACCCGTTTTACAATTAATTTGGGCATTTGATGTTGCCAAAAACGGTCGACCTAAATAACCATAGGTTGCTTGGTTAGGTCCAACGAAACATAATTAAGTACTAAGAACTCCACCGGATAGTAAAAGTCCTCAACCTTGACAATTACATCCGTGACTATTCCACGGGGTAATTTAGGAGTTAAATCGGCTAACACTACGGTAGTGTTTGCCGCTCGGAGTGGACCAAATTCATATTGGTCATACAAACTAACCCGGTAGAATACTCACACCAGCACCAAGATCCAAGAGTGCCCTTGTCATTTTAAATTCTCCAACTTGAATGGAGATGGTAGGCGCTCCCGGGTCTTGCAACTTGGGTGGAAGTTCACCTGAAAGGATAGAACTCACATTTTCGGTTAAGTCTAGTTTCTTTGGAAACTTGTGAGTTTGTTTTTGAGTGCATAAGTCCTTCAAGTACTTAGCATATGATGGGACATGTTTTATGGCATCCAAAAGTGGTAAATTGATTTTAACCTGTTTAAAAATTTCCCACATTTCTTCTTGGTGGGGACCTCTTTTATTCACCACTTTTTTGGATGGTCCCAACAAAGCTTCGGGATAAGGGGCGGTATTAACCTCCACACCCTTTTCCTTAGCTTTCGGGATAGGGACGGTCACAACGGGTGTATCTTTATCTTTTTTCAAAACATTTTCTTTTCTACCCGTTTGACCGTCAACAATCTTATCATCACTAACCTCTTCCACCATCCCTTCAACAAACTGGGGTGGTGGTGACACAACACCATTATCAATGACTCGACCAATACGTAATGAAATTTTATTAATTGGTACCTCACGTGTGTTCTTCGAGCTGGACCCTTGATGCTTAGGGTTCACTATAGTGTCACTAGGCAATTTTCCACCATTTCCACGCATCTGTGCCATCTCCTCCGCAAGTTGACCACTTGCTTCTCTAAAGCTTTATGCGATTTATCACGAACCTCGAACTCCTTTTTCATTTCCATCTTTATTTGTTGATATGAAGTCGTGATAGCATTCATAATTGCATCCAGCTTTGAGCTTAATGAGTCTTCACCACCCATTGGAGGATTAGAGGTACCCCTCCATTATCACCTTGGTTGTAGCCCCTTTGATAACCATATTCATGATTTTGATTGCTTTGACCACTTCCTTGGTTGTAATTTCTTTGGTACTCCCCTTGATTACCGCCTTGACGTTTTGATACATCGAACCTCCTTGATTCCCACTTTGATTACCCGTTTTAAAGTTGGGATTCATTTGATTTGAAGCATTCCCATAACAGAAGTTTGGATGGTTTCTCAATCCTGGGTGATAAGTGTTAGAATTCATGTCGAATTGCTTGCGATCACCATATACTTGATTCACCTCCTCAGTCGTATGTGCCATGCTTACTTGACATTCTTCGGTTCGATGCCCAATATCCCCACAATCTTCGCACACCGTGAGCTAAACCGCACCAACTTCCTTCTTCTTCATTCGGGCCAACTCCCGTTCCAAAGTTGCAATTCTATCCTTAGCGCTCGAATCAAGGTCGGGACGAGATCGGGAAATAGGATGCTTCTTAGATCGGTCGCCATAGCGACCGCTCTGGAATTCTAGCTCATCCGTTCCAAGAAATCCTAATCATCTTCCTCATGATTATTCAACAACGTTCCATTGCTTGCCGATTGTAAATATTTGTGATCATCGGCATCCAACCCCCTTACAAAGCATTTAAGTAACTCCCACCTTTGAATTTGATGATGAGGACACTTCCTAACCAATTCCTTGAAACGTGTCAATGCCTTATGTAATAATTTCCCCAGTAATTGCCTAAATGACGAATTTCGTCTCTTGCATCATCGGTCTTTGCAATTGAGTAGTATTCATCCAAGAAAACTTGTTGCATCTCCACCCAAATATGAATATTGTTAGCTGGAAGTGTGAGAAACCATTGTTTAGCTTTGTTTTTAAAGAAAATTGAAAGAACCTCAACTTCACTTCTTCCCACGCAAAATCGTGACCTCCAATAGTACCACATATGGCCTAGAATTCCGCCAAATGTGTATACGGCTCGTCATTCATTCTACCGTTGAAATGGGGTAGGATGTTAATGTAGTTCGGCTTACAATCAAAAGCATGTCTCCCCCGAGGCGTAGGAACAATGGGTGAGTCATTTTCAGTGACCACCGGTCTAAATCGATCATTAACACCGTACGGAGCTTGTTGATGCATTTGACGTCTTGGACCATTAACCTCTTGATTCATCGGCCTATTAGTGCCCCTTCGTTCACCACCCCCATCTCCACCTTGATTTCCATCGCCCACAAATTGCGGAATTCGGTTACGGTTACCCTTATTATTGGTGTTGCCATAATCCCGATTCCTTCAATCATTTCGTGGTTAAGGTTATTCCCGTAGCCATCATCTCTACCATACTCTCGCCCATATCCCTCGTTGTTCCCCACAAAATTGGCATTTTGATAGCCAAAATCTTCATACTCAAACCCCCGAGCATTATAAAAATTCCCCATGTTGTTGTCTCCCCATTCATCGTCTACAACCCTCTCGTTATAGTTTCTACCATCGTTCGAATATTCTGAGTGGACGCTCATATGTTCCGGTGATTGATAACCGGGAACACTATAGGGTGCATCGTCGGGAATATTATTTCTCAAATCATCAAGATCGAGAAATTGGGCTTCATTTGTGGGATTGCCACGGCTATGATTAACCCCACGGTTGGCGGTAATATTTCGGTTGTTGAATTGGATGGTAATGGGTTTTGTCGGTTTTAGTTTGGAGGTGGACGTGTGGGTGTACGTTGGCGGTTGTTTTGGTTTCGGCTACGAGCCTGGAATGGTGGTGTTTGTGGTCTTGAGTTGTTATCACCCTCCGATTGATGGTTTTGGGTACTTTGATTTTGAGGTTGGGTGGGTAATCGTAGTATCGGTTTTGGTTGTTGGGTTGTTTGGAGTTTTGAAGATCCATTGGAATGGGTCCAAAGGATGGTGTAGGTGGTGAGTTGGTGTTGGGTGGATTAGAGACAAGGGTCGCCTCTAACCGGTTGGCTAAGTTTCTACTAACAACCGCTTCGATCTCCAGTTCGAACACTAACAGTGAGGTCCTCCCGGAATTCCGTGTATGCATGCACTACCTGTAACCTGCACAAGTAACACACCCGCGTAACACAAAAGCAAAGATGATATAAAGAAACAAGCACTTTAAACAGTTAATCACAAAATCAAACAAATCCAAACAATAAGCGTACGAACTCCTTGGCAACGGCGCCGAAATTTGATCGAATGTCACCCCGATCAAAGATAAATTTATAGTCCCAAATTACCCTTAACAACGTGTTAGTGGTAGTAAGGGGTCGAACCACGAAGAGTTTGTGGTTTGCGTACGGACAAGATTGATTTTAACGAATTTTCACGATTTATGAAGCTTGCTACGGTTAATTTAATATTTGTTGGTTAAAAAGGATGTCGGAATGATCCGACAAAATTGGTTTGATTGCTTAACTACTAGCTTGAACAAGTACACGAGAACTTAATTAATTGATTAAAACAATGATTTGAGAACAAGGTTCACACCCAGTTCGGTAATGTAAATCCTAGGATTCCTGCACGTTTTAAGTTCAATTCATTTGTAACAATGACCAATAAGTTTAGTGTTACGTGATTTAGATGCCAAAAGCTATCAACGTTATGAATAATGGACTACAATTCACTTTGTTATCACAAACAAGTAAACTCTAATCTAGACAAGGCATAATTGCACATAAACATTTCACAAAGTCAAATTTAATCTTCATTCGACAATTCATGAATTCAATACAAATACAAGTTAATTATCATAGGTTTCAAAATCAAAGCACAAATTGTCACAAATCAATACTCAAAACAATGTCAAACCTAGAACTTACAAAACCTACACCAGAGTGAAACCCAGATAAATTAGCTGCTCATCGTGAATGGGACTTGATCAACGGAAGATTGAAACTCAAAGTTGAACATTTTGAAGCCTTTGATGGTGATGATTAGGGTTTGAATGAATGATGATGGTGAAAGGATGATGAGGGAGATGATGATGGTAGGCTAGGGTTAGGATTGAAGATTGTGATTCGAATGATAGATGGATTCGAGATGATGGGAGGTGAAGGTTGGGTGATTCTAGGCTCCAAGAACAAGTTCAAAACTCAAGAAATTCGTAACTCCTCACCAAATGGTCAAAAACCAAATTAATACACGTCCAAACTTGAATTTCAGTGACAGGGAAATGGGAGGGGCGTCGGCGACGACTTCTGCTTTGTGTACTTTTTCTTCGACGCTCTAAACCACTGTGTACGACCAATTTTCTCCGACGGGACTTTTAGGGGGCGTCGCCGATGGCATCTCTAAATTGTGATTTCCTTTTTTCCGTTTTACACTCCCGATTGACCCGTTCTCCGCCCCGATGCCCCGAAACGCTCCCGAATAGCTCCTTAAACTCCGTAAACCTGCAAAATACAAGTCCAATCAAAAGTAGGCTATTCGACGCTAAAAATTACGTAAAACATTAACTTAAGCTTAAAAAGAACATCGGTTTTCGACCACGCATCACCATCGACCCCTCACGTTTTAGCTACGATCTTTATCTCACTAGGATCTTTAAGCTCACAAAGGAAACAGTTATCACTAAACGTTTGTGTGTACTAGTGAGTGATACTTATGTTAGAAGGTATATCTATTATCCGTTTTGTGATTTGTGCATGGTAAGGGCGTTTAACATATAGTATGAGAAAACCTGGAGATTTTATTTAAAACTGATCATATGTGTGATATTTGATCCAGGTGGATAATTATACTAGTAATATATGATCACAGGTTGTATGTAGTCAATTTGGATGTATAATTATTTGGGTAATAAAGGGATTGAAAGGGTAGTTGCAATCAGGTCACATAAAATGTCGTGATCATAACCACAAGGTGCTCTTCGTTCGTTGTTGAATTGAGATCACAAGGGTGTTCATGATCTTAACCATATGTGTATCATGGTTAGTTGTTGAATTAAGATCACATGGGGTGCTCATAATCGTTACCAAAAGGGTATTCGTTGTTAGTTGTTGGACTAAAATTACAAGGGTATTCGTGATCATAACCACATGGTGTTTGTGGTTGATAAATAAATTGGTAACCGACATTTATGGTTTGGCGGGTATAACAAATGAGTCACATCAAGGCCGTTCCAATGTTTTTGGAGGCCCTAAGCATAATACATAGTCAGGGCCCTTTGAATTTGTATGGTATGCAAACAACAATTAAAAATATAAACTAAAAACCCTCCTCCTTTAACCAGCTGAACCAACAAAATTATAAAGTAGAAAGTTTAAGGCTGGCGGAGTTCTTAATAATTTTTTGAAAGTTAGATGTTTTGTAAAAATATAATATATATTTAAATAAAATTTATTTTATAGCTTTAATTGGTGCAAGTTGGACACTAAATCATATGAAAAAAAATGCTTTTGTGAAAAAATAAATTAATTAAAATATGTATTTGCAAGTTTGAGAACTGATCTTTCCAGATTTGTGTATATAAATAAGTATTAAGTGTCAAATTAATACTGATGGAACGATTAGGCATTAACCGATCACATTAATATGAACAATTGGGTTTTGGGCCTTATTTTAAAAACTGATTGCATTAATTGGGGCTTGTATTTAAAACTGGTTTATTTTTTTTATTATTTGGGCCTAAGGGTAGGATTCGGTTACAAAGTCTATTTTTCCTACAAAGTTATAAAACACCACAATTTCAGTCATAAAACACACTCAAAACTCATAAATAACATAATGTGGATCACTAAAACACAATATCCAAACCCTAAAAGTCCATAAAAACTTCAAGCACACCATCGTAGAACTATGAATATAAAACACAATATGGTAATCAACATAAAACACACTAATGTTAGTCATTCGATAATCAAAGCCTTATCATCCAAAACACAACACAAAACCCACAAATATGGCGGTTTGGTAATCTTCACTTTCTTATATGTGGGTTTTGAGTGTGTTTTATGGTTGACATTATGGTGTTTTATAACTTTTTACACTTTGTAAGAAAAATTGGACTTCGTAGCTAACTCTCACCCTTGAGCCTAATCCACATACTACATATAAAAACTTTCTAACAAATAAGAGGCCCTTATTTTATGGTGACCCTAGGCCCGTACGTAACCTTAGAATCCCATTGAGTCGGCCCTAGGTCACATTAGTGACGGATGTTTTTTAAAGTGTTTTATAACCTATATCAAAATTACAATGATGTTATGGATTATTGTCCTTGTATTGTGTTGCTTGAAAACTGGTATTTAAAAATGGTGACTTAAGTTTTTCTCAAATGTGATAATGGATTTTGGATAAAAATACATATGATTTAATGTACACTCACATAGCAAAAGCTAATTGTATTACATATACTTTTAGAGGTTTGTGCATAAGGATTGAACTCATGTCTAGTTTCACATGGTGCAAATAGTTACGAATATGATAAACAAAACTACTTTTTGGATAATAATATAATAAGTTTTAGAAAGAAGAAAATAAACGTATTTTCTATTGTAAATTTTGATTTTCAAATGTGTTATAAAACGTGGGTGTTTCTTGGTCGAACCATATTTTACTGAATTATATATTTAACAAACTTTTTTTTTGAACATATTTGTTCGATAACCTTTTACTCATATCTATAAAAGTTTAGTTATTTAAAATTGGGTGGTTTTTATAAATATTTCAAAAGTGCTAATTCTAGTTTTTCATAAACTTCAACATTATATATATATATATGCATTGATGTTGAAAGCTCTCCCTCTGGCAGGTGGGGGAGCTTGGTTAGCTTGGTTTACCAGGTTTGCGTGAGCTTGGGCATGGATGATGTTCATTAGACGTGGACATATGTTCCTGTAGTGGTTTGGGTCCCCACAGTTGAAACAAGCTCGCATGGGTTGCATCATGACAATTCGAATCCTCACATTCTGCAATGAAATATCATAGTTAACTTACAAAATGTCAAAGCTATTAGTGAAGATACAACCAAACAACATATGGTTTTTCTGGCATAAATCTTAGAATCATATGAAAGTTTGATAGCAGGGAGTATCAGAAACTCAAACATGACAAAAGAAGATTACGATCATATTGATCCTGTGGAAATGGAGCTGATCGGTATCAAGTGGTGTATGGCGAGTGTTGTCCGAATATATATATATATATATATATATATTCGTATTGTGTTGAAACGTAACTCGAATTAGTAGTAGTCAACTTTGTAGAAACATTATTGTGTTGAATTGTGACTTGAATTAGTTCTATTGACTTAATATTATAAATCTTGAAATTTTATCAATTGTTTTGAATGATCGATATACAGATGGTCTTAAATTTATTACTTGAACCCTAAACTATTGCACCTCCAATGGTTGATGTAGGGCTCGACAATCAAGTCGATTGTGCATCCTTGTTCAACAAATTCTTTGAATTTGGTACAATATTATTGTCAACCGATACCATGAGTTTGTTGCTTGTTTTTCAATATTATTTTTACCACTATTTTTAATAAAGCTTTATGTTGGAAATTTGGTGAATAAATATTTAATATATTTATAATTTAATAAAATTATAAATACTAATTAGAATTTTCATGTGATAAATAAAAGAGAAACTCTTGAGTAGAGCTTCTTATGACATTTAATTAATTTTATTAGAGTTTTGAAGTCTCTAATTAAATGACTAATTAAGTGAAACTTTTCACTAATCCTTAACTCTTGTACAATTAGTACGCTATGTGCTTATTTTTGTGAATATAAGAATATGGTATTGCTTGATACATAAAGAATACTAGAAGGAGGATGAACACTTGAAGACCAACTAGAGAGAGGGGTATTCTCTACTTGTTTTCCATCACCATAACATCCTTATTTGTTCCATAAGTTCAAACACTACAATTACCCGGTGTGACCTCGGGCGTGTGAGCCATCTTTGGCAGTACAAACTGCTTCGGCTGTTGTACCCTGGAAATAGTCGCGCCATCTTTAGTAGAGGCGCGAAATCTGTTTCAAGGGAAGCGTGTTGAACACGTGACTCAACCGAAATCGTCAACATTTTAGTGTGCTCTTTGTTGCAGTCGAGGAGTATTTTCAAGACTCAAGATGATGAATACTCGAGACTAGGATGCTATCAAGTGCGCGTGAAGGACCCACCAGAGATGCGGCTTGAATCAAGATTGGTATATATAATTATATTTTATATTCTTTTTTTAGTTATTGCAACCGGTATGGTACTATGATATTTCCTACGAATAACGAGAGTCTCGTTATTATATATTTTATAATTATATTTTATAAAAAATGAATCTAGTTCCTACAAACTTAAAACAGATTTCGAGAGATTGTTGCTACAATCTTAAAACCTTATTTATAAGGATTTTGGGTTTATGAAAATATTTAATAAAAAATAAATAAATAAAATATTTTCAGATATCATGATCTTATAAATATTTTTTTGGGAAATATGTATGTAGTACAACTTGTTGTGTTTGGATTTCTTGAGGTTGAGATACAAACTTAAATCCTATACCATGGTACAAAATGAATAGTTTTGGTTCAATTGTTTGGTTTTGAAACGATTTTGGAATCGTTAATCTTTTCTAAGTTTTGTGTTAGATCGGGTTTATTAGTGTAAACCATACGTTTTTGTAAACGTTTCATGTTCTAACATGCTTGTTAGAAATGATCATATTATTTATATAATATGGTTCAAAAAATTTAAGTGTTAAAAATAAGTCTATTTCATATAAACTAATAAGCCTTATAATAATTTTTGTAATTATTTATTTCTAACATGTGTGTCAGAAACGTTTATGAAAAGCGTTAGTTTGGAAGCAATTTTTTTTATTGGAAATGACTTATTTATTTGAACCATATGTGTTTATAGCAAGCCGAATTAACATTTTTGTGGAAATGTTAATATTTTAACATGCGCTTTAGATTTTTTTTCATTTTAACATGATTGTTAAAAATGTTTAAATATAAATGCTTTGAAATGTTTATGTAAACATTTTATATAAGTAATTTGTTATAACATTGATTTTAATAAATATAAACATTTATATTATGCTTTGTATGGTTTAGAAATAAAAGTTCATACATTGAAGTTGATGTTTGATTGACTTCAAGAATTAAATCACCATAAAGTGATGATTTTGTTATTTGTATAAATTTAATGAAATTATAATTATTTACTAGACTCTTCATCTGGAATAAGTAGAGTTTTATGTCAATTTATTAGTTTTTATTAGAGTTTATGTCTCTAGTAAAATCTCTATTTAAGTGAGACTCTTTTCACCCCATGTCTCTTGTATTAAAGTAGGCTATATGCCTAACTTGATGAGATTAGAAAACTACAAGAGTAAGAATACAAGACTTAAATCACCATAAAGTGATGGTGTAGTTGTGTGGGATTTATCAGCAACTTTAATTTGTGATTTCTAAATCCAAATGGTCATGTTTTATGTATAAAAAAAAACTTAAATTTTCTAACACGTGAGTTAGAAAATGTGTATCACAAATACAATGTTAGGGATTTACATTGTATATGGCAATGAATGGAAATGTTTTATGTATACATTTAGTTGTCTATGTGTGAATTAAAAATGATGAGAAATGGTTTATTTTATAAACTTTATCCTTGGAAAACATTTTATGTAAACGTTCGTTTCTGTAATGCGCCCGTTATAATTTTTTTTAACATGCGTGTTAGAAAACGTTTAGCACATGCGTAGTAAGACTAAACAATATAAAACCGTTTGATATTTTGAGTTTTGATTTATGTTATCATAAACTCTAATTGATATTATGAATATTGTACATTGCAAAACTAAGGAAATATTTTAAAATGATTTTTAAAACAAAGTTCGTCACAGTTTTGAGAATTCAAATGGTTTGCTACTCTTGCTAGAAGTAGCATATGTTGAACAAAGTAACAATCTCGTGAATATTATTTGATGGAAAACAACTTGGTGTTGTTGTGAACAACTTTAATTGTCCAAGTTTACCTACTTAAATGTAGCCTTTGTAACAACTGGTGTTGTTTTGAGCAAAATTGTTCAAGTTTAAAGTTTCATGATGAAATGGGGAACTTGTACTTACAAGTGTATGGAGTCTTATTGAGGGAGTACCTCAAGACATGCCATGGGACGATATCTTTGAGAGATTTTGGTCAGATTATAAAGTGTTGAAGATATAAGCACTTTGATATTTGATGTCTACATATCGTCTATGGTTTCATTTAAATTTCAAAAGTGTTTGGCACTTATGATTTAGTTTCCAATGTATTTTATTGTTTTGTGTTCAATATCTTCGGATAACACATGCAATTTCTTACAAAGAAATAAATCACTAATGTTTGTGACGTATAAATTATTTTGTGGAAAGTAATTATAACGTCAACTATACAATTGTTTAAAAGAATATGGTTTTGAACGGATAATACATGAATGTATTTGGACATAAACAATTGAGAGTTGTTGCATTGACTAAAAGTTAAAGACAAAACATCAAATGTATAACCACATCATGAGAGAATAATGAAAGAATATACCAAGGGTTATTGAGATGAAATACACAAACGAGATCCATGTCGACATATTTCGTTAGAAGTGATTGCAAAATTCGTAAGTGTGAATTATAACATATGAAAGAAAAAGTACTATATGTTATTGTATACCTTTGATAAATCTTGCGAGATTTGTTTCGGGTGATCTATACGTAGATACGTTTACCACTTGATTATTGTTAGAACTATATGGAGATTTTATATTCGTTTGGGAGAGCATCCTAAATATACATATCTCCTAATGAACAAAAATAGATGTGTACAAATAGCTTATGGCAAAATTATGAATGCCATGTTGTTGAGTGTCGATCTAGTTGACTCTATCTCACATATAATAGTGATTGTAGACGAGGAACATTCATCTTGTCGGTGATGAATGTGCTCGCAAGTGACTTGGATTAAGACTTATGTTTAAGTCCTTATGAGTCAATGGTAAAGCATTGAGATCAAAGGTAAATAAGTTATGTTCCTTAATTGAATGATAAAAATTAGCTATGTGCTATATACAATAATTTGTGAGACCTTCCTAAATATTGATGTTTTAGGATTATGAATAAGTCTCATTATTTTCTCTTAACAAAGGATGAATGTTACCATGTGATATCATGATATCCTTAGGGATGTGAAGAATCAGAATGATGCATCTTCTGTTCACATGCTAAAGTATTAGAGTCAAAAGCATTCTAGACTAGTACTTGGTTAATTATGGGTTTTGACGGAGACTAATTATGTAACGCCTTGCTTTTTAGTATATCCTTAATTAGAAAGTGTAATCGTATGTCTATTTATGAAAACTTGTATTTGTATCGCATTCGTATTTCATTCCCAACCTTGCAATCTGAGACTTTGATCGTAATAAAATTCATACTTAATACATACTTGTCTTACATGCTTACGATCATTAAATACATGTTTACATACAATCTGATACTTGTTATACGTTCAAATACTCATACATACATACTCGATACTCAAAATATACTTACATACATGTTATACACTTGAAGGGGTATGGTCCCAAAAACCTTGCGCCAATCAAGGAAACCATACCCATTAATAACTTTTAAGAAAACTGCGCGCAGACTTCTTTGCCAAAATAAGATTTATTAGAACTCTGCGCCAAATATTCAAGAGAGGAAAGCGTCATTTAACTACCTTGCGCGGGCTCGCGCAAGGTTCAAAGTTAACCTTGAACACTCTCTTTGGATAAATGCTTCATTTAACTACCTTGCGCGGGCTCGCGCAAGGTTCAAAGTTAACCTTGAACATTCTTGTTTGATAATGCTTCATTTAACTACCTTGCGCGAGCTCGCGCAAGGTTCAAAGTTAACCTTGAACATTCTTATTTGATAATGCTTCATTTAACTATCTTGCGCGAGCTCGCGAAGGTTCAAAGTTAACCTTGAACATTCTTGTTTGATAATGCTCCATGCATAAACCTTGTGCAGATATTTATATCAAAGCAAGCATCCACCAAACGTTGCGCTAAGCAGCAAGGAGAAGAAGGAAGATCGGTTAACTAACTTGCGCTTCTCGCGCAAGGAAACAGTAAATCCTGAGAAACTTTCCCTTAGCAAAATCCTTGACTTGGTGCAGAAGCAAAGGGAATCTTTTCTGTTGTAACAGAATGTTCACGTGGTGAATAATAGATGGGTAACAGCTGTGAAACCTTCTAGAAGCCATTAACACCCAATCCTGCAAGCATCTTTTCGGTTATAACCAATTGCCACATGGCAGCATCTGGACGGCTGAGGAAGATCATGGTGATGGCATGCTCACATTTATAAGATATAGTGATCTCATGTTGACACGTGGCACCTCCCTAACCGCTGTTGAGATCACGATCCGTGTGCACTAACGGATTGCCAACAAACGTTAACGGAATAGCAAAAGATTCCATTAAAGTTAACAATCTCTCTTTTTGGCGCCAAACACCGGCTATAAATAAGTAACTTGGAGTTCAAGGAAAGCTATTCACTCTCAACTACTCTCTCACTTACAATACTTACTTTCGACTACCTGTACTTATTCTCACGTCTGAGGGTGGTCACGGAGAGAACCCCCCTTTTCCCCGTGGGGAGCTAACGGTGTTCTGTTTTGTAGGATCAGCCGGAATATTGTTTTATTCATCATCCATTGTGAAACCAAACAGAGGGTTAACCCTTTTATGCAGAGCCCATTCCATAGATTTACTGTGATTCCGGTCTAGTTGATCTAGGGTTTCTTCATTGGCGCCCACCGATTTCGATTCTTTCTCACCTTTCGTTTCGTTTCACTTAGATCTGCAGCGTCATGGCTGACGGATCATCTTTTCAATGTCCTCGATCAGGGATTCGACGCGTCGTTGTCAGTGTAACATCCGTCAAAAACGGATTTACCAAACCCGCTCCGTTTATCAACCGAACAGTCAGTTAAAATTTTCGTTGCGAATTAAATGCCCAAAATAATTTTAAACGATACATAATCAATTATTATACGGGAATATATAATTAGTTTTTGAAAAACTGTTAAAAATCGCAAAATAAAAATGTTTTGTTCCTGCCGGGTTTCGAACCTGGGTCAGTCGCCGAGTCGGTTCAGCGACTTAACACTCAACACACAAACCACTGCGCCACTTGTATTGTCTGTTAATTATAAAGATCATTTAATTCATATAGTGTCTTTCCGAATTCAAAACCGGCGCCCAATAGTTCAGTCGTCGGAAATCCCGGTAATCTCGCGAGTTTTTAACAACATCTTCCGTTATAACGTAAACCATTACTAAGACATCGGTTATAACCGACGTCTGAGTCCGCGACCAAACCATAACCGCCGGAGTTTTTATAACTTACGAGTCGGAAATCAGACCAAGTTCTTCGAAGATTTGCCCTATAAATACCCCTTCGAACTTCTGCAAACCTTTTCGCTCAAAACCACACCTTTTCTCGGCGAAAATCCACTCGTCGGAATTCTTCTGTTCGTCGCCGGAAAACCGGTTTCCTCATTTCTGAGCCTTACTAAACCATTTGAACTTATACCGAAGTCACCCACACATTTTGTAAGCTTTCTGGAGACTCTCTGCTGCAAGACACTCGTCGCCAGAAGGAATTGCTGTCGCCGGAGTTCTGCCGGAAAACAGAGGAAAACTAGTCGGTATACCTCACGCTTATTTTCCTTTCTTTTTTCTTCTATCTTATCGGTAATTAACCTAAAACGCTAAGGAAACCGATTAAAACATTTAACCAGTCAGTTATCGATTCTGGTTAAAAATCAGACGAAGAAGATGAAGTGCGGTAAACGTGTAAGTATAATTAAAATCAAGATATTACTCGGGTTAGACACACAGTCCAACGGTGGACTGTGTGCACATTAAACACAGAAAGGTCTCGAGTTCGAATCCTTTTCCACACACGCTGCCTTAATAAAAATGATTTTTTTGTTAAACCGAACCGGAGTCACACAGGTGTATGTTAAGTATATTAATAACCGGAATAATAACCAAGTTAGACACACAGTCCAGCGGTGGACTGTGTGTATGTTTAATCACAGGACACGAGTTCGAGTCCGGTCTACTGCATCGATTCGGACCATTATTCAAACTTTTTAAATACGGCATAAATGAAAATGCTTAATTTGTATTTAAGTAAAATAAAAATCAGATTAGTTAACATGTCAAACACACAGTCCAGCGGTGGACTGTGTGTTAGTTTAAGCCACAGGTCCCGGGTTCGAGACCTGTGGAGCGCACCGTCCGATTCGCTTAAATTGTTTTTAAAATAAAAGGATTTTCGGTTTAACATAATTAATATATATATATAATTAAAAACAGATATATAACGGGTTAGACACGTAGCTCAGTTGGTAGAGCTGCGTGCACGCGTACGGGAGGTCTCGGGTTCGAGCCTCACTCAGCGCACTTATATTCCGACTCGAACCGATCAACGGTCAGGTCAACGGTCAGAAAAAAATCAAATATTTTTATTATTTTTATTTAATTATTTTAATTAAAAATCAATTAAAAATACTTAAAAATAACATTTTTAAGGTTAGAAAATAGCCTCAAACTCACAAAAATACACCCAACAATCCTACTAAAATAGATTAATAAAATCCGTTTACTTACCAAACCATAATGCGATTTATCTAGGTTAATCTCACTCGTGGTTAACACCACTTCGCGTGCATTCAACATCATCAACCGAACGCACCCACTGTGAGTGCATCTTACAACTCCCCCTTTTAAATTACACGTTTTGGGGTGTGTCATGTGTCATAAAAATAATTAACTCGTTTATTTAAACTTGTGCCATACCATATCGTGATCTAAATTTAGATTGCTTTATATTGTTGTGATTACTTATTTCATTTTGTTAAATTATATGAAATTCATTCATTAAGCCCATCAGTTCCTCGTGGGAGACGAGCTGAACAACGCGTGCCTCAAATCAAATTCATTTTTGTTCATGTGTGTATCATTGAGTTTATATCGTTTGTAGTTGTGTCATTCATATTATCATGTTTATGCAATTCATTCATTAGGCCCCTCAGTTCCTCGTGAGAGACGAGTTGAGCATCGCGTGCCTCTAAGTGTTCCATTATTGTTCATGTGTTTTCATTTAATATCTTATGATTGTTGAATAAGTTACATCTATTTTTACTCATGTTTGGTTGTGCACATATTTCATAATCAATTTAAATAAACTTGTTCAAATGTTTTCCATAGGATTCACTCGCCAACGTTATGTTGATCCAAAAACCCTTTTACACATGATACAGGTGAACAGGTTGAAGCAAGGAAAACATAGGATATGCCTTAGAAGAGAACAAAGAAGCTAAGATTGATAGTTAGAACATGATGTAACATTTATTGTAAATTTCCATTAAATTGTATTAATGAATATGAAACGCATAATAAATGTCATGAGCTTTGATGATAACCCAATCATGCCCCGATCACCTTTTCCGCTGCGGGTCGGGGTGTGACAGTCAGACCTCAGGTCGACGGACAAATAGTTGAGGATTCTTCCGGCAAAGCTAATGCTCAGTATGATCCTAATCATGCGAGTATTCCTGTAACGCCGGCGGCTCCTCAGGTTGATGTTGTGTCGATTTTACCACCTGGAGAGACTCCATTATCGTGGTTAATCAAATCTCAAACGACTCTAAACGCTATGTATGCTCAGTTATGTGCCCAAACCGGAACTCTAGGTTTTCAAGCCCTGGTTAACGCTCCTCAGGTCTGTGCTCCGCCGGCACCTCGAGTTTTGAGTTATAATACTCAAAGTCATGCTCGTTCCCTTTCGCGCATGCCTGGAGACGGAACATAAATGTATTCTAAAACCAGGAATAATCCTGTTCATTCTGGTAATAGAAGGCAAGAAGACAACGTTCAGCGTCGCGCATCTGTCCACTCTCGTTTGGGCCCGCGGTCTTCGCAGAAACGGGACACCCAACACGATGAGCTCGATAGAACCTATGAGGAAGGGGATAGTGCAAGTATTTTTAATCGAATATCTGCAGATCATGCTAATTACAGGCCAAAAGTATGCGCAGTATACAATCCAGAAGCTGAGCATGATTACAATTTGGTGTATCACCCAACCGAAGCAGCTGAACAATTAAAGTTTACCAGAGAGATAGCACTGGCTCCGTTGGAGTGAGCGAAATTACCATCCAACGTTGGAAAGTTTAACGGTTTGACCAATCCCGATGATCACATGTGCCTCTTTACCGGTGCAGGGTTACTTGGGTGCTGGACACTGCCAATGTGGTGTCACTTATTTGTACAAACCCTTAATGGCGCTGTGCGCCTTTGGTTTGATAATTTGCCGGCAGGTAAACTTTCATCTTGGAATGACTTAAAAGAAAATTTTATTACACACTTTAGTCAGCAACGGCGATACGTGCGCGACTCCTCAGATGTAATGAACATCTGGCGGAGGGACGATGAAAGCCTCGAAGATTTTATAACGCGTTACAATAAAGAAGTGTTGGAGATTGGAGATGTCCATGAAGACCTTATACGCGCGAAGTTCAAGTATGCGATAAGGTGCGACGAAATGATTAAAGTGTTGTCCGGTACAACTGGCCTTCCAAAAAACTGGGATAAACTCATGGCGGCAGCCAAGGTTTACGCCCAGACTGAGCGCAACTTAAGTTCTAACCGGCCACCTCTGCCTCAGAATCGTCCGCAAGACTTGAGTAGAGGTAGTCGCAAGTATAAGAGAAATTGGAAAGAGTCAAGTCAGAATTCGTATTCTCCTTATTCACCAATTGATGCGCGAGCAACAATCAACAAGATAACAACTCAAAAAGCGATTAAGTAGGAGAATAGGGAACGTCAGTGGACTCCCTTAACGAAATCTCCGGCTGAGGTTCTCAGCACTGAGAATTATCAATTTAAACAGCCGCAACCAATGAAAAACAAAAAAGGGCAAGACCCAAATTTGTTCTGTGACTATCATAGAGACACAGGCCACACAACAGATAACTGCATTGGTCTGCGCACAGAGATTGAAAAAGCATTAAAAAGTGGGAAGCTGACACATCTAGTCCAGAATGTGCGCAAAGAGATTAAACAGATCACGCGCGAGAACGAAGGGCCTAGCAACAAGAAAATGAAACAGCACGTTTCCATGATTCAAGGTGGATCATCGCGCAAGCGTAGCCTTCAACATTTTCAAAACAACACTTGGCGCGAACAGCAAGTCATTTTTCCTATCGTTCCAAAAGGTCCTCAAGAAGACCGGCCCGTAGTTATCACCGGTATATTTGGGCACTACCAAACAAACTATATGTTTATAGATTCAGGTAGTTCCATGGATATCATGTATGAGCAGTGCTTCAAACAACTAGATCCTGAGGATAAGGCACGCCTAGAACCAGTTGATTTTCCATTAACTGGGTTCTGCAATGAGGCTGTCTTTCCTCTAGGACAAATCCTTTTTCCTGTTACTTTATCTGATGGGAGGTGTTCTCGAACGAGTAACGTCAACTTCATGGTGATGCTGGCAAATTCCCGTCACGATGTACTATTGGGACGCCGCACGCAACATGATTTTAGTATGATTACCTCCGCTCCGCATGCTGCTTGTGGTTTTCCGACACCAAATGATGTAGCTATACTTTATGCGCGAAAAGAAATCATGTCAATTGAGGAACCAGTTACGAAGGCTGGCAAGACATTGCCAAGCAATGAACCAGAAAAGTGGGTACTCAACAATAAGTACCCTGAGAAGACAATCTTATTAGGGCCTGCAGTCAGTATTGAAATTCGCGCAAAGCTTAAACTACTGTTGTTTCGCAAAAAGACATTTTTTCCTGGACACCTGCCGACATGGTTAGTGTCCCGCGTGACGTTGCGGAACATTGCCTGAATGTGTTTCCATCAGCAGAACCAGTTGTGCAGAAAAAGCGTAGCCTCGGGTCAGAAAAGACAGAGGCAATGAACGAACAAGTCACCGAGTTATTAAATGCTGGTATTCTGCGCAAAGTCAAATACCAGACCTGGGTGGCAAAGCTAGTCATGGTAAAGAAACATAATGGCGGATGGCGGATGTGCGTAGATTTTAAAGATCTAAACAAGGCGTGTCCGAAAGATTGTTATCTCTTCCTGAGATTGACAAAAAAGTTGACTCATTAGCTTCCTTTTTCTGGAAATGTTTTCTAGATTGTTATAAAGGTTATCATCAAGTCTTGATGAAAAAAGAGGACGAAGATAAAACCGCTTTTCGCACGGAGAAGGGCATTTTTTGTTATACCAAGATGCCTTTTGGTCTCCGCAATGCGGGAGCTACTTATCAAAGATTGATGGATACATGTTTGGAGATGACATCGGGAAAACTGTGGAAGTCTACATTGATGATTTGGTCGTTATGAGTAATTCAAAAGACACTATGCTAGACAACATCCAACGAACTTTTAATTCTCTGCGCGAGGTAAATCTAAAGTTAAATCCCAGCAAATGCTCCTTCGGCATGGAGGAGGGCAAATTTTTGGGTTTCATCGTCACCAAAGACGGTTTCAAAGTTAATCCCGAGAAGGTCGAGGCAATACAAAAAATGTCTTCTCCTACTACCATCAAAGAGATGCAACGTTTGGCTGGAAGGTTAGCTGCGCTAAACCGCTTCCTCGCCAATCATGCTGCAAAATCTTATCCATTTATTCGAACCTTGCGCAATTGTACAAAGAGCAAAGAGTTCGCATGGACTCCTGAAGCTCATCAAGCTTTCCAGCAGATGCAAGATTGTTTAGTTCAACTTCCCACACTTACTGCTCCTCGAGAAAAAGAACCCATGGTCTTGTATCTTGCTGCATCTGAGGTAGCAGTAGGTGCTGTCTTGTAACGCGAAGGGGTCCAGTCTCCAATTTATTATATCAGCAAGATGTTGAACGATCCAGAGATAAGGTATTCAATCATGGAGAAATTAGTTTTAGCATTAGTCCATGCTTCGCGCAGGCTGCGAAGATACTTTTCAGGACATGTTATTACAGTTTTAACAAATTTTCACATTGGCCAAGTCCTGGCCAAACCAGACGTTTCTGGACGACTTGCGAAATGGGCAATAGAATTGGGAGGTTATAACATCTGTTATAAACCTAGACCAGCTATCAAAGGTTAAGTTTTGGCAGATTTCATCGCTGAAATTCCTGGTGATAAGCTTGAAGAATGCCAAGCAATCCAAAACCCAGTCCCAGTCATCGACAACAGAGCCTGGACATTTTTACAGATGGCACATCAAACAGTGATGGGGCTGGAGCCGGTCTTCGATTAATGAGTCCAGAGGGAGCAGAGTTCACATATGCAATTCGGTTGGATTTTAAAAGCACCAACAACGAGGCGAATATGAAGCTTTCCTAGCAGGCTTACGCCTCGCTATCAAAATGGTGGGTGCAACAAATTTAGAAGCCCATGTTGATTCATTACTAGTTGCTGAGCAAGTAGTTAGAACGTACGATGCAAAGGGAGATATCATGGCTCTATACTTGGCGCAAGCCAAGGCTCTTATAGCACAGTTCCAACAATTTAAAATCACACACGTTAAGTGAAGCGAAAACAAACATGCTGACGCTCTAAGTAAACTTCCTGCAACTAGTTTGAAGCATTTGGCAAAAGAGGTTCGCATCGAGGTTTTAAGTAATCCATCAGTCCCTCTCAGGCAAGTAACAATGGTCGAAGTAGGAGATCCATCATGGATGTCTCCAATAATGATGTATCTGTTGCATGGTTCTTTACCAAAAGATAGAGCGCAAGCACGAAAATTATGGTGCAAAGCCCTCGATTATGAAATGATTAACGGTATTCTGTACTGACGCTCTTACATGGGTCCTTCGCTCCACGGTGTTGACAAACATGACGCGTAATACCTGATCACTGGAGATTCATGAAGGGCTATGTGGCATACATTCTGGGCCGCGCATGGTCGTAGCCAAAGTAAAAAGCGCAGGGTATTATTTGCCCGGAATGTATGTTGACGCGGTAGAGATCTTGCGCAAGTGCATGTCCTACCAAAGGCATGCCCCTAAAACGTTGCGCCCAAAGAATCCTTTGGTACCCGTCACAACAGCTTGGCCATTTCAACAATGGGCCATTGATTTAGTGGGACCATTCCGGACGCGCCCGGCGCAGTAAAGTTTATCATTGTTGCGGTCGATTACTTCACCAAATGGGTTGAAGCCAAACCTTTAGCTTCTACTACAGTGATGGTAATTCGCAAATTCATCTGGGAATACATTATTTGCCGTTTTGGTCTGCCCATGTGCATTATTACAGACAACGGTAAAAATTTAATGGCTGAAGAGTTGCAAACATGGATGACCGAAATGGGAATCCAACATGTTTTCGCTTCCGTTGCACAGCATAAACAAACAGTTGGTCGACGGTATCAGGCCCGCCTTGACAGGGCACGACGGGGGTGGGTTGACGAATTGCATAGCATCTTGTGGGCACACTAAACTATGCCCAAGACTAGCACTGGAGAAACTCCTTTTAGGCTTGTGTACGGCACGGAAGCTGTGATTCCTGCCGAAATTGGGTTACCATTTCCAAGAATGCTAGCTTTGGAAAAACAAGATAAAGAAGAACAACGGCGCATCGACCTAGACTTATTGGAAGAACGACGAGAAAATGCAGCGATTCGCGAAGCTAAATACAAGTCCCAGCTTGAAAAGTATTACAAAAGGGTGCGCATCTGTTCCTTTATGCCTAGAGACTTTGTTCCTCGCGATAATGAAGCTCGAATGCCGAAAAACCGAGGAAGTTAGCCCCGCGATGGGAAGGTCCAAATGAAGTATTGGGAAAAGGCGCGTACACTCTGAAGCGTATGGACGGATCCAGCGTTCCTCGAACCTGGAACGCCCAACAACTACGCCGATGTTATATGTAATCTCAGTCCTCTAAGCAACTTCTGAGCGTTGCGTAACGAGACTGCTTACTTTATTTTGTTATGTAATCTAAGTGGCAGCCATAGCCTTGCGCTTTGTCAGTATGAATAAAATACTTTGCCACTACTTAGAGTCTTATATATGTTCATTTACAAATGCATGCAATTCCTTTGGATAAACAAAAACACAAACTCATGAGCCACAAGCTACTTTAATACTTACGCTCACACATGAGAAGAAATTGTTCATTTGTCTATCCTACACAAGTAATTGGTTCCATGCAAACATTGTAAAGCTGAAATATATTATATTCACAATACTTGCGCATAAGCGCAACGTTACAAGTTATCATACAGAAAAATTACAAATATCCTATTCCATTGACTTGGTTCCCGCCTGCTTCTCTGCTGAAGAAAAGATCTCCTTTAGCTTATCAACAAAGTCGTCTTGTTGCAACGCAGCGTCCACAAGGTCCATAATCGGAATTTGCAATTGATCATATTTTTCTTTGGCAGCAGAATAAATGGCGGCAGTATTTAGCCATGCGTGGCATCACGGCTTGTATCCCATTCGGTCTTCAGCGCATGGGCCACGTGCAAAGTGCACTCTCTATAGCCCTCGGCATGCCCGTCATTGCATGCCGCGGTCATCATTCTGTCACTCTCTCATCCAACTCCGTAGAGTTCAGGATGGCATTTGCGACTTGTACACAAATACAATCAGTATATGATATGACAAACAAACCAGACATGTATAAAGAAAAGTGGATATTACCTCCACAATCCCGTACTCCCGCAACCAGGTAAGCTGGTTCATGAGGGATTAGGTCAAGCTTTCTGCAGTAGCGCGAGCACCTCCGTGTCGTTAAGTTTTTGTTCGCCTTCAGTCAAACGACGGATCAACTTGGCTTTCTCTGTTCGGTGAAGGTTGACATCTTTTTTCAAACTGTCAACCTCAGCTTGCAGCAGCTCCTGGTCAAGAGCATAGCAGTTAGATCATCAATTTCTTTATTCTTAAGAAGAAGAGTCATTTTGGTTGATACCTCATTCTGCTCGCTCCTTTCTCTATGTGAGTGCGCCTCTTCTGCTGCTGCAACTGCATCAGCTTTCTCTTTTTTGAGTTTCTCAATTTCATTGCGCAGAGAAGCTTTTTCTTTGTTGTCACGCTCACAAGCCTCCACAAAGCGCTTGCGTTCGTCCGCATATTGCGTAGCAGAAGCCCCACACTTGCGCTTCCAAGATAGCACAGCCCATTCTTCAGTCTTCTTCTCTTTCTCAAATTGGGCCTTTTCCGCCTCAAAATCAACAAGCATCTTCAACGTCTTCTCTTTCTCAAGCTTGGCCTTCGCCTTCTCAAGCTCAACCTAGTCCCCTTCCTTGTTCATACTGCGCCATTCGCGCACAATTCTATTTATGGTGGACGAGGCAAGGGCAGACTCTTGCAGATATGACTCATAAGTAGCTTCATGGTCTTTTTCCTCCTGGCGCTTCACTTCCGCCGGCGGGAAGATGCCCTATATACCACTCCCTACAGGAGTGCCAATCAGTAAAAACATCGCCCTGCTTAATCTTCCACACGGGCTGATGAAACGCATAGGCCCGCTTCTCAGAATAAGAGCGATAATAATAATCCCCAGGCGTCTCTTCTGGGTGAATAGGCAATTCCCCCTCCGAATCCTCAACAAACACAAAGCCTTCGCTTTGTGTTGAAGGTCCGGCTCCCTTGGATATCAACTTTGACGGTTCCCCAACATCTGTAGCCGTATCTTTAACCTGCTCGCCAGCAGGATTCTCAGTATCAAAATTTTTGGGCTCTTCTTCTGGAGCCACTTTCTCAATATGTTCCGGGACGATGAGGCCGGCTTCAGGAACAGGAGTTTCTTGCCCCGCATCTCCCTCAACATTCTAAGGCCTGCGCGACGATGGTATAGCAGATGAGGTGGCCGGCGCAGCCTTCACCATTTTCTCTGCAAAGCATATCAACAAATACCAAGTATCAGATTCTGCGTAACTTTTATGACAGAAATGCGCAACAAACTAAACGTACCAGGTGAGAACTTCTTTGCAAAGGCATCCAGATTGCCCTTCTTACCAATGCGCGGGCGCGCAACTTTGGTCGGCGCAGGAGTTTTAGTCTCCGCCTCCTTCCTCTTCTTAGAAGTGCGCTTCAGCGCCTCTTCCGGGCTAGAAGGTACTTCCAAAGGATCATCTGGGTTCGCAGCAGGAAGAGATGAGGTGTCAACGGGTTCTGGCTTCGGTTTCTTCAAACCTACAGGCGCAAGACCCTCCAGTGAGTCCGACACCACCACATAATTACACCAAGAGTCAGATACGGGAAGTGTACCTTTCTTGCCCTCAGCTTTCACAGCAGCTGATGGCTTGGTTTTTTGCTCTGGGTTGGAAGGGGGAGGCGCAGCGGCTGCAGCAGCAGTTGGTTTTTTCTTCTTCCTCGAATTAGGGCTTACGCCCAAGTTTAGCAAGTCACCTACATAATCAATCATATTGAGTAAATGTTGCACCATTAAGTTATATTGCAATATCAACTTAGGCTTTGTATGGATTTATTTACCAGTCTTCGAACATGGTTGCGCCTCCAGATCCTCCTGCTTGGGCAATTCAAAGTTCCCCAAGATTTGTGAGAACCAAGTGTCCTCACCATCAGCAATAGGCACGACGGCCATTTTTCCTTTCTCTCTCTTGAAATAGACCAAGTAGAGAGGCGCAACTACATAACAGACATTTTTGCATCAATGCATATCTATTGAGAGATATTGCTAAGAAGTTAAAGGGTTACATACCAGTTCCGTCTTCTGTATACACCGGTTTTTCTCGGCGTTCTTTCTTCCAGAAAATACTCATCCCAGCAACGATGAGGGCCCTCTCCGGCAAAACAATATTGGGCACATCTTTAATGTCTTGATACCATACCTCGTCGGCAGGTATGGGAAGGGTCTCCAGCTCGATCTCATCACCGGCCCGGAGTGTCATCTTCATTGGGATCACCGTCGCCTTGATAAAGAAGAACTTCTGCTTCCAGTCGTGGTAGGACTTCGGAGACACCAACAGCAATCGTTTGGCTTGCACACGCTGTTGGAACGAATAAAAACCCAACGAGCAGTGTAACTGGTAGAAAACTCTAAACTTCTGGACCGACGAAACGATCTGCATCGATCGGCAAACGAACTCAAAATGCCGGATCCTCACCATTCCCATCGGGCTCAACTTAGAAATATGAATCTTGTAAAAACCAAGAATTTCCAGCAAGAAATGGGTCACCGGCAGCCAGAAGTTCCCTTCGGCAAAATAATCATAAAATAATGTAATGTAGCCGGCCGGCGCATCAGCCGCCATGGCATTCGCCTCCGGAAGAAACGCTTTCCGGGACGGAGAGAAAAGGAAGTTGGTGACAAGATTATCAAAATCTTTCTTCGACCACTTTAGCGGTGGCAAACTTGATGACGACATCTCAGCAGAACTTGCACCGGTGGCCATAACTCGAACTTTGAAGAAAACTTAGAAAACTTTGAAGGTCGCCGGAATTTTTGAAAATAAATTCCTCTCAAGTTATAATTGGGTGAGGAAGCAAATGGATCTTTGATCCCTTTATATACTAACCGCAATTAATGCACGATTTGACTGCAGCGACTTTTGCGACCGTCACGTATCCCCAAGTAACCACAGGGGCGAGCGGGGAACAGTAACCGCCCCACGCACGCGAGTGTCGCTAAAAAGCATTAAATACGGTAAGACATGTACTCTTGACAGCCTGTCAACAGTACCACCACGTCTCAAGAACGTGCGTCGTCACCAACTACACCATCCAGATAAGTGACACGTGTCTAAGCATATTGGAAATTCAAATACTTTTTCAAAATTCACTGGACGGCTAAGGACGATCACGGTAATGGCATGCTCACATTTATAAGATATAGTGATCTCATGTTGACACGTGGCACCTCCCTAACCGCTGATGAGCTCACGATCCGTGTGCACTAACGGATTGCCAACAAACGTTAACGGAATAGCAAAGATTCCATTAAAGTTAACAATCTCTCTTTTTGGCGCCAAACACCGGCTATAAATAAGTAACTTGGAGTTCAAGGAAAGGTATTCACTCTCAACTACTCTCTCATTTACAATACTTACTTCCGACTACCTGTACTTATTCTCACGCCGAAGGGTGGTCACGGAGAGAACCCCCCTTCTCCCCGTGGCGAGCTAACTGTATTCTGTTTTGCAGGATTAGCCGGAATATTGTTCTATTCATCATCCATCGTGAAACCAAACGGAAGGTTAATCCTTTTATGTAGAGCCCATTCCATATATTTACTGTGATTCCGGTCTAGTTGATCTAGGGTTTCTTCAACACTAAAAAATATGCCAAAACACCAAGTTTTAGCTAAAAATGAAGGAAAAACCAAGTTCAGGGGCCAAATTGCAAAATCTGCCAAAATAAGCTTCTAGCGGGGCGCGAGAGGTTTAGCTAATCCTCTAGCGGGGTGCGAGAGGTACGGGTTGGCCCATTTTTCACACCTTTTCACACCCAATCACCTCTAAACCTCATTTAACTCAAAACCCTACTAAACCACTATATAAGCAAGCTTCCGAACACTCATTTTCACTTTCCAAACTCCTCTACACTCTCTAAACACTCCCAAATTAGTTGTAAACTCAAGAACAAGGCAGAAAACTTTAAGTGCAAAAGTGAGTCCAAACTCACTTTTCTTCATCAAATCTTCCTCTACAAAGCTTGGAACACCTCTAGGATTGTTTCCACAGGTTTTCCATGAAAAACTAAGGTGGAACATCACCATTTTGAGGTCCAATTTTTTTGTTTTGGAATATGAACTTGTAAACTTTATTTAAACATACTTTTTCTAAGACAAACTTGTGCTATTTGTGCCTCTAATAAAACCCATAGTTAGTGAGCTAAGCCAAGGTTGTTTCATACAAATTAGGAGGTGTAAAATACCTCCAAACTTTCTGTTTTGTAAAGGGTTTTAACCCACAAGTGTTGGGATCATCCAAGCTTAACAAAGCTTGTGTTTTGGTAAAGGTGTGATTACATGAAGGCCTTGGCTATCCTACTTTGTTAGAACATTTTGAGACCGTTGGTACTTGATTATCTATAGTTGAGCTGGTTTGTAATAGTTAGATAATCTTGAAGGGTCAAAAGTGCAATTGTATGAAACTTATATGGTAGCGGCGTATTTAGCAACCCAGCGTATTTGTTAAATACGCTGGGTAGTCAGTTTGTATAATTATATGCTTGAATGAATGTATTGTCTAAGTTTCTTGGACAGATTTTGGTGATTCTCTTGTGTTGTGATTTTTGCTATTGTGCTTACATCCGAATATCCAGGTGCTGTTATTGGGATTTCATATACAACACTAGTTGTTTGATCCATTCAAGATTCTTCATCTTCTTAGTTTGGTTTTTCTTAACTTTCACACATTCAAACAACTAATCTATAGTTGTTTGGGTGATAACAATCAACCACTGTGATCCGAATCTGATTTGGGACTCACAATTTGGTATCAGAGTCTTTGTGCTCTTGATTGTTTGAGTTTTTGTTAAGATTCTTCAAGTTTTGAAGGTTTTTCAAAAGTTTTCAAAGTTTTGTGGTTTTTCAAAATTTTTGGCTTAAAATGGCTTGATCTGGTGTGTTTAATCATTGGGTTGTTGTTAATCAGTGGTTTAGTAAACATTTTGGAAATTTTGCCTCAAAGAAACCTGAATTTTGAGTCGGTTTTGGATGATTAGAGGGTTTTTGTTCGTACTAAAACCCTTCTGGGCGTATTTATTTTGAAGCTAGCGTAGATACTTTTGAAGGCAGCGTAAGTAAGTTTGAATCTCCCGTATTTAACAAATACGCTGGGTTTAAACCAGCGAATTTTTTGAGTTTGAGCGTAATAGTGACAGTGAAATAAATCGAAGGCGACTTCGAAGTCAGTGATACAAATCCTCAACGATTTTATCACGGTGATCAGCGAAATTAACCAAACCTTTGTTTGTTTTTGAATATCCAGTGGATTTAGCTTTTGATTTCAAGTGCAGCGTAATTGATTTTCAAGTGCAGCGTAATTGATCTCCAGTCAAGCGTATTTATTTCATCTCCAGTCAAGCGTATTTATTTCATCTCCAGCGTATTTGATCACCGATCATCAACCATGTCTCTCAATCAACTCAATCCGATTGCCCAAGCCGAGCTAGAAACTGGAACTGCTACAAGGCCACCAAAATTGAAAGGATCAGAAGATTTCAGCAGCTGGAAAAACAGGATTAAAGCCTTCTTTGAGTACACCGACTATACTCAATGGATGTCAGTCACAGTGGGTCCGCATGTTCCAATGATAATTCGTGACGACATTCGTACAATCAATGAAGATCCATCAACGTTCACAGATGAAGATAGAACTCTGATTCAACGTGACCATAGGGCTCATGCTGCTCTTACTATGACTCTATCCAAGCACGATAACAACTTGTTTGAAGAGTACACCTCAGCACATGAACTGTGGTTGGCACTAATCGACCACTATGAAGGAAATGAGGAAGTAATGGACAACAAATGAGACATGGTCCAGAAGGAGTATGACATGTTTGGAAGTGTTTGTGGCGAAAGCTTATCTGACCACATAAATCGATTTCTGGGAGTGTTAACTAAGGTGAAGAAAGTGGGAAATCCCGTTGCAAATTATGCATCAATCAAGAAGCTGCTAGATTCTCTCCCCAAAGAGTGGAGCCTTCAATGCATGATGATTAAGAGAACTTTCTTAACCAGCACAACTCCTGTTACACTCTCAGAACTGATCAACACTCTAAAAGCGTTTGAAATGGACATTGTCAAAAGAGAGATGAACCAAACTGGTTATTCTCAGAAGATCACTCAGCAAGCTGTTGCAACCTCGGCCCCCAAGAATATGGCATTTCTTGCTCCTATCACCTCATGTGGATTAAACTCTCAAAGTGTTGATGAATCCTATCCGAATGCTTCCGCAAGCTCTGTGAAGGCCTCGTCATCCTCCAAGAAGACTACTGTGGCCAGCGATGCTCAAGCACTTAAAATATCCACTGAACATGTCGCATTGTTTAATACCTTCTTAAGCAACTATGAGGCTCTTATGTCAGGAGAGTTGAAGAGAGATTTCCTCACAGCTGAAGATATGTATCAAGTGGATCCTGACGACATGGAGGAGATGGATCTGAAGTGGCAGATGGCAATGATAGCTCTTCGGTTGAAGAAATTCCAAGATAAAACGGGAAAAAGGCTGGCCCTTGGAAAAGCTAGATTTAACCAGTCCAAGCTGAGATGTTACAATTGCAAAAACTTGGGCCATTTCAAAAGGGAGTGTCCATTGCTGAATAACGAGAATGTCGAGCTCAACCAGACAAGAAGACCGGTGGCCATTGAAGGAAGTGGCAGCATTGCTGAAAACAATCAAAAGGCTTTAGTTGTGGAAGATTAGACTGGTCAGAGGAGATAGTTGAGGCTAAAGGAGAAGTTAACAAGGCCCTCATGGCAAACATCTCCACGGTTTCTATCACGTCTGCTTCAAATCGTGTTGAAAAGCAAACTGCCAAGATTCCAAAAGATGACACTGGTCTGAAAAGCATCATCAATCCTGCTGAACAGACCTCAGAGAAGGGAAAACAAAAAGATGAAATGAATGAGTCGACGCATGCAGTTCAAGATCCATCAGTAGCAGCAAAAATGAGGTGGTTGGAACTTCTACCATCGCCATGAAGTCAAAACTGAGGATAAGGATTTGGTAAATAGCATACCATATGAATTCAAAGCGAAGTTGTGCTCCAAACCATGCTTGAACGTCGTGGCACACTACAAATCTCTCAACCGTGATATCATTAAAGAAAAAGAAAAGATTTTGAAAATTAATCAAGAACTAAAAGAAAATGAAGCTGCATATCAGTGAAAGTTAAATTCAACTATAGCTGAAATGCAAACTCTAAAAAAATTTGTTTTCAGAAAAGATTTTATCATAAATGATTTGACCGAAAAGCTAGAAAAATCTCAAAACGAAAATGACAAATTGCAAATCATTATTGATAAATGGAAAATTAGTCAAAAAGCACTGGTTGATATTGTGAAATGCCAACGACCGACATTCATCAAGGATGGAATTGGATATAAGGATAAATTCGGAAATGAAAGAAAATTATTTCCTCCTCCGCACAGCAAAAATTATGTCCTTATGCCATCTCCTCATCCTAAAAATGATTTGATCGATAAGAAATGATCTTTTGGATCAAAATGATTTTTACAAACCACAAAACAATACTAACATGTATGAAAGCAATGCAGATCTGTGTGAGGGTCAAAAAGATGTGTGCGACGAGGAAGATGAATGTGGAGGTTCAAAAATAGGAATCGGTTACTCAGGCGACAGTTATTCAACAGTTAACTGGTTTGCCTGGAATTGGAATAAGACAAACAGAATTTCTATTCAGGATAACTGTAATAGTTTATCTAGGATGGCTGACTGTAAAGGCTTTGAGCCAAAATTGAACATTCGGGATGACTGTAATGGCCTTGCGCCTACACTTAAGACTCACAACCAATTGCATGCTAAGGTTGAGAGTCATGACTTAAACTCTGTTTTTAATGATGAAAATGTTATGCTTGAATCTCCTGTCTTTGTGCCAGAATTTGAAGAAAAACAGATCTGGAAAGTTCCTCATTGAGGAAATTCCCAAGTTTGTTCCATCAGTTGCAGGTACTTCAGAGACCGATAAAGACTTTACTGAAGAAAGCAGTAGAGATGATTCAAGCACAACAACTTCAGAGATTGATGGAGAAATGTCAAATGAAAGTCTAGAATCAACAACCTCGTCATCGGACAGTGAGCACAGTGAGGACGAAATTGAAGATAAACATCATCCTGACAAGAAGAAAGTCAAAGATTCAAGCCATGTTACATCATCAGATTCCTCAAGCAGCTCCAGATTCTCATCATATACATCGTCTTCGCACTCAGCACCCAGGACGAAAAGATCAAACTGCAAGCAATGCTTTCGCTGTGGTCATTTAGGACATACTGCGAAACATTGCAAAAGCAAGAAATTTTCTAAACCTAGTCAAGATCTCGTTAAAAGTTTTACATATCAATTTGACAATCTAAAGAAATCAGTAAAATGCATAGTTGACTCAACTTGTTTTTGGAAAAGAAAAGAAAATTCTCTTGCTCAAAATCATGATAGAACTAATGTAAAGCAAGTCTGGGTTCCGAAAGCTAGCTAATTTGTACATTTTTTGTTGTTGTTGTTGTTGTATAACAGAATAAGATTCAGAAATTGCTTCGGATGCTCATGGAATATATCTGGCATGTTGACAGCGGCTGCTCCAGGCATATGAACAGGTTAAAGGATCTGCTTACAAACTTTCGAGTTAACGATGGTGATTTTGTGTCCTTTGCCGGAGACGAAAAGGGAGGGAAGATCGTCGGAATGGGTGACGTCGTGTCGGAAGCACTTACTTTGGAGAATGTGAACTATGTTCCCGAATTGTGTTAAATCTCATGAGTGTTTCACAAGTCTGTGACAAAGGAATTTCGGTGCTGTTTAATGACACGGAGTGCTTATTCCTCAAACCCGAATACTCCGTCCCAGCAGAAATGATCATGCTTAGGGTTCCCCGCCAAAATAATACCTACGTGCTGAATATGAAAAATGCCAAATCAAATGAGCAAATGACATGTCTTTTTTCAAAAGCATCTGAATCGGAATCACTGTTATGGCACATGCTTTTGGGACATGTGAACTTTAAAAACATGAATAAGCTTTCTAAATTAAATCTAGTAAGAGGTTTACCTATGAAAGATTTTCCTTTTTCTGAAAAATGCATCGCATGTGCCCAAGGAAAGCAACATAAAAAGCCTCATAAGTCCAAAGCAGTGAATACGATTTCCGCCCCACTGCAATTACTTCACATGGATCTTTTCGGGCCTATAAGCGTTAAAAGTTTAGCTAAAGATCTTATTGTTTGGTAATTACAGATGATTTTTCAAGGTTCTCATGGGTGTATTTCCTCGAAGCTAAGAGTGAGACAGCTTCCGTTCTGAAAAGCTTCATCCCTATGATTGAAAAAGTAATCAAGCTGAAGGTGAAATCCGTAAGAAGCGACATCGGTACAGAATTCAAGAATCATATGTTTGTCTCCTTCTGCGAAGAGAAAGGAATTCGTCTTCAATACAGTGCTGCCAGAACTCCTCAGCAAAATGGTGTAGTGGAACGCAAAAACAGAACTCTCATCGAAGCTACTAGAACTATGCTTGTCGACTCCAAGCTTCTATAATCTTCTGGGCTGAAGCGGTTAACACAACATGCTACGTTTTGAATCGTGTTCTGATTGTCAAACCTCACGGAAAGACAGCTTATGAACTACTTTTCAAAAGGAAGCCTCTGATAGATTTCTTAGACCATTCGGATGCTCATGCACACTTCGCAACACTGAAGATAATCTCATTAAGTTTGAAGTGGTAGGTGATGTATGCTACTTCATGGGCTATTCATCCTCTCAAAAGGCGTATCGAGACTACAACAAACAGACGAAGATGGTGATTGAATCATATTATGTTGATTTTCAAGAAGGAAACTCCATAACACTGGAAGCGCTCCAAATTGGTTTTATGACGTAGACATTGTATTCAACACTTTCGACATTGCTGAACCCGTCATGAATCCGAACCTGCAGAATCCACTCCATTGGAGCCATTGTTTGATCCTTCAGACATTGGTTTCACTCCTTTTACAACCCGTTTCATCCCTGCCTCTGCCTCTCCTACTCCTCCTGTTATCGAAGTAAATGGTGACACATCTGCTGAGAATCCATCCGCACATGATGATTCTTCTTCACAGCAGGCTGTGGATGAACCTCCTAAAGAAGACGAAACTCCAATTATCTATGTCGATGAACACTTCACCAACGCAGGGTACAAGACCAATCGAAACCATCCAACTGAAAATGTCATCGGTTCCGTTGAAGATGGAGTTCGAACACACGGACAAACACATACCATCAACATAGGACTGTATGCAGCTTCTCTCTCGCAGTCTGTCCCAAGAGATATCGAAGAACCAATTCAAGACTCCAGGTGGGTCAAGCAATGCAAGAAGATTTAGCCCAATTTCGGAAACTTAAAGTCGGGGAACTCGTTGATTTACCAGATGGAAAGTATCCAATTGGTACCAAGTGGTGTTTCGAAACAAGAAGGACGATCGTGGTGTAGTTATCAAAATAAGGCAAGATTAGTGGTTCAGGGTTTTCGACAGGAGGAGGGGATTGATTATGAGGAAGTTTTTGCACCAGTTGCACGCTTAGAAGCTATCAGAATTTTCTTAGCCTATGCTTCATTCAAAAACTTTAAGGTGTTTCAGATGGATGTAAAGAGTGCTTTTCTGTATGGGAAAGTGAAAGAAGAAGTCTATGTCTGTCAACCTTCAGGTTTGAAGATCCTCACTTCCCGCGAAATACTATAAGCTTGACAAAGCTCTCTATGGTCTTCACCAAGCTCCTCGAGCATGGTACAAGACTTTGTCAACATATCTTCTGGAATGTGGGTACTCAAGAGGGAAAATTGATATGACTCTTTTCACAAAGCGGATCGGAGATGATGTGATGCTAGTGCAGATCTACGTAGACGATATCATCTTTGGGTCGACTGATGAAGCTCTTTGCAGGGAGTTCGAGCAAGTGATGAAGGCAAATTTCGAAATGAGCATGATAGGAGAACTTACGTTCTTCTTGGGATTAGAAGTGAAGCAGAGAGAAGACGGCATACTCATTCATCAGGCTAAGTATATTAGAGATATACTCTCCAAGTACAACATGAATGACTGCAAATCTGCCAGTACTCCCTTTGCTGCTCAGACGGAACTTACTTCGGATCTTTCAAGGAAAACCTTGAATAAATCCTTCTATCGTTCTATGATAGGCTCGTTAATGTATCTGACCGCAAGTAGGCCTGACATTATGTGGGTTGTCTGTCTCTGTGGCGATTTCAGACGGATCCGAAAGAATCTCATGAAGCTGCTGTCAAAAGAATCTTCCGCTATCTGAAAGGAACTCCCAAGCTTGGTTTGTGGTATCCTAAAGATAGTAATTTTGATTTAATTGCCTACACTGACAGTGATCACGCAGTGTAAAGTTGACAGAAAGTCCGTCTCTGAAGGATGTCAATTTTTAGGAAATCGTCTCATTTCGTGGCAAAGCAAAAAGCAGACAACAGTCTCCACATCAACTACTCAAGCTGAATACATGACAGCTTACAATTGCTGTTCTCAAGTTCTCGATACAAAATCAGTTGTTGGATTATGGAATAAACGTTATGAAGACTCCTATATTCATTGACAACGAAGCGTGTCTTGGAATTGTGAAGAACCCTATCCACCACTCCAGAACCAAACACATCGAAATTCGCATTCATGCGATCAGAGATGCGTATGAGAAAGGATATATTCAAGTGGTGCCGGTGGATACGATGCAACAGAAAGCTGATATATTCACGAAAGCCTTCGATAAAACTCGCTTCAACCAGTTGGTAACCTGGTTGGAGATGGTCAACTTCCTCGACTGGAAGTGATTAAAAAAATGTTTTTATAATAATAATCTCATAAAATGTGCCCAAATAAAAAGATTTTCTGCAAGTTTAAAATTTCTTTGCAAGCAATGGATTCTCGAAAATAAAATTTTAAGGGGGGAAGTTTTCCAGAAAATATTGTTGAGACAGAATCCTTTATTTGAGACCTTCATGAGAAATGATAGAAAAACTGCTAACACTTTGTTTTGATCTTAAAACATAAATAGATTGAGGCCTCAAGCAACACGTGTCAGTAGATTCAGCAATACCTTGAAGTAAACTTCTAAAAGGAGGCAAATTCTAATGAACACACAAGAATTCTGGATACCCACAATGTTGTGCAACTTGCGGGTAACACGTTGCGGCGTATGGCTTAATGGTCTTAAATCTTGCGTTGATAGATTGCCAAAGTCCGAGATTTTGGGTCTTTATATTGACTAATTATTCGGGGATATCATAGTTGCTCTTCTGCTGCATCCAGATACATGCTGACCTAGACACAATTATGATATCTTTTTAAAAGAGCCAATGCGGCCAAAACCTACACAAATGAAGCTCTCATTGAGAATCATTCAAGTGCTTAAATCGTACTGTATTTGGTATCTGTCATGGCCCTCGTTAAACTGTGGTCTCTTTGCTGTACGGAAGTACTGACCTGAACACCAATTATCTAACGTTGAAATTTCAAATACGAATGAGGTCAATATACTCACCTGCTATGAGGAATCTTTGCGCATACCTTGATCGCGGGGGTATGTCCTGATGTGGGACTCACGGGCACAACATTCTGACAGTTCAGCATGAGTGGGGAAACATCGAATTTCTTGTCAATATTACCACAACATGATAAAAGGCTCTTCGATCGCATGTTGAAAGATAGGTGCATGGATTTAAAAGGACAAACATACTGACAGTTTTTCTTGTGCCCTAATTATTTAAAATATCTTATCTCAATGAACGAAGTGTTACCAGTATGATCTTTTCTAGGAAAGTCACAGGATTCAAGTCAGTTAGCATAAATTTTGTGTGAAAAAGGAGGCTTCCTGGACCCAAAAACAACTTTCAGGATCCAAATTGCAATTTTTCATTTTTCTTAAGTTTATTTTTAAATTCTTGCACTATTTTTAACCAAAAGGGGGCACGTTTTTTGAGAAAATTTAAAATTTTCAGCGTAATTGTTTTCTAAAAAATTCTTAACCATGAAGATACCTCAGATCAAATCCACGCGACATAATTATTATTCCAGCGTATTTAACAAATACGCTGGAAGGCAAACATGTATATATATTTCAGTCTCTTCTTTTTGCAAGTATTTCTCAAACTTCTTCTTCTTCTGTTTCATCCGAACACCCACTCATTTAAATCAAACACATCTGATCAAAGTCTGCTGAAATCGAATCGGTATAATTCCGGCTTTTTAAAATGTTGAATGTTAGTTGATTAAGTGTGTGAATGCATCAATTTCAAATACGTCTGAGTCTCTCATGAACTATTGAATCTGGTCTTCATCCGGTTTTTATGGGTTTATCAAGAAAATCTTGAAGCCAGCTTATTTATTTTGAATGCAGCGTAGATAATTTGAATGAGGCGTAATTATCTCAAACCCTTGTGTCAGCGGATTTAAGTCTTGAACTTCAGTTCAAGCAACCGGCGTAATTGACAATTACGCCGGTGAACCAGCGTAGATAATCATCTTCGCTGGGTATATTCTCGAGTTCAAATTTAAATGCGCGACTCCTGTGCAGCGTAAATAATCCTAATGCGGTGTAATTGTCTCTAAGTCTCTTCTGTACAGTTTCATGTCTGACGAAAATGGTTAATTTGGTCTAGCGTAAATATCATCGGTTTTATAAAATTATGTTTTGTTTTCTTGTCTATTTTATTTATAATTCAAATATGTACATATAAATTAATGTATATATTCTTATTATTATAAATTTATATACTTATACATATATATATATATATATATATATATATATATATATATATATGTATATGAATCTAACTTGACTCGTTTCCGATTTCAGAAATGGTGAAAGAAATCATCTTGGATAAAACACGATAGCACAATCAACCGTGCAAGTTAGTTCCACCTCCAAGTGGTTTCGAAGATGTAGCGGAGTGGATAAACTCAAGCAGGATCAGCTATGCTGTTCAAGCCGATCCGATCATCTACAACATCCACATTGAAGAGTTTTGGAAAACCGCCAAGGTGTCAATAGTAAACGAAGTTAAGAGAATCACAGCTACAGTGAGGAACAAGAAGATCGTAGTAACATAGGAGAATGTATGTAGAGTCCTCAGTCTTGGAGACAAGCATAGTGATCCGCTCAGAGTTAAGAAGGATGACATCCTCGATGGTTTTAAAGGGATGAGGTATGTTGGTGATTTCAGAGAGAAGAACGAGATCAAAAGAAAGGGGCTTACAAAGGACTGGAGATTCATTCTTCATGTATTTGCTATGAGCTTGGCACACAGAAAGGGAGGATATGATGGCATGAATTTAGAATGGTCGGCTACTATGCTCAACCTCTGCACAAAACAGCCATTCAATATCTCGGGTCTCATCTTTTACTGCATGGTTGATAACGCCAATTCCTCCACATGGGCCATGTACCCGCGGTTTGTGCAGCTCCTTATCAACGACCAACACCCAAACCTCCCTCATGACGGTGACCTATACAAGTTTCAGTTGCCGACAGGTCGTCAGATTACAGAGCTAAAAACTGAAGAATGGGTGCTGCTGCATCAGTGGATGTATAGGGAAGAAAGATATCCTGTTGTGAAAGCAGTCTATGAGAAATACAGAGAACGTGTTAAGAGAAAGAGACAAGGAGATGTTGATGAGGAAGTGGAAGTGGAAGAAGAGGAAACCGAGAAGCTAGTTAGAAAGAATAAAGGAAAGCAACTTATGAAGGAAGGGGACTCATCAAAGAAACGGAAAGAGACCGCTTCTAAAGAACGGTTGATGGAAAGCAGCTTCAGGGCCGGAGGCACCAGAGAACATCGCGAGCATATTGAGAATCTCCGTGCAATTCACGAGGCCGAAGAAAGAGAGAAAAGAGAAGCTAGAAGAAAGAGGCGTCATATGACAGAATCTGAAACGCCGGTAATGGTCACTACCGAGCAAGAGTAGTTAGACGAGTTTGTTGATCAATTGATTGTTGATCCAGAAGCCCCAAGTCTATCTCCCCCGCTGAAGCGTAAGAAAACAGGGGAAGGACCGTCGACAGAAGCACAACCAAGGCAGATTCCGCAACAAGCTCCTCGAAGACCACGTCCATTTCAGGATCTGTACGATAAGCTGGTGAAAGACATTGGGAAAGGCCCAGCTCAGGAGATCTGTCTGTTGAAACATCAGGTAAGCAACACGAATGCTATTCGCGAAAAGCTGAGGGAACAACGAAAGAAAAACAAAGAACTCCATGCATATGTCAAAGAACAAACAAGATTCGTGAGATTTCAGCAGGGATGGGATGGAAAAGATGTATCGTATGATCAGAGAACTTTGCACCAAAGTAGACATACAACCGATGTTCTCATCCACAGACATTTTTACTATGAGAAGTTCAAGGCTGAAGAAGAAAGACAAAGGGCTGAAGACGCAGAAAAGAAGAAAAAGCGCTTAGAATCTGCAGTAAACGTCACTGAGGATGACGAAAGTGAAGAAGAGGAGGTGGACAGGGATGAGATGCCAGCTCGATTTGTTGACTGGGACTTGGAGGAAGATATTGTTTATGAAACTGAGGATGGTGACTCAGTAACTCCAATGCATCCAGAGTGGTTCCTGAAAGAAAGAGAAAAACTTCCAGACTTCTATCAGGTGGTCAATGTTGAAAAATTTGAAGTTACCGATAGAATCATAAGCTAGAAGTACTATAATCTCAAAGGGATGTTCATTGTGAAGAGACGAGGTGGAGTCATTCAGCATTTCAAGACCGGAGTTGATATGAAAAGCCTTCCAAGATGGGATATTCGAGAACTGGCAGGCTAGACTTGATAAACCCAACCAACAGTAGCATCGGAGCTGACTTTGAAAGACTTATTCTAAGAGAATGCAATCGGGGTTTCACAGTTTTCAAGCCACAACGACCACGAAGAAGAGTGTCAAAGACCACAAAAGATCCTATCACCGGAAAGGGAATGGTTACTGGGTCATCGATCCTGCTAAGGTTGAAACAAAAGTCAAAATCCCACCAGAACAGCCCGTCATGCTTGAAATTTCAAGAAGTGGTTCTGCGACGGGAAGACGGGAGAAGCAGTGATCCGATTGGTCTCTAACGAAGATATTCGCATTCTAGACCCGATGGATGTTTTCATGTTCTGTCTTTCCGATCTTAACATTCTCTATGGTCACAAAATCCACGTTGGAGCCGGAAATGAGTACAGAGAAGAAGAAATGTTATTTCAAAGGGCTGTGGAGCGGGCTAGAGAAAGAAAGATAGAAATGATGGAGATTGTACTCAGAATCGAGAAGCAGAAAGAAAAGGAGGAGGCAAGAAAAAGAAAAAGGAAGCACAAGTCATCATCCCAACAGAAAGCTCCCTCACTATCTCAAGCCGCATCTCACTCTCAAACTCCAGTTTCATCCACATATGAAGCCACTGCGGAGTTCCAACAACCCTCAAGTAAAGCTTTTGTTAATCTAAGCTCTGAAGAAACAATCGAAGAAACAACCGACCAACCTACCCATCAAGCTGCGCAAGATAAAGATCAAGGACCAGCCGCAGACACTGAAGCTCCGAAACAAGATTGAAGAAACTCAAGCACGCAACGGTCTAGGGGGATATTGTTAGAACATTTTGAGACCGTTAGTTGATTATCTATAGTTTGAGCTGGTTTGTAATAGTTAGAAAATCTTGAAGGGTCAAAAGTGCAATTGTATGAAACTTATATGGTAGCGGCGTATTTAGCAACCCAGCGTATTTGTTAAATACGCTGGGTAGTCAGTTTGTATAAATATATGCTTGAATGAATGTATGGTCCAAGTTTCTTGGACAGATTTTGGTGATTCTCTTGTGTTGTGATTTTTGCTATTGTGCTTACATCCGAATATCCAGGTGTTGTTATTGATTACATGTTATTGGGATTTCATATACAACACTAGTTGTTTGATCCATTCAAGATTCTTCATCTTCTTAGTTTGGTTTTTCTTAACTTTCACACATTCAAACAACTAATCTATAGTTGTTTGGGTGATAACAATCAACCACTGTGATCCGAATCTGATTTGGGACTCACATACTTTCAATCCACCACCTCACTTGATGATTTCTAAGTATAACCACTAAGCTATGTTCAACCTTCAATTGAGTAACAAGGCTACGACACGTCCCCAAACGTTGCTATGTTCGAGATGCACGCACCTAGCTTGCTTACTTGGTCGATACATAGTTTAGTGAAGTGTTTTCTTTTTATTTCGTTCATGACCATCCGAATTGTCCTTGTGACAATTTGTGTATTGGTGAATCTTACAAAAGAGGTTAAAGGACGGTTATCCTCCTACCTCCATGCATGACTTCTATGACTTCTATGAAATCTATGATTTATATGATAAACTTGATAATATAATATGTAACTTATATATGTAAATAATAAATATAACCGAGCTTTTGGCAATTACCGTATGGTTACTTGTCCTAACATTAGGTTATTTTATCTAGGACTTACCCTCTCGTTACGATTCTATTGGGCATGACCCATGAAACCACAAGCACCATACGGGGCTTATAGTGTCAAAAACGAACGTTAACGTCTAGATAAATACTTTCAACTATACATACTTTTGCATACTTTAAACTCTTAATCTAAAAACCTCCATTGTCATTCCAATACTCACACACCTACGTTTCCTTGTGTAGGATAACTCGGTTTTCCACTCCCTAATCAACTAAACACTTCACGGATTTAAACTTTGCAAAATCGTGAGTACACTCGACACCCTTTTACGCTTTACACTTTTGGGTGCAATATGTTAGTCAATAAAAAACTCACTAAATTTATGCAATCACACAAACAATCCATCATACATGCTATAGTTGTGTGATACCCGATTTGTATACTTGGAACATTCTTATGTGATACTAGTTGTCATTAACTTTGTACGAGCCTCCCCTTAACATGTATAGCGCTATATGAGTAACGCATCTCCCTTATTCTTGTGGTCATGTTAAGTTTAATCTATTTTGCGGTGACACATGAGGATTGACTTGTAGATCGCATGCCATGTTTACATTAATCTCGTATGCTAGCTTAATATGTGGATTTGTTTAAACAGATTTTATTACTTATGTTATATTCAAACTTGTGTACTCGCGAATACGTTGTATTGAACTATAATTTTAACATGTTGCAGGTTGAGGTTGTTGGAATGACGAAAACTTAGTAGGAATGGCATGGTAACACACCTAGAATGCTAAGTTACTTGTTATGTTTTGTTGAACTTGTTCTATTTGAATTTGTGTTGTACTTGACATTTGATAAATGAAATGAAATGGATGGTTTAATTTAATATTGTCGCAAATAGTGTTATGATGTCTCGAGCAATCTCGTTCGTTTTACTCCGATGTTTCCGCCATTGGTTGGGGTGTGACAAATTAACTCTAAACATTCAAATGTTTATGAACACAAAAAGAATTTGTATACAGACAAAGTTGAGGGAGAATTTTCATTCATTATAAGGATAAGACTTGTAACTTTTGAAGAGTCTGTTCGAAAAGCTAATGACTAGAACTCATTGTCTAGGCTTATTCTATATGTTAAATTAGAATTATTCTAAGTTTGTGACAAACTTATGATAATGGCATGTGTTGCTTTGGTCAGCTCGGAAGCTTATGTAAGCTAATGCAATATGAGTTGAATTCACTGATACAATGAGGTTGATCTTGTTCAATCATTGTGCATAAATGTCGCCATAAATGAAGTTACGGAAATGTTGATCAAATGGTAAGAAATGTGGGGGAGGATCCATTTAGAAACAACCCTATAAGGGAATGTAGAAATGGTTTTCATTACCCCATCTGGATGATATCCTATAACACTTAAATGTGGGGGGTGTCTTGCATTTGTATCATAAAAGTTTGGCAATAAGGATTTTGTAATCCAATCTAACATTGTAAACAGACGACTAAGTGGAGGACACAAAGGTCGTAGTGCATAATGGAGATGTGTTTGCCTTAAATGATATGTTTATCTTAGAAAGACATATGTTATAACCAGATTTAGATGGCCACTGAGGTTATAGTATTAGAAGTTGACAATAGGCAAATTAACTTGCGAGTTAAGAACACATCATGACAACTGATCTCAAATAAGTAAAGTTATTTGTTGTGACTAGACAAAGTCAAAGATAATGTTATGGATTCAACAACCTGAGTGTTTCTTAGAGATCAAGTTGTGGAATGAGACTAAAGCCTATTAAAAAGGGTATACCATATACCAGTCATGAGCGAGAGCGAAGCCTAGAGAGGCGGAAGCAGTAGCTTCTAGGACGAAGCCGAGCCACTAGTGGAGTGGCCAAGGAGGCTTCTTTTTTGTTTTTTTGTTTTTTTGTTTTTTTTAAGATTAAACGAAAAAGGAAACCTAACTTAGTTGACTGGAGATCCCAAAATCTAAGTTCAATAGGACAACTAACTCATATGCCTAAGGGTGGTCACTGTGGGGACATAAATGATATGCATAAGCTAGTATATATGGTTATACATACCCCAAAAGTATAAAAGGGTGTTTAAATACGTCCTCGTATATTCCTATGATATTCAGTGACAAAGGGTGAGGCTAAGCATAATATGTGGTAAATGATTTGGATAAATCACGATAACCACGATACTTTTAATGATCTAAGGAGAATCACCTATGTTATAGAGAAGTGGGGTTGCTTCGAATGGAATTGAGGGCACAATTCCTAGAGCTCTCGCAGAACCAGGAAAGTGTTCCATGACCATTATTGGACACGACTATGAGGAGATGACCCGGCTAAGGAGAGTCTTGTGTGAAGTGTATTGTCGTCTACACAAACGGCAGACGAGTTCAAAGACATCGATGTCTACTCAGAGCTAGTGGACTAAGTGCATTTCATGAGCGAAGGTTCAAAGGGTAACACCTACCTATCGTATGCAAAACTCAACTGTTGAGGTTCCATTGGAAATTTTATGTGTTTTGAATGATCTCCATTCATGTAGGGGATTGTTGGAAATTTGGTGAATTGATATTTAATATATTTATAATTTAATGAAATTATAAACATTAATTAGAATCTTCATGTGATGAATAAAAGATAAACTCTTCAGTAGAGCTTCTTATGACATTTAATTAGTTTTATTAGAGTTTTTAAGTCTCTAATTAAGTGACTAATTAAGTGAAACATTTCACTAACCTTAACTCTTGTACAATTAGTAGGCTATGGGAAGATTCATTTGAGAAGAAATTTAATGTGGGAAGAAAAAGAAGAAATTGCATAATGGTAAAACATTAAATAGTTTATAATTACTCTCATTAATTATGTTATCTCTCATTAATAAAGCAAAACATTTTATCCTACACATTTCAAAATTTATTCTACATATGTCTTACATTTACCGGAATTTACCCTACACACATGTAAATTTACCTACACATTTCAAAATTTATCCTATACATACTAAAATTTATCCTACACATGTCGAAAATTGTCCTACACCATAATTATTTTATCCTGAAAGAGCATATAAAAAAATGAGTTACAAGTTTAATTAATTAGCTAATTAATGACAATTATAGATTTACCTATATGCCATTTTTCATAATATTAAATACACACATTAAATGAAGTAAATGAAAATTTTCTATTGGTTTAAAAATTATTCTTTTTATTCTTACAAAATTTTTCTTTTCATTTGAACTCTCCACTAGTAGGCTATATGTTTATTTTTGTGAATATAAGAAATGGTATTGCTTGATACATAAAGAATACTAGGAGGATGAACACTTGAAGACAAACTAGAGAGATGAGTACTCTCTACTTGTTTTCCACCACCATCACATCCTTATTTGTTCCATAAGTTCAAAACTACAATTACCCGGTGTGACCTCGGGCTCGTGAGCCATCTTCGACAGTACATACTGCTTCGGCTGTTGTACTATGGGAAACAGTCACGTCATCTTTAATAGAGGCGCGAAATCTGTTTTAAGGGAAGCGTGTTGAACACGTGACTCAACCAAAATCGTCAACGTTTTAGTGCGCTCTTTGTTGCAGTCAAGGAGTAATTTCAAGACTCGAGATGATGAATACTCGAGTCTAGGATGCTATCAAGTGCGCGTGAAGGACCCACCAGAGATGCGGCTTGAATCAAGATTGGTATATATAATTATATTTTATATTTTTTTAGTTATTACAACCGGTATTGTACTATAACATTTCCTATGAATAACGAGAGTCTTGTTATTATATATATTTTATAAAAAATGTACCTAGTTCCTACACTTAGTGATATTTCAAGTGGGTACGATTTTATCATAAGGTTCCCAGCTGCACAAGCTCAGCTTGGCTCTCGTCTTTTGCAGCCAGACTTACGACCTGGTCCTGGATAACAATACCCAACTTTCATTCCACAACACTATACAAACCAATCATATCATTCTTAATTCACTGCGGTTAGCAGTAGCAGCAGCAATAATAAAACTTAGTTCAAAATTATTGGCCGGAAAAAACAGATTGGACTCTCATAACTACTAACAGGCTTTAACAAATAACAACCCGCAAACACTAGCCAAACCAATCAAATTATTAGTGGTAAGATGATACTAACCAAGTCACCTTATTTACCATTCATCTAACCCTCTTTTCATCCATTTTATGGTGCAACCGAGAGCTATAGTTTACGATATTGAGCAAGTTCGTTATGAACACGTAGAAGCGACCTCTCTGAGTTGGCCAGCCTCTTACCAAACTCGCTGCTGTTGCTACTGCTGCATGCTTTCGACATGTGATTCTCATGCTGCTGGCTTGAAGACTCAGTTGGGTGTGTTCCAAGAAGCTTATTGATCATGTCATCTAGTTCTGCGGCCCTTCTCTGTAAATTTGTTTTGTCAGCCTGCATGAACATAGACACAAACAGATTAAAAACCAATTTTGTAAATGATTATTGATTATTTAACTAAATATAAGTTGTACCTTCAGCATTTCATTTTGTGCTGTCAGCAACTGATCTCGTCCTTGTAACTGCATCAACGTCATCTTACTAGCAAGTATATTGGCTTCATTCGAATGTAATTCCGATATGCATCTGTCTCTTTCTTCAAGCAAATCATTGATTTGTCGCTTCAGTTTGCGAATCTCTTGCTCCTGATTTGATTATTAAACATTGAATTAATATAAGTTCAATTTCCAGAAACATGGTTAACACAATAATCAATAGACTAACCATTGCTATGAACTCCTGTGTTTGCTGAGCAGCATCCTCAATAAATCTTTGAAGGTGGTTTTGATTTATCAAGTTCTACATTGTACCAAAACATATGAATGTCAAGATTATGCAATATGTTTTCAAGTCAATACTGCTTACGTGGAACCCAAAATTACTGCATAATTTGTCATGTCTAATTTCACACCAAGTAGATCCCTAATTACATCATGTGTCATACTCTCTGCTACTGCTAGTTTAGTGTTTGGCATGCATATCTGTAAACATAAGTTGCATTAGGTCTGAACTAGAACGAGGGTAAGCAGTGTGTGTGTGTGTGGTGTGTGAAAACGAGGTCTAATGTTTTGCGTAAGAGAAAGTATTCAAATATCATAATAATAATAACCTCTTTCTGCCTGTTTGATGCTAATGCCTCTAGCTTTCTAGATGAAGTTTGGCCAATGATAGTTCTTGATCCTTCTCTGTATTCACCTGCTGAACTAAATTGCCGATGCATCTAAAGGTGAGCTGGAACCCCTTGGTCTGACAGAGCTTTTTTCTGTCTTGTCTGTTGAAGGTGCTTCAGATACAGATTTTGACGAATCCGTCTGCATCACACATACCATTGCTTCCAAAGACTTGTACTGTTAAACAAATTAGATTAGCTATATGTAAATAAACATACTATAAGAAAGTGAGTTGCTTTTGAACCTTTTGTTGATACTGAGAAGCTTGAGCTTCTGCATGAATTACAAGTTCAGAAATGTATTCTTTACATTGCTTGATCTGCAAGACAATTCCAGCAAACTTGTTAGATGAGTTAAGAAACGAATCACACAAATGAAAAGGTGTGAGTTTTCAGAATTTTAGGTTTTACCTCATTAGCCTGTTCTGTTCTTTCATCTTCAAGATCTTTTATCCGTGCTTGTGCCTCCTGAAGTTCCAGGTATTAGATATAAGAAACGAATACACAATGAAAAGGTGTGATTATTCAGAATTTACGGTTTACTCATACCTTCTGTCCTCAATTCAGATTTTATCTGCTTGAGCCTGAAGTTCAGGTATCTGCTATGCAACTTCTGAAAATAATTTAAAGTTATAAACCTTCAATTGAATTAAAATTACAGCAGAATTGATATTGAAAAATTGATTGTAGGACCTAAATGGCCGGGTTCACCAATAATACCGCTGTTAGAATCATTTCCATTTCTAAAGCTTTCAGAAGTCAAAAGCCTTTGACTCAACGATTAAAGTTCTACTTCCAGCGAATCCCTTATCCTGTGATGTCTTTCCAGCTCTTCCTCCATTTCGTTACCTAAGAGCAATACATATAAGTTATAATAAGAATTAAGTTGGCCCAACAGATTAACAAAATATTGAATAATGATAACATTCTCAGAAACAACTAACCCTTTTCTCCAACATGTTTATGGTAGAGTCAAGTTCTTCAACAGAACGTTCTAGAATCTTAACCTCTTCTTCCTTTTGTTCAGCGTATATTTTGCTTGCCTGTGACTCCTGGCGTGCTTCAACAGCAATAGCTTCTTTTTCATCAGCTATGGCATAGGCCATTTCAAGCTTATCTTGTAAGGAATTAACTTGTTCACAAAGTTGGTCTCTCTCAACAGAAACCCTCTTCAAATCATCCGTAATGCCCTCTAGAGAAAAGAGAAAATGTTCTTGTGTTAAAGAAGTCGCACAATGGATTTCATTTTCCAAAGTTTTGACCATTTCCTTGTGTTCTTCGAGTTGCTTTTTAGTTTCTGATGTTTTAAGGTATAGGTCCTCTAAAAGACTTCTCAACTCAGCATTTTGGTATGACAGTGCATCCACAGTATCTTCAGAATGCTGTAAACAAGATTTTGACACTGAAAGAGCAGCTTCAGTGTCAGTTAAGAGTCTTTCAAGATTTTCGTATCCGACAATCATATCATCAAGCTGATCGGTTTTCATCTTTAGCTCATGCTGTACTTGGCTTAGAGCTGTGAATAACTTTTCGGCTTCATCTTTGATGTCTTTTCATATAGATGCTGATTCCTGTAACAGGCTAAGATCAAAAAGTAAACCATTCAACAAAGTCGTTTTTCTTTCCAGTTCTTTCTGTAGTTTCACATTTTCAATAATAAGATCATCTCCTGTTTCCTTTCTTGACAGTGATGCACTGTAATTCTCCTCTTTTTCATCATGAAGTCCAAATTTGTTGATATATTCACCAATACGACATTGTTGTACCACAAGAGATGCGAAACTCTTTTCCATTATTTCAGCACAGAGATCTTGCAACGAAGATCTTGATTTGCAAATTATGTGACGGGCCCCATGGACCATTGCCAATGAATCAGAATATATCCACTGGCGCAAACCATCAGCCTCTTTTTGTAGATGCTGGAAAGAATCTTCAAGCATCGCCACCAAATTTTCAAGTTCTACTTTCAGGATTGCATGTTCTTCATCTCTCAATTATAAGTCAACTCTGAGTTGACTTATTTCTTCAACTAAACTTGCCTTCTCCACCATAACGTCCTCTGCAGTTTGTTTCCATCTAACACTTGACGATTGTACTTTTCGCGTTTACTTTCAATAGTGCGTTCAAAACATTATCAGCCTCATTCATGGTTGCATGGGCTTCCTCACACTTGCTGAAGAAGCTACTAGCTTTACAATCTTGTTCTTCAACAAACTGCAAACAGAATTTAAATAAAAAACACGTCAATTTACTATTATGGCCATATGAGTTCAACTGCCAAAAGTTACAAGTATTACCTTCTTTGTAGTAAAGCAGCCTGCTACATCTTTGTCCTGGAATGCCGCAGCCAGCTGAACATCTAATTTGATGAAAGCTTCGTGAGCCATAACCAATTGCTTCTTCAACAATAATAGTGGGTTTTCTGGCTCATGGCTACTTGAAGTTTCTTTGATTAACATGTTTTCCAGCACATATTCATCATCAGAAAGAATCGAGCTGGAAGTAGAAACGTCAGTTGCAGATGCGTCCAAGTCTTCAAATATGGATCGGTCATGAATAGAACTTAAATAAACCATCATGTTTTCACGTTTGTTTCTTATTGCAATAAGGTCAGCTATTATCTGATACTCGTCTTTGGTCTTTTCATCATGTTCTGTATTATACTGTATTTCAGTCAAAGCCATTGTTGCAGTCCGCAACGAATTCAGTTTCTCCTGCATTTGTTGTATGGTACATTGAGCATCCACCAGGTTCTTTTCTAATTGTAGTATTGTTTCTTCCTTCTCGATAATAACCATTGCAGCCTTCTTAACATGTTCGCCAACACAAACATTATGAGGAAATGAAGAAGCAATATTTTCTATCTGTCTAGAAGCATCTTTAAGAGATTTAGAACCATCCAACAGAAAGCTTGTAAGCTCTAAACTTGCTTTCTCCCAGTCGCTGTGCGACGCGTACACCTCGTCCTCTTTGGCTGCTAACATTCTTTTTAACTTCTTATTTTCTTCAGACATGGTACATAATCGTCTGTGATATTTCACTTGTAAAGAAGCCAATTCTTCCTGTAAATTAAGAATTGCGTTCGTGCTTCGTTCTCAGCTTCCTCATGAACTGAATCAACTTGGTCCTTTAAATCTTTTAAAGGATCATTAAGTAATTTCATATCTTCGAGTTCTTTATTCATCTTGTCCAACCGGGATTGTAAACCCATCATGCTTTGGTCTGTGGTTTGGTTTTCTGAAATATGGGATTCATGATCAAGTATCGGATGCACATGTGGTTTGTTGTTGTTAGTTAAGGTTTCCACCAGCCTGTCATTCTCTTGGCGCACGTATTGTAGCTCTTCAATCAATCTGGCCTGCTGAGATTTCATGGTGTTTATCGAGGTTCTAGCATCCATTAGTTCTTCTAGAAGATTGGTATGCAACATGTTGGTCCTTTCAAGACCACCGTTGTCAAGTAGAACTTTATCTTCCACTTGGTTACAAGCACTCATCTCATCTAAATCAATGCTACTCAACACTGTCTCAACCTGGAAGATAAGAAAACTTTATTTATAAACCAATACGATCAAAATCGAAAGCATAACAACTTTTAGTTACCACTGACAGTTACCTTCCCTTTCTGATCTTTATAACACTACTGTCATCATAGATATATTTTCCTGAAGAGTCTTCACTTTCACATAATTCACCTTGAAACACTGGTTTTGAGATTTTTTGCTGTTTCATCAAGAAGAACATTTGTTCCTGCAATATGAATATACATGTACATTGTATCAAATGTTTATCAATATCTAAAGACAAGACATAGTTGGCTACTTGGTTGTTCTTTCATCATACCTTTAACATTTGAATTTGTCGCTGCAATGCTATCACGTCACCGGATGCATCTTCATTTACTTTTGCCTAAGGGAAAGAAGAAATTCAGGCGACAGTAGGATTTAAAGTAGTAAAATAAGAGGACTTAAGTGTTTGTACATTGTTCTGAATAAGCTTGGCACGCTGAGCAAATTTTAAAGTACTTAACGTCTCATTTGCAGCACTACATATGAATATGTTATAATCACAAAGATTAGACAATGCAAGCAGAAATTAGTGAGGCTGAGGCACTCACACAAAATATATAAACCAAATACTAACCACATTGAGGGGCTGAGGTTTGCTATAATTGTCGTTTTTGAATTACCACCAAGAGAATCCTACCATCCAGATAAAAGGATGTTATGTAACGCAATAAGAACTTATAAGATTATGGAATGAGAATGTGCATATATGTTTTAAGTTGCTGACCTGAAGAAGAAATGTAAGTCTTGAGTCCCTGTAAGGCACATGCCTATGTTTCCCATGTGTAACATCCACTAGAGACATTATGACCAGACTACAACCACAAAAAGTGTTTAAAAGGTCTGCATTAGCGTATATTTAGATTCCTGATTTCAAAATTAGAAAATGAACATGAAAAACACCCAATTACTCCTATATTTGAAACGACATGATAATCTAATACATGGAAACTACCTAATTTAAGTACATATCAATTTATGGGAACTTCCTGATTGAATAATCTACCCCTTATTATTGACATGACAGTTGTACTATCGATTCTTTCCTTTTGTAATTACACGTAATAATTCCTCCAGTAAGGGCTAGGCCTGTAAATGAACCGAACATTCATGAACTGTTACTGAACTTGTTCGGCGGGAAGTTTTTGTTCATTAAATTAAACGAACAAACATGAACATACTACACACGTTTTGTTCATCTATGTTCGTGAACGTCCGTTTAGTTTGTTCAATTGTGTTCACTTTATGTTTGTTCATTTGTGTTTGTTCGATCCATTTATGTACGTTTCAATTTAAATACGTAAGTAGTCACATTTATATAAATATAACTAATCAGTAACTGGGATTTTTAGGTGCAATTTGTTTTTTAAAAGGTAAAATGTCTGCAGTCTGCAAACCACATCTTTAGAAGAAGAGGTGGACCAAACATCTGCACTCTGCAAGAAGAAGGCTGTTTGTTTAACAACGTATGTAGACTTCTAAAATAAACTGGTGGTGGTGGTTGACTGTGCACAGTGGTGGTGGTGATGGACTGTGGACGGTGATGGTGGGTGGTGGACGTGGACGGTGGTGGTGGTGGAGGACGGTGGTGGTTGACGATGGTGGACAGTGGTGGTGGTGTTTTACCCTTTGCAGAGCTTATAAGATCTTAAAAGTGGTTGGGCCAAGTTTGCACCAAGAAGAGCTCACGTAGACGTCTTTTTAATGAAACGTCTTCGAAAAACAAACAGTCTGCAGATGGCAATGTCTACGCATGGTCTGCGCGGCGCAGACAGAAGAGCCTACGCAGTTTTTTTAGAAAAGCAAACACCACCTTAGTTATAAAAATGGGATTTCCAAGGGAATTTATCGTATTAATCACTAAATGAAAAATTACTTTATGTTCATTTATGTTTGGTAAAATATGTTCATTTACGTTTCTTCGATTATGTTCATTTGTGTTGTATATTGGTTGTTAAATTATGTTCGTTTAAGTTTGTTTGTTTATGTTTGTTTACGTTCGTGAATGTCACACCCCGACCCGCAGCGGAATAAGAGTCGGGGCATAATTGGGTTATCACCAAAGCTCATGATATTTACTAATATGTTTCAAATTTATTAAAGTCAAAATTACATCCTCAATATTCCACACATGTTCATAAAATACAAAGAAAGATAATCAACTAAAAAATCCAATGTCTAAACCAGTTTATTCTTCTAAGCCATCCTATGTGTTTCTTGCTGCAGCTGGAGCACCTGTATCATGTGTAAAAATGGGGGTTTTTGGGTCAACATAAGTTGGCGAGTGAACCTTGTTAGAAAAACATTTATTATTGATCTCTTGTTATCTTTATCATGAAAAATTGTGCAATAATCATATGTAAGCAAACGTAATTAAATTCTACAATAACAATAACAACAACAAACAATAACATACAATAACAAACCAATTGCATGAATATATAACATGAATGAAACTGTATATGTTGGCAACGTCACGTTCACGCTCATAATGTAACGGGGAACGGACGGCCTATGATAAATGTCTGTGCGATCAAGGCTCAATCAAACGGAGCCGATCGTATGTTGGCAACGCCTGGTTCACGCTCATAACGTAATGGGGAACAGCTCAACGCTCATAATGTAATGGGAGCGGCGGCCTATGATAATGTATGTACTGATAATGATAAATTTAATCTAAACAATAACCACACAAACAGTTGATACAAGTTGAATACACATTTGTTCATGAATATGACAGATGCACAATAGTTTAAATGTGATAAATAATAAGACACATGATACACCCAAAAAACGTGATTAAAATGGAGAATTTGTAGAGATTCACTCACATTGGGTGCGTTCGGTTGAAGATGATGAAATGCGCACGAGTTTAGAGGATTGATCGACGAGAATTAACTAACCTAAATAATAACGAAAGGTATGGTAAATGAGTGGATTTTATTAATAATTTTAGTAGGATTTTTAGATGTATTTTTGTGAGTTCAAAGCTATTTTCTATCTTTAAAAACATTATTTTTAAGTATTTTTAATTGATTTTTAAGTTAAATAAATAAATAAAAATATAAAAAAATGTTGACTTTTGCGTTGACCATTGACCGTTGACCATGATTGTTGACTGTTTGACCGGTTCGCTAGTGTGCATGTGTGCGCTGGGTAAGGCTCGAACCCGAGACCTCCGGTACGCGTGCACGCAGCTCTACCAACTGAGCTACGTGTCTAAACCGAAATAATTCTGTTTTTAATTATATTTATATACTGTTTTAGTTTATTCAAAATTCTTTTATTTTCAAAAAAGGATTTTAATCATCGAACCGGTGTGTGTAACAGGTCTCGAACCCGGGACCTGTGGGTTAGTGTTGCACACAGTCCACCGCTGGACTGTGTGTCTAACCTGGTTAATATACTGATTTTTATTATACTTAACATCCTCAGTGAGTTAATCCGGTTCAGTTAAAAAGGAAAACATCTTTATTACAGAGCATACGATTTTGTCAAGGATCGAACTCGCGGCGTGTGATAAGTGTGAGCACACAGTCCACCGCTGGACTGTGAGTCTAACCCGAGATATAATCCAATTTATATTAAACTTATATACAAACTAACTTCATCTTCTACGTTACAATATCACAGACAACGATTACCCTACCGATTCTGTTTAATTCGATTGACAATCATTTAAGTGATTAAACGAAATGGACAGGAAGATTTTGGAAGTAGACATACCGGAAAAATGGTCTTTCTCAGAATTCCGGCGAAGTCGTCGGCTCTGTTTTTATGGGCTTCGTCTGAGCGGACCAATTAACAGTTTTAATTAGCTAGATGTGGAATTGAAGTACTGAACAAGAGTTATCAGAAGGTTTAAAGGTCTATACCGTTTCACAGCGATTTCTAGAAATTCTCAGAAATTTTCCGGCGAATGATGATTATCCGATATCGTCGCCTGGAACTGATTCTGATTGAAGGGTTTGAGTTAGCAAAAGCTTAACAACTGATAGAAGATGGAAGAATTGAGAAACTTACTGTTTTGATGGAAGACACGGTTTTCCGGCGAAAGTCCGCGAGTTCAATAAGCTTTTCCGTCGAACTGAAAATAGAGCGAAAGTGAAATTGGAGGTTCTGCGGACGATTTTGAGTCGCGAGAGGATGCTATTGTTGGAGTAATTCAGGAAATGAATATCTTCGGTTATAAAAACCGAACATCACCAGAATTCAAGTTCAATCAAGACTGAATTGATTAGGAACGTCGGTTTAACGGTTATAATCAGAAATCCGCGATCACTCAAACGTCTTGGACGTTTGGAAGCCGATAACGGTTTCAGTTAGCGTAAACAGGTCGATTCATGGTTGAACATATGATTTAATTGTTTCCTAGAACTCACAAAAACATCAAGTGGCGGAGTGGTTATATGAGCGCGAGTTAAGTTGTTGGGCTTTCCGGCTGACCCGGGTTCGAGTCCCGACAGTGTTTTTCATTTTATTTATTTTATTTTTACTTTTTAACAATTATAGCTTTTAAATTCTAATTTGTTTATTAATTATGCATCGTTTAAAATTAAAATAAACATAAATACGCAACGAAACATTTATAACTTGATATTCGATTACAAACGAAGCGGGTTTGGAAAACCCGTTTTTGACAAATGTTACAGTATCCCCTACTTTTGGAAATTTCGTCCCGAAATTTAAGTAGTAGTAGTAGTAGGAAAAAGATGCGGGTATTTTTCGCGCATTGAGTCTTCACGTTCCCAAGTAAACTCAGGTCCCCGTTTCGACTCCCAGCGTACCCTAACAATTGGAATACGACTCCGTATTAAACGTTTTTCTCCGAAGTCCATGATCTCTACTGGTCTTTCAATACAATGCATAGATTCATCAATCTGAATATCTTCCAGAGGAATATGGAGGTTCTCATCAGCGAGGCACTTCTTCAAGTTTGATACGTGGAATGTGGGGTGAATTCTGTTGAGTTCTTCTGGTAGATCAAGCTTGTATGCTACAGGTCCTACTCTTTCGAGTATCTTGAAAGGTCCTACGTAGCGTGGTGCTAGCTTGCCTTTCTGGCCAAAACGAACTACTCCCTTCCACGGTGATACTTTTAAAAGTACATAATCACCAATGTTAAACTCCAAAGGCTTTCATCGTTTATCTGCATAACTCTTTTGACGACTTTGAGCCGCTAGAAGATTGTTTCGAAGTTGATGGATCTTGTCTGTGGTTTCTTGAATCAATTCTGGACCGGTGATTTGAGCTTCCCCAATTTAATGCCAACATACTGGAGATCGGCACTTACGACCATATAAAGCTTCGAAAGGTGCCATGCCGATACTTGAATGATAGCTGTTGTTGTACGAAAATTCAACTAATGGTAGATGAGCGTCCCAATTTCCCTTGAAGTCTATGACACATGCTCGAAGCATATCTTCAAGAGTTTGTATGGTGCGTTCAGATTGTTCATCAGTTTGAGGATGATAAGCGGTACTGAGGTCTAATCGTGTACCCAAAGCGGCTTGTACGGTTTGCCATGTTCGTGAAGTGAAACGACCATCACGATCTGAAATAATGCTTAGCGGTACACCATGACGGCTTACGATTTCGCTGATGTAGATACGAGCTAACTTCTCGTTCTTGAAATCTTCGCGGATCGGAATAAAGTGAGCTGATTTTGTAAGACGATCAATGATTACCCATATAGTGTCATACCCACCAGAAGTGCGGGGTAACCCGGTAATGAAGTCCATGGTTATGTTTTCCCACTTGCATACAGGTATTTCAGGTTGGACCAGAAGTCCTGAGGGTCTTTGATGTTCAGCTTTCACCTTGGAACATGTAAGGCACTTGGAAACAAAAACAGCAATATCCTTTTTCATTCCAGGCCACCAGTAGGTGTATCGAAGGTCTTGATACATCTTATCGGCTCCGGGGTGTATAGAGTATCGTGTTTTGTGAGCCTCATTCATAAGGAATTCACGAAGGTTGTTGTGGTCAGGAATCCATATGCGATCTAGATAGTACAGAATACCGTCAGATTTAGTTTCAATTTTAAGTTCAGCTCCACAGGACAGCTCCTTTCGTACGTCGTCTTCCGTTACTGAAACATGTTGGGCTTCTCGAATTTGATCTTTGATGTCGGTTATGATTTGCGAACATAGAAGACGAATGGAGTTCGCATAACATTTGCCTTGCCAGGGTGATACCGAATTTCACAGTCGTAGTCATTAAGAAGTTCTACCATCTTCGTTGCCTCATGTTTAACTCCTTTTGGTTGAAGATATGTTGAAGACTCTTGTGGTCAGTGTATATTTCACACTTAGTACCGTAGAGATAATGTCTCCATATCTTAAGAGCGAACACAACAGCTCCAAGTTCTAGGTCGTGGGTGGTGTAGTTCTTCTCATGAGTTTTGAGCTGTCTAGAAGCATAAGCTATCACTTTTCCTCTTTGCATTAGAACACAGCCTAGTCCTTGCCCTGACGCGTCGCAATAAACCAGAAGTCATCACAACCTTCAGGAAGAGTGAGGATAGGTGCATCGCAGAGTTTTTGTTTAAGGGTCTGGAAGGCTTCTTCTTGTTTGGGTCCCCTTTCCCTTTATGAGTTAAAGCTGTGAGTGGTACAGCAATGCGGGAGAAATTTGAAATGAAACGGCGATAATAACCAGCCAAACCAAGGAATGATCTTACTTCGGTTGGTGTACGTGGCGCTTGCCATTCTTGTACTGCTTTGATCTTTGAGGGGTCGACATGTATTCCCTTGTCATTGACGACATGTCCAAGGAATTGTACCTCTTTTAACCAGAATTCGCATTTGGAGAATTTGGCGTAGAGCTTTTCATTCTCTAAGAGTGTAAGGATGAGTCGAAGGTTCCGTTCATGATCAGACTTAGACTTTGAGTAAATGAGGATGTCGTCGATGAAGACTATAACAAAGCGATCGAGATAGGGTTTGCAGACTCTGTTCATTAGATCCATGAAGACAGCTGGAGCGTTGGTTAAACCAAATGGCATGACCATGAATTCATAATGACCATAACGAGTTCGGAAGGCGGTCTTTGGGACGTCTTCTTCATGTACTCTGAGTTGATGATAGCCAGAACGAAGGTCGATTTTTGAAAAACAGCTGGCGCCTTGAAGTTGGTCAAGAAGATCATCAATGCGTGGTAATGGATAGCGGTTCTTGACCGTTAACTTGTTGAGTTCTCTGCAGTCGATGCACATGCAAAACGTTCCATCTTTCTTCTTCACAAAAAGGACAGGTGCACCCCAAGTCGAGGAGCTAGGACGTATGAATCCTTTGTCAGTCAACTCTTGCAATTGACTGGCTAGCTCTTGCATTTCGGAGGGGGCTAACCTATAAGGAGACTTTGCAACTGGCGTAGCACCAGGTATAAGATCAATGCGGAATTCGACTTCTCTCACGGGAGGAAGTCCTGAGATGTCGTCAGGAAAAACTTGCGGAAAATCTTTTACTACCGGGATGTCTTCAAGTTTCTTCTCCTTGGTTCCCTTTTTGACGACATGAGTTAGAAATGCGACATAATTCTTGCGGATATATTTTCGAGCTTGAAGACAGGACATTAATCTGAGCCCTTTCGATGGGGTTTCTCCAAAGATTCGTAGAGTCTGACCGTTTGCAAGAGGAATGCGCATAAACTTTTCGCGGCATACTACTTCAGCCTGATGTTGGCTGAGCCAGTCCATACCAATGATAATGTCAAAGCTTCCCAACTTCATAGGAATGAGGTCAACTGGAAAATCGTGATCGTTTAAGGTGAGAGTACAATTGCGTATAATAGAGTTTAATGAGACCGGTTTTCCGTCAGCAACTTCTACTGTTATGGATTCCATGAGCTTATCACGAATTGGTTGAGGATGGGTTCAAACTCTAAGGACACAAAACTTTTATCCGCGCCAGTATCAAACAACATGGATGCATAACTACCATTGATAAGAAACGTACCGTTAACCACATTGCTGTCAGCTCTAGCTTGATTAGCGTTGATGCTGAAAGCTCTTCCTCTTGCAGGTGGAGGAGCTTGGTTAGCCTGATTCACCGGATTTGCTTGGGCTTGAGCATGTATAATGTTCACCAAGCGTGGACAAGTGTTTCTAAAGTGGCTTGGGTCTCCACAATTGTAGCAAGCCCGCATAGGTTGCACCATGGGATAGTTGGGTTGAAAGTAGGATTGGGCTAAATGTTGGGTAGGTGGTAGTAGTAGAGGTTGTTGGGCTTGACCCATTATTTGATGGTGGGTTTGGGTTGAGGGCTGGTGGCGGTTCGTTCGCTGAGGTATGCGACAGGTTTGAACGGTGTGACCTGCGCGACCACAGCTGGTGCAACGTTGGCAGGGATGATCAGGAAAGTGATGGTATTGGCAACGGTTGCATTTTGGGTAAGGGCCGGAGTATGGCCTTTTATATGGTGCAGATGAGGGGGCAACTTGGGTAATGGGTGCAGCAGGGATAGGGAAATTTGTTTGTGTAACAGCGAAGTTTCTGGTGTTTCGTTTCCTCTTGTTAGCAAACTTAGAGGAGGAGGTGGAATGGTTTGAAGTTTGGCCCTCAACGGGGGCTTTCTTTTTCTCATCTTTAAATTTACCGTTGCGAATTCGATTCTCGGTAAGCTCAGTAGCTAGTTCCATAGCAGCTTCAAGTGTTGCTGGCAAAGTGCTGAGAACTGAGTCTTGAATTTTCGAGGGAAGGCCTCGAATATATACAAGTTAGGGACCATTTGGTTCAACTCTAAAAACCTTTTGTTGTAGGAAGTATGATCTCCCTCCTTTTGCTTCAACGAATGAAATTCATCCTCTAACTTTTTAATCTCACTTCTAGGACAGAATCGTCTCGTCATGATTTCCCTTAACTCCTCCCACGTTAAGGCCATTGCATCTTCGATTCCTCTCTTACCCTTTTCAGTTTCCACCAGGTAAGAGCTACCCCAAATAGTCTCCCGGTTGCGTATCGTACCTTGCGATCCTCGGGACAATCGCAGTTGAGGAAGGTGTTTTCCATTTCCTCAAACCAGTGGAGGAGAGCAGTGACACCTTCGGTCCCTTCAAATTTCGGAGGATCGCAAGACTTGAAATGTTTATATGAGCACTTTTTGGTAGGAGGGTTGCCGATGTTCTGGTCTTCTTGCTGGGGAGGATTAATGGGATTTGTGGCGAGAGCTTGTTGTACTTGAACCACAATGTCAGGAAGCACCGCGGCCATTTGTTTTGCGATTTGAGTGGCCAAGCGTTCGTGTGACCTTCCTGATCTTCTACCCCCTCGTTGTTGCCTAGCCGACATCTACAGGAACATACATAAGAAGATTGTGAGTTTATGGAGTCTTTTTAGGTGTCATGTGTCTTAAAGGAAATAAAAATAACATAAATATCAATAATGCAACTACATCCATAGTATGTCTTGGGTTTGCTCATGTTGGGCCTCAAAGGTCCCCCATACCTTCACCTGTATAGTCATGTGGGCCCCCATGACTACTGGCTTGGTAGGATTCACATTAGTATTGGCGGTTTAACACTTGCATCACCCGAATGAAAACCATGAAATATGTTTACGAGATGATTAGTCGGAAGGTGTCCAGGTGTAGACACAATGACAACTCAAAGTGGGGTTAGCTCACACGACGTTTGGTATAGCATGCTTTGGCCTAATAGGTACTTCGTACTCTCATCGTTAGTCCCCAGGTAGGCAAACTGGTCCTTTATTTTGGATTTATACGAATGCCAAGCCTAGACAGGACGTTCCGACTACCGGTACTTGTACCCTTCCAGTTACTACATGCCCGTCACGAGAACTCACTTTGATGTGATTTGAAAATACAAAAATCATTGCAAAACAATCATGGAAATAATGTGGTGTGTGCTCTCATGGATATGATAAGTTATGAGAATATGATTCGTAATAGGCATTATATAATAATATGTACTTATGAACATGTTTGCATAACATTGAGTGTAACATTAAACATAAAACATATAAACATCATGAATTTTGCATGTAACACACAAAAATTAAAAATTCTAATCAACTATAGTATAGGCTATAAGGGTCTAATAACATATCCTATATCCCTATAGTCATGGCTCTGATACCAATCTGTCACACCCCGACCCGCAGCGGAATAAGAGTCGGGCCATAATTGGGTTATCACCAAAGCTCATGATATTTACTAATATGTTTCAAATTTATTAAAGTCAAAATTACATCCTCAATATTCCACACATGTCCATAAAAATACAAAGAAAGATAATCAACTAAAAAATCCAAAGTCTAAACCAGTTTATTCTTCTAAGCCATCCTATGTGTTTCTTGCTGCAGCTGGAGCACCTGTATCATGTGTAAAAATGGGGGTTTTTGGGTCAACATAAGTTGGCGAGTGAACCTTGTTAGAAAAACATTTATTATTGATCTCTTGTTATCTTTATCATGAAAAATTGTGCAATAATCATATGTAAGCAAACGTAATTAAATTCTACAATAACAATAACAACAACAAACAATAACATACAATAACAAACCAACTTGCATGAATATATAACATGAATGAAACTGTATATGTTGGCAACGTCACGTTCACGCTCATAATGTAACGGGGAACGGACGGCCTATGATAAATGTCTGTGCGATCAAGGCTCAATCAAACGGAGCCGATCGTATGTTGGCAACGCCTGGTTCACGCTCATAACGTAATGGGGAACAGCTCAACGCTCATAATGTAATGGGGAGCGGCGGCCTATGATAATGTATGTACTGATAATGATAAATTTAATCTAAACAATAACCACACAAACAGTTGATACAAGTTGAATACACATTTGTTCATGAATATGACAGATGCACAATAGTTTAAATGTGATAAATAATAAGACACATGATACACCCCAAAAACGTGATTAAAACGGGGAATTTGTAGAGATTCACTCACATTGGGTGCGTTCGGTTGAAGATGATGAAATGCGCACGAGTTTAGAGGATTGATCGACAAGAATTAACTAACCTAAATAATAACGAAAGGTATGGTAAATGAGTGGATTTTATTAATAATTTATTAGGATTTTTAGATGTATTTTTATGAGTTTAAAGCTATTTTCTATCTTTAAAAACATTATTTTTAAGTATTTTTAATTGATTTTTAAGTTAAATAAATAAATAAAAATATAAAAAAATTGTTGACTTTTGCGTTGACCATTGACCGTTGACCGTGACTGTTGACTGTTTGACCGGTTCGCTAGTGTGCATGTGTGCGCCGGGTAAGGCTCGAACCCGAGACCTCCTGTACGCGTGCACGCAGCTCTACCAACTGAGCTACGTGTCTAACCCGAAATAATTATGTTTTTAATTATATTTATATACTGTTTTAGTTTATTCAAAATTCTTTTATTTTCAAAAAAGGATTTTAATCATCGAACCGGCGTGTGTAACAGGTCTCGAACCCGGGACCTGTGGGTTAGTGTTGCACACAGTCCACCGCTGGACTGTGTGTCTAACCTGGTTAATATACTGATTTTATTATACTTAACATCCTCAGTGAGTTAATCCGGTTCAGTTAAAAAGGAAAACATCTTTATTACAGAGCATACGATTTTGTCAAGGATCGAACTCGCGGCGTGTGATAAGTGTGCGCACACAGTCCACCGCTGGACTGTGAGTCTAACCCGAGATATAATCCAATTTATATTAAACTTATATACAAACTAACTTCATCTTCTACGTTACAATATCACAGACAACGATTACCCTACCGATTCTGTTTAATTCGATTGACAATCATTTAAGTGATTAAACGAAATGGACAGGGAAGATTTTGGAAGTAGACATACCGGAAAAATGGTCTTTCTCAGAATTCCGGCGAAGTCGTCGGCTCTGTTTTTATGGGCTTCGTCTGAGCGGACCAATTAACAGTTTTAATTAGCTAGATGTGGAATTGAAGTACTGAACAAGAGTTATCAGAAGGTTTAAAGGTTTATACCGTTTCACAGCGATTTCTAGAAATTCTCATAAATTTTCCGGCGAATGATGATTATCCGATATCGTCGCCTGGAACTGATTCTGATTGAAGGGTTTGAGTTAGCAAAAGCTTAACAACTGATAGAAGATGGAAGAATTGAGAAACTTACTGTTTTGATGGAAGACACGGTTTTCCGGCGAAAGTCCGGCGAGTTCAATAAGCTTTTCCGTCGAACTGAAAATAGAGCGAAAGTGAAATTGGAGGTTCTGCGGACGATTTTGAGTCGCGAGAGGATGCTATTGTTGGAGTAATTCAGGAAATGAATATCTTCGGTTATAAAAACCGAACATCACCAGAATTCAAGTTCAATCAAGACTGAATTGATTAGGAACGTCGGTTTAACGGTTATAATCAGAAATCCGCGATCACTCAAACGTCTTGGACGTTTGGAAGCCGATAACGGTTTCAGTTAGCGTAAACAGGTCGATTCATGGTTGAACATATGATTTAATTGTTTCCTAGAACTCACAAAAACATCAAGTGGCGGAGTGGTTATATGAGCGCGAGTTAAGTTGTTGGGCTTTCTGGCTGACCCGGGTTCGAGTCCCGGCAGCCTGTTTTTCATTTTATTTATTTTATTTTTACTTTTTAACAATTATAGCTTTTAAATTCTAATTTGTTTATTAATTATGCATCGTTTAAAATTAAAATAAACATAAATACGCAACGAAACATTTATAACTTGATATTCGATTACAAACGAAGCGGGTTTGGAAAACCCGTTTTTGACAAATGTTACAGTGAACAATTTGTTTAGTTTAAAGGAACATGCCCATTTTATTAATAAAAGAACATGAACACAAAATGTGTTCGGTTATATGTTCGTGTTCGGTTAAAGTTAAATGAACGAACATAAACATGCCTTTGTTCGTGTTCGTTCGGCTCATTTACAAGCCTAATAAGGGCAGACATGTGACTATTTCTAATTACAAAAATCATGGAAATGGTCATTTGTGTGGAATTGGCTTCAGGCTTCAGTATCCCTCAAGTTCATTACACACTCCAGATGTTCACAATGTCACCTAAAGAAAAATTTCAGTTTTTTTACCAACGAAATCTATTAAAAAAAAGAGATCACCACATGCCAGCTGCAGAGGTACCCTGAAAATGATCTATATCTAATGATCTAAATATACAAATGATGCAAGTTATAAGCAAGAGCAGTACAAGTGGAGTGTTGACTGAGAAAGAATCTAATGCACCTACCCAAGAGTTGATAGTGATTTGTTTATATAGGATGCCTCCTTCACCCGCTCTCCAGCTCCAGAACTTCTCTGCCTAAATGACACATTCAATTTTGTAAAGTCAAAAGCATGCAGCAGAAGTCAAATGCATGATGTGGTTGGAAACTTACCTTTCAGAACCAGCCAAGTCAACCAAATTTAACCTTCCAAACCTAAGGTGTGTCACAGAATCTTTTTCCCAACAACTTTCAACAATGCATGTGAAAACACTATGTGATCGGCTGCTTTCACTGTTCATATCTGTTCCTGCAACTTTCCTATTTGCAGCACCCTGTAAAGGTAGAATAATTTCATAGTCGATCATAAGCATACAACCTCCCAGCTAATCATACAAGAAATTGTAGTGAAGTATAAAGTTTGGCTATATTGACACACCTGCAACAAAAGCTTGATGACTTCATCAACAGTTTCCACATTATATTCCGTAAGATTTTCAACATACACTCCTTCCTTTAAACCTTCTCTGAGCTGTTAAATAAAGTAACTATGATGTCTAGTGTAAACAGTTAAGAAACAATGCACTAAATAATGAAGTTAATCACTAATACTCACTTGGAGATTCGTGGATGAAGGTTCTAGAAGATCTGTGATCTGCTCATTGTATATCTCCAAAAAGGAACATTTGCAGCCATACTTAAGTCTTTCGTCTCTTCTGCTCTCCTCCTCCTACAAACAATTGTGCAGTTTAATTTTGGTTCAAAGAGAATGCGAGTGTTACAGAATATAGTCACAAATGGTTAGAACTTAGAATCATTTCTCACCGATTTAATCCTTGTGAATAAGTATTCAAAAAGGCATGGAGTCGTCCCACAGTCATCAACAAACTTGCCATCCCGTTGACTTATCTCACCCATCATTGTATATGTTTTGCCACTACCAGTCTTAACACAGAGAAGGGAAAACTAAAAGATTCAAGCTCCAACCTCATAGTATATTAAAACGATATAAAGTATAAGTTGTTTTCAAGCCATACCTGACCATAAGCAAACATACAACTATTATAACCAGACATGCAATTATCAATCATGGGCAACCCCACAACACGGAAGAGCTTTTCCTGGAAATAAGTCAACATGTGTTGTATCAACACAAAAGCACTACCAATGTATATTAAGAGAACATAACGATTTGTATCTGACATTATAAAGAGTCATCATAGTACCTGCGATATCGTCTCACTGACGATGTGGTCAAATGTGAATTTGACTTCAGGGTGGCCAAGCCACACTAAGGTTTGTAAACTCTCCTGCTTCAAGCACCGACTGTACCCTTGTGCCATCTTCTCCATATTGCTTAACGGTCTCATCCGTATTAAGACCTGTACAGTGAAATTTCACTTCCTCATCCCATAAAACCATCAACATACCACAAGTAAAAATCCATACTAATAGAAACAGAGTAACAATTTTAAACAGACAAGAAAACTGTTTATTAATGTGTTTTCTTTCTATGAGAGTTGAATGACATTGCTAATCACGTTGTCAAAAGTCAAAACTCAAACTGCAGTTTTATGGTTGATTTGACATTTATAATTTACCCTCAAATGGTAGATTTTTTTCCAGCAAACCGAATTCATGTTTCTTTTCTGGAAGCAAGCTAGTTATCGTAACACCCTAGTACACATAAATAAGATCTTATTTACGTACATTAAAGACATCAATCAATGTTTATATATGTGTAAGACCTGCACATGTGTCACCAGTAAAGACAGCAATATTAAGTATAATGATATCTGAATGACTAGATACAATTATCAACTTTGGCAGCTCAGAGTCATTATTAAACTATTATTGTTCTTATACCAAGAAGATACACTATACACTCAACTACTTAAGTATAAGAAAATCTTAAATAGCCAAATAACTGTCATGGAGGTAGGGTATTGAAAGATTTCATACATTTTCAAGATGAAGTTCAATTCGAGTAATATTTAAAGGCTATAATGCAATCAACCTGAACATTGTGGTCATCCCAAAAGGAAGGATCCTCAACAAGCTCAAAATGCGGAACCTCAGCAGCTACCAGCTCACCGTTTCCAGTCGAAATCCTTCTCGAAACCCTAGAAACACCCCATCCCCTTTCTCCAGTACTCTGAACAACCCTAGGCCCGGTACACGCCCCCAATTGACCAACATTAGCCCTCAAAACACTCCTAGCCGGCGTACTATTCGCCGAATCAAACTTCCTACGGTTCAAACTCGAACCATCACCAGCATCTAACAACTTATCCTTAATTCCACTCTGATTCAAAACCTCATGGATAAATTCCTTCGAAAACTGAGACGGATCTGGAATCGTATCCAACGGCGTCCTTGATATCGGCATATCGACTGAAATTGACAGAATCTTCTCGAACTGATTCTCGTTTCCTTCAACTTGAGTGCTTTTTGAACAACTCTTCACCATTTTTGAATCTGAAAAAGCTCTATTTGAATCAATTGCGATGAAAATGACGGATTTACTGAGAAAGGTTTGTAGCGGAAAGTGTGAGAGAATCGTTAATCGCCATTGTTAGGGTTTCTGGAAATGTAGAAAGGTTTTCTGACAGTGGATCAGCTGAACAGAATAAAGCGGAACGATGATAATAAATGTCGATTGACCCGCTCATTTTTTCAAATTAAACAGGAGCTGGTTGAAGATATTTCAGTTTTGGTCCTTTTGGTTTTTTTATTTGTAAAATGGACCCTAGTTAATTAACAAGGACGATTTGGAGATTCAAATTTCGTTAATGGCCGGCATGATATAGTGTTGGGGTTCATTATGTTTAAAGTAGATTTATTATCATTTTGGTTTTTGTAAATTGCAAGTTTTATCTTTTTATGTTTTATTTCGTATATTAAGTACGTAGTTTGATAAAGTGATAATAACTCTTATAAATAATTTGTATGATCAAAGGATTTTCTTTTCAAAATGTTTTTCTTTGTTTTTACTAGCTTAGGACCCTATGTTTACACGAGTTGTATAAATTTAATATTATATAATAAGCAATATAGTTAAATCTTTAAAATACCTCGTATATTGCACGAGTTATATAAATATAATGTAATCAATTAACATATACGTTCGTCAAGATATGTATTTAAAGTAAATCCGAAGTACTATTTACTTATTAAAATTTTAATTTGTTTTTTAGTTATTGTTAGTTTTGAAATATGTGTATTACACGTGATAGAACAAATGAAATATTATATGATTATTAATAAGCGAAAAAATAAAAATAAATAAACAAATAAAAGAGATTCATGACGTTTGTGATTTGATATAATTTTCTTATTTATGTATCCTATTAAATATTAAATAACAATAGTATTAAAAAATAATGTAACTAAATCTAATTTAAATGAGAATAAAATTTATATATTTGTATGGTTCTACAAAGGAAAAAAAAAAAGAAAACTTCTTCTATTTTCTATGAAGAAGAAGAATATCCAAATTATATATTATTATTATTTCAAAGTTTGATATAAAGTTATTATCCTTATCTAAATTATGTTTAGTTAAACTATTGTTTAATAGGAAAAATATATTGAAAAATAAGATAAAGAGATTATTAATTTAAATTTTGATAAAAAATATTATTTTTATCTAAATTATATTTAGTTAAACTATTATTTAAGAAGAAAAAATTTAAAAATAAAAGAAGGAGACACCAAAGATTGACACGTGTCAGAAAAATATTTTCATTTATTAATATTGAAAGATGTGTTTCTTTTTAATACACGTGTTTCATGGTGTGTTATGGATTTTTTTTACTCTTTGGATCTTTTAGAAACAGTTACTAAAATGATTTATTCTTGTATGGATACGAGTCAATCTTATTAGAATATATCCTACTGTTAAAAAAAATTTACTCATGATGATCTTGTAAGTCCTTTTCAATTTACGAAGCGATTGATCTTGTAAAGTCCTTTTCAATTTACGAAGCGATGGACCTTGTTTTCGCAATAATAAGTAAGTAGGGCCATGCCCATACGATTGAATGTGTGTTAGAAAGGTCAATCCCTCCCCTACAACACAAAAACAAAGTGGGCCCACTTTCATAGAACAATACCATAGAAACTTATACCTAAGTAAAGTGGTCATATAGGATCCTTGAAAGCCATCACAAGTACGACTATATCATAAGTGTTGCTCATACCTAAGGTTTTATGAAGTTAACTTTTAACTCTTAATTACACCAAACCTTTGTGAAATGCCTCGGGTTTTTTTTTTTTTGTATACAACTATACAATATTTTTAGCATACACAAGCTCTATGAAAATTTTGCAAGATTTCAAGCAAAGTTTACTTTATGGTGTCTATTTTCTAGAGATTTACACCTTACAAATCGTAAATGTAGCTTTAATTAATAGTTATCTTTAATAAACCACGCACTGTGACAATAAATAAATGTAAGTTAAAAGTATCTTGATTCACTTCAATGATAATATTGTGTTTGAGATATAACTATGATTAACAAATTGTTTACTATCCATTACCTAGTGTTTAGTAGCATGTGTTTGTTAGTTTGTCCCTAAAGAAGTATGTAAGTTTAAATCCTTACAAGTACAAGGTTAATTGGTATATAGATATAAAAAAGATGTCAAAAAATGGTGGAAGGGGCACTCTCCAAATGGGGAGTGGTAAACTTTTTTTTAGCCAATAAAATCATGCCATATCAACTTCCTCATTCACTACTCAATTTACACTCAAACACTAGGGTGCTCAAACACATGAAAAGTGGTAAACATTTAAAAAATTAATAATAAATAAAAAATTTGTGATTTGTTGAAAAGAGGTGAGGCCCACCACTAACCCTCTCTCTCCCCTCCATCTCTTCTCTTCTTGTTCGGTTAATAACACCGATTTCAACAAGTGAGTTTAAGTTACCACTCACCGAAAGGGGGGTGGCAGCGGTGTTCCCACGCGGTGAACTAACTCAATCACCCCCCTTCCCGAATACACCCCGACCACCCTTACTTCTTTTAACTTCCATATACATTACTAGACTATTTGGGTTGTCTAACATTTATTTGATTCTACTATATCGATAAACATAGTTTCTATTTTAGATTCTTGGTAAATTTGTTATATGATCTAACAAAATACGCCTTCATGAATAAATCGGGCCTCATAAACGAGACATGTAAGTCTTAGACTTAGAAGAGAGAGTAAAATGCACAGTTAGTACTTGTGGTTTTATAAAGTTTCACCTTTAGTCTCCATCTTTTCAAAATTACATGTATGTTTCTTGTGGTTTGACAACATGTTACCCGGATAGTCCTTAACGTGGATGAAGGTAAGTTTTTGGTGTTAAGGCCACCTGTAGTGGGGCGCCATTATCATGAGGTATAGAGAATAATAGAGATAAAAATGATGTTTTTGATTATTTAGCTCACCTTGATTACACATATACAATGCCCCATTTATAGAGTACTAAAACAAGAATATAAGGAAAGACATAAATGGCTTGAGCTGGAGTCTTGGCTGTAAAACAGGTTGTTATGGGCTGGAAATCCTCAAATATTCTTCACTTATTCTCTTCTTTCAGACACTCCCCCTCAAAGTTGAGTAGTGGGGTCACCAATACTTAACTTGCTCAAGCAGCTACTGAACGCGTTTTCGTTAACGGCCTTTGTGAGAATATCTGCAAGTTGATCTTTTGATGATACATATGGAGCTCTATGATTCTTTCCTCCAGTTTCTCTTTGATGAAATGTCGGTCTACCTCCACATGTTTTGTTCGATCATGCTGTACTGGGTTTTCTGAGATTTGTATTGCAGCCGTATTGTCACACATAACTTTACTGGGTTCCTTTTGGGAAAAACAATGTCTTCTAGTAGTTTCCTGATCCAAAGAACTTCGCTTAACCCTCGAGCTATACCTCTAAATTCGCTTCTGCACTTGACAGAGCAACCACTTTCTGTTTCTTACTTCTCCAAGTAACAAGGTTTCCACCGGTTGACCTTCTGTTTCCCTTATCTCTGGCCCAGTCTGCATCAATGTAGAGTTCAACATTTAAATGTCCATTTGGTTTTGAACAACTCTCCATGACCTGCGGTCCCCTTAAGATACCTTAAAATTCTCTGTGCAGCTTCCATGTGGGCAACTTGTGGTTGGTTCATGAACTGACTTACCACTCCAAAGCATAAGCTATATCAGGGCGAGTGTGAGAGAGATAAATTAACTTGCCCATGAGCCATTGATACCTTTCTTTGTCTGCAAGCTCTCCGTTAAGTTCCACATGAAGGTTTGTGGTTCACCACCATTGGAGTATCTGTTGGTTTACAATCAATCAACCCGGTTTCCGCTAGGAGATCAAGGACATACTTCTTTTGGCAGATAAAGATTCCCCGTTTAGACCTGAGAACTTCTATCCCGAGGAAATACTTGAGATTCCCTAGGTCTTTCATTTCAAACTTTGAGAACAGATTCTTTTTCAGTTGTGCTATTTCTTCTACATCATTTCTGGTAATAATCATGTCGTCTACATATATAATCAAGCAAGTTATAAGGCTATTTCTTCTCTTGAGGAACAGAGTATGATCAGCATTACTTTGGTGATACCCATATTCTTTCATGGCCAACGTGAACTTTCCAAACCATGCCCGAGGAGATTGTTTTAGCCCTATAAAGATTTTTTCAACAAACATACTTCCCTTTCTTTAAAACTTCTTGAAAAACCTGGAGGTGCTTCCATGTAGACTTCTTCCGTTAGGTCTCCATGGAGAAATGCGTTTGTAACATCAAACTGGTGGAGAGGCCACTCCTTATTGGCTGCCACAGAGAATAGGACTCTGATGGTGTCCATTTTTGCAACCGGAGAAAAAGTCTCAGAGTAATCGATCCCATATGTCTGAGTGTAACCCTTGGCTACGAGTCGAGCTTTGTATCTTCAATGGAACCATTGGTTTATATTTGATTGAAAATACCCACCGACATCCAACTATTTTCTTTCCTTTAGAAGAGTGCACTTCTCCCATGTGTTGTTTTTCATAAGAGCATGCATTTCCGTTTCCATAGCTTCTCTCCAGTTCTTCTTACCCTGGGCTTCCTTTACAGAACTTGGAATTTGTTCGGAATATAAGGAGGTAACAAATGATTTCGCACTTCTAGATAGGTTTTCGTCAACCATATTAGCTATATGATACCTTGAATTTCTGGTTTCCCTTTCTGGGGAGTACCGTTTTGGAGGAACCCCTCTATTAGCTCTAGGAGGTAAAACATATGTTCCGGTGTTGTTCCAGAGCCTCCTTCATGTTGTTCATTTGATTCGACCTCTCCTTGGACTGCGTTGTTCTGACTCAGCAGTCTCCACCTGCTCCATTGTCTCGGGACTTTCACGGTTGTTAGTGATAATTGGTTCAGATTCGGACACATTTTCAAGGTTTGGAGAGTCACTTACCTCGAACACCAGTCTGGATGATTCTTGGGTGAGACTTCCGACAGGCTTTGGTGACTCCTTAGTATGTGTAGATGTATGAGATGACTCGTCTTCGCTTGCGGATGGAATCCACTTCAAACCACTCAGTGAGTCCTCATGCTCTATCTCCCCCTGACCACTGAGATGGGACTGATAGTAATATTCTGTTTCAAGAAAGTCGCAATGGACAGTGGTAATCACACGACGTCGTAATGGGTTATAACATCGGTATCCTTTCTGATTCACCCCATAACCAACAAAGACACATTTCTCGGCACATGGGTCAAGTTTGGATCGTTCGGTTTTAGGTATATGGGGAAAAGTTGTACACCCAAAGACTCGAGGTGGTAAGGTAAGAGATAGGGGTAGTTTGGTAAATGTGGATAAGGTATCTAGGGGAGTTTTTAAGTCAAGGGCTTTGGTTGGTAAACGGTTAAGGAGATACACAGCTGTGGCTATAGATTCGGGCCAAAAAGATTTAGGGACTTTGGATTCAAGCATAAGGGCTCGGGCCATTTCTACTAGAATACCATTTTTCCGCTCAACTACACCATTCTGTTCTGGGTGTTTTGGGCAAGTGGTTTGGTGAATCATTCCACTATCTTGAATGAATTGTTTCATGGAGTTATTAACGTACTCCCCTCCATTATCAGATCGTAAGATCTGAATGTTGGTATTGAATTGAGCTTGGATCATGGTGTAAAACAATCTGAATTTGTCAAAGACTTCAGATTTCTGTTTTAAAAAATACACCCATGTCATCCGGGTACAGTCATCGACAAATAATAGGAAAAAACGAAAATTTTGACCTCCATTAGTTTAGCTGGACCCCAAACTTCTGAATGTATTAGTGAAAAAGTTTCACTGACTCTAGTGTTACTTAGTTTGAATGGTTTTTTTATGACTTTTGGCTAAGGCGCATGTTTCACAGTCTAGTGTACTGTTAGACGGGAAGAGTTCAGGGAGTAAAAGATGTAGATACCCAGCAGAAGGATGCCCTAATCTCCTATGCCAAAGCCATGCTTCTCTACTCTTTGTTCCGTGAGCAAGCATCACAGTCCCTGACCGAGTCACCTCATCCACATAGTATAAGCCCTGTCATTCAGTGCCACGCCCAATTATCTTTCCAGTTCTGATGTCCTGTAAGATACAAAAATGAGGATGCATTAGGACTGTGCAATTGAGTTCCTTTGTAACATGACTTATTGATAACAATTTGTGTGTTAACGAAGGAACATTAAACAATTTGACAATCTCAGATTGGGAGATATTTTCGACAGTTCCTCCTCCCTTTACTAAAGCATTTTCGCCATTTGCATTTTTGATGTGGGTTCTGTTTGGTTTCTTTGTAGAGATGAAGTCCGATGGCTCGTACGTCATCGTATCAGTGGCTCCACAATCAAAAATCCAAGGAGTGACTTGATCACTGCTTTTCTGTGTTGTTAAATAGGCTTCCCCACTTGTTGACGGATGGTCTTTCAACAACTCATAGTTCCTATGATTAACCATTTGCAAAAAAAAGGTTTTTTTTTATTTAATATGATGTCTATAAAGTCACCTTATCTTTTAAAAAGAGAGCACACAAGAGACTAAAAGACTAACGAAGTGAAAATAAAAGACTAATGAAAAGTCTTTTTTCTTTTCAAAACCACGTGGCCTTTTAACTTTTGATAAATACCACTTTTGCTTGGATCAAAAAAAAATATTGGCTTTATCTTCTCAAGAGAAATGAAGAGGACACTGGTGTCTCTGTTAACAAACTAGGGCTTGAAAAAATAGGGAAACAAAACAAGTGACCAGCATGAAACTCGTGATTCCGGTGAGTGTCTAGCGGTGGCAGTGCTAGCAGATGGCGACCGGCGGAGGCAGATTGAACTGGCCGGCGGCAACATGAATCGCAGCAGCGGCTTCTTCTGATCGGATTGCACTGGTGACAGAGGTGCCGGAACCGGAGAAGACGGTGACTGAACCAGAAACAGAAGTTACTGAACTGGAGAAAAAATTTGACCGGACGAATCTGAGAGCAAACTGTTGTTTTCGGTTGCAGGGTGTGAAGTCACCCGTTGTGTTTTTGGTTCAGATGATGATGTTGGTTGCGGCGAAGTGGATGGTGACTCTGACAATTTGTATGTCGGAATTGTCGAAGCTGATGAGGTTTGATTTTTTTGGAGTTTGATATTTGGTTTGTTGGGTTTTTGTTTTGAGGTTGGATCTGGGATAGATTGTAGACGATGAACAAAGTGTTTCAAGAATCAGAAACACTACTCTGATACCATATCATGAGGTATAGAGAATAATAGAGATAAAAATGATGTTTTTGATTACTTAGCTCACCTTTTACACATACACATGCCCCATTTATAGAGTACTAAAACAAGAATATAAGGAAAGACAATAAATGGCTGAGCTGGAGTCTTGGCTGTAAAACAGGCTGTTATGGGCTGGAAATCCTCAAAATATTCTTCACTTATTCTCTTCTTTCCGACAGCCATAACCCGGCCAAACACCACAAAACGCCTCATAGCGTCGCGCCACACCGCTACGGCGGCGCTATAGGTGCTTGATTTCGAGTCCACGCGAAGGCGTGAGGGAGGAGAGTTTCAAAAATTGGACCGTTGAACTTTGAATTTGTTATCTGTATGTATAATATGTATGCATAATTGCAGTTGTTTGAAACAGAGAATTGGGTGAAGAAGATGGTTATGAGGATTTGAAACAGATAATTGGATGAAGAAGATGGTTATGGGGATGAAACAGAGAGTTTGTGAGGGTGGTTTTGAATTGGGTGAAGAAGTTGTGTGTGGCCCCTTTTCAGTTGAATTGTTTTATTTGAGTAGATTATTTTATTTTAAATGGTTTTATTGTTTTTTAGTTAATTGTAATGTTTTTTTAGATTTAACAAAACTGTATTTTTAAATAAATTAGAGATTAAATGAAAAAAAATGAAAAATTAATAACTAAGTAATGATTGGTATCGGGCTTTATGACTACGCACTCTTGTGATATAAAGCCACATAAAGCCCTTCTCTTACACTTTTCGCCACTTGTCGCATAACGCCCCCTAAAAGGCTTTATGACTACACATGGTCTAAGTGGATGTGAAATTACAAAAACACCCTTACTATTAAAAATATTAAAGGATAAATATAAAGTCAAGTGGCCCCATCCTCACCCTCACCTTTTCTTCATACCATAAAACACCACCTTCAACCACCATATCAACACCCACCTCCACCATAACCACCACCTGCAACCACCTTCATTAAATTCAACCCACTCGCCTACCATTCTTCTCCAACGACCTGTTGGGCCCTAGTGGAAAAACATATAAAAAAGACCCAATGTGTAATGAAGTCTTCAACTCTGAAAAAAGAAAAGAGAACCTTAATTGCTTACTCAACTTATCTGGATTCAAAATGAATCCCACTTGTTATGGATAGGTTTAGCACGATTAGTATTTGTTTCAAATAATGTCATATAGTTACAAGAATTAGTTAATTGGTTGATCTTAAACAAAACTAAATAAATAGCTTCATAACGCAACAACTCAAGAACAAAGCCATCAATTTATGCTATGATTTGAATCTAGCCACCACTAGCGGTGGAGAAACGACCTAGAGATTGTTTTTCTGGTTATCTTTCACGTCCCCGTTAATCATCGGCCACAACCTTCTGGACTGAACAAATCTATGAGAAGAAAGTATGAAACGCTTCGAGAGGAACAAATTTGCCTTTTCCTTATTCTTTTCGTCGCTAACCAAAACCGAAACAAACATCTATGTGCTTAACATTTATTAACTCGCCATTGTCACCCCAACCACGCTGCAAGGTATACAAAATTGAACCCTAAAACTAATATATGTTTGCTTGAACTTATTCAAGTTTGGTAATCCTTAAATAAAACTTGCATCGCCAGATTTATGTATACGTGGGATTCAGGTTATCATTGGTAGCTTTCCAGAAAATACACAAAGGGTTGGAGGGTCTGAAGAGATGAAGAAGAAGAAGGGTGAAGGTGGTCCCACTTGTTTATACAATTAACACAACAATCAAGAAATGCTTAACAACAAATTAACACACATTCATTTACGAACAATACTTCAAGCCTATTACAATTTAAAACCCTAAAGTTTAACAGATCACAAATCTTGAACCCAATTACAGCTCAAGTTTGTATAGTTTATACAATTAACACAACAATCATGAACAATCAAGAAAAAAGGGTACTCAAATTTTTTGAAGTCAACCATAAAACATTATAATTAGACTAATTAGACTAACCCCCAATTCACCTAACTCGTCAAATTAGATGAAAACCTAGAAACCCCTGATTCTATGCTTCTATTTTCAATTGGATTCAACGATTGTGTTTATGAAAATCGGGTTTGTGGGTAACAACAAAAAGGCTTTGAGCCGTTTGTTGATGAAAACAAAGAGCAAAAATGAAGAGAATTTAGTGTTCAAAGAGAAAACCATGAAAAGAAAGTTTGATTTGGGAGAAACACCTGTTGGGCTTGGGATCGGGTATTGAAACAATTTTCTTAAGAAGATTAAGCCTAGGAAAAAACAGATTGTCAGAGAAGAAGGGTGCTTGTAGGTGGTGGTATTATGGTGGTTGCAGATGGTGTTTCAGGGTATGAAGAAGAGGTGAGAGTGGGGGTAGGGCCCACTTGAGTTATCTTTATCATTTAATTTTTATGTTTACTAGTAAGGGTGTTTTGTAATTTCACATCCACTTAATACCAAAGACTAACCTCCATCCATGTTAGGGACTATCCGAGTAACAAGTTGTCAAACCACAAGGAATATACATGTAATTTTGAAAAGGTATGGTCTAAAGGTGAAACTTTACCAAACCACAGGGACTATTCGTGCAATTTACTCTAGAAGAGATGAACTCTTTAACAACACCACAAGGAGGAAAGAATGAAGGTACACTGTGAGTAAAAAGCATCACAATGAATTATCCAACCCTTGTTAACATCCTTTAAAACATCCTTATTGTAATTTCCACCTTATATGTAAAATTCATATTTTTTAATATTTTATTTAACCTATCATGATTCTCCATTTTGTTTATTCTTTTTTCTATTATTTTTGAGTAAATTACAATTTCATTCATATGGTTTACACACCATTTGCATGTTGAGCCCTTAACCTTTTTTACTCATCTGAGTCCCTATGGTTGCACACATTGGTCATTTGAGTCCCTTGACTCACATTCCATATGTTGACCATCAATAACATGATGAAATGTCTAAAATGTCCTTCACGGACTAAAAGTATAAAATGATTACTATGGCATATCAAACATTCATAATCATCCATAAAATGCCCTTCAGGGCCTTTTGAGATAATCCTAAGATCCCTTTGTGTCTGTCTTGGTGAATTTCGATGCCAATGACGTAAAAAGCATCTCCGAGATCCTTCATGTTGAAGTTATGCGAGAGTAATCGCGTCGACTCATGCAACATGTCTAAATTATTACTTGCCAATAGAATATCATCTACGTAAAGGATAAGTATAGTGAAGTTGCTCCCAATCATCTTGAGGTAGGTGCATTGATCCACGTGATTCTTTGCAAAACCTTGTTTTTTCATGACTTCATCAAACTTAAGATATCATTGACGTGATGCTTGTTTTAACCCGTAAATGGATTTCTTCAACTTACAGACTAGATGCTCTTGACCTTTAGGTTTAAGCCTTCAGGTTGTTTCATGTAAACATCTTCATCTATGTCTCCATTAACGAAAGCATTTTTTACGTCCATCTGATGCAACTCTAATCAAAATGAGCTACTAGGGCCATAATGATCCTTAATGAATCTTTACGAGAGGCAGGTGAAAACATCTCTTGATAATCAATTCCTCTTTCTGAGTGTAGCCCTTTGCAACAAATCTCGCTTTGTGTGTTCAACGTTCCCATTCGAATCCAGATTGTTTTGAATACCTATTTACATCCTACGGGTTTCACACCGTTAGGTAATTCTACCAAATCCCAAATGTTATTTTTCTTCATGGATTCAAGCTCATCAATCATCGCTTTATTCCATTCAGAAGACTGATCACTGCTAATGGTTTCATTACAAGAGATAGGATCATTGAGCTTTCCGACATCCATTTTAGTCAGGTAGGTAACATAATCATCCCAATAGTAGGCCTTCTGGGCCTAGATGACCTCCTGAGTTGATTATCGGGTTAAGTGTTGTCTTGGTTTTGAGTGTTTGATGTGCCTTCGTTATGAGGTATAATGGGTTCTGATGATGGAGGTAAATTTGGAGTTGGTGCAGTAGCTTCAGGTTTAGTTGTTGCATCGGATACAAGAGGAGTAAACAGAGTAATGGTAAGCGATGAGTCTCCCCCCCCCCCACGTCTTGTACTTCTTGCAATTCTTTGTAAGGGTTGGTATTGCTCCCACTGACCTTGAAATCCTCTAGGAAGCAGCACGCTTAGTTTCAATAACACGGGTGACGTGGGAAGGACAATAGAAATGATAACCTCTAAATGATCAGGATACCTGATAAAGAAACAATTAACTGTTTTAGGGTCAAGTTTCCTTAGAAAAGGATTGTAAAGTTTCTTTTTGCAATGCAACCCCGTACTTTCATATATTTAAGACTCGGTTTCCTTCCTGTCCAAAGTTCATAAGGAGTTTTAGTGACAGACTTAGAAGGAACTCTATTTAGTATATGAACAACTGCGTTTAATACTTCAGTCTAGAGGAATAATCGTAAATTAGTGTTGGCTAACATACTGCGAACCATGTTCATAAGGGTACGGTTTCTTCGTTCAGCGACACCGTTCTGCTGAGGTGTACCTGGCATGGTGTATTGGTTCACAATCCCTTGGCCCTTATAAAGCTCATAAAATGGACCAAGAGCTTGACCCACATCAGTATGTATTCCATAATATTCATCGCCTATATCCGATCTCACAACTTTAATTTGATAATCTAGTTGTTTTTCAACTTCAGCTTTATAATCTATAAAGTTGTAAGAGATTCAATTTTTTCCTTAATAAGATACAAGTACATGTAATAAGAATAATCATTAATGAAAGTGATAAATGAAGTACGTCAAGTGATGCCGGCGATTTGGTAAGGACCACTAATGTCAGTATGAATGAGTTCTAATACATTAGAGCTCTTAGTGGCACCTTTCTTATTCGCTAATCATTTTACCTTTAAGGCATTTTACACATGTTCCAAAATCAATGAAATCGAGAGGAAGTAAAACTTCATCCTTTACAAGCGATTTAATCGTTCTCTTGAGATGTGGTCTAAACGTTAATGCCACATGGATGAACTCTCTAAGTCTCGTTTCTGTTTCATCTTTATGAGCGATTCATTAAAATTATATGACAACAAAGATTTGGAAAAATCATCATCTAGTTCTAATCTATAGAGACCACCATCAAGAATGGCGGTACCATAAACAACAGAATCATAGAGAATAGAGAGTTTGCGATGACCATGGGAAACAACAAAACCGTCTATGTCTAACTTTGGTCTTGATACAAGGTTCTGAGTTACCTCAGGAACATACAAGGTATCATAAAGTTTAATGCATAAACTAGTTTTCATAAATAATTATAATGTTCCTATTGTCACACCCCAACCATGGCGGAAACATCGGAGTGAGACGAACTAGATTGCTCGAGACATCATTTGCGATAATATTTAATTTAATCAACCCATTTCATTTCATAGCATCAAAATTGTCAAGTTACATCAAATATCCGAATACAAGTAACAACAACAAAATAAACTCAACAATAACATAATGATTAACTTAGTATTCTACGCGTGTTTCTATGCCATTCCTACTAATTCCATCATAACAACTTCATCAACCTGCAACATGTTAAAAGTATAGTTCAATAACAAAGTATTGGCGAGTACACAAGTTTAATATCATATCATAATTATTAAAACCGTTTAAAACAAATCCACATGAATAGCTAGCATACAAGATAAATGTAAACAAGACATGTGAATCTACAAGTCAATCCTCTAGTGTACAGCAAAATAGATTTAAAACTTAACATTGACCACAAGAATACGGGCGGTGCGTTACTCCTATAGCGCTATACATGTTAAGGGAGGCTTGATCTTAGATCGTATAAGAATATACCAAGTAACAATTCAAGTAGCATAAGACTAAAGCATGTTTGATGGATTGTTTGTGTGTAATCATAGACTAAAAGTGTGATTTAGTGTAGTTTGGTAATTTAACATATTGCACCCAAATAGTGTAAAGCATAAAAAGGGTGTCGAGTGTACTCACGGTTTTGCAAAGTAATTTCCGTAAAAGTGTTAGGTTATTTTAGGGGAATGAACACCAAGTTATCCTACACAAGGAAACGTAGGTGTGTGAGTATTAGATTGACGATGGAGTTTGATGAGTTTAGGAATTAAAGTATGCAAAAAGTATGTATAAACAAAAGTATTTATCTAGACGTTAACGCTCGTTTTTGACACTATAAGCCTCGAAGGGTGTTTGTGTTTTTATGGGTCATGCCCAATAGAATCGTAACGATGGTTAGGTCTAAGATAAAATAACCTATTTCTAGGACAAGTAACCATATGGTCATTGTCAAAGGTTTTGTTATATTAAGTATTTACATATATAGTTATAATATTACTAATTTATCATAGAGTTCATGTATTTCATAGATATCATGTAAGTCATATAAGTCATGCATGGAGATAGGAGGATAACCGTCCTAAACCTCTTTCGTAAGATTCACCAATACACAAGATTGTCACAAGGACAATCCGAATGGTCAAGAATTATAGAAATCATCAAGTGAGGGGTGGATTGAAAAGTTGGATAGCCAAGGCCTCCATGTAATCACACCTACACCAACACAAGCTTGTAAGCTTGGATGGCTCAACACTTGTGGGTTTGAAACCCTAGTAAAAACCACAAGTTTAGAGGCATGTTATGCCTCTTGATTTTGTATGAACAAGTCTAGCTAGCTCACTAACCATAAACTTGTTTAGAGGCATAAGTAGTATAGAGTTGTTATGTTTTAAAAAAAACAAGTTCAAAAAAAAGTCTATAAGTTTAACTTCCAAAACAAAAAAGTTTGGCCCAAAAATGGTATTGTTCCACCTTGGTTTTCCATGGAAAACCTATGGTAACATCTCATAGGGCTTAGTAAACAATGTTGAGGAAGAAAACATAAAGAAAACTTCGAAAATCTTAAAGTTTAAAAAGATAAAAATGGGCAGAAAATTTATGGCACTTTGGACCTAAAAAATGGTGAGGTTTCACCTTAGTTTACCCAAGCAAACTTGTGAAAACTTTCCTAGAGGTTATCCAAGTGTTTTAGGAGAAGAAATAAGGAAGAATTAGTTGAAGAATGAGTTAGAACTCACAAAAAACTCAAATATGGCTGCTGCGTTTTTTGAATATGTTAGGGACTTTGAGAATGATTTTGAAATGTTTGGAGGCTTGTAAAAGTGGAAAATGGATGGGGGAAGGTGGTTTATATAGGGAAGGGATTAGGGTTTCAACGGGTTGGGCGTTGGACAAGATTAGTGGGTGTTTAAACTTGAAACAAGCCCAAAACATCAACATATGGCAGCCCTCTTTTTTTGTTTTTTTTATTAATTACTTTATATAAATGGTTTTAGTTGTTATTTAAATAATGTATTTTATATGTAAATCAAGTGTGAAGTGTTTTGGAAGATTAAAACATGATTAAAGGTGTTACATAACCTAAACATGTCTTGCAAATAATTAACATAAGTGTGACAAGAATCATGGTGCCAAAAGTCTATGCATTTTGCGTTTAACTTGTTGATTGCTTGCTTGATTTGGAACGTTTAACTGTCATGAATATTGTAACATCCGTCAAAAACGGATTTACCAAACCCGCTCTGTTTATCAACCGAACAGTCAGTTAAAATTTTCGTTGCGAATTAAATGCCCAAAATAATTTTAAACGATACATAATCAATTATTATATGGGAATATATAATTAGTTTTTGAAAACTGTCAAAAATCGCAAGATAAAAATAAAATGTCTCTGCCGGGTTTCGAACCCGGGTCTGTACCGGTCCAGCAAACAAACTTAACACGCACACACAAACCACTGCGCCACGGATGCTATTTGTTAAATATTGAAATCATTTAATTGATATCATGACGTTACGAATTCAAAACCGGCGCCCAAAAGTTCAGTCGTCGGAATCCCGGCAATCTCGCGAGTATTTAACGAATCCTTCCGTTATAACGTAAACTTTAAACATATATCGGTTATAACCGACGTTTGAGTCCGCGACACCTTCTATAACCGCCGGAGTTTTCATAACCGACGAATCCAGTCGGAAATCGGGCCAAATACATCTCGGTTTCTCCCTATAAATTCACCCACAACAAACTTTTTCGCTCAAAACCACACCTTTTCTCGGCGAAAATCCACTCGCCGGAATCCTTCTGTTTGTCGCCGGAAAACCGGTTTCTCCATTTCCGAGCCTTATTGAACCTCCTAAGCTTATACCGAAGTCACCCACACCCTTTGTAAGTTTTCTGAAGTTTCTCTGCTGCAAGACACTCGTCGCCGGAAGGGATTGCTGTCGCCGGAGTTCTGCCGGAAAACAGAGGAAAGCTAGTCGGTATACCTCACGCTTATTTTCCTTTCTTTTCACTTATATCTCATCTATAATTAACCTAAAACGTTAAAGGAACCTGATTTAATCATTGAACCAGTCAGTCGTCTTTTCTGGTTATAACTTGATGAAGAAGACGATGTATCCGGAACGTATAAGTATAATTTAAATCAAAATATTACTCGGGTTAGACACACAGTCCAGCGGTGGACTGTGTGCACATTAAACATACAAACGTCACGAGTTCGAATCCTGTTTCACACACGCCGCTTTAATAAAATGCCTTTTTGTTTTGTTAACCGAACCGGAGTCGCCACAGGTATATGTTAAGTATATTAATAATCGGAATAATAACCAAGTTAGACACACAGTCCAGCGGTGGACTGTGTGTATGTTTAAGTCGCATGTCACGAGTTCGAGTCCGGTCTTCTGCATCGACCCGGACAATTATTAACCTTTTTAAATAAAGTCAGAAATGAAAACAAATAGTTTGTATCTAAGTATAATAAAAATTGGATTATATAACATGTTAAACACACAGTCCAGCGGTGGACTGTGTGTTAGTTTAAGCCACAGGTCCCGGGTTCGAGACCTGTGGAGCGCATCGTCCGAATCAATTAAACTGTTTTTAAAATAAAATGATTTTCGGTTTAAACTAATTAATGTATAAATATAATTAAAATCAGATATATAACGGGTTAGACACGTAGCTCAGTTGGTAGAGCTGCGTGCACGCGTACGGGAGGTCTCGGGTTCGAGCCTCACTCAGCGCACAGCAATACGCATACGAACCGGTCAACGGTCAGGTCAACGGTCAACGGTCAGGTCAACGGTCAGAAAAAGTCAAATTTTTTTATTATTTTTATTTAATTATTTTAATTAAAAATCAATTAAAAATACTTAAAAATAACATTTTTAAGGTTGGAAAATAGCCTTAAACTCACAAAAATACACCCAACAATCCTACTAAAATAGATTAATAAAATCCGTTTACTTACCAAACCATAATGCGATTTATCTAGGTTAATCTCACTCGTGGTTAAAACCACTTCGCGTGCATTCAACATCATCAACCGAACGCACCCACTGTGAGTGAATCTTACAACTCCCCCTTTTAAATTACACGTTTTGGGGTGTGTCATGTGTTATAAAAATAATTAACTTGTTTATTTAAACTTGTGCCATACCACGTCATGATCTAAACTTAGATTGTTATATTGTTGTGATTACTTATTTCCTTTTTGTCAAATTATATGAAACTCATTCATTATGCCCATCAGTTCCTCGTGGGAGACGAGTTGAACAACGCGTGCCTCAAATCAAATTCATTATTGTTCATGTGTGTATCATTGAGTTTATATTGTTTGTAGTTGTGTCATTCATATTATCATGTTTATGCAATTCATTCATTAGGCCCCTCAGTTCCTCGTGAGAGACGAGTTGAGCATCGCGTGCCTCTAAATGTTCCATTAATGTTCATGTGTGTTTTATTTAATATCTTATGATTGTTGAATAAGTTTACATCTATTTTTACTCATGTTTGGTTGTGCACATATTTCATAATCAATCTAAATAAACTTGTTCAAATGTTTCCATAGGATTCACTCGCCAACTTTATGTTGATCCAAAACCTTTTTACACATGATACAGGTGAACAGGTTGAAGCAAAGAAAACATAGGAATTGCTTTAGAAGAGAACAAAGATGCCTAGATTGATAGTTAGAATATGTTGTAACATTTATTGTAAATTTCCATTAAATTGTATTTAATGAATATGAAACGCATAATAAATGTCATGAGCTTTGATGATAACCCAATCATGCCCCGATCACCTTTTCCGCTGCGGGTCGGGGTGTGACAGATTGGTATCAGAGCCATGACTATAGGGATATAGGATAGGTTATTAGACCCATAGAGCCTATACTATAGTCTGCCTAAATTTTAATTGATTAGGTGGTTACATACAAACTTGTGATATTTATTTGTTTCATATTTGTTTACATTTACAGTCAAACATACATGCTTATATACATATTCATTATACATATATACATATACATTATACATATATCGATGTTCATGTATTCAATTTATTTTCATACTCTCATTATCCAAAGATTTTGTGCAATTTTCAAATCTCATCAAAGTAAGTTCTGCGACGGGCATGTAGTAACTGGAAGGATACAAGTACCGGTAGTCGGAACGTCCTGTCTAGGTTGGCATTCGTATAAATCCAATATAACGGACAAGTTTGCCTACCTGGGGACCAACGATGAGAGTACGAAGGACCTATTAGGCCAAAGCATGCCACACCAAACGTCGTTCGAACTAACCCTACTTTGAGGTGTCACCGTGTCTACACCTGGACACATTCCGAATATCACACGTTGTATACATATTTCTCGATTTTCTCCGGGTTTTTGTGACGCAACCTGGCAAACCCGTGCGAACCATATGAAAAACTGGTATTCATAGGGGCCCACATGATTACACAGGTAAAGTATGGCGGCATGTAGGGCCTAACAGCGAGCAAAACCCAAGACATCCTATGGATGTAGTAGATTTATTTTTCTATAATTATTTTATGAATGTTCATTCCTAATGCGACCCATGAACCCAAAAACATCCAACTTATACTCTTGTCATGTATCCCTTGTAGATGTCTTCTAACCCCGCCCGTAGGAAGACGAGAGCAAGAAAAGCCCGCGAACGCATGGCTGCCTTAATCGCTCAACAATGGCTGCCGTAATACCCAACATTGTAATCCAAGTACATCAAGCACTTACCGCTAATCCTGTCAATCAAGAAAACCAAAACATTATTAACTCTCCCTCAAATACCGCTAAATGCACCTACAAGCATTTCAAATCATGCGATCCTCCGAAATACAAAGGGACTGAAGGTGTCACCGCTCTCCTCCATTGGTTTGAAGAAATGGAGAACACTTTTCTAAATTGCGATTGTCCTGACGATCGTAAAGTGCAATATGCTACCGGTCGATTATATGGAATAGCACTTACTTGGTGGAATACAGAGAAGGCCAAACGAGGTGTCGACGATGCTATGACCTTAACTTGGAACGAATTGAAGGAAATCATGACCAGACGATTTTGCCCAAGGAGTGAAATCAAGAAATTAGAAGATGAATTTTATTTGTTGAAGCAAAAGGAAGGAGACCACACCACCTACAATAAAAGATTCCTCGAGTTACATCAAATGGTTCCCAACATGTTCACTCCCCTCTACCGTTTGATCGAGCACTACATTCGTGGTCTTCCGTCAAAGATTCAAGACCCTGTAATAAGTACCAAGCCTGCAACTTTGGAAGCAGCAATGGAGCTAGCAACAGAGCTCATCGAGAACCGAATCCGAAACAAAGACTTCAAGGAGGAGAAGAAGAAGGATAAAGAATCGACTGAAACCTCCGACTCCACCCAAACCGAATCCCCTCCTCAACCCAATCCTAAGAGAAGAAGAGACGGGCAACTTTTCGCTGCTACCCAACGAAATCCACCAGTTTTACACGCCATACCCATCCAAGCTATCCCAATCACCCAAGTGGCACCCAACTCAACTTACCCAAATAAGAAGCCATATCTTGGACCTCACCCTCGATGCAACAACTGTTTTTATCACCATCCCCTTACCTTACCTTGTCGACTATGTACAACTTGTGGACGCTATGGTCATTTGAGCAAGGTTTGTCGCACCTTTCAAAACCAAACCTCTTCTCCTACTCAAAACATGGCCCAAACTTATCATCAACCCCAATACCCCGTGTTCCCATATGCTCGAGCTTGTTTCAATTGTGGCGACCCTACCCACTTTAGAAACACATGCCCTCAAATGGTTAACGTCATCAACACTCAAGCCCAATCAAACCCAGTTAACCAAGTAAACCAAGAAAACCCAACCACTATGCCACCAGCAAGAGGAAGAGTCTTCAACATCAATGCCAATCCGGTCGAAGATAATGACAGCCCAAACGAAGATACCCAACTTGTCCTCTTCGCCAAAGATCCAGATTCAACTCCTATCGTTTAGTTTTATGTTTTTCTTTATCACATAGAACCAAACATAACTTAAGGATAAAGCCAATGAAACTTTGACGAGAATACGGTGGATACGCCGCTGGTACTTCCTATATATAAGTATTCTTGTCAAAGGATCAGAAGCATTATCTGGCGGTTATGAGAGGTTCCATGTGTAGACTGTTAGAATAATTATTGTTTATTATTTTCAGTATATGCATTTGCCGAGGCCGCAGCCCCCCCATTTATGAGGTTGAGCTTGATCCCCATTTTATTATGCGGTTGATCAGTGGCGTGCCCGCACGATCGGCTCCGTTTGATTGAGCCTTGATCGGTCATTTCATTTTACATTTCAATACATGTAATACGATCGGCTCCGTTTGATTGAGCCTTGATCGCACAGTTCAATTTACATTTCCAGTTCATGCAATACGTTCGGCTCCGTTTGATTGAGCCTTGAGCGCACAGACAATTTCATTATCAGTATCTTGTGGTTGTGGTGTTTGTAGTAGAGTCGTATAGAACTAATCATAACTTGCGGATAAAGTCAATGAGAATTTGACAAGAATATGGTGGATACGCCGCTGGTACTTCCTATATATAAGTATTCTTGTCAAATGATCGGAGGCATTATCAGGCGGTTATGAGAGGTTCCATGCATAGGCTGTTTGTGTGATTGTTGTTTAGATTAATTTGTTCGCACAGTTCAATTTACATTTCCAGTTCATGCAATACGTTCGGCTCCGTTTGATTGAGCCTTGAGCGCACAGACAATTTCATTATCAGTATCTTGTGGTTGTGGTGTTTGTAGTAGAGTCGTATAGAACTAATCATAACTTGCGGATAAAGTCAATGAGAATTTGACAAGAATATGGTGGATACGCCGCTGGTACTTCCTATATATAAGTATTCTTGTCAAATGATCGGAGGCATTATCAGGCGGTTATGAGAGGTTCCATGCATAGGCTGTTTGTGTGATTGTTGTTTAGATTAAGTTGTTCATTTTCAGTACATGAAATACGTTCGGCTCCGTTTGATTGAGCCTTGAGCGCACATACAATTTCATTTTCAGTACATGCAATACGTTCGGCTCCGTTTGATTGAGCCTTGAGCGCACAGACAATTTCATTATCAGTATCTTGTGGTTGTTGTGTTTATTGTAGAGTCGCATAGAACTAATCATAACTTGCGGATAAAGTCAATGTGAATTTGACAAGGATATGGTGGATACGCCGCTGGTACTTCCTATATATAAGTATTCTTGTCAAATGATCGGAGGCATTATCAGGCGGTTATGAGAGGTTCCATGCATAGGCTGTTGGTGTGATTAAGTTATTCATTTTCAGTACATGCAATACGCTCGGCTCCGTTTGATTGAGCCTTGAGCACACAGACAATTTCATTTTCAGTACATACAATACGATCGGCTCCGTTTGATTGAGCCTTGATCGCACAGATATATTTCATTTCAGTATTTTATGTTTGTTGTATTGGTTGTAGAGTTATATAGGACTAATCATAATTCACTGATAAAACCAATGAAAATTTGACAAGAATGTGGTGGATACGCCGCTGGTACTTCCTATATATAAGTATTCTTGTCAAAGGATCAGAGGCATTGTCGGACGGTTATGAGAAGTTCTATGTAGGATTTATTAGTTTCTTGGTAACTAATCATAACTTGTGGATAAAACTAATGAAAATTTGGCAAGAATATGGTGGATACGCCGTTGGTACTTCCTATATATAAGTATTCTTGCCAAAGGATCAGAGGCATTATCAAGCGGTTATGAGAAGTTCCATGTAGGATTTCGTATTGCCTTGGTTGGAATTTGTGTTACATTTATATCATCTTGCTATTTAAAGAGATTGGATTGTGTTCCATTTCTACATAAACTAACCTCTCCATCATAACAAACGAGAGAGGAACTTCCACCATTCAAACATATACGCAATCAGAATGTGGATTCAAATATTAGCTGTTATGCTTATTTATGTTCAAATATTAGCTGTTGTGCTTATTTATGTTCAAATATTAGCTGTTGTGTTTGATTATGTTCAAATATAAGCTGTTGTGTTTTATTTATGTTTCCATGTAGGTTGTAGTGTTAGAAGTTTTGCCTTAAGATATAACCATACTTTTCCAAACGTACCTAAACTCTTATGCATGACATCATTTTTAGCGAATCATTCCTGCTTATCAATACTTATACAGTAGGCAACAAAAAGCGATTCCTGTAATAGGGTACTTAACCCTTACAAGGAACGTTACCGCCTCAAACAAAAACTTAAACCCTTATTTTTCTAAGCATATAACTGACAAACTAAACACCATCATTCTTTTAGTCAAATATATCACCATTTAAATTTCGGTACGAAATTTCTAAAAAGCAGGGGATACTGTAACATCCGTCAAAAACGGATTTACCAAACCCGCTCTGTTTATCAACCGAACAGTCAGTTAAAATTTTCGTTGCGAATTAAATGCCCAAAATAATTTTAAACGATACATAATCAATTATTATACGGGAATATATAATTAGTTTTTGAAAACTGTCAAAAATCGCAAGATAAAAATAAAATGTCTCTGCCGGGTTTCGAACCCGGGTCTGTACCGGTCCAGCAAACAAACTTAACACGCACACACAAACCACTGCGCCGCGGAGTGTATTTGTTAAATATTGAAATCATTTAATTGATATCATGACGTTACGAATTCAAAACCGGCGCCCAAAAGTTCAGTCGTCGGAATCCCGGCAATCTCGCGAGTATTTAACGAATCCTTCCGTTATAACGTAAACTTTAAACATATATCGGTTATAACCGACGTTTGAGTCCGCGACACCTTCTATAACCGCCGGAGTTTTCATAACCGACGAATCCAGTCGGAAATCGGGCCAAATACATCTCGGTTTCTCCCTATAAATTCACCCACAACAAACTTTTTCGCTCAAAACCACACCTTTTCTCGGCGAAAATCCACTCGCCGGAATCCTTCTGTTTGTCGCCGGAAAACCGGTTTCTCCATTTCCGAGCCTTATTGAACCTCCTAAGCTTATACCGAAGTCACCCACACCCTTTGTAAGTTTTCTGAAGTTTCTCTGCTGCAAGACACTCGTCGCCGGAAGGGATTGCTGTCGCCGGAGTTCTGCCGGAAAACAGAGGAAAGCTAGTCGGTATACCTCACGCTTATTTTCCTTTCTTTTCACTTATATCTCATCTATAATTAACCTAAAACGTTAAAGGAACCTGATTTAATCATTGAACCAGTCAGTCGTCTTTTCTGGTTATAACTTGATGAAGAAGACGATGTATCCGGAACGTATAAGTATAATTTAAATCAAAATATTACTCGGGTTAGACACACAGTCCAGCGGTGGACTGTGTGCACATTAAACATACAAACGTCACGAGTTCGAATCCTGTTTCACACACGCCGCTTTAATAAAATGCCTTTTTGTTTTGTTAACCGAACCGGAGTCGCCACAGGTATATGTTAAGTATATTAATAATCGGAATAATAACCAAGTTAGACACACAGTCCAGCGGTGGACTGTGTGTATGTTTAAGTCGCATGTCACGAGTTCGAGTCCGGTCTTCTGCATCGACCCGGACAATTATTAACCTTTTTAAATAAAGTCAGAAATGAAAACAAATAGTTTGTATCTAAGTATAATAAAAATTGGATTATATAACATGTTAAACACACAGTCCAGCGGTGGACTGTGTGTTAGTTTAAGCCACAGGTCCCGGGTTCGAGACCTGTGGAGCGCATCGTCCGAATCAATTAAACTGTTTTTAAAATAAAATGATTTTCGGTTTAAACTAATTAATGTATAAATATAATTAAAATCAGATATATAACGGGTTAGACACGTAGCTCAGTTGGTAGAGCTGCGTGCACGCGTACGGGAGGTCTCGGGTTCGAGCCTCACTCAGCGCACAGCAATACGCATACGAACCGGTCAACGGTCAGGTCAACGGTCAACGGTCAGGTCAACGGTCAGAAAAAGTCAAATTTTTTTATTATTTTTATTTAATTATTTTAATTAAAAATCAATTAAAAATACTTAAAAATAACATTTTTAAGGTTGGAAAATAGCCTTAAACTCACAAAAATACACCCAACAATCCTACTAAAATAGATTAATAAAATCCGTTTACTTACCAAACCATAATGCGATTTATCTAGGTTAATCTCACTCGTGGTTAAAACCACTTCGCGTGCATTCAACATCATCAACCGAACGCACCCACTGTGAGTGAATCTTACAACTCCCCCTTTTAAATTACACGTTTTGGGGTGTGTCATGTGTTATAAAAATAATTAACTTGTTTATTTAAACTTGTGCCATACCACGTCATGATCTAAACTTAGATTGTTATATTGTTGTGATTACTTATTTCCTTTTTGTCAAATTATATGAAACTCATTCATTATGCCCATCAGTTCCTCGTGGGAGACGAGTTGAACAACGCGTGCCTCAAATCAAATTCATTATTGTTCATGTGTGTATCATTGAGTTTATATTGTTTGTAGTTGTGTCATTCATATTATCATGTTTATGCAATTCATTCATTAGGCCCCTCAGTTCCTCGTGAGAGACGAGTTGAGCATCGCGTGCCTCTAAATGTTCCATTAATGTTCATGTGTGTTTTATTTAATATCTTATGATTGTTGAATAAGTTTACATCTATTTTTACTCATGTTTGGTTGTGCACATATTTCATAATCAATCTAAATAAACTTGTTCAAATGTTTCCATAGGATTCACTCGCCAACTTTATGTTGATCCAAAACCTTTTTACACATGATACAGGTGAACAGGTTGAAGCAAAGAAAACATAGGAAGTGCTTTAGAAGAGAACAAAGATGCCTAGATTGATAGTTAGAATATGTTGTAACATTTATTGTAAATTTCCATTAAATTGTATTTAATGAATATGAAACCATAATAAATGTCATGAGCTTTGATGATAACCCAATCATGCCCCGATCACCTTTTCCGCTGCGGGTCGGGGTGTGACAAATATATGATAAGAATATGCAAGTTGATTCGAAGCTATAAATTGTGTAACGAATGCGTGTGTGATCATAGATATAAATGCGTATAAAGATTGCGAATTGCGTATAATCGATCAATTTGATTACAATCAAAGCCTTATATTTACAATGATTCGGAAATGAAATACAATTACAAGGTTTGGACTTTCCACAACAGAAACACGAAGCAGATTTACTAAAATCGGAAAGTTACAAATGCGAAGCATTACAGTCTCCCCTCCTTTAGGGAATTTCATCCCGAAATTTAGGAAGATGCAACGAACAAATGCAGATACTTAGTCTTCATCTCGCTTTCAAGTTCCCAAGTAAACTCAGCGCCATGTTTTCCTTCCCATCGAACCTTCAAGATAGGAATTCAACTGCGCCTTAGTTGCTCAGTGCCTCGATCCATGATTTCGACTGGCTTCTCCATGAAGTGTAAGGTCTCGTTGATTTGAAGATCTTCAAGTGGAACTTGGAGTCCTTCTTCGGCGAGACATCTCTTCAAGTTTGAGACGTGGAAGGTAGGATGAACGTTGTTGAGCTCTTATGGTAGGTCCAGTCGGTAGGCTACCTTGCCAATCCTTTCGAGAATCTTGAAAGTACCTACGTAGCGAGGAGCGAGCTTTTCCTTTTTCCCGAAACGAACCACACCCTTCCAAGGGGATACCTTGAGAAGTACAAAGTCACCAACGTTGAATTCTAAAGGCTTGCGTCTTTTATCTGCGTAGCTCTTTTGTCGGCTTCTAGCTTTCAGCAAGTTGTCCTGAATCTGCAAAATCTTGTCCGTCGTCTGTTGTATGAGCTCGAGACCGGTGATTTGAGCTTCCCCGATCTCGTGCCAACAAATAGGCGATCTGCACTTGCGTCCATACAATGCCTCGAATGGTGCCATTTGAATACTCGCGTGGTAACTGTTTTTGTACAAGAATTCGACCAAAGGCAAGTGCATGTCCCAGTTGCCACCAAAATCAATTACGCAAGAATGAAGCATGTCCTCTAGAGTTTGGATAGTACGCTCGGTTTGACCATCAGACTGAGGATGGAAAGCAGTACTCAAATTGATTTGAGTACCAAGCGCCTTTGAATTGTTTGCCAAAGGCGAGAAGTGAAAAGACCATCACGGTCCGAGATAATGTCAACGGGGACACCGTGATGACAGATGACTTCATCCGTGTAGATACGAGCCAATTTCTCAACTCGGTAGTCTTCACGTATGGGAAGGAAATGAGCAGACTTGGTCAGACGGTCGATGATTACCCAAATACTATCGTGACCAGACGATGTACGAGGGAGTTTGGTTATGAAATCCATAGCAATACTCTCCCATTTCCAAACAGGAATTTCCGGTTGTTCGAGTAAGCCAGAGGGTCATTGATGCTCGGCCTTTACCTTGGAACAAGTAAGGCACTTTGATACGTAACAGGCGATATCTTTCTTCATTCCAGGCCACTAATATGACGCACGAAGGTCATGATACATCTTCTCGACGCCAGGTTGAACAGAATACCGAGACTTATGAGCTTCACTCATCAAGAGGTCACAAAGATTATCATGGTTTGGAATCCAAATACGGTCGAGATAGCACATGATGCCATTGGGTTTGGTCCTGAGTTGTTTTCAGCACCGCACTTCAACTCATTATCGAGGTTACCCTCGTTAACGGTCGAGTATTGTGCCTCACGAATCATCTCTTGAAGCTTTCCCAACGTTTGGTAGCAACGTACACTCTTAACATGAGTTTTACGACTAAGTGCGTCGGCCACAACATTCGCTTTACCAGGGTGGTAGCGGATATCACAGTCGTAGTCGTTTAATAATTCTACCAACGACGCTGACGCATGTTGAGTTCTTGTTGATTAAAGATGTGCTGGAGGCTCTTATGGTCGATGGAGACCGTACACTTTGTACCATAAAGGTAGTGTCGCCATATCTTTAACGCAAAAACAACTGCACCAAGTTCAAGGTCGTGCGTAGTATAATTTTTTTCTCATGAATTTTGAGTTGTCGTGACGCGTAAGCGATAACCTTGTCTCGTTGCATAAGAACGCAACCAAGACCTTGTCTTGAGGCATCGCAATACACGACAAATTCGTCGGTACCATCAGGAAGGGTTAGGATAGGAGTATTGCAAAGCATGTCCTTGAGCGTTTGAAAAGACTCCTCTTATTCGGAAAGGCTTATCCTTTTGGGTCAAGCAAGTGAGAGGTACGACAATTTTCAAAAAATTTGAGATAAAACGACGGTAATAACCGGCTAAGCTGAGAAACAAACGGATTTCGGATGGAGTCTTAGGGGCAATCCAATTTTCACTGCCTTGATTTTCGCGGGGGTCAACGTGAATACCAAGTTCGTTGACGACATGACCAAGAAATTGAACCTCTTTTAACCAAAATTCACACTTGTTGAACCTGGTGTAGAGATGTTGCGTGCGCAAAAGCTGAAGGATAAGACGCAAGTGTCTCTCATGCTCTTCTCGCGTCTTGGAATAGATTAAGATATCATCAATGAAGACGATCACGAATCGGTTAAGATAGGACTTACACACACGATTCATCAAATCCATAAAACACGGCGGGTGCGTTGGTCAAACCAAATGGCATGACCACGAACTCGTAGTGCCCATAACGTGTGCGAAACGCAGTTTTGGGTATATCTTCTTCGAGGACTCGAAGTTGATGATAACCAGAGCGAAGGTCGATTTTAGAGAAACAAGTCGCGCCTTGAAGTTGGTCAAAAAGGTCGTCGATGCGGGGAAGAGGGTAACGGTTGTTGACTGTAAGCTTGTTGAGCTCACGATACATGCAAAAGGACCCGTCTTTCTTTTTGACGAACAGAATGGCAGCGACCCAAGGAGATGTGCTAGGACGTGTGAAGCCTTTATCAAGAAGCTCTTGAAGTTGGCTAGACAGCTCTTGCATCTCCGAGGGTGCTAGACGATAGGGGGATTTAGCGACCGGAGTTGCACCAGGGATGAGGTCAATGCGAAAGTCAACAGAACGAACAGGAGGAAGGCCAAGAAGATCCTCAGGGAAAACATCAGGGAAATCACGCTCAACGGGAACTTCACTCACGCTTGGACCCTTATCCTTCTTTTCCATAATGTGGGCAAGAAAGGTGAAGCATTCCTTACGCAAGTACTTGTTCGCTTGAATACACGACATAAGCTTGTGACCTTTGGAGGGTTTCTCGCCATAAACGTGTAAGGAATCATTATTGGGAAAGGGGAAGGCGAATGTACTTTTCTGAGCAAACAACTTCAGCACGGACTCGCCTAAGCCAATCCATGCCTACTATGATATCGAAGCTACCCATTTGCATGGGTATGAGGTCAATAGAAAACGTATGATCGTTGAGATTAAGAGTACAATTAGAAAGAACGGAATCGATGGTGACGGATTTTCCGTCAGCTACTTCGACTTCGAATGATTTAGGCAACTTAGAACGACTACACATAAGCAAAGGTTCGAATTCAACGGATACAAAACTTTTATCCGCACCATTATCAAACAAACACGTAGCGTAAACATTGTTAACGAGGAACATACCCGATATGACATCATTTGAGTTTTGAGCTTGAGCGGCAGTGATGACGAAGGCTCGGCCGCGAGCTTGCTGTTGTTGTTGATTGTTATTGCTGTTGTTGCACTGAGGGCAGTTGTTGGCAAAGTGGTTTGGGTCTCTGCATCTAAAGCAGGCACGAGCGGCAGGCGCAAGGGGTCGGTTTTGGTTAGCGGCAGGGTTTTGAGGTGCGGTTATAGCTTGGGCTTGGTTAATGGGGGCTTGCGAGGCATTTCGGCATTGCTGGGCGAAGTGCCCATACCTATTATAGATTGTGCATAGGCGGCATGGGGCAGTAACCTGATGGTGGAAGGGACATGTGTTGCACTTAGGATGAATTCAGGTGTATGTTTTCTTGATGGGTTCGGGTGCGGGTAAGGCGAGCTGATGGGGGTTTGGCGGAGTGACTACCGTGCAGTTTGGGCTTGAAGCCTTCCGCTTCTTGCCCTTGGTGTTGTTTCTTGGGTGTTTGGGTGAGGTAGGCTCGGCGAGGGCTTCGGTGGTGGCTTGATGGGCTTTCCTTAGTGGAGCCTTGGCAGCTTCACGAAGGACATGGTTGTTGTTCAGCCGAACAGCCAAACGAAAAGCTTCCTCGACAGTTTTGGGTGAGGTGGTATCCACCAGGTCAGCGAGGTGAGGAGGGAGGCAACGTATGTATTTAGCAACGGCCTTTTCGGCCGTGTCGACTTGGCTTCGGCAAATCAAGCTCAGTTGCTTAAAACGGTCAGTGAGGCCAGCGTTGTCATTCCCCACTTGCTTGAGGTTCCAAAACTCAGTCTTGAGTCGTTGGTGTTCATGGGGAGGGCAGAATTCACTTTCCATTAACTTCTTGAGCTCGGTCCAAGGGAGGGCGTGGGCGACTTCGTTACCACGAGCGTTACGCTCGGAAGTCCACCAATCAAGGGCTCTTGATCGGAACACTCCCGTGGCGTTCATGGTGCGCAGGTGGTCGGGACAACCACTTTGGATATGGTGACTTCAATGGCGTCGAACCATTGTAGTAGCTTAGTGGCGTTCCCTTTGCCAGTGAAAGGTAGGGGATTGCAAGAACATAATTGCTTATGGGTGAAGGTGGTTTTTGGTGGTTCGGCCTTGGATTCGATAGAGGTGTGAGGTGATTCAGCATTGGGTGGAGGTTGGATCTTGCTGACGATTTCGGGGATGACCTTGGCCATATGCTCGGCCATGAACTTCATGCAATCTTTCTTTGACATAGGGTCGGATTGGGACTTCGACTTGGACTTTGACTTCCTCTTACCCATAACACTTTGAGAGAAAGACATTTAAAGGGTTCGACAATAGAAGATAGGTTTAGGCTTTGATTGTAAAGTGTTTTTATAAAGAAAAGAATTTGTTTTAAGCACATAAGCATCATATAGCACGTATGAATTCACATAGATAGCATAAGCATATTGGTATTCAAAAGCATAAACACGTATAATTTGCATAAAGGAGTATAAATTTAGTTGGTTCACGAGAATTTTTTATTACGGCTTTTGGTTACAAATGGCGTGCAAATCGTGCATCGGGCCCGAAATGAACGAGATAGCAAGTATTAAAACACATAGAAATTGAGATATCATAAAAGATAGGCTTAATAAAACATTGGAGTGTTTCGGGTTGAGAAACATTGACTATTCCAAAGTGAATCGAGATCCTTTCAAATTAGAGAAACGTGCTTTGGCCTATAGGTAAAGTGCTCTCGTCGAGAAGCGATTAACGGCACCTTACCCTTCCAGTTACTACACGTCTCTAACCGAATCGAAAAATCAAAACTTTGGCGAGATTGAAAAATCGAGGAATGGGACTAGTTGACAAGGTGCGGGTTTCACTCCTAACTTGACAACATTGTACCCTAAGTGTGGTTGGTACTTACCAATCGAGGAGCGTATTCCGACTCGTTGGTAAGGGTCCACTAGAGTATGAAATGGAAATTCCCATCAAGATGTGGATTTCACTCCTAACTTGATGGTCTAATTTCGTGTAAAATCGAACTTCGCGGATTGAGAGTGATCACCAAAGTGCGGGTTTCACCCCTATTTTGGTGAGATCGTCTCGTTTGTAGTTTGAGTGTCTTCAAGTCTTCAAGTGTATAATTTGTGTAAGTGTCTTAGGAAAACACACATATATATATTTAAGACAAAAGAATAGGAAGAAGCAAATAGGAAGAATTAACATTTTAATCATGAAGCAAGAATGGTCAAGTTGGTCACTTAAACTATAGACTAGGTCGAACATGGCAATTCTACCTAATTCCCTATAGTTATGGCTCTGATACCAATCCGTCATACCCCAAGCGATGGCAGAAACATCAGAGTGAGACGAACTAGATTGCTCGAGACATCATAACTATTTGCGATAATATTTAATTTAATCAACCCATTTCATTTCATAGCATCAAAATTGTCAAGTTACATCAAATATCTGAATACAAGTAACAACAACAAAATAAACTCAACAATAACATAATGATTAACTTAGTATTCTACATGTGTTTCTATACCATTCCTACTAAGTTCCATCATAACAACTTCATCAACCTGCAACATGTTAAAAGTATAGTTCAATAACAAAGTATTGGCGAGTACACAAGTTTAATATCATAGCATAATTATTAAAACCGTTAAAACAAATCCACATGAATAGCTAGCATACAAGATAAATGTAAACAAGACATGTGAATCTACAAGTCAATCCTCTAGTGTACAGCAAAATAGATTTAAAACTTAACATTGACCACAAGAATACGGGCGGTGCGTTACTCCTATAGCGCTATACATGTTAAGGGAGGCTTGATCTTAGATCGTATAAGAATATACCAAGTAACAATTCAAGTAGCATAAGACTAAAGCATGTTTGATGGATTATTTGTGTGTAATCATAGACTAAAAGTGTGATTTAGTGTAGTTTGGTAATTTAACATATTGCACCCAAATAGTGTAAAGCATAAAAAGGGTGTCGAGTGTACTCACGGTTTTGCAAAGTAATTTCCGTAAAAGTGTTAGGTTATTTTAGGGGAATGAACACCAAGTTATCCTACACAAGGAAACGTAGGTGTGTGAGTATTAGATTGACGATGGAGTTTGATGAGTTTAGGAATTAAAGTATGCAAAAAGTATGTATAAACAAAAGTATTTATCTAGACGTTAACGCTCGTTTTTGACACTATAAGCCTTGAAGGGTGTTTGTGTTTTTATGGGTCATGCCCAATAGAATCGTAACGATGGTTAGGTCTAAGATAAAATAACCTATATCTAGGACAAGTAACCATATGGTCATTGTCAAAGGTTCTGTTATATTAAGTATTTACATATATAGTTATAATATTACTAATTATCATAGAGTTCATGTATTTCATAGATATCATGTAAGTCATATAAGTTATGCATGGAGGTAGGAGGATAACCGTCCTAAACCTCTTTCGTAAGATTCACCAATACACAAGATTGTCACAAGGACAATCCGGATGGTAAAGAATTATAGAAATCATCAAGTGAGGGGTGGATTGAAAAGTTGGATAGCCAAGGCCTCCATGTAATCACACCTACACCAACACAAGCTTGTAAGCTTGGATGGCTCAACACTTGTGGGTTTGAAACCCTAGTAAAAACCAAAGTTTAGAGGCATGTTATGCCTCTTGATTTTGTATGAACAAGTCTAGCTTGTAACATTTGGGTAAAACGGGTATCCAAAAACCCGCTCCGTTTGAAAATTTTAGAATTTAATAAAAAGTTTCGTTACGCATTCTTCTCATTTTATAAAATGAAATTTTCATAAGTAATAAATAAATTAGATAATAAATATTTTAATTAAATAAAAGAATAAAAAAAATATATATATTAACAATAATTAAGATTTCAAAATATTAAATAAACAAAAAGGAGGGGGGGGAGCCGGGAGTCGAACCCGGGTCTCCCACTTATACACACAGAGCTTTCACCACTCCGCCACACGCACATGTTGTGAAGAAACTTAAGCAAGTAAAACTTAAAGTCTCACCCGCGAACAATCCGATTTCAACCGGAACTGAACCCGCTCAATCAGCTTCAAAAAAACTCATATTCTGGTTTGATCGCGAGAATTTCAGGAATAACTGATGATACTATGACAGTTATAACCGACACCCATGGTTAATTCAAAACTAAAACTGATGAGTAATTGAGATTGAAACCGAAATTAATTATGGGTTTTAAAAATCCATAACCGAAACCATTTCACTACGACAACATATATATAGCTATCAACCACCTGCTTAAACTCGCACGATCATAAGTCAAACGCTCTGCTCAAACACTCTATCCTTGACGGAAAACAATTTTCTTTTCACCGGAAACTCTCGCCGGAACACCGAAGAATCCATTCCATTAATGCCCTACTCTATAAATAGGACTTCTAGAGCTCCGACAGAAGTCACCCACACTCACCTCAAACTCCCTGTAGAGCCTCTGTCGCAAGTTATACATCGCCGGAATTTGGTGCCCTCGCCAGAGATTAGCACCGGAAAACCGAGATTCTACTTCTAGTTGGTATAAACCCCTAAACCTTCTTATATCTTATGTTTAATACATTCTAGATTTCAAATAGGTAACTCAGAACTGTTAAAAATCTTAACAATCAGATTCCAGTTTCTGGGTTTAAATGTATGAGGAAGATGAAGATAATCAGAGTGTGTATATATATATATATATATATATATATATATATATATATATATAATTGTGGGTTTTTAAATGGGTTAGACACATAGTCCGTGGTGGACTGTGTGCAATTTTAAAACACTGGTCATGAGTTCGATTCGCGTATATGTCCGGTTCCAACTCCATTAAAATGTTTTTTTTAAAAACTAAGGAGAACTCTCACAGTTGATTATTAAATCTAATATAAATCATATAATAGATGGGTTAGACACCCAGCCCAACTGGTTGGGCTGGGTGCCAAACAAATCGAAGGCACAGGTTCGATCCCCGCTAAGCCAGCCGGTCAAATGATATTTGAAACCTTTTTAATTAAATAAAATTCTGAATAATCTAAAAAGTATATAAATATAAATAAATCAGAAATATTTCGGGTTAGACACGTAGCTCAGTTGGTAGAGCTGCGTGCACGTCTACGAGAGGTCACGAGTTCGAACCTCACTCAGCGCATAGAATAAACACAACGGTCAAAAAGTCAACCTTTTTATTTTCTTTTTATTTATTTATTTAATTGGAAAATTATTTAAAAATACTTAAAAATAAGATTATTAAAGTTAGAAAATTTCCTTAAACTCACAAAAATAAATCTAACAATCCCACTAAGAGCATGAATTAAAAATATTAATCTCAAATAAGTTTATTTATTCACCGAATCATTTCGTTATTATTTAGGTTAGTTTTTCCCTCGTCGGTTGAATCATAATATATGTGCGCATTCATCATCATCAAGGAACGCACCCACTGTGAGTGAATCCTTACAAATTCACCTTTTTATTCATGTTTTGGGGTGTATCATGTGTCGCTTTAATTATTTCGTTTATTCAAACTTGTGCTATTACCATTATATGACCTAAACTTACGATGTAAATATTGTTTGTTGTGATACGTGTTTACATTCTTGTCAAGTTGTGTGCAAATCATTCATTAGGCCCATCAGTTCCTCGTGGGAGACGAGTTGAGCATCAGGTGCCTCATTAGATCGGCTCCGTTTGATTGAGCCTTGATCTCATTGTTCATCATTTGGTGTGTGTGCTTGTGCATTAATTGATATTATGTGTTTTGTGATTAATTTTACATTACGTTTATTCATATTTGGTTATGCACAATTTTAGTCAAATAACCAACATAACTAACCCTTTCAAATATTTAAATAAGATTCACTCGCCAACTATGTTGACCCAAAAACCCTATTTTACACATGATACAGGTGATCCAGTTGAGAAAAGAAACACGTAGGATGGCCTAGAAGAATAATCAAGTTAATGCCTTGGAATGAACATTTATTTTTGTTTTCCTTTGTAATTGCACTTTAGTTTTAATTTGAATGAAAATGTATTTGAACATGTTGTGTTTGTATGTTTATTGTAACTTCTCTTTAAAGGATATATAATAAATATGAAACTTTATAGTAAATGTCATGAGCTTTGATGAAAACCCAATCATGCCCCGACTACCATTTCCGCTGCGGGTCGGGTGTGACAGATTGGTATCAGAGCCATGACTATAGGGATATAGATAGGTTATTAGACCTTAGAGCCTATACTATAGTTGATTAGATTTTAATTGTTTATGTGGTTACATGCAAACTCATGATGTTTATTTGTTTTGTATTTTTTTACACAAATACATGCAAACACATTCCACTATCATATTGTGTGATATTTAATGAGTTATACTTATTGTCAAACTTAACATGCTTACACATACATTCATCACATATTCAAATCATCCTCATATTTCCTTTATTCAAGATTTTGTCGCATTTTTCATTTTTCAATCTCATCAAAGTGAGTTCTACGACGGGCATGTAGTAACTGTAAGGGTACAAGTACCGGTAGTCGGAACGTCCTGTCAAGGTTGGCATTCGTATAAATCCAATATAACGGACCAGTTTTGCCTACCTGGAGACTAAGATGAGAGTACGAAGGACCTATTAGGCCAAAGCATGCCACACCAAACGTCGTTCGAACTAACCCCACTTTGAGGTGTCACCGTGTCCACACCTGGATGCACTCCGAATTTCATACGTTACATTCATATTTCTTGATTTTCTCCGGGTTTTAGTGTACGTTACCAGGCTAACACATGCAAACCATATGAAAGCCCGGTAATCATGGGGGCCCACATGATCACGAAGGTTAAGTATGGCGGCATGCAAGGCCCAATTACGAGCAAAGCCCAAGACATCCTATGGATGTAGTAAATTTATTATTCTTCATTTGTTTTATGAATGTTCATTTCTAAATACGACACATGACACCTAAAACGTCAAACTCATACTCTTGATACGTATTCCCTGTAGATGTCTTCCAGTCTCTCTCATAGAAAAATGAGATCAGGAAAATCCCGCGAGCGCATGGCAGCCCAAATCGCTCAACAAATGGCTGCCGTAATACCCAAATCGTAGTTCAAGTTCAACAAGCCCTTACCGCTAATCCCGTCAACCCAATCAATCAAGAAGATCAAAACGTTGTCAACCCTCCCCCAAATACCACTAAATGCACCTTCAAGCATTTCAAATCCTGCGACCCTCCAAAATACGAAGGGACTGACGGTGTCACCGCTCTCCTCCATTGGTTTGAGGAGATGGAAAACACTTTCTCAATTGCGACTGCCCCGATGATCGCAAGGTGCGATATGCTACCGGTCGTTTGTTTGGAGTAGCACTTACATGGTGGAATACAGAGAAAGGCCAAGCGAGGTACTGAAATGCTATGACTTTGACTTGGGAAGAATTGAGGGAGATCATGACAAGACGTTTCTGTCCAAGAAGCGAAATCAAGAAATTAGAGGATGAGTTCTATTCTTTGAAACAAAAGGAGGGCGACCACACCACATACAACAAGAGATTCTTGAGTTAAATCAGATGTCCCCAATTGTTCACTCCCCACTACGTTTGATCGAGCACTACATTCGAGGTCTTCCTTCAAAAATTCAAGACCCTGTAATAAGTACCACACCTGCAACTTTGAAAGCAGCAATGGAGTTAGCTACAGAGCTCACCGAAAACCACATATGAATAAAACTTCAAGGAGGAGAAGAAGAAGGATAAAGCATCAACCGAAACCTCAAACTCCACCCAAACCGAATCCTCTTCTCAAACCACTCCTAAGAGAAACGAGAGGGCAAAATTTCGCTATCACCCAAGCAATCAACCAGCTTCACAAGCCTACCCCTCCAAGCTATCCCAATCACTCAAGTAGCACCTAACTCTACTTACCCAAATAAGAAACCTTACATTGGACCTCACCTTCAATGCAACACCTGTTTTTATCACCATCCATCTACCGTACCTTGTCGACTGTGTGCAAATTGTGGGCGTTATGGTCATTGGAGCAAAACTTGTCGTGCCCCTCAAAACCAAGCTTCACCCCCTACTCAAAACATGATCCAAACATATCAACAACCCCAATACCCCATGTTTCCATATGTTCGAGCTTGTTTTAATTGTGGCGACCCTACCCACTTTAGAAACACGTGCCCTCGATTGGTTAACTTAATAAACGCCCAAGCGCAAGCAAACCCAGTTAACCAAGCAAATCAAGCAAACCCAGCACTACCACCAGCAAGAGGAAGAGCTTACAACATCAACGCCAACCCTGTTGAAGATAATAACGACCCAAACGAACAACCCAACAAGCCTTCTTTCACCAAGAATCAAGACTCAACTCCAACCGTTTAGTTTTATGTTTTCTTATGTTATCTCAATCTTTACGTATCTCAGTTATAAATTGGAAATTATGTATCCAAGAATCTTAATGCGAATTACTATTTCAGTTTTGTTTTATACACACTGATTTAACATTCATATCATCATACATCTCAACGTATCTCAATCTCGTCATTTAAAGAAGTTGGGTTGTGTCTCACTTTTACATAGACTAACCCCTTCATCATAACAAACGAGAGAGGTACTGTCATCATTCGATCATGTATCCTTCCAGATTTGAGACTCAAGCTTTGGTGTTGTGTTTTTTTGTAGATTTTAGAGTCACATAGAACTAATCATAACTTACTGACAAAGCCAATGAAAATTTGACAAGAATATGGTGGATACGCCGCTGGTACTTCCTATATATAAGTATTCTTGTCAAAGGATCAAAAGCGTTGTCAGGCGGTTATGAGAAGTTCTGTGTAGGTTTTAATATTGTCATGGATGAAGTTTTGTTCTATGATATAACCTTATCTTTCCAAACGTGTCAATTCTCTCAAAACTCGTATGCAGGAGATCACATCTAGTCAATCAGCTCTGTTTATCCATGTTCCGCATTTTCATACTTTAGGCATCAAAAAGCGATTCCTGTAGCAGGGTATTCAACCCTTACTAGGAACGTTACCGCCTCAAATAAAATTTAAACTCTCACCCCTTCTAATTATGTAATTGTCAAACTAAAACACCCACCCTTCAAGTCAAATATACCACTACTACTTAAATTTCGGGACGAAATTTCTAAAAGTAGGGGATACTGTAACATTTGTGTAAAACGGGTATCCAAAAACCCGCTCCGTTTGAAAATTTTAGAATTTAATAAAAAGTTTCGTTACGCATTCTTCTCATTTTATAAAATGAAATTTTCATAATTAATAAATAAATTAGATAATAAATATTTTAATTAAATAAAAGAATAAAAAAATATATATATATACAATAATTAAGATTTCAAAATATTAAATAAACAAAAAGGAGGGGGGGAGCCGGGAGTCGAACCCGGTCTCCCACTTATACACACAGAGCTTTCACCACTCCGCCACACGCACATGTTGTGAAGAAACTTAAGCAAGTAAAACTTAAAGTCTCACCCGCGAACAATCCGATTTCAACCGGAACTGAACCGCTCAATCAGCTTCATAAAAACTCATATTCTGGTTTGATCGCGAGAATTTCAGGAATAACTGATGATACCATGACAGTTATAACCGACACCCATGGTTAATTCAAAACTAAAACTGATGAGTAATTGAGATTGAAACCGAAATTAATTATGGGTTTTAAAAATCCATAACCGAAACCATTTCACTACGACAACATATATATAGCTATCAACCACCTGCTTAAACTCGCACGATCATAAGTCAAACGCTCTGCTCAAACACTCTATCCTTGACGGAAAACAATTTTCTTTTCACCGGAAACTCTCGCCGGAACAACCGAAGAATCCATTCCATTAATGCCCTACTCTATAAATAGGACTTCTAGAGCTCCGACAGAAGTCACCCACACTCACCTCAAACTCCCTGTAGAGCCTCTGTCGCAAGTTATACATCGCCGGAATTTGGTGCCCTCGCCAGAGATTAGCACCGGAAAACCGAGATTCTACTTCTAGTTGGTATAAACCCCTAAACCTTCTTATATCTTATGTTTAATACATTCTAGATTTCAAATAGGTAACTCAGAACTGTTAAAAAATCTTAACAATCAGATTCCAGTTTCTGGGTTTAAATGTATGAGGAAGATGAAGATAATCAGAGTGTATATATATATATATATATATATATATAATTGTGGGTTTTTAAATGGGTTAGACACATAGTCCGTGGTGGACTGTGTGCAATTTTAAAACACTGGTCATGAGTTCGATTCGCGTATGTGTCCGGTTCCAACTCCATTAAAATGTTTTTTAAAAACTAAGGAGAACTCTCACAGTTGATTATTAAATCTAATATAAATCATATAATAGATGGGTTAGACACCCAGCCCAACTGGTTGGGCTGGGTGCCAAACAAATCGAAGGCACAGGTTCGATCCCCGCTAAGCCAGCCGGTCAGATGATATTTGAAACCTTTTTAATTAAATAAAATTCTGAATAATCTAAAAAGTATATAAATATATAATAAATCAGAAATATTTCGGGTTAGACACGTAGCTCAGTTTGTAGAGCTGCGTGCACGTATACGAGAGGTCACGAGTTCGAACCTCACTCAGCGCATAGAATAACACACAACGGTCAAAAAGTCAACCCTTTTATTTTCTTTTTATTTATTTATTTAATTGGAAAATTATTTAAAAATACTTAAAAATAAGATTATTAAAGTTAGAAAATTTCCTTAAACTCACAAAAATAAATCTAACAATCCCACTAAGAGCACGAATTAAAAATATTAATCTCAAATAAAGTTTATTTATTCACCGAATCATTTCGTTATTATTTAGGTTAGTTTTTCCCTCGTTGGTTGAATCATAATATTTGTGCGCATTCATCGTCATCAAGGAACGCACCCACTGTGAGTGAATCCTTACAAATTCCCCTTTTTATTCATGTTTTGGGGTGTATCATGTGTCGCTTTAATTATTTCGTTTATTCAAACTTGTGCTATTACCATTATACGACGTAAACTTACGATGTAAATATTGTTTGTTGTGGTACGTGTTTACATTCTTGTCAAGTTGTGTGCAAATCATTCATTAGGCCCATCAGTTCCTCGTGGGAGACGAGTTGAGCATCAGGTGCCTCATTAGATCGGCTCCGTTTGATTGAGCCTTGATCTCATTGTTCATCATTTGGTGTGTGTGCTTGTGCATTAATTGATATTATGTGTTTTGTGATTAATTTTACATGTACGTTTATTCATATTTGGTTATGCACAATTTTAGTCAAATAACCAACACAACTAACCCTTTCAAATATTTAAATAAGATTCACTCGCCAACTTATGTTGACCCAAAAACCCTATTTTACACATGATACAGGTGAGCCAGTTGAGAAAAGAAACACGTAGGATGGCCTAGAAGAATAAACAAGTTAATGCCTTGGAATGAACGTTTAGTTTTGTTTTCCTTTGTAATTGCACTTTAGTTTGTAATTTGAATGAAAATGTATTTGAACATGTTGTGTTTGTATGTTTATTGTAACTTCTTCTTTAAAGAGATATAATAAATATGAAACTTTATAGTAAATGTCATGAGCTTTGATGAAAACCCAATCATGCCCCGACTACCATTTCCGCTGCGGGTCAGGGTGTGACAGATTGGTATCAGAGCCATGACTATAGGGATATAGGATAGGTTATTAGACCATTAGAGCCTATACTATAGTTGATTAGATTTTAATTGTTTATGTGGTTACATGCAAACTCATGATGTTTATTTGTTTTTTATTTATTACACAAATGCATGCAAACACTTCCACTATCATATTGTGTGATATTTAATGAGTTATACTTATTGTCAAACATAACATGCTTACACATACATTCATCACATATTCAAATCATCCTCATATTTCCTTTATTCAAGATTTTGTCGCATTTTTCATTTTTCAATCTCATCAAAGTGAGTTCTACGACGGGCATGTAGTAACTGTAAGGGTACAAGTACCGGTAGTCGGAACGTCCTGTCTAGGTTGGCATTCGTATAAATCCAATATAACGGACCAGTTTGCCTACCTGGGGACTAAGATGAGAGTACGAAGGACCTATTAGGCCAAAGCATGCCACACCAAACGTCGTTCGAACTAACCCCACTTTGAGGTGTCACCGTGTCCACACCTGGATGCACTCCGAATTTCATACGTTACATTCATATTTCTTGATTTTCTCCGGGTTTTAGTGTACGTTACCAGGCTAACACATGTGAACCATATGAAAGCTCGGTAATCATGGGGGCCCACATGATCACGAAGGTGAAGTATGGCGGCATGCAAGGCCCAATTACGAGCAAAGCCCAAGACATCCTATGGATGTAGTAAATTTATTATTCTTCATTTGTTTTATGAATGTTCATTTCTAAATACGACACATGACAAACTTCAAACTCATACTCTTGATACGTATTCCCTGTAGATGTCTTCCAGTCTCTCTCATAGAAAAATGAGATCAGGAAAATCTCGCGAGCGCATGGCAGCCCAAATCGCTCAACAAATGGCTGCCGTAATACCCAACATCGTAGTTCAAGTTCAACAAGCCCTTACCGCTAATCCCGTCAACCCAATCAATCAAGAAGATCAAAACGTGGTCAACCCTCCCCCAAATACCACTAAATGCACCTTCAAGCATTTCAAATCCTGCGACCCTCCAAAATACGAAGGGACTGACGGTGTCACCGCTCTCCTCCATTGGTTTGAGGAGATGGAAAACACTTTTCTCAATTGCGACTGCCCCGATGATCGCAAGGTGCGATATGCTACCGGTCGTTTGTTTGGAGTAGCACTTACATGGTGGAATACAGAGAAGGCCAAGCGAGGTACTGAGAATGCTATGACTTTGACTTGGGAAGAATTGAGGGAGATCATGACAAGACGTTTCTGTCCAAGAAGCGAAATCAAGAAATTAGAGGATGAGTTCTATTCTTTGAAACAAAAGGAGGGCGACCACACCACATACAACAAGAGATTTCTTGAGTTAAATCAGATGGTCCCCAACTTGTTCACTCCCCTCTACCGTTTGATCGAGCACTACATTCGAGGTCTTCCTTCAAAAATTCAAGACCCTGTAATAAGTACCACACCTGCAACTTTGGAAGCAGCAATGGAGTTAGCTACAGAGCTCACCGAAAACCACATACGGAATAAAGACTTCAAGGAGGAGAAGAAGAAGGATAAAGCATCAACCAAAACCTCAAACTCCACCCAAACCGAATCCTCTTCTCAAACCACTCCTAAGAGAAAACGAGACGGGCAAAATTTCGCTATCACCCAAGGCAATCAACCAGCTTCACAAGCCATACCCCTCCAAGCTATCCCAATCACTCAAGTAGCACCTAACTCTACTTACCCAAATAAGAAACCTTACATTGGACCTCACCTTCAATGCAACACCTGTTTTTATCACCATCCATCTACCGTACCTTGTCGACTGTGTGCAAATTGTGGGCGTTATGGTCATTGGAGCAAAACTTGTCGTGCCCCTCAAAACCAAGCTTCACCCCCTACTCAAAACATGATCCAAACATATCAACAACCCCAATACCCCATGTTTCCATATGTTCGAGCTTGTTTTAATTGTGGCAACCCTACCCACTTTAGAAACACGTGCCCTAGATTGGTTAACTTAATAAACGCCCAAGCGCAAGCAAACCCAGTTAACCAAGCAAATCAAGCAAACCCAGCACTACCACCAGCAAGAGGAAGAGCTTACAACATCAACGCCAACCCTGTTGAAGATAATAACGACCCAAACGAACAACCCAACAAGCCTTCTTTCACCAAGAATCATGACTCAACTCCAACCGTTTAGTTTTTATGTTTTCTTATGTTATCTCAATCTTTACGTATCTCAGTTATAAATTGGAAATTATGTATCCAAGAATCTTAATGCGAATTACTATTTCAGTTTTGTTTTATACACAATGATTTTAACATTCATATCATCATACATCTCGACGTATCTCAATCTCGTCATTTAAAGAAGTTGGGTTGTGTCTCACTTTTACATAGACTAACCCCTTCATCATAACAAACGAGAGAGGTACTGTCATCATTCGATCATGTATCCTTCCAGATTTGAGACTCAAGCTTTGGCTGTTGTGTTTATTTTGTAGATTTTAGAGTCACATAGAACTAATCATAACTTACTGACAAAGCCAATGAAAATTTGACAAGAATATGGTGGATACGCCGCTGGTACTTCCTATATATAAGTATTCTTGTCAAAGGATCAAAAGCGTTGTCAGGCGGTTATGAGAAGTTCCGTGTAGGTTTTAATATTGTCATGGATGAAGTTTTGTTCTATGATATAACCTTATCTTTCCAAACGTGTCAATTCTCTCAAAACTCGTATGCAGGAGATCACATCTAGTCAATCAACTCTGTTTATCCATGTTCCGCATTTTCATACTTTAGGCATCAAAAAGCGATTCCTGTAGCAGGGTATTCAACCCTTACTAGGAACGTTACCGCCTCAAATAAAATTTAAACTCTCACCCTCTTCTAATTATGTAATTGTCAAACTAAAACACCCACCCTTCAAGTCAAATATACCACTACTACTTAAATTTCGGGACGAAATTTCTAAAAGTAGGGGATACTGTAACATTTGTGTAAAACGGGTATCCAAAAACCCGCTCCGTTTGAAAATTTTAGAATTTAATAAAAAGTTTCGTTACGCATTCTTCTCATTTTATAAAATGAAATTTTCATAATTAATAAATAAATTAGATAATAAATATTTTAATTAAATAAAAGAATAAAAATATATATATATATATATATTAACAATAATTAAGATTTCAAAATATTAAATAAACAAAAAGGAGGGGGGAGCCGGGAGTCGAACCCGAGTCTCCCACTTATACACACAGAGCTTTCACCACTCCGCCACACGCACATGTTGTGAAGAAACTTAAGCAAGTAAAACTTAAAGTCTCACCCGCGAACAATCCGATTTCAACCGGAACTGAACCCGCTCAATCAGCTTCAAAAAAACTCATATTCTGGTTTGATCGCGAGAATTTCAGGAATAACTGATGATACCATGATAGTTATAACCGACACCCATGGTTAATTCAAAACTAAAACTGATGAGTAATTGAGATTGAAACCGAAATTAATTATGGGTTTTAAAAATCCATAACCGAAACCATTTCACTACGACAACATATATATAGCTATCAACCACCTGCTTAAACTCGCACGATCATAAGTCAAACGCTCTGCTCAAACACTCTATCCTTGACGGAAAACAATTTTCTTTTCACCGGAAACTCTCGCCGGAACACCGAAGAATCCATTCCATTAATGCCCTACTCTATAAATAGGACTTCTAGAGCTCCGACAGAAGTCACCCACACTCACCTCAAACTCCCTGTAGAGCCTCTGTCGCAAGTTATACATCGCCGGAATTTGGTGCCCTCGCCAGAGATTAGCACCGGAAAACCGAGATTCTACTTCTAGTTGGTATAAACCCCTAAACCTTCTTATATCTTATGTTTAATACATTCTAGATTTCAAATAGGTAACTCAGAACTGTTAAAAATCTTAACAATCAGATTCCAGTTTCTGGGTTTAAATGTATGAGGAAGATGAAGATAATCAGAGTGTATATATATATATATATATATATATATATATATATATATAATTGTGGGTTTTTAAATGGGTTAGACACATAGTCCGTGGTGGACTGTGTGCAATTTTAAAACACTGGTCATGAGTTCGATTCGCGTATGTGTCCGGTTCCAACTCCATTAAAATGTTTTTTTAAAAACTAAGGAGAACTCTCACAGTTGATTATTAAATCTAATATAAATCATATAATAGATGGGTTAGACACCCAGCCCAACTGGTTGGGCTGGGTGCCAAACAAATCGAAGGCACAGGTTCGATCCCCGCTAAGCCAGCCGGTCAGATGATATTTGAAACCTTTTTAATTAAATAAAATTCTGAATAATCTAAAAAGTATATAAATATAATTAAAATCAGAAATATTTCGGGTTAGACACGTAGCTCAGTTTGTAGAGCTGCGTGCACGTATACGAGAGGTCACGAGTTCGAACCTCACTCAGCGCATAGAATAAACACAACGGTCAAAAAGTCAACCTTTTTATTTTCTTTTTATTTATTTATTTAATTGGAAAATTATTTAAAAATACTTAAAAATAAGATTATTAAAGTTAGAAAATTTCCTTAAACTCACAAAAATAAATCTAACAATCCCATTAAGAGCACGAATTAAAAATATTAATCTCAAATAAAGTTTATTTATTCACCGAATCCTTTCGTTATTATTTAGGTTAGTTTTTCCCTCGTCGGTTGAATCATAATATTTGTGCGCATTCATCGTCATCAAGGAACGCACCCACTGTGAGTGAATCCTTACAAATTCCCCTTTTTATTCATGTTTTGGGGTGTATCATGTGTCGCTTTAATTATTTCGTTTATTCAAACTTGTGCTATTACCATTATATGACCTAAACTTACGATGTAAATATTGTTTGTTGTGATACGTGTTTACATTCTTGTCAAGTTGTGTGCAAATCATTCATTAGGCCCATCAGTTCCTCGTGGGAGACGAGTTGAGCATCAGGTGCCTCATTAGATCGGCTCCGTTTGATTGAGCCTTGATCTCATTGTTCATCATTTGGTGTGTGTGCTTGTGCATTAATTGATATTATGTGTTTTGTGATTATTTTACATGTACGTTTATTCATATTTGGTTATGCACAATTTTAGTCAAATAACCAACATAACTAACCCTTTCAAATATTAAATAAGATTCACTCGCCAACTTATGTTGACCCAAAAACCCTAATTTTACATATGATACAGGTGATCCAGTTGAGAAAAGAAACATGTAGGATGGCCTAGAAGAATAAACAAGTTAATGCCTTGGAATGAACGTTTAGTTTTGTTTTCCTTTGTAATTGCACTTTAGTTTGTAATTTGAATGAAAATGTATTTGAACATGTTGTGTTTGTATGTTTATTGTAACTTCTTCTTTAAAGAGAAATAATAAATATTAAACTTTATAGTAAAGGTCATGAGCTTTGATGAAAACCCAATCATGCCCCGACTACCATTTCCGCTGTGGGTCAGGGTGTGATATAGCTAGCTCACTAACCATAAACTTGGTTAGAGGCATAAGTAGCATAGAGTTGTTATGTTTTAAAAAACAAGTTCAAAAAAAGTCTATAAGTTTAACTTCCAAAACAAAAAAGTTTGGCCCCAAAAATGGTATTGTTCCACCTTGGTTTTCCATGGAAAACCTAGGGTAACATCCCATAGGGCTTAGCAAACAATGTTGAGGAAGAAAACATAAAGAAAACTTCGAAAATCTTAAAGTTTAAGATAAAAATGGGCAGAAAATTTATGGCACTTTGGACCTCAAAAATGGTGAGGTTTCACCTTAGTTTGCCCAAACAAACTTGTGAAAACCTTCTTAGAGGTTATCAAGTGTTTTAGAAGAAGAAATAAGGAAGAATTAGTTGAAGAAGTGAGTTAGAACTCACAAAAAACTCAAATATGGCTGCTGCGTTTTTTGAATATGTTAGGGACTTTGAGAGTGTTTTGAAATGTTTGGAGGCTTAGAAATGTGGAAAATGGATGGAGGAAAGGTGGTTTATATAAGAAAGGGATTAGGGTTTTAACGGGTTAGGCTTTGGACAAGATTAGTGGGTGTTTAAACTTGAAACAAGCCCAAAACATCAACATATGGCAGCGCTCTTTTTTGTTTTTTTTGTTAATTAATTTATATAAACGGTTTTAATTGTTATTTAAATAATGTATTTTATATGTAAATAAAGTGTGAAGTGTTTTGGAAGATTAAAACATGATTAAAGGTATTACATAACCCTAAACATGTCTTGCAAATAATTAACATAAGTGTGACAAGAATCATGGTACCAAAAGTCTATGCATTTTGCGTTTAACTTGTTGATTGCTTGCTTGATTTGAAACGTTTAACTTTCATGAATATATGATAAGAATATGCAAGTTGATTCGAAGCTATAAATTGTGTAACGAATGCGTGTGTGATAATAGATATAAATGCGTATAAAGATTGCGAATTGCGTATAATCGATCAATTTGATTACAATCAAAGCCTTATGTTTACAATGATTCGGAAATGTACGATTACAAGGTTTAGACTTTCCAAAAATAGAAACACGAAGCATACTTGCTAAAAACGGAAAGTTACAAAGGCGAAACATTACACCTATGGCCTTTACTTCTAATTCCCGATCATCCCCAACTTTAAGTGTTCTTTGGTTTCTTCCCAGCCTCTAGATTGAAAGGAATCCATGAGTAGAATTGGTTACATGAACCATACAACTAGAATCAAACCACCAAGAACTAGCAGGAACATTTAAATTATAAGACTCAAGTATTATGAAAAAATCGTTACCTTTCTTAGCCAGCCGCTCCTTAAAGTCAGGGCATTCTCTTCTTCTTATGTCCTGTCTTTTTACAGAATTTGCAGTAGGGTTTGCCTAAGGAGTTCTTATAGCTGGAAGGTGCACTTGTATTAGGATTTGTCTTTTGGACCTTAGAAGCATCCTTTCTTGCAAATTGTTCCTCCTCTCTTAGAGCTGGAATTAGTGAAGTTTGCAACATCAGTAGTTCGATCCATCTTCATGCGCTCCTCCTCCTGCACACACATGCGATCAACTCACTCATTGTCCATTTGTCCTTCTGAGTGTTGTAATTGATAAATGCTTCATATGATGAAGGAAGTGATGTTATGATGAAGTGAACGAGAAAACCATCACTGATCTCCATGTCTAATCCCTTCAGCTTATGGGCCATGTCGTTCATCATCACTATGTGCTCACGGATGCTGCTCCTTCCATCATACTTAGTAGTCACCAGCTTGAGGATTAAAGTACTAGCTTGTGCTTTAGATGTTCCCATGAATTGCTCCTCTACAAAGCCAAATAGGTTTTAGCATCATCAGAATCTGGAATGGCTCCTTCACAAAGCCAAGTAGGTTTTAGCATCATTAGAATCTGGAATAGCTCCTTGAATTGCTTTGCTAATGGATTGCTTCATGAACATGAGAGACATGCGATTGCACCTAGTCCACTTTTCCATAGTCTTCTGTTGAGCAGTAGTACTATCGGGAGTAAGGTCTTAGGCTTAGGCTCTCTTAAGTGTAGTCAAAATCCAGCAAAGTAAGAGTAAGCATGAGAGAGTCTTTCCATGGAACAAAGTTATCACCAGTCAATGGTGGAATTCCCAATTGGGTGCTGAAGTGAATAAGCGAATTATGATACTAAGAAAGAAGTCTTAATGTGATCTAAGGACAAGTTACACTAAGGCAGACATAAGTAATGACCATTTTAGTTATGAAGCTGTGATAATGTCTATTACTAACAAAAAAATAATAGACTAAGTTTAAATTCTATTAAATGAAGACAAATCACCTTTGGGCAGAAGTTTAATAATCTAAGCATGTGTGCAAAGTAATTGTGACAAATCAACTTTGGCCAGAAATAAGACAATCACCTTAATTATGCACTTGTTAAGTATGCTAGACATGAATGAATTAAATCAGCTTTGGCAAGAGATAAGACTTCATGTTTGTTAAGGCATAACTAACATAGGTTCTTATTATACTTGAACAATAAATAGATGTATCAAATAACATTTGAGCAGAAGTGATACATCAGAAGCTCATTTAAGTTAAGCTATTTGGTTTTGTGAAAAGTTATCTGATTCTGTTTAATGTTTTATAAAATCATTTATTTAATAGCAAACCACCAATTATTTAGCTCACAATATCAGCATTAGGTTGTTTGTTTGTGTGGTGATGATGCACCAATTCACCTCATCTTCAGCACCGTAGCTTTGTTCCTTTTTAAAACTAGTTTTTTCATCTACAACAAAAATTGATTCATCTAACAACAGATCTACCAATTTGCCGCAAGTGTTAAAGTTTTTGGTACCGTCAACCACTCACCACCATTTTTTTTAAATGCACAACCACCTACTAATCTCCACCACCATTAAACAACCAACCCCACGCTACAAACTTCCACCAAACATCAGCAAACCTGACCACCATTATAGTATTACGGAGGCTAAATTGCTTGTGAAGTCTTCTAAAAGTTTTAGTGTCAAATTACAATATTTGTCCTTTATAAAAATACTAGGTTTTCTAATGCACAATATCTTATATTAGAAATTTTGATAATTAAGTATTTTTTATACTCAGCTATACTTTTATATGATGTCTTACTTATGTTTTTTTTTATCAATATATCGCATACTTAGAAAAAATATGTAAAAATCTAAGCATGTATAAATACGTATATATGTTTTTTTACCAAGGTAGTTTCAGTCACCAGTGTATAGAATGGTTGTCCATGTTGATCAACATAGACAATGTAGCGTTCAACTAAGCGTCTGTCGTAGTTTTTCTCCAGTATTCTGATTGTGTCGTCTATTTCAACAATATGTTTTGAATGATATACCATGCCAAAGCTTTTGAAGAATGTGTAAATTTTGAGGGAAGAATTTTGAAAACAAGCATATATGAGAATGTGAGAAATCGAACATGAGAGAGTGAAACATATTCGAGTGTTTTATAAGAAACTATCTAATTTGCTTATTATGCCCCTCAATGATTTGAAAATAAATCAAGATATCTTTACAAGTTTACAATAATCACTAATACAAAATTACATTTTTTAACGGGCATGTCTAAAGGGTTATCTAATATAGACGGGTATATATAAGGGTTATCTAATATGTATATGTATTCAAATACGTAAGCACATCATATAATACATAAAGAAATCATAATAAATGTAGTTAAATTTGATTTCATATCTTAAGGTGATGACTGAATGAAGATTCAAAGAAACTTGAATAATTCCACCATAGCTACATATAACAACTTATATTCAATTAAGACATAAATGAAATATTAAATCAAAAAAATAATCAATAAATTATCTTTAATTTGAATGGTGGATTGAGGGCTTAGGGTTTTTATTAGATTGAAATGGGTAAAAATAGGTTTAAAAAGGTTGTAGGTATATCAAGAAGAAGAAGAGCCGATAAGTATTTTGGTGCTATTTTCAACTTTGAGCCTCAAAAAATCATTTGTATGTGTATTTTGGTGTTATTAACAACTTCACCCTCAAAAAAATCAATTTAATGGTGCTGTATAACTTCTAAAGCATTTAATGGTGCTTTATAATTTATTTTTTTGGTGATGTGTTTATTTATTAGTGTAGTAATGTTGTTATTTGGTGTTTTGTATTATAAGACACCACCGAAAAATAAAATTTGACACCACCAAAAACATAGTTTTATACTAGTGAATGTCATTGACTAATTTAAACCATTGATTAATCATGATCGGTGGTTATTAGGAGTTCTCATGGTTCTCAACAAAAATAGAGTTCTCATTCGATCCTTCGTGCATGTATAAAGTGAAAATTATTATGAGAACAAAAATATCAAATATAAATCATTTAGTTTTTTTGATAAATGGTTCGTACTTTAGAATTTTAAGTTTAGTTACATACCCGTGTGTGTTGTGTACATAAAATACCATCAAACTAATTCATTCACATATGCTTTAATTAGGCATTGTTTATCTAGTATGCTATATAGATGATCAAACAATCAAACTAGTTTTTACATTTTCTAGAAAAGTTAATGGTCCATTATTTCCTCGAAGTTTATGCTTATACCTTTCCATATATTTATATATAATCATACCAGTTGTGAGACATGTACCCTGTTCCAGTCTCACCTTCTGTTTGTAATTTGGTTATTGGAAAGAAAGGATACTTAGTGGAGTGTAATTGATATAAGTGAGACTATATCATGAAACAATTTAGTGATTTGAAAAGGACATGGCAAGAGCGTCAAATTTGATTGTTTTTTAATTTTGTTTTTAATTTAAACATGAGTGCTCAACATGATTAGTTATTATCAATGAAACTTGTTACCTGTTAACCCTAGCTTCTACAACAAGGTTCAACATTTTGAGGAATCTTCTTCTATCCTAAAACTTTAAACTTTGACGGTTTTGAGTATCTAGGTGTCCAGTTCAAGCCAGAAAATACATGCCGTTTACCATCGTATTTATATATTACAACTCAAATGCCATAATGCTATTTTTATTATTTGTATTTTTCATTTATATGCCATGGTAAATCAAGAATCAACCTATCTTATTTTTACATTTCTTTTTCACTTTGAACAAGTTAGATACAAAAGAAAATTATCTAAGTTTTATTAAACGTTCATTCGCATCTATATATATAACCAGGAATTTTAAAATTTGTGTGTTCCTTGAAAGAAACGTGCCCCAGTCAAACATCTACATTGCTCCTATTTGACTTTAAACCTGAAAATGAACTGTGAAACCCAATATATTCTTTTTATTTACGTGCATCTTATTAGACCCGTCATTATATAACAAGGTGTTAATTATATTTCTTTATTGTGGCCTTTTGTCTGTATAACATGGGGGCGTGTATATGTGTTGCTTTTTGCCTTTTTGAGTTGGGGTGGTTTTAATAAAGTTTATTTAAAAGAAAAAAGTTATATATTTATATACTATTAATTTGCTTAGGTTTTAGCATTAATGTATTGTACTATAATATGGTGTTTTATTATTGTTTTGTTACAAATTATGTTGTTTTATTTGTAAATTATTATTATTTATAGTAATCTAATTAATTTAGACAAAATCTTGTTTTTCTTTTTTAGTTTGTAAAATAGAATGTTTTATAAAATTATGAGCATGTAGTTGAAACCTTTTAATTTTTCTCTACATTTCAAGCTAAGTTTTAATAAAACAGAGCATGACCAAATATATAATATATTATTGTTTAAACAATGTCTTATAACAGTACATGCTCGTTATCATTATTTTGAATTTGGGGTTTCTACTTAATATATATTACTATTTTTTAGCATTTTTTATTTTATCTTTAGATTTAGTTTTATTAGTAATAGATTAAGTTGTGTTTTATTGGAAGCATGTCAAATTAGATGTATCTCACAAAATTTCGACAATTTTGCGTAGGCTAATTGATCTATTAAAATATGTATCGACACATTTTTAGATATATCACGACTTTACTTTTTGGGTTTTATCTTTCGTTTCATATACTGAGATTGACCGGCATCATAATAAACCAAACTGATGAAAATCATACTTCCACACGTACGGTTAAATTTTACTAGTTTTTATTATTTACTATGTTATTATTATCTATTATCTATTATTATTATTATTATATATAATAAACGAAAATAAATTTGGGCCACGTGTCGCGCTGTGATGCATTCTCACATCCTGAGATTGGTTTGGGCGGAAAAATGTGGGTCGCTTTTTACTTGTACGTGGTGCTCCATTTACGTTATGACCCGACTATATTAATCTTCAAAAACCCTAAATAGCTCATTCATTATTTTCAACATTATCCTTCCAAACCCTATCTCTGAATCTTCAATCTTTCGTACAAGATAATCGACGAAAATCTTCGATCATTTTCGAATCTCCAATCTTCAGATCCTCTTCGTCGTTCCGATTTCTTATGTTCAAAGACTGGAGACGTAGAATATTGAGTTTTCGTAATCAGGTTTGCGATTTGTAAAATTTAGTTTATGTGTATTCTTTAGATCTTGTCGGTTTATGATGTTTAGTCTTTAATTTTCGCAACATCTTCCTCTTTTTAATCACACAACACCCTGAGTGTTTCAATCCTTTGATCTTTTCAATTGTTGCGTTTTTTATATTACTTATTGATGTTTAAATCTCTTACAAATCATTTGTTGATCTTAGATTATGACGATTTTTTGTCTTGTGTTTCGATTAAGCCTGTGGTTGCGTTGATTAGGTTTGTCGATTATAAGGTTTTGTTGTGTTAAAGGTATGGTCTGGTTCAGTTTAGGGTTTTTCTTTCTTGTGAAACTTCAGTTCTTATTTTTGTTTTGGGAAATTAGATGCTAAGAGATCATAATACAACCGTTCATTCAGATTTCACAAGTTTCACACAAACGAACCGGCCACTGTGTTACTCCGCCGTGACCACCACCTCACCGTTCAGGTTTACTCACCCTCGTTCACGTCATCGATATTTAATCATCCATGTCTGTATATTATTTAAATCTTTTAGGGTTTCACTTTCGTTTTTAATGTTTGAATTCACGATGTGGGTTTGTATTTGGATTCTAAAAAAGTGGCTTGTGTAAGCTCAAATAACAATCCAATCTACAAATTGTAGATTCGAGGCTTGTGGTGGCAAAAGTTGGAATTTTCGTCATAAAAGTAGAAGAGCTTATCATTACCAAGTTTCTTGAAATGGTGAGATTTACCATAGAAAAAAAAATGCAATACTTTTTTCATCTGTAAGGGGTACTGTTATGTTACTTTTATAATGCATTTATTGATGTTGAACACTATGATGCTGAAAACTGTTGCTGAATTTGTTTGGGCATAAATGATCAATTTCAACTATATATGGTTTGTGCATATGAACTGTTTGATGAAATGTCTGGATAAAAAAAATCTAATTCAAAAGCACTTCATTCTAGTCTGTCACTATTATGATTAACAAATAAGATTTTCTTTTTACTTTTATTTGGTTGTGTGGAGGTAGCATTAATCGGTTGTCAAAGCAACAGTTACTAGTGTTGAATCCAGTTTCTCTAGGCGGGTAAGATGTCATAACTTTTCTTCATGCTCTATAGTCTTGATTTTGGTTCATTTGTACATACGTTTCTGTTTATGTAAATATTTTATGTTTGCTTTCTGTCTTTATTTCATAATTGTTGGATTTTTATGTTAATCTTATGGTAGCATCTGTAAAGGTCATTTTTTTTTCAAAATTAGAAACTATAGTTATCCCTAAACTTAAAAGTGATAGTTGGATGTGGCGTAGCAATTTGGGAGAGGAGTTCTCCACAAAATGGGTCAGAATGGGGTAATGTGGATATGGGAATGAAGGTGAGGGTAAGGGGAGTTTTAAATGTAATTATTGGGCTCCATTAAAGGTTAATCATCTGGGTTGGAGTTTCTTGAGGATTGGTTGTCTCCCAAAATGGAGTTGGGCCGTAGGGGGTTCCTACAAACAGTTTGCTTTGCTGCAGGTGTAGGCTGGATTGTGAAGTCACAAATCATATCTTTATTAAATGCTTAGTGGTGAGATGTGTTTGGTGGCAGGTTTGCAGGTAGTTGAAGGTGGGTGTGCCGCCAGACTCTGATTCAGTAACTGACATATTAAATTTCTTTCATGATCAGCCAAGGTCGAAGCGCTCAAAGAAAGTACTTGATGGATTCAACCATCAATTCTAACAATGCCACCCATGGATGGATTCTAACCTTCAAATGCAACAAATTATGCTTGCCTATGCATGGATTCAAACCTTCAATTGCAACCATCAAAGGTATGTATGCTCTCACCTTTCTTTGACAAAATTGGAACAGAACTTGAATAGATTATGTGTAATCTGCAACTATATGTCTATTTAATACTTGATGGCGCTTGATTATCATTTCTTATGTGTCTGATAGCTAACCTTGCACGCTTTACACACCACATGTTTGATAAAATGTCTAGGTGTGACACATTGTGTCTAAACTAGCAGTGGTACCTGTGCTTCATGGTGGGATATCTCCGTTTTTTCATTGCGCTTTGCGGTAGGTTGTTTTAAATTCTGAACGTAAAAAACGCACTCAACGACGATATATTCAAAAAGCATGAAAGCTACATCATTGTGAAAACGTACGTTATGTAAGACAAAAAAGAAATTTAAATTAAAATTTTAAAATTATTAATAAAATATTAAAAGGTGAAGCAAAATGAAAAATGCAAAATACAATTATCGATTAGGTGTTTTTTTAACTTTTTAACAAAATAAAGTAATTATAAATTTAATATTAGAAAAAAGCATACACTTTCTCTTTCAACAGAGATGGGTGTGATTTACGTTAAGGAAAAAAAAGCTAAAAAGTTATAGGAGACCAGCAAGGTTCGAACGTGCGCAATTCAGCTACATCACTCAAACACAAAGTTGTACACAACTGGATTGATGCTTTGTTTTCTTTAATTTTATTGCATATGTATTAAAAAAACTCCAAGTTTAAAAAAAAAAAAATAAACCATTGGTCAGCTGCCACACAACTATCGTTGTATACCTAACTTGGTAAATGTTAAGTTATAATTGCATGATTTTCACTATTATCATCAGTTCCACGATTGTTTTGGAATTGCGAGAACCGTTGCTAACACATGTTAGCTTTGAGACCCAGTTTATCACATATTTGGCTGACAACGGAAGGACATTGGTATGTGGTGGTTTGAATGTCATAGCAGTCAGAGCATTAATAGGTACATTTTGTGTTTCTTTTTCCAATAATCAAGTCTCATAAAGATTCTTGATTTCATCTTTGTCCCAAAATCATATGCTTATTGTGGATTTGCAAGATTGATGATAACTAATACCATAACAAGTCAAAGATGCCGAATGTTGTGATTTTAGTAGGATTTTTTTAGATAATATGTTACTTCATTTAATATCCTACAGAGTACTACTGATAGGAACCTTAAGACTGTTCCACTCAATTTTTGGTTTTCTACATCTTATTTTGTTATTTATATATGTCATATCTTATACTTTTGAGTTATCTGGATCTTACCCTGTTCCACTTATTTATCAATGATCATATCGTTCTTATTATCAAGGCAGAGATTAACATGTTATATTTTAGTAAAATGAGCATATCACATATTAAAATGAGGTAGTATTATTATTGCACGTTGGTATAATATGAACAAATGAGTTTTGGTTCAGGTTTAAGAGCTTAACAAAGATGTGGCAACCGGGGTACCTTATGGTAGGCATCTGGAATCGTCACAGGTTCTATTATCAACTCGAAACCTACCAAAAACTTATTTAACTATGTCACCGGTGATATAATTCTTGAAATTTCTGGTGAAATTTTACAGACATAGTTTGTGATGTGAGTGAAGTCACTGAGAGAAACGTGTTGTCCACAACCTCAACTATCACAACGGACTTCGGTTCACACAGGCACACCTTTCTCATTTTATAGAAGATTTATTATGTTGAACGTGGTTTTTATATATAAAAACAAGAACCAAGCAAAAGTAATCTATTATGATGTTTGTTCCTTTTCTTTATTGAAATTAATGAATAATGCTTTATCATATGTTATCACTTATGGGTATTCCTTAACACTGTTTTGGGGATTTTGTGGTGTGGGGATAAAAATTTTATAGGAAACTTTATTGAAATAATTAAACTAATGTATAAGGTATGAGGTTTTCAATTCTTGAGAAACAAATTAGGCATGCAATTGGAAACAACTCTTTCAGAAATTATTTTTATTTTCTCATTTCTAAAATATAATGATTCATGGTTTTCAGTTTAATGAAGAAGATGGTAAAGTGTGCAAAGGAAGGCATGAGGGTGGAAGTAAGCAAATCAGAAATTTATGGAACAAAGCATGATGCTTTTGTTGACATGATTGCCGGTGTGTTTATTTAAATATCTTATATGACTTCTTATAATGATTGGAATTGTGATTGGCTTTTTTAACTTTTGATGTCAAAGTTTGTCACTTTGTTTATGTAACATGACACTTTGTATTTTATTTTGTTTGTTTATACACTTAATATATATCTAATCAATTTTCTTTAACTCGTAAAGCAATCCTGGGTGATAACCTAGTGGTTAGATAAAAAAAATCATTTAACCTACACTCTCTCAATTACTCCAAAACAAGTGTCCCGACACCGTCATACAAAACATCATAGATTTAGAGATCACCTTTGAAATTTGGAACCACCCAAAATCAAACCTTGAAAAATCTCTTCACATCACATTAAATCAAATTGATTCACCAAACTGCAACACCCTATCGCCTATCCATTTGAATATACATTCCGGTTGTATGATTAGTTTAAGAAGAGGAGAAGAAAGGTGGAAGGTGGTATTGGAGACGGTCAGTAGAGGCAATGGCGAAGTTTGAACAAAAGTTCAGTAGAGGCCGAAAGTCATGGGACCCAATTTTTTTCCTATCACTATTAAAGGGTTATATGTTTGGGTAGACGATTGAGTTCGGGCCGGGTTAACAATAATAACTACAGATATCTAAAGAAGTGAGAAGTCAACACCAGTGGCGGAATCGAAACTGGGAACTTTTAATTGGAGGGTTGTAATAGAATTTAACTTTTGGTTGACATTAATGGTATTTCTTCAAGCATCATCACCTTAATTGTCTTGTATATTGACCCCCTGAAGGGGTATGGTCTCAAATCCTATGCAAGCCATGCACGCAAAGAACCATACCTAAACTTAATCACAACAACACTTAGTTTCTTACAATGATCCTGCGCGGATATCCTTTATGCATGCGCAACGTTTCAACTCATAAATAGTATAGGCAGTACAAGTGGTAGGAGCCCGCAACTAATCAGCATGCGCCAGGCTCCGTCCACACAATTCCCAGGATGATCAATTGTGCAGGAGACAAACAGTACAAAAGGAAAGTGACGTGTAACCAATCAGCACACACCATTCACTACTCCATGATTTCCACTTGTAGCCGATGACAAACTCGACAACAACTACACTCGGCAAGCCTCGTGGCTCCAATCATCATGCGCCAACTCCCCTTCACCTCGGCAAACATTAACTATCATGTCAAAGGGGTGATGTGCTTAGAAATTGACACAGAACACAACCGAGTTTTAAGGATAAAAACAATAATACTAACTACACACGTTCTAGGGAAGCGTATCTATCAGTATATAGTATAGCCCAGTTAAGTACCCAAGTATCAATCCTCGGACACTAAGATCTATTAATCTATATCTTTCGTAATATCTAACCTAAGTAACTTTTAAGAATCAGGAAACACTAAACAACCTATTTGATTTAGTTTAGAAAACAGTGATAAAGAGATAACCAATTAGGTTCAGAATCATCTGATTACTTTTACAAAACAGTTAATTATGGTTCTTATGAAAAATTCGTCATAGTTGACACTAGTAACGGGGGTTTGTAGTGTTGAAAAGCTAGAGCTCCCTCGGGTTATCCTCATGTCCCAAAATAATCAGGCTATAGACACACCCAACTATCCGGTTCTAAGTAACTAAGACATTTACTCATCCCTTGTGATCTAAGAGTCTCTTATATTGTTTTAGCAACTTAGATTAACGAACCAAGAAAATTACTATCTAGACTACTCAATTTAAAGCGAACTCTTATCTAGTTTCCAAACCCTTATAATTGGATTCTTCCCGTAGGATACTCATATGAATTACCAACGTCCAAACAAGTTTGTCCTTTGCCTACTAAGCATCCAACCCTAGACTGACGATCGATATATAGCCTAAAGATGAACAAAACATATCTAACATGCAGAAAGACCTAAATCATCCACACAAACTCATTTAAACATCAATACTTAACATACAAATTATACTATCACAAGTTCATAAGCAAACCTTACTAAAAGCACACTTTCATAACAAAATTAACCGGTTCAGTGCAAAGTAACAACAGTCATCCTACCTTAACCGGCGATGGAGCGGTTAGATACTCATTGTAACAAACAAAAGAATTCATTGAATACATGATAGAAATCAATAAGAAATGATAATACGAAGGTTGCTAACTTGATAAGGAACAATCTCTTGTCCTCCTGTACGTTCTACTTCCTTGAATCTTCTGTTGAATCCTTGAACTTCAACAACCCTTTTTTGCTTCTTTCTTCTAGTTTCGTCTACTCCTTAGGGTTTCTACGACATCTCATTGTATTCATACAACCCATATTTAGTTTTAGTGGGTTACGGCCCGTCAACTGGAACCCGGGTCACGACCCGTAAACAAATAAGTTACACCTTAGTGCTTTAGGATTTCCAAACAATAAGTCAATGCACTAACTTGGGGCTCCCGACTCGCAGCTCGCATACTGGTTCACGACCTATAAACAACATGACTGGGACTGCCTTTTACACAACTTCAGTAATATTTAATTCTGGCCCAGAAAATCATCCATTTCACTTAAGAACCTGCAAAACATTTAGGAAAAAAACATTTAATCCACTCTAAACAATACTTACAACAAACAAGTATCCAAATGAAGGTTTTTATACTATAATAACATGTTGTCTTTCAGACACATCAAGGGGATAAACGGATATTCCTTGTTGGCAACGGCTGGCCCAAGGCCCATTAGCCCAATCCGTTCTCCGCATTCTTCGACTATAAATATCAACCTTCAACCACAGGTTCAAGGATTCATTTTCTCAGACTCTCTCACAATTAACACACACTCGTTTTATTCTCTTAAAGCGATTACTTATTCTCACGCTGGAGGGTGGTTACGAGAAGAACCCCCCACATCTCCTTGTCGTAACGAGCTTCACGATGTTCTTGTTTTGCAGATATATTCTCGTAACATCATCAGCCATTGATTTCGAAGAGATTAAGGATTAATACCCTGTCGAGACTACCTCTTTGGTTCAAACCCAAGCGGATTAGGACTTACGTTTCTTCACGGGTCGTAATAGAATTTAACTTTCGGTTAACATTAATGGTATTTCTTCGAGCATCGTCTCCTAAATTGTCTTGTATACGAAGCTAACTATCGTTTGTTTGTTGGTTTATGCCAGACTAGATATGTTATTTTACACCAATGACTTTTTATTAATTATTATTAATCAGTATTATAAAATCAATATTAGATCCCCAAGTTTTAATATCCAATCTTAGTTTTGTATTTATATTCATTTGTAGTAAATAGTTTAAAAATAATATTAAAAGTACTTATACAAAGCAACAGTCTTAAATCTTAATTCTAAAAGATAACTAATCATGAAAATTATAATACAATCACTGAAAGATAACATTTAAAATAATCTAATGTTTCTTTCGTTGCAAAATGAATAAAACATATAGAAAAAGAAAATCAAACGTATTATAAGTTTAGTTAAGCGTGACTCTTTTTTATTTAATTATATTGTTTCTTTCTCTTTCTTACAAATCTTTTTCTTTCCTCAAAGTAAATGACAAGCTCGCCAGCCATAGTTTGAACTCGAATTTTCTTTTCTTATGGTAGTCTCTTCTCTTTTATTTCTTTCACTTTTCTCACTTTAACAACACTACAACATAAAAGTTGTAGGGGCCGGACTCAATAGTTATAAAATTTTCGGACGAAATACCGGAAAATTTACATTATGAGTTTAACATTGGCAGGGGACGGGGCACCCAGCCCCCACAAAGTTGCGTCCCTGGTTAGGGGAAATCAAGAGATGCAGCATTTGGAAAATTTATTAAATTATCTGGTTGTTGTGACTTTTGATTAAGTGAGAGATAGGTGGATTTGAGATATTCATGGGAGGAGTCGTTCTTAGTTAAAAGTATTTATAGACACATTGACATATGGTGCTTCCAAAAGGGAATACGGAGACACGTTGAATTAGATTGTCCCAATAAGTTATACATTGGTTGGCAGTGTCAATAAGTTGGTTGTCTAGTAGACATATTTAGTGGAAAGGGTATTGGCATTCTTCGTGTCCAATTTAATTTACATTAGTCAGAAGAGTCATTGGATCATTATTTGGGTTTTGTGATGTATGATTAGTTGAATCGATGTTTAGGTGGGCGCCCTTATTTGTTTGTGCTATCAGAGATTATTATGTGGTTGGATTCTAGTGGTTTAGAAGAAGTTGTTGGTTCACAATATCATTTCCCTATACTTGGTGCTCTACTTGGAGGTTTGGCAATTACACGGTTTTCGGTGGTAAGGAATGTTATAAACTAAGTATTTTTGATTCTATTGTTATTTTTTTCTATTTGTGGATAGTGAATAGAACTAGAATATTAATGTTATTTGGACGAGTTGGTTACAAAACCGACCCGCTCCTTTTTTGTAGTGTTTCGTTTTTGTTGCTAGCTGCTTTATAAAATTTTGATGTTAAAAAATTGTTGATCCATCGTATCAAATCACACATGCTTTACATCAAACCAAATCAAGTCACTCTAAGTTGTAGCACCATCATAGTAAGACCATGTGTAGTGGTCATATGTGTATCAAATCACACATGCTTTACATCAAACCAAATCAAGTCACTCTAAGTTGTAGCACCATAGTAAGACCATGTGTAGTGGTCACCCATATTGTTTGATTTTTTTGCCATGTGGCGTCCACATCATCAAGGTCAGAAAATTGAGTAAAATGGTGCAGTGGTGAGACATGTGAAATTAGTGGGTTTAGAATTGAAAAAAAAATAGATTGGTTAACACACCAGCCAACCAATCATCCCCTCTCTTTCGCTACGTGATTCAAACCACGAAGGAGAGCCCAAAATGCCATTTCACATTGAGAGGGGGCGGTGTAGTGCATTTGATTGCATGTGGTTTGGCCAACCACGAAACCACTACACATGATCTAATAGCATCAACAGAATATCTATAAGAATTATACGTCTTTGCAAAGAACTTAAGTAGCCAATATTCATTTTGTTTTCGCTTACAGTCCAAATAGACTATATGTTTAGTTCAAAACTAGTCTAGTGTTGAAAAGAATAATTCATAAAGAGCAATGAAAATTCTCTTGAAAATCCATGATCTTCCTTTTGAATTGAAAATGTTTTTAGAGCTAATATTACTTGGATACTTCTTAAAAGTCTTACGTTATTGTTTGTAAGATGGTAGTTCGGATTTGAGAATAATGCTTGTTTAATTAGTATTAAAAAAACATGTTTCAAAAAGTGGATGTAACTTCCACGCCATACGGCAGATGTTACAACGAGTCATGCATCAATCAAGTTTTAACACTTTTGCTTAAGGGTGCATATGGGTCGGGTTAGATCAATTTTGGCTTAAACCATAACTATAACCGAGTTGTCGGTTAAATAAATATGATAACCATAACCAATCGATTATGACGGTTATAGTTAGTCAGTTATGAATGTTATAGTGGGCCGGTTAACTATCAACTTGGCGTGACTAAAAATAGCTAAAAAATACATACTTTTATAATAGTAAAACCAAATATTTAAACAAAACCATATGATATAGTCAATAAATTTAAACAAAACCAAATGATAAGATATATCTATAAACTAAGACAAGTGTTCAACTAAAAACAACAAATATTAAAAAATAGTAAAAAGTTCAAAATGACACAAAGAAAAATGAGATGTTTAATCCCAATATTCATCTTCAATAAAAGAGTTTTCACTTCTTCTCTTTTCCACTAACAAATCTACAATATATATACACACGCGTGTGCATACATACACCAATATTAGTTATAATTATAAATAAATCACAAAGTAAAAAAATAATCTTGTAATGTAACACTCCAAAATGCGTAAATGAGATTAATTCGTGTTATGTAATTAAAGAGATATTAGAGCACATTAGTATGATTACCATCTTAGATGAAGTTATACAATATTACTTTATGATTCGTTGTGAATTATTTATAAGGGAAAAATAAATTGCTGAGTATCGACATATTGTAACGGAATGTATTTTAGTAATATATGTCGATAAGTATGACGGGTTCGGTTTAGGGATATACGGCTACCTCGTATAATGACTCACCATAACTTGACGGGACATTGTCGTAAAAATCAAGCATGAGGGGAGGATTATGTAATATCCAAAGTTCAATATATATAAAGCCCCTTATGGCTCATTTTGGGCAGATTTTTCTCTCAAGTTAGAGAGAGAAATAAGAGAGAGAGAGTGAGAACTAGAGAAAGAGGGGTGGCCGACAGTGGCGGTTAGCGGCGATTCCGGTGAGCGGTGGTGGTCGGAGTTATGGTTACAACCTGGAACCAGTTATCGATGTTAAGAATGTAATGGTAAGCTCGGATTTCTCTAAATCCTTACTTAAAGTCGTTAAAATTGTATAAATTAAATCTGCCAGAATGTTATCTAATAACCTAGTTACAAAGAACCGAACAATCCGCGAAATCCGACCGTTGAAACGTCTTGATTTTTTATATATAGTTCACAACATATAAATGATCATTTTGAATGGTGGAAATAAGAAATAGAGTTGTTTAAGTGTGACTTTGAAACCCATTTTCAAAGCAGTTCGTATTTCCATTTTAGTTAAAATACAGCTTAGTATAATCAATTTTCCGAATATCCGACCGTTGGATTGAGCTGAAATTTTGACTGTAGCTTTTTGACATATGGATCTTTAATACTCTGAAGGAAATTCGATCAGAGGTAAGGAACTAAAGTTTTTAAAACAAACAATTTATAACAAATTTCTTGTACAAAAATTAGGAAGTTGATGGTGTCCTATGGTTGGTCTAATGGTATTGCATGTGCAATCTATGACTAGAAAATGTTCAGATTGATCATGTTTCCGTCCCGGTATTCCGTAAGATGTTTTTAAAGCTCTTAACTGATGTTAGAATTGTAAAAGTTAAGTACCTGTGAAAGTATGAGTCTTGAAATATGCATAATGATCGTGGTTTCGTATGTGGATGCCATATAACCAATTATGTAATTGTATGATCAAAACTCGGATTGAGCAAATGTGTTATAATCATGAAAGGATTAACTTATTTACATGTATGATTATTGATCAATAACGAGTATACATTTAAGTACAATAATTGAAAGTTAACAAGTGAACGTGACAGGCATGTATGTATTTAGGTATAGAGTCGTAGTAGGTACATGTCATGCATATTTGTATGGTGAGACGTTTGTATGCGATAGGTATGTATGTATATGGATACATACGAGTCAAAACACGGGTTGTAACATATTGAATGTAGATTAATGGTATGTGCTTATGCGTAGATGTAAGTCTTCAATACGTTGAGATTATGTCTTGCTAACCGACTTGCTATTGAGAATGAAACAGGAATGCAGGTATGTAAGTGTTTGGCTTTCGAAGGTGTAAGGTCCATTGTAAAGAAAAAATTTAGAAGGATATAATTATGGAATAGTAAACATAGTTAGAACACTATGTAGTTATTCATTATTTATATTATCATTTAATTATGTAAGTTGTCACCCTTTACTAATGTGTTGGTTATGTATTTGGTTATCGCAGATTAGTCAGATCATCATTATCACCATGGGAGATGTGTGGACGAAGATCGAGTTGAAGATCATGGATTGTACGGAGAAGTGGTGACGTGGTTGTAATCATATGTTAACGTAGTTATTTTTAATCTAGATGAAAAATGTGCTTAAGTTAAAGAAAGTTGAATTAAATGGTTTGAAGTACGTTAGAACAACTATAAAGGAAGAATTTTATAGTTCATATTTCCGTTGCATCGTTTGGGTCAAAATGCATTTTAGGGACTTACAAGTTGGTATCAGAGCCCTTGTTTGAGTGAAACTATAATATATATATATATATATATAATAAAATATATATATATATATATATATATATATATGCAAATATGTTTTTATGCAAGAATGGTTAAAAGGATAAATTAATCATGCAGGTCAAATGATGACGCCATTTGAACCTGATATTTAATGTTTTGTTTTGTCAAGTTTTATGCTTACAGGTAAGCGTAATGTATGGCATGCATTGCCACAAATTGGAAAGAAATAACCATCGCAAGGTATGGATAACGAGTCAGTGGTTTTGGACTTGCGTCAGGTATGTATAAAAAGGTTATGCTTTCGGTAGGGACTTATGGCTAGACTAGAGAGGGATGTGTTAGAATTGGGTAATAGAATAACCTAAGTGAAATGCATCTAGTCTAATGTCTTACCGGAGGGTAAAATTGGAGTATAATGGTTTTCTAGCATAAACCACCATAAAGGAAATTGTGTTGAAAGATGAAACGAAAATTTTGATAAAAGTAGGAGGCACGAGCTTGAATTGCGAAACACCTCCTAATGGGCCAGTTGAGTAATTAATAAAACATAGAAAAGAATGTATTGCAGTTGGGCTTCCAAAAAGCTAAACGAAGTTAAGTTAATAATTATTAAGCAAGTAATAGTAAAACAACATGACATAATTGATTCATTAAGTGAGTATAACCGATGAAAGCTATTGTAGTAGCAAAAACCTAGTTAAATAAATAAGTTTTGAATACATTACGTGAGAGATATATTAGTAATCGACCCATGCGAGTCAAAATGAATGATGAGCTAGGATTCAGATGAATGACTTATGAAATTTACAAGGAAATGAAAACTTTCACAAGAAAAGCTAAAATAGTGTCTTGTAAGTATGCTTGAATTGGGAAGAGTACAAACGTGTGCTTCAATACATATACAATAGGTAGAAGTGCTAGTTTGACCTTGGAAAAAGTCAAACGGCAAGAGGTAGGCGAAATAATTAGCAAAATGAAAGGATTGAATGAAAGAAATGGTATGTGTGATATGTAATAGCATACATGTAGGAAATTTATGAAAGAATGGTAAGTGCTTAAACACCAAGAAGAATAAGTATTTGAAGGGAATGTATTAATGGTAAGTACTGTCAGAAAATGCTAATTTCGATGTTGGGCTTGTTGGCCATGTTCATCTGAACAAGATATTGTTGAAAGAATGCACATAGGCGCAAGACCAATAAATAAATGAATGCGATCAATCCTGGCATTGCAGGAACTCATGAAGAAATGTCATACCCCGAATTTCCAACCAAACACCGGTGGGCCCGGGTGGGGAATATCGTGACGTAAGTTGATATCATCATAGTCAATTTAAACATAGCACAACGGAAGTCTTGGATTAAATTACTATTACAAACTGAAGTGTTCAAAGTACAAAAATAGTATACAGACGGCTTGGAACGAAGGATCCACTGGCGGATCGCAAATTGTACAAAAATGTATCACAGACTTTGGGCAGATCTAGGATTTCGCAAGATCCTCTTATCACTACCGAGCACTTCCAGCCAAATTTTCGTATTGTACCTGCAAACTTAGACTTTTGAACTACGTCAGCTTTCGCTAGTAAATATACCCAACTGACGCATTTTGAAAACATTTCAAAAATGTTTTAAGTGCACATTGGCACAAAATCTTTTATAACTTGGGAAAGTTGGCCTTGCAACCTTGTTAACAGATTCACATGTTTGTCCATACATACATGGCCCAGTACAGAGACCGAGACATGATTAACGTACACACCACTTTGGACTCACGAAGGAGCCATTTCCCCCAACCTTGTGGGTATGCATATTGAGCGTCTTACCGGGTGTATGCCTACACCCGCACTAAGGTCGTGGCCATTATCTAATGTAATGAGCCGAGGATATCCAGGACACGGTAGTTAACCCCTGATGTTTAAGTTATCAAACAAAACTGATTAAAACAGAATATGCGGATTTACTAGCCACAAACGAGCATTCGATTGATCCCATTTCGGACCAAGCGGTAATAATTTACCGTAACCCAAGCCCATATAGGGGAAATAAGTCAAGAGTATTTAACTGAGCTAATCTTCGTTTAATTTTAATAACTAAGCCGTACACAAAACCACTAAGTGCAATAGCATTTACCGGCAAGTCTCTAGTCTGGATTATGGCATAAGCTAACTAATTAAATACTAACGGCCTTATTTAAGTCATAGACTTAGACCGAGTACGTACAGGATCAAAACGTATAACGCTTGATCAAACATGATTGGATAGAATGTAGTTTAAACCCGACAAGTACCTTGACTTGTATAATATGGGTAAACTATAAACATCTGGATTTGGAAACTTTAAATGACAAGGTTAGACCCGCTTCGTTAATTTCCGTAAACTAGTTACATATACTTAACCGTACGCATATCAGCGATATCGGGTAACCGGATAAGTCATGGACAATTTCTATATGCCATTATACTTTAAATAAGTTGTAATATCAGTAGGATATCAACTTATATGCCCGTTGAGGTTTTAAAACGAAACTACGCCTTATTAGTCGTTTTGACCTTTATGTGTCGTATAAAAGGAACTTGCATGTATTCTGATGTTATGATCATAAACATTCTGGAAAAATACTTAATTTATGATACATTATCAGTAAGATAGCACACATAAGTGTGGTTTGTTGTTTAAGACCAAACTATGCACTAAAGGGCATTTTGGTCATTTGAAAGTATAGTTTACGATATTATACTAAAATCACTTTATGATCAGAATATTAACATCATAATATGTTAATTACATTAACATATCAGTAGGTACTTCATTTGGAAGTTCATTGTTGATTAAAACCATGTTTTATGTAAAAAGGGCATTTTGGTCAAAGATTGACATTTCACGGAACTTGTGCATAAACTCAGATTATGATTATGATTAAGTAATATAACCTCAGAGGGTTATGTTACATTGTATTATGATCATAATGTGACCATAATTCAGAAGTTAACTAATCTAAGTCGAGTCAAAATCGAAAGTCAAAGCAGAAGTAAAACTTCGCGACTTTCGGTTGCGAACCGACTCTAGGACTGAAATTGACGGATCGAACATGTTCCCACATGTTCTAATAATTATTACCAACTTATTTAAGTATCAAAAACATATTTATAACATGTATAAACTCAGATTATAATTTTTATGAAATCTGACATGTTTGACTTTTTTTTAAAACAATAACTTTGACCCGTCAATTGACCTAGTAAACATGATCCTTAGGAGGTGCCCCTTTAAGGGGTTAATATCTTCCTAATTATGATCACTTAGCCATGTTCATTTCGAACAATGGCTGGACCATAATGGTCTTAACCGAAAGTCAAGGCGTTTGTCGAAAATGCTTGACTTTTGGCTATTAAAAGCCTATAAAAAGAAAAGAGAAGAGATGGAGCACTTACAAGCGATCCAAGAGAAACTAGAACTCAAAGGAAGCTCCCAAATGGCCAGGAACTTCCAAGAGTGTTATAGAGATGAGAAGAATTGAATGAGCAAGAAATAAGTGAGTTTAGGTTGCTATTTATAGTGTAAAAAGTGCAAGGATATGGAGCCTTGTGTTAGGTGTGTTGTTGGATCTTTACAAGTGTCCAATTAGGTGTCAAGAGCTGGTGGAGTGTGGCAATTTACAGGCTAGGTGGCTTCCTCACAAAGATTTGGGATTTTTGACACATTTAGTCCCTCAAAGTAGTTTTATGGATTGTCATGAATTGTCCCTTGACTTATATCCAATGACATAATTGATACAACTAGTTCTTTTGATCCACATGAGATGTATTAAAGAAGGGTACGAATAACAGAACGTTAAAGGGTGTCACACTAGGTGTCTTTACGTCTTAAAAGTGTTTACTAGCTTAATGTGAAGATACGAATACTTATGGTTTCATAGGTTAAATTATCCAAACTAGTAAAGTTAAAGGTTTGGTAAAAGAGCGGAATGCCGAGGATGGTAAATAAAAATATATCGTCTCAACCGAGAGACATTCGGGTCTAGAAACAACTTGTTTTAAAGGAGTAATATGAAAATAATAAAGTCTAGGGGCCTTTGGGTCATTTACTGAAGTCAAAATGGTGAAAATCAAAAGGTTCAGGAGCTCGCCGTTGGCTACGGTCGCCAGACCGTAGCTTACGGTCTGTGAGTTTTGTTTCAGCAACATTAGACCGTAGCCTACGGTCCTAGATCGTAGGTTACGGTTAGTTATAAAAATTTTGTGTATTTTGGACTTGTTTAAGGTTAGTTGAGTGGCTAACTTATTGAGGTACGATCCGAGGGTATGTACATGTGTCGGTATATTACCGAACACGAATTCTACGAGGTATTACATATCCCTCCATTGTCCAATATTGACATATTCTTAGAATTAATTCCTCTCGTCCAACTAGTGGCTCATATGAGAGTTAGAATTTCGCAAAGGATCACTCAGAGTCTTATTATAAGCACGTTGACTTCGATGTCACTCAGAGGCTGGGCATGTTGACATATCAGTCACTCAGAGGCCAAATTTTAAGCATGTTGACATATCAGTCACTCAGAGGCTATTATTTATGCATGTTGACATCGGACTGTCACTCAGTGGCTCAATTTGAGCATACGCCTTTAGTCCTTATTGGTCTTTAATAGACTATATTTAAAATACAACACGTGTCACTATACTATTGGACACGATTTTACGGGTGTTACATCCTCACCCCCTTAAAAGAAATCTCGACCTCGAGATTTTATTCAAAAAGATGGGGGTACTTTTGTCGCATAGTGGACTCAACCTCCCATGTATACTTGGGACCTTTAAAAGCGTCCTACTTAACCTTTACTATAGGTATCAATTTTCTTTGGAGCTTCTTAACCTGTCGATCCTTGATCGAAATTGGTTTCTCAACGAACCTCAGGTTTTCATCAATTTGCACATCTTTGTGCGACATTGTTAGCGACTCATTGGCTAGACATTTCTTAAGGTTAGATATGTGAATACACCATGGATTCCACTAAGATCCTCTGGCAACCTGAGCTTATAAGCTACATGCCGAAACATTCGACTATCTCGAATGGTCATACATCTTGGGCTCAACTTGCCCTTTTTCCAAAACGCATCACACCTTTCCAGGGTGACACTTTTAGCATGACTTTGTCCCCTATTTGGAAACTAAGAGGTTTAGCCTCTTGTCAGCATAACTCTTCTACCTATTACGGGCAGCTTTGAGATGATCACGGATTTGTATTATTTTATCCATGGTGTCCAGGACAATCTCAGGTCCAGACAGTTGGGCTTCCCCAATCAGCCCACAAACAGGCGTTCTACATTTTCTCCCATACAAGGCCTCAAAAGGAGGAGCCTTGATGCTTGTATATAACTATTATTGCAGGAGAATTCTATTAGGATAAATGGTCATCCAACTTCCACCTAAATCAATCACACATGCTCTAAGCATGTCTTCCAAAGTCTGAATAGTACGTTCACTCTGTCCATCCGTCTGGGATGATAAGTCGTACTAAAGTTTAATCTTGTGCCTAATGATTGTTGGAAACTTTTCCAAAAATGAGATATATATCTAGTATCTCTATCAGATACAATGGATACCGACACACCATGTAGGGACACAATCTTGTCCACATACAACTTAGTCAACTTGTCAGAGCTATAAGTCTCTTTATTGGCAAGAAATGTGTTGACTTAGTCAATCTATCTACAATGACTCAAATCGTGTTATTACCACGTTTGGTCTTAGGTAACTTGGTAATCAAGTCCATAGTTATCATTTCCCGTTTCCAAGTGGGAATCTCAAGTTGTTGTAGAAGTCCCGACGGCTTCTAATGTTAGGCTTTAACTTGCGAACACGTCAGACACTTAGCTACATAAGTGGCTATGGATTTCTTTAAACCATCCACCAATAATTCTTCTTTAAATCTTGATACATCTTGTCACCATCCGGGTGAACTGAGTATCTTGAATTATGCGCTTCTTGGAGGATTAGATCCCTAAGTCCTCCAAAGATTGAAACCCAGATTCTGCCATTAAATCTAAGGATTCCATCTTTTCCAGGCCTAACTGATCAACAGTTCCACCTAATCCTTCATTAGGAATATTGGCCTCTAATAGGGCTTGCTTTTGCGCATCTAATAGCTTTTTACTCAAGCTTTTTTTTAAGCTCAATGCTTTTGGCGTTAATCCTAATAGGTTTAACCCTTTCCTTGCGACTTAAGGCGTCAGTAACGACATTTGCCTTGCCAGGATGATAGCGAATTTCGCAACATAATCATTAAGCGTTTCCATCCAACGGCTGTCACATGTTCAATTCCTTCTTATTGAATAGATGTTGGAGACTTTTATGGTCAGTGTATATAATACACTTTGTGCCATACAAGTAATGTCTCCACAATTTCAGTGCAAATACAACGGCACCCAATTCCAGATGATGGGTGGTGTAATTCCTTCCATGCACCTTTAATTGTCGTGATGCATAAGCAATCACTTTGCCTTTTTACATTAGCACACAGCCCATGCCAGTGTGCGAGGCATCACAGTAAACAACAAAGTCCTCAATACCCTCAGGTAAGATAACACAGGAGCATTGCTCAACTTGTGTTTTAAAATTTCAAAAGATTCTTATTATTTTGGACCCTAGTCAAACTTGACATTCTTAGGGTCAAGGTAGTTAAAGGAGTGGCTATCCTCGAAAAGTTCTCAATGAACTTCCTATAATAAGCAGACAATCCTAAGAAGCTACGAATCTCCGATGGGGTTTTGGGAACTTCCCAATTTATTATGGCTTCTATTTTGGCGGGATCCACTTAGATACCACGCTCACTTACAATATGTCCAAGAAATTGGACTTCTCTAAGCCAAAATTCACACTTAGAAAATTTTGCATAAAGCTTATCTTGTTTTAGTAAATCTAGAATACACCAAAGATGTTTCTCGTGATTAGCTTATCTAAGTATGGTTTGCAGACCCTATTCATGAGAACCATGAATGCTGCAGGTTCATTTGTGAGCTCAAAAGGCATCACCAAAAACTCATAGTGACCATAACGGGTCCTGAAGGCAGTCTTAGGAACATAGTCGGTCCTAACCTTCACTGATGATATCCTGATCTTAAATCAATCTTAGAGAAATAACTAGTCCTTGCAATTGGTCAAATAAATCATCGATTCTGGCAATGGGTATTGATTCTTGATTGTTATCTTATTTAGCTCACGTAATCAATGCATAAATGCATTGAACCGTCCTTCTTTACAAAAATAATAGGAGCTCCCCAAGGTGAGGAACTAGGCTGAATAAAGCCTTTTTCTAAAAGTTCATCTAATTGATTCCTCAATTCCTTCATTTCCGTCGGAGTTAGACGATAGGAGCTCTAGCAACAGGTGCAGCTCCTGGTAGGATGTCAATCCTAAACTCCACTTGTCTATCTGGAGGTAGACCTGGTAATTCCTCAGGGAAAACATCAGGATGTTCTGAGATAACTGAAAGGTCTTCAATATTTGGCTTCGGCTCGTCAATAGTTACTTGTGCCATGTAAATGACACAACCTTTCCCATACACTTGGATGCCTTAAATAACAACACTTTGTCTGCAACCATAGTGTGAATCTTTAAAGATGGTGAGCATTTCACCAGCTGGGGTTTTAATTTCGATGAGTTTCTTGTCACAGGCAATGCGGGCTTGGTTATGAGATAACCAAAATCCATGCCTAAGACTACATCGAACCCCGCTAATTTCATTGGCAAAAGAGAAATAGGAATGGAATGATTCTTAATGGATATAGAGCATCCATCAAGAATGGAAGAAGCAGTTTCTAAAGTTCCATCGGCAATTCTATCATAAGTTTTATCTAGAGTTCTTATGGGCAAGTTTAATAGTTTACTAAACTTATGGTCAATAAAAGATTTATCTGCACTCGAATCAAATAGAACTCTAGCATAATTATCATTAATGAGAATGGTACCTGTTATGACTTTGTTGTCATTAACAGCTTCTCTAGCACTCATCTTGGAAAGCGGAGCATTCCCTTTCTTAGCCTCTCCAGGCTTTGCATTATCGTTTCTAGGATTCTTAGGGCAGTTAAACTTCATATGCCCCCTTTCATTACAGCCGTAACAACGACATTCTTAAGGTCATTGCATTCTAGGGTCTTGTGCCCCTTTTTCTTATAGATACCACAAGGTTTAGTTGTGGATTAAACTACATTGTCCCCAATGTATGTAGTTATAGTTCTTGCACAGAGGTTTTTCATTAGATGTGTGCTGGTTCTTCTTGAACCCAAAATTTCCTTTCTTTTTGAACTTTTGGGAGTTATCATTCTCCCGTTTTCTTTTCCCGCCAGTCTCAGACTTGACTGACTTTTGCCTCACCAAATCTAAGGTGAGGGAGAGAGATAGGTCCACAGCGGACCTATAGGTACTAGGCTGAGCAGCCTTTACCATGCCTTTTATCTCAGGCGCTAACCCATTAATAAAACGCGCAATCGTTTGGTTTCAGGGGTGATCAGATAGGAAACTAATCTAGATAGGGAATTGAAATCGGAAACATACTTTCCGACAATCTATGTTTTTCATGGTAAGCGACAAGAAATCTGTCTCTATTTTCTCCACCTCATGGGGTAGGCAATAAGTTTCCTTTACAAGATCAATAAACTTGGACCATCCAAAGTTGTACAGGTGTACCTTACCTATTGATTGAATCATAGCCTTCCACCATGTTAGGGTATCACCCTTAAAGGACTGTGATACATATTTTACCATATCCTTATCAGCACAGCCGCTGATGTCCACAATCGTCTCCATCTCGTCTAGCCACTTTAGGGCTTCTATAGCTCCTTTCTCTCCATTAAAGTCTCGGGCTTGAGGAGACGAAATATTTATGAGGACATCCGTCTTTAAAAGAACGGGACCTATTAGCAAAATCTATTTCTTCGGTTCACTCTTTGCACTCGAAGAGTGAACAGAGCTCTCTTTATAAGCTAGGATGGGGTAATCGATAGTGGTCTAGAGCCAGTAGCACTCGACTCTCTTAGCTTTTCTATGGCTCTTTCCATGGCCTTTCAACAGCTGCATCAATGCGAGCTTGGAACATATATTAAGCTATGTTCTACTTAAGTTAACACTGTGCTACCTTGCGCCTTGTCCGAGTTAGCCATTTGAAGCTTTGGTTCTAAACACCAAATTTAAAACTTCTCTTAGCCATGGTATTAACAATCATAATGGCTTTAAACATTGGATATAACAATCCATCGCCTAATCAAGCTAGTGTGAATATCATCACAACTCTTAGGCTTAAAATATCTATATTTAGCCTAGGTCTTAATAAGACCATCAAAGGCAAATTACAATCTGGACGTAGTCCATATATTATTGGACAGTGGATCGTAATGTCACAACTGTCATTGTCATTTAGACAATTATATAGCTCATGGGCTTGTTATTAATGGTCATAATAATTGGGCACATTAGCCGGTCACATTGGACATATAATATAATATATATATATATATATATATATATATATATATATATATATATATATATATATATGGCATATCAGCCTGTCCACTTAGGACATATAATACATATAGTGTCACATTATAACCTGTCACACATATTGGGACATTAATATAATGGCATATAAAGTCCCTGGACATTGGCATCCTGTGCTGCACCTTGGACATAAATTGGGCACATTGGCCTGTCACTAATGGACATAACATATGGCACATTGGCCTGTCATTTGTCATCACTTTGATGACACTAGCCGGGATCAAATTGATCACATAGGCTATCTAAGGTTAGGACATAGTCCATTACCTTGAAGGCTAGTGTGATTCCTCAAGTCACACTACCAAGAGTATGAACATTACTTGAATGTTAACATCAGAGTACCTGAATGATTAATTAATGGTCCGGTCACCTTCGACCTTAACGACCTTGGAGGTTTGGACCTAGTCCTCACCTCTGTATAGAAGGGTAACTTCCCTTAATTATCCTGATAGAAGACCCCTTCGTACTTAACTATCATTTCTTGGCCAATATGTGGTCTACGCCACTTGGCATAATCAAATCTATTAAGGTCTTTTGGAATTATATAGCAGAGCTATAAATTTCGAAAAAATCGAGGCGCTCGTTTTCAAGAGGATGAATACATATATATTTTCCAAAATACTTCATAAATTTTCAGTAGAAAATTACAATACTTTGGAATAAATAAATGAAAAATGATTGTCCATGCAAGGACTAAAAAGAAATAACTTGTCCATGCAGGGACTAAAGAAATAACAATGTCCAATCAGGGACTACATATAATAGAAGAGACTTCACTCCTCCTTCTTTCCCTTAACCAGTTTGTAGAGTTTCTTGAAGAATTTGTTTGTCTTCTTCTCCATTTTCTCCGCTTGTTGTTGCATTTCTTTCATTCGTTCTAAGGCCTCAAGTGGCGGCGGAAGGTTGTGGTTGTGGCATAACAGTATACTGGTACCCATAACTTGGATATCCAGTAGAAGGATAAATAGGTGGGAAAGGAGACGGGTAAAGTGCGTTTTGTATAATCGTTTGCATATAAGGGTCATGTGATAGTGCCTGTAATTTACCGGCGTAGATGGGTTAAAAGGGACCATACCCAGATATATCCAGATATGTAGGAATAGGGTTATTAAAACCTATGGTGGTGGTTGAACACTGGTGGTCGTGTCGGTTCCATCACAGGTGAAGCATTGGAGGGTCCTCCCCTCATTAGTCCTATACCTCTTCCTCGCACTCTGGCGGCATTTTCATGTTAAAATCAATTTAAAAACAATACTACTAACTTAATAATGAGATGAGTAATCTTAGGTTAAAGCCTAGACTCGGAAGTCTAAGGAATGTGCTTGTAAGTTTGAGATTAAACATAGGTCATAACCTTCTTGTGTTTAATTCTCTCAAACGTTGGGTCTGATACCAACCTGTCACACCCCGAATTTCCAACCAAACACCGTGGGCCCGGGTGGGGAATATCGTGACGTAAGTTGATATCATCATAGTAAATTTAAACATAGCACAACGGAAGTCTTGGTTTTAAATTACTATTACAAACCGAAGTGTTCAAAGTACAAAAATAGTATACAGACGGCTTGTAACGAAGGATCCACTGGCGGATCGCAAATTGTACAAAAATGTATAACAGACTTTGGGCAGATCTAGGATTTCGCAAGATCCTCTTATCACTACCGAGCACTTCCAGCCTATTTTCTATTGTACCTGCAAACTTAGTCTTATGAATACGTCAGCTTTCGCTAGTAAATACACCCAACTGACGCATTTGAAAAATTTCAAAAATGTTTTAAGTGCACATTGGCACAAAATCTTTTATAACTTGGGAAAGTTGGCCATTGCAACGTTGTTAACAGATTCACATGTTTGTCCATACATACATGGCCCAGTACAGAGACCGAGACATGATTAACGTACATACCACTTTGACTCACGAAGGAGCCATTTCCCCCAACCTTGTGGGTATGCATATTGAGCGTCTTACCGGGTGTATGCCTACACCCGCGCTAAGGTCATGGCCATTATCTAATGTAATGAGCCGAGGATATCCAGGACACGGTAGTTAACCCCTGATGTTTAAGTTATCAAACAAAACTGATTAAAACAGAATATGCGGATTTACTAGTCACAAACGGGCATTCGATTGATCCCATTTCGGACCAAGCAGTAATAATTTATCGTAACCCAAGCCCATATAGGGGAAAATAAGTCAGAGTATTTACTGAGCTAATCTTCGTTTAATTTTAATAACTCAGCCGTACACAAAACCACTAAGTGCAGATAGCATTTACCGGCAAGTCTCTAGTCTGGATTATGGCATAAGCTAACCAATTAAATCTAACGGCCTTATTTAAGTCATAGACTTAGACCGAGTAGCGTACAGGATCAAAACGTATAACCTTGATCAAACGATGATTGGATAGAATGTAGTTTAAACCTGACAAGTACCTTGACTTGTATAATATGGGTAAACTATAAACATTCTGGATTTTGAAACTTTAAATGACAAGGTTAGACCCGTTTCGTTAATTTCCGTAAACTAGTTACATTACTTAACCGTACGCATATCAGCTATATCGGGTAACCGGATAAGTCATGGACAAGTTCTATCATCCATTATACTTTAAATAAGTTGTAATATCAGTAGGATATCAACTTATATGCCCGTTGAGGTTTTAAAACGAAACTACGCCTTATTAGGCGTTTTGAGCTTTATGTGTCGTATAAAAGGAACTTGCATGTATTCTGATGTTATGATCATAAACATTCTGTAAAAATACTTAATTTATGATACATTATCAGTAAGATAGCACACATAAGTGTGGTTTGTTGTTTAAGACCAAACTATGCACCGAAAGGGCATTTTGGTCATTTAAAAGTATAGTTTACGATATTATACTAAAATCAGTTTATGATCAGAATATTAACATCATAATATGTTAATTACATTAACATATCAGTAGGTACTTCATTTGCAAGTTCATTGTTGATTAAAACCATGTTTTATGTAAAAAGGGCATTTTGGTCAAAGATTGACATTTTACGAAACTTGTGCATAAACTCAGATTATGATTATTGTCAAGTAATATAACTCAGAGGGTTATGTTACATTGTATTATGATCGTAATGTGACCATAATTCAGAAGTTAACTAATCTAAGTCGAGTCAAAATCAAAAGTCAAAGCAGAAGTAAAACTTTGCGACTTTCGGTTGCGAACCGCTCTAGGACTGAAATTGACGGATCGAACATGTTCCACATGTTCTAATAATTATTACCAACTTATTTAAGTATCAAAAACATATTTATAACATGTATAAACTCAGATTATAATTTTTATGAAATCTGACATGTTTGACTTTTTTTTAAAACAATAACTTTGACCCGTCAATTGACCTAGTAAACATGATCCTTAGGAGGTGCCCCTTTAAGGGGTTAATACTTCCTAATTATGATCACTTAGCCATGTTCATTTCGAACAATGGCTGGACCATAATGGTCTTAACCGAAAGTCAAGGCGTTTTGTCGAAAATGCTTGACTTTTGGCTATTAAAAGCCTATAAAAAGAAAAGAGCAGAGATGGAGCACTTACAAGCGATCCAAGAGAAACAAAGAACTCAAAGGAAGCTCCCAAATGGCCAGGAACTTCCAAGAGTGTTATAGAGAGAGAAGAATTGAATGAGCAAGAAATAAGTGAGTTAGGTTGCTATTTATAGTGTAAAAGTGCAAGGATATGGAGCCTTGTGTTAGGTGTGTTGTTGGATCTTTACAAGTGTCCAATTAGGTGTCAAGAGCTGGTGGAGTGTGGCAATTTACAGGCTAGGTGGCTTCCCACAAAGATTTAGGATTTTTGACACATTTAGTCCCTCAAAGTAGTTTTATGGATTGTCATGAATTGTCCATTGACTTATATCCAATGACATAATTGATACAACTAGTTCTTTCGATCCACAGAGATGTAATGAAGAAGGGTAGAAAACGAACGTTAACGGGTGTCACACTAGATGTCTTTAGTCTTAAAAGTGTTTACTAGCTTAAACGTGAAGATACGAATACTTATGGTTTCATAGGTTAAATTTTCCAAACTAGTAAAGTTAAAGGTTTGGTAAAAGAGCGGAATGCCCGAGGATGGTAAATAAAAATATATCGTCTCAACCGAGAGACGTTCGGGTCTAGAAACAACTTGTTTTTAAACAAGTAATATGAAAATAATAAAGTATAGGGGCCTTTTGGTCATTTACTGAAAGTCAAAATGGTGAAAATCAAAAGGTTTAGGAGCTCGACGTAAGCTACGGTCGCCAGATTACGGTTAGTTATAACAATTTCGTGAATTTTGGACTTGTTTAAGGTTAGTTGAGTGACTAACTTATTAGGTACGATCCGAGGGTATGTACATGTGTCGGGATATTACCGAACACGGATTCTACAAGGTATTACATAATCCCTCCATTGTCCAATATTGAGTATTCTTAGAATTAATTCCTCTCGTCCAACTAGTGGCTCATATGAGAGTTAGAATTTCGTAAAGGATCACTCAGAGGCTTATTATAAGCATGTTGACTCCGATGTCACTCAGAGGCTGGGCATGTTGACATATCAGTCACTCAGAGGCCAAATTTTAAGCATGTTGACATATCAGTCACTCAGAGGCTGTTATTTATGCATGTTGACATCGGACAGTCACTCAGAGGCTCAATTTGAGCATGTTGACGCCTTTAGTCCTTATTGGTCTTTAATAGACTATATTTAAAATACAACACGTGTCACTATACTATTGGACACAATTTTACAAGGTGTTACAAGAAAGAGCCAATTGGGTCACACACCGTCAGGTTATGCAATAAAATCAAGGCTAGTAGAATGTTTAGCTTGTAATTATGAGTAAGTATTGATATAATTAAATGTTTAGAGTATGCTTATGACGATATGTTGACTCCTCATATGAATATGAAAGTAATTAGAGGAAACATTAGTAATGTGATGTTGAGGTTGCTCATGGTGAACAAACATGAAACATCAATAAGATATATCCGTAAAATAGAATAAATCAATTTATTATGATTAATAAATGTATGAATGTATTATGTTTAATTAGGAAGGTTTAAACAAACCGTAAATTTAGGTTTGTTCGAAACCTCGAGTACGTTTTTGCATTAGTACGCATGTTGAATAGAATTCGATGAACGAATCGCCAGCGATGATTTTTGCTAGGAATTAGTATCATACAATGAAAATGACACTAATAAGAGCTCTGGATTGGATTCCGACTTTTATGTGATTATGAAAGTGAATCGCTTTATCTAAGAAATTAGAGACAATGCACATGATTATACTTATTCATGAATGAAACTTTCGTCGAGATTCCAAATGTATTCATGTTGCGGTATACACTTTTAACGAGTACAATGATAAGGTAAGAATAAGAAAAAGAAGGTGAACGAAGATATCGTCTAGTAGGAATGAACAAGGTTTCGAGGACGAAACCTCCTTTAAGGGGGGTAGACTTGTAACACCCAAAATGCGTAAATGAGATTAATTCGTGTTATGTAATTAAAGAGATATTAGAGCACATTAGTACGGTTACCATCTTCGATGAGTTATACAATATTACTTTAAATTCTGTTGTGAATTATTTAAAGGGAAAAATAAATTGCTGAGTATCAGCATATTGTAACGTAATGTATTTTAGTAATATATGTCGATAAGTATGACGGGTTCGGTTCAGGGATATACAGCTACCTCATATTGTGACTCGCCATAACTTGACGGGGCATTGTCGTAAAAATCAAGCATGAGGGGAGGATTATGTAAATATCCAAAGTTCAATATATATAAAGCCTCTTATGGCTCATTTTGGGCAGATTTTTCTCTCAAGTTAGAGGAGATAATAAGAGAGAGTGAGAACTAGAGAAAGAGGGGTGGCCGACGGTTGGCGGTTAGCGGCGATTCCGGTGGCCGGTGGTGGCGGAGGTGGCCAGAGTTGTGGGTTACAACTTGGAACCAATTATCGATGCTACGAATGTAATGGTAAGCTCTGATTTTCTAAATCCTTGCTTAAAGTCGTTGAAATTGTATAAATCAAATCTGTCCAGAATGTTATCACTAACCTAGTTACAAAGAACCGAATGATCCACGAAATCGACCGTTGAAACGTCTTGATTTTTTTTATATATGGTTCACAACATATAGATGATCATTTTGAATGGTGGAAATTGGAAATAGAGTTGTTTAAGTGTGACTTTGAAACCTATTTTCAAAGCAGTTCATATTTCTGTTTTAGTTAAAATACAGCTTAGGAAGTTGATGGTGTTCTATGGATGGTCTAATAGGTATTGCATTGCAATCTACGACTAGAAAAATGTTCATGATGCTTGATGTTGTGAACAAGGAAGGTAGGCATAAATTACTTGTACATTGTGCCTTAGATATGTTCGTACGCCAAGTGTTCGATAAAATGGCTAGTAGATGATTGTAAGTGAATTTGCATGTAACCACTTGACGAACATGAAAGGAATGTAAGATATGATGTAATCTGTGATTTTCATATGAATTGGTTGAATACGTGCATTAAAAGCTTGTACTAGGAGCTTAGTACGTGGTATGTGTGTCATGTGTTTAAATGTATGCTTGATGTAATTCAATAAGTGAAATTGTGTTAGTTATAAGATATTCAAACTCACTAGCAAGCAATCATGTTAGAATATGTTGGAATGACAACGTGAAAGTGATATGATATGAATGTAATTTAGAATGTAGCTAGATTTAACCGAAAAGTAAGTGGACATAGGATATGAATGTGAAATAATGTAATTTAGAATGTGTGTATATGTTAATAATATTGAAAGGATAACGACATGAAGGTATAGGATCATGTCAAGGTGGGTGGAAGCATGGAAGGTTAAGAAAGGATGCGAGGAGCAAGTACGAAACGGACGCTTAAGGAAAGTGATTTCCAAAATCACTCTTTAGTATTTAAAGGAAATTGTTATATGTTAATTGTTGAGAGGCTTGTCGGAATGTAAAATAATGGAAGTACTAAGATGAATTTGATGGTATTGGGTTGATAATGGTCAACTAAATCGGACGTTGTATGATAAAAACCGAACAAGTCAAATTTAAGAAGTAAGATTTATCGCTTAAATGATAGAACTAAGGGCTTATGTAAATGTAGAATTTATTGTTAAAATGGGACTACGGTAGTGTAAAGAGAAACAGGACCTCGTTTAGATGTTACATGTTTAATTTGAAGCGAATAGGAATAGGCATGATCGAGCGGGACTCGAAATGGGTCAAATAAGCTGCAAACCCGAAAACAGCTAGCAGCTGGCCGTAAGCTACGGTAGTTGGCCGAGCTTACGAAATGAGTTATATTTTGGCAAAAGGTGGCTGCCGTAAGCTACGGCAGGTAGGCCGTAGCTTATGGCAGGTTTTGCCAATTCCATGATCATTGTTGTTTCTTGCATCTGATTGATCATGTTTCATCCCGGTATTCTGTAAGATGTTTTTAAAGCTCTTAAGTGATGTTAGACTTGTAAAAGTTAAGTACATGTGAAAGTATGAGCCTTGAAATATACATAACGATCGTGGTTTCGTATGTGGATGCCATATAACCAATTATGTAATTGTATGATCAAAACTCGGATTGAGAAATGTGCTATAATCATGAAATGATTAACTTACTTACATGTGTGATTATTGATCAATAGCGAGTGTACGATTTAAGTACAATAATTGAATGTGAACAAGTGAACGTGACAGGCATGTATGTATTTAGGTTAGAGTCGTAGTTAGTACATGTCATGCATATTTCTATTGTGAGACGTTTGTATGCAATAGGTATGTATGTATATGGATACATACGAGTGAAAACACGGGTTGTTAACATATTGAATGTAGATTAATGGTATGTGCTTTTGCGGAGATGTAGGTCTTCAATACGTTGAGATTATGTCTTGCTAACCGATTTGCTATTGAGAATGAAACGGGAATGCAGGTATGTATGTGTTTGGCTTTCGAAGGTGGAGGTCCGTTGTAAAGAACAGATTTAGAAGGATATAATTATGGAGTAGTAAACATAGTTACTATGTAGTCATTGATTATTTATATATTCATTTAAATATGTAAGTTGTCACCCTTTACTAATGTGTTGGTTATGTATTTGGTGACCGCAGATTAGTCAGATCATCATTATCTCATGGGAGATATATGGACGAAGATCGAGTTGAAGATCATGGATTGTACGGAGAAGTGGTGATGTGGTTGTAATCATATGTTAACGTAATTGTTGGGCTTGGAGCTTAAAGGTTTATTCATTTATATTATAATTTTGGGCTTTTTGGTTAGTTTGGGCTTCCTAGTGCCAAGTGGGCCTAGGGTTGTATATTTGGGCTTTGTCATGTCTATAAATAAGGGGTTAGGGCACTTGTTAGGGGTTAGAGAGTTGATTACAAAAACTTGTATCTGACATCCTCTGGTGTATGTAAGTTATTATATTCAAGTTATTCAAGTTGTTCTTCATCCTGATCATTATTTCCGCAATTGATTAGGATAGTGATACCTGTTTGATCCGTTACACGGGACTTACAATTGGTATCAGAGCCTGTTGTTCTAATACAGGCTCCGGGTATTGCTGTTTGAAGAAGTTTTTGAAGTTTATTGTTGCTGTTTGGGTCGATTTCTGACATTCCGAACCACTGTTCATCGACGAGGGTTACTGTTCCGAAGAACTCGAAGTAGCTCTGCAGATTTCGGATTTGGCACTGTTCCAGATCCCGAAGAACACGAAGAAGGTCTTCATAATTCGGATTATGATACTGTCCGGATTTCAAGAACACGAAGGAGATCGTATATTCCGGATTGATCCCTGACTGTTGCTTTATTCCAGATTGCGATCCGAGTTATTGTTGCTGTTTTGAATTCCTTGAATTCCGGAATTCCGTTACATAAAAGGCGGAGACACTGTTACGGATTGGCCACTGTCCCAGATTTATAGGAGATAAGTCAATCATTTCGGATTCTTCATTCCAGATTCTTGATTTCGGATTTCATTTCAGAGGTGATTAATCCGTATCTGCATTTCGGACCTTATTCCGGATCTGCATTTCGGACTTTATTCCAGATCTGCTTTGGACTTATTCAATCTGCTTTTCGGACTTTATTCCAGATCTGCTTTTTGGATTTCTATTTCGGATTTCTTATCGGATTTGTCATTTCGGGTCTTCAAATCGGATTCTTAAATCCGGATTCTTCATTCTGGATTTCTAATTCCGGATTGCTTATTTCGGATATTTCATCCAGTTTGACCATCGTTGACTTCCGGATTGCTAAACCTTCCGAGTTGACCATATTGTCTGCAAATTGACTGTTTCGGATTGGGCACTGTTCATTAGAATCACTTAAATTAATTAAACTTTAAATCAAATTTGGTAAATTTTAATTAATTTAATGGCTGGATTCATGACCGCACAGGACCTGACCAATGCCAAACTGGCAGCCCTGCAATCGCAAACTTTAGCCCTCCACCAAGAGCTGGATCAGGTGATTGGTACTTCCACAAAGTGTCGCGTTTGTTATACGGTGATGAATATTATGAGTGGAAGTTCCGCTTCGAACAATATTGCAAGGTAAAGGAGCCCGACGTGTGGAGATGCATCATGAATGGTCCAAGACCATAGTGTATAGCACAGGCCAAGATTCCGAAACAAAAATTCCCAAGCCTATGCACTTATGGACTCCAGAGGACGTCAAAATCATAGAGGAAGATGAGAAGGCTTCTGCAACACTAAGCATGGCTCTTGGACCGATATCTCTATCGCGGTCAGGAATGTAAAAATGCTAAAGAGGTTTGGAGTGAGTTGCAAAATCTCTACGAAGGGAAAGCTGACATGAAAGCAAGTAGGGTGAACCAGCTTAATCAGCAATTCAGCTCGTTCAATCACATATATGGGGAAACCATCGAGAATCAGATTCGCCGCTATGTCAAACTGGTTTCCCAGATGATTTCAGTGAGATAACCCTCACCAACAGCGCCATGAACCGACAGTTGTTGAATTCACTGCCCAAAAGTTGGGATGCAGACGTGGGCATGATCAAAAAAGACAAAGAACCTGAACGACGTCACTCTCACTGAGATGATAGCTACTATCAAATCATGTGAAATTGATAACAAATAAAGGGAGATCAATCATAGAGTAGTCTGATGGCCGCAGGGATGACAGGTCAGAACGCAGCGTTAATGTCACATAATCTCGTCTATAGTCCTCTGCAAGGAACTGCACAAGCACCAGGTGGATCAAATGTGGTTTACAGTCCTGTTGTCACGCCTCAAAACACTCAGTATGTGTATGGGTATCAATCTCCAAATCCTACGACAGTCTCAACGGCTCAAGTCCATACACAGTTTCATGCTCAGTGTCCTAATGTGGTTTTCAGTCCTGCACCTCCTCAAACGTGTAACAAGGCGTTATTCCTCAAACGGGCGCACCTGTCCCTGGCTCTGCATAACCCGCTCCCAACTCTGCGTTTCTCACTAAGGAGAACGAAGAGAAGCTAGGATTGCTGCATCTATGATCAAGAGCTTGAACGCCTTTCTGGCAGGCGATTTGACCCCTCCATCTATTCTGCCAACAGAAGTTGATCAAATCATGGAGGAAGACCTGGATGAGATCGAGTCTCCTGGAACTTAGCAATGGCTGCTTTTCGGGTCAACAAATTTCAGAAAAAATATGGGAAGGCAACCTTTGTCCAACCTGAAGACTGGTCTCACAAAGGACAAACTCAGATGCTACAGATGTCATGAACCAGGCCATTTCGCTAGGGAATGCAAGAAGCCACCATCAGGGTATGTATCATCCAGGGTCGCTGATATACTGAGTAGTGACAGACAGTTAGTTCCTGTCTCTCCTTCCAAGTCAACTACGAGTCCATCTGGCAGCTCAGGGGGAAGTCCACAGCACTTGTGGCTCAACAACATGAGGGCTTCAACTGGGCAGATGTTGCAGCTCAAATGGAAACCTTGAACCTATCCAAGAACAACAACCACTGCATGATGGCGCATACAACTGAGACACCCGATCTTTTGGAAATGGTAAATCGAATACTTTGTTCTGATAGTTGTCGTTTTAAATTATCCCAAATGCGTGCCCGCAATTCAACTCTTGTGGCTGAATATCAACAAGCTGCGTCACAGAAAATCGCCCTTAAACATAAGAACAAGCTTCTTATGGAGAAGGTCGAAGCGTAGAAACAATTTGTGGCTCAGCTAAAGCTAGACTAGAACCAACAGCAATGTTGGGTCTACGACTATAAGCTAAAATTAGCTAAAAAGGACATAGAACTTCAAGCAGCCTTAGCCAAGTGAATTCCTTGACAGGGAAGCTTCATGAAAATGAAATAAATATTAAGAAATTTGAAACTTCCAGTAAATTAGTTAAGGACTTATGTGACCTCCAGCTTAATTATCAAAAGAATTTCACTAAGGGTCTTGGGTACAATATGGCACCTCCACCATATAATCATAACTACACTAGAATGCCTGAAACTGAGGAAGAAACCGAATATGCTGAAAAAATGATGTATGGTAAACCTTCAGATTATTTATCTAAATCATGGACGCCCTATTATCCTAAGTTCTCCAAACCCACTGAACTCAAGAAGGATGATGTGATTGTGGCTTCTACATCACCTCCTAGTGAAACCAATAATCATCCATCTGAGAGTACGGTGGAATTGGAGACAGAAGTGCCTGAGGCAGAACCCTCCACATCCTCTACAAAACTTAATGAAAAGGAATCTTCTGATGCTCAAACTAAATGTGTGAACGATGCTAATGTGTCTAATTCATGTGCAGAAGAAATTTTAGTTGAGGACATCACACAGGATGATGAGGAAGAATGTCTGAATATACATTAAGACAATTCAGCTGATGATTATGCTTTTTATGAACCTGCCTTTGACATTTTAAATCACTTTCTTGCTGAACAATTTACATGCTCAAACAGTGTTGGTTGTGTTGAACATTTAGACAGTTTAAATTCTGATACTGATGGTTTGAATGATGATAATGCTGTAACAATTTGTGTGATGAGAAAATGAATATAGCTGCAGGATCTACATCAACAGATGACTCAGCCTCGTCAGCTTCAGCTGAGGATACTGTATGTTCATCTTCAGCTGAGGATACCGAAGGTTCGTCTTCAGCAGAGGATATGGAAATGTTCACCTTCAGAGGCCGCATCTTTTGATGCATCTCATAGGAATGACAGTGTTAACGATGACCAACCAACGTTTCTGTCAATGTTAATGGTGACATTATTCTAGAAGATTTGGGCGACCCAATACAAGGGACAAATTCAGAAATGAAAGCAGATGAACACAAATCTAAAATTGATTCAACTGCAACCGTTAAATCTGATAGTGAATCAGAATCTAAAATTTCTCTAAGTTGCGAGGTTCCATCATCATCTGCTAAAATTTCTGAACATGATCTTCCTGTAGAGTTACTCGTGTCCTCTACAAAATCTGTCTCAAAATGTGATTTGAAGAATAAGCCTAAAAAGAAAAGAACACGTAGATCTAAAAAGAAGAAAACCAAAGAAGCGTCTTCAAACAATGCAAAGGCAACCGCTGAGTCCTCTTATCAAACTGAGGAATTAACTCAGCAGTCGCCCGTTTCATCTGTTTTGAAACAATCTTCATGTTCAAATCCTGTAATTCAAATCACAAATCTAACAAGTGTGCTGATGGTTGTGCGCAGGACACCGCCAAGCCAAAGACCGTGCAAACCGTCAGTAAACGCCAGCAAGAAATTGACCGACAAATTGCCCAGAATATCCCAAGTTGAACGGACTGTTTTCTTCCAGAAGAGGCAGACCTGTTTCAACTGTGGATCTCCCGGGCACATTGCTCGAAACTGTCAAAGGACCTTTACCTATTTCCATACCTTGTACTCTAGACATCAGAAGGCTATGCCTAATCGCCAACATAAGGCTCGATTTGTGGCTAAGTCTTCTGATCAAGATTGGAACTTGGCCCAGAAAGAAAATGTTAACCCCTTGTGACCTTCGGTTTCCAAGATCCTTCTAGCACTCCTAGGAATGTGCAGAGGTCTGATTCAGTGACTTGGAGGCCTAAGTCAGTGGCCAAGAATCAGTCTACTACCCTTGTCTAGTAAATCAAAAGTATCATCAACCTCATCCTCAACTAATTTGATCTTTCGTGACGTTACTTATGTTGATGCAAAAGGAAAACCCAGATCTTCTATGGCCTGGGTTCCCGTTTCTAACTAAACCTGTTGAAATGTGCAGGAATAGCTCTGGCGCGCTCTTGTTCGATTATGGTATATTGATAGCGGCTGTTCCAGGCACATGACAGGAGACATCTCGCAGTTGAATGACATTCAGTTTTTCGATGGCGGGTTTGTTTCCTTCTCAGGTGGAGAAACCAGGAAAATCACAATGCGAGGAACTATTTGCAATGGAGTCCTGAGTTTTAAAAATGTCAACTATGTACCAGAATTGAAGCACAGTCTGTTGAGTGTGTCCTAACTCTGCGACAATCATCTGGATGTTCTCTTCACAAAGAAAGGATGCTATGTGCTCAAACCAGGCTTAATCATTCCAGATGATTGGATTCTTCTGAAAGCTGCAAGAAAAGGAAACGCCTACGTCATTGATATGAACCAGGCTCCTTCTGACAAGCTCACATGCCTTTTTCTTTCGACAGCCGAACATGACGCCATTCTATGGCATTGCAGACTGGGTCACATTAACATGAAGAATTTAAATCGTCTCGCTAAAGGTGGTTTGGTCAGAGATCTACCAGATCGTGACTTCATGTAGATCAAAAATGTGAATCATGTGCTCGTGGGAAGCAACACCGTCAGCCGCATAAAACCAAAGCTATACCCTCCACTTCTCAGGTCTTAGAACTGCTCCACATGGATCTCTTCGGTCCAGCAGACATTCGCAGCATTGGAGGAAGGCTTACTGTCTGGTTATTATTGATGACTACTCTCGATTCACCTGGGTTTTCTTTCTTACACATAAAAGTGAAACCGCAGAGATAATGAAACAATTTGTCACGCTTATGGAAAACCAGACAGATTCGAAGGTAAAGGCTATTCGGTGTGACAATGGGACAGAGTTTAAAAATCTTACCTTAAACTCTTTCTGCTCCTCCAAGGGAATTGACAGACAGTTCAGTGCAGCCAGAACCCCACAGCAAAACGGGGTTGCCGAGCGTAAAAATCGCACACTCATCGAGGCGGCTCGAACTATGCTTGTTGAATCCGAGCTACCTCTCATCTTCTAGGCTGAAGCAATCAACACTGCATGCTACATTCAGAATCATGCCCTGATCAACAAACGCCACATGAAACTCCATACGAAGTAGTTGAAGGTCGCAAACCTTCGGTCAAGCATTTCCGCAAATTTGGATGTCCTTGTGTACTCCTGCTCATGGATGCTAAGGAAAGTTCGAAGCATGCGTAGATCCTTGTATTTTCGTTGGTTATTCAAAAATACGACATATCGCGTTTATAACAAGATCAAGAAGATGGTGGTTGAAACCTACAATGTGGGTTGGATGGAGGAAAATCCCAAGGACAAACGCATTGGTCCTGATTGGTTGTATGACTACTCTACCTTATTTAATCATCTTGATGTGTCTTCTAATATGTCTACAGGAGATAGTTCAACATCTCCCTCCAACGGTGCCCATTCCTTTAGACGATGACGCTGACGCTGCCGCACTAAATGACACACTAAAGCAGCTAAGTGTAGATACTCCTGGATTCAATGATATTGTCTCACCATCCTCCACAACTTCACCATCTCAAGCCCATCTATCTCTTCGCCTGTTCAGCCTAATCTTACTGAGGATATGGTTTCTCCTCCAGAGCCACCCACGGCAGATAAAGGACTTCCTCCTGATGTTTTGGGCTCTTCCTTGTTTCCCGAGCCAACTCCCCTCGATTGTGCGGTGGATTCTTCACCACACACCTCTACAGGTGCCTTGGTTGAGGGGGAGGCATCTGGAGTTGCTTCAGCTAGTGTCACCAATTCCCAACTGATGTTTTGGTTCCTGCTACACCAATACCACAACGTTTACAGCGTGATCATCCCATTGAGAATATCATTGGTCCTGTAAACGCCGCTGTTCGCACACGTAGTCAATCTGGGATATCAATACATGTCTTTATTCTTGCTTTATTTCCCAAATTGAACCTAAAAGTATTGATGTTGCCTTGCAGGAACCAGGCTGGGTGGATGCCATGCACGAAGAACTCAATCAATTTGAAAAACTTGGCGTTTGGCAACTGGTGAAACTACCTCAGGGAAAGCGCGCTCTTGGAACTCGCTGGGTCTTTCGCAACAAGCAGGATGACACTAGAGTTATTGTTCGAAATAAAGCTAGATTGGTTGTCCAAGGGTTTCGACAGATTGAAGGACTGGATTATGATGAGGTTTATGCACCTGTCGCACGTTTGGAAGCTATACGTATCTTCTTGGCATACACGTCTTATATGCACTATACTGTCTATCAAATGGATATCAAGACTGCGTTTCTATACGGCAAGGTAAAAGAGGAAATATACGTGGCACAACCACGGCTTTACTGATCCTGAGAAGCCAGATTATGCCTATAAATTAGACAAAGCGTTGTACGGGTTGCATCAAGCACCTCACGCATGGTACGCTACTCTTACGGAGCATCTGCTTGCTCATGACTACACACGTGGAACTATTGACCAAACTTTGTTTCTCAAACGCGTTGATAAGGACATTATTCTTGTCCAAATCTACGTTGATGATATTATTTTTGGTTCCACCAATGATGGTTTGTGCCGCGAGTTCGAAGAAATCATGAAAATATTTTTTGAGATGAGCTCATTGGGAGAGATGACCATGTTTTTAGGACTTCAAGTTCGTCAGAGCCCACAGGGTATACTCATTCATCAAGGAAAATATGTACACGACGTTCTTGCCAAGTTCAAGCTTACAGATTCCAAGCCAATGGCTTCACCTATTGTAGAACGGCCTCTGTTAAATGAAGATGCTGAAGGAACGCCTGTTAATCCTACCATGTATCGCTCTATGATTGGATCCCTCATGTATCTCACTGCTAGTCGGCCGGATATCATGTTTGCCGTTTGCCAGTGTGCTCGTTATCAGGCTACTTCTAAACTTTCTCATTTACATGCTGTTAAACGAATTTTTAGGTACCTCAAAGGGGCTCCATCTTTGGGCCTCTGGTATCCTAAAAATTCTGAATTTGAACTGTTTGCTTTCTTTGACAGTAATCTAGGAGGTATAGATAGGGACATGCGCTCAACGTCGGCTGGTTGCCAATTTCTGGGGATCGCCTCATTTTGTGGCAATGCAAGAAGCAACAGACGGTTTCGCTTTTCACTGTAGAGGCAGAATATGTCACAACATCTGCTTGCTGCTCCCAGGTTTTATGGATGCAACATCAGCTTGCGGATTACGGTTTGACTTATCTAAACACCACGATTTATTATGATAATGATGCCGCAATCCAATAGTTAAAAACCCTGTTTTCCACTCCAAAACCAAGCACATTAATATTAAAGTTCATTTTATACACGATTGCTACGAAAAGGGTCCGTAAAACTTGAGCAAATCCATACTGATGCAAATGTGGCGGATTTGTTTACAAAACCTGTTAGCAACGCACGTTTTCAAGTGCTTGTGGATCTTCTCAAAATGATTCGGTTTTCTTCATAGGCATCTACTATCTTAGTGTTTATTTACTGCTTTTCATTTCTTTTCGTTGCTTCATAAATTTGTTCATATCTCTATGCACAAATTTAGGGGGAGAAAAAGTTCAAAATCCTAATAAAAAATTTAAATTTTTTCAATGATAGGGAAATAAAATGAATATTCGTGATAAAATGTTTGACTAACACATGTAAGTTATAGAAGCGGAAAATATTTGGATCGAAATGATGTGTTGGTAGGTCTAAAACTCAATCGGATGGGAAAAGTCAAATGATATAAACATAACGAACTTTGTACTCAGTAGGTCACTTACTATAGGCATATGATTTTTTGGTCTTAAATCTTGCGTTGATAGATAGCAAACATCTGAGGTTTCGGGTCTTTATGCTGCTGAGTCATCCGGGGATATCTTGACTGCCCTTCTGTTGCATCCAGATTATATGCAGACCTAGGCACAGTCAGGATATCTTTATAAAAGAGCCAAAATGGAAAGGCCAAAACCTAAAAGAACAAAAGTTTCTTTTTAGGTTCTTACGTACCTCTTAAGGTATTTGCGTAACCCTCGTCGGTCACTATTGGTCTCTCTGCTGTACAGAAGTACTGACCTGTTCACCAATAGCCTGACGTTGTACAACAAAGGATGACCTCGGTATACTCACCTGCTACGATGAACCGTTGTGCTTGCCTTGATCGCGAGGGTATGTCATGGTATGGGACACACGAGTATCTTAGTATAAAATTACCTTAAGCATAGCATAAAGTCTAATCTACAAGGGTTGAGTTTTGGATTTAAGTGGACAAGTATACTGACAGTCGCTTAGACCAACCGAAACCTGCTCATATCAAAAAATGTTCTTTGTTCAACGTTTGAAACGATTTGATCCCTTAGCAATGCTGTGTTAATTATTTATGTATGTTTTAATAAGTTCTCCTCGTGATGGTTGGATGCTTGGTTAGTTTACTTGATGAATTTTGGTGGGATGATTTTCTATCAAGAGATGTTGGACTGGCCCAGTGTGCTTTGGGATTTGAGCCAGCCTGATGAAATTGGTTTTAAGTCAAAAAAATCAAAATTAAGGTTACTGTTCCGAATTGGGCTCAATTGGGCCAAGGAGTACTGTTCCGGATTGGACCTGTCCGGAATGACCCATTTAAGTCATTTTGAACAGGCCCAATGTGTTACTGTTCCAGATTGGACCTGTCACAAGCCCAATCCTGACTCAAATATCAGGCCCAAGCCCATTTCGGAAAAAATATATTGTCATCTTTGTTCTCATTTCGGATTATTCAAAATCCGAGTTACTGTTTGTTCTTTCTGATTCTCTCTCGAACTGAATATTTCAGACTGCCCATTTCGGATAAGGTGCATGTGCATTCCGGATTGATCTTCAAAGAATTAGCATTTCGGATTGATCATAGTGCTCATTTCGGATTAATCTTCACCCGGGATGCATGTCTATCCGAGATGCATAATCGGACTGATAAGAGTATTTCGGATTGATTTTAGTTTGAACCCTTAACTAAGTTTGGACTTTTGAATTGTTGAACCCCTTAACTAAGTTTGGACCTTTTGAATTGTTGAACCCCTTAACCAGTTTGAACTGGCTTTAATTTGAACCTTGACCTCTGTTGACCTGTCCAGTTAGAGTTGACTCTGTTAACTCAGTTAACTCAGTTAAATCAGTTTACCCAGTTTGCTTATGTTAGTTGGTTTCTAACTCGGTTTATTTTTGACAGACATGGTGGAAGTAGCTTTCAATGCCGTGATTCTGATTGAAGAACAATTTCACAATCAGGCTGAATATCTTTTAGATCCACCGGCTGAGTATTTTCAGGAGTTTCAGGCAATGATTGTGGGGCTTAACAGTTGTCGGATTGCCTACGCTCTTCGTGTAAATCCCGTGATGTACGAGATTTGGTTCATTCGCTTTGGAAGAGAGCGCGGATACAGCCAAGAGGTGAAGATGGCAGACCGTTCATTCGATCACATATTCAGGGGAAGGAGATTGTAGTTAATGAGACTTGTGTGAGGGAGTGCTGCAGCTAACAGATACTTACGGTGATCCAACCACGTATGTCAAATAAAAGGTGTTGCCGGTACTAATAGAGATAGGGTAAGAAGGTTCTTATCCGCCATTGCTAAAGAAGATGTTTCCGGCATACAGGAGACTACTTATACACATGCTTATGCAATGTGTGTCGGAGAACAAAGGTGGACTGGATCAGTCTAATCAGGCACAGACTTCTGTGATCGTTTCATTGGTTATGGACTGGAAATATAACTACTCTGGTTATATTTTTGAAAACATGAGGAAGATATTAGAGCAGTCCAAGAAACGGATGTTTCTGTTGTATCCACGGTTTATCCAACTGATTCTTGATGCTCGTTACCCCGACTTGGCTAAGGATGCTACAGACTCGAATTTACTGAATATGAAGCCAATGGGGCCTACCATTTTTGCAACTATGAAGAAGAACCGTTCTACTTCGAAGACGGTATTTGTAGGTAGGTTCCCTCTGAAGAAGTTTGGCAAGTTTTCTGAAGTTATAGGTCTGCATGCTCCACCACCTCCTCCTCCTCCGGTAAATGCGATTGTAGCCGAGGAACATGATATATCAGCAAAGGAAAAAGATATAGAAGTCGAGGATTTGGTTACAGATGATGAGGAAGATGTTGGACAAGCTTTTCTAGATGATCTGGATGCATTCAATGCTACATTAACTCCTGTTCTACCAGAGTTATCATCTGAGAACCTAGCTGCTCTGATTGCTCAACTGAAGGACATTCAAGAGAAACAAGGTGATCCCCCACTTGACATTCCGTCTGTCGTTGCTACTACTGTTCAGCCTGATGAAGAGGACGAAGACAAAGAAGATGAAGTTCCATTGATCAAGAGACGCATAACTGAGCCGAGCATTTCAGCGAGTACATCTGAGGCTCCAGTTGCTGTTGCAGTTGCTACTTCTGAGTCGATTACATCTACTACTGTCGAGAGCACTGCTGCTGAGGTTATTGTTACAGAATCGGTGGCTTGTACCTTGATGGTTGACACGCCTATTGCTTCTACACAGCCCACAGTTCCTGTCATTACACAGTCTACAGTTGTATCGATTCCTGCTGCCACAGCGTTACAAATGATGGAATTTGGAGGCAGTTCATCGGGCACATGAGGTTCAGAAGCGGGTGGTAGTGGTGCTGGTCCTTCTGATGATATTGATGATGATTATATACGCAGATATGAGAAGCGGGCGTTTAAGTTTGGAGGCTTAGACAGTGATGATGATGATATTGAGGTGGATGTTGTTGAGTTAAAGAAACGGGTTGTGGTACTGGAACAGGAGGTCATGTTAAAGGATGCGCCGATTGCCTCCCTGCAGAATCGTTTGGATGTTTGAGATCAAACTATCGAACAACTGCAGGGGGATGTGACTATGCTGATGACTATTGTTTTTGAATTAAGGGGCAAGTTAGAGAACAAGTTCGGCAGAGAGTTTAGCGATCCGACCGACGATCCTATGAATGTTGATACCCGTCATCGTGCGGCACAGCAACGTATGGCTGAAGAAACCGAAGAGAAGAGGTTGGCGGCTGAGCAATTAGCAGCCGAACGTCAAGTTGGTATTGATGATTACTTGAATGATCCGTGCAAGAAGTTCACTACTAGTCAGAAACGCATTACAGATCCGAGGAAGAAGCTGGTGGTATTGATGAAGAATGTGAACGTGAATCCTCTGGATGAAAACTTCCAGCTGAAAGATCCTACAAATCAATCAGATAGATACGTAATGGAGTTGGGGTCGAGCTATTACAGTAAGGTGGCAACAAGTCTAAAGTGCTGAGTTGGATGTATAACTATATCAAGAACATGTGGATCATCGTACGCCAAGATGGAACGAGAGAATATTATTCGAAGGAGTCGCAGTTTGAATCTTGGACTAAGGTCTCTGTTAAGAGCCCCATATACTGACGACAATACGACAGAGCGTGGACCAGGTTGAGGTTCTTTAAAAAGCTTGAACGGGAGGTTAGGACGGGGTTTAAGAGTATAAAGACCGCCGAACCGTATCTGAGAGCAGCCAAAGGAGTTCGTGATGCACACACAGGCAAACGGTTTAAATCTGTGATGTGGCCTCCTACGGATAAAGAGTTGGTGATTCCAGTTGCTCCTACCTTTCCAAGAGGAATTTTGAAGAACTTTAACTTTTGGTTATACGATCCAAAGGTCGGAAGTGTTGCGATAGTGACGAAAGAGAAGGCTTTCACGGTGAATGATGTTGTGGATTTGGTCAGCTTCCATGATGAAGATTTACAAGTTTTAGCTTCTCATCAAATACGTACTGCTGAACTATATGAGGTGTGTGCCAAAGATTGGACAGCTGCAGTTGCAGGAATTATTGTTGGACGTTTGGGAGTGGATGCGGCGCCGAAGTATAACTGAAGAAACCTAGGGGGAGATTGTTGGGCTTGGAGCTTAAAGGTTTATTCATTTATATTGTATTTTGGGCTTTTGGGTTAGTTTGGGCTTCCTAGTGCCAAGTGGGCCTAGGGTTGTATATTTGGGCTTTGTCATGTCTATAAATAGAGGGGTTAGGGCACTTGTTAGGGGTTAGAGAGTTGATTACAAAAACTTGTATCTGACATCCTCTGGTGTATGCAAGTTTTATATTCAAGTTGTTCTTCATCCTGATCATTATTTCCGCAATCGATTAGGATAGCGATACCTGTTTGATCCGTTACACGGGACTTACAGTAGTTATCTCAATCTAGAATGAAAAATGTGCTTACGTTAAAGAAAGTTGAATTAAATGGTTTGAAGTACGTTAGAACAACTATAAAGGAAGAATTTTATAGTTCATATTTCCGCTACGTCGTTTGGGTCAAAATGCGTTTTAGGGTCTTACAGTAATTGTACTCTATAAATTTACTAAAAGTTGGTTCGGTTATCGCGGGTATCGAAACCTTGTTAACCATAACTAATCCATGAATATCGATTTTCATAAAATCATTAAAATGACCCACTTGTTTTTCATATGGTTCGGTTATATTGATTTGGTTTCATCGTTTAGTTTGGTTATGGGTTGGTTAATACAGTATTCTGCAAACCCATAATTTAGCTTTTGGCTTTGGCTTTAGGTGCACTTTGTCTTTTTTTTTTTGAAATTTCGGAGTTTTTTTTCTTTTAAAATTTAAAGCCATTTCCTTAGTCATTTGATTGGGAATAACACCAAAGTTGACCGCTTCTTTAGAAAGTGTTTTCAAACATGTTGGGTATAACTTTGGTATGATACTTAGTGTCAGATAAGGATACGAATAGGTTGGGTATGGAGTGGTTTTTGTATTTAGTTTAATATCACTTTTAAAACTGTGTTGTTGATATGTGTAAAATCTAACATGTTTTTTATATCAATCGGGGTGCGTTTTGATACTTTTCTTGTATGAATTTATAAGTAAATCATTTATTTGTTTAATTTTGATTTTCAAGTGCAAAAATCCATAAAACAATAAAAGAAGCAAAGTCTTGCCGAATCTCAAGAGTTTTGCAAGAATACAGTCAAGTGACATGCCTCCGTCCTAAATTCCTCAAGAAAAAGCTAACACACATGGGGTTGTGCCTAATTAAGCACGCCCTCGTGTCACATCCTTCAAGTGAAGACAAAAAGTACAATGAATCCCACAAAGTTGACGTGGGTTGTCCTCCACTCACACGCCCCATGCCCATTGTACAAACTCTATCACAAAAGACAAAAGATACAAACTGTCCGTGTCTCAAGAAACACCGGGTCGTGCCCATTCCCCTGATCATCCTATAAATGGAAAGTCAAGCTTGCCATTTTTCACTATCCCTTGACACATATTGTCTCTCACTCTCCACAACTATCCACCATACCACTTTCCATTTTGTATTTGAGTTCTGATTTGTCTTATCCAAAATTGTAAGAACTTATGTTTATAAAAGTTCAATCTTGTTGTTTAACATGTTTGTTCATACAAGTTTGAACATCATTATGGTCATTATTGGCTACAGTTCTTGCATCACTTCGTGAAGATGAATCTTTAGTGGGTTTTTGATTTCTTAGTTTTGAACTTTTCATTTAGTGTGCGTTAATGACTTTAAGTAATCTTTTATTATATTGGAAGTGAGCTTTAATCCTATCATTACTTTATGTTTGTTGATTCAAGCATTCGTTTCTTTACGTCTTTATAAAAACACGTTAACTACTTGGAAATGGGTAGAAGTGTGGTTTAGATTAAGTTCTTGCCTTGCACGTAGAGGTGGTATATACTCGATACGCAAGAACTTGGTTTGATATATTTCTACTACTCTTCAGGAGATAACACCAAATCAAGAGGGCCATAGTAGTTAATGGGTCAAACCCCTTATGAACAAATCTTATTTAATACTTTTTCTGACTTTGCGGGGTGGCCACCATGCTGCTTTTGACCAATATTGTCGAGAGTAACATTTTCCCCAGAAAATGAAACCTACTACATTTTGGCATTAATCACACACAAATTCATTTTCTTCATTAAATGACTTTAGGTGGGTTCTTTCGCAGAGTACTTAGGGGTATACACCAAAGATACGTATTTCTTTTCGTATAGTGATCTGTTGAAAAGTTATTAATTGATGAAGTTAGAATAGTCATTAATGGGAGGGAAGTCGAATCCAAGTAATTATTTTTATTATTGATTTCATTTATCTTTTAATTGTTTTCTTTTTATTTTAAAACCTTTTCAACAAAAGTTACCTTTTGGTTTGACTAGACATTAACAACATTCTAGTATTAAAAGCCCTTGTGTCCATGTACGATATCAGTATCTTACCTTCGCTATACTATGTTAATGGTGAGTGTAGTTGCCTTAACGTGTTGTAGAAGTGATTGTATTTTATTGTGTTTATAAATTTAAAGCTTGATATAGTGTTAAAAACCGGCTTAAAATATCTAATAATTCTATACACGTCAGCCGCTTACCCGTGTGTACTCGTTATTCATTACCCATCGGATTTGTGGATATTCGTATACTCGTTTTAAGGACTATGTGGTAATTAGAAGCTTACCATTGGGATGCCCATTATCGGACACTCAATCTTAAACTCATCTAAAAAACTGACTTGAAATATCAAACACTACATTTCTAACATTTCGCAATAATAACAATGTTAAGTTTGTAGCAAATTCAATACATTATTTACTATACATTTTAAGATTATATAGTATGGGAAAAGATCAAATAGAAAGTTTAATTTGGGTAGGAAGTGTAGGAAGCAATAATAAGAGGACATGTGGCAAATGACAAAAAACATTAGCAGGGGTATTTTAGTCAATCTTCTTCATCTATTCTATTTTCTTTCTCTGTATTTTCAAAACCCACCATCTTCAACCTTTCTTTCACTTCCTCTCTCTAGAATTACTACATCATAGTGCAATTTTCTTCATCAATGAATGGTTTAAATACTAAATCAACATGTTCTTCAATTTCTTTGAAGAATCCCAGTTTATTTTATACAATTTCTCATTTTTTTCAATTTAACATAATGCGATAAACATGAGAAATCGATTGAAACAATTACTTCTCTTGTTAAATTTCTTAAACATTTTACAGGCAAAGTGAAGATATCTATGATTCTTACATTCTCTTGATGTATTCTTGCGTTTGGGCAACATTATTGGTTCTAATTTATTATGACATTAGTGGTAAAAAGGTGCACACCATGTGTTTGACAAAATGTCTCAAAGAAAATAACAAAACAATTTTCAGTTTAAACTTTCATTTAGAATTGTGTTTATAAAAGAATGAAAAAACATATTTTTGTGTGTTTTTTGTCCATTGCGTTTTACAAAGAATAAAAAAACAATGTTTTTTTAATTGCGTTTTACAAAAGAATGAAAAACAACGTTTTTTTCCATTGCGTTTTCAAAAGAATGACACCTTTTTTGTATGTTTTTTGTCCATTGCATTTTATAAAATAATGAAAAAACAAAATTTTGTTAATCCATTGTGTTTTACAAAAGAATGAAAAAACACATTTTTGTGTGTTTTTTGTCCATTGCGTTTTAGAAAAAACACTTTCTTTTTCTGTTTTTAGTCAATTGCGTTTTAGAATAAACACTTTCTTTTGTGTTTTTACTTCATTGTGTTTAAAGAAAAATCATTTTTTTGTGTTTCTTTTCCATTACGTTTTACGCATCTGAATTATCAAAAACTTTTTTTTTTCAAAATTAGTGTGCTCATTTTAAGATAAAAAACACTTGTTTTTATGGTGCAATTTTTATAAAAAATAATGTGGTATGAAAAAGTTATTAACGTTTTAGAAACGAGGGGGAATTGGAGAAGAGATAAACTATTGACTTGGATGGACTAGAATACCCTTAAAAATCGCACGCGCCTCGTTGTTTTTGTTCAATTATATCTATTTAATTCAAACCCTTGATTAATCAATTGATGGTCAAAATTACGTCATATCTTTCCTACCCAAACAAACTTCCTAATATATCTTGACCCCATATAGTATATTAATATATCAAGCATTCGGTAGACCGGGTATCACATTATACCCTAACCATCTAACATTAGCGAATATTATAAAAACTAATAACATACCTGATTTGGCCTCAACCCAAATGCCTATCCCAAATGTTTTGGGTTTACACTTCATGTCCGGTTTACTGATTGATTATTTGGTTATTTGACACTAGGGATGTCAATATCGTTATCAACCAAATCTTTGTAAGAATTTTAATATAAAATTTTGGTTTTGTTTATATAAGATATTCCGTGGGCTATATAAAGCATAGCCATTTTAAGTGCTTTAAAGTTTAACTTAAACACACCTCATTTTTCATTATCTTGTGTACCAAAAGTTGCTGAGGTTTATGACGATTTGAGATATCACAATTTGACTTTTTTGATTAGATGTATCTGTCCTCAAAATCTGGAATGAAAAATCGACCATCGGTCATATCCATCTATCCTCGAGATCTAAAACTTATGTCTTCCTAGGTTGATCTATAGTTCAACCGTGGTATAGATCATCAAGCTTAAGATATCATTTATTATTAAAGATATCATTTATTATTATTGTTATTGTTAGTGTTAATGTTAATGTTATTGTTATTGTAATTATTGTTATTATTATTATTATTATTATTGTTGTTGTATTTGTTGTTGTTGTTGTGGTTGTTGTTTGTAGGATATCAACATGTGAATCATTTATATTTAACATTTGTATCAGATGTTTATCTTTTTATCGTCATCAAAATAAGTAATGCATTTCACTGAGTAAGCATGTATGTACTAACGCATGTCAAAGCTAATAATGACAATTATAATAAAGCATAAGTGTTGGACCACGTAAGAGCATGGCATTTTACAATATGCATATTAGATACGAGAAAGCTACAAATTTTCCACTCTCAAGATCCATTTATGACATCGATTTGTTGATCCATCAAGTGATCCTGAAAACCAATCATGTTGAATATTTGTTATCCAACAAAATATTAATGAATTTGGTTGCGACTCTTTAGCTAGCTTTCATCCCATTGAAAATCAATTGAGCAGTTCACAATAGTCATAATTCAATAATGATCCCACGATCATGATCAAATATGGACGTTTAAAATAAGTTATTGAATGATTTAAACATGTTAATATATACAACACATGGAATAAAATAGTGTTACTACATATTCCAAATAGCCAAAGGGTTTTATTAATCCCCAATTTCCATCTCATGTTTGTAAATTATACAAGGCTTTATGATTTACAACAAGCTTCTAGGGCTTGGATCCTGTGTCTTCTTAACAATGGTTTTTTATGCAATAGAGTTGACCCATCTTTGTTGATCTACAAACTAAAATTATGTATTATGTATTTGCTTGTATATGTTGATGATCTTATTCTCATGTCTCAATAAGGAATTTGCCATCAAAGATTTTGGAAAACTCAACTACTTTCTGGGATTGGAGATTACCTACACTTAAAATGGTATTTTCTTGAATTAGTCAAAATATGCTTTAGACATTCTGACGCGTGTAAAGATGTTGGATGCCAAACCTGCTCCAAAATCTTTGAGCACCAATGTTTCTTTTGTCTCCATAGGTACAATATTTCTAGATGCTACCTTTTACAGATCCATTGCAAGTGCTCTTGAGTATTTAACGATCACAAGACCTGATATTGCCTACGCTGTCAATCAAGCAGTTAGTTTTTACATGCTCCAACTACTGATAATATTCAAGAAGTCAAAGGATTTTACGCTATCTCAAGGGCACTCTTGCCTTTGGATTATATTATAGTCATCCCACTTCCACGTCGCTGCTTGGCTACTCTGATGTTGATTGGGCATGGTGCTTAGAGACTCGTCGCTTTACTTATGGTTATTCTATATTTTTAGGGAGGAATCTAATCTCTTGGAGTGCTAAGAAGCAACCAACGGTTGCCAGGTCTAGTTGTGAATCTGAATACCGTGCTATGGTCAACACTGTTGCCGAAATTGTCTGGATAACTCACTTTTACAAGAGCTTCATGCGCTTCCTCCAGAAAGACCAACTATTCTTCGTGATAATCAAAGTGCTATCTTCCTCAATCAAAATCTTGTTCCTCATAGGCGGGCCAAACACATAGATCTTGATTATTACTTCTTGCGTGAATTAGTCACTGCTGGTAAATTAGTTACTAAATTTGTCCCGACCAAGCTTCAGGTGGCTGACATATTTACAAAGAGTCTTCCGAGTTCTTAGTTCAATATTTTTCGTCACATGCTTCGCATTGATCCTTCACCGTTTCAGCTTGCAGGGGGATGGTAGATAATATATAGTCAACTTTGTATGAGATTAATTTATATTGTACATATGTGATTCTTTTATATTGTACATATTGATGTGATTCTTTAGGTGTCAAAAGTGTAAATATACTGTTTATATATTGAGTCTTGTAATAGGGTTTCAAGCAATGAAAAGATTTTTCAGATTGTTTACATTCTTGAATGTGTTGAAAACACTAATGTAACATATGAGGCTTTCAATTTAGTAACACAAACAAGTGTCTACATGGCTTACTCGCCTCCAAATTACCACAATCACCTACTTTTTGTTCCTCTTAACAGAAATAGAGGACACCTTAGGCTTATACAAGTATAATGAAATCACAACCCCACTTGACATATACAATATACACACATGCTCATGTTGTTACCACACAAAAGGGGGAGTTTTCACCCAACAAATTTAGCACATAAATAAAGGTATACAAATTCTAAATAATACGGTAACAATACCTGTGTGAAGATGTATTTGTCGAAATAATCCCTTTTAAGCCTGCAATTTTGTCAACCAAACAATGCTTTAGAAAATGGGCAAACTATGCCAACAAATTTGTCTAAACTTACCACTTTTTTGTATCATGAAAATTGATTCAGTTTTGTTTTGTTTTTGTTTTGTTTTTTTTTATTTTAGAAACTTTCTAACTTTTTGTGTAGAATGGGGTTGTTCAAAACAATGTTATAACTTAGATAATCAATTAAATAATTTACCTTGTTAGCAATGTTGTTGGCAAGCCAGTCTAGTCCCTCGTCAAGACCTTCCCCAGTGGTGGCAGACACGCTCTGGATATACCTGATACATACAATTAAGTCAATTTTTTTAATATGTCACCATTATCTGTATATATGTTTGCGTGTGTGCCCATGTGGTGAAATGTTACCAGTGATGCAATCCGAGAGAATGCAGATCAAGTTTGTCAGTAACCTCAGCAACATTCATTGCGCCAGGAAGATCTTGCTTGTTGGCATAAACTAGCAAAAATGCATCTCTTAATTCCTCCTGTGACACAACTAAAATGCCAACATTTGAAAATATACACTTATAAATATCTACGGTAAACGCCTCATAATACCTCCTTAAGCAACAAGTGTAGTTCATTTCGGGCTTCATTCACACTATCGCGATCAGCACTGTCAACCACAAAGATAAGACCTTGTGCATTTTGGGTGTAGTGTCTCCTCATCTGTAGATGAGTCTGAATAAAACTAGAATCAGCATTTGATTCACAGGATCATTTAGGTTATCATCATCATATAGTTTGGTTATGAAAGTAAATGGATCAATATATCCACATTGTAAAATACCATGTCATAACCACCAATATCCCACACATTAAAGCTGATGTTCTTGTATTCAACAGTATCAATATTGAATCCTGTATAAAGTATGAGTCAAGGACATGAAAACATACAAAAAAAATTACATGGATTGTAGGTTAAAAAATAGAAGTATAAAATTTTATTAGAGATTTTGTTTAACTTTATGTATAATGTAACTAGAGGTGTAAACGAGCCAAGCCGCTCACTATCTACTCTATATCGACTCGCTAAAAAGCTGAAGCGAGCTCAAACCTAAAACTAAGCTCATTTAATAAACGAAGCCCGAGCTTCATTTATTGAGCTCAAGTAGGATCGCGAGCCTCAGCAATCTATTATTTGTATCACTTTTTATTAATACTGTGAATTAAATATATGTTTACATAATAGGTATTATATATATATAATAATAAATATAGCCAAACAATATATATTATGCTAAATACAAATATTTTTCTTATTATATAATATATATGAAAATAATTATTATTAATGTATATAAAAATGAATAAATAATATCCAAGACGAGCCTAAACTTAGCTCGAGTCTGACTCGAGCTTTAGAAATAAAATTTCGAAATGAGCAATTTGAGCTCTAACCCTAAATGTAATGTGGCATACCAATAGTAGGGATGGTGGTGATAATTTTCCCCAACTTGAGCTTATATAAAATTGTGGTTTAACCAGCTGCACCCAGACCAACCATCACGATTCGAGCCTCCTTCTTGAACAAGATATTGTACAACTTGGTAAAAGACTGCCCCACCTTTCGATCTACCATAACAAAAATATACTAATTTCAGAGTAATTTGAACAAGATTTAACATAAACTAACGCTAGCGAAATTCAGAAAGATAAGTTAAGATCGCTAGCGTAATTTGTTTCAGAGTTTCAGTTAAAACCGGCATAACTAGACAACATGCCAAGACGATTTTCTTCGACCCATCCTAATTACTTGAAATCGATCAAGCACAGTCAACCTCGGCCATAAACGGATCTAGTTGGTCAAATTGGGTCGAGTTTGACTTGAAAAAAAAACATAATTCCTATGTATATCATATTAAATGATAATATTATTTTTCAAGGAACGAATCTCAATTTTTGAAAGACTTTACGATTTGAACATGTGTTTTTTTATATATTGATATGCATGTATTTTGTTATAAACTAGTAAGATTACAAGCGCTACGCTGCGGAGTTTCGATTGATATATAGACCAACTGAAAACGTACACATTAATAAACATAAGAATATATTATATTTGATTCAACTCATTTTTGGGCAAAATTGACATCGATCAGTTTGAATTTATATTGACATGCACATAAATATAAGCAAACAAAACTCGATTAGAAAGCCTGTATAAAAGTTAAGGGGTGAAAAGTGTTAAAGTTGAAAGTTGAAGGGTAAAAGTATAAAAAAATCACAAAAATGACAAAAAGGACAAAAAAATTAAAAGTGTAAACATTGTTTATATAGTTTGCTAATTGTATTCTAGTTAATTAATACTAGTAAGCTTATGATATTTGACATATGTATAATTTCCTAATAACTAATTTTTATATCATTTAACATATCCGAGTACTTCCCGGGTACTTTCCGCCTAGCCTAGTACTTGCAACTCCCCAGTTGATAGACGTGGGAACGACTAACGACTTCTACAACTATCCTAACAACAAATCAAAAATATAAAAACTGATATATAAATAACACATCACGTGAACTTGTTACCGAAAGATGAGCATAATTTGACATACGATAGTCGGAAAGCTGACTGGAGATTGTTTGAAGTTGATCACCACCAACGGTCTCCACCTGGAAATCCAAGCAAAATGGGTGTTTTTTAAAGTGCCGTTTAAAACCCAAGTCTAGAGTAGCGTTGATTGGGGTGATGTTATGCAAACCTTAACTTTTAAGTCTTGACTAGTATACAAAATTTTATTTTATTATAAGCACACATGCACGCATATTCTAAAAATAAAATACATAAGGTAAATGACCAGTTTACGAGCCATGGTTTCTCTGGAAGCAGTCTCTTTATCTACACGGATAGAGGTAAGGTTTGCCTACGTCTTACCCTCCTCAGACCCTACGAATCGCTTTGCCATTTGTGGGATCTACTGGGTATGGTTGTTGTTTTATCATATAAATTATTTACAATATCCGAGTGTTGCACATAACAATTGTAGATATATTCGCATACAAGTCTCTACATGGCTTGCTCGTGTCCTAACTACCACAACACCAACCATTAGTTTCTTATTACAGAACAATAATCACTTCTAGCCCATGAAGACAGTGTATTTACAGCAATACAACACACCAAATGCAGTTGTCAATAACAATATTTGTCAGAAGTTGTATTTGCAGGAGGAAAATCTTTTAAGCCTGACATTTGGTCTAATAGACAATAGTTCAGAAAATGGGCAAATATGCCAACAAAATTGTCTAAACTTGCCACTTATCTGTAACATGAAAATTGATTTAATTTTGGCTCTCCTTTGGAAACTTCCTAATTTGGTGGTATAAGATTGGGTGCATATATTCACCCAACATTTGGTGAACTAAGTATTCAAACACTATAACATGTGCATATTATCCTGTTTATAAAATACCAACCTTATAAGCAATATTGTTCACAACTACATGTTTGGTGGTTATACCATATGGGTGGTATGTTATGATATGGAGAATACATCGAATATTTACCTTGTTAGCAATGTTGTCGGAAAGCCAATCCAGACCCTCGTATAACCTTCGCCAGAGGTGGCAGACGCGCTCTGGACGTGCCTGACACATATAAATCATCAATACATCATTCAAATGTTTGTGTGTGTGCACATGTGGCAAGATATGACGTTACCAGTGTTGCAGTCCGAGAGCATGTAGATGAAGCTTGTCAGTAATCTCAGCAACATTCATTGCGCCTGGAATATCTTGCTTGTTGGCAAAAACAAGCACCCTTGTATCTTTAAATACATCCTGCAACACAACTAAAATATCCATCACATTGCCAAACTAGTAAACAAATTCTCGCTGCAAATTGCTTCAAATACCTCCTTAAGAATTATCCCGTGTAATTGATCTCTCGCATCAACCACACGATCACGATCAGTACTGTCAACCACAAAGATAAGACCTTGTGGGTTTCGGATGCAGAGGGTCTTTAAAAATGGTGGTCGATACTGAAAACAACTAAAATTAGCATTCGATACGCATATCATAACGTTTTTTTAGATCTTTCACCTACTAATCAAGAAGGATCTAACACTTTATCATAATATTACTTATTTTTATAGTTTGGTTAAGAATATCAAGGAATAAATATCCACATATAAATTGGTGGAATTACCGTACAAGCACCAACATCCCACACAAGGAAGCTGATGTTCTTGCATTCAAGAGTTTCAACTTCGAATCCTGTAAAAATTATAACTAACAATTATAAAAATAATCAATTTGATTGGATGAAGATATTAAGAATGAAACTATAAAAAAACAAACCTAAAGATTATTTTAAATTTGACTGCTTCTTTTATCAAAGCTAATTCTTAACTTCAAAGTATATTTGATCAAGAGTTAACTGCCATTTTCGTCCCCGTGGTTTGACCAATTATATCAGTTTAGGTCAAATTTCAAATATGTACCATTTTCGTCCCTGACGTTCTTGAAACATGCCAATTTCGTCCAAAAAAACTAAGGTTGAATTGAATAATTGGCCAAACCATTCGTCCCTGTGGTTTGGCCAATTATTCAATTCAACCTTAGTTTTTTTGGACGAAATTGGCATGTTTCAAGAATGTCAGAGACGAAAATGGTACAAATTTGAAATTTGTCCTAGACTGGCATAACTGAACAAACCAGAGGGACGAAATGACATTTAACTCTTTGATCAATTTAAAGAATCCGAAAATATTTTTGGTTTTATAAATGTAATATAACTACATAATTCATTGAAACATGGTAGCGCTTTACATATTATGGTTCCTCTCTATCACCTGGGATAGAGGTAAGACTTGTCTACATCCTACCCTCCCTAGACCCTATCAATAGCTTAGCTATAGGTGAAATTATACTGGGTATGGTTGTTGTTTTGTTGTTCATATTTGTTTCAAAAAAAGAAAATTTTTTAAGATAAATGAATTTAAACGGGTGAGATTCTTATTAACACACAAAATTATACTAAAATGGGGTTGCGGCGTAGCTTGTTACCTGTATACCTACAATTCTTATGTAATTTTCTTAAAGTTAATGAAATCAAAAGTTGATATTAAAGGTTATATAACAAGAAATATCGAACCCAATAAATTTTACGAAACAATTTGCATCAAATAAAGCTAGAAGAATGGTTGATAATGTAGCATACCAGCAGTAGGGATAGTGGTGACAATCTTCCCCAACTTGAGCTTATACAAAATCGTTGTTTTACCAATCGAGACCAACCATCACGATCTCAACCTCCTTCTTGTACATGAAACTGAATAGCTTCGTAAAAGACTGTCCCATCTTCCTATATATCTATAATACAAATTAAAACAGTAACAATGAAATGTGTATCACCACTTTCGATCTGGTCTATATTAATATTATGCAAACTAAAAACAAGTGTTGATGTTAAACGACAATGTATAGATGCAAAGATAGAGATATAGATATACTAGAGTAAAACTTTCGGAGATTGTTTGAACTTGTCGTTGATTACCAACAAAATCCAGAGGCAATGAAAGAGGCCAAAGTGTTATTATGTAAAGAAGCGTTGAATATTGGGGAGATGCTATGAAAATTTCATGGATTATGCCAATGAACCGATGACTGTTGAGTTATGCCAATGAACCGTTGACTCTTGGTTCCTAAGTTTTAGAATGTGATGAATGATGCCGATGAACCGTTGACTCTTGGGTACTAAGTTTTCGAATTTGATGATTTGGTTTTTAAAATTCTTTCTTATTTATTTTAGAGTAAATTACATTTTCATCCTTTGGGTATATATCAAGTTTTAGAAACTGTACTTAAACGAAAACTAGAGTACAGACAAACGTACCGAATAAAATAATATGTCACTTATAGTAAAAGCCATTGGTAGGGTTTAATGAGGGTATTACAGGTTCAAACTCTTCCTCTATCCTAAGAGATAGAGAGACTACTCACTGATAATCCAACTTGAAAAACCTTTTTTTTACAAATCTTGTGAATCTAAGTCTCAAACATGATTTAACATTAAAAATACATATTAAGCAACTTTCATCGGGTCATATAACCCGCTAGACATAAACATATCCAAATCGAGTCATTCATAGGTAAATTAATCAGGATTACCTATTGCATTATGTAATATCAGGAATTGTACTAAACTAAAGCAATACCATCAATTGCCCCTTTATGTTTTTTAAAAAGTTGCACATTTTGTAACTAAACTAAAGTAATACGAATAGTTGCCCCTTTATGTTTTGAAAGGGTTGCACGTTTCGTACTTAACTAAAGTAATACCAATAATTGCACTTTGAGCCTACTAGAATTATTAGTTTGATTGAAATAAATATATACTCATTTGTTGAGATTAGGTCATATATTGCTATGTTTTAGAACTTTTATGGTTTAATACATGTTGAGATTTTAGATTTGATATATGCACATAGATGATAAAAACAAATTAGGATTTCTTTTTCTTTAACACCTTTGTTTACCTAATTACAAGAAATAACCATTAGTAACCAACTTTGAGCCTTATACCTAGAAATTGACTTGTTCCATTACCAACTGTGAATGACAATCTATGTGGTATATATATATGGTTAGAGTAAAACAAAAACTGATACAAGTTGTGAGAACTTAGAGAACTCGACCTTACGAAAGGTTTTTAAAAAATTTTCTTACAAAAAACCTAAAAAAATAATTTTCCACACGATATTCTATAAATGATGTAAAACCAGATGTTATGCTAATGTCATTAGCTATTATAGCTGTTGTAAGGGCCGAAAAACACCACTTCGAATTTTTTTACGGTCGTCTTTGTAACATTTAATCTAGGGGTGTGAAAAAAATGAGGCAAAACTCGCACGGGAAGTAGGGATGGCAAAAAAGCCCGAGCCCGACGGGTATACCTGAAACCCGAAACATACGGGCCGGTATACCCAAAGCTCTACAGGTATGGGATTAAAAATATAAAAAAATCGGGTACATATATGGGATTTAGTGATACCCGCCCGATACCCAGCCCGTTCACCCGAACAATACCTAAAAAGCATATTATTTTAAATTTAATTTTCTATTTATATAAGCTTTAGTACATACGGCTCTTCATTATTCATATATTTTGCTATGTTGTTTGTCTTCAAGCCTTTAACATACAAATAAGATTTTATATTTAGTTATGTTGTTTATATGCAGATTAAAAGTGTGTTAGTTTTGGGATTTTCGAAATACATTTTAAGTTGTTAGGGAGATTATTTGGGTTCGGATTAACGCTACTATTTTTCATGCAGTTAAATACAAAATACACAAATTAACATTATGCGTTCCAAATTAGCAGTACATTAATTAGTTAATTATGTAGATATATGTTTCAAAATGCATTTGAATAAAATATGTATGTATGTTATTGGTCATATTTTCCTTTGATGTAGTTATTAAAGTAGTGAATTATATAAACATTAAAGTAAAAACTACACATGGTGTAACACCTATAAAATCGTGTGCAACAGTATAGTGACACGTGTTGTATTTTAAATATACTCTATTAAAGACCAATAAGGACTAAAGGCGTCAACATGCTCAAACCGAGCCTCTGAGTGACGGTCCGATGTCAACATGCATAAATAACAGCCTCTGAGTGACTGATATGTCAACATGCTTAAATCATTTGGCCTCTGAGTGACTGATATGTCAACATTCCCAGCCTCTGAATGACATCGGGATCAACATGCTTATCATAAGCCTCTGAGTGATTTTTTGTGAAGTCCTAAACTCTCATACGTGTCATTTGTTGGACGAGAGAGTCAATTTTATAAATATGTGAAAGTTGGATAATGGAGGGATTAAAAGTGTCAACATGTTAATTTATACCTCTGAGTGACCTTTTAATGAACCGAGAGCTCGACAATGTCCAGGCATAATCCCGGGTATGCCAAGTATTGGATACGGAGGGCTAAAAGTGCCAAAAAGGTGTTTAAAAAGGTTTTTAGGAGCTTTATAAAGTTCAGGGGTCAAAAGTGTCAACTTTTGAAACTGACCGTGGGGCGGTCGCGGGCCACGAGAGACCAGCCCTGGGTCTCTCGCGGGGCGCGAGAACAGACCTGCAGCAGAAAGTTTTGTTTGGAGACCAAGCAAAACTCCAAAACCATTAATTCGAAACCATGGCTTCTCTAAACTGCTATGCCACGTTTTGGGACACTTGTAAGCTTCTTCTTACACCCCAAAACACCTGGCTTCACCTCCTTTGAGTTCTCCAACTATAAATAGGTGTTCAAGTGCTTCATTTCAACTTGCACCTTTCTAAATTATAACTCTTCTCCCTCCTCTGGAAGCTTTCTAGCTGAAAGGAGCATCCAACTTAGTTCTCTTGCATTGTAGGAACCTCTTGTAAGTGTTCCTTGCTCTTGCATTTTCGTTTATAGGCTTTTATAGCCAAAAGTCAAGCATTTTCGTAAAACGCTTTGACTTTCGGTTAAGACTATTATGGTCCAGCCATTGTTCGAAATGAACATGGTTAAGTGATCGTAATAAGGTAGGTGTTAGTCCCTATAAAGGGCACCTCCTGAAGATCACGTTTGCTAGACCAATTGACGGGTCAAAGTAATGAAAATAAAAAGTCAAACAGGCCATTTTTCGGAAAAATCATAAATTGATCTTATATATGTTATGAAACATGTTCTGACACTTAAACAAGTTGGTAATAATTATTAACATGTAAGAACATGTTCGGCTCGTCAATTTCAGTTCTAGGATCGGTTCACAACCGAAAGTCGCAGAGTTTGACTTCTGCTTTGACTTTCGATTCTGACCCGATTTAGATTCGTTACCAACAGATCTAAAGTTGCATTATGATCATGATATAATGTAGCATAACCCTCTGAGGTTATATTATATGATCATAATCAGAATCTAAGTTTATGCACAAGTTCCATAATTATGCCATCTTTGACCAAAATGTCCTTTTTGTATAAAACAAGGTTTTAAATGGTAATGAACTTGAAAATGAGTTTCCTACTGATGTAATATTATAAATAGGACTATTTGGGATGTTAAACCAAGTTATAAAATGAGTTTTCAAACAGGTCCTTAAACTATGTCGATAAATGACGGTTTTAGCCCTTGTGGCTATAAAATGATTTTAATCAATCTTTTTAAGGTAAATCATTTACCTACTGATATTTTATATTAAATAACATATTTTAAACATTTTAATCTTAATGTCAGTTTTCATTAAACATCGCCTAAAACGTCATTTTACTACACAAGCACCATTTCGGCGCATAGTATGGTTTTAAACCATATTAATGGACCAAGACTTGTTACCTACTAATTTTAAGAAAAATTTTAAACATACTTACAGTAGGTACATATTATAAACTCAGAATCCCAAATAATTTATAAACTATGTGTAAAATGACCAAAATGCCCCTTCGGTGCATAGTTTGGTCATAAAAGATAAAGTACACATATGAATGACATCCTACTGATATTAAATCATAAATAGAGTATTTTTCCAGAATACTTATAACTATAACATTAAATTATATTCAAGTTCCTTTTATACGGTATAAAATTACCGAAATACCCTTATGAGGCATAATTTCGTTTTAAAACCTTAACGGGCATATAAGTTAATATCCTACTGATATCTTAACTTATTTAAAATATAATGGCATATAGAACTTGTCCATGACTTATCCGGTTCCTAATATGCGCTCGGTTAAGTATATGTAACTAGTTTACGAAAATCAACCGAAATGGGTTTAACCTTATCATTTTAATCTCAAAATCCAGAATGATAATTGTTTACCCATATTATACAAGTCAAGGTACTTGTCGGGTTTAAACTACATTCTATCCGATCATCGTTTAATCAAGCATTATACGTATTGATCATGTACACTATTCGGTTATAAGACCGTTAGTATATAACTGGCTAGCTTATGCCATAATCCGGACTAGAGCCTTCCCGGTAAATGCTATCTGCACTTGGTACTTTTGTATACGGCTGAGTTATTTAAAAATAAAAGAAGAAGACTAGCTCAGGTAAATACTCTCGACTTATTTTCCCTATACGGGCTTGGGATACGGCAAATTATTACCGCTTGGTCCAAAATGGGGTCAATCGAATGCCCGCTTGTGGCTAGTAAACCGCATATTTCGTTTTAATCAGTTTTTTTTTGATAACTTAAACATCGTGTGTTAAATTACCTGTCCTGGATATCATGGGCTCAATACATTAGTTATTGGCCACGACCTTAGCACGGGGTGTAGCATACACCTTTTGATGCTCATATGCAATGTTCCCAAGACGTCGGGGATGACTCCTTCGTGAGTCTTGAGTGGTGTGTATTTAATCATGTCTCGGTTTCTGTACTGGGCCCTGTATGTATTGACAAACATGTGAATCTGATACAAGGTTGCAAGGTCAACTTTCCCAAGTTAATAAAAGATTTTGTGCCGTTTTGCACTTAAAAACCATTTTAAAGTTTTCAAAATGAATCAGTTGGGTGTATTTACCAGCGTAAGCTGACGTATCGTCCAAAGGCTAAACTGCAGGTACAATACAAAATAGTCCGGAAGCTGCTCGGTAGTGAATAAGAGGATCTTGCAAATCCTTAGATCTGCCGTAAAGTCTGTTTTATATTCTTTCTTATACATTTTTATGATCCACCTGTGGATCTTCTATTACAAGCTTGTATATTATTTTGTATTTTCGAACATTCGGTTGTAATAGTAATTTTACTCCAAGACTTCCGTTGTGCCATGTTTAGTTGACAATGATGATTATCAACTGATGTCACGATACTCCCCCCCGGCCCCACCGGTATATGGATTTCGGGGTTGGAAATCCGGGGTGTGATAGGGTTGGTATCAGAGCCAACGTTTGAGAGAATTAAACACTAGCCTTTTGTGTTTAGTCTCAAACTTACATGAGCACATTCCTTAGACTTCCGAGTCTTGGCATTGACCTAGGATTACTCATTTCATTATTAAGTTATTAGTATTGTTTTTGAATTGATTTTCAATAGGAAAATGCCGCCACGTGTGAGAGGACAAAGTGGACGAGGAAAAGGTCCAATGAGAGGAGGACCGTCGGGGCGCATACCCCCTCAACTTCATAATCCAGATGCTTACCAAGAATCAGGAGATTCGTCTCCTTGGCAACCAGCGAGACGTCCTAGTATCTAATAGACACTCGCCCTCACATTCCCAAAATTCTTACCACTCACACCACTCCTACCATTCTCACCATTCCCATTCTCATCACTCCTACCATGAGGAATTTAACCCCAACCATTATCTTAACACACCTCCAGCTGATCAGTTGGACTAGCCACATTCTATGGACGAGGACTCCGACCCGGAGATGTCGCCGTCAGGATCAAACGCGCATCCCATTGAAATATCAAGCGATTCAAACTCTTACGCTGGACCGCCCTACCAAGGTCCTAATGAGTGGGACCAATACTGGAACCAGTTCACCTTCGCCCACACTCCTTCTCACCACTCTCAACCACCTCCTGTTCAAGAAGATGTCCACATGGAACCGGTGGAGCCAACCTGAACCACCAAGAAGAAAGCGTGGAGCACGTATGTCGGTACATGCCGGACAAAGGTCGGGATCGTTGCCACCTTTGCCCAATTCTTACCCTACAATCCAAGAGGACCCAAAAATGGGTGGACCCTCTAATGTCTCACCTATAGTGGAACCAACACCAACACCTGCTGTTCAACCACCACCATCGGGTTATACTAACCCAATCCCCACGTATCCAGACACATCTGGATATGATCCTTTTAATCCGTCTATGCCGGTAGACTATCAAGCATGGTCGCAAGACCCCTACATGCAGGCAGTTATGCACAACGCACTTTACCCGTCTCCTTTCACACCTACCTATCCACTGACTGGATATCCAACTTATGGATACTAGTATCCGGTTATGCCACAACCACAACCACAACCTCCGCCATCGCTTGAGGCCATTAATGAGGCCTTAGAAAGAATGAAAGAGATGCAGCAGCAGGCGGAGAAAACATAGAAGAAGACGAATAAGTTCTTCAAGAAACTCTCCAAGTTGGTCAAGGGAAAGAAGGACGAGTGAAGTTTCTTCTAATTATATGTAGTCCCTACGAGGACATTGTTATTTCTTTTAGTCCCTGTGTGGACATGTTTATTTCCTTTAAGTCCTTGCATGGACAATTTATTTCATTTTTCTAGTATTGTAATTTCTAAATTGAAATTTAATGAAGTATTTTGGAATTATATATATGTATTCATCCTCTTGAAAACGAGCGCCTCGATTTTACTCGAATTTATGCTATGCGATATAATTCCAAAAAGATCTTAGTGGTTTTGATTTGCCGAGTGGCACAGACCACATATTTGGCCAAATATATATAAATGATAGTGAAAGAACGGAAGGGTCTTCCATCATGATAGTTAAGGGAAGTTATCCTTCTATCTAGAGGTGGTGGACTAAGTTCAAGCCTCCAAGTCATTAAGGTCAATGCGACCGGGACTATTAATCAACCATTAAGGTCCTCTTATGCTAACATTCAAGTAATGTGCATAATCATGGTTGTGTGACTTGAGGAATCACGCTAACCTTCAAGGTAATGGACTATGTCCTAACCTTATAAATAGCCCTTGTGATCTGTTTTGATCCCGGCTAATATCACAGTGCGGTGATTAAACATCCATTAGAGATGTGTTTTATATAACCCTTGTGATCTATTTGATCCCGGTTAAATAGCCCTTGTGATCTGTTTGATCCCGGCTAAATAGCCCTTGTGATCTGTTTTGATCCCGGCTAATATCACCAGTGCGATGATTAAACATCCATTAGAGATGTGTTTTATATAACCCTTGTGATCTATTTGATCCCGGTTAAATAGCCCTTGTGATCTATTTGATCCCGGCTAATATCACCAGTGCGGTGATTAAACATCCATTAGAGATGTATTTTATATAACCCTTGTTATCTATTTGATCCCGGTTAAATGGCCCTTGTGATCTATTTGATCCCGGCTAAATAGCCCTTGTGATCTGTTCGATCTATGCTAATATCATCAGTGCAATGATAAATAAAACATCCATTAGTGATGTATTACCCTTTCGGGGCACAAAGTAGCCATCGGAACGTCAAGGACGCCGAAAATATAGCCATAGATAATAATGACTTCCAAGCACGCATTGATGCGGCTGTAGAAAAGGCCATGGGTAAGGCCATAGAGAAGTAAGAGAGTCGAGTGCTACTCGCTCTAAGCCATTATCAATTCCACCATCCTCAGCTCATAAGGAGAGCTTGTTCACTCATCAAATGCGAAGAGTGAACCTAAGAGGATAGACTATGCCGATAGGTCCCGTTCTTCTAAGGACGGATGTACCTACAAGTACTTTGTCTCCTGTAAACCCCAAGACTTTAATGGGGGAATAAGGAGCCGTAGAAGCCCTAAAGTGGCTAGATGAGATGGAGACTATTGTAGACATCAGCAGTTGTGCTTAAAAGGATGTGGTCAAGTATGTATCACAATCCTTCAAGGGCGATGCCCTAATATGGTGGAAGGCAATGATCCAGTCTACGGGTAAAGTATACCTGTATAATCTAGGATGGTCTAAGTTTGTGGACCTTATTAAGGAAACCTCCTGCCCACCACATGAGGTGGAGAAAATAGAGACAAACTTCTTGTCTCTATCAATGAAAAACCTAGAATGTCGGAAGTATGTTTCCGATTTCAATTCCCTATCTAGGTTAGTTTCCTATTTAATTACCCCTGAATCCTAAACGCATTGCGCGTTTTATTAATGGGTTAGCGCCCGAAATAAAGGGCATGGTAAAGGCTGCACAGCCTACTACCTATAGGTCCGCTGTAGACCTATCTTTTCTCTCACCCTTGATCTAGTGAGACAAAAGTCAGTTAAGTCTGAAACTGACGAAAAAGGAAGAGGGAAGATGACAACTCCCATAAGTTTAATAAGAAAAATAAAGGGAGATTTGGGTTCAAAGGGAACCAAGGCAAGTCGGCTGTGATGCCATTTTGCAAGACTTCCAACCGCAAACACTGGGGACAGTGTACTTCGATCCACAAGCTAGACCTTGTGGCATATGTAAAAGGAGAGGGCATAAGACCCTATATTGTAAAGATCTTAAGGATGCCGTTTGCTACATCTGCAACGAAAAAGGGCACATTGTAACTAATTGCCCTAAGAGTTCAAAGAATAATAATCCGAAGCCTGGAGAGGCCAAGAAGGGGAATGCACGCGCCTTTCGGCTGACTGCTAAGGAAGCTGTTAATGACAATAACGTCATAACAGGTACTTTCCCCATTAATGATATTTATGCTAGAGTCCTTTTCGATTCGGGTGCGGATAAATCATTTGTTGATCATAAGTTTAGTAAACTATTAAATTTACCCATAAGAACTCTAGATAAAATTTATGAGATAGAACTCGCCGATGGAACCTTAGAAACTGCTTCTTCCATACTTGATGGATGCTCTATATCCATTAAGAATCATTCCATCCCTATCTCTCTTTTGCCAATGAAATTGGCGGGGTTCGATGTTGTCTTAGGCATGGATTGGTTATCTCATAACCAAGCCTGCATTGCCTGCGATAAGAAGCTCATCGAAATCAAAACCCCATTGATGAAATGATCACCATCCCTGGAGACTCACACTATGGACTGCCAGACAAGGTGTCGTTATTTAAGGCATCCAAGTGTTTGAGAAGAAGCTGTGTCATCTACATGGCACAAGTCACTATAAATGAACCAAAGCCGAACCTTGAAGATCAACCAGTTATCTCAGAGTATCCCAATGTTTTCCCTAAAGAATTACCAGGCCTACCTCCAGATAGGCAAGTGGAGTTCAGAATAGATATCATACCAGGATCAGCACCCATAGCTAGAGCTCCATATAGGCTAGCTCCAACCTAAATGAATGAGTTAAGAGTACAATTAGACGAACTCTTGGAGAAGGGCGTTATCCAGCCTAGTTCCTCACCTTGGGGAGCTCCTATTTTGTTTGTAAATAAGAAAGACGGTTTGATGCGAATGTGCATCGACTACCGGGAACTGAACAAACTAACCATTAAGAATAGATATCCTCTCCCCAGGATCGATGATTTATTCGACCAACTTCAAGGAGCTAGTTACTTTTCTAAAATAGATTTGAGATCAGGATATCATCAACTGAAGGTTAGAAGTGAAGATGTTCATAAGACAGCCTTCAGGACCCGCTATGGTCATTTTGAATTCTTAGTGATTCCTTTTGGGCTCACAAATGGACCGGCAGCATTCATGGATCTCATGAATAGAGTCTGCAAACCGTATTTGGATAAGCTTGTCATTGTCTTCATAGATGACATACTTATCTATTCTCGTAATCAAGCTGATCACGAGAAACATCTTCGGTGCATCCTAGAATTATTAAGGCAGGAGAAACTTTATGCAAAGTTCTCTAAATGCGAATTTTGGCTTAGAGAAGTCCAATTTCTTGGACCTATGGTAAGTGAGCGTGGTATCCAAGTGGGATCCCGCCAAAATTGAGGCCATAATGAATTGGGAAGTGCCCAAGACCCCAATGGAAGTTCGTAGTTTCTTGGGATTAGCTGGATACTATAGGAGGTTCATTGAGAACTTTTCACGGATAGCCACTCCTTTAACTTCCTTGACCCGTAAGAATGTTAAGTATAATTGGGGTCCAAAGCAACAAGAATCTTTTGAGATTCTTAAACACAAGTTGAGCAACGCTCTTGTGTTATCTCTACCTGAGGGTATTGAGAATTTTGTTGTTTATTGTGATGCATCACACACTGGTATGGGCTGTGTGCTAATGCAAAATGGCAAGGTAATTGCCTATGCATCACGACAATTAAAGGTGCATGAAAAGAATTACACCACCCACGATTTGGAATTGGGTGCCGTTGTATTTGCACTAAAACTGTGGAGACATTACTTGTATGGCACAAAGTGTTTATATACACAGACCATAAAAGTCTCCAGCATATGTTCAATCAGAAAGAATTGAACATGCGACAACGCCGTTGGATGGAAACTCTAAATGATTATGATTGCGAGATTCGCTACCATCCAGGCAAGGCAAATGTAGTTGCCGATGCCTTAAGTCGCAAGGAAAAGGTCAAACCTATAAGGATTAACACTAAGAGCATTAAGCTCAGAAATAGTGTCACACCCCGACCCGCAGCAGAAAAGGTGATCGGGGCATGATTGGGTTATCATCAAAGCTCATGACATTTATTTTAACGTTTCATATTCATTAATACAATTTAATGGAAATTTACAAACATAATTACATCATGACCTAAACATCAATCTAAGCTTCTTTGTTTTCTTCTAAGGCATTTCCTATGTTTTCCTTGCTTCATCCTGTTCACCTGTATCATGTGTAAAAAGGGTTTTTGGATCAACAAAAAGTTGGCGAGTGAATCCTATGGAAAACATTTGAACAAGTTTATTTAATTGATTATAAAATAGAGTGCACAACCACACATGAGTAAAAATAGATGTAAATTTATTCACCAAACAATTTAATATTAAACAATACACACATGAACAATAATGGATCGTTTAGAGGCACGCGTTGCTCAACTCGTCTCTCACGAGGAACTGATGGGCCTAATGAATGAATTGCATAAACTTGACAATATGAAATACATAACTACAAACAATATAAACTCAATAATACACACATGAACAATGATGGATTTGTTTTGAGGCACGCGTTGCTCAACTCGTCTCCCACGAGGAACTGATGAGCTTAATGAATGACTTGCATATAAGTTGACAAAATGAAATACATAACCACAACAATATAAACAATCTACGTTTAGATCACAATATGGTATGGCACAAGTTTAAATAAACGAGTTAATTATTTTGTGACACATGACACACCCCAAAACGTGTAATTAAAAAGGGGGAGTTGTAAGATTCACTCACAGTGGGTGCGTTCGGTTGATGATGTTGAATGCACGCGAAATGGTTTTAACCACGAGTGAAATTAACCTAGATAATGGCATAATGTTTTGGTAAGTAACGGGTTTTATTAATCCATTTTAATAGGATTGTTGGGTGTATTTTTGTGAGTTTAAGGCTATTTTCTAATCTTAAAAATGTTATTTTTAAGTATTTTTAATTGATTTTTAATTAAAATAAATAAATAAAAATAATAAAAAAAGTTGACTTTTTTGACCGTTGACCGTTGACCGTTGACCATTGACTGTTGACTTTGACCGGTTCGTATGCGTGTATGTGTGCGCTGAGTGAGGCTCGAACCCGAGACCTCCCGTACGCGTGCACGCAGCTTTACCAACTGAGCTACGTGTCTAACCCGAAATATTTCTGTTTTTAATTATATTTATATATTAATTAGATTAATTCAAAAATCAACTTATTTCTAAAAAGATTTTAATCAGTGACTCGGTGCGCTCCACAGGTCTCGAACTCGGGACCTGTGGTTTATGTTAACACACAGTCCACCGCTGGACTGTGTGTCCAACTTGTTAAGTAAACTGGTTTTTATTATACTTATATACTAACTAAACATTTCCATTTCTGTCTTAAATAAAAAGTTTAATAATTGTCCGGACCGGTGCGGTAGCCCGGACTCGAACTCGTGTCCTGTGATTAAACATACACACAGTCCACCGCTGGACTGTGTGTCTATCTTGGTTATTATTCTGGTTTTTATAAACTTAACATATATATCAGCGGTGACTCCGGTTCGGTTAAAAAAAGAACATTTTTATTAAGGCAAGCATGCGTGGGACAAGATTCGAACTCGAGACGTTTACGTGTTTAATGTGCACACAGTCCACCGCTGGACTGTGTGTCTAACCCGAGTTATAACTTGATTTAAATTAAACTTATATGTTACCGAAACTTCGTCTTCTTCGTCAGTCTTAACCAGAAACGATGACTGACTGGTTCGAAGTTTTAATCATGTTCGTTAGTGTCTGGTGGTTAATTACATGTGAGATATATAAAAAGAATGAAAGATTTAAGCGTAAGGTATACCGACTGGACTTCTCTGTTTCTCCGGCAGAACTCCGGTGACAGCAAAAGATTCCGGCGTCATGTGTCTTGCGGCAGAGAGTCTTCAGCAAGCTTGAAAAGGATGTGGGTGACTTCGGTATAAGCTCAGGGGGTTCAGTAAGGCTCAGAAGTGAAGGGTTCGGTTTTCCGGCGATGTGCAGAAGTTTTCCGGCGAATGGAATTACGTCGGGTAAAGGTGCGGTTTTGAGCGAAAAAGCTTGCAGAGGTTCGAGAGGTATTTATAGGGCAGGTCATCGATGAATTTGGTCCGATTTCCGACTTGATTCGTCGGTTAAAAACTTTTCGGCGGTTATAGCTTGTGTCGCGGGTTCAGGCGTCGGTTATAACCGATGTAGTGATTAAGGTTTACGTTATAACTGAAGTAACCGTCCAATCTCGCGAGATCGCCGGGATTTCCGACGACTGCATTTGGGCGCGCCGATTTTGAATTCGAGAATTATAAAATGTATTAATTGTTTCCATTAATTAACAAGGAATACAAGTGGCGCAGTGGTTGAGTGTGTGGGTGTTAAGTCGTTGACCCGGCTGACTGACCCGGGTTCGAAACCCGGCAGAAACATTGTATTTTTATTTCATTATTTTTAACAATTTTTCAAAAACAAATTATATATTCCAATATAATAATTAATTATGCATCGTTTAAAATTAATTTGGGCATTAAATACGCCACGAAATTTTAAACTGATTGTTCGGTTAATAAATGGAGCGGGTTTGGTAAAATCCGTTTTTTGACGGATGTTACAGTATCCCCTGCTTTTTTAGAAATTTCGTCCCGCAATTTAAGTAGTGATATATTTGACTAAAAGAATGATGGTGTTTAGTTTGACAGTTACATACTTAGAAGAAGAGTAAGAGTTTAAATTTTTGTTTGAGGCGCTGGTGTAACGTCCCTTGTAAGGGTTAAGTACCCTATTAGAGGAATCGCTTTTTGTTGCCTACTGTAAAAGTATTGATAAGCAGAGTTGATTCGCTAAATATGATATTTATGCATAAGAGTTTGGATATGTTTGGAAGGATATGGTTATATCCTAAAGCAAAACTTCTAATACTACAACCTACATGGAACTTCTCATAACCATCTAACAATACCTCTGATCCTTTGACAAGAATAATTATATATAGGAAGTACCAGCGGCGTATCCACCATATTCTTGTCAAATTTTCATTGGTTTTATTAGTAAGTTATGATTGGTCCTATGATGTAACTCTAGAACATAAATAACACAACAACCAATATTTGAATCCACATTCTGATAGCATATAGGTTTGAATGGTGACAGTTCCTCTCTCGTTTGTTATGATGGAGAGGTTAGTTTATGTAGAAATAGAACACAGTCCAATTTCTTTAAATGGCGAGATGATATGAAGGTAACACAAATTTCAACCAAGGCAATACTAAATCATACATGGAACTTCTCATAACCGCCTGATAATGTCTCTGATCCTTTGGCAAGAATACTTATATATAGGAAGTACCAGCGGCGTATCCACCATATTCTTGTCAAATTTTCGTTGGTTTTATCCGCAAGTTATGATTAGTTACCAAGAAACTACTAAATCCTACATAGAACTTCTCATAACCGTCTGACAATGCCTCTGATCCTTTGACAAGAATACTTATATATAGGAAGTACCAGCGGCGTATCCACCATATTCTTGTCAAATTTTCATTGACTTTATCCACAAGTTATGATTAGTTCTATGTGACTCTACAACAAACACTACAACCACAAGATACTGATAATGAAAATGTCTGTGCGATCAAGGCTCAATCAAACGGAGCCGATCGTATTGCATGTACTGAAAATGAAAATGTCTGTGCGATCAAGGCTCAATCAAACGGAGCCGATCGTATTGCATGTACTGAAAATAATAAATTTAATCTAAACAATAATCACACAAACAGCCTATACATGGAACCTCTCATAACCGCCTGATAATGCCTCCGATCCTTTGACAAGAATACTTATATATAGGAAGTACCAGCGGCGTATCACCATATTCTTGTCAAATTCTCATTGACTTTATCCGCAAGTTATGATTAGTTCTATGTGACTCTACAACAAACACAACAACCACAAGATACTGATAATGAAAATGTCTGTGCGATCAAGGCTCAATCAAACGGAGCCGATCGTATTGCATGTACTGAAAATGAAAATGTCTGTGCGATCAAGGCTCAATCAAACGGAGCCGATCGTATTGCATGTACTGAAAATAATTAATTTAATCTAAACAATAATCACACAAACAGCCTATACATGGAACCTCTCATAACCGCCTGATAATGCCTCCGATCCTTTGACAATAATACTTATATATAGGAAGTACCAGCGGCGTATCCACCATATTCTAGTCAAATTCTCATTGACTTTATCCGCAAGTTATGATTAGTTCTATGTGACTCTACAACAAACACAACAACCACAAGATACTGATAATGAAAATGTCTGTGCGATCAAGGCTCAATCAAACGGAGCCGATCGTATTGCATGTACTGAAAATGAAAATGTCTGTGCGATCAAGGCTCAATCAAACGGAGCCGATCGTATGTGGGCACGCCGGGTTCACGCTCATAATGAAATGGGGAACATGCTCAACGCTCATAATGTAATGGGGAGCGGCGGCCTATGAAATTGCATGTACTGAAAATAATAAACAATAATTACTCAAACAGTTTACACATGGAACCTCTCATAACCGCCAGATAATGTTTCTGATCCTTTGACAAGAATACTTATATATAGGAAGTACCAGCGGCGTATCCACCATATTCTTGTCAAATTCCCATTGGCTTTATCCTTAAGTTATGATTGGTTCTATGTGATAAAGAAAAACATAAAACTAAACGATTGGAGTTGATTCTGGATTTTCGGTGAAGAGGACTAGTTGGGTATCTTCGTTTGGGCCGTCATTATCTTCGACAGGATTGGCGTTGATGTTGAAAACTCTTCCTCTTGCTGGTGGCCTAGTGGTTGGGTTTTTTTGGTTTACTTGGTTAACTGGGTTTGAGCGTTTATGATGTTAACCAATCGAGGGCATGTGTTTCTAAAGTGGGTAGGGTCGCCACAATTGAAACAAGCTCGAACATATGGGAACATGGGGTATTGGGGTTGTTGATAGGTTTGGACCATGTTTTGAGTAGGGGAAGAGATTTAGTTTTGAAAGGTGCGGCAAACCCTGCTCAAATGACCATAGCGTCCACAAGTTGCACATAGTCGACAAGGTAGGGTAAGGGGATGGTGATAAAAACAGTTGTTGCATCGAGGGTGAGGTCCAAGATATGGTTTCTTATTTGGGTAAGTTGAGTTGGGTGCCACTTGAGTGATTGGGATAGCTTGGATGGGTATGGCGTGTGAAATGGGTTGATTTCGTTGGATAGCAGCGAAAAGTTGCCCGTCTCTTTTTCTCTTAGAAGTGGGTTGAGAAGGGGATTCGGTTTGGGTGGAGTTTGAAGTTTCAGTCGATGCTTTATCCTTCTTCTTCTCCTCCTTGAAGTCTTTGTTCCAGATTCGGTTCTCGGTGAGCTCTGTTGCTAGCTCCATTGCTTCTTCCAAAGTTGCAGGCGTGGTACTTATTACAGAGTCTTGAATCTTTGACGGAAGACCACGAATGTAGTGCTCGATCAAACGGTAGAGGGGAGTGAACATGTTGGGAACCATTTGATGTAACTCGAGGAATCTTTTGTTGTACGTGATGTGGTCGCCTTCCTTTTGTTTCAACGAATAGAACACATCTTCTAATTTCTTGATTTCGCTCCTTGGGTAAAATCGTCTGGCCATGATTTCCTTCAATTCGTCCCAAGTTAAAGTCATAGCATCGTCGACGCCTCGTTTGGCCTTCTCTGTATTCCACCAAGTAAGTGCTATTCCATATAAACGACCAGTAGCATAACGCACTTTGCGATCATCGGGGCAATCGCAATTTAGAAAAGTGTTCTCCATTTCTTCAAACCAATGGAGGAGAGCAGTGACACCTTCAGTCCTTTGTATTTTGGAGGGTCGCATGATTTGAAATGCTTGTAGGTGCATTTAGTGGTATTTGGGGGAGAGTTGATAACGTTTTGATTTTCTTGATTGACAGGATTAGCGGTAAGTGCTTGTTGGACTTGGATTACAATGTTGGGTATTACGGCAGCCATTTGTTGAGCGATTTGGGCAGCCATGCGCTCGCGGGCTTTTCCTGCTCTCATCTTCCTACGGGCGAGGCTAGAAGACATCTACAAGGAATACATGTCAAGAGTATGAGTTGGATGCTTTTGGGATCATGGGTCGCACTTAGGAATGAACATTCATAAAATAAATATAGAAAAATAAATCTACTACATCCATAGGATGTCTTGGGCTTTGCTCGTCATTAGGCCCTACATGCCGCCATACTTCACCTTCGTAATCATGTGGGCCCCCATGAATACCGGGTTTTTCATATGGTTCGCATGTGTTAGCCTGGTTACGTACACTAAAACCCGGAGAAAATCGAGAAATATGTATATAACGTGTGATATTCGGAATGTGTCCAGGTGTAGACACGGTGACACCTCAAAGTGGGGTTAGTTCAAACGACGTTTGGTGTGGCATGCTTTGGCCTAATAGGTCCTTCGTACTCTCATTGTTAGTCCCCAGGTAGGCAAATTGGTCCGTTATATTGGATTTATACGAATGCCAACCTAGACAGGACGTTCCGACTACCGGTACTTGTACCCTTCCAGTTACTACATGCCCGTCGCAGAACTTACTTTGATGAGATTTGAAAATTGCAACAAAATCTTTGAATAATCAAAGTATGAAGATGAATTGAATATATGAACATTGATATATGTATAATGAATGTGTATGTAAGTATGTATGTTTGACTGTAAATATAAACAAATATGAAACAAATAAATATCATAAGTTTGTATATAACCACCTAATCAATTAAAATTTAGGCAGACTATAATATAGGCTCTAAGGGTCTAATAACCTATCCTATATCCCTATAGTCATGGCTCTGATACCAATCTGTCACACCCCGACCCGCAGCGGAAAAGGTGATCGGGGCATGATTGGGTTATCATCAAAGCTCATGACATTTATTTTAACGTTTCATATTCATTAATACAATTTAATGGAAATTTACAAACATAATTACATCATGACCTAAACATCAATCTAAGCTTCTTTGTTTTCTTCTAAGGCATTTTCTATGTTTTCCTTGCTTCATCCTGTTCACCTGTATCATGTGTAAAAAGGGTTTTTGGATCAACAAAAAGTTGGCGAGTGAATCCTATGGAAAACATTTGAACAAGTTTATTTAATTGATTATAAAATAGAGTGCACAACCACACATGAGTAAAAATAGATGTAAACTTATTCACCAAACAATTTAATATTAATCAATACACACATGAACAATAATGGATCGTTTAGAGGCACGCGTTGCTCAACTCGTCTCTCACGAGGAACTGATGGGCCTAATGAATGAATTGCATAAACTTGACAATATGAAATACATAACTACAAACAATATAAACTCAATAATACACACATGAACAATAATGGATTTGTTTTGAGGCACGCGTTGCTCAACTCGTCTCCCACGAGGAACTGATGGGCTTAATGAATGACTTGCATATAAGTTGACAAAATGAAATACATAACCACAACAATATAAACAATCTATGTTTAGATCACAATATGGTATGGCACAAGTTTAAATAAACGAGTTAATTACTTTGTGACACATGACACACCCCAAAACGTGTAATTAAAAAGGGGGAGTTGTAAGATTCACTCACAGTGGGTGCGTTCGGTTGATGATGTTGAATGCACGCGAAATGGTTTTAACCACGAGTGAAATTAACCTAATAATGGCATAATGTTTCGGTAAGTAACGGGTTTTATTAATCCATTTTAATAGAATTGTTGGGTGTATTTTTGTGAGTTTAAGGCTATTTTCTAATCTTAAAAATGTTATTTTTAAGATTTTTAATTGATTTTTAATTAAAATAAATAAATAAAAATAATAAAAAAGTTGACTTTTTTGACCGTTGACCGTTGACCATTGACTGTTGACTTTGACCGGTTCGTATGCGTGTATGTGTGCGCTGAGTGAGGCTCGAACCCGAGACCTCCCGTACGCGTGCACGCAGCTCTACCAACTGAGCTACGTGTCTAACCCGAAATATTTCTGTTTTTAATTATATTTATATATTAATTAGATTAATCCGAAAATCAACTTATTTCTAAAAAGATTTTAATCAGTGACTCGGTGCGCTCCACAGGTCTCGAACTCGGGACCTGTGGTTTATGTTAACACACAGTCCACCGCTGGACTGTGTGTCCAACTTGTTAAGTAAACTGGTTTTTATTATACTTATATACAAACTAAACATTTCCATTTCTGTCTTAAATAAAAAGTTTAATAATTGTCCGGACCGGTGCGGTAGCCTGGACTCGAACTCGTGTCCTGTGATTAAACATACACACAGTCCACCGCTGGACTGTGTGTCTATCTTGGTTATTATTCTGGTTTTTATAAACTTAACATATATCAGCGGTGACTCCGGTTCGGTTAAAAAAAGAACATTTTTATTAAGGCAAGCATGCGTGGGACAAGATTCGAACTCGAGACGTTTACGTGTTTAATGTGCACACAGTCCACCGCTGGACTGTGTGTCTAACCCGAGTTATAACTTGATTTAAATTAAACTTATATGTTACCGAAACTTCGTCTTCTTCGTCAGTCTTAACCAGAAACGATGACTGACTGGTTCGAAGTTTTAATCATGTTCGTTAGTGTCTGGTGGTTAATTACATGTGAGATATATAAAAAGAATGAAAGATTTAAGCGTAAGGTATACCGACTGGACTTCTCTGTTTCTCCGGCAGAACTCCGGTGACAGCAAAAGATTCCGGCGTCGTGTGTCTTGCGGCAGAGAGTCTTCAGCAAGCTTGAAAAGGATGTGGGTGACTTCGGTATAAGCTCAGGGGTTCAGTAAGGCTCAGAAGTGAAGGGTTCGGTTTTCCGGCGATGTGCAGAAGTTTTCCGGTGAATGGAATTACGTCGGGTAAAGGTGCGGTTTTGAGCGAAAAAGCTTGCAGAGGTTCGAGGAGGTATTTATAGGGCAGGTCATCGATGAATTTGGTCCGATTTCCAACTTGATTCGTCGGTTAAAAAACTTTTCAGCGGTTATAGCTTGTGTCGCGGGTTCAGGCGTCGGTTATAACCGATGTAGTGATTAAGGTTTACGTTATAACTGAAGTAACCGTCCAATCTCGCGAGATCGCCGGGATTTCCGACGACTGCATTTGGGCGCGCCGATTTTGAATTCGAGAATTATAATATGTATTAATTGTTTCCATTAATTAACAAGGAATACAAGTGGCGCAGTGGTTAAGTGTGTGGGTGTTAAGTCGATGACCCGGCTGACTCACCCGGGTTCGAAACCCGGCAGAAACATTGTATTTTTATTTCATTATTTTTAACAATTTTTCAAAAACAAATTATATATTCCAATATAATAATTAATTATGCATCGTTTAAAATTAATTTGGGCATTAAATACGCCACGAAATTTTAAACTGATTGTTCGGTTAATAAATGGAGCGGGTTTGGTAAATCCGTTTTTTGATGGATGTTACAAATAGCTTGAGTGAGAGGCTACTAGATGCGCAAAAACAAGCCTTGTTAGAGGCTAATATTCCTAATGAGGGATTAGGCGGAATTGTTTATCAATTAGCGCCTGGAAAGGATGGAATCCTAAGATTTAATGATAGAATTTGGGTTCCGATCTTTGGAGGACTTAGAGATCTAATCCTCCAAGAAGCGCATAGTTCAAGATACTCAGTTCACCCAGGGGTGACAAGATGTATCAAGACTTGAAGAAGAATTATTGGTGGATGGGTTTGAAGAAATCCATAGCCACTTATGTAGCTAAGTGTCTGACGTGTTCGCAAGTTAAGGCTGAACATCAGAAACAGTCAGGACTGCTACAACAATTAGAAATTCCCACTTGGAAATGGGAAATGGTAACTATGGATTTAATTACCAAGTTACCTAAGACCAAATGTGGTAATGACACTATTTGGGTCATAGTGGATAGGCTGACTAAGTCAGCACACTTCTTGCCAATAAAGGAAACGTATAATTCAGATAAATTGGCTAAGTTGTATGTGGACAAGATAGTGTCCCTACACGGTGTGCCAGTATCTATTGTATCCGATAGAGATACTAGATACACATCTCACGTTTGGAAAAGTTTCCAACAATCTTTAGGCACACGATTAAATTTTAGTACGGCTTACCATCCGTAAACTGATGGTCAAAGTGAGCGTACTATTCAGACTCTGGAAGACATGCTCAGGGCATGTGTGATTGATTTAGGCGGAAGTTGGGATGATCACTTACCCCTAATAGAATTCTCCTACAATAACAGTTATCATACAATCATCAAGGTTGCTCCTTTTGAGGCCTTGTATGGGAGAAAATGTAGAATGCCCATATGCTGAGCAGAAGTAGGGGAAGCAAACTATCAGGACCAGAGATTGTCCTGAAGACCACGGAAAAGATTATGCAAATCCGTGATCGTCTCAAAGCTACCAGGGATAGGCAGAAAAGCTATGCTGACAAGAGGCGTAAACCTCTTCAGTTCCAAGTAGGGGACAAAGTCATGCTAAAAGTATCACCCTGGAAAGGTGTGATGCGTTTTGGAAAGAAGGGCAAGTTAAGTCCTAGATATATAGGACCCTTCGAGATAATCGAATGTGTCGGCTCTGTAGCTTATAAGCTCAGGTTGCCAGAAAAGCTTAGTGGTATTCATGATGTAATCCACATATCTAATCTTAAGAAATGTCTAGCCGATGAGTCGCTAGCAATGCCGCACAAGGATGTGCAAATTGATGAAAAACTGAGGATCGTTGAGAAACCAATTTTGATCGAGGATCAACATGTTAAGAAGCTCCGAAGAAAAATGATACCTATAGTAAAGGTTAAGTGGGACGCTTTTAGAAGTCCCGAATATACATGGGAGGTTGAGTCCACTATGCGACAAAAATACCCCCATCTTTTGAATAAAATATCAAGGTCGAGATTTCTTTTAAGGGGGTGAGGATGTAACACCCTATAAAATCGTGTCCAACAGTATAGTGACACGTGTTGTATTTTAAATATAGTCTATTAAAGACCAATAAGGACTAAAGGCGTCAACATGCTCACACCGAGCATCTAAGTGACGGTCTGATGTCAACATGCATATATAACAGCCTCTGAGTGACTGGTATGTCAACATACTTATCATTTGGCCTCTGAGTGACTGATATGTCAACATGCCCAGCCTCTGAGAGACATCGGGATCAACATGCTCATAAGCCTCTGAGTGATCCTTTGTGAAGTCCTAAACTCTCATACATGCCATTTGTTGGACGAGAGGGTTCAATTTTGTAAATATGTGAAAGTTGGATAATGGAGGGATTAAAAGTGTCAACATGTTAATTTAGACCTCTGAGTGACCTTTTAACGAACCTAGAGCTCGACAATGTCCGGGCATAATCCCGGGTATGCCAAGTATTGGCTACGGAGGGCTAAAAAGGTGTTTAAAAAGGTTTTTAGGAGCTTTATAAAGTTCAGGGGTCAAAAGCACACTTTTGAAACTGACCGTGGGGCGGTCGCGGGCCGCGAGAGACCAAGCCTGGGTCTTTCGCGGGGGGCGAGAACAGACCTATAGCAGAAAGTTTCGTTTGGAGACCAAGCAAAACTCCAAAACCATTAATTCGAAACCATGGCTTCTCTAAACTGCTATGCCACGTTTTGGGACACTTGTAAGCTTCTTCTTACACCCCAAAAAACCTGGCTTCACCTCGTTTGAGTTCTCCAACTATAAATAGGTGTTCAAGTGCTTCATTCCAACTTGCACCTTTCTAAATCATAACTCTTCTCCCTCCTCTGAAAGTTCCTAGCTGAAAGGAGCATCCAACTTAGTTCTGTTGCTTTGTAGGAACCTCTTGTAAGTGTTCCTTGCTCTTGCATTTTCGTTTATAGGCTTTTATAGCCAAAAGTCAAGCGTTTTCGTAAAACGCTTTGACTTTCGGTTAAGACCATTATGGTCCAGCCATTGTTTGAAATGAACATGACTAAGTGATCGTAATAAGGTAGGTGTTAGTCCCTATAAAGGGCACCTCCTGAAGATCACGTTTGCTATACCAATTGACGGGTCAAAGTAATGAAAATAAAAAGTCAAACGGACCATTTTTCGGAAAAATCATAAATTGATCTATATATGTTATGAAACCTGTTTTGACACTTAAACAAGTTGGTAATAATTATTAGAACATGTAAGAACATGTTTGGCTCGTCAATTTCAGTTCTAGGATCGGTTCGCAACCGAAAGTCGTGAAGTTTGACTTCTGCTTTGACTTTCAATTCTGACCCGATTTAGATTAGTTACCTACAAATATAAAGTTGCATTATGATCATAATATAATGTAGCATAACCCTCTGAGGTTATATTACATGATCATAATCATAATCTAAGTTTATGCGCAAGTTCCATAATTATGCCATCTTTGACCAAAATGCCATTTTTGTATAAAACAAGGTTTTAAATGGTAATGAACTTGAAAATGAGTTTCCTACTGATGTAATATTATAAGTAGGATTATTTAGGATGTTAAACCAAGTTATAAACTGAGTTTTCAAACAGGTCCTTTAACTATGTCGATAAATGACGGTTTTAGCCCTTGTGGCTCATAAAATGATTTTAATCAATCTTTTCAAGGTAAATGATTTACCTACTGATATGTTATATTAAATAACATATTTTAAATATTTTAATCTGACCCTAATGTCAGTTTTCATTAAACATTTCCTAAAACGTCATTTTACGACACAAGCACCACTTCGGCGCATAGTATGGTTTTAAACCTTATTAATGGACCAAGACTTGTTACCTACTAATTTTAAAAAAAAATTAAACATACTTACAGTAGGTACATGTTATAAACTCAGTATCCCAAATAATTTATAAACTATATGTAAAATGACCAAAAGGCCCCTTCGGTGCATAATTTGGTCATAAAAGATAAAGTACACATATGAATGACATCCTACTGATATTATATCATAAATAGAGTATTTTCCAGAATACTTATAACTATAACATTAAATTATATTCAAGTTCCTTTTATACGGTATAAAATTACCGAAATGCCCTTACGAGGCATAATTTCGTTTTAAAACCTTAACGGGCATATAAGTTAATATCCTACTGATATCTTAACTTATTTAAAATAAAAGGGGCATATAGAACTTGTCCATGACTTATCCGGTTACCCGATATCGCTAATATGCGCTCGGTTAAGTATATGTAACTAGTTTACGAAAGTCAACCGAATGATAATTGTTTATCCATATTATACAAGTCAAGGTACTTGTCAGGTTTAAACTACATTCTAGCCGATCATCATTTAATCAAGCGTTATACGTATTGATCATGTACACTATTCGGTTATAAGACCGTTAGTATTTAATTGGCTAGCTTATGCCATAATCCAGACTAGAGCTGTGACAACCCGTATATTCGCTGGTTAATTATAAAGAGTTACCTGTAAAATATCATGGATTTTTATTTATTGAATAATAATAAACTAGTCACGAGTGAAACATGTTATTTAACCAACAAATTTTGTCAAGCGTATTTATTTTAGCACCTATATATTCTGGATAATTGTTTGTTGATTTAAACTAATAATAAAAACAAATAAGTTAACTATTATATTTATTTTGTATAATTTAAACGAGCGTTTTTATAACTAGGAACACAATTATAAACGGGTTACGCAGTGTGCACCCACCTACACCAAAACCCAACTATATAACCATCTCTTTCTCTATTTCCCCTCAGCATTTAGCAAACCCTAACCCCCATCTATATCTCCTCCAAGAAAATACACACTAACCTACACAAATCTCTACAAAACACACGCACATCTGCACAACTAGATAGAGAAAGAGAGTGATTTGAAGTTTGAGAGTGTGGCGGAGGTTGAGGGGCGGCTGGCCACCCTCAATGGCGGAAACAGTAGCGGCGCACACCCCCTTACGAAGACGAAGACGGGGTAGGATGGTTGTGGGTGTCGTGCGACGGTTGTTGGGGTTGGTTGAAGGAAGAGCGGTGGAGGGCAGCGGTTGTGTGGCTAGCGGCGTTGCGTTTAGGGTTCCGCTAAGACCATGGAGGCGGCCGACGTGATGGTTTTGATGGCGGCAGGAGGGTGGTGGTTGGTGGTGAGGTTAGGTGACGGAAGTGGGTGAGGTTTTCGAGCTCACGAGGGCAGATTGGCTTGTGAGCGGTTCGTGTTTCAGATCTAAAACAAATCGTAAGTCTAACTCTCGATCTCACATTTTTGCTCAGCACTACCACCCTATACACGATCTCCATGGCTTGAAATGTGTTATGTGTTCTTGTTCAGATCCAACGTTTAGAATCGGGTTTATTCGAGATGTAAGGCAATTTCCAGTCAATAGTGATACGTTCGGGTAAACGCTGAAGGTGGTGGATGTGACTCGAGTGAGGATTCGATGGTGGCAGTGGTATTGGTCCGGCTTCAGGTGGTGGTGTCTCGATGGTAGAATGTTGATGTTGGCAATAATCTGTTTTGGTCAATTCGAGTTGTCAAGTCAAACCTGGTCAAAACATGGGTCAAAAAGTCAAAGTTAGTCAAACGGTTAACTGTGGTTAGCGGGTCAGATTTGGTCATCATGTAGTTCGAGGCTGGGTGTGTCGTTTTTTGTTAGATACGTCTTGCTTGAAGGTAACGACGTAAACCGACTAAATATATGTTGTATTTGTGTAAATTTGTATACATAGTCTTATCGTTGTAATAAGAAGTTACCTCGTGAATGAACGAACCGACAAGTGGGTCAAGGGTGTAACAATAGTTGATGATTGGGAATCGGCTAATCTTGTGATGTATTACTTGGGGACTTTATTGGAATATATTATATACACACAAACGGTTTTATAAATATATTCACGAGAAACCCATACTAAGTCCCTATCGGTTCGTCAAGTTAAATCGTCTAAATCGAATAGTGTTTTGATCTAGAGTAGGTAGTTGAATAAACTATCTTTATAACCAAGTTGTGAAAATATGGACTATTTCCAATAGACTTTAAACTGTCCTTTATTTGTAGTAGGGCATGGGAAAGTTGGATATTTCAAGCTTCAAAGCTTTGCTTGTCTTTATTTGCTATATGGAGTTTTATGCTTGCATACCAGGTGAGTTCACGGCCCCTACTCTTTTAAATGTTTTTAAAACACAAGGGAAGAAAGCATGCACTACATTACGGTAGAGTAATGTCACAACGTTACGGTAAGGTAACAACACAACTACTAGAGTTTTTGTTGCATTAGTTATGGTCACAAAGTAGCATTTATCACATGTCAGTCCCCTTAAAACTTACGATGTCGTTAGCATTGGATTATAGCGAGGGAATTTTTAGTAGTACTACTGGGCCCGACAAGCCCCACTCGAGCTGGTCGCGCCAGGTAGACCGAACGTTGATGGTCACGGGTGTAGAATTTGCCTAACATTTAGCCATGGTTGGTAATAGACCTGGCACAACAGGGGCAGCAACGTCAGCTTCGGATCGAACTCTTTGTTGACATAAGTTAGGTTAACTACCTACAAATATAACAAGTGACTGCTAAATACTACAACTTACTGTTTCGGGTTTGAAACAGTGGAAAACGCTTGAGAAACAACTTACTCTATATCTATAACTTAAAATTGTGAACTCACTCATCATTATGTGTTGACACTTGTTCTTGCATGTCTTTCTCAGGTTGCTAAGGTAGCACACATCAGGACTAGGATGCATTTTGGAGTCGCATTGATTTCATCAAACAAATAGACTCATCTTTTAAATTACATTAACTATTTCAGTTTTGTAATTGTTACCTTCCGCAACTCATGTGTATAAACAATATTTTCTCATGAATGAGCGAAACAGGAAAATTTCTAAATTCATATAGTGGTCGTTCAGTATGACTAATGACTATGATCCTGGTTTATCACGCGCCTCGCGGTAGAACTCTGCAAGTGGAATTTGAGGGTGTGACAGATTGGTATCAGAGCCAATGGTTATAGTGAACTAGGTTTGCATTAGAGAGTAGACTTAGTCTATAGCCTTAGACAATGCATTAGTCACACACCAACACAAACACACATACCTGACATACAAGAACACTCATACATGATATGCCTATGTACATCGCATCAAAACTTACATTGAAATTGTAGGCATGTCGACATCATCCATTTAACCCTCTACTGACGAGGAACACACCAAACTCTTTGTATCTTTATCCCTAGTGGCGATGTTCGTGGGATCGCCAACAACGTGAATCTACTCCTATCTGAGGGCCATGAGACGGAGCCTCTAGAGGAGCGTTTCCCATCACAATCATCTGTACTTCTTCCTACACCACATAAATGAGCAAAACACTAGCTTGAGCCTACCGATGGTACTATCAGGTATGGTGAGCTTTCTCAAGTCCATGATTGGCACAACATACAACATTGATGCATATCTCTTGGGAGTTGAGTTATCGAAAACGAGTCCTTTCTCTACCTAGCAACGACATTACCCCGACCCCACTAGTTCTACTTTCTTTCAACCTGAGCAGGCGGCCCTGGCGTGTGGCACCCTGCGTTAGGCAGTTTGTTGCACACATTATTGCAGAGACCATCGACATCGAGATGTCATCATTTTTCCCGATCCATGATTCTACATCTTTGGTTGATATTCTTCGAGAGAATGATTGACCACGAAACTAAGAACACTTTGCCTATTGCACACCTGAACTCTAACCTGACTCGGATGGTGGAACAGTTACCTTGCTTTTCCTGGTAACCTACGTTAATGAACCAGTTTCATCTCTTAAAGTCACAATTCATGTGCATGTTTGTTCCATGCGCACTCTTACCTCTACGATTCGTTGGATTGGATTCTCATGGTGTGTTTCAACTTGAGTAGATCCTCAGATCAATTGATCCTACATTACTCTTTCTGATATAACTCTGAGTTTATCAACATTTGGATTATTAACTAAGCTTTTGATAACCCTATATTTTGACAACACTTTGTACTCGAAAAATTAAATCTGAGGGACATTTTGACACAAGATAGATGGAACTAGGGTGAACATGCAAACCAACTTATCATTACGGGTGCACACGTAATAGTAATTTGCAATGTATGTGAACCCTTGTGAAACCTTGTGTGTGGATAAATTGTCCTAACCTGTGAATCTCATATTTAAAACTTCCACTGTCAATAGAAGCTCTCGTAACCCATTTAACGACTAACTGGTGTCGTTAAACTTGTCCAGCAGTTGATGGACGCAACTTTTAGATTTAAGATCTTCTCGGACAGATTGAGCTATCATTAATGGAATCCCTCGTTATTATTTTATTTTCTTATTTTTTTACTCAAGTACGAGTCTTAGTGAAACTAAGATTCTCATCAGAACCTGTTCTCTTGACTGAAACCCTATCTGAAATCGTATGGTAAACTCTTCAACATCAGCATATAAACGAAATATAAAGACTCTCTCGTATGCTCACACCTTATCCCTTGTGCTCAACTATAAAATTTCCTTTAACCCCATTACTCGGTCTTGTTGCTAATCTTTAGTCTAACCTGATGTACATCGCGGCACACCCAACTCTACAAACGGATTTCCACAAAAACGGTCCCATTATCGTAGGGACATCGAAAGACGGAGATACAAGTTAATCAACGCCCAGATAAATATGATGACGTAAACTATAATCTTACTCCTTATATTGCTAGAGTAGTTATTCCATAACAGTTTCCCTTCTAAGCTAGTCTATCCCCTAGCCGTTGCACTGGCCGACGCTTGTCGTTTAATGCGACAGTTAGTTACTGTTGTCAACATAGACCAATCTCTCACTCCATTTTCGTAGTCGCACTACATCTTTGAAACTTTACACATTCAATTTCATACATGGATTTTAGTGAATCTATTTTTATTCGCATACAGGCAAGCTTGATGACTGTGGAGAACGCTCCAATTGAATCGAATCGGATAACTACGAATTCGACCAACAATCACTTTTCTACATAATTCATATTGCGTCGACACCTTCAATGTAACGCTTCCAATGACCAGTAGCATCACTTTATTTCTATTTATACCTCTTATGTGCAACCAACTACATCCTCATCATCAGATTTATTGTTTCACTAGCGATTCTTAAACAATTATGTGGAACAGATCGATGAGAGCCACGTCTTGCTATGTTCTTCGCGTCTTACCTTGTTGTGCAAAAATGAATACCATAGTTTTTGTCTAACCCTGTTATGAGCTAATCCTCGTTTGGCAAAATCACTTTCTACAAAAGATACTCGAGGAACAACGAGTCATCCTTAAGTTCACCAAGTGCAGGAGCATAAAATAAAAGTTCTACATCCCTGAGGTATACCGTGGTCAACACCCTTTCCGTGTGAAAGCACCAGACTTATGTATAGCTTCATCGACGCCTTTGTCCCATACTTATTCCTCTTTGATCGAAAGTTGGTCGTCTACTGAACCAACTGCAACTAAAATATCATGAACAATATCAACCGAAAAATCTCTTTTCCTTCTGTATGAACGTATCAAGATGATATGAGTCTGAAATAAAGGGTTTAATGCCTAACTTGAGTTTTCCTCCAATCGGCTGATAAATTACCTGAATCACCTATTCCAAGCAATCAATATTTCTTTCTAGAAACCTTATGTACGATGACATCATCACTGTTATTTAGTGGTAGTGATTGCACCATTTTTTATCTTCGGTAGCAATACCACACAAAAACGAATATCTCTTGTACTCACTATAATTTCTTTCATGTCAGTTACTTTGAGTAAATCCTCGATAGTGCAACCAACAAACTTGAGATTTGAGTAATTTGGCCTTTGACAAATTACTTAACAAAAATCTAGTTCACCTATTTCATCGACCTTCTTTCATGACGTATGACATTTGTGTCCATTCGAGCAACCTCAAAATATTCCTTAGATACACTTGCTTCATGAAGTGTTGTTTTTTTTAGTATTCAGATCACTCCATGATAACTAAATACTGCTTTTTGCAGGCCACTCAAATTCAAACGTGTAGAGCTCACCTAAACATACTTTATGCAACACCACCCCCTCCCCTGTCCATACATGTTAAATACATGATGCAATGTCGTACCGATGTATGAATCATTGGTCTTCCAACTCTTGTGAGCATCTCCCATGCCTACCATAACTTGCTCCAGCCTCCTCAGAACCAGTACGAATTGACGAGTATCAGTGTTGTCCCCTTTGTTAGCCTAACTGTAACTCTAATTAAGAGCCCCGTATACAAATTTAATCCGATCTATCACATTCCCTTCAAGCCATAGTAGTTTCATCTACTAAATTCTCGACATTAATGTCACTCTAACGAAGATAGCTATATCTGATTACCAAGTAAGTTATAAACTTCATCTTTCTTGTGAAAAGGAAACTGAACCACCATAATTCAGCACCATGGTACCATTTTGAAATTGCGTCAATCTTTTACTTTCGTGTACACGATCATGGTAAGCGACTCCCTGTAACTCTTGATAGTTGCACTTATGTACACCTACTCTTGCTAAAATCAATTTGTTGCTTAGACAACCGACTATTCAATACCTATATATAATCCCTTGTTACTTGTTTGGATGAACAATTAGATATCATTTGTCATCAACTGTCATCTCAATCATGTAGTTTGATTCTATCTCAGCTCGTGGTACCGTCATATATCTTGACACTCTCTTTAGCAATGAACTTACAACCATCATTTTAATATATCATAATCAAAATTTTTAGGACGAAAATTCTTTCAACAAAGGGATGATGTGACCCCCGACATTTTCAGGTTAACACCGTTAACACAAACTCTAGTTATCTTAAACATTCATTTATGCATCACATTTGGTTAGGGTTAATTAAGTGTGTCGGTTATGAAACAAACCCTCGCGTAATGTTAATTTGGGGAACTACGGAATCACAGACGAGTCCGTACTCGAACATTGGAAAGCAATCGGAATAATATCCTTGATCAAATAAATAGATATAAATTATGGGAATTAATATGTTATGTCATTCTACATGTTATGTGACTTATAAGTTATTTAGCGAACCTTCAGTAAACCGTAATTATTCACGCATAACAATGTGTTATTAACGAACCCTTATATGGAGAGTATAGTATATCTTGCCTAAATTTCGAGGAAGAAATTCCTATAACATGAGGAGAATGTGACAACCCGTATATTCGCTGGTTAATTACAAAGAGTTACCTGTAAAATATCATGGATTTTTATTTATTGAATAATAATAAACTAGTCACGAGTGAAACATGTTATTTAACCAACAAATTTTGTCAAGCGTATTTATTTTAGCACCTATATATTCTGGATAATTGTTTGTTGATTTAAACTAATAATAAAAACAAATAAGTTAACCATTATATTTATTTTGTATAATTTAAACGAGTGTTTTTATAACTAGGAACGCAATTATAACGGGTTCGTATACGCAGTGTGCACCCACCTACACCAAAACCCTAGTATATAACCATCTCTTTCTCTATTTCCCCTCATCATTTAGCAAACCCTAACCCCCATCTATATCTCCTCCAAGAAAATACACACTAACATACACAAATATCTACAAAACACACGCACATCTGCACATACTAGATAGAGAGAGAGAGTGATTCGAAGTTTGAGAGTGTGGCGGAGGTTGAGGGGCGGCTGGCCACCCTCTATGGCGGCAACAGTAGCGGTGCACACCCCCTTACGAAGACGAAGACGGGATAGGGTGGTTGTGGGTGTCGTGCGACGGTTGTTGGGGTTGGTTGAAGGCAGAGCGGTGGAGGGCAACGGTTGTGTGGCTAGCGGCGGTGCGTTTAGGGTTCCGCCAAGACCAGGGAGGCGGCCGACGTGATGGTTTTGATGGCGGCAGGAGGGTGGTGGTTGGTGGTGAGGTTAGCTACGGAAGTGGGTGAGGTTTTCGAGCTCACGAGGGCGGATTGGCTTGTGAGCGGTTCGTGTTTCAGATCTAAAACAAATCTGTAAGTCTAACTCTCATCTCACATTTTTGCTCAGCACTACCACCCTATACACAATCTCCATGGCTTGCAATGTGTTATGTGTTCTTGTTCAGATCCAACGTTTAGAATCGGGTTTATTCGAGATGTAAGGCGATTTCCAGTCAGTGGTGATACGTTTGGGTAAATGCTGAAGGTGGTGGATGTGACTCGAGTGAGGATTCGATGGTGGCAGTGGTATTGGTCTGGCTTCAGGTGGTGGTGTCTCGATGGCGGAATGTTGATGTTGGCGATATTCTGTTTTGGTCAATTCGAGTTGTCAAGTCAAACCTGGTCAAAACATGGGTCAAAAAGTCAAAGTTAGTGAAACGGTTAACTGTGGTTAGCGGGTCAGATTTGGTCATCATGTAGTTCGAGGCTCGTGTGTCATTTTTTTTAGATACGTCTTGCTTGAAGGTAACGACGTAAACCGACTAAATATATGTTGTATTTGTGTAAATTTGTATACATAATCTTATCGTTGTAATAAGAAGTTAACTCGTGAACGAACCGAACAGACAAGTGGGTCAAGGGTGTAACAATAGTTGATGATTGGGAATCGACTAATCTTGTGATGTATTACTTGCGGGACTTTATTGGAATATATATATATATACACACAAACGGTTTTATAAATATATTCACGAGAAACCCATACTAAGTCCCTATCGGTTCGTCAAGTTAAATCGTCTAAATCGAATAGTGTTTTGATCTAGACTAGGTAGTTGAATAAACTATCTTTATAACCAAGTTGTGAAACTATGGACTATTTCCAATAGACTTTAAGGTGTCCTTTATTTGTAGTAGGGCACGGGAAAGTTGGATATTTCAAGCTTCAAGCTTTGCTTGTCTTATTTACTATATGGAGTTTTATGCTTGCACACCAGGTGAGTTCACGGCCCCTACTCTTTTAAATGTTTTTAAAACACAGGGGGAGAAAGCATGCACTACATTACGGTAGAGTAATGTCATAACGTTATGGTAAGGTAACGACACAACTGCTAGAGTTTTTGTTATATTAGTTATGGTCACAAAGTAGCATTTATCACATGTCAGTCCCCTTAAAACTTACGATGCCGTTAATATTGGATTATAGCGAGGGAATTTTTAGTAGTACTACTGGGCCCAACAAGCCCACTCGAGCTGGTCGCGCCAGCTAGACCGAACGTTGATGGTCACGGGTGTAGAATTTGCCTAACATTTAGCCATGGTTGGTGATAGACCTGGCACAACAGAGGCAGCAACGTCAGCTTCGGATCGAACTCTTTGTTGACATAACTTAGGTTAGCTACCTACAAATATAACAAGTAACTGCTAAATACTACAACTTACTGTTTTGGGTTTGAAACAGTGGAAAACGCTTGAGAAACAACTTACTCTATATCTATAACTTAAAACTGTGAACTCACTCATCATTATGTGTTGACACTTGTTCTTGCATGTCTTTCTCAGGTTGCTAAGGTAGCACACATCAGGACTAGGATGCATTTTGGAGTCGCATTGATTTCATCAAACAAATAGACTCATCTTTTAAATTACATTAACTATTTCAGTTTTGTAATTGTTACGCTTCCGCAACTCATGTGTATAAACAATATTTTCTCATGAATGAGCAAAACAGGAAAAATTTTAAATTCATATAGTGGTCGTTCAGTATGACTAATGACTATGATCCTGGTTTGTCACGTGCCTCGCTGTAGAACTCTGCATGTGGAAGTTGAGGGTGTGACAAGAGCCTTCCTGGTAAATGCTATCTTCACTAGGTACTTTTGTATACGACTGAGTTATTTAAAATAAAAGAAGAAGACTAGCTCAGGTAAATACTCTCGACTTATTTTCCCTATACGGGCTTGGGATACGGTAAATTATTACCGCTTGGTCCAAAATGGGGTCAATCGAATGCCCGCTTGTGGCTAGTAAACCCGCATATTTCGTTTTAATCAGTTTTGTTTGATAACTTAAACATTGTGGGTTAAATTACCGTGTCCTGGATATCCTGGTCTCAATACATTAGTTATTGGCCACGACCTTAGCACGGGGTGTAGGCATACACCTTTTGATGCTCATATGCAATGTTCCCAAGACGTTGGGGATGACTCCTTCGTGAGTCCTGAGTGGTGTGTATTTAATCATGTCTCGGTTTCTGTACTGGGCCCTGTATATATTGACAAACATGTGAATCTGATACAAGGTTGCAAAGTCAACTTTCCCAAGTTAATAAAAGATTTTGTGTCGTTTGCACTTAAAAAACCATTTGAAGTTTTCAAAATGAGTCAGTTGGGTGTATTTACCAGCGTAAGCTGACGTATCGTCCAAAGGCTAAACTGCAGGTACAATACGAAATAGTCCGGAAGCTGCTCGGTAGTGAATAAGAGGATCTTGCAAATCCTTAGATCTGCCGTAAAGTCTGTTTTATATTCTTTCTTGTACATTTTTATGATCCGCCTGTGGATCTTCTATTACAAGCTTGTATATTATTTTGTATTTTCGAATATTCGGTTTGTAATAGTAATTTTTACTCCAAGACTTCCGATGTGCCGTGTTTAGTTGATAATGATGATTATCAACTGATGTCACGATACTCCCCACCCGGGCCCACCGGTATATGGATTTTTGGGTTGGAAATCCGGGGTGTAACACATGGGAGTTTCAATGATATTTTAATAAATTAATGGGTATACCTGATACCCGATGGGTAATTACCCGACAAATACCCGTTGGATAACAAGCTGGGTACATGACAAAAATTTACAACCGGGTACGGGCTTGGGATTACCAATACCCGACCTGACCGAACCCAACCCATTTCCATTTCTAACGAGAAAGCCGAGTTCTCTAAGTTCTCACAACTCGTAGGAGTTTTCCCTTGATCTTGATCCTATATAAACATTAATTATTGCGAGAACAAAAAGAACAACTCTAAATCACTAAATTTTAGGATTTAAGGTTCATAATTTTAAAAATTTTATGTTTCTAACATTCATATGTGTATTATATATACATAAAAAACCATATGTTTTACCTTATGTAGGTAATTTAACTGACACATAATTTATATATGTTTAGGTTATATAAAAACTGAAAATTATATATCTTTTTTTTAATTATAGTATGAGAAATAATAAATCTTACATTTGTAACATTTTCATTTACTTTTTAGGTTTTTCAGATTGAAAAAATTAGTAATTCATTTTCTTATGCGTGTTCTCGTAATATTTATTGTTCTACACACACGTATGTGTATAGGGGAGGGTTTTGAGGAAAACGCCTAAAACTGTGAGAACAATTTTCAGCCACGAGATCTTTCTGATTTGTGGCTAGGATTGATGCGGTGGCATTTTTGTAAATATCTATATGTTTAGAACGTGTGCAGGCTTCACTAATGGTATATAGGTAAATTTGCCATAAATAAAACGCCACTTCTGATAGATTAATTATAAAGCATCTGAAAGCTAGAAACATTATTGTAGTAATGAAATAAGCAAAACAAAACGCTAAAGAACAGTAGAGGTTTTAATGCTTTACATTCAATGAGGAACAAACTCCCACCCAAAATCACGCGACTAAAACTCGTTATATAAATGAACTTAACATCTCTTTCATTGAGCATACTCGAAAAAACAAAAACTTTAATCTCTTAAAAAGCCAAACATTATAATAATTTCAAGAAAATTACACAAAAAGCAAAATGGAAACTCTAATCTCTTGGGGGTTCAAAGCTTCAATCAACAGGTTCGTTATAAAATACGACTCAAAAGAAGACTTATGGTAAAAACTGTAAACGACATACTTAATATGGAAGAAGAAGTGCAGTTGAGGATTCCAGAACATGGAATTCCTATAGACAGGTTGTGTGAACAAACACAAACTGTCATAAGGCGATTGAGGAGAAAATTTCCTATAAGTAATGCTAATCAATTTGATGAAGAGCCAATAATTTCATCATGGCGTTATGATAAAGAATATGAGTGGGTGACGGTTGTGTGGAACAACGGTTAAGAAAAAGACCACACCATTGATAAAAATAATGACTAAATAGGGACTTTCGTTTATAGAACAATTATGCAATGCAACATGTTTAAACCCTGAGATAACACCAATAGTGATATTATTGGAGGGGTGTTTCAATGGAGGCGTGATAACCACATGAAAAAAGCAAAAACGCCATAGCATTTACATGATTGGTTCGACAAAAAAACAAAATAAAACTCCATCACTTTTATGTATTGGAATTGAAACACCATTTAACATATCAAAACTGAATAAAAGAAATAAAATAAATGCCATTATAAGATGTATAGTAATCAAAACGCCATTGCTTTTACATGATTTGCTCGAAGAACAAAACACCAAAAAAAAAATACAAAAACGACATCAATTTTATATAATATGCCCAATAAAAAATCCAACAGATTACCCTATAACTCGCAATCCATATCAAACACCATAGATCTCAAAAACTTGGAGAGGAGGTAATAGCCAGCATGATTTGGAGTTTTATTTCAAAAAAGAATAAAAAGGCGTTGACAAATAAGGGAATATTCAAAACTTAACGTGGAATGACAATCTACCCTCTCTTATTACATAGCACCATGGACATATACCACCTCCAGATCCGTTCCCTCACCGTTTTCACACTTTGAATCGTTTTTACCAGAACCCGTTTTGATATATATATATATAAGTAAAGGATATTCAGAAAACCATTTGAGTTAAGAAAACTATGGAAACTTACTTTCCGCCATTGATTAATTAAGATTTATGGCTCTCCTTTGATGATGACAAATAATCACCTTTTCTTTATTTTAAAATAGCTGGAAATGCAAAAAAGAGTACAAAAGGGTAATTTCAGAATCTTGTTCACATACAATGACATCAAATCACTGAAAAAACCCCTTTATGGTTAATAATATATTAAATCTAAACAAATATCCACATGTATTGTAGGTTTCTTCTTTATTTCTTGGTAATTAAGATCTAACATGAAGAGATTTTCACATCATTACCCACCACCCTTTTCTTTATTTTCTTATTGTTTTTTTATTAAACCGTCACTATCATACCTTTTTATTTACTTTCTCTTTCATTATTATTAAACCCATCACAAATGTTACGTATGACTATGACTGCAGAGAACGTTACAAAATATGTTACACTTGGAAGTATACATGTAACAGCAGAAAACGTTACAGATCCGTTTATCATACTATCTAGCTAGACTGCTGGCCAAGATCCGACCACTAAAAAATTCAGATTATAAAAACATAAAAGATAAAAGACCGGTCACTAAAAAAAATTCAAATCTACAAAGCACAAAAATATAAAAGCACCTTTTTCGAGAGGTTTGAGAAGATAGATTTGATAGTTGCAAATGGATTAAATAATAGGAAAAAGTAACAGATGCTAAAGTTTTTTCCATTTTCATAGTAGTGGAGGAACCTAAGATAGAGAAAAACAAACTAAGTAAAAGGTAAAAGATGAAGAAAAAAAAGCAAAACAAAACTGAACTACACTTTGGCATACCAGATCCAGATGTCACACCTAATCAACCCATTTTCATAGTACAAATTCCATAGCCAAAACACCATATCCGGATCTCACACCCGACGACCGATTCACGCCCAAATCGACCTATTTATTAACGTGTTCCGATTTGTTGATCTGAACCGAGTTGTTCAAATTTTTCCTACTTGCTTAGATCTTAAACCCATATGTTCCGATTTGTTCATATTGTTGATCACCATCACCGAGTTGCTTAGATCTAAAACACGAACTTGCATCAACATGGTGGGTGTTTGGTTGGAGGAGAGATGGGTGTTTTGATGTGTGCTCTTGTAACTTGTAGAAAGAGAAATGATACACATCAAAACTTTTACAAAATGATGAATAAGATGTAGAAAGATAAAGATAATTAATGCAAGAGAGAAAATGAAAGAGAGAGGATCTCAAGAGAAATAGGTGAGAGAGATGGGTGAGAGATATAAGTGAGAGAAAGAGCTTTGAAGATGAAAAAATATTGTTAGGAAGAAAAAAATAGCCTTTTAATGTGTAATTTGGTATAAAAAGAAAAAAAATGAAAAAACCTAAGAAAAGTACACTCATTTAATTATGAATGTTACATCTCTATCTTTCCACTCTAAAATCAAATTAAAAAAAAAACTTACCATTGCTTCCATAGTTGTTAACAAGTGTCAGCCAACAAAACTTTGCATGCAGCATGAATTCTGTACACACAAAAATCATTCCCGAGAATGCCCTTCAACACAAATGTAACCATGGACATGTGGGTGAATCAGATGCACTTATCGAGTTTTCACAGATTTCTCAACTGACATGAGTTTTTCCTCTACACTTGCCCTATATGTGTATATATGGTGGGCTTCTAGAGTGAACACTAGTGTATTTGTGAACTGATTGAACAAATCCTGACCATTGATTTATATCATCAAATCGTAGAATAAACTAGTGTATTTTCATCATCAAATCCTGGCAATTGATTTACACTTGTGTACTCATAATCAAGGGATATGATTAGTTCACTAGTGTTCACAATCAAGGGTGTTGTTCACAAATATATATATATATATATATATATATATATATATATATATATATATAATTATATACGGTTAGGATCATGTGAACACATTAGGCTAATTGAGAACATGAGAAGTACTCTGCGTCACACATTTTCCCAAAACTTTTCATAAAGTATACATATGTATATAGTCAATTTTAAATTATACATATGTATATATTACGAAAAACTTAGAAAAATGTGTGGTCTAGAATGCTTCTCAAGTTTTCTCAAATAGAGTGGATTTCTCTTAGGATCCCTACCACACACACACACACACACACACACATATATATATATATATATATATGGTGGAGTTCCTAAATGAACCTGGTAATTTTGTGATCGAAATGAATCAATCTATACTACTCATCCTTCTTGTTTAGAAATCAAAATAGAAATAAAAAGGGTATATACTATAGTTTAAATGCCTTCTCTCTCTCCAATTAGATTTTAATAACATTTCTCTCCTATTTTTTCTATCAGTTTAAATAATTTGTTAATTTATTATTTTAACATTCATTTCTCCAATACGCATATGGACTACTCATTATTTTAATATTAGATTTTGATTATATTATCTCTCATATTTTTATACAAATGTGTATAAAAAACCAACTGTCACTTCTTTGTCGTCGTTTTTTAGGGTTCTTTTTGAAAAATTTCTCACAATTATACACGTGTATAAATAATATATGTATAATAACAGTGTGTTTAGGTGTTGTTGTGTGTATCCATCGTCACAATTATACATATATGTATAAAAAATAAACAGTCATTTAACAACAAATACAGGTATATACAAACTATACAAATGCGTATAAAAACTAGTTGCTCAACGAACAACAACTATACACATGTTATAAAAAACAAGCTGTTACTTAACAGCAACTGTATACATGTGTATAAAAAACAAACAGTCACTTAACAACAAGTACAACTATATACATTGTATAAAAACCAAAATGTCCTACGAACAACAATATACACATGTGTATAAAAACATGTAGTCACTTAACAACAACTATACACGTGTGTTTAAAAACCAAATGCTCACCAAACAACAACTAGACGGATAAAAAGAATTAAAAAGTGATAATTTGTATTTGTCGATGATGAGGATATGACCTTTTTTGTTTTGTCACAAATCATAGAGATAAGACCCACAAAAGGGAGAACTGGGAATGGAAAAAATGGAGTAAATGACATGTTGATGATTCTTATACATTTAATTGATGCAGTGATATTGAATATGTTGAGACAAAAATGGATGAAATAGACGAGAAAGTTAAGAACAGAAACAAATTCAAGAAGCAATGTCGACACCTACGGGTGCAGCAACCCGATTTTGGTGAGGTACTGCCTCCAATTGATTGTTATGCCTCTGCCTCATGGTCAAATGATTTTGTTCGACTTGATATTGACATTTTAATATCATTAAAAATTTGATGTTCATCATGCAACCGAGTAAATGTAGGCTAAACTGGAGGCTGAACTTGAATGACTAGGAGCTGAGCTGACTTCTTCAGCGTGCTACAACTGCTAAGACGGCCCCACTGCATGCTCCTGCTGACAAACAACCAACAAGTCCGGCTGAACGCCAGAATACATACGAGGAGAGTTGATAATGTGTTCATTTTTGTATTCAGTTGATGAGATTTTATGTGCTCTTGCAGCGCCTCTAATCATCCGCCTTGGTAGACTTGGGATATAACATAGAAAATCACGATTCTATCATATACGAATACAACTAATAATGGGATGATGACTTTTTCCTGTCCTAAGTTATGTTGATGGTATTTACTACCAGGCTGTTGAATGTTCTTAAGGCGAGATAACTGAATAGGATCGTTTTGGTTATGATGACATGTATAGATAATTTTCTTTTCTATAATGTTTATCTTATTGATCGAATTTCCGCCGCACAACAAAGGGCAATTATATCGTTAATACATCTTTTTTTATCTACCTTTCGATATTCAATATCTGCTTGCCGTTGCCGCCACGAGTTTAGCAAATGTTAGATCTCCGCCGCAACGTGCGGGCAAGTAACCAACTAGTTAGATACATAATTTACAATATATATGGGTGTCGCAAATAACAATGGTAAATACATGCACAAACAAGTGTCTACATCACTTGCTCGTGTCCAAACTACCACAAACACCTATTATTTATTACTCTTGACACAAACAACCATGCTCACTTCAAGCGTATACATACTCAATGTATTTACAACAATACAAATCGTTTAAACCTGACACATGACAAATGCAGTTTTCAGTATATGATGCACAAATGCTCTTATTGTTACCAATGAATAAAAGTTTTCGCACACAAATAAAGATATACAAATTCCAAATAAGATGATAACAATATATGTTAGAAGATGTATTTGTAGGAAGGATCCATTTTAGGCCTGAAATTTGGTCAAACATACAATACTTCAGAAAATGGGGCAAAGGTCATATGCCAGCCAACAAAGTTATCAAAACTTACCACTTCAGAGTTCAGTGTATCTTGAAAATTGATTCAGATGTTTGTTTTTCTTTTTAGTGAACTAACTATTCAAATACTACTAGGGCCGGCTCTTGGGCCGGCCAACCCGTGTCGACGTCTGTATAAGCTTTTATAAGTTTATTAAATTATATTTTTAGTATATTCATCCATTTATTAGGCAAAAAAAGTGTTGGTGGTGTAGTGGAAAAAACCATCCTAACATAATAATGTAAAGGTCTCAAGTTCAAGTCTTGTATCTACCACTAAGGTTTTACTTTTTTTAATTCTTTTCCCATTAACCACAACTTTGGGGCCAATTATTTTTGTCCTAAATTTTTTTGAGCGTTTCCGGGACGGCTCTGAATACTACATGTGACCGATGAAATATGTGTATTAATAATCTATACAATACACCAATTATTGTTCATAACTCAACAAACAATAAACCTGGGAACTAACCATTCAAATACTACAACATGTGACTGATGAAATACGTTTATTAATAAAATACGTATATTAATATACTTTCTACAATACGCCAATTATTTTGTTCATAAATCAACAAACAATCAACATGTTTGATGGTTTTACCATATAGGTGGTATGATATAACTTGGATAATCCATCAAATGATTTACCTTATCAGCAATGTTGTTAGAAAGCCAATCCAATCCCTCATATGGACCTTCTCCCGAGGTGGCAGACATGCCCCAGACATACCTGATGCATACAAGAATTCAATGCATCATCTTCGTTATTCATATGTTTGTGTGTTCGCAAATTGGCAAAATGTTACCAGTGTTGCAATCCGAGAGAATGTAGACCTAGCTTGTCAGTAATCTCAACAGCATTCATCGCGCCTGGAAGATCTTGCTTGTTGGCAAAAACAAGCAACACTGCATCTTTATATAAAATCTGTAACACAATTAAAATATCCATCACATGTCCAAAATAATAAACAAATTCCCAGTGCAGAATGCTTCAAATTTCTATACCTCCTTGAGCATCATCTCGTGTAGTTTATCTCTGGCTTCAACCACATGATCACTAGAAGTACTATCAACCACAAAGATATGACCGTGTGCGTTGTGGCAGTAGTGTCGCATCAGTGAATCTTGTAGTCGATACTGAAAAGTTGAAAACAACTAAGAATTAACATTTGATTCAGATATTTTAAAGCTTTTTTCAAACTTTCCCCTACTAAATCCACAGGAATCTTACACAATATTACTTCTTTTTATAGCTTGCTGGTATTACCATGTCATAAGCACCAAAATCCCACACAGTGAAGCTGATGTTCTTGTATCTAAGAGTTTCAACGTTGAATACTGTAAAGTATATGACAATTACAAAAATAAAAAAATTATATCAGGATTGAATCTTTTTTGAAACATGATAGCATGGTTCAAATTCATTTCAAGAACTTGAAGGTGAGATTCTTATTATTTACATACTACATTATATTAAAAGGTTCATTAAAATTACTTTACTAAAAGTTTAATTATCTTTGAAATCCATAATATAACAAGCTAGAAGAATTGTTGAGAATGTAGCTTACCAATAGTAGGATTAGTGGTGATAACTTTGCCCAACTTAAGAGTGTACAAAATGGTGGTTTTACCAGCATCACCGAGACCAAACATCATGATTCGAGCCTCCTTCGTGAACATGAAACCGAATAGCTTCGTAAAAGACTGTCCCATCTAGATTATAATTGCAACTAAAACAAACTGTTCGTGTTAAACTGAATGTACATCAATATATATATGCAAAGATATAGATTGGTAGATGAAACTTACTATTTTTTGACTTTGCTGTCGATCACCACCAAAATGCTGAGACAATATGTACACAAGGTATTATTATGTAAAGAAGCGTTGAATATTGTGGGGAGATGCAATGAAAAATTCAAAACCCACGTCTAATGAACCGTTGACTCTTGGTTCCTAAGTTTTAGGATGTGATAATTTAGTTTTTGATATTTTTTTATCCATCTATAGTTTTATTTTATTATGGTATCAGGCCTAATGTCGCATAACTAATGTAACAAAAAGAAAGTTATGGAATGCTCAAAAAATATCGATACGTGTTTTATATGGATCGAAAACTATAAAAATGAATACCGTACTGGTTGGTATTGGTTCAGCTTGGTACGCTATCTTACTTAGTATAGTTTACGATACCGAAGTATACTTTATTATGAATACAATTCCGTTTTCAATAAATAATTATATCAGAATTATGTAAAAATGTTACGCGGTACCGGTATCGAAAGTTCAAAACCAACTAGACCGAAGAATATCAGTACCGGTACTGATATTGTTCGTCCGATATCGGTTTGATTCAGTATGGTACGCTATTCCTTATAGTTTACAATACCGGAAAATACTCTTTTAAACAACTTAATTTTCAATAAAAGTTATATCATAATGACGACAAAAATAATAAAACATAACTGGATGTTATATTTTTCTTAAGTTAACGAATGCAAGTTATGAAAGAAAATTAAACTAATAAATGAAATATTTATAAAATTGATTTTCCCATTGTTCACAAACGTTTCCGATGGCTATTAATAGGATATATAACAATTTCTATAAATTATAATACATTCAAATATGAGGTTGTATCTTTTATCTATGTTTTTCATATAAATTTTATAAAAATAAAATAAACGTACTCAGTATAGTATGTTTTATTATATGACTTAGCGTGTTATAAAAATTATATTGAGATATAAATAAACAGATGATAATGGTGTATTTGATAAGTTGAAAACAAAAAGTTAGATTTACTCACAAGTTAAAACCCTTTTGATTTTTTTGACAATGTACTAACAAACCCATACTGATTTTACCAGCAAACAAGAAGAGTAGACAAGATATTTGAGGTCGGACATTTTTGTTGTTCAGTATCTCATGTACAATGACTATTTTATTTAAAGCGTCACAATAAGTTTAAAGAATAAAGATTTCTCAGACTTCACATAAAAAAACCATCTTGTTATTGTTACTAAAGGATGAAAGTTTCCCCCAACTTTCTTCACACATAAATAAAGATGAATTCCAAATAAAATGATAACAACATTTTGTCAGAAGATGTATTTGCAGGAAGAATCCATGTTAAGCCTGAAAATTGGTCGACCAAACAATACTTAAGAAATGGCACACAAAGCTGTTTAAACTTACCACTTCTTTCTGTCATGAAACTTGATTCAGTTTTGTTTGTATATATTATTGGGAACTTTCTAATTTGGTTGCATAAAACTTGGGTGCATAAGATTCACCCAACATTTTACGAACCAAGTATACAAATACTACAACATGTGACTGATGAAATCCGTATATTTCCTTTTTGACAACACACAAGTTATATTAGCAATATTGTTCATAACTCAACAAACAATCAATATGTTTGATGGTTGTATCATTCAGGTGGTACGTTATGACTTGGATAATCCATCAAATGATTTACCTTATCAGCAATGTTGTTAGAAAGCCAATCCAGTCCCTCGTATAGACCCACCAGAGGTGGCAGACGCGCTCTGGACATACCTAACACATACACTTATTCATTACATCGTCATCGTCGTCCATTCATAATAGGGGCGGCCCTGGGGGTGGGCGGGGAGGACCACCGGGTTGGGCTCGATATTATGAATGACATGTTATTTTAAAAAGAAAAACCGATATGTATATGTAAAAAAATTAATAGGGTATACCCGTACAAACTTACAAAACTATTCTTATGGTTTAGATTAGTTATTAGAACTTTAGTGAGCCTTAATACCTAATTTTGTTAAGGCATAAGGGCACATTTTTTCAAGCTCGAACAAGGTACACGAATTCTCAGGACTGGCCCTATTCTTCATTCATTGCGCTTCAAAGATCTTGCTTGTTGGCAAAAATAAGCAACAATGCATCTTTAAATGCAACCTGTAATTCAACTAAATCACATTGCCAAAATAATAAACATATTTCCACTGCAAATTGCTTCAAAATTCAAAATACCTCCTTAAGCATCATCCTGTGTAGTTCATCTCTGGCTTCAACCACACGATCACGATCAGTGCTATCATCCACAGAGATATGACCTTGTGTGTTTTGGAAGTAGTGGCTCAATATAGGTCGTAGTCGATACTGAAAGCAACTAAAATCAGCACTTGATTCACATATTATAAGGGATTTTTTTTCAAACTTTCATGTAGTAAATCCACAGGGATCTATCACAATATTACTTTTGGTTATAAAAGTCAAGGGGTATATTAATCCACACAGATTGGTGAAAATACCATGGTCTGAGGTCCCAAAATCGCACACTAGAAGCTGATGTTCTTGTTTCAAGAGTTTCAACATTGAATCCTGCAAAATTATGACTAACACCATCTCCAATGCAAGATCAAAATTCTTGTAAAAAAAATTTGGCTACAAAATTCTTGTAGTCTTGAACATTTTTATCCTCTCTCTACTCTCTCTCTCTCCTCCAACTCATCATCCATGTCACAAATGCACCTTAAATGCATTGAATTGAGTTTGGTGTAATACTTATAGAAATAAACGATTCGATTTCACAAAAATATTAAGGATGAAACTATATAAAGAAAGCTGGGTCTTTTTAAAAGGACAAGTCCTTTTTGTAGGAAACCGTTCGCATAAGATAAATAAAATTTGTATTAATCTTGCATTACATCACAGATTTCAACATAAGAAATAGAGTTCTTGGCTAAGGATCGTGTTAGACACGGGTCTCTTAAAACAAATTTCGAGTCTCCCAAGAGAACTCGTTTGTTTCCAGGATACAACAGCCTAAGCAGTTGCACTGCCAGAGATGACGAAACCCGAAGGTATACCTTGAAACAAGAAGAACTAGAAAGAAGATTTTGCAGAGAAAGTTTTGTATATGTAGGTGATTTCGGTGTATTTCTTCCGGTGATGAAGATGCCATATTAATACAGCATCTAAGATGAAACAGTAAAAACGAAATAAATGAAAGAATTGAATTGCATTAAACGTCTTTAATGCACTTTAATTCGTCATTTTATTCTCAGTCAAAACCATTGACTCGTCAGTTTCAGTTGCTGAAATGAAACTGCTCTGCATTAAAGTCTGGAAGCTTCTATTCGCGCGCGCGCAAGACGCACAAGCTGATGCGCATGCGTCATTTTGGCCCACTTCCATGCGCGAGTCTACAGGTCTGCGCTACCCACGCGCGCGCACGCCACGTCACTAGTGAGCCTATACGATCACGCCACACAGTCACGCCGTATTGGCTCACTTTGGTGCGCTACTTGCGCACCAGTATCAAGTCCGCGCACGCTGACCAATACGCTCCTGGTCCATGCGCCAAACCTGTGCGTTGCATGCCACACTCGTGTCACGTCATTTGACCACATGGCCCTTTCCATCCCCTGTGCTGAGCCATGCGTACGCGGTAAAAAACACAAAGGCGGCTATCGGCGTTGCGAGGGTGCGAAGTGCAAAGTGCGCCATCAAAGCGCCACATTGTGCCCATCACTCACGCTCCGCTCCCTTCGCGAGTACACTAATGTGTGCTTCTATGAAACAATAAGGAATGAGTGTTTCCACTTAAATACCACTTTAAGTTTCATCTCTCCTCCTATGTGGGACAAGGTGCCACTTTCCCACTTTACTTTAATAATTCAGCAATTAATATTTCAAACACCAACCTTTGAGAATCGATATCTAATTCATCCTAGCTTCGTTTTGGACGCGGTTTGGTTCGTTGCGAAGCGCTTCCAACATAGAACACAAACCCACAAAGAAATATATATATATCTTAACCTTAGTTTATAATATATATTTGTAGTCCAAAATAAGGAAATATGCATTTCCTATATTTGTGAAAAAAATGTTATTTTCACAAAATTTTCAACAATCCCCCACATGAATAAAAATCGATCTTTTCAATTTCAAGTTTCAAAAGATACAAATTCAGCAGTTAAGTATAACAAGATAGGTAGGTGTAACCTTTGAACCTTCTTTTATGAAGCATACTTAGCCTTTCTTTGAACCTTCTAGGATTTGCGCCTCCCCATAAATTCATTCGAAGCGACCCCAATTCTCTCTAACATAGATGATTCCTCTGAATCATTAAAAGCATCATGGTTAATTTGGATTTCCTCAAATCCTTAACCTCAACATGCTTAACCTACCTTCATGTCACTGATTGGAATGGACTAGGAAGTATATAACTCCCTTTTTTTTAACTTTTAGGGCACCCCCCACAGTGACTCCCTTTGGGTTTATGATTAACTTGTCCCATTGAACCTAGATCTTGGGATCTCCAGTCAACTAGGTTAGATTTCCCTCATATTCCCTTCTTCCATGGGCTTTAGTCCCATTCCTCTTGACGTCTTACAAACTAAATCTTTGCTTAAGCCTTTTGTTAACGAGTCTGCAATGTTATCTTTTAACCTAACATAGTCAATTGAGATAACACCCGTTGAGATTTGTTGACGTACCTTGTTGTGTTTACATCGAATGTGCCTTGATCTGCCATTGTACATTGAGCTTTGAGCTCTAACAATCGCTGATTGATTGTCACAATGTACGCAAATCACTGACAAAGGCTTTGGCCATCTTAGAATATCTTCCACAAATTGACTAGCCACTCTGCCTCTTCCCCGCTTTTATCCAAAGCGACGAATTCAAATTCCACCGTGGATCTAGCTATGTAACATTTGTCAAAAACGGGTTTCCAAAACCCGCTCCGTTTTGTAATCGAATATCAAGTTATAAATGTCACGTTATGTATTTATGATTATTTTGATTTTTAATGATACATAATTAATAAACAAACTAAACTATAAAAATTATTTGATAAAAAGTGAAAACAAAATAAATAAAAATAAAATGTTGCTGCCGGGGCTCGAACCCGGGTCAGCCAGCAACTGAAATCCAAAGACTTAACACACACACACATCACCACTCCGCCACTTGTTTGTTTTCTGTCAACTCTAGGAAACAAATGATTCTTATATACAAACCTGGATAAACCGGTTACGCCAACCGAAAAACTGAAATCGGCTATTCAACCGTCTAAACGTTTGAATAATCGCGATTTCAGGTTTATAATCGATGCACCGACGATTTTAATCAATTCAGACTTGAATTGACTTCAATTCTGAGAATGATGAGTGTTATAACCGAAACTATTCAACAGTCTGAATTACTTCAATCAAGACCCCTCTCGCGACTCAGAAACATCATACAAACATTCATTTCACTTTCGTCACACATTCGGTCCATCAGAAAGCTTAAATCAACTCGTCGGAAAATTCTGCAAGTTCGCCGGAAAACCGAGACTCACATCCACACGGTAATTCTTTCGACTCTTTCTGTTTCGATCATGTGATTAATCGGTCACCAACACAACTCCACCATCAGAATCAATCCTAGTCAACGTTTGTCGAAATTCCTACCTTCGCCGGAAAATTTCTGAAACTTCCGGAAACACACCGAGAACTGGTATGACCTTTCAAACTTCTGTTAAACTTTGTTTAAGTGCCTCAACTTCATAAATAATCGAACAAAACTGTTAATTGATTTTAACAGCCGGAGTTCACTTTCAGAACCGACGGACCTCTGCTGGAATTCTGTGAACAACACTGATCGGTACATCCTTTTCCCCAAACTCTCTCCATTCTTTACCTTTAAATTACTTATAATGTTTGAAAATCGAAAATGGCATGAATCAATCAAAACAGTCGGAATATGTTTTTCTGGGTAAAGTCTAACGAAGAAGACGAAGATGGGGTATATTATAAGACTAATAAAAATCAGTTTAATGAACGGGTTAGACCCACAGTCCAGCGGTGGACTGTGTGCAACAATCACACATACGACGCGAGTTCGAATCCTGTCCCAACCTTACCCTCTCTATTATAAAAATGTTTTATTTTTCTAACCGAACCAGGTTAACCCCGTTAGTTGTTAAGTATAATAAAAACCGAAATATTAACCAGGTTAGACACACAGTCCAGCGGTGGACTGTGTGCAACACTAAGTCGCACGTCACGCGTTCGAGTCTGGTTAACGGCACCGGTTCGATGATTTACAATCTTCTTTTTAAAACAAATGAATTTTGAATAAATCGAATAAGTATATAAATATAATTAAAAACAATATTATTTCGGGTTAGACACGTAGCTCAGTTGGTAGAGCTGCGTGCACGCGTACGGGAGGTCTCGGGTTCGAGTCTCACCCAGCGCATACATGCACATTGACCGAACCGGTCAACAGGTCAACAAGTCAACGGTCAACGGTCAATGCAAAAATAAACAATTTTTTTTATATTTTTATTTATTTAATTTAATTTAAAAATCAATTAAAAATACTTAAAAATAATATTTTTAAAGATAGAAAATAGCCTTAAACTCACAAAAATATATCTAAAATTTCCATTAAAATCCTTAATAAAAATCCACTCATTTACTATATTTTTCCGTTATTATTTAGGTTAGTAATTCTCGTTGTTCAACTTTCCCGACTCGTGCGCATCTCATCATCTCCATTCAAACGCACCCAATGTGAGTGAATCTTTACAAATTCCCCGTTTTAATCACGTTTTGGGGTGTATCATGTGTCTTGCTATATATTATATTTAAACCATTGTGCATACATCATATCATGAACTTGTGTATTCAGCTTGTTACAACTGTTTGTGTGGTTATTGTTAGATTCAATTTATTATTTCAGTACATGCAATTTCATAGGCCGCCGCTCCCCATTACATTATGAGCGTTGAGCATGTTCCCCATTACATTATGAGCGTGAACCTGGCGTGCCCACATTACGATCGGCTCCGTTTGATTGAGCCTTGATCGCACGGACATTTGTCATTTTCAGTACATGCAATACGATCGGCTCCGTTTGATTGAGCCTTGATCGCACAGTTTCATTCATGTTATTTATCGTATGATGTTGGTATGTTAATGTATGCTATCATGTGTTATTGTATGTTATATATGTGATTGCAATTGCTACTACTTGATTATTTACATTTGCTCATTTATGATTATGCACAATTTTTCATTGATAAACTAACAAGTAAATCAATAATAAATGTTTATCTAACAAGGTTCACTCGCCAACTTATGTTGACCCCAAAAACCCCATTTTTTACACATGATACAGGTGAACCAGCTGCAGCAAGAAACACTTAGGATTGGACTAGAAGAATAAAATGATTTAGAGTTTGGGATTGTTTTGTTTGGTTTATTTTCTTTGTATTGTATGGACATGTTTGGATATTTGGAAATGTAACTTTGACTTTAATAAATATGAAACATATTAGTAAATATCATGAGCTTTGGTGATAACCCAATTATGCCCCGACTCCTATTCCGCTGCGGGTCGGGGTGTGACAGATTGGTATCAGAGCGATGACTATAGGGATATAGGATAGGTTATTAGACCCTTAGAGCCTATACTATAGTTGATTAGAAACTTATAAGATTTTTGTGTGTTACATGCCAAATTTCATGATGTTTATATGTTTATGTTAAATGTTACATTCAATATTATGCAAGCATGTTCATAAGTATATATTATCATATAATGCCTATCATGAATCATATTCTCATAACACATCATATCCATGAAAGCACACACCACATCATGATTGCTTTTACAATGATTTTTGTGTTTTCAAATCTCATCAAAGTGAGTTCTCATGACGGGCATGTAGTAACTGGAAGGGTACCAGTACCGGTAGTCGGAACGTCCTGTCTAGGCTGGCATTCGTATAAATCCAAAATAAAGGACCAGTTTGCCTACCTGGGGACTAACGATGAGTACGAAGTACCTATTAGGCCAAAGCATGCTATACCAAACGTCGTGTGAGCTAACCCCACTTTGAGTTGTCATTGTGTCTACACCTGGACACATTCCGACCATACACCTCGTAAACATATTTTGTGGTTTGCATTCGGTGATGCAAGTGTTAAATCGCCAATACTAATGTGAATCCTACCAAGCCAATAGTCATGGGGGCCCACATGACTATATAGGTGAAGGTATGGGGGACATTTGAGGCCCAACATGAGCAAACCCAAGACATCCTATGGATGTAGTTGCATTATTGATATTTATGTTATTTTCATTTTTCTTAAAGACACATGACACCTAAAAAGACTCCATAAACTCACAATCTTCTTATGTATGTTCCTGTAGATGTCGTCCAGACAACAACGAGGGGGTAAAAGATCAGGAAGGTCTCAGGAACGCTTGGCCACACACATCGCGAAACAAATGGCCACGATACTGCCTGACATTGTTGTCCAAGTACAACAAGCTCTCGCCACAAATCCCACTAATCCTCCCCAACAACATGACCAGAACATCCACAACCCTCCTACCAGCAAGTGCTCATACAAACATTTCAAATCTTGTGATCCTCCTAAATTTGAAGGGACCGAAGGTGTCACTGCTCTCCTCCATTGGTTCGAGGAAATGGAAAACACCTTCCTCAACTGCGATTGTCCTGAGGATCTCAAGGTTCGATACGCCACCGGGAGACTATTTGGGATAGCTCTCACTTGGTGGAATACTGAAAAAGGGAAGAGGGGAATTGATGATGCAATGGCCTTAACTTGGGAGGAGTTAAGGGAAATCATGACTAGGCGTTTCTGTCCTAGGAGTGAAATTAAAAAGTTGGAGGACGAATTTCATTCTTTAAAACAGAAGGAGGGGGATCACACCACCTATAACAAGAGGTTCTTAGAGTTGAACCAAATGGTTCCAAATTTGTTTACCCCAACTTATCGTTTGATCGAGCATTATATTCGAGGACTTCCCTCGAAAATTCAAGATTCAGTTCTCAGCATTTCACCGGTAACACTTGAAGCTGCTATGGAGCTAGCAACTGAACTAACCGAGAATCGAATTCGCAACGGGAAGTTTAAAGAAGAGAAAAAGAAAGCCCCTGTTGAGGGTCAAACTTCAAACCATTCCATCTCTTCCTCTAAGTTTGCTAACAAGAGGAAACGCAACACCAGAAACTTCGCCGTTACACAAACCAACCTCCCAATTCCTGCTGCACCCATTACCCAGGTCGCTCCTTCACCTGCACCATACAAAAGACCATACTCTGGCCCGTTACCAAAATGCAACCGTTGCCAATATCACCATTCTCCTGATTATCCTTGCCAGCATTGCACCGGCTGTGGTCGCGCAGGTCATACTGTTCAAACCTGCCGCATGCCCTAGCGAACGAACCGCCACCAGCCTTCAACCCAAACCCACCAACAATTAATGGGTCAAGCCCAACAACCCCTACAATATCCACCCGCTCAACATTTAGCCCAAACATATTACCAACCCAATTATCCTATGGGTCAACCTATGCGGGCTTGCTACAATTGCGGAGACCCAAGCCATTTCAGAAACACTTGTCCAAGGTTGGTAACATTATTCATGCTCAGGCCCAAGCCAACCCGGTGAATCAAGCGAACCAAGCTCCTCCACCTGCAAGAGGAAGAGCTTTCAATATCAACGCTATTCAGGCTAGAGCTGACGGCAATGTGGTTAACGGTATGTTCCTTATAAATGGTAGATATGCCTCTATGTTATTTGATACTGGTGCGGATAGAAGTTTTGTGTCCTTAGAATTTGAACCTATCTTAAACCAAAATCGGGATAAGCTCATGGAATCCATAACGGTAGAAGTTGCTGACGGGAAACCAGTTTCATTAAACTCTATTATACGCAACAGTACACTCACCTTAAACGACCACGAATTCTCAGTAGACCTTATTCCTATGAAGCTGGGAAGTTTTGATATCATAATTGGTATAGACTGGCTCAGTCAACATCAGGCAGAAGTTGTATGTCGCAAAAAATTTATACGTATTCCTCTTTCAAACGGTCAGACTCTTCGAATCTTTGGAGAAACCTCGTCGAAAGAGCTCAGCTTAATGTCTTGTCTTCAAGCCCAAAAATATCTTTGCAAAAATTATGTCGCGTTTTTAGCTCATATCATCAACAAGGGAACCATGGAGAAGAAACTTGAAGACATCCCAGTAGTAAAAGACTTCCCGCAAGTTTTTCCTGATGACATTTCAGGACTTCCTCCAGTTAGAGAAGTCGAATTCCGTATTGATCTTATACCTGGTGCTACACCAGTTGCAAAGTCTACTTATAGGTTAGCCCCCTCTGAGATGCAAGAGCTAGCCAGTCAATTACAAGAGTTGACTGACAAGGGATTCATACGTCCTAGTTCATCGCCTTGGGGTGCGCTTGTTCTTTTTGTAAAGAAGAAAGATGTATCATTTCGTATGTGCATCGACTACAGAGAGCTCAACAAATTAACAATCAAGAATCGTTATCTTTTACCTCGCATTGATGATCTTCTTGACCAACTCCAAGGTGCCAGCTACTTTTCCAAAATCGACCTTCGATCTGGTTATCATCAACTTAGGGTAGATGAAGAAGACGTCCCAAAGACCGCATTCCGAACTCGTTATGGTCATTATGAATTCATGGTCATGCCATTTGGTTTAACCAAAGCTCCAGCAGTCTTCATGGACCTAATGAACAGAGTCTGCAAACCTTATCTTGATCGATTTGTTATAGTCTTCATCGACGACATTCTTATTTATTCAAAGTCTAAGTCTGATCATGAGCGTCATTTTCGACTCATCCTTACACTTCTAGAGAATGAAAAGCTTTACGCCAAATTCTCCAAATGCGAATTCTGGTTAAAAGAGGTGCAAGTCCTCGGACATGTAGTTAATGACAAGGGAATACATGTCGACCCCTCAAAGATCAAAGCGGTACAAGAATGGCAAGCTCCACGTACACCAACTGAAGTAAGATCTTTTCTTGGTTTGGCTGGTTATTATCGTCGATTCATCTCAAACTTCTCACGCATTGCTGTACCACTCACGGCTTTAACTCATAAGGGAAAACCTTTCATATGGGGACCCAAGCAAGAAGAAGCCTTCCAAACTCTTAAACAAAAACTTTGTGATGCACCAATCCTCACTCTTCCTGAAGGTTGTGATGATTTTGTGGTCTATTGCGACGCGTCAGGGCAAGGATTAGGCTGCGTTCTAATGCAAAGAGGAAAAGTTATAGCTTATGCTTCGAGACAACTCAAGACGCATGAGAAGAACTACACCACTCATGACCTAGAACTTGGAGCCGTTGTGTTCGCTCTTAAGATATGGAGACATTATCTCTATGGTACTAAGTGTGAAATATACACTGACCACAAGAGTCTTCAACATATCTTCAATCAAAAGGAGTTAAACATGAGGCAACGAAGATGGGTCGAACTTCTAAATGACTACGACTGTGAAATTCGGTACCACCCTGGCAAAGCAAATGTGGTGGCTGATGCACTTAGTCGAAAGGGTTATGCGAACTCCATTCGTCTTCTATGTTCGCAAATCATAACTGACATTAAAGATCAAATTCGAGAAGCCCAACATGTTTCAGTAACGGAAGATGATGTACGAAAGGAGATGTCCTGTGGAGCTGAACTTAAAATTGGAACTAAATCTGACGGTATTCTGTACTACCTAGATCGTATCTGGATTCCTAACCACAACAATCTTCGTGAAATTCTTATGAAGGAAGCTCACAAAACGCGATACTCTATACACCCAGGAGCCGATAAGATATATCAAGACCTACGATATACCTATTGGTGGCCTGGAATGAAAAAGGATATTGCTGTTTTTGTTTCCAAGTGCCTTACATGTTCCAAGGTGAAAGCTGAACACCAAAGACCCTCAGGACTTCTGGTCCAACCTGAAATACCTGTATGGAAGTGGGAAAATATAACCATGGATTTCATTACCGGGTTACCTCGCACTTCTGGTGGGTATGACACTATATGGGTAATAATTGACCGACTTACAAAATCAGCTCACTTTATTCCTATCCGCGAAGATTTCAAGAACGAAAAGCTTGCTCGTATTTATATCAGCGAAATCGTAAGCCGACATGGGGTACCGTTAAGCATTATTTCTGATCGTGATGGTCGTTTCACTTCACGAACATGGCAAGCAGTACAAGCCGCTATGGGTACGCGATTAGATATCAGTACCGCCTATCATCCTCAAACTGATGGTCAATCTGAACGCACCATTCAAACTCTTGAAGATATGCTTTGAGCATGTGTTATAGACTTCAAGGGAAATTGGGACGCTCATCTACTATTAGTAGAATTTTCGTACAACAACAGCTATCATTCAAGTATCGGCATGGCACCTTTTGAAGCCTTATATGGTCGTAAGTGCCGATCTCCAGTATGTTGGCACGAAATTGGGGAAGCTCAAATCACTGGTCCAGAATTGATCCAAGAAACCACAGACAAGATCCATCAAATCCGAAACAATCTTCTAGCGGCTCAAAGTCGTCAAAAGAGTTATGCAGATAAACGACGGAAGCCTTTAGAGTTTAACATTGGTGATCTTGTACTTCTAAAAGTATCACCGTGGAAGGGAGTAGTTCGTTTTGGTCAAAAAGGCAAGCTAGCACCACGCTACATAGGACCTTTCAAGATACTCGAAAGAGTAGGACCTGTAGCATACAAGCTTGATCTACCAGAAGAACTCAATAGGATTCATCCCACATTCCACATGTCGAACTTGAAGAAGTGCCTCGCTGATGAAAACCTCCACATTCCTCTGGAAGATATTCAGATTGATGAATCTATGCATTTTATTGAAAGACCAGTAGAAATCATGGACTTCGGGGAGAAACGTCTACAACGGAGTCGCATTCCAATTGTTAGGGTACGCTGCGAGTCGAAACGGGGACCTGAGTTTACTTGGGAACGTGAAGACTCAATGCGCGAAAAATACCCGCATCTTTTTCCTACTACTTCTACTACTTAAATTTCGGGACGAAATTCCTAAAAGTAGGGGATACTGTAACATTTGTCAAAAACGGGTTTCCAAAACCCGCTCCGTTTTGTAATCGAATATCAAGTTATAAATGTCACGTTGTGTATTTATGATTATTTTTATTTTTAATGATATAAACAAACTAAACTATAAAAATTATATTTGATAAAAAGTGAAAACAAAATAAATAAAAATAAAATGTTGCTGCCGGGGCTCGAACCCTGGTCAGCCGGCAACTAAAATCCAAAGACTTAACACACAGTAATTCAGATTGTTGAATAGTTTCGGTTATAACACTCATCATTCAGGTTTATAACCGATGCACCGACGATTTTAATCAATTCAGACTTGAATTGACTTCAATTCTGAGAATGATGAGTGTTATAACCGAAACTATTCAACAATCTGAATTACTTCAATCAAGACCCCTCTCGCGACTCAGAAACATCATACAAACATTCCATTTCACTTTCATCACACATTCGGTCCATCAGAAAGCTTAAATCAACTCGCCGGAAAATTCTGCAAGTTCGCCGAAAAACCGAGACTCACATCCACACGGTAATTCTTTCGACTCTTTCTGTTTCGATCATGTGATTAATCGGTCACCAACACAACTCCACCATCAGAATCAATCCTAGTCAACGTTTGTCGAAATTCCTACCTTCGCCGGAAAATTTCTGAAACTTCCGGAAACACACCGAGAACTGGTATGACCTTTCAAACTTCTGTTAAACTTTGTTTAAGTGCCTCAACTTCATAAATAATCGAACAAAACTGTTAATTGATTTTAACAGCCTAAGTTCACTTTCAGAACCGACGGACCTCTGCCGGAATTCTGTGAACAACACTGATCGGTACATCCTTTTCCCCAAACTCTCTCCATTCTTTACCTTTAAATTACTTATAATGTTTGAAAATCGAAAATGGCATGAATCGGTCAAAACAGTCGGAATATGTTTTTCTGGGTAAAGTCTAACGAAGAAGACGAAGATGGGGTATATTATAAGACTAATAAAAATCAGTTTAATGAACGGGTTAGACACACAGTCCAGCGGTGGACTGTGTGCAACAATCACACATACGATGCGAGTTCGAATCCTGTCCCAACCTTACCCTCTCTATTATAAAAATGTTTTATTTTTCTAACCGAACCGGGTTAACCCCGTTAGTTGTTAAGTATAATAAAAACCGAAATATTAACCAGGTTAGACACACAGTCCAGCGGTGGACTGTGTGCAACACTAAGTCGCACGTCACGCGTTCGAGTCTGGTTAACGGCACCGGTTCGATGATTTAAAATCTTCTTTTTAAAACAAATGAATTTTAAATAAATCGAATAAGTATATAAATATAATTAAAAACAAGATTATTTCGGGTTAGACGTAGCTCAGTTGGTAGAGCTGCGTGCACGCGTACGGGAGGTCTCGGGTTCGAGTCTCACCCAGCGCATACATGCACATTGACCGAACCGGTCAACAAGTCAACGGTCAACGGTCAACGCAAAAATAAACAATTTTTTTATATTTTTATTTATTTAATTTAATTTAAAAATCAATTAAAAATACTTAAAAATAATATTTTTAAAGATAGAAAATAGCCTTAAACTCACAAAAATATATCTAAAAATTCCATTAAAATCCTTAATAAAAATCCACTCATTTACTATATTTTTCCGTTATTATTTAGGTTAGTAATTCTCGTTGTTCAACTTTCCCGACTCGTGCGCATCTCATCATCTCCATTCAAACGCACCCAATGTGAGTGAATCTTTACAAATTCCCCGTTTTAATTACGTTTTGGGGTGTATCATGTGTCTTGCTATATATTATATTTAAACCATAGTGCATACATCATATCATGAACTTGTGTATTCATCTTGTTACAACTGTTTGTGTGGTTATTGTTAGATTCAATTTATTATTTCAGTACATGTAATTTCATAGGCCGTCGCTCCCCATTACATTATGAGCGTTGAGCATGTTCCCCATTACATTATGAGCGTGAACCTGGCGTGCCCACATTACGATCGGCTCCGTTTGATTGAGCCTTGATCGCACGGACATTTCTCATTTTCAGTATATGCAATACGATCGGCTCCGTTTGATTGAGCCTTGATCGCACAGTTTCATTCATGTTATTTATCGTATGATGTTGGTATGTTAATGTGTGCTATCATGTGTTATTGTATGTTATATATGTGATTGCAATTGCTACTACTTGATTATTTACATTTGCTCATTTATGATTATGCACAATTTTTCATTGATAAACTAACAAGTAAATCAATAATAAATGTTTATCTAACAAGGTTCACTCGCCAACTTATGTTGACCCCAAAAACCCCCATTTTTTACACATGATACAGGTGAACCAGCTGCAGCAAGAAACACTTAGGATTGGACTAGAAGAATAAAATGATTTAGAGTTTGGGATTGTTTTGTTTGGTTTATTTTCTTTATATTGTATGGACATGTTTGGATATTTGGAAATGTAACTTGACTTTAATAAATATGAAACATATTAGTAAATATCATGAGCTTTGGTGATAACCCAATTATGCCCCGACTCTTATTCCGCTGCGGGTCGGGGTGTGATAGATTGGTATCAGAGCCATGACTATAGGGATATAGGATAGGTTATTAGACCCTTAGAGCCTATACTATTGTTGATTAGAAACTTATAAGATTTTTGTGTGTTACATGCCAAATTTCATGATGTTTATATGTTTATGTTAAATGTTACATTCAATATTATGCAAGCATGTTCATAAGTATATATTATCATATAATGCCTATCATGAATCATAGTCTCATAACACATCATATCCATGAAAGCACACACCACATCATGATTGCTTTTACAATGATTTTTGTGTTTTCAAATCTCATCAAAGTGAGTTCTCAGGACGGGCATGTAGTAACTGGAAGGGTACCAGTACCGGTAGTCGGAACGTCCTGTCTAGGCTGGCATTCGTATAAATCCAAAATAAAGGACCAGTTTGCCTACCTGGGGACTAACGATGAGAGTACGAAGTACCTATTAGGCCAAAGCATGCTATACCAAACGTCGTGTGAGCTAACCCCACTTTGAGTTGTCATTGTGTCTACACCTGGACACATTCCGATCATACATCTCGTAAACATATTTTGTGGTTTGCATTCGGGTGATGCAAGTGTTAAATCGCCAATACTAATGTGAATCCTACCAAGCCAATAGTCATGGGGGCCCACATGACTATACAGGTGAAGGTATGGGGGACATTTGAGGCCCAACATGAGCAAACCCAAGACATCCTATGGATGTAGTTGCATTATTGATATTTATGTTATTTTCATTTTTCTTAAAGACACATGACACCTAAAAAGACTCCATAAACTCACAATCTTCTTATGTATGTTCCTGTAGATGTCGTCCAGACAACAACGAGGGGGTAAAAGATCAGGAAGGTCTCAGGAACGCTTGGCCACACACATCGCGAAACAAATGGCCACGATACTGCCTGACATTCTTGTCCAAGTACAACAAGCTCTCGTCACAAATCCCACTAATGCTCCCCAACAACATGACCAGAACATCGACAACCCTCCTACCAGCAAGTGCTCATACAAACATTTCAAATCTTGTGATCCTCCTAAATTTGAAGGGACCGAAGGTGTCACTACTCACCTCCATTGGTTCGAGGAAATGGAAAACACCTTCCTCAACTGCGATTGTCCTGAGGATCGCAAGGTTCGATACGCCACCGGGAGACTATTTGGGGTAGCTCTCACTTGGTGGAATACTGAAAAAGGGAAGAGGGGAATTGATGATGCAATGGCCTTAACTTGGGAGGAGTTAAGGGAAATCATGACTCGGCGTTTCTGTCCTAGGAGTGAAATTAAAAAGTTGGAGGACGAATTTCATTCTTTAAAACAGAAGGAGGGGGATCACACCACCTATAACAAGAGGTTCTTAGAGTTGAACCAAATGGTTCCAAATTTGTTTACCCCAACTTATCGTTTGATCGAGCATTATATTCGAGGACTTCCCTCGAAAATTCAAGATTCAGTTCTCAGCATTTCACCGATAACACTTGAAGCTGCTATGGAGCTAGCAACTGAACTGACCGAAAATCGAATTCGCAACGGGAAGTTTAAAGAAGAGAAAAAGAAAGCCCCTGTTGAGGGTCAAACTTCAAACCATTCCATCTCTTCCTCTAAGTTTGCTAACAAGAGGAAGCGCAACACCAGAAACTTCGCCGTTACACAAACCAACCTCCCAATTCCTGCTGCACCCATTACCCAGGTCGCTCCTTCACCTGCACCATACAAAAGACCATACTCTGGCCCGTTACCAAAATGCAACCGTTGCCAATATCACCATTCTCCTGATTATCCTTGTCAGCATTGCACCGGCTGTGGTCGCGCAGGTCATACTGTTCAAACCTGCCGCATGACCCAGCGAATGAACCGCCACCAGCCTTCAAACCAAACCCACCAACAATTAATGGGTCAAGCCCAACAACCCCTACAATATCCAACCGCTCAACATTTAGCCCAAACATATTACCAACCCAATTATCCTATGGGTCAACCTATGCGGGCTTGCTACAATTGCGGAGACCCAAGCCATTTCAAAACACTTGTCCAAGGTTGGTAAACATTATTCATGCTCAGGCCCAAGCCAACCCGGTGAATCAAGCGAACCAAGCTCCTCCACCTGCAAGAGGAAGAGCTTTCAATATCAACGCTAATCAGGCTAGAGCTGACGGTAATGTGGTTAACGGTACGTTCCTTATAAATGGTAGATATGCCTCTATGTTATTTGATACTGGTGCGGATAGAAGTTTTGTGTCCTTAGAATTTGAACCTATCTTAAACCAAAATCGGGATAAGCTCATGGAATCCATAACGGTAGAAGTTGCTGACGGGAAACCAGTTTCATTAAACTCTATTATACGCAACTATACACTCACCTTAAACGACCACGAATTCTCAGTAGACCTTATTCCTATGAAGCTGGGAAGTTTTGATATCATAATTGGTATAGACTGGCTCAGTCAACATCAGGCAGAAGTTGTATGTCGCGAAAAATTTATACGTATTCCTCTTTCAAACGGTCAGACTCTTCGAATCTTTGGAGAAACCTCGTCGAAAGAGCTCAGCTTAATGTCTTGTCTTCAAGCCCAAAAATATCTTCGCAAAATTATGTCGCGTTTTTAGCTCATATCATCAACAAGGGAACCATGGAGAAGAAACTTGAAGACATCCCAGTAGTAAAAGACTTCCCGCAAGTTTTTCCTGATGACATTTCAGGACTTCCTCCAGTTAGAGAAGTCGAATTTCGTGCCATTTGTTGGACGAGAGTGTTCAATTTTGTAAATATGTGAAAGTTAGATGATGGAGGGATTAAAAGAATCAACATGTTAATTTATACCTCTGAGTGACCTTTTAACGAACCGAGAGCTCGACAATGTCCGGGCATAATCCCGGGTATGCCAAGTATCGACTACGGAGGGCTAAAAGTGCCAAAAAGGTGTTTAAAAAGGTTTTTAGAAGCTTTTTAAAGTTAAGGGACTAAAGTGTCAAAGTTTGAAAGTGGCCATGAGGCGGTCGCGGGCCGCGAGAGACCAGGCCTCGGTCTCTCGCGGGGCGCGAGAAAGGCTCTGCTGCAGAAAGTTTTGGCTTGGTCTCCAAACAAAGCTCCAAAACCATTAATTCGAAAACCATGGACTTGTAATCAGTATGCCACATTTTGGGACACTTGTAAGCTTCCTCTTACACCCCTAAACACCTGGCTTCACCTCCTTTGAGCTCTCCAACTATAAATAGGTGTTCAAGTGCTTCATTCCAACTTGCACCTTTCTTATTCATACTCTTCTCCCTCCTCTAGAAGTTCCTTGCTGAAAGGATCATCCAACTTAGTTCTCTTGCATTGTAGGAACCTCTTGTAAGTGTTCCTTGCTCTTGGCATATTCGTTTATAGGCTTTTATAGCCAAAAGTCAAGCGTTTTACGGCAAACGCTTTGACTTTTGGTTAAGACCATTATGGTCCAGCCATTGTTCGAAATGAACATGGCTAAGTGATCATAATAAGGTAGGTGTTAGTCCATATAACGGGCACCTCCTGAAAATCACGTTTGCTAGACCAATTAACGGGTCAAAGTTATGATATTAAAAAAGTCAAACATGTCATTTTTCGGAAAAATCATAAATTAATTTTATACATGTTATGAAACATGTTTTGACACTTAAACAAGTTGGTAATAATTATTAGAACATGTAAGAACATGTTTGGCTCGTCATTTTCAGTTCTAGGGTCGGTTCGCAACTGAAAATCGTGAAGTTTGACTTCTACTTTGACTTTCGATTCTGACCCGATTTAGATTAGTTACCTACTGATCTAAAGTTGCATTATGATCTTAATATAATGTAGCATAACCCTCTGAGGTTATACTACATGATCATAATCAGAATCTAAGTTTATGCGCAAGTTCCATAATTATGCCATCTTTGACCAAAATGCCCTCTTTGCATAAAACAAGGTTTTAAATAATAGTGAACGTGAAAATAAGTTTCCTACTGATGTAATATTATAAGTAGTATTATTTGAGATGTTAAACAAAGTTATAAACTGAGTTTTCAAGCAGGTTCTTAAACTGTGTCGATAAATGACGATTTTAGCCCCTATGGCTTATAAAATGGTTTTAATAAAATCTTTTCAAGGTAAATCAATTACCTACTAGTATGTTATACTAAATAATATATTTAATACATTTTAATCTGACCCTAATGTCAGTTTTCATTAAATATTCATAAAACGTCATTTTACGACTTAAGCTCCGTTTCGGCGCATAGTATGGTTTTAAACCATATAATGGACCAAGACTTGTTACCTACTGATTTTAAACTTATTTTAAACATATTTACAGTAGGTACATGTTACAAACTCAGAATCCCAAATAAATTATAAACTATGTGTAAAATGACCAAAATGCCCCTTCGGTGCATAGTTTGGTCATAAAGGTAAAATACACATATAATTGATATCCTACTGATATTATATCATAAATAATATTTTTCCAGAATACTTATAATCATAACATTAAATTATATTCAAGTTTCTTTTATACGGTAACAAAACGCCTTTATGAGGCATAATTTCGTTTTAAAACCTTAACGGACATACAAGTTGGTATCTTACTGATATCTTAACTTATTTAAAGTGTAATGGAATATAGAACTTGTCCATGACTTATCCGGTTACCGATATCGCTAATATGCGCACAGTTACGTATATGTAACTATTTTACGGAAATTAACCGAAACGGGTTTAACCTTGTCATTTAAGTCTCAAAATCCATAATGTTTATAGTTTAAACATATTATACAAGGCAAGTACTTGTCGGGATTAAACTACATTCTATCCGATCATCGTTTAATCAAGCGTTATACGTAATGACCATGTACACTATTCGGTTTATAAGAACGTTAGTATTTAATTGGCTAGCTTATGCCATAATCCAGACTAGAGCCTTGCCGGTAAAAGCTATCTGCACTTGGTACTTTCGTATACGGCTGAGTTATTTAAAAATAAAAGAAGAAGACTAGCTCAGGTAAATACTCTCGACTTATTTTCCCTATACGGTCTTGGGATACGGTAAATTATTACCGCTTGGTCCAAAATGGGGTCAATCGAATGCCCAGTTGTGGCTAGTAAACCCCATATTTCATTTTAATCAGTTTTGTTTGATAACTTAAACATCAGGGGTTAAATTACCATGTCCTGGATATCCTCGGCTCAATACATTAGTTATTGGCCACAACCTAAGCGCGGGGTGTAGGCATACACCTGACAGACGCTCATATACAATATTCCTAAAACGTTGGGGATGACTCATTCGTGAGTCCTGAGTGGTGTGTATTTAATCATGTCTCGGTTTCTGTACTGGGCCCTGTATGTATTGACAAACATGTGAATCTGATACAAGGTTGCAAGGTCAACTTTCCCAAGTTAATAAAAGATTTTGTGCCGTTTTGCACTTAAAAACCATTTTAAAGTTTTCAAAATGAGTCAGTTGGGTGTATTTACCAGCGTAAGCTGACGTATCGTCCAAAGGCTAAACTGCAGGTACAATACGAAATAGTCCGGAAGCTGCTCGGTAGTGAATAAGATGATCTTGCAAATCCTTAGATCTGCCGTAAAGTCTGTTTTATATTCTTTCTTGTACATTTTTATGAGCCGCCTGTGATCTTCTATTACGAGCCTGTATATTATTTATTTTGAACATTCGGTTTGTAATAGTAATTTTACTCCAAGACTTCCGTTGTGCCATGTTTAATTGACAATGATGTTATCAACTGACGTCACAATACTCCCCACTCGGGCCCACCGGTGTATGGATTTGGATAGGAAATCCGGTGTAACATCCGTCAAAAACTGGATTTACCAAACCCGCTTCGTTTATTAACCGAACAATCAGTTAAAAATTTCGTTGCGTATTTAATGCTCAAAATTAATTTTAAACGATACATAATTATTAAGTATACTAGAATATAAAATTTATAATTGAAAATCTATTAAAAATAATGAAATAAAAATAGAATACTGATGCCGGGTTTCGAACCCGGGTCAGCCGAGAATCATTCAAAGGCTTATCACACACTCACTCAACCACTCCGCCACTTGTGTTTCTTGTTGATTATTTTAAACAATAATACATAAAATAAAGTTGGAAATCAAACCCAGTCACTCTCGCCGGAAATCCCAACGAAATCGTCAATCTTAGACGTTATCTTTTGGCATAACGGATACATTATACCAGCGTCGGTTATAACTGAAAACTTTAAGGTCTTTTATTCAAATCATCGGACCGTACCGAAAAGTGTTGAATTCGAAATCAGAAATACACTTAAACCTGAGTTATACTTTATTCATCAGTGTGCTCGCGAGTTTATCAAAATCACACTCTTCATTTCGCTCAGAAAACTTCGCCGCAGTCGCCGGATTTCTCGGTAAAGTGACCGGAAATTATCGCCAGAAAACCGAGTTCAATCCATCCTTTCTTCTTACTCTAGAATAAGATCTTAGAGCTCATACTGACATCACCCACACTCACCTTAAACCTCTGAAGAATCTCTGTCGAAAGAAATTTCACTCGCCGGAATTCTCTGCAAGTCGCCGGAAAACCGGGACTTTCATCTACATGGTAATTACCTCGACTTTTCTGTTTCATTCCATTATTATACAAATTCTAACATCACTCCATCACCCAGAATCAACCCCAGACGACATTGCCGGATTTTCTGTTTTCGCCGGAAAACTTCTGAAAGTTTCAGAATCTCGCTGTTAACCGGTATGATCATGAAACCTACTGATAATCGTTACTCAGTAGTTCAATTACACATCTAATCCCTCCAAACTGTTAATTGATTCTAACAGGCGAAGGTCACCAAAACAGAGCCGACGATCTTTGCCGGACTTCTGAAGAAAGACGATCAGTTCGGTACAATCAATCCCCAAACCTTTTTCTGTTCATTACATTACGATTTCTCATAATGTTCGTTAAATTAATTTAACAAATAACTGTTAGTTAACCGTTGTCTGTGTTTTGGACGAAGAAGACGAAGTTGTGTATGAGATAAGATAAATTAAAATCGGTTTTATAAACGGGTTAGACACACAGTCCAGCGTGGACTGTCTGCAAATAAACACGCATACGTCCCGAGTTCGATCCTTGACACACACGTTCGCTGTAATAAAATGTCTTTTTTTTTAAAACTGAACCGGATCCACAACAGTGAGATGTTAAGTATATTAAAAACCAGAATATTTACCAAGTTAGACACACAGTCCAGCGGTGGACTGTGTGCCAAACTAAACCACAGGTCCCGGGTTCGAGACCTGTGGCGAGCACCGAGTGATGCAATTAAATCGTTTTTAAAATAAGTGATTTTCGGTTTAAATTTGTAATTAGTATATAAATATAATTAAAAACAGAAATATTTCGGGTTAGACACGTAGCTCAGTTGGTAGAGCTGCGTGCACGCGTACGGGAGGTCACGGGTTCGAGTCTCACCCAGCGCACACATATAACCGACCGAACCGGTCAACAAGTCAATGGTCAACGGTCAACAAGTCAATGGTCAACAGTCAAAAATCAACATTTTTTTTATTACTTTTATTTATTTATTTAAATTAAAAATACTTAAAAATAACATTTTTAAAGTTAGAAAATAGCCTTAAACTCACAAAAATATATCCAATAATCCTACTAAAATTGATTAATAAAATCCACTTATTTACCGAACCATTATGTTATTATCTAGGTTAGTTTCACTCGTGGTTAAATCCAACTTCGTGCGCATTCAACATCATCAACCGAACGCACCCAATGTGAGTGAATCTTACAACTCCCCTTTTTAATTACACTTTTGGGGTGTATCATGTGTCACTTAAACTAATTCGTTTATTCAAACTCGTGCCATACCATATTATGATTTAAACTTAGAATGTAAATATTGTTTGTAGTTATGTATTACATATTGTCATCGTGTATGCAAATTATTTGTTAGGCCCATCAGTTCCTCGTGGGAGACGAGTTGAACAACGCGTGCCTTAAAACTCATACATTAGGCCCATCAGTTCGTAGAACAACGCGTGCCTCAAAACTCATTCATTAGGCCCATCAGTTCCTCGTGGGAGACGAGTTGAACAACGCGTGCCTCAAAACAATCTATTATTGTATGTGTGTGTATTATTTAATATTAAGTGTTTTGTGAATAAGTTTACATCTACATTTACTCATATGTGGTTATGCACTTTATTTTATCAATTCATTAAACTTGTTTAAATGCTTTTAATAGGATTCACTCGCCAACTTTTTGTTGATCCAAAAACCATTTTTACACATGATAAAGGTGAACAGGATGAAGCAAGGAAAACATAGGAAATGCCTTAGAAGAAAATAATGAAGTTTAGAAAGATGTGTAGAACATGTTGTAATTATGATTTTATGATTTCCCTTTAAATTATAATAATAAATATGAAACTTTATAATAAATGTCATGAGCTTTGATGAAAACCCAATTATGCCCGATCACCTTTTCCGCTGCGGGTCGGGGTGTGACATCCGGGGTGTGACAGGTTGGTACCAGAGCCAACGTTTGAGAGAATTAAACACTATCCTTCTTATGTTTAATCTCAAATTTACATATGCACATTCCTTAGACTTTCGAGTCTAGGCATTGACCTAGGATTTACTCATTTCATTATTAAGTTATTAGTATTGTTTTTAAATTGATTTTAACAGGAAAATGCCGCCACGTGTGAGAGGACAAAGTGGAAGAGGAAAAGGTCCAATGAGAGGAGGACCATCGGGACGCATCCCTCCTCAACCGCATAACCCAGATGCCTACCAAGAATCAGGAGATTCGTCTCCTTGGCAACCAGCGAGACGTTCTGTCGCTAATAGACACTCGCCCTCACATTCCCAAAATTCTTACCATCTCACCACTCCTATCATTCACACCATTCTCACCATTCCCATTCTCATCACTCTTACCATGAAGAATTTAACCCTAACCAATATTTTAACACACCTCCAGCCGAACCCTATGGACGAGGACTCCGACCCGGAGATGCCACCGTCGGGATCAAATATGCATCCCATTGAAATTTCTAGCGATTCAAACTCATATGCCGGATCGCCCTACCAAGGTCCTAATGAGTGGGACCAATACTTGAACACATTCACCTTCGCCCACACTCATTCCCATCACTCTCAACCACCTCTTGTTCAAGAAGATGTTCACATGGAACCGATGGACCAACCTCAACAACTACCTGAACCACCAAGAAGGAAGTGTGGAGCACGTATGTCGGTACGTGCCGGACAAAGGTCGGGATCGCTGCCACCTTTGCCCAACTCCTACCCCACAATTCAAGAGGACCCACAAATGGGTGGACCCTCTAATGTTTCACCTATAGTGGAACCAACACCAACACCCGCACCTACAGGTCAACCACCACCATCGGGTTATACCAACCCGATTCCCACATATAAAACACGTTTGGATATGATCCTTTTAACCCGTCTACACCGGTAGACTATCAAGCATGGTCGCAAGACCCCTATATGCATGCAGTTATACACAACGCACTTTACCCGTTTCTTTTCCCACCTACTTATCCACCAACTGGATATCCAACTTATGGGTACCAGTATCGATTATGCCACAACCACAAAACCACAACCTCCGCCGCCACTTGAGGCCATTAATGAGGCCTTGGAACGAATGAAAGAAATGCAGCAATAGGCGGAGAAAACGGAGAAGAAGACAAACAAGTTCTTCAAGAAACTCTCCAAGTTGGTCAAAGGAAAGAAGAATGAGTGAAGTCTCTTCTAATTATATGTAGTCCCTGCGAGGACTTGTTATTTCCTTAGTCCCTGTGTGGACATGTTTATTTCCTTTAAGTCCATGCATGGACAATTTATTTCAATTTCTAGTATTGTAATTTCTAAATTGAAATTTAATGAAGTATTTTGGAATTATATATATATGTATTTATCCTCTTCAAGCGATCGTCTCAATTTTAGTCAATTTTTTATTAGCGATATAATTCCAAAAAGATCTTAATGGTTTTGATTTGCCGAGTGGCACAGACCACATATTTAGCCAAATATATATAAATGATAGTTAAGAACGGAAGGGTCTTCTATCATGATAGTTAAGGGAAGTTATCCTTCTATCTAGAGGTGGTGGACTAAGTTCAAGCCTCCAAGTCATTAAGGTCAATGCGACCGGGACTATTAATCAACCATTAAGGTCCTCTTATGTTAACATTCAAGTAATGTTCAGACTCTTGGTAGTGTGACTTGAGGAATCATGCTAGCCTTCAAGGTAATGGACTATGTCCTAACCGTATAAATAGCCCTTTTGATCTATTTTGATCCCGGCTAAATATCACCTATGCAGTGATGAATAAAACATCCATTAGTGATGTATTACCCTTTCGGTTTATAATTTATTTTATATAGCCCATGTGATCTATTTGATCCCGGCTAATATCATCAGTGCGATGATAAATAAAACATCCATTAGAGATGTATTTTATATAGCCCTTGTGATCTGTTTGATCCCGGCTAAATATCACCAGTGCGGTGATGAATAAGACATCCATTAGAGATGTATTTTATATCGCCCTTGTGATCTGTTTGATCCCGGCTAAATATCACCAGTGCGGTGATGAATAAGACATACATTAGAGATGTATTTTATATAGCCCTTGTGATCTATGTGATCCCGGCCAAATATCACCAGTACGGTGATGAATAAAACATCCATTAGTGATGTACTACCTTTTCGGGTTATAATAAATTTTATATAGCCCATGTGATCTATTTTGATCCCGACTACTATCATCAGTGCGATGATAAAGTAAACATTCATTAGTGATGTATTACCCTTTCGGGTTATAATTTATTTTATATAGCCTATGTGATCTATCCTGATCCCGGCTAATATCACCAGTGGGTGACTAAACATCCATTAGTGATGTATTACCCTTTCGGGTTATGATTTATTTTATATAGCCTATGTGATCTATCCTGATCCCGGCTAATATCACCAGTGCGATGACTAAACATCCATTAGTGGTGTAGTGCCTATGTGTCATATCTTATGTTCCTTAGTGACAGGCCTGTGTGCCATATCTTATGTCCAATTGTGACAGGCCTGTGTGCCATATTTGATGTTCTTTGTGACAAGCCTATGTGCTATAAAATTATCAAATATGACAATGACAGTTGTGACATTGCGATCCCCTGTCTAGTAATAAATGGACTATGTCCAGATTGTAATTTGCCTATGATGGTCCTATTAAGACCTAGGCCAAATATAGATACTGTAAGCCTAAGAGTTGTGATGTTATTCACACTAGCATGATTAGGCGATGGATTTTTATATCAAATGTTTTAAGCCCAATATGGTTGACATACCATGGCTAAGTGAAGCTTTATTGGTGTATAGAAACCAAGATTTGAAGAATGGCTAATTCTAATGAGGCACAAAGTAGCCATCGGAACGTCAACTCTAAAGACGCCGAAAATGTAGCCATAAATGATAATGATTTCCAAGCTCTCATTGATGCGGCTGTGGAAAGGGCCAGGGTAAGGCCATAGAAAAACTAAGGGAGTTGAGTGCTACTCGATCTAGACCCTTATCTAGTCCACCATCTTCAGCTCATAAGGAGAGCTCTGTTCACTCATCGAATGCGAAGAGTGAACCAAGGAGAATAGATTTTGCGGAAAGGTCCCGTTCTGTTAAAGATGGATGCACCTACAAGTACTTTGTATCCTGTAAACCCCGAGACTTTAATGGGGAAAAAGGAGCTGTAGAAGCCCTAAAGTGGCTAGATGAGATGGAAACAATAGTGGACATCAGCAACTATGCTGATAAGGATGTGGTCAAGTATGTATCACAGTCCTTCAAGGGCGATGCCCTCATCTGGTGGAAAGCTATGATTCAGTCCACAGGTAAAGTACACCTATATAATTTGGGGTGGTCCAAATTTGTGGACCTTATTAAGGAAACCTACTGCCCACCCCATGAGGTGGAGAAATTAGAGACCGACTTCTTGTCTCTTTCTATGAAAAACCAAGATTGCCGGAAATATGTTTCCGATTTCAATTCCCTATCTAGGTTAGTTTCCTATTTAATTACCCCGGAGCTCAAACGCATTGCGAGTTTTATTAATGGGTTAGCGCTCGAGATAAAGGGCATGGTAAAGGCTGCTCAGCCTACTACCTGCAGGTCTGCTGTTGACCTATCTCTCTCCCTCACCCTTGATCTAGTAAGACAAAATCAGTTAAGTCTGAAACTGACGGGAAAAGAAAGAGAGATGAAGATAACTCCCAAAGATTTAATAAGAAAAATAAAGGGAGATTCGGGTTCAAAGGGAACCAAGGCAAGTCGACTATAATGCCATTTTGCAAAACTTGCAACCGCAGACACTGGGGACAGTGTAACTCTGATTCACAAGCTAGACCTGTGGTATTTGTAAAAGGAGAGGGCGTAAGACCCTAGATTGTAAAGATCTTAAGGATGCCGTTTGCTATATCTGCAATGAAAAAGGGCATATAAAGACTAACTGCCCTAAGCTTCTTAAGAATAATAACGGAAAGCCTGGAGAGGCCAAGAAGGGGAATGCTCGTGTCTTTCAAATAACTGCAAGAGAGGCTGTTAATGACGACAATGTCATAACAGGTACATTCCTCATTAACAATATCTATGCTAGAGTTCTTTTTATTCGGGTGCGGATTAATATTTTGTTGATCATAAGTTTAGTAAACTGTTAAATTTACCCGTAAGAACTCTAGATAAAACTTATGAGATAGAACTTGCCGATGGAACCTTAGAAACTGCTTCTTCCATTCTTATTGGATGCTCTATATCCATTAAGAATCATTCCATCCCCATCTCTCTTCTGCCAATGAAATTGGCGGGGTTCGATGTTGTCTTAGGTATGGATTGGTTATCTTATAACCAAGCCCGCATTGCCTGCGATAAAAAGCTCATCGAAATTAAAACCCCATCTGGTGAAATAATCACCATCCCCGGAGACTCACACTATTGACTGCCAGACAAGGTGTCATTATTTAAGGCATCCAAGTGTTTGAGAAAAGGTTGTGTCATTTACATGGCACAAGTCACCATAAATGAACCAAAGCCAAACCTTGAAGATCAACCAGTTATCTCGGAGTATCCTGATGTTTTCCCTGAAGAATTACCAGGCCTACCTCCGGACACACAAGTGGAGTTTAGAATAGACATCATACCAGGATCAGCACCAGTGGCTAGAGCTCCATATAGGTTAGCACCAACAGAAATGAAGGAATTGAGGACGCAACTCGACGAACTTTTGGAGAAAGGCTTTATTCAGCCTAGTTCCTCGCCTTGGGGAGCTCCTATTCTGTTTGTAAAGAAGAAAGACGGTTCGATGCGAATGTGCATCGACTACCGGGAACTGAACAAGTTAACAATTAAGAATAGATATCCTCTGCCCAGGATCGATGATTTATTCGACCAACTTCAAGGGGCTAGTTACTTTTCTAAGACTTGATTTAAGATCAGGATATCATCAACTGAAGGTTAAGAGTGAAGATGTTCCAAAACAGCCTTCAGGACCCGTTATGGTCATTTTGAATTCTTAGTGATGCCTTTTGGGCTCACAAATGCACCCGCAGCATCCATGGATCTCATGAATAGAGTCTACAAACCATATTTGGACAAGTTTGTCATTGTCTTTATAGACGAAATACTTATCTACTCTCGTAATCAAGCCAATCACGAGAAACATCTTCGGTGCATCCTAGAACTACTAAGGCAAGAAAAGCTTTATGCTAAATTCTCTAAGTGTGAATTTGGGCATAGAGAAGTAAAATTTCTTGGACACATGGTAAGTGAGCAGGGTATCCAAGTGGATCCCGCCAAAACTGAAGCCATCATGATTGGGAAGTACTCAAGACCCCATCGGAGATTTGTAGCTTTCTAGGATTGGCTGGTTACTATAGGAGGTTCATTGAGAACTTTTCAAGAATAGCCACTCCTCTAACTAATTGAATGTTAAGTATAATTGGGGTCCAAAGCAACAAGAATCTTTTGAGGTTCTTAAACACAAGTTGATCAACTCTCCGGTGTTATCTCTACCTGAGGGTATTGAAAATTTTATTGTCTATTGTGATGCATCACACACCGGTATGGGCTGTGTGCTAATGCAAAATGGTAAGGTAATTGCCTATGCATCACGACAATTAAAGGTGCATGAAAATAATCACACCACCCATGATTTGGAACTGGGTGCCGTTGTATTTGCACTAAAACTGTGGAGACATTACTTGTATGGCACGAAGTGTATTATATACACTGACCATAAAAGTCTTCAACACCTGTTCAATCAAAAGGAATTGAACATGCGACAACGTCGGTGGATGGAAACGCTTAATGACTATGATTGCGAGATTCGCTACCATCCCAACAAGGCAAATGTCGTTGTCGACGCCTTAAGTCGCAAAGAAAGAATTAAGCCCATTAGGATTAATGCGAAAAGCATTGAGCTCAAAAGTAGCTTGAATGAGAAGCTATTAGATGCGCAAAAGCAAGCCTATCAGAGGCTAATATTCCTAATGAGGGATTAGGCGGAACTGTTGATTAATTAGCGCCTGGAAAGGATGGAAGCCTAAGATTTAATGATAGAATTTGGGTTCCAATCTTTGGAGGACTTAGAAATCTAATCCTCCAAGAAGCGCATAATTCAAGATACTCAGTTCACCCAGGTGGTGACAAGATGTATCAAGATTTGAAGAAGAATTATTGGTGGATGGGTTTGAAGAAATCTATAGCCACTTATGTAGCTTAGTGTCTGAAGTGTTCGCAAGTTAAGGCCGAACATCAGAAACCATCAGGATTTCTACAACAACTTGAGATTCCCACTTGGAAATGGGAAATGGTAACTATGGACTTAATTACCAAGTTACCTAAGACCAAATGCGGGAATGACACGATTTGGGTCGTCGTTGATAGGCTGACTAAGTCAGCACATTTCTTGCCAATTAAAGAGACTTATAGTTCTGACAAATTGGCTAAGTTGTATGTAGACAAGATAGTGTCCCTACACGGTGTGCCGGTATCTAGTGTATGTGATAGAGATACTACATACACATCTCATTTTTGGAAAAGTTTCCAACAATCTTTAGGCACACGATTGGATTTTAGTACAGCTTACCATCGGCAGACTAATGGTCAAAGTGAGCGTACTATCCAGACACTGGAAGACATGCTTAGGGCATGTGTGATTGATTTAGGTGGAAGTTGGGATGACCACTTACCCCTAATAAAATTCTCCTACAATAACAGCTATCATACTAGCATCAAGGCTGCTCCTTTTGAGGCCTTGTATGGGAGAAAATGTAGAACGCCCGTGTGTTGGGTAGAAGTTGGGGAAGCCCAACTATCAGGACCAGAGATTGTCCTGGAGACCATGGAAAAGATTGTGCAGATCCGTAATCGTCTCAAAACTGCCAGAGATAGGCAAAAGAGCTACACTGACAAGAGGCGTAAACCTCTTCAGTTCCAAGTAGGGGACAAAGTCATGCTAAAGGTATCACCCTGGAAAGGTGTGATGCGCTTTGGAAAGAAGGGCAAGTTGAGCCCAAGATATATAGGACCATTCGAGATAATCGAATGTGTCAGCACTGTAGCTTATAAGCTCAAGTTGACAGAGGAGCTTAGTGGAATCCATGATGTATTCCACATATCTGATATTAAGAAATGTCTAGCCGATGAGTCGCTAGCAATGTCGCACAATGATGTGAAGTAGATGAAAACCTGAGGTTTGTTGAGAAACCGATTCCGATCGAGGATCGACAGGTTATGAAGCTCCGAAGAAAAATGATACATGTAGTAAAGGTTAAGTGGGACTCTTTTAGAGGTCCCGAGTATACATGGGAGGTTTACGCGACAAAAGTACCCCCATCTTTTGAATAAAATCTCGAGGTCGAGATTTCTTTTAAGGGGGTGAGGATGTAACACCCTGTAAAGTCATGTCCAATAATATAGTGACACTGTTGTATTTTAAATATAGTCTATTATAGACCAATAAGGACTAAAGGCGTCAACATGCTCAAACTGAGCCTCTGAGTGATGGTCCGACGTCAACATGCTAAAATCATTAGCCTCTGAGTGACTGATATGTCAACATGCCCAGCCTCTGAGTGACATCGGAATCAACATGCTTATAATAAGCCTCTGAGTGATCCCTTGCGAAGTCCTAACTCTCATACGTGCCATTTCTTGGACGAGAAGGTCCTAACTCTCTGAGTGACCTTTTAACGAACCGAGAGCTCGACAATGTCCGGGCATAATCCCGGGTATGCCAAGTATCAGTTACAGAGGGCTAAAAGTGCCAAAAAGGTGTTTGAAAAGGTTTTTAGAAGCTATTTAAAGTTAAGGGGCTAAAGTGTCAAAGTTTGAAAGTGGCCATAGGGCGGTCGCGGGCCGCGAGAGACCAGGCCTCGGTCTCTCGCGGGGCGCGAGAAAGGCTCTGCTGCAGAAAGTTTTGGCTTGGTCTCCAAACAAAGCTCCAAAACCATTAATTCGAAAACCATGGACTTGTAATCAGCTATGCCACGTTTTGGGACACTTGTAAGCTTCCTCTTACACCCCTAAACACCTGGCTTCACCTCCTTTGAGCTCTCCAACTATAAATAGGTGTTCAAGTGCTTCATTCCAACTTGCACCTTTCTTATTCATACTCTTCTCCCTCCTCTAGAAGTTCCTTGCTGAAAGGATCATCCAACTTAGTTCTCTTGCATTGTAGGAACCTCTTGTAAGTGTTCCTTGCTCTTGCATATTCGTTTATAGGCTTTTATAGCCAAAAGTCAAGCGTTTTACGGCAAACGCTTTGACTTTTGGTTAAGACCATTATGGTCCAGCCATTGTTCGAAATGAACATGGCTAAGTGATCATAATAAGGTAGGTGTTAGTCCATATAAAGGGCACCTCCTGAAAATCACGTTTGCTAGACCAATTAACGGGTCAAAGTTATGATATTAAAAAAGTCAAACATGTCATTTTTCGGAAAAATCATAAATTAATTTTATACATGTTATGAAACCTGTTTTGACACTTAAACAAGTTGGTAATAATTACTAGAACATGTAAGAACATGTTTGGCTCGTCAATTTCAGTTCTAGGGTCGGTTCGCAACCGAAAATCGCGAAGTTTGACTTCTGCTTTGACTTTCGATTCTGACCCGATTTAGATTAGTTGCCTACTGATCTAAAGTTGCATTATGATCTTAATATAATGTAGCATAACCCTCTGAGGTTATACTACATGATCATAATCAGAATCTAAGTTTATGCGCAAGTTTCATAATTATGCCATCTTTGACCAAAATGTCCTTTTTGCATAAAACAACGTTTTAAATAATAGTGAACTTGAAAATAAGTTTCCTACTGATTTAATATTATAAGTAGGATTATTTAGGATGTTAAACCAAGTTATAAACTGAGTTTTCAAGCAGGTCCTTAAACTATGTCGATAAATGACGATTTTAGCCCTTATGGCTTATAAAATGGTTTTAATAAAATCTTTTCAAGGTAAACCAATTACCTACTAATATGTTATACTAAATAATATATTTAAGACATTTTAATCTCACCCTAATGTCAGTTTTCATTAAACATCGCATAAAACGTTATTTTACGACATAAGCGCCATTTCGGCGCATAGTATGGTTTTAAACCATATTAATGGACCAATACTTGTTACCTACTGATTTTAAAACTTATTTTAAACATATTTACAGTAGGTACATGTTATAAACTTAGAATTCCACATAATTTATAAACTATGTTAAAATGACCAAAATGCCCCTTCGGTGCATAGTTTGGTCATAAAAGGTAAAATACACATATAATTGATATCCTACTGATATTATATCATAAATAAAGTATTTTTCCAGAATACTTATAATCATAACATTGAATTATATTCAAGTTCCTTTTATACGGTATAAAATTACCAAAACGCCCTTATGAGGCATAATTTCGTTTTAAAACCTTAACGGACATACAAGTTGGTATCTTACTGATATCTTAACTTATTTAAAGTATAATGGCATATAGAACTTGTCCATGACTTATCCGGTTACCCGATACCGCTAATATACGCACAGTTACGTATATGTAACTATTTTACGAAAATTAACCGAAACGGGTTTAACCTTGTCATTTAAGTCTCAAAATCCATAATGTTTATAGTTTACCCATATTATACAAGTCAAGTACTTGTCGGGATTAAACTACATTCTATCCAATCATCGTTTAATCAAGCGTTATACGTAATGATCATGTACACTATTCGGTTTATAAGACCGTTAGTATTTAATTGGCTAGATTATGCCATAATCCAGACTAGAGCCTTGCCGGTAAATTCTATCTGCACTTGGTACTTTTGTATACGGCCGAGTTATTTAAAAGTAAAAGAAGAAGACTAGCTCAGGTAAATACTCTCGACTTATTTTCCCTATACGGGCTTGGGATACGGTAAATTATTACCGCTTGGTCCAAAATGGGGTCAATCAAATGCCCGCATTGTGGCTAGTAAACCCCATATTTCGTTTTAATCAGTTTCGTTTGATAACATAAACATCAGGGGTTAAATTACCGTGTGCTAGATATCCTCGGCTCAATACATTAGTTATTGGCCATGACCTTAGCACGGGGTGTAGGCATACACCTGACAGACGCTCATATGCAATATTCCCAAGAAGTTGGGGATGACTCCTTCGTGAGTCCTGAGTGGTGTGTATTTAATCATGTCTCAGTTCTGTACTAGGCCCTGTTTGTATTGACAAACATGTGAATCTGATACAAGGTTGCAAGGTCAACTTTCCCAAGTTAATAAAAGACTTTGTGTTGATTTTCACTTAAAAACCATTCTAAAGTTTTCAAAATGAGTCAGTTTGGTGTATTTACCAGCGTAAGCTGACGTATCGTCCAAAGGCTAAACTGCAGGTACAATACGAAATAGTCCGGAAGTTGCTCGGTAGTGAATAAGAGGATCTTGAAATCCTTAGATCTGCCCTAAAGTATGTTTTATATTCTTTCTTGTACATTTTTATGATCCACCTGTGGATCTTCTATTACAAGCCTGTATATTATTTATTTTGAACATTCGGTTTGTAATATTAATTTTACTCCAAGACTTCCGATGTGCCATGTTTAATTGACAATGATGTTATCAACTGACGTCATAATACTCCCCACCTGGGCCCACCGGTGTATGGATTTGGATAGGAAATCCGAGGTGTGACAACTTCTAAGCTATAGCTGCTCCCACAAGTTTAAACACATATCCACTTGTTGAATTGCAATCTTTTATATCCGATATCCAGTTTGCATCAGTGTATCCTTCGATCACTGTTGGATCACAGGTATAGTGTAATCCGTAATCTCTTGTGTATCTTATGTATCTAAGCACCCGTGTGATAGCTTTCCAATGATCCGAATTTGGATTACTAGCGTATCTACTTAGTTTGCTCACAACATACGCTAAGTCAGGTGTAGTACATGTCATTAGATACATGAGACTACCAATGATTCTTGAGTACTCTATCTGAGCAACACCCTCACCTCTATTTTTCCTTAGATGTTGGGTGTTATCAATTCTATCATCCGAATTGAATTTCCCAAGGATCTTGTCTACATAGTGTGATTGACTTAATACAAGACCATTTTGGGTTCTAGTGATTTTACACCAAGAATCACATCCTCTAGGCCCATGTCTTTGATGTTAAACTCACTTTCAACATGTCTTTAGGGAGTTGATCATATGATCATCACTCCCAATGATAAGCATATCATCTACATAGAGACATAAAATTACATAACCTATTGGTGTGTCTTTAAAATAACACATTTGTCCACTCATTTATTTTGAAACCACTGTCAATCATGACATGATCAAACTTTTAGTGCCATTGTTTTGGAGCTTGCTTCAAGCCATACAAAGACTTGACAAGTTTACATACTTTGCCCTCTTTTCCTAGGGCGGAAAAACCTTCAGGTTGTTCCATGTAAATTTCTTCTTCTACATCACCATTTAGAAATGCGGTTTTTACATCCATTTGGTGAACTTCCAAATTTCTTAAAGCTGCAATTGCAAGAACCAATCTTATAGAGGTTATTCGTGTCACAGGCGAGTAAGTATCAAAGTAGTCTAGACCTTGTTTTTGTCTAAACCCTTTTATTACTAATCTTGCCTTGTATTTATCAATACTTCCGTCTGCTTTCATCTTCCTTTTAAATATCCAACGATATCCAAGTGGTTTGTAACCGGGTGGAAGATCTACTAACTCCCAAGTATGATTTTGCAAAAGAGAATCTATTTCATACTTAATTGCTTCTTTCCATTGAGGTCCTTCTATGGGGAGATCACTTCGCGGTAGGTATTGGGCTCGCACTCAACCATATAGATGGCCCAAATGAGTTTGCAGCGCTTGGCCATTTGCTTCGTCTAAGGTCACCCTTCTCAACCTCGGGTTGTTCATGTCTTTCATCTAACCATTTAGATGAACTTAGACCTACTTCGTCAACCATTGTTGATGAGGTTTCATGTGTTTGTCCTAGCATAGGAAACACATTTTTCAAAATATGAGACAGTGTTAGGATTTGCCTCCATGATCATGTGTGTAGATTGGGATTCTTGGACTCATGTACAAGAAAACGATGTGAACTACTTTGATGCGCATATTCTATGAATATGCAATCAAAAGTTTTGGGTCCTAGCCTAAGAGCCTTAGGAGGTGGTACAATCACCTTTGCTAGACACCCCCACACTTTCAAGTATTTGTATGAAGGCTTTTTTCCTCTCCATAACTTTTGGAGTTTCATCCCTCCTTTTGAGCGGTATCTTGTTTAAAAGATAATTTGCTGAGAGAATGACGTCCCCCCCACATTTCTCATTTCACACTAGAACTGATCAACATGGCATTCATTATTTCTTTCAATGTGCGGTTGTTCTGCCATGCCATTTGATTGTGGAGAATAAAGAGGTGTACATTCATGTATAATGCCACTTTTTGCGCATAAATCCGCAACAGGTGCAACATATTCACCTCCTCGATCGCTTCTCACTGCTTTTATCTTCTTTTTAAGTTGATTCTCAACTTCGTTATTGTACAAGATAAACTTTTCAATTGCTTCATTTTTACTTTTAAGTAAATATACATAGCAATATTTAGTACAATCATCAATAAACGTGATAAAGTACTTATTTCCTCCACGTGTGGGAACCGCTTTTAAATCACACATATCGGTATGAATTAAATCAAGGGGTTTGGTTATTAGTTCAATCGATTTAAATGGTGATCTTATAAGTTTGGATTCTACGCATGACTCGCATTTATTATCGGACTTAAAATGGAATGTTGGTATCATATTTAATTTAATCAAACGTCGTAATGAATTAAAATTTACATGTCCTAGTCTACCATGCCAAACATTAGAAGACTCAATCATGTAAGTAGAAGTAGTAATTTCATTCATAGTTTTGTTGGTGTTAACAACCATTACATTCATTTTAAACATACCATTAAGGGCATAACCCTTTCCAACAAACATTCCACGTCTAGATAAAACAAACTTGTCCGATTCAAACACTAGACAAAAACCAAACTTGTTGAGTATCCAACCCGGAATGAGATTCTTACGTATCTCTGGGACATAGAGAACTTTGCTCAAGGTGAGCTCCTTTCCAGAAGTCATCTTCAAGATCACAGTGCCTTCACCCTTGATGTCGGCGATAGCTTTATTTCCCATATAAAGCTTTTCTTTACTCGTTGCTTCCTTGAATGTTGAGAAAAGTGACTTATCTCCACAAGCATGGCGGGTTGCACCCATGTCAACAAACCATCCTTGTGGGTTATCACCCACCACGTTGACTTCTTCAATCATAGCCACTTCTTCGGTTATCATTACAATTAGAGGCATGCCATCCTCGTCAACCATATGCGCCCGCTCATGCTTTGGTTTCTTGCATTGGTTAGTATGGTGCCCCGTCTCGTTACAGTTTACCTTGGAAAGGCGTAGACTTCTTTTTCACAGCCCCCTTTCTTGGTCCAAGGTTGTTAACCTTTGTTTTCCCCTTGTTGTCCTCCCCCCCCCCCCTACCTTTATTGCCTTTGGAGGATTCCCCAATTTCCACCATGTTTGCTTTAGCCGAAGCTTGCAAAATGGTGCCTTTTTGGGCTACCTTGTTGTCCTCTTCTATTCGAAGACAGATCACTAGTTCCTTCATGGTCATTTCCTTTCGCTTGTGCTTTAGGTAGTTATTGAGTTCTACCCACGAAGGAGGCAATTTTTCAATTATGGCTACCACTTGAAATGTCTCGCTAAGCATCATGCCTTAGCGTGGATGTTGTGAAGTATAATTTGCAAATCTTGGACTTGGTTCATAACAGTCTTGTTATCAACCATTTTGTAGTCCAAGAAACGGGCGACAACAAATTTCTTTGTTCCCGCATCCTCGTTTTGTACTTTTTGTCCAAAGCATCCCATAATTCTTTGGAAGGCTTGACATTGTAGTACATATTATACAATGCATCCAAAAGGCCGTTTAGCACATAGCCGCGACATATGAAATTCGTATGCTTCCAAGCATCAACCGGGCACCGAGCTTGAGCGTCGGTCTCCCATTCCGCAGGTTGGGGAGCGGTTTCAGTCAAGAACCTCGCAAGGTTCATGGTGGTCAAGTAGAAAAACATCTTTTGTTGCCACCTTTTGAAGTGGAGACCCGAGAACTTCTCAGGTCGTTCAGCATGATTAGCCACTATGGACACTCCTACAGTGTTGGCAGGGGTTCCGATGACAAGACAGACAAGCTGATGCGCATGCGCCAATTTTAGCCCACTTCCGTGCACGAGTCTACAGATCTGCGCTACCCACGCGCGCGCACGCTACGTCACTAGTGAGCCTATACGATCACGCCACACAATCGCGCCGTATTGACTCACTTTGGTGCGCTACGCGCGCACCAGTTTCGAGTCTGTGCGCGCTGACCAGTACGCTCCTGGTCCATGCGCCAAACCTGTGCGTTGCATGCCACACTCATGCCACGTCATTTGCCACCTGGCCCTTTCCATCCCCTATGCTGAGCCACGCGTACGCGGTCAAAAATACAAAGGCGGTTCTCGGCGTTGCGAGCGTGCGAAGTGCGCCATCAAAGCGCCCATCACCCACGCCAGGCGCGCGTGTGCGAGTGTGAGTTAGGGTGCTTGCGAGTACACTTGTGTGTGCTTCTATGAAAAAAAGGAAGGAGTGTTTACACTTAAATACCACTTTAAGTTTCATCTCTCCTCTTATGTGAGACAAGGTGCCACTTTCCCACTTTAATTTAATAATTCGGCAATTAATGTTTCAAAAACCAACTTTTGAGCATTGATATCTGATTCATCTTAGCTCCGTTTTGGACGCGATTTGATTCGTTGCGAAGCTCTTCCAACATAGAACACAAACCCACAAAATATATTATAATATATTAACTTAGTTTATAATATATATATTTATTAGTTCTAAATTAGAATAATATACATTTCGTATATTTGTGAAAAAAATGCTATTTTCACAAAATTTCCAACACTTTTTATCAAGCTAATTCTTCACTTGAAAACAGATTTGATCAATTAATAAATTCAAAAAAAAATTTGATTTTCTATTTTAATATGAAAAAGTTAAAAATCTATGGATGATGCAAGTGTAAAAAGATGTATATCAAGCTTGAAAATTTGAAACATATATGATACCATGGTTTATATGTTTCAAGAACTATATATACCAAGATCAACTAGAAAATAAAAAAAACCTTGGTTTTTCATTGTTAGTATATGGATGATAAAAGTGCAAAATGAATTATATCTAGCATTAATAATAAGCAGTTAGGGTTCAATTGTAAAATCAGTTTGGTACAAACATAATATGATATGTAAAGAAAGAAACGTTGAATATTGTGGGAGATGCTATGAAAAATTCAAAACCCACGTCTAATGATCCGTTGTTAACTCTTGGGTCCTAAGTTTTACGATGTGATAATTTAGTTTTGACTACATTACTATTTTGACCTATGTAGTTTAATCAGTTTAACCATTTCAGTTCAAAAAAAATTTTTGACATATGTGCGTGTTATAACGGTTTTGCCCCCTAACACCAACTATTTTACTTTTTTCTAGTTAAATTTAAGATATTACGGTTCTTTTATAGTTTAGGGGTTGTTTGTGTAAGTTATAAAGTTTTTTTAATTTTTTTATTTCTGTAATCACTTAATTTTGTTATTTCTTTATTACACTATTATTATTTAACACAATACATTTTAAATATACAAATATACATATTTCTTTAAAAGTTTGTTTTGTTATAAATGTTGTTTTAAAAAAATTGTCTTCTTAACCTTTAAAAAGAACGATTTTGAAAACAAATTTTAAAAATGATAGACGGTTTTAAATGATTAAAAAACAAATGTTTTTAAAAACGACATTTATAAAAAAACAAATTGTTAAAGAAATATTTATTGATTTGCTATCGGAAATAAATTAATTATAGAATACAAAGTTTAAATAACCGTTGTTAGAAAAGGAAAGGTAAAAAATGAACAATTTTAAATAAATGAACAGTTTTTTCAAAGATTTAAAAAAACAACATTTATAAAGAAAACAAATGGTATTAAAATTAAAAATATGTTAAAAATATAAAGTTTTAAAAAGCGAATGATTTTAGTAAACAAAAGGTTTAAAGAATAAACGAATTTCAAACAAAAAAAAACAGTCCAAAAAATGGAGGATTTAAAAAAGAATAAACGATTCAAATAAGGCTTTAAAAATAAAAGTAAGGCTTTACAAAAACGGTTCTAAAAAGAACGCTTTAAAAATAACCTATTTAAAAAATAAACGACTTAAAAAAACTTTAAAAAACATATGGTTTTAAAAAGAATAGTAAAAAATATCTATTCAAACAAACAGTTTCAAAAGATAAACGATTCGAATAATGCTTTAAAAAGATAAATTGTTCAAACGAAGGACTTAAAAAAGAACTATTTTAAAAACAAACACTTTCAAAAGAAACGATTTTAAAAATGATAGACGGTTTTAAAAATGGTTCAAAAACAATTGTTAAAGAAATATGTATTTATTTATATATTAAAACGTATTTTGTTAAATAATAATCGTGAAACAAAGAGATAAATAAATTAAGTAATTACACAAATAAAAATATTAAAACAACTTTATAACTTATATAAACAAACAACCACTAAGTTATAAAAGGACCATAATACCCTTAGGCTTAACTAGGAAAAAAGTAACATGGTTAGTGTTAGGGGCAAAACCATTATAAAATACAATCTTAGGGTCTGATATGTTAAAAGATTCCTTTTTATACTGAAGAGGTTAAATTGGTTATAGCACAGGGGTCAAAATAGTAATGTACTCTTTAGTTTTTTAAATTTTTTCTCCATCTAAATTTCGTTTGAGCGATATACCGGGAAACATATATACATGTGTATACTAGTAGGATGCATGCGTATGCGGTGGCAGCGACACATCATATTGTGATACTCATTTTTTGTACTTTTCTTATTGATATAATATTTATTGTATCATTATTGTGATAAATATACATCAAAAGCGAAGTAATCGGTAATCAATTTCATTGTGTTGTGCATGGTTCGGTTATTTTCCTCAACCGAAACCAAAGTCATTGTAGTTTATTTATTAACCACTAGGTTTCCAGTTAATTACTTCGATTTATTCGGTTAGATTGACGACATTTGGTTTGATTCATTTAATTTCAGTTAATAGCAACAACCAAATTTGAGCTAAAACTTTTGCTTAAAAATATATAAAATTGAGGTATAAATACATGAAATGAAAGTATAGATATATGAGTGGAGATATAAAATATGAAATATATGAATTGGATGTATAAAACCTAAAATATATATGAAAAATGAATGGTCCAGTTCATCTAATTTTGATTAACGAGAGTACATAAAAGTTGATATATGGTATAGTTTACAACAAAAAAACTACTCTTTTAAATAACTTCGTTTTAATAAAAGTTATATCATAACATTGACAAAAAAATCAAGCATATTTGCATGTTTGTATTTTTCAAACAATATTAACGAACATAAGTTATTAGATATTAAAAAGGCCTAATGATAAATAATGTAAACTGGTGTTTATCTTTATTTCTTTTCTTCTATATTTCTCAACCCTAATAACAGAGTTGTAGAACTGGCGCCATTGTTTGGCGTAGATATAGATTATGGTCACTTTACCTTCGTGCTTTGATTTTTTTTTTCTTTTAACTAGAGATATAACTATAGAAGTGAAGGGTCAAAGTATCAATAACTGTCATCTCACCGTAAGCCCAGCCCTAAACCAATATAAAATTTTGATCTGCTGGAGGGTGGTCGGAGGGTTAGCAGACCCTCCTGACCTCTCCGCCACTGAATATATATTGAGATAAAAAAAAATGAGATATAATGGTGTAGAATTATAAAGAAAAAACCTATACATTAGAAGTTATAGAAGAAGTTAAAAAATAGCTTTTCTAAAATAAAAGAAAAACTAAATGATGAGTTGCAAAAAAATACTCATAAGTTAAAACCTTTTAAATTTTTCCGACTAATGTACTAATAAGTCCTTCACCTTCGTTCTATTGCAGTGCCGAATCCTAGTTTTTCGTTTAATAGTGTAAATTTTATCAGAAAATTTTATATGTATTAGGTTCGACCTCCCAAAAATTTCCAAAAACAGTCATTAAAATTCGCGACCACCCACCCCCTTTTTTTTAACTCCATACTAATTTTGCAAGAAGAGATAGGCAATGGAAAAAACACTGGTTATGGTCTCCTTTTTTCGAGTGAAAACTTCCATAAAGATAATCAACCATTATGAAAATCACTATTGACCAAACACATTCAGTTGTAAAGTTTTCCTGTTATACAAATAAATGCCGTCGATATTCAACGTCGGACATGTTTATGATCCAATATCTCAAGTACACAAATTCGTCTAAAGTGTCGCAGTAAGTTTAAAGAACTAAGATTTCTCTGAGTTTATAGAAAAACAATCATGTTATTGTTACTATAAAGGGTGAAAGTTCCGCCCAACTTTCTAGCACATATATATATAATGTAAAAACTCCAAATAAAATGATGACAACATTTTTCAGAAAATGTATTTGCAGGAAGAATCCATTTTAAGCCTGAAATTAGTCAACCAAACAATACATTAGAAAATGGCGAAGGTCATATACCAACAAAGCTGTCTAAACTTACCACGTCTTTGTATCATGAAAATTGATTTAGTTTTGTTTGTTTTTCCTTTTGGAAACTTTTAAATTTGCTTGCATAAATTTGGGTCACTGGGTGCATAAGATTCACCCAACATTTAGTGAAGTATTCAAATACCACAACTTGTGACCAATGAAATGCACCTACTTCCCTTTCGACAACACACCAATTTTATAAGCAATATTGTTCATAAACCAACATGTTTGACGGTTGTACCATATAAGTAGTATGTTATGACTTGGATAATCCATAAAGTATTTACCTTGTGAGCAATATTGTTAGAGAGCCAATCCAGTCCCTCGTATAGACCTTCACCAGAGGTGGCAGACGAGCTCTGGATATACCTAATACATAGAATTCTTCAATACATAATCATCATCATCATCATCCGTTTATCATTCGTTGTTTGTGTGTGCCCATGTGGCAAAACGTTACCATTATTGTTGTCCGAGATAATAGAGATCAAGCTTGTCAGTAATCTCAGCAACATTCGTTGCGCTTGGAAGATCTTGCTTGTTGGCTGATGTCCTAAAAGTAATCTAATAAAAACAATTGAAATTAACCTAATTCTAGACTCAAAGCTATACTCTAGACTCCTAAACTCGACTAAACTACTAACCGGCAAGTGGACCGATCAATTGTAGAAAAACTTAAGTAAGTCTGGATATCGAACCCACATGACTCTCTAATTACGTTGACGACTCTATCTAGACTAAATTGACACACTTATTTATGTTCTTTTTTTGGGAGGGAGGGGGGTTACTAAAAATCCTAAATTTATAATTAAACTAATATTAACTTAACTAAGGCGAATTAAGACGGACTTTTGAATTGAAGGTTTAATTCAAGGATGATGGAATGGCTACCTAGGTTAGAATCCTTATTACTATTGAATGGGTTTTAATTGATTAATAATGCGATAGGGAACCGGGATCTTAATTTACTAAATCCTCAGGAATACCGAATAGGACTCCTGACCCTTTTGGGAAGACACCTATGATATCCTAAAGATAGATATGTTTATCGGTTTATGAGACTTCCTTTCGGTTATCTAATATTTAATAAAAGTGTCTAAGTTAGCTAACTATCTCTCAATAGGAAGCCTAGACTAACTATGACTCTTGATTTGGTTTAACGACTCGAATATGGCAAGTAAACTAAAACCAGGTTTTTCTCAAAACCTAAGTCTAGTAATTTACCTATTTAATTCAGTTAATAAATTATTATTTCTCAATAATTAAATTTTTGTATAATGTTAAGATTTTAATTATATATTTTACTTAATTGTTTTAAGGTTTGTTGGCCAATTTTACCGAACGATTACCCGAACCCGTTAAAATCCGACAATAAACACAAACCTATTTTATGGAAGACATCCAACTAGATTCATGTAATCAACTAATCAATTATTAACCCAAAACATGTGAATACACCAAATCAAATAATCAAAGTTCATTACTTTATTAAAAATCCATTAACACATTATCAATTCAACTAAAAAATCCAAACTTTCATATCATAGTCTTAAACATGATTAAAACAAAGACAAAAACTGAATTCACAAGATCAAAGAACAAATAAACTAGAGATTAAGAAAATCGGTAATAAAACCGTGATTGCTTCGATCTCTATGCTCTTTGCTTCAACTTGATGATTCTTCAGCAACTTGAACTCCAAAGTTAGCTCCAAATCTCCAGAATTATGCCTCTAAAACTCCCAAATTCATCCAATCTCTTGTAATTAAAGTTAAACTCTAATTATATATCTTATCTTTCACAAATCTGATCAATTTATGAAACTATCTGACCAAGCTACCCTCTCGCCACCCGCGAGAGAAATTCCGCAGCCGGTTGCGCCCCGCGACCGGGTTAGATTTCTCCGGCAAACTTATACTCCTCTCGCTGGCCGCGAGAAGCTTAACATGGATCGGTCGCGGGCCGTTAGAGGATGTTTTTCCCATTTTTCGATTCGTTTCTTCTCTTGGCTTCCCACTACGACCCGCTCAGTTTCTTTCACCATTTCAGCTCATTTTCTCGTCTTTTCAGCTACTTTCATGAACCAAGACTGCGAAACGTATTTGGATTAAAAGTAGATATATTCTTGTAAAACCGAAACGAATATTAACAAAACTAATACAAACTATACACGATAAATAGATGTATTATTCAAACATCAAATATCCCCACACTTACTCTTTTTTCGTCCTTGAAAAAGAACTATGCAAACGGAATCATAGCCAAGTAATTATTTAATTTCAAAAATAGGAGTATTTTATTAAGGTTGAAATTTATATTAACCGCGATTACTAGTATTTGTGTTCACTTAAACTCAAAAATCAGTTCAAAGTTCTTATCATGTCAATTTAGTTCAAGTTCGGTCAATCTACCTAAGGTCTCACACTAGCAAACACAGTACACCTAATTCCACCTCAAGCTTATGGAACAAAAGGAAAGAATCATTCGCCCCATTTCGTAACCGTTTTATACCAAAATCAAGAGAATTGAAAACCAAGTAATTTTTTTTTAAGTTCTTTATCGATTAAACCTTGTTTTTGCAAAAAGGACATTTTTGTCAAAATGGCATAATTATGGAACTTTTGCATAAACTCAGATTCTGATTATGATCTTGTAATATAACCTTAGAGGGTTATGCTAATTATACTATGATCATAATGCAACCTTAGATCAGTAGTTAACTAATCTAAATTGGGTCAGAATCGAAAGTCAAAGAAGAAGTCAAACTTCGCGACTTCGGTTGAGAATAGTTCCTAGAACTGAAATTGACAAGCCGAACATATTCTTACATGTTCTAATAATTATTATCAACTTGTTTAAGTGTCAAAACATGTTTCATAACGTAGATAAGCTCAGATTATAACATTTCCAAAAAATGGCCTGTTTGACTTTTTAATATTTAAACTTAGACCCGTCAGTTGGTCTAGCAAACGTGATCTTCAGGAGGTGCCCTTTATAGGGGTAAACACCTACCTTATTATGATCACTTAGCCATGTTCGTTACGAACAATGGCTGGACCATAATGGTCTTAACCGAAAGTCAAGGCGTTTTCGTAAAACGCTTGACTTTTGGCTATAAAATCCTATAAACGAAAATGCAAGAGAAAGGAACACTTACAAGTGATCCTTGGGATGCATTAGAACTAAGTTGGATGCTCCTTTCAGTTAGGAACTTCCAAAGGAGGGAGATATAGTGATAAATGAGATTGGTGCAAGTTCAAATGGTGAAGCATTGCACCTATTTATAGCTGGAGAGCTTGAAGAAGGTGATGCCAGGTGTTAAGAGGTGTTAGAGGGAGCTTACAAGTGTCCTAAAACGTGGCATAGCAGTTTGGAATACCATGGTTTCGAATCAAATGGTTTTTTGGCAACATGTGTGGAGGCCAAGCAATTTTCTGCTGACACAGGCCTCTCGCGCCCCGCCCCACGACGCCCCCGCGAGCGCCGTATGGTCAGTTTTAAAGTTTGTCACATTTAGCCCCTCAACTTATAAAACCTCTTAAAACACCTTTATAGCATATTTAGCCCTCCGTAACCAATATTTGGCGTACCCAGGGAGTATGACCGGACATTGTCGAGCTCTCGGTTCGTTAAAAGTCACTCAGAGGTATAAATTAACATGTTGACACTTTTAACCCCTCCATTATCCAACTTTCACATATTAAATAATTAATCCCTCTCGTCCAATAAATGGGACATATGAGAGTTAGGACTTCGTAAATGATCACTAGAGGCCCACTATAAGCATGTTGACTCCGATGTCACGCAGAGGCTGGGCATGTTGATACAACGGTCATTCAGAGGCCAAGTTTAAGCATGTTGACATATCGGTCACTCAGAGGCTAATGTTTAAGCATGTTGAAGTCATTCAGAGGCTAATGTTTATGCATGGACATCAAAAAGTCACTCGGAGACTTAGTTTGAGCATGTTGACACTTTTAGTCCTTATCACTTTTAGTCCTTATCACTTAGTCTTATCCATAATGGACTTATTATAAAAGTAATGGCACGTGTCAGCATACTATTGGACACGATTTTACGAGGTTGTTACAGAAAACCCGCAACGAATCACAGAATTCTCAGTAGTTAAAATAATACACCAGTCTCTTAATTTAGTTAGTTGTATAATATTTTTATACACTTTTACTCTAAAACTAACAATTTTACCTTTTTAAAACTCACTCAAACAATCAATAAGAAATAAAGATTTAATCAAAACTAGTTTTTTTTAATACTAAAGTCCTAATATACACACACAATAAAATACTTTTTATCATGTTTTCTACCATAACATTTTTCGTCAACAATATATATAATATATATAATACTAAAGTCCTAATATATACACACAATAAAATACTTTTTTTCATGTTTTCTACCATAACATTTAACAATTGTTTAAACAAACATTACAAATATAATGCCAACCTCACGTCCTCATTGTACTTTATCAACTTCATTAGACAATAAAAAAAATTCAAACTTACTGTCACTGTTCATCATAAATTTCTTTTATAAAATTACTTTTTCATGTTTTCTACCATAACATTTAACGTTTAAACCAACATTACAAGTATAAAGCCAACCTCACGCAGTCATGCTCATTGTACTTTATCAAATTCATTAGACAATAAAAGAAGAAAAGAAAATCAAACTTACTGTTCATCGTAAGTTTCTTTTAATATATATATATATATAATAAAAAGTAATGCTATATATTATTATAAAGAGTGAGAGCAAAATCCATTTGTTCTATAAAATGTAAAAAACAATTGATGAAACGTTAGCTATGGTACTTTTTTATGTCTTTTAGTGTTCCATTTACACCCCTAATAAATTTAATTTTACCCTCTTCATTTTAGTTTAATTTTTATTTACACCACTTGCAATTTTATTTGGTTTTTTTTACCCTACATTTTAGTTTAATTTTTGTTTACACTCTTTGCAACTTGGTTTTTTTATTTATTTGTTTTTTCATTCTTCTTTTGCCGACTTATACTACAACTCTTGAACTTTAATAAAGTTATCATGTTGACTTTTAATGAATTTTCTGTTAATGAACTTAAAGGGTTCTTTTTTTTTATCAACACTTCACATGAGTTATTTTACCTACTTTTCGTGAATTTTTGTAATGTTTTAAACCAAACGGTTGTTTTGAACATTTGTTTTTAAATCGTTCAATATTTTAAACCTCCAAACGCTCCTCTTAAATACATCATTTCGACGTGTTTTTTTATTTACGTCTAAACTGACCCGCTGCGGCTATCGTATTTATCTTTATATATGTTTTAGCGTAATTTTTTTTCATATAACTTGGCTTTCATATATAAAAATGTAACTTTTGTGTGACTTTCGAATGTATCATCGCCACGTAGTTTTTTTTATTGTCATGTTTACAATGTTTGCAATTTGCTTATTTATATCTACATTTCAAACCTGCTACAAAGCGTTTAATAAATTAGGTTAAATGGAATAGATGATCCTTGTAGCAAGGTCAAAATGAAGATATCGTTTTTAGCTATTTACACAGCAAAGTGATTTAAGTATCGTTTTTAACTATTTACACATTTCATAGCCATTTTCATTTGTGTTTAGTAAAGTGATTAAGCAACCCTTAGATTTTAATTTATCGTATGTTTTAGTAAAGGGGTCACCTAATAAAAGGTTTATAAGGTTGGGGGGGGGGGGTGTTTCGATTTCTAGATTTTTAACAGTAATAAGTTGTTTGTGGTGCCTGATGATAGTAACTATTTCATTAGGTAACGTTGAATTACTATACTCTTGACACATATGCCCTTAACTATTTCACTGTATAAATTGAATGTGACACTTCAATGCTCATGCAAATAATGTAAAAAATAGATCATATTGTTGGTTTTTTAGGACTTCTTATGTTCTCCAAAGCCCAAATGTACCACAGCCATTATTCGTCTTCATGGTCAAACTCGGCATCGGTCGTACATCTGCTGTCGTTGGGTTCTTTAGCTTTGCGTCGATCATAGATTGCCGAAGCTAACCAGTTTACTGGGTAACATCAAGAGAGAAGAATAAATGTATGGACCTAACACCAGAAATCTGAACAATTCTACTCTTGTTAAGTGGGAGTTCCCAATTCCCATGCTACGTAAGACATCAAATCCTTAATTTAAAAGTATTAGGGTCTGTTATAGGATTTTGACACTAAAAAAACCTCTAACCAAGGATGATTAATCGCCAAGAGCCACATAAATAAACTTATATCACTAATTTCATTTACAGTTTTCCTTACCACCCCGTGAAGGTCCATCTTCAGTTTTTGAGGGAACAGGCAGGTCTGGTTCTTTCTGATCAAATTTAGATTCCCTGCGTCTTACGCGCCTTACAGGTGTCCTACTTCGGCTACGGCTACTACTCCGGCTGTAACTCCTGCTCCGGCTGCGGCTGAAGCTTCGACTCCGGCCATACCTTTTTCCCCTGCTACGGTCACCATCTCTTCTGTTATCTAATCTAGATTCCTGCGTCTATCACGCCTTACAGGTGTGCGGCTTTGGCTCCGCCTGGAGCTAAGACTGCGTGACCAGCTACGGCTACGACTACCACTCCTGCTCCAGCTATAGCTATAGCTTCTTCCCCTGCTACGATCACTGTCTCTTCTGTTATCAAATCTACATTCCCAGCATCTTTCACCCCTTAAAGGTGTGCGTCTTCGGTTTCGGCTCCACCTGGGGCTACGGCTGTGTGACCAGCTACAGCCACTGCTCCAGCTTCTACCCTGGCTATAGCTTCTTCCCCGACTTCTTTCACGCCTTACAGGGGTGCGACTTCGGCTCCGTGACCAGCTACGGCTACGACTACTGCTTCGGCTCTGGCTGTACCTCCTACTCCAGCTTCTACTCCGGCTGCGGCTACGCCTATAGCTTCTTCCCATTCTACGGTCACTATCTCTACTGTTATCAAACTGCCCTCTACCATGCCCACAGCCCCCACCACGGGAATCCTTGAATCTATCATTTCCATCCCAACCGCCATTTGGTCCACCAAATCCAACACCTTTACGACCTCCACCACCACCAAAGTTGCTATCTTTCCTCCACGACCTTGGCTCATTCCACCACCACCACCAAAGTTGCCACCTATCCCACTGCAACCACCGAAGTTGCCACCTATCCCGCCCCGACCACCAAAGTTGCCACCTATTCCACCATGACCAAAAAAGTTGCCACCTAGTCCACCACGACCACCAAAGTTGCCACCTATTCTTCCACCAGCGTCTCTCATTCCACCACGACCTCCAAATCCGCCATCACGACCATCAAATCTGCCATCCCTCGTGTCACCTCTACCAGGACCAGCACTGCCACCAAAGCCCACATCCCTCGAGTTAACCCCACATCCCCTAAAAACATCATCCCTCATGACAACAAAACCACGACGACCATCACAATCCCAATGCCCACCCGCTCGCCCAAAATCGAAGTGGCACATTCCACCCTTGTCTTTCCCAAAAGCAGGGCTGCCACGCCTCGCAATCTCTCGCACCTCATGTGGCACGGGCTGATCGGCTTCCTCGAGAACTTTCATAAGATCAGCAGCATGTTTCCAATCCTGTTCAGAAAAGAAAGTGTAAGCCGCCCCTTTTGCCCCTGCTCTACCGGTTAGCCCTATTCGGTTGACGTAGTCCTCCACACTATTCGGGAAATCATAATTAATCACCACCCTGCAAACACCGAAATAGAATCAGAACCAATTTGGTGATAAAATTGAATAATTTTTTTATTTAACTTTTCATTAAGTCTGACCTTACATCCTTGATGTCATGGCCATGTGCAGCAACATCAGTAACAACTAATACTGGGGACTTTCCGGAATGGAACTGATTGAGAACCGAGTCTCTCTCACCCTGAGATTTGTCTCCATGGATGGCAGCAGCCCCGAAATTACGACTAATACTACGTGTAAGCTGATCACATAACTTTTTAGTTGAACAAAAAATGATAATTTTGGAACCCCTTTCTTCTGATCTCAGAATCTGCTCCACACGCTTCTGCTTCTCCATGTGAGGGACCACTTCCACATACTACAACAACATCACGTATAACTTATGGCCATAACAATGAATACACACGAATATATATATTCATTTTAGAATAAAATCTGCATTTTTCAATTACAAAGATTACGAAGAATCCACCCGAAAATAAATATGCACTTAACATAATTATCCGACTAGAGTTGACAAAATTATCAGAAACATGATTAACACAAAATAAAGAAGTTTGTCAAGCCTTAACACAAACCGAAATTGAAATGGTCAAATGATCGGGGGAGGCATACATATAATACAAATAGGATTTCAACTTTGAAAAAACTAAAAACTAAAAACAATAAAACAAAGATACAATATATAAAAATCTTTAAATGAACGAACACCAACGAACATAAATGAACACATTACCGAACGTTCACGAACATAAACGAACGAACTCAACCTCTGTTCATGTTCGTTCAACTAACGAACGGAATTTCTTGTTTGTGCTCGTTCGTTTATTAAATGAACGAACATAAACGAAACTTCCCGCCAAACGGTTCACGAACTGTTCGCTGAACGTTCGGTTTGTTTACAGCCCTAGCAGCAAGCTCATCTGCATTGCCAATTTTGACCTGAACAGGATTGACCAAAAGATCACTAGCTATTTTCCCCCACTATTCAGTATTCGATATTGCTTAAAAATGTTTCCAAGTGATTAATACTACTAGCGAACAAGAGAATGGATTTATATTGTAAGATAAAGCATACGCAACGATGTGTTACCTGTGTAATAGACTTGTTTGCAGCAAGCTTATCTGCATTACCAATGTTGACCTGAACAGGATTGACCAGAAGATCACTAGCTATTTTCCTCACTTCTTTGGGCCAATTGGCAGTATACATTAGAGTTTGCCTTTGATGAGGTATTTTATTGACAATCTTCCTTATTTGAGGTTCAAAGCCCATATCAAGCATCCTATCAGCTTCATCAATCACAAGAAGCGAAACGTGATGTAAGTCAAGCTTCTTCATTTCAAGTATATCACTAAGTCGACCTGGACTTGCAACAACAATCTGTGCTCCTCGTTCTAAGTCCTTCAATTGTGGGCCGTTAGGAGCCCCACCATACAAACATGTGCAAGAGATTCTGACAAACTGGCCAAACTTGATGGCCTCATTTTGTATTTGAGTAGCAAGTTCTCTAGTGGGAGCTAAAACAACAACCGTGGGCCCATTTTGGGGATTGCTGTTACAGCGTCTAAGCAGCATGAAAGCAGGTATAAGATAGCTTAATGTTTTACCAGAGCCTGTCTTTGCAATTGCCACTATATCCCTATTTTGTAGGGCAAGAGGCCATGTTTGTGCCTGAATAGGTGTAGGCAACGCAAAACCAGCTGCATATATCTGTAACAGATTCATATTAATAACCTCTAGAGTTTAATTTAAACATATTCTAATAGACAGGGAGAATGACTTGCCTCACTCAATAACTCTGCAGGAAATCCAGTGGACTCAAATGACATGAATGGAGCTGGAACATTATCACCCTATAGAACCAAATGAAGAAAGTAACATGCATCAAGTCAGTAAACAATAATGGGCATCATGATACATATCATCCACATGTTAAAATCGAGTCAGTAAACAAACCGTTGCTATTATGTCATATTTTTTACGGTAAATGTCGACAGATGATAGAGTCATCGCATCTGGAGAGGCCATAACTGCTAAATTTGCATTATTTATTAATGTGGGGCCACCATCAGCTTGCACATACTTGTTATGTGAGGTGGGTCCACCAGGGAGAGTAGGTGAAACGTTTTGATGCACAAGATCTCCAGAGTTCATCTCCTGAAACAACACAGTTTGCATTCAGAAACACGCGAATAGCATGATCTCACACATGCTCATGTCATAGTCTTGATTTAAAAGCACTTGGCGCACAAAGAGATAGGGTCTAAAACTGAGGCGTGAAGCGCAAAAGCGCACCGCTTTTTGTACGCATGGTGCAATTTGTTGTAAACTTTTTATACACGTGGTGCAATTTGTTATATAACTTTTTATACATTTTCCTATAGGTTTCTAGCATCATTTACCCAATATTAGACACAAATAAGCTTTATAATAGTTTATATAGGTTTTAATATACAAATTACCTACATGTACAACCTAAAAATCCGGTCGTACAACATCCTGCTGCACAAAAGTGTCAATTTACATGAGGCGCGCGCCTCAAGGTCACCTTATGCCGGTTTTTTTGCCCAAAAAGCACGCCTCACATGTGCTTCCTGTAAATCTCGCGCCTTATGTAGGCTGAAGTGATGACCATTGCGCCTAGACGCACGCATTTTTAAACCAAGGTCATACTGTCATAGTACATTAGTATAGTTCAAAAATGAAAAAAAGACCAAACTAACTGAAACCATGGGACATGAAGTTCAGAAGTACACAGTACTATACTTTACCGGATGAATTTTTGCCATTGGAAGTGTTGCAAGCTTAGGTTGATGAGGGACCATATCAAGCCCACCAATATTAGACACAAATAAGCTTTATAATAGTTTATATAGGTTTTAATATACAAATTACCTACATGTACAACCTAAAAATCCGGTCGTACAACATCCTGCTGCACAAAAATGTCAATTTACATGAGGCGCGCGCCTCAAGGTCACCTTATGCCGGTTTTTTGCCCAAAAAGCACGCCTCAATGTGCTTCCTGTAAATCTCGCGCCTTATGTAGGCTGAAGTGATGACCATTGCGCCTAGACGCACGCATTTTTAAACCAAGGTCATACTGTCATAGTACATTAGTATAGTTCAAAAATGAAAAAAAAGACCAAACTAACTGAAACCATGGGACATGAAGTTCAGAAGTACACAGTACTATACTTTACCGGATGAATTTTTGCCATTGGAAGTGTTGCAAGCTTAGGTTGATGAGGGACCATATCAAGCCCACCATTATCAGCATCAAAACGGGGATCATTCCCGCCTTTTCCTGGTGGATTATCCTCAAAGCCCGTTTTCAATCCTACTGGTGGAACATTTGGCATTTCAGCCTGACAGTCAGCACCGCTATGCTGCAATTGACCAAACAGCGATGGTTGTTGCATGTCGGACTGAGAACCACCATTTTGTGTAGGCAGTGTTTGAATAGGATTAACATCTGAAGGTTGGTTTGGAACAAGTGGACAATTATGTGTAGGCGGTGTTTGAACAGGATTAACAGCTGAAAGTTGACTTTGAACAAGTGGACCATTTTGCGTAGGCGGTGTCTGAACAGGATTTTCATCCGAAGGTTTATTTTGAACAAGTGGACCAGTTTGTGCAGGCGGTGTTTGAACAGGATAAACATCTGAAGGTTGATTTTGAACAAGTGGACCCTTTTTTGCAGGCGGTTGTTGAACAAGATTAACCTCTGAAGGTAGATTTTGAACAAGTGAGCCCTTTTTTCCAGGCGGTTTTTGAACAAGATTGACATCTGAAGGTTGGTTTTGAACATATGGGCCCTTTTTTGCAGGCGGTGTATGAACAGGATTAACATCTAAGAGTTGATTTTGAACATGTGGGCCCTTTTTTGCAGACGGTGTTTGAACAGGTTTAACATCTGAAGGTTGATTTTGAACAAGTGGGACCTTTTTTGCAGGCGGTTTTTGAACAAGATTAACATCTGAAGGTTGATTTTGAACAAGTGAGCCCTTTTTTGTAGGCGGTGTATGGACAGGATTAACATCTAAAGGTTGATTTTGAACAAGTGGACCATTTTGTGTAGGCGGTGTTTGAACAGGATTAACATCTGAAGGTTGATTTTGAACAAGTGGACCATCTTTTCTCTGGGAGAATGCATCACTGTGATCTAGTGGCTGAGAAAACTGCTGTAACTGCTGAGGTGACCGCATCATATCAGGTGACCACTGTTGGCACCCCATGTGGTGCATCAGTTGATTATGTGTAAACTGATAGCTCTGAGATTGTTCCAAATTACCATCCCGATATGGATGGATTACGTCATTTCCATGCCGTGGTAGCATTTGTTTTTCTGGTGTCGAAAACATCTGATATTTTTGTCGATCAGGAATCCCATTTGGCTTTTCTCTCCTAGTACCCGGTACAAACACGGGTTCAGGCGTAAATGGCACCAGTTGCGGCACAGCAATAGGTTTCTCATACTGAGTGATGTTAGTTACAGTGTTCCAATAGTATATCATACCTGAGCTCCTATCAAGTAAACCCTTCCAGGGTTTAGGCAAAGTTGGATCAGGCGGGGCAAAAACATAACGAGGACCCAAAAAACAAGAGGCCCCCTCAGCAGCCATGTTTATAAAAGTTCAACTCTGACGAAGAAAAACGAATATACATTAGCCCTTCTTACATTGTAACAAGCATCATACACTTGGAACTCAAAAAATATACTTGCATGCTTTCACTTCTGGTTCAACTATAATATAATAACTTAAAGAGATCAACACTCAATAGTAACTCAAACCCTAACTTACAAGCAACAAAGTTACAAAACTAAAACCCTAACTTTATCAGCAAAATTCACCTGTTTTCTTCTACTTCCTGTAACATCTTCATCTAGAGTATGTGTTCATTGAATATATACGTAATGTACTATCTCCTTATAGCTCATTATGGTGATGAGCTTCAAAATGTACACTTTCTACATGATTTTTAGCAAAAACACCCTATAATCTACGGGATCTAACATATAATGTATACAAAATATACAGCATTGTTGGTGCAAGTTTGGTTACCTTTGTTAGAATCGATCTCGTTGTGACAAATTGCAGAGCGATTGTTTCATTTTGGGGGTTTAGGGTTTTCATTGTTAGCAAGTTGGGCGTGTTAGGGTTTTAGGGGTTTTTGATGGGTGTGTGTGACTGGTGACAATTTTATAAAGGATTTTGAATTTGTGTTTTGTTTCATTTGTTTTGATTATATTATATTATATTATATTATTTGTATTGTTAACATGGGTCGATGAATAGTAACTTTATTTTTATAATAAGGGTGGGATTCGACTATAAAGTCCATTTTTCCTACAAAGTGTACAAAGTCATAAAACACCACAAATTCAGTCATAAAACACACTTAAAACTCACGAATAACAGAGTTAAGATCACTAGAACACAATATCCAAACTCTAACATTCTATAAAAACTTCAAACACACCATCGTAGAACTATGAATATAAAACACAACATGATAATCAACATAAAACAAACTAATGTTAGTTATTCAATAATCAAAGTCTTATCATCTAAAAGACAATACAAAACCCACAAATATGACGTTTTAGTAATCTTCACTTTGTTATTTGTGAGTTTTGAGTACGTTTTATGGTTGACATTATGACGTTTTACGACTTTTTACACTTTGTAGAAAAAATGAACTTTATAGCCAACTCCCACCCATATATATGGGTAGGGTTCTTGAGTGAACACTAGGTTGAGAGTGAACTGTGTGAACTAATCTGAGTCATTGATTGTATCATCTAGAGATTTTTAAACAATTGAAAGATTGTAATTAAAATGTTGTAACTCCCTTTAAATTAATTGACAGAAGGGTATTTGCGTCTTTTATAAACTGCATTTATTAAACAATATAATCAAAATTCCTAAAATGTTGCTAGTTTTCGTATATACAAGATACACAGTTGTTAGTGTATACACATGTGTTAGTTTATACAAGATACACAGATGTTAGTTTATACACATGTGTACAGTCTCGCTAAATATCAATTTATACAAGATACACAGCTGTTAGTTTATACACATATATACTTGAATAATACACACTTGTATAAATCTGGTTTATACCGACCTGTGGGAGCAAGATGTAATTATACACAAGTGTATAAGTCTTGTATATACTGACATGTATATACATATGTAAAAAACATAATTTAATTAGGTTCAATATTTAATTTTAAAAAGAACATAAGAGTTTATTTAAAAATAAACATTAGCCATTTAATCTCTTATAATTAAAATAATGGAGAAATAATTAAAAATGATAGAGAAGTTAAGAGATGAGAAAATTAAGGGATTTTAATTAAAAGTACTTGACTAATATCAATCTTACCCTTTAAATCTAAAAAAAATCAAAGGTAAAGATTAGTTCACTCTCAGTTTCATTCAAAATTTTATATATATATATATATATATATATATATATATATATATGGGAGGGATAGAAAGAAAACTCATATTAGTTAACACGTGACAGCCTCTGGTTGTTACATGTAACATGTTTGCAAAAGGTGTACCACGTGGCAAAAAGGAGGTCTATTCATTTGAGTTTCTTAGTTTTCTTAACAAATATAGTTTTCTTCCTATAATTGCCCTATATTCCCTCAAAACTAAAACCCAACCACTACCTCACCAAATAAACCGATTGTTAACTCCAATGCATGCACAAACTTCTATACTTTATACCATTCTTCACTAACTACCCGACTCACATACGACGTACGCTCACTGCCACGTCTCCTTTGTCACCTGTTACCTCGACAACCACCACTCCGATCATCATGCCACCATACTCACCAAACACATCTCAACCGCCCACACCCATTTCAAGCCCAAACCCTTCACCTCCTCCACCACCTCCTATTCCACACATCCAATGATTACGCGTGCTAAAGCTGGTATTTTTAAACCACGTCCCCAAGCCGACTTAGCTCACACTCGCCTCATTCCTCTTCATCAAGCTTTGTTTGCTACGATGGATCCCAAATCATATAACACAACGTCTAAAGATGCCAAATGGGTTCGAGCTATGCAAACTAAACTCGATGCTCTTCACCGAAACTAGACTTGGACTCTCGTGCCTCGTCCAATAGACTCAAATGTTGTCAGCTCTAAATGGCTTTTTCAAACTAAATTTCATTCTGATGGTTCCATTGAACAACACAAGGCTCGTCTAGTGGCTCAAGGTTTTCGTCAAATCTAGTACTTGGTTACCCACACACCTTTAGTCCCGTGGTCAAATCTGCCACCGTATGTACTGTCTTAGCCTTGGCGGTTATAAATCAATGGAAACTACATCAACTTGATGTTAACAATGCTTTTTGCATGGTCATCTCAATGAATGTGTGTTTATGGAGCAACCTCCAGTCTTTCTCAATCCATATTTTCCTGATCATGTGTGTAAACTAAATAAAGCTATCTATGGTCTTAAGCAAGCCCCTAGGGCATGGGTTTCAACGCTTAAGTACCTGCCATCTCAACAATGGTGTTATATGTAGTCGTGTTGACCCATCCTTCTTCATACTTTAAGAAAGACTCATGTATTATGTATCTTCTTGTTGATGTTGATGGTCTTATTTTATCTGGGAATCAACCAGGTGCTCTAACTTCCTTTATTGATTGCCTTTACAAACAAATTTGCCATAAAAGATCTAGGGCAACTCAACTACTTTCTTGGACTGGAGGTTACCTACACACCAAATGGAATTTTTTTGAACCAATCGAAATATACCTTGGACATCTTAACTCGTACAAATATGTTGGACGCCAAACTGGCTCCAATACCTTTAAGTACAAATGTTTCTTTTGTGTCTACAGGTGACTTATTCTCGGATTATACTCATTACCGCGCAATTGTAGGGGTTCTCTAGTACTTAATGATCACTATCAAAAGGTAAAAGGGATTCTTCGCTACCTTAAAGGTACTCTTGCCTATGGTCTTCATTATAGTCATCCCATTCACACATCTCTACCTTGCTACTCTGATGCTGATTGGGCTAGATGTTTGAAAACTCGTCATTCTATATATGGTTACTCTATATTCTTAGGGGGTAATCTCATATCTTGGAGTGCTAAAAAGCAACCTACTGTTGCTCGATCGAGTAGTGAATTTGAATATAGAGCCATAGCCAATATTGCTGCAGAAATTGTTTGGCTAACACATCTTCTTCAAGAACTTCATGTGTTACCTCTAGATCCACCAGCCATATTGTGTGACAATCAGAGTGCTATTTTTCTAATGCAAAACCCTGTCTCTCGTAAACGATCAAAATACATTGACCTTGACTATCATTTCCTACGTGAACTCATATCCTCGGGGAAAGTAGCTACAAAATTTGTTCCAACCAAGCTTCAAGTGACATATTTACCAAGAGTTACCAAGTCCTCAATTCACCAACTTTTGTCGGATGCTTCATCTCGGTCCGCACCATTTCGATTGAGGGGGATATTAGATGACATATTATTCTTAGCGTACTCATTTGTATTTTCTAGTTTCTTTAGGGTGTTGTGTGTTAATTATTTGTGTATATATTGTTCTCTTATCATTAATACAATTCATTCAAACTTCCCATACATTCAGATCATATCAACTAATCAAATCGATCAGTTGAACATTCGTACTATTAAAAGAACTCATCAATTTGTTAGAGTTCTTTTTAGGGTTTGGTGGTAATTTTTGGTTTGGGAATAATCTTCTAATAAAATTCTTCGTCGCTGTTTTTTTCTTTATGTTTGTAATCCTGTGTGAATCCATGATTCTTGACAAGACCCCAACTCTAAACAAAACGTTTTTGACACGTAGAGTGTGTAGTAAATCCATATAACATAAAGTGTGTCTAATGGAATAAAAATAACCGACAACAAGACAAGGTGAGGGCTAATTAAGTACACTAACATTAAAGCAAAAGGGAGAGAGAAGTAACAAATAAAAGATCGAATAGGAAAAATAAAAGAACATCTCTTGAAAGTACCCATAGGCTCCTTTAAAAATCTCTATACCAAGAAAGATCTAAAGCAAAGCTAAGGACTCTATACCAAGAAAGATCTAAAGCAAAGGTAAGGAAAAGGTAGGACTAAGACAAAACAATAATGTAGGAAGAATCTAAGTGTATCCAAATTATGGTCGCAAATCTATGATACATGGATAGACTCTCCTAAAAGTCCATAATCTTTATATGACGTCTCAAAGAACTCTTATCTTCGTGTCCTTGGGGATCGCAACTCTAACAAGTCTTGCGTGCTCTAGTCACCTGTTTTAGTTCGCGTCTGCCTCTACCCCTCATTCCCTTCGTTAAGGTTTTCACACAGAGCCGTCAGCTATTTCCTCTTCACATGACCAAAACATGTCAAGGGAGGTTGACCTTAAGGCAATTTGCTAAAGATAAGCTTACTTACCTTAAGGCATGTTATGTATCTGCTAACATAAGAGGAGTGGGGGTGCCGTGTGATGGAGCGTGCTTGGTGGGTGACCACGCGTGGAACACCGTCATTGGTCATGGTGACCACGCGTTGTGGTAACCACGCGTGAATTCTGAATGTTACCATTGGAAGAGGGGACCGTTGGAGGAGGAGGGGACGACCGTTGGGGGTTTTTAAAATTAAAAAAAAATAAACACTATATATATACCGTCCATCTTAACCTTTAAACACACAAAACAACCCTTAACCTTTCAACCCACAAAAATACCATCTCTACACTCGACGTTTTAAACCAAAAAATGGAAGGTTCAAGCAAGCATGGTTCTGGTTCGAAGAAAAAACCCACACGGCCAAAGGTTCGAGCTAATCTTGGTGAGCCAGCAAGATTTCGCTTGCATGACGAAGCCGACCCAATCCCAGCATTTCAAACCCAACCGTTTCCCAACCAACCCTTTCAAAACCCTTTCAAATAACCCAACAACCGTATCAAAACCAACCTTTTATTCCATCATTTCAAACCCACTGTTTCAACACCAACCGTTTAATCACAAGTCACTCAACCCACTAGAAGATAACAATCGCATCCACCAATTCGCTCGTGCATATCGCGAACCACAACAACAAGATGATGATGATGACAATAATGAACCGGTTCAAGAAGAAGAAAAAGACAATGAAGAAGTTGATATTGTCCCAATAGCCGGTGGTCGGAGAGCTTGGACGAGCGAAGAGGTTGTCGCCTTACCAAGGAATACTTGCACATCTTCGAAAACAAAAAATCAAATGAACAAAGAAGAGAGTTGTTTTGGAGACGAGTTATTGCACATTTTTCCAAACTTGTCGGTTCGACCGAACGCAACATGGATCAATGACTTCAAAGTGGGGAGATTTGAACCGAAAAATGAGTAAATTTAACGCTTGCTTCAGTCAGTTGTCATTTTTTATCTTGTTATAAAATAGTGTTTTTTGTATGTTTTGTAGAACCGAAATCCACAAAGCGGAGCGAGCGAGACGACTATCATCAAAAACGCCCTAAAAGAGTATTGCAGGACATAGCGCCATAAATATTTTCCACACTTGGCATCATGGGAGGTTGCGAGACATCACCCGAAGGGGTACCGGTTACGTTGGTCGACATGGATGGGCCACGGCTCCAAAGAAAAGAGGAGGTTCAAAAAGATTAAAAACTTTCGAGTCCGAGAACTAAACTATTTCTAACGATGGTATATCAAGCAACATGCCCAAAATGAATTTGAACGACCAGCCCGATAACAAACCCAAACAAGATGATACACCCACACCCACAAGGTCGCATTGCAAGAAAAGTGGTGAATCGTCAAGTAGAGGAAAGGAAGTGGTGGTGGACTCCATCACTGAATTCAAAGCGGCTAGGTTGGTGGAAATGGCCGAAGCCAAAGAAAGAAAAGAAAACCTTGCAGCTTCAAAACTTAAACGTGACAAGACGTATATTATACACTTAACTGAAAACAAAAAAAATAGTGATTTAAACGTCATGTTACAACCGCACGACACTCTTGACGAACCCTTTAGGTTGATCATATTTCAACGCAAACGCGAAATATGTAAAAAGGTGGGTAGGGAGACGCCGTGGAATTTTTAGTTTTTTTACTTTGCAATGTTTAGTTTTTTTTACTTTGTAATTTAGGGTTTTTAAATGTAATATTTATTTAAATGAAATTGTTATTGTTAATTTATTATTATTTTTATGATCCATCACTAATGATGGGCACCCCCACTAAAATCCATCACTAGTGATGGAATGAACTTTGATGACGAGGGGTGGGGGTGCTCCACTTTTCGTCACTCACCACACCCAATCATGTTCCGTCACGTCATCGAACTTGGTTCCATCACTAATAATGGATTATAGTGGGGGTGCCTATCACTAGTGATGGATTTTTTTTAAATATAAATTAACAATAATAATTTCATTTAAATAAAAAATAATATTTCTAGACATATTTTAGATTACAACTTAAAAAACATATCAAAATAAAAAGATACATATAGAAAACCTACTCCTTGTCCTAATCCGAAAATTTCAAACCTAAAGAACCTACAAATTTAATTAAATCATATCTGAATCGAAAATGAATTTCTTCATTGCGCAAGTCTTGTTGGACATTTTCGGGACGGGAATTTGTGTAGGAGGATCCGGCACCCAATCTGGAGATATTGCTCGTCAATCTTATTAGTATATTATGCGATATGATGCATATACTATGTTGTGGATTTTTTTTTATTAATTGCACGAACCGGTCAGTTTAGTATGCCCCATCTACCATTTAAAACACCAAAATCACTCTTAACATCTTTTCTTGCCGATTCTTGCAGCTTCTTGAACGTCTTTTCTTTAACCTCGATAGAAATGAAAGAGCTTTCACAAAAACAAACCATGATTGGTAGATACCATCCATAAGAACATAGCCTCGTCTGTAATATCTTATGTTAACAAATAAAAGGACAGAAGGGTGCGGTACCATCTGTTATGCATTGAAACAACGACGATGTGTACAAAACATTGATGTCGTTGTTTGAACCAGGAACACCAAAATATGAATACCAAAACCATAAATCATTCGAGGTCTCCACTTCAAGTATGATGGTCGGTCTTTTGACATCACCCCTAACATACGCCTCTCGCAATTCTCTTGGACAATTTCTCCATTCGATATGTGTACAATCGATGCTACCGAGCATCACTAAAAAATGCCATCTAGCCTAATGCGTGGTGTAAATACATGTGATGTCATGTCTCGTCGGTTTACGTAGAAACTCATTGCCATACAATTTAGTGATCGCGTTACAAAAGAATTGCAAACATTCACGTGAAGTTCTTGCCGACATAGTTAAGTATTCATCAAATTGATTGGGAGGGTTACCAGTCGCTAGGTGGTGAATGGCAGATGTGCATTTTTGTATCGTGTGAAACTTTGTTTGCTCCTCTCGTCGTAGCCTTCTTGAAACCATTCTTCGCTTGCTTCGACGTCTACTACAATCTTTAAAAATAAATCTTTCGTTAAATGAAACCGATTCCTAAACGTTTCGGCATTGTAGACCGGATTATCCACAAAACAATCCTTCACTAACACTTCGTTGGCATGTATACGATCACGATCCACCATTTTCTTCTTTGGGCAACTCAAACCTTCAAGTTCGTCATACACCTTCTCGAAAAAATCAAGCGTGTCATAGTCGGTGGACGAAAAGCTATCAGTGTCTAGCGAAGAACTTGAATCCATTTAAGAAATCGGTTAAATTATTTTATGCAGAGTGTAAGTATGTATTTGTGTGGGTGAAATATGTATTTGTGTGGATGGTATATATAGTGTTTAATTTTTTATTTTTAAACACCCCCAACGGTAACCCAACCCTCTTGTCACACCCCAACCGATGGCGGAAACATTGGAGCAGGATGAAATAGATTGCTCGAGACTTCATAACGCTAAAATGTGACAATAGTTTATATAACAAAATTTCATTGAAATAGTAAGTACAAAGTACAAATTTCAGGATACAACATCCTGGTTAACAAATTTCGAATACAACAACTTTAATGTTACAATTCTAGGTGTGTATCTAAGTCATCTAATTTGTTTCCATCCATAGTTATCATCAACCTCACCCTGCAATACATGTTAAAGTATAGTTCAATACACAAGGCATTGGCAAGCATACAAGTTTGATTAATAGCATGGTATAAACGTTTAGGACAAATCTTCATGCGTACTTATCTATCCTCGAGGCTAACATACATTAAACTGTTCTGCATAAGTATACCAGTCAACCCAAAGTTTACCGCTAGCGTAATATTCGTCGCAACGATAAGACCGTAATGAATAAATGACTTAACATGACCTCAAGAATACGGGCGGTGTGTTACTCCTAAAACGCTATACATGTTAAGGGAGGCTTGATCAAAGTTAATGACTGAGTATAAGCATAACGAGTATAAGCATGTGTAATTTCAAGTTTAGCATAATAGCATGTATAAAGATTGTCTTGTGAATTGAGTATAAGCATGTTTGTGTATTTTGCATAATGTACATGTACTGCACCCAAAGGTGATAAGCGTAAAATGGGATCGAGTATGCTCACAATTTTGCAAGCTTCTTAAGCAAGTTCGTGGAGGATGAGTGATCGGGTGATGCAACACTGGGTTACCCTATAAGGGGTAAACAGGAGGACGTGAGTAATCTGAGTGGAATGATTGGTCCGAATTATGAGGCAGAATGCATGTAATGAAAACAGAGAAAAATACCACTTCGTACGAAGTGGTCTGTCATCCTCGTGCGAGCTGACTTGCAACTCGTACGAGTTGACCGTTACCTCGTACGGTTGACTTGCACCTCGTACGAGTTGGTTGTCCACCTCGTGAGAGGTGACAATTTTGGAATGTGTTAGCCCGTTTCGTATCTATTTCCGCACTGATGTCTGCGAAAGGAGAACTTGGTAACAGGGTAGGATAATCTGAGTCACAACACTAGATCAGATTGTGATCAATATTATGTCCGGATCTGTAGTAAGTAAAATATGAGTACAATTTATCGATTTTTTTCAGTTATATCATAGAAGTCAAGCATGGGGGTGCGAACACCTCATTATATGATTCACCAAAGCACAAGGTTCGTAAACCCGATTGGTCATGAATAACAGAAGATAAGACTTGTCAAGTGAGGTGTGGAACTTCATTCGGGTAGCCAAAGTTCCCAATGTCCTCACATTAGCCGAACTTAGTCTTTTGGACTTAGTTCATTGGCTTGTACAAAGAAAAGAAAATATAAGCTAGCTAGAATAAAGGTTTTGGAAGCACTTTTATAAAAGTTTGAGGCATAGTGAACTATAAGACTCACTTAGGAACTGATCGTATTCTGCCAAGTTCTCGCAATTTTGAGTGGGAGTTAGTGAGATTTCAAAAGGTTGGAACCGTGGGTGAAGGGTCGTATTTATAACAAAACAGGCAACTTCATACGCAGCAGCTACGCTTCGTGGAGGTTGGCTGTTTGGAGTTGTTTTTGTACGATTTGTTGGTTTTTTAAGCGTTTAAGCATGTATGAAGATGTATGAGTATAGTAGTGCATAAAAGTTGAGTATTCGAGCATTTAAGTATGAGTTTCTAGCATGTAATCGTGTATTACGAATTGTAAAGTATAATTCAAGTATGTAACAGGTATAAGTATAAAATGAGTATCCATTATGATCATAATCATAGAATACAAGAGTAGAAAATGAAAGATACGAATGTAATTACAAGTTTCCAAAAATAGAAATACGAATACACTTTCTAAATAAGGAAAGTTCGAAAATGCGGAGCGTTACACCTCTCAATGGTAACTTTCAACGTGTGGTCACAAGGACCGAGGACGGTGTTCCACGCGTGGTCACCCATGAACCACGCTACATCACGGGGCACCCCCACCTCTCTAAGCTGGGCACATCCAAGAAAAGAAAGGGAAAGGGGTACAAAACATGCGTGTTTTAACACAATGCCCAAAAACTAAATGTGTATTTATAGATTTTAAGAAAGTTAACGGATCGAACAAAACTTATTAGATACAACTTAATTAAATAGTAAATAAAATATTATCGAAAAACACTTTTGCAAAAAAATAAAAGAAAGAAAGAAAAGATAAAGAGATAAAATTAATTCACCATGCTACTATTCATCATTATTACCTATAACAATAATCACTATGACAGGGAATAGTGTTTCCTTGCTATTGGTTGAAATGGACGGCCAGCTACTATGTTGGCATTTCTCCATTCGTCAAGTTAAATTACAATTTTTTCTGTTTAAATTTACAGTTTTGCTATTGGTTTTGCTTTTTCTCTTCTAATCCAAATTATGATTTTACCCTCAACTCAAATTTACATTTTTGCCATCCTTTTTGTTTTTTCCCTGTGAAATTAGGATTTTAACCTAGTGTAAAACTACCGTCATGCCATCGTTTTAGTATTTTCTTAATAAAATTATCATAATGTTTTGTTTTAAATGGTTGAATCAGTGTAATTTTTATTAGTGTCAGTCGGCTGTCTGGCACATACGAAAAATTACAATTTTGCCCCCAGTTTAAAATTATAGTGTTTCCATTAGTTTTAGTTTTTTTTAGCAAAACTATGGTAGTATTTTATTTTAATTGGTTGACTCGATGTAATTTTTTTAAGTCGTATAATGAGTAGTATGTACAAGTAACAAAGCACAAACTTAGATGTTATGAGGGATAAATATTCAGCTTAGTGTCCTCGCAACGCGAGCGGGGCAAAAACTAGTTTAATATACATATACATGTATGGGATTTCATTCAAAGAGGAACCACTACCAGTTGTAAGAACCTGAAAACTTCTATCATCCAATAAGATTTTAATACATTACATATATTTAAATTAAATCAAAAAGACAATTTAGTCTTTTACTCTTGATGTCACATCATCTCTCTCTCTTATTTTTAAAAGTCACATCCATGTTCTCTCTCTTTTTTCTTTTATAGTAGAATATTCCTCTCTCTTCTCATATTTCTTTGTCTCTCATTTTACATTTACAAAAAGCAAATGGAGATTAAAAAAATGTTTACTCATCATATTCAATATATACGAAAAACATATCAAGATCCAAAAGAAAATGCTCAGAAGTTAGACTTAGGTGGAGGTGGTTGTGGTGTTTGAAGGCGACGTAACCACCGTGGAAGACGGAAAGGGGTGGGGTCGCCGGTGATGGTGGCGGATCGGGGAACGGATCACCGATAAGATGACTGATCAGGGTGATGTAGACGGCGGCAGCGACGATGGTGGTGGTTCTGTGATGGAGATGGTGGTGGCACGGCGGCGGTGGTGGTTTTGTCTATTTAAAATGTAAAAGTTTTTTTTTTCTGAAAATGTTTGCATATATAAATTATTAACCCCAAAGCGTTCCTGCTTCCCTTCAAGATGACTTATCGGGGTGATGTAGACAGCGAAAGGGTAGGGGTCGCTGGTGATGGTGGCGGATTGGGGAACGGATCCCCAACAAGATGACTAATCGGGGGTGATGTAGACGGCAGCGGCGACGGTGTTGAATGCAGTGGAAGGGGGTGATGTAGACGACGACAGCGGCTGTGGTGGTTTTGTGAAGGAGATGGTGGTGGCACGGCGATGGTGACGGCGATGGTGGTGGTTTTGTCGATTTCAAATGTAAAGGTTTTTTTTAAAATGTTTGTATATGTAAAAATGTTCTTGTGTACGTTAGTAAAAAACAATGCGCGCAAAAAAATTCGACAGCGTATTTAAAAAAACATTCGACATCGTACATAAAAAAACATTCGACATCGTGCGTTAGAAAAACTGTTGACAAGCGGGGGTTTTGTGGATTTCTTACATGTGTAAATAAATCCAGGTATGGACTTTGACAACGTGTGTAAATAAAGTTTGACAACGTGCGTAAGAAAACGACTTTACGCAATACACCATTATGTAAAAAAATGAACAAAAACATTTACCCATCGACAAAAACAAACGAGCGTATAAAACATTTGACAATGTACGTTAAAAAACGTAACGCGTAAAATAGTTTTTTTTTAATTTTTATTTTGTTGTGTAAAAGAATTTACGGTTGGTGTTAGTTTTTAGAAGAGAGCACCTTTCACGCTAATCAAACGTGAAAAAGGTAATAAAAGAAATACTAAAAAAAAGGCGGTTTAAATTTGGTCGAACGTAAAACATAACCGTTTGCGCCGACGTAAACCATCAAACGTTAAAAAATAGAAAAGTTGGGATGTTAAAAATCGGTCTATGTTTTCAAATTTTTTTTTAAATTTGTTTAAAAATGCAATAAAAGAAGATGTTCTTTTACCTTTTAAAAAAAATAAATATTATAAAAAAAAATTTATGGTTTGATTGTAGAGTCAAAAGCAATTAAAAGACTCCTAACATGTTTCTTGTAAATAATTAATAGCCCTTAAACCAAATTACCAAATAACTTTTTTTCTTAATAAGTTAATACTTTTTCACAAAAGACAAACAACATAGGATACATGTTTATTAAAATCAATCTCAATCACACATTGTAAAAAGATCTAAGGTGAAAAATGGTTCTTATAATTTTCTCATTTAAGGATGGTTCTCATTTTTAACACATCTCTGCATGTATGTGTAGATAGATGGTAACAACGAAAAACCTTATTGGGGCTATCTAAAACATGCTTGGTTTGGTCGCTTCAAATAAGAAAAAATCATGTAAACAAGTCTAAAGGAAGGTGTTAGATATATTGTAACAGAAAAAAGTTTAGTTGCAAGCACAGACAATAAGTTATTTGGTTGCAAATTTTGGGCAACGAGAGCATTATTTCTACATATTTTGCTTTAAAGGTTCTTTATTCCAAATACAACACTTCATCTAGTCCACCTGTGTTGGAACAACGCGTTTTTTAAGACCCTAAGTAAACTAAAAAGTTGAGGCTCATTTTAGATTCTTTTTATATAAATCTTTTTATTTTATCCGGGCTTAAGACCGACAGCAATACACTAAGAAGTTTTAGTTGATAGAGTATTAAAAAATAATATATATGCATAGCACATAAACACAATTATGGTATCTAACTAAATCAACTTTACAAAATCTTGGAAAAATCAACCAAAATTCAATGTTATCTTGATAAAATCATGATCTAATTAAACGTAAATCAATTTTTTTGCAAACAAGTATGAAAAACTGGAGATTACAACTACAAGAGGAGTTCAAACATCTCTCAAATGATAGATTAATCGCTATTTCTTCAATTACAACTCAACAAATTTTAAAAGAAATTCGAGAGCCCTTAGAGGTGGAGACCCTAAACAACTGCCTTACTTTTATACAATATAGGACCGGCCCTAGAACAATAACACTATTCAGACGTGAAAGAGAATGGGGCATGGATGTGTGTTGATATAATCTTATCACCAACCTTTATGCTCATCTTCCTTTTTGAACAAAAATTATATAAAAAGACGAAAGTCTAGTAAAACCATTGTAAACTTTAATAAAACCAATATAGACCGAAACCACATTGATAAAGAATCCCATTACTTGGATACAAAAACTATATTTTAATTATAATGTATTATGTCAAGGTGGGGTGTACTAAAGTGTGATAGAATTAAAGTAACGGATATTATAGTGACCCATTAATAACCCAAATTATCTTAAAAGTGCTCGGAATATATGTAAATTATATAAATACAATGAGTTCTTTATTATTTTATCAAACAAGTGAAAAACGTCCTATCATATCACTATAATATATAGATATAGATAGTGATATAATAGGACGAGAATCCAGATTGAACGAATAAGAGCAGAGAACAGGAGCGCTCGTCTTCACCCGGTAGGTTTTTTAGAGTTTCTCATCCTGACTCGTTCAGTTTTATTAAGTTACCCTTCTCGACCCATTCATTATATTAAATGAAACTTTATATACCTATTTTGACCCCCTTAAGTTTTTCTACTAACTCAAAATAACCCATAAAAGTCCAAATCAACCCATATATAAACCAATGGGCCAAAATTGTCGGGTGTATATATATATAAAACCTCTGATAATGTAATATTATTTATGAGTTTACAGCCTACTAGATTATTTAACATTTTAGTCCAATTGATTTTAGTGTGTGCATAGGGTCCATTACCAATACGTCATGTGGTATCAATAAAATTTTGCAAGTTTTATATTCATGAGTTATATTTTATAAGTTTATATACATTGGATGATTACGAAATTGATCCATAACCAATGTTTAACCGGACAATGGTTATAGTTATGGTTAATACTTTTCAGTTAACCGAACCTACAGTTAACGAACTTTGCACACCCCTGTTTAGAAGTATTTTTTAAATTTTGAAGATAGATGTTGGATGGGATTTGAATTCTCTTACACTATGCTCTATATCATGCAACATCCACCATTGTTGCCCCCACCACTCCCTCATCCTCCCTAACATGGTTTAAAACCAACATACATTCACAGTTCTTCATTGAGGCAATGGGTTTCCTTCACATACAATATACATCTGAATTTGGGTCAAGCTACACCATGCTTGGATCTGAGTTGCAACGTATAAAGAATTCATTAGAACGTGACCTCAGGTCGAAGCCTCGGAAACACCCTGTGACTCAGGGGTGTATGGATGTTTGTTTCAGGAGGTGGTAAGGCACATTCTAAAAAAACATAGTAGTGTTAATTTTAAAAAATTAATGTAGAATTTAAATTAACATATATTTGGGACCCCATCATTTATTTTAAAAGGGACCCTTTGACCTGTGAAAGTGTAAAACGCATACAGCCCAAACTCCAAAATCCAGTTAACAATTTAATATTGAAGCCCAAATTAAAAATAAATAAATGTGAAGCCCAATTAATTTAACTAATTCAACAAGAATTTTGGAAAGTAGAAAACATAAGGTCGCAAGGCTAGCGGCAATTGGCACAACGGTGGCGGTTTTTTTTTCAAGTTCATTGCATCTCAAGATCAAAGGTTTGGAATAAGGTGATAGATACATTTGATACACATGTTGGTGATGTCAATAGTGTTCATAATAAAGCACTTAAAATGTGAGGATTTAATAGATCAAAATCAGTCTGTTGCCACTAATTTTCATAAGCAAGATGATACTACTAAGAAAGCGAACCGAATTAGATTGAATGCTACAATTAATGATTGTAGACTTCTTTTGAAATATACATTATCATTTCGTGGTATGATGAGAGTAAAAAGTCTCTTTGCAAAGGAAACTTCTTGGAGATAATGGACTTAATTATGCTTCATGACAAGGAACTCTGCGAAAATTTCCAAAAGCAGCAGGTAATAATCAGTATTTATCTCCAAGTATTCAAAAACATATTGCTAATTGTTTTGAAGAAGAAGTTGTAAGCTCCATTTAAAAGAAATTGGCGATGATGTTTTTTCTTTATTGGTTGATGAATCTAGTGGCGTGTCAATAAAAGGAACAAATGGCAATTGTTTTGCGATATGTAGATGCTCGCGGACTTGTTAAAGAGAGATTTGTTGGTCTTGTTCATGTTATGGAGACATCCTCTTTAGCCCTTATGTGTGCGATTGACACTTTTTTTTTGCTAAATATGGATTGAGTTGAAAAGACTAAGAGGCTAAGGATATGATGGAGCAAACAATGTGTGGTGAGTTTAATGGTTTAAAAGCAAAGATCTTAGAAGAAAATAGCTCGGCATATTACGTACATTGTTTTGCTCACCAACTTTAGTTGGTGGTTGTGACCGTTGTAAGAAAGCATTTGGGCATAGTGAACTTCTTTGATAACTTAAGCATTTTGATGAATATTGTATGCTCTTATTGTAAATGAACAGACATTCTTCTCCTATAATGAGAAAGAGAAAGTGGAAAAGGAAATTGATAGTGGTATACTAGAAACAGGAAGTGGGTTAAACTAAGAGCTTTCTTTTATCCGGCCGGGAGATACAAGATGGAATTCGCATTACAAAACACTTATACGTTTGGTGGACATGTTTCCCTCTATCATTAGAGTGCTTGAATAGGTTAAAAGGAATGCCATAACCCTTCTACCCAAAATCAAGCATTCAAATGATAGGGTTTTAAGCTCATTTGAATTTGCTTTTAACCTACATTTGATGTTACACATTTTAGGCTTTACAGATATATTATCAAGAGCTCTTCAAAGAAAAGATCAAGACATTTTGGAAGCCATTTTATTGGTGGAAACAACTAAACGAAAGTCGCAAGAGTTTAGAGAAAGTGGATATGATCCAAATTTAGAGAAAATCCATTTGTTTTGTGAAAAACATAACATTGAAATCATGGACATGATAGAAAACTATATCAGTGGTGGAGGTCCTAGAGCCAAAAGACAAAGGTACGAGATGACTAATCAACATTATTATAAGTTTGATTGTTTTAACAGTGTTGTGGATTTGGAAATTCAAGAGTTTGGTGATCGCTTCACTGGGATTGACACAGAATTACTTCAAAACATGACGACTTTCAGCCCGTTTGACTCATTTCCAAGTTTGATGCATCCATGTTAATGAGATTTTGTGAGTTTTATCCATATGATTTTGATAATGCGGAGAAAGTTGTTCTTGCACATCAACTTGACTTGTACATTGATAGCGTGCAAAAAGATAAACAGTTTTCTAACTTGAGTGGCATTGCCGATCTTGCTAGAGTTATGGTGGAAACGAGAAAACATATATCATTTCCTTTAGTGTATCGGTTATTAAAGCTAACATTGGATTTACCCGTTGCAACCGCAACAGTTGATAGATGCTTTTCAACAGTGAAGATTGTAAAGACAAATTTGTGTAATTGGATAGGTGAAGATTTTCTGAATGCTTATGTAGTTTGCGCAATAGAAAAAGAAGCACTTGGAAGTGTTACAAATGAAGTTGTAATTGATCGTTCCCAAAAGATGAAATCACGTAGAGGACAACTGTAAGAAAATTTTATTGACATTTATTATTTGGATTTTTATTAAAGTTTGTTTTACATGTTTTTTGTAAGAAAATTTTAACAACATTTGATGTTAAGAGTTTTATTGAAGTTTATTTTACATGTTTTTTGCACCCCCTGAGGGAAGATCCTGGAGCCACCACCCAAGTCAGTAACATAGAAGCATATAAAGAAATATTGTAGATACGAGATGAGAGATCGAGGAAGAAAGTTGGTCGGGAGCAGCTGATCAGGAAGTGCTTGATGAGGTATTTATATTTCCTTTTGTGTGCGTGAGGCATGAATCGCCTTTCAGGTCTGACTTACCTCGGGTAGGGTAAATTACATGTTTTGTGTGACTATCTTGATCATTAATGTGGGTACCTATCCTCGTCATTTACGACTTGCCTATGACCTAGGAGGCCAAGGCTACTTGTTAACTACAACCCTGCATATCTTGTCACTTTTCTAGGATCATTGGGGTTAACTTGTTTGTTACACCTTGTTTGGTAACTTAGGTGTGGTATTTTAGGTGAGGACATGCAATGTTAGGGGGTGGCAGCACTCACCTTTACGACTTGCCTATGACCTAAGAGGCTAAGGCCACTTGTTAACTACAACCCTGCATATCTTGTCACTTTTCTAGGATCATTAGGGTTAACTTGTTTGTTACACCTTGTTTGGTACCTTAGGTGTGGTACTTTAGGTGAGGACATGCAATGTTAGGGGGTGGTAGCACTCACCGAATTGGGTTTCAGGTAGGGTACCCGATTCGGGTACACCGCAGCCACCCATTCGGGTACCCATAATCGGGTAGTGGTTTATGGTAGTGCTTACCGATTGAAGGGGTGTGATGATAGAAGAGAAGGTAGTGTGTAGGGAGAGAGGGTAGTGTAAAAAGGTGGGGGCCATGGTTTAGGGTAGTTTAGGGTAAAAATGAGTTGTCAATGCGTGATTGGTGGAATTTTGGTACATTCAGGTTGTGCACCGACCACCCTTACAATTTACATTAGTCATGGTAATTTTGTGTGAATAATAACCATCTGTATTTTCTTTAGTCGAAAAAATCACCAAAGGTTTATTGGGTTGGAGCTTTAATTTCTAGGTTTCCGGTAAAGGTAGCCAGACTGTTGATGGTATTCGAAGGTAGTAACTGGTTGTGATAGTGATGGATTATGGCAACAACCGATGATGGTGAATGGTAGTCTGACTGCGGTGGTAGCTAAGAAAAGATGGTGTCAGTGCTATGTGCTAGTTGGAGAAGATCATCCTTAACAAATGATCATTTTACTTGGACGGACAAACAGTGAAAGTAGAAACAAAGTGCATAGTAACCAAAAACGTTTCAGTTCTTGTAATGAAAATAATAATAATAATAATAAATCCCTATTTAAACATATTAAGGTCTGGTAGTTGGACATCACTACAATTCTAAACCTAAATAATACTGCATAACATTTAAAATCAGAACCAAAAATGACAACTCAACCCGTAAGGATTCAAACATAACAGATGCAGAAAATTAATCCATGGATTAGGGTTCAGCAATTTGATTTACAGCAACGCTACTCTCAGGTCGAACGTCTGGTTGCATGCCCACCGCTTCAGAATTTAGACCAACAACCGGCAGTTCTGCTTCTTTCTGATCGAATTTAGATTCACGCCGTCTTTCACGCCTTACAGGTGTCCGGCTGCGGCTGCGACTACGGCTCCGGCTGCGTGACCAGCTACGGCTACGTGACCGGCTCCGGCTGCGGCTTCGGCTATAGCTTCTTCCCCTGCTACGGTCGCCATCTCTTCTGTTATCAAATCGCCCTCTGCCACGCCCACCATGGGAATCCTTGAATCTATCATTCCTATCCCAACTGCCATCCGGTCCACCAAATCCAACACCTCTAGGTCCGCCACGGCCACCAAAGTTGCCGTCCCTCCCTCCACCACGGCCTCCAAAGTTGCCATCCCTTCCTCCACCACGACCACCAAAGTTGCCGTCTCTCCCTCCACCCCGACCGCCAAATCCCCCGCCACGACCGCCGTCTCTCATTCCACCATGACCTCCAAACCCGCCATCCCTCTGACCACCTCTGCCTCCAAAGCCACCACCACGGCCACCAAAACTACCATCCCTCAAGACACCACCGCCACCAAATCTGCCATCCCGCATATCACCTCTACCAGGAGCACCACGGCCACCAAAACCCCCATCCCTTGAGTCAAAACCACGGCCCCTAAAACCACCATCCCTCATGGCTCCACGACCACCACCAGAATCAAATTGTCCACCCCCTCCAGAATCAAAGCGACTCATTCCGACCCGGTCCTTACCAAAACCAGGCCCGCCACGTGTTGCAATATCTCGCACCACAGGTGGCACAGGCTGATTGGCTCCCTCAAGAACTTTAATAAGATCAGGGGCGTGCTTCCAATCCTGTTCAGAAAAGAAAGTGTAGGCCACCCCTTTCGCCCCTGCCCTTCCTGTTCGCCCTATTCGGTGGACATAGTCTTCCACACCGTTCGGGAAATCATAATTAATCACCACCTGCAGACACCATAAAATGTCAAAATCTGCTAATAGTTATTGAATATTTTTACCATTCAACTTTTAGTGGAGTCTGACCTTACGTCCTTGATGTCAAGGCCACGTGCAGCAACATCAGTAGCAACTAAAATGGGGGACTTTCCAGAACGGAACTGATTGAGGACAAAATCTCTCTCACCCTGAGATTTGTCTCCATGAATGGCAGCAGCCCCGAAATTACGACTAATACTACGTGTAAGCTGATCACATAACTTTTTGGTTGAACAGAAAATAATAATTTTGGAACCCCTTTCTTCAGATCTCAGAATCTGCTCCACACGCCTCTGCTTCTCCATTTGAGGGACCACTTCCACATACTACAACATCACATATCAACCTGTTAGCTAGGGCCTAGGAGCAAATATATCAATATATACTCAACAGTGCGTTACCTGTGTAATAGACTTGTTTGCAGCAAGCTCATCTGCATTGCCAATTTGACCTGAACAGGATTGACCAGAAGATCACCAGCTATTTTCCTCACTTCTTTGGGCCAGGTGGCAGTATACATTAGAGTTTGCCTTCGAGGAGGTATCTCATTGACAATCTTCCTTATTTGAGGTTCGAAACCCATATCAAGCATCCTATCAGCCTCATCAAGCACAAGAAGAGAAACTTGACGAAAGTCAACCTTCCTCATTTCAAGTATATCATTAAGTCGACCTGGAGTTGCTACAACAATATCTGCTCCTCGTTCTAACTCCTTCAGTTGTGGGCCCTTAGGAGCTCCGCCATACAAACACTGAACCACATTCACACCCATTAGCACATATATACGCAAACAGAAAACGATAAAATGGTAGCTAAAGAAAAAAGACTCACTGTACAAGAGATTCTGACAGATCGGCCGAACTTGATGGCCTCGTCTTGTATTTGAGTAGCAAGTTCTCTAGTGGGAGCTAAAACAACAACCGTGGGCCCATTTTGGGGATTGTTGTTACAATGTCTAAGCAGCATGAAAGCAGGAATCAGATAACCTAAGGTTTTACCAGAACCTGTCTTTGCAATTGCCACTATGTCCCTGTTTTGTAGAGCAATAGGCCACGTTTGAGCCTGAATTGGTGTAGGGAAAGCAAAACCAGCAGCATAAATCTGAAACAAAATTTTATTAATTAACCCTTTAGATTAACAGATATTTGTTTCATTGATTGTTGAGAATTTTGCAGGAAAGTTAAAAAACATAATTTAAAGCATGTTTATATTGAGAAAAAGATGTTTGGTAAATGAACGCCAAAATATATAGAGTTGCTTACTGAAGCAACTCGAGGAAAGAAAAGGGTGCATTTAAGACAAAAGAAGCAGAGCCAACTTCAGAATTTGCAGCCTAACTCAGAATAAATGTGTGAATAGCAGGGCTGCGTACGACATATGCTCCTTTCTGGAACAGATATCGCACCTGCGTTTAGTCAAAATTATTAATCCTAGAGGCAAAATTAAGAAAAAAATAAAAATTAGAATCTTTGAACAAATTCTAATAGTCCAAGACTTACCTCCCTCAACAATTCTGGAGGGAATCCAGTAGATTCAAATGACATGAATGGAGCAGGAACATTATCACCCTATGGAATCAAATGGAGAAAGTAACTTGCATCAAGGTTCTCTGATATCTCTTACACAATAAAAGGGGCATCATGAAATATTATCATCCACATATATAAGTCGAGTCAGTAAACAAACCGTTGCTGTTACGTCATGTTTTTGACGGTATATGTCAACAGATGACAAGTTCATAGCATCTGGAGAAACCATAACTGCTGGATTTGGCCTCATCATAGCATTATTCATAAACGGAGGGCCACCAGTAGCTTGCCCGTACATGTTATGTGAGACGGGCCCACCAGGGATAGTAGGTGTAACATTCTGAAACCACACAGTCGGCATTTAGAATCATGCAGCATAGTGAATCAGCACCAAGTACATTAGAATAGTTCAAAAATCGAAAACAAGAAAGAAACTAAACATACCACCTGAGTTCTTGCCACTGGAATTGCTGCAAGCTTAGGTTGATGAGGGGCCGTACCAGGCCCACCATTTTTAGCATTAAAATAGTGATCATTCCCGCCTCTTCCAGGTGGATTCTCCTCGAAGCCCATTTTCAATCCTACTGGCGGAATGTTTGGCTGCTGACCCATTTGATTATGGAACTGTGGTCCATGTTGCTGATAATCAACACCACTTGGCTGCAATTGACCAAATGAAGATGGTTGTTGCATGTTAAACTGCGGGCCACCATATTGTGTCGGTGGTGGTTGAATGGGATTAACATCTGAAGGTTGACTTTGAACAGGTGAAGCATCCTCTCTCTGGGTGAATGCAGCCCTGTGATCTTGTTGAGGGGGATATTGCTGTAGATGCTGAGGTGGCTGCATCATATTAAGTGGCCTTTGCTGATACCCCATGTAGGGCATCGGTTGCTGATGTGTAAACTGGTAGCCCTGCGACTGTTCCATACCAACACCCTGGTATGATTGAGGTATGCTGTTACCTTGCTGAGGTGGCATTTGATGTTCTGGTGTCTAAACATCTGGTGTGTTTGTTGACCAGGAATCCCATTTGGCTGTTCAGCCCTAGTACCCGTGCAGACACGGGTTTAGATGCAGATGGCACAGAAGGTGGGCCTGATGGCACCGGTGGCGGCACAGCAGTAGGTTTCTCATACTGAGTGATATTAGTTTCAGGGTTCCAATAGTACATCACCCCTGAGCTCCCATCAATTAAACCCTTCCAGGGTTCAGGCAAAGTTGGATCAGGCGGGGCATAACGAGAAGCCGAAGAATCAGAGGCTCCCTCAGCAGACATGATTGATAATAGTCAAATCTGATGATGAAGATGAATCCATATTAGCTCTTATTACGTTATAAGTTGGAACATGCACTTATAACTTATAACCCAAATAATCTTAAAATAGAGAACATATAATAGTAGGAAAAAAAATCAAAAGTAATGTATCTTACACGTAACAAAACAACCATACGCAATAAATCCCACAAATAGCAAACTACTAGTAGGGTTCGGGGAGGGTGGGATGTAGACAAACCTTACCTCTATCCCTACGGATAGAGAGGCTGCTTCCATAGAGACCCCCCCCCCCCCCCCCCCCCCCCGGGCTCTAAACAAACAAACATAACCAAAAATATAGAAATTGAAAGCGACCAGTAACATATGAATAGGTGAAAGAATAACATGGTAAAAACAAAAACATATATAGCGTCATAACATCATAAAAAGAGAATCCTACGCAAAGTCTGCCTGTAATGCAGGAAGATCCATATCCCAAGAGCAAGCTAGGGCACAACTCCCCCATCCCCCCCCCTATTAATTCTACTCAGAGGAGCAAAAGACCTAATCTAATTAAACCCTTGCTACGAAATTCACAGCTTTTCTTCTAATTCCAGCTTATATATCCTATAAGCACTATAGTTACAAACATATAAATCACCTAAAACTTAAATAAATGTATAGTCATAAAATCAAAATTTTAAAACAATATCCACTTATTGAATACATGTATCTAGTATCCTTGCAATATAAACCACCAGCCTTAACAACATCTACTAACACAATTTATGATATCGGTTTCAAACACACTTCCTACATGAATCTACAGCAAACAGAATCCAAATACGTCCAAAAGCAATAAAACAAAGGCGAAGAAACACTTCATAACATAAACAAACGAGAAGTAATTGATTTAATGTATAAACTAAAGGCATTGGTGGTGCAAATTCGGTTACCTTTGGTAGAATCGATCTCCTGATAGAACAATCTGGTGAATTCTGACGATTAGGGTTGGGTGTTAGCAAATTGTGCGTGTTAGGGTTTGAGGGGCGTTTGGATGGTTGGAGTGTCAATATTGAGGGATTACAATTCATCAATGAGGGCCTGTTTGGTTTGTTACAAAGTAGTTATATTGTATTGTATTCTATTTATTTGTATAAAAGTGAAAATACTAAAGAAATAACTTTTTATTTGTATAAAAGTGAAAATATTTAAGAAGTAAAAATAAGTGAGATTTGAGAATTATATGAACTAGGTTTTAATGTTTTTATAATTATTTTAGGCTTCTTTCTAAAGTGATAAATATTAAAAAAATAAAAATTAGTGAGTTTTGAGAATTTTATAAACTGGGTTTAGTGTTTTGTCAACGCCATGATGGCCTCCCCGACGCCTCCTTATGCTAGACGCTGAAATTCAATTCTCAATGATGGGAGACGGGTATATCACTTATTTTTGACCATTTTGTGAGGAGTTACGAGTTTGCTGAGTTTGAAACACCATCTCGGAGTCAAGAATACATCCATCTTCATCATTCTTCCCCACGAATCATCCCAATCATCATACTTTCAATCATAACCCTAATCCACTACCATCATCATCATCATCACCCAATCCACAATCCGTTCTTCACCATCACCCACCATAAACCCTAATCTTCATCATTTCACCATCAAGGTTTCAAGATGTCTATGTTCAAGCTTCCATCAATGGTTGACCATGTTCCATTCGTCATGAGCGGCTAATTCTCGCGGGTTTCACCCGGTGTAGACTTTTGTAAGGATTTCTAGGGTTTGCTACTTGTTTAATATTTGGTTTGTGACAATTTGAATTGCATTTGAATCATTAGATAATTGTCTTGTATTTGTTACGAATTCGTAAATTGTCGAGTGATGATAAAATTTGACTTTGCGAAATGGTTATATGCAATTATGCCTTGTCTTTTGATAGGATTTACTAATCCGAGGTAACAAAGTGCATTGCGATCCATTTTGAACGTTGATAGCAATTGGCACCTAAGCCTGGTGATTCTAATGTCGTTAGTGAACTAATTCAATTAAACCAAGTTAAAACATTAGTAACCCTAAGTCCTACAATTGTTGAACCAGGTGTGAACCTTGTTCCAAAGTTATTGTTTTAATCCATCAATCTAGTTTTTGTGCAATCATTCAAGTTTTAGTTGAGTATTTAAAAACAAACTTGTCGGTTTAATCCGACATCTCTTTCAAATAAACAAACATTCATTTAAACCATTTGCAAGCTTCATAAAAGTGACAACATTTACAATCAATCACGTCCACAGGCAAACCACAAACTCTTCGTGGTTCGACCCCTTACTACCACTAACGCATTGTTAAGGGTAATTTGGGACTATAAATATTATCTTTGACCGGGGCGCGACATTCCAATCAGTACTACAAGTGCATCCCACTTAAATAAAATTCAGTTTTACCGAAGTTAGGTATATTCACCACAGACAGTCATCGGCGTAAGGTATACTCACTGGTGAAGACATGAAGAAAGTCACCCGAGACACAGAACTCATCGCACACTCGCCGAAGCAGACATAGAGTGACCTGAGAGATATAGAGTCACTAGAGAGTTTATGTATGTGGGTTACGCTTGTTGAACAAGCGGGTTGAAGTTGAATCTGACAACGCTTGTATAAAAAGCGACTCCACTTCCCAAGATTCAGTGTCTTTTAGTTTGTTTTGAAAGTTGAGTTTATCAAAAGCATTGTATCAGAATATTCTTTTGTTTTGTTTTTTGTGCTTGTGATGTATGATATTTTGTGACAACCGGCAATTTACAGTTTCTAATTACGCAAATAACAAATGTTAAGACAAATAAAAGTAGTGTTTAAGACGCAAATTAACTTAATCAAGCCTTTGGAATGCCTAGGAACATCTTTTTGGCTTTACAGTACGCGAATGTTGATTTGCGGGAAGACTGTTGAACGATAAGCGGTAACAAACTGACACCGGACAAAATACTAACAACGCCACAAATACGAATTTTACACGTATAATTTCTACATATGAATTGGTTTTGATGAATTATCATGCTTTCGAACGTCACAAAACGCTAACGTGAACGAAAAACACGACTGTAGAAACGCACTGACAATGAAACGGAAGCTGTAAGTCCCGATAACGGATCAAACAGGTATCACTAACCTAATCAGTAGCGAAAATAATGATTAGGAAGAAGAAACAACTTTGAATTAGAATCAACTTGCATACACCAAAGGTGTCTATACAAGTTTTTGTGAATACAACTCTCTAACCCTCTTTCATTGACCTATCACCTCTATTTATAATGATTATCAAGCCCACTTTTACAACCTAGGCACATAAGGCACTAGGAAGCCCACAAGACATACCAAAGCCCAAAATAATCCCTATGTGTAAACCTTTAGCAATATAGGCCCAACAATCTCCCCCTAGGTTTACTACATTAGTCCTTTGGTTGTGCGTCCACACCAAGCCTTCCAGCAATAATCCCTGCAACAGCTGCAGTCCAGTTTTTCGCACATACTTCATACAGCTCTGTAGTTCTGATTTGATGAGACGCAAGAACCTGCAAGTCTTCGTCATGAAAGCTCACTAAGTCCACCACATCATTGACTCTGAATGCCTTTTCCTTCGTCACGATCGCAACACTGCCAACCTTAGGGTCGTATAACCCAAAAATTATAATTCTTGAGAATCCCGCGTGGAATAGGAGCAACTGGTATAACCAATTCTTTGTCAATCGGTGGCCACTTCACTGATTTAAATCTCTTCCTAGTATGCGCATCACGAACACCTTTTGCAGCTCTCAAATAGGGTTCGGCAGTCTTCATTGTCTTGAAACTGCTTTTAACCTCACGCTCCAGCTTTTTGAAAAACCTCCATCCAGGTCCTCGCTCAGTAGTATCATCGTCTGTATATGGAGCACGCAACAGATCAGTAAGAGCAACCTTTGTCCATGTCTCGAACTGTGATTCTTTTGAATTATACTCGCGAGTTCCATCTTGACGCACAATAATCCACATATTCTTGGCGTGGTCATACATCCAGCTGAGCACCCTGGATTTATTTCCCACTTTGCTGTAATAGCTGGACCCGAGCTCCATCACATACCTTTCTGATTGATTCGTCGGATTTTTGAGCTGAAAGTTCTCATCAAGAGGATTTACATTGACATTATTCATCAGAACCATCTGTTTCTTCTTCTGACTAGTTGCACGCTTTTGACTTGCTGTAAATTTCTCACTTGGGTCGCCCAAATAATAATCCAAACCAGCTTGGTGTTCAGAAGCCAACTGTTCAGCCGCCAACCTCTCTGCTTCAGTCTCCGCAGCCGCTCTTTGTTGTGCCGCACGATGCCTGTGTTCGATATTCATTGGGTCGTCTATTGGATCAGAAAATTCCCTTCCGAATTTATTCTCCAGCTTGGCTTTCAAATCAAATACCAGAGTCATAAGCATGGTAACATCGCCCTGCAACTGATCGATAGTTTGATCTCTGACATCCAAACGAGTTTGCAGTAAGGCAATTTGTGCATCCTTCAATATAACTTCCTGTTCCAAGACCACCACCCTTTTCTTTAGATCCAAAACATCGACTTCCACATCATCATCATCACTATCCATCCCGCCAAATTCAAACGCCCGCTTCTCTGATCTTCGCATATACTCTTCAGAAACATCATTACCACGACCAACACCACTTCCACCCGCCTCAGAACCTCCAGCACCTGATGAATTTCCCCCAAACTCCATCATTGAAGTACTGTGTCAGCTGGAATAGAGACAACAGTAGACTGCGTAGCAATAGGAGTGGTTGTCTATGCAGATAAAGCAGGTATATCAACTATAGGAGTATCAACAACAGATGCAACAACTGTAGACACAACAACAGTAGAAGTTATCAACTCAGATTCTTCAGCAGTAACAGCAATATGAACTTCAGGTTGGCTTGATGAAATACTCGCTCGATATTCTCCTCTTTATCAATGGCACCTCGTCCTCTTCATCTTCGTCATCGTCCTCAATCAGATCAGTCGGAGCAACAACAGGTGGAATATCTAGTGGAGGATCACCCTGCTTCTCCTGAATATCCTTCAGATGTGCAATCAAAGCTTCCAAATTCTCTGAAGATAACTCTGGTAAAACGAGAGTCAAATTGGCGTTGAACTCTGTAAGATCATCGAGAAAAGCTTGCCCAGCATCAGCTTCATCATAGTAAACAAATCTTCTATCTCTATCTCCTTTTCTTTAGCCGGTACATCATGTTCTTCGGCTACGATTGCATTGACGGGAGGAGGAGCTGGAATGTCCAAACCAACAACTTCTGGAAACTTCCCAAACTTCTTCAGTGCAAATCAACCAACAAACACCGTTTTAGATGTTGAACGGTTCTTCTTCATCATCGTACCGAAAATGGTTGGTCCTATAGGCTTCATGTTCAATAAGTTAGCATCTGAGGCGTCCTTTGCCAGGTCTGGGTAGCGGGCATCAAGAATCAACTGAACAAACCATGGATATAAAAGAAACATTCGCTTCTTGGATGTTCTAGAAATTTCTTCATATTGTCGAAGATATAACCAGAGTAGTTATACTTCCAGTCCATAATCAAAGATACTATAGCAGATGTCTGAGCTTGGTTAGGCTGATCAAGACCTCCTTTGTTCTCCGAGACGCACTGCATAAACATATGAACCAGTAGTCGCCAGTACACTGGAAACATCTTTTTCAGCAACGGTGGATATGATCTTTCATACCCTATTTCCATCAACACCGGTAGCACCTTCTCTTTTGCATATATTGTTGGATCGCTAAAAGTATCGACAATCTGCAGCACCTCTCTGAGCCACTATCTCCTTTCCCTATATCTGCGAACGAATGCACGGTCTCCTATCTACCCTCTTTGATGAAAACGCGCTCTCTTCCAGAAAGAATGCACTAAGTCTCGGTAGATGACTGGATTGGCGCAGAGAGCATAGGCAACCTTACAAGCGTTTTAATCCCATAATCATAGACTGGAACTCCTGAAAAAATTCGGTTGGAGGATCTGAGAGATATCCTGCTTGGTTGTGGAATTGCTCCTCAACCAGCAGAACAACATCGAAGGCTTCTTCAACCATATCTGTCAAGATAACAACCAAGTTAAATTCCAACTAACATAAGTTAACGAGTTGACCAAAATGACAGTTAAAACTAACTGGATAGTTCAAGCAGATTTTAAGGTTCAAATATTTAAGAGTTCAAGTTAGTTTTAGGGTTTAATAGTTGAAAAGGTTCAAAACAGATGAAAGGTTCAAAAACCTCAAATTCGGATTACTGACAGGTCAGAGGTTCAAAAATCTTAAATCCGGATTACTGACAGGTCAAAACTAATCCGTATGAACCCTTTCATCAATCCGGATTAGAAGGAGGTCAATTGTATTTCGGATAAGGTTGCAATCCGGATTACCCAACAGTATCTCGGATAAATCATCAACCTGGATGAAGATTATCCGAGATGAGATCCGAGTTCATCAATTCGGATGAATAACCATCCGGAATGAAATCCGAAATGCATATAATTTTGAAGATTTATCCGAGATGCTATTCGGAAAGCTTTAAACATTAACATTATCATCCGGATTACATGAGTTTAAGCAATTTATACCTAATCCGGATGATTTTTTCCGAGATCAACAGTGCAAGTAAAGAAAGAATGAGAGAAGAAATCAGGTTTCGGAAATTTGTGGATAATCCGAAATGAAGTTTCAGAGATACAAATATACTTTCCGAAATGGGCTTAGGCCTTAAATTTTGAATCCGGATTGGGCTTGTGTCAGGCCCAATCCGGAACAGTAAACCAATTAGGCCTTTCCGGAAAAGCCCAATCCGGAACAGTACCATTTGTGCCTAAAAGAGCCCAATCCGGAATAGTATTATGTTTTTCAATTTTTAAGACTTTTAACCATTTCTATTAGATTGGCCCAAATCCCAAAGCACACTCGGCCAGTCCAATATCCCTTGACAGAAACCATCTTAACAAAAATCATCAAGTAGACTAACAAAGCATCCAACCATCTTTTAACAATCTATAAAGAAAAACTATTTAGCACACACATAAATACTATCACAACCTTTCTAAGGGATCAAATCGTTTCAAAGGTTAACTAAGGAACATTTTTCAGTATTAGCATGGTCAATTAGTCTAGGCGATTGTCAATATACTTGTCCATTTAAATCTAAAACTCAACCCTTCCAGTTTAAGCATTATGATACGCTTAAGGTAGTATTATACTATTATACTCGTGTGTCCCATACCATGACATACCCCCGCGATCAAGGTAAGCACAACAATTCATCGAAGCAGGTGAGTATACTGTGGTCATCCTTTTATTTTACAACATCAGGCTATTGGTGAACAGGTCAGTACTTCCGTACAACAGAGAGACCAATAGTGACTGACGAGGGTTAGGCGAATACCTTATATGGTACGAAAGAACTTATGGAATATTCTCATAAAGAAATTTCCGTTCTCTTAGGTTTTGGCCTTTCCATTTTGGCTCTTTTACAAAGATATCTTGACTGTGCCTAGGTCTGCATATAATCTGGATACAACAGAAGGGCAGCCAAGATATCCCCGGATGACTCAACAGCATAAAGACCGAAACCCCAGACGTTGGCTATCTATCAACACAAGATTTAAGACCATGAAATCATACGCCTATAGTAAGTGACCCACTGAGTACATAGTTCGTTATGTTTATATCATTTGGCTTTCCCTATCCGTTTGAGTTTTAGACCTACCGACACATCACTTTCGATCCAAATCTTTTCCCGCTTCAACACCTTAGATGTGTTAGTCAAACATTTTATCACGAAAAAGTATTTCATTTCCCTATCCTTGCAAAAACTGTTTTTTTTAGGTTGTAGATTTCTCCTCCTAAATTTGTTGCATACACATGAACAAATTTACGAAACAATGAAAATAAAAGAAAAACAAGAAACAAAACACAAAAACAAAGGATGCCTAGGTAGAAAACCGAATCATTTTGAGAAAATCCACAAGCACTTGAAAACGCGCGTTGCTAACGGGTTTCGTGAACAAATCTGCCACATTTGCATCAGTGTGGGTTTGCTCAAGCTTTACGAGACCCTTTTCATAGCAATCACGGATAAAATGAACTTTAATATTTATGTGCTTGGTTTTGGAGTGGAAAACATGGTTTTTTACGATTTGGATAGCGGCATCATTATCACAGTAAATTGTTGTGTTTGGATAAGTCAAATCGTAATCCGCAAGCTGGTGTTGCATCCATAAAACCTGGGAGCAGCAAGCAGAGGCTGCGACATATTTGCTTCTGCAGTAGAAAGCGAGACCGTTTGTTGCTTCTTGCATTGCCACGAGATTAAGCGATCTCACAGAAATTGACATTCAGCTGAAGTTGAGCGCATATCCCTATCTGTACCTCCAAGATTACTGTCAGAGAAAGCAAACAATTCAAATTCAGAATTTTTAGGATACCAGAGGCCCAGTGATGGTGCCCCTTTGAGGTACCTAAAAATTCGTTTAACAACATGTAAATGAGAGAGTTTAGGAGTAGCCTGATAACGAGCACACTGGCAGATCGGCAAACATGATATCTGGCCGGCTAGTAGTGAGATACATGAGTGATCCAATCATGGAGCGATACATAGTCGGGTTAACAGGCGTTCCTTCAGCATCTTCATTTAGCAAAGGTCGTTCTGCTATTGGTGAAGCCATAGGCTTTAAATTCTTAAGCTTGAATTTGGCAAGAACGTCATGGACATATTTTCCTTGATGAATTAAGATACCCTGTGGGCTCTGACGAACTTGAAGTCCCAAAAACATGGTCATCTCTCCCAATGAGCTCATCTCAAATTTCTTCTTCATGATTTCTTCAAATTCGCGGCACAAACCATCATTGGTAGAACCAAAAATGATATCATCAACGTAGATTTGAACAAGAATAATGTCCTTATCAACGCGTTTGATGAACAGGGTTTGATCAATGGTTCCCCGAGTGTATTCATGAGCAAGCAGATGCTCTGTAAGAGTGGCATACCATGCGCGAGGCGCTTGTTGCAACCCATACAAAGCTTTTTCTAGTTTGTAAGCATAGTCTGGCTTGTCAAGATCAGTAAAGCCCGGTGGTTGTGCCACGTAGATTTCCTCTTTGAACTTGCCGTAGAGAAACGTATTCTTGACATCCATTTGATAGAAAGTCCATGTAAGATGCGTAAGCCAAGAAAATGTTATAGCCTCCAAACGCGCGACAGGTGCATAGACCTCATTATAATCTAATCCTTCAATCTGTCGAAAATCCTGAACCACCAGTCGAGCTTTGGTTCGAACGATAACTCCAGTGTCATCATGCTTGTTATGGAAAACCCAGCGAGTTCCAAGAGCACGTTTTCCTTGAGGCAGCTTCACCAATTGCCAGACACCAAGCTTCTCAAATTGATTGAGTTCTTCATGCATGGCATCCACCCAGCCTGGTTCCTGCAAGGCAACATCAATACTTTTAGGTTCAATTTGTGAAATGAAGCAAGAGTAGAGATAGGTATTGATATCCCCAGATTGGCTGCGGGTTCGAACAACAGCGTTAACAGGACCAATAATATTTTCAATGGGGTGATCACGCTGTAAACGCTGCGGTATTGGTGTAGCGGGAATAAGAACATCCGTTTGCAAGTTAGTAACATTTGCTGAATCCACTCCAGATGACTCCCCCTCAACAGGTTCACCAGTAGAAGTAGTTGCTAAGGAATCAACCGAACAATCGAGTGGAGTAGGCTCAGGGAACAGAGAAGAACCCAAGACATCGGGAATAGATCCTTCATGTGTCGTAGGAGGCTCTGGGTCAGAAACCGCAACTTCAGAGGATCGTTCTGAGCAGGCGAATTAATAGCTGGTTCTTGAGATTGCGAAACAGAGGAAGAAGACGAGACAGCGTCATTAAATCCAGGAGGATCCACACTCAGCTGCTTTAAAGTCTCATATAGCTGGGCAGCGTCAGCATCATCTTCGGATGAAATGGGCACCGTTGGAAGGTCAGAAATTGAACTGTTACCTACAGACACATTGGAAGACACATTAATATAAATAATGTGGAATAGTCATACACCAATTGGACCAATGCGTGTGTCCTTGGGATTTTCCTCCAGCCAACCCGCATTGTAGGTTTCAACTACCATCTTCTTGATCTTGTTATAAACACGGTATAATGTATTTTTAGAATATCCAACAAAGATGCAAGGATCCCCGCGTGATTCAAACTTTCCTTTAGCGTCCATGAGCAGGAGAACACAAGGGCATCCGAACTTGCGGAAATGCTTAACCGAAGGTTTGCGACCTTCAACCACTTCGTATGGAGTTTTCATATGTCGTTTATTGATGAGGGCATGATTCTGAATATAACATGCAGTATTGATTGCTTCTGCCTAGAAAATAAGAGGTAGCTCCGATTCAACCACCATAGTGTGTGTAGCTTCAATTAGTGTGCGATTTCTACGTTCTCCAACCCCATTTTGTTGGGGGTTCTGGCTGCACTAAACTGTCGGTCAATCCCCTTGGAGGAACAGAAAGAATTTAAGGTAACATTTTTAAATTTTGTCCCGTTATCACATCGAATAGCCTTCACAGTAGTATCTGTCTGGTTTTCCATAAGCGTGACGAATTGTTTGACTAACTCAGCGGTTTCACTTTTATGTGTAAGAAAGAAAACCTAGGTGAATTGCGAGTAGTCATCAATAATAACCAGACAGTAAGCCTTCCCACCAATGCTCAGTATGTTTGTTGGACCAAAAAGATCCATATGTAGCAGTTCTAAGACTTGAGACGTGGAAGGAGCGTTTAGATTTGTGAGGCTGTCGATGTTGTTTCCCACGTGCACATGATTCACACTTTTCAACCTGCATGAAGTCACGAACTGGTAGATCTCTAACTAAACCACCTTTTGCAAGACGATTTAAGTTCTTCATGTTGATGTGTCCCAGTCTGCAATGCCATAGCATTGCATCATGTTCTACTGTAGATGAGAAGAGGCAAGTGAGCTTGTCAGAAGGAGCCTAGTTCATATCAATAACATATGCATTTCCTTTTCGTGCAGCTTTAAGAAGAATCCAATCATCCGGAATAATTAGACCTGGTTTCAGCACATAACACCCTTTTTGGTGAACAAAACATCCAAATGATTGTCGCAGAGTTGAGACACACTCAAAAGACTGTGCTTCAATTCTGGTACGTAATTAACATTCTTAAAGCTGAGGGCTCCGTCGCAAACAGTTCCTCGCATGGTAATCTTTCCTGTCTCTCCACCTGCGAAGGAAACAAACCCGCCATAAAAAAAACGAATGTCATTCAACTGCGAGATGTACCCGGTCATGTGCCTAGAACAGCCACTGTCAATGTACCATAGTCTAACAAGAGTTCGCCAGAGCTGTTCCTGCACATTTCAACAGGTTTTAGTTAGAGACTGCAACCCAGCCCATTGAAGATCTGGGCATGCCATTAGCATCAACGTAAGTAACCTCACGAAAAACTAAATTAGTTAAGGATGAGGTTGATGATGCTTTTGATTTATTTGAAATGGGGTAGAAGACTGAGTCTTGGCCACCGTGTTAGGCCTCCAGGTTACCGAATCAGACTTCTGCACAATCCTTAGAGTGCAAGAAGGATTCTGGGAACCTGAAGATCTCAAGGGTTTGAAAGATTGTTTCTTGGCCAAGTTCCAGTCGCGATCAGAAGACTTAGCCACAAATCGAGCCTGAGGTGGGTGATTAGGCATAGTCTTCTGATGTCGTGAATACAAAGTTTTGAATGAGGTCAAGGTCTTTTGACAACTGCGAGCAATGTGCCCGGGAAATCCACAATTGAAACAGGTATGCCTATTCTGGAAGAAAACAGTCCGTTCAGCTTGGGAAATTCTGGGCAATCTGTCTGTCAGTTTCTTGCTTGCGGGTACTGACGGCTGATGCACGGTCTTGTTCTTGACGGTGTCCTGCGCACAACCATCAGCACACTTGTTAGTTTTGTGATTTGAATTGGACAGCTTTGAACATGGAGATTTAGGTAAAATTTTAATTGATATCTGTTCAGCTGGTTGCTTAACAGATTCAGTTTGCGACTTCTGAGTCGATTTCTCAGATTGATGAGGAGACCCAACAGTTGCCGTTTCAGTTGTCGAAGACGCCTGTTCGGTTTTCTTCTTTTTAGATCGGCGTGTTCTTCGTTTCTTAATCTTACTCTTCAAATCACATTTTGTGACAGATTCTGTAGAGGACACGGGTGGCTCTACAGGGACATCCTTTTCTGAAACTTCGGAAGATGAGCTTGAAACACTACATGAATGTGGAATCTCGCAATTTTGAAGAATTTGAGACTCCGATTCAGAATCAGTTTTAAGATTTTCATTTAAATCATGAGAAAAAGAGTGCTCATCATCTGTCGTTTCAGAATCAGTCCCTTGTGCTTGGTTAACATAAGCTGAGTCGCCCGAATCTTCTAGAATTATGTCAACATCAACGTGCACAGGGTCGGTTGGTTGGTCGACTTTTGCAATGTCAACCCTGGGATACGCATCAACAGACGAAACCTCTGGAGAAGAACTTCCGATCTCTTCAGCTGAAACTGATGAAACCGAATCATCTGTTGATGCTGAACCTGCAGCTAAATTCATGTTTTCATCAAAGAGTTATTATCAGTTATTAGCATCATTCACAACATCAGCATTTGATAAAAAACCAGAATTAAAACTGTCTAAATTCTCAACACAACCAACACTGTTTGAGCATGTAAATTGTTCAGCAAGAAATTGATTTAAAATGTCAAAAGCAGGCTTATAAAACGCATAATCAGGAGCCGAATTGTCTGAATTTGTATTCAGACATTCCTCTTGATCACCCTCTGTGATATCCTCAACTAAAATTTCTTCTTCACATGAGTTAGACACATTAGTATCATTCACGAATTCAGTTTGAGTATCAGAAGATTCTTTTCCTTTAGATTCTGTTGAGGATGTGGATTTCTCTGCCTCAGGGACTACTTTCTCCAAACCATCTGTACCACCAGAAGGATGATCACCAGTTTCATGTGAAAGTGGTGTAGAAGTAACAAAGACATCATCCTCTTGAGTTCAATGGGTTTAGAGAACTTTGGGTAATAGGGCGTCCATGGTTTAGATAGATAATCTGAAGGTTTACCATAAATCATTTTTTCTACATTTTCTAAATCAGCCTCAGATTCAGGCATTCTAGTATAATTATGATTATATGGTGGAGGTGCCCTATTATACCCAAGACCTTTGGTAAAATTCTTTTGGTAGTTTAGCTGGAGGTCACACAAGTCCTTGACAAGTTTACTAGAAGTTTCAATTTTTTTAATGTTTATTTCATTTTTGTGAAGCTTCCCTATCAAGGAATTTAGCTTGGCTAAGGCTGCTTGAAGTTCTACGTCCTTTTTAGCTAGTTTTATACCCAAGACCTTTGGTAAAATTCTTTTGGTAGTTTAGCTGGAGGTCACACAAGTCCTTGACAAGTTTACTAGAAGTTTCAAATTTTTTAATGTTATTTCATTTTCGTGAAGCTTCCCTGTCAAGGAATTTAGCTTGGCTAAGGGTGCTTGAAGTTCTACGTCCTTTTCAGCTAGTTTAAGCTTATAGTCGTAGACCCAACATTGCTGTTGGTTCAAGTCTAGCTTTAGCTGAGCTACATCTTGTTTATGAGCTTCGACCTTTTCCACAAAAAGCTTGTTCTTATGTTTAAGGGCGATGTTCTGTGACGCAACTTGTTGGTATTCAGCTACAAGAGTTGAATTATGGGCGCGCATTTGTGATAATTTAAAATGACAACTATCAGAACAGAGAATTCGATTTACTGTTTCCAAAAGATCGGGCGTCTCAGTTGTCTGCGCCATCATGCAGTGGTTGCTGTTCTTGGAGAGATTTAATGTTTCCAATTGAGCTGCAGCATCTGCCCAGTTAAAACCTTCATGCTGTTGGGCCACCAACACTGTCGACTTCCCGCCTGAGCTGCTAGAGGGACTCGTCGTGAACTTTGAGGGAGAAACAGGAACCAGCTGTCTGTCACTGCTCTATATATCTGCCACCCTGGATGACACATACCCGGATGGCGGCTTCTTGCATTCCCTAGCAAAGTGTCCTAGTTCGTGACATCTGTAACATCTGAATTTGTCCTTTGTGAGACCAGTCTTCAAATTTGACAAGGGTTGCTGTCCATACTTATTCTGGAACTTGTTAACCCGAAAGGCAGCCATTGCTAGATTTCAAAAAACATCAATCTCGTCCAGGTCCTCCTCCATAATTTGATCAACTTCGGTTAAAAGAATGGATGGAGGAGTGAGATCACCTGCCAGGAAAGCGTTCAAGCTCTTGATCATTGATGCTGCAATAGCCAATTTCTCTTCGTTTTCTTTAGTGAGAAACGCAGAGTTGGACGCAGGTTGAGCATGTGCAGGTGCTGGTGCAGCAGTTTGAGGAGTGTTGCCTTGTTGCATTGCTTGAGAAATTACAGGCCTGAACACCATGTTGGGATACTGAGCATGGTACTGAGTGTGAACTTGAGCAGCTGAAACTATCGTGGGATTCTTAGATTGAAGACCATACACATACTAGGTGTTCTGTGGCGTGGCTATAGGACTATAAACCACGTTTGAGCCACCCGATGTTTGTGAATTTCCTTGCAGAGGGCTATAAATCAGATTTTGTGACATTAAGCCGCATTTTGCCCCGTCATCCCGGCGGCCATCAAACTGCTTTGATGATTTATTTCTCTTTGCTTGTTATCAATCTCACATGATTTGATAGTAGCTATCATCTCGGTGAGAGTGACATCATTCAAGTTCTTTGTCTTTTTGATCATACCCACATCCGCATCCCAGCTCTTGGGCAGTGAGTTTAATAACTCTCTGTGTCACACCCCGACCCGCAGCGGAAATAAGAGTCGGGGCATAATTGGGTTATCACCAAAGCACATGACATTTACTATTATGTTCCGTTATTAAATGAAGTCAAAGTTACATTTCTCAAACGTTCAAACATGTTCATTCATTACAAAGGAAAATAACCAAACATAATATTCCAAATACTAAATCGTTTTATTTCTTCTAATCCAGATCCTACATGTTCCTAGCTGCTGCTGGTTCACCTGTATCATGTGTAAAATGGGAGGTTTTTGGGTCAACATAAGTTGGCGAGTGAACCTTATAGATAAACATTTAACAATGAATTTCTGGTTAGTTTATCAATAAAATATTGTGCATAATCATATAAGAGCATATGTATGAAATCAAGCAATGGCAACATCAGTTACAATTATAACATACATTAACAATCGATAGCATACATGAACATACCAACATCATATGATAATTAACATAAATGAACTGTGAGATCGAGGCTCAATCAAACGGAGCCGATCGTATTGCATGAACTGAAAATGTAAATTGAACTGTGTGCTCAAGGCTCAATCAAACGGAGCCGAGCGTATTGCATGTATTGAAATGTAAATAAAATGACCGATCAAGGCTCAATCAAACGGAGCCGATCGTGCGGGCACGCCCTGATCAACCGCATAATAAAATGGGGATCAAACTCAACCTCGAGGGATGGGGAGCTGCGGCCTCAGCAATTGCATGTACTGAAATAATAATTTGCAAACAATAATAACTACTTATCAGCAACAACTATCACACATGTCATGATATGATATATGCACAATAACTTAGTTATAATAAGTAAGTGAACAAGACACATGATACACCCCAAAAATGTGATTAAAACGGGGAATTTGAAGGGTTCACTCACATTGGGTGCGTTGGATTTGAGTTGGTGAGATGCGCACGATTTAGACGGAGCGAGTCAACGAGGAATCACTGACCTAAATTATAATGGGAAAAATATATTAAATGGATGGATTTTATTAAAGATTTTAATGGGATTTTTAGATATATTTTTGTGAGTTTATGGCTATTTTCTATCCTTAGAAATGTTATTTTTAAGTATTTTTAATTGATTTTTAATTTAAATTAAACAAATAAATATTTAAAAAAAAATAATATTTTCTTACTGTTTGACCGTTGACCGTTGACCGTTGACCGGTTCGGTCAGCGGTAATACTTGCGCCGAGCGGGATTCGAACCGGTGACCTTCCGTTCACGCGCACGTAGCTCTACCAACTGAGCTACGTGACTAACCCGTTAGGATTCCAGTTTTAATTATATTTATGCACTTATTCGAACTTACCGAAAATTCCTTTATTTTACAAAACGTTTTAATCTCATTGAACCGGTGTTTGTGACGTGATTCGATCGCGTGACGTGCAGTTTGTTTTGCACACAGTCCACCGCTGGACTGTGTGTCTAACCCGGTTATATTCTTGAATTATATTATACTTAACAACTACTCGATCTAACCCGGTTAGTTTTATGAATAAAAAGGAATGTTATTACGCAGTGTGTGTGTAGTAAGGATCGAACTCGGGACTCGTATATAAACTTTGCACACAGTCCACCGCTGGACTGTGTGTCTAACCCGTTAACTAACCGAATTTTAATTACTCTTAACCTGTTTTTAGGTTCGTCTTCTTCACTATAATTACCGGTTTTTACTCAGACCACTGGTTCAGGGTTCTACTACTTAAATAACATGATTACTAGTTTGAATGAACAAACCGAACAGTTTGGGGAAAAGAAATACCGGACAGGTCGTCTTCTTCAGAAAGTCCGGCGAGAACAGGTAACTCTGTTTTTGAACCTCCGGCTGAGAGAGTCTAACAACAGAATTAAGAGTTAGATTTGAAATTGAACCAGAGTACATGGATTATTAGCACGATTGAATGTGTTTACCGTTAACTAGCGTGTTTCCGGCGAATTCCAGAGTTTCTCCGGCGAACCCAGAAAATCCAGCAAGTCTTCTGTGACTGGTTTTGAGTGACGGTTTAATGTTAGTAGTGTCCTAACAATAGATTGAAACAGCAAGAGAGGAAAATCTTACTGGTTTGAGTTGAACACGGTTTTCCGGCGAGATTTGCAGAGAATTCCGGCGACAGTTTTCTTGTGCTCAAAGGACTTGAAAACGCGACGAAAAGGGATTGGAGTGTATTTGAGACGGTTCTGAATCGTATAAATGATTGGAATCTGAATTATTTGGAGCTTGAATGTCTTTCGGTTTCAAAAACCCAAACTTGAAGTTCATTCAATCTGAACTTTAATTAGAAACCGATATTCATCGGTTATAAGTTAACTATGCGAACAAAAACTGATTTGGCGATTCGGCTACCGATTTCCGTTATTCAGATATCATAAACCGTTAAGTCGTGTATGCGTATAAAATTCAATTGCTTTCATAATGCTAACAGAAAACAATTGGTGGCGGAGTGGTTTGGAGACGGAGAGATAAGTCATTGGAGGCAGTTGACCCGGGTTCGAGTCCGGTCAGCTCCAAATATTTTTTATTTATTTTATTTTAACTTTTTATCAAATATAATTTTTATAGTTTAGTTTATATATTAATTATGTAACGTTTAAACTCGAAATACTCATAAATATTTAATGTAATTTCATATCTTGGTATTTGATTACAAAACGGAGCGGGTTTTGGAGACCCGATTTATACAAATGTTACAGTCTGTTCATGGCATTGTTAGTGAGAGTAATCTCAGCTGAAATCATTTGGGAAACAAGCTTGACATAGCGACGAATCTGGTTTTCAATAGTTTCCCCATAGATATGATTGAATGAGCTGAATTGCTGATTCAGCTGATTTACCCTGCTTGCCTTCATGTCTGCATTTCCCTCATAGAGATTTTGCAGTTCACTCCAAACTTCCTTTGCGGTCTTACAGTTTCTAACCGCTATAGAGATATCAGGTCCTAGCGCCATGGTCAGAGTAGCCGAGGCCTTTTCATCTTCCTCTATTATCTTAATGTCTTCTGGAGTCGACAAGTGCATGGGCTTGGGAATTTTTGTGTCCGGATCTTGCTCTGTGCTGTGGACTATTGTTCTCGGACCATTCATGATGCATATCCACACACCAGGCTCTTTTGCCTTGCAATACTGCTCAAAATGAAACTTCCATTCGTAATTTTCGTCCCAATATAACACACGTGGAACTTTAGTGGAAGTGCCAATGACTTGATCTAGCTCTTGATGGAGGGCTAGAGTTTGCGATTGCAGGGTAGCCGGAGTGGCATTTGTTAGATCTTGTGCAGTCATGTATCTGGCCATCATTATTAAATTGATTAATAATTACCAAACAGATTTAAAATTAATTTATTTTAAGTTTTCTTAGATGAAAAGTACCGAAATCAATCCAAAATGGTCAACTCTGAAGTCAAATATGGTCAAATCCGGATGATGTATCCGAATTGATGAGTCCGAACTGAAGAGTCCGAATTGAAAACCCGAAATGATGAACCCGGAAACTGATGAATCCGAAATGAGAGGTCCTAATTGACAAATCCGGAATAAAGATCCGAGTTGAGAGAATTCGGAATAAACAAGCCTGAAAGCGAATCTGGAAAAGAGAACCCGGAATGAAGAAAATCCGGAATGCTTATCCTTATCTGATGACAACAGTAATCCGCCTTTTCTGCAACAGTAATCTGGAATCCACAGAATAGATAACCACCACAGTATCCCGGATAGTAATCCGGATTAAACAACAGTCCGGGATCAATCCGAGATGAATGATCTCCTTCGTGTTGATCGGAATCCGGAACAGTAGCTGATCCGAGATGTGAGAACCTTCTTTGAGTGCTTCGGAATCCGTAACAATAACAGATCTGAAATCTTCAAATCTTCTCCGAGTTCTTCGGAACAGTACCACTTCCAAAGACGAATAGTGATCCGGAACAGGGACAAATCCGAGCAGCAACAACACACTTCGAAAAACAGCTTCTTCAATCAGCAATACCCGGAGCCTGTATTTGAACAGCAGGCTCTGATACCAATTGTAAGTCCTGATAACGGATCAAACATGTATCACTAACGTAATCAGTAGCCGAAATAATGATTATGAAGAAGAAACAACTTTGAATTAGAATCAACTTGCATACACCAAAGGTGTCTGATACAAGTTTTTGTGAATACAACTCTCTAACCCCCTTTCATTGACCTATCACCTATATTTATAATGATTACCAAGCCTACTATTTACAACCCTAGGCCCATAAGGCACTAGGAAGCCCACAAGACATACCAAAGCCCAAAATAATCCCTGATGTGTAAACCTTTAGCAATATAGGCCAAACAGAAGCATCAGACTTGTATATCACCTTCAAAACTGGAATATTATGATAATTTTAGCTTCTTCTTCGAAAGTTAGTATTCGCAGTTGAATGGATCGAAAACGGATAACGACCGAAACATTACGAATTCGAAAATGGATAAAACGACCCCTGAAACATTTTACGCAATTTTAGCGTAACCGACGAACCACACGCGATTAATATTGAACGCCGACCCTATCTTTTACACATTTTTGATCTTAAAACAATATTATACGACGTTCCATGGAGTTCAGGTGCGAAAACGGACTGTAGAAAAGTCATTGGGCCACATGAAGACTTCATACGCATTAACGGGCTTCGGGCCCAACCCACCTAAAAAGCCTAGTACTTAAACTTCTCATTCCCTCATTTCACACTTGAAAACCCTAGCCCCAAGATGAAACTCTCTACCTTCTCTCTAGTTCCGGCCACCGGAGCCGTATTCCGGCGACCTCCGACGACCCTCTTTCCAGCCAAACCCCACACTCACAACCACCTACCTCTCACTTTAAAACCCTCACTACTCTCTCTCTCTCTCTGACGACATGAAGAAAGGAGGTCGACCGCCCCCGTAGCGGCGGAAGAACGGAGGTCTAGCAGCAGCACTGCCGTCCGCGGTGGTGGCGGTGGCTCGATTCACCGGTGCATTTGAGCGTGTGAAACCCTATTCAAGACCTCTCTCACCCCCTAAACTCTTCAGCCGATGGATTAGGGTACCGGCAGAAGTTCCAGCCCCGTTTTTCGGTAAGCATCTCTCCCCACTATCACCCATCTCTCTCTCTGTTTAATGAACGACCGACCACCACTATTTGGTGGCGGCGCACGATATCGGCGGCGACAACGGTCGGCGGAGCCGCCATGCCTGGCAGCCAAAAACGCCATAACTAGCGGCGATTGTGGTTCTAGTCGGCGGCAGCGACAGGGTTAATGGTGATGTTTGGTTTGAGATTTGGTATGGTTCACCTTCAGTTCATGTTTCAGGTTTGGTTTTGGTTCAAGTTTGGGTTTGTTTCGGGTTCATCTCGGTTGGTTCGGATTACAAGACAACAAAGGTAGTGGCTCGGGTCTCGACTCGTGTTTCGGGTACGGGTCAAAGTAGGTCAAGCCGGTCAAAACCTGAGCAACATAGGTCAAAGGCAGTCCAACGGTCAACGGATAGGTTCGGGTCAGACTTGGCTCGGTTCGGGTCAACTTGGTCAGTTTTGATGTTTGGGTCAAACCCGGTCAACTCAGTCAACTCGGTCAACTCGGGTCAAACCCGGTCAACTACTGGTCAACGCAAGTCTTGGTAAAATAATATTAACGAAAAGTTGTTAAATAATTATTTAAGTTTTGTTTTAACACGACATCGAGCTCTAACCCGAACCAACTTACAAAATCGTAAGAAAATAAAATACGTGAACTTATACGTAGTTTTGGTTATACATCTTGCATACATATAAAATAATTATATTAGACAACAACCGAATCGACGCGACGTTATGATATATATAAATTGGACTTATATTTGACAAAAGTTTATATTTGAAACACGACCGAAAGTTATATATATTTTTGTTACATAGATTGTTGAGTTTTGACAAATATATCGACAACTTGTATTTTCGGGATCGTCCAAAAACAGAGGAAACTATGCCCGTTTTTCGTAAAAATCCGTAATACTAAACGTTTTTTATTATAATAACGAAATCAAGCGAGATTCAAAATATTTTATTAAATAAATATAAACATGCAATTATTTTCGATGGCTCTTTATAACTCGCAAAACTAGTTTACGACATTTCAATGAACACGGTTTACAAGTTCACAAAACTTGAGAATTTTATAAAATAGTATAACTATTTATAGTTATTTCAAACGTCTAGAACTCGGAAATTTGTATAAAATAAATATAGTTATGTATATTTATTTCACGTGTTTGGAAATTCGAAATTTTTATAAAATAAATATAAGCATATATATTTATTTCAAACGTCCACAAGTCGAAAAGTTTATACAATAAACATAACTATTTATATTTATTTTGAATGTCTAAACGAAATTGATGCAATACCGTACGATCTTCACCTACCTTACTACCCGACTCATTTTGATAACAAACCAACGAAGTCATTTTCCTAACAAGCGTATCATTGTATAATCATTTTGACAGTTATCCACAAGAACGATATTCTATTTCGGCTGTACAACGTTTATATACATATACATCTACGCTTACGTACATATATATATATGTATATATATATGTATGTATATGTTTACATCTTACGAAACACTACGACGAGTCGTATTATTATTCGTCAAGTATATGACGATTATTCGGGGAACGCGTAAATACTTATACGAATTACAACATGTTACCTTCATATAAATATTCGTTATGTACACGCACGACCATTCGGGACATCTAATACGATTGCATAAGTATATTTATATTTTTTTATAAATACATATATTAAACCTCTTTGAAACAAGGTGTACCCAAAACTTGGTGTTATCATTGACATCTAGATGGAACTTAACAAGTATAACTCATTCTTTTCAATTACGTTAACAACTTACCGTCGAATCGTTCGGTTAGCGATTCGGTAGAGCTCGGTGACACGTAGTTTAGCTACCCCCTTTTTGTAGAGACTTATAAGCTTAATTCCTTGATATGAATGTTATAGATTGCATGCTAGCGAGTTTACATCTTAGACATAACATTATGGATCACATTCTGCTAGCTTTGCAATGGATATTAAGTGAGTTCATAACCCCCACTTTTTACGGTTTTATATTTTTATAATTGTTTTCGGGGGTGGAAAGACATGCAAGTTTTTGAAAAGTACACAATATTTCGATGAACAAAAATTCATATTTCTAAACCATGCTAAACATACCAGTTTTACAAAATGGTTTATGAAAGGTTTATGCTAAACATACCAGTTTTACAAAACGCTCGCGTATTTTCGAAACGTGCATGAGTTTCATGAGTAGTGACGGGAAGGTCCTATTTACAACGGGACTGGTTTGTCCTGCATACAAGTAAGGAGATTGGTTGGTCCTTCTTACAGACACAAGGACTGGTTTGTCTAACATACGATTAAGGGGACTGGTTGGTCTTGCTTATAGACTCAAGGACTGGTTTGTCCTACATATAAATAAGGGGATGGTTGGTCTTGCTTATAAACACAAGGACTGGATTGTCCACTACTCAACACTAAGGGCCGTAGGGTCGCTTAAAACTGTATAGTGAAGTCCTCGCTACATATCGGAACTATAACCGCCTGCTAGTTTACCGTCTTGAGTAAATAATTTAGCGAGGCACTTCCTAGCTTGAGGTGGGTTATAGGTTCATGCGGGCATGTTGTCTTTGTCGTACACGACATCGAGGGTTATTCAAATATTACAAAAACAATGTTTTCAATTGGCATGCCGAGATAAATGGTTTTATTACGTTTTCTCAACAATTATTTAAACCGGCTACTAAAAGGATTTATTTAAAATCTTTTTCAGACAAACTATGAACTTGCCAACTTTATGTTGATTTTTGGCATGTTTCTTTCTCAGGTTATATTTTCAAACTATGGCACACTTGGAATAGGAGAACCCATGGGGATTCGAGTACTTAGCGGGCGTTTACTCTCTAGAAGTCTTAGCATTTTACACTTCCGCTGTGCAATGAAGATACCAGCCAGATCACGCCCAACTCAGATGATTCTATCGGGGTATGACAGATTGGTATCAGAGCCAGGGCCGGGCCGGTGGTGTCAGGTCCCGCGAGGAAGCTAGACCCCTTAAGGGGGTGGATTGTGATATCCCACATCGGTTGTGAAGGGGAACAAAGGCTTCCTTATAAGGGGTTGGATACCTTCACCATCATGAAGGGTTTTAAAGTCGTGAGGGGCAGGCGTTGTGAGCGTGCTGGCTGCCAAAGCGGACAATATCATTATGCGGTTATGCTAGGTTATTTCAGATGGTATCAGAGCTATAGGTTTCAGCGAATTAGGTTTCTGTAGAGATACCTAGGCTTTAACCTCACTTTCCTCTTGGGACTTAGATTATTAAGACTTTGAATACATATAGAACACCAAGCACTTGAATATGGGTTCCAATCATGGCCGAAACAATGAGTAAACATTTTGATTTTAAACATACGCTAGTGTAGTGTTTTATACACGGTACACGGAACAGTTACATACAGTAAGCAAAACTTTGAGAGTTTTGGCAACATGAATTTAGGACCTTTAGAAAACTTATGTCGAAATTCATTAAAGGTCATTACGTAGGAACTGCGACTATTAACTCGGGCAAACGCCATTATATATATCGTCCATGCTCTTTTATTTACACGAGCAGGTAGCCTACGCAAAACGAAACGCTGGTGGCAAACATACATGAAACTCAATCTATACATCAACGGATGTTGAAGTACATCACATACGACTTTCAAGGCACGACCTTGAGAAAGCACGTCATTACGACAACAATGCTAATCCCGTCAGTGGGAGAACTACCGACCAGAATGTGGCAATTGTCACGTGATCCTGTAAGCGACATGAACCACAATGAGGTACGTCCAAACGAGATTTCACAACAGTCGGTACTTATTATAATGGTAATCACAATAATTGGCGCTGCAAAAGAAGTCACAAGTCTTCACATTCCCCTACTTTATTAATGGTGTTTACGCCATATTCGACATTCCGTGATAATGTTACGCAACAATAAGTCATCGTAGGAAATTCCAGGTAAAGTCCTCAAATTTCGTTTGTTGAAATTCCGACTTTTGCATATAATGAGTAGGTTTTTACACCTTTACTCCTCCTAATGGTCATCGTATCATGAGAATTTCTTTCACTTAGCGAACACTCATTTACACCTTGTCTTGACAAATTCATATGTTACGCATGTATTGTTGTCAAGCATGTAGTTAATTGATCCGTGGAGACCATTAGGGCCTTCACTTCGAATGATTGTTTCATCAGTAATTCAGATATTGTTTTGCTATACTCCATTTTTGCATTGTGATCTAGATGACTTGCATTATTGTAAGTGTTGATTCCTTGATATTGAGTCAATGAATTCTTGAAAAACTATTTTTCTTGTTAAGTTACATACATGGTTTTTCGTTGTAACCATGTCGAGATTTCCTTGTCAATACTTGTATTTATTGTCGGGATGTATCTAAACCAAGTTCAATTGTTTGAACTTGCTCATTTCATATATATTCAGTTTAAAGTTACATATGATGCATTGAAGCCATCATATTCAAAGTGATCTCGACAAGCACTTTATTTGTTTCGAACCATAGTAGACTTGTTCTGTCTTCAACTCCATTAAAATCGTTTGTTAGTTACGATACATTGTGGTGGCATTTCACGAACGTGAAGCTTGCGAAAAATCCCTTTGCACACCTCATGTACGGATTAGATTATTTATCTAATTATTTATTTTTAAATCCATCTTATTGATTTATTATTTTAAAGCAGTCTTAATACAATTGTGTATTAAGATAATGGTACACATATTCAAATTATATTCCAGTGTACCTCTTAACGGTTCTTTCATCATCGGTCGAAAATTTTGAGATATTTATTGTTCTTTCACTATCGACCGAAAATTATATTTAATTGTTCTTTCATCTTAAGTTGAAAATCCTATGACATTTATTTAGGATAGATATTTAGATTTACTCCGTTAAACCTTTCATCTGATTGCAAACACGGTGAATTTATTCGGTCACCACTATCATTGAATTATTTCAATCACTACGACACCTTGTGGTGTCGGTATAATCTTGTAGCCTGGGCTAATCATGATCAATCGTTTTATGCAAAACTATGTAAGCCTTTCGTTTGATTCATAATTTAAATAGTCTTAATGCAACTACGTGTTAAGACAATGATACACTAAGTCCTGTTGTATATCGTGTATCCTTGCAATTCAATAATGTCAACACATTGATTTTTATTCGTGTTATCGTTGAAAGTTGACAAATCATTTCCATGTTTCTATTTCATTGAGCTTGCTGATTCTAATTTTCACTTATTTAACGACCAACGTAAGAATCCGTTGGTAGGAATTTCTGTTGTTACTAAAATTCATTTACAGGTGGTGAACGTTCATTTGGAAATCTATTTGTCAAGCCCTCCTGTGTTGGACCCCTGTAAACTTTGCCACATTTGTGATTTTATCACTACACCTCGTTCACTTGGTATTGATTTCAAAAACAAAATTCAGTTGAACCATTGGGTTCTTATTGTCGTAGTACGTCCTTGTATTCACATCGCTTGAATAAGTCTTGATGCAATTACATGGTCATTTACCTTGGTATTATTAATACCTACCTACGCATGACAAAACTCTAAGGAGATAACATAGTCTAAATTTCGAGGACAAAATTTATGTAACAAGGGGAGAATGTGACAACCGGCAATTTACGGTTTCTAATTATGCAAATAACAAACGTTAAGATACTTAAAATTAGTGTTTAAGACACAAATTAACTTAATCAAGCCTTTGGAATGCCTAGAAACATCTTTTTGGCTTTACCAGTACACGAATGTTGATTTATGGGAAGACTGCTGAACGATAAGCGGTAACGAACTGACACCGGATAAAATACTGAAAATGCTGACAAATACAAATTTTAAACGTATAATTTCTACATACGAATTGGTTTTAATGAATTATCATGCTTTCGAACGTCACAAAACGCTTACGTGAACGAAAAACGGGACAGTAGAAACACACCGACAACGAAACGGAAGCATCGCACTCGTATATCACCTTCAAAACTAGAATATTATGATACTTTTAGCTTTGTTTTCGAAAGTTAGTATTCGCAGTTGAAATCGGATCGAAAAACGGATTAGAAACGACCCCCGAATCATTTTATGCAATTTTAACGCAACCGACGAACGCAGGCGATTAATATCGAACGCCGACCCTATTTTTACTCATTTTTATCTGAAAATAATATTATACGACATTATACATGGGGTGCCTTCTTATTAGCATTCATACTACCCCAGTCAAAGAAAACTTTTTATTCTTGTTTGTTCAAGGACCACCACATTTGCACTTTGTTTCCCTTGATTACCTCCAATAGCAAATTTTGTTTTTTAAAGTGTTTCATATTTTCAGGAGAGTTGATTACTTTTTTTACCTCACCAAATTTCCATTCTAAAAAATTGTTATTCCAAACTATTTTTTATAAAAATGAGCCTACATCTAAATCCAGGTCCATTTAACCATGATGTATTATTTCTTAGCAACGAACATCGAGCCTTTAATGTTTTCAAATACGGATTGGTTGATGAACCCCCAATGTACGTTCGACGCGATGACCAAACATTTTGGCATAGTATCAAGGATCATGGGATTGATCCTAGGGTTAGAAATATTTTTTACCATGTCGGTTTTGGTGGTCTAATTGACTATGGGTACTGGAAAATTGATCATGCGTTGGTTAAAAGATGGCATCCTGAAACCCATACTTTTCATCTAACCGTTGGTGAGGCAACGATAACACTACATGACGTCAAAATTAGATGGAGTTTGCCGATTAAGGGTGAACCAATTACCGACACCGTCCATTCTTATAACACAAACCAAAATCTTAAAAGTTACCAACAGTTGATGGGTTTTACCCCTGGAAGTAGTGATTTGTCAGGTTCACGAATAAAATTCTCTTGTCTTTTTGCTGAATTTGAAAATAAACAGTTGGCTAAAATGCTAGTGATTTGCAATGCACACAATATGCACCATTGATTATGTTAATGTTATGTGGTTGTACCCTTTTTCCAGATAGTCAAAGCTCATTGGTACCATTGCATTTTTAAATCACCTAGTTGATATGTCACAATGTTCTAGACTAAGTTGGGGTAGTGGAGTGTTTGCATGTTTATACAGAAATCTTTGTAAAGCCACTCATTACATGAGCAAATAAATGTGTCTGGTCTTGTTTATCTCATACAATTGTGGGCTTGGGAGAGGTTTACAAGTTTGGCACCCAGAATTAGAAATCCACAATATGATTTTTGTAAAACTGTTGGTGCAAGGTACGTATTGGAAATCAAAGGTTTAGTTAATTGTTAATGAAATTTATTTAATTATTGATATGATTTTAATATTTTAGATGGGAGATGGAGTTGACGTATAATGTCACCTCATTGCATATACTGAGAGTGTACCGTTCTCAGCTACAATCTCTATGTGAGGGGCAGGTAATACTTATCCACTTAAAATATTTTTGTGAAATTTATAACCCTTTTGATTCAATTAAGTGGACCCCTTACTACAATGATATTTGGAGGCTTTCGACAATTTGCACAGTGGTTATCGAAGTTGGAAACCGAGTGTTATTTAATTTTTCGGGAGGTTGTAGAGTTGCATTTACCTGACCGAGTGTTGAGACAGTTTAACATGGTACAAAGAATCCCTCACCCGGTTCCTTTAACAATAGAACAACACCACAAACTTCATAAATTATACCGTAAAGGGAAACTAAACAAAAATTGGAAAACTTACCATGAAGAGTAAGTTTAAGGTTGGAATAACCGTTTAAAAAACAATTTCTCGTGAAGAAATCGGAAGACGTATTGTCTCCGATGACTACATGAGGTGGTATAGCTCTATTTCAGTATTACACATTTACAATCAGACCAGTGAGGAGGTTTACCCACTAGGTTTTCAAAATGATGGAGGAGGTTATCAGTTTCTAGTATGGTATTGTATATTTTAACTTTTTCATAATCTCTATAATTTGCCCACTAATCCTTTTTAATTTATTTTCAGGTTGATGGAATGACTCGTTTAAACTAGTTGACACAATAGTGTATTGGTGTATACCTACAAGCAGACCCTCAGTTCCATCAGATAAGAGATACTAACGTACACCAACAACATAGGCTAGCTCTCCCAACACACCTGACAACCCAACCGGTTGATCTTGGAGGCAATGAGCATGCACCTCAAACGGTCCGTAGATGCAGAAACCGTGGAAGGGGACACACTACTCGATTGTTTGATTTAGATGATGAACGGGAGTTCGACGTTGGTCATTAAGTGGTGGATTTATAGACCCCCCAACTTGAATTTAACAACTCAAAATTATGAAGTAGGGGAGAAGTCAAACTTCCAGTTAGGGTCTCCAAATTTTGAAGTAGGGGGGGGGGGGGGCGTTAAGCTTTCATTTAACATCACCAAATTATGAAGTTGGGGGGACATCAAGCTTTCATCTAACAGCACCAGATTATGAAGTAAGGGGAGCTCGAGTTTTCAACAACAAACCAATCTTGATATGGGTTCCCCATTTTTCCCTACACATGTGAATCAATCACCTACCAATTTTGGGGTGCTACAACATGACCAAACTGCTTACACTCTGACTTCTAATATGTATCCACCTTAGTCACAAAACTTTTTTGATTTTAATATTTTTGGTGACAATGCCACTACACACCAACAAAACTCATTTTCAAACGTGACACCAATCCCGCTCAACTTGGATCTTGCTATGAATTTCGATCGACCTCGATGTGGTGACCACCTACATGATTGTGGCATGGGACACCTTCTTGATTGCCACCATCCATAAGATCAAGATAAAAGGGTCTTTATATATTATTGTAACATTCTATTTGCTTTTGTAATATATTAATTGGCTTGTGTTATTTTATTTTTTCTGTTACTATATTGACATATATGTTGGAAATTATGATATATAATTAATGATTAAAGCAACTGAATGAGAGATCATAAGCTTTAACTGTGTGTTGGAACTTTAAAGTGTGGAAGTTGTGTTTGTCCCACATTGGTGGAGAGATAAATCCTGTGTTGATTTATATCTTTAATTCTCCACACAAATGTATTCTTATGTGACAAGTTACACCCAGTGGCAGCCAGGAGGGTGCGAAGCACCCGGCATGCGCACGCGCCCGCGCCCGGGTCAAGGGCGATGTGCGCAATGTGGCGCACTTTGCACTTAGCACGCTCGCATCGCCGCTTGGGAGCCGCCTTAGTAGTTTTTTGTGTCTGGCATTGGTGTTAGAGACTGTTCAAGTTCTTACCTGCATAGAATTCAATGTGCCAATGAATTCAGAATTAATCTTATTGAATTGCATATTCAATAAGAGACTCTCCAGTTCATATTCTAGCCAGTAGATGTACAAAGCTTGGTGCTTTGTTCTGATATACTGGAAATCGTATGGTGCATGCAACACACACAGCTAACATTTTTTCGAAATTAGATTCACTGCACACTCTAGTTTCAGGTACTTTTTCGGGTGCTAGGCTAATCCTGGCAGTACAATCTGCTTAGGCTGTTGTACCCTGGGAAACAGACGGATTCACCTAGGTGACTCAAAATCTGTTTTAAGGAAAACGTGATCTTCACGTGCCTCAGTCACCTTCGTTTTCTTTTCTTTGTTTATTTGCAATGTTTTATTAGTTTAGTTTTCATATTTTCAATTTTGTATAAATCACGTATTCAGAATTCCATTAATAAAATTATTATTTTTATTTCTGTTGTGAACGGTTTCCCTACAAGCTTAAAACAGATTTTAAACCCGTTCACTGTTTTGGTTTTTAAAATTTTTATAAAGTGCTTCTGTTGATTTTTGCCTAACTTTTGTAGTTTGCATTGGTTTCTGTAAACCAATTTGTTTCTACCATAAACTGATATTTTTTTACCTCTTGTTTCAGAAATGGCTACTGCTCAATCAAACACATCAACCACAGTTGGATCCACATCCACTACCATGGGACCATTAGTTGGTACCTAAGCGGCTCAAGCGGTTGCTAACCATGCTGAGAAATCAGAGAAGTTTACTGGTTTGAATTTTAGGATATGGCAACAGAAGATGTTGTTTTATCTGACGACTCTAAACCTTGCGAGGTTTCTGACTGAGTCCCCTCCGGTTCTCGCAGAAGGAACATCTGATGTTCAATCTGTGAGTGTTGTTGATGCATGGAAACATTCTGACTACCTATGTCGTGTCACACCCGACCCGCAGCGGAAATAAGAGTCGGGGCATAATTGGGTTATCACCAAAGCACATGACATTTACTATTATGTTCCATAATTAAATGAAGTCAAAGTTACATTTCTCAAACATCCAAACATGTTCATTCAATACAAGGGAAAATAACCAAACATAACAATCCAAAAACTAAATCGTTTTATTCTTCTAATCCAGGTCCTATGTGTTCCTAGCTGCTGCTGGTTCACCTGTATCATGTGTAAAATGGGAGGTTTTTTGTCAACATAAGTTGGCGAGTGAACCTTATTAGATAAACATTTGATAATGATTTTATGGTTAGTTTATCAATAAAATATTGTGCATAATCATAAAAGGGCAAATGTAAGTAATCAAGCATTGGCAAATAGCAGTTACAATTATAACATACAATAACACTTGATAGCATACTTGAATATACCAATATCATACGATAACTAACATAAATGAACTGTGCGATCAAGGCTCAATCAAACGGAGCCGATCGTATTGCATGAACTGGAAATGTAAATTGAACTGTGCGCTCAAGGCTCAATCAAACGGAGCCGAACGTATTGCATGAACTGGAAATGTAAATTGAACTGTGCACTCAAGGCTCAATCAAACGGAGCCGAACGTATTGCATGAACTGGAAATGTAAATTGAACTGTGCACTCAAGGCTCAATCAAACGGAGCCGAGCGTATTGCATGTATTGAAATGTAAAATGAAATGACCGATCAAGGCTCAATCAAACGGAGCCGATCGTGCGGGCACGCCACAGATCAACCGCATAATAAAATGGGGATCAAGCTCAACCTCGATGGATGGGGAGCTGCGGCCTCGGCAAATGCATGTACTGAAATAATAATTTGCATCCAATAATAACTACTTAACAGCAACAACTAATACACATGTCATGATATGATGTATGCACAATAATTTCGTTATAATATGTAAATAAACAAAGACACATGATACACCCCAAAAACGTGATTAAAACGGGGAATTTGAAAGGTTCACTCACATTGGGTGCGTTGAATTTGAGATGGTGAGATGCGCACGATTTAGATGAGCGAGTCGACGAGGAATATTAACCTAAATAATAATGGAAAAATATATTAAGTGAATGAATGTTATTAAGGATTTTTATGAAATTTTTAGATATATTTTTATGAGTTTATGGCTATTTTCTATCTTTAAAAATGTTATTTTTAAGTATTTTTAATTGATTTTTAAATTAATTAAATAAATAAATATATAAAAAAAATATTTTTTTTTTACTGTTGACCGTTGACCGTTGACCGTTGACCGGTTCGGTAAGCGGATAATTCTGCGCCAGGCGGGATTCGAACCGGCGACCTTCCGTTCACGTGCACGTAGCTCTACCAACTGAGCTACGTGACTAACCCGTTATAAACTCGGTTTTAATTATATTTATTTACTTATTTGAATTAACCGAAAATTCCTTTATTTTGCAAAAACGTTTTAATTCCATGGACCGGTGCTCGGGACAGGATTCGAACACGCGACGTGAAGTTCATTTTGCACACAGTCCACCGCTGGACTGTGTGTCTAACCCGGTTATATTCTTGATTTATATTATACTTAACAACTACCCGTTTCAACCCGGGTTAGTTCATGATAAAAAAAGGAATGTTATTACACAAGCGTGCGCGTAGCAAGGATCGAACTCGGGACGTGAATATGAAATTTGCACACAGTCCACCGCTGGACTGTGTGTCTAACCCGTTTATAATCCGGATTTTAATTATTCTTATCTCCTTATTAAGTTCGTCTTCTTCATTACGATTACAGACCTTACTCAGACATCTGGTTCGTGATTAATCTGATTAATAAACATGACGACTAGCTTGAATGTACTAAACCGAACAGTTTGGGGAAAGAAGATACCGGACAGGTTGTCTTCCTCAGAGAGTCCGGCGAGAATTTGACGGCTCTGTTTTTGAACCTTCGGCTGAGAGGGTCTATCAACAGAATTAAGGAATTAGATATGAAATTGAACTAGTGTGTATTGATTATTAGTACGTTTGAATGTGCATACCGATAACTAGCGAGTTTCCGGCAATTCCAGAATTTCTCCGGCGAACACAGAAAATCCAGCAAAGTCGTCTGTGGCTGATTTTGAGTGATGGGTTAATGTTAGTAAAGTTCTAACAATAGATTGAAATCGCAAAGAAGGAGTATCTTACCGGTTTGTGTTGAATACGGTTTTCCGGCGTCTTCTGTAGAGAATTCCGGCGAACTGTTTTAGGTGCTCAAATGCTTTGAAAACGCGACGAAAAGGAAATGGAGTGTTGCTGCAACAGTTCTGAATCGTGCAAATGATCGGAACTTGAATTAAATCAGAGTTTGATAAATTTTCGGTTTCAAATACCGAAAATGATGAAACTTTAAGTTCATTCATTACTGACTTAATTAGAAACCGAAATACATCGGTTATAAGTTGGCCAGATGAACTCGAAATGATTTGGCGATCGGTTTGCCGATTTCCGTTATTCAGATGGCATCAACGGTTGATTTGAGTTTGCGTATAAGGTCCAATTGTTTGCCTAGTGTTAACAGAAAACACATTGTGGCGGAGTGGTTAGAAGAATGGATGTTAAGTCGTTTAGAGGCTCAGCTGACCCGGGTTCGAGTCCCGGCAGCTTCAAATGTTTTTTTATTTATTTATTTTAACTTTTTATCAAATATAATTTTTATAGTTTAGTTTATTTATTATGTAACGTTTAAACTCAAAATAATCATAAATAATTAACGAATCTTTTATAACATGTTCAAGATTACAAAAACGGAGCGGGTTTTGGAGACCCGATTTTTACAAATGTTACATGTCGCAACTATGTGTTGAACGGCTTGTCAGATGCATTGTATAACGTGTATCTCAAAGTTCCAACTGCCAAAGAATTATGGGATGCGTTGGAACGAAAATACAAGACCGAGGATGCGGGTACTAAAAAGTATGTTGTGGTAAGATTTTTGGACGATAAAATGGTTAATTCAAAGACTGTTATGAGTCAAGTTCAAGAATTGCAGATTATCCTTAGTGACATTTTGTCTGAAGGAATGAATCTTAGTGAAACATTCCAAGTGGCAGCAATTGTTGAAAAGTTGCCTCCAAGTTGGGTGGACTTCAAGTATTACCTTAAGCATAAGCGAAAGGAAATGACCATTGAAGACCTAGTGGTTCGTCTTCGTACTGAAGAAGACAACAGGCTGTCACACAAAGGAAGTAAGGTTGAAGCGTCTGCAAAGGCAAACCTTGTGGAACATGGTCAATCCTCAAGGGGTTACAAGGGTAACAAAGGCCACAAGTTTAATGGCAAAGGGAAAAACAAAGGTGTTGACCTTGGGCCTAAGAAATGTGGTGTGAAGAAGAAGGTTGGTCCCTTTAAAGGGAAATGTTACAACTGCGGAGAAACTGGTCATTGTGATGACCAATGCAAAGAGCCTAAATGTAACACGGCTCTTATGGTTGATGATGATATGCCTTTAGTGGCCATGATTTCTGACCTCTCTGCTATGATGGAGGAGGTAAATTTGGTGGCTAACGAGCCAAAAGGGTGGTGGGTTGACACTGGGGCAACCCGCCATGTGTGCGCAGCCAAGACCCTCTTTTAATACGTTTAAAGAGGTGGTGGGAGAAGAGAAGTTGTACATGGGAAATTCTGCTACAGCTGATATCAAGGGAGAAGGTGATGTGATCTTAAAGTGGACTTCTAGGAAAGAGCTCACTTTGAAGAATGTGCTCTATGTTCCTGATTTGCGCAAGAGTCTTGTGTCGGGTTGGATGCTTAACAAGTTTGGCTTTCGTTTGGTTTTTGAAAGTGATACTTTTTTAAGCGTGGTATGTTTGTTGGAAAGGGCTATGCCCAAAATGGCATGTTCAAAATGTAATTTCTATTAAGAAAAACATGAATAAAAGTGCTAGTACTTCTGCTTACTTGGTTGAGTCTCCTAATGTTTGGCATGGACATCTTTGTCATGTAAATTTTAATTCGATGCGTCGTTTAATTAAATTAGATTACATACCAACTTTTTCCATTGACTCTAAAACAAAATGTAAAACATGTGTTGAAACCAAACAAACAAGGTCATCCTTCAAATCAGTTGAAAGAATAACTGAACCCCTTGATCTGATACACACTGATGTGTGTGATTTAAAATCAATTCTTACCAGAGGTGGTAATAAATATTTTATTACTTTTATCGATGACAATACAAGGTATTGTTATGTATACTTACTTAAGAGTAAAAATGAAGCAACTGACAAGTTTATCTTGTATAAAGCTGAAGTTGAGAATCAACTAAACAAGAAAATAAAACGTGTTCGGAGTGATAGAGGAGGTGAATATGTATCACCATTTGGGGAAGTGTGTGCAAAAAGTGGCATAATACACGAGTGTACCCCACCTTATACAACCCAATCAAATGGCATCGCGGAGCGAAAGAATCGTACACTAAAAGAAATGATGAATGCCATGTTGATAAGTTCTGGGATGAGCCAGGACATGTGGGGGGAGGCCATTTTGTCAGCCAATTTTTTGTTAAACAAAATACATTTCAAGAACAAGGATGTAACACCTCATGAGTTGTGGTGGGGACATAAGTCATCCTATAAATACTTGAAAGTGTGGGGGTGCCTGGCCAAGGTGATAGTTACACCCCCTAAGGCTCTTAAAATAGGGCCCAAAACTGTTGATTGCCTTTTCATTAGATATGCCAAAAATGGTAGTTCACATCGGTTTCTTGTACATGAATCCAAGAATCCTGATGTGCACAAGGACTCTATCATAGAGACAAGGCCAGGAAATGTGACTTACTTTGAAGAAGAGTTTCCAATGTTACAACAAACTATTACGAGTTCTTCAAATTATGCAAGTTCGTCAACAATGGTTGATGAGATTGTTCGAGAGGAAACTCACGAACAATCAAAGGCTGAAGAAGGTGAGCCAAGAAGAAGTAAAAGGCAAAGGACTGAGAAATCCTTTGGGCCTGACTTTCTTACATACATGGTTGAAAGTGAGCCTCAAACTTATTGAGAAGCAGTCACCTCTTCAGATGGACCTCAATGGAAAGAAGCCATCAAGAGTGAAATTGATTCTATCTTATAGAATCATACATGGGAGCTAGTAGATCTTCCACCAGGGTGCAAGCCACTTGGATATTGATGGATATTTAAGAAAAAGATGAAAGCTGATGGCTCTGTCGACAAGTATAAGGCAAGGCTTGTGATCAAAGGGTTTAGACAGAAGGAAGGTCTTGACTATTTTGACACATACTTGCCTGTAACTAGAATAGCCTCTATTAGATTGGTGCTTGCAACTGCAGCTTTGAGAAATTTGGAAATACATCAAATGGATGTAAAAACTGCATTTCTCAATGGGGAATTAGAGGAAGAGATTTACATGGAGCACAAGTAATGCTTAACAGTGGTTTAAAATAAATGATTGTGATAAATGTGTCTATGTGAAAGACACTTCTAAAGGATATGTGATCTTATGCCTTTATGTAGATGATATGCTTATCGTTGGGAGTGATGATAAGATGATCAGATCTACTAAAGACATGTTGAAAGCAAGATTTGACATGAAAGATATGGGTCTAGCTGATGTGATTCTTGGAGTAAAGATCATTAGAATCCAAACTGGTTTGGTGTTAAGTCAATCTCATTATGTTGATAAGATCCTTCAGAAGTTCAATCCAGAGGACATGAGTGTAGCTCAAACTCCAATTGATACCTCTCAACATTTGTCAAAAAACAGAGGCGAGAGTGTTGCTCAATTGGAAAACTCAAGAATCATTGGCAGTCTAATGTATCTTATGTCATGTACTCGGCCACATTGAGCCCATCTTCACGTGCCTCAGTCACCTTCGTTTTCTTTTCTTTGTTTATTTGCAATGTTTTATCAATTTAGTTTTCATATGTACTTCCATTCTGTTTATTTCAATTTTGTATAAATCATGTATTCAGAATTCCATTAATAAAATTATTATTTTTATTTTTGTTATGAGCGGTTTTCCAACAATATATAGAGAACTATAACACATATCAACTAATAACAATAATAATAAGCATGTGTCTTAAGTCTTACCATGGTATACATAAAAGACTAAAAAGACAACACAACACTAGTTAACTTATAGTTATAGCATTAAGATTCCATATACATTTGTATTATTCGCTGGTTGGGTAACCAACGTGCGGAATAAAATTCGATTGCCTTAAATCATCGGAATTTTGCATAAGCGTCCTGAGATCTTCTTCAATGTTCATTAGTGGGTTAAGAACAAGGTTCCTCATTAACATATAAACAAGAACTCTGAATTAGAACCAACATTACCCACATCTCCAGGCCACACCACAGTACCCGATACTCTTAATTTTTCAACAAAGACTCGTCCATAATTTTCCCAGTATGAAATGTTTTCCAAGAAGGACTTGAATAGAGTCTTAAATTTTACAAGTACCGGGTAAGCCAGAACTTGGATGATGGTGTGTTGATCAGATCCGGATGAACCATATGATCCAATGAAGTACACATGCATTCCAAGTGTTTTTATATCAACATGTACCAGGAACTAGTGTCTTTGTTGAATAGAGATCAAAATATAAACCTGTCAAATTTTGTTCCAAATAAAAAAAAACACTTATAATAATAGTGCTTTATAGAATAAATAGATGCATCACATTATAGAGAGGTTTTCGAAACAGAGTATTTACTGTATCAACATCCCACAAATGGAAGGTATACTTCTTTCATTCTAATGGCAATGGTACCATAGTTTGGTGTTTCCGATAACAGGTTGAAGAAATGTGGGGGAAGAATTGTCCAGGGAAACAACTGTTCTGTTTGTCCACATTTAGTGATTTCGTTCCAACAAAACATCATAAGCCTCTTAACCCGACCTCCCACATGATGCCAGTAGTTGATATAGAAAACAATTATTACCATTTTTATTAAAAATGTGTGTATATATCTGTACATATATAAAATAGATATAACTACAGATACTTATAAAGGAAGAAAGATAATCGTAGCTTTGATAACCCAAAAAGGTACTTCTTGTCCGAGTGGTTTCTTTCCTAAGAATCCACTATAACAAAATGAAGCATCTCCATTGTGATAGAAGTCAATACATTTTGTGACCGGTTAGTCGATTATGTAGTGGGACGATACCAACGAGGTCTACGAGGAAGGTTTTCTGGTGGTGTCCCAGGTACATCTTCAAACTTTGTAAATGATTCTTCTATATTAGGTGGGGTGTTCATTTTGTAAGACCCATACTTATAAAATGTAAATTTATACTATAATTTGCATAAATTAGAGTTAGCAATCCAACTTACATACAAAATACCAAAAAGTTTAAAGATTTAATAGTATTTAAAACAACTTAAAACATTTTAGTATAGTTGATACAGAAAATGAACAAGATAAAACGGAAGCTTAAATTTCGGAAGTGTTCGGTTCTTCGTCTAGCCTGATCAATTATCTGTAACGTTACACTAATCACCTACATCATGAAATTTGTTAAAAACGTTAGTAATATAATTTATGTAACATATTAAACATAACCTATCCTCAAAACATGGCACAACAATCAAAACAAAAGTTTTGATTTGGACCCCGCCGTAAGCTACGATTAGCCACCGTAGCTTACGGTCTGGGCTTCCTTTTTCAAACAGCAGCAGCCTATCATAAGCTACGGTAGGCTACCGTAGCCTATGGTGGCTTGCTGCAGGATTTCTCTTATTTGCCGTTTTTGACACGAAAACTTTCGTATCTTTTAAATCGCTTATCCGTTTAACCTTCCGTTTCTTCCTACACGATCGTAATTTGATCTTCTACCTTAATAACTTGAAATCCAACATCCAGATTAATCATATTTTAACTTTAAGCCTTCAGCTTATTATTTATTTACGAAATTATTGACCCGTTTATATTTTTATTAAACAACTCATTTGATCGCCTCTAAATCCTTACAAACATTATAACTATGAATGTTTCCTAATACTCGGGATCCTATAAGCATGATTCAGTCATCCATTATCTGGCATGCTTTCTATTTTATCCAACCTCTTTCAAATAAGAATAGTTGGACTTATTTCACCATTTCCATATACGAAAAATGTTTTATCTTTTTGTCATAACTCACGATCCAAGTCTGCTAACTTTTAAATCCTCATTTTCATTTATCGGTTTACGAACATATTTGAAACCTACCCATTATCTGGGTATTATGTCGATGTCATTACTCATGCAACCCTTCCAGTATGCATTAAGACTTCGTTAACCCGTTTGGTTAGCTAAGCGAAATCCATCACTTTTATTCAACCATACCTTTATCCTTTATGTCATTTTGACCCGTTTGGATGACTTAGCGAAATCCATCGCTTTATTCAACCAAACCTTTATCCTTTATGTCATTTTGCCCGTTTGGTTGACTTAGGAAAATCCATCGCTTTTATTCAACCAAACCTTTATCCTTTATGTCATTTTGACCCGTTTGGTTGACTTAGCAAAATCCATCGCTTTTATTCAACCAAACCTTTATCCTTTATGTCATTTTGACCCGTTTGGTTGACTTAGCGAAATCCATCGCTTTTATTCAACCAAACCTTTATCCATTATGTCATTTTGACCCATTTGGTTGACTTAGCGAAATCCATCGCTTTTATTCAACCAACCTTTATCCTTTATGTCATTTTGATCCGTTTGGTTGACTTAGCGATATTCTTCGCTTTTATTCAACCAAGCCTTTATCCATTATGTCATTTTCTCATCAACCGATTCATTCGTATGAAATCCATCATATATGAATAAATCATATTCTATGAATATTTCAAACTGTATTCAACAAATGTTTACGCAAGATAAACAATAAAAATCTATGAAGCATAAAGCCACATACTTTAAAGCTTTCCTTTCAAGCGCGCGTCCTTCCTGACTTGACCACTTGACGCTTCACCCGGTTTGCCTATAGAGTTCAATCCGATATATCGTTTAAAACTCATAATACAATATAGGTCACACGTGTTTGTCAAACCTCATTTACGTGATTTTTTTATACTTCTCAACTATTCGTGATCATTTAAATATTACATCAAACACCTTGTGGGCAAGATTTACATGCTACCTTTATAAAGCCTATGATTTGTTTAATAGCCATGTTTCCTTATCCTTTTAAACCTCTATGTCTAGCATGTATAATTAATGTCACACCCCGACCCGCAGCGGAATAAGAGTCGGGGCATAATTGGGTTATCACCAAAGCTCATGATATTTACTAATATGTTTCATATTTATTAAAGTCAAAGTTACATTCCAAATATCCAAACATATCCATACAATACAAAGAAAATAAACCAAACAAAAACAATCCAAACTCTAAATCATTTTATTCTTCTAGTCCAATCCTAAGTGTTTCTTGCTGCAGCTGGTTCACCTATATCATGTGTAAAAATGGGGTTTTTGGGTCAACATAGGTTGGCGAGTGAACCTTATTAGATAAACATTTATTATTGATTTACTTATTAGTTTATCAATGAAAAATTGTGCATAATCATAAATGAGCAAATGTAAATAACCAAGCAGTAGCAATAGCAATCACAACTATAACATACAATAACACATGATAGCATACATTAACATACCAACATCATACGATAAATAACATGAACGAAACTGTGCGATCAAGGCTCAATCAAACGGAGCCGATCGTATTGCATGTACTGAAAATGAAAAATGTCTGTGCGATCAAGGCTCAATCAAACGGAGCCGATCGTATGTGGGCACGCCAGGTTCACGCTCATAATGTAATGGGGAACATGCTCAACGCTCATAATGTAATGGGGAGCGGCGGCCTATGAAATTGGATGTACTGAAAATAATAAATTGCATCTAACGATAACCACACAACAGTTGAAACAAACTGAATACACATGTTCATGATATGATGTATGCACAATGATTTAAATATAATATATAGCAAGACACATGATACACCCCAAAACGTGATTAAAACGGGGAATTTGTAAAGATTCACTCACATTGGGTGCGTTTGATTGGAGATGGTGAGATGCGCACGAATTGGAAGATCGGAACAACGAGAAATAACTAACCTAAATAATAACGGAAAAATAGAGTAAATGAATGGATTTTATTAAGGATTTTAATGGAATTTTTAGATATATTTTTGTGAGTTTGAGGCTATTTTCTATCTTTAAGAATATTATTTTTAAGTATTTTTAATGATTTTTAAATTAAATTAAATAAATAAAAATATAAAAAAAGTTGTTTATTTTTGCGTTGACCGTTGACTTGTTGACCTGTTGACCGGTTCGGTCAGTGTGCATGTATGCGCTGGGTGAGACTCGAACCCGAGACCTCCCGTACGCGTGCACGCAGCTCTACCAACTGAGCTACGTGTCTAACCGAAATAATCTTGTTTTTAATTATATTTATATACTAATTCGATTTATTCAAAATTCATTTGTTTTTAAAAAGATTTTAAATCAACGAACCAGTGCTGTTAACCAGACTCGAACGCGTGACGTGCGAGTTAGTGTTGCACACAGTCCACCGCTGGACTGTGTGTCTAACCTGGTTAATATTTCGGTTTTTATTATACTTAACAACTAACAAAGATTAACCCGGTTCAGTTTTAAACAAAAAGGCATTTTATTACATAGAGAGTAAAGCTGGGACAGGATTCGAACTCGTGCCGTATGTGTATATGTTTGCACACAGTCCACCGCTGGACTGTGTGTCTAACCCGTTCATTATATCGATTTTTATTAGTCTTATATTATATTGCGTCTTCGTCTTCTTCGTTAATTTTACCCAGAAAACCAAGTCCAACTGTTTTGACTGATTTATGCCTAATCTGGTTTTTAAACTTTATGAGTAATTTAAAGGTAACGAAATGGAGAGAGTTTGGGGGCAAGGATGTACCGATCAGTGATTTTCACAGAATTCCGGCAGAGGTCCGTCGGCTCTGATATTGAACTCCGGCTGTTGAAATCAATTAACAGTTCTGTTCGATTATTTATGAAGTGGAGGTACTTAATCAAAGTTTAACAGAAGTTTGAAAGATCATACCAGCTCTCAGTGTGTTTCCGGAAGTTTCAAGAAATTTTCCGGCGAAGGTAGGAATTTCGACAAACGTTGACTGGGATTGATTCTGATGGTGGAGTTGTGTTAGAGACAGATTAATCAAATGATTGAAACAGAAAGAGTCGAAGGAATTACCGTGTGGATGTGAGTCTCGTTTTCCGGCGACTTGCAGAATTTTTTCGGCGAGTTGATTTAAGCTTCTCCGGTGGACTGTAAAGTGTGCGGAAATGTAATTGAAGGTCTTGCAGAGTATTTTGAGTCGCAGGAGAGGTCTAAGATTGAAGTAATCCGAGAATTGAAAGTTTTCGGTTATTAAACCGATTCACTTCCGAATTCAAGTTACATTCACGGCAGCATTGATTGGAATCATTAGTTTATCGGTTATACTCATTGAATCGCGAGTATCCAGATCGTCTTTGAGTGTTTGATAACCGATTTCAGTTACAATTGGTGTAATCGATTGATTTACCTTAGTCCATAAAATCTATTTGTATCCTAAAGATGACAGAAAACAAACAAGTGGCGGAGTGGTTAAACGTGTGAGTATTAAGTCTTTGAAAGTTATAATTCGGCTGACCCGGGTTCGAGCCCCGACAGCAACATTTCATTTTTATTTATTTTGTTTTCACTTTTTATCAAATATAATTTTTATAGTTTAGTTTGTTTATTAATTATGTATCATTAAAAATCAAAATAATCATAAATACACAACGTGACATTTATAACTTGATATCCGATTACAAAACGAAGCGGGTTCTGGAAACCCGTTTTTGACAAATGTTATAGTATCCCCTACTTTTAGGAATTTCGTCCCGAAATTTAAGTAGTAGTAGGAAAAAGATGTGGGTATTTTTCGCGCATTGAGTCTTCACGTTCCCAAGTAAACTCAGGTCCCCGTTTCGACTCCCAGCGTACCCTAACAATTGGAATGCGACTCCGTCGTAGACGTTTCTCTCCGAAGTCCATGATCTCTACTGGTCTTTCAATAGAATGCATAGATTCATCAATCTGAATATCTTCCAGAGGAATGTGGAGGTTTTCATCAGCGAGGCACTTCTTTAAGTCTGATACGTGGAATGTGGGATGAATCCTGTTGAGTTCTTCTGGTAGATCAAGCTTGTATGCTACAGATCCTACTCTTTCAAGTATCTTGAAAGGTCCTACGTAGCGTGGTGCTAGCTTGCCCTTTTGACCAAAACGAACTACTCCCTTCCACGGTGATACTTTTAGAAATACATAATCACCAATGTTAAACTCTAAAGGCTTCCGTCGTTTATCTGCATAACTCTTTTGACGACTTTGGGCCGCTAGAAGATTGTTTCGGATTTGATGGATCTTGTCTGTGGTCTCTTGGATCAATTCTGGACCAGTGATTTGAGCTTCCCCAATTTCGTGCCAACATACAGGAGATCGGCACTTACGACCATATAAGGCTTCAAAAGGTGCCATGCCGATACTTGAATGATAGCTGTTGTTGTATGAAAATTCAACTAATGGTAGATGTGCGTCCCAATTTCCCTTGAAGTCTATGACACATGCTCGAAGCATATCTTCAAGAGTTTGAATGGTGCGTTCAGATTGTCCATCAGTTTGAGGATGATAGGCGGTACTGAGATCTAATCGCGTACCCATAGCGGCTTGTACTGCTTGCCATGTTCGTGAAGTAAAAGACCATCACGATCAGAAATAATGCTTAATGGTACCCCATGTCGGCTTACGATTTCGCTGATATAAATACGAGCTAGCTTTTCGTTCTTGAAATCTTCGCGGATAGGAATAAAGTGAGCTGATTTTGTAAGTCGGTCAATTATTACCCATATAGTGTCATACCCACCAGAAGTGCGAGGTAACCCGGTAATGAAGTCCATGGTTATATTTTCCCACTTCCATACAGGTATTTCAGGTTGGACCAGAAGTCCTGAGGGTCTTTGGTGTTCAGCTTTCACCTTGGAACATGTAAGGCACTTAGAAACAAAAACAGCAATATCCTTCTTCATTCCAGGCCACCAATAGGTATATCGTAGGTCTTGATACATCTTATCGGCTCCGGGGTGTATAGAGTATCGCGTTTTGTGAGCTTCATTCATAAGAATTTCACGAAGATTGTTGTGGTTAGGAATCCATATACGATCTAGATAGTACAGAATACCGTCAGATTTAGTTTCAATTTTAAGTTCAGCTCCACAGGACATCTCTTTTCGTACATCATCTTCCGTTACTGAAACGTGTTGGGCTTTTCGTATTTGATCTTTAATGTCAGTTATAATTTGCGAACATAGAAGACGAATGGAGTTCGCATAACCCTTTCGACTAAGTGCATCAGCCACCACATTTGCTTTGCCAGGGTGGTATCGAATTTCACAGTCGTAGTCATTTAGAAGTTCGACCCATCTTCGTTGCCTCATGTTTAACTCCTTTTGATTGAAGATATGTTGAAGACTATTGTGGTCAGTGTATATTTCACACTTAGTACCATAGAGATAATGTCTCCATATCTTAAGAGCGAACACAACGGCTCCAAGTTCTAAGTCATGGGTGGTGTAGTTCTTCTCATGCGTCTTGAGATGTCTCGAAGCATAAGCTATAACTTTTCCTCTTTGCATTAGAACGCAGCCTAATCCTTGCCCTGACGCGTCGCAATAGACCACGAAATCATCACAACCTTCAGGAAGAGTGAGGATTGGTGCATCACAAAGTTTTTGTTTAAGGGTTTGGAAGGCTTCTTCTTGCTTGGGTCCCCATATAAAAGGTTTTCCCTTATGAGTTAAAGCGTGAGTGGTACAGCAATGCAAGAGAAGTTTGAAATGAAACGACGATAATAACCAGCTAGACCAAGAAAAGATCTTACTTCAGTTGGTGTACGTGGAGCTTGCCATTCTTGTACCGCTTTGATTTTTGAAGGGTCGACATGTATTCCCTTGTCATTGACTACATGTCCGAGGAATTGCACCTCCTTTAACCAGAATTCGCATTTGGAGAATTTGGCGTAAAGCTTTTCATTCTCTAGAAGTGTAAGGATGAGTCGAAGATGACGCTCATGATCAGACTTAGACTTTGAATAAATGAGAATGTCGTCGATGAAGACTATAACAAATCGATCAAGATAAGGTTTGCAGACTCTGTTCATCAGGTCCATGAAGACTGCTGGAGCGTTGGTTAAACCAAATGGCATGACCATGAATTCATAATGGCCATAACGAGTTCGAAATGCGGTCTTTGGGACGTCTTCTTCATGCACCCTAAGTTGATGATATCCAGATCGAAGGTCGATTTTGGAAAAGTAGCTGGCACCTTGAAGTTGGTCAAGAAGATCATCAATGCGAGGTAAAGGATAGCGATTCTTGATTGTTAATTTGTTGAGCTCTCTGTAGTCGATGCACATACGAAACGATCCTATCTTTCTTCTTTACAAAAAGGACAGGTGCACCCCAAGGCGATGAGCTGGGACGTATGAATCCCTTGTCAGTCAACTCTTGTAATTGACTGGCTAGCTCTTACATTTCAGAGGGGGCTAACCTATAAGGAGAATTTGCAACTGGTGTAGCACCAGGTATAAGATCAATACGAAATTCGACTTCTCTAACTGGAGGAAGTCCTGAAATGTCATCAGGAAAAACTTGCGGGAAATCTTTTACTAGTGGGATGTCTTCAAGTTTCTTCTCCATGGTTCCCTTGTTGATGATATGAGCTAAAAAACGCGACATAATTTTTGCGAAGATATATTTGGGCTTGAAGACAAGACATTAAGCTAAGCCCTTTCGACGAGGTTTCTCCAAAGATTCGAAGAGTCTGACCGTTTGAAAGAGGAATACGTATAAACTTCTCGCGACATACAACTTCTGCCTGATGTAGACTAAGCCAGTCCATACCGATTATGATATCAAAACTTCCCAACCTCATAGGAATAAGGTCAACTAGAAAATTATGGTCGTTTAGAGTAAGAGTGCAATTACGTATAATAGAGTTCAATGAGACCGGTTTCCCGTCAGCAACTTCTACTGTTATGGATTCCATGAGATTATCACGATTTTGGTTTAGGATAGGTTCAAACTCTAAGGACACAAAACTTTTATCCGCGCCAGTATCAAACAACATGGATGCATATCGACCATTAATAAGGAACGTACCGTTAACCACATTGCCGTCAGCTCTAGCCTGATTAGCGTTGATATTGAAAGCTCTTCCTCTTGCAGGTGGAGGAGCTTAGTTCGCTTGATTCACCGGGTTGGCTTGGGCCTGAGCATGGATAATGTTTACCAACCTTGGACAAGTGTTTCTGAAATGGCTTGGGTCTCCGCAATTGTAGCAAGCCCACATAGGTTGACCCATAGGATAATTGGGTTGGTAATATGTTTGGGCTAAATGTTGGGCGGGTGGATATTGTAGGGGTTGTTGGGCTTGACCCATTAATTGTTGGTGGGTTTGGGTTGAAGGCTGGTGACGGTTCGTTCGCTGAGGCATGCGGCAGGTTTGAACAGTATGACCCGCGCGACCACAGCCGGTGCAATGTTGGCAAGGATAATCAGGAGAATGGTGATATTGGCAACGATTGCATTTTGGTAACGGGCCAGAGTATGGTCTTTTGTATGGTGCAGGTGAAGGAGCGACTTGGGTAATGGGTGCAGCAGGAATTGGGAGGTTGGTTTGTGTAACGGCGAAGTTTTTGGTGTTGCGCTTCCTCTTGTTAGCAAACTTAGAGGAGGAGATGGAATGGTTTGAAGTTTGACCCTCAACAGGGGCTTTCTTTTTCTCTTCTTTAAACTTCCTGTTGCGAATTCGATTCTCGGTCAGTTCAGTTGCTAGCTCCATAGCAGCTTCAAGTGTTACGGTGAAATGCTGAGAACTGAATCTTGAATTTTCGAGGGAAGTCCTCGAATATAATGCTCGATCAGACGATAAGTTGGGGTAAACAAATTTGGAACCATTTGGTTCAACTCCAAGAACCTCTTGTTGTAGGTGGTGTGATCTCCCTCCTTCTGCTTTAAAGAATGAAATTCGTCCTCCAACTTTTTAATTTCACTCCTAGGACAGAAACGCCTAGTCATGATTTCTCTTAACTCCTCCCAAGTTAAGGCCATTGCATCATCAATTCCCCTCTTCCCTTTTTCAGTATTCCACCAAGTGAGAGCTACATCAAATAGTCTCCCGGTGGCGTATCAAACCTTGCGATCCTCAGGACAATCGCAGTTGAGGAAGGTGTTTTCCATCTCCTCAAACCAGTGGAGGAGAGCAGTGACACCTTCGGTCCCTTCAAATTTAGGAGGATCACAAGACTTGAAATGTTTATATGAGCACTTGCTGGTAGGAGGGTTGCCGATGTTCTGGTCGTCTTGTTGGGGAGGGTTAGTAGGATTTGTAGCGAGGGCTTATTGTACTTGGACCACAATGTCAGGAAGCACCATGGCCATTTGTTTCGCGATTTGTGCGGCCAAGCGTTCGTGAGATCTTCCTGATCTTTTACCCCCTCATTGTTGTCTGGACGACATCTATAGGAACATACATAAGTATGATTGTGAGTTTATGGAGTCTTTTTAGGTGTCATGTGTCTTTAAGAAAAATGAAAATAACATAAATATCAATAATGCAACTACATCCATAGGATGTCTTGGGTTTGCTCATGTTGGGCTCAAATGTCCCCCATACCTTCACCTGTATAGTCATGTGGGCCCCCATGGCTATTGGCTTGGTAGGATTCACATTAGTATTGGCGATTTAACACTCGCATCACCCGAATGCAAACCACAAAATATGTTTGCGAGATGTATGGTCGGAATGTGTCCAGGTGTAAACACAATGACAACTCAAAGTGGGGTTAGCTCACACGACGTTTGGTTATAGCATGCTTTGGCCTAATAGGTACTTCGTACTCTCATCGTTAGTCCCCAGGTAGGCAAACTGGTCCTTTATTTTGGATTTATACGAATGCCAGCCTAGACAGGACGTTCCGACTACTGGTACTGATACCCTTCCAGTTACTACATGCCCGTCATGAGAACTCACTTTGATGAGATTTGAAAACACAAAAATCATTGTAAAAGCAATCATGATGTGGTGTGTGCTTTCATGGATGTGATATGTTATGAGAATATGATTCATGATAGGCATTATATGATAATACATACTTATGAACATGCTTGCTAATATTGAATGTAACATTTAACATAAAACATATAAACATCATGACATTTGGCATGTAACACACAAAAATCTTATAAGTTTCTAATCAACTATAGTATAGGCTCTAAGGGTCTAATAACCTATCCTATTTCCCTATAGTCATGGCTCTGATACCAATCTGTCACACCCCGACCCGCAGCGGAATAAGAGTCGGGGCATAATTGGGTTATCACCAAAGCTCATGATATTTACTAATATGTTTCATATTTATTAAAGTCAAAGTTACATTCCAAATATCCAAACATGTCCATACAATACAAAGAAAATAAACCAAACAAAAACAATCCCAAACTCTAAATCATTTTATTCTTCTAGTCCAATCCTAAGTGTTTCTTGCTGCAGCTGGTTCACCTGTATCATGTGTAAAAATGGGGGTTTTTGGGTAACATAAGTTGGCGAGTGAACCTTATTAGATAAACATTTATTATTGATTTACTTATTAGTTTATCAATGAAAAATTGTCATAATCATAAATAGCAAATGTAAATAACCAAGCAGTAGCAATAGCAATCACAACTATAACATACAATAACATATGATAGCATACATTAACATACCAACATCATACGATAAATAACATGAATGAAACTGTGCGATCAAGGCTCAATCAAACGGAGCCGATCGTATTGCATGTACTGAAAATGAAAAATGTCTGTGCGATCAAGGCTCAATCAAACGGAGCGATCGTATGTGGGCACGCCAGGTTCACGCTCATAATGTAATGGGGAACATGCTCAACGCTCATAATGTAATGGGGAGCGGCGGTCCTATGAAATTGCATGTACTGAAAATAATAAATTGCATCTAACGATAACCACACAACAGTTGAAACAAACTGAATACACATGTTCATGATATGATGTATGCACAATGATTTAAATATAATATATAGCAATACACATGATACACCCCAAAACGTGATTAAAACGGGGAATTTGTAAAGATTCACTCACATTGGGTGCGTTTGATTGGAGATGGTGAGATGCGCACGAATTGGAAGAGCGGAACAACGAGAAATAACTAACCTAAATAGTAACGGAAAAATAGAGTAAATGAATGGATTTTATTAAGGATTTTAATGGAATTTTTAGATATATTTTTGTGAGTTTGAGGCTATTTTCTATCTTTAAAAATATTATTTTTAAGTATTTTTTAATTGATTTTTAAATTAAATTAAATAAATAAAAATATAAAAAAAGTTGTTTATTTTTGCGTTGACCGTTGACTTGTTGACCTGTTGACCGGTTCGGTCAGTGTGCATGTATGCGCTGGGTGAGACTCGAACCCGAGACCTCCCGCACGCGTGCACGCAGCTCTACCAACTGGCTACGTGTCTAACACGAAATAATCTTGTTTTTAATTATATTTATATACTAATTCGATTTATTCAAAATTCATTTGTTTTTAAAAAGATTTTAAATCAACGAACCAGTGCTGTTAACCAGACTCGAACGCGTGACGTGCGAGTTAGTGTTGCACACAGTCCACCGCTGGACTGTGTGTCTAACCTGGTTAATATTTCGGTTTTTATTATACTTAACAACTAACAAAGATTAACCCGGTTCAGTTTTAAACAAAAAGGCATTTTATTACATAGAGAGTAAAGCTGGGACATGATTCGAACTCGTGCCGTATGTGTATATGTTTGCACATAGTCCACCGCTGGACTGTGTGTCTAACCCGTTCATTAATATCGATTTTTATTAGTCTTATATTATACTGCGTCTTCGTCTTCTTCGTTAATTTACCCAGAAAACCAAGTCCAACTGTTTTGACTGATTTATGCCTAATCTGGTTTTTAAACTTTATGAGTAATTTAAAGGTAACAAATGGAGAGAGTTTGGGGGAAGGATGTACCGATCAGTGATTTTCACAGAATTCCGGCAGAGGTCCGTCGCTCTGATATTGAACTCCGGCTGTTGAAATCAATTAACAGTTCTGTTCGATTATTTATGAAGTGGAGGTACTTAATCAAAGTTTAACAGAAGTTTGAAAGATCATACCAGCTCTCAGTGTGTTTCCGGAAGTTTCAGAAATTTTCTCGCGAAGGTAGGAATTTCGACAAACGTTGACTGGATTGATTCTGATGGTGGAGTTGTGTTAGAGACAGATTAATCAAATGATTGAAACAGAAAGAGTCGAAGGAATTACCGTGTGGATGTGAGTCTCGGTTTTCCGGCGACTTGCAGAATTTTTCCGGCGAGTTGATTTAAGCTTCTCCGGTGGACTGTAAAGTGTGCGGAAATGTAATTGAAGGTCTTGCAGAGTATTTTGAGTCGCAGGAGAGGTCTAAGATTGAAGTAATCCGAGAATTGAAAGTTTTCGGTTATTAAACCGATTCACTTAGAATTCAAGTTACATTCACGGCAGCATTGATTGGAATCATCAGTTTATCGGTTATACTCATTGAATCGCGAGTATCCAGATCGTCTTTGAGTGTTTGATAACCGATTTCAGTTACAATTGGTGTAATCGATTGATTTACCTTAGTCCATAAAATCTATTTGTTTCCTAAAGATGACAGAAAACAAACAAGTGGCGGAGTGGTTAAACGTGTGAGTGTTAAGTCTTTGAAGTTATAATCGGCTGACCCGGGTTCGAGCCCCGCAGCAACATTTCATTTTTATTTATTTTGTTTTCACTTTTTATCAAATATAATTTTTATAGTTTAGTTTGTTTATTAATTATGTATCATTAAAAATCAAAATAATATAAATACACAACGTGACATTTATAACTTGATATCCGATTACAAAACAGAGCGGGTTTGGAAACCCGTTTTTGACAAATGTTACAATTAATATTTAACTTAACATTATTACATGAAAGTCCATATTAACATGCCATTTCAGTAAACTTACCTCATTTCACTTATGATTCATCCAATCACTTGGGCTTTATCCAGCAAAAGCAAAAACCTATTTCTTTATATAGAGCATAATAATCTCTACTCAAAATTTCATAAATTCATCATCTATTTACAGTTAGGATTATGATTCTACACTTAATTTACACCTCCCATATGTCTTAACATCAATTTAGTGTCTCAGGAACATCAATAATCCAAAATTAGGTATCAAAAAATCAAAATTACAACTTACCTGATGTTACACAAGTATGGATGATAGATATTTTTGATTCAAGCAACAACAAAAGGCTCTAATTCATCCTCCAATTTGTATCACCTCAATGAACAAGGGTTTAGTTGTTTTCTTATTGTCTGGTCGCATACACACTTCATACACTAGAGTGTGTTTATTATTGTTTTTTGTTTTAATAGAATAACTTTCACCTCTTTGCAAGTTTAGTCCCCCATGGTTGGTTCATTATAAGGAGGACCACAAAATTTAATATATATTTTTTTATCAAACAACCTATCACCAATTAGGTTAATTACCCCTGTCATATGTATATACATATATGATTTAATATTTTTGGGGTGTTATAAGTCCACCCCCTTAAAAGGGTTTCGTCCCCAAATAATGTATACGTACCAAAAAGCGAAGGGTAGAGTCGTTTCATTTCCTCTTCGGATTCCCAAGTGGTATCTGATCCCTTTCGCTGCTCCCATTTGACCTTTACTTGGCCAATCTCCTTGTTCCTTAATCCTTTGACCTTTCGATCAAGGATTTGAATTGGTCTAGCTATGGAGTTAAGTTTATCATCAAATTCAATATCACTATAGGGTACATATGCCGTTTGTTCGCTAAACATGTGCGGAGGGTGATACATGGAATTTGTTATGTATCCTACTTAATTCATCTGGAAGTTCTAGTCGGTAAGCCACTTTGCCTACCCGACTAATAACCTCAAACGATCCGATAAATCGTGGACTCAATTTACCTCTCTTCCTAAAATGAATAATCCCCTTCCACAGAGATACCTTGAGCATTACTCTATTGCCTACTTGAACTCGATAGGTCTCTGTCTTTTATCTGCATAGGACTTTTTCGATCTTGAGCCGCTTTTAAATGGGCTCGTACTGTATCAATCTTTTCATTTGTGGCCTTAATCACATCTTTGTGGGCGAGTTCGCAGGGCCCACTTCACCCCATCATACCGGTGTTCGACATTTTCGACCATAGAGCATTTTGTACCGAGCTCTACCGATACTTGAATGGTAGCTATTGTTGTAAGAAAATTCGACTAACGGCGGATAGACGTCCCAACTACCTCCGATATCTATTATGCATGCTCGAAGCATGTCTTCCAACGTTTGAATCGTCTATTCACTCTGCTCGTCCGTTTGTGGGTGATATGCTGTGCTAATCAACAGTTTTTGCCCAACTGCTCTTGAAAATCACGCCAAAATTTTGAAGTAAACCGGGTATCCCTGTCGGACACAATTGATACCGGTACTCCATGGCGTGCCACAATCTCGTTTATGTACACTTCTGACATCTTTTCGATGTATAAGTTTCGCGAATAGGAATAAAATGAGCGCTCTTGGTTAGTCTATCTACAATGACCTATATGGCATCGAATCCCCGAGTTGTTCTTAGCAATTTGGGTAACATGTCCATAGTAATATGTTCCCATTTCCAAACGGGTATGTCTAGTGGTTGGAGCTTGCCATAAGGCTTTTGGTGTTCCGCTTTTACTTGTAAACAAGTTACGCATTTTTCGACATGCTTTGCTACATCTCTTTTCATTCCAGCCACCAATAACTATGTTTTAAGTCTATGTACATTTTGGTTGTTCTCGGGTGAATCGAATAACGTGACTTATGAGCCTCATCGAGTAATAGATCCTTCACACCACAAGTGTTTGGGACCCAGATTCTACCGAATCGGTATTTTAACCCATTTTCTCTGTCTTCAGTGTCTTTTACTAAACCCTTTATATGTTCTATTCTCTAATTTCCTTTCTTTACCGCTTCTTGTACTACTCGAATTCGTTCAAGTAACCCGAAGTGACCACTAGTTGCATGGATTGTACCCGAATAGGTACGTAATTTTCCTTTCGGCTAAGGGCATCTGCCACTACGTTGGCTTTTCCCGGGTGATAATGGATTTCGTAGTCATAATCCTTCACCATCTCTAAGAACGTCTTTATCTCATATTCAGCTCCCTTTGATCAAAGAAATACTTCAGACTCTTAGATCGGTGAAGATGATGCATTTCACTCCCTACAGGTATACCTCCAAATTTTTAGTGCAAAGACTATAGCCGCCAACTCAAGATCATGAGTTGGATATTTCTTCTCGTGAACCTTAATTGTCTCGAGGCATAGGCAATCACCTTGCCTCGTTGCATAAGTACACACCCAAGACCTAGGTGCGATGCATCCGAGTACACTACCAAGTCATTGGTGCCATCCGGTAATGTCAATACCGGAGCATTGGTCAACTTTTCCTTAAGCAATTGGAATGGCCTTTCTTGTTCGTCAGTCTAGACAAATTATTCATCCTTCTGGGTTAGCTTAGTTAATGGCGATGCAATTTTGGAGAAATCTTGAATGAATCTCCTATAGTAACCAGCGAGTCCCAAAAAAGCTTCTAATTTCTGAAGGTTTCTCGGATGACTCCATTTTGACACCGCCTTAATTTTGGATGATCAACTAATATATATTATTGTTTTTAAGTACTTATTACAAATAATAAAACCATCTCTCTCATTGTCCTATATAAACTCGCCATTCCATGAGCCCTCTATCATTTTTTTCAGAATGGACGACCGAGAAAACAATATTCATTTGCATTATCCATGCTCACCTCAATATTGAAGAGCCATCCCTTCAATCTGGTATATAAAATCCAGCTCGTACGCACCATGTTCAACAGCCTAACCACCACCTTCACCACCACCACTTTGTCCACCGATCAAACCTTGAACCCCTAATTCAAGAGCGACACTTTCATTGTCGTTGTCACTTTCATCGTCCAACCACTGTGCATGAAACAAACCATCTGTTACACCCCGAATTCCGATGGTCCAGTTAGTGGGTTTATGCGCGACGATTAATAACAATCACACAATTATGCAACGGAAGATAATATTAAAAGTAATAATATAAATGTTCAAATTTATTAAATAAAGCTTATCAGTATTTGTTAAAATGTCCCATAAGTAGGATCTGAATAAAAGCGAGCTTAAGGACATCATAGGCCTTTAAGCTGAGGAGTTGCAAATTCCTAAGCTTTCCTTTGACTAAGCCATTCCACCCTATACTCAGGGCTCGTTACCTGCGGATTAATATTTTGAAAATACGCAGCTTTCGCTGGTAAATACAATCAACTGACTCATTTGAAATCATTTTTAAAAATCATTTGATACATATTATGATAACCCGTGGGTTAATTATTTAGCATTCTTTTGGGATAGATTTCTTGTCACCAATTTTACATGCTTGTCAATATAGCTAGGTACCAGAAATCTATGCCTGTATGTGATGATGGTACAAACCATCTTTCATACAGAGTATGCCTACTACCCTTCGCGTATTTTATATGGCCATTCCTAGTTGATGAGTCGGGACGCCCAGACACGGTACCATTACCCCCAGTGTTTAATGTTATTCAAGCAATATGGATTAAACTAGATTCTTATATTTATGAAAGCATTTGCCCATTTATATAATACCCGTTCCAATCGACTAATGTCATATCCCAAGTTTTCAAATAAAACTAGGCTAAGAGTATTTACCTTTGCTTAGCAAATATTTTGTTTAAATAAGTTCTTTAAAGCAAAGTCGTATTTCAGGTTGTATATCATAGGCCGATTATTTAGAATGCTCTATAGTCCATAATGAAACGGATATAAATATCCGTTAGAATGTTCACGAGTATTTTTGTAAGTTATATTACTTGACTCGCTACTTAGAATATTATTTGGTTTCGCTAGATTAAGCGTTGACTGGGTAGAATGTGGTTTATACCCTTCCGAGTGCGAAGCCTCGTTGGATATGGGTTATTTAACCAAACATTATAATTTGGAGTGATTTTAAAAGATTTAAACCCAATTCGACTAGTTTATATTTATATATATAAAACTAGTCTCTTGCGTAAACGCGGAATCTGATGGTCGAAAGGGTCTGTGACAAGTCCATTATGTCAAAATATATTTCAAATGTTATATAATCACTCTTGTGGTCAAACTATATGCCCCTTGATATTAAAACCATTTATACGCCAAAAGGGCGTTTTTTACATTTTTAAAAGTATATATTGTGGACTTGTTGATTTACCCTTCAAATGGTATGACCATAAGGTATAGCCTTAGAGGGTTATTCTCTATAATACTATGGTCACAAAACATGCCTTGATTGGGTTTCAAAGTAGACCAAACGGGTCAGAATCGAAAGCCAACAAAAGTCAAACTGCTTGATTTTCAATAAAGAATTGAGGTCTAAATTGAGTAAGATGAGTTGAGCATGTCAAAATATGTTATATTAGTCCATACAACTGATATGATGTCAAAACCTTTCGTTTTGATAGTTTAAAGTCCAATTAGCGTAAAATGCATATTTACTAGTTTTGACTTTTTATATATAACATGCTTGACTCATCATTTCGCTTTTAAACGTGACTGTCGGAAGGTATGATCGCAGGGGAATCATACCAACATTATTACGATCACGTAGGAAAGTTCGCATTGAACTTTGACTTGACCATAGTGGTTAGAAATGAAAGTCGAATGAAAAGTCAAATTGTTTGACTTTCAGTTAGATACTAGCTAAATTAAGGAAATTGAACAAAGGAGAAACACTAACTAGACTTGAAGACTACTGATGACACTAGAGAATTGCTCCTAAGTTCTAGAGATTTCTCCAAAGATCAGATTTAGAGTGAAAGTGGAAGTGTGACTCTGAATGAACACCAAGGAGGCTATTTATGGCAAACTTCAAGCTCCAAGATCATGCCAAGTGTGACCAGGAGCTTTAGGAGAAGGATTAGTGTCATTTAGGTGTCACAAGGATGTAAATTGGTGGCATTTCGGGAGATTGGTGGCAGCAAGGCAGCAGGGTAGTGCCACTGCCATTCTGCTGTCTCTTCACCTCTTACAGACCGTAAGAGGCACCTTACGGTCCGTAGAGGTGTTCCACCGCCTTACAATTTTGAACCCCTTACGGTCCGTAAGGGTATACCTTTGGCATTTTTGTTACTTCAGTCATTGGACTTTGTTTCTTTCCCTTTTTGACATATTTGGTCCATCTCCTTCCACAAATCGGAATCAAACAGAGATTTTGGACAAGTGTTGCATTATAATTTGATACAAATGTACGGGATGTTACACTATCACTCCCGTCATGATCAGCCACACTGTAAGTGTCAGTGTCAAGCCACTATGCAGAAAACTAACCGAAACCTTTCACCTCAACAGCCAAACCATTACCATATGCTTCATCAACCAAACATTCACCCTCCATTTCAACTAGCAAGTCCTTAGTATGCTGAGCCGAGGCTGTTCTCGACCCATATCTATGTTTTGAGCATTATTTCGATCAGCTACCTTTTGTGGCTTATGAGGAGGAATTGGAATGTGGATAGTATAACTAAGATGCAGAAGACCACAGCCCTTAATTTGAATAATTAGTTGTTGTTGTTTTACTATTTAGTCAAAGTTTGTACCAAATAAAGTACATGTATTTACTCGTGAACCAAATTGATGCGGTAAATGTACTTACCAAATAAAGTAGATGTATTTACTCAAAGCTTATGTAGGGTTTATTACGTTTAATTAGTTGTTCAGGACCACTCACCATTCCTGCTGCTTGTGTCTTTCAAAGTTTTTTTTAGGACCACCCCTTTTCCTGTTTTGCAAGCGTATTACCAGTTTGTTTAGGACCACTCCTTTTCCTATTTCGCAATGCGCTGCTGTCACAAGCGTATACAGGTTTGTAGGACCATTTTTTTCTGTTCCATGCGTGTTGACACAAGCGAATACAGTTTTTCAGGACACTCCTTTCCTACAGTCTGTAATGCGCTGCTGACACAAGCGTAATACATGTTTGTTCACAGTGGCGATTTAGTTGGAGGGTCATCATAAGCTTATTTTCTATGTTGGTTCGAATTAGGGGGTCAATCTCTAAGTTTGTTTTTAAAATCTCAAAATTTATAAATAAAAATTTAAAAAGTTCCGGTGACCGGAGGGTCAACGGACGGACCCTCTTGACCCCTAGTTCCGCCCCTGTTTGTTCAGGACCAGTCCTTTTCCTGTTTCACAATGCGCTGCTGACACAAGACGTTTGTCCAAGACTACTCTTTCTCCTGTTTGGCAATGCGCTGATGAAACAAGCATAATACAAGTTTGTTTAGGACCACTGCTTTTGTGTGTTTCCCAATGGGTGACACAAGCGTAATACAGGTTTGTTTAGGACCACTTCTTTTCTTGTTTCGCAATGTGCTGTTCACACAAGCGTAATACAGGTTTGTTGACCGATCTATAAATACATCTTCCCTTGGCAATATTATTGTGTAGTCACCACATTACAATGGATAATAAAGGGAAGAAACCATCAATATAGTTTTTAGTATTTCAAAACAGGAAAACAAATAAGAAGGCGAAAAAAGAGTCCGGTTGTGGAGGTAGGTGAAAGTAAGTGTGAGACACCCGTGAAGAAATGAGCTTCTTCACCTCGTCAAACAGGAAAGTGTGGATGCCAAACACAAATAAACCTCATGATTCACCTGTTAAAAAAGGTTATGATGCTGTCGAAGACCTTGGCTTTAACCCTATGGATTATGACCCAGACGTATTAAAAGACGCATGAATTATGAATATGAAGAATAAGCCCTATGAAGTAGAGGACTCTAATTCAAACTTATCTTCCAGATGACACCGTCACTAGAAATAAGGACCACTAGGTGTTTGCATATTTATGTGTGTAGTTACTGGTTTAGTGTGTTGTGTTCAATAATCAAAGTATGCTTGTAGTTTGTTCTTGATCAATGGAAGTTTAATTCCTATAGCTTTTTTGTAGTTGTATCTCATATATACCGAATGATTTTAAATATAAATAAAGATATCACTTGTATGTTACTTCTAAAAACGTGCAATATTTTAATATTTTTTTACTGGTTTTGTGTTGTGCTTGTTAGATAAATGTAATACAATTTGAATGTAGACCACTCGTTTTCCTGCTATTAATTTCATTCAAACACCGATGATATCTATAAATACATAGGTTGTGAGTATCTTGCTATTACCACACTTTTGTATTCTCTCGCTTTTTTTCTTAGCTCACTTCAACAAAAAAATGTCAACTTTTCGCCCATTTCTCGCGAGGCTTTATTGGGGTGGTCAAATTTCTTATGTAAATGGTGTCGAGAATTGTGATGAATCCACTCACCAATATGCTATTATAGTTCATCACAATTCAATTTCATACGAACAGTTAGTTGACATGATTTGTGATCATGTTCAACTAGATGGTGCTTTGGTTACACTGAGGTTGTTGTTATATTACACGTTTCAAGGTGTATCTGCAACCTCATACTTATCTGGGGAAGATGGGATGAACATGTTGTACTTTTTAGCAACAAATGAACCAAATTTTATTGGTGAAATTGTGATAACCTGGCAACCAAAACATGTGGTCCATCAATCGGGATATATGGACCTTATGCTTGGGTTTTCAACACAACAGCCTCATGATTACGAAGCTGGTGCTTCAACGCAACATTTCCTTCAAGGTACTCCACATCAGCAGCATATGAGTGATGAAGAAAATGACGAAGGCCTCCATGGTCAACATGATAACAACGAAGCCTTCCATAATTTTAATAACATTGGTGGCTTTGATGGTTTTGATGATAATGACAATGGAGGCTTCCATAATTCAGATGATGAAGGTGAAACCGAAGATAGTGAAGTCCCTCCTTCGACAGATGACGATTCCAGAGATGAGGTGCTACACCCGCACTCAGTTGACCAATTCAACCACAGGGTTAATCTAGGATTCGCGATCTGTTCGGATGAAGAATATGATGAAGTGGAAGAGTTGAGAGATTCTTCTCTTCCTGACTTTGACGACGAAGATGAGATGGAAGTTTGGAGCTCTAAAACTAAGCAAATTTGTGTTGGAATGTACTTCAAATCCAAAGATCAATTATAGTCTGCAGTTCACGACTGACACATTAAATGTGGTAGGGAGCTCTTCACTGTGGAGTCCAAACCAAATGTATGGGGAGCACCTAAAACAAAAAAAGTTTATGCAACGTCTTCATCCTGCCGTTGGATTGCAAGTGCAACTGTAAAGAAGAATCACAATTTGTGGCAACTAACCAAGTGGATACCTGTACACAGCTGCTTCCCCACTACCATACGTAACAACAACCAGAGCCTTAGATCCAAAGATGTTGCGGTACGCATCTCAAAATACATTCAAACTGACGTAGTGTATCCTGTGAAACAGTTTCAAGCATACATAAAGGATACTTTAAAGGTTAATATTAGATATTCAAAGGGGTAGTACAATTTACAGTTGAATATTTATGGCTATTGAGGATATTTTTGGCAAGTATGGGCCCTCTGTGTGTTATCTCCGATCGACACAACGACATAATTCATGCAATGAACAATATTGAAGAGTGGATGGAACCTAATGCGTACCATCGTTATTGTCTACGTCAGGTTAGAAGCACTTGATTTCGAAGTACAAGAGTGCGACTTTAAAGAAGCTTTGTTATGTTATTGGGAGCACCACTCAGAGTAGAAAGTATAGATGGTTTGTTCGAGAGATGAGGTCGATGAACAAGGATACGTAGCAGTACCTGAATAACATCGATAAAACCAAGTGGACCCTGTACTGTGACCGTCGTCATCGTCGTTAGGGTAACCTAACAACGAACATGTCTGAGAGCATGAACAATGCTTTAGATAAGTCCCAATTGTTACCAATAAAGGCTTCTATTGAGTATATATTTCATAAAGATGTATCTCAGTACGTGAAACATGCTGAGATATGCAATACTGCTCTTCCACCTCGCATGTGGCCACGTTTAATGAACATTACAAAAAATCACAAGGCCATGAAATATTCTTGTACGATCGCATCGACTTGAGGTACAAGGTCACGTCTAGGATGGGGATCAATGATCAGGGTGGCAAGGACTTTACCGTTGAATATTCTAGGAAAAAATGCTCATGTCAAAAGTGACAAATGGAGATATTTCCATGTTCGCATGCTATAGTTGTTTGCCACGATAGAGGTGAGGGCCCTCTAGACATTGTGGATAGGCGATACTCCCACATATCGACAAAAGTACTCTGGACATTATTACCCGGTTGACAACAAGAAAGAATGGAGTGATGAGAACTGGAGTGGAAGGTGGAGGCTTCAGGGGGATCTTTTAAAATTTACAACGTTGCGTGGTAGGAAACATGCTAGAAGAATACGCAATGAGATAGATGCCCATTACCCGGATGAACCGAGAAGGTATAAATGTGGATTGTGCAAAGAAAATGGTCATCGGAGGACGAAAAAGCCTTATGCTAATCACTGATTAGAGAATTTATCATCGGTAGTACTTGCTTTTATGTTTAATATCATCTAGGCATGCGGAACTTTTTAATTTTTAGGACTTGTATTTATATGGTATTTTTAATTTATATACTTTGTTTAACCGGATTGTATTTACGTATTTACCTATTATTAGTTTGAAAAACCACTACCGGTGATAGTTATTTGAAAGTTGAAATACTACCACGGGGCAAAGTTTGAGGTTTGTTATCTCTCTATCAAAAACAACAAAAATGCTCAATGACCGAGTCATTACACCACACTCACGTAGTATATTCAATCAATAAAACTAGCGGCCGATCAAAGGTGTTACGACGCACTAAATTACTCTCGAAAATCATCTTTTATACTTTTTTTTTATAAAGTTGAAAAACAACCTGGGGCCAACTTTGCGGCTCAATATCTCTCTACCAAATACAACAAGGTCAATGGGCGGGTCCTTACGTACCCTCACGTAACAGATTTAGGGGCCAACAAAACTGGCCGATCAAAGGTGTTACGACGCACTAATTTGCACTCAAGTTCCGCAAGCATATCACCACTCTCAATAATTATATTTAAAACATATAAATAAAAATAAAATAAAAATACACATTTTACTTTCTCCAGCTGGTTTCTTCTTGAAACAATTCTATTTTAGATTTCGTGAACATGCTATCTGAACAAGCGTATCCCAAATAATAATTGAACAAACGCTTTAGTCAACATGCTATCTAAACAAGCATATCCAAATAATATTGGAACATGCTATCTGTGTCTCCGGCGTCTTTCTTCAGCGAATATACCTAACGCGAGCAAAATTGAATTGAATTGATTTTATTTAAGTGGGATGCGCTTATAGCACAAGCACATTAGGCATCAAGTCTGACATTGCGCTCATGATACAAGCATAATATCTATTTTCTCAAAAACTTTTCATGTTACACTAATATCCAAAATCGAGATCAATTTAACACCAGTCCTGAAAAAAAAAACTCACCTTAACACAAACCAAACCCGAATACTCAAATTCAGCTGACACCCCTCTTACTCTCTCTCTCTCTATTTCACAATACAACCAGAAAATGGAGCGTAATTTCTTTTGTTTCTTCGTTTTTATCAACCAAACAAACCATCGAAATTACAACGACGATGATGATGACTGTTGAAGGTTGTAAGGTGTTGGCTATTGAGGGCGGTAGAGTCACAGGTACGGGTCGGAGATGGTGTAGGCGACGATGGTTATGGTGGAGAGATTGTTGTGCGTTTGAATGGTGGTGGTGGTTGTGGTTATTGACGGGAGGTGGATGGGTTGTGATGGTGGAGTGGTGCTTGATTGGTTGCAGCTAGGTTGTCAGATTTGAAGGTGAAAGGTGGGTGGTGGTGAGTGGTGTTATGTGGTGGATGATGGTGAACACAGTGGGGTTTAATGGTGACGATGGTCGTTATGGTGATGGTGGGGTTGGGTTTCTAGTGGTAGTGAAGGCAGTAGAAGTGGTAATATGAAGTATATAACTTTGATGATAAGGGTACTTTTGTAATTTCACACCCATTTAGCTGGAAAAACTAACCCCATCAACTTCATTGATTATCTGAGTAACAATTGGTCAAATCACATGAAACAAGAATGTAATTTTAAAAAGTTGGAGACTAAAAGTGAAATTTTAACAAACTACAAGAATTATCCGAACATTTTAACTCATATATTTATGTATCTGGTATCTAATTTGGTCGCATTCCTTTACTTTGATCCCCCAAACTATTGTCGGTAAAGATGGAGAGTATCAGAGATGAAAAAAGAAGAGTGAAAATAGGATAGCTAGATTCTTTCTTCTTGTAGACACTATGGTTGTGTTAAAGAACGTTAAAAACTAAAGAAAGAGTGAAGTGGATGACCTAATAATCAATCTTTGATATATTGGCTTTGTAAAAGTTATAGTACGGCCTTAGAAATTAAGACTAGTTTTTCATTAAAGGAAATAATCGAAGTGCAAAATAAAAAGTTAATAAAATGAAAATCTATAAATAGTTAAGCATAACTTCAAATTTGATAAAGAAATTTTATGGAGTAGCTTTAAGTTTTCCATTTATTTAACTATAGATTAAAAAAGATTAGCTTTTATGCTTTGTTTTCATTAAGCTTTTTGGATAACATGGAAGTTAATCCTAATCTATCTTTTTTATTTTAAAAACATGTTAACTCTAATCTGACCCACTAAAAAGGAAATAAATCATGTTAGTTGATCTAGAGTTCTTTTTCGTGTCTGTTTTCAGGTCCATGCCAAGAATTACCGCCCCCTATAATTTTCTACATGGGCTCGTTACGATGGCTGGACTTATTTTTTCTATTGCTTCCTATATTTACTCAAGCAAGCTACGATCAAGTTTATACTAGTTTGAACTTGACCTGAAAATTTTAGGAGCCAGCTAAGCTTAGTGGATATGTTTCAAATTATTTTTAAACAAGTTTCAAGACACGTATTTGTATGTTTTTTTTAACGGCAAATTTTTTATAATCTTTTTTATCTATAGGATTTAAACTTAAAAATTTTTCATTTTCAAACCCATGTTTTTAAAGGTTTTGCCTTTCCCTGTAGACCACCACCCGTTGGTAAAGAGATTTGTATGTATGTAATAGAACAAAGGTTAAGGTCTCATTAGCACATATTGTTATGTATCTAATTTATTAACTTTTTAGCTATAGTGATTTTTGTCTTTTGTGAATATTTTTTCATTTTCTCTCTTTCTTTTCTATTTTTTGGTTTTTCTTTTTTAAGTTTCAATCGAATTTAGGTGTTGTACATGTAATAAAACGAACGGTCTAATACTGACCGAGCAACGGCAATACCGAAATTGATATTCTTTTTTATGTTTCGATCGATATAAACACATCTTGATATTTTTTTTTCGTATCAAAACCTTTATTTATTTCTCTTTTGTAAGTGTCGATACTTTAATAAACTGACACAATATTAAACGAGTTTCCGCGGTTAACATTATTTTTGTTATTGCGAGTTAGCTTCTCGTATATGCCCTTTATATAATAACAAAGACCCTGTTCGTTTAATCGCCCCGGATACGACGGCTCCTGATTCACACACTCCACGTCACATCTCCGGTTACCTGTAAATCTCGCACATCTGTACCTTTGCATATAGACACATTAATCATCATTTCAGTTCAGATCGGAACTGGATCTGCTAGATGATCGCCAAATCTTAATATTATGTCATTGATTCACTCACAATCGGATAGGTTTTGTTTACTAATTACGTGATTTAGGTTATTTGATTGTTGTGTTAGTCATTTGTTACCGTTGTAGAGGCGTTTGTTTTTGAGTTCGGATTTGTGAAATGAAGCTGTGTTTTGTTTGAATTTGTGTTGTAATGATGCTTATGATTTTAATTTGAGGTGAGGTTGAGGTGAGGAGTTGTTTTATGTTTTTGATTGCACTCATTGATATGAAGTTTTGAGTAAACTGGAGAGAAAGTTGCAAGCATGATGTTATGTTAATGATTTGTTATCGTCGTAGAGGTGTGCAGTTATGTCAATTGCTAAGATTTGTAAAGTAAAGCTGTGTTTTCATAATTTCAGTTGAATGTGTTGTAATGATGCATACATTTCTGATTTGAAGCAAGGAATTGTTTTTGGTTCTTAGTTGAACATAGTGATTTATCAAATTGGAGATAAAATTGCATGGATGAGAGTAACTTTTAGGTAAAAGTGTAAAACCTAGTCTCTTTGTTCTTTAGGATCTCAAGAATCCAAGAAGTGACTGCACAAAGAGGGTGCATACTATGGAGGGGCTTAGTTTCAAATTTTACATGTTTTATTGATGTATCTTTACAACTTTTTAAGTCTCCAAATTTGCTTCCTTTTGTGGTCGCTTTCTGTTTACGTCCCACATGGTGATAATCTTGTAATAACTTAGGATGTAAGCTAAGCATCACATGTGATTGTGTGTCTGATCATGTATAAGGAACACATGCATAGGATTTTAGTATACTTTAGTATGATGTTACAAGAGGATCAAACCTGCTCCATTTTTTTTAATTCGAATCAAGCTCATGTTTTTGTGTTTGGAACTAGTGGAGACAGTTTATGTGGCATATTGCACTTTTTTTTCTTAAATGTCAAGCATTTGGCCCATCTTTATGTTTGGATCATATATAAAGTCTCAATATAATTATGAAAATAGTCTTCTCAGGCTTGATTTCATGTTTCAAGGTGCACAGCTGTTTTTTTTTGGGCAACTTGTGACAGGTTTAGGTGCTGTTGGTTTTTTCTGAAAAGCTCTACGCAGGCTCTTCTGTAGGGGTGTCAAATGGGTCGTGTTCATGGGTTGGTGGGTTCAACCCACCCGAACCCGAAAATTTTATACAAACCCGAACCCCAAAATTGTGTTATACATATGAACCCGAACCCGAACCACCGAATATTCGTGGTTTGACTCGAAAACGACCCGTTCAACCCGAATATTTTTATTTTTTTAATTTTTTTTCCACAAATTAATTTATTAGATTTAAAATTTACTTAAAAAACACAAAAGTATATAATACAGTTACATTTAAATTATAAAATCTGATCTGAATTTATCTTTTTAAGTTAAATTATGGCATAAAAATAGAAATCCGATTTAATTTATGATGTAAAAAAATATAAGATAATATAAAGGGGTTAAACGGGTCAACCTGCCAACCTAACCGGGTTGACCCGAACCTGACCCATTTAGCTAAACAGGTTCGCGGGTTCAACCTGAAACTAACCCAAACCCGTTTAGCCCAAACCTAAACCCGCGAATTTTGTGTTAAGCTTCCTGTCGTGTTTGTGGGTCGTGTCGGAAATTCACACCCCTACTCTTCTGTTTGCGCCGCCCAGACCACACGCAGACATTGCCACGTGCAGACCATTTGTTTTTTCTGAAGACGTTTCATTAAAAAACGTCTGCGCGAGCTCTTCTTGGTGCAGACTTGGCTCAGCCACTTCTAAGATCTTCTAAGGTCTGCAGAGAGTTAAACACTACCACCCACCACCACCGTCCATCATTACCACCACCACCACAGTTCACCACCACCGTCCACCGACCACCACCGTCCATCACCACCACCACCACCACCGTCCACCACCCACCACCTCCGTCTACCATCATCACCGTCCAGCAGCACCACACCACCGTCCGTACACCACCACCAGTTTATTTTAGAAGTCTGCATAAGTTAAATAATAAACAGTCTTCTTCTTGCAGACTGCAGAGGTTTGGTCCACCTCGTCTTCTACAAATGTATGCAGATGTGGTCCACAGACTGCAGACATTTTACCTCTTAGAAAACAAACATCACCTTAGTTTAATTATCCAAGCATGAGTAAATAAACCACCATAAATCTTACGGGTCCCTTTCTATGCTAGATACAACAATGGGGCTGTCTTTTACCAAGCTATTCAGTCGCCTGTTTGCTAAGAAGGAGATGCGAATTCTGATGGTTGGTCTCGATGCAGCTGGTAAAACCACAATTTTGTACAAGCTCAAGTTGGGGGAAATTGTCACTACTATCCCTACTATTGGTATGCTTCATTGTTAATAGAACTGATTCCTTATTGGTTGTGTTCCCTTTTATTATATGTGCATAGCTTTGATGCTAGGTGACTAGTTAATGTCTTGAAATAATATGTATATTGTAGATAACCTCATATTTCCATGAGTCTCTCATGAATTGGTAAAGTGTAGTCTTAAATTTCTGAGCTGGAAAAGGCAGAAAGTTTTGCTATTGGGGCATCAGAAAAAAACTAATTTTATTTGACAAGTGTATTAACGTGGTTCGTTCTATTCAAAGATTTAGATTATTATTGTAGTAATATTGTTTCCTTAAATCACAATTAACAAAGTATTTATCTATAAAGAAGTACAAAATTGGATAGAAAATGAGAAAGGCGTATGCTTGTCAATAGCGGTGTAAATGAGCCGAGCCCCGATCCTGAGCTCACCTAGGCTCGAGCTCGAGCTCGAACTTGGCTCGGTTCGAGCTTTGTTTCTAGAGCTTTGTTTTTCAAGCTCGGCTCGGTTATTATTTATTAATTAATTATATTAATTACAATTACTATTTTCTTGCAAGTTTTATATATAACATAATATATATATAATATTAAATAAAAATGAAGTAAGTAATAGGCTTGTCTAGGCTCACGAGCTGGCTCAAGCTCGAGTCGATCGAGCTTTTATACCAAGCCGATTCCGAATAGATTGCGAGTAGCTCAACTCATTTACACCCCTATTTGTTAACCCAAGCACCCGGGCCAAGTGTTCATTTGTGTATGGCTTGTGGATCAGTCTTACTGCTTTAAAAATCTCATTACATTATTTTTAAGGAATCTTGCAGATCTGCCAGAACATTCTCTTTCGAACCAACCTTGATTAGCAGTTTGATATTTTATAAAAATGTACAGTTTCTAGTTTATGTTTTTTATTTTGTAAACTTGTATTTTTGCAGGATTCAATGTGGAAACTGTTGAATACAAGAACATCAGCTTTACTGTGTGGGATGTTGGGGGTCAAGACAAGGTAATGTTATCATCAATTAGTATATACATATTTTTCCCTTGCATTATCAGTCATTAAAAAGACCAATATTGTGGCACCCTTTTAGTTGGCAGAAAAATTGACCCAGCAAATTGATCGTGTTTATGAATTCTTTCATAATAAACTTCATTGGAGACAAAAAAACACAGTTGGGATCTTCCTTAATATGAGCTTTCGTCTCTTGATGAAAACTAGGGATGAGCATGGGTCGGTTATTAAAAAGTCGACTCCGAAATATCGTATTTATTTGTACACATATAACCATAACTGACGTACTGAACCATAAAAATCGGGTATGTAAGAGAATTTAACCGAAGCGTCGGTTTTTTAATCGGTTTGGTTATTTGGTTTTATGCTCACCCCAAATGAAAACGTCTTTCAGTTTTTTTTTTGTCGGTACTCATCTTATGGTCTTGGAAATCAAATGCTGATTTTAGTTGTTTTCAGATTCGACCCTTGTGGAGGCACTACTTCCAAAACACACAAGGTCTTATCTTTGTGGTTGACAGCAATGATCGTGACCGTGTAGTTGAGGCCAGGGATGAGTTACACAGGATGCTTAATGAGGTATGTTGAGGCTCTAAACTCTTTTACTTAATCAATTTGCAGTGGGAGTTTGTTTCTATATTAGTAATGTTGTTGTGGAATTACAGGATGAACTAAGAGATGCAGTGTTACTTGTTTTTGCCAACAAGCAAGATCTTCCAAATGCAATGAATGCTGCTGAGATCACTGACAAACTTGGTCTGCACTCTCTCCGACAGCGACACTGGTAACTCTCTCCATCATCACTTTGCCATTGATGCATGGGTGTGCTAATGTATAAAATATGATTACAAATGCTATATTATTTTAGTACTAAGATGATTTTCAGTTAATTAAAACAAGTTTGACAACGAAAGTATCATACACTGTTCCGTTTTATGTAATTAGAATTTTTAATTAAAAATAAAACAATTTTAGGACAGCATAAGCATTACACGTTAGATGACTTGACCCATTTAACTTATTCGACGTCTGACCAGTTCGGTTTTGAATAATGAGATAGTTTTTCAAACAAAACAATTTAGGACGGCGTAACCAGTGATGGAGCTTGAACGGAAACTCGGTGGGGGCCAGACTCTAAAAATTCAAATCGGTGGTGGACGGGCTCTTAAATATCCAATTTTTTACACTAGAAAAAACAAATATTCAGTAAAATTTACACTATGCGCGAAAAATTGGCGGGGGCCAGGGCACCCAGGGCCTCCATTATCCTCTGCCCATGGTGTAACTGTAATTAATATACACGTTAAAGGTATTTTGATGACCAGTTTCATTTTAGCTAATTATCTACATTGGACCTGTTATGTATAAAGTAGGACCTCGTTTGTGTACACATGCGTTGAAATTGAAACTGATGTATTAAATGATATGTATAGGTATATCCAGAGCACATGTGCCACCTCTGGGGAAGGTCTTTATGAGGGATTGGACTGGCTTTCCAACAACATTGCTAACAAGGTGAACCCTCGTACAACTTTCATGGCTTAAATGAAATTAAATGATAAATAAATATCATCAAAAAGTTAAATGGGTTAAAGATGTATATTAATTTTAGTGTAAGAGGTGAAATAGAAACTTACAAAAAAAGATGGCAAATTGTGAGATTGGAGAAGACACCATTCATGCGTTGTAAACTGTTAGAAATTGTGATCGGAGAAGTTACTATTCATGGGTTGTAAATTGTCACTATTCATGGGCTGTAAATTGTTATATTATGTAATCATGGGCTGTAAATTGTTATATTATGTAATATGTAATAAATAAAATATAATATATGTATAATAATGTAATAATTTGCTTGTAAATGACCTCTTTTCATTTGCTGGGTTATAATTGTTTGCTTTGGCTCAAATTTCAGGCTTAAAGGGGACTTGCGTGTGCATCGTCTTACGAGTATTGTTAGCGTTTATCTATGTTGAGAAGGATTCGGGGATTTCTTCTTGTCAAACACTCGTATTTTGATCAGCTTTCATAGACTATATACATCATCATCACATGTAGAATCTGTACGGCTTTGTTTCTGTAATATGATGTTTGGTAATAAGCAGACGATCTTTTCCTTTCCTTTATTCTTTTTCTTCTTGCACTTGCTTTCGTGGCTTCGGTGCGGCATTGTTCTTCTATAAGGTAATCGGGTTTTAGATAGCGGTCGTTGCTACCCTCCTTATGTTGCCAGCTCAACACTAACCTCTGCAACAACCAAATGATAGCTGTATTATTTAAAGTTAGAAAAATCTATATTCTTTAAACTTAGTGGGACACCTTAGACAAATTACAAATCTTTTTTGGTACATGAGATACTGAAACATAAAAATGTCTTGACATTAAACATCAATACATTGGCCTTGGATAAGAAAGAAAACTTCACAATTGAACGTGTTTGTTTAAGAGCAATAAATATTATGGAATAAGTTAAATAACTGCTGGCTAGAGATGTGGATTATAGCCAAAATTATGTTCTAGAGTGGCAAATGGATTCCTTCGATTGTAACATCTTCGCATGGAGAGTGGAGTTGAATTGGCTTCCAAAGCGTACGGCTTTAGCGAGAAGTAATATTCGGTTGCATCGGTGTGTTGTGTTCTTTGTGGGATGAACCGGAGTCGGTGGAGCATCTCTTTTCTGCGAGTTATTGCTTCGGTTTTTTGGCAACATATTAGCTCACTTTTTGCTTTTGCGTTTGGAGATCTAATGGGACTTCATAAGGTCTCTAGATTGGGAATTAAGAAAAAGGAAATGGTTTATGGGATTATTATTATTATTGCGTGTAGGAGTGTATGGAAAACTAGAATTAAGATCTTCACCAATAAAAGGTGCAATATTGAAGATATAACCGGATAGATCAAGTCGATGGGTTTTTCCATGGCTTAAATATAGGTCTATATATAACTCTTTTCAATGAAGATATTGATATAAGTATCCTTTGTACATATTTGGGATGTGATTGTTTTATCTATATTATTTTTCTGTTGTCCCTGCTATTTTTGATAAGACAACCCGTTGTATATGAAATTTACGGTTACCAAAAAGCACATTAGTAAAAAATTATAAAGAGTAAATTTATTTTATCATTATTATCATAGTCACTAAATTTCACCAATAACGAAACTAAAGTAAGGTAACATATAGACAAATTTACCTTCACCCGTAGAAATAGAGAAGGTGGATTCAATAAGTAAATCTAGTTGCACCTCAAAATTTAGCACCCTTCAATGTAATCAACTGGTTATTTAGTTTTTTTTTTCTTTTTATTAACTGTTTTTTTTTAATTCTTTAATAACGTCAATGTATAAGTTTTTTTCAATATAAATTCAAATACACCATTATCATATGTTTATATTTATCTCACTAACATTTGTTAGAAGTTACAACAGACGTATAAATGAATCGAACGAATACGAATGTAGGCATGTTCATGTTTGTTCATTTAACTTTAAGCGAACAAGAACACGAACACGGACATATAATCATACATATATTTTTGTTCGCGTTCGTTCATTAAGAAATCGGGCATGTTCGTGTTCATTTATGTTCGTTCGTTTAAAGCCTAGACGAACATAAACGGACACAAACGAACATAAACTAAAAAAATTAACTGAAGATATTTGAATAAACATAAACAAACATAAATTAACATGACTGAACAAACACAAACGAACACAAATGAACATAACTAGACCAATATAAACAAACACAATTTAACATTAGTGGACACAAACAAACAAGTCTAATATATCAGAATTCATCCGAAAATACATCTAAATTAGGGTTCATGGATACTAAAATTAAGTAGTTTTTTATATAAATATTAAGTAAGTGATCAGTTACGATCTAAGAAAAATTTTAAAAATTATTTTTTTATTACTAGAAAACTCAATTACTAATTAGTTATATTTGTATAAGTAGTTAGAAAACCTAATATTTATATAAATATAACTATTTATGTAATTACTAAAATTTAAACGAACGTAAATAAACGAACATAATCGAACGTTCACAAACATAATTGAACAAATATAAGGTGTGTTCATGTTCATTCATTTAACTAAACGAACAAACTTTTTTGTTCGTGTTCGTTCGTTTATTAAATAAACGAACATAACGAACTTCCCGCCGAACAATTTCACGAACCGTTCATGAACGTTCGGTTGGTGTACATGGCCTAGTTACAAGCTGATCAGTCATACAAAGTATAATATATTGTATTCATTGTCTATATTTTTTTATAAAATTTATATCAGATAAAAACTATATGACCTCATATCTGATTTTGTAGAAAATATTATATATTAAAGTTAAAAAGAATAAAACAAAATAGTAGGTGGAGAAAAAAAACTAAATTATCACATCCTAAAACTTAAGGCCCTAGAGTCAACTATTCATTAGCATGACCCCAAATTCAACGGTTTGGGTTTTGAATTTTTCATAACATCACCCCCACAATGTTCAACGGTTATTTACATATATATTTGCATCTCATACCACATCAGATTATGTTCATCTCTCTGTAACAGAAATATGGGGCAGTCTTTTACAAAGCTATTCAGTTTCATGTTCAAGAAGGAGGTTAAAATCATGATGTTTGGTCTCCATTCAGCTGGCAAAACCACGATTTTTTACAATCTTAAGTTGGCCAAAATTGTCACCACTGTCTCTACTATTGGTATGTTACATTATCAACAATTCTTCTAGCTTTATTCCATGCAAATTGTTTTAGTAAAATTTTCTATCACTGATATTTCTTATTATATTATGGATTTAAAGTAATTTTGTAGACAAGAATAGTGTGCATTTGATAGATAATTCACATAGAAAACCTAAAATATTTTTGATTTTTTATGGATCAAATCTATTTTCAAATGAAGAAGACTAAATTATAAGTTTTGTGCTTTATGTTTACAATTTTTTATAGGTGGTGTTCTTTAGCACAAAAGTTGATAAGTTCTGTAGTTAACATTCCAAAATCTTGCACGTTCTATTCTTTTAGCCAAACCAGTAAGATTTTTTGTTAAGTATGATCATGTGCCTTGCACATGAAGGCATCCTTGTTATTTCACCTTTCAGAGGCTATTTTGTAATAGAATTTTATTCGGGCACTATTTTTTACCAAACTTGAAAAAAAAATATTAACTCTCTATCTCTCTTCTCTTTCGTTGAAACTCCACTCTTTCTCCCTCTTTACCACTGCCACCATGTGGAGATCTGACGAGGGAGGAGCAGGTGGAGATCTGATCGGAGACGGATGAGATGACGTCAGTGAAACTGAGTCGTCAGAACCTCACTGCGGTGACGGTTACGCCGGATGTGTGACAGAAACGGTGAGAGTGAGGAGGAGGGTGAAGGATGAAATCTCTAATCTCTTCACATCCTAGTACAAGGGTTACATGGTAATTAAAGAGAAGTATGGCGTTTACAAAGTTGAGGGGCCATTTGTGACTATACAGAAAATAGAAACCACCACCCTCAAGGGGTGCGAATCCATGGAGACACATCTCCATGATCGACGACTTCAAGGGGCACCACCAGGAGACGCGACTCTTGATCAAAAACACACCTATTCGATTATACGGTCAAGATCAAGAAGAAAGGGACACATCTCTTCAAGTATGATCACAACCATCCATTCAAAGGACATGCCTATTCACGAAGAGACACATCTCTACACTCGTGACTCTAGAAATCTATAAATAGGGCTTAGGATTTTCATTTGTAATAGTTCAAGTTGTTCATTTAAGTTTGTATACATACACACATACGATCATTTGTAAGTTTACGATTCAAGTTTATGAAAGTTTAGTTTAGTTTAGTTTTATCATCTGCGATCTAGAGATCAAAGATCATTCTAGGCAACAATTGGTATCAGAGCATCAGGTTCTATGGCATCGCAGGGAATTCGCGATCAGGTTCTATCGTTCAATTCGCAAGTTTCAATTAAGTTATTAGTTTCGGTTTGGGGATTTCGAACCAGGGGTTAGAAATCAAGGGTTTTGGTTTCGGGCTTATAATGCGAAGTTGATTGATTGGTTATTACGCGTTTCGGGATACTCGCGGGTTCAGGAAAAGTTTGGTTAATTACAAGTTTGTTGAAAGTGAAAGTTATTCGGTTAGAAGATATGTCAGGAGCGACAGGAGGGTCGAGTCCACAAATTATAATTCAAAAGGAAGGAAGTTCTCTTTCCCAGTTTCAATGTCCAATTTTAAAATCGACGAATTATACGGTTTGGGAAATTCGTATCAAAACGATTTTAGAAGCAAACGGACTATGGGAAACGATTGAACAAGGAGAAAATACACAAATAGATGTCAAGAAAGATAAGTCGGCGATCGCTTATCTATTTCAAGCAATACCGGAGGATGTTGTATTGCAAGTTGCAAGTTGTAAAACTGCAAATGAGATTTGGAAAAATCTGAAGACAAGACACGTTGGTGTTGATCGGGTACAAAAGGTGCGTTGGCATACACTCATATCAGAATTTGAGTTAATGCAAATGAGGGAAGATGACACTATAGACTCTTTCACCGCAAAGATAAATAGTGTTGTTACCTAGGCAAGTGAATTAGGGACAATGCTAAGTCAACCGACTCTGGTACACAAACTCCTAAATGCCGTGCCAGATAAGTTTACCCAGACTGTTGCCTCCATGGAACAATACTCTGATCTAGAAACAATGACGCTAGAAGAAGCAGTCGGAAGGTTAAAGATGTTCGAAGAAAGACTTATGCAAAAGAAAGGAAGCCCAAGAGAATGTCAAGACAGGTTGATCTTTACACATCAAGATAACAACGCTGGTAGAGGAAGACAGTTTGGAAACCGCGGGCGTGGAAGGTTCAACCCACCGCGAGGGAATTGGCGAGACAACAGAGACAGGCAAAGCACTAAGAATGAAGGATCTTAATTCAGAACTAGAGGTGGAAACTCTAAGAGTTGGAGGAAGTTTGGAAGGAGCCAAACAGACCTGAGTAAAGTTCAGTGCTTCAAGTGTTAGAATTTTGGACATTACAAGAAAGATTGTTCCGAGAAAGACGTCGTACAAGAACAATCAAATCTCGTCGAGGAGGATGAAGCACCAGTGTTACTAATGGCGATTGAAGAAGAAAACGTTGTACGAGAAAGGGTTCTACTAAACGAAGAACGTATAGAACCAGAAAGATACGCCATAGAAGATGAAAGTCTATGGTACTTAGACAACGGGGCAAGCAACCACATGACAGGTGTGCGAAGTCACTTTAGAGAATTAGACGAAAAGGTGTCAGGACAAGTACGTTTTGGTGACGGGTCACACGTAGAGATTAAAGGCATAGGTTTAATACTGCTGGAATGTCAGAACCAAGAACAGAAGATTGTTTCTCAAGTATACTTCTGAAAAGCAAAATATTGAGTCTCAGACAACTCACAGAAATCGATTGCAAAGTAGTCATGGACGGAGACTTACTAAAAGTCCGCGACAGAAATAAAAAGTTACTAATGCGAGTCAGGAGGATGAGGAACAGGCTGTATAAAGTAAAATCGAAGATTGGAAGGCCAATCTGCCTGCTCTCAAATACAGAAGATTTAGCATGGTTATGGTACGCAAGGTTAGGCCATTTACACTTTGATGCTATCAAAGAAATGAATCGGAAGAACCTGACACATGGAGTTCCTCAAATAAGTCATGCCAATCAAGTATGTGACGCATGCTTATTAGGAAAACATAGCAGGACACCATTTCCAAATCAGGCAAAATTAAGATCTTCAAAACCTCTGGATTTAGTCTATGGGGATTTGTGTGGTCCTATATCACCACCAACACATGCTGGGAGGAAGTACATATTTCTACTTGTAGACGATTGCACTCGCTACATGTGGGCATATTTACTAACTTCCAAGGATCAAGCATACGAAACTTTCAAGCAGTTCAAAGAAATGGTGGAGACGGAAACACGAACCAAGTTAAAGATGCTAAGGACAGATAGAGGAGGAGAATTCACGTCGGCTGAATTCAACAAGTATTGCAAAGACAACGGCATAGCAAGACAGCTTATAACGCCGTATTCCCCACAACAAAATAGAGTAGTAGAAAGAAGGAACATGACGATGTTGTCAACTACTCGAAGTATGTTAAAGGCAATGAATATGCCACAGAATTTTTGGGTGAAGCTATACGACAAGCAATATACGTACTAAACAGGGTTCCAACGAAAGCCTTGGTGAACAAGAGACCATATGAAGCATTGAAAGGAAAAAGCCGAATTTGGAACACCTAAAGGTTTTTGGTTGCACAGCATACGCTAAGGTTTTGCCACTTCAAAAGAAGAAGTTGGATGATAGAAGTGCACCTATGGTTTATCTTGGATTTGAAGAAGGATCAAAGGCATTCAGGTTATACGATCCATCAAAGAACAAGATTTGTGTCAGCAGAGACGTAAAGTTCATGGAAGGTCAACCATGGAACTGGAATAGCTATATGGATACGGCAGATTCAAGAAATCCAGAATGGACAAACTTTGTCATTCAAGACGATGATAACCCTCCAGAGTTAGAGGAAGATGCACCAAGTAGTCCAGGAAACAATGGTCCACATCATGAAGATTCAGGAGTAGATCAGTCAGAGGATCCAGACTCCTACATGACACCACCAGCACATTCAAACAATCAGAACTCATCGGGAAGTTCAAGCAGTTTGTCAAGTGGAGGTCCATCTACATCAGAAAGTACAACAGAGAGTATCAGCGATACTCCAATAAAACTGAGAAGTCTCGAAGAATTGTATGACGAGACAGAAGAAATTCAAGTAGATCCACATGAATTACTACTTGCTGAAGAAGAACCAAGGAATTACAAGGAAGCATCTAGTGACAGCAAATGGGTTGAAGCAATGAAGGCTGAGTTAGATTCGATAAACAAGAATAACACTTGGAGATTGACAGAGTTGCCAAGAGATCACAAGGCAATAGGATTAAAATGGGTATTCAAGATAAAGAAAGATGCAAATGGAAAGGTCACTAGACACAAAGTCAGACTGGTAGCAATACGTTCAACAACACGGAATAGACTTTGATGAAGTCTTTGCACCAGTAGCACGTATAGAAACAGTTCGACTAATATTGGCTTTAGCAGCACATCAAGGTTGGGAGGTACATCACTTAGACGTGAAATCTGCATTCTTACACGGAAATCTCAAGGAAGAGGTCTATGTCTACAACCAGAAGGATTCATAAAGTCAGGAGATGAAGGAAAGGTTTACAAACTATCAAAAGCTCTGTATGGATTGAGACAAGCACCACATGCGTGGAATACGAAGTTAGATTAAACCCTAAAGTCACTTAACTTCAAGAAGTGCACTTTAGAACATGCAATCTATACAAGGACAAGTAAGACTTCTACACTGATAGTCGGAGTCTACGTTGATGATTTGATAGTCACTGGAACATCAAGAAAGGAGATAGATGTTTTCAAGTCTCAGATGGAAAAACAAGTTTCAAATGAGCGATCTAGGATTGCTAGCATACTATCTGGGAATAGAAGTTATTCAAGCAGGGGTGAGATAGCCATCAAGCAGACATGCTATATTAACAAGATACTCAAAGATGCTGATATGTTAACCTGCAACGATACAAAGATTCCTATGAATCCAGGAACACAATTAACAAAAACTGAAGAAGGAGATTTGGTAGATGCAACTCATTACAGAAGCCTGATAGGTTCTCTCAGGTACCTACTGCATACAAGGCCAGACCTATGTTACCCAGTCAGTCTGCTTAGTAGATTCATGCAAGAACCAAAGGAGCATCACTTGAAAGCAGTGAAGCAAGTACTACGTTATATCAAAGGAACTAAAGAGCATGGAATCATCTACAAGAAGCAAGGAGGATGTAAGATCACGGGTTATAGCGATAGCAGTTATGGAGTTAACACAGACCAAGGAAAAGGAACAACTGGTCTGGTATTCTACTTTGGAGAATCACCTATAACTTGGTGTACGCATAAGCAACAAACAGTGGCACTCTCATCATGTGAATCAGAGTTCATGGCAGCCACTACAGCAGCATGCTAAGCACTATGGCTTAAAAGATTGTTAAGTGAAATTACAGGCTGGAAGGAAGAGAAGATAACACTCACGGTGGATAATGTTTTAGCAATAGCACTCATGAGGAATCCAGTCTTTCATGGAAGAAGCAAGCACATTGATAGACACTATCATTTCATAAGGGAATGCGTGGAGAATGAGGACATCAATATAGAACATATAAGCGGAGAACTACAACGGGCAGACATACTAACAAAGGCACTAGCAAGGGTCAAGTTTGCTACAATGCGAGAACTGCTCAGAGTTCAAGAGCTGCAACAAGTTAAGGATGTTCATGATTAGGGGGGGGGGGTGAATGAAATCTCTAATCTCTTCACATCCTAGTACAAGGGTTATATGGTAATTAAAGAGAAGTATGGCGGTTACAAAGTTGAGGGGCGATTTGTGACTAAACAGAAAATAGAAACCACCACCCTCAAGGGGTGCGAATCCATGGAGACACATCTCCATGATCGACGGCTTCAAGGGGCACCACCAGGAGACGCGACTCTTGATAAAAAAAACACTTATTCGATTATACGGTCAAGATCAAGAAGAAATGGAGACATCTCTTCAAGTATGATCACAACCATCCATTCAAAGGACATGCCTATTCACGAAGAGACACATCTCTACACTCATGACTCAAGAAATCTATAAATAGGGCTTAGGATTTTCATTTGTAATAGTTCAAGTTGTTCATTTAAGTTTGTATACATACATACACACATACGATCATTTGTAAGTTTACGTTTCAAGTTTATGAAAGTTTAGTTTAGTTTTATCATCTGTGATCTAGAGATCAAAGATCATTCTGGGCAACAAAGGAGAAGAAGTGAAGGAGTGTGTTGGTCGCCATTGTTGTGGACATTTGGTGCAGATGAAATGGAGGTTATGGAAGATATTTTGTAGATGTGTGTGATTATTGAAGTAAGGTGGAATGTAAGAGACTCATTCGACGTCGGTTATGGGAGTAGCGTAAAGATGACAGGATCTCCGACGTTGGCAGGTAGGGGCAATGGGGACTGATGGTGGCGATGGTTGAGAGAGAGAGAGGGTGTTTCAGTGAGAGAGAAGAGAGAGAGTTTATATTTTCGTTTTTGTTTTTAAGTTTAGTACAAAGTAGTCCCTGAATATAGTTCTTTTACAAAATAGCCTCTAGAAATGTGAATTGACAAGAATACCCTCATGTGCAAGGCACATGACCAAAGGATAGAACGTACAAGATTTTGAAATATTAAGTACGTAACTTGTCAACTTTTGCGCTAAAGGACCCCGCCTGCAAAAGGGTGTAAACATAATGGATAATACTTGTAATTTACTCAATGAAGAATTAGCTTATACAAGAACTTGTTATTATTAAAAAACTCTTTTAGCTTTTTATTTTATTTACGGTTTCATTTATTTTGTCAAATCAAATGTTTATTTCTATAATTGTAAGCTATAATTTTTACAGGATTCAATGTTGAAACTCTTGAATACAAGAACATCATCTTCAATGTGTGGTATTTTGGTGCTCAAACCATGGTATTTCCACATTTGTATGTGGGTATTGATATAGATCCCTGTGGATTTAGTCGATGAATGTTTGAAAAAAAATGTTATGATCTGTAAATCAATTGGTAACTTTAGTTGTTTTCAGTATAGTCTACTACCTAGCATAAGCCACTACTTCCAAAATACACATGGTCTTATATTTGTGGTTGATAGTACATATCGTGATCGTGTGGTTGAAGCCAAAGATGACCTACACATGATGCTGCTTAAGGGGGTAAATTTTGTAATTTGCAATGGGAATTTGTTTTATGCAATGTGGTGCATCTGTTAGTTGTGTTACAGGTTGCATTTAAAGATGCAGTGTTGCTTGTTTTTGCCAATGATGTATTGAATAATACATCTATTTATTGTGTATAGTTTGTATTAGTTTTATTAATATTCGTTTTTGGTTTTACAAGAATATATCTACTTTTAATCCAAATACGTTTCGCAGGTCTTGGTTCGTGAAAGTAGCTAAAAAAACGAGAAAATGAGCTGAATGGTGAAAGAAACCGAGTCGGATCGTAGTGGGAAGCCAAGAGAAGAAACGAATCGAAAAATAGGAAAAACATCCTTTAGCGGCCCGTGACAGGTCCATATCAAGCTTCTCGCGGCCAGCGAGAGGAGTATAAGTTTGAGTCTAGAATTAGGTTAATTTCAATTGTTTTTATTAGACTACTTTTAAGACACCAAGTTTTTGGCGCCGTTGCCGGGGACTCTCTTTAGCAATTGCGTTGATTACTTTGTTTAAACTTAATTGTTTCATACGTGTTTTCCGTTTTGTTTGCGTAGTAGGAGTCTAAATAATTTGGTTTGTTTAATTTTTCCCAGTTTAATATATTTTTGTTAAGTGTCTTTTCTAAATTTTCTTACTTGTCTCGTTTCCGGTTTTTAGTGGATGCCCCATACGCGTTCGCAAGGACCTTAGCCGAAGCCGACAACGGACACGTCTCTTTCTCCCACGCAAAAGGTTAGTACTTCTTCTTCATCATCTTCCGGTTTTCCGATTCTTCCCGCCCATTTATACCACCAAACTTTGACTTTACACCAAAGCCCTCACCACACAATTCCCCACCTCCCCGTGTAACTCATCAAAACACAAGTCCACCACCTGTTTTCCACATGGCTCATAATCAAATTTTTTACCAACAAGCAACCACCGGTTTCACCAGTGCAACTCGCCCATCACTCTTCTCCCAATGAATAATGACAAATCCTGGCAAATCCCATCTTACATCATGACCGCTATACCAACTCGTGCCAATTCCACGATCGTGATGACGAGGACGCGCCCGCCCACATTAACCGCCTTACCCGCCTCTGTCACACCTTTAACATGGAAGGTGCGGGCAACGATGCCCGTTTCCTTCAAGTATTTCCTTTTTCTCTTGGAGGTCGAGCCGCCGTCTGGCTTGACTCTCAACCTCCTAGTACCTTTACTACTTGGGCCGCCCTACGAATGCTTTCCTTAAGAAATACTTTCCACCCGCAAAAGCATCTCGTCTTCGTGATCAGATCCATTCGTTCCGGATGGAACCTGACGAGCCTTATCATTTAGCATGGGAGCGTTTCCAAACCTTAGCGTCCTGTTGTTCTCAACACGGTCTGTCTGTTTGGGCACTTGTAGAGAAATTCTACAACGGTCTCACACCTGAAACCCGAGCCCGATTTGACACTTCTGCTGGCGGACACCTAATGGGCAAGAAGACGGTTGTTAAGTGTAATGACCTCTTCGAGAGCTTCGCGCATTTTGACATAGACTACAACACTACCGGCAGGAATTCAATCCCTGTTTCTCGTATCACTCATGGTCAACCGGGGTTACACCAGGTTAGCTTGGAAACTACGGTAGCGGCTGCATTAGATAGCTTTAAGCATGAGGTCACTAAGGAGATTCAAGGGTTGAAAAAGAAGGTAGATAGATGTGAGTTGTGTCAAGGAGGTCATGATACGATAGAGTGTCCTACGCTCACTGTCGAGCAAGTAGAGTTCATTACGAGTCAGAGTAGAGGCCAAACGAACCCTATAATAATAATAATAATTCTAATTATAACCCTAACTGGCGTAGTAATAATAATAACTTCTGTTCTTCCGGTAGGAATCTCAGCAGCTCTTTCCTTCTTCAATCTTTCTCTTTCAAGCAAGCAGGTTCACAGATACTTCTTCAAATGTACTGTCACTATCGGATGATGACTGGCATCTGGTTCTTCTCACTCAGGTACACTTTACTGTTGTGATGCTTCATGCTTTGTCGGCAACTAACAACATCTCAATTTCAGCAACCCTTGTTTCTTGATCTAAATCAAGATCTGCACAATTCTCAGAAATTAAAGCAAACTTTCTATGCAACAAAGAGAGTACCGCATGAACACTTGGTACATCCAAGTACTTGTACTCGGAATCAAAATTCAAATTTCTTTCATATTTTGATGACTAGTCAAATCTTCAAGAACTGTTAATAATTTTTAATAAAACACTTTTTTTAATTTTCTATTTTTTTAATTTTAGAATATAAGAATATTAATAGAAACACAAATAAAGTAGAAACTAACTTAGTAGTTACAACTATATAATAAATAAACGAAGAAACTAACTCAGTAGTTACAACTATACAATTACAATGGGATCAAAATCGTTTTCAGGCGGACCAAGGAACACTTTTCAGTGCGAACTTATTCAGACTGGTCTAAGTGATTGCCAATATGTTTGTCCACTTAACTTTAACACTCAACTTTCATTTTTCAACTTCGTGATACGCTTAAGGTCTTATTATACTATAATACCCATGCGTCCCATACCATGACATACCCCCGCGATCAAGGTAAGCACAACAATTCATCGTAGCAGGTGAGTATACTGAGATCATCCTTTTCCTTTTACAACATCAGACTATTGGTGAACAGGTTAGTACTTTCGTACAACAGAGTGACCAATAATATCTGACGAGGGTTAGCAAATATCTTATATGATATGTTTGACTTTTTAATCACATGGAATTTTCTCATGATGAGATTTCCTTTCTTTTAAGGTTTTGGCCCTTCTATTTTGGCTCTTTTAAAGATATCCTGACTGTGCCTAGGTCTGCATATAATCAGGATGCAAAGAAGGGTAGCCAAGATATCCCCGGATGACTCAACAACATAAAGACCCGAAACTTCAGACGTTGGCTATCTATCAACACAGGATTTAAGACCATGAAATCATACGCCGATGATATGTTACCCACAAGATACATAGTTCATTATGTTTATATCACTTAGTATCTTTTAATCACTTTGAGCATTAAGCCTACCGATATATCACATTAGATCATAGTCTTTTCAGCTACAACACCTTACATATGTCAATCACGCCCTTTATCATGAATATTCATTTCATTTCCCATTTGATGCAAAAAGACCTTTTGGAGTTTTCGTTTTTCAAATGTTTTTGTATTTTTCTGATTTTCTCCCCTCAAACAAAGCATATATACACATATGGCCCTTTCCCCCTAAATTTGTGCATTATACTTTATGCATAAATTTACCTAATAAAGAAACCACATGTACTAAGTTTTAAATGAAAGAAAAGGAAAATATTTTTGTTGTTTTTGCTTAACCGTTCTCATTAGATTAAAGACTAATCAATCTCAAAATTAAAGCATGAAATTTAAATTTGTACATTTTCGCTGATCTTTTCTTACCTCATCTCCTCCAAAGGAAACATCGCACTCATAATAATAATTTGAACTTTTTGCAATAGTGAGATGTTATCTGCTATGTCCTTGGAACAACCGCTATCAACATTCCAGAGTTTTTCAACAGCTCCTCCTTGGTTGTTCCTGAAAAATAAGGAGATTAGTAAGAGAGTGGGACCCATGCCATCGTGGTCCTGGTTTCCCTGAAACATCAAAATAAGATACTTCTTTCAGACACAAGTCCCCTTTTGTTTTGAGGATTGGTGATGTTGCTGCCGCTTTGGATTTGGGTTTCCAAACGTGTTTCATTTTAATAAACACTGTTGTTGCCTTTGATTGAGCAACTTTGGCTGTTTTAGGTTTAGTCATTTTAGAAACAGATTTTTGTTTCTGAATAGCCTTGCGTTTGTTTTTGGCAACATTCCAATCCACATCAGATGGTTTAACCTTGGGATTCACATTCTTCATTGCCTTAGGTGATGATACCTTTATCGGCTTCGAATGATTGTTATCCTCAGGTGTAACCTTCTGATTTTGAACATGATACGGAACATGGGGACTATGTGTGCAGTTTCGAGCAATGTGACCAGGAATGCCGCAATTGAAGCACGTTTGTCTCTTCACATATAAACATTCTGATCAGCTTGATTTGCTCTTTCAGGCCCTGTAGGATGAACAGATCCCTTCTGTGCTTTATTTCCTTGTACGTTTGTTGCAGGCGAAGATGAATTTGGATGTTTGTACTTGTCGTTTGCAAGGGCCTTCTTCTGTTGTGGAGATTTCTTTTGATTTTTCTTGTTTTTGTTTAGACTGCAAGTCTTCTTTAGAAATCTCCCCAACCTTTCCAAAAGCTTTGCTAGCACGGTCAAAAGCATATTTTTCACATTTGCCATTAAAAACCGGCTTAACAAAAGCATTTTTCACAACACTAGCCTTTTGAGGGCTATTGCTGCCCACTGATGATTTAGGAGAGCGTGATTGTCCTTGACGTTTGGACTTCTACTTTCTTCGTCTCCGATTTGCTCATTTCTGCTCTTTTAGCTTGCTCTGAACCTTTTCATCAGAAGTAGAAGGTTCAAATGGTTCGTTTGTGCACTTGGAGCCTTGTTCACGTCAGCTCTCTCTTCATCAGCTTCGATAAAGTTGGAGAGTCCTTGTTTATCAGATGAAGGACCAGACACTACAGCTGAATCATTTGAAGAGTCAACAGCACCAGATGGTTCCCGTGTGTCTGACGTATAATCACTTGGTTTGCCGTACAACATATGCTGTGATTTCTCAATATCTTCGTCGGTTTTAGGCATTGTTGTGTAGTTGTGAATATATGGTGGGGCAACCTGATTGAATCCCAAACCCTTCCCTTTGTTCTCCTTATATGCCAGCTGCACATTGCACACGTCTTGAACGAGCTTGCGGGATTTATCAAACTTCTTTATATTAACTTCGTTTTGTTGATATTTTCCAGTAAGAAGTCCCAGCTCAACTCTTACCAAGTCGCGTTCCATGGTTTTTGAATCTAATCTGGTTTTGTAATCATGGATCCAACATTTCTGTTGATTTACGTCCAGTGGAGCTGAGCTATGTCTTTATTTTGTGCTTCAACCTTTTCTAGTGAGTAACTTGTTACTTTCTCGAAGGCTGATGCACTGAGCCATTGCATTGTTGTAATCATCAGCCATTTTGGAATTAAGTACCCTGAGTTGAGCAACCCTATTCTTGCAAGGTTCAGTGCATAAAAGGTAGTTGACTGTGTCAATGTGCGAGTTTGGTTTGTCAGCGTGTGTTTGGGCTTGAGGTAGAGTTTGGGGTGCTGGGCTGCTGATTGCTGCTTGCTGGGCTTGAGGTTTCTGTTCGGACACTTCTTCAGGATTGGACTCTGTTGATTTAGCGTATAGATCTTGGAGATCTTGGTTTGATTGTAAATGATCCCATAACAAAGATACAAAGGAGTCTTTGTCATCACCCAAAAAACTATTCATCTCATTTCTTACTTCCTCTTTTCGTCTCCCACGTTCAAGCAAACGCATACATAGTTAGCAACCTGATCAACATTGTAGTTTCCAATAAACTCATTCAGCTTTTCCTTCACTTGATTCGGCAAGTTCAGGTTTTATTTTGTGCTGGGCTGAACACTATGTTCGAGTGCTTGGTCTGGGCTGTAAATATCTTCGGATAATCGAAACCGTATCGGTAAACACGATAAAAAATGTCCGAAAACTGTTTTTACCAAAATGTACCGTTAGACTCGTCTCGACGATACGATTCCAATGATGTATAATGTCAAAGACCTTTTTCGGAATTTTCGTGCCTTTTTTTGTCCTAAAAATCACACGAGTCTAACCGTGCAACTGGTTTGTCAAGATTGTCTATGGATCAAATTCTGTGTGCGAAAACGTTTAACTCCGGTTACGTCAGCTAGTTAACTTTCCACTTTTGTGGGTACAATTCGATACAGTATCGAATTCAAAATAGTAACTCGGATTAACAACCGAGATGGAATCTCGAAACATGATCCGAGATGCTAATCCGAGATGGTGATTCGGAACAATGATCCGAGATGGTATCTGAGATGCACTGTTTCAATCTGAGATTCTTCCTTGTTTATCCAAGATGCTACCCAATCCGAGATGCAATCCGAGATGAACACCTATGATCCGAGATTCAGTATGATCCGAAATCAATCCGAAATGGAAGAATATGATCCGAAATCCTTGAAGATTATCCGAAATCCTTGAAGATTTATTCGAAATCAATCCGAAATTCAAGATTTTTATCCGATATTCAACAAATTAATCCGAGATCAATCCGAAATCTATCCGAAATGTATCCGACATTCAAACAAATGATCCGAATTCTATCCGAATGCAAAGGATTTATCTGAAATCTGTCCGAAATGTAAACAGAATGATCCGAGATCTGTCCGATATGTAAACAAAAGATCCAAAATCCTTAAATGTTGATCCGAAATGCTTGTTTTTAGTAGAAACCGAACAGAATCAGTGCGATATCAGATCCGAGCCTGAAAAATTGGTTGAACAGGCTCTGATACCAATTGTAAGTCCCGATAATCCGGATCTAACAACGACATTATACGATCACCAAGGATGGGCGGAATCCAAACTTGATGATCTTCAAGAAAACCGAAATGATGAAGAACAATAGAATCAACTTTAACACCTTGCACACAATTCTATTACTTGAACAAGCAAAACCGTCTGGTACAAGATGGAGGCTCTCTAGAGAAATCCCAAAAGTCTTACCCTAGAAATGATATAAGCTTAGCTTATATACCTAGGGTAAGGACATGCCCCTATGGGCTTGCCTGGCCCACATGGACTATGGCATGCCCAAATAACCTATAAAGGTCCAAACCTAATACAAAGTAACCTAGTTAATCCCAGTTAACTACCATAGACCGTTGCGTATATTTGATGCGTCAGTCTCACGCTTCTAGGACCTAACAGTGCATTCTTGGGCCAAACACGAGATAAACACTCCCACCCTATCTATTATGATAGCAAAACCCTTAATGACACCCAAGAGAATTATACCACTACCGAGAAGGAACTCCTAGCTGTAGTTTTTGCATTCGATAAGTTCTGCTCATACCTCGTCCTTTCTAAGACTAGAGTCTTTACCGATCATGCGGCTTTGCGTTACCTCTTCCAAAAGAAGGACGCGAAGCCTCGTCTTATTCAGTGGATTCTCCTACTCTCTGAGTTTGATATAGAAATTAAGGATAAGAAAGGAGCAGAGAATGTAGCCGCCGATCATCTATCCCGATTAGAAGATCCGAGTAGGGAAGAAATTCGTGAGGAGGAAATCGGTGATAGATTCCCTCATGAGTCGGTAGAGTTTGTGGCGGCGGAGAAGGAGGTATACATTGGTTCTCGGACTTTGCAAACTACCCCCAAATGGAGTAGTTCTTAAGGGTATGACCACTCATCATAAGAAGAAGTTCTTTAGGGATGTCAAGAGGTATATTTGGGATGACCTGTTTCTGTTTAGGGTAAGAGGCGATAGGATTCTTAGGCGATGCGTGAGTCGTGAAGAGGGGGTAGAGATCCTTAGGCATGTACATGAGGGATTGACGGGAGGTTACCATGGGCCACACGTTAGCGTACAGAAGGTCTTCAATTGCGATTTTATTGGCCTTCGGTAGTAAAAGATGCTTTAGAGTTCGTTAGGAAGTGCGATCATCGCCAGCCTATCGGCAATATCTCATCGAAGCACGAGATGCCCCAAAACCCGATCCAAATTCTTGAGATATTTGATGTTTGGGGGATCGACTTTATGGGACCGTTTCCCCTCTCTAGCGAAAATTGGTACATCCTCGTGGCAATCGACTACGTCTCTAAATAGGTGGAAGCTCAAGCTTTACCTACAAATGACGCCCGGGTGGTGGTGAGATTTCTGAAGAAGCTATTCACTCGATTTGGTACACCTCAAGCCATCATTAACAACCGTGGCACTCACTTCTGTAAGTCGTCATGGAAAAGGCATTAGCACGCTACGGTGTCACTCATCATTTTTCTACCGCTTATCATCCTCAAACAAGCGATCAAGTTGAGAATGCGAACCGAGGGGTGAAGAGGATTTTAGAGAAGACGGTAGGCAAGAGTAGGAAGGATTGGTCCGATAAGCTTGATGATGCATTGTGGGCGTTTAGAACCGCCTATATGTCACACCCTGGATTTCCAACCCAAATCCATACACTGGTGGGCCCGGGTGGGGGGTATCGTGATGTCAGTTAATAATCATCATAGTCAATTAAACATGGCACAGCGGAAGTCTTGGAGTAAAATTACTATTACAAACCGAATGTTCGAAAATACAAAATAATATACAGGCTCATAATAGAAGATCCACAGGCGGATCATAAATTGTACATGGAAAGAATACAAAACAGACTTTGTGCAGATTTAGGATTTGCAAGATCCTCTATCACTACCGAGCATTTCTGGCCTATTTTCGTATTGTACCTGCAGATTAGTCTTTTGAGAATACGTCAGCTTTCGCTGGTTAATACACTCAACTGACTCATTCTGAAAACATTTCAAAAATGTTTTAAGTGCTTATCAGAACAAAATCTTTTTATAACTTGGGTTAATTGACCGTCCAACCTTGTTAATAGATTTACATGTTTTCCATACATACGGGGCTCGGTACGAAAACCGAGACATAATTAACGTACACACCACTTTGGACTCACGAAGGAGTCAATTCCTCCCAACCTTGTGGGAATGCATAATTGAGCGTCTATTGGGTGTATGCCTACACCCGCGCTAAGGTCGTGGCCATTTCTATTGTAATGAGCTGAGGATATCCAGGACACGGTAGTTAACCCCTGATGTTTAAATTATCAAAAAAAACTGATTAAAACAGCAAATGCGGATTTATTATCCCTGAACCGGCGTTCGAATGAATCCCATTTCCGACTAAGCGGTAATAATTTACCGTAACCCAAGCCCGTATAGGGGAAATAAGTTGAGAGTATTTACCTGAGCTAGTCTTCTTTAATTTTTAATAACTCAGCCGTACACAAAAAGGACTAAGTGCAGATAGCATTTACCGGCAAGTCTCTAGTGTGGATTATGGCATAAACTAACCAATTAAATACTAACGGTCTTATTTAAGTCATAGACTTAGACCGACTAGCGTACTTGATCAAAACGTATGACGGTAGATTAAACGATGATTGGATAGAATGTAGTTTAATCCCAACAAGTACCTTGACTTGTTTAATATGGCTAAACTATTAGCATTCTGGATTTTGAGACTTAAATGACAAGGTTAAACCCGTTTCGGTTAATTTCGTAAAATGGTTACATATACGTAACCGTGCGCATTTTAGCGATATCGGGTAACCGGATAAGTCATGGACAAGTTCTATATGCCATTATACTTTAAATAAGTCAAAATATCAGTAGGATTAACTTATATGCTCGTTATGGTTTTAAAACGAAACTATGCCTCATAAGGGTGTTTTGGTAATTTCATACCGTATAAAGAAACTTGAATATATTTGAAGTTTATAACCATAAGTATTTTGGAAAAATATTTTTATTTATGATATAATACCAGTAGGATATCAATTATATGTGTAAATTATCTTTTATGACCAAACTATGCACCGAAGGGGCATTTTGGTCATTTAACACATTGTTTATAAATTATTTGGGATTCTGAGTTTATAACATGTAATTACTGTAAATATGTTTAAAATAAGTTTTAAAATCAGTAGGTATCAAGTCTTGGTCAATAATATGGTTTAAAACCATACTATGCGCCTAAATGGCGCTTATGTCGTAAAATGGCGTCCTTATGCGATTTTCACGAAAACTGATGTTAAGTTCATATTAAAATGTCTTAGATATGTTATTTAATATAACATATCAGTAGGTAAAAGATTTACCTTGAAAAGATTTGATTAAAACTAGTTTATGAGCCACAAGGGCTAAAATCACCATTTATCGACATAGTTTAAGGACTTGCTTGAAAACTCAGTTTATAACTTGGTTTAACATCCCAAATAATCCTAATTTTATAATATTTCATCAGTAGGAAACTCACTTTCAAGTTCATTACCATTTAAAACCTTGTTTTATGCAAAAAGGTCATTTTGGTCAAAAATGGCATAATTATGGAACTTGCGCATAAACTTGGATTCTGATTATGATCATGTAATATAACCTCAGAGGTTATGCTACATTATATTGTGATCATAATCCAACTTTAGATCAGTAGGTAACTTAATCTAAATCGGGTCAGAATCGAAAGTCAAAGCAGAAGTCAAACTTCGCGACTTTCGGTTGCGAACCGACCCTAGAACTGAAATTAACGAGCCGAACATGTTCTTACAACATGTTCTAATAATTATTACCAACTTGTTTAAGTGTCAATACAGGTTTCATAACATGCATAAAATTAAGTTATGATTTTTCCGAAAAATGGCCTGTTTGACTTTTTAATATCATAACTTTGACCCGTCAATTAGTCTAGCAAACGTGATTTTTAGGAGGTGCCCTTTATAGGGATTAACACCTACCGTATTACGATCACTTAGCCATGTTATTTCGAACAATGGTTGGACCATAATGGTCTTAACCGAAAGTCTAAGCGTTTTCCGTTAAACGCTTGACTTTTGGCTATAAAAGCCTATAAACGAAAATGCAAGAGCAAGGAACACTTACAAGAGGTTCCTAGAATGCAAGAGAACTAAGTTGGATGCTCCTTTCAGCTAGGAACTTCCAGAGGAGGGAGAAGAGTTATGATTTAGAAAGGTGCAAGTTGGAATGAAGCACTTGAACACCTATTTATAGTTGGAGAGCTCAAAGGAGGTGAAGCCAGGTGTTTAGGGGTGTAAGAGGAAGCTTACAAGTGTCCCAAAACGTGGCATAGCTGATTACAAGTCCATGGTTTCGAATTAATGGTTTTATGGAGTTTTGCTTGGCTGCCAAACAAACTTTCTGCAGCAGACCTGTTCTCGCGCCCCGCGAGAGACCCAGGTCTGGTCTCTCGAGGCCCGCGACCGCCCCTTGGCCAGTTTCAAAGTTTGACACTTTTAACCCCTTAACTTATTAAAGCTTCTAAAAACCTTTTTAAACACCTTTTTAGCACTTTTAGCCCTCCGTAGCCAATACTTGGCATACCCGGATTATGCCCGGTCATTGTCGAGCTCTCGGTTCGTTAAAAGGTCATTCAGAGGTAAGAATTAACATGTTGACACTTTTAATCCCTCCATCATCCAACTTTCACATATTTACAGAATTGAACCCCCTCGTCCAACATTTGGCACGTATGAGAGTTAGGACTTCGTAAAGGATCACTCAGAGGCTTATATAAGCATGTTGATTCCGATGTCACTAAGAGGCTGGGCATGTTGACATATCAGTCACTCAGAGGCAAAATTTCAAGCATGTTGACATATCAGTCACTCAGAGGCTGTTATTTATGCATGTTGACATCGGACCGTCACTCAGAGGCTCAGATTGAGCATGTTAACGCTTTTAGTCCTCATTGGTCTTTAATAGACTATATTTAAAATACATCATGTGTCACTATACTATTGGACACGATTTTACAGGGTGTTACACTATAAGACACCTTTAGGTACCACTCCATTCATGATTGTCTATGACAAAGCTTGCCATCTTCCGGTAGAGCTCGAGCACCGAGCATTATGGGCCTCAAAACCGTGAACTTAGACCTTACTGAAGCGGCTAAGAGACGCTACTTCCAAATTCATGAATTGGAGGCACTTCGAGATGCAGCCTATGGGCGATCATGGAGTATCAAAGAGTAAACAAAAGCTTTGCATAATAGGAAGTTGAAAGGAGTGAAATAGTTTAAAGTCGGCGATAAAGTGCTTCTATACAATTCGTGATTGAGATTGTTCGCCGGGAAGCTGAAGTCCAAGTGGACGGATCCTTATGTGGTGAATGAAGTATTTCCACACGGGACACTAGAATTGAGAGATGAAGCCGATGGAGGCACTTGGTAAGTCAATGGCCATAGGTTTAAGTACTATCTAGGAAGACCGTCGATTCTCCCGAGATGGAGGAAACTCCTCTCGAAGTTCCACCTCGTAACACCGCATAGGGTCTTGAGTGAAAACTCAAGTGTAGAGTTTGTAATATTTAGTAGTAGTTTACGTTTCGTGTTTTTATAGTGCTAATAATTGTTTTTTTGTAGTTTGTGTTTTGTTTGTTTTTGTGTCATTTAGTTGTTTGCAGGTTATTTCATCAACCCGGAGCCATAACCGATGAGGAATTGGCGTTTGCAGGTAAGTTCTTGTACATAATCGGGTGTCAAGAGGGTTTTCAAAAAGTTACATTGGAATTAAAAATTTTTCTAAGGCACAAGACCTTGCCAAATTGCAAAACTTTCTGTGAAAACAACCTTCTGGCGGCCGCGAGAGGCATGAATTAACTCGTTCGCAGCCCGCGAGAGACCAATGACCCCAGATTCTTTTCACTTGGTCGCAACCTGCAAGAGGTTTCCTAAGCTCTCCCGTGAGAGACATCTACATCAGATCTATACTTCTAAAACCCCAATTCCTTCATTTTTCAACCTAGTTTTTCAACTTCACACTTACGGCTCCCACTCAAACTACCACCAAATTCCGTCTACTTTCACTTCCATTCAGCCAAATCTTCTCCCACCACTTCATCACATCGTCCCTAACAGTTTTCCAAGTAAAGTTTCAACCTTTTAACATTTAACCAATCTTTTCAAGAGATTTGCAACTTACACTTTGTTTCTTAGTTTTTCTTCTAAATCGACGCTAAGGTATGTGTTCTTGCAACTTTTGGACTTTAATTTCAGTATTCTTACTTAGTTGCTTCATATGTTTTAGTGTCGGTCTTGCTAGGTTGCATGTTAGTTTCCTTGAGGGTCTTGGATGAACTTGGTTTGGGTTGAGATTTGGATGTAGGGGCTGAACACGGTTCTGGTAGGGATGGTTTGGGTGCAAATGGTTACATTTTGCAGGTGAATTGGTTTAGTAGGGTTCCACATTGAGTGTGGGGATTCAGGTTAGTAATGCTTGCTATAAAAATCATATTTTTAAGAGAAATTTTAACCCGTTTTTCTGCATTAGATATCAATTTTTTATCTTATGTTTGGAACTCAATGTTGGGTTGGTTGTTGGCACTTGGGTATTAATTGAGGATAATTAAAGTGCCGAAAGGGGGTAGAGTCGTGTTTTTAGGTATGTTTGGGAAATGGGTTGGCAATTTGGGCATCCATGCATATGAGAACCCTCGGTTGTACTCAATCTCCATTCGGGCGAGATTCAGTATAATAAATTAGTATTTTTGCTAACACCTAATAAAATAAATCTAATAATATTTGGTAAAGTGTTTTTTTTCAGGTCATGACCGCGAATGTAATGTTATACGGTTATTGCTCAAACATGGTTTATTTTTTCTGATGGTCTAGTTGTTTTGCTTGTGAATTGAGCGGTTTGTAGATGTCAGGTGAAGACAATTCAAGCAAACCAGGTAAAAAGAATAGAGATGGCCTACAGCCCGGGCCAGAGGAGATCCATCAGAAACCCAATCGCTGCCCCCGAATTTTGGGCAGAGAAGGAATGTTCGATACAGAGGGGACGGGGTTCCCCATGGGCAAAGTACGTGACTCAGGGATAACCCTTTACTACAGTTCGACCTAGACTCACATGAGAGTGAGCGACTGGCCAATCTAATCACAATAGACTTATTGCCGTATCGACGAATAGATTGGGATATGCTAGACCATCTTGGTCAGCGGGGTAGAATCGAGCAGCTGTTAGGAGATAAATTCAGGAGAGTACTAGATTGTGACGAGCAGCAATACAAGGAAATCACTCTTGAATTTCATTCAACCTTCGAGTACTAGCAAGGGAAGTTTTCTGAAAGCGATGCTGTGTCATTTGCGTTGGGAAGGCATGTCTATGAGATGACCATCCCTCAGTTTGCTGTAGCTACTCAGTTTTATATGGTGGACGAGGTCCAGTCACCGGAGTTCTTTACTAGCCTGAAGGGGGTTTTCAAGAGGAGGCACCCACACAACGTTCAAACGGATGAGTTGGTTAGGTTCCGGGTTACAATTTCAGCCGCGCCGTACTCCAATAACATGGTTTCTAGCGACATTATAGATCTGGTTTATACACAAGATTTGGTAGCCACACTAGTTGGTAGGGGGCATGGGGATAACAAAGTGAACCAGTTCAGCTTATTCTGTTTAATGTGTATGGTTGAGTGGAGACCAACGAACTTGGCCACTATTTTCGTGTGGTCATTGAAGCGGTTATAGAGAGGAGGCCCGGGTGCTAGGATATACTGTGGGCCCTTGATTATATGGTTACGGAAAGTCTTGGGGTGTTTGGTAGGTACCCACGAGACAGGATGAGAAATGGCCCATCTCCGTGCTTCATGGGGGTGCGGGATCTTCAGGCTGCCGGGATTTTGACTTCTCACGAGCCTATTAGTTGGGAGGCTATTAGACACGGTCCTCAGGTTCAGCCTCCTCCAGGTTCTGAGGTTGCTTCGTCCATGCAATCCGGCGTTCCTACACGATATCAGAGACCGATGACCCGTCAAGAGCTGTCGGGCAGGCAGTATCCTCTTAAGCAGCCCCGTCCTGACCCACTCACGTTAGATTCTTTGTATCACAGGATGGAGACTGGGTTGGGAGACTTGAGAGGTTATGTGGACGAGCAGTTCGGTGGGGTTCGCCAGGTGATGATGGATAGCAGGAGGATGCATGAAGAGGGCCAACGCATGTTGGAAGACTGGATGAGATACATGATGGAGAACCTGCACATATGGGTTTCATTTTACTTTCAGCATCGAGGGCAGCTAGGTCAGTCAAGTGGTATGGAGGATGTGCAACCATACCAGGTGTTTGAGCTGTCAGAGGAAGAAGAGGAGGATGACTAGTCAGCAGCAGCGGTTCTTTAATGATTTCTATTTTTTGTTTTATGCTGTTCTCATCCTTCTATTGGTCTGTATTTTTAAAACACTTTACATTTTGGATATTTGGGTTGGTTTGGTTATGGTTGTGGTAAACTTCTTTGAACAAGTTATAAATTTATTATTTTATGTTGGAAGTTATCTATGTTGGTTGGTAGGTTGGTGTTTTATTTGCCACTTCTGTTCGTGTGTGAGAGTTGAGAGGTGTTTGCTGAGCGTGTTCGGATTAACGGGCATGGGTGGAATTGATTGGCACATTGACAGTCTGCATATCAGTTAAGTCGTTTCACTTGTATAGTTTGTATTTTATTTATTTATTTTTCAGCTTTTATTATTGTTTAGTAGTGAGTCTCCTCATCCTTGCATTAGGGACAATGCAAAATTTAAGTGAGGGGATGAGATAGTTGAGTCGTAGAGTAGTTTTAATTCGTTTTGAAAAAAAATTAAAATTAAAAAAATCAGAAAATGTCTTTTGAAGAAGAAGTTTGCAAAAATCAAACGAAAAATGATAGAAAAGTTGAGTTTTTATTCGGTTTCAAATAATGATAATATGAGTTTATAAAAAGGTTGAGTTTGTGTCTAACTTGGGATATGTGAGTAGGCTTGATTCGGTTCTTAGTTTCTTTGAGATTAATATACCTTACATGTCGGTCTACTAGTGGGTACTCATCTAGGAAAAATGGGAAGCCGAAACCACCAAAAATAGTGTAAGGAATGCCGTTATAAGCTAAAAACTTTATAATTTTTTATCATGTAAATAGAAGAAAAAAAATAGAAAAAATGGGCTTGATTGAAAAAGTAGACGAGGCCTATGGAATCTCCCTTGGGGATGGTGACTCTGATCGAGAATTGTAAAATAATTTACCAAAACATATTATACATAAAGTATAAAATAAAGTTCATATTTCATAATATTTTATGAAATGAACACAAATGTCATACTAGATTTAAAATTTACCAAAACATGTAAAATAATTTGTTTTACAAAAGAGTAAAATAGCATGCGGAAGTTAAGTTCTTCATTGTGTTCGGTTCTTCTTGTCGCTTGATCTTCATCCTTAATCCCCTTAGCAATCACCTATGGATCAAATTTTATCATTAACATTAGATATAGTGCGTGTATAGCGTATCAAGATGGACCCATAAATAATAAACTAAGGTTTTTGTTCGAGGACCCGCCGTAAGCTACGGTTGGGGACGTAGCTTACGGTACACATCTTCTGTCGGGACAACAGGTCTTAACCGTAAGCTACGGTTGGGGACCGTAGCTTACGCTGCATCCCAGCTGCAAATTTTTACTTTAGGTTCTTTTGCGAAAACGTCCATAACTTCTTCATTATAAATCCAATTTGCTTCAAATTTGTTTCTATGTGATCGCAAATTGATCACCCATATTTTTGATTAAAACATGTCATTCAAGGTAGTGAATTTCTTACCCTTTATGCTAACGACGTAAAATTAATTCACATAGTTATTTTGACCCGTTAATCTATTCGACCACGTTTCTTTCATTCTTATGATGAAAATCAGTTCCTTGCGCAAGCTCAACCCTCATCTAAGTTTATTAACCAAAGTTTACGCACCCGTCACTTGGCTTACGTCTTTACAATACCTTTTCTTTCTTTTTTACCCATTTGGCTATTTTAACCAAATCAGAAACCTCTTTCAACCGTATCATGAATTTACGGTTTACGATTGCGTTCCCATCACCCGGTTTACGCTTCACATAATCTTGGTTAATTAAGTCATTCCATCACTTACTAACTAATTTCCAACTGTACTAATTACTTGTTTGCTTCATTCTTGCGAAATCCATCGCTTATGAATGAACCAAGTTTCTTTTTAGTACCACTTCATTTATTATCACACTAACAATCAAGTTTAAGAAAGAAATCATACAAGGTGTAAAACCACGTACCTCAAAGCTTCCCTTTCAATTGCGCATCTACTTCGGCTTGGGTACTAGATGCTTCACCCAATTTGCCTATAAAGTCCAATCCGATTTACCATTTAGAACTCATAGCATAACATACGACATGAATCTGTCAAAATCTCATTTATAAGTTCTCTATCATGATTCTCTTATTCCTTTTTAACAAATTTATCTTCACTTAGGCATCATATCAAACACCTTATTGGCATGGATTTTTACACTAAACCTATTTGGTTCTTATTTCTGAATTTGTCATATTTTAATATCATATGAGTTCATTGTGATTAATATGTCCAATTAACATCTAAAATTCATTATTCTCACATCAATACATCAATTTCAACATCACAATTCATGTATTCAGTCCATTTATTAAAACCCACTCACATAACCATGGCCACTTACTCAAACACTCATATCATAGTGTTTGATAACTATTCTTCATCTTGGTCTATTCTAAAAGCATGCATTCTACTCTTAATCTACTTTAATTTCTAAAGTTTATGCAGGAATTGTAGTTTCAAGAACCCAATAAATCTTCATAACATCATCAAATATCAAATTTAACATACCTCATGATCTCTTTGACTAGATGATCACTAAAATCTATTCATGCATGAATTCAGACGCAATTCCTCTTTCAATTTTGATCAATTTGATGAGTATAGGGTTTGGTGTTCTTCTTGGTCTTGGTCGTTCAACTAAAACACACAAGTTTGTGTTTTAATTTGATTTTTTTTTAAATAAAACATAGTTCTCCTATTGACTATTTTGTTCCCTCAAGTTTTGTTCTTTATAAAAAGGATCAAAGTTTATAATTTTGTTAGTTACTATTTATCGCCAACTAGGTTAAATATCCCTAATATATATATATATATATATATATATATATATATATATATATATATATATATATATATATATATATATATACTTGTTATTTTTGGGATGTTACGAATCCACCCTCCTTAAAAGGGGTTTCGTCCCGAAACACGTGTACGTACCAAATAGCAAGGGGTAGAGTCATTTCATCTCTTCTTCGGTTTCCCATGTAGTGTCCGATCCCTTCCGATGCTCCCATTTGACCTTCACTTAATTGATCTCTTCGTTCCTCAATCCTTTTACTTTTTATCAAGGATTTGAATTGGTTTAGCTTTGTAGTTAAGCTTGTTGTCAACTTCTATGTCACTATATAAGGTACATATGCCGTTTCGTCCGCCATAGATGGAAGGTGTTGTGTATTCCATTTAATTCGTCTGGAAGTTCTAGTTGGTAAGCCACTTCCCCACCCGACTAATAACCTTAAATGGTCCGATAAATCATGGACTCAATTTACCCGCTTTTTCTAAATCGAATGATCCCCTTCCACGGTGATACCTTTAGCTTGACTCTATCGCCTACTTGAAATTCGATAGGTCTCCGTCTTTTATCCGCATAGGACTTTTGTCGATCTTGGGCAACTCTTAGATGGGCTCTTACCATGTCAATCTTTTCATTTGTGACTTTGACCACATCTTTCTGGGCGAGTTCTCTCGGTCCTACTTCACCCAACATACCGGGGTTCGACACTTTCGGCCATAAAGCATCTCATAAGGCGCCATACCAATGCTTGAATTATAGCTGTTGTTGTAAGAAAATTTGACCAGCGGTACATAGGCATCCCAACTACCGCCAAAGTCAATAATACATGCTCGAAGCATATCTTCCAATGTTTGAATGGTTCGTTCACTTTGCCCGTCTTTTTGAGGGTGATATGTTGTACTAACTAATATCTTAGTACCCATATGTTTTTGAAATTCTTGCCAGAATTTTGAAGTGAATCTAGTATCTCTGTCAGACACGATGGATACGGGCACTCCATGACGTGCGACAATTTCGTTTATATACACTTCTGACATCTTTTCGGAAGTATAAGTTTCACGAATGGGAATGAAATGAGCACTCTTAGTCAACCTATCTACAACCACCCAAATGGCGTCAAAACCTCGTGCCATTCTCGGCAATTTGGTCATAGTGATATGTTCCCATTTCCAAACTGTTATGTTTAACGGTTGTAGTTTTCCATATGGCTTTTGATGTTCTGCCTTTACTTGTAAACAAGTTAGGCATTTTTCGACATACTTCGCCACATCTCTTTTCATCCCGGGCCACCAATAATTTCGTTTCAAGTCTTGGTACATTTTGGTCGCTCTCGGGTGAATTGAATAACGTGCCTTATAGGCTTCATTAAGTAAGAGGTCCTTAACACCACACGTGTTCGGAACCCATATTCTACCAAATTGGGATTTCAACCTGTTATCTTTGTTCACTAAATTTTTCACTTGTCCCTTCATTCGTTCCTTTCTCAATTTTTCTTCTTTTATTGCTTCAATTTGAGCTTCTTGGATTCGTTCAAGCAAACCTGAAGTTACCATCAATTGCATCGACCGTACTCGGATAGGAGTGTATCCTTCCTTTCGACTAAGGGCATCAGCCACTACGTTGGCTCTTCCCGGGTGATAATGTATTTCGCAATCATAATCTTTCACTGTCTCCAACCAACGTCTTTGCCTCATATTTAATTCCTTGTGATCAAAGAAGTATTTCAAAATCTTATGATCGGTGAAAATAACGCACTTCGTCCCGTATAGGTAATGCCCCCAAATCTTTAGGCAAATATTACCATCGTCAATTCGAGGTCATGAGTCGGATACTACTTTTCGTGATCTTTCAGTTGTCTTGAGGCATAAGCAATTACCTTACCTCGTTGCATAAGTACACACCCAAGACCTAGGTGTGATGCATCTGAGTATACTAGCAAATCGTTGGTGCCATCTAGCAAAGTCAACACTGGTGCACTGGTCAACTTTTCTTTGAGCAAATGAAACGCCCTATCTTGTTCGTCGCTACAGACGAACTTTTCATTCTTACGAGTTAGTTTGGTTAATGGTGAGGCAATCTTGGAGAAGGCTTGAATAAATCTCCTGTAATAGCCCGCAAGTCCTAAAAAGCTCCTAATCTCCGAAGGGTTTTTCGGAGGGTTCCATTTCGACACTGCTTCAATCTTGGACGGATCGACTAATATTCCATCAGCACTAATAACGTGCCCTAGGAATTGCACTTCCCGGAGCCAAAAGGCGCATTTCGAAAACTTAGCATAAAGTTTTTCCTGTCTCAATGTTTTTAACACTTCTTGCAAATGATGAGCGTGGTCTGTCTCGCTTTTCAAATACACTAAGATGTCGTCGATGAACACTATCACCGACTTATCAAGCATTGGTTTGCAAACTCGGTTCATAAGATCCATAAAAGCCGCGGGTGCATTCGTTAGTCCGAAGGACATCACTAGAAATTCGTAGTGTCCGTATCATGTACGGAACACAGTTTTCGGCACATCTTCTTTCTTTACCCTCAGTTGGTGATAACCCGACCTCAAGTCAATTTTGAAAACCAACTCGCACCTTGTAGTTGGTCGAATAAATCATCAATTCTCGGAATTGGGTATCTGTTCCTTACCGTAAGTTTGTTCAGCTCGCGTTAATCGATACACATACGTATGCTCCCGTCCTTCTTCTTCACGAATAATACCGGTGCTCCCCAAGGGGAGACACTTGGCCGAATAAATCCCTTATCTAGTAATTCTTGTAAGTGTGACATTAGTTCCTAAAATTCTGATGGTGCTAATCTATACGGTGCCCTAGCCACCGGTTTCGCACGCAGAACCAATTCAATCCCGAACTCTATCTCACGCTCAGGTGGTAACCCTGGTAAATCTTTAGGGAATACGTCTTCAAAATCTCGTATGACAGGTATGTTTTCAACTTTGGGCAACTCTTTTTCCGTATCATGCACATAAGTCAAATAACCTTGGACCCATGTTGTATGAGTCTTTGGGCTTTCATTATTGAGCATACCATAAGGTTACAGCTCTTTTCTCCATAAATAGTGGTGTGCCTCCCGTTCGGAGATGTTAATTGTATCTCCTTCGAAAACATATTACCTTGGCATGGTAACGAGATAACTAATCCATTCCAATCACTACTTGAACTCCCCCATCGACATGGGTATCAAATCTACTAAATAATCCTCTCCATCAACGTTCATTTTGCAATCCCGACATATATCACAAACAACAATTTTATTATTATTACCTACTTCTACTTCCATTGGCATAGGTAATTTTGTTAATATAAATGAAGGATGTTGAATAAATCTATGTGAAACAAAAGATTTATTCACACCCGTATCAAACAATACACGTGCAAGAATATTATTTACGGTAAATGTACCTAAAACCACATCGGGTTCGATCTTTGCCTGGGCCGTAGTTATTTGGAAGGATCTTGTCTTCGCTCTTAGAACTTCCGTTTTTGTGTCAGGTATCACTTTCTTTTCTGCCAATCTGGACATTTAGATTTCTTGTGACCCGGTTGGTAACATTTGTAGCATACTGACACCTTGCCAGGGCAAATTGAAGCTGCATGTCCTGTCTTTCCGCATATAACACATGGTTTGTCTTTAAAGTAGCATTCACCCTGACGACCACGACCACACGTCTTGAAATTAGATAATCCCCCTTTGCATTTGTTTTCTTTGAGGGCTCGGTTATCTTTGGTTTCTTTGTGGGGCTTGGGTTTGCATCTAACCCCCTTCTTTCACCCCTTTCGACTTGTTTTCTCAATTCAATTTCACGCTCCCGTGCAACATTGATAATCTATGTGAGATTCTTATAATTTGAGGGAGTCATAAACTCCCTGTATTCTGCACTCAACATATTGTGGTAGTGATGTACCTTTTGTTCCTCATTTTTCACCAACTCAACGCTAAACCTCAACTTATCGAGGAATATCCCCGTGATCTGTCAATCGTTTCTCCCTTATGCCTTAAATGCATAAATTCTTCTTTAATCTTGTTGATCACAGCCCTGGGGCTATGGTGTTTGAGGAAGGGTTCTTTAAATTCTTCCCAGGTCATGGCTTGCATAGCCTCCTTGTTCATTCTTAAGATTATTCCACCAATCCTTAGCTTGGCCTCTCAGTTGGCCCGTTCCGTAGACTACGAAATCGTTGGAAAAATGCCTTCCATATCACTTATCCATCTTTGACAAGAAATTGGTCAACTTCTCCATTATAAATTGGGGGTTTACATGCCATGAACTTGTCATAAGGACAAGCTTTCTTCTCTTTGTGCTTGTTTCTTTCTTGATTAAGACTTTCTTTCAGTTCGTTGATTCTTTCCTCAATAGTTGTGAGTATCGTGGTTTGTGCCTTTCCAGAATCCTGGTAGGTTGACTTCAAGAGCTTTTCCGACTTCTTCGGAAATCTTTTCTCGTATCTCTTCAGTCATAAGGGATACCATATCCTCATTGGTTCCACTCGACATCTTTTAACTGAAATGTTCATAACAGTTTGATAAATAACTTGTTTAATCATCTCCATATCATCGTATGGTGATTTATTCTCGTCATTTAATAATGTACAAGGTGTATCTTTCTTCTTTGGTTTGGCCAGTTATACAACTTGGATTGACCATTCATGCTTAGTGCATTTTTCTGGGTTCGAGTGTATAATTACACTCCTCCCAAATACTTTACTTCATTTCTTTCCTAAAATATTTTATTAAGGTTTATTTCATAACCATTCTTACCGGATGTCCTGATCAAGCTTCGAACCGAACACATTCTTTAACCTTAGGCTCTGATTACCAAATTGTAATGCCCATTTATAGTATACATAAAGTATAGAATAAAGTTCATATTTCATAATATTTTATGAAATGAACACATATGTCATACTAGATTTAAAATTTACCAAAACATGTAAACTAATTTGTTTTACAAAAAAGTAAAATAACATGCGAAAGTTAAGTTCTTCATTGTGTTCGGTTCTTCTTGTCGCTTGATCTTCATCCTTAATCCCTTTAGCAATTACCTATGGATCAAATTTTATCATTAACATTAGATATAGTGAGTGCATAACATATCTAGATGGACCCATATATCCAAAACAACAAACTAAAATTTTTGTTTGAGGACCCGCCGTAAGCTACGGTTGGGGACCGTAGCTTACGGTACACATCTTCTGTCCGGGACAACAGGTCTTAACCGTAAGCTACGGTGGACCATAGTTACGCTGCAGCCCAGCTGCAATATTTTACTTTAGGTTCTTTTGCGAAAATGTCCATAACTTCTTCGTTATAAATCTGATTTGCTTCAAATTTATTTCTATGTGATCGTAAATCGATCACCCACATTTTAGATTTAAACATGTCATTCAAGGTAGTGAATTTCTTAACCCTTTATGCTGACGACATAAAGTTAATTAACATAGTTATTTTGACCTGTTAATCTATTCGACCATGTTTCTTTCATTCTTATAATGAAATCAGTTCCTTGCGGAAGCAGAACCCTCATCTAAGTTTGTTAACCCAAGTTTACGCATCCGTCACTTGGCTTACGTCTTTACAATATCTTTTCTTTCTTTTTTTACCCGTTTGGTTATTTTAACCAAATCAGAAACCTCTTTCAACCGTATCATGAATTTACGGTTTACGATCAGCATTCCCATCACCCGGTTTACGCGTTCACATAATCTTGGTTAATTAAGTGAATTCCACACTTACTAACTAATTTCCAACTTATGTTCATGCACTAATTACTCGTTTGCTTCATTCGTGCGAAATCCATCGCTTATGAATGAACCAAGTTTCTTTTTAGTACCACTTCATTTATTATCACACTAACAATCAAGTTTATGAACGAAATCATACAAGGTGTAAAACCACGTACCTCAAAGCTTCCCTTTCAATCGCGCGTCTACTTCGGCTTGGGTACTAGATGCTTTACCCAATTTGCCTATAAAGTCCAATCCGATTTACCATTTAGAACTCATAGCATAACATACGACACGAATCTGTCAAAATCTCATTTATAAGTTCTCTATCATGATTCTCTTATTCCTTTTTAACAAATTTATCTTCACTTAGGCATCATATCAAACACCTTATAGGCATGGATTTTACACTAAATCTATTTGGTTCTTATTTCCTGAATTTGTCATATTTTAACATCATATGAGTTTAGTGTGATTAATATGTCCAATTAACATCTAAAATTCATTATTCTCACATCAGATACATCAATTTCAACATCACAATATGTATTCAATCCATTTATTAAAACCCACTTACATAACCATGAGTACTTACTCAAACACTCTATCATAGTGTTTGACAACTATTCTTCATCTTGGTCTATTCTAAAACATGTATTCTACTCTTAATCTACTTTAATTTCTACAATTTTTGCAGGAATTGTAGTTTGAAGAACCCAATAAATCTTCATAACATAATCAAATATCAAATTTAATATACCTCATGATCTCTTTGACTAGATGATCAATAAAATCGATTCATGCATGAATTCAGACTCAATTCCTCTTTCAATTTTGATCAATTTGTTGAATATAGGGTTTGGTGTTCTTCTTGCTCCTGGTTAAATATCCCTAATTATATATATATATATATATATATATATATATATATATATATATATATATATATATATTGTTAATTTTGGGATGTTACAAGAATCCCTCTAGGATAAGTTGAAAAAAAATTTGCTTAAATATTGAAGCCCACGTTGTCGCTCTCCGGGATGGTGACTCTGGTTGAGACAACCTCTAGGTTAGATATGCAAAAAGAAATCAAGTGCTCAAAAGAAAGAAAAAAGGAAAATAAGTTTCCTACTGATGTAATATTATAAGTAGGATTATTTGGGATGTCAAATCAGATTATAAACTGAGTTTATGAACAAGTCCTTGCATTATGTCGTTAAATGACGATAAAGCCCTTGTGGCTTATAAAACGGTTTTAATCATACCTTTTCAAAGTAAATATTTTACATACTGATATGTTATATTAAATAACATATCTAAGACATGTTAACCTGACCTTAACATCAGTTTTCACTAAACATCGCATAAATCGTCATTTTACGACATAAGCGTCGTTTCGGCGCATAGTATGGTTTTAGACCATATTAATCAACCAAGACTTGTTACCTACTGATTTCAAAACTTATTTTAAATATTTTTACAGTAGGTACATGATATAAACTCAGAATCCCAAATAATTTATAAGACTATGTGTAAATGACCAAAATGCCATTTCGGTGCATATTTCGGTCATAAAAGATGAATTACACACATAATTAATATCCTCCTGCTATTATATCATAAATAAATTATTTTTCCAGAATACTTATGACCATAACATTAAAATATGTTGAAGTTCCTTTTATACGGTATATAATTACCGAAACGCCCTTATGAGGCATAATTTCGTTTTAAAACCTTAACGGGCATGAAAGTTGATATCTTACTAATGTTAAACTTATTTGAAGTATAATGGCATATAGAACTTGTCCATGACTTATCCGGTTACCGATATCGCTGATATGCCTACGGTTAAGTATATGTAACTAGTTTACGAAAATTAACCGAAACGGGTTTAACCTTATCATTTAAATCTCAAAATACAGAATGTTTATGGTTTACCCATATTATACAAGTCAAAGTACTTTTTGGGTTTAAACTACAATCATCGCTTAATCTAGCGTTATACGTTTTGATCCTGTATGTTAGTCGGTCCAAGTCTATGACTTAAAGAAGACCGTTAGTATTTAATTGGTTAGCTTATGCCATAATCCAGACTAGAGATTTCCGGTAAATGCTATCTGCACTTAGTTCGTTTTGGATACGGCTGAGATACTAAAATCTTGCTTATTAAAAATCAAGACTAGCTCAGGTAAATACTCTCGACTTATTTCCCCTATACGGGTTTGGGTAACGGTAAATTATTACCGCTTGGTGGGAAATGGGATCAATCGAATTCCGGATTGTGGCTAGTAAATCCGCATATTACGTTTTAATCAGTTTTGTGTGATAACTTAAACATCAGGGGTTAACTACCGTGTCCTGGATATCCTTAGCTCATTACATTAGATAATGGCCACGAGCTTAGCGCGGGGTGTAGGCATACACCTGACAGAAGCTCAAAATGCAATTACCCACAAAGTTGGGGATAACTCCTTCGTGAGTTCTTAAGTGGTGTGTACGTTAATCATGTCTCGGTTTTCTCACTGGGCCCTGTATGCATGGAAAAACATGTGAATCTGTTAACAAGGTTACAAAGTAACTTTCCCAAGTTATAAAAGATTTTGTGCCAATGTGCACTTAAAACATTTTCAAATGTTTTCAAAATGAGTCAGTTGAGTGTATTTACCAGCGAAAGCTGACGTATTTTCAAAAGACTAAGCCTGCAGGTACAATACGAAAATAGGCTGGAAGCTGCTCGATAGTGATAAGAGGATCTTGCAAATCCTAGATCTGCCCAAAGTCTGTTATACACATTTGTACATTTTATGATCCACATGTGGATCTTCTAATACGAGCCGTCTGTATATTATTTTGTATTTTGAACATTAGGTGTGTAATAATAATTTTACTTCAAGACTTCCGCTGTGCTGTGTTTAATTGACTACGATGATATCAACTTACGTCACGATATTCCCCACCCGGGCCCATTGGTGTTTGGATTGGCTGTGGAAAGTCGGGGTGTGACAGGTTGGTATCAGAGCCAACTTTGAGAGAATTAAACACTAACCTTCTTGTGTTTAATATCAAACTTACACGAGCACATTCCTTTGGCTTCCGAGTCTAGGCTTTGACCTAGGATTACTCATCTCATTATTAAGTTATTAGTATTGTTTTTTATTTGATTTTAACAGGAAAATGCCGCCAAGGGTAAGAGGAAGAGGTAAAGGACCAATAGAGGGAGGACCAACAGGACACATCCCTTCACATCCCCATCACCCGAACCCCTACGAAGATTCGGGGGATTCATGGCCATTAGCGCAACATTCACCTACCCATACCCAAAGTTCGTACCATTTGTATCATTCGCACCAATCACACCACTCACATCATTATCATCATTCTTATCATGATGAGCTTAACCCGAACCAATACTTTAATACACCCCCAGCCGACCAAAATCAGTTAGACCAACCCAATCCCATGGACGAGGACTCCGACCCAGAGATGCCGCCATCAGGATCACACAGACATCCCATCGAAATCTCGAGCGATTCGAACTCCTATGCCGGATCGCCATACCAACGTCCTAATGAATGGGACCAATATTGGAACCAATTTACCTTTGCTAACACTCCTTCCCATCACTCCCCAATACCTCCTGTACAAGAAGATGTGCACATGGAACCAGTGGAACAACCCCAACCACCATCTGAGCCACCAAAGAGGAAACGTGGAGCACGTATGTCGGTACGTGCGGGTCAACGGTCGGGATTGCAGCCACCTTTGCCCAAACCTTACACCACCATTCAAGAGGATCCACAAATGGGAGGACCCTGTAATGCTTTACCTGTGGTAGAACCAACACCATCACCAGTGGTTCAACCACCACCATCGGGTTATAATAACCCTATCCCAACGTATCCGGATATATCTGGAGATGATCGTTTTAACCCATCTACGCCAGTAGATTACCAAGCATTGTCGCATGACCCTTACATGCAAGCGGTCATGCATAATGCACTTTACCTGTAATGCCCTGCTTTCCCGTACTTCCTTTATTTAGAACTGTGTATTGTAATTCTTTACTTCTTTTGTTTTGAAGCTTGTAATTCTCGTAATCATCTTTAACCGCATCGTTGTAAAACCGAGACTATGATCATAATGAAATCAAGATTCTTAATATTTATTCGTTGCAATGTTGTACATGGTTGAAAACGCTTGTGATCCGTGAAACTCGTAATCGTTAAACTAAATTCGTTATGAAAATATAATTATATTCGTTTATTAAGTGAGTTAATTCAATTAATTAATTAAATTAATTGATTAAATTAATTAATAAGTTTAGTTAATAAAATTAATTAATTTCTTTTTACAAAAGTAAAATGCTAATTTTTTTATATTAACATTTAGACATTAAATGTTAATATATATATATAATATATACACACACACACACACACATATATATATATATATATCTTTCCTTAATAAAGTCTAAGGTCTAAATTCCAATTCTTGGACTCTTTAAACTTCAGGGGCTATTCTTTCCATTTTTGAAACTAATTTAGAAGTTTTAATTAATAAAAAAATATATAATAACATTTCAACAAAACCGATCCGCGAGACTCGAACCCAGGACCTCCGGTTCAACATGCAACAACACAACCACTCCACCTGCGCGCCACATGTGATGGAATCCAGAAACACAAGGCTTTAAGCCGTGTTTCCGGTGAAGCTGATCGCGAACAAGGGGGCGGGCAGCAGCCTTGGGAGCGGGATTTTTGAGTTTAAACCTTCTTTTTTTCATTAATTACTCACCCAAACTCACCTAACAACTAACCTAAACTTATCCCTATAAAACCACCTCTAATCCAAGCATTTTTACACTTTAATCTCCCTCAAATCTCTCTCAAAACCCTTCAAACCAGCTGCCAAATTCCAAGTTCCCATCTTACAAAAGTGAGCATATCTTGCTCATTTCTCAACGAAATCATCTCATTCTTCTTTCTAAACACTTGGACAAATTTTAAGTTTGAATCCTAGGGTTCTCCATGGAGAAATCAGATCTGGAAATGCACTTAAATGTCCAAAAAAAACTTTCTGTTTGCTTTCAAAAACTTTTCAAAACTTATATTTCTTCATCCAACTTGAGTTTAACTCATCTCAAACCTATGTCCTAATGCTTACAACCACTCTTATGGTTGGTTAGGCTTAAAAACAAAGTTGAGACATTCAAAATAGAGGATTTATCCTCACAAAAATTCTGTTTTCATAGAGCTTCAAGCTCACAAGTGATGCAAGTTCATAAACTTGTTCATGTGTATCCACCATGGTTAGCTTGGGCTATCCTAACTCGAGACCATTTTTCTAGACCTAAAGTATCACCATGGACACACTTTACATTCTTGTCATTTACATTCTTGTTCATATTATTGATCTAATACCCTCCTTGTTACCTATGGTGACTTGAGTAGTGGTGAACGTTATTCGAGGTTCCTAAATGGATGGTTCTACCTCCTACCTCCTCCATGACTTCCATGAAATCCTTGTTGCCTTTGCTTTTGCATTGAATTGTTATTTTAAAACATGTTATAGGATGATGAAGAGGATGCTATGAAATCAAATAGCAAGGACTTAGATACACACATTTAGACGTTTAGGTTAATGTTGTTGTATCAATTTTGTTGTATTGTGTTAAGTTTAATTGTTGTATTTGTTCAATGTTGCATTTTAACAATTATTCTTCAAATGAAATTCGACTTTAAATTAAATATTGTCATTATTAGCGTTGTGAGCAATGAGCAATCTCGTTATCGTCTCACTCCGATGTTTCTGCCATCGGTTGGGGTGTGACAGATTGGTATCAGAGCCATAACTCTAGGGAATTAGTTAGAATTGCCATGTTCGACCTAGTCTATTGTTTTAAGTACCCGTTTTGACCGTTCTTGTTTATGCCTAAAACTTTATGCTTCCTACTTTGCTTCTTCTCTTTTCTTTTGGTCTTAGTATATATACATGATGTCTTTCCTACGACATTTTTGCACAATACGCACTTTGAAGACTTGAAGACACTCGTAACACAAACAAGACGAGTTCACTAAAATAGGCGTGAAACCCATAATTTGGTGAACGACTCTCATTCCGCTATCCTTATTCTTTTGCACGAAATTTCGCCATCAAGTTAGGAGTGAAATCCTCATCTTGATGGAAAAATTTCCAATTCAAACTCTAGTGGACCCTTACCAATGAATCAGAATTTGCTCTTCGTTTGGTAAGTACCAACCACACTTAGGGTACGAAATCGTCAAGTTAGGGGTGAAACCCGCACCTTTTCGATTAAGTCCCATTCCTTGATTTTCGCTCTCGCCAAAGTTTCGATTTTTCCGATCGATTAGAGACGTGTAGTAACTGGAAGGGTAAAATGTCGTTAGTCGCTTCTCGATGAGAGCATTTTACCTATAGGCCAAAGCACGCTTCTCTAATTTGAAAAGAACTTCGATTCACTTTGGAATTGTCGATGTTTCTCTACCCGAAACATTCCCACGTTTTATGAGCCTATTCTTTTATGTGATTCAATTTCTATGTGTTTTAATACTTGTTACCTCATTCATTTCGAACCGTTACACTATCGCACGTTTATCGCAATCCAAAACAATGTTAATCCTCGTGAACAAACTAAATTTATACTCTTTTATTCGCATTCATACGTGATTATACATGCTATACTTGTTAAACTCATGCAACTTATGTGAACCTTATACACACTTATACATGCAAAACTTGTTATTTTTACATTACGATCAAGTCTCATCCCTTACTCTATTTTCGAACCTCTAGATGTCTTCCCCTGTCTCTTCCAAGAAGTCAAAGAGGTCCAACAGAGGATCCAGCAACAACGGAGACTCTATGTCGAAAGAAGACCTCGTCGGTCTAGTGGCTGAGCAAATGGCTGACTAAATGGCCCGTGTTATCCCTGATATTGTTAGCCAACTCCAAACCATCCATACCGAAGGCACCCCTAAGTCCTCCGCTGATTCGAAAACTGATGCACCCAAAACGTCTTACCAGTTCAAGCACTTCATGGCTTGCAAACCTGTTGAATTCACCGGCACGGATGGTGTAACTGCTATGATTAACTGGTTTGACGCGATGGAGCTTACCTTTCTTCAGGGCGGATGTCCTGATAACCTTCGAACCCTTAATGCTACCGGGGTCTTTCGCCAGAGAGCCCTCGAATGGTGGACTACCGAGCATAACAAACGTGGCAATGAAGCGGCCCACGCATTACCTTGGAAGAGCTTAAGGAGTTCATGAAGGATCAATACTGTCCCCCCACGAGACCCAAAAGCTCGAAAACGAATTTTGGAATCTTACTCAACAAGGGAGTGACGTCGAAGGCTTGATCACGTGCTTCAAACAATTGAGTATCATCTATCCTGGACAGGTGGATACTGTTCCCAAGGCGATTGCCAAGCTGATTCGTTCGCTTTCGCCGGTAATCATGAACCATGTAGCCGCCACCAACCCCAAAACCCTCGATGAAGCCTTTAGCATAGCCATTCAGCTTAACCACAACTGCATCCTTCAGGGGGCCTATGCAAAGGTCTCTACGAAGCATGCGCACCAAGCCATCACCGACACCACCGCTACCGTGACTCCTCCGTCCCAAACCAAGAAAAACCAAAACCGGAACAAGAATCGAAAGGCTTCTATCCAAAACAATGCGGTTGTTACTCCGCTTACCCCTGCACCACTAAACACCATCGCCACTACCCAAAGCACCGATTAGCCAAGTGGTACAGACCACATATTTAACCACATATTTGGCCAAGAAATGATAATTAAGGATAAGATGGCCTTCTATCTTGATAGTTAAGGGAAGTTATCCTTCTATCCAGAGGTGGTGGACTAGGTTCAAGCCTCCAAAGTCATTAAGGTCCAAGGTGACAGGGACTATTAATCAACCATTAAGGTACTCTTATGTTAACATTAAGGAATGTTCATACTCCTGTTAGTGTGACTTGAGGAACCACACTAGCCGTCTAGGTAAAAGGACTACGTCCTAAAACCTATTATATAGCCTATGTGATAAAAATGATCCCGGCTAATATCATCAATGCAATGTTATAATTGACATCCATTTGTGATGTAAGGCCAAGGTGCCGTATTATGTCCATTGGGGACAGGCCAAGGTGCCATAATTTGTCCAATAGTGACAGGCTAATGTGCCATAATTTGTCCAAGGTGATAGGCCAATGTGCCATAATTTGTCCAAGGTGACAGGCCAATGTGCCATAATTTTTCCAAGGTGACAGGCCAAGGTCCCATAAATTGCCCAATACTGACAGGCCAATGTGCCGTAATTTGTCAAATAGTGGCAGGCCAACGTGCCATGTTATATGTCCATAGTGACAAGCCAACATGCCATATCTTATGTCTAACTAGAGACAGGCCAATGTGCCGTATTTTATGTCCAATTTGGGACATGACAATGAGCCATGTTTTAATGTCCTTAGTGACAAGCGTATGAGCTACATATAATTGTCAATTATGACAATGACAGTTGTAACATTACGATCCACTGTCCAATAATATAAGGACTATGTCCAGATTGTAATTTGCCTTTGATGGTCCTATTGAGACTTAGGCCAAATATAGATATGATAAGCCTAAGAGTTGTGATGTTATTCACACTAGCTTAGATAGGCGATGGATTGTTATATCCAATGTTTAAAGCCAATATGGTTATTAATACCATGGCTAAGAGAAATTTTATTTGGTAATTAGAACCAAAGCTTCAAGAATGGCTAACTCGGACGACGCGCAAAGTAGCCACCGGGATGTTAACTCTAACAACACCGAAAACATAGCCATCGATAATGATAATTTCCCAGCTCGCATAGATGCAGCTGTTGGAAAGGCCATGGAAAAGGCCATGAAAAAGGCCATGGAAAAAATTAAAGAATTGAGCGCTACTCGCTCCCAACCTTTATCAATTCCACCATCCTCAGCTCGTAAGGAGAGCTCAGTTCACTCTTCAAATGCAAAGAGTGAACCAAAGAAATTAGAATTTGCTGATAGGTCCCGTTCTTCAAAAGACGAATGTACCTACAAATACTTCGTTTCTAGTAAACTCCGGGATTTTAATGGGGAAAAGGAGCAGTAGAAGCCTTGAAATGGCTAGATGAGATGGAAACGATAGTGGACATCAGCGATTATGCTGATAAGGATGTGGTTAAATATGTATCACAGTTCTTCAAGGGTGATGCCCTGATTTGGTGGAAGGCTATAATCCAATCTACAGGTACGGTACACCTGTACAACTTAGGATGGTCTAAGTTTGTTGACTTAGTCAACGAAACTGACTGCCCACCTCATGAGGTGGAAAAGATAGAGTCAGACTTCCTGACTCTTACAATGAAAAATCTAGACTGTCGAAGTATGTTTCTGACTGCAATTCCTGTCTAGGTTAGTCTCTTACTTAATCACCCTTGAACCCAAATGCATTGCGCGTTTCATTAATGGGTTAGCGCCCGAGATAAAGGGCATGGTAAAGACTACTCAGCCTAGTACCTATAGGTCCGCTGTAGACCTATCTCTCTCCATCACCTTAGATTTTGTGAGGCAAAAGTCAGTTAGGACTGAAACTGACGAAAAAAGGAAACGAGAGGAGGATAACTCCCAAAGGTTCAAAAAGAAAGCAAAGTTCGGGTTCAAGAAGAACCAGCACACGTCTAATGACAAACCTTGTGCAAGAACTGTAACTATAGACATTGGGGACAGTGTAGTATTAATCCACAGACTAAACCCTGTGGTATCTATAAGAAAAAGGGTATAAGACCTTAGAATGAAAAGATCTTAAGAATGCCGTCTGCTACGGCTGTAACGAAAAGGGGTATATTAAGTTTAACTGCCCTAAGAACCCCATAAATAACGATGCAAAGCCTGGAGAGGCTAAGAAAGGAAATGCTCGTGCTTTCCAGATGAATGCCAAGGAGGCCGTTAATGACAACAACGTTCATAACAAGTACATTCCTCATAAATGATGTATATGCTAGGGTTCTTTTCGATTCGGGTACAGATAAATCTTTTGTTGATCATAAGTTTAGTAAACTATTAAACTTGCCCATAAGAACTCTAGACATAATCTATGAGGTAGAACTTGCTGTGGAACTTTAGAAACAACATCTTCCATTCTTGATGGAATGTGTTATATCTATTAAGAATCATTCCATTCCTTCTCTCTTTTGCCAATGAAATTGGCAGGGTTTGATGTAGTCTTAGGCATGGATTGGTTATCCCATAATCAAGCCCGCATTGCCTGCGATAAGAAACTCATCGAGATTAAAACCCCATATGGTGAAACGATCACCATTCCTGGAGATTCACACTACGAATTGCAAGACAAGGTGTCATTATTTAAGGCATCCAAGTGTTTAGGAAAAGGTTGTGTCATTTACCTGGCACAGGTAACTATCAACGAGCCTAAGCCAAATATTGAAGACCTTCCGGTTATCTCGGAATATTCCGATGTCTTTCCTGAAGAGTTACCAGGTCTACCTCCAGATAGGCAAGTGGAGTTTAGAATTGATATCCTACCAGGATCAACACCTGTTGCTAGAGCTCCATATAGGTTAGCACCGACGAGATGAAGGAGTTAAAAGTTCAATTAGATGAACTTTTATAGAAAGGCTTTATTCAGCCTAGTTCCTCACCTTGGGAGCTCCAATTCTCTTTGTTAAAAAGAAGGACGGTTCAATGCGGATGTGCATTGATTACCGTAGCTAAACAAAATAACGGTCAAGAATTGTTATCCTTTGCCTAGGATCGATGACTTGTTTGATCAACTTCAAGGTGCTAGCTATTTCTCTAAGATCGATTTGAGATCAGGATATCATCAGCTGAAGGTTAGGAGCGAGGATGTTCCTAAGACTGCTTTCAGGACCCGATATGGTCAAGTGATGCCTTTTAGGCTCACAAATGCACCTGCAACATTCATGGTTCTCATGAATAGAGTCTGCAAACCGTATTTGGATAAGTTTGTCATTGTCTTCATAGACGTAATACTTATCTATTCTCGTAACCAAGTTGATCACGAGAAACACATTCGGTGCATCCTAGAATTGCCAAGGTAGGAGAAGCTTTATGCTAAATTTTCTAAGTGTGAATTTTGGCTTAGAGAAGTCCAATTTCTTAGACATGTTGTAAGCAAGCATGGCATCCAGGTGGATCCCGCCAAGATAGAAGCCATAATGAATTGGGAAGTACCCAAAACTCCATCAGAGATTCGTAGTTTCTTAGGATTGGCTGGTTATTATAGGAGGTTCATTGACAACTTTTCAAGGATAGCCATTTCTTTAACTACTTTGACCCGTAAGAAGGTCAGTTTGACTGGGTCCAAAACAACAAGAATCTTTTGAGATTCTAAAACACAAGTTGAGCAATGCTCCTGTGTTATCTCTACTTGAGGGTATTGAGGACTTTGTTGTTTATTGTGATGCTTCGCACACTGGCATGGGCTGTGTGCTAATGCAAAAAGGCAAGGTAATTGCTTATTCATCACAACAATTAAAGGTGCACGAAAGAAATTACACCACCCATGATTTGGAATTGGGTGCTGTTGTATTTGCACTTAAGTTGTGGAGACATTACCTATATGGCACAAAGTGTATTATATACACTGACCATAAGAGTCTCCAGCATCCGTTCAATCAGAAGGAATTGAACATGCGACAACGACGTTGGATGGAAACACTTAGTGATTATGATTGCGAAATACGCTATCATCCCGGCAAGACAAATGTCGTTGCTGACGCCTTGAGTCGCAAGGAAAGAATTAAACCCATTAGGATTAACGCTAAGAGCATTGAGCTCAGAAATAGCTTGAATAAGAAGCTATTAGATGCGCAAAAGCAAGCCCTGTTATAGGCTAATATTCCTAATGAGGGATTAGGTGGAACTATTGATCAGTTAAGGCTGAACATCAGAAACCGTCAGGACTTCTACAACAACTTGAGATTCCCATTTGAAAATGAGAAATGGTAACTATGGACTTGATTACCAAGTTACCTAAGACCAAACATGGTAATGACACGATTTGGGTCATTGTGGACAGGCTGACTAAGTCAGCGCATTTCTTGCCAATTAAAGAAACGTATAATTCTGACAAGTTGGCTAAGTTATATGTGGACAAGATTGTGTCCCTACACGGTGTGCCGGTATCTATTGTATCCGATAGAGATACTAGATATACCTCTCATTTTTGGAAAAGTTTTCAACAATCTTTAGGCACGAGATTAAACTTTAGTACGACTTACCACCCACAGACGGATGGACAGAGTGAGCGTACTATTCAGACTTTGAAGACATGCTTAGAGCATGTGTGATTGATCTAGGTGGAAGTTGGGATGACCACTTACCCCTAATATAATTCTCCTATAATAATAGCTATCAGCCAAGCTATAACACCCTGTAAAATCGTGTCCAATAGTATAGTGACATGTGTTGTATTTTAAATATAGTCTATTAAATACCAACAAGGACTAAAGGCGTCAACATGCTCAAAACAGAGCCTCTGAGTGACGGTCCGATGTCAACATGCATAAATAACAGCCTCTGAGTGACGGTCCGAAGTCAACATGCATAAATAACAACCTCTGAGTGACTGATATGTCAACATGCTTAAATCATTACCCTCTGAGTGACTGATATGTCAACATGCCCAGCCTCTGAGTGACATCGGAATCAACATGCTTATAATAAGCCTCTGAGTGATCCTTTGTGAAGTCCTAACTCTCATACGTGCCATTTGTTGGACGAGAGGGTTCAATTTTGTAAATATATGAAAATTTGATGATGGAGGGACTAAAGTGTTAACATGTTAATTTATACCTCTGAGTGACCTTTTAACGAACCGAGAGCTCGACAATGTCCGGGCATAATCTCGGGTATGCCAAGTATTGGCTACGGAGGGCTAAAAGTGCCAAAAAGTGTTTAAAAAGGTTTTTAGAAGCTTTAATAAGTTAAGGGGTTAAAAGTGTCAAACTTTGAAAGTGGCCATGGGGCGGTCGTGGGCCGCGAGAGACCAGGCCTAGGTCTCTCGAGGGGCGCGAGAACAGGTCTACTGCAGAAATTTGTTTGACAGCCAAGTAAAACTCCACAAACCATTAATTCGAAACTATGGACTTGTAATCAGCAATGCCACGTTTTGGGACACTTGTAAGCTTCCTCTTACACCCCTAAACACCTGGCTTTACTTCCTTTGAGCTCTCCAACTATAAATAGGTGATCTAGTTCACCATTTGAACTTGCACCTTTCTCATTAATTCACTATTCTCCCTCCTCTGAAAGTTCCTAGCTAAAAGGAGCATCCAACTTAGTTCTCTTGCATTCTAGGAACCTCTTGTAAGTGTTCCTTGCTCTTGCATTTTCGTTTATGGCTTTTATAGCCAAAAGTCAAGCGTCTTACGGAAAACTCTTTGACTTTCTGTTAAGACCATTATGGTCCAGCCATTGTTCGAAATGAACATGGCTAAGTGATCATAATAAGATAGGTGTTAGTCCCTATAAAGGGCACCTCATGAAGATCACGTTTGCTAGACCAATTGACAGGTTAAAGTTATGATATTAAAAAGTCAAACAGACCATTTTCCGAAAAAATCATAAAATGATCTTATATATGTTATGACACCTGTTTTGAAACTTAAACAAATTGGTAATAATTATTAGGACATGTAAGAACATGTTCGGCTCGTCAATTTCAGTTCTAGGGTCGGTTCGCAACCGAAAGTCTGAAGTTTGACTTCTGCTTTGACTTTCGATTCTGACCCGATTTAGATTAGCTAGCTACTGATATAAAGTTGCATTATGATCATAATATAATATAGCATAACCCTCTGAGGTTATATTACATGATCATAATCAGAATCCAAGTTTATGCGCAAGTTCCATAATTATGCCATTCTTGACTAAAATGCCCTTTTTATATAAAACAAGGTTTTAAATGGTAATGAACTTGAAAATGAGTTTCCTACTGATGTAATGTTATAAGTGGATTATTTGAGATGTTAAACCAAGTTATAAACTGAGTTTTCAAACAGGTCCTTAAACTATGTCGATAAATGACGGTTTTAGCTCTTGTGACTTATAAAATGGTTTTAATCAAATCTTTTCAAGATAAATCATTTACCTGCTGATATGTTATATTAAATAACATATTTTAAACATTTTAGTCTGACCTTAATGTCAGTTTTTGTAAACATCGCTAAATACGTCATTTTACGACATAAGTGCCATTTTGGCGCATAGTATGGTTTTAAACCATATTATTGACCAAGACTTGATACCTACTGATTATAAAACTTATTTTAAACATAATTACAGTAGGTACATGTTATAAACTCAGAATCCTAAATAATTTATAAACTACGTGTAAAATGACCAAAATGCCCCTTCGGTGCATAGTTTGGTCATAAAAGGTAAATTACACATATAGATGGTATCCTACTGATATTATATTATAAATAAAGTATTTTTACAGAATACTTATGTAATAAACTTAAATTTTATCCAAGTTCCTTTTATACGATACGAAATTACCGAAATGCCCTTATGAGGCATAATTCGTTTTAAAACCTTAACGGGCATATAAATTGATATCCTACTGTATTTTAACTTATTTAAAATATAAATGGCATATAGAACTTGTCCATGACTTATCCGGTTACCCGATATCGCTAATATGCGCACGGTTACGTATGTAACTATTTTTCGGAAATTACCGAAATGGGTTTAACCTTGTCATTTAAGTTTCAAAATCCAGAATGTTATAGTTTACCCATATTATACAAGCAAGTACTTTCCGGATTAAACTACTTTCTATCCGATCATCGTTTAATCAAGCGTTATACGTAATGGTCAGGTACATTATTCGGTTTATAAGACCGTTAGTATTTAATTGGCTAGCTTATGCCATAATCCAGACTAGAGACCTTCCGGTAAATGCTATCTGTATTTGGTACTTTTGTATACGATGAGTTATTTAAAAATAAAAGAAGAAGACTAGTTCAGGCAAATACTCTCGACTTATTTTCCCTATATGGGCTTGGGATACGGTAAATTATTACCGCTTGGCCCGAAATGGGGTCAGTCGAATGCCCATTTGTGGCTAGTAAACCCGCATATTCCATTTTAATCAATTTTGTTTGATAACAACATCGGGGGTTAAATTACCGTGTCCTGGATATCCTCGGCTCAATACATTAGTTATTGGCCACGACTTTAGCACGGGGTGTAGGCATACACCTTTGATGCTCATATGCAATATTCCCAAGACGTTGGGGATGACTCCTTCATGAGTTCCTGAGTGGTGTTATTTAATCATATCTCAGTTTCTGTACTGGGCCCTGTATGTATTGACAAACATGTGAATCTGATACAAGGTTGCAAGGTCAACTTTCCCAAGTTAATAAAAGATTTTGTGCCGTTTGCACTTAAAAACTATTTAAAGTTTTCAAAATGAGTCAGTTGGGTGTATTTACCAGCGTAAGCTGACGTATCGTCCAAAGTCTAAACTGCAGGTACAATACGAAATAGGCTGGAAGCTGCTCGGTACTGTTAGAGGATCTTGCAAATCCTAAATCTGCCTAAAGTCTGTTTTATATTCTTTCTTGTACAATTTATGATCCGCCTGTGGATCTTCTATTACATGCATGTATATTATTTTATATTTTTGAACATTCGGTTTGTAATAGTAATTTTACTCAAGACTTCCGCTGTGCCGTGTTTAATTGACTATGATGTTATCAGCTGATGTCACAATACTCCCCACCCGGTCCCACCGGTGTACGGATTTGGATTGGAAATCTGGGGTGTGACAGGGTTGGTATCAGAGCCAACGTTTGAGAGAATTAAAAACTAGCCTCTTGTGTTTAATCTCAAACTTACACGTGCACATTCCTTAGACTTCGAGTCTAGGCATTGACCTAGGAATATTCATTTCATTATTAAGTTATTAGTATGTTTTTGAATTGATTTTTAACAGGAAAATGCAATCACATGTACGAGGACAAAGTGGAAGAGGATAAGGTCCACTGAGGGGAGGACTATCGGAGCGTATTAATCCTCAACCTCGTAACTCAGATGCATACCAAGAATCAGGAGATTCGTCTCCTTGGCAACCAGCGAGACGTTCTGTCTCTAATAGACACTCGCCCTCACATCCCCAAAATTCTTACCACTCCTATCATTCACACCATTCTCACCATTTCCATTCTCCTCACTCTTAGCATGAGGAATTTAACCCCAACCATTACCTTAACACGCCTCCAGCCAATCAAAATCAGTTGGACCAGCCACACCCTATGGACGAGGACTCCGAGCCGGAGATGCCGCCGTCGGGATCGAACGCGCATCCCATAGAAATATCAAGTGATTCGAACTCCTATGCCGGATCACCCTACCAAGGTCCTAATGAGTGGGACCAATATTGGAACCAATTCACCTTTACCCACACACCTTCCCATCACTCTCAACCACCTCCTGTTCAAGAAGATGTCCACATGAAACCGGTGGACCAACCTCAACCACCACCTGAACCACCAAGGAGAAAGCGTGGAGCACGTATGTCGGTACATGCTGGACAAAGGTCGGGATCGCTGCCACATTTTCCCAACTCCTACCCCACAATTCAAGAAGACCCACAAATGGGTGGACCCTCTAATGTTTCACCTATAGTGGAACCAACACCAACACCTGCTGTTCAACCACCACCATCGGGTTATACTAACCCAATTCCCACATATCCAGACACGTCTGGATATGATCCTTTCAACCCGTCTACATCGGTATACTATCAAGCATGGTCGCAAGACCCCTACATGCAGGCGGTTATGCACAATGCACTTTACCCATCTCCTTTCCCACCTACTGGATATCCAACTTTGGGTACCAGTATCCGGTCATGCCACAACCACAACCACAACCTCCGCCATCACTTGAGGCCATTAATTCGTCCTTAGAAAGGATGAAAGAAATGCAGCAACAGGCGGAGAAAACGGAGAAGAATACGAATAAGTTCTTCAAGAAACTCTCCAAATTAGTCAAAGGAAAGAAGGACGAGTGAAGTCTCTTCTAATTATATGTAGTCCCTGCGAGGACATTGTTATTTCTTTTAGTCCCTGTGTGGACATGTTTATTTCCTTTAAGTCCTTGCATGGACAATTTATTTCATTTTTCTAGTATTGTAATTTCTAATTTGGAATTTAATGGAATATTTTGGAATTATATATATGTAATTCATCCTTTTGAAAACGAGCGTCTCGATTTTATTCGAAATTTATGCTCTGCTATATAATTCCAAAGGACCTTAATAGATTTGATTATGCCAAGTGGTGTAGACCACACATTAGCCAAGAAATGACAGTTAAGTACGAAGGGGTCTTCTATTAGGATAGTTAAGGGAAGTTATCCTTCTATCCAGGGGTAAGGGACTAGGTCCAAACCTCCAAGGTCGTTAAGGTCGAAGGCGGCCGGGACCATTAATCAATCATTAAGGTACTCTTATGTTAACATTCAAGTAATGTGCATACTCATGGTTGTGTGACTTGAGGAATCACACTAGCCTTCAAGGTAATGGACTATGTCCTAACCTTCTATAGCCCTTGTGATCTATTTGATCCCGGCTAATATCACCAGTGCGGTGATGAATAAGATATCCATTAGAGATGTATTTTATATATCCCTTGTGATCTATTTGATCCCTGCTAAATATCACCAGTGCGGTGATGAATAAAACATCCATTAGTGATGTATTACCCTTTCGGGTTATGATCTATTCTATAAAGCCCATGTGAACTATTTGATCCCGGCTAATATCACCAGTGCGGTGATGAATAAAACATCCATTAGTGATGTATTACCCTTTCAAGTTATGATCTATCCTATAAAGCCCGTGTGATCTATTTGATCCCGGCTAATATCACCAGTGCGGTGATGAATAAAACATCCATTAGTGATGTATTACCCTTTCGGATTATGATTTATTTTAAATAACCCTTGTGATCTGTTTAATCCCGGCTAAATATCACCAGTGCGGTGATGAATAAAACGTCAATTAGTTATGTATTGCCCTTATGGCTATGATTTATTTTATATAGCCTATGTGATCTGTCTGATCCCGGCTAATACACCAGTGCGGTGATAAATAAAACATCCATTAGTGATGTAGTGCCTATGTGCCATATTTTATGTCCATTAGTGACAGGCCTATATGCCATATTTTATGTCCTTTGTGACAAGCCTATGTGCTATATAATTGTTACATATGACAATGACAGTTGTGACATTGCGATCCCCTGTCTAGTAATAAATGGACTATGTCCAAGATTGTAATTTTCCTATGATGATCCTATTAAGACCTAGGCCAAATATAGTTATATTAAGCCTAAGAGTTGTGATGTTATTCACACTAGTCTAGGCAATGGATTTTCTTATATCCGATGTTTAAAAAGCCGATATGGTTATTATACTGTGGCTGAGAGAAATTTTATTTGGTATATAGAACCAAAGCTTTGAAGAATGGCTAATTATAATGAGGCACAAAGTAGCCATCGAAACGTCAAAGACACCGAAAATATAGCATAAATGATAACGACTTTCAAGCTCGCATTGATGCGGCTGTAGAAAAGGCCATGGGTAAGGCCATAGAGAAGTTAAGAGAGTCGAGTGCTACTCGCTCTAAACCATAATCAATTACCCCATCCTCAGCTCATAGAGAGAGCTCTGTTCACTCTTCAAATGTGAAGAGTGAACCAAGGAAAGTAGACTTTGTTGATAGGTCCCATTCTTCTAAAAACGGGTGTACCTACAAATACTTCGTCTCCTGTAAGCCCCAAGATTTTAATGGGGAAAAAGGAGTTGTAGAAGCCCTAAAGTGGCTGGACGAGATGGAGACCGTTGTAGACATCAGCGGTTCTGCTGAAAAGGATGTGGTCAAGTGTGTATCACAGTCCTTTAAGGGCGATGCCCTAACATGGTAGAAGGCCATGATTCAGTCAACAGGTAAAGTATACCTGGATAATCTGGAATGGTCTAAGTTTATGGACGTTATTAAGGAAACCTACTGCCCACCACATGAGGTGGAGAAAATAGAGACAGATTTCTTGTCTCTTTCAATAAAAAATCTAGACTGTCGGAAGTATGTCTACGGTTTCAATTCCCTATCTAGGTTAGTTTCCTACTTAATCACCCCAGAATCCAAACGCATTGCGCATTTAGTAATGGATTAGCGCCCGAGATTAAGGGCATGGTAAAGGCTGCTCAGCCTAATACCTATAGATCTGCTGTAGACCTATCTCTCTCTCTCTCTCCCTTGATCTTGTAAGACAAAAGTCAGTTAAGTCTAAAACTGACGGAAAAAGGAAGAGGGAAGATGACAACTCCCATAAGTTTAATAAGAAAAATAAAGGGAGATTTGAGTTCAAAGGGAACCAAGGCAAGTCGGCTGTAATGCCATTATGCAAGACTTGCAACCGCAGACACTAGGGACAGTGTAATTCTGATTCACAAGCTAGACCTTGTGGTATTTGTAAAAGAAGAGGGCACAAGACCCTAGAATGTAAAGATCTTAAGGATGATGTATGTTATATCTGCAATGGAAAAAGGCACATTGCAACTAACTGCCCTAAGAATTCAAAGAATAATAATCCGAAGCCTGGAGAGGCCAAGATGGGGAATACACGCGCCTTTCGGCTAATTTCTAAGGAAGCTGTTAATGACAATAATGTCATAACAGGTACTTTCCCCATTAATGATACTTATGCTAGAGTTCTTTTTGATTCGGGTGCAGATAGATCTTTTGTTGACCATAAGTTTAGTAAACTGTTAAATCTACCCATAAGAACTCTAGATAAAATTTATGAGATAGAACTCACCGATGGAACCTTAGAAACTGCTTCTTCCATTCTTAATGGATGCTCTATATCCATTAAAAATCATTCCATCCCTATCTCTCTTTTGCCAATGAAATTGGCGGGGTTCGATGTTGTCTTAGGTATGGATTGGTTATCTTATAATCAAGCCTGTATTGCCTACGATAAAAAGCTTATTGAAATCAAAACCCTATCTGGTGAAACGATCACTATCCCCGGAGACTCACGCTATGGACTGCCAGACAAGGTGTCGTTATTTAAGGAATCCAAGTGTTTGAGAAGAGGCTATGTCATCTACATGGCGCAAGTCACTATAAATGAACCAAAGCCAAACCTTGAAGATCAACCAGTTATCTCGGAGTATCCGATGTTTTCCCTGAAGAATTACTAGGCCTACCTCTGGATAGGCAAGTGGAGTTCAAAATTGACATCATACCAGAATCAGCACCCGTAGCTAGAGCTCCATATAGGCTAGCACCTACTGAAATGAAGGAATTTAGGACGCAGCTAGATGAACTCCTAGAGAAAGGCTTTATACAGCCTAGTTCCTCGCCTTGGGGAGCTCCTATTCTGTTTGTAAAGAAGAAAGACGGTTCGATGCGAATGTGCATCGACTACCGAGAACTAAACAAGTTAACAATAAAAATAGATATCCTCTCCCTAGGATCGATGATTTATTCGACCAACTTCAAGGGGCTAGTTATTTCTCCAAGATTGATTTGAGATCAGGATATCATCAACTGAAGGTTAGGAGTGAAGATGTTCCTAAGACAGCCTTCAGAACCCGCTATGGTCATTTCGAATTTTTAGTGATGCCTTTTGGGCTCACAAATGCACCTACAGCATTCATGGACCTCATGAACAGAGTGTGCAAACCATATTTGGATAAGTTTGTCATTGTCTTCATAGACGACATACTTATTTATTCTCGTAATCAAGCTGATCACCAGAAACATCTTAGGTGCACCTAGAACTTTTAAGACAAGAGAAACTTTATGCGAAGTTCTCTAAATGTGAGTTTTGGCTTAGGGAAGTCTAATTTCTTGGACATATGGTAAGTGAGCGTGGTATCCAAGTGGATCCCGCCAAAATTGAGGCCATAATAAATTGGGAAGTGCCCAAAACCCAACGGAGGTTCGTAGTTTCTTAGGATTGGCTGGTTATTACAGAAGGTTCATTGAGAACTTTTCAAGAATAGCCACTCCTTTAACTTCCTTGACCTGTAAGAGTGTTAAGTATAATTGGGGTCCAAAACAACAAGAATCTTTTGAGATTCTAAAACACAAGTTGAGCGATGCTCCTGTGTTATCTCTACCCGAGGGTATTGAGAATTTTGTTGTCTATTGTGATGCGTCACACACCGGTATGGGCTGTGTGCTAATGCAAAATGGCAAGGTAATTGCCTATGCATCACGACAACTAAAGGTGCATGAAAGGAATTACACCACCCACTAGGTGCCGTTGTATTTGCACTAAAACTGTGGAGACATTACTTATATGGCACAAAGTGTATTATATACACAGACCATAAAAGTCTCCAACACTTGTTCAATCAGAAAGAATTGAACGTGCGACAACGCCGTTGGATGGAAACACTTAACAATTATAATTACGAGATTCGGTACCATCCAGGCAAGGCAAATGTAGTTGCCGATGCCTTAAGTCGCAAGGGAAAGGGTTAAACCTATTAGGATTAACGCCAAAAGCATTGAGCTCAGAAATAGCTTGAGTGAAAAGCTATCAGAAGCGCAAAAGGAAGCCTTATTAGAGGCTAATATTCCTAATGAGGAATTAGGCAGAACTGTTGATCAGTTAACGCATGGAAAGGATGGAATTCTAAGATTTAATGATAGAATTTGGGTTCCGATCTTTGGAGGACTTAGAGATTTAATCCTCCAGGAAGCACATAATTCAAGATACTCTGTTCACCCGGGTGGTGACAAAATGTATCAAGACTTGAAGAAGAATTATTGGTGGATGGGTTTGAAGAAATCCATAGCCACTTATGTAGCTAAGTGTCTGACGTATTCGCAAATTAAGGCCGAACATCAGAAACCGTCAGGGCTACTACAACAATTAGAAATTCCCACTTGGAAATGGGAAATGGTAACTATGGATTTGATTACCAAGTTACCTAAGACCAAAATGGCACTATTTGGGTCATAGTGGATAGGCTGACTAAGTCAGCACACTTTTTGCCAATAAAAGAAGTATAAAAATTCAGATAAATTGGCTAAGTTGTATGTGGACAAGATTGTGTCCCTACACGGTGTGCCAGTATCTATTGTATCTGACAGAGATACTAGATACACATTAAATTTCAGTACGACATACCATCCGCAGACTGATGGTCAAAGTGAACGTACTATTCAGACTTTGGAAGACATGCTTCGGGCATGTGTGATTGATTTAGGTTGAAGTTGGGATGACCACTTATCCCTAATAGAATTTTCCTACAATAAAAATTATCATACGAGCATCAAGGCTGCTCCTTTTGAGGCCTTGTATGGGAGAAAATGTAGAACGCCCGTGTGCTGGGCGGAAGTTGGGGAAGCTCAACTATCAGGACCAGAGATTGTCCTGTAGACCACATAAAAGATTGTGCAAATCCGTGATCGTCTCAAAGCTGTCAGGGATAGGCAAAAGAGCTACGCTGACAAGAGGCGTAAACCTCTTCAGTTCCAAGTAGGGGACAAAGTAATGCTAAAAGTATCACCCTGGAAAGGTGTGATGCGTTTTGGAAAGAAGGGAAGTTAAGCCGTAGATATATGGACCCTTCGAGATAATCGAACGTGTCGGCGCTGTAGATTATAAGCTCAGGTTGCTAGAGGAGCTTAGTGGAATCCATGATGTATTCCACATATCTAACCTTAAGAAATGTCTAGCCGATGAGTCGCTAGCAATGTTGCACAAAGATGTGTAGATAGATGAAAACCCGAGGTTCGTTGAGAAACCAATTTCGATCGAGGATCGATAGGTTAAGAAGCTCCGAAGAAAAATGATACCTATAATAAAGGTAGAGGTCCCGAGTATACATGGGGAGTTGAGTCCACTATGCGACAAAAGTACCCCATCTTTTTGGATAAAATCTCGACGTTGAAATTTCTTTTAGGGGGTGAGGATGTAACACCCTGTAAAATCATGTCCAAGAGTATAGTGACACGTGTTGTATTTTGAATATAGTCTATTAAAGACCAATAAGGACTAAAGGCGTCAACATGCTCAAAACCGAGCCTCTGAGTGACGGTCCGATGTCAACATGCATAAATAACAGCCTCTGAGTGACTGATATGTCAACATGCTTAAATCATTGGCCTCTGAGTAACTGATATGTCAACATGCTTATAATAAGCCTCTGAGTGATCCTTTGTGAAGTCCTAACTCTCATACGTGCCATTTGTTGGACGAGAGGGTTCAATTTTGTAAATATATGAAAATTTGATGATGGAGGGATTAAAAGTGTCAACATGTTAATTTATACCTCTGAGTGACCTTTTAACGAACCTAGAGCTCGACAATGTCTGGGCATAATCCAGGGTATGCCAAGTATTGGTTACGGAGGGCTAAAAGTGCCAAAAAGGTGTTTAAAAAGGTATTTAGAAGCTTTAATAAGTTAAGGGGTTAAAAGTGTCAAACTTTGAAAGTGGCCATGGGGCAGTCGCGAGCCGCGAGAGACCAGGCCTGGGTCTCTCGCGGGGCGCGAGAACAGGTCTGCTGCAGAATGTTTGTTTGGCAGCCAAGCAAAACTCCACAAAACCATTAATTCGAAACTATGGACTTGTAATAAGCTATTCCACGTTTTGGGACACTTGTAAGCTTCCTCTTACACCCCTAAACACCTGGCTTCACTTCCTTTGAGCTCTCCAACTATAAATAGGTGATCAAGTTCACCATTTAAACTTGCACCTTTCTCATTAATTCACTATTCTCCCTCCTCTGGAAGTTCCTCGCTAAAAGGAGCATCCAACTTAGTTCTCTTGCATTCTAGGAATCTCTTTTAAGTGTTCCTTGCTCTTACATTTTCGTTTATAGGCTTTTATAGCCAAAGGTCAAGCGTTTTACGAAAAACTCTTTGACTTTCGGTTAAGACCATTATGGTCCAGCCATTGTTCGAAATGAACATGGCTAAGTGATCGTAATAAGGTAGGTGTTAGTCCCTATAAAGGGCACCTCCTGAAGATCACGTTTGCTAGACCAATTGACGGGTCAAAGTTATGATATTAAAAAGTCAAACATGCCATTTTCCGAAAAAATCATAAAATGATCTTATATATGTTATGACACCTGTTTTGACACTTAAAAAAATTGGTAATAATTATTAGAACATGTAAGAACATGTTCGGCTCGTCAATTTCAGTTCTAGGGTCGGTTCACAACCGAAAGTCGCGAAGTTTGACTTCTGCTTTGACTTTTGATTCTGACCCGATTTAGATTAGCTACCTACTAATATAAAGTTTCATTATGATCATAATATAATATAGCATAACCCTCTGAGGTTATATTACATGATCATAATCAGAATCCAAGTTTATGCGCAAGTTCCATAATTATGCCATTCTTGACTAAAATGCCCTTTTTATATAAAACAAGGTTAAATGGTAATGAACTTGAAAATGAGTTTCCTACTGATGTAATTTTATAAGTAGGATTATTTGGGATGTTAAACCAAGTTATAAACTGAGTTTTCAAACAGGTCCTTAAACTATGTCGATAAATGACGGTTTTAGCCCTTGTGACTTATAAAATGGTTTTAATCAAATCTTTTCAAGATAAATCATTTACCTACTGATATATTATATTAAATAACATAGTTTAAACATTTTAATCTGACCTTAATGTCAGTTTTTGTAAACATCGCTTAAATACGTCATTTTACGACATAAGCGCCATTTTGGCGCATAGTATGGTTTTAAACCATATTATTGACCAAGACTTGATACCTACTGATTATAAAACTTATTTTAAACATAATTACAGTAGGTACATGTTATAAACTCAGAATCCCAAAAAAATTATAAACTACGTGTAAAATGACCAAAATGCCCCTTCGATGCATAGTTTGGTCATAAAAGGTAAATTACACATGTAGATGGTATCCTACTGATATTATATCATAAATAAAGTATTTTTCCAGAATACATTATGGTAATAAACTTACATTTTATCCAAGTTCCTTTTATACGCAAGAAATTACCGAAATGCCCTAATGAGGCATAATTTCGTTTTAAAACCTTAACGGGCATATAAGTTGATATCCTACTGATATTTTAACTTATTTAAAATATAAATGGCATATAGAACTTGTCCATGACTTATCCGGTTACCCGATATCGCTAATATGCGCACGGTTACGTATACGTAACTATTTTTCGGAAATTACCGAAACGGGTTTAACCTTGTCATTTAAGTTTCAAAATCCAGAATGTTATAGTTTACCCATATTACACAAGTCAAGTACTTGTCCGGATTAAACTACTTTCTATCCGATCATCGTTTAATCAAGCGTTATACGTAATGGTCAGGTACATTATTCGGTTTATAAGACCGTTAGTATTTAATTGGCTAGCTTATGCCATAATCCAGACTAGAGACCTTCCGGTAAATGCTATCTGCATTTGGTACTTTTGTATACGAATGAGTTATTTAAAAATAAAAAAGAAAACTAGCTCAGGTAAATACTCTCGACTTATTTTCCCTATATGGGCTTGGGATACGGTAAATTATTACCGCTTGGCCTGAAATGGGGTCAGTCGAATGCCCGTTTATGGTTAGTAAACCCGCATATTCCGTTTTAATCAATTTTGTTTGATAACTTAAACATCGGGGGTTAAATTACCGTTTCCTGGATATCCTCAGCTCAATACATTAGTTATTGGCCACGACTTAAGCACGAGGTGTAGGCATACACCTTTTGATGCTCATATGCAATATTCCCAAGACGTTGGGGATGACTCCTTCGTGAGTTCCTGAGTGGTGTGTATTTAATCATGTCTCGTTTTCGTACTGGGCCCTATATGTATTAACAAACATGTGAATCTGATACAAGGTTGCAAGGTCTTCCCAAGTTAATAAAAGATTTTGGGCCGTTTGCACTTAAAAACTATTTTAAAGTTTCAAAATGAGTCAGTTGGGTGTATTTACCAGCGTAAGTGACGTATCGTCCAAAGGCTAAACTGCAGGTACAATACGAAATAGGCCGGAAGCTGCTCGGTAGTGTTAGAGGATCTTGCAAATCCTAAATTTGCCTAAAGTCTGTTTTATATTCTTTCTTGTACAATTTATGATCCGCCTGTGGATCTTCTATTACGAGCCTGTATATTATTTTATATTTTCGAACATTCGGTTTGTAATAGTAATTTTACTCCAAGACTTCCGCTTGATCGTGTTTAATTGACTATGATGTTATCAACTGATGTCACGATACTCCCCACCTGGGCCCACCGGTGTACGGATTTGGATTGGAAATCCGGGGTGTGACACGAGCATCAAGGCTGCTCCTTATGAGGCCTTGTATGGGAGAAAGTGTCGAACACCCGTGTGTTGGGCAGAAATTGGGGAAGCCCAACTATCAGGACCTGAGATTGTCCTGAAGACCAAGATAAGATTGTGCAAATCCGTGATCGTCTCAAAGCTGCCTGTGATAGGCAGAAGAGCTATGCTGACAAGAGGCATAAACCTCTCAAGTTCCAAGTAGGGACAAAGTCATGCTGAAAGTATCACATTGGAAAGGTGTAATGAGATTTGGAAAGAAGGGCAAATTAAGCCCAAGATATATAGGACCATTCGAGATAATCGAATGTGTCGGCACTGTAGCTTATAAGCTTAAGCTGCCCTAGGAGCTTAGTGGAATTCTATGTGAATCGGTAACCTTAAGAAATGTCTAGTCGATGAGTCGCTAGCAATGTCACATCATGATGTGCAAATTGACGAAAACCTGAGGTTTGTTGAGAAACCGATTTCGATTGAGGAAACAACAGGTTAAGAAGCTCCGAAGGAAAAATATACCTATAGTAAAGGTTAAATGGGACGCCCTTAGATGTCCTAAGTATACATGGGAGGTTGAGTCCACTATGCGACAAAAGTACCCCCATCATTTTGAATAAAAATCTCGAGACGAGATTTCTTTTAAGGGGGTGAGGATGTAAACCTCGTAAAAATCGTGTTCAATAGTATAGTGACACATTGCATTACTTTTATAATAAGTCCATTACGACTGATAAGGACTAAAAGTGTCAACATGCTCAAACTAAGTCTCCGAGTGACTTTTTGATGTCAACATGCATAAACATTAGCCTCTGAATGACTTCAACATGCTTAAACTTTAGCCTCTGAGTGACCGATTGTCAACATGCTTAAACTTGGCCTCTGAGTGACCGTTGTGTCAATATGCCCAGCCTCTGAGTGATATCGGAGTCAACATGCTTATAGTGGGCCTCTGAGTGATCATTTACGAAGTCCTAACTCTCATTATGTCCCATTTGTTGGACGAGAGGCATTAATTCTGTTAATATGTGAAAGTTGGATAATGGGGGGTTAAAAGTGTCAACATGTTAATTTCTACCTCTGAGTGACCTTTTAACGAACCGAGAGCTCGATAATGTCCGGTCATACTCCCGGGTAGCCAAATATTGGTTACGGAGGGCTAAATATGCTATAAAGGTTTTTTAAGAGGTTTTACAAGTTGAGGGGCTAAATGTGACAAACTTTAAAACTGACCATGGGGTGTCGCGGGGCGCGTCGCGGGTCGTCGCGGGGCGGGGCGCGAGAGGCCTGTGTCTGCAGAAAATTGCTTGGCCTCCACACATGTTTCCAAAAAACCATTTGATTTCGAAACCTCTTCAAACTGCTATGCCACGTTTTATGACACTTGTAAGCTCCCTCTAACACCCCTTAACACCTGGCATCACCTTCTTCAAGCTCTCCAGCTATAAATAGGTGCAATGCTTCACCATTTGACTGGGTCCAATCTCATTTATCACTCTATCTCCCTCCTCTGGAAGTTCCTAACTGAAAGGAGCATCCAACTTAGTCTAATGCATCCCAAGGATCACTTGTAAGTGTTCCTTTCTCTTGCATTTTCGTTTATAGGATTTTATAGCCAAAAGTCAAGCGTTTTACGAAAACGCCTTGACTTTCGGTTAAGACCATTATGGTCCAGCCATTGTTCATAACGAACATGGCTAAGTGATCGTAATAAGGTAGGTGTTAACCCCTATAAAGGGCACCTCCTGAAGATCACGTTTGCTAGACCAATTGACGGGTCAAAATTTAAATATTAAAAAGTCAAACAGGCCATTTTTCGGAAATGTTATAATCTGAGCTTATGTACGTTATGAAACATGTTTTGACACTTAAACAAGTTGGGAATAATTATTAGAACATGTAAGAACATGTTCGGCTCGTCAATTTCATTCTAGGGTCTGTTCGCAACCGAAGTCGCAAAGTTTGACTTCTGCTTTGACTTTCGATTCTGACCCAATTTAGATTAGTTAACTACTGATCTAAGGTTTCATTATGATCATATTATAATGTAGCATAACCCTCTAAGGTTATATTACAAGATCATAATCAGAATCAGAGTTTATGCACAAGTTCCATAATTATGCCATTTTACCAAAAATGCCCTTTTTGCATAAAACAAGGTTTAATCGATAACAAACTTGAAAATAAGTTTCCTACTGATGTAGTATTATAAGTAGGATTATTTGAGATGTCAAATCATATTATAAACTGAGTTTATGAACAAGTCCTTGTATTATGTCGTTAAATGACGATAAAGCCCTTGTGGCTTATAAAACGGTTTTAATCATACCTTTTCAAAGTAAATCTTTTACCTACTGATATTTTATATTAAATAACATATCTAAGACATGTTAAGCTGACCTTAACATCAGTTTTCATTAAACATCGCATAAATCGTCATTTTACGACATAAGCGTCGTTTCGGCGCATAGTATGGTTTTAGACCATATTAATCAACCAAGACTTTTTACCTACTGATTTCAAAACTTATTTTAAATATTTTTATAGTAGGTACATGATATAAACTCAGAATCCCAAATAATTTATAAGACTATGTGTAAAATGACCAAAATGCCCCTTCGTGCATATTTTGGTCATAAAAGATAAATTACACACATAATTAAAATATCCTACTGATATTATATCAGAAATAAATTATTTTTCAGAATACTTATGACCATAACATTAAAATATGTTGAAGTTCCTTTTATACAGTATATAATTACCGAAACACCCTTATGAGGCATAATTTCGTTTTAAAACCATAACGTGCATGAAAGTTGATATCTTACTGATGTCACAACTTATTTAAAGTATAATGGCATATAGAACTTGTCCGTGACTTATCCGGTTACCCGATATCGCTGATATGCGTACGGTTAAGTAGAACTTGTCCTTACACCACCATTCAAGAGGATCCACAAATGGGAGGACCCTTTAATGCTTTACCTGTGGTAGAACTAACACCATCACTACTGGTTCAACCACCACCATAGGGTTATAATAACCCTATCCCAACATATCCGGATATATCTGGATATGATCCTTTTAACCCATCTACGCCAGTAGATTACCAAGCATTGTCGCATGACCTTTACATGCAAGCAGTCATGCATAACGCACTTTACCCTTCTCCTTTCCCACCTTTTTATCCACCTACTGGATATCCAAGTTATGGGTACCTGTATTCGTTATGCCACAACCGCAACCACAACCTCCGCCGCCACTTGAGGCCATCAATGAGGCCTTAGAACAATGAAAGAAATGCAACAACAAGCAGAGAAAACGAAGAAGAAGACAAAAAAGTTCTTCAAGAAGATCTCCAAGTTGGTTAGGGGAAAGAAGGATGAGTGAAGTCTCTTCTAATAATATATGTTAGTCCCTGTGAGGACATTGTTATTTCTTTAGTCCCTGCATGGACATTTTTATTTCTTTAGTCCTTGCATGGACAGTTTGTTTCATTTATTTCTAGTATTGTAATTTCTATTGGCATTTAATGAAATATTTTGGAATTATATGTATTCATCATCTTCAAGCGAATGTCTCGATTTTACTCAAAATTTATACTCTGCTATATAATTACAAAAGATCTTAATGGTTTGATTAGCCAAGTGGCATAGACCACATTTTTGGCCAAGAAATGATAATTAAGGATAAGATGGCCTTCTATCATGATAGTTAAGGGAAGTTATCCTTCTATCCAGAGGTGGTGGACTAGGTTCAAGCCTCCAAAGTCATTAAGGTCCAAGGTGACCGGGACTATTAATTAACCATTAAGGTACTCTTATGTTAACATTAAGGAATGTTCATACTAGCATATAGCCTATGTCATCAAAATGACCACGTCCGAAAACCTAGTATATAGCCTGTGTGACTTGAGGAACCACACTAGCCGTCTAGGTAAAAGGACCACGTCCGAAAACTTAGTATATAGCCTATGTGATCAAAATGATTCCGGCTAATATCATCAATGCAATGATAATAATTGACATCCATTTGTGATGTAAGGCCAAGGTGTCGTATTATGTCCATTGGGGACAGCCAAGGTGCCATAATTTGTCCAATAGTGACAGGCCAATGTGCCATAATTTGTCCAAGGTGGTAGGCCAATGTGCCATAATTTGTCCAAGAGAAAAAGCCTATTAGCTCTACGAAATAATATGAAATAAATGTTAAACCTAGTTGCAAATTGTAATAATACTAGTCAAATTCTCCTCGCCTTGCGGCAGGAATTCGTTGGTATTGGTTTTGTTCATTACAGACTTTATACCGTTACTCACTATAAGTTACAATGACAAATAACGCTCTATTCCGAATACAACTTCGTTTTCAACATTGTTCAACCGGAATATGAATAAATTTTATATCAGAAACCCTAAATTTATATCATAAACCATAAAGTGATGTTGGCATCGGTACCATAACCGGAATATGAATGATATCTATACCTGAAGCCATAAAAACAATATTGGCATCACTACCATAGTTGTCCGGACGATATAAGTTTGATTCGTCATGGTAAAGAAACAAAATCAATTATACTTGACCTGTTCGATTTTGAACTAAACTTTTATCAAAAGTTAGATAAAAATAAACACGTTTATTTGAAGTTTTGTAAGCATTACATTATGATATTAGAATAACGAAAAGGATAAGTATTGTAACATTATATTATTATAATTAAAAAAGGATAACTATCGTCACATTGCTTTATTTGAATAACGATAAGGGTAGTCATCGTACTTCATAAGTTATACGAATAAAACTAAATATGTTCAAACTAATTGTAGTAAAAGCTTATAAAAACTAATAATAAAAAATTGTTAAACTACTATTTATATGTATTTATAATATAATTATAATTATATTATATTATATTATATTATATTATATTATATTATATTATATTATATTATATTATATTATATTATATATATTATATTATATTATATTATATTATATTATATTATATTTAGTAAAAAATAAAAGTTCAAAAACTAATAATAAAAAATTATTAAACTGCTATTTACAAGGATATATGATATGATATGATATAATATAATATATAATTTTTCTTCTATATTGTTATACAGAAGAATATCACAAAACTTATTTATTTATTTTTTTGAAAATGGTCTCAAACTTTTCTCAAATTTAACGTGGAAGAACTTATATATATATATATATATATATATATATATATATATATATATATATGGGTTAGTTAACGTACAATATTTTTTAACATACAATGTGCACGAGATGAAATTACGTACGTTATAAAACTCAAAAACCCTAATCACGCATGTTATAATTTCATCAGCGTATGCAGCGTACGTTAAGCAAAATTGTACAATATACTTTCACTATATATATATATATATATATATATATATATGGTGAGGTTATTGTACAAAACAGGTTTTATGTGAGAAAGGTAAGAAGTGTTTTAGACCATTAAATCTAGATTTTAATAGTTAAGATCAACAATGGCAAATTTGTAAATTATGCTATATAAATTCTGGAAATAAAGAAATGCATAAGGAGATAATGGTAATTGGTTGTGTTTAAAAAAAAAGAAACAACCACTCTCTCTCATTAATCAAATAGTAACATTAATGTTCTCTCTCCAATCTCTTCTATGAAGTCAATTAATAACGACATTCATGCTATATCTTCTATCTCTTCCATAGAATTTGAAAACCAAAATGCATGAATCATCAAATAAATGGGGTTTAACATCGAGATTCTCTATATGATTGTAATAAATGTAAAACACCTAGTATAACAAGACACTGATAGTGATGTATGCAACATACATAAGGATAAAACACCATGAATTGAATATAAAACACCAGAACAAAATCAAATAGTTTCTATGAGTTTATGGATAAAACACTATACTGAGAACCTCTTCTGGGAATACATGTTGCAAAACACCATGAATTGAACAAATTCATTATTAAAACACCACAGGTTGTAAAACACCATATAAAGAACATCTTCTGGAAACACAGGTTATAAAACACCATAATAAGAACATCTTCTAGAAACAAAGGTTGTAAGACACCATTAATTTAACCAAGTCTCTATTAAAACGTCACAGGTTGTAAAATACCATACTAACAATAATTAGGAACTCCGAATGTGAATATAATTGTTTTCAATCTGAATCAGTTATTATATCACACATAATTAAAAAAATCGATTTCTTAAAATATATCAAAAACGATTATAGAAAGATTTTTCTCATTAAATTGAATTTCAAACAAAAATACCTTAGTACCCCTAATCTTTAATTTTAATCATTGCCACGTGTCACGTCCTGGTAACTTCTCATCCTTCTCACACAATTCATCATTTTTACAGGATCCTAAACATATATACATACATATATATATATATATATATACATACATATATATATATATATATAGGGTAGGGTTATTGTAAAAAGAGTGTGTTTTGTGAGAAATGTAAGAAGGAATCTACACTATTTGATCTATAATCTAATGGTTGAGATTATAATGGCAAAAGTGTAAATAGTGTTTACTATTAAATTAATTAATTTTATAGATTAAGGGTATAAAGGTAAATTTAACATTTTAAAATTTAGAAACTCACATTAAATGCACATGCAAGTTTCACCCTTCTTTTTTAAAAGTCAATAACTTTTTATACATAACTCTTTTTTTTTAAATTACACCATAATAACGAGTGCTTTTTTATCTTTAATATGAGTACCATATTGTTATACTTATGTAGAGAAAAAAATACGTCTCGATTGGATGTTTTAGTCCATGGTGTTTTTTCTATGTTCATACAATGGTGTTTTAATTGTATTGTGATTCAAGGTGTTGTATTTTACAGTAAAACACCATGAACATAAATAAGACACCATAGCATTGCAAATAATGAAATATGATTCAAGTATGGTGTTTTAACATCTAGAGTATGTAGCATTGTATTGTGATTACAGTCATGATGTTTTAACATCTGGAATAGCAATAGAATCATTCTAAATGTTAAAACACCATGACTGTATTATGATTCAATTCATGGTGATTTAGGAATTTGTATGGTGTTTTATACCTGCAAAAATAACAAAAATCATTACACATGTTAGAACACCACGACTGTATTACGATTAAAGTTGTGGTGTTGTTTGGAATTCGTATGGTGTTTTATACGAACTGATAATGAATTCCTAAAATAACTGATGAATGAAATAATTGATGAATAAAATAACTGATGAATTCGGTTACAAGATTATATCTTTAATTAGGATTATGAGTTAAGTTACCATCTTACCCTTAAACTAATAAAATAGATAGAGACATGTGTCATCACTAGAGTCTTTCTTATCCTTTTCACACTTTTAGTCTTTTTTACAGGATACTCAACATATATATATATTCATTGGAGAACACCAAAAAAGTGTGGAACCGAGGAACCATGGTTATTTTTGTCCAAATATATTCTAAATTCCAAAGTAGTTCACATCGTCGCTGAAGTATTACCGCTCACCGGAAACATTATTCAACTCCGACACAGAACGCTTTGCTCTGACCCCTCTGCCACCGGCAATAGTCAGCATCTTCCTCAAGTCCTATGTCGATTGATACTATCTTCATTGTCAGCTAGGGCTGTAAACGAACCAAACGTTCGGCGAACAGTTTGTAAACCGTTTGGAGAGAAGTTTGTTTGTGTTCGTTCGTTTATTAAACAAACGAACACGAACAAGAAATTTCGTTCGTCTAGTTAAATGAACAAACATGAATAGAGGTCGTGTTCGTTCGTTTATGTTCGTGAATGTTCAGTTGCGTGTTCGTTGTGAACATTAAGTGGCGTGTCCGTTTGTGTTCGATAGTTCATTAGTGTTTTTAGTTTTTATATTTATTTAAATATCTCAAAATTCCGACAAATTAAGTATTTACTAAGTGTTAGTGTATTATATATTTTGTTCATGAACGAGTGTTTGTGTTCGTGTGTTTCCATTTGTGTTCATGAACATTAATTCTTGCTCATTTGTGCTCGTCAACGTTCGTTTCTGTCCGTTGTCTAAAATTAACAAACGAACACGAACAAGTTCATTTCCTTAACAAACAAACACGAACATAATTCTCGTTCGATAAGTATTCGTGAACAATTCGCGAACACATATATTTCTTAACAAACGAACACTGGTTTGCAACCCTATTGTCAGGTCTCATCTGCAATCCTCTTATTGTGTTCATCCAGTCATACGAAGGCATGATATCTGCTACCATTGTCATTATCTCAATACACTTTCTAATCGTCTATGTGTGTCCCCCGTATAACACATAATTTGCAACGAGAGAAACGCCAATTACCATCCTAATTTCACACCGGTAACTAGACTACTTTTCTCACCTTAAATTGTTTCTCTTTTGCATAATATAGCAAGTAGGATATTTGTACAACTAAGGATGCATTAGAAATTCAAAATTCAAGAACAAACATACATCTACGTATACTGTTTGTAAGTTTTTGTTGTTGGTAAGAATTTCAAAATTCAGGAACTGTTGATTTGTTATAAGTTGTTGTTTTGTGGTAGGATGAAGCATCACTCCGATCAGGCTTCGTCACTTCAATCATGCTTAAAGTGGTTGATTATCCCACATGAATTTGTTTATTTTAGAATCTAAGCCTTCTGCAATTTCGTGAATTGTATCATTTATCACTTATTGAATTTTGTTATTTAAGGTATTAACCAGTTACTAGATCAATTATTCATTTTGTTGTTTGTATAACCCTACATCTTGTGCAGTCATTTAATATTGGGTTTCATTACTAGTTAGTGTTTGCGGAATCAAAAGGTAGAATAGTGCTCTAAGTAGTTAATGCAGTAAAATATCGGATATTGGTAAAGCACCGATATTTGAGATATCGGTTATCGTGGTGGGATATCAGTAATTATAATATCGTGCTAAATTTATATATATATAGTAATTTAACACTCACAATTCAGTAACTTGCAAAACACTAACAATTGTAGCAAGCAGGAACTAACTAAGACTTAAAAGACTAACATTTAATGCTTACAACTAACAATTAAGACTTAAAACACTAATAGCAACCACAAGAAGAAAGACGAATGGTAACTAAGAAGAAAGGTACTATATCGAGAAAATCGGTGATAAATCAGTAAAAAATCGGTCAATGTCGCCGATATTATTGGTAACGGTATTTTGCACTGATATCTCGGTAGGAGACCGAGAAAAATGTGGGGCTTCTGTTCGTCCGATCAAATAGAAGCTTTGAAACATGTCTGCTCTTACGAATTTCCTCCGGGGTATGGACCACTTGTTCTACCAAGCAGAATACTAAATAGACCAAGATAACTCGTTAGTAATATCATTAGAGGGGTATGGTCCCAAAAACTCTTCGCAAGGAACCATACCATCAATGACTACTACGAGAATAACCTTGCGCGCAACACGCAACGTGCGCCATTCTTGAAACCAGCAGGTTGCACAACGAACCTTGGCGCATGCTATGCAATGACAAGTTAAACCTGGAAGCGTAGGACCTTGACCCTGCAACTTTGATACTAGCAGGTTGCACAACGAACCTTGCAATATTGCGCAAAACAAGTTAACCCTGGAAGCGCAAGACCTTGACCCTGCGCGGATCAAACAACCCTCTAGCCGCGAAGTCCTAAAACCTTGCAAAAGGCCAAGACCAACATGAGAGCAACTCATAGTCTTGAGAAAAGGACTTAATCCCTACAACTCCAGCGCTGGCCAGGAAGCACTGATAAAGCCACGCGGAAGGGAGAAGTGCAAAGAGGCGTTGACCAAATACAAGGGTACAAAGTGGCAGAGCTGTGACCCAATAGCCACTCGACAGGTTGTGTCAGACTGCGTCACATGAACAGTAATGCAGAAGACAGACTGTATGCAAGGACGTACATGTGGCACCAACCAAACTCGCGCTAGGGACTGTCACACGATCTCCACTATCGGCTGATACAGGCCAGACACTAAGGACAGCTGCCATGATACGTGGCACCATTCACCATGCGCCAAGTGCACCTCCTGCCAAAGATCATTAATGGTTGATGCAGAAGAGACAGAACGGATATCCCTGGTCATCGGGCTTGGGCCTAAGGCCCATCAGCCCATCTCCTACACACGTATCTTTGGCTATAAAATAAGGACACACCACAAGGTAAAACACATGTTTTCTAGCTCACTCACTAATTCCTTTCTAATTGTTTACTACTTTGCAATCCCAAATACTTATTCTCACGCCGGAGTGTGGTCACGGAGAAAACCCTCCCCCTTTCTCTCATTACGAGGCTAATGGCGTTGTTAGTTTTGTAGATAGCTTGAAGTAAGATCACCCAGAAGAACAAACGAGAGATAACCTTTCAAGAAGATACATTGAGCTGTTACAAAGATATGCCCGGATATTCTCCTTGTTAAACAAGTGTTTCTTCACTGGCGCCATCCGCTTTTTACTCACTCTTACATCCTTTACTCGTTCGTTTTTTTCTCAAATTTCATTTTCAAAAGGCTGACTTTCCATCAAACACACCACAAGGTCCTTGGGCTGAGGGCAAGAACCCAGTTCATGCCCCTCGACTCGACGGCCAAGTGGAAGAAGTTTCTTCCGAAACGCTGGTGTTCACCACGACTTAGGTCGTGTGAACATCTCGGTGACTCCGAAGTTCAAATGGAAACTCCCTGTGTACCAATCACATCTATTTTACCTATGGGTGAAACTCCGATGTCTTGGTACATCAAATCACAAACGACTCTGAATGTCGTCTATGCACAACTCTGTGCGCAAACAAATGCATCCGCTGCGCCGGCGCAACCACCCACTACTCATGTGCATGCCTCGCCTGCACTACAAGTACTCAGTTATGACTCGCCGGCTGGAGCGAGCGTTCCATCACACCTCCGTACCAGGGAAACGGAGTATTCTCAATCGCTGCTAAACATGAGTCTCACACTCATAGGCGAGCGTCCATCCACTCACGGCTGGGCCCACGTCCTCTAGAGGGGCGGGACACTCAACGTGAGGATATTCGAACATATGGTGAGGGTGATAGCGCCAGTGTGTTTCACCGGCTACCCAAAGATCATGCTGCTTACAAGTCTGCACCAGGGCTGTATACATTCGGAGACGGAGTACAATTATAACCTGATCTAAGGGCCGGCTGAAGCAGCCGAACACTCAAGTTATAAAGGAAATCGCGCTCGCACCACTGGAGCGCGCGAAACTACCCTCCAACATGGGTAAGTTTAATGGGTTGACAGACCCAGACGACCACATGCGCCAATTCACAGGCGCAGGTTAATCGGAGGCTAGACGCTACCCATGTGGTGTCACTTGTTTGTTTAAACTCTTACAGGCACTGCGTTCCTATGGTTTAACAACTTACCCACGAGTAAGCTCACGTGATGGAACGACCTCAAAGACAAGTTTCTGACACATTTCAGCCAACAACAGCGGTACGTCAGAGATTTCTCTGACGTCATGAACATTGGGGGCAGGATGATGAAAGTCTCGAAGATTTCATTGTCACACCCTGACCCGCAGCGGAAATAAAAGTCGGGCATAATTGGGTTATCACCAAAGCTCATGACATTTACTAATAAGTTTCATATTTAATAATTCGTAATTAAAACTTCAATATTCAAACACAATGAGTCATACAAGCACAAATAAAACCAAAACATTGTTCAGAACATAACGGTTTTGTTTAATCTTCTAAGACATTCCTATGTGTTTCTTTCTTCAGCTTGTTCACCTGTATCATGCGTAAAACAAAAGTTTTGGATCAACAAAAGTTGGCGAGTGAATTTAGTAAAACATTTAAACATTTGTATTATATTTATTGTTTGAATAAAACTTGTGCATTAATCTTAAGTTAGCATATGTATATATAACCAATCACAAACCACATAATATCCACAATGAAACATGTCATGATGAAATGATGAACTTGAAATCAAGGCTCAATCATACGGAGCCGATCTAATGAGGCGCCTGATGCTCAACTCTTATACCATGAGGAACTGATGGGCCTTAAATGAATGATTGCACTGAAATGTTAAAATGTAACCACATAAAAACCACACAAACAAATATACCCAATGATATTAGCACAAGTGTATAATTAAATAAAAACAAGTACGACACATGATACACCCCAAAATACGATTTAAAAGGGGAATTGGTAGAGATTCACTCATCGTGGGTGCATTCCTGAATTGATGAAAGGTGCACACGACTTGAGGGTTGATTCGACAAGGAAATCTAACCTAAATAGCCAATAATGCGAAGGCTCGATAAATATAGATATAAAAAAAATAAATAAAAAAATTTCAATTTATTGCTTGTTTACTAGTATTTAGGAATTTTTATGATTTATTTAATTGAAACTAAAATACTTTGTTTTTAATTGTTTTAAAGCTATTAAGATATTAATGAAAAGAATAATTAATTAAAAACTATTATAATATATATATATATATATATATATATATATATATATATATAAATTAAAACCTTGTCGGATCTAACAAGGTAGATCAGACCGGACCTGTTTGTGATATTGGATGCGTATGACGAGATTCGAACTTGAGACCTCGCGGTTGCGTGCACGCAACTCTTCCAACTGAGCTACGTGTCTAACCCATTAGATTCCTTATTTTTATTACACTTATATACTATCTACATAAATTCAGAATTTTCATAATTAAAAAGATTTTTTTAAACCAATCGAACCGGTACGTTGCCACTACTCGAACCCGCGCCTATACCATGCTTTGCACCCAGCCCTACCAACTGGGCAGGGTGTCTAACCCGTTTATGACAAGATTTTTATTATATTTACACTCCATACGTCACTTATATACTATCTACATAAATTCAGAATTTTCATAATTAAAAAGATTTTTTTTAAACCAATCGAACCGGTACGCTGCCACTACTCGAACCCGCGCCTATACCATGCTTTGCACCCAGCCCTACCAACTGGGCTGGGTATCTAACTCGTTTAAGACAAGATTTTTATTATATTTACACTCCATACATTCATCTTCTTCATTTGCCCAAAACCAGAATTTGTTTGAACGTAATTCTATACTTGATGGTATATATATACATGTTTAACTATTACTGACATAAATCCAATAATCGAAGTTAGATGAGAGCAAATAATTTTACTGACTGTTGTGGTTACGAGTCTCCGGTGAGAGATTCCGGTGGAGGTTCCGGTGGGAGGTTCCGGTGGTGTCAGGAAGATCGAGCAGAGAGTTTTGAGGGTCGTTTTGAGTGAATACGCGAATTGGATTCATCTGACAGCAAGTATTTATAGGCTTCCAAAATATCAACTTACTTTGAAATTAAAAAACAGAAATCAAAACAATAATTCTGCATAATGGTTTGTGATTTGAATGTTTTTTATTGCGATTTCGGTTAATGGTTGACAGTCATGTCCAATTATTGAAGAATTGAAACGGATAACAGGGTTTTATGATTGGATCAGGGCGGTTACCTTCTTGAATCTCGCAGATGACTCGCATGACACAATTATATATATTTTTTGATTCTAATATTTCACAAGAAGTGTGGGTAGTCTGGTGGTGTTTCAGTGTGTGCTACATTGGGGTGAACCCGGGTTCGATCCCGGTTCGACCCTTTTATTTATATATATATTTTTATATCACCTCTAGTTACTTTTAATAATTTCTAATTTAAAAATTCTAACATTAATTAGGATAATTAATACTAATAAATGACGAATCGAATACCTGATTAATACACGGTGCGGGTCTTCGGAACCCGATTTGTGCAAATGTTACAATATCACCTACTTTTAGAAATTTCGTCCCGAAATTTTATGTAATAGCCGTAACAGGGAAAAGATGCTGGTATTTTTCACGCATTGAGTCTTCGCGTTCTCAAGTAAGCTCAGGCCCTCACTTTGACTCCCAACGCACCCTGACTATTGGGATACTACTTCGCCTCAAGCGTTTTTCACCAAAGTCCATGATTTCAACAGGTCTTTCATCGAAGTGCATTGATTCATCAATTTGAATATCTTCTAAAGGAATGTGGAGATTTTCGTCAGCGAGACACTTTTTCAGATTTGATACGTGAAATGTAGGATGAATTCTGCTGAGTTCTTCTGGTAAGTCAAGCTTATAAGCCGCATGACCTACCCTTTCGAGTATCTTGAATGGTCCCACGTAACGTGGTGCTAGCTTACCCTTTTGACCAAAGCGAACTACTCCTTTCCACGGTGATACTTTCAAAAGTACTCGATCACCAGCACAAAACTCCAAAGTTTTCGCCGTTTATCACCGTAACTCTTTTGACGACTTTGAGCTGCTAGAAGATTTTTGCGAATCAGAAGAATTTTGTCAGTCGTTTCTTGAATTAGCTCGGGTCCAGTAATTTGTGTTTCACCGATTTTGTGCCAACATATAGGAGATCAGCATTTACGACCATATAAGGCTTCAAAAGGAGCCATACCGATGCTTGAATGGTAACTATTATTGTACGAAAACTCCACTAACGCTAGATGAGTGTCCCAATTACCTTTGAAGTCTATGACACATGCTCGCAACATGTCTTCAAGGGTTTGTATGGTGCGCTCAGATTGACCATCAGTTTGAGGATGAAAAACAGTACTAAGATCTAGACGTGTACCCATAGCAGATTGTACAGCTTGCCATGTTCGTGAAGTAAAATGGCCATCTCGATCAGATATGATACTTAAGGGTACACCATGACGGCTTACAATTTCACTGATATAGGTACGAGCTAACTTCTCATTTTTTAAGTCCTCGCAGATAGGGATGAAATGAGCTGACTTAGTGAGACAATCAATGATAACCCAAATGGTGTCATATCCACTGGAGGTGCGAGGTAACCCGGTAATGAAATCCATAGTTATATTTTCCCACTTCCACACAGGTATTTCAGGTTGGACAAGAAGTCCTGAAGGTCTTTGATGTTCAGCTTTCACCTTGGAACATGTAAGACACTTGGAGATAAATATAGCGATATCCTTCTTCATGTCAGGCCACCAGTAGGAGTATCGTAGTTCTTGATACATTTTATCGGCCCCTGGATGTATAGAGTATCGAGTTTTGTGTGCCTCATTCATGAGAAAAGCACGAATATCATCACGATCAGGTACCCAAATGCGATCTAAGTAATAGAGAATGCCATCCGATTTGGATTCTAGCTTGGTTTCAGCTCCACAAGACAGTTCATCTCGTACATCATTTTCCGTGACGGAAATATGTTGAGCTGTTCTAATCCAGTTTTGAAGATCGGTCACAATTTGAGAACACAAAAGATGGATTGAGTTTGCATACTCCTTTCGACTGAGGGCGTCAGCCACAAAATTAGCCTTGCCAGGATGATATCGAATTTCACAATCATAGTCATTTAGAAGTTCGACCCATCGACGTTGCCTCATCTTCAATTCCTTTTGATTAAAGATATGCTGAAGACTCTTGTGGTCAGTGTAGATTTCACACTTAATACCGTAGAGGTAATGTCTCCATATCTTAAGGGAGAACACGACTGCTCCGAGTTCTAGGTCGTGAGTGGTGTAGTTCTTCTCATGCACTTTGAGTTGCCATGAGGCGTAGGCTATTACCTTTCCTCTTTGCATTAGAACGCAACCTAACCCTTGCCCTGACGCGTCGCAATAAACCACAAAGTCTTTGCAACCATCAGGAAGTGTAAGTATAGGTGCATCACAAAGTTTTTGCTTCAAAGTTTGGAAAGCCTCCTCTTGTTTGGGTCCCCAAATAAAGGTTTTTCCCTTATGAGTTAAGGCTGTGAGCGGAACGGCGATACGAGAAAAAATTGGGATAAAACGATGATAATAGCCAGCTAGACCTAAAAACGATCTAACTTCGGTAGCAGTACGAGGCGCTTGCCATTCTTGCACTGCTTTGATCTTTGTAGGGTCCTCATTTATCCCTTTATCGTTAACGACATGGCCAAGAAATTGCACTTCTTTCAACCAGAATTCGCATTTTGAGAACTTAGCATAAAGCTTTTCGGTTCTCAAGAGTGTTAAAATAAGCCGAAGATGACACTCATGATTAGATTTGGTTTCGAATAAATAAGAATGTCATCAATGAAAACTATGACAAAACGATCGAGATAAGGTTTGCATACCCTATTCATCAAATCCATGAAGACAGCAGGGGCATTGGTCAACCCAAATGGCATAACCATAAATTCATAGTGACCATAACGAGTTCGAAAAGCAGTCTTAGGAATATCTTCTTCACGAACTCTAAGTTGGTGATAACCGGAAAGAAGGTCGATCTTTGAAAAACAGGTGGCACCTTGAAGTTGATCTAAAAGATCATCAATACGAGGTAATGGATAACGGTTTTTGATGGTCAGCTTGTTAAGTTCCCCATAGTCGATGCACATACGAAAAGTTCCATCTTTCTTCTTCACAAAAAGGATAGGTGCACCCCAAGGAGACGAACTAGGACGTATAAATCCCTTGTCAGTCAACTCTTGCAGTTGACTAGCTAACTCTTGCATCTCAAATGGGGCTAACCTGTAAGGAGATTTTGTGATTGGTGTAGCATCAGGTACAAGATTGATTCGTAACTCGACTTCTCGCACAGGAGGAAGTCCTGAAATGTCATCGGGAAAGACTTGAGGAAATTATTTAACGATGGGGATATCTTCGAGCTTCCTTTCTTTACCTTCCTTCTTGACAATATGAGCTAGAAACGCGATGTAGTCTTTGCGAAGATTTCTACAAGCTTGGAGGCATGACATCAATTTAAGCCCTTTAGAAAGAGTTTCTCCAAAGATACGCAAAGTTGACCTTCAGCGAGAGGGATTCGAATAAATTTTTCATAGCAAACCACTTCAGCATGATGCTGACTAAGCCAGTCCATACCGATGATAATATCGAAACTACACAACTTCATCGGGATAAGATCAATTGAAAAGTCATGGTCATTAAGAGTCAGAGTACAACCACGAATAATCGAGTCTAACGCAATCGGTTCACCATCAGCAACTTCCACCGTGAATGGTTCAGCGAGACTAATGTATGATAATTCAAGAATAGATTCGAATTCTATAGACACAAAACTCTTATTCGCACCAGTATCAAATTGTATGGATGCATAAATACTGTTAACAAGGAACGTACCATTGACCACATTGTTATCAGCCCTATCTTGGTTGGCGTTGATGTTGAAAGCACTTCCTCTAGCGAGTGGATTAGCTTGATTGGCTTGATTCACCGGGTTGGCTTGAGCTTGAGCATTAATGATGTTCACCAGGCGTGGACATGTGTTGCGAAAAGGGTGGGATCGCCACAGTTGAAGCATGCTCTGACAGGTTGCATCATTGGGTAGTTGGGTTGGTAGTAAGGTTGAGCCATGGGTTGAGCAGGTGGTAAAAGTAAGGGTTGTTGATTTTGGGCTTGGCCCACCACTTGATTATTGGGGGCTTGTGGTGGGTTGCGGTTTAGTTTTTGGAGGATACGGCAGGTTTGAATCATGTGACCTGCACGTCCACAACTTGTGCAGTATTGACAGAGGTTCTCTGGGGGGTGATGGTATTGACATCTATTGCACTTTGGGTGTGGACCAGTGTATGGCTTCTTGAACGAAACGGCTTGAGGGCGACTTGTATGACTGGAGCAGCAGTGATAGGAGGATTGGTTTGGGTAACGGCGAAAAATTTTCCCATTACGCTTCCTTTTCCCTGCAAATTTGGAAGACGATCCTGCTGGAGTTGGGTTCAGAATTTCAGCAGATGCCTTGTCTTTCTTCTTCTCATCCTTAAAATCGCCATTTCGAATGCGATTCTCCGTCAGTTTAGTAGCCAGTTCCATGGCAGCTTCGAGTGTTGCAGGTGAAGTACTTAACACTGAATCTTGAATTTTCGAGGGAAGACCTCGAATGTAATGCTCGATTAGACGATAGAGAGGAGTGAACAGATTAGGGACCATCTGATTCAACTCGAGAAACCTCTTGTTGTAAGTGGTGTGGTCTCCCCCTTTTGCTTTAATGAGTAAAACTCATCTTCCAACTTCTTGATCTCGCTTCTTGGGCAGAAGCGTCTGGTCATGATTTCCCTTAACTCATCCCAAGTCAAGGCCATAGCAGCTTCCGCTCCTCGCTTACCTTTTTCTGTGTTCCACCAGGTAAGTACTACCCCAAACAAACGACCAATTGCATAACGCACCTTGCGATCATCGGGACAATCACAATTGAGAAAAGTGCTTTCCATATCCTCAAACCAACGGAGGAGAGTAGTGACACCTTCAGTCCCTTCATATTTTGGGGGATCACAGGATTTGAAATGCTTGTAAGTACATTTGTTGGTGTGGGGAGGAGGATTAGCGATATTTTTCCCTTCTGGGTTGTTGGGGTTAGTAGGATTGGCAGCTAGTGCTTGTTGAACTTGCACAATAATATTAGGAAGTACGGCAGCCATCTGTTGAGCGATGTGAGTGGCTATACGCTCGCTAGACCTTCCTGACCTTCTACCACCTCGAGAGTGTCTAGCAGACATCTACAAGAAATACGAAGCGAGATTATGAATTGTACGTTCTTAGGCGTCATGTGTCGTAAAAAGTGAGAACAACAAAAAATATTGATCAAAAAAATGCAACTACATCCATAGTATGTCTTGGGCTTGCTTTAGATTGGGCCTCCAAATGTCTCCCGTACTTCAGCCTTGGTAGTCGCATGGGCCCCCATGACTACTGGGCTTGGTTGGGTTCACATTGGTGTTGGCCTGCTAATACTAGCATCACCCGAATGAAAATCATAGACATAATTGTAATGTATAAGGTCAGAATGTGTCCAGGTATAGACACGATGACAACTCAAAGTGGGATTAGTTCATATGACGTTTGGTGTGACATGCTTTGGCCTAATAGGTCCTTCGTACACTCATCGTTAGTCCCTAGGTAGGCAAACTGATCCATTATTTGGATTTATACGAATGCAAAGCCTAGACAGGACATTTCGACTACCGGTACTCGTACCCTTCCAGTTAATACATGCCCGTCGTAGAACTCACTTTGATACGATTGAAAAGAAAATCACGAAAACATTGCAAAATATTTGAGAAAAAAATCATGAAAGTCGTGATGTGTGTGCTTGCTATGCAGGATGAGTTAACAACATATAAACTATAATGCCACCACATATTAGCATGAATTTGTGAGAGTGCTTGCATGTATTGGTGTGCGAACGATAAACATGAAACATATAAACATCATGAGTTTTGCATATAACACATAAACAAAATTAAAATCTAATCAACTATAGTATAGGCTCTATGGGTCTAATAACCTATCCTATGTCCTATAGTCACAAGCTCTTATACCAATCTGTCACACCCCGACCTGCAGCGGAAATAAAAGTCGGGCATAATTGGGTTATCACCAAAGCTCATGATATTTACTAATAAGTTTCATATTTAATAACTCGTAATTAAAACTTCAAATATTCAAACACAATGAGTCATACAAGCACAAATAAAACCAAAACATTGTTCAGAACATAACAGTTTTGTTTAATCTTCTAAGGTCGTTCCTATGTGTTTCTTTCTTCAGCTTGTTCACCTGTATCATGCGTAAAACAAAAGTTTTCGATCAACAAAAGTTGGCGAGTGAATCTTAGTAAAACATTAAACTGTTGTGTTATATTTATTGTTTGAATAAAACTTGTGCATGAATCATAAGTGAGCATATGTATATATAACCAATCACAAACCACATAATATCCACAATGAAACATGTCATGATGAAATGATGAACTTGAGATCAAGTCTCAATCAAACAGAGCCGATCTAATGAGGCGCCTGATGCTCAACTCGTATCCCACGAGGAACTGATGGGTCTTAAATGAATGATTGCACTGAAATGTTAAAATGTAACCACATAAAAACCACCCAAACAAATATACTCAATGATCACGTAATGATATTAGCACAAGTGTATGATCAAATAAAAACAAGTATGACACATGATACACCCCAAAATACGATTTAAAGCGGAATTGGTAGAGATTCACTCACCGTGGGTGCGTTCCTGAATTGATGAAAGGTGCGCACGAATTGAGGGTTGATTCGACAAGGAAATTTAACCTAAATAGCCAATAATGCGAAGGCTCGATAAATAAAGATATAAAAAAATAAATAAAAATATTTCGATTTATTACTTGTTTACAAGTATTTAGGAATTTTTATGATTTATTTAATTGTAACTAAAATACTTTGTTTTTAATTGTTTTAAAGCTATTAAGATATTAATGAAAAGAATAATTAATTAACAATTATTATAATATATGTATAAAAAAATTAAAACCTTGTCAGATCTGACAAGGGGATCGGACCGGACCTGTTTGTGATATTGGATGCATATGACGGGATTCGAACTCGAGGCCTCGATGTTGCGTGCACGCAGCTCTTCCAACTGAGATACGTGTCTAACCCATTAGATTCCTTATTTTTATTATACTTATATACTATCTACATAAATTCAGAATTTTCATAATTAAAAAGATTTTTTTAAACCAATTGAACCGGTACACTGCCACTACTCGAACCTGCGCCTTTACCATGCTTTGCACCCAGCCCTACCAACTGGGCTGGGTATCTAACTCGTTTAAGACAAGATTTTTATTATATTTACACTCCATACATTCATCTTCTTCATTTGCCCAAAACCAGAATTTGTTTGAACGTAATTCTATACTTGATGGTATATATATACATGTTTAACTATTACTGACATAAATCCAATAATCGAAGTTAGATAAGAGCAAATAAGTTTACCGACTGTTGTGGGTACGAGTCTCCGGCGAGAGATTCCGGTGGGAGGTTCCGGTGGTGTCAGGAAGATCGAGCAGAGAGTTTTGAGGGTCGTTTTGAGTGAATACGCGAATTGGATTCATCTAACAGCAAGTATTTATAGGCTTCCAAAATCTCAACTTACTTTGAAATTAAAAAACAAAAATCAAAACAATAATTCTGCATAACGGTTTGTGATTTGAATGTTTTTTATTGCGATTTCGGTTAATGGTTGACAGTCATGTCCAATTAATGAAGAATTGAAACGGATAACAAGGTTTTATGATTGGATCAGGGCGGTTACCTTCTTGAATCTCGCAGATGACTTGCATGACACAATTATATATATTTTTTGATTCTAATATTTCACAAGAAGTGTGGGTAGTCTTGTGGTGTTTCAGTGTGTGCTCCATTGGGGTGAACCCGGGTTCGATCCCGGTTCGACCCTTTTATTTATATATATATTTTTATATCACCTCTAGTTACTTTTAATAATTTCTGATTTAAAAATTCTAACAATAACTAGGATAATTAATACTAATAAATGACGAATCAAATACTTGATTAATACACGGTGCGGGTCTTCGGAACCCGATTTGTGCAATTGTTACATTCATCACCCGATACAATAAAGAGATGTTGGAGATTGGAGACGTGCACGAAGACTTGATTCGCGCACAATTCAAATACGTTGTCTACTGCGACAAGATGATCAAAGTCTTGTCGGGAACTACTGGCCTCCCAAAAACCTGGGAGAAACTAATGGCGGCAGCAAAGGATTACGCGTAGACGGAGCGCAACCTAAACTCCAGCAGACCTCCCCTACCCCAATACCGTCCGCAAGACTTGAGTAGGAGTTTGCGAAGAAGAATAAGAAGAGTTGGAGGGAATCCAACCAAAACCCTTCCTACTCACCAGTCGACGCTCGCGCGACGATTAATAAGATTGCTACCCAAAGAGCAATCAAGCAAGATAGTTGTGATCGTCAGTGGACGCCACTGACGAAGAGTCCAACGGAGGTGCTCAGCACAGAAGATCACCAATTCAAACAGTCACCGCCGATGCGCAACAAAAAAGGTCAAGACCCTAACCTTTTTTGCGATTATCACAAGGATTCAAGGTATACAGCTGACATCTGCATTACGCACAGAGATCAAGAAGGCGCTGAAAAGTGGGAAGCTCGCCCACTAACTTCAAAACGTGCGCAAGGAGGTGCGCCAGATTACTCGAGGCGAAGAAGGCCCAAGTAACAACAAGATGAAGGCATTTATTCATATGATCCAAGGTGGTCCGTCACGCAAGCGCGACCATCAAAAGAGTTGTACGCCTCACTGACGCGAACAACAGGTCATCTTCCCCGAGGGCCCACAAGAGGAACATCCGGTCGTGATAACTGGCATCTTTGGCCATTGTCGCACCGACTACATGTTCATAGACTCGGGAAGCTCTATGGACATCATATATGAATAATGCTTCCAACAATTGGACGCAGAAGACAAGGCGCCCTTGGAGCCGGTCGACTTCCCACTAACTGGTTTCTGCAACGAAGTCGTCTTTCCACTGGTTCAGGTCTCATCCGCGGTAACTTTTTTCGATGGGCGGCACTCGCGCACGGTCTCAGTCAACATCACGGTCATGCCTGCTACATCGCGCCATGATGTGTTGCTCGGCCGGCGCGCCCAAAGAGAGTTCAGCATGATCACTTCCACTCCTCATGCTGCCTGTGGTTTTCCAATAGAAACCGGGGTGGCCATCATGTACGCGAGGAAGGAGATCATGTCCATCGAAGAGGAACCACCAATGAAGCTACCGAAGTCATCATCCAATGGCGAGCCAGAGAAATGGGTACTAAACAACAAGTACCTGGAACAAACAGTGTTGTTAGGACCCACCATGACCCCTGTAGTCAAGGCGCGGTTAAAACAACTTTTGTTCCGTAATGTAGATATTTTCGCTTGGTCCCCAGCAGATATGACAGGGGTACCGAGGGAAATTGCTGAGCACGCGTTGCACACATTTCCTTCAGTTCAGCCTATCGTTCAGAAAAAGCGTAGTTTTGGTCCTGAAAAAACTCACGCACTGAACGAGCAAGTTTCAGAGCTCCTCCAAGCCGGCATCATCAGAGAAGTATGCTATCAGACATGGGTAGCCAATCCAGTCATGGTCCAGAATCACGATGGCAGTTGGCGCATGTGCGTCGATGTCAAAGATTTGAACAAAGCGTGTCCCAAAGACTGCTATTATTTACCCGAAATCGACAAAAAAGTGGACTCCCTCACTTCATTCAGGTGGAAATGCTTTCTTAACTGCTACAAAGGCTACCACCAGATACAAATGAAGAAGGAAGACGAAGACAAAACCACAGTCCGCACTGACAAGGGATTCTTTTGCTACAAGAAGATGCCCTTCGGATTGTGCAACACATGGGCCACCTACCAGCGTTTGATGGACCATGTCTTCGGGGACGACATTGGCGAAACCGTAGAAGTGTACATTGATGACCTAGTCATCATGAGCTCGGATGAGGAGAAGATGCTGACAAACGTTCAGAAAACGTTTGCATCCCTTGCGCAAGGCAAATCTGAAGCAGAAAAACCCCAGTAAGTGCTCATTTGGAATGGAAGAAGGCAATTTTTGGAATTCATCGTCACGCGTGATGGTTTCAAAGTCAATCCCGAGAAAGTGGAAGCGATTCAGCGTATGCCTTTGTAACACTCTAACCGATTTTCATAATATTTTAATCAAATGCGGATAATTAGGTCCCAATTTTTTTAATTAACGTACGAGTCCGGGTTAACGAATAACCCAGACAAAATCAGTTACCGTCGAAAACAATAAGGTTTTAGTACATAAACCTTTGTCATGCGTGATCACGCTTAAACTTTCCCGAATAATGCTCTACAGAGATAGCGGTTTAAGAGTGTTCGGTTCTTGGCATGTTTGATCGCCTGTCCGTCTAGTTCCCACCTTAGTGAAAGCCTGTCATAAACACTAAAAACGATTAGTATTTAAGTTCTACGGTCAAATGATTAATAATCGAAACATCTGAACGAAAACATTAACCACAAAATATCCCCTTTTTATTTTTTTAGCCCCCTTACCCGGCCAGGTCAGGTTTTAACCCGGCCGTGTATACTGAAACATGTCTTTTTCTCAGCACCTTTATCCGGTCGGGTCAGGTTTCCACCCGACCGTGTCCCCAACAACTTTGACTCGTTACAAAATTATCAAAAATTTTGAGGTCAACCACTATTTTATGACAAAACGTTGGGATAAACCGCATCGAACTATTTCATAAAAAAATCTTTAAAAAAGACCCAAGATCATTTATGTTGTTAACCAACTTCTGACCAAAAATCATGCAAAGGTAAAATCGTTAAGATCTTGAAACAATTTTTTTAAGTAGCGGACTTGCTTGCTTGTAACACCTCGTGAAATCGTGTCCAATAATATAGTGACACGTGTCATATATTTTTTATATATAAGTCTATTAAGGACTAATAAGGACTAAAGGTGTTAACATGCTCAAACTAAGCCTCTGAGTGGCCCTCTGGTGCAACATGCATAAACTGAGCCTCTGAGTGACCATTAGTGTCAACATGCTTAAACCGAGCCTCTGAGTGACCATTAGTGTCAACATGCTTAAACCAAGCCTCTGAGTGACCATTAGTGTCAACATGCTTAAACTTAGCCTCTGAGAGACCATCAGAGTCAACATACTTATACTGAGCCTCTGATTGATCCTTTACGAAATTCTAACTCTCATATGAGCCACTAGTTGGACGAGAGGGATTAATTATGTAAATATGTAAAAGTTGGTCAATGGAGGGGTTAAAACTGTCAACGTGTTAATTTATACCTCTGAGTGACCTTTTAACAAACCGAGAGCTTGACAATGTCCGGGCATACTCCCAGGTACGCCAAATGTTGGCTACAGAGGGCTAAATATGCTATAAAGGTGTTTTAAGAGGTTTATAAGTTGAGGGGCTAAATATTGCAAGTTTTGAAAGTTCCTAGGAGGAGCTCGCGGGCGCGAGAGACATAGGCCTGGTCTCTCGCGGGCCGCCAGAGGCCTGTGTCTGTAGAAAATTTGCTTGGCCTCCACACATGTTGCCAAAAACCATTTGATTTGAAACTAGGGACTTCCAAACTGCTATGCCACGTTTTAGGACACTTGTAACCTCCATCTAACACTCCCTAACACCTGGCTTCACCTCCTTCAAGCTCTCCAACTATAAATAGGTGCATTGGTTCAACATTTGAACTTGCACCTTTCTCATTTATCACTCTATCTCTCTCCTCTGGAAGTTCCTAACTGAAAGGAGCATCCAACTTAGTTCTATTTCATCTTAGGAATCACTTGTAAGTGTTCCTTTCTCTTGCATTTTCGTTTATAGGCTTTTATAGCCAAAAGTCAAGCATTTTACGGAAAATGCTTTGACTTTCAGTTAAGACCATTATGGTCCAGCCATTGTTCGTTACGAACATGGCTAAGTGATCGTAATAAGGTAGGTGTTAATCCCTATTAAGGGCACCTCCTAAACATCACGTTTGCTAGACCAATTGACAGGTCAAAGTTTTAATATTAAAAAGTCAAACAGGCCAGTTTTCGGAAATGTTATAATCTGAGCTTATGTACGTTATGAAACATGTTTTGACACTTAAACAAGTTGGTAATAATTATTAGAACATGTATGAACATGTTCGACTCGTCAATTTCAGTTCTAGGGTCGGTTCGCAACCGAAAGTCGCAAAGTTTGACTTATGCTTTGACTTTCAATTCTGACCTGATTTAGATTAGTTAGCTACTGATCTAAGGTTGCATTATGATCATAATATGATTTAGCATAACCCCCTAAGGTTATATTACATGATCATAATCAGAATCTGAGTTTATGCACAAGTTCCATTATTATGCCATTTTGACTAAAATGCCCTTTTTACATAAAATAAGGATTAATCGATAAAGAACTTGAAAATGAATTTCCTACTGATGTAATATCATAAGTAAGATTATTTGGGATGTCAAGTCAGATTGTATACTGAGTTTACGTACAAGTTCTTGTGTTTTGTCGATAAATGACGATAAAGCCCTTGTGTCTCATAAAATGGTTTTAATCATACTTTTCATATCAAATATTTTACCTACTGATATATTATATTAAATGACATGTCTAAAACATATAAACCTGATCTTAGCATCAGTTTTCATAAAGCTTCGTACAAATCGTCATTTTTCGACATAAACGCCGTTTCGGCGCATAATATGGTTAAAAAATATTTATCAACCAAGACTTGTTACCTAATGATTTTAAAACTTATTTAAAATATTTTTCCAGTAGGTACATGACATAGACTCAGAATCCCAAATAAATTATAAAACTGTGTAAAATGACCAAAATGCCCCTACGGTGCATAGTTTGGTTATAAATGATAAATTACACATATGGTCATGTTCTTACTGATATTATATCATAAATTAATTATTTTTTTCCAGAATACTTATGATCATAATATCAAAGTATATTCAAGTTCCTTTTATACGATATATAATTACCAAAACGCCCTTTGAGGCATAGTTTCATTTTAAAACCTTAACGGGCATGCAAGTTGATATCCTACTGATATTACAACTTATTTAAAGTATAATGGTAAATAAAACTTGTTCATGACTTATCTGGTTACCCGATATCGCATATGTGCGCATGGTTAAGTATATATAACTAATTTACGGAAATTAACTGAAACGGGTTTAACCTTATCATTTTAGCCTCAAAATCCAGAATGCTTATGGTTTACCCTAATTATACAAGTCATAGTACTTGATGGGTTTAAACTACATTCTATCCGACCATCGCTTAATCTAGCGTATTATACCGTATTGATCTTGTACGCTAGTCGGTCAAAGTCTATGACTTAAATTAAGGTCGTTAGCATTTTAATTGATTAGCTTATGCCATAATCCAGACTAGAGCCTTCCGGTAAATGCTATCTACACTTATTTCATTTGGATACGGCTGAGAAATTAAATCTTACATTTTTAAATCAAGACTAGCTCAGGTAAATACTCTCGACTTATTTTCCCTATACGGGCTTTTACGGTAAATTATTACTGCTTGGTCGAAAATGGGATCAATCGAATGCTGGGCTGTGGCTAATCCGCATATTCCGTTTTAATCAGTTTTGTTTGCTAACTTAAATATTGGGGGTTAACGACCGTGTCCTGGATATCCTCGGCTCATTACATTAGTTAATGGCCATGACCAAAGCGCGGGGTGTAGGCATACACCTGACAGATGCTCATGCTAAATTATTTTTACCCACTAGTTGGGGATAACTCATTCGTGGGTTCATAAGTTGTGTGTACGTTAATCATGTCTCAGTCTCTGTACTGGGCCCTGTATGTATGGACAAACATGTGAATCTGTTAACAAGGTTAAAAGGCTGACTTTCCCAAGTTATAAAAGATTCTTCGTGCCCTGTGCACTTAAAACCATTTTCAAAATGTTTTCAAAATGAGTCAGTTGGGTGTATCTGCCAGCGAAAGCTGACGTATTTTCAAAAGACTAAGCTTGCAGATACAATACGAAATAGGCTGGAAGCAGCTCGGTAGTGATATAAGAGGATCTTGCAAATCCTTAGATCTGCCCAAAGTCTGTTATACACTTTTTGTACATTTTACGATCCGCCTATGGATCTTCTATTACAAGCTATTATCTTTCGTGCTTTGAACATTTGGTTTGTAATAGTAATTTAAACTCTAAGACTCCCTTGTGCTATGTTTAATTGACTATGATGATATCAACTTACGTCACGATATTCCCCACCCGAGCCCACCTGTGTTTGGTTATAAATTTCGGGGTGTGACATTGCAGTCAACAACTAATTTATTGACAAAACAGCCGCGAAAACCCCGTCAAACAACTTTAGGAAAACCCATAAAACTTACCAAACACCCTTTATGTTGTCAAACAATGTTTGACCGAATATCGTGTCAAAACTCAATAGTTAAGACCTCGAAAGAATTTCTGCAAGTAGCGGACCTGTTGCTGTCAACAACTATTTTATCGACAAAACAGTCCTGAAAACCCTGCCAGACAACTTTAGAAAAACCTATAAAAATTACACAACATTATTTATGTTCTCAAACAAATTCTGACAAAATATCGTGTCAAAACTCAATAGTTAAGACCCCGAGACAATTTCTGCAAGTAGCGTGTCACACCCCGGCCCGCAGCGGAAGAAGAGTCGGGGCATAATTGGGTTATCACCAAAGCTCATGATGTTTACTAAAATGTTTCATATTTATTAAATTCAAATTACAACTTAAATATTCAAATCAAAATCCATACAATTACAAGGAAATGAAACTATTTAAACAATCTAAAGCTTAAACTGATTTATTCTTCTAGGCCTTCCTATGTGTTTCTTGCCTCAACTGGATCACCTGTATCATGTGTAAAACGGGGGATATTTTGGGTCAACAAAAGTTGGCGAGTGAACCTTGATAAAACATTGTTATTAATTTCTTGTTTTATCTAATATTGAAAATTTGTGCAATGATCACATGTGAGAAAACATATATATATAACAAAACACAAACCACATTGGATGAGTAAATGACATGAATGATGACGTGTATGAGATCAAGGCTCAATCAAACGGAGCCGATCGAGTGACATGAATGATGATGTATGTGAGATCAAGGCTCAATCAAACGGAGCCGATCGTATGAGGCACCTGATACTCAACCCGTATCCCACGGGGAGCTGATGGGCCTAATGAAATGCATGCACTGAAAATGATAACTTCAATCTAAACATAATTCACACATCAATTGATACATATTTGATACACATTTGATCACGGATATGAGGGATGCACAAATGTTTAAATATAATAAGGAATTAAACGTCACATGATACACCCCAAAATGTGATTAAAACGGGGAATTGGTAGAGATTCACTCACATTGGGTGCGTTCTTTGATGACGTTGGATGCGCACGAATTTTAGGATTTGATCGATGAGGAAAAACTAACCTAAAATAATAACGAAATGGTTCGGTAAATAAATGGATTTTATTTGAGATTAATACTTTTTAATTCATAATCTTAATAGGATTTTTAGATTTATTTTTGTGAGTTTAAGGACATTTTCTAACTTTGAAAATATTATTTTTAAATATTTTTAAATAATTTTCTGATTAAATAAATAAAAAAGATATAAAAAAATGTTGACTTTTTGACCTTGTTGACCGTTGACCGTTGACCGGTCGAACTGTTGTGTTTGTATACGCTGAGTGAGGTTCGAACTCGGGACCTCTCGTTTACGTGCACGCAGCTCTACCAACTGAGCTACGTGTCTAACCCGAAATATTCTCTGTTTTAATTATATTTATATACTAATTAATTTTTAAACTTATTTGGTTTTATTAAAAATGGTTTATATGGCCAAACCGGTTGCAGGGACCCGGAGTCGAACTCGGGTCCTTCGGTTCGAGTGCGCACAGCCCAACCAGTTGGGCTGTATGTCATATCTGTTTAACTTATGGATTAAATTATTCTTATTAACATTCGGTGACCTGATCTGATTAACTTTTAAAAATGTTGGTTTTATTTCTGAAAGTCGGTAACGTGTGCGATTCGAACCCGGGACGTGTGCATTGTTTGTGCACACACTCCACCGCTGGACTGTGTGTCTAACCCGTTCGAATATCCGTTTTTAATTAGACTTATACACATGTTCAACTTCGTCTTCTTCGTTTACAAAGACACAGAACAGTGAAGTCCGACTGTTCTTGTTTTAAATCGGTCATCGAAACTTATAATTGATTGGAATGAAATGGATAAGAGGATTACGGAATAAAATGTACCGAACAGAATGTTTTTCTCAGATTTCCGGCAAGAGTCGTCGGCTCTGATTGGTGACTTCCGTCTGAGTGAATCGATTAACAGTTTTGATCAATGTGTTGTGCAATTAAGTTACTAAACAAGGGATATCAGGAGGGTTTAGATGATTGTACCGATTGATAGCGAGACTTCGGAATTTCAGTGATATTCCGGTGAGTGCAGGAATTCCCGGCAACATTGTCTGAGACAGATTCTGGTTGAACGATTTATGTTAATACTTGCCTAATAATGGATTGCAAACAAAAGAGTCGAGAATTTTACCGATTTGAAGTAAGTCTCGGTTTTCCGGTGAAAGTCCGGCGAATACAGAATATCTCGGCGACGAGCTAAAGCTTCTAAAAAGTGAGCGGTTCTGAGCGAAAGGATTTCCGGAAGATTGAGTGGGTATTTATAGGGAAGAACTGAGTGAATTGGGTCCGATTTTGGGTCTTGATTCGCGGTCAAGGGTTTTCCGGCGGTTACGACTAAAATTGAGGGTCAGACATCAGTTATAACCGATGTCATAGTCGGTTAACGTGTTTTGGTCAAAAGGAACTTGGCCAAAGTCGCGGACTGCCGGATTTTCCGGTGACTACGAGTTCTGAGCGCGATGATTTCCGGTTTTGAATTCGAGTTTTATTTTAAGTATTATTTGTTTCAGTATATTCACAAAGAAGGCACGTGGCGGAGCGGTGTGTTGTGTGTTTGAGTTTGTGGGTGACCCGGGTTCGAAACCCGGCGTCCCCATTTTATTTTTTTCTCACTATTTAATATTATTTATAAATTATGGTTTTTAAATTCTAATATATTTATTAATTATGTATCGTTTAAAATTAATTTGAGCAATAAATATGCAACGAAAAATTATAACTGGATATTCGATTAATAAACGAAGCGGGTTTTGAAAACCGTTTTTTGACGGATGTTACAGTATCCCCTACTTTTAGAAATTTCATCCCGAAATTTAAGTAGTAGTGGTAACAGGAAAAAGATGTGGGTATTTCTCGCGCATTGAGTCTTCACGTTCCCAAGTAAACTCAGGTCCTCGTTTCGACTCCCAACGTACCCTGACAATTGGAATACGACTCCGTCTTAAACGCTTCTCTCCAAAGTCCATGATTTCTACTGGTCTTTCAATGAAGTGCATAGATTCATCGATCTGAATGTCTTCTAGAGGAACATGGAGGTTTTCATCGGCGAGGCACTTCTTCAAGTTTGATACGTGGAATGTGGGATGAATTCTGTTGAGCTCTTCTGGTAGGTCAAGCTTGTATGCTACAGGACCTACTCTTTCGAGTATCTTGAAAGGTCCTACGTAGCGTGGTGCTAGCTTGCCCTTCTGGCCGAAACGAACCACTCCCTTCCACGGTGATAATTTTAAAAGTATTTGATCACCAATGTCAAATTCCAAGGGCTTTCGTCGTTTGTCTGTGTAACTCTTTTGACTACTTTGAGCCGCTAGAAGATTGTTTCGAATTTTAATGACCTTGTCAGTTGTTTCTTGAATTAACTCTGGACCGGTGATTTGTGATTCCCCAATTTCGTGCCAACATACTGGAGATCGGTACTTACGACCATATAACGCTTCGAAAGGAGCCATGATGATACTTGAATGATAGCTATTGTTGTACGAGAAGTCAACTAATGATAGATGAGCGTCCCAATTCCCTTTGAAGTCTATGACACATGCTCGAAGCATGTCTTCAAGAGTATGGATGGTGCGTTCAGATTGTCCATCAGTTTGAGGATGAAAAGCGGTACTGAGATCTAATCGTGTACCCAAGGCGGTTTGTACGGCTCGTCATGTTCGTGAAGTGAAATGACCATCACGGTCTGAAATGATGCTTAAAGGTACACCATGACGGCTTACGATCTCGCTGATGTAGATACGAGCTAACTTCTCGTTTTTGAAGTCCTCGCGAATCGGTATGAAGTGAGCTGATTTTGTAAGACGATCAATGATTACCCATATGGTGTCATACCCACTGGAGGTGCGAGGTAACCCGGTAATGAAGTCCATGGTTATGTTTTCCCACTTCCATACAGGTATTTCAGGTTGGATTAGGAGTCCTGAAGGTCTTTGATGTTCAGCTTTTACTTTGGAACAGGTAAGGCACTTGGAAACAAAAACAGCGATATCCTTTTTCATGCCAGGCCACCAGTAGGTGTATCGTAGGTCTTGATACATCTTGTCGGCTCCTGGGTGTACAGAGTATCGTGTTTTGTGCGCCTCATTCATAAGGAAATCACGAAGGTTATCGATCGGAAATCCATATGCGATTTAAATAGTACAGAACACCGTCGGATTTGGCTTCGATTTTGAGTTCAGCTCCACATGGCAGCTCATCGCGTACGTCATTTTCTGTTACAGAAACATGTTGAGCTGCTCGGATTCGATCCTTGATGTCGGTTATGATTTTCGAACATAGAAGACGAATGGTGTTCGCATAACCTTTTCGACTGAGTGCATCAGCCACCACATTTGCCTTGCCAGGATGATACCGAATTTCACAGTCGTAGTCGTTAAGAAGTTCGACCCATCTTCGTTGCCTCATATTCAACTCCTTTTGGTTGAAGATATGTTGGAGACTTTTGTGGTCAGTGTATATTTCACACTTGGTTCCGTAGAGGTAATGTCTCCATATCTTGAGAGCGAACACAACGGCTCCAAGTTCCAGGTCGTGGGTGGTGTAATTCTTTTCATGAACCTTGAGTTGTCTAGAAGCATAGGCTCTCACTTTTCCTCTTTGCATCAGTACACAGCCTAGTCCTTGCCCTGACGCGTCGCAATAAACTACGAAGTCATCACAACCTTCAGGGAGTGTGAGGATAGGTGCGTCACAAAGTTTCTGCTTTAGAGTTTGGAAGGCTTCTTCTTGTTTAGGTCCCCATATGAAAGGTTTTCCTTTATGAGTCAAATCCGTGAGTGGTACAGCAATACGGGAGAAATTGGCAATGAAGCGGCGATAGTAACCAGCCAAACCAAGAAATGACCTTACTTCGGTAGGGGTACGTGGCGCTTGCCATTCCTGTACTGCCTTGATTTTCGAAGGATCGACATGTATTCCCTTGTCATTAACGACATGTCCAAGGAATTGTACTTTTCTTAACCATAATTCGCATTTTGAGAACTTAGCGTAGAGCTTTTCAGTCCTCAAGAGGTTAAGGATGAGTCGAAGGTATCGTTCATGATCGGATTTAGACTTGGAGTAGATGTGGATGTCGTCGATGAAGACTATGATAAAGCGGTCGAGGTAGGGTTTGCATACCCTATTCATTAGATCCATGAAGACAGCTGGGGCGTTGGTTAAACCGAATGGAATGACCATGAATTCGTAATGACCATAACGAGTCCGGAAGGCGGTCTTTGGGACGTCTTCTTCATGTACTCTGAGTTGATGATAACCAGAACGAAGGTCAATTTTTGAAAAGCAGGTGGCGCGTTGAAGTTGGTCTAGGAGGTCATCGATGCGAGGTAGTGGGTAGCGATTCTTAACCGTTAACTTGTTGGGTTCTCTGTAGTCGATACACATGCGAAACGTTCCATCTTTCTTCTTCACAAAAAGAACAGGTGCACCCCAAGGCGAGGAGCTAAGACGTATGAATCCTTTGTCAGTCAACTCTTGCAGTTGACTGGCCAGCTCTTGCATTTCGGATGGGGCTAACCTATAAGGAGATTTTGCGACTGGTGTAGCGCCAGGTACAAGATCGATGCGGAACTCGACTTCTCTCACAGGAGGGAGTCCTGAGATGTCGTCGGAAAGACTTGTGGGAATTCCTTCACCACTGGTATATCTTCGAGTTTCTTCTCCTTGTTTCCCTTTTTGACGACGTGAGTTAGGAATGCGACATAGTTCTTGCAGAGATATTTTCGGGCTTGAAGGTAGGACATTAATTTGAGTCCTTTCGAAGGGGTTTCTCCAAAGATACATAGGGTCTGACCGTCTGCAAGAGGAATGCGAATGAACTTTTCGCGGCATACTACTTCAGCGTGATGCTGGCTGAGCCAATCCATACCGATTATAATATCGAAACTTCCCAACTTCATAGGAATGAGGTCAACTGGAAAATCGTGATCGTTTAGAGTGAGGGTACAATCTCGTATAATAGAATTTAATGACACGGGCTTTCCGTCAGCAACTTCCACCGTTAGAGATTCCATGAGATTATCACGAGTTTGGTTGAGAATAGGTTCAAATTCTAAAGACACAAAACTCTTATCCAGGCCAGTATCGAATAACATGGATGCATAACTACCATTGATGAGAAACGTACCGTTAACCACGTTGTTTCAGCCCTAGCTTGGTTGGCATTGATGTTGAAAGCTCTTCCTCTAGCAGGTGGATGAGCTTGGTTAGCTTGGTTTACCGGATTGGCTTAAGCTTGGGCATGAACGATGTTCACCAAGCGTGGACATGTGTTCCTGAAGTGGTTTGGGTCTCCACAGTTGTAACAAGCTCGCATAGGTTGCATCATGGGGTAGTTGGGTTGGTAGTAAGGTTGAGCTATGTGTTGCGTGGGTGGTAGAAGTAAGGGTTTTTGGGCTTGACCCACTATCTTATGGTGGGTTTGGGTTGAGGGTTGATTGCGTTCATTCGTTGAAGTGTGCGACAAGTTTGAATGGTGTGACCAGCACGGCCACAACTGGTGCAATGTTGGCAAGGAGTTTCGGGGAGGTGATGGTATTGACAACGGTTGCATTTTGGGTATGGGCCGATGTATGGCTTTTTAAATGGTGCAGCTGAGGGAGCAATTTGGGTAATTGGTGCGGCAGTGATAGGAGGGTTTGTTTGTGTGACGGCAAAATTTCTGCTGTTTCGTTTCCTCTTACCAGCAAACTTCGAAGAGGAGATGGAATGGTTTGGAGTTTGGGCCTCGATGGGGGCTTTCTTTTTCTCATCCTTGAGTTTGCCGTTTCGGATGCGATTCTCGGTAAGTTCGGTAGCTAGTTCCATTGCGGCTTCAAGTGTTGCAGGCGAAGTGCTTAGAACCGAGTCTTGAATTTTCGAGGGGAGGCCTCGAATGTAGTGTTCGACCAAGCGGTATAGTGGGGTGAACAAGTTGGGGATCATTTGGTTCAGTTCGAGAAATCTCTTGTTGTAGGAAGTGTGATCTCCCTCCTTTTGTTTCAACAAGTGGAATTCATCCTCCAACTTTTTGATTTCGCTTCTTGGACAGAAGCGCCTTGTCATGAGTTCCCTTAACTCTTCCCAGGTTAAGGCCATGGCATCTTCGACTCTCCGCTTACCCTTTTCTGTGTTCCACCAGGTAAGGGCTACCCCAAACAGTCTCCTGTTGCATAACGTACCTTGCGATCCTCAGGACAATCGCAATTGAGGAAGGTGTTCTCCATTTCTTCAAACCAGTGAAGGAGAGCAGTAACACCTTCGGTCCCTTCATACTTTGGGGGATCGCAAGATTTGAAGTGTTTGTAGGAGCACTTTTTGGAGTGAGGGTTGGCGACGCTCTGGTCTTCTTGATTGGGAGGGTTGATGGGATTTGTGGTGAGGGCTTATTGAACTTGAATTACGATGTCAGGAAGCACCGCGGCCATTTGTTTAGCAATTTGTGTGGCCAAGCGTTCGTTTGACCTTCCTGACTTTCTACCTCCACGTAGTTGCCTAGCCGACATCTACAGGAACATACATAGGAAGATTGTGAGTTTAAGAAGTTTTAAGGTGTCATGTGTCGTTAAAAGAATAAAAATAACATAACTATCAATAATGCAACTACATTTATAGGATGTCTTGGGTTTGCTCATGTTTGGGCCTCCAATGTCCCCCATACCATCGCCTGTATAGTCATGTGGGCCCCCATGACTATTGGCTTAGTAGGATTCACATTGGTGTTGGCGGATTAACACTCGCATCACCCGAATGAAAACCGTGAAATATGATTGCGAGATGCATGGTAGGAGGGTGTCCAGGTGTAGACACAATGACAACTCAAAGTGGGGTTAGCTCAGACGACGTTTGGTATAGCATGCTTTGGCCTAATAGGTCCTTCGTACTCTCATCGTTAGTCCCCAGGTAGGCAAACGGGTCCTTTATTTTGGATTTATACGAATGCCAAGCCTAGACAGGACGTTCCGACTACCGGTACTCGTACCCTTCCAGTTACTACATGCCCGTCATGAGAACTCACTTTGATGTGATTTGAAAATACAAAAATCATTGCAAAAATCATGGGAATTGTGAGGTGTGTGCTCTCATGGATATGATATGTTATGAGGATATGATTCATGATGAGCATTGGGTTATCACCAAAGCTCATGATGTTTACTAAAATGTTTCATATTTATTAAATTCAAATTACAACTTAAATATTCAAATCAAAATCCATACAATTACAAGGAAATGAAACTATTTAAACAATCCAAAGCTTAAACTGATTTATTCTTCTAGGCCTTCCTATGTGTTTCTTGCCTCAACTGGATCACCTGTATCATGTGTAAAACGGGGGATATTTTGGGTCAACAAAAGTTGGCGAGTGAACCTTGATAAAACATTGTTATTAATTTCTTGTTTTATCTAATATTGAAAATTTGTGCAATGATCACATGTGAGCAAACATATATATATAACAAAACACAAACCACATTGGGTGAGTAAATGACATGAATGATGATGTATATGAGATCAAGGCTCAATCAAACGGAGCCGATCGAGTGACATGAATGATGATGTATGTGAGATCAAGGCTCAATCAACCGGTGCCGATCGTATGAGGCAGCTGATACTCAACCCGTATCCCACGGGGAGCTGATGGGCCTAATGAAATGCATGCACTGAAAACGATAACTTCAATCTAAACATAATTCACACAACAATTGATACATATTTGATACACATTTGATCACGGATATGATGGATGCACAAGTGTTTAAATATAATAAGGAATTAAACGACACATGATACACCCCAAAATGTGATTAAAACGGGGAATTGGTAGAGATCCACTCACATTGGGTGCGTTCTTTGATGACGTTGGATGCGCACGAATTTTAGGATTTGATCGATGAGGAAAAACTAACCTAAAATAATAACGAAATGGTTCGGTAAATAAATGGATTTTATTTGAGATTAATACTTTTTAATTCATAATTTTAATAGGATTTTTAGATTTATTTTTGTGAGTTTAAGGACATTTTCTAACTTTGAAAATATTATTTTTAAATATTTTTAAATAATTTTCTGATTAAATAAATAAAAAAGAAATAAAAAAAATGTTGACTTTTTGACCTTGTTGACCGTTGACCGTTGACCGGTCGAACTGTTGTGTTTGTATGCGCTGAGTGAGGTTCGAACTCGGGACCTCTCGTTTACGTGCACGCAGCTCTACCAACTGAGCTACGTGTCTAACCCGAAATATTCTCTGTTTTAACTATATTTATATACTAATTAATTTTTAATCTTATTTGGTTTTATTTAAAATGGTTTATATGGCCGAACCGGTTGCAGGGACCCGGAGTCGAACTCGGGTCCTTCGGTTCGAGTGCGCACAGCCCAACCAGTTGGGCTGTATGTCATATCTGTTTAACTTATGGATTAAATTATTCTTATTAACATTCGGTGACCTGATCTGATTAACTTTTAAAAATGTTGGTTTTATTTCTGAAAGTCGGTAACGTGTGCGATTCGAACCCGGGACGTGTGCATTGTTTGTGCACACACTCCACCGCTGGACTGTGTGTCTAACCCGTTCGAATATCCGTTTTTAATTATACTTATACACATGTTCAACTTCGTCTTCTTCGTTTACAAAGACACAGAGCAGTGAAGTCCGACTGTTCTTGTTTTAAATCGGTCATCGAAACTTATAATTGATTGGAATGAAATGGATAAGAGGATTACGGAATAAAATGTACCGAACAGAATGTTTTTCTCAGATTTCCGGCAAGAGTCGTCGGCTCTGATTGGTGACTTCCGTCTGAGTGAATCGATTAACAGTTTTGATCAATGTGTTGTGCAATTAAGTTACTAAACAAGGGATATCAGGAGGGTTTAGATGATTGTACCGATTGACAGCGAGACTTCGGAATTTCAGTGATTTTCCGGTGAGTGCAGGAATTCCCGGCAACATTGTCTGAGACAGATTCTGGTTGAACGATTTATGTTAATACTTGCCTAATAATGGATTGCAAACAAAAGAGTCGAGAATTTTACCGATTTGAAGTAAGTCTCGGTTTTCCGGTGAAAGTCCGGCGAATACAGAATATCTCGGCGACGAGCTAAAGCTTCTAAAAAGTGAGCGGTTCTGAGCGAAAGGATTTCCGGAAGATTGAGTGGGTATTTATAGGGAAGAACTGAGTGAATTGGGTCCGATTTTGGGTCTTGATTCGCGGTCAAGGGTTTTCCGGCGGTTACGACTAAAATTGAGGGTCAGACATCAGTTATAACCGATGTCATAGTCGGTTAACGTGTTTTGGTCAAAAGGAAATTGGCCAAAGTCGCGGACTGCCGGATTTTCCGGTGACCGCGAGTTCTGAGCGCGATGATTTCCGGTTTTGAATTCGAGTTTTATTTTAAGTATTATTTGTTTCAGTATATTCACAAAGAAGGCACGTGGCGGAGCGGTGTGTTGTGTGTTTGAGTTTGTGGGTGACCCGGGTTCGAAACCCGGCGTCCCCATTTTATTTTTTTCTCACTATTTAATATTATTTATAAATTATGGTTTTTAAATTCTAATATATTTATTAATTATGCATCGTTTAAAATTAATTTGAGCAATAAATATGCAACGAAAAATTATAACTGGATATTCGATAAATAAACGAAGCGGGTTTTGGAAACCCGTTTTTCGACGGATGTTACATAGCGGACCTGTTGCTGTCAACAACTATTTTATTGACAAAACATCCGCGAAAACCCTGCCAGACAACTTTAGAAACATCTATAAAAATTACCAAACGTCCTTTACTTTGTGAAAGAACTTCTAACCAAATATCGTGTCACAACTCAATGGTTAAGACCTCGAAACAATTTCTAAAATAGCAGACCTGTTGCTGTCAACAACTATTTTATTGACAAAAGAGCCGCGAAAACTCCGTCAGACCATTTTAGAAAAACCTATAAAAATTACACAACATTATTTATGTTGTCAAACAACTTTTGACAAAATATCATATCAAAACTCAATAGTTAAGATCCCGAAACAATTTCTACAAGTAGCAGACCTGTTGATATCAACAACTATGTAATTGACAAAACAGCCGTGAAAACCCTGTCAGACAACTTTAGAAACATCTATAAAATTACCAAACTTCCTTTACTTTGTGAAAGAACTTCTGACCAAATATCGTGCCAAAACTCAATGGTTAAGACCTCGAAACAATTTCTGCAAGTAGAGGACCTACTTGTCACCAACAACTAATTTATTGACAAAACACGATAAGTGGTTACGAACCATTTTACTTGTTTGACCCGTAATTTTTGACACCATAGGGTCACATTTTAACATTTTGTCACTAATCACCATAATACTTTCCATCACGTAAGTGGTAATTCTATTTTAGGAGTTGTAAGGTTTACTTACCTTGTGTCTGATTGAGCTTTCTCGCGTCTTTGACCCGTTCTTTTCAAAGCTCCCACCTAGCTTGTCAAGTGTCAAACTATCACTTAATATCACAAGATAATTAAATTAGTCATCAATATCATGACTATCACTCTTATGGACTTTTATACCATATTTCGCATTCGATTATGTTATAGGTCAGTTTGACTTTTAAAATAAAGCAAACTACCAATTGACACACATATTTGCACTAACAACATCCATAACTAATTTAGGCACTTTATCAAATACTTGGTAGGCATCACTTTTAAACCAACAATTCAGCTAAATTTGTCCTACCAAAGTCACGATGTATCAACAGCTTAACAAGTTCATACATTTCTTAATATTTAACAAATCTAACTTCTTCATTTGTTCAAGAATGATATCAATTTAATCATACAAGGATTTGGGTTTCTTGCCTAGGTCAAAACCCGCTTCATTGTATGGATGAATATTAACCAAATCTCTAAGACGTTTAAGTAAATCACACATACAAACAAGTATGATGATACACACTAATATAACATCAATTCCATCATGCCATCAAACCCAATTAACATCAAGACTCATCATTAAACTATTAGAGATGACCAAATAGCACATATAATTGCACTAAACCATTCATGCAACACAATCAGTTCTGAGTTTTAGCACAAACAATCTATTACAAAACGATAAGTGCCAAACCTATAGTTATCGACTTCTGATCAAAATGTCCTCAGGTGGGATTTGAAAGACATATCCCAGAAAACTTCTGTCCAAATTTCAGCCCGATCCAGTGGTCGGATCTCCGGGAAAATCGATTCTAAGGGGCTGTGTTTTTATAAAAACCGCAAATACGAGCTGCTATGAAAACAAGTTTAAATCTCTAGCATAATAGCTCTATTTTACATTTCCACCGTTCAAAGTGATCATATATATGTTATAAGCCTTGTATACAGTAATTAAGATGATCCAACGGTCAGATTTCTCAGATGGGTCTGTTCTTTACAACCATGCATAAGTTAAACAATCTGGACAGATTTGTTTTCCACTCCATTAACGACTAAAATCAAAGATTTAGGCAAATCGGAGCTTACCATTGCGTTTTTAGCGTCACAAAATGGTTCCAAATTAAAACTCGCAAATTCGGTTGCCTCCGGACACCATCGGCCGCCGTAAAACATCACCAAGGGCCACCCTTGTCTTTCTAGTTCCTTTTCTCTCTCTAACTCTAGAGAGCTCTGAAACAAATGAGCATAAAAATGCTCTTTTATACATAGAACTTTTGGGTAAGTGCAAAATACACCCCTCATGGTTGGTGTTTACAACATTGGCCCTTCAAGTTCTACTAAGTTACAATTTGAGGCGGCGGATTACCTTGAAGCAAATTTAACATATTTCTTGATGTATTTATATATTACTAAAAAAATACTCCGATAAAATATATTGCTATCCATCAAGTTCTTTTTTCCTCATAAATAACTTCTAGTGTCAGATAAATATCATTTTATAAATACACTCGAAATAGGATGTTACAGCCTTCCCCCTCGACCATCAAAGAAATGCAAAGGTTGGCGGGGCAATTGGCTGTACTGAACAGGTTCTTGGCCAACCACGCGATGAGGTCCTTGCCATTCATCAGCACTTTGAGGAACTGTGTAAAGCAAAACAAGTTTCAGTGGATTCCGGATGCGGAGAAGCCTTCAAAGAAATTAAGGGGTGCTTGATTCAGTACGCTCACGACACCGCAAAAGAACGAGCCACTGGTACTTTACCTTTCCGCATCAGATATCGCTCTGGGCGTAGTCTTGTTAGTAGAGCGCGCAGGAGTCCAGACTCCAATCTACTACATCAGCAAAATGCTAACTGACCCAGAGACAAGATATCCGATAATGGAAAAGCTTGCTCTTGCTTTAGTCCACGCATCCCACAGGTTGTGTCGGTATTTTTCTGGCTATGTGATAACAGTTCTCACGAACTATCACTTAGACCATTTCTCCGCTGCGTTGATCCACAAGATGCGCAATACTTGATCCGCGAGATACATGAAGGGTTATGCGGAATTCACGCCGGTCCGCGCATGGTCATTGCAAGGATTATGAACGTTGGCTACTATTGGCCTGGCATGCACCTAGATGCAGTCGAAACGCAGCGCAAATGCGCATCATGCCAGCGCCATGCGCGAAGACATTGCGCCCTAAGAATCCCTTAATCCCAGTGACAACGGCATGGCCCTTCCAACAAAGGGCAATCGATATGTTGGGACCTTTCCCAGATGCCCAGGCGCGGTGAAGTTCATAATCGTAGCTGTCAATTACTTCACCAAGTGGGTAGAAGCAAAGCCCCTTGCATCCACCATGGCGCGCAGTGACCACCAGCTTGGCCACTGCGCTGTCTAACTCTACCGAGTTCAGGATAGAGTTAGTGATCTGCAAGACAAGGAAAACAAGATGAGAATCAAGACAAAACGATCAAAGTAACAACGAAGAACTTACATTGACAACTCCATGTTGTTGCATCCACAGCATGTTGTTTGTCAGTGACTCCACCAGACTCTCCGAGATGGCGTGGGCGGCTTCAGAATCTTCAAGTTTTTTTCTCACCCGCGCGCACCTTAGCATCCGCAAGGCGGAGCTTCTCAACATCCTCCAGGTGCCTGCGCTGTATTTTGGCCTTTTCAACCAAGGCCACCTGGAGATCCTTCTTGGCGCCCTCACGCGCAACGCAAGCCTCCACCCGGGTACAAACAAAAAGGTTAGTCTGGCAATCTTTTGAACCTATAAAATAAAGAATAGCAAGTTTTTACCTCCTTTTGCTCACTGCGCTCGCGGTGCGCCCTGGCCTCACCGGCCGCAGCATCCGCCGCCACCTTTTCCTTCTTCAAACGTGCAGACTCAGCACGCAGGCTCACGATTTCTTCCTTTAATGATTTTTTCTCGTTGGTATCCCGTTCACAAGCCTCCACAGCTTGCGCTCCTGCGCAAGCATGGCAGCGGAGCTTTTCGCTTTTTTCCTCCACCCCAGCACGACCATTCTTCAGTCCGTTGAGCTTCGGCAAATCCATTCATGAGATGAAAAGAGATCCCTTATATTTTTAGAAAACACTATTTAACCTTTTCCGCCTCTAGCTCAGATTTTTGTGCAGCCACCTAGGCTCGCTCTTGGACCGGGTCCTTCTTGTCAGCTTCAAATTTTTCTTGTTGTTTATGCATGCTCCTCCATTCCCTTATAATCTTGTGTGTGTTCGAGGCGGAGCTAACAGCTGCCTGGAGGTACGCGCGATAAGTTTGCTCGTGGCTTTCATCTACGCGCGCGCGCACCTTTGCTGGGGGAAAGCACCTTTGAACCACTCACGGTACTCCGACAAATGAGTGAAATTATCACCCTTCTTCAGTTTCCATACAGGGGTGTGGATCTCATCAGCGCGGCCTTCAGTGTAAGACCTGTAATAATAATCACTTGGGGTTTCGTCCGGGCGAATCTAGGACCCTTCGGCAGAAGGGCACTCCCCAGATCCTCCGACTCCCCCCCAGGGGCGCTGGCTCTGCTACATGAGCTCCCTGCGGAACCTCTTCAACAACTTCAACTGGTTCAACCACCACCTCAACTGGTTCACCACCAACCACCACCTCCTCAACCAGTTTCTCAACCACCACATCCTCACCACCTTCAACCCTTTCACCACCAACCACCACCTCTTCCTCAGGCCTAACGGCCTCCGTTTCCACCTGCACCTCCTCCGCCCCCGCACTTGGTTCCCTACACTGTACATCGGACGCTTGCGCCGTCTTAACCACGAGTGGGGGCAATGGAATATCAAGGGACGCGACCGGAGTAGTGGAGGCAACAAAAAATGGCCTCAACCCCCACTTCAGGATGACAAAGAGTTAGTCAAGTGAATCAGGGAATGAAGTATAAAAAGCAAGTCAAAAAGATGTTTACCCGGGGAAAGTTTGGCGGCGAGCGCATCTAAGTTCCCGCGCTTCCCTATAAGTTTTCGCTCAGGCTTCTTGGGGCTCTTAAGGGCTCTGGGCTGGATTCAATCTCCACCAGGTTGGCAGCCGGAATCTCCAGAGGCTCCGGCTTAGGCTTCTTCAAACCTACAGATGCGAGACCCTCCAAAGAATCAGAGACTACTACATAGTCATTCCAAGTGTCTAGCACAAAATACGTACCTTTGGGCGGGTCCACCCTGGGCTGAATAGCCTTTTTCTCCACCAGTACGCTGGTCCCGCACGCCTCCTCTTCTTAGGATCTGGGCCAATGCCCAAGTTCTTTAACACGCCTGCACAATGGCACAACACAATAACTGATCTGCAAAGATGTAAAAACACTTAAAACTATGAAGGCTTACCACTCTCAGGCGCGGGGGCCGCCAAATCTGCGCTCCTGGGAAGTTCAAAATTTCCCAGGATCTGTGCGCACCAGGTGGGCTCCTCTGGGCCAAGGGCAATGTTCTCCATGCGCCCATTTTCCCTCTGTAACGCCACAACAGACAGCGTCACCCCTGCAAAAGCGTACATATTGTTAGTCTGCGCACAAGGAGAAATAAAGAAGATATTTGGAAGAATGAAACAAGGGTACTTACTCTTCTCCCCTTCCGTATACATTGGTTTCTCCCGGCGGTTGGGCTTCCAAACCAGACTCATGCCCGCCGCCACCAGCGCCCGCTCCGGCAACTAGACCGCCGGGATATCTTTCATCTCCAAATACCACGGCTCCTCCGCCGGTATTGGAGATGTCTCAACAGCAATATCCTCCACCCCCTGGAAGTGCATCCGAAAGGGAATGACGCCGGCCTTTATGTAAAATTTGCCTTCCAATCATGGTAGGACTTTGGCGGTGCGTACAAAATTTTCTTCGCTTGGATTCGGTCTTGGAAAGAGTAGAATCCCGGGGAGCAATGTAGTTGGTAAAAAACCCTAACCGGTTAACGGTAGGGATAATACCCATCGACCTACATAAAAACTCAAAATGTTTGATCCTCAACATCCCCATCGGATTGAGTTCAGAGATGTGGAATCGGTAGTAGTCCAAAATTTCAAGAAAAAATTTGGTTACCGGCAACCGGAAGTTGCCATCGGCGAAAAATCAAAAAATAAAGTGATATAACCGGCCGGAGCGTCAGCGGCAGTATCACATGTCAGAAGGAAACCGGGCATCCCACTCCTTTGGGATCCGGAAGCCGGAGACCATCCGTTGGAAATTAGCTGGAGACCACTTAACACCAGCAGCGATGTCGACGCCTCACTGGCAGAAACATTTTCCGGACCTCTAGTCGACATCTGGAATCACCAGGAAAAAGAAAAGAAAATTTTAGAAGAAGAGAACAAGAACTCAAGAGAAGAATTCAGAGAAAGGAAGAAGAAATTTTGAAGGCATGCTTGAAACCCTAGACGGTTTCCCCTATTTATACCCATCGTATTTAATGCGATGGGTAAACGTGACGCACGCGCAGCAAAAAACGGCCAATCAGCGCATGACGCGTGTAGGGCAAGTGGAAACTGACGGTCACCATGCGCGCGTGGCTGGTACTTTCTCTGCCAATTCATTAATAAAAGAGAAGTTGCACTGTTGACAACATGCCACAGCTGTCAACAGTCACTTCCACCTCATTTTTTCTCACCAACTTGCCTGCAACACAGTATGACGAAGATTCAAATTTCAAGACCTCATCATGAGCAAAGTTTTCCCTCACACGAAGGTTTTCTTCATCCCTTATTGAATTTTTGCCGTTGAAATGAGCGCGCATACATGAATTCTTATGGTCCAGCACTCCACCTACTTGCCAACATACGCATAGGAGCACCACTGGACAGGGGGGGACTTGGAAGGGTATGGTCCCAAAAACTCTGCGCAAGGAACCATACCCTCAATGACTACTACAAGAATAACCTTGCGTGCAACGCGCAAAGGTTTGCCATTCTTGAAACCAGCATGTTGCACAACGAACCTTGCGCATACTGCGACAACAGCAAGTTAAACCTGGAAGCGCAGATGCTTGACCCTGCAACCTTGATACTAGCGGTTGCACAACGAACCTTGCGCATACTACGCCCCGGCAAGTTAAACCTGGAAGCCAAGACCTTGACCCTGCGCAGATCAAACAACCCTCTAGCTGCGAAGTCCTAAAACCTTTCAAAAGGCCAAGACCAACATGAGAGCAACTCATAGTCTTGAGAAAAGGACTTAATCCCTACAACTGCGCGCTGGCCAGGAAGCACTGATAAAGCCACGCGGAAGGAGAAGTGCAAAGAGGCGTTCACTAAATACAAGGGTACAAAGTGGCAAAGCTGTGACCCAATAGCCACTCGACAGGTTGTGTCAGACTGCGTCACATGAACAGTAATGCAGAAGACAGACTTTATGCAAGGACGTCCATGTGGCACCAACCAAACTCGCGCTAGGGACTGTCACACGATCTCCACTATCGGCTGATTACAGGCCAGACACTAAGGACAGCTGCCATGACACGTGGCACCATTCACCATGCGCCAAGCGCACCTCTTGCCAAAGATCATTAATGGTCGATGCAGATGAGACAAAACGGATATCCCTGGTCGCCGGGCCTGGGCGCATCAGCCCATTCCTACACACCTATCTTCGGCTATAAAATAAGACCACACCACAAGGTAAAACACATGTTTTCTAGCTCACTCACTAATTCCTTGCTAATTGCTTACTACTTTGCAATCCCAAATACTTATTCTGACGCTGGAGTGTGGTCACGAGAAAACCCTCCCCTTTCTCTCGTGACGAGGCTAACGACGTTGCTAGTTTTGCAGATAGCTTGAAGTGAGATCACGCAGAAGAACAAACGAGAGATAACCTTTCATGTAGAGACATTGAGCTGTAACAAAGATATCCCCGAATATTCTCCTTGTTAAACCAATGTTTCTTCAATCATATTTTACCCAAGTCTATACACGTGCGAATTATGATTTTTTATTTTTTTAGTTAAGTAGACCAAGATTTGGAATTTGTGTGATATGTTATCCAATTTGCAGTTCATTATTCAACAAATTATATTAGTTTTTTTTAACGTGTCCTGGTTGTTGTGTTCTATCAAATTGTAGCTTTTGGAGTCAAGGGAGAAGTCATGATGGTAATGACGGTCCATGTTCACTAACTCTGTATTTGATCACTTAGCATGTGGATCGAAGTTATTGAACGTGAGTGAGCTAACGGTTAGAGGACGATTCTTCCTTTTGTAACGTTGAAAGCTTATTTTAAATACGCGTATGAAATGTTGGATTTAGGAGGGACAGGACCAACCTATGTCAGTCAGCACCAGGGGTCCAGGACTGGTGCTGGTTCAAATGGCTCGATCTTTTTCCAAACTCTATCTGACTTGATGTATATAGAGGTCTAACATGTATATGCATTGTGTGGTTGTACATTGTGTTTAATGTGTTGTTTGGGGTTGTTCGATTTGCTTAAGCCTTGTATTCAACGTTGCATGTACCAAATACATATACAACTTTAATAATACTGCAACATTGCATGTTTTTGTAGGATGCTTCTTGTTGAAAAACATGTTAAAATTATATATTACTAAAAAGCCTTCTTTTCCACGTTGCACTTCAAATTAACCAGCATTCCTCCAAGTTCTACCTGATCACCCGAAAGCTATTCCAATTCACCACAGAGATACCTCTCCTCCGGTCAATTGCGCTTGCCACCATCCTCAGGTATTCTATCCATTTCATGAAGATTAATGTTATTTTGTCCTCTTCTTGTCAATTCTTTGTTGGGTGGGTTAGTCTAATCAATTTGAAATTGGGCGAGACTTACCGTCTCCGATTGCTATTTTTTTCTTATACAATATTGATTTGAAGGTTTTATGACTATCAAGGATACATTTGGGTACCAGTAACTTCAATAATCTAGCTATACGTAGGAGTTTCCCGCGCTTCACGGCGTGATAACATTTTTTTAAGTTGCACGTTACGGGTGGTTGTTATAAAATTTAAGCGTAGGAAAAACGCATTTAACAATTATATATTTGAAAAGCACACAAATGTTTGTCCTTGTAAAAGTGTATGCATAGAATGCCTGAAAATAATTTCATAGGAAGTCATTTATCATTTAATTTGACCCGACTGTCAAAACGTAAACCAGCTGAAAACGTGCATAAAAATAAGCACATAAACATATTATATTTGATTGACATATTTTTGAATAAAATTTACGCAAAACATAAACCAACCTGAATTTATACCAACACGTACATAAAAATAAGCACGTAAGAAAATAGTGTTTTTTTAAGTTAAAGAATGGTACGGCGCTTTGCGGCGGTGTCGAAACGTAAAGTGGCTCGAATTTATACCGTCTAATGAAAATGTATTAAATTTTGACCCAACTCGTTTCTGAACAAAATTTACGTCAAAACGTAGACCAACTGAAAACTTAATATATCTAACTAAACTCATTTTCGGGGAAAAAATAAAATTTACGTCAAAACATAACTTGAATTTATACCACATGTAACTAAAGCTAAACACATAACGCCAAAACGTAACTTGAATTTATACCACATGTAACTAAAGTTAAACACATAAAACTCGATTAAAAAAGTATTTAGAAAGTTATATAGTTTTCAATGTCAATGCTGAAAGTTGAGAAAACACAAAAAAAATTATGTCGAAATGTAAATAAACTTAAGTTTATATCGACACGTAAATAAAGATAAAGACGTAAAACTCAATTAAAAAGTATTTAGAAAGTTAAGTGGTTGTAAGAATCCATGTTGAAAATTAAAAAAGAAAACAAAACCACAAAAAGACAAAAAAAACACTATTCATCCAACTTGCAAATGTATATCCAACTAGTAAGATTACCCGCGCTACGCTGCGGGGTTTTGGTCGATAACTATTTTGGTTCAGAATAACAACCGAAAGAAATATATTCAAAAGAATATCAACACATGTTTTACATCAACTGAAAACATAAAAATAAATTTAAGTTGGATAGCGGGACGAAATGATTTTAAATTAACTGTAAATGGAAACGTAAATATTATCTAAAATATAACTTTAATGAAAAGGAACCTAAAACTAAAACACTAAATATAAAGAAAACTAAAAAATAAAAATAATAAAGTCTAGAAAAAATAAGAAAGAAACAAAAAAGCCAATAAGATAAAGCACTATCCACATAACTTCCTAATTGTAATTTACGTTAAAACGTAGATCAGCTAAAAATGTACATAAAAATAAGCAGGAAAACGAATTATATTTGACACATATTTCCGAAGAAAATTTACGTTGAATCATAAACCAACTTGAATTTATACTTACGCACGCATAAAAATAAGCATGTAAGAAAATAGTTATGGCGTGTTGCGGCGGTGTGAAACGTAAAGTGACTCGAATTTATAACGTCTAATGAAAACGTATTATATTTGACTCGACGTGTTTCCGAACCAAATTTACGTCAAAACGTAGACCATTTGAACATGTAAATAAAATAAGCATGATAACGTATTATATTTTACCCGACTCATTTATAGAAAAACTAAAATAAAATTTACATCAACATAGACCAATTAAAAAATACATAATAATAATAAGCATAAAGAATATATTATATTTGACCCAACATATTACCGGGAAGAATTTACGTCTAAACATAAATCAATTTGAATTTGTACAAATACGTACACAAAAATAAACACATAAACTTGATTACAAACTTTTTATAAAGTTAAAAAGGTTTTAGTTGTTAACACTAAAAGTTAAAATGGTAAAGGTATAAAAAATAATAAAGACAAAAAAAAATAAAAGTCAAAAAGAAAAAAAACAAAAAACAAATAAAAGAACTAAAAAGCAAAGCTAAAAAAAAGAAAAAAAAAAGCTAAAAAGTAAAGATATTGTTCATCAAACTTGCAATTGTTATGTTATATAACTAGAAATCGTTACAGACATACCATGGTGGTTTAATCGACCAAGAAATAGAGAGTGGATTCGTGAGAGGTGCTGCAGTTCGAGCCAGTTCTGGTGCTTTATTTTCGATAGATGTTTTCGAGCCTTCTCATCTTATATGGCAATCTGATGAATCTGGGATCAGATGTTTTCTCTACTAGGGAGAAAATTTGCTTTTTTCATATCCATATACACGCCAAAAATTTATTTATAGAGATTGTGAGTGAAGAGAAGTCTTGTTGAACCTCAAATCAGTGGTTAGTTGTAACATCTGTTGTAACATTTATTGTAAAACGGGTTTTCAAAACTCACGCCGTTTAACTAATTCAAGTATTTATTTAATGTTCACTACGCATTTATTCATGTTACAATATGAGTTACTAATTTTTGTAGTTAATAAATAAACTAAAAAGTCAAAATATTAAATAAATAATAATAATATTAACAAATAAGTTTTAAAATAATAAAAATAAATACTAAGGGGCAACCGGGTTCGAACCTGGGTCCCCGTTAAAAACACACACAGTCTACACCATTGCACTACACACATGTATATTTAAATCTAAAAAGAATTAAGTTTTATATTAAACAAATAAACAAACCTGCAAATTTAAATTTTGCAGAATCCGTAACTGTTGAAGGCAAAATCTTTGCAATAAAACTCTATTAACAATTCCGGTTGTGAGAACATGTATAACTAATATCGAACATCAGTTACAACTGAAAATCGAAATCAAATTGATAAGTAACTGATTGAAATCAATGATTTAAAACCGAGATTTGAAACCGAAAACATGGCTATCATTTGCCTATAAATTGAACTCCAAACCATTCTAAAACTCGCTCATTCTCTCAAAACATCAATCGTAGCTCGTCGAAAGAACTCTCTGTTTTCAATCAGCATCGCCGGAGTTCTTTGTTCCTCACCAGAATCCAACCGGAAATCTATAACTCAACTCCAACTCGGTACAATCATCTTAATCCTTTTGCTATCTCTTGTTTAGTGTTTTATTATCTCAAAACAATTAATGAAAATGTATAACAGTGGTTAACAGTCGGGTTTTCGATTGCTGGGTTTTAAAAGGAAGAAGATGACGTTTTCTTATATCATAAGTATAATTAAAAACGGGTATTTAACCGGGTTAGACACAGAGTCCAGCGGTGGACTGTGTGCAAATACAAAGCACACGTTCCAGATTCGAGTCTCACACGTAGCCAACTTTCTGAAATAAAAACCATTTTTTAAAAACCCATACAGAACACCTCTGAATAAGCATATAAAACTAATATAATTTTGGGTTAATACGGGTTAGACACACACCCAACTTGTTGGTTGTGTGCACACGAACCGTAGGCCCCGAGTTCGATCCGGTCTCTGTAACCGGTTTTGATCATGATAAAACCTTTTTAAATAAAAAGAAAATATAGTTTAAGCTAGTTAGTATATATATAATTAAAATAGAGTTTATTTTGGGTTAGACACGTAGCTTAGTTGGTAGAGCTGCGTGCACATATACGGGAGGTCACGAGTTCGAACCTCACACGATGCCAATTCCAAGCAATCTGACCGGTCAGACCCTGACAAGGGTTAATATTTTTTATTTCATATTTTCTTTATTTTTAATTCAAAAATCCTTTAAAATACTTAAAAATAAGACTTTTCAAGTTTTAAAATTGTAATAAAACTATAAAAATAGATCTAAAAGTCTAATAAAAGGCATTAATTAGAAATATTAATTTCAAATAAAAGTTATATATTTATCGAATTATTACGTGATTATTTAGTTAGTTTTCTCTCGTCGGTTGAATCTTAAATCGTGCGCGTTCGTCATCAATCCAAGAAACACACCCACTTTGAGTGAATCCTTAAAATTCCCCTTTTTATTCATATTTTGGGGTGTATCGTGTGTCGTTTACTTATATTATTTATTCAAACACCTGTGCTACTACCATTATATGATCTAACTTTTATGTAATGTTTGGTTGTTGTTATATGTGGTTACATTTTCTCATTTTAGTGCATCATTCACATTAGGCCCATCAGTTCCTCGTTGGATACGAGTTGAGCATCGCGTGTCTCATTAGATTGGCTCCGTTTGATTAAGCCTTGATCTCACAGTTCATTGTTTATCATGTCATGTGTACAGTGCTTGATGTTAAGTGATTTGTGGATAGATTTACATATACATATGCTCATATTTGGTTTATGCACATTTTTATTAAAATAACCAATATAACTATTTCTTTCAAATGATTAAATGAGATTCATTCGCCAACTTTTGTTGACCCAAATCTTTATTTTTCACATGATACAGGTGGACAGGCCGAGGAAAGGAACACTTAGGATATGGCTTTAGAAGAACAATAAAACATTTCTTGTCTAGAACATTTTCGTGTTTGTATGTTTTTATGTGTTTGTTTGAATATTCTCTTTTAAATTTGAATTAATAAATATGAAACTTTATTATAGTAAATGTCATGAGCTTTGATGAAAACCCAATCATGCCCCGACTACTATATCCGCTGCGGGTCAGGGTGTGACAAATTGGTATCAGAGCTTTTGACTATAGGGATATAGGATAGGTTATACTATAGTTGATTAGATTTTAATTGCTTATGTATTAATTTGGTTACATGCAAACTCATGATATTTATTTGTTTCATATTTATTTCACACACCAATGCATGCAAGCACTCTCACTATTAAATGTTATTGTGTGATATTTATTGTGGTAAACGTATTATTAACATATCATGCTTACACAAACACACACGTCTCAGTTTCACATATTTAAACATTTATCATGTTTTCTTTCTCAAGAATTTTATGGTGTTTTCATATTTTTCAATCTCATCAAAGTGAGTTCTACGATGGGCATATAGTAACTGGAAGGGTACGAGTACCGGTAGTCTGAACGTTCTGTCTAGGATTGGCATTCGTATAAATCCAATATAATGGACCAGTTTGCCTACCTAGGGACTAATGATGAGAGTACGAAGGACCTATTAGGCCAAAGCATGCCACACCAAACGTCATGTGAACTACCCCACTTTGAGTTGTCACTGTGTCTACACCTCGACACCCTCCTACCTTATATCTCGCAATCATGTTTTACGATTTTCATTCGGGTGGTGCGAGTGTTAACATGCCAACACCAATGTGAACCCTACAAAGCCTAGTAGTCATGGGGCCCACATGACTACCTAGGCCAAAGTATGGGAGACATATGGGGTCCCAAACATAAGCCCAAGACATCCTATGGATGTAGTGAACTCATTTTCTCATTTATTTTGTGAATGTTAATTTTTAATACGACACATGACACCTAAAAACGTCAAACTCATAATCTCGTTATGTATTTCTGTAGATGTCTTCTAGACACTCACGAGGAGGTAGGAGATCAGGAAGATCTGGCGAGCGCATGGCTGCTCAAAACAGATGGCCGCCGTGATTCCAAACATCGTAGTTCAAGTCCAACAAGTCCTTGCCGCTAATCCCATCAACCAATCAACCAAGAAGGTCAAACTGTTGCTAATACTCCCACCAACACCACCAAGTGCACCTACAAGCACTTCAACTCCTGCGACCCTCCAAAGTACGAGGGGACTGAAGGTGTAACCGCTCTCCTTCATTGGTTTGAGGAGATGGATAGTACCTTCATTAACTGTGATTGCCCCAACGATCGCAAGGTGCGTTACGCTACTGGTCGCCTGTATGGGGTAGCACTCACATGGTGGAATGCGGAGAAAGGCAGACGAGGCGTTAAAGCTGCTAGGCTCTAACTTGGGAAGAGTTGAGGGAACTTATGACTTGACGCTTCTGTCCAAGAAATGAAATCAAGAAATTGTTGGATGAATTCTATTTCTTGAAACAAAAGGAGGGAGACCACATAACCTACAACAAAAGGTTCCTCGAGTTGAACCAGATGGTCCCCAACTTGTTCACTCCACTCTACCGACTGATCGAGCACTACATTCGAGGTCTTCCCTCGAAAATTCAAGACTCTATGATGAGTACTACGCCTGCAACTCTCGAGGCAGCGATGGAGCTAGCTACTGAGCTCATTAAAAATCGCATCAGAAATGGTGATTTTAAAGATGAGAAGAAGAAGGACAAGACAACCAATGAAACCCTACCCCAACCCAAACTGGATCGTCTTCTAAGTTTGCTGGTAAAAGAAAGCGCAATGGAAGGAATTTCGTTGTTACCCAAACCAATCCCCTTATCACTGCCGCCCCAATCACGCAAGTTGCTCCCCCTGCCGCACCATTCAAGAAACCATATACATGATCTCATCCAAAATGCAACTGATGCCAATATCACCACCCTCCTGAGAACCCATGTCTTCACTGCACAAGTTGTGGCCGTGCAGGTCATACAATCCAAACTTGTCGCTCTCTTCAAAGACCAGCCCGCAATCAACCACAAGCCCAACCCAACAACCAAGTGGTAGGCCAAGCTCAATACCAACAACCTTTACTTTTACCACCTGTTCAACCAATGGCTCAACCCTACTACCAACCCAACTATCCCATGATGCAAACCATTAGAGCTTGTTTCAATTGCGGTGATCCAACCCATTTTCGAAACACATGCCCATGTTTGGTGAACATCATAAATGCTCAAGCCCAAGCTAATCCAGTGAACTAAACCAACCAAGTCAATCCGCCCACTAGAGAAGAGCTTTTAACATCAATGCTAACCAGGCTAGAGCGGATAACAACGTAGTTAACGGTACGTTTCTCATTAACGGTAGTTATGCATCTATCTATTTGACACTCGTGCGGATAAGAGTTTCGTGTCCTTAGAGTTTGAATCTATTCTTGATTTACCTCGCGTTAGTCTAGTTAAATCATTCACAGTGGAAGTAGCTGACGGTGAACCTATTACGTTAGACTCAATTATTCGTGATTGCACTCTTACTCTCAATGATCATGACTTTCCAATTGATCTTATCCCTATGAAGTTGGGTAGTTTCGACGTCATCATTGGTATGGACTGGCTTAGTCAGCATCATGCTGAAGTTGTTTGTTATGAGAAATTTATTCGAATTCCTCTTGCTGGCGATCAAGTTCTTCGTATTTTTTGTGAAACCCCATCCAAAGGACTCAAGTTGATGTCATGCCTTCAAGCTCGAAGATACCTTCGCAAGACTATATCGCATTTTTAGCTCACATCATTAAAAAGGAAGGCAAGGAGAAGAAGCTCGAAGACATTCCAATCGTTAAAGAATTTCCTCAAGTTTTTCCCGACGACGTTTCAGGACTTCCTCCTGTGCGAGAAGTAGAATTCCGAATCGACTTTATACCTGGTGCTACACCAGTTGCAAAATCTCCATATCGGTTAGCCCCCTCTGAAATGCAAGAACTAGCTAGTCAGCTGCAAGAGTTGACTGACGATGGATATATACGTCCTAGCTCATCACCTTGGGGGTGCGCCGGTTCTTTCATAAAGAAGAAAGATGGAACCTTTCGGATGTGTAACGACTATAGAGAGCTCAACAAGCTGACTATCAAGAACCACTATCCTCTACCTCGTATCGATGATCTTCTAGATCAACTTCAGGGTGCCACCTGTTTCTCAAAAATCGATCTTCGTTCTGGTTGTCACCAACTTAGAGTACGCGAAGAGGACATTCCAAAGACTGCTTTTCGAACTCGACATGGGCACTACGAATTCATGGTCATGCCTTTTGGTTTGACCAATGCTCCTGCCGTTTTCAGGGATTTGATGAATAGGGTGTGTAAACCCTATCTCGATCGATTCGTGATAGTCTTCATCGATGATATCCTCATTTATTCTAAGACCAAATCTGATCATGAACGACATCTTCGACTCACCCTAACACTTTTGAGAACCGGAAAGCTTTACGCTAAGTTTTCGAAATGTGCATTTTGGTTAAAAAGAAGTTCAATTTCTTGGTCATGTCGTCAACGACAAAGGAATCCATGTCGACCCTGCAAAGATCAAAGCAGTGCAAGAATGGCAAGCGCCACGCACCCCTACCGAAGTTAGGTCATTTCTTGGTCTAGCTGGTCATTATCGACGTTTCATCGCAAATTTTTATCGTATTGCCTTACCACTCACAGCCTTGACTCATAAGGGCAAACCCTTCATTTGGGGGCCCAAGCTAGAAGAGGCTTTTCAAACATTGAAGCAAAAACTTTGTGATGCACCTATCCTTACTCTTCCTAATGGTTGTGAAGACTTTGTGGTTTATTGTGACACATCAGGGCAGGGACTAGGTTGTGTCCTAATGCAAAGAGGAAAGATGATAGCCTACGCCTCAAGGTAACTCAAAGTGCATGAAAAGAACTACACTACTCATGACCTAGAACTTGGAGCAGTCGTGTTCGCTCTAAAGATATGGAGACATTATCTCTATGGTACTAAGTGTGAGATTTACATCGACCACAAGAGCCTTCAACATATCTTCAATCAAAAAGAGTTGAACATGAGGCAACGATGATGGGTCGAACTCTTAAATGATTACGATCATGAAATCCGTTATAATCCTAGCAAAGCCAATGTTGTGGCTGATGCTCTTAGTCGAAAAGGGTATGCGAACTCCATCCATTTTTTGTGTTCTCAAATCATAACTGATCTTCAAAGACGCATTCGGGCAGCTCAACATATTACGAGATGAATTGTCTTGTGGAGCTGAAACCAAGTTAGAATCCAAGTCCGATGGTATCCTCTATTATTTAAATCGTATTTGGGTACCTGATCGTGACAATCTTCATACTTTTCTCATGAACGAGGCTCACAAAACACGATATTCTATACATCCAAGTGCTGATAAGATGTATCAAGATCTACGATACTCTTATTGGTGACATGGCATGAAGAAGGATATCGCCATTTTTGTCTCCAAGTGCCTCACATGTTCTAAGGTTAAAGCTGAACATCAAAGACCTTAGGATTACTCGTCCAACCTGAAATACCCGTTTGGAAGTGGGAAAACATAACCATGGATTTCATTACTAGGTTACCTTGCACCTCCAGTGGGTATGATACGATTTGGGTTATCATTGATCGTCTCACTAAATCAGCTCATTTCATTCCAATCTGCGAAGACTATAAGAACGAGAAGTTAGCTCGAATCTATATTGACGAAAATGTAACCCGTCATGGTGTGCCTTTAAGTATCATTTCGGATCGAGATGGTCGTTTTACTTCACAAACATGGTGAGCTGTGCAGTCAGCCTTAGGTACACGTTTAGATCTCAGCACCGCCTTTAACCCTCAAACTGATGGTCAATTTGAGCGCACCATACAAACTCTTGAAGACATGTTGCAAGCATGTGTCATAGACTTCAAGGGCAATTGGGATACTCATCTACCATTAGTTGAATTTTCGTACAACAATAGTTATCATTCGAGCATCGATATGGCTCCTTTCGAAGCATTATATGGTCGTAATTGTCGATCTCCTGTATTTTGGCACGAAATCAGTGAAGCACAAATCACTGGACCTGAATTGATCCAAGAAATGACTGATAGAATTCTTCAAATCCGCAATAATCTTCTAGCAGCTCGAAGTCGTCAAAAGAGTTAAGCTGATAAACGACGAAAGCCACTTGAGTTTTGTGTTGGTGATCAAGTACTTTTGAAAGTATCACCATGGAAGGGAGTGGTTCGTTTTGGTCAAAAAGGCAAGCTAGCACCACGCTATGTGGGGCCATTTAAAATACTCGAGAGAGTTGGTCCTGTAGCCTACAAGCTTGACTTACCAGAAGAACTCAACAGAATTCATCCCACGTTCCATGTATCAAACTTAAAAAAGTATCTCGCCGACGAAAATCTCCATATACCATTGGAAGATATTCAGATTGATGAATCAATGCATTTCGTTAAAAGACCAGTAGAAATCATGGACTTCGAAGAGAAGCACTTAAGACAAAGTCGTATTCCAATAGTCAGGGTGCGTTGGGAGTCAAAACAGGGACCTGACTTTACTTGGGAACGCGAAGACTCAATGTGTGAAAAATACCCGCATCTCTTTCCAATTACATCCCCTACTTAAATTTCGGGACGAATTTTTTAAAAGTAGGGGATACTGTAACATTCATTGTAAAACGGGTTTCCAAAACCCGCTCCGTTTAACTAATTCAATTATTTAATGTTTCATTACGCATTTATTCATCTTACAGTACGAGTTACTGAATTTTGTAGTTAATAAATAAACTAAAAAGTTAAACTATTAAATAAATAATAATATTATTTATAAATAAGGTTTTAAAATAATAAAAATAAATACTAAGGGGCAACCGGGTTCGAACCTGGGGTCCCCATTGGAAAAACACACAGTCTACACCATTGCACTACACACACATTTTTGTTTAAATCTAAAAACAATTAAGTTTTATATTAAACAAACAAACAACAAACCTGCAAATTCAAATTTTGCAGAATCCGTAACTGTTGAAGGCAAAATCTTTGCAATCAAACTCTATTAACAATTCCGGTTGTGAGAACATGTATAACTGATATCGAACATCAGTTACAACCGAAAAATCGAAATCAAATTGATAAGTAACTGATTGAAATCAATGATTTAAAACCGAGATTTGAAACCAAAAACATGGCTATCATTTGCCAATAAATTGCAACTCCAAACCATTCTAAAACGCGCTCATTCTCTCAAAACATCAATCCTAGCTCGTCGAAAGAACTCTCGGTTTTCAATCAGCATCGCCGGAGTTCTTTGTTTCCTCACCGGAATCCAACCGGAATTCTATAACTCAACTCCAACTCAGTACAATCATCTTAATCCTTTTTCTATCTCTTGTTTAGTGTTTTATTATCTCAAAGCAATTAATCAAAATGTATAACAATGGTTAACAGTCGGGTTTTCTATTGCTGGGTTTTAAAAGGAAGAAGATGACGTTTTCTTATATCATAAGTATAATTAAAAACGGGTATTTAACCGGGTTAGACACACAGTCCAGCGGTGGACTGTGTGCAAATACAAAGCACACATTTCGGGTTCGAATCTCACACTTAGCCAACTTTCTGAAATAAAAACCATTTTATTAAAACCCATACAGAACACCTCTGAGTAAGTATATAAAACTAATATAATTATGGGTTTATACGGGTTAGACACACACCCCAACTGGTTGGGCTGTGTGCACACGAACCGCAGGTCCCGAGTTCGATCCGGTCTCTGTAACCGGTTTTGATCATGATAAAACCTTTTTAAATAAAAAGAAAATATAGTTTAAGCTAGTTAGTATATATATAATTAAAATAGAGTTTATTTTGGGTTAGACAGGTAGCTTAGTTGGTAGAGCTACGTGCACGTATACGGGAGGTCATGAGTTCGAACCTCACACGATGCCAATTCCAAGCAATCTGACCGGTCAGACCCTGACAAGGGTTAATATTTTTTTATTTCATATTTTCTTTATTTTTAATTCAAAAATCCTTTAAAATACTTAAAAATAAGACTTTTCAAGTTTTAAAATTGTAATAAAACTATAAAAATAGATCTAAAAGTCTAATAAAAGGAATTAATTAGAAATATTAATTTCAAATAAAAGTTATATATTTATCGAATTATTACGTGATTATTTAGTTAGTTTTCTCTCATCGGTTGAATCTTAAATCGTGTGCGTTCGTCATCAATCCAAGAAACACACCCACTTTGAGTGAATCCTTAAAATTCCCCTTTTTATTCATATTTTGGGGTGTATCGTGTGTCGTTTACTTATATTATTTATTCAAACACCTGTGCTACTACCATTATATGTTCTAACGTTTATGTAATGTTTGGTTGTTGTTATATGTGGTTACATTTTCTCATTTTAGTGCATCATTCACATTAGGCCCATCAGTTCCTCGTTGGATAAGAGTTGAGCATCGCGTGCCTCATTAAATCGGCTCCGTTTGATTGAGCCTTGATCTCACAGTTCATTATTTATCATGCTCATGTGTACATTACTTGATGTTATGTGGTTTGTGGATAGATTTACATATACGTATGCTCATATTTGGTTTATGCATATTTTTATTAAAATAACCAATTAACTATTTCTTTCAAATGATAAAATGAGATTCACTCGCCAACTTTTGTTGACCCAAATCTTTATTTTTCACATGATACAGCTGGACAGGCTGAGGAAAGGAACACTTAGGATATGGCTTTAGAAGAACAATAAAACATTTCTTGTCTAGAACATTTTCGTGTTTGTATGTTTTATGTGTTTGCAGGAATATTCTCTTTTAAATTTGAATTAATAAATATGAAACTTTATTATAGTAAATGTCATGAGCTTTGATGAAAACCCAATCATGCCCCGACTACTATATCCGTTGCGGTCAGGGCATGCCCTTTGGGTTGACCAATGTCCCGCAGTTTTCATGGATTTAATGAATAGGGTGTGCAAACCCTACCTCGATCGTTTCGTCATTGTATTTATTGATGATATTCTCATTTATTCCAAGACCAAGTCAGATCATGAACGACATCTTCGACTAATTCTAACACTTTTGAATATTGAAAAGCTTTACGCTAAGTTTTCGAAATATGAATTCTAGTTAAAGGAAGTTCAATTCCTTGGTCAAGTCGTCAATGACAAGGGAATTTATGTTAACCCGCAAAGATCAAAGCAGTGCAAGAATGGCAGGCTCCACGTACTCCTACTGAAGTCAGATCATTCCTCAGCTTAGCAGGTTATTATCGACGTTTTATCGCCAATTTATCCCGTGTTGCCTTACCACTCATAGCCTTGACTCATAAGGGAAAGCCCTTCAATTGGGGGCATAAACAAGAGGAGGCTTTCCAAACTTTGAAGCAGAGACTTTCTGATGCACTTGTCATACCCCGACCCGCAGCGGAATAAAAGTCGGGGCATAATTGGGTTATCACCAAAGCTCATGATATTTACTAAGAAGTTTCATATTTATTAAATTCAAATTACAACTTAATTATCCAATAAACAAAATTCATACAAATACAAAGGAAACCAAATCTAAATGTTTATTTCAACGCAATAACTTGTTTATTCTTCTAGACCATCCTAAGTGTTTCTTTCCTCAACTGGATCACCTGTATCATGTGTAAAACAGAGGGAAATTTTGGGTTAACAAAAGTTGGCGAGTGAACCTTGATAAAACATTTTTCATAATTGCATGTTTTATTTATTAAGGAATATTCGTGCATAAATCACATGTGAGCAAATATATATATAAATGTAAACAATCACAAATTACATTGAATGAATATATGACATGAATGATGATGTATTTGAGATCAAGGCTCAATCAAACGGAGCCGATCTAATGAGGCACCTGATGCTCAACCCGTATCCCTTGGGGAACTGATGGGCCTAATGAAATGCGTGCACTGAAATGATAAATTTAATCCACATATAAATCACACAATAACCAATACACATTTGATCACCAAATGATATAAGCACAAGTGTATAGATAAAATAAAGGAATAGTACGACACATGATACACCCCAAAACGTGATTAAAACGGGGAATTTGTAGAGATTCACTCACAGTGGGTGCGTTCCTTGATAATGATGAATGCGCACGAAGTTATAATTCAACCGACAAGGGAAAACTAACCTAAATAATAACGAAATAATTCGATAAATAAATAAATTTTATTTGAGATTAATATTTTTAATTAGTGCTCTTAATGAGATTTTTAGATTTATTTTTGTGAATTTAATGCAAATTTTTAGGCTTTAAAACATTATTTTGATGTATTTTTAACTAATTTTCAAAGAAAATAAAAAGGATTTTTAATTAAAAAAATTACCCTTTTTCTAAGGGTTGACTGGTCAACGGCCGGTTCAACCGGTTTAATTATTGGTAGCGTGTGAGATTCGAACTCGTGACCTCCCGTATGCGTGCACGCAGCTCTACCAACTGAGCTACGTGTCTAACCCGAAATAAACTCTATTTTAATTATATTTATATACTAACTAGCTTTAACTTTATTTTGTTTTTATTAAAAAGGATTTAATATGGCCAAAACCGGTTACAACTGCCCGGCTCGAACTCGAGACCTACGATTCGTGTGCACACAGCCCAACCAGTTGGGGTGTGTGTCTAACCTGTTAGTTTCTTGATTTCTATTATATTTATATACTTGTTAAGTGAACCCTGATTTAGCTTAATTAAAAAGATTTTTAAACTTAAACCAGCCGGCATGTAGGTCGAGCTCGAACTCGGTACCTTAATGTTGTTGTGCACCCAGCCCAACCAGTTGGGCTGGGTGTCTAACCCGGTTATATGATGATTTTAATTAAACAAATGCACACACAAACTTCATCATCTTCATTCCAGAATGTTTTACCCGCCTTCCAACTCTTTTAAAATCGAATTAAAATAACAAATGTAAACCTTGAATCAATAGACAAGGGAAGTTTGAGATTTTGTACCGAATCGGAAGAAATGCGAGTTTTCCGGTTGACCTCCGATGTGGCACAAGATTTTCCGGCGAACGGTGGATTGAGCAGAAAGCTTTATGAACAGGGTTAAGCGTGTGCAGTGAAATTTTATGAGCGAGTTTGGATCTAAGTTCCATGGGGTATTTATAGGCTGCTATGGTGCGGTTTGATTTCGGTTTAAAATCGGCGGTTACGAGCAATGATTTTGTAGAAACGGTTTGGTTAAATTCGGTCGTGATTGAGTGCGCAGTGATAATTGTCAGTTATATCTAGTTATATGGAGGATCGTAATGGAACTCCTTGATTTGATCTTTGATTCAGGAACGGTTACACCTTTGATGTTCTGAACTTGCAGGTGTTAGGCGGGTCGTTAATATAAAACTTATATGGTTTCAGTTATAGCACAAGTGTGCGTGTGGTGTAGTGGTGTTTGGTGTGAGTGTAAACGCAGAGACCCGGTTCGAAACCCGGTTTCTCCTGTTTATTTTTATTTATTATTATTTTTTTTTGTTTTATTTCAAGTTTATTTTAACTTAATTATTGTTTTATTTATAGTTTAAATTTTAATAACATTTATTAATTAAAACAAATAAGATAAACAACACTAATAATGACACAATCGATCATTTGACCAACTCTTGATTTATAAAAGATGCGGGTTTTTGAAACCCGTTTTACACAAATGTTACAGCACCTATCCTCACTCTCCCTGATGGTTGTGATGACTTTGTGGTCTATTGTGATGCATCAGGGCATGGACTAGGGTGTGTCTTAATGCAAAGGGGTAAGGTGATATCCTACCCCTCAAGGCAACTCAAAGTCCATGAGAAGAATTACACCACTCATGACCTTGAACTCGGAGCAGTCGTGTTCGCTCTAAAGATATGGAGACATTATCTCTATGGCACAAAGTATGAGATTTACACTAACCATAAAAGGCTTCAACATATCTTCAATCAAAAAGAGTTAAACATGAGGCAACGACGATGGGTCAAATTTTCGAATGATTATGATTGCGAAATCCGTTATCATCCTGGTAAAGCCAATGTCGTAGCAGATGCTCTTAGTCGGAGAGAATATGCTAACTCCATCCACCTTTTGTGCTCTCAAATCGTAACTGACCTTTAAAGATGCATTCACGAAGCTCAGCATACCTCTGTCATAGAAAATGATTTGCGAGACGAATTATCTTGTGGAGCAGAAAATAAGTTGGAATCGAAATCTGATGGCATTCTTTATTATTTAAATCGTATTTGGGTACCTGATCGTGACAACCTTCGCACATTCCTCATGAACGAAGCCCACAAAACCCGATACTCCATACATCCAGGGCTGATAAGATGTATCAAGATCTACGATACTCCTACTGGTGGCCTGGAATGAAAAAGGATATCGCCGTCTTTGTCTCCAAGTGCCTCACCTGTTCGAAAATTAAAGTCGAGCATCAAAGACCCCCCGAAATACCCGTGTGGAAGTGGGAAAATATAACCATGGATTTTATTAACGGGTTACCTCGCACCTCCAGTGGGCATGATATGATTTGGGTTATTGTCGATCGTCTTACCAAGTCTGCTCATTTTATCCCGATCCGTGAAGATTACGAAAATGAGAAGTTAGCTCGTATTTACATCGATGAAATTGTCAGTCGACACGGTGTGCCTTTGAGCATCATTTCAGATCGAGATGGGCGTTTTACTTCCCGAACATGGCAAGTCGTGCAATCAGCATTAGGCACTCGCTTAGACCTCAACACTGCCTTTCATCCTCAAACTGATGGTCAATCTGAGTGCACCATACAGACTCTTGAAGACATGCTACGATCATGTGTTATCGACTTTAAGGGCAGTTGGGATACTCGTCTATCATTGGTCGAATTCTCATACAATAACAGCTATCACTCTAGTATCGGTATGACTCCTTTTGAAGCACTATACGGTCATAAGTGCCGCTCACCTGTATGTTGGCACGAAATCAGTGAAGCACAGATCACCGGACCGGAATTAATTCAAGAAACAACCGATAAGATTATCCAAATTCGCAACAATCTTCTAGCAGCTCAGAGTCGTCAAAAGAGTTACGCAGACAAACGACGAAAGCCGCTCGAGTTTTGTGTTGGCGATCAAGTATTTTTGAAAGTGTCACCATGGAAGAGAGTTGTTCGGTTTGGACAAAAAGGCAAGCTAGCACCTCGCTATGTTGGACCTTTTAAAATACTCGAGAGAGTTGGTCCTGTAGCTTACAAGCTTGACTTACCTGAAGAACTCAGCAAGATCCATCCAACGTTCCATGTTTCTAACTTGAAAAAGTGCCTTGCCGATGAAAACCTTCATATACCGCTAGAAGATATTCAAATTGACCAGTCGATGCATTTTGTAGAGAGACCTGTAGAAATCATGGACTTCGGTGAAAAACGCTTAAGAAGAAGTCGAATATCTATAGTTAGGGTTCATTGGGAGTCGAAACGAGGACCCGAGTTTACTTGGGAACGTGAAGACTCAATGCGTGAAAAATACTACCACCTTTTCCAAGACAAACCTACTACCACTTAAATTTCGGGACGAATTTTCTAAAAGTAGGGAATACTGTAACATCTGTCGTAAAACGGGTTCTAAAACCCGCACCATTTTTGTAATCAAGTTATGTTATGATCTTGTCGTTAATCGGTTAAGATATTCGTTATATTAGATAAAAAAAATAACAATAAAAGATAATAATAATAATGATAAACAAATATATTAAAAAGAGATGAAGACCACGGGGATCGAACCCGGGTCTCCATCATACGCACACAACAAACCAACCATTACACTGCTGAGTGTTTTGGTGTAAACTCTTCTAACAAATAATCATTTATGTACTCCGTAACTTCCTGATCTAAAATTCAAAAGAAGCTGCCCTGTAACAACTGCGATTAGTCTGGCAAATCATCAAATGTTTGTTTATACGCAATCAAGTGCTGAAACCGTCTCTAAATCATGCATCTAGACTCAAAACCGCGTCAACACATCCAATTATGAGCTGCAATCATCTCGTTCATAAATGCTTTTGACCGAAACTCCCAAAACCGAAGACCAAAGTTGTGCGATCATCTTCAGCAATAAATAGAGAGTTCTGGACCCAATTAGAATGCACACACACTCTCGCAAACTTTTCTACACGTCTCTGTTCGTCAGGAATACTTCCCTGGAAACCATAGCTATTCGTCGGAATCTCGCTGGAAATCGGAGGAACCTTCTGTTCTATATAGCCTATCACCTATTTTCTTTCATTCTTATTAATCGCATATGTAGTCATTAGAAGTTAGCCAATGATTTGCGAAACAAACAATACTATCGAGTTAACAGTCTGTGTTTTGAAACAAAGAAGAAGAACTGAGTATATGTTTAAATGAATTTAAAATTTGTATTTAAACCGGGTTAGACACACAGTCCGGTTGGTTGGACTGTGTGCATATGATGTCCAAGGTCCTGGGTTCGAACCAGGTTCATGTTCTGATGCGCTGACATTAATCAAACCTTTTTATAAAACTCAAATATGAAACTCGGAAGCAAGTATACAAAAGAAATAAAAATCTTATATCCAACGAGTTAGACACACAACCCAATTAGTCGGGCTGTGCGCACATGCGAAGCAAAGGTCACGAGTTCGAAACCGGCTGCATACACTGTCCCTAGAATACACAAACCTTTTTATTAAATCAGAATATGGTTAGACCTAATAAGTATAAAAACATAATTAAAATCCAATATATTCCGGGTTAGACACGCGGCCCAGTTGGCCGGGCTGCGTGCACACCTACGAGAGGTCGTCGGTTCGACTCCCACACTGTGAATTCCAACCGGTTTTATCCGATTTAATTCAAAAAAACATATTTTTAATTAAATAAAACCTTTAATATTTTCTCCAAAAATATATTATTTTATAATCAACTAATTTTATTTACAAATTAAAAGTCTAGGTAAATAAAAATATAGTAATAAAAATGATAAAAATCAATTTAAATAATAAGCTAATTAAAAATACTAAATTCAACCAAAAGAAATATATTTTTATCTAAATTATTATGTGAATATTTATGTTAGCCATTTCGTCGTTTGGTATCTCAACCACTCAATCGTGCGCAATCTTCATCAAATCATAATTGCATCCACTATGAGTGAATCTTACTAAGGAGGTATGGTCCCAAATGAACATACCCTTAACTACATTTCACAAGGATAACCTTGCACGCAACATGTAAGGGTGCGGCTTCCTTAGAATCAATAGGTCGTACAATGAGCCTTGCGCGCTCAGCACAACGGTGAACTAGACCAGCAACAATAGGTCGTACAATGAGCCTTGCGCATCCAGCACAACGGTGAATTAGACCAGTACAATCAAGTCACACAACGAGCCTTGAGCACTCAGCGCAATGGCAAGTTAGACTAAACTATACAAGTCACACAACGAGCCTTGTGTACTCGGCGCACGGCAAGTTAGACATACGCGCGCAGGCTACTAGACCCTGCGCAGAACAAAATCCCTTTGAGCTGTGAATCCCAAAACCTTGCAAGGACAAGACATACATGAGAAACACCTCATAGTCTTGTGACATAAGGATATACCCCTGACACCCTGCGCTGGCTGGAAAAACCTTGACAGCCTCGCAGAAGGGGTAAGCACTAAGAGGTGTTGATGATACCCAAGTGTACGAAGTGGCAGAACTGTGACCAAAGGTTACTCGGCAAGTTGTGTGTGATAGTGCCCATGACCAGTGAGGCAGACGTCAGACCATACACCAACCACGTCTCTGCCAGTGTTCCACCTTCTCCACTTTCGGCTGGCAACAGGCCTGACATGAGAAACGGCTGCCTTTACACATGGCACCACTCAACATCCAACAAAGCACACCTCCTGACAGATGACATTAATTCTCCTACAGGGAGCATTTAGTGTCTGACGCAGAGGGACAAAAAGGATGTCTCTGGCTATATGGGTCAGGCCCAAGGCCCACCAGCACTTCTCCTGAACATACCTTTTTCGGCTATAAATAAGTATCGGATCTCCAGGTAAACATACGCTTTACAACACACACACACACAAGCTTACGCTTATACTTGAAATTACTTGCATACCATCCCCAAAATACTTATTCTCACGCTGGAGTATGGTCATGGAGAAAACAACCCTTTTCCTCGTGGCGAGACTAACGGCGTTGCTAGTTTTGCAGATCAGCTTGAGCGAGCTTACAGCCAAAAAGTGAAGTGAGAGGATAACCTTTTATGCAGATGCACCCTGGTTGTAACTTATATGTCCTCGGATATCCCTAGGTTCTACCGGTGCTTCTTCATTGGTGCCATCCGTGGTTTTCTCACTCTTTCCAGTTTTTTCCTCCCATTTTCACCTTTTCAAGCCTCACCTCCTTATGGCTGATTTCCCATCAATCACCCCACGAGGCCCTCGAGGCGAGGGCAAGAACCCAGTTCATGCCTCTCGTATCGACGGGCAAGAAAGGGAAGATTCCTCTAAGGATACCGGAGCTCAACACGGCTCTGTCCGTATAAACATCCCGGTTACCCTCGGAGCTCAGCTAGAGACTCCCTTTATACCGATCACATCAGTTTTACCCCCGGGCGAGACCCCGATGTCATGGTTCATAAAGTCTCAGACGGCCCTGAACACCGTCTATGCGCAACTCTGTGCGCAGACAAACACCCATGCTGCCCCAGTGCAGCCCACTGTCCAAGTACACGTGTCGCCCAGGATTTTGAGTTACGACTCACCAGCGGGGGCAAGCGTACCGTATAGTCTCCATCCCCTAGAGACGGAGTACACACAACCTCTTCCTAAACCAGAATCCCGTTCTCTTAGGCGAGCATCTGTTCACTCACGGTTGGGCCCGCGCCCCCAAGGGGAGCGATACACCCAGCGAGAGGAAGACAGAACCTACGGTGAAGGTGATAGCGCTAGCGTTTTTCATCGGATACCCAAGAATCATGCAGCATACAGATCCGCTCCACGTGGCGGTTACAACTCGGAGGCCGAGCATGATTACAACATGATTTACCAACCGGCAGACGCAGCCGAGCACTCCAAGTTCATCAAGAAAATAGCTCTCGCACCGCTGGAGCGTGCAAAGTTGGCCTCCAATGTCGGGAAATACAACAGGCTGACTGACCCGGATGACCACTTGCGTCTCTTTACCGGCGCAGGACTGATTGGAGGATGGACACTACCGATGTGGTGTCATATGTTCGTCCAAACCCTCACAGGTGCTGCACGCATGTGGTTCGATAACCTGCCCACGGACAAACTCGCGTCTTGGAACGAGTTGAAGGACAAGTTCTTGGCGCATTTCAGTCAGCAAAGGCGTTACGTTAGAGACTCCTCTGATGTAATGAATATCTGGAGCCATGACGATGAAAGCCTCAAAGATTTCATCACCCGCTACAACAAAGAGGTGCTGGAGATAGGGGATGTGCATAAAGGCCTGATTCGTGCACAGTTCAAGTACGTCGTACACTGTGGCGAGATGATCAAAGTCTTGTCAAGGACTACAGGTCTCCCCAAGAGCTGGGAGAAACTTATGGCAGCGTTAAAGGTCTACGCGCAAACAGAGTGCAACCTCAACAACAGTAGGCCTCCTCTACCTCACCACCGCCCCCGAGACTTGACCAGGAGTTTTGGGAAAAAGAATAAAGGATGGAGGGACCACGGCCAGAACCCTCCCCACACAGCGGTCGACGCTCGAGTGACCATTAATAAGTTCGCCACCCAGCGAGCAATAAAGCAAGACAATCGCGACCGTCAGTGGACCCCACTGACGAAGACACCGGTGGAGGTCCTCAGCACAGAGGATCATCAGTTCAAACAACCACCGTTGATGCACAACAAGAAGGTTCAAGACCCCAACCTCTTCTACAATTATCATAAAGACACGGGGCACAAAACCGATAATTGCATCTCCTTGCGCATGGAGATTGAAAAGGCACTCAAAAGTGGAAGCTCACCCACTTATTACAAAACGTGCGCAAGGAGGTGCGCCAAATCACTCGAGGCGGCGAGGGCCCGAGTAACAAAAAAATGAAGGTTGATCTTATGATCCAAGGTGGACCGTCGCGCAAGCGCAGCCACCAGCAGATTCACACGCCTTACTGGCGTGAACAACAGGTCATTTTCCCTGTGGTCCCTGGGGGTCCACAAGAAGACCGACCGGTAGTGATAACCGGCATCTTCGGTCACTACAGCACTGACTCATGTTCATAGATCTCGGGAGCTCTATGGACATTATCTATGAACAGTGCTTCCAGCAAATCGACCTGGAGGACAAAGCACGCCTAGAGACGGTGGATTTCCCACTCACTAGTTTCTGCAATGAGGCGGTTTTCCCTTTGGGACAGATTTCTTTTCCGGTGACTCTCTCTGATGAGCGCCACACTTGCACCGTCCAGGTCAATTTCATGGTCATGCCCGCAACCTCGCGCCATGACGTACTATTAGGACGGCGCGCCCAGCGGGATTTCAGCATGATTACTTCCATTCCTCACGCCGCTTGCGGTTTTCCCATAGAAACCAGAGTGGCCATCATGTATTCAAGGAAGGATATCATGTCTGTGGATGAGGAACCACCAATAAAGCAACCCAAGTCATCTCCCGACGGCGAGCCAGAGAAGTGGGTGCTTAACAACAAGTACCCAGAACAAACCGTGCTCTTGGGACCCGCCATGACCCCCGCTGTCAAGGCGCGGTTGAAACAGCTGTTGTTCAGAAATTCTGATATTTTTGCATGGTCACCGGCGGATATGACGGGGGTGCCAAGGGAAATAGCTGAGCATGCACTGCACACATTCCCTTCAGTTCAGCCTATCGTTCAGAAGAAGCGCAGCTTTGGGCCCGAAAAGACTCGCGCTCTGAACAAGCAACTCACAGAGCTTCTCCAAACAGGAATCATCCGAGAAGTGCGTTATCAGACATGGGTGGCCAACCCAGTCATGTTCCAAAAGTTCAACGGCAGTTGGCGTATGTGCATCGATTTCAAAGATCTCAACAAGGCATATCCCAAGGACTGCTATGGCTTACGGGAAATCGACAAAAAAGTGGACTCTCTTGCTTCATTCAGGTGGAAATGTTTACTTGATTGTTACAAGGGCTACCACCAGATCCAATGAAGAAAGAAGATGAAGACAAGACCGCTTTTCGAACAGACAAGGGTATTTACTGTTACACAAAGATGCCCTTCGGATTGCGTAACGCAGGAGCCACCTATCAACGTTTAATGGACCATGTCTTTGGGGATGACATTGGTGAAACCGTGGAAGTATACATTGATGACCTAGTCATCATGAGCTCGGATGAGGAGAAGATGCTGGCAAACATTCAAAAAACGTTTGCCTCCTTGTGCAAGGAAAATCTGAAGCTGAACCCCAGTAAGTGCTTTTTTGAATGGAAGAAGGCAAATTCTTGTGATTCATCGTCACGCGTGATGGTTTCAAAGTGAATCCCAATAAAGTGGAAGCAATTTAGTGCATGCCATCACCCTCAACTATCAAAGAAATGCAACATTTGGCAGGGCGGCTGGCTGCGCTGAACAGGTACTTGGCCAACCATGCGATGAAGTCCTTCCTATTCATCAGCACTCTGCGGAATTGTGTGAAGAAGAACAAGTTTCAGTGGACTCCGGATGCGGAGAAAGCATTCACCCAAATGAAAGAATGCTTAATTCAGCTACCAACGCTCACCGCACCGCATAAGAACGAGCCACTAATACTTTACCTTTTCGCATCAGATATCGCCCTGGGAGAAGTCCTGCTAGTAGAATGCGCAGGAGTTCAGACTCCGATCTACTACGTCAGCAAGATGCTTACTAACCCAGAGACTCGATATCCCATGATGGAAAAGCTAGCTCTAGCTTTAGTCCATGCATCCCGGCGGTTGCGCCGATATTTTTCAGGCCACGAAATAACAGTTCTCTCGAACTACCATCTAGGCCAAATTTTGTCAAAACCAGATATAATAGGCCTCCTAGAAAAATGGGCAATCAAGCTTGGCGGATACAATGTCATGTATAAACCACAACCAGCAATAAAGGGCCAGATATTGGCCAATTTCATCGCGGAAGTCCAGCAGAATAAAGCACCGGAATGTGAAGAGGTACAGAATCTAACGCCGGTTACGGATGACCGCGCATGGATATTTCACACAGATGGTGCATCCAACGATGATGGTGCAGGAGCAGGTCTTCATCTAATAAGCCTCGATAATCAAGAATTCACCTACGCCATCAGATTGGATTTTAAAAGCACAAATAATGAAGCTGAGTACGAAGCGTTCCTGGCAGGTCTTCGGTTAGCAATCAAAATGGGTGCACAGAATTTAGAGGCCCATTTCAAGATAACCAAATTCCAACATTTCAACATTTCAAGATAACCCATGTATCTAGAACAGGCGCAAGCCCTCATAACCAAATTCCAACATTTCAAGATAACCCATGTTAATCGGAGCGAGAATAAACACGCATACGCTCTCAGCAAGTTAGGTGCTACAAGCTTCAAGCACCTTGCGCGCGAAGTGCACATTGAGGTAATTAAAAACCCTTATGTTCCTTTGCGACAAGTCAACATTTTGAAGTGGAAATCCGTCCTGGATGTCCCCAATCATCATGTTCCTGCGCCGATATTTATCAGGCCACGAAATAACAGTTCTCTCGAACTACCATCTAGGACAAATTTTGTCAAAACTAGATATAATAGGTCGCCTAGAAAAATGGGCAATCGAGCTTGGCAAATACAATGTCGTGTATAAACCATGACCAGCAATAAAGGGCCAGATATTGGCCAATTTCATCGCGGAAGTCCCGCAGAATAAAGCGCAGGAATGTGAAGAGGTACAGAATCTAACGCCGGTTACAGATGACCGCGCATGGACACTTCACACAGATGGCGCATCCAACGATGATGGTGCAGGAGTAGGTCTTCATCTAATAAGCCCCGATAATCAAGAATTCACCTACGCCATCAGATTGGATTTTAAAAGCACAAATGATGAAGATGAGACAAAGCGTTCCTGGCAGGTCTTCGGTTCGCAATCAAAATGGGTGCGCAGAATTTGGAGGCCCATTTCAAGATAACCAAATTCCAACATTTCAACATTCAAGATAACCCATGTATCTAGAACAAGTGCAAGCCCTCATAACCAAGTTCCAACATTTCAAGATAACCCATGTTAATCGGAGCGAGAATAAACACGCATACGCTCTCAGCAAGTTAGGTGCTACAAGCTTCAAGCACCTTACGCGCGAAGTGCGCATTGAGGTAATTAAAAACCCTTCTGTTCCTTTGCGACAAGTCAACATTTTCGAAGTGGGGAATCCGTCTTGGATGTCCCCAATCATCATGTTCTTGCAACACGGGAGCCTCCACGACAACAAAGCGGAAGCCAGGAAGGTCCAGAAAAAAGGCAGTCGACTATGAAATGGCAGACGACATCTTATACCGGAAGTCATACCTTGGGTCGCTCCTCCGCTGCATTGACGCGCAAGACACAAAGTACTTGATCCGCGAAATACACGAAGGGTTATGCGGAATCCACGCCGGCCCACGCATGGTCGTGGAAAAGATCATGAATGCCGGATACTATTGGCCCGGCATGCACCTTGATGCAGTTGCAATATTACGCAAATGCGCATCATGCCAGCGCCATGCCCCAAAGACACTGCGCCCCAGGAATCCCTTGATCCCAGTGACAACAGCGTGGCCCTTTCAGCAATGGGCAATCGATATGGTGGGACCACTCCCAGACGCTCCAGGAGCGGTGAAATTCATAATCGTTGCAGTTGATTATTTCACGAAATGGGTAGAAGCCAAACCCCTAGCATCCACCACAGCAACTGTAGTGCGAAATTTCATATGGGAACACATCATATGCCGTTTTGGTTTACCCTTGCGCATAGTCAGCGATAACGGTCCCAATTTTGCAGCCGAGGAACTACAACATTGGATGAAAGAGATGCATATCGAACACGTTTTCACTTCGGTCGCACATCCCCAAGGGAATGGCCAAGTGGAAAGGATTAACAAAAGTATAGTCGGAGGAATCAAGAAAAGGTTGGGAACAGCACGCAGAGGTTGGGTAGATGAGCTGCCAAGCATCTTATGGGCTCATCAAGCCAGGCCTAAAACCAGCACGTGCTAAACTCCTTTTAGCCTTATGTATGGGACGGAGGCAGTGATTCCTGCAGAGATAAGCCTCCCATCACCGCGCATATTGTCTGCGCAAAAACAGAACAACGAGGATGAGCGCAGACCAGACTTGGACTTACTAGAAGAAAGGCGTGAAAACATTGCCATCAATGAAGCAAAATACAAGTCCAAACTAGAGAGGTATTACAACGCGCGAGTCCGCATATGTACCTTTTTACCCGGTGACTTTGTTCTACGCGACAATGAGGCATCCAATGCCGAACGTCCTGGAAAACTAGCACCCAAATGGGAAGGTCCTTATGTCATCCATGAAGTCCTGGGAAAAGGCGCATACACACTTAAGCGCCTAGACGGAACAAGTATCCCTAGCACATGGAATGCGCAAAAACTAAGATGGTGCTACATGTAAACCTGCAAGTTCATTATCTCTTGTCTATTCTAAAATTCGGCTCTTGCGCCCAGTTATGTAATAAAGATAAGAGTTACTTCATTCATTTTTTATCTTAATGTTTCGTTACAAATGAGTGGAACCACTTTGAGTATACGCAAAAGCACCTTGGTGCACAATGACTTGTAAAGTATAAGTCACTACCTATGAAACATGCAAAGGAGTCAATATCCACGCATGAGTTCATTACCAGTTTCATTCGCTATACTTACACAAAGTTGGCCCTTTTCACACAATTATTGTAACAAAGAAGAAACATTTCATTAAAGGATAAAAAATGTACATAACCGTGCCATGCGTGGCGCAAACAATGATCCTACAACAATATTACATTAAGGATCCTACACTAATCTTCTTTTTCAGCAGCGACCTCAGTGTCTTCCGGAAAGATATCCTTCACGCGGTCGACGAAGTCATCATGGGTAAGCGCTTCGCTTACCAACTCCAAGGCCGGGATATCAAGACGGTTATACCCCTGTTGTGCCTTCTCGAAGACAACTCTGGTATTCACTCCATGAGTGGAGGCATGGCTAGAATCCCATGGAGTATCCAAGGCATGAGTGACTTGATGTGCACACTTAGCATAGCCTTGCGCATGCCCATCATGGCGAGCAGCAACCATCAGCTTAGCCACTGCACCATCCAACTCCGAGGAGTTCACAATGGGATTAGTAATCTGCAAAGTCAAGGGAACGGTCAGAACCATCACATAAGGGTCACACAAAAAAAAGCAAGACACTTACATGACCAATCCATGTTGTTGAAGCCACAGCATGTTGTTGGAGAGTGACTCCACCAACGACTCGGAGATGGCGTGGGAACTTTCAGAATCCTCTAATTTTCTCTCGCCCGCCTCCACCTTCGCCTCCGCCAACCGCAGCCTACGCACAAGCTCGGTATTCTCCACCTAGGCTGCTTGGAGATCTTTCCTAGCGCTGGCTAAGGCAGCGCAAGCTTCGACCTATTTGTTCACAATAAGGTTAGCATCACAACTTAGTGATATTAATTGGGAATGAACACAAAGACAAGGGGTTACCTCTTTCTGCTCGCTATGTTTGCGTTGCACACTGGCTTGTGTAGCCGAGGCAGCCGCCACCTCCTTCTCTTTCCTCTCGCGCGCCACATCAGCGTGCAACTGGGCCACTTCATCCCTCAGGGATTTCTTCTCCCTGTTCTCCCTTTCACAAGCCTCTTTCCAAAACTTGCGCTCCTCAGCAAGTTTGGCATCCGAGGCTTCGGCCCGATTCTTCCACCCCTGTGCAGACCACCCTTCAATTCGCTGATTATCGGCGAAGGCAGTCTCCCTTGCCAACACCGCAGCTTCACACGCAGCCACTTGGGCTCGCTCTTTACCAAGGGTCTCTTGAGCAGCCTCAAGATCTTTCTTTTGCTTCACCAGACCCCGCCATTCCCGAACAATCTTGTAGGTCACAGAGCGGACCTGCAGCTACCTGGAGGTACGTATGATACGTGTCTTCTTCTTCACGATCAGAAAGCAAACGTACCTCCGCTGGGGGGAAAGCTCCTTTAAAAAACTCACGGCACGCCGGCCAGTGAGAAAAGTCATCTCCTTTCTCCAGTTTCCATACAAGAGTGTGGATCTCTTCAACTTGTTCGGAGGAGAACGACCTATAATATAATCCCCTGGAGTTTCATCCGGGCGGATGGGAGACAAACCAAGGGCGGCAGACCCCGCGCCACCCCCGGGTAACGGTTCCTCCACATGTCCTTGTGGAGCACCAGTCTGAACATCTTCGGCGAACGCCGCTCACCGACGGCCCTGCCTCACCAACATTAACCGCGCCACCCAGATGCGCGCGATTCTACCCTCACCACAACGGGTTCTTGCACAACGAACCCTGATTCTTCCACTTCCACGGAGGGTTCCCCAAGATCCACACGTGATTCCTCAACAACAACCACAGGTTCTTCAATATCCTGACGTGGTTGCGTCAATGGAACACCCGGAGTTTCCAAAACCGGGGAACCCATATTATTACCCATATCAGTACCTTCCACCTCCATGTGAGGCCCCTCCCTCACGCCGACCGGTTCTTCTGCCCCAGTAGCAGAATTTCCTCCTTGACCATCGGCCTGGGTCATTGGGGAATCAGCGTCCCCAACGCATGTGCCGGAATCCACAAAAGCCAGCTCATCCCCCACTGTATGAAAACAAAGGTTAGCCATACACAATATAAAAACAGGAAGGAAGTATCGAAGGGTACAGATAATTACCAAGGGATATTCTAGAAGTTAACGACCCCAGATCCGCCCGCTTCCCAAAATGTTTCCGCGCATACTTTTTAGGTGGTTGTGCGGAGAGGTCCTCCTTCGGATGCCTCTTTCGCTTTAGAGGCACTTCTGGGACCTCCTCAGCATGCTCCGGGCTAACAGGTATGGCGGTAGGGATAAACGCCTGCCTTGGTGAAGCCCTCTTTGCACCTACAGGTTCAAGACCCTCCCATGAGTCAGAAATGACCACATAAGCTTTCCACTTGTCAGTAACAACGCGCTTACCTTTAGGAGGGCCTGCCCCGGGTTGAGTTGCCTCTCCCTCTACCACCGCGCTTGACCCTGTGCGTCGCTTCTTTTTTGGATCTGGGCCAATGTACAAATCTCCTAGTGCGCCAGCATGAACACAAGAACAACAAATAAGTCACCTGCAACGGCGCACAAGTAAATAGTCGAGACTCACCAGTTGGTGGCGCGGGGGCCTCCAGGTCCGCATCCTTGACCAATCCAAAATTGCCCAGGACCTGCACGTACCAGGTGGGCTCATCCTCCCCCAAGCGGAGCTTTTCCATCCGCCATTCCTTCCTCTGGAAGGCGGCCAAGAACTATGGGGCTCCTGCAAACAAAACACATGTATGGTTAAGCAATCAACAACTCAAAACCAAGGAAGCGCAAGGGAATAAGAGTGCTTACTGTGATCGCCCTCAACATACACTGGTCGAGACCGGCGGTGGGGTCCCCACAGCAGGCTCATCCCCGCCGCCACCAGTACCCACTCCGACAACTGAATCGCCGGGATCTCCTTCAGATCACCATACCAAGCATCCAGCACTGGTATTGGTAGGGTCTCCACCGAAATCTCATCCGGCCCCCAGAACGCCAACGGCACCGGTATGACACTGGCCTTTACAAAAAAGAATTTTGCCTTCCAATCTGGAAGGACTTAGGGGGGAGAGCAAAATCTTCCGTGCCTGTGCACGGTGCTGGAAAAAATAAAACCCCATTGAAAAATGGAGTTGATAAAAAATATGGAACTGGTCGACGGTGGGAACAGACCCCGACGACCGGCAAAAGAAACTCGAAGTGCTTAATTCTCACCATTCCATTGGATTCAACTGGGAAAGGTGAAACCCATAATGCTGCAGCACTTCCAAGAAAAACTTGGTGACGGGCAACCGGAAGTTCCCCGCACCGAAAAAATCATAGAATAGGGTGATGTAGCCCGCCGGAGCATCGTCGGCCGTCTCACCCTCCGCCGGCAACCGGGCATCCCAAGTGGGAGGAAACCGGAAGCCAGACACAAGCTCATCAAATGCCTGTCGGCTCAGCCTACAAGCCGGCAAAGGAGGCGGAGCACCAGCACCAGAGGCAGCCTCAGGCCCTCTGGATGCCATCAAGTACAAAGAAAGACAAGAAATTTTTCGGAAAATTTTTGAAGGACTCAAGAACTTAGCGAATTCAAGAAAACGTTTGAAGGGAAGTTGAATGAATGAAGAAAACCCTAGCCGGAGCACCCCTATTTAAAGCGTCACATTTAATGCGCTTGGAGAACGTGTCTCACACGTGTTAGTAGCAACCAGTTATAAACAGACGCGTGGCAAGCAAGTAGAAAGAGACGGTTAACGTGCGCGTGTAGCCTACACGCTCTCTGCCAATTCATTAATAAATGGCAGATGAAGCGGCTGAGTGCACGCTACAACTGTCGGACGTCTTTTCAACTCCCATTTTTCCTCACCAACTCACTTGCAACGCCAGAAGATCAGATTTTTGAATTCTAAGAGCTTGATGACTAAACGTTTCCTCTCAACACTTATCAAAATTTTCACCATCACATTAACGGTGCAAGCAACAACTCTTCTAGTCCAGCACTCCTCCCACCTTACAACATGCGCGTAGGAGCAGCACTGACTAGGGGGGGACTTGAAGAGGTATGGTCCCAAATGACCATACCCTTGACTACATTTCACAAGGATAACCTTGCATGCAACATGTAATGGTGTGCCTTCCTTAGAATCAATAGGTCGTACAATGAACGTTGCGCGCTCAGCACAATGGTGAATTAGACCAGCAACAATAGGTCGTACAATGAGTCTTGCGCATCCAGCACAACGATGAATTAGACCAGTACAATCAAGTCACACAACGAGCCTTGAGTACTCAGCGCAACGGCAAGTTAGACTAAACTATACAAGTCACACAACGAGCCTTGTGTACTCGGCGCAACGGCAAGTTGGACTTACGCGGCAGGCTACTAGACCCTGTGCAGAACAACATCCTTTTGTGTTGTGAATCCCAAAACCTTGCAAGGACAAGACACACATGAGAAACACCTCATAGTCTTGTAACATAAGGATATACCCCTGACACCCTGCGCTGGCGGGAAAAACCTTGAGAGCCTCGCAGAAGGGGTAAGCACTAAGAGGTGTTGACCATACCCAATGGTACGAAGTGGCAGAACTGTGACCAAAGGTTACTCGGCAGGTTGCGTGTGACAGTGCCCATGACCAGTGAGGCAGACGTCAGACCATACACCAACCACGTCTCTGCCAGTGACTGTTCCACCTTCTCCACTTTCGGCTAGCAACAGGCCTGACACCAGAAATGGCTTCCTTTACACGTGGCACCACTCAACATCCAACAAAGCACACCTCCTGACAGAGGACAATAATTCTCCTACAGGGAACATTTAATATCTGACGCAGAGGGACAAAAAAGATGTCTCTGACTGTATGGGCCGGGCCCAAGGCCCACCAGCACTTCTCCTGAACATACCTTTTTTGGCTATAAATAAGTATCGGATCTCCAGGTAAACATACACTTTACAACACATACACACACACAAGCTTACGCTTATACTTGAAATTACTTGCTTACCATCCCCAAAATACTTATTCTCACGCCGGAGTGTGGTCACGGAGAAAACCACCTTTTTCCCCGTAGCGAGACTAACAGTGTTGCTAGTTTTGCAGATCAGCTTGAGCGAGCTTACACCCAAAAAGTGAAGTGAGAGGATAACCTTTTATGCATATACACCCTGGTTGTAACTTATATATCCCCGGATATCCCTAGGTTCAACCGGTGCTTCTTCACTTACAACTCCCCTTTTATGTCACGTTTTTTGGGTGTATCATGTGTCGCTATTATTATCTCGTTATTTTAAATCTCGTGCTATTACCATTATGTGATCTAAGGTGCTATGTTATGTTGTTTGTTTATTGTCATTTTGTGTTTATATTCTCATTACAATCCATCTCACATTAGGCCCATTTGTTCCCTGTTACTTATGGGTGGAGCGTCGCGTAGCCTAACATACTAGATCGGCTCCGTTTGATTGAGGCTTGATCTCGCAGCACATCGCTTATCGTGCTCACATGTACATTATTAGTTGATGATGTGATTTGTGTAGTAGATTACATACACGATGTTCCCATATTTGGTTAATGCACATTTTTACAAAACACTAAACATATCATTTTTCTTAATGATAAAATGGGATTCACTCGCCAACTTATGTTGACCCAAAATTTATTTTTACACATGATACAGGTGAACAAGTTTGAAACGTGGATCACATAGGACATGGGCCTAAGAAAAAAAACGGTTATTTGCAAGTTTGTTTGGAACATTATAGTGTTTGTATGAATTATGTGTTGATTGGAATGTTTTAATCAAATTTGGAATAATAAATATTAAACTTTTATAATAGTAAATGTCATGAGCTTTGATGAAAACTCAATCATGTCCCGACTACCTTATTCGCTTCGGATCAGGGTGTGACATTAGTAATGAATGTTCAATTAGACAATGCAATTTCCTCTGGTCTTGAAGATCATTGGTAACACAAAACCATCACTCTCATCTATTATAATGTCTTAAAGTTAATGTGGAATGTTATATCACTACAGTATTTACATGCTGTCTACATCATTTGCTAAATTTGACGAGTAAAAAAAACGGGTAAATGCACAGTACCCCTGACCGCGGGAGGGTTCTTCCTCCCCAAGCTAGCTTAGCCCCATAGCTGTCTGGCGGTTACTACCCAGCAGTATTATTCGGGCCGAGCTGGACTCGAACCCGCGTCCTCCCGTTTGGAATGGGTGAGGCTGGCCACTGGGCTGACACCCCGTGGTTAGCTAAATTTGACGAGTACAAATGCAGACTTTTGTATTTTATTTTGAAGTGTTATTTCGTTCCGATGATTTATACGCCATGGTCTCATCTCTAGTTAGCCGTCTAGACTCGATGTTTTCATCTCTAGTTAGCAAATTTGGTGGAGGGCAACCGAGTTCTGAACCTACTGCAGAAGAGTTTGAAGCTGCTAGTTTTACCTAGCAGTAAAAACTAGAAAGTGAACTTATATTAAACTTTACTGTGTAAATAGTTAATTTTTTATCATTAGCCTTAGTTATTTGTTTTAGTACCCAGACTTTGTTGATATCTATTGTATCATCCAAACATGTGAAAATAACTTATGAAGAAACATTTAATACATCAACAACAGCCTGTGAATCCTAATTTGCCCTACCTACTTTTGAATTTCTATGTTTGTATAATCAAATTTGTTGGGATAATATTGTGGGCTCCTCTGACTGCTATGAAAGGCCTACTGATTGGGCATTTGAATCATTTTTTTTTTCTAATTTTAATCCTTTTTAAGTTATTTATTTATTTTTTTATTAAAAAGGCTTCCAGATAGATAGATTTATATGCAAAAGCTCTTAAAAGCTTTTTATCAACATGTAAAATTGAATTTTTATAATAATATGGTTCTCACTTCCCTGCTTTTTTCATAGGTTTCTTAATGAGCACACTCCTACAAAATATAATAAACTAAACAGATAAACAAGAATTTTGGTTTTATCAATTTGAATTTTGAATCACACATTTTTTTAACACGAAAAAATTCATTTCATTGGGGTTCATCGATACCTAAATAATTTTGGTTTCAGTCAACATATTCATCATACGAGAACAAGTTGTTATAAATCAAAAGTCTAAGAAATAGTTTTTTTTATATGTAAAATTTTGCTATTTGGAATTACTTGATATAATTTTAAATGTTAAAGAAGTCTAATTAGTTTGACAGACTCTATTTAGAAATACACAATTTAATAAACTAGATGGTTAGACAAAAATGTTGATTTATCAAATTAAATTTTGAAAGACACGATGTTTTGCATACAAAATTTTCCGTCACGTGTTCTCGTACCTAAATAAACTTGGTTTATCAAATTGATAATTTGGTATATGTTTACAAATGAAGATGTTGATCATATTTTGGTTCTCGTTGACGTGTGCATTATACCAGAACAAGTTATAAATGAAAAGTCTAAGAGATAGTAATCCACATAAAATTTTATATTTGTAATTGCTCGGTATAATTTTATATGTTAAATAAGTCTTATTATTTTAAAAGATAATTTAGAAATACATAAATATGTGCGAGATCCAATTAGGAACCTAAAAAAGTGGTGGATCAAGCACTAAACACGTTAAGTATATGATAAAAATCAATTTAACATGTTATAAATTAATTTTTTCAAAACATTTTTGGAGCTTTTGCATATAAAGATATGTAGAAGTCATTCAATAAAAAAACATTTTCTGTAAATATTCTTTATCTTTTATTTTAACTGTTTCTTTTAGCATTCTTTTAATTTTTTTAGTTTTTGAATTCTTCAATTAAAATGGCTTTTAGATGTATTTATATGCAAAATCTTTGAAAAGTTTTTGAGAAAAAAAATAACTTTTAACATGTTAAATTGATTTTTTTAAATATATACCATGATAAATACATGGTTCCTCAGCTCTTCATTTTTTGGGGTTCCTCAATAAGCAAATCCCTTCACAATATAATAAACTAGACGGATAAACAAGAAATTTTGTAGTTTTTGAAAGAAAAAGTAACTTTTAACATATTAAATTTATTTTTTAAATATATTTAACATGTTAAATACATGGTTCTCAGTTCTCCACTTTTTTTAAGGATCCATAATAAGCACACCCCTACACAATATAATAAACTAGATGGATAAACAAGAGTTTTGGTTTATCAATTTGAATTTTGAAAGTGAAAAAATTCCCTGGAATTTATCGATACCTAAATGATTTTGGTTTATCAAATTGATACACAGGTATTAGTCTAAAAATGGAGATTTTGAACACATTTTGGTTCCAGTCAACACATTCATCTTACCGGAACAAGATGTTATAAATCAGAAGTCTAAGAAATAATTTTCTTTTACTCATAAAATTTTGCTATATGAAACTACTCGGTATAATTTAAAATTTAAATAAGTCTAACTTTTTGACACACTCTATTCAGAAATACACAATTTAATAAACTAGATGGCTAAACAAGAATATTGATTTATCAAATTAACTTTTGAAAGACCCAAGTTTTTACCTATAAAATTTTCCATCACATGTTCATCGTACCTAAATAAACTTAGTTTATCAAATTGATATTTTGGTATATGTTCACAAATGGAAGTGTTGAACATATCTTGGTTCTGGTTCACGTGTTCATAATACCAAAACAAATTATAAATCAAAAGTCTAAGAAGTAGATTTCTAATTCCTGTAAAATTTTGCTATTAGAACAGCTTGGTATAATTTTACATGTTAAATAAGTCTAATTATTTAAAAGACACTATTTAGATATAATAATATGTACCAGGTTCAATTTTGGGAACCTAAAAAAAGTGATATTTATATACAAAAGCCCCCTTGAAAAAAAATTAACATGTTAAATTGATTTTTAAAATATATTTAACATGCTAAATAAATATTTTACCGTTTCCTATTGAACCCACTCCCTACACAATAAAATAATTAGACGGATAAACAAGAATTTTGGTTTATCAATTTGAATTTTGAAAGACACCATTTATTTATATGAGAAAATTCCTTGGAGTTCATTGATACCTAAATAATTTTGGTTTATCGAATTGATATATAGGTATTGGTCTAAAAATGGAGATTTTGAACACATTTTGGTTTTAGTCAACACATTCATCGTAACGGAACAAGTTGTTATAAATAAAAATTATAAAAAATAAATTTTTTTACATGTAAAATTTTACTATTTGAAACTGTTCGGTATAATTTTACATGTTAAATAAGTCTAAATATTTTGACACTCTATTTATAAATTCACAATTTAATAAACTAGACAGTTAAACAAAAATTTTGGTTTATCAAATTAAATTTTTAAGTCATTTATTTTAAATTATTAGTTTTTGAATTTCTTTATTAAAAAGTTTCTACATACATATTTTTTTCACCATTCCGAATAAAATATGCAAAAGCTCGGAATAAAATTAAAAAAATTTTAACATGTTAAACTTTGATTTCATAACCTAAATATAATTCATATATAAGCCAGAAAACTTGCCAAGTTACATCAAAACAGAAGGTAGCCGGGCAACAAGTTGCGTCGCCAATCCTTTCTGAATTGCAAACCCTAACCTTCCAAATACAAACCCTTGCCCCCTTGGGGTTGAACAATTGTTGTAGACGACCCGTTGAACCCTCGTCAAGAAGTGGATAGCTTCTGGCGCTAGGGAGCCAAAAGTATCAAAGGCAAAAGGGACAAAGACATGTTGGTTCTTTGCGCAAGCTTTAGCGTGCTTATCCACTTTCTTTGATTCTGCCTTTCTTGCCTCTTGTCCAGCTACAAACCCGTTTTCCCTTAAACCAACCAAAGGGGAAACCCCCGTGAGGTCTACACAAGCATGTTTCCCCCTAGCCCAGCCAAAGACGAGCGGATCCGCTGGTCGCAGAGTAGATCTCCCTTCCATAAGGTCCGTGAGGAAATTCACAGGGGCCTCTTTCTTAGCCGAAATCTCAGCTCTTCTTAAGATGTCCCACAAAGCATCACGCACCCAGTCGTGCCGATATTGTCACACCCCGACCCGCAGCGGAATAAGAGTCGGGGCATAATTGGGTTATCACCAAAGCTCATGATGTTTACTAAAATGTTTCATATTTATTAAATTCGAATTACAACTTCAATATTCAAAACAAGTTCATACAGTTACAAGGAAAAAGAAACTAAGCAAAACAATCCAAAGCCTAAACTCATTTATTCTTCTAGGTCGTCCTATATGTTTCTTGCTTCAACTGGATCACCTGTATCATGTGTAAAAATGGGGAATTTTGGGTCAAAAAAAGTTGGCGAGTGAACCTTGTTAAAAACATTTGTTATTGATTTCTTGTTGTATTTAATATGGAAAAATTGTGCAATAATCATATGTGAGCAAACGTAAATGAACAAACAATCACAAACCACCTTGCTTGAGTATATGACATGAATGAATAATATATTGTGAGATCAAGGCTCAATCAAACGGAGCCGATCGTATGTTGGCAACGTCACGTTCCGCTCATAGGTAATGGGGAACGTACGAGCCTATGATCATGTATGTGAGATCAAGGCTCAATCAAACGGAGCCGATCGTATGTTGGCAACGCCACGTTCCGCTCATAGGTAATGGGGAACAGACGAGCCTATGATGATGTATGTACTGAAAATGATAATTTAATCTAAACATTAACCACACAAACAATTGATACATTTTGGATACACATTTGATCATGGATATGATGGATGCACAAGTGTTTTAATGTAATAAATAATAAGCGACACATGATACACCCCAAAATGTGATTAAAACGGGGAATTGGTAGAGATTCACTCACATTGGGTGCGTTCTTTTGATGTTGTTGAATGCGCACGAGTTTTGGAATTTGATCGACGAGGAAAACTAACCTAAAAAATGATAACGAAATAGTTTGATAAATAAATGGATTCTTAGGTTTATTTTTGTGAGTTTAAGGACTTTTTCTAACTTTAAAAATATTATTTTTAAGTATTTTTAATTGATTTTTAAATTAAATAAATAAATAAAAAGAAATAAAAAAGTTTTGACTTTTTGACCGTTGACCGGTCCGTTGACCGTTGACCAGGCCGTTGACCGTCGGACTATGAGTAATGTGTGCGCTGAGTGAGGTTCGAACCCGGGACCTCTCGTACGCGTGCACGCAGCTCTACCAACTGAGCTACATGTCTAACCCGAAATATTCTATGTTTTAATTATATATATATAACTAATTAAATGTTAATTTATTTGGTTTATATTAAAAGGATTTAAAATGATCGAACCGGTTGCAGGGACCTGGATCGAACTCGGGTCCTTCGGTTTGTAAGCGCACAGCCCAACCAGTTGGGCTGTGTGTCTTATCTGTTTAACTTACAGTTTATATTAATCTTATAAACATACTGGGACCTACTCTGATTCAGTTTTAAAAAAAAAATTGGTTTTAATTCGGAAAGTCGGTGCGTTTGTAAGGTTCGAACTCGTGACGTGCGCTATGTGTTTGCACACAGTCCACCGCTGGACTGTGTGTCTAACCCGGTTTAATATCTTGTTTTAATTAAACTTATACATAATGTTCGACTTCGTCTTCTTATTCAAAGTCACAGACAAACGATATCCGACTGTTCTGGTTTAAATCGTTCGTCGAACATATAAGTGGTTGATATGTAATGGATAAAAAGAGTTACGGAATTGAATGTACCGAACAGACTGTTTTTCTCATAATTCCGGCAATGGTCGTCGGCTCTGATTTGTGAATTCGTCTGATTGAATCAATTAACAATTTTGATCGATGAGTTGTGAAATTAAATGACTAAACAAGAGATATCAGGAGGTTTAGATGATTGTACCGCTTTACAGTGTGATTTCGGAAATGTCCAGAGATTTTCCGGCGAGTGTAGAATATCCGGTAACGTCGTCTGGGACCGATTCTGGTTGAAGGATTTAAGTTAGTATAAGTCTAACAATGGATTGAAAACGAAAGAGTCGAGAAAATTACCGATTTGATGTATCACGGTTTTCCGCGAAAGTCCGGCGATAGTAAATAGTGATTCCGACGAACAGAAGCTAGAGTGAAAAATGAAATTGAGGGTGTTGCGATTGTTTCCGAGATGTGAGATGATGGTATTATTAGTGTAAATCAGGAGTAATATGATTTCGGTTTTCAATCTCGAAAATCATATGAATCGAGTTCATTGAAGACAGAATTGATTAAGAACGTGGGTTGTAATTGGCATTGAATCATCAGTTACACTCAGAACTCGCGACCACACCAAAGGTTTTCTGGTTATTTGAAAGCCGCTGAGCGGTTTCAGTTCTTGGCGCAAACAGATGAATTCACGGGTGCAACTTAAGTTTTATTTGATTCATTGATTACACAAACGAGTCAAGTGGCGGAGTGGTTAAGTGTTTGTTTGATAAACTAGCTGACCCGGGTTCGAAACCGGCAGCTTGATATTATTTTTTTTGCACTTATTTTTACTTTTTAATAATTATAGTTTTTAAATTCTAATATGTTTATTAAATATGTAATGCTTAAATTATTAATCATAAATACGCAACGAAATTTTATAACTGATTATTCGATTAATAAACGAAGCGGGTTTTGGAAACCCGTTTTTCGACGGATGTTACAGATATTTGAACCCAGAGAGCTCTTTACATGAACTTCATGCTCCCCGTATTTATCCATACAAGCTTTACATCATATCGGGAAAGTTTCATCTTCTGGGTACATAGGGATCATCAACCGGTATTTGAGAATGGCTCTATATTCTACTGCAGACATACATTGTTCCAACCTCTCAATTGGTATAACGGTCAAAAATTCCTGAGCATGGGGACCTTTCAGCACTCAAACACCGCCTTCTGGCGGGATGACAAATCAAAAGCTTCTCCAGGCTTTGAGCGATGTTGCTAAACAGAGCATTCGCCAAAGTTTTTTGTGGCTTCGAGGGCGCGGTGTCCTTATTAGAGAAACCGCCAATATCCAAGTCTGTGAGAGAGACATTTAAGCATTCAAGGCCTACTGATAGTCCGGGTCAAGCCCGACGACCTCACAGTTTCGAAGGATATGATCCTGTAGTTCCCAAGACTGAGCTCTAGACGCCACAAAGGCATAAGCCCCAACATCTCGAGCTGAGAAGAGGCCCAAACCACCTAAACGCATTGGCAAAGATGCCAGACGCCACTAGAGGTCACCAAAGAAGGGGCCGCCACCCACTACTATGTCTTCTATAGCCTCTCTAAGCCCATCATCGAACCGAGATACCCATCCTCCATAAAATGCGGTTGATAAGTCCGCAACCAAAAAGTAACTTAGCGACCCCCATGCACGACCTTAGCAGAAGGAGTTCACATTGGGGATCTCTCAGGCAGGGTAAGAGTTTCATGAGGTCAACCGCCCCGAGGCTCGCCGCCCTGCCAACTCCTCAATAAAGCTAGGATCCCGACTAACAGCTCCACCAAGAGCTTAATCCTCTTCTCTGGTTTACCGATCCCTCTCGGGAAAAGCCCATCTTGAACTTTCTGCCTGTCGCATGTCGGCCAAAAAACCTCTGTTTTCTTAATGTTGAAATAAAGCCCTAGAGATGGCCCCTCCTCGTTGATGATGTCTAAGGCCTTAGCAACCTCAGAGGCGTTGCGATAATCTCCCATCATCCAAGTACCAATCATGAAACGGGAGTTTACAGCGGTCCTGAACCCGGAGAATAAGGGGATGTAAGGCAAGGGCAAAGAGAAGGGGCCCCAAGGGATCTCCTTGTTGAACTCCGGTAGTAGCCCCAATACACTCGTTACCAACATACAACCTAGCAGGCTGGGCGTAAAGAAATTGGACCCACCGATAGATTGACGGGCAACGCTGATGAACCTCGTGTAGAAAAGCTGTGCGGTCGACCGTGTTGAAAGCATTGGAGAAATCCACAGTAAGCAAGGCTAAGGAACCATCTGCATGAAATGAGTTGAGAAACCTGTTTGCACTGTGAAGCACCGCCTCTGCCCCATTTGGCACCCCCACCCCAAATTGATAGTCACCCAAGTACTGGGTCATTTCTTTCCCGACCTTCTTCATCGCCACCTTTGAAACCAACCTTCGCCAAATACCCCCCACAGCAATAGGTCGAATTCCTTTATCGGACTTCAATAAGGGGGTGAGGGGGCCGAGGCAACAAACTCAGCAAGCACCTTAGGGCAGGACCCCCAAGCCATAAGTTAACAACTTCAGTAATGCTCGTAAGCAAACCTGAGGAAGTCACCGAGCCCTCGCCACCAATAGCATCTAGCAGTGTTGGGCCCGTATCTCGTCTCTGCCACATGACGTCCCTTTAGGAAAGGATCGAATACATTTGAATATACACTCCCCATCAACAACAAGAGTGGGTTGGGCCAAAGGGTTGGAAGGCAAGGACGGGGGCGGCACCACTGGGTATTTATCAATAAGAGCTTTCAATGTCGGATTCCCCGGTTGTCTACTTTTTCAATGTTCCCCATTAAATCCAACCTATAACATAAATACATATAAATTATAAAAGTTAGTTAAAATAACACTAACAAACTAAAAATAAACAACATTTATATGCATAGAGGTGTGTCTTATGCTTAGGGTGGTTTTTTTTTAAATTTGATGTTTCATTTTAACCCAAAGCTATTTGTTTTTCTACTTATAATTCAAAATTTTCATCTCTTGCAATTCAACCTCACAACTTTTGTACTTTCAACTTTGGTCCCCACATTTTTCATATTTTGCAGATTTTTCGTTTTAAATTTGCGAGTTAACAAGGAGTAATGTGTATGTGGTTCAACGTTTTAACATTTTGTTTTACGTTTCGTACTAGATTTTGCGAGTTAATACGGCTCAACGTGCGCTGTGTGATTCAACGTTTTTACGTCGTCTATCTTTTCCCCGTTTGACAGGTTTGTTACAACGCGCAGGGTCCTAAATCAACTTAATTATTATTTTCTATGTTTTACGTTGCAGTCTAATTTCTTCACATTAATACACCGTAACTTCAGTATTGGTTGTCGCTGACGGTGGTGTGGTGTAACATTGGTGCTATTTTGTACGTTTTTACGCCCCCGCCGGCGGATGATAAATCTAGTTCAAATTAAAACAAAAAAGAGTCTTTTTCATAATCTTAAAATTGAAATAAGTTGTAAATTATTTGTTGTCAACGTTTCAGTTAAAATAATAACATGAATTCTAACAATTGTATTAGTTATATTTTTCAACATAAACTCTACAACTGTATTAGTAATATTTCATGTAAAACTTTTAAGTTTAACATGTTAAACTTAATTAATATAATTTTCTAAAAATATGTGAGTTATTTATTATCAACAAAAAATAATTATTTTAATTTCAAAAGATGAAAAAAAATACTTTATAATAATTTTGTATTTTTGTTAAACATTGACAGCAAAATTATGTACTATCAATTTTGTATTTTTCTTAAAAATAAAACACGTTTGGCAAAGAGAAACTAAAAAAAGTAAAGTTAATTTTTTTTAATGGCTAGAATTTTATGAATCATCAAAACAAAACTCACTGTACAATGGCTGCTACTAGGAAGACACTAGCAAAACCCCCAGCATATTCACATATTTTATCTATTACAAACTCACCCAAAACAAACAGAAAAACAAGCATTACAGAAAAGAAAAGGAACACCATTTCGCCCAATCCATCTCCTTTTTGGCTCGGTTCTTGTACCACATGAAAGTAACTGATTGGATTTCGCCAAACATCCGATCAATCATCGCTCTTTTTCGGGAAAAAATCAATATATTGCCGCTGTTCCAAATCACCCAACAAACCGTTAACACTATATCTTGGACAGCCTGTCTCTTGTCTTCATTCAAATCCGAGGTCTTGTGCACATTTAGGTGAGGTCCCTTGTCGAAAAAGCATATATCAGCGGGGGCTTACACCAACATATATTTCCATTTGTCGAGAAACACTCTTTTAATATATTTATTATAAACCTTTTCCCAAAACTATGAGAACCTAAATTGTGGGCAAATATTAAGATAATATGTTAATTTGTAGGTATAATACCTTGGTAGAGCTGTCTTTTTACAGTATCGTGGCTGCTGCTGCTGCTGGAGTTATTGCTTCCTGTTATTGGGATTTTGAGGATGTTTTGAGAATCTTCAATGAAAAGAGAATAAACACATCCAAATAAGAAGCAAAGTTGATATTTCTACTTATGAAACTGAAAAAAAAAACAGCACAATGTTACCATAGTAACTCAATAATCCAAATGTAATAGTTAGAAGGAAAGCATATGCTTTTAAGTTATAGTACTTGCAACTATGACTTAAAGTCAATAGTAATTGTCGCAGCAGCAGAAGAACTTCTCCCAAGGCCTAAAGTTAAAAATCAGCAATTGACAACAACAGCATCATCAATGAAATCAACAGATACCGATTAAGATTGTACCTCCATTTCGCCAGAGTAATCATTGCTAACAACCTTTTATACCTGAATCGCCGGTCGCCGCTGATGTCTGGTGTAAACACGTCACTGACGCATCATTGTTGCGACTGCCATGTCTCCGACCCTCATTACCTTCACCCATCGCAAATGAGGGTCACCACCGAAGCGAAGCTGCAGACCTAGGTGTGCGGTTGTACTCTCCGAAAACAACATCACTGCTCTTCAAGCAAACAAACCGACACCGACAATGGAGCCACCGTTCTTCAATTAGTACATAGGGTTTGTGTACGCGTCGGAAAGTTAGCAGGAGGTTCAGGAATGACGTCGGTGTAGAGGGGAGATTTTGTTGGAGAGGCGTGGGTTGAAGTCTGATTAGAATACCTGGTGGAGACGCGTGTAACTCAGCACCGTGTACCAAAACCGCCCACGTAATCCAATCATCACCAACAACCACCCAAACCCACCAATCACACCATGAAACCACTGTTCATTCACTTCATTTATTATCAGATATAGATTGTATATGTTGCACGTATGATTAACAGAGCACCTGCAAGGGATGTCCATGCTGTGACTCCAACTTATAAAAATTTAACATGTTAAATCTAAATTATTTTAACTATACAACGCTCAGTGCATCGACATCTAATTCTGGTAATACATAAATTTAAAACTAAAAGTAACGTCAGTAATAACCAACTTGTTTAATGATTGAAAGAGACTTACTGAATTCTTCCTTGAGCCTTCTTTTATGATCATCATCCAAGTAGAAGACTTCATTAAAAAGTGGATGGTCAACCTGTACCATTAGCTCTGCGCACTAAAAGTGAATTTGGTGACAATGACATTGCATTTGTAGAACGGTTAGATCCCACTGGTTGGTTTCCTGGGCGAGGCATTCCCATAGGACCACTGAGAGTTGTGGAACAGGAGATGCAGCCAAATTGTTGGAATTAGTTGGTCCAGCTGATGGTTGACCACTAGCAAAATTAGGGTCTAAATCGTTCAACTCCTGAGCAACATATTCCATGAAAACGGGGCCGAAACTGTGGACAAGGTAATGAACCTCCAACTGTAGGACCACCTTTCGGTGGCGTTGCGGTTGCAACCAAACTTGATCACCAGCAAAGCACCTCATGTCAACTGCAAAATATTTCCAGTATATTATCCAAATCCAATACGGGCTACGAAAAACAAAACGAAACAGCAATCGGCAACAAAGAACTAGGAACGATTCCCAGGCCACCTCGGCTAGCCACAGTAGCAGCAGTTAACATGGCAGATGCACCAGGTTTCCAACATGACCCGTACGATGACCAGAGCCATGACCAACATCCGAGTTTGTACCATTTGGCATCTGCCCATTAACATTTGCTCTTGATAGTGTCAGGACAAATCAAGCAGCCCCCGAAACCACAGAAACTAGAGCAGCCCGTGCAGGACGTGTTGAAGAAGCAAAGCATGCAAAGGTCCCGCTGTCAGACGAATGCAGTCTAAAAGAGATGAAACATCCATCCCATTGATAAAATCCTCAAGAAAGAACTGAAAATACAAAACAAAATAAAAAATAAGAACAAACTGAAATTGCAAAAATAATGACATAAAATGAGATTCGTCACAAATCTATAAACGAGGATTTTACATCTAAAAACCATATGAATTTAAACATTTAACATGTATAATCAATTGAAACACTTAACTAATCGGTTTTAACCTGTAAAAGCATTAACAAATTAGTTAATCCTTGTTCTTTTGATGTTATAATCATTAATCAATATGTACTGAGGTATGTATGTATCTATCTACAAAAATGTTTCCGATATGATACTCCTATAATCAATCATACATCTATTTGATAACTAAAACTACCGTCTCGAGTTCTGATCGATATATATTCCATTGAGATAAAATCGAACGTAAATACGACTTCACAGCGGTCTCCGGCGACCAGATCTGCGGCAAAATTCCGCTAGGGCTTTGATCATGAAAGAGTCTTCAGCGACCAGATGTACGACAGACTTCCCTAGGGCCTTATTGGTGGCAGATGTCTCCGGCGACCATAACTGTTGTAGACTTCCGCTAGGGCTTCGACGGTGGCAGCGGTGACGGTGGGAGACAAATCCAAGTTCCCAAATTCTTTTCCATCGCTTTTTTGAAAATGCCAATTCTACCCCTCCGTGCGAATTAAGCCATTTTCTAATTAATTAGATCTTGGCCCTTAGTTAACTTGGTTGAAGAGTTATATATACGTAAGGAAGTTTCGTTTAAGAAGAAATTTAATGTGAAAAGAAAAAGAAGAAATTATCTTGAAAAAGTAGAAATTTAATGGTAAAACATTAAATAGTTTATAATTTCTCTCATTAATTATGTTATTTATCATTAATAAATAAAAACATTTTATCCTACACATTTCAAAATTTATCCTACATATTTCTTATATTTACCGGAATTTACCCTACACACATGTAAATTTACCTACACATACTAAAATTTATCCTACACATGTTGAAAATTGTCTTACACCATAAATTATTTTATCTTGAAAGAGTATATGAAAAAAAATGGGTTACACGTTTACCTATATGCATTTTTCATAAAATTAAATGCACACATTAAATGAAGTAAATGGAGAATTCCTATTGGTTTAAAAGTAATGTGTGTTTGAATTTTGTGAAAAAAAGGCGTATATGTAAATCTATAATTGTCATTAATTATCTAATTAATTAAACTTGTAACTCATTTTTTAATAAACTTTTTCAAGATAAAATAATTTATGGTGAATGACAATTTTTGTCATGTGTAGGATAAATTTTAGTATGTGCTAGGATAAATTTTGAAATGTGTGGAGTAAATTTACATGTGTGTAGGGTAAATTCCGATAAGTATAAGATATATGTAGGATAAATTTTGAAATGTGTAAGATAAAATGTTTTTGTTTTATTAATGAGAAATAACATAATTAATGAGGGGAGTTATAAATATTTAATGTTTTAAATTATGTCTTTTCTTCTTTTTCTTCTCACATTAAATTTTTTTCAAATAAACTTTCTCATATATATATATATATATATATATATATATATAAAGGATTTCGTAAAATAAAACCAGTTTTAGATGAGAAAACCATATGAAACCATTTCTCACTATTGATCTTTTGTATGTTGAGATTAAGAGAAAATAAAACATATGCCAAAATTGTTTGTCTTATTTGATTTTTAGTTTTTTTTATTGTGAGAAGTTAGTTTTGTCAATTCCTAAAGGGTTTTTGACAATGTTATTTTATGCCTGCATGTTGCAGGCCCATCAAATCTCATCAGTTTTACACCCTTTTGTGCACATCACTTTCCCTCCTAAAATATATTTCCCAACCCTAGTTTTTTCACACCCCAACCAATGTGAAAATATCAGGGCGAGACGAAATAGATTGTAAAAGACTTCATAACCTAATTGTGACAATTTATTTAATAAACTTAATCTCATTTCATTTCTAGAATTTGCATTACATAGTTTGGGAACAAATTACCACAAGTTGAACAAAAGATAATTACAACAAATTGACTATATTTAAATGGGTTTCTAACCATACTTACTAGATTACATTCATCATCATCATTATCCTCAATTTCCTGCTATACGTATTAAAGTATAGTTCAATACAAAAGTATTAACGAGCATACAAGTTTGATTACTAGCATAGTATAAAATTTTAAACGAATCCACATAGCATAATCGTTAACTAGAATTAACATACAATACTAGCGTCCAACTATAAATGTCAACCCAAAGATTACCGCTAGCGTAATCTTATCGTCGCAACGATAAGACCGTTATGATTAACTTAACATGACCTCAAGAATACGGGCGGTGCGTTACTCCTATAGCGCTATACATATTAAGGGAGGCTTGTACGAAGTTAATGACAAGTATAAAGCGTAAGAATAGTCTAGCATATACGAATTCAAGTATAAGATTTTAAGCTTGTATGTTGGATTGTTTGATTGTGATTTAAGCATAAAGTATGTGATTGCGTGAGTTTAATAGATATACGTATTGTACCCAAAAGTGTTAAAAGTAAAAAGGGAATCACTTATACTCGCAGTTTGCGAAGAAATTTCCACTTAGTGAGTTTGACAAGTCTTGAGTTGTTGAAACACCTAAGTTATCATTTTGGTTTTTGAACTTTTTGGTCAAAGTTGAAAATCTTGAAAATTGAGAGAGTTTGGAAGTGATTTTGGAGGTGGTACAATGTGTGGAAGGTGTTATGATTTTTATTTATAAAATGGTTAAGTGGTTGGGGTTTAATGAAGGTGGTTAGTAGTTGGGAGGAGCATTAAATGAGTTGGTTGGAGGTTAGGACATTAAAGAATGTGATTAGTGATATGGAAATTTTCATTTTTAGTCTTGCACTTGTATTTTTGGTTATTTTATGCTATAAAGGTGTATGCACGTATATTATAAGTATGATACATGTATGAGTGTGATTCCTAGAAAATATAATCTCGATGTATGCTTCGGTTTTAAATTAAAACGTGTATTTTCGCGACTGATTACATATTATGCATGTATGATTAAATAAGGTTGTTATAAAAATACGATTTCCAATATGATCACAGTCTCGAGATTATTGAAATGAAGTAAGAATACAAGTTTCTAAAAATAGAAATGCGAATACAACTTTCTAAATATAGAAAGTATAGAAAATGCGGAGCGTTACAAGTTTTTCTCTCAATAACCCTTTCCATCTTCCGACGACGACTGGCGAGCAGCAAGATCAACGTTTTTTTGTTGCCCTAAGTGAAATCCAACCACTTCCATACCTTCATCCTAAAACTGATAAAACAAACTACATCCTAAAATTTGTTTTTGCTAGCGTTTGTAAAAACTCAACCCTACAACTGAACCCTAAAACTAACAAAGAGAATATACACAAACAACGTTTGACAAAAAGAGATATTACTGTTCTCATTCACTTGCATCCCTGGGTTTCTTGGGGTTTTGAAGGAGGACGAAAATGGGCCATAATCAACATTTACCTGATGAGGTGCTTTTGGGGATACGTGGATAGTAACAAGCCTTCGAGCGTGGTTTAATATCAAATCGTCTACTAATGTACCAACTATTGATGATGACCTCAGAACAGTGTATCTCCGAGGAGATCGCCATCACCAGCGTTGGGTGAGCTCTGAGACATACCTAGTGTGAGTTGTGTGTCGAGGGAAGGGTGTGGTGTGCCAACCAATTGATGATGACCTGAGATATCTCCGATGAGATCGCCGTCACCGGCGTTAGGTGAGCTCTGAGACATACTTGGTGTGAGTTGTGTGTTGATGGAAGAGTGTGGTGTGAGTGAATGGCAGGAAGAGAATGTTATATAAAGGAAATTGGGAGGGAAAATGTTTATAAGGTTTGATGTATGCACAATACAAAATCTAATCAATCATTTCCCATCGATTTACACATGGCTTCTTGATAGATTGGGAAAAGCAATGATGCATGTGTTAATATTACCATAATACCCTTGAAAAATACACACATGTACAAATGTTGTGGCATCCTCTCATTTGTCCACAATGGTTTTTATGGTTCTCGCAACTAGGCATGGTTTTCTCTTGAACCGCATCCTATATATATAGGGTACGGTTATTACAAAAATGGTATATCTTGTGAGAAGTGTAGGAAGGAATCTACACTCTTGGATCTATAATCTAATGGTTGAGATCATAATTGTAAAATTGTAAATAATGTTTACCATTAAACTAATTAATTTTCTAGATTAAAGATATAAAGGTAAATTTAGCATATTTTAAATTCAGAAACTCACATTCAATGCACATGCAAGTTCCCACGTCTTTTTAAGCGTCAATAACTTTTTATACATATTTTTTGAATAAAACATTACACTATAATAACGGCCGTTTTTTATCTTTAATATGAGGTGCCATATTGCTATACTTATATAGAGGAAAAAAATTATGTTTTGGTCGGATGTTTTAGTCCAGGTGTTTTGTCTATGTTCATACAATGGTGTTTTAATTATATTGTTTGTGATTCAAATTTTGGTGTTTTAACATCTGAAATGATTGTATTGCTATTCAAGTCATGGTGTTTTAAGATTTAAAATAGCAATACAATCATCCCCAGATGGTGTTAAAACACCATGACTTGAATAGCAATACAATATTCCAGATGTTGAAACACCATGACTGTATTACGACTCAAGTCGTGTTTTTGAAATCTATATGGTGTTTTATACCTACAAAATAACTCTTAAAGCGGTTACAATCTATTTTATAATTAAATTGGTTTTTTAAAGTTAATTACCTTATTACCTTTAATCCATTAAATTAAATAATGACACGTGTTGTCTCCATAATATTTCTCACACTTCTCACAAACTTCACCCCTTTTACAGGAACCTGAACCTAATATAATATTATATATATAATATATATATTATATATATATATAGTGGGGCTCAGCTACAAAATCCATTTTTCCTACAAAGTGTACAAAGTCACAAAACACCACAATTTCAGCCATAAAACATACTTAAAACCCACAAATAACAGAGTGAGAATCACTAAAACACAATATCCAAACCCAAACAATCCATAAAAACTTCAAACACACAATCGTAGAACTATGAATATAAAACTCAACATGATAATCAACATAAAACACATTAATGTTAGTCATTCGATAATCAAAGCTTTATCATGCAAAACACAACACAAAACCCATAAATATAGCTTTTAATAATCTTCACTTTATTATTTGTGGGTTTTGAGTGTGTTTTATGGTTGATATTATCGTGTTTTATTACTTTGTAGGAAAATGGACTTTGTAGCCAACTCCCACCATATATATATATATATATATATCGAAAGGAGATAACTTAAAGGGTTTATATATCGAGTAAAGTACATAGATGGTCTTGTGGTTGGCACTTTGTAATGCATTTAGTCCCCAACGTTTTTCAAAAGTGCATGAACGGTCCATGTAGTTTACACTTTGTAACGCATTTAATCCCTAACTTAGATATACTAAAATCTTTAGATTTGTTGGCTGGGGACTAAATGTGTTACAAACTGCAAACCACAGAGACCACCCGTATGCTTTTGAAAAGCTGAAACCCAAATTCAAAATTTTGGTAAACCACATGGACCATTCTTATACTTTACTCTTTATCCATATCAAATATGAAGTTTTGAAACCTCAGTTACAATTCGAAAATTGAGTGTAAGTAATGCAAAACATGACTTGAAAAACTCAATAAATTCATATATGTATAGACTACTTATACATTTCTGGATCTTATATTCGTCATTTCAATTTGGGTGTTTTACCAAGGTACGCCACACATTAGCAATGTTAAATATATAGACCAACACCAAACACATTTCTTGAATAAACTTTCAAGTTGGCAACAGCAGTGTAACTACCCCCAACTAAATAGGCAGGGGACGTGACTATGTGCTCTTTAAATGTGTAGTTGTAAGGCATGTTTTCAGCTCTTTCAGATGCACCTTTTATTCTCCCAATTTGAACATAATACACTCCATACACAATGTAACTATGCATCTAATTGTGTGATTCCCCTCTTTTAAATGAGTGCTCTAAGTCCTTTATTACTTATGAAAACTTTATGTATAATGCACCACGAATATATATTTATCCATGATTTGATATCATTATTCGAGTTACAATGAACAAAACTTTTAATTATGCTTAATTTATACACAACAGTTTATTTGTGAATATAACCAAATTTTCAAGTATATGGGATAAAAGTCTCAACACATTTCAGATTCAAGAATATCAGTACTCAACGTCTTCAAGCACATTTATGATATTCAAGGAGATGGATTATGACCAACGTTTTCAGGACCGGATCAGATGTCCAACCGGTCTTCTTATCAGTCCACTAGACGGGCCAGATGTAAGAACCGGATAACATTGCAAATATTATAAAAATAAGCATGGTGAAATAGGAAGACTTTAAGCTTTTCAATTGGACCACCTCGGTTTTCGGGTTCAACCACCCGGTTTTCCAGTCGCCAGAATGTGACATCCCAAACCGGTCTCATACCATGAACCAGACCATTCAGACCTCCGATTCCCGGTCCGACTGACTGGTCCAATTTTCAAAACCTTAGTTATGACTATCAAACTCGTCTATACACATGTTTTAAGTGAGTGTCACGGTTGTCCCAACCTAGACTTACTTTATGTTAAAGAAACATGATTGTTTCTTAATCTACTCTGATAGGATGACCAACTTATGTGCAACGGCTAGACAGAAACAACTGGCGCAACTGATCCAACCAACCTATTGATGAACTCTTCTTGCCCGGCACAATGGAACACAAACACACACCACAGAAAAATAAAGGGACCCGAGTTTTTATGTGATTCGGTCAAAACTAACTTATCCCCACGAGTCAAATGTATTATTCTATGTGGTGCCCGACAAGAATTATACTTACATAGGGGTGTATTTATAAGCTAAACAAATAAAGCTTTCCACAATTCTAAAACTTGCCCCCCCCCCCCCCCCCCCCCCCCCAATCAAAAAAAAAAGAACCCTCCTTAAATAAATATGTTTGGTATTTTGGTAACATGTCAAAAACAAATAAGCAACAGAAAATGCTTAATACTTTGGGGTTAGTGAACATCAAATGTGAAAATTTAAGCCCTTTTAACGCCCACATCAACGATATTCACACATACAGCTGACATTATCATGCCAGATCACTACACTTAGTCATAATATTAAGCATTTATATATGTGTTGGTCATAGATGTCACTTATAAAGGAAATCCTCACATTGAGCATTAGAGCATTCACATCCCCTCTATTTTTTTAAAATTTATTTCTCATTTTAAAAATCTTCCCACATCCCATTTTTTATTTTTATCTTATTTACAAGCACTTGTTTTATTATATTTTTCATTTTTATACACTCACATGAATTTGATGGAGGATGAACGATTAGTACTTTTTTACATGTAAAAAAAGTTAATGTAGAACCTTTTTTTTATAATTTAGGATTGGGGTAGATAAGTGATGAGCGGCTTAAAAGTGATTTTTAGTAGATTTTTTTTTTAAAATGGAGAAGGTAATGATGGTTTTTTTTTTAATTAATGGAGGTAATGATGGATGAGATGGGAATACTCTTACTCATTTCAGTCCTAACTTGCTAGCTCTAAATCACCTAGCGTAGATTTTCTAAGACACAATAAGTATGCTATATGATTGAAAAACACCTCTAGTTGATACATTTGTCAAATACCGAATATTTTCGGTATCGATTCAGTACCCACTTTGTCATTTTATACCGGTACTTTCAGTTCCGATTTTTACCTTTAGATACCGGTGCCATACCGTACCCATTATTTTTGGTACCGTATCCACTTTTAGTGATTTACAAGGTACCGAGCTTATCCCATAATATCAAAGGTTTATTGGATTGGAATGGAGGTATGATTTCTATTTTCAAGGTTTTCGGAAAAAGTAGCCAGATGGTGCTCGATGATGGTAACTCATTCGTGGATGTGGTTGGTTGGGCACTAACCAAAATGGAGGTTGTAGTGTAGTCGGTTTTCATTTTAACAGCTAACTCACAACCCTAAACTTACTCCTAAATTAACACCAATGTCTACCAGAGGACTAAATACCTCAAACCTATTCGAGAGAAGACCTTTAATACACACTTTGATAATGCTAAACCCTTTGGTTGGTGGTAGTTCACTTAATATCGTTTTTGATGCTCTTTTAATGGTAACAAACTATTAGAAAGCCAATTAGTTCAAACAAAAAAACATAAGTTTGGTCATTAGTTATACTTGAACGAATGCTTATGGGCGAAAACAAACATTTAAATCATACACGAAATACGTATGAGGAACAATTCTTGTAATCAAGTACTATCTTCTGATAAATATAAAAATAAATTCTATTTAAAAGTAAAATAACAATTGAAACCAACCAGTCGACAAAAATGACACCCAGAGAGCCTATCGTTAAGTAGCCATACCTGATGTCTAATCTTCAGAGGCAGAAAAATAAATAAACTTACAGTCTATTGTTTATGGTTCCGCAATTTGATTTACCGCAACGCTACTCTCAAGCCGAACATCTTGTTGCATGACCCCCGGTTCAGAATTTAAACCAATAACAGGCATGTCTGGTTCTTTCTGATCAAATTTAGATTCACGCCGTCTTTCACGCCTTACAGGTGTGCGACTCCTGCTCCGGCTCCGGCTGCGTGACCAGCTACGGCTACCGGCTGCGTGACCAACTACGGCTCCGGCTCCAGCTGTAACTCCTGCTCCGGCTTCGGCTATAGCTTCTTCCCCTGCTACGATCACTGTCTCTTCTGTTATCAAATCGCCCTCTGCCACGCCCACCACGGGAATCCTTGAATCTATCATTCCTATCCCAACCGCCATCTGGCCCACCAAAACCAACACCTCTAGGTCCACCACGACCTCCAAAGTTGCCGTCCCTCCCTCCACCGCGACCTCCAAAGTTGCCGTCCCTCCCTCCACCACGACCTCCAAAGTTGCCATCTCTCCCTCCACCACGACCATCAAATCCCCCACCATCTCTCATTCCACCACGACCACCAAACCCATCATCCCTCTGGCCACCTCTCCCTCCAAAGCCACCACGACCACTAAAACCACCATCCCTTGGGCCACCACTGCCACCAAATCTACCATCCCGCACATCACCTACACCAGGACCACCACCACCACGGCCACCAAAACCCCCATCCCTTGAATCAAAACCACGACCCCTAAAACCACCATCCCTCATGCCACCACGACCACCATTAGAATCCCAGCGCCCGCCACCACCTCCAAAATCAAAGCGGCTCATTCCACCCCGGTCCTTCCCAAAACTAGGCGCCCCACGTGTCGCAATCTCTCGCACCTCATTTGGCACAGGCTGATTAGCTCCCTCGAGAAGTTTAATAAGATCAGCAGCGTGTTTCCAATCCTGTTCAGAAAAGAAAGTGTAAGCCACCCCTTTTGCCCCTGCCCTTCCTGTCCGCCCTATTCGGTGGACATAGTCCTCCACACCGTTCGGGAAATCATAATTAATCACCACCCTGCAAACACCATAAAAAGTCAGAATCTGCTAATAGTTGTATATTTTTACCAATTTACTTTTAGTGGAGTCTGACCTGACGTCCTTGATGTCAAGGCCACGTGCAGCAACATCAGTAGCAACTAATATCGGGGACTTTCCAGAACGGAACTGATTCAGAACAAAGTCTCGCTCACCCTGAGACTTGTCTCCGTGAATGGCAGCAGCCTCAAAATTACGACTAATACTACGTGTAAGCTGATCACATAACTTTTTAGTTGAACAGAAAATAATAATTTTGGAACCCCTTTCTTCTGATCTCAGAATCTGCTCCACACGCCTCTGCTTTTCCATTTGAGGGACCACTTCCACATACTACAACATCACATATCAAGCTGTTAGCTATGGCCTAGGAGTAAATATATCAATATACTAGATTATATACCCATGAGCTTCACGGGTTGTGTTAAAAAAATTACAACAGAGTACTCATTTTCTGTTAGTTTATCAACTCACTCGTGATATATCGTATAATACTTATGTTAGTTTCTTATTTGTATTATCGATGTGGTCTATCTATATCAATCGAAAAATAACTAAGATTATTAATTAAATAATATTGATGGGATCTAGGACTATAAATCTCCAAACATATTATCTTATCAATTTATTGAAAACAATATTTTTTAAATAGGCCCAATCACGAGCAGAGTCAGTTATTAATTTATTAAGTTTTCATTTAAAGAAGTTCTAATGTATATGGATTATATATAAACATTGAGTTGCTTTCAACCCATTTGACCCATTCCTCATTTGGCTAGATTGTTTAATATGGTCCGGTTGACCCAAGTCCGGAGTAGAGACGATGGTCTTTTGAGAAATTTTTTGGCATGCTTCTATTGCCCTTTTTAACACATTCCCAAATCTACATTTTAACCAATAGAAAACAAAATGTTTGAAAACAAAATAAATAATGCTTCTGTGGATCATGAACTCAAAACCAACAAAAAAGTTGAGACATTTAATGAAGGGTGGCAAAATAGTAATTATATATTACCACTTTTTGTTTTGGAAAGTATTTTAAAACACTCAAAAGATCTGAAGTCATTCAAAATGTTTTTGTTTAATTGTCCTTGGATTTCAGAGAACTCCAAGAGCATCATGATCTGCTCACAATCCTTAAAAAGCATATTGCTGGATCCTTCATCAAATAGGGGTTTCTTTAATCTTTGAGTTGACAATGATGTTACAGGCTTGGTTCCCAAAATTTTTGACTTTTAGGGGGGTTTTTTATATATGAATTGATTGTTTAGTTTGATAAAACATTAAAATTAAAGATTCTAACAAAATTACACCTAGGATTAGTATAAGGTGGGGGGCTAGAATTTTGACACCTAGGATTAATATACATTGCTTTATTATATAGAGAGATACGCAATAGTGCGTTACCTGTGTAATAGACTTGTTTGCAGCAAGCTCATCTGCATTGCCAATGTTGACCTGAACAGGATTGACCAGAAGATCACCAGCTATTTTCCTCACTTCTTTGGGCCAAGTGGCAGTATACATTAGGGTCTGCCTTCGAGGAGGTATTTCATTAACAATCTTCCTTATTTGAGGTTCGAAACCCATATCAAGCATTCTATCAGCCTCGTCAAGCACAAGAAGAGAAACTTGACGAAAGTCAACCTTCCTCATTTCAAGTATATCATTTAGTCGACCCGGAGTTGCTACAACAATATCCGCTCCTCGTTCTAATTCCTTCAGTTGTGGGCCCTTAGGAGCCCCACCATACAAACACTGAACCACATTCACACCCATTAGCAAATAAATACGCAAATAAAAAAAGGAAGATAAAAAAAATAACTGAAGACTCACTGTGCAAGAGATTCTGATGGATCGGCCAAACTTGATGGCCTCATCTTGTATTTGAGTAGCAAGTTCTCTAGTGGGAGCTAAAACAACAACCGTGGGCCCATTTTGGGGATTGTTGTTACAATGTCTAAGCAGCATGAAAGCAGGAATCAGATAGCCTAACGTTTTACCAGAACCTGTCTTTGCAATTGCCACTATGTCCCTGTTTTGTAGAGCAATAGGCCATGTTTGTGCTTGAATAGGTGTAGGCGAAGCAAAACCAGCAGCATATACCTGAAACAAAATCATACTAATTAACTCTCTAGATTAACAAATATGTTTTTATGGATTGTCAATCATTTTGCAGAATGTTAAAAAACCTAGAACTTAAAGGATGATTAAATTGGAAAAAAAGTTAACTAAATAAAGATCGATAGATATAGAGTTGCTTACTGAAGCAACTCGAAGCAAGAAAAGGGTGCAATTATGACAAATGAGGCAGAGCCAACATCAGAATGTGCAGCCTAACTCAGAATATATTGGTGAATAGCATGGCAGCGTACGACATGTGCTCCTTTTCTGGAACAGATATCGCACCTGTGTTAAGTCAAACGTATTAATCCTAGAATCAAAATTAAGAAGAAACAAAAGACGCTAAACATACATGATATAAAACTCTAGCACATAACCAAAGATATTTGAACAAAATGTAATAGCCGATGAGAATGACTTACCTCTCTCAATAACTCTGGAGGGAATCCAGTGGACTCAAATGACATGAATGGAGCTGGAACATTATCACCCTATGGAATTAAACGAAGATAGTAACCCATATCAAGATTCCGTTATATCTCTTACAATAAACAGACAGCACGAAACATTATCATCCACATATTAAAGTCAAGTCAGTAAACAAACCGTTGCTGTGACGTCATGTTTTTTACGGTAAACTTCAACAGATGATAGAGCCATAGCATCTGAAGGGCCCATTACTGCTGGATTTGCCATCATCATAGCGTTATTCATATATGGGGGGCCGCCAGTACCTTGCCCATACATGTTATGCGAGATGGGTCCACCAGGCTGAGTTCTTGCCATTGGAATTGCTGCAAGCTTGGGTTGATGAGGGGACATAGCAGGCACACCGTTTTTAGCATTAAAATACTGGTCATTCCCACCTCTTCCAGGTAGATTATCTGCAAAGCTCATATTCGATCCTACTGGTGGAACATTTAGCTGCTGACCCATTTGATTCTGAAAATTTGGTCCATGTTGCTGATAATCAATACCGCTCTGCTGCAACTGACCAAATGGCGATGGTTGTTGCATGTTGAACTGAGATCCACCGTATTGTGTAGGGGGTGCTTGAACGGAAGTAACATCTGAAGGTTGATTTTGAACATGTGAATGCTGAGGTTGCTGCATCATATTGGGTGGCCTCTGTTGGTACCCCATGTAGTGCATCGCTTGATTATGCGTATACTGGTAGCCCTGTGGCTGTTCCATATTAACACCCTGGTATGATTGAGGTATGTTATTACCTTGCTTAGGTGGCATTGTTGTTCTGGTGTAGAAAACATTTGAGGTGCTTGTTGACCAAGAATACCATTTGGCTGTTCTGACCTAGTACTCGGTGCAGACACAGGTTTAGATGCAGAGGGCACAGAAGGTGGGCCTGATGGCACCGGTGGCGGCACAGCAGTAGGTTTCTCATACTGAGTGATGTTAGTTTCAGGGTTCCAATAGTACATCACACCTGAGCTCCCATCGATTAAACCCTTCCAGGGTTCAGGCAAAGTTGGATCAGGTGGAGCATAACGAGGACCCGAAGAATCAGAGGCCCCCTCAGCAGTCATGGTTTATAGGAGTTCAAATCTGATTATGAAAGATGGATATATGTTAGCTCTTTTTTTGTAACAAACATCGTGAGCAGTGCATTAAGAATAATGTATTAATAGAAAATAAGATCAAAAGTTATTTACAGGGAACATTATATAATTAAACCCCTCTGTAAAATCATGTATGACAGTACCCTCTTACCTGTTTTCCTGATATTCTTGTGTACATATCCTAAGTAGCCAAAGACACAACACAATCAAGATGCAAAGAGCTCGCATGTGGTCTAGGCGCAGATAACGTGCACAACCGAGACAAAATAGAGAGCAATAAATATATATACACACACACGTGCATACATAAAAATATAATAGACATGGAAAATTAATACTTTAATACTATTCTACATAAAAACAAATAATCCAATATAGCAAGAAATACCATCCAACTTAAGCACAGAATTTATAATAAATAACAATGAACACAATAAGTAATTAATTAAATATTAGTTTTACCTTACATGAACACACTAATGTCTTGTAAAAGTTGCAGCAACAACAACAGTAATAATAATAATCATAATTAATATCTTTCTTTAAAAGTAGATATTTAAGAAAAACTGAAACCCCTAATCTGTCTAAAGTCGCAGCTAAACAGGTTTCTCTCTCCTCATTGTCTTTATCTACAACTTTGTTTCTAGCTTTTGAATATTTGTTTCCATCTTTTGAATCTTCTTCATTCACGCCCCTCGCATGCGCTTGATAAAATTTGTCGCTTTGCATGTGTTCAAGGCACCTAGGTGTCATCTCACCTGAGTTAGCTGGCATTTGACTACATAGATTTGTTCTAATAGCCAATGGGCATATGATGAGGGAAAGATCTTAAGAATCCAAATAAATGCTATAATAAACATATAGATAACAGCCACTGGTCATATTGGTTGAGGTGGTTTTAGCATCTGTTGTCAAAAGCCCTTCAGGCGTGCACCGAAGCCCTCAAGCGAGGCTGGGGGCAAGGAAAACGCCTTGCAACCTTTGAGTGAGATTCCAGCCATCTTCTAGTTAGATTCCGGTCACATCCTGAACATTCCGGGAAAACTCTACAAATTCTTGGTGAACTGATCTGAAACATCCAAATATGGTCTGGAACCATCCTAACCTAGCTCTAAACAAGCCTAAAAAATGTCAACACCCCAAAAAATGATACGTTTATGCTATGCGTCTTGCTTATCTCAAGCCCTCGTTTCTTAAGTGCCTTGTGCCTAGGCCCAAGGCTCACCCTTTCCGCCTTACGCCTTTGACATCTATGGTTTTAGCTAAACAACTAAACCCACTAAACAGCAAAATATAGAACATTTGAAAATACAGTCATTAAACTTGAACGTGAAATACCGATTTCAGCTCAAGTATTGCATCAACTTCAGCTCTACATTGACAATGATTTTTAAAACATACCTTCTTTAGCTCAAGATATAATTTTGGTTTAAAAAAAGGATTCTGATTAAAAATCCAAAAGTGAAACTTGTAAAGTATTATAGCCATGACCCAACAGTTAACACTGAAAGTAATATCACATCATGTCTTCAATCTTCTTCAAAGGTATATTATAACATGTAACATAATTTATTTTTACAGTTCATATATACAAACACACCACATAAATATAATCAACAGTTTCCACTTATCACATACATGTATCTCGTTCAATAATCTTTCAGTAAACAGAAAAGACTCAGTAAGCTATAGAATCGATGTGCATCGAGAAATCGATTAAGCATAGGGGTTGAAACACCTAACGATAGTAATAAAGCAATGAAATTAGTGTATAAAGTAAAGGCAATGGTGGTGGAAATTTGGTTACCTTTGTGAGAATCGATCTCCTGAAGGAAGAATCTGCAGAGCGGCAGTTGAATTTTGACGTTTAGGGTTTGGTGCTCGCAACTAGGGTTGGAAGGGGGTGTTTGGATGGTTGATGGTGACGATAATATTGAACAATCATCATTATTATAGTCAATGACCTAACTAAAGTTTAGTTTCTTTCTTAGTACAAAAATAAAGTTTAGTTTCTTGTACAAAAATAATTAGATTTTTGTTGTAAAATAAAGAGTAAATTGCACAAAACGTCCTTTAAGTTTCACCAATCTTGCTGGTTTCAGCCTTAATCTTTAAAAGTTGCCAAAACCAGCCTTTAGGATTAAATTAGTTACGGGTTTCATCCTTTATCACTAACCCAGTTATTAAATCATGTTAAATGGCATCACATGCAAGCCATGTGAGGGTAAAATCGTCTATTTCATACTTAAAGGACGTTTTGTGCAATTTAACCAAATTTTTCCCTTCAGCTTCTTCCACTTCTTTCAAAACCGCTTTTAACCTCTCTTCAAACTCACCTCTATATTTAGCTCCAGCAATCAGTGCACCCATTTTACCTCTAAGCTTCTTCCCTTCTTTACCTCTAAGCTTTTCCACCTCACTTTTCACCCTGGATGCACTCACTCCAGCTTCTTTCAAAAGATCCCCAATTTGTGAATCTTCAAGAAGCCCTAAAATCAACTGATCCACCGCCAAATGAGTGTCGTCGCGTTGCAGCGATTGAGCCCGACGAATCGTTTTGATTAAAGAAGTACTAGCTGGAACTTCATCAGGTGCAGGGGACTGTGAAGGTAGTTTTTTTAATGCTATATTGAAATCGAGAAGTGTGTCGACTTCCGTTAGGGTTTCAGGCGAAGGGTCGGCGTATGTTAGCAAAGTGGCGGAGGAGACGAGGATGAGGAGGATGAAAAATTTGGTTAAATTGCACAAAACAGGTCGGCGTATGCTGCAAATATGCCACTGCCGGTAATCTCCTTTAACTTGTACCCTGAAACAGGTTTCCTGCGATCACCAAAAGGAGTCCAAAGTTGCATCATATGAAATAAACATATATAATAGAAAAGACTTCCACAAAACATTATTGCACATAACATTCGGTGACACCGGTTTGTCAAACAATCACTCCACGAATTACAACAAATTTAAAATAAGTTAACAGGGGAATTTCAAATGATAAATAACATAAAGAGAGGCCTTAACACCATTATCAATCACTTTGGTATCAACTGTGTTTAATATTTTACCAGAAAGGGTATACAATTATACAAGACTTGCACCCTATCTAGAAGAACAAAGAACAACCCGGTTTTGATCGGAGAACCTGGTGTGGGCAAGACCACTGTTGTTGAAGGATTAGCTCACAGGATTCTACGAGGTGATGTCCCGAATAATTTAAGCGATGTGCGGGTTGTGGCATTGGATATGGGTGTAGCACCAGCTGGAGCTAAATATAGGGGTGAGTTTGAAGAGAGGTTAAAAGCGGTTTTGAAAGAAGTGGAAGAAGCTGAAGGGAAAATTTTGGTTAAATTGCACAAAACGTCCTTTAAGTATGAAATAGACGATTTTACACTCACATGGCTTGCATGTGATGCCATTTAACATGATTTAATAACTGGGTTAGTGATAAAGGATGAAACCCGTAACTAATTTAATCCTAAAGGCTGGTTTTGGCAACTTTTAAAGATTAAGGCTGAAACCAGCAAGATTGGTGAAACTTAAAGGACGTTTTGTGCAATTTACTCTAAAATAAATGAATATAGATTTTTGTTAGGTTAAATCACAACTTTAAAACTTTTTTCTTTCAAATTATGGTTTTTGTTTATGGTTAAACCGTAACATATTTGGTTTTTATCACTAACGTTACTTATTTATATGAATTATTTGTTTTACTACTTCAGTTATAAAAGCTCAAAAAGAAGTAATGATAGCTTCAAACTCCCATCCAAAGAAAAGTAATTTCTTCTACCCCCTCCCTTTCCCTCCTCCAATTTTTGTCCTTTAATTCGCCTTTTAAATTAAGGAATCAAATTACGGATAAATTAAGTTATGGGTGGTAGTATACAGTGAAAGAAACACTCTCTCGCACAAAACCACGATTTTAATGGTATGGTCATTTGTGGTGGTACTGATAACATATGGGAATAAAATGATATGATAACAAATACATGGGAGGACAACAAGAGTAGAGGGGTTAGCGAGGAAGTTGGTGGTACATGAGGTGTGACCGATCTTCTCAAAGATGAAAGTGATAGTGGGTGGTTTGTGAAGACAATGGAATGGGATTGTTCATATTCGTCAACAAGGAAACAAAATGGTGAGGGGTAGAATTTAAAATAACTTTTTCGATGTTAATAAATTTTTAAGTTTCAAAGACTTTCAATCAAGATATATAGTTAAAGACTTTCAAGATAGAGTTAATGGAGATAAGTTATTATATGTGTTCTTATTGGATGTTCAATCTAAACTAATCAAATGATGGATTTTTGGGTATAGCTATGTATAGATTCATTTATGAATAAGAAAAATGGTTAGAAACATTGTATAAAATGTGTATGAATTAAAGAACAAGTTTTAGAAATCTAAAGAGGAAGCTTGTAATATAGACAAATGAACTAACGAGTTAAACTACTGCCTTTAACAACCAATATTCCTTTTGGTCAAGCATTTGATTATATGGGTTCTAACTTTTAGATGAGCTTGAATGGTAATTTATTTGCACCATCGGTACACATTGCCAAATTGGACAAAAGTTGACGGTCAACGCCACCGCCCCTGCCGCCGATAGAGAAAGGCTCCACATCGACTCCCTGATCACTCTTTCAATACAAAACCCTTCAGTCTAAGAGAACAAAATCGTTGAAAAAAATCCATCCATTTTTTCTAATTTCTAAAACACTTGTTTTGTCTAATCAATTAAATAATTGGGGTGCGAACTGCCCAAACCCGCAAACCATACATTAAGGACTTGAAATCACAATAATGTATGTTGGCATTATAGGAAGTCATCGTCAAGGAGGTTTTAGGTCATCAAGTAAAATCACCATCTAATGAAGGTAAGTATTAGATCCCTTACTTATTATAAGGTATACATGTGTATGATAATGATTGTTGATTGTTTTATATAAAATTTAACATGATTTTTTTCGTTATACATGTGGTGGTATGTGAAAGAAAGTTAGAAATTTCAAGAGTTTGAGAAAAATATTAAATTAGGCTATGAGTATAAGGGGTGTAAAATACTAACATGAGACTACAAGTCTCATGGGATAATTGATACCATTATAAGACTACGACTCTCGAAGGATTATATGGTGTCACTATGAGGTTACGAGCCTTAGAGGATGAAAAGGAGATTAATATGGTATATATGAATCATAAATTGTCGTGAAAGGGCATAAGTTTGGGTTGCAAATTTTGTTTTAAAAGAGAACAACTAGTTTGCCTCGCGCGTTGCTGAAGTTTTTCTATATAGTTTCGACATTACAAATTTTGATTTGGATGTGAAGGTTACCGGTAGCTTGTCATTTAATTACACAAAGAATGTATATGTTGACACAGGGAAAACAAAAAGACAATGTAAACTTTAAAAATACAAATTGAAAAAAAAATCAAAGTAATTTTTGCTTGATGGTTAATACAAACTATACATTATCTACTTGTAAAAATTGCTTAATAGATTGTATAACCTCAACATAATTATTACCTCACAACCTAAAATTAGGTTTTAATCTAATTCTAATAAAAAAATCCAACTAATGCCACATTACATTTTCTTATTCAAAATTCCAACTAATGACACATGGCATTTTCTTCTTCAGATCATTATTATTTAATTAATACATAATTCTAATTAATGATTATTAATAATATTATGCTATGAATATTAATTGAAATCCATTGATGATTAAAATATACTTAAGGTTTTATTAAAAGATTAATTACGTTTTAATACTTTTTTAAAATGATTAATTACGTTTAAATTTTTTATATGATCTATAATTTTCATATTCCACATATTAGTTGTGGTTTCTGACTTATTCTTATATATCACGATAATTTGTGCTTAAGATGAATATTATGAACTACTTAAGTCAATCACATATTTATAATAGAATTTTGTTTCTTTTTCAATGAGAAGTGTTTGAATCTTATTTATCCTTCTTTTCAGGTTGTAACGGGTGATTTTTTACGGGTTAAAAGGATTTGAGTCATGTTAGACCAACATTTCAACACCTTTTGTGCATTCTATTATATAACGTCGGAGTGTTGATTTTTTTCAAATGAGTACTGAACTTGCGATTGGATGTAAACCATATATAAATATATATATATATAAAGACTCAATTCGAAAAAAATCAACACTCCGACGTTTTGATTCAATCAAGACCCTGATGCAAATTGTCATTAGTCAATAGGTAGTTGACTTGGGCATTAAAGTCTTTTTACTTCCATAATGAAGGGCAATATGGTAATTTTGCAATTTAGAAATCCTTATAACATATACCATCCCTGTTAAAGCCCTCATTTGCACAATAATATCCTTCATTCTTCTCCGGTAAGGAACGCTAGTTACAGGTCTGATTGAAGCTTCAAGACAAAAATGGTTGGGGTTTTTGGAGGGTAAGACTCGATGACATCTATATTGACCCTAAAGACTATTATGGTAAGTTATTTTGTCTCTGGTTGTGAAGTTTCATGTTGATTTGAGCATGAAATTGAAGGTTAAAATTGTCTACTAGAAACAGAGTGTGTTTGAGTTGTACTAAAATTTTGTCTTTTTTTTGTTTGACAGATGACGATGAACGTATAAAGTTCAGTATTAAGGTGTACCACATTGGTGAGTTCTGTGACAACTCATGTCGATCATACATGGGTGGTAAGTATAATTTCACAGATTGTGCTGATTTTGATGATTTTGGCATGGACATACTAGAGGAAATGGTTAAGCAGATTCTTTATTCTATTCACATGTGTTTTACTTCAATTTTAAAATTATGTATGTGTGTTTGGATTTGAGTTTGAAGTTTTTTGCTAGTGATAGTGATTTTTTATGCTTGTTTGAGCATGTCCATGGTGGAGTAAAACTAATTGAAATTTATATTGAACACTAGACATCTCGTATGTTGATGACATCTAGTGATGAAGAAGTCATAACACAGAGTTCCCACTGTCCTCCTCCTGAAAACCCATATGCAGAGGTGCATAATGCTCCCTTTGTTGATTTGTTTAAATGTCATTACCATGATACTGAAAATGTAGATAAAGATGATCAGGAAGAAAGTGATCAAGCAAGTGAGGATAAAGAGGAAAATGATGATGAGCGAAGTGATGATTAGGATTTTGATGAAGAGGATGAGGAGGAAGTTGTTTTACAAGAAAAAGAGCAAATAGATGGTGATGCAAATGTTCAACATGATCTTGATTATTGGGTAGAAGAGGATAATCGTATGATGTAGATGTAGATGTTGACATGCAGAAATTCAAAAAGAATGTTGTCTCTAATGTAGAGGAGAATGGAAGTGAGGAAGAACATGTTATTAAACAACATTTGCGAGGTGTTTAACAAGCAATTGGTCGGAGATAGAGACAAGCCAATCATCACATGTTTGGAATACATCAGGAAATATTTGACCAAATGTATAATCAATGTGAAGAAGATCATAGCCAAAAGTGACGGCCCAATTAACTCCTGTTGCTACTACAATGTTCGAGATAATCAAGAATGAGGCTTCACAATACAACGTGTTTATGACAAGTTCTTCCAAGTACCTGGTAAGTTTGAAAAAGTTCAATAATTTTCTCCCATTTGAACTATATTTCATGCCTAGATACTTATACACTTTACTGTGTAGGTTACGGGTCCAAGAAACAAGATGGTGGTTGATGTGTAGATGAGAACATGTTCATGCAGAAAATGGGATCTTACAAGAATGCTCTGTAAGCATGCAGTCGCTGCCATTTGGACCATGGCTAAGAATGGTTTGAGTCAGGGATTTCCACAGAGTTGGGATGATCATGTGTATTGGCTGGACAGTTGGAAGAAAGTATACATGCACACCATTAATCCAGTTGCAGGACCTGAAATGTGGCCTCCTTCAAGGTGCCCAACCAAATTGACTCCTCCTAAACATCACAAGCAGGTTGGAAGGCCTAAGAAGAAACGAACAAGGTCTCAATTGGAAGTCGAATCCAACTTAACAAAGGGGGGAAAGCTAACAAGAAAAGGAGGCACCACAAAATGTAGCAAGTGCAATAATCTTGGCCACAACTGTCGCAGCTGCAAGGGTCAAGGTGGAGCAGAGGCTGCTTATATGTCAACTATGTTGATGTTGCTTTGTGTTTGAACAATTATGATGTGTTGTTTATTACTTTATTGTGGTTGTGATTGAACAATTAAGATACCTTTCGTCGAACAATTACTTAGATGGTTATGTAGCCAAATTTTGGGACAACTGCTATTGTATGGAAGGTTATATAGCATCTATTATTTATTTCTTTTTTGTCAATTGTTCACATAACACATGTACGTTAACAAAACCTTACAATTCTTCCTAAGCATAACACAAGTTCAACTACAACAACATGATAGACTGGTCCTACCTGATCACAGAGTAAACTACCAACTAAACAGACATATTTAAAAAAACCGACATTTTGATGGAGCCTATTTCCAATGACAGTCTCCTCTCAACGATAGGTCTGAATCATTCTCTTTAGGATAATATGGGTTGTGCCAAACACGTGACCAATTCTTTTTTTCTGATTCGTAGTTCCATGTATCCTTTAAAACATCCGAGTCATAATCCTCCTCTGGGTTGGGGTTGAAACTAAGTTCTTCCATATCATCATCGTCTTTTTTAGGTGGCTTTGCCTCACCTTCTTTGTGTTTGCATTCAACATCAATCTGTTTGACCGGTTCATGACTCGCTTCAACACCTTCAACACCGGAAGATGAACCTGCTTCCTTGATAGGATTGAAGCTCTGTTTCCACACCACCTCTGTTTCCACAGAAGTTGTGTTTGACCGATCCATAGAATTGCCTTCAGCAACATCCACTAAGTGTGATTGAACCTCTGTTTCCACACAAGCTAACTGCTCTTTCTTATTTGTTACCCTGTTTTGGTGATAGGATAAAGGAAGTAAACGTTTCTTACCTTGCTTTTCCATTCTCACTACAGCCAGCTACTAGAATCACGACACAAGAAAAAGAATTGTATTTATAGAAGCAAATTCAAAATGTTATTGTTTCATAAACATTACTAACCATTGGGAAACATAGATATTACAATCCAAGTCAGAGTAACAGTAAAAAGCACATACATCACCAAATCAGTACACAGATCACAGAGAACAGCCATGAAAAACATAACAGAAGCTTAAGTCTTTGAACTTCAACCCCTTTTTAGTAACTTCCTTTGCCTTTAACAATTTAGTTCTGCATTCTCCTTATTTGTGCTCAACAGGGATGGAACAAGCCTCTCACATCTGGGACATGAAATTGGAGGATCAATCCATCGAAGCAACCCACACCCATCGGTCTGCAAATGTTAAAACTCAACATTATACACCGTTTATTTATGAATCAGGTAGAAAATGATGATGAACGAACTAACAAACACTTACACCGCAAAGAAATCTTTTCATTAGATTAGCTTCGGTACAAGATGTTCTAATGCAAGTAGCAGCACCATATGAGCATAGTGCATTGGACCGACCACTGGTATTGCTAGTCCACGAGTTAGTGGTTGCCATTGAAGAGGATCTTGAAGATGTGGGTGGCTGTTGTCAAGTTGCAGGGTTTATAAAATAAAACCCTCTTTTTCGAGTTGCACTTTCAGTCCCTAAGGGGCATAAAGGTCATTTAACATAAATGTAAACGTTATACTAATGGAAGTTTGCACCACGGGCTTAATTGAATCAAATTGACAACGTCAGGGAATGGCGTGTTGAATTTTTTTCAAATGAGGACTGAAACTGCGATTGGGTGTAAACCCCAAGGACAGAAACTGTACTTTACTCTCTCTCTCTTATATATATATATATACACACACACATTTTGTAATGTTTGATGTAATGTTTATGAGTAGCAAAAACATATTATCAAAAGTATGATATAAGATTTCTTTTTAATAAAACAATTAAGAACATTTTAAGCATTCAAATACTTTTGACACATTTGGTCATTTCACTTTTTTTTAAATGAAACATGTTACTCAGTTAATATTTCCAACAAAATACCACTCTAATTGATCGTTTCCACTATCATATGTAAAAATGTAATTTCAGTCCTACGATGTATTTAGAGATTTATAAATTATATATATATATATATATAAAATTTATAAATCTCTAAATGCATCGTAAGACTGACATTACATTTTTACATATATAGGAGAGGGATAGAAAGACAACTCATAGTAGTTAAAAAAACTAAGAAACCCAAATGAACGGACCTCCTTTTGCCACATGTTACACCTTTTTGCAGACAATGTTACGTGTAACAATCAGAGGCTGCCACATGTTACGTGTAACAACTTTTACAGACTTTCAGCTTTTTTCTGAAAAAGCAAAAGTTGTTACGTAACACATGGCAACCCCTGGTTGTTACCCATAACACGTTTTCAAGAAGGTGTAACACATGCAAAAGGAGGTCCATTCATTTGGGTTACTTAGCTTTCTTAACTAATATGAGATTTCTTCTTTAATTGCCCTATATACACACACACACACACACACACACACACACAAATATATATATATATATATATAAAGGGAGTTATCTTGAGAGCATAGAGTTTTGTGGAGAACTCTAGGAACAATTTCCATTTCCATCCATAGATCATCCTAAATTAAGAGCTAAGATTAGTGGGGGTTTAAATGAGAAGGGGACTATTAGATAAGATTAAAAAGGGGTAATATTATAAAATCACATTCAATTACCCTTCACCCCCAAATTCACCTTCTCCCCTACGAAATTAAACCGACGTCTTCCAGATTCACCATCTTCCTCATGAAATTAACCTGCAAATCTGAAGTTATCAAAGGTTTTTGAGAAAGAAAAGGATGAATGAAACGCAATCGAACTGGTGGTGAACATATAAAGGCTGATGAAAGTATTTCCAGTGCTTAGATGTCGCCTAGGTTTGGTTTTCGACTTTTTTATGGTTCTATTTTGTTAAAATTAGGGTTGGAATTGTTTTTATTATCTGTATGGAGATACAAATGCACGTCATTTGACCTTAGGGAGCATCATATATATATATATATATATAGCTTGAACATTGAGAAGTTCACATTGATATCAGTTTAGAAATCCAATCGATATGAATTACAAATTTAACTAATTGAGTTCAACAATTATTCATGTTTGGACGTGGATTATGTCTAAAATTGTTTCTTTGTGCCAGATGACATTGCTTAAACCTAAGACTCTTTATGAATCAGTAGACCCTAACCTTCTTAAAGGATAGTGTACTTAAAAATTATGGATACAAGATTAACTATTCTATATTAGCTCAAATGTCAACAACATTTTCATCTTGTTTTTTACATTTGCCTGGATGAATTTCAGCTTTTGAGATTCTATGAAAGCCATGTATACGAAGGTTACACATGGGTAAATCATAATACTTTAAGAAAACAAAAACATGTTTAACTGAGAATGTTTTTGAGAAATTTACACATGTTTAACTGAAAATTTACTCATGTGTAAAACAGAAACGCTTACACATATGTAAAACAAACTTACACTGTGTAACTGAGAATTCATGTAAAATGATAAACATTAGACAGTGTAAAACAAACACTTAGTGTAAAACATAAACTTACACATGTGTAAAACATGAAACTTTGTAAAACAAATTTACACACGTTTAACTAAGAATTTACACATGTGTAAAAGAGAAACTTACACATGTGTAAAACAAATTTTTGCATGTGTAACTGAGAATTTACACATGTGTAAGTTAGAGTGTTTAACTGTTTATAACGGCATCTATGACAAATGACTTAAATATTGGTTTGGGGATGTGAAAATCAAGTTGGGTTTGTTTGCTGATGATATTCTTTGGTGTATGAATGTTTGGAGTTGGGGAGGTTGAGGAATGAGGATGATGTTGTTGCATGGCCCGAGTTCAAGGTTTTGGGGAAGCTCAAGATGGACTCTCGGATGTTATGCTTTAGATGTTATAATGTTTTGGTTGGCTTTGATCATTTTTTGGATGGTTTAGGTTGTTTGAAACTTGATTGTATAGGTTATTTTTATGTTGGACTTGGGTCGGGTGTGGCTTTAAGTCTACAATTGTTTTTTTTTATTTCTACTTTAGCTAATAGTTGGGACCTTATTAGGTTTCAATTGTTAGACCATAGCTAATGGTTCGGAGTTGGTGTATTCCTTGGGGTATATCCCGGGAAGTCTAATGTCCCTAAGTTGTAACTATTTTTTGTTATCAATAAAATTTACCGGGGTACCATCCACTTTTACATAAGATAATATATTGTTTAATTCGCAGTTTACACATGCGTAAATGAGCTTCAAATGTGTACAACAAAAACAATTAATTGACAAGGAACCATTTACACGTGTGTTATGAGCTCTAAATGTGTAAAACATAAACAATTGAGTGACCACGGAACAGTTTACACATGTGTACGATATAACATAATGATACATGACATTTACAACTTATGTAAAACATACACTTACACATATGCAATACTTTATGTGGCACGCTTGGATGTGTTGATGTACTATAGATGCTATAAGGAAGTTGTAATGATGTCGGATTTTGTTTTGGCTAATATGGTGGTCGATCACAATTTCCAAGAACTACATGCATAAAACAATAATTAGATGCCCTCTATCACCAATGTTTACGATTCCATATTCCTTGAAGTAAAATGAACATTTGAGTCACTCTTTTGCCTTATGCAGTTGTTATCTCCCGTAAAAATGTTAGGAAAAGAAGGTGTAATGAAGCCAAACAAATTTTTGTAGGTTTTTACACATGTGTAAATTAGAAATATGATGGTTTAAACATGTGTAAATCATAATAGTTTATATAAAAACAAGCATAGATATCAAGGTTTACACATGTGTAAATTATAATAGTTAAACAAAATAAGCATATTACGAAGGTTTACACATGTGTAATTCATAATAATTAAAAAAAGTAAGCATAGATATCAAGGTTTACACGTGTGTAAATCATAATAGTAAGAAAATTAGCATAGATAGGAAGGATATGTATAAATCATAATATTTAAAAAAATAGTATAGATATCAAGGTTTACGCATGTGTAAATCATAATAGTTAAGAAAAATAAGTTTAGATCTAAAGGATTTACACATGTGTCAATCACATTAGATAAAAACTTGAAGACAATGTTTTATGGTTCGAACATCTAGTTATCGTACATCAAGGATTATGATAAACATCAATGTTTTAATGCTTTTGAATAGTGATACGAGGTAATTTATAAATTGACTTCTATCCATTGAATAAAGATTTTACAATTGGGTTTGCATGTTATGCTACAAATGTTATACCTATATGTAATAAATACAATTTAGTTTCTTGGTTATGGATAACCAAATAACAAACCATGCCCCTTTTCAACATAAGGCTGGTACATGATAACCGCATCATTCTTGCTTATAGGCCTTCTCGGGTAGCGTATTCCAAGTTGTTTGCATATTTTGACAATCAACACTAAATCCATTGCCAATATGAAATGACCCCATCTTGCTGCAAGTTATGAATGTATGTAAGATCTTTTTTCCTGTTTAAGATGGTGATATCTTCCGACGTTTGAGATTGGGAATTGCTCTTAAGTCAGAATATATAAACGATGCAACTATACTCTTTGGATAAAAAAGGTTCTGCAAGAGGCAAACATACACAAAAGGTTACAATGTATTTACACAAGAGCGGAGGGATCCTTAATAGTGAACTCATTATCAGGCTAATGCAATGGTATTACTCAACTCACATAAAAACACATATAAAGTAGTTGATGCTAACAATATAAATAAGATTGTAATTCTATGGTTCTTTTATATGTATTAATGTAATTAGTAATAGACAAATCAAACAAACGACATAACTATCCGGTTCAGTTTTAAGCATTTCAAGTCGGATTAAACGAAGTAGTTCTCAAAGCCATTATAAAACAATGGTTCAGTTTGCTTTCAATCTAAGATCCCCCAAATCAATTTATGGACCAAACTGGTTTTGATTGATCAACCAATTCTATAACCAAATCAGATCGGCGTGCACCTCTAGCTTAGACGCAAAAGAAAAGTACTTTCAAAATCTAACTTAAAGATTACTAGTACAAGGCATAACCACAAACTGATTAACAAACTCAACTAAGTGTAATTGTATAAAACTAATTTGAAACTTTGGCCACATAAAATGAACAATTCCTAAAGTACAATACTCCATATCCTTTAAAACAGGAAAAATGCAATGGTATTAGATATACATCAAAATCATATCATTTTTTCAACTAAAAGCTGCAAGATTTAATACTCAAAACAATTGCAAATTTTTAGTTTGTTCTGTACAAATATTTAATACTATAACACTAAATTAACACTTCTTATAATTATGCAATTCTGTAAGTCTAGTACAATTGTATAAAAAGTGGGTTAGCAATGAAATAAGGTGCTGCAACTATTCTTTGTTTACTCTCTGGATGAATCATAAAACCCTAGAACCAAAACTGAATATGTTTGGTAATGGTGCACCGTAAATTTATGATTATGCACTTATAATATTGTAGTATGATTGTATAAAAAACAGAGACATAAATGAAATAGCGTACATACCACACAAATGCCCATTTCTCAAAATTAGGGTTTTGGTAGTCGTCGCATATGAAGCAATTAGAAGTAGCTGATGTTTCTCCATCTCTAAGAATCACAAAACTTCAACCTAGCTTTTTCCTAAAGCAATTAACCTCTATGAAACAGAGGTGTTATGAGCTATTTTAGGGTTTATAAACCATAAATCAATGCCTAGAGTTTTATTATGTTCAGATTCGAGTGAGAATTTGGTTCAGATGAATCTGACGCGGTGGTGGAGAGGTGGAGGGAGAGATTGGAAGGGTGTTGGTGGAAAGATGGAGGGCGAGATTTGAAGGCTGAGTGCGTGATAGTGGAATAAGATTAAACAAATTACCAATTTAACCTTTGCAATTAATCATAAGGGAATATAAATGTGTTGCTGAGAATTGTTCTCATGATTCTCACAAAAAATGAGTGTTCTCATTTAAACCCTCCCCTATATATATATGGGAAAGATAGAGAGAAAACCCACTTGAGTTACGAAAACTCAAGAAAATCTTATGTAACATTTTTTTTATAAAAATTAGGGAATGCAAGTTACATTTTTCGAACATTTTGAGCCAACAAAAACGAAAAAGGTGCTAAGTGGTTTTTTTATAAAATAATTTGAAAATTCAGTTCTTTAGCAAATATATGTATAAACACTTAATTTGCAAAATAATTTATAAAAAATCACTCAGCGCTTTTTCGCTCAAAACATTCAAAAACATGTAACTTACATTTTCTAATTATTTAGGAAAAAAAGTTTGTTACAAAAGGTTTTTGTAATTCAAGTGGGTTTTCTCTCTATAATTCCCTTATATATATATAGGGTGGGGTTCTAGAATGCACAATAGTGTATTTGTGAACTGAGTGAACAAATCTTGGCTATTGATTTACATCATCAAATCGTAAAATACACTAGTGTATTTTCATCAACAAATCCTGACCATTGATTTACACTTGTGTATTAATAATCAAGGGCTAGGATTAGTTCACTAGTGTTCATAATTAAAGAGTTGTTCACAAATGAAACTAACCCTATATATATATAGGGTAGGGTTCATGCGAGAACCACCTTTTACGAGAACCGCGAGAGCCAATTCAACACAAAATAATACCTAAAAAATCTAAAAAACACAAAAAATATTTAATATTTTTTTTTAAAAATCGCTATATTTCATTACCAATTTTTTTTCGAGTAACAATTATTGATGCACATGTGCATATGTATCATTTCTTGGACAAATTATGTAATATATTACCAGTAGACAATTGCACTTTCATTTACACTACCATCTGTGATACACTACTTTTTACATTACCAATATTAAAAATGCACATGTGCAACATTATGTATAACCATGATATAACGTGTTTTGGTACAAAAAGTTTATGATTTTGAATGATGATGTAGGCCCATATACATATTTTTTTGTTAGTTATATCTAGTGGTTGATGATTTAGTTATATTTGTCACTTTATGATGTAATATGTTGTTTCGATGGTATAAAGGGTGTTGATGTACATGTAATAAAGTGAAATATTCGTAATGGTATTGTATTATGGATGGTAGAAGGTAATGGTATTGTATTGCGGATGGTAGGAGGTAATGGTAGTGTATTATGGATGGTATGATAGATGAAAGGGAAAGTGTATTCAAAGTAGTGTACCAAAACACGTTATATCATGTTCATACATATAGATGCACATGTGCATTTCTAATATTGTAAATGTAAAACGTAGTGTATTATGGATGGTAGTGTAAATGAAAGTGCAATTGTCTAATATTGGTAATGTATTATGGAATTTGTCAAAGAAATGATACATATGCACATGTGCATGGATAATTGTTACTCGGAATTTTTTTTTGGTTTTTCTTAGTGACGAAATATAGCGATTTAAAAATAAATTAAAAAACTTGTGTTTTTTAGGTATTTTTGGTTGTGTTCACATTGGTTCTCGCGGTTCTCACAATAAAGGATGGTTCCTAACAGATCCTTCTCCTGTATGTATGTATGTATGTATGTATGTATGTATTTATGTATGTATGTATGTATGTATGCATGCATGCATGCATGTATGTATGTATGTATATAGTGTGGGGTTCGGCTACAAAGTCTAAATTTCCTAAAAAGTGTAAAACGTCATAAAACACTAAAATTTCCGTCATAAAACACACCTAAAACCTACAAATAAAATAGTGAAGACTACTAAAATACCATATTCAAACCATAAATATCCATAAAAACTTCAAATACGCAATCGTAGAACCACGAATATAAAACACAACATGCTAATAAACATAAAACACAATAGTGTTTGTCATTTGATAACCAAAGCCTTATCATCCAAAACACAACCCACATTTATGATGTTTTAGTAATCTTCATTTTGTTATTTATGAATTTTGGGTTTGTTTTATAGTTGAAATTTTGGTGTCTTTCTAGCCAACTCCTAGCCTATATATATACACAAAAGCCATGTAATACGCGGGTCTATAACCTAGTATATAATATAATATAATATTGCGCAAGATTGAGTGTGGGCTATATGCGTGTATAGCTTTGACAACATACTATGTCCTTTCCTATTATGGTATGTTGACCATATGTTGGTCTAGGAGTTATATAGTCATATTAAAAAGAACATACACCCACACTTGTATAAATGCATACGATCATATTAAACAAGCTATACAGTCGTATTGGAGGGTGTGATTTTGTATTCTAGTATTGTTAATAACTGGGGTTTAGGTAGACACCTTTGGATTTCAACTCTCATGTTGGCTAACCAAGTTTTGAAACACCCTGTTTTATAGATAAAAAATAAAAATATATATATATATAATTTATATTTCACATATTGTTCAACTAGTTTGATGGTAATTTGAAATATGAGATATATAAACAAGTATTTAGCATTATAGATAACTCCTTGAACAATAATTGGTTAGTATCATGTTGTTGTTTCATTTAGTTTTGCACCAAGGCGAACATCGAAAAGATCTCATCATTTGAAGCCAAAACAGGTCCTGTAGTGGAATTTCCTGATCCTAAATATCCATTCCCTACAGCGATCGTGGTTTTCCATTAATTTTCCGGAGAAGATGGGGGAAGAGGGTTGTTGGTTCCGGTAGTTGCAACAGTCACAGAGGATATGGTTGATGAGGATTTTGGTTGAGAGGCCATTTTCGAAATTTTGCAAGAAATTGTTTTAGAAGAAATTTTAACAAGAATTTTATGATGAAAAGCACCACTTGCCCCACGGTGGGCGCCAAATTGTTTTGGTGAAAATTTTAGATGATGAATTTACAACCAAAATAAGATAGTTTAGGATAATCCTCCTTAGGATCCTCATCATCCATTGCGTTAACCCCGTAGTTATCAATTTTAGAATACAGTTTGGATTTGTAGGAATTATGAGAAGAATCTCATTTTCTATTTGGATTGCAGGAGTGTTGATCCTTTGCTGGATTTTCCTGTCTTCCTCAAGCCTTACGAAGCTCAAGGCCCTGTTCCAAACTCCGTCCAGGTTCCTGCAAGGATTTGTAACTAAATCTTCATAAAATTGAGAATCCTTTTGAAGTCATATCTTGAAAGCCTGATCTGTTGTAGCAGTGTCAAGGTTTGGAATCTCCAAGGATTCTCGACCAAATTTACTCACGTAGTCCCATAAGGACTCGTCTTGACCCTGTGTAACCCTTTAAAGATCACTGGTTAATCTTTCAAAAGTTATGATGCAAGAAAATTGGTTATTAAACAGATTAACTAGATGAGCAAAAGAAGTTATAGAGTATGGAGGAATGCTGAGTAGCCATTTTAAGGCAGATTCTCTTATAGTGGATCGAAATCCTTTTCACAAACAAGCTTCCTTGAGATCTAATGGAATATGATTAATCTCCATTCGTTCCCTATATTGAGCCACGTGTTCCTCAGGATTGCTGGTTCCTTCATACAACTTCATATTGGGAGTTGGAAACTTTTTGGGATCATCGTGTTGTAGATTGGGGGAGCGAGTTGGAGACCCTATGACTCTCGGGAGACACTTCCGGTATTTGTTGTTCATGGTACACTAGAGATCATATCCCTCATCTTTTTCAATTCTCTTACCATCTCAGGATTGTCTCCTACAAGCTGCACAAAATCGTTAGTATTTAATGAATTATTATTAGTAAAGTTACCAGTTTTAGGATATTGGGACGAGGATCTTGGGGTAGCTCTTGAATCTTTGCTCGATGTGATCCTGATAGAATGAGTAGGACCAATTGGTGCTGATCCTGACTGCATATGCATAAAGTCTCCTTGGTGAATTTCTAAGGATCCTTGCATGTAGAAATTCAGAGTTCTGGCTTGTAGAGGTGTTGTCACCTCCACTGGGTTTCTAGAGTTCTTCAATTCCCTGAGCTCCTTGAACAATAGTTGGTTGGTCTCATGCTATTGTTTCATCTGGTTTTGCACCGAGGCAAACATTGACACGATCTCATCATTTAAATCCAACTCCATTTCCACACATTTTCTTGAGCTAACTTCGCGATAATTCAGGTACAAGCTATCTTCTAACCGTAAATTTAGAATATTCCTGCATATTATTCTTTAAAGGGATAAACAGTCTATTAGTAACAATAGCGCCCAGGATCCTTAATTCCGTCAAGAACCTATTTCATGTTCCACATATCAGGATCCTACTTTAGATCTACAAACTCGGGATCCTGGTCATAAAAAATCTATTGGTCATAAAAAATATACCCCAAACAGCAACCAAAACCCAAACTTGAATATGTATCTAAACTTTAAAGTATCTTGTCTGCAAGAAGGTTTAAGAAAAAAAGGATTTTTGTTATAAATAAACTATGTTATGGTGACTATCCACATTCTAACTCCCGTCTCTTCGTATTTTTGTATTAATGTAAGAACACTATATATAGAGGTTCTTTGTATTGCATGTTTACATCTCAATGAATTATAGTTATCTATTTTATCTTTCTCTATGTGTTCCTTTGATACTTGTTCTTATGTTCATATACTAGTCTCTAGTAGGCCGTTGTTGTAACATCCGTAAAAAAAACGGATTTTTACCAAACCCGCCCAGTTTATTAACCGAACAATCAGTTTAAAATTTCGTGGCGTATTTAATGCCTAAATTAATTTTAAACGATACATAATTAATTATTATATTGGAATATATAATTTGTTTTTGAAAAATTGTTAAAAATAATGAAATAAAAATAAAATGGTTCTGCCGGGTTTCGAACCCAGGTCAGTCAACCGGTCCAGCAAAGTCTTACCGCACACACACTCAACCACTGCGCCACTAGTGTTCTTTGTTAATTATTAGAATCAATTAATTCATATCATGATTCCCAAATTCAAAAACCGGCGCCCAAATTTCAGTTGTCGGAAATCCCGACTAACTCGCCAAGAATTTACGATATCTTCAGTTATAACGTAAAACTTAATCACTACATCGGTTATAACCGACGCCTGAGTCCGCGACACAAGCTATAACCGCCAGAGAATTTCTAACCGACGAATCAAGTCGGAAATCGGACCAAATTCATCGATGACCTGCCTTATAAATACCCCCTCAAACCTCTGCAAGCTTTTTCGCTCAAAACCGCACCTTTACCCGACGTAATTCCATTCGCCGGAAAAATTCTGCACATCGCCGGAAAACCGAACCCTTCACTTCTGAGCCTTACTGAACCCCCTGAGCTTATACCGAAGTCACCCACATCCTTTTCAAGCTTTCTGAAGACTCTCTGCTGCAAGACACACGACGCCAGAATCTTTTGCTGTCGCCGGAGTTCTGCCAGAGAAACAGAGGAGTCCAGTCGGTATACCTTACGCTTAAATCTTTCATTCCTTTTACATATCTCATCTGTAATTAACCTCAAAACACTAAAGAACACGATTAAAACATCGAACCAGTCGGACTTCCGATTCTGGTTAAAATCTAACGAAGAAGACGAAGTGTCCGTTGTCTATAAGTTTAATTTAAATCAAGTTATAACTCGGGTTAGACACACAGTCCAGCGGTGGACTGTGTGCACATTAAACATGTAAACGTCTCGAGTTCGAATCTTTTCCCACGCATGCTGCCTTAATAAAAATGCCTTTTTTTGTTAACCGAACCGGAGTCACCGCTGTTACATGTTAAGTTTATTAATAACCGGAATAATAACCAAGTTAGACACACAGTCCAGTGGTGGACTGTGTGTATGTTTAATCACAGGACACGAGTTCGAGTCCGGTCTACTGCACCGATCCGGACAATTATCTAACTTTTTAAATAAGTCAGAAATGAAAATACTTAGTTTGTATTTAAGTATAATAAAAATCGGTTTATATAACAAGTTAAACACACAGTCCAGCGGTGGACTGTGTGTTAACTCAACCCACAGGTCCCGGGTTCGAGACCTGTGGAGCGCACCGAGTCACTGATTAAAATCTTTTTAGAAATAAGCTGATTTTCGGATTAATCTAATTAATATATAAATATAATTAAAAACAGAAATATTTCGGGTTAGACACGTAGCTCAGTTGGTAGAGCTGCGTGCACGCGTACGGGAGGTCTCGGGTTCGAGCCTCACCCAGCACACACTTACACGCATACGAACCGGTCAAACAGTCAAGGTCAAAGGTCAACGGTCAAAAAAAGTCAATTTTTTTTTATTATTTTTATTTATTTATTTTAATTAAAAATCAATTAAAAATACTTAAAAATAACATTTTTAAGGTTAGAAAATAGCCTTAAACTCACAAAAATACACCCAACAATCCTACTAAAATGGATTAATAAAATCCGTTTACTTACCGAACCATAATGCTATTTATCTAGGTTAATTTCACTCGTGGTTAAAACCACTTCGCGTGCATTCAACATCATCAACCGAACGCACCCACTGCGAGTGAATCTTACAACTCCCCCTTTTTAATTACACGTTTTGGGGTGTGTCATGTGTCACAAAATAATTAACTCGTTTATTTAAACTTGTGCCATACCATATCGTGATCTAAACTTAGATTGTTTATATTGTTGTGATTATGTATTTCATTTTGTCAACTTATATGAAATTCATTCATTAAGCCCATCAGTTCCTCGTGGGAGACGAGTTGAGCAACGCGTGCCTCAAAACCAATCCATTATTGTTCATGTGTGTATCATTGAGTTTATATTGTTTGTAGTTATGTCTTTCATATTATCATGTTTATGCAATTCATTCATTAGGCCCATCAGTTCCTCGTGAGAGACGAGTTGAGCAACGCGTGCCTCTAAACGATCCATTATTGTTCATGTGTGTATTGTTTAATATTAAATTGATTGGTGAATAAGTTTACATCTATTTTTACTCATGTGTGGTTGTGCACTTATTTTATAATCAATTAAATAAACTTGTTCAAATGTTTTCCATAGGATTCACTCGCCAACTTTTTGTTGATCCAAAAACCCTTTTTACACATGATACAGGTGAACAGGATGAAGCAAGGAAAACATAGGAAATGCCTTAGAAGAAAACAAAGAAGCTTAGATTGATGTTTAGGTCATGATGTAATTAAGATTGTAAATTTCCATTAAATTGTATTAATGAATATGAAACGTATAATAAATGTCATGAGCTTTGATGATAACCCAATCATGCCCCGGTCACCTTTTCCGCTGCGGGTCGGGGTGTGACAGATTGGTATCAGAGCCATGACTATAGGGATATAGGATAGGTTATTAGACTCTTAGAGCCTATACTATAGTCTGCCTAAATTTTAATTGATTAGGTGGTTAGATACAAACTTATGATATTTATTTGTTTCATATTTGTTTATATTTACAGTCAAACATACATACTTACATACACATTCATTATACATATATCAATGTTCATATATTCAATTCATCTTCATACTTTTGTTATTCAAAGATTTTGTTGCAATTTTCAAATCTCATCAATGTAAGTTCTGCGACGGCCATGTAGTAACTGGAAGGGTACAAGTACCGGTAGTCGGAACGTCCTGTCTAGGTTGGCATTCGTATAAATCCAATATAACGGACCAGTTTGCCTACCTGGGGACTAACGATGAGAGTACGAAGGACCTATTAGGCCAAAGCATGTCACACCAAACGTCGTTCGAACTAACACACTTTGAGGTGTCACCGTGTCTACACCTAGACACATTCCGAATATCACACGTTGTATACATATTTCTCGATTTTCTCCGGGTTTTAGTGTACGCAACCAGGCTAACACATGCGAACCATATGAAAAACCCGGTATTCATGGGGGCCCACATGATTACGAAGGTGAAGTATGGGGGCATGTAGGGCCTAATGGCGAGCAAAGCCCAAGACATCCTATGGATGTAGTAGATTTATTTTTCTATAATTATTTTATGAATGTTCATTCCTAGTGCGACCCATGAACCCAAAAACATCCAACTCATACTCTTGACATGTATTCCTTGTAGATGTCTTCTAACCTCGCCCGTAGGAAGATGAGAGCAGGAAAAGCCCGCGAGCGCATGGCTGCCCTAATCGCTCAACAAATGGATGCCGTAATACCCAACATTGTAATCCAAGTACAACAAGCACTTACCCCTAATCCTGTCAATCAAGAAAATCAAAACGTTATCAACCCTCCCCCAAATATCACTAAATGCACCTACAAGCATTTCAAATCATGTGACCCTCCAAAATACAAAGGGACTGAAGGCGTCACCGCTCTCCTCCATTGGTTTGAAGAGATGGAGAACACTTTTCTAAATTGCGATTGCCCCGATGATCGCAAAGTGCGATATGCTACCGGTCGATTATATGGGATAGCACTTACTTGGTGGAATACAGAGAAGGCCAAACGAGGTGTGGAAGATGCTATGACCTTAACTTGGAACGAATTGAAGGAAATCATGACCAGACGATTTTGCCCAAGGAGCGAAATCAAGAAATTAGAAGATGAATTTTATTCGTTGAAGCAAAAGGAAGGAGACCACACCACATACAACAAAAGATTCCTCGAGTTACATCAAATGGTTCCCAACATGTTCACTCCCCTCTACTGTTTGATCGAGCACTACATTCATGGTCTTCCGTCAAAGATTCAAGACTCTGTAATAAGTACCACGCCTGCAACTTTGGAAGCAGCAATGGAGCTAGCAACAGCGCTCACCGAGAACCGAATCCGGAACAAAGACTTCAAGGAGGAGAAGAAGAAGGATAAAGCATCGACTGAAACCTCCGACTCCACCCAAACCGAAACCCCTTCTCAACCCACTTCTAAGAGAAAAAGAGACGGGCAACTTTTCGCTACTATCCAACGAAATCAACCAATTTCACACGCCATACCCATCCAAGCTATCCCAATCACTCAAGTGGCACCCAACTCAACCTACCCAAATAAGAAACCATATCTTGGACCTCACCCTCAATGCAATAACTGTTTTTATCACCATCCCCTTACCTTACCTTGTCGACTATGTGCAACTTGTGGACGCTTATGGTCATTTGAGCAAGGTTTGCCGCACCCCTCAAAACCAAATCTTTTCCCCTACTCAAAACATGGTCCAAACCTATCAACAACCCCAATACCCCATGTTCCCATATGTTCGAGCTTGTTTTAATTGTGGCGACCCTACCCACTTTAGAAACACGTGCCCTCGATTGGTTAACATCATAAACGCTCAAGCCCAATCAAACCCAGTTAACCAAGTAAACCAAGAAAACCCAACCGCTAGGCCACCAGCAAGAGGAAGAGTTTTCAACATCAACGCCATTCCTGTCGAAGATAATGACGGCCCAAACGAAGATACCCAACTAGTCCTCTTCACCGAAAATCCAGATTCAACTCCAATCGTTTAGTTTTATGTTTTTCTTTATCACGTAGAACCAATCCTAACTTAAGGATAAAGCCAATGAGAATTTGACAAGAATATGGTGGATACGCCGCTGGTACTTCCTATATATAAGTATTCTTGTCAAAGGATCAGAAGCATTATCTGGCGGTTATGAGAGGTTCCATGTGTGAACTGTTTGAGTAATTATTGTTTATTATTTTCAGTACATGCAATTCCATAGGCCGCCGCTCCCCATTACATTATGAGCGTTGAGCATGTTCCCCATTTCATTATGAGGTTGAACCTGGCGTGCCCACATACGATCGGCTCCGTTTGATTATGCCTTGATCGCACAGACATTTTTCATTTTCAGTACATGCAATACGATCGGCTCCGTTTGATTGAGCCTTGATCGCACAGACATTTTCATTATCAGTATCTTGTGGTTGTTGTGTTTGTTGTAGGACACATAGAACTAATCATAACTTGCGGATAAAGTCAATGAGAATTTGACGAGAATATGGTGGATACGCCGCTGGTACTTCCTATATATAAGTATTCTTGTCAAAGGATCGGAGGCATTATCAGGCGGTTATGAGAGGTTCCATGTATAGGCTGTTTGTGTGATTGTTGTTTAGATTAAGTTTATTATTTTCAGTACATGCAATACGATCGGCTCCGCTTGATTGAGCCTTGATCGCACAGACATTTTCATTTTCGGTACATGCAATACGATCGGCTCCGTTTGATTGAGCCTTGATCGCACAGACATTTTCATTATCAGTATTTTGTGGTTGTTGTGTTTGTAGTAGAGTCAAATAGAACTAATCATAACTTGTGGATAAAGTCAATGAAAATTTGACAAGAATATGGTGGATACGCCGCTGGTACTTCCTATATATAAGTATTCTTGTCAAATGATCGGAGGCATTATCAGGCGGTTATGAGAGGTTCCATGTATAGGCTGTTTGTGTGATTGTTGTTTAGATTAAGTTTATTATTTTCAGTACATGCAATACGATCGGCTCCGCTTGATTGAGCCTTGATCGCACAGACATTTTCATTTTCAGTACATGCAATACGATCGGCTCCGTTTGATTGAGCCTTGATCGCACAGACATTTTTTCATTTTCAGTATTTTGTGTTTGTTGTATTGGTTGTAGAGTCACATAGGACTAATCATAATTCACTGATAAAAACCAATGAAAATTTGACAAGAATATGGTGGATACGCCGCTGGTACTTCCTATATATAAGTATTCTTGTCAAAGGATCAGAGGCATTGTCAGACGGTTATGAGAAGTTCTATGTAGGATTTAGTAGTTCCTTGGTAACTAATCATAACTTGTGGATAAAACCAATGAAAATTTGGCAAGAATAAGGTGGATACGCCGCTGGTACTTCCTATGTATAAGTATTCTTGCCAAAGGATCAGAGGCATTATCAGGCGGTTATGAGAAGTTTCATGTAGGATTTAGTATTGCCCTGGGTTAAAATTTGTGTTACATTTATATCATCTCGCTATTTAAAGAAATTGGATTGTGTTCCATTTCTACATAAACTAACCTCTCCATCATAACAAACGAGAGAGGAACTGTCACCATTCAAACATATATGCTATCAGAATGTGGATTCAAATATTAGCTGTTGTGTTTATTTATGTTCTATAGTCATAGAACCAATCATAACTTACTGATAAAACCAATGAAAATTTGACAAGAATATGGTGGATACGCCGCTGGTACTTCCTATATATAAGTATTCTTGTCAAAGGATCAGAGGTATTGTTAGATGGTTATGAGAAGTTCCATGTAGGTTGTAGTATTAGAAGTTTTGCCTTAGGATATAACCATATCCTTCCAAACATATCCAAACTCTTATGCATGATATCATATTTAGCGAATCAATTCTGCTTATCAATAGTTTTACAGTAGGCAACAAAAAAACGATTCCTGTAATAGGGTACTTAACCCTTACAAGGGACGTCACCGCCTCAAACAAAAATTTAAACTCTTACTTTTCTTCTAAGTATGTAACTGTCAACCTAAACACCATCATTTTTAGTTAAATATGACACTACTTAAATTTCGGGACGAAATTTCTAAAAAGCAGGGGATACTGTAACATCCGTCAAAAAACGGATTTTTACCAAACCCGCCCAGTTTATTAACCGAACAATCAGTTTAAAATTTCGTGGCGTATTTAATGCCCAAATTAATTTTAAACGATACATAATTAATTATTATATTGGAATATATAATTTGTTTTTGAAAAATTGTTAAAAATAATGAAATAAAAATAAAATGGTTCTGCCGGGTTTCGAACCCGGGTCAGTCAACCGGTCCAGCAAAGTCTTACCGCACACACACTCAACCACTACGCCACTAGTGTTCTTTGTTAATTATTAGAATCAATTAATTCATATCATGATTCCCAAATTCAAAAACCGGCGCCCAAATTTCAGTTGTCGGAAATCCCGACTAACTCGCCAAGAATTTACGATATCTTCAGTTATAACGTAAAACTTAATCACTACATCGGTTATAACCGACGCCTGAGTCCGCGACACAAGCTATAACCGCCAGAGAATTTCTAACCGACGAATCAAGTCGGAAATCGGACCAAATTCATCGATGACCTGGCTTATAAATACCCCCTTAAACCTCTGCAAGCTTTTTCGCTCAAAACCGCACCTTTACCCGACGTAATTCCATTCGCCGGAAAACTTCTGCACATCACCGGAAAACCGAACCCTTCACTTCTGAGCCTTACTGAACCCCCTGAGCTTATACCGAAGTCACCCACATCCTTTTCAAGCTTTCTGAAGACTCTCTGCTGCAAGGCACACGACGCCGGAATCTTTTGCTGTCGCCGGAGTTCTGCCAGAGAAACAGAGGAGTCCAGTCGGTATACCTTACGCTTAAATCTTTCATTCCTTTTACATATCTCATCTGTAATTAACCCAAAACACTAAAGAACACGATTAAAACATCGAACCAGTCGGACTTCCGATTCTGGTTAAAATCTAACGAAGAAGACGAAGTGTCCGTTGTCTATAAGTTTAATTTAAATCAAGTTATAACTCGGGTTAGACACACAGTCCAGCGGTGGACTGTGTGCACATTAAACATGTAAACGTCTCGAGTTCGAATCTTTTCCCACGCATGCTGCCTTAATAAAAATGCCTTTTTTTGTTAACCGAACCGGAGTCACCGCTGTTACATGTTAAGTTTATTAATAACCGGAATAATAACCAAGTTAGACACACAGTCCAGTGGTGGACTGTGTGTATGTTTAATCACAGGACACGAGTTCGAGTCCGGTCTACTGCACCGATCCGGACAATTATCTAACTTTTTAAATAAGTCAGAAATGAAAATACTTAGTTTGTATTTAAGTATAATAAAAATCGGTTTATATAACAAGTTAAACACACAGTCCAGCGGTGGACTGTGTGTTAACTCAACCCACAGGTCCCGGGTTCGAGACCTGTGGAGCGCACCGAGTCACTGATTAAAATCTTTTTAGAAATAAGCTGATTTTCGGATTAATCTAATTAATATATAAATATAATTAAAAACAGAAATATTTCGGGTTAGACACGTAGCTCAGTTGGTAGAGCTGCGTGCACGCGTACGGGAGGTCTCGGGTTCGAGCCTCACCCAGCACACACTTACACGCATACGAACCGGTCAAACAGTCAAGGTCAAAGGTCAACGGTCAAAAAAAGTCAATTTTTTTTTATTATTTTTATTTATTTATTTTAATTAAAAATCAATTAAAATACTTAAAAATAACATTTTTAAGGTTAGAAAATAGCCTTAAACTCACAAAAATACACCCAACAATCCTACTAAAATGGATTAATAAAATCCGTTTACTTACCGAACCATAATGCTATTTATCTAGGTTAATTTCACTCGTGGTTAAAACCACTTCGCGTGCATTCAACATCATCAACCGAACGCACCCACTGCGAGTGAATCTTACAACTCCCCCTTTTTAATTACACGTTTTGGGGTGTGTCATGTGTCACAAAATAATTAACTCGTTTATTTAAACTTGTGCCATACCATATCGTGATCTAAACTTAGATTGTTTATATTGTTGTGATTATGTATTTCATTTTGTCAACTTATATGAAATTCATTCATTAAGCCCATCAGTTCCTCGTGGGAGACGAGTTGAGCAACGCGTGCCTCAAAACCAATCCATTATTGTTCATGTGTGTATCATTGAGTTTATATTGTTTGTAGTTATGTCTTTCATATTATCATGTTTATGCAATTCATTCATTAGGCCCATCAGTTCCTCGTGAGAGACGAGTTGAGCAACGCGTGCCTCTAAACGATCCATTATTGTTCATGTGTGTATTGTTTAATATTAAATTGATTGGTGAATAAGTTTACATCTATTTTTACTCATGTGTGGTTGTGCACTTTATTTTATAATCAATTAAATAAACTTGTTCAAATGTTTTCCATAGGATTCACTCGCCAACTTTTTGTTGATCCAAAAACCCTTTTTACACATGATACAGGTGAACAGGATGAAGCAAGGAAAACATAGGAAATGCCTTAGAAGAAAACAAAGAAGCTTAGATTGATGTTTAGGTCATGATGTAATTAAGATTGTAAATTTCCATTAAATTGTATTAATGAATATGAAACGTATAATAAATGTCATGAGCTTTGATGATAACCCAATCATGCCCCGGTCACCTTTTCCGCTGCGGGTCGGGTGTGTGACAGATTGGTATCAGAGCCATGACTATAGGGATATAGGATAGGTTATTAGACTCTTAGAGCCTATACTATAGTCTGCCTAAATTTTAATTGATTAGGTGGTTAGATACAAACTTATGATATTTATTTGTTTCATATTTGTTTATATTTACAGTCAAACATACATACTTACATACACATTCATTATACATATATCAATGTTCATATATTCAATTCATCTTCATACTTTTGTTATTCAAAGATTTTGTTGCAATTTTCAAATCTCATCAATGTAAGTTCTGCGACGGCCATGTAGTAACTGGAAGGGTACAAGTACCGGTAGTCGGAACGTCCTGTCTAGGTTGGCATTCGTATAAATCCAATATAACGGACCAGTTTGCCTACCTGGGGACTAACGATGAGAGTACGAAGGACCTATTAGGCCAAAGCATGTCAACCAAACGTCGTTCGAACTAACACACTTTGAGGTGTCACCGTGTCTACACCTAGACACATTCCGAATATCACACGTTGTATACATATTTCTCGATTTTCTCCGGGTTTTAGTGTACGCAACCAGGCTAACACATGCGAACCATATGAAAAACCCGGTATTCATGGGGGCCCACATGATTACGAAGGTGAAGTATGGGGGCATGTAGGGCCTAATGGCGAGCAAAGCCCAAGACATCCTATGGATGTAGTAGATTTATTTTTCTATAATTATTTTATGAATGTTCATTCCTAGTGCGACCCATGAACCCAAAAACATCCAACTCATACTCTTGACATGTATTCCTTGTAGATGTCTTCTAACCTCGCCCGTAGGAAGATGAGAGCAGGAAAAGCCCGCGAGCGCATGGCTGCCCTAATCGCTCAACAAATGGATGCCGTAATACCCAACATTGTAATCCAAGTACAACAAGCACTTACCCCTAATCCTGTCAATCAAGAAAATCAAAACGTTATCAACCCTCCCCCAAATATCACTAAATGCACCTACAAAGCATTTCAAATCATGTGACCCTCCAAAATACAAAGGGACTGAAGGCGTCACCGCTCTCCTCCATTGGTTTGAAGAGATGGAGAACACTTTTCTAAATTGCGATTGCCCCGATGATCGCAAAGTGCGATATGCTACCGGTCGATTATATGGGATAGCACTTACTTGGTGGAATACAGAGAAGGCCAAACGAGGTGTGGAAGATGCTATGACCTTAACTTGGAACGAATTGAAGGAAATCATGACCAGACGATTTTGCCCAAGGAGCGAAATCAAGAAATTAGAAGATGAATTTTATTCGTTGAAGCAAAAGGAAGGAGACCACACCACATACAACAAAAGATTCCTCGAGTTACATCAAATGGTTCCCAACATGTTCACTCCCCTCTACTGTTTGATCGAGCACTACATTCATGGTCTTCCGTCAAAGATTCAAGACTCTGTAATAAGTACCACGCCTGCAACTTTGGAAGCAGCAATGGAGCTAGCAACAGCGCTCACCGAGAACCGAATCCGGAACAAAGACTTCAAGGAGGAGAAGAAGAAGGATAAAGCATCGACTGAAACCTCCGACTCCACCCAAACCGAAACCCCTTCTCAACCCACTTCTAAGAGAAAAAGAGACGGGCAACTTTTCGCTACTATCCAACGAAATCAACCAATTTCACACGCCATACCCATCCAAGCTATCCCAATCACTCAAGTGGCACCCAACTCAACCTACCCAAATAAGAAACCATATCTTGGACCTCACCCTCAATGCAATAACTGTTTTTATCACCATCCCCTTACCTTACCTTGTCGACTATGTGCAACTTGTGGACGCTATGGTCATTTGAGCAAGGTTTGCCGCACCCCTCAAAACCAAATCTTTTCCCTACTCAAAACATGGTCCAAACCTATCAACAACCCCAATACCCCATGTTCCCATATGTTCGAGCTTGTTTTAATTGTGGCGACCCTACCCACTTTAGAAACACGTGCCCTCGATTGGTTAACATCATAAACGCTCAAGCCCAATCAAACCCAGTTAACCAAGTAAACCAAGAAAACCCAACCGCTAGGCCACCAGCAAGAGGAAGAGTTTTCAACATCAACGCCATTCCTGTCGAAGATAATGACGGCCCAAACGAAGATACCCAACTAGTCCTCTTCACCGAAAATCCAGATTCAACTCCAATCGTTTAGTTTTATGTTTTTCTTTATCACGTAGAACCAATCCTAACTTAAGGATAAAGCCAATGAGAATTTGACAAGAATATGGTGGATACGCCGCTGGTACTTCCTATATATAAGTATTCTTGTCAAAGGATCAGAAGCATTATCTGGCGGTTATGAGAGGTTCCATGTGTGAACTGTTTGAGTAATTATTGTTTATTATTTTCAGTACATGCAATTCCATAGGCCGCCGCTCCCCATTACATTATGAGCGTTGAGCATGTTCCCCATTTCATTATGAGGTTGAACCTGGCGTGCCCACATACGATCGGTTTCCGTTTGATTATGCCTTGATCGCACAGACATTTTTCATTTTCAGTACATGCAATACGATCGGCTCCGTTTGATTGAGCCTTGATCGCACAGACATTTTCATTATCAGTATCTTGTGGTTGTTGTGTTTGTTGTAGGACACATAGAACTAATCATAACTTGCGGATAAAGTCAATGAGAATTTGACGAGAATATGGTGGATACGCCGCTGGGTACTTCCTATATATAAGTATTCTTGTCAAAGGATCGGAGGCATTATCAGGCGGTTATGAGAGGTTCCATGTATAGGCTGTTTGTGTGATTGTTGTTTAGATTAAGTTTATTATTTTCAGTACATGCAATACGATCGGCTCCGCTTGATTGAGCCTTGATCGCACAGACATTTTCATTTTCGGTACATGCAATACGATCGGCTCCGTTTGATTGAGCCTTGATCGCACAGACATTTTCATTATCAGTATTTTGTGGTTGTTGTGTTTGTAGTAGAGTCAAATAGAACTAATCATAACTTGTGGATAAAGTCAATGAAAATTTGACAAGAATATGGTGGATACGCCGCTGGTACTTCCTATATATAAGTATTCTTGTCAAATGATCGGAGGCATTATCAGGCGGTTATGAGAGGTTCCATGTATAGGCTGTTTGTGTGATTGTTGTTTAGATTAAGTTTATTATTTTCAGTACATGCAATACGATCGGCTCCGCTTGATTGAGCCTTGATCGCACAGACATTTTCATTTTCAGTACATGCAATACGATCGGCTCCGTTTGATTGAGCCTTGATCGCACAGACATTTTTTCATTTTCAGTATTTTGTGTTTGTTGTATTGGTTGTAGAGTCACATAGGACTAATCATAATTCACTGATAAAAACCAATGAAAATTTGACAAGAATATGGTGGATACGCCGCTGGTACTTCCTATATATAAGTATTCTTGTCAAAGGATCAGAGGCATTGTCAGACGGTTATGAGAAGTTCTATGTAGGATTTAGTAGTTCCTTGGTAACTAATCATAACTTGTGGATAAAACCAATGAAAATTTGGCAAGAATAAGGTGGATACGCCGCTGGTACTTCCTATGTATAAGTATTCTTGCCAAAGGATCAGAGGCATTATCAGGCGGTTATGAGAAGTTTCATGTAGGATTTAGTATTGCCCTGGGTTAAAATTTGTGTTACATTTATATCATCTCGCTATTTAAAGAAATTGGATTGTGTTCCATTTCTACATAAACTAACCTCTCCATCATAACAAACGAGAGAGGAACTGTCACCATTCAAACATATATGCTATCAGAATGTGGATTCAAATATTAGCTGTTGTGTTTATTTATGTTCTATAGTCATAGAACCAATCATAACTTACTGATAAAACCAATGAAAATTTGACAAGAATATGGTGGATACGCCGCTGGTACTTCCTATATATAAGTATTCTTGTCAAAGGATCAGAGGTATTGTTAGATGGTTATGAGAAGTTCCATGTAGGTTGTAGTATTAGAAGTTTTGCCTTAGGATATAACCATATCCTTCCAAACATATCCAAACTCTTATGCATGATATCATATTTAGCGAATCAATTCTGCTTATCAATAGTTTTACAGTAGGCAACAAAAAAACGATTCCTGTAATAGGGTACTTAACCCTTACAAGGGACGTCACCGCCTCAAACAAAAATTTAAACTCTTACTTTTCTTCTAAGTATGTAACTGTCAACCTAAACACCATCATTTTTAGTTAAATATGACACTACTTAAATTTCGGGACGAAATTTCTAAAAAGCAGGGGATACTGTAACATCCGTCAAAAAACGGATTTTTACCAAACCCGCCCAGTTTATTAACCGAACAATCAGTTTAAAATTTCGTGGCGTATTTAATGCCCAAATTAATTTTAAACGATACATAATTAATTATTATATTGGAAATATATAATTTGTTTTTGAAAAATTGTTAAAAATAATGAAATAAAAATAAAATGGTTCTGCCGGGTTTCGAACCCGGGTCAGTCAACCGGTCCAGCAAAGTCTTACCGCACACACACTCAACCACTACGCCACTAGTGTTCTTTGTTAATTATTAGAATCAATTAATTCATATCATGATTCCCAAATTCAAAAACCGGCGCCCAAATTTCAGTTGTCGGAAATCCCGACTAACTCGCCAAGAATTTACGATATCTTCAGTTATAACGTAAAACTTAATCACTACATCGGTTATAACCGACGCCTGAGTCCGCGACACAAGCTATAACCGCCAGAGAATTTCTAACCGACGAATCAAGTCGGAAATCGGACCAAATTCATCGATGACCTGGCTTATAAATACCCCCTTAAACCTCTGCAAGCTTTTTCGCTCAAAACCGCACCTTTACCCGACGTAATTCCATTCGCCGGAAAACTTCTGCACATCACCGGAAAACCGAACCCTTCACTTCTGAGCCTTACTGAACCCCTGAGCTTATACCGAAGTCACCCACATCCTTTTCAAGCTTTCTGAAGACTCTCTGCTGCAAGGCACACGACGCCGGAATCTTTTGCTGTCGCCGGAGTTCTGCCAGAGAACAGAGGAGTCCAGTCGGTATACCTTACGCTTAAATCTTTCATTCCTTTTACATATCTCATCTGTAATTAACTCAAAACACTAAAGAACATGATTAAAACATCGAACCAGTCGGACTTCCGATTCTGGTTAAAATCTAACGAAGAAGACGAAGTGTCCGTTGTCTATAAGTTTAATTTAAATCAAGTTATAACTCGGGTTAGACACACAGTCCAGCGGTGGACTGTGTGCACATTAAACACGTAAACGTCTCGAGTTCGAATCTTGTCCCACGCATGCTGCCTTAATAAAAATGCCTTTTTTTGTTAACCGAACCGGAGTCACCGCTGTTACATGTTAAGTTTATTAATAACCGGAATAATAACCAAGTTAGACACACAGTCCAGTGGTGGACTGTGTGTATGTTTAATCACAGGACACGAGTTCGAGTCCGGTCTACTGCACCGATCCGGACAATTATCTAACTTTTTAAATAAGTCAGAAATGAAAATACTTAGTTTGTATTTAAGTATAATAAAAATCGGTTTATATAACAAGTTAAACACACAGTCCAGCGGTGGACTGTGTGTTAACTCAACCCACAGGTCCCGGGTTCGAGACCTGTGGAGCGCACCGAGTCACTGATTAAAATCTTTTTAGAAATAAGCTGATTTTCGGATTAATCTAATTAATATATAAATATAATTAAAAACAGAAATATTTCGGGTTAGACACGTAGCTCAGTTGGTAGAGCTGCGTGCACGCGTACGGGAGGTCTCGGGTTCGAGCCTCACCCAGCACACACTTACACGCATACGAACCGGTCAAACAGTCAAGGTCAAAGGTCAACGGTCAAAAAAAGTCAATTTTTTATTATTATTTTTATTTATTTATTTTAATTAAAAATCAATTAAAAATACTTAAAATAACATTTTTAAGGTTAGAAAATAGCCTTAAACTCACAAAAATACACCCAACAATCCTACTAAAATGGATTAATAAAATCCGTTTACTTACCGAACCATAATGCTATTTATCTAGGTTAATTTCACTCGTGGTTAAAACCACTTCGCGTGCATTCAACATCATCAACCGAACGCACCCACTGCGAGTGAATCTTACAACTCCCCCTTTTTAATTACACGTTTTGGGGTGTGTCATGTGTCACAAAATAATTAACTCGTTTATTTAAACTTGTGCCATACCATATCGTGATCTAAACTTAGATTGTTTATATTGTTGTGATTATGTATTTCATTTTGTCAACTTATATGAAATTCATTCATTAAGCCCATCAGTTCCTCGTGGGAGACGAGTTGAGCAACGCGTGCCTCAAAACCAATCCATTATTGTTCATGTGTGTATCATTGAGTTTATATTGTTTGTAGTTATGTCTTTCATATTATCATGTTTATGCAATTCATTCATTAGGCCCATCAGTTCCTCGTGAGAGACGAGTTGAGCAACGCGTGCCTCTAAACGATCCATTATTGTTCATGTGTGTATTGTTTAATATTAAATTGATTGGTGAATAAGTTTACATCTATTTTTACTCATGTGTGGTTGTGCACGTATTTTATAATCAATTAAATAAACTTGTTCAAATGTTTTCCATAGGATTCACTCGCCAACTTTTTGTTGATCCAAAAACCCTTTTTACACATGATACAGGTGAACAGGATGAAGCAAGGAAAACATAGGAAATGCCTTAGAAGAAAACAAAGAAGCTTAGATTGATGTTTAGGTCATGATGTAATTAAGATTGTAAATTTCCATTAAATTGTATTAATGAATATGAAACGTATAATAAATGTCATGAGCTTTGATGATAACCCAATCATGCCCTGGTCACCTTTTTCCGCTGCGGGTCGGGGTGTGACAGTTGTTTCACAACACGTTATCAGCACGAAAGTGCTTTTTCTCCAAAACCCTATTTTTTTTACACCAATGTCGGCCATTTTTTGAAACCGCCATTGCTCTACTTTGGCCGACAACTACCAACCAATGAAAGAACTTATACGGCTTAAATTGCTTCGGATGTCAAGCTCTCTTACAGATCTGCTTTCTGTCGGATTCATAAGGTATCATTGATTCGAATAACCTTTGTATAAAAGTATTACATTGTTTTGATCTGCAATACTAGGAAGATCTATTCCCCACCAATATTTTATATTAAGTTATTTACAGTAGTTTTTAACTATCACTTTATATATCATTTATTTTCTAATGGGTTACGTAGTAGTAAGAAACCAAAAGTTAACTGAGCCACTTCTTAAAATATATTAATAAGGTTACTTATTAAAAAAATTAATGTTTTTGAATAAATCCATATATGAATTTTAAAAATAAGTACATGAAACGGTTTGGGTTGGAAATTGTTATGAACTTATCGGTTGTATATACTACAACGCAGGTTGATATAGATTTGTAATTATAATTAAATGTACAATTATTTAATTGATATCCAACAAGCATGCTTATTATTATTATTAATCTTTGTATTACTGTGTAGATATGATATGTATTATGGTATGTATATTGAATATAATCATATGTGGAGGATGCTGATATTCCTAAGAGTTTGTCAAAGTGAAGATTTCTTTATTTTTTGAGAACATTGCTAGGATATACTTGTTTATCTGTTAATAACATATCCTTTAGTGTTAGTTTTTTTACATCCGTTTACAGTAGTATTATATGGAGCATAATAGAAGGTATGATGCATTTAAATTTAGTTTATGTTTATTTTCGTGTATATAGATGATTAACCGGTAGTATTTTACTAAAGTAAATATAGTATATAGTAGAAGTATTGTGAATCTTGTGATGCTAATAAACCTAAGACGTTTGATGATTAAAAGATTTATTATTACATGTTTTAGAGTTAATAAAATACATTTGTCTTCGCAATACAATAATAATATGCATTTGTAAGATGGTGTCGACTAGATGCACAGTCTTTGTAGTATATTTTTTATATATATGGTTATTTTGATTGCTTATTGAAATTGAATTAACAAGTTTTTCCTACCATATGTTATTAAAACACCATGAGGACTTGATGAAGATTTTTAGTTATTTTTCAAATTAAAGTAAAAATATCATACAAGATATACTTTTGGCTAGGTATACACTTGTACCGTGATAGGTGAATTCATATACTATTAGATAACTTATACGTGAGGCACTGTTACTATAGACAAATTTGTTCGTAAGATAATGTGTTAAATGGTGGCATCTTTTCTAATCATACTTATACTAACCATATAACTATTGTTATTGCTATTATTGTCTTGATCGTATATAAGTGTATTTGTTTGGGTGAATTTAATCGAATGGAATAAGTTAGTATGATCAAGATACATGCTTAGTAGTTTTAAAATTTGTTTACGAATAAAATAGGGGAACTTTAAAATTTTGAAACAGTGTTAATGGAGTAAGAAGAAAAAAAAGTAAAGAAAACAGGGATTAAAAGTTGTCGAAAAAGATAAAATGAAGGGTTGTTTAGTTATTTTGTTGAGTTTTTAGTTGGCCTAAATATTATTCATAACTATTTCTGTCTAGCCAATAATGAGCTTTCATGTAAATTTTCTTTAGTTGAATGAGTAGTTTTGATTGATGGTTTACTACACAATTATATAAGTCACTATTTTCCTACACATATTTTAGTTGCCTATAAACTAGCTATGTGACACATGCATATTTGTAAATAAATTATTAAATGTTGAGAACTTGAAAGCAACATTTGTTTAAGTTTCAAAATGATAAATATATTGTTTTTATATGATGACATGCTATAAGGTCTATGTATTGTATGATTTGTTTCTATCTATACCTTGTATTCTATGCTATCACTTCTTTGCATCGATAATACCGAATAGAACGACTAAACCAAAGTTGTGGTTTATTGTCATTCTCATGAAAAAGTAGAAATATGCTTCGATTGACACCCAAAGTGGCATACTCCTTGTATCTCATTATCAAGTATAATAGATATATTATATGACTCGGACATATAATTACTTCTCAATTGACGTTGTACGAAGAGAAGTTCATTTATAAGGGAAATCAGATAAAACAAATTTTGTTTGTCAAACCTCAAATATATTCCTGAAGTAGCAATATCATTTAAAGGGTATGAATGGTTTGAAACAAATGTATATCTAAATGTTCGAGAAAATAATGGAAAACCGTAAAAATTGTATGGTTTTACTCTGATTCATGAAGTGAATATACATTGATCATTGTAATCATGGGCATCATTTAGAAAATTGTAATGATGATCATATTAATAATGAGATTGACCATTAAAAGTACAACAATCATCATGTTAATAAGAGATCAAACTATCAGAAATTATAAGATAGCCAAGCTAATAATGAGATTGAATATCAGTATTATAATGATAATCATGATAAGATCGACCACCAAAAGTGGTAAACTAGTGATTACATTACATGATGGTTTGAACTTTGAAGTTATAATATATTCTTTCATATCTTATGTTTTGTATTACATACGTGCAAGTAGTACATATACAATATCATAAACCATAAGTTTATGGATCTTAATTATATGTTGGCGTGACTGGTTAGACCACACCAAGCTAATGATGATGTGAAACTTAATGAATAACCAGAAGATACTTCATGATAATTAAACATGTCATAGTTGCTCTCAACAAAAGTTAATTATTTACCAACCAAAGTAGGGTGTGAATCCCTAAAAGATTATGGAATGAACGAAGTGTGTATATATCCAAACATGATACTGTTTAGTGTTTTAAATCGATGCATTGTCTAAATGGTCATCAAATTTACAACTTGAAGTTGTGTGTAGCTTAGCTAATAAGATAGCAAGCATATTATTACAGATTATCATATTTATGGTGGTTATAACATTGAATTTAATTTCCTTGTTACTAATGATTATTGGAATAAGTATTGAATTTTCTAAATGCTTACGACATAAATTGCTTTTGTTGAAAACGATGACCAAACGTCTACAGATTGATTGCAAAGCCAATAATCTAAGAAAGCAAAAGTTCATATTTGAGCACATGTGATTTTACATGCGGTAATATTATTTCACATCAAGCCAACATGTTGTAATAGTTTCTCCCCATTATAGTTGGTTTTGGTCAGGAACCAAATATTTCCCATCAAACTTTTGTTGTGCGGTATACATTGGATTAATCCACCACAACGCATAACGATTGAAACTCAAATAATGTTGGGAATATGTGTTGGGTGAAAATACTATTTTTGATTGCATACTTAGAGTAATTAATGAGAGATTTATTTATGGCTCGTTAGATCTTACTTTACGTAAATTAACATTCCCAACATTAGAGAGAGATTAATGGCAGTTGGAAATGGAATGAGTATGCATGAATTATCATTGATCCTCAAACTAAATTAGGTAAACAAGAAGTTCAAAAGATAATTCATTTACCTAGATTAAAGAATTAATTACCAGACATGTTCAATGAACTAAAAACAGTGACTAAGTAAGTCACATAGTCAACTGCTAATACTCCAATGAAGATAAGTGTCCTAGAAGGACAAACCATATATTAATGAGGCTATTGCACGCCTGAAGCGTGGTACAGTAGTCGATTCCAAGAAAATAAAAATTCCTCAAATAATTGGAACAAGTAATGAAGAAGATGATAAAGTCGAGGTTATAGTAAAAAGGTCTCTTGAAGAGACATTAGACATGATGGTTTCAGAAGAACCTCAGGTACCTGAAAATAAAGAGCTCTTAGTAAATTATATCATGTCTAGAAGTGTATGGAATCGAAAGAAAATCGACGTCGTTATACTTTTGTATATATAACGCTTGAAATGATGAAATGACGAGGATCATGATTTAAGATCTGCCTACGAATGAAAACATATAAAGGATTGGCCAAATTGGAAAGACGCAAATAAGGCATAATTGAATTCTCTAATGAAATGGAAAGTTTCTGGACCAACAGTCCATACAAATGAAGTTGTAAAATATGTTGGATACAAAAATAGGTCTTTTATGCGATTCATGTGAAATCAAATTAAGTGAAATAAGGCAAAACTGGTGACACAAAGATTTTCGCAAAGACCCATGATTGATTATAAAGATGCACACTTTCTAGTGGTGGAGACAATGACTTTCTAATATTTTATTCGTCTGGTAATATAAAGAAAGAATTGATATGCGTCTTATGAATTTTGTGTATCACGTGATACTGGAAGTTTACATAAAAGTCCCTGAAGGATTTAAATTATCAAACTCATGTAAAGTAAGTTCTCGAGAAGACTATGATTCAGATTTGCATACATTATGGATATTATATATAGGCTAAATATAATTACAACTCTTGATGAGTTTACTAAAGCAGTCGAGCACTTAAAAGGTAATATTAAAACATCTTAAGGATGTAATTCTTGTGCACCAATAAACATACATAGAAAACTTGTACCCGGTGATTATAATATCTCAATGTACAACGTATAAGCATAGGTGGAATATGGATTTTATCAATAAGCAAGTGTTCAAGACATCTTTGTATATGATATAAAATCAGTGAGAAAGTTTACGATCTGGAACTCCTAAAGAGTGTATGCACATGCATAATTATTCAAAGTAGAAAGAAGTATGTGAATAAGTATAAATGCCTAAAGCTCAAAACCTTGGCAATGTATCTTTATAAAGTGAAGAAAAGATTTATATGGACGAATATAGTAGAGTCGAATGTGGTATAATCGACTTCTTGCTAAGCTTAAAAAAGAGAAATGCATATGGTGTAGTTGGTCCATTTGTTCTCATTAAAAAACAATATGATGTTTACAAGTATTATTGTATATGTTGATAATGCCTTAAAGATGACATATCAAAATGGGCTCAAATATTTAAACTAAGAATTTGCAAATTAAAGATGGTGACAAATTTATGGCTCAATATGTAGAATATGCATTTGCCTTATTTTCCATCAATCATAATACATCTAGAAGATGGTGGACATTTTCATATGCACAAAGCTTATGGTATAAGTACATTTAATGATGTCCAAATAGTTGATGTAGAAAATGACTCGTATCATCTCTAATCAAAGAAGCATATATCCTTGGTCTAGAAGTACCATAGTTAATTTCGAATTGTATTAATATATCTTGCTAATATATATACACGAGCATGTGTCAGGAAATTCATTGACAATATATAACTCTTGTATAGTGAGGAGATAATGTAATGTAATGGGTAAAACATTTATTTTTATGCCCTTAAGTTACAAAAGATATGGATTCATATTTTCCTAACCTGTCAACAAGTTTGGTTAGTTTTGTAAATGCAGAAAATAGCGTGAGCAAAATACAATATGGATAATTAATGTCTATGTTACTTATAAGAGGTTTAAGTCTACATGAAATCTCATCATGTTCATAGGATTTCCCATTAGTGGATTAAGCGACATATCAAGCTGCACATCAATGGATTACAAAGTTTTGAGCAACTTTCAAAGAAGCCCGACACGAGCCACTTATAAGATACATGTAAAAATGAGGGGGGGGGGGATTATACAAGTTGCACTCTTTTTCCCTTAACCAATTTTTATCCCAATGGGTTTTCTTAGTAAGGTTTTTAATGAGGCACCATACCTGATCCAAAATTATCAGGGGGAGAAAATACGGGTCGCTGCACTCTTTTTTCCTTAGCTTAGGTTTTGTCCCACTGGGTTTTCCTAGCAAGGTTTTTAACGAGGCAGCACCACCAAGCGTATAATATATTATTTTCTTTTATCACGTGGATATAAGGGGGAGTGTTATAAATAAACTATATTATGGTGACTATCCACATTCTAACTCCCGTCTCTTCGTATCTTTTGTATTAATATAAGAACACTATATATAGAGGTTCTTTGTATTGCATGTTTACATCTCAATGAATTATAATTATCTATTCTATCTTTCTCTATGTGTTCCTTTGATACTTGTTCTTATGTTCATATACTAGTCGCTAGGAGGCCGTTGTTTCACAACAATTTTAACATATATCCCCGATATTAAGAGACCTTATTAAAATCTACCCGCTCCCTAAATTTAATTACATATTTCCTCTTTGTTTAAAGATATTACCCATTTAACCTTTTCGTTGTCCCTTTCTTTAATAAGATTATAAATGACGTTCCCTGCTTCTGTTTACAAACACGACAGCAAGTCAGCAGCAACACAAATCTGAAAAACTACCTTCCCCTGCTTCTCTTTGCAGACACGACGACAACAACACAAATATGATTTAATAATTTATCAAATACTATATTCAAAGGCAGATTTGCAGTCACTGTTGTACAGGGACATATGGTTTCAGATTTGAACCAATTAGCTGTTTGAAAAGGTTCTTTGTTCATTTTGTATTGAGTTTGAATATGTAGGGTCTTTAGCTACTTTTGTCTTAAACTTAAACCAAAATATTATTATCGTATAGCAATTGAAAATCTTATATATTATCCTACCAAAGCTATAAATAGCCTACAACAAATATGTAGAATTTAAAGTTTGAAAAAGTGGTGATATATGATTCCATATGCTTAACTACATATGTTTTTTTTGGTTGTGGGTTATGTTCGATTTTGCTTATATATAATTCTATTTTTGTTTCAAGTTCGGCCATACAATATATAAAAAAGAAGTCGTATAATTTTATGGAGATTCACAGGAGATAAATTGGTGATACAACAAAAAATCCAAGGAAATTGAGAAAAAATGTAATTGATAATACTAGAAAGAGGAAATGTGTAAATTAAATAGAAAGAGGAAATATGTAAATAGTCATTCAATAAGCTTATTAAGAGTAAAATAGAAATTTAATTAGGCTAGTTTTAATAAAATGGACAAATATGCAATATATATGGTTTAGGAAAAAAATATATAATTGATTTTAGGGGTTGGAGAAACATGTAATAAAGCTTTTAATCTTATATATATATATATATATATATATATATATATATATATATATATATATATATATAAACTTATTGTTGGACATGTGTCAAATTTTTAGACCATTCTTTTGTTTCCCGCTCAATTGATTGGATCTATTTTTATTTGGACCAGACCCATATCACATACGACCCATTACTTTCTACCTCTTTTCTCTTTCCTCATCGAAATGAAAACCCTAACTTGCAACTGGCTATACTATATGTTCAACTTAAAGTTTAATTTAGTTAACTACTTATATGTATATTATATCTGCGTCAGTATTGGTGATTCATGGAAGCATGTCCTTATTTTAAAAACATTCTATTTCAAATTATATTGCATCTTGCAATCCACCATATGAGTTATACAGGTGTTTTGATTTGATTCTATGACTAATATTATAGTTTTTTTAGGTAACGAATGAATAATATTCTTTTTTAGTCTTGATTTTGTTTAAGATTTGAAGTATTTCAACTTAAACAAAGGTGATTGGCGTAATTGAGATGCTCAATAAGTCGAATAGGGACTCAATTTAGGTAGCCTTATCATTTTTTAATATATGATCTTAAAACATGTTATCATTACAAATGTAGGCGTTGTCGTGAGAAATAAAAAAAAATGTTGTGTTGGGCCTCGCTGCTGGGTTGCCAACAAACTGTTAAAGTGTGAAGGCAATAAGGAAATAAGGAATCTGGAATGTTGACTATATGTAAATTTTATGCTATGTTGGGCCTCACTGCTGGCTTCCCACATTTTAAATGGGCACACTTGCAAAGATTAGAACTTCAGGTAATTTCTCATGTTTCAATACAAAATTATGGTCTGGATTTAACTTAATCATGATTTAAATCGAATGCTTAGTTTTTCTAATCAGAACATAATCATTCAATCTTTGCATGAACTAACTCATATTCTTTCAGGGGACCAAGAATCGTCCTCTATGCGCACGGTTCAGATATGAAGAAACACTGGTTCCAAAAGGTATTCGGAGATATTGGGTTATGGCTCAGATATCTCCGGATACCTTTTGAAACCAGTGTTTCTTCATTGGCGTCATCCGATTTTTCTGATTCTTTCTCTCGTTCGTTTTTTCTAAAATCTCATTTTCAATGGCGACATTCCATCAAGCGAACCATGAGGTCCTCGGGCCGAGGGCAAGAACCCAGTTCATGCCCCTCGAACTGACGGACAAGTGGAAGAAGGTTCTTCTGAAAACGCCGGTGTTCACCACGATTCAGGTTGTGTGAATATCCTGGTGACTCCCGGAATTCAAGTGGAAACTCCCTTTGTACCAATCACATCAATTTTACCTCCGGGTGAAACTCCGATGTCATGGTACATCAAACCTCATACGGCCCTAAATGCCGTTTATGCACAACTATGTGCGCAAACTAATGCATTTGCTGTGCCGCCGCCGCCCACAACTCACGTGCATGCCTCGCCTGCACCGCGAGTACTAAGTTACGACTCGTCGGTCGGAGCGAGTATTCCCTCACACCCTCGTACCAGGGAAACAGAGTATTCCCAGTCGCTGCCAAAACATGAGTCAAACACTCATAGGCGAGCGTCTATTCATTCAAGGCTGGGCCCGCACCCACTAGAGAGGCAGGACACCCAACGTGAAGAGTAGATAGAACATATGGCGAGGGTGACAACGCCAACGGGTTCCGCCGGCTGCCTAAAGATCACGCCGCGTATAAGCCTACGCCACGGACCATGTACAACCCAGAGGCAGAGTATAACTACAGCCTGATCTACAGGCCGGCTGAAGCAGCCGAACACTAAAAGTTCGTGAAGGAGATCGCGCTAGCCCCACTTGAACGCGCGAAACTACCTTTCAATGTGGGAAAGTTTAATGGGCTAACAGACCCAGATGACCACATGCGCGAAACTACCTTCCAATGTTCACTGGCGGGGGGCTCATCGGAGGTTGGACGTTATCTATGTGGCGTCATCTGTTTGTTCAAACCCTTATAGGCGCTGCGCGCCTATGGTTTGACAACTTACCCATGGGTAAGCTCACTTCGTGGAACGATCTTAAAGATAAGTTCCTAACTCATTTCAGCCACCAAAGATGGTACGTTAGAGATTCTTCTGACGTCATGAATATTTAGCGGCGGGATGATGAAAGTCTGGAAGATTTCATCACCCGTTACAACAAGGATGTGCTGGAAATTGGTGACATGGACGAAGACCTGTTTCATGCACAATTTAAATATGTTGTCCATGCGATGAGATGATAAAAGTCTTGTCAGGAACCTCTGTCCTCCCAAAAAGCTGGGAGAAACTAATGGCGGCAGCCAAGGTCTACACGCAGACGGAGCGCAATCTAAACTCCAACCGACCTCCTCTACCTCAGTACCGTCGCAATACATGAGCAGGAGTTTTGCGAAAAAAACAAGAAGAGTTGGAAGGAGTCCAGCCATAACCCTTCCTACTCACTGGTCGATGCACGCGCAACGATAAATAAGATTGCCACTCAAAGAGCAATCAAACAAGATAATCGCGATCGACAGTGGACGCCACTGACGAAGACCCCGGCGAAGTGCTCAGCACAGAAGATCATCAGTTCAAGCAGCCACCGCCGATGTGAAACAAAAAAGGTCAAGACCCTAACCTTTTTTGCGATTATCACAAAGATACAAGGCACACGACCGACAACTGCATCAGCTTGCGCATGGAAATAGAAAAGGCGTTGAAGAGTGGGAAGCTCACCCATCTGCTTCAAAACGTGCACAAGGAGATGCGCCAAATTACTCGTGGTGAAGAAGGCCCGAGTAACAAGAAGATGAACCAAGCATTCGTTCATATGATACAGGGTGGCCTCACGCGCAAGCACAGCCATCAGAAGAGTTGTACGCCACATTGGCGCGAACAACAAGTCATCTTCCCCATAGTTCCCGGGGGCCCACAGGAGGAACGTCCGGTTGTGATAACTAACATCTTTGGCCATTATCGCACCGACTACATGTTCATTGACCCGAGAAGCTCTATTGACATTATCTATGAACAATGCTTTCAACAGTTGAACCCGGAGGATAAAGCGCGCTTGGAGCCGGTCGATTTTCCATTGACTGGTTTCTGCAACGAAGCCGTTTTCCCGTTGGGTCAGATCTCTTTCCTGGTAACTCTTTTTGACGGACGACACTCGCGCATGGTCTCTGTCAACTTCATGGTAATGCCAGCAACATTGAGCCATGACTTGTTACTAGGTCGTCGCGCCCAAAGAGAGTTCAACATGATCACCTCTACTCCTCACACTGCTTGCGGGTTTCCAACAAAGACCATGCGTGAGTGTCGTCCGTCAGAAAGAGTTACCAGGGGTGGCCATCATGTATTCGAGGAAGGAGGTCATGTCCATAGAAGAGGAACCACCGGTGAAGGTACCAAAGTCATCCTCAAACGGTGAGCCGGAAAAATGGGTACTCAACAACAAGTACCCAGAACAAACAGTGTTATTAGGTCCCGCCATGACCCCTGCAGTCAAGGCGCGGCTTAAACAACTCTTATTCCGCAATCTAGACATTTCTGCGTGGTCACCGACAGATATGACAGGGGTACCGAGATAGATCGCAGAGCACGCGCTGCACACTTTCCCTTCAGTTGAGCCGGTCGTTCAGAAAAAGCGCAGTTTTGCACCTGAAAAAACTCGCGCAATGAACGAGCAAGTTTCAGAGCTCCCCCAGGCCGGCATCCTCAGAGAAGTGCGCTACCAAACATGGGTAGCCAATCCAGTCATGGTCCATAAGCACAATGGCGATTGGCGCATGTGCGTTGATTTCAAAGACTTAAACAAAGCATGTCCAAAAGACTGCTACTCTTTGCCGGAAATCGACAAGAAGGTGGACTCCCTCACTTCATTCAGGTGGAAATGTTTCTTGATTGCTATAAAAGCTACCACCAGATTCAGATGAAGAAAGAGGAAGAAGATAAAACCCCATTCCACACGGACAAGGGAATCTTTGGCGAAACCATGGAAGTGTACATCGATGACTTAGTCATCATGAGCCCGGATGAGGAAAGGATGCTGATAAACATTCAGAATACTTTCGCATCCTTATGCAAGGCCAACTTGAAGTTGAATCCACGGAAGTGCTCGTTTGGAATGGAAGAAGGAAAATTTTTGGGATTCATTATCACACGCGATGGTTTCAAAGTCAATCCTGAGAAGGTGGAAGCAATTCAGCGTATGCCCTCCCCCTCGACCATCAAGGAAATGCAACGGTTGGTGGGGCGACTTGCTGCGCTAAACAGGTTCTTAGCCAACCACGCGATGAAATCCTAACCATTCATCGGCACCCTGAGAAATTGTGTAAAGCAAAACAAGTTTCAGTGATCTTGGATGTGGAGAAAGCCTTCCAACAGATGAAGGAATGCTTGATTCAGTTGCCTACACTCACGACACCGCAAAAGAACGAGTCGCGCAGTCTTGTTAGTAGCGCAAGCAGGAGTCCAAACTCCAATCTACCATGTCAGCAAGATGTTAACTGACCCGGAGACAAGATACCTAATGATGGAGAAGCTTGCTCTAGCTTTAGTCCACGCATCCCGCAGGGTGCGTAGGTGTTTTTCAGGCCTCGTGATAACACTTCTCACGAACTATCACTTAGGCCAAGTTTTGTCCAAACCGGACATATCTGGCCGTTTAGCGAAATGGGCTATCGAGCTAGGTAGACACAATATTCTGTACAAACCACGCCCAGCTATTAAAGGCTAGATACTAGCTGATTTTGTCACGGAAGTGCTAAGTAGTAAAGTGCAAGAGTGGGAAGTTGTACAGGATCCAGTGCTTGTCACAGACGATCACGCATGGATACTTCACACTGACGGCGCATCCAATGATGATGGCGCAGGGGCTGGTCTCCGTCTAATAAGCCCTGATAACTAGGATTTCACCTACGCCATCATATTAGACTTCAAAAGCACAAATAATAAAGCCGAATATGAAGCATTTCTGGCAGGCCTTCGGTTAGCCATCAAAATGGGTGATAGGAATTTGGAAGCACAAGTCAATTCTCTTTTGGTTGATGGGGCAAATCAATGGCCTGTACGATGCAAAAAGGCAAAACGATAGCCTTGTATCTTGAACAGGCGCAATCCTTGATAACCAAATTCCAAAGTTTCAAAATAACCCACATTAACCGAAGCGAGAATAAACATGTTGATGCACTCAACAAGCTGGCGGCTACAAGCTTCAAACCCCTCGCGCGAGAAGTGCGCATTAAGGTGCTCAAAAACCTTCCGTTCCCTTGTGTCAAGTAAACGTCATAGAAATGGGAAATCCTTCCTGGATGTCTCCCATCATCATGTTCTTGCAGTCTGGGATCCTCCCAGAAAACAAGGCGGAAGCAAGAAAGGTCCAGAACAAGGCACTGAACTATGAAATGGCAGACAATATACTTTACCGAAAGTCATACCTTGGACCACTCCTCCGCTACGTAGATCCGCAAGATGCGCAATACTTGATCCGCGGAATACATGAAGGGTTGTGCGGAATTCATGCTAGTCCGCGCATGGTAGTCACAAAGATCATGAATGCTGGCTACTACTGGCCCGACATGCACTTAGATGCAGTCGAAACGTTGCGGAAATGTGCATCATGTTAGCGACACGCGCCTAAGACGTTGCGCCCCCAAAATCCCTTGATCCCAGTAACAACAGCATGGCCCTTTCAGCAATGGGCAATCGATATGGTGGGACCTTTCCCTGATGCCCCAGGTGCCGAAAATTCATAATCGTAGCCGTCGATTACTTTTCCAAGTGGGTAGAAGCAAAGCCCCTCTCATCCACCACAGTAACGGTAGTTCGCAAATTCATTTGGGAGCATATCATTTGCTGTTTTGGGTTACCTCTATTGTCAGTAATAATGGTCCCAATTTTGTTGCTGAAGAGCTACAACGGTGGATGAAGGAAATGCATATCAACATGTGTTCACTTCGGTCGCGCATCCCTAAGGGAACGGCCAGGTGGAAAGCATAAACAAAAGTATAGTCGAAGGGATCAAGGCGAGACTGGGGACTGCGCGGAGAGGTTGGGTAGATGAGTTGCCAAATATCCTCTGGGCTCATTGAACCATGCCAAAAACCAGCACCAACAAGACACCATTCAGCGTGGTTTATGGAACAGATGCAGTAATTACCAATGAGATAGGCCTCCCATCACCACGCATGATCGCTATGCAAAGCCAGAATAATGAGGAAGAGCGCATGCTCGACTTGGACCTCCTGGAAGAAAGGCATGAAAACACCGCAATCAATGAATACAAGTCCAAGCTCGAAAAGTACTACAATGCGTGAGTCCGCATTTGTACCTTCCTACCTGGTGATTTCGTTTTAAGAGATAATGAAGCATCTAATGCTGAAAGTCCAGGAAAACTCGGGAAGGCCCGTACATAATCCATGAAGTGCTAGGAAAAGGTGCCTACAACCTCAAACGTTTGGACGGCACAAACATTCCTAGGACCTGGAATGCGCAACAGCTAAGGCGATGCTATATGTGATCTACGCATGTTCAAATGTCAAGGCTTTATGATTCATCAATGTTCGTGCAGCAAACTAGCAAACCTATGATCTAATTTTGTCGATTTTACGCCTTAGTGTTAATACAATATATCGATGCATGGTTTTCATTATTTAGACATTTTGTTACAAATGCGCGAAACCACTTTGGGTATACGCGAAAACACCATGGTACAACATGACTCATGAACATAATTCACTACCTATTGTATGCGCATGGGATGTGACGTTCATACACGAGTTCATTACCAGCTTTATTCGCTCTACCTATACAAAGTAGTTACGTTCACGTAAGAATTGTAACTTCAAATAAACATTCATTTCATTGAAAGAAAAATACAACCATCAAGCGCAATGCGCAATTGCATACAAGAACATAAGCTTACAAACATTCAACACTATCATATCCTTCACTCTCTTCAACTTCAGAAACATCTTGAAATTTATCTTTCAAACGATCCACATAATCATCATGCTGGAGTGCCTCGCTCACTAGATCCATCACCGGCAGTTGTAGACGATCGTACTCACGCTTCGCCTTAGATAGGGCAACTTCAGTATCGACCCCATGAGTGGAAGCGCGCTTGTATCCCATTGAACGTCCAATGCACGAGTCACGTGGTGTGCGCACTCGGTGTAGCCCTGCGCGTATCCATCATGGCGTGCTGTGACCATCAGCTTGGCCACAACACTGTCCAACTCCGCTGAGTTCAGGATAGAGTTTGCGATTGCACAATGCAAAAAAATAGAATGAGAATCAAGATAAAGAGGGATCAAAATAACAACAGAGAACTTACATTGATGACCCATGTTGTTGCATCTATAGCATGTTGTTCGTCATTGGCTCCAGCATGCTCTCCGCGGTGGCACGGGCGGCTTTGGAACCTTCTAACTTTTGCTCGCCTGCGCCCGTCTTCGCCTCTACCAGGCGCAGCTTCTCTAGATCCTCCAAGCGCCTGCGCTGTAGTTTTGCCTTTTCAACCAAGGCAGCTTGGAGATCCTTCTTCGTGCTCTCGAGCGCTGCGCAAGCCTCCACCTGGTTAAACATAACAAGGTTAGTTTAAAAACCTCTTGGTCCTGTAAAATAAGAAGGGCAGATGTTTTTACCTCCTTTTGTTTGCTACGCTCGCGGTGCGACCTCGCCTCTTCGGCCGCAGCGGCAGCCGCCTCCTGCTCTTTCTTTAAGCGTCCAGCTTCAGCGCGCAAGCTTACCAATCTCATCCCATAAAGATTTTTTCTCTATGTTATCCCTCTCGCAGCCTCCCTCCACAACTTGCGCTCCTCAGCAAGTGTGGCAGCGAAAGCCTTCAGCTTTCTTCCTCCACCCCAGCACAGACCACTCATCGGTCCGTTGAGCTTCTGCGAATTTGGCTCTCTCAGCTCAAACTCTAGTTTTTGCGCGGCCACTTGGCCCGCTCTTGGACCATCTCCTTCTTTGCCGCCTCAAAATTCTCTTGGTCCCGATGCATGCTCCGCCACCCCCTTATGATTTTATGAGTGTTGGAGGCGGAGCTAGCAGCTAACTGGAGGTACGCGCAATATGTCTGCTCAAAGCTCTGTTCCGTGCGCGCACGTACTTCGGGAAGGCACCCATGAACCACTCACGGCACATCTGCCAGTGGCTAAACTTTTCACCTTGCCTCAACTTTCACACGGGGTGTGGATCTCAGCAGCTCGGCCTTCAGAATAAGACCTGTAGTAGTAGTCACCCGTGGTCTCGTCCGGGCGAATCGGGGAACCTTCGTCAGAAGGGCGCTCCCCAGATCCCCCGGCTTCACCCCCTGGGCACTGGCTTTGCTGCATAAGCCCCCTGAGGCGCATCCTCCACCTATTCACCACCCTCAACCACAACTTCTTCCACCACCTCCTCTACTGGCACAGCAGCCTCTACACCGACCTGCGCCTCCGCAACCCTGGCGCTAGTCTCACCACCCTTATCACTTGATGCTTGCGCCATCTCAAAAGTGGGTGGTGGCATAGAGATCTCGATCGGCGTGGCCGGAGTAGACGGAGGGACAAAAGGTGTCTCATCTTTCCCTGCGGAACAATAGAAAGTTAAACAAGTGAAACAGGAAGAAAAATAAAGCACAAAGTCAAGAGTGTTTACCTGGGGAAAACTTGGTAGCAAGCGCATCCAAGTTTCCGCGACTTCCCAATTATCTTCTTCCGCGCAACCTTTTTGGGAAGCTGCGCGGCAGTATTACCCTTGGAAGAAGCCCTCTTCCTCTTGAGCGGCTCAGGGCTGGACTCCACATCAATGGGGTCATCCGGATTAGCAACCGAAGTCTCCGCCATCTCTTGCGGCTCTGGATTCGGCTTCTTCAGACCTACAGGCGCAAGTCCCTCCATGGAATCAGAGACTGCTACATAGTCATTCCAAGAATCAGGCACAAAACACGTACCTTTAGGCGGGTCTGCCTGGGTTGCGCCGGCTTCTTCGCAGCCACAACGCTTGGCCCCGCGCGCTTTTTCTTCTTGGAGTCTGGGCCAACGCCCAAGTTCTTCAGCGCACCTGCACCATGACGCAACATAGTAAGTAATCTGAAAAGAGGTAAACAAATAAACAATGAAGGCTTACCACTCTCAGGCGTAGGGGCCACCAAATCCGCGCTCCTTGGCAGTTCAAAATTCCCAAGAATCTGGGAGTGCCATGTGGGCTCCTCATGATTGAGAGGGACATTCTCCATCCGCCCCATCTCCCTTTGAAAGGCCGCTATATATAGCACCACCCCTGCAAAAACGCGCACAACATTAATCCGCACACAAGAAGAAATAATGAAATAATGAACTAAGGGTACTTACTCTTATCCTCCTCCATATACACCGGCTTCTCCCGGCAGTCAGGCTTCTATAGAAGGCTCATACCCGCAGCCACCAGTGCCCGCTCTGGCAACTGAACCGCCAGAATCTCCTTGATGTCCTGATACCAGGACTCCTCCGCTGGTATGGACAAGGTCTCAACAGGGATGTCTTCCACTCCCCGGAAGTGCATCCTCAACGGTATCACGCCGGCCTTTATATAGAAGAATTTCTGCTTCCAGTCATGGTAGGACTCGGCGGAGAATGCAAGATCTTCTTGGCTTGAATCCTATGTTGAAATGAGTAAAAGCCCAAAGAACAATGTAACTAGTAAAACACCCAGAACCGATTAACGGTTGGGTGAATACCATCGAACGACACAAAAACTCAAAATGCCTTATTCGCACCATCCCCATTAGATTGAGTTGGGAGATGTGGTAGTGGTAGTGGTTAAGAACATCAAGAAAAAAACTTCGTCGCCGGCAACCGGAAATTGCCGTCGGCAAAAAAGTAAAAAAAAACAAAGTGATATATCCGGCAGGGGCATCGGCCGCGGTCTCCCCATCGGAGGGGTACCGGGCGTCCCAATCTTTGGGGAACCGGACACCAGTCGTTAGAAGCTAGCTGTAGACCACTTCAACACCGGCAACGAAGTGGAAGCCTCCATGGCGGTAGCACTCTCTGGTCCTTTGGTAGCCATCTGAAATCGCCGGAAGAAATAAGGGAACAAGAAGATTTCAGAGAGAAGGAAGAAGAATTCAGAGAAAACAAGAAGAAGATTTGAAAGCGTGATTTTAACCCTAAGAGGATCGCCTATTTATACTAATCGAATTTAATGCGATGAGGAAACGTGATGCATCCGCAAGCCCAACAACCAATCCGCGAATGAGCGTGGAGGGCAAGTGGTTAACTAACAGTCGCCACGCGCGCGTGGTTGGTACTTTCTCTGTTATTCATTAACGAAAAGGAAGTTGCACTGTTGACAGCATGCTACAGCCGTCAGAGGTCACTTCCGCCTCACTTTTTTTCTCACCAACTCGCCTACAACATCAGCATGACGAAAATTCAAATTTCAAAAACCTCATTATGAATAAAGGTTTCCCCCACACAAAGGTTTTCTTTATCCCTTGCAGTTACTGAATTCTTGTCGTTGAAATAAGAGCGCATACATGAATTCTTATAGGCCAGCACCCCACCTACTTGCCAACCTACGCATAGGAGCACCACTGGACTGAAAACTGCGTACCTGCGCAAGGCACCATACCCTCATAATGATAACAGGTCACAAGGATAACCTTGCGCGCAACGTGCAATAGTACGCCAATCTTGAAACCAACAGGTTGCCTAACAAACCTTGCGCAACGGCAAGTTAAACCTAGAAGCGCAGGTCCCTGACCTTGCGCTGATTGATCAAACCTCTAGCCGCAAATTCCTAAAACCTAGCACAAGGCCAGACTAAGATGAGAGCAACTCATACTTAGTCTTGAGAACAAAAGGACTTGATCCCTACAAGTTCCCGCTGGCTAGAAAGCACTGATAAGACCACGCGGAAGGGAGAAGCGCAAAGAGGTATTGACCAAGTACAAGGGTACAAAGTGGCAAGTTATGACCCAATAAACGCTCGGCAGGTTGTGCCAGACCACGACGTTGATGAAAAGTCATGCAGAGGGCAAAAAGTACGCAAGGACGTACACATGGCACCAACCAACTCAGGCCAGCAACTGTCACACGAACCGGCTGATGACAGGTCGGACAACAAGGACAACTACCGGGACACGTGGCTCCATTCACCATGCGCCAAGCGCACCTCCTGCTAGAGACCATTAACGATCGTCGCAGAGGAGACATAATGGATATTCCTGGTTGTCGGTTTCTAGGCCCAAGGCCATCAGCCAATCTTCTACACACCTTCCTTCAGCTATAAAATAAGGATCAAACTCCAAGGTAACACACATTGTTTTGAGCTCACTCACTAAGCTTATCACCTGCAATCCCCGATACTTATTCTCATGCCGGAGTGTGGTCACGAAGAAAACTCTCCCCGCTTTCTCCCTTGACGAGACTAACGGCGTTTCTAGTTTTGCAGTGAGCTTGAAGCAAGATCTTTCGACGAGCAAACGAAAATAACCTTTATGCAGAGACTTTGAGCCATAACCCAGATATCTTTAAATACCTTTTAGAACCAGTGTTCCTTCAAAATTTGTCCGCTATATGCATTTGGTGCCACCATGTATGTCGTCACAACCCTGATATTCTTAAAATATTATTAGTTAATTATAGTTTCACATTAATCTAGCTTCGCTTGCTATGTCGTCACAATCCTGAGATTTTTAAAATATTATTAGTTAATTATAGTTCACACAGATTTAGCTTCACTTGCTATATAAAAGATATATTGAAGATTCAAATAACATAAAAAAAGTTAGTTATATATTTATTCTATCCTATTAGATACATTGCTCTAAAGTTTTTTTTTATCGGAATTAAGGGCTGTTTAAAAATTCGAAGGTTTTTTAGATAATCTTGATTTTCAAATTTTGGTCAATGATTTTTTAACATATGCGAATTTGAAGGTTTTTAAACTTTTATTTGATATGGATAATCTTCATTTGCTTTTTAACATATCCCAATTACTAATTCAACATTCATTTGAGATTTCTCATTTCAAGATCTGCCTCTTTTGTTTCTTCAGATCGATGTTAGTATATTAGGGGTGTTCAAGATCAAATTATTCGGTTTTTGGATATCCGAATCCGTATCCAAGTTTTGGATATCAAAATTTCGGATACGGATTCGAATATCCGAATTTATAAAAAAAATCCATTTCGTGCATAGATTAGAACTAAACTTTCGGTTTTACAAATTTTCAACATTGAAAACTAAAAATATTCATAAATCAACATCCGAATCTGATTATTTATTATTATTTTTTACCATTTTGACTATATTTGAAACTATATATAATGCTCATATACTATATATATTTATAAAAAAAATAGTTGATATCCGAAATTTTGGTTATTTCGCATACGGATTTTCGGATATTTCGGATTCGGTTTCAGATACGGATTTTTTTAACACCCCTAAGTATTCTATTATCCTATTATTTTATATATGTTAGTTGATTTTAGCAATTTACATTAGTAATATCATATAGCAACATGAATGAAAAGAGACAAAACCTTGTCTTATGAGAGACATCTCTCCTACAATTGAAAATACTATAAACTAATTAAATTAAACACAACAAAAATAGCTTTATATTTCGTTGTGGCCGGTGGATGAAATGTGTAATTAAATCTACGTTCAACGAAGTTTCTCTAGACCTTTTAATAAACATATCATAGAAACTTTTATCCATCTTAAATAACTTATATAAACTATTCTATTCGTTTTAAAAATCTAATTAAAAATAACTTTATATATAAAATACATATTCAACGTTTTATATATAAAATAGAATTTTAATTTTCTAAAAAAACCTTTTTACAAAAACGTTTTTAGAACCATTTTAATTTTCTAGAAAACAATTATTAGAAGTTTGGTAAATAAGTTTTCCATAAACAAACTTTTAGGAAAAAAAACTCCATAATCTAAACATAATACATCTTCTAAACATAACAAACTTCCTAACTAATAGGATGCCAAATCTCATAGAAACCAAGTGGAAAATACAAACTTTTTAAAATTAAACTCAAATGTACTATTAAAGTTATCCTATAAATACATAATAATAATGCACACCTATGTCTATTGCCAAATAAAGTAAAAAAATGGATCTAATTCTGAATTTAACTGTTTGGAAAGATCAAGTATGTGAGATTGAAGCTTCTAAGGTCTGTTTGGTAAATCAAAACAATTCATATATGATTTTTTTACGTTTATGTGAATGTTATTAACATAGTTGATTTTTCAGATTCAGTTGCATGATGAACATACCAATTTAAACAAGACTGATTGATTAAGAATTTGTTATCGATAAGACGATAGGACAGAGAGGAAAATGGAAGATGTGTCAGGTATCTACCTTTCTATCCTATATTATATATAACAATAACATTATAAAAAATATGTAACTAAAATACTTAACATTTTTTTCAGTTCCTCAAACGGCTCTAACTACACTACACTACACTACTAATGTATCAGTTAAAAAGGAGAACGGAGAAATAACTCATCTTTCAAAGAATATAAAATCAAACAGAAACAAGAAATTCCAGAGTACACGCTACTAGTCTTTCTAAACATATATAACCTTCTCTTGACTGACAAATACAAAACACGAAATTCAAAACTTTTTTAAAACAATAACCCCTTTCCATATTTATCTCATAATTAACCAACCTACTTTCCTCTCTTGAAATTTAAACTACAATTCAAGTCATAACCATAAAACCTGGATACTTCTACTTAGCTTGAATCACCTTTTTTTGCAGGTTATTGTTCTTCTTCATCAACCTTATTAGAATAGCAATCCATTCCACATTCGTGAGATATTATTTTCTTCTTTTAATATCCAGGTAAGTAACCACTATTTTCATATTTCATATCTATTATATTTAAACTTAGCTTAGATCAGGGATGAGCATTTTGTATGGTATCAATAAAATATCAAAATTTACCTTCAAATACTGGTATCGTACCGAATATTTCAAAACCGGCACCCAGTTGTGACGAATTTCGAGGGCCGGTATTTTCGGTACGGTACCGATACCACGCTCATCCCTAGCTTAGATACTACACTCTTATCACTTATCAATTTCTTGAACACTTTGTTTTGACAAAATCATTATTTTATTTTTTTAAATATTTGCGTTAATTTTCCATGCGAAAGGACATGTCTAAAAGAGTAAATGGTGATTCTTCATCTTCATCAAAATCATCTAATACTTATCGTAATTCTTATTTTAAGATTTTTAATTAAATTTCTTAACTGAGTTTTAAAAAAGGTTGCTGCATGTAATCCATCCGTATTATTTACTAATAATAAATGTTTCGTTTTTTGTAGGTGAACTGTACAAAACCCCATTCTCTAATATTACAAATGGTATGACAAATAATATTGAATAATTTTAATCTACTATTGTTTATTACTTACATGTTTAATTAAATATTCTTTAAATTTAGTAATATGATATTCATTATACTTTTACATTTGGTATGTTTATATTACAGTTATTACTCTGGACGGTACGAACTTTTAAATTATATATAATTGTTCTAAAAAATAATAAAACTTTATTTCAATGAAATATATAAAGATTTATATTGATTTGTCAGGTATGGTAGTTTGTACTAACAATAATTCTACTCCTACAACTACTAAAGGAGGATATTCTATTTTTTAAGTATCATAACATCCTCCAATATATCTTCTGTAAATCATCGATCTACTTTAACAAAGTTGTCATCCGGAAAGCGTAAGTTAATAAATACTGCACGGAATATGTAAAGCAAGATTGTGGAAAGATGAAGCCGGTAAAGGAAAATTAGAACTTGACAAACTTTCTTATTTGCAACTTTGTGGATACGGCAAGGTTGAGCTTCCTGATTTCAAAAACAGTCAACCCGGTTATCAAAATCTTTTTCGTTGTATCGATGAAAAAAGAAGCATTTCCTGAAAAACATCTGTCGTTTTAATTCTATGTTCTCTTTTAACTTCGATGGGTGGGAAGATTGATTCATCTATCAATAAAGGTAATGCTCCATACATATTCAGATTTCGCGGTCAAAATTATCATTCTATTGGAAGTCTTCTACCAGAAAATAAAGAGAAGCCAAAATTTGCTCAATTGTACATATATGATACTGACAATGAAGTTTCAAATAGACAGACATTATTCAGGTATGTATATGTAAAATTTAAGTATGACAACTTTATTAATATTTTGTTGTTTCATTATATAAGTATTTGCATATTCATTGTTGAATTCCCTACTAAGTATGTTTGGAAACTAAAGGATCATTGTTGGGAACCACGGAAAAATAGGCTGTTCAATTGGTCTATTTCATTCGGTCTCCCAGCTCTTGGTGAGGCTTATTTTCTGAGGATTCTTCTCAACAAAGTGAAAGGACCAAAATGTTTTGAAGATATTAGAACGGTAAATGGGCAAACACTTCCTACATTTAGAGATGCATGTTATGCGCTTGGGCTTCTAGACGATGATATGGAATATATCGAGGCAAATAAAGAAGCAAGTATTACAGGTTGTGGTTATTATCTTTGTGCTTTATTTGGAACAATGTTGTTGTCTAATACTCTATCTAGACCAGATTTCGTGTGGAAAAAACAGGGAGTTTTTATATGATGGAATTCTTCACGCACGCCAAAAAAAGGAACATATGCAAGGTAAACAATTTTGAGTTTCAATATTAACTTATATAACTAATATGTTAAAGTATTTATATTTACAATTGAAAAAAACAAATTATTTTTTATATGAAAGTTTTTTAGTATTTTTATTTGTACATTTATAGGTTTATCACTTACCGAGGACCAAATTAAAATTTTGACCTTGTGTGAGATTGAGAACTACTTACTATGCAATAACTCTACCCTAAAGAGATTTACATGTATGCCTTATCCTAATGACAACTCCATAGCTTCAGCAAATAATCGTTTGATCAATGAAGAGCTATCTTATGACAGGACCAATCTAGGTAATGAATTTCAGCCTCTTTTATTCATTGACAGATGAACAAAGATGTGTTTTGATGAAATTATTAAAGTTGTCAACAGTAACAAAGGAGGTGTTTTCTTTGTCTATGGATACGGTGGAACGGGTAAAACATTTTTATGGAAGACATTATCAATTGCATTACGATCTAAAGGTGAGATTGTATTAAATGTGCATCGAGTAGTATTGCATCTTTGCTATTGTCAGGAGGCCAGACCACGCATTCTAGATTTCATATTCCTATCAATCTTGACGAAGATTCAATCTGCCACATCAAACCAAACAATCTTGTTGCTCATTTACTAAAGGAAACAAAATTGATTATATGGTATGAAGCACTGATGGTACATAAACATGCCTTTGAAGCTATTGATAGAACACTAAAAGACATTTTCAATAGTGATACTTCAAAAAAATCTAGAACACCGCTTGGAGGTTAAGTTATTGTATTTGATGGTGATTTTAGACAAATCCTTCTGTTGTTCCGAATGACAGCAAACAACAAATTGTGAATGCCTCTTTAAGTTCTTCCTATTTGTGGAGTAAATGTAAAATCTTAAGGTTAACCAAGAACAAGAGGCTAACGATTGGAGCAAATACATCTGATATGCAAGAAACAATAAATTTTGCAAAATGGTTGTTGGACATTGGTGAGGGAAAGGTCGGAGGTAACAATGATGGCGAAACAACTATGGACATTCCTGAGGATTCTTCTCAACAAAGTGAAAGGACCAAAATGTTTTGAAGATATTAGAACGGTAAATGGGCAAACACTTCCTACATTTAGAGATGCATGCTATGCGCGTGGGCTTCTAGACGATGATATGGAATATATCGAGGCAATTAAAGAAGCAAGTATTACAGGTTGTGGTTATTATCTTCGTGCTTTATTTGGAACAATGTTGTTTCTTATTACTCTATCTAGACCAGATTTCGTTTGGAAAAACATGGGAGTTTTTATCTGATGGAATTCTTCACGCATGCCAAAAAACGTAACATATGCCATGTAAACAATTTTGAGTTTCAATATTAACTTATATAACTAATATGTTAAAGTATTTATACTTGCAATTGAAAAAAAAACAAATTATTTTTATATGAAAGTTTTTTAGTATTTTATTTTGTACATTTTATAGGTTTATCACTTACCGAGGACCAAATTAAAATTTTGACCTTGTGTGAGATTGAGAAATACTTACTACGCAATAACTCTGCCCTAAAGAGATTTACATGTATGCCTTATCCTAATGACAACTCCATAGCTTCAGCAAATAATCGTTTGATCAATGAGGAGCTATCTTATGACAGGACCAATCTAGGTAATGAATTTCAGCCTCTCTTTAATTCATTGACAGATGAACAAAGATGTGTTTTGATGAAATTATCAAAGTTGTCAACGGTAACAAAGGGGGTGTATTCTTTGTCTATGGATACGGTGGAACGAGTAAAACATTTTTATGGAAGACATTATCAATTGCATTACGATCTAAAGGTGAGATTGTATTAAATGTTGCATCGAGTGGTATTGCATCTTTGCTATTGTTAGGAGGTCGGACCACGCATTCTAGTTTTCATATTCCTATCAATCTTGACGAAGATTCAATCTGCCACATCAAACCAAACAATCTTGTTGCTCATTTACTAAAGGAAACAAAATTGATTATATGGGATGAAGCACCGAGGGTTCATAAACATGCCTTTGAAGCTATTGATAAAACACTAAAAGACATTTTCAATTGTGATACTTCAAAAAAATCTAAAACACCGCTTGGAGGTTAAGTTATTGTATTTGGTTGTGCTTTTAGACAAATCCTTCCTGTTGTTTCGAATGGCAGCAAACAACAAATTGTGAATGCCTCTTTAAGTTCTTCCTATTTGTGGAGTAAATGTAAAATCTTAATGTTAACCAAGAACAAGAGGCTAACGCTTGGAGCAAATACATCTGATATGCAAGAAATAATAAATTTTGCAAAATGGTTGTTGGACATTGGTGAGGGAAAGGTCGGAGGTAATAATGATGGCGAAACTACTATAGACATTCCTGATGATCTTCTAATAAATCACTCATCTAATTATGTTCAAAATTTAATTGACTTTGTTTACCCGTCAATTCTCCAAAATTTCAAAAATCCAGAATTCTTTTGTAAACGAGCAATATTAGCACCTAAAAATGAGGTTGTTCAAGAGATCAATGATCGTCTGCTATCCTTGAGAAGAACAAGAGTACCTTAGCTCGGATAGTATTTGTCCATCAGAACAGTTTAAGATCCAGCACAAGAACGTATATACTCTCCTAATGTTCTTAATGGACTTAAAATATCTGGATTGCCAAATCATAGGTAGGAGGTGTTAAAGGTTGTGTTCCTTTTATGCTTCTAAGAAATATTTATCAACAAAATGGTTTGTGCAACGGTACCAGATTACAGATTCTAACACTTGGTAAACGCATAATAGAAGCTAAAATATCTGGAGTTACTATCGTACTTGAACATACATTCCTAGAATTAATATGATACCTTCAGACAAAAAAATTCCATTCAAGTTTCAGAGAAGGCAATTTCCACTATGTGTATGCTTTACAATGACTATAAACAAAAGCCAAGGACAATCACTATCTTGAGTTGGTTTGTACTTAAAGCAACCTATATTCACCCACGGACAATTGTATGTTGCACTTTCGAGAAGTAGAGCCGGAGCAAAACTCCTAATTTTAGACAAAGAAGGGAATGTTACAAATCAAACGACAAATGTTGTTTATTAGGAAATTTTGGAGACTTATGATTACTTTTTGTTTCTTTTATTTGTAATTTATATTTTTTGGTTTTTGATTGTTGAATGAAAATGTTGTTTCATTCTTTGTTATTTTTTATAAATTTATTATTACCGATCAAAATTGCATTTTTTAACCCGTGTTTTACACAGGTAGCTAACCTAGTAAGGTGATATATGTAAATAACTCTACAAGAAAACTGAAATGTCAATTAAGTAATATACTACTCATTCTAAATCTTACAATATTTGTTCTTCGTGTTTAAACATGTTAAGTAAAGCGTTCTTTTTAGTTTTATTTTACTTGGTTCATTCAGCTAGGTGGATTATCAATTAAACTTTGTGGCCCAACTAATCTTCTTTTCCAACCTTTGTTCATTTGTTAATTTTACCTGAACAAAAGATGCAAATGATGTGGAACCGAAGACGAGACAGAAAACCATGTTCTAATGCATTGTGAAGTGACGAATGAGGTATGGCAACGAGTGGGGTTGTGGCTAAAGATCCCTACCGGTCCTAGGCTCGACTTGGTTAGGGAGCTACATGCAGTATTTTTACAAATAATTCGGAGGCTATGGCAGAACCACAATGAGATGCCAAAAGCATATCAAGATACAACCTGGTGGGGAAAGGAAGAAGAAAAGGAAGCCACGGAAGTGGACATGCATATCATGGAGCGATTGGTATGTTCCTTTGTAATATGTATTAGTGCTTTTTGCTGTATGCTGTGGTCTGCTGTAAACTTTGGGCCTCTATTGCTATGGGGGCCCAAAATAAACTAACCCAATACATCAATTATACTAATCCAATCCATCCATTAGCAGTTGTGTTTAGCCGAAAATCTATCTCTATTACTGTTATTATTATTACTATTACTACTACTTAGAACACTTTTGAGCTTAAATTTTTTTGTGAAAGTCACAAAATAATAAACTTACTTTAAACTTTCAACCTAAGTTTTTTATTTACTTGACGATTAGTTGATTATTACACATTTTTACCTAACTTTTTGGGTACACCATTTGTTAATTACTTAATTTCTTATAAAGTGCTTCAACAAATAAAAAATAAAAATTATAAGAGGTAAATGTCATTTTAGTCTTTGTGATTTGGGCCATTTTACCAGTTTAGTTCAAAGATTTCATTTTTCGTCTGTAGGTCCAAAATGTTTCACCGTTGCCATTTTAGTCTACTGGGTTAACTTCATCCATATAAAATGACCGAATTACCCTTCTCGTTAACCGAAAAAATATATTAAGCTAACCCATTGGACTAAAATAGCAACGGTGTAAACTTTTTGAACCCACAACGAAAAATGAAACATTTGGACTAAACTAGCAAAATAACCCAACCATAGGAATAAATGACATTTAACTCAAATTATAATATATAAATTCAATAACAAACACTAAAAGATTAACGTTTTTTTCTATTTTTTATTTTTCTATTCTGTTCGTTTTTTAGAAAATACAAAATCAAACCATAAAATTTGATTTCAGAAAATGAAAAACTTAACCATTGTATTGAAGGGATATAGTCCCGAATCCTAGGCAAACACATACCCAAACTTAACAACACAACACTCAATTGTCACAAGAGCTATTGTGCAAGCCTTCATCCGCACGCACAATGCAATGACAGCTAATGCAAGTAAAATAGTAAAGATGGCATGAGCATGCAACCAATCAGAGTGTGCCATGCTCTGCCCACACAAATCCCATGATAAACAATCGTGCATGAGGAAAAAAAAAGTACACAAGGATAGTGACATTAACCAATCAGCATGTGTCATTCACTGTTTTATGATCTCCACTCAAGTTGATGATAAACTCGACAACAGGTACGTCCGACAAGACACGTGGCACCAATCACATTGCGCCAACGTCTCTTTTACCCTTGCAAACACTACATGTCATGTCAGATGGACCAACTGGATATTCCTTGTTGGTGACATCCACCCCAAGACCCATCAGCTCATCTCCTTCTCCACGTTCGTCGGCTATAAATACCAGGCTCTACCACAAGTTTTAGTATCGACTCTTTCACTCTCTCACTCTTAACACACACTCGTTTATTCTTCTTAAATGATACTTATTCTCACACTAGAAGGTTGTTACAAGGAGAACCCCTCACCTCTCCTCCTGGTAAGGAGCTTCATAGTGTTCTCATTTTTCAAATTCGCTCTCATGATCATCTCAGTTGCTGATCAAGAAAAGATTAAGGATTAACCTTCTTGACAAGATCATTCCCTCAAGGTTAAACCCTACCAGGGGCAGACCCAAGCTATGGCTTGGGTGAGCGGACACCCCCTTAAAAAAATGTAGCCTATCTTATAGGCAAAAATCCCGATCGTATCCCTTGAAAAAATTGTTCAACCCTTCGTTTGCACCCCTAGAAAATAATTCATGTGTCCACCACTGAACCCTACGGTTTAGACTTGGTGTTTCTTCAGTTATGTTAGTTACATTGGTTTTAGTTCGGTTAATCGGTCTTCAGTTTAGGGATGAGCATTTGGTACCGGGTACCGGTACCGACCGTACCGGGTATATTGGGTACCGGTACTCACTTTCCTCGTTTTTCGGTACCGGTAGTGGTATTTACGGCGAAAACACTGGTAAATACAGGTACGAACCGGTGTATTCGGTACCGATACCTACTTTTCCTGTTTTTCGATACCGGTACCAGTTCGATACCGAACGGATACAGTACTCATCCCTACTTCAGTTCACCCAATGAAAAGTATAAAACACCACTAAACAATTAACTAAGAGGAAATATTATATATGAATTCTCTTACAAGCTTATATAGCATAGGAAAAGTATATTATGAATTGATGATAACGGATAACCATTTATATCAGGTGTTTGTACATGTAAATATCATGTATGTATACCAGTTAGGATATATCTAATGGTCAAGAGGAATTAGTTCTTATGAGAAGAGCAAAATTCAATTCTTGGGAGGTATAATTTAGTATATTATTTAAGGGGAAAAAGTTTAGCCGTTCAAAAACAAGTAACATTTATGTATCGTATATCCCAATATTTAACTTTATCATCTATGTAGTAGTGATTTGGCTAATTGGATTCCTGCGTGTGGTACGTTATAAGCTCAAAAAACGTTCATTGGAGTAATAAGGTTTTCCAGAATTGTATTTTGAATGCAATTTCAAGGAAAAGGGATATTCTTAGACGCGTTATCCATCAAATCAATGCGCGCACCAATTAATAAAAGAAAACATTCTCACTTTTTTTCCTATACATTAATTTAACGAGAAATCTATTCCATGAGTTTTGGTCTTTACGGTGTATATATATATATATATATATGATTAAGTGTTGTTTCATAACCAAAATTATGTTAAAAATCGTTAGAACTACGTAATGCACTTGTATATATCAAGATAATGGAATAGAAAAACTATAATGATTATGTAACCTTCTTACCCATCACAATAATACTATATGGTTTTCATAGTTTTTAACACATTTCTTAATACTAATCTTAACACTTTGATAATATTCAACAATGTAATGTTGATGGACGACAATATTATTGCCGAAATTCAAAGTGCATACGAATTCCTTTCCTGAAAAGAAATATTCATATTTCTAATAGTTTTAAAAAGTATTTATTAGTTATGAGATAATATATGTATATGGGAAAGGCTTTAATATCCATAAATACTAAAAGTTAAATAATGAGAGTGATATAATAATTACAGATTTTAGACTTGTTACACATAACAATTAAATGATTTTAAATGTATACATGACAAATAATTAAAAGTTAACCATTATAAATCACAACCCTATAAATATTGATGACAAATAATTAAAAGTTAGTTGTCGGATCTTGTAAAAGACAAAGAATTCCTACGAATGATGCGACAAGCTCAACCATTAATCTATCAAGATCAATAATTTCAAATTAAGCAGTGACATTTTCGTAAATCACATGGTCAAACAATTGAAGAAACAAATAAAAAGGGTATGTTGGTCCTTTCTCACTTGAACTCATTCTCCCATTGATTTTAAAACCGCTATAACTTGTTCATACGTTAACAAGCATTTCATTTTCTTTAATTTAACCAACCTATTGTAGTAGTTTTCTTAAAAATAAAATTACATGATTTTGAATACCTATTACGTGATTATGTGATTTTGAATACCCAACACATGACTACATGATTTTGAATACCTATTACGTGATTACGTTATTTCCTTTTAATATGTGAAACCACACAAGTGGGATTACATAATTACACAACACCAGTTGACTATGTAGTATTGCGTGACTATGTGATTTTGAATACATATTTCGTGATTATGTGATTTCATTATAGTATTTTATTGAAACCACATTGAGTGATTACGTAATTACGTAAAAACAAAAACATGTAATACATAATATTTCATATGAAATACCTAATATTTCAGGCCAATCACGTATTAAGGATAAATTATATACAAAACATTAGCCAAATCAACCTACAATAACCACAAAACGTTGTATATTAGAGATTTAATCATTTAATAAAGCATAAACAATCACATTCTTATTATTAAATGTGTAATCATGTAATAAGCATAAATGTAAGAACATCAGTTATAACAAATCATATTGAATGTGTAATCAAGTAATGAATTTATATTGAATGTTAGAATGTGTAATCACGTAATGATTTATGTTGCATGTGTGATCACGTCATGGATATTTAAAATCACATAGTTATGTGTTGGGTATTCAAAATCATGTAATGGACTAATAAGTATTCAAAATCTTGTAATTTCTTTTTTAAGAAAACGAAAACAATAGGTTGCTCGAATTAAAAAGAATGAGTAATCGTTAATACAATATAATTTCTAAAAATTTATATCAACATATGAAAACGTTATAGTCGTTTGAAAATCAAGAGGGAAAGTCATTAAAGTGAGAAAATACTAAATTACCCTTTCTGCCAATAGCACTTGTCCTCCTTTCTTTCTCGCGTATTCTCCATACGAAGATTGTCTCTTGTACACCAGCCTCTTAAAAACCATTTGGAAATTAGAACTCTATAAATATTCGTAGTCGAAATGCTATAGATAGATTATAATAGTGTAATTAAAGGATTTGAACTAAATAATAAATTTAAAAAATATAATGGTGTAAATTAGTAGAATTTATTAAATTTGTAGTATTTATTTATCTATACTACAAATATAATGTTGAGGAATAGTGTCAGGCCGGCTAAATTACGATTTTGCCCCGTGTAAATTTATAGTTTTGCTATTAGTTTTGTTTTTCCCCCTCCTAGCAAAATTATGCTTTTCGCCTCAGTTCAAATTTATAGTTTTGCCATCATTTTTTTTTCCTGTCAAATTATGATTTTGCCCCCAGTGGAAAATTACATTTATGCCATCGTTTTAGATTTTTTCTTAACAAAACTAGGGTTGTGTTTTATTTTAATTGGTTGACTCGGTGTAATTTTTATTCGTGTCAGGCGCCTGCCTAGCACACACTCATTTGTCATGAAGAATTACAATTTTATCCCTAGTTTAAATTATAGTCTTTCTATCGTTTTAGTTTTTTTTAACAAAAATATGGATAGTGTTTTGTTTTAATTGGTTGACTTGATCTAAATTTTTTTAGATCAACCGAAACACAGACGTATACGTTATATGAGATAAATATTTAACTTGGTGTGCCGCGGACATGGCAATAACCGGTTTGTAATATATGAAATAACAAGACATATTATTAAATAGTGTTAGAAAACCCAAGATTATGTGGTACGTGGCTGGCTGGGTATTTCATATTCGTGTAACACCCACTACAATTCACCAAACTTTCATCGACAACAAAGTTCAAGCACTTCAGCCAAAGTCAGCCTTGAAGCGCAAGAACCATATTACATAATCAACGTAGAAGATGCGCTTGAAAGATTATATATATATATATATATATATATATATATATATACATGGATCACTAAAAAGTGAATTTGATCTAAATAGTCTAAAAAGTATTGTGATGATGACAATGTGACACTTCTTATAAGTAGAAAGTAAACATATGTTGCTACTAAACATTTTGGTCCTTACAGGTAGAAGTGTGAAAATGACATGTGACACCCATTTTTTAAAAAAAATACAACAGAAAAATCAAGTACAAAAAAATATAGCATAAAAAATCCGGTACACAAAAAAATACAGTACAAAAAAATATAGCACAACAAAATCTTGTAAAAACATTTAGCAAAAAAAATTCATCACAAAAAAATCTAACACAAAAAATCAAACACAAAAAATCCAGGAAAAAGAACTTAAAAAAAAACATTTTAACACCCCGAATATAATTAAAAATTTAACATCGATAGCTTACCAAATGGTAATTATTATAAACTTGTAATTGGTACGATTTAACCTAGTGAACATGTGCAGATAAAATCCTTAATGAAATTCCATATAAAAGCCCTATATAAATAAAAGTTACAAACTTGAGAGGCCATAAGGGGAAAAACTGAAACTTGGGTTTATTTAATGAAAATAAAACACAACACACACACTAAGTGTGTGTTTGTGCAGCGACCAGAGAAAAAGAACAAGGAACAAACCCTTGTTCAAATCTCAAGTTATCAAAATGAAGAACAAATTCAGGCCTTTGATTCGTGCATGAACTCATTTATCGATCACCTATACTAAAGGATCATAAGGTATGTCAAAAATCCATGTTTGGGGTGATGTTATGAAAATTTATGAACAAACCTTGATGAAAAATTAGTTATCAATTACCATGATTTAAGTGTTTTGAATGACTAACAATGCTTGTGTAAGTGGATTTTGGTAAATGTGTTGTACACATGAATTGTGGTAGTGAAATTGATGTATTTGATGTTAATATGGTGAACTCTAGATGTCATTTGGGTATACAGTCATATTGACTTGATAAAGTGTGAAAAACATGGGTAGTTGTTAAAGAGAAAATTTAACAAAACTGTTATAAAAATCCATGTCAACAAGGTGTTTGATATAATACCTAAGTGAATGTGAATTGTTGAAGGTATTGAAGAATCATAACATGAAACTTGTAATTGAATACTTACAAGTTTGTGAATCATAAATTGTACTATGGGTTCTAAATGATAAATCAGATTGAACTCTATAGGCAATTTGGATGAAGCATTAAGTGGTCAAGCTGGGGTGGACTCGCGCTTGAAAGGAAAGGCTTAAGGTACGTGCTATTCGTCTCGTAGTTGTTCTTAGTTTGAATATTGTGATTTGTTGTTAAGAATGTTGAGAAAGTGATATCCATAACGTTTGGTTGTTCATAAGTGGTTATGGATTTCACACGAACGAACCTAACGTGTCAAATAAAGGATGCATAATGTATGGTTGTTCATATGTGAAAACGTATGGTTGTTCATAAGTGAAGGATTTTAACGAACAAACCACACGGGTCAAATAAAGGATGCATAACGTTTGGTTGTTTACAAGTGATGGATTTCAGACGAATAAACCAAACGGGTCGAATAAAAAAATATTAAGTTTGGTCGGTTGTAAGTGATGGATTTCACAAAAACGAACCAAACAGGTAAATGAGCTTAAACGTAACGGGAATGCGGGTTATAAATTGCCGAACTTGAGGAATGGGTCAAAATATAGAGGATGTAAATTCCTTGAGGTGAAATAAAGTAAAACTTAAGTTTGGCTAAAAGTTAGCCAAACGGGTCAAACAAGTGCGAAAGCAAACCGAGTAAACAAGGGCGTAAATGTAAGTTTAGTAAGCCCGGAGAATGGGTAAAGTCGTAAGGAATTAATCCTTATCATAAGATGTGGGAAATATTGCTCTAGCATGCCGTAAGCTACGACAGGAGGCTGCTGATCAAAACAGACACTACCTACCGTAAGTTACGGCAGAGAACCGTAGCTTACGGCGAGTTATTTGGCAAAATGTTTGTTTTAGTTGTTTTGGCTTCGAACTTAATTAGTTAAGTTATAAACCCCGTATAACTAAAGTTTTTCGATAATTTTTGGAATCTAGGTGGTTGTTATGGAAGTACGGATGATGATCAAGCATAAGAAGAACCGAACACAATAAAAGATCAAGCTTCCGTGTTTTTATTTAGACGTTTTGTGAAACCAAATATCATTAATATGTAGTAATGCCTTAGATTACTTATGAAGTTTTAATTAACTTACAGCCTCATATGTTTAGTATTTGCATTATGAATGTATAAATGCAAGACTTTATAAAACTTTATGCTCATTAAGTTTTGGGTTGTACAAATTGGTAATCAGAGCTCAAGGTTAAAGATTAAATGTGTTCGGTTCGAGGCTTGATCAAGACATCTAGCTGAAGCAAAGATCGAACCCAATGTGCTTTCAGGTACATTTATCGTAAATTACATTCCCGTACTTGTTTTATTTGATATGGGTGCGAATAAATCTTTGTTTTATTTGATAAATTAGTATGATTTGCAAAGCTTCAATTAACACGTTTAATCGATTGCGAACCTTCAATTGAAGTTTGAATAAATTACGGTTATGCCACTATGAGTTTTTTAATTTTCATTTGCTTTCACGTTTGTACATTTATATTTGATCCTTATACTAATTTTATAACTTTATTTATATTTGAACCTTACACTAATACTATAACTTTATTTGTATTTGAACCCTACACTAATTTTATAACTTCGTATGTATAATACCAAACATCAAATATAAAAAACGCATATACTTGGCTTACCGTCATATAGATAAAAAAAAAAAAACATTGTTTATAGCGTACAAGACAATATTAAAGACAAAGTATCTTCTGATAATATCCTTTAATTGCGTTTAGTGACAAATTAAATCATTGTAAAGAACTAAAAGCAAATATTTTCATTTGTTTAAACAATAAAATTATCTTGCTAGTCGTAATATAATATAATTTGCATGTTACTTGCATATTAAGTTATATAAAATAAGTTAGACGTTGACCGTTTAAAATAATTTTCTTTCAGCAAAATGAAATTTCTTGCAAGGTAAGGAGTCGGCCATAAAAGGCTAGATTATGTGTCGTTTCTTTGAGCTCACTCTCCTCATTAACATATGCGTACGTTTTTTTTTCATCATGTATTTCTGCAATAATAATGTATATTAAAGCAAATTTTATTTAGATTTATTCAATAGTTATTGAAATTTTTCAATAGTTTAAGAACATAGGGTTTGGTTACGTGTAAAGTTGGTACGGTAGCAACACGAAGACGCCACAATAATCTCAGACGGTTTTCATATATGTGGGATATGATTTCACTTTTCACATTCAAACTTTACATCTATAAATGAAATGTTTATATGTTGGTTAAAAATATATTTGTTTTGTTAACTCACCACTTTCCAAATCCAATCTCAGCGCACGTGAAGATGACCGTGTCGTGGCCATGGGTAAGGTGGCACGATGTCCCACGCCGTGGTTGAGCCAGGACGGACCACATCACTCTTCACCTAGTATACCCTTTGTTCTAAGTCATAAATATCTATTTCTGAGGAATTTTGGCTTGAATTATAGTTGAAATATTAAATAGAATATTGATTTTCTTATTGTTAACACCCTTAGATAACAAAATCAAATTTACAAAAGCATGTTGATGAAAACATTCTCTTCATTGTTGTGATTTACAAGTTTCTATTTCCGCTGCACTTATCATCTTTGTTTTATCATCTTCCTTGATTCCATTTTTAAACTTTCACAACAATTAATCTCAGATCCTAACAATTGGTATCGGAGCTTGGTCAATCAAATTCGATCTTACAATCAATTTGATATAAACAGATCAGCTCTCACCACTAATTTGTTGTTCGTTGTATTGAAAACAGAGTAAAAGTTTATTTACGTTCAAAGTATTTTTCAAACAAAAACCTGTTTGTAAACAATCAGAAATGTCTCAAAATCCACAAGTAATACACAACACTGGCACCATGTATAAAGCTCCGATACTTGTCAGATCGGAATATAATATCTGGCAACATCAGATGGGTCACAAACAGAACACGGATTGCTGGAAATCGGCTATCTTCGGACCACGTGTTCCGATGGTACCGAGTGCTGAAGACCCAAAAGTTTAAGTCCCTAAAAAGCTTGAAAACTACTCCGAGCAATATTTTCAGAAAATCGAGCTAGATGCAAAGGCATTTAGTATCGTAGCTACGGCTATGCCAAATGATATCTATGCTGGCATGTTGCATTGCAACAGTGCAAAGGAGTTGTGGGATGCTTTGAAAGAGCAATTCGGTAGGACAGAGGAAGTTATCAAAAAAACCATGAAGTTTTAAACCAACATTATGAAACATTTTGTCATGTTAAAGGAGAATCATTAACTCAGCAGTTCGAAAGGTTTAGTTTTCTAATAAGTGAATTAAAACTGGTAATGTTAATTATCCTAATTCAACCTTGAATAGCCGATTTCTAAGATTATTGGACACTATTGCTTTCATAACTAGAAACTCTGTTGGTTTTAAAGAGATGAGTTTGACTCAACTTCATTGTAGGCTCTTGACTTATGAGAGAGAGCTTAACCAGAAAAAGAAGCTTCAAGAGTCAGGAAAAGTTGTTGATGACTATGCTTTTGGTAGTACATCACTTTTTGGTCAAGAGGAAACCTCTGGTGGAAGTAAGGATCAGAATTATGATTATTTTATTGAAACAAGCACCTAGAGCCGGGTATGAAACTCTATCCACTTTTCTTTTATCCATAGGCTTCACAAAAGGTAAAACTGATAAAACTCTGTTTTTAAAATGGAGAGGAAAGGATTGGATGCTTGTCCAAATTTATGTGGATGACATCATTTTTGGATCCACATGCACTGCCATGTGTGAAGAGTTTAGAGAACTCATGACAGCAGAGTTTGAGTTGATTGCTATGGGTGAACTCCAATGCTTTCTTGGTCTCCAAGTTAAGCAAATGCAAAACGGTACATTCATTCATCAAAGTAAGTATGTCAAAGAACTACTTACAAAATTTGATATGAATGATTGTAAACCATGTACTACACCCATGGCCACTTCAAAATTGGTCACTGTTGATTACAAAGATGACTTGGTTGATCAAAATCTTTATAAAAGCATGATTAGGTCTTTATTGTATCTAACTGCATCAAGGCTATACATCATTTTTGCAACATGTTTTGTGCCTGATCCCAGTCAGCACTTAAAAAGTCAAATCTTATAGTTATAAAGAGGATATTAAGATACATAAAATGTGCTCCCACACTTGGTATCTGGTATCATGCTAATGGGAATATTGAGTTTTTAGGTTACTCAGAGAGTGACTTTGCTGGATGCCATGCTACAAGGAAGTCCACATTAGGAGGATGTCAGTTTCTAGGCAATTGCTTAGTCTCTTGGCAAAGCAAAATTCAAGCAATTGTTTCAACATCAATAGCAGAGGCTGAGTATATTGCTGCTACAAGCTGTACTGCACAACTTCTGTGGCTTCAGAATCAATTGCTGGATTTTGGTGTAACGGCTTTAAAGACTCCTCTATTGTTAGATAGTTAAGCAGCTGAAAACATCATTAAAAATCCAGTGTCTCATTCAACAACCAAGCACATTGACATCAGACATCACTTTATGAGAGATTGCTATGAAAAATGTTTGATTTCTACGCATCATGTTCCAACTAAGGATCAGCTGGCAGATGTGTTAACAAAAGCTTTAGACACATCTACCTTTGAAAGCTTGATCTATAGGATTCGCATGCTAAACATGGATTAAAAACATAATTTTGTTTTCCATGAATAAAAGCAGTAAATTGTTTTCAGAATTAAAAAATCCATTCTTAAAAATAGCTTTAAATTGAAATTTATTCGAAGTTGAGGATCAGAGGTTATTGGTACTGCTGCTGTGGACTTCTTTTCGATTGATTCTTAAAGTCTGTTCTATACCCCTGTTTCTAAAGACCTCTGTTTGGTTACATTTATCCACTGTTCAAAGGTATAACCTCTGTTCTCGTTATCTACTGATCATAACCTCTGTTAGGTATACACACTTTTTATCCTAACCTCTGATGTCTATCCACTGTTCATTTCACTATTCCCAACCTTTGTTGCTTTCCAGCAGAGGTTACAAAACAACTGTCACCCACTTCATAACAAAGGTTACCACATGGACAGATGTTAGCCATCAGATCTTTGTAACGGATGTTGCCATGTCAGCATTCACTTTTTCCCTATATAAACCATGTTCTATCTAAACAGAGCTTTTTACTTGCCGACTTGAATTCAAAATCCTCAAAAGGCGGTTTCCATTACCATCTTCTTCACTTCTACTCACTTTCATTCTCCGATCATGGCTCTGCAAATCAAACTTCCTCATAACTACTTCCCCACATTCGGGAAACACAAGAAAAATACATCTTTCCACTCAATTATTTATGTTCTAACATCATCGACATACAAACCATACTCACCGATGATGCACCAATTTATGTAACTACACTCCGACAATTTTGGGCAAATGTTGAAGTTCAAATTCAAAACAAAAAGCCCTGTGCTATCATGTCTAAGATCGGAGAAACCCTAGTTTAGATATCTCCAACTTCCATATCCACAACTTTGATCTGAACGACAAGGCAGGTAGTACTTCTTTTACTAAACAGCCTCTTCACAATGAGTTCATAGACAGAGGGTATGAAGGTCAGTTGACAGGAGTTACAATTTTCAAGCCTTAATTTCCTTCAGAAATGAGATATTTTTTCCATACTCTTTTAATATGTCTCTCAGCCAAGACAACCTCATTTAATGAGATTCCACAAAAAGTTCAATATTTGGGATATGCAATTTTGACAAATTCTGATTTTAATCTATCCTAGGCATTGTTCTTGGACTTGGTTGCAAATGTGAATGCTATAAAAGGAAATAAACCTAAAGCTTTTCTCATGTATCCCAGACTTTTAAGCTATTATCTCTAAAAGATAGTGGCCTGAAAACGATTTTCAACAAGGAGAAGCATTTCAAATAAAAAGTCTTACACATGAAACTTTTACCAGATTAAAAAATATAGAGTCAAAAGTTTCAAAAACACAAGCAAAGGGGGATGAGTGTTTTAGATGAGTCCACATGGAGGGGTATGGTCCCAAAAACTCGGGCCTGCGCAAGGAACCATACCCTCAATAACAACATACAAAATAACCTCTCACGCAATGTGAAACAGTGCGCCATTCTTGAAACTAGCAGGTTGCCTAACAACCTTGCGCGCAATGTGCAATGGTATTGCAACCTTGATACATGCAGGTCACACAACGAACCCTGCGCACACTGTGCAACGGCAAGTTAGACCGACACTAGCAAGTCACATAACGAACCTTGCGCACACTGCGCAACGGCAAGTTAGACCTAGAAGCGCAGGTCCCTTGACCCTGTGCGGATCAAACAACCCCCTGGCCGTGAAGTTCTAAAACCTTGCACAAGGACAAGACAAACACAGCAACTCATAGTCTTAAGAAAAAAAGGACTTAATCCCTACAACTCTGCGCTGGCCAGAAACAACTGAAAGCCACGCGGAAGGGAAAAGCGCAAAGAGGCGTTGACTACATACAAGGGTACAAAGTGGCAGAGCTGTGACCCAATAGCCGCTCGGCATGTTGTGTCAGACTGCGTCGCATGAACAGTATTACAGAGGACAGACTGTACACCAACCAAACTCATGCCAATGATTGTTACACATTCTCCACTTTCGGCTGATGACAAGTCTGACACCAGGGACAACTGCCATGATACATGGCTCCATTCAACATCCGACAAAACACACCTCCTGCCAGAGATCATTAATGATAGATGCAGAGGAGACAGAACGGATATCCATGGTCGTCTGGGCCGAGCCCAAGGCCCATCAGCCCATCTCCTAAACACACCTATCTTCGGCTATACAATAAAGATCAGACCACAAGGTAAATCATCTACAATCATCTTCATCTACATCCACAATCACAATACTGTTGCATGCTACTTTGAACTTACTTGCTTAATACTTGGAATACCAAATACTTATTCTCACGCCAGAGTGTGGTCACAGAGAAAACCCTCCCTTTTCTCCCGTGACGAGCCTAACGGTGTTGCTAGTTTTGCAGATGACTGAAGTTAGATCACCCAAAAGAGCGAACAAGAGACAACCTCTCATGCAGAAATATTAAGCTTAACCTAGATATCCCTAGATAGTCCTTGTGGTTAACCGGTGTTTCTTCATTGGCGCAACCCGTGGGACGATGAAAGTCTCGAAGATTTCATCACCCGATACAATAAAGAGGTGTTGGAGATTGGAGATGTGCACGAAGACTTGATTCGCGCACAATTCAAATACACTGTCCGCTGCTACGAGATGATCAAAGTCTTGTCAGGAACTAGTGGCCTCCCAAAAAGTTGGGAGAAACTAATGGCGTCAATAAAGGTATACGCGCATATGGAGCGCAACTTAAACTCCAGCAGACCTCCTCTACCCCAATACCGTCCCCAAGACATGAACAGAAGTTTTGGGAAGAATAAAAGAGTTGGAGGGAGCCCAACCAAAACCCTCCATACTCACCGGTCGACGCACGCGTGACCATTAATAAGATTGCTACCCAAAGAGCAATCAAGTAGGATAATCGCGATCATCAGTGGACACCACTGACGAAAACACCGGCGGAGGTGCTCAGCACGGAAGATCACCAATTCAAACAGCCACCGCTGATGCACAACAAAAAAGGTTAAGACCCCAAACTTTTTTGTGATTATCACAAAGATATGGTGCATACAACCGACAACTGCATCTCCTTGCGCATGGAGATCGAGAAGGCACTGAAAAGTTGGAAGCTCACCCACTTACTTCAAAACGTGCGCAAGGAGGTGCGCCAGATTACTGAGGTGGAGAAGGCCTGAGTAACAAGAAGATGAAGGCATCTGTTCATATGATCCAAGTGGCCCGTCGCGCTAGCGCGACCATCAGAAAAGTTGTACGCCTCACTGGCGTGAGTAACAGGTCATCTTCCCCGTAGTCCCCGGGGGCCGCAAACCGTCCGGTCATGATAACTGTCATCTTCGGCCATTATTGCACCGATTACATGTTCATAAACCCGGGAAGCTCTATGGACATCATATATGAACAGTGCTTCCAATAGTTGAACAAAAGACAAGGCGCGCTTGGAACCGGTCGACTTCCCACTGACTGGTTTCTACAATGAAGCCGTCTTTCCACTGGGTCAAATCTCATTTCCGGTAACTCTTTCTGATGGGCGACACCCGCACACAGTCTCGGTCAACTTCATGGTCATGCCTGCTACATCGCGCTATGGCGTGTTGCTGGGCCGGCGCGCCCAAAGAGAGTTCAGCATGATCAGTTCTACTTCTCATGCTGCCTGCAGGTTCCCAATAGAAACTGGGGTGGCCATCATGTACGCGAAGAAGGAGATCATGTCCATCGAAGAGGAACCACCGATGAAGATACCGAAGTCATCACCCAATGGCGAGCCAGAAATCTTTATTGTATCAGACGATTATCCTGCTTGATTGCTCTTTGGGTTGCAATCTTATTTATGGTTGCGCGTGCATCGACTGGTGAGTATGGAGGGTTTTAGCTGGGCTCCCTCCAACTCTTTGTATTCTTCCCAAAACTTCTGCTCATGTCTTGGGAACGGTATTGGGGTAGAGGAGGTCTGCTGGAGTTTAGGTTGCGCTCCGTCTACACGTATACCTTTGCTGCCGCCATTAGTTTCTCCCAGCTTTTTGGGAGGCCAGTAGTCCCGACAAGACTTTGATCATCTCGTCGCAGTGGACAACGTATTTGAATTGTGCGCGAATCAAGTCTTTGTGCACATATCCAATCTCCAACACCTCTTTATTGTATCGGGTGATGAAATCTTCGAGACATTCATCATCCCGCCCGCATGATCTCTACAAGTCTGGTGGAGTCGCTGACCAACAAATGTTGTGGATGCAACAACATGGAGTTTGTCAATGTAAGTTCTTCGTTGTTATTTGATCGCTTTGACTTGATTCTCATTATGTTCCTCTTTGTTGTTTAGTACCCATTTTTCTGGCTCGCTATTGGGTGATGACTTCGGTATCTTCGTCGGTGGTTCCTCTTCGATGGACATGATCTCCTTCCTCGCGTACATGATGGCCACCCTGGTTTCTGATGGAAACCCACAGGTAGCATGAGGAGTGGAGGTGATCATGCTAAACTCTCTTTGGGCGCGCCACCCAGCAACACGTCATGGCGCGATGTAGCAGGCATGACCATAAAGTTGACCGAGACCGTGCACGGGTGTCGCCCATCAGAAAGAGTTACCGGAAATGAGATTTGACCCAGTGGAAAGATGGCTTCATTGTAGAAATCAGTCAGTGGGAAGTCGACCGGTTCCAAACGCGCCTTGTTTTTGTTCAACTATTGGAAACACTGTTCATATATGATGTCCATAGAGCTTCCCGGGTTTATGAACATGTAATCGGTGCAATAATGGCCGAAGATGCCAGTTATCATGACCGGACGGTTTGCGGGCCCCCGGGGACTACGGGGAAGATGACCTATTACTCACGCCAGTGAGGCGTACAACTTTTCTGATGGCCGCGCTTGCGCGATGGGACACCTTGGATCATATGAACAAATGCCTTCATCTTCTTGTTACTCAGGCCTTCTCCACCTCAAGTAATCGGGCGCACCTCCTTGCGCACGTTTTGAAGTAAGTGGGTGAGCTTCCTACTTTTTAATGCCTTCTCGATCTCCATGCGCAAGGAGATGCAGTTGTCGTTGTATGCCCCGTATCTTTGTGATAATCGCAAAAAAGGTTGGGGTCTTAACCTTTCTTTGTTGCGCATCGGTGGTGGCTGTTTGAATTGGTGATCTTCCGTGCTGAGCACCTCCACCGGTGTTTTCGTCAGTGGTGTCCACTGATGATCGCGATTATCCTGCTTGATTGCTCTTTGGGTAGCAATCTTATTTATGGTCACGCGTGCGTCGACCGGTGAGTAGGGAGGGTTTTGGCTGGGCTCCCTCCAACTCTTTTTATTCTTCCCAAAACTTCTGCTCATGTCTTGGGGACGGTATTGGGGTCGAGGAGGTCTGTTGGAGTTTAGGTTGCGCTCCTTTTGCGCGTATACCTTTGCTGCCGCCATTAATTTCTCCCAGCTTTTTGGGAGGCCAGTAGTCCCTGACAAGACTTTGATAATCTCGTCACAGCGGACAACGTATCTGAATTGTGCGCGAATCAAGTCTTCGTGCACATCTCCAATCTCCAACACCTCTTTATTGTATCCGATGATGAAATCTTCGAGACTTTCATCATCCCGCCTCCATTGCTCAAACCTCTGTTGCTGAGCCCACTGCTCCTGATTATCACAACACCTTAACCGGTGTTGGGAAACCCACACCAGCCAAATCCAAAAAGAAACCTACCACATCTAAAAAGCTCACCAAAACAAAACAACATAAAAAGGCACCTTTGGAAAATGAGATCCTAGAGGATAAACTTGTGGCAAAACCAAAGCCACTTGAAACCACTGTTGCTACTTTCTCACATCAGTTAGAAAGATCTTCACTTATCCAAACTCCTTATGCATCCTCACAAAAGGATCTAATGGACCCCACAAAAGAACAGATTATTGGAAAGCCAAAATATTCTATAACATCTGATCAACAATAACAGTGCTTTGAAGAATTAAATCCTCCCAATGGCAATGACATCAACATCTGTTACTCAAAGGTCTGTTAAGCTAAAGTTTGTTTTACAAGAACTGTTGAAGATAAGCTCTGTTCAGAGTCTAAGGTCTGCTAAAGAGAACCTCTGCTATTGAAGATTAAAGACTGTTGAAGAAAAGGTCTGGTGGACCAACAGAGGATAAAGCTCATTAAAGGTTTCTTTAACAGATGTTGTGCAACAGACTTTATTTGTATTTCAATGTAACAGTGTTTTAGCATAGCAGACATTAGAGTTTGTTAGGTCGTTAGATGACACTGTCTAGGTGACGTCAGCTTAGATTCCTCAACGGTTTGCTTTGTACAATAAATAGAACAGTGCCTGTACTGTTCTGTTCATAGTTTTTCTTGACATTTCTTGTACGAACAAATCAGAGTGATCAGGCTTAGTGAGAGTTTGTATATCTTTCATGTATACGTAAATCAAATTTATTAAAGCATATTGATGAAAACATTATCTTCATTATTGTGATTTATAAGTTTATATTTCTGCTGCACTTATTATCTATTTTTTTTATCATCTTCCATTGATTCCATCTTTAAACTTTCACAACAATTAAATTCAGATTCTAACACCCACTCTAATGTTTTGTTTTTTGTGCTAGCTATTCGCTAACAATTTATTTATAACATTGATCGTTAAAATAAAAAAAGACATAAAATGCATGCCTATAGGAGATTGATACTAACGGGTCACGTTGAAGTTCGATGCTTTCATATGTTATGGATAAGAGTTGATAATTCGATGGTCTGATTAGGCAATATGAGTACATATTACATCGAAAAATGATGCGAATAAAAGTAGATGCACTTTTAGCATTACCATAGAGGTTTAGCACATTGAAATCTAGCTAGTTTCTTGATTTTTACTAATTCATATATATATATATTGAAGAGTTCAAATAAAAAGAAATATTTTGTAAGAATAAAAAGAATAATTGTTAAACCAATAGGAATTTTTCATTTACTTCATTTAATGTGTGTATTTAATATTATGAAAAGGGCATATATGTAAATCTATAATTGCCATTAATTAGCTAAATAATTAAACTTATAACTCATTTTATAATATACTTTTTCAAGATAAAATAATTTATGTAAAGGACAATTTTTGACATGTGTAGGATAAATTTTAGTATGTGTAGGATAAATTTTGAAATGTGTAGGGTAAATTTACATGTGTGTAGGGTACATTCCGATAAGTATAAGATATATGTAGGATAAATTTTGAAATGTGTAGAATAAACTGTTTTTGTTTTATTAATGACAGATAACATAATTAATGAGATGAGTTATAAACTATTTAATGTTTTACAATTATGTCATTTCTTATTTTTCTTCTCGTATTAAATTCTTTTCTCAAATGAACCTTCTCTTGTATGTATATAGAGGTGAAGTTTAATTTAATAGCTTTAGGTAATAGAAATTGTTTAAAAATTTATTTATTCAGTTTATTATACGTATTTATAAATATAAATTATCATCCTACATCCGTTGAAGTTACTTACCGGTCACTACGACAAAATACAACTGGAATTTACATTTGTACTATTATACAACTTTTATATTTTAATTACAATACTAGAAATACAAATAGAATTCTGCCTTGATCCCCAAGAAAAGCCTAGGTACAGGAAGCTTCCTCCCCACCTTATGTTTTGTAATTTTCTTATTTATTTTTTATTTACGTATTTTTTTCACTCTATATCCTAGAGAGATAGAAAAAAAGAATATATGAATATTAAAACACTTGTTAATGAATTCCTTGCATCTAATCTAAATATATATACACCCTATTTTATCAAGTTAAAACTTATATAATAGCATTCACATCTTATTCGTCACTAATTCCCTTATCTTTAAAATTTAAAAATTATATTAAACTTACTACATCCTATCCATCATTTCTTTACCCCACCCCTGTACTTTTAAAATTTGTTACACCAGCCTTTCATATACTAAAGACTACTATACATCTTTAATTAAACTATTGTGAACTAGGGTCGTAGTTACACGTGCGTTGTGCAAGAACGTGGTTGGAATTCAGAACATACAACATACTATGACAATCGATAAATAAGTTCGTAAATTAAAGAAAATGATATCCTAATATGTTATGCTATTTGCATCGTAACTCGGCTCTAAACATCAAAATAATAAGAAAAGATAAAAGAATATAGCAAATAACAAAGGTATAAAAAGGCAAACGATAGAAACTCTGCCGGTTTCGGTGCGCTCGTTATAGCAAAGAAAAAGAAAAGTTGAAAAGTATGTTCAAAAGAGTATCAACACGTTCGTTAAAAAACAAAACTAAAAAAACTTTTGCCACACTCGTTATAGGAAAGAAAAAGAAAAGTTAAAAATATGTCTAAAACGGTATTAACGTGCTCGTTAAAAAACTATTTAGGGGTAGAAAAGTAACTTGTTTAAAGTAAACAAAAATAATACAATAATTAAACTACTAGTAGTAAAACCCGTGTGCAAACACGGGTGGTGTTTAGAAAAATTTCATACCAAATTACATTAAACAACGAATCAATAAAAACATATAATTATTATGTGATAAATGCATTCACTTACAAAAGGTTGAGTAATCTGTAAAACGGTTCATGTCACCTTAATCGTAATCGTATTCAGAAACAAATATACTTGTATTTTTTTGAACTACTTGACAAAAAGCCACAACTTCAACCCAACAAGCCAGTGGGAGAAGAGGGAACAAAACAACAAACAACAGAAGGCGAAAATATATTACAACATGAAATCTAACCGATCCAACCACTCTAAAACCATCTGCTTATATTTGCTCCTCACTTATCATAGGAGCTTCACAATCTGCAAACAATAAACAGCATGATCAACTTCAATTTAAGAAAACCTATTATGACTAACTCGAATGCAAATCTAACTATCTGTTAACAGATTACCTGAAAGCTAACTTCCAGCTCAACATCCTCGTGAGTGTTCATAGATGATGATGTAGATATCTCAATTGTAGTTTCACTCTAATTGATCCACACAACAAATTTATTTCATAAATATATAACTAATTAATAATTGACAAAATAAACTTTAGGAATGATTACCAGATTGTCATTATGTTGTTTAATCGCAATCTCATACTCTACTTTCTTTCTAGCTGCCTTTGCCACATAAAGAGCTTTCTCCTATAGAATAAACACATCAAACATAATTAAACATGTACTCCAACTGTTTGATGAAATGCCTAAACAAACAGATCTAATAATACTATTCAATTTTATGAGTAGATCTTACGAATTTGGTCATAGACTTCCATATAACTCCGCGTTCCTTAGTTCTACAAGCACATAGTTTACTAAACTCAATATAATAAATCATTAATGAAAAACATATAACAAATTCATTTATTAAATGTGTAAACTAAATCATATAAAATATCAAAATAATAAAGTAAGACAATTAATAAAAAACAATATAGCATTCCAAAGATTATTGAACTCACTATCAACATATTTTTAACAAAACTAACCCTTACCTCAGTTATGAATTATAGTTCTACTAACTAAAAGATACTTAATGCATTAAAGATCAACAACACATCATAGTTCTACAACCTACAATGACATTAATCAAAACAACATTACCTTGAAACAGTGAATGGTGCACTCCAACAGAGTCTATTTCCTGTCTTTTTGCCTTAACTGCCGCCTTGCTGCAATCTCATCACCAAAAGAAAAATTATTAATAATAATCATATTAATCAAAACAACATTACCTTGGAACAGTGAATGTAACTCTCACCTTTTGAACATTATCATCTTCAAATCACAACAATAACCTCATCAGTAGCAACATAAAACCGTAAAGGATAAAAGAAAGATAACTTAAATCATTATCAGATATTGAAATAAGATTTAGGTGGCACGTAACATCTATAGTCAAACTCGTATCAAACAATAACCTTAAAAAAGAAATTCAGATGCAACGTTTTCTATTTTATAGACAATGGAACATTGTCTCTGTATCTTTAAACGCATAAACATAAGTAAAAATAAATTGTGACAAGAAAGATTAATATGATTAAAATTTAAAGTATTAAAAAAGCAACAATTACATACGAAAAAAGAAAAATAATCACACTTAAACTCTAATAGAAAAAATCAAGAAACTTTAACTTCAACTCCATTGAGCACTAAACTTCTCGATGTATGTCCTTGATCTTTGTTATGAACTTCAGGTCTCTGCCTCCGCACTCTAATTACTCGCAACACACAGGTCACGAACAGAAGTCGTCGACATCGCCCTCAAGTTTATCGAAACCTGGTCTCTTGTCACCAGACCAAGTTGCAATCCGTTAAAACACCTCTTCAACTCTTGAAGAGTAGACCTATCAGCATAAACTTGCTCTTCAATTTGTTTAATAAAGCGTTTCTTTAAATCGTCAGATTGTACAGAACTATATGATTTTATGTTATCACTGAACTAATGCAAAACAATAACAATTGCTCTTCTATTTCACTGAATGAATCGGTGTATGATGCAAAATATTTGAATTGGCAATGGTATTATATATTGAAATATCTAATACTCAAAGGTCAGACTTAAATCCAAGCAGTAAATAAAAATTTATGTTTAAAAACCATGTACATTTAATGATTTAAGAGGGAAAACGTGTACATTTAATGCAAAACATTTCAAAAATGAGCTTTCATGTAAAAGCAAGTAAAATTAAATATCTAGAAACTCAAAGGACAAAATTTAAACCTTCAAAAATAGGTTATCATAATTAGGAATCATTGATCGGAGTATCGCGCCCCGGTCAAAGATAATATTTATATGCCCAAATTACCCTTAACAATACGTTAGTGGTAGTAAGGGGTCGAACCACGAAGAGTTTGTGGTTTGCGAATGAATATGATTGATTTTCGGCAAAAGGGTCACTTTTTATGAAGCTTGCTATGCGATTAGTTAATTTGATTTGTTTGAAAAGGATGTCGGAATGATCCGACAAATTTGGTTTGATTGCTTAACTAATGATTTAAATGATTGCACAAAAACTGAATTACTTAATTAAAAACAATGGTTTGGAAACAAGGTTCACACCCGGTTCAACAAATGTAACACCCAGGGTTACTAACAATTTTAACTTGATTCAATTGAGTTTGTTATTAACGGTTTTGATATCATAAAGCTTAGGTGCCAATTGCTATCACGTATATGATGGACCACAACACACTTTGTTACTTCGGACAAATAATCCCTTTCGAAAGATAAAGCATAAATACACAAACTTGTTTCACAAAGTCAAATTTTATAATCATTCGACAATTCGCAAATATAGTTCAAATGCAAGACAATTATCAATCAATTCAAAATACAATTCAATTTGTCACAAAATCAACCAAATTCATAAAGTAACCCTAAATCTTACAAATGTCTACACTGGGGTGAAACCTTCGGAAATTAGCCGATCATGGTGAACGGTGCACAAACGATTGATTGAGACTCAAACATGAACATCTTGAGCTTTGATGGTGGTGATGGTGAGGATTAGGGTTTGGAATGGATGATGATGGTGAAAGGATTGGTGGATTGGTGAGGATGATAATGATGGATTAGGGTTAGGAATGGTGGATGACTAATTCAGTTGATGATGGATGGAAGAGATCGATTGGAGTTGAAGGTAATGGTGTTCTTGGCTCCAAGATGGTTGTTTTTGGTTCAAAAACTCGTAACTCCCACAACTGGATCAAACAAACACTATAAACCAGTTCAAAATTGAAATTCTGCGGCTGAACAAACAGAGGGGCATCGCCAACAGCCCACTTGGGTGTCGCTGACGGCCCCTAGAAAGTGTATTATTTCTCCGACGCTCTAAATCACTGTCTACGGCAACTTTTCTCCGACGGAATATCTGAGGGTCGTCGCCGACGGTCCCACTGGGCGTGGGCGACGACCTCTGCAATATTTGATTTTCTGTTTTCCCCTTTTGTGATCCCGGTTGACCTGTTTTCCGTCCCGATACTCCAAAACGCTCCCAAATAGCTCCTTAAACTTCGTAAACCTGCAAAACACAAATCCAAATCAAAAGTAGGCTATTCGAAACTAAAAGTCATGTAAAACGTTAATTTAAACTTAATAAAAACATCGGTTTCTAACCACGTATCACATCCCCACACTTGTCTTTTGCTTGCCCTCAAGCAAATCTGTCTTTCACTTTCACGTGGGTCGAATAACACATTTCCCATTCTCGAGACATGAGTTAAGGTCTAATGTCATACTTGGTTAAAATTTTTTATCATTTTCAAATTATTTAACGCTAATATGATTAACACATACAAAAATGGTTATCCAAGATTAACCCGCCTTTAAAACTCACATTTCATACATATCTCTCACAATGTTCTCTCCACTCGGCTTAAAATTTGGCTAATAAGTAATACATTAGCACTTTTGATGTAAACACACAAACCGATTAGAACATATACCCGCATAAGCTTGCAACTCAATCATTCTCCACCACTAAACACAAATATTGAACACAAGTCAAAAGGTCTTGAACGGGTTGAATTGGGGCTAGGGTAAGGGTATGGAATGGGATGCTTTGAAAGTGGCTAAGGTGATGAAAACTCGATTTTTGTTACACACACTATACTAGCAAAATCGACTACGAAACAATAACTACATGGCAAAAGTTTTCCGCCTTTTATTCAACAACTATCTATACATGCATTTTTCTTTTCTTTTCTCAATTGCTGTTGTTGTTGGTTTTTTTTAAGTTTTTATCACACGGGTTAAAATATAAGGTTCAAAGGTCAAGGGCTAAATGGGGTGGTCAAATGAAAGGTTTAGGCTCAAAGTTGGCGACTAAGGGATTGATTTTTGGGTAAGGATATATAAATGGTGTAAAGTAAAAAGGTTTACCTGATGACTTAATCATTCTTGTGCTCATATTCGGTCTATGGTCTCAAACGTATCAAGAGTTGCAAGCTCTACAATATATGACTAATGGTCCACTCAACCAACAAATATATGCATATATGATATGTAAAAGTGACTCAAAATCTCAAGTATAGAAGGTATGGTATGTGATATGTATGAAGTGCAAGTTTCTTAGGCGGATTATTCCCAAACAACCACCCGTTAAATACCCGTCATGTTATTTATTTGAACTTTACCATGACAAAAGACCACATGGGTTGTGTCATCCCTCATTAACTTAGTGTGCTTTTTAGACCGCTTTAAACAAAGACATTCTGAAAAATTTTTGAAATTTTTCCCCCATCCCCACACTTGAGGTCAACATTGTCCTCAATGTATAGTGTACAAATGAATGGTCAAAATTGAAAAACTTTTTCTCCCCATCCCCACACTTGAGGTCAACATTGTCCTTAACGTGTAAAAATGGAGCTTTTAAAATGCACAAGGGATGTGACACGAACAACCTTCCCAAAATTTCACCCCGAGAATAAAATACACACTACAATCCACTTAATAAACAAAAAGAACAAATTAAAGCTAAAGGAAACGTATGCACCTGGTTTTCGCTCATTCCTCATGTGCTCTTCAACTTCAACGAAAATGGTTATCTCGCGAACCCAATGCACCTACAAATTTCAATCTTCGTGTAGAAGCAAGCTTCTCACAACTACAAAAATTTGTTAGTTATGTAGTTCTACCATTTTTTATTAAAATAATTACCAAGGCATATAATTTATTCAACTTGATCTTGTGGAAAAATATTTTACAACAACCTAAACTCACTTTCGTAGGAATCACGGTTGCATTTAGCGTATGAAACAAGCCCTTTTAAACCTTCCGATACCTCGGGAGGACGAGTATGTCTCGTGAGGGTTATCCAGGGAACACACCCACAAAGTTCATTTAACTACTAACATGAACAGAATTATAAACTAAAATTTATACAAAAAATTACAAAAACAAAGAAAACGTACCGGCTCACCGTTGGTATCGTTCGTTAGGATCCACCGGTGGGTATGGCTGATAGGGATATCGAGTGAGGGCTGACATCATATCATGGAAATCGTCGAGCGGCCCCCTTTCGCCTTCAGCTGGCGGTTGGAATTGTGGTAGGATGAAACTGGAGCCAACTGTTTCGGGGCCATGTAGAGATGGGTCAGAAGGCCTAGTGGGAAGAGGTAGGTTCTCATAAGATACCCAAAGTGCATGCTCTTGATATGGACGACCTGCTTCCCAATCTCAGTGGTGGAGCTTCTGATCATGCAAATGTTTGGCGTTATTTACCGCCATCTGTTGCGCCATCTCCATAGCATGCCATCGGCGGTCTTCCAACGCGTTCTATTCAGCACACAACCTATCTTTCTCCTCCTCCCAAGCTTGTCTTCGAGACAATTCTTGTGCTTGGTACAAGTCTTACCTTTCCATAAAAGCCTGTTGAGCAGCCCATTGCTCTTGCTGCCTCTCCTATACTCTTGCTCTTTGGCCCGATGAGCAGCATCTTCATCCCAATGGGATTGTTGTTGAGCCTCCCAGTTTTGCTCCCACTGTTGCCTTCTTTTCTCATATTCCCGATTTTCCCCAATACATGCGGAGATGTTATCATAAACGTCCTGTTGTCCCTGGTTGTAGTTGGGGTACCCAGGTCTACGCCGGTTTGGGATGAAAGTAGCCACCCCGACCGAAATTTCTCGGTGTAGCCGGGTGTATCTCTGACGGGGTCCTCTCGGACCTTGAGGCTCATCTTCACCCTCCTCTTCAGCCATCTCCTCCTCTCTCGCAGCCTCTTGAGCTGCACTTGGGTCGGTGAACTGAAACCGATGCCCTTGATCGTCAGTGACAGTGTATTGATGACCGTACACTTGAACTTGAATCTTCCAATGTTGCTTCATTGAGGCGAAGCAAATCTGATCCACCGGCTTCAACACCCACAACGAATCGGTCGACAACTTATTTTGTTGCACTATCATGGCGCTAATAAGTCGTATGTATGGTATCATCTTCCGAGTGTACGACTCGCGCATGTCCCAAGTGTTGATCATAACAAGATGCCGCCAAGATAACTTGGGTACTCCATAAAGCAAAGAATGAAGCACCCGACAATCCGAGGCCTTCACCTTCCCTCGGTCCCCAAATCTAACCATTATGTTCTCGAGAGAGAAGGGTTGAAGAATCTTTCCTTCAACAGACAATTGACTACGAAGAGCAGCCCCACCATCACATAGGGCAAAACCGACTTAACCATTCTGTCGGGGTCAGTAGTATTAACCTTATTATCCAAGATGGTCAACATTATAGTAGTACTATTCATCAACCCTCAATGAGTCAAACCGGACAATGCAATTCATGGTCTCGAACGACATTACCATTTGCCCTCTTCCCGTGTCACCCACCAGCTGCCATGTGTTTGGCGGGCCATCCTTATTAACGAACCTGAGTGAGGCCAACCACTCGCAAACAATGGCCAAATATACCCGTGGTGTGATATCCTCACACCAATCCAACACTCTTTCCCAGCCAGTTCTCTCAAACATTTGAACGATTCCAATCGTTCGAAATTCCTCCACATTTAATGTGCGCTCCGGCACAGCCTGTTTCGGAATAGATGTAGACACCCCATTAACCATTTTCCACTTCCACAACTTAACCTCCAACCTCCTGTCGTTAAACCTTGAAAGAGGTCTTGTTTATTGCTCTCCCATGGCTCGCCTACATTTCTATCTCGTATTCTTTCCCATACCCAATCTTGCATGAACACTCGATCATCATTATCTTCCAAACCACTTAATTGCTCCCACTTCCTTGCTCTATGCCTCGAAGACGATCCGGCTCCTGAAGACGAACCGGGACAGGAAATCTTGCTTCGCTTTCGGCTTGCCATATCTACAAGACATAAAACAAAGAAATAATTAAACATGGCAAATTTCAACATTTAAACCCCCACTTCAAATTCAAACCAATTTAACTTCTTGATCATAGCATACAATGTTGAATCATAACTTAAATATTAGACAATTTAGCCGGTTCAAATCTTCTAAATTTGAACTTTTGTCAACACTTTAAATTCAAGTTCCAATGTTTTTAATCCTAAGCATATAAGATCTCAAACATGCAACTTAAACAATCATAAACTCATTACATAGCTATGTTGCATGTTCAATCCCAACCAAATCACCCATATACTCAAATTCAAGCAATACTCATATCATGGCATCATAAACAACCTACTCTTAAACCTAGATTCAAAATCTCGAAAGAAAATCACATACCATATGAAATCCATGCTTAAATTTAAGTAAAAATCATACCTTTAGTGTTGGTTAAACAATAGAACTTCAAAAAGATGTAATGCACTTTGAAGAACACTTTTTCTCCAAGAAACCCGAAATTTGATCTTCACTAATCTTGCAAATACGCACGAATTAAGGGAAATCGTGTTAGGGGTTTTGTTCTCCTCGGAAAACCACACAAAATAGGTTCAAGAATCAGGTGATTAGGTGGAGGATTGAAGAAGATATGGAGGTTTGAAGGTTTGAGGTTTTAGGGTTCTTGAAGGAGAAGATGAAGAAGATAATGAAGTTGTGGAGAAAGTGCAGGGAATAGGGTTGTTTTAAAGACACATTGAGTGGATAGGGTTAAACCGGGTTGAAATTGTGTCTAGAAACATGTTCGGGTCGAGTTTGAATAGGTAAAAATGTGTTTGGATCCGAAAATATGCGTTAAAACAAGATCAGCGTCGGCTGACTCACCAGAGGCCGTCGCCGACGCCTTACTGGGATGTCGCTGACGCCCCTTTGATTCAGCCAAAGTCTCCGATGGCCTAAACCACTGTCTAAGAAGTTTTTCACCCAACGCACTCATATAGACACCGTCAGCGACGGCCAGGGGGCCCGTCGCCGACGCCCCCCCCCCCCCCCCCCCCCCCCCCCGTTTTCAAACTTTTTCTTTAATTTTTTTCGAAAACGCGCTCGGTTTTATACCACTCCCCGATTAACCGTGGATTGTCCCCAATACACAAAACAAGCTAAAAACATACCTTATGTCTTCATGACCCGTTTACAACATTCGAACTTCACACGTTTAACGAGATTAGTACAAAACAAGCTAAATCAAAACAAACACAACGCGCAAACAATCAAAATATACAAAATTCTTCAACAAATGTTCTTGGTCCTTTAATTGACCTATACGTCGGTACGCTTACCAAAAAGCTTACCGATTCCTTGTTCGCTCCAATGTGGTCCTTATTACCATCGATAATCGGTTTAAGACGATGACGTTGACCGTTTGTTTTGACCCATCCTTTGGGTCCTCGATGGTAACATCCCCAAGCTTGCCAACCCTTGTGATCACAAACGGGCCCATCCATTTGCTTTTAAGCTTTCCGGGAAAAAACTTAAGTCGTGAGTTGTATAGCCACACCTTTTGGCCTATCACGAACTCCTTCGGCTTCAGCTTGGCATCATGTGCTCGTTTCATGTCATCTTTATATTTCTACCACACTCATATGCCTCCTCCCTAAACTCTTCCAATTCGCAAAGCTTCAACTTGCGTTCCTTACATGCATCATCGTATTTAAGGTTAACCTCTTTTATAGCCCAAAATGTACGGTGCACAAGTTCGACCGGTAAGTGACAATTTTTACCGTAAACTAAACGGTAAGGAGTAGTGCCAATAGGCGTCTTATGTGCCGTTCGATAGGCCCATAAGGCATCTTTCAACTTCGTTGACCAATCCTTACGATCCGGTCGAACGGATCTTTTGCAAAATTTCTTTAATTTGCCTATTGGACACTTCAACTTGACCACTCGTTTGCGGGTGGTAGGGGGTAGCAATTCTATGGTCGACACCATACCGTTTGAGCAGTTTCCCAAAATTAAAATTCTTAAAGTGAGATCCCCCATCACTTATGATTACCCGAGGTACCCCAAATCTAGAAACAATATTTGTTTCCCAAAATTGCAAACAACGGTATGATCATTTGTTTTGGTGGCGATCGCTTCAACCCATTTCGACACATAATCTACCGCCACCGAAATATACAAATTCCCATGAGAATTGGGGAATGGGTCCATGAAACCGATCCCCCAAACATCAAAAATATCGACAATAAGGATCAGTTGCATTGGCATCTCATCCCGCTTAGAAATGCCCCCTAACTTTGACATTCAACACAGTTCTTAGCAAAGTTAAAAGCATCTTTAAAAATAGCCGGCCAATAAAGACCGCTATTCAACACTTTATGTCCCGTTTTATGACCACTAAAATGGCCTCCACAAGCAAAGGTGTCAAGTGCGTCAAAACACTCGGGATCTCCTCATCTGGAATACATCTTCCACTACTTGATCCGGACATGTCTTGAACAAATCCGGGTCTTCCCACGTGTAGTACTTGATCTAAGACAGAAAGTGCAACCTTCTTCTCCTATCCCAATGAGCCGACAAGTCACCTGTTAACAAATAATTCAAAATGTTAGCAAACCAAGGTAACGTTGACACTTTCAGAATGTGCTCATCTAGGAAAGTCTCATTGTTCTCCACACGAGAAGAACCCTCTTCTACCAACAATCGGGATAAGTGGTCCACTACCACATTCTCGCTGACCCTTCTTATCCCGAATCTCGAGGTCAAACTCTTGTAGCAAGAGAACCCATCTGATCAACCACGGCTTTGCATCCTTCTTCTCCATAAGGTACCTGACAGCAGAATGGTCAGAATAGATAATTACCTTATTACCCCAAATATAAGCCCAAAATTTATCCAAAGCATATACCACCGCGAGTAACTCTTTCTCAGTTGTTGTACTCAATTGAGCGTTTGAAAGAGTCTTACTTGCGTAGTATATTGCAACGGGTTTCTTTTCTACCCTTTGACCCAACACGGCCTCCACCGCATAGTCACTTGCATCACACATGATTTCAAATGGCAGCGACCAGTTTGGTGATTGCAAGATTGGGGCCTCAACCAACTTTTGTTTTAACACGTTTAAAGCATTTTGACAGTCTTTGTTGAAATCAAACGGTTGATCTTTTAATAATAGATTACACAAAGGTTTCGTTATGTCACTAAACCCTTTTTAAACCTTCTATAAAACCCCGCGTGACCCAAAAATGACCTAATACCCTTAACGCTCATGGGATATGGCAACATAGAAATAACTTGAACTTTTGCCCTATCGACCTCTATCCCACGACTCGACACCACGTGGCACAAAATGATTCCCTCTTGAACCATAAAATGGCTCTTTTCCCAACTCAAAACTAAAATCTTTTCAACACATCTTTCAAAACTTTTTCGAGTTGGTCAAGGAAACCATCAAATGATGACCCAAAGATTGAAAAGTCATCCATGAAGATTTCTAAGGACTCCCCCACCATATCTGAAAAGATACTCATCATACACCTTTGGAAGGTGGCGGGGGCATTACATAGCCCAAACAACATTCGCCTAAATGCGAAGGTACCGTATGGGCAAGTAAACGTGGTCTTAGCTTGGTCTTCTGGATGGATAGCTATTTGATTGTAACCTGGATACCCATCCAAGAAACAATAATATTTTTGAACCGCTAAGTTTTCAACAATTTGGTCAATAAAAGGCAAAGGGAAATGGTCTTTGGAAGTTGCAGAATTCAACTTCCTATAATCAATGCAAATACGCTACCTGGTTACCGGTCGAGCAGGTGACCTCTTCACCTGCGTCGTTTGTGACGACTTGGATACCCGGCTTTTTAGGAACCATCTGTGTAGGGCTCACCCATTGGCTATCAGAGATAGGTTATATAATACCCGCGTCTAGCCACTTTAGCACTTCCTTCTTAACCACTTCTCGCATGTTCGGATTTAGTCTTCGTTTGTGTCTCACGAGAAGGCGTGCTTCCATCCTCAGTGATGATTTTATGCATCACCACAGAAGGGTTAATCCCCTTCAAATCAGCAATGGTCCAACCAATAGCGGCTTTATTGGCGACCAACACACTCATCAGTTTCTTCTCTTGCTCCCCGGTCAAATCTGCCGCAATGATGACCGGTAGCGTGTTGCCCTCACCCACATAAGCATACTTCAAGTGCTTCGGCAACACCTTCAGCTCAACAGTAGGAGATTCAACCAATGACGGCTTCATCTTGGTGTCAATCTTTTCGGGAAGACTTTCCACTTGGTGTGTCCAAGGTGGTCTCCCTTCCTTACCGCCATCACTTCCATTCTCTTCTCCTCTTCATCCATGCTTTGATTTTTTTCCGATTGCAACCTGTCAAACATAAAGCACTTCTCTATTGTGTTTTCCTCCTCGACTCCCATGTCGCAAAGAGGATACACGCGTCAACAACGTCCGCCATATAGCATTCATCATTGACTAGAGGATCCGTTAATCCGGAAAAAAACATTTAACCACAACCAACGGTTACCAAAAGTCATGTCTACCGTCCCATTTTGCAATTTATTTGAGCATTTGATGTAGCGACAAACGGTCGACCCAAAATAACCGTGGGTTGCTTGGTTAGGTCCAATGAAACATAATCAAGCACAAGAAAGTCCACCGGATAGTAAAAGTCCTCAACTTTAACAATCACATCCGTGACTATTCCACGGGGTAGTTTAGGAGTTAAATCGGCTAACACTACGGTAGTGTTTGCCGCTCTAAGTGGACCAAACTCGTATTGGTCGTACAAACTACCCAGCAAAATACTCACACTAGCCCAAGGTCCAAAAGTGCCCTTGTCATTTTAAATTTCCAACTTGAATGGAGATGATAGGCGCTCCCGGATCTTGTAGCTTAGGTGGAAGTGCAACCGAAAGAATCGAACTCACATTTTTGGTTAAATCAAGTTTCTTTGGAAATTTGTGAGTTCGCTTTTGGGTACACAAGTCTTTCAGGTTCTTAGCATAAGATGGAACTTGCTTAATGGCATCCAAAAGAGGCAAATTTATTTTAACTTGTTTAAAAATTTCCACATCTTTTCTTGGTGGGGGCCTCTTTTGTTCACCACTTACTTTGATGGTCCTAATAAAGCTTGGGATAATGGGCGGTATTAACCTCCACACCCTTTTCCTTAGCTTTTGGTACGGGGATGGTCACAACGGGTGTACTTTTTTCATTTTTTAAAACATTTTCTTTTTTACCCGTTTGACCGCCAACACTTTCATCATCGCTAACCTCTTCCACCACCCCTTCAACAAACTGAGGTGGTGGTGACACGACACCATTATCAACGACTCGACCAATACACAAAGAAATTGTATTAATTGGTACCTCACGGGTGTTCTTCGAGCTTGAACCTTGATGCTTCGGGTTCACGGTTGTGCCACTAGGTAGCTTTCCCACAATTACCTCGCAATTGCGCCATCTCTCCGCAAGTTGCCCCACTTGCTTCTCCAAAGCTTTGTGCGACTTGTCACGAACCTCGAACTCTTTCTTCATTTCCATCTTGATCTCTTGATTCGAAATTGTGATGGCATTCATAATAGCATCTAGCTTGGAGCTTACGGAGTCTTCACCACCCATTGGAGGATTAGAATTATCACCTCCATTATTACCTTGGTTGTAGCCTCTTTGATACCCACCTTCACGATTTTGATAATTTTGACCACTCCTTGATTATAATTTCGTTGGTACCATCCTTAATTACCGCCTTGACGGGTTTGGTACATCGACCCACCTTGATTCTCACCTTGATTGTTCGGTTGAAAGTTGGGATTCATCTAATTTGAAGCATTCCCAAAGCGGAAGTTGGGAATTCTCAACCCGGGGTGATAGGTGTTTAATTCATATCGAGCTGTTTTCGCTCACCATAGACCTGGTTCACCTCTTCATTCGCTTGTACCATACCCACTTGACATTTCTCAGTTCGATGCCCAAGATCCCCACAATCTTCACACACTGCGAATTGAACCACACCAACATCCTTCTTCTTCATTCGCGCCAACTCCCTTTCCAAAGTGGCAATCCTATCCTTGGCGCTTGAATCAAGGTCGGGAAGAGATCAAGAAACCAGATGCTTCTTTGACCGGTCCGCCATAACGACCGCTTTAGAATTCTTACTCATCCGTTCCAAAAAATCTCAATCTCTTCCTCATGATTATTCAAAACGTCCCATTACTATCCAATTGTAATTATTTATGATCATCGGCATCCAACCCCCTACAAAGCACTTAAGAACTCCCACATTGGAATTTGATGATGAGGACACTTCCTAACAATTCCTTGAAATGGGTCAAGGCCTCATGTAGCAATTCCCCCGAAATTGCCTAAACGATCGAATCTCATCTCTTGCATCATCGGTCTTAGGAATAGAATAATACTCATCCAAAAACACTTGTTGCATCTCTCACCCATGTATGAATACTATTCGCCGGCAATGTGAGAAACCATTGCTTTGCTTTATCTTTTAATGAAAATTGAAAGAGTCTCAATTTTACTTCTTCTAGAGAAAAATCATGACCGCCAATTGTGCCACAAATGGCCGAAAATTCCGCCAAATGTGTATACAGCTCGTCATGTTTAACATTGAAATGGGGTAGAATGTTGATGTAGTTTAGCTTGCAATCAAACACCCTTCTTCCTCTAGGTGTAGGCACAATTGGTGAGTCATTTTCGGTGACCACTGGTCTAAATCGCCCGTTAACACCCCTCGGAGCTTGTTGATTCACTTGGCGTCTTGGACCGTTTACCTCTTGATTTGTTGGCCCATAATTACCCCTTCGGTCACCACCCCCGTTTCCACCTTGATTCCCGCCACCTACAAATTGCGGAATTCGAGCATGATTTCTGTTGTTGTTGTTATTACCGTAATCCTGATTCCTTCTATCATTTCTCGGTTGGCGGTCATTCCCATAGCCATCATCTCACTCGTACTCTTGCCCATAGCCGCAATTGTTCCCCACGAAATTGGCATTTTGATAACCAAAATCATCGTAATCAAACCCCCGTGCATTGTAGAAATTCCCCATGTTGTTATCCCCCCATTCATCATATATGACTCTCTCATTATAATTTCCCCCATCGTCCGAGTACTCCGAATGGATGCTCTGTGATCTGGTGATTGATAACCGGGAACACTATATGGTGCATCATCAGGAATATTATTCCTCAACTCGTCAAGGTCAATAAATTGAGCTTTGTTCGTGGGATTGCCACGACTATTGTTAACCCCACGGTTGGCGTTAACGATTTCGGTTGTTGAGATTGGGTGGTAATGGGTTTTGACGGTTTTGGTTTGAAGGTGGAGGTGTGCGTTGGCGACTACTTGGGTTTCGGTTACGGTTTTGGAATGGTGGTGTTGGTGGTCTAGAGTTGTGACCACCCCCGATTGGTGATTTTGGGTGTTTTGGTTGTTGGGTTGGTTAGAATTTTGGGGATCCATTGGATTGGATCCAAAGGATGGTGTAGATGGTGAATTGGTGTTGGGAGGATTAGACGCAAGGGTTGCCTCTAATCGGTTGGCTAAATTTCTTCTAACGACCCGCTTAATTTCCGGTTCGAACACTAATGGCGAGGTCCTCCCGGAATTTCGTGTATGTATGCACTACCTGTAACATGCACAAGTAACACACCCGTATAACACAAAAGCAAAGACAATAATAAGAAATAAGCACCTTAAACAGTTAATCACAAAATCAAACAATTCCAAACACAAAGCGCACGAACTCCCCAGCAACGACGCCAAAATTTGATCGGAGTGTCGCACCTCGGTCAAAGATAATATTTATATGCCCAAATTACCCTTAGCAATGCGTTAGTGGTAGTAAGGGGTTGAACCACGAAGATTTTGTGGTTTGCAAATGAATATGATTATTTTCGGCAAAAGGGTCACCTTTTATGAAGCTTGTATGCGATTAGTTAATTCGATTTGTTTGAAAAGGATGTCGGAATGATCCGACAAATTTGGTTTGATTGCTTAACTAATGATTTTATTGATTGCACAAAAACTAAATTACTTAATAAAAACAATGGTTTGGAAACAAGGTTCACACCAGGTTCAACAAATGTAACACCTAGGGTTACTAACAATTTTAATTTGATTCAATTGAGTTTGTCATTAACGGTTTTGATATCACAAAGCTTAGGTGCCAATTGCTATCACGTATATAACGGACCACAACACACTTTGTTACTTCGGACAAATAATCCCTTTCGAAAGATAAAGCATAAATACACAAACTTGTTTCACAAAGTCAAATTTTATAATCATTCGACAATTCGCAAATATAGTTCAAATGTAAGACAATTATCAATCAATTCAAAATAGAATTCAATTTGTCGCAAAATCAACAAAATTCATAAAGTAATCCTAAATCTTACAAATGTCTACACCGGGGTGAAACCTTCGGAAATTACCCGATCATGGTGAACGGTGCACGATCAACGATTGATTGAGACTCAAACATGAACATCTTGAGCTTCGATGGTGGTGGTGGTGGGATTAGGGTTTGGAATGGATGATGATGGTGAAAGGATTGGTGGTTTGGTGAGGATGATAACGATGGATTACGGTTAGGAATGGTGGATGATTGATTCAGTTGATAATGGATGGAAGAGATCGATTGGGGTTGAAGGGAATGGTGTTCTTGGCTCCAAGATGGTTGTTTTTGGTTCAAAAACTCGTAACTCCCACAATTGGGTCAAACAAACACTACAAACCCGTTCAAAATTGAAATTTTGTAGGCTGAACAAACAGAGGGGCGTCACTCACGGCCCACTTGGGCGTCGCCGACGGCCCTAGAAAGTGCACTATTTCTCCGACGCTCTAAATCACTGTCTACGACAACTTTTCTCCGACGGAATATCTGAGGGGCATCGCCGACGGTCCCACTGGTCGTCAGCGACGACCTCTGCAATATATGATTTTCTGTTTTCCCCTTTTGCGATCCCGGTTGACCCGTTTTCCGTCCCGATACTCCAAAACGCTCCCAAATAGCTCTTTAAACTTCGTAAACCTGCAAAACACAAATCCAATCAAAAGTAGGCTATTCAAAACTAAAAGTCACGTAAAACGTTAACTTAAACTTGATAAAAACATCGGTCTCTAACCCCGTATCAATCATCTCTTCATTTAACATTTCAAACATTGTAAACACTATAAAAGGCTCATGATTGGCTTAGTTGAAAACATCAACAATTCACTTTTAAAAAACTGTTCAACCAAAAACAAACCATCCAAAAACACTCACACTCTTTCTAAATGGCAAACAAATCTTCTACCACTAGGCAGATACTAACGCTGTTAAAATGGAATTTTCAAGATGGTCACTCAAAGAACAGAGAACAGATGAAGAACTCAACCAAAAAGTTCTATCGTGAGTGACAATTATTACAAGCAAACCTGGAGTAGCATTGCACTGCTGGATGAAGTTGCCCATTCCACTCCATCAGAGTTCAAATATAAAGTAGAAGAGTTTATCACACAGCTGCTGAAACATAGAAGAAGACGAGAGTCATGATATCCTAGGAAGTGTTAATTGTAGCGTGGAATTTTTAATATTTTTAAAATCAGAATTTTGTAATACTATTTAATATCGAATGAAGAAAATTCGGACTTTGTTTTTTGTAGTAGTTACAATCATTATCAGTGATAAAGCTTGATTCTAATTATAATCAGTGTAGAGTTACAATCTAGAATGAGTCCACATGTCACTTAGGATGATGTAGAGTAAACTATAAACAATCACAAGGCTTGATTCTAATCAACCATAAACCTTTTAAAATGCCCTGCTCCATCTACAAATTTCATAATCAAAAGTGAAGGTTCAGGTTAAATAGTTTTGTAGTTACACGAAAAAAAGGAAAATTCTCTTTCACTGATAAAAGGAGAAGAAACAAATCATCATAACGTGCAGGTAAGCTTGAAATGTTCAAAAAGAAAAGAATGTATAGATGTAAAAAAAGTAAATGAGAAGAATGCCTTTTTGTAAGTCATATTTGTAGGCGGATCATGATGTTGGTCGACCAATGCAACCTGATCACCGAACACCACAACTCATCAAATCATCAATCGAATTATTCATCACTTCATACAGAAGTTATTAATCAAATATCAATACCAAAAGGAAAAGAAAACAATTAAACTTTTCGCGAACCTCATCGGAGCTCCCAATGTAAGAATCATCCACAGTTTTCATATACGACCTCGCTGCCCGTCTTAATGCAATCTGCATATACATAACAAAAGTTTAAAATATATAACAGTTGTACACACACATAGTTTAAATTTCAAGATCGATTAACTACCTGTACTGCTTCAAAAGATGAAGTTTGCGGTAGAATTCAACAAAAACGACCTTCAACTGTCCTTTCGTTTCTTTTAGCTCATTTTTCTTAATCTTAATTTTTTTTCTTTTGAATCATTAAGAACACTGTTGACGTTGGTCTATCATGAGTATTATTAATCCTCACACTCCAACTTTGACTTTGACTATGCACAATCCAAGCACTCTCGGTAAAAATATTGCAAGAAATATTCTTTGAAAAAACTTATGGAAATAGAGATTACAAAGCAACTTGAAGTATACAAAAGTGCCTAAACTAAAACGACTACATTCAAAATCATAGCTTTTTAAATGAAAAAAATATTGGCTAAACTCATTGAAACATATTAACAAACACCTGGTGGGCATTACTAAAGCATGTTTTTGTGTAGCCATCCTGATTCTTGTCCTTTAATCCAACCAACATACCTGCAATAAAACCTTTTGAGTTTCCATCTACATCTAAGCCAAAATCAAATGAGTATGAAATGGTGTAATCGGACATTATCCCACTACAATTATTGGAAGCAACACGAAAGCCTACTATTGCTTCCGTATCACCATATCGATAAGCCTAGATCATACTTGATTATGCCTCCTACTTTGACACGCATGTTTCCACTTCCTGTAACCATCACTATCGCATCACCACCTTCGAATCTTATACGCACAATTCCGAAATACCATCATACGCATGTTGCGGCGTGCTAAACCATGATATGTGAACGGGTCGTAAAACCTACTGACACATGTTCTAATATTATTCAATTAGAATTAATCTGGTACTGGTACATTATTATTGTTTATTTCTATAAATCGAAAATCACAAACATGATTACCTTGCAATATGAACCAAATTAACCCAAATCAGTAAACATCTCATTCTACCAAACCACCTATTATTAGTGCATCAAATGAACCCAAATGACATCAGTCAGATTTCAAATTTACAAAACCAAAAGAAGACTGAACATTCTTATACATACGATGATCACTGCATATGTTTATGCTTATCAACAAACTCATTAGTCATAGTGGTTATACTCAGAACTTTAAACCGTAGATAAAATTTGTTACCTCGGTATCCGAACATAACTTTAACTTGGTACTCTAAAAATTCAATGGCCAACGTCTTCTCAGTCTTGTCTTCTGTCTGAGGTAACTTATGAGGTTCCTGCAGTTTAAGAACAAAAAGTAACCATTTGGAAGTTTAATATCGGTCTATATTATTAGTCTTGTCGGTCGCAATGTAACAGCAGAGACTGTGTCATCACCATCACGATTGTGCAACTAATAAATCTTAAAACCGTGCTTTTCTAAAGTGCTTCATCATAGCCTTTATGACATAAGGCAGTAAATATTAATCATGGTTGAAATAGGTTAAATGAGTAAACCAAACAACCCACGACACAAAATATTGAACTTGTAATAAAATTGTTATGTTTTGAACACGATTAAGAATATACAGTTCATTGTAATCATTAGATCTGAAGATGACTAAAACTGTTCGATGATTATCAAAAATTAAAAAATCAAACAACAAAACAAAACTTATATTGAAAAGGTTGCTAACCTGAATTAGTTACGGAACAACAACAAAGATGTGAGGTAGTTTATAAAGGAAGAAACAAAATAACATCAGAAAGAGAAAATCGAAAGAATAAAATTAAAACCTAGATTACATACCAATCGATTGTAGTACCCGAATTATAGAAGAATCAAGAAGAAGCCTGCCGTTATCGAGCCCTAATGATGATGATGATTGATATGAAGTGTATTATATAGAACTTTATTCCAATATATAGATGTTGTTCGAAAAAGCAGTGACGAAATGCAGTGACGGAATGATCGGATGTATGCAGGAGATATTGAATAAAACTTAGTTACCAGAAATAATGTTTAGGGCTTTGAATGCGATGGTTCATACCTTTAAGATGAAATCGATGTTGGTGAAGGAGCTGAAAGATGAGATGATGGAGTTTTGTTTAGGGTAAAGTAAAAAGGGATAGAGAAAGCAGCGATTTAGATTTGAATTTCAATTTTAAATGTGAGATATGGAGCCAAATTATAACATACAAAGCAATTAATGAGCCAATTCCAACCCTTTTACTATTTTGAATTTCAAATTAAAATGATATTATAAGTTTTTAAATTAAATAATGAAATGATTTTTATAATATAATAATGAGATAAGATTGATATTGTTGGATACCTATCTTATTGTCGCGTAGGCATTTTGATGTTATCGTTATTTATTCTTTTATTGATAGGGGAGATATGTGTAGCAAATAAAAAAGTTAGACTAAATGCTGAAATAGACTAAAGAAAAAAATATATATAAAAATAAGAAATAGAATAAAATAAATGTTTGTAAATAAAATAAATATAAAAATATTGGATAAGATGTGAAAGATTGTTTAGAATGAGAAAGAAAAAATTTAAAAGTATAATTTTTAATATTTAATATTTAATGTAGTAGAAAGTAGTGGAGGTGATATAATACGTAAATTAAATTCCTAACTTTGTTATTATCAAATACGAATCTCAATTCAATTAAATAATTAAATATTATTAAATATTATATTATATTATATTATATGTTGAACGGATGTAAGGTGACATATATATTAGTATAATAATACTCACAAATATAATCGTGTAACAACTAGGTCTTTCTAGAAGGTTGATTTTTGATAAGCATATTATATACATTATTATATTTATATACATAATTTTCCAACAACATTCTAGTCTTCATGTTCAATAAATAAATACCACTATTTTGTTTCTTTATCATAACATAATTTCCATTGTATAATTAAAACAAAAACCACTAGAAAATACTTCCACTAAGAAAATACTTGAAATTTGACATAAATTTGGAAAGAGTGACAACTTTAGTTGATTTGTGCAAATTATCATACATAATTTCCATCGTAAAACTAAAACTTCAATAGCCAGCCACTAAATAAAAACTTACAATAACTCAAGTTAAATTATTTCTTGTGTTACTTTGAGCGAATCATCATTTTAGACGTGGTAGGTTCTATCATGAGCCTATTCATATTTTCGTCTCATCATGTGTTATTAGAGAGTGTTCAGCTCTAGTGGTTAAAAACGTCTGTCAAGTGCCAGTTAACGGTATGATTTTTAGAGGGCACGTCCAAGCCAACTTTGAAGCCAACGTGGGCAGTGGCGAAACTTGAAATTTTCGACAGGGGGTCGGAAGTCACCAGACCTTAAATTATACCTTAAAAATTTTAAAACCGGTGGGTCGAAAACGTATATACCTAAAAAGTTTTATATGAAAACTACATACCGGACACTATTGAGCGAAAAATTCGGGGGGTCGGGCGCCCCCCTGCTCCAACTAAGCTACACCCTTAAGCGTGAGCCCGATTAAAACAACATTGTTTGACCGGATTATAATAGCGGGCTCTCCAATTTATGTACGGTGGCTTAACACAAAAATGATTGTAAAAGAAACTTACATTCAAAAAATAGTTTAAACTGAAATTTATTTTCGAAGTCGTTACGACGTTGTATAGATAAAAAAACTCAATAACTAACTACAAGAAATAAACTTGAGAAGTCGTTACGACGTCGTAATTATCATACATCACTTCCATCGTATAATAAAAATTCAATAACTAGCCACTAAAAATAACTTACAATAAAAAGATAGTTAAAAACCAATATTTAAAAAAAAAGTTGGGTAGTCGTTACGACGTCTATAAAGGATTTTTGGTTGATTTGTGCAAACTATCATGCATAATCTACATCATATAATTAATTATTTTTTTAGTTTAAATTAAAATTTTGGAGTTGTTACGACGTCGTAACTGTCATACGTAAAAAAACCTAGAATAAAAAAATAACATTATTATTATTATTATTATTATTATTATTATTTCGAAAAAAGCTTGTGGAGCGGATACGACGTCGTATAGAGGATACTTTGGTGGATTTGTGCAACTCCCCACCACAAATAAGTAAAGGCGTCCATCCAGCGAATCAATCCCTTGTCTCTCTTCTCTTCTTCATCAGACATTTTCGTTTTAATTTTCTTTTCTTCCCACCATTTTACTTTCTCTCTCTACAATCTTATTCTCTCTCTCTCTCTCTTCCTAGGGTTAGGGTTTCCCCCAAAATTATGCAACACGGCAACGTCATCAACTCTCTCTGCAAACTCTGCAGTTTTGCCCTAATTCAACTCTCTGGTTCCTCCATGGCTTAATTAGTTCTCGTTTCTTCCTTCTCAAGGTATACTTCTCTTCTTTTATATGCTATTCGTCTGTATACAGTGATTGTTTGGAATGATTTTGTTGATTTTAGTTGTTGATTATGTGTTTTTGTTTTAGTTTTGATATTCGCTAGGGTTTGGGGGTTCTGTTGTTGGTTATTATTAATATATTTGTGTTTATGTGGTGTTGTGAAAGTTATAATTGTGTTTTTGTTGATGAAATAGAGATTTAGGGCTTTTATTGTACCCTTGTTTGGTTGTTTTCTAATTTTGTTGTTTTTTGGTAGTTTTAGGACCAATAGTATGCGTAGTTTGAGTTATTTCACTTATTTGTGCATTGTAGACTTTGTATAATGATAATTAGTTTTTTTTTCTTTTTGACAGCATAAGTTTGAAGCTTTTAGGGCCTGTGTAATTAACAGACTGAGATGTTAATTTTATGTGATTATAAAGTTCTCTGGATGGTTTTAGCTTTCTATGATTTATGGTAAAAGGTTCATGTGTTTTTGGTTGTACTGCATATGCTTTTACAGCGGTTGCAGTCTTGGAATGGATGTGTATAATGTTCCTGAACATGGAAATCCAGATGCTTACCTGGTAATTTGATAGAGAATGCTAAAACATATATACAAATACAACATAGAAAGAAAATCAACGGTGAAGTTGAACGTAATATGTGTATGGTTATGATTTAGATATGATGCTAACCTTCTTTTTCCTTGCAGATTCAAGGCACTACTAACCCTAATTCACAGTTGACAATTCCTCTTATTGAACCACTTGAAGCCATGTATGACGAAGGTGCTCCAGAGTTTGTTGTTGATCAGGGCATGTACTATCCATCTGCTAGCAGTTACGGCTATATTTGTACAGGTAAATGTCAGATTGTTGATTGTTCGTGTCTTCCTGCACAAGTTGGTGCCTTGCAGGATCTTATTTTTTTTACGTTTTCAACAAACAGGATTGGAATCGCCTGGTGATTGGGATGACCAACATAGAGTTTTTGGTGTGGATGGTCAGAATGTCCAGTTCATAGTAAGCGTATGATCTTATATATTCATTTAATTTGGACACGTATTTGTACTCATGATATATATGTTTATTTTTCAGGCCGGGCAAACAGAAAGTTACCCTTATGTGTATTATACACCTAGCTATGGATATGCACAGTCTCCATATAACCCATACAATCCTTACATTCCGGGTGCTATAATAGGAGCTGATGGCTCTTTTGTGGCTGCACAACAATATTACGTTCCAACGTATGAAAACGGTTCTTCTTCCCCAGCTTATTTTCCCATGGTTGTCCAACCTGGCACAGAAACGTACACGACCGGCACTACAGATCAGTTCATGGATATGGCTGCATCTACTGCTAATAGGATTGATTCATCAGGCATCAACAGTAACTCATTATCAGCAAACGCAACATATACCATGAATCCAGGAAGAGGCTCTTCGAATCCCACAAACGCCCCTGGAAAAGTTTCAGAAAGTTTGAAAAGTAACGATGCACCGAATAAGATAACCGCAACCAGTGGTGGGCTTACTCCTATCACTGGTTCTGTTTCCGCTTCATCACAAGGGCCTCCAGGTATGACCACTTTGTTTCTCATTTGATTTTTTTTTCATTAGATTTTTTTCTGTTTTCTGATTTTTATCTTTGAACAGGGTCGAGGTGCACAAGCAATTGATAATCTTCCAAATGGGAAAATTGGTGCTAATAATAAACATCTTAAAAGTACTGTTTCTTCTGGTAATGGTTTATCTAACCTTGCTTCAAGTGATAACGGGCGGGTGACAGTGGATAAGGTTCGTTCGAGGGTACCTTTTGGGAAAACTACCAATGACATGAATGGAAATCCCAATAGTTTGGGTGAACAGAATCATGGTCCTAGAACATCAACATCAAGTACTCAGTTGACTGTTAAAGCCTACTCGACTAGGGCTGGAAATATTGACGCCCAAGGAAATATTACAATACACATAGACCAGTATAACATGGATGATTTCCCTGTTGAATATGCGAATGCAAAGTTCTTTGTTATAAAATCATATAGTGAAGATGACGTTCATAAAAGTATCAAGTATAATGTATGGTCATCTACGCCTAATGGAAACAAGAAGCTGAATAATGCCTATGAAGAAACCCAAAAGTTGGCAGCAGGGGACCCCAAAGGCTGTCCTATCTTTCTCTTTTTCTCTGTAAGTTGCAGTTATAGAATTATTTACTTAATTTAATCACTTGAACTGTTTACAATTCAGCTTTAAATCTCCTGTTATTAATAGGTTAATGCAAGCGGGCAGTTTTGTGGCGTTGCTGAAATGACTGGGCGTGTAGATTTTCATAAAGATATGGATTTTTGGCAGCAAGACAAATGGAGTGGAAGTTTCCCCGTGAAGTGGCATTTTGTAAAAGATGTACCGAATCCCCACTTCCGGCACATAATATTAGAGAACAACGAGCATAAACCAGTGACCAATAGTCGTGACACACAAGAGGTTAGTTCTTCCATAACTTATTCTTGTTGTGTTCTTTTTTTCATTTTGTATTTTTGCTCATATTAGTTGGTTATTTGCAGATTAAATATAAGAAAGGTATTGAAATGTTGAAAGTATTCAAGAACTATGCAAAGAAGACGTCTTTACTTGATGACTTCATGTATTATGAGAACCGACAAAAAATATTGCAAGAAGAAAAAGCCCGATTACTAGTTAAAAGCTTTGGTACACCAGTATTTGTGCCTGTTCTACACCCGCCCCGCAAGCTTACTAATTTCTACGGTTTTGCTTCAGATGAGAAATCTGGCAAGGAAAATGATATAAAAACTTCAGACAGTAATAGTGTTGCAAATAATGATAATAGACAATTGGTTGATGAAAAGTCGAATGACAATATATCACGCTTCAAGTCGCTTTCTATATCTTCAGAACAGGTAGAAACCAAGCCTGTAGAGAGTGGTGGTGGTGCTAGTGTTTCTGCAGTATCGACCGAACCTGTCAATGTTGTTACTATCGGGTCAATGCCGGTCAAAGTCAATGGGTTTGGTGAATCTTTTGGGTTTTTGACTGTGGGGACAATCCCACTTGATCCTAAAGCTCTCCAGGTAAAGGAAGGTGGCGTGCCTACAAAAATGGGGAGCAAGAAAGGGTAAAAAAGGTTGAATTGTGGCCATATAGTGGTTATACACGGGGTTGTGATTGATATTTTGCATCATTTTAAGGGGAATTCTACAATTTTCAGGTGAGGGTGGTTATGGTAGGTAATAGGGAAGCTGTTGATTTTATTTTGGGGTTAAATTGTGTTTTGGGGGTGATACTAATCTGAAAAATACGGCGTGTAAACCTTTTGCTCTTTTGTTTTCGCATTGTCATGGGATCGCGATATACCCTTTTGCTCTTTTGTTTTTGCATTGTGTCATGGGATCACGATATACCGATGTTTTTTCTTTCTTTCGTCTTTGTTTGGTTCTCTGACTCTGCGTGTGCAAAAATACGTTTAATTCAGTTAATATTTTGACTCATGATTTATGTATCTTCTGCTTGTCGCAATATCACACGTGGATATTCAACATTTGGACAATATATGCCAACTCTTTTACTATTACTGTTTCTTTTTTAATGTCTGTTTATGCTTATTGTTACTTAACATACAAGTCACTTGTGGTATATGTGATAATCAAGTGATTGTTTGTTCTGACTTATTATAGTATTACTAGGTTCCGGTTTGTTTTTAAGTTGAAGCGTGTGTCAAACCACTAGTTATGGTCTTTGATAATTGAGAACTGAAACCAAATTGGTGAAAACTAAAAACCGAACTGTTACTAATGGTTTACCTCTTGGTTTCACGACTTTTCTTTTTACTAAGGGGCTATTTGTTTAGCTCTTAATGGGACTCTTAATAATTCAGACTACTTACTGGTTTAACACTTAATAGTTTTGTTTCACGAGCAGATGTTTGAATGGTTCAGACATTTGTCTTTGAATGGTTAAGACCTGAAATCTAACTTGGTCAGACATTTGTCTCTGAATGGTTAAGTATTATACTGGCTTTTAATGGTCTAAACCCTTACTAGTTCAACATTTAATGATTCACTGGTTCATTACTTAACCATTAAAAAGTTACCAAACATCCCCTGACTCTAGATTAGTGGGTGTAAATTTATGAATACTTTTAATGCTTAGCTTCTGTTAAAAAAGGTATATTCACTTGCGTCAAATATTCACTCAAATTGATCATAGGACCCATGTTTAACCAAGAAAAGGCTTGTACTTTAATGTCTTCCACTGCACTTTCAATAGAGGTTCTTTTCTTAGGCTACCCGCTGCTACAGGTCCGGCTAGTTGGGCCTGGCGAGTAGGGGTTTGGGTTTGTATAACCTGAAGGGGGAGGTAAAAACTGACTGTTGGGAGATGAACTTTTTGGGATATTACGATTTCTTTTGGGGTTTTGAGGAAAATTTACAAGAAAATGATCTAAATTTGTGATATTATGCATCTTGTTGGGTTGGGTGATAAAGAAAGTTGGGTGATGAAACAGACGTGGTTAAGAAGAAAAGAAGAAGCAGAGGAGATTTTTTTTATTTTATTTTTCTGTTCTTATCGCTATTATGTTCTTTTTGTGGGATTTTATGTACTTTTTGAGGTAATAGTTAAATGCTTTTTTTAATTTAGTTAAATGTTTTTATATATTCTAAACTAATATGGTTAATTTATTATATATTATTATTTTAATAGGGTAGTTTAGGATAATGATGCCATCAAATTTGGGTAGTTTGGTGTAGTGAATGAAGTGAGTGACGTGATAGATAAGAATTGGTGAATGTTAGAGTAGTAGGACAAGTGATCATTCCCCTCAGGGTGAAAAGAGTGCCCCCCCTCATAGGATGAGGAAACTTCCCACCTACCCAGTCATATATTGTCATGTTATTTCCTATCTCTAGCTTACCTTTTATCAAAAAACACAAGGGGTGTACACCACCATGAGATTAGGTATTAATTTTTTTTTCCATTTTGTATAAACTATTAACTAATAAATAACACATAATTTTAACAAAATAAATGTACATTAAATTAAAAACTAACTAAAATTACTTAAAAAACATTACACTAAATAAAACTAACTAAAATTACATAACTAAAAAAAACATCACATAAAATTATACCTACTAAAATAAAAACATAAAATATTTAGATAGTACATGGCCAATTAAATTTTTTGGCGATCTCCCGTTTTCGTGCTAGTGTGATTTTCAACATCTCCGGTGGAACATTGTCGTGCGGCCTATTAAACGTCTCCATATTCTTATCAAACCTAATCGATCCCAAAGTCTCTCGATGTTCATCCGCCAACTCCATAAATTTTTCCTCTCGTTTCTTTTTAATGTCCACAAATTCTTGTTTCATAAATTTGTATTCTTGGAGCTTGTCGGACATACCAATTTTCGCTCGACGTTCGGGTCGTTATCTTTTTACTCTTTCTTTTTTGCCTTCTTGGAGAGGGGTCTACATTTATGTCGGGTATATCACTAGTAAATTTGGTACACGGTGTATCCGCTTGGTAGTTACCCGAATTCGATAACTTTCTTTTTTGCCTCGAACTACCACTCTTCTCACCCAACAACGGAACCGGGGATCATTTCTCATGCTCTCTAACTACCCCCCATGCCTCAATATAAGTAAAGCCACCTGAATGTTTTTTTTGGTAGTCTTGTAGCGCTTGTTTCATAACATGAACATTGTCGCTCCCGCTAGGACGTAAAAGATCCTTTAATAAAAATAAAAATTATATTAAGGTAAAAAATAACAATATATAAAGGTAAAAAAAAAATTGTACCGCTTGATGCTTTCAACTTCCCTTGCATAACTTTCCATTTTGGACGGACTTGATGGACAGTCCGTGAACTTCACATTTTGGACGGCTGGAAACATGCTCCAAGAAGGATAGAAAGAAGAACTTCACACTTTGCTTTGAAATGTTTTGAAGTGGTGTGAAAAAAATGGATGAATCAAAGGGTATTTATAGTGTTTTAGGATCAAGGAGGTGATGACAAGTGTTACCAAGTGTGAATTAGTGTCCCAACATGTGTTAACACCAAATTAAGTGTAGCAAAATGAGTGTAAGGTGTCAAAATTGGAGATATGTGACAAACTTAGTGATGAAGCAAACTTTTTTTTGACAATTTTGGCCCCTAGACTTATATTGCGTTTTGTCATTTTTAACCCCCTTTAACCTAATATTTAGGTTATATAAAGGCATTAAGGCATGTGTAACTTGGATTTTGTCCGAAAATGTCGTGGATGTCGGTTCGTTCGATTGTACGGTTACACGTTTCGTAAATAAAGTATAAAACTTTATCGAACACGAAAATGACCGAATTCGTGCAATGATTGACATTTTTGCATTCTTACCAATAAAATGCAAGATTTTATTGAATAAAAGGGATTGTATAATGATTGATAATTATACATTCTCGCGAATAAAACACAAGATTTTACTAAATACGGAAATTTTCGGAAATTGTTCAATGACTAAAAATGTACAAATGTCACAGTCTCCCTTATTTTAGGAAATTTCGTCCTGAAATTTAATTAGAGGAAACTTGTGAGAAAAAATGTGGGCATTTCGATTTCATTCGATCATCTCGTTCCCATGTAAACTCCGGGCCACATTTAGACTCCCAGCGAACTTTAACATTCGGTATGCATTTGTGTTTGAGTTTCTTGACTTCACGGTCCAATATTTCCATAGGTTTCTCGACAAAGTGCATTGTATTATCAATGCGAATTTCATCAAGAGGGATGTGGAGGTTTTCATCAGCCAAACACTTTTTCAAATTGGACACGTGGAAAGTTGGATGAACATTCCCAAGCTCAGGAGGTAGCTCAAGTTTGTAGGCCACCTTTCCGATCCTCTCAACGATCTTAATGGTCCTACACATCGAGGTGCAAGTTTTTCCTTTCTTTCCAAATCTAATCACACCTTTCCAAGGAAATACCTTGAGAAGGACGTGATCACCAACTTGGAATTCCAAGGGCTTGCGTTGCTGATCCGCATAACTCTTTTGCGGCTTCTAGCTGTCAAAAGGTTATCGCGTATTTTCTTGACTTTGTCTGTAGTCTCTAGAATAGTTCTGGTCCAATGAGCTAAACTTTACCAATCTCATTCCAGCAGACAAGTAAACGACATTTTCGACTGTATAGAGCTTCCAAAGGAGCCATGGTAATGATGGAGTGATAACTATTATTGTAGGAGAATTCGATCAAAGATAGATGCGAATCCTAACTACCACCAAAGTCGATCACAACAGCTCTAAGCATATTTTCCGATGTTTAGACCGTCCTTTGGATTGTCCATCCGTCTGAGGATGATAAGCGGTGCTCAAGTTAAGTTTGTTCCCATGGCATATTGCATGGTCTTCTAAAAGTGAGATGAGAATCGAGAATCCCGGTCCGATATGATTTTCAAAGGAACACCATGTCGAGATACTGTCTCAGCAACGTAGATCTTCGCAAGTTTGTCAGCAGATAGATCCTCACGAATTGGCAAAAAGTGTGCTGACTTTGTTAAACGATCAATGACTACCCAAATGACATCATGGCCTCTAGAAGTAGTGGTAGTTTGGTGATGAGATCCATAGCAATAGTTTTCCCATTCCCAAACCAAAATTTCTAGTTGCTCAGGCAAACCAGATGGATGTTGATGTTCTGCCTTAACTTTAAGAAAAGTGAGGCATTTGGATACATTTAAGGCAATATCCTTCTTCATACCCTTCCACCAATATTGGGTACGAAGATCCTTATACATTTTGTTTGCATCAGGATGAATTGAATAACAAGATTTGTGAGCCTCGTTCATCAATAGGGTGCGAAGATTGTCTTGGCTTGGAACCCATAAATGGTTCATGTAGTAGAGTAACCCATTATCTTTTGTTTCAAGCTGAAGCTCGAGATGATGGGGTAGTTCGTTTTTCAACAAACCTTGGGTTACAAAGTGCGTTGGGCTTCAAAAATACGTGTTTGGATATTAGATCGAACTTGAACCCAATGTAGCTTGACACGTTCTTTACGACTAAGAGCATCAGCTATGACATTCGCCTTACCAGGATGGTTGCGAATCTCGCAGTCATAGTCGTTTAGAAGTTCAACCCAACGTCGTTGTCTCATGTTCAGTTCTTTCTGATTAAGAATGTTTTGGAGACTTTTGTGGTCAGTGAAAACCACACATTTTGTACCATAGAGGTAATGTCTCCAAATTTTGAGAGCGAAAACAACGACACCTAACTCAAGATCATGAGTTGTGTAGTTCTTTTCGTGGATTTTCAATTGTCTTGATGCATAGACTATGACTTTGTCTCTTTGCATGAGAACTACAACCAAGACCTAGATTCGATGCATCACAATATACGACAAAGTCGTCGTTGCCATTAGGTAAGGATAAAACAGGAGCATCATAAAGCTTTTGTTTCAAGGTCTGAAAAGCTTCTTCTTGTTTGGGTCCCCACTCAAAAGGTTTATTCTTTTGAGTCAAAGCAGTAAGGGGAACCGCAATCTTGGAGAAGTTTGCGATGAAGCAGCGTAATAGCCAGCTAGACCGAGAAATGAACGAACTTCGGTAGGAGTAGTAGGTGTACTCCAATCCCTAATCGCACTGATTTTGGCGGGATCTACATGTATACCTTGTTCGTTGACAATGTGTCCCAAAAATTGAACTTTCTTTAGCCAAATTCACACTTGGAGAATTTGGCAGTTGTTCTTTCTTTAGGAGTTCCATCGTTAGACGAAGATGACGTTTGTGATCGGCTCGGGATTTCAAATAAAAATCAAAATGTTATCGATGAAAACAATGATGAACTTGTGTAAATAAGGTTTACAAACCCTATTCATTAAGTCCATGAAGACGGCATGAGCATTTGTCAAACCAAAGGGCATGACATTGAACTCGTAATGGCCGTATCGAGTGCGAAAAGTAGATTTGGGAATATCTTCATCGAGTACACGAAGCGGATGATACCCAGAATGCAGATCAACCTTGGAGAAACATGTAGCACCTTGTAGTTTATTAAAAAGATCATCAATACAAGGTAGGGGATATCGATTTTTAATCGTGAGTTTGTTATGCTCACGATACGATGCACATGCGAAAGAATCCATCCTTCTTTTCACGAATAGGACAGGAGCGCCCCAAGGTGAAAAGCTTGGACGAATAAATCCATTGTCTGAAAGTTCTTGGAGTTGTTTTGACAACTCTTGCATTCAGACGGTGCAAGACTGTAAGGGGATTTGGCATTTGGGTTGGTACCAGGTACAAGGTTATACAAAACTTGACTTGACGTGCTGGTGGTAAACCAGGTAGTTCTTCAGGAAACACCTCAGGAAAATCTCGAATAAACGAGGATGTCTTGAATACTTTTACCTTTGCTTTTCTCCTCTATGATATGTGCCAAAAGGCTACATAATTATTTCGTAGGTATTTTTGTGCGTGGATACATGTCATGAGTTTAAGGCTATGAGAGGGTTTCTCTCCACGAACTTCTAGGATTTCACCAGACAAAAGAGGGATGCGAACAATCTTATCAAAACAGATCACTTCACATGGTGTTTGGTTAACCAGTCCATGCCTACTATGACGTCAAAACTCCCAAGTTGCATTAGCGTGAGGTCAATGGAAAAACATGGTTATGTCAAGGATACAAAACTCGTACCGGCACCCGAATCAATAAGAATAGAAGCAAGCTAATTATTGACAAGGAACGTACCATTAACCACGTCATTGTCAGCACGAGCCTCATTTGCATTTATGTTAAATGCTCGTCCCCGGTCTGGATTTGCATTAACTAGCTTCGAGCAGTTGTTTTGGTAGCGAGTAAGATCACCACAACTGTAGCAGGATCCAGGTGGGTAGTGGGGTTGTGCAGGATTGGCTTATGGTTGAACAGGATTTCAAACCACTTGATTCGGGGCAGGAGCAAAACAACAGGTGTTGGCCAGATGGCTAGATCGTCCACAATTGGTAAAATGATGACACGGTAGATGGGTTGGTGATGACTATCACACTTGTTGCACAGAGGTGCAGTACCGGCATATTGTCTCTTGGTGGGAGGCTGTGTTGGTTGATTGGGAGCAGCTTGATTGGGTTGTGTAACAACAGTGAAATTTTTTGACGGTTTTCGGCCTTGTTTCCCTTTTGTTTCCCTTATGTAGTCTTGGTAGATTGCTTCTTATCGCCTTTGCGAAAAAGTTTACCCTTCTTGACTTGCGAGCCAGTCAGGTTTGTAGCAACTCGATAGCCTGTCTGACTGTAGCAGGGTTGCTACCAGTGACTATGTCCTGAACTGGGCCAGGAAGGCCATCAATGTACTTTTCAATAGCCTTATCCAAAGGCGTGACCATAGGAGGACATAACAAACTTAGCTCCTCATAACGGTCAGTGTAGGCACGATGTTCTCCACTATCCTGTTTTAGGTTGTGGAATTCATTCTCAAGTGCTCTTTGCTCGTGGCATGGACAGAAATTCTTCATCATAAGAGCTCGAAGCTCTTACCATGTCTGAGCCATTGCAACATCAGCACCCCTATCTCTCACCACTCTGCTCCACCACGTGAGCGCCCACTTTTGGAATACACTCGAAGCAAATTCTACTTTGCGCTCATTCAGACATTGAACATGACGGAATGTGCTCTAAAGACTCTCAAACCACTGTAGGAGCCCAACAGCTCCCCAGAACCACCAAACTTAGCGGTTTAGTTGAATTGAATTGTTTAAAATTGCACGAAACGGGTGCAGTTGTTGTTATTGTTGGCTTGTTTAAAGAGTCACAAGATTTGGTAGCACAACAGCTATCTGCTGAGCTATCATTGCCGTCATGTCGGCGTCCTGAGCAGCATTTCGACGAGGAGGCATTCTAAAAGAGAAGGAAATATGAGAGAAAACGTGTGAGATTGATATTGGATAGTCAAAAGAAAACGTTAAAAATATCGACGAAACATAAGGATTTTGATCATCTGTTCGTTACCCAAAACAAACAAACGACACATAGTGACCAATCAAAGTAAATGGGTCTTTATAATGTATCGCGAAGACGTGCTTTAGCCAATAAGTGGATACTTATCCCAAGAGTTCCCAGGTAAGAGTGACTGGTTCGATAATGCGGATTTGTACAAACACTCTAGCCCTAGACAGAAAACTCATGGTACAGGCATCCACCCTTCCAGATTGCACGTGTTCAAATTTTTAAAACCCAAAATTTGACGAGATTTTGAAAACTTTGAAGGCATGAAGCCTAAAAACAAATCATCTAAGGATAGATGATTGATTTTCAAAAAGAATTTGTAACTTGTGAATTTGTTTTCGTAATCACCTAAGGATAGGTGATGGTATTGTTTTAAGATCTAAACACAAGATAACTTGTGTTAGGGACCTAGGAAGGTTATAGTATAGGTCAAAGTATTACAAATAACCTAATTCCCTATAACCATGAGCTCTGATACTAATCTTTCTGTAACACCCCGACCGCGTAAAACAACAAACTGCGACGGAAACGTCGGGGAGTCATGTCACAGAACTATTGTTTCACAACACATGGTACATAAAGTTTTGCATTATTGAATTTAATTGTTCACATTGTCTTGGGAGAATGAAATAAAAAAACGTAACAATTGTCTTTCAAATTTTAAAGTCACTAAGGCCCAAGTCCGCGCTATGTGAAGCATGCACAAAGTCAAATATTAGCTCCTGAAACATATGTGAAAATAAGACGTCAACATAAAATGCCTGTGAGTAACATAGGTTTTGTGATGAAGATTCATGGCTCTGAAAGTTAAAAGAAATGTTTAACTATTACAAAAGTAGCCATGATCCTTTACAAAAATGTTTCTTTTATGAAATCATATGAAAATTAAATGATTTAAAAGAACTGATGCATGGTTAACTTAATAACCAAAATAACTTGTGCCTTGCATAAAATATGTCATGTCATGTATTTTGTTTGAAGTGGTTTAGATAACGCTAAGTTATATAATATAATGAAAGCACTTATATATAGGAAGTACTATCGGCATATCCACCATGCTTTTATCATATTACACACATCTCGTCGTTTAAATCACTTACCATGAGCCAACAATTGAGATGTCTTGTTTAAACCGATGTCAAGTATAAACCAATGCCATGTATACACCAAATGTCTTTTATAAACAAATGTCTATGTATAAACCAATATCTTTTATAAACCAAATGTTATATATAAACAAATGTCTATGTATAAACCAATGTCTTGTATAGCAAACAAAAGTTTTGTTTAAACCATGAAATAAATGTTTTGTATAAAATAACCAAAATGTCTTGTCTTGTCAAAATGTCTTGTATAAAACAAGTGTATTGAATAAACAAAGGTCTTGTTTAAACAAAAACTCTTGTCTAAACATTTAGCATATATATTGATTGTTGGCGAATACATTCAAGCCTTGTTGACTGTCGGATAAACCCTTATAAAGACAAAGGTTTATCAAATGTTCATCGGATTCTGTCATTCCCTAAAGTCACTTCCAAACAAACCTAGGAAGCGAGAACGGGATTGTCAATCCTATGGTACCATTACATACTACCGGTCGGCGTGATCAATGTTGACGAATGTATCATTGTATATTCCACGCACCAATATGTCTTGAACAATGTAAGCAAGTCATGAAAATGTGTTGAAATCATGTACTTGGCATACTAAGTCAATATACCAAGCAAAAATGTCTTTGAAATCATGTACTAGGTATGCTAAGTCAACATACGAAGTAAAAATGTCTTTGAAATCGTGTACTAGGTATGCTAAGTCAACATACGAAGCAAAATGTCTTTGAAATCATGTACAAGGCATGCTAAGTCAACATACGAAGCAAAAAATTCTTTGAAATCATGTACTAAGTACGCTAAGTCAAATACCGAAGCAAAAATGTCTTTGAAATCATGTACTAGGTATGCTAAGTCTACATACAAAGCAAAAATGTCTTTGAAATCATGTACTAGGTATGCTAAGTCAACATATGAAGCAAAATGTCTTTGAAATCATGTACTATATGTATTAGATAAGCAAAACATGTATAATGTCATGAAAAAAGAAAATAGTAATAGGCACATATGAATCACCCGAAAACATTTGAAACGTAAAAGAGGGGGCTATGTACTCACTTGGGATTGCGTAAATGTCTTGTTCAAATGATCAAACAAAGCTCAAGTATGAAGAGTTCAAGTGTGTCATAATGTATCAGAATACTATGTTAGTGTGTCGAGACTTTAATCGGAGGATTGGATAGAATGAGGTCTTATAAACCAAACGAGTGTTGGGACTCGTATAATATGCTTTATAATACCTTACATTCTGATTTGGAAGGGTTTCTAAGTGCTTTGACCCGTTACGACTTGTTAAAATGGTTTTCGCCACTTTAACGGGTCGCAAGCGTAACTATGGGCTTGGATGGTTAAATAAGTCCTATATGAGTCTTATATGTCAAAACAAGTTTGATTATGTTATAGTATCAGTTTAGATGTCAAAACTATGGTCTTACATGTTTAAAACCATTTTATGCGCCAAAAAGGGTGTTTTCGGCATTTTAGAAGTACATAAAATCGACTCATCATATAACTAACAAAACTATATGACTATAAGGTATAACCTTGGAGGGTTATTCCCTAAATTACTATGGTCATAAAATGCATTTGGTCGAATCCTAAGTTTGACCAAACAGGTCAGATTCAAAAGTCAAAGCGGTAGTAAAACCGCTCGACTTACGACTAAGAAATAAGCACAAACTCGAAATGACAAGTTAGACATATTTGAACATGTCTAATAATGTTATAAAACTGATTTGGTGTCAAAACCTTAAGTTTTAATACCCAAAAACGTTTTCGTCGTAAAATGCATTTTTATACATTTTTTACTTTTAACTCATAAAACTGACTCGTCATCTCACCTACTAAATGTGGTAATCATAAGGTGCAATCACAAGGATTAATACCTTCGTGATTACGATCACGTTGCAAAGTTCAATTTGAACTTTGACTTCACCAAAATGGTCTATAATCGAAAGTTAAACAGGAAGCCTTTCCTGTTTGACTTTTAGCTCAAAATAGCTAAAATAATGAAAGAACTAGGAAGGTACTTACTTGTGTTGAAGAACACTTTCAGAACTCAAGATAGGAAGCTTCCAAAGGCTGGAAACAAGCTCCAAGAAGGATAGAAAGAAGACCTTCACACTTTGGTTTGAAATGTTTTGAACTGGTGTGAAAAAATGGATGAATCAAAGGATATTTGAGTGTTTTAGGATCAAGGAGGTGATGATAAGTGTTACCAAGTGTGGATTAGTGTCCTAACATGTGTTAACACCAAATTAAGTGTTCAAAAGGAGTGCAAGGTGTCAAAAATTGGAGATAGGTGGCAAATTTGGTGATGAAGCAAACTTTTTTTGACAATTTTGGCCCCTGGACTTGTATTGTCTTGTTTTGTCATTCTTAACCCCTCTTAACCTAATATTTAGGTTATATAAAGGTGTTAAGGCATGTGTAACCTTGGATTTTGTCAGGAAATTTTGTGGATACGGTTCATTCGATTGTACGGTTACACGTTTTGTAAATAAAGTATAAAACTTTATCGAACATGAAAATGACCGAATTTGTGCAATGATTGATATTTTTGCATTCTTACCAATAAAATGCAAGATTTTATTGAATAAAAATGTCTAGGATTGTTAATGATTGATAAATATACATTCTCGCAAATAAAACACAAGATTTTATTAAATACGAAAAATGTTCCTTAAATTGTTCAATGACTAAAAATGTACAAATGTCACATATGTGTACCATAATCTTGACACAATTGTATTAAGACCGCCTTAAAACAATAAATCAACAAGATGGATTTAAAATAATTAAATAAATTAATCCGTACATGAGGTGTGCAAACGAGATTAGCCCAAGCTTCAAATAAGTGAAAATGCCACCACAAGGTGGTCGTAACCAAAGAAGCGATTCAACGAAGGTGTAGACCAAACAAGTATACTATGGTTCGAAACAGATGAAGTGCTTGTTGACATTACTTTGAATATAATGACCTCAATACATCATATGAAGCCTTGAATTGAATACACATACATAACATACATAATACATACATGTATCGACAAGGAAAAATTGAACTTGGTTTAGGCACAATCCAACAATGAAAAATGTATCGACAAGGAAATTTTGACATGGTTACAATGAAAAACCATGTATGTAACTTGATAAGAAAAGTAGTTTTCAAGAATTCGTTGACCCGATATCAAGGAGTCAATACTTACAATAATGCAGGCCATCTAGATCACAAAGCAATAATTGAATATAGCGAAATAATATTTAACTATTGATGAAACTACCATTCGAAGTGAAGTCCCTGATGGTCTTCACGAATCAACTAACCAAATGCGTAACAAACAGTGCATGCATATCATATGAATCTGTTATGAAAGGATGCAAATAGGTGTTATTCCCGTGATACGATGACCATTAGGAGGAGTAGAGGTGTGAAAATCTACTCATTATATGCAAAATTTAGAAATTCCAATAAAAAAATTTGAGGACTTTACTTGGAATTTCCCGTGATGACTATTTGTTAGATGACATTACCATGGAATGTCGAAAATGGCATAATCGCCATTAATGAAGTAGGGAGATGCGGAGACATGTGTCTTTTTTTGCGATGTCAATAGTTGTGATTATCATTAGATTAAGTATCGAGGGTTGTGAAATCTTGTTTGAACGTACCTCAGCATGATTCGTGTTGCTTAAAGGACCACGTGACAAATTTTCCGCATTCTAGTCGGTAGTTCTCCCGCTGACGAGATTAGCATCGATGTCGTAATGTTGTGCATTCTCAAGGTCGTGCCTCAAAAGTTGTATGTGATGTACTTAGACATTCGTTGGGGTATAGGTTGAGTTTCATGTATGTTTGCGTACCCGTATTTCGTTTTGCATATGTTACCTGCTTGTATGAACAAAAATAGTATAGACAATATAGATAATGGTGTTTGCCCGAGTTATTAGCTGCAGCTCCTACGCAATGACCTTTAATGAATTTTGACAAAAGTTTTCCAAAGATCTTATGTGTGTGTTACCAAAACTCTCAAAGTTTTGCTTCCTATATTTAATTGTTTCATGTACCATGTAGAAAACACAACACTAGCGTATATTTAAAATCAAAGTATTGACCCATTGTTTCGGGAACAGTTGGAACCCATATTCGAGTCCTAGGCGTTCTGTATGTATTCAAAGTCTTAATGTTCTAATGTCCCCAAAGTAAAGTGAGGTTAAAGCCTAGGATCTCCACAGAAATCTAATTCGCTAAAACCTATAGCTTTCATACCAATCTGTCACACCCGCTAAAATCAGAGTTAGGCGTGATCTGACTGGTATCTTCATTGCACACGGAAGTGTAAAATTCTAAGACTTCTAGAAAGTGAATGTCCGCTAAGTACTCGAATCCCCATGGGTTCCCATGTTCCAACCGTGCCATAATTTGAAAATAAAACCTGAGAAAGAAACAATCGAAAAATCAACATAATGTTGGCGAGTTCATAGTTTGTTCGAAAAAAGGTTTATAATAAGTCTTTTTGATAACCGGCTTAAACATGTTTGAGAAAACGTAATAAAACCATTTTTTCCTCAGCATGTCAATTGAAAACCTTATTTTTGTAATACTTGAATAACCGTCAATGTCCGCGTACGACAAAGACAACATGCCCGCATGAGCCTATAACCCACCCCAAGCTAGTAAGTGCCTCGCCAAACCGTTTACTTAAGACGGTAGACTAGCAGGAAGTTATAGTTCCGATATATAGCGAGGACTTCACTGTACAGTTTTAAGCGACCCTAAGGCCCTTATATGGTTGAGTTGAGGACAATCTTGTCCTTGTGTTTATAAGCAGGACCAACCAGTCCCCTTATTTGTCCGTAGGACAAACCATCCTTACGTCTGTAAGCAGGACCAACCAGTCCCCTTATTCATATGTAGGACAAACCAGTCCTTATGTCTGTAAGCAGGACCAATCAGTCCCCTTACATGTATGCAGGACAAACCAGTCCCGTTATAACTAGGACATTCCCGTCACTAGTCATGAAAATCATGCGGTTTTGAAAATACGCATGTGTTTTGTAAAACCGTTATGTTGAGTATAAACCTTTCGTAACCATTTGAGTTTATTGAAATCCATTCACAACATGGTTTAGAAATATGAATTTTCGTTCATCGAAATATTGTGTACTTTTCCAAAACTTGCATGTCTTTCCACCCCTGAAAACATTTATAAAAATGTAAAGATCGTAAAAAGTGAGGGTTATGAACTGACCTCGATATCTTTGTGCAAAGCTAGCTTAAGGTGATTCCATAATGTCGTTTCCACAATGTGACTTGCTAGCATGCAATCTAAGACATTCCTAAAATGGAATAACTTATAAGTTTCTAACTATAGCGTAGCTAAACTGCGTGTCACCGAGCTCTACCGAATCGTTAACCATACGATTCTATGAAAGTGTCGATAGCTTGGTTCAAATTAACCAATATATGGTTGTTTGATTCCATTTAATTGAGATAAACACTAAGAAAGTGGAAACAACTAGTTTCCGAGTGATTTAGAATATATATTTATATGTAATTATAAATATATTCACGAAGTCATGTTAGTTGTCGTGAATAGAAGACGTATACGTAACGAGTATTTATATGAAAACAATGGAATGGGACAGTCATTCGAAATGAGAAAAGAAAAGAAGGGTATCAAGACATCTATATGACCAAGATGGCCATCTCACGAATTGGATTCGAACCAATATCATGCTACTTTCCTTTAGTAGATCTGCATCCCCCTCATTATAGTCCTCTTAGAATCAATAGCATTTCATCGGAATACATCCTGTCTTTTCACCTTAGTAGTCCTATGCATAGTCAGTACTATAGCCCCAATCATGGCTACTAATAAAATCAAACTAGGAACCAAAAACCAGATGGAATAGTAGGTATAAAGTAAATTGCCCAATGTTTCCAAATTAGTCCAACTTCGTACCTTTCCGGCATAAACCATATATCTCAGAGGCAAAGCTTGATAACCATTTTCTCATGACGGCACGTTGGATCATTTTAACAATTTTGAGGAGATCTCGCATCAGCTCTGAAATATTCCTTAACCCATTTTCCGCTCCAAGAAAAGAAAGAGGCAGAATTCGTTATCGGAGTATCCTCCGCCAACTAACCTCAGCGTGCTCTCTAACATCAATACGAGACTCTTTGTCTGGCTTTTATAACTCCTTAAGGAAGTTCTCTTCTGAATATTTTCTCACTTGCTTTCCTAAGCTAAGTCGACATTCAAATCAAGGAAAGCGAATGAGAAACCTTCTTGGAATCAGTTTGTTTGGGAGGGTGTGTAGTGCCAGTATGAGATGTGGTACTGGTTCTCATTTCCTGGTTTGGATTTCAGTGAAAAAGCTTTGAAGTCCGGCTTCCCCACTTCCGCATCTAGGGAGAGCTTGCTTTGTGGTGGAGCATTTAGCAATGCCTGGTGAGGGCAGGCTGTCTGGGGACATTTTAAGGGCTGGGCTTGCTTCTCATGAGATTGGGTAAGGGAATTGGAAATGGGCTCATAAACCGGGCTTTTGGGCACACGGAAAAGGGGAAGTGATGGAGGGTGCTTCTCAGCTAGAGTTGGGGGTGGGGTTGCTATAATGGCTAGGGTGAGTCTTCCTACACGGTTGGACACCCGACTCTAGACGAAGCTGAGGGGGTTACCACCACATCCTCTCCCGATAGACTTGAAGCTCTTCATAGTCAGGCGTGGTATCCTAATCTTACTATTACAATTATAGGATTAGCTCTTATTTGCAATCTTCCTTAAAGAAAGTCTAAGGTAGTTGCAGGTCCATTTTCCTTTTTTTATAATGTGCGGCATTCCTACTCCGGTATAAAAGTTATATCAAGGTCAATAATTTATTTCTGGTCCACCAAGAAAATATTTTTTTAACTAAGGTTTACGTTGTAAACTCGTATAATGGATTTACGCGTTTTTCAGAATAGTCGTCGTATACGTTGATGGATAACAATACGACTCGTCATAGTGTTTCGTAAGATGTGGGCATATATATATATACATATATATATATACATATATATATATACATATATATATACACACACACATATATATATATATATATGTAAACGTAAGTGTATATGTAAAGGTAGTTACATATATGTATGTATATGTAAACGTTGTGTAGCCGAATACAATCCCGCATCATATCTCGCTTAGACGTTTAAAATAAATATAAATAGTTATATTTTTTTTATAAACTTTTCAAGTTGTGGATGTTTGAAATAAATATATATGATTATATTTGATTTATATAATCGTCAATTTTCAAACGTCTGAAATAAATATACATAACTTTATTTATTTATACAAATCTCCTAGTGTTAGTTGTTTGAAAAAAATATAGATAGCATTTATTAAATAAAAGTTTTCGAGTTCTAAGCGTTTTGAAATAAATATAAATAATTATATTATTATATATAAGTTCTTGGGTTTCGGTAACTAGTAACTCATGTTTGTCGAAGTGTTATAAATTCGTTTTTGTAAGTTATATAGTATCGCCAAAATAAATATATGTTTATATTTATTTATGAAAATACTTGAGCCCCGAAAGGTGTCTCTTTTTTCTAGTATAAATACGTTTCGCATTTCAGATTTTTACGAAAAACGGGCAGAGCTTCCTCTGTTTTTGGACGATCCCGACAATGCAATTTTGTCGATAAACTTTTCAAAACACAACAATCAATTCCACAATGTATACTTTTTTCGTCATATATTCAAAACGTGTATTTCGTTTAACATAAGCCTATTTCGTGCGTCGGTTCGGTTTGAGCTTGGTTTCGTATTAAATTAACACAAAATAAACAATATAACGTAAGTTTGTGCCTTTAAACTTTTTACCAAGTCCCGCGTCGACTGTAGCTAACCACGTTGACCGGGTTTGAACTGAGTTGCACTGAGCTGAACCGAGTTGCACCGAGTTGAAATGAATCCACATGAATCTGACCTGGAATCTAGAACGTGAGCTGAAATATGACCTAAACCAAGATAGAAGAGGAATCTAAGCACCACAAAGTCGCCGTCAACTCCAACCTCCATACCCACCACCCTTGTCGTTGTCGGCCGGCCTAGCGCCGCCGGATACGGCTGTTTCTGTACCTACCACTATCATGACTTCCATCATCATCACCTTCACCTGAAACAACCAACATTGGCCGAAGAAAACTCGGATCTATAAGGATCTTGAAGAAAGAGAGAGAGTTGAAAGGTTACCAGCAAAACCAAGGCTTCCGGCTCTAAAAACGTTACTTCAGTTGCTCTTAACGAAAAATAGAGGTCGGAAATGGACTCGAGAGGTCCGATTCAGGGGGTGTACCTCAGGTCCACCGTGAAATTTTGCCGCTAAAGCCAACGGCGCTAGAAATCTTCGCCGGCTGCCGCCTTGTCTGGCCGGAATCTCGTGGGTCATGTGTCTGCGTAGGGATAGGGAAGGAGATAGAGACAGGGGGTGTGTGTGTGAGTTTGTAGTGTGAATGAGGTAAGGATAAGGGTTGTTCCTTATATACTAAGGGTTTCCAAGTGGGTTTGGGCCCAAGGCCCACAAGCCCACTTTTTGCGTTTTCAGCGGCCCAAATGCACCTACGAGCCCGTTTTCAAACCTGAACTCCATGGAACATCATAAAACTATATTTTGGGTCAAATGTATGTAAAATAGTGTCGGTAGTCTCTGTTTGTCGAGTTCGTTCGTCTGTTGCGTTGAAATCGCGTACAATGCCTCGTTTGTCGCTTTTAATCCGTTTTTCGGTCCGGTTTCGACTGCGAGTAGTAAAATTCGATTATGATGCTAAATATATCATAATGTTTCAGTTTTAATGGTAATACACGTGTATGATGCTTACGTTTCGTTGTCAGTGCGTTCCTAAAGTCGCGTTTTTCGTTCACATATGCGTTTTGTGACATTTCTAAAGTAGGATAACTTAGCATAACCAATTCATGTGTATAAAATATAGGTATAAAGCTCTTATTTTTCAGCATTGTCAGTATCTTGTTTAGTGTCAGTTCGTTACGTTTAAATGCGCGTAAAATTCCCGATATCACCAATCGCGTAGCGTACAATACAACTAGACGTTCCTAGGCATTCCATAGGCCTAATTAAGTTGATTTGTGTCTTAAAACACTATTTTGTTTGTCTTAGCATTTGCTATTCATGTAATTAAACCCATAAATTGTCGGTTGTCACATATCTAAAGCATGAAAAAATAGGAATTAGGATGGGTACCTTTGTGTTGCTAAATTTCTCCCCGATTGAGAATCCGCCACAGGTTAGGGTGTGATAGCTATGACATCATCGAAAACACTCAGTGATTGTAAAACAATGATATCATTGTTTGCACCGGCCATACCAAAAGTGTGCATGCCAAATCCATAGATCTTGAGATACGACTACTTGTAGTATTAGGGTTGGACCATCGTGATCACCTTGAGTGTGTTGGCATTTCCAAGCAGTTGGACATACCGCCCAACTCCAATGCGTGCAATCAAGGCTACCTAATATCCTGGGAAAACTGTGTACTCCTTGATGGGTCTCGTATAAAAGCGGGATGTCATTGGATGTCGGACTCCTCAAATATCGCCTTCAATATAGATCAAGTTTACGCCTTGCAACTTTTCTTTTTTTGAAAATATATATATATATATATATATATATATATATATATATATATAGCACGTTCTAAATCGCCAATAATTCGAAAAAAAGACGAAGGCTCATACGGAAGCAACATTGAAATTGCTCATCATCATACAACGGATTGTCAAAAAAAAATAATCATTCACCAAACGCGCATGAGCACCCAGCTTATCACGTTCAAGATGTGGTTGTCTAGTTAGTGGTTGTGAGGATTTGACTTCGTCTTTTATAAATTGAATTGTCGCCTGACATTTTCTTAAAAAATATCGGAATTTTGGAGAGTATTTGATGACTGAGAGTGTGGTATGGAAGGAATGAAATATGTGTGTATGTATAAGACTTTCAAAAAAGTTTTTTTTTCTCTTAAAAAAAAGTGAATGTTGTTAAATGGTCAAACCTAGGGGGCCATAAAATGAAGTCGTTGATCATTCTTATTGTGCTTGTGAAACAAATATAACGCCCCCTAATGTTCTTCGGAAACGGGAGGGTGCGGGGTGGCCATTCATCACTACTTGGCTGAAGTGAAGGTGGTGTCATTCACCGCAAGGGTGTTCAAAATTCGATTCGGATTCGAAATTGACTTAATTCGATTCAATTCAAGAATTTGTTTCGATTATCGGAAATTCGCTTTAATTCAAGTCAAGTAAATAGAATATGAATTTATAATTTTATATTCGATTCGAAATTCAAATTATACATATTTATTTATTATATTTATATATATAAGAAACGCATATAACTTTAATGGGGAAGGTTCATTTGAGAATAAAATTTTATCGAGAAGAAAAAGGACAAATGGTGCAATTGTAAAATATAAAGTAGCTTTTCTTTTCTCTCATTTATTACTATCTTTAACTAATTAATTAGTCATAAAGACTATTATTCTCTACACTATTTTTTTTCTTACACACATAAAAGTTACACTACACATTTTGAAATACACAACTCATATTATCATACACACCTAGTAATTTGTCCTACACTTTTTTTTTTAAAATTTTTCTGGAAAAAAGTACATTTTGAAAATAAGTTACAAATTTAACACAGTTAGCAATTAAAGAGGAAAGACTAGAAATTAATGATCTATGTAACTTACAAATACACCCCTACCTTAGAATTAAATGAAATATTAAATGAAGTAAAATGAAATATTCTTTTTTGGTTGAAACATCTTCTTTTTTCTTCTTAAAAAAAAATTCTTCTCATTTGAACCCTCCACTAACTTTAATTTGGGCTATATATAAATTAATCTATCAATTTAGTCTAAGTCATAAAATAACCCATAACTTAAACCTATGTTTAATATATTAATTTTAACCTAACTTATTTGCATAATCTATGACCATAACTTCACCCCTTGAGACAATGACGCGACCATTACCCATTGGTCATAGCATTGCTACCCATCCACCATTCTCCATCACCTATCACCTACCATTCTGCATCCCCCATAAACGCACCAACAACCATCCCCTATCCCCATCACCGCACCAGCCATCAACACACATCGTCGCACTAGTTTTGAACTTTTTAATGTGATATTGTGATTTGTGCATACTTTTAAATCTAAACTTAGTGTTGAAGTTTTAGTAGTTTTTTTACATATTTTAAAGGAATATTGGATTTTAATAATCCCAACTATTCACCATTGGCTGCTCTTAGGGGCTAAGTTTTACTAAGTTTGGATCATCTATCCTGAGACCTAGTCTGGATCAGTTATCCTTAGCGAATGATGCAGGGAGTCTGAGGATCAAGGATCCTTATTTTTACTTATTTTAATCTAACAATTGTTCTCTATATTTCTAATGTTTATACGCAGTTAATGGACGATGTGAACTTATTCTTTGCTGGAATCTTTGAATATGCTCCAAATAGAGCACGTGGTAAATGAAGATTAGTCGTTATGGACGAACGTGGGGGATTTGCTCATTTTTCGGATTGTTAGCTAGCTAGGATTTTTCTAATTATATCAAGGGGATATTGAGCTCATTTAGAACAAATACTACCACTCCCGCATACTTGATCATACTCGAAAACATCTCTCAATCACACACACTAGAATTCGATTGTATCAAGCTCAATATCATCCAAAGTTGTATTGTATTATTCATTACTTGTTCAATAGAGTTGGTGATAGGTTCCATCACCCGAGGTTTTTGATGCCGAATATCTTCTAAAGATCAAGGGCTTTTTCCTCGTATAAATCTTTGTGTTCATAGCCATTTACATTTCACATTAGTTTACATAATTGTTCAACCTTCAAGCACACTACCTCACAAATCAGATTTGGTTACATTATCCTTACAGATTTTTGACCAAAACTGTAACATTTGTGTAAAACGGGTTTCAAAAACCCGCACCGGTTATTTATCAAGTGTTAGTTAAAATGTTCGATGCGTACGTAATTAGCAAATATTATTAGGATTTAAGTCTTATTTATAAATAATAATGATAATAATTAAATAAATAATAATAATAAGAAAGATTAACCATTTAAAATAAGGAAACAGAAATTAAAATAAAAAGAAATGGGGAAACAGGGAATCGAACCCGGGTCTCCCGTGTATACACCCACACCAAACACCACTACATTACACACACTTTGGTGATTAAATAGGAAACATATAACTTATAAAGCAGAGTTAGTAAATAAACCTGCAAATCCAGTTTCAAACTCCGAATCACTCGTCAAGATCAATTCACGGAATTAATGGGAGTTGCGGTTTCTGTTTGATTTCAAACGGATATAACTGATGGTAACCGAAAACTCAAGACAATTTCATTCATAACTGTGATTTCATAACCGAAACTTTAAATCACCTCTGCCTATAAACACTATCTACAAATCATTCCAAGCTCACAAAATCACTCTGCTCAAAACCTTCGTTCTGTTCGCCGGAAATTAAAACCCGAAGCCGTAGCCATTGAAAACCGTTTCTTTTAAAGTTGGAAAGCATTAACCATAATTTTGGTCTTGAAATTGAAACCGAAATCTGTTGTTCACCCTATAAATATCAAACCTTTTCATAAAGATCGATTCGCTCAGAATCATTCTCTCTCTCTCTCTCGAAATTTTCTTTCAAAGCACGTTGTCAGAAAATCCTTGCTCGTCGCCGGAAAACTGTGCAGTCACCGGAACTCTAACAACTCGCCAGAAGTGTCGTCGAGTATCAACCCCCACCATTCCGGTATAGTACAACTCCTTCCATCTTTACATATTAATGATGCATTGTAATCAAATCGATTCAAAGCAATTCAGTCGGGTAATCTTTGAATCAGTGGGTACATTAGAGAAGATGAAGCTGGTTAATAGTTAAAAGAAATAAAAATTGGAATATAGCCGGGTTAGACACACAGTCCAGTGGTGGACTGTGTGCACACACGACGCGTAAATCTCCGGTTCGAGTCTGTTTGTGTTCCGATCCACTGAAATAACATACCCTTTTTATAAAAGCCAAATCCTGAAGCATGTTTATAAGTGTATAAAAGAATTAAAATACGGATATTAATTGGGTTAGACACACAGTCCAGTGGTGGACTGTGTGCATTTCACGTGACTAGTACCGAGTTCGAACCTTGAATCACATCGATCCACTGAAATAAAATCCATTTTTTTTAAACCAAAACAGATTGTCCCACAGTATGTTGTTAAATATAATACAAGAACTATATAATACGGGTTAGACACCCAGCCCAACTGGTTGGGCTGGGTGCAACACAACACTGGAAACGAGGGTTCGAGTCCAAGCTCTCACACCGGTTCGACAGTTTAAATCCTTCTTAAAAATTGAATAATTTCTAAATAACTTAACTAGTATATAAGAATAATAAAATCAGAGATTATTTCGGGTTAGACACGTAGCTCAGTTGGTAGAGCTGCGTGCACGTAAACGGGAGGTCACGAGTTCGAACCTCACACGCTGCCTATAATAAATCAGTCTGACCGGCCGTAGACCAGTCAACCGTAGAAAAAGAGTAATTTTTTTTAATTAAAAATCCTTTTTATTTTTCTTTGAAAATTAGTTAAAAATACCTCAAAATAAGGTTTTGAAGCCTAAAAATTTGCATTAAATTCACAAAAATAAATCTAAAAATCTCATTTAAGAGCACTAATTAAAAATATTAATCTCAAATAAAATTTATTTATTTATCGATTTATTACGTTATTATTTAGGTTAGTTTTCCCTCGTCGGTTGAATCATAATTTCGTGCGCATTCATCATTATCAAGAAACACACCCACTGTGAGTGAATCCTTACAAATTCCCCTTTTTATTCATGTTTTGGGGTGTATCATGGTCGCTTTAATTATTTCGTTTATTCAAACTTGTGCTATTACCATTATATGACCAAAACTTATGATGTAAATATTGTTTGTTGTGATGCGTGTTTACATTTTGTCAAGTTGCGTGCAAATCATTCATTAGGCCCATCAGTTCCTCGTGGGAGACGAGTTGAACATCGCGTGCCTCATTAGATCGGCTCCGTTTTATTGAGCCTTGATCTCATTGTTCATCATTTGGTGTGTGTGCTTGTGCATTAATTGATATTATGTGTTTTGTGATTAAATTTAATTTACGTTTACTCATATGTGGTTATGCACCTTTTTATAACCAAAATAACAAATTCGTTCAAATGTTTTCATAAGATTCACTCGCCAACTTTTGTTGACCCAAAAACCCTATTTTTACACTTTGATACAGGTGATCCAGTTGAGAAAAGAAACACGTAGGATGGCCTAGAAGAATAAACAAGTTAATGCTTTGGAATGGACATTTAGTTTTGTTTCCCTTTGTAATTGTATGATTTTTGTTTAATACTTTAGTTTGTAATGAAAATGTATTTGAACATGTTATGCTTGTATGTCTATTGTAACTTCTTCTTTAAAGAGAAATAATAAATATGAAACTTTATAGTAAATGTCATGAGCTTGATGAAAACCCAATCATGCCCGACTATCATTTCCGCTGCGGGTCAGGGTGTGACAGATTGGTATCAGAGCTTTTGACTATAGGGATATAGGATAGGTTATTAGACCCTTAGAGCCTATTACTATAGTTGATTAGAATTTTAATTGTTTATGTGGTTACATACAAACTTATGATGTTTATTTGTTTCGTATTTATTACACACACAAATGCATGCAAACACTTCCACTATCATTTTGTGTGAGACTTAATGAGTTATACTTGTTGCAAACATAACATGCTTACATATACGCATATTTCAATGTTCACATATTCAAATCATCCTCATATTTCCTTTATTCAAGATTTTGTCGCAATTTTCGTTTTTCAATCTCATCAAAGTGAGTTCTACGACGGGCATGTAGTAACTGTAAGGGTACAAGTACCGGTAGTCGGAACGTCCTGTCTAGGTTGGCATTCGTATAAATCCAATATAAGGACCAGTTTGCCTAACTGGGACTAACGATGAGAGTACGAAGACCTATTAGGACCAAAGCATGCCACCCCAAACGTCGTTCGAACTAAACCTACTTTGAGTTGTCATTGTGTCTATACCAGGACACCCTCCGACCTTATACTTTGCTGTCATGTTTTACGATTTTCATTCGGGTGGCGCAAGTGTTAACAGACCAACACCAATATGAACCCTACCAGAGCCAGAAGTCATGGGGGCCCACATGACTACCAAGGCCAAGTAAGGGGACATATGGAAGCCCAAACATGAGCAAAGCCCAAGACATCCTATAGATGTAGTAAATTTATTTTATTCATTTGTTTTTGTGAATGTTCATTTCTAAATCGACACATGACACCTAAAACGTCAAACTCATACTCTCGATACGTATTCCTTGTAGATGTCTTCTAGTCTCTCTCGTAGAAGTATGAGATCAGGAAAATCCCGCGAGCGCATGGATGCCCAAATTGCCCAACAAATGGATGCCGTAATACCCAACATCAGTAGTTCAAGTACAACAGGCCCTTACCGCTAATCCCGTCAACCCAATCAACCAAGAACATCAAAACATTGTCAATCCTCCCCCAAATGCCACTAAATGCACCTTCAAGCATTTCAAATCATGTGATCCTCCAAAATACAAGGGACTGAAGGTGTCACACCGCTCTCCTCCATTGGTTTGACGAAATGGAAAACACTTTTCTCATTGCGACTCCCCGATGATCGCAAGGTGCGATATGCTACCGGCCGTTTGTTCGGAGTAGCACTTACATGGTGGAATACAGAGAAAGCTAAGCGAGTGCTGAGGATACTATGAACTTGACTTGGAAGAGTTGAGGGAAATCATGAAAAGACGTTTCTGTCCAAGAAGCGCAATCAAGAAACTAGAAGATGAGTTCTACTCTTTGAAACAAAAGGAGGGCGACCACACCACATACAACAAGAGATTCCTTGAGTTGAATTAGATGTCCCCAACTTGTTCACTCCCCTCTACCGTTTGATCGAACACTACATTCGAGGTCATTCCTTCAAAAATTCAAGACCCTGTAATAAGTACCACACCTGCAACTTTGGAAGAAGCAATGGAGTTAGCTACAGAGCTCACCGAAAACCGCATACGGAATAAAGACTTCAAGGAGGAGAAGAAGAAGGATAAAGCATCAACCGAAACCTCAAACTCCACTCACACCGAATCCTCTTCTCAACCCACTCCTAAGAGAAAACGAGATGGGCAAAATTTCGCTGTCACCCAAGGCAATCAACCAGCTCCACAAGCCGTACCCCTTCAAGCTATCCCAATCACTCAAGTAGCACCCAACTCTACTTACCCAAATAAGAAACCTTACATTGGACTTCACCCTCAATGCAACACCTGTTTTTATCACCATCCATCTACCTTACCTTGTCGATTGTTACTAATTGTGGGCGTTATGGTCATTTGAGCAAGACTTGTCGCGCCTCTCAAAACCAAGCCTCGCCCCCTACTCAAAACATGATCCAAACATATCAATAACCCCAATACCCCATGTTTCCATATGTTCGAGCTTGTTTTAATTTGTGACCCTACCCATTTTAGAAACACGTGCCCTCGATTGGTTAACATCATAAACGCCCAAGCTCAAGCAAACCCAGTTAACCAAGCAAATCAAGAAAACCAGCACTACCACCAGCAAGAGGAAGAGCTTACAACATCAATGCCAATCCTACTGAAGATAATAACGGCCCAAACGAAGAACCCAACTAGCCTTCCCTCACCAAGAGTCAAGACTCAACTCCAACCGTTTAGTTTTAATGTTTTCTTTATGTTATCTCAATCTTTACGTCTCCCAGTTATAAATTGGGAATTTATGTATCCAAGAATTTTAATGCAAATTGATATTACGGTTTTGTTTTATACCTTTACTCACTGATTTTTCATATCATCATACATCTCGACTTATTAATTGGGTTAGACACAAAGTCCAGTGGTGGACTGTGTGCATTTCACGTGACTAGTACCGAGTTCGAACCTTGAATCACATCGATCCACTGAAATAAAATCCATTTTTTTTAAACAAAACAGATTGTCCCACAGTATGTTGTTAAATATAATACAAGAACTATATAATACGGTTAGACACCCAGCCCAACTGGTTGGGCTGGGTGCAACACAACACTGGAAACGAGGGTTCGAGTCCAAGCTCTCACACCGGTTCGACAGTTTAAATCCTTCTTAAAAATTGAATAATTTCTAAATAACTTAACTAGTATATAAGAATAATAAAATCAGAGATTATTTCGGGTTAGACACGTAGCTCAGTTGGTAGAGCTGCATGCACGTAAACGGGAGGTCACGAGTTCGAACCTCACACGCTGCCTATAATAAATCAGTCTGACCGGCCGTTGACCTGTCAACCGTAGAAAAAGAGTAATTTTTTTAATTAAAAATCCTTTTTATTTTTCTTTGAAAATTAGTTAAAAATACCTCAAAATAAGGTTTTGAAGCCTAAAAATTTGCATTAAATTCACAAAAATAAATCTAAAAATCTCATTTAAGAGCACTAATTAAAAATATTAATCTCAAATAAAATTTATTTATTTATCGATTTGTTACGTTATTATTTAGGTTAGTTTTCCCTCGTCGGTTGAATCATAATTTCGTGCGCATTCATCATTATCAAGAAACACACCCACTGTGAGTGAATCCTTACAAATTCCCCTTTTATTCATGTTTTGGGGTGTATCATGTGTCGCTTTAATTATTTCGTTTATTCAAACTTGTGCTATTACCATTATATGACCAAAACTTACGATGTAAATATTGTTTGTTGTGATGCGTGTTTACATTTTGTTAAGTTGCATGCAAATCATTCATTAGGCCCATCAGTTCCTCGTGGGAGACGAGTTGAACATCGCGTGCCTCATTAGATCGGCTCCGTTTTATTGAGCCTTGATCTCATTGTTCATCATTTGGTGTGTGTGCTTGTGCATTAATTGATATTATGTGTTTTGTGATTAAATTTACATTTACGTTTACTCATATGTGGTTATGCACCTTTTTATAACCAAAATAACAAATTCGTTCAAACGTTTTCATAAGATTCACTTGCCAACTTTTGTTGACCCAAAAACCCTATTTTTACACATGATACAGGTGATCCAGTTGAAAAAGAAACACGTAGGATGGCCTAGAAGAATAAACAAGTTAATGCTTTGGAATTGACATTTAGTTTTGTTTCCCTTTGTAATTGTATGATTTTTGTTTAATACTTTAGTTTGTAATGAAAATGTATTTGAACATGTTATGCTTGTATGTCTATTGTAACTTCTTCTTTAAAGAGAAATAATAAGTATGAAACTTTATAGTAAATGTCATGAGCTTTGATGAAAACCCAATCATGCCCCGACTACCATTTCGCTGCGGGTCAGGGTGTGACAAAAACAATTTGGCACCCACCGTGGGGCAAGTGGTGCTTCAATTCTAAAGATTTTCTCATTTCCGTTTATTTTCATCAACTTCATGGCCTCTTAGGGGAAAGCTACTACCTAGTGCCATGCCGGCGGTTAACTCATCTAAAACGACTATGCCATTGCCTCCCATTCCAGAAGAATGTTGAGAATGATCAGAAGAAGACATCATCCGTCTTCACAGGATCAAAAAGTTCTAACTGTTTCTTCCTCTACTACTACTACTACTAACATTATCTTTCTGTTTCTATTTTCGCATATCAAAAGCTGTATGGAGCAGCAAGATAAGACCAATCAAAGGATTCTTCGTGAAATTGATGACATCAAGAAGTAGAAGAGGCCGGCAAAAGATCAGTCTCCGCTGATGCCTAGAGCGTTGGATTTTCTCACTCCGGCAGCATTCTAGAGGATCCACATCCAGCCTCAAGGATCCTCTATTCTCCAGCAAGGATCATTGGCGATGACTCAGCCTCAAGGATCCTTCCCTCGTTCAGAAGGATATGTGGAGATGTTCCAGCCTCAAAGATCCTACTTCCAGCATCAAGGATTCTCAAGTCGGGTTTAAGGATCCATGGATTACTCGTCAAGACCTTCACTACCAACATATCCTGGATCCAATATTTTTCAGGATCAAGGATTCTCAAGGAGCGAACCACTTAGAAGCTCAGTGGTCCATGATGGGGACTTCATCCCAATGCAAACTATTGCTTCCTCAGGCTCTACTGTGACAACAGAAATGACTTATCCCCAATACACTTCTGGAATACCACCTTTAAGACAAACATGAGGTAACAAATTTTCATAACACATCTATAGATACTAATTATGGTTTCATGTAGGATGCGGGGATTAGCCAGGCCATGGCCAGGGAGCTACAGAAGCTCAAGGATATGATACCCAGTGTTCTAGGAATAGTTAAGCCTATTCCTGAAATCCCGGATGGAAGTCACAAGGTATCTCATTTTGCACCACTAATATGCAATGCGGAGATACCAAAACGCTTCCAGACTCCCAACATGAAGTTATGACGGAACAACCGATCCAAAGGAACAAGTGGCATAATACCGGGAAAGGATGGAGATAAACCCCATCGCTGAAAGGTTGAAAGACGCATGCTTGTGTTAGGGCGTCGGATCCACACTTACTGGATCAGTGTTAAAATGGCTGCTAAGTCTTCCTCCTTATTCCATTACTTTGTTCTCATATTTAGTTAACTTATTTAATAACCAGTATTCATGCAGTAGAACTTTTGAAAGGCTAACTAGTGACTTATATAGGATAACCCAGACTCGTGATAAATCCTTAAGGGATTACGTCACCAAATTTGGAAGAGATTCTCTGTTTTACTATGACCTTGTCATGACCCCTTGCAGGAATTTGGACGAAGTATGAAACAGGGCATTAAGATTCATCAGATTAGAGGATGATAAGAGAATACAAGGCAAGCTCACTGTTCTAACAAACAGGAGTACAACGATAGGAAGCAAGGATCCTTCTATAAGAATAACCGATCCAAGCTGTACTCCAAGCCTGATAATCAAAATGTTCATGTAGTTGAACAAGATGAAGATGAGGAGGAATATCCTCGAATATCCGAATACTGCTTTTCTGTTGATAATAGTGAATTGATGCTTGCCTTGCAGAACTTAGGTGAGAAAGCTAAGTGGCTAAGGAAGAACGAAAAGTTAAACTCCTTCAAAGATAAGTCAAGTGGCGTGCATACCATGAAGACTTTGGTCATTTGATGAATGAATGCATAGCTTTAAGGAGAGAAATTGGCTATCTTCTCAGTAAGGGGCACTTAAAAGAATTGTTGGGCAGGAAGAAGTCAAGGATCCATGTGACACCCCGCGAAAAACGCTTAACCACACTAGCTTCTTCAACGACTATTTGCAAATTTAGGGATGAAATTTATTTCAACTTGGGGATAATTTTACAACTCAAAATCAAGGTTCATACCGAGCATATTTGAAAAAAAAATTTAGTTTGTCGTGTAGCGTTTTGTTGTTAATGTTTTACGTTTTATAATTTTTGCCTTAACCATACCACATTCTTATGTCACAATTCTTGGCCCTAATAATTGTTATAACAATCGAGCCCAACCCACCAACCATATAACCCTCAGCCCATTTAGAGTTCCAAACCCATTACACTAACTGCCCCCCAACTCAATTCTAATAAAAACACAATTACGTGTTTTATTATGTTCAGGCATTCAAAACCAAACCCTAACCCTAGTGTGCAACCTGTGAAGAAGCGGCCCCTTCCCCCAGTCGATCTCAACTCTCGGCTCTCTCTCTCTCTCTCTCGCACGGATCTCTCTCTCTCTCTCTCTCTAGCTCTCCCAGGTTCATGGCATGTTGTTTGTTTATGTACAAGGCTGCATTTTTATGTGTTGTGTATATGATTGATGATCATGATAGTTATGATGTTAACTTGTAGTCTAGAATTCATGAAAATCAAATATAATGGTTCCTTTTACTACTTATGTATGTATAGACATGTATATGTTCATTAGGTCTTTGATTCCTTACATAATGTGAAGTATCATGGCTACGTTTCTGGAATTATTGATAATTCTTGATGTTCTTTGATGATTACTTGTAATCTAGGGTGCTAGGATTCATGCTCGATTGGGTTATGAGTGTTAATGGGTTGTTTGGTTACTAGGGCTTGAAAACTTGTAAGATTGTGTTGAATCTTAATGGCTCTTGATGAATTAGGTGTTACGTAATCTGAGATATGATGAAAACCTGCTATAGATGAGGTATAGATGTCATTCTTGGTTGCTAAGTATGGGATTTAAGCCATAGGAATCGTTTTAAGAAGCTGAGTGATGAAACAGAATCTGTCCTGAAAGTTACAGCCGACGTTAATCGGCTATACCCGGGTCAAAAGCTAAAAACAATTGATGTTTCTTGAGTCTATGATGAACTTCCAGGAAAAACCTTTCAAACCTAACTGGAATCGCATTTTTACGACACCGTTTGATATTTTTAACGAATTATTTACGAACAAATGCTGAAGCTGCGAAAATCTGCAGTAAATGGGTCATATGTTTTGGATCATAACTTGTTGCGTATCTTTAGTTTTGCTATGAAACTCTTACTGTAGGTATCCTTTAATGTTTTAAGAATTTTTCCGCTGGTTTCAAGTCAATCGGATAAACGAGGAATTTTTGGGGAAATATTTAGTGAGCAGGGGTCAGATTGCGATGAATCTGACCATTGTTCAGTGTTTGATTTTTCACGGAAAATATACAAAGAATTACATTCTGAAAATTTTACATAAAATGAAATGGACCGTTTGCATGTTCTATAATTTTCTGGGAATTTTTGCAGTTCCGAAACTATATTAGAAAGTTCCTGAAAAATGTGCAGAATTAGTGTAAATGCTTAATTTTGACAAATTGATTCGATGTGCTTGTTTTTTGTTTGTGATATCATAGAATGTTCTGATGTGTTTGACTACCATATGATCGATACTAAGTATGGATTATGCTATGGTGTTATGTATGTTTACATTTGACTAAATTGTCCATGTATAAACGTTTTACGTGTAAAATATTAGATTGTGTGTAGGAACATACGTGTTGCATGAACCCACACAAATTAACTACATGATAACCATCTTAGGACGCCGTTGATCGTCTTCGCTAGATTTGCACTTTATTTCTTACCGAGCAAAACAAAGTGAGTTCACACCTTTACTAAAAGCATGTATTCCCGGTGGTTGGGAACCTCACTTTCCCGGGTATGGGATTGCCTTACTATTCATGGTATGAGATACTACTAACTTCACTTTCCCTGGTTAGGGATTGCCTAGTATTCCTGGGGATGGAACATTGTTAAATGCTATTTATATTTCATGTCTTTAGCGACTAAACGAACTCTATCTGAAAGTCCCACACATTATACCGATTAATGTCGGGGCCTGGCGAACGAGAAATTCGTTGATAGCGCTATTAGGTTCGACAAACCTCACATCGTACCTGGGAGGACGGGCGTGAACTTTTATGCTTTGGCAACTGGTCAATGACAATAGACATTGACTTGGGCACAAACAACTTACACAGTCAAAGTTTCGGTACCACATAGTTTAGTAGCTTAAAGATGGGGTAGCTCCCCATGACGTGTTTTATAAATTAAGTAATTTAACAACCTAAGTTTTTGGAAAATAATACTAAAAAACTGTGAACTCGTGAACCTTATGTTGATATACTATTACATGCTTTGCAGGTCATTAGGTACAACTATGGACGGAAGTTGCAATCGGCTGAGTGTGTGGTTCATAAAGCTTTATGTTTCGTACATTTATTAAATTGTGGTTTTAAGTTTATGATGGTTTACTTTATTTTTCCGCTGCTAACTTAAACTGTGTTTTTGGACTTTTAGATATTGATCACTAATCGTGTTGATTGTGATGATTTTACAACTTAATTAATTGCTTCAACATGCTTAGTGGATGGATCCTAGTTAGTCGCACACCTCGTGGTAAAACCCCGCATGTGGAATTTGAGGGTGTGCAGATTGGTATCAGAGCCATTGGTTATAGTGAACTAGGTTTAAAATATAAGATATTTTTTATGAAAACCAGACTATAACCGTTCTTTTTTGGAAACCAAGCGACAGCACATTCCAGATTACAAGGTTCGTCATACTTAGATGTATACATGGTAATTGTATTATTTGGCATTTAACTGTTTATATATATATATATATATATATATATATTGTTAAACACCATGACTTATGTGCGAACTAAAAATGTAAACGTGGTATAACTTAGGTGAGAATGAATTCCCCATAAACACTAAATTCGAAACCACAACATGCTAGTGGCAAGGAAAAGTCGTTCCTAAACCACCACCTCAATCACAATACCAACCTATTTACTCCAAATCAGAAGGTTGCAAGCTCGGCTTAAAACCCTTCCAAACAATACAACCAACGCGTCCATTCGCGTACAATACCCATGATTCAGTGTTACCGAAAAACGTTCCCAAAAGTAGTCCTTGACATTTTTCTCACATCCCAAAACAACCCTAACAAGGAATATAAGTTTTTACAGAGTCATACCTTTGTGTACGTGACGTCTTTGGCGCGTCTATTTTATTTTGAACTTCTGACACAAAATGCGAGTATAATCTTGTTTCACCATAACTTGATCATACGACATCCGTTTCATGCGTTCTACCTATCCACGCGATCGTCTCGACATGCCCGACATTTAAAAGTTATTGGCGATCATCCCCGACACCGCCACTGCAGCCAGAACATAGATCTGACTCTCTGTTCGTTTAGTTTTGCGTGTCAATATTCGAGTAGACCAGAACCAAACCAAACGAACTCGGATTTAGGCGAATGATATGTCCACGCGTTCGTGTCAAAAACCCCATAGCTCCACTGTCGCTATCGTCAGAAACAACTGCTACAGTCGCCAAAAAACAAAATAGTGGCTGGAAGTCACAAGTTTTGCGCATTTGTCATCGCGCAGCTCGAAACCCTATCATTGGAACCTCGTTTTGGACAAACGATATATCCACATGACCGCGACGCAACGAACTTTCATCATGTGCTATTACCGTCGCCTGCTGCTAGTGGAGCTACCACCGGTAACCAGAATAGTTGCTGAAATTCTTCGGTTATTGCTTAAATTCTTCGGTTATTTGCCAGATTCTTTGTTTTCGCTTAATTCTTCACCAGAGCATCACCAATTCCTGTTCCTTCGATCCATAACCAGAATAACGACACGCTAACAACCATATCACAACCTCCATCAATCACAATGCTACACCCATTACCCTGTATGTGGTAAATCCTTAGCCTAACATGATTTGCACCTTAATATAACCAACTTAGCAAATGGATGTCTCCTAATGAATAGATGGTCTTGGGGACATTGGAATATAATTCGGATTAGTCAGCCCACAGATGAACGCTATGTTTTAGACATTTACCTTACCCTTTATATTGCAAGAGTCGTTATCCCATGAGTGTTTTTTCTTTTTATACGAACCTTTTCACTAGCCCTTGCATTGCGGATGTGATCGTTTAATGTGATTAATAATTTCTATTATCGACTTAGACAAATCTATCATTCCTTTATCACGGTAACACTACATCTTTGCTTCTCGATGCAGAAACTCCAATAAGATTGCGCCCTAGCTTAGAGAAATTGTTAAACTCGGTTTTCAATCTATGGATCACTTCTTGAGACCTGAAGATGGTGATATGTTTTTGATACGAACATACCATTTTGAACCTGTTTTTGGTCCTCGCATTGAAACCTCTTGACGACATGTGTGTTATTTCTAATTCATCCGCACGACCTAATTCAACCTTTTTCGAATTTGGTTGCTTACCGGTTTGACAAATCGCAAACTCACTTATGTTCGTGGGTCATAGTGAATATATCTTTACTCGCATACGGGCAAACTCGACAACTTTGACGGGCGTTTCAGTTGAACCTTGATAATAAAAACTCGTGCGACAACCGTTCTTCTCTGGTTAATTCTTGTTGTGCCAACACCATCGACATAACACTTTTATCGGCGAATCACGTTCTTTATTTCTATTTTATACCACTTGCGTACGACCAACTACATCCTCGAAATCGGATAATCTTTACTTGTGATTCTAGAACATTTATGTATTCCACCAAGTCGAACACATTGATCAAGGGCCACACTTTGTTATGTTCTTCGCGTTTTATCCTGTTGTGCTTCATGAACACTATAATTCTTGTCTAACACTATTTTGTGCGAATCCTCGCTTGGTTGAACCACCCTCTATGAACGTTACTTGGGGAGCAATAACCCATACTTAAACTCATCAAGTGCAGGAGCACAAAATAAAATTTCTTACTCCCTTGAGGTTTACCGAGCTCAACACCCTTTCCGCAAGAAAGCAACTTACTTATGACTTTGTCTTCATCGACCTCCTTATTTCTGTACTTACTTTCTCTTAGACTGGGAGCTGGTTATCTACAGCAATCAACTGCAACCGACAAAACATTACGAGTTCCTGGTTATGCCATTTCGGTTAACTAATGCAATTGCGGTTTTCATGGGTCTCCTAAACCGAGTGTGCAAACCCTATCTTAACAAATCCCTCATTGTTTTCATCGACGATATTCTAATCTACTCAAAGAGCCAGGAGGAACACAAGCAACACCTGCGTCTCCTTTTGGAACTCCTACAGAATGAACAACTTTATGCGAAATTCTCAAAATGTGACTTTTGGGTTCTTGAGTCCATTTTTTTGGACATGTAGTCAACGAAGCCGGGATACCTGTCAATACAATCGAGGTTGACTCCATTAAGAATTGACTTCATTGAGGATTTTTGAAAATCGCTCAACCTCTCACTGTTGTAATTCAGAAGGGTACCACTTACAGGTGGGGTGATGCCCAAGAGTCTTCATTTCAACTCCTGAAGGAGAAACTTTGTAGCGCACCCATCTTATCCCTACCCGAAGGTACCGACAATTTTGTCGTATATTGTGACGCATCTATTCAAGGTCTCGGTTGCCTTTTGATGCAACGCAAGAAAGTAATTGCCTACGCATCTCGTTAGCTCAAAGTTCACCAAAAGAACTACACTATCCATGATTTGGAATTAGGAGCAAATTTCCATGGATTTCACTACCGGTCTACCCAGAACTCAGAGAGGGAACGACACCATTTGGGTGATCATGGACCGTCTAACCAAGTCAGCTCACCTCCTCGCGATCAAGGAAACCGATAAGTTTACCAAACTTGCCAGCATATACTTGAAGGAAGTAGTCTCTAGGCAGAGAGTGCCGATCTCCATCATCTCCGATCATGACCCACATTTCGCGTCTGATCTATGGTAAGCTATGCACAAGTCATTCAGCTCACGTCTAGACATGAGCACCGCCTATCACCGATAAACTAAAGGTCAAACCGAGCGCACCATTCAAACTCTAGAAGACATGTTGCGAGCATGTGTCATTGATTTCAGTAACGGTTGGGAAAGACACCTACCTCTGGTGGAAATCTCTGATAACAATAGTTATCACACTAGTAATCAGGCCACACCGTTCGAAGCATTGTACGAACGGAAATGTCGATCACCTCTTTGTTGGGATGAAGTTGGAGACAGTCAAATCACTGGCCCTGAACTCGTGCGTGAAACTTTGGAGAAGATGGTTCAAATCAAAAACCGAATGGCTGCAGCTCGTGACCGTCAGAAATACTACGCTGATAAGTATAGGAAATCATTGGAATTCCAAGTTGGTGACAAGATTTTATTAAAGTCTCAACTTAGAAGGGTGTTGTTCGTTTCGAGAAACGGGTCAAACTAAATCCGCGTTATGTCAGACCATTCGAGATAACGGAAAGAATTAACACAGTGGTGTATAGACTGAAGTTACCTGAAGAACTTAGTGGTGTACCCAATATCTTTCATGTATCTAATCTAAAAAAGTGCCTATCTGATTAGACACTTGTATTTCCATTCAAATCTGAGTTATGATGGAAACCTACTATAGATGATGTATAGATGTCATTCTTGGTTGCTAAGTATGGGATTTAAGCCATAGGAATCGTTTTAAGAAGCTGAGTGATGAAACAGAATCTGTCCTGAAAGTTACAGCCGACGTTAATCGGCTATACCCGGGTCAAAAGCTAAAAACAATTGATGTTTCTTAAGTCTATGATGAACTTCCAGGAAAAACCTTTAAACCCAACTGGAATCGCATTTTTACGACACCGTTTGATATTTTTAACGAATTATTTACGAACAAATGCTGAAGCTGCGAAAATCTGCAGTAAATGGGTCATATGTTTTGGGTCATAACTTGTTGCGTATTTTAAGTTTTGCTATGAAACTCTTACTGTAGGTAGCCTTTAATGTTTTAAGAATTTTTCCGCTGGTTTCAAGTCAATCGGATAAACAGGAATTTTTTAGGAAATATTTAGTGAGCAGGGGTCAGATTGCGATGAATCTGACCATTGTTCAGTGTTTGATTTTTCACGGAAAATATATAAAGAATTAAATTCTGAAAATTTCACATAAAATGAAATGGACCGTTTGGCATGTTCTATAATTTTCTGGGAATTTTTGCAGGTCCGAAACTATATTAGAAAGTTCCTGAAAAATGTGCAGAATTAAGTGTAAATGCTTAATTTTGACAAATTGATTCGATGTGCTTGTTTTTTGCTTGTGATATCATAGAATGTTCTGATGTGTTTGACTACTATATGATCGATACTAAGTATGGATTATGCTATGGTGTTATGTATGTTTACATTTGACTAAATTGTCCATGTATAAACGTTTTACGTGTAAAATATTAGATTGTGTGTAGGAACATACGTGTTGCATGAACCCACACTAATTAACTACATGATAACCATCTTAGGACGCGGTTGATCGTCTTCGCTAGATTTGCACTTTATTTCTTACCGAGCAAAACAAAGTGAGTTCACACCTTTACTAAAAGCATGTATTCCCGGTGGTTGGGAACCTCACTTTCCCGGGTATGGGATTGCCTTAGTATTCCTGGTATGGGATACTACTAACTTCACTTTCCCTGGTTAGGATTGCCTAGTATTCCTGGGGATGGAACATTGTTAAATGCTATTTATATTTCATGTCTTTAGCGACTAAACGAACTCTATCTGAAAGTCCCCACACATTATACCGATTAATCGTCGGGGCCTGGCGAACGAGAAATTCGTTGATAGCGCTATTAGGTTTGACAAACCTCACACGTACCTGGGAGGACGGGCGTGAACTTTTATGCTTTGGCAACTGGTTAATGACGATAGACTTGACTTGGGGCACAAACAACTTACATAGTCAAAATTTCGGTACCACACAGTTTAGTAGCTTAAAGATGGGGTAGCTCCCCATGACGTGTTTTATAAATTAATAATTTAACAATCTAAGTTTTTGGAAAATAATACTGAAAAACTGTGAACTCGTGAACCTTATGTTGATATACTATTACATGCTTTGCAGGTCATTAGGTACAACTATGGACGGACGTTGCAATCGGCTGGAGTGTGTGGTTCATAAAGCTTTATGTTTCGTACATTTATTAAACTTGTGGTTTTAAGTTTATGATGGTTTACTTTATTTTTCCGCTGCTAACTTAAACTGTGTTTTTGGACTTTTAGATATGATCACTAATCGTGTTGATTGTGATGATTTTACAACTTAAGTAATTGCTTTAACATGCTTAGTGGCTGGATCCTAGTTAGTCGCACGCCTCGCATTAAAACTCCTCATGTGGAATTTGAGGGTGTGACAATCCAGGATCATGAGAATGTTCCAGAAAAACCTACTCCACCTACGGCCGATGCACAAATAATTAACTTTATTTTCGGAAGGTCAGATATCTGTGGAACCTCATTCTCGGCGGCAAAGAAGCATGCCAAAGAAACCAAGCCGTAAAATGGAGACAGGCCTATTAGTACCTCCACTCTAACTTAACAAAAAGTTATATCCTTTGATGAGGATGATCGTGTTGATATTCATGATCCTCATCATGATGGCCTACTTATTGCTTTGTTTATTGCTAATCACTTTGTTCGCAGGATCCTCATAGATGATGGAAGCTCTGTGAAAATCATACAACTTGATGTCCTGAAGAAGATGAACATCCCGGAAACAGAAATAATTCCGAGATCATCGTCCTTGTAGGATTTAGTGGAGAAACGAAGAACACGCTTGGGGAATCAAACTCCCAATCTATATTGAGGTGGTAAACTCTATACAAAATTTTGGGTTATTGACTGTTTGTCTTGTTGCAATGTGATCCTTGGCAGGCCCTGGATTCATGAAATGAAAGTTGTTCCATCAACCTACCACTAACGTGTAAAGCTACCGACACCTTGGGGAGTAGTGAAGATAGAGAGCAATAAGTAAGAGGCCAAGAATTGTTACACCTCTTCAATGAAACCGGCTTCAAAACCAAGGGCCGCATAGCAATCACAGCAACCTCCAAGGGACGTCCTGGAGGCAGCAGAGCAAGACATAAAGGATGTAATAATGGACCCTCAGGATCCTGAAATCAAAGTCCGCATAGGATCCGAGATCCTTGATAATATAGAACAAGATCTGGTATCCTTCCTGAAAAGAACAAACTCAACCTTTGCTTAGAAACACGAAGATATGACAGGTATCTCTAAAGACATTATAACACATAAATTGGGAATTGATAAATCTTTCAGGCCAATTCATCAAAAAAGAAGAAAACTTGCACCTGAAAGGAATCTTATTATCCAAGAAGAGGTAGACAAACTCTTGAAGGCAGGTGTGATTTAGGGAAGTTAAATATCCAAGATGGTTGGCCAATGTGGTGGTTGTTCAAAGGAAAAACGGAAAGTGGAGGGTATGTGTATACTTTACAAATTAAAATAAGGCATGTCCCGAGGATCCTTTCCCACTTCCACACATTGACTCCATGGTGGATGCTACAGCAGGACATGAGTTGTTAACCTTTATGGATGCTTCCTCTGGATTTTAGCAAATTCAGATGGAACCATCTGACCAAGAGAATACAACATTCATGACTACTAATAGCATATATTGTTATATTGCAATGCCTTTTGGACTAAGAAATGCAGGTGCCATTTACTAAAGACTGGTCAATATGATATTCAAAGAGCAAATAGGAGACGCTATGAAAGTCTATATAGACGACATGGTGGTCAAATCCAACAAAACAGAGGATCATCACAAAGATCTTGAAGTGGCATTCAATATCCATGATCAATACAACATAAAGCTGAATCCTTCAAAGTGCCTCTTTGGTGTCAAAGTTGGAAAGTTCTTGGGCTACATGGTGACAAAAAGAGGGATTGAAGCAAGCCCTAAGCAGATAAAGGCGATTGTAAACATAAAATCTCCTACCAATGCAAAGGATGTCCAGAGGCTAACAGGAAGGATTGCATCCTTAAAAGGGTTCATTTCAAAGTCTTTAGAGAAGTGCATGGAGTTTTACGACATTCTGAGAAAGAATAAGAAATATGAGTGGACTGAAAAGCATGAAGCTGCACTCAAGGCTCTCAAGGAATATCTATCCTCAGCACCAGCCCTGATGAAACTAGAAAATGGTGAACCATTATGCTTGTACTTAGTTGTTTTAGGTAAAGTAGTAAGTGGAGTGTTAGTTAAAGATCATGAAGGCCAACAATATCCAGTATATTATGTAAGTAAAAGCCTTCTTGATGCTGAAGCCAGGTATTCTCACTTAGAGAAATTAATTCTTGCATTGATCATGGCTTCCACTAAATTTAGACATTATTTGAAACCCATGCTATTATTGTGAAAACTAATTTTCCCATTAAGAATGTTCTCAGGTAACCTGAAATGTCAGGAAGAATGGCGAAATGGGCAGTCAAGCTTAGTGTATATGATATAAAATATGAACCAAGGACTGCTATCAAGTCTCAAACTTTGGCTTACTTTGTGGTTGATTTCAGTAGTGATCTACAAAGGGAAGCTCAACTAGAGGTTCAACAACTTGAATAGACCAATGATCCTTGGACACTCTTCACCGATTGAGCCTCAAATATCAAAGGAACCGGGCTAGGAATACTACTAAAATCGCCACATAGGGACATAATACCCTAGTCTATTGCCTATGAATTTTAGACCACTAACAATGAAGCAGAATATGAGGCCCTAATAGCAGGTTTGCAATTAGCTAAACAGATGAGGATCATGTATCTTCAAGTGTACATAGACTCATTGCTAACTACTAACCATTATAATGGCTCATATGATGTGAAGGGTAAGAAATTAATCAAATACTTGGAAATTGTTAAAAAAACTAGCAAATGTTTTTATTCTTTTAGTATAACGTAGGTACCTAGAGAAGAAAATGTTAGGGCAGACGCGTTGACAAATTTAGGATCAGCCTTAAAAATACCAGAAGATGTGAGGATACCTATCATCCACATTCTTTTTTCCTGAAGTTGAGAAAAATGAAGCAATGGAGATAGTTGAGGATGCTGGAATTGTACCTAGTGATAGGCAGCCAAATTCAGGATCATGGATCCTCCCAATTATGAAGTTCATTCAGAACAGGGACATTCCCATAGGGGAGAATCCCAGAGACTTCAGAATCAAGGTATCCCAATTTACTATATTAAATAACATTTTGTAAAAAAGATCTTTTGGAGGTCTCTATTTGCGATATATTGAGGATTCAGAAATTCAAGAGGTCTTAAAGGGTTTCCATGAAGGAGACTGTGCAAATCATACCAGGGGCACAACGCTATTCTCAAGGATCCTTAGAACAGGTTACTACTGGCCCACAATGAAGAAGGATGCAGTAGACGATGTAAGGAAATGTGATGCTTATCAAAGACATAGCAACATCCTACATCAACCAGCAGAGCCCTTATATCCAATACTTTCCTCTTGGCCATTCATGAAATGAGGAATGGATATGGTAGGTAAACTTCCAAAGGCGCCAGGTGAAAAAATATTTATGCTAGCTATGACGACTGTTTATCCAAATGAATAGAAGCAGAAGCTTTTGTTAAGGTCAAAGAAAAGGAAGTTATATCCTTCATCAAGAGAAACACTATTACTAGATTTGGAATTCCTTCTGAAATTAAATGTGATAATGGATCCCAATTTATTGGGAATAGAACTACTAACTTTTATGACAGATGGGGTATCAAGATGATACACCTACACCAGCTCATCCACAAGCTAATGGCTAAGCGGAATCAAGCAACAAAATCATCATAAATAACTTAAAGAAGAAATGTGGATCCAAGAAAGGAAAGTGGGCTGCAGAGTTGCCATATGTCCTTTGGGCAGATAGGACAACCCCAAAGAATGCTACAGCCAGATTGCTTTCTTTCTAGTATTTGGAACTGAGGCAATAATCCTGACAGAGATGGTGGTTCCTACAGCCAGAACAGGCATCCGTGATCCTCAGACAAATAGTGAGAATCTGATTCAAGACCTGGATACTGTGGATGAGCTCAGTGTAACGACTCGCTTTTTCATACTTTCCTTATTTAGAAAGTATTGTCGTATTTCTTTTTTTGGAAACTTGTGTTCGTAATCCGAGACTTGAATCATAATGAAACTTATACTTGATACATACTTGTCTTACATGCATTCAATCGTTTAATACGTGTTTACATACATACTCGATACTTAAAATATACTTACACATACGTTATACACTTGAAAACATGCTAAATTATGAGTTTCTAGTATAAAATATTGGAATTATCAAACTCTAGGGGTCAAACTGCAAATTTGGGAAAATTCTGTCGGGAAGCACTACCATGCTCAGGACCCGCACGACCATGCTGATGACCCGCACGACCATGCTCATGACTCGCACGATAGTGCTCATGACCACTCAGTGAAGATTCATGACTCGCACGACCATGCTCAGGATCCGCACAGTCATGCTCATGACCTGCACGACCATGCTCATGACTCGCACGATAGTGCTCATGACCACTCAGTGAAGATTCATGACACGTACGACCATGCTCATGTCTCGCACGGTCATGCTCATGGCTCGCACGACCATGCTTATGATTGGCACGACCGTGCCAAATGACTAGGTCTGGTAGAATCTTTTAAAATGCGCGAATTTTGGCTCTATTTCCCTTTTTCCAACCTCCAACCACCACCAACTTCATTATTACCTAATCCTAATTTCCCCATTATAAATACCCCACTTCCCTTCACTCTCAAATCACACCTAAGTCTTCTCTTCTCTTCTCTTCTCTACAAGCTCTAAAGAGCTCTCTTCTTCTCTCAAAGATCAAAGCTCCTAAAAAGTGAGTTCTAACTCACCTCTCTCTTTTGATCTTTCCTTCTTTCTTACTACTTGGAAATACCTTTTGGAATGTTTCCATAAATTTTCCATGGAAGACTAACTTAGAACATAACCATATCTAAGGTCCCAAGAGTAAGTGCTTTCTTTGGTTTTATTAGGGTGTTACCCACAAGTGTTGTATTCTTCCAAGCTTGTTCTCGAAACAATACTTGAGTTGGTAGAGTGTGATCACTTGGAAGCCTTGGCCATGCTAACTTCGATCCACCACCTCACTTGATGATTTCGTTTACTTTTTGTCTTGTACTTTTATGTTCAAACTTACTCATGACCATCCTTGTCGTCCTTGTGACGACTTGTGCATTGGTATACTATACGAGAGGTTTTAAAAGGAAGGGTTATCCTCCTACCTCCATGCATGACTTTTATGAATCTACATGATGCTTTTGAATTACTTATACTATGTAACATATATATGTATGTATGTACTAACCGAACTCTTGATGATGATCAAATGATTACTCGTCATGGTACTAGGTTACATCACCTAAGTACTTAATCTCTCGTTACGATTCTAATGGGTATCTTAACCCATGAAATCACATCAACCCAAATGGGTCTTCTAGTTTCAAAAATGAGTATTAAGTCTAAGTGATTACTTTCTCGTATAAACTACTTTATTGCATTTAAATTCCTTAAATCTTCCGTTATCGTTCGAATACTTACCAACCTACGTCTCCTCTTGTAGGATAACTCGATGCTCAACCCATCCACCAACCACCTTCGCGAACTCGCCAAGTTTGAAGACTTAGCAAAACTGTGAGTACACTCGACCCACTTTTCGTTTACAACACTTTTGGGTGTAACATGTTTACTTATACCAAAACCACAACACTTAAACTTTATGAAATGCACAAACAATCCTATATACATGAACACTTGATACGCTTACGTGATGCTTATATCTTGGACATTCTTTAGGTGATACTTTAGTCATTAACTTGTTTAAAGCCTTCGTTTAACATGTATAGCGTTATAGGAATTCACGCATCCCCCTCCATCGCATAAACTTGAGGCCATGTTAAAACAGCGTGCTACGTTAAGGGTTGGCTAGTAGTATTACATGCCTTGTATATGCTCTCGTAAAATCATAGTTGCCATGAGGATTCGTTTAAACTTAATCGTATACGTATGCTATGCTTAAACTTGTGTACTCGCCTTTGCTTTTGCATTGAATTGTATTTTAAAACATGTTACAGGTTGATGAAGAGGATGCTATGAAATCAAATAGCAAGGACTTAGATACACACAATTAGACGTTAGGCTAAATTTGTTGTATCCATTTTGTTGTATTGTATTTGCTTCGATGTTGTACTTGACAATTGTTATTTGAAATGAAATTCAACTTTAATTAAATATTGTCTTTATTAGCGTTGTGAGCAATGAGCAATCTCATTGTCGTCTCACTCCGATGTTTCTGCCATCGGTTGGGGTGTGACACTCAGAGACTTAGCAAGAATAAGGATGACCAATTATCAACAAAGAATGGCTACGGCATATAACAAGAACACCAGGATCAGATGATTTCAAGTTGGAGACTTGGTGCTAATGAAAGCATTTCAAAATACCACAAACCCAGCAGATGGCAAATTAGCACCTAAACGGGAAGGCCCTGTTTGCTAGAATTAGAGGCAGGAAAGCGGGCATATCGTCTACTAACCATGGAAGGTGATCTCTTACCAAGGGCTTGGAATGCTATTCATCTCAAGAAGTATTTTATGTGACAAGGATCAAGGATCCTTAAGGATCCAGGATACTCACATTGGTAACATTTTACCTTAATTTGTCTCTACTTTTTACTTTATTTGTTATGAGAAATGGGTGTTAGATACTTAACATCTAACTTCACCATGTTTTAAGCTTTTGTAGAAACTATTAACATCAGTAACAGAGGATTAAGGGATTGGCCACCTCTCTCCCATGATTAAGGTATCTTATACCTTCTAAGGTTTAAAGGTTTTCACCTTTCATACGAATTGGGTTTTGACACCCCGCAGTAGGGCACGTTTATAAAGTATGGTTTCGAGACAATGGGACTAGTACATGCTTAGTGGCTGACAATTCCATTGTTGTTGGCCATATGTAGGATCTCAAGTATAATGGTAGATGTACCATACATCCGTTATCCTAAGGTTTCTAACCTTTTCACGTTAGCTAAGGTTTTGGCATTTTCATGTCAATCAAGTGGGCTTGTCCCTAGATTGGGCCAGACCCCAATATTATTTGGGCTTATCCCCAGTTTTTGGGGCTTGTCCCTAGTTTGTCTGGCTTAGTCCCATGCTGATTTCAATAGGTTTTAGAGCTTTGGAGATTCACAAAGGATCCTAGATCCTTAAAGTTTATCTAACGTTGATTAGTTTGTTTGTACAAAGGTAGTTCCTAAGGATATAACATTCTAACTTGAATTTTCTGGTATACTTTTTTCTTATTTTTGTTTATCTCATTGACTTCACCCCAAAACCTTACAATTAAGGATATATGACTTATCTACATATTTAATCAGATTTCATCTAAGACTATATGTACAAGAATTGGCAAATTTTTAGCAACCTAAATTTTTCTAAATTCTTATAAGGTAAAACTTATGATTTTTCACAAGCATTCTATTTGAATGGACAAACACAAACATATCAAACCAAGACTTTAAACACAAATATAGCCAAAAGATTATATTTTATTTAAAACCCTGTAAGGTTACCAAAATGATCAACCCGGGCTTCTACCATCAATACGTGGCCGGTCCACTCGGGTTGATACAAGGTGTTACTAATTGTTCTAAGTGAAGGAAATTTAAGAGCAGGATAACAAAGGCTTCATCCCACAAACAGAGGTTTCCTCCACCTTTGTCATCCTACCTATTGTAAGAAGGACCAGTAATCGTAAACCTAAAGCTATTGTTCAAAAGTTATAGACCAAATTGTTCAAAACAAAAACACCAACATAAAAAAGTGGGCTTAGGCCTCGTCTAAATTATCCTTCATTGCCCACTTGTGCGATCTCCATTGCAGCTTCACCACCTTCACCTCCAGTAAACTCAACCACCTCCTTTGCCCCGCTTGAGCAGCTTCCAGCATCTTCGTTGTCTCTAGTTCAGCTTCACCACCAAGCTCGAGAAGAGTCTGTTTCCAGCCAGCCACGTCCCATGCGTATCGGTTGAAGTCATGGTCAGCAGCTTCCTGAGCCATTCTGATCCTCGCCTGGAGGATGGCACGACCAGCACACAATTTGGCTTCTTCGGTTACCTTCATCTCCGCTTTGTTAGCTTGCATGTCAGCCTCCAAGTTCTTCTTCTCCAGGATCTTGACTTTCTTCTCCAGTTTGGAGATTGTCTTGTCTTTGGCAGCAGCGATGGATCGGAGATCAGCCATGTTGTCTTCAGCTTCAACTAAGCTCTTGTCCTTGTGAGCCTTCAAGCGGACAAACCTCTGCAAAAGACAACACATAAGGTCGGAATCAATGATCCTACACAACATACAATAGTAACGGAAATGGATCAAGAATCCTTACCTCAGTAACGAAGTCGTGGATCATCTTTTCAGCCTCAAGCTCACCCCCTGCCAGCTCCAAAGGCTTCTTACGCTTGGACCCAGCTTTGGCCCTGGTGGTGATGGCCTTAGGCTCCGGGAAGCTTGGGCCTTCGGCCAGCTCCTTCTTAATGGAGCAAGGGAAGATTATGTTGTCAGTGTCATCCAAGCCAAACTTGGTGGCTGATTTGCTGGTGGACTTTTGAGCACCTACATCATGAGTAAACAGACAAGTCTTTTTATTTCATACAATTTATTCAATACAAAATTATACTTTTCAAAAATGTACAAATACTTACTCGATATCATGTAGGAGGTGGAAGTATTTGATTCTGGATCCTTTATCCTTGGCTTGAATGTCTTGATCATTAAGTCAATAGCCCAAAATGCTGCGATTCTCTCTTCCATGCCAGGTAGATCACCGAGGCAGTCGAAATTGGTCACTGCATGCAAGCAGAAAAAGAAAATAAGTCAGCAATAAGAATATAAATCTCTACAGTGGTTATTCAAGGATTCTATATCCTACCATTCAAGATCCACTTTTTGCGCAGCTACTCCTTAGAGGAACAGAATCCCTTCTTACAAAGAAGAATTGATTCTTCCATGTGGAACCGTTTTGAGTGGTCTTGAGGATGGGCAGAGACTAATGAAGTTTGGCCATCAACAAGAAATGATGGGAAACATGGGTAACAAGGCTGTAAAGGTATGAAAGTTCTACCAGGTTGAGATCAATCCCTTCATCGCAAATGATTGGCTCAATGGTGTATAAAACTCTCCAAAGCATAGGCATAGCCTGACTGTAGCTTATGCCGATGAGGGTGAAGAATAAGTCAGGGAAGGGATAGGAATAGCCAAGGAGAAAGGGTAAAGCGAGGAAACACACCTAGGTGGGTGAAACAGCATCGCTTTTCATTGAAGAATCGAACGAACAGAAGATGATCTTGGTGGAAAGCAGGTGGATATATCCTCAATCTCAGAGTCAGTAAATTTGCAGAGCTTCGTGGAAGGATTTTAAAGGTTTTGGGTTTGGGGCATGCAGTCCTTTTCCTTGTCTTTGTCGTGTGAGGATCTTGTAACCATTTTCGCCATGACTTAGGAAAAAGGAGGATGAAGAATTTTGCGAGAAAAGATAAAGAGAGAAGAAGAATACCTGATTTGGTTGAAGATTTAAAAGGGATCTCTTGATTTTTAAATGGTTGTTCAATCCTATCTTCTCCCTATATAGTGTGATGATTGTTGCAGCTTATCCCATTAGTGACATCAGAAAATTGTAACGGCTAGTTACATGCACAACGGTTAGTCTGCATCCAATGGAAATATGTAAATCTGATTCATATCTTATTCGTCATATTTGGGGGCAATTTGTTAGGGGCTAAGTTTTATTAAGTCTGGATCGTCTATCCTTAGACCTAGCCTGCATCACTTATCTTTAGCGGATGATGCAGGGAGTCTGAGGATCAAAGATCCTTATTTTTACTTATGTTATCTAACAATTGTTCTCTATATTTCTAATGTTTATACGCAGGTAATGGACGACGTGGACTTAGTCTTTGTTGGAATCTCGCTGAATATGCTTCAAATAGAGCACGTGGTAAATGAAGATTAGCCTTTATGGACGAACATGGGGGATTTGCTTATTTTTCGAATAGTTAGCTAGCTAGGATTTTTCTAATTATATCAAGGGGATATTGAGCTCATTTAGAGCAGACACTAACACTCTCGCATACTTGATCATACTCGAAAACATCTCTCAAACACACACACTAGAATTCGATTGTATCAAGCTCAATATCATCCCAAGTTGTATTGTATTACGCATTACTTGTTAAATAGAGTTGGTGATTGGTAGTTTCCATCACCCGAGGTTTTTTATGACTAAGATCTTTTAAAGATCAATGGCTTTTTTCTCGTATAAATCATTGTGTGTACAGCCATTTACATTTCACATTTGTTTACATAATTGTTCAACCTTCAAGCACACTACCTCACAAATCAGATTTTGTTACATTATACTTAATCAGATTTTTGACCAAAACAGCCGCCAACAGTCTCAACTTAAAAAATAACCACTGGCAATCCCAACTATTAACATATTGGCCACAATGGACCCTGACTAACAGAACCATAACGTTGTTAGTCTACGATCGCACGAAAAACCAATTTTTGTAAGCAAAAAGTTTCGATCAAAGATTACAAAAATGTTTGAGACGAAAATGTTGAGTTTTCCGGCAAAAAAGTTGAGTTTTTCGGCCAAAAAGAGGTTTTCCGGCGAAAAAAGATTTTTCTGACGACTTCAATAATTGGGGCTTTTACTAGAAAAATGTTTTTAAAGGTCCGTAATAAGGTTACAAAGAGGTTTGAGACGAAAATGTTGAGTTTTATAGCCAAAAATAAGTTTTCCGGCCAAAAACATTTTTCCGGAGACTAACGACGTTAAGCTTCTGTTAGTCAGACTCCATTGGTGACCAATATGTTAATAGTTGGGACTGTTGACAGACAATAGTAAATAGTTGAGATTATTAAAATTCAATATTCTTATTTTAAATGAATTTGATCCAAAACAAATTTCTTAAGATTCGATTCCCATTCAAATTGAATTAGACAGTTTTTAATCGAATTTATATTCAGACAAAAAATAAAAAATATTCAGAAAAAATGATTTAAATAATTCAAAATTTTGTTATTTAATGAACACCTCTAATTCACCGTTATTTGGCTAAGGAGGTTTTAATTTTTTAGCAATGTAATTTGAAAAAAAGTGAAAAAAATATTATTAGTCAATATTAATTGGCCACTACCAATAGTAGGTAGGGTTGGTTGGTAAGGAAGTAGGCAATGAGCATTGGGCATAATGTACAGACCTTTTTTTTGTGTTCTCACTTGCCTAACCAACGGCGCAGATCGATACACGTGTTGCTCATTTACCCGTTCAGATAATCAAACGTTAAAGATAACGTGGGCTGTCTTGTCTTACATTATCCATTTCAAAATGCCTCCCTTCGCCCTCTTCTTCTCAAATAATTTAAATATTTGAACATAAATGTTAAATATGTTAAATTAAAAATGTTGATTTGGGATCCAAGTTATTTCCTTGCCCTTTCGTCGTTACCGTTATGTTTTACTTTGGTCAATATTTTCTCTATTTCTTTTTTTATTTAAAAAATAGATTAATATTCATTGGATATAAAAGGGTTTATTGAAATACACGTCATCCATTAAAATTTATTTGATAATATTTTAAAAAGTTGAATGTCATTTTAGTCTATGTGGTTTGTGTCATTTTGTAAGTTTAATCCAAAGCTTTTTTTGATTGTATGTGGGTGGAAAAAGGTTTTACAATTACCATTTTATTTCACTGGGTTAAATTCATCTATTTTTCTGTTAACGAGAATGACAATTCGATCATTTAATATGTAATTTTGTTAACTAGAAGGACAATTCGGCCATATAAAATGACCGATTTGCCCTTCTCGTTAACAAAAAAATGGATGAAGTTAACCCGGTGGATTAAAATGGCAACGGGGCAACTTTTTTGGATCCATAGGAGAAAAATGAAACTTTTTGACTAAACTAGTAAAATTACCCAAACCACAGATACTAAAATGGCATTTAACTCTATTTTAAATTTTGATAATATAAGTACTATTGTTTGTACAATTAAACAATAGCTATTAAATAGTTAGATATCAAATAATCGTGTTCATGTAATGGAACAAACCTAATAGAGTGAGATCTCATTGCATAAAAAGAATTAGGTTTATTCTTATTTAAACATATAAGAAGAAGATTCTTTTAAAGTGTTAACAATAATAGATATCAACATTTGGTATTGGATATAAAAAGGTGATGCTAAACACATATATTCCTTTAAACATACTACCTTTTCTATTCTTATAAATTTATCGTGGGACTTTTCATATTATAGTAAAAAATATTGACTAAGTGAGATGTTTTAGAGGATCATATGAGAAGTTAAATTATATCAATAAATTTCACAACTCTCGTCATAATTTTATGCTTAAACAGACTCATCATATATATGCTTTTTAATCAAATAAAAAATAGCATCTTGGGGTGGGATAAGGTTTTGCAACCAATAGATCTTGGGTTCGATTCTCACAAGAGAGGGTTTTTCCATATTTATTGGGTTTCCTTCTGAATTGGTGTATAAGCATTATGCCTAGTGGAAATGGATATGATCGGATGGTTTCGTTGGTGGCACGATGATACTCAAGTAGTACGTCAGTGATCCAGATTTACCGTTTCAAAAGAAAAAAAATCAAATAAAAAAATAAACTTGTATAAAGTTACGAGTTCAATTATAAATTTTATAAATCGAAGTTTCGTCAAGGTTTTATACAAGTATTTTGCATCTCATTTAATCTTGATGGATGACCAAATCCCTAACTGCATACACATTTAGGTAAAGGATTAGATTTGTACACACAAAATCATTATCGTGTCTTGTTATGGTATGTGCTATTTGTGCTTATGTTCATTGTGTATCAAATATATTTGTAATTGTACAAGTCACATCACATTAAGAACCACACGCACCAAAACTAATTTCTCAATTATTTGATACCTTAATTTCCCTTACGCGTTATTATTATACATTATTATTATTATTTTATTTTATTTTATATATATATATACATATTAAATGGAACTTGTGATGAATAGTAAATCACATTTTTAAGTATTTATATTAGTTTTAATTTGATTTTTTGGTAAGTATTTATATTAGTTTTAATCTGATTTTTTGGGTTAACTTAAAAAATCCTCATCTATGTTTATTTTTTTAACATTACAAGATATTTGTCCCCGCGATGTAGTAGTTTTAGGACTTCGCGGCTAGAGGGTTTATTTGATCTGCACAGGGTCAAGTACATGCGCGTCTAAGTCTAACTTACTGTTGCGCCAAGTACACAAGGCTTGTTGTGCGACTTGTATTGACTGGTCTAACTTGTTGCACTGAGTACGCAAGGTTCGTTGTGTGACCTGCATGTGTTGGTCTAACTTGCCGTTGCGCTGAGTGCGCAAGGTTCGTTGTGTGACCTGCATGTATTGGTCTAACTTCCGTTGCGCTGAGTGCCCAAGGTTCGTTGTGTGACCTGCATGTATTGGTCTAACTTGCCGTTGCGCTTAGTGCGCAAGGTTCGTTGTGTGACTTGCATGTGTCAAGGTTGCAATACCGTTGAGCGCAATGTTTGTTGGGCAACATGTTGATTCCAAGAATGGCGCACCGTTGCGCATTGCGCGCAAGGTTATTCTTGTAGTATGTTATTGAGGGTATGGTCCCTTGCGCAGGCGCAGGGTTTTTGGACCATACCCCTCCAAGTCCCCCCAGTCCAGTTCTGCTCCTATGCGCATGTTGGCAAGTAGGTGGAGTGTTGGATTATAAGAATTCTTGTATGCGCGCTTATTTCAACGGCAAAAAATTCAATAAGGGTTAGAGAAAACCTTTGTGTGAGGGAAACCCTTATGATGAGTTCTTCGAAATTTGAATCTCTGTCATGCTGACGTTGCAGGCGGGTTGTTGAGAAAAAGGGTGCCCTGGAGGTGACGTGTGACAACTGTGGCATGTTGTCAACAGTGCAGCCTCTCTTTCATTAATGAATTGGTAGAGAAAATGTCGACCACGCGCGCGTGACAACCGTTCGTTGTCACGCGTCCTGCGTAGATTGGTTATTAATTCTTCGCGTGCTTCACAGTTCCCCATCGCATTAAATATGATGAGTATAAATAAGGGTGAACCGTCTAGGGTTTCATTCACGCCTTCAAACTTTTTTTTGAAATTCTCTGAATTCTCTTCTTGAGTTCTTGTGTTGTTGAGTCTTCTTGTTTTCAAATCTTCTTTTCTTCTTTGATTTCCATGGCGACTAGGGGCCCTGAGACCGCGTTCACAACTGAGGCTTCGACCTCGTTGTCGGCGACTAAGTGGAGCCAGGCCAGTTTCCAATGCCTGGTTTCCGGCTACCGGTTCTCTAAGGACTAGGATGCCCGGTATCCGGCTGAGGGAGATACTGCCGCCGATGCTCCGACCGGCTACATCACTTTATTTCTTTATTTTTTTGCTGACGGTAAACTTCCAGTTACTAAATTTTTTTCTTCAAATTTTGGATTTCTACCGATTCCACATCTCCCAACTGAATCCGATGGGGATGTTGAGAATCAAGCACTTTGAGTTTTTGTGCGGGTCGATGGGTGTTACCCCAACCGTCGACCGTTTTAGGATTTTTTTTTTTACCAACTCCATTGTTCTATGGGTTTTATTCTTTCCAACATCGCACTCAAGTGAAGAAAATTTTGCTCCCCCCCCCTCCAAAGTATTTCCATGATTGGAAGACTAAATTTTTTTACGTGAAGGCTGGAGTTATTCCCCCCGGATGCACTTCCGGGGGGTGGAGGATATCGCCATTGAGACGGTTCCTGTACCGGTGGCCGAGTCCTAGTACAATGACTTGAAGGAGATCCCGGCGGTCCAACTGCCAGAGAGGGCGTTGGTGGCGGCAGATATGAGTCTAGTTTGGAAAACCAACCGCTGGGAGAGGCCTGTGTACATGGAGGGAGAGAAGAGTAAGTACCTTTGTCTTTGTTGTATTGTTTCTTGATTTCGCCTTGTGCACAGACTAACTGTATGTACTTTCTTTGCAGGGGTGCCACTGTATGTGGTGGCATTCCAAAGGGAGCAGGGGCACATCGAAAACATTGCCCTTGGCCCGGAGGAGCCCACCTGGTACGCACAGATCTTGGGGAACTTTGAGCTCCCCAAGAATGAAGATTTGTTGGCCCCCGCGCCTGAGACTGGTAAGCCTTTATATTTTTAAGTGTAACATCTTTGTAAATCACTTATTGTGCTGCCCACTTGTAGCGCTTTAAAGGACTTGGGCATTGGCCCAGATCCCAAAATAAAAAGCGCGTAGAGGCCCACACGGTGCTGAGAGGGTTACTCAACCCAGGGCAACCCACCAAAGGTTAAACGTACTGTGTCGATTCATTGGAAAACTATGATAGTAGTCTCTGACTTTTGAGGTCTTGCCCTGTATTGTTGAGAAACCCAAACTGGAGCGGTGGTGTTTCCAGCTGCCAACCGGAAGACCCGTGGAGTCGAGTCTAGCCCGAGCCTCAAGCGGAAGAGGCTCCGAAGTATGATATTTCTCCGCGAAAGCCCTCCAAAAAGGTTGATGTGAGGTTATAGGAAAACACGAGAGTTGGACACACGCTCGCCGCTAAAATCTCCCTAGGTAAACTTTTCACTTGTTTGTCACACCACTTTGTTTTTGTATTTGTCTAACTGTTTGTCATCCTTGAGGTGTGAGCCAGTTTTTGTTGCTCCCACCACTCTGGCCGCGCCCAAAGATACTCCAATGCCCCCACATGTGGTTGAAACAGCGCAAGCGTCAAGCGCACAGGGTGGGGAGTCGACTATGGGGGCGGCGGAGGTGCAGACGGAGGTTGAGGCCGTAGAGCCTGTGGTGGTGGTGGAGGAAGTGGTTGGGGAGGGTGTTGAGGAGAAGAACCGATTTTGGTTGCCGGTGAGGAGATGTTGGAAGAAGATGCTCCACAGGGGTTCATGCAGAAGAGTCGGCACCCGAGAGTGAGGTTGGGGGATCTGGTAGAAGCCCTTTCGCAGAAGGATCTCCAATCCGCCTGGACGAGACCCCGGGTGATTTTTACTACAGGTCTTATACTGCAGGCCACGCTGAAGAGATTCACACCCCTGTGTGGAAGCAGAAGACAGGAGACGACTTCTCTCACCGGCCGGCGTGCCGTAGTGGTTTAAGGGGGCTTTCCCCCCAGCAAAGGTGTGTGCGCGCTGAACAAAGTCATCAACAAACATACTGCGCGTACCTCCAGGCAGCAGCTAGCTCCGCCTCAATCACACACAAGATCATAAGGGAATGGCGGAGCATGCACAAAGAGCAAGACAAATTTGAAGCTGCCCAAGAGGAACTGATCTGAGAGTGAGCCCAAAGTGGCTGCGCAAAAATCTGAGTTGGAGGCAGACAAGGTTAAATTTGCCGAAACTCAACAGACCGATCAGTGGTCCGTGCTGGGGTGGAAGAAGAGGGCCGAAAGCTCCGCTGCCACACTTGTTGAGGAGCCCAAGTTGTGGAGGGAGGCTTGTGAACGAGACAACAACGAGAAAAAATCCTTAAGCGATGAGGTAACCCGGATGCGCAGAGAAGTAGAGCGCATGCAGAAGGAGAAGGAGGCAGCATCTGTTGCGGCCGCAACGGCCATGACGCACCGCGAGCGCCATGAACAGAAGGAGGTAAAAATTTGCCCCTCTATTTATGTATTTTGTATGATCAATAAATTGTCATGCTCACCTTGTTGTGAATAACCAGGTTGAAGCTTGCGCCGCTCTTGAGGGCGCGAAGAAGGATCTCCATGTGGCCTTGGTGGAAAAGGCTGAATTGCAACGTAGGCACCTGGAGGGTAAGGAGCGGCTGCGATTGGCGGAGGCCATGGTGGACGCGGGCGAGAAAAAACTTGAGAATTCTGAAGTCGCTAGCGACGTTCCGAGTCGCTGGTGGAGTCGCTGGCCAACACAACATGTTATGGATGCAACAGCATGGAGTTGTCAATGTAAGTACTCCGTTATATCTTGATTGCTTTGTCTTGATTCTAATCATGTTGTTCTTGTATTGCAGATCGCGAACTCCATCCTGAATTCCGCGGAGTTGGCAGGCGCAGTGGTCAAGCTGATGGTCACTGCACACCATGATGGGATGCGCAGGGCTATGCTGAGTGTGCACACCATGTCACTCATGCATTGGACGTATAATGGGACAAAAGCCGCGTTTCCACACGTGGAGTTGATACCGAAGCTCCCTTCTCCCAGGCTAAGCGGGAGTATGACCGTCTTTAACTCCCGATGATGGATCTAGTGAGTGAGGCACTCCAGCATGATGACTACGTCGATCGCTTAAAGGACATATTTCCAGATGAAGCCGAGGCCGCAAGGAGCGAAGAATAATGTAGGATCCTTATTGTAATATCCTCGATGTATCCTGAATGTTACTGCGCTGCGCGTGTTTGTACATATTCCTTTTTCAATGAAATAGATGTTTTTCTTTCTTTCCAAGTTACAATATTTGCGTGAAAAGAACCGACTTTGTGTAGGTATAGCGAATGAAACTGGTAATGAACTCGTGTATGAACATCCCCTCCCATGCGCATGCAGTAGGTAGTGAATTTTGTTCATGAGTCATTGTGTACCATGGTGTTTTCGCTAGACCCAAAGTGGTTTCACGCATTTGTAACAAATCATCTAGATAAAGAAATTCATGTATCCATTGTCTTTATTAATCAATAAGGCATAAGAGCCATGTACAGAATAGACAATAAGATAATAGGTTTGCTAATTTACATGTAGCACCACCGTAGCTGTTGCGCATTCCATAACCTAGGAATGTTTGTGCCGTCTAAACGTTTAAGGGTGTATGCACCCATTCCTAGGACTTCGTGGATAATGTAGGGACCTTCCCACTTAGGTGCGAGTTTTCCAGGACTTTCAGTGTTAGACGCTTCGCTTCGCTCAAACGGTAATGTGGACCCGCGCGTTGTAGTATTTCTCAAGCTTGGACTTGCTTCGTTGATTGCAGCGTTTTCATGCCTTTCTTCTAAGAGGTCCAAGTCGAGTCTGCGCTCGTCTTCACTATTGTGGCTTTGCGCAGCCAGCATGTGTGGTTATGGGAGGCCTATCTCAACGGGAATCACTGCCTCCGTCCCATACACTAGGCTGAAAGGAGTTTCGCCTGTGCTAGTTTTTGACATGGTTCGATGAGCCCAAAGGATGCTTGGCAACTCATCTACCCAGCCTCTTCGCGCCGTACACAATCTCGTCTTGATCCCTTCGATGATGCTCTTGTTTATGCTCTCCACTTGGCTGTTCCCTTGAGGATGCGACCGAAGTAAAGACATGTTCGATATGCATTTCCTTATCCATTGTTGTAGTTCTTCAGCTGCAAAGTTGGGGCGTTATCACTGACTATGCCCCAGGGGTAACCTAAAGCGGCATATGATGTGCTCCCAAATGAATTTCCAAACTACAGTTGTTGTGGTGGATGTAAGGGGTTTGGCTTCTACCCACATGGTGAAGTAATCGACGGCGACGATTATGAACTTCACCGCGCCTGGGGTATCTGGGAAAGGTCCCACCATATCGATTGCCCATTGCTGGAAGGGCCATGCTATTGTCACTGGGATCAAGGATTCTTGGGCGTAATGTCTTTTAGGACTTCGCGGCTATAGGGTTTGTTTGTTCCTGCAGGGTCAAGGAACCTGCACGTCTAAGTCTAACTTGCCATTGCGCCAAGTACGCAAGGCTTGTTGTGCGACTTGTATGTGACTGCTCCTAACACTTTGCTTTGCTTGTCCCCTGAGTGCACAAGGTTCGTTGTGTGACCTGCATGTTGGTCTAACTTGCCGTCGCACTGAGTGCGCAAGGTTCGTTGTGTGACCTGCATGTATTGGTCTAACTTGCCGTTGCGCTGAGTGCACAAGGTTCATTCTGTGACCTGCATGTATCAAGGTTGCAATACCGTTATGCGCAAGGTTTGTTGGGCAACCTGTTGATTCCAAGAATGACGCACCGTTGCGCATTGCGCGCAAGGTTATTCTTGTAGTATGTTGTTGAGGGTATGGTCCCTTGCGAAGGCGTAGGGTTTTTGGGACCACACCTCTCTAATAAGAAATATTTTTGTGTTGACATGTGTCCATCAATTATATTAATCAATAAGGGTAATAATGTAATTTTTCTCCAAAATCCAATTTTAATGATAAAATATGTGTAACTAATTAAAGTTATTTTGGATGGAGATAATTTTTTTCCACTAATCATATAAGATCCTCTACATGGTATGGATTTACAACTGAAACAGTTTTGAATTGTAAATCGATAAATGGTGTTTTAAATCTGCATTTACAGAATACATCCTTAGTATGGTGTTTTACAGAATGCATTATTAGTATGGTTATTGTACATGGTGTTCTTAACCTGATTTTACAGAATGTGTTCTTAGTATAGTGTTTTAAACCTACATTTTCACATGGTGTTTTAGACCTCCATTTCTAGAAAGTATTCTTAGTATAATGTTCTTAGTATGGTTATTGTATATGGGGTCTTAAACCTGCATGCATGGTGTTTTACATCTACATTCCAGTAGATGTTCCAGATTCTATATGTTAAAACACCAACCTACATTCAGTAGATGCTCTTTGCATGTTCATCGTATGGTGTTTTACACCTGCATTCCAGTAGATGTTTAAAACACCACGTCTTAAATCACAATACAATTAAAACACCACTGTATGAACAAACACCATGGACTAAACTCTAATCGAAACATTTTTTCTCTCTATATAAGTATAGATATATGTACTCATATTAAAGATAAAAAACGCTCGTTGTTATGCTGTAATTTTTAAAAAAAATTACGTATAAAAGTTATTGACATTTAAAAAAGATGGGAGGAAGTTGCATGTGTATTAATGTTAGTTCTTAATTTAAAATTGTTAAATTCACCTTTATACTCTTAATCTAGAAATTAATTAGCTTAATGGTAAACATTATTTACAATTTTGCCATTATGATCTCAACAATTAAATTCCAGATCCAAATGTGTAGATTCTTTCATACATTTCTCACGAAACACACCTTTTTATAATAACTCCACCATATATATATATATATATATATATATATATATATTATAGATTTTAAAGGTTTATGACTTATAAGTGTAAGCAGCCTATAAAAATATAAAGCCCGAAGCTTAAGATTTAGCCCAATTCAATACTAATACCCTAATTCCTAAACTTCACTACCCAGCGACTTGCTAACTTGTGTCTACACTCTGTGACTATGCGACATTGAGTGAACTGTAAAGACTAAACTTCAGAGATATCGATGACTGCCCCTTGCTCAGGCGACCGAAGAAGATGTTTATGGCTTTTGAGCTAAATGACAATTGTATTTTACCCTTTATTTTGTACTTCAGATTTGATTTCAGTTATGAACATTTTAGGATCATGATTTCAGTTATTTTGTGCCTTGTAATAGTCCTAATTTTAGTTTTTTTTTGTTGCTACACATGTTATTTTTGTGTTGAGAAAAAACGGCGATACCGAGCGAAAACGATCCGCTCGATTAAATTCGAACCGAGCACAAACATCAATTTTGTGCTCGGTTTTGCAAAATCGATCCGAACCGATCTGCTTGGTTGTACTTCAATCCGAGCACGAGCAAACCCTCGCTCGGATCGGATCGGCTCACGAACACCCCTATGACGTATACAGATAGGGCTACAAATGAACATGAAAAGGTGTTGTTCATATTCGTTTGTTAAGAAAATAAATGTGTTCATGCCATCACGAACACTTACCGAACGAGATTTTGAGTTCGTTTCCGTTCGTTAAGGAAATGAAAATATTCATGTTTGTTTGTTAAACTTAGGCTACAAGCACAAACGAATGCTAGCAAACACAAAAAAAAATCATTCATGAACAGAAATAAGAGTTCATAAACAAAAACGAAACATGTATTAAAGCGTCTGTATTATAAACAATAAACTAATATGTATTAAATATTTTATTAGTGAGAATTTTGTAGCATTTAAATAAAATATAAAAAATAAAAACCATAATGAACTTTTGGACATAAACAAACGCGTTATTAAATGTTCACAATCATAAATAAACAATCATGACCTCTGTTTATGTTCGTTCATTAAAATAAACGAACAAAATTTCTTGTTCATATATTTATTAAACGGACGAACACAAACGAACTTTAGTCGGATGATTCATGAATAGTTCGCTGCACATTCAATCCGTCAGCAACCAACATACACTTGTAGCACATAAGAAAGCTGAATATTTTCATTAGTTTTTCAATCAAGTAAACAAGATTAATCTATGAAAACAATTCCATTGCTTAACCTTTCCAAGGGGTGCATGTAGTCCAAACTAAAGTAAAAGGACCAAAATAAAAAAAAAACAAACAAAAATCTCCCTCAAACATAAACAATATTGTACTTTATAAAAAGAAAGATTATGAAAAACACATCTATCCAATAGTAGAGGGGTGAAGGTCAACTTAGGAAGATGAAAAGAAACCAATATTTTCATTTAACCCAAATTTGATTCGTACATGGCTTTATAGTGTAGTGACATTCTGAGAGTGTGATAAAGCTTTGGGACCAATAGGCCTTGAGTTCAATTCTTACAAAGGGGTTTTTCATATTTATTGGGTTTCCTCATGAATTAGTTTAGGCATTATGTCTAGTGGGATGGATATGATCGGGTGGTTTTGCTTGTGGCACGATGATACTCCAGTGGTCCGTTAGTGATCTAAAATTGTTGTTAAAAAAAAAAAACCAAATTTGATTCACATTTCATGTGTATTTACACCGAGTCCACATGACTCACAAGTCATACACAAACATGTGACATCTCTATATATACCATACTCCCCCTTCACACCCTCCTCGCCATTTTTCTTAGGTCAATAAATATTTTGGAGAGAGAAACCCCCTTTTTTCGGTCAGTTTTCCACTTTTTTCGCTAATTAATCCCTCAATTCTTGCAATATATCTTCATTTCTTTAATCTAGATTGTAATCTTCATGTTCAATGCGGTAATTTTTAAATAGCATCGATTGTTCATCAATTTTGGGTTTTGCAGGTCCGAATATTGTCTAGGGTTTGTTTTGTTACACCAAGGCGAATTTTTGATTGTTTAAGGTTTTAATCGCTTAGTTGGTTCTGAATAATCGATTGATGTTAATTGATTTGCTTATTCCCAATTTTGAGTTTTAGGTTTTTATTTTATTTTTTTATTTGTTTTGTTTTAATGTGTGTTGCATATGCAATGATGTGATGTATGAATTTACTGATGATATATGAATTTATTGTTGATTTGAAATTTAATCCATAATATTATTAGACAAACTCATAATTGATTAGGGTTTTTTTTTATTTTAGTTGGGTAGATATTTGTCTTAGTGTGAATGAATTCAGATCTGATTTTTTATGTTTGGATATGGTGATATCTCGATCTTAATTTTATAAAATAATATATTGAAAATTTTATTTTTATGAAAAAGTATATAAATTGTTGGTTACATTATATCCATACATGATTCAGACATGTCTGGATCTATTTTATCATTTAAAAAGCAATATTTTTTGCGTTTGTTTGTGATGAAGTCAGATCCGGGTAGTTTTTGAAGTTAAAACTTCATGAAGTTGACAGTTTTATGTTGTTTTGGGCTCTGCAGAAACCGGTTAGGAGTGGTGTGGAGCCCATAACAATTTGCAAGCTCGAGATGGACGCGATGGAGGTATATGGAAAATCTATGGTAGCTGTGCCTACAAATGTATTTATCTGTCGAGTATACTAGGCCAAGACGGGTCAAACAACCCGAACCCAAACCATGTTCACAAGTGTGATTGGAAATGTGAGAATGAGCATGTGTGTGGGAACATGTTTCGGTGCAAACTAACCGGGCTCACACACATTTGTGACAAAAACTGCAACCAGAGAATTGTTTATGATAACAATAACTCGCTTTGCAGAGTGACCCATCAAATCTTTCCTCTAACCGCAGCGGAAGTACAGGCGGTCAAAGGCGTTCGAAGGAAGCTTGAAGAGGAGAGTTCCGAGAGCTGTGCTTCTAAGCGCAGAAGAAGCGGACAGTTTTGCCCCTCTCCTTTCGAGAGATCGTTTTCCACAGTTGCTCCGATTTGCAGTCAAGTTGGTGATGGCATGGATATTAACTAACTTCATTCAAGTCTTTGCTTTGCTGTTGTCGTTCTAGATTATCCGTTCTTACTTCGCAAACTTTATGCATTTACCTAAATGGCCGACTGTGATGTCGAGCTTATTTGTAGGAACAACTTATATTTGGATCTTATGTATGTAGTGCTTCGTTATAACTCGGCTTTAAGCAAGGAGTTTTGACTTTATGTTGCTTTTTGGGGCTTTAAATTAGGTTTAATTGAGCATTAGTCTTAATTTTTGTGTTTAATTAGGCCTCTAATACTCTAGTTACATCTTAACATGCTAACAACAGTCTCCTCTCTTTGGGATTTTCAATTCACAGGAATAGATCACCTCATGCCAGAAGAAAATTCGTCGGCTCTTGAGTTTCATCTTTTATGTCTAATATTTGTTTTGTTTTTTGCAGGATAGTATACAGTATTTTGTATATCTTGTTTTCTAATTCAATTTTTGTGTGTAATAAGATGTTATCTTTTGCAGGATCTGAAGCTTCAAGTGAATTGGAAATAATACTTTGTTCATTTTTAAGATATTTTAGAGACGATTACTTGACTTCTTACTAATACTGTTTGTTTTTAATCTTTTGCAGAAGCTTAGAATCTATAATCGGATCAGAGGACCGGTCTTTCAACATCAAGAAAACAGATTTGGAGGCTCATTTGACTTGGAAAACTGGATCAAACATCCTCTGTGGGGTACCTACCTGTGGCAAGAGCTGGATCTAACTGTAACTACTTGAAAAATTGTCAAATCAATGGAAGGAGATCCATCATCTCATCAAATCGGGGTCAAGAAGTATTTCAAGATGATCAGAAACGAGCTGTATCATGTGCTTTAAGAAGTATTTTGATATGCCACAACCTACAAATATGCATCTTTCTTTCTTTACATGTTGATTCACGTACAGCTCGAGCCGATCCATGTGCCTTAAAAAGTATTTTGATGTGCCACAAACTACAAGTATGCATCTTTCTTTCCTCAATAGTTGATTCGCGTACGATTCGATGGTAAAAAGTTATTCAAGATGATAAAAAATGAGCTGAACCATGTGCTTTTAAAGGGGTCTCATGATTTGCTACAACCTACAAGTATGCAACTTTCTTTCCTAGAAGTTGATTCGTGGACAAATCGATGTTTTTAAGGTTTCCCAATTTACGATGTCGCAAGAGAAAAGATGTGATTTGGAGGTTTTAAATTTTTTGGGTTTTACAGGTCGTCGATTGAGTTCAATTTTGGTTTACGTGTCGTTAAGGTCGGTTTGTTCCATAATATCTGTTCTTGTAGTCAGTTTGCATAAACTGATAACCGTTTTATGTTATTGTATCCTTTTTAATTACATTTTTGGTGTCGTAGTCTGTATCAGATTATATTCTGGGCATAAATCTTGAAGTAAATGTATTTGTTTAATAATATTTTGGTGTTTTGAATGTGGTGATCTATATCTTGTTTATGGACAAGTTGACTATGCCAAATAATCAGTCATAATGACTCAACCAAATATGATTTATTTAGTGGAGTAGATGGAGATCAAACTCAACCACCCCACACTCATTGCTTCCATCATAAGGCTGCTAGTAAATTTTATTTATTATTATTATTATTTTATTATTATTATTATTATTATTATTATTATATTATTATTATTATTATTATTTAATTCAAACATTTTATTCAACTAGAGTAGTTATTCACTTTTTATAAATCAAGTTAATATTGACCTGTTAAAATCTTTAAGATCGATTTTGTTGAAATCTAGAAGAAAATATGGATGTAGATGTTTCTAGTCGCACTAGCGTCACAAAAACAGATAATTGACTAGCCTGTTTGACCTGTTCTTTTATACGTTTAGACCCGCTTAACCTGTCCATTTAAAGTATAACTTGACCCGACGACTTGTCAATTTTACCGTGCATAATCTCTACGTGCCAAGAAATATTAAAAGGCAAAAAGGATTTTTGATGGTTCTTCAAGAAAAGGGGCAAAATGGATTTCATACCAACAGTAACTATTGAAAAAAACTATAATTGTATAAGATCTTAAATATATAGTGTCAGTATGTCAATTTATTAAGTTTTGTGGTCAAAAAGGAGAAAACCAGAACTTGTTGGATAAATATCTACAAGCCTTCGTTCTCTCAGTTCTATTCATTTATATTTATGTTAGGTAATATACTAAGAAACACTAGCAGGATACTCGTGTCATGTAATACAAAATTTTTTAGTTATAATATTAATGACTATATTTTATTCTATAGTGCGAGATAACATTTTTAGGTCACGTGATTTTGAATATTTTCTTTTTAATTTCATGTAGTTTAAATTAAACTAGAAGATTTACCCATATCTGTTGTGCCGCGGCCAATGAAATTGGCATGTTGATCATATTTGCATTTACAATGTGTTAAAGATGTTTTTGTAGGTTAAGTCTGTATTTCTATCTTATACAAAGAAGTAATTCATCAAATAAGCTCAATACAATTAATGGTATCATAATTATTAAGTTACATGACTTGTATCCATATAAATAACCTATCGTATTAAACCCAAATCGTTGCAGCAGGGGTGTAAAACCGTGACAAATAGCACCAGTGCCACACTATAGCCAACGACCACCAACATTGAAGTTGCGGCATCTTAATGTGGAGAAATTAGAACCAACATATAAAAAATAGAAAATAATAACTAACTCGATTTAGGACTCGTGCGTTGTGACGAACTTATTAAACGGGAAAAAAAAGATGACGTAAATACACTGAACAACACACGTACGTTACACCATGTTAACTCGCAAAATTTAGAACAAAACGTTTAACAAAAAGTAAAATCATTGAACCACACACACACATTGTGCCGTGTTAACTCGCAAAATTTAAAACTAAACGTAAAACGATTTTTTTTTTGCAAAATATGAAAAACATAGGGAATCAAAGTTAATAGTAAAAAAGTTATAAAGTTAAATTGAAAAAAAATAAAAACTTTTAAGTTAAACTACAAAATCAAGTAATTTTAGGTTTAAAGTGAAATATTATTTTTTTATAAAAACCCTCAAAACATGAGGTATAAACATCAATGTCTAACTTGTTGCTAGTTTATATTACCTAAATTCACTCAAAAAGGTATACTTTTTGTCACGATTTAAATTACAAGAATTTATTTATCGTAGATTATTGCTTTGATTAACGTCAACTAGACTTTTTATTTTTTGACAGCGGGCAATTTATAAAAAGATTAATTCATGAAAACATAAACATATAGGCCCTTCTCGGGATTCGGAAGTACCCCAAGGACAAACAAACCTACCTCAAAAGAAATCTGGGTCTCATAATGTGGCCACTAAGGCCCGGTCCAATACATATAAAGCCCAACACAATCTTAGACCGAGGTCTCAAATGAAGCCTCAAACGGCCCATTTGAGATTGCAAATCTCAATATCACTCACAGTCACACACTATGAATACAATACACCTGCAATCCAAACTAATAACATAATGCAAATTGAAAACCATCATATCATGATCTTGCAAAAGTCTTGTCATGATCTTGTTCCAACTGGACCTGGTCCTTCAGTGGCGAAGCTTGAGAATTCTGACCGGTAGGCGGAAGCCACCAACCAAAAAATTTATATAAAACCGGGGGTCGAAAATGTATATACCTAAAAATTTCTAAACGAAAACTACATACTCTCCACTACTGAGCGAAAAGTTTAGGGGGTCGGCCGACCCCTCCGGCCCTACTTAAGCTTCACCCATGGGCCCTTGTCTGCCACTTAACAACCTTAACCGTAACCAAAATTTTTGTGTTCCAACCATACTATAACTGTAATGTAACCATCCATAATCTGGCAGTATTTGACCAATAATGAACTAGTAACAACAAAGCTTCCCATTTTTTGTTGATACATTATCAAATACATTAGCATACATGTTAAATCTCATATAATTTTTATCTCTATCTCTATTCTTCTCTTTTCTCTATTTTTAAATCTATCTATATCTCTATATACATAATATATAAAAATCGTACGAGACACATGACACAATTCTAGGCAACTTTAATTTTTTTTTTCCGCGTAAACTGTATACCCATTTAACTTACAAGGCCGACTCTTGGGCAGTTATAATAAATCCAATGCTTTAGGCCACCAGTTGTATTGCGCCTCCGGTTTTAAGCGAAAATTTTACATAATTACTTGGACTTGTGAGTTATTATGAAATTGGGCATCTGAAAACTGGGCTCATTAATTGATTAAAAGAACCGGATATAATTTACAATCTTTAGGTAATTACTGAACTGGATTCAGGGTGCAACGTGACTACATACCTGACAACAGAAGGTGACGATGTCGTTCAACTGTTCAAAATCGATTAATTGAGGGTTTAAGGCTTCATTCTAAGTCTTTTGACATCAATGATACGTCCAGCAGTAGTGGAGAGAATGGGCCAGCTCAAGCCCATGTGAATCATGCAAAGTCAGTAGCCCAAGGCTGACCCAAAAAAGAAAGACCAAGAAACCTAGTCGCTTCGTGAAGAAAAGCATGAATTATTCTTCAACCACTTTCCTTTTTGCATGTTTTCCTATTTAACTATGTACGTGATCATGATCTCACGTGGGGCATGAACACCTTAATTTTCTCTAACTTCCTTCTTGTTTATTTACTTTAAAAGCATGTTTCTTTCAATGAAAAACCATAGAAAATTGTCCCAAGTGTGATTCCTTTCTTCCCCTACTTTTCTTGAGTTTGACCCCCTTACGGGTTCTATCATTGGTGCTTTCATTAGCCCTCTCAATGCCTCCACCCTTCCGCTATCGATGACCCCAACGCCTACATGATTGAACGGATGGACAAGGTCCTCCTCAGTCATGAACAATCCAATAGCAACTTTGAAGCCCTTCAAACAACCTTGGCAAACCTGCTAACCACACTAAACAAACATACCGAAGCCTTACAAGCCTCCCCATCGTCCGTCAAATCCAGTGCCCCCTACCTACACCACTGCCGCCACCACCACCACACAACCAAGTCCGACCACCCAAAATAACTTCTCACATTGATGGATCAAAATCCATTAGATGGATATTCAAGCAAAAAACTACTCCTTTTATGCCATACTGGAAGACCAATGGATCACCATGGCTGGATTTTTATTTCATTGGAGAGCCAATCAGTTGGATACAAACACTTGTCTAATAATCGTCTCTTAGGTACTTGGTGGACCTTCACCAGAGCACGGGAACTTTGGTTCGGGCTGTCTGAGTATGAGAACCACCAGGCTTCTCTATTCAAACTCCAACAAACCACATCTGTACCCGCGTACCACACTGAATTCGAAAAGATAAGTAATTGTGTCGTGGGGTTATCCGAGGAAGCCTTACGGAATTGTTTTATTTTCAGCGCTTAAATCAGAGATACGTGTTAACCTTGCCATTCACAAACCCACCACACTTCACTAGGCGATGGGTCTTGCTCGTCTTGTGGAAAACAAGCTCTCTGGCCTACCCACACCCAAAACTTCCTACATCCTCGTTCCTTTCCTACTCCGGCTAAACCATCGACAATCTCCACCTCCACTTTTCCCTACCCTTACCACCGACCACTGCGAAACCATCCGCTACCACAACCTCTTCTCCTTACCCAACTGTCGCCGGAAGGCATCCAAAAATGATGTGCTCAGGACGTTTGTTCCTGCTGCTCGGAGCATTAATTTCCATGGCACAGGTGCAGACCACCTCAATTTCTAATCATCACTGACAAAGAGTCAACTGATGCACCACAAGGGGATCCCCGCCGCAAGGGGACGACCACGATCCACCGCAATCATCAATTGAATACTTGGCGTTATCTACTGCGACCTTCTTTGGATTAGTCACACCGCGTACGCTCTGTGTCACCAGTCTGCTACACGGTCACACGGTGACCATGTTAGTGATTCGGGTAGCACTCATAACATAATCCACCCACGTATCGCCTCTCTTTTACAGTTGCCTACCACTGCAATTAACCTATTTTCAGTCATGACGGGAAATGGCGAACACCTGTAGTATGCTGGTTATATTTCTCAGGTACTCCTGCAACTGAACAAACAACTTTTCACAATTCCCTTTTATGTTCTCCCAATAGTCGATGCTGATTTGGTGTTGGGCATGGAATGGTTAAGCTCAGTCGGTCTGGTCACCATGCAATTTTCCACACCTTCCATATCCTTTTCCAAAGATGGCCAACCATGTGTTCTCAGGCAAGTCTGTTAACACGGTTGTTTCACTAAGTATCTTATCTCAATTCATGCGTCACTCATTAGTTGCTTCCATACACACTGTGGTCTTTCACCATCAACCCACATACTCATACACCCACCTCGCCCCGACACCACTTAACCCATAACAACACTACAGTGCCTTGTTTGAACCACCACATGGCCTTCCCCTACACCGCCCACATGACCATGCGATAACCACACTTCTGCGGGCCAAACCGGTCAACGTTCGCCTGTATCACTATGCGCACTATCAAAAAATGGTCATGACTGACCTCATTAAGGACATTTTAAAAGATGGGACCATACAACCTAGTCGTAGCCCATAATCATCACCGGTGCTCCTAGTGCAAAAGAAAAAGGGTTGTGGTGCTTTTGTGTCGACTATAGCGCATTAAACGCTATCAAAATCCGTTATTGTTTTCCAATACCAACTGTTGATGAGCTGTTAGATGAACTTCATGGTGCTTTAGCATTCTCCGAAATTGATTTACGGACTGGGTATTGATATGCATCAAATGCAACATATAAATTAATCAAATAAGGTATAAACTCAACCCTTTTATGTACTAATGTTGGAAAAAATGCGTTTCTTTGTATACGTTTGATTTTCAGCATTAAAAAAGCTTGAATGTACAAAAGGAACAAATTAAAGCCAAAAACCAACACGAATACAAAAGATGAGAAGTTGATACATCGTACTGACCCTCCGAGCTTCAACCCAAGACCAAAAACGACAAATCAAAAGACAAGCACTGGGTCGTGCCCCGCTCCAGATTCCAAGAAGGAAAAGACAAACATAAGCAGACAAGAGACACGGGCCATGGTCGACTATCAGATACGCAAATCTTCAATAGTACAACAAGTAAAAGGGCCACGGGGCCATGCCGTTGACACAGGTCTGCGTGAGCGTACGGACTGACACAACTCATTAAATGAAGACAAAGAAGAAGGAGACACGGGGCCGTGTGAAGAGTGTGTTTCCAGCTATAAATAGGGGTGCTTGGTTAAATTGCAATTCATCCCTTACTTTTCTCACACCTGCCACCACTCCACCACCACAATACCACCATCATCCACTACATTCCTCCATCATCCATCCTTAGAGTGTTTGTAGTAGTTTCGGGATCCAAGATTGATCGTAAGAGTTTTTGTCAAACAAAGCCCATGTTTGGCTAATCTCTTACATCACTTGGTGAAGATAAGTCTTTTATGTATTACTTTTGATTTCCAAACTTTGGTTAGCTTTTTAGTTGGGTATGTATTGTTGACTTTAATAACTAGTTTTTATATTGAAAGTGAACTTTATTCTACCATCTCTTCATGTTTTGTTGATTCACTCATTCGTGTCTTTATGGTATATATAAAGCACGTTAACTGCCTGGAAGGGGGTTAGAAGGGTGGTTTGGGTAAAGTTCTTGCCTCGTTCAGTGCATAGATCATGCGAGAACTTGATTCAAGTTTATTAGGACTTCCTTTGAGGCAAATAGCATCAAATCGGGGAATAAACTATTATTTAAACTTTAAGCCGACGTTGCGGGACTGTATCCCTGCTAACTCAGACCAATATGGCCGAGGTAGCGTTGCCTCCTAAAGAGGGACATACCACATTATGCATTAATAACTTACTAAATTATCTTTCAATATTTCGGCCTTGCGGGTCTGTATCCCTACTGACTCAGAGCAACATGGCCGAGGGTAGCGCTGCCTCCAAAAGAGGGACATGCCACTATAACTAAGATAATATCTTAAAAAACCCAAAGTGTGGAAATCATCAAAGAATATTAAAAGATGAGTTAGAACTAAGTGATTCTGTCTTGTCTATTTATTTCTTTTATTATTTTTAGTTTTCCTTTAATTTTAATTACTACCAATCTTTTCTCAAAATTTGGTTAGATTAGACGTTGATGATATTCCGTTATTAAAAGCTCTTGTGTCCTTAGACGACCTCGGTATCTTACCATCACTATACTACGCCAACGATGGGTGCACTTGCCCTAGCGTGATGTAGAGAGTGATAGTGTTATATCGTGTTTTATAAATTTAAAACTTGTTTAAACTAGTAAAAGTGCTTAAAAATATATTAAAAATTACCAACACCTGACACACGTCAGTATCACCAAATCTAGGTTGCACTTTCCAACATTGGAAAACGGCTTTCCGGACCATCGACGACCATTATGAATTCTTAGTCATGCCATTTGGACTTATAAACGCTCCATCCACCTTCCAATCTGATATGAATGATCTATTTCGGACGGTTTTACGACGGTTCGATCCCGTTTTCTTTGATGACATTCTCGTTTATAGCCCTTCATTGGAAACCCATTACGGGCTTCATGGAAACTTTATTGGTAAATCATTTTCATTCAAAGATCTCAAGCGTTTTTGGTGCCATGGAATTACCATTTTCGGGCCATTTGATTTCGGTAGAAGGTGTCAAAGCTGAACCTGATAAATTGGCCTCTATCAATCATGGCCTACCCAAATATCTATGACCACTCTACGGGCATTCGTAGGACTCAATGGTTATTACCGTAGGCTTGTAAAAAACAATGCTCGTCACCTTTAACAGACATTTTGAAGTAACCCAAGTTTTTGTGGTCAACGGACGCTGAGTCAGCAATGCAAGCTCTTAAGAAAGCTATGATCAACCTCATCACCCTTGCCTTTCTAGACTTCTCTCGACAGTTTTTCATCACCACTGATGGCTCGGGGTTAGCCGTACGGGGGGTTCTGGCCCAACATGACTTGCCTATAAGTTCTTTCAGCAATAAATTATGTTCAAGGATGTAGGCCCAGTCGCAAGCTTTACGACATCACCAAAGCAATCAAGAAATGGATGCAATATCTCCTCGGGCGTAAATTTCATATCTTTACTGATCACCATAGTCTTAAACACATGCTAACCTAAACGATCCAGACTCATGAACGCTAAAATTTTGGGGTATGACTTTGAGGTACACTTCAAACCGGGTAAAGAAAATTGTGTAATTGATGTTTAAGCAGAATTGAGTATCCAACGGTACTGGCTTTGTCATCTCCTAAAGTGGTTTGGCTAGATTTAATACGCTCGTATTGGTACAATGGTAAGAAGTTGATCCAAGCGGTGATGGATGATCCCGCATTATTTCCGCATCAAAAATCAAGGACGGTTTAATTCTTCTTTACAATAAACTATACATACCCAATATTCAATCTGATCGATCGAGATACTTTGTTGGAAGAATTTCATTAATCACCACTGGGGGTCACTCGGGAATCGGGGCCACTACACGTCGTTTATCTTCAATAATTTTCATGGTCCCATTTAAAAAAAGATGTTACCACTTTCATCCAAAAATGCGGTGTGTGTCAGTTCACCAAGCCTCAAAATCATAAGCCATATGGCTTATTACAACCCCTACCAATCCCTTTCAATTCATGAACTCAATTGCCCCCGTTCAATGGAAGTCACCAATGTGGATCGCCTCACCAAATCGGCTCATTTCATTGCCTTGTCACCTAATTTTACAGCCGCGACATTAGCTACAATTTTTCTAAGGGAATTCTACAAGTTTCTCAGCAAAATTTGGAAGCAGTTATTCCAACAACTTGGCACTAAACTTAACCATTCAAGTCCTTACCATCCGCAAAAGGACGGTCATTCGGAGGTAGTGAACCGTTTTCTTGAATCGTACTTACACGCCTTTGTCCATAATGAACCAAAAAGTGGTCTTAATATTTGTATCTCGCGGAGTTCTAGTGTAATACATCCCACCATTCGACAATCAAAATGACACCCTATAAAGCCATGTTCAATAGAAAAGCTGCTACAATCAACGATCAGGCGTTTACGTCTACCACCACTGCCTCTATTGAGTCCTCCTTGGTGGAACATGGGAGATTAATGGATATTCTTAAACATACTTTGGAACGGTCACGTGAAGAAATGGTCTTGCAAGCTAACAAGAATCGTACCGATAAAGAATTCCAGGTCAACGACTTTGTGTATCTCAAATTGCAAAAATACAGGTAGTCATCTGTTGATAGTCGGAATCATCACAAGCTTTCTATGCATTATTATGGGTCGTATTGTATTCTCGAATGTATTGGACCAGTAGCTTATCATTTGGAATTACCAACTCATTCGAAGATACACCGGGTTTTCCACGTATCCCTACTCAAGTCGAGCTCATTGCAAGAGTCTTCAACTGATTCCCCTGTGAATTTACCACATGAAAATGACCTTGATCGAGACACACCAGAAGCAATCCTTAACAACATGACCAACGACTAAGATGTATTTCAGCTCCTCATCGAATAGAAGAGTAATGACATTACCGAGTCGACGTGGGAAGATTATGACGAGTTTACACTTCAATATCCAGAGTTCCTAGATGTCCTCGAGGACGATGGTCTGTTTCGGGATGGGGGTATTGACAGTAATGCAGAGAATGGGCCAGCTCAAGCCCATGTGAATCATGCAAAGTCAGTAGCCCACGACCGGCCCAAGAAACCTAGCTGCTTCGTGAAGTAAAAGCATGAATTGGTCTTTAACCACTTTCCTTTTTTTGCATGTTTCCCTATTTACGTGATCATGATTCCATGTGGGCCATGAACACCTTAATTTTCTACAACTTCGTTCTTGTTTGTTTATTTTAAAAGCATGTTTCTTTTCAATGAAAAACCAGAGAAAATTGTCCCTTCTTCTCCTACTTTTCTTGAGTTTATGGGTTATATCTTACAAATTGTAATCCTTTTTTCTTACTATTTAGGATGTGAATGAATATATGTCTAGTGTCTTGCAATTTCCTGAATTGTGATACATACATTCTGTTCTTGTGTCTTGGTCTGTCATAATATGTTTATTAATTTAACATCATTTAGACTTAGATAACAATTTATGATATACCTCCTTCCGGTCTATAATGTCACATTTTAGAATTTGGGAGTAAGAACCCACTCATTTTAAATAAATAAAAACTAGAAGTTGAAATTATTTTTTTTTTTAAAGAAAAGTTATCAAACTCTTAATTAATTAGGAAAAATCTTATCATCGTACCATTTTATTTAAGAAAGATTCTTATATCGAATCACAAAAAGGTTCTTTACTAAAATATGTAACAAGCCCTCGTAAAGGACGAGGGTTTATAAAAGGACCTTTGAAAAGGAGTCTAGGGCTTGAATTTCTAGTTTGGTTTGGGCCACCAAAATGGTTGAATCGGCCCCTATTAACTTATGCATGACAAAAGTCCAAATAGTAGGAAAATTTCCGTAATTTTCCGTACCTATATAAGAAAAGTTAATATTTTACTCTTATTTTTTTATTTTTCGGTTAACCTAGTGTATTTTTTTGTTTTATAGATTTGTATGTTTATTGTTTAAGAAAAATATCCTTATTAAATTAGTGATTTCAGAGATGACATGTGTCACTTTTAAAATCACTCTTCCACATTATCTTTTACTTTAGTTTTATTTTAAATATTAAATTTAATTTCTATAATATAAGAATATATATGTTAAATCTATATAATTTTTATCTTTATCCCTCTCTATTCTCTATTTCTATATCTATATAGTACTTAATTATTAAAAGTCGTACAAGATACATGATACAATTCTAGCAAAATTTAATTTAATTTTTGCCTAAATCGTATACTCATTTAACTTACATGTGGATTCTTACACGTTTCAAATTCATCCCATTTTCTTTTTAACATTTCATTTACTGCATTCCTTATTTCGTTTTCATCAAACTCGCGCATTTTCACTATTTAAAGTTTACCATTTCTATAATAAAATTTTAATTTATCGTTATTTTGTTTATATATTTTCAAATTTAAAAGTTGTAATTCTCATTTTCCTTTTTTTGCCTTTTATAATCCTGCATATATAAAATTACAAAACCAAAATCAAGTTTTACTAATTTAAGTCATGTAATATACAAGATTCTAACGTAGTAATATTATAAATAATATTAAAAGAGCGTTTCATAGAATAAACTACAACTATTTAACATTTTTTTCTGAATAGACCTATATTTTTCGAACCACTCATTTACAATCTACGTTTTATTGGTCTTCGTTGAACCGGACGTCACCGAATATTGTTTTCCCAACCTCAAATTGAGAATTATAATATTGTCTTATTAGAGGGCGATCGCTAGCCACAAACTTGCAAGTGTCAGCTATTTGTTCACGTTCAAGCATTTGTTCCTCACGTTCGAGCTAGTCGAATCAGTATAGATATTTAAAATTATATTATATATGATTTGAACTAGTAACCTTCTTTAGATTTAGACCACAACATGTATGTCGAAGGCAAACAAATTTTAATCTACAGCAATATGTATAAGAGGTTGGTTAAATGCACTATTTTTTTACTGTTTATACTCTTTTTCTTATAATTACTTTAAAAGTTGTTAAATTAGCCCTTTTTAAAAACATTTATCTTTTAAAAGGGTTTCTTTTTAATTCTTCTATACGTAAATTATATATATGTAATTTTATTTTAAAAACAAATAAAATTAGTCATTTCATTTCTTATTGTAACTCCTGCGAAAATTCGAGCCTTCAAAAACTTTTACATTTCTTTCGCGAGTGTTTCGTTAACCAATATTCGAATGAAATAATTTTAATATAACGTACATTCCGAGACAAATATATAAGTCACACATACCCTAAATACCCTTCATTTAGCTTAAGTAACAAGTTAGACGGGTTAAAAAATTGTCAAAAAGCTAATAGTACAAGTCTATGAGCTAAAATTGTCAAAAATCGTCAAAAATGCATAATTTTTGCCGTAAGAGTGCCTTACAAACCGTAAGGGGGTGCCCAGATGCAAAAATTTGCCTTGATCACCAAGTATTGCCACCTAGCTTCAATCTTTGACGCCTACCACGAATTTTGCCACACTTGATCTTGTGTTAACACATGTTAGGACCCTAATCCACACTTGGTAATACTTGTAATCACCTCCTTAATAAAACACTATAAATACCCCTTTGATTCATCCATTTTCTTCACACCACTTAATTCACTTCAAAGTCAAAGTGTGAGGTTTTTCTTTCTATCTTTCTTGAAGCTTTCTCCTGTATTGAATCCTCCTTCTCTAAGTCTAGTTGACAGTGATGGAGTGTGAGTATATTTTTTTAATATATTTTAGGTACTTTTCACTCGTTTATGCAAGCTTAATATTTATAAAACACGATTTATTGCTATCACTCTCTACAACACGCTAGGTGCACCCATCGTCGGCGTAGTATAGTGATAGTAAGATATCGAGGTCGTTGAAGGACACAAGAGCTTTTAATACCGGATTATTGTCAACGTCTAGTTGACCCAAACTTTGAGAAAATGTTTTGACACGTAAATTAAATGAGTAAAATAAAATAAAAGAAAAAAAAACAAGATAGATTCACTTAGTTCCGACTCATCTTTCACGTATCCTTTGATGATTTCCGCACTTTGGTTTTTAGGAGATTATCTTAGTTAAAGTGACATGTCCCTCTTTTGGAGGCAACAATACCCTCAGCAATATTGTTCTGAGTCAGCAGGGATACAGTCCCACAAAGCCAGAATATTAAAAGATAATAAGAAAGTTATTAATGCAAAATCTGGCATGTCCCTCTTTTGGAGGCAACGCTACCCTCGGCTATATTGGTCTGAGTCAGCAGGGATACAGTCCCGCAAAGCTGGTTTAAAGTTTTAAGAGTAGTTTAATTATAACGGATTCAAGCCGTTCTTACTTCCCTCGATTTGATGCTAATTGCCTCAAATGAAGTCCCAATAAGCTTAAACCAAGTCCTTGCAGGATCTATACATTGAACGAGGCAAGAGCCTTACCCAAACCACCCTTCTTACCCCTTTCCAGCAGTTAACATGCCTTTTATAGACCGTAAAGACACGAATAATTGAATCAACAAAACAGGAAGGAATGATAGGATAAAACTCACTTTCAATATAAAAAACTACTTATTAAAGTTAATACAAACCCAATTAAAAAGTTAACCAAAGATTGGAAACCAATAGTGATACATATAAGATTTCGTCTTCACCAAGTGATGTAAGAGATTAGCCAAGCTTGGCCATAGTTTGACAAAGACTCTTACGATCAATCTTGGATCCCGAGACTACAACACACTCCGAACTCTAATAATTATAGTGGAAGATGATGGTGGACTGGTTGTGAGTGTGAGAGAAATGGTTTGCCAAGTGATGAGTTAGAAGGAAACCAAAAACCCCTATTTATAGCTGTAAACAGTGGCCTCACACGGCCCCGTGCCCTGCAGGCACGGCCCCGTGTCTTCCTTCTTTTCTGTCTTCACTTAATAAGCATGTCAGATGTGCTGCTACACAACCCCGTGTGCCAATGGTGCGGCCCCGTGGCCATTGTACTTATTGTACTATCCAAGATATGCAAATGTGGAAGTCGACCACGGTCCTTATCCAAGGGACACGGCCCCGGGTCTCTTGTCTGCATCTGTTTGTCTTCTTTTGCTCTGGAATCATGAAGGGGCACGACCCCATGCCGGACTTCTGATTCGTTGTTTTTAGTCTTGGGCTGAAGCTTAGAGGGTTGGTATAGTGTCTCATCTTCCCGTCTTCTATTCTTATGCGGGTTTTTGTTGTTAATTTGTTCCTTTTGTACAATTAAGCTCTTTTAATCCTGAAAATCAAAAGTATACAAAGAAACACACTTTTTCCAACATTAGTACTAATAGGGTTGATTTTATACCGTATTTGATGCAATTTATATGTTGTATTTGACACATATCAAATACCCCTGCACTTGAATATTTTCTTGCATTCAAGCAAAACTCTTTAATTTTTGCTTACACACCCAAATGGAATTGGTAGAGAAGAAGTTTTTGGGTCTTGTTTGCAGAGTATCGGGATTCCAAGTCCTTTTTATTCATGTTCTATAATATTTTCAATCTTATCCGCCATGATTTATTTAGAACACTTTATAAGAAAAATTAAAATTTTTAGGCATAACATGCCTTTATAAAATTCCATTTAGCTATATACAAATTCACACACCTCACAAGTGATCACTCAACACTCTGCCAAATGTGTAAGTGAAACGCTTGATACCGGTATGAAACTTACTTTTACCATTTTCTTGACAAGTAATCAAACCCCTCGTTTATTAACAAAATCTTTTGTAAATATCAAGAGTACTTTTAGAAATGGTAGGTTTTGGCTAAGGGTATGGTAGTTTTATTGGAAAGTGGCTAAAAAGCGTAAAATGTCGGCTTTCTTTTGAAAATTTATTTATTTGTGACTTAAGTATAAACTACAGGTTTATAAGCAATAATTTTGCTTATTTATTTCGATCAACTAGAAAGAAAATTTTTTTGATGATAGACTAAGTCACTTCTTTTTATATAAATTTCAAAGGATCTTCATTTTACTAAAATAAGGGGGTGTAAAAAGAAAGATAGGTTTTGGGTGATGGATGGTTTGTGCAAAATGGTAATTTGCGAATTTTGAAATGAAAGGTTTAGGCTCAGAAGGGGTTAACTGGTGGGGAGATAAATAGAAAAAAATAATCCTAATGCCTCTATCATGTACTTACTTGGATTAGTTGGTAAGAACTGGGAATGTATTGTCTGGTCAAGTTTTAGATTCGTAAGAACCATACGGCTATTTACACAAGAAATGAAAATGAGCATTTAGTATATATGATATTGAATGCTCGTTAAGGGCTCAAAACTCACATTTTTGTGGGAAAGAGGTAAAAGTGTGAAATTATATATACAATCAAATTTTAAAAAGAATTGTCATGCCTTTTTATAATTTTTTTTATATGGTTCTTTTTATCACGGCGCTATCGATTGTAAATTTATAAAAACTTGAAATTTTTAGATCTTGGTTTTTAACTTAAACTATAAACAAGACAAAACGAACTAAAAAAATATTTTTTTGAAAAAGATTTAGGGTGTTTTAGGGTTTCCAAGTAGAGTTTTGTGTAATACTTGTTTTTAGGACAAACAAATTCAACTTAAGCTTTCCCCACACACTTAAATTACCCATTGTCCTCAATGTGTCCAAAATTGGTTTAAAGTTGATTTAAATATGCAAATGCGGGTTAAAAACAACAATTCTTTTTTCAAAAATCAGTAACTGGACACTGGGGCGTGTTCGAGAGGCATGACCCCGTGTTAAAACTGCAAGCATCAGAATTTTGGAAAACTTACAGAAGGTTAACATGGGGGCGTGTCAAGGAGGCAAACCCTGTGTGGCAGATTCAGGAGAAAAAGGTTTCAGCGAGAAGAGGGGCACGTGGGCGTGTCAGAGAGATATGGCCCCGTGTAATGCTACTGTTAAGTTTTGGAAAAGACGGTAGGGTGCCGGATTTCCTATTTCGGGCTAGGGGTGTCGTACGCTTGGTGGGTACAAGCATCCCAAGGTACCTGTAAACTCATACATACAACAACAAACTAATACAAAAATAAAAATGCTGCTTTACAACCGTTCATTGTTCCATCATTCATCACACCACCATAAAAAGAAAAATAAAAGCAGGAAGTACATTGTTCAGAAAGTAAATTGTCTAAAACGGGTCGTAGTCTGCAAACATTCACCATTGTTTCAAAAAGGAGGAGAGATTAACCTGATACGTCACCTCCTTGCCACCACATTTGCCATCATCACCTAGTTCGAATCCATCTTCTCCTACTCCTCCTCGCCACGGTACACCATATGCTCTCGAATGTAGGAAATGTCGGTGCGCATGAAGGCCACGTTCCGCTCAATCTGGCCAACACGGGTGCTAATGCCTTGGCCCATGGTGAGGGTGTTGCGGGAAATTTGGAGTGATTCCTGCATAAGACTATAAAGATTGCGCATGTTAGGAAAATCACCACCACCTTGAGAGTATGAACCTGGGCCGTAGCCGTAGGGGTACTTTCGAGGACGGTTCTGGTGGTCTTCAATTGCGAGGATCTGATCAGGGTCATTTGGGTTCCAAATCTTCCCCTTGTTGTATTTGAAGCGCAAGAGACCATTGTTGCACTCGGTGATGAGGTTCATACTAAGTGAGATGTCAGCCCGGGTGAAGCTTACCCCTTTTGAGAAGCTTCGTGGGATGCGTCCAACATAGGCCCTATAGACCCAGGCTATCCAGTCACCGAAGAATATGGGTGTTGGAGTTGTTGCTCTAGCACTAGTAGCCATATTCTTTAGTAGCATTAAGGGGACATTCGGAGGTTCTTGGTTCTAGACGCAGTAAAGGCAAGTTAGCTCCCAAAGATTGACGACACCTCCGCTATCTCTCCTTTGGCACAACGTACCACTCAGGACCCGATGAGTGTAGCGAATGATTGGGTCCCAAATTTTGGTGCTTTTGGTGCTGCTTGGATTATAGATCCCATCTGCAATGGTTGCCTAAAATGTGTTCTAAATAACTAAAGAAATAATGATTTGTTTTATATTTCTGGTACAACTAAAGAAATAATAAGAAGAGAAGGGTTCTAATAACAAAGCATAGGCACATTTGTATATGTATTCTATCTGTATTTTTTATTTATAGATCAGCAGAGGAATCTAGTTGTTATTTCGAATTTGTGGAATTGGAAGGATGTTGTTGGCATCTGCATGTCATATGGATATGTAAGAAATAATATCACCTGCTTTTAGTTTTTTTCAAAATATTGTTCTTATTATTTGTTCTTATGCAGAAAAAGAATATTGCTTCATGTGATGTCAGATTGTATGAATAAACGTTTGGCCATATATACTACTTTGAAAGCAACCTTTATTATGGGAAGTCGTATCTGCAACCTTAATTATAAAACTCTCCACTATATATCTTGCCTTCATAATGAAAGTGAGTTCAGACCTTATTCCATCTAATATTAGAAGTAGAGTTGGATGTTCAATTATTTCCAAGACTTTTGCCATAAAAGCTTAGGCACTTTGTTTTCTTAAGATTGTATTTACTGTATGTTTTCCACTAGAGAAGGATCTTGAAGGGTTTTTATTCATTTTTTGTCAATTTAATTTATGTTCATAAGATTGTAAAGCTTTTTCTATCTAACTTTTTTGATGCATTAATCTGAAATTTATGTTAGAATTTGAGATAAGAAATGGGTCTATTTGAATGGATGATGTTTATGTTTTGGATTTTGAAATCAAGTGTCTTGTTTTGCGTTTTTTGATTATAATATAAAATCGATACATGTTCTTAGATACTTAAAGAAAAGAAACTGTCTAAGCCTGGTTTCAATAAGCAAGAGACGCGTATAAGTCTCGAAAGCCAAGGTGCCAGATGTGAGAATCATAATAAATCTGATGTTTTAAGAATTTACGTATCATGTTTTTAGCACACAGATGTAACTCATGATATTAAAAAAATCTCCAGGTCGACTAGTTTAGTTTTGTTTCTTTTTTTCCTTTCAAATTTCAAGTAACAACACACTTTGTTTCACAAGTACACTTTGTTGTTATATCTAAACCCATTAATAGACTTTGATGACATCTGGCTTTTTCTTGGTCTAAGTGTGAAGCTGAATTGGATTAGCTAATATTTTTTATTGTAACTTTCTTGATTAGCAACCAGATGTGCAAGGTTTGAGAGATTTGTTTAATAATCTTTTTTTTTCTATTTTAGGGATTTGATACATGAAAAAATAGGTTAACTAAAAAAATGTTGATTGATCATTGCTCGAGTGATATTAATATATTAGACTAATAGTGACATTTTTAATTTTTATAGGTTTCGTAGGACGATGTATCAGCAAGTGTGTGAAGGTTTTAGATATGAGTGGCCTAAAGCTTTTTGCATTGAACCAATTAAGGTATATTTATTAGTACATATTATTATATTTTGTTTTGATTTAAACAAATATTTATTAATAGAATATTGATGTCTTGTCACTGCAGCTGCTGACAACAATCTCTACATTCGTTGATCTCAACTACCCAGAGAAAACTATCACATATTATATAGTAAACGTGGCAGACGGGAGGCGCATATTGGTCACCTTGTAGGGGAAAAAGTTGCTCAAACCTGTGGTATATTTTCTTTCATACTACATACCTTCTACATTGTGCATAAACTATAGCCTATTGATACCTTCTTTAAATTAGAGGTGTTCACTTTGCAACGAAAATTATAGTTTGAATTGCTAACTAAGGTTTTGGAATATGGCAAACCAAACTAGGTTGATTGGGTTGCCCAAACCGGCCAAACTAGCATATAGGGTTTGGAAAAAAACTTGCAAAGGAAAACGGTTGGGTTTGTTGGGTCGGTCGGACCTACCAAACCAACTTTAAATCATGGATGGTACCGTATAGATATCTTACTAGCTGACCAACCCATAAAGATGGTTTGGTTGGTTTCAATACTTCGAATTACAGGATGAATCTCAGGATCGTACAAAAGGCAACAGTTGAGAGAATTGGCTATTATAAACAATAACCTTCGATGGTACAGTACACAGCCAAGAGGCATTGTATCGCCTTTTGGTTCCAACAGAATAAAACGTGCCAAGACCGGGTTCCGAGTGTAAGACCCTATCTAAAAATATTTAAATTTCTATTAAAAATTTTGCATTTAAATATATATATGCGAATACACGTCATTACAAATTTTCGAGTTTATTAAAACTTTATCAAGACTAAACATTTGAACAGCGTTACTGATTAGTTTCGTAACATTGAAACCAAATGCGGAAGCTTGATCTTTGATTGTGTTCAGTTCTTCATTGAGCTCGATCGTCATCTGGAGGTACTTGCGATTACCCTAAACTAGAAATTTGCAATTATTAGTATTATAGAAAATAACCGAAAGCATAACATAATCTACTAGGCAAAATAATCAAACCAGAAAATACAATATCTGAGGTAGCGTCGGCGATGGCACTTAGCCGTGTCGGCGACGCCTCTTTAAAACTTGTGGCGGAGCTATACTGCCGTAGGCAGTAACTTAAGTCATCGGACAATCAACGTTGCGTCGGCGGACGGCCACTCATGGAGTAAGCAACGCTGCCTTCTGCAACGATTTTGCTGTTATGTTGTTATAGTTGTTCGTTCGACCCGTTTCAAGTTCCGCGCATTTAAACACGACCTAGGACTTACGGAGACGTTTCCGCATAACACTATTTTCTGCTTTCATTCAGCGGTTGCCTGCCGTAAGCTACGGCTGGCCACCGTCGCTTAAGGTGGTCTATCGCAAGAATTTTCGTCTTGCCGTTTTTATTACGAAAACTTTCGTAACTTATTCAATTTTTATCCGTTTCCCATGAAACTTGTTTCTAAATGTTCGTAAAATGTTTTCTTACCTATTTAACCCAAAATCCTTAACCCGGATTCTTATTTCTTTGAATTACGCATCCATTTCTAGTTTATACTCATATTTTCCAATTTTACCCCTTTAACCGTATTTAAACCAACTAAGCATTGACGCATCCATTTCGGTATGCATTAAAACTCCATTTTTACCCGTTTGGTTGTCTTAGCGAAATCTATCGCTTATTCAACCAAACCTTTATTTATTTTTATCATTTTGACCCGTTTGGTTGTCATAGCGAAACCCAACGCTTATTCGACTAAAGTTTATTTATCTTATCATTTCCACACTAAGATATCCATCTATTTTCCTCTACACCTATATTTGTAGTGGATTTATTATCGTAAATTCATTTAATTCAATTTCTACCGTCGGTTCGACAATTTATGAAAAAGACCCGTTAAAAGACATTAAACTAAAAAGGCTTATGCTTTTCGCTTTTACACTAGCGAAAGGGTTCTACTAAATTATAAAACTCATTTTTAAACTACCTTACGGACGTTTACTTGTTTTACCACACAATAGCATTTTGGTCAACTTAATCCCTTCTTTTATGACGAAGGATTTTCAATTTCGTGTTTTGACCAAATATGAACATTTAACCATAATCTATCTAAAATCATTAATGTTCCTAAGAACATAATGTCTAAGATTTAGATTATTAGATTTACCTTACCTTAAGTAATCAATTGTTCACTCATGACTCGTTTTACTCCCAACGGACCTTAAATCTTCTTTGAGAGTTTGACCCATTACACGTACCTGGCTCGGCTCATAGCATTGATCCGTTTTAATACCTTGCTCTTTTAGTTGCTATATAATAGCAATGCAAGTCATACTCTGTTCTTCCTATGAGCACAAAAACTCAACAAGCGACCATTAATTCATCATTGTCAACCAGTTTGGCCTAAATGACCATTTATCATTATGATATGGCACTTATTTGCCATCTCACCCATTTAGTGAATTCCGTTTTACACTGTGTGATCATATTACTTAAAAATCGTTTCTTAATTCGCTTGACCCATTATGACTTACGCATATAATATTTTTCTCAAAACTTTTTATTTATCTGTCAACTCGTAACCGGATTACCATTTTTACACCTTATTACCCATTATGGTTTACACCATAAGGTAAATGTTTCAAAACTCCTTATTTATTCGTTATCACATGACTAATTTACCATTTTACCCATTTTTATCATCAACCATGGTTTTTACCATTTTCACTTGTTCCGACCCAAATCACTTTGCATCGGAACATCAATTTCAAATGGTAATCTACCTTTAATCTTAACCAATACTATAAGTATGTGTTCTACTTAAAAATGTAAGCTTTACTTACCTTGAAATCCGATTATGCCTTTTTCCGCGTACTTGTTCCGTTTGACCCGCTTCTTCTCAAGCCTCCGCCTAGCTTTCAAGCGTCAAACTATCATTCATCATTCGCAAGAGGGTTAGATTAGTCATCTTCTATTACGACTATCCCATCTTACGCATTTTATATCAAAATTACCATTTGATCTTATTATAGGTTGGTTTAACTCTTAAAAGTCAACTGCATATTAACATACGCAAATGCACAATTAAGTCTAACAACTCATTTAAGCACTTTGTCAAATACTCGGTAGTCATTATTCTTAAGCTACCATTTTAACTACTTTTCTCAACCAAGTTCATGTCATTTCTTTCACTTAAACAAGTTCGAGCAATTGTTAACATCAAGTTAACTTAACTTTCGATTATCAATGCTAATTTATCCATTCATTGTACTAGGACTAAGAGTTTTCATCTTTATGTAAAAAGTCATCTCACCATATTACTTAGACATTCATCCGAATACTTAATATAATTAAGTTCTTATATACAACTAGTAGACAACATGATCTCAAACACTTATTAGCTTCGACATAACATCAATCTTGTCATATCATATAAAACCCATTTCAAGTCATGTATGATCACTTACTTGAATCTCTAATTTGTTCAAGTATCTTACACATACATACAAGTATGATGATCATAAACACTCATATATCATCAATTTCATCATATAATCAAAAACCCACTTCACATAGCAATATATTTAAAGCTTTCACTTAGGGTTTGTTTCCTAAGCAAGAATACATCTCTTATCCTACTTCAGTTTCTGGCATTCTTACATGGATTGGAATCCATGAAATCTACCTACATTCATCACCAAATCAAGATTTTTTACATACCTTATGATCCCCTAGTTTAGGTGATCATTAACATGTGTTCATGCATGAGTTTGAGATCCGAATTCTTCTTCAATTTGGTGATTCTTTGATGAACAAGGGTTTGTCTCCCCTTGTTCTTCTCATGGCTATTACACGCACACACACACACACACACTTAGTGTGTGTTGTGTTTTATTTTTAATTTATATATCCAAGTTTCATCCTTTTTCCCTTTTGGTCCCTCATAATTTGAGATCCGATTATAAACGAGACTACAACTCATTGTCTTGTTACTTATATACATGTTATTAACTAGGTTAATTTGTTCCTAGTTATTTCGTTTACGGGTTCACTTTTACCACTAACAGTATTTTTTCCCGTTCTTTAATATTAACGTGATTTGATTACCAAACCCGTTTTTGGGGTGTTACACCGAGGAACCCGACATCGTGTATTTGCTTATGAAAGAAACAATTACTCTATTTATTTGTTATCAACCTGTGTGTAGTAGTGTACACAATTATTTATATAACGTTATAGTTATAGTTGTTACTTGGATTTTGATAACCAAAGAACTATGATAAGCACTTGGGTTACCTTTCTAGTTAAATGTAATTTTCAACTATAATCCCTTTAATTATGCTAATCATTATCCTCTCCCAAAAAAAATTTAATATTGTTGCTAACATCATATCCCAAAAATCTTTTAATCTTGAATTCATGCAATATGACATGCCCCTTCCAACTCTTAGTTTGCATAAACGCCTTCTTTTAGATGATTTTTTTTTACAAACACTTTTATTTATATAAGCAGCACCTTGATTTATAAAGACAACACATTTTTTTGTATAATCAACACAGATACAATCTAATATAACTAGCATATTTCATCTATATCTCTGCATTCTTTATAACAGATGCCCGTAATTGGTATCCCCAACAATCACACCGGACTCGCCACTGTTTTTCTTCTTCCACAGGACACACACCATCGTCACCATTGTTTGTCTCCTCCTACAACAAAGAGAGTGAAAGTTGGTAGATTGAAAGACATGAACCAACCAGAAATATACATGTTTTTCATTGATGTTTCTTCAGATGTGTTGCCGCAACCTTCATTCCTCTCATGGCAGCAGCATCCATTGTTGACCTCCGTCCCTCCCATTGCGGCGACAAGAGAGACTAGTTGAAGGAGATGAAGTTTGGATGGGTTATAAACCATCTAATCTAAAACTGAATTAAAATTAACAAACTTAATAACATGGAAATAGGGACTTATACAATATTGTAAAAGGCCAAATTACCCTTATTAAGTATTCATAGGTTAGCCACGTGTTGCTCTTCTATTGATTTCTATAGTTTTAAATTCAAGATGATTTGTATTTGATCCTACTCCATAGTCCTTTGTTGTATGAAAACTACAAAGTTTATCACTTTATATAAAAAGTTTATTACTTTATATCTTATGACATTTTGTATCAAAGTGTATCAATCATATTGTAAATAAGTAACAATCATTAACGATGTAAGATCCATCTTTGCATTAATGACCTATGTGGCGCGGATATAATTATAGTTTAATTTAATTTGTAATAAGAAAAACTTTATAAATAATTCTAGTTTGATTTAATTGGTAATAAGAAAAACTTTATAAATATATAATCGAATTTGCCTGGTCTTGATGTCAAATGACGATCACGGGTCCCAAGAACATGATAAGATCACTGGTCCAAATATATAAAAAGATCGTTTTCCCACATGGGATAAACCATTTGTATTATCAAGAAATTATCATATTATTTAAACCATGTATATTGTCAAAAAACTATCATATTATTTAATAATTCGACGATGAAATTAGGGATTGGTGGCAACTATAGTCGCATTTAAAAAATTGATAATTATTATTGATAGAGACATTCATAATTCCGTATAAAACGATATTTCTACACATAAAATAATTATTTTGTTTTATAGTATGTAAATAACCTAAACTATTGATAAGTAATTAGTTCACAAAAATTGGAATCAAGCCGGTCTAAAAGGATTCCGGGCCTAACTAGAGATGGGCATAAAAACCGGTTCCGAACCCGAACCAGTAGAACCGAACTGGAACCGGTTCCAGTTCCTACCCGACATTAAGTAGAACCGGTTCCGGGTTCAAAATACCCGTTGGTTCCAACCCGGTTCCACAATTTTACCATTTGAATCGGGTAGTAACCGGTTCCTACCCGTACCCGGTTTCTACCCGTACCCGGTTTCACTAGTACCCGGTTCCATCAGTACCCGGAAATGCAGTTCTAGAAGGAACCGGTTATACCATTAAAATGTTACCTTTGGAACCGGTTATAGCCGAAAAAGTGGAGACTAACGATAGAAAGAAACACAAAAATAACAAACACAATAGAAAGAAACATTACACAAACTTTATTAAAACACCAAACCAAACGGGTTACATCAAACATTTGAAGAACCGGTGCCGGAACCTTCTCCCGTCTCATTTTTCTTTGCCTCCGTCACTGGGCAATGCCGCTCAGTGTGTTTCTTAAGGGTTGAGTTGGCTGCGGCCTTCATAAATTTTCCGCAAGCTTTGCATCTAGCCATCTCGTGGCTGTCGGACATTAAACAGAGATCAAAATTCTTCCATATAGCTGGGTTTCTTTTCGTCTCTAAGACAGTAACAACTTGTTCGTTGCTTGCCATAGGTATTTTGCAAGATTTTTGAGAAGATGATTGAGTTTGTAAGTTGATGATGGTGAGTTTGTAAGTTGAAATGGTAAGTAGGGAGGGGTTTATATAAAAAAACCGATTTCGACGAACAGGAACCGGTTCCCAACGGTAACTTTTTTTAATCAGGAACCGGTTCTACGGTAACATTTTTATCAGGAACCGGTTATAACGGTAACATTTTTATCAGGAACCGGTTCTGAACAGTAAAAGTCAGATTTTTCGACTGTCAGGAACCGGTTCTGAACAGTAAAAGTCAGGATTTACTGTTAGGAACCGGTTCTAAACAGTAAAAGTCAGATTTTCGACTGTCAGGAACCGGTTCTAAACAGTAAAAAATCAGATTTTCGACTGTCAGGAACCGGTTCCACACAGGAACCGGTTCCACACCATACCCGGTTCCATAATACCCGTACCCGGTTCTACACGGTTCTATATTCTTGGGTGTGAACCCGGGTAGGAACTGGACCCGGTTCCACACCATACCCGGTTCCAATGACATCCGAGCAGAACCGGTTCCGGATTGGAACCGGTTCCGGGTAATAATAAAACCCGATTATGCCCATCTCTAGGCCGAACTAGAGCTCATGACTCTGGCTCAAGTTTTGTACACGAAAAATTGTTTAGCAAGGTAAAATTACATGAAACTATTTTACTTATAACTGTAATTATTATTATTATATATAATTTATAAACTTTTTAGCTATAGTGATTTTGTCCTTTTATAAACCTTTTTTTCATATTTCTTTTTTTATATTTTTTGGTTTTTGTTTTTGTTTTTCTTTTTGTTTTTGTTTTTAAGTTTCAATCGAACTTGGTGTTGTACATGTAACAAAACAAACGGTCTAATACTGACCGAACAATGACAGTACCGGAATTTATATTCATTTTTATTGTTCCAGACGATGTAAACACATCTCGGTATTGTTTTGGTCATATCATAACCTTTTTTTGTTTCTCTTTCGTTAAGTGTACGTATCTTAATGAACCGAATCAATATCAAATGAATTCATGTCATTAATGTTATTTTTACTATTACGTCTACGTTTCCATTAACAACTGGTCGCCCTGCCGCAGAGCGCAGATATAACCCACTAATTATTTAATATAGTTGTATAAAACTGAATATGATATAGCATGTTATGTATAATATCAAAACCATAAATAATTACATAAGTTTAAATAAGAAATAAATAATAGATAATCCGAGTCAAGCTTAAACTTAAACTTAATGATTCATTTATGAGTCAACTCGAGTTTCAAACACAAAACTCAAAAACTGTGAGCTCAAGCTCCTTTATGTTCGTTGTATATGTTGTAATTGTCTTGTCCTTTGCCCGTTTAGGTCCAGGTCGTTTTTTGTAGTGATCTTTTACCCTTTTAGATTGGAGGTGTTTTTTGTTAATGAAGTTAATTTTCAAAAAAAAAAGTTCAATTTGACTCTACCCCGATATATCCTTACTTGATGATATTTCCACTCCACCGTCAATGTAAGACATGAAGTACGTTTCGAAGCTTGCGAATACAAGCTCAAAGTATTTTTATTTACATAAAAAAATATAAAAAATATATCTATTATATGCTATAAAACCCATCCTATACATGTTCTACACATAGAATTTACCCTGAAATTTATCCTATATATGCCAAAATCATTTGTTGAAACACATCCTACAAGTATTTTTTTAGCGCATAGTAGGGATGACAATCGAAACCCGAACTCGATGGGTTAATTCAAAACCAAACATATTTGGGATGGTTTGGGGTCGGGTAATCGGGTTTGAGACGGGTTTGAAATTAGTTTTTTTTTTCACGAGTTTAGGATTTAATGATATACCCGTTTATCCAACTTGATTACCCGATAAGTGCACCGTTTACCTGATTATACACATGATATAATTTGTTATATTTTTTTAAAATATGTATATATATGATATATCCATTTTTTCTTTTATATTAAGGTAATTGAAAACTCATCAAATGACATATATGTTCTTTTTGTAATATTTTGTGTAACTATTATCTAACATCTAGATTGTAAATTTGTTATCTTATTACTTTCCAAAATAAGAGAGCACCATTAATGGAATTTGATTTGAGTTTGGAGATCGAGTGGATAAAATCTCTGGTGATTCGCTACTTAGTGTACCTCATAAGTCTTAATCAAATTCTCTACATTAAAAGATCTAAAATATCTTTGTTTAAAATAAATTAAAATCAATACAATACGTACACAACACACAACCAATGAAAGCCATGTCACAACCAATAAAAACCATTGATTGTAATTAATATATAGGGTTGATTTTTGTTCTTCTACTTGCACTAAATCCTCTTCTAAAATAAACGTCCACACAATACACATATACACACTAAGTATAACATTATAGAGAGGTGTCTACGTGATGACGGAACATGAATATATAATAAGAAGATTATACATAAAAAGTGTAGAATGCAACCATGATATATCACATGTCCAAGGTAATTCTTGGAATATAAAACACGCGTGATGCGCTTTTGATATATACGCGCCTAGCATCGTCATATATTTTTAAACGTAACGTAATACATCTTTTACCCTTGAAATGTGTGTATATTATAATACTTATAAGGAAGACAAAAAGTATACAATCATTTAAACAGGGTCGGCCAAGGGGAAGGGCGGGGACCACGGCCAGGGCCTGATAATTCGAAGGGTGCGTTGTTTTTTTAAAAACCCGATATGTATATGTAAAAAAATAATTTTAATAGGTATACCTATACAAACACCAATATAGGCCACTTACAAAACTATTCTTATGGTTTAGATTAGTTATTAGCGCATTGGCATTAGGTTTAAAACTTTTGGTGAGCCCAATACCCAATTTCGTTAACGCCTAAGGACACTTTTTTCGAGCTCAATGCACGGATTCTCAGGTCGTGCCCTGATTTAAACATATCGTTTACTTTTAATATAAGTACTCTACAATTTTAAAACGGCCATACTATTTTCCATACGATAATATTTAAAAAACTACATTATAAATCGAGTATATCTATATGATAATGCTATAGTTTTCTTTTTATTTTTAGAAAATTTACGCAATTAAGCGTGTATGAGTTTCTGGTCGCATCACACTAATATCTTTCTAGTGTGTCTATATGTGTTGTGTATATATAGAGAGAAAGAGAGAGAGCGAGAGACGCATGAGAGTTTGGAAGACGGTTGATTTATTATTTATTTGAACGATGCAAGATGGTTGATGAGCCGTGAAATTGCAGCAAGATAAGCCTAGTTTATTGTACATATGTCAAACATATATCACTGAAAATTTATAAAAAATAATATCATCATTAAATTTCCAAGAGTCTTACCACCAAACAACACCTTATCCCACCCATCACCAGTCTCCACATTTTCATCTTTTACAAAGTTCCTTTCACTCAGACCATTTGTTCCTTTCACCACTCTCCATCTCCATAATGGAAAATCCAGAAGTAGAAGAACATGAACCATCATCCATGGGACCATGAAGAATATGATGAACTGGAGGAGTGTTTGGTTGCTAGAAGAAAGATTCTCAACCAAACTCCAATTTCCACCACCATTAATGGTGATCATAGCACCAACAATGTTGACTTAAATGGTGTCACCAATGGTAAAGATCATCATCAACAACAACAGCAGCAACATGAAGAAGAAGAAGAAGAAGAAGAAGAAGAAGAAAAAGAAGAAGTGAAAGATTCTATCAAACAAGATGACATAAAAGTTGATGGGATGGAAAAGAGAAAGAGAAACAACCAGAATTTCTTGTTTACTATGACACAGATAAAGGTAAAAACTTGAAGATCTAAAGTTCTAAATCCAATAGCACAGTAGTTGCATACTTGCATTTGAAGTTGTTTTTTTATTTAAAAAAAAGTGAAAAAAAAAACATTTTTATATTAAAAAGTTCTGTAATTTCCTTCCTAGTATCTTCTTGCAACTTCAGTATTTACCCGGAGAGAAGTGGGGCTGTTTGGGGTGGGTGTCAAAAGACACAAATACCCATTTAGGCCAGTCATTTCTTCTTCTTCTTCAACCTACCCTACTTGTTTCTACTTAATAAAAAATACCCACCAATTTTCTTTACATTTTAGACTGAGATCTCTTCTTCTGCTTCAAGATTTAAGGTGATTCTATGGTTTATTCTTACTTTTATTTATTGTTTCTGCATAAAAAGATTACACCTTTATTTGGGGTTTTGATCTTTATTCTTGTATTTTCTTGAAAAACTTTGTTTGTTTAAAACCATGAATTAACATTACTGGTGATCTGCTTCTGCAATATAGATAGGGTCCTAGATCATGTTTAAGTATATTAAGTTTCAATTTTTTGTTAATTAATTGGAATTATTGATGAAGTTAGACATATTTAGTGTCATCTAATATGTGGGGTTGCTAAAAACCCTAAAGATTAGGGCATTTGATCCAACTTATCTGTTATATTTATTACTCCCTTTATTAGGATTCATACAGTTGACCTGATGTATCAAAGAAGTTACTTTCAATTTTAGTATTCATGTGTGGGTGTTTAATATCTGAGGAAATATAGGTGAGTTCATTAAGAAGTTCTATAATTGGTGGAGAAAATGTAATCAAATATAGATAGTAATTTAACTATTTAAGATATGGCAAACACAAATTTGACTTTCAAAGTCAAAGGGTAGAAACTAATATCAAAACAACTATAAATGTCTACTTTTTATTTACAATTTATGTAACATAAATCTTAGGCTGTTTGGAATGAATTGCTAGATCTGGACTTCAAGTATAGGTAATTGAGAATACGCAAATTTTTTTCGTGTTTTATGACTGAAGGAATATGGAAATGTCGAATCTGCTCATGGGATAATCAGGGTAGAACATGTCTCACTCATCATACTCAGCATCCTAGGTGGCACTCGCGTATGCTGGCAAATGCGAAAACCGTATATGAAACCAAAGGTATCTAGACCCCATGATTTATGATGAATATGTGAAAGTTGCCGTCACATGTAGAGCCGATTAGCATAGTTTATTTATTCATTATTATTCTTTTTTTGTCACCGTGAGAACCTGTTACCTGTAAACTCAGAGAACATGGTTTTTGTTACGAGTAGACTGGTGTACAGATTACAGTATGATGTTTGTCTCCTATAGGTTTCCTTCTTTTTTAATAAATTCATTATTATTTATTATTTTTTGCAGGTGACGGAAAAATTCACGAGCCAGAGAATGCCGATATAACAACTAATAATCAAGAAAACGGGAATGGCATGCGCTCGGTGATCAGCAAACCGAATGGAGAGCATCAAAAGCATGAAATATCATCTGAGGGTGACAAAAGTGCTCTGTCATACATAAACAACAAAACCGAAATCACTGTTGATGAAATTACCGAATATGACGTGGAGACGATTTTAAAAAAGCAAGACACTCATGATTTGTTCTGTCCTAATTGCAATTCTTGTATAACCAAAAGGGTCATACTTCGTAAAAGGAAACGTAGAATCGCAGTTCCTGGTGCAGACGGAAAACGTAACAAACCGGAAACTCTAGTTTCTTCTGAATCGAACGTTGTTTTAGCTGATTCAACTGACGATCAAGTTCAACCGCCAATATCTAATGAATATGATCATCAAAGAGAGCCAGATGTATTCAGATGTTTGTCATGCTTCAGCATTTTCATGCCCACAGGTATCAATCTCATCTATCTATCTTTCTTTCTTTTTCTTTTCTCTTTTTTCAGTTTTTATGTTTTTATATAAATTGTTTGATGTTGCAGGAAATGGGTTTAAGTTGTTTGGGTTTGGAAATAAAAACAACGAAGAAAAAAGTGAACTTTCTCAGAAGGAAGTGCCTGTAAAGAAAAGCTGGTTTTCGAACATATTTAAATCGGAAAAGGTGGAGAATAATGTCACTGGTCTTAACGTTTCAGTAGCCGTTCAGCGTTTAGATACGGGAAATAATGTTGGTGGAATCTCTTCTGTATCTTCTAACCTAAATTCATCAATGCAAGAAGCTAACGCGCATATCTCCAACGGTACAACAGATTTGGAAAAAAATCAACTTCAATCAGATAAAGTTATAAGCAAGAGCAACGGTCAGTATATTTATTCAGAACATATTTCGGGTTTAAATGATAACCTATAAAAAATAACGTGAACACAATTTTAGTCACCCGTAGATACCCTACATGTAAGCATATAGTGTATTAGTGAATACACTATACGAGCGCCGTGGCATTATCGTAATTAACGTAAAACCATGTGTATTCAGTATTCGCAAGTGAATACCTATATAAAAATGAATCGAATTTTGACTTGAGGTGTTTTCACGTTAATTACGAAAATGCCACTGAGTAATAAAAATCTTCATGAAACAGATCCGATGGCTATGTGTGTGTGTGTGTCTGTCTGTTTTAGTCAAATTACATAACTGCCCTTGCATTTTGTTACAGGAAATATGGCAACAGACCCTAGATCAGCAGACACTAACGGGCAGTTACTTACCTCGTACCATACCGAGAAAGAATCCAACAGCAAAAGTGAATATCCGGGTATGTTTGTGGTCAAACCGCCATTAACTAATAACGTGGAGCCCACAGAAAGTTCAGTATCTTCAGTTCAAAATGACGGATTGAAGCTTCTTGTTCCTCCAAATGTGGGATCGTTAATCATTGACAATTCGCAAATGAACCAAGAGCTTGACGTAACCATTCAAACAGTTAGTCCAGGTAATCATCTTGAAAGTATAGTCAGTTTTCTTCAATGTCTTTCAAAAGATGGTTATGTAGATTCCTAAAGAGTCTTCATGCATAAGGAATTTAAGGTTTAGATGAAAATGCGAGGACAAACTTGTCATTTTCACCACAGGCTTCAAAACCTGGACAGCTGAATTCGGTCAGCCAAATGAACAGTCCGATAAATCTTGTCGTTAATGGAAAAAAACAGGAAATTGACAAAGAAAGCGGTATGTCAAACCCCTCATAGTACTAGTTGTATAGTCTACTATTCTATAGTGTGTCTACTAATAAAAAAATCATAAGATATAACATGATCCTTAAAAACTACAGTCTACAGATATACGTAAATGTAATGGCATCTTTTTTGTTCGATGAGATGGTTGATTCTATGACCAACTGTAGTGCAGCATCTTAGCTTTGTCATTACCGCTGTCGTGTTGGTTTTTAAATACCTTGGGCAAACCCCAACAATGCATTAATTTATTCTTACTGTTATCTATACATTTTTTAATTGGTCCCATTTTTACACTTATATATCATAATTAAATTATTTATATTGATAAACTATTTACTTTTAAAATAATACAAATAAATATTGTATTTAAATATCAGAAAGTACATATTTTTTTTTTATTAAATGTTTTTATCTGAAGATGGGACCCACATCCATCCTTGTGGCTATCCTTGCCCAAGGATGAATGCCATGTCAATTCTCGTGGCTTGTTTCTGAGGATATATGCCATGTCAACCCATCTGTTGATGCTCTTTAACACTTCTTCAAATAATCTACTTTCAAACTACATGACCAAAATGAAGTTTGACCATGATATAGTTGTGAAGTTTCATTTTTATTTACAGATGTAATGCCTCAAGTTTCACAATGCACTATTCAAAACAATGTTGAAATTCACCTTGAAGAGCCTCTGAAGGTCAACAAAGATATCTTAACTGACAGTCAACAGGTTAATCTTCTTGATGATGTGAAGAACATTGAAAGGAACAAAGGTATAACATGACTAATAACGTTTAAGATTAATGACATTACATTCTGTTATGCATCTCAAAACAAGAATTCTTACAAATTTTGTACTATTATAGGAGAAGAGACAATAATTACCATAGAAAGCAAGCAACTAGATGCATCTGCCTTTCAAAGACCACCTGATGCACTTGGTGAGACGTCAACTCCAGCACTGCAGCAGGCGGTGGAACGTGGTGGTGTTACCACGGCAACAAGAGGAGGTCGTAGCGTGGACATAGTTAAAAGTATTGTTTATGGTGGCTTGTTAGAACTGATCGCAAGCCTAAGTGTTGTGGTTTCTGCAGTTGGTGCTGATGCCGCCACATGTAAGCATTACATTTGTCGCAAAAATATTTTAAAGAATGCTTCTGCAGTGACAAACTATATAATCTTTGTTATCCAATGCTTGCAGTGAATGTGCTAGCTCTGGGATTGGCTAATATATTTGGTGGGTTGTTCGCGATCAGTCATGATGTAAGTTGTATATCCTTTAAGCTTTGGTCTTTTATTCATCTCACCACGGGTGTGAATTTCTGACACGACACCAACCTCATAACACGACATTCGCGGGTTTGGGTTTAGTCTAGACGGGTTAAGGTCAGTTACAGGTCAACCCCATGATGTTTAGCTAAACGGCTCATGTTCGGGTGTTCGTGGGTTGACTCGTTCTGCTTGTTTATTCTTATAGTTTAAAAAGAATTATGTTTATGTCATAACCTAAATGAACTGAGTATTCCATGCCACCACTTAAAAGAGAAATGAATAGATGTACTTGTATTTATATAGTTTAAACTATAATATCTTTATATATATATATAATATATGTATTTTTTTGTTGTAAATTGTAATCATCGTATTAATATGCAAGAAAAATTAAATAAAATAAAGTTTTCGGGTTAAACCCTCTGTGTTCGTGTCAACCCCTCAAAATACTTGTCGTGTTCAAGTTCATGTCATACATGAATTTCATTACCCCCTACATCTTATAGACCCGATTGAGTATTAACATGTAAACTTCACAGCTTTGGGACCTTAAAAACGAACGGACAAGAAAGACAGAAGACCGATACCAACAACTTTTGGGACAAAGAGCTGATTTCCCACTTCACATGACGGTTTCTCTGTTATCATACCTCGTATTCGGATTCCTTCCTCCGCTTGTCTATGGCTTCTCCTTCTATGAGAGCAATGACAAAGATCTCAAGCTTCTGACAGTGGCTGCAGCCTCCATTGTGGGCATCATGATTCTGGCTGCCGGAAAAGCATACGTTCAGAGCCCACGCAAGTCTTATTTTAAAACTATCAGTTACCATGTCGTGCTTGGGTTCATGGTTTCAGGTGTTTCTTATGTGTTTGGTGGCCTGATTATCAAGTTATTGGAGAAATTGGATATGTTTCAGGAAGGTTCAGTTGAGAACCTGAGAATTCATGGAGCGAGTCCAAAACCGGCCCTTGCGACATTCTAATGTCTTTTGTTTCAAAATTTTATAGCTTTGTATTATTAGCTTAGAAGGAATAAATCCTAGGTTTGAACTTTAAGCATGTTCAAGTGAAATTATTCAAAGTCTTAAGTTCAGCATGCATTCACTACAAAATCAGATATTAAACCTAGCCATCAGGGCAGCTCCATAGTGTATCTGAGAAAGCAAGTGATTTGGGTCAATTAAAATTTAAATGATTTAAAAAATTATTTGGATACGCTACGGACATCCACTTGATGGAGCGGCCAACGATTAATAGGGGTGACAAGTTTAACATATACGCTAGAAGAAATTAATTGCAAAAACATATCAAGTAGATTGTATCATATAAAGATTGATGAGTAAAATCCATTTACAAGTATATATGAGCCTAAAAATTAATGAAATATTAGATTTTAATAATCTCAACTATTCGTTATTGGTCGTCAACAGTTTCAACTTCAAAAATAACTACCGGCAGTCCTAAGTATTAACGTATTGGCTTCCGATGAACGTTGACTAACTGAAACCTAACGTCGTTAGCCTCCGGTTGCCGGGAAAAACGTTTTTGGCCGGAAAAAGGTTCCTAAGGTCCGATCTAAGGTTACAAAGAGGTTTGGGAAGGAAATGTTGAGTTTTCCGGCTAAAAGGTTGAGTTTTCAGGCTAAAATGAGTTTTTCGGAGAAAAAAGAGTTTTCCGACGACATCAATAATTGGGGCTTTTACTAGAAAAAAGGTTCCTAAAAGTCCGTAATAAGATTACAAAGAGGTTCGGGACAAAAATGTTGAGTTTTCCAGCCAAAAACGTTTTTCAGGCGATCGAAGACTAACGGTGTTAGGGTCCTGTTAGAGGACAATATGTTAATAGCTAAGACTGCAAGTAGCAGCCAATGCAAATAGTTGGAATTATTATAATCCAAATTCCAAAATTAATATATGTAGTTGTCAACTCTTGTGAGCTACAAACTCTTTATTTTATTATTGTCCATAAAAAGCTAGATAAAGTTGTTGCTTGTTATGCCAGAAACATTTCAGGTCGACTTCCAAAATAGGTAGACTGCTAACCGTTTTGGTTCAGTTTCGGCTCAGTATCACTCAATCAGTAATGTCTCTATTAAATGTAGATTTATGAAAAAGAGATTAAGATTGCTGTTACCTTTGTCATGGTAAGGTGCAAATAACTTGAAATGAACAAAATCAGATAAAAATCACTTGCAAATTCAAGTTACAAGTGAAATTATTGAATAAAATTTTGACCCAAGAAAAGTCAAAATCACCATCCTTCTGAGAGCTATTATGATCTTCAGCTGAATTTTCTGCCTGTCATTGCCTCAGCCTCATATAATATGTGATTTATAAGTCCTCTTGCGGCACTGCAATGCAAATGTTAATGTAAATGTACCCTTTGATTTGATAATCTGTTGCAGCCATAAACAAAACAACAATGAAAACCAACAAACTTACTCATCTTTCAGCTTCTGAATCTTCTCCGGGTCGGTTTCATGCATGTTTTTCCTGAATTGCTGCCTCACCATTTGAACAACGAGCTCTGTGTTATGTTGCTGCAGTTCAGTAGATCACATTCAGAACCACATGAAAAGCTACCATATTTGTTCATCTCACAACTATCCTAACACTTTTACCATAAGTTTAATCTTGAACAGGTCAGCAAAACCGAAGTCACAATCTAGTCTCTATTCAAAACTCAAAAGACAAGACGTTACACCTTTCCACTTATTCGTCAACACCTAACGTGAACAATGTTAATGCTTCATTTTCATAGCTTCTCGTTCTGCTATTGCCTTGCGTGTTACTTCTAACTTCTAAGTTCTAACTTAGTTTAAAGTTTAAACTTCATATTGCTGTCAGTATGAACTTTATATTCTTGTTAGATGCTCAAGTTCAAAATCTAATACTGCTGTCATTTTAAGCTTCATATTGCTGTAAGGTATGATGCCCAGTTTATACATATGTATCTTTTATTCAATCCATCGATCCATTTATAGAACTAACTATATTCACATACAATTTTCAGGTTTTATAATCTGATTGTGAAATGGACTCAATGCAACTAGTTAAGATAGGTCTGTTATGAAAATGAAAGCGGTTGGACAATTTAGGTTGATATCTAGGCCACCTAATAAGCATAAACTGAGGGTAGCTTTGCTTAAAAAAGTAGTGGAGAACACCTAAATCGAGATGAATGAGTGCACAAAAGTATAGGCTCTCTAAGGTGGTTCCTTTTATCCTATGGATTGCTCCATTCAGCCATTCAAAAGGGTATTGTAAACTTCTAAGCTAATTCATATGCTGGTTATTTTGTTAAATCACAAGAATTTAAATGAGGACACCAACAAACTGTATAAAACGATTGCTGAAATGGTAAAGGATAATGCATCCAATCATGTTAAGATGGGTACGCATAATAATGCTTGTATATTACTAATTAGTATACTTATACTTTTTACGCTTTGATACTTTCCCTTTAGTTTTATAGCTTTTTTTCTCCAAAAACCCTTTATAGGTACAATTTTGGAAACCAAAAGACCACAATTATATAGGAATCCATGTGTGGCACCTAGCATTGAACTAATGTTAGAAGAATAAGGAAAGATTCCAAAGGTTCGAGTTTTTTAAAAAGGGTCATGTTTGTGAAGGGTTATACGAACAAGGAACAACCATGTTAGCCTTGTGAGTTGTGAACATGATGAGGAGGTTCACAAATCAAAGAAGCATAGACCCACAACTGATCGGTTTCACAACATCATTCATCACTCTTACACAGATGCATAAGCAAAAGAACAGCTCGCAAAAAGGATCAATCTTCCTGATTGGAATATTAAAAAATGCAGTGGGGATAGAAGTACCATTATCCTACAAAAGATACTTTAGAGAAGTATTGTCTATGCTCTTAAGTTGGCGGAGCCTCTTGCTAAGGTCCTACGAACATGGTTATTGATATCTTGCATGCCAAATATATACAGCGCGTTGTAATAAGGAATCGAATAAAGGCCACCCCAGATTCTATTCTTTTGCAAGAAATTGATGATGATAAAATAAGGTGGATGGGTCATACGGATGATGAAAATGGAGATATATATGCTACACATCTTGTGTTCGATAGTGATGACTTAACATGCGTTGTTGATAGAGGTTCTCGGGCATGTGAACCTACTTATGCTACTAGAACATATACGTCGGACCAAACTAAAAGAGAGTGTTGGTCATAACACCACCCTGTAATTCTAGGGTGCAATCCCAATCAGTTATGTTGATTGATGAGAGTGATGAAAAAATGGAAGATGATACCAGCCTTATTGAAGATGATAGAGAAGATCAAATACTCAAGATTGATGTTGATGATGACGAGGTAATAAAGATAAATTCCAGTTTGGATTTAAAGACTCTTGAGCACCATTTTTTTAAAATTTTTTATTCGTTTTCGGTTATTTATACTACTTGTGGTACATCATGATATATGTGTGTTGGTGTTTTAGTATAAATTGACAAAAAAAATCCTTTTGTGTTTTAACTACTGGATGTGTTTTTCAACAAAACAAGTGCACCTCTTGTACAGATGTGTACACCAGTACGCCTTGGCCCCTCACTTTGGATCTAGAGACCCTACCACCTAAGTGCATCTCACACTTTTAAAACATGTAATTGTAGTAATTAGCACAAGGTTAGTTTGAGCTACATAATAACTAAAGCACAGGCCTTTGAAATAATTCTTATGGCCTTTTACTTGCTATATGCACTACAACTTCAATGCCAAATCCAGTACATGATGATCACCCCACCTCTATAAATTCTATATGTTTATGCAATTAACAAAAGTTCTTAGCAGTCAATTATCTCAATAAACTATGCCTAATTGCATCCCTACAATTTGCAAGAACCCAAAGTTCATAAAAACAAAAATGATGGCCAACAGACCAAAATTTTAGCAGAAACATAAATCCATCAACCAAGATGTTTGTTTGTATGCATAGATTGTGATATATAGCAAAAAGTGCATACCTTATGACCAATGTACTTGGCTCTACGTAGACATTCACGATACAGCTACAAATCACAGAAAAAAAAACACAAATTAGCCTACACTAGGTTTCATACCTTATGACCAAAATCACACCGTTTGAAGTATCTTACTATAAATTCATTCTGTTATAATCGCCTATCTTAAAATCTGAGTCCAAACTTGAATCAAAGTGTCATTGTTTCACATTAATTCAACCTTCTTAATTAAACAACAGTGCGTTGTGTGTGTGTGTGTGTGTGCGTGTGTATATAGAGAGAGAGAGTGAGAGAGAAACCCTAATAGCGTTGTTGGCGAGTTCAGGAGGCAAAGCTGTTTGAAGAGAGGGCATTTTGTTAACGATTTCTCTTCAAATTGGAGATGTTGATCTGGATATAATTAAAACGCACATGCGGTTATCGAAGAATGATTTTGTAGCAACAGAGGTGAAGAAGAGCGAATTCGTTACCTGGTCGGAGGTGAATACGGCGGAGGCGGTGGATTGTGTGGAGAAAGTGGCGGAGTCCGGTGACGACTTGACGGCGGAATCTTTATACCTAGATGAGAACGTTTGGGTCGGGTTTAGTTTGCGAATTATATTAACGAGCTGCGCGGTTGCGAACGGGATGTTATTTATGAATATGTTTAGTATGACAGAACTTATTTGAAATTCACACAGTTTACATAATTGTAAAACGGTCGAAAGGTGCCTTAATACGTTGTGAAAACTATGTAAGGCCGTCGATAACGCTCCACACCTAACACCGCTTTGGGTAGGGCTCGAACACTGGTTTCCTCTAGGTTTTTCGTGGTATTTATTTTTATTCTCAAGTTCAAATATATAAATAGTAATATTAAAAAAATCATTCGAAACTTGTGATCACCACTTTAAAAAAAATACCATCTATTACATCCTTGTATAATAAATTCAAAGTGAATCTCAAAACATGTAGACACAAAACATAAAATGCTACCAAACGTATGTATGCGAAGAACTAATAAATTAAAGGATAGTAAAATGCTTCATTTAACAATGTTTATTTCATTTATTGGTTTTTATTAAAAAAAATTATGTAAAATACTTCATAGATCAATGCTATCAAACGGATGTATGCGAGCAAACTACGTTTACCGAAACAGTTTCGCTTGTATTAAAAAGAAATATTCAAATAATTAATTATATAATCGTAAATTCTAAACCTAAAGTGTGGTAACCGCGTAATGCGGCCGTGAACGCTACACACCCTAAAACCGCTATGCAACCGCCGCTTGACTATGCAACCCTTTGTTGCCACCTTGAAGTTTGCCGGAAACCGGCTGGCCGCTATGAAGTTTGCCACAAACCGTCGTAGCCACTGGCACTATTGACGTTGTTCGTTATTGTTGTCGCCTTGGGTTCGTTAACGACGTAACCCTATTACTTTGCGTCGGCCTGATGTAATCCTTTCAATTTCAAGAAGAGGGCATGATTGAAGATTATCATCATTTGTTGCTTCTATGATCAACACACAATTTTGCATGCTTGAATTTGAATGAAATAAAAACATATACATTTGGGAAAGAAGAAAACAAATTTCTTTAAACAACGACTCTAAAAAACTGATTTTGATTACATAAAATTTCTTCAAAATATCAAATTTGCCTGCTTGAATTTGAACCCACATTTGACTAACTTGTTTTGAGATCTAAGAAGATAACAAAAATCATCATCTGGAATCCCACAAAAAGTACGTCATTTGGTTGTTCAAAATACAGACAAATCTCACACCTAATTTCGATTGCATCTCCTTATTTAAGTGTTCGTCATCGATATCAACAGTCGTTCAAATCACATCTTAAGTTAGAGATTATAAACCCTATAAACACCGGCGTTTGTTAGACTGTTTCGATTCGTCGCTGTTACTCAGTTCGTTGTTTGATGTCGACGCATTGATTCGTTGAACACAACATATAAAACGGTTCACAAATCCGTCTTGAATCGGGTAAGAAAAGTGATAAATGAACCCAATGATTTTCAAAAATCCTTCAAAATCAAACAAAAAAATGAACCTGGGTAAGTGTTGATGAATCCGCTGACTTCATCATCACCAAACCTGGATCAAAATCAAATCACTTACATATATGGGACAAGTTTGCAATTGGGTTTTTCATGTGGCATATGTAAAAGATAAAAGAGCAGTTGGGTTTTCATGCGGCATATGTAAAAAAAGAGATCTGATAAATGAAAAGGTGAAAGGAAATTGAGGGGAATAGAAAAGGATTCGGAATCTGTTCTTACAGAAAAGGACTTGGGAAAAAACAATCGAAAGGATGGGATTGGTTGGGAGTCGAACCGGCGCCCCATGTTTGTTGAAGTGGCATGACCACCACTGAAACGACTTGTGCTCTTTGTTATATAAACGGTGTCGTTTAAATGAATAGATGAGATGTGTTATGAGCTGCAATTGTATAAGTATGTATCAAATTACAACGTTGGTTTGCGCTAGGATGCTTTTTTGATGTTAACACATAGACCACCGAACTTTTTGCTTCTTACGCATTGACCACTAATGTTTGAGGTTTCTTTCTTGAAGCATCTTCCCTTTTCAGACCTATTCGGCCATTTGTCTTTTTCTTTTTTGCTTGCACATTCACCTGGTGAAATAGAGAGGGAGAGAGAGATCTGAAACAAATCTGAAAACACCCAACTTTACCCAAAGTTGATTTTAAGGGTTTCCACAAGACAAGGGAAAGGAGTGTAGAAATAGAGGGCTGGTGATCCGAAACAAATCCGTAAAATGGTGCGGCTGTATGTGATGAGTTGTGGTGATACCAGCTATGGTTGTGCTGTGTTGTCGAGAAGGGACAAGCAGGTGGTAGGTTGCGACGGTTGCAGTGTTTGTTGATAGAGAGAGAAAAGGTAGGAAAATGTTCGTCAGAAAAGAGAGTTGAGGCGGTTGTACAGTGACGGTGGCACTCTGACGGTGGTGGTGAGGGTTGTGTAAAGATGAGAAGAGAAATGGGAGAATGTGTCGTTCAAAGAGAATGGACATGAATGCAAATATTAAAATAAAAAATTATAAATTGAAGTGTTTTTTTTTTTATTATTATTTTAACTAAAGTACTCCATATGACATTTTAATGTGTTTTAGTCTTGAAAATCAACATCTACATTGTGATTAAAAACTTCACCAATTAGTTTTTGGCATAAGAGTTTACATGACCAAAATGTTTTAAATTAATTTCAAAGAAGTACTAAACTTTAGTCAGCTAAATGGTTGGAGAAATTACTTGGAAGACTCAAAACAGTTCAAAAAATAGGATTAATTTGTGTGCTGTTGGGACCTCCAAGGTTAAACCATACATAAAGGTAATGGTAACCTCAAATCACATTCCCCATTGTATAAAGGTGATGTAACTCGTCGCATTGCGCCGGACGAAGTATACTTAATCAGTTAGTGTCCACATATTGGGAATGTATTATCGTTTTTTTTTTTTGGCTAGATATGTAGACAAATAAGTCTTTTTTTCGTGTTAAACCAGATTAACTCATTAACCTTTCTTTTGTCTCAACCAAGTTAACCACCAAAAAGAAAATAAAGTATAAAAGTATAGAAACTAATTAATTAAGCATACTTCGCCCGCCGCAACCCAGCGGTACTTAAGATCAAATACAAGAATTTATTTTATTTTATATTGAAGGTTGAGATTAGTTTTAGAGAAAAGAAAAAAATAGAACATAAAAGGAATCTTACATATATTGATTTTCTCTTTACATGCAAGGCACATGCCAATTCCTCCATCAAATTTAAATGTCCATAGCTTTTTTCATACGACATTTATTTATTTTTAAAAAAAATCCACCATAATAACAAATATTTTTTATCTTTAATATAAGTATGATATTACTATATAAAAGTAAAATAAAAATTTTCACTTTTACTGGTTTTCTTTGTATTGTGTTAAAGGTGACCATTGTGTCTTTCAACAAAAGTAAAATAAAAAATTTCACTATTACTGGGATTTCTTTGTATTGTGTTAAGGGTGGATGACCATTGTGTATTTCAAATGGGTTTTGGTCCTTACATTTTTTACTAAGGTTACTATACATTGTGTTATTATTAAAACTTATGACATAGTGTTAATTTGGGTTCTGTTCATTGCATTTTTATCAGAACCTATAACACAATATATGACACCATTAAGATGAAGTTATATTTGGGTACTCTATACATTGTGTTATAGGTTCTGGTCATTGTGTTTATTTTGTTATCCATTGTGTTTTAATTTGTTGTTCATTGTGTATTAGTCTGTTGTCCATTGTGTTTTAGTCGGTTGTCCATTGTGTCTTTTATTTGCTTTCACTGATTGTGTCTTTTATCTATCGTCATCAATTGTGTTGTTAGTCTACTTTCTATTGTGTTTTAGTTTGATACTCATTGTGTTTTATGTTATGTTCATTGTGTCTTTTATCTGTTGTCATCGATTGTGTTTTTTGTCTACTTTCCATTATGTTATTAGTTTGATACTCATTGTGTTTTATATTATGTCCAACGTGTCTTTTATCTATTGTCATCGATTGTGTTTTTGGTCTACTTTACATTGTGTTTTTAGTTTGATACTCATTATATTTATGTTATGTCCATTGTGTAATACACATCTGGGTTTTCGAATTTTTTTTCTTCTAAATATAACAATATGGTACTTATATTAAAGATAAAAAGATGCTCGATTTTATAGTATAATTTAAAAAACAAATGACGTATAAAAAAGTTGTGGACGTTTAAAAAATAGGGGGAAATAGCATGTAATTTGCATGTGCATAATCTTTTTATTCTCTTTCATAAAATTACCTTACCACTTGATTTTTTTGAGACACTTGCCACTCTATAGTGACTTCTTACACGTTTTTTTTATACTCCTTTGTAAAATAACTCAACTTATAGTTTGCAAGCCTTGGGTTTTGGGTTTCAACTTTAAAGTTATATTATACCCCTCACCTTTACAAAATTTCAAAAGCATGAACTTATCTATATATTAAATTTTAGACGGTGTCATTTGTCTTTAAAATTGATAGGTTTTGTACTTAATGTTTTTAAATGCTATACGTTATGTTCTTTAGCTCTAACATAGTTAATTTTTTCTGTTAAATCTGATGACACAGGGGTAATTTAGTCGTTTACCCACAAATATATAAAATTTTAAATCTTCCTATACTAGTAAATAAAAATCTTTTTTGGACACGTGTCACTTCCTATGCTTTCTCACCTTATTTTCCTATTAATCTCTTATATTAAATAATAATAGTAATAATTTTAAACAAAATATTAGATAACAATAAATAATTAGATAAGGATAAACGTTTGTTTTTATTATGATGATATTAAATAATAATAATAATAATTTAAACAAAACATTAGATAAGAATATAAATGTTTGTTTTTATTATGATCATATTAAGTAATAATAATAATTTAAAAAATAGATAAGAATATATATTTGTTTTTCTATAAATAATTTTAAACAAAAATTTAGATAAGCATAAACGTTTGTTTTTATTATATATATATATATATATATATATATATATATATATATGCTTTGGAGTTTGGTGATTGAAATTATGGTAAATTAGGAATCGAAAGTTTCGTTTGATACATATTTAATAATCATATTAATATTATTTTTCACTAGAATTAAATAATTATTCTAGGTCGAGCATATGTTTCTATCAAATTGTAAGTGTTTTTAGATGTATCGCTATAATGGTAAGCGTACTGTTATAATTGGTTTAAACCCATCATTTATCGTACATTGCATCAACATGTAAAATGAACACAATTTTTAAATATAACAATTATATACTCCATTCAAAGAAAATTTAATTCTCGATTTTACGACATATTTCATAAAAATGATGAAATATATAAAAACGTGGGGATCGATCTCCACCTTTTTGTACTGTAAACTCTCTTGAATATAAATTTAAAATACATACTTTATAATGAAATAAAAAAATAAGCATATGGGTGCACAAAACTAACTAAAATAATTGTATCACATAACTTGAATATATCATAAAAACATGATTCAACCCCATGTAATACATTTGTTTTTTTAACCTATTAGTAAATAAAAAAACAAAGTAAAATGTTATAATAAGTAAATAGTACATCAAAATTAATTTTTAAAAGATAAATCTTGACGACTGTGTGTGTTAACATCTGCCATTGTATTTTATTCACACACGCAATATAAGAGTTTTTTTTAAAGATATATTTTTTTTATTATTTGTTAATAAAATCACATTTATGCAAAATAAAAAAAACAAAGTAAAAAAGTTATAACAAGTAAATAGCAAATCAATGTTCCTTTTTAAAAGATAAATCTTGATGATTGTTTGTGTTAACATATAACATTATATTTTATTCAACACGTGCAATAAAAGAGTTTTTTTAATATATCTATTTTTATTATTTATTGTATAAAATTACACTTATGTAACCTGTGTAATACTCGGGGTTCTAACCTAATTAATAATAATACAAAAAAGTTTCAAAACCAATATAATATAACATATTAATTACTAGAAGTTATACTCGCGCTTCGCGAAGGGTAAACGTTTTTTTAAAGTTGCGCATTACGGGTGATTGTAATAAATTTTAAACGTAGAAAAAAACGCACTTAACAACTATATATTTGAAAATCACAAAAATGTATGTCATTGTAAAAATGTATGTATAGAATACCCAAAAATAAATTAATAGGAAGTCGTTTATCATTTAATTTGACCCGACTAGTTTCCGAAAAAAAAATACGTCAAAACGTAAACCAACTGAAAACGTACATAATAATAAGCACGGAAACGTATTATATTTGATTTGACATATTTTCGAATAAAATTTACGTGAAACATAAACCAACTTGAATTTATACCGACACGTACATAAAAATAAGCACGTAAGAAAATAGTGTTTACGGCGTTTCGGCGGTGTCGAAACGTAAGTGGCTCCGATTTATACCTTCTAATGAAAATGTATTAAATTTTGACCCAACTCGTTTCCGGACAAAATTTACGTCAAAACGTAGACCAATTGAAAACTTAATGCATCTAACCAGACTCATTTCCGGGGAAAAAATTACGTCAAAACGCAACTTGAATTTATACCACATGTAACTAAAGCTAAACAGCAAAACTCGATTACAAAAGTATTTAGAAAGTTAAAGGGATGGTTAATGTCAATGCTGAAAGTTGAGAAAACACAAAAACAATTATGTCGAAATGTAAATCAACTTAAATTTATATCGACACGTAAATAAAGACATAAAACTCGATTAAAAAATATTTAGAAAGTTAAGGGATTGTAAGAGTAAATGCTAAAATTAAAGGTTTTTAGTAAAAAAAACATAAAAAACGACAACAAGAAAAACCACTATTCACCCAACTTGCAAATGTTATATGTATAGTATAGTATAGTATAGTATAGTATAATAGCCTGAACTCTAATTCCCATAAAGTTTCATACTTTAATTATGACAATCAATGGGCGGAATGACTACATCAACAGTTGCAAAGTTTCGTTTATCCCACCCATTCCGTCGTCGTACACTGTAGAGGACGGTGGTGGTGAGCTGGTTATTGAGGTGCCACGGAGTGAGGGAGGGTGTGCATGTGTTTAAGCTTAGAACTAAAAAGGGGATTGTTCATATACTTCTTTTATTGAATTTGTTAATCTGATGGTGGTGGTGGTGGTGGATAGGGATGAGGATATGGGACTTGATATCGGTACCGAATTTCTCGTACCGAGTTTTTTGGATACCGAATCAGTACCCACTTTTGGCGTTTTCGGTACCGATACTTTTGGTATCGGTATTTTATCGAATTTTACTTTTAAATACCGGTATTGTACCATACCGAATATTTTGGTACCGAAACTGATACCCATATTTGGCAAATTTTGATATCGGTACTGATACCAAGCTCATCTTTAATGGTGGATGGTTTAAAATGTTGGCATTGGGGATCTGGAAATGAATGGAGGAATTAGGATGTATGTTTGATTGTTATAGGCAATTTTTGAATCCAAACAACTTATTAACCTAAGATGAAAGAACTTCTGCTACCAATTTAGGTAATGAGTTTGAGGAATGGTTAAACAGTGGCTACTGATGGATTTTACAGGTTATAAATAGTTTTTTGAGTTGCTCTTTGAATATTGAGGTTTGGAACTTGTGTCAGAGCAAAGTTAAGTTAACGTTATAACTAATGTTACTTCAATGAAATAGATAATTGGTGTTAGTTTGCATGTTACTAGATTCTGCAAAAAATTTGAGTTAAGGAATCTAAGATATGTCTTAGTTTTTCATACGATTAATCGTTGGTTTCTGGTTGTGGAGGTGGTGGTTGGTTTGCATGCTCAAAGAATAGGTAACAGACTAAAAACCTTTGGGTGACTAAAATCTAAGCTTAAAATTAAACTGAGTTAGGCTAAAGACATGTCGTGCAGGATTTTGAAACATAAAGTATATAATATATCAGTTCTAAAGGTTAAGGACACCGTCAATATGATATAAAGTTAAAGGACAAATTTTGCAATTCACACTAAATATTATTTTACGAGTTAAGTTCCTTAGCCAAAAATCATTAAGCAAGAGTAATAAGTTTCATTCTTAAAAGTTAAAAATCACGTTAATATAATTTATGTTTTCTATTTCGTGTTTTAAACTAACTGCTGTTAGTCTACTTGAAACTAATGCACCTTCGAAATCATGAACTTAAATTCTTTGTTAGATAAAAAACTACTTATTATATGAGATAAAAAATTACTTATTATATGATTCAAAAAGTTACCTATATGTAGTTACCACCAAAATAAAAATACTATATATAGGTTTGGGTTCAGATAAAAATACTATATTTTTCACAAATGAGTTAACCTCCTTAAAAATCCTCAAATCTAAATTTCTTACTTACGCGTTTGGTAGAAGAAACCAACGAAATCTTATGCAAAAAATCTTGCTTTTTTATTTAAAGACTATAGGACAATGTGTTTGTGACGTCCATGATATGCAACATCAAATGCAAGTAGAATAAATAGTTTCAAGGATTGAAGTCCATCTATTTGTTTTAGGCTAGTAAAATTGATACCCGATTCTTTAACATATTCAAGGATTTCCATAACCGACGAATATAAAGTAACCAAATGTCACACCCTAATTTCTCGGTGGGCTTGGACTTAGGGTTTATGCGTGACAGTCGGATAACAATATCACAATTTGCAGCGGAAGTAAAGGAATGATAAAATACAAGTTATGAAAACTTGAAATTATATTAAATGAAATAGATAACATCTTGTTCGGTACAAATATTCCACAAGGTAGGATCGAAAATAAATATACTTTAGACATCATAGATCTTTTAGCCAAGGAGTCGCAAATTCCAAAGCTTTATGGCCGACCTGTATCCAGCCTATTATTGAGGTTCGTCACCTGTGGTTAATCTTTTAAAAATACATCAGTTACACTGGTAAATACTATTAACCGACACTTTTGAAAATCATTTTTCAAAAGATATATATGAAAACCATATGGTGATCATTCTATTTTTACATTAGGATAGATTCTAGATACCAGTTTTACATGTTTGTCAATACAGTCGGGGACCATGATCAAACGTCGATACATGGTCAATATACACACCATCTTTAATATTTGTGTGTGTCATGTGTATGCCTACACTGTTATGGATGGAATTTTGAACCTATATCCCGAAAATATATCCCGACTTTATGTTTCTAATCTTTGACCAGGATATCGAACAAGGATATTGGTAACACTCTACAGAAGTATCTTGCTCGTTACTAATGGTTTGTTTGTATACTTTAGTTGCCAGGGACCAATGATGTATAAGAATTTATACATCTTTAAAACGTCAAATATACCCCGTTTATGTGAGAACTCGTTGTATTTTCATTGATTTTGGTACCCATTTGAGTTGTTTGTGAAAATACAGGTACGGGCTTCGGCCCGGTGTTGAACCGGAGGCTTTTGGAGCAAAATGGAGCAAAAATGGAACTTTTTAGCAAACTGCCAGATACCGCACGACCGTGCCAACACTTGGCACGACCATGCCAAGCCATCGACAACCGACACTCTCATCAGCACTCTCAACTGTCAGCACAAACCAGGAAAATCCAAGACTGGCACGATCGTGCCATCCCTCAGCACGACCATGCGTAACCCAAGTCAGTCTCTGATCAGTTCAATCCCGAGATCGCAATTGTCATCGTCGGATACATCATTGATACGCACGACCGTGCCATCTGTTGGCATGGTCGTGCCACCTCGGGAAAGTTTGAGTGGGATCTTTCTGGAAATGGTAGCAAACAAGATCGACAGACGAAAAAGCGCCTCTGACACTTACCAAGCACGACCATGCCAAAAGGTGGCATGGTCGTGCCAACCAACCAGTAGCTTAAATATGAGTGTCAAACTCATTTGGAAGAAAATTGGAGCATTTTTTGTGAAGGTTTCTCTCAAGAATCTGGTCTTGGAAGCTTGTTAGAGCCAAGAAGAAGCCTAGAAGAAGACTAAATCACTTGAAGATCCACTCATTTACCATTTAATCTTGTCTTTAAACATTGGTTAGCTTACTTGTTACTTATGAACAATTTAAGTTTTCTTGCACTGGATTTGGTAGTTATGAGCCTTATGGGCTAAACATTTGTGTTGTTTAAACTTTGTTGAAGCTAATGAATATGTGATAACATGGAAGTAGATGTGGTGATTGTTTTTGTTAATCTTCATAGTGATGTTTAATCTTGTTCTTGGAGTTCATGTACATGTTTAAAGTCCTTGTTCTTGAATGTTTGGTCATAAGTATTTACATGTGTTGGAAAGCCTATGTAGAGATTATGATTGTTGAATCTTGTTAACTTGTTGGTATGATTCATAGCATGAAACTAGGAATAATAAATGCTAACATGCATTGAATGGTGATTTGAATATGTGTATGGATTCTTGCATTTAGATTTGGAAAGATCAAAAGAATGTTTATATGAATTCTATAGTTTGTGTTTATGTTGGTATGATGATTTAGGCCAAGATTGTTGTCTAGCATGACCATACTTGTGGTTCATATCAAGAACATGATGAAGATGTCACTTAGTTAAAACCAAGTTATGGTGATTAGTATGTTGTTTATGGTAGTTTTCCCAAGCTGTTAGAGTTATGAGTTTTGACAAACAAATAACTCATCATTAAATATTAACATCAACTTAGCAAGTGAACTTAAAAGAATAAATTTTGGGTGATTAGAATGTTATTTCATTTTAGTTTTCAAAAGATTTATAAAACTTGGAAGCCTTGATTGGGGACTTAGTTGAATTTAGAGCTTGCATCACCACTAGTCTTTCCCATTTGTTATCACATGTTTATTAGTGGATACTTAGTTTAGGCAACCTCTTTTAGATATTGTTCTTCCTTAGATTAGTTAGCAATTTGTTATTTTTGCATGATAAATTAGAAACCAAAAATCAACTCATTAATTGAAAAGGCTTTAAAGTAGCAAAAGTTTAGTATCAAGACACTGCATCCACGGATTGATATCCGGTTCTTACCGATAAACTATATTACCACCGACAGGTATACTTGCCCTTTTGTGTGTGTAGTTTAGTTCTTGGGTGAAAATCATTTTAAAACTAAATTTGTGTGAAGGAAAATTGAACCATTAAATATATATATATATATATATATATATATAATATTCACGTACATCAACCAATGTTAATGAGGACTAGGTCTACCCGAAGACTCGCTCAAAGTGGTTGAAAGGTGAACGTTGATAGCGGAAGAAGAGGTCTACAACGGTCACAAGGGGATATTCTCTGTATCCCGGAATTGTAGGATATTTAGTTAGAATTTAAAAACTATATAAGGGGATGCCGGATCATTAGAAAAACACATGTAATCTCGTATACACACCAATTGCTCGCTATATTCACATCATTCACTTACATTTCAAAATCATTGTAACACTTAGAGCTGATCTGTGCATTATCCTGAAGCTGTATCCTGATATTTCAATCAATAAGAAGAACAAAGGCAGCTGGCAGTTGTCAACTCCCGAGGTTTTGTGCCGACGATCTAGATAGATCAAGGGCTTTCGTCGTACATCCCGCATCAATCCTTACTTTTATTGATCATTGCTTGATAATTGATATAGTTTGATATCCTGAAACTATATCCTAAACTGTTTTCTTTATTAATCAACTTAACACATTTTTGCAAATCTCTATAGCACACTACCTCACCAACTAAATTTGATCACTTAATTGCTTCGGTAATTTTTGACCAAAACATACACCTCGCGCTTACTTTATATGGCCATTATAGTTAATGAGTCGGGACGCCCGGACACGGTACTATTAACCCCCAAGTGTTTAATGTTATCAATCAAAATGAATTAAACCATGTTATTACATTTCTATAACATCATTCGCCTTTTTGTAATACTCGCTCCAAGGGGCTAATGTCATATCTCAAGTTTTATAAATAAAATAGGCTAAAAGTATTTACACTTTCTAGCTGTTAAAACAGTGTATTGAATCTTGTGGAAAAGCCGTATTCAGAGTATAGTAATCCTAGATGTGATTATCTAGAGGGCTCTATAGTCCGAAATGAACAGAATTATTATTCGTTAGAATGTTTACAGTTCATTGGTAAGTCTGTGACTTTGACTCCTTAACTTAGAATTACGCTCGGTTCCTCTTGGTTAAGCGTTGACAGGATAGAATGTGGTTTATACCCATCTGAGTGAGAAGTCTTGTGTGTGATACGGGTTATTTAACCAAGCATTCTGATTTGGAAAGGTTTTGCAAAGGTTTGACGCGATGCGACTAGTTTATATGGTTCGTACCATTTTAACTAGTCGTGCGTGTAGAAACGGGTTTGGGTGGTCGAATGGGTCTATGATGAGTTCAACATGTCAAAATACATTTTATAATGTTATACAAACTGATTTGGTGTCAAAACTTTTGGTTATGATACTTAAAAGTTCATTTTCTGCAAAATGCATAAAGCTACGTTTTAACTTTTATTAATACATGTTTGACTCGTGGATAGTCAAGGGATATAATTGTTGTACTCTATGATATAATGATCACATGGGAAAAACTTAATTGAACTTTGACTCGACCAAAATGGTCAAAACCGAAGTTAAAGCAAAAGTCAAACTGCTTGGATTTTTGGACAAAATATAACTACAAAACTGAAATTAATGAAGGAGAACACTTACTAGTACTTGAAGGAACATTTAGACTCAGAGAAGGAGGCTTCCTGATGATCAGAAGCAGCTCCAAAGATGTTTTAGAGTGAAGTGTGAATGAGGTGTAGAGAATGACTGCAACTTATGACCCTATTTATACTAATTAAGGATTTATAAGGGCTTGCCAAGCATTTGCAGAGGTATTTAGGAGTTTCTTAGTGTCATAACATGTGTTTCAAGGAGAATTAAGGTGGCAAGATTTGTGCATAAGTGGCACAAGAAGCAGGCTGCATCTGACAGCTGCATTCTGCTGTCAGCGGACTCTTTGCAGACCGCAAGAGATTAGGCCTTGGAATCCGCAAGGGGCCGCCAGTGGCCAAGATTTTTCCCTTTTTCATACTTTTAGCCCTTCAACTATAAACATTCCCTTTTATAATCATATTTGGTCCATCTCCTTCAACAAATCTGAAATATATGGAGAGTTTGGACACGTGTCACAGTATGATTCAATATAATTATTCAGGTTGTTACATCCTCACCCCCTTAAAAGAAATCTCGTCCTTGAGATTTTATTCAAATAAATAGGGGTACTTCTGTCTCATGTTTGATTTAACCTCCCATGTGTATTCAGGGCCACTACAGGAATCGGATTTGACCTTCACGAAGGGGATCATTTTCTTACGGAGCTTTTTAAGTTGTTGATCCTCGATCGACAAAGGTTTTTCAGTAAATCTTAATTTCTCATCGATTTGAACATCATGATGAGGCATTTCTAGTGACACTTTGGCCAAGCATTTCTTCAAATTCGATATATGGAACATATCATGTATCCCACTTAGTTCCTCATGTAGCTTAAGCTTGTAAGCAACAGAACCGACACACTCGACTATCTCGAAAGGTCCAATGTATCTTGGGCTTAACTTATCATTCTTTCCAAATCTCATGACACCTTTCCGTGGTGACACTTTTAACATGACTTTATCTCAGATTTGGAATCTAAGAGGTTTTTTCGAGAACTATCTCAGGCCCTGATAATTGATTTTCTCTAACTTCGGCCCAACACACAGGCGTTCTACACTTTCTTCCATATAAAGCCTCAAACAGAGCCTCTTAATACCTGTGTGATAGCTAATAAAAAATAAGAAGTCGATTAATAGTAGGTGATCATCCCAACTACCACCTAGATCAATAATGCATGCTCTCAACATGTCTTCCAGCGTCTAGATCGTATGCTCACTTTGACAATCGATTTGTAGATGGTAAGCCAAACTGAAATTTAGGCACGTGCCTAGAGCTTGTTGAAAGCTCTTCCAAAAGTGATATGCATAATGATTATCTCTATATGATACTATGGATAATGAAACTCCCTGAAAGGATACTATATTATCCATATATACTTGGCCAATTTATCTGAATTAAAGGTTTCTTTAATTGGTAAGAAATGTGCTGACTTAGTCAGTCTGTCGACTATACCCAAATTGTGTCTTTGCCACGACTTGTTTTTGGTACTTGGTAATTAGATTCATTGTTACCATTTCCCATTTCCATTCGGGTATTTCTAATTGTTGTAGTAAATATGACAGTTTTTGATGTTCGGATTTAACTTGCGAACACGTCAAACATTTAGCTACATAGGCAGCTATGGACTTCTTCATGCCCATCCACTAATAATTCTTCTTCAGGTCTTGGTAGATCTTATCTCCATCAGGATGTACAAAATATTTTGAATTGTGTGATTCCATAAGAATCAACTCTCTGAGTCCTCCAAAAATGGGAACCCAAATTTATTATTTAATCTTAGAATTCCATTTCTTCTAGGTATTAACTATTCCATAGTACTACCCAATTCTTCAGTTGGAGCATTCTCCTCCAAAAAGGCTTGCTTCTGAGCATTCAAAATTTGTTCCAACAAGTTAAATCTTAGCATGAGTCTTTTGGCATGAACCCGAATGGGTTTAAGTCTTTCCATCTGGCTAAGGGTGTCTGCAACGTTATTTTACCTTGCCTGGATGATAACGAATCTCACATTCGTAATCATTAAGAGTTTCCATCCATCAGTGTTGCCTCATATTTTAATCCTTCTGATTAAATATGTGTTTGAGACTTTTATTATTAGTGTATATAATACACTTGGTGCCATATAAGTAATGCCTCAAAGGTTCAATGCGAACACAACTGCACCCAACTCCAAATTGTGGGTGGTATGATTCTTCTCATGCACTTTGAGTTGTCGTGATGCATAGGCAATCACTTTGTCTCTTTGCATTAATACACAACCCAATCATGCGTGCGAAGCATCACAGTATACAACAAAGTCTTCAATTCCTTTAGGTAGCAAAAGGACAGGGGCATTGCTTAAATTCTGCTTCGGAATCTCAAAGATCCTTTCTGCTTAGGCCCCTAATCTAATTTTACATTCTTACCAGTTAAAGTAGTTAGGGGAGTGGCTATTATAGAAAAGTTCTCGAGAACCTCTGGTAATAACCAGCCAATCCCATAAAAACTGTGGATCTCTAAAGGTGATTTAAGCGCTTCCCAATTCATGATAACTTCAATCTTAGCGGGATCAACTTGGATACCACACTCACTAATCATGTGTCCCAAGAATTGGACTTATCTAAGCCAAAATCCACACTTGGAAAACTTTGCATAAAGCTTCCCTTGCTTTTGCAATTCTAAAATAAACCTAAGGTGTTTCTCATGGTTTTCTTTACTGCGTGAAAATATAAGTATATCATCTATGAAGACAATGACAAACTTATCTAGATACGGTTGCAGACTCTGTTCATGAGGAACTCGGTTGTATAAATCCTTTCTCCAATAGTTCTTTGAGTTGTGCCTTCAATTCTTCATCTCCGTGGGTGCTAAACGGTAGGGAGACCTAGCTATGGGTGTTGATCAAGGGTAGAAGCAAGTCCTTTGGAAACACATCTGGATACTCAGATATAATCGGAATATCTTCCACTTTTGGCTTTAGTTTATCTATGGTAACTTGTGCTGTGTAAATGACACATCCTCTTTGTATACACTTAGATGCCTTAAGCATAAATGCTTGTTTCTGGCAATCCATAGTGATGGTATCCAAGGATGGTGAGTACATAACCAGGCGGGATTTGATCTCGATAAGTTTCTTATCGCAGGTAATACAGGCCTGGTTATAGTCTAACCAGTCCATGCCTAAAACTATATCGAATCCAGCCCTTTAACTATAAACATGCCCTCTATAATCATATTTGGTCCATCTCCTTCAACAAATATGAAATATATAGAGAGTTTAGACATGTGTCACACTATGATTCGATATGATTATTCGGGTTGTTACACCAAAATAGAAAGAAAGTGTTTTATAGCGGGAATCCAAAGTGTATCTTCGGGCCTTGTAAAAGATATTTCTTGATTTGACCCACTTTCGGTAGCAAGGTTATCTTCCAAGTTGGTTTTTTTTTACTTTTGTGAAGTTTATCTTGTCAATTGCAAGATGTACAAACGATATTTATTAAACACACTACCATTTCAAAAAGTCTCTAAACACATGTATGTTTGTTTGCAACCGCACAACAACAAGTTAAAGTTGGTGGACAAAACAATATACATAGAATGTCGAAACATTTTCTTTTAAGATTAAAGCGCTTAATCTGTTGAACTCACCTATATGTTACATCTTCCATCATAACCTTAGCCTTTAATCTTAGCCATAATTAATCCATATCGGGCAAATATATCATCAATAAAGGATTTATGGGAATATCATACATGTGGGCTGAACATGGTTCTTTAAGTGAGTATGCCCTTCTAATGTAATCTCATACTCTCGTTGATTAGGGTGAAAAGATGAATTTGTTTTCGATCAACAGGATCTAAAGGAATAGTATCAACGCCAACATATGCTTGAGTTTTAGAAGATGATTCTCCAACTTTTGTTTTGAGGAATAGTTCCATTATCCCCTTCTAATGTCATATCATTGAAAGATACAATTGGTTTTCGATCAACAGGATACGAAGGAATAGCATCCATGTCAACATATACGATTACAGATCCACCGCAATGTACGAGTCCTCAATACTAGTTTCACTTTAAGTTTAAAAATTAACATTTTAATATACAATAACTAAAATGGACTGATGCTGACATCACTTACGGGTATTCGTTATTATAATATGGAATTAAAATAATCTAAACATAGTTCATTAAAGTTTGGTATGTTATACTTGGTTGCCTCGATAGCTAGGCGCCTAACCATTCATTCTCGTTTATTGATGTGGGTCACTAATGTCGTCTTGCCATGACTTAAAGAGTGGACACAACTCTTGACGAGTGGTACACAAGTGATGCAAGCACTTTCATGGTACAACTTTCTTTAAGCGTCTTGCCTTCCTCGATGAGACACATGTCACTGGTAAACACAAACAATTCAGAAGAATTTGAGTACATCTAAGCTTCAAATATATGATACGTTATACCGAACTTCTCTAAGCTCAAGCTTGGCTCATTTAACTTAAGAGCGAACTTGACTAGTTTATTGTTTATTAGCTTTGGTTATATACATTTGTATATATGTGATCTTTAAGTATATGCTACGTTATACTGAGCTTGTCTAAGCTCAAGCTTGACTCATTTAACTGACAAATTTATTGTTTGTATCGTAAATCATATGAGTGCTGATAACAAAATTTAAAAACATATTTTTATTGTAAACTATATGAGTATCAATATATGACGAATTTAATATTTTTCGACCGAATAACATTGGTATCGATATCGGCAATATCAGAAACTGGTATTCGTTTTTATGGTTTTTGATTGATGTAAAAGATGCCTCAATATCCTTTTGAGCATATCGCGACTTTGTTTTTTTTAGTTTTCTTTTTCAGTTACAATAGTGAGTGTCAGTATCGAACCGAATCGATACCAACTGAGTTACCGCCGCATAGCGCGGGAGAAAACCCACTAGTTATTATATGCATAATAATTTTTCTTATGTATCATATATTTGATTTAAAAAATATATATATTTATTTAAATAATAGGTTTTTTTAGGCTCATGGCCTAGTCAATCTCGGGATATCAATTTTGTGCTTAAGGTTTTTATGTATCGAACATGCTTTAATTTAGATTTAAACTCATGTAGGATAACCTTCGTTCAAACTTTTAGTGAAATGATAGCTCGTGAATGACCTAACCCGTATGCACTTAATGTTTTGTCCACTTTACGCACACGGTCCTGATTTTTACTAATGTTGACTAACAATTGTTTCCTATATTTTTAACTTGTATTCGTAGGTAAGTGGACTTGGTCTAAGCTGGAATATCGGTGGATATGCTCCAAATAGGCGCGTGCATATTCAAGTGTAGCCGTTATGGAAGAACGTGGGATGGTTGCACTATTTTCGGATTGTTGGTTATCTTGTTGTTTCCAATTTTATTAGGGATAATGAAGCTTAATTTAGGAATATTCACGGATACGAACACACACTCTCTCTCGCAACATTCAAACTGTTCTTTGCACTAACACTAGATTTCATTGTATTGAGCTTATTATCTTCCAAAGTTGTATTGAATTCTAGCTTACTTTGTTCAATATAGTTGGTGATCGGTAGTTGCCATCACCCGAGGTTTTTTATGTCAGAGATCTTCTTAAGATCAATGGCTTTTTCCTCGTATAAATCATCGTGTTGATTGTTCATTACATTTCATTTTTGATCATAAACCTGTTCATCATTCAAGCACACTACCTCACAAAATCAGATTTGGTTATATTATCCTTAGATTGATTTTTGACCAAAACAATTTGGCGCCCACCATGGGGAAAGTGGTGCTTCAATTCTAAAAGTTTTCATTCATTTCCATCAACTTCATGGCTTCTCAGGGAAAAGCTACTTCAAGTGCCATACCGGCGATTACCTCATCTCAAACCACTATGCCTTTGCCTCCTATTCCCCATCCATTCTAGAAGAATGCTCAAAATGCTCAGAAGAAAACATCATCCGTCTTCACAGTATCGAAAACTTATGTTGTTTCCTACTCTTCAACTACTAACAATGATGCTTCTATTTTGTTTTCGCAGATCAAGAGCTACATGGAGCAGTAAGACAAAACCAACTAGAGGATCCTTAAATTGATGATATCAAGAAGCAGAAGAGATCGGCAGAAGATCAGTCTTCACTGATGCCTATGTATTTGATTTTTCTACTCTATCATCAATGATCCAATATTCTAGAGGACCCACAATCCAGCCTCTAGGATCCTCCAATCTTCAGCATGGTTCACTAGTAATGACTCTGCCACAAGGATTCTACTTTCAACTTCAAGGATCCTCTATCATTCGGAAAGGGTCACTAGAGACGACTCAGCCTCAAGGATCTTTCTATCAACCTGGAGGATCACTGGCAATGACCCAACCTCAAGGATCCTATTTCTAGCATCGGAGATCCTCAGCTCGGGTGCAAGGATCCACAGATTACTCAACCAGACTTTCAGCACCAACGTATCCTGGATCCAACATCTTTCAGGATCAAGGATCCTCAAGCAGTCAACCACTTAGAAGCTTCGAGGTCCATGATGGGGACTTTATTCCAATGCAAACCATCACTTCCTCAAGTCCTATTTAATAGTAGACATAACTTATCCCCATTGTACTTCTGTAATGCCACCCTCGAACCAAACTGGAGGTAATAATTTCCATAACACGTTTATAGATACTAATTATGGTACGCATGATGTAGGGATTAGTCAAGCCATTGCTACGGAGCTACAGAAGCTCAAGGATTTGATATCCAGCATTCCAAGGATAGTTAAACCAATTCCTAAAATCCCGAATGGAAGTCACAAGGTGTCTCGCTTTGCACCACCCAAATGCCATGCAGAGATTCCAAAACGCTTCCAAACACCCAACATGAATTTGTACGACGGAACAACTGCTCCAGAGGAACATGTGGCACAATATCGGGAGAGAATGGAGATAAACCCCATTCCCGAGAGGTTAAAAGAAACTTGTTTGTGTAAGGGCTTCGGATCCACACTCATTGGATCGGCACTCAAATGGCTGCTAAGTCTTCCTTCCTACTCCATTACTTCATTCTCGCACTAAGTTAACCTATTTAATAATCAGTTTTCATGTAGTTGAACTTTTGAAAGGCTAACTAGTGACTTGTATAGGATAACCCAGGCTCGTGAGGAATCCTTAAGGGATTATGTCACTAAGTTTGGTAGAGAGTCCTTAGAAATACCAAATCTAGATGTTGCAACTGCAGTTGAGACATTTATAATGGAATTACAGAAGGATTCTCCATTTTATGATGATCTTGTCATGACCCCTTGCAGGAACTTGGACGAAGTAAGAAACTGTGCTATGAGATTCATCCGATTAGAGGATGACAAAAGAATACAAGACAAGCTTACTGGTTCTAACAAGCAGGAGTACAACAACAAGAACCAAGGATCCTTCTACAAGAATAATAGATCCAAGCCGTACTCCAAGCCGGATAACCAAAACATTCATGAAGTTGAACAAGATGATGATGAGGAGGAATATCCTCGAATATCTGAATATTGCTTTTCTGTTAATAACAATGAATGACGCTTGCCTTGCAGAACTAGATAAAAAAGCTAGGTGGCCAAAGAAGAACGAGAAATCGAACTCCTTAAAGGATAAGTCCAAGTGGTGTGCATACCACGAACACTTTGGGCATTTGATAGATGAGTGTATAGCTCTAAGGAGAGAAATTGGATATCTCCTCAGCAAGAGGCACTTGAAAGACCTGCTGGGTAGGAAAAAGTCAAGAATCTAGGATCCTGAAAATGTTCTGGAAAAAGTTGCTCCTCCTCCGGCTGATGGACAAATTATAAACTTTATTTCTAGAGGATCATATATCTAGGAACCTCGTTCTCGGCGGCAAAAAGGCATGCCAAGGAAACCAAGTTGGAGAATAGAGACAGGCCCATCAGGACGTCCACTCTAACTCAGCAGAAAGTTATATCTTTTGATGAGGATGACCGTGTTGATATTCAGGATCTCATCATGATGGCCTAGTTATTACTTTGTTTATAACTAATCACTTTGTTCGCAGGATCCTCATTGATGGTGGAAGCTCTGTGAACATCATATAACTTGATGTCCTGAAAAAGATGAATATCCCAGAAACAGAAATAATTACAAGATCATCTGTCCTTGTGGGATTCAACGATGAAACAAAAAACAGGCTAGGGGACATCAAGCCCCAATCTATATTGAGGGGGTAAACTCTATATAAAAATTTTGTGTAGTTGACTGCTTGTCTTGTTGCAATGTTATCCTTGGCAAGCCTTGGATTCATGAAATGAAAGTCGTTCCATCAACCTACCACCGATGTTTTCAAACTACCAACACCTTGGGGGTAGTAAAAAAAGAGAGCGATCAGTAAGAGGCCAAGAGTTGTTATACCTCTTCAATGAAATCGGCATCACAACCAATGACATCATAGCAATCACAGCAACTTCCAAGGAGTGTCTTGGTGGCAGCAGAACAAGACATCAAGGATGTAATACTGGATCCTCAAGATCCTGAAATCAAAGTCTACATAGGATCCGAGATCCTTGATAGTATAGAGCAGGATCTAGTATCCTTCCTGAAAAGAAGAAAGTCTACCTTTGCTTGGAAACACGAGGACATGACAGGTATATCTAAAGATGTTATAACACATAAACTGGGAATTGATAAATCTTTCGGGCTAATCCATCAAAAGAGAAGAAATTTTACACCTGAAAAGAACCTTATCAACCAAGAGGAGATAGACAAACTATTGAAGGCAGGTATAATTAGAGAAGTTAAGTATCCAAGATGGTTGGTCAATGTCGTGGTTGTTCAAAAGAAAAACGGAAAGTGGAGGGTATGTGTCGACTTTACAGATTTAAATAAGGCATGTCCCAAGGATCCTTTCCCGCTATCGCACATTGACTCCATGGTGGATGCAACAACATGGCATGAGTTGCTAACTTTTATGGATGCTTCATCTGGATTCTAATAAATTCAGATGAAACCATCTGACCAAGAGGATACAGCATTCATGACTCCTACTGGCATATACTGTTATATTGCAATGCATTTCGGACTAAAAAATGCAGGTGCCACCTACCAAAGACTGGTCAACATGATGTTCAAAGAGTAGATTAGAGACACTTTGGAAGTGTATATATACGACATGGTGGTCAAGTCCTAAAGAGCAAAGGATCATCTCAAGGATCTTGAAGTGACATTCAATATCCTTGATCAATACAACATGTAGCTGAATCCTTCAAAGTGTCATTTCGGTGTCAAAGCTGGGAAGTTCCTTTGATACATGGTGACCAAAAGAGGGATTGAAGCAAGGCCTTAGCAGATTAAAGCGATTGTGAATATAAAATCTATTACCAATGCCAAGGATGTCCAGAGACTGACAGGAAGGATCGCAACCCTAAACTAGATTTATTTCGACCTCAGAGAAGTGCAAAGATTTTTATGATATTCACAGTAAGAACAAAAATTTGAGTGGACTGAGAAGCATGAAGCTGCACTCAAGGCTCTCAAGGATTATCTATCCTCAGCACCAGCCTTGATGAAACCAGAGGATGGTGAGCCATTATCCTTGTACTTAGTTGTTTCAGGTAAAGCAGTAAGTGCAGTATTAGTTAAGGATCATGAAGGCCAACAACATCCGGTATATTATGTAAGTAAAAGCCTTCTTGATGCTGAAGCCAAGTACTCTCATTTAGAGAATTAATTCTTGCATTGATCATGGCTTCCACTAAACTTAGACATTATTTTGAAACACATACTATTATTGTGAAAACTAATTTCCCTATCAAGAATGTTCTTAGGAAACCTGAAATGTCAGGAAGAATGGCAAAATGGGCAGTCAAGCTTAGTGCATATGATATAAAGTATGAACCAAGGACTGCTATCAAGTCTCAAGCTTTGGCTGACTTTGTGGCTAACTTGACTAGTGATCTACAAAGGGAAGCTGAACTAGAGGTTCAACAGCTTGAAGAGACCAAGGATCCTATGACACTTTTCACTGATGGAACCTCGAATGTCAAAGGAACCGGGCTATCAATACTACTAAAACCTCCACAGGGGGGCATAATACCTAATCTATTGCCTATGAATTCCAGACAACTAATAATGAAGCGGAATATGAGGCCCTAATAGTAGGTTTGCAATTAGCTAAACAAACGAGGATTAGGTATCTTTAAGTGTACATAAACTCATTGCTAATTACTAACCATTATAATGGCTCATATGCTGTGAAGGGCGAAAAAGTAATCAAATATCTAGAAATTGTTAAAGAAAACTAGCAAATGCTTTCGATTATTTTAGTCTAACGCATGTATCTAGAGAAGAAAATGTCAGGGCAGATGCATTAGCAAATTTAGGATCAACATTAAAAATGCCAGAAGATGTGTAGATATCTATTATCCATATTCTTTGTCCCACGATTGAGGAAAATGAAGCATTGGAAATAGTTGAGGATACTGCAATTGTACCCAGTGATGTGCAGTCGAAGTCAGGATCATGGATCCTTCCAATTGTGAACTACATCCAGAATGGGGAAATTCCCACAAGGGAGAATCCTAGAGCCTTCAGGGTTAAGGTATCTCAATTTATTATATTAAATAACACTTTGCATAAAAGATCTCTTGCATGTCCATATTTGCAATGTCACACCCTGACCCGCAGCGGATAAGGTAGTCAAGGCATGATTGGGTTTTCATCAAAGCTCATGACATTTACTATTGTAAAGATTCAATATTTATTATTCCAAACTTAATTAGAATATTCCAACAACACATAATTCAAACAAACACAATATTGTTCCAAACAAACTTGCAAATAACATTTTAATTCTTCTAAGGCCCATGTCCTATGTGATCCATGCTTCAAACCTGTTCACCTGTAGCATGTGTAAAAAATAAAGTTTTTGGTCAACATAAGTTGGTGAGTGAATCCTATTTTATCATTAAGAAAGATGATATATTTAATATTTTATAAAAATGTGCATTAACCAAATATGGGAACGTCATGTATGTTATCTAAATCACAAACCATATCATCATCCATCAACTAATAATGAACATGTGTGCACGATAAGCGATGTGCTGCGAGATCAAGGCTCAATCAAACGAAGCCAATCTCGTAAATTAGGCTACGCGACGCTCCACCCGTAGGCAACGGGGAACAAGGGGCCTAATGTGAGAAATTGTCTGCAATGAGAATATAAACACTAAATGGCACTGAACAAAACAATATCACATAGCACTGTAGCTCACATAATGGTAATAGCACGAGATTTAATAACGCGATATAAAGCGACACATGATACACCCCAAAACATGAATAAAAGGGGAATTTGTTAGATTCACTCAAAGTGGGTCCGAATAAGGTTTTTGGAGATAGCGCACGAGTGTGAAGTTGAGATACCAAATGGCGAAACGGCTAACCTAAATATTTACATAACAATTTAGCTAAAAAATATATTCCTTTGGTTGAATTTAATATTCTTAATTAACTTATTTGTTAGATAATTTAAATTAATTTTTATTGTTTTTATTACTATGTTTTTATTTGCTTAGAAAAATAAGATTAATTGGTTATAAAATAATATATTTTTGGGGAGAATATTTAAAGATTTAATTAATTTAAAAATATGTTTTTCTCTGAATTAAATCGGATTAAATCAATCGGACCGACATCGTATGAGGATCGAACCGGCGACCTCCCGTTCGTGTGCACGCAGCCGGGCCAATTGGGCTGCGTGTCTAACCCAGTTAATATCTGGTTTTTAATTCTTTTATAGACTCATAAGTATGTTTCAGAATTAAGCTATTATAAAAAGGTTTGATTATTATAGGGACTGTGGCATGAAACGGTTCGAACTCGTGACCTTAGCTTCGTGTGTGCACACAGCCCGACCAATTGGGTTGTATGTCTAACCCGGAAGATAATGGATTTTAATTATACTTATATACTTACTACAACTTTTCATATACTGATTTAATAAAAATGTTTGTATATTGAAGCGACCGGATCACACACGCGGCTCGATCCCGGGACCTTTGGCTTCATATGCACACAGCCTAACCAACTGGGCTGTGTGACTAACCCGGTTTATATTCGATTTTAAATTCTTTTAACTGATAACTCAAAATCATCTTCTTCATAAAAAGAACAGAGATGTTGAAATCACGATTTGATTGATTTGTTTAGCATTTCATTTATCAACCTTCAAGTATCTACACATGAAATTAAATAAAATTTGAAGAAATAGGATGAAGATATACCAAAATGGAGATGCTCTAGATCTCCGGCGGGTTTTTCAGCGATTACAGGTATTTCCAGTGAGGAGTTCTGATGAACAGAGATTTGTAGAGGGTTAAAGAAAGCGTATGTGCCGTCTAAAGGGTTTCCAGAGCTCTCTATATATAGTTGAAAGTGGTGATTGGGTTTCGGTTTTAGAAGGTTTCGGTCAAAAACGGTTATGGCGAGTTGTTTGCAATCCTTGATTGAATGTGTTTTGACTCGGTTTGAGTCTTGATTCATGATTGGGAGTCAGTTTCGCGATCAATTGAGAAGAAACGGAAATTTGATGATTGTGCCGGACTATTTGCAGCCGTTACTGGGCGGTCTTCTTTGATTTTGATTCAAGGAGTTAATAAGATATAAAGGATTATTCGATTAGAACATTTCAGATGTTAAGGGAGTGGTGTAGTGGTGTGTTGGCTGATGTTTATGTGTGTGTGACCCGGGTTCGAAACTCGCGGTCAGCACAAGTGTATATATATATATATACATATATATATATACATATATATATATACATATATATATATATATATATATATTTCAATTTCCCTTTATTATCATATATATATATATATATAATTTATTATTATTATCTTTATTATTATTATTTATTATTTTATATTATTAATATAACGAATCTCTTAAACGATTTACATAAGTACGTAACGAAAAGATTACATTAAAAATAGTGTGGGTTTTAGAACCTGTTTTTCAACGGATGCTACATGTGATGCATAGAGGTTCCAGAGTCCTAAAGTATTCTATGAAGGAGACCGTGGAAACAACATTGGGGGCAGAGCACTATTCTCATGGATCCTTAGAACAGGCTACTACTGGTCCACGATGAAGAAGGATACAATAGATTATGCAAGGAAATGTGATGCTTGCAAGAGACATAGCAACATCCTACGTCAACCAACAAAGCCTTTATATCCAATAATTTCCTCTTGGCCATTTATGAAATAAGGAATGGATATAGTTGGCAAACTTCCAAAGGCACCAGGAGAAAAAGTATTTATGCTAGCCATGACTAACTACTTCTCCAAATGGATAGAAGCAGAGGCTTTTGTTCAAGTCAGAGAAAGGAAGTTATATCCTTCATTAAGAGAAACATTATTACTAGATTTGGAATTCCTTCTAAAATTATATGTGATAATGGATCCCAATTTATTGGGAGTAGAACTACCGTTGGTGCATATTTGTGATAACAACTTAGATTTGGTCTTTTGATATATTGTAATCGTAAAACGATAAACAGTTAGCTGGTTTAGTTTTGTAATAGTTAGTTTTAGTGATTGGGCCAAACCAGATCCCCAAAATAGGGAGTGGTAGGCGAATTGGGCCTAGCCCAATTTGCAGCCCATGTGGTTAAACCCTAGCCCAGTTGCAAACTTTTCTCTATATAAAGAGAGTTTTGCATTAGGGTTAAGGTTGATCACTTAATCACTTCAGAGAGAGTTGAGAGAGAATTCGTAGAGAGATTGGCTTGGACGAATTCGTGGGATCTAGATTGATTGTGATCATTGTGATAGATAATCAATAAAGATCGGGTTTATTGTGATTTCTGTTCCTACTCGTATTTCTGTGATAATATGATCTAGAGGATTCCGTACTCTAGATTGGATAGACGATTCTGTGAAGATCCATATGGATTAGGGGACCTACAACTACAAACTTTTGTGAAAGTTGGGGAGTCAAGATGATAACACCCACACCAGTTCATCCACAAGCTAATGCCCAAGCAAAGTTAAGCAACAAGATCATCATCAACAACTTAAAGAAGAAGCTTGGGTTCAAGAAAGGAAAGTGGGCTGAAGAGTTGCCGTATGTCCTTTGGGCAGATAGGACAACTCCAAAGAATGCTACAGGCTAGACACCTTTCTCTCTAGTCTTTGGAACTAAGGCAGTGATCCCGACAGAGATGGTGGTTCCTACAGCCAGAACAAGCATTCGTGATCCTCAAACAAATAGTGAAAACCGGATTCAGGATCTGGATACTGGGGATGTGCTTAGAGAGCTAGCAATAATAAGGATGGCCAGTTATCAACAAAGGATGGTTGGACCATGCAACAAGAATGTCAGGATCAAACGATTTCAAGTTGGAGACTTGGTGTTAAGGAAAGCATTTCAGAATACCACAAACCCAGCTGATGGCAAGTTGACACCTAAATGGGAAGGCCCCTATTTTATAGAAGCAGAGGCAGGAAAGGGGGCATACTGTCTACTAACCATGGAAGGTGATCTCTTACCTAGGGCTTGGAATGCTATTCATCTCAAGAAGTATTTTATGTGATCAGGTTCAAGGATCCTTAAAGATTCAGGATCCTCACGCTGGTAACACTTTATTTTAAGCTTTTCTTATTTTTCTTTACTACTATTTGTTATAAGAAAAGGATGTTAGATGGTTTACATCCAATTTTATCTAGTTTTAAGCTTTTGCAGAAATTTTAACATCTTTTACAGAGGATTAAGGGGTTGGTATACATTCTAAGGTTTAAAGCTTTCACCTTTCACATGAATTGGGTTTGACACCTCGCAAGTAGCGCACGTTTATCCAAGTATGGTTCAAGGCACTGGGATCAGTACACACTTAGTGGCTGACTATTTCATTGTTGTTGGCCATATGTAGGATCTCAAGTATAATGGTAGACGTACCATACATCCGTTATCCTAAGCTTTCTAACGTTTTCACGTTAGCCAAGGTTTTGGCATTTTCATGTCACTAAAGTGGGCTTGTCCCTAGTTTATTTGGTCTTGTCCCCAGTTTCTTTTGGCTTAGTCCCAAGTTGTTTGCAACAGGTTTTGGCACTGGGGAGTTCCACAACTCAATTATGAAGGATCGTGGATCCTTAAAAGACTATTTATTGGCGACTAGTTTGTTTGTACAAAGGTATTTCTTAAGGATATAAACTCATAACTTGGATTTTCTGGTATGTTTTATTCTCATATTTGTTTCCCTTATTGATTTCACCCTGGACTATGCAATTCTAGGTATGTGACTTATCTACTTGCACCTAATCAGATTTTTATGTATGATTGGTAAATTTTTGACAATTTAAGTTCTTCTAAACTCTTATAAGGGAAACTTTATTTTATTTTTACAAACATATCAAACCAAAAATCAGAACACAGAGATAGCCAGAAGGTTATATATTACTTATAAAAACCCTGTTAAAGGTTGCCAAAATGATCAACCCGAGTTTCTACTAGCAAAACGTGGCCCGTTCACTCGGGTTGATACAGGGTGTCGTTGCTAATTGTTTATGAAGTGAAGGAAAATAAAAGCGAGGGGCGTAAAGGCTTCATCCTCCATGAAAAGAAGGATCCATCCACCTTTGCCACCCCCATTGTCTGCAGGATCAGTGATCCTTAACTTGAAAAAACTATTGTTTAGAGTTATAGACCATAATTGTTCAAAATCAAAATACCATTAAATAAAAACCACAAATCCTAAAAACGTGGGCTCAGGCCTCGTCTACATTATCCTTCATTGCCCACCAACGCAGCATCATCTTCAACTGCACCAACACCTCCTGCTTCACCTCCTGCTCCACCTCCTGCTCCACCTTCCTTGACCTCATTGTCCCCACTTGGAGTAGCCTCTAGAGCCATATCTGTTTCGGTTTAGTATCACCGCCCACTCAAGAAGAGTCTGCTTCCAGCCAGCAACATCTCAGGCAGACCGGTCAAAAGTAGGATCCATAGCCTCTTGGACTATCTTGATCCTTGCCTGCAGAATAGCACGTGCAAGGCATATTTTGTTCTCGTCAGTAGCCTCTATTTCAACCTTGTTAGCCTGCATCTCTGCCACCAGGATATGCTTCTCTAGGTTGTTGACCTCCTTCTCTAGCTGAGAGATTCTCTTGTCCTTAGCGGCGACAATGGAGCGGATGTTGACCAAGTTCTTTTAACATCAGCTAGGCGTTTGTCCTAGTTAACTTGGATGCGGACGAATTTCTGCAAATAGTAAAATAGGGGAGTCAAGATCAGTGATCCCTCGCAACAAACAAGATTATTTATGAGGATCACGGGTCCTTACCTCAGTGATGAACTCTGGAATTGTCGTTCAATCTGGAGGTTGTCCTCCTCAGGCCCACTCGGCTTCTTCCTCTTGGATCCTGCCTTAGCTGGAGTGGTCATCGTATTTGGCTCCGGTTGGCTTTGGCCCTTGGCCAGCTCTCTCTTTGTGGAATGAGGGGAGAGAGATGTTGTCGATATCACCAAGGTTAAATTTAGTAGCTGACTTACCAGAGGATCTTGGAGCACCTGTTCATTTAACAAACAAATAAGTATCCTTATTCCTTTTCAAATAAACTTTAATAAACAATTACATTATATCAGTCTATGCAAATACTTAGTTGACATGGTGTAGGAGGCAGTGGTGGTCTCTTCTAATTCTTTACTCTTTGGCTTGAACGTTCAGATGCTTGAATCTAAAGCCTAGAATGCAACGACTCTTTCTTTTGTACTCGATGTATTAGCAAGAGAGGCAAAGTTCTTTACTATAAGCAAATAAAGAAAATAGGATTAGTGAAAAGTGATGCAACATCTCTCTATAGTCTCTGTCTAAGGATCCTATATCCTACCTTTAAGATCCACTTTGTTGGGAGTTCATTCCCTGAGTGAATTGAATCCCTCCTCACAAAGAAGAACTCATTTTTTCATGAGGTGTCATTTTTGGTGGTCTTAAGGATTGGGAGTGGCTGATAGGCCTTGGCTTTAAACAAGAATCGATGGGATCCGTGGGATACAAGAGAATACATGTGTGAGAGTTCAGAAAGGTTAAGGCTCAATCCCTTGTTGCTGATGATTTTCTCCACAGTGTACAATACCCTCCCAAGCATGGGCATTGCTTGACTGTAGCACAGACCAGTAAAGGTAAAGAAGCGCTAGGTTAAGTCAGGGAATGGGTAGGTATACCTAATCTGGAAGGGCATGGCAGGAAAGCATACCCAAGTGGGCGAGACAGAGTTGCTTTTGGTAGAGGAGTCAAAAGGACGGAAGAGGGGTTTGCCAACAGGTTCTGGCTTTGTGGTGTGCTATCGTTATCATGGTTTTTGTTTGGCGAGGATCGAGTAACCATCTGGCTCATGATCGGATTAAGAAGAAAAGATAAGATGGAAAGTAGAGGATTGAGAAAGAAAGAATACCTGAATGATCTTCGGGATGAAGATTTAAATGAGGGATTCTTGATCTTAAATGGTTTTTCAAACCCATCTCTATCTATATAAAATGATGTTTGTTGCAGGCAGTCCCATCGGTGATGTCAGACTCGCAACGACTAGTTAATTGATGTAACGGCTTGTCCTATTCTAACGGAAATATGGCAGATTTAATATGTGTTATATCCGCTATATTTTGGGGCAATTGTTAGGGCATTGATTTTTAATACTGTGGATCATGTATCCTGGATTTATTATGGATCGCGGATCCTTAGTGGATACTGCAGGAAGTCTGGGGATTAAGGATCCTTGTTATTACTAATGTTGACTAACAATTGTTTCCTATATTTTTAACTTGTATTCGCAAGCAGTTGACGAAGTGGACTTGGTCTAAGATGGAATATCGATGGATATGCTCCAAATAGGCACGTGCATATTCGAGTGTAGCCGTTATGGAAGAACGTGGATGGTTGCACTATTTTCGGATTGTTGGTTATCTAGTTGTTTCCAATTTTAGAGTTAAATGCTTGGTTGGTCCCTGTGGTTTGCAAATATTGCAGACTTAGTCCAAGTGGTTCACTAATTACACGCTTGGTCCTAATAGTTGTAATTTTTGCACTCGGGTGGTCCTTACCACTAACCTATGTTAAGTTTTTCAGTTAAATACATGCAAAATTACTAACTTGCCCTAAACAAATAAGAAAAAAAAGAAAAAGAACTGAACCTGCCCCTTTATCTTCTTCATCCTCTCCCTCCCTCTCTCTCTCTAAAACCCACCACCCACCTCCACCGTCAGCCCATCACCACCACCACCGCCACCTTCAACCCACCACCACCTCCTTCAACCCATCACCACCACCTCCACCGTCAATCGACCACCACTACCTCCACCTACAACGTCACCTTCAACCCATCACCACCACCTTCAACCCATCACCATCACCTCCACCGTCAATCGACCACCGCCACCTTCAATCTGTGACGGTGGAGGTTAATCAACCTCTAGAACTGGTCTGCTCCATCTTTTGCTCTCTCTAAAACCTATCACCACCTGCCCCTTAAACCCATCGCCACCTGCACCTTCAATATGTGACGGTGGAGGACGCCGGAATTAAAAGGGGTCGTCGGGATTCTGCGGCGTGCCACCGGAGGACGCCAGAATTAAAAGGGGTCGTCGGGATTCTACGGTGCGCCACCGGAGGATGTCGGAATTATGTCGGCTCCTCACTTTCTCTCAAACTCTCTCGATCTCTCTAATATCCACACATTGGTTTTTCCGACCAGGTTCGTTTTTCCAGCGAGTAGTTGAGGGTGGTGGTTGGTTGTTATGAGTGGTGCGATGGGGCTGGTGTGGTAGTTTACAAAGCAATATGTGGGAGTAAAGGGAGGTGTGGTTGCAGGTTTCTGTAGAGAGAGATAGAGAGTAGGAATGTGTGTTATATTTATTTTCTTTAATTGTTTAGGGGTATTTTAGTCATTTTACACATACTTAACTAAGAAAACTAACACATGTTAGTGGTAAGGACCACCCGAGTGTAAAAATTATAACTATTAGGACCAAGCGTGTAATTAGTGAACCACTGGGACCAAGTCTGCAATATTTGCAAACCACAGGGACCAACCAAGCATTTAACTCCCAATTTTATTAGGGATAATGAAGCTCATTTTAGGAATAATCACGGATACGAACACACACTCTCTCTCTCGCAACATTCAAACTGTTCTTTGCACTAACACTAGATTTCATATTATTGAGCCCATTATCTTCTAAGGTTATATTGAATTATAGCTTACTTTGTTCAATATAGTTGGTGATCGGTAGTTGCCATCACCCGAGGTTTTTTGTATCAGAGATCTTCTTAAGATCAAGGGCTTTTTTCTCGTATAAATTATCGTGTTCATTGTTCATTACATTTCATTTTTAATCATACACTTGTTCATCATTCAAGCACACTACCTCACAAAATCAGATTGATTACATTATCCTTATATTGATTTTTGCCCAAAACAACACCAACATTTATACAGTGTATTTATTGATGAAGACACAAATGTTTTTTTTTGAACAATAGATTCACACACCTATTAAATCTATCCTTAAATTTTATATCAGTATCCACTATAAGATTAAAACCTACAAGTGCTTGAGAGGCTATATAACACTTCTACAAGCCCTTTGATGAGTATACAAGTGTTTAATTGTTTTCAATAGAGAATACTCGTTTTCATATTAGTTATTATGGTAATTACCATCAGAACATGACTAAAAAGTGATTAGCGTTTTTAAAATGGTTATCAACTTTTTGTTATTTCTATTTCAACCTCACGTTATAAATCTACTCAAATGGGCGTTTTTTTAGAACTAATATTATGCTCAAAGAGAAACAATTTTACATAGTGCATCAGTTATTTAATGGTAAATGCAGTATATATTACATTTGTATTATTTATTACACTTAAAACAAAACATACAAATAATTAAAGCAAAACATATAAACAATACATACAAATAATTAAAGCAAAACATACAAATGTACTATGTGTTCTTACTAGGATTACAAATAAACCAAACGAACACAAACAATATCTTGTTTGTATTTGTTTGTTAAGAAATATACGCGTTGACGAATTGTTCATAAACACTTACCAAACATGATTTTATGTTCGTGTATGTTTGCTAAAGAAATGAACTTGTTCGTGTACATCTGTGTTTGTTTGTTAATTTAAGGCAATGAACAAAAACTAATGTCGATGAACAAAAATGAGCATAAACTAATGTTCACGAACACAAATGGAACACACGAACACAAACATGCGTTCATGAACAAATCAAATATATAATACACTACACTTATTAAATATTTTCTTTGTCGGAATTCTGAAGTATTTAAATAAAATATAAAAATAAAAAAAACACTAATGAACTATCAAACACGTTACCGAACGTTCACGAACTTAAATGAACGAACGCAACCTCTGTTCATGTTCGTTCATTTAACTAAACAAACGAAATTTCTTGTTTGTGTCTGTTTGTTTAATAAACGAACAAACACAAACAAAAAGCCTGCCAAAAAGTTCACGAACCGTTTGTCAAACGTTTGGTTCGTTTACGGCACTACGAATGGAATTCACAAGTAACATGTTTAATTTACATCATCACCCCAAATTAGAGATGGGCATAATCGGGTTTTATTATTACCCGGAACCGGTTCCAACCCGGAACCGGTTCTGCTCGGATGTCATTGGAACCGGGTATGGTGTGGAACCGGGTCCAGTTCCTACCCGGGTTCACACCCAAGAATATGGAACCGTGTAGAACCGGGTACGGGTATTATGGAACCGGGTATGGTGTGGAACCGGTTCCTGTGTGGAACCGGTTCCTGACAGTCGAAAATCTGATTTTAACTGTGTAGAACCGGCTCCTGACAGTCGAAAATCTGACTTTTACTGTTTAGAACCGGTTCCTAACAGTCGAAAATCTGACTTTTACTGTTTAGAACCGGTTCCTAACAGTAAATCCTGACTTTTACTGTTCAGAACCGGTTCCTGACAGTCGAAAAATCTGACTTTTACTGTTCAGAACCGGTTCCTGATAAAAAAGTTACCGTTATAACCGGTTCCTGATAAAAAATGTTACCGTAGAACCGGTTCCTGATAAAAAAATATTACCGTTGGGAACCGGTTCCTGTTCGTCGAAATCGGTTTTTTTATATAAACCCCTCCCTACTTACCATTTCAACTTACAAACTCACCATCATCAACTTACAAACTCACCATCATCTTCTCAAAAATCTTGCAAAATACCTATGGCAAGCAACGAACAAGTTGTTACTGTCTTAGAGACGAAAAGAAACCCAGCTATATGGAAGAATTTTGATCTCTGTTTAATGTCCGACAGCCACGAGATGGCTAGATGCAAAGCTTGCGGAAAATTTATGAAGGCCGCAGCCAACTCAACCCTTAAGAAACACACTGAGCGGCATTGCCCAGTGACGAAGGCAAAGAAAAATGAGACGGGAGAAGGTTCCGGCACCGGTTCTTCCAATGTTTGATGTAACCCGTTTGGTTTGGTGTTTTAATAAAGTTTGTGTAATGTTTCTTTCTATTGTGTTTGTTATTTTTGTGTTTCTTTCTATCGTTAGTCTCCACTTTTTCGGCTATAACCGGTTCCAAAGGTAACTTTTTAACGGTATAACCGGTTCCTTCTTGAACTTCATTTCCGGGTACTGATGGAACCGGGTACAAGTGAAACCGGGTACGGGTAGGAACCGGGTACGGGTAGGAACCGGTTACTACCCGAGTCAAATGGTAAAATTGTGGAACCGGGTTGGAACCAACGGGTATTTTGAACCCGGAACCGGTTCTACTTACTGTCGGGTAGGAACTGGAACCGGTTCCAGTTCGGTTCTACCGGTTCGGGTTCGGAACCGGTTTTTATGCCCATCTCTACCCCAAATCATAATTCCATAACTTGCAATGGACTTAATATAACTTGGGCTGGGCTCAGTTTCCTCCTCATTCAAGCCCTACACAACGCTAACAACCGGGCCGCAAAAGCCTTTTTTTACCCAAAACGTGTCTTAAATAAGCTGAAACCCTAACCCTCCTCCTTCACTCATCTCCTCTCCCACATTTTGCAGGAAGAACGACGCCGACGTGATTTCTTAGCTCCACAAAGCCGCCATGGTACTCAATCTCTATCTCCTTTACGCTCTTTTCAATCCATAATTTCACCTATTTGTAGTTTTGTTCTTTCAACACCCTTGTTAATCTTTTATTTGAAGCTTTTAAACGCCGTAACCGTGTTTAGTAGCTATGCAATCTGAAATTTAACGATTAAACTGTTGATTATGCTTTGTGAGGGTTGAATTATGTTTGTATTAGCTTCAAATTGTTGTAGATCTGTGATGTTAGGAAGATGCTATCACAAATCTGTTAGGTTTTGACAGAATTGAATATTACTATTTATATTTTGTTTATTGATTATTGTTGTTTTCTGATTGTTGCTGTAGGTTTTTGTTATTATACCGAATTATGTTTGTTGACTTAGTTTAATTTGCTGGTTGTGGGTTCAGCTTATTGTTGTTAAGTTTGGATTCTGGTTTGTGGTTCTTCAGGCCTGTTTGAAAAGCTAATTTACAGTAGCAATAATGTAATTTGCTCTCTACTGTATGTCAGTATATTGTTTTGTTAACTGTGAACACTGTAGGAAGATATGTAACTGATTCAGTTAGGTCATAATTTTTTTTTTCAATTATTAAGAACTCCAGTTGTGGGGTAATGTTGTTATGCTGCAATTATTTATGTGACTATAACCAAAAGTAGTTTTTGTTTTGTATTTGATAAATGCTGATTGTTGGGAACTATTTTGTTTTTTTAGTCTGAAGAGGAAGACCCGAGAGCCAAAGGAAGACAACGTTACCCTTGGACCTGCCACCCGTGAGGGAGAACTTGTGTTTGGTGTTGCACACATCTTTGCATCTTTCAACGACACATTCATTGTAAGTTCAAAGACTTTATGACTTGTTGAATCTATGAACCTATATTTTGTGTGATTTATTTATATTTATTTGTTTTGTGTGTACCACAGCATGTGACTGATCTCTCTGGAAGAGAAACCATGGTCCGTATTACAGGTATGCTCTTTTTTTAGTTGTAGATTATTGTAGGATCATCGCCTTTCTGATACTTTTTGATGGTAATCTAAATGTTTTAATGGAACTAGGTGGGATGAAGGTGAAGGCTGACAGGGATGAATCTTCACCCTATGCTGCTATGCTTGCTGCACAAGATGTGTCCCAGCGTTGCAAGGTTTTTTTATTTGTTTCTTTGTTCACATCCTTTATAAATCATTTTGATGTACATTTTGTTCTTTAATTGAGATCATGTTTTGATTCATTTGATTTTGTTTCAGGAGCTTGGTATCAATGCTCTTCACATAAAGCTGCGAGCTACTGGAGGAAACAAGACTAAGACACCTGGCCCGGGTGCCCAGTCAGCCCTCAGAGCTCTTGCTCGTTCTGGCATGAAAATTGGTCGCATAGGTAGCTTATGATAATATTTCCAACTTGTTTGTAGTATCAGTTAATCCAATACCAGATTGTATTATATTCTAAAATTATTTTGAGGGTGCTTTTTGAATGTTTGGTTCATGACCTGATTTGTTTTCTTATGGCAGAGGATGTTACCCCAATTCCAACTGACAGCACCAGGCGAAAGAGTGGTAGAAGAGGAAGGAGGCTGTGATTTGATTCTATTCTGCTGCCTTTTCAAATGTGGTATTATGTTGGATCAAGTTTGTTTTTTGGTCGACAATTTACTTGTTTTATGATGTTTTTTATAGACCAGTTTCATTTCTAGTGTTGGATTGAAAAGAATGGTTGTTTTGATTGCCGGTTATGATCGGTATCTTGACATTCATCTAAAAACTTGTTTTAAGATAAGTTTTATTTTGGATTTATGGTGTTGTTTATGGGTCAGTTTTAGGCTTAACCTGACCAAAACTGAAATTTTCAGTTACAGGAGATTTGTCAACTAATCAGTTTTGGTCTGGTTATCATCAAAAATTCAACACGTTGTTTGGACTTTTGTTGAGGATGACACTCTTATCTTCGTTAGTAGAAAAACATAAAATAAAAACATAACTGTGAGATTTTTATGAATGGTGAAACAAAAACACAACTCAAGGACACACGGGTACTGCGCAAACAATGGCACAACTGAATTGTAAATTTACAAAGGTTTTAGACAGTGGATTGACCGTAGCACCCTCTTCACAAGTTTTTAAAAGAACCAAAGTAAAATCACAAGCCGTCTTTAACGACAACTAAGCAAGCAAAGTCAAATTAGGGTGTTGAAGAACAACAAATGTTCATTCAAGATTGCAGTTGATGAAAACTTCAAACAAAGTTTGCTAGAGAAAAATTGTATAATTCTGAAATTTGGTCTGAAATAACAAAAGTGGACAAACTATAGGGACGTAAATGACACTTAACTCCTAAGTTAACCGGAATTTTTGAAAACTTTGTAATGAGTTGACACTTCTTAATTGTATCGTGCCTCTCGTTTGAGATGTTTTTCATTTGAAAACTTCTCCTTGTAGAGTTACCAACTCAAACGAAGGGCACACACAAATTAATAAGTGGTCAACTCATTACAAAGATTTCAAAAGTATTGGTAAACTTAGTTACAACTACTCATTGTTTAAAACATGAAAAAGATCAATTTTAACCTTTTGCAACTGAAAAATTTCAAGGAAGAGAGATTGAGATCCTCTATGGTCGATGCTATAGTTTACGATCATCGATTGTGACTGAACTTCCAACACTTTGACTCACCTCTTAATTTTATAAACCTAAAAGCATAAGATATAATCCTAAATTCTAGTGATTTAGCTTCATTTGTCTCAAGATCTTTGTGTAATAGAATATCAAGAGCAAGAGAGAAAGCTCAAAACACACTATTCCATCAAAAAACTTGTAAACCTCATCATCAAGTTATAACAACGAAGATGCATAAGCTTTCTTATCTTTAATAAAAGAGGTGATCACTACCATATAATATAACAATTTTCTCTAACGAACTTAAAAGGAAGTTGATATTAAAGAAAAGTTTTGATCAAGGATCAAGGTGTGGATGCGGAATGAAGATGTTAACCTTTACGGAATCACTATACATTATTACGTTTGTGTTGCCATATCTTTCTCTTCCTCTGTTCTAGTTATATTTACAAGCGTTTACTTGAGTTATTTATAATATTAATAGTGATGAAAGTTTTACAAAACTAATAAGAACTCATTCACCCCTTTTCTTAAAATGGTATTAGATCATCTTTTAATTGTTTTTTTTTTATTATTATTAATTAATTTATTTATTTTTAAATTAACATGGTTTGTCACTTAACTTTTTACAAAAATACTTAAGTTTAATCGTGGTTAAACAAAATATGGAGATGGGTTTTAGGGTAAGGCCGCATAATTTCTTGCTAATGTATTATATCTTTTATAATACTCAAAACTTGACTTAGAAGTATGGAGTTCTAGTGTGCAATAGGGTTGTTAAGTATGAGAATAGCTATTATAGGGGAGATTTTTTATTTACTTACTTATTTATTATTTTTTGAAGTTGACAAACTCTCCGTGACATATCCATGGTCTGTCAAACCAGCCAGATTTTGCGCACCTTATTTCAACATTTTTTTGAGTTTTTCAAAATTTTAGAAAGCTCAAAAGTTAGCATTTTCCTAATGAAGTATTTGTAAATATTTTGGATATGTTTTTAAAATGAAAACTTGTGTGTCATTTTCCCAAATAGTCATGTTTCTGATGAATGTGTGGATGTTCAGACTTGAGCATTTGGAAAAACTAATGGATTCCTCCAATTCATTTTAAATATTGCTATGATCTATAATACAATACAATAAGAAACTTTTAAGTAAATAGTAATTAAACTTTGATCCGTTAATTTTTAATTTTAAAATTTTATGCATATTTACTTTTTTTTTCTTGCTTAGAAATTTATACATATCAATAGAGGTCTTAGGAAAGAAAAGTCTTCATATTTTAAGTATTTTAAATAAATTAGATAAATAGTCGTTTTAAGAACTAAACTATTACTCTATGTAAAGAGACTAAAATAACATCAACAACTAAAGTATTAGTTTTTATATGTAAGCCCAATAAACATGGCTTTATTTTACTATTTTGTTTATAAAAAAATTTATAAATATTTTTATGTTATAATTACTTCTAAAAATATTACTTTCCACTTATAACTAATAAAATACGATATTTTATAAAATTCTAAGTATGTCATTATGATGTGTTTATTTTTATCTACATCTAGACATAAACTTTATTCAAAATCGAGTTGTGAATAATAATTTACAAGAGATCAAAGCACAAGCGTACATGTAATTAAAATTAGTCACGGTTTAGTTTCTTTAAGTGACACATTCCGACATTTGTCGAATATGGTATAATTTTTAGCACTTTTTACTCATTATCAAGCTTTAAATTTATAAATCACGATACAATACAGTCACTCTCTACAACACGTTCGGGCAAGTGTACTCATCGTTGGTGTAGCATAGTGATGGTAAGATATCAAGGTCATCCAAGAACACAAGAGCTCATAATACCAGAATGTTGTCGACATCTAATCTAACAAAACATGGAAAAAAAAGGATGTTAGTAAGTTTAAAAAGATTAAAGGGAAAAGAAATAAAATGCTAATAAAAACAATAAACAAGATAAAATCATTTGGTTCCGACTCATCCTTTATATATCCTTTGATGATTTCCGTACTTTGAGCTTTTTAAGATATTATCTTAGTTATGTGGCATGTCTCTCTTTTGGAGGCAACGCTACCCTCAACCATATTGGTCTGAGTCAGCAGGGATACTAGCCCCGCAAGGCCAGATTATTGAAAGATAATTAAGTAAGTTATTAATGCAAAATGTGGCATGTCCCTCTTTTGGAGGCAACGCTACCTTTGGCCATATTGGTCTGAGTCAGCAGGGATACAATCCCACAAGGCCGGGTTAAATTTTTAATAGTAGTTTACTTATAAGGGATTTAAGCCGTTCTTACTTCCCCGATTTGATGCTATCTGTCTCAAGAGAAGTCCTAATAAGCTAGAATCAAGTCCTCACAGGATCTATATTGTAAAGGCATGATTTATAGGTTACGTTTGTCTTGTATATACTAGTTTGGGTTGGATTAGTGGGTTTTAGGCTTGGTCGATGTTATGTGGTTGCGCATAAGGGTTTGGGCTTGGCCCAGTTGTATTAGGTCATTCTGTATGTTATAAATAAGATGCACCTAGTTCTTGTTTTTGTTATTGATTGATTTGCTTGTAACCAGACGTGTACCAGGCGATCCTTAGAGATCGTGTGCACTTTGATATTAATATAATCGACTTTGATCTTCATTCTTCTACATCTTTCTTATTTTTCCGCAACTTGAATAAGTGTCTGTGATATCCGATTGCAGTTTTGGGACTTACAATTGGTACCAAAGCTTAAAAAGTCTTTCAAAGGCTCGGTTTTCATCGGATATTGCTTGAAGTTTGAAGAAACGAAAACAGAAAAACTATGGAACTCACTAATCAGATCCCGTTAAATGACAAAGCAACAATAAACCACGATCTTGATAATGTCATAGGAACCAACAACAAAATTCCCAAGCTGCTATTGGGGGGATCATTTTCAGAATGGAAGTTCAGGTTTATTCAGTAAATAAGGATCAAGGATCCTAAGGCTTGGAGGTCAATTTGCAATGGACCAACTGTGATCACTTATGTGATAGATGAGGAAAAAGGAACTACCGCCGTGAAGCCTACATCACAATACAATGAAGACGATTAGGAAAAGGTTGATATTCATGCTAAGGCTCTGGCACTGCTACACTCTCCGTTGGCGCCTTGAATTGACATTGGGGTCAGGGAATCTACCTCTGCTCAAGAGTTGTGGAATGCTCTTCTAGCAATGTATGAAGGGAACGGGGAGATGAAACAAAGCAAGAGGGAGATGTTAATGCAAAGATTCAACATGTTCAATCAATTTCCAGAGAAACACTTGAAAATCAAATTCAAAGGTTCATCTCCCTGACTAGTGAGACGAGAACACATTACATGCCACTGCAGAACTCAGTTGTCAACAAAAAGTTGATGAATGCTCTTCCAAGGAATTGGGACACAAATGTTACACTGATTTAGAGAACCAAGGATCTGACTCGTATGAGTCTTGCAGAATTGATTTCTCTGCTCAAGTCATATGACATGGATAACAAGCAGAGACTATATAATCATACCTCAAGCTACAACAATGCTGGAGTTTCAATTAACACCGCCTTGGTGTCTCAGCAAGGGGCTGGGTCATTTCAAATGTTTCCTTCCAGTGTTTCCAACCACCCCAGCACTCCCAACTACTCAAATGCTTTAGTTTCTGTCCTGTTTCCTGCAAATGCGTTCACCTACCCTGGTTACTCGGGTTACACGCCTCCTACCCCTGTTCAACAAGTAAATCCGGTTCATTCTGCACCCACTCATGCCACATCTAGTACTGCATCAAACTTCACACCTTCTTTCACGGTGTCTAAGGAATTTGAAGGGAATATGGCATTCATGGCAGGGGTTATGTAGGTCCCCTAATTCGTATGGATCTTCCCAAAATCGTCTATCCAATCTAGAGTGCGGAATCCTCTAGATCAGATTTACACAGAAAATGAGTAGAAACAAGATTATAATAAAACCGGTCTTCTATTGATTATCCAACACGAATGTTTACAATCAATTTAAGACTCACAAGAAATCTCTCAACCACTCTCTGTAGATTTCTCACACCTCTCTCTAAAGTGATTAACTGAGCCACCTAAACCCTAATGCAAAACTCTGTTTATATAGAGAGAGATTTGCAACTGGGCTAGGGTTTAACCACATGGGTTGCGAATTGGGCTATGCCTAATTCGCCTACCACTCCCTATAATGTGGGTCTGGTTTGGCCCAATCACTCCTAATCAACTACTACAATGCTAAACCCGCTAACCGTTTATTGTTCTACCAATTACAAGATATCCATAGACCAAATCTAAAGCTGTTGTCACAAAATATGCACCAACAAACTCCCCCATGATAATAGCTTCATAAAACAACTTTGTCTTCAGTCATCTTGCAATCTTCAACGTCTTTGGTCTTTGGATAGCTTCAACTTTAATAGCTTCTGTCAGCAACAGACTCCCCCTAAGCTGATGCATCCAATCACCAAAACTTCTAAATCGTTAGCGTTTGAGTAAACTCCAATTTAGCACTTGCATAACAATCTTCAAACTCTTCAACTTTGTATGCAATGTAGAAAGGAGGTTCTACCATGCATCCAAGCAAACCCCTCTTCTCTAAATTTCAGCAACACATTGCTACAATCTGTATACTTTAAAATAAACATCTCGAGAAACCATAAGAATTTTTTAACATTGTTAAACAATTATTATTAATCTAGAGATGGTAAGACTGTATCACTGATTAAGCAATATTCAACTCAAACCACACACTCAAAATTTTTAAGCACACAGAACCTGCAAGATTTTAAAATTTTGAACTCATATTCTAACACCGTCTCCCCCCTATGGGTAACAACTCCTCCATGAACAACCATTTTCCGTACGTTAAGAATTTTCAAGAAAAAGAAAATCTTTTTGGATTTTTATATTTCTGAAAGCAAATAAATAACAAAATAATGAACACTCTGTTTTTGTGAGAATCACCGTTAAGAGGATCATATCAACAACATCAACTATTTTCACACTATTAGATAATTCTATATGTAATATTCATGAAAAGCAGTTCAAGACGATTACTAGTATTGTTTATCCACTTAAACAAAATACATGAACATTTTAAGTACCATTACCTAGTGATATGTTAAGGTAGTATTAGACTGATATATTAGTGTGTCCCACTTCAGGACATACCCCCACGATCAAGGTATGCACAAAGATTTCTCGTAGTAGGTGAGTATACTGAATTCATCCTTTTGTTTTACAACATTAGATACTTGGTGATCAGGTCAGTACTTCCGTACAACAAAGATACCAATATCCAACGAGGGTTAGGCAAATACCAAATGTTGGTACGATTTATGCATTTTGCACATTTGAATGATTCTCTAGGAGACTTCTTTAATTTCTGGGTTATTTGGCGTTTTAGCTCTTTTAAATATCTTGGTTGTGCCTAGGTCAGCATACATCTGGATGCAGCAAAAGGATAACCCTGATACCCCAGATGAAATAACGATATAGAGACCCAAAACCTCGGGTCTTGGCAATCTATCAACCTAAGATTTAATATTATAATACATATTCCACTGATATGTTACCCACTCATACACAGTTCGTTATGTTTGTATCACCAAGGTAAGTTGATTATTTCATGCATTTTGCCTACCGTTACATCATATGATGGAGCTGCTATCACACTTAAGTAATTTAATTTTAATTTCAGTGTGACAGTTTAACTTGCTGATGTACTATCATTTCTTCTTTTCCACACAGTGAAAACTCAATTTTGATTTTCTATTTTTTTTATTTTTGTGCTTTTCTATTTTTTTATGTTTTGATTTATGAAAAACAGTAAATTATTTACAAAATTCTTATGAAAAACTGGTTATTCAAAATTCCTCATCCCGTTGAGTTCGACTAGATGTTCAAAACGAGCCCTGTCAAATGCTTTTGTGTAAAGTTCTGCCAGGTTATCTAGTGTGTTGACTCAATGCAGTTTAATCAATTTCTTTTCAGCACAACCCCGTATAAAGTTATGACGAATGTCAATACGTTTTGTACGATTGTGTTTTACGGGATTGTCTGTGATTGAAATAGTGGCATTATTGTCTATCATAATAGGAGTACGAGTGAAAATCAAACCGTAATCGCGCATCTGTTGTTGTATCCAGAGAACATGAGAGCAACAACTACCCGCAACAATATATTCAGCTTCACACGTAGAGGTAGACACACAAGACTGCTTCTTGCATTGCCATGACACGATCCTCCCTCCTATGAACTTACAACCTCCTGTGGTAGACTTTCTGGTCAATTTGCATCCTCCAAAGTCTGATAGTGAAAGCAACAATCTTCAAATTACTAGCAGCTGGATACCATAACACAAGTTTAGGTTTCCCCTTCAAGTAATGAAGAATCCGCTTCACCGCTTTCATATGTGACTCTTTTGGATTCGCTTGATATCTGGCACAAGACACACTGCGAACATGATGTCTAGGTTGAAGCAGTCAAGTACATTAGAGAACCAATCATTACCCTGTACTGAGTTGGATCAACATCATCCACACTCTCATGATCTGGACCAAGATTGTGATTCTCACAGATAGGTGTGTTGAAAGTAGCACAATCCTCCATTTTAAAACGAGACAAAATATCATACACATACTTTGTTTGATGTATACACATCCCATCTTTCTTCTGTTCAACTTGCAAACCTTGAAAGTGGACAACTCACTCATCGCACTCATTTCAAACTTGCTCTTCATCACCTTTTCACATTCATGACACATGCTCTCATCAGATGACCCAAAAATGATGTCATCCACATATACCTGTACCAGCAGAAAATCTTCCTTCTTTCGCTTGATGAACAGTGTACTGTCAATCTGACCTCTTTCAAAACCATTCTTTAACAAATGTGTTGACAGTGTCTCATACCACACCCTAGGTTCCTGATGCAATCCATACAATGCCTTATCAAGTCTATACACTCGATCTGGATAATCTGGATCTGTAAACCCATCTGGTTGTTGACATACACCACTTCTTTGACTTTTCCGTAAAGAAACGCACTCTTCACGTCATGTTGGTAAACTTTGAAGCCCTTGAATGATACGAAGGCTAGGAACAAACGAATTGCTTCCAACCTTGCCACTGGTGCAAACACTTCGTTGTAATCAATCACTTCTTGTTGATTAAACTCCTTAGCGACTAACCGGGCCTTATTCTCGTCACAATCTCTAAGTCGTCTTTCTTGCACTTAAACACCCACTTGGTGCCTATTTCCTTCTCTCTTTCAGGCAAGTCAACTAGCTCCCAAACCTTTAATTTCTTGAACTGAGCTAGTTCCTCTTACATAGCTCAACCCATGAATTATATTTAGAGCCATGTGAACATTCTTTGGCTCCTTGTAAGACCCTATCTTACTTTACTGAATTTCTATTAAAATTCTTTGTATTTAAACATGTAAATACAAGCCACTCAAATTTACAAATTTATTAAAACTTTTATAACATATTTAACAATTTAACATGTTAACAATGCTTAGTTTTGTTATAATCAAAACCAAGTGCGGAAGCTTCGTCCTTGATCGTGTTCGGTTCTTCATATAGCTTGATCTCCCTTCGGTACTCCAAACATCACCTAAATTTCATATTTTATGAAATACGTTCGTTATAACAAATTATAACATAATCGAATAAACCCAAAGGCTTAAAACGAAAAAAACAAAATTTTAGTTTTAGGCTCCACCGTAAGCTACGACTGGCCACCGTAGGCTTACGGTCCAGCCTTACGGTCCAGACTTTCTGTCTTACAGTCCAGACTTCCAGTCCATTAAGAAGCTGCGCACCATAAGCTACGGTAGGCCACCGTAGCTTACGGTGGTGTGCTGCAAATCTTCTCTTGTTTGCTATTTTAGTTACGATATTTTCCGTAACTCGCTCAATTCTTCTCCGTTTTACTCGAAACTTGTTTCTAAATATCCGTAGAATATTTTCTTACGTATTTAACCCAAAATCCTTGACCCGGATACTTATTCCCTATGACTTAAACATTTATTTCCAGTTTATTTTCTTATTTTCCGATTTTTGCCCATTTTGCCCTTTAACCCCTTTTGGACCATACTATACATTGATGCGTCCAAGTCAGTATGGGATTAACATTTCATTATTTCCCGCATAGTTGCCTTAGCAAAAACATCATCTTATTCAACTAGATTTTTATTTATTTGCTATTTTGACCCGTTTGGTTGTTTTAGCGTAATCCGACGCTTATTTCGACCAAACCTTACCTATCTTTTTATATCCACACTAGGATATCTATCTATTTCCCACCAAACGTTATTTGTGGTAAATTTATTATCATAAATCCATTTTGTCCAATTTCTGCCCTTTTGGTTCGACCGATTTCGGAAAAGACCATTTAAAGACATCAAACCAAAAAGGGTTATGCCTTTCACTTTTATGGTACCGAAAAGGTCTAATATATTATAAAACTCATTTTTAAACTAATCTTAGAGTCGTTTGCTTATTTCACCACTCGAGGGCATTTTGGTCAACTTAGTCTCTTCTTTTACGTCGAAGGACTTTCAATATCGTACTTCGACCAAATATGAACATTTAACTATAACCTATTTAAAATCATTATGTTCTTAAGAACATAATGTCCACGATTTAGATTATTAGATTTACTTTACCTTAGTTAATCTATTGTTCATTCAAGACGCATTTAACTCTCATCGGACTTTTAAATCCTTGTTGAGAGTTTGACCTATCACACGTACCTGGCTCGGGTCATAGCATTGACTCGTTTAAATACCGTGCACTATTAATTACCAATTAATAGCGATGCGAACCAAACGTCATTTCCCTGTAATTACAAAACTCGACAAGCGTTCCTTAGATATTATTGTCAAATGGTGATAACCACACCATTTGACCCATTTGGTCTAAATGACCATTTTATCATTATGAGATGGTATTTTTTTACCATCTCACCATTTGTCCATTTCCGTTTACACCACATAATTATATTACTTAAATTCATTTCTCAATTCATTCGATCCATTATGGCATATGCCTTAGGGTGTCTATTTCAAAATTTAATATTTATTTGTCAACTCATGACTGAATTGTCAAATTACTCTTTTTATTCCTTATGACTTACGTCATAAGGTAACTTTTTCCGAATTCTTTGTTTACTTGTCATTACATGACTAAATTACTGTTTTACCCTTTTTACCATCAAATAAGGTTTTAATACCATTTTCACTTGTTCCGACCCATGTCGATTCTCGTCGGAACCTTGTATTTTCATATCTCATTCCGAAATATTCAAAACGCTTATTTAACTACATAAATAAATCTACTATTTTAAGGATGTAAGCTTCACTTACCTTGAAATCCGATTATGCCTTTTTCCGCGTACTTGTTCCGTTTGACCCGCTTCTTCCCAAGCCTCCACCTAGCTTGTCAAGCGTCAAACTATCATTTATCATTCGCAAGATGGTTAGGTTAGTCATCATTTAAAAGACTATTCCACCTTACGGGATTTTATATCAAATTATCATTCGATCTTATTATAGGCCAATTTGACTTTTAAAAGTCAACTGCCTATTTACACATACAAACTCACGAATAAGTTTAAAACCCCTTTAGGCATTTTGTTAATTACCCATAAACGCTATTCTTAGGCCACTATTAAGCTACATTTCCCAAATCCAAGTTCATGCAATTTCTAATATCAAATTAACATAGTTTCTACAATCATATGCTAATCTATCAATAATTACACAAGAACTTGGAATTGTTTCATTATCACAAAACAACCCATATCATCATATTACTAGATATTCATCCGAATATCTAATATAATCAAATTCTACATACTAACTAGTAGACAACATGATCTCAAACACTCGTTAACATTGTCATAACATCAATTTCATTATATTATACAAACCCCATTTCAAGTTATGTACAAACACTTATTCGAACCTCTAATTTGTTCAAATATCTTACACATACATACAAGTATGATGATCATGAACACTTATCTATCATCTATGTCATCATATAACCAAAACCACTTCAACATCTACTTGTAAATAACCTACAAGTAATCTTACATCAAATAATGCATAATCTCTTTAAGTTTAACGAAATCAAGCATACACATAACTTAATTTCATCTTTGGATCATAATCCAACTATCTAATTGCAAGTACTCTACTTGTCTCAAATTATAACTTTCACCAAATCTAAGTTTTTAGACATACCTTATGATCCCCTATCGAGGTGATCAATAATTGTGTTCATGCACTGATTTGGGTCTCAAATTGATCTTCAATTTTGGTGGATTAGGGCTGAACAAGGGTTTGCCCTTGTTCTTTCTCTGATGGTCGACCAACACCCACACACACTAAGTGTGTGTTGTGTTTAAAACTTTTGTTTTTAAAACACAAGTATCCATTTTACGCAGTTTGGTCCCTCAAGTTTAGTTTCGATTAAATATCAAGTTACAACTTATTGTTTGGTCACTTGATGCATGTTTTTAACTAGGTTTATTTGTTCCTAATTATTTTGTTTACGGGTTCACTTTCACCACTAACGGTCCTTTTCCCATTCTTTAATATTAACGTGGTTTGATTTCCAAACCCGTTTTTTGGGGTGTTACACTCCTCTTGGGAAATAAAGCAACTATACAAACACTCATTGATCATCCCAGTTTTCTGAATCGAAGCTAACAAACAGGAACCCTCAATGATACCTCTTCTTGTCAGAACACCTGTAGTAGGATATCCTAAGATGTTGTCAACTGGATGATCTCTGTTTGCTCTGTTGTTGCAACAACGTCAAGTACTAAATTGTCACCCAAGTTAGAACCAACCTCCTCTGAATATTTTTATTTGCAAATGGATTAGTGAAGTCCTCCCCTGAATGGGTTCAGACTCACTATCGCTTGAGTCCTGTTCAACTGCACTGGTGGAAGTTAGTGGAGATCTGTCATCAGAACACTTGATCTTGGCGTGAAGTCACCATCTTCATCCTCACTGGTCACGCTTGAGTCAACTGAGATGCATCTGCATTGGAAAACTCAGGAATATTAAATGATTTAAACACACTATCATAGTCATATAATATAGTAGGACAACTCGTTGATTGTTGAGGTGAATAAGTAGTGATTTCAACATTAAACACAACCTCAATTTTACTAGTTTTTTAGATTGAAAACCCTTTTATTCGGCATTCTAGGTACGTAACCTAGAAAGTAACCTTCTTCAGCTACCTCACCAAGTTTTTGTTTATCTTTATTTCGCACAATTGTGCAAGGTAATCCAAATGGTTCAAAGCCTTTTAAATTCGGTTTCTTGTTAAAGTGACATGTTTTGTTAAACCGTTTAACAGTTAAAACTTTGTTTAAGATATAGCAAGCTGCATTCACAGTTTCCTCCCCAGAAGAGAACTGGAAGCTTTGAATCTGAAAGCATAGTCCTAGCGGCTTCAATCAACATCCTGTTTTTCCTCTCAGCGACTACATTCTGTTGAGGTGTATAAGAAGCAGAATATTGATGTTCAATTCCCTTGCGAAGACAGTAGAGATGAAAAATCTGATTCTTGAACTCCGTGCCATGATCACTCCTTATCCTTTGATGCGTGCATCATGGACATTTTCCAATTTTATAAAAAGATCTCAGCAGCTCCGCTGTCTCATCTTTTGTACCTAAAAAGAAAACCCATGAATACCGTGAGTAATCATCTATAACAACAAAACAATTATACTTTCCACCTATGCTCCTTACGTTCACTGGACCGAATAAATCCATGTGAAGTAATTCATAAGAGGCATCTATGGAATTTACTATTTTAGATTTGTGAGGTTTCTTATGTTGTTTTCCCTTTTGACATGGAAGACATATATCTTCCACATGAAACCTCTGCACTGGCACCCCTTCCACTAAACCGTTTTAATAATATAATTCATTTTTCGGTAGTGAATGTGGGCCATGCGCCTGTGCCACAACATTAACTCTGCCTCAAATGCTTTTGACAATAAACATGCCACCACTGGAGAAGCATCCTTAGCACCTATGCCTATGACATAAATGTCATTCCTCCTTGGAGCTCTCATCACTATCCATTCTTCGGTATCACCAAAACTGGTTTCACACCAAAGCTTCAGACTTAGTAAAATGGACCGAGTGACCCTTGTCGCAGACTTGTGACACATTTATCAGATTGTGCTTAAGCTACTTGACATAGTTCACTTTGTCCAATGTGATCTTCCTGTTGGTCACTTTTCCTTTACCTTTAATGTGCCCTCCTTTAGCACTTGCAAAATTCACATAACCTCCATCTGTATTTTCAAACTTAGTCAACAATCTCGCATCCCCGTCATGTGCCTGGAGCAGTCACTATCAACATACCACAAGTTGATAATCCTCCTTAGCAGCTCCTACACAAACCAACAGAAATTAGTTAGATTGGGGGACCCAAGCCTTAATGGTCTTGGGTCTTCCAAATTCATCAACTACTTGAACATCCATCCAATATCTATCACTCCTAACTGAAGTCTTGGATCTAAGACATGTTGATGGAAATGGGTTTGAGTTCCACGAGGTCTTTGGTCCTGAGGTTTCCTATACAAGTTTGGACTATGTGACCTCTGGAAAATTTGATTTTGAGACCTTGAGTTTTGACTCACATGAGCTGATTGATTCCAAGAATTTTGACTATTATAATTTCTAAAGCCATTGTTATAAAAACTTCGACCACCATTATTCTGGTATCGATTTTGATATTGATCTTGACTTCTAAAATTACCTGAATGACCATTAAAGTTATTCAATATTAGCGAACTACTTCTAGGTCTCTCATATCTATCTGATGTAGATTCAGGCTGAAACCTTTATTGATTTCATTGAAAACGAGGAAATTGCTGAGTTCCTATTTCAACCTTACCTACACCAACAGCAACACCCTCTTGTTGCTTAGGAACATATATCTTTGATGAGCCAGAGATTTTCTGCTCACCATCACCAACCTTCTATGGTGATTTTTCTCTCTTTTTCTCACTCACCTGTGCTTCACCCTGTTTATTTAGACAAGAGCTTGCTACATGTCCCTTAGTGTGACATTTGAAACATGATCTTTTTGCCGAAGACTTCTTAACTGAAGTCTTTGGTTTAGATCCATCAAGTGGTGATGATGATGCCTTAGAAGGAGCTAATTTGGTTTGATAAATTTTAGATTTTTCTTTGTTTTTATTTTTAGCAAACTTCACATTCGATTCATTTTCAATAACAGTTGTTTCATTTTTCATGTCACTTCCCTGCACAAAATTAACCTTTTTGACAAAAGTTTGTTTTTTATTTGGTAGGTGCATTCTTTGTTTTCAAAACATATTCACTGTTACTTTCCTTCTTGACACTAACATCATCATGCTCAGACACATCACCCTTTTTCTGATGTGGAACTACTAGGTGTAGTTGAGCCAAAGTCTGTTAACTCTTCTTCATCTGGCAAGAACGAATAGTCATGAATAAAAGGTGGTGGAACTTCATTGAAACCCTGGAAGCCCACGCACGTCTTCTCACTACTTTTCTTCAAGCCTCCCATCATGTGTTTCATTACAAAAGTAGAATCTCTGAATTGATTTAATTTCTTTTCAAGTTCAACAATTTTCAGTTGTGCTTCTGACAACTCTTTGCATTTCAGGTTTCTCTTTTGTTTTCTCACTCATTGTATCATGAGATAAGTCTATAACTTGAAGTTTTTCATTTAATTTGCAGGTTAAAATGTCAATTTCGTTTTCATAACCTTTAATTTTCTTCAAGTATAAAGACTAGTTTCTTTTTATGAAAAAGCGTGACTCTTTTACGCTCGAGTGCTCATTTACCAGACTTTGATTTTGCTTTGTCAGCCTATCAACCTCACCTTGCAATTCACGACATTTTAAACAAACAGAACTAACAGCATTAGAATTTACCTCTCCTGTTGATTTGCTCAAGTCAACCATGAAAGCAACAAAATCAACAACCATCTTCTTATCTGCATCATCTTTCTCATCATTAGACTTCACCTTTCCCTCTTGAACTTCTGTATGATCAACATCAACTCTTTCAACTTCTGTCTCCTTTTCTATCTCTGCATCTTCCTGTACTTCTGTGTCATCAATCGTAGCAATCTCTGCCATGAAAGCCTATGTGATGTTTCCATCACCTTCCAGATGAATGCTCCAATCATAAGAACCATCGGTAGAAGTAGTGGAAACAAGGCTCGTGATGCAATGTTGGATGAATTTTGACCAGATGAATTATGAAATGTGGAAGATTGTTGTGATTCTCCTATTTTTCTTTAACATTCTCTAGCGAAATGTCCAAGATTTTGACACTTAAAGCATCGAACTTTTGATTTATCGAATCCAACCTTCTTCCCAGTGAACTTTCTTCCTGTTCTGTTCATGAACCTTTTTGCCCTGAGGGTTATCATGGCCATCTGCCACTGAATATCCATCTCATCCAAATCGTCTGGATCAATCTGCTCATAATCTTAGTCCAGTGATGCTGGATCAGTTATCTTGCCCTGTATATAATTATGATATGAAGCCACAAATGAGGCAAGTAGAGCCAGTTGATTCTCAGCTGATTTAATACTCATGGGCATCGAATTGGGAATTTTGTCATTCGATCCAGTAAGTTGTTTTGTTGTTTCTTTACTCCTCATGATCCTCCTAAAGCAGCAACAACGCACACATCACCCTCAGTATTAGTCATAACCTGCTCATTTTCACATGAGAAAAACGCAATTGCTGAATCACTCAAAGCATTGTGGAAAGAAGAAGATGGAATGCCTTTGTAAACTCCTGGATCCTGAACCTGATCATATCCTATTTCCTTCTTCTTCTTCTTCTTCTCATGTTAAGCTCATAAGCTCTCAGCTTCCCAACAACCTCTTTTAAATCCTTAGTCTCGTAATCAGCTTCACCTTTAATCATGAGAGTATAAATATCCCACTTTGCAGGCAAAGCATCAAGCAACTTGTCATTTATCTCAACTTCAGTGTATCCCTCTATGTCATAGTTATTTCAGACATTAGATGATAAAATCTCGTGATTATATCTTCTAGGGACTCATTTATCATGTATTTGAAAACAACAAATTGTTTTTTCAGCAGGTCAACCTTGTTCTTCTTCACATCATTATTTCCCTCATACCTCTTTTCTAGTGCATCCCACATTTCCTTAGAGGTTGTATATCGCTTGAAGGTATGTTTGATACCATCAGGTAAAGACATCTTGATTGCAGCTAATGCTTTCTTTTCAGATTCATACATCTCTATTCTGCCTCTGACATGTTAACATAGGCAATGATCCGTTGTCTGCCTTCAAAATCATGAGTCGGGTTTACGTACCCATCTTGAATACAGATTCACATCCGTGTGTCATGATATTAATGAACGACTGAAACCTATCCATCCACGTAAGGTAATTCTCTACCTTCATCATCTTTGGCGGTTTGTTAGTCGTTCTAACCTCAAGCTCCATCCTTAACAACTCATTTAGGTTTGACATATTTGATATTTTTACCGAACCGGCTCGCTAAAAACGTTTAAAAATTGTCCGGAATGTGTGTACCAATTTGTACTTTTTTTGTCCTAAAAATCACATGATTCTAATCGTGCAATCGGTTTGTTAAAATTGCTTACGGATCAATTTTTGTGTACGAATACGTTTATTACTGATTACGTCAGCTGGTTAACTTTCCACCTTTTCGAGTTCAACTCAGAACAATACCCAATTCGAAACAATAGTCTGAGATGGTAATCCGAATGATATTCGAGATGCTGATCTGAGATGTAATTCTTAATAGTAATCCAAGATGGTCCAAAATGATCGGAAACACTGGTTATCCGAAATGATAATTTTCCGACATGATCTGAAATCAATACCAAAGATCCGAGATGCACTGTTTTGATCCGAGATGCTTCCGATTTTATCCGAGATGCTTCCTAGTTTATCCAAAATACACTGTTTTGATCCAAGATGCAGTCGAGATGCAATTCTTATGATCCGAAATGCAAGACCTCTATTCGAGATGCCTTACTAATGATCCAAGATGCTTGTTGTTTATCCGAAAACAACAGCAAAACCCTAGAACAACCGTCAAACGTCCAAAAACCTAACTTTTTCTGTAGTAACGATTCTGAACTGAGCAAATTAAGAGCCTAATACTCTGATACCAATTTTAGGTCCCCTAATCCGTATTGATCTTCACAGAATCGTTTATCCAATCTAGAGTGCAGAATCCTTTAGATCAGATTTACATAGAAAATGAGTAGAAATAGGATTATAATAAAACCAAATCTAAAAGCTGTTGTCACAAATATGCACCAATAGGTTATGAATTGTTATAATGCTTTCGTTGCTGGCAAGCTGACTGCCAATCACATCGAGGCATATGAGCTACATGAAGTCCAACCTGATGACATCGAAGAAATGGACATCAAATGGCAAATGGCCATGGCTGTGATTCGCGCCAAGAATTTCGTCAAGAGAACTGGCAGAAATAGTTGGGAAGCGGCAAATAAAGAACTTGGATGGAACAAATCTAAGCTCAGATGTTTCAACTGCCACGAGCCAAGGCATTTTGCTCGTGAATGTCGATAGCCAAGAAAAGAGAGATTAGAATCAAATATAACCGTCACAGTCAGCTCAGCATCAAGACCAACACCTAATGCTGTCTCTACTTCAAATATGACCGTCACTTGCCCAACAAACAACTCTACTTCAAACACATCTGCTAAAAACCAAAACATTGTCTCTAGATCAACTCCCGTTACGAATCCAGGTAATGCTTTAGTGGCTCAGGAAAGGGGAGGATTTGATTGCTCAAAGGTTGACATGCGAATCACTGAGATAATGTGTTTCACACTCTTATGGCATAGATGAATGATTTCACTCCCTCTGCTACCGAGGTATGTGTAGATAATATTTGGTGTACTGATGCTTGTAGGGATAAAGTAAGTGGTTATAAAGAGTAGGCTGACTCTGCAATTATCCAAATTTGACTTATATTAGGTTAAGAAGAGTATTAATGGATACAAGGATATGGTGGAGGCGCAAAAGTGTGATATCCGACAGTTGCAAAATGATATGAGTCAAGAAAATTGTAGTCATCTTCACTTCAAGGAATTGTCAGAGAAGTTAACTGTTGAACTTGATATCTAAAATCAACTTTTGAAATTACAGAATTTAATTTTAAAAAATTTGATGTTTCAAGTGAAAAAGTTGAGAAAATGATAAACCAACAATTAAAAAATAGCAAAAGAAAGTTAGGAATAAATGATGGGATTTGTATGCATTCCTCCACCATACAATCACAATTATACCTCTATTCCTTTGACTGAGGAGGAGATAACCAACATGCCTAACATGGAATATGGGGGACCAGTGATGTGAAGGTGGAATCAGTCAAGCCCAAGAAAGTCAAAATCACAAGGCCTGGTAAAACTGAAATTAATTAGAAAAACAGTCTTTCAATAAAACTTTCATAAAACCAGCTGATGCTTCGAAACATACTAAGACTCTAAGTTTGAGAAAAATGCCACTGTGGCAACAATTTCTTAAAAAACATCTGAATTGCAAAATCAAAAGGAAGAGTCTCAAAACAAATCAACATGTTTTGAGTTTGCTATGATGAATGGTTTGGCGGAATTCATCAAAGAGTTTGAGTCTAGCAAACAAACTGAATCAACTACTTCGTTTGACTCTTCATTTGACTCATTTGGAACAACTTTGTGAAAATTTAGAATTAGTTGAACTTGCCGAGTCTAGTGATGAATCATCTAAAGTAGTTGAATCAATCAGATAAAAGCAGAATCAAAATCCATAACTAAAGCTCCTGTTGAGTCCAGTGATGAATCATCAACAAAAGCCTCTGTCAGCCACAAAATATTATTGATTCTGAAACTACTGAGCAAACGGTGTCACTCGAAACTGAGAGTATTCCTCCGGATTCAATTGACACTGTTTGTGAGATAATGAATGTTACTAACCCGGTTACTTCACATGCAGAAGAAGTGATTATTGAAGATTGGGTAGATGATGATGAGGATGATGGTGTTGAACTGCTTGATTTAAAATAAAAATTCAGAAAAACAACATTTAGCTTCTGAAAGTCAAACAATATTTCTATTTCTCATGATGCTTTGAATTGTGTAGGCTTGTTTTTAAGAGCGATGAATGTTTAAATACTTGCTTTGATTCAGTTTCTGATTGCTTGAATTCAATTGTTTTGGCAAATAAATTTGACGTGTCTAAGAATTTAGTGGTAAAACAAACTAAACAGGGTGGAGAAACAAAGTATATCCCACCTAAATCAAGATTGAAAAATGTGTGTGATGATCATCTAGATACTAAACTTTCAAAAACACAAGAGGTAAATAAGCATTGTACAGATCAAAGTAAGTCTGTTTCGTCAAGATCTCAGGATCCACACACGTCGTTTAGTACTGAAAAGGCTGATAGATCTCCAGCTAAGCCTCATGTGAAACGTCAAATATGTTACACATGTGGCATTGCTGGTCACATTGCAAGAAATTGTCAGCATCGTCCTAAAAATTCAATGAAGAAGACCATTAGAAGGCTCCAAAAGGGAACAACAAACAAACTAAACAGGGGAAGATTGAAAAATCTAACCTGCCAAGAGTTTGGATTCTAAGTGATGCCAACTGACGAAGAGTGGAACAAGGCTAAGCAACTGAACCATAAAAGTAATTTGAAGTCTTCAAATTCAACATCGCAAAATACAAAGTTTTGAAAAATAACAAGCAAATTTGGAGACCTAAAAGCCTTGTTCAAATTGCTCCTTCCAACCTGTCGTGTTCTGCAAATACTTGGTCTGGATGCAAGTCACTTATGTGAATGAGAAGGGTTTGCCCACCGCCACTATGGCCTGGGTACCCAAATCTAATTGATCACACATAATGTGCAGGAATGGCTATGGAGTGTTGTCATTATACTTTGGGTCATTGATAGTGGCTGTTCCAGGCATATGACTAGCAACTTATCCCAACTAAGTGATCTTAAAGAATTTAACGGTGGATTTGTTGCTTTTGCGGGAGGCGAAAAAGGAAAGATCACCCAAAGAGGCACTGTAAGGAATGGAGATTTCTGTTTCAAGGAAGTAAACTACATTCCTGAGTTGAAGCATAGCCTGCTGAGTGTCTCTAAAATTTGTGATAACGGCTACTCAACTCATTTCACCGACAAACACTGTCTAATTTTAAAACTAGGAATCGTTATTCCTGAGGACTGGATTTTACTAAAATTTGACAGAAAAGGAAAAGCTTACGTAATTGACATGAACAAACCACCTACTGAAAGCGATACCTGTTTGTTTTCAAAAATTTCTGAACATAATGCCATGTTGTGGCACCGTCGTTTGGGACATTCAAATGTTAAAAACATGAACCGTCTTGCTAACTTGGGGTTGGTAAGGGATCTACCCGTAAAAGACTTCATTACTTTTGAAAAATGTGTCTCTTGTGCAAAGGGTAAACAACACTGAAAGCCTCACTATCCTAAGTCTGTAAACACAATTAACAGTGTGATGCAGTTCCTTCATATGGATCTCTTCAGTCCTGTGAACGTGCTCAGTATCTTAGGCAAGTCATACTATTTGGTGATTACTGATGATTAGTCTCGTTTTACTTGGGTCTTCTGCTTAGCTAACAAGAGTGAGACTGCAGAGCTCGTTACACGTTTTATCATCTTTATGGAAAATTTAGACTAACAAGAAGGTGAAAGGAATTCGAAGTGATAATGGTACGAGTTCAAGAATGCAGAGCTGAATTTCTTTTGTGCTCAAAGGTGAATAGCTAGACAGTACAGTGCTGCTAGAACTCCATAAAAGAATGGGGTAGCGGAAAGAAGAAATAGAACCCTGATTGAAGCGGCTCGCACTATCCTGTGTGATTCTAAACTCCCAGTCTTTTTCTAGGACGAGGCGATAAATACAGCATGCTATGTTCAAAAAAAGGTGTTAGTCAACAAAACACGCATGAAAACTCCTCATGAAGTACTGTTTGGTGAAAAACCTTCTGTTGGGCACTTTAGAGCTTTCGGTTGTCCATGTACCTTGTTGCACTTAGATGCAATTCCGAAGTTTGATGCTGGGAGGGGGATGAGTGTTTCTTTATTGGTTATGCTGGTAAAGCTGCACACAAGAACAAGACAACCTATAGAGTGTAACAAGAAGACAAGACAGATTGTCGAGTCATTTGATGTACTATCGCTTGAGGAGAACTAGACAGATGCCAGAAATGGACCACTCACTCTCTATAATTATGCTCATTTGTTTAAATCATTTGATATTCTTGATGACTCACCTCCTGTTTTTTCTACAAATAACGCAAGTACTTCAATTGTTGCTGTCACACAACCGATGGTGGAAACATCAAAGTGAGACGAAATAGATTGCTCAAGGCATCATAACATTACTTGCGACAATATTTAATTCAAAACTTGTTCATTTCATATAACCAACTGTCAATTACATTGTAAATCAAAATACAACAACTTCAACATAATTACAACATGAAAAGCCTAACATTCTAGGTGCGTTTCTATGTCGTCCCTACTAGATTCGTCATATTCAAAATCTTTAACCTGCAACATGTTAAAAGTATAATTCAATACAACAAGTATTGGCGAGTACACAAGTTTAAGTACATAGCATAATTATAAAAGTATTTACTTAAATCCACATGACAATTGTATACAAGGTAAGCTAGCATGCAATACTAATTGTCAAACCCAAGTGTCCACAAGAATGAATGTGTCCCTCATCACACAAAGTAACAAGACTAAAGTATGAATTAAGAATGAATAAGCTTAAAGACTTACAATACCCCGACGGGCGTTGTGCAAATCCTATAGCGCTATATATGTTAAGTTGGGGCTAGCCAAGTTAATGACAAGAAACATGTATGAATCTAGCATGAACCTAAGCATAATAATAAGCATGTATGATTGGATTGAGTGTATAAAGCATGTAGTGTGTGTAGTCATGTATTTTGTAAGTTAACATGTTACAACTCAAATTGTGTAAAAAGGGAAATGGGTCAAGTGTACTCACGGTTTTGCAAGCTTCCACTTGGTAATTCCCGTGAAGAGTTTGGAGAGTTGGAGGATCACCGAGTTATCCTACAAGAGGAAAACATGGGTTGGTAAGTATGTGGATGATAACAGAGGATTTAGGAATTTAAATACACAAAGTATGCATACGAGAAAATAACCACCTAGACTTAATACTCGTTTTGAGACTATGATACCGTTCGGGTGGATGTGTTTTCATGGGTTTAGATACCCATTAGAATCGTAACGAGAAGTTAAGTACTTAGGTGATGTAACCTAGTACCATGACGGACAATCATTCGATTATTATCAAGGGTTCGGTTAGTGGATATATATATATATATATATATATAGTATACATAATAAGTAAATCATAAAAATCATGGAAGTTCGTAGAAGTCATGCATGGAGGTAGGGGGATAACTTTCCTTTAACCTCTTTCGTATAGTTCACCAATGCACAAGTTGTCACAAGGACAACAAGGATGGTCATGAATAAGTTAAAATGAAAATAAAAGTTTCATAATCATCAAGTGAGGTGGTGGATTGAAGGTAGGATAGCCAAGGCTTCCAAGTAATCACACACTACCAACTCAAGTCTTGTTTCAAGAACAAGCTTGGAAGGATACAACACTTGTGGGTTAAAATCCTATTAAAACAGAAAGTTCTTACACTTGTGACGTCAAATATGGTGATGTTCCATGTTGCTTTCCATGGAAAACCTATGGAAACACTCCTAGAGGTGTTCCAAGTGTTAAGAAGGAAGTAAAGAGTAAAAAAGGGAGAGAAAGGTGAGTTAGAACTCACTTGAAAGTCTTGAACTTTCAGAATTGAGAGAGAGCTTTAGAGAGAGAGAGAGAGATAGAGAGAGATAAGTATTTGAGGTGTAAAATAAGAGTGGGAGGAGGTGGGTATTTATAGTTGAGGTTAGGAGGTAAGTTAGGTGAGTTCATTTAATGCAAGAAACACAAAATTGCCCAATCCATGAGCTAGAAACCAACATCTCCGGATTATGCCCCTCTCACGGGCCGCGACAGAGTGAAGGAGAGGCGGTCATGGGCCGTGACCGATCTAAATTCCGGAATTTGTATGATTTTTGTTACTTTTAGCCCCTCAACTTTGGTTTTCCTTTATTTCATGCTAAAACTTGATATTTTTGTAAGTTTTTAAGTATAAAATGTATTTGTAAGTATGTTTTAGGCAACGATAATGTATGAATGAATATTTGCATGTATAACAAGTATCGGTTCATATGTAAACACGTATTTAACGATTGAATACATGTAAGACAAGTATATATCAAGTATGAATCTTATTACGATCAAAGTCCTGGATTATCAGATTGGGAAAGGACATACGAATGCGATACGAATACAAGTTTCCATAAATAGAAATACGATTACACTTTCTAATTAAGGAATGTATGAAAAGCGAGGCGTCACAGTTGCTCCATGCCCCTCAATTGTTATGAACGATGCTGATGTTGAGGGGATGTTGAAGTTGAGGGGGGATTCTGTAGCTGTGGGGGATAGCACACCTACAGCCTCATCTTCAAAATATTGCTCCTGAAATACAAGTAGTTCCGGATTATACAAATTCTCTCAATGTGGAAGAGGAAGCTTCAAATTCATCTGACGATGAAGACTCTTCGAACGATCAGAATGATCTGTTTTCAAATGATCCAATTCCAGCCGAGTATGTCATGGACGAATCAGTGGAGGAACTTGTAATTGAACCTCTGTGTAGGTCCCCTAATCTGTATGGATCATCACAGAATCGTCTATCCAAACTAGAGTGCGGAATCCCCTAGATCAGATTTCACAGAAAAACGAACAAGAACACGAACACAATTACTTTCAAACTGTCTTCTATTGATTATCTAACACAATGGTTTACAATCAATTCAAGACTCAAAGAAATCTCTCAGCCACTCTCTGTAGATTTCTCACACTCCTCTCTGTCTCATACTTCAAAACCCTAATGCACAGCATGTATATATACTACATGTCTGCATACTAGGCTTTAGATTGAGCTAGGCCATTCTCCAAGCCCATTACAACTCTAAACAAGCTAAACACAAATGCTAAGCCCAATACAAAATATCCAAAAACTAAACTATTAAACTATTAAGATGTTGTAACAAATATCACCAACAGACTCCCCCTTGACAATAGCTTCATAGTGTAATTTTGTCTCCAAACATCTTGTGATCTTTTGGTCTTTGGATAGCTTCAGCGACACGCAAATTCTGACATTAACAGACTCCCCCTTTGTTGATGCTACCAATCTCCAAAACTTTCATTCGTTGTAGATTAGCGATCTAGCATTCTCTGGTTAAACTCTTATATCCAAATTCCTCTATATCTACCTTTGCAATGTAGTAGAAGGATCCTACCATGCATCTTCACACACTCTTTACTCCACTCTTAAAATGCACTTTACTTGAATTCTGCACTTCATTTTGATAACCGCATCAATCTGTTTAGAAACAACAAGAAGTAACTCGAAAACCATTAGTTCTTTACCACATTAAAGATAAACCAATATTTTAAAAACAAATATTTTTGTATTTTTATATTTTCTGAAAAACAAATAACTAAAAAAATAATATACACTCTATTTTTGTGAGAATCACCATTCAGAAGATCATATTAGCAACACCAAACTGTTTTCACACTATTTCATAATTCTATATGCAATATTCATGAAAAACAGTTCAAGACGATTACCAGTATTGTTTATCCACTTAAAAAAACATGAACATTTCAAGTACCATTACCTAGTGATATGTTTAGATAATTTATACTGATATACTAGTGTGTCCCACCTCAGGACATACCCCCACGATCAAGGTATGCGCAAAACACCTCGTAGTAGGTGAGTATACCGAATTTCATCCTTTGGAAGTACAACGCTAGATAATTGGTGATCAGGTTAGTACTTCCGTACAACAAAGAGACCAAATATCCAACGAGGGTTAGGGCAAATACCACATTTTGGTACGAATAATGCAATTTGCACATTTGAATGACTCTCTAGGAGAGCTTCTTCAATTTTTGGGATTTGGCATTTTAGCTCTTTTTAAGATATCCTGGTTGTGCCTAGGCCAGCATATATCTGGATGCAGCAGACAGACAACCTTGATAACCCAGATGAAATAACGATATAACGACCTAAAACCTCAGATTTTGACAATCTATCAATGTAAGATTTAAGGTTATAAAACCATACGCCACTGATATGTTACCCACTCATACACAATTTATTATATGTGTATCACCAAGGTAAGTTGATTATTTCATGCTTTTTGCCTACTGATACATCATATGATGAAGCTGCTATCACACTTATGCAATTTTAATTTTAATTTCAGTGTGAAGTCTAACTTACTGATGTACTATCATTTCTTCTTTTCCACACAGTGAAAACTCATTTTTGATTTTTGAAAAAAAACTTTAAACTTTTCAACTTACTCCCCCTAAACTCACGCACTAACTAAAACTCTTTTTGGCTTAGGGAAATTTCTCCCCCTAAAATTTTGTTTTTATGGAGTAAGGTTTTAAAAACAGAAATTTAAATACAAACAGACTCCCACTTCAACCTGACAAAAAGGTTTTTCACTGTTAGTAAACATTTTCTATCACATAAGTAAATAATTGTTACCATAGGTAACCTACTATTCACCTCAGATGCTTTACAAGAATAACCGCTGTTGAACAAATCAACAGTCCTTCTTGGCCATCCTGCACTCACTCAACAATTTAGTTAGACTTGAGAACCCAAACCCTACCTGTTTTGGGTTGGCCATGAATATCAATATAACTTAATTCTGTCCAATATCCATCAGACCCTACTGGTGTCTTGGATGTCTTCCAAGTTGCTGAACAAGATTTATAATTTCCACGAGCTCTTTGAATCTCGAGAGTTTCAATAAACTCTCGGATTTTCTGACCTTTGAAAATTATTATCTCGAAACCTTCTTCTCCCATTATCATAATCTGAACTTTGAAAAATATTTGGATTATCTAGAACATTTGAGTTGCTAAAACCCCTATATTCGTTTCTCCTTTGAAAATTTCAATTTCCAGAAGTGTGGTATCGATTTTGATATCCAAATGTGAAACAATTTGATTGTCCATTAACATGATTTGATTTAGGAGAAAATTTCCTTGGACTATCAGATCTTCTTGATGTTGAAGATTTAGGTTGAAATCTTGGTTGATTTGTCTAAGAACTTGGTTTAACATTCATATTTGACCCAACCTGATTTCCATCCTTAACCTCAACTTCAGTCTCCACTTTCTTACCCTTTTTAAAAGGACAACAACTAGCCACATGTCCTTTGTTGTGATATTTAAAACAAGATCTCTTCTTAAAAATTCTTTCTGTTAGATCCCTTTTTAAATGTTTTGACCGTTTTGTCTTCAGTATCCTCATCCACTTTATGAGGTGTACTGTTAAACCTAACCGATTCTTTCAAAGAACCTGGATTATTAGTATGTCAACTGTTATCAGAACCACTACATCTGGTATAGTAGGCACAAAATCTGTTAGCTCATTTTCATTTGGTAAAAAGGAGTAATCCTGATCCTCAGAAGATGAAGCTTTACTAAACCCCACTCCCATTTTATCACAATTTGACTCCATTTTGCTCAAAAGAACATTTGACTCTTTCTTTTTTTCTAATTCGGCTAACAGAATTTTGTTTTGCTCTGATAGTTTGTCAAATTTACCTTGTAGTTCAGCGCAATAATGACAAGTATGACATACAGTTTGAAATTTTACCAGTACCTTTGCTGTAAGCTCATCTGTATCATCCATGCACACTCTAGCTTTTGCATCCTTGACTTCCATTCTCTCCTTGTCAGCTTCCTGCTTTTCTTCTTTCTTAGCAGCTACTTCTTCAATCTTCACAGCTGTAGTCTCAGCTAAACATGCTTGATCACATGTACTTTGTTTTGAAGAAATCTGATAACGTTTTCCTAAAGCTTCCCACAGCTCTCTAGACGTTTCTGTCACACCCTCAAGTTCCACTTACGGAGTTTTACCGCGAGACGTGTGAACAAACCAGAATCTAAGACACTAGTACGTCGAACGACTCTATATGATTTGATAATACGTTTTCCAAAATCATTTGTTGTAAATTTTAGATTACCAATATTTAGCATGAGTATCAGTTTTAAATTTGGGCGGAAGCATAATTAAGTAATGATGCGGGCGCCAACACAAACGCCAAAACAAATGAAAAATCCCAAAACAATATAATTAAATGAGACTCGATAAGGATGTCTTGTTCAATGCATGTGCGTGCACCTAGAGCTCCTAGCGTCCTGAGAAACATGTAAAGAAACAAGTGTCAACATTAAAGATGAGTGAGTTCACAGGTTTTCATAAAATCGTTTGTTCGGTTATAGTTTGTTTCTCCGTTATCCCCAACCCGGGATAACTAATCAGTTCCATTATTCCAATCCCGGAATAATAAGTTGTTGCTTCCAATATTCCCAAACCGGAATATTAAGTTGTTGTTTCCATTATCCCCAACCCGGGATAATAAGTTGTTGTTCCAATATTCCAAACCCGGAATATTAAGTTGTTCCGTAATTAAGTTCAATATTAATGTATATAGGTAGCTAGCCTAAAGTCATGTCACTAAGTGTTCGCGATCGAAGCTGACTGTGTGCCTCCGTTTTGCCAGGCCTATCACATGACCATGGCGGTGTTAGGCCAATTATACACCCGTTGACCATACCCGGTCGGCTAGCGCGACTAGCTCGGATGGGGCTCGTCAGACCCAGTAGTACTACTCATAATTCCCCCGCTATTTAACCCAAATACTAACGATCCGAGGAGATTGTCGAGGACTTAAGTGATAAAGCTGCATAGTGACCATAACATTACATTAACATTAACTTAGTTACCGTATAGTTATGTGACGTTAGATTCGTATAACGTAAAGAGATTGAGTTTGAGAGTGTATACATGTTTCTCCCCCTGTTGTTTAAAAACCGGATAAAGTTAGGGGCCGTGAACTCACCTTTGTTTGCTCGGTTAGTGTAGCAAAGATGTTATAAGAGATGGGACCGCTAGTTGCGTCCTAACAAACCAATTAATTCCACGTCAGTGTGAAATCACACCAATAAAAATTCCACACGCAATTTACTCACAAAGTGATACACACAAACCACATATCTAACACTCAAACATGCATGTAAGTATTCTCATATGATCATAGTAATCAAACAACTTATCATGAACACATTCCTAATCCATGCAACACTTTATTGCATAAAATCACAAGTTAACAACTTTCTGCTTAACACTCAATTATTCAGCTGTCTTCTAGGATCTTTATAAAATAGTTCCAGCATTCTAAAATTCCCATATTTTTACAGTAGGTGACATTTATACCATAGAAATTTATATAATTTTTCCAAGTCTTAAATCTTTACTAATTAACCATAATTATTAATCCACTAAGCTGCAGTCAGATTTACCGTTTTCTGACTGCAGTCCACGGAAGAATTTATTTAAAAATCACTGATTGTCCGATTAACAAAATTCCAATTGGAGTTGCCTGGAAATTTCTATACCTAGTTATTGTACAAAAATCATGACTCAACTCCCTACTGATTTTAAAATCTAGTTTGATAAACAACCAACAAAATTCCAGAATTTTAACAGCTTTACCTACTGAACTTATTTAGCCCTTTAAAAATATCAAACGATTTCAGAAAATTATGAATCCAGTGCCATTAGATTTCTTATTCAAATCTCTACGTTCTAGACCTCAGAAAATCCGTTTTTCGACAACTAACGACCAAGTTACAGCCTGATGAAGTCGGCTGAAACTTTCACTCAGCAAACTGTTTCAGCATTATTGTTACAATTTATTCGCACAACTCGTTCATACGGTTAACCTAGGTGATTATAATCCGATTTCTACTCATAGATTGAGACTAATAACCTATCCATGCAAATCTACTCAATAACTTCTAGTTATTATAACAAAACACACTTGAAACCTCATGAGATCCGCAAACAAGTATACATGCATATCAACATTGATTAATTCAGCCGATTACATCTAGTACATCTAATATCCGAACACAATCATGCGTATAGATATACAGTCAATTCAGCAGGCCACTTGTAAGCACATATAGTCCGAAGACAATACAATCAATTCATTCAAACACTTAGGATTTCCGCAAACAATTATTCACAAGCACATGATCAAAACAGCCTATTACTTATCCAACTCATAAGACCCGACACAAACTAATCAATATCATTCGAACATATATTTAACCGAACATGATCTCGAAATCAAGGATAAATCTAACCTTGAATAACTAGGTAAACAAGCCGGGTCTCGGACAAGAGGTGTCCGGTTGTTTCAGCAAACTGCAACCGAAAGAATGATAATAAAGTAGGCTGTTTTGGTTGATCGAATAGAGGTAAACCAAGGCTGGTCTCGTGACTGAATGAAGGTGAACAAGGGCTGTTAGCGACCGAGAAAGTGATCCAGACTGAAGTGAACCAGGCTGTCCGCGATCAATGGAGCATGAGGAAGCTGTTTGCGGTTGAATGGGCTGAACAAGACTGATCCGATTGGGATGGAGGCTGTTTTGCGATCGCCAGATCTGAGAACAAGCTGCCGACGGTAGTTTTTCCTTCTAGGGTTTGTGTTTTTGTGTGGGTAACATGCATGGGTATGTGTATATATATAGTACGAAGAGGTGAGGGTTGCGGTTTTGGTTAAGGCTTGTGGCCGAGAGACTAGGGTTGGTTTGGGTTTGAGTTTGGACTTGCGGCCAATAACTTTAATTTAAGGTGTTGATTTGATCTTTTGGCCGAACATGTTTGGGCTGTTTTGGTTTGGTTTTGAACAAAATATATTTGCGGTCTTGGCCGAATAGTTAGTGTTTTAATTCTAGGTTTGATCGTTGTTTTCTTTTAGCCGAAGACTTGGGTTCAAGGTTTAAACTTTGTGAACTCCTAGAATCACAATGAACCAAGGTTGGGACGTGTCGCGGCTCGGTTCAGTTCGTGCACATAACAACTCTATTTATTCAATCACTAAGACAATCATACAACACACAACACGTCTTTAATCCATGCACGTTTAATACTTAGCACACATCTTTATTCGACAAGTGTCACGTGTAAGTTATCTGAAAAACCCGGGATATCACATTATCCCCATGTTGAAAGAATTTTCGTCCCGAAAATTGAGTAAACGCAGTTTAGCATGTAACGTACATGTTCAGAGTGCCACGCACAAAGAGTTAGTTTGTTAATGATAGTACGCAACGTTACAAGAAGTTCCCAAATGTCATACCCAAAGATTTCCAAGTGCCATGCACAAGAATTTAGTCAACAATAGTACACGAAAGTATGAGAAAATTTCCAGGTTGTCACATCATCCCCTTGTTGAAAGAATTTTCGTCCCGAAAATTTAGGTACTGTCATCGTTAGTTTGCTGCTCAGTTGCAAAGAGGTGTGGGTATTTGCTTTTCATTTCGTCCTCTCTTTCCCACGTGAACTCCGGTCCACGTTTAGAGTCCCAATGAACTTTAACGATTGGAATCTTGCTGTGCCTTCGAGTCTTGATATCATGGTCCATGATCTCAATAGGCTTTTCCACGAAGTGTAGTTGTTCATCCACTTGGATCTCATCCAATGGAATAACTAAAGTTTCATCTGATAGACACTTCTTCAGATTTGATACGTGAAATACGTTGTGAACTCCACTGAGTTCGGCAGGGAGGTCTAATTGGTATGCTATGGGTCCAACTCTTTTCAGGATTTCAAACGGGCCTACGTATCGTGGGTTAAGTTTGCCCCGTTTTCCAAAACGGATTACACCCTTCCAGGGTGACACCTTTAGTAGGACGCGATCGCCTACTTGGAATTCGAGCGGTTTGCGTCGTTGATCAGCGTAGCTTTTCTGTCGATCTCGTGCCGCCGCCATGCGGTTTCTGATTTGTACAATCTTTTCAGTGGCCTCAAGTATTAACTCAGGGCCTGTGAGTTGACTGTCACCGACTTCTGCCCAGCAGACCGGTGATCTACATTTACGACCGTATAATGCTTGAAATGGTGCTGCCGAAATACTCGTGTGATAGCTGTTGTTATATGAGAATTCCACTAGAGGCGGGTGAATTTCCCAATTATTTCCGAAGTCCACTACGCATGCCCTAAGCATGTCTTCCAAGGTTTGTATGGTCCTTTCGCTTTGACCATCAGTCTGAGGGTGATAAGCTGTGCTCATATCCAAGCGTGTTCCCAACGCTTTCTGGAGTGACTGCCAGAAGTTTGACGTGAAGCGAGCATCTCTATCTGATATGATAGACGTTGGCACTCCGTGCCGAGAAACTACTTCCTTAATGTAGATGCGAGTCAACTTCTCCATCTTATCCGTTTCTTTGATAGCTAGGAAGTGTGCGGACTTAGTTAAACGATCCACAATCACCCAGATGGTGTCGCAACCACCCAAGGTTCGCGGGAGTTTAGTGATAAAATCCATGGAGATCTGATCCCATTTCCACACTGGGATCTCAGGTTGTTGGAGTAGCCCCGATGGCTTTTGATACTCCACCTTGACTTTTGCACAAGTCAAACATTTACTCACGTAGGTGGCTATATCGGCTTTCATGTTGGGCCACCAATACGCAACTTTAAGGTCTTGATACATCTTATCCGAACCCGGATGAACAGAGTATCGAGATTTGTGAGCTTCATCCATAACTAGCTCTCTGAGGTTCCCGTAGAGAGGTACCCATATGCGATTCATGAAATACCGGGTTCCATTAGGCTTTAACTCCCAATCGCGTTCCATTTTTCCCAATGATTCGGCTTTGATGTTTTCCTCCTTAACTGCTTCTAACTAGGCGTCGCGTATTTGATCGGGTAGTCCTGAATGAATAGTGAGTTGTAGTGCTCGTACACGACGAGGTTTCAAGTGTTCCTTCCTGCTGAGGGCATCAGCTACCACGTTAGCTTTACCCGGGTGATACCGAATGGCACACTCATAATCGTTCAAGAGTTCGACCCAGCGACGCTGTCGCATGTTCAACTCCTTCTGATCAAAGATGTGCTGGAGGCTTTTGTGGTCAGTGAAGATTGTGCACTTCGTTCCATAAAGGTAGTGTCTCCAAATCTTAAGTGCAAACACTACTGCTCCCAATTCTAGGTCATGCGTCGTGTAGTTTTTCTCGTGAACCTTCAGCTATCGCGACGCATACGCGATGACCTTATCGCGTTGCATGAGTACGCATCCCAATCCCTGAATGGAAGCATCACAATATACTACAAAGTCATCTGTCCCTTCCGGCAAGGACAGAATGGGTGCACTGCAAAGTTTCTGCTTCAGCAATTGAAACGCTGCTTCTTGCTTGTCACCCCAATTATACTTGATACCTTTCTGAGTGAGGGTAGTAAGCGGTTGTGCAATCTTTGAAAACCCCTCGATGAAGCGTCTATAGTAACCAGCCAATCCCAAAAATTGGCGGATTTCCGTCGGTGTCTTAAGTGCTTCCCAGTTTTTGATGGCTTCAATCTTGGCAGGGTCTACGTGGATACCCTTTTCATTCACGACGTGCCGAGAAACTGAACTTCTCGGATCCAGAAATCACACTTCGAAAGCTTGGCGTATAGATTTTCCTGTTGAAGTAATCCTAGCAGTAATCGTAGATGCTCAGCATGCTCTTCTTTACTTTTGGAGTAGATGAGTATGTCATCGATGAATACAATGACAAATTTGTCGAGGTATGGTTTACACACGCGGTTCATGAGGTCCATGAATACCGTAGGTGCGTTAGTGAGACCGAATGGCATGACCAAGAACTCGTAATGGCCATACCGAGTGCGAAATGCTGTCTTAGCGATATCCTCCTCTCTGACGCGTAGCTGATGATAACCAGACCGTAAATCAATCTTAGAGTAGTAACTTGACCCTTGAAGTTGGTCGAATAGATCATCGATGCGAGGTAACGGGTATCGGTTCTTGACTGTAACCTTGTTGAGTTCCCTATAGTCGATGCACATGCGGAAAGTCCCGTCCTTCTTCTTGACAAAGAGGACTGGAGCTCCCCATGGCGAAACACTTGGTCGGATAAATCCTTTCTCTAAAAGTTCCTGAAGTTGGGTAGACAGCTCCTGCAGCTTGGCTGGAGCTAAGCGGTATGGAGCCTTGGCGATGGGAGTTGCATTGCTTGCCAATTCGATTTCAAACTCCAATTGTCGATGTGGTGGAAGACCAGGTAGTTCTTCTGGGAATACATCGGAAAAATCACGGACGACAGGGATGTCTTCTATATGTTTCTCGTCCTTAGGCGGTTCGGTGATTAGTGCGAGTAAAGCGAAGGAATTCTTTTTCCGGAGATACTTCTGAGCTTGCATAAATGAGATAATGTTGGTGACGGCGCTTGCCTTGTCGCCTTGTACCGTCAAGATTTCGTCGTTCGAGAGTGGAATACGGATAGACTTTTCGAAGCAGAGAACTTCAGCCCGGACGTCGGATAGCCAGTCCATTCCGACTACCACGTCAAAACTACCCAGGGTTGTTGTCATCAGATCGATGGTAAAAGTGTGGCCCGCGAGTTTGAGTTGGCAGCCGGATACGATTTGGGTCACATTTACAGATTTACCATTGGCTAATTCTATCACATAAGGGGTCTCTAATGGTTTGAGCGTGAGATTTAGGTTTTTCCTAAAAGACTCAGATATAAAGCTCCTATCCGCACCCGTATCAAAAAGCACAGAAGCAAAATGTTCATTAAGGGGAAACTTACCGGTGACCACGTTGGTGTCGTTTCTGGCCTCTCCGCGGCCCAATGTAAATGCACGACCTTTGGCACCTCCTGTGCCACCGTTCCCATTGTTGTTGTTATTATTGTTGTGGTTGTTGTGGTTGTTTCCACCATTATGGTTGTTGTTGCGTAACTGTGGGCAGTCTTTCCTGAAATGAGCGGTGCTACCACACTGATAGCATCCCTGGTTTATACCCTGCTGCTGACCCTGAGGCTGATTCTGATTTTGTCGGGACATAATTTCCCCACGACAATCCCTTGCCGCATGTCCCATTTTGCCACATCTTTGGCAGCGATTTCCGGCACAAGGGCCGTTATGATGGAGATTACAACGGTTGCACTGCGGCTTCCGACCTACATAACCGCCTGCATTCTGGTTGTTGTTGTTGTAGTTGCTGTTGTTGTTGGAACGATTTTGATGACCCCGGTGGCTGTGGTAGTGATTGAACCTTTTCGGGTTCCCTTGCTGTGGATGTGATGACGAAGACTGTCGAATGGTGGAGTCTTCAAACTTTCTTTTGTTATCTGAGGCAACTTCAGTGGTACCCCGTGCTGGCAGTTTCTTCTGTTCCACCGCTTTATCGGTGAGTTTGTGAGCCAATCGGATAGCTTGATGTTATGTTACAGGGTTACTAGACATCACCATACCCTGAATTTCCGGAACCAGACCCCCGAGATAGAACTCGAGTCTTTTCTCCACCGTGTTTGCCAAATCAGGACACAGAAATACCAAGTCATGGTGTTTTGCAGTGTAAGCCTCAATTTCCGATCCCACCATCTTGTGGTTCCATAGAGCTTGCTCTAACTGTTGCACTCTGTCTCGTGGACAGTACTCCTCTTTAATCAGGGCCTTGAACTCAGTCCATGCCATAGCATTTGTAGCTAACAGTCCACGTGTTTGGACTTGGGCATTCCACCATGTCAGTGCCCCATCTTCCAGCGTTGAGGCGGCGTATTTAACCTTGTTGGCCTCTAAGCAGTTGCACATTTCAAAAACGGATTCCGACTTTTCGATCCAGCGGACCAGTCCAATGGGTCCTTCCGCCCCCGAGAACTTGCTAGGTTTTGCGTCAAGGAACATCTTATAGGGATTAAGGCCCCCACCTGCTGCTGGTGGGTTTTGAACACCTGCCAGAGCAGCGTTCACGTGTTCTTGGATCGTTGCGGCCAATTCTTCGTTGACATGTTGAGGTTTCCGCGACGTCCAGTTGCCATTTCAAATAAAATAAAAAAAACAAAGCGGAAATTGGTGAGACGAGTTAGTCCTCTACGTCTCCATCTCCCAAGTCACTGTCGTTGCCGTCACCCTCCGCGGCGTTTCCAGCTTCTACAGCCGGGTCTTTCTCCGAATCCTCCTCTGGATCCTCCTCTGGATCCTCTACCGGCATTGGAGAGGCCGGTGCTGGTGCAAGTGCTTGATTTTGCAGTTCCTGAATGTTCCAACTATTTTCCAGAACTCTGTCCTCATGCCAGTTGGCTCTTATCTGCTCAGCACGCAGATCTCTGTCTATGATGTTTCGAGCTACCTTACTCGTATGATGCTCTTCCTCGAGCGAGTCGGTTTTACCAGTCAGTTGGCGGATCATCCATCCCTGTGCTAGGGTGGTTTCATGCATTCCTTTCTAGTTGTTCTTGTTGCGTTCTTAACATATCTCTAAGTAAGTCGTTCCCTACTTCTAACGAGTTAACCGGTTTGACCGTCACAGCGATGGTCGAGCGTGAGAACGACTCCTCCCCCAGAGCGAGCCTTTTCCTCGCAGCTGAGCGCGTTTCCACGCCATAAGATGGTAAGGGTTCCACCATAGGTGCCTTTCCTGGCGCCCTTGGTTGCGTAAGTTTGTCGGATGATGATGAGGATGATGATGACATTGCCTTTAGGTTGTGTAGTTAGTTACGAGTTGCATTCGCTTCAATTATGCATTCATATTTCACATAGCATAGTAGTGGTACATCGCATAACAAGATATAACAATTCAGTGCCAAACTAAGTCTAGTGTCGTGATATCAGCTATAGTTTAGGTCTACTTCTAATGCAAACCTGGTTCTCTATAGCTAGTGGCTCTGATACCAATCTGTCACACCCTCAAGTTCCACTTACGGAGTTTTACCGCGAGACGTGTGAACAAACCAGAATCTAAGACACTATACGTTTTCCAAAATCATTTGTTGTAAATTTTAGATTACCAATATTTAGCATGAGTATCAGTTTTAAATTTGGGCGGAAGCATAATTAAGTAATGATGCGGGCGCCAACACAAACGCCAAAACAAATGAAAAATCCCAAAACAATATAATTAAATGAGACTCGATAAGGATGTCTTGTTCAATGCATGTGCGTGCACCTAGAGCTCCTAGCGTCTTGAGAAACATGTAAAGAAACAAGTGTCAACATTAAAGATGAGTGAGTTCACAGGTTTTCATAAAATCGTTTGTTCGGTTATAGTTTGTTTCTCCGTTATCCCCAACCCGGGATAACTAATCAGTTCCATTATTCCAATCCCGGAATAATAAGTTGTTGCTTCCAATATTCCCAAACCGGAATATTAAGTTGTTGTTTCCATTATCCCCAACCCGGGATAATAAGTTGTTGTTCCAATATTCCAAACCCGGAATATTAAGTTGTTCCGTAATTAAGTTCAATATTAATGTATATAGGTAGCTAGCCTAAAGTCATGTCACTAAGTGTTCGCGATCGAAGCTGACTGTGTGCCTCCGTTTTGCCAGGCCTATCACATGACCATGGCGGTGTTAGGCCAATTATACACCCGTTGACCATACCCGGTCGGCTAGCGCGACTAGCTCGGATGGGGCTCGTCAGACCCAGTAGTACTACTCATAATTCCCCCGCTATTTAACCCAAATACTAACGATCCGAGGAGATTGTCGAGGACTTAAGTGATAAAGCTGCATAGTGACCATAACATTACATTAACATTAACTTAGTTACCGTATAGTTATGTGACGTTAGATTCGTATAACGTAAAGAGATTGAGTTTGAGAGTGTATACATGTTTCTCCCCCTGTTGTTTAAAAACTGGATAAAGTTAGGGGCCGTGAACTCACCTTTGTTTGCTCGGTTAGTGTAGCAAAGATGTTATAAGAGATGGGACCGCTAGTTGCGTCCTAACAAACCAATTAATTCCACGTCAGTGTGAAATCACACCAATACAAATTCCACACGCAATTTACTCACAAAGTGATACACACAAACCACATATCTAACACTCAAACATGCATGTAAGTATTCTCATATGATCATAGTAATCAAACAACTTATCATGAACACATTCCTAATCCATGCAACACTTTATTGCATAAAATCACAAGTTAACAACTTTCTGCTTAACACTCAATTATTCAGCTGTCTTCTAGGATCTTTATAAAATAGTTCCAGCATTCTAAAAATTCCCATATTTTTACAGTAGGTGACATTTATACCATAGAAATTTATATAATTTTTCCAAGTCTTAAATCTTTACTAATTAACCATAATTATTAATCCACTAAGCTGCAGTCAGATTTACCGTTTTCTGACTGCAGTCCACGGAAGAATTTATTTAAAAATCACTGATTGTCCGATTAACAAAATTCCAATTGGAGTTGCCTGGAAATTTCTATACCTAGTTATTGTACAAAAATCATGACTCAACTCCCTACTGATTTTAAAATCTAGTTTGATAAACAACCAACAAAATTCCAGAATTTTAACAGCTTTACCTACTGAACTTATTTAGCCCTTTAAAAATATCAAACGATTTCAGAAAATTATGAATCCAGTGCCATTAGATTTCTTATTCAAATCTCTACGTTCTAGACCTCAGAAAATCCGTTTTTCGACAACTAACGACCAAGTTACAGCCTGATGAAGTCGGCTGAAACTTTCACTCAGCAAACTGTTTCAGCATTATTGTTACAATTTATTCGCACAACTCGTTCATACGGTTAACCTAGGTGATTATAATCCGATTTCTACTCATAGATTGAGACTAATAACCTATCCATGCAAATCTACTCAATAACTTCTAGTTATTATAACAAAACACACTTGAAACCTCATGAGATCCGCAAACAAGTATACATGCATATCAACATTGATTAATTCAGCCGATTACATCTAGTACATCTAATATCCGAACACAATCATGCGTATAGATATACAGTCAATTCAGCAGGCCACTTGTAAGCACATATAGTCCGAAGACAATACAATCAATTCATTCAAACACTTAGGATTTCCGCAAACAATTATTCACAAGCACATGATCAAAACAGCCTATTACTTATCCAACTCATAAGACCCGACACAAACTAATCAATATCATTCGAACATATATTTAACCGAACATGATCTCGAAATCAAGGATAAATCTAACCTTGAATAACTAGGTAAACAAGCCGGGTCTCGGACAAGAGGTGTCCGGTTGTTTCAGCAAACTGCAACCGAAAGAATGATAATAAAGTAGGCTGTTTTGGTTGATCGAATAGAGGTAAACCAAGGCTGGTCTCGTGACTGAATGAAGGTGAACAAGGGCTGTTAGCGACCGAGAAAGTGATCCAGACTGAAGTGAACCAGGCTGTCCGCGATCAATGGAGCATGAGGAAGCTGTTTGCGGTTGAATGGGCTGAACAAGACTGATCCGATTGGGATGGAGGCTGTTTTGCGATCGCCAGATCTGAGAACAAGCTGCCGACGGTAGTTTTTCCTTCTAGGGTTTGTGTTTTTGTGTGGGTAACATGCATGGGTATGTGTATATATATAGTACGAAGAGGTGAGGGTTGCGGTTTTGGTTAAGGCTTGTGGCCGAGAGACTAGGGTTGGTTTGGGTTTGAGTTTGGACTTGCGGCCAATAACTTTAATTTAAGGTGTTGATTTGATCTTTTGGCCGAACATGTTTGGGCTGTTTTGGTTTGGTTTTGAACAAAATATATTTGCGGTCTTGGCCGAATAGTTAGTGTTTTAATTCTAGGTTTGATCGTTGTTTTCTTTTAGCCGAAGACTTGGGTTCAAGGTTTAAACTTTGTGAACTCCTAGAATCACAATGAACCAAGGTTGGGACGTGTCGCGGCTCGGTTCAGTTCGTGCACATAACAACTCTATTTATTCAATCACTAAGACAATCATACAACACACAACACGTCTTTAATCCATGCACGTTTAATACTTAGCACACATCTTTATTCGACAAGTGTCACGTGTAAGTTATCTGAAAAACCCGGGATATCACAGTTTCATACCTATTACAAATGTGTTTCATGTCAGTTGGCAAGGACATCTTTATCGCTGCTAAAGCTTTCTTCTCAGCCTCATACATACGTTTCTCAGAGTCTTCCATCTTCTCATATGACAGTACCAGAATTCTCCCGTTAACTCGACGTGTGGGTGCAATATACCCATTAATCATACAGTTCCACATCTTTGAATCTTCATTTTGAACAAATGCCTCAAACCTCTTCTTCTAGTCTACATATTGTTCAGCATTTATCAACTTTGGGCAGTTATTAACACCCTCACTTATGTTGTTCATTCTGACGATCGTTAACATGCAGAGTATCAGTCTAAATGGATTTTGGTATACCTGTGTCAAAACCCAAATGTAACCTCTCTTCTGGTCCTTCTTTGTGTTTTACCGTAATCGTACCGTAAAAAACGTTCAAAAATTTGTCCGAAAAGTGTGTTTACCAAATTGTACCGTTAGACTCGTCTCGACGGTACGAATCCAATGATGTATATTGTCAGATTATGATTTTAGGAATTTTCGTGCATTTTCTTTTTTGTCCTAAAATTCACACGAGTCTAACTGTGGAACCGGTTCGTCAGGATTGTCTATGGATCAAATTCTATGTCCGAAAATGTTTAACTCCGGTTACGTCAGCTGATTAACTTTCCACCTTTTTGTATAGAACTCGGAACAGTACCAAATCCAGAACAGTAACTCGGATAGTCAATCCGAGATGGAAAGCCAGAACAGTAATCCGAATTGCTAATCCGAGATAGTGATTCGGAATAGTAATCCGAGATGGAATCCGGAATGTACTGTTCTAATTCGAAATGGAATTCGGAATAGATTATTTTGATCCGAGATAGAATCCGGAATAAAATATTCTGATCCGAGAAGGAATCCGGAATACACTGCTGATCCGAAATTCAATCCGAGATGGAATCTAAGATAGGCTTTTCTAATCCGAAATGCAACTCTGGTGATCCGAATTGCGCTTTCTGATCCGAAATTCAAGTTTGATGATCCGAATTGTAAGTCTGATGATCCGAAATGCAGATTTCTGATCTGAAATTCAAGTCTTCAATCCGAAATGCTTCACCTTTGATCCGAGATGCTCTCCTTCTATCCGAAATACCTTGCTGTTTATCCGAGACAGTAACAGAAACCCTAGAGCAGCCGTCAACACTTCACACCAGCCTCCAAAACGTCCAAAAACCCAACTTTTTCTGCTGTTACAATTCTGAACCGAGCAAAAACAAGAGCTGAATGCTCTAATACCAATTGTAGGTCCCCTAATCCGTATGGATCATCACGGAATCGTTTATCCAAACTAGAGTGCGGAATCCCCTAGATCTGATTTCACAGAAAACCGAACAAGAACACGAACACAATTACTTTCAAACTATCTTCTATTGATTATCTAACACAATGGTTTACAATCAATTCAAGACTCACAAGAAATCTCTCAGCCACTCTCTGTAGATTTCTCACACTCCTCTCTGTCTCATACCTCAAAACCCTAATGCACAATATGTATATATACTACATGTCTGCATAATAGGCTTTAGACTGAGCTAGGCCATTCTCCAGTGCAATAATTCATAAGGTTGGAGAAGACCAAATCCCAGTGCAAAGTTCTGTGGACGATATCATCTTTAGGTCCACTAGTGATGCACTGTGCAAAGAGTTTGAAGAGGTCATGAAGAAGTAGTTCGAAATGAGTGCTCTGGGAGAAATGAATTTCTTTTTGGGTTTGATAGTTCGTCAAGACTCAACGGGTATACTGATTCATCAGGGAAAGTATGTTGACGATATCATTGCAAAATTCAAACTTCAGGATGTGAAGCCTGCAAACACTCCTATGGCAGAAAGATCAGTTCTAACCGAAGATCTGGAAGGCGAAGCTGTTGACGAGACATTATATCGGTCCATGATTGGCTCGTTGATGTATTTGACTGCCATTAGACTGGATATTATGTTTGCTGTGTGTAAGTTTGCACGCTATTAGGCCACTCCTAAACTTTCTCATCTAAATACTGTCAAAAGAATCTTTCGATATTTTAAGGGTAAGCCTAGGCTTGGTCTCTTGTATCAAAGAGATTCTCCACTTGATTTATGTGTTTTTTTACAGTAATTTTAGAGGTGCAGATAGGGATATGAAGTCCACATCTGCTGGATGCCAGTTCTTGTGAGATAGACTCATCTCCTGGCAATGCAAAAAGCAGCAGACTGTCTCACTTTCAAATGTAGAGGCTGAGTATGTAGCTACTTCAGCTTGCTGTTCTTAGGTGATATGGATGCAACATCAACTGTGGACTATGGTTTGAATTTCTCTCACACTCCTATCTTTTGTGACAATGATACAACTATTCAAATAGTGAAAAATCCTGTGTATTTTTTCTAAAACTAAGCACATAGCCATCAAAATTCATTTCATTAGTGACTCATTCAACCAAGGACTCATTTCAATGTAACAAATCCACACTGATGACAATCCCGCGGATTTGTTCACAAAACCGGTAAATTGAGCACGTTTTATTGCTCTTCTTGAACTGCTAAAAATGGTCGAATTTGAGGATTGAACACGGTCACACAAAAAAAAACATTTTTCTTCGTTTGTATAAATTTGTTTCTTAATATTGTATTTCATTTATTCTTTTTTTTTCAATTTAAGCATAAATTTTAGGGGATGTGGTCTCTCAGAAAAATACAAAAACATTAAAAAATCAGAAAAGTTATAAAAATAGTTTTTGCTAAGCCTTTTGATCTAACGTGGGAAATGAAATAAAATTTCACTATGTGGATTAAGCTGACTCATGTAAGACCAGTATTGAAATGGTCTGACTCTAGAGTGTTAAAATTAAACTATGACCTCAGGAAAGAACGTCACTTGGAATTGGTACATTTCTATTTGAATGCTTGTGTGATGTCCTGATACACACAATTTTGGTCTTGTTCTAAAATCTTTTCTGAAAATCTCGTTTATCTCCTCTATTTTGCATAAGCAAAGACCTGGAGGTGCTAGACAACATCAGTTTCTATTGCATCCAGATACATGCTGACCTAGCTGTATGTTGTCACACTATAGATCAATTACACCCGAAAGAGGCCCTCTGGTGCCCAAAAGAAACCTAAAAAACCTATATCAAATTGAAAAGTTCATTTGATCTGTATATTATATCCATCTCTCTGCAAATGATCTATTCTGTTGTTTTCTCAACGAAGTCCTAGTCAAGATTTTAGAATATTAGAACAAGCTTGTGAAAATATGTGGTAGGGAAACTACTGCATGATAGAGTGTTCTGATTAAAGTTCCAAGAATTGATCGTGATTTGTTTGAGTGTTCATATTAAATAAACTAAAACATGATAAAGCAGTCGCAGACCATTATATGGAAAAGGTCTAAGGAGATAAGCTTAAGAGGATAAATATACTAGCAATCGCTCGGATCACCCAAAGTAAATTAGTGTTGATAAGTGTAGTATAGTATGAAGTTCCGTGATTTGATCCTGCGAGAAAAGGTTTGCAAACAATTTGTGTGAGTGTGGTTGTTTTTATTGCGATCTTATTAGAAATTTTTATTAAAAATGTGATCTCGTTCAAGAATTCGAAAAGACCATTTTTTACTTCATATTCGTTTTCTTAAAAATGGATTTTTGGAGTCTCGGGATTAGAGCTGGGCCCACCGCACACTTGGCGGGACCCACTAAATCTCAACAGGGGAATTAATCAATGAAAAGCCCACTGCACACTTGGTGGGACTAGGGTTTTATTGTTAAAGTTACTTAACGATTGTTCATGTCACTTATCACCCTATTTTCAAAACTTGAATCACACACACATACTCATCTTCTCAAATCATCTTTGTTATCTTCAAAGAAAAAATACCTTGGTATCAAAGTGTAGTAAAATGTCTGGATCAAAAGCAAAGAGTAAAGGTTAGCATTAATGATATATTACTACTATGGTGATTTGATAAACTGATTGATTGGGATTCTTGGATAATTGTGAGCATGAAAAGGATAAACGATGATATTTTGAATGGGGTTATGTGATAGAATTGAAAAGGGTTTTGTTCGAGTTGTAGGTCACCGGAATCTTAATAGATTTTAAAGATTAGATAGGAGAAGATGGTGGTTGAAGGCAGCGTGTGGGATGTACGTGTCAGAAAGGGGTTGCACGCTAGGTTAAATGACTAAAATACCCCCCGCACACTCTGTTAATGGACATTTTTAACTTCAAGAGTGTGCAGGGTAATTAGTCTGACAAGGATTGACTTAACTACCCTTCGCACACCCAAAAATTGATTGTTTTACCATTCGTACACTGGTATATTACCAGTGTGCCACTCAAGGTGCTCGAGTTGACTTTTTGACCAATGGGTATGCGGTTGACTGGTTGACCATTTGCGTGTACGGTTGACTTGTTGACTAGAAGAAGTGTGCGACCTACTCTTTTTACTAAATTGCTCCTCGTAAATGGTGGAGAAAGACTCTTTCGCACCCGTACATTAGTATCTTGTCCGCATACTCAAGTGTGGACCATACACCATCATATATTTGGGCCTGTTATAAACTTTGGGCCTGCTATAAATTTTACGCCTGTTTATCAAATCTTTGGGCCCGAAGCATTTCTAAAGTCAATCTTGATTGTTTTTATATAAATGATTTAATCATTTAATTTTTTTTGAACTCAAAGTTGATTTTTAAAATTCTTGATCAAGGAAAAAAGGCTTGACCAAGTTTACAGTCAAACTCAAGAACTTCTTGTTTCGGTATTTATAAGGCTCGTCTAATTTAAATTGTTTGGTGCAGATACAGGAAAGAAGCCAATTGACAAATCCATGCATGTTCCTAGATTCAAGAAAAGCATGAATGTTCCGTGTTATTTGGGCGAACCTCCTAAGGGGCACGAAGTATACAAGTCTATGATGGTGGGACTAAACACATGTCGACTTGCTCACACCTTTCGCAAAAATCCAATTATCCGTGAAGATTGGATACGTGACTTCTGGAATAACTCTACTGCAAATAAAGGAGACACTGTGATTAGATCTACCATTCAAAAAGGAGACCTAATCATGGAACAAATGATCAGAGAGGTGTAATTGTTTGGAGATGCTGCTAATTATCCAGTAGAATATGAAAAGGAAAAGGTGATTCAAGTTCTCAACAAAATGAGTTATATAGGATCGTATCCTCCGGCTAAAAAGAAGTTGTTACATCCATACTGGAGATTCTTGGTGCACGTGTATCTAGTATGCATAAGTGGAAACAAGAGTGGTATAGATGTCCTAACTATTAGACAAACTCCTACAGTGGTGTCTTTGGTTGAGGGTTGGAAGTTTAACTATTCAAAGTGCGTGTTCGACGATATGATTCAAATGTTAAGACGTTGACCAATAAGTATTGGTTCAAGTTCATGAGGTTCTTACAAATGATTTTTTGAAGCTAAGTATCCTCAACTACAACTAAGAGTGAGCATTTATGACACAGATTATGAACCATATGGTATTTTCAATGCTAAATCAGAAGAGACAAGATGTGCAAGTGATGTATCAAGACAAGAAGCCTTTGGTGAAGTTTGGTGCGTTTGCCAAAGTAAGTGAGCAGATACCAGCACCGGTCAATGCTGGTGTGGCCGATGAACATGATGTACAAATTATTGATGCTCCTCCTGGATCGAGTGAGCTGATTGAGAATGTGGATTTAACTAGGGTTGAAAGCGAAGAAGAGAATGTGTTTGAAGAGATGTCGATGTATGACACGGAGTTTAGTGCTACAATAGGTGAAATTAGAACATAGACTAACACAGTAAGCTCACAGCAGACATGCCTATTGAGGATCAACCTTTGAGTGTGAATCCTCCTCATACTGAAGTTGTTGAGTCTATATCTGCTGAACCCGAGAATGTGACTTAAGATCCCATGGCTGATCTTCATCCTAGGAAACGAAGAAGAAGAAATCCTAGGATCAGCCATGAAACAGCTGATGTGACAAGCACAAACCTAGAACCGACCATGCCTATGGTTCCTGAACAACCACCTATTAGTGTTTCTAGAACACCTGTGAGTGATGCGTTCATTGAATTTCTAACCAATCCTAGGGTTATTGAGTATATGCTACTGCTAAGACATGAGAAGGATCAAGTAGTGCTCCTTTAGAAGCGGATGTGCTTAAGGCAACATCTTTATTACAGAAGCGGTAAGAGATCATGCTACGACAGACAAAGCTACTCAAGGAAAGGATGCTAGTAATCCAGATAGTGAAGATTTGTTCGGTGACGTTGATGTTGGAGCTTTGATGAAGAGAGTCACTGCTCTTGAAGATGATAAGATCTTTAAAGACGTATAGATTGCTAGTTTAATGGAAGCGATAACCCACAAGAATAAGCAAATTCATGAACTTGAGACAAATCTAGGATCACTTACAACAACTTTTATGGATCTCAAGCAGAAATTATAAGGAAAGTTTCCAAATTTATTGAGCCTCCTAAAGAATACACTACAGCTAAGAAAGAACAAATGGATAAAGAACATGAGGAAGCACTGAAAAAATATCTTCAAGATCCTGCTCGTGGTGTGAGTTAGAAGAGAAAACAAAAGGAGGTGGTTATGAGGAATGTGGGTGCAGAAAAGAATTACGGATTTCAAGACATGCCTGATCGATATGGGAATAGATCTGGGATAAAGAGTTGGGCGTATAATGACGAAAAAGGGATGTTTATGATTACATGAAAGTATGAAAAAGTTGAATATTACAATTTGTCGAGCTCACTCGAATCCTGGACTGCAGTTGATCTTCGTGAATTGAGTCAAGCTCTATATCATGATCAATGCAGAAATCCAAATTGCAAGATTGGATGGAATTTTAATAACAAGCTGCAACAACAAGTGTTGATGAATTTCAGGGATATGAATTTGCAACAACCTTTCGTCAAAGCTCATAAAGAAGTGCTTGATCAAGAAACGAATGAACCTCTGAATACAGTGATGTGTTCTCCGACCAAGCAAGACAAGATTATTCCATTGCTCAAAGATATTCCTGATGATAGTTTATGTGAATTCAAATTCTGGATGTATGATCCTGTCACTCAACAAGCTATCATAGTTTGTGAACACAAAGAGTATCGGATTAATGATGTTCGCGATTTGATGAGGTTCGGAGAAAAGGATATTCACTTGCTAGGAAGATCTCAAATTCAGATTGACCCTCAGTATGAAGTATGTGAAAAAATGTTTACAGGAGGGGTTGCTCAAATTATCAACATGAAGTTATGGTCAGGGATCAGAGGAAGGGTTGACACACAGTTGTTTGGTTCGTATGCCAGTAAAAAGATATTAGAAGCTGACTTGAAGAAGAAGCACAGATGCAAGTAAAGCTTGAATTGCCAAGACAACATAAACCTAGGGGTATATTGTAAGGACATGTATTTATAGGTTTACGTTTGTCTTGTATATACTAGTTTGGGTTGGATTAGTGGGCTTTAGGCTTGGTCGATGTTATGTGGTTGCACATAAGGGTTTGGGCTTGGCCCAGTTGTATTAGGTCATTCTATATGTTATAAATAGGATGCACCTAGTTCTTGTTTTTGTTGTTGATTGATTTGCTTGTAACCAGACGTGTACCAGATGATCCTTAAATATCGTGTGCACTTTGATATTAATACAATCGACTTTGATCTTCATTCTTCTACATCTTTCTTGTGTTTCCGCAACTTGAATAGGTGTATGTGATATCCAATTGTAGTGTTGGGACTTACATATACACTGAACGAGGTAAAAACTTTACCCAAACCACCTTTCAGGCATTAATGTGCTTTATATAGGCTGTAAAGACACGGATGAGTGGATCAATAAAACATGAAGAAATGATAGAGTAAAGTTCACTTTCAATATATAAAACTATCTATTAAAGTCATTAATACAAACCCAAATAAAAAGTAGCAAAATCTTGGAAATCAAAATTAATACATAAAAGATTTGTCTTCACCAAGTGATGTAAGAGATTAGCCAAGCATGGCCTTTGATTGACAAAAACTCTTACTATCAATCTTGGATCTCAAGACTACTACACACACTCTAAAGGTGGACAATGTAGGAATATGGTGGATGATGGTGTTGGAGTGGTGGTGGAATGATGGCAAGTGGGTGAGAAGTGGCTTCCCAAGGGATGGGTTGGAGGTGAACTAAGCCCCTCTATTTATAGCTGAATTATGTTCCTCCACACGGCTCGTTGTAACGCTTCGCCTTTTGTACTGTCCTTATTTTGAAAGTGTAATTGTACTTCTATTTATGGAAACTTGTATTCGTATTCTTTTCCCATTTGTAATACGAGATGTTGATCATAATAAAAATCCGTACTCTATTTATACTTGTTATTCATACAAATCAATCATTTAAATACTTGTTTACATGCAAACTTATACTTATCATACGTGCATGTAGGTCCACTTGGAGGATCAAGATAATCTACTTCCTTGTTGTTTAACACACACATGAATGCGGAATCCAAGTATATATGCAAACCAAAGCAAGAGCACAACCAATATAACAAAAGATATATCCTCAAATGTTTACTATATTGATTTGTAGAAAGACCCAATACATATACTCTTGAATAAACTGCTTATCTCTCTATACACTCTCTCTATGCTTTCCTCACTCACCTGTTGAAACTGTGAGATGCATGTCTGTTTATATAGGTGCATGCAACTTTTCACTCGCACGAACAAAAAAAGGCTGATATGAATCAGCAACTTGCTCGTTCAAATAAGCAAAAGGTTAGACTTGAATTGTCACTCGTACGAACAAGCAACTAGTTAGACTTGAATGGTCACTCGCACGAATAAGTAACTGGCTCGTATGAACAAGCAAGTTCTTCTTGAATGGTCACTCGTATGAACAAGAAATGACTCGTACGAAGGACAATTCGCACGAAGAAATGATTCTTTGGGGAACTCTACTAACAGACATACTGCACAGACATCAAGATCAGAAACACAAAACTTAACAGTATGCACACATTCAACTATTTTACAACATAAACAACTAAACGTTGTACTAAATCAAGATATGAGGATATCTTGATTCGGTCGACACAACCAAAACCTTATAGACGCAACCAAAAAAGACCGTATAATTACTGATGTAACTAAGAACAAGCGACACACACAAAAGTGTATCAAAAAACTCCCCCTTGGATGTTGCTTGGTCTTTGGTCTTCATTTCTAATGGCCTACTTTAGACTATGAGCTTCCGGCATGAATACCGAACTGAGTCAAACCAAACTGAACCGAACTGAGTCGCATCCACACAAATATGCACCAACAAACTCCCTCTTGGATGTTGCTCGTGATGGTTCATTCTTCATACTGTCAGATCTTTAGATGTCTTCACGTGTCACAGTCAGGAGGTGGATCAGCAAACTCACTCTTGAATATATCTTGTGATGTTGATAAGTGGTCAGCTATGAATTGATCTTCTTGATTCACGGCTTGCATTCATGTTGTGTCTTTACTCCTATAATTTTTTTTCTTCAAACTCGTTCTCTTTGCCTTTAGCTTGGTTGGATGCCATATCTACACACACAACAAAGCTAAACACGTAATGAGAACAACTGATAGGGATGTAATCAACCTTAGAGAATTTTCATTTGAAAATTTTACAAAGGATTGATTTTAAGAAAAATTAGCAAATGACACACATGAGACCAACTCTTATTCAACTACCCACTGACAATACTTTAAGAGTTTCGAGATTGTTCAATTTTAATCCATTAACATTCAAAGCTTGTTAACTTTGACCATTTATGAAGATGCAATTGTTTTCTGGCTTACAATCAGGATTTTAGGTAGGATAGACTCGAATTCCAACATCGGTCAATAAAAAATAAACTAGAAGCAAAATCATTTTGGCTTTTATAAAATTATATTAAAACTCACCTAAAACCGTTTTAACATTTTTCATTTTTATTTGTAAATACGGAAAGCAACAAATAAATACTTACAAACATTCTTTTTGCGAATTTCGAGGGTAAGAGAATCATATTAGTATACGGTCATGTCAAAACACACTTGTTGTTTGATTAGTTAGCATTTAGATAAGTATCCTATAACAATTATCGGTATTGTTGTCCACATAAGCTCAATTATCAGATGTACTCACGGTTAGGGGGTACGATTAATGTATGATTTATACTTACCGACCGGTGTTCATCCACTTCACGACGCATTCCCGTATCAAGACATGCACGAGAGAAAATCTTACCGGTGAGTATACTGCGTATCATCTATTTTGACATATATGATGTGAGATACTCACTTATTTTTATGAAAACAAGCCCTATGTGATTAAATCACTTATTGATGAGGAACTTGATTTTCAGATGCATGCAGGGCACAGGAGTAAGTCCGTGACAGGTTAGTACCAACGTACCGACAAAGAGACGAACTTAACTCCTGCATAAAGCTGTGATATATTATCACTTATTTATTGGGTGGATGTGATATGTTTATCACTTATTGATGGTCGTATGCAATATTTACACGTATGTATGGTATCATGGAAGTTCTAGATGTGAGTCCCAAAACAGATTCGGATCACAGTGGTTGATTGTTATCACTCAAACAACTATAGATTAGTTGTTTGAATGTGTAAAAGTTAAGAAAAACCAAACAATGAAGATGAAGATTCTTGAATGGATCAAACAACAAGTGTTGTATATGAAATCCCAAAAAGATGTGATCAATAACAACTTCTGGATATTCGGATTAAGCACAATAACAAGAATCACAACACCTGAGTAATCACCAAAATCTGTCCAAGAAGCTTGGACAAGAGATTCATTGAACAACATATATATACTGGTTTGGCTACCCAGCGTATTTATTAAATACGCTGGGAATATAAATACTCCGCCAACATACAACTTTCACATAATTGCACTTTTTGACCCTTCTAGTTTAACAACTATTACAAACCAGCTCAAACTATTAATACTTAAGTACCAACGGTCTCAAAAAGTCCTAACAATATCCCCCCTAGACCGTTGCGTACTTGAGCTTTTTCAGTCTTGTTCAGGAGCTTCATGGTCTGCGGCCGATCCTTGATCCTTTCCTTGCGCAGCTTGATCGGTAGGTTGGACGGTTTTTGCTTCAGAAGTTGGATTAACAAAAGCTTCACTTGAGGTTTGTTGGGTCTCCGTAGTGGCTTCATATGTGGATAAAACCGGAGTTTGAGATTGAGATGCAGCTTGAGATGGTGAGGGAGCTTTCTGTTGAGCCGATGACTTTTGTTTCCTTTTCCTTTTTCTTGCTTCCTCTTTTTCTTTTTGCTTTTCGATTTTGATCACAATGTCCATCATTTCTATTTTTCTTTCTCTAGCCCGCTCCACCGCCCTTTGAAATAACATTCCTTCTTCTTTGTACTCATTTCCGGCTCCAACGTGGATCTTATGGCCATAGAGAATGTTAAGATTGGAAAGACAAAACATGAAGACATCCATCGGGTCCAAAATGAGAATATCTTCGTTAGAAACCAATCTGATCACTGCTTCTCCCGTTTTCCCGTCGTAGAACCATTTCTTGAAATTTGTAAGCATGACGGGCTGTTCTGGTAGGATTTTGACTCGTGTTTCAACCTTAGCAGGATCAATGACCCATGTGACCATTCATTTTCTGGTGATGGGATCTTTTGTGGTCTTCGACACTCTTCTTCGGGGTCTTTGTGGCATGAATACTGTAAAACCCCGATTGCATTCTCTCAAAATAAGTCTTTCAAAGTCAGCTCCGATGCTACTGTTTGTTGGGTTTATCAAGTCTAGCCTGCCCAGTTCCCGAATATCCCATCTTGGTTGGCTTTTCATATCAGCTCCGGTCTTGAAGTGCTGAATAACTCCACCTCGTCTCTTTATAATGAACATCCCTTTGAGATAACAGTACTTCCAACTTATTATTCTGTCGGTAACTTCAGATTTTTCAACAGTGATCACCTGATAGAAGTCTGGAAGTTTTTCTCTTTCTTTCCTGAACCACTCTGGATGCATTGGAGTTACTGAATCACCATCCTCAGTCTCATAAACAATATCTTCTTCCAAACCCCATTCGACAAAGCAAGCTGGCATCTCATCTCTGTCCACCTCCTCTTCTTCACTTTCGTCATCTTCATTGACGTTTACAACAGATTTTAAACGCTTTTTCTTCTTTTCCGCATCC